>JANFCV010000002.1:0-5792500 GCA_024500475.1 Phthorimaea operculella | reverse complement strand
TCTGCTCTACAGCATCTTTTAAAGCCCCATCAAACCCCCGAACCTCAACTGGACACAACCAAGTTGGAACCGTACGCAGAAAGTAATTTATTTTTGGAACTGCGAAGCAGGACCATAGCAGTGTCATAGCTACGTGAGCTGAAAGGGACCTGAGCCTTTCCTGAGCGACCACGAGCAGTATCTCTCGAGCTCTAAACGCGTCAGGAATAGCCTCAGGGAATATAGGGGATCCTAAAAGAAAGAAGCAGCAAGAGTATTTTGTAAAATTATTATTAGTGACGCTTTGACTAACCACCCATAAATGGGTATGGAGAATTCTTTAATTCCTTTTAATTTCAGCTAAAAACTAAACTCAACTCAAGGAATTACTTAACGATTATATTATTATTAATCGCAGGAACAAACTTAATTCTAAACCGGTTCCTAACAACCTTACTTTTAGCAATCATTTTCTGCAAATGTAATGTGATTTTGAATTGCATTAAATTTAAGAAAAATAATGCTTTCTTTTCACAGAGTTCTAAAAAAAGGATATGCTGCTCCGCAAATTTTAGATCTATTTGAGGCGGGAATTCTTCATCATTGAACTTCTTTTACCACTTTTGTGACATAAAATTCTCGTAGAGGTACGTGTGGTCTTAAGGTATGATTGTTAACAAAAACCTGAACGATTCCCTACATTTATCACCTGTCCTACAGGAGATTTATTAAAGAAAATATTGCACACCGTTATACTGAATCACCGTAACAATCTTATCTCATTCACCCACATATCTCCTTGACTTGCTGAGATAGCCTTTTATAATAAACTTAGGTAATACTGAAGTTAACACTAATTTTAAGCTGAATCGGATTGCTACAAATACAATGTACTTCGTATACTTTTTTCAATTATTTGATACCTCATAAAATTCTAACGCGGGGCTCATAAACTATCATATTTATTATTTCACTGTAAATTACTCCAATAAGTGGCTTCCGGTTACCTACGAAGATTAATTGGCGAATTAATTTGTATTGGTTAGAAGTACCCACGAACCTTTGATCTTTATCTGCTAAATATCTAATGATGCTCTAGATTTAAATAAAATTTCATTGGTATTAAAAATCTCAATTGCAAAGAAGTTGCGCTATCCTATAGAAAAGTTCTTAGACATAAAAATTCAATGAAATTTAAGTAAAAATTAAGAACCTCCGATAGCATCGTCTTCAATAGCCTTAACCGTGAAATCCGAAAAAATTTGGCTCACACGTAAGCTTGAGGTCATTGAATCGCGGGCGGGCGGGTCCTCGCAGCTTCTATGCGCGGGCGCAGCCGCAGGACCCACTATAAATACGCAAGGATGACCCTGATGGTCACAGTTACGATTGGATCCTCGAAAAGGAAGGACCTCAAACATGAAGCTGGTGAGTCCTTGGACTTGTGCAGTGAAGTGATAAAAAAATTAAAATTTCGTGGAAGTTTGAACGTTAAAAAATTTCGTGCAAATATATGACAATATGAGACAATAAAGTGTATATCTAAACATTTTAATAATAGTGCAATCAATAAATGAAAATGAGAAAATTCGTTATCGTCGGCCGGGACTTGAACCCGGGACCGAGCAGTACTATCCCACTGTTCTGCAAATTGAGCTACCGGCGACTGTCCGATACAAACGAATTTTTCAACCTCTTGATGCTTGAAAAGACGAAGCTCATTTTCAATTATTGGAATAAATAGCACTGTGAATGCATTGAAATCCCAATACAGTATAACCAATTTTACACAAAAAATAGAAATATAAAACTTCCTTGGTACTAAAATAACACAATGTTTAAAATAATCTTTAAAATTAATATTTCAGCATTTACAAAATTTCCATACGTTCAACCTTTTAATGTTATTTTTACGATGTGAATAACATAACTGATTGAAAATTTTCGAAAATTTCTACTTATGTAGTACAACAAAAATTTGCTCGACATAAAAACTAATTAAATTGTATTTCTTTACAGCAAATCGTATTCGCGGCCATTCTGGCTGTTTCGCTAGCCAGAGAAATTGGAAGCCCAAATGAAGAAAAAGAAGAGTTAGTTTCCCAAGATTTGGGTTCAAACTTAGAACTAATGAAAATAAATAAAGAAAAAGAACCTGTGGAAACAGCTGCCCCAATAAACGCGGAAGTCCAAATTGCACCTGAAGAAATCGAGAAAGAAGATAATGTCGAACATAAAACGGACTCAGGTGCTTCTTTGGTGAGGAAGAGTAGAGAAAACAATGACTTGCATCCAGAAGCTGCAACTTACAACAACAACTATATCCCACCTAGCCAAAGACCACCCAGGCCATGGAACAGTTGGAACAAACCACAGAACAATATTCCACCTCAAAACCAGAACTATATTCCCAACACCCCTGCCCAGAACCCTTGGAACAACCAAGCGAATGTACCCCAGAATAACTACATCCCTACACCCGTCCAGCCTCCCCAGAACAACTATGTACCGAACCAGCCAAACAACCCAGGAGTCCAGAGTGATCAGCAACAGGCTGTCCCACCTTCAAACTACTACCCTACGGTTCCTCAGAACAATTATCCACAAAACACGGTTCCCCAGAACAATTACCCTCAGAACACAAATCCCCAGAATACTTACCCCCAGAACACAGTCCCCCAGAACACTTACCCCCAGAACACAGTGCCTCAGAACAACGTCCCTCAGAACAACGTTCCCCAGAACACTTACTACCCGCAGACCCCTCAAAATGAACAGCAGAAGCCTCAAAACGATTGGTACTACCCGGCTGTGATCAAGAACGACCAGTACTTTGGTGACAACGGCAACTACAACTACGAGTGAGTACATTTTATTTACGTATTTCTTTTTTTTTCTTATTAGGACTGTTTTAACAAGACTTCCTGTAATTCATTTGATAACTGAAGTGGCTGAATACAGGCTAATGATATTTGTGGTATGGGCATTTCATCGCCTCGATACAAAATTTGCTAGCTAGAAAACACACCGTGAAAATGTAAAACTCATTCATTACGCATTTGAATTCATATTCATTACTTTCTAGGCAATTATAAATTACATTGGAAGTCAACCCCAGATCGTAAACAAAGTTAAACAATGTATTTATTTATTTTCATTTCCTATTCTATAATTTTACCATTAAAAATGTATATAGTTGGAAATTACTACTAATTATGTAGATACCATTATCGTTCCGTCCATACAAACCACGTAATATTTTACCTAGTTACTTATAGGAAGCTCTGCTTTATATTTATTATCTACTACATGCTAATTAAGTTCGATAGTACCGCAACTAATAGAGGTGATTGACTTAATAATGTGATGTCCAATATTTTCCTTATAAATCTATAATTTCCGTACGATGCAAAAAAAAGCAAATTTGTATGCAAATTTTTATGACACACAAATTTTGTGCGAGTCCCTAACGGTTTCATTGTATAAGTTTGACATAAAATGACGACAAATCCGGTTATTTTATTGCCATTTAACTGTTTTTGGATGGTTTTAAAATGTTAGTATAACCCTGTTTTTAACGGCACTGCACTGCACAGCTATCTTTATTCATTGTGATATATGCACCTGTTACATATGTAGGTATTTATAATCAATATTGCGTGGAAATATAGTCTTAATTTAGAAAAGTAAATCAATATACCCATGAATTCAATTTAATAAAATTCAACTGTCCATTAGCATTTAATATTTTGGGCAATGTATTTTTCCTTTATCAGAAATCATGTCAAAATCAATATGTATGTGACATATGCTAATATCTGAATTAATTAGGACCGATGCGGCTATATCTTCGTACCGTCCACAATGTTTTTAAAATACGATTAATCTCTGAACGTTGAATTATATTGGTTTGGAGAGTCCACAGGTACTGACAGATTAATGATAATGTGGGTTTTTGAGTTTTGCAACATTAATTTATATTAATGAATTCGATGTCCGTTGAAAACGTTCGAATGTAAAACTCTCCTTTAGATACTCCTTTACAAATTAAGTCTTTGTGGGCGTCACTTATTGTAATTTTGTTGATTCAAACGATTTGCTCAGCTGTGACCGGTCGAGTAGTTATTGTTTCTTTAGCCTTATTGTCCGCCCATTCACTTGCAGATACCAAATCGCCGATGGCACCCACGTCAGAGAGCAAGGATGGCTGGTCAATCCGAACACGGAAAACGAAAGTGTGGTCAAGCAGGGGTGGTACTCGTACCCTGGAGCTGATGGGAGAATCTACGCCGTGACCTGGTGGGCGGATGAGTCTGGATACCATGCGTACGGGGACCACCTGCCTACTCCCCCGCCTGTACCTGCGGCCATCCAAGCGTAAGTGGACTAACTTATTGCGTCACCACCATTACAGCAGCCCACTGCTGGAAATCGCCATTCCATCCCACAGGCTACACCATTTAGCACGATCTTCAGTTTTGGCCATCCATTCGCTCCCAGCCGCTTTTTTAAGTCATTGAGTTATTTGCCTTTTAAGTTTTATGATAGAATGCCATTAACTTTAGCTGAACTTACAAAACAAGAAAATTCAAATATAAACAGCGAAATCTTTGTATCCTGATGATACGAAAGGGATAATAGATACAAGCGTGAAAAGGGTACAATGGGTATCGTAACCATGACGGAAAGGCGATGTGATTTAGCGAATTGTCCTTCAGCAATAAGGAAAAAAATCTTTGACATAGATCTATTACTGTAAAAGTCATACCTCTGTATTTTGATGTTTTTTTCTAAGATAAGTATTTTTGTGTTAATGGTCTAGAGTTGTTTACATTGTTTCATTAAAACTGAATGATCTTGCGTCATGAAATGCATTCTTTTCGCATCCGAAATGTATTTGATGAAATAACTGACTCTTACTTTTATCGACTGTTGATGTTGTTCATTTATAAATAATTATGTGCGCTTCTCTCATCTAAATCACTCTGGAAATAGAGATGCACCATCTCTTGTTTTGCGGAAAATATGGTGTACCATTAGTTTATTATTCTTTTCCCCATTTTCCCAAGTGGCTGGGCGTATGTTAGTGAGTGAATTATGGCTGGAGTTGTTTGTATTACATGTGTGTCTTTGTACACGATATAGCTATAGATATGTGGGTAGTAAATAGGGGTCACCAGTCATAACATACGATGTTCATAGAAAGTACGCAGATTTCAGGGCTTTGTGTCTGCTTAGTATTTAAAAATAGGGTCGTCTATATTAAGACTGTAATACTGATCTTACGTATTAGATTCTTTCCTGGAAACCTAACAACACCGCAAAAAAGCGATCAAAATTCACAATAGATTTTTCGCTCACAATAATTAAACATAATTTATAATTAGTGACTGTTACACGTGTTACTGGAAGCTATTCGTAAGATCCGACAGGTCATTACCATACTTCGAAAGAGGGTCAAAGAAGCTACGCATAATGAACCAAAGGAAACACAAAAACCCGTTTCCCTCCTTTTGTAAACAGTACGAAGTTTAAGAACCCAAACGGCTGAACAGTAATTGGGACGAAAATTCTGCGAAGGTTGTTTAACGGGAAAGTAGATTTTGATGTAAAATTTTCCTGTTATCAATAGTTTTAGTTTGCACTACTTAAACTTTACCTTAAGTAAGTTCAGTAACGACAAGGTTGCGAAGGCTGTATAACGGAAAAATAGTTTATTTTCCTGTTACCAATAGACTTTATTTTGTACTAAACTTGTGTTAATATTGCTTATTAAAACATAGTTGTTTGGAAGTTCGTTTGTCAACCTTGAGTTGTGTTTGTGTATTTATTTGACTTTTACTAAACTCTATGCTTGGACACTCTGTCTGTTTAAATACATACAAGGCACCTATTTCAACTATCCGGTACGGTATCTTTAAAAGGTTCAAAATACTGGTTCCCAATAAATCTTATAGTTTTGATAATTTTGATTTGACAGCTATAATTTATACTTTCGGTAGGTACTATTTACGATATTTCTTGTTTACAGTGCCTTGGACCAGCAGGCTGCGAAGGACGAAGCCGAAAAGAACAAGCCGGTATCTTCGACCCCCGTGTACTACCCTTCATCAACACAGGCTCCAGTGTACTACCCCCCTGTGACGCAGGCTCCGTACTACCCCCAACAGACTTACCCCCAGCAGACTTACCCCCAGCAGAATTACCCTCAGCAGACTTACCCTCAGCAGAATTACCCCCAACAGCAATACCCTCAACAACAGCAGATCAAACCCGGTCATTACGGCAAATAGACTATAATTCTTAGTTTTTAAAGGATAAGTACCCGAGCCAGCACGACTTGCCTTCCAAAAGCCAGTTTTAATTTGGTTTTACCAAATATGTTCAAGATTTGATTAGATTTTTACTGATCAAAATGTGTACTTTTGCAACTTCATGTTTGAATAATCTGCAACAATAGTTCCTCAACGCCGACATTCTTTTAAACAATTATAACAAGTATACGAATAATGTTACCTTCGGATTGTAATGAAATGCCATCAATGGTGATGCGAATGAAAGACAATGATCAGATCACGATGTGGTATTGTGAACTCGATCATTGTACGATATGTGATAATTGAGTTAAACTTGAAACCAGATTTGAGATTAACGATGTAATAAATAAATTATCAAAATATTTATTGTATTTTACTTACCTACGACTTACCTTATTTTATTATTGTGAATAGTCTTCTTTCCCATTTTAAAAATTGGTCTGTATTAAATTGAGGCTATTGTCTCCACACATACCTGGAAAGAAATAAAAGAATAGATATTAATACAATCACAGAATACATAATAGTACAGGTACAGAAGACGCACTCGGCCATAGCAATTCAACAAATATAAATCTTTACGCGCGATAATAAAGTACAATTTCCCTCGCGCCCGCTGCGGATACCTACTCTTATATTAGCCTACTCATTCCGCGCGCAAGCAAAAATGAGCCGAATTGCTGCGCGCGAAAGTTTATCTGCCGCAGACCACCTTTGAAGGTCACAGCCGGCGCGCTTTGTAGGGATGTGAATTTCAAAATTTATATGAAAGTAGGTACCTACGAAAAGTATAGGTACTGGGATACATTTCTACATCCGAGTAAAACATAAATAAACTGTTTTGTTAAAAGTAGGATATTGAAAGAAAATCAAAGCACAAATATTAAAAAAGTATTAAAATTGCATTATTCTACAAAATTTACGAATGAGGCAGGAAGGTAAGTTATTTCATTCACAATTGATAAAATAAAATAAATCTCGTGAAGAAATGCGAACGGCATCGGAGCGCGCGCGTAACGTGCGGCGCGCGGCAACCAACTGACTAACCTTCCAGGGGGTGTCGCCGCACGTACTTGCAACTCTATACCTACGCCGCGGAGTGCGCCAGGCCTGATACAATAGAACACGAAGTAATTAAGTAACAGAAAGGATATACCTAAACAGAAAATAAATATAGATGGGCTATGTGTGGGCGTAAATTAACTGTAACTGTCAATAACGGGCATCTCTATTTTCGTAAAATACAAATAGGTTATAAATAACTTGGCAGAATAGATAAATACACTTCCCAGCAGGTTCTACATCTACCTACTCATTAATATTCATTTAGAATTTCGGCAGAAAATCACAAAGTGATTAGCATCTTTCTTCTGGCAAAGAGACAAGCCGACAAGTAGAGAAGCAATTAATCGCTTAGTACACAGAAGGCAATATATTACGGGATTCATTAAGCAGAACGGTCAGTAAGGGTGGATGTAATCATGTGCAAAAAACCGGTCCTAGGTCAATGACACCTCGTTACATCATTAAACCACAAAGTTCTTCGGAACAAAATGTTCAATTTATCGCTCATATATCGTACGCTGCCCCTTAAAAGCCCGACGACGCTGTATCTCCAAAATTAATTAAGATTCGTTCGGTGTAAAATTAAATAAATCATTCTGTACTTTTTCATTTGTTTCTCACGATTCACGAGGATAAATCGTATTTGTATTGTTTAAACAGGACTTTTAGATGAATTCCGCGTAGTATAAGTTGAAAAACATTTTAATTATACGTTAAAACGAGATGCGGATGAATGGTCCTTCAAAAGTGAATATAAAAGAATTCGGCTTTTACCTAGAACTAACCATTACAACAGTTGTATGAGACATACATAATTATTATCGAGCTGCAACAAAAACACTGCAAAAAGCGTGTTGTGAAGAGAGAAACCCACTTTAAACACAGCGATATCTTTTCACGAATGCCTGGCCACGAACATCTCGCGTGCGTATAAATATATGCGGAATTCAGTTTCATTATCAGTGTATTTTCTACTAGTGTTAAGGTGTGACGTGTAACAATAGCTTAAGTATAGAAAAGAAAACAAAATCAGCTTCAGGCAATATGAAGCTGGTAAGTGAGAAAGTGACAATGATACAGTGCTTCTAGTGAATGGATTTTACTATTGGAATTCAGACCGTGAGTTAACAGTGACCCTTTATTTTTCAGATACCATTGATAATTTTGTTGACATATCTACCAGATATACAAGCACAGAAATTTAGGCAAGAACAGTTTCCTTTCCCACCACAATTCCAATCGCCAAATGCGGGCATGTTTTCATCAGATAGTTCCCTATACCTGCCACCCGAATCTCATAATCCAATCCCGTATTTTCCAATAAATAAATTAAATGGTCTCCAGTATCCATTGCTTCCACCGACAGGAACAAAAGCACCTGCCATATACCCTCCGCACTTTCCCTTGATGATATCAACCACTTTAGTTCCACATTTTGACGATGATGATGATGACGAAGACCAAGGAAGAATTCGATTTTCATCTACACCTCAACCTATGCCTCAGAGATATAACCAAACTGAGAAGAAGCCAGAAGCTCCGAAAGAAAAAAGAGAAATGAGACCCATGTCTAGAACGAATTTTCCACAGCCTATACAAAACAGAAATGACATAAAATTTCCCTTTACTCCACAAGTTCCTCCTCCACCCAATGTAACATCACCGCAATCTGCCAATCAACCACAACAACAAAATAATCATCAACAACCAGCCAATCCAACTCCAGCAACAAGACGAATGATAATCGAAGCGCAAAAGCCTGAACCGGGATACGATCAAGCTCGAGCAGCATCATTCCAAGGTCCTCAGTTCTTGCCGGCCGGGGGAGGACTCTATGTATCATCCACTACAGAACCAGCAATCCCTATTCTACGCCTGTCTAATGAAATGGATTTAGACGGAAGCTTCAGTTATGAGTACGTACATTTGGCCCTGTTGACACTATTTTTGCAAATGTGTTGTGGATCAAGATATTATTACAAATTAAAATAAATTTTCAGGGCATTAGGTGCCGATCAGACTCATTACGTTCAACACAGTCGTATGGAGAACATGGGTCCTGATAAGGCTGAACAAGTGGTGGAAGGATCTTATTCGTACGTCGGTGATAACGGACAGACGTACACTGTCCACTATATCGCCGATGCGAATGGATTCAGAGCCAGTGGAGATCATTTACCAGTAGCACCTCCAGTGCCAGAAATTATCCAAAGGTAAGTTGTTTTTCGAAATGATTTAAACTGATTCCTTAACTAGCTCTAGTCTATAAAAATATTTATTTTTTATTTTAGAGCTGTGCAATACAACATAGCCGAAGAAGCGAAAAAGCCACCGCATTTAAGAGACAATGGTCAATGGCAACCAGAAAATGAAAATTGGCAACAGAATACTTTACGGGATAATGTAATTAGCGACAATACTAAAAGTCAACAGTTTGCTCCGCCACCAACACGCAATTTATTTACTGGGCGAACACCAGAAGCGTTTTCATACAGTTACTCCCAAGGATCAAACACAGGCAACAACTTAGCAACCGCAGCAAGTAATCAGGTCCCGATCAAAACCGTCGATTATACAACTGAACAGCCAAAGCCTAAACAACAACCACAACAACACAACAACAATGGGGCAATTTCCCCGCAAATAACTTTTCTGGCTTCACAAGGCGCGCACGTACCTTCTTTGAATCCAGTTCAAGATACAATATCTCGAATGTATACAACAGAGAAGTTAGCAATGCCTCAATTAGTAAATTACGAGGCCGGTCTCAAAGAAGCCGAACAAGATCCAAATAAAGGACTGTGGAGATGGCAGTACGGTTACAATGCGAACAATTTAAACCAGAATCCTAACAAGGACACAATTTCACGTTCATTTGGAGAGGGCGATGACATCATGATCAATTTTGGTGACATGACGCCAGAACAGTATACTAAAATGATACGTTCTCAGTTTGAATATACACCTGAAAACAACGAAGCAAAGCAACAGAAACAAAATGAAAATCAAAATACTCACGTAGCAACACATTTCAACTCCAACCAGCGCCGCAATGAAGAAAAGCAATATCAAAACTTTCTTAGTCAAGATGCTGAAAAACTGGTAAACAAACAAAAACAGTACCAGAATCACATCCAGAACGAACAAGCTAAGCAGCAACAGTCACATTTCGTAACAAGTTATAATGAAAACCAAAGAAACAATGAAGAACACCAATACCAAAGTTACAACCAAATACAGCAAGTACAACCTGTTTACCAAGATAAGCGCAGCTATGACCAATCGTCTCCAAAGGAAAACACGCAACAATCGTCGTCTGAAGAGAAACAATACCAAAATTATAACCAAATACAGCAACTACAACCGGTATACCAAGATAACCACAGCTACGAGCAACCCTCTCAGAAGGAGAACACACAACACTCCCCGTCAACGGTGACTCCGTCACCACAGTCAGAAAACTGGTACAAGCAAAGCCATGAGGTATCCAATGAGCAGCAAAGTCAGTCAACAGTTCTTCCGATCGTAGAAAGCCGCAAGCTCATTTCAGATACTCCAAAAATTCTAACTCACAAAGATTTTATTTACCCTAGTCAGACTATAACGCAGTCTTACGATTTCGATGAAGACACATTTTATGAGCCAAGAAAAATCAAAGCACTAAATACAGAACCTGCAACTAAAGCAACAACAAATAATGCAAACAACATCCAGGAAAACTTTCAGAGGGCTTTTGAAGCTACTGAAGGCACTTGGAACAAAGTTGAAAGTGAAGTCAAAGAATCAACAACCCCTGAACCTTACATCAGTTCTGTTAGCAATTTTAAATTTTCTGATTTTATTTTTCAAGAGGACAAGAGCGATTTTAAACCTATTATCACTTCTACTAGCACAGAGGTACCGCGACTACCAGAAACAACAACAGAAAATATCATAGAGGATATTTTAGAAAATAACATTTTCTTGAAAAACTTGTTTAACGTTGAGAAAACTGAAATGATACCCACGCAAAAAAGTGAACTTAATACTGAAAGAAATACTGTAGCACCTCAAAAAGTACTTCACATAAAAATAGAAGCAGAACCCAAGGCCGATAAGATTCCAAAATTCGTTTCTTACCATGGAAAACCCGCTAATGAAGTGAAAATATATAAAAAGAAACCAATGGACTTCGCTGAAATAATGAATTACATGTCAATGAAAAATCACTTTGAGTCCAACAAAATGAAAATAAATAAAAACAAATCGGTGGGCGATTTTGACAATAGAAGTGAATCACGATTCATTCCAATCCAGCATGAAAGAGAAGAGACTGAAAAACTTGTACCTGAACAGAAACCTAACTATAGACCAGAGCATCAAGATGAATTAAGAGGTATAATCAAGAACTACAAAGTACTGCAGAGGAATAACAATGCTAATAAGTATGATAATAGTCCATTGAAAAGAGAGTTATCGCCACCACCTCTAAAATCTCCAAATTTGCCTCCCTTGGGGCGAGCTGGCCCTTCTATGAAAAGTTATTTACCGCCAATATTTGTATGAAAATCTGTGATTAATTTTAAGTAAACAAATGCTTTTGACTTTGTAAATATTAATATCATTTCGGAAGACTGCATTTATTAGTGTAAGTATTAAATTGAAATAAACGTGTGAGACTTTTAGTTTTTAATCTTGTTTCAATAATGTGCACACAAGCTAGTCTAAACTAATGCTTATTGTTTTTTCTTTGAATCAATTCAAATATGTTTTAGACTTAACATGACACGCCTACGACTACGAAACAGAACCATGACAGACACAGTAAACTAAAGGTTTGTGCATATTTAATTTTATTACTTAGGTATCTTATGAACAAATGCGCTTATGTAATACCTACCGCTACTCAGATCGCTGTCAATCTGAACAGCGGTAGCAATTTTTTTGTGTCATTCCAGATTTGAACTGTTTTTAACCTACCGCTACTCAGATCCTTATAAGATACGAATTAGGATATTTACGAGTTTTTTAACATATTATTTATGATCGTCAATAAGACACATATAGTTAGCGTTTGTGACGATTTTATGAAGACTTCCCCATTAATAGCAGGTACCGATTGTTAAATTCATAAGCACTCCCGATTACTTTTACACAATCTAAGTATTAATCCGTGACTATCGCTCTAATATTCAGATAGGTACATTATATTAGCCCGGGTGATGCCGGTATAGAAAAGCATCACCCCATATCTTTCCCGTGGGTGTCGTAAGAAGCGACTAAGGGATTTGAGGGTTGATGTGCACCTATTGTAATTTAAGGCGACAGGCTGACAAGTTGTTTTCTGAATAAATCTCAAATCAGGCGCGGTAATGCGCGCGGTTGATGAAACTTGCAATTATAACCGACAGGCTGACCACCTGTCATTATGGTGATACACAGTTCTGAATGACTTTCAAACAAAATGTCCAATCAGGCACGGTAAGTCGCGGTATGTGCGCGGTAAGGCGCAGAGCTTCCGCGAGCATTCCGCGCACACTCGGACCTCACGCCTAGCCTGTAACAGCCTTTTTGTAAGTCTAAGTCATAGCTTCATTATAAGCTCAGGTCAGGTAGAACACCATTATCTAACCCGATCTGACCTTGACTGTAGATAGAAAGTGTAGGTACTATCTGCAGCACCTTGATTTACCTGCTAATACGTGGTAACTTTAGTTCCTGTATAAAAATGCCGTATAAGGTTCATCATCATCATTTTCCTGCCCTTATCCCAATTACTTGGGGTCTTTCGTTGAACACAAAATCGTGTTGCAAAAGGATTTGGCTGAATTTTACGACCGGCCTCCTACCAGACGTCAACCCTCCTTGGGAATGCCTTTGTGGTGGATAAACCGCCACCATACGGTTGGCCCTGGCTGTTTAGGTCGGGTATATCCCTCGGTCGCCTCTTACGACCCCCACGGGAAGAGAGGGGGTGGTGCTATTCTACTCTGCCGGCACCACACGGCAAATTCTACTCTGCCGGCACCACACAGCAACTCTGCCGGCACCACACGGCAAAAAAATGCCGTATAAGATTATTCTATAAATTACAAGAGTATTAAAGAACGAAGTACTGGTGAAAGTAGGTAGGTAGTATCAGTAACATAGCAATATACAAACTAGTACAAATTGATCCCTTAAATAGGTTGGTTGATCTTCTGCAGATGGTACCCTACCAATTACAAAAACTCACATGCACTAAAGTCAAAATATAATATTTGAACATGACTTCATCGTAGTTCTTGTATGTTGAAAAAACTATGAATCTACCGGAACTATGCAAAAGATTTTATACTATCTTTTATCTTTGAATAAAATTTCTTCTTCCTATTTGTCATTGTACAAATACACGATTATGTTTTATGTACTTATTTGACACCTTACGACTTTGAACTATATATACTTGTACTTGAAATTGAAAGTAATTTTGAATTTGGAATTTTCTTTGTCCAAGCGATATGACATGGCGATTATTGGCGATTTCAAAATGGCGTCAATTTTCTGAATTCAGTTAGGTTTTCCGTTGATATATTTCGCGTTTGGCTGCCGAAAAACCTACCTTATTTCAAATGTATGGAGGCTCTGAGTAGTGGTAGCTTTTCCATAAGCGCATGAACAAATACAAGGTTGTGACAAGATATATAACAAAAAACAGTATCGATTTATCTTGTACCCTAACTTTCAACGTGTTATTTTGTGTGGGAGGTTTAAATGTTCTTTACCTTTTTCTCTTGACCTTCGTAAAAGTTATTTATTTTCATGAAAACTTATATCTCGTTTTAGGTTTTTGTACTGTACCTAATCCACATACCCTTTGAAGGGACTAAAATTAAAGAATATAAGCTTTATATTAGTAACTTTTTGACAAATCAGTATAAGATGGTCCCTGCAATGGTTAGTGTTGTGTCGTGCCCATTTGGTTATTATATGTGGTATTCATTAAATATGCTTACTGCTTTTCATTAGATATGTTAAACAAAAAACATTTATAGACACAAGTGTTACTATAATGACATTGAAAGCACAAGTTTAGATCGCGTGCGCATCGCTTCTGCATCATCTCCGCCGTACACCGAAAGCGTAACGGGAGAAAATTTCCGAAGAATCTCAGTATGCATCTTAGTAAGTGTAAATCTCGTTAATCTTATAATGATGCTGTATACATATGGGCTTGCTCGTTACTATCTGTTCATCATTCTTTAATAGGTTGGATTTAATGCAAGGCATAGTAATTGGTGATGTGGTGATTATTCAAAATTAGCAGCTCTATGCTAGCGAGAATTGAATAATTTATTGCACTCTACATTATTGTGATATAAAATATGTCCTTGCAACGCCCAAATTATTTTAAGGCTAAACTATTCTGTACCTTAAAATGGACATTGGGCGTACAAAATAATATTTTAAAACCATACTATTGTCGTATGTTTGAGTTAAAAGTAATATTTACAATCACATTGTCAGTACCAAAAACAACTGAGTCCCTACATACAACTTGCGGAAATTCATCATAGGTATTTCAATATTTCAACGATTTTTCAGCACCAGTTGTAAAATCTCGATTCCGTACCTTGTATTGGTTGTAAGAAGACTTTCCTAAATCATAAAAGCAATAAATATTTTTGATTTCAGGTATTTTTTAAAATAAATTTGTGTACCCAATAAAATTATGTTTCCACGACAGTGTCTGGCTTACATAATATTTCTTGATTTAGTAAACTTTACTAAAGCAGAATGTGAAATATTCAATTTAGTTCTAGCGTGTCACGATACTGGCACAAAATTGTATCTGATCGTCGAGCGTCGGGGAGAGAGACCGTTTATTGAATTTTCATACACATAAATTGTAGGTAACGATCGGGCGACGCATATAATGGCACATGGGCACTTCTACAGCTATGGTGAAATTTTCTCAACTCCGTGACCAAATTTTTTTATCACCTTTTCTGGTGTAAACAAGAATGAAAAATTGCCAAAAAATGTGTTTGATGAAATGGTGCTAAGTGGCCACTAATTGCTTTACTAGAATCAGATTTAGAATTTGTATGGTCACGGAGTTGAGAAAATTGGTCACGGAGTTGAGAATTTTCGAAATTATTTAATTTTTCTGAGAAATATTAAGGTAAAATAATATTTAAAGTAAAGAAAAGGAACCAAAAAATCAAGTCAAGTTACAAACAGCACATTTGCAAACACTTAGTTGATTGTTTTTGCTGTTTTGTTAATTTGATGTAGCTAATGTAAAATCGTGAAAATAACTATTAGGAAACGGCAAATGTATATTCCTGTGCATTATTATACTATATAAACTATTATTTGAATATTAAGTGCATAAAAAACTTTAATTTAGGGTTAAAGTCTCAACTCCGTGTGCAATTTTCTCAACTCCGAGTACAAAACGTACACGGAGTTGAGGTTACGGAGTTGAGAAAATGTTGTACTATCAGGAAAATCTCATTTTCTTTTTAACTTGCGACAAACTTATTAAGACTTCTGTACTTATATTCAGGCGAACTATATTTAGGCAAAGAATAAACTCATAAACATAAATAGTTTGGAAAATATTGACGATCCGGAGTTGAGAAAACACCCTGCACCAAAAATCGGCACCATAATCTACCTGTTGAAAATCGTAAAAATCTGTAAAATTACGCAATTTTACTTAATTAGTCCTCATGGGAACAACGCCTAGTTTAGGTGAATCTATTGACAACATGCAAATTGTAAATATGTCATGAAATATTCAAAGTAATATGAGAAACACTGAAAAAAGCTAACGTGTGGGACAAATTTTTGAATATCTGAAAAGATATTCAAATATATATTTAATGAAATTTTCATGAGCTGCACCTCTTCACTCTATTTCTCTCCATACGTGAACAGTAAAACATTAAAGAAAACTGTGCGATTTATTATTTTACAAAACAAAATTCATTCAATTTCGGCAACGGGACAGGGGTAAACTAACGAAATTTCACCAATTTCTTGACTTCAAAAATTATTTTTGTACAAACGAATACAACTACGGAAAAAAAATTATGTTCTCCAACAAGTATATACATAAGGGAGTATGTGTATTTTTTTTGAATTTTTTTATCTAGTCTTAAAAGGCGATTTATGAAGCCAGACAAAAAAATACTGTTTCTGTAGAAATGCCCACATACACATCTGCCGACACTATCAACAGTGCTATACACACCTTATGAATACTATATCGACTATACAGGGTGTTGTGATATAAAAGGTGTGCGAACTTTTCTTCTAATTTCATTTTTGAAATCTACAAACTACATACGAAGTCGTGTGGCTGGATAAATACATCCGTCTATATGTAGTTACTGGACGGACTGTAAAGCAGTCACATAGTAGTGGCCAAGGGGAGCAAAAAGACCACTAAGACCAGTGGGAAGACCATCAGCACGGTGGTCCGATGACATCATCAAATTAAGCGGATCAGAATGGATAAGGAAGGAGTAGCACAGGACCGTGAAGAGTGCCGAAATAGAGGCCTAAGTATAATCATGCAGAGGATGGATCTGGGCCGATGATGATGATGATGATGATGATGATATGTAGTTACAACGTCCTTGATATGTATAATTTAACAAGGCGTCATTGAGTCCTACGTCGACTTAATGACCCACACGGCAAAAAGGAAGAGTCATCGTCGGCCAGTCGTTATCGTCTATCGGAACCACTGTTCACTTGTTGTGCTTAGAATAGCATCACCGCAATTTACCCGTTGGTTTCGTAAAAAGCGACTAATGGATAACTATCTAAACATCTTGCACTGCGCTCGCCAATCCGCCCATGTCCAGTAGTGGACTGTTGTGGCTGTAAACGTAAAGATATGTAACGGGTAGTTTACTACATCGCGGCTATTCCATCATCTTTTAGGGATGATCGAATAAATTATGTAGTTTGGGTTTAGGAGGTCCTCTTGAACGGTAATTGATATACCTACCTACTTTTGATATTACCTACAAGGGTCGGGTAAGGATTGGGTCAAGGGCCTGGGCATGGGACACACACTCTTTGAGCACTCTCACTCAGAAATGCGACACACCTGCGCATACTTCATTTACTAATTTTAGTAGTATCTAAAATTAAAATAAATAAAAAAATTCTCATTTTGACCTCATATTTCTTCGGTTTTTGTAAATCATAGTGTGCAAACGAATAAATTAGTGTTCCGAAAAATTTAAAGAACAATAAAAACGTTAAATGCAGTTTATAGCATAATGACGATTGGTGATTGGTTAGCATAGCGTGGCATAGACACGTAATGATCGGTGGTTTTATTTTAATGGTACCAATTCCTTTATATTATTATGCTTTAAAGTCTAAATAACTAGTGGGGGTCAAGAATTGTACCCGTTCCCCTATTACAGGATATGACTAAAACTTTGTTGTAAATTATGTTTAAACAATCTGAAATTATGCGACTAAACTATACCTACGCTTTACCTAAATATGTACCTATCTACTTACATGTTAAGTCAAAAGTTCATAACTATAAATCTTACATCAAATCTGGTCTTTCTTAAGACTACCGGATGGGACTAATAGGATTCTATTAGAATTTTTCCAGTCTAGAAATTGATATTGTGATGATTAACATATTTAATAAGATATGAATTTTGCTACAGTGGAGAAAATAGTTGATCAGGGGTCTTTTTATGACTAAGTACCTATATTTATTTTTTCCGCGCGACAAGGAGAAGAATATCAAGTTCCTAAATAAACAACTTCACAAAGATCGTCTCCACTACCTACAGTGATTGGAAGTCGTCTCATATAAACGAGGTTTGCTTTACATAGCACGCAGGATGTGTAATTTGCCCAGTCTGCCGTCGCGACGCAATCAGGACGGTGTATTGTGCGACTAGGTAAACTGTATGTAAGTATACTGTATAGAGAAAATGTTAGGCACATTGTTTGTACACTTATTATGCCGCATAATATAGGAGTTACAATAGCCTTTATGTTTCGAGTTGAAGACCTGAGCTGAGCTTCCTAAAAACTGCTGGTCAGCATAAAGATATATTTCGAACGTCAATTTAAAACCTGCTAATGGGTAAGGTCCGAAACGAGAATATCCAACAAAAGACCAAAGCAGTGCCAGAGGGCTGGTCACATTTGTCGTAGAACCGATGGACGGTAGAGTAAGTGGGTTTTCGAGTGGAGGCCACAACTCGACAAGCGTAGCGGGGGACTCCCTCCAGCCAGATAGACCTATGACTTAAAGAGAGCAGCTAGTAGCGACTGGATGGCGGCGTAAATGGGAGATTGTGGCTTGTGGCGTTGCCTGGGGGCCTATGTCCAACAGTGGACTGCTATGGGCTGAGTGTGAGTATTTCAAGAGGTGCACTAGGTAGGTAGTACGTCCACAGTCAAGATATTTTTATACCTCTTATTATAAAATCACTGCAGTTCGTAAAGCTAAAATAATTAGGAAGCATAAAAAGCTCAACATCTTTTTTACAACTTTTCGCTTCCCTCACTTTATTTTCATTATTTTCTTATATCCCATTAACGCTAGTTTCAAGCTGGGTTAAGCCAAAGTAAATAGCTTGTCGGTTGCAACAGATGTAAGCAACTGGCTGGCTTGGAGCTTAAATACCAACTTGTATATTCTGCATAGAGCAGAGCTGCTCCGAAATTAAACTTCCGTAGATGCTTTTGCGTATCGTACACGGTTTTAGATAGCGTAGGTTATGACAGCATGGGAGTAAAACCTTTGCCATGGAATATGACAACTTAGAAACAAAATCTTTGAAAAGGCGGACGCGCAGTTTTATTATGGGACATGATATGACTTGACAATTAGATAGCACAATATTTTTATGTACTCTATTTATCGAAACTCCAAACTTGAATGAAATACACACGGGCGTAAAATAGGAATGAAATGTCACATAAAGTCGTCCAACGACCCTGGTGTCAGAGTTTTTACCCGCCTACTGCAAGTAGCAGGCCTCTGACATGGTTGTGTAACGACCGCCATCATAGACAGCAACCGGGACCAACGGCTTAACGTGTTTGAATGTATTTCCGAAATCTAGTCGCAGAATTTCAAATTACCTAATATTTTTTGTACGTATGTTTTATATCGAATATCTTTGTCATACTTTCTTCAAAGGAACTAAAATATCCGCACAGGCATGTCTGCTAGTGAGCCCTTTATCTCTAGCACTGATAACATTTTGGAGGAATATTACATATATGTTAGTTTTATCAATCATCGATACATCATAAAATGAAATCGAAATTTCTCTGTCTGTCTGTCTGTCGTAGAATTCGCTGGCTCTTCCTAAACCACGCAGCGGACTTCGATGCGGTTTTTTGTAATAGATAAAAGAAAGGTCAATATGTATAATGCATGCCGGGAAAATGCCTTTTTCCCGCGGGAAAAGAGTTGCAGAAGGTGAAATCGGTAACGGGCAGCTTGTTTATTTATAAACAAAATAAACGTTAGGTAGGTACACAGATCGATTCCAAAGCCGCATTGGAAAGGACATCAAAGTAGAAAATCAAATAGAAATGGCATTGAACTGAAGGTAGTCTGAAGGAGCGCGCTGAAAGGGAAATTATATAGGGCTTTCCGTAGCTACCTACGATAAGTTCATTTTTCGGCACTACGAGACATAACAAAGTAAAACTGCAGATTATACTTAAGCGTTGAAAAAAGAAAATCAAATTATCACTCTTTATTTACCCTTTGCTTTTTCTTGTATACTGGGCGTTACAAAACAAACAACCTATAAAGCAGAAAGGAAGTCAAGGTACTCATAAAACTGAACAACTTTCCCCATGGAACATGGATACGCAAAAAAATATTTGGACTTCCCATTCAAAATGAACTTAATTTGTATGAGAGCTTTATTGGTTGTTTTGTAACACGGTGTATTAAGTTATCTATAGAACTTACAAAATTAAGTCAAATTTTCAAAACTATGGTGCGTTTTGTAACTCCTTTAAATAAAGACCTAGCTGTTTTCATACCACAGCTGGCAGTGAGAAAGTATGTAAATTTTAATGCCACAGTCCCGGAGATCAAAGCCTATGGAAGCCGACTGATTTCCACCATCAGCCCTTTTATTTTTGCTTTCCATTTCTATTGTGACATTTCTGCCTGCCCCGTGTTTATTCTGTTTCGCTTGTTATTTTGTAGTTTGGCAGGCCCGTCCGTTATTTTTTATCTTTTTCAAACAGTTGTCTATCGCCAGCAAATCCAACTACCGATTTAAGAAACAACTTCGATATACCTACTGGTTTATCATACGAATACTAACAAAAACCAGTAAAAGTTAATTCCTTAAATCATCATCATCATATCTGCCTGCCCTTATCCCAATTACTTGGGGTCGGCGCAACACGTTTCGTTGAACACAAAATCGTGTTGCAAACTGATTTGGCTGAATTTTACGACCGGCCGCCTACCAGGCGTCAACCCTCCTTGGGAAAAGAAAGTATAAAGCACCGCAAATCTCCTCCTTTTTTTAAAGTCGATTAAAAATGTTCAAGTAGTTGTCAACGAAGTGAGAACTTTCTCATAATACTGCCAAGTGGTACCCAAACTGTTATGATTATGAGAAAACCTAATAACAAACTTCTAGTCTCAGCTTCAAACTTTAGATTGAACTAAACGCTAGAAAAGCAAAACTTAGTTCATTGTGTGACTAAATTAACAAACACCGCACACGACACCAGCTTATGAAAGTAAGTAAATTATTCACATGATTTAGTTAGATTCAAGTCGGCCCGGAGTAAACCCGGCGCGAAAAAAATATAGTCATAAAAAATCTATGTAGAGTCAGGTAGAAAAGTAGTAAACTAAATTAAATAAAAAACATATTCAATTATATGTTTATTTGAGTTGAGTAAAGAAGTAGGCAACGAAAAATAAAATCACAACATTATAATCACACGTTAAAACTGACATCCAAATTAAAAATCCCAGTTAATTTTACTGTTTATTAGCTTACTTTCTAAATAACGAAACGCAGATTATTTTATTGTTAATAAATCTATAATCAGTCTTAAAGTTATTTTGGATGACAAATTTTTCTGTCACTTTACATCCTTTTTTTTTTTTTTTTTTTTTAATCGGTCGTTAAGAATTTACAGGCCGAGTTGAGTCCGGGCCGACTTGAATCAAACCCACATGATTTTGGGCAAATATTAAACGCAAGCAGTCACTGACTTCGAGAGAACGTTGTCTAGACTCTAATATTCTAAAGACTATGTTTGTGACAGAGCTTCACCAAAATGCAGTGGAGTATAAAATATACATTGAAAATCGAAGGGAGAAACTTTCAGATTGATAAATGAATTCGTTTCGTTTCAAAGACCAAACTCGGATGGCGGATGAGACAAATATTATTCTTTCTAGTTGACAAAATAAAAGAAAATATTTCTAGTATAAGTAGTGGACTGAACTATTAGTATGGCCGCTGGCTGCTGGCCAATCATGGCCATAGCTGGGCAATAATATGGGCCACTGCCACAGAAGTAATTCGAATAGCTGACGTCTGTGCCATGACGAGATAGATTGTCATTGAATCGACATGAAGAAGTAGAACTTTGATCTAAAATAGCAGCGTCTCGACTCGACGCACCTTGTCTTCAGATTAACAATGAGTAAAGAACTGGTTATATACCAAATTATTTTAAAGTTAATTATTTAGATTCGTTACGCTGCTCCTCGCCGATTTATTTAAATCGCTGTAAATCTGAAGGTTGCTGAAAACTGTTACAGTTCATTTAGTGACACAACACATGAATCATGAGAGCTTTGTTTTACGAAGGTAGGCAGAGATCTAAGAAGTTGTAGGCAGAGATCAAACTAGTTTACGTCTTACAACTTGTGAAACACAGATACTGAGTTGACAAACACTCGGCAAGACATGGGTTTCCGTGACTTTAACCCCGGGCCGGATAACCGTTACGGGGCGGCTGTACTGCCCTAGTGATGTCAATAGGTCTATCGATAAACAAAGAATATTTACAGTTCTGGCCAACTAAAAAGTTGCAGGCAGAGATCAAACTAGTTTAAATGTTACAAGTTGTGAAATACGAACTGTGTTGACAAACACCCGGCAAGACATGGGTTTTCGGGACTTAACCCCGGGCCGGATAACCGGAGGCTGTGCTGCCCTAGTGATGGCGATATCGATAAAAGAGAATAGTGCGACAATATTGTTCAGTCGTTTATTGGCGAGGGCAAAGGTGTTTCCTTAAGAGCGGCGATAGAGTTAGGTATGATATGATAGAGTTGATTAGTAGACAAAGACAAGTGCGCAGAATTTGATTTCTCTTTCTGTTTAGTTTTCAAAAAGTAAAACACAACACTACAAGGTCCTTAGGGTCCCTGGTCATGTAGATATGGTGATGCCAAAAGTTCTGTATTGTTTATTTATTATTTACCCACTAACGATTATGATTATAAGGATTATAATTTCAGGTACCTATCATATTCATCTCATCTCATCACATATCGATATCGAGAAGTAAGTTCACTTCTCTTCCACGCATCACTACGCAGCGTTTTCCTGGGTTAACCGGATTTACAGCAGGCAACTTTGCCAATATCGACAAGAATCAATTCGAAGGCGCTGTTTAAACAAATCGAAAGAACATTGAGACGATTTATGCAAAAGGATAAGTTTATGGTTCTCAGGATGTGTGTATTTTCTATCAGCTGTAGGTGGTTGTAGTGTTTTACGTGCTTCGAAAATACTGACTGTCACTGTTAAAACCTAGAGACTAAATTCTAGACATTATAGAGCCATTAGAGCCTCACGACAAAAAAGGAATTCTTATGTTTAACGTGTGTTTTTACGCAGAGTTTTTTTTTAAAGTGCGTTGGAGAAATGTATATCCCACCAAAAACATAAATGTGAAAATTGGTAGCCAAGTTCAATGTTCTACCGAAAAAAGTATTGATATGAACATGGTCGCCAAGTTCAGTAAACATTCCTGAAATTAATTTCTTTATAAGGTCGCTTAACATTCTTTACTAAAATAAAACAAACACCTTAAAATCTAGAGCACCTCACAGTTTTGCTTGGCTAGTTTTTAATACGACTTCAAATATTGATTAGAGTAGATAATAAACAAGATATTAAACAATTAGGAAATTGTGAAAACTAGCCCAGTCAAACTGTGAGGTGCTCTAGATTTTAAGGTGTTTGTTTTATTTTAGTAAAGAATGTTAAGCGACCTTATAAAGAAATTAATTTCAGGAATGTTTACTGAACTTGGCGACGATGTTCATATCAATACTTTTTTCGGTAGAACATTGAACTTGGCTACCAATTTTCACATTTATGTTTTTGGTGGGATATCATTACTTTTTGTTAGTGCTAAAGACGATACAAGACTTTTAAAACATTTGACTTTTCTGTGTTTCTGTTAATTTTTTTGGACTTTTGACACACTTGAACGCATTGCCCATTCATTATCACTAACATTTTTTTTGCGTTTTCTGCTTATTGTTAAACTTTCCAAATCAGGGCGGTAAAGAGTTCGCAGGCGATTGTACTCTATTATAGACTCTTGCGCTTTAATTTGGCTTTTAACACCCTGCATACATCCACTTTTAACACACTGTATAAATCCACTTTTTACACCCTGTATATAGTCACTTTTAACACCCTGTATACATCCACTATTAACACCCTGTATACATCCATGATACTTTTAACACCCTGTATACATCCATGTTACTTTTAACACCCTGTACACATCCACTTTTGGCACCCTGCATACATCCACTTTTAACACCCTTTATACATCCATGATACTTTTAACACCCTGTATACATCCACTTTTAACAAACTGTACACACCCACTTTTAGCACCCTGTATACATCCACTTTTAAAATCCTGTATACATCCACTTTTGACACCCTGTATACATCCATGATACTTTTAACACCCTGTATATATCCACTCTTAACACCCTGTACACATCCACTTTCAACACCCTACATACATTTTTAACACCTTGTATACATCCATGATATTTTAAACACCCTGTATACATCAACTTATAACACCCTATATACATCCACTCTAGAACCAACCTGCTGAGTAGCTCTACTCTACGTTATTATCTACAGTTCATCAAAATAAATATTCATTCAAATCTTACTCGGGCGGTACTAAAGACCAATTTACCTTTGCCGCTGCCAAAATAAAATCCCATACATT
Organism: Phthorimaea operculella; assembly: GCA_024500475.1. NCBI lineage: Eukaryota > Metazoa > Arthropoda > Insecta > Lepidoptera > Gelechiidae > Phthorimaea > Phthorimaea operculella. The sequence continues at coordinate 5,767,901 of JANFCV010000002.1, read as the reverse complement.
GTATATGGGAGTTTCAGAAGTTTAGCTGCAAATATAAGTTTGTAATCACCCTGTAATCACAAATTCGTATTTTTTCTTGTGATAAAAGTGAAAAATTATAGATTTTTGATTTTTTCCTGTGTATTCACATAGTTATCTAGGTGTATGCGAAATTATAAGTCGTGAGGTCATCTAGAAGTGGGTTAGGTTTTTGATCTATATATATGTCAGTGAATGATAAAAATGCCGATTTTTGATCGTCAATATTTTCATAAACGTTCAACCTATGTTTATGAAATTTGGTATACTGGGTCATCTCAGAGGTCTGAACACGTTTACTAAATTTGGTGTGCCTATCTTCAATAGATTTAGAGTTATGAGGGGGTAAAAAGTGGCTCTAAATGGTTCGTGTAAATATACACACGGCCCGGTCCGCCAGTTCTTTGCTTGAACTTGGCTGGACACGCTGCCGCGTGTCTTGATATTTTCGAGGTAAGGGCTAGTTTTTAATGTGCATAACATACTTTTTTCCATCTATTATCCTTGAAACAATATTATTAATTAGATATTACAATCTTGTTGAGACTATTATCAACGAATCAACCAAAAATAATGTTATTGCTATAATACCTACCTAAATGCGAGTAATGTAGCTTTATAAGTTAGTCCTAGTTAACTTTAGTCTACATAAATGCTGTATGCCTGGGATATTTGATGGGAACTGTTTGGCAACTGACTTTCTGCAACAATCTCATCATAAACATCATTTATAGGTAGGTAATAAACAAAAATAGGTATAAAACATAACTCCAGTAAAACAAGCTCCTTTTGTAGCTCTACATCTGACTTTACGAGACTCTTTTACGATCTCTTAATCATAAAATTTTCATTAACACAGCAATTAGAGTTTAACTCTTATTGTTTTGAGAAAAGTGTTATATCTCTTTACCCGAATGCCTCTGTTTATTATGGTTATGTTTTCCGAGAGTAGGTATGTATGTACCTAGTATGTGGACAAGAAAATATTTTTTCATCGGCTACAGTCTAAATGGCTTGTCTGTCGGATATCTACAAATGAAGTGTCGTTAGATTCGTGCCAGCTGCACAAGTGACACTGGCTATATCTATTGAAATTCAAAAATTCGAAATGGCGGATTTAAACTTAAAAAATACCGTTGAAATTATCGCAGTCGGGTTTTGATTTTTAAATAATTGTGCTTTTTAGGGAAGTTAATGGCTTGTGTTATGTTTATGATGTCTTAAAAACATTTTGAATACTTAGTCGTCTTATGGGCGACAAAGTTATTTTATAGGCTCTGTTGAAATAGGAGGTAGATTTGATAGAGTATAAATGTTTAAAAATATCATCATCATCAACCGACCACATAAGCTCACTGCTGGGCATAGGCCCTTCCTTTCCATCCTTTTTTAAAGTTTTGTGCTTCCCTCATCCAGATATGTTTCATTACGGCTACCATGTTGTTTGACCATCTGGCAGGTGGGTGGTTTTACAACTGAATTTTTACTCACCTAGGACGCCATGCCGACTCAAAAATAAATTACTTTTATCATAAATAGGTACATCGAAATCAACATTACCTTTAAAGCCACAACAGTCCATTGCTGGACATGGGCCTCCCCCTATCGGAGGTAGTACCATACTACCACGCTTGGCAAGCGGATTGGCTAGGCTTGGCAAGCGGATTGGCTAGGCTTGGCAGCACAGCCACAGTGCAAGATGTTTGATTAGGACGGCTGCAACAAGTAACATTTTCCTCTGAGCGCGTCAAAATAATTTAACGAGCAAAGTTACAACAATAAAGGGCATACCATTAGCATTTTACGTGTTAAATAAACTCGCTCAGTTAACACTTTGACAAAAAAACTTAATTTATTAGGTCTGTGGCTGAGATAGCTATCTTAACTGCTTTATGGTGTTTTCGCGTACAACAGGTTTCTGGTTAAAAGTAACTTTAAAATTAAGTGAGTCATGCGTCGTCTAATAAATAAGACGTAGACGGCAACGAATAAGTTTATTTTGGTTTTGGTTACATTCAACGTCTATAATTTCTTAGACGTTCAATGTGAATTACCTACCTAAAAAATTTGAAAACACTTTCCGTATATGGTAAGAATTATTGGATATTTGCAAAATTTTCCTCCGAAGGCAGGATTTGAGCCTGTGTCTTTCGGCACCTGTCCTGCCGACGCCTCTTCGAAAATTGAGCAAGCGTTTTACAACTAATTCCCGGCGACAAATTCATTATTTATAGAAAAGCCCGTGATAAATTGAATACTAAATTTTAAAACACTTTCTGTGTTAATTAAAAACCGTTTGGTATCGGCTTAGAACAGCATCACCCAATTTTACCCGTTGGTGTCGTAAAACCGACTAATCGATATTCTTTAGCCAATCTGCATGCCAAGCGTGGTGAATATGGCAACACCCTCCGAAAGGGGCAGGCCCATGTCCAGCTGTGGACTGTTGTAGTTGTAATAGTTAGGTAAACTGCGCTCTGCCTACACCGCAAGGGGAAAAGGCGTGACGTGCGTATGTATGTTGGTAAGTATGTATGAAAGCAAGCCTGTTCCAATCTCCCCCGCAGGCGCCACTAAATACACTATTGATTGATCAACACCCCAAACTGTAATTAAAATCTCGACTGATTGAACGGAGCTACACCCTCGACAACAATTTACTTATCCTTTACCTATAGGTCTGTCTAGATTAATATTGCTGTAGGATAGCACAAATATTGCTGAAAAAATAAACAGTCAAACGCCAAACTATGGTGGAAGACGTTGCTAAGCGAATAGGTAAGTTAAAGTGAGATTGGGCTGGGCAGGACACTTGCCTTGCTAGATGGTCGAACGAGGATCGTAGGGGGACAGTACTGGATGAGGGAGGCACAAGACCGTTAAAACTGGCTTAAGAAAGAAGAGGCCTCGCCCAGCAGTGGGCTGTTGTGGCTTTATTTTGTTGTTGAAATCGCGTCAGAGTAGGTAAACTAAAGAGAAATTTTGTCAAAGTGGATAATTAGGAAGGTAGAATGAAGAGTATTCTGGTCGTCAATTGATCAGCGTGAAATAAGTGAGTCTTTTCGGTAGGTGAATAGGTCCATCCTACTGCACTTGACGTTGCACTATAGCTACTTAGAAATAATACAACACTTCTTGCACTGGTAGAATGAACTTCTTTATATTTTGGACTGTACTGATAAACATTGAAACAATTGGGTCTTATATACTATTGCCGTGAACAAAGTCATACCGTGTTCTAAAACGATTCAAGCGACATCTGTCGACGGCCACGTGTACATATCGCCCGCCAAGGACAAAGTGCTAATATGCAATTTGTCCTTTATACAATGTGAAATAAAATAATTACCTTTACACTTAATGAACCTCAATTAACAATTAATTCCTGTTAGATATCCTATTAAAAACCCTATCCGATTAACCTTGCTTTGAACATAACTCAATAAACTAAAAATAACTCAATAGCTCCTTTTACAACAACAATCTCAGTTGCTTACTAATCAATCAGTCACCATATTTACAAAACTACAAATAAAAAATACAAAATCCAAAAAGTAAAACAACATATCCAAATTTTAGCGAGGGACACAGCATTACTAGGTAAAAAGCCGTTTGTTGCAACGCTATTTGTCAAAGCATCTAATCCACACCCCCTCCTTGCAACAAACTGCTCGAACCGAACCTTCATGGTGTTCCTGTTCCTGGGAACTACAGGATCTTGGTTGCAAGCATGTCCGACCCGTAAGCAACAAAATGGAAACTTAAATCTAACTTTCGTTGTGTTCCTGTCTCTTCGAACAACAGGATGATACCTCGAGATGATTCTCGGACTGCTGAATGCCTCTCCGTTATCAACCGCGTTTCTGCAAATCTTTGATAGTTCCATCATATGGCTGTCATCATTATCCAGCTCATAAGCTTCAGCCAATAATTCCTCGGGGCTGTATGTGTCATGTTGGCTGAATAACAGTTGTTTGGGCAATTCAGTTTCAACATCAGGCTCCCGTATAGGAAATACCTGCACCACCTCTGGTGCTTCTTCTGAAGTCTGTACACTCTCTTCTATACCCTTTTCTATGGGAACTGCAGACGCATCTATCTTTTTTGCTGAAACCACGCTAGCTGATGCTTCGGGGTCGCAGTTACCAAAGTTCCTGTCAAGGTGATTTTCTTCCACGCGTTTTGGCTCCTGTACAGCTATGGTGCGCTTGTCATCGTTGATCGTCTCAATTAGTTCCGTTCTGCACTCCAAGTATATTTCTTCAGTGATACTGTATTGATCCTCTGTAATGTAAGCAAGACTTTTTATAATTTTTCTTGGAGTGTTTTTCAGTAACTCATTATGACCGTGCATAAAGCTCTTCCATAAATCTTCCAAATTATTTAAAAGTATTTTGTAATAACTTTTTGTGCTAACATCAAGAGGAACCTTTTGCATCCTTTCCGAAATCCTTTTTATGCGATGAGATGTATCCTCTTGAAAGTGTAGTAAGGTGTCATATTCCAATTCCATTTCCAAAAATTTTAAAGAATATACAAAATAATAAAACTATAAAATTTCAAACGTTAAAAAGATAAAGTTCCAAAATGTCAAAAGACCTACAATTCACAATGACACTTGACACTTCACTAATAAAGTCTAAGTTCCTGCCCTCTGAGGGCTCCCTCCGAATTTTACTTCCTCGGTTAGTTCCTCTGAGGACTTCTTCCTCAGCCTCTTGCGCGCCCTCTTGACGCCTCCTCTGAGGTCTTCACCCTCAGCCTCTTCGTGCGTCCTCCGCACTCCTCTGAGGACCTCCACCGGCCCCTCAGCCTCTTCTGCGCGCGGACCTCTGAGGACCACTCCTCAGAGTCCAGCAGCGCCCTCCGCGGACCTCCGCGGTCTTCCTCCTCAGAGTGCAACACGCCCTAGCGCGCGCCCTCCGAGGCCCTCCTCAGAGTACCACGCGCCCGCGCGCGCGTCCTCTGAGGACCGACGACTCCGGCCTCCCGGCGCCGCCAGTAGATAAGACAGGGGTCCTCCCCCGTCTTCCTCGGCACCAGCTCCACAGCTGGCCCCGCTGTGCGGCCACCGCTGGCCACACAGAATCCTGCACCTGGCACGGTGCCCTTCGAATGCCTGCAACTAGCAGGTCATCCGGCTACGAGGACCATGAATAGGTCCATCCTACTGCACTTGACGTTGCACTATAGCTACTTAGAAATAATACAACACTTCTTGCACTGGTAGAATGAACTTCTTTATATTTTGGACTGTACTGATCAAATACTGATAAACATTGAAACAATTGGGTCTTATATACTATTGCCGTGAACAAAGTCATACCGTGTTCTAAAACGATTCAAGCGACATCTGTCGACGGCCACGTGTACAGTAGGTATGGGCACGAGTAGTTTAGAATTTGTTTTAACATATATTTTTATCGTCAAAGCTTGTAGGTACTTATAAGCAATTACTTTATTCAATGGTTAAGACAATACTTTTATTGTTTCAAGCAAACTCTCTGATTGCCTCATGATCATGAAAAGCAAGCTTGCAATAAAGAAAAAAAAACTAACTTTTCACTTGCTTTAGGTAGGTACAGGACCTAAGTTATACTTTCACACCCTGTATTTAAATACTCCCAGTAAACCTATAATAACAATCCTCGAGGGACACGGGGTGATACCGTGATAGGCTGATAGTGATGTCATCACAGCGATTAATTAGTGGAAAATGAACACCGCGCTATCGACATTTTCAATTTCGGCCAGATCGGCCGGAATTCGATTACCGACTGGCCGAAGGGACAGGTCTGGTTTAATTCGTCGGTAATCCGGTTATGCGGCGTTCCGATGGTAAGTTTTGGATACATTTTATCGGCTGTTGATGAGGTCGAAAAATGGCCAGCGTTTAGGAATAACAGCAACTCAAAATAAAAGAGTGTCTCTATGTGCTTTAAATGTATCTTGAGCTATATTAGCTAAGTAAAAAAAAAACTCGGAGACGACAGCTTCGAAAAATTAATCAATAATCACTTAATCACCGTTCCAAAAGGGGAGAGCAAGAGAGCCAGGTTTCACTCGCTGACTAGATTGCCTGACCAGCTACTTAGAAGATGAGAAAACATCGAAGATCTACAATATCGCCAGCATTGCTACTGATAGAAGCTGATGGCGACAATTTGTCCGTACCAGACTTACCCACCATGACCACGATCTTCCAACATGAAGGACCGACCAGAGAGAGAAAAAGCAGACAGAGGTAGGTAGGTTACCTACCGTAGGTAAGTACCTACTAGATTGTGTTTGCTCCGTCGATTCACGCAAAGAAAGACGCATCGAATATCTACCTGCTCAAACTGATTTTGCTGATCTGACCAGAGCTAACCAGCGCTTTGAGAGTGTATTCTTTTAAAGCTTTTGCTGAGTGGACACCTTTTTGTTACCTATGTAAGTATGTGTTGTATTTATGTTCTGGAATATTTGGTAACAGATAAACATTCTTTCTTTCTTTCTTTCCATCAATTGCTCAAGTAATTACCTACTATCTTTACTTTCAAATTTCGTAGCTTAGTTTTACTCGCATAGTCAAAAATTTAAGCTCGATTTCGTTCTAACCAAAACTAGAGAGTTCAAAGTTAGGTAGAGTTAGAAGTTTTTGAATCAAACTTAGCCAATTCAGACTTGAGCAAGCAAAGAATCGGGTCAGGCAGGAATCTTTTTTATTGGCTAGTTAAACTGAAATTTGGAAAATCTACTTAACTCACTGTAATGAAAAACCACTCAGATGGAATCATATATTTCAGGAAATTACTTGCTACTCGTAGTAATAGAACACTGACATTGGGTTCATTGGGTCGTTGGACGACTCAGTTGCCCACACGAAGAGAGAGAGATTCAGGAAATTTCCATAGGTACATAGTCATGACCCCCGCACGCCGGTTCCCTAATCTGTGGTCATGATGAGCTTAGGACCAATTTCAGAGTTATAAATAGGTGCTATAAGGTACCTATAAGGTTTAGGCTTTAAAAATGTAACTATCGTGCTCCTACACATCTGCCATGCGTTCTCTACAAGCAATGATTTTCTTTTCTTTCCTCTTCCCTGCCAGTAACAAGACGTCTGGCCTGCAGAACACTTTCATAAGGGCGGTAGCAGCTGTGCCTCCACATTAGTATGTTGATGAGGCAATCGCGATCACAGCCGGGATAACGTGATTTATATTGCCACCAGGGTTGCCAGAGCAAAAAAAGGAAAGTGGAGACGGGAATTTGATGTGTTGTTGTCTAGGTTTTTGTCTACGTGAGGGTTGGACGATCTGAAAGTTCTGGGTAGAACTTATATCAAAGTAACTTAGTATACCCAGTAGGTAACTACCAAAAGAAAGAAACGTCCTATCGTATCTACTTACCTACAATACAATATTTATGTTACTAACTACCTGATTCACAGAAGAAAGGGATTATAAATGGCGTATATCGGGTACATTGCTATTTTCAGTCAGTCATAAGGTAGGTTTGATAAGATCGATATAACTCCCTACATATTTTGTACTATGTTCATTAATTTCGAACTCATCCTAAAAAAACTTAAATTAAAAATTTAAAGGAACCCCCGACTTTCAATCCTTTAAAAAGTTAAAAATAATTTATTTATCCAATAAAATATTGTAAACCATAATACTCCAACGCGTCGGGGGGCCGCTAAGTAAACAATATAGGTAAGAAGTTTCAATAAAATCGTAAGACGTACTTGTATGAAATGAAATGACATTTGCAACTTATATGTTTGTTATGCTTTGTAAACTTCTTACATTATATTGTTTACTTAGCGGCCCCCCGACGCGTTGGAGTATTATGGTTTACAATATTTTATTGGATAAATAAATTATTTTTAACTTTTTAAAGGATTGAAAGTCGGGGGTTCCTTTAAATTTTTAATTTAAGTTTTATTTGAAGCTTTTTAAATTCATATTTTGTTTCTGACTTTAAACAACATACAACAACATTTTTTAAGCACTTACTATTTCTCACTAGCATTTTAAACGGTGGTTCTATCCGCTGCTGCTTAGTAATTTTATATGACAATAAAACATAGCTTAACCATCTTATTTTTTGTGTTAATTAACACAGTGATCTTTTGTATATCCTACAAGACAGAGAAATAGGCAAGACAGGGAATAGCAGGGTAACCTAAACGCAAAATTCTACAAAGATTTTTGTGTTTTAATTGAGTTTTTTGAATTAAGAATAACCTGATGTATAAGTACGTCAACTTAGTTTTAAATACGACAAGCACGGAAAGCGAAACACAAAGAAAGATCGCGAGCGAAGCGTTCGCAAATTTTTACGATATTTACTAAAAATTATCTGGATTATTCAGTATATTACTTTATAAAGTGTCTTTTCCTACATTGCCAAAAAAAAGCAAGCAGGGTGAAGAAAACAACGTTGAGCAGAAGCAGGAGAAAAAAAGTCTTCAAGCAAAGCGAGCAAATTTTTTGGTAGTTTTTGAACTACTTCAAAATAGATGTTAATTTCCTTTTAAGTGATGACATTTGGGGCTTGTAACATTTCCAAAACAGACGTTCGCTTTTTTCTGTGATGAATGCAACGACACGTCTTCTTCTGTGAGGGGGGCAAGCCGCCCTCAACCCCCTGGTAATGACACTTGGTGCTTGTAAGAATCCTGCAACAGACGTTTGACGTCTTCGTCTGTGAGGGGGGCAAGCCCCCCTCAACCCCCCGGTGATCACACTTGGTGCTTATAAGAATCCTGCAACAGACGTTTGACGTTTTCGTCTGGGAGGGGGGCAAGCCCCCCTCAACCCCCCGGTAATGACACTTGGTGCTTGTAAGAATCCTGCAACAGACGTTTGACGTCTTCGTCTGTGAGGGGCCAAGCCCCCCTCAACCCCCCGGTAATCACACTTGGTGCTTATAAGAATCCTGCAACAGACGTTTGACGTTTTCGTCTGGGAGGGGGGCAAGCCCCCCTCAGCCCCCCGGTAATGACACTTGGTGCTTGTAAGAATCCTGCAACAGACGTTTGACGTCTTCGTCTGAGAGGGGGGCAAGCCCCCCTCAACCCCCGGTAATGACACTTGGTGCTTATAAGAATCCTGCAACAGACGTTTGACGTCTTCGTCTGTGAGGGAAGCAAGCCCCCCTCAACCCCCCGGTAATGACACTTGGTGCTTGTAAGAATCCTGCAACAGACGTTTGGTGTCTTCGTCTGTGAGGGCAAGCCCCCCTCAACCCCCCGGTAATGACACTTGGTGCTTGTAAGAATCCTGCAACAGACGTTTGACGTCTTCGTCTGTGAGGGGGGCAAGCCCCCCTCAACCCCCCGGTAATGACACTTGGTGCTTGTAAGAATCCTGCAACAGATATTTGACGCCATCTTCTGAGGGGGTAAGCCAAGCAATTACTCTAGAAGATCGCGAGCGAAGCGAGCGCAAATTTTTACAATATTACCCAAAATAGATCTGGATTTTTAAGTACATATTTTGTTTGTGAAGTCTCTTTTCCTACACTGGCAATAATAGGTAAACTGTGAATAAAGACAGGTACGCCCCATAGAGCAAAAGTGCCTTTGAGGTCTCTGGATGGCTCGCAACTCTTGACCAGCAAAGAGGATGTGCTCAAACGGTGGGCTGAACATTTTAACGATCTGCTTAACGTAGATCGATCAGCTAACCTGCATCACATCAGTTTATTACCTCAACTCCCCCTAGCCACTGAGCTGGACGAGCCCCTGTCGTGTGATGAGGTTGTTACTGCCATCAGACAGCAGCATAATAAACGGGCGGTTGGCATTGACCTTATACCAGGCGAAATACTTAAATATGGCGGTGCGGAGCTGCACTCGATGGTATGGAAACTTTTGTTCGAATGTGGGAGCGAGTCCCGGACGATTTTAAAGTGTCTCGCATTAGTGCCCTCTACAAGAACAAAGGTGACCGTTCTGACTGCAACTCGTACCGCGGTATTTCGTTATTATCGGTCCCCGGAAAGGCCTTTGCAAGAGTCCTATTAAACCGCTTGAAGGACTTATCAGAAAAGATTCTGCCCGAAACCCAGTTTGGCTTCCGACCTGACCGAGGCACATGTGAAGCTATTTTCTCGGTACGTCAACTGCAGGAAAAAAGCAGAGAACAAGGTCGTCAGTTGTACCTCTGCTTTGTTGACCTGAGCAAAGCGAGCAAAATTGAGTACGGCTTTTAAATAAATTTTCTACATATCTATTTAAGCAAGGAACTCATTCACCCAGGATAAAGCACAGGTACAGGTACTCATAGGTACTTACATACAGAAGTATTACATATAACTTTTGTATATTACTAACTTAGTAAATACATATTATACCTACGCACAGGTTTTAAGTAAAAGATCTTTTATCTACCTATTTCCTAAAGTCAAATAAATACGAGTACGCTCATTGAAGTTATATTTTAAAATAGTTAGGACCTCCATAATGTCATGCATGACTTGAAAGATATGACAACCCCGAGTCAAATTAGCTCAAACACGGGGATATAGTGCGTAGTGTGATTCCTAGTCTACCTTCCGTCTCCATCATCAGATTTTCATGAAATATGGCTAAGAACCATCCTGACCATATAAACTTTTATATAAACAAAACCGCATTGAAATCGGTTCAGTCGTTTCGGAGATACGTTGCCTCAAAGAATCGTAGACACACGGACATACAGACGCGTGAAACTTATAACACCCCTCCGGTTGGTTCGTCGGGGGTTAAAATAGGTAACTACCTATCCTGGTCACGGGACCAAAAAATAGAAAAATCATTATTCCCATGGAACTTAGGAACACAGCAACATACCTACCTAGGTTACGATTCGTCTCATATAAACTAAAATCCAGACATTGTTTTGTTCAATATCACATGATTTGAAGACCTATTATTTTATAAGGCATCAATCGCTACCATCCCTAGACACCGCTGGATAAATTTAGGGTCGTATGTCAAATTTTTCACGTATATTCCGTCGATAGGTTGTCGGCGCAGCGGTGACCACGTCGTTGTAATTGATAGGACAGATGATATTAATGTCCCACCCCCGGTTACAACGTGTGCTCACAATTTATGTTGCAATACCGCATGCCACCCTTCGCCGCGCCAAAATTTCTTTCGGTGCAATTTAGAGGAAATTCGACGAAATAGCCTTACTAACTACCTACCTACCTACACAATAATTTTGTGGTAGATGTACCTAAGACATTTAAGTACGACGTGTGTCATGTAGGTAAGTGTACCTAGTCTTCGTTTAAATCCTGTCAGTAAGCATAAAGTCCAAGTTATGTGCTAAATGTGCCTTCCGAGGCATGCAACTACTTATATCTTCTATCATGTCCTTACCAAGCTGGGAACATCTCAGTGATAAAATTTGCAAGTTTCTGGCCTGCCCTCGATTAAATAAGCCGTATCTTGTTAGTAACGTACGGTAGTACCTAGGTAGTACTATAATTTATTCTGTGGTATCACGTAATAGCACAGAAAATAATAAATAACAGAACTAAACAAAATAAAACGCAGTGAGCGCCATCTATTTTAACAAGAATATACTACACAGCGCCCTCTAGTTACTTTTCTTTGCACTAACAAGAGTCGAGGGAACACAGAGAACCAAGGTGATAGAAAGTTTTGACAGCTCTCACAGATGGCGTTAATTAGTGAATAGTTCTCAAGTGTGGAAATAGATGGCGTTTATATTAAAATAGTTGTTCTTACTGTAACATTAGAGAGGAACCTGAGGAACCAAGAGAAACAAAACCCTAAAACTTTCTTATTTTTTTAATCCGTATGTAAATGCTTAACAGGGGCTTACTCAATTTATCGTATTTTATGGTTTGTAAGTTTTTCCGCTCTACTTACCTAGAGTGAAAAAAAATAACTCGCTTGTTTTTATGGGGAAAGTGTCCAAATGACTAGCCCTGAAAATTTACCTTGTAGGTACCTAGTCCTTTATTCTATCTACATTGTTTGCTAACACAATTTTCATCAAACGCGACATTTTCCTCAGAGCGGTTCAATAAGAACTTCCTTTGCGGATATCCTGCCTTACAACCTTTGAAGGGTTTATTTGTGAGGCAGATAGCTCATCTAGATAAGTGGAAGGCTTTCACACCACCGACGGCGGCGTCTGCATGATAGATAACGCGAGACGGGCTCTATGGAACTCGATTTTACGAGGCGATAGTTCGGAAAAATAATTTGATGCTTCACGGCGACGCTAGCCAGCCAGGGGCGTTTTTAGAGATTTGGCGCCCCGGGGCACTCACTTTTCGGCGCCCCCCGGCCAGTGGTGTACTGGCGACTTTCAGAAATCAAGCAAGATTAGCCAGGTCAGTGGCGGATACAGAAAGCGCGATACAATTTAAACATACGCGGCGTCTACCCTTGTCGATAGTAGTGTTCAAGGGCGGATCGGATACAGAACTTTTCTGGGTTGGGGCACAAGTGTTCTGTTAAAACAGCACACGAGCACTGGCCTGTATGTATCGCGAGCGAAGCGAGAACAAGTTATCAAACAATAAACGGACGCGGAACATCATCAATAGCCGTGATTAGAACAAGTAGGAAAGCACACATATCGCGAGCGAAGCGAGCTCGACTTTTCACGCTACAAACGGTCAAGGAGACTAAAGACTAACCGCGACAGTCAAACAGAGAGACACGTACCTACTCGTATTGCGAGCGAAGCGAGCTCGACTTTTCACGCTACAAACAGGAGATGAGCTGAAACACTATCCATGGCAGAAAAACAGACAGACTTGTAAACGGGTTGCGAGCGAAGCGAGCTCGACTTTTTACACCATAAACGGGTAAAGGAGCTTAAACAGTAGCCACTGCAGTAAAATAGACAGACAACACACGTATCGCAAGCGAAGCGAGCTAAACCTTTCACGCTACAAACGACGAGGACTCGAGGAGCAAAAACACTAGACGCGATTGTAAAATTGGCAGACATGCTTCGCTCGCGATATTTCACGCAACAATCCGGCGAGAAGTCTACGCGAGACAGCAAGAGGAATAACGGTACATACACAAACACAATACAAAGTTATGCAAGCAAAACGAGCTCATCATTTCACGTTTGAAGCGAGCTCGACTTTTCACACTACTACAAACGGTCAAGGAGGTAAAAGACTAACCGCGACAGTTAAACAGACAGACACGCACCTATACGTATTGCAAGCGAAGCGAGCTCGACTTTATACAACACAAACGGATGAGGAGCTTAAACAGTAGCCACGGCAGTAAAATAGACAGACAGCACACATATCGCAAGCGAAGCAAGCTAGACCTTTCACTCTACAAACGACGAGGAGCAAAAACACTAGCCGCGATTGTAAAATTGGCAGACACGCTTCGCTCGCAACAAACGGGCGAGAAGAGAAGCCTCCGCGAGACAGCGAGAGGAATAACGGTACATACTCAAATACAATACGAAGTTATGCAAGCAAAACGAGCTCATCATTTCACGTTTGAAGAGGAAAGAGAGGCACCACACCAGCATTATGTATTGCGAGCGAAGCTACATATTTGTCAGCTTGCCGATTCTCAAGCAAGAGATGTACGAACAACATTGTGCTGTAGCGTGATATATCCTTTAAGAACTTGAAATTGAATTATAAATTGGTGATAGGGGCGCTAGACCAAGACCATACGTATTGCATGAGAAGCAACAGTTTTTTTTACAATGAAACAGTTGCGTTGCAAGCAGCGCTATTAGGATTTTAGGGCGCTTTGATAGTACACGTATTGCGAGCGAAGCGAGCCCGACTTTACGCGTTAAAATTAGTTAGGTGTAAGCAGCTTTGAGCGGGAAAGGCGGCGCCTGACTGCTAGAGGGCGCCAGAGCGGTGCATTTTTTTTACAGTTGCGAAGGCTAGCGCCGCCCCCCTGAGACTTGCGCCCTGGGCACGTGCCCCACTTGCCCCTATGGTAGATACGCCCCTGACGCTAGCGGCAGCGATTTTATAGGCTTTTACTAGTCAATATTCAGCAATGTTGAGAGCTTATAGGAGGTATATTTTTGGAGTTTGAATTTTGCCTACGCGAGTCTACCAAAAACGCTAGCTCTTCTTATAACCTATGAATTCAAGTAGGTACTTAGATAGATCTATTCACACAAGGTGCAGCGAGGCTATTCCAACGCTCCTAATGCTCCCTTTCTTTCTGGAAGTTTAGAACAGTTACGGCATCTACAACAAATAAATTACCTGTAAATAATAGATTTTAAAAATATAACGTGTGATAGATACCTAGTGGTTATTACTTATATTATTTATTCTTATGCTTCTGGTGTCGGAAGCCAAGGACCTATCTAGGTAGGTACTCTCTTGCTCGTTAGTTGCAATCTGGCGCATGCGAAATCGGATTACAGCCGATTCAAAAATACGCCACCAGGCTTGAATTTTATTAGGAAAAATATACTTTATAGCCTAGTGGTAGGCATAAAACTTGCTGACTTGTAGGTAAGTGCCTACCTTTCGTACGTATCGTATTGCTAGGTATACCACCAAAAACAGTCTGTAAAAAACTAGCCAAGTCTCGATGGAGCTGCTTGTTTATCTCTAAAAAGTTCCAGGTCTAACGTTCCTTACTACGATTTCTTTATTATTATATTAATGTTATATGACTGGACGTTGATTTGTACCCACTAACCCATGCCACTAACGTATATAATGAATGTTCAATGCAATGAGTATATACTGTAATGTAAAAACAGCAATTATGTAGATATAATATCATTGTTATGTAGGTACTTGTTACGCATCTAATGCTGTCACAATAGACGAGAACTCATATGCCGGTAGGTCCTTTGAAGTGTGTTTTACAACTCGTTATCATATCAATTGTCGCAGAGATGGATTGTCAAGAAGTGCTTGGAAGTACCTAGTATTGATGCAAGTCTTACCTGAGATCCAGAAGCGAACTCATCCGCCGGCGGCTCCCGGTCGAAACTTTAGAACTTGCAGCTATTCGAGCGGTACAACTCGTTGCTATATTACTACTGCATAAGCAGCTGTTTGTCAAGGCGTGTTAATGTAACTCTTACCTGAGATCCAGAAGCGAACTCATCCGCCGGCGGCTCCCTGGCAAACCTCTCGAATTTGAAGCTGTTTGAGCGGTACAACTCGTTGTCCTCTCGGTTGCGGCGGCCGCGACAGAAGCGACGGGCTATTGACGTGTGCCTGAAAATAAAAAATACTTATTTTAATTCACTGACAGATTTCGCAAGGTTTATTGCTTTCATATTTTGAGATTTTTGTCTTAATAAGTAAAGGGTGCTTCTGTGTTTATTATATCTGATATCCTTATTAAATTAGATTTAAAATATATCAGATTATTTAATCATATTACCTACACAACAGGACGAAACAGGAAACTAAATGCCTATGGCACGCCACCACCAACTACCGCAACCATTTAAATTGGCCCCAGTAAATACCTAGTATAGTAGGTAGTTGTGTCAACTGGTAAAGGTAAATCCAAAAAAATATCTGAAAAAAACTAGCCAAGTGTAGATGTAATATATCTCTTAAAAGTAACGAAATTAAGACAAAATCGTGCCAAGTTTCTTACTGCGATTTATTTACTATAATTTGTTTTAATGTTATATGAACTGGCCGTTGAAACGTCAGTGGGTGGGTACAAGTCTAGTCAGGTGTTTGTTTAGTGCTCAACTTGGCGGGGGCACTGCAGTGCCTCCAGATAGGCCCTTTGTGACTAGTAAATTCACATTTTAAACTGTCCAATAACAATATGCAATTATGTCCGAAATATTTGCATGGGTTTTAAACAACCATTCACATTCGAAATCGAATAGCGGATAGGTAATAATAAATATGTATAAATAAGGAATCGATAGTAAACTTTCCTTGCGCATTTTTGCAATAATAATGTCTCGAAAGCATTTCCAGAACTCCGCTGTAGGTACTCAGAAAGTACTTAGGTAATTAAAAACTTCTTCCACTTCGTTTACTTCACGAATGAAATATCCGGCTGGGTCTCGTTAAATACAACTCAGAAGGTTTAGGAACTTTTTTTTTCTTTTTAAAAACCTAAGCTTTTAATAGGTATCGTTGTATCAAAAGCAACTCCTGTTTTATGAAATTTGTAAAAACCATTTCCTCATTATTTTACTAAAGCAAGCAACACCTCTTCTATGAAATTTGTAAATACCATTTCCTCATTTATTTTACTAAAGCAACTAGGTGATCTTACCTAGAATCGCTAGAATGCAAAGGCCATTGTATTCCAAAAATCTTCAAGCGAGCAGGTGGTCGGCGCTTCTGCTCCGTTCGCGCTGTAGTGGGCTCCTCAACGGGAGGCGTGTGGTGCCTGCCTCCCGATGATGCCCTCGTACCACTTCTACGCCTTCTGCGCCTTCTTCTCTCCACTAAAATAAAGTTGTCTCCATTCCTGATGATATAGGAGGACCGTAATGTACCCTTCTCTTCGCCTTGGCGTTGCCTTATCAAGTCAGCTGTTCGCAAAGTATGTATGTTCTGATACTCAGCTTCTAAGGGCGGTGGCACGTGAGTCACTACTTCTCGGCTAGTTCCGCTTCCATCCCTCTTTTTCCGAGAGGAATGGAGACCCACACGACGCCAAACCTTTTCCATGAATCTTTATTTACTGTCATCCCATTTTTATTTCATCTTTTGGTAAAAAAATGTTTCCTGAATCGCGCATCTCCGAACAACTGCGCACATTTAACAGAAGTTGTAATAAAAGCACATCAATCACAACCAATTAAGTTCAACGCGATAGTATGATTTTGATTAGTCCGATGAAGATATCCGTTGATCGCACTGATAAAAAACTATTCACTAATGAATCACAGGCCGATCAGCCGTTCTGTCATTGTCTGTAAGATCGCACTGTACAATAAACCACTTCGATGTTTGATATTAAGTTGTTTAATGGTGAGTCAGAAAGCTGGCGGCGTTTATTAATAATCCCTTTTTATTAAGACGTACTAGGTTAGTGGTATAAGGGGAGAGAATAACGTGTTTTTTGACATCGCTCGCGAGGTCCCGGCCCATCATCGGGGTGCGGGTCCGCGTTACGCATGCGCGATCCCCCTCAGCTCTTACCACCGCCGGTCTGAAGCGCCAAAATGGCGGACCTCCGACCCCCTTCCCGTTATTGAATATCTAATTTTATCCGTGTATTGCATTCATTGTTAAGCCGCTTGTGATGCACATGCTCTATTCTTTTTGTCCATGTACGAATCGGGTCAAACTGATGCCGTTTTTATTGACAATACAAGACCTTGAACATGTCTTGCTTATTCATCAACAACCGCTACTTACGTATCTCATAATTAGCAACTCATTTTATCAGCGTGTATCCTACTTTTACGACTGAATCAATATCTAAGTTTTAAAGAACAGAAATAAAAAATAGGCCATGTTATTCTTCTAAAACTCATAGGTAGACAAAGCGGATACCAGTGACATTTTTGAAGAGATTCACTCGAGAAATTTTTCAATTTATCTATCCTATTCAATTAAAATCATTTTCTTGATTATGTATTCCTATAACATCAAGGTAAAATATACAGGCTTATCTCAGCTAATCATCTCTTACAATGCTTACATCCCTCCGCCGGACACCCTGTATAGTCAGTGCCAACAGTGCAGACCTGTAAAATTATTGATATGACCTAATGACGAACAAATTCTACCTCTACCGAGATTTAATGAAAGTAATGAATGACTTTGACCTTCTAATGACACAACTTATTATAATAAGATGAGGTACCTAATTAAATTACGCAAATATCTACCTACCCTTTTTAGACAACCTGTACAAGTTCTGCATGTTGGTGTCAAGAAACCCTTGCTGGCTGCATAGGTACAAACAAAGTAGGTACCGTTGTATGATTTAGTAAGTACCGAAAAGGACCTAAATATGAAAGAAGTACCTAAGCAGGACTTATCTTCATGAAACGGTAATAAACTAATAAAAAAAAACGACGAAGCATTTCGATAAAATTGCCCTCGCGGTTCGCTTGGCTCGTCTTGGCCGGTGCACGACCGTGCCCACAGATTATTCCATTAGTAGAGTCGATTTTAGATCCAACTCTATACTCCATGAATACCTACCTCCTTATCTCTTTTTTGTACTTACGATCGGATAAATATCTTGCTTGACACAAACATGAAATCGAAAATACCACGAGTAAGCACGTTTAAGTAACGCGCCCGTCTTCTAGCAGCCTTTGAAAAAGAGTCGGGCTTACCCAATATCGGGACTCTTTTAGATAACACCACCTTATCTCTAGTTATCGGCCTCCGTTTGGGTCTCCGGACCAACCAACCCCACGACTGCGGCTGCGGCGTCAGAGTGAATGAGCATCATGGCCACCACGGCTTATCATGCATGTCGCAGAAGTGCTGGCCGTATTTCCCGCCACGCCGCTCTCAATGATGTCATCCGTCGGGCTCTTGTCTCAGCGAACGTTCCGGCAAAGTTGGAACCATACGGTATCGTTCGTTCTGACGGCAAGAGACCCGACGGTGTGTCTCTAATCCCATGGCAGCAAGGGCGATGCCTAGTTTGGGACGTCACGTGTGTAGACACGTTGGCCCCCTCTCACGTACAGGCGGCTAGCACTCGAGCGGGCACCGCGGTGGCAAATGCCGAGGCTCAAAAAGTTCGTAAATACGAACAAATATCGGACACATACATTTTCTCGCCTATTGGGTTTGAGACCTTGGGTATCTGGGGCCCTGAGGCCAAGAAAGTTATTTCCGAGCTCTCAGTGCGTCTCTACAAGACATCCGGAGACCGCAGAGCTGGCAGCTTCCTTGCCCAGCGTATTAGCCTGGCTATACAAAGGGGAAATGCTGCCAGCATGCTGGGTACGATGACTGGTGGGGACGTATTGGGGGGCTTATTTTAGTTCTTAGTTTATTTTTAGTTAAGTTTTTGTAAATAATGTAAATATTTTAAATGTTTGTAAATATTAATAAAGTACTAATGTCCTAGTAAAGGTTTCAACTTTCTGAAAAGGGCAAAAAGACTCGAAAAACCTTCTGATCCTGCTGAACCGAACTAAGCAACTTAGGCCAGTCAATGGACATTAACAAATTCGAGTAGTAGAAAGTGTCATACGAGTGGTTTGGCCATCTCCGCTCTATTGATAATCTTGTGATAATCTGATAATAAAATGATTGTGCTCGTATTAGATGTTCTATCTTCTATCTATTTACACATAGTTTTAAACTTTTAAAAGATAAGTAGTTCAAATTTTTTTATAATCTATAAATTTATTATAAATATTTTGCTTCGTTCTTTTTCTTAGTGACATCTAGTATACGTTTAATTAACTAATATGTACTGAGACGAGCCTTTTACTGGCGGCATCTAGTGTAAAAATAAGTTACTAAATTACTATTCTCTGTTCAGGTAGATGCCGCTGCTATGCAGTTTTTGTGTTTATTTTTTTAAACTTGCAGCTAACTTCACTAGGGTGCTTCCATTTTTTTTTCATGATTTAGCATCTCGCATTTTGAGCTTATGTTGAAATCTTTTTAAACAAAACGTTAATCTGAACACCACGGCAATTTATCCAGCCGAAATCTAGCCCGCCTCGCTTGGGTTTCATCTGTATGCCCTAATTTATCTCCAAGACATGTAGACCAGTACTCAGTACATAGGTCACATTGTATCGCTCGTTCCTATCCCTGCTTACAAAACAAACTCCTGCTGTAATACCCTTCCTTCACCCATTTCCTTGTGTAGGTAATTCTTTTACCTGCACTGGTATAATTTTCACAGATAACTGATTATGTAATAATTTGATATTTTGTCATCACATCGTCAACTCATTACCGTAGCAGCCTTCTACCTACCCACTGCTGGATAATAGGCCTCTTCTTTTTCTCCCCATCCCCAGCCGAATCAATAATATAAGAAAAAATAATAGATTTATGGTAAAAAGCACTTTATTTAACAAATAAAATATTGATACCCTGATTCATGCTGATAAATCAGTTAATGAATGTCTTAAACATATGAAAGCATAAATAAATTAATTATTTGACAAAAATGCAGTATTGGAAAGAAATGAAGTTAATCTTTGCTTAAAATTAAGTTAAAAGAAGTGTACTTAGAAAAAAATATGATAGCATTTTACTTAATTGGCGCATTTTTCATTGATTTTGTTTTAACTGGCTGTCCATTCACTTTGCTAATCAATTTGCTTCCTTGCCAAACTGCCAGCAGATTGTCGTTAGTTTTTAAGTCAACCTGTAGCTTTTCCCAAACTTTTTTCTTAGGGTTCAATACCTCGTCAGGTTCCCCAGTTTCATACCCTTCAATTACAATTCTATCTCCAGCCTTGCTTCCTTCTGGCGCCAGCAAGGGCTCAACCTGTTTTGGTTCATCCACAGATGCACATAGAACCATTCCCTTTGATTCTACTCCACGCATTTTAGCTGGTTTCAAATTGCATAAGACTACAACATCCCTGTTACGCATCTCTTCTTCAGGCACAAAGTTTACTAAACCTGATACTACAGTTCTAGGTTCTTCTTCACCTAAATCAATCTTTTCTACATACAGAGCATCAGCATCAGGATGTCTGGAAACTTCCACTATTCTGCCAACCCTGATATCTAATTTAGCTGGGGTAATTTCATCTGCAGCATTAGCAGTAGCACCTTTTTTTGGTGGTGGAGGGTAAGCTTTCTTAGTCAGTTCCTGAAGTTTAGGATCTTTGAAAATTTCTTGAACTGGTGCCAAAAGTCTATTTATGGCAGCTTCAACAGAAGCTTTCAAATCTCCTGGATGGATTTCCTGTTTAGCATATGCTGCTTCAAGATCTTCAAAGTTATTGTAGTCAACGTTACCACCATGTTCAGGTGCTCTACAAATCTGGAATGTTTCTCCTGGTTTCATGAGGGGAAATACAACAAACTTTGTGAAAGACAGAACACCATTATCAGCAATATTACCAGGTTCACAGAAAGCTTTCTTCAGCTTCTTTTTGACATTAGCTGGGTTGTCCAAAAGGTCAATCTTGCTGTCTTCTTCTGAAGCAGACATTTTGGCCCCTGTTAGACCTGGAACCATAGGGTTCATAAGGTGAACTCTCTTAGCATAGCCAAGTGCAGGTAGGTACTTTTCAGCCAAAGTGAAGATCTTCCTTTGATCAACTCCACCAAACTGTGCATCTACTTTCAAATATTCTTCGTCTAAGGCCTGCAATCCTGGGTACAACAGACCACTCAAGAGGGGATGTTCAACTTGTTTAACAACTTCAGCTCCAGCTTTCTTAGCATCATGCTCAGTGATCACTGAAGACATTCGGTATACATCCAAGGTGTACTCCTTACTCAGCTGGTAGTCTGTGCCTTTCACAAACTTTAGTTTGTCCAGTGGAACACCAATTGAAGTAAGGATAGCCTTGATAGCAGCTTCATAGTATTGGGTGCGAAGAGCCAGCAATTCCCAGGGTGCTTTCATGTTGTCCAAATAAGCATGCAAGTCAGCAAACAGTATAGTCACTTCACAGCCGGCATTTAGGAAGTCCGCTATCTTGGACATGGGTACAAAATAGGCTACATGGGGCCGTCCAGTAGTAGCAGTGCCCCAGTAAATTTTAAGATCCCTTTGCTTTAATATTTCTGTAAGTCTATCATCTCCCAGAACTTCTTGCAAGTTGCGGGTTATAAGTTGCTTTTTCTCTTCCATAGTGGCCATTGTTGTGGTTATTAGATACACTGTAAATTGAAGACAATAGGTTAGATTTCATGTGGTCAATCATACTGATTTATGCTACCTAAAAAGTACAGAAGAAAATAATAAAGATAGTATTAGAATGAAATAATGGCTTACCTCTTTCAACTTTTATATTAACATTAGGTTAACAGTTATTCTGCTTTTATGAAATCAAAGCACTTCACTTGATAGATGATACAATAGAGAGAAATATTACCACGTAAGTAAATTGTAAAACCTGCTTACGAAACTGGGTGAAACATAACCTCACTTATGTCTAAAAACTTACATTACTCGTGGATACTGCCATAAATCGTTGTAAAGCTTTTTATGTAACAAGGTATCAACCGATTATACCTAAAAGAAGTGTTGTTTTCGTGTTATTCTATCTGAAAAGCTAGAAATTCACAAAAATATTGTAATTTGAAATAGCGTGAAGTTAGCTGCAAGACAAAAAGTACTTGTTGCCAACTGATGAATGGCGCTAGTGTCGCAGTGAATGCTCGCGTTTCCTGTCAAAAGCGCCATTGCGCATGACAGTCAGTGCGGCCTTGCGGACTGAAGAGTGCTGCCAACAAAGGCCGAGTCGATGGGGTTACAAAAAGAATAATTTGGACTAGTAAAACCCTTTTGTTGTTGTAATTATAATTTATATAGGTTGTGAATCTGTGATTACGGTTAAGAAAATGTGTGAATGATATGAAACGTGACGACTAGCAAAGGAGTCAGCTGGTCCACAGTGCGAATAGTGAATAAAGAAATGGCGGCCTTGCCAGCAGGTGTTCAGTATGGGTTATCATCAGAGTCTAGTTATAAAGAAAACAAGGAACTAGTGTTTGTGAAATTAACGGATTCAGCATTGAAAGCTATAGAAGACTTCATTAGAAATAATAGGGTAAGTACCATCGCCATATTGTTATGACAAAAATAAAGAGAGGCCAACAATGTCACAGGCGCCATACTTACGTTACAGTAATCAAAATGAAACTGCAAATTAGTTGTTTTATAGTTGTAGAAATCAATTTTGTTTGTCTGTAACGGTTAGCGAAAGAAGTGTATGTAGGGTGCCTCGCGAGATAAGTTTCTGTACGATATCTCGCCACGTCAACATGTAGAAATGTTGCTCTGTTGTTTTCACAGATTTGTATTTCAAACGGCTATAATTAGAGAATTCGCGTCTTATTGTCGCGGATTTCGACGGTTCATTTACTGAGGCGTTACGTTACAATATAAGTGTCTCGAAGCGTCACTGCCCAAAGTTGGACAGTAATTATCTTACGAAAAAACTACTTTCTTCAACAAACATCCAGAAGTTACTAAAATAAGTATACCTATTACCAAAGATTACTTTCATGGGTACTATATTCCTAAAATTATACATCAGCAGGCTTTTTCAGCAACTTTACTTACCTAAGTACCTAGGTATTTACTCTGATGATTGGATAAGTCTAAAGATAAGTGAAAACAGTGACTATCCAATTTATAAAAGAGAAGATTTCTTGTAAAGTAGGATATAAATTGTACAGTTTCAAAACCTAGCTACTTTTCATATCCTTCCTAAAACTATGATTTTGCAGTATAATTTATATTTCCAGTAATAATATTATTATTAATCCCATGCAACCCTGTGTCTTCCAAAAGAGCTATCAATTTTGAACTACATTAGTATTTTATAAGTATATTTGCAAAAAGTGTGCTAATTACAGATTAGCACATATATTTTTATGGTGGTTTTATTCTACCTATTGTACATTTTTTATAAGTCATTAACAAATTACCTATATTTAACAGTAGCTTGCAAAAACAATACAATAAAATTGTCCTAATCATCCTTTCACCTAATCTTTCCTAAATTATCTTCCCCTAATCACCCTATGTTTCACACACATCCCTTTAGACTACTAAGTAAATCAAAGTAGTAACTGATGCGAAGGCTCGACTATCAAACTAAACTTTACAATATTATGATGATGGTCTCTGACATATTTGGGCCATGGCAACAAATGTCTCATCATGTAATATAAAGAAATATATGACTAGGTATGACTGGGAACTGGACAAGAGTAGGGTGAGATAGATTCAAAGAAGTTGATCATGATCACCCATCTGGGAACACAGAAGAAAAATATGGTTCTAATCACATAATTGTACTAATCGTAAGTATTTTGCAACATAGATGACTTGACAACTAAGTAAAGTAGGATCAAGTTATTTGATATAAGACATACTAGTTTAAAAAAATAAGTGTTGTTGAACATATCATATTTGCTTTCTTGATAGTACAAGGTGATTTACAATGCAATCAACAGGCGAGCAGAATAGGTCATCCATCAGTAATGTCTTAATATCACAATAGATGGCGCTACTTGTACTCAAGTACTGTGTATCTATGAAAAATCTTTTGCTATGAGGGCTACAAAACATAATGGGCTAGTTTTGTAGAGCTTTTATAGATTTTTATAGAGCTTATAATACTCTCAATATTGTATTACTGATTTTAGACACTTATCAGGCATGTACTACTTAAATCTGAGCTACACAATGACCAAACATTTTCCAGATAGTCGTAAGGTATGTGAATGTTAAATCTTTCAAACTGGTCCGGTTTTTAGTCAAACAACATCTTAAAAGTTAGAAGTAAGATTTTATTTTCTAATAATGCCCTTAAGTTCAGTTTTTCTTTTATGTCTCTGGAAAATAATAAATTTTGTAACTCTCACTTTTTGTGTGGAACATCAAGACTACATACAATGATCAGATGGACCCTGGTGTCAGAGTTTTTCAATCTTGTAACATTAGTTTGTGATGCAATGACTGATTGTATAGTATCAGAATTCAGATGTACAAAACAGACGGCCTTACATAATACTCAATATAAGTATGTAGGTAGTCTATTTTTGTACAAATTGAAAGGCAAGTGCTAATTTGTACATCATGCCAGCCTTATCAAAACTTTCCATAAATTCCTTGGAAATTATATGAGTTTTATTAAGAAATTTGTTTATATTACAAACCTTTACAATTATGGTACATGTGCCATATAGTCGAATTTTTAATTGTATTCACTAAAATGACAGATGCCAACAAAATAATGATACCACCTCCATATCACTAGTGACGTACTTCAGTTCGATTTTTAAGTTCAGGTGAGCTGATTCATTCAAACCTCATACTCAGGTCACTCACATTTATTTTTTAATTTCCTACAAAATTTTCATACTCCTAATATAAAAATGTTGAAAAAGTGTGTCACTTATTACGGGAGACCCAACTATTTTATTTTCATATTTTGAAGAAAAGTTTCTAATAAATGTTATTCAGTATTGCGAGAAGAACACGCGCTTAAAATTATTGTACTAATATTGTAACCAAAAACATTTAGTGACTTATTAACTATGAACTATGTCACTAGGTGAGTGATTCAATTTATTCTTTTTAGCACATCACTATTTATTTTTCCCAATAAAGCGGCCACCCACCAAACGTAAAATCAGTGAATACAATTAGAAATTCGACTTTAGTAATGTAGTTTGTTTGCAGTTGCAGTTGCAATTTAAGATGATTATTTATTCTCTGTTTTGTACAGAAATATCTCATAGCCACACAAACAAAAAGTGGTCCTGAGGCACCTGTGGTAATAAAATAAAACATTAAACTTATTAAATCAAGACTGAACAAGTAAACATTAAATTGATTTAAAAGCAAAGCAATAAGGAAAGAACAGTTGTTCAAGGTCTGTGCACTTGTATCAGGTTCTTAGTAAAATACATTAAATTCAATAGGGAATATGTTGTGTTGTCATGTCAGTCACCCTGGGTATTATTTCAATACCTTGGAGTACTGACAATACTTTATTGGAGTTGATAGAATTTGGCCTTGTATTGTTTCCTATTGTATTGTGCATATGCTATTAAAATTCATACATTAATTCAGATTCAAATGCTAGGCTCTAAAAAAGCGAAAATATATCTGCCAAGTTAACAGAGAATGTTCATGTAAGCAATGTCTTAGCATACCTCAAATTCTATCTATGAATGTGTGCAGAGTATAGAATGTTTCATCATAAAATAATTGATTAAATAATGTAGACAGTGAGTACTTACCTACTCAAGAAACAGTACTTTAAACAAGTAATAAATAATTCCTATTAATCTTTGATCTGTTTTATTTATTCATATTTAATGTTAAATCTTCCACAGATCATTATCTTTCAGAACATCTTGATATTTTTATATAAACATATTATGAAAACAACTTTATCAGTTAATGCCACGAAAACAAGTAACCCCTATCCCAAATAAATATATTTTTCCAAATAAATATGTTTTGGTGATGATATTTTGTACTACTTTTTAGAAGTAAAGAATTTTCAAAGTAAAAGAAAAAAACCTATAACACTCAACCTTCCTCATGTTTTTTTTTTATTACTATGTATGCTTGTCACAAAATTAACAATAGCTAGCAGCATCAAAAGCATTAACAAAGAACAATGCCCAATCCTAGTTCAAAAAGGACCAATCTATGCCTAACTTGATTTAGCGCGCGCGCATTGGCTCGCATTTCGCAAACAGCACATTAGGTAAGCGAATCCGGCGCAACTCACTATGACAATGTCTCTTTGCCGTGGTGAAAGTACCTGCTTACCGATTTGCCGGGTGCCTCGTGAATTACTTAAACCACATAAAAAATGCAAATTAATTTTTCGTCTCGTACATGTGGGAGTATGCGCGACAGTGTAATAATGTTTATGAGAGTTTCGAAATTACGTTTTTAGTTGATTAATGTAGGAAAAGATTTCACTGCAGTTCGTGCTCAGTGAAACCAGTTTGCTTACATTTGCTCTAATGTAGATGTAGACCTATAATCATCATCGAATGGGGTCAGCGCAACATGTTTTGTAGCACAAAATCATGCAGCAAAAGGATATCGCAAAGTTTTATGACCGGCCGCCTGCCTGACGTCAGCCCTCTTTGGGAATGCTATTGTAGGTGATATCACCACCAGCATGCGGTTGACCTTATTCAACAGATCAGCCAATTTCAAAGACTCTATGTTGCCTTTTGCGAAACACCCTAAGCGGAAAAAGGGTGGCAGACTGGCAGTATTCTTAGCTGCTACCACACAGCGAAACCTATGATGTAGACACTAAACATTAATTAGACCTAAAGAGTTTGTAATGTAAGGCTAATAATGTAAACTACTTTTAAGGTTTATCTAAGCCACCTGGCTAGTTATATTCCCACAAACCCAAACTTTACAGAAATCTCAAAACAAAATGGTCCCCTTGATAACTTGTATTATTCAGAATTCATTCACTTTGCAACCTTACCATACAATTTCATTGTTGACGGCTGCCATTACCAAATTGCAGGTCATGTTTTAGGAAATAACAGGCCAAAATTACACTTTGTGTTGGTAGCTAAAAAAATATACAAGCAGAGAGGCTTGTAAAATGTTTCCTCGTTTGTTGATTTTGTTTTATTAAAATTTTATATTACTCCGATAACAAAGTGAATGAAAGATAGATATGAAAGCCTGGATTATTTATAGTGTAGATTATACTAGATTACCATTACATAATTATTAATTAATTTGCTATAGAAATGAGTGACAAAATCAATCTAATTTTATTCAAATTACTCAGAAAATTATCTGTTTTAGTAATTATCATTTTATACTGTTCTTATTGATTATCATCATGACATGACATGACTATAATTTCTTAGTATAATTTTATCACTCATATGTTTGAGTACACTAAAAAACATAAATTATACCATACATACATATAATCACGCCTCTTTCCTGGAGAGGTAGGCAGAGACTACATCCTTCCACTTGCTATGATCCTGACATACCTCTTTCGCTTCCTCCACATTCATCAATCTTTTCGTACAAGCTTGTCGGATTAGGGTACTCTTGACCTGACCTTTCTTTGATATGGTTTTGGAAATGCGACAATAATGTGACTAATGAATTAATGATGTTGATTCATCCTTTTTAAATAAATAAATGTACTAGTTAGCAAAAATTTCTTGCTGTGCATTATGAGAATAACTTCTAATACACTGTTATTAATAAAATATTACTATGGTCAAATTAAAAGACTTGTCAAGTATTCTAGTCAATTTTACCAAGTATTGAATAACTCTTAAAGATCTCTTGGACATTTTAACAATAAGTGTAAAGTAAATAATAATATGTCATACTCCATGGAAAATTTAAGTTATTCATTTATTATTACAAAACAGCATAAAAACAGAGTGAAACTAGTGTATGAAGAAACTATGATAAATGTTGTTGTGAGCATAGGTCTTAATTAGAATGTAGGTACTTGTTGCTAGAGCATCTAGTAGGTAGTAAATTATACTGTATGTGTTATGTACTATAGAGTACATAATAAATAACACGAGAGTAGGTACCTATATGTCAATAAGTGGGTATATTTGTTTGGTTCTTGCCTAGCAGTGGCGAAGGGTCCACACATGCCGATTCCTACCAGCTTCCTTTTCAATCCAAATCCATGCTCTCACATCAATCTACTTTCACTAAGTACATTTTTTTGCTTGAGCCTACCTGCATTAAAATGTCACCCTTCGCCACCCCTAGGTATAATCAGAATTCCTTCATTCATATAGCCAAAATGAATTATATTTTAACTTTGGATAATATCCTTGGTAAGCCAACCAATTAGTTAATGAGACCTAGATATTTAATTAACCTCATTTATTTGAAACTCATTAAGAGTGTATCTGATTAGACAAAACTTTATTCTAAGTGATTCACTTCTTAAAATAGTGTTCATTCAATTATTACATATTGCAAATAATTGTTTTTTATTTTTTCGTATTTCTTATCTCAATAGTGGAATAATCTAAAGATTACTTCATCGATACATCGACGGCAACGGTAAGCTAATCTGCATACATATTATCAAGCCTGTATCCCTTGCGGGGTAGGCTTTACATCACCATGTCACGTCTTCTTGTTAATTACCTACTCAGGTATTACTAGAACTGTTGTGGCTGTTAAAATTATAATCTAAGAAATTATAATCGTGGGTGTAATGCATCGGAAACGGAAACAGGTTGGTGCAAAACCGCCATTTTTAGGGACAAGTAAAGGTGCGATACCCGTTTCAAGTGATTCTAAAGTACCTGGCGCAGCAGATGTTGAAACTGTCGAAAAATGAGACTACCATAGAGCCAGAATAAACAATTTATTTTTTAACATAAGGTAGCCAAAGCCAGCTCCCACCTGATTGTGATTCCCTAGTCCATGCACGTGTTTAACAGCGATGTGTATCTTTTGTGGCTGCACACGGATCACGACAACGTGCTACAGTTTCTGCTGAGCAATTATCGACGTTCCCATTTCAAGTATAGACGCGATATTCCCGTAAACGATCCCGACCTACGTCAGGTCTGGCGGTTTTTGTTACCGTTTGCGAGCGTGACACCTGGCCTTTTTTCCTGGCCATAGAATCCATTGAAAGGAATGAATCACTTTTGTAACGCCGGCGTGAGTGTCCAGCTTTGGCCTCATAGAATGCATATTATTTCATGAATCACGGTCTCCTTTAGTTTCACTACAATTCTTCATAATTAGCCTTCGCATGAGAACGCAAACTATGCAATTAATTGCATCGAATAGACAGTCCTCAAATGGTTAATGCGACGCAAGTTAATGGTCTATAAAAGTTATCGTCAAGCGTTTTATAGGTTATTAACAATATTTATACTTTTTAAACAACCTACTTAAGCGGAAATGACGACTCTAATAAACGACCGGAAACTCGGCAACAGGATCATATTTCTTGCAAAAAGGTAACCTATGACGACGGTCTTTTATCTTTCCGTTATCGCTGTTTTGATAACAACAAGCTTAGAGCAATACGTCTGGAGAATTTCAATAATTTATGGGAGCTCTTGTTCCTCAAAGGTAGCTAATCAGGTTGAGGCGGTGGAATCTGTTTGAAAATGATCTTTAGTATGATTGGGGGAGGGTACAATCCGGGGCCATACATGACGCCTAGCACGCGCGATAGGGTCTCGTCCCGTCCGGGGTCGATGCTCCCGTTCCATGGGCCCCCAACTTGGCACCTGGCCTTGTGTTGCCAGATGGTCCATTCGTCTATGAGATTTCGATGTTTGCATAGATGTGTTTTTGAATTTCGGCAGTTGGTATGCTTACTTAGAACTGCAACTCCGACGCCATCTAGTTCATATATTGGATCATTCGTAGATTCGATATACTACTCTCTCTCTCTCTTCGTGTGGGACACCGAGTCCTTCAACGACCCGATGAACCCTGGTGTCAGAGTTTTTCAACCGCCTACTGCAAGACGGATACACCTCGGTTGCTACCCTTAAGTTATAGCTCGGGGGCCAATCTTTGCTATCTCGTCAAATAACAACTTTTGCGGAAGTGTGCTAGTTCCTACCGACAACTAGTATGTACTTGTTCAGCATGTTTTCCTGAGTACGGAAAGTGCGGTAGTCACCTCGTAAGTGGAAGTGGGGGGGAGTTATGACGTAACAAAGATGGCCGCCCGACCAATTCTTTAAAGCGGTATATCTAGACAACTACTGGACCGATTTACATAAATAAGGTGTTAAATGAGAGAGAATACAATTTCCTATATTTGATTCCATACATTTGTGCAGGTAACGCTAACAGAAAAAAAAATATTTAATAAAATGCAAGATTTCAAAAAAAATACTTTTTTTCTTTGGCTTATTACTCTACAACCGTCAGAGTTATCAAAATTTTGACACAGACAAAATGTTTTGCGTTTTTTATTAGCTTTCCAACGAACCCATATTTTTTTAGATCAGACAAGAAACAACGAAGATACTGCCATTTAAGCGGCCCGAGTCGATGGTAAAAAAAAAATATTGAATATTGGCTTAGCTCAGCAGCCGGGTGTACGAAGCAAAAACATTGAAAAAATATTACTGGACACGGGTTTTGCCACTTGGGGGTACTTGATAATCTCACCTGATAATGACAGGCGGGTTGGCAAGTGCAGTACAGGGTGTTAAGTTACTTATATTTTGCTGGTTGCAGGGTAGTAAACCTTTATGATGCCATGTCACCACAATGGAAATAAAACGAGTCAATTAAAAAAACAAATACCGTTTTAATAAATTTTACATTTCTTTACTTATGCAGACAAACAGACAAAAC
The DNA here is from genome assembly GCA_024500475.1 of Phthorimaea operculella. Classification (NCBI taxonomy): domain Eukaryota; kingdom Metazoa; phylum Arthropoda; class Insecta; order Lepidoptera; family Gelechiidae; genus Phthorimaea; species Phthorimaea operculella. The sequence goes on along the minus strand of JANFCV010000002.1, from coordinate 5,736,943 downwards.
AAACTACTTAATCATCGACATCACTCAGGTTAATTTCGTCTACATAATTAAATTGATTGAAACATTTATATCCAACAATGACATATACCCTCTAAACATTTCTGTTTTTTGGCACTGCATCCACAACGAGATGAACGGCATCCAGCTTTGCACTGACATGATATCAATTCAAGATCTTTTAATGAAATCAAATTGACGGGTGATGCTATTGGCACTAAGTATCCCGTTTCTTCAACCTTCCAGCCGCTTTCTGTGGGTGCAGGCAAGATAGGCTCTGCCACGTCAGCATGCAGCCAACAAAACGCCTGGTAATTGGCTCTTAATGCATGCTGGCGAAACGCTTCTCGTGTCGGCGGTAATTTGTCGACTCTCTAATATTTTGGAACATTGCTGCTCTCAGATTGTCTAAATTGTTTGAGTCTTGAAGCCCTGGTTTCTTATATGTATACATAAGTATGACAAATCTTTCAGCATTTGAGAGCTGAACTTCTGTAGGGTGTGGGCTTGTACCAAAATTGGACAACAGATGATAGTGCTGATGAAAAATAGGCCAGCTTGATTTTTTTGTGTGCCCAGACAGTGCACTAGTCGTGTCACACCCAGTTAAACTGTGATAAGCCAACAATGCTTTCCTTTTATCCACTGATGCCAGTAAATCATTATTTTTTTGATAGTGCCTGATTTAATCCAGACAACACTTGGAAATCGTTCATAAAAATGCATAACGAGTAGTAGCACGCCAGTATCGCGACTGTTAACTATCAATCTCTCAAAACCTGACTGTTTGATATCAATACCATGTAAAACGAATCTGGTATCTGCTTCTTCTTGGGTACCCCGCAAATGATCTACGTTTCTCAGTACATTCTTGCTGACCTCTTTTGCGTCCAAGTAACCACCAGAAGTCAAAAGTTCCTGTCCGGCTGGGAGCATCGATGCCTGTATTGCAATTTCTCTTGAAAGGAAATCAGACAGACGGGCTTTGTTTTCGGAAGAGTGTATGAATCTATTCCACTTTACAGGCAGAAGTGTCTCACGACCTGCTATTTGATGCTTTATTAGAATAACAGAGTGTCGTCTCTTTTCAAGAGAAATTGCAATACAGGCATCGATGCTCCCAGCCGGACAGGAACTTTTGACTTCTGGTGGTTACTTGGACGCAAAAGAGGTCAGCAAGAATGTACTGAGAAACGTAGATCATTTGCGGAGTACCCAAGAAGAAGCAGATACCAGATTCGTTTTACATGGTATTGACATCAAACAGTCAGGTTTTGAGAGATTGATAGTTAACAGTCGCGATACTGGCGTGCTACTACTCGTTATGCATTTTTATGAACGATTTCCAAGTGTTGTCTGGATTAAATCAGGCACTATCAAAAAAATAATGATTTACTGGCATCAGTGGATAAAAGGAAAGCATTGTTGGCTTATCACAGTTTAACTGGGTGTGACACGACTAGTGCACTGTCTGGGCACACAAAAAAATCAAGCTGGCCTATTTTTCATCAGCACTATCATCTGTTGTCCAATTTTGGTACAAGCCCACACCCTACAGAGGTTCAGCTCTCAAATGCTGAAAGATTTGTCATACTTATGTATACATATAAGAAACCAGGGCTTCAAGACTCAAACAATTTAGACGATCTGAGAGCAGCAATGTTCCAAAATATTAGAGAGCTCGACAAATTACCGCCGACACGAGAAGAGTTTCGCCAGCATGCATTAAGAGCCAATTACCAGGCGTTTTGTTGGCTGCATGCTGACGTGGCAGAGCCTATCTTGCCTGCACCCACAGAAAGCGGCTGGAAGGTTGAAGAAACGGGATACTTAGTGCCAATAGCATCACCCGTCAATTTGATTTCATTAAAAGATCTTGAATTGATATCATGTCAGTGCAAAGCTGGATGCCGTTCATCTCGTTGTGGATGCAGTGCCAAAAACAGAAATGTTTAGAGGGTATATGTCATGTTGGATATAAATGTTTCAATCAATTTAATTATGTAGACGAAATTAACCTGAGTGATGTCGATGATTAAGTAGTTTGTTTTGTCTGTTTGTCTGCATAAGTAAAGAAATGTAAAATTTATTAAAACGGTATTTGTTTTTTTAATTGACTCGTTTTATTTCCATTGTGGTGACATGGCATCATAAAGGTTTACTACCCTGCAACCAGCAAAATATAAGTAACTTAACACCCTGTACTGCACTTGCCAACCCGCCTGTCATTATCAGGTGAGATTATCAAGTACCCCCAAGTGGCAAAACCCGTGTCCAGTAATATTTTTTCAATGTTTTTGCTTCGTACACCCGGCTGCTGAGCTAAGCCAATATTCAATATTTTTTTTTTTACGATCGACTCGGGCCGCTTAAATGGCAGTATCTTCGTTGTTTCTTGTCTGATCTAAAAAAATATGGGTTCGTTAGAAAGCTAATAAAAAACGCAAAACATTTTGTCTGTGTCAAAATTTTGATAACTCTGACGGTTGTAGAGTAATTAGCCAAAGAAAAAAAGTAATTTTTTTGAAATCTTGCATTTTATTAAATATTTTTTTTTTCTGTTAGCGTTACCTGCACAAATGTATGGAATCAAATATAGGAAATTGTATTCTCTCTCATTTAACACCTTACTTATGTAAATCGGTCCAGTAGTTGTCTAGATATACCGCTTTAAAGAATTGGTCGGGCGGCCATCTTTGTTACGTCATAACTCCCCCCCACTTCCACTTACGAGGTGACTACCGCACTTTCCGTACTCAGGAAAACATGCTGAACAAGTACATACTAGTTGTCGGTAGGAACTAGCACACTTCCGCAAAACTTGTCTGAAGAGCCTTTGGCGCCTACTCTATTAGATCTATCTCTATCTCTAGCACCTTATAACCGCAACTTGAATGTGAACATTCTCGATTTCTACACAAAGTAAGTATTGGCTAGCGCAATCATTTCTACGTCATAAAAATAGATACCATAAAGCTGAAGACAATTGTATTATGATTATACGTCTGTGTACATTGTAGAAGTGAATATCGATGCATCTGGCAATTAATTGTCCCTGCACTCGTGAACAGATGTTTGCCTCAAGAAATCCCCCCGACCCTTGGTTCTATTTTTGTGAAACGGGTTTCTTTAAACTTGGGGTATTGACGCTAGTCAACATCAAATTTGAGGTATGAAGAATTACGCGATTGATTTTAGTTTTTTAGCGTTTGGGTTCCAACAATTTATTGCAACTGCCTGCCTGATAAAATATACGTAACAATAATAATAACCAGATCAAGTTATTTTTATTGTGCGACTAAAACAAATTCGTACGGCACACATAAAGTAAATTCAAGTTGTATTAACAATAATAAATTCAAGTTGGTTATCATAATATATTGTAGCATAGAAATCATTTACCTACTTTATCTCAATATGTTCTTAAGGAACTTTTACAGTGTAATGAATAGTTTTTCTAGTCTTAGGTAGAGTTGAAATACCGCATAAATTCCTCAATACTTGTTGCAAATCATACAGCCTTCTGTTTTAGCAAAATACCTTGCCTTTTACAACACCTGAGCTTTAGCTCAGGTCTGGAATAGTTAGTGAAACCAGTTTGCGAAATGTCAGCTCAACCTGCCCCAGACACTACCGCCTAGCTTTACGTAATGTTGCTGGATTTAAAAGGGCTTTAATTGTTTGCAAACATCAAATTCTCAAAAGTTGCGTGTACCATAGGACTAATAAACTGGAGAAATGGTCCGTGATGCGGTGTTTTATGAAGGTGCCTATCGTTTACGACCGACAGGAATGCCGCCCTAGTGAAATGGGGGCGCGAAAGAGACAGCATATTAAATGGGTTCATTGTGCCTTCCGTTGATGGGACACAAAGATTTAAAACTATCGTTCACGAGGAAGAAAAACTCAAATAGGTATTAATGTAGAGCAGCTAAGTTGTCACTTAGTGATAAAGCTATCATTATGTGCATAAATATACGTGATAATGAGATGGTTAATGTGATGGAACACGGCAACACAGCTGCGCGAATCCGTATACAATATTTTCCAATTTTACATGTTTCATACATTTCAGTGAAGCTTTTTGTCATTGTTGGACTCTATACAAATATTTTAAGTCGAACAAATCCATCACTACGAAGAGAGTGTTTATCTAGAGTGGTTTAGGCAGTGAATTTGCATGGAAATGAGATGTGAGCATCGAGGTTGCTTGTCTTTATGAACAACTTGGAATGAATACAAACACTACCATCTGTTTTGGCAAAAGACGTTGAAGAATAATACTCGTGCCAAGTTGACCAAAGATAAAAACAAAATTTCCGATGGCAGGTAGGCGCGGTCGCTTTTAAAGTTTTAAAAACTGAATGGCTCTTTTTCTGGCTCCCAATTCATTCTTGCTTATTGTCCTCAAATCCAACTATCCAGTTATCTTTAGGACGATACCGCCGGTATGCTAAGTGCTACACCCGCTAAATAAGGGCGTGTCAGGCAGAAAAAAACGGCTTATGCGAAGTTATCAGAAATACCGCTGGTGGCAAAGAAATGTGTGTCGCGTGGTCAAAATTTTGTCGAGCAACGGTGCGGGGCCCCTGCGATGCGATTTGACGCTTTCTTATCTCGCCAAACCACTCGCGCACTTTACCATCTTTACTTAGCGGCTTACTTTCCAATATTTAAACAATCCAACTAAAGTATTTGTTTGTTTCTAAACTATACAAACATCTTAATTAGTACTGATGATATAAATTAGACCTCGTTATATGTGGAGTTGATTGATACATGATTCTCTGCTGTTTTGTATCGGCATTGTTTGAAAATTGCATGTAAAAATGTTTGCAATACATGTAACCGCTCTCACACATGCCCCAAGATATGCGTTCAGTATAGTGAATTTGCTAAGATGTGGTATTTCTGTTTTTAAATACCAACGTACATACTTTAGTCCAATGACCTGTTAAAATCATTGTTTTTGTCCATGATTAATTGATTGGAGTATTTCAATGAGTCAAATACCGCTGGTTAAGGTAGAACACCTCTACCTACTGCGATTAATACCTCACCAAGAAACCTGTTGTTTAACAATTTTATGATTTATTTGTAGGTTTATAACGTCTATTTTCAGCATGATATTTCCACGATTATGACACTCGTGACTTTAGTTGGTACTTCAATATTATACATTATAGTGAGGTACTTGCATTACATTGCATTAACAGTCACAACAGTCCACTGTTGGACATGATAGGTAGTTGCAACAAATTCTGGCAAGGTAAAATCTAGTTTAAGCTAGTTCAGCATCAAATGAATTGTAACGATTGTATTTGCATGTAAGAAGCTGACTCGAATGAAGTCTTAAACTTTGTAAAAGCTTTTTTTTGCCTCAGCAAAGGTCATAACAGTATTCTGCTAAGGTCACTATGCAGAATTTTATTGCCACACTACGTACCGATTCAACACAAGGCCGTTTTTTTTTATCAAATACATAATATAAACATACTTAGTCGAACAAGTTTTAGTGCTTACCCACTTATCAAGTAATTTAAGAATTTAATCTTCTGTAGGTAGGTTTTCCTATTATATCAATTTCCTTTCATAGATGGATTTCCCAAAAGAGATAATAAAATGTATCGTATATTTCTATCGTGTGAGACATTACAGTCGACGAATCACCCGAAAGTTTGACTTTAAAACAAATAGTTAGGTACATGCACGATCAAACCAAACCGTGCTCAGTTTTTTTCTACCTATTGAAATATATAATTAATACAACAGCGACCTTGTCGTGTTAGAAAACAGGTTTGAGCATTCGCAAAATGTCTGATTTCAATCCTAATCAATTTGGAATAAACATCACCACTAGAGGTAATTAACTGGACATATCAGAACATAAATGTATTTATAGTAATACGAGTTCGGGAATCCTGTGATATCAATCTACCTAAGACGACGACGTCAATAAAATTAAGAAAATCATCATCATCAGCTTGAGTTCTTTTTTGTTTGACATGTTTGATTCAACCGAAAGACACCAATTGCAAACTCAACCAACTAAAGCTTATTCTGTTAGTATTGTAGGAACGCTAAAGGACGATTGTTGAGTAAAATAAGTTCCGTTTTAATATGCTAGATATTCTGGAGGAGAATCGCAGGTAACTCTGCTGTGTTTGCATATCCTACAATAGATGTTTTACTAATTCCTTAAAGATCCTGTAAATGGATGGGCCAATCTTTTAAAACGAGAACTTCGATTATACGTCAAGAAAACATAGTTTTTAGTACACGTCTTTAAAAAAAATTCGCGCGTTTTTATCTAGTGGTGAATAGTTTTTTTATCTTCACATCTAGAGATGTGATGAGATGCGTACCCACTCGAACCGAATGCGTCGACGCGTTTCGGCTTCCGATCTCGCAGCCCTTAAAGTCACGGCCACGGACGCCTCGCTTCCGGGTCAGCCCCCGCCCCTCTGAGTCTAGACGGCAATGCAACACGAATTTCACATCATGTTAAGTAAGTAAAGCAATTTTTGAGTTTACGTCATAGCTCTGCCGCCCAGCCTAGTTATGTTTCTCGCGTTCGGCCGTCGTAGTTGCACAACACCCTACCGACACTTACTTATTGTGGCCAACCAGACTCGTTGCCCAACTAGTTTTGCTTCTTGTCGTCTAATTACGACTTTTGATTAGGTTACGCCGAGTAATTATGTGGAAATTTTAAGTAGTCGAATGAATTGTTGAATTAGTCCCGAGTGAGTCGTGAAATGAGCTCGCTTTCTTTGGGCATGTGTATGACATAATGCAATTTCACCGCGTCTGGTTTTGTGACGCATTGAAGCGTATTCCACAACATAACTGCTGATCAAATACTACTTACTATGCCAAACTATAACTATTGCAGGCACAGTCTATCATACATAATAGACAATCAATCTTAAAACTCAAATCACGGCTTGCAAGATTTGTTGCAATTTGGCCCTAGTGAGAGATAAAGGTTAGATTGTTTATTTCATTTCATTGATAGATTGTTCATTCTGCATGATTAGATCAGACAGACCTTCCATTTGCTAGCCACAGCGTGTTATATAAAAAGTAATGAACATGAATGTGGATGGACGCAGAAGAAGAGGAAGGCCTGAAAAAGTTTGGATGGATTGTACATCAGACGATATGAAAAATAAAGGCATAAGTCAGGATTTGACTGCTCTGATAGAGATGAATGGAAGAAAAATACATGTTGCGCCGACCCCAAATAAATTGGGATAAGGGCAGGGGGATGATGAACGTGTTATATAAAAATTGAAACAATACGTACAATGTACATACATTCATACTATCGAAAAACATAACCCTCCTTCCGCGGCAGAGTGTTGTTGTTACTTACTTTACATTATCTTGATTCTATTTTCCATATACATAGTTTTCAATGTAACCCTCATGGAGACATGATTCATAGTTCGACGTACCTTCATATTGTCTAACAAACAAATAGGTATGTGTTGTTTTTATGTCACACGTTATCCTCCTGTATTTACCTAGTAAACCCCACACTGCAATGTATTGTGCAGTATGACATCAACGTTTTTTCCTTTGACGTAATTTTTTCGGTTTACTACTAAAACAGCACACAGGTGCCTAGTATTAGAAATTTATTAATGAATGGCCGTTGAAATAGGCCATATTTGACAACTGTCAAACCCATAATAGAAGCACAAAATAGCGAGTTTCCCTAATTCGTGCTAGAAGGCATGTCAACAAAAAAAAATTACCGTATGTCATATCATCATTAACATGATTTTGACGGCTGTAAAATATGCCCTATTCGAATGGCAGTACTGTAGATATAACATTTTTGAAAATATTTGGCAGTCCACTAATGTACTTTATTAATGTGTACTTTTCTTCTGTTCCAGGACAAATTGGCAAAACCTAAAATACAGTTCCTACCCGGAAATGAAGGGGTGAGTTTACACTTTTTATTTAGCCTACGATATTTTAAAATTTAGTTTAAGGGTAAGATTTTAACGAAGTATGTACTTGGTATCAAAGCATAAATCTTGGTAGATATTCAAATGGTCGTAGTCAATGACTACGCATAAAATAGTGGTCTTGCATCAGTTAATATTCACCTGTCAGCATGTCAAAAGTCAAAATGCAACGTTTCGGCAGAGTAGATACCATTTTTAGCAACTCGCAAGTGTGAATATTTTCGCCTGTACCTCCACCAAATAAGAGCTATATTATTCTCTAAATCGTCAATTGAAATTTTGCTGTTCGCTGTACAACCGACATGCGTATTTACATTCAGATTTCTCAAGATGGATGATATAATAACAAGCTCTAATGCACGTACTTATCTATACTCTATCTATACAGTTTACATAATTCCATGACCTTATCATATCACATTAGAAATAACGGTTGAGAAACTATTAATTCAATTCTGATTATTAATTCGAAATTCGTGTTTGTGTCGTTTGGCATGGCATCGCACATGATTGATACATTCGCCTTTACCTATGCCAAACTCAAAGTCGTTTGGTATTAAAAAGTAGGCAAGCAACCAACTGCCTACATTATCGAATTCTGATAAACAAAGTATGCGCGTAAACAAAACACCTTATTGCATTTTGCAATTACCGCACTACCTAACCTTGACTATGAAAACTTATAAGGTTTTCCTCAAGATCGGTTATCCACTACCCGTTTTAAAACACAACTTTCGTTGCGACAAACGGTTTCAAGTGCACTTTAATAAAATTGTGTCAGCTATGTTTGAAAAACTTAACTTACAAAAGTAAATACGATTATCCGAATCGGATCTTAACCGCAATCAGAGCGAAAAGTTTGAAATGACAATTTTATGCTCGAAGATTCGAAGTCGTTGCATACAAGCGAACGAGTAGGTACTCCAGCGTACTAGTTGAATTGCACAAACAAGTTGCGGTTCGGATGTTCTCAGTTAGAGTATCTAAAGGTCTAGCCGGTGTCTGTGGCGCGCAATCATCTGGACACTAGCGTTCATGCCGAGTGGGCAAACAAGTGCATAAATCAGTCTATCAAGGATAAACGATATGAAGACGCGTGTCGCGGAGCCACCAGGCCGGCAGGAGCGGGCCTTGACTCGCCTCTAGCGACTCGAGCCACTCGAGCCTCGGCGTACCAGTTAACGCTTGCGGCACTCGATACGCTTGCGAAATTATATGATGACCCACTTAGTCGATTTCGTCTTACTTGCTTGCTTGTCGCACTTCGCTCTTTAAGTTTTTATCCTAAAACATTTCGAAAAGCAACCATTCTGCACCCACAGGTACCGAGTACCTTCACGCACTCGTGACGGCCTTGCCATTTAGAGGCTCGCTGCGAACTCGTTCGGTTTATAACTGACAGCCAGTGTCATTGTTTCTGATGGCTTTCTTGATTTAAACGTGTATTAAAAGATGTACGCTTGACAGCGATCGGTCGCATCGCCTTGAATCCTTTTCCTCGAGCCGGTGGCAATGTCCTCTGCGATGGCGACCCGAATCCGTACCGGTTCGTTGTGTTCTTAGCATCTTGTTCGATCAGTCAAACTTATGACCGCATTCGAGTACTGCAAAAAAGCAAATGCAATATTGTTTACAAGGTGATAATCCTCGGTGGATCCAGGCGACGGGCGGCGCCGGCGACCGGTTTGGCTGTTGCCACCGCGCGCCACTGACGCCCGCCCGACGCCCGACGCCTGCCTGCTCCACACCGCTGCCTGTTTTACGTATACTCTTGTTGCTCGGTGCTCACTTATCCACATCATAAGTAAACGACCCCCACAACCTTATACAAATTAAAAAGAAAACAACTCGCTATCATGCAATTTGTCGTGGTTTAAAACGATCGCAATCTACGAGTCGCTACTCTTTGTTGTCTTGCGTTGCTGAGATTTCGATCAAGCACTTTATTAATATTCAAGCAACAATAAATGGACCTTTGAGTAGACGACCTTTTAAACGATTGCAAAGTTTTAGCCTTGGCATTGCTGTAAAAAATTTGATGCTCGGGATAAACTGTGCTCTCCCGTGAACCGTTCCGCCGTCGAATAATTCTTCGAATATCTGGCGATCAGTGCGTTAAGTCCCAGTGCTGGCACATATCCAACTTGCACATAATAACCACAATTCAATGAGTCGCGGACCAGAATAGTAAATAAGATAGAGTGGTGTAAAAATAGCTGCCGTTCCAGTGGCTATGAGCGTGCGAATGCACCTTCCAGGTGCGCGACGCGCGGCGACCGATAGAAACCACTGCTATACACATTTCAACCAATAACTACTAAACGATAGGCCAGTATCTTTCGCTCGTTAAATCTAGATATAATAAGTTGTCATCTTCGCTTATTTCGATAACGAGGAAAGTTACCGAATTCCCAACAATACTCCAATTTCGTAGACGGTTAATGTCCTCGAGACCTACGTGGAGACAATGAACTTTGATTTCAGTTTCGACGCCTGTTGTTTCACAGGCAGATTGTGAAACGATTACAGTATTCAAGTACCGACCCTTATTGCTAAAGAATGAACGTAAATGATTCATAAAAGCAAATAGAATTTTGAGTACCTCATTGTGAAGAATTATCAGTCGATCGCGAAACGTATAATTCATATCAATTGTTAACAGTGTTATCATGGCATCGCAGGAGTGTCACACTAGACAGATTGTGTTCGTTGAACCCTCTCTTTATAAAGTTTAATGTATCTACATCATGCATAAGTTGGATACGATTCGAGTGAGGCGGGTGAACGTCCTCCGCCGGTGCTGCCTCCATGCGGTTATTCGCGAACTTTGTTGTACACTCCTGAAAAAATGGGACACTTTTTATATGGAGTTCCTACAATCTTTTACATAGCTACAACTTGTGATGATTTAATTATCCTGTTAGTTTTGTGTAGTTTTACCTAGGTACGTGCAATAAAGTGTTTTTAGTTAGTTATTTTTCTATTGTGGGACACCAAGTCGAGCGATCCGATGAACCCAGGTGTCAAGAGATTTTACTTACACATAATGTCAAAGATGGTGTAACGCACCGATAGTGCACCTGCCTATTACGCAAAGGATTTGGTTCCTGGCAGATATTTGAACAATTTCAGAGTTTATTTAGAGTTTTATTAAACTCAGAAACTTATGTTTGTATTTTCTGAAGATTTAAACAATTTTGCCCTCTGTAGGAACCACAACTGAGAGATGCTTCACTGAAGTTGGATGGAAATGTGGCATATAATTAAATCAAGATAATTTTATTTCTCCGGAAGTCGGTGGAGTTAATAACTGCAAGAAATTACTTACAAAATTGTTGCATTCCGTATACCTACGCACTTTTAATAAACTTACTCAACATCCGCTCAAGAAGTTAATGACTTAAACTCGTAATAATCTTCTATAGCTTTCTAGAATTTACCAGAAACTTCTTTCAAGTTCTTTGAATTCGAAAGAATGGCTTTTGTATCGCGGTTACGAAACCTAGAAAGCTATAGTTTGTAGCATTTTGCAAATACAATAGTGTCTATCGTTGTACGTAAACAGATTTAACAAAATGGGCCACGTTTTCTGCAAACGGCCAACGTGGGCCTAGAACAAAGGTACGCTATGGTGACGAGGACCCCTTTATCAGACTATAATGGGCGTCGCCACGTGATCAAACAATAGTGTTTACACTCGCCACAAGGACGACCTGTTGTACCTAACACAGAGTATATAATGACCTAAGTCCCAGCACTTGAAGATCTCTAATATTTCCCCATTGTTTACGACGGTGAACTTGGCTCATTCAGAATGGACCTTGTCCGAAAATTGCGCTGAATTGCAAAGTTGTTTTTAAAGTGGCTATTTTGCTTTTATGCTGATGATATACTTGCCCACTGACTATTCTATCCGCAAAACCTATAGTAGAGTAATGGGCACTACTCAATGGACTCCGTGCGGACTAAATGTGTCTTTTTATACCATATAAAACTGTTCTTCAGTTATTTGATCCCGTGGCATAATTTCCTGAATATTTGCAAGCATGAATATTTTAGAAGCATTTTGTCGAGGTTGGAGACTGTGACGTGAATCTTTTGTGGTTGGTTATTGACATCCACATTTACTGACGTCATATGGCTGCTCAAAACACTCGTCGGCTTCGATACGCTTCCCAATGTCATGGATATTTTGCTTTACTAACATACAATACAATGCGTAATTATTATAGTCACGAGGAATTGAAGATAATGAGGACAATAATTATGTAAATAAATAGAAAGGAGTTCTGGAATATGAAAGAAAAGTTAGCATGATTCTTATAGACGTTTTTCTGCAAACAAAAACTTTGTCGAGACTTATCGATTATAATTACTTTGCGGCAGCGAATTTCTGAAATATCCAACTCGATTCGAAGATAACATCGTTCAATTATATTGTTCAATCGGCACGATCTCGTACAAACCGGAACAAATCTCGAGGAGCCGTAAGGCCGGCGGGTTGGTCTACGGCCAATGTGGCCATGGGTCATGTGTTAGAGTAGACATTCATTCGACGTCCCTTGAAGGTGATGCCGAATGTGGTCGGCCTACAATCCTACATGTCGTATCAGAGGCCAACGCATACGACGCACTTTCGTCTTCGTCGCTGGTATCGACTTCTCTTTCACTCCTTTGGTTAAAAAGAAGAAAAAACAATATCAAACGAAACTTGTTTAGTAATCTATTGATATTGATGCGTAAATAAAACACTGCACAGTTATCCCTTAAATGCTATGATGATTGATCACATATGTTGAGTAGATTTGGTCTATGGTCATGGGTCAGGTGTTAGAGCAGACATTCATTCGATTTCCCTTGAAGGTGATGCCGAATGTGGTCGGCCTACAATCCTACATGCCGTAGCAAAGGCCAGCGCATACGACGCACTTTCGTCTTCGCTAGTATCGACTTCTTTTTCACTCTATAGGTGAAAAAGGGAAAACAATATCAACGAAACTCATCTATTGATATTGATGCGTAGCTATGACACTGCACAGTCATCCCTTCAATGCTATTACATAATACCGCTAGTATTATAGTTTCTAATAAGCTATAAATTATAATTAACAACAAAGTCAAGATTGCAAAAACATTGTAAATCGTATGTCACGCTACTACATCGAATCGGAAACGTATGATTATGCACACACGCAAAGACACATCACGATGGTCTTAAAGTTCATACACACACACATGCATACATACCTACTATACCCTAGGTACCTGGTTTGGTACACAGTAATTGCAACTTTTGAGGACCAACATTATGTACAGTATACTAGTTCATTTTGTACCTAACTGATATTTAGAGACTGGACAATTGAAACTTTTCAGGCAAGTGCTTATTATGTTATTCATTCACAAAAAGGCAGTTTTGTTTCATTACTGTCTCATCGGAACTATAATAAACATAATATGACAACTTCCTTTGGATCTTCCATTTTAATTAGAAGAAGCTGTATCAAGGCCCCGAACATATGGGATGTATTTTTGTACTGTTTTGTTTACGAATAATGTTTTTGTAACATGTTGACATTCGCTTAGTTGTTTTTGCACAGCACGCGACTTCTCTACCCGATTATGAATTGCGTGATACTTCTAAAACATTTATTAATATGGCATTGGCTAAACACAGTTTTTATTTTCCAAATTCTGATAATTGCTGTGCGGAATGCATACCAGAACTTAATAATTACGTATAATTTCACAATATGGAACACTGTTTAAAGTAGCCATCTCCCTGTAGAAGGAAAATAGAGACACAATCCTAAAATAATAATAATACATAGATATAACATTAGTCAATTCAAAACCTTATAAGGCCATGTATAAAGATGTAATCTTCTATACAATACATTCACATCAAAGAAGAATGGAAATAAACTAGAAGGTTCAATATAGTATATTAAATGGCGAGGACGACGTGATTTCGAAATGCATTCCGTTGAAAAGCATTCCAGGTAATATTCGTTATTATCTCCTTGACCACATACGCGTGTTCTCAAAGTAACTTGACCACTTTACCTAATGAACCATTGTCAAAACCTATAGGAAAAAAATTGGCATATTAGTACCACGCCTATTGTCTCCGTCTCATAGTGACGTAAGCGGTGCCTAACAATATTAGTGATACTTTCAATCTAGATCCTAGAACGCCTACGGTGTGACCTATAAGTTCTTATTTAGGCTTGAGGTTCATGGGCGTATTTCACGATCATTTTATCACGCTGTATTGCGAAAATCTTTTAAAAGATCTTATCGTATGGTAATGTCTTAAGTTCTTTAAAATCGAACACTCTTGGCAACTAATACACTTATTAAAAACTTGAAAAACGCGTGCGTTTGAATATTTCTAAGTCTAAAGTGTATGTTTATAGTTCAGCGCTGTTGTCTGTTGCTGCTGCAAGCATTGCGGTCACAACTCTTGCTTGTAAAGGTACCTAGTTCTACACTCTAGATACGACTAGGTCTTGTCAAGAACAAACTTGATGTCCCACAAGACAAGGAGACCTTCTAATCTAAGCCATGTAGCAGGTACATGTTTACTGCTGCATGCATTGCGGTCACAACTCTTGCTTGTAAAGGTACCTAGTTCTACACTTCTATAGATACGATTTAGACTTGTCAAGAACAAACTTGATGTCCCACAAGACAAGAAGGAAACCTTCTAATGTAAGCCATGTAGCAGGTACATGTTTACTCTCAGGCTGGATGCAGCGCGGAACGGCTCAGCGCACCAGCAGCGGTGATTTCCTCGTGGTATAATTGCACAAGTATGCGGACGGCGGTGTCGTCTTATTGGGGCTGGGCGTACGTGCGAGCTATTCACTTTCACTTTGCGCGCCACGGCCCACTACTGGACCCGAGTGGACCGATCGTACACGGCGGATCGTAAATCCGATGAAATGTTTACGTTTCAAAACAAACTACCTGCCGATGGAGAAAAGCGTTGGAGTGATTTGCAGCGACAGTGTTCAGCAGCCGACATAGATTTACACCTCATAGTCCCTGAGTATCAGGTCTTAAATGCAACCCAACGTAAACTTCGACGTAATCTATTACGTACGCGTAATGCTTAGTTACAATGATATGTGCTGTTCAGAATTTATTGTGACACTTTAAAGAGACCAAGCATCAATTTTACAGATCCCAACGACCAAAATAATAGACGCAACAGCGATGATTATCGATTTCCATTCCCAAGCTTTCACTTTCCGACTTTTTAGTCGTATTCGGTAATTTCTTACCTAGCCGTTAGCGTTCATTAAATCTACGTACGGCAAAATTCGCCTTAAATAAAATGTTTAGTCGATTTGGACAAACGACCTTTGCGCAAGCGCCATTCGACCATTAAGGACACGGAGAGACCGTTACAACAGAAGCGATTCAATCGCTGCGTCTTTTGATAAAGACTTTCAAGTTTTCGACCGTCTAGCCCGATACAGGGGTACGATCAAGCATTCTTTCGTAGCTCTTTTAAACGATGACGTCGCAGAACAGAACCTTTCGAACGACGAAAGTATGGACAAAAGCAAAAAGAATTAAAAGAGCTACGAAAGTCGGCTGCTTAAGCGTACCCCAGCTACAAAAGGAGCTGCGATTCTGTTGCGAAGCGTTTCGTGGAAGTGACAGAAGGTCTGCGTGATCGCCGCTCAGGCTATTATGCAAATACAAATGCACCTATGAAAATTCGTGATTTAACATAGGCATTGCCTTCCCGACGTTGCAATCAAATCTACTTTGAATATAGATAGGCTTGGGCATTTGCATTGCTGAATGGTAAAGTAAGCAGTAAGTTTTTTTGTAAATGACTCTTTTCCATTGAAACGTCGAATTCGTCAATAGAATCATTGAAAATTGACACCACCTCGCGTAGCTTTGTGGTCAAGCCGGTACACCACGCGTGATACATGTGCTTTGCCATTTTCATCCGTATGTCTCTGCCAATAATGTAGTTTTTCCATTAAACCAGGGAAAGTTGTCGTGTCCAACCGCCGCGTGTCCATCATACATAGTTAATACCGCTTTCGAGGCCCAACTAGGAAGTACACAAGTACATTTAAAAAATCTACATTACTATTTTGCTCATGATATGTTATCTGTCACGAAATCGTTGGTACTCTTGATGCAACTTTGTATTCATTTTTCGCTACTTGAATGTTTACTTGCTCAGAGTATCTGTGGTTTTGACTAAAACACTGCTATGTATTAACAAGTAGATGTAGGTTACTTCATAATCCTATACGAAATGATTTATTGTTATGAATTCTCTTCCCATATATCAATTCAATCGCGTGTTGTGTTGAATGCAGTATTGTAAATTGTATTCCTGTAGCCATATTTTAAGATTTTCTGGAGAGAGATTTCTCCTCAGAGTTATGCATTATTCGCATGTTTCAATCTGTCAATTTATACCGGCAAAATTATTAAAGTGATTTGTAATTTGCTCATGCATTTTAAATGCAATATAATATGCAATGCAATATGCAATATAATATGAATGAATGTCCTTTTCGTAATGCCCTTAGCGACCACAACCTCTCTTATTTGCACTGAATATTAAAGTTGAATCTCGCAAAAAAGATAGGCAGGAGCTACTTTTAGCACAGCCTCTATACTTCTGACTTTAAGTATTAGTTATTTTATTTTTCCATATTTTCGATAGTTTATAAATTTATCAAAATATTGTAAAGAACTGACTATCAAAATGAGTGAATTCCTATACGACAATGTAAGACCAATTTCATTATAAGCCGTTTATCTTTATGGACGAAATTGATGTTTGGCATTTTATCTCGTGAGCTTCAAACGCCAGTTTTAATCTTTTCTCGCTGTATATACCTTTGTATCAACGTAGATTTACCTGCAGAGAATTGGGCAACGAATGAGATCACAACATGCAGTGAAGCGTGCAATGTGACATTGTTCGCAGCAACGTGCGAGCCGATACCAGTATCATTGACCCGTATAACATTTTATATATTTAGTGTATAAAAAACTACCCTTGCAAAACTTTCGATGAAGTAGCCTGAACATAATATTAAGCCGTGTGCTGCGTGACGCGGATTGTTCGCGCGTATCTTCCGCGTGCGAAGTTCACTTTACTTCATGCGGTGCAGATGAAGTGAGTAAACTTCGCGCAGGTTTCAATCCGAAGGCGCAATCCGCGTCACGCAGTGCACGGCCTTACTTGAAATACTAAGGATTTCTTTCCTTAATACCGGTATTTATTGAAAAGCTCTTCGCAATAAATAAACATTATTCAAATCATACAAAGAACTGAGATTACGGATATAAAGTTTTGAGAATGGTGGGTGGTTCCGGTTTATTGCAAATTTCGCAACACCTGTGAAAACGCTGTTTTGATGGAGTAATAATTGTGTACGTGCGATTGGTTTATCTAGGGTTACACGGTGTCAAGAAAACGCAATTGCATGTAAAATTGCATTTATACACCGCTCTTACTACACCAGCTCTAGTGAACAAAGATACACGTACACTTCGGTTACATTCAAACGTAGGTAAAATACGAAATTTTTCTTTCGGCTGTCAAGATTATTTTGGCGATAGGTATGGAATGTAACGGGAAGTGACATTGATTATAATTAGTTATGCAATATCCTGATTGCACGCGGTCCAAGAGATTTTTTTTCACGGCCAATCTTATTCTTTCAGTGGCTATTCATTTGTACTAACTAATGTTCCCAGCGAAAAGGTCAGAGATCAGCGTATGGGTATGTGTAGGTCTTCATTCACGTGCCACAGACTAATGCTTCTGTTTGTATCGAATTAAATATGTATGAGCGGATGTTTGCCTGCTAGGGCCCTCAAATCAAAGTCACTGAACAATAAAACCAAACGATAGACTCCATGTTAGGGCAACAGGAGATAAAATCTCGGCTAAAAGGTTGCGTAAGGCAAAAAAGCAAAAGTGTGATTGCACAACGATCACTCACCGTGCCAGTAAAATATTCTAACGGTATTCCTATCGACTTACAAAAAAACACTGGACATCATTTCGTCACGGCTATCAGCTTTCACTTGAGCCCAGCAGTTTTTACCTGCAAACTCGGGGATACAACCGGAAAACTCCGCAAGTCGTCTCTAAAAAGTTCGATTTTGGTTGGAAAAACCATCGTCTTAAAACTGTAGATGTCCTCGGACATTTTCAAAATCACGAACCTGTCGATGTGAAAAGAAATCTAGATCACAGCGTGCACAGACAACATGGCATCTGATCAAGGCTCCCCATATCCGGGTGTATGGAAAGAGGACAAGCCTAGACGCCAAGTGCGGCGCATAAGCAGAGCTGGCTTACATTACGAAAGCTTGCAATGGGCCGATAATAAATTGTACCTGGCTGTTGCGTAACCCAGGTAAAAGTTACCGCTCGCTCGCGGCACTATTCTGACTGAACTTCAGCACCATTTACACCGGACAATCGAATCTATTCAAGATAGACTACCGAATATCCACCCAACGATAGAGAAATCTTAGCATTATTTCAAAACTTCCATAGCTACAAAGAATTCGATGATCGCCGCCCAAAACAGTTATAAATGGTAAATTATATATCGCTCAACAACGGTGAAGTGTGATTAAATTCGTGACCGAATCAAAATGTTTGTGCCCCAATAAACTAGTAAAACATTATAATGCATGTTAGCAATGCAATACGGTCCGACCTTCACCTAGAAACCTATTTAGGTTTGAAAGAGACTTGTCCACCAAATGTGAGTAATCCAAAATGTGTTACCCAAGTCTATTAATTGCGGGGCTATTTGAGTGTTTTTGTTTCAAAATTCCGTGTGTTTGCCACACACGGAATAGACGTGCCGTATCTACTTGTTATTACTTCTGTTAAAAAAATACACTTTTAAAGGCTTGTCTATTATATTTCGTCGCTCTGTTCTTCAGATATAATTCTAGTTAACCATGTAGTTTCTTCAAGCTACTGGCATTCATCGCACTTTTAGAGAAAATCGATTAAATCTATCGATTTCACTCTTTTTTTTTTGTCTATGGCCACCCTTTCCTGTCGCCTGACAGATGGCCAAGTACCTACTCATTCTTTAACTTGCGCGGCATGATTCGCACGTTTTTTTACAAAAAACGTAAAATAATTGATAACTTCAGTGTTTAATGATGGGAAAACTAATTATTTCCCTACTTAAATTCAGTGATACACCGGGTGAGTGATTTTATGGTTTTTTTATGTGTCTTGATGTGATTGATTGACTGAGGTGTTTTTCACCTGATGCACCATTTTTTCCTTGACGGTGGGTCTACGACTCAATCCGCTGGAAAACCACACCATTTTTCCTTGATGGTCTCAAACCACTGGAAAGCCTGGAGGTTGACCGCGAGTCATCACGATGGCATTTTGCATAGCAAAACATACGGTTCAAACTGGATCTATGTTATAAGTGTGCAATATATTCGCATAGGGCTTGCCCAAGCGATATATAACGTCTGGAGGTTATGCCGCGAGCTAACACGAAGACAAATGTTATATAATACAAATGGTTGCTGTCAATCTTTATTTCGTTGGTAATCGACCCCAGTCTTCCACGAAATACATCTTAGCCTAAACGATGCCCAAAAGTCATCAGTAACGTCTTGAGTTTATACCTTGACAAAATTTTATAAGAATATCTAATAAGTCTACCGATTTAAATAATCAAACAATTATTGGACACAACAGCACACAGCTCGACATAGACCTCTCTTTGTCTTATGATCTGTTTTTCACACGAACGTGTCATACCCAATGTATTCCTAAAAGTATATATAAAATTTCTACTTAGAAATAGATATGTTGACTGTTATTTGGTCGTTACTCGAACCACTAGACTATGTCACAAAGCTTACTAGCAGAAAAACAACTGTTGATTTGTGTCAAGTTATTACGCGAGAGCGTCATAATTTTCACCTATGCGATTCAATTTATTCGCATAAGGTTACTGATAGGGAATACATTTATTTTTCCTCTTATATACGGTACGCGCCCTTTTCCTACGAAAGAAGTAACTCGAAGGCAATGCCACGAGATAATGATGTACCTACTAAAACATGGCTAAGATTCTACATATCATATCACATCAACAAGGAATATTTCATTAATTACGTAAATTTTGTATATTATACAAAATTGTATCTATTTGTGAATAACACTGTTGAAGTCATTGCTGAAACTTGCAACTAATCGCAACAGTGTGCGCAGTTTTTTTATACCATAGTAATACCTAGCTTAAAATATACCCTTCAAAAATACAAGTAATTAATAATGCCAAATGCATAATATTACACGGGAAAACCGCAATATAAGTCACATTCTGTAAATAGAACGCACCAATATTAGATTTACAAATATTTTTTTAAATCTACCTTCTTTTCGATTTACATTTTATCGAACCATGGTGCAATTGAGTAGTGAAATGTCAATTAAATTTCACGTACCTATTTGCCTACAGGTGAATTAGAAAAATATACTGGTATACAAATACCGTATTAAATACAACCAAACCAACGCATTGTGCTTACTTAACATATGGAAAAAAAATGTTTCTTTATTGTACAAACATAAATGTTTGTACCTTGTATTTATCCTACTTTGGATACCCTGTATTTATAATACTTTTGAAAAACCAATTAACTGGTTGTGTTCTATGCAAGTTTCCCGTTATTCAGGAAGATTTTAGGTCGTAAGTTCTTTATAGAAAGAAAAGATTCAAGACAAGATTTTGTTTACTTCTTTCTAGTAGATTAATATTATATTATATCATATAATGATAGACACCTGCTCGCCAAAGCTTACTTCAATACGCTTATGGTCTTACCTTAAAAAATCTTTTACAGTTTTTGATTTTTATTAAATAAAACAAAGGATAGAATGATTAGTCGATTTGACAATACATAACTTACCCAACCATTGGTTGCCCATCCCACCTCCCATAAAAGGGGGAGGAGTGTACTGCCTGCAGGAATACATGTGTACCTATGTAGGTAGGTCTATACAGGCCAGATTCGTGCAAATATTGCGATTGGTCTATGAAAGTCCATCATTCAGAAAGAAACGAAGTAGATAATACCTAAATAATATCCTATTATTGAAAAATACAAGTATTTTCCTACTCGGAATGTTATTATTATTAAGTATAATTAATATAAATTAATTATTACTTACAATGTGATACTTTGATTATTCCATTTCATTTCATAAATTACCACATTACGACAAGAAATATAAAACATTATATTTTGAACACTAATAAATAAACCTATTTTGGGATTCACACTTATTTACCCAAACACATACATTTAACAAAAGCACATACATTAAGTGTTCAACTATTCCTTATTAGGAATTGAATATTATGATTTTTATTTGTAAAATATGTAACCTCTGTCCTAAGGTTATTTAATTTCAATTCAATTGGAATGTTATGAAACGAACACGTATTGCGAGGATAAAATTACCAAAATATTTTGGTAGTAGGATAAACATATTCTTCAGACAGAATAACTTAAATGACTTATGCCATATAGATAATTTCATGAATATTTCCTACGCTGTCGGTATAAATGAAGGGTTAAAACGAGTAACATTTATATTTTTCCATACTAAACAATAGAAGATAATAAAATTATCTTAATTGGTGAACTATTTACTTCTTTTTTGATCAAACCTATTTAAATATTAGGTGGGATCTAAAATGTTAAATCTTATTAATAACTCGTTTGTTACGTATTTTACAAATACTTTTGAATTATCTCAGGACCTAACAAGGTTGCTGTTAGATTTTATGTGGGTAAAAAAGTTGTTAATTATTTACAGTAATGTAAGGAATACTCAATTAATTCGTTCTACGTAGATCCATACATTATGCGCCACAGTAGACAAAGCGTTTTATTATAAATATTGTATTTCGTTCCAATTTCAATGAAATTACTTACGAAATCAATAATCTTCTAACCAAATGTTAGATTTTACTTGACTTCGTGTAAAAATGAAAACGAGTAAATCTTTTTCGCAATGTTTGATAACATTGTTTCAAAATAAGTCGGTACTCCTGAAAATAGTTAAATCTTGTACTTCCGCTTTTCAACCAAGTACAAGTTGTTAAGTGATAAATAAATTTGGTCCTATTCTAGTAGACATTGTTTAAATATTTAACAAGGAAATCAAATTATTTAATTTTATTTTGTCATGATTAGAAATACATGCAGTAACCTAATCAAAACATTATGTTCACCACGTTCACCACAAGAGTATCCTTGCAATTTACAAAAATTAAAAATTACCATAAACATTTTACATTAAAATAGAATGTGAAAAACTTCAATAGTTCAATATTATTATTATTATGACATACAAAAATAATATTGAGTTTTAGAACCAATAACAATATTGTTAGGAAGAAAATCTGTCTTCCCTCGTTCTGCAGGTACACAAAACTTTAAAATAATTAAATTGTCTGCCTATTAACATTCTGAGTATTTTGAATTGCTTTTTATCAATAAAAGCAATGAGAAAATATAAGTCATCAATAATAAAATTAAATTTATTTATTGATTATTATAATAATAAAATTAAGTGTAACCACATAAACGTAATTATATTACCGTTTTGACCAAAGTGTTGTTATTATTTGAAAGCAGACATTGATTCTTTAGGACATTAATTCTGAATGTCTGACTTTTGACTGTTTTAGTGTTTTATTATTTTATAACCAAAATCCTGCATCATTAATTCGTTTATTTTAAAGTTCTTTGAGAAAAATAGCTTCAATAATTTAAATGCTTATTCAAAGACTATTTATTTATTCTATGTACATTGATTACAATTTAAGAATTATAATTCCTGTTTAAATAATTAAATTCGAAAATTTCGATGCTGTGTGTGTGAGTATACACGAAGTAAGCACAGTTAATTAAGTTCTTATAAAAAAAAATAATAATGAAAGAAAACTATGTTTTCAGCACCTTTTTATTTCAACGCCTTAGAAATTGCTTGCAAATGTGTAATGCTTGTATAATTTTTGACATAAGTACAAAAACAAAGATAATCAGAACTTTTATCTTAATCGGGGTTTGTGGTAAACCTATTTTAAGTAGTTAACTTAAAAATATGTTTAGAATAAAATAATTTAAAGTGAATGTACCTAATCCCTACACATAATCCAACTTATGTTTAAGGGCTGTCTGTACAACTGACTAATCTTTTCTATTATAATGTGTTGTGAAATACAACACAATATCTCTGAACATCTACATGGTTAACTAGAATTATATCTGAAGAACAGAGCGACGAAATATAATATATGATCAAACGAACTTACCAAGTGAAGTTCGATCGATATTATATGAGTCGCTCTGTTTGAAGATATAAGGTCCCTCCCACCCAAACCCAGTTATATAATAGAAAAAGATTAGATCTACTGCTATCTCTAAAGAATGAGTAGGTACTTGGCCATCTGTCAGGCGACAGGAAAGGGTGGCCATAGACAAAAAAAAAAAGAGTGAAATCGATAGATTTAATCGATTTTCTCTAAAAGTGCGATGAATGCCAGTAGCTTGAAGAAACTACATGGTTAACTAGAATTATATCTTCAAACAGAGCGACTCATATAATATCGATCGAACTTCACTTGGTAAGTTCGTTTGATCATATATTTGTATTCAAAGTTCACCGAATGGTAATCTTATTGCTTTACAAATAAAAGCCGTTCGCTTGTAAGAAGGCAACTGTCTGTGTCATGTTATTATTATACACACACGTTTGCTCTAATCTATGGTAGTATGAAATATGGGTTATTGAACTTGTTCCAATGTTGCAGTGCTTTATCAATACTATTCTAAATTTACTCTGCTCGCACAACAATAGAATAGATTTTCTGATATGTATAAGCTGGCAGCTCCTTGAATTATTTCTGTAACCAGATTCTTCTCGTGTTTACCGTTGAGATGTACTTTTTGTCTCCTGGTCACGAAGCTGAGTATGGAACCGGTTTGATCCACAATTGTTTTCGATCGGCCTCGCTCGCATGTTGCCCGTTATACAACAAATCTTATTAGTTCGAACGCTCACCGTTACGCGGCACCTATGCGCAAGTAAATTTCCTACAGCATATCTAATTAAGACTAGATTGTTTTTTCCTTCTGTCCGACTGACAAGATTGAGACCTTGCATAAGAAAATGAGTTTCTTTGCGTATCTATTTATGTCATTATCTGACAGCACTCTGAATTCTTGCCCCACTATAACCAGACGACATTATAAACAGCAGAACAGAAACTCGAGTTCCTTACCTATTCAAGGGAGCCTGTGCTGGGTATTCTCAACAGCTCTTATGGAAAACCAGTATAGGCAGATCCCACAAATTGTAACTCGGGCCTCCGTCGTCGATTGTACAATGTAATGAAGTTGTTCTCACTTGTTGACCGCAACTGCTGCTCCTATTTCCACGAAACAATGATCAAGCACAACATCTATTGCATATGTATTAGAACTACCTGTTTCTACGCCGACACCACCGGCTGTTCTATTAGATAATTTTGAAGAATGTCTAACTCTAAAACCATCCATAAAAAGTTCGCATACAATCTAATTTTGAAAGTACGTTTGCTAATCTACCGCAATTCACCGTAAATATATTCAGTCACCAAAGTGAACGTTCATATTTGTAGAGAGTGAAATTTTTACAGCTCGGCGCAAATTAGGTACATACGGTTGGATACTTGTTTATTTAATACCCATCCCACTGAATTGAAACCGTCGACTACATCTATGAATATTTATAGTTCACGGTAGCCCTCACTGCAATGAAAGAATAATGTATAATAGCTAGTGCCATAAATGCTGCCCTTGATTTTAGTTGAAATGCATTGACACAGTTTTCACCTTGCGACTTATCTCAAACGAGGCGAACTACATTATTACAGTATCGATGTTTTACAAATACCACCTTGGAATTAAAAATGAACTCATTGCTGAGAGTTGCTTCAAGAATTATCCAGTCTAAAAAACTACATTTCTCGGTTTTAGCGCCGCCTACTTTTTCGTGAAGATCTTAAATTATCTGTGTTTATCTATTCTAGACTCGACTAGTGATTCACGGATACGAGGCGATCATGATTTCCTTCACAGAGATATGTTAATTAGTCTTTTCCGTCTTGCCAACTAAATTTTGTAATGTCTATCATGTACGATTATTGTGTCTATCAACTGTATATTTATTGAACATCGTACTTATATTGAAACCTATGATCATGGTAGCTCATATTTCTTCTCGTATAATTTGAGACAACAAGGTCTATTAACCAGGTAAAATAGTCTGTAATTTAGTTTGGGAACTCATATCCGCGTGGAAACAATGCCGGGCGCGCCTGCAACCGGTATATTGAATATCCACTACTGTGCTAGGGCTTCCAACCCATTGGTACAATCTGGGTATCGACATTTTCAGGTTTGAAGGTGTAGAGTAGAGAGTGCAAAATTAGTCTTACCTACTAACAATCTAACTAGACTGATAGGCATCTTGCAAGAGCTTGGACATGTTTTCGAAAATTGCAAAAGTTCCCTGGTAACTTTAGACTAAAGCCGCTGAATTTTCGCTGTAACAGCTGTTTGTATCTAAGTACCTAGTTATACAAGCAAACAGCCATTTTAAATACCTCTGTAGGCTCAATAAAGGGAAAATAAGCTTGCGGGTTACCCACCCGAAATACAGCGATCGAAAGCCCTAATATCGAATAGTACCTCGTGGTTTCTCAGTCAATTTGTCTGGTATATTGTGTGTGTTGAGCGCCGTTGTTTGCCTCTGCCAGACGAACATTCGCTCCCACTATCACTGACGGCGAACTTATTTACCAACTTCACCCATTGACGTAGCCACGAGTGCTCAGACACAGATATCAAGCCTTCGCGTGATTCGTATTGAATGTACACGACTCGAGACCTCATTGTCTTCCAACGTGTTTCATTTCAATATGAAATTATAGCAATTATATGATAAGGCTTCCACTGAAAGAATTATAGTTATTTATTGTCGCTTAATTCAATTACTTGAACAACTCTTGTGTTGCTACTTGACTGACTTTAACCCTTAAAACAATTTCGTTATCGACTGAATTACGAATATAGGCACCTATAATAATTCTAAATATCAAACGCTTGTATTTCAACTTAATGTTTCACTGAGCTATTGTCAGCGCAATCGAACTTAGCAGCTGCGGTATAAGACTATTAAGATCCTTTGTGATTCGGGTTGCGAAATGTGCGCGACTTGTAAGGGTTTATCTTCCCTATCGTGACCTAAATCATACGACTTAGTGTTATAGTATAGACATTGTACAGCGGGGGCGTGGTCGTCGCGTCGGCGCCAGTCAACCAGACTGGATTATTATTCTAGACCTAAATTAGACAGTGTCTCATCTGGAAAGTTTTCCTCGTTGACGATTACTTGGCTGAACAATTTGTTCATTTGGCAGTTCAAAGATTGTGGCTTATTGTTCGTGAAAAAATGCGAATCATTTTGATAGTATTCAAATAGTTTACATAATGTGGTATGAGTATTATATTCCTCTCAAACTATTATGATTTTGGTAATTTGACTTTTAGTCATAAAATCCTATAAAATACCTCACAAAAATTTGCATTCATTTATCGTAAAAGTGAGTTTGGCTCATTGGTGTTTGTAATTATTTCTCTTTCTACACGATTATGCTTTATCGTATAACCTTTTTAAATTATCAATACATGTAGGTACAGTAACGGGGTGTATGTTGTCGCTGTAATTGCTGTCATTTTAATTACTAACTAAACGAAATTCTCTTGGGATAGGAATATTTCGGTGTTTTTATTTTGAAGTAAAACGCTAGCAAAGTGGCTTATCAGTAGAACTGGCTTAAGATAAAATGAAACATTAAATAAATATACATCTGTAAAATAACCCAATCATCGTACGTAGCTCGACCCTGTATCTAATCTGTAACGTGACAAAAGATTTCATTATCGCGGTAAAAACGTTTCTTTTTTTCTACGATGAAGTTTCCCTTCTAAAATGTAATAAGAAATTGATTTCTCATGTTGTCTATCTGCTACTCGCACCATACGTCTGTCTATCCATTCACACCAAGATTCACACATAACCTAATCCATACACACATATCTACCCTCTACCTTCGGATGGATTGATGTAAAGTGTACCTACGTGGTGGGTGACACGCGTGCTTACAGATTTCTACTGTTTAAAAAATATGCCTCCAAATTGTTGCCATATTCGTGTGCGCATTTCGATTGAAATGCAATAATTTCTCATGTCGGGTCCGCTTCGATTTCATAATGAATTTATGCGCTTCTCAAGCATGAGCGCGAGCGTGATCCTCGGCAAAAATTCCACTGTTCCGATCTCGGCTCTCGAGCGCGCGTTTCGCACCTTGATCTAAATACTTGCGACATTGTCTAGAGTCGTCGTCTAGCGCTGCTAGCTGGCGATCAGCGTTGCCAGACCCTGTCAAAAAAGGGACTGTGTTTCGTCGCTTTAGTTGGGCTGTGGACCGTCCCTTATTTGTCCGTTTGTTGTATCCATCCTCCATTATAATTGCGATATTGGCCAGAGCCGTCGTCTAGCGCTGCTAGCTGGCGATCAGCGTTGCCAGACCGTCCCAAAACGGACTGTTTTACTTCTTTTGATTTAGGGCATGGACCGCCCCATTTGTCCGGTTGTTGTGTCCACCGCCTCATAAGCTTGCGACTTGTCTAGAGTCGTCGTCTAGCGCTGCTAGCTGGCGCAGCGTTGCCAGACCGTCCCAAAACGGATGGTATTCCGTCGCTTTAGTCGACTATGGACCGTCCCTTTCTTGTCGGTTTGTTGTATTTGTGTCCACCGTTCCTTATGCTTGCGACTTGTCTAAAGTCGTCGTCTAGCGCTGCTAGCTGGCGACAGCGTTGCCAGACCGTCCCAAAACGAACTGTTTTACTTCTTTTGATTTAGAGCATGGACCGCCCCATTTTGTCCGGTTGTTGTGTCCACCGTCCCTTATACTTGCGACATTGTTTAGAGTTGTCATCTAGCGCTGCTACCTGGCGATCAGCGTTGCCAGACCGTCCCTAAACGGACTGTTTTACTTCTTTTAATTTAGGGCATGGACTGCCCCATTTTGTCCGGTTGTTGTGTCCACCGTCCCTTATACTTGCGACATTGTCTAGAGTCGTCGTCTAGCGCTGCTAGCTGGCGCAGCGTTGCCAGACCGTCCCAAAACGGACTGTTTTACTTCTTTTGATTTAGGGCATGGACCGCCCCATTTTGTCCGGTTGGTGTGTTCACCGTCCCTTATGCTTGCGACATTGTCTAGAGTCGTCGTCTAGCGCTGCTAGCTGGCGATCAGCGTTGCCAGACCGTCCCAAAACGGACTGTATTCCGTTGCTTTAGTAGACTATGGACCGTCTCTTACTTGTATGTTTGCTGTATTTGTATCCACCGTCCCTTATACTTGCGACATTGTCTAGAGTCGTCGTCTAGCGCTGCTAGCTGGCGATCAGCGTTGCCAGACCGTCCCAAAAGGAACAGTTTTCCCGTTACCCGTGTATGTTGACTGCATTTATATCCAGAATTAGTTATTTTATACATTCTGAGGAAAAAGTGGCCCGGTAAGTAATTTTTAAGGGCCATATCGTCCGAAATCGGCGGAGCAATCTGGCATCACTGTAGCGATGCGATGCCATTAACTATACTCCTCAGCTGTCTATCATTACCCAAGCCAGAAGTGAACATTTTGACGCGAACCGGCTAATTACCGTGCAAATAGACCGAAACTGAAAAAATACTCCTGAACTAATAATGAAGCTACGAACAACGGAAACGTACGAAGAAACTTCAACTAATTAACCCGTCACCTATAATACTTTGCGTAATACTGTAGTACTTTATATAAGGTCCTATTAAATTCACTGCAAATATTTTAAGGGCATGCGTAAATATGTATAAGAAAAACATCTAAGGCATTGAAAAAAAAAATCTTCACGCTAGATTATTTTTTTTCATTTTCAAACAAACTTTTTAATTAATTATGTGAACATCCTTTGACTGACCCGACTGACGTTCCGCCACGTAGACAGGATTCACTTACACGGCACGCAAACTAACAACCAACCAATCACAGCACCTTTTTTTGGCGCGTAATTTAAATTCATTGAAGTGTATGTTTCTAGGACAAACAGGTTGCACTTTTTTTAGTTTTTTTTTTTTTTAGTTAAATGCAATTTTCTCGAATACTAGCGTGTAGAATTCTTTAAAAATTTGCCTAGTACATGCTTATGTTTTATTTGATCTGCCCCTAAAATATTTGCAGTGAATTTAATAGGACCTTATATAGTAATGAGGGTTTTCCCGTCTCATAGACAGGCGGTTTTATTTTCCGCTTAACCCCTTGAGTCCCGGGGGAAATAACCGCGGTGGATCCCCTTTCACGTCTCCGCCGCCATCTTGATGGAGGTTGTGAATCCCCGTCAGCTCCTCGCCAACATAAAACATGCATTACATATGGACGCGACTTTTGGAAGTTATTTTCTGAGGCTTGTTTTATTTTTGGGTCATCATCATACTTATTTATGTTTCTTCTATCTTTGTATTAATCTTGGGTTCTGATTCTTATAAGATTTGCATGTTGTGTGTAAATATAACTTCGTGTTTGATTAATAGTTGCAGGTGTTTGTTGTGTATTCGGTCTTTGGAATTAACTATGTAACATTCACAATTCTTTATTCTAATACAGAGTGTTAGGAAAAGTATTCTTAAATCATTCCGTGAAACTCATTAATGTTTCCCGTGATGAACTTTCGTTATTTATCTTGTATGAAAGTGGAATTAACCCCTGAAAGTATTTTAGTATTTTCACCTTTTTTTAACACCCTATCCTATATATTTTGCCTTAGTTAAAGGCGATGTATAGTTAGTATAAAATGTAACAATGGATTGTTATATTTTTCGTCGTTTGTAAAAGTAGGTATATTTTGGCGGATGACAATAGTCGAGTATGTCGTGTGCTGGAAACGTTCATTTTCATACTTACCATTGTTTTAGAAGATATCACCTAAAGCATCAAATCTTGTATACTTTTTGCATTCTTTTTAAGTATACTTACCTTTTTATTATTACTGTAGCATCCAAAATAATATTTAATTAGTATTGGACTTCAAACATTTGAAGGCAAAAGTAACATACTTAGGGTGTATCTATGAAGTACATCCCCCTATAAGGAAGTGAAGATATAGGGGGATGTTTATTTTATTTACTCAAATATTATTTTTCAATTGAATATTTCATATTTTCCGAACTATTAATAAACTGATATCATTTTATGGTATAGGTAACTCTTAGTGAGAAAAAATCACATTAACACATCGCAATATCTAATAAATAAGTACATACTCCAGTTCACTTTTATATTTGTTTATATCAGATTTGCATCATATTGTTTCAACACTATTATTTATCATGTCTTAATAGTGAAAGATTCCTAAGTATTTCGCTTTGTATCCAAAAGGTGCGCCAGCAATATTACTTACGCAAGGAGATCACGTGATTTGTTAGTGGTGTGGTTATGCCGTAGCGAGGCGAGTGGGTACACTTTGTGCACTTATCGAATGGACCTAGGGCTGCCATGGCTGGGAGTAACTTGCCAGCCAGCTAGATGAAACTAATGATGAGAAAATGCTGTATGAGCTGAGAGAGACAGAGATCATATTTTGTAAGCTGGACAGAACAGACGTACACAAAAGTCCTTTGCTGCTGCTAGTGGCAACCCTATACGGAACTCGTATCGGGCATTGGGTAACCGGTGGAAAGAGCGTTCGTTACGTAGAGGTTTCGATACAGCCTCGGTCCGCGCGTCGTAAGGCCGCGGTTGCAGGCACGTCGGCGGTGAGAGGCGCCCCTCCTCTGAGGAAGGTCGCGAGCGCCCGCAAGAGAACGGCACGATCCTTGCTGCTGGCTGCTGGCTGCCAGAGCAAAAACTGCTTTACAAAATCAAGCAAATATGCATGATCAAATCAAGCAATTTTTCCAAAGGTCGCAACGCCAAAGCCCGCTCTACAAACAGACTATCCTCGTTTTACAAAATCTAAGCAAATATGCATGATATAAAAACCATGAAATTCTTTTCAAAGGTCGCAATGCCTAAGCTTGCTCTACGAAAAGACTATCCTCGTAAAAGGTGTTAGTGTATAATACTAACACGTTGTGAACAAGTT
The DNA here is from genome assembly GCA_024500475.1 of Phthorimaea operculella. Taxonomy (NCBI): domain Eukaryota; kingdom Metazoa; phylum Arthropoda; class Insecta; order Lepidoptera; family Gelechiidae; genus Phthorimaea; species Phthorimaea operculella. The sequence goes on along the minus strand of JANFCV010000002.1, from coordinate 5,705,669 downwards.
CATTGTAATCTTTATCATGAGTAGCTAAGCTAACAATGAACAATGGTATGAACTTTCCAAAAGATTCTCGAAATGTTCGTAAATTTTTGGCAATGTTGACGGTTTTCACGAATTGAGGTTGACAGTTGATAAGTGCTTTTCGTTACACCCTGTATAGATCACCTTGCGTCTACTTTTTTATCTAGTATCGCTGTCGAACCTATCCCACCTACATATTGAAAGTGGTGCAAAAGTGCCTAAAATTTCAGGGGCCTGACGTACGTATCCGCTGTTATCGTAGGAAGTCGCGATAACAAATCGCACGTTTAAGTAGTGACTATAATCTAATCAGTAAACAAGCTCAAAACAACGTAGAACAATAGTTCAATAACCGCGCAGTGGAAACTTTACATAAGACAATGAATGTTATTTGATTAGAAATTTCATTATTGATGGAAGTTTTCGCAAGCTTAAGCCGACTATTGCAACGCCTAATACCGTAGGCAATGAGACGCCTGTAAAAACTGAACCGCCGAAGAAATTCGTGGCTGAGTTCTGGTTGGCTAGAATTTAATGAAGTTTTGCGTCGGCCAATCGGATGCCAGCAAATGAAAAAGCCAAAGACGGGCACGCGAGAACGTTGGCTACAAACAATGCACGAGACTCGAACACAATTTTTTCCACATATCTAATTAAATGAGTTACCTCACTACTATTGCGACAAGACGGCCGCATCGCCCATTAGAAAGTCGGCGAATATGCAAATAGTATCGTAGAAATCTCACGAATAACTGGCCACTCACTTCGCCTTTAAATGTGTCTGCGATGAAAGTGACTACTACCGTTAGTAAATTGTGTTAGAACAATTTCCTACGCGAATACTACGCTGTCAAATTCTATGTCGCGCGGTCGCCGTTACTAATCGTGGACCTTCCCTATTTTTTTCGATCAGAAGTTTCTTGTTGTATCGTTTTGTGGAAAACATCTGGTATGAACAGAACAAAGTTTATCAACATGTCAGCTACTTCAACAACGCTTACGATTTGTTTATTTATAAATCACACTGTTCTCACTATTTCTCGATTAAGGTGATTTAAGGAATGGTTGTTTTCGCGTTTAAATTTTGATTTATTGTTACTTTTTACGTCATTTTAAGTTTAGCAATGTCATTTCGTTCGTTATCGCGTATGTAGATAATATTTTATGGTAAAAATGAAAAATGGCGACCGATAGCCTAATTATTTTTAGTAATTACGTAAGCAGCGATAGGTATTTCGCCTCCTTCATTACTGTTTACGTTATGATTTCTAATTATTGAAATGACATCTAGTTCATTATCATCATTATCAACTAATTGCCAAGCAATTAATGATAAGACAATGAAATATTAATGTTCAAAACGACCGTTCGTGACCGACGGGCGTTGATATTCTTTGTTCTAGAACTTGTTTTCATTCTCTGCGACGACCGCGCCCTTCTACACTGTTGAAAGTTGAAACTGTAAACAACACGAATAAATTATTTACAACAAATAACATAAAAGTAAGAAAATAAACCGGTAAGCAATTAACAAGGCAGCGATCACTACCCGGCTGCGTGGATTTCCCGCTACGATTCGTGTTGAGGTGAACCATTTATTATCGTCGACTGCTGGCTTGCGCGGCTATCAGAAAAAGATACAATATGAACAAGCCACCTGTGTTTAAAGTCGAATTTGCATTGTACGGACCGTTCCACCTCCGCGGAGTTACGTCAATACGATACAACGTTAACTCGAGGCTGGGGCGCTCGCCGATTCGCGTCCGGGTCTGTCCCACAGAAACTGAGTACATATCATATTGTAATGTACACGGAAAGGTTTCTCGGAATCGAAACGGAACTTATCGAAGGTGCTTGCGTATTTAGTCGAGGCTCGAGGCAACAACCCGAGCCTGCGACGTAGATATGTTGGTTGTTATATCTGTCTGACAAGTCAGCCAAACGGACCGGTTGCGACCGCCTCTCACTTCGCAAGTCCGTGTACCGCTCGCCGCTTGCCGAGAAATTAGGTAACCAACAACGGCCGTAAATGCAGCACACGAACACTTATACGCAATCGAGAAATCCTGCGAAAATGTACTGAAACTAAAAGAAAATCGCGTGTCCAATGACGCAATCAGTCCACAAATCATTCGACGCTTGGATAACACGCGTGCGTCAATTTGATAAGACTATGAACTAATCGAATCGGATAGGCTTGCACATGCCTTGAAGAAATCCTTCGAAAAACGGATGATGGATTTCCTCGTATTTTCCGGCCCAACCGCGGCGCGCAGTCGAACGACCTTCGCAACAAGACAAACAATGAAACTAACGACCTTGACATAATACAATCTGCAGATGCATCGGACTCATTACCTATTTATAGATGTCAAATCATGTGTGTTATTGTATTAGTGACAAATCCGAAAGAAGTCGGTCAATATGAAGCAAACCAGACAATGGAAGAAGCCATGAGTGCGCAGGTGATGCGGGCGAGACGGCTGTTCACCGAATGCCGAAGTATTCCACCGCGAGGCGCTCTTTATATCGTTCTGTAGCACCACAGAGAAAGCCGCGCCTCCCGCTCCCCCGCGCCTCGCCGCCGCGCTCGTTCTTAGCGGGTTTTTTCCTCATTAACTCCATAATTCCACATACTACACCACCACTATACTGCGTGTTTATCAGTCGCGACTCGCGTCTCAACTTCTAGACGTCATAACTTTGTTTGAACATTAACATTTTTTATAGATCATTTACAAACATATTGCGCGTAACAAGATTTGTTTACAGAATATTCAGTATTCGATTCAATGCAAATGGATCCATTCTTTGGAATAAGGACGGATAGATACTTCTAGATTATGATTCAGGAGCACAGGAAGGTAGTAGGTGGGGTTGCGTAACCAGCGATGTGATTTGAGTATCAGTTAACACGTTAGCGGCGGGACATGTCGGGTTATTGCTCGGTCCCGCGGCGCTCTCTTTAATAGGTTAATTGCCTGGCATTGTGGTGCTGGCACACATCGTCAGCCGCGACCTTAAAGCGACTCGCGGCCACGCTCAGAGTCGTAGGTGTGCGACCACGTCACCACCGACCGACCGACGACGCACGCCCGGATACTTCGCCCTTTACCCGCCTTTGATCTCCACAATCTTTAACGCTCCATTAACAACACGTTCATCACGTCAAATGACATCAACGTCTAAAAACTCAATGAGCACTTGACAAGTTTCACCTGAGCCCTACTCACCGATTTCTCCACGTAACAAAGTACTAAGCAAAGTAGAAACGGAAGTGGAAATTTGTCAAATAAAAAGAGCAACAATTTTTTCTGGCATTACCGAGCGAACCATGAAGTTTCCCTGGTGGCCTCAATAAACAAATCCAAGAATTTCGTGTCTTATGTCGACGACATTCTTGTACCAGATACGAATTTGGAAATTTGTGTCGGTACCCTGGTACCTATGTCAGTCGAAGATCACGTGTGTATGAGTAAGTTGGTGAAACGGTTGGGCGATGCGCTCGGCTGGTGCAGCGACGTTGCCATTCTATGCGATGAAAGTCATTGCTCACCACTGAATCGTACGCGCACGGCTGCAACTTCCAGTCGCGGCTTATTAGCCCACCCGACCCTTATTTGGCTCTGCAAGAAGACTCGTGGGTTTCTCGTGGGAGACCGCGGATGTTTTATCACCAAACACATTAAATGCAGGTGGATCGCCAATCATTGCCATATTCATATCAATGTCATGGCTAACGGCGGCCGGGAGTCCTCTCAACAATTTTGTTCGAGTGATTCATCTAGAAATCGTGCCAGGTTCCCGGCGATCTCCCACTCTACACGCGTCTCGAGATTTCTTATACATTATTCACCGGTTTACGTTTTGCCGTTTGGTTCGAAGACAAATTGAAGACTATGGATGTTTCCGCTATTTCCTCTCCTCTACGAATATAAATTATACACGTAATCTGTTTTTTGTACTCAATGTGTGGTATAACAGGATTTGTGACGTCAAACGGTCTATGTCCTGATTCGGTAACTGTGTATGTTCAACATGCATGATATGATAATAAATATGAGGAAACAATTTGTTTGCCACACTCTTTATGTAAACACTAGTAGTATTGCGTCGTTCTAGATCTTGATTCTGGTTATCAGAACGAAATAGGTACCTACTATTACATAAGTACGCGAGCTGTCCTATTTTTATCGACAGAAAAATGAAGCAAAAGATTGTTCGATAGAACTAAAGTTCATGAGGCTTTCGCCTGCAGCTATATTTAACTTTCTCTATACGGCTATTACCATGATGTAGAGTTGTATCCATCTTGAGAGTCTAAACAGTAATTATATGAATCGAATAGTTTTTTTTTACTTCAAAATATACTTACGCGTGTACCATATTAGAACGAATATGATAATAAATAAATTCCTATAGGTATATTATTTTCTATCATTATAAGTAAGTACGTATACTTGTATCTTGAGAGTGTTTATTTCAGTCAGAAAGTTGCCACGCAGATAACGGTGCGATAGGAATTATACTTTAGCTCTGTTGATAATTACTGGTTGGCTCGTGTGCCTTCTGTATTCCACTTAATCTTTTATTTCTTAGTGTTTAATTATGATACTTTAGGTAAAGGGTATCAATTTAACGCTCACTAGTTCATATTAATGAGCGTTGTGTCGTAATGCGATACTAGATAAATAGACCAATGAAATATAAGCATATTTCACACTCGCACGCGATTGGGTAAACCGATATCGTGCGTTCTAGTGAGCCCTAAAATGTCTTTACAATTTTTGTATAATTTTGAATACTAAAGTATTATTTTGTCATTTCCAGAAAATCTCCATTCCGGCTCCGGCGAGTGGAAATGGTTCGGCGGGAGAGGCTACGTTTCATTTCAGCATCAATAGCAATGCAGAAATGGAAGGTCCACAGGTACGTCGTCCATCATCAACATCCAGAATAGTCTACCGTTGGAAAGGCTTATTTGATTTTTGTGAGCAGGACGCCATATAGAAATATAAATGGGCAATGGGCATGAAAAGGACAAATAGGAAATCATATTCACCTGACAGCTGTTAAAAAGCAAATTAATGCTTGGAAAGATTATAGCAGTCTATTGCTGGACGTAGGCTTTCCCCAGGGTACGCCACAAGGCACGATCTCCTGTTTTTGCCATCCAGTCGCTCGCTACCAGTCGCCTTTTGTAACTCATCGATCCATCTACAACAACAGTGCACATTTATTTATTTACCACAGGTTTTTTATTTCAAATGTAGCACATGTACACTAAATACGAGATTAATGGTGCGACGTCAGTGTAAGGTTAAGGTGCTGCCGATTTGCGTCATTATCTGTTCATTGGAAATCTAATGTTTGAGGAAAATCACAAGTAGGTACTCTGGGAAATCACTTCAGACAGAACATCTAGTAATACACCTTGTATATTTGCACACGATCATATCATCTACATAAATAGAAATAGGAAGCAAATAAATTAAATAATTCCAAAATTGAAAAATTCACTAGCGACCGCCGGGACTTGAACCCGGGACTGTGGATTGTGTGATGTGAACAGTCCCGGGTTCAAGTCCCGGCGGTCGCTAGTGGATTTTTAAATTTTTCTCATTATTTTATTTATGAGAATAATATAGCGCTGTGAGTGCATTAAAAATTCCAATACATAGGAAGCAAATAATTTGAGAACAATTCGAAAACTTGATTCTGCATTTAATATTCATGCATTTCTTTAGTTTTGCATTTCTGTTGTTCCAAAGTATCAGATGAAACGAAAAGGTCATCAGGTGTATCTAGTGTGATATGTTTAATATGTTTATGCTTTTTGTACACAAACTTGTAAGTTTTTAAACAGAATGCACGAACTAAATAGTCAGTCACCTTGGACGAAGCATCTTGCGTCATGCGGGCACTATCTAAGTTAATAAGTACGGGTCTATAACCTATTTCATGTTATAAATCGATAATAATATGTTTTATTATTATTATGAATGACATGCAAAACATACATACATATATCACGCCTATATCCCTTGCGGGGTAGACAGAACGTAAACGGGTGAAAAAAACAACCATTTCCACCACGTCTGACAAAAGACTGTGTATCACCATAGTGACTGGTTGTCAGCCTGTTGTCTAAAATTGCAATACACATCAACTCTCAAATTCGTTAGTCGCTTCTTACGACCCACCAAAGGGAAAAATATGGGGTGATTCTGTTCTGACCCGGTACCACACGACAAAACAAAAGCACAGTAATTTTATGAAATATTTTATTTATATCATAATTTATTGAACACACATAGAAAAAAATGCAATCCCACCAAAAACATTAACTTGTAAAAAGAACCAAGTCTCGCCTCTCATTTCATCTACTGTAAAAGGTTGTGAGATCCACGTGATGCCAAGTCGGTTATTGATTTATTCAAGGACTACTTCAGGGAACTTTCATCTTAAGCTATTGCGAAATTAGGTAACAGACATCATCTTACAGTAACTATATTGATATTTAAAAACTTTTAATTTACAATAACTAGAATGACCCGGCCATCGCACTAGACCATCGTATCTCACAAGCAAATAGTGTGCGATTGCCAAGTCATTCTAGTTATTGTAAATATAAAAGTTTTTAAATATCGATATAATTACTGTAAGATGATGTCTGTTACCTAATTACGCAATAGCTTAAGATGAAAGTTCCCTGAAGTAGTCCTTGAATAAATCAATAACCGACTTGGCATCACATGGATCTCACAACTTTTTACAGTAGATGAAATGAGAGGCGAGACTTGGTTCTTTTTACAAGTTAATGTTTTTGGTGGGATCTCATTTCTTTTTGTAGATAGTCTTCCTCTTTCTATTATCTGGAACTACTTCTTGAGCCTCAGCTACAGATTTCCTTAAAGCCCATCCGCAAAGTTAACTTTGTAATCCTATACATTTGTATGGAAATACAAAGTTAGTTATGCGGTTGTAACCGAATTTGCAGAATGTTATAGTTTTCCCTTTATTTATACACCAAATACAAGGTGTATTCTAAGTTTCAAGCTCCTCAGTCTGCTAGAAGTACCTTAGAATTTTGATGATCGGTCAGTCAGTCAGTCAGTCAGTCAGTCAGGCAGAAAATTAAGAAACTTTGACTGACTATAACTTCTAAACTACTGGTCCAAATTAAATGAAATTTAAAATGTATCGTGTCTATGCAGTGCTTGATAAGATATTTTAAAATGAGGGTTCTAAACTTATTGCCAAGGGAGTTATGGGGGGGTCAAAAATGGCCTGAACTGGTTCGAGAAAAGGATGGTACGGCCGTGCCGCTTTCAGCTCGACTTGGTGGGGGCACTGCCGTGCCCCCAGATTTGAATTTACAATTCAGATTATTTTAATCTGAAAATCTTTCAACTTTGATATTTGACAAACGATTTAAAAAAACATTCGTTGAGTGTATTTAATTTTTATTTACAGCTATTTAAGTAGTCGCACAGGTGTCATAGAAAATATTATTCAATAAATTGATGACCAAGATGCTCAAAAAGGGATTACTAATAATTGGTTTCGATGTCCAAAGACTGTTTGTTATTTCGCATCGCAGTTGGTAGAGCGGTAGAATGATATCCCATAGTCCCGAATTAAAAGTCCTGGCTCTACTTTTTTTTTAAATAATGTACCTATACCGGGAGTAACGGAAAGGGTATCACAAGCCGAAAGGAGGTCAAGTTACTCATGAAACTGAACAACTTTCCCCATGGAACATGGATCGTAATATAAAAAAAATTTGGACCTCCCATACAAAATTGCCGATCAGCTAATTGATTTACTATAGGAGGTCCAAATTTTTTTTTCAGACTTTGGACCCATGTTCCATGGGAAAAGTTGTTCAGTTTCATATACCCTTTCTGATACTCCCGGTATAAATAAGAAAGCAGTCCAAAAATACTAATGAGGCTAAATAGTAGGTATACAGATCAACGATACAGATTGTGTACTATTTCTTACTTGAGTTTAGTGCTAAATCTTTTATTACAACCATTAAAAGTAAGCATGGCGTTGCTATGCACTTAACTTGATTTTTTAGACCAGTTATTAGAATCTTGACAATCATCTACGATATCATGATAATTCATTAAATAAAAGCGAATATTGACATAAAACTCCCAAGGCTGAACAGCACGTGTTAAAACACCTGCCTAACAGGCAGGAGTGGCTGGTAATATTGTACATTCGGGCACCTATAAAACATTAACCTTATTGTATTTTAATCACATAACTACACAATTTGTGACCCATAAACATATATTATAGCTTTACGTTACTCATAAAAGTAAGTTAAATCGGCCAAGAATTTAAAGAGAGCGACTGGTACTGGCTTGATGGCAAAAACAAGAGGTCGTGCCTTATGGCCTGGGGTAGGCCTATGTCCAGCAGTGGATTGCAATAGGCTGATGTGACGTGAAGTAAAACTTGTTTAATAGAGAACTTTGCCAATCTATTAAAAAAATAGATGCCCTAGTGATGTTTGTTTTCCGCTTTTTACCCGCTTTTAAAAAGAATTATAGCTCTACTACATAGGAAAGAAAACCGGGGAATACGTTTGTATAAAAATTTGGCTCTTAGGATTGCTCTTATACTCACGTGAAATGAAAAATACCTATGTGTAACTTTTACTATTTGACCACTTTTGATATGGTAAACAAAATGTTTGAACAGCTGAAGGGTCGATGGAGTCATTATCATTCAACTATATTTGCGTAAGTTGCCGTCAGTGTTCTGAAATATTGTATAGAGTGCAATCAAACAGCCATAACAAAAGAAATTGTTCGTAGATGTTATATAATATCACGTTTTCACAGGCCGACGAAATATTTCGCTCATACAAAGCTTGTAAATAACTTGTCAACTAAAGAATTATTACGACACTTTTATCGCCCTTTTAGTAGCCGATACTCAGTAATAAACAAGTGAGTAAAGTATGAAAATTAATAACAGCATTCAAAAAGACATTAGTCCACATTACATATTTCCTTATAGCCACCTAGAACACGTATGTTTATATCTAACAAGTATACCTGACCACTTATATTTATATAACACAGTCGCCTAACATAGAAACCGTTGTACGTTCCCGCGTGCTCGCTCAGCTGATCAGGCAAGATGCTGATAAATACTCGAGATTAATATTCTCTATGGCTCCCCCTTGTAATACGCGCGTTGGGTTTGTGGGTCGAGTTACGGTAGCCGATAATAAGTGGTGCTGCCCCACAAATTCGTCAGAGTAGTATGGATACCTGACCGGGACCATGGCCTGCATACTTACATCTGTAAATGGCCCGGCCGCTCCTAAATAATTTGACGAGTCCTTGTATGACTCAGACAACCTTTCTTGAACTATTAAGAAACTTCAACTATTTAACAAACTTATCTAAGTAATTTATTTAATCAAATCCTGCTTGGTACTGTTGTTAATAAGAACTATAATTTATGCTTATTGCTCTATTTGTAAACTCCTGTCGAGTTTCTCGCGATATGAGACACTTAATTGATTTTTTCTCGAGCCTGACATTAAAGTCGCTTCCGCGCTGACCTTTTCTGGCGACTTTTATTTACAATGTTGCATTTTCCTTGCGTTACCCATTTGTGCTGGCCGTAATAGCAAAAAATGTAAATAATTTGAATTCGGAATGCGGCGAGGCGGCTCGCGTACTGCAAACGTTACTCAACAGCCGTTAGAAAGTGCGATTTCAGGCACAAAGTGTTCGTGTTGCATTTCAAAGAGCTAGACGGTCTTAAAACGTCGGTATCGCGTATGCAATGAAATAATTTGATCCATAGTACGTATTTAATGTCTATAAAGAGCGTTGCGTGGGTGTGGCCTTTTCACCCTCCCACGGTTCTACGCAATAATGTCCGGGGTTGTTGTAGATTTCACGCCGATTCCCTCAAGGGTCGTTTCGCTATGATCTGCCTCTCCCGGCTCGCCCCCGCTAACGTGCCTCTAGCTTTATAATACAAAAGTTTGAAGTCTCATAAAAGCGAACTTCCGTGAAACTTCATAATTTGATTATTTAGCTATTCAAGTCAAGTTATCGCGGAAATAAAGAAGTTATTTTCCTTTCGAATTCCTTGAAATTTATAAAGTTTTTACGGCATATAGTTTGCGATATAGTTTCCCCGTTTATAGGTCTCTTCTCTTCTGTCTCTCTGAAAGCTTGTATTGGCAACCATTATCTTGGTGATTGAATCTATCAGCCTTTATCTGCAACATTCGTCATGCTATGAAGTAAATTGAATTTGCTGAACCGAATACGACGGCAATGCAAGTCTTTTGGTAGGCGCTCTACAGTATTTAATTTCCAAAATCAAATTCTGCGTTACTGAGGTAATCGATTTTGAAGTTCATATACATTTCTAAGAAAGTATCTGAAGTTCCAGACAACATATTGATTCAAATAATTTGTGTTTCAGGGTTCGTTTGAGTGCGTTCGGGGTGGGGGCGCGCGGCGGCTGGAGACGTGCGGGCCGCTGCCGCGACGGATGCGCGTCCAGGCGAACGACGACTCGTACGAGGCGACCAAAGACCGCATGGCGCGGACTATTGCCACGGAGCAGAGCAAATGGTATGTCACAGCTGTGGACTCCGACGACGCGCGTCCAGGCGAACGACGACTCGTACGAGGCGACCAAAGACCGCATGGCGCGGACTATTGCCACGGAGCAGAGCAAATGGTATGTCACAGCTGTGGACGCCGACGGATTCGAGTCCAGGCGAACGACGATTCGTACGAGGCGACCAAAGACCGCATGGCGCGGAGTATTGCCACGGAGCAGAGCAATTAGTATGTCACAGCTGTTGTCGCACGGGCCACTGCCGCGACGAATGCGCGTCGAGGCGACCCCAGGTTACATGTGCTCAAAGTGCCACGTAGGCAAGAGTTACATAAAACTGTATGTTCCTTGTAGTCTTCTGCCTTTATTTTGTTATTCGAACACAATTTTGCTTGTTCCATTTCATTGCACAATATTTGAAACAATAACTGCAGTGTTTTCCCCTGTATTTTCACGAATAGATGATTACGACACCAAGGATAAATAATCAATACTGTGAATCATCCGTTTCATAATCACAACCAATTTCAATTTCAGACGATGATTCAGTAGTTTTATTCGCAATAGCATCAAATTATAATTGTTCTGTATGAATGCAAGAATGACTAGAATAAATAACTCAATATTTCGTTGTCCTAAAATATCTGTGAAAGTTGTAGTCAAAAAGCTAGAATAATTTGTCAGAGAAACGTTTTGTCAGTTTTAACAGAAACCTTATAATATTTAGATTATGACCTCCATTTGGATAACAATGAATGACTTGTACTGAAATTTTCCAAAGCGCTAATTTATTGTGTAACTATTAGACCGCAAACCGACACTTATACGCGAAATGTCATCTAAAAGATGTCCTACATTATCATTCATTCAAGTCGTGAAATAGTTCAGACAAAAGGCAATCATGAACTATTAAATGTACTCAGCTGTACAGTATTAGTGGACTGTTGTATCTCCTGCTGATTGGCAAGTTGACAAAGTTGAATATTGAGTAAAGTTTCACACTATTTATTGAATAACACAAGTATAGGTTCATGTACAGAGTAAGATGCGGAGTCAATTGAACCACACAAACTATAGAGGTATAAGGGTTGAGCACACTGCCTCCATATGCGTGACGTGCACGTGATGACGTGCACTCATACGTGCTGCATACGCGGGCAGTGTGCTCTGCCCTTTAATTTGACCAACCAACATTGAGACAATTGATTTTATTATTATCATCAAATCTAATCAAGCACCCGTTTTGTTCCAGCACCCGCGTGATAAAGCCCAACCAGACGGACATCGGTCGCCGCGTGAAAGTGCGAACCTCGCACAACCCTCTATTCTCCTTATCGTCCGGCCCCAACACCGCTCTAGACCGCATTGCGGAACGAGTGGAGCGGGCCGAGCGGCCTGAGCGGCCTGAGCGGCCCGAGCGGCCTGAGCGGCCCGAGCGGCCTGAGCGACCCGAGCGACCCGAGCGACCTGAGCGACCTGAGCGTCAGGAGCGGGTCGAGCGACCGGTCCCGGCGCCGCGGCCGCAGCCGCAGCCGCACCTGCCGCCGCAGCAGCAGTCTCAGCCGCAGCGGCCGCCCCCTAATCCGGACCTCACTAGGCGGTCCATAAAGTGAGTATTGACGACGACTTTTGAACTTGAACAACTGCCTGGTGGCAGGAAAAAGAGAACGTGTTATACTAATTTTGAATACGAAAGAATTGGAAGAATTTCGATTTGCTCGTTTTAGTGGCCACTGCTGGTCAGCAACGGTGAGTATTCTCTTCATGTGAAAACATGCTCACTCTTTTATGTAGAAATAGACCAGGCAAAACGTCTCCTCCCTAACTAAAGCGCCCGGAAGCCTTTTGAGTTGAGACTACCCTTTCACCGATCGTTAGTGCCAAATCATAGTTTGTCAGAAATCCATTTTCTTTCTTCTTTTTTATCATACCTATCTGTAATTACAATATCCACTACAAAAATACCAATCGCTTGAAATTGGGTGGAGCGATAATTTCGAGCATTATGATCTCCGATTATGATTGGTCAATTACCGCGGGGCTTCCCTAAATACGAAGGAATAATTGCTATGTTTGGCAGACAGATTTACACATTATTTTTCCACTGCGTTAGTTTGTGTGAAACGCTCAGAAAATATCAAAAGCCTGAAAACAAAACCTAAAAGACTTCCACAGACAAAAGTTGTCCAAATTATATCATATTTCGTGCACAGATTACGTAAAACATTGGTTAATCTGTTATCTGCTGCATAGTTTTTCCAAAGATAAAATTTTCACGTGCCATGTCTTTTTATCTTTATGAGCAATATCATTGAATTGTACATATTAAAGATATTTTATTGATTGACCAACTAATAGATAAACTAGATCATGCAATGTGATCATGCATAAAACACTAGTATACAAAAAATATTGAGTACATATGTTTTTGCAACCTTTCAAAATGACTACGATAAGAACGCAAGTGTAGGTACTGTTATCAAAAACCTGAACGATAATTTATTCAGATAATTTTGCCTAAATGTTACACAGGCAGGAACTTATGTGGTTTGGTGTTGAACCACATTCTTTTACGGCATTTGAATATGTTGCAATGTATGTCTAATTGTCTACTAAACAGAAAACATGACTGAATACAAGAAAATTTCAAAAATGTTCAGCCAACATAATTATTTGTTTGTCTATCTTATACATCACTAAGATAAGAGTTTAATGCATATATGAGAGATACAATAACTTTCTTATCAAGACTAGTACTCCTCACATGCATACTCGTATAATCAAAGAACAATCATTTTAAGTACCATGCAGTAAAAAAATGTAATGGATGATCCACTCCGCATTTCCCTGAAACAAGTTTTCCTGATCAATACTTGCAAAACTGTTTTTTAATCCTAAATCCGTAAATAATCTAATAAACAGCGATTTGCCGTACCAAGTGACCAAGGCTGCGGCTTAGATGCAAACAAAGAAATCCTCAAGGTGGTTTATATGACACCGACGCGGGGACGACCGTGATTGCAACCGGCAAAAAATAATTGCAATCATTTTGTTTTCAACCAGCTTCAAAAAAGAAGATTGGCTATTTGTTGTGGACTTGTTTTTTTGGATGTTCACCGATTACTCAAAGATAGTCGTATATTGTTTGAATGCTGGTTCCATAATCAGATCTGGTTCCTAAAGAAATTAAGACAACTTCTCAAATACAGTCACAAGTCGGTTAAGAAAAACGTTTCAATATTATACTTCTGTTGCTATGCCACGATTTATATCAAGTGATATGCAATGCAATCCAGTTGAGTTTTAATCAGTGTTACTTTTCCTACCACAATAAATAATTTATTCACAGTACAATCACTACAATTTATACTTGAGTCTTTGGAATATTTCCTTTAGAAATATAGATATTTGCACAGTTTGTGTTATACATACGAAGCCAGTATTTTTCATTCCTTTGGAAAGTGATATATGAAGTAAATGGTATGAAATTAATAGAAACCTGATCTATAGACTCATTACCAAATACCGTACTGAAAATGACAGTGAGAGAAACGCAAAACATACAATTCCATAGTATAATAGAATAATTATACTCTCAATTCAATTACGAATTCTCACTATAACGTTGTTCCATAATAGTATAAATATTTTATTACTCGCAAAACAAGGTAATCATTATTTAAGTGTGGTGCTAATTATAGCCTCGTCTTTACTACATGTTAATAATAACAATATATTTCTGTCCATCTTTATTATTAATCAAAGTTGACGACAACGATGACCTTTACATCTTAAATTTTCCAATTATCGATTATCAACTAAACCTTGTTTCACTCATCATATCGTCACACTGGCCTTTAGGAGTCCACTGCTGGACATAGGCCTCCCCCAGATCTACTGTTTCCGCCATCCAATCACTACCTATGTTTCTGTCGTCGTCATCTTAAGTCGTACCTTGTTTGGCTTAGATTTACTTCACTTTGTAGCTTATTTGTATGAGTATTAATATTTGTATGTTTTCTGTTATTTCAGAGAAAGACTTATACAGTTATTAGCATTGAAGCCGTTCAAGAAGCCCGAATTGTACGCGAGACTAAATAGTGGTAAGAAACATTTCTGTACACACTATAATTGATTCTTAGAACTAAGAAGTTATGTAAATTTACAAGTAAACGTCCACAAAGGGTTAGGGCATTGGGGTTAAATTCGCCCTCATACGTAAGTAATAGTTGCTGTTATTCAACATCTACTAGTACAACGATACACTTCTAGACATGGATTGTCCTCTATTGGGAAGTATTGCCATACTCACCACGGTTTTTGGCAAACGAATTGGACGGATATTCCCTTCACAGGGCAGGGTCCTGCCCATACCCTGGATGAATTGTTTTCTTAGTCCCTTTCTACAACACACACATGTAGATTGGGGTTATGCTGTTCTAAACTAGCTTCACATGACTATAACTCATGGAAAACTTGTCTCTTTCCTTTGCAGAGGGTGTGAAAGAGAAAGAAAGGAGTGTTGTGAACAAGATCCTGCCGCAAATAGGCACGCTCAAGGACAACTGTTATCACTTACGTAGGCATATGTGGAATGACGTCAACGAGGACTGGCCGTTCTATTCTGAAGAGGAGAAACGGATGCTCAAGAGGTCTGTTCGAATATGTCTTTTCGGGGGACGTATTTCTGATTTCGTCCTTCAAATATGTACCAGTTTTGGGACTAGAGCGGAAAAGCGATCATTGAATACAAAATCAGAAATACGCCTCCAAAGCCAGAGTGACTGCATAGTCACGTTTGTGCCACCAGAATGCCGATTTTAGGAGTCTAGGATAGCGATTTCGTACGCGAAATCTAATGACGACTTCTCAGAAATCCCCCAGCAAAACTTGACTTCCACTTCCACGCAATAGCACATAATATATCTCAAGTAAACAAGTGATGATAATTCTATGGCAAGCAGTCAGTTGATGATCAGTCTATGGCAGTCCACTATTGGACGTAGGCCTCATCCCAGAGTACGCTAGAAAACACGATCTTCCGTTGCCGCCATCCAGTCACTATCAGCCTCCTTACTAATCCAATATTTGCTTACAATCAATGTAATATGATCCACTAAACATCACAGGCGTGACCTTGCGGACGCTCCAAATAAATTTGCATTTGCAAAAGCGTGGGTTTTGCGTATTATAACAATAGGAAAGATACCTGATACCAATAAATGTCAGTTGAATCATTAATCATCGTCAAGGACCTTTCGTAAGAACATTACATACTCCTTTTGAATGAACAAGCCTATCTTTATTACTCAGTATAAAAGCTACATTTTAATGTTAACAGCTCAAAGTTACCCTGGTCATTCAGATATTATGCTATGAGATATAATTTGCTATAAAACAGTCATAATTTGAACTATTACGCGTCTTTATAAGACGCACAGTCCAAATTCTTAATTAGTATATTGCACTTATCAGATTATCAATATTTATACGTCTTGTAATCAACATACCAGATATCTCCAGATAATTTATCCAGATATTGCTTTTAGAATATGAAAACACCTGTTACTTCGGTTTTTTATATATATTCGCGCATTAAGATACTGTTTTAAAACTCCACGTTTTGTTTTTTGGGCAAACATTATTTATCTTCAGGTAAGGACGTGAAAAAGTCCTATTTGTAATACCAGTAACACCTAATACCGCGTGACGTAAATATCAAGCCCTTTCTAATACGGTTACCATTTAATCATGCATGCAACCTCAAATGTTGGCCAGTAACCTGTTGACTTGTAGATGCATGCGAGACGTTTCAAAGTTGTTTATTTTAAGCAAGTACAGGTACTGAGAACCTTCTCGATCGTTTAGCTTAAGGTTTCACTGGTTTTCTTTTCTCAATCAATGATTAGTCCCTTTAAGGTCCCTTCCCAACAACGGTAGGTACTCAAGCCATTTACCGACATCTGTATTTTTTTTTTCCTCTAGTGAATCACGGCCAGTGTTATGCAAATGTTTGGCCGTGACGCAGGTCCACTAAAATGGACAATTGGATAATGGGTCGTACTTAAAACTTATTAATCCTGACCCCTCAAACGCAACGTGACTGCGGAGCACGTGATTCTGTTTACAGTAAAGGAAATTCGCATTTTCTTATTTACTGAAATTCTTTTGGATTTTTTTATCAGTAGGAGAAATGTTATCTTTTAGTTCGTGAACTGCAAATGCAGATGTATACAGGTTGTTTAAAAACATTCAAACTTGTTACTGATAAAAGTTATAAACGTTATCTTGTTTGCTCTTTCTTCGCCACTATTTCACATTTCTGCTTCATTTGAGTTTACTTTGTAGAATTTTTATGATAATTGTTTAAGATGAGACAAAATACAAAATTACAAAACAGTTGGAACTATTAGCAAATAGGATTAATCTGGCATATTTTGAGAAACAGTTTCGCATACTAAGATAATGTACTAATCCTACTCCATAACGTAATCTAACTATCTATCTAATCTATTTAGCTTGATAAGTACTATACCACTGCTAGACAAAGTTTCTTCTTTCAATAAAACAAATGTAAAAGACAACACTAATGAAAATATCAATTCTCCCCCCTCCCCAGGCGGAAACCTCAAAATCTAACACCCCCGCTAAGTTCGGACTCCGCGAACTCGCTATCCCCCCGCGCGTCTCCGAGCGCGAGCAAGCGAGCGAGCGGGGCGGGCAACGCGAGCGCCGACGAGCTGCCAGCCAAGAAGCAGCGCATCAGCCACTACCGCAGGCCTTCGCCCCCGTCCTCCGGATACGCGACCACCTCCTCGGGCGAGCGACACGCTTCAGACAATGAGGATGATCGCACCACCGGTTAGTTTATGCTCTCCTGGTACTTTTGGTAGTTAAATGTTAGTCTATTGAAGAACCAGCCCTTCAGGCGATGAGGATGATCGCACGACCGGTTAGTTCATGTGTCCCTGGTACTTCTGGTAGCTATAAATGATCAACCAGCACCGCAGGCCTTCGCCCCCGTCCTCCGGATATGCGACCACCTCCTCGGGCGAGCGACACGCTTCAGACAATGAGGATGATCGCACCACCGGTTAGTTTATGTTCTCCTGGTACTTTTGGTAGTTAAATGTTAGTCTATTGAAGAAGCAGCCTTTCAGACAATAAGGATGATCGCACCACCAGTTAGTTCATGTTCTCCTGGTACTTTTGGTAGCTATAAATGATCAGCCAGCACCGCAGGCCGTAGCCCCCGTCCTCCGGCTACGCGACCACCTCCTCGGGCGAGCGACACGCTTCAGACAATGAGGATGATCGCACCACCGGTTAGTTTATGCTCTCCTGGTACATTTCGTAGCTATAAGATTCTATTCAAGTAGCAGCCCTTCAGACGATGAGAACGATCGCACCACCGGTTAGTTTATCTTCTCCTGGTACTTCTGATAGCTATAAGATTGTCTATTGCATCAGCCACTACCGCAGGCCTTCGCCCCCGTCCTCCGGCTATGCGACCACCTCCTCGGGCGAGCGACACGCTTCAGACAATGAGGATGATCGCACCACTGGTTAGTTTATGCTCTCCTGGTACTCTTGGTAGCTATAAGATGGTCTATTGCATCAGCCAATATTGCAGGCTTTCGCCCCTTCCTTCGGCTACGCGACCACCTCCTCGGGCGAGCGACACGCTTCAGACAATTAGGATGATCGCACCACCGGTTAGTTTATGATCTCCTGGTACTCTTGGTAGCTATAAGATGGTCTATTGCATCAGCCAATATTGCAGGCTTTCGCCCCTTCCTCCGGCTACGCGACTACCTCCTCGGGCGAGCGACACGCTTCAGACAATTAGGATGATCGCACCACCGGTTAGTTTATGCTCTCCTGGTACTTTTCGTAGCTATAAGGTGGTCTATTGCATCAGCCACTACCGCAGGCCTTCGCCCCGTCCTTCGGCAAGCGACACCCTTCAAAATATGAGGATCACCACCGGTTGGTTCATGTGTTCCTGGTACTCCGACTATGTTATGGACCAGCAGAAAATCTGTAAAACTAACCGCATTATACACAAAGCTACGCACAATGAGTGTAAAATATTCGCAACGCATCTTAGAAGGTAACAATGCGGAAAAAAGTGCAATAGGAAATCTTGTTGCGAATCGCATGCTTCCGGTAACAATAAGCAGTATATTTATAATATAAACACTGGAAGACTAATAGTATAACCGGAAGTTGTGACCAAATGCTCTTATTCACATGCGTGGAAAGTTTTGACTTGAATGTTATCTCGAAATCGTTAAATTCACACCTGCTTCACAATCCTTTTTGAAATTTCTTTTTTAAGGCTATGTGTTTTTCAATCTGTATGCAAAATTTAAGAACATTAAATTTTGGTCCCCGTTTCAATTTCAGCTCACTAATTCTTTTGTTTGGGTATATTCCTTGAAAGACTAAATTACTGCCTGTTGACTGCAATGCTTCGAACACTTGTCTCGATTTGACATCGAGCCAACGCGGTCACATTCTGAAAAAGAATGTGGACGAAATAAAACGTTTTTTTATTGGCAATGAATATTAGCAGTAAAATTAACTAGACCGCAAACGTGGTTAATTATTAGGGCTAGTTGTACCGAAACACTAACGCCACTTACGAAAATAATCATACTTATCTCTTCAAGCAAACAATGCATGAGAATTTCTTTCGGCCAAGTTTTTCGTATTATGGTATAGTTACACAGACACTATGAAAAGTTCGCGTTAATTTAGATTATAACAATTCAAAAGTGGCTTTTTTGGCCCTCTCACATAAATACAGAAATCATTTTATTCTGTTTGCAAATTTAGCTTTAAAATACTTCAGCAAAAGAATAAGACATACTGGTGTATTGCTTTCACAAAGAGATATGTTGTTTTTCGTGAAATGGCGCTAGTTTCGCAACGCCTCCCGCCTCAAACTTACTTACCTACAATAGTTAACCCACTTACTTTGAGTGTTCTATTTACGATCATCGACTGGTATTTTATAGTGCACCAAATCATCTTTTGGTCGTTAAAAAACTATTAACGTAAAACCAAGTGTTTTGAATAATGAATGATTATGATTACCATTACTTGTACGAAATTATTATGCTTTACTTAGTAACTTGATCTGGTTCCAAAGGTCAGATAGACCTCGAGGGAACGGGTTTCGTGATATGATAATGTACTCGGTCCGAGATGTGAATATATTGTGATTTTACATCGGGATTTCAACTTCATGGCAATTATAAAGAGATTGACGTAAATATGAGTAGGTACATAAAAACAAACAAAATATAAAAAAGTCTTACCTTCAATAAATCAATCAAAAGAACCTGCTTCGTATTAGGTAAAGGAATAGTGTTTTAATATTGTATTGCTATCGTATTTCAAAGAAAACATTACTGCTATCTCTTTATCATGATTCTTTGCATGGAATCAACACACTAACCAAGTAATTTTTCATACAATTTACAAATCTAATATGTTTCTAGGATGAACGTTCGGCAGTACAGATGAATGTCGCAGGTTCAAATCCTGTCTGCGGTGGAATACTTTTGAACATTTAACTTTACATACTTCCTTATCTAAATAGCACCTGTTTATATTTTACAGTGAAAAAGGACAACGGCTACACCCTCAACTTCACGACTGTCAAAGATCTCTGTCCCAGTCCTGTGAAAACGAACGGTTTTAGAAATAGTCCTCCCGTAGAGCAAAGTAGTATCACAGGTAAGCATTCACATTTAGACGGACTGCTACCTGGTTAACAAAAGTAGGGGACCCGAAATGGCAACATTTTTGTTTGCGTCTTTTTCATGTTACATGACTTTTGTGCAAGATGTCAACAATTATGTTGCCATTTCGGGTTCCCTTCTTTTGTGAACCAGGTTATACCATTTTATTACGCGATATGGACCAACAGCCACAACAGTCCACTGCTGGACAAGGCCTCTCGCGATTGAGGGTATTTGCTATCCTCAACACGCTTTGAAGGTTTGTAACATGCTGAATTCACAGGGAACGCTGTTACCCATTCCCTGAGTGAATTTATCCCAGTCGCTTTATACGACTCTCGGGTAGAAATGGGGTGATGCTATTTTAAACTAGCTTCACACAGATAGACATTATAGAAGTAGTGGAACATTAAGCAAATAATTACAGTCTTGATCATTGATTGAACATGAACATAACTAATTATACTCGAACCAATAGGATTGCGTCATACGCATAAATAACTTGCATTTTAGTATGCAACTGCTACTTGTTTTTAAGAAAGTTGTTTTTTCACCGAGTGCAGTCACCCCTTGCAACGCGAGTTACGTATTGTATACAATGTATACCTTATCTTAAAAGGTCGAGAATCCGAGATAGCATAATAGGCACTTTCAATGTCAATTGTAAAATTTCCGTCTAAATAATCATCACATCCTAAAGCTGTCCATTGCTGGACGTAGGCTCAGGGTACGCCTCGAGGCACGATCTTGCGTTTTCGCCATCCAGTCGCTACCAGCAGCCCTTCCGGCTGGAGGGCGTCCAACACTACGCTTGCGGATATACAAATTTCTAATTTCTGTTTATGTTTGATTTCAGAAAAAGACATCACAAATACTGAACCCTTAGTAGAAAATACAGAATTAACGTCTGTGCCCGAAGAGAACATGACTGATTTGGAAGAGATTGAGCGGTAAGTATTAAAAAACAGTAAATATTGGAGGTAAATCAAAACAAAAGAAAATCATTTTTTTTATTGTATCTAACCTTGACAGTTTTAAGGAAACGGGAAACATAGGTGACGATCTACCATTTTATTATGAATTTCAAATAAACTTATTTGATAACTGTAAATATTAGAAATGAAACCAGTTTCTTGTGTTGGCTAATATTAATGGCGACTGGTCTAACATAAAATTTGTTTCTATCTGCATTTCGCACTACGGTAGTAGTAATAATTTGTCTGTGGTTTCACCACACGTAAGCAACACTTCAGATTATGATAAAAGGAAACTCAACTATATGGCAGTAAAATAGGAATAAACTGTTAAAATATTCATGAACCGTTTGCCATTCCAGGCAATACCCGCCTATAACGTCGTCGTCGACGCGGCGCGCCT
The DNA here is from genome assembly GCA_024500475.1 of Phthorimaea operculella. Taxonomy (NCBI): domain Eukaryota; kingdom Metazoa; phylum Arthropoda; class Insecta; order Lepidoptera; family Gelechiidae; genus Phthorimaea; species Phthorimaea operculella. The sequence goes on along the minus strand of JANFCV010000002.1, from coordinate 5,683,908 downwards.
ACAAGAACGAATTCGCGGAACTATACCAAGAGTACCGGACGTTGTACGCGCGGGTGGCGCGCGTCGCCGCAACGTTCACGCAGCTAGAGCACCAGCTCAAGCGCGCGCAGCCGCATTCGCCGCACCACCAGGTAAGAAAACTTACTACTACTATTATAACAGCCACTATAAAGTTCCAGAGAATACCATAAGGCAGTCGCTACCAGCCGCCTTTTTTTAAGTCCAACGCTACGCTTGACGAGTCGTGGCCTCCACTCGAGAACCCGCTTGCTCCAACAGGTAAGAAAACTTACTCAAACAGGTTGGAAAGCTCTTGAGAAGATTCTGAAAAACTGCGAAATAAGCTAGAAGAAATATCAAGAACAATGCTTGCGCGAGTGGCCGGTACGACTGCAACGTTAACACAACAACATTAGATTTAGCGTGCCCCACTATCTCTATCGAAAACAAGCAAACTCTGCCAAATTTTGCCTGAACTATATGCCCGGGTGGCCCGCGTCGCCGCTACGTTTACGCAGCTAAAGCGCACCGCCAGGTAAGAAAACTTACTAAAACAGGTTCAAAAGCTCTTGAGAAGATTCTGAAAAACTGCGAAACAAGCTAGAAATCCTTGAAGAATTATCAAAAACAATGCATGCGCGAGTGGCCCGTCCGACTACAAGAAGATTTAGCGTTTACCACCTCACCAACCTACCTAAAACAAGCAAATCCTGCCAAACCCCGCGAAATCCAGCAAGATTTCTACCGTTACTGTTTGTTTTCCAGTCGATAGAGCAACGCATCGTGGAGGAGTACCGGCGCGTGCGCAACGACGCCGTCTACCAGCAGCAGCGGCGCCGCGTCAACTACCTACACCGCAAACTCACACACATAAAGCGGATGGTGCACCAGTACGATCAGCTGGTGAGTTCTGCTAACCTGGTACTATTTAGAAGTTCGTTGGCATGACTGTTTATATTCCTGATGCCCTGGTAGTTATGCGCGAGCTCTGAAACCCATTATCGTGACTTCTCCTTACATTTCTATTGACCTGGTAATTTTGGTGGACCTTAGAACCTACCTACACCGCAAACTCACACACATAAAGCGGATGGTGCACCAGTACGATCAGCTGGTGAGTTCTGCTAACCTGGTTTTATTGGTCGACCTTAGTCCCTCATTTGTGCCCTTCTTTGGCAACTACCGGCATATACCCGGTAGACATAGTCCGATCCGTTCTTCCAAGAACAACTCGTAAGCCCAACCGCTTGAACAACCACCCACACACATCCGGGTGAGCCCTCGCTCCCCACCAAGTAGTAAGGTGTATGTAGCTTTAACCGGCCCCGGGACCGATAAGTGCAGAGCTACAGATGTAAATCAACCGGTTTAAAACGTTTAAAACCAAATTTCGCGGTTTAAAACCTGAAATCAACCGTTTTCAACCGTTTAAAACTCGCCTACAAAAAAAAAAGTTCTGTGTTTTACATACACATACATACATACACAAATCACGCCTTTATCCCTTGCGGGGTAGGCAGAGCGTAAACAGCCGTAGGTACCTACAATACAGCCGCTATCGCCACGTCTGACTAATATTTCAGGGCCGTTGTAGAAAAATCGTGCCGAAATGCAAAAAAATTTTTGCCGAGTAGGTACTTAGGTATGAATTTTTGTATGGAACATCCAAATTATTAATATAACCCTGTATACATATACAAAATTCGGTGTTTCCAACGATTTTACACTGACTTGCTCATCATAGGTTACCTACGCTCGGGCCTCGGAGCGACAAACTAGGTAATAAACCCGCAAAATCACATCATTAATCCATTTCAGTGATCCTTACCTTTGTAATATTACGAAAATGTATTAAAATCAATAAAACATTGTTATCAACCATCCGCCGTTTTAAACCGAAAAAAACGGTTGTTTATCATTTAAAACGGTTTTTTTCGTTTAAAACGATTTGGTTGAATTGGTTTTAAACCGGGCTTACATCTATATGCAGAGCCCATAACAAAAAAAAGTTCGACCCTAGGAGTCATTGGCATGACTAATTACATTCCTGCTGCCCTGGTAGTTTTGTGCGAGCTCTGAAACCCATTATCGTAACTTCTCCTTACATTTGTACTTCCCTGGTACTTGCTCGAAAATAAAGATCGAGACTTCTTACATTGCTGATGCCCTATACTTTCGGTCGACAGGAAGTACGCTAGCAAAACTTTCTCCTTGCATTTCTGCTGACTGAAAAGTTTTACTTTTCTTAGCGCTAAAACGGTCCGCTACTTTAATTCCTGCATCCTTAGTACTGTTTGTAGGTCACCGACGACATTTCCTTTGATCTCTGATGTCTCATTACTTTTAGTTAAGCCAAGGAAGGTCAGAGAAGCATTTCCGTACATTCCTACAGAATTACACTTTAGTTTCCCTTTTACGCTTTCACTTTTAGGCAACCATAAATATAAAACATCATGGCTATGTTGTCATTCTGTCAAATTAGCAATAAAAGCAGCAGTTTAGGTCATAACTCAGATCATAACATAACACAATTACAACACGAAAGTTCACGTTGAAGATACAGTTCACAAGTAAAATTTTATTGACTATTGTCACTCCACATTACGTGACTTCTTGAAAGTTGGAATATGAACTAATTTTGAGCAATGTTTCGTAAAAACCAACCTTTGGTAGTTGTTTTATGAACCTCTCGCAACCCGGCTTTTGTTATGTTTTTTATAGGTTTTGGACTCTAAGTGTGGGTAGTAGGGTTCAAAATCGATGGCTCTCTTGGGAGCCACTGGGTTGCTAGGGGTTAAATCACGAAAATAGGAAGTTCGCGACAAAAAAAATCTAAAAGTCTATATTATCTTTTTCAAGTCTGTTACACATATAAAGGACCTACCAGTAAGTATTTAACACAAAGTTAATGAGTTCATTGAACTCAAGTTTTCCTACATCTGTTCTATAACACTTGTGTCGTAACTTATAAATTGTTTAGTTACCTATCGAATTAGTTATGGAGGTACAAAGTAAATGTACAATAATGTGTATGTGTGAAATAGTTTCAGTTTATAGTAAAATAGTGAAGATGTGTATCTTGCAATTTTGAAAGGTTGTTCAGCACTAAGGCCGTCCTCGTGCGAAGTTCACTTTACTCCAAGCTTTGCAGATGAAGTGAGTGAACTTCGCACGAGTCCTCAAATTGATCACTCTGATTTGGCCTACTAATAATAAATAGTAGGTGGATAAAAAACTGTTGAGCCCATGGTTTAAAGGGTCGCTTGTCCCACATGCACGACAAAAAAAAAGAAGAGACTTCTACACCTGTCAAAACCATATTCAAGTAAACTAAAAGGATTGATGAATTAGACTCAGCGTTTCTGAAAAGAGGCTCAATCTTAATGTATGTAGCTTCTTCTTCAACAGCCACAAGAGTCCACAGCTGGACTGTATGCATGTGTGTATGTTTATGTAAACGTTGCTCCTTTTTCTTACAGCGTAACCTGAAGCCGGAGCGCGTGGCGGCCGCGAGCACGACGCAAGCGTACTGACACTCGCGCTACAGCCCGACGCCCGCCCCCGCCCGCACCCGCGCCCTTCACCCCCGCCACACCCGCTCCCCCCGCTCCCGCTGCCTATAGCACCCGCAAACCGACAGTTCACATGTAAGTGCCTCACGCCGCAACCGCCGCAACCACGACAGTCGACCACCAGAACCTGAGAAGAAACTTCAATAAGTATAGATAGAGTATTTTTGTAAGCGGACGAACAATCGTGCTTGACTTGAAACGAAGCCTTTCGTGCGCAAGAATCGCCTACGCGAGAGACCAATGAATTCGTGCGAAGTGACGTGATAACCGACCAATGCGATCCTCGCTTTTAAAGCGCTGTGATTGGCCGGTTATCGCGTCACGTTTCACCTCGCCGTTAGACTTGTAGGTTATATTTACCTTCATCTTTGTGAAAGTTAAACACCAATGTCGTTTTTGTTTAAATAGTCTTAAAATACATCACCTTGTCATTGAACTTGAATTATTGCAAACTGGGATCAATATAACTCTCGTAGGCATTCTGCCAATTTGGCATTAAAAGCACTGATTGGTACTAATTGGTTAAGGTAATATTCGGTCTTTAGAGCAATGAAATAGAATATTGAACAGAAAATCTAATTATCAGATTGATGCGACAGGAAAAAACACTTAGCCTCGTTTTTGTCTTCTTATATCAGTCGGGTAATAGATTTAGAACCAATGTTCAATCATCCGAAGTGACCGAATCGTTTGACCATAAAACGCAAGGATTTAGAGTTCTTTGCAAACTGGATGTGAGACCCATATTGAACTGAATGTAACTTTCATTTTTTTTTTTCAACATTAGGGTATTATGTATATTTATATTCATGCATTCACTCTCTTCCGCCCGCTTATTTCTTTCAGCTTTTAATTCATTAACGTTGTTTATCATAATTATCATAAATTTAATAGAATTCGGGTTATCTATCACGCTATCTGACTATATGAGTATGAATGTAAGCTCGCGGCCTTTCCAAAAGAAGGGGACCGCGTTGTATGAAAGATTATACTACTTCGAAAAGAAATATGCGAGGCCACATTTTATAGTAATTGCATTCTCGTATTTTCATAGACGCGTTTTGTGACTATGGCATGCAGCTATCCTTCAATATATCGGAAGCACAAGTAGACGACAGTAAAAATAAATACACTTATATTTTTTACTTTGAAATAAAGTATTTTCTTTACACAGTAACGGACTCGATTCTAGAAGACATTAGCTTTTAGACTTGTCACATTGCAAAAAAAATAAACTTTCAATTAATTGTTGCTGACTTAATCATTACAAAAGATTTTTTTTTCGAACGTTATGCGATCATTGTTTTATGAACTGTAGACTATAAAAATTGCTTATAATAAAATGAAATTTTAAATTTTCTGACTCTCTCTCTCTCTCATAAGCCGATGAAAGTGACAAAGCTAAATGTTTTCTAGAAACGTAATGACATTATTTACATTACATTTAGTATTTAGCGACCAGTTAATTTATAGAAAAGTTGTCAACTTGTGGTTGTGGTATCAAACGATAAAAGGGCGTTTGTTTTTTATAATAATGTAAATAAATATGTATAATAAATTTTAAATTTTTATAATAGTCCAAATAGATATTCGTTCGTCCACTTTTAATTCCATACGAAAAGTATTGCCGTCTAACGTTATTGTTGTCCAGTGGAGTTTGCTTATAACAAATGTGGTTATTTTTTATTCTATTTCTCAATTCTAGTTTGTATATAAATATGACCTCCAATTACATACATTATTAACATTAATTCAATAATACCAAAATTTTAAAAGTTCGATTATCAAGATCGTCAATTTCATTTGCATGATATTCTTTTTAATTCACTAATATTAAATTGCCTTGTGTACAGTAGGCATCAGGTCACCCTACTCGCTTTCTGTGTCAACGAAAATTAGATTTTTAAGAACTATTACGGGCGTGACATGAACTGACCGTATCACGCGAAATAAATATCTGATTTTGATACACGAGGCGGGTAAAGTAGTTACCTAGCCTATGGTACTACTAGGCTACAAGAAACCACAATTCAAAAGTCAATTGAATGACTGTATGCCTTGAAGTAAATAAGCCCTATCTATCTACGTCATCCAGTTTCGTCCCTTTGCTTCCGAATGCCATCCATATTTTAATGTTGGACGCTCACTTCGATTTGATCTTGCCCATTTTGCATGTTGTAAATAGTAGAACTTATAGTAAAAAGATATTTATCGATTTCTCGTTAAATTTTGTTATCGGTAGTCTAAATATTCTCATATTTTTCTCAACTTAAATAATATTATTTATCTCTGATATAAATTATTTTTGATCACGGTTCGGCTGACCGCGCAATCGCCGTGAAAGGATTTTGTAAATTTGTAAATGGCTTTAAAAAAACACTCATTGACGTCACAAAGATAACTCTTCGCTGAGATTGACAACCTAGTAGTTAGTTAGAAATGGCGGTGATTTCACGGTGAAGCCAGAACGGTGGTCATTGTTTCCCGAACATAAAAATACAATTTTCATTGAAAACGTCTTGAATTGTAGCGACAACCGGCCAGTTTTAAACATCCACTAGAATTAAGAAGTTCTGGTCCTCTTCGGAAAACCCTCCAAAACACAATAAATTGTAGTAATTTGTAGTCTTCATTTGGGCATTCCTTTAACAGCGCCAAAATGGCGGAATTAGAAAAGCCTCACTTTAAAGCGGCCTAACATATATGCCGAAGCAGCAAAATCCTAAGGGACTTTTAGTAAAATACACGTCCACAGTTCTAAGCCCAAATGTAAGGAAAACCGTCTTGCGTAATTGGTCCTGAAGATTAACGTCCATATTTTGAAAATGATTTAGCGTTAAGTAATTCTGTTTTATCTATAAAGTTATTTCTTGCGAGTCCAATTTAATCCAAAAAAGCAAAATGCGTCCTAAAATTTTTGCCATTTCTCCCCATTGTATATATTTACTTCCATTTATAAACGCGTGTAAAATAACGTAGGTTTACGAAACCTTGTTGAATGTTATTTCGGTTAATTTCGTCAATTATCACGTCAAAGTTGCAATTTATTATTTTTTTTTAAAACGGTCAATTGTTTTTGGTAGTTTGTACAGAAACCGTAAAATGTCAAGTTATTTGGTCAATTTAAGCGTAAGTGCCCTTTTGTTGCTCATTGGTAACGGTAAAATCGCTTTTACTCATTGTAATGCTCAATGTGGTCACAGGTGTGGCTATTATGTAACTGCATAATTCTTTCTTCAGTTTCATATAATCATTATTTATTTCTCCATTTTCGTAAAGTGCTCGAAAATCACGCATAATAAATTTATTCCATACATCCTTTATCATATTATTAATAAATTGGGTTGGTTCTTGTTTTATTTATTTATCACGCACAGGATGTTTCTACAACTGTGAGTCAATATCTCATAAACTATGGTTTGTCCTCCCTCATAATACCTTCGCCAAGGGATGTAAGATCTTGGTAAAAATATGAAATTATTTAATGAAATGACCAATCAGCTGTTAAATTGACTGTGTCTATCGTAGCGGTAAACTTTTACGTTATGAGGATACACAATGGTTCTTACGATTTTTTACCGTTGTAGAAGCACTCTGTGTAAATATGCCTTTCTTGCACAGTGTTGAGTGTAGTCCCACAATTGACTAAATTTGTTCTCTAGGGAAACCGTTAAAATGTTATTGTTACCACTAGTTTATGCACTATCGATTGTTTTATTATGATATGTAATGATTGAATATTTGTTTTTCATGAGGATATAATTTCTTATGTTAATATTTTTCAAGATGGTTGTTGATGATTAAAGTGGATTATTGTGAATGAAGCATTCCATTTGCCAGAACTGTTGGTTTAGCACTGTTCATCGACGCACTTAGTACGTGGATAGTGTTATATAAATATAAAGCTATATTTTTACAGGCATTGTATAATATCGAATATCCTTGTGTAGGAAAGCGTTAGACCACTCAAAGCGTAAATCGATACTTACTATACTTTATTTTCCATAAAACTTGTAAACGACAATTTCTTAATCAACTAAGATATCCCTTTACAACGTTATTATATCGATATGGAAATAAATTAAAGTTACTGTCACAAAGGGAGTAATAAAATGTCAAATGTTGCTCGATTGTTACCGATTAAAGTTATAGGAAGTTGCGACAGATTTGTATTTTGTCATGTTTATACAAGGAAAATATCTCAATGAAATATCATAGTCCATTGTACAGAGTAGACGATATTTAGTATCTAAGAATGTCATCTATTTCTTATTTCCTAGTTAGTGATATATTAGGAGTACTAATTCCCAAATATATATCGATATTTGCGCCATGACAAACGGGCCACGACCTCCCGACGCTTCCTCCGACTAACGAACGAAGAACTCTAAATATAATCCATCTGGTTGTGTTAACCCCATACTTTAGTCATAACAATGAATTTGGCCTATTTTTAATTTAAATTAGTATTCGTTATCTAGTGGCATTTTTGTCATGTGCAAACTTAACATGTTATATTACTTAATATAGCTGATATTATAGCGGCTTAAGGCGGGCGTTACATAGATGAACCTTACCTTATTTTAATTTAGATATAGATGTTTGAGTTTGCGTATTCTGATCAAATGTTATTGTAAATTTGCTGTACATACAGTAATGAGAGGGCCCTTGCCGCGCGTGCGCCCGCACTCCGCAGCCGCGACTGTCCGTACCGAACAATCTGAATTAAACTATGTCAATGTAAATAGAGTACGAATTAGACATTTAGACACGTTAAGATATTAATCGTAGCGTTTTATTTTTTACTGATTTCTATAAAATGTGTATGACAGTAAACGTGAACGTGTAGAGGAAAAACTGTATGAAAAGGCTTGCGGGCGAGCGGACGCGCGGCGCCGGCCGAACAATGCTGCGATATTCCTTGTGCCCCTCGAAATATCAGTGCATTATATGAGTCAAGATGTATAGACGATGTAGTGTTAATGTGTATAGATGCGTTTATACCAGCTCGGGTCAGGCGGACGGCTGGCGGCGCGCGGCGTGCGATGCGGCACCGCACCGCACCGCGCCGCGGCGACCGCAGCCGGCCGGTTCGAGCGAACGACGACTAGCTATGAATCCTGACATCGGCTCACGTTAATTAGCTTTTAAATATTTCATCAAAATATAAAATACACAAAAAAATGGATATAAATTTCTCGACCAAGTACTGGTTGTTTTTAAATTATTAAAATGTAAAAAAAATTAGAATATAATAAACAAAGTGTAGGTACAATTTATGAATTATACTTTTCTTTTCGGCATTTGTAACAGTGGAAGGGACAGGCTTGCTACTCAACTCGAAGCTATGAAGCGACCTTGCACGGTGTCCGATGTTTATATATTTTGTGATTTCTTTTTGCTCACGTCCCTCTACCATTGTTTTTATTTTGTTTTGTCATCTGTCTTATTGTATAATATAATTTTGTTAAGGCAGGGTAATGCAGAAATGAGAAGAGGTACTTTTTAATTTGAATCGATGACGATTTATTTGAATGTTCTAAATTGAGTTGATGTTGTCCATTCAATGGAATTTGTATTGTTATGAAAGGAGCCAGAGTTTGTTGTTTTTTTTTTAATTAAGTCAATTTAATTTCGATGATTAACGAATGAGGCAGCATATTAGTTAATTAACTGACAAGTTACCGCAGAAACAATAGTCAGAGTTAGGCTCTCTTTGGCGTTACCCTTTTTTGTTTGGAAGCTTGGTATTGCGCGGGCCGAATGCCTCGGGCCCGGGCCGAGTGGCACTGGGCCGAGCGGCAACTGGGCCCGCGCGGAGGGACGCTACAGTCAGTATTACATCGGCAATAAACTCGAGCTGAAGAGAGGATGTCTTGTATCGTTATAAAAGGTACCTATTCAAAATCTGGATGAACAGACTAACTTATAGTGTTGCTGCAATGTGCATTTAAGCCATCTTCATTGAATTATGGGATCAGTGCCAAACTTTCTCCTTGTTTAGCTCAAAACGATGCAATTGTTAGCATGCTTGATAAAACAGCTAAGTAATTGTTTAGTTAGTCTGCCATTTTGTGAATATTATTTTGTTTTGATAGTAATATGTAAATCTTTTATAATATATTTGTTTACAATAAATAAATGACAACATTATAAATAAATGAAATTGTATTTTCCATTTAAACTGATGAAAAAAATATAAAAAGAATAATATGCAATGATTTTGATGTTTCATTTTGAAAGTCTGTAGTAAGAACCTAGGTCAGATTCAGAGTAAAGATTCCAATTTTTAAAAGCTTGTATGTAAATTATTTATTTAAAATTCGTCAACGATATTCTTATTCTAGGATAATTTTAAATAATTTGTTAAAATCTAACAATATTGATTTCTTTCGATTAAAACCTAAACAAGTAGAAAGAGTAGAAAAATTAAAATAAGATACTGAAAAAAATACCATGAGTCATTAAGACCTCGTGCACACACGGGACTATTTGGTTCTGTGGCGCGACGACAATCGGACTTCTCTATCCGACGAGAGTGAAAGGGATTTCTGACTGTCGCGCATACAAAAAACTCGCCTACGTGTAAAAGGTTTTCTCTCAGTGAAGAGTAGACAAGCCTAATAATTTCCTGATTAATTCATTTCACTTTTAATTGTAGGAAAGAATTACACATCTATTCAAAACATTATAAATACAAGTTATTAAGGAAATAGCGAATAGCTTCAGGTCGTCCCATTTTTGTGGTGGAAGTAGAAAACTAATATTTGCTGTTTTTACGCTAATTCCTTAACACCTCTCTCTGCAACCCCGTAGTCCATCTGGTGGACAAGTTTTATACATTTCTAAATATCCTCATAAAAATCAGATAATTACTTACATTCACTACAAAACACACACACAGCCATAGACTCCAGTGTTTTCATTTTTTGAGGTCCGCGCGTAGTGTTGAAGTTCCATGGGAAGAAAAATCCACACCACTTGCAAGATCACAAATCTTCGATGCCGCGTGTCGTCAATAATGTGAAGGAGCAGATAAGTATAAACTTTTCTCCAATTTGCTCGGAAATGGCTTCATTACTTTAAAAAAAGAATACGTCAATGGGCTCATTTATGTAGTCAAGGCGCAGAGGACTGTAATAGAAATTGCCGGACTAGGCCGGTAATAAAAGGGTTCTTAAACTTCACACTTTCGTGTTTAGGTGTTTTATGGAACACAATTTGTTTGGAGTTTGAAGGCTGAATGTGAATTTCCCGCGCATTCTTTATGAAACGGAACGTAACCAAAACCAGCGCATGTGCTTTGCGAACTTTAGAAGTTACGAAGTGTCAATTTTGTCACGATTAAATATTTATTATTTATGTTTCCTTGCAAATTGGAGAAAAGCACTATACGAACCTCGGCCGGTATAACAATTTCTGGTCTCGTTTACTTTAGAAGACCTCGACTTCGTCTCGGCCTTCCAATGCCACTCGACCAGAAATTGCTATATACTCGGCCTGTGACGTAATGTACTATTACGTACCTACTTTAATTTTTAACACGTTCAGTGCGGCACCAGGTCAAAAAGACGTGGTTTATGACTTGCTTAGCGTGCGGCTAAGAAAAGTATAGACTTCTCTGTCGTGCGCAGGGCATAACTTTAGATTTGATCGTTGTGGGAAGGAGACAAATATATTTTTATGTTGTGTTACTAACGTAGAGATCGAAGAAGTGGTCAGCATATAGCTAGGTTTTTTAGACCTGGTTCCGCACTGAAGAATTAAAATGTTAATGCAGTGCGGCACCAGGTAGAATATGCCTGGTTTCCCCGAGCACCTGGTGCCGCACTACACGCGAGCTTCACGCGGCTAGTGTTGTGATAGTATTCGATAAAATGCATGCGTGAACTTTTTTTTAACCATAAGGCTACGATAAAAAAGATCCCACAAAAAGATCAATTTATAAAAGGTCGTAAAAAATAATTATGTTGGGTGTTATGCAAAATTGAGAGCCAATCGAAACCGCAAAGAAGCCGTAAAAGTAAAAAATTTGACGAGATGTGTTTAGTGTGAAAATCAGTACTAGTACGGCTTCTTAGCCTAGAGCTTGTATGAAGGTACGGTCCCATCCGGAAGATGGCGTGAAACTTGGCATGCATGTAGCTTTGACACGTATAATTAATAATTTCGGGGGGGACAGGCTGTCAAATGAATGTTTCCCCCCCTCTCCCCCCCTTTTGTGTCCCTAATTTCAGTTATTTTGCTTTAATTCGAAAACGGTTAAAGTTACATGAAAACTTCCAAAGAGTAAAATATTTTTCATTAAATTCTGCACCACAATTGTCTTTAAAGTACGTTAATAGGACTTATAGTTTACAAGTTATGCTTTTGTGAAATTCATCATTTTTTTGAAGTTGACCTCCAGCTCTGAATTAGCCATAAGTACCTTGTGACAGAATATTCTATAAAACTTGGTATTGGCGTTTGTTAGTTAAGTAGTCTTCAAAGAAAATCCATAGACACTACACTTCATTCGCGCCTGTGGGGGTGGGGGGAGGGGGGCAAAGTTTATTTTTTTGGAGCTGAACTTGAGAACTTCTGACTACTAAAGTACATATGAGAGGATAACTTTGGTATAATTTTCGGGTAAACCAAGGACGGAGTATTTATTTCTGGGAAGGATTTTGGTACCTCCCATACAAAAATATGTGTATATTAGGCGAAACAGAAAAAAAACTACATTATTTTTCATTTAAACGCTGTTTTCTCCTTGACCTTGGGACATATTCATAAGAAAATAGCACATGCTGGAAGCCACACTCACCCAAATTACAAAACCATATTTGATATTCGAAATAGTAAGAAAATGCTTAGCCTACAGGAGCCTAAACATTTTTACAAAGTTATGTTTGTAGCTGCTAAACTCTCAAGCTCATTGATTTTATATGCAAAAATAAGATTACCAACCGCAAAAACATATTTCTTAATGGTCGCTAAACCATACCAGATAGGGAAATGCCTTCATAGCAAAAGTTGTTCATAGTGATAGGTTGTCTTTGCTGGCATATAGAAATTGAGGATCTGGAGTACCTGATTAGGAACATCAACAGTCCAGTTAAACTATGTAACAGGTGGGCTATTGATGTTCCACATCAGGTACTCCAGATCCTCAATTCCTATATGCCAACAAAGACAAAAGTTGTTCATAATGATGAGTTGTCTTTGTTGGCATATAGGAATTGAGGATCTGGAGTACCTGATGTGGAACATCAATAGCCCACCTGTTACATAGTTTAACTGGACTGTTTGAGTTGTCTTTGTTGGCATATAGGAATTGAGGATCTGGAGTACCTGATGTGGAACATCAATAGCCCACCTGTTACATAGTTTAACTGGACTGTTGATGTTCCACATCAGGTACTCCAGATCCTCAATTTCTATATGCCAGCAAAGACAACCTATCACTATGAACAACTTTTGCTATGAAGGCATTTCCCTATCTGGTATGGTTTAGCGACCATTAAGAAATATGTTTTTGCGGTTGGTAATCTTATTTTTGCATATAAAATCAATGAGCTTGAGAGTTTAGCAGCTACAAACATAACTTTGTAAAAATGTTTAGGCTCCTGTAGGCTAAGCATTTTCTTACTATTTCGAATATCAAATATGGTTTTGTAATTTGGGTGAGTGTGGCTTCCAGCATGTGCTATTTTCTTATGAATATTTCCCAAGGTCAAGGAGAAAACAGCGTTTAAATGAAAAATAATGTAGTTTTTTTTCTGTTTTGCCTAATATATACATATTTTTGTATGGGAGGTACCAAAATCCTTCCCAAAAATAAATACCTCGTCCTTGGTTTACCCGAAAATGATACCAAAGTTATCCTCTCATATGTACCTTAGTAGTGAGAAGTCCTCAAGTTCAGCTCCAAAAAAATAAACTTTGCCCCCCTCCCCCCACCCTCACAGGCACGAATGAAGTGTAGTGTCTATGGATTTCCTTTGAAGACTACTTAACTAACAAACGCCAATACCAAGTTTTATAGAATATTCTGTCACAAAGTACTTATGGCTAATTCAGAGCTGGAGGTCAACTTCAAAAAAATTATGAATTTCACAGAAGCATAACTTGTAAACTATAAGTCCTATTAACGTACTTTAAAGACAATTGTGGTGCAGAATTTAATGAAAAATATTTTACTCTTTGGAAGTTTTCATGTAACTTTAACCGTTTTCGAATTAAAGCAAAATAACTGAAATTAGGGACACAAAAGGGGGGGAGAGGGGGGGAAACATTCATTTGACAGCCTGTCCCCCCCGAAATTATTAATTATACGTGTCAAAGCTACGTGCATGCCAAGTTTCACGCCATCTTCCGGATGGGACTGTACTCACGACTAACAAGCCGTACTATACCTACTCCCATGCTTTAATGAAAAATATTAAACTTACTTAACTGCTTTTTTAATAAAACTTATCGATATTTTGATTTCCCAACACTAAAATTTGCGCAAAACTGCCCGTGTGGAGTGCGGTACCAGGTGCAAAAGATCCAGTATTTTGTTTTAGCTACAGCTCCTAAACCGAATTAGCTATTCACGTACGCCTTCAGATTCATATAAATCAATTCATAATTAATGATGTCAAATGATATTTTTTTGATTTTCATTTTAAATTATGTCAAAAAAAGCATTTAATTTTTTTTAACGTAACCTGTGACGTAACCAGGTTTAACAGACCCCGTACCGCCACAACGGAAAGTTTAGCACCAGGTGAAATACGCCTGGTCCCGCTGTAACGGAAAGTATCCAAAAATTGCCGCCGCTTTGAACGTGTTAACTTAAAAATTGAATTTAAGTAATGAGCTGCTTTACATTGAATCGAAAATGAGAGTTAGAAATGGCACAAAATGAAATATGTGCTTTATAGATACGACTTTAGATTTTTTGTAATTTGGCCTCAAATAATGCCAAACATTGCAACTATATACCGGACTATAAGCTCAGTCTATGTGTTAACCATTAGAAAAATAAAGATAAGCTAGATTAAATAACAAGCAGATGTATTAAAAAGAAAAACCCGACTGCGGTAATATCAAAGTTTTATTTTGCGATAAAAATCTTTCCACCTATCCCTACTGGCCTATCCCCCCTAGTAGGGAAGAGCGGATTTTTTTCCTTTCTTTTCTACTAGGGGGGATACGTCTTCCACATAGTTCCACCATAATAAGGTATAGTCAGAGAGAAAAGTATTCAGTTAAAAGAATTATAGAACTAATTTATTGGGCAAAAATCGATCCTCCGTCTAGGCTCTTATCACACAAGCGGTTTAAGAGCAGATGCGGAGGGGAGGCGGAAGCGCAGCAAATTTGTTGCGGACGCACGGCAGACTTACAACGTTTTGGTAAATATCGCCTGAAAAATGTCACCTGAAATGTAGATTTGTTCAAGACCAAAAGAGACTAGTTGTCTGGCATAGTTTCTGATAAAAACACGTTGAAAGTTTGACAGCTGTCATTCGAAATGATCATCTCGTCTATTTCCAAGAAACTTGTAATCTATAATGTTTACCGAGAAAAACCATGTTTAAGTTTGACAGCTGTCATTTAGTAGATCTTGGCTGTACCTTAGGCTTTTGTACACAAGCGGTAATGGGGTAGCGGATGCGGAACGGAGGTGGATGCGCAGCGAAAATGTTGCGGATGCGCAGCGGATGTCGGCGATATTTACCAAAACGTTGTAAGTCTGCCGCGCGTCCGCAACAAATTTGCTGCGCTTCCGCCTCCCCTCCGCATAAGAGCCTAGACGGAGGATCGATTTTTGCCCAATAAATTAGTTCTATAATTCTTATAACTGAATACTTTTCTCTCTGACTATACCTTATTATGGTGGAACTATGTGGAAGACGTATCCCCCCTAGTAGAAAAGAAAGGAAAAAAATTCCGCTCTTCCCTACTAGGGCGGATAGGCCAGTAGGGATAGGTGGAACAGGCGGACGAATCTTACTACACCTCATGTCTCAAAATCCAACTATCCGTTTGGGCTGTAGCCCGTGAAGTGAAAAAGAATTTTCTTGTCCACATACATACATACATACTCTCGAAAAACATAACCCTCCTTCAGAGGCAGTCGGGTAAATAATAAATTTGATTTTTTTTTTGTACTTAAGTTTGGCCATAAGGTTATAGAGTCCCTTGTAGCTAAATCAGTTAGGCGAAATAGTTCGGCCATGAGGCGTCTATGACGATTTGCATTGATCCCTCTAACATTCATGCGCAAGACATTTTCACTAGGAAGAAACAAGGCGCCTTCGATTTCATTCAACTTTTCTACTTAGCTTTATATTTAGTGTGGGACACCACCGAGTCGACCAACGTCTACTTTCTACTTAATTCTATTGATAAAAGAACAGGAGTATTTTTTATAATTTATTGAATGATAGGTAATTATTAACTTGTGTACAATAAAAACTTATTTTTAGGAATAAATTAATACTTAAACTATGGTACATGCAATAACCGTGTGTTCCCGATGTCCCTGAGGACAGCGGGATTTAAGTAATTAAACAAAAACCATTCCCGTTGTTCCCGGGAAGCGTATTCTCGTTGAGGGTAGGGGCAAGGCGAAAATGACGCTATCTCCCCTTTGGCCCTATCCTCATACATAACGGGGACAATGGGAAGTTAAAATCAATGACGTCTCGTTGTCGAGAGGATTGGCTCACCGAGAGGAAATTGGGAAAATAAAAGCACTGTGCATCTTAGCTAAAACAATGGGCAACATAATTTTTAAACTCTCTTTCTTTTAAACTTTCACCTACTCTAATATTGCACGGTAAGTAGCTAATCAGTACAAGAGATATCAAATAATTTTTAAATTTATAAGGGCAATTATACAAAATTATGTGTAGGTAGTCAGTAGAGATGGGATTCTACCCGGGTAAATACCCAAATTTGGGTATATACCCATTCTTACCCGTTTTTTCCTACCCGAATTAGTTTTTACCCGGGTAAATCCTACTAATATTATAAAGGCGGATGTTTGTGTGTGTGTTTGTTACGACATCACGCTAAAACGGCTGGTTAGATTGACATCAAATTTTGCACAAATATAGAAGAGTATCTAGAATAACACATAGGCTACTTTTTACCACGGGAAAATGTCTTATTCCTACGGGATCATGCATATTCTAATATTTTTGCAAAGGTGGCGTTACTGAGCCGATTCGCGTTTTAAACGTTTTCGCCGAAAACTAACAGCGACATCTCTTGGTGAGTAATGCTTTTTTTCCCGCGGAATAATAGGTTGCAGCGGGTGAAACCGCTGACGGGCAGCTAGTACCCGTATATAAGTTTCATATTTATTACAGTCTTTAAGGTACGTGTTTTGCAAAAGAATTCGTACTAGGTTACTAGAACACTTATTATGTACCCGTGCAATGTAAAGAAGAATTGTTTTACGTATTTTACGATTAAGTTTGAAAGATATCATCATTCGTTTATTGCTTTTATACCGGTATTGTCCTGCATTACTTAGACCATGTTCATAGATGCGACTTTTTTGTCCCGCGATACACGAATCTCTCGTTCTTTTCCTCATGTGTAAAAGGGACTTCCAATAATTCCCCGGCCAAAGTCTTCTCAGTGTGATCATGCGCGGTCAAAGTGCTCAGCTCAGATCATGAAACTGAACGATTTTCACATGGTGGGTCGTAAGTATTTGTACGTTGGTTCGTTTGTGTTTGTTGGGCGGGTCGTACATGTTTTTTTGGGTTGTAAGGGTTTGTTGGGTGGGTCGTTAGGATTTGTTGAGTCGTAAAGGTTTGTAGGCTCGTCAGGGTTTCTTGAGTGGGTCGTGAGTGTTTGTTGGCTCGTAAGGATATGCTGGGTGCGTCGTTAGTGTATAGTGTGTCTTAAAGGTTTGTTGGTTCGTAAGGGTTTGTTGGGTTGTAAGGGTTTGTTGAGTCGTAAGGATTTCTTGAGTAGGTCGTAAGTGTTTGTTGGCTTGTAAGGGTATGCTGGATGAGTCGTTAGTGTTTGGTGGGTCTTAAGGGTTTGTTGGGTGGGTCGTTAGTATTTGTTGGATCGTAAGGGTATGTAGTTGGGGTTGTGGTTGTTTTCGAGACGTAAGGCTGTTTGGTGGCTCGTTTATATTTGTTGGTACGTTAGGGTTTGTTAGGCGGTTCGTTAGTGTGTTTGATAGGGTCGAAAGGGTTTTTTGGGTTTTAAGGGTTTGCTGGATGTGTCGTTAGTGTTTTTTAAGTCGTAAGGGTTAGTTGGGTCGTAAGAATTTGTTGGGTCGTAAGGGTTTATTGGGTTGTAAGGGTTTGTTTGCTGGGTCGTAATGGTTAATTGGGTCGTAAGAGTTTGTTAGGCCGTGGGTTTGTTCGATCGTAAGGGTTTGTTGGATGGGTCGGTAGGGTTTGTAAGTTGTGCCGTTGGTGTTTGTTTGATCGTAAGGGTTTGTTAAGATTTCGTTAGTGTTTTCTGGGTAGTATGGGTTGTTTGGGTGAGTTATTAGGGTTAATTGGGTCGTTAGGGTTGGTTGGGCGGATCGTTAGTGTTTGCTGGGTCGAAAAGGTTTGTTGGCTGAGTTGTTATAGTGTTTCTTGGGTCATTAGGATTTGTTGTGTGGGTCTTTAGTGTTTTCTGGGTTGTAAGGGTTTATTGTACCGTAAGGGTTTTTTTGGATTGATTGTTAGTGTTTGACCAACCGACCCAATCGTTAGGGTTTGTAGGTAGGCTCTTTGGTGTATGTTGGTTCGGTAGGGTTTGTTGTGTAGGTCGTAAGTGTTTGCTGGGTCGAAAGAGTTTGTTGGGTCGCAAGGGTTTGTTAAGATGCCGTTAGTGTTTACTGGGAAGTAAGGGTTACTTGTGTGAGTTGTTAAGGTTAGTTGAGTCATACGTAACAGGTTACTGGATGGGTCGGTAGTGTTTTCAAGGTCGTTAGGGATTATTTTCCCGAGTCCGAGCCGCGTTTAGAGTAGGAACACAAATTGTTATAAAAAGAAAAAAATGCATTAGAAATTATCTCTTTTTTAAGTTTGAATTAGAATATGACTTTCTTAAAGAGAATCTTGTAAATTACTACTGAGAAATAAATTATTGAATTTTGAATTGGGTGAGGTTTTAATTTTTAGTGTTTGTTGGAACCAACCTACAAAAACTTATATAGGGTGAAATTTTACTAGTGACCGATAGCGAAATCTCAGAATCGGCTGGTGATAAGGAACAACTTTCCCCAAGGAACATAGGTCGAAATACGAAAAAATATTTTGGACCTCCCATAGTAACTGAAATCAGCTGATCGGCGCCATCTAGCCCCAAACTAAGCGAAGCTAGCACTATGGGAACAAAATCACTAGAATTAATACTGATATACTATTTTGTAAATAAATACATATTTATACATATACAGAAAACACCCAGAGTCAACACAAATACTTAAAAAACCTTAACAACTATTTGTGTCCGGGTGAATCAAACCCACTATCTGGGCCTGGTGGGCTAGGGTACTATCCAGTACGCTATCTGGATTTTGGATCATAGTCATCGTAATGACCCAAAAATCCCAAAGACCAAATATTCAATTCTTTATGAACCAACAAACACTAACGACTTACCCAATAAACCTTTACGAGCCAGCAAACCGTAGCGACCAACCTAGCAAACCCTAACGATCCACCAAACAAACCCTTATGACACAAGAAACACCAACGAATCGACCTACAATCTCTCACGATGCAACAAACACTAACGACCCAAGACCCAACCTAAAAACCCTTAAGACCCAGCAAACCTCAAAGACCCAATTTGCAAACCTTTATAACCCAACATACACTAACGATATACCCAACAAACCCCAATGACCCAATTTGCAAAACTCTAACACCCAACATACATTAACGACCCACCCAACAAATCCTTACGACCCAGCAAACCCCAATGACTCACCCAAAAAACCATTACGACCCAACCTACAAACCCTTACGACTCAACAAGCACTAAAGACCCTAATAAAAAACCATAAAGACCCAACAAACACTAAGCTAGAACAACTCACTGGAGACAATAGCGGGGCTTGACTGATGCGAAATTGTCTGCTACTGCGACGGGCGCGAGCTTACGAAACGTCGCGGGTGCTCTTATGTGCAAGCTACGGTGGCGTACGAGAAGTTAAACCACCACACATGAAGTCATAGTATGCGCGCATACTATACGCATCCGCGCCTGACAACTTATAGGTCATTTTCCTAGATTTATTCTAGTGAAATGACAAATTTGTTCGTTTCTTTTGCAGAATGATGACGATTGATCAATGCGTATTCGTTATCTGTGTATGTGGTTTCGTTTTCGCGGTTTTCCTTTGACATACAGATTCTAAATGTATAGGTAGGTTTACATTACTTCATATTTTAAGGAAAAAAATTGAAATAGAACGCCTTTTAACAAAATTTTATAATTTTATAGTTCTTACCCATGCTTTTGGGTAAATACCCGGTAAAAACGGGTAAAAAAGGTAAATACCCAATTTACCCGTTTTTTCCCACCCGGGTATTTACCCACCGCCCATCTCTAGTAGTCAGTGGTTTACCTACTAAAGCTAAAGGTGTTTTCAGCAAAATTTGATGAAATTTCAGTGGGGTCATCTTTGTTTATTTGGTGACCCCAAAGTCCCAAAAATAACTCAACATTTCTTGAGTTTAGGAGACTCGACATATTTTTAATGGGTATGGGTGCCCCAATTTGTAAATTATACCTACACCAAATAACACGAAGACGAACTACACTGATTTATATTGCTACATGACGAATATTTCAAAAATCATGTCTAACAAAGACAGTAGCTTCATAAACCTAGGTTTGTTCTCTTCTTCATGTTTGCGGACAACCACATTGTCTCGACTGCGCCTTGTGTCACCATCTGGAAAAAATAAAACATAGTAAATGGGATTGTAATGGAATGGAGGTAACAGTTAACATTAAAGAAATGGCACAGAAACTACTATCAGGAAAAGCTGCACTTGCTTAAAATTTTTACTCAGCATCTTTCAAACAATTGATTACAATTTACACTTAACATACAGGGTGTCCCAGAACTCAATGTCAGGTCAAAACGGGGTGACAGGATTGATTGTATTGTAACCATTGTGAGAAAAATGTAATAAAAATTATATCTCATGCATTTCCAGAATAATCAAACTCCATGGGATATAATTTTATTTGTTTTTTTTTCTCAAGAAGGTTAGAATCAATCCTTCCTGTCACCCTGTTTCAGCCTAATGTTGAGTTCTGGGACACCTGTAGAACAGAAACAGAACATATTAACCTATTGGCCACCACAGTCATCCAATCCATTCACTTTCTAGTGACTTTTTGGTTATTTATTATAATATAATAGTGCTGCAGCCTTAGCTACAGCTCAATTTTTGTCACAAGCATGACCAAATGACTATGGCAGTGAAAATGTAGAAAGCAGCACCTTGTAGGTGTAGTCTTTCTTGAGGCTTCATTCACTAAGCTTCAATGAGTTTCCAATTTTGTTTATGTTTGCGATCTACAAATGTATATTCCAACAACATGAAACTGATATCCTTGGCTCCTTAAAAATAAAACACATTTTGTCAATATGTATGTACATGTAAGTATAATTCAGTATTTTTCTATCTAATTGTATTTACCAGATCCTGATAGTTCATTCCTGGGATCAAAAACATTTGGTTCACTGGCAGCTGCTCTATCTAGGAAGATCTGAATTGAATATTCTGACTGTTCGTGGGACCAGTGGCCAAATACACCAATTCCTGGAATACCAAAAAAAACGAATATTAAGTTTGTGCCTTGGTATCTTCTGCATCTGTGTTCCCCAATTTATCTTATAGGCAAAAGCCTTCTCCAATTTATCTTACTTTAAGCCTATTTAAATCTAAATTTAACTTGTAGGTAAGGTCTACAGCTATAAGTAGTATTCATACCTAAGGGCCTTGGGAAATCTGCTGGTATATTGACTAAGTCTTCTCCACAGGTTGCAGAGCTGAAGTTATTTCTGTCCACTTCATATCCAGGCCTGAAAATTATAAGCAAACCATTAAAGTGTGCTTGTATAGTCCTAATCCTGAAAAATGTAGAATTAGACATTTTATTAGAAAATATTTTATTAAATAATAATGACATAATACAACACAAAGTCAAACAAAATAAAATATAAAATAAAATCAAAAGCACCCAAGATATTTTGTCTAATAAGTAAGCTGCAAAACATTATTAAAGTTGCATTTTGGGTTGTTTTGTCATGGATACTGCTACCTCCGCCTAAACCACGCAACGGATTACGATGCGGTTTCTTAACCCTTAAACGGGCCTGGCGATTTTGACTATTTTGAATACTGATTATGGTAGATAAGAGGGTTATAAAAAAACTAATTACAGGATTTTTTTTTAGTTTTTGTATTTTTTGAAAAAAGGCATGTGGTCGCTATGTGACCACTGCCCATTAAAAAAAGCAATATGTGGTCAACATGTGGCCACTGCTCGTCAAGTGATTTATATGTCAGTTAAGGGTCAGACTACACCACAACATGCATGCTAAGAAGTAAGAAAATAATAACAATTATTAAACAATAACAGTAACAATTATTATCAATAGTACCAATTGTTTATAATTTCCCATTTACCTGTTAGTACCCAACAAAAACATTACATGAATGTTCAGAAAATGAAAGTGAAAAATATTTCCCAAGTTTGGCCCTGCCCCATCCCTGACACCCTGTATGTCGTTGATGAGTCCAGCAAGTGATTTGATCAGTAGTTTATAGATACGACTATGACCGTAAGTGGGAACTTACCCTTAAAACACACTTGTTTCCCAAGACGAGCAGTGGCCGCATACGGTCCACATTCAGTAAATTTTAACGAGCAGAGGTCTTATGTTGACCACATACTTTTGAAGTAATTATTTCACAGAAAACTAAATGCGACGCTCAACTTAACAATTGCACACCTAAATAAACTTGTATTCTATCAGAAATTTATAATAAATAGCACTTACCCAATTTAGTTCCGACATAATTTAATATTATTCCGACAAAAACCATGAAAAAGTGTGGCCTGAAGCAAAGTTTGAGTTTGACAATCGAACTGACAAAAACTTTTGTAGGAAACCCCCCATTTTTTTTCGTTCAGAAATTGACCAATTTCATAGACAATAGTATATTGCCACATTGTGGCCCATAAATGGCCTAGATTTGTCAAAAAAAAATTAAATCCTATGTGGTCGCTATATGGACACAACCCGTTTAAGGGTTAAAAACATAGAGTAATTCAAGAGGCAGGTTTGTTGTAGTAGGTAAAACTACTGACAGGCCGCTAGTGATAAATTATAAATAATTTAGATGGTCACAGTCACAGGGACCTAGGTACTATTTATGAAGGAAACCCAAACAATTGCAATACCATACCTGATATTCTCAGATATGTAGAGATCCGCATCACCCGACAAAGAAGTCAACTCGACCAACAGGGGTCCTGTATGGCCTAGTTGCCAATATGAAAAGTTACCCGCACCCACGACACCAGCAACAGTGTCCAATAACACCTTATCCGGGACAATTTGCACATATCCCGACAGAAAGGACGACAGGAATGATGTACTTATTACTCCTAATAAGACTAGAATTAATTCCCTGCGCATTTCCCCATACAATTTAATAATAAACAGAACGTACAGCAATATTTTTAAGATTTTCTTTTATATTTTTGACAAGCAAGAGGAAGAATGACTGAATGAATGAAATGTGGAATGAAGGACCTATTTCACTTACCATGACGTAAAACCGAATTTGGCATACATTGCTGAATTTTGTATGGGTGTGATTGCAGTAAACGCAAGATAACAAGCATTGTATGCCAAATCAGATTACATAAATCAGAGAGCTACTTGGACAGAGTAGTGAAATTACAGCCCTTTGACAGTTGAGTGAGGGTCAGTTCGTTTCATTTTCTTTGGCCTGAAGGCAGGTTTTCATTGGGAACATTTTTAAGAACCGAATCGCGCGACATTGCATAAATAGGGTGTTTTACTAGTGACCGATAGCGAAAACTTAGAACCGGCTGATGACAGTGAACAATTTTTCCCAAGGAAAATATGTCGAAGTATGAAAAAAAGAATGGACTTCTCATACAAAATTGCCGATCAGCTGATTTGAGTTACCATGGGAGGTCCAAATTTTTTATTCATATTCGACCTATGTTCCTTAAGGAAAGTTGTTCCTTATCATCAATCGGTTCTGAGTTTTCGCTATCGGTTACTAGTAAAATTTCATCCTATGTACAAAAATTCCCTAATAAATGTTCCCAATGAAGACGCAGAACGAATGAAACCGAGTCTCCTGCTCAAATGTTTTCCTCCAAAGGTAAAACAATAGTAGATTGTATCACAAGGACGCAAAATAAGTAATACTTTTACGGCGAGGGCGCTTTTTTTAATCCAGAGCGAAGTGAGGGATTCTTTAGTAGAATCCTGAACGCAGCGAGGGATTCAAAGTACGTCGCCCGAGCCAAAATATATTTTGCGCCCGAGTGATTCACTCTACTTTTCATCACCCTCTATGAGAAAATAAAAGGCGCCTCATATTTGCAATGTTATATAATAAAACAAATAGTAACAACTAAATAGAGAAATTTAATAGGTACAGTACAAATTCAATCAATTTTCCATAGGCTCTCATATATATTTTTACCGGGATTCTGCAGGTAATAGATTATCCATTACATTTTTTGCTTCATTTCTAATACTTTCAGGAGCTAATGTTATACTTTCACTGTCACTTGAACTCATTTTTCAAAAATATAATAAAATTCTAACAATCGTGTAATTTTTGGTGAAAATTTACGAAATTGCGGACTGTAATTCGCACGTATCTTCTTTTTTTTTTTTAATTCTTTGGGGGCGGCGCGACTATGGGCCGTCGTCCCATTAGTTGGAGAGCCCAAGGGGTAAGTGGCTATCTCATAAGGTACCACAATAGGCTAGGTTTGGATCGTTAACCAAGACTTAAACAAGTCGTATGACCCAGGTCTGCCAGAGCCAATCCTGCCGAAACATAAAAATAATCGATATTTTTTTAAGATATTTTTTCGTAAAAATTATGTCATAAGGTACCACAATGAAAGTGCTGGCATCAGTTAACCATTGAAAAATTATGTAAAAAAGCTTGGTCTGCCACTGCGCACCCTGCCGGAAGTGCTTGCCTGACCTCTCCAAAGATGCCCTTCCGACACCCCTAAACTATCTCATCGGGTACCACGATGCGACCACCACAACATAATAGCCAAGATCACTCTGACAATAGATCACAAGCTCTGCCAGGCCTAAACTTGCCGCATCCTAGTGTTTCAGACATTTGAAGTTGTAGGTCCAGTGTATGAAAAATGACCTATATCTTTTTCCCCCCGTGTTTGATTTTGATGGAGCCTTAATATGCTCTCCATAATAAGGAGCTTCGAGTCATATAGGACAGTTGGGTGGAGGGTTTCAGTATTGAACGCAATCCTGTCAAAAAGTTTGAAATGGAGGTTTGGTCTATGAAAACTGGCCTATATCTTATTCCCCCCGGGTTTGATTTTGATGGCGCCTTAATATGAAATGCTCTCCATAACTAGGAGCTTTGAGTCATATAGGTCAGTGAAGAAGAGGGTCTCCGTATTGTACACAATCCTGTCAAAAAGTGTGAAATTGTAGGTAAAGTGTATGAAAACTGGCCTATATCTTTTCCCCCACTGGTTTGATTTTGATGGTGCCTTGGTATGAAATGCTTGTAATGATTAGGAGATTCGATTTGTATAGGGCAATTGGATAGAAGGTCTCTTTTCTGTGCACAATCCTCCTAAATATGAAAATATTCGATAACTTCTGCAGATTTTATCAGTTAAAATTGTCATATCATAAGGAACTCGAATAAAAGTGCTTGCATCAGCTTACCATTGACAAATAATGTTAAAAAAACTTGGTCTGCCACTGCGCACTCTGCCGGAAGTCCTTAGATGAGATAGGTTAGGGGTGTCGGAAGGTTATATATTTGGAGGGGTCTCCCAAGGACTTCTGGCAGAGTGCGCAATGGCAAACCAAGTTTTCTTAACCAAGGTTTCTTGAGGTACCCGAATGACAGTGCCAGCATCAGCTTACCATTGATAAATTGAGTTAAGAAAACTTGGTCTGCCATTGCGCACTCTGCCAGAAGTCCTTGGGAGACCCCTCCAAATATACCCTTCCGACACCCCTAACCTATCTCATCTAAGGACTTCCGTCAGAGTGCGCAGTGGCAGACCAATTTTTTTTAACATAATTTGTCAATGGTAAGCTGATGCAAGCACTTTTATTCGAGTTCCTTATGATATGACTGACTACTACTCGTACTCTTTCACTGTTCATGCTGTCAGGTTGTGGAATTCTCTCCCGCACACTGTACGTGATAGTCCTTCTATCGCTATATTTAAAAAGAGGATTAAAGAACACTATCTTTCTCTTGCATATCCATAGTATAGTATGTATTTATTATTTATATATTTTATGCTTTGATATACGGGGTGTTAGGGACGGTGTAACGAAAACTTTGCAGGCGTGCTCAGACCATGAAACTGAACAACTTTTACTATGGAGCCAATGGTGGGAAACGAAAAAAATTTTTCGACCTCCCATACAAAGTCAGTCAGCTGATCGTGATTTTTGTATGGGAGGTCGGAAATTTTTTTTCGTTTCCCACCATTGGCTCCATAGTAAAAGTTGTTCAGTTTGATGGTCTGATCATGCCTGCAAAGTTTTCGTTACACCGTCCCTAACACCCCGTATATCAAAGCATAAAATATATAAATAATAAATACATACTATACTATGGATATGCAAGAGAAAGATAGTGTTCTTTAATCCTCTTTTTAAATATAGCGATAGAAGGACTATCACGTACAGTGTGCGGGAGAGAATTCCACAACCTGACAGCATGAACAGTGAAAGAGTACGAGTAGTAGTCAGTCATATCATAAGGAACTCGAATAAAAGTGCTTGCATCAGCTTACCATTGACAAATTATGTTAAAAAAAATTGGTCTGCCACTGCGCACTCTGACGGAAGTCCTTAGATGAGATAGGTTAGGGGTGTCGGAAGGGTATATTTGGAGGGGTCTCCCAAGGACTTCTGGCAGAGTGCGCAATGGCAAACCAAGTTTTCTTAACCAAGGTTTCTTGAGGTACCCGAATGACAGTGCCAGCATCAGCTTACCATTGATAAATTGAGTTAAGAAAACTTGGTCTGCCATTGCGCACTCTGCCAGAAGTCCTTGGGAGACCCCTCCAAATATACCCTTCCGACACCCCTAACCTATCTCATCTAAGGACTTCCGTCAGAGTGCGCAGTGGCAGACCAATTTTTTTTAACATAATTTGTCAATGGTAAGCTGATGCAAGCACTTTTATTCGAGTTCCTTATGATATGACTGACTACTACTCGTACTCTTTCACTGTTCATGCTGTCAGGTTGTGGAATTCTCTCCCGCACACTGTACGTGATAGTCCTTCTATCGCTATATTTAAAAAGAGGATTAAAGAACACTATCTTTCTCTTGCATATCCATAGTATAGTATGTATTTATTATTTATATATTTTATGCTTTGATATACGGGGTGTTAGGGACGGTGTAACGAAAACTTTGCAGGCGTGCTCAGACCATGAAACTGAACAACTTTTACTATGGAGCCAATGGTGGGAAACGAAAAAAATTTTTCGACCTCCCATACAAAGTCAGTCAGCTGATCGTGATTTTTGTATGGGAGGTCGGAAATTTTTTTTCGTTTCCCACCATTGGCTCCATAGTAAAAGTTGTTCAGTTTGATGGTCTGATCATGCCTGCAAAGTTTTCGTTACACCGTCCCTAACACCCTGTATATGTATGTATGTATGTATGTATGTTTATATATGTAAGTATTTTTTTAGTAATTAATACTGTCTTAATTATATACTAGCTGGTGCCCGCGAACTTCGTTTCGCCAAGGGAAGGCAACAGAAGCGGCACATCATGCTAAACAATTTTATCAATACATTCATTTTCATATTCCTTAAAGTTTTGTCGAGCTCCTGGTGTTCCGTCGGGTAGGTAGACAGACAGGCCCTCCAGTGCTGCTATAGGTTCTCACTAATCATTAAATATGTTCTCACCATATCAAACATCAAAAAACATAAAAATACATCAAAATTTTTACTGTCTATCACGGTTTATGAGATATACCTAAGTCTGGTTACAGACAGATAGCGAGATGAACTCTCAGCTTTGGGTACGTAAACCTAAAAATAATAGGCTGCTAATAAATACGTAAACTATCATTGTCACCTATTTTTGAAAAAGTTGTAATTAATCTGTTAGTGTGTATGACTAAGCTCACAAAAAAAAGAAGACACCTACCTGACCCGACAACCCCAGAAAGAACGTTATGGCGCCGAAACATTAGGAGAGCCAGCACCACCCAAAGTGGGAAGGTGCTAGAAAAAAGGGGAAGTCAATCTGTCAGTGGTGGTACTGTGCATGGATTACTCAAAAATAATGCGATGTTTGATAATTATGGTAAGAAGATATTTAATGATTAGTGAGAACCTATAGCAGCACTGGAGGGTGTTGTATTTCAGTTGCCGTTGCAGCTTCCATACAACATACACGTTGTATTTTTTTATGCAATTTTTACACATAGGGTAAAGTACGGATAGATGCGCCGTTGGGATAGTTGCGCAGGTTTCGAAAACACTATGTTCTAGTGAATTTCAGCACTATTGCTCATTAAAACATAGTAGTCTTACTCCTGAAAGCCCAAGTACCACGTTAATTATTGGAGTAATTGCACAATTTACGCCAGTTTAAGCAAAAATCTTCGGTAGCGTGGTCAAATCGGGCGTCAAAATTATTTTAGCACATTTTGTTTTTCAGGTATCTTTTCTCACGATTGTAGAATCGCTCACATTTTTATTTCCTCATATGCACTACTTTATAAAGTATTTGCCCATTTATTAATTATTCCAAAATATCAAATCATATTTCTTTTAATTAAATGCGCAACTATCCGTACCAAAAAGGATATTTGCGCAGGTTTTTTGGACGGATGGTTGCGCTTTGGGGGATACTTGCGCAGATTGATATTTTTATTTATTTTAGTATGTTGCAGATGGATAAAATGCTTCTAAATTACAGTCTAGAGATATGGACGTTGTTCAACATACATTTTTATGCTACCTACGCGTTGATACATTTTTTTTACTGAAATAATGACTTAGCACTCAATAACTTTAGAAATAGTAATAATATTAAGGTTCGAAGGCCTATTCGATTTTTTAAATAAGTATTTAATCAAATTAATTTCAAATTGGTTTGATTTAAATAAAGTACAAATTTCATAGTAATTCACCTAGGTAATCTTCAAAGCGCAAGTATCCCCCCATGATTTTTTAGTGCTGCGCAACTATCCGTGCGGGTGCGCGACTATCCCTTTTTCAAGAGGTCAAATAAAACTGGATTTACAACAAAACAATAAAAATTAAATTCATGAATTAGGGCTTTAATGAAAGATTAAAGATCAATCCTTTAATCTGTAAAGGTAATCTTGTAAATAAGTTCTTGATTATTGAGTTATAGAGCATTTTCCAAAAGGTGTGCATCTATCCGTACTTTACCCTAATGGTACCGATCACGTATATTTTTCTGTTCTCATATTCAAACTTTGTCTAATGGTTAGTATTTTATGCGTGATTGCTACGATATGGGCAGGCAGATGATGATGGTGATGACGATGATGATGGAATAACCTGGAGGAACCCTGCAATACCGCGGTTTTGTGTGTGTTACTTGTCTATGAAGGTAAATTTATGAGGCCATAGAAGCACATCATGATAAACAACTTTTTCAATACAGACATTTTCGTATCTTTTAAAGTTTTCACCCATCCTGTTTTGAGCGACTGACGATATAGTTGGTTACACTACCAAAACCGATGTTCCTTTATAATTTTTATGTCAATTTGCAAGCACAGCTTGACCCACTGTCGATGGATGGATGTTTATTTCTTTCTACTTCTTTTGCTTACTTATTTCACTTCTGTTTTTGTTTTCTCATTGAGAGTTAAGTCTCTTACTGAGAGAAGGTATTTTTTTTTTCAGTTTTCGACATACGTTCTTTGGGGACAGTTGCTCAGTTTCATGGACTGGTTCGCCCCTTGAAATTATTTTAGTTGCTTTTTCGATTTACGTGCAAACTTATTTCAAGTATAATGGCAACCCATCCTTTTAGGGGTTCATTTTTTTTACCCTGTAACCTGGTATTTTGCATTTCCATTTGTTTTATACATACAAACATCTAAACAGATAAACGTCTAAATATCTAAAATTAAAAGAAAACAGAAAATTGCTGAAACCTGTTCTGTTATCATTATCAATTTTATGTACCTACCTACCTATTTACCAAACAAATATCTTTTATGTACAGACTTTCGACCCTCTACAACAAATACAATCCATTTATTACAACTTTATTATATTAGGTATTTGGCTTCGGTGGTGCGCATCTTTTATTCTGAGTATGTAAAGGTGTTCAGAGGAGACACATGAAAAGATGCAACACTGACCCCTCTAAATTTGAGGTTTTGGCAACTCAACGGCCAGAACGGCGCGGTCTTGAAAAGAAACGAATCCGCGACTTTGAGGAGCAGCGGAAAGCAGACCTGGACGCTAAACACGATTAACTGGAGGTCCGTCCTCCCGCCGCCATTAACTACAATTATATCAATGACAAACTCATGTGTACACACTGTGCACGGGAGTTTACTGCCAAAATCGGCTATAATGGGCACTTACGGGCGCATCATCGCAGATTTGATCAGAAGAAGAAGTGGTCGCCATGCCCGAAATCGGAGCCCAAAGAGATCATCATCATCATCATATGACAGATCATTAAGCAAAATCAAATTCCGTAATGAAAAGCCAATGTGTCGTATTAACGTAGCGAAACTTAATCAAATTATTTTCAAATTCAAATTAAGGGAATGAAACTTTGATATTTCACAGGTTAATTAGCCGCCTGTCAGTGGCTCTTTTTATAGCTTGAAGAAAGAAAAACAAATATTTTGATACCGCGTTTTATAAAACTATCAGCGACATCTATGAAATTACTTTTGTACTAATTTTCTTCTGGAACAAATTTTTAAGCTTTTTTTTCATTATTTGCCATTAAGAAGCGTCTTTTTTTGCAGAAAATAAACAGTATCAATATATACCCTCGTTTCTATATCAGTAAATTTGTTAAAAATTATTCTGGACGGTCGAGCTTTGCCGAACCAGTTAATGGGTTTTCCCATGGGATTGAGACATTTTCCCGAAGTAAAATGTATCCTAGATGTTGACCGGAGTAATAAACAATCACTGTACAGAATTTGGTAAAAATCCGTCCAGCAGTTTTTGCGTGAAAGAATAACAGACAAACAGACAGACATACAGACAGACATACAGACAGACAAACAGACAAAAATTTAATTAGCTGTTGTTTCGAGATCTACATCTTGAACACAATTTACTACAACTACTCTTTTTTTAAACTATTTCATGTAGGTACAGACTTAGTTTCGTTACTGTTTTATTATATGTATAGATTATTAGTATTGTGCACGTCATATCCGCGTTTCGATCTATGTAGTCTCACTTGTGTAGGTTTGCTGTAAGAAATTTCTTTTTAGAAATAAGTAAACCTGTTGTGTCTTGTCTCATTGTAAACTGTTTCTATGTATGTTTTGTGTGCAATAAATGGTTAAATAAATAAATATGACAATTTTAACTGATAAAATCTGCAGAAGTTATCGAATATTTTCATATTTAGGAGGATTGTGCACAGAACAGAGACTTTCTATCCAATTGCCCTATATAAATCGAATCTCCTAATCATTACGAGCACTTCATACCAAGGCACCATCAAAATCAAACCAGTGGGGGAAAAGATATAGACCAGTTTTCATACACTTTACCTACAATTTCACACTTTTTGACAGGATTGTGTACAATACAGAGACCCTCTTCTTCACTGACCTATATGACTCAAAGCTCCTAGTTATGGAGAGCATTTCATATTAAGGCGCCATCAAAATCAAACCCGGGGGGAATAAGATATAGGCCAGTTTTCATAGACCAAACCTCCATTTCAAACTTTTTGACAGGATTGCGTTCAATACTGGAACCCTCCACCCAACTGTCCTATATGACTCGAAGCTCCTTATTATGGAGAGCATTTCGTATTAAGGCTCCATCAAAATCAAACACGGGGGGAAAAAGATATAGGTCATTTTTTATACACTGGACCTACAACTTCAAATGTCTAAAACACTAGGATGCGGCAAGTTTAGGCCTGGCAGACCTTGTGATCTATTGTCAGAATGATCTTGGCTATTATGTTGTGGTGGTCGCGTCGTGGTACCCGATGAGATAGTTTAGGGTTGTCGGAAGGGCATCTTTGGAGAAGTCTGGCAAGCACTTCCGGCAGGGTGCGCAGTGGCAGACCAAGCTTTTTTTACATAATTTTTCAATGGTTAACTGATGCCAGCACTTTCATTGTGGTACCTTATGACATAAATTTTACGAAATAATATCTTCAAAAAATATCGATTATTTTTATGTTTCGGCAGGATTGGCTCTGGCAGACCTGGGTCATACGACTTGTTTAAGTCTTGGTTAACGATCCAAACCTAGCCTATCGTGGTACCTTATGAGATAGCCACTTAACCCCTGGGCTCTCCAACTACATACAGCCTTTATTCGAACAATATTTGCGTTCCATTTCCTTGGCGCTGACTGAACATCAAGATTCTAAATTCAAAGAAACCATAAGTGCGCCGCAAAGTTCTTTTATTCGCACTTTTTTAATAAAGAACTCAATAAGTGCGAATAAAAGAACTTTGCGGCGCACTTATGGTTTCTTAATAGAAAACTGCACCATTGGGTGCACTTAAAGGCGAACAAAGTCGTTCTTTTCGAATAGATGGGATGAAAAATACAATACATCGATATACATATACATTGCAGCGGTCATATACAATGTGAATGGCCTCGCACGACGACGTCGTATATGGGGTGTATAAGGGACAGCTCTCCGAATACTGATAGGGTGCATTTAGACCATGTAAATGAACAACATCCGCTAATTTATTTTTAGGAGACGTTAAATAATTTTGACTTCCTATACAAAATCACGATAAAATGCATTGCATTTACTATATGATGTCAAAAATTTCTTTACGTCTCCTGAAATATTTCCTATAGGAAGTTGTTCAGTTTCGTGGTCTGAGTGCACCCTATCAGTATTCGGAGAGCTGTCTCTTAGGCCCTGTCCTGTATATCGATGTTATAGAAAAAAACCCGAGCAGGAGTCATGATTTGAAAATGACAAATATAATTTTTAGTCTGGTGGAAAATTAAAAGTACTTTCTTTCTTTCATAGTCAAAGAAATATATTTATTGCATATCACAATCAATACGGCACATTTGATTAATCATAACTTATCATCTGCCTGCCCTTATCCCAAATTAATTAATTTAACATAAATTATCATCATAACTCTTAATATTAATTAATCACCATACCCTATAAATAAAGCATTATCAATATTGTAATGTAAGTTGGTATTATAATACAGGGTGTCAATTTAAATGCGTGCCATAGCTTCAGGGTAGGTTTAGTATCGATAAAGGTGAGTCTCCACCTCGTGTTTTCGTACATATTTTCAAAACATCCAACACAACACAACCCACCTGACTTCAATATAGAAAAGTTAATGACCACGCCGCAATGTACATTCAGTTTTGTTTGGAAAACGCGAGCAAGAGTCTCTAGGATGCCGTAAAACTTACTTAGTCGATATTCTATTTTTTTGCAATATAAATTTCTGACACTTTCATTGTTTAGCTTTATAGAATGCCAATACAAGTGCTTTCGTCCCCGCAGGACCAGTTGTACCATTGGACAGTACCATTGATGGTACAACTGGGACAAAATTATCCCACCTGTACACTCAATGGTACAACTGAGCCAAATTTTGTCCCAATTGTACCATTAGACCAACAACCATACAGGGTGTTATTTTAATTGCGTGCCATAGCTTCGGAGTATGTTAAGCATCGATAAAGGATGCCGTGAAAATATAGATGCCGTGAGAATTTAGTTAGAGTTTGTCTAAGATTTATAGTTTCCGAGATAGACTAATTTTTTTTGACAGCTGTCATGTCAAAGATTACTTCAAGACCTATAATTTTTTTGTTTGACAGCTGTCATATTTTTTCAAATAAATTGATAATCTAGCATGCATAATTGCCGAGAAAAACAAGTTTTAGTTTGACAGCTGTCACTTTAAATGTAGGTCTCATCAATGCCTACAACTTTCCCAAACAAGCTAATAGTCTAACATGCATAATTACCGAGAAGAACAAGTTTTTAATATGACAGCTGTCAGCTTAAATGTAGGTCTCATCAAGGCCTACAACATTTCCAAACTAACTGATAGTCTGCAGTGCATAATTGCTGAGAAAAACAAGTTTTAAATTTGACAGCTGTCACCTAAAATGTAGGTTTCATCAAGGCCTACAACATTCCCAAACAAACTGATAGTCTACGGTGCATAATTGCTGAAACGAGTTTTTAGTTTGACAGCTGTCATCAAAAATATAGGTCTCGTCAAAACCGACAACTTCCTAAGAAACCATGCAAAGTTTCAAAGATAATTGAGTTTTCAAATTGGAACCTGTCATCTGAAATTAAGTTCTCGTTAAGACCTATTTAAAAAAATAACCGAAATTCCGAAATGCGAGTAAAGACGGGTGTGATTTATTGTAAAATTTTTCATGGTACAGGTGGGATAATTTTGTCCCAGTTGTACCATCAATGGTACTGTCCAATGGTACAACTGGTCCTGCGGGCTTTCGTCTAATAAACTTTGAGTTTGAACGAGTTTTGGCTGAGCTATAGGCATTTGAATCAAATTTCGGCTGCGTCCAGAAAAAATGTTGTAGGCTGTTCCATTGCAGGGACCTATAACTAGTCACTATCAGAGCTATTAATTTTCTCCTTCATAGTCTTAGCGGGTGTATCTGGCTTGTAATGTCTGTATTCAGGTTTCAACTCCCACGTGTACTTGTGAGGGTTCTTCCGGTTGTAGTTGCAAAATTCGTTCAGGATTTCTTTCAGATATTCTATAGGTTGCCTTGTAATCTGAAACAAACATCAATACATACCTAGTAATAAATGAAGTCGCATTTGCGTTTTTCTGCCTATCATGCCTCCCAAGGCTAGCTCCTTCTGAACCACGCAATGGATTTTGATTATGTTTGATGCCATTATACCGGGAGTCACAGAAAGGGTATAACAAGCCTGTCAGGCTAGCCAGCCTGTAGATTTTAATATTAAATAAAAATCAGTTTAGAGTAAGTCCCGCCATGATGGGGAGACCATCGACGAAGACGTTTATTTTTTTAAAAACCACAGACTACATAAAATAGCGCTGTATGTAACATCTCCTTTTTTTTCAAAACAAGAGAATCGAAAACAAACTTAACTAATCGAATGAAATGAACATACCCTTACTTGACATTTGATGACAAACGATATCGCGCACAGAAGCCGTGAAATAAGCGGACCTGTCATGCAACAAGTTAATACATACACATAACCTAATTTGGTCATCAAATGTTTACAATTTTGCAAAACAAACAATAAAAATACTACAGAAAATTATACAAATGCAAGACGCCTTGTTCACTCTTCAATAAATCTACGAGGCTTCCTTATCTCTCTACCAAAGGATGAGTATTTTACATTTTCATGTGAGTTGTATTGTTGATTCTGTGTGTTATGTTGGTGAGTAATGTTTGTGTTATTTTCCAGGTGAGGAGGCGCAGGCGCATGAGCGGTTGGAGGCGAGTTGGTGACTGG
The DNA here is from genome assembly GCA_024500475.1 of Phthorimaea operculella. Taxonomy (NCBI): domain Eukaryota; kingdom Metazoa; phylum Arthropoda; class Insecta; order Lepidoptera; family Gelechiidae; genus Phthorimaea; species Phthorimaea operculella. Next base: position 5,648,366 of record JANFCV010000002.1, on the reverse strand, counting down.
GAGTGTGTGCGGACGAGGAGGAGATAAAGGCGTGACCGGATCTGGCGTACTGAGAGGAGACTGTGAGGAGTCCCGAGGTTTCAAGATATGCACTCGATTGCGACGAAATGTGCCGTTATCAGAGTCAATGGTGAACGACCTAGGCTGTGGACCGACATCTGATATTGTACCTGGTGTCCACACACTCTGCGGTTGTTTTTTGAAATATACCTTGTCCCCTTTAAGTAGGTTAGGCAGGTTTTTTGAATGTTTATCATAATAAAGTTGTGAATACCTATTCTGTTCTTTAATCTTTTCTTTTAAGATCCTGTAGTTGCTAACCTTTGGGTGAAGACTTTTATTGGTCATAGGCAGTCTTGATCTTAGTGTTCTGGACATAAGTAGTTGAGCGGAGAACAGAGGCCATTTTTGGGGTGTTTCTATATTGTAGAAGAGCTAGATATGGATCAGTCTTATCCATGTGACATTTTTTAAGAATGTTTTTTATAGTACCAATAGCTCTTTCGACCATGCCATTGGATCGGCTATGGTAAGGGCTGGAGGTAGCATGGTCTATTTGCCAGGTGGAAATAAATGTTGCAAACTCTGTTGAATTAAATGGTGGTCCATTATCAGACTGCAAGTATTTGGGAATTCCATGTCTGGCAAAAATTGATTTTAGGTGGGAAATAACATTAGTAGCTGTAGAATTGTTATTGAGAAAAGCCAGTTCAACATATTTAGAAAAGTAATCTACGACCAGCAGGTATTTTTGAGAATTGAAATCGAATAAGTCAACTCCTACTTTATGCCATGGAATCATTTCTATTTCCTGATGGCACAGTGGCTCTTTTTGTGTTATTTCGCCTGTGTGTTAGGCAAACATGGCATGCATTTATGTATGTTTCTATTTCTGAATAGATATTGGGCCAGTAAACTGAATTTTTTTGCCAAATTTTGACAACTTTTAATGCCTTGGTGTCCCTCATGTAGGAGTTTTAAAATGTCACCACGGAGGGACTTTGGAACAACTATACTGTTATTCTTTAAAACAATTCCATCTACGACATGAAGTTCATCTTTTATTGGAAAGTAATGTCTAATGTTTTCAGAGACAGATTTCTTATGTTCAGGCCATCCATTTTTACAATATTTTATGACAGTTAACAAGTCTGGGTCATTGGAAGTGTGATCTTGAAATTGTGCCAATTTGTGTGGACTTATAGACAAGGATTTGATCACTAAATTAACATGGAGATCAATATCTGATTCTAGGTCAGTTAAGGCTTTTTCTGGCAAGGCACACCTTGATAAAGTATCGGCTACATATAAATATTTGCCAGGTTTGTATATAATGTTTAGGTCGTATGGTTGTAGCCTAAGCATGATTCGTTGTAGCCTAGCTGGTATACTGAATATAGGCTTCTTAAATAAGGAGACAATAGGCTTATGATCTGTTTCCACTGTTGTGTTTCTACCATAAATATATTGGTGGAATTTTGTGCAACCAAATAGGATTGCTAATAACTCTTTTTCAATTTGTGAATATGCTTGTTGTGTCAAGCTGAGGGAAGCAGATGCATAGGCTATTGGCTGCTTATCATGGCTGATAACAGCTCCCATTGCATCTTTTGAAGAATCTACTGATAAAGTTATTTCCTTATTTTGGTCATAGTAAGTTAAGACTGGAGCATTTGTAATAAGGCTTTTCAAGTTATTAAATTCTGTTTCATGTATGTCTGACCAGTGCCACTCATTGTTTTTAGACAAAAGAGACCTTAGATTGGTAGTTTTCTTTGATAAGTTATCAATGTACGAGCCTAGGTAATTGACCATACCTAGAAACCTCTGTAACTCTGTGAGGTTTGTAGGTGATGGCATTTTGCAAATGGCTTTAACTTTGTTTGGGTCTACACTCACTCCATCTTTGCTGAAAATATGTCCTAAGTATTTGACCTGACTTTGGCAGATAATTGTTTTATCTTTATTGAATTTTATGCCGATTTCTTGAGCCCTTTTTAGAACCTTGTCTAATCTCATATCATGTTCCTGCTTTGTGTTACCATATACAAGTAAGTCATCCATCATGACTTTGACCCCGTCTATGTCATTGAAGCGTTTTGTCATTTCAGCATGAAATATTTCAGGAGCTGCGTTAATACCGAAAGGCAACCTGAGAAACCTATATCGACCCACTGGTGTAATAAATGTGCAAAGTTTGGATGAAGCCTCATCCAACTTAAGCATATAGAACCCTTTATTAGCATCTAGAGTTGAAAAGAACTTAGCACCCGACCAGCTATTTTTATTTCATCTATTGTTGGAAACTGATGATGAGCTCTCATTATGCTTTTGTTGAGCTTTCTTGGGTCAATGCAAAGTCTAAGTTTGCCATTCTTTTTTGAAGTTAGTACTATTGCATTAACCCAGTCAGTAGGCTCCTCTACTTTAGTAATAATTTGATCTTTTTCTAATGTTTCTAGTTCTTTTTTTAGGTCATTAGTAAGGGAAAATGGGACCCTACGACAAGCGTCAATTGATGGAACTGCATCAGGTTTGAGGGTAAGGTGGCATTCAAAATCTTTTATGCAACCTACACCTGAAAACAACTCTGAGTATTCCGTGAATATGTCATTGTGGCTGATTTTGTTTTCTATATTATGAACTCTCTTGACTAAGTTGAGATCCTTGCAACTCCGGCGGCCTATGACATTTTGCACCTTTAAGTCAATGATATGAAAGTTCAATAAGTATGTGTTGTTGTTGTGTTGTACTTGGGCCTGACATTGGCCTACTGATGGCAAGAGTTGACCACTGAAGGTGCATAACTTATGTGTGCTCTTTGTTATTTGGTTTAAAGGAATCCCACCAAAAACATTTACTTGTAAAAAGTACCAAGTCTCGCCTCTCAGTTCTTCTACTGTAAAAAGTTGTGAGATCCATGTGATGCCAAGTCGGTTATTGATTTATTCAAGGACTACTTCAGGGAACTTTCATCTTAAGCTATTGCGTAATTAGGTAACAGACATCATCTTTTAGTAACCATATCGATATTTAAAAACTTTTGTATTTACAATAACTAGAATGACCCGGCCATCGCACCAGACCATCGTATCTCACAAGCAAATAGTGTGCGATTGCCAAGTCATTCTAGTTATTGTAAATACAAAAGTTTTTAAATATCGATATGTTTACTAAAAGATGATGTATGTTACCTAATTACGCAATAGCTTAAGATGAAAGTTCCTGAAGTAGTCCTTGAATAAATCAATAACCGACTTGGCATCACATGGATCTCACAACTTTACAGTAGAAGAACTGAGAGCTACTTTTACAAGTAAATGTTTTTGTGGATCTCATTTCTTTTGTAGGAAATCTTAGTCTTTCTCTTTACTGGAACTACTTCTTGAGCCTCATATACAAACTTCCTCAAAGCCCATCCGCAAAGTTAACTTTGTAATCCTATACATTTGTATGGAAATACAAAGTTAATTATGGTTGCAACCAATTTCCAGAATGTTAGAGTTTTCCCTTTATTCATACACTAAATACAAGTTGTATTCTAAATTTGAAGCTCCTCAGTCTGCTAGAAGTACCTTAGAATTTTGATGATCGGTCAGTCAGTCAGGCAGAAAATTAAGAAACTTTGACTAACTATAACTTCTAAACCACAGGTACAAATTAGATGAAATTTGAAATTTATCGTGTCTATGCAGTGCTTGATAAAATATTTTAAAATGAGGGTTCTAAACTTATCGACAAGGGAGTTATAGGGGGGTCGAAAATGGCCTGAACTGGTTCGAGAAAAGGATGTTACGGCCGTGCCGCTTTCAGCTCGACTTGGTGGGGGCACTGCCGTGCCCCCAGATTTTAATGATTTAAATGTATCGAATGAGAGTATATTAGTGTCTGCTCCTGTATCTAAGAGGAATTTGGTGTCTTGTTCGTTAACTTTAAGATGTGTATGAAACTCACTATCCTTATCTATTATTGCGGACAAAAATAAAGAACCCAGAAAATAGTATTCAGTATTGTCTATGTTACTCATTGGAGAATCATCATTATCTTCATCCAGGTTATTGATCTGCCGAGACCGACACACAGCTGAGAAATGATTCCTTCGACGACATTTTCTGCACGTTGCACCTAGTGCTGGGCAGCGGTAACGATGTACCTGCCCGCACTTACCGCATACCTGTCCACTGTGCTGCGTGGCTTGCCCTTGTCCATTGTCCTGGTATCGTCCTTGTCCACCAAATCTTGGTTGTCTAAGCACCGGTCTCGATCTAGGTTTAGGTTCTCTTCTTATGGCGTTGACATCTTCCTTTTGTGAGATTTCCCTGGTGTGGAGCTTGGAGTCTCTCATTGTTTTTGCCTTCGTCACCGCGTCGTCGAAACTGGTTGGTTTGTCTAAGAGTAACTTCTCTTTAATGTATGAATTTTTTTCGTTCAGGTTCCATGAAAATATGTCTTTTAATAAGCTATCAGCAATGGTTCCAAACTCACATTGAAGACTAATATTCTTGAGATCAGTGGCGTATGTTTCCAGTTCCTCGTCATCACCTTGTCTTCTGTTGAAAAGCTTGTGTCTCTCTACCGAAATATTTACCTTCGGCAAATAGTAGGCCTCAAATTTTTGTAATAGGTCCTTGTAGGTGATAGTCTTCATATCAACATCGAACGAGTAATAGACCTGTAAGGCCTCCGCCCCAATACAGTTCAGTAGTATGGCGACCTTCCTTTCGTCGGGTTCTTCATTGAGTCCGTTTGCGATCATGTATATTTGTAGTCTCGTTGTGAAGTTTTTCCAAGCGACCGGCATGTTTGAAGCGTCATGTTCCAATTGAAACGTTGCAGGCGGCAATGGCGGCGGCGGTGGCTTCGGCGAAGTTGGAGCCATCTTCTTGCTTTCTTCTTCTATTTTGTGGTTTTATTGTGTCGAAATGGGCACTTCTGGCACCATGTCAGGCTAGCCAGCCTGTAGATTTTAATATTAAATAAAAATCAGTTTAGAGTAAGTCCCGCCATGATGGGGAGACCATCGACGAAGACGTTTATTTTTTTAAAAACCACAGACTACATAAAATAGCGCTGTATGTAACAAAGCCGAAAGGAGGTCAAGGTACTCATGAAACTGAAAATCTTTCTCCATGGAACATAAGCCGAAAGGTGAAAACTGAAAAAAAAAATTTGGACCTCCCATACAAAATCGCCGATCAGCTGATTGATTTACTATGAGAGCTCCAATTTTTTTTTTTATACCTATTTCGACCCATGTTTTATGGAGAAAGTTGTTCAGTTTCATGAGTACCTTGACCTCTTTTCGGCTTGTTATAGGTACCCTTTTCGTTACTCCCTGTATAAGCAATTCAAGATAAAGGTTTATTTATGTATAATATATGCACGGAAAGAAACATCTTGATCCCAAGGTAAAACTATAAGCAGCGGTACAGCTACTGGGCGGGTCAATTATAATAAAAAAAACCGGCCAAGAGCGTGTCAGACACGCCCACAAATAGGGTTTCGTAGTCAACGTTTAAATATCAGGTTTTTCAGCATTACAAACTTAATTTGTTGCTGGTTTGTTAGCAGCAGTATGATGACTAACCGCAAATAGAAAAACTCAATTTTTTCTGAAACCTTTAAGGGTACAATATCCGTTATAGTTTTCATTGTAACTTCAGATTGTAAGCTATATTCCATATTTATTTCAAATTTTTAGCTTTTATACTTTAGAAGTTACAGCTGGAACAAATTCAAAAACGCCCTTTTTAAAAGTAAATATCTCGTGACAGAAACATTTTAGTGACTTTGTTTCAAAGAAACCTCATCTTAGTTTTAAAAGACCTATTCGACGATATCCTATTCAATATTACAGAAGAAAAAAAAATTTTTTGTCCCCCTTTCACTTGTATGGGAGGGGGTCCAAAAAACATTTAAAATAATTTTTATTAACATTTCTATTTTTGGGTCAACACGATCTATCTTCTCACCAAATTTCATGTCGATAGCTCTAAAACTGACGAAGATATGAGGGCGCGGCATACAGACAGACAGACAGACAGACAGACAGACAGACATGACGAAACTATAAGGGTTTCTAGTAGACTACGAAACCCTAAAAAAGAAGCAAGTAAGTATTTTAAGGTGAGATAAAAAGAAGTCCAAAAACTAAAACCCGACTACTGAGAGATGGCGCTCTAAAAAGAAAGAAACAAGATTTTTTTAAATATTAACTACACACAATTTAATGCCTCTATCGTCTACAAAAGTGATACAAAGCTAACACCTATAATATTTATTTCTGTGGAAATTTAATATAAATTCATAGTGGTTTTGAGGTGATAGCTGTGGTCGTGTGCCACTTTGCCTATTACAGTAAGAAGTACTGGAATACGTGGCACATGACCACAGCTATCACCTATTATAGGTGTTAGCTTTGTATCACTTTTGTAGACGATAGAGGCATTAAATTGTGAGTAGTTAATATTTAAAAAAATCTTGTTTCTTTCTTTTTAGAGCGCGATCTCTCAGTAGTCGGGTTTTAGTTTTTGGACTTCTTTTTATTTTGAATATTTTGGAGTTTAAATAAGTTAAAAACATGCCTGTAATAACAAAGAATACTCAATATAGCTACTCTCGTAATACTGTAGCAGATGTGGAAAGTGTACATACTCCAAAACGTAATTGATAGCTTTTTCGCTATAAAAAAATACAAGCTGACTTACAAGATTGAGAAGGCATGATTTATTAGATAGGTAGGACATTTAGTGTTAAAACGAAGAAGTTCGGATGATGATCCTCGTCTTTTATCAATTCACCCAAAAAATTATTTATGCTCGTCACAAATCTCCAAAACCTCGAATTTCAAAAACTTCTAGTGTTAAAGAATTGCTAAAATTTTTATACCACATAGAGGTAGAAGAGACAGAGACAGAAGAAAAGCCTGCGCAATTAAGCAAGTGTACCTTGGCTAATAACGCAAAACCAACCTAAAACTGCCTGAAGTGAAACTATTGTCGAGAAGAATTTTTTTATTTGCGGTAGCTTATAATTGGCTCATACTTACTAATATGCTATTCATTGTGTAAATTATGCTGTTAGCTCCCCGAAAACAATAAAAAAAAAAAAAGACCAATAGCTGCATTCATCGCCTTAAAGCCTTTCTTTTCCCACTAGGTGGCAAACTCAAGTGCGAAAGGGAGCGCCATACGGCTGTAAATGCAGCGATTACCCGAGGATATGGTTGGTTCAAGGTTTACTTTTAAAGGGGATGTTAACGTTTTACTTTTCTGTGAGCAAGCCCCCTCAACGCCCCAAAACGATGGTTGGTGCGAGTTTCACTTCTAAAGTAACGTCCACGTTTCTTTTTTCTGTGAGGGTATCAGGTAGTAACTGAGTAGCAACAGTTAGTACTATAGATACATAAAAGATCTTTTACATTAACATGTTCGTTGCGTATACGTACCTAGTAAGCACCTTTGTTTTATACGCACGGGTTTGCTATAGATATTACATTTTATGTATCTTGTGCTTATATGTCAAATAAATTTTATCATCAACAATATTACAAGTCCGAGTCAAATGAGCACGAATATCAAATGTGTTAGTGCGATACCTTATCTTTATTCCGACTTCATTATCTAAGAAAATCTACGTTTTCGAGATGAAATATATCCATTTCTGGATTGTGCTAATTCTAAAGTAGATGTCCACGATTCTTTTTTCTGTGAGGGGGGCAAGCCCCCCTCAACCACCCGAGTCGATGGTTGGTGCGAGTTTCGCTTCTAAAGTAGATGTCCACGTTTCTTTTTTCTGTGAGGGGGGCAAGCCCCCCTCGAACCCCCGAGTCGATGGTTGGTGCGAGTTTCGCTTCTAAAGTAGATGTCCACGTTTCTTTTTTCTGTGAGGGGGGCAAGCCCCCCTCAACCCCCCAAGTCGATGGTTGGTGCGAGTTTCACTTCTAAAGTAGATGTCCATGTTTCTTTTTTCTGTGAGGGGGACAAGCCCCCCTCAACCCCCCGAGTCGATGGTTGGTGCGAGTTTCGCTTCTAAAGTAGATGTCCTCGTTTCTTTTTTCTGTGAGGGGGGCAAGCCCCCCTCAACCCCCCAAGTCGATGGTTGGTGCGAGTTTCGCTTCTAAAGTAGATGTCCACGTTTCTTTTTTCTGTGAGGGGGGCAGCCCCTTCAACCCCCCGAGTCGATGGTTGGTGCGAGTTTCACTTCTAAAGTAGATGTCCACGTTTCTTTTTTCTGTGAGGGGGGCAAGCCCCCCTCGAACCCCCGAGTCGATGGTTGGTGCGAGTTTCGCTTCTAAAGTAGATGTCCACGTTTCTTTTTTCTGTGAGGGGGGCAAGCCCCCCTCAACCCCCCAAGTCGATGGTTGGTGCGAGTTTCACTTCTAAAGTATGTAGATAGCTTCGATGCTCCGCAGTTAATATTAATTATTTGTGGGGCTGGTTCTTGCCTAGCTACGTAAATGAAACTGGAACTATTTATGAGGATAAAAACTGATATATTTCTGCTATGTAACACGTCCTAGGTCAATACAGAATTCAAGAGCAATATGGCTACACGCCAAGTATAGACAAAACTTAGAAACTAAAAAAGATCTAAACCTAAAAGGTTATATTGTGTTGGAAGTAACCAACATGTTCCCCAGCGCAACAAGAAAACAAAATTAAAAATGCTCTTATCTTAAAGGCAGTGAACAAAACACAACAAAACTTAACCTAATCTATAGGCAAAATAGCGACTCCGCTTAGAGAACGCTTATACACCTTTTTATTTGGCGTTACAACTTCAATAACTCGAACCCTCCCATCCTTCCCAGGATGGACCTTTATAATCCTGGCCATGGGCCACGAGAGAGGTGGAGAATTAGGCTCCCTAAGGATCACCAATGCTCCAACCTGTACATTAGGAATACTATCCCGCCATTTAGGCCGAGCTTGTAATACATTGAGGTAATACCTGTACCATACATGCCAAAAACGACTTTTAATTTTATTACACAATTGCCAGTACTTCAACCTATTATCAGGTATATCCTCTACATCCTTTTCTGGATACGCAGTAAGCGCAGTGCCAATCATAAAATGTCCGGGGGTGATGTAACTAAAATCATTTACATCATCCACGGTTACAGGCAGTAAGGGCCGTGAATTTAGTACAGCCTCGATAGAACATAAAACCGTAGCTAACTGCTCATAAGTAAGGACATAATTCTGCATGACACGTTTAAGGTGGAATTTCATGCTTTTCACTGCAGCTTCCGCAAGACCAGCAAACACTGGCGAGTAACTAGGAGTAAAATGAAAATTAATATGGCACTGAGCAGCATAATTCAAAACTCGTGTTTGGTGATCTTGAGAAACCTGTAATTTATACAAACGTTCTAAATCATTTTTTGCTCCTTTAAAAGCACTGCCGTTATCACAATATACATCTGAAGGCAGGCCACGTCGACAGGCGAACCTTTTTAAACAAGCAAGAAAACAATCAGTAGTTAAATCTGACGCTAACTCAAGATGTATAGCCTTAGTTACAAAACAGACAAATATACATACATAACTCTTAGTCTGTATCGCACGTCTTACCCTAGAGTTTTTAAGCATAAAGGGCCGGCATGGTCAATTCCTACACGCTCAAAAGGTCTACATGACGTGACTCTTTCTGCCGGAAGTGAAGACATTAACTGCTTTGCACATTGTGCTTTCATCCTAAAACATATTAAACACTTGTGGACAAGCTTCTTTATATGCCTATAGCCATTAACAATCCAGTAACGCTGATTTAGACTAGACAATAACAACTTGGGCGCAGCGTGCAAAAGCCGTAAATGCTCATGATGAATAATCAAGTCAGTAATCCTAGACTCTTTTGGCAAAATTATAGGATGTTTCTGCGAGTAAGGAATATTACTATTTGCAAGTCTACCTGATACTCTCAGTAACGATTTCTCACCGTCAAGAAACGGATGTAAGGGCGTAAGGGACCCTTGACATTTTCATTATTAGAACTCAAAACCTTAATCTCTTCCTTGAAATAAATGCTCTGCTCATGTCGAATTATAGTATGTAAGGCATCATTCAATTCAAGGGACGACAACGATGCACTTGATTTCCGCGAGTTCTTATTCTTAAGATTATGGCAAAACCTGAGAATATAGGCCATAACCCGTGTCATTTTGTTGAGATCCGAAAATCTATCAAGAAATGAATACAAACCATCCTCCTTTTGTGTCACAAGCGAAACCTTGGCGCCAGCAAGTGCTTGCTCCTTTTTCACCTCAGGCAAATCACCCACTGGCGGCAGGGCAAATTTCTGCTCAAAATTGTACTCACTGTCCCGTAGGCATTCTGGACCTTGCCACCACAAGGAGCAATCTATCAACTCATCTGGATCCGTCCCTCTGCTAACAATGTCAGCTGGGTTCTGCTCGCTTGATACATACAACCAGCGCCACCTATCGGTCTCCTCCCGAATCAACCTCACTCTATTTGCAACATAAGCGCTGAGCTTCATTGGCTCAGTAGCAAGCCAAGCTAGTGAGATTTGTGAATCAGAAAATAAATAAACATCCTGTATGTTTATTTTCAAAGAAAGCGTATCATGGACCCGGTTGACCAGTCTTGTTAGTAAAAGCATCGCATTGAGCTCCAAACGCGGTACGCTGAGTGCATTCTTATTGCGGGGGTTGATCCGAGATTTAGAGCAGAGTAAAGAGATAGATGTCTTACCTGACTCGTCCACCACCCTGAGATAAACACAGCATCCATAAGCAGTCTCACTCGATGCATCAGCGTAGCCGATTAGCTGAACCACTTTTGCGCTCACTGGAACCCTAATGTTTCTATTTATGTGTAAGGGTCGCATGCTTGACAACCTTTTAGCAAATAGCTGCCACTCTGAATTAAGGGACTGAGGAAGGGCATCATTCCAACCTATATTCGCAGCCCATAACTTCTGCATGAAAGCCTTAGCCTTAACAATAACAGGCGATACAAAACCTAAGGGTCATATAATTTGGATACGTAACTCAAAACCTGTCTCTTGTTAGGATTTTCAATATCAAAAGACTCTGGGCATGAAAACACAAAACAATCCTTATCCACATTGAGTGTGATACCTAAAGTCTTCATATAAAAGTTATTCTTTTGAAAATCTAACTCATCAAAATGCTGTTTATCCAATGGAACATCACTCAAGACTTCTTTGGAGTTTGATGCCCATTTATGTGTATAAAAGCTACCTTTACTTAGAAGGTCACGAAGCTGCCTTTTCGCCTCAATAACCACATTGATATCCGAATGTGAATAGCATGCGTCATCAACATATGTACAATACTTCAAAATGTAAGCCGCGAGTGGATATTCATCTCCGTATCTATTTGCAAGCTCCAGCAAACAACGCGTCGCCAGAAAACTTGAACTCTTTTGCCCGTAGGTGACCGTATCTAATTGAATACACTTTATAGGCTCGTTGGGACTACTCCTCCACAAAATATTTTGCAAAATAGCATGCTTTGGATTCACATTAACGCAACGAAACATTTTTTGTATATCAGTGGAGAAAGTATATTCGCCCAAACGGAACTGAAGCATAATGTCAAAGAGCTCTTGCTGAACAGAAGCGCCATTTAGCAAAATATCATTAAGCGAAACCTTTTTATCAGTTTGCATAGAAAAATCGAAAACCACACGCGTTTTTGTGCTTTTGCTATTTTCATTAAAGACAGCATGGTGAGGAGAAAAATGCCGGTACTCATTCTCAAAATTAAATGAGCTAAAATCAATGAAATGACCATGTCCCAACTGTACATACTCGTCAATGAACTTTTCATATGCCGAAAGCAAGTTTACATTTTTGTGCAATTTTTTCTCAAGGTTTAGGAACCTGTATAACGCAAAATCAAAAGAATTCCCGAGTGCATCGTTAATCTCTTCTAGAGGCAATTTCAGAGGCAAATCCACCTGAAATTTGTTATTTTCCAAAGTGGTAGTGGTGAGGAAAATCTCTTCGCATAAATCTTGCTCTGACTTATTCTCTATGAATTTTTCAGGAATGCTTTCCGCCTTCCAAAACTTTTTTATTGTTTCATTGACGTCGTTGTCACAATTGATACACAGTAATGAGACCTTACTTGAAGTGTCCTTTTGTTGATGATAGGTAAAGAGCCACCAACTATGTGGCGAAACTTGTATTAAATATGCGCAGACCCTGGAACTGCCCCTGGGCCTCCTGATCATTCGGTGTCGGAGCCGCCTGCAGAAGAACACCCTGTTGCTCCGGAAACAGCACCTGGAAAAACACATCAGATCCGATCAACATATTGATTTCTGATGGCTTATCAAAATCATCATCAGCCAACTTGACACCTTCAGGAATCCTAAGTGCAGCCCTATCAATATCTAACTGAGGTCTAGCTAGTGTGATGCTCTCCATTACATTGCAATTCAGTGTGACTTTAAAAGGTGTAACCTCTGAGAACACCTCTAGAGGTACAGAATAACTACTTGAGACTCTTCTGTTATTGACCCCTACTATTGTGGTGCTATCCAGCCTAGGCGTTATACCTAGAGCATCAATTACCTTTTTTGTGACTATATGTGCCTCTGAGCAACAGTCCAATGCTGCCTTGATATGTACCTCCCGACCATCCTGTGAGTACAACTTAACTTTCACCGTAGGCAACAATTTTCTTTGAGCTGTATCATGTGAAATCAAAGTGATGTTCTCCTTTTCTGCTGCTAGATCATTATGTAATAATGTATTATGTGCCAGTTTACAAATGCTACAACGGAAATGGAAGCGGCATTTTCCTTTATGCTTCATCAGACATGTGTGACATATGCCCTTTTCATCAACCAACTTAATCCGCCCCGTGAATGGTAGGCACTTGAAACTTTTACAAGCAAATAATTTGTGTTCCTTTGAAGAACAATACTCACATGGTTTAGCTCCTGAAGCAGGTGGAGTAACCGCGACGTTCACCACTGAGGTTTTCTGACTCTTGTTCGAAGAAACCGGCTCAGCGTTCTCCAGGGCCAACGCTCTCTTCTCAAGATATTGAAGAAAGTCCACCACCGTCGGGTCAGACTCATCACTCCGCTCCAACTGATAGGCCCGTGATGTGTAGGTATCTAGTTTACGATACAAAATTGATAAGATGATAGGATCCCAATTGTCAGTATTAACATCTAAGTTCTTTAAAGCGGCCATACATTGCTTAACATGGCTAACAAAGTCCCGTATATTACTAAGGGTAGACCTGACCAGAGCATTCATATCAAGCAATGAGTTAATGTGTTCATTGACAATTTTAAACTTGTGATTATACCTATCATTCAATAGTCTGCGCGCCTCATCATAGTTTTCTGAGCTCAAAGTGAGATTTTTAATCAACTCAAAAGGCTCCTTTTCCAAGAAGGAACGCAGATAATACAGCTTTTGCACGTTATCTATAGACCTATCCTTATGAATAATTGCATCGAACAAATTCATGAATGGCGTGTACTCGCTATATTTGCCTGAGAAGTTTTTTATCTGAATAGTCGGCAACTTAGTTCTATAGGTACTGTTCTCAGCAGTTTGAGGTGAAGATTTTAATTGAATAGCCTCATTCAGGACTGTTAATACTGAAAAGTATTTACCTTCTACCTCGGACACGTCGTCATTGTCACTTTCATCAAGTCCAAGAACCTGCATCTGGCAGTCCTCATATTTTTTAAATAGTTCGGTGAGCCGCTCTCTTTTTGACCTTAGCGTGAGCAGCGAGGACTCGTCAACATCGGCTTTATTCTCGGCGAAAGTGTTGAGCCTCGTAATAGAACATTTCAAGTATCTTCTAGAGGCACGGAGCTCTTGAAGCCTAGCCTGCCGCGCCTTAGCGGCGGCTTCGTCCTCGGCCATTATAAAGTATCGAACTAATAACGCGCCTATCTTTACTTAGGACTAAATGTACCTAAATTATAAAAATCTTTTGTAAATATTTATCAAAAACACCAAAATGGAATAGAATAACAAAACACACTACAAACAAAATACAAATTCTACTAAAATGACATTACGCTACGCATGCGCGTCGGTTTCGACCACTCGGAACGCTGCTTCACGTCACTTGCGCTGACGTCTTGCTGCCGATTCGTCCTCTAGAAGCACACGTGACCTGTCGGCCAATTGCGTAGAACCTCTCTTGGTGACGTAATGACAGCCGCCTACGTCGTGACTGGTGATTGGTCCAAAATATGGACTCGTCCAAAAAAGTGATTGCCCGTCATAGTAGTAGCCCATTCATAATGTGCTTGTGCGAAAGAGACAAAAATCTTGCGTCTCGCTCTACTTGCTCGTCCCGGGAAATTTGAAGCGAAACAAGATGGCAGAAGAGACGAAAATGTCTAAATTAGGCTGATGAAAACCTATTGTGAATGCGACGAATTCTTCGTAAGTATGTAGCGAAAAATTGATTGCGCCGCTCGCTGATTAATAATTCTGAGTCGATCCCCACGAAGCGCTCCACCCACACAGAGGAAAGACGAATTTTTCGAGAAAATTAGCGAAAAATTTGTTGCATCGATCGCCGTTGTATCGCAGTAGGTATGAAGACGAAGATCACTCTTGAGACATGTTACTCGTTACAGTAAAAAAATATCAGCTGACTTACAGTCGTTGCAGGTCTATTATAGCATAAAAACCTGGGGCCTCGTTGTAATTCTTGCAGCACATGAAGACGCGTAGCTAAGCAACTTTTGCCTGTTGCTCGTAACGGACCAAACTGTAGATAGCTTCGATGCTCCGCAGTTAATATTAATTATTTGTGGGGCTGGTTCTTGCCTAGCTACGTAAATGAAACTGGAACTATTTATGAGGATAAAAACTGATATATTTCTGCTATGTAACACGTCCTAGGTCAATACAGAATTCAAGAGCAATATGGCTACACGCCAAGTATAGACAAAACTTAGAAACTAAAAAAGATCTAAACCTAAAAGGTTATATTGTGTTGGAAGTAACCAACAAAGTAGATGTCCACGTTTCTTTTTTCTGTGATGGTATCAGGTAGTAACTGAGTAGCAACAGTTACGGGTTTGCTATAGATGTTATATTTTATGTATCTTGTGCTTACATGTCAAATAAATTTTATCATCAACAATATTACAAGTCCGAGTCAAATGAGCACGAATATCAAATATGTTAGTGCGATACCTTATCTTTATTCCGACTTCATTATCTAAGAAAATCTACGTTTTCGAGATGATATACATTTCTGGATTGTGCTAATTCCGCCCTTTCGTTTGATATCCAATTCGATACCAGTACAAGAAAATAAATATTTTTTCGTTACTTCACACTGTATAGAGGACGCCATATTAAACCTTTTGACATTATATAGCCTATAACCACCAGACTGTTCAGACGCTTCTATTGATACCTCATTTGTCGAATTCGGATAATTAGTTCGGGAGTTATGAGGGAACAGACGAAATTTATGCCACATACATACAAACATACATACATACAGGTCAAAATCATAACCCTCCTTTTTGCTTTGCTGTAGTCGGGTAAAAATATAAACAATTAATTTAAAAATATTGGCTTTCCCCTTTGTATGTACTCGAATTTAAAAGGTCCAATAACTAATAATCACAAATTTCGTCGGGCAACACAAATCAAACTAAAGTTAACTTTTAAAGCACTCGCGATTACTTTCACACATAATAATTACTTTAACGGGTCTTTTCGCGATAGTTTTTTAGTCGTCGAGTGTCCAGGTAAATCGCTTATTTACCTAAAAAACTATCGCGAAAAGACCCGTTAAAGTAATTATTATGTGTCAAACTAAAGTTATCTATCAAAAAAAAATAATCACAAAGCATCGTCGTATATTGCGGCGTGGTATTTATATTTCTATAATGACGCCGCAATGTATGTAGAAGATTGGTGTTTTGCTTTGTATTTTGTTTGAAAAATAGGTTAACAGGAGACACGGCTTTAAGCATAATTAATTATAGTTACAAAACAGTAAACTAATTATATTTATTAATGTTTATAAACTATTATTTTAACTAAATATTTTACTGAGGTGTGAGTGGGAACTTTCACTAAGTATACACTGCTTATCAGAGATAAGGACGATAATACTACGCTAGTACTATTAATTATAGGTACTGTGATAATACATTTAAAACAAACTATGTCATTCAATAATTCCAGCACGTCTGTCCTAATGTAGTTATACCTGTTTAAAAAAGTTTTTTTTAAATAAGATAGGCCCGCATTTGTCTAGGGTCAGGTAGGCTACAGTGACTCGGATTTCTTCAATCAATAAAATTTTATAGAAAACTTTGAAGTATCAAACTGAAATTCATATCTAGGATGCATTGATTATTACTCTTTCGTTTCGCATTATAATTTTTTGCAATAACTCGACACTTAGGTCACCAGACATTTTTTTCTAGAAAAAAAAATGTGAGTCACTGTGTACTCGTACCTGTCTACACTGACTCAACCCCTGTGGTACACAGTGACTCTAACAGTTTATATGGACTTGGCAACCTGTCGTGCAAGTATAATATTTATTGAAACTATGCATGTTAACCAATTATATTTGTCAAAGTATTCTTTTCATATCATTTTATTGCCATAAGAAATATTTTACAACTGTCTGTCAATGTTTCTAAATATAGAGAGATGAGCCAGTACTAAATGTTAGAGTCACTGTGTACCACTTAAATTTGAGCCAGTGTAGACGCCGACGCCTTTTTGAAATAATTAGCCTACAAATATTACCAGACTACTCTAAAAGCTAGCAAATCTAGCTTATTACTTAGTATATGAACACCACTTTCGATCATAATAATTACATTTCCCTAAATCTTTCAATCTTAACCGATAAAAATACATGTCGGGTATCGTTAAAAGCATTTTTAGAGGTGCAAAACCAATCGCGCATTTTTTTCACAATCAAACCGCACTGGAGTGGACGGATGATTGGTTTGTATGTGTTTGGTTGTCAAGAGCTACCATTATGTTAAGAATACAGATAGATATAGCTAGCCTATTACGAAATATAAGCGTGAGTCAATGTACCCGCCTGAGTCACCGATCCCTACCTGACCCTACTGTTGTTGGAAAGTGATGATGCAGACGATGTTGGAGCATGCTTGCCTAGGTAGTACGAGCATACTTACATACCTTTGTGGGCATGATGCTTTATTTTCATATTTCATGGAGTGATTCACCACTTCAAATATTTGCAGTTGTTTTTTTATATTCTTTATTTAGTGAAAAGTTAGGCAGAAAAATTGCACAATTTTTTGCAGTTTCTACCTTGCAAATACCTATCAATTTGCATAATATTATTTTGGATGCGAAATAAATTGTGCAATAGTTTATAAATGCCAAATGTAATGATAAACATAAGGAAAACTACAATTATAATCGTCATTAAGTAGGTGAAACCAGTGAAATAAAGGAAAGGTATACCTTTTGCAAATCTTTGATGTTGTAATACTGATGCTTCTCAAATGCAGCAAATAGCATGTTGAGCACAGCATCCTTTTCAGCACGATACTTCTTGCCCTCAGCTTTCTTCCGCTTTTCATATTCAATCTGAAAAAAGAAGCAATACTGTTAAAGAAAATATAGTGTCAAACCAAAGTATAGTGAATTATTATCTTCTTGGAAAACTCGGAATCCCATGGAAACTCCTCTCCTCTTCTTTTCGTTTGCGTAAACCTAAGGGTTTTTACAGCCTTTTACGCTCTGCTTACCGCGCAAGGGATATAGGCGTGATATATAGATAAACTTACATTGTGCTTGCGATTAGCACCAGGTTTGGGGGGTACTATGCTGTCTAATTGTTGAACCTGTCTCCGAGGCTTTGTAGCTTTTCTTATTGATTCAGCCTTCAGCTGGTAATACGTGGAATCTGCATTTGGCCTGCATTCTAGTTTCTGTACTATCCTCCCTTCCATATACAGTTTCTCTGCTTCAGGGACCACAGCATCTGAATTTGAAGCTGGAATCATATTAAAAGTGGTAAGCACAACATTTTTAATTAATAAGAAATCCATAAGGTGCTACTTGTTTTACTTACACTTACTATAGCTGATTTTAATTCTCACAAATATGGGGCAACAATTACGACAGACAGAACAATAAACTCTGACCCAGAACTTACGTGCAGCATGAGAGAATACTCCCAATGACTGGCGCGTAACGTTGGACACATCAAGTCTGAGTTCTTTAGGAATGGACTGTTCTCCGGGCTCCTTCAAGCAAAGAAGTGCCTCTGACAGAGACAGCTTCACCTGAGCGCGCTGGCCAGGCATCTTGGATATATTCAGTATCCCAACTTCAATATTTCCAGATTTTTTCCATTTATTAGCGATATATTTCGGAACCTTCACCAACCAAACACCTCTGACTGTGTTGGACAAATCCAATTGATGGTCTATTTGAGGCTTTATTGAAGTATTCATTTTGTAGTATTGCACACCAGGAAATAACACAAGCATAAGCAGTATTTATGTTATTATCAGTTACCTCTCTATCACAAAATCAGATAACATCGATATTTTACATTCGTTTTAGAAAAGTGCTGCCTCTCGTTTTAAACCAAGATTTTTTATTTATAAGTAATAAATAAAGTATGCTAAGCGTGTTAAAATTATTTATTATAAAAAATATAATATAATTTAAATATTAATAAAAAATATTTAAGTTGTTCAACTCTACAACACGGCAGCGCAGAGTACAATCAAGTACTGCTCGGGCAGGTTTGTGCCATTCATACGGCGCGCACAAGATTTTTATACGGAAATCTTATCACACACAAACACAACACAGTTTGATAAGCCGTGTCTCCTGCTCATAATATGTTTTGTTTCCAAACAAAACACAAAAGATCGATGTACATTGCGGCGTGGTAATTCTTTCTATAATGACGCCTCAGTGTGCATCTTTCGATCTTTGGTGTTTTTAGGGTACCGTACCCAAAGGATGAAAACAGAACCCTATTATTTTTGAGACTTCGCTGTCTGTCCACCTGTCTGTCTGTCCGTCTTTCGCCAGGCTTTTCATCTCTCTAACTATTACAGTATCAGTACCGTAGGAACCATTCACAGATGTCGTATTTTTGTTGCTGCTGTATCAACTACTGCTACTACAGCTACAACAGTCCACTGCTGGTACTAAAAATTAGAATTTCAAAAAATTAAGACGGCTCCCATACAAAAAAAACATGTTTGTTTTTTTTTACTCGTATTTTTATGATGTGTCGGTCGGAGTCTGTACGTCATGAGCGGTAATAGTAAGACAGTTGAAATTTTCACATAAAATGTATTACTATTGCCGTTATAACAACAGATGGGTTGCCCCTTCGAACGCATAACATTCTTCCTCCTATTTGCATTACGCATAACACTTTCGGCATAGTTGTCATTTCGCATAATTGTAAATTGGCATAGTTTTTTAAATGCATAATGGATATATTGGCGTAACAATAAATAACCATAATTTTGTTTACCATAATGATTATTATAACCTTAGAGATTATAACTATAAACTTAAAACCTCATAAAAATCATGAAATGGATAATTACTAAATATTTATTTAGAAAATACACTTGGGCACGAATGGCACAATGTAGGTAGGTACTTTGCCGTATTCCTCAGTGGAGTATAGACAAAAAATACATTTAGATATAATAAACATGCAAAAAATAACGCAATTCTTTTTTCGAATTGTAGTTTTTTTATAGCATTTACTTTCCATGTCATGCCATCTTAGAAAAGCATCACTCCAATACTAGCCGCGGGTGTCACAAAAAGAAAGTTACATATTAAATTGAAGATGAATGGGCTGCACTCATCAATCCTCTTGCCAATCGTGGCAAATATACAATTAAATAGATACCTACCATATGAAGAATGCTATTTTTGTTACAATTAAGGTGAAACCGCACTGTGACGTGCGCGGCGCGGCGCAGCAATTGCAGCGTAGTTTAACCATTTTTGCAGATTTTATCAGATAAAAAATTGTGTCATATTGCGATTGCACTTTTATTCCTACTGCCTTTTATGCGTTTACTTCATTATGCGTATCGATCGTATGCCAAAGAAATGTATGGCAAAAAAGTTATGCTTGATTAAGATTATGCGAAAAGATGAGTATGCCAAAAACAGGTATGCAAAAGTACATTAGGACATAAAATTTTATGCATTCGAATGCACCTAGATTAGGTCAGGTGCTACACTACCTGGCGAACAAAGTCCGCTTCGGCATACATTGCTGGTTGAATTGGTTTTGTTGTATTGATGACATTCATGTAATAGCCAGCAATGTAGACCGAACTGCGCTGCGCCGCCCCTGGACGAGACACACAGCGCCTTCTAGCTCCAAACTAAGCAAATATTTGAAAATTGATTTTATAAATATTTGTGTCTGATGGGAATCGAACCCACGACCCTCGGCGTATAAGTCAGGGGCACTAATCATTACGCCACAGGGACAGTCATCGATTCGGATCGGGATTCATTTGAACTTTGAGGTGTCAAAATTAGTGCTGCGATGCCACGATTTAAAATAAGTGTAATTTAATAAAATAAATATTTTGTAATTTTCGAAAACGGTTCTACTGCTCTAATTTTTTTGTTAATTGACTCTTTGCAATGTTAATTGACTCTTTGCAACGTACCTTTCCACACCCTTTTGGATTTATTTGTTGCTTTGTAACACGTTGTATGGCGATCAGCGGAAACACTTCGATACCGCGTTTCAGGACTGATGGAATTATGTGGAGCGCATGCGCGCCGCCACAACCCGATTGCGGTAATTTCAAAAGTTATAACTTGAAATATAAATCCGCCATCTTGATTTTAAGTTTTTTTTATTTATCTCCAGACTCTCCAGTGTCACTTGCGCTGCTGAGACTAATCCAACGACACCTCACATGTCAAGCTGTCCAGCCGTTTGTAGTAGCCCGTGAAAACGTTTCTTTTTGTCTTCATATACTTTATGTAATAAAATTAACTGCTATTATTTTAAGGGGTGAACCAGCCCAATCAACTTACCCCATATTTTTCATAATTACGTAAAAAAGCTTGGATTTTGGACTTTATACGTATAACTGCGGAATGCGGAACCTTTAGTGCGCGAGGCCGACACGTACTTGGCTGGTTTTCTTGGAGCATGTTCGTTTCATCGGAAAAATACTAAAAAACCGGAAGCCAAACTGAATGAAAGAGCGATTGAATGAATGAATGAACCAATTATAAAACAAAGTACAAACTGTCATGATTCTTTGGCGGGAATTTGAATCAAGAGGGTGAAAATTTTTCAAAGAAAATTTTAAAATTGCTTTTTGCTAAATAAATTGATAATTTCTTAGTAAATTTAATTACTAGTAACTTATATTCTAATAGTGCAATAAAAAAGCAACACAGCTTTGCTGCCCAGCCATGGGTCGCAAAGGCAAACGTAAAAAGGGAAACGATGGCGGAGAGGTAAGCGAAGGAGAGGACCCCGCTATGAGCGATGATGCGGGCGACGACGATGTAGACAAATACAAACCATACAAAACAGAAAACTACATCCGTCAGTATCCGGAGGATGGCGGTGAGTTCGAATATATAGTAATTTACGAGAGCGCGGACGACAAGACGCCGATAGGTGAGAGGGACTTGATGGGCTTGGGAAGCGCATTGAAGCTTAGTAACAAAGGTATCAAGCAATTGAAAAGAATCAATCGTTACAAAATAGCGGTTATATTTGAGCGACCAGGGTTAGCAAATGCAGCTCTTAATAATGTCAAGTCTCAAAGAGAGCTAAAGTTGAGGGCGACTATTCCAGCAAGATTAACGGAAGTGACAGGGGTAATAACAAACGTTCCAACATACATGAGCAACAAAAAAATATATGATGGAATTTCTAGTTGCAGAAATGTTGTATCTGTACGCCGATTCATGCGACGTTCCAAAGACGACGAAGGTAACTCCTGCTTGGTACCAACACAAGCGGTATCGATAACTTTTGCTAGTGCAGTACTTCCTGATTATGTGGATATTAACAGCTGGTATTTCGAAGTAAGGCCATACACGCCTCCTGTGAGCCAATGCCTGCGATGCCTGCGCTTTGGACACATTGGTAAATTCTGTAAAAACGCCCAGAGGTGCTCAATCTGCGGTGATTCCCACAATTATAAAGATTGCGTAAAACGGCCAGAAGAAGCAGTCTGTGTTCACTGCAAAGGAAAACATGTTGCAATTGCCAAATCATGCCCAGTGAAAATTCAAAAGCAGAGGAGATAAAAGTTCAGATGCGCAGGGCCTCGTATTCTGAAGTTTTTAATAACAAAACTTCCCCACTAAAAAGTAAAGTAGACCCAGTTCAACAATTGTTTAAATCGGAACAATTCATGAATCTTCTGATTTCTTCAATTATAAAAATTATTTCCGCTAGTAAAGATGCTGAAAATCCCATCCCAATCTCTACTCAAAGTATAAAAAGCGCTTTACTTGATTCATTCAGTATCAATAAAACCACAGACCATAAAACTACCTAAGTAAATTCTAATTTATGGATCAGTTAAATATTGTTCAATGGAATGCTCAAAGTTTGTCTAGTAATTTACATGCTTTTACTTATTTTTTATATAATAATAATATTCATGTAGCACTTATTTCTGAAACCTGGTTAAAACCAGGAAAAAATTAAAATTAAAGGTTTTAACATCGAAAGATTAGATATAGGTACTAAACACAATGGTGTTGCTATATTAATACAAAATAATTTGCGTTACAATTTGTTAAACACACATTCTGATAACTCATTACAAAATTTGGCAGTTCAGTTACATTTCAACAATGAAATTATTACAATAATTAGTTTCTATAGTCCCACGTTGGCTTCTCCTTCCAACTTTACTTATTCCCGTCTTGATAGTTTGATTAAATCTGTACCGGGGCCTCTTATTATGGCTGGGGATTTCAATGCACACAGTACTTCGTGGGGTTGCACGTCAACTGATGCGCGTGGTATAATTTTGCAAGATGTGATTGATGATAATAATTTATGCCTCCTTAATGACGGCCAAGCAACTACTGTGGGTTCACATGTGGAAACCAAATGCATTGGATCTTACTCTCGTTTCTTCCTCATTATCATTACGATGTAGCTGGTCAGTTCATGATGATCCAATGGGGAGTTATCATCTTCCCACTGTTACTAGTATCCTTGGTTCTGTAAATAGAATTAACAATTCCAATTTAAATCAAGGAAATTACATCCGTCCAAATTTTTCAAATGTCGATTGGAAAAATATCAAGAAATAGTTAGTGACAAATTAACTACTTTTAACTTTGACTTTGAACGACCCCAGGAATCCTATTCTAATCTCTGCTCTTTACTACTAAATTGTGCATTTGAGGCTAATCCCACAACCAGAAATAATTCAGTGCAGCCAAATTTAACACGTAGGAAAAGACCATGTTTGCCTTGGTGGAATAATGCCTGCACTTTAGCAGCAAAAAATTCTAAAGCTGCTTACATTCAATTTAAAAATGACCCAACATTAGAAAATTATATCTATTTTAAAAAACAACAAGCTATTAAAAACTTACCATTAAAAGGAAAGAGAAGCTTCATGGATGGCTTTGTGTGAAACATTTAACCGGCAAACACCTCTGTCTGTAATATGGAAAACAATGCGCATGTTTAATAAATCTTTTCTGAATGTAATGTGATACGGTCTTCTAACACAGATTGGATACCAGCATTTTTAAATAAGTACACAACCGTTTCTCCAAATATTGTCACTACTACTGTTAACTCTCCAGTCACTGGTGGTAATGATTATTTAATTACACCTTTTACTTTAAATGAATTTATTAGTGCACTTAGCTCTAGAAGAGATACTGTTTTTGGTTTAGATCATATTCCATATAAGTTATTAAAAATCTTTCATTGTCAAGTAAAAAATGATTTTGGACATATTTAACTTTCTTTGGTCTAATGACATAATTCCCACTGAATGGAAGGTTGATTGTTTAATTCCAGTTTTGAAACCTGGTAAAGATGCGGATAATTGTAATTCTTATCGACCTATAGCATTAACATCCTGTATAGGTAAAGTTTTGAACAAATACTAAAACAAAGACTGGAATTTTTTATTGAATCTAATAAGTTATTACCTCCAAATCAGTTTGGTTTTAGACGTGGTCACTCTGCAATCGAAAGTTTGAATAATCTCTTTCTTGACATTCATCATTCCTTCTCATTTAATAAATTTGTTGTTTGTGTCTTCTTTGATATTGTTGGAGCCTTCAATAATGTTAATCACCATGTGCTTGCTGCGGAGTTACAGTTGTTAGGTTTACCTGGAAAATTAATTAGTTGGATATTCAATTTTTTAAATGGTAGGCAAGTATATGTCAAGTTTAAAAATAATTTATATGGACCATAATCGTCATATTTAGGTGTTTGTCAAGGTGGAATTTTAAGTCCTTTTTTTTTTTTTTTTTTTTTTTTTTATGATGGGCTTACTCTGTTGCTGTTCATCTTGTATATTAATAAATTAAATAGTATACTGGGTACCGAAGTAAGAAATTTACAATTTGCTGATGATTTAGCTATATATTGTATTGGGTCTAACATGCAAGCAACAGAAATCAAATTAAATTTAGCATTAGAAAGATTAAAAACATACTTTGATTATTTACATTTAAATGTTAGTCTAGAGAAAACTAAAGTTGTGATCTTTAGTAGATCTAGACTTTTAATATCTCATATATATTATGATGGTAGCTTATTGCCAGTAGAAGATGAAGCAAAATTTCTTGGAGTAATTTTTACTAGAAATTTATCATGGAATAAGCATGTAAGTTATGTGTCAGATAGAGCTTCTAGAGCTTTTAATATTCTTAAATCCTCGCTAGAACATCATGGGGCTGATCCTAAAGTTTTACTTATGTTATATAAGTCTGTGGTACGTTCCCACTTTGAATATAGTTTTCTTTGTTATGCTTCCAATCCTATTTTGGTTAAAAGTTAGAAACTTTACAGAATAAAAATTTACGTTTAATAACAGGTGCAATGAAAACAACACCTATTGTTTCTATGCAAGTTGAATGCAATATACCTCCATTGATGTTAAGATTTAAATATCTCAAATTTAGATTTCTACTGAAATTATTTTCTTTTACTCACCATTCCTTATTAGAAAATCGCTGAAAATCAAACTTTGGCCTCTGCATCTACTTCAATTAAATTCCCTTTATTCTGCTTGATTATTCTGAAATAAAAGTTTATAATGAAAGGCATAACATTCACAAATCTGACAAGTTGGCATGTTACGAGGAGCTTTTGAAAGCAAATTTTGCAATATGAATATAGTTATAGATAACTCTATTAGAACTAGAGAAGAGCTATATGAGAAACTATCATTATGGCCACAATACCAGCATATTTACACTGATGGCTCAAAACTGATACTGGTGTCTCTCTTGCATACTATCACAGTGCCTTGAAGACAGGAAATGGATATAAACTACCAAAACCTGCAGTATATTTACGGCAGAAGCTGCAGCAATTCAAGCCGCTTTAGAATATATAAACAATTTAAATCACTCTTTCCCTAAATGGCTTATTATTAGTGACAGTATGTCAGTTTTATCAGCTTTAAAGAATAACACTCTGAGTACAAATTATATTATTTATAAAATTAAACAGCTGTGGCAAACACTATACAACGCCAATGTTTCAATTGAATTTTATGGTCTCCAGCACTTAAAGGTGTGTCAGGTAATGAAACAGCTGACTACCTTGCCAGAACAATAAACAATAGCTTAATTGGACAACCCAGAAGAATGTCAGTTCCATGGAGAGATTTAATCCCATTGATTCAAGAGGAAATTAGACAAAGCTGGATAAATCAACATCAAATTATAATACAAGAAAAAGGTGCATGGTATGCTGCAATCAATAAGAATCTTGGAGAGAAACCCTGGTTCGCTAAGAATAATACCTTTATAAAAGAAGATTCTTCACACAAATATGCAGGTTACGATTTGGTCATTGTAAATTTAAAGCCCATCTACACCGCATGAAAATTATTAACTCACCTTTATGTACAGATTGCTCTCTAAATGAAAATCCAACGCTGGAACATATATTTTCAACTGTCCCTTTAAATATTAACCGAATTTTATTAATTGACAAGCTGCAAGATATTTACAAAGACAGTATCCCGCCTTCGCTTCAAGAACTTCTATCGAACCCTGCCACTTTTAATCCAATATTTGACTTTATTATCTCCACGGTTGGAGAGCTTTGACATGGATTTAACCCGGACATGGAATTTTATGAACCTGAAAATTACACAAGAATATATAGAAGAAATGGCATTCTTGCCTTGTTTTTATTGGAAATAAGAAATGAACTATAGAAGAATTGGCATTTAATGCCTTATTTTTGAAAAGATAACAGAAAGAACTAATAAAAGACTAGGCTGTATGGCTAGTACCATTGCCTATCCTGATGGATGAATTTTTAAAACAACAACAGGACGGCCGATGATTGTCAATGCGAGCTTGTGTTTGTGAGGATTTTGTGGATAAAAATTTGACAAACTAAAAAATTTACAAATGCAATCATGATTCATTTTAAAGATACAAAAAATAAATCTGCCCTGAGCACAAGATGGGCTCAGATGACGAAACAGGAGCAGATTATCGAGAAGAAGAAGATGGAAATTCAAGCCAAACTGGAGGCTCAGAAACAGGCAGCAGCCCTTGCAGCGCAGGCTAAACTAGCTAAGTATGTGGCATTTACATTTTTACTTAGTCATCTAATAAAGTTATTTTTTATAACGTTCTTATACTTCTTTTGTGAGATGGACTATGACCTAACCTATTTGTCTGTAGGAAAGGTTTTAGATTCATTATCTGATTCTGAAACGCTCTCAGTGCCACTAGCAGTAGATTTAAGCAGTTTCGGTCAGAGTATATTTTTCGGGTTACTCTAAATGCACCCTAGGCCAAACTGAGGTTCTATTTTTACTGGGTTGTAGATGTGTAAACTATTATTACTATTACAAACATTCTTTTCTGTTTTTTTAGAAGACAGGTCTGTAGGCAGTTTGCTGTTTAGCAGGTCATTGTTAGAAACTAATACGCATGAGGACTTGTTTTGATGCAGCAACTGATATACATTTTCCTATGGGATTATGAAGTATTCCTGGCACGTTTTATACATGTACACCTTCCTTTTGAAACACTATTTATAAGAAATAAAAACCACATCAAAGTTTAGGGTGGAGTTAAGGGTATCCATGACAAAGAAACATAAATAGCTAAGTTCTTTATTTAAAAGTATGTATTGAAGTCATGTTATATTTCCAGCATTCGGAATAAAGATGAGAAGAACACATCAAACATCTTCTCCAATGATGGCAGCTTCATGAGCCAGTTCAAGGCTCTTCTTGAGAAACAGAAACAGGAGAAGAAACAGAAGGAAGAACTTGAACAGCAAAAGAGAGAAGAAGAGGAGAGAAAAGCCAAAGAGGCTAAGCAGAAAGCTGAAGCGGTTTATGAGAGGGAAAGGGAGGGTAGAGAGCAGATGCATGGTCAGGATGGTCACCATCATGAGCAAGGTTCGCATCATCATCATGATCAAGGTGACCATCATCATGAATCCCACCATCATCACTCTGGGGAAAGATCCAGGTTAGTGTCTAAAAATACCAGATTAGCTTAAATTAAATCTCTATGTTGTTATATTATTTTGAAGAAATTTAAAGTGTAGTTGTCTACTAATGAAATCAAACATATGGTTTTTTTTCCAGAAGAGAGAGACACCATAGATGGAGTGATGACAGAGGCAGGAACCATCCCCACAGCCCAATGACCCCAGTTGTCGAAGACCGCAAAAAGCATGACAACAACCCCCACATGCAGCTTCCCATGAGACCTCCCGGTGAAACTCAAGAAGAAAGCTCCGAGTCCAATGCTCATAATCCTTGGAATACCTTCCCACCACCACCTCCAGCTCCCGCCAATAATGAGGACTCCAATGATCATGATGACAGCAGCCAAGAAGGCTCATTTAACAAGCAACCGAACCAAGGCCAAGGTTTCCAACAAAACCAGGGGCCTAGACCCTGGGGCCCTGACATGGGTATGGGCCCAAATATGGGGCCAGGACCCAACATGCCCCCTTTGCCAAACATGCAAGGTCCAGGGCCTAACATGGGGCCTGGACCAAATATGGGACCGAGACCCCCCATGGGCCCAGGGCCTAACATGGGGCATCCAATGATGAGACCAGGAGGCCCCAACATGCCTCCAATGCCACCTGGTGGACCAGGCGGTCCAATGCCTCCTTTCATGGGTGGACCGCCTAACTTCCCCATGCCTCCTAATTTCATGGGCCCAAATGGTCCATGCGGACCTGGCCCAATGCCTCCTAACATGTGCGGGCCTAACATGCGCGGTCCCGGCCCTAACGGCCCGATGCCGCCTTTCTGTGGTCCTCCATTCCCTAATGGCCCTTTCATGGGCCCTAATGGTCCACCAAATTCTATGATGCCTCCTAACTCTAACAATGGCAATATGCCACCATTTATGGGACCTCGCCCGCCTTTCGGTCCAAATGGTCCTAACTTTGGTCCGAATGGGCCTAACTTTGGTCCGAATGGGCCCAACTTTGGTCAAAATGGGCCTCCAAATATGCCTTTCATGCCGCCCAACTCCATGCAATCACAAAATAACATGCCTGAGCAGAAGCCTTTGGATAATATTCCTCCTCCAGAGCCCATGAAACTTCAGAACATCCCACCACCAATGCCACTACCACTGAACCACATTCCCAAACCCAAAGATCTCGACCTAGGAAATATTCCAGCTCCACCTAGTTCTTCGCAAGGTAAATCTATAAAAATAGAACCATTGATATGCCTCTGCATTATTATTTTGGTTTGAAATAATATTGCAAAGGCTCTTACACAGTTTTCAAGTTCATTGGTAAATACGAAAATGTTCCAATAATTTTATCAGACTCCTTTTACAAGATCAAAGGGCTTGAAATTCTACTGTAGCATTAATTACGAAATACAATCATTGAATAACTACAAAATTCAACGCAAATTCTAAATAAAAAGTATCTGCATCATGTGTATGTCAATTATTGTATTTTGTAATGAAAATTGCACCCTATGCCGGATTCACAGTTTTAAGAAAATGTTTGGTTAGAGAATTTTAAGTTATCGTACAAATTCTCAAACCAAACTATGGTTGGGCAGCCCTAATGTGTATCATTTTACAGTTATCATTAGTATTCCCTTCACCTATCATTTATATTCAAACTTACGCGAAAGACGCAGATTGCGCGCTCTTTTATAATTAATTGCACTTCCACTTTTAAAAGACCAACTTGCTCTTGCACTGAAAGCAAATTTCATTTACAGTGAAGCAAAGAATGACTTTTGACTCTACATTTAAAAATGTTTAGTGTATAGTGAAAGCATTTGCAGAAGAACCATTTCAAATGACCTTTGGCATTTTTATTTACGCCATGACATACAGAAAATAATAAGTCCTGTATCATACATAGTACTTAGTATTGAGGGCCAGCCCGCTATCTATAACCTGTGAAATTGCGGCGGGTGCTATGTCGTGGCGAGCAAGACCCCTTGTTGACCCGTGGTACACAGTTCTCTCTCCAGATACGTTCCCGCCGTCCGTGCGCCGCGCGGCCACCGAGGTCGCCGCGAATGGGGACCACTGGGAAAATGTCCTGAAAGCCATACACTCACAAGACCAAAATATGTGGTAATGCCACTGTAACCATTGTCCCAGGAGGATACGTGACCTTTTATATTTACTTATTCATACGACATAGAATGCGCGGGCCGTGTTGTGAAACAGATAAGATAAAAATGTGTAATTTAATTTGTATGCTCGGTCTAATTCTATAATTTGATTGTAACTAAAAGTATGAATAGAATGACTATGTATGTAACTTTTCAGATAAAGATATTGTCATAATTTAATGCTAAAACCTGCTCAGCACGAAATCAAACTCAAAAACAAAGTTCTACCTAAGTTTATCAAAATAACTTCACAACACAGCCCCACAAGGTTTCAGGATACAAAACAATCTCTCTTTCTCCCTTTATTCTTTAGACTATACATTCGATATCCTTTCAGGTTCCTTCACAATACGAACAGTGGAGAATACAAGGCGTTCCGGGAGTTAGTGAACAAGCTGCGGGCTGAAAGTCAGCCGGAGGTTAAACCCGAGGATAAGTATGAGCCCGAGTTCTGCTTGGACGATGATAGCAATGACAGCAGGACCAATGTCAAGGAAGAAAGCAGGGAAAGGTAACACATACGCGAAAACTGTAAAGATACTTTTGCTTTTTATTAAGAAAATTAATGGTTCTGAGCCTTGAAGTACCAATTGTCTGTTTTCCGCACAGCATAGCGTACAAAATCAATAAGATTAATAAGCCCATCTTTTTTGGTGTCATGTAAAATGCAAATGACAAGTATATATTCATCAATTTCATCATAAAGCCCTATTCAATCCTTAGTGGAACTGGGGCGGTACGTGGGTACGCGGTATTTTAATTTGTACAAATTGTCCACTTACCTGACTGTACTTTGAATAAGGCTTTTTACTATGTATCATCCTATAACTTGCACAGATAAGAAACAAATCCAGAATTGGTAACATTATTGCTGACATTCTGCTCATATGTCATAAGGGAGGCAAACAATAATGTTGCCAATTCGGGATATGTTTTTTCTGCATCAGTTTTACTTTCCTGCATTACAACATTTCGCTCTTACAGCTACAATGACTCGAACTCTCAACCGATGTGGAATATTAACCAGCGCAGCTCGTACATAAAGCGTGAAGCCAGCTCGCAAAGCGACGAGGAGCCAGACACCAAGAGAGAGAGACGCAAAAGGAAGAAGTCCAGGTAAGAAAGAGACAGTAGTGTGTGACAGTATAGTGCATTTAGGTTCGGCACTCTCGATAGCATGCAGGTCCAGCAGGCTCTAACTCGCCACCGATGTGAAATATAAACCGAACCGAAACTAAGAGAGCGACGCAAGAGAAAGAAATCTAGGTAATAAAATAAGGATTTTGAAAAACGTCACTTCAATTTGCTACATTTCAAATTTGAGCCACGCAGGTGTAGAGGACATTGAAGTTTTTGTATATAATAATATCTGCATTTTTAACATACATACTGATTATTACACCACATCTAACAAAAGTTTGAGAGCCATTCAGAAGGCTGTGTATCACCATAGTGACAGATTTCAGCCTGTCGGCTTATATTGACACGTCAACTCTTAAATCCCATAGTCGCTTCTAACGACACCCACGGGAAAGATATAGGTGATGTTATTCTAGACCACAAAGCACATATTTTTAACAATAAATCATTTTTCTATTCAGATGGGGCGACGACCCGCCAGCAGATATCAAGCCGCCTGGTGTAGTAGCACCTCTACCACCCGGCATGGGCCCTATGACGGGCATGTCAGGACTGCCGGGAATACCAGGGATGCAGGGAATACCCATGCCAGGTATGTTCTAAGTAGAACAAGTTACTTACACAGTAAGTAAGATGGGGTTGCGAGCCCCTGGAGTAGTGGGGCTCCATGGCGGGTATGGCGGGCATGTCAGGGATGCAGGGAATACCCATGCCAGGTATAGTCAAAGTGGAACAAGTTATTTGCTTAGTAAGTAAGTTGGGTCGATATCAAGCCGCCTGGTGAAGTAGCACCTCTACCACCCGGCATGGACCCCATGACGGGCATGTCAGGGCTGCCGGGAATACCAGGGATGCAGGGAATACCCATGCCAGGTATGTTCTTTGGAATAAGTTACTTGTATAGTAAGTAACATGGGGCGATATCAAGCCGCCTGGTGTAGTAGCACCTCTACCGCCCGGCATGGGCCCTATGGCGGGCATGTCAGGGTTGCCGGGAATACCAGGGATGCAGGGAATACCCATGCCAGGTATGTCCTAAATAGAATAAGCAAGGTATAAAGTGCGCCTAGAAAGTTGGAACGGGTAGCAGTAGTAAGAACGTAACCTCTCTGTCCAACAGTAAGTATGTAGTTCTAAGTGGAACAAGTTATTTGCATAGTAAGTAAGTTGGGTCGATATCAAGCCGCCTGGTGAAGTAGCACCTCTACCACCCGGCATGGACCCCATGACGGGCATGTCAGGGCTGCCGGGAATACCAGGGATGCAGGGAATACCCATGCCAGGTATGTTCTCAGTTGAATAAGTTATTTGCATAGTAAGTAAGATAGGGTTACGATATCAAGCCGCCCGGTGTAGTAGCGCCTCTACCGCCCGGCATGGGCCCTATGGCGGGCATGTCAGGGCTGCCGGGAATACCAGGGATGCAGGGAATACCCATGCCAGGTATAGTTTAAGTGGAATAAGATTAATTTGTTTGCTAGTAAGTAAGGTGGGTCGATATCAAGCCGCCTAGTGTAGTAGCGCCTCTACCGCCCGGAATGGGCCCCATGGCGGGTATGACGGGCATGTCAGGGTTGCCAGGTATACCAGGGATGCAGGGAATACCCATGCCAGGTATGTTCTAGTGGAATAAATATTTGCTTAGTAAGTAAGATGGTGTTACAAGCCCCTGGTGTAGTAGCACCCTTGCCCCCCGGCATGGGCCCTATGACGGGCATGTCAGGGCTGCCGGGAATACCGGGGATGCAGGGAATACCCATGCCAGGTATGTTCTCAGTGGAATAAGTTAGTTGCATAGTAAGTAGACCCTGGTGTAGTAGCACCCTTGCCCCCCGGCATGGGCCCTATGACGGGCATGTCAGGGTTGCCGGGAATACCAGGGATGCAGGGAATACCCATGCCAGGTATGATTACTATGTACTCTAAGTTATTTTCATAGTAAGTAAGATGGGGTTACGATATCAAGCCGCCTGGTGTAGTAGCACCCCTGCCGCCCGGCATGGGCCCTATGTCGGGCATGTCAGGGTTGCCAGGTATACCAGGGATGCAGGGAATACCCATGCCAGGTATAGTCTAAGTGGAATAAGTTATTTGCTTAGTAAGTAAGATAGGGCGATATCAAGCCGCCTGGTGTAGTAGCACCTCTACCACCCGGCATGGGCCCTATGACGGGTATGTCAGGGCTGCCGGGAATACCAGGGATGCAGGGAATACCCATGCCAGGTATGTTCTATCTACGTAGACTAAGTTATTTGGTTAGTAAGTAAGATGGGTCGATATCAAGCCCCCTGGTGTAGTAGCGCCTCTACCACCCGGCATGCGGCCCATGACGGGCATGTCAGGGCTGCCGGGAATACCAGGGATGCAGGGAATACCCATGCCAGGTATGTTCTAAGTGGAATAAGTTATTTATTTAGTAAGTAAGGTGTGGAAGATATCAAGCCGCCTGGTGTAGTAGCGCCTTTACCGCCCGGCATGGGCCCTATGTCGGGCATGTCAGGGCTGCCGGGGATACCAGGGATGCAGGGAATACCCATGCCAGGTATAGTCTAAGTGGAATAAGTTATTTGCATAGTAAGTAAGGTGGGTCGATATCAAGCCGCCTGGTGTAGTAGCGCCTCTACCGCCCGGCATGGGCCCTATGACGGGCATGTCAGGGTTGCCGGGAATACCAGGGATACAGGGAATACCCATGCCAGGTATGTTCTTAGTGGAATAAGTTATTTGCATATTAAGATAAGATGGTTGGTATGGTATGACAGGGCTGCCGGGAACCTCTAGGATGCAGAGAATACCCATAAGTGAAAAGAATGGAAAATCATTATAATTCTAATTGCTAATTGTAAATATTGAACCAACTTAAAATCTAATTGGGCTACTTTTTTGTGTTCCAGGCATGCAACTAGCCAAAGCAGAAGACGAGGGCATGAAGCTGTCCACAGTGAACCGCAACAACCCAGCGCTAATGCAGTACGCCATGATGAACTACGGGACCACCAACCTGAGCGCAGAGGACTGGGCCAAGTGCGAGGACAACTTCAAACTCAACCTGCTGTATCAGGTAACAACCCAGCGCTAATGCAGTACGCCATGATGAACTACGGGACCACCAACCTGAGCGCAGAGGACTGGGCCAAGTGCGAGGACAACTTCAAACTCAACCTGCTGTATCAGGTAACAACCCTGCCCTAATGCAGTACGCCATGATGAACTACGGACCACCAACCTGAGCGCAGAGGACTGGGCCAAGTGCGAGGACAACTTCAAACTCAACCTGCTGTATCAGGTAACAACCCAGCGCTAATGCAGTACGCCATGATGAACTACGGGACCACCAACCTGAGCGCAGAGGACTGGGCCAAGTGCGAGGACAACTTCAAACTCAACCTGCTGTATCAGGTAACAACCCTGCCCTAATGCAGTACGCCATGATGAACTACGGGACCACCAACCTGAGCGCAGAGGACTGGGCCAAGTGCGAGGACAACTTCAAACTCAACCTGCTGTATCAGGTAACAACCCAGCTCTAATGCAGTACGCCATGATGAACTACGGGACCACCAACCTGAGCGCAGAGGACTGGGCCAAGTGCGAGGACAACTTCAAACTCAACCTGCTGTATCAGGTAACAACCCAGCTCTAATGCAGTACGCCATGATGAACTACGGGACCACCAACCTGAGCGCAGAGGACTGGGCCAAGTGCGAGGACAACTTCAAACTCAACCTGCTGTATCAGGTAACAACCCTGCCCTAATGCAGTACGCCATGATGAACTACGGGACCACCAACCTGAGCGCAGAGGACTGGGCCAAGTGCGAGGACAACTTCAAACTCAACCTGCTGTATCAGGTAACAACCCAGCTCTAATGCAGTACGCCATGATGAACTACGGGACCACCAACCTGAGCGCAGAGGACTGGGCCAAGTGCGAGGACAACTTCAAACTCAACCTGCTGTATCAGGTAACAACCCAGCTCTAATGCAGTACGCCATGATGAACTACGGGACCACCAACCTGAGCGCAGAGGACTGGGCCAAGTGCGAGGACAACTTCAAACTCAACCTGCTGTATCAGGTAACAACCCAGCTCTAATGCAGTACGCCATGATGAACTACGGGACCACCAACCTGAGCGCAGAGGACTGGGCCAAGTGCGAGGACAACTTCAAACTCAACCTGCTGTATCAGGTAACAACCCAGCTCTAATGCAGTACGCCATGATGAACTACGGGACCACCAACCTGAGCGCAGAGGACTGGGCCAAGTGCGAGGACAACTTCAAACTCAACCTGCTGTATCAGGTAACAACCCAGCTCTAATGCAGTACGCCATGATGAACTACGGGACCGCCAACCTGAGCGCAGAGGACTGGGCCAAGTGCGAGGACAACTTCAAACTCAACCTGCTGTATCAGGTAACAACCACACTTCAGCTTATTGCAGTCCACTGCTAGACATAGGTTACGGTTTCCCGTTTTTGCCAACCTGTCCTGTGGCTACCACGGCTCTTTGATTGAGGTAACAACACTAGTAATAAAATTGTGAAAGTAGCGAGATCTTAGAGTATATCTAAGCAAGCACTCTATAGAGTGCGCGTATTTGCCCGCGCCGTACTGTCAAAGCGTAAGCAGTTGCTCTCTAGCACCTCTCTAGATACAGACGTCAAATGTATGAGAAGGCATAGAGGTTCAATAGTGCTGTCACTGGCGTTTTGCTACTGATGGATAGAGAGGTTGTGTTCTAAATACTGCCAACAGTTATAACATTTTAGGCGCATTCTATAGCTTGCTTCTATAATATACTCTAAGATGGAGATCGTCGTTTCACGACAAAATAAGTCAAGGGACGCTATACTGTGCTACACTGTAAAAGATAACACGATATTGCGAGCGAAACGAGCTCAACTTTTCACGTAAAAATAAGTGGGAGAATGAACATGGCACTATAACTACCCAACCCAACCCAGATCGTCATTGTCACGGTATAAAATATGCGAGTAAAAGCACCGTTGAAAAGTAAAGGCGCCTTGGTCTAATCTCGACTAATTGTCCTTATTCAAATACACCCCTGGCACAGCTCTGGGTATTATTTATTTACCCGAATGATACCTACTTCCTTCGCCGGCTCAAGGACCCAAAGTGAGTCTTGGCCTCCGATACGAGATTTCGCCACTTGTCTCGGTTTTGGGTCGTCCGTCTGGCCGAAGACCGGTTGGGCGCCGTCGGTACCGCTAGTGATGTGGTGGAAACAGATATTGACAGCCGATGTGGCGCAATGGTTAGCATGACTATGGCATGACTGCCTGTCACGCAAAAGGTTCCGGGTTCAAATCCAGTTGATATTTATCACTTTGTGAATTTGTTCCCAGTCTGGTTAGGACATTGCAGGCTGAACCACCTGATGTCCGAAAAGCAAGATGGTTCCGTGCTTCGTATGGGCACGTTAAGCACGTTAGGGCTGTCTATGATGGCGGTTGTTACACAACCATGTCAGAGGCCTGCTACTTGCAGTAGGCGGTTGAAAAACTCTGACACCAGGGGTTCATCGGGTCGTTGAACGACTCGGTCTCCCACAAGAAGAGAGAGAGCAGATTTACGCGAGTTTCTGGTGGGCGATTGGCGGGACACCACACCTGAATGATGAGCTATAGCTATACAATTTTTGTTCTAGGACATGATGAAGAAACGTCAAGAGGTGGAGCGTCTGGCCGCCATGGGGAAACACAAGTATGAATATGACAGCGATGAGGACACTTCTGAAGGCACTTGGGAACACAGGTATTGTATAGATTACTTACCGGAATGTATTCTAGGACATGATGAAGAAACGTCAAGAGGTGGAGCGTCTGCCCGCCATGGGCAAGCACAAGTACGAGTACGACAGCGATGAGGACACTTCTGAAGGCACTTGGGAACACAGGTATTGTATAGATTACTTACCGGAATGTATTCTAGGACATGATGAAGAAACGTCAAGAGGTGGGCCATGGGCAAGCACAAGTACGAGTACGACAGCGATGAGGACACTTCTGAAGGCACTTGGGAACACAGGTATTGTATAGATTACTTACCGGAATGTATTCTAGGACATGATGAAGAAACGTCAAGAGGTGGGCCATGGGCAAGCACAAGTACGAGTACGACAGCGATGAGGACACTTCTGAAGGCACTTGGGAACACAGGTATTGTATAGATTACTTACCGGAATGATGTATTCTAGGACATGATGAAGAAACGTCAAGAGGTGGAGCGTCTGGCCGCCATGGGCAAGCACAAGTACGAGTACGACAGCGATGAGGACACTTCTGAAGGCACTTGGGAACACAGGTATTGTATAGATTACTTACCGGAATGTATTCTAGGACATGATGAAGAAACGTCAAGAGGTGGAGCGTCTGCCCGCCATGGGCAAGCACAAGTACGAGTACGACAGCGATGAGGACACTTCTGAAGGCACTTGGGAACACAGGTATTGTATAGATTACTTACCGGAATGTATTCTAGGACATGATGAAGAAACGTCAAGAGGTGGGCCATGGGCAAGCACAAGTACGAGTACGACAGCGATGAGGACACTTCTGAAGGCACTTGGGAACACAGGTATTGTATAGATTACTTACCGGAATGATGTATTCTAGGACATGATGAAGAAACGTCAAGAGGTGGAGCGTCTGGCCGCCATGGGCAAGCACAAGTACGAGTACGACAGCGATGAGGACACTTCTGAAGGCACTTGGGAACACAGGTATTGTATAGATTACTTACCGGAATGTATTCTAGGACATGATGAAGAAACGTCAAGTACGACAGCGATGAGGACACTTCTGAAGGCACTTGGGAACACAGGTATTGTATACATTACTTACCGGAATGTATTCTAGGACATGATGAAGAAACTTCAAGTACGACAGCGATGAGGACACTTCTGAAGGCACTTGGGAACACAGGTATTGTATAGATTACTTACCGGAATGTATTCTAGGACATGATTAAGAAACGTCAAGTACGACAGCGATGAGGACACTTCTGAAGGCACTTGGGAACACAGGTATTGTATACATTACTTACCGGAATGTATTCTAGGACATGATGAAGAAACTTCAAGTACGACAGCGATGAGGACACTTCTGAAGGCACTTGGGAACACAGGTATTGTATACATTACTTACCGGAATGTATTCTAGGACATGATGAAGAAACTTCAAGTACGACAGCGATGAGGACACT
The DNA here is from genome assembly GCA_024500475.1 of Phthorimaea operculella. NCBI lineage: Eukaryota > Metazoa > Arthropoda > Insecta > Lepidoptera > Gelechiidae > Phthorimaea > Phthorimaea operculella. The sequence continues at coordinate 5,610,150 of JANFCV010000002.1, read as the reverse complement.
TCTGAAGGCACTTGGGAACACAGGTATTGTATAGATTACTTACCGGAATGATGTATTCTAGGACATGATGAAGAAACGTCAAGAGGTGGAGCGTCTGGCCGCCATGGGCAAGCTTGATTCCGAAGCTGATCTTAGCGCAGTGGAAGCAAATTAAAGTTATCTTAAAATCTAAAACTAAATGGTCGATCAGCCTCGGAACAACATTTGACTACGATTCGTAGTGCTCTTTACTATAGCTAAATAAAATAAATTTAATGAGAGAATTTTGTTCCGGAAAGTTTCCGGCCGAGAAATTCTTGTGTCCAAAATCTACTTAAACAGGGCCCAGCAACAATTGCTTACCGAGCGAACGATGACGCCGTCGTTTCCTTGTAAGTCTAGTTTTTGACAGGAAAAATAGGTATCAGGTTTGAGGAAGACTTTTGGATTGGGACTTAGGTACTAGACTTACTGTACCCGGGCACCAGCTCGCGTGGTACTCCGTCCAACAAGTTTCACAAGCACTTGAGTACTATTGTTCATAGTTCGACATCAAATAATGTTTAACACACAGTAACAAAGATTTCTCCGCACACCACTGCTCGCGACAGCAACACGTTTTACTGTACAATACGCGAACCAAAGGACACTGGACGCGCGGGTGACTAAAAGTAAGGTTATTTTTTCCGACGGCCGCGTGGTTATCGAACCGACTGACAATCAAAGCGCCGGAACCAAATACACTTGGTTCTCTTCCCCACCGAACAGGGAAAACCACACGAGAACACCGAAAGCACACTAAATTACACCATTTATAATTACAATTCGCATCAACCAAGCGAGCGACGGCAGAGGACGTGAATGACAGGACAGTGTTGCCAGCACCGCGCGCCCATTTTATACGAAAACTAAACATTCACCCGCCCCGGACCGACCCATCGGTCCGCTCTATGCATGGCAGGCGTGATAATGTAGCTACTGCTCGCTTAAGGACTGAATCCCCCACCTGAACTTCTGCAACTCGAGGAGTGCCATCACTACCCGGAAACAGGTTGAGAATGCGCCCCCGGCGCCAACGCAGTGGCGGTAGGTTGACATCCTTAACCAGAACGAGATCCCCAATGCAGGGGTTCAGTCCTGTCCGTCCACTTAAGGCGTTGCTGCAGAATGTGCAAGTACTCAAGCGACCAACGCTTCCAAAAGTTTTGAGTCATTTGCTGCAACAACTGATAACGCGACAAACGATTGCTATTCACCTCCGTATAGGGATATTCCGGCAAGGCGTTAAGTGGGCGGCCAATTAAGAAATGCCCTGGCGTCAGGGCCTCTAAATCATTTGGGTCTGAGCTGAGCGGACACAAAGGACGCGAATTGAGTACAGCCTCAATTTTACAAAACACGGTCGCCAGCTCCTCGAAAGTCAAAATTGTTAACCCTACAACGCGCAACAAATGCGTCTTAGCGGACTTTACAACCGCTTCAAAAATACCACCCCAGTGAGGGCACGCTGGTGGATCGAACACCCAAGTAATGCCCTGACGGGAGAGGCCCGTGCTGATGGCTTCTTCGTTCTCCCTTAAGAACGTTACAATTTCCTTCATACACCGATCAGCACCCTTAAAGTTGGTACCACAATCCGACCTGATCAGCGCTGGTCGCCCTCGTCGCGACGTAAATCTCTCCAGCGCTGCCAAAAAGGCCTCCGTAGAAAGGTCGGCCACGAGCTCCAAGTGGACGGCCTTGGTGGCTAGGCACACGAACACGCACAAGTACGCCTTGATAGACTTTGCGTTCCGCAGGCGTGATGCCTTCACCATGAAAGGGCCTGCGAAATCCGTTCCCACACCTGCAAACGTCCAGGCCTCCGTCACCCGGTCCGGTGGGAGATCTCCCATCTGTGGCTGCATTGTGGCTGCCTTCAAGCGGTAACAAGGCAAGCACCTAAACACAACGCTACGTACCGTTCGTCGTCCCGATAAGATCCAGAACTCGCGCTGTAGGATGGCCAATAGCGCATTACAGCCCGCGTGCGAGTTTTTCTCATGACGATCCCTGACTAAGAGCTCAACTAAGGGTCCCCTTTTTGGAAGTAACAGTGGATGCCGAGCCGAGAAGGGCAGGCTAGCGTTCCGAAGTCTGCCTCCAACCCTGAGCATACCTTGCTCATCCAGGAATGGGTTGAGGCGCACAATTCCTCCCTTCAGCTTTCCACGTCCATCCCTGAGCAGCCTGACCTCCTCTTCAAAATGTTCCGCCTGGACGACTCTAACCAATGAGCATAGAGCCGCATTCCGTTCCGCAGGCGAGAGGACAGGTGTAAAGTTCCGTTCTGCTTGAGGCTTCCTGCAGTTGTTCACGAACCGTTTGATCCAACCTGTCACCCCAAGAAGTTTGTCGAGGGAGCTATACCGTTCCAGCAAGAAGGCTGGGTTAGGCTTCGGTACGAGTTGCCTCACGTTCACTCGCAAACCTCGATCAGGTGGCCCAAGTGGCGCCCTGCACTCGTTGAATGGCCATTCCTGCGGCGACTCAGTCAGCCATTGAGGTCCCCACCACAGTGGGTGACTCACCAAATCAGGTGCCCTGCACCCGCGCGAAGCGCAGTCCGCTGGGTTCCATTCTCCCGGTACGTGCCTCCACACTAACGGAGTTTCCGACCCCGTAATCTGTGACACCCGATTTGCCACGAAAACCTCAAGTGTATGTACCGACGTCTGCAACCAGCACAGAACTATCCGACTGTCAGTCCACGCGTACACCGTTTCATCCAAGTTGATGGTACCACGCAGATTGCAGGTTACATGATTTAGCAAGCGCGCTAGAAGAGCTGCCCCTGCCAATTCCAATTTGGGGATGGTCCATCTAGTTCTGACTGGTGCCACCTTACTTTTGGCCATAACCAGACGCACGTGCACAGTTCCCGTTGAACTTGCTGTCCGAAGGTATACAGCTGCCGCGTACCCTCGCTCCGAGGCGTCACAAAACCCATGTAGGGTAGCCTTACATCCCACCGATGGGACTAACTTGCGGGGTATCGCGATGTGCACAATCCTGGTAAGGTGGTCACAAACTTGAGCCAATCCTTCAACAACTCTCCGGAGAGTTGGTCGTCCCATCCTAAGTTGGCTAGCCACAACCTTTGTAAAAGCACTTCGCCATGAACGTAACCGGGGCGATCCATCCGCTAGGATCGAACGTTCTAGCGATTGTCGACAGTACCGACCGCTTAGTCCAAGTTTTCTCCAAAGGTCGGGCTCGATCTTGTACGTGAATACGTCATGCGTTGGCCTATATTGCACCCCGAGGATGCCCAACGTGTTTGGATTGTCCGGGTTCTCAAAGAGGTGCGGGTCCTGATGGAACTCGCCTGGCAAACCGGCCAGGAGCTCTGGGCAACTGGACAACCATTTCCGCAACTCGTAACCTCCTGAACCCATGATCGCGATCAACTCGTCTCGTAGAATTAGCGCCTGCTCCACGCTATCAGCACCCGTGCAGATATCGTCCACGTAGACGTCGCGATCCAGTACTGCTGCGGCTCGAGGATATCTTACCCTTTCCTGTGCGGCCAACTCGCAGCGTACGTACTGCCAAATACGGACTTGGCTTAAGTCCATACGTCACCGTGTTAAGTTCGTATGTGACCATCGGCTCATCTGGGCTCTCACGCCACAAAATCAGCTGATACCGACGGTCATCCGGATGTATCATGGTTTGGCGAAACATCATTTTGACGTCTGCGACGAACGCTACCTGGTGTAACCGAAAGTCTGTGAGAATGTCCACAATGTCCCGGTTCAATTTAGGACCCGCGTGCAAACATTGGTTCACAGACACACCATTCGAGGTAGGAGCAGAACCGTCAAACACCACCCGTATTTTCGCCTCAGGTGACTTCAAGACAGCCAGGTGTGGAATGTAATAATGCTCGACACACCTCCAATCCAGGCTGGACACCGACATGTGGCCCAATTGAATATATTTCCGCATGAATTCTATATACTTCTGCCGAAGTGCTGGGTCTCGCCTCATCTTCCGCTCCATTCCGAGTAGTCTCCGTTCCGCGAGCTGTCGCGAACTACCTAAAGCGGGGCGGTTTGGGAGAAAAGGTAGCCTGGTCACGAATCTGCCTGACGGGCATCTCGCAGTGTTGTATTGATAGAACAACTCGCACTCGTCATCCTCTGGCTTCCGTCTGTCCGCCGTGGGCGGCTCTTCAGACTCCCAAAACCTCTGCAGCACCTCTGACAGCACACTACCATAGAGGACCGGATCCCCTTCTGGTAGGTCCTGAGGTCTCCAAACTGGGCCGAAAACAACATACCCCCCTGTGGTATCTACGGCCACCAAACCAGTTTCCTGGAGTACCTTCTTCCTACCGCACCATAATCTCCCGAGGACGTCTGACCCGAGAAGTACGTCCACCGTACCAGGAGTATCAAAATCAGGATCCGCTAACTCCAACCCTGTGGTTAACCCTCGTACCGTTGGTGGTAACCTTGAGGGAGTTTCCCAACCACTTCATCCAGCACCACGGCTGAGACTTGATAGCTGACCCTGTACATGTGCTACCTAATGCGAACTCAAAGTTCGTCTGACCCCGAATGTCAGGCACATTTAGGCCCCCGATGCCTACAGCTTCATCCTCGCTTGGCCGTACATTTAGGCCTAGCCTACTCACCAGCTTACTCGATACAATACATCCCTGAGCCCCTGTATCCAGTAGGGCTCTTACTTGAATGGTCCGGCCACCGTATCCCCATACCCAAATCTTAGCCGTTGGCAAAAGTACCGTGATTGGACGGGGCCGAAGCTGATGAGTAGGCGGCGATTACCTAGCGGGAATCTAAACGCGGTGAGGCCGCGTCCGCGGGGTATCCTCACTACCCAAACCTGTGTATGGGTCCCACTCCTGCTGGTAGGGAGGTCTGCCCATAAAGGCCATGGCTGGAGTTCTATAGTACCCCGACGGCAAACGTCCGTACCGAGGTTGCGCCTGTAGCCGCGGGTACTCAGGCATAGGCGGGGGCATGCGTGGGTCTTGAGACCCAACCAGGTGGCTCAAGCCCGCAGAATACTGCATGTACCCTGGTGGCTGCCTAGTGCTCCCCTGACACCCGCCCGTTGAATCCCGTACCTGGGATGGGTGTCCTTGGCCACGTTCCTGTGCCGCTCTTCCCCAATCCGGCACCTGCTGCCGTGGTGGGGATTGTCCCCACGTCCTTGGGTAAGTGGGCTCCGTCTGTTGACGTCCCCCTGCCTGTCCCTGTGACCGATGCGGAGGTGGGCTCCTCCTTGGAGGGTGGGAGCGTTGCTCCTCCCTTGGTGGGCAGGCTCCTTCGCTGATCCGATCCAGCGCTGCCCCGGCGCCTCCGGAGCGATTCATGCAGAGCAGCGGATGGTGTGCACCCTGGCAGTACCTACAGTTGGTGCTTGAAGGGCACTCGCACCTGATGCGGCCCCAGGCACCGAAAACACCAACGCCTCTGCTGTGCCACACCCCGTCTCCTCTGAACCCGCTGCGCAGCAAACTCCTGACACGCTGCCACCCCGTGGCCTGTCTCCCTGCAGTAGGCACACCCTGATTCCAATGCGGTGTTGTACCGCCTGGGTTGCCACTGTTGCCTCCTCGCGCCGATGCACCCGGCCGTTCCGGGTGGCGAGGGCAGAGGTCTCCTTGCGAGGGCTTCACCAGCCTGGACGTCCACTCGCCTGCTTTCGGCCTCGAGGAACGACTTCAGATCCTCGTAGGTCGGGAGGTGGTCCGAGGACTTGCCCCATGGAGCTGCTCGAATCGAGCGACCATTTCGCTCGGCAGGCGGCGAAGCACTGTGTGGACCAAGATATAACCGTAGCCCGCCACTGGCAAACCCTGTCGCTCTAGTGCGCTGACCGCGACACTGACTGGGTGGAAGATTTTCTCGCGGAGGTCCGTACCTCGCGTTATGGTTGGTATTGACAGCCACTGGTCTAACAGCCTGTCTACAATCAGGCGCTTGTTCCGATACCGGTCGGTAAGGATCTTCCACGCCACCTCATAATTGCTATCCGAGACAGCCAAATGCGTCAGCAATTCATGAGGCTCTCCATGTAGCCTGGACATCAGCTGAGCCATCTTGTACGCCGGCGTTATGTCCGTCCGTGTGTGGACCACACTGCTATACAGGTCCTCAAACGCCGGCCAGTCGGCGTAATCGCCTGCAAAGACTGGAACCGTAACAGGCGGAAGAGGCACCTGTAATCCTTGTCCCACTTTACCACGGAATGGCTCTCCCTTTCCGTCACGTCGCCTAGTTATGTTCGCAGCTGCCTGCTCAATGCCCTGTGCCAGCTCAAGCACTGGCTTACATCGGCCTCGACCCGCTCCTGATCTTCAGGGTTAGGAGTCTCCTCAAGGAGAATGAGGCACTCTGTGAGTTGATCCGACACAAACCGAACCCGTTCATCTACCTGTTGTGCACTTTTCAAGAGCGCGTCCTCCCGGTCCTCGCGGCCGATCATTGCCGCTGTGGTAGTAAACCACCTTAATCCTGACCCTATAGCAGCCTTATACCTGGCGATCGAGGAGCCATGGTACCAACTTTTACACACTCGACTTAATAAAACGAAAAACAATAAACAAATACCACAAAACAAATGTTAGTTGACTGGCCTAGACCTTACCGATAAGGTACCGTTCACTAGGCAAACAATACAGTCACAAAAAAACCGAAACAATATTTTCCAAAAATAATAAAATATGTGGGTAATATAAAAAACACGCTTAATACTAAATTACGGCTAACTATGTTGCAATAAAGCAACCACGCTCTGCTACCAAAAAATGTTTGATTCCGAAGCTGATCTTAGCGCAGTGGAAGCAAATTAAAGTTATCTTAAAATCTAAAACTAAATGGTCGATCAGCCTCGAACAACATTTGACTACGATTCGTAGTGCTCTTTACTATAGCTAAATAAAATAAATTTAATGAGAGAATTTTGTTCCGGAAAGTTTCCGGCCGAGAAATTCTTGTGTCCAAAATCTACTTAAACAGGGCCCAGCAACAATTGCTTACCGAGCGAACGATGACGCCGTCGTTTCCTTGTAAGTCTAGTTTTTGACAGGAAAAATAGGTATCAGGTTTGAGGAAGACTTTTGGATTGGGACTTAGGTACTAGACTTACTGTACCCGGGCACCAGCTCGCGTGGTACTCCGTCCAACAAGTTTCACAAGCACTTGAGTACTATTGTTCATAGTTCGACATCAAATAATGTTTAACACACAGTAACAAAGATTTCTCCCGCACACCACTGCTCGCGACAGCAACACGTTTTACTGTACAATACGCGAACCAAAGGACACTGGACGCGCGGGTGACTAAAAGTAAGGTTATTTTTTTCCGACGGCCGCGTGGTTATCGAACCGACTGACAATCAAAGCGCCGGAACCAAATACACTTGGTTCTCTTCCCCACCGAACAGGGAAAACCACACGAGAACACCGAAAGCACACTAAATTACACCATTTATAATTACAATTCGCATCAACCAAGCGAGCGACGGCAGAGGACGTGAATGACAGGACAGTGTTGCCAGCACCGCGCGCCCATTTTATACGAAAACTAAACACACAAGTACGAGTACGACAGCGATGAGGACACTTCTGAAGGCACTTGGGAACACAGGTATTGTATAGATTACTTACCGGAATCACAGAATAGACAATAGTATGTAGTATAGTACTACATACAGAACGGACACTCTCCCCCCCGCACCTGCGCCGCTTACCCGCCCCCGCCCGCGAAATGTCAAAAAATTAGTGAAGACTTAAGTGAACCAAAGCGCTAGGTATGGTGCTGGCCTTGTTGTATGTTCATTTCATCCAAGAAGGTTTCTTCGTGGTTTCTTGTATTAGACTGAAACGAAGGAGGTACCATATTCGTGTCCATAAAAAAATGGACCTAACCTTTGAACTGAGTTCGCCTTAGATTCGCGGACGGATATTTTTCATAATAAAAATATTGGATAGAATAAAAAAATGGTGCGATATTGTGCCGTGTACGGCTGTATGTCCACGGACAGAGACCCAGACAGAAGATCTTTTCGGTTTCCGCGGGAAGAACAGAGGTAAGAACCAACCTACATAGCAAGTAATCGGTTCGTTTTCATACCTACATGTAAATAGACAGGCCCCTAAATAATTTTAAATTAGCAGCAACTTCGTAGTCGGTACATTATTTATTTATTACAACCTCTTTGGTAGGTACTGTACGTAGTCATCAGGTGTATCAAAATTAACCCGAATGTCAACCCTGCACTCACACGCCTGTCGTCACGCACACATGCGCAAGTAAAAATGACAGTTGTCTATAACGAGCCCGTTGTATGGGAGTGTCCGAGGTGTGCCGGAATGATGTATTCTAGGACATGATGAAGAAACGTCAAGAGGTGGAGCGTCTGCCCGCCATGGGCAAGCACAAGTACGAGTACGACAGCGATGAGGACACTTCTGAAGGCACTTGGGAACACAGGTATTGTATACATTACTTACCGGAATGTATTCTAGGACATGATGAAGAAACGTCAAGAGGTGGAGCGTCTGGCCGCCATGGGCAAGCACAAGTACGAGTACGACAGCGATGAGGACACTTCTGAAGGCACTTGGGAACACAGGTATTGTATACATTACTTACCGGAATGTATTCTAGGACATGATGAAGAAACGTCAAGAGGTGGAGCGTCTGGCCGCCATGGGCAAGCACAAGTACGAGTACGACAGCGATGAGGACACTTCTGAAGGCACTTGGGAACACAGGTATTGTATAGATTACTTACCGGAATGATGTATTCTAGGACATGATGAAGAAACGTCAAGAGGTGGGCCATGGGCAAGAACAAGTGCGAGTACGACAGCGATGAGGACACTTCTGAAGGCACTTGGGAACACAGGTATTGTATAGATTACTTACCGGAATGATGTATTCTAGGACATGATGAAGAAACGTCAAGAGGTGGGCCATGGGCAAGCACAAGTACGAGTACGACAGCGATGAGGACACTTCTGAAGGCACTTGGGAACACAGGTATTGTATAGATTACTTACCGGAATGTATTCTAGGACATGATGAAGAAACGTCAAGAGGTGGAGCGTCTGCCCGCCATGGGCAAGCACAAGTACGAGTACGACAGCGATGAGGACACTTCTGAAGGCACTTGGGAACACAGGTATTGTATAGATTACTTACCGGAATGTATTCTAGGACATGATGAAGAAACGTCAAGAGGTGGGCCATGGGCAAGCACAAGTACGAGTACGACAGCGATGAGGACACTTCTGAAGGCACTTGGGAACACAGGTATTGTATACATTACTTACCGGAATGTATTCTAGGACATGATGAAGAAACGTCAAGAGGTGGAGCGTCTGGCCGCCATGGGCAAGCACAAGTACGAGTACGACAGCGATGAGGACACTTCTGAAGGCACTTGGGAACACAGGTATTGTATAGATTACTTACCGGAATGTATTCTAGGACATGATGAAGAAACGTCAAGAGGTGGAGCGTCTGGCCGCCATGGGCAAGCACAAGTACGAGTACGACAGCGATGAGGACACTTCTGAAGGCACTTGGGAACACAGGTATTGTATAGATTACTTACCGGAATGTATTCTAGGACATGATGAAGAAACGTCAAGAGGTGGAGCGTCTGGCCGCCATGGGCAAGCACAAGTACGAGTACGACAGCGATGAGGACACTTCTGAAGGCACTTGGGAACACAGGTATTGTATACATTACTTACCGGAATGTATTCTAGGACATGATGAAGAAACGTCAAGAGGTGGGCCATGGGCAAGCACAAGTACGAGTACGACAGCGATGAGGACACTTCTGAAGGCACTTGGGAACACAGGTATTGTATACATTACTTACCGGAATGTATTCTAGGACATGATGAAGAAACGTCAAGAGGTGGGCCATGGGCAAGCACAAGTACGAGTACGACAGCGATGAGGACACTTCTGAAGGCACTTGGGAACACAGGTATTGTATAGATTACTTACCGGAATGTATTCTAGGACATGATGAAGAAACGTCAAGAGGTGGGCCATGGGCAAGCACAAGTACGAGTACGACAGCGATGAGGACACTTCTGAAGGCACTTGGGAACACAGGTATTGTATAGATTACTTACCGGAATGTATTCTAGGACATGATGAAGAAACGTCAAGAGGTGGAGCGTCTGCCCGCCATGGGCAAGCACAAGTACGAGTACGACAGCGATGAGGACACTTCTGAAGGCACTTGGGAACACAGGTATTGTATACATTACTTACCGGAATGTATTCTAGGACATGATGAAGAAACGTCAAGAGGTGGAGCGTCTGCCCGCCATGGGCAAGCACAAGTACGAGTACGACAGCGATGAGGACACTTCTGAAGGCACTTGGGAACACAGGTATTGTATACATTACTTACCGGAATGTATTCTAGGACATGATGAAGAAACGTCAAGAGGTGGAGCGTCTGGCCGCCATGGGCAAGCACAAGTACGAGTACGACAGCGATGAGGACACCTCTGAAGGCACTTGGGAACACAGGTATTTGTTTTTCTCAAACATGCTAGGAAATATGACAATTTCTTTCAAGAAAACAATCCAGAAAGTTTGACATTTGTACGATCCACAGGTATCGTATTGATGATTGACTTGACAGGAGTTTGTTCGACAACGCACCACCACTCATGGACACGATCGGGTATGGACTGACTGGGCAGACATTGCCCCCACCCCACCGTAGCGACGTATGCGCACGAAACACTGACAGTCAATACACTTACTCAGTGTACTACAATAGTCAATAGACTTACTGAATACACTACATCCCTTTCTTGTTTTAGTTTTGCTATGGTCTTCTCGATTACATTTGATCCAATAAATAATATTTTCTAAAAGTCTTTTGTAATAATTATTACTTTTTCTAACATTATATTAAACTGAGATGCATGTTTTTATAATATTCAATCGTTTACTTTACTAGTGGAAAATAGATTAGTGTAAACATACATAAGTAGGTTTCCTTAATTTCAGTTATGTTACGCATAAATAAATAAACTATAAATTCATTACATCTAAACAAACTAAGTATTTTGTCTACCTATTACCTTTACCCCCTCCTTCGTTTTAATTTTTTTTCATGTTTCAACTATATTGGTATTTTTACTAGTGATCGACTAAGAAAAATAGATTTCAATATATAATTTACCCGATATAATGTTGCTTGGGTAAAGAAAACAAGTCCTTATTCTCCTTGAATTAGGGACATGTTATTTTTCTTGACTCAATCGGCAGTCATTGAGATCTGTAGGGGATTAATGCTTAGATACTTTTTATTATCGATAAAAAAGATACGTTTCATCAAATATTTTGTACTTGCATAAGGCATTATTGACTAGTTCTATTATTATGATTTTGCAGCTTAGTTCAACTTATAGTGATAATATTATGATAATTTGGTATTGTATTGTACATGAACTGGTGAAATTGACACTGAATTAAACCAGTTGAATATTGAAAGTAATAGTACGGCTCCTTAGCTGGAAGTATGGTCCCATCTGGCAGAAATCATGAAACTTGGCATGTGTGTAGCTTACATGTGTAAGCTTCAGGAAAAGAAGGGAAGCAAGTTGGACCCCCCCTGCTTCCCCCCTTTACCCCCCCTTTTATGTCCCAAATTTCAGTTATCTTTATTTTTCTCGGAAACGATTAAAGACAGGAGAAATTTGTCAAGGTAAGAAATATTCCTTATAAAATTGTCTACATAATTGTTCTTGGGTCGATGTTGATAGGACTTATACTTTTCGAGTTATGCTTCTGGGAAACCCATCATTTTTTTGAAGGTGACTTCCAGCTCTGAATTAGCCATAACTACCATGTGATAGAATATTCTTTCAAACTTGCTATTGGCTTTTGTTAGTTAGGTAGTCTTCAAAGGAAACCCGCAGAGACAACACTTCAATCACGCCTGTGGGGATGGGGGGATGGGGGCAAAGATTATTTTTTCCGAGCTGAACTTGAGGACTTCTGACTCCTTAAGTAAATGTGACACGAGAAATTGAGTATCATTTTCGAATATATCAAAGACGGTGTATTCATTTCTGGAACGCTCTTTGGAACATTTCATACAAAAATATAAAAATATTAAGTGAAATATGAAAAAAATATGTTTCGTTCTCATTTAAACGCTGTTTTCTTCATGACCTTGAGACATATTTACTAGATAATAACACATACTCAAAGACATACTCACCCGAATTATAAAGCCATATTTTATTTTCGAAAATATTAGAAAATACCTAGCCTACAGAAGCCTAAATATTTTTACAAAGTTATGTTTGTAGCTGGAAAAAATTCAAATTCATAGATTTTGTATGCAAAAATAAGATTACCAACCGCAAACGTATATTTCTCAATTGTCGCTAAACCATTCCAGATAGGGAAATGCCCTCATAGGAAATGTTGTTTATACTGAAGAGTTGTTTATGCTGATATATAGAAATTGAAGATCTGGAGTACTTGATCTGGAAAATCAACAGCCCAGCTAAACTATTCGAGATACTGTAATGTCTTCTTAAACATGAAGTACTCCAGATCCTCAATTTCTTTATTCCAACAAAAACTACCCTTCAGTATAAACAACATTCCCTATGAGGGCATTTCTCTGTCTGGAATGGTTTAGCGACAACTGAGAAATATAAGTTTGCGGTTGGTAATCTTATTTTTGCATACAAAATCTATGAACTTGAAATTTTTCTAGCTACAATCATAACTTTGTAAAAATATTTACGCTTCCGTAGGCTAGGTATTTTCTAATATTTTCGAAAATAAAATATGGTTTTATAATTCAGGTGAGTATGTCTTCGAGTATGTGTTAGTATCTAATAAATATGTCTCAAGGTCATGAAGAAAACAGCGTTTGAATGAGAACGAAACATATTTTTTTTCCTATTTCATTTAATATATTTATATTTTTGTATGAAATGTACCAAAAAGCGTCCCAGAAATGAATACTCCGTCTTTGTTTTATTCGAAAATGATACTCAATTTCTCGTGTCACATTTACTTAAGGAGTCAGAAGTCCTCAAGTTCAGCTCGGAAAAAATAAACTTTGCCTACCTCCCCCCACCCCCACAGGCGTGATTGAAGTGTTGTCTCTGCGGATTTCCTTTGAAGACTACCTAACTAACAACAGCCAATAGCAAGTTTGAAAAAATATTCTATCACATGGTAGTTATGGCTAATTCAGAGCTGGAAGTCAACTTCAAAAAAATTATGGGTTTCCCAGAAGCATAACTCGAAAAGTATAAGTCCTATCAACATTGACCCAAGAACAATTATGTAGACAATTTTATAAGGAATATTTCTTACCTTGACAAATTTCTCCTATCTTTAATCGTTTCCGAGAAAAATAAAGATAACTGAAATTTGGGACATAAAAGGGGGGGTAAAGGGGGGAAGCAGGGGGGGTCCAACTTGCTTCCCTTCTTTTCCTGAAGCTTACACATGTAAGCTACACACATGCCAAGTTTCATGATTTCTGCCAGATGGGACCATACCTCCATACAAACTGCCAATTAAGAACTCGGACTATAATTCATATCATTTTTTATTTATTTTTTACGTACTGATGCAACAAATGCGAAAACCGAAGATAAGTTAGATACGTACTTAAATAAATAGGCACTATCCTTTGAAGAGGAAATTGAAATTTATCAATTTCATATTTCATTTCAAAATGAAATTTAAAATAAAATAAACTTTGCGTTCCATTAGAATAGTTGCAATTAAACACTTATAATTATTAACAGAACAAAATTTATAAAAAGAAATAAGTAGGTAAGTACACTCATGTATGATATTGACATCACTTACAACCAAATATTAAATTATTTGCCAGTGCTGATTGATAATGTTATTATCTCCATAAGTCAGCAAAGGTAGTTTAGGTTTATGAAACTTATTATATAACTCACCAAACATTAGACAAGTCTTTACAAGTTGCCACTGAACTCGCCTTAAATTACTTATATTTTATTTATATTTACACTATAAACCAGCTTCCTTTTTTATCCCTGAGTAAAGATCCGACAGTCTAAACCTGTAGTTTAGAAATTACTTACATATGTACTTAAACACTGAAAGTTGTCAGTTCATAGTTCTCTGTCGTAGACTGTAACCCACAAAAGGTATGCGCTTACACTGGATAGGTATATCGGGGCACAAAACTGCATAATGAGAAATTATTTTGAATAGGTAGTTCAAGCTTACCCGCAATTTGCTGACGATTTCCAACGCAGTCACCGTTGCATAGTCTCTATACCTGAAGCAGACTAACTACATAGCAATGTAATTATAATGTAATGTAGGTATCTAAGTGTACGCCATCTGACTGTTATCGCCGCATGAGGTCCATCTTTTTCCCTTTTTCTTTTTGACAACAACATAATGAATCCAAACTGCACGAATCGAAAAAAAAAACATACATGGTTTCTTATTTATTCTGAACGAAAAATCTATGAATATTGTAGGAAGGTAACCTAAAGATTTCTACCCCAGCAAACTTACTTGAAATTACCAAGCGCAGAGGGACACCTTAAAACAGAGTCAATAAACAGTAATAGATACCTATAAACAACGAAAATATCCACGGGAATTGAATCCGCGACGAAAATCCAAAGCATGGCAACTTCGCGGTCACACACTATGCGATATATTAATATTGGTAGGTATCATGATTCACACACCTACCTGTATTACGTCATAATATCCTGAGTGAAAAACAAAACATAGGTACCTACCTACTATACTACAGAAACCATTGATCCAAAATGTCGTTTGAATTGATATTATATATACTGCAACATTTCGTAATAGGTACCTACATCTTATCATTCAGATCCACTTGTTTCATCCTCCACAAATACACTGTTGAAGAATAGGTAACTCATCATATTTTAATAACTACGGCTGGAACCCCCGGTTGCATCCGCGGCTGTATTTCGATGTTCCCCTGAGAATTAATTACATAATTTTCTGTTGCAAAAAGTAGCCTTTGTCACCCTCCTGCTCCGCAAGTCACTAGCTTTACATAAAAAAAATATTTTCACCTGCTTTGATGTGACGGGAAAGAAGGACAAACAAACACCCTTCTCCGTTGTGATTAATTACATAAGTACCTAATTTATTGGGTGTTCATCAACTCGGTCCCACACGATAGAAGAAGTATGAATTATCATTGTAGTCCTCGTCAACCTTACGCTGTTCACACATACAATATTTATATGTACCATTCATCAATTAAATGATCAGTCGTACCTGTTTGCCCAACCTAATAGATACCAATATAATTGCTATGAGAATACTTCGATTTTCTATTGATTTCAATCAAGTCTTACCTTTTCTTATCGATTAAACGATCAGGTTATAACCATACCTGCTTTTATCGATTTAACGATCAGGTCTTTACCTGCTACCATCAATTAAATGATCAGGTTATAAACATACGTGCTTTTATCGATTTAACGATCAGGTCTTTACCTGCTGCCATCGATTGAACGATCAGGTTATAACTATACCTGCTTTTATCGAATTAACGATCAGATCTGTACCAGTTGCCATCGATTGAACGATCAGGTTATAACTATACCTGCTTTTATTGCTTTACGGACCAGGTTACACCTGCTACCAAATGAACGACACAAACAGAGACCTTTCTTCAAATACCTACTTTGAAGTATTTGTATTATTTTCCTCTTCATGAAACACACTTCTTAATAAAATATTTACAGATGCATTGTACTTTGCACAATATCGAACTGATTTGCAATTTTGTTAATAATACAGTAAAATGTAGGCAGCTACTACTGTTTAAATATTAGTAATAAATTTTACCACACAATTTAAAATAAATAAAGCCTGTTTTAGGTTTATATACTGTACACTGAAATTATTTTGCCTATGATTCAACAAATTTTTCGCTCTGCCAATTTATGTTATTTTACTTTTAATAGTTGTTTATCATTTAAACATCATGTGCCTAGTTTTCACAACGGTACATACTTGGATGTATTTGGTAGGGCCCATGGGACACATTTTATTCACTCATTACTAAAAATAGGTGATTGAGTAAACTTCAGAACTTTAGAGATATCCAAATCAAAATATTAAACTTTTTATACTTAATTGAGGCATGAATATAAGCAGTGAATCCTCATAGCAAATAGTTTATATTAAATAAAATATAGTTTGGTATAGTTTTCTTTATATTTTGCTTTTGATCTAAATAAATCTTAAGCTTTTTGGTCAATGAAATCTTTCAATTACTTGTATGTTAAACTAACAACAGCATATATATATATATATATATATTTTAATATTATTTATTATGACTGTACTTGCCTATAAAGTTATCAGCTAGGTTTATTTTTTATAAATTATGACGGAGAATGCCCATTTGTGGTACAAGAAATTGTCTCTCATCAAAATGAAAATTAAAGCAATATGTAATATCCCTCATTCTAATGTAGAATAGCTACGGCAATTATTGTACAAAACAGGGAAACTAACTTAAATTCTCAAAGGTCTTTCTACCGTTAGGTATATTTACCAAAGATTTTACTGTGGTGTGATGTGAAACATTTTTGTACTGTTTACTTCGGTATAGCTAACGATAACGATTTAAGAACGAAATACTCGATATACAGCCAAACTTCAGCACTTTTGTCTCTTCCGATTTCCAACTATATAACATTGAATAACTTTAGAACTCCTGACATAATTAAATTATTTTCTGTTACAAAATGTTTGGCAATAATTAGACTTTATAATTATTTAACTTTGGCTTTGATGTGAGGCATGCAAGTAGTGAGGCAAGCAATGGACGAACATCCATACTAGAGTGGGCATGATCCTTTGATTTTCTTTTTAATATTTTCCGATAGAATAACATTTCATAATTAGTAGTATTTGAATATAAGAAGGTGCTGTTTAAAAATATTAAGTGCAGTACAAATAAAGTTGCAAATATTCCTTTGAGTAAACATGAATGTTTTTCTTTTTCGTTTATATATGTTACAGTCAAAACCCTTAACCAGTCAATAACGTTAATGACTGGCAAAACCAGTCAATAACGTTATTGCCTAAGGTACTCAGTCAAAACCCTTATTGACTGATTATGTCTAATAAAATCAGTCAATAACGATATTGACTGACGTGCCTAGTCAAAACCCTTAATAGGTATGTCCTGGTTGGTCTTAGATCACCATCAGGACCGTTAGATGGTCGCTGCCAGAGTGGAAGTCTCCTGTCTCGCTCGCCGGTTGTTATTCCATAAGGACATGCCCAAGTCGCTGACGGCTCTTCACTTATGTTGACGGCTGCAAATACGTGGCCTCCCCTCCCAGAAGTCATAGACCACCCCCCCGGTCGTTACTCGAGGACTCGGGCTCAGTGCCACCGGCGAGCGAAACAGTAGACTTTCACTCTGACTGCCTCCATCTTCTATCTTCTATAAGATGCATTTCAATGAGCGTGCACAATCGCCCCACGACCTGATTATCCCCATTCCACCTCCGGGGATCGCGTAGCTGATTAGGATTACACCTTTTATCAGCTGGTGAGATAGCAGACAAATGCGAGCCTATCTTATTTAAAAAAAATATATATCGATCCTGACGGTTACTATGCAGTAACCACTCCTACCCGCCGCATCGCACCGTAGCTCACCGCACCGTACCTACTGCTACCCGCCGCATCGCATCTAAACTAACCGCACCGCACTGCTACCCACCGTATCGCTCATAATCTCACCGCAAATCAGTGCTACTCGCCGCATCGCACATCGAAACTCCCCGCACCGCACTGCTTTCCGCCGCATAGCACATAAACTCACCGCAACGCATTGCTACCCGCCGCATAGCTCATAATCTCACAGCAAATCAGTGCTACTCGCCGCATCGCACACCGAAACTCTCTGCACCGCACTGTTTTTCGCCGCAAAGCACATAAACTCACCGCAGTTCAGTGCTACCCGCCGCATCACACACCAAAACTTCCCGCACCGCACTGTTTTCCTCCGCATAACACATAAACTCACCGCAATTCAGTGCTACCCGCCGCATCGCACACCGAAACTCTCCGCACCGCACTGATTTCCGCCGCACTGCACATAAACTCACCGCAACGAAGTGCTATCCGCCGCATCGCACATAAACTCACCGCAACGCAATGGTTACTGCATAGCAACCATCAGGACCGTTAGATTTTTTTTCAAAACCCTTAATAGGTACGTCCGACCCCACTGCCTGGCTGGTCTGAGATCACCATCAGGACCGTTAGATGGTCGCAGCCAGAATGGAAGTCTACTGTCTCGATCGCCGGTTGTTATTCCTGAGGACATGCCCAAGTCGCAGACGGCTCTTCACTATCTAATGCTGACATTAGCGTATACGTGGCTTCACCTCCTAGATGTCATAGACTTCACGGGGCAGAAGTACTTATTAAGGGTTTTGACTGGGCCCGTCAGTCAATATCGTTATTGACTGCTTTTAATAGATAAAACCAGTCAATAAGGGTTTTGACTGAGGCCCTTAGGCAATATCGTAATTGACTGGTTTTTCCAGTCAATAACGTTATTGACTGGTTAAGGGTTTTGCCTGTAACATATACACTTCCCATCAGAAAAATCGAGACGCTTTGCAACTTTTCATTTTGTGCGGATCACAATATCTGAGAAAAATGTTTATTTTGGAATGAATGTCTAATGTCGTTAAATAGTGAATATAACGAGGTTTCTAAATCCTAATGTCAATAATCTAAATTTAATTTATAATTTCATACATTTTCATATTTTGTATCACTATGAAAACGAAAGTGTCTCGATTTTTTTGATGGGGAGTATATATTAAGAACAGGTGGGCATGAACTGGAACATTATTCTGTATGCCACATAAACAACAATGTAGAATCTAGTCATGTCGCTGTGCAGTAGACACTCGGCCCGTAGGTAGATCTACAACGTGAGGTAGCAACTCCGTTTAAAACACATCATACATACAACATCGGTTGTACAAATTGTAGGTATATAACTAAATAGTGATGATCCGAAAAAGTAGGTTAAAGTACGGACCAAATGATTATACCTACCGCTGTGCTCACTATGTAACCTATGAGATCTCAATCGTAAGTAATATGATGGTAACATAATCTGTCACATACCTGAATATTTCTCCGCTTCTAGCACTTAAACATGATCCAATTGACATTTTAGTGTAACTGAATGCTCTGATCTATCTGAACTTTGTCTGCGTCGGCGCCTCATTTTCACCACTTTTTTCCCGCGCTTTTCACCTTCGCTATCATAATTCTCATGATTTTCTGCAAAACCACTACAAATATCACAATTTTAACTATATTCGACAGAGAATGTGTAAGATAATGCGCGATGCAAAACTTGTAATGGAATACCTACATTTAAAAAGTGATCATAACATAACAAATATTGTGACTGTATTTTTTTTTAGTACATTTGGGCTACTGGGCATTTAAGCGCTGTATGATTAGGTGTTGTGGGTGTGCTGATTATTTTGCTGTATATGTGTTCAGACTAGAGATGAAAATTACCTTGAAACTTTCCTTTTCTGAGGTAAGTTTCCTGAAAGTTACCTGAAAGTTTCCTGGCGAGGAAGTTTTCAAAACTAATTATTTAACTTAAGAAAACAGTTGTTATATTAATTATTAACTTAATATTGCTTAAAAATTTTCTGGTATCTACAGTTTTGATGGAACAGGGAACATAATAAGTCTGGTTTTATGCTTTTTATTCGAAAATGGGAGGTAAGCAAGTAAGGAAGGAAGTTTAAAACAACTATAAATGATAAAAAAATTACATTTCTTTACATAATCATATGAAAAAGTGTACGAGATCAATTAGCACGTTAAAGAGCACGTTAACCTTATATTTTGGACTTTCTTTTGTTTTTGTAATGTGACCGATACGAATCATTTTCACATTGTAACTGTAAAGTTTGTCGTGCTCGTACCTATATGTGCCTAAATACCTACCTTAGACTATTTAATGGTCTAAGCTGAATACATAAATAATGATGATGATCTTTCCCATGGCGACCACTCCTACTCGTGATCAAGTCGGCGCTGATGCGCCCGCAGGTGGCTATTGTAGTCTATTTTGGCAGTAAACTCCCGTGCACAGTTTGGGCACGTGAGTTTGAGGACGGGCCTTCAGTTCATCGCGTTTAGCGTCGAGGTCTGCTTTACGCTGCTCCTCAAAGTCGCGGATTCGCCTCTTTACAAGTCCGCGCCATTCTGGCCGTTGTGCTGCCAAAACCTCAAATTGAGAGGGTTCGATGTTGCATCTTTTCATGTGTCTCTTCTGAACATCTTTAAATCGGAGGAGTTGACCGCCATGCTTTCGCTTGCCCTCCTCTAGCTCAGAATAGAAGATACGCTTCGCCACTCGCTCATCCGCCATCCGGGATACGTGACCGCACCACCGAAGCTGTCGACGCATTAAGTAGGCTTCAACGCCACCAACATTGGCTCGTCTTAGAATTTCAGTGTTTCGCACTCGGTCGGACCATCTGATCTTCATGATGGTGCGAAGGCATTTGAGGTGGAAACGATCCAAAGTGCGTATGTGGTGACGATACATACACCAGGTCTCGGAAGAGTACAGAAGGTTTGGCAGCACAATCGCCATATATACAGATATTTTTGTGGCTAGTTTAAGGTCGTGAGAGCAGAAAACCTTGGAACGCAGCTTCCCAAATGCTGCAGCTGCAGCACTGATTCTGCTATTGATCTCAGCATCAAGGTCACACTTAGCTGTTATAGTGATCCCCAGATATCGGAACTTGTCAACCTGTTTCAACATATCTTCACCAAGCTTAATTGTCAGTGTCTCAAAACCTTGTGTATCCAGGGACATCACTTCCGTCTTTTTGACACTGATCTTTAGGCCGAATTTGCAGCATGCTTGGCGAAAGACGGTCATCAGTTGTTGAAGGCCTTCTGGGGATTCTGCAAGGAAACACAAGTCATCGGCATACATAATTTCAGTAATAAGTGCATGCGAGACTTTGGTGCGCGCCTTAAGTCTAGCCAAATTGAAAAGACTGCCATCAGTGCGGAAGCGGATGCGGACTCCTTCGGAGACAGTATTTAAGACCTCCTTGACTACTACCGCAAAGTATAAGGCGAACAGTGTGGGCGCTAGAACGCACCCTTGTTTTACCCCACAGGTGACGGGGAAGAAATCAGACTGTTCACCGTCTACAGAGACGCAGCACTGCATATCATCATGCAGGAGTCTCAGGAGGTGCACAAACTTCTTCGTGCACCCTAGTTTTCTTAGCACCATCCAGAGAGTTTCACGAGGTACACTGTCAAACGCTTTCTCTAGGTCAACAAAGCAGACAACTGACGATCTTGTTCTCTGCTTTTTTCCTGCAATTGACGTACCTACCGATGGCAATAGCTTCACATGTGCTTCAGTCAGGTCGGAAGCCAAACTGGGTTTCGGGCAGAATCTTTTCTGATAAGTCCTTCAAGTGGTTTAATAGGACTCTTGCAAAGGCCTTTCCGGGGACCAATAATAACGAAATACCGCGGTATGAGTTGCAGTCAGAACGGTCACCTTTGTTCTTCTAGAAGGCACTAATGCGAGACACTTTAAAATCATTCGAGACTCGCTTCTCCTCTCACATTCGAACAAAAAGTTTCCAAATCAACGAGTGCAGATCCGCACCACCATATTTAAGTATTTCACCTGGTTTAAGTAAGGTCAATGCCAACCGCCCGTTTATTATGCTGCTGTCTGATGGCAGTAACAACCTCATCACACGACAGGAACTCGTCCAGCTCGGTGGCTAGGGGGAGTTAAGTACATTGAACTCAACATAGATGACGTTATCTGAGGATTTGAATAAAAAACAACCAGCTTTAAGAAAAAAAATGTTGACGTAATAAATAACATATCTACAAAATACTCATTTTTAACCTTATTTTCATTTAAACATACTTATTATCACTAACTTTTTACGATGAAAAGACATTTTTGAAAACTTCCTCGCGAGGAAACTTTCAAGTAACTTTCGGGTAAATTACCTGAACATTACCTCGAAACTTTCAATGTTTCGGAAACTTTCAGAAATTTTCATCTCTAGTTCAGACAGGCGTTTTAGACTTAGCATTATTTTGCTGGATAGTTTCAGACAGGCGTTTTAGACTAAGCTTTATTTTGTTGTATGATTTCAGAAAGGCGTTTTAGACTAAACAAACAGTATTATTACGGATTTTTCTGAATTTTGATAATAAGATACCGTGAAAATTTACAAGAGTTTGTTAACTTTATTAAGCGTATTTTAGTCAAATTTTCGATATGTAACGTAGTATTTAGAACACAGTTAAAATTTGGCTTTTCGCCAATCGTTCCAATGTCAATGACTTCCATCTAAGGTCTCTTAATAGATCATAAAACAAATACTTTAGCTTATAGCAAAAGATAGATGGTTCATCGCTCCTGAAGCAACAAACAGTTACAGCCATAGCAGAACTATTATTACTTTTAGTATTTTTGTAGGAAACCATCAAGGAATTACTTTTTGCACGTTCAATATTTTTTGAATTTCAATTATTATTTTTACTCCCTAGCCTTTCCCTCCCTTTTCAAAAGGGAAAAATATTGCACTTTACTCACGGTTTTCCTGATTTATCCTCGTCGCCAATGTACGATCCACAGGGATCGTATTGATGATTGACTTGACAGGAGTTGGTTCGACAACGCACCACCACTCATGGACACGATCGGGTATGGACTGACTGGGCAGACATTGCCCCCACCCCACCGTAGCGACGTATGCGCACGAAACACTGACAGTCAATACACTTACTCAGTGTACTACAATAGTCAATAGACTTACTGAATACACTACAACATTGTCTGTGATTTTGTAATTTCTGAACGATTTCTTTTTTACACACCAGCAATGGATTCCAATACAACTTTTCTGGCGCGATATCGAAATCGTTCAGAAATTACAAAATAAAAAAAGAATAACTTCTTATCCACATGTTGACTTAGTAATCAGTAAAACAACTTTTTATATCAAATAACTATAAAATAAATTAAAATCTTTATAATTTCCTAGCATTTTTTTGAGAAAAGCACTATGTAAGCCTCGGGGAAAATGACTTTGCCAGACTCGTATTTTTAAACTCTACTCGTCAGTCAAAGTCTTATTTCCCGTCCTCGTCAACAACCTACTATTATACTACCTGATTCATAGAAGGGGACTGAAAAGGCAACATTATTGTTAACAACTTGCTCAAATGTCATGTAATATGAAAAAGACGCCAACAATGATGTTGCCATTTCGGGTTCCTATCTTCTATGAGTCAGGTTACATCTTTATGGATTTTAATTGTAATTTTGATGGACAGTCAGATAATAAAACACAAACCCAGTCATAGTCCCCACTAAGATTCTCTGTAGCAAGGTGCCATGGAAAGTCCACCCCAGCCTGTGAAACCATTACAAAAATGTCAAGGCACTTATTTTCCACAGTTCATAGTACACATTACTCTGTTCTATAGACTGTAGTACATTCACTTTCTCAAATTAAAAGCCTTTTAATTTGGAATTTGTTTGCTTTTGCAGACTCCGTGCTAAAGAAATGACAGCTACGGAACGGTGGGCCACGGAACTGACAAAACAGGCGGCTGGCAAACATCACATCGGCGACTTTCTGCCTCCTGAAGAGCTGAAGAAGTAAGTTTCCTCTGGTTCCATATCTTCAAATTCAACTATACTGGGTGAAATAGTACTAGTGACCGAGCGCGAAAACTCAGTACTAGCTGGTGGCAAGGAACAACTTTCCCCAAGGAACATAGGTCGATAAAGGAAAAAAATATATATTAATGTTAATCGCTGATCGTCATTTTTTATGGGACTCTAATTTTTTATTTTGCTTATTTTTATCTATGTTCCTTGGGGAAAGTTGTTCCTTATCACCATTCGGTTCCGAGTTTTCGCTCCTATAATAGCCACAATAGTTGACTACTGAACATGTGCCTCCCCCTATTGGGGGTTAAGCGCTATGCGAGCGCGGTGCTACGTGTTGTATTCACACTACAGGAAACGCTGCTGCCTTTTCCCTGGATTAATTCTTTAGTCGATTAAAGCCACGGGTAGAATTAAGGCGATGTTATGTTATAGCCGGCATCACGGCAAAAAGCAAGTTTTTGACATCGTAAAAGTAATGAGTTACTTTGTAAATTCATGGAAAAAATGTATTCTCGACAGCGCAAAAATAAAATGCTACAAATTTTACAGGTTCATGGAAAAGTATTCAGCGGCTAAAGGTGGCAAGGAGCCAGACTTGAGTGACTACAAAGAGTTCAAGCTGAAAGAAGACAACGTCGGTAAGTGGACACATACATACTAATTATTCATTCATTGGGCTCGATTCACGTAAATTTAAAAAGGCGCTGCCCCTTTTTACCCGACTACAGCAAAGCAAAAAGGAGGGTTATGATTTTGACCTGTATGTATGTATGTATGTTTGTATGTTTGTATGTATGTATGTGGCATAAATTTCGTCTGTTCCCTCATAACTCCCGAACTACTTATCCAAATTCGACAAATGAGGTATCAATAGAAGCGTCTGAACAGTCTGGTGGTTATAGGCTATATAATGTCAAAATGAATTTAATATGGCGCCCTCTATACAGTGTTAAGTAACGAAGAAAATATTTATTTTCTTGTACTGGTATCGAGTTGGGTATCAAACGAATGGGCTGAATTAGCACAATCCAAAAATATATATATTTTATCTCGAAAACGTATATTTTCTTAGATAATGAAGTCGGAATGAAGATAAGGTATCGCACTAACACAATTGGCAAAATTTTATATTCGAGCTCATTTGACTCGGAATTGTCATATTGTTGATGATAAAATTTATTTGACACGTAAGCACAAGATACATAAAATATCTATAGCAAACCTGTGCGTATAAAACAAAGGTGCTTACTAGGTTACGTACGTATACGCAACGAACATGTTAATGTAAAAGATCTTTTATATATCTATAGTACTAACTTTTGCTACTCAGTTACTACCTAATACGAAGTTGTTTGCGAATGGTGAGATTTAAAATCACCCAGTGCGATCCAAACACGCAAAAAGAAGCGTATACTTTCGTGACATCTAAGCACACATCTAAGAAATGTAGACATCTACTTTAGACGTGAAACTCGCACCAACCATCGATTCGGGGGGTTGAGGAGGGCTTGCCCCCTCACAGAAAATAGAATCGTAAACATCTACTTTAGAAGTGAAACTCGCACCAACCATCGACTCGGGGGGTTGAGGGGGGCTTGCCCCCCTCAGACAAAAGAAACGTGGACTTCTACTTTAAAATGAAACTCGCACCAACCATCGACTCGGGGGTGGGGGGCTTGCCCCCCTCACAGAAAAAAGAATCATAAACATCTACTTTAGAAGTGAAACCCGCACCAACCATCGACTCAGGGGTTGAGGGGCTTGCCCCCGCAGAAAAAGAATCATAAACATCTACTTTAGAAGTGAAACCCGCACCAACCATCGACTCAGGGGTTGAGGGGCTTGCCCCCCTCACAGAAAAAAGAATCATAAACATCTACTTTAGAAGTGAAACCCGCACCAACCATCGACTCGGGGGGTTGAGGGGGGCTTGCCCCCCTCACAGAAAAAAGAATCATAAACATCTACTTTAGAAGTGAAACTCGCACCAACCATCGACTCGGGGTTGAGGGCTTGCCCCCCTCACAGAAAAAAGAATCATAAACATCTACTTTAGAAGTGAAACCCGCACCAACCATCGACTCGGGGGTTGAGGGGGGCTTGCCCCCCTCACAGAAAAAAGAAACGTGGACTTCTACTTTGGAAGTGAAACTCGCACCAACCATCGACTCGGGGGGTTGAGGGGGGCTTGCCCCCCTCACAGAAAAAAGAATCATAAACATCTACTTTAGAAGTGAAACTCGCACCAACCATCGACTCGGGGGGTTGAGGGGGGCTTGCCCCCCTCACAGAAAATAGAATGGTAAACATCTTCTTTAGAAGTGAAACTCGCACCAACCATCGACTCGGGGTTGAGGGGGGCTTGCCCCCCTCACAGAAAAAAGAATCATAAACATCTACTTTAGAAGTGAAACCCGCACCAACCATCGACTCGGGGGGTTGAGGGGGGCTTGCCCCCCTCACAGAAAAAAGAATCATAAACATCTACTTTAGAAGTGAAACTCGCACCAACCATCGACTCGGGGGGTTGAGGGGGGCTTGCCCCCCTCACCGAAAAAAGAATGGTAAACATCTTCTTTAGAAGTGAAACTCGCACCAACCATCGACTCAGGGGTTGAGGGGCTTGCCCCTCACAGAAAAAAGAATCATAAACATCTACTTTAGAAGTGAAACCCGCACCAACCATCAACTCGGGGCGTTGGGGGGGCTTGCCCCCCTCACAGAAAATAAAATCGTAAACATCTACTTTAGAAGTGAAACTCGCATCAACCATCAACTCGGGGGGTTGAGGGGGGCTTGCCCCCCTCACAGAAAAAAGAATCATAAACATCTACTTTAGAAGTGAAACCCGCACCAACCATCGACTCGGGGGGTTGAGGGGGGCTTGCCCCCCTCACAGAAAATAGAATGGTAAACATCTTCTTTAGAAGTGAAACTCGCACCAACCATCGACTCGGGGGGTTGAGGGGGGCTTGCCCCCCTCACAGAAAAAAGAATCATAAACATCTACTTTAGAAGTGAAACCCGCACCAACCATCGACTCGGGGGCCCCTCACAGAAAAAGAATCATAAACATCTACTTTAGAAGTGAAACCGCACCAACCATCGACTCGGGGGTTGAGGGGGGGCCTTATAGAACAAAGAAACGTGGACTTCTACTTTAGAAGAAAAACTTGCACCAACCATCGACTCAGGGGTTGAGGGGCTTGCCCCACAGAAAAATAATCATAAACATCTACTTTAGAAGTGAAACCCGCACCAACCATCAACTCGGGGGGTTGGGGGGGCTTGCCCCCCTCACGGAAAATAAAATCGTAAACATCTACTTTAGAAGTGAAACTCGCACCAACCATCAACTCGGGGGGTTGAGGGGGGCTTGCCCCCCTCACAGAAAAAAGAATCATAAACATCTACTTTAGAAGTGAAACCCGCACCAACCATCGACTCGGGGGGTTGAGGGGGGCTTGCCCCCCTCACAGAAAAAAGAAACGTGGACTTCTACTTTGGAAGTGAAACTCGCACCAACCATCGACTCGGGGGGTTGAGGGGGGCTTGCCATCAGCTCTTGAGGGCTTGAGCTCACAGAAAAAAGAATCATAAACATCTACTTTAGAAGTGAAACCCGCACCAACTAGGGTTTTCGAATACCCGACCAATTTAGATACCCGGGTATCGGGTACGATATTTTCAAATACCCGGGTATACCCGGGTACCCGGGTATTACTTTTTTAAGTAAAAATGTTGAGGTACTTGAAAAACAAAGATTTATAGGTAGCTCTATTTAAAATGGCTATCTCTCAGATAAAAGATAGTACAAGCACCTAACGTTCAGGTTCAAAAAGTGAATATAATTTATTATTTTTAGGCAAAAAATAGGTACATCAATTACATTAATCAGTCTCACCTTTCATTACTGTCGGTTTCAGTAGCTTCTAACAGTTTCACGTGGGAATGAGATCATTCTCGGTCGTAAAAAGTATCTACCCAATATTACCCCAGGAAAAATAGAGAACCTAACTTTTCAAAGGTGAAAGATTTCTTGTAATTGTACACGTAGTTTTTGAGCAAATTCCTTAAAAATATGCAAAAATGCCAAATGAAAATAATACGAATATTTTATTTAATAAAATTATGATGGAGCATACAAGCTCGCATGAGCTTACAGATGTATAAAATCAACTAGTTAAAACAAATAATAATATTGGAAATATAACAATATCCTTTAATCTTTTCTCTCTTTTGTTCGTATTAAATCAGTCTATCTGTCTCTTTTTCTCGAGTACCCGGGTACGACCATCGTTTGTACCCGGGTACCAAAAGTCTGAAATACCCGGGTATACCCGGACCCGGGTACCCGGGTAGAAAACCCTAGCACCAACCATCGACTCGGGGGGTTGAGGGGGGCTTGCCCCCCTCACAGAAAAAAGAAACGTGGACTTCTACTTTGGAAGTGAAACTCGTACCAACCATCGACTCGGGGGGTTGAGGGGGGCTTGCCCCCCTCACAGAAAATAGAATGGTAAACATATTCTTTAGAAGTGAAACTCGCACCAACCATCGACTCGGGGGGTTGAGGGGGGCTTGCCCCCCTCACAGAAAATAGAATGGTAAACATCTTCTTTAGAAGTGAAACTCGCACCAACCATCAACTCGGGGTTGAGGGGGGCTTGCCCCCCTCACAGAAAATAGAATGGTAAACATCTTCTTTAGAAGTGAAACTCGCACCAACCATCGACTCGGGGGGTTGAGGGGGGCTTGCCCCCCTCACAGAAAATAAAATCGTAAACATCTACTTTAGAAGTGAAACTCACACCAACCATCGACTCGGGGGGTTGAGGGGGGCTTGCCCCCCTCACAGAAAATAGAATGGTAAACATCTTCTTTAGAAGTGAAACTCGCACCAACCATCGACTCGGGGGGTTGAGGGGGGCTTGCCCCCCTCACAGAAAAAAGAATCATAAACATCTACTTTAGAAGTGAAACCCGCACCAACCATCAACTCGGAGGGTTGGGGGGGCTTGCCCCCCTCACAGAAAATAAAATCGTAAACATCTACTTTAGAAGTGAAACTCGCACCAACCATCAACTCGGGGGGTTGAGGGGGGCTTGCCCCCCTCACAGAAAAAAGAATCATAAACATCTACTTTAGAAGTGAAACCCGCACCAACCATCGACTCGGGGGGTTGAGGGGGGCTTGCCCCCCTCACAGAAAATAAAATCGTAGACATCTACTTTAGAAGTGAAACTCACACCAACCATCGACTCGGGGGGTTGAGGGGGGCTTGCCCCCCTCACAGAAAAAAGAAACGTGGACTTCTACTTTGGAAGTGAAACTCGTATCAACCATCGACTCGGGGGGTTGAGGGGGCTTGCCCCCCTCACAGAAAATAACATACATACATACATACATCACGCCTTTATCCCTTGCGGGGTAGGCAGAGCATCAACGGCCGTAAAAGTACGGTCGTTATCGCCACGTCTGACACATATTTGAGGGCCGTTTTAGCTATTGTCGTGTATCGCTATAGTGACAGGTTGTCAGCCTGTCACCTAAAATTGCAATACACATGATACCCTCGAGTCCTTTAGTCGCTTCTTACGACACCCACAGGAAAGAAATGGGGTGATGCTATTCTAAGCCGGCATCACACGGCATAAAAAGAAAATAAAATTGTAAACATCTACTTTAGAAGTGAAACTCGCACCAACCATCGACTCGGGGGGTTGAGAGGGGCTTGCCCCCTTCACAGAAAAAAGAAACGTGGACTTTTACTTAAGAAGTGAAACTCGTACCAACGTAGAAGTATTTGAAATTCGAGGTTTTGGAGATTTGTGACAAGCATAAATCATTTTTAGGGTGATTTGAAAAAAGACGAGGATCATTATCAAAACTTTCTCGTTTTAATAACACGTCCTATCCAATAATCATGCCTTCTGATTCTTTTAAGTCAGCTTGTATTTTTCTATAGCGAAACAGCTATCATTTACATTTTGGAGTATGTACACTTTCCACATCTGCTACAGTCGGCTACAGTATTACGAGAGTAGCTATATTGAGTATTCTTTGGTAATACAGGCATATTTGGAACTCCAAAATATTTAAAATAAAAAAAAGTTCAAAAACTAAAACCCGACTACTGAGAGATCGCGCTCTAAAAAGCAAGAAACAAGAATATTTAAATATTAACTACACACAATTGAATGCCTCTATCGTCTACAAAAGTGATATAAGCTAACACTTATAATAATTAATTTTTGTGGAAATTTAATATAAATTCATAGTGGTTTTGAGGTGATAGCTGTGGTCGTGTGCCACGTATTCCAGTACTTCTTACGTAATAAAAAAATATAGGCTAAGTGGCACACGACCACAGCTAGAAACTCAAAACCACTATGAATTTATATTAAATTTCCACAAAAATTAATTATTATTAGTGTTAGCTTATATCACTTTTGTAGACGATAGAGGCATTCAATTGTGTGTAGTTAATATTTAAATATTCTTGTTTCTTGCTTTTTAGAGCGCGATCTCTCAGTAGTCGGGTTTTAGTTTTTGAACTTTTTTTTATATTTATGTAGCTCTATCTCTATACAATGATAGGAAACTATCGAGGCTTGAATTGGCTATGATTTGACGCATTTTTCTCAAAATCTTAGATATATTTCTCGTGACAGAAAAATAAAGGAAAGTGAAATGGTGACAAAATCGTTCACAATTTTGAACATGTTTGTCTCTTACTCTTTCGAAATAAATTTACGGTGAGTGACAGCACAGCGCTGTTTTGAATTTGCTATTTTTGCGATAACGTAGAATTGAGTCTCTATTCACAAACAAGTGTTACATCTGAGAATTCTTTTGTTATTTTGTGTATTGTTAAAAATTTGGCAAAGTGCTTCGTGGTGAAGTCTTAGAAAAAGACATTTTGTTTACTTCCCCAGTTCTATAAATGATTAATTTTGTACCTTGTAGTATACGGGGTGTAAGAGACGGTGTAACGAAAACTTTTCAGGCGTGTTCAGACCATGAAACTGAACAACTTTCCCCATGAAACATGTGGTGGTTAACGAAAATATTTTTTTTACTTCCGATACAAATTCGTGACAAAACTGATCGTGAATTTTGTATGGGAGGACGGAATTTTTTTCTCGTTTACCAACATTGGCTTCATAGTAAAAGTTGTTCAGTTTCATGGTCTGATCATGCCTGCAAAGTTTTCGGTACACCGTCCCTTACACCCCGAAGTGTATGCTAAAGCCATGTGCTAAAGCGTATTGCTTTGCTATTTGTATTATCTTAAAGAATATCACTATACAAGGTGTTCCAAAGGAAATACATTAAATTGGAGACGTTGTGTAGACCATTGTACTGAACAATTTCCATTATGGCACCAAGTTTGAATTCTTATCAATTAAGAAGTTGAAATTTCCATACAAACTAAATGCCTACATTTACTACAACCATTATGTATTACCCCTTATCCAAGATTGCAACCTTGCATTTTTAACTTGTTGGACTTGAGTTTATATTGTGTTTATTTAAGTGATAAAAGTGGACTACAGTGTTACAATGACCCAGTGCAAATAAAAATAACTGTGTTTTTAGCAAATGTTGTTGGTCAACCAACGGACTAACTATTTGAATCAACGGACTACCTAACGGATTAAACCGGGGGAGTATTTTGTTTCTTTAATCAATTTCTTACATTAAGGCTTGTGAAAAGTATATTCTGACCATAATTTCAGATTAGACAAACACAAAACTGCACATAACCTCGCTTTTGTGGGAAACTACCTACTCACACATTAGCGCGGGACCTTGTCTCAGCTTACTTCTATTGAAGTCTGTCTGAAGATAGGGCTCATCTGCCGCTCAGACAAGTTTATTCAAGCAACACTAAACCTTTAGGAACACTAACACTTTGTTTTTCTTGTTAGTTTTGCTGTTAGTTAGTGTCTCAGTTCACTTATTAGTGTGAAAAGTGAATCTGTAGATACTTGTTAGGTATTTACTTTCATACATAGCATACATTCTTACACACATATTATTATCACACCTAACTGTGGTACTGATACAAGTAATTGACTAAATTGTAATTGATAATTAATAATTATACACAGAAGTCCAGCCTTATAATTAGATTACATATACACTAGCCCAACAAGTAACAACTAGTGTGATTTGGATCTTAAATTTGTTTTTATATCAATTCCAGCCCGGCTTCAACCATGTCCATGATGACAACACGTAGCATGCATGCGGAAAAGACAATGGCTAAGCTCCAGCAGAGACTTACTGAAGCCGAGCAAATTAATGAGAAACTTCTAGTGGAACGAGATGAGATTGACTTAGAGATGAAACAGTTAAAATCCAAAACACTCAGCTGACTGACAGTGTTACTACTCTGCGTACACAGTGTGCAGAATCACAAGTGGAGATTGACCAGCATATTCAACATATAGATTCTCTAGAACGTGCTCGATTTGACCTCATCAATGACCTACATTCTGCCCGAGATCGATGCAAATTTTTAAACCAGCAACTAAACGAAGCTAACGAACAGTTAGCGGATTTACACCAAGAAAAAGAAGACATAGAAAATAAATTCAGTGTTTCCTACATCATGAACTGGAAGTGCAGGACATAAGTACAGTACGCCACACAATTCTTACAAAAGGAAATAAAATAAAGAAATATTTAAGACTAAACAAATTCATTAAAAGACTAGACATAACCTGAAACTATTAAGATTAACTGTAAAACAACAACCGAATAGAATTAAGAGAATCAATTTATTGAAGCATACTGATGAATATAAACTGTTAATAAGAAAAATGCAAGAAGAGTTCCATCAAGCAGAAATAAAGATCAAGCAGATGACGATGCAGATAACAGCATCAGAAAGCTTGCACACAAGTAGCGAGTTGTATATTGATCATCTTCAAACGCAGCTCGCTAATGTTGAGACTAAATATGCAGAGAGCCGATTAGCACATGAGCAACTCTCTCTTGCAACTTCGGAGCTACTACAACTACAGCAACAGAATGCAGAGTTACTGGACCTGCTGATGGAAGATGAGGAGTTCACCTTGGCATCCGTGAATACTGATACATCTGATGCACTCGCCACACCTGACGCGCCGGCACCACCTGACGCGCCGGCACCACCTGCCGCGCGGGCACCACCTGCCGCGACGACACGGCCTGCCGTGCGGACACCTCCTGCCGCGCGGGCACCACCTGCCGCGCGGGCACCACCTGCCGCGCGGGCACCACCTGCCGCGCGGGCACCACCTGCCGCGCGGGCACCACCTGCCGCGACGACACGGCCTGCCGTGCGGACACCACCTGCCGCGCGGGCGCCACCTGCCGCGCGGGCACCACCTGCCGCGACGACACGGCCTGCCGTGCGGACACCACCTGCCGCGCGGGCGCCACCTGCCGCGCGGGCACCACCTGCCGCGACGACACCGCCTGCCGTGCCGACACCACCTGCCGCGCGGGCACCACCTGCCGCGACGACACCGCCTGCCGTGCCGACACCACCTGCCGCGCGGGCACCACCTGCCGCTCCTGACGCGCCTGCCATCGCGGCTGAAGCACCCACCCGGCGAACTCGACGTGGCGGACGAAGTAGAGGTGCTCCTACACTGCCTACACCAACGACTACGTCACCCACCCGGCGAGGACGACGTGGAGGACACCGCGGTGGACGCGGCAGGGGCGCTTCACGTGCTCCTGCCCCGCCGTGCACCAAGATGCGAGGGCACACCAGGTGTCGGTAGCTGACAGCAACGTGCAGCCTGCGGGGTCACCTGCCGCCTCCCATCGAGATCGAGAGGGCTATAGTGACGCCCACCCTAGCCGCTGCACTGCGTTCTTCTAGGGCGTCCACCGTCTCAGCCCAAGCTTGCCCGACCCCGAAGGCACGACGTCGTGACCCATGCCCGTGCCCTACCACTCGACCACACGCAGGACCAGTTCTTGACAGTGACAGTGCATCCAGATCGACAAAGGACCTTCCTTCAGCGAAAAATCCCAAACAGACTATTATTTATTCGGATAAATTAGGTGTAGGTTTTGGACAATTATTGAACTATCGTTTAAATCAACAAGTGACAAACGTGTGTTGTCCTGACGCCTCTTTTGAGGATATTGTTAAACAAGTAGCTGTAGGAAATTTGACGAGCACACCACTATAATAATTATGATAGGAAATCATTCCAACATTAGTCGTAGTGCACTAGATAATAGCTTGGAGGTGTTGCTCACTTTACACAATCAGACAAAGTGCAAGTTCATTTTGTGCAACTTTCCATATTGTACGAATTTATCAGCACAACAAAACAAATGTGTGCATAAAATGAACATGCACTTGTACAATATAACATGTCATCATAGCGATGCTATTTCTTATTTTGATGTGAATAATTTTATTCACAAATTTATACTGACTCAGGATACTATGTACCTGTCGGATTATTATAAGAAGCAAGTCGCTACATTGTTAGCATATAATATAAGCGACACAAAATACGTGTCATCATCTACATTAATAAGTAACATTATTAATAATGATTTAAACTAGATTTTAAGACAAAGGAAACCCGTCTTTGACTGATGTAAATGACATAAACAAACCGGGGTCTTCTTGCACTCAGCATAAGACAAAGGAAAAGCTAAATCAATTACAAGTTTTACATCAAAATATTCAGGGCTTTTCCAGCAAGGTATTGGAAATTGAATTGTTTTTAGAAAAGCATAACTATGATGTAGTCTGCTTTACAGAACATTTCCAAAATGATCATGACATTTTAATAAATTATGAAAATTACTGTATTGCCAGTTCTTTCAACCGAAAATCCGCAATCCATGGAGGCTCATTAATACTCATTAGAAATAATATTAAATTCAAGGAACGTAAGGATGTTGTTGGATTGTCGGTTGAGAGTTGTACTGAGTTATCTTGTGTTGAGCTGGAAAGTCATGTTATAGTATGCGTATACAGACCGCCTATAGCTAACAATTTTACTACATTATTAGAAGTTATGGAAGATGTACTCAAATTAGTCACAAAAACAAATAAACATGTTATTGTTGCTGGAGACTTTAATGTAGACATTTTAGTAAGAAATGCGTTCAGTGATAAATTTTTGGGTCTTTTTAAATCATTTAACTTGTCTAATGTATTTTATGAGCCTACTCGTATGACGGCTACTTCTGCCAAATGTATTGATAATGTATTTAGTGATTGTGACCCTGTAGATAAATGCATTATTAATTCTCTTCAGTCAGATCACAAGGGTCAATCCGTATTATTTCCGTTCAAATTCCATATTAAAACCATCAAAATAGAAACCAGGCGCATCACTGCTAGTAGGTTAGAAAAATACCAAAATGTATTGATGAAGAAATTACCATTCCATAATTATAACTTAGATAATCCTAATACCTTATACCAAGACTTTTTTAATTTATTAAGTGAAGAATTTGAACTGATTTTTAACATAGACACAAAAGAAATTAATACGAAATTTAAATTCTGTGATTGGGCGACCAAAGGTCTTAGGATTAGCAGAGATAGACTTTTGAACTTTACGAGCTTAAAAACATGACAACTGATGGCAGTTTTAATGAGCTGGTAAAAAAATATTCCAAAACTTTTAAGATAGCTTGTCTAATTGCTAAAGCAAATTTTATTAGTAATAAAATAAAGTCTTCAGACAATAAAATTAAAGCTGTCTGGAAAGTTATTAATAGCGAAACAGGTAAAACTAAGCCACGCGAAAATAACTTTTCCTTAATACTGACAACGGCATGATTAGTACAAATTCAGATGTAGCGCAGGAGTTTGAGTCATTTTTCACAAATATACCGCTAAAAACGACTGAATCACTGAACTCTTCACCATCAATTTCATCTATTTTACTGAAACAAAATGTAGATGTCTGCAATTCGGAATTAAAATTTCATCATGTTAGTCCACAGTGTATTTTAAAAACTTTTAAAGATATTAAGGTTAAGAGCACCGAAGATTTATGGGGCATGTCAGTTAAAGTTTGTAAATCAGTGATTGAATTGTTAGCGCCATATTTGGCTGATATCTTTAATGATTGTATTGATCATGGCATCTTTCCCGATTTAATGAAAGATAGCAAGGTAGTTCCGCTGTTTAAAGCTGGCGACAGACAAGATCCCAGTAACTATAGACCTGTATCTATTCTGCCAGTTCTGAGCAAAGTATTTGAGAAGATCATACTCAATCAAATGCTGTCCCATTTTAATAGAAACAATTTGTTACACAACCAACAATTCGGTTTTACAAAGGGACGTTGTACCACAGATGCTGGTGTTGCTCTGATGAAACATGTATTTAATGCCTGGGAAGAATCAAAGGATGCCATTGGTGTTTTTTGTGATCTTTCCAAAGCGTTTGATTGCGTAGATCATGAAACTTTATTGCTAAAGTTAGACCATTACGGTATTCGAAACACAGCTCTAAAACTGATGAATTCATATTTAGATAATAGAACTCAAAAGGTCCAAATAAATGGCGCCAAATCACAGGGGTCTCGTGTTAAAATTGGTGTGCCTCAGGGCTCTATATTAGGACCATTTTTATTTCTAATTTATATAAATGATTTGCCTTACATGGTACAGAACTTGTCCAAGATTGTATTATTTGCTGATGATACATCCCTTATATTTAAGGTTGATAGACATGCACAGAATTATGACGAGGTAAATCACACTCTTGGACAAATTCATAGTTGGTTTACTGCAAATAATTTAGTTCTAAATGCGAAGAAAACAAAATGTGTATTATTTACTTTGCCAAATGTAGTACATTCATCGAGTAATTATGTACAACTTAATAATGAAAAATTAGAATTTACTACCAGCACAGTTTTCTTAGGGATTACTCTTGACTCAAAGCTACAATGGGGTCCACATATTACATCTTTATCGGGAAGATTAAGTTCGGCTGCCTATGCGGTACGTAAAATTAGAGAAGTTACGGATATTGCAACTGCACGACTTGTTTACTTTAGTTATTTTCACAGCATTATGTCCTATGGAATTTTGTTGTGGGTCGCGCCGCTGATATTGAAACAATTTTTGTACTTCAAAAAGGGCCATTAGAGCAATTTATAAACTTTGCAGTCGTGACTCCTTAGAGAACTGTTTAAAGAAATTAATATTTTGACCGTACCATGCCAATATATTTACGAAAATATCATGTACGTCAGAAAGAATATAAATACTTTCACTAGAAATTATGAAAGGCATAACCGCAATACAAGGAGTAGAAATGAATTAGATCAACCTAAGTTTAGACTAGCCAAAGTTAGGACTTCATTTCAAGGTCTAAGTATACGATACTATAACAAAATACCGGAAGATATATTAAGTCTATCAGAAAGTAAATTTAAGTCTGTTATTAAGAAAATTTTATGTTATAAAGCTTATTATAAGTTAGATGATTATATTAATGACAAAAATGCGTGGACTTCTGAAATTCCAGCGCAGCACAAGAAACACGCACTTGTTTTGAATACCAAATCAGGACTTACAAGGAGTATAAAATTGTCATAATCAATTGTAACTTCGTCTTAATCATAATTTGAATTTTATATGTACCTACTTTTATTATATTTGATTTGTTTAATATTGACATTCTAAAAGTATTCTTTGTGAATCTACTTGGAAATAAAAGTTTTGAATCTTGAATCTTCGAAAAAGTTTGGAACATAGTTGTCTATGTTTGAAATTTAACGAAAACTTAAGATAAAAGATCTCTTTCTTGGTGTCAACTTTATTTTATTACCGAATCAAACTAAAAACTTCTTTTGACTTAGAGAACCCATAGAGACGCAAAGACAAAGGGCCAATCAGAGAATCCAGTAGAGTCTGTAGTGTCAGTTGTGTCAGTTTTTGACGAATATGACATTTGACCGTAGTCTACGCCACAACACGCCACAACTGTTGCCTTGGCAACTAAATTACCACCAAAACCGTTGCCTTGGCAACAGTTGTGGCGGTAATATCAAAAGTTTTTCCAAGACGGCAACATGACATAAATAAAGGTCATAATAAATAAAGCTCCTTTCATAATGTGTGCCTCAATTAAATTTAACAAATTTATGTTGCTAATTACTTCTAAACAAGGGGTTTTCATAACTTGGCCCCATAATGAAAAATATTCGGTACGATGGCCTACACAACGTCTCCAATTTAATGTATTTACATTGGAACACCTTGTATGGAGATTGGAGTGGGATAGACTTGGAGCTCTGTTGTCGAAACATGCAATTTTTTCGGCATATTACATTTCATTCTCATTGAAGTCACCTTGATCAAAACCGCAGCCAAAACACAATACAGTAATAAATAAATCATGTAACAAATGTACAATAATAAATCATGGTTAATAAATGAGTTATAATATGAATGAGTTCATTCAGTTACAGTGCCTGGCACCAAAGTCTGTTGTGTCTAGAGTTCTAATCTAACTACTTACATATTTGTTTACTTATAAAATCACGTGCACTTACCGTAAGGAATTGGCGAGCGTAAAAGCTGAGGTACCCGTTTCACAAAATGGAATATAAACGGCGGCCGGAGATCATGCTTTCTCACTCGCACTGAGGCTCTTACATACACCAGGCTTTCATGCTTTCTCCCTCTCTCTTATGGAACCGCCGCCATTTATATTCCCTTTCTTCTGTGAAACGGATAGTACTGTGGTTTCTTTAAAAAAATTTGATCATCATTCTCTCAAAAACGGAGCATTTCTCAATTCATCGGGGACTTGTTTATTAGGTAGGTAAAGCTACGAGTATTTCAGTGATAAACTGATTCAAAATTTTTAGGCGAAAACGAAACTTAATAAACAACTGACTGCCTATCGTAACGTAACTGAGGCGACTTTGAAATATCGGAGTATGAGCTCTTATTTCAAGATAACGGTTCGAATATTTTAATACGCTCATTTCCTATAATTTGTTTCTATTTCACTGCCTACTTGTTGTTGTTGTTGTTGTTCGCTATTGGTCACTAGTAAAATATCTCCCTATATAATTTAAACCTACCTACTTGTTTCAGGGTTCAAAATGCTGCAGAAACTCGGCTGGACGGAAGGTCAAGGTCTGGGCGCTGAAGGATCTGGAATCGTCGACCCGATCAACAAGTGAGTCAACAGAATATTCACTTTACAACTTCTACTTACTACTGCTTTCTGTCTCTCGACCGCCGCTCCGTCATTGCCTTGGTACACCTTACGTCTTCCCTGTTACCTACATCGTTTTTAGTTTAGTTGTTCTTTTACCTACATCCTCCACCCTGTACGGCGTCGGATTTCAATATTTCGGATACGGTCTTGCAGTTTTATTCCGAGCATGGCACGCTCCATGGCTCCCTGCGCGACTTTGATTCTATGCAGAGTTTCCTTTGTCAGTGTCTACGTCTCAGCACCGTAGTAGGTGGTACACTGGATAAAAACTTTGGTTAGGCATTGCATAATTTTACGTGATTTCAAGACTTCTTCCGGCTTTCCAGATGCAGCCAATCCGAACTTTCAAATGTAAACAAATACCGCAGTGTAAATTTTGTTTTATAGGAACAGCCAGCCGGTAGCGGGCATGGGACTGGGTGCGGCGGTTTCAGACGTGGTGTCGCCGGATGATGATGAGTTCGACGCGTACAGAAAACGTATGATGCTCGCATACCGTTTCAGACCTAACCCACTGGTAAGTTTACACTCAGTAAAGGATCATGGATCCCACAAAAGTATGGATTTTTGTTAATTGCTTGCCACACCACTTCCAGGCCTCGCATCAAAGCCAAACTTATATATTTATGGAGTCTAAATTATTGCTTAACGATTTAACTCTGAAAATAATTTAATTATGACAAGTTCTAGAGTTATTGAATGTCAAAGTTGGGCATTGAAAAAGAAAAGTGCTGAAGTAAATCTTTGGTAAGTAGGTTATGTTTAAAAGCCTAAAATGTTCACAGCTCAGTAAAATCTTTGGTAAAAATACTTAACAGTAGAAAATAATAAATAAGATTCCCTGTTTTGTGTACCAATTACTAATAGCGCATACGATTATTCTAAAACCGGGCTTTTGTTTGTTTACAGAACAACCCGCGAAGACCTTACTACTAAGAGAATTAAGTCTACATTAATTAAGTTTTACTTAAATTTTAAGTTTATTGATACGCAATTTCGTATTACACTTGCATGTACTCTCATTATTGTAAAATTCGCAGTAAGCGTAAAAAAAAATTACAGTACAAAAGAATAATGGAATGTTTGATAAAATGTCCGTTTTTGTTATATCTAAAATATTCAAGATTGCTGCATTCAAAGTAGACGGTTAAGTCTCTACATAAAAAACTACGTTTTGAGGGTAGAAAAACCTCTACTTTTGTATTTTACCAATGTAGTAAACGGGTAAAATTCTTGACGTCAGGGTAAATCGGGACGTTAAAAGACTATGTCACATACGATATATGATGCCACTACTGTAAATGTTTTTAAGAAATATGTATATTCTGATTTTTTCCTAGTTAGGCTTTGGTATGTTATTGCAATATAAACATAGTTACATATAGGAAACACGAAATTTACACAATTTCTATATAAGTATTTAATGAAATTTGCACTGCCTTCGCGAACCTACTGTACCTATAAATTTTACCTCAATAATGTGCTAAATTGTTGCAAAATAAACTGTGTTTTAAAATTATGTAAGTTTAAATATAAAAATTAGGAGATTATAATGTGTAAACTTCCATAATGTTATGTGGGTAAACTTATTGTTAACTCTTCTAAATAAACATTTG
The DNA here is from genome assembly GCA_024500475.1 of Phthorimaea operculella. Taxonomy (NCBI): domain Eukaryota; kingdom Metazoa; phylum Arthropoda; class Insecta; order Lepidoptera; family Gelechiidae; genus Phthorimaea; species Phthorimaea operculella. The sequence continues at coordinate 5,569,486 of JANFCV010000002.1, read as the reverse complement.
TGAAAAAATAATATTTTCTATTTTTAATATCGTTATAATATACCTAAGTTATTTATTAACGACCATTATTAGGCTTAAAATATCACGCCACCTTAAAAAACTTGCATGTAACATCTCCATATCTTTAATATCGGAAATATTTAAACACCACACACCAAACTCAAACGGGCTAGCCAGGTTAACCTGACGGCATGAAACTTTGCGCTACCACTAAACTTGCTTTTACCTCAAATCAAGATTTCCAAAAGGTCCCATATGCTTACAGTTAACCGGATTACCTGGACAGGAAAACCCCCCCGAAAAAACTAGCCCAGGCAAAAAAACTACAAAACCATTTCTAAAGAGCGTCATTCATTACCATAATTGCATACAGTCAACATGTAGCCTGTTTAAATGTCAAATAGAATCTCTGTTCTGCGAAATAGCGTGTTTTAGTTGTCGCCAAGGATTCCCATTGTGATCTAATTGTTATGTTGATGATTCAAAGTGGGTATCGATTCTTGAAAGTCAGCTAGTGATAAATTTGTGAAAAAATTTGAAACACTTTCAAACCAATTTATTTGTTCAAATTAGGGTTTCTGACTTCTCGAGCTTTTTCATTTCCCGGGAATCGAGAATTCTCGAGCGTCACTTCTCGGGTCTTTCGAGAAATTTTAATTTAGGTATATTTTTCCATATAAATCACGAAAAAGTTCACAAATTCACATCGCTTTTTTTAATTAAATTTTAAATAAAGAAATCTTTGTTACCAAGAACTTTAATTGTGCATAAACACGGAGATTATCAGTCATTTTTTTATTATCGTCTAACAAAATATAAGATACAGACGAATTCGAGGACGCTTTCAGGCCTCTAAGCTACTCCATAGAGCTGGTGAAAATGATGTCCTTGAAGGGCTGAAAAGGCCATTCGATTCCATAATAGCCAATGGGACAACCTTGAAGGATATACAACCTAATGGGGTAGCAGTGTTTTTGCTTTATTTTTCAAGAATGAAGAAACAACGCTCATCGAAAAACTGTAGTGTTGTAGTGTTGTCTAGTCTAGATGTGGTCTCGAGGCGCATTGGACTTGGGATGAACTTTAACAAGACCAAGGTCATGCATGTTCAATTTACATGTAGGCCCTGAGCCAGTGGCCGTCGACCGTGTCTTAGATCCTGAAGTTGTCCAGAAGAATGTATGCCTCGCCTTGGGCAAACATAGCAGCTAGGATAAGCATTATCTGGTAAGTTACGTCATATTCTGGAGTCAAACTTGCCATAATGCCTCAAGACCAAGGTCTAACCAGTTATGACCTGTGGGGCCGAGTCGTGAAACCTGACAGTAAATCTGGCCCACCGGCTGGCTACATGTCACGCAGAGGGCTATAGAAAGCGCTATGCTGGTGATCTCGCTAATGATAAGGTCTCGATCGAGATTGTTCACCAAAATACCAAAGTGACGGACATGATGACCCATTTCAGCAGAGGGCTGGTCACATCTGTCGTGAAACTGGTGGACGGTGGAGAAAGCGGGTACTCAAGTGGAAACCACGCCTCGGCAAGCGTAGCATTGGGCATCCTCCGACCAGACGGACCAATAACTTAAAGAGAGCGACTGGAAGGCGAAAACGGAAGATCATGCCTTGTGGCGTACCCTTGGGGGCCTTCCCCGTCCCTCGTTCAGTAGTAGAATACTATGCCGCACTCTGCTATCAAAGGACAACGCCGTTTTTTTACGAGTTAAAGTCTAACAGCAAATAGTCCAGTAAATAGTAGTGAAGTAATCAAAATTATCTCATTTAAAAATGTAAATGCCTTGTAAGGATTTCTCGACTTCTCGATTTTTCTCGACATTAATTTCCCGGGAACGAATCCCAGAAAGTTCCCGGGAATTCTCGCCTCGGACTTCCCGGGCAGAAACCCTAGTTCAAATATAGGTATTCTACTTTGAGAAATAGGGCGCCGAAAGGAGGTCGAGTTTCACGTGAAACTGAACAAATTTTCCCAAGGGACAATGGTTGACATGCAAAAAATAATAATGATTCGGCTTCCTACAAAAAACAATAATAATTCGACTTTCTCCAAAAATTACTCAATGGAATGATTAGGACGCTCCTTGCTAAAAGTTGTTATGTTTCTATTTTATGTTATGAGGAATGGACAGCTTTACGAGTTTTACCCACCTACATCTTGTACATTTTACTGGCGGCTGCCAAAGATCGGATCTCTGTCCGAAATCTCGACCGAAGCGCGTGCGCCGCGCGTCTATTCTCAGTTTATATTTAGCGGCCAGTGACAACTTGAAAGTACTGAACCAAAGTACTGTCGATAAATTCGGCGTTTTATTATTGTGACCTTTTGCTATTTCTGGGCGCCTAGTACCTATTTGTATCATAGTGCAATGTGCCATAAAGTAGAAAACATCTGTTTTAGTTAGTGTGAAGTGTTGTGTTATTGATAAAATACTAAAGTGAGAATTTATGACGATGATTCGTAAAAGTGCTAGTTTTAACGTGTATGACCGCCACCAAAAGGTGTCTTCCAGTAGCAGCGATACCTCTGGGTCCAGTTCGTCATGGGAAAACTCGGATACGCCCTTGAAACGGTAAGTAGGTCAAAGGTAATATGCATTTGTATTATTTTGTATAATAGTGAATTGCATTAGCGCTTCTAGTAGGTAGAGAAAAGACAGCAGAAAACCTACGAATTTTTATTTAGTGTGCAATATTCCGTACCGATACTAAAAATTACCAACGTTGAAAAAGGAAAAGGGAAGTTTTTCCTTACCTCGGTTTTCAATAAGAATCAGTTGTGATTACTTGTGATAGAGGACCTCTACTAAAATATTTTTAGGAGTATACCTAACAATCCCTATATCCCGAACAACTTTTCCTAAAGAACATTTGAATTCGTCGAGTTGAAATATGAGTAAACAACTAAAGAGCCACATAGCGGGAATAGCTCAGCGTTTGTGAACTTCATAATAATAAACCACGAATTAGGGTGAAGGTGAACAATATAGGGCAGCAAGGCCCTTTTTGTTTACTCAGGGCTTCTACTGGCCTCGTTTTCTGACATTGGTTAATGGTAACCATAACCATGTGTAATCGGGATGAGATCATTTTGCAAAGAAAGATTAGATTAAATAACTGTACAAAGCTACGGAGATTATCTCTGAATTTATAAAGTCGGGTGCTGTAGGTAGGTAGGTAAGTAGTGCAAACTGCATTGCAAGTATAAAATGTTCATTCACAGGGAAAGTTGTGTTTCTGCACTAGCCTTGACCTTTAGTCACCTCTTACGACACACACTTTCGGACAGATCCTACTGAAATGAAAAAATGGATTTACACATCAATAGATTTACCTAATGCCTGTTAGTTATGTTTCGTTACCATTAAAAATTTGAAATGCAAATCGGCGTTTTCGCCTCTATCTTGACTAGACCATATAAAAGTAATACATATCCTTTTATCTGGAATCTACATTGAACAGAAAGCGTAAAAAAGTTTTCGTGATTCGGCAATAATAGGTACGCAGTGTAGTATAGACAGGATATGAAAGAGTATTAGGGTGTGGCTAGATAATATCCGATTAATATTAACATTATGTTTTGCATGTTTTTGCCAACTTGGCTCGGAGTACGAAACGAAAATCGTAAATAAAAATACATTGCGTTCTCTGTCTAGACTTTTACAAAATATGTTTTACATGAAAGTAAAAATAACTGAATCCACGTACGCCCAATCCTGAGCCAAGTTCACCATGTGATGGTAACTTGTTGTTTTTACGAACGGACTTGGGTTTTCCACGTGGTCTGTTTGTGGTTTTGTCTGAAATTGCTACTAAGGTAGTCTTTTAATACATAACTATTGGTAGAGTCCTAAATCAACTTCTCGACGAATAGATATAAGTAGTTATAATTTGATCAAAAGATGTAGGTGCTTCCAATCAAATTTCCCAACATGATAGATATCTTTAGGAACTAGGTAACTTACACTTTTTTTCACGTTAAGAGGTATGTTTAGGGGAAAGTTTGTTTATTCTCATTTGTAAATAGGTACCATAGAATTCGTTCCTTCTTAAGCACATAGAAAAAGTTAAGATAATTCCGCATTGGACTACAAGGTCAATAGTCAATAACAAGCAGACCGCAGTAAATTATCCCACTAGACTTCCTGAAAAATAAGAAAAGAAGAAATGGTAAGTTTTCTCACTTTTGGAACTATGCCAAAGATAGAAAAGCTCGAATACATAGTATAGTACCTATCCGTTCACCTACCACGACAAATAGGTATATGAGTAGGAATAGGCTGAGGGAAATTTTACTAGTGCCCGATAGTGAAAACTCAGAACACTGCGATGACAAGGACCGGGCCAATCTCAGGCCCAGAGGGCTTCCGTTTTACTACACTAAATTTAATACCTTACCTACTACGTACTCTGTATTTCCATTTGTAGGTTCAACCGTCTACTCCGATCGTCCATGGCCCGCCACTGGGCCTACTTCCGCAAAGACCGGGCTAATCTCAGGATCAGGGGCCGGTCGGTCTCCGATGCTGGACTCTGCTCCATAGTTGATACTGGTAAGCTAAATAACAGCGTAAATTTAGAGTATGTACAAACAAGCTATACCGGGAGTAACGGAAAGGGTATAACAAGCCGAAAGGAGATCAAGGTATGTACTCTTGAAACTGAACAACTTTCCCTATGGAACATGGGTCGAAATAAAAAAAAAAATTGGACCTCCCATAGTAAATCAATTAGCTGATCGGCGATTTTGTATGGGATATTTCGACCCATGTTCCATGGGGAAAGTTGTTCAGTTTCATGAGTATCTTGACCTCCTTTCGGCTTGTTATACCCTTTCTGTTACTCCCTGTAGAGTGCGCCTAAAAAGTTAAAATGGTAAGCACACAACCTCTCTGTCTGTAGCAAAACGCCAGTGAAAACACTTTCTTCTTTCTTGGCTTGTCGTTTATTGGGATACGCCCTATGGAAATTGTACAAAGCAAACATTGCCAAAGCCGCTTAGGGTGTTTTATAATAGGCGACCTAGAGTTAATGATGAATATTTGCTGACCATGGTCATGGTCAACCAGCTACTTATCTACACCTGCCTTAGCATTCCCAACGGTGGTTGACGTCAGGCAGGCTAGGCATTCCGTTGCATATGTAGGCCAAATTCTATTGCAGCTATGCTAGTACATGCTAGTACTGCAACACGACTTTGCGTCAAAACATGCTGTGAGGATCCCAAATAAATGGGAAAAGAAACTGCTTTAAAAACCCTGATTTTTGAGGTGGACACCAAGTCGTCCAACCACCCAACGATCCCTGGTGTCAGAGTTTTTCAACCGCCTACAGCAAGTAGCTGACCTCTGACATGGTTGTTTAACGACCGCCGTCTGAGTGATCGATCATAGACGGCAACCGGGACCGACGGCTTAACGTGCCCTCCGAAACACGGAACTGTCTTGCTTTTCCGACAATCAGGTAGTTTCGGCCTGCAATGCACTCGGTACAAATTCACGAAGTGATAAATATCAACTTTGTCAGTGACCCCACCGGGAATTAAACTCGGCACCTTACTACTACTAACCAGTCTAACCACTGCGCCACATCGGTAGTCATTTTCAATTGGTTGTACAGATCCGGAGCTAGCATATTTGGACGCGGCACCGGTGGTGCAGCGGCGCTCATTTCAAGCCTACAGCCGTCGCCCAAACAGAGTCACCATCCCTGAGCTTTCTATCACGTAAGCTTTTTTATTATTCTATATATTTTAGCTTAACTAGTTTTGTAGTTTAGGGTATAACTTGCAATTCATTAATTCAGCCTTTTCTATATTATACATCCTGCAGATAAATTAACAAATTATGCTACGGCGTAGCAGTTCGTAGCAAGCTTTGACTTTCAACTCATGTATAATTAACTTAGGTTTGCTTTGCTTTACTTAGCTACTAACTAAAGTGTCTCTGAGTTAGTGATCAAATAGGATTATTACATCAATGTATGAAATATTATGTTTTCTATTGAATTTACGAGTTATGATTTACGAAAGAGGTCATTATAAAATTAGAAAAAACTTTACAGGGAAGTCAATTATTTAAAGCAAGATAGTTCACAGATTAAGTGACTACTGGTTGGGTTATATTTTATTTTCATGATTAGATTTCGTTTTGATATAAATTATCTTAGGATCTATATTTCATCAATAAGTTTTCTCTAACAGATACAGACAGAATCGAGTGAAAAGAAAGCGCAAATGTTATAGAAAACGTCGGTAAGTTGAATGATGTTAAAGTACAACGTTCATAGTGTAAATGTTTACTGTGAATTACATATTGAATATACTTACGTAGGTATACGTATCCTGAGTGTTCATTATATCTGAATTAATAATTGTAAATAATCAACCCTGATTTTTTCCAATATTTCCTATAATACCTACCTACTGAAAGAGCGCTACAACACGCACAGAATTACACTAGGTAAAATAGGTTATAACAAAAGTGATCAATAGATTATCCAGTTTTTTAAATTATTTATTTCTAAATTAATTTTACAGCATGACAGCCGTAGTCTAGATTTATGCATAAGGTTACATTTAATTAAGTAAAAATATTTTAAGGGTTGTGCTCTACTCACAAAACTAAACAACTTTTAAAACCTTTTGTCGAAATATGAAAGAAGTAATCTCCCATACCAAATGACATACTTTAAAAAAATGTATGGCAGATCCAAAATGATGTTTCATATTTTGAACAAAATTTACTAATAAAAGTTGTTTAGGTTAATAAGTAGAATACACCCTGAAAATATTTGTAATCAGTAACCGTTCTTAGGGGATAATGTACCTGATAATCGTATGTAATAAATAAAATAACTTAGCCTAAGTTTCATCTATGCGGTACATATCTACCGTACGGTACGTACAAATCTCCTATTCATTATCAATAACATCTCACGTGCGAAAGTTAATGAACTAAGGTTAACCCAGATAAGCTATTGCTGTTGATTAAGCTCAATTAACTACCTAGTCAGGTACATAGGTCGCAATCTGGCTACACACGATAGCCGTAACTTATTAGTTGCACTTACTCTACCCACGATTCGACATACATTAATCGCGAGTGCTTTAAAAGTTACATTACCTAGAAATCTCGACCCAGCAAAGGAGTAAGTAGAGCTTTTTTTTGTAGCTAAGCAAAGTTGTATAATTATTAGCATAATTTACTTATTCATCATTGGCCTCGTACGTCTGTGACAGCACCGCCTACTATAATTGGCAGGTCTCTGACATGTTTGTGTAACGATATCTGTGTAAGTAATCATAGACAGCAACCGGGACCGACGGCTTAACGTGCCCACCGAAGCAAGGAACCATCTTACTTTTTGGACAATCAGATGGCACAGCCTGCATTGTCCTAACCCGACTGGAAACACAACTGAAGATTTGCGAGAATCTAAAAAATATCAAGGTAAATGTAAAATATATTTAATTCATCTCATTTAGCGTTTTGTTAGCTCTCTCGGACGACGGACTTAACCAGATTATGCCAGTAGATAAAGCTCACTCGTGTCACAATTCCTACACGTCGCTAGGCAACTCCCGGCGTTATGTAAAAGCTCTCTGCACCAGTTAACCTCAGCTCAGAGTAAAGGCCAAGGGCGCCCAGATCGATAGTATCTCGTCCTCATCTCTACGAGAAACTTACGTGGTAGATATGTGGCTATTACACTACTCTGTAGACAGGGCCCGATTCCGCATACATTGCTGGTTATTGTATGAGCGTCATTAGTCATTAGACCCTGTTTCTACGTGTGAGACACCGAGTCGTCTTACAACCCGATGAACCGTTGTATCAAAGTTTTACAACCGCCTACTACAAGTAGCTGGCCTCTGGTACCATTGTGTAACGATTGCCGTCTTAGTAATCTAATCATAGACACCAACCGGAACCGACGACTTAACGTGCCCTCCTAAGCACGAAACCATCTTACTTTTCGGACTGCAATGTCCTAACCAGCCTTGGGACAAATTTACAAAGTGATAAAAGTCGTCGTTCTAAATGACTCACCAAGAATCGAACCCTGAACCTTGTGCGTCGCAGGCAGTCGTATGTATCGTACTACGACTGCGCCACAACGGTCGCCATTACACTTGAGACGTACGAGGCCAATGATGACTAAGTAAATTATGCTAATAATTATACAACTTTGCTTAACTGCAAAAAAAAAGCGCTACCTACTCAATTTTGCTGAGTCGAGATTTCTAGGTAGGTAATGTTACTTTTAAAGCACTCGCAATTAATTTCTCACATTTTTATTCATTTGACCGGCTCAATCGCGACAGTTGAAATCGTGTTGAAAGTGATAGTGGTTAGCCATAGTAAAAATACAAATTATAAATGAAAAATACTGTAGGTTTCAGTGATATGTTTACTAATTCTTCCAGGTAGAGCTACCAATATCTTTAAAATGAACCAAATTTTTTTAGAGAATTTTATTTAAAAATTCAAACGAAGCAAGTGACCAGAACGTTTTAAATCGACCTGCAAGTTTAGAAATTAAAATTCAATCTAGTTAATTAATATCAATGGGGGAATACCACCTAATAAATAAAGATATAACTGATTAATGGCAGAAATGCAGAAATTCTATTAATAAGCTCAGTAGGTGAATATACTAACAAAGCTAGACTCTAGCGATTTAGAAATTTCTTAATACGCAAAAAAATACTAACTGAAGGCAGATTGATGTGAGAGTATGGATTTGTAATTTTTTTAAAGGTAAGCCGATTGGAAGCGCCATGGCACGGACTCTTTGCCACTGCTACCTATTGAAAATCGTTCTTCTACAAAACGGCTATAAATCCCACTTGTGCCGACAAAATCCCCGTAAAGTGGGACTCAAATCAAATTCCCGCCACTTTCTCCACCATACATATGATTGGAATCAATATCTTGCGCACTGCACCACTGCGCATGTTTCCCTAGAACCAACTCACGATGAGCAAAATTCGACTTTACACTTCTGTGCAACAAGGGCGATATTCGTTTTCGTGCACCCCTAGCCCAGATGACAGCCGTACACTTTTAAAACGACAGTATGCACAAGAATGGTAAAGTGAACGCGGAATTATCTAATATTATAACATACAATCAGTCGTAAACCTACCTCAGACGCTTCCATTTTAATTTTGTAACGTTTATTCAACAAGTTATTGATCAAATTGGCTTCCTAGTGACAGAATATTGTTAAATGTGTTGTGTTATTTACGTTCCAACTGTGTGCATTGACGTTATTTTTCATAATATTGTGGTTTAGTAACATTATTACATTATAAATAGAACATTCAAGTTTTAAGTGTAAAGTGTTTTAAGTGAGTTAAACCTGATAGTCTGTTATGGTAAAGCAATTAATTGGAGTATTTTAGTAAGAGAGTCAAGGTCTGCTGACCGGTTTTGCCTGCGTACGCATTACTTAAACTGGTTAAATCAATTAAAAGCAAAACATTATTCTGATAAAAAGTTACATTATAATCTTTTAGAAATCAAAAAATATGAAAGTAGCTTCCTTAATTAAATTAATGTCTCAAAATCCGTAGGTACCTTACTTTCATATCTACGTAACTATTTAGATAATAACCTGTCTATTTAATGTAATACATGTAGAATTGTATTGTTTTTAAATAATTTATGGGTATTTTAAAACATTCTTATAATTAAGTCACATTAAGTCGTTGTTATTATCTTCATTGTTACGAGATAAGTATCTGGTATTTAGACAATTTTTCCTTGCTATGTTTCCTTTAATAACCCAATTATTTATTACTGGAATGAACGAGGAAATAAAAACCTGTTATACCTATACTTCCTTTTATATAAGGTTGTATGCTTATTTTGAAATCAAATTCCTCATTCTTGCAAACTGGACAGATTTATGTTGGACTTATTGCTTTTAAAAACAAAACACTGTTTAAAAAAAAATGGTTCGAAAAAATCAAAAAAGATGGTTCGATTACATTTTAATGATGACTTGTTCAAAAGTTACGAAAAAAATGTGTTTCAGTGCAATAATTATAAGGACTCCTTGATTAATTTCAATCTTAGATCACTCCTCTGATAAAATCTGAAGTTTTTTTTCATCAAAGCTCGAAACCGTACGAAACATTTTTCGACGCGACGCAAGTATCTAATATTCTGCGAGGTGATTTATTCCGAGCTTAAATACGTACCTACTAAATCTACCTTATAGTGATATAAATAGTTCGATACACTTTGGAATATCATCGATAATTCGTTGTAATCCAATGAACTTCTATGTCATCGCGGAACTAGTGTTGTAACTGAGGCATGTGTACTGGCTATTGCATTCCCTTACGTCATAGTGTTATCTTTAAATAATGTTATGTATGAGTCATATCATATCATTCTATCAGACTTTTCATTAATGATATCGATGATACGAATCTTGAAAGTGAAATCTCATGAATGAAAATAAGGAATTTTGAAAATGACGAAAATGAAGAAAATTGGTCACATTTTCCTCTCGTTATTACTTTTTGAAAATAATAAATAGGGCATGCCTATAACAGAACTAAATGTATTATAAAAAGAATTATAGCTTTACATGTATTATCCGGAAAGAAAACAGGGGAATAGATACGTTTGTATGAAAACTTCGAAACCATGCGCATTTTTAATGTTTACATTATTTAAACGAAATGCGCCAAAAAGTGCATGCGGCATAGAGAGAAATAGAGCCTAAGAAAATCAAATTAACCTCGATCCTATTCCCAAGAGCAGAAACTTCGTGCTCAGTGCATTGCAGCTGTGTAAAACTTTTATTTCATTTTATAGTCTTTTTCTTCTACCGTGGAGTACACCGGGCAAACGACTCGATGAACACTGGTGTCAGAGTTTTTCAACCGCCTACTAGGTAGGTACACTACTACTGTTGTGCAATGTGTAACGACTGCCGTCAAAATTTTCGTAGACGACAACCGGTATCGTCGAACCATATTTCTTTTCGTACAACCAGGTGGTTCAGCCTGCAATGTCCCAACCAGACTGGAAACAAATTATTCACAGTATTGTAACAAGTGCCCTACCGAGAATCGAACCTGATTAGATTAGATTTTAGTTAGAATTCTGTTTAATATTTACTTAGTTTACACAATCTAATCAAATCAGCAATAACAAAAACGCAGGTGTTCAATCCATCGGGATCTTTATCATAACATGATATTGGCTCTTTTACTAAAATATTTTTACGCATTTAGACGTTGTTAATATTGCAAACAATTTTGCCAGTAAAATACACAAGTGCTATGAAAATATATAAGTATTTCTATTTTATTTTAAATAATTTACAGCTTTCCAAGATTTGTGTACATGATAGAGTGTAAAATGCCAGTTGACTTTAACGTGTTTATTTAACTAAAAAGTGTTTATGAAAAGTGAAATAAAACCATTAGTCGTTTGAAGAAAATTTTTAGGTAAGTTTTTTATTTACATTTTGAATGATAGTATACGTTATGTCTGTTTATTAGGGATAGTTTATTGATATTATCTAGGTATTTATTCTTAAACACATTTAAGTCGGTATCTAGTATTTACTTGGAGTATTTATTACGGAGCCAGATGTTTTATACATACATTAAAGACGCCGATATCCCTGCGTCGTCTGTTTTATGTAGAATAATTAACATAAATTTAAATATAAGTAATAATACAATTATCTCCAACTTAAATTTAATATAAGTAATAATAATAAAATAATAAAATCTCCAACTCAAGAATTCCTAAAAATCGAGAATTATTTTTAACTCCTAAACGGTAATACTGACATAGTTAAGCCAAAATAACTCAAGCGCTGTTAACTGGAAGAATGCTTAGTTACGAAGTTGTTAAGTGGAAATTGACCGTTAATGGTGTTCAAATGCGTAAACAATGGACTGCTTTGTAAAGGTATCGATGTCAAACTTAATGGGTTCATTCATTCATAATTGGCCTTCTTTCTAAAGTAAAGTGTAGTTTTATCGCCGATGCGTAAAATGAAATGGACACTGTTTAGTTTTCGTATAAAATGGGCGCGCGGTGCTGGCAACACTGCTCTGTCATTGTCACGTCCTCTGCCGTCGCCCGCATCGTGATGCGAATTTTAATTATAAATGGTGTAATTTAGTATGCTTTCGGTTTTCTCGTGTGGTCTTCCCTGTTCGGTGGGGAAGTGAACCAAGTGATTTTGGTTCCGGCGCTTTGATTGAGAGTCACGCGACCGCCGGCAAAATATAACCTCACTTTTCGTTGGCTCGCGTCGTGGCTGCCGATAGCTACGTATTTTAATTATAAATGATTGGAGGCCAACGGGGCCGATTTCTCATTCGGAGAGAAATCTTTTAGTTATTTTGTGTTAAAAAACATTATGTGATGTCGAACTGTGAACTATAGTGCAGATTGGAGGAAAGGAGTTCGAGAACGAGCGGATGTTCCAGTGCCGTGAGTTTAGGTTATTCCCTATTCCTGTGCTCCTCACAATATCCTGAATACCTGATTCCTGTCATACTTAAACTCACAAAGAAACGGCGTCATCGTTCGCTCGGTAAGCAATTCGTTGCTGGGCCCTGTTTAAGTAGATTTTGGAAACAAGAATTTCTCGGCCGGAAACTTTCCGGAACAAAATTCTCTCATTAAATTTATTTTATTTAGCTATAGTAAAGAGCACTACGAATCGTAGTCAAATGTTGTTCCGAGGCTGATCGACCATTTAGTTTTAGATTTGAAGATAACTTTAATTTGCTTCCACTGCGCTAAGATCAGCTTCGGAATCAAACATTTTTTGGTAGCAGAGCGTGGTTGCTTTATTGCAACATAGTTAGCCGTAATTTAGTATTAAGCGTGTTTTTATATTACCCACATATTTTATTAATTTTGGAAAATATTGTTTTTTTTTTGTGACTGTATTGTTTGCCTAATGAACGGTACCTTATCGGTAAGGTCTAGGCCAGTCAACTAACATTTATTTTGTGGTATTTGTTTATTGGTTTTTCGTTTTATTAAGTCGAGTGTGTAAAAGTTGGTACCATGGCTCCTGGATCGCCAGGTATAAGGCTGCTATAAAGACAGAATTAAGGTGGTTTACTACCACAGCGGCAATGATCGGCCGCGAGGACCGGGAGGACGCGCTCTTGAAAAGTGCACTACAGGCAGATGAACGGGTTCGGGTTGTGTCGGAACACCTCACAGAGTGCCTCATGCTCCTTGAGGAAGCTCCTAACCCTGAAGATAAGGAGCTGGTTGAGGGCGATGTAAGCCAGTGCTTGAGCTGGCACAGGACATTGCGCAGGCAGCTGCGGACATATCTAGGCGACGTGACGGAAAGGAAAAGCCATTCCGTGGTAAAGTGGGACAAGGATTACAGGTGCCTCTTCCGCCTGTTACGGTTCCAGTCTTTGCAGGCGATTACGCCGACTGGCCGGCGTTTGAGGACCTGTATAGCAGTGTGGTCCACACACGGACGGACATAACGCCGGCGTACAAGATGGCTCAGCTGATGTCCAGGCTACATGGAGAGCCTCATGAATTGCTGACGCATTTGGCTGTCTCGGATAGCAATTATGAGGTGGCGTGGAAGATCCTTACCGACCGGTATCGAAACAAGCGCCTGATTGTAGACAGGCTGTTAGACCAGTGGCTGTCAATACCAACCATAACGCGAGGTACGGACCTCCGCGAGAAAATCTTCCACCCAGTCAGTGTCGCGGTCAGCGCACTAGAGCGACAGGGTTTGCCAGTGGCGGGCTACGGTTATATCTTGGTCCACACAGTGCTTCGCCGCCTGCCGAGCGAAATGGTCGCTCGATTCGAGCAGCTACATGGGGCAAGTCCTCGGACCACCTCCCGACCTACGAGGATCTGAAGTCGTTCCTCGAGGCCGAAAGCAGGCGAGTGGACGTCCAGGCTGGTGAAGCCCCCAAGGAGTCCTCTGCCCCTCGCCACCCGGAACGGCCGGGTGCACCGGCGCGAGGAGGCAACAGTTGGCAACCCAGGCGGTACAACACCGCATTGGAATCAGGGTGTGCCTACTGCAGGGAGACAGGCCACGGGGTGGCAGCGTGTCAGGAGTTTGCTGCGCAGCGGGTTCAGAGGAGACGGGGTGTGGCACAGCAGAGGCGTTGGTGTTTTCGGTGCCTGGGGCCGCATCAGGTGCGAGTGCCCTTCAAGCACCAACTGTAGGTACTGCCAGGGTGCACACCATCCGCTGCTCTGCATGAATCGCTCCGGAGGCGCCGGGGCAGCGCTGGATCGGATCAGCGAAGGAGCCTGCCCACCAAGGGAGGGAGCAACGCTCCCACCCTCCAAGGAGGAGCCCACCTCCGCATCGGTCACAGGGACAGGCAGGGGACGTCAACAGACGGAGCCCACTTACCCAAGGACGGGGACAATCCCCACCACGGCAGCAGGTGCCGGATTGGGGAAGAGCGGCACAGGAACGTGGCCAAGGACACCCATCCCAGGTACGGGATTCAACGGGCGGGTGTCAGGGAGCACTAGGCAGCCACCAGGGTACATGCAGTATTCTGCGGGCTTGAGCCACCTGGTTGGGTCTCAAGACCCACGCATGCCCCCGCCTATGCCTGAGTACCCGCGGCTACAGGCGCAACCTCGGTACGGACGTTTGCCGTCGGGGTACTATAGAACTCCAGTCATGGCCTTTATGGGCAGACCTCCCTACCAGCAGGAGTGGGACCCATACACAGGTTTGGGTAGTGAGGGGATACCCCCGCGGGACGCGGCCTCACCGCGTTTAGATTCCCGCTAGGTAATCGCCGCCTACTCATCAGCTTCGGCTCCCCGTCCAATCACGGTACTTTTGCCAACGGCTAAGATTTGGGTATGGGGATACGGTGGCCGGACCATTCAAGTAAGAGCCCTACTGGATACAGGGCTCAGGGATGTATTGTATCGAGTAAGCTGGTGAGTAGGCTAGGCCTAAATGTACGGCCAAGTGAGGATGAAGCTGTAGGCATCGGGGCCTAAATGTGCCTGACATTCGGGGTCAGACGAACTTTGAGTTCGCATTAGGTAGCACATGTACAGGGTCAGCTATCAAGTCTCAGCCGTGGTGCTGGATGAAGTGGTTGGGAAACTCCTCAGGTTAGGTTACCACCAACGGTAAGAGGGTTAACCACAGGGTTGGAGTTAGCTGATCCTGATTTTGATACTCCTGGTACGGTGGACGTACTTCTCGGGTCAGACGTCCTCGGGAGATTATGGTGCGGTAGGAAGAAGGTACTCCAGGAAACTGGTTTGGTGGCCGTAGATACCGCAGGGGGGTATGTTGTTTTCGGCCCAGTTTGGAGACCTCAGGACCTACCAGAAGGGGATCCGGTCCTCTATGGTAGTGTGCTGTCAGAGGTGCTGCAGAGGTTTTGGGAGTCTGAAGAGCCGCCCACGGCGGACAGACGGAAGCCAGAGGATGACGAGTGCGAGTTGTTCTATCAATACAACACTGAGAGATGCCCGTCAGGCAGATTCGTGACCAGGCTACCTTTTCTCCCAAACCGCCCCGCTTTAGGTAGTTCGCGACAGCTCGCGGAACGGAGACTACTCGGATTGGAGCGGAAGATGAGGCGAGACCCAGCACTTCGGCAGAAGTATATAGAATTCATGCGGGAATATATTCAATTGGGCCACATGTCGGCGTCCAGCCTGGATTGGAGGTGTGTCGAGCATTATTACATTCCACACCTGGCTGTCTTGAAGTCACCTGAGGCGAAAATACGGGTGGTGTTTGACGGTTCTGCTCCTACCTCGAATGGTGTGTCTGTGAACCAATGTTTGCACGCGGGTCCTAAATTGAACCGGGACATTGTGGACATTCTCACAGACTTTCGTTTGCACCAGGTAGCGTTCGTCGCAGACGTCAAAATGATGTTTCGCCAAACCATGATACATCCGGATGACCGTCGGTATCAGCTGATTTTGTGGCGTGAGAGCCCAGATGAGTCGATGGTCACATACGAACTTAACACGGTGACGTATGGACTTAAGCCAAGTCCGTATTTGGCAGTACGTACGCTGCGAGAGTTGGCCGCACAGGAAAGGGTAAGATACCCTCGAGCCGCAGCAGTACTGGATCGCGACGTCTACGTGGACGATATCTGCACGGGTGCTGATAGCGTGGAGCAGGCGCTAATTCTACGAGACGAGCTGATCGCGATCATGGGTTCAGGAGGTTACGAGTTGCGGAAATGGTTGTCCAGTTGCCCAGAGCTCCTGGCTGGTTTGCCAGGCGAGTTCCATCAGGACCCGCACCTCTTTGAGAACCCGGACAATCCAAATACGTTGGGCATCCTCGGGGTGCAATATAGGCCAACGCATGACGTATTCACGTACAAGATCGAGCCCGACCTTTTGGAGAAAACTTGGACTAAGCGGTCGGTACTGTCGACAATCGCTAGAACGTTCGATCCTAACGGATGGATCGCCCCGGTTACGTTCATGGCGAAGTGCTTTTTACAAAGGTTGTGGCTAGCCAACTTAGGATGGGACGACCAACTCTCCGGAGAGTTGTTGAAGGATTGGCTCAAGTTTGTGACCACCTTACCAGGGATTGTGCACATCGCGATACCCCGCAAGTTAGTCCCATCGGTGGGATGTAAGGCTACCCTACATGGGTTTTGTGACGCCTCGGAGCGAGGGTACGCGGCAGCTGTATACCTTCGGACAGCAAGTTCAACGGGAACTGTGCACGTGCGTCTGGTTATGGCCAAAAGTAAGGTGGCACCAGTCAGAACTAGATGGACCATCCCCAAATTGGAATTGGCAGGGCAGCTCTTCTAGCGCGCTTGCTAAATCATGTAACCTGCAATCTGCGTGGTACCATCAACTTGGATGAAACGGTGTACGCGTGGACTGACAGTCGGATAGTTCTGTGCTGGTTGCAGACGTCGGTACATACACTTGAGGTTTTCGTGGCAAATCGGGTGTCACAGATTACGGGGTCGGAAACTCCGTTAGTGTGGAGGCACGTACCGGGAGAATGGAACCCAGCGGACTGCGCTTCGCGCGGGTGCAGGGCACCTGATTTGGTGAGTCACCCACTGTGGTGGGGACCTCAATGGCTGACTGAGTCGCCGCAGGAATGGCCATTCAACGAGTGCAGGGCGCCGCTTGGGCCACCTGATCGAGGTTTGCGAGTGAACGTGGGGCAACTCGTACCGAAGCCTAACCCAGCTTTCTTGCTGGAACGGTATAGCTCCCTCGACAAACTTCTTGGGGTGACAGGTTGGATCAAACGGTTCGTGAACAACTGCAGGAAGCCTCAAGCAGAACGGAACTTTACACCTGTCCTCTCGCCTGCGGAACGGAATGCGGCTCTACGCTCATTAGTTAGAGTCGTCCAGGCGGAACATTTTGAAGAAGAGGTCAGGCTGCTCAGGGATGGACGTGGAAAGCTGAAGGGAGGAATTGTGCGCCTCAACCCATTCCTGGATGAGCAAGGTATGCTCAGGGTTGGAGGCAGACTTCGGAACGCTAGCCTCCCCTTTTCGGCTCGGCATCCACTGTTACTTCCAAAAGGGGGACCCTTAGTTGAGCTCTTAGTCAGGGATCGTCATGAGAAAACTCGCACGCGGGCTGTAATGCGCTATTGGCCATCCTACAGCGCGAGTTCTGGATCTTATCGGGACGACGAACGGTACGTAGCGTTGTGTTTAGGTGCTTGCCTTGTTACCGCTTGAAGGCAGCCACAATGCAGCCACAGATGGGAGATCTTCCACCGGACCGGGTGACGGAGGCCTGGACGTTTGCAGGTGTGGGAACGGATTTTGCAGGCCCTTTCATGGTAAAGGCATCACGCCTACGGAACGCAAAGTCTATCAAGGCGTACTTGTGCGTGTTCGTGTGCCTAGCCACCAAGGCCGTCCACTTGGAGCTCGTGGCCGACCTATCTACGGAGGCCTTTTGGCAGCGCTGGAGAGATTTACGTCGCGACGAGGGCGACCAGCGCTGATCAGGTCGGATTGTGGTACCAACTTTAAGGGTGCTGATCGGTGTATGAAGGAAATTGTAACGTTCTTAAGGGAGAACGAAGAAGCCATCAGCACGGGCCTCTCCCGTCAGGGCATTACCTGGGTGTTCGATCCACCAGCGTGCCCTCACTGGGGTGGTATTTTTGAAGCGGTTGTAAAGTCCGCTAAGACGCATTTGTTGCGCGTTGTAGGGTTAACAATTTTGACTTTCGAGGAGCTGGCGACCGTGTTTTGTAAAATTGAGGCTGTACTCAATTCGCGTCCTTTGTGTCCGCTCAGCTCAGACCCAAATGATTTAGAGGCCCTGACGCCAGGGCATTTCTTAATTGGCCGCCCACTTAACGCCTTGCCGGAATATCCCTATACGGAGGTGAATAGCAATCGTTTGTCGCGTTATCAGTTGTTGCAGCAAATGACTCAAAACTTTGGAAGCGTTGGTCGCTTGAGTACTTGCACATTCTGCAGCAACGCCTTAAGTGGACGGACAGGACTGAACACCCCTGCATTGGGGATCTCGTTCTGGTTAAGGATGCCAACCTACCGCCACTGCGTTGGCGCCGGGGGCGCATTCTCAACCTGTTTCCGGGTAGTGATGGCACTCCTCGAGTTGCAGAAGTTCAGGTGGGGGATTCAGTCCTTAAGCGAGCAGTAGCTACATTATCACGCCTGCCATGCATAGAGCGGACCGATGGGTCGGTCCGGGGCGGGTGAATGTTTAGTTTTCGTATAAAATGGGCGCGCGGTGCTGGCAACACTGCTCTGTCATTGTCACGTCCTCTGCCGTCGCCCGCATCGTGATGCGAATTTTAATTATAAATGGTGTAATTTAGTATGCTTTCGGTTTTCTCGTGTGGTCTTCCCTGTTCGGTGGGGAAGTGAACCAAGTGATTTTGGTTCCGGCGCTTTGATTGAGAGTCACGCGACCGCCGGCAAAATATAACCTCACTTTTCGTTGGCTCGCGTCGTGGCTGCCGATAGCTACGTATTTTAATTATAAATGATTGAGGTTAACGGGCCGATTTCTCATTCGGAGAGAAATCTTTTAGTTATTTTGTGTTAAAAAACATTATGTGATGTCGAACTGTGAACTATAGTGCAGATTGGAGGAAAGGAGTTCGAGAACGAGCGGATGTTCCAGTGCCGTGAGTTTAGGTTATTCCCTATTCCTGTGCTCCTCACAATATCCTGAATACCTGATTCCTGTCATACTTAAACTCACAAAGAAACGGCGTCATCGTTCGCTCGGTAAGCAATTCGTTGCTGGGCCCTGTTTAAGTAGATTTTGGAAACAAGAATTTCTCGGCCGGAAACTTTCCGGAACAAAATTCTCTCATTAAATTTATTTTATTTAGCTATAGTAAAGAGCACTACGAATCGTAGTCAAATGTTGTTCCGAGGCTGATCGACCATTTAGTTTTAGATTTTAAGATAACTTTAATTTGCTTCCACTGCGCTAAGATCAGCTTCGGAATCAAACAGACACCGTACCTACAAAATATACAAATTGTGTATCAGACTTCATTTTCAGATTATATAAAAGTGTAGGAATTTCTTTCTAAAAATTTGAAAATCAATATCATATCCAGGATAGGGTTTCAAGTTTTTAAACATTGGTTAGTTAACTGTTACCTATGTCAATAGGTACAAAGGTAGTATAAAATATAGTCTCTTTTTGGGTTTTCTGTCCGTCAATCGTTGAATTTGCTTACTCCTCCTAAACCACGCAAAGGTTTTTGATGCGTTTTTTTTGTAATAGATAGAATGATTAAATAGAAACGTATGTATAAAACATGCGGAAAATACCTTTTGGTGGAGAACCAGTAGCAGCGGGTGAAATCGCTAACGGTCCGCTAGTGTAATAATAAGATCTCAACATATTTACATAATGTTGTTACGATCTTAACGTAAACAAACAATTAATTAATAATTTCATTGTTTTGTTCAGATTTAGATAGTTTTCAACCAGATTTTTTATCCCAATTTCACGGAAGCTTTGCTACGGCGTAGCAAAGTGTAGCCGAGTTTATTTATTTCTGCTTTTAAATGTTCATTGTTTTTAAAATGGATACTAGGTATTTAATTTTATTA
Source organism: Phthorimaea operculella (assembly GCA_024500475.1). Lineage (NCBI taxonomy): Eukaryota > Metazoa > Arthropoda > Insecta > Lepidoptera > Gelechiidae > Phthorimaea > Phthorimaea operculella. The sequence goes on along the minus strand of JANFCV010000002.1, from coordinate 5,549,370 downwards.
CTTATTTATGAAAAATTATAAGAAAGTAACAATGCTTGGCATTTTCTAGGTGTGGGCATGGCGCATACAAATAAATAACTCGAGACGTAGCTTCGGGCTTTTTAACAGCTTAACATGCGAAGGTACTAACTATAATAATAAATATTATATTCACCTTTATTTGTAGATAATAATTATATTATTAGACGCTTGATTTATTTTAGTAGAAAATATCAAAGGGCTTTTAATTTTTCCAAGGCATTCCAAGGAACTTAAAATAGCATATCAAATGAAAATATTCTAGTTTGCACGCGCATATTATATTACACCACTACCTACACTGTATTTATAATTATAATCCTTGCATGATTTTAATTTATATAATTGTGTTGTGTTGCAATTAGATAGTATTTTTAGCTCGTAAATGTTTTGGTTATTTGTCAGCTTTAACATTTTGATTTCTGTTCTCTACATAATATTAAAATACTTACTTACACAGCTTTACAATAACATTTTTTATCTTTGTCTAGTACCTAACTAAAGACGAATCTAAATCTAATAATGCACTGCACTTATTTTGTCGTAAAACTCTCGTTGTTTTTAAACTGTTTCTGGAAAACTAAATTACAATGGAAGGAATCTTAAACTTAATAAATAGCCAATAATAGCCATACACTACTTTCTCACCCTGGAAAATCTTAATCAGATCATTTAAGTGGCTGTTTGTTGCACTTACTTTCATTTTATCTTGATTCTAATGACATCTTTGTAATAACCAACGATGTAGGGTATGCCAATTCGGGCCCGATCCTCATTTTATTGTAAAGCCACTTAAGATACTTACGTGTTGTATTTCATATAGGTCGGCGGGCGGCACTGTACCGGCGAGCGTCGAAGAGGCGAGCGACAGTGACGCAGAGAGGCCTCGGCGTGGCCACCACCTCCGCGTGCCCACGCCCGTTGTCCCCCAGTGAGTACTGTGCTTGACATAGGTCGGCGGGCGGCACGAGGTGAGCGACAGTGGCCACCACCTCCGCGTGCCCACGCCCGTTGTCCCCCAGTGAGTACTGTGCTTGACATAGGTCGGCGGGCGGCACGAGGCGTGGCCACCACCTCCGCGTGCCCACGCCCGTTGTCCCCCAGTGAGTACTGTGCTTGACATAGGTCGGCGGGCGGCACGAGGCGAGCGACAGTGACGCAGAGAGGCCTCGGCGTGGCCACCACCTCCGCGTGCCCACGCCCGTTGTCCCCCAGTGAGTACTGTGCTTGACATAGGTCGGCGGGCGGCACGAGGCGAGCGACAGTGACGCGGAGAGGCCTCGGCGTGGCCACCACCTCCGCGTGCCCACGCCCGTTGTCCCCCAGTGAGTACTGTGCTTGACATAGGTCGGCGGGCGGCACGAGGCGAGCGACAGTGACGCGGAGAGGCCTCGGCGTGGCCACCACCTCCGCGTGCCCACGCCCGTTGTCCCCCAGTGAGTACTGTGCTTGACATAGGTCGGCGGGCGGCACGAGGCGAGCGACAGTGACGCGGAGAGGCCTCGGCGTGGCCACCACCTCCGCGTGCCCACGCCCGTTGTCCCCCAGTGAATACTGTGCTTGACATAGGTCGGCGGGCGGCACGAGGCGAGCGACAGTGACGCGGAGAGGCCTCGGCGTGGCCACCACCTCCGCGTGCCCACGCCCGTTGTCCCCCAGTGAGTACTGTGCTTGCCATAGGTCGGCGGGCGGCACGAGGCGAGCGACAGTGACGCGGAGAGGCCTCGGCGTGGCCACGACCTCCGCGTGCCCACGCCCGTTGTCCCCCAGTGAGTACTGTGCTTGACATAGGTCGGCGGGCGGCACGAGGCGAGCGACAGTGACGCGGAGAGGCCTCGGCGTGGCCACCACCTCCGCGTGCCCACGCCCGTTGTCCCCCAGTGAGTACTGTGCTTGACATAGGTCGGCGGGCGGCACGAGGCGAGCGACAGTGACGCGGAGAGGCCTCGGCGTGGCCACCACCTCCGCGTGCCCACGCCCGTTGTCCCCCAGTGAGTACTGTGCTTGACATAGGTCGGCGGGCGGCACGAGGCGAGCGACAGTGACGCGGAGAGGCCTCGGCGTGGCCACCACCTCCGCGTGCCCACGCCCGTTGTCCCCCAGTAAGTACTTTATGCTACAGAGCTCTATAGGGTGAAATCTTACTATTTTTGCTATTTATCTCGATTCTGATGACATCTTTGTGCTAACCAACGATGTTGGTGTGCCAAATCCTTTATTTTATGCTTCAGAGTTCTATAGGGTGAAATTTAATATTGACCGATAGTCAAAAGATGAAAAAATAGATTGGACCTGCCTTACAAAATTGCCGATCAGCTGAGGGCTATGGGATTTGAGTTACTATGGGACCTATGTTCCTTGGGGAAAGTTGTTCCTTGTCGCCAGCTGGTTCTGAGTTTTCACTATCGGTCACTAGTAAAATTTTACCCTACATAAGGGCATTATGACACCCTAGTCAGGTCAGGCCTAGACTAAAGTCAAACGGAGCAAACCCCAGTATGTAAACTCACGAAACATTGAAGTAGGTATTAAACGTAGGTATCTATCTCTATCTGCCATCCATAGGATAACAATCTCAACACTTGATGAGGGTGATTAAGTTTATTTTTGCCCTTTATACAGATCTTTAAGAATTTGTTCTATAGCATTTTCCATAAGTTTTTCATCATACCATTAATAAATTTCGTACTCTACATCTCATGTCACATATTCTTAGAAAACCTTGAACGCATTTTATGAAATTAGTTCTCCTTGAGAAACTCCAATCAAAATTTCTCAGTCTTATCGTATCAGTCAGTGCACAACTTGATATGACTATTTGCTAGACTTTATAACTTTCCCGTCTATCTTGGTGTAAATAAAAGGAAATCTCCGTGTAATGATAAGGCTATGTAGTTTCAATGAGACTCATGAAATAATTAACGTCGTGACTTGGCATAGAAAACACCGTTTCGCGTCAGTTTTGTGCAAAGGTATTTAAAAAGTGCAAAGTGTAGTGCAATGAAAAATTGTTTCGTGAAAATTTCTTCTTCAATTAGTTTTATGGCTTTTGCTAATATTCAGCCAGTGTCAAACAGAACTGAAGATGAGTGATTTGGAACCGGTGGTGGATAGGAAACGATCATTTTCTGTCAGTGCGCCGAAGCTTCGAGTGCATTGGCCGCTTAGGAGGGACAGTCTTCCTTTGACCAGCTTGAAAGAGGCTTGGCTTAAAAGGAAACGCAGCCTTTCGCCTACCTCAGCCTTAGCGTTATTTCCAGAAGAAGGGTAAGATTTTTTGAATACAACTTACATATAACTTAGCACCATGCGTCACTAAAGTTTTCAGGCAGTCTTGAGACTCTTTAAGGAATGAAGAAGGACGCTAAAAGTGACTGGATGACGAAAACGGGAGATCGTTCTTTATGGCTTGTTACCTAATTGCAGCAGTAGACTGCAATAGGCTGATGTGATGTAATGAGAAATTACAAACATCTTAAAAGAAAAGTGATCTAGGTACTTATCAATCAAGCATTGAACGTTATCTATCATTATCATTATTTTTCTTCTGTTTAAAAATAATTAAAAGATAGCGCAACATTGTAAGTAAAGTAGGTATCTTTCGTCAGATACAATAATAATCATAAACAAACAGTATCATGGAAAGGTCAAAGCATATCTTGGTTATTTTTTAATCTCTGCTGCTTTATTTATTAAGGTAGGTCTAATTAATCACGTAAGGCTCGAAAGTGGGAAAGACTCCGTCACTATGTATTGGATTTTTAATGCACTCACAGCGCTATATTATTCTTATAAATTAAATAATGAGAAAAATGAAAAATTCACTTGCGACCGCCGGGATTTGAACCCGGGGCTGTTGATTAAAGTTCCACCGCTCTACCGACTGAGCTACTGGCGCCTAGCGGACCCTAGTGAATCTTTCAACCTCTTGATGCTTGTCTCGAAAAGCTTCATCATATGGTTTGAATTCCTACTGTAACGTGGACTAACCTAAGTATTTAGTTGTAAAAACTACTACTAGATGTCGCTTAATCGTCGCTTCGAGACGAGCATCAAGAGGTTGAAAGATTCACTACGGTCCGCTAGGCGCCCGTAGCTCAGTCGGTCGGTAGAGCGGTGGAACGTTGATCCACAGTCCCGGTTTCAAGTCCCCGCGGTCGCTAGTGAATTTTTCAATTTTCTCATTATTTAATTTATGAGTTTGTCACTAATCACAAAATATCACGAGAAGAGGAGGGGGTGACATTAAAATATTACGTGTATTATTCTCCTACTGGCTGGCTCCCCAAAGAGCCATCTATTTTAAATATAGATAATAAAATTCCAATTCAGAACAAAATCAAAAGCAAAGGATGATATGATAAAGATACATGTAGGTATTGAGTTTAAAAACATATGCTTACATTGAAGTTGATAAAATAAAACTGCACGCACAAAGTAGGTAGAAAGGTACGTCGACATATGTAAATGTAGTTCTCTTTATTACAAACGTTCCAGTTTCTTCATATCTACATAGCATCTACCGACTCTACCAGTGATGTGTTCAGTCAGCCGTGGATGATAGTCCAGATTTGCTCGGCCGTTGGGTGTTGGTGTGATTCCATTTGCCTATGGAATGTTAGGTACAACTGGTTTTTCTTCTTATTTGTATGAAGTAGTAGCCCCCTTAAATGGGTACGTTAATGTGCTGGCGAAAGTACTTACTTACAAAGACTACCTACCTACATAAAATGTAAAGGGTGGATCAAAAGGGTGCTTAGAGTTTAATTCTTTTATAGGTATATCTCGAAATCTGGCGGCGTGATGTTATTTGGCTGGGATGATATTTAAGCTTCCAGTTTTGTGACCAAGAAAATCCAATATCTTAACCAAGCAAACGAAATGACACTGAGCTCATTAACTACACCGTTCTGGGACTTGTATTTATAGTAAAAATGCGTCTGAAATGTAGGATTTAAACCTAAGCTACCTATAGAATTAAATAATAACTCAATGACAATGACTAAATGATGTTTTAAGGCTTAAATAGGTAACTGGCCACTTATTTGACAACACCCATGCCGTCCTAAATAGCCCGTGCATTAAGGTTGGCCGATAAGATGACCCGCGCATTGGGGCCGCGTTTCCTGCACTATGAAGGATTGGAACAAGGTAACCCTGGCCGGAAGTCCACCTTTTATCGGCCTCGCAAATGGTATTGACAGAGAAATTGTGAAATAGATACAATTTCTGGTGGTCAGTAGAGTGATGTGATGATGGTACCAAACCCAAGTAGTATATTTACGTAAGGACCAAATAGGTACCGATTTTCGTGATTTCCGATATGATCTCAAAATAAAAGATGTTCAGAAAGAGTACACTTACCCCTCAAAGTTTGCGTATTAAACTGAAATAATGGGCACGGTTTCTACCTGCCTAACATCAAGTACCTAGGCATCTATCTACGCTAGACAGTAGTTAGATGCACTCGATCACCATCTTTTGATTAGATTATATTTTATTACCTTCCTACATGCTCTATTGGCATGGGTCCATTCCATATGCCCCACGGATATTCTCCAATATCAAGACCTTTAAAACATGAATGGATTATATATTTTATTAAAGCATTCACTTTATATTGTATGTATTCAAATTCGTCAATAAGAAGTTTATTTATTTAATCTCATTTTATATAAATTAATAGAGTATGTAATATAATAATGACAAGGATAGTAGGTATGTAAGGAAATAATAGTTTTATAGGTTCCATGGAATGCATAATTTGCGTATACAGCAGTACAGCTGTTAGAAACTTAGATAGATAGAGGAAGAAACCTTGCATTTTTTCAAGGAATATCCTTTATTGAAAAGTTAACAACAAAGATGAAATAGCACAGTGTTGCAATACTTAGAAAACAATAATAAAAATAAAATAGCTTCCTTTTACAGGTTTCCCAACATGTAATTATTACGACGAACTCTACATTCGCACAATAAAATAAAAGCAATACAGAACAGACTCAAATGCCTCAAATGAAATGTTTTGTGACGTCATTAATCACTTGCTAAAAATGACTTATGAAAATTATAGCAATAAAGATGAAATAACTCAGTGTAACTCTAGTCGTAGTAAACAATTATAAAAATGAAATAATTTCCTGTTATAAGTTTCCCAACTGTAATTTAATTACGATTACCACGAAAGAACTCTACCTACTTGTATTCGCTCAATAAAATAAAATCAAATGTCTGCCATTCATTGCGTGCGTGGGTTTGGTGACGTCATTTTTGCACTTGCTGTAAAAATGTCGCGCCAAGACTGACGTAAGCACCACACCTCCGCTTTCGTGCCAAAATCTTGTTATAGTTCAATGAGTTCTACGTATTTTTAGTACGTCATTTACCGTGTTACTCCGTTTTAGAATAGCATCGCCCCATTTCTATCCCAGTGGATATTTTTAGGCAAAAACTCTATTGAGATCAAAACGAATTTAAAACTATCGACGTTACTTATCTTATTCTATCTCCCCTATCTCTCCTAATAACAAATGTAGGAAGTGACCCGATATTTTTTACCACGTAGGTAAACAAAATAGCTGCTATACTTCCATACAACGTTTTATTCCATCCATTTATTTAATCTTATAACGTTAATAGGCGAGTAGTTTTTATTTATCTACATTTTTCCTGTACCTAGCTAGGTAGGTAGGTACACAGAATAAGGGAAAATTCATTGTAAAATGGCTTTACCTATATTGAAGGTAACAAGTTGTTAGCAATTCCGTATAACTAGCTCACTCCAACACACAGGAAAATTCGCAGAATTTTAATCGTCAAGTAGAAATAACCTTGAATTTGATTTGCGAATTCAATATGAGACCTTTTATTGGGAAAATCCATACGTCCCAATAATACTGAAATGATTCATACTGAAAGTAACTCTCCATCTCATCAGTCAATGTCAGCGTATATTATCTTTAAATCATGTAAACATAAACACTTGCAAGTGATAAATAAAGCTTTTCCATCGTTTTGAAGATACACGGATGATATCACCTCCTGATCCTAAATATCCTGAATGCCAATCTTCTTGATCAACTCCGGGAACGCATTTGTAAACATATCATTCATGACACTACCTTTCCGGGAACGCTTTAATCTTTGATGTAAGTAAAGCATCAGGAACATGAAAAATATCATCCTCTTTTGAATTATGTTTACGTTTCAGAGATTGATACCGTTTTTTGAACCATCCATGTCTCATTTTTCGCGTAAAAATATGAACGTGAAAAACATTCCATGAACGGCCCCAAAAACATGAGGATTGTGGCCACATTACTTAAGTACAGAATATTCTCTAGAACTGTTAGATCGAAGACTACTTACTGTAGCTATGTTGGAAACATTTGCCATGGCTTGTGAATAATACCTGAAAATATGGATTCGTACAATTTTCCAGAATTTATGAATTTTACACATTGCTCGTTTAGAATGTTGTACAAATATTTTTGCAAGCACTGCCTATTCTCTCCATTTTGAATTCCGATTTAGAGCGATTTCTTTTAGATTTGGATTGGACATGGGATTGATCTTTTTCTTGCGCACAGGCTGCATATAACCAAACCGAAATACATATAACAACCAACCTTGTGCACCAAATACATTTTTGACAACATCTCAGATTTAAAAATACTATGTTTTCGTAGTGAAACAGAAAAACTGAGGTAGGTACGTCAATTTGCCTAAATAATATGCAAAATATATTCCGGTATGCAAAATATTTCAATTAATATTCTTAATTAAATACAATATTACCGTCACTAAAAGAAGTTGTATTTACTCAGCTGCCGCTAGTTTCAGTTTAATTTACAATTTATACGCTAGTTGGTGTGGGCTGTGTTTATCAGTGCAAGAAAAATACCTCCATAATTACCTACATAAGTCAACTCCTTGCTACATACATTACATACCTACCTATTATTACCTATGCTTACGACACGAGAACGTTTGTTTTGCGTTAAGAACTCTACAATGACTTCTCAATTTTATTAATTTGTAGTTGCTACTCGTTACGCACCTATTCTACCTAGGTATTCATTCATTTAGAATAATTTAGATACTTAGTATTTGACTTGCGTTAATTTTTTTAGATGCATTTTGATTTCTGCTGTTATCGAAATTAACAATATAAAATCCTAGAACATAGAGGCAATATGTAATTATATTGTATCTATGTTCTATTATTTACATAAATGCTCTCATGTACCTAAGAGCTGTACCTACTTACTTTCATGTATAAAAATTCTATTATAGGTACCCATTTTACACCCCTACTAGTTTTTGTGTAGGTAGAGATGGTTAGATACCCCCTGCAGTGTAACAATGCAACTTGTTTTCCTTTTGCTTCATTTGCATAGGCTGTTTGCTTCCTAGTTGCCTAGGCGATTCGGCCTTTCTTTCGCTTCATGTAGATGCAGGTAGGTAATTATCTACCGCAGTATTAGGTCTTATCTATGTACTATACAGAATATATTTGTTCAACCTTTTAGGGGCTCCAATAAACGTAAATTATAGAAATTACTTACATAACATCTCTACAAATTAGGCAGGTAGGTACCGATGGAATTAATCGTTTTACTTAGGTCCTTATCTTTATTTAAGACATCACATCACACTAAGGTGTACCAAATAACGTAATAGGTATTGTTAAATAATTTGCGAAAAATATAATCATTATGATCATGATACAATCGAAATCGAGACTTTAATGCGAGTATTATAATGCTTTACATTTTATTAAACTTTCCAAGGTTTACGCTTTCTTATGTTCTTATCCAAATATAATATAAATATACTTATAAGTGCCGTGTGATGCCGACTTAGAATAGCATCACCCCAATTTTACACGTGGGTGTCGTAAAAAGCGTCAAAGGGATAATTAACCAGGGAATAAGGGCAGCAGCGTTCCCTGTAAATGCAACATCTGGCACTACGCTCTCGCCAATCCACCTGCCAAGCGTGGTGAGTACGGCAAGACCCTCTCATAGGGGGAGGATTATGTCCAGTGGACTGTTGTGTTATGTATCGTGATTGATAACTTATGTATAACGCTTTACATTGTACCTACTTATTTATTCAAACATCTAAGTAACTTAAGCAGGTCTACCTAATTTTGCCGAAACTCTTGTCCTTATTTTTCCGCCTGTGATTCCGAGATACACTCTTGCCATCCAAAGTTCAATTTCTTGAGTCGTCGACCGGATTCAGGGTTCAGAGTTCAGGGTTTGTAGTACTTACAATAATATAGGTCTTGTCTTCTAAAATACTGTCTGAGGAATTACTTCGCGAAAATCCTAAGTCTAGACTCCGTGTCTACAAACGATGTTAGCTCTGCTGTTGGTAGATGGATATGTAGGTACCTACTAGAGACATTGCCCGGAGTAGGTAGTTAGGCACTAATAATAATAGGTAGAATATTGATATACTTATCTAAGGAATACTCTAGGTAGGTAACGGTATTGCTGGATAGAGTAGAGTCATCATAGGGCAAAATAAAAAATTTACCACTTGCAGACATGTTTTTAATTATTGTTAGATGGTTTTCACGGGTTGCTTTTCCACGTTCGCAACTGACAAGCAGAGATTTGTGATCTGTCGAGTGTCGATGTCTGGAAGAAGATCGCCGTAAAAACGAAACTTAGGCAGGTAGAGCTAACTCTACCACAGAAAAAGAATTACTTAAGTAGGAAATTCGTTTAATACCTACCCATAATGCGAGCGATTCTTATTCCTGTTCATAATACCTACCTACCTTATATTAAACCTTTCTATCCATCTACTTTTGGCTCCATGCTGCAAAGTTTGGGTCTGGTAACCGTGGCGATACCAGCTTTGTTTTGTTTTCCTTTCCCGCGTTCCCTGTAGGTATATAGCATCGACCGATAATGTTCCCTTTTCCCTTCCCGACTTTTGGTGTGGTGGTCACGCGACGAAGGTTTATGGTTGCAGTATTGTGCAGTTTCTAATCTGATAGCCATTTTATTACAGTCAGAGGCTTTAAACTAGGGATTCCCTAGCTTTTCATAAATAATGCAGAACTCGGTAGGTATGTATACCGGGTGTTACCAAACAACAAATAAAGTCGAAAGGAGGTTAAGGTACTCATGAAACTGAACAACTTTCCCCATGGAACATGGGTCTAAATATGTAAAAAAAAATGGACCTCCCATGGTAGGTAATTCAAATCAGCTGAGGACAAAAATATTTTTTCATATTTCGACCATGGGAAAACTTGCTCAGTTTTATTTGGTACCTTGACCACTTTGCGGCTTTATTTGTTGTTTTGTAACACGCAGTATAAGTACCTACAGGATGATGGACACCCTATAAATTTCTTTTCATGGACGTGTTTTATATTATGTGGATTATATTATGAATATTTTTTTTTACTTAGGTACCTACTTAGTATTTAGGTATTATAAAACTAGCGCTTCCTTCCATGCAAAGTCGTCCCGGAGTTGGCGGGCGTGCGCGGGGCAGGCCAAGCAAACCGGTCGGTCAGCCAGCCGCTCCGTTCCGTCAGTACCACAACAGCTGTGATCGTTTCCGAACGACCGCGCGCACGGGAAAATTACCGAACGGAACGTGAAAAGAAACGTCATTTTACGAAAAAGAAATATTTTGGCGGAACTCATTTTTGTGTCGGAAAAACAAAGAAAAACAACATAAAGTTATAGTTTTGTGACTGTGAAACATTGCGCTACAACATTAATTGAGTTCCGTTACTTATTTTAGACAGTGCAAGTGCATGAATGTGTTAGTTCGGAGACCTTATCAAATTGTTAATTTGTGCAGCTCGTGCAGTCTACTTGATCGTTCTTTCGCAATTATTCCGTCGAATCTTTCGCATACGAAAATGCTGAACTTGCTTTCCTTCGTAACTTGAGTGTGTGAACCAGTAGTGCAGTGAGAAGTTTGGTGTTGCTTCCAAGTTTTGCGAATGGAGTTATGATATGACCTCATAAATGAAGGAGTCATACACTGAGGACATTATGCTGTGCTTTGTCCAAGGGTTCAGTGATGGAGAACGCAGCTACAAGCCCAGAGAGCTGACGGACGGGGAAGGGCCCTCGGATCCTTCAAGATTATCAAAGAAACGGCAACAGAAAAAGTTGTCTGTTCAAGTGGATAATAAAGAACAGGAAGTAGAATTAAGAAGGCCACTAACAGCAGATGTGATTGAAGAGTCTGTGGAATTTCGTAGTAGGGGCACAGACTCAATAGCAGGCAAGTCACTCAGGTTATCTTCCGGAGAAAAGTTGTTGCAACGTCTGCCTGAAGTGAAAAGGAGCTTGAGTGACCGATTCTCTGTAGTCACCGACCCCAGTGGGAAGAAACCTTCCAAAGGACTATTGACCATCAGAAAAACTTGGTATGTTTACTTGTTTACTATTTGGATTAGAACTAAGTACTTTTCATATTTTTTGCTGCAAGATTTAAGGAGGTGCTGCAGGTGAAACCTCTAACATGCCCCTAGTACAATAAAATTGCTTTTTTCCTGGCATCAAAAAAGTTTTAAAACAATACTGTTTTTGAGACCTACTAGGTACTTAGACTAGGTATAACAGTTTGTATTGTCTGTTGCTGCTATTGCAGTTCTAATTTTAACTGACCCGACTGGTCCTTTTTTGATTTAAAAGGGGCATCAACAACAGACCATTTTCAACTTCTGGACATGCCTGACAGGTCCTTTACTTTTTAACTTAAAACACAATACAATACAACACAATATACCTTCACAGTTTGCAGTGACTCTTGGGCTAGCGAAGCCAAGATCAACCCTTGTTCACCAAAAAGTTATCTATCAACACACCTACAAATTTAGGAACAATCACAACAACTATGATCTCAATTATTAAGTTATAGAATGCTTAGTTAAGTTGCAGTAAAAATTAGTGTTTTAAATAGAATAAATAATTAAAATTTTATGCTCTGTTTAGCTTCAATTTGCAATTGAATATTTCCTTCCTTCCTGAAACTATAGTTATATTATCTTATCTTAATCTACCTACCAAACAGATGGGTATTTCATTAATGTATTAGCAAATTAAATTACCTACTTCATTTAAAACATAAACATTTTTCAAACATACACAAACAGTCGAAACAGGTATTTCTAGATTAATATAAGCATATTTTTAAATTAGCACTTTATAAATAACTTATAACAACAAATAAAGAGGCCTTAAAGGTTTATTAAGGTAGGTACCTGCCTGACTGAATAAATATTAAGGGTAATTAATAATTATACTATTTCCCCTTTACATTTTCAGTCTTAAGTTTTTTTTCATCATTAGAAGAAGTTTATCTGCCTGCCTGCACTGTACATAGTGCTCATTACATATTCAACTAATATCAACAAATAACTTTCTAAGAAAGTCTTCAAAATATTTGAAAATATATTTTCAAAAATGTCCCAAATGCTCTTTCTTTATCAAACTTTTATGATGCGGGCCTATCTTATTAAAAAAATACATTAGTAAATCAAGACCCCTCATGATTTTAGGCACTACATATAATATCAGCTGGTATATACTCCTACTTTGTGTGTAGGACCAAGGCCAAAGATGTAGAGACATTGTGAGTAGTTTAGCTACTTTAAAATTATGAATCATAATCATAACTACTTACAGACATTCATTCTTGATTTTATACAAAGTAGGTAGGTGTGTAGCACAGATACCTATGCAAAATACAGATATATATAATATTTGTGAGTGATAGATATGATAAAGGTATCTCTCAGGTGTTTATAACTACATCAACACCTGACTCTTATGAACACCTGAGGAGATACCTCATATCAATCCTGATAGGTAGATAAATCTATAATATTCCGAGAGGTAACTGATAAATCTGATACATTTTAAATAAATACAAAAATATCACCATCTATGTCTTAGTAGGTATTTTTTATGTTGAGTAAATGCAGTATCATGGTAGTGCTGGTCCTACAGAACGAAAGTTGTAGTAAGTAAGTTGAATCTGTTCCACTACTGAATTTCGCACAGCGTTTTTTTTCTTGTGTGCTTTTTATCCTCGTTCGATAATTGTGTGAAGCGACCGAATTTTCCGCGCGGTTTTTTATAGCCTTTGTGGATAGTTGCGTATGCGATATAATTTACAATAGCGATAAAAAAATTATGTGCGGTTACAGCTTTATTTTTGCCTGACTATAACATAGGATAGGACTGCTTCCAAGAAAAGAACGCTTCTCAGCTGGTTCTCAGCCAATTTACGCCTTTCACCATAAATTCTTGCAAACTCTATTTTCCACAAAACTACCGCTAATCTCAAAATCTGACAGTTTCAAAAAAATTCACGCGTTCTGTCGCAACTGCATGATAGATTCTTTCCATACGCGCGCGACCTACATACGGGCAACGAAAATAACCGGTACCGCGCGGAAGGCCAGAGTAGATTGACTCATGTGTGGTACAGCAGCGGTAGTAAAGGAGAGTGGCGCTGCGACACTAACGCCACAACTAAAAAAAAAAAACCTATGACATCTAGTCTACACACGGGCAACGAAAATAACCGGTACCGCGTGGAAGACCAGAGTAGATTGACTCATGTGTGGTACAGCGGTAGTAAAGGAGAGTGGTGCTGCGACACTAACGCCACATCGCAAAAAATAACCTATGACGTCTAGTCTACATACGGGCAACGAAAATAACCGGTACCGCGTGGAAGGCCAGAGTAGATTGACTCATGTGTGGTACAGCGGTAGTAAAGGAGAGTGGTGCTGCGACACTAACGCCACTTTGTAAAAAGAAGTATTTCCTTTACATGCAAAGTAAGGAAAATAACCGGTACCGCGTGGAAGGCCAGAGTAGATTGACTCATGTGTGGTACAGCCGTAGTAAAGGAGAGTGGCGCTGCGACACTAACGCCACATCGCAAAAAAAAACCTACGACGTCTAGTCTACGTACGGGCAACGAAAATAACTGGTACCGCGTGGAAGGCCAGCGTAGATTGACTCATGCGTGGTACAGCGGTAGTAAAGGAGAGTGGTGCTGCGACACTAACGCCACATCGCAAAAAATAGCCTGTACATACAAAGCAATGAAAATAACTGGTACCGTAATTCATTTCATTACATCTATTTTAACTATAAAAACGTCAAAGACATTGGCTGAGAATATATAATTTGTAGGAATACTTTTTTTCAATAAAATGACGCTAGTTTTACAAAGTTCCTCGCTCTAAAGTACGTATAGCGGAGATCTCACTTATGAAGTTATGAATGAGTTGGGGTACCTACTACGTGCAGTGCAGGCAGACAGATCCGACTTATTATTAGGTACTTCAGCAGCATTGTAAATGTAAATACTGGGCCGTTGTGTCTGGTACTATATGTATGTATGTTGCATTTGTATCCATTAAATACTCTATATTTCCCAACATTTGTATCCATTAACTGACCAATTGGTTGTATAAAGAGCTTTTTAGTGAGGTGAGGCTAGTTTCACGACACTATTCGCTCTAAGTACCAACTGTGAAGATTCCACTTATTAAGAACAGGGAGATCTGGGTACAGCGTACAGACAGGTCCGACTTATTAGTACTAGGTTTAGGTACCTACTATCAGCACTGTTGAGTACTACTCACGCGTTTTAATAACACCTAAAATGTGGGTCAAGAATATTCCTTTACTGTCATTGTGCCGGTTCGCGACCATGCGTCAGTTCGCGACCATTTTCAGGACTGACCTCAGTAATATTGCAATAATAAGAGTTATATTTCACCCCTTGTAAAAAAGTGTGGCTTGAACAAGACAAGGATAACTGCTGAATCTACGCCTATTCAAATCTGTTCATTAAACCTCACCAATGTACCGCAAATAAATCATCTATTTTGCCAGTCGCTCTGCCCCCGAAAAAACACCGAAAATCTATCCAAAAAATAGCGAGCACGTGCCACTTCAAAAGTGAAATTTTCAGGTTTTCGTCTAGTTTTTATAACTATAACGGTTTTATGGTGTTCATACTTTAGTAAAGTATCTAATTTAACGATAATTTCGTGTTATTTTTAAGTAAATTTATGATTTATTAGATGGTCGCGAATAGGCACCCAATTTTTTGAAAAATGCCGAATGGCGACCGCCGGTCGCTATCTAACACGATGCTTGAAAAAAATTTATTATTTTCCTGGTTATCTTTTTCACAATGTTTTGATTCTTACAACATTAATTCATTCTAACAGACGTTTTTTATACCATAGTTAGTTTGCGACCGTCAAATTATGATTATTTGACCGATTTTCAAACAGTTATTTAGTTGAGTGGTCGCTAACTAGTACTTGCTAAAAAACCATGTTTAGTTAGCGACCGCCTCAAAAATGTATGAAAAATAGACGGTCGCTATCAGAAACTAAAAAAAAATTATGTTACTTAGCGACCACTACTTTTGCTTTTACATTGTATTGTTGGCCCTTTGATAAGTTTTTGTTACAAATGTCTTTTAATAGCCTATTATACTGCTGCTCTTAGGCTCTTTGTCTCGGAACTCCCTCTAACAAATAAAATAGTGCAGGACGCCGCGCGCCTCGCGTCAACAGCATCTCATGGACCATGTTGGCTTTTAATGGAGTTTCCGCGTTCTGAAGTAGTGGACCTGTTCCAACTTCTTCTTCGCTTCTGTTGGGTCGTGTACAATAGACATATGTAAAGAGCACCAGCCGTACCCACTTGCCTTCCTCGAGCTGCGCCAGAAGAACAGGCAGAATTTCTTTGGGCTTTCCTGGTCTATACACGCCATCCCAAAATCCTTCACACCGTGAAATTATTTCGTCATTGATGCCTGGGGTGAGGTTCCAGTACGTGCGGGTCAGCTGCGTGGAGAAGATGCACATCCTAGGCTCGGGGCCCGGGTGACTTCTGTGCACTTTGAGCTGATGCATTCAAATTCCTCATTGTTCAGAGAGTTCAGCTCAGTTTTTGTTGTGCAGCAATGTGTTGGCAGAGAGACTCCTTATAGCGTTTAATTATAGATAGAAGCCTTGTTGGGCTCTCTCAGGAGTTGGGCCTTGTACCTTAAGCAGTTTACCACAATAGGGAAGAACCTGAAATACGAAAGCAAAAGGATACTCATCCTATCGGACAGTCAGGCCGCGCTAAAGGCATTACAATCCGATAACGTGTGTTCCAGGCTGACCATGGAGACCATTGAGCTCCTGAACCAGCTTGGCACTCGAAATCTGGTGACCTTGGGCTGGGTCCCAGGTCACTCAAACATAGGAGGAAATGAGGCAGCGGACGAACTGGCCGGGAGGGCCTCCGGGTCACGACCTGTGGGACCGGAGCCTATCCTGGGCATAAATAAGTCGGCACCTCGAAGAGTCCTGAACATATGGGTGAATCAGCGAGCCCAAGAGCTCTGGAAGAGATCAGCAGGCCTAACACACTCTAAGCTGTTGATACGGGGATTCTCCCAAAAGTACACTTCCGTGATACTATCAATGAACCGGAATAATCTCAGGAAGATTACAAGGGCCCTTACTGGACACTGTAATCTCAATAAACACCTCTGCAGGATGGGGCTTACTGAGGCCACTTACTGCAGATACTGCGCTGAGGACGATGAAACACCGCTACACGTCCTTTGCGAATGTGAGGCGCTTGTGCAAACAAGAAGCCGGACTACGGGTGGTCACTTGCTGTCCCCGAGAGAAGTCCAATCCCTTGACCCCAAACAGATCGTGGCCTTCCTTAGAATGGCCCTGGATGAGGTCATTTAGTCGTAAGGGTTGGCCACAATAGATCTGAAAAGGTCGCAGCGGCTGTTGGTCTGTTCAGGACCAACCCCTTCTAACCAAATAATAATAATACAGTAGTTCACCACAATAGGGAAGCAAATACTCGCTGCTTTTTCACTCACTTTGAGGCTTTGGAGACAACGAAAAAGCAGGAAGTTCTGACTTCTTACTGACCTTCACACAGTCCTTGCCTTAAGGGAGAAGGGTGCTGCCATGTAAAAGCAATGTTTTCGGATACAGGGGTAATTTATTTCACTCTGGCTACCGTTGCAAACCCACCTGATTACAACGATCAAATTTACATTGCACCTGTATTTCTATGCCTTTCTTAAAGCCCAGAACCATCACTTCTGCACCACACATCCATGCCTCCACGCTAGCGTATAACTGGGCCTATAATTCTTCAGGGTAGCTTGAGTTGGCAGATTCTATAGCTGTGTCATACATATTTGCTGGCAGTAGTTGAATTAGGCTGTGCGGCCCTCACATCGTTCAAATTTCATGTGTGGTTTAACAAGTGCATGACGTTATAGATACCCGTTTAAAAAAGGTAGGTAAAAAGGATCCGCGTTTGGTGCACTCACACGAGTTTACCTGGCGCAAGTTGCCTAGTATTTTGGGTAGTCATAGTCAGCTAGATCTGCAGACTATAAAGGCAATACAGTGCCCACTATAAACACCCAAGGGTTCTGGAAAAAAGGGAAGAAGGCTAGAGGTTTGATGAGTTCCTGCGACGTGACTGACGAAAATACCTCCAACAGAGCTAAGTGAATACAGAAGAAGACCAGAAAACACCCACCAAAAGTGGAAAAAAATACTTATTGCCAAGGATAGAGAGCTACGTTCTTATGTGATTCTGCTGTGCGAGTCTTTGTGCAATATTTATGGGTCGCTCTTGGTACAACGTGGGTCGTACTGACTGTGTAAGCGAATCAGGAAGTTCCAAGAGTGATACTTTGTAGCACCGTGAAGTAGCGACACGCAGAATTCCTACTCGCTTTTGCTAAGTACTCGAAGCCCGTCGGTCTATGTGCTCTAGCGTCCGCGCATATATAAAGGCCTGCCTCCTGAGCTTCTTTCGATGTTTGTCCACTAAAGCCCACCTCAATTGAGGGTGGAATTTCATGCCCAGTTGCAGTGTAAGATAGATCCTGCTGTTCGAGTTTGCGGATGGAGCTGAACAGGCCTAACATTGCGCGCCGGCATGATTGGTACAGGCAAGGGTAGTGTATGAGCACCAAGGTATAAAGCATGGACAGTTCTGGTGTGACCTTGAGAGCTAGAACCGGGCTGGGTCCTCGGCTGTTGCATCAATGAAGTAGAAATAGTTGATCCTCCCCAGTATCAGAAAATACGCATTAACCTAGCTAAGAGCGGTACTGTACAAATGCGCGCTGAAGACCAGCGAGGTCCTGATGCCTCTTTGGTTCACGCTGAGGCTTCAGAGACAACAAAACGTAATAAACAGCGTCGACAAGGGTGGTGAGGCAGCAAAGTCAGCAGTAGTCATTGCTGTGACACCTGTTTGGCAAAATGAGATATTGTTATTTTTTTAATCATGTCTAGATAGGTACTAGGTCACAACCTTAGGTGTAGATTTATAAAGGATTGATCAAGATGTATGAAAAATGTGCAAAAGTCAAAAATATTATTAAATAATGGTTAATATGTCCATAATAACGATAGTAAAACGGGCGGTCGCTATCTGACGCACACGTGGTCGCTATCTGAAAAAAGCGGTCGCTATCTGACATTTTGGGTATTTTTCGGTTCAAAATTATTTTAAAAATAAACTGTTACAGTATTTCGCAAATACTTCTCGAAACGAATATCTTGATTATATCTGCTATGCTCACAAAAAAAATCAACCTCCAAATATGAAACCTTCATATTAATATCATGTCGCAAAGTTGGGAAGTCGACTAATCGGTCGCCAACCGGCGCAATGACCCTACTTAGTCAGCATTTAAGCTGAAGCGATGAGTGTCGAAGTACCGATGGCGAAAGGTCCTGGTTGTTTGTTTCACCTTCATTTCGCGGCATCAGGTATGGAAGTGTCCATACGACAACCTTTTAGGATAGGTCCAACCTTCTGGACTATACCTATCTTATCCTAATATTCCTTTAGATTGTTTACATGAAGGGTTGTTTTTTAAATGATGAAGTGGCATTAGTTTCACTACTTCCTCTGTGTACCTACCTACCGCAGTGATCCTACATGTTATGAACAATGAGATCTGGGTAGGTACTGACTGCATGCAGACAGATCTGACTTATTATTAGTAGGTACTAGGTACTATCAGCAGCACTTCATCACCTTGCGCGTTGTATGTACTGCGCTGCGATATACAATACAAAGCCTTTGTTTGTATCCAATAACGGTTTTGATGGTCCGAACAATATTGTTAATGAACATAAAGGATGTGTATAGAATGTCGCCTGTATACGTACCTATAATACTGGGTTACCTAGTTATCCTCATAGTGACGATGAGCTATAATAAATAACATGGCAATGCGCAATGGTGGCAAATGCCACTCAGCAGGTCCAGGCCCAGTATTGCCCATTACTACTGAATAGGCCACATTTGACAGCTGTCAAAATCATGTTAATGCTATAATATGACATAAGGTCTATTCTTCTTTGTTGATACGTCTTCTTGTGTGGGTTTGAGGGCTGTCAAATATTGCCTGTTGGAACGGCCGTACTCTAATTGACTCGTGTATGGTCGGCCCTGGTGCATATAATTCGCTTGAATTATTGTTGTATAGGTAGGTATGTTATTGTCAAGTAATCTATGATATTTGACTCCTATGCAAGGCAAGTAAATGTTTATTTGGTTTCATTTTAATGCCTAGATACGCAGAACGGTTGAATTAATGCATTTATACCTACCAAATGTGTCCTCCTTTGTAGTACATGACTTTATGCATAAAAAATCAATAGATCAATAGAAAGTCGTTGTTAGTTTTAAAACATTTCACAAAAACAGGTGAAAAACTGCTTTTTGTGGATTTAAACCTAGCTACATTGATTTATCACCCCGAAATACTAACACGAAACTATTTATTAACCCTACGTACAAAATTTCGTGAAAATCGTTGTAGCCGTTTCCGAGATCCCGATTATACATATACAATTCTTGCTCGTTTAAAGGTATAACATTTATAATAAAAATAAAAAGCGAAAATATCACACCCTACTTAAATAGGCTTGTGGTTTAACGTATAGGTAGCATGCTTACTTATAAAGGACATTGAATTCGGAACCGTCCCTCACGTGTTGGTAACACGATTAAGGCAGCACTTATTCGTACTAAAGCAACCTTTATTGCACTAACAGGATTTAAGTTTTACCTGTTTCGGGGACTATTAACTTGCGTCAATAAAATTACTTATTTGTCGCCAAATGGCAGGTAGGCCAATCAATAAATCAATCAAATGAAATTAAATCAGAGTTTCATGCAATACTCGTGACGTGATATTTTTACCCGACTGCCTCAAAAGGAGGGTTATGTTTTTCGAGAGTATGTATGTATGTGGACAAGAAAAATCTTTTTCACGGGCTACAGCCCAAACGGATAGTTAGATTTTGACATATGAGGTGTCGTTAGATTCGTCTCAGCAGCGGGAGTGACACTGGCTATATTATAAAATTAGAGATTCAAAATGGCGTATTTCGCAAACAAAATAATATTTTAAAATTACCGCATCTACTTTTATCAAATGTGCTCAAGGAGCAAATTATATCGCAACCCACAATATCTATTCTACATAATTTTATTCTATGAAACCATTTTTCCCATATGCTACTATAACTAAAATTAAGTATCTCCATGCCTAGCCTAGTGTGCTATCAAAGAATAAAGATGCAATAAACATGACAACGCATGAAATATACTCCTATCCATAAGAGTTATTTTCGCTTGTCCTCGGATGCTGCAAATTCCCATGTTTTATGGATGCTGAACTCAATTGATGGCTTGGGTCAAGGGCGAATGGAAGACTTCTTATATAACACGTGAATAACACCTGTACACGTGTAAGCATACCTACGTCTATATTTTTGCAAAGGTATCTTCTTTCTAATATAGGTACTATCATCACCAGCAATCCGTCTACCCATTTAAAAGACCGACTTATACTGGTTTTCGATCAAATACTAAAAAAACAGTATAAGGTTGATCCCTTAAATGGATAGGTGGATTTGCTGGCAACTTGCAACTTGCAACCAGCTAGCTTGATTTTAACACCATCATCATAGGTACCAACTATAACTAAGTTAAAATTTTCTGTATAGTGTTATTGATAACTTCATGCGTAATTAAATTACCCATTTTAAGAATTTACCTAGGTAAACCAAAGTGGTTTACCACTAAACCTCAACCCGTCTTGCCCTACCCAGGTATGAGTAATTTATATTAGTCTCCAACACGTCTCAAAGATGTAGGTATACAGTTTTCTGCACACGAGAGTAGGTATTTAACTGTCACATTTTTAGTCTCTGCTTATAGGCAAAAACGACGTAAAAATATCGGGGCAAAGTGGGCTAAACATAAGAGGAAGTGTTCGGAATGGTGCTACAAATTCTACGTTCTGAGCGTTCAACTGTAGACCAATTTTCCTGCCCTTCGAATGCCTTAGATTTTCTTCTTTTTCCGTTTTAAAAGTAGTGGCAGCATTTTATTGGCATTGGCAGTGGCCGTGTGACAGCGGCTAAGAATACTGCCACCTCCCATCAGGGCGTTTTGGAAAAGGCGACGTAGAGTTTTTGACCTCTGCTGAATATCTGTAGACTATGCTCAACCACATGGTGTCGGTGATAGCATTTCCAAAGAGGGTTGACTTCAGGCAGGCGGCCGGTCATAAAATATAGTCAAATCCTTTTGCTACATAATTTTGTGTTCTAACAAAGCATGTTGCGCCGACCCCAACCTATTTGGGATAAGGGCAGGAAGACGATGAAGATGTTAGTGACAGCAATATTGTTTGGTTAAGAGTTTAGACGGCTTTGTCGATTAGAACCCATTGTTTATACTTACTTGTACATATGATTATGGAACCACATAGGGTGATGTCATGACGACGCCTATAACCGACCACCGGAAGATCGAGGTGGGTACGCAGTTGATATGTAAATATCAACTATTCAGTTCCTTTGCCATTATGCAGTAAAGATTCTCGATGTTAGGGTCGATGCTGATCCTTAGTAGAACTAATAATATTTCTTAAAGAAAATTGTGGCATTTATGTAATATCACCCATAATTCAGTGTTCTTTGTGTAAAGGCAGAATTTTCTCCTTTTAATTCTCACAAATAAGTTTTTGCATCGATATAGTTAAATGAAATAAAGGTGCGTTGTTGTTTTGTCTCGAACCTAAACTATTTATAATCGTTTATGAAAATTATGTCAGACATATCGATACATCTGTTAAAAATACCGTAATTATTGTGAAATCCATTTTATCTGTCACCAAAATATAACACTTATTTCTTAGTCACGCTGACCATTAAGCAGTTATCTTCCACTTAGTGATTCATCAGTCGGGCAGTGCCTCTGTAACGACAATTGTAACGTCTTTAACCGCTTCTATCGCCAACATCAAAGCCATCAACGAATTTGGCTACTACGTGACTATTTTCCGAGAGTTCCATTCCAGGGTCACTATTTTTGAATTTTCGCATGCGAAAATCTGATACACATTGGCTCGCATCACGAGTTCCACTAAACTTATCCAATCAATCATACCCTCCCACGGTGGAAAAAGAGTAGTCCCTTTTTCTTATCTTCCACTTAGTGATTCATCAGTCGGGCAGTGCCTCTGTAACGACAATTGTAACGTCTTTAACCGCTTCTATCGCCTACATCAAAGCCATCAACGAATTTGGCTACTACGTGACTATTTTCCGAGAGTTCCATTTCAGGGGCACTATTTTTGGACCACGCGGAAAACTACTACTAATTGTGCTCGAGTCACACCGATCCATTCACACATACCCTAATAAATTTAAATACACATGACATTTAAAACATCGATTAGTAGAAAGTGTGATACCAGTGGTTAGACCAGTAAGCGCGCAACTCCGTGTACGATTTCAGAAGTCACACTTTCAGAAATTGAGCTCCAGCCAAGGACAACGCACTAACACACTGCTGAATTAAACATAATTTTGTCGCGTCTCATGTCCTACGAGATAGACACTATCCTAAATTGGTCGGGTTGTTAGTTTTTTGTGTACTTCCAGTTATAGTTAAAGAGGATGGTGTTGGGATTGTGCCAACTCGGAACGTAGATATACCTCGACGACATAGTTCCAGGTCGTAACGTTGTTTAAATGATGCACCGTTTAAACTAGAAACGCGGATTTATCTATTGATGTCTGACAAGCAATTTAATTAGCAGATAAATTCCTGTCGAAAATTCTGTAATCTTGACGCATTAGCAGCTTTTATCAGGACTGAAAATAAAAATCTGTTTTGCGTTAGTTTTTCTACTACCTTCTTTGATCGGTGACTGGGCATAAATAACGTTGTATTGCGTCTTCGATGTGTGAAATTAATGGGTTAGCAACTATTCAGCCAAGACGGATACCACAAGTTGTGTAAAACCAAGAATTCTGGACTTACGCAAAAACCTGTTTATCTATAAAAAGTTGTGCATTCTTTGAAATTATTACCTTTGATTCTTCTATTGTTCAAATGGTAATCTACCAAGTATTTTACTCACAAACACAAGTATACGAACTACCTCTACTAAGGAAATTCTGGACTAAACAGGTGCCAAATTCCATCCATAAAACTAAACAACTTTTGCAAAAGAACCAAATATCTTTGATTAAAGGGGAAAATGACAGCCGATGCGGCGCAATAGTAGTACGACTGCTTGCGAGGCAAAAACCTCCGGGTTCGATTCCCGGTAAGCCACTCACAAAGCGGTTATTTATCACTTTGTGAATTCGTACCTAGTCTGGTTAAGACAGTAACTGAACTACCTGATTGTCCAAAAAGCAAGATGCTTCCTTGTTTCGGAGGGCAAGTTATGTCGTCGGTCCCGGTTGCTGTCTATTATTACTTAGACCCTAGACGGCGGTTCATCAGGGCCGTTGGACGACACGGTGTCCCACTCGAAAAGAAGAAAAAGATTGGGGAAAGTTCTTCAAAAATGTATGAAGCGGAAAATATTAGCAGAGGATTATTTTTCTTGGCAGTGTATTATCCGCTCTCGACACCTAGACAGACGACAGTATATTCTGTCTCTGGTCTTGGCATGTCTTGGCAGTGCCATACTTGCCAAATCCGCCCAAGTTAGCCATTCTACCTTTCATTTCGGAGATTAATTTGTTTGTTACAATTCTTTTGTTTGCTACGTTCAATCGCTGTTACAATGCATCATCACAAAATGAAAAATATCACAAAATGGACAAGACAATAGTCATTATATTTTTTCTAAGATTAATTGCTATTGTTCTCAGAATTTCTTACACTGTAACTAAATTCTTACATTACTTACTTATTATACTTATTACTTTTTTCTAGGAAAAGCCAGAAATCTTTGACACACAAGAAGATATTTTAACGTCTCCATGACTGTGGTATAGGCGGAACTTCTTTGTAATATCTGAAAAGATAAAATATCTTTTTAAATGCCTTTTATACCACATATCGCTTTGAAAAAAAACCGCCATCTCTGATTTCTAGGAATTGGTTTTTTACACGGACAAAGTTTTAATCAAAAAGAAAACGCTAAAATTATGCCAGTTGCAATATCACAGATTAAAATGAAAGCGGCCAATTTGATGTATGATGCTAGCTTAGAATAGCATCACCCCAATTCTACCCGAGGGTGTCGTAAAAAGGGATAATCATCCAGGGAATGGACTGCAGCGTTTCCTGTAAATGAAACATCTTGCACAGCGCTTGCCAATCCACCTGCCAAGCGTAGTGAGTATGGCAATACCCTCCGACACAAAGGTAGGTTCATGTCCAGCAGTGGACTGTTGTGACTGTTATGGTAGCCCTACACGCAGGGTATTGTAATAAGGGTGTTACCTGAGGAATCCTCCACTGGACGTAAACGCCCTGTCCTTTAAGGGCACTAGCATCTCAGTACCTTCATCACCTTGGGGGAATTTGATGAAGTACTTAACACTGCTTGGTATCAGGTCACCTGAAATCATTACCATAAAAAATATTACCAAAAATAATTGAAAAGCTTACGAATACTTGTGCTGTGTGGGGATCGAATCTATAATCCTGGGAGTAACAGGCACAGATACTATCCAGAATCCAGATCCACTGCGCCATCAGGCCAGTCAGTCTGTAAATACCTAGTCCATATTTAGTACCATATTTTTGTCAGAACTTACGTAGCAGACTAGAGAGAAGATACGAAAATGTCCCAATAGCAAAAAAATAAGCTTGTGATGTTGATGTTAAGCCGCTTCTGCTGGCACATGATATCGAGGGTCTGGAGTACCTTCTGAAGACCTCCAGGAGCCCATCTTAACGATAAGAGATACGAAAATAACTTCATAGGTAGTAATTTTTTTAAAGGATGACGAGCCACTTTAGCTTGTATATCGTAATCGACTTTTTAATGGGGACAATAAATATCCCATTCCTACGGACAGGGATCAGTGGCGAAGGCTCGTTTCGGAGACCAAGATCCATTTCGGGTCGCTGAGCCAGCGGAGTTAGTTAGTTAGTTACGGAAAAATGGGTAGTACAATTTAGAGATAAGCTCGCCTTTTCCACTTAATTTATTGTTATATTTTCTATTATAATGTTGTAATAAAGAATATAGTATACACTTACCGTCCTTATTGTATCTGTACTTGCGTATTATTGATTGCTGAGCATTGGACTGGCCCTGATTAGAAACTACTAATATTGCACACCTCTGAAACTGAAAATAATATTTCATAGGTCATTCCAAGCGTCTATGTTGTTGCTTTAGATATTTCTTCACATCTTCCTTTCTTGTGGGACACTCAATCGACAAACGACCTACCTACCTAACGTTTAATGTCGTTGTCTGAGGCATTTATTTTTTCTATGCTCATTACTTGTACTATAGGTAGTTGATGGATGGATTGTGTAGAAGATGATATGAATCAAAAAGGTGTAAATAAAGATTTGACGGCTGATAGAGATTAATAGAAGAGAAAGATACGTTGCGCCGACCAGATACATTACCCGATAATGGCAGGCAGATGATGATGATTAGATTGCTTTATACTGTAGTCACAAATTAGAGAAACGGCGTGCGGGGCGCCTATACAGATGGCTCACTATGGACTAGCGACGATTTTGACGCTTACTGACTTTAACTGGAAATAACCGGAATCTCAGGGGAAGTCAAGATAACTAAGAAGTTGGTTGTCACGAACGTCATATTTCTTGGATATAAAGCTCAGAATCATAATATAGGTAACGTTTTTGTATCAATCAGATTGTTGACAGTAGCAACCCTGGCTATGTTATAAATGACAATCGCAAAAATCCGAAATAGGGTCGAGTGAACCTTCTGTAAACTCTATTTTATGTAACTCTATGTCATTGTGTTAACGATGCACCAAAGTCACTTGTTTGTAAAACTTTCAATTTTTTTTATACTTACTTCATCAGGTCCGAAAATTTCCCCGTGCAAGTAATCTGCATCGTATTTGCTTGTCTGGGGTGACGCATCGCTCTCCAACTCTATACTTTTATCCGAAGGCTTACGATGGGTTGGATGTGCTTTTCTTGTATAATGCAGCAAATAATTGTAAGGGCTCGGAATTATTTTCTGAAAAATTAGTTATATTGAAAACAAAACTATTACAAATAGCATTGTATTCATCAATATTAAAAAAATCGTCGGTCAAGCAGACCCGGACTATTTTGTTAAATTGGATCACAGTATTCCAATGCCGTGTGGTGCCGGCAGAGTAGAATAGCACCACCCCCTCTCTTCCCGTGGGGGTCGTAAGAGGCGACCGAGGGATAAACCCTACCCAAACAGCCAGGGCCAACCGTAAAGTGGCGGTTAATCCACCACAAAAGCATTCCCAAGGAGGGTTGACGTCTGGTAGGCGGCCGGTCGTAAAATTCAGCCAAATCTTTTTGCAACACGATTTTGTGTTTAACGAAACGTGTTGCGCCGACCCCAAGTAATTGGGATAAGGGCAGGAAGATGATGATGGATCACAGTATTCCAATGCCTGCTTATAACTTGAGTCTTCTTCTTTTCTTGAGGGTTATTGAGTTGTCCAACGACCCGATACTGCCGCAGAAGTATTTCGGGCAATATTCAGATCAGGAGCAGCGGCAGGTAGATCACTTTACAATCTTTACTGATTTAAAATATCGAAATTAAATGTCGTACTTACGCCATTGACCCATAGGATATTCAGAAGGAACGCGTAAACCAAACTAAGCTTTATTCCAGCCATATCGACCGCCCAACACGAGTTCTTGTAACCGTTTGACACACTAGCGCTTGTCTCCCTGCCCTCAAACGTCGTCGTTTGTAAATATTCGATCTTATTACTACTGTTTTGAGAAGTCCTAATCAAACATAAATTGTAAGATCAAAACAGTCGCCATTTGAACCTTATTTCAAACTTATTGTCGAATCACAGTGGATAAGTCACAGCTAACTGACTTTACTACATACACTACATGTCTGTGAGTACATAGTAAGTTTTACCTTGGTAATTATTGTAAGTACTAGAACCACTGGGTACCAGTAGATAGATAGATTAACACTTTATTGCTTACATACACTCCAAAATATTGAAACAACAATACAGACAACTTAGAGCTAGAAGTAAGCAAAGATGGCCTTATCGCTTGCAACGATCGCTTCCAGGCAACCTTTAACTTGAAAGAGACAGTTGACACATAGAGTGCTTCTGTATCAATATGTCAAAATGATACACCTCTAGATTTTACGTTTCTCGTCATTATTTTTGCACAAACACAACTATTTTCGTTGTTTTCTTGGTTTTCACTTCCGCATTTTCGTCTACGCTACGTTCACTTTCGGCGATAATTATCATAAGTTATTCAGTGACTCAACCACTTATTGGTACTTCTGAGGCCTTAAGAATTTCGCATAAATTCTTTAAATTTTTATATGTCTGTCTGTTGTTTAATGAACGGTATATTTGAAGCTTGGAACGGTAGATATATCAGTAGACGCGGCTTCAACTCCAAGTGCAAAATACGATTTAGACCATGCCTATAAGTAAAACAGACTGGCTGATACTCACTTTCCTGACATATAGTTGATACACCTAAAATCTTTACCAATCTGGGAACCAACAACTATTATTTCCCAAGCGACCTTGATTTAAAGGTTCCACACAAACTAACTTTATCCCGTCGGGAATCGAACCTCGACCTTAAGATTTGTGAACGGTTTTGTGATCACGGAACGGTGAACTTGTGAAGTATGGGTACTATAGTCGAAAAGACCACTCGCTGCATTCACGGCCTTATGGCGGTCGTATAGCGCTCCCTTTCTCACTTAAGTTTTAAAATCAAGTGAGGAAGGGCTCGCGAGACGACCGCAAATGCAGCGAGTGGTCGTTTCTACTATAGCATTAGCTGCACCTACTGATATAGACTAGCACACGTGCAACGTTGTCTCACATGGGAAAATTGCCATATGACGAACTATAATAAAATTGGGATAAAAGCAGGCAGGATGATGATATGGATTTTTCTTTCAAAATTATTTTGATATTGGAAGGTATTCGTGTTAACGATTTTTGAGAAATGAATTTTAGCACTTCCGGATGTTAGAGTTTTTGAGTTCATGTCTGCAAGTTGTAATGACTGCTATTGTGGCTTTTGATGATGATCAGTTTCTTATTTTTCCCCTAGAGTTATAGCCACTCAAAATGTCTCCAGACTCAGTCGCTTTTTCTAGTTCTTTGTCTGATATCTTATAACAGTTACTTGATATTACTTTTATCCGGCACGAGGCAGACAGACTGTCGCCAAGCCTTTTATCAAGTTAATTTCGGCTTCAAGAATTTTTTCGGTACACCTTTTCTGGTATAATTAAGCCCTGTTTTGTTTACCTTTGCCTTTCTGTATTTTACTAAGTTCTTCAGCCGTAAATTATGAAGTAATTTAAATATTTACTTCAAAAACAAGATGAAATGAACCTACACCCTTCGTCGATTTTTTTTGTGAGTATAAGACCTCCTTTATTGTTTCAAGATCATACCTGGTAGTGATACCTTTACAGCCACAACAGTCCACTACTGGACATGGGCCTTCCCCGTATCTGTTGTAATGCTATATCACCACGCTTGGCAGGCGGATTGACGAGCGCATTGCTAGATGTTCAATGTACAGGGAACGCTGCTGTCCATTTCCTGGATAAATAAATTTCCCAGTGATATAGATGGTTACCTGTAAGTTAGTAGATTAATTTATATAAGATAGGCAAGCAGCTAGTAATGCTTATTGAATTAGACAGAAGTACATACATTAATATTGTTTGATTACTTAGTAGATAATAATATTGGAATATATTGTGTAATAAATCTCTTGTTATGGAGTGAACACGAATACTATAACAATACAAAATTGTAACCTAACATGAAAATTAGGAACTTTATAGTTGCGGAATTCTGGAAAATTAATGTATGACGTAAAGACATTTTATTTTTGTGTTTAAATACCTACATAAAAGTATGATGTTCAATGCCTTAAAAGGAGAGACCCTCCCCGCGTTCTCATTTCGTTGATCCCCATTCCCCATTTTTCCTTGATATGTGACCAAAATTATTGTTTATTTTGTGCCAGTGTGATTTTCCGCCATTACACTATCGAACTTTATTACGCGCATACGATTATAGTGTTGCATAATAAAAATATACAAAGGGACGTAAACTATTCCATGCGCAGCGTCGTGCAAGTTGGTCATATCAAAACAGTGTTTAGATTTGTGGTTATATTTCTCTGTGTTTTTTTGATATCATATCAAAGTATCTTGATTTATCTAGTGCAAAAAAGTATACCTACATGTGCATGCGCCTGCAGACTGCAATATCGACTAGAAGGGATTGGTAC
Source organism: Phthorimaea operculella (assembly GCA_024500475.1). Classification (NCBI taxonomy): domain Eukaryota; kingdom Metazoa; phylum Arthropoda; class Insecta; order Lepidoptera; family Gelechiidae; genus Phthorimaea; species Phthorimaea operculella. Next base: position 5,519,482 of record JANFCV010000002.1, on the reverse strand, counting down.
AGAATGCAGTCTAATGTAACTTTGAGAGGAAAAAAGAGAAATCGCTCGAGATTGTCTTCTCAGAGTGTTGCTCGCCGTAAAAGCTCTTCACTGTCTAGAAGGTCGTCGTCATCATGGCTAAAACAACTGAAAATTTGGAGGTACTTGCGTATCATCATTTTTACTATAAAGTACTAATTTTAATTTAAAATGACAACTTACTCTTGTGTATTTTTGTCGAGGATTAGCCTCGACTGTTTCAACTGCTTGCGGCAGTCTTCCTCACGGAGGTCGAAAGATCACATACGCCCTTCCATCATAGAGTCAGGCAGGTGTGATTGCCGATACCTCTAAACTACTATTAATATCAGAGGTTTGGTTTGGAAGCTTGTTTGTAATTTTATTGGCTAATTTCTATCAAAATTGTCTATTGAAGCTATCGATTAATATAGAAAATTTTACGAACAGGAAAATAAATATTTTAAATCGATGGCGGATAATCGTTTTATCATACATAGTTGCATAATATTAATTATAAATATATTTCAGTTACCACAATTTGCAAAAGTAAAGAACTTTTATACTTAATTGGTATTTTGAAGGTCAAATTGCAAAAGTCTCTAACAAACAAATATTATCTGTAATGGTCCCTGTATTCTGAACTTCCCTACAACTTATAAAACGTACTTTAATTCAATTTGAACAGATTTAAAATACTGACTTCACGTTATTGATTTCTGCATAGATGGCTTTGTTCCCACAGAAACATTGACAGATACTGTAATTAATGTTCGACCTTCATTGTATCGACGGTTCTGCGAATAAGTTGTTGCATGTTTCATGGCGTTTCAGCATTAAACTTGCAAAGATTTGTGTATTAATCGAATTAAAAATATTCCTTTTCTTCAGGCACAATAGAAAAAGGAAAGTTCTGTGACTCTTTTTCTTCTGAAGTATATGCAAAGATTATACAAAATATACCAGTTTTTTTTTATCTCCCTGATATGAGAGGCAACTTTCCTTTTATATTTTACTTGCTCTTGCAATCTACTTACAAATGTATTGATAATTCTTTTTGTTAGCTGGTAGGTATTATTGACTCTAAATTAAACACAAGAGTTCTTCGGAATAAATACTTTTAATTAAATAATTTTTGATCGCTCATAACATAAACAATGGTCCGCGCGCGTCGACCGATAGCGTCCAAGAGAGAGAGCCCCAGGGCTGGGACCCACTCAGTTGTCGAGATTAGTGCTGATCATAGCTTGTCGATTTTCAGCCTAACAGTTCGGCCATCCTGCAGTCGTCCTTCGGCCTCGAAGGACAGTTGAAGTCGCATCTGGTTGATCTTGATTGTGCAGCACACTCGCACGTCGTCCGCCGTAGGCAGTAAAGCGAAGACCCGATGGCAGACCGTGGCAGCCTCTTCCAGCAGATCTTCACCATATTAGGCATGATGTTTCCAACGCTGTGTAGGCCCCGTAGGCAAGCGTTTGATAACAAAACACAACGCTGTGTAGGCCCCGTAGGCAAACGTTTGAATACAAAAACTTAACGCTGTATAGGCCCCGTAGGCAAGCGTTTGATTACAGAAACTGAACGCTGTGTAGGCCCCGTAGGCAAGCGTCTGATTACAGAAACTGAACGCTGTGTAGGCCCCGTAGGCAAGCGTCTGATTACAGAAACTGAACGCTGTGTAGGCCCCGTAGGCAAGCGTCTGATTACAAAAACTGAACGCTGTGTAGGCCCCGTAGGCAAGCGTCTGATTACAGAAACTGAACGCTGTGTAGGCCCCGTAGGCAAGCGTCTGATTACAGAAACTGAACGCTGTGTAGGCCCCGTAGGCAAGCGTCTGATTACAGAAACTGAACGCTGTGTAGGCCCCGTAGGCAAGCGTTTAATTACAGAAACTGAACGCTGTGTAGGCCCCGTAGGCAAGCGTTTTTATTTTTTATATTGTGTTGTAAGAATTTGCGCGGTCGATAGTTGAGAGACTTACTACCGCTCTATCAGATCTTCATCAGATGACGAGTCTTTTGGTCTGTCATGCCAAATCTTAATTTTGTCACGGGCAACTATGTTTATGTAAGTTTGTTTGCCTTTCGTGTATGACGTTACCTCATAGCGATCGTGAAAGATTTTTATTTAAAATAGGATCATTAAGAAGCACAGCTGTAATCTTCATGGCCCTGCGTTGTGTATCGTTGAACGAGTTTTCCACTTGTCAAACCAGGACATAATATTTTTCGTTCTACCATAACCAACGATCTTTGTCATATCGTGTTTTCATTTGAACTGCGTTTGTTTTAATTGTCTGAGCAGCTTCGTCTTGAGAATTCGATACGTCTCCGCTGTAGACTGCCCCTTGCAAATAATTTGATAAACGAGGTCTTAAGCCACACAGCACTCTAACGGAGACTTGCCTGTTCCTTGTATGGTAGCATAATGTGGTACTTAACTTACCACTTGACAGCCCTAGTCACATGATTCAACATAATTATATCATTTACCTGCTTTCTACCATCACTCAATTCTAACACCTATTGAGTTTGCAGTTCGACCGTTTTTTTTTTCTCTCTTCATCGCACCGCCTATCCCTCAAGGATTAAAGGCGTGATATGAACCTAAGCGTTTTGTGCAACATCTTCTCGGTAAGATCAGTTGTCATATGAGTTTCCCTGTAGCTACTTATAGCACAGCTTATAGCTTGAAATCAGATAGACGTGAAACTGTCAACAGGAAAGTTATATGATTTTTATGAACGGGTACTTTTTTTTTTCTATTCAGATGAATGTTGTCGCATTAGTAAAACTAGTACTGATGATGATGTCTATCTTAGCCGATTCCGGCTACAGCGGCTGCATCAGGAGCGGGGCTCAGCCTGGTTTGCCCGCCCGTGCGCCCTCATGTGACTGCAGTAGCCGATCGTGTTTTGCAGTACGCGTGAACTGTATACAAGGCAGTTCTAATATTTCAGTGGCGCAGTTTCAATCATTACATCCATGATTTACCCACTTGCGACTTAGGCTTAACTCACTTGCCACACAGGCCTTACCTACTTGCCAACAGGCTGTCACGAGACCTTTTCGTAAGTGCCATGCCACATAGGCTTTTCGTACGTGCCATACACACAGGCAGTCACAGTGTCAGACCTTAGTTTTCTTAAAAAGGTATCATTCATTGTATTCAATAATCTAGCGTTGATTAAACACATTAAAGTACTTCATAAACTTCGCCGAAAAGTTAAATACGTGACACAATTTGTCCAAATCTAATTTTCCCTTCTCTACTGAATGCAGTAGGCACGTTTCTTTTTTTAAATTATTAGTTTTAATAGCTTTCTTGGTAAGCTGACTCTTCATACAGCTTTCAATGTTTATGTCTACAAGTTTACACATCCTTGAGAAATTAAATTGGCCTATTTGCCACCGGGCATTTTTACAATCCTGGAAATGACCATGACCGTCGTGATAATTCTTTATGATGTGACATGAAGCACTTTACTAACCCAAAATTAACAAGAGATTAAAAATAATATACGGTACGTATGTTCCACTGTTTTTGCCAGTCTCAACAACTTAACCAATATCTTCCCCATTAAGTGTCAACATCTTAGACTTACTAATAGAGAAATTGAACTTATGTTGCTGGGGCGCATGATAACGCCACTAGTATATGGTCTTACTAGAGTTATTTGCCATAAAAGATAAACACGTATTGTTATTTTCTATTTATGTTCAATCCAAGTCCAGTTTTTGTGCCCTTCATCTCTAACTTAAGGATATCAATGAGTTATTGATTATTTACATCTGCTTTTTAGTAAATGGCAAGGACAATTCCCAATCTGCGTAAAAATAAATCGCATTGCAAAACAAGCCACCATTTTACTATTTGAAATTATTATTTGTGGTTATTAGATATCCATGCTAATCTTAACACAGAACAATCTGCGACAATGCAAAATTTAGAGCTAATACATCGCTTTTGAACATTTGGATGCTAAAGACAACTGCCAATGTTCTAAGCTTAAAACTTTAGTGGCTGTCTTTTATCGGCTTGCCTAAATTTACTCAATAATATAATATGCACCTTTTTTATGCACATAATTAGCTGAATACAATTCTTAAAATTTATAGTCTCCTTCGTTAAGGAACCCTTTATGGGCATATTAATTATTATAATAAGTAGATACTACTCTCACCATGTTAAAACAATTCATAAGTTCTCTTGTTAAGATGATAAGCCTGTATCAGTTTTTCGCTGTCGGTCAGTCGTTCGGAATTTCCACCACTTTAGGTTGATCCGACCTAGAAATGGTGGGAACCCCAATATCGGTAATGTTTCTGTCATTATATAACATAACACACTCACATCAAGTTCAAAAGGTTCATGATGGATAATATCTTGAGTTTACTCAAAACTAATAGTACATAAAGTTCAACAACAATGTGTGCCAACACACCACAGATTGTATTGTCAGCCATATCTTTCCAACGATATTAATATTATCAATAAGTATTTTATCCAATTATGTTTTGTATCAATTATCGTACAATATTAACCATTCACCGGCGCCAGTGGTTTTCAGAAGGAATACAACTAGTACTTTCTATATATTCTGTGATACAAGATTGTTTTCTTAAAATAGCATTTTTACTTAAATGTACCATATTTGGTCACAAACATAATAGAACTTAGAGTAACATGAAACTAATAAATACTTCAGCCTTACAACTTCAGGATGCTGAAAATCAATCGCCGATGCTTTAGGCCAGTAGTACTGCTATGTCAATCAAGATATTCTCTACGTCATTCACGCATTCTTAATGTCAAAAGTCTTCACTTGTTTTGATGTATTCCATACCATACGATTTGACACATCTGAAGTCTTCTCGCGCGCGAGATTCTCTCTGCAGCACATCTGTCTTAAATCAAGGTGTCCAGTCCGGTGTCTTTCTATTTTTCATACTTCGTCAATGCCCATAATTTATACACTGTATGTAAATTCACGTTTCTAATGGAGTAAAATCGGAACTGTTTAGTTTTTGCAGCAACAATTAACAGTATTGACTTCCATTTAAGTGAAATTAAACTTCGGGCGCTGTACGCGGCGTAGTGCGTCGTCAATGTGACAGCGTCGTCGTCACTAGCCAATACTTACTTTGTGTCGTCGTGCCAATACGCATAACGTGCTGACTTTCTTAGTATCAGTTACAAATCATAATATCAGTCACAGTGCATACAAAATCAGACGTTCTGACAGCCGCAGCGTAGTGCGCCGTGCGCCGGGCGCGGCAGGCCCGGTCTTTGAGGGCACCTTAACGATTACGTCATCCGTGTAGGTGTGATTCCTTGTCACCTCACAATTGAGTATCGTATCGTAAAGGATACATAGTATAGTTTATTGATTGCCTCGGCGGAAATACTATTGATATATACTTTTCTTAATATTCTTTTCGCTGAATTAACTTTAACCTTTCTCTAAAATGTATTTTGTTCATAAATGCGCTTATTGTAAGAGCAATATTTAAATAAACATCTGCTAAATACGCCTACAATCCAATTGTTTATTTATGCATTCTATAATAGTAGGTATGTCCTTTAACCTTGCAAAATGAACAGTACAGAACAGAGTTTACTCTCATTTCGCTTCTTAAAACATTCTTCCTCATTGTGCCTACATCGATTACAAAAAGAACATTTATTTTGTCATGTCATTTTTTACAAAATTTTGCTTTATGACCAAACTTGCCACAATTAAAGCAATTGACCTTTTTATTTGTTTTTGAGTTCCGCTGATACCCCATATGAGACTGTATGAACTATAGACACATTGGCAGTCCGTTTATTTTCATGGTAATTTCTCGTTTTTCTCAACTGCCTCACCAAACCTTCCAAAGCCTTTGATTGATATCTCCTTTGTATTTTTCTTTCTTTGGCTGAGTAGTCTGAACTAAGTAGTACTTGAGCTAGCACTATGGTATCGTTTCTTACTGCGACCCATATTTTAATTGCCAGCGTACAAAGTTATAAAGTTACAAATGATAGCAGAAGTAACAAGTTATAGCTTAGTGAAATACAATAATACAACTCAATAAATGCACATAGCTATAGCATAAACAAAATACCTAGTGCATAGAATCGTAAACAAATCCACGGAAAATTTTAACTTAAACTCATATAAAATATTTTTTTAAGAGACCAAAAGATGACTTCTCAAATTTTTATCAACTAGTGGTACCGTTCGCTGCATTCAGCTTTAGTTTATGTTTTAATTCAACCACTCAAAAGATATAGGTATTTGATACAGCTCACCAATGTCCAATAGGTACCAAATTTTCATGTCCTTTGTTCTAAAAGGAATGCGCAAGTACACTCTCTGTCCTTGAGGCTCAGCCACTCTTCATCACCTGATACGTTACGCGTGTAACCTCGAATAGGCTAGCCCACCCAAGCCGAAAGTTCAGAGTAAGTACCACTAACGCAGCACTCAACACCAAAAAGTTACTATGAAAAACTTTAGTGCACCGTAAATTAATACAGGATACTAATTTAAATAATAATTGGTTGTTGAAATAATTGTCCAATCACCGTACCACACGAATTACGAAACTTTTTTGATGTACTAAGCTAAGACAAAGGATTCGGGAACGTGTGGTTGAAATCTGACACCATCCGACCCGAGACAAAGAGTTCCTAGTACCGCACCGAGCATTGGTAAGTACTACTACGCTAGCCGGTTGCTAAGCGATAACGAAATAAGATTATATCACTTTTAATCACTCACAAAACTGTTTTAAAAGGCGCGTTTTTACAAATCCCGCTTCTGAGAACTATTGACTCTAAATTAAACACAAGAGTTCTTCGGAATAAATACTTTTAATTAAATAATTTTTGATCGCTCATAACATAAACAATGGTCCGCGCGCGTCGACCGATAGCGTCCAAGAGAGAGAGCCCCAGGGCTGGGACCCACTCAGTTGTCGAGATTAGTGCTGATCATAGCTTGTCGATTTTCAGCCTAACAGTATCTATACACGTATCTGTATATAATTTTTATAAAGACGGGTAATCGTGGACGTAATAACGACGTGTTACGTTGCGGCTGTATACTTCAACTAGATGTTGCGTGTCTAATTATCTACCTAGTGTTTCCCTTTCCCACGAGGAGATTAACTATGTCATCCGCATTGCTCTATTAAGTTAATCTTATGTAGAGTGCGCTTTGCAAGTAGGTATAAACGGTTGGTACGGTCGAGGGCACGGGTATGAACTCATCTTCTTAGTCCAACAGTAGCAAAACGACAGGGATATTATTTCTCATACATCTGACATTAGTGCGTATGGAACGTTTGCTTACTATGCGGGCGGGTCAGATCCGGAACAATACACACACTCTATAGCTTGCTTATGAATATTCTTAGATCTCCTAGCTTTTATATTTAGATCATAGTATAAAAAAATGCTTTTCTTAACACTTAACCTATAGAACAGAACGTGCTCTATCTCTACATAGTTTGTTTGATAACATCTCCATTCTCCCCCCTTCCTCATTTTTCTTCAGCTTGGCCTTGCAGCCTTGACCCTCGAGGCAATTATCTCAAGTGCCTTTACGTCATAGAGTCTGTAGGCGTCTTATTTGAATTCCATTGTTCTGACTGTCTCCTGATACCTACGTATAGAGAAGATAAATTCGCACTTTTTTCATATATGGCGTTACTAGGCGGTGCTGTGGACAAAGTCATTGTTTGCTGTGAAGGGATTTTTACACTGGCATCCTCTGATAAGAAGACTAACATCATACTCTTCTTATAACAATTCTTCCAGTTTAATTTTAATTTCCTAGATCACACATTCTTACAGTTTCAGCAATAAAGTCTGTCAGACGTGCCCAGCTGCCAATAAAGTTTGTCAGACGTGGCGAAAGCGATCTGCTTATCTGGCAAGGGATACATGCATTATTGAGTCTTATAGGATAGGTGTCTATTCCACGTACTTATACTTGGGTAGGTACGATCAGTGATTTGTTTCCAATATAATTTAACTATTTAGGCCTATAAAGGATATACTTAGAAATGTAATCTCTTCTAAAAGCTATAAAACCCTCATTTACTGAAGCCTTCTCATCAATTTGTTCAAGGACTCAAAGCGAGGTGATTGCTTTAATATGGCCTTGTTTGTCCCAAGTGGAAGCTTCGTTATTCCACTCTACTTATTCTCAGAACGACTTCTGGGAATAAAAACAGTTCGGCCTTTCTATCTAGTGGGCACGGAAACGCTCTACGGCGTAAATGAAAATAAGAACTTGAAAAAAATTACATCGGCTCGAACCCGGGCCGCATGGGTCAACGCCCCACCGCTCTGCCACTGGGCTATCAATGCACTGATCGATGCTTGCCAAATTACAATAGCACTGTGAGTGCATTAAAATCCCAATAGATTGCTCAACTGTGTGTTTTATGGAAGTTCTAAAACTTCTTATTATCCATGTGCAAATACGCCATGCAAGCCAGGCAGAATCCCCTAATAAATGCTGCCAATTGTGATATTGTCTTAGGCTTTTCACTATGTCCAAGCCCAAGACCTGGTTAATTCTTAACTGTTCTTGTCGCCACCGTCTTAAAATCCTTGCTTAAGATATCTGACAGGGGTTAGCACAGACAGGAACAGGACCAAAGATTTCCTGTGACTAACGATTTCAGTTTGTAAGACCTCTTACTATTGCTAGCTGAGCGAAGAAAACCATTTGCACGCACACGCGTACAGCAATGCGAATAAACACGATATTTCCTTGATGTTAAACTAATTAGTATTAGTAAATGATAAATAAGAATTTTCGACATGATTCGTAAACACGACACAGGACTTATTTTACGAAGCAGATAAAATTAGAAGGTCAAAAAGGTCAAACTTAATACTTAATTAGCTGAAAAATCTTCCGGTCAAACAAAACATAACTCTATTTGATGAAATACATAGGAAGGTGCAAGTACGTATGCATTTTTAAGTTTCTGTGTTTGCCGGTCAAGATTAATTGTATGTCATTATTATTCTCATGGCAACTAAACTGAAATTCAATATATTTTCATCGCTGTTACGACATAATCTATCGATGCGATGTAATCGAACCAAATGACGGAAGTACAGATGAATATTTATGTAAAGGACAGCTCAATGCTTTTTGTCAATCTGCTGTAAATAAGGTAAAAATTCGTAAGTAGAAACTAAAAAATAATGTAAAAACAGAAGTAAACAAACAAAAAAGAACCCATGCCATAGCATTTGCCCAAATCTGTCTGCTGTCACAGATATCAAGTTTGATTTTACATGTATATTATTGTATGTGTATCCCTAAGCCGATGCTACTTTAACCAGGCATCACATGGTACACATGGAACTCCTGTCTAACATACTCCCTCCTTGTTGCAGGTCAACTGGGAACTTCGCTGCGAGTGGCGGTGGTGGAGGGTGCGCGGCGCCCCGCTCCGCGCCCTCCACCCCGCTGCAGCTTGACAACCATCCTCGCTCCAAGCACGACAAGTGAGTATCCTCTCCCTCTCTCTCTCACCTGTGCCCAGCAGCACGAGTGTGACAGTGAGTGGCGGTGGTGGAGGGTGCGCGGCGCCCCGCTCCGCGCCCTCCAGCCCGCTGCAGCTTGACAGCCATCCACGCTCCAAGCACGACAAGTGAGTTTCCTTTTGATGACAATTTTGCCTCCAAGAAAACTGGTCAGTCCAAATCGAAAGGGCGAACGCTGCGTCGCGCGTTTAGGACGACCCTGCGTGGTTCACGAGTGAACGCAGAACAAAACGCGCGAAGCAGTGTTCTCCCTTATGACGTCACTCAGTTGTCTTCGTTCTGGACATATCGTCATACATCAACAATACTCAGCTGTTAGACATGGGCCTCCATCTATTGGAAATTTGGAGGTCATAATACCAATTTTGCCATACTCTCTTTTGCTAGTAATATGCTTGCATGCGTCCTTTAAAAAATGTACAAGGAATAACGAAGGACTAATGTTTATTAATAGTAATTTAGTAGTGACTTTTTATTATTGTCTTAAGTAGGTATTATTTAGACTTAATAAATGTTATTTCATTAACTTTGATAAACAAAATGACGTAGAATAGATTAGGTAGTGACATAATAAAGTGCGTGTTCACGAACCGGCCTTGGGCCTGTCAATATCATGGACGGTCTTTCAGTCCTACAATATCGTTTAACCCTATTATTTATTAAAAGGGGTAAAGGCGAAGGAGAGTCTATTCCGCATTGACCTTTAGGCACAGACACATAACAAAGAAAAATACTTACAAATGATTTTCACACGTAACTACAATTTATCGTTTAGGCTACCTATTCCAAAAATCAAACATGGTAAAACCGCATGAGTCACTGTTTACTAAAAGAAAGTGTTGATTCACAACCCACAACCACATTTTGATTGTGTTTGTTTTGTGAATGTCACCACAAACACCCAAATATGTCTACGGCCTATTTCGTTAATGTATCTATATGAAAAATCCGAAAAATCATATGAAAATTCCGAAAAGTCATAGGTCAAGTCGTGATTAAGTTATTTTATTGAACATCAGGCCCACATAATTTCTGTGTATGGGTGAAAAGGAAAGAAAATTTAACTGTCCTGTTTTAAAATGTACCCTGAACAAAAGTATTATCAACACAGCTCTTACGCGTTATCTATATATTTTAAGCCGCGGCACAATATTCTAGTGCGTATATTATGAAAAGTGTTCCCTTAAAATATCTTTGATCCTTTGAAAACACTAACCGTTTAGGGGGCATTCCAATCCAATTAATTCGATTGCGAAATTCGCAGTTTCGCAAAATATACTTTTTTTCAAATTCTCAAAGATCAACGGCTTATTTTGCTGTCAAATTCTTAGCCTCCATATTTCCACAAAGAATATTTCATGAATCCCATTACCACAAATTAGGGAAACAGTGCCATTACCCTCTATTCTATATACTTACATATTTGTGCAAAATGCCTATGATATATTAATCTTCTGACCGGAATGTTGCAAGTTACTTATTTATAACTTGTGGCTAATTTACTAGTGCCTTAGTGACAAGGCCTACAAATAGGTAGTTTACCATGGCCTAAGGGTAATTAAGTTTATTTTAAATTTAAATCGGTCTGTATTTAAATGTACTGCAAAAGTAGGTAAGTAAATACTTCAACAACAGCCACAACAGTCCACTGAAGGACATTGCATAGGCCTCCACACATTAGGCCATATTTTCCATACTTACAGCGCTTATCAGGCAAATTGGCGAGCTCAGTGCAATGTGTTGCTGCCAATTCCCTAGAATCAACCCTTAATCGTCTTTTAGGGCACGGATGGTCAAAAATGGGGTGATGCTATTCTAAGCAGATACCAAACGCCCCACAGTAGAGTATTTACTTAAGTTATGGTAGGTATCTGAATTAAATTCCGATACTTGTCTATTGTTTTACAAAAATACATTATTTTACATAACTTAACAACCATTTCCTTGGTTAAAAAAATGAAGATAGATACCATCTATTATTTCCCTACATTAAGCATTAATACATTACTTACATAAACCACAAATTAGGATAATGGCGCGCGGGGCGCCTGTACAGATGGCTCACTCAGTACTAGCGACGATTTTGACGCTTACTGACTTTAACTAGAAATAACCGGAATCTCAGAGGAACTCAAGATAACTAAGAAAAGAAGATGGTTACCACAAACGTCATATTTCTTGGATTAAAATTTGGCTCAGAATCATATGACGTTCTTTATGATTATTCTGTTTTGTCAGATTGTTAGTTGCTAGGAAAAACAAAGTTCAAAGAAAGGAGTATTCAAATTCATTCACTGTACAACGAACTCGCAACCTGTTTTTGATATATTCTTATACTTTGAATTTTTGACAGTATAAGTGTCAATCGCAAAAATTAGAAATAAGTTCGAGTGAACCTTCTGTGAACTCTCTATTTTGTGCATAAACCATTTATCTATTCCTAACATCGTACATTTCTGGTAAATGTGTGTGTATATTCATATCATAATTTCTGTCATAACGTAGTTTGATAGAGATCTCAGCAAATCATTAATCAATATTTGTTGTTGATGAACATACCTACCTACCTACATAGACCTACTTACATTTAGCGATGAAAGATCTGTAGATAGCGAAGCAATTTACGTAATTTAGAATGAAAATTTGCCAAGAGATGCCGGTTTAGAATAGCACCACCTTACTTTTCCCTTTTCAGCGGGAGTCATAAGTGGCGAGTGGCGACTAAGAGACTTGAGAATTTCCTGTGTATTACATTTTTAGGCGACATGCAGACAACCTGTCAACAAAGTGATACATGATTCTCTGAAGTGACTCTCAAAAGTAAGACGAGGCGAGAAAGACTGTGCTTGTATGACCGTTGCTCTGCCTACCCCGTAAGGAATAAAGGCGTGTTGTGTTATGTATGTATGTAGAATGAAATATATCGCTTTGGAATGCTTTTGTTCTACTAAATTTTTGTCTAGAACGACTAGGATATTCAACTGGTTAATAGGCATTACGTATTGTATAATAATGAATACAGAAGTGTGATAAATGAGAATATTGATTGGCCATTCTAACGAGTCTAGTAGAATTTATTGGTTTTTTACTCATTCACATGACCTTTAGCTTTAGCATTAGTTATACCTACTACCCAAGGTACTACAGGTTCACCTACAGTGTGATTCTTCATAAAATGCCAGTTCCGAGCATATTTTAGACATGATACGGATATTGAACAAGATTGCTCAGTAATTCTTTCTCTGAAGTCCAAAAAGCGATTTTAGTTTTCAGTAAAAAAAAAGTTAATCAGCACGTTTAGAAATAGGGTCACTTTATTAATATCAACACCGCAGGTATAAATTGCAAAAATGGATCCTAAACTAGCAACATTGTTGTTTGCCTCTCTATCATATTATATAAAAATTAAGCTGTATGTTGCCAATGCGGGATCCAATTTTTATCCGCGCAAGTTATAAATACTATTTAATTGCCTATCAACAAAACAAACGAAGCCCTATAAAACATGTCCTATGTACCTAGAGTCAAAAGCAGAATTATCGTCAGCGATAATCATACAGCGATTAGACGCAGCGACCCGTAGTATCAACTATCAGTTGTGTTTATGTACCGAACTAGGCAAAACGTGTGCGCGCATAATATTATACAACAACATTCGGTTTTGACACTTTATTCGGGAAAATAACTGTATGTATGTGGCTATATCGGGAAAATACGCCATGTTTATAGAGTTGTGCTGTAGAGTTTCAACGCTTACGAGCTAAATATTAGGCTTTAGGAAGACTAGATATGTGTGAAAAAAGTTCAAATGGAGCTATCAAACTCGATGAAGGATGTGCGTAGTGACAGTCTGGAAAATGTGAGTGAAAGTGCTGAAAATGTGACTATGTCGCCCGAATCACCGGCCACATCGCCGTCTGCTTCGGAAGGTACGGGAGAGAAGCCGTGGAAGATTGTGAAGGCTCCACTACATTATGTAATAGAAGGTGGATCTAAGATTGCTGACTTTGTTGATAAGTAAGTTGTACAAAGTTCTGAGTTTTGTTGTTCTCATACATACCTACTACATACCTACCTGCTGTATACACATATGTATAATTACATATCCCTTATTCCTAACGGGAAAGGCAAGAGGCAGAACGTCAACAGCTGTAAAAAATACTTCGTTCGCAGTAGTCCTATTGAGTATAGTTCCATAAAAATGCCCTATCGCCACGTCTGACATATACCTATTAGAGAACAGTTTCAGAAAAATCTTGTATCACTATAGTGACAGGTTGTCAGCATGTTTCTTAGTCACTTACTTAGTTTGTTGACGATTAAAAATTGCTGACAAATTGCTATACAACTCTGTTTAATGTCTGTTTACATCTAATTAATTGAGCTTACATGGTAACTACTAATGATGATAAATTGATAAATTAACTTATATGATTAAATAGTGATGATGAAAATTAGCCGTACGGTGCCGGATTAGAATAGCTTCACTATGGTTCTAACAGTGGGCATCTAAACGGCGACTAAGGAAAATTTGGGGAAAGGGCAGCAGCGTTCCCTGTGAATGTAAAACTGTTAGCGTAAGGAATAAATATGGCAAATAGGTACATGACAGTAGCAAGAGACTCAGCAGTAGAGTATTGTGGTTCTTTGTAGCTAATGTTGTATGAATAGACATAAAACTTAAATGTTTTTAACCACACGTTCATCTGTTGCCAATTGCCATATTACACTCTCAAAGCAATAACTTTGGAAGTTAGGAATATTATTCAGGAAATTTTGAAATTGATATACTGTACCTGTAAGTAGGTACAGTCTCTCCCGGTAACTCATGGACAATGTTTCATTTTGCTGCAATAATTGTCGATTTTCTAGATGCAGCAACATTTACTGAATCGTAATTTTTGTCCGGCTTGTCGGTATCGATCACAAGAAAATCAAATCCCTTAAAAATAGAATTGTTCATGAGTCAGTGTGAGTGACTGTACATAGGTACAACATATAGGTAGAGCTACGCAATAGGAAGTGGTTGGACTAATTATTTCTATTATCATAAAACCCGATTATCCTATTTATTCTATTACTGTCCTCCATACACATACGATAGAGCAGAGATAACTATCATATAATTTAGGTTATTTTTATTTTCTTTACTCATGTTAACAAAAAAATGGTAACTGAATTTTAAAGTTTGTTAAAAAAATTAAGTACCACAGAGAACCAAAACGTCATTCGCGGTCCCCGATAGAGACGCCCTTTGAGCAATATAGCGTGTCATTTGGTTTACCGAATTGCCATTCCCAGTGTTGCCACCAGCTTATATTTCTCGAACTTGACGTCCTTTTTTGACTCCCACGTGTTATTTGTAATTTTACCATTTTGTTTGTAAATCGCCCTTACTCTATACTTATGATACAATACAATAAAACATGCTGAACTATAACAGCCGCAACAGTCCACTGCTAGACATAGGCCTTCCCTTATTAGGGGGGTATTTGCCATACTCACTACGCTTGGCAGGCGGATTGGCAAGCGCAGTTCAAGGTGATGTATTCACAGAGAATTTTGCTGCCCATTCTCTGGAATGACTTAATTGGTTTTTAACACTCAAGGGTAGATGGGGTGATGCTATTCAACGCGAACATTACTCGGCAATATACCTATTTATTATCTGGATCTTCGTTGTGATTTGGTGAAAAAACTACTTAAACAAAAAATGAGAACATTTTTTTTTACGTAGCTGTTATCTACCTATCTATGTACCTACCTAATTCTAAAAAATAAACACGACAGACAAAAGTTGTCTCATTCAACTCATTGAATGTTTTTTCTGGCTGACACGTAATCTTTTATAATATCCACAGAGAACCAAAACGTCATTCGCGGTCCCCGATAGAGACGCCCTTTGAGCAATATAGCCTGCCAATTTGGTTTACCGAATTGCCATTCCCAGTGTTGCCACCAGCTTATATTTCTCGAACTTGACGTCCTTTTTTGACTCCCACGTGTTATTTGTAATTTTACCATTTTGTTTGTAAATCACCCTTACTCTAATACTTATGATCATAGACTTATATATATAAACTAGCGTTTATAGACCAACTGACAGCTCGATCTCGCGTGACCAATTTTGGTTTTGGCGCGCTTACCTCAGCTAGTGATGTACATTATTCAATTTGGAGGGTTATCGATAATTTCAAATAAAAATGGTATGAAGATTTCAACTTTATTTATTTGTTCAATTTAAATGTTGACATAATGCTTTCTTTGCTGCGGCGCGGCGGGTCATTTCCTTTTTTGCAGTCAGCGTATTTCCTACGTAGGTTTCTTTATAGAATTTGCTGAGAAGGTTGTTCGTAAGAATCCTGGTCAATAGGCGCTATCTTCACAAATAAGACGTGCGAAACCAGAAATAGAATGACATCTGTCAGACAAGTGATCGCCGGTGGTCAAATACATCTTTCTTCATCCTTCAATGTTGAGACGTAGATGGGCCTATGTCACGGTTTACGTACGATGATGCGAATCTCTCGTTAATACGACCCTGAAAATAATAGGTATTAATAAGTATTTCGCATGAGTCACCGAGTCGATCTCTAATAACTGGATCTAAAGTATGGCCAACGAAACGAGATAATTAATGTAAACAACTTTTGTATGACTCGGTGAAAGTTATTACAATCTGTCCTTATTTGTCATATGGGATAATGTCAGCTGTCTCTTTTAATTTGTTTACACTTTTTATCCCGTCTGGCTGGCCTTACTTTAAAGTGTATCTGTTGGATGTAGTTGAAAATAATGTTATATGTATTTGTAAAAAACTATGTCTGAATTGTTCAAGTAACTATTTAGCGAATCTTTAAAATTTGCATATTTTTTGTTGTCATACTATTCAAAGTATGTAAGGTACCTCTAAGTAACTATCGATAACTTTGTCGATAAATTGCAGTCAATCCCTGGCCTAATTGCGAAATTATTTTATCCCCAAATATTATGAAAATTACTAACTAATACACTTTTACATATTGAAAATACGAAAGGAAATATAAGGATTTGCGTATTTTATTATTTTACTTACAAAAAAAGGCACATTTAAACAAAAAATTCACGTGTTATCCCAGTGACGACTTTTTGAGAATTTACCTGTAAAATGTGCAGTTTTCCGGGTAAATGTGAACATTCGCATCAAATTCGCATCCTGAATACATAACCATCGTTGCACACTAATCAAATTATAAAAATAAATCAGGATTTCTAAAAAAAACACCAAAATAATGTACAAGTAAAAACCAGCGGGTTGAATTGGGACGATCTGTCATACAAAACAGGTTACAGTGACATAAGGTTCGCTATTCTTTTCTATCTTACTGAGTTTCCATAAATCATTTTCTTCTCTTTTGCACACTATGTTCGTCTATCGTTTCTATGTCTATGCTTATGATACAATAAATATAACAGCCGCAACAGTCCACTGCTAGACATAGGCCTTCCCTTATTAGGGGGGTATTTGCCATACTCACTACGCTTGGCAGGCGGATTGGCAAGCGCAGTTCAAGGTGATGTATTCACAGAAAATTTTGCTGCCCATTCTCTGGAACGACTTTTTAGTGTGACAGCTGACACCTGTCATGTAGATCTCGTTAAGGCCTACAACATTCCCAAAAAAACTAATAGTTTAGCACGCATAGTTTTTGATTTAAACCACTTTTTAGTGTGACAGCTGACACCTGTCATGTAGATCTCGTTAAGGCCTACAACTTTCCCAAAGAAACTAATAGTCTAGCACGCAGAGTTTCTGATTTAAACGACTTTTTAGTATGACAGCTGACACCTGTCATGTATATCTCGTTAAGGCCTACAACTTTTCCAAAGAAACTAATAGTCTAGCACGCATAGTTTCTGATTTAAACGACTTTTTAGTATGACAGCTGACACCTGTCATGTAGATCTTGTTATAGCCTAAAACTTTTCCGAAGAAACTAATAGTCTAGCACGCATAGTTTCCAATATAAACGACTTTTTAGTTTGACAGCTGACACTTGTCATGTAGATCTTGTTAAAGCCTACAACTTTCCCAAAGAAACGAATAGTCTAGCACGCATAGTTTCCAATATAAACGACTTTTTAGTTTGACAGCTGACACCTGTCATGTAGATCTCGTTAAGGCATACAACTTTCCCAAAGAAACTAATAGTCTAGCACGCATAGTTTCTGATTTAAACGCCTTTTTAGTATGACAGCTGACACATGTCATGTAGATCTTGTTAAGGCCTACAAATTTTCCAAAGAAACTAATAGTCTAGCATGCATAGTTTCCGATATAAACCACTTTTTTGTGTGACAGCTGACACCTGTCCTGGACCACAGGGAAAAAATAAGGTACCCGTGGTCCACCAGGTGGACCAGGAGGTGGACCAAGGGGATAAACGGGCCATTTTCAGTCTCTTTTTTTATTCAATCTCATACACTCCAAATTTAGGTTTTGGCGACGGATATGTGTATTTTGAAAAGACGGTTGTGGCAACACTTTAGGGTGAACGCACTCTGTTCCGAACCGTACGCACAGCACCCTGAGTGGCATAGAATTTCATACAAAATTTCTAAATATGACGCGTACGGAACGGTTAAATGAGCTATCACCTCAAATTTGCCTCAAATGACAAACTCGTTCAAAAACATTCAAAAATGACAGGCTTGTCTTGTATGAAATTTTGACAAAAGGCGTGTCTAGTAGCGCTGCGCGAAAAAGGTTTCATTTGTCTGTGATAATATCAGAGGATGTCAGTTTCTAGAACACTGACATTCAGTCATTTATCAGTACGAGTCCACAAGAAAAGGTGAAAATGCCTACGTGAACCACGAGTATTTCTTTTTTCTCCGTGGTGCACCCTAGTCCACCTGCTATAGGTGGACTCAAGGGCAGGGGTTTTACTAATGGTTCAACCGGTTCACCTAATTTCTGAAAGCAACTTTGAATAAATGTTTACACTAATATTATAATAATTCTTTACGTAAGTTGTAGGGCTTGATGTGATTGATTTGCGATCCTTTTTGGAAAACGAGTGCAAGACCCAATAAACTTGATACAATCAAAAAACATTAACATATTTAATATCTAAGCCTCGCTTGCTACTCAGTTATTTTACCATTATAAAACCATTTTATGTAGGTGTAGGTAATAGCAGCTGGTAGGTAAATTTAAGTTTAGCACGCATAGTTTCCGATATAAACGACTTTTTAGTTTGACAGCTGGCACCTGTCATGTAGATCTCGTTATAGCCTACAAAACTCCCAAAAAAACTAATAGTCTAGCACGCATAGTATCCGATATAAACCACTTTTTAGTGTGACAGCTGACACCTGTCATGTAGATCTCGTTAAGGCCTACCACTTTCCCAAAGAAACTAATAGTCTAGCACGCATAGTTTCTGATTGAAACGACTTTTTAGTGTGACAGCTGACACCTATCATGTAGATCTCGTTAAGGCCTACAACTTTCCCAAAGAAACTAATAGTCTAGCACGCATAGTTTTCGATATAAACCACTTTTTAGTGTGACAGCTGACACCTGTCATGTAGATCTCGTTAAGGCCTACAACTTTCCCAAAGAAACTAATTGTCTAGCACGCATAGTTTCCGATATAAACCACTTTTTAGTGTGACAGCTGACACCTGTCATGTAGATCTCGTTAAGGCCTACAACTTTCCCAAAGAAACTAATAGTCTAGCACGCATAGTTTCTGATTTAAACGACTTTTTAGTGTGACAGCTGACACCTGTCATGTAGATCTCGTTAAGGCCTACAACTTTTTCAAAGAAACTATTAGTCTAGCACGCATAGTTTCTGATTTAAACGACTGTTTAGTATGACAGCTGACACCTGTCCTGGACCACAGGGAAAAAATAACGTACCCGTGGTCCACCAGGTGGACCAGGAGGTGGACCACGGGGATGAAGGGCCCATTTTCATTCATTCCCTTTCATTCATTTCCATTCATTCCCTTTTTTTATTCAATCTCATACACTCCGAATTTAGGTTTTGGCGACGGATATGTGTATTTTGAATAGACGGTTGTGGCAACACTTTAGGGTGAACGCACTCTGTTCCGAACCGTACGCACAGCACCCTAAGTGGCATAGAATTTCATACGAAATTTCAAAATATGACGCGTACGGAACGGTTAAATGAGCTATCACCTCAAATGACAAACGCGATCAAAAACATTCAAAAATGACAGGCTTGTCTTGTATGAAATTTTGACAAAAGGCGTGTCTAGTAGCGCTGCGCGAAAAAGGTTTCATTTGTCTGTGTTAAGTACTAATTCAATTTAATCGAACAAGATAGGAAAATAAATGAAAGTGATAAGAAAAAAAATTACTTATAAGAATCTGTCTAATGTCTCGAAGATAGTATTTTTAAGGTAGTTCATAGAATAGTTTTTATAGTGAAACTGATTTATTTGTTTTTATAAAACATATATATCGGCTTATCTCGCAGGTGTGAGTTGACGTAGATTTGAGTTATCTTATCATTTTAGTCATCGCCAACATTTCAAAATTATCTTTTCTACTGAATGGTTGACGTTAATATTTTTAGTGTATCGGTTTTATACCTTATTTTTCATCCATCAGAAAACGTTTTTTAGTCTACTAGAAACCCTTATAATTTCGTCAAGTCAGTCTGTCTGTCTGTATACCTACCGCGAAGCCGCGCCCTCCTAACTTCGACAGTTTTAGAGCTATCGTCACCAAAGGACCCTGCACGATTTGTTTCGAGTCACTAGAATGTTTCTGTCTCGAGATATTTTCTTTTAAAACGGGCGTTTTTCACCTATAATTTGTTCTAGCTGTAACTACTTAAGTATAAAGCTAAACATTTGAAAAAATATCAAATAGTTCTCAATTTGAAGTTACCATGAAAACTAAAACGGATACTGTACCACGAAAGCGATTTGAGATAAATAAAAGTTTTTCAATTTGCGGTTGGTAACCATACAGCCTGTACAGTTGCAAACAAACCAGCTAAAAGATTAACTTTTTAGCGCTGAAAAATCTTATATTTAAACGTTGACTACGAAACCCTATTTGTGGGCGTGTCTGACACATGTACCTATTTTATATTCAACATGACGTACTGACTAGTTTACATTAACCCCAATCGTTATAAATACTTGTCAATAATTCCTTAACTAAACATAAGCCTGTCAAAAGTAACGTTAGTGTTATTCTATAACCTAAAGCTAAGGCATTTTCGGTAAATATAGAACAGAGGAAAATAAAACATCACGATATTTAGGTTTTTTCTTAGTTTTTACAAATAATCTATCTACCTAATATAGAGGGTGATTGGAAATTCGATGCATTCCCTGAAGGTGGTTAGAGGGGGGGCCATTTCCAACATATTCTTCCATGGAACCAGGGGTCGGAAATGATTGGTTACAAAATTATTAGGACTTTTGATTTTTTAAAGAAAATTTCCCGATTTCAACTTTAAAAGTCATGCGAAAGCTAGCCAAACCGTTTTATGCATAGTTTTTTGACATGATCTCATAGTGAATGAATAGGACAATCATTTTAGTTACAAGTTTAGTTAGAAATACTCTTCTTTTTAAAATACAGCGCCAAAACAAGAAAATATTTTGGTGAAAGGATTTTTCAACATTCATAGTAATCTACTGTAAAAATCACTATGGAATAATCCGTAAAACTTCATAACAGAGTTCTCTGTTGCATTAGCTAACCAAAAGGTACAATAATCTACAATCAAACATGTTTTCATAAAATAATTAGCATTAATGCAAAAAGCGGCGTGCGAAACAAGGCAATTGACTATGGTCGGTCGACTACGCCAAAGTCAGCAAATGCTGTTTAGACAACTTTTTCAAGTATTTTCGTGGTCTAATGGATGGAGCATTTCCCTCAGGAGTCTGTGGTTCCAGGTTCGATTCCCGTGAGTTGACCTACAAGGTTGATATTCAAGGGAGGCATATTAAACCATCGGCCTCGATTGATGTCTAATAAACGCAGACGGTGGTTGTAACACTACCATAGCAGAGGTCTAATACTTGTAGAAGGTGGTTTAAAACTCCGACAAAGATTTATCATTTCAGTTTTTAGGCTGTTTAAAGCTCAGGAGCTCCATTTCTGAATTGTCGTAATCCAAATCCGTGCACGGAAATCTAAAACGAGTGGTCTAACCATTCGTATTACACGTTCTACTACTCGACACTTTAAATGTTAAGGGTTTGTGTGAATTTATTAGGTGTGCATAAATTAATAAGTTTAGTAGAACATGTGATACGAGCACAATTAGTAGCAGATTTTCGCACGATTAGGATTACGACAATTCAGAAATGGAGCTCCTGAGCTTTAAACAGCCTAAAAAACTGAAATGATAAATCTTTGTCGGAGTTTTTAAACCACCTACTACAAGTATTAGACCTCTGCTATGGTAGTGTTACGACCACCGTCTGCGTTTATTAGACATCAATCGAGGCCGATGGTTTAATATGCCCTCCGGAGCACGATATTTTCTTGCGGACAATCAGGTGGTTCAACGTGATTTTTAAACCAAACTGGGAAAAATTCACAAAGTGTTGAATATCAACCTTGTAAGTCAACTCACGGGAATCGAACCTGGAACCACAGACTCCTGAGGGGAATGCTCCACCCATTAGACCACGAAAATACTTGAAAAAGTTGTCTAAACAGCATTTGCTGACTTTGGCGTAGTCGACCGACCATAGTCAATTGCCTTGTTTCGCACGCCGCTTTTTGCATGAATGCTAATTATTTTTATGAAAACATGTTTGATTGTAGATTATTGTACCTTTTCGGTTAGCTAATGAAACAGAGAACTCTGTTATGAAGTTTTTACGGATTATTCCATAGTGATTTTTTACAGTAGATTACCATGAATGTTGAAAAAAATCCCTTTCCACCAAAATATTTTCTTGTTTTGGCGCTGTATTTTAAAAAAAAAGGGTATTTCTAACTAAACTTGTAACTAAAATGATTGTCCTATTCATTCACTATGAGATCATGTCAAAAAACTATGCATAAAACGGTTTGGCTAGCTTTCGCATGACTTTTAAAGTTGAAATCGGGAAATTTTCTTTAAAAATCAAAAGTCCTAATAATTTTGTAACCAATCATTTCCGACCCCTGGTTCCATGGAAGAATATGTTGGAAATGGCCCCCCCTCTAACCACCTTCAGGGAATGCATCGAATTTCCAATCACCCTGTATATAAACGAGCAAGATCTAGATAATCGAAATCTCGGAAACGAGTGCAACGATTTTCGCGGAATTTCGTGTGTAGAGGATTTCGGAGGCGATAAATCGGTAGGCTTCATTCTCCATAAATCGATTCTTCGCCTGTTTTTTGTAAATTGTTATGTAACTGACAATGACATCTTTTGAAATGCCGAGGAAACTAGATCAACCAGGTATAATTCATAAATTCTTACGTCAGGATTCATTGAGGCGTTTGTGGACCCGATTACCCACACGAGCATAATTTATAATGACCTGCGATAAAGTAGGCATGAAATCAATCAGTTAGAAGACCTCAATTCGTAGGTATAAACAGTGTAATCTCGATTTGTTTACTAATATTATTGAGGTTATCATGCGAGTGTTGACGTCAAAACCAGAAGTCAGTTTATTCATAAGGATGAGACTGAAGTAGGTAATATTGCCAGCACATTAACCCATTCAGCACAAAAACCTATGCTGTTTTCTTAGTAAGTATTTGTATGAAAAGGCAGTATAAGTTTCAATGGGTAGGTTGACGTGTACTTTCCAATGGCAATAGTACTTTCCTACCCTGATATTGAGAGGCCTAATACTTATGTAATTTAGGTATCTACTTGAAGCGGTTATTCTTAATTGTATTTCTGATCCTCGAGAATATTGCTGACACCTACTAAGTAGTAAGGAAACTACCTATATTTTTGAATGTTCTATGTGTTGTATTACCCAAAAATCTGAAATCTTTCGCAAACATGTCGTGCCATTTAGTTAACATTATATGTATTTGAAACGATAGCTAACTAAGATTGATTGACGTGCTTGTTTGTCTCAAATCTCAAATCTTTATGAATAGAAAATAAAATAAATTGCACAAAATACTAATGTCAAAAGGCTATTTACCTTATCATGAACAATGGTAGAAATTACAAAAAATCTGTTAAAAAAATTGTTTGGTAATTCCTACTACAATGTAAGGCACAACTTTGTAGTTGGCAGCTATAATGAAACATTAGCCTGTAGTAGAAAGTCAGGGCGCTGAAAGTGCCCTAAGGTGTTCTATTAAACTGCAATTGCAATTGCAGTCTGTTTTTTAGTTGATTAAAGTAAATCGTAGTAAGTACTTACACTTAACTGTTGCTTTCCAAATCACAACTTTCTACTCGGTACTATTACTTTGTATTACTGTGCCCTAAATATCCGTATGAGCGTATTTTATTACTCAGTTAGGTATTTGTTACTAAATATTACAAATACCTTAGTACCAAAATTTGATGCGTACCTACTTAGAGTGATCAAGGACGTAATAAAAAGAACGTTATTCATAAAAATTGTACGAGTACTTATAGGTACCTACTTTGAGGAATAACATACAAATATATATTACGCCTATGTCCCTTGCGGGGTAGGCAGAGCGTAAACAGCTGTTAAAAACGGCCATTAACACCAAATATATGACAAAAGTTAGAGAGTCATTCAGAAGACTGTGTATCACCGTAGTAACAGGTTGTCAGTCTGTCGCCTAAAATTGCAATACACAATCAACTCTCAAATCCTTTAGTCGCTTCTTACAACACCCACGGGAAAGATATGGGGTGATGCTATTCTAAGCCAACAAAATATTCTTGACACCATTTAGACTAGGGAGCACTATTTAAGGCGAAATCAGTCCCAAAAAGTAAGTCCCTTTCCTTTTCACTGCGTTAGAGAGAAACAGACGATGACGCTTCAATCGAGAAATATGAACATTTTTTGTAATATAAAATGATACATAGAGATATTTGAAAATGTAAGCCCATAGATTCATTATAAATTCAAAAAGGAAGAAGAAGACACAAGATAAAATAATAAATATTGAATAACTATGAAATCGTTCAGGTTTTTAGACAAAAAAACGGAAAATTCGAGCTTACATTGCGATTTTTTTCTATCGAGGCAACTTTATCAGATCGTGTTTTGGGTCCCATAGTTTTGTAGAATATATCTTCAAATAGTTGTACAAATAATTACTTATTATTTTATGGAAATTTCAAGAAATGGCATCGAAAATTCCGAACGCTTTCGCGGACGTTTCTGAGCTGATTTCGCCTTAAATAACATTTCACTTAGAAGGTTTTTATGGAATGGAAAGTTTTTAGAAACTTCATCAATATTGCTTTTTGATAGCAAAATTTTACTAGCATTTCTAAGTAAGTACTTTAGCCTTAGGTCACGATAAGATTAATTTTATTTTATACCTATGTTCTAGTATTACAAGAACGACATGCTAGGTAGGCACACCATTTAAAATTTAGAGATTGATTTTTGGAGTAATAAAGTAAACTAAGAACTCACGTATTAACCCTCGAAACTTCAAAGGGAAATCGAATCATAAATAAATATGATATGACATCAAAGGCTGTCCGCACTTGTTGTGTGTCATTCATTTATATCTCATACTAATCTGAAAATCTGGTAAAATCCGATCTTACGATGTTCCTATGTAGGTACGATACGGTACTACTTGAAAGATGTTTTCGGTATCTCGAATGATACTGCTTTTTATAAATATAGGATACAATTTTGTGAGTGTGATACAAGGAAGTAATTATTTTATGTAGCTCTGTAATTTGGTATGAGACAATGTTGTCTTTCCCACTGCAGTTCGTGGTCGGGAAATAGCAGGCAGTCGCAATACAGTCGCGATAGGAAGTTCTATTTGTGCCATTGGACGATCTAGGGCTGTGGAGAACGATCACGTGTGAAACTATATCCATAATTGCTCCCGAAGGTCGGAGAGTGAGCTCTTCATGATGCCTGGTACCCTGGTAGTCGAACATTGGTTATTAAGTTTAGGTAGGCAAAACAGAAGTAATCTCTATTTAATGTCACTTAATGATCTAGGGCTCTAAAAGACGATGGCGTACAACCAATTATTCCCGAAGGTCGTAGAGCCAGCTCTTCAAGTTGACTAGTACCCTAGTAGTTGTATACTGATAACCAAAGTTTAAGTAGGCAAAACAGAAGTAGGAAGATCTACTTTATGCCACTTGATCTAGGGCTCTGGAGGACGAACGCGTGTGAAACTGTACAACCCATTAATGCTCCCGAAGGTCGTAGAGTCAGCTCTCATGTTGCCTAGTGCCCTGGTAGTTGAACGAACATTGATAATAAAAGTTTAAGTAGGCAAAGGGTGTTCTATTTATGTCACTTGACTTGATGATCTTAGGCTTTTCAGACGATCACGTGCAAAACTGTGTTCCCATTGCTCCCGTAAAGCGTAAAGTGAACTCTTTGTAACGCCTAGTGCCCTGATAGTTGCATATTGATGACCAAAGTTTAAGTAGGCAAAACAGAAGTACAAAGATCTACTATGTCACTTGATCTAGGGCTCTGGAGACCGTTCGCGTGAAGATCATTGCTCCCATAGGGCGTAAAGTGAGGTCTTTGTAACTCCTAGTGCCCTGGTAGCCATCGACCATCAAAGTTTAGGTGATGGGAGGGATACTTGAGGGAACATGTTCATATTCATGAGTAAAATAGTAGAATAGAAGAAGGTTGAAGTCCATCTCGTGAATAGTGGCGTCTTGCAAACAATTTCTCTTGCATAGGAAGTTTCCTTTCCATACTAATTGAAGTGTATCGTGAGAGTCACGTGTGTTCGTTGCGCCCATTGCTCCAATCATGCTGTCGCTTCGCCATTGATTCGAGTAGCGTTGGCAGGAAAAATATTTAAATAAATAAAATAATATTAAAATTAATATTTAGCTCCCAAACAAATTTTTCAGTGTGATGTCGGATTAGAATAGCATCAACCCATTTCTACCTGTGGGTCTTGTATGTGACGACCAAGAAATAAATCCAGGGAAAAAGCAGCGTTCCCAAGCTAACGCGATACACATAGCAGTTATCACTTATCCCCCCCCAGAAAGGGAAAGGAGATTGAGGCTGTGTTCTGTTATGGCTTTGGAATAGATTTGATAATGGTGGATTCTTCATTTATTTTTATTTGATCAAATATTCAGACGGGCCAGGCTACCGATGGAACGTATGAACTTAATTCACCGCCTCTTATTTGACACATGCCTGCATACTGCATCTTTTCTCCTTGGCAATTAAATTATCAACTTTTAAAAGATACTTACTACTTACCTTATATATAAATAATCTGCTGTCACACCATTGCAAGGTTCAAATTGAACGCATTAATATTACCTACCTCATGACTATCAAATATGCGAGTTTAGATAGATTTATTTAGATTTAGATTCAGATTAGATAGTTCAGTACTAAGTAAGTATATGCCAAATGCCAATCAGTATTATCAAACCTCACCTGGTACGTTTTAGTAATTCGGACATTTACCTAACTCGATTAAATATGTAACGAAAATTGCCTCATTCACATTAATGAGTCAGGAACATGCGTATGATGCTATATTTACGTATCATGTAAAATAATAACTCTGCTTGATTGATTACTGGGCTGGGATGACATGACGCAAGCGACAAATATACCTACACAAATTATGTTAAAACCGACACTGGCTGAAGTAAACTAGGGCGAAATATATTTCAAGCCAGATAAGAAAGCCGATGTTATGATAAGATTGCTTTATACACCGATTATAAAAATTGTAGACAATTAGGTGCCTAGTAGCAACAGGAAAACACTGCATTAAAACTAATTCCATCATGAAGCAACTCTCTTAGTTTGTAATTAATTCATCTTATGTTTGACATCTAAGTATGAAAAGGAAAAGTTTTATTTACCCACATTACTATTGTTCCACTGACCATACTCGGTGTGTTTATAAACGGTTACTCTTTATAGTCATGGTCCTTAGCAAAAAAATACTGTTTTGCTGGCACAGTTGATGCCGCTTTGCTCAGTGATACTAGGGACCATTGTGAATGATTCCATCCGAGGAAATGAAAAATCCATCCACTGGATTTCAAGATGGCGGACCTTCGTTTTTTTGTATGGCACTAAAAAAATAATTCTTCTGGAGCCCATCGTGTGGGGTGTCAAATGAAAGGGCTAGACGAGACAATTTCAAAAATATATCGTTTTAATACATTTCCATTGCCCTCTTAGAAAAAAATCAATTTACATTTTTAAAAGTAGTCAAAACATGCCAAGTTTGAGGTCCAGTAGGTACAAAATGGCTGACATATAGTTTCATAAAAGTATGCCAAATGATCCACTATATCCTCAACTCTAACGTGACGAAAGGAATTTTGAAAATAATAAGGTTTAATGTATATTTTGCAATGGAAAGTAGATAATTGGGAACTGCAGTAGGTTAGTAAGGACATCTTGAAATCCAGTGGATGGATTTTTCATTTCCTCGGATGGAATCATTCACAATGGTCCCTAGTATCACTGTGCAAAGCGGCATCAACTGTGCCGGCAAAACAGCTTTCGGGTGATATTTGACCGTACCCGCTTAGACTATTACTTGTATCGGACGCCATGCTATTGTCAGTGTCCGACGGACTGCGCGCGTGGTGGACCGTTCACCATTCGCTGGCCACGGGCGTTCACTGGCCACGGACGTTCACCGTCGCGGTCGAGCCGGCCTCACCAGCGGCCATTGCCGGCGCGATTATAGACAACAAATATACCTCTTTAATCCAACCGTCTATAAACAAACAATTTCCTACCGTCAGTACTTGAAATAAGATCGTGAGTCTCCTCCATTCAACTCGTATTGTCCTCATTGATGTCAATAGCATCAAGTTCACTCGATTCTCAGTGCTGCAATATGTTGTCTCAAGTGTTTCGCTGTTTGCGGATAGTGTTGTGGAAAAATCGTGTAAAATTATAAAGTGAAGGTCGCTATCTTATCGCGCGCTGATAAATTGCTACGCCGATAAATATACAATCGATACTTTATAATCTGCTGTTATGCTGGCGGCAGCGCCTGATTTGGCAGACATTGCTGGTTTATTATATGGGCGTCATTACAAATAACTTAAGATAACCAGCAATTTATGCCGAATTGGGCCCTATCGACACGGCCAGTATAATAGCCGGTTCATACATCGATAGGTGTTTAATGTTTACCTACATGCGCGAGTGCTGCTGCAGTCAGAACCGGCGGCGGCCGCGCGTTCAATCTGTTTTACCGTTTTTACTGTTATTCTACAATTTCTCACCGCAGTTTTTATACCGTCTGCGATTCCGACGACCGTATTTGTGACGTCTACAATCTCGTTTACACATACTAATACAAGTTACCTACTTTTTTTAGAAACTCGGACCGGCTTTTTTGCAAGCATTGGCGAATAAGCAGTGTTTGTTTAGAAGTCGATCTCACGTGTACGTCGTGCGTCAAATCGATTTGATTTACTGTCTCTGTAGTAGATTGTTAAGTGTTATCGATATGACCCCTGTTGGCTGGTAGGATCTCATCTTTACGTCTAATGTCATATTGATCATTCATAATTGTAGTTATTTCCGTACTGTTAACTGATGTGTAGTGTACGTACAGTGTTGTTTCTTTGACGTAAACTGTTTTTAAATAATAGTTCTAATCCTTCTGTTTCTTTGTTTGTCCATAACCTTCAAAAACAGGAAGGTTTTATAGTGAAAAATCTCCTCTAAAGTGTCAAATTATACGGGGTGTTAGGGACGGTGTAACGAAAACTTTGCAGGCGTGTTCAGAACATGAAACTGAACAACTTTTACTATGGAGCCAATGGTGGGAAACAAAAAAAAAAATCTGGCCTCCTATACAAAGTCAAACAGCTAATCGTGAATTTTGTATGGGAGGTCGAAAAATTTTTTTTCGTTTCCCACCATTGGCTCCATAGTAAAAGTTGTTCAGTTTGATGGTCTGATCATGATGGCAAAGTTTTCGTTACACCGTCCCTAACAGCCTGTACAGATTTGGAATCTAACCACAAAAAACCATTTGAAGTCTTGTTTATCTGTCTGTCTAGTAGCTGAATAGGTGTTAGCTTTTTTCACCAAAAGAATTAACAATGCTTTTTGGATTTGACAGAGTCATCATGAATAATGCAATATTTTTTTGAGTTCGCCGCATATTTCTATATATACATAAAACTGGTATAAAATGGCTTAGTTCGTGACTGAAAAATGTGTGAAACGAATTTTAGTGATGATCATAAATAATGTGAATAATGCAGTGATAATTGTCGCAAATAAAGTGCTATATTTATTTGGTGATAAATGTCAATAAGTGAGCAATGGATAACGCCTCCTTTGAGTACTCTGACGCTGAGGACTGTTCTACTGACGATGGCGAAAAAATTGGGTAAGTTTGTGAACGTAACCCGCAGCTGTAGCAAGTTAGATGAGAGACCTATGCCCAACTGCGGGCTGATAATTATGGACTGTTGATGAAGACGTTAGAAGAACTAGGTAAAGCAACCTACTAACCATAATAGGGAATGGTGTCATCTCAGCTGATATTACGTATTAATTTTCTGTGGTTACCTGTTTCCCCTTAATGATTATGTTATGAATATATAAGATTGATTATTTGACATGTCTACTAAGATGATATACCTACGGATTATTGTACTTGCGTATTATCGGAAACATAAGTTATTACAATAGTCCGTAGGAAAACTCAAAGCCATATACCTATGGTCCTATTTGGGTTATCAATGATCGGAATCATTCTACGAACTATATCCAACTTAACACGGTATCTTTGAACTGCCAAAATTGTCCAGTGCTGGACAATGTTCGCCTCTCTATCATAGCATATGACATATGAGCAGGATGTTAACAATAATGTTTTCAATTCGGGATTTGTTATTTAGCTGCCTAAGTAACACGGTTAAATCTCGCAAATTAATCCACTATCTAGAACATAGTTACGGTAACTCTGGTTCACCTTGAGTGAGTCTGGTTTTTAAATGCCCTAGTCTAACGCCACCTTAATAAACATAATGACTCAATAAGTCTTGGCCAACGTTTACGATCATTTAAAGACGTGTTGACCCAGGGCACGTTTATTTGGTGATTCGTACACACGCGGAGGATTTTGCGGTTCCAGAGAGATACCACACAAATGCCATCATACTATGACCGCCGAATGATGCGGCGACGACGTGTTGCATGATATCTGGTTTTTGTATCGGATGTCGTATTCCTTTTTAGGGTTTCGTAGTCTACTAGAAACCCTTATCATTTCGGTAAGTCTGTCTGTCTGTCCTGTCTGTCTGTCTGTCTGTATGCCGCGCCCTCATAACTTCGTCAGTTTTGGAGCTATCGACATCAAATTTGGTGTGAAGATAGATCGTGTTGACCCAAATTTAGAAATGTTAAGAAAAAAATATTTTATTTGTTTTTGGACCCCCTTCCCATACATGTGAAAGGTGGGCAAAAAAATTTTTTTTCTCCTGTAATATTCAGTAGGGTATCATTGGATAGGTCTTTTAAAACCAAGGGGAGGTTTATTTTAAACAAAGTCTGTAAAATATTTGTGTCTTGAGATATTTGCTTTTAAAAGGGGCGTTTTTTAGCCATAATTTGTTCCAGCTGTAACTTCTAAAGTACGCATGCTAAAAATTAAAAATATTATGGAATATAGTTCGTAATATGAAGTTACCATGAAAACTATAACGGATACTGTACTACTTAAGATTAAGGAAATATTAAAGTTTTTCAATTTGCGGTTGGTAACCATACAGCTGCAAACAAACTAGCAACATAATTGAAAGACCTGATATTTAAACGTTGACTACGAAACCCTATTTGTGAGCGTGTCTGACACGCTCTTGGCTGCTTTTTCTGATAGCCGTATAGGTATGCCGAACAGTTTTAGGTGTGAACACCGCCTAAGGATATTGAAGCTTCAGGTACTTAAAGACACACACAACCTCTGATTTCATCTACATCTACACTAATAATATCGACGGGTTCCGGGCTATTTGTATTAACCGCCATTTTTGAAACTTTACACCAGAGCAATTTAAAGTTTCGATTTTCAGAAAAAAAATCATAACTTTGGCAAATTGCATTATTTTTTCAAAGCAAACGAAATTTCTGTTTTGTTACAAATTATTTATAATCTGATTAATTTTTTTCTCTGATATTTCTATTTTTAACGAAATTAAATGTCGTTAAATACAAAATGGCCCATTTTTCACATTTTTTTATTCCAGGCTAAATGACCTAACCGCCTAGGTTTATAAATACATGTTCCAAGCTACTTGACTTAAGTGCCTAGGATTGCAAATAAAAGCTCTAAGCTAAGTGCTTTAACCAATGAGTTGGTCATATTTCACACCTAAGCTAATTGATTTAAATACCATATCTTTAACTTATTAGTTTTTTTAAATTGTTTGTAATTATACTAAAATAATGAGATATGAAGAAATTGACGGTTAAAACATTAATAAATTTCAAGGCACATTGATATGATAGGCGGTTAGGTCAACTTTTTAATTATGCAAACTTCTTAATTATAATAATTATAAATTCGGAAGTTACTTTGTCTGTCTTTATGTCTGTCTGTTACGCTTTCACGCCTTAACCACTGAACCGAAATTTGGCACAGAGATTGCTCGCACACCCAGAACGGACATAGGCTACTTTTGGTTCCACTCGAGGGTCTAGCTAGAGTACCTGTTGTAGTCCACCAGATGCAATAACAGGAGCCTGGCTAAACTAAAGGAGGTAGAGATATGACTCCAAAGCAAAAGTTGTTTAGCTTGATAGGATGCTTCTGCTGGCGAATAGACATCAAAGGTTTGGAGTACCAGGTGCACCGACAGGAGCCCAGCTTAACTAATAGTGGTATGCTTAACTATAGGAAATACAGCTATAACTCCAAGGCAAAATTTGTTCAGATTGACAGGGCACCTAACAGAAGCCGAGCTAAACTATAGGACAGCTATAAGTCCAAAGCAAAAGTTTTATAACTTAATGGGACGCTTCTGCCAACGAATAGACTTCGGAGGTTTTGAGTACCTGATGTAAACCACTAGGTGCATCAACAGGAGCCCAGGTAAACTAGAAATACAGTTATGACTCCAAGACAAAATATGCTCAGATTGACGGGACGCTTCTGCTAGTCAATAGATATCAAAGGTTTGGAGTACCTGATGTAGATCACCAGGAGCACCAACAGGAGCCCTGCTAAACTATAGGAGATACAGCTATAAGTCGAAAGCAAAAGTTGTTCAGATTGACCGGGCACTTCTGCTGGCTAAAAGACATCGAAAGTTCTGAGTAGGTACCTGACGTAGACCACCAGGTGCACCAACAGGAGCCCACTTAACTATAACAGATACTGCTATGACTCCAAAACAAAATCTGTTCTAATTGGCGGGGCGCTTCTGCTCGTCTATAGATATTAAAGGTTTGGAGTACCTGATGTAGATCACCAAAAGCACCAACAGGAGCCCTGCTAAACTATTAGGAGATACAGCTATAAGTCCAAAGCAAAAGTTGTTCAGATTGGCGGGGCACTTCTGCTGGCTAAAAGACATCGAAAGTTCTGAGTAGGTACTTAACGTAGACCACCAGGTGCACCAACAGGAGCCCACTTAACTAAAACAGATACTGCTATGACTCCCAAAACAAAATCTGTTCTGATTGGCGGGGCGCTTCTGCTGGTCAATAGATATTAAAGGTTTGGAGTACCTGATGTAGATCACCAAGAGCACCAACAGGAGCCCTGCTAAACTATTAGGAGATACAGCTATAAGTCCAAAGCAAAAGTTGTTCAGATTGGCGGGGCACTTCTGCTGGCTAAAAGACATCGAAAGTTCTGAGTAGGTACCTGATGTAGACCACCAGGTGCACCAACAGGAGCCCACTTAACTATAGCAGATACTGCTATGACTCCAAAGCAAAATCTGTTCTGATTGGCAGGGCGCTTCTGCTGGTCAATAGATATTAAAGGTTTGGAGTACCTGATGTAGATCACCAAGAGCACCAATATGAACCCACCTGAAGCAAAAGCTTGATGTAGATCACCAGGAGCACCAATATGAACCCACCTGAAGCAAAAGCTGTTCATCTTGATGAGACGCTTCCGCTGCCGAATAGGTATCGAAGGTTAAGAGTACCTGATTTAGACTACCAGGTGCACCACCAAACGCTTAACTAAACTAAAACAGATACTGAAATGGCTTCAAAAGTTGTTGAGTTTAATGGAATGGAAGGCTTCTGGCAATGCAACTACTGTTATAGGAATGTGGTTCCAACAATAAACAACAGAACATTAACAGGATTTGAGAAATGTGGTTCCAGCCATAAATACATAATTAGCGTAATGGATTTAAATTTAAGAAACTGGTGTGGAATTAAGAATTTTTCAAAGGTATAAAGAACAAAACGAAACTAAGTTCGAGGGTACCAGCTAGTTATGAAATAAAAAAAAAACAATTAAAATAACAAAAGTTTTAAGATATGATAAGACCGGCTCAAAATTTTAATTTTAAAAATATTATGTATCGCTAAACGGTGGAAACTGCAAACGTGGTGTCAGTCATTCATCTCATTTACAGAACAAACAAGTATTCGAACTCACGCGTTTGATCGCGTTGGCGCCAAAATCAGTGTTTTAACCGACATATTAATAGTCAAACCATACAAAATTTTAATTGTATTAACGTGGATAATATACTAAAATATGTTTTTGTTATAGCTGAAACGACAGCGCAAATCAACTGCAGACTAAGAAAAATAGGTTTAACCATCAGCTGTACATGTTTACTGTAGACATCATAAATAGTTCAAGCGACCGGTATACCATTAGCTACTACGAGCTAAATGGCTGAAGTGACAACATCTAGCATTTTAAGTACCAAAATTAATGTATGAACCAACACTGGACATAAATTTGACTATGAGGCTAATTGTATTAAGCGACAATGGATAAAAATTTAGCTAAGAGGCTAATTGTGTGAAGTGACATTTCTTTATATTTATAAGGTCAGGCTAAATGCTTGAACGTAAGCTGCATGTAAATTTTTGCTCCAGGAAAAAAGGTTTAAACGACTATCTGTTATTTAATAGTGAGCTTAAGTACACAAGTCTTGAATTTGACAATATTTTGTGTCGGTCCATACATTGCAGTACAAAATAGGCCCCAAAAATGCGGTTGTATTAAGCGACATTTTTATGCTCCGATTGTCACCTAACTGAGCTCAAACGACGCAGAAAAATTCGCTGATTCCAAATATGTATAAAAGTCTATATCGCAAAAAATGGCGGTTAATACAAATAGCCCGGAACCCGTCGATATTTAAAGAGGAAAGATTTGTCTTTTGTGGGTATGTAATCGATTGACTCTGAAACTACTGCACATTCCAAAAATTCTTTTACCATTAGAATAGGCTTAATTTAACCACGAGACAATGACTTTTTCCCACGGGAAAACTTTTAGTAACGGTTTAAACCGCTTGACAGGCTTCTTGTAATATAATGTAAGTAAAGTAGTTTGCATTAGGGATAAGAATATCTTACGTGAAACTGTGTAATATTTCACTACTATATACTAAGAGGGTAAAAAAGTCTTAAAATGGTAACCTCGTATTGTCAATCTTGTATGCCACCTTAAGTCTGTGTAGTTTAAGATTCTTAAATTACTTAAGGTCACTTGGTTTGTGATGAATGACGTCTATTATTTTTTATTTATTTATTGATATTACTTAACCTAATGTCCATTTTAACACCTGATGGGAGAAAAGCGCTCGATCTACCATGACTAATTTTTTTTGGGTGTTTGTAGTTCGATAGCAGCCCAAAAAAGCTTAAAGCCTGAGCTAGGGCTAACTATTTGAAATACGACAAGAAACATTGAATGTCATAATTAATATCGTTGGCAGTCTTATTAGGTTAAACTTAATGGCACATTTTGGGCATATCCATATAACAAGCATGCAGAAATATGGTGATGCCGATTTATTAAGGTAATGTGGAATATACTTAGAAGAAAAAAGAAAGTAAATGTTTTTATATTATGTATATATGAGTGTGTATATATATATAATGTATATGTGTGTGTGTGCTTGTGCTGCAATTTGTGATTGGGTTTTACTCAGTCTTCGTAATTTTTTCCCACAAATATATCATCCTCTCCCGATCGTAAGTCAATAAGTGAGCCGTCAATTGCTTTTTTAATGTATTTATATTTGATGATTTGTACAAATCAGGATCAATTAAGCAAGATAAATTTTTCGGGAGCAAATAATATAAACGTGGAGCGATGTTAGTGAAATGATTTCGTGTAAAAGTACTTGATCGAAAAGGTACAACATATTTTCGTTTACTTGATTCACGCTGTGATCGTGAATGCAAAGTTAGTTTAAAATTATGTATATTTTTCGACATATACATTCCAACCTGTAGTAAGTAAAGCTGCCGAGGGCATAGAATATTACACAACTTGTATAGCTCGTCTGTTGGGAAAAGGCGTTTTTTTCTTTTAATGATCTTTAAATTAAGTTTCTGCGCCACTTCCAATGATTCCATTATTGTGCTTCCACAAGAGCCCCACGCTAGGACACCATACAACAGTAGAGATTGTGTAAGTGCAAAATAGACCTTCATTAGAAGATCGTCAGACATTAAATTCCTGATTTGACGATATACATATCCAAGACTTCGTATCTTATTCGATAGACTATCTACGTGCACGTCCCATTTTAAGTGTTGGTCTATTTGTATACCTAAGTACGTAGTTCTGCCTACTACTGATAATTCTTTGCAATCACTACAATCAGGTTTATTATTACTATTAGTAGTGCACGAGCTGCAGTACATTTTGATTTTTGGAGTTGTTATTGGGAGACCACTAGAAGTAGGTGAGAAGCACATGCAAACAGTTTTTTCCTCGTTGAGAGTGAGCAAGTTGTTGTTAAACCAATCTTTTGCTTTTTGTAGACCAAGTTCCGTCTTGCTTTGTACAATATCCCAGGACTTATCGGAAAACAGTAAAACGGTGTCATCAGCAAAACATATAGTGCGACAGTTCGGAATAAGCGAGCAAAAATCATTAAGATATATATTAAATAAGAGCGGACCTAAAACACTCCCCTGGGGTACACCATATTGAATGTCAATAGAACTTTTTGGACTTAAATGATCGGCAACTCTGACAATTTGTCTCCTATCATAGAGATATGACCTAAACCAACTAAGCGCATTTCCAGAAACTCCCAGACACTCCAATTTTTTCAGCAATATTTTGTGGGAGATGGTATCGAATGCCTTTGCTAAATCAACAAACACTGCAATAGTTTTCATTTTATCTTCATGGCCTTGGATGATGAATTTTGTTAATTCTGCAATAGCGTCATTCGTACCAACCCCACGTCTGAATCCATATTGATTCAATGAAAGGAAGTCTTCCGAATATGCACTGAGTCTTGATTTTACAACTTTTTCAATTATCTTGGATATCACCGGAAGGAGAGAAATAGGTCGATAGTTTGACAACACGTCCATTGGACCCTTTTTGTGTAGAGGGATTACCACGGCAACCTTTAATGAGTCTGGGAAAATTCCTGTTTGAAAACTTAGATTTGTTATGTATGTTAAAGGGTACACAATATACTTTTTCATGGTTTTATAACTTTCGTTGTAATGCCATCCCAACCAGAAGAATTTGTATTTTTAAAGCATTTATATGTTGGCTAATTTCTTTCGGGTTTGTAGGCCTCATGTAAAAAGATTTATTATATTCCGCAAGATTTATTCTGTCACACAACATGTCAATACTGCTACCGGTTTTATTTAGTGTGGTATTTGCTAGATCTACACCTACGGAACAGAAGTAGTCATTTGCAGCTTGAGTAACATAGGTCGGATTTTCAGTCAATTTTACTGTAGAGTTTTGGATAGTTACTGTCTCAAGGGCAATGTTATTTTTCTTTTGTTTTCTATCAGAAGCATCATTTATTATTTGCCAAACTTTTCTAGAATCGCTTAAATTTTGTTTGATTTTATTTCTATAATATCTTTCTCGGGTTTTCTTTATGGTAAAATTACATATATTTCTATATTTTTGGTAATTCTCTTTTAAAATTAAATTTTCTTTGTGCTTTTTCCAAATTTTGTATAATTTGTCACGTTTTCGAATGCAATAAATCAGACTATCTGTTATCCAAGGTTTTAGTTTTCTTTTGTTATGAGGTAAATATTGAATAGTTGTATTTTTATTTATGTACTTGTTAATTGTTGTAGTAAACAATTTCATTGCTTCGTTAACATCTGATTGAGAGTATAGTTCCTGCCAAGACTCTTCACTCATATCTTTAATAAGTTGCTCATAGTCTATAATTTGTTTAGTGAATGAAGTGTTCCTCGAGTTAGTGCGTGAATTAATGTTTTCAAGACAACATAG
Organism: Phthorimaea operculella; assembly: GCA_024500475.1. Lineage (NCBI taxonomy): Eukaryota > Metazoa > Arthropoda > Insecta > Lepidoptera > Gelechiidae > Phthorimaea > Phthorimaea operculella. Next base: position 5,481,360 of record JANFCV010000002.1, on the reverse strand, counting down.
TGTCATAAAATGGTCTGTCACATCATTTTTCAGCACGACAAACGAAGCTTGTCTATTGGGAGCTAGTTTAGCCATAAAATGATCAAGGCAGCTATCATCTCTCGTGCGCTTATTAATTCCTATTTTAAGATTATACAGAGCCAATAGATCTAAGTAGTCATTTGCTTGTGGGTGCATATTTTCTATAATATTTATATTCGTGTCACCTATGAGCATGATATTTTTACTTTCTTTAATCTGTTTTAAATTGGCATCTAAAGATTCAAGAAATAATTCTATGTTATGACTGGAAGGTGACCGGTACACATTTAATAAGACTAAATTGTGTTCTATTAAGTTTACTTGTATACAATTTGCCCCTAATAAAGTAAGTTCTTTTGACTCATAGGTAATATTGTCTTTTATAAATACAACCACTCCGTCATTTTGAATATAATTCATTTGTGTACTCACAGAACTATAGCCTACTATACTTTGTTTCGGTTTTTTGTATTTGATTCGACATTCAGTTAATATCAATACATCAAAATCAATATTGAGAGCACTTAATGTAACCAATAGTTGATCGAAATTTTTATGTATACTTCTAATATTAATTGAAATTATTTTAAGAGAACTTTGTTTATTAATTAGAGAATTACACAGAGAAAGATCATCAGTTGAAACACAGCTTCCAGCAGTTAAAACGTCATCAAGTTGATTAGTGAAATCAAGTGTACAATCGAATGTTGAAGTAATATTGAGTGACAATAATATTTTCAAGGAAGAACTGAGTGTATTTTAGATATTTGTTTAATGTGCTAAATGTTTTGAAATTGTGGATAATGCAGCAACGTTTGTATTTGTTATTGATGCAGGGTGTGCAAGGTGAAAACAAACAAAAACTCATATTATACAATAGCGGAAATACTAGTCATGCCAAATTAAGTAGGTCCTCTTCATTCCTAACTATAAAGACATCGGAGGACTCATCTTTCTTAGCAAAGATTTTGTTACCGGAATTCCAGCAGAATTTATAGCCCAGTTGTTTCGTCTCTTTTTTGAATCTGAATCTGTTTATCCTCTACCTATGTTTATCAGTAACAGTTGACCCTATTTTGTAGGAATTGAAATTCAATAACTTGCGTAGTTTCTACGTCAGAGGATCTTGAAGGTTTATACAGACTAAACGAGGATACAGGACGAAATATGCTGAGGCAAAGACGGTGATAGGAATTGGCGAATTATTTTCTAAGTTGTGGTTCCATGTTTTGCGAAGTAACGAAAGTGTCTGTCAGTCCTTTCGACAGTTATTAATTTCCTTTGTTTTATTGATAAGACAAAGAAAATAGTTGATCAACTAGATATAATCCGCATAACTTATAATAACTTTAATTTGAGCCCAGCCTAGCGGTTTCATTCGCTGTTTATCGTTTTTCCATATCCATATAATTAAAAGTAGCATAAGTTACTTAGGAATGATGTAGCTTTCTAATGGTGGAGGATTTTTGAAATGTGTCTTGTAAGTTTCGAAGTTTATCGATTACATACAAACACACAAAAAACAAATCTTTCCTCTTTCTAATATTAGCGTAGATAAAGTCAGTTACAGCTTTCTACTATTTTCCAAATATCCATCCCGCTAAGGGCTTTCGTATTTCCACGAAATCGGATCATAAATTTTCGACCCCATGTATTCGGCAAAATATAGTCGTTGTCATCAGTCAGGTCTTTACTAAACGAACACTGTGGTATCATATTTATTAATGTATCGGGAGCTACTGGCGCCTTGTTCCGTTTGGTGTGAGATGTGTCTCGTATGCAATACGTGACAAAGTTACATTTGCTGTTGATAAAGGATACAGTTATCAACCTGTACTATTTTCCTTAACATGTGTTATGTATGGCGAAGAAAAAACATTGAAATTACTACTGGTTAGAACATTTCACCACGCAAAGAAGAAGATAGAAAATAGGTTTGTAGGTAACTTTGGTAAAATCGCAGTGGTACATAACTTCAAGTGTCGTCAAAGTTGAGCGTTTTATAACAAAACTATCTACTTATCTATCATCTATGGAATCCTCAAAATCACGCTTAAATGTTCCTTTTAACTTTTTTCCTTCACCTGGGTACATATCTTCTCCTTAGTCTGCTTGAAAATAAATTACTTATTTATCCTTAGTTCATTGGGACGTTCGTCGACTTGGTGTCGCACACGAAAGAAAAGGTTAACTAACAACATTTATTAAAAAACTAAAACGCAGTAAAGAATTTACTTATACATACAAACTTTTGAAAAACATAACCCTCTTACTGTGGTAATCGGATAAAATTCAGGTCAAACTTCATAACTGTAGTTGTTCTACCAAATTATTCCTGTTTTCCCGTCCGCACACACAAGTTGGTAGATCCCGTATCCCGATTTCGTATGTAGGTATTATGGATGCATTATAAAGCGGGACAACCCTGATTTCCCATCAGTTGCCTTTGGAGTTTCAAGTTTAGTGTGTGTTGTGTTTGAGGTGTCCATGATGGGAGTGTTCTTCTTGACAAAGTTTGTACTGTTTGTTTTATCATCATCTTCGTGCCCTAACCAGTTGGGGTCGGCGCAAAATGTTTTGGAAGAACCTGTAGAACACAAAATTGTCAACCTGTGGTAGAACACAAAATCATCAAGCAAAAGGATTTGGCTGTGTTTTATGACCGGCCGCCTGCCTGACGTCAACCCTCTTTGGGAATGCTATTGTAGGTGGTATCACCGCCACTATACGGTTGACCATAGTCGACAGATATTCGGTCGAGATCAAAACCTCTACGTCGTACTGTTTGTTTCTTACCACAAAATTCATGTACCTATTCCTTCTTCATATTGTTCTGGAGTATTTTCTTTAAGCTTTGAAGTTTGCAATACAGGTCAGGCAAAGTAGATAATCGAGTTTATCGACAAATTTTACAACATAGGAACAACATCAAGTGGATTGTAATGATCGTTAACTTGCTCGTTGTGCACGGTACATAACGTTACACAGTATGTAGATGTGTGTCTTGTATAGTAAATAAACAAATCAATTGCCTAGTTAATAATCTTACGTTGTTCTGATTAAAAAGAGACCAACCTTAATTTCAGTATTTTTATCAGAAAAAGGCTGTACCTACATAAAGTACTAAAATAGGAACATAATCCTAATTATTCTAAACAATTCAGATCACTGTTTAACCAGACCAGGCAATAAGCCGAAATAGTTTAAAACCGGCACGAACTGTTTACTTGTAGCTTTACTGTTTGCTGAAACCATTATTTTTATTACAATTATATTACACAGCATAAAATAAAGCTTTGGAGCAATTCCGTATATCGTTAAATCGATCCGAATTCGTATTACCATTTGTCTACCACGTGTTACATAGAATTGATCGAATGTTTTGCCATCATGAAATTGCAAAGCTTAGGCGAATCGTACACGGCCCATGTATATTTAGTATTTTTTGGTGCTACATAGACAAATGACAGTCTGTGACAGCCGTAATTTGATGCCTGAAATCTGGTTTCGTAAACTTCTTCCGCCAAAAAACCAGCTTCGGAAAAAGACCGGAAAAACGTGCAATTTGTGTGAGTACAGCCTAATAAATAAATGCCTTCTAATTCAGTCTTAAAATTGTACCTATGTGTCTATACCCTAGCTTGAATCGAGACGTGATTGCTCTTAACGGTGAAGAAAGCACTAAAGTAGAAGTCATCCTAACCTACATTCAACCTCGCTTTGGTGTAAACTAAACTTTATTCCTAGGATATAAACATATCCGATATAAAATGCAACGTATCATATTTCTCTAGGTAGCTGTAAAAGATTTACTTTTGTTTATTTTGATTGTAGGATTTGTGTTAGTGGATTATTGCTGCCGGTCTGAGCACACATAATGGGAAACTAGTTCTGGTTTAGTTTTTGATTGATTACTTACCGGTATTTTATGTTTGTTTAAAATATCTGTTACTGAACCGACTGAAAACATTTTGACTCATTTTACCATCATATTGCAGTAGGTACTTTAAAGTATAGCTGTTCTTCAAATACTAACCTAATGCTTTTTAAAATCCAGTCTCTGACTTGTCACCACTTTAGGAATCTGTTCAATCACTGTTGATCTATTGGGATTTTAATGCACTCACAGTGCTATATTATAAGTGCTATGCTATAAAAAAATACATGCATCGACCGGGGCATCGCAATTTTTCAATTTCTTATTTTAATTTACTGTTGATCTATAGTCATTCATTGCTTAGTAGTTGATTAAAATAAGAAATAAATAAAGAAAGAAAATAAGGAACAGAAATAAATGTCAGATAAAAAAATAGACCAATGAATGTTCGTTCACAGCCCGCTTGAGCCGAGAGGAAATGAGAGCACATGTGCAATATTGTGTATCCTCTGAGCGATTGCAACCGCACTCCAATTTATTATACTGGGTCAGTAATAGTCTCCATTGAACTTTATCCCGTGATAAATTGAGCAAAGATACGTTCAGGACATTTATAAATTGCAAGCAAATAGTTATAGCCCGAGTCTTGAGTGTGATTGCTACTTTGTAATGAAAGGACGCCCCAGATGATCTTATCTTACCTAGCCTACGTCATCTCACTGCTGGGCAAAGGCATCCCTCTTCTCTCTCCATCTAGTTCTGTCCTGGGCCTCAGTGTGACAGTCTCTCGAGAATGTGTCAAGCTCGTCGCGCGACCTATGACAGGGTCTACCGAGGCGTTTTGGGTGCTTTCCAAAGTGTAGCTGTTTTTGCCTAGATGACAATAGGTTGAATTTACTCTCTAAACTATTTTAGTAGCAAAACATTAACAGTTTTTTTCTATTGCCCACAGACATGCGGTGAAACCCCTATCAGGGTCGGCGCCGTCGGTGCGAACCAGTACGATAAGTCAAGCGGCCAACGATTCAGCAGAGGGCAGCAAACAGCCCAGCAAAGCTCGGCAGAAGAAGTTCCAGCGGCACTTCCCGCAGGTCGGCCCGGAGGAGCGCGTGCTCAATTGTAAGCAACTACTTATTCTTGGTAAACTTGCAAAAAAATCCGCCGCAGGCAGAATTTGAACCTACAACTTTCGGGATATATACTGCAGCTGCCTCAACTTACTAGGCTGCCGCGGCTCAATCTTAGCCTGCGAAATAGTGCAAGTGTATCTTGGCCACTAACGCGTGGCAGGGCTCCATCTATGTCAGTTATCAGGGATAGTTTTGCAACCAATTCCCAGCGACTAAATCAATCTTCGAGGAGTGTGTGCTCAATTGTAAGCAAACTGGAGAAAGAAACTGATGGTGCTACTCTTGACTGTGGGTCGAGCGCTTTCTGCCATATAATAACTCTAAAAACTTATGTTATGAGATCATTTCTTTATTGACAATGACTTGAATCGCTTGCAGAAAATAGCATTCGCCACCGTATGACAGTTGTATGGCGCTCCCTTTCCCACTTGGTGGTAAACTCAAGTGAAAAATGGAGCGCCATCGTATGCAGTGGTCATCTCAACTATAACAAGCACGGTGCACCAGAAGAAATTTCTCTATTGATTTTCCTCCTTCTTAATCAATCAACCACGCTGCACGCTGGTTTTTGCCGAGCCGGCTTTTTTCTGCTTGTTGTTCAGTCTGTAATAAATAATTATAGTCGACTACGCCGTTCGCCTGTGTTTGTGGGAAAAGCCCAGCGGTTCGACGAAATATTTGTTTCTTGCACGTTTTATAAATCAGTTCTCCGAATCCTGTGTCCGAATCCCTCGACGAAATGCAATACGTAATACCGAGCTAATACAAATCTGAATTTAAAAGTAAGATTTTCTCACATATCTTGCAACAAAGCGATAGCCAAAATTTGTGCTTGCAAGATTTTTAACCAATTAAAGTTTGGAGATTGCTATGACTACTGAATAATAAGGTCTAATATTTACTCAACATGCACTAACGTATTCATATGCAATCATAATCCAAATCAAAGATAAGAAGTACCTTCTGTTCCTATCACTGTAACATACATACATACATATATCACGCCTATACTATATCCCTTGCGAGGTAGGCTGAGCGTAAACGGAAATTTACACCACGTCTGACAACAGTTTGAAAAGACTGTGTATCACCATACTATACTGTCAGCAAAATTGCAATACAATCAACTCTCATACCCTTAGTTGCTTTTACTACACCCACGGGAAAGATATGGGGTGATGCTATTCTAAGCTGGCACCACACGGCGTTCTAAGCCGGCACCATACATCGATGCTGTAAACTAGCTATGAATAAGCCGCTCGCCTTGGTTGACGTAGAGGTAGACGATTAATTACAGGCCTACAAATTTCAAGTCATAACTTCCCCATTTCGATCTGATGACTGATTCTGGATAAATTTGACACGCTGATCACGAATATGTAATTAGTTTTTCGCCATCACGTCCAGATTTTTTATAATCAACAAAGAAAGAAAATTGCCAAAAAAAATACCCTTATTTACAAAAAAATATATTTATTTAAAAGTACGTAGTAAAGAAATAAATAAATATCAAAATATGTTTTATAAATAAGTGCTTATTTCGAAAACATGTTATTCATCTTTGTGAAATCTTGTCCTTTTTTCTGCGAAGCTTCTATTTTGTGATTTTCTCTTAAATTTTCGGTTTGGCTCATCTCGCTTCAGGAGCCAACAGTAGTCCGCCAACATGCTAGTATTCCATCTTCCCTGATACCTCTTTTCCATGTCCTTCAAGTCCTGATGAAATCTTTCACCATGTTCATCGCTAACGGCTCCTAAATTTTATGGGAAGTAGTCAATGTGCAAATTCAGAAAATGAAGTGTAATGCTCATAGAACAGCCCATCAAGCCGAAATTTGTAATCATTTTAGCCACTATGTTTATAGTCAGGGCTTTTTCTGTTTCCTAAGAAATTTTTCACAACCTCCTTAAAAGATATCCATGCTGCAAGCTCAATGTGTGAAAGTTTTTCATCAAATTTTTCATCCTTCATTAATTTTCTTATATCAGGACCAACAAAAATTCCTTCTTTCAGTTTACGAAGTCTGTTATGCTTGCTCTTTGTTTTACCGGCATAAATTTACCACAAATATAACAAAAACTATCCGGAGAATTTAAGCAATTTCGTGAAGACATTTTTAAGTTTACGTTGGTTGTCTAGTGCGTAAAGCAACTGTAATATTTTTAAAATGTTGTGGGTATTTATACTAAAAAAACATTATAATCACCTTCATTTACCCTCTTCTAATGACTGATACAAAAAGGGTACTAAACAATCTATTTATCTCTTAATAATAGGACCATTAGTAAACGAGCCTAAAATTACCCATTTTTAGGGTAACAAAGACATATTTCTCATACTAATCATGTAGTGATTAACACATTATGAATTGAAATTACATTAATCATACTAATAGATTCATTAAATGTAGTAACATTTAGATTTCACTCGTTGATTTTTTTTTAATTATTTTTTTACTGAACTTTCCGGGCGGTTTTAAGCAAAATCTAATTCTTGGAATTTAAAAAAAATCTGACGTGATGGATTTTTTTTACTATTTTTCCCATAATCAGTGTATCATAATCTATCGGAAACGGTATTTAGATATTAAAGGGGAAAACCATTGTAGGCCTGTGTTATATTTACGTCATAAAATTCTGCAATGGCGGCGGCATAATAACAAGTAGGTTTATGTAATGCTATTTTTACGCTGGTATTTGCTAATTTATCAGAACTGCCTTTGTTCAGAATGTGTTCTACGAAGAACTAGAAAAGAGTATAATATTTTTTACCATCTACGTGGGTGTAAATGTTAGTTTATTCAAGTAACTAGGTATTTGTTTTTATTTCACCAGAAGTGAACCAAACCTTCGGCCTAAAAAATAGGTGTCTTACATAGATAGAATCCTATTGCTCGAAGCTTTCTTCGATAATGTTCACGATGACATACCAATCAATTTGATCAATCCTGCTCCCTCAACCATGTCAGAGATTTACTATGGCGCCAGGGCCTATCGATTTGTCCCTGGACTCAGTGTCACGACAGTCCACTTCCATCCAAGTCTGAATAAATCTGTACGTGTAAAAAATTAAGTCATATGTTCCTTGGGAAAAGTTTTATTTACTCCCTGTATTATTTTATATGTTAGGTTAGGTAGATCGGGCCTAAGCATAACCTGAATTTTGAGTGGGTAAATAAATATCCTACTATCCTACTAATCCTATCCTACTAATATTATAAAGGCGGATGTTTGTGTGTGTGTTTGTTACGACATCACGCAAAAACGGCTGATTAGATTGACATGAAACTTTGCAGAAATATAAAAGGGCATCTGGAATAACACATAGGATACTTTTTACCACGGAAAAATGTCTCATTCCCACGGGATCACGCATTTTCCAATATTTTTGAAATAGGTGGCGTGACTGAGCCGATTCGCGTTTTAAACGTTTTCGCCGAAAACTAATAGCGACATCTCTTGGCGAATAATGCTTTTTTCCCGCGGAATAATAGGTTGCAGCGGGTGAAACCGCTGACGGGCAGCTAGTCCTACTAATATTATAAAGGCGGATGTTTGTGTGTGTGTTTGTTACGACATCACGCAAAAACGGCTGATTAGATTGACATGAAACTTTGCAGAAATATAAAAGGGCACCGGGAATAACACATAGGATACTTTTTACCACGGAAAAATGTCTCATTCCCACGGGATCACGCATTTTCCAATATTTTTGAAATAGGTGGCGTGACTGAGCCGATTCGCGTTTTAAACGTTTTCGCCGAAAACTAACAGCGGCATCTCTTCGCGAATAATGCTTTTTTCCCGCGGAATAATAGGTTGCAGCGGGTGAAACCGCTGACGGGCAGCTAGTGTCTGAATAAATGTCTCATTTGATTTCTTTTTCATTTTCAGACTATTCGTGTGCTCTAGTCGGCGATCTGCTGCTGCAAGGCCATCTGTACATAACCAAGAACTACTTCGCCTTTTACTCAAATGTCTTCGGATACGTTACCAAGGTCAGTGTTGACAAATGTCGCCGCTTAGAAAGAGAAATGTGGTACTGTACATAACCAAGAACTACTTCGCCTTTTACTCAAATGTCTTCGGATACGTTACCAAGGTCAGTGTTGACAAAGTCGTCTCTTAGGAAGAGAAATGTGGGATCTTATTTCGTTTATAGACATTCGCCTCTCTTCGATCTGCTGCTGCAAGGCCATCTGTACATAACCAAGAACTACTTCGCCTTTTACTCAAATGTCTTCGGATACGTTACCAAGGTCAGTGTTGATAAATGTCGCCTCTTAGAAAGAGAAATGTGGGATCATATACTCTATTTATTCGTTTCTTTGCTGTTGCTAAGTAGTTTTTGCAGAAATCAAAATATGCATCAAAATCTTTGTAACGTAGGTACCTTATCATATCCTAATACTGAACAGCTTTTCCTGTGTAGCCAGCCTTAGGAGAAAACAACAAATACTTTTCGAGCTTTACATGGGATAAAAAGTTCACAACCAGCTGACTGACATATTATGGGGAGTGAACAGAACATTCCCAAACATATAATCTCTGGGGAAAGTTCTTTGGTTTCATGTTTTTAACACACCTGAAAGTTTTAAATACACCGTCCCTTATAAAAAATAATAATTGTATGAACCAGCTTATGTAATCTACTGTTATTATCTTATCTACTTGATTTGACCATCTGTGTTAATGATTTAACATTTGTCTTTGCCAAACCACGACTTGTTTTGTTTTGTGACAGTGATGAAGCAAAACAATTAAATTTCTGAATTGCCACTCTACACAGCGGCGGAGCGTTCATGATATAGGGCAGTCATTTAATTAAAAATGTGATTAAATCATTGCTCAACACACGAAACCTACACTAGTTGTTTCAGACAAGTATTACTTATTTTGTCAAAAATTATCATTAACAGATGACCAAGCACTGCATTTGATAAATAATACATGTGTATTTTGTATTCATTCAAGTGAAAACTAGCGACTCAAAATCTTTAACACTGGTTACAATGTAAACTTAACTTAGGTAGGTATCCATTTTAATCAAAAGGAAATTAAACTTCATCTAACCTTGAACTAAGGCTGAAAAAACTGCCGACTATTTAAAAATTACATCGTTAAGAAGGTTGAAACATTATACGATAGTAATCTAAAATCCATTTCTAATATTTTACGGAGTTTCATCATGAAACTAATATTGTAAACGTCGTCTTTGTTATTTATTTCTAACGGTTGTTTTGGGTTTATTGTTGTTTAGGTTGTTATCGCAAATTGTGTAACAGTTAGTTCGTGTTACCTGAGGAAATAACCGCAGTTAACAATAATTAATCCAATCACAATTTACTGGACCATAGACCTACCAATTTAAGGGATCATTTTATACTGGATTTTTATACAATTATTAAGTTTAATTTGGTCCCTTATTTAAACCTCCCGTTTAACATGCAAGCATTTATCAAACTTATATCACGTGGTACTCTAAACTCAATCCGATTAGTATTAGCGCCTAACCAATTTGACCCAAATACTCAATATGCCCCCGGTTAGGTACTTAGTAGGGGATTTTAGGTCACTGACACATAAATGGTTTAGCTTCAATAGAACGATCAGATATCTGTCTAGCTAGAACGATATTTAATGGAAACGTTTCAGTTTAGGTTTGAGAATAGAAAGTGCTTCGCCAAAAAGGTATATTTCGCCATTTATGGAAATACCTACCGCGAAAATTCAGAATTGTTTTATAAATAGGCTGGAAGACCTTGGATACCAACTAATCTGACCTGAATTCCAAAATCCCTCAGGATAGCTCTAAACGTGACACTAAACCAGCTAGGTTCTGTTCTAGTTAAATGAATCGGTTATTTAGGGTAGGTAACAGACTGTGTCGCCTTAATTCTGTTTTGATACCAAGGGAGCTATTTTGATAACATTGAAGGCCATTGATCTACATAGAACTTTGTCAATCAACAGTAAATCTACTTTTACCTACTTACAAAAACTAAGTCTTACCTACATGAAGCGGAAAAATAAAGGTAACTAAAGCTAGCCTTTTACTCGTAAAGTAGTACAAAAAGTATAAATGTACTATGTACTTAACATTTTATAAAGAAAAACGAAAACCAAAATGCGTATACCTTTATTTCATTACTCGATAAAAACAATTTTTATCTTCTAATCTTCAATTAGATTTAGGGCAATAAAAGAAGCTTCAATGTTGATTCACAATTTTTCAACTAAGCTTTTAAAGAGCGGAGTTCTTTAGAATTCGGAGTTTCTTTTCATTATTGGACAAAGTAAACTGATAACTTGATTGATTGGGCACTGGAGATTTCATTTCTTGCTGAATAAGTTTCATCAGTAAATGAGAAATCTTAAGAAGTTTAACTTAAACTGTTAAAGATTGAATTTTAACAAGTTATGGGATTATTTTATTAGCTTAGGATATAATTTTCCTAGACAAATCAAATATTTTTTTATTTTCTTTTTGTTTTACCGCAAAGTTATTTTTTAGTTTTTTTATTATTTTGCATACCTATTGTCGTTAGTACGTACGTCTACTTTCTGCGTCGTTAAAAGGCCTCATCTGCCTCTATTTTTACTGGCTTTTTGGTCTGCGAATGTTTCGATCAGTTGAGGCTACGCCATCTGACCAGTTTATTCAGTCTTTTGTGTCGACCTTCTTAGGGATTATAATGCTACATACATACATATATCACTCTTAATTACTTTCGGGGTAAGCAGAGTGTAAACGTAAAAGTGTATATTATAACTAGCTTTCCGCCCGCAGTTTCACTCGCGGTATTTAGCTGTTTGATCTATTATAAAAGTTTGAAATACATAACATTTCGAAACGTAACTCAAATAATCGTTCTGAATAGAGTTCAACTACTCGACAACAGATGGCGCCACTAGTTCACTTAATTTTCAAGTTGAGGGATTGGAAAAGCTTTTATATCTTTAAAAATACGCCCTTTAATTTAAAACGGGAACTTTCTTGTTCGAGGAGGGATAAAGGGCTATTGCACTATATAAGTCCCTTTATCGTACCGGGAATCCTTTTTAAGTTTTATTGGCACATACATTTAATCAACTTAGTTTTCTACACTAATATAATAAAGAGGAAAACTTTGTTTGTTTTTTTGTTTGTTTGTTTGTTTTTTTGTATGTATGTAATCGATAAACTCCGAAACTACTGGACCGATTTCGAAAATTCTTTCACCATTAGAAAGCTACAACATTCCTGAGTAACATAGGCTACTTTTTACCACGGGAAAATTCCTCATTTCTACGGGAAAACGGTTAGCAGCAGGAAAAGCGGGAAATACAGCGGATATTACCCAAATAAGCCAAACCGCTTTACCGATCTTCGCGAAATTTGGTACTGATATTACTAGCATAGTAAAGATGGACATGGACTACTTTTTGTCAGCCTTCGAGGATCTGGAGTACAAGTACCTGATGAAGACCACCAGCATCCCATCTAAACTATAAAAGATACGGTCATGGCTTCATAGAAGAAGTTGTCCACCATGACGGGCCGCTTCTGCTGGCACATGGTCATCGAGGATCTGGAGTACCTGATGAAGACCACCAGCATCCCATCTAAACTATAAGAGATACGGCCATGGCTTCATAGAAAAAGTTGTGCATCATGACGGGCCGCTTCTGCTGGCACATGGTCATCGAGGATCTGGAGTACCTGATGAACATCATCAGCATCCCATCTAACCTATAAGAGATACGGTAATAGTTTTAAGTAAAAGTTACTCAGCATGGCAGGCCGCTTCTGCTGGCACATGGTCATCGAAGATCTGGAGTACCCGATGTAGACCACCAGCATCCCATATAAACTATAAGAGATACGATAATGGCTTCAAAGTAAAAGTTATTCAGCATGACGGGCCGCTTCTGCTGGCAAATGGTCACGAGGGTCTGGAGTACCTGATGTAGACCACCAGCATCCCATATAAACTATAAGAGATACGGTAAAAGCCTCAAAGTAAAAGTTATTCAGCATGACGGGCCGCTTCTGCTGGCACATGGTCACGAGGGTCTGAAGTATCTGATGTAGACCACCAGCATCCCATATAAACAATAAGAGATACGGCAATGGCTTCAAAGTAAAAGTTACTCAGCATGACGGGCCGCTTCTGCTCGCACATTTACCTCTGCTGGATCGGAGTAATGGACTTTTTACTACGGGCAAAGATCCAATTTCTACGGGAAAACAGGTAAGTAGCAGCGGGTGAAACCGCTGGGCGGGCTGCTAGTATTATATATAATGATGATGATTGTCGATAATCTTTCCGGGTGGACTTATATAAGGTCCTATTAAATTCACTGCAAATATTTTAAGGGCATGCGTAAATATGTATAAGAAAAACATCTAAGGCATTTAAAAAAAAAGACACGCTAGATATTTTTTTTCATTTTCAAACAAACTTATTAATTAATTACGAGAACATCCTTTGACTGACCCGACTGACGTTCCGCCACGTAGAGAGGATACACTTACACGGCACGCACACTAACAACCAACCAATCACAGCACCTTATTTTAGCGCGTAAATTAAACGTGTTTAGTGGTGTGTTTCTAGGACAAACAGGGTGCACTTTTTTCGTTTTGTTTTTTTTTAGTTAAATGCAATTTTCTCGAAAACTAGCGTGTAGATTTTTTTAAGAATTTGCCTAATACATGCTTATATTTTATTAAAAATATTTGAAGTGAACTTAATAGGACCTTATATATCTATTGCTAATGTACTCCAGCGGAAGACCACTCACGTTTATTGGTGTTCAGTAATAGTAAAATTTTCTTTTCCCATTCCAGCTCCTCATACCAATCACGTCTGTGCTACGGATCACGAAAGAGAAGGTCGCTCGAATCATCCCAAATGCCGTCGGCGTATGTACTAGGGACGAGCGACATGTCTTCGGCAGTTTACTATCCAGGGACGCGACGTATAAGCTGATGACGCACGTGTGGAAGGCCAGTCGAGTGCCCGAACTAGCAGCGCCTAAACCCAACCAGGTAATATCTTGGCTTTGATTTGCCCTGTGTCTGTAACAATAAGGTATCTTGTTGCAGTCCTTCAAATACTATAATTATCTAGCCATATTCAACGTGTTACAAAATAACCAATAAAGCTCCCATACAAATTGTATCCCAGTTCATTTTGTATGGTCCTTTTTTTCATATTTCGGGCCATGATCCACGGGGAAAGTTGTTCAGTTTTGTGACTACCTTGACTTCCTTTCAGCTTAATTGGTTGTTTTGTAACAACCAGAATATATCTAACTAGCCATATCAGTTATTCTGTCCCAATTTTGAAAGGCTATCTTTATTACTCAAAATGTTCCAAATGGCGGTGGGTAACTGCAAAATTTGGTGCCTTGACCAGGATAATGACTTATTGCTTTATGTATTCACAACATTTTTTATTAGGCCAGATGCACATGAATAGCTTGAATACCAGATTCTAAAACACTCCCAGTGTTGGGTATACAATTTTAAGAAATCTCGCAAAACTGTCTATAGGATTTGAACCTGCGACGCGAAGCTATTATTACTACCGTCGTTTTTTCTCTTTGTTCTACCGCGACACAAACAACCTGCGAATTATTCAAATGTATCTTATCTTAAAAAAGATATCGCTAAGGAATCTTAAAATTTGTGATACAACAAACTGTATTCTTGCAATTCAACTTTTTCTTATTATCCTATTTAATGACCACAATCTTATTTTTCAGGAACTCCGTGCGTCAGAAGTGGAACTAGATGCGTCAGAGTATTCCCCTTATGACGACAGCAGTTCAGGCGGGGGCGAGCCGCACGAGCCGCACGAGCCGCGCGAGCTGCCCAAGCAAGCGGAGGCCATCATCACCACAGCTATACACAAAAGTAAACATTGTTACTATGATAATGATCTCTCCTGCCGATTTCGACCATGGCGACCACTTCTACTCCTGCCTGATCAAGTCGGCGCTGGTGCGCCCGTAGGTGGCTATTGTAGCCGATTTTGGCAGAAAACCCCCGTGTGGGCACGTAAGTTTGCCAGATGTAATTGTATTTAATGGTGGCGGGAGGACGGGCCTTCAGTTCACCGCGTTTAGCGTCGAGGTCTGCTTTTCGCTGCTCCTCAAAGTCGCGGATTCGCCTCTTACTATAGCAGTGTAATGACGTTAATGGGGGCGAGCCGCACGAGCTAAGCGAGTAGCCTCTCTCAATGTTTTTTTTAATCCCTAATTTATTAATTCAACATAAATGGTTTTACTTGATTTCAAGGTTCCTTGGTTATTATCACTAAAACTATAGACACATTAACGCGTTTTTAATCACGGTAGGGTTATTTCGAGCACCCAATATTTCAGAGATTTTACAATCGCCATGATCACGGGTAAATTGATGGCGATTGTAACATCGCTGAAATATTGGGTGCTCGAAATAACCCTACCGTGAATAAAAACCCGTTTAAATGTCTTATAGTTTAAGAAATGATTTTGTTCATTAGATTAGTATTACGACGCAGTAGCCAAACGTGCCAATACCACGTACGTTGTTTATTGCATGCCTCTAATACTTTTGAATCAAATATAAATCAGTCAATTGGCAGTCATGGGGCATGCAACCGTATCGAAGCGTCGAGTGCGGAGAATAAAATCTTTCGACGGTAAATGTACTTACTGATTTTCCACAAAATCATACAGTGCCATTTTTGACTGTTTATGGAGATGTCATTTACGTGTAATATAAATATATTCGTTGCAATTTGAACCTGTCAAACCGATGTATACCCACAATGAATTCGATTCTGATTCTGCGTTTTATTGATTGGTTTTATTTATCTCGCGCCGTCATCGTTGTATCTACTCGTATGATATAATTACCTATACCTATAGCTAATATTTTATAGAGGTTCTTAATGTTTGATATGATTTCTTGTTATGTCTTGTGTGTGTGACATCGATTCGGCAAACGATCCAATAATAAATTCCTAAAAGTTTACTACTGCGACTAATGTAATAAATAAATAAAAATAATTATTTTTAAAACACAATTATCATTACCTAATTTAGTTACGTTAATTTTATTTTCATTAGTGAAAAATAAATTATTATTAAAAAAAATATATCATAGCATACAAAAACCTTTCTTAAAGATGTGTTTTTTTTTTCCAGCGGGTGCAGCAGTAATCCAGCCAGCGTTACTCACAGGCGGGACGTCACCTCGCCGCACGCCGGGCGGCTGGCAGGCGTTGCTATTGTTCCTAGTGTTCCTTCTGACCGCCAGCGCTGTCATACTAGCGTACCGACTGCAACACTCACACCAACAGGTAACTAAATTCATCATGCATATATCCCTTGCAGGATAAGCAGAGAATGCACAGCTGTAAAAACAGCCATTTACTTACACCTCTTCTATCAAAAATTTTTTGAGAGTCATTCTGAAGACTGTGTACAGGGGCGTATTTACCATGTCACATTTGCAGTCGCGGATAGTGTTTAGGGTCCTCGCCCGTTTGTGGCTTGAAAAGTTGAGCTCGCTTCGCTCGCGATACGTTCTCGTTTCTATCTGTTTTACACTTTCAGCTACACGTTCCAGGTCTTCAGGTTCCACGTTCATTTGTACCTTGATAATTCGTGCATGCTTCGCTCGCAATACATGCAGATCAGTATGTAAAATCAATTGAATAACAAATTTGCTGCACATATTTTAAGGGATGAACTAGCCCATGAAATTGACCAACTTTCTCCAAGGAACATAGGTCGGAATATGAAATACCTTATACCTTTGCTTTGGTCTTCCTATAAAAGTTGTCTCGGTTGGCTGGTACATTTTGTATGGGAGATCAATTTTTTTTCATAGCTTAGCCCATGTTCTTTGTGAAAAGTAGTTCACTTTCATGGGATGGTTTACCTCTTAAAATATTTGCGTTTTCTTTAAACCAATGTATAGTATATTTAATTATATCATTTTAACAGATTTTAATGTTTATCCTTCCAGGAGGACCTACTAAAACTGTCTGGAGAGGAGCTATACCTAGAACTAGTTCGGTGGCGGACGAGGCTGCACGGCAGAGCCGCGTCAGAACTACATTCATTTCTATCCACCAACCTGCTTTTGCTCACTAAGGTAAGCACGCGTATTACTTATTATTACATAACGTAGATATTATGAGTTACGTACAGTATTTTGTAATAACCGACGTTTTAACCTTGGCGAAATATCTGATGTGATGTGAATCTACAATATCTTTCGCAAAGAAGGTTGACATCAGGCTTGTGGAGGCTTGTGGCCTGTCATATAACTAATCCAAATCCTATTTTAAGCCTGCAATCCGTGACGTATAATTAATCAGCACGTCATAAGTCGCGATATTTTTGCCGCTGTACTGTCAAAACGTAAGCAGTTGCTCCCTAGATACGGACGTCAAATGTCTGAGAAGTTATAGAGGTTCAATCACAGACAAATGAAAACTTTTTCGCGCAGCGCTACTAGACACGCCTTTTGTCAAAATTTCATACAAGACAAGCCTGTCATTTTTGAATGTTTTTGAACGAGTTTGTCATTTGAGGCAATTTGAGGTGATAGCTCATTTAACCGTTCCGTACGCGTCATATTTTGAAATATTGTATGAAATTCTATGCCACTTAGGGTGCTGTGCGTACGGTTCGGAACAGAGTGCGTTCACCCTAAAGTGTTGCCACAACCGTCTTTTCAAAATACACATATCCGTCGCCAAAACCTAAATTTGGAGTGTATGAGATTGAATAAAAAAAAGGGACTGAAAACCCCTGCCCTTGAGTCCACCTATAGCAGGGGACTAGGGTGCACCACGGGGAAAAAAGAAATACCCATGGTCCACGTAGGCATTTTCACCTTTTCTTGTGGACTCGTACTGATAGATGACTGAATGTCAGTGTTCTAGAAACTGACATCCTCTGATATTATAAAAGATTAAGTACGTGTCAGCCAGAAAAAAAATCAATGAGTTGAATGAGACAACTTTTGTCTGTCGTGTTTATTTTTAGAATTAGGTACATAGATAGGTAGATAACAGCTACGTAAAAAAATATTCTCATTATTTGTTTAAGTAGTTTTTTCACCAAATCACAACAAAGATCCAGATAATAAATAGGTATATTGCCGAGTAATGTTGGCGTTGAATAGCATCACCCCATCTATCTACCCTTGAGTGTTAAAAACCAATTAAGTCGTTCCAGAGAATGGGCAGCAAAATTCTCTGTGAATACATCACCTTGAACTGCGCTTGCCAATCCGCCTGCCAAGCGTAGTGAGTATGGCATATACCCCCCTAATAAGGGAAGGCCTATGTCTAGCAGTGGACTGTTGCAGCTGTTATACAGCATGTTTTATTGTATCATAAGTATTAGAGTATGGGCGATTTACAAACAAAATGGTAAAATTACAAATAACACGTGGGAGTCAAGACGTCAAGTTCGAGAAATATAAGCTGGTGGCAACACTGGGAATGGCAATTCGGTAAACCAAATTGGCAGGCTATATTGCTCAAAGGGCGTCTCTATCGGGGACCGCGAATGACGTTTTGGTTCTCTGTGGGTTCAATAGTGTTGTCACTGGCGTTTTGCTACTGATAGACAGGGAGGTTGTGTGCTTGCTACTGCCAACAGTTGTAACTTTACATAGAGTGCTTGTTTATAAAGGTTACTTTCGAGGAATAGTGTCTAATAAAAGTTGTTCAGTTTTGTGAGTGGAATACATCGTAAAATATATGTATTTCCTTAAAACCAAGATGGTTCCATGCTTCGGATGGGCACGTTAAACCATCGGTCCCGGTTGCTGTCTATGATGGTCGTTACACAACCATGTCAGAGGCCTGCTACTTGCAGTAGGTGGTTGAAAAACGCTGACATCAGGGTTCAGGTCGTTGGACGACTTGGTGTCCCACTCGAAGAAAGAAAAGAAAAATAAAATGTAACCCTATATATATCCTCTAAGGTATACGCATGCAGTCTACTTCTACTCACTGTTTATCTGCCACTTGCAGGTGCGGCAATCCCTAGAAGCGCTGTCGGGCGTGATACTCACGGACATGTCGGCCGGCGCCGCGCCATACAACGTGGATTTACCCAGCGACGCGTTCAGTTAGCGAGCCGGTGTGTAGTGTGCTAGCTTAGTCAGTTGTAATAGAATATTTTGTTATCAATGTGGAAAATTGGGGCATGAACGACTTGGCTCTTCATCTTATCGTATTGCGTTTTTCTACGCTGGATCCTATATTCATAACGCTTGGCTGCTTTATTGGAATCGAATTAGATTTGCCATATAGCTGTTTCAGTGAGTGGTTTAGTCCAATAAGAGCACAATAGAACACAAAACGCAATTAAAACATTTTGTTCACGAATTGTTAAGATATAACTTTCATTGGGTCAAATATTTCCTAAACTCTAGCAATAGTCATCATCAGACGTCGCAGGGTAAGGAACAAAAGTCTAATAAAGGTTTGATCACCTATTGACATCGAAACCACCAAATATCGATATAGTCAGTTGATAAGTGTTGAGTGTCTATTTGACTTGATTTGTCCTGATAACCATTAACCACGGGTGGTTATATGTACAGGCAATTTTGTTCCTGCTGTGGGAAAATCAGGCACGATCTATTTATCTTTCCAATGAACTAGAATATGATTTTATTTATGTAAAGATGCATTAAAGCAAAGTCGTACGGGTGGTTATATGTACAGGCAATTTTGTTCCTGCTGTGGGAAAATCAGGCACGATCTATTTATCTTTCCAATGAACTAGAATATGATTTTATTTATGTAAAGATGCATTAAAGCAAAGTCGTTCATGTGTCTATTTCTTGAAATTTAGGTGCATTTCTTTGGTTCAGGGAAAATTTAATTTTGTTTTAGCCTTAAAATGTTATTTTAGATCCATGAAAGTGAATTTAGAACTATACCAGTGGCTCAACTTTTTCCTTCTATGGTGCCGTCATCCGAATAGGCCATATTTGACGTCTGTCAAACCCATACTAGGAAACATGTCAACAAAGAAAAATAGACCTTATGTCATAGCATTAATATGATTTTGACAGACGTCAAATATGGCCTATTCGGATGACGGCACTCTAGATATTTTAATAGATTTGAGTTTTTCTCTAACCATTACGATATCGACTTTTCACAATGTGCCATTGTTTTTCCGTCGTATTAAAGTAAAAGTAGAAACTATACTTCAAACGCTAGAAGTCAGTAGTGTTACCTACATAATATTAATATAAATTATAATGAATTCTATCATGTAGCTTAGTTAATTTGACAAGGCATGTAAATATTGGTTGTATGTAATTCTCAAGTGCAATAATCGACTTATTTATTTCAAACATTTTATGAACACTGTTAAATCATAGCAAATGTTAGAATCGTTTTACATTCTTTAATTTTTTAAACTTTACTTATAAGTGAAAATGAAAATAATATTAATAGAGTTGTCGCCATCATAAAATTGTACGTTATTTTATTTAAAATTATTTGAAAACAGTGAAAGAAAAATTCTTATCTTACCAATAAAATTTGTTTTGCATTTCGATCTTGGTGTGTTTTAAACTCGGGCTATAGTTTATTGACCCGTCATACAAACAGTTTGTATGAAAAGTCAATGAACCTTTGCCCAAGTGTGCACACTGAGGTGACTTTGGCCGGCGACTTTTCGGAAATCTCTTTCACACACGTGAAAAAGAACGACGGATTCGTGTGTCACCGAGCAACAAAGTCGCCTGTGTGCACGCGGTCTAGCTGTAGTATCTTCCTAACTCATAAATATCTTTTTCGTAAATCAGCAGTTTATGGTGGCGCTATCTATGTAAAGTCCATTCGCATCATAGTGTCATGAAATGACATGACCAGCCTAAGCGCAAGGCACAGTTACGCTGGTCACAATACTTAGATACTACTCGACCAGCGTAACTTGGCCTCCCGCTTAGGCTGGTAATGACACTATGATTTTGAATGGACATTACCAGTTTATAATAAAACTTCGCAATCTAATGTTAACTATTCATGTACAGTCGAGTATGGATGTGATAGCATTGTTGTACATATAGTAGTATGAGGTTTAGTCGACTCGTATTGTCATTATTATGTGTCAAACACATTAAGGATAAGGTTTACGGCAATCCAGCGAATTTCATGGTTTTGCTCTGATTTTTTCTATTATTTTTATAGCAGTGAAATACTTATTCTCATTTCCTAGCCTTATTTTTCAACCTCTTGCTCAATTCATTCTAATAAGTAATTTAATTTCAAGTAATAGAAGGTTACTTTTAATTAAGTACAAATATTTTACAGGCGTTTTCTTTAAGAAAACTGAATAACTTTAATTAGAAACATTTCTATAAAACACGAAATAATGGCCCTCCCATATAATAATAATAATAATAATAAACCTGATGCAAAAGGCTGTTATCTTAAAACCTGATGCAAAAGGCTGTTATCTTAAACAACCTGATGCAAAAGGCTGTTATCTTAAACAACCTGATGCAAAAGGCTGTTATCTTAAACACATGCCGCATAGTACGTAAATTTTTGCACAATGAACACTCATCACCACAAACTCCACCGACAATCTCACAACCTGACATACGAATCACACGACCTGACACACAAAATATACCAACAATCACACGACCTGACGCAGAAAATACACCGACAATCACACGACATGACACACAAAACTTACCAACAACCTTACAACATGACACACAAAACTATCCAACAATCACACGACTTGATACACAAAACTTACCAAGACTCACACGACATGATACACAAAACATACTAACACTCACACGACATGACACACAAATCATAGCGACAAACACGCGACCTGATATACAAACTAATCAGAATTTAAACCCTGATATGCACTTGGCCTAGGCCCGTGCATATCGGCTTACCGGTGAAAACCGAGATAAACAAAATGTACCAAAAAATAATAATAATAATAATCGTTTATTTCAGGCCACGAGGACCCATAGAATAAAATAACATTATACAATATAACTTAAAATTAGCTAACATACTATAAATACACGAATATAGAAGTTTATCACTTAATATGGGAAACCTATTTATTTTCTGTTGGCAGTTTCTTATGAAAGTTGTTCGGTTTTGTGAGTAGAACACGCTCTTAACATATTTGTATTTAATTTCATTTAGCCATCTGTATAATTTTCGTTAAATCAAAGCAAAATCGAAATTTCGCGAAATTTCGCCATAGATGTTAGACATCATATTCACAACAATTAGAAATGCGAGTGCGCTACCGCAGGATCTCACGGTGTTCTCGCTCGAATCAAGTGACGGCGAGTTGTGTGTGAGATGTTGGTGCTAGATAGGTAAGCATAAACTTACATTCCTTCACCACCACACGTACTTCGGACATTTGAATTGCATTTATTTTCGAAAATATGTGGTCGTCCTAATAAAAGGGACCTTATGGCGGTAAAGTTTAGTCAACTTTAGATGGCTGCAGGTGTTTTTTAAATTAACGTATCGTAAAGTTGTACAGATCCACGTGCAGTAAATTGATTCATCTATTCGAAAATACAAAAATAGAAAATCTTTTTTTGTGAGTTATTTTACAAAGGAAGTGTCTAGTATGCCGCTAGTGGTACTTTGGAATAACACACTAAATAATCGCTTTTAGAAAATTAAATTGATTAACATGTCGGAAACTAGTTATCGCTATTAGGTCCCTTTTGATTTGGACGACCACCTATGGCTTTTGAATATGATTTTTTAGCGACGCTAAAGTATTACTTTCGTTTAGTACCCCACCAAGCTGAAATAAAGTTCACTACTTTAGTCTTAGCTTAGAAAAGTGAATACATAATGCATTACACCAAGTTTGTGTAAAACGTAAGTGTGATTCAAATATTCGAATATATTTCAAGATAAAGTTCCAGTTGATTAGCCAAATAGTTTCGTAACGTTATCTTGCCAATGCGTATGACACATTTATATTGATTGCGCTATGGATCGGTTTTCTAAATACGCAACAATTCAAATTTCTTGGCATTTAAGTGTCTGTATAATTTTAAAACAGTGATCGTAAATAATTCTTAATGAACTTCGTTTAGTTATTAATTCTATAAATTAATCCTGTAAGATAAAATCATGAAATTCATATGTTGTAGTTTTATGAATATACGTACTGGAGCAAAATAAATTATATTAATTTATCAATCTAGTCTTAAAGCTCAAGAAATTGATTTCTGAGGTTTATTAATTATTATTGTTATATGTAGATGTACTTATTTATTGTTTTCGAGATTTTAATAATTTTATGTATTCTTCAGTTACCAGTTTTTATTAGACTTTTACCATTAATTCTTCCTTTTCTTTTTAGTAAACAGGTACTTACCTATAATTATCTTATATGAAATTAAATTAGGGATATTTATTATGAATATAATGTCTTTGTTTGGTTTCACCAAGTTTTAATGTAAATATTACTGAAATCATTTTATCAAATTATGTGCCTGCAAGCAAATACCTTTCTTCTAATGGTTAAAGAATGATGTCCGGAATTCAAATAATTCTCTACTAATTTATGAGTGCCAAAGTGTGGACACTTACTTTATAATTCCATCTGTAACAAATTCACTTCCAAAATCTTTTCTGCTATAATCATGTTCAATGTAGCAAATTGTTCATCAAAAACAATGTAAAATTCTGAAATCACTTTCTAATAAGTACGTCTTAGCTAAGACCACTTCACTCTTCATGTAACTTCCGCAGATAAAAAAGGGATCCCGAATTGGCAACATCCTTGTTTGCCTCTCTTTCATAATAAATGACATATGAGCAGGATGTCAACAATAATGTTGCCAATTTAGGTCCATTCCTTATCTACGCAGTTATACCTAAATCTAAATCTTTTATTTATAAAGTGAAGACAGTCAGTAGTAAATATAATGTTTAGTCTTTTAAATCGGCAGATAACTTGTTTCCTACGACTTTCCTATTATAATCCCGTAGTTTTGTTGTATAAACAAACATGGACTGTCCTCACTAATACATTAAGACATTATTTATAATATTGCCAAAGACAAAACATTAGACTTTTCGACGTGTCAGACAGTAGTTAGAATTTATTATTTGTAATTTAAGTGTAATGTTATAAGAACGGACATTCTAAGATCAGTACAAAAACAAAACAAATGTCGGATTTTTTGATCAAATTCAATCGCTTATTTTTCAATCGGATTGATTCGTTCACACATACCAAGTGTGAGGGTAGATGTACCAAAAACTTTACAGGTAGGTGTGATCATACGGTAAAATTGAAAAACTTTCCTATTTGAGCCAATGGTGGGAAACGAGAATAAAATATTGACTTCCCATATAAAATTCACGATAAAAGGAGAGGAAAACTCAAAGCTTGTTGCAGATGTCAGCAGGTGCAATTGTGCCTAAATGACGGAACGACATCCAATAAGAAGTAACTAAACTTTGACATTGACACATTTTCAACCAATTACAGAGAAAGGCACACTCGAGAGGAGCGCCATTAGTTCTTCAGTTTGCTGCCTCCGATGTTGTTTTTATCATTCCGCAACATAATTTTGTTTTCTGGAAGAAGTTGTTCAGTTTTATGGTTGAATCGCACCTGCAATATTTTGGTACACCGTCCCTTACATTCCGTATAAGTTTTTTTTGTAAGCATAATTGTTATGACCATATATCGAAACTCTTATTATAGTGAAGTTTGTACAATAGATGTAGGTAGAATCATGGCATCATTATTAATATTTAATAAATAACGACCATTTATTGTTTTTGTAAAATAAAAAATATGTAGATATTAAATTGGGTTTTATGGGTTTGTTTATCGTACAATCAGTTACGTTTACAATGGCATTTTAATCGCGAAAGCCTACGCTACGCTTGATGCAGTTTATGGTTGAAGAAGCTCCCTAATGTCATATGCTGCCGCCATTACAAAAAATATATATCATAATTCTTTAAATATTCTTCAGCATCTGTACCGTAGTACCTACTTCAATCTGATCATGCGGATTTATGATTTTTAAAGTAATGAGGGCAGCACATGGCATTAGGGAGCGTCTTAAGTAAAAATGTATTATCGAGAATTGTATCCTCAAAAAATATATCCAATATTTTTTGCTTTTAGTCAATATAATGCAATATCAGTGGTTATACCTACAATGTTCTATGTTATTTCTACTGCGTAGGAATTGTTAGTGTTTGTGTTGGTTATAGGACTTTTTATGTATATTTGTTTCGAATTATGATCGTTTGTTGTACCATGTAAATAAATAGATAGATGAGTTAAATTATACACTGGTGTTATTATTTTCTTATTAAAATAGCTAAAGGTAAAGTTAAATAAAACCAAAAGTCTTAATAATAGTTGTATTAAAAATAATATAACACTAAAGTTTAATTTAAACACATAAAAATTTAACCTGAGTATAAAATCGACATCAAAGTAAAAATAAGTTAGCAGTTACAAATAAAACTACCTACTCTGAATCGAAATGAGCGAATTTCTATAAGTAGAGCGAAAATATCTTACTCAAAGCTACCTAAACAAATATCTAGCAAATGGAACAGATAAAGTCTGGCTAGCGAGTCTTTGGACGTCAAATAATTCAAATATTTCAAATGGCAACATGTTAACACTGAAAAACTACAATAAAACAATTTTGATACTTACTATTTTTTTGTTTTCTGCTCTTTAGTTTGTGTTTACCTTGCCTACCGGTATGGATGTATGATGTATCTACCGGGAGTAACAGAAAGGGTATAACAAGCCGAAAGGAGGTCAAGGTACTCATGAAACTGAACAACTTTCCCCATGAAACATGGGTCAATATTATATGAAAAAAATATTTGGACCTCCCATACAAAATCGCAGATCAGCTGATTGATTTACTCTGAGAGGTCCATTTTTATTTTTCATATTTCGTCCCATGTTCCATGGGGAAAGTTGTTCAGTTTCATGAGTACCTTGACCTCCTTTCGGCTTGTTATACCCTTTCTGTTACTCCCGGTAGATACATCATACATCCATACCGGTAGGCAAGGTAAACACAAACTAAAGAGCAGAAAACAAAAAAATAGTAAGTATCAAAATTGTTTTATTGTAGTTTTTTCAGTGTTAACATGTGAAAGATTTTTAAAATTGGCGCCATTTCCGTGTCCAAAGACTCGCTGGCCAGACTCTATGTAGGTAATTAAACACGTTTTTCTACTCACCGATCTGTCAAAATTCAGTTAAGTTAAAATGCTCAACAACACAGGAAAACCTTTAACCTGGCGAACTCTTAAATAAAGTATCGTCGCTCGAATAAGCCTATTTTGGCAGCTGTTTAACCTTAACGGACCCAAACTAGAAGGCATATCAACAAAGAAAAATAGACCTTATGTAATTGCATTAACAACTGTCAACGATTGCCAAATACGGCTCATTCGAGCGGCGA
The DNA here is from genome assembly GCA_024500475.1 of Phthorimaea operculella. Taxonomy (NCBI): domain Eukaryota; kingdom Metazoa; phylum Arthropoda; class Insecta; order Lepidoptera; family Gelechiidae; genus Phthorimaea; species Phthorimaea operculella. Next base: position 5,454,833 of record JANFCV010000002.1, on the reverse strand, counting down.
TAATGAAATGCGTCGTCGGTTGCAGCTAGCATAGAAACCCCTTGCGCGCACTGGTCTTGGCTTGTTTCATGCAGGCTTATTTTATCACATGACTATTCATTCATTGAATATCTGAGCAAGTCTTCAATTAGTAGTCTAGTTATCTATTTATTGGACAGCGTGCGCTGTTTCTCAGCATGCTGCACCAGAAGGTTGTCGGTTGCTAGTCCCTTGATCGCCCGTACAGCATCCACATAGGTACGTCTTAGCTCTGTTCACAGCATCCTACATCTTACCCTAGACCCAGCGAAGTTCCTGATGATCGATTCAGATTGATTTAACGTTTTAGATAGATATCGTCTTTTCATAGTTTGTTTGTTACTATGGTCTGGTAAGCAAGTTTGCTTCGTGGAGTGTACCTACCTATTTATTCTTGGACAGAGTGCATTAGAATGCATTAGATACATGTCGGTGTCTAGACCCTTGCGCACACGCTGCATCACGCCTTAGCTCAGTTGATGCCGCGTCCCATCTAGACAGTTTTTATTTGATTCAAAGGATTCGTTGCTTATGGTCTTCATTGTCGTTATAATTTCTGAACAGGTTCGATCTTATTTTTATTTATTCTTGGACAGCGTGCGCTGTTTCTCGGCATGTTGCACTAGATGCTTGTCGGTATCTTGTCCCTTACGCGTTCTTACTGCGTCCCACTTATTGCCCTAGCGCTAGTATGACAGTATTTTTTTTAATTAAAGAATTCATTGCTTATGGTCTTTGTCGTTATTATTTCTGAGCTGGTCTATTTATTCTTGGACAGCGTGCGCTGTTTCTCGGCATGTTGCACGAGGTGCTTGTCGGTGGCCAGACCCTTGCGTGCTCTTACTGCATCCACATAAGCCTTAGCTCGGTTGACACCGTCCCACTTCTCGCCCCAGTGCAGCAGCTCTTCCTCGGTACGGGGACGCCAGAACGGGTCGATGTCTATCACCTGGAATCAGGGAAAATGAACATGAATATCAGATCGAGTTTTGAAGAATGCGTTGATGCATGTGGTCCACTGGTATGCTTCCTATTATCTAGTAAGTTAAAGGAGCTGAAGCTCTTGGCCACAGGCATCACCGATCGCACCCTGAACGCTGAAAAACTGGCCTGAAGGTAGCCTGTAACATCTACCCAATGATGTGTAGTTTGTGTAACTTACCTCCCAATTACTGAACACGAGCTGAGGCGCAGCCAGGCCTGAAGTATGGGTCCGGATCTCAGTGGCGAACTTGAAGCTCTCTGCGACAGGCATCAGCGCTCGCACCCTGAACGCTGAGGAGCCAATCTGAAGGTGGCTATAAGAGGCCTTTAGTATCGTACTAGTGATGCGTGTTTTGAAACTTACCTCCCAATGACTGAACACGAGCTGAGGCGCGGCCAGGCCTGAAGTATGAGTCCGGATCTCAGTGGCGAACTTGAAGCTCTCTGCGACAGGCATCAGCGCTCGCACCCTGAACGCCGAGGAGCCAGTCTGTAGGTAGCTAAAACAGGCCTTAAGTATCGAACTAGTAATGCGTAGTTTAAAACTTACCTCCCAATGACTGAACACGAGCTGAGGTGCAGCCAGGCCTGAAGTATGGGTCCGGATCTCAGTGGCAAACTTGAAGCTCTCGGCGACAGGCATCAACGCTCGCACCCTGAACGCTGAGGAGCCAGTCTGAAGGTGGCTATAAAGGCAGGCAACACCCCGTCGGCAAGAGGCCTGTAGCTTCGAGCTAGTGAGTGATTCTCAGTTTGAAACTTACCTCCCAATGACTGAACACGAGCTGAGGCGCAGCCAGCCTGAAGTGTGAGTCCGGATCTCCGTGGCGAACTTGAAGCTCTCTGCGACGGGCATCAGCGCTCGCACCCTGAACGCTGAGGAGCCAGTCGCTATGAAGGTATGCAACTGCCCGGTCAGCAAGAGGCCTGTAGTATCGAGCTAGTGATGCGTATTTTGGAACTTACCTCCCAATGACTGAACACGAGCTGAGGTGCGGCCAGGCCTGAAGTATGAGTCCGGATCTCAGTGGCGAACTTGAAGCTCTCTGCGACAGGCATCACCGCTCGCACCCTGAACGCTGAGGAGCCGGTCTGAAGATCGCTGGCTACCACTCGACCACCGCGACGACCGAGCGATGCGTACAGCTTGCCTGGAAAGGTAGAGACAAGTCATTTAGTAAAGGAAAGTTTACTGGATGATGCTGGATGATACCAAGATCGAAAGTACGACCGTACATTATTCTTGCAAGGAAGTAGGTAACTAAGTTGTGTGAAAAACTGATTGCTAAAACTTCAAAAGATACTTTTATAACAGCGAAACCTTGAATCAGAAAATGTGTAAACACAAAAATAGAAAAGCATTTTCGAGTTCTGGCGGCACCAATTATTTTTTGTACCGCTTCGCGAAAGGTGATTGACTATCAAATGACAGTTCGCACGCGATGCGGTCGCGCCAGGGGCTGGGAAAAAACCACGAGCACCCAAAAAAGTTCGCTTCGTGATGTCACCGGGTTGACAAAATATTCAGTGGGCAGCCGCGTAGAAAAATTCCTTGCTTTTTACAGATTCGTTGCGGCCATTTTGAGATGAAAGTGGGGGCTTCCGGCGCGCCGCATCCGGTCCGAGCGGTCACGTCCGCGAGCTCCGCGCTCCTATTTGTCCAGTAAATAAGGGAGCTTTTTGTTGGTGTGTACCTAGTCGAGTACCGGCGACAACATAAAAATTCTACCAGCCGAAACATTCCCAGAGAAACCAACCTTAGGTTTCCAAAATTAAAGACTAAAGTTCGTTACCGAATGTGCTCGAATCCGGCGGAACTTGCGTTGACCATTAGAATTTGACCACGCTAAGAATGTGAAAGAAAAAGATATCATTTGGTAACGGGAAACACACATAATCGCTAAGTTAGTTTGGAATTCGGGCGCATATTTGTGGCTACCGATAAAAACAAACGATATTGCCTACCATAAGAATGAATGGTGTAGGTAAGTATTTTTTATCGAAATACCAGATTTTGATGTGGTTATTTAAGGTCCAACTCTAGAGTAAAAAATGTGGTATCAAGTTCGAAGCCTATGAGATAAAATTACCAACAGTTCAACCACAGCACAAAAATCTTATAAGACAAGTCTTATAAACAATTTTTTCCTCTTTGAAATGGAAGTGGAAGTAGGTAACTAAGTTGTGTGAAAAACTGATTGCTAAAACTTCAAAAGATACTTTTATAACAGCGAAACCTTGAATCAGAAAATGTGTAAACACAAAAATAGAAAAGCATTTTCGAGTTCTGGCGGCACCAATTATTTTTTGTACCGCTTCGCGAAAGGTGATTGACTATCAAATGACAGTTCGCACGCGATGCGGTCGCGCCAGGGGCTGGGAAAAAACCACGAGCACCCAAAAAAGTTCGCTTCGTGATGTCACCGGGTTGACAAAATATTCAGTGGGCAGCCGCGTAGAAAAATTCCTTGCTTTTTACAGATTCGTTGCGGCCATTTTGAGATGAAAGTGGGGGCTTCCGGCGCGCCGCATCCGGTCCGAGCGGTCACGTCCGCGAGCTCCGCGCTCCTATTTGTCCAGTAAATAAGGGAGCTTTTTGTTGGTGTGTACCTAGTCGAGTACCGGCGACAACATAAAAATTCTACCAGCCGAAACATTCCCAGAGAAACCAACCTTAGGTTTCCAAAATTAAAGACTAAAGTTCGTTACCGAATGTGCTCGAATCCGGCGGAACTTGCGTTGACCATTAGAATTTGACCACGCTAAGAATGTGAAAGAAAAAGATATCATTTGGTAACGGGAAACACACATAATCGCTAAGTTAGTTTGGAATTCGGGCGCATATTTGTGGCTACCGATAAAAACAAACGATATTGCCTACCATAAGAATGAATGGTGTAGGTAAGTATTTTTTATCGAAATACCAGATTTTGATGTGGTTATTTAAGGTCCAACTCTAGAGTAAAAAATGTGGTATCAAGTTCGAAGCCTATGAGATAAAATTACCAACAGTTCAACCACAGCACAAAAATCTTATAAGACAAGTCTTATAAACAATTTTTTCCTCTTTGAAATGGAAGTGGAAGTTCCATTACCTTTAAATTGTGAAAGAAATGGAATGACGTAAACTTCACGAATAGGCTTTGCCGTGTGTGTGATTAGATTAGATTCGGTTCAGGCGTGTGTGGATGCTATTTCTTGTAGGTGCTTAGTGCTTACTTTTATTTAGAAGCATATCGTGGCTAAGCACCGTGGCTAATTAAATATTTTTAGACGTAGCGATAGGGCAGAACTAAACACTATTAGTCATTTGGATAATGTCTCGCGTAACGCAACCTCAGAAACTGGATTACTTCTATCATAGGTAGGAACCTACCTATGCTATGTTTGTTAAAAATTCCTCACTTTTAAGCTTCTTATTTCTCAGCCACATATCGGTCCATCAACTGGCAGCTTGGCCCGTTAAGATCGATCTAGCTTATCATCGGCCAGGCGGATATCCCGGGATGAGCCGTTAGCGGGATATAGGCCGCACCGGTCCGACCGCCGGGCACACATTGCGTTCAAATGAGCCGACCAGGCACAACTTACGCAGGAAACGATGACAACTCGAGAAAAACGCAATAGAATATGTTGGCACGCAAGGGAAATAACAGCGCTTTTGGTATTGGAAGCTAGAACGAAATGCTTTATTTTATCTCGATACCTATTTCTGCCTGTCCCACCAGTATGGGACCTATAGAAGGACCTAATATCTAAATGTCAAAATAATACGTGATGGTGATGGTGATGGTTCCGAAAGGAGTTCTTGTGATGTGAACAGGTTAAAGGTAGTTTAATTGAACACAGAGTAATTTGTCAAGGCTTAACTTATTAACAATTTGATTTAGCAAGCATCCAGAAATAAATAGGTAGTTAAAATAAAATGTGAGCAACAAAAGTTATATACAGTGAACAAACTGAATTAGAATCACTCATAAAAGAAGAAGAAGGCCGGTAGATAACTGCCGCGTGGCATTAGGTAGGCCCGCCTTTTGTACTATGTGCAATAAAGAAAAAAATAAATAAATAAAAATAAGAAGTACCTATCTATTACACGACAAAGTATAAACTTCGCCAAACTGGCCAAACTCATCCAAGTCGTTATTAATAAATTACATCCAAGTCTTTATTACTTTAAACGATGTAAATGATGAACGTGACATGAGTAGGTAATAGTTGAATGGTGTAGTAGCGGAGTCCATGACAAATATCGTACTCTGCCTGTGATGTACAATAAAATTTTCCCACGACTCGTTGTCACGAGGCGTAGTAAAGTCATTGATAATAAAAATTGTGTAAGCCTTTCGTGGTTCCGTCTATACAAATAAAGTTACCTATGGGATCTTAAGGAATTAAGTCTAATTATTGTAGTATTAGTTGACTGCTATGGGCTTATTGTTATGATTGTTTTATTAGGTACCCTACCTAACCAACCAAACACGTAGATATCGTATTACGATAAGTATCGTAGGTATTTTTATTGGGATCAACTTATACAGGTTTTTTAATAAAAATTGTGTATAAACCAGTAGGAACAAGTGGTTTCTCTTACTTGTTGGTTGATGTGCAGCGAATAGTACATTTGAACTTACTAAATAAAGCCTTCATACCTACATAATTGTGTTGGTAGAGCCTGCCCGCTCAGTTTCAATTTCAACATAAATGAGTTATGGTCCTTATTAGTCGGCTAAGGCGTTTATTGCTAGTGATAATTTACACCCAATATGCTAGGAAATACTCACGAGGTAAATTAATATCTAACTATTATTTGTATTGCTTAGTAGTTACCAACAACACCTTGGTATACTTACCTCTAGGTACTTACCTACCTACCCCTACTTACAATTTAAATGTTTTAAACTAGCTGCCTGTTAGCGGTTTCACCCGCTGTAACTTATTTTCCCGTTGGAAAACGGCATTTCCCGGCATGTGTTATACACATAAACCTTCCGTTTGAAACCGTGTATTGCTTGATGGATAAAATACAAAGAACATTACTTGAACCTACTTATTTTCGGCCAGGTACGGATTATGAAAAACATTGCTCACCAAGTGGGGTTTTCTTATTTGACAAATCACTTTACCTACAAGAGAACAAAACAGAGCCCTAGATCTGTTTGATACCTACCTACCTATATTATGTATTTTCTTAGCCTATCATTATCGGCCAATGAAATGGCATCGGAAATCAACAACTGCGTAGCGTAATCTATCCAGACTCAGAGAGCACGCGAGGTAAAAAGCTGTCAGACGTCTCGTGTCGTGGCTATATTGCACGCAGGGCAGGGCTTAGGAGATCTTGTTGATAATTTTAAATAGGTAATCATTGTATCTAATGAATCTTTCAATTCATACTGTTGTGACTACAAGCATAAGAAGATGCTGCTTGATGTATGCTTTAGATAGATAACTGGTTCAGTGAAATTTTACAATTTGAATCATACCATACCATAACAGCCACAACAGTCCACTGCTGGACATGGGCCTCTCCCTGTCGGGGGGTATTGCCATACTCGCCACGCTTGGCAGGCGGATTGGCGAGCGCAGTGTAACATGTTGCATTTACAGGGAACGCTGCTGCCCATTCCCTGGATGAATATCCCTTAGTCGGTTTTTACTACACCCACGGGTTGAATTGGGGTGATGCTATTCTAAGCCGGCATCACACGGCAATTTGAATCAAAACGTGTTAATTTGCATCCTGTGCGCGCGCAATGGTGGACGTCCCTTTTTAAAAATAAAAACCCTTGCCAAAACTCTCTAATTTCTTATAGGTAAGACTGACGTCATAGCTTTGAACGTTACATCGCGCGCGCCGTCTTAAACTCGGAAATACTTAGGCGCTAAGTGCTATAAGCCCGATATTGAATTTTAAAGCATAGGTAAGCTGACAGTTTCTCATTAGATCTCTTTTTAAAGCCAACCCTTGCGCCGGAAACACCGACTTCTGTGTACCGGAAGTGCCGCACGCGATATTGGCGGATAACCCAAATCAAATCTTAGTGTATTAGCCTCCAATGCCTAACTCCATCCCTTGCGCCGGAAACACCGACGTCTGCGTACCATGTTCGCTGCATCCTGCGCAGCTTTAAACCCCGGAAGTGCCGGACGCAATAATGGCGGATACACTTTCCGCTGAAAACGCGGGAAATAAAGCAAATACTTTTATATCTCTAAAAAAATATAATTTTAGAACAGTTTATTGTGGTCAACAAGTATAAGTGCACATTCCGGTAAACTAACAGAGTTGAGGTTTTAAGATTGTATTACAAACCAGAATACGAAATACAAGCATAAACACAGCAACCGGGATCGCGGATTACCTTACTTGCGCTCCAAAGCACGATAACATCTTTATAATACATAGGTACACTTATGTGGTTCAGGCTGTACCTAATTTCGTAACAAAACTGTATCGCGTGTTCCTCCTACGAATCGAACCTGGGACACGTAGTCCTGAGACTAATGCTCAGACAACCAGACCACTAAACAGCTGCGTTTTTAGACATCTCTTCTCTTTCAACGGGATTCCTACGTCATTTCGAAACCCTGTTATTCGAGTGATTTTTTGTCGATGACGTTTTTACGAGGTTACTTTTTATCGAATGCTTATTCCTTCAACTGTCTCCTTTATCGAAAACTTTATTACTGATATTACTTTTTGTCGAAACACTTTTAATTAAGAGGTTTTATGTCGAGTCTTTATTTATAGAAAATACATTCCCGTTGAGCGTATTTTTCCAACTCTTTCTTTAAACGTTAACTTTTCTTATCAATGTTTCCTTAAACATATACAAACAGACAGATAAAATGTTCAAAAATTGGTGATTTAGTCTATGTACCGATAACTTATTAAATTCCGATTAAAAAGTTTTAAAATATAGGATGTAACAAAATTTACTGCAAATATTTTAAAGGGTGAACCAACCCACGATATTGAACAGCACTAGACTATAGCTGATACGACATACTATAAGGTCCTATTAAATTCACTGCAAATATTTTTAGGGTATGTTCTAGTCGTGAAACTTTTCTTATAACATTTTCCCGAAACATGAAAGTATTTTAGACCTCTCATACAAAAATGTCCAAAACATATGTCAGTTTATATTTTCACGAGTTAAACATACCCTGAAAATATTTGCTGTGAATTTAATAGAACCCTATATAAGTGCCGAACTTACGCGGCAGCATGGTATTGGCATTTATGATATCACAATATTCTTACCAACACGTAGTCTCTTTTTCTCACTTAGTACTACATAGATTATGAATTTGCTCGAGTGTAACAAGGATAGACAGACTGTTGTCGTAAACGTTAAATTACTCTCTCGACTTGTAGGAATGACCTATATGGCCATTTAAGCAACAAAAATAAATGTGGGTAGTTTTAATTTGTAGTGAATTATTGTAGTCCTTTGTTTTTGTGCTTGTAATCGCTTTAAACCAGTGGTGAATTTGTGCACGATTGCAAATATTCGGTTAAAAATGTCTAATTATGTGGAAACATCAGTTTCAAAGCGAGGGAAAACTGTTTCGACTATCGAAGGATATGAGATGTGCTTAAATAGACGTAGTGAAAATAAACATTACTGGTGCTGTGCTGTGAAACAGGATAAACAATGCAGGAGCACGGTGGTGACAGATTTACATGAAGAAATAGGCAAGCATACTATTTCTAAATCAATGACTGTGCACTCACATTCACCTAATGCCGCTAAAATTGACTCTTTAAAATTAAGAGAAAATTTGAAACGTGATGCCGTTCGCAGCAACTCTTCGCCCGCTAAAATTATACAAGATAATTTAGCTAAAATTCCAAGTAGTAGCGCGTGTTCAGTTCCTAATAAGAATGCTATGAGACAAGTAATAAGACGCGCAAGAAAAAAAGATTTGCCTCCAGAGCCAAATTCTTTTGAAGACATTGATGTCCCAGAGCAGCTACGGACTGTAGAAGGACAAGATTTTCTTGCCAGGGACTGTGTTTATGAAGATGGCAAACGGTTGTTAATATTTTGTACCAAAAAAGGGATTGATATACTAAGTACAGCCCTTGTATGGCTAATGGACGGCACCTTCGAGACTTGTCCGGGACTATTTACACAAATATATTCGATCCATGCCTTGATAGGCCAGAACGTTGATAGTTACAAAACAGTCCCTTTGGTGTATTGCTTTCTGCCGGACAAAAGAGAAGTCACTTATATGGCGTTTTTCAGAGAGCTAAAAGCATATGCAGCAGAATTAGAAATCACTTTAAACCCACAGCATATTATGACTGATTTCGAAATGGCTGTAATTAACACGGTGAAAATTGAATTTCCTGAGGCAGTCCACAAGTGTTGTCTGTTCCACCTGGGCCAAAGTGTGTGGCGAAAAGTGCAAAGTTGTGGGCTTGCCTCACGATATGCCAAAGACAGTGAATTTTCTCTGCAAATACGCCACATTACGGCTCTAGCATATTTGCCGCCAGAAGAAATAAAAGACGCCTTTGTAAAACTGAAAAATGAGGTATTACCTCCTGAGGCTGCACCTATAACTGAATGGTTCGAAAACTATTACGTCCTTGGCATTAAAAAAACCAACGGCAAAGGCACAAAACTTCGAGTGCATTACAGAACAGACCCAATGTTTCCGCCTACATTATGGTCCATTCAGATAAACAATGAATTACATTTCCCGAGGACTCAAAACAACGTCGAGGCCTGGCATCGAAGATGGAATTCTTTGCTTGCCAATGAAAGATATGGACTGTACGACACAATAAAGTGCATGCAAAAAGAGCAAGCAACTACGAATCACACTCTTGTCAAAGCTGCAGCATTTCAACCTGGAACACCACCCAAAAAAAAAGTTACAAGAAGTAGCAAAGCTATAGAGTTAATTTGCGAAAAAAAAAGTAAAATGGATATTGTGTCTTTCCTCAAAGCTATCGCGAGTAATACTGAACTCTGTTAAATAAGTACCTATACAATTTTCATAAAACCTATACCTACTTACATCGTACCTATTTTCGAAATGATTATGAAATAAGACATGCATAGGTATTTTTCATTTGTAATACTTTGGATATATTGTTATGCATTTAATTTATAGGAATCAGTACCTATATATTTTTGTTTTTGATTGTGAATTTATTATTTTTTCCTGATTATTAAAGAGGAAAAGTTATTTTTGTTTTTTTTGCAATATATTGAAGAAGACTTTTTATTATTTTTCTTACTTTCGGAAAGTTAATTCAAATATTTTCTGAAAATTACCCAGCACCAATTCAGTTCATTGTTTCTTCGAAATAAATATATTAATAAATCACATTATTGTTTTATTTTCTATCTATTTTAAGTAAACACCAGCACCATCATCAATCTGGAAATTATACCTGTAGTATATGCAATTAATATTTATGTAAGTCTAGTAGGTATTGAACAGCCTGTTTTTTTTTCACGACACTTACACACCCATTTTGTATGCTCTGTGTACAAATCGTTATATGCATGAATTTGCGATAAATTTGGCTATCGATGTACGAAAATATTGATTAATAGTATTTCAATTAAATGAACGATCGCTGTATGAGTCATTCGCTTGATAGATTTTCGATAAAATAAACCCTCGCTGTAGCAGAAGTCGTGAAAACATTATTTCGTTTAAAAGTAATGTCAGTAGATCGTCATCGATAAAAGAACACTCGATTAACGGGGTCTCGAAATGACGTAGGAATCCCTCTTTCAACACAACCTTTGTTTCGCAGAAACTTATCCGGAACACGGCGATGTACACCTTCATAAACTTCGAGGGATCATACGGTTTAGTTTCTCCAAAAAGGGCCCATTGAACATGTCAACATATCTTAAATATCCTAGCCGGTTACTACCAAACAAGTAAACGAAAACAAACAAACTCACATAAGGCTTTGTCAGCAATTAGTCCAACTAACAGTTGTCATAGTAAGCCGAGCGTATGACTCAACATGACCAAGTCTGTCTCACAGATATAGCCAAGTCGCATTGATATGGTCATGGTCCTATAGGCCTTAATCGCCCGTCGTATACAAGCTAAATATAGAAACCAGAGCAGTGTCGGTCGTGGGCAGCTCTTGATTACCTACAGTATGCTCTTTTAGTTTATAAGTAGCTAGATAATCAGACATTCATTTAGACGAAACGATGAAAAATACCCCGATGAAGATAATTCTAAATTTCAACTAATTTCGATTTTTTCTCTTTAATTTCTAATAGATTCAAGATTGTGTCTCCAATTCTAATCAGAATAGCACTGCGCAGTAATAAGGTCAGAATTACCCTATAAGTATACAATAAGTAAAAAAAATAACTGTAAATATATTATGGTGTGTAAACCAGTCCATGAAAATTTCCCAAATGTGAAAATTTCACGCTCTGTCTACCCTGCAAGATATATAGCCATGATGTGTGTAGGTATAGGTAAATTGCAAGATACAAGCAACCTTACATAAATTATTTAATTACTCAGCCATATAAAGGGAAGGAAACAGTGGGTTCGCTGTGGGCTGGATTCGAACCTACTACCTCGTGGTGTGGGTAGGTGTAAAAAAATGCATAAAGCTGATGCTAAGGCGATGGAGTGGCAGGTTGGCATGGGCGGGAATGTTGGAGTTGTTATGTAATAAATTTGAACATACATAATTTAAGTTATGTGCATAAATTCTAATGGATTCCAGTCTAAATTGTCCGATAGTTCAGTTAGATAAAGATAAAGATAAAGAAAGCTTTATTTCATTCCATACAATTTAAAATAAATTAAACATGCATATTAAAATAGATTAAGTAAAATAAATCAAAATCAAATTATTAAGTATTATCACAATTTTTCTCGTTTAGTTGTATGGACCCCCTTCGGGTAAAAGCCTCCTCCAAGGAATTCCACATCTCTCGGTCATTTGCCTTGTTTAGCCAGCTTCGGCCTGCCACAGCCACTATCTCGTCCATCCATCTGGAATACGGCCGACCTCTCGCTCTAGATCCTCGTGGGCCTGCCCATTTGGTTGTTCGTAGAGTCCATCTGTTGTCGGTATATCTGGCTACGTGACCTGCCCATGTCCATTTTCTTTTCAGTGAAAAGGTTAGAGCGTCGACCACCTTTGTTTTCTTACGAATATTTACGTTTTTTACCCTATCCCTAAGTTTTATACCCAGGCAACTCCTTTCCATTCTTCTTTGTGTAGTCTGGATTTTTTTCCTGGTTTTCAAATCAAATGTCCAGGTTTGGCAAGCATAAGTAAGGCATGGTAAGATTTCGGAGTCCATTATATATATATATATAGATAGTTCAGTTAGACTATATATATTCTGGACAACACAAGCCTCCAGCAGCGTTATCTAGCCCTAGAAGATAAAATCTTCTTCTTTATCCGTGCCGTTACTTCCCATGTCTTTTGCGGTCGGCCCTCCAAAATCTTCATTCGCCACTCTGGGCGCATCTGTGTCATTTCGGGTTGCAGTCCCATCTTCGTCAGGTTGTTTCAACTTTGGTTGCAGTCCCATCTTCATCAGGTCGTCGGCGGTCAACCTCGGGCTCGCTTTGGTTCTGTAATGTCCATTACGGATCTTGACAGATTATAATGCTCTTTTTCGCGCCGCATAACATGACAGACACCATCGCAGACGATTTTTGGTAAGTTAATCCGCCACGATTGCAACTTTCAGTGTACCCCGAATATGTTCATTTCTTACTCTATCTTTAAGTGTTACCCATCGGACCATTTACATCTTTATTTCTGTCACGTGGACATTTTACACTTCAGTTTTGCGCATAGGCGAACATTCGGAGCCGTATAGTAGGGCAAGTCTGATTGCCCGTTTGTACAATTGCCTTTTGTGCTACTTGTGGAAAAACCCGTGCTGATGAAGAAGTTATTGCATGGAAAAATATGTTTACCTAGATACAAAATAACCTCAAAGTCCACAACTAATAAAATTAAAGAAAATTGCAGTCACAAATAAGCATGTTTGCGTCACTGAAAAGTTAATGATGCATTCAAATTAGATAACTGCCAAAATAACCAATTTATTGAAAAGAAATTGATAGCTGATGTGGCGCAGTGGTAATGCGACTGCCTGCGACGCAGCAGAAGGTTCCTGGTTCGATTCCCGGTGGTTTACTTCACAATGTTGATATTTGTCACTTTGTGAATTTGTTCCCAGTCTAATTAGGACATTGCAGGCTGAATGAATCACCTGATTGTCCGAAAGCAAAATGGTTCCGTGCTTCGGAGGAAGGCATGTTAATCCGTCGGTCCCGGTTGCTGTCTATGATTAGGTACTTAGACGGTAGTCATTACCCAACCATTGTAGAGGCGTGCTACTTGTAGTAGGCTGTTAAAAAACTCTGACACCAGGGTTCATCGGGCCGTTAGACGACTAGGTATCCCACTCGAAAACAACAGCATTGAAAGAAAAATCTTTCATACTGTTGACCTCTAAAAACATCGAAATAAATTGTATCTAAGTGTATGCAGGCTTCAGCGATTAGTTGATTGTGATATTTTCGTCGTGGAGTCCCGGGGAGAACGTGGGTGGCCTTCACAGTTGCACGTGTAACAACTACTGTACAGGGCAGATCCCACTGATTTCGGAAAACCTACGTTAAGCAATATTGGGTGAAATTTTTAGTGACGGATAGGGAAAATGCAGGATGGGCTGGTAAGAAACAACTTTCCCCAAGGAATATGCGTACCGGTTGTAATGTACGGGATTGTAGGTATAAGAAATGGCACACTGCCTGCGAATGCGTGTACGTCGTCATGCGCGTACCTTCATAGTTACGCGCGTGATGACGTGCACGTCACGCATACGGAGGCGGTGTGTTTTGCCCTTTTATGCCACTATACTTTAAATCGCGTTTTAAAGCCGAAAAGTTTAGATTTTCGGATAGATATTTGAGATTTATCCAGCCTAGCGTATTTTGTCATATTAGTGGAGACTGCCCTAAAGTTGTCCTGTTAACCCTTAATCGTCTAGGTGGTTGTGCACGTGTATTCTGCCCATAAGGACAACATCAGGGCAAATACAGAGCACAAACTTGTTTATCAGCACTTCGAGTGAATGAATATGTAAAGTGATCCCATTTATGGGATTTGCACAACATACCTACACTGGTTCTACATACCTACTTACAGATATTAATAACTAGCGCTCCGTTCGCGATAGAAAGGCATTTTCCTGGCATGTGTTTAACATATACTCGTAAACCTTCCTCTTGAATCACTCTATCTAAAACAAAAAATCGCATCAAAATCCGTTTCGTAGTTTAGAAGTAGTTAGCGAATTCCACGACGGACAGACAGAAACGCAAAAAGCGACTTAATTTTATACAATTGTTAAAAAGTAAAATTAGTTGATCCTTTATACGGATAGGCTGACTTGCTGCGGGAAGGTTCATCACAAAATATAAGTATAGGATACACCCGCATTTGTTAGTCGAAAATTCAAATTAATCTACCCTATACAGGTAGTAACTTATTATCGGAAATTGAAAAATGTAGCAAATAAGACTCAATAATTAATAGAGAAAAAATATTTTTCGCAATATTTTAAGACCCTATCTACGACGATAAAAATACGAAAGGAAATAAATAACTCGACACAAACCTAAATAGGTTTTATTTTACACGTGGACCCGATTCGGCGAATAAGCGATTCTTATAAGACGACGTATTGAAATCTTATTGCGTGATTATAGCTATTACTCAGAGCAAGAGACATGTTTCAGAAGGAAGAATGATATTGTCAAGAATTGTACACACTAACTGTAATGTATGGAGGTGTATGAAACGTCACACCAGATGCATGTCGTGCGTAATGTGTAGGTACGCTAACGCTACGCGACACGACGCATTCAATACAATCTGTGCTAATCCTAACAATCACAATAGCCCACTGCTGGACATGGGTCTCTCCCGATTGCCGAGCGCAGTGCAAGAAATTTTTGCAACAGCATTTACAAGGAACGCTGCTGCCCTTTTCCTGGATTTGTTGAAGATACCCGCTGAAAGAATCGGAGTAATACTAAGTCGGTATCACACAAGTCACATAGTCATAGATTAGGTACATTATACAGAATATTATTGCCTGTTTATGTGTGGAAATTCGTTTCATATAATCGCGATGAGTTTATCATGGCTTCATCGAGTTGCTTGTAGGAATCTCTCCGCAATATTGCTCTGGAAGCTATTAATAAACAGAGGGTTCATAGTAAATCGTGCACGATCTTCCGCTTTCTATTGAAAGCGCCCACGATGTTGCGATGAGTTTTTCATGGCTTCATCGAGTTGTTTGTAGGATTCCCTCCGCAACATTGCTCTGGAAGCTATTAATAAACAGAGGGTTCATAGTTAATCGTGCACGAGCTTCCGCTTTCCATTGAAACCGCCCACGCGTTCAGATAAACCTGTATGAATAATCTGTGGGCAGGTTAATTTGGGAAAATTGCCCTTTCTGCTCTGTTTACGGGAAAGAGACACGTGTCATTTTCCGTAGCTACTTCATGAAGTACAACTCTTGTTCACGCTACGAAAGAGGTCCAATTGCCATCTCTACATTCATCTACAATCAAACTTTTTAACATACATGCATGTATCACGCCTGCCTGTATCTCTTGCGGGGTAGGCTGAGCGTAAACGGCTGTAAAATACGGCCATTGACACTATGTCTGACAAAGGTTGAGAGTCATCCAGAAGACTGTGTATCACTGTAGTAACAGGTTATCAGCCTATCGCCTGAAATTGCAACAACTCTCAAATTCCTTAGTTGCTTCTTACGACACCCACGGGAAAGATATGGGGTGATGCTATCCCGGCACGACACGGCATTTTTTTTTATTACAGCCTAATAAATGTGAAAGGAAAACTCTCTACAAGGTACTTGCTAACAATCGTACCAGTAGGTAACTTCGTTTGGTAGGTATGTCCTTTACCTACTTTAGTACATTGCGTGACAACCCCCAAACTACGGTAATTAAACGAAGTTGTAAAGTCCTTGTTAGGGACTACGAAACTTGGTACCATCTACCAACCTCCACCGCTGTTTTGGGTTGTTAAATGTATCAAATAGTTCCTTCCATCATGATATGTACCTATATACTACCTAAACTGAACAAGGACTTCTTTATTTGCATATGTAAACATCAAAAGTAGTAGTAAGTAGTTACCCGCCTAAATCTCCAAGGCTCTTTAAAGTCCATTCACAATAATAGTGTCATGAAATGATTTAACTAGCCTAAGTGGGAGGCCAAGTTACGCTGGTCGTAATACTTAGATACTCACGCTTAGGCTGGTCATAACACTATGATTTTGAATGGACTATACACATGGCAGAAGATCGGCTAACATGGAGAGCCCTTCAGAATAGAGCGACTTACGGTGATCACGACACTCAGTCATCATGAGGAATCGACAGAAAAGTCGTTCCATGAAACAGTCATGAGGAAGAAACATCAAAATAAAAGAAAATAATGAAATAGGTCAAAAGCAAAGGTTAGAAGATGGTCGTAGCACAAAATAGTCGTAGACTGTGTGGTACATTTTTGGTTATTCCATTTTTACCCTGCTAAATTAAATTACCCAGTTTTTACTCGAGCTTAGGTTGCAAAACTAGCTTTTCGTTCGGAAATTTTAATATTCCCTTATTAAACGTCCTTTGTTATTGGCATCAACTCGTAAAGCTTGTTACAGACAGCCGGATGTGACCGGAACATCTCAAGAATGCTGACCGGATCTCGCACTTCCAAGTAGGGCACAAAGCCCGCTGTGAACAAAGCCTTAAGTGCACGTGCCAAAATACCGAGTCCTTCGCATGCCACAGGAACAGGAAATCAGTATGTAAACTGATTTTAGTAGCTATGTGCCCTCTTCACTTTGACTACCCTGAAAATCGGTCATACATTTGGTGGCACAAGATACAACTCTTACTAAATCTAGGTAGCTAAATGCACTACGGACACTTTTAACCCAGTAGAAACTACACAGCTGAGGTTATTGCACAGAATAGGTAAGCAATGCGCAAACTGCGCCTGTTAATTAAAATGTTGTTGAGACAAAGACAAACCATCGTAAATTAGGAATTTAATAGAAATGATGCAATACTCAGGTAACCTTGCATAAGAATGCGTAAAAGAAAGGATAGGAACTTACACTTTTTTTGCAACTATTGTAATGTTAATTTGAACTTTGTACTGACCCTGTTTTTAATGATAAGAACGCATAAAAAAGAAATTTGATACTACTTATATTCAAAATATTTCGTCATATTGATATTCTTTAAAATTTAGCTTTTTGTGTTTTAAAACTAGATTCTCAATAAATCCACTATCCAATATGTTTTTGTGAAGAGCACGGTTCATAAATTATTTTTTTTCGCTGGCAGGTAAGCAGCACCTACCTGACCATCTGTTCCCCACAAACTGTGGTTCGAGGCAAAAAACGCTGACCACTCGAATTTCAAGTGCGTTCCTTGGCTGCATTGTCTCCTGCACCACAATGCACCACTTATCTTCAAGTGGTCTTTTCTTATCTGCACCAAGAAAAAACCTCTAAAACCCCTTTTCGGGCGGTTTATGAGTCTCAGACGCAACTTCCTTAGGTCCTTATTGCACCTTACTTAATTATTCGGTCTACATCGCTGTTTCACTTGTCTCACTTGGGATAAACTGCGAAAGTAAGCAGCAATGAATATCGTTTGCTCTAAAGGAAGGTGTTATAAGGGCTAAAACGTAGCATAGTATCTTTAAAGGCTTAAGGGTCCTGTGATAAGCATTATCGACTGTTTTCAACGAGGGTAATAATGGGTTTATGGTCTTCCAAACCGAATTTTTAAAAGGTTTAAAGTTTTTTATGTCTGCCTACGCATCTTCTTTTGGCGCCAAAATTAGAGGTTTTCAAGCGGATACTTTCAATTCATTTAATAATAGGTAGGTAAATAGCTCTCCAGCAGTTCCGTCCGGCAGCAGTGGAAGTCTCTTCTTTGAGCCCGATGTTCCTAATGAGGTATAACAGGACTACATTTTCATCATTCATAGGTACAAAATTTACTCAGACATAATTTTTTTCTTCTTTTGTCGTATATGGGACCCTGAGTTTGCTCATACCTAGTGTATATTTAGGAATAGCACAGACACTGCTGTTCATAACCACCCTTATACCATTAGTAATCGCTATTGTTCTAAATGCCAAGGACTAAAGAAAGGTCGCTTTTTCACATTATGGTCTAGACATAAGCTTTCAGACTACGATGACGTCAAGTCTAGCCTATCGCGAAACCTTACTTTTAGTGGAACTAGAAAAATACATGTAGACACTGTACCTACTTGTTGGTATTTATTGAGATTGGTAATCGTTATTTTTATGAGATAAGTATTATTTTCACTTTTTTATTGACACCGAGTCGTCCAATAGGTAGCCCGGTAAACCCTGGTTTCAAAGTTTTTCAACTAAGTTTCCATGAAGTGCCACTAGTTTCACTGAAGTTGATTTGAATTTAAACGGAGATGGTATGTACGGTCTTGTAGGTACCTGGATATGGTTTTGCTTACGAGAAATACCAGGTGTACCTAAATAGACATTTTGATACCTACGTGAGTGTATAAAAAGCATCATAAATAAATGACCTTTCAGGCATTTAGGTACTTAGGTGTTACCATAGATTATGATTATAGTTTCTATTTAGATAAAAATTCAGTCGGGAAGGGTGTAACTTAATAACTTGGACTCGAGTCACTAGCTAATTTGTGTAATGGAAGGTTTGCACGATATGTTCTACATAATGTGAATTTATTTAAAAAACTACTACCTATTCTACGATGAAACGTAAAAGTGAATAGAAGTTTTGTTAGGTAACTTAGCTTCTGCTAGATTTTATACGGCTTATAACTATGATTCTATTGAACTTATTATTCTACGAAGGTGACGTAGCAATATTGACAATGAGCCTCAATTATTTATTTTAATTTTATTATTATTAGTACTATGAAAATACTGAATAACATACAAAATAATCTGCCATCCAAAAGGTATAATAAATTTTGCATACACTTATACAATCTTAATGTTAAACCTAAGAGCGAAACATTTATTACATGGTACAAAATAAAAGGAGTAACCACGTGCCGCAGCCTTCGAGGTGACTATAGTTATGCGTATGTATAGTTATTCCCCGATCATATAACTCGATACAAACAAGTGTATAGCTGCGCGTAGGTATGTATAGTACGATGGCGACTGTCCATTCATAAAGAGCGGTTCATTCATGCCAGTGCGGGCTCGTGAATGGGAGTGACAGAGATGGCGATACGAAACCAACAAATCTTAGGACGCGTTATAAATATAATGTAAAATAGTTTTTTTTTCTATATAAATAAAAATAATAATACATTAATAAGTATATAATATAATAACTCTTCTCTAGTATAACACGGTAGTATAAAATAAAGAAATAAATTATTATGCTTGTTTAAAGAAGTAGAAGAAGCCCAAGCTTAGCATTGTTGATTTATAAAGGTACCTAGTATGATTATCATTAAAAAAAAACACACCTAAATAAGATTTAAAAAAACATAATTGTGCCTAATTGTACCTACACGACATTTTTTTTTTTACTTACTAGTAGTAGGTAGGTAGGTATTTACACCGAAGGCGACATAAAATCGTTGTTCAGCTTGTCCAACCCTGGCCACGTTTTCGGAATCTTTTTCAATTCGTATGAATGAAGCGCCCCATTCTACGAAATCTGTTGCATTGTTTTAAAACAATCGATAGTGGGTCTTTTGTATGGTCAAGTGGTGTTATGAGAAGGCTGCTATGGCTCTTTCACGTTTTACTATGAAATACTAAGTGTTGTTGACATCCGCTATTCTCGCGAACGATGAACGATGTTTATCAATGAACGAGTTTGTGAATGGCTCTGTGAATTGTTTTTTTTATGGGGTTTACCCGAAGTGGCCAAGGGTCTTTACTCTGGCAGATGAGTATTTGCTTTGAGTGCTTCAGATTTTCTTGTCCAACAAAAAAAAGGTGAATCAATGAAGAGTGAGTATATTTCAGCACTGAGTGTAAAGCATGTGAAAATTAGCAAAACTCCAAATAAAATGCTTATTATTATAACCTTAGAATAAGCTATAGGTATAGACGTAGAACATAGAGTTGCCGTAGGTAGGTATGATTATCAACGTTCTGACTCAGGGTAGTATGTATGTATGTCAATAAGCTTAACACTACTTATTTACAGAAGAGGTCACTACTGAAGAATCGCTAGAAAATTACACTTCTTTTATTTTACAGTATTTTTCACAGCACAAAACCAAAGGCACCTGCCAGCGAAACAGCTTGGCTACTAACAAGATTTAGGTAAATAACTAAGATTGAGCAAGTTTACCAAAAATTGTATATCTAACACGGGAATTTTTTAAACTTGGTACCTACCTCTTCATGTTTAGAATTACCGGTTTCGCGAAGGTATCTAACTTCCAACACATGCCTAACTTAACAGTAACTTAACCGCAACTTAGTAGGTAACTTTGTGGATGCAGCTTTATATCGGAGCAACAAGATTGTGTAAAAAAACATCGTCGGTAGGAAGTCAACCCGACTGCACACACACTGTCTTGATACTTGCAAGACGAGCACGACATTTTTAATATACTTTGTAGAGTCAGATCAACTAATAATGTGACATGTAGGTATGTATCAGAGAAAATTAAAGAGAAATGGTGTACCATCCCATCAGTGCATCACAAATCATTTTTAAGATGTTTATGATTTCATTATTCTTTTCTTACTACCAAAAAATATTAAAATAAGTCTATTAACTAATATTTTAGCAAATTATTTCATGTAATAAGTACCTGAATTACAAATAATAAAAAAGCACGCTAATTTGCATTCAAGAACGCGCCCTTTTCGCAGTCAATGATCCTGTCCTAACTTGAATTAAAATCACTCGGCGGGACAAGCAATTTTGGATCAGACGTGTTTTTGTTGCTCTTAAGGTGAAAATAATATATTATGGGATTTTAGTGTTCCGATATCGTGTTACGTTGCATGTGTCAGTGAATTTTGTAATTGCACAAAGTGTAATATTGTTTTCTACGAAATTTCAAGTAGGTAGGTACTTTAAAGTTTTTGTTGGCAAGGAACATACCTACTAGAAAGCTACAGGCTACGTGGACTGTGGGCAATAGAAACAGTGTACGAAGTTTTCCCTCCAAAAGCCTTAAAGTATCAAGACGTGCCACCCGTCGTCGGAGGTGGTTATACCAGGCGCGTAGGCCAAGTCGTACCTGCTCGGGCGCGCTCGAGCCAGTGCGAGTTCCAGTCCCGGGCTAGCCACACGACCGTAGTGAGACAGTGCAACATGCAAGTGATAACCGCTCTGTTTCTGTCCTGGCTGTTTACTTGCTCCAAGGGGGTGATACGCACCCCGCTCGAAGCGTTTCGACCGTCAGCAGAAATCCACATCAGACGCCCTGACAAGCTCCCCCTGCTACCCCACAGGAGATCGCAGTTGCCGCCGAAAAGTGGACTGAAGATTCTGTATCAGACCGGGGTGAGTTTAGCTATAAAGTCGTTCTTTGTAGAGCGTGCTTTGCGAGATCGTGACCTGGCCAGCTCTTGTTTGTGGTCGGTACAAGAGTTCCCTTTACTAGATTTTGAACGAAATGTTCTGTTGGGTAAAACTACTTAGAAACTTTGCCAAGTTTTGGATAGGTAGTCAGTTGTTGTGTCAGTTAAATTAGAATAAAAGTAAAGTTAAATCAGTTCAATAATTTGATACAACTAGAGCATTGACTAAGCATAAAGTAGCGGTGCAAAGTCTATAGGTAATTAGGATTATCTATATACACTAAAACTTAGCACCTAGGTATTATTAGGTATCAACCGAGTTGCCATTTCTACATTTATTTACTTAAACATAATCTTTATACCTATGTACCTACATACAAACACTTATTTACTTTTGCTTGCATTTGGCCTAACTAAATTACTTATCCACACCTTTCCATACCAACCACATTTCATAAAACTGTGTTAATGTTCATTACATCGATAGGATGCATAAATAGTGATAAACATAGGTATCTCAACAAATTTCCAAGGGTACCTACTCTTCCACAAATCTGAACAACTTTCACCAAGAAACTTAAGTAAAAATAATATTACCTACAGTATTTGGACGTCCCATGTATTGACCTACGTTGTTTGTAAATAGAATGTTCAATTTAGTTTCATGGGCTGGAATACCCCTTGACATACCTACTGTTTTACTGAACTATTTTATTTCTACTCTGTATCTTGTAGGTATGGTTAGAATTTTAAATTATGATAGTGTTTGCCAAGTTTTCCAACACAGTTTGTGTTGTTCTCCGAATAACAACTTTGCTTTCAAACTTCAGGAAATGATAATGTTTCATAAACTTCCCTAAGTAAAACTAGTGTCGTTTTACGTTGTAATATTACAAGGTTTTTGATAAAACCTAGGTTTGAAATTATTGTCGAAAAACATGGATTATAACAAAAATTATTATGTCTACCTAACCTAGTCAGTTTTTACGCTTAAGCTATTCAGCAGCTTTTGAATAGCTGTTGCAATAGCTTCAGCTATTCAACAGTTATGTACCTACCTACCAAGAGCACGAAGGAAAAAAAAAACTATATCTGCATCAACTATATAACTATTTCAAATTGTACTATCACCAACAAAACCACCTACTTGTATTAAAACCAGAATAAGTTAGTCCCTTAAATGGGTAGGTGGTTGTGGTGCAGGGTCCATACATGCCAATTCCTATCGGCTTCCTATTAAGAAAATTACAAATCCATACTCGCGCATTAATCTACTTTCATTGAGTTTTTTTTTTTGTTTTGGTTTAGTTTCGTTAAATTGTTACCCTTCGCCACTGGTAGGTGGATTTGTAGGCGATAGTATATAGTCTCAAAAAATCTTTTAAGGCCACCTGTGTTCTCTACGCACTTGATCGATTTGGTTTACTGAAAGCCAAGTGTGTGTGGAAGTCGACAGGAAGTCTGGCAAACTGGTAAAATCTGGATGAGATTACCACAGGAAGTGGAAGATTGGTATCGGAAAGCTAGCGCCCTAATCAATCGATAGGGGTTGTCAGTTACTGAACCACAGCCACAACAGTCCACTGCTGGACATGGGACATTGCCATAATCACCATGCTTGGTAGGCGGATTGGCGAGCGCAGTGAAAGATGTTTAATTTACATGGAACGCTGCTGCCCATTCCCTTGATAAATGAATATCCCTTGGTCGGTTTTTACGACACCGACGGGTAGAAAAGGGGTGATGCGATTCTAAGCCGGCACCACACGGTGAATTAGTTACTGAGCACCGAGGTATTTTGTACAAATCAGTTTTGAAGAACTGTCGGTCGATACGCTTGATTTTTGTACCTAGATCAGCCCTTGGTACAGTCTTAGAATTTAAGGTAGTGCTTGACATTTTATGGTGGTGGCGGCTTAAAATTGCATCCCTCTTACACCTACCCATGGGAAAAAGAGATCAAGAGAATCCAAGGTACGTTCACTATAAATACTACGCTCGCCTACAAAGCGTGCGGTGCGTAGCAGTAGGCAATTAGCGCGAAAATTCTTTGATTCTAGTTTTAATCACTTCAAAATCACGAATAGACAGACACCACAGAATAACAGCAGGTGTTTTTGGACACTACTACTGGTCGAATTTTATCTGCTTGTTTTGAATAGGCACTCAATTAGATTACACTTGGTTTCACATTACTGCCCATAATCGCCCTCTTCTATTAAATATGCTTAAAAAGAGTAAGATAAAGCAGTTTATAATTTGATATATCGATTTAATCCACATCATAGACAATTTTACCCAATTTAAGAGGCAAGTAGGTAAACGGGTAGTGCCATTGCCACATGGAAATGTAGATGTAGACATTACATCGTAAAAAGCTCTAAGTAACGGACTAAAATGGAAATGGAATGGAACACAAAATAATTTAAAAAATCTTTATGATGATTAATGAAAAAAAGTCGCGTTAGAGAACACGTAATCGCCGTAACAGTTCGCTATAAATTAATGACGCACACCATCTTGGCCCCATAGGAGTTTTCGGCGGATTCCACGAAGGGCCCTGCCCCATAATTATTACCATTAATTGACAACTAGGACGGAATCAGGCCCATCACGACCATGACTAAGCCCATCAACAAACTCGTCACAAATATGCGAGAAAAAACGCAAAAACACCTCAATACAGGGTGTTATTGTAAATGCGTGCCATAGCTTCAGGGTAGGCTTAGGTAGTATCGATAAAGGATGCCTTAAAAAATATTGAAAAAATAACCCAGTCACTAATTTTTTTTTTACTTTGCTGACATTTGATTCAATCTCAAAGTTGATTAGACGAAATTACTTGTATGGGCACTCTCTAAACAACAACAGTGTCAAAAAAACCGGCCAAGAGCGTGTCAGACACGCCCACAAATAGGGTTTCGTAGTCAACGTTTAAATATCAGGTTTTTCAGCATTACAAACTTAATTTGTTGCTGGTTTGTTAGCAGCAGTATGATGACCAACCGCAAATAGAAAAACTCAATTTTTTCTGAAACCTTTAAGAGTACAATATCCGTTATAGTTTTCATTGTAACTTCAGATTGTAAGCTATATTCCATATTTATTTCAAATTTTTAGCTTTTATACTTTAGAAGTTACAGCTGGAACAAATTATGGGTCAAAAACGCCCTTTTTAAAAGTAAATATCTCGTGACAGAAACATTTTAGTGACTTTGTTTCAAAGAAACCTCATCTTAGTTTTAAAAGACCTATTCAACGATATCCTACTCAATATTACAGAAGAAAAAAAAATTTTTTGTCCCCCTTTCACTTGTATGGGAGGGGGTCCAAAATACATTTAAAATAATTTTTTCTTAACATTTCTATATTTGGGTCAACACGATCTATCTTCTCACCAAATTTCATGTCGATAGCTCTAAAACTGACGAAGATATGAGGGCGCGGCATACAGACAGACAGACAGACAGACAGACAGACAGACAGACAGACAGACATGACGAAACTATAAGGGTTTCTAGTAGACTACGAAACCCTAAAAATCGTCTCTCAAAAAAAAGTTCTGACTAAATCCGAAAAAAATATATACCTATTTTTTTGACTGGGATTTTTTTCAATATTTTACGGCATCATAATTCGATACTTCACCTACCCTGAAGCTATGGCACGCATTTAAATTAACACTCTGTAGTAGTATCAACAATTTCCTGTGATGAAATTAAAATTACCACCGTGCGAGAACATATCATAATAATTATTTCTAGGCCAATAAAATAAGAAATAAACACGTTCCGGATGTCAAGTTTTGTACGTCGTATTTCAAAAACAACGATAATCATTATTACGCCTAATTTTAAAGTCTATTCAAGAAGATAATCATACTAACCTAGGCCAGTAATTGCGTGCGTTCGATAATCGGTTTTGGAAAAAAGTTTATCGTGTATTCGAATATCAACTGTGAGATGGTGAGCTTAAGATTTAGGGTCGGACCCGTGTGAGAATTTTTAAAAATGGAATTATAAAGTCGGTGTGTGCGTAGGCGCACGCCGCGCGCCGCCGCGCCGCGCGCGTAACTCCGGTAGCGGCAGGTGTTCATTCACTCATTCTTATCTTGACAGTTTCGATGACTTACGATCGGAGCCTGGGCCGGGCCCGTGTGTGCTATTTGCTTAAAAAAATATTTTTTTTATGTCACTGGCTTAAGTTGCTTTAAGGTGATTTAAGCCTATTCGTAACGGTAATCGTCTCTTCGATCGTTCGTCTCTTTATGGTATGGAATTTAAAGTTATCTTGTCGTTTATTCATATTAAGTTTTAAGCGAGAGTTTTAATCTTGACAGATACGAGTTTTTTGGCGGTTTTTATTTTAAACATGGAGTCGTTTTCTATTAAGCCGGGGTATTGTGGGAGGTGGTTGCAAAAGCGGCGTTTTTGGCGATAATTTGGCGTGGAGGAGCCGGCGGGAGTCAAAGTGGCGGCGGATGAGTACAAGGAGAGTTTAGTGCTCCTTGAGATTTGAATAACAAAGCAGGGAGGGTGCCGCCTGTGATCTAGCCGACAGGGACACACCTCTACGCCACGCTGATTGTACAACACAGAACTATTCTACTCCACAAACAAAGGCTTAGAATGGGCTTTGATTAAGATGGGGGTTGTTATTGCTCCGTTGACAAGTTTTTTCCACATTCATTTTGCTTCTGGGTATTTCTGCAGGTAATTCAATGTGACTGCAGTCTTAGACGAAAATATGACAAACATCTTCATTTCATTTATGATATATTTATATCAACAATGGGCCGTTGATATCTCTTATTAGAACCTATGTATGTAGGTAGATTACTAGGACAAGACCTGTTCTACATTTCATAACGAGGCATATTATAAAGTCAGGTTTAAAAAATATTTCGGTTGATTTATTCTTGAAGGTATTCTGCCCTTGAAATAGACGTTACGCAATTAAACTGTCACGAGACAAACCTGTCCCATTTAAATATTACCAGGCAACAGTCACTATGTCACTTTATAATAGCAAATATACACGTGTAAAAACATACTGATAATGACGCTGAATGATAGATTGTATGTAGTGTAAATTTTATTGTTCTTTCATTATTAGAAAACAATATTCCTCCTAAGGAGGTCCATAATCTAGATTTTTTCTCTGGACCACATAAACAGGGATACCCTGTGTAATCTGGATTATATCTAAGGCGCAGATGATATCGTTTTCGAAGCTCATTTAGAAGATCTTTGGCTTCTGGAATTCCTCTTAGAAAATCCAAAATAGCATGGCGTTTGATGCCGTACGCAGAAGCCTGAGGTGCGCTCCAGACAGCTCCTTACGGTACCAAATCTGATAGTTCAGGGCCAAGATTCGGACACATCCTCTCCTAATCCACAGGAAGCCGAGATTTAGAAGCGGAATCAAATTTCAAGAGACAATGTCGCCCAATCGGACGCTGAATAGAATAATGACTTGCAATTTGCGGAGGCATCAATGCAATTGTCTTCGCCGTTGACTGGCAATGACAAGAAAACAACCAATTGTCAGTAAATATTGCTAACAAGCGTGATTTGGTAACTGGGTTTGCGTTAAGAAGTGTCTGAATAAAGTTGAACGAAATTAGGCCAAGAAGTAGGCGTTGCCCGGAATAGGATCAAACTACGTGATGGATGATCCAGAAAAGATTAGTATAGGTAATTGGATTAATTGAGTAATAAATTCAGATTAGGCAGTAAATCCTGGCTAGACAGTTAAATCGGTTTGTGAATAAAGGAACAACTAGTCTCATTGCAAAGAGTTCCCGATTTTAATAAGGTTTTTCGAAGACCTGTTTGAAGCACTTCCTTGCATAGAGATCTAGAACTATTATACCATAATGACATGCATATATTAGACACAAGCATAGGCACAAATCAGGGAGACGGTGCAGGACCTATAGATATTGCCTACCTATCACTTACAACCGCTTAAAACTCTTGTTTAGTTTCGTATCAAAAACGGTTTCGTATCTTTTTGAGCGGACGGTGCTGGCAACACTTTTCGGTCCGCCCCGTCTGTCATCTTTACGCTAGCGTTGTTGAAGCGAATTTTAGTTTTAAGTGGTGTAAAATTAAGTGCAAATTGGAGGAAAGGAGTTCTAGAACGAGCGGATGTTCCAGCGCTGTGAGTTTAGGTTATTCCCTATTCCTGCGCTCCTAAAATATCCTGAATACCTGATTCCTGTCATACTTAAACTCACAAAGAAACGGCATCATCGTTTGCTCGGTAAGCAATTCGTTGCTGGGCCCTGTTTAAGTAGATTTTGGAAACAAGAATTTCTCGGCCGGAAACTTTCCGGAACAAAATTCTCTCATTAAATTTATTTTATTTAGCTATAGTAAAGAGCACTACGAATCGTAGTCAAATGTTGTTCCGAGGCTGATCGACCATTTAGTTTTAGATTTTAAGATAACTTTAATTTGCTTCCACTGCGCTAAGATCAGCTTCGGAATCAATCATTTTTTGGTAGCAGAGCGTGGTTGCTTTATTGCAACATAGTTAGCCGTAATTTAGTATTAAGCGTGTTTTTTATATTACCCACATATTTTATTAATTTTGGAAAATATTGTTTCGGTCTTTTTTTGTGACTGTATTGTTTGCCTAGTGAACGGTACCTTATCGGTAAGGTCTAGGCCAGTCAACTAACATTTGTTTTGTGGTATTTGTTTATTGTTTTTCGTTTTATTAAGTCGAGTGTGTAAAAGTTGGTACCATGGCTCCCTCGATCGCCAGGTATAAGGCTGCTATAGGGTCAGGATTAAGGTGGTTTACTACCACAGCGGCAATGATCGGCCGCGAGGACCGGGAGGACGCGCTCTTGAAAAGTGCACAACAGGTAGATGAACGGGTTCGGTTTGTGTCGGATCAACTCACAGAGTGCCTCATTCTCCTTGAGGAGACTCCTAACCCTGAAGATCAGGAGCGGGTCGAGGCCGATGTAAGCCAGTGCTTGGAGCTGGCACAGGGCATTGAGCAGGCAGCTGCGAATATAACTAGGCGACGTGACGGAAAGGGAGCCATTCCGTGGTAAAGTGGGACAAGGATTACAGGTGCCTCTTCCGCCTGTTACGGTTCCAGTCTTTGCAGGCGATTACGCCGACTGGCCGGCGTTTGAGGACCTGTATAGCAGTGTGGTCCACACACGGACGGACATAACGCCGGCGTACAAGATGGCTCAGCTGATGTCCAGGCTACATGGAGAGCCTCATGAATTGCTGACGCATTTGGCTGTCTCGGATAGCAATTATGAGGTGGCGTGGAAGATCCTTACCGACCGGTATCGGAACAAGCGCCTGATTGTAGACAGGCTGTTAGACCAGTGGCTGTCAATACCAACCATAACGCGAGGTACGGACCTCCGCGAGAAAATCTTCCACCCAGTCAGTGTCGCGGTCAGCGCTAGAGCGACAGGGTTTGCCAGTGGCGGGCTACGGTTATATCTTGGTCCACACAGTGCTTCGCCGCCTGCCGAGCGAAATGGTCGCTCGATTCGAGCAGCTCCATGGGGCAAGTCCTCGGACCACCTCCCGACCTACGAGGATCTGAAGTCGTTCCTCGAGGCCGAAAGCAGGCGAGTGGACGTCCAGGCTGGTGAAGCCCTCGCAGAGACCTCTGCCCCTCGCCACCCGGAACGGCCGGGTGCATCGGCGCGAGGAGGCAACAGTGGGCAACCCAGGCGGTACAACACCGCATTGGAATCAGGGTGTGCCTACTGCAGGAGACAGGCCACGGGGTGGCAGCGTGTCAGGAGTTTGCTGCGCAGCGGGTTCAGAGGAGACGGGGTGTGGCACAGCAGAGGCGTTGGTGTTTTCGGTGCCTGGGGCCGCATCAGGTGCGAGTGCCCTTCAAGCACCAACTGTAGGTACTGCCAGGGTGCACACCATCCGCTGCTCTGCATGAATCGCTCCGGAGGCGCCGGGGCAGCGCTGGATCGGATCAGCGAAGGAGCCTGCCCACCAAGGAGGGAGCAACGCTTCCCACCCCCTCAAGGAGGAGCCCACCTCCGCATCGGTCACAGGGACAGGCAGGGGACGTCAACAGACGGAGCCCACTTACCCAAGGACGTGGGGACGATCCCCACCACGGCAGCAGGTGCCGGATTGGGAAGAGCGGCACAGGAACGTGGCCAGGACACCCATCCCAGGTACGGGATTCAACGGGCGGGTGACAGGGGGCACTAGGCAGCCACCAGGGTACATGCAGTATTCTGCGGGCTTGAGCCACCTGGTTGGGTCTCAAGACCCACGCATGCCCCCGCCTATGCCTGAGTACCCGCGGCTACAGGCGCAACCTCGGTACGGACGTTTGCCGTCGGGGTACTATAGAACTCCAGCCATGGCCTTTATGGGCAGACCTCCCTACCAGCAGGAGTGGGACCCATACACAGGTTTGGGTAGTGAGGATACCCCGCGGGACGGCCTCACCGCGTTTAGATTCCCGCTAGGTAATCGCCGCCTACTCATCAGCTTCGGCTCCCCGTCCAATCACGGTACTTTTGCCAACGGCTAAGATTTGGGTATGGGGATACGGTGGCCGGACCATTCAAGTAAGAGCCCTACTGGATACAGGAGCTCAGGGATGTATTGTATCGAGTAAGCTGGTGAGTAGGCTAGGCCTAAATGTACGGCCAAGTGAGGATGAAGCTGTAGGCATCGGGGGCCTAAATGTGCCTGACATTCGGGGTCAGACGAACTTTGAGTTCGCATTAGGTAGCACATGTACAGGGTCAGCTATCAAGTCTCAGCCGTGGTGCTGGATGAAGTGGTTGGGAAACTCCCTCAGGTTAGGTTACCACCAACGGTACGAGGGTTAACCACAGGGTTGGAGTTAGCTGATCCTGATTTTGATACTCCTGGTACGGTGGACGTACTTCTCGGGTCAGACGTCCTCGGGAGATTATGGTGCAGTAGGAAGAAGGTACTCCAGGAAACTGGTTTGGTGGCCGTAGATACCACAGGGGTATGTTGTTTTCGGCCCAGTTTGGAGACCTCAGGACCTACCAGAAGGGATCCGGTCCTCTATGGTAGTGTGCTGTCAGAGGTGCTGCAGAGGTTTTGGGAGTCCGAAGAGCCGCCCACGGCGGACAGACGGAAGCCAGAGGATGACGAGTGCGAGTTGTTCTATCAATACAACACTGCGAGATGCCCGTCAGGCAGATTCGTGACCAGGCTACCTTTTCTCCCAAACCGCCCCGCTTTAGGTAGTTCGCGACAGCTCGCGGAACGGAGACTACTCGGAATGGAGCGGAAGATGAGGCGAGACCCAGCACTTCGGCAGAAGTATATAGAATTCATGCGGGAATATATTCAATTGGGCCACATGTCGGTGTCCAGCCTGGATTGGAGGTGTGTCGAGCATTATTACATTCCACACCTGGCTGTCTTGAAGTCACCTGAGGCGAAAATACGGGTGGTGTTTGACGGTTCTGCTCCTACCTCGAATGGTGTGTCTGTGAACCAATGTTTGCACGCGGGTCCTAAATTGAACCGGGACATTGTGGACATTCTCACAGACTTTCGGTTACACCAGGTAGCGTTCGTCGCAGACGTCAAAATGATGTTTCGCCAAACCATGATACATCCGGATGACCGTCGGTATCAGCTGATTTTGTGGCGTGAGAGCCCAGATGAGCCGATGGTCACATACGAACTTAACACGGTGACGTATGGACTTAAGCCAAGTCCGTATTTGGCAGTACGTACGCTGCGAGTGTTGGCCGCACAGGAAAGGGTAAGATATCCTCGAGCCGCAGCAGTACTGGATCGCGACGTCTACGTGGACGATATCTGCACGGGTGCTGATAGCGTGGAGCAGGCGCTAATTCTACGAGACGAGTTGATCGCGATCATGGGTTCAGGAGGTTACGAGTTGCGGAAATGGTTGTCCAGTTGCCCAGAGCTCCTGGCCGGTTTGCCAGGCGAGTTCCATCAGGACCCGCACCTCTTTGAGAACCCGGACAATCCAAACACGTTGGGCATCCTCGGGGTGCAATATAGGCCAACGCATGACGTATTCACGTACAAGATCGAGCCCGACCTTTTGGAGAAAACTTGGACTAAGCGGTCGGTACTGTCGACAATCGCTAGAACGTTCGATCCTAGCGGATGGATCGCCCCGGTTACGTTCATGGCGAAGTGCCTTTTACAAAGGTTGTGGCTAGCCAACTTAGGATGGGACGACCAACTCTCCGGAGAGTTGTTGAAGGATTGGCTCAAGTTTGTGACCACCTTACCAGGGATTGTGCACATCGCGATACCCCGCAAGTTAGTCCCATCGGTGGGATGTAAGGCTACCCTACATGGGTTTTGTGACGCCTCGGAGCGAGGGTACGCGGCAGCTGTATACCTTCGGACAGCAAGTTCAACGGGAACTGTGCACGTGCGTCTGGTTATGGCCAAAAGTAAGGTGGCACCAGTCAGAACTAGATGGACCATCCCCAAATTGGAATTGGCAGGGCAGCTCTTCTAGCGCGCTTGCTAAATCATGTAACCTGCAATCTGCGTGGTACCATCAACTTGGATGAAACGGTGTACGCGTGGACTGACAGTCGGATAGTTCTGTGCTGGTTGCAGACGTCGGTACATACACTTGAGGTTTTCGTTGCAAATCGGGTGTCACAGATTACGGGGTCGGAAACTCCGTTAGTGTGGAGGCACGTACCGGGAGAATGGAACCCAGCGGACTGCGCTTCGCGCGGGTGCAGGGCACCTGATTTGGTGAGTCACCCACTGTGGTGGGGACCTCAATGGCTGACTGAGTCGCCGCAGGAATGGCCATTCAACGAGTGCAGGGCGCCGCTTGGGCCACCTGATCGAGGTTTGCGAGTGAACGTGGGGCAACTCGTACCGAAGCCTAACCCAGCTTTCTTGCTGGAACGGTATAGCTCCTCGACAAACTTCTTGGGGTGACAGGTTGGATCAAGCGGTTCGTGAACAACTGCAGGAAGCCTCAAGCAGAACGGAACTTTACACCTGTCCTCTCGCCTGCGGAGCGGATGCGGCTCTATGCTCATTGGTTAGAGTCGTCCAGGCGGAACATTTTGAAGAGGAGGTCAGGCTGCTCAGGGATGGACGTGGAAAGCTGAAGGGAGGACTTGTGCGCCTCAACCCATTCCTGGATGAGCAAGGTATGCTCAGGGTTGGAGGCAGACTTCGGAACGCTAGCCTGCCCTTTTCGGCTCGGCATCCACTGTTACTTCCAAAAGGGGACCATTAGTTGAGCTCTTAGTCAGGGATCGTCATGAGAAAAACTCGCACGCGGGCTGTAATGCGCTATTGGCCATCCTACAGCGCGAGTTCTGGATCTTATCGGGACGACGAACGGTACGTAGCGTTGTGTTTAGGTGCTTGCCTTGTTACCGCTTGAAGGCAGCCACAATGCAGCCACAGATGGGAGATCTCCCACCGGACCGGGTGACGGAGGCCTGGACGTTTGCAGGTGTGGGAACGGATTTTGCAGGCCCTTTCATGGTAAAGGCATCACGCCTACGGAACGCAAAGTCTATCAAGGCGTACTTGTGCGTGTTCGTGTGCCTAGCCACCAAGGCCGTCCACTTGGAGCTCGTGGCCGACCTATCTACGGAGGCCTTTTTGGCAGCGCTGGAGAGATTTACGTCGCGACGAGGGCGACCAGCGCTGATCAGGTCGGATTGTGGTACCAACTTTAAGGGTGCTGATCGGTGTATGAAAGAAATTGTAACGTTCTTACGGGAGAACGAAGAAGCCATCAGCACGGGCCTCTCCCGTCAGGGCATTACCTGGGTGTTCGATCCACCAGCGTGGCCTCACTGGGGTGGTATTTTTGAAGCGGTTGTAAAGTCCGCTAAGACGCATTTGTTGCGCGTTGTAGGGTTAACAATTTTGACTTTCGAGGAGCTGGCGACCGTATTTTGTAAAATTGAGGCTGTACTCAATTCGCGTCCTTTGTGTCCGCTCAGCTCAGACCCAAATGATTTAGAGGCCCTAACGCCAGGGCATTTCTTAATTGGCCGCCCACTTAACGCCTTGCCGGAATATCCCTATACGGAGGTGAATAGCAATCGTTTGTCGCGTTATCAGTTGTTGCAGCAAATGACTCAAAACTTTGGAAGCGTTGGTCGCTTGAGTACTTGCACATTCTGCAGCAACGCCTTAAGTGGACGGACAGGACTGAACCCCCCTGCATTGGGGATCTCGTTCTGGTTAAGGATGCCAACCTACCGCCACTGCGTTGGCGCCGGGGGCGCATTCTCAACCTGTTTCGGGTAGTGATGGCACTCCTCGAGTTGCAGAAGTTCAGGTGGGGATTCAGTCCTTAAGCGAGCAGTAGCTACATTATCACGCCTGCATAGAGCGGACCGATGTGTCGGTCCGGGGCGGGTGAATGTTTAGTTTCGTATCAAAAACGGTTTCGTATCTTTTTGAGCGGACGGTGCTGGCAACACTTTTCGGTCCGCCCCGTCTGTCATCTTTACGCTAGCGTTGTTGAAGCGAATTTTAGTTTTAAGTGGTGTAAAATTAAGTGCAAATTGGAGGAAAGGAGTTCTAGAACGAGCGGATGTTCCAGCGCTGTGAGTTTAGGTTATTCCCTATTCCTGCGCTCCTAAAATATCCTGAATACCTGATTCCTGTCATACTTAAACTCACAAAGAAACGGCATCATCGTTTGCTCGGTAAGCAATTCGTTGCTGGGCCCTGTTTAAGTAGATTTTGGAAACAAGAATTTCTCGGCCGGAAACTTTCCGGAACAAAATTCTCTCATTAAATTTATTTTATTTAGCTATAGTAAAGAGCACTACGAATCGTAGTCAAATGTTGTTCCGAGGCTGATCGACCATTTAGTTTTAGATTTTAAGATAACTTTAATTTGCTTCCACTGCGCTAAGATCAGCTTCGGAATCAAACAACTCTACAGTAGTGTAAAGGACGATGTAGCAAAAACTTTGCAGACATGATCAGTCCACAACTTTTCAACGAGCTCTTGTAACAACTCATATCAGTCATAACGGATCCAATATTTTGTATGGAAGATTTAATTCTGGTTTCGCAAGACCCCGTATAGCTTATATAGGTATATAGCGAGGGTCAAACACAGTGGCGTGCCAGCAGAACAATGTGGAATCGGGTGTCGGCGCATATTGGCCTGAATTAGTGCGCACGCGCAACCCAGGCCGGCGTAAACACCAGCTCGCGCTTTTAATCATCGTGATATTGGTAACACTTAGGGCCGTGCGGTACCGGCTTAGAATAACATCACCCCATATGTTTAACGTGGGTGTCGTAAGAAGTATCTAAGGGATTTGATAGTTGATGTGTTGATTGCAATTCAGGCGTCAGGATGACAACCTGTCACGTTGATGAATGACTCTCAAACTATTGTCAGCCGTGCTGTGAATGGCCATTTTACACCACGTCTGACAAAAGTTGGTATACAGCCGTTTACACTTTACACCACTAACAACACTCATGATAGTGTCTTTACGGCCGTTTTATTATAATACCACAGGATATCACAATGTCGGTTTTGAAATAGTTTCAATGAGAAATGCACTCCAATCCAACTAGTATTACCTACTCTAATATATACGAAAGGAAGGTCTTTTGTTGTCGGTGACAGAGGTCCGGACGCAATAGAAGAACGACAGACACACGGTTATAATGTCAGAAATGCAAGAAAATGTGGCTTGAAGGAAACGTGCTATTTACGTCGACCGGTCACACATACCAAATGATGCCGGCTTATAGCATCACCCCATCACATTCCCAATGTTAATATCCGAAAGGAAGGTTGGTGTCGCCGGTGGCAGGAGGTCCGCCGGACGCAATAAGAGACCGACAGACACACCGACAGTTATAATATAAGAAATGCAAGAAAATGTTACTTGAAGAAAACGTGCTGCTATTTACGTCGACCGGTCTCACATACCGAGTGATGCCGGCTTATAGCATCACCCCATTACATTCCCAATGTTAATATCCGAAAGGAAGGTTGGTGTCGCCGGTGGCAGGAGGTCCGCCGGACGCAATAAGAGACCGACAGACACGCCGACAGTTATAATATAAGAAATGCAAGAAAATGTGACTTAAAGGAAACGGGGCATTTACGCCGACCGGTCTCGTAGATACTTTTGTAAGAAAAAAGTCATTGCG
Organism: Phthorimaea operculella; assembly: GCA_024500475.1. Taxonomy (NCBI): domain Eukaryota; kingdom Metazoa; phylum Arthropoda; class Insecta; order Lepidoptera; family Gelechiidae; genus Phthorimaea; species Phthorimaea operculella. The sequence goes on along the minus strand of JANFCV010000002.1, from coordinate 5,419,031 downwards.
TTATAAAATACCTGTCTTTTCTTCGATATAGTGGGATACCGAGTCAACTAAGGACCTTTTAAAATGAGTCTTATTTGCGTTAGGTACCTACCTATAGTAATTGTAGTCGGACATCATAATTTGCCTGTCCTTATCCCACCCAAATCAGTTGGGGGTCAGCGCTAAACGTTTTGTTAAACGGCCGCCTGCCAGACGTCAACCCTCTTTGGGAATGCTATTGCAGGTGGTATCACCGCCACCATGCGGTTGACTTTACGTCGCCTTATGCGAAACACCCTGAGTGGACTAGGCAGTAGTTTATTCTAATACCTTCATCAAATCAAAAGATCAAAATAAAAATTAAAACTACGGCCAAGCACTAAAATGCAAAAAGCTATAATAAATAATAAAAGTAGGTAGGTGAGTAAATAGGTATAGAATAAATTACCTAACCGCAAAATTTAAATGTCAGTTTACAGGCGCTAAAATTCTTTATTTAGGTACAAAAAACGCCGGAATGTTGCATAAATACTTGTTAATTTATTTTATAGTCTCATTAGATCAAAATTATGATACCAGCCAGTAGAATGAAAAGAATGCTAGGTAGGTATGTAGACTTAACATCTTTTGTCTAATCAACACACAATAGAATATAAGAAACCCAAAATAGACGTAAAATTGTGGAAAAATAAAACAAGCCATTTCTATGCAAACTGTTTATGATATGAGAACAATTTCACATACTTTTAGGACAAGATAACTTATATGGAAATGTTGGCAGTTTAGTTAAGTTTACGTTGGTGTTTAAGGTATATAATAAACATTATACCTACTGCGAGTACTTTCTATTGTTTTACGAGGAAAAGAAATGGGTTTTTGTGCATAACATATCTTTTTCGCCCTTAGCTCCTGCTATGTTCTTGTTAGAAATGGCGCTACTTTCTATGACTCAGATTGTGCATGCTATGATATGACTAAGACGCAGAATGTTATTCACCATTTGGATTACCCCCAGGACTTTACGTGACCTAGACTAAATAAAGTTCTATAATTACTTTCAAATGCATTTTACTATTATCATTACGTAAAGGTGGCTTTTTATCAGGTCAGGAGCATTCAATAAAATTCTAGGTTACGATACTAGATTAGTATTACATAATTATTATCCTTTCTTACCTTACAAATGCTTAATGTGTCCCTTATCAGTGCTAACTAATGGTAACCGGTCGATTATTCACTGCGGATATTGCTAAATTGGGATATGGACATTTCAAATTAAATTATCAGGTTTTACTTTATAATTTACATAAGAGTTACAGGAAAGGCAATGCAAGCAAGAAATACTCTTGAAACTAAAACATAGTCATGAAAGTAATAAAATACTCGTGAAACTAATAAAATACTCATGAAACTAAAAGCGTTCTCCGTGATTCCTCTTTGAATTCGATAGTTTAAAAAACAAGATACTACGTCAGCATTGGAATTGGAACCAAAATCAATAAGAAATAATGAGATAATTTCCGATTGGTCACGGAGTGGGCAGGGCGCGTAACCAGCGTGACGCGTGACGGAGCGACACGCGTCAACAATGGAAAGTGGCAGAGGTCTGGGCGACCTCGGGGAGACGAGACCACTATCCAGTAAGGCTGAGACATAGTGAACTTCAAGCCTTAGCTTATCTTCTTAGTTATTATAATAAAAATAATATAATAAAATATCATTTATTTAGCTCTCCAATGCAAATTACATAGCACCGCTTATTAAAACAGTTTTCTTGGACAATGTTTTGCACAAGTAGAGACTGGTGCCTGAAATAGACGGGAGTCTGTGCTTCAGGTTCACCAGGGCCCCAGGTGAACTATTCTGTCTTGGGAAATCAAAAATTCTAAAATTGTTTGACAAAATTATCATCCCATCATTGGGCAGAAGTACCGACCTGACCTATATCTGTGTTTGTAAATATTTATTTTCCTCATTACGGCTCAGGTTGGATGAAACAATAAAATAGATTTATTTTAGACGGCAGAGACAGTACATAGACTGCCTCTGCCTTCGTAGATTTGGAAGCAACGGGGAAAGGAAAAAAACTGTATTTAATACCTAGGGTTTTAGAAGACACATTTCCGAAATAAAACATGGCAAAATCCGATACAATAAGAAACACTGAAAGCTCCAATATAAAACATTATAAAAAAACATTCCCAGTACAAAGTAAAGTACACAGCCGTCCTATGGGTGAAAACTACAAAATATATCTGCTGACTCATCGTGATATATTTCTATTAACACCTAACTACTAATGGCAGTCAGTCAAGCACAAAAATAGCTCCGACCTTCGCTGTTAATAACTTGCAAAGTTGCGACCAAGTTTGGCTATGTCAGTTCTATTCTTTGACATTAGACTCTATTCTGCAGACCTACTAAAGTTCGTTTTTAGAAATATCACTGTTAATATTAGAAATTGAAAGAGGAGATAAGATTTTTTTGTATAGTTTTAGTACTGTTTATAACATCTTGTTGTGCCATATTGCACATTAAAAATTTTAGGGTTAACTCTTTTGCACTATGTTACCTACACAGTGTAAAAATCTCTCTTATTAATTCGTTCGTCCGTTTAATAAAATACGGGACAAGACAACGAATTGACCAACCTTGTTGTCAGAGTTGCTGAACCACCGTAAACTAGGTATCTAACAGTAGCGTATTAATTGGCTATGTTTCTGTCTATATTCTTTGGTATTAGGCATCAGAATCTACCAAAATTAGGATGAAGTGTGTAAACCTTTTTTCTAATTGTATGCTACTGAAAATAGTCCCAATACAGAGATAGTTCATTTAAGTCTTGTCACCGAAACATGTGAATTGAGTCTATCGCGTGACCAAAAGCTATCGCTCATTCCTCACTTCCGAAGCGCGAACGAAATATTTACACTGACTATCTGACTACTTCCCCGGCCAAAGACAGATCGTGAATATAGCTGGTGTAATCAGCTTTACAGAAAAAAAGATTAAAAAGAAGATAAAAAACGGCCAAGTGCGTGTCAGACTCGCACAGGTAGAGTTCCGCGAAGAGAATGCAGATAGATTGAATCAATGACCAAAAGCTATCGCTCATTCCTCACTTCCGAGGCGCGAACGAAATATTTACACTGACTTTTTTTGGAAAACTTCCAAGATTTTCACCGCAGGCAGGATTTGAACCTGCGACCTTCGGCATCAGTACTGCCGACGCCCTAACCAACTGGGCTACCGCGGTTCTAATCGAGCCCGCGAAATTTTGGAAGTATATCTTGTCCACTATCGCGTGGATGGGCTCCATCTACCGGGACAGTTTTGCAACTAATTCCCAGCGACTAATTCATTCTTTACAGATTGAATGTAGTCAAAGCGATGAAAACCCGCGATAAATTAAATACCAAATTTTAAAACACTTCTCGTGTTAGGTAAACAATTTTTGGAAAACTTCCAAAATTTTCACCGCAGGCAGGATTTGAACCTGCGACCTTCGGCATCAGTACTGCCGACGCCCTATAAGGAACCCTAAAAAGATATAAAAAAGCAAGAACAGGATTTGAGGAGACACCTGTGTTACGCGACAAAAAACCTAAATAAGTGCGCTCCTTTTTTTTCCTCGCTCACCGCTTTAAAAAATAAACAGTTGGAGCCGGTGCCTTGATTTTTATTTTTTGCTGAGAGATTGAATAGGCATATTAAAGTTATCAAGTCAAAGCATCAGGAGTAAAATATTTTATTGGTTGGTAGCTACATAGGTAGGTAAGCTACGAAAAATCTATCTACATAATAAATTAAGAGCAAATACCTACAACTTTAATTATAAATTGTATTTCATTTTGGATTAACGGATAACTAGTACGGATTTATATATCAATTTATTCCGGATCAAGTGTTGAAATTAAATATTATTACGGCTGAATGGCAAACTGTTTATCTGCCTCATTACGATTTTGCACAAAGCGCTTTATGAATATTTTCCAAACACTACCACTTAATCAACAAATTACAACTTTTTATAGATAATACGCAGGGTTCAAAGAGTAACTTCCTATCATGTACTTTCAATCTAAATTAGACAGACAGTCAGAACACAACACTTTCCCATACATAAATAAATCCTCCCCAAGAAACACGTGTTTAGCTTCCCATCAAAAAATGAGCCCCAATTTTATCTTAAAAGACTCTTTAAGAAGGCAATACTTGAGACGAGACTCGAACCCGGGACCGGGAGCGAGCATCCGTCTTCCCCACGTGCGCTCTGAATGGGCCGGTCCGGATGTCTATGCCACAATGGGGACACCCTATATGGTAATCTGAATGGGAGTAGGTAATGTAGCAATGGTCTTGTAAAGAATGTTTCTAAGGGCATCCTATATCACACTATACTGGTAGGTAGGTACTAAATAGATCCATCTTAACTGTTTTAGATCTATACCATTTCCCAAGTTTCACAACTCGGATACCGATGTAGTTATAAATCAATTATATGATGCATTTAATTTTGATTTATTTAGTTCCCAATGACAGATCTATAGTTTTCGACTTTAAGATTGCACAATTTAATCAAAATCGCCTTCTTTTCATTCACTATGCATAATACTACGTTGATAAAGTAGGCATTCTATGAATTTCCGTCAAAACATTCGATATAAGAATTTCAAGAAAAAATACTCATAAAATTAAATGACTGAGAAGATTACGTGAATCTATTGAATCAAATAATGGACATTCTTAATGGAGATAATATTCAACATTAAATGTCATACGATGTTTATTATAAAAATGAGGAAAAATTTCATAAAAGATTACTGTATATGTAAAGCTGATGTAGTAATGTCGAACATTTATGCATACTCGTTTATGTAATAGGTACTTAATGTACCTAAGAAAAAGAAATAGGATCTTAACCTACTACCTACAAAAAGAAGGTTATGAAATCTGCATGTAATCAAAATAATGAAATATTAGAATTAGTAGGTTCGAAGTTCAGAAATTTTGTAAGCCTATTTTTGTATAGGCAATCGCCTAACTCATGGAGTCGAAAAATCTGCATGCCCTTTTCTCAACTTATTAGTGGCCGGCACAAAAAAAATAATGCAGTAATCTAGTGTATAGGAAGTCAGATAAAATTTTGCGAAATTACCTACAACTTATATTGTGTGTGTTTGTGTGCAATACACGTAGTTAGATGTATTATTACGTGCATTCATTCATGTGCTACCGCTTGCGACAGTGTCGTGTTGCATAGGTACTACTGTGGAAACTTACGAATAGTTACAATCTATTTATAGAAAAACCGGCCAAGAGCGTGTCAGACACGCCCACAAATAGGGTTTCGTAGTCAACGTTTAAATATCAGGTTTTTCAGCATTACAAACTTAATTTGTTGCTGGTTTGTTAGCAGCAGTATGATGACCAACCGCAAATAGAAAAACTCATTTTTTTCTGAAACCTTTAAAGGTACAATATCTGTTATAGTTTTCATTGTAACTTCAGATTGTTAACTATATTCCATATTTATTTCAAATTTTTAGCTTTTATACTTTAGAAGTTACAGCTGGAACAAATTATGGGTCAAAAACGCCCTTTTTAAAATTAAATATCTCGTGACAGAAACATTTTGGTGACTTTGTTTCAAAGAAACCTCATCTTAGTTTTAAAAGACCTATTCAACGATACCCTACTCAATATTACAGAAGAAAAAAAAATTTTTGCCCCCCTTTCACTTGTATGGGAGGGGGTCCAAAAAACATTTAAAATATTTTTTTCTTAACATTTCTATATTTGGGTCAACACGATCTATCTTCTCACCAAATTTCATGTCGATAGCTCTAAAACTGACGAAGATATGAGGGCGCGGCATACAGACAGACAGACAGACAGACAGACAGACAGACAGACATGACGAAACTATAAGGGTTTCTAGTAGACTACGAAACCCTAAAAATCACATCGTCACATATGCCTATAATTGGCAGTTCATTGCTGGACGTAGGCCTCCCCTAGGGTACGCTACACTGCACGATGTTACATCTTCGCCATGCCCGTCACTAGCAGCCGCTCTATTTAAGTCATTGGTCCATCTGGTCAAAAGACGACGTAACTCATACATATTTCACAAAAGGCCTTTCTAGTAAATTGCTCTATTAACCTAATTTTCTCAGATTGGATGTAATATAATTTACACGTTGCCAGTATTTCTTGGTTGCGGTGGATAGATAACCATGATTGATGATATCATAATACACACTTGTCAGCAAGCTTAGTCGATATTAACCAACCGAATATGTTTCTGAGTAGAATGTGACTAAGCGATTTAGTGGCTACAAACCAAAACATTAACTTTCCTAGTAAGAAATATACGGAGTACAAAAAGGGGATAACAAGCCGAAAGGAGGTCAAGGTAATCATGAAACTGGACAATTTCCCCCATGGAATATGGATCGAAATATGAAAAACAAAATCTTATATTTCGACCTATGTTCCATGTAGAAAGTTTGTTACTCCCAGTATAATCTCGATACCAAATCATATAGGAATATTGTTGAAAAATCAGATGGCTGATTAATTTTAAAAGCCTACACGGCAGCTAGAAAAAAATACTATGCAAACGGAACAGTTATCTTTTGAACACAAACAAAATCTCCAAGCAATTCCTCGGGTCATTTATCACGGACCGCGCTGTACCTCTAATTGTATGCAGTATAATTTATAAAACGTCACTAACCATATACGTGTTCAACAAAGCCGGTACACACGACGCGACAATTAGGAGAGCACGCGCCAAAGGTCTTTATAGATAGAAGGCGTAAAGGTTAATGGTTCCGCGTTTCATATTTGGTATATTGCGTAGAGCCTAACAATCCAAGAATGATCGGAAAATTAGAAGAAGAAAATCAGATCTTATCAAATGCTGTGGGTTACAAATACAATCGATTACAAATAAAAAGTAAAATGGTAAATAACATAAAATACTGCTGCTTCTCATCAAAGTCAGTGAGACCTGGGTTCACTGGGTAGGTAGTTCGTCGATTCAGACACGATAGAAGAAGTAGAGATCAAGATATTCAGAGCAGATTTCTGGTACACAGTGTGTGTGTAGAAATTGATTGAGGTGCGTGCGGTAATAGGCACTAGACAATTTAGTAAAATATACTACACTTCCCATCAGAAAAATCGAAACACCTCGCTTTTTCTTGTTTTTGGCCGAATTGAACACCAAAAAGTATTGTTTGCATTAAAAAAATGACATGACTGTGTAGCTGGCAGTTTTGTCTTTTCAGTGTGTATAAAAAAATTCAAAATTCAAAATTGGAACCCCACCTGTTTGTTCTGTAAATGAGATGAATGACTGAGACACGTTTACAGTTTGCGGCTTTTAACGATTCATAACATTTTAAACATTAACATTTTGAGCTTGTCTTATCTTATCTTAAAACTTTTGTTTTTTTAATTGTTTACTGTGACTTTGGATCACCTGAAAAAAGTTAGATTTTATCTGAATTATGGGTATTTTGCCCGTAGAAGCCGCCCAAGTGGTGACATTGCCAAATTTTGGACTTGGTCATCGTTTTGTGACTGAATGTTTGCATTTAAGCCTCACCTTTGTTCATAAAGCTTACAAACGCTATCAGAAGACTGGTCTGTTTACGCGACGCTCAAAATCTGTCGGAAATCGGGTCAGTTCTGACCGACATGATCGAATTAATGTTATGAGTTCTTTGCAAAATCGACACCTTAGCGCTTTTCAGCTGCGGCAAAAGCTATCAAATGTACAAAAGGTGGCTTAAAGTGGCTCTACAATCAGAAGAAGATTACAAGAATGTAGACTGGTACTGCAAAAGCCATAAAACGAGTCCAAATCAACTGCAGACAATTAAATAGCGCGCCTTAACTTTGCAAGTGAGCACCTAAATTGGTCGTATACCCAGTGGATCAAATTCCTCTTTTCTGCTGAGTGTAGAATTACGCTAAGTGGTGACCACGGAAGCACTATGGTTTACAGAAGGGATTAAAAATGCTTTACACAATGCTGCATTGATAAAAAGGTCAGTTATGGTGACAGTTCGTGAAAGGTTTGGGAAGGAATCAGCGCCGACGGCATGACAGATTTTGTCTTCGTGTCTGCAGTTGATTTGGTCCCGTTTCCTGGCTAATGCGGTACCAGTCTACGTTCTTTTAACTTTCTTCTGATTGTAGGGCCACTTTCAGACACCTTTTGTACATTTGATAGCTTTTGCCGCAGTTGAAAAGCGCTAAGGCTTCGATTTTGTAAAGAACTCATAACATTAATTCGATCATATCGGTCAGAACTGACCCGATTTCCGACAGATTCTGAGCGTCGCATAAACAGACCAGTCTTCTGATAGCGTTTGTAAGCTTTATGTACAGAGGTGAGGCTTAAATGCAAACATTCAGCCACAAAACGATGACCAAGTCCAAAATTTTGCAATGTCACCACTTGGGCGGCTTCTACGGGCAAAATACCCACGATTCAGATAAAATCTAACTTTTTTCAGGCGATCCAAAGTCACAGTAAACAATTAAAAAAACAAAAGTTTTAAGATAAGATAAGACAAGCTCTAAATTTTAATGTTGAAAATGTTATGAATCGTTAAAAGGCGCAAACTGCAAACGTGTCTCAGTCATTCATCTCATTTACAGAACAAACAGGTGGGGTTCCAATTTTGAATTTTGAATTTTTTTATACACACTGAAAAGACAAAACTGCCAGCTACACAGTCATATAATTTTTTTAATGCAGACAATACTTTTTGGTGTTCAATTCGGCCAAAAACAAGAAAAACCGAGGTGTTTCGATTTTTCTGATGGGAAGTGTAGTTGTCTGAAATGTCGTTTTTTTCAGATACGTGACGAACGAATCAAATAAGCTTTTTGCTTTTCCATCCCTTTTATACGCGAGTTTATGACAGTGTATACGAATAGTAAGATGAACCTTTAGCGTTTTCCCGCAATGTACACTAACCCATCACGACCACGAGTACCGAGCGTAGAACCCGGCTTATATCTGTAGAGGCACTAAGAAATGCGTTTCCGCTCGCGTTGATGTCTTTAAGTCGCGCCGTCTGTGCGCCGCCTTAAAAGGGCTACGCGAGCATCTCAAATGATTAGTTGATCTCTGCGGAAATCCGTTCCAAGGGACCTTGATAGAATCAAATACGTATTGATAAACGAAACGACGACATCCATTCGTATACAGGCACGTTTATAGGTAGCCAGAGCGTCAAAGGCCGTAAAAATAAGAGCGCTTTGAAATATTCAGAAATTTTCGTCACTATATCCTATATAAAGGGACAGGATAGATTTTCGGTTAAACAAAAAAAATGTTCAAAAATAATAAAAACAAACTGTATAATCAATTGAAAAAGAAACACAAAGTAAGAAAATTAATAACCATTTACAATGTATACGACCCAACAAATTTATATTTAAAAAGCCTTTAAAAAACCTGCCGGCGATTGCACGTCTTAAATTTTGTAATAAATAACATCTGTAAGTAATAAACGAGTTGTAGCCACGCCGATGGGCGATTACGCGGATTAATAATCTGTTCTGGCTACCAGTGTTACCGGGAATCGAACGTCGGACCGCAGCATCCGCTGCCCGAGGCGAGAACCCCGAATTCAACACCGTAATAATTATAGACTCGAGCTAAGATAGAGGAAACAGTTTATAAAAAAGAAAATGTAATTTCGGGTATAGATAATGCCTTTTGTGTTGTTGTAGCATATAAGTAGGGCAGTCGTATTAGAACGGATACAGGAAGACTTATTTTACAGAGCACCTTTTATAAAATGACGGGAGATCGTGCCTTGTGGCTTGACATACCCTCGCGGAGGCCTATGTCCAGCAGTGGACTGCTATTGGCTGATGTAATGATGATTTTGATGATGTGATTTTAGACGTACCTATTATCACCAAAGAACACTAACTTATAGATCCGATAATACAAAACAAAATAGCTATTTAATTAGGTAAGAAATTAAAAGCAACGACATCAACCAATTTTAGAATAGAAGGGCCGAACTTTGTGTGCAATATTTGGAACGTATGAAACTGAAAATGTCAAATGAAGCTACGACTACGAAAATTGGCCCTCAAGGCGATGAATATAAATGCAGCACTGACTATAAGAACCTAAAGTCCACACATGATAGAGACGAAAGTGGCGTAGCGTGAAAAGGATTTAGGAGGCGACCGCACACGCAAAGGAGGATAGTGCGATTGCTGATGTGGGTGTTAGATAAGGACAGGTGTAGGAGAAGGTTGTGGAAGGTCGGTGGACAAATTGTTTCATTAGAGTGGGCGCGGCGACGCAGCCACCTGTCCGCTGGACCGGATGCCCCGCGCCCCGCGCCGCCCCCGCCCCCCGCCCGCGCCTTGCACTCCCGCGCAACGTTTACAAGATGCGTTCTCGGTTATAGTACCGCAAAGTACCGTCATTCGAATAGGCCATATTTGACAGCTGTCAAACCCATACTAGGGAACATGTCAACAAAGAAAAATAGACCTTAAGTCATGGTAAGCTGTCAAATAACCTGGTCTAATAGAATGACACGGTACCATAGGGCACACAACGTAAGTACACCGTGTGCCGAAGGAAATGTATTATATGGACAAGTTGCTTAGAGCACCGTAATGGACTATTTTCACTGTTGGACCAATGCTGAAAAGTGAGTTTTTTTCGACCTTCCAATCTTATTCACGATCAGCTGACTTACTTATTATTTATGGTGAAATCCGCGCCTTGCACTCCCGCGCACCATTTACAAGATGCGTTCTCGGTTAGGGCACAGACCATACGGGGTATAAGGGACGGTGGAACAAGAACTTTGCAGGCGTGCTCAGACCATGGAACTGGACAAATTTACCCATGGAACATATAGTGGTAGGTAAACAATTTTTCTGCATTGGTCACATAGTGAAAACTGATCAGTACGAGGCCTTAAACAAAGTATAATCTAATTTAATGCATTTCCTCCGGAACATGGTGTATGTCCTATTAAATTCAGTGCAAATATTTTCAGGGTGTGACTCGACTGACTCGTGAAACAAGGTGGTCATATTGCACCAACCCACACACTTAAGGTACCAACTTATACTGGATTTTCATAATAATATTAAGTAATACCAATAAAAGTTGATCCCGTAATGAGCTGACGTAATGAGCTGACGACACTTTTTCGGAAAGGTTAAGTTAAGCTCAACAGATCTAACTGAACAATTTTTTTCAAAGAACATATAGGTTAAAACATTAAATTAACCTCCTAAAAGAAAATTGTTCTGACAGCTACTTTATTAAAATATTAAAATATGACCAATAACATACAACCACCTTCTTAACAGAAAATGGCTGTCAAAAAATTATTTCAAATTCGTTCATTACATTCATTCGTTTCCTTCACTAAATGTCCGAGTTATATAGTTTCAAAGAAGACAAGTCGTTACCGCGTTTCAGAATACTAACAGCGACATCTAGGTTAAAAATATGGTTCCAAAAAGAGCAATCTCTCAAGACAGAGGACAAAATGCCGTGACCACTAAATTAGTCGCCTCTAGCCGAAGTTAAATATCATGAAAAAAATCCCCGACAGCATCCGATGAGCCTTAAGGCGTTACTATACAAATGACTACGCTTTCAGAAAACCTGTGATCATTGTATATTCAAAAGCTTAAATTAGGAACACGCGATACAGAGATAACGAAGATCAGATATACTTTGGGACCCTATTAAATATAATGGGATGTTACAATAAATCTAGAGCCTTAAATTGATGCTAATCGTTTACAGAAACATATAGTCCGGTGATCCGGTCCGTGCGATATCCAGGTGTAGAATTTTGAATATCGTTTTGAATAGGTAGCTAACTTACTCGATGTGAATTCATAATTTGTTTTCAAACTCAATTATGAAGTGAAATTTTATTCAGGTGCATACATTTATTTACTGATTTTACTGCTTAAGTCCATTTCGATTACCGATCATGTTTATGGACATAAGTATTTTTCATGACCAACTTCCCCGATGAGAACGAAATCCAAAAAAATCTGCAAGAATGACAACCAAAAGTTTACCTTATTAGGAATTCTACACAGTTCCTAAAACGTTCTTTTCTTCCAACCCACATTAGCATTCAGAACGCCGACGACACTCCGTTAAAGAGAACGATACTGTTGTCGCCGTAAGTCAACAACCCGTACATTGTGTAGTTCCTTTACATCGAGCTTTTTGTTTGCCACACAAAAGGGCGTATTTCCGGTGTCGTAGAAGATACGCCTGAGGCTGTTTCCGCGAAATCTATCGCAATACACAAGAAACGGGAAGTATATCCGGAACAGAGAAAAAAAGAGACGCTTTTTTCTCACCTGCGTGCTAGGGTTGCCAAGAAATGGACGATGGAAGCTCTATTGAGTTACCCTAACCACACCCACACTCATGTAGCCACTTTAGGTACATTTCGTTGGTGCTCTGCAGGGACAGTAAAATATTCTTTTAAAGATTTTTTGCAACCAAGCTAGACATGCAATCTGCAGCTCATAAATATTAAAAGCTTTGCTCACTAGAAAAATTAAATTATAAACTTTAAGAAAAACAATAAAATAAATAAAAAACATTATAATGGCATTTATGTTAGTGCCAGTAGTAACCCTGCCAAGACATGGTCTGTGCGCAGAAAAAATATTCCCACAGCCAACAGGTTGCCGAATGGCACGCCTTCCGGTCGGAAGTACGACCGATGGTCCTTTTCCATACAAAAAATAAACAACAGAAAAAAAACAGTGAATGGATTCGGAGCACACATGTCCCTGTATTGTGATACTACAAAGTTGGAATCATTATGATTAACATCTTTCGGACGTTGTTGTAATCATGTCTTTCATTATATTTTCTTACATTTGGCCGGCAGGTGCCAGCTGTGATTCTAATTTGTGAACCACATTGGAAGTTTTCCCACGCATGCACACCGGACGCAAAAACTTGACTTTTGTAGCTTTTCTTCGGGCTTTTGAATTCAAGCCATGTCAAACTTTACTGCTGCAGCGAAATTATAAGCGAGGAGGTGGTGACATAAATTCAAAGTTATTTTATGAAGAAATTTTTTGAGAATTGGGATAGAATAATAATTTAAGAATATACGTAGAAATGTTACCAGACTTCAATCTTGTCCCCAAAGCAAGTGAGGTGCTAAGTCACTTGTTGACACCCTTTTGCATCTTCAGCGCGGGTCACTGCTCTTGCACGCAAGCACTCTCAGCTGTCAGGCTTTGATCTAAGTAGTTCTAGGCCCAAATCCTTAAAATACTTTTCGTTTTTTTTACCAAAAGGCTTAGGAATTTGTTCACTAACTCTTAGCTTATCATTTCTGAATGGGAATCGGCGATGCGAGTTGAATCGCAACAAGGCAAATCAATGATGTGCAACGCGAATATTGGTAGCCTTCGTGACTAGCAATTGTTTCATGGACATCATTGAAATTGATTTGCGATTGTAATTGTTTGGGTTCCAATTAATGTCGCCGGTATCGGTCACGTATATCTGATGCAATAGGAAGTGTCAAACATGCTATAACTTTTCAAGCTGCGTTACATATGCATCGATCGTATCGGATTAGGTATGGCGTCGAATTCACAAGTATGAGTTGATAATTTTTCTTGGCTGCATTGGCTGTAAATGCCAATTCATAATCCATTTTTATTTGGTTTGTGTAGGTCTAGCCTTTTGTAATGTCTAATAAATACTGTTCGAGTGTTTTCGATAATTATAGTCTCTTTGGTGTTTGTGATTCGGGCAATTTCATGTTGTTTTTCTGAAATTGTGTTACCTCTGTATTAGATGGCCCATAATAATATGTTTCACTGTCTAGTCGTACATTTGCTCTTTTGCACAAAGTGTTCCGGGTTAGATACATTCCCAGCTCAATACCTTTATTTTAAATTTTTGCATGTTTACCCTCCGATGTAGTAGGCATCCTAGAACATGCTACCTATAAATGCATTCAATGGTGATTTTCACGTCTCGATGCTCATCATCTGTTTCATTACTTTCAGGTATCCGAAGATGACTTGCCAGACTGCAGGGCGCGGCAGGTCTGCAGTAAAGTGGACCTTTACGACACGACGCAGCCTTGGATCGAGAGGAAATGTCGCTGTTTGGGCCATAGACCTTGCTCTAGGTGAGTCACCGAAATTTCTCACACGTAATAAAGTTTAAGGACTTTTGGGTGGTAAAAGTTCATTCGCCGAAGAAAGAGAGCTTGGTATACAATTTAAAGTTTAAGACTAAATACAAATGTCCTGAAAAGTGTTCAAATTAAAACTAAGGACATGAAATCATGAATGGTGATGCGATCGCTATTTCCGATGCAATCGTTAATGCACAAGATTGGGTACTATTTTTCCTTCATTAAACTACTCTGTCGCGGTTATTCAATACCACATTTTGTCATTTCAGCGATTTATCCTCGGACGACAACCACACGCTCTCGGACAAGACCACCCTCTACAAGACCTGCGAGCCTGTTAAGAGGCTGCCCAAATGCCGCTACTTCAAGGACGCCGCGTGGACCATCTACTCCTTCCCTGACAGCAACGCCACCCAGCAGATCGTCAGCTGCCATTGTCCCAAGAACTCCGTCACGTACCTACTCAAGAAGCTGCCGTACACGACACCTAGCGGCGAACAGGGGAACCAGTACCAGTTCGCGTGCTCGCCTCAAAGCGTAAGTTTCCAGTTAGAATCTTTGTGAAAGCGACCTCCTTGGTTCGTTGTAGTTCGCTCGGCGAACGTTTGATGGCGCTGTTTGTAGGAGCTTAGAAGTTCACTCAAAGAGTCTACCTGTGGTTACTAAACAGATTATCGTGCTAAGCTGATGAGTTTTCGGAACGGAACAAGTTAGCTGTATCTTCAAACAGCGTACAATTACGCAAATCTTTGAATTTTCTCTTTTCATTAAAAGATAGAGCAAACCATGAATGACCTTATTTTTTCTTATTGGCAGAGACTCCGCTGCTCAAGGAAGGAACCTTGCAAACTCTTCAGCGCCAGAAGACGCCATGAACAAATAGACGAAGTAAACGCCAGCACTATCTGCCAGTGCCCTAGAGATCACACTTGTCCAAGACATCATACGGAGCCAGGAGTACTGGCTGGAGTCACGTACGCAGCCGAAGACATCCGCACCTACCACGGGTACTGCATGCCCGAACCACCCCCCGATACCTACAGATTTGTAGGGGATAAAGACTGAGTCAAATATATTGTATGAGGCGATGATACCAGTGATTGTGATAAGCCGGATTGTACTTACTCGTGCATTGAAAGCTTACATCGAAGGGTTAAATTAGAGCATTTATTAATATTCGTTATTGTCGTTGAGATTTGGGAATAAGCGCTTAAAACATACAACGATCCAATTTCGTACAACGAATTTTGTGTATTCTCAACTATCGACACGAGTAAAGTCCAATCGCAATCATAGTGTCATGAAATGATATGACCAGCCTAAGCGGCCAAGTTACGCTGGTCGCAATATTTCGATACTACGCGACCCGCTTAACTTGGCCTCTTGCTTAGGCTTCTCATGACACTATGATTTTGAATGGACTGTAACTCATACTAATAATAATAAGATATTGTTTAATTTTACGATAAAAGACACTGCTTTGCTCATTACCTGTTTAGTACAAAAAAAGAAATGCAGTAAAATTATGTTAACATTTTTGGTTAAAAGTTTGACTAATTTATTAGTTAGAATTTAGACTTGATTTCATCAATTTTATTACTTCAGTTGACGAAATTTAGTCTAAATTCTTCATTAGGTTAAGAATCAAAGAACAAATACTATAAAGTTCTATGCTTAATTAAGTAGGTACGATCGGTAGCAAATCCACCTACCAATTTAAGGGATCATCTTATACCTACGTTTTTCTTAGTATTTGTTTGAAAACCAGTGTAAGTTGGGTGTGTAGGTGAACTTTAACTGTGTAGGTGAATTTGCTGACGTTAGTACAACCATGTGTAAATATTTAGGTTTTACCTATACTGTATTTAAATTTGGCACTCTTGCAAAAGGTTTCTGTCATTTCAATGAAAAAGCCTTTGCAAAGTTGCGTATAGACGTAGTTGTTAAAATGTAAATAATAACAATTAGACTAAGACCATTCCAAACGTTTAGTTTAAATTATTTACATAATATTATATATTCTGATTATTTACTTGCCATAACTTGCTTAGTTTGTTGTATTTGTTCTTCCATGTTCTGTCTTCCATTCCAATCAGGAGACAAGTTTGTTCATTGTTTTGTTTATGTTTAAACAATTTGTATAAAAATTATTGTTATAACTAAAACGTGTTAACGACTAAGATTTTTAAGGGTTATTTTAAGTTGCAAACAGCAAGTATGATACGCTTTAGTACAATCATTTTATTGTATAGCTACTAGTTTTCATGATTATATCTTCTATTGGTAAAGCAATCTGCGTTTCAAAAAAATTCGGCAGTAACACTGTTATTTGACGACTGTTTTTTTATCATTCTCAACAACGCCATAAATGTCCTTTGCTGGACACTGAGCTCCCCCTATTGGGGGATATGTTATTTTACAATATTGATAACGCTTGGCGGGCGCCAGTACAGTTCTTGGTAATGCTTTCACAAGGACCGCCTGTAGATGGGCAATTTTTGGAGAAACTGAACTGCAAAATGGCAACAAAAGCCGCCATAGACTTAGCAGGATTCGCTGTCAACGTACAGCGTCATCTTGCAGATTAGTTTTATCAAGAATCGTTCATTCAAAGGTTGTCCCTCACTTGATTTTACGCACTCACAGCACAAATAACTTGTATCTACGTATACCAGTGTATCTATGTAAATATGAAGCATGTTGTTAGTAAAAGGGTGTCCTGTGTGTACGTCTTCCCTATTTGTGTTATGTATAGGTTTTTTAAATTATTGACAGAATGTGAATAAATGTTTCCTTATCTAATACATGGTTTTCATTTGTTGTTATTCTAAATGAAATAAATGCTTATTGAAAAGTAGATACCCAAATTAAATTATGGATGAGTCTGTCGACAAATTAGTCAGCAAAGTTAATTTTGTGATGTTTTTTGGCCATAGATAAATTAACAAAGTAACAAAGTAAGAGTTCCTAGGGAAAATCGCATAAGTACATATTACACACATAATGTAGAGTACTTACGAAAGTAAATATTCTACAGTCACTTAAATAATAAGCCAAACTACTATGAAGAATTTGCGTTAAAATATCGTTCGAGTACCTAGTGCATTATTTATTAGTATTACAACGTTTTTGCAGTAAATATCACTCCAGTTAGAAATATTTGTATTATATTTTCTCAATAATGCCTAGAAGCACAATTTCTGAATTTAATATTACTTGCTAAAGGATCATGGCGACTTAAGAATAGATGTTTGTCCATTGCTTGCCTCACCACTTGCAGGGCTCACATCAAAGCCAAAGTTAAATAGTTATAGAATATAGTCTAGTTATTGCTTAACATTTTGTCACCGAACATAATTTAATTATGACAGAAGTTCTAGACTTATTGAAAGTTAAAGTCTGTATCGTGTTTTTTGCTCTAAATTCGTTATTAACCGACGAAAAAAAAACGGAGGAGGTTCTCAATTCATCCCGAACTTTTTTTTTTTTTTTTTTTTTATGTATGTTCACCGATTACTCAGAGATGCCTGGACCGATTTGAAAATATTTTTTTTTGTTTGAAAGGGTACACTGTCCAGGTGGTCCCATAGTCATCCGGTCAGGATCTGATAGAAGGATCTTGAGAAATTAACAAATTCTTCATATTTTGTGACACGTTTGAAGCAAAATGTACTTGTGTTTACATACACTACTGATGTCTGCTCGTTGTTGACTGTCTGCCAAACATCTGCCAAAGATGTCCATCAAAAAAGGAGGTTGCTTTTACGTTAATCATGTACGTTTAAGTATTTCATGAAGTTTCTATATGCGCTTGAAACTCCTTAGGACAGTAAGTAGGTCGTGTAGATGGCTATTTGAATGTAAACAAACTTGAAAAGTAACCACTAAAAATTATAAAATAAAAACTTTTTAGCAAAAAATATCACCGCCGAAAACTGAAAAGCACAAAATAATAACTATTGTTACAATATGTACCTACCTAAGTAATATTTTTGGAAATATTATCTACCATATTGGAACTTAGTAATTTTGAGTCGGCGTCATGCCAATGAAAAGTGAATATTTGTAAAAATTTTAGACCAGTCAGTAGAAATACTATAAAAAATTAATCAGTTTTCCTGTTTTGTACAACAATTGCAGTGGCTATTTTTGTTTAAAATTGGCGATGTTTTATTTTCTAGACCAGCCATGGTCTTTCTCGTTTGTTTTAATTAGACCTGCCAATAAAGCAAACCATGATAATCCCAAGGGTTTAGTTTAAAACTGTCAAAATTAAGCACCTACTTCAGAACATTTGAATGACACCTGCCCGTTTCTAGCTTAATTTGTCCTCTTAGGACCTGTCTAACATTAATGAAAATTAGAAATTGAAAATAATGTTAGCGTCGTCGGTCGGGGATCGAACCAAATGAGAATGATATACCTGGCACAATGAGTCTATAAAAATCTCATTACATTGTCTAATATTTGAAAGAGTGAATTGATTTTGGCGTATTAATTTTTTTGGTTTAGAAGAGCATAACATTTTTCCACGGTGTATGGTAAGTGAAGACTAAGTGACTCGAAAGTTTCATGAGCTTTAGGATTACAATAGATTTTTATTACAGTACACGCGCGAGTTTATCACCATCCTGAAATATGCCTCTCTTTGTCCCATACGCCAAGCCAAGATACTGGCAAGCGCGTTAGGGATGCGCATACTTCAGGATGGTAACTAACTCGCGCGCGTATTGCACTTATCAATAACTTTTTCACTACCTTTGACGGTCGCAAAGAAAATTGATTTAAGATTGCCGGCGTGCTAAACAATGGAAGTTTTAACTTACTGACCCTTTACATTATGATCAAGCTGCTTCGATATGCCTTACCTGCAACAGAAAAACAATAATTTAGTTAATTATTTGTAAATCCAATAATATTCTCAGTTGGACAAAAAGCGGATGTGGCGGAATGTATAGGTACATAGTAATTATCGGGGGGTCTCTCTTTGGGTCGTATGCCGGCGTAGTAGTTCAAATAGCTACCTAGTCGTCCATACTTTCATCACCCATCATCACTACCAAGGGGTATTTGACATATTCACGAGGATGACAGGCGGGTTGGCGAGCGGAATGCAAGATTCACATTCCTCCTACCCCGCAAAGGATACAGGTGCGATTTTGTGTGTTATGCGGTATCATTTGTTTTTCAACAAACTACTGTCTCTCTCTTCTTGTGGGACACCGAGCCGTCCATGCAAGCCCCTACTGCAAGTAACAGGCCTCTGACCATGTTATGTAACGAACTTCAGTTCTAGAAGACAGTTTAAAAAAAAAACTTGAGAATTTGCGGAACGAAAGGAATCTCGCAAACGCGGCGTCCAAAGTGTACCTCAACACGTAATTCACGTCACGTGCAATTGCACTATCAACTTGCTTTACGCGTGTTTAAAAAACATATCCATACAAAAACATCGCTAGACACGCGTTCAAACGCGCGCTTAGCTTTTTTGTGGCAAGGCCCTTCAGAGCCTTATCTATCACACAAGCGGATTGCGGGCGGATGCGGAGTGGAGTGGACGCCCGGCGGACTTATCTACGGCGGTTATCGACGGCATTTGTACGAAAACATTGCAAATCTAACGCGAATCCACGCCGAATTCGCTGCACATCGGCCTGGCGTCAGCTCCGTTCCTTAACCGCTTGCTAAACAGCTTGTGTGATAAGCCCTTTAAGTCTACTGACATAAAATAAGGTAAATTAAAAGCTATTTCAGTTTCTTTCGCAAAATTATTTTCGTGGCCAGTACTCCAATTAGCACTTTCGATTTCCTCTTTCAAAACGCAGGTGTGTAGTGTTCCCTCTAGTCGCAGTAGGCTGACGGGCCGATGCAAAAGGTTCCGAGTTCTATTCTCGGTGGGTCACTGACAAACTTTTCATCAATTGTAAAAGTCTGGTTAGAACATTGCAGGCTGAACCACCTGATTGTCCGAAAAGAAAGATGGTTTTGTGCTTCGGAGGGCACGTTAAGCAATCGGTCCTAGTTACTGCTCATAATTACTTAGGCGGCGGTCGGTACACACACAGACATGCCAGAGTCCTGTAACTTGTAGTAGGCGGTTAAAAATCTCTGACACCAGAGTTTATCGAGTCGTTGGACGTATCGATCGATGTCCCACACGAAAAGAAGAAAAAGTACCTGCATAAGAAAGTACATATGACCACAGTAACAAAATGTCTACTATGTCAAAATGGTCTAGCGGCCTTTAGCAGTGGCCAAGTACATAAAGCGTTTGAAACTATAACAATTGGTAACAATTACTTGAGACAGTTATGCCTAGTGTTGCCGAACTATCGATAATAGCAGTACTATCGATAGTTCTTTTATTCAAAACGTACAATCGATTGCCGTGTAATGCCGGCTTAGAAAACCATCACCCCAATTCTCCCCGAGGGTGTCGTAAAAGAGACTAAGGGTTAACTATCCAGGGAATGAGCAGCAGCGTTCCTTGTGAAAAATACATCTTGCATTGCGCTCGCAAATTCGTCTGCCTGGCGTGGTGAGTATGACATACCCCTCGAGAAGGGCAGGAACATGTCCATCAGTAGACCCGTGTTGCTGTAAAGGTATAAAATTGATTGTTAGATACTATTGATTGTTTTGTAGTGATGCGATGCTATCGTCAGTTTTTCCATCTTGAAGAACTCGATTGCTGCATTTTATCGATAGTATCGATTGTATCGATAATCTATCGATAGAGTCTACTATCGAGCAGCAACACTAGTTACGCCGCTTTGGCCCTACGAGAGCTGCGTACGCGCACCGTGCCCAATCACAGATTACGATTTAATAACGTAACTAATCCGAGGAGAAAAACACGCCTAGTGTGATCCGCTCCCGGGAACATAAGGTTCTTCATAAAAAGTTTTATAGAATAATCTAAAGTTAATTGAGCGAGCTTACAAGACTTTTCTAAGAAGCGTTCGATAACTTGATGTGTTCTCGGTATCCGTAGTTGTTTTATAGGCAAGTACTTGCTATATTAAGTAATCTCTATTTTCTATCTTAGAGATAACTTAATATAGCAAGATACCTCGGTTTTTCAACAAAAGGCTTTGCTAGTTTACATAAAATACACAAAAAATAAGGTGAAGCAACGATTTTTGGAAAATGAAACCTATCTAGATCGATTTATAGCCTCCGAAAACTCCTATTTACAAAGCCGTTTGCGAGATCCCGATTATACCTATTATATTATAGGGCGATACTAACTATGTAACGAGCAAGAATTGTATATAGTACAGTAGTTAGTGTCACCCTTACTGAGTGCGTTTTACTTACTACTTCGAGTGGCACATCGAGTAGATTAATAATACAATGATTGCAGATTTATTTTCAAAGTAGCGCAGTGTCAAGCTACTTTTAAGTTAAAGACTCTTGAAGATACACTAATAGAAAACAGCAAGTTTTAGAACCTTTCTACAAGGAACCCGAAACTTTTCTTTGGCGCCCATCGATGCCGTTAATTCGCAAAACGATTGAACTGTTATCTACTTGCATCATCGATAGGAGATCAACTGATTGTGTTTTGTTGCTTTCGTAATAATACGCAGCATTCCAAGAATGCAAGTTCACGCGGATCTCAACGACGTTTCTGTTCCTAAGAAATACGACATTTTTGTTCAAAATATTTCGAACGTATCAAAGAACTATTTTAGTTTCAATACTTCTTAAAGTAGGTGGTCTAACAGAATGCTTAAGACATTAAAGAGCTTTAGCACGAAAATACGCATGAAACGATTGCGTTTTTTTTATTGGCAACCTTATCTTCTTCAGTTTTTCGGTTAGTTATGTTTAATTTAAACAACATGTTAGAAAAAGCTTACGTATTTTAGTCCCCAAAAATCTTCTTTTCTCAAAAATCAAAGCAAATCAGATAAGAAAAATAAAAACTCTTTGTTCAAGAAAGATAATTAAGAATATGTTATGTATGAGGCTAAACTATTTCCTAAACTAAGAAATATTACTAGACCATTTTCTATTACTGTAAAGTTAACTGAGAATCGAACCCGTGAGCTATCGGCACGACCGGCACACGATTTACGAGTAACGAACGGTTGTACCACTTCACTTATGTCAATTTATACTAATGCAGCTCCGAATGTTGAGATTAGCTCGACGATTTATGGACTCGAAAGATGGATTGGCACAAGTAGACTTATACTTGGTGTAGGCACAAAATAGAGAATTTACAGAAGGACCGCTCGCCCCTTTTTCCGATCATTTATGCCTACACTCTAGTTTTTGAAATGCTGTACTTTGGTTATACATATTTAGGTACATTACTTACAATATATCAAACTTACACTATAACACACAATACAAAAATATTTGCACTAGCGGGTCGTCATTTTGCCGTTCGCACAGAACGCCCCGCACAGGCACAGAACGCTGTTGACACTCGCTACTAGCCGGTTCGAAACGGTTCGAGCTCTGCGTGAGTAAAGCGACGTTTTCTTGAAGCCGACTCTCTGGAGCTTACTTTGTGATGATAGTTTTTGGTGTAACAGTTTGTAGGTGGCGAACGAGACGGTGCTAATTATTTAGGGAGGTATATTAGCAGTAGGAAACATGTTGCGTCGTCAACTGATTTGGGATAAGGGATGATGATTAGTAGTAGATATGTTTTGAAACATAATTTATGTGCTACTAATCGATACTTTTAGTTCTAGTATTTCAGTCCAAGCCTCGGCAGGCGTAGCGTTGGACAGCCTCCGACCAAATAAACCTGTGACTGGATAGCTAAAACGGGAGTACATGACTTATTGTCGTGTGGTACCGCTTAGAATAATATTACCCCATGTCTTTCACATGGGTGTCGTAAGAAGCGACTAAGGGATTTGAGAGTTGATGTGTATTGCAATTAGAGACGACTCCTACCTGACAACCTGTGGCTATGATGATACACAGTTATCCGAATGAATGAACTCACAAACTTTTGTCAGAGTTATTACTTATTAGAATATCAAGCCATAAAAATACCCATCAATAGGTAAGCTAGTAA
This sequence comes from Phthorimaea operculella, assembly GCA_024500475.1. Lineage (NCBI taxonomy): Eukaryota > Metazoa > Arthropoda > Insecta > Lepidoptera > Gelechiidae > Phthorimaea > Phthorimaea operculella. Next base: position 5,395,790 of record JANFCV010000002.1, on the reverse strand, counting down.
TCGAATGAAACAAAGAAAGCGACTACTTTGTCCAACAGTTTTTCGATTCCCAATTTACGTAGCGCCGTCCACATCCAACAAAACACCCAGAAACTGCGAAATGTTGTTTTACTATTTTGCAGGACTAGAATAACATAATGAGATATCTATCAGAATAATATCACTAAACGATTTTGGAGAAAGAAACGTATGTAAAGCTACGCTTAGGACGGGACTTACGAAAACATGATCCAAGGACTAGAATAAATAATAGTCCACAGAGAAAGGGTCCCAGACAGAGCCAACAAAAGATGGATATAATTGCTGATCTAGTAGATAAATACAGACTGATATAGACAGTGAATGCAAAGGACGCATACTAAAACAATAAAAACTTACTATTCTACTGGCACGATCACGAACTACCTAAGTTATAAGAAATGCAAATGAAATTAGTTCACATACTGATATTCTAATAATATCGAAAGATTGGATACTTTTCAAAACCGACTACACAATTTACGATTTCTTCACTTCACGATTTATCTGATCTGATGGGTTTCCCTCCATTCATCTCTTCTATCCATCTCGCTTGGTCAATCAATAATATAAACATAATTTCAAAACTAAAGCCGCGTTTTGCTTTTCTCTGTCTGTCTATCGTGGAACTCGCTAACGCTCCTAAACAACTCAACGGATTTTTATGCGGTTTTTAGGGTTTCGTAGTTTACTAGAAACCCTTATCATTTCGTCAAGTCTGTCTGTCTGTCTGTCTGTCTGTATGCCGCGCCCTCATAACTTCGTCAGTTTTGGAGCTATCGACATCAAATTTGGTGTGAGGATAGATCGTGTTGACCCAAATTAAAAAATATTGAGAATACAATATTTTTAAATGTTTTTTGGACCCCTTTCCCATACATGTGAAAGGGGGCAAATTTTTTTTTTCTCCTCTAATATTGAGTAGGGTATCGTTAAATAGATCTTTTAAAAATAAGGGGAGGTTTCTTCGAAACAAAGTCTCTAAAATGTTTCTGTCTCGAGATATTTGCTTTTAACCTCGTAAGGCCCAGACATTTATGAGCTTTCTTTAGATAACGGCCCAAGATGCCTTTTAAAAGGTATGATTCACAAAGTGAAATGAACCTTATATGCACTAGCAATAAGGTTGCTTTATGATGTAAATCTTGCAAGGGCTTGGGTCTGAACCACTACAAAGCTACATACCTTTTAAAAGGCATCTGGGCCTTACGAGGTAAAGATGGCGTTTTTGAGCCATAATTTGTTCCAGCTGTAACTTCTAATGTATGCTCGCTAAAAATTTGAAAAAAAATATGGAATATAGCTCTTAATATGAAGTTACCATGAAAACTATAACGAATAATGTACCACTTAAGGTTAAGGAAATATTTAAGTTTTTCAATTTGCGGTTGGTCACCATACAGTGCTGCAAACAAACCGGCAACAAAATTAAGTTTGTAACGCCAAAATACCTGATATTTAAACGTTGACTACGAAACCCTATTTGTGAGCGTGTCTGACACGCTCTTGGCCGCTTTTTGTTAAAGACAGAGTGATTCAAGAGGAAGGTTTATATGTATAACACATGCCGAGAAAATGCCATTTTCTAGCGTAAAACGAGTGGAAGCGGGTAAAACCGGGTAAGATGGATATGTCGCAGTACGATGGCAGAATCAGGTTTTTGGCCAAAAACCTAGTTTTTTGGCCAAAAGCCGGCATATGGCAGAATCGTAGACTTCCTTCGGCCATCGTCCTGAACTGATCCAGGTTTTTGGCCAAAAACCTAGGATTTTGGCCAAAAAACTAGGATTTTGGCCGAAATCCTAGATTTGTGTAATATTATGGCATTTTTTTGAATGTCGGGGGAACTTCTTCGTCTTCGAGTGGTACACCAAAGTACCTAACGAGCCGATGGACCCTGATATCAGAGTTTTCAACCGCCTACTGCAAGTAGCAGGCCTCTAACATGGTTGTGTAACGACCGCCGTCTAAGTGATCATAGAGAGCAATCGGGACCGACCAACGGCTTACCGTACCCGTGCGTGTGGTTCGGGGGAACGAGGAGTGGAGAGGTACTTTATGCACCTCCCTCTGATCTTTTGAGGGTAGACTTGGACACCGTAAATGGACACCCTGAAGGACGGGGGGTAACATCAGACAGTCTGAACAGCAGGATTGCCTCGGATTCCCTGAAGGGCAGGGGGGAGCTTCAGACACCATAAAAGCAGGACGTACCACTGAACGCTCTAGACAATTGGTGGTAGCGTTGGACGCCCTGGAGACCAGGATGTAGCGTCGGACCCCCAGAAAATCCAACGCCCGTCATCTTACATCCTCCAGAGTGTCCGATGCTACCCACGCCCTCCAGAGCGTCTGACACTACCTCCCACCCTCCAGAACGTCCAATGTTACCTCCTGCCTTTCGAGGTGTATGCCCGAACTACACGGGCACGTTAAGCCGTCGGTCCCGATTGCTCTTTATGATCACTTAGACGGCGGTCGTTACACAACCTTGTCAGAGGCCTGCTCCTTGCAGTAGGCGGTTTAAAAACTCTAACACCAGGGTTCATCGGGTCGTTGGGCGACTTGGTGTACCAGTCAAAGAAGAAGAAGTTTCCCCGAAATGCAAAAAAGCCATAATACTAAACAAATCTAGGATTTCGGCCAATATCCTAGTTTTTTGGCCAAAATCCTAGGTTTTTGGCCAAAAACCTGGATCAGCTTAGGACGATGGCCGAAAGAAGTCTACGATTTTGCCATATGCCGGCTTTTGGCCAAAAACCTAGGTTTTTGGCCAAAAACCTGATTCTGCCATCGTACTGCGACAGATATAATTGCTGATCTAGTAGATAAATACAGACTGATATAGACAGTGAATGCAAAGGACGCATACTAAAACAATAAAAACTTACCATTCTACTGGCACGATCACGAACTACCTAAGTTATAAGAAATGCAAATGAAATTAGTTCACATACTGATATTCTAATAATATCGAAAGATTGAATACTTTTCAAAACCGACTACACAATTTACGATTTCTTCACTTCACGATTTATCTGATCTGATGGGTTTCCCTCCATTCATCTCTTCCATCCATCTCGCTTGGTCAATCAATAATATAAACATAACTTCAAAACTAAAGCCGCGTTTTGCTTTTCTCTCTGTCTATCGTGGAACTCGCTAACGCTCCTAAACAACTCAACGGATTTTTATGCGGTTTTTAGGGTTTCGTAGTTTACTAGAAACCCTTATCATTTCGTCAAGTCTGTCTGTCTGTCTCTCTGTCTGTCGTCTGTCTGTCTGTCTGTATGCCGCGCCCTCATAACTTCGTCAGTTTTGGAGCTATCGACATCAAATTTGGTGTGAGGATAGATCGTGTTGACCCAAATTAAAAAATATTGAGAATACAATATTTTTAAATGTTTTTTGGACCCCCTTCCCATACATGTGAAAGGGGGCAAATTTTTTTTTTCTCCTCTAATATTGAGTAGGGTATCGTTAAATAGATCTTTTAAAAATAAGGGGAGGTTTCTTCGAAACAAAGTCTCTAAAATGTTTCTGTCTCGAGATATTTGCTTTTAAGAGCGCATTCAATTTTTTCTAGCAAATTTGCAAATATTGGCTTTATAAACATGCGAGTTTCTCGAAAACCGTTATGTAAAATTAATATGTTACTTGTACATTTAATCAAGCATATCTTCATCTAAAAAATGTACAATGTAAATATTAACATTTTGGTTTTAAACATGTTACAAACAGCGATATCTAAAGCGACAAAACCAAAATTCAGGAAAAGACCTCAAATCAAGCGTGGGTTTTAGAGTTTTGGTTCACTGTAAAAAAATATCAATTATACAAAAAAATAGAGTATTTATTTGAGAACAAAGTCTACAGTGAACATTTTACAATTTTATTCAGAAATATAGAATAATACCACGTTTTTATTTACGAATTTTTGCAAAATAATGCGCCATTATAACAGCTTCTATATGAATAAATAACAGTAGTAAAGATTTAAAAAAAATATATGTTATTTAAGAAGATGTGCTTAATCTAATTGCAGAAAAATATATTTATTTTTGTTCATAATATCACTGTAAAAAATATTCAAACATTCCCATGTTTTTCGCAAAACGACGCTCCGAGCGGTCTGGCAGGGAAAATTGTATGGGCTTCGTGAAAACCTCTATAGCGGCCTTAAAGATGGCGTTTTTGAGCCATAATTTGTTCCAGCTGTAACTTCTAATGTATGCTCGCTAAAAATTTGAAAAAAAAATATGGAATATAGCTCTTAATATGAAGTTACCATGAAAACTATAACGAATAATGTACCACTTAAGGTTAAGGAAATATTTAAGTTTTTCAATTTGCGGTTGGTCACCATACAGTGCTGCAAACAAACCGGCAACAAAATTAAGTTTGTAACGCCAAAATACCTGATATTTAAACGTTGACTACGAAACCCTATTTGTGAGCGTGTCTGACACGCTCTTGGTCGCTTTTTGTTAAAGACAGAGTGATTCAAGAGGAAGGTTTATATGTATAACACATGCCGAGAAAATGCCATTTTCTAGCGTAAAACGAGTGGAAGCGGGTAAAACCGTAACCGCTAGTATATAATAAAAAACGTCCCCGAAAATTTGACAACCTCTTTCTTTTTTGTAGTCGGTTCAGAAGCACTAATCAAGGAAGAGTTGGTTCTGGTGTAATGAGAATAGCTGTACTAATGTGGTGATGTCATTTGCACAGAAAAGGCTTCCAGCTAATTGTTAGTGGCATAGAATGTGATGTACGATCATAGAGAGTAGAATAGCGAGGGATAATTTACCAGAACGTCTCTAATAGGACAGGTTCAGATGTTCTGTTCGAGAATGTTGTACTGATTTAGTTCCTAACTAGGCATTATAGGTATTGCTGCGAACCTTGCAATGCCGGCTTAGAATATCATCACTTCATTTCTACCAGTGAGTGCCGTAAAAGGCGATTATAGATCGAGAGAATAGGTAGCAGCGTTTCTTTTAAATACCTGAATGCAACACCATGCACTAACTTGCCAATCCGCCTGCCAATCATGGTGATTGGTGAGTATGGCACACCCCAATTGCAGTGGACTGTTCTGACTGATATGTTGTGTAGATATTCTGTTTGTGAATTGTTGTACTAATTTAGTTCCCGTATTTCTGCGAACTAGGCATGTCGGTTTACCATGTAATTTGATTTCCACGAATTTCCAATTTTCAGTTGCATGATCTGATTTAATGTTATCGCATTTCAGGGTTTACGTTCGACTTTTCATTGAGAATCAGAAATTATATGTTGGTTTGTGAAAGCTCGATATTTAAGTCCATAGCCGAGGGATTAAGGCTACTCTTCAATTACTGGTGGCCAAGCTCATATGATTGTAAATAATACTCGTGCAGTCTTCTACATATAAACTTTGGGCTTTTTGTTCTTGTATCAAAGCATCTGCGTTTCCATGTGGGTGCAAAGTTGTTTGCGAATGACTGTACACATTCAGTGGCAATGCTACTACATTAGCCATAATTTCCCACCTATTAATCTAGATTTCCTAGCACAGAACGTGCGATATGTGGCTCCCGCTGCAAAAGATATATTAATGGCCTAATAAGCAACAAAGTGCCACAAAGCTTATAAGTGTGAGGCTTACCGCATTACTTTTAGGAATGATTTTGGTTTTATTGTATCTAGCTTTTATCAGTTCTGTCTTTCAAAAGAGTGAAATTTTAAGTATTGTGGCACTATGGAGTTGCTACTTGTATTTAATTGAAAAATAATTAAAGAAATCCTTCAGTTGGATAAATTCTGTTCCTGTTAGGTCTACTAGTACTCTCGTTCTCCACCAAAATCAAATGAAACCTACGGTAAATAGGTACCTCCGATAAGTAAAATATCCACATTGACTGTATACCAGTTTGTTTTACTGTTCTGTTCATTATGTACTTATGATAAAAATCAACATAAAGTCAATTTTGCTTTGATTAACTCTCAAATCTCTGTGGTTTTGCGGTTGACTTCAGTGCAAATAAGATGGTGCTATTCATAAAAATTAAAACTTTCACGCTCGTTCAAAACTGTTTGAGAAACGAGGGAAAATATGACTCATAGGTATATTCTTAGGTATGCTTTTTGGTTTTGGATTCAAAGTTTAAAGCCAGGTTGACAGTTTGTGCTCGTGATACGGTGATACAAAAGTATCACAGCTACTTTGTCAGCCGATGTGGCGCAGTGGTTAGTACGACTGCCTGCCACGCAGAAGGTTCCGGGTTCAATTCCCGGTGGGGCACTCACAAAGTTTTGATATTTATCACTTTGTGAATTTGTTCCCAGTCTGGTTAGGACATTGCAGGCTGAACCACCTGATTGTCCGGAAAGCAAGATGGTTCCGTGCGGTCCAGGTTGCTGATTATGATGACGGTCGTTACAAAACCATGTCAGAGGCCTGCTACTTGCAGCAGGCGGTTGTAAAACTCTGATAGCAGGATTCATCGGGTCGTTGGACGTCTTGGTGTCCCACTCGAAGAAGGCAGGAACAGCTACCTTGCAGCTACCATAAAAGTTGCTAAGAAGTTTGACAGATTGACTTAACCAAATAAAATGATTGCCGTGTGAAGACGGCTTAGAATAGCATCACTCCATTTCTTTCCTGTGGGTGACGTAAGAAGCGACTCAAGGACTCGAGGGTTCCATGTGCATTGCAATTTTAGGCGACAGGCTGACAACCTGTTACTATAGCAATACTCGACAATAGCTAAAACGGCCCTCAAATATTTTGTCAGACGTGGCGATACCGACCGTATTTTTACGGCCGTTGACGCTCTGCCTACCCCGCAAGGGATAAAGGCGTAATGTATTAATGTATGTATGTATGTATGTATGTAATAAAATGATATATCTGAATTGTTTCTCTGTGAAATGAGTTTTTCCTTTGATTTTATATTATACCGCTCGCTGCTATCTATGCAGGTATCTACTACGTATTTGATTATTAAGAAGCTAGTAATAAAACATGAACACCGGAGCTTTTCTTTTAACACTACCCTTAATCCCCTAGATAGGATGGTTGTGGCTTTCCAACCACACAGTTGTAGTTTAAAGATTAAGTGATTTTAGTTCACTATCAAGTACCTATTCCAGCTTTGGACTTATGGTTCCAATTTCCTTAAAAAAGTCACTTTATCGTAGCGATTTCCGAAAATGGTGTGACATCAACGGTAGTCAACGGAACCTAACATTCATTAACAGAAAGCACATAAGACAGAAATGCCACTATAATATTTCAAATCTAGTGATGGAGCTATTGTGGCTGATATTTTATCTCTACACACAAAAATGTAGCATTAATTTTTGTTACAAGCAAGAACACGACCTACATTTCTTTTACATGTTCAAGTCGTATTATGGTATTTTCGTTTCATGTGCCGAAAAGAATTATATAACAAAAGTAGAATTCATGGTAAACATGCGAACATTTTCGTTATATATTCTTGTACACGCATCATCAGGCATGTTTTAAAAATCATGCACATTTTTGTACAGAGCTATTAAAAAAAAGTTTATGCACCCACAAAATAGAGGATTTACAGAAATATTACTCGACCTCATTTAGAATTTTCGCGATTGTCACTTGTTACATATCCAGGGTTACTAGATTCGATACGAAGACGAAATACAGCTCTTAAATCTGATACAAGAACGTAATATCATTCTAATAAGACGTTCGAAGCAACTATCTTCTTAGTTACCATGATTTACTCTGAGATTCTACTGGTAGTTCATTCTAGTCAACGTCAGTAGGTAAGTGCAGAAAATTGTCGCTAGTACTGATCCATCTGTAAAGGCGCAACGCGCGCCGTCTCCCTAATTTTGTGGTGCGCGTATCTGTTCGTTCTACTGAAGACTGACAGCAATGTCAAATATTTATTTGTTCTGTGACCGGGAGCCCATAGTTCGCTGGCGGTGCCGACCGGCCTCGAATCTAGGTCCCAATCGGCGGTAACAATCGGTACAGTTAGGACACCACGACTTTACCCAGTCCCGAACTTAGATTATGTATAAGGAAGCTATAGAGTGCGCCTAGCTAGGTATGAACAGGTGACACGGGTATGAACACAACCTTTCTGTCCGTCCGTAGCAAAACGATAGTGACAACATACATTACATACATCTATAGTTCTCCTACCTTTGACGTACGTAAGCGAAGCGAACTTTTATCATGCTAACGTAACGGCTAAGGAGTGAAAATCCGGATTATTATAACTTAGGCCTTTTCAAGGCAACAGTGTATAGGATCTACCTAGGCAATCATGTTTCAACATCATCTGCATCATCACTTACGAATAGGTTAGATAGCAGACAAATGCGCAGACTAAGTTTCTACACAAACTTGCTTACGGAACAATACGAGCACTCTACAGCTTGCTTATGGTCTACTCTAAGGTCCCGACAGTAATCGCACCAACGTCATTTCAATAATTCGTGATTTCGAGATCAATTTGACACAGTAGCTCCCGTGAGAGCTGCGCGGAGATGATTGACAACTCGAGGAGTGGATTTCTGGGGAATACGTAATACAGGAAAATTTATTGTCTTTGTGTTCTAGTACTTTGAGCTTATGGTTTCAATCCGGTATCCATTCACGAGGGATGATAAAATTAACCCTTTAGGACCAAAATGTTGAATTAATGTAATAACCCTTTAGGACAAAAATGTTGAAACTTGCTTACGGAACGATACGAGCCTTCTACAGCTTGCTTATGTATACTCTAAGGTCCCGACAGTAATTTCAATAATTCGTGATTTCAAAATCAATTTGACACAGTAGCTCCCGTGAGAGCAGCGTGGAGATGATTGACAACTCGAGGAGTGGATTTCTGGGGAATACGTAATACAGGAAAATTTATTGTCTTTGTGTTCTAGTACTTTGAGCTTATGGTTTCAATCCGGTATCCATTCACGAGGGATGATAAAATTAACCCTTTAGGACCAAAATGTTGAATTAATGTAATAACCCTTTAGGACAAAAATGTTGAAACTTGCTTACGGAACGATACGAGCCTTCTACAGCTTGCTTATGTATACTCTAAGGTCCCGACAGTAATTTCAATAATTCGTGATTTCGAGATCAATTTGACACAGTAGCTCCCGTGAGAGCTGCGCGGAGATGATTGACAACTCGAGGAGTGGATTTCTGGGGAATACGTAATACAGGAAAATTTATTGTCTTTGTGTTCTAGTACTTTGAGCTTATGGTTTCAATCCGGTATCCATTCACGAGGGATGATAAAATTAACCCTTTAGGACCAAAATGTTGAATTAATGTAATAACCCTTTAGGACAAAAATGTTGAAACTTGCTTACGGAACGATACGAGCCTTCTACAGCTTGCTTATGTATACTCTAAGGTCCCGACAGTAATTTCAATAATTCGTGATTTCGAGATCAATTTGACACAGTAGCTCCCGTGAGAGCTGCGCGGAGATGATTGACAACTCGAGGAGGGGATTTCTGGGGAATACGTTATACGGGAACATTTATAACAAGTCAAAAGGAGGTCGAGGTACTCATGAAACTGACAAACTTTCCCCGGAAAACATGGACCTCGCATAAAAATTGTACCTCGCATAGTAAATTATTCAGCTGATCGGCAATTTTATATGGGAGGTCCAATTTTCAGGGAAAGTTGTTCAGTTTCATGAGTATCTTGACGTCCTTTTGGCCTGTAATACCCTTCTTGTACTCCCGGTATAGCTTGCTTATCTATACTCTAAGGTCCCGACAGTAATCGCACCAACGTCATTTCAATAATTCGTGATTTCGAGATCAATTTGACACAGTAGCTCCCGTGAGAGCTGCGCGGAGATGATTGACAACTCGAGGAGTGGATTTCTGGGGAATACGTAGGTAATACGGGAAAATTTTATAACAAGTCAAAAGGAGGTCGAGGTACTCATGAAACTAAACAAATTTCCCCGGAAAACATGGGCCGAAACATAAAATAAAAATTGTACCTCGCATAGTAAATTATTCAGCTGATCAGCAATTTTATAATGGAAGGTCCAATTGTCGGCGAACAGCGATACTCGTCAGGTTTCAGCTGTAAACGTAACTTGGTACTTACGCACCTACCTAATAAAACACCCCGTACCCCCTGGTCTAAATAGAATTAAGCCTAAAACATATCCTACATCCCTTGCAATAAAATAGAATAACTAGCTATTATTTACTTATACCTACTTACATATTAAGCATTACAATGTAAAGCTCCGGCATGTTATCACACGATAAGCTTTCTCAGACACTAAATAACATCGCCCAGCTAATACATAGCATACCTATGTAATAAACCATGTAAGAAAATATTTTATTGTCACGCCTCCTATGTTGATAAGTCAGATGGCTTTCCTTACAGTAATGCTTTTGAGATACTATCTACTGGCGCCATCTTCAGCCGCTTTCGGAACTAACATATCAAAAACATACCTATGTAACAAACCATGTTAATAAGAAAGGAGGCGTGGTCAAGATGGCTTATCCTTACGGTAACGCTTTTGATATACTATCTACTAGCGCTATCAGCGGTCGTTTTAGGAACTAACATCTCAAAAAAACCAGATTTTTGACTAATTTTATTAAATTAGTTAAATAAGTAAATAACCAAGTTACGGGCATGCGTAACTCTTAGATATTAATCATTTTTCATTATCTTTTAGAATTAAGTTGATTTATTATTGTATAATCATTTTTTGAATTTATTTCATTTTTGATACTTTTTTGTTTTGCCTATTTTTCAGTTGATAATCGTTAGTTTACAGTAAAATCAGTAGTTTCTAATCATTTTATACGTTTTTCTGATCCTTTGACAACCTATTACTTAGTCTAGGAAGCCTAGAACCTAGTTTTTCAGGCGTTGTAAATATTTTCACTTTTATATTTTTACGTATTATTTTAGATTCTTATCTTAGTTCTTAGTTTCTAGTGCATAAAGACATATCACTAATAAATTGGACGATAGATTAAGTTTTTGCCAAACTTTGTACTTTAAACTTTAATTAGAGCAATATCGCCCATATCTGGGGAACGTATCATCATATACCACCTTAATACACCTATTCTACACATTTAGTACATAAGTTATATGACCTAGAACTTCTAGGTTCCGAAATAAACACTAAAACCTAGTTATAATTTGATGTGATATGCAAAATGTGTCCATTTATCGTCCAATAAAACGAAACCTGTATTACTTAGATGTTTAAGATTTTTTACCTTGATACCTAATGTTATTATGTACCTACTTATGTAAAAGTTTTTTATTGAAGATTATTTTGATATACGGTAAAACGTTGAACAGTGGCAAGTTCGTAGAGAAAATTGGTTGCAATTTAATTTCGAAATTGGGGGCGGGGCGCGGCTCTCTTTAAAGTAAGGCTCGTTAGTATATAAGGAAATTGGAATTTTCAAACGACAAGTTTAGTTTAGTTAAGTTTTACAAGTTTACACGGTTCTAAGAAGAAAATTCCAGTTTCCAGCTAGACGTGGGAGTTCAAGAGGAAAGCGGCTAATCCAGTATCTTGCCATTGTCTGCGTTGCGCCAACCAAACTGAAAAAAGAAGAAGTTTTATTTTACAACTAAATAGAATCCTCTAAATTCGCGTAAAGTTACCCCTCGAAAAGTGACCGCTGCGGGCCGGTTTGTCTCACCCGTGTTGCGTGCTGGCACCTTCTGTGCTGGACATAAAAATCACACAAAAGTTATTTAAATAGTTTCTATACTTGTGCTACGGTACTGACCACTGAACTGGCACCGTTTGTGCTACTTACCTGTGTATCAACTGTGAAGTGCGTTTACCTAAGATTTAGGACTTAGGACCTAGGTCTTGGGTAGTGTTAGTGCAGTTGGTACCAGGTCGTTGGAGCTTGACGAGCTGCATGGTCCTTGCGAGACGGATCAGTACTGTGGTATGGTATAGAGATTGTTTTTATATTGTGTGTGATTTTTGTGAATTGTGAGACAAATTTAACCCCGTACCGGTCTTTGAATACGTAACGTAACTAGCGCAACGCAGACCAACGAGGGAAGGATACTGAAGATAGCTGCTTCTAGGCTCATGCTACCTTGCTGGTGTTAACTTGGTGTGCCTAGAGGTGGATGGTGAGTTGACATCGGCGTCGGCCGGCCTTGCCGAGGCGGGACTGATAATCCTCTTTGCTGACTTCAGAGACCTATAGTGGAAGGAGTAATTCATGTCAATTGATGTTAAAGCTAAACTCATTTGAGGGTGTCTTATTTCGGCTTCGTACTACTACACTACGAAGTATTCAGTCTTTGTGAAAGTAAATACTCCGCTTTAGCGTACTCTGGGGGCCAGTCACGAATAGGGAGCTGTATATTCCCCCAGCTCCTCAGCACCTAGAGGACTCAGTGCTTACCCTCGGAAGGCACCCCCTACCTATCCTACCACTCCTACCTCTACGCGGCTCACAACCAGTAGGAACCCGCGTAGAACCCTAGGGCCCACGATAGGCACACGTAAAAGCCACAGTTACACTCACGCATACAGACACGCATACGACACATTATGATGATGCGTTCTCCAGACATAGAGAAGCAACGTAGGCTGACGCAAGCGACGTCTCGCGTACATAGAGGCACGATAGACTCGGCAGAAGGTAAAACTGGCTCGACATGCACTAGCACGTGGAGTGCGCCGTCCGGAGCTAGTTCCTTGCCGCAGTCTAACGTTAGATCGTCACCACTTGTAATGGATGATAGGAATGCTTCAAGGGAGCATAATTTGTCAAATGTTGTTAGGCAGCAACCACAATCGGACCGAGAAACTAACTTCACCGTGATTAGGCACGGCAAAAATGACCTATTAGGAAATTCTATCCCGAATAGCGTGATATTTGAGACGCGATCCAACGCGAGTCGTAGGTCGACACAATCCGCCCGCCAGCGGCAACAGTTAGCCGAAGCCGAATCGGAGCTTCAGCGTATAACTGCAGCAAGCATAGCAGCAGAAGAAGCGGTAGCTAGAACTTTGCTCGAGCTCGAACGTTTAAACTGCGCGGACGCGACCATCGAAAGCGTCACTGAAACCGGGCCACGTAGGCTATCGGTACCAGTCCCGGATCCAACTTCAGAAACGTCCTACCAAACCGCGGTCACTGATAGGGAGAGAGGAACACTACCGGGTAGAAACTCCACACGACTACGCGTACATAGTAGTCACCCCGAGCGATGCGATCGCAACTTGGACCCGAGGTCACAAACTGGGCGAGGCCCACCTGAAATATTAGATAATGTAGTTAATTTAAATAGAATAAATAGTAGAAATATAAATCCAAACACGAAAACTAACTCGCCCCCGCGTGATAATACCTACTACCAACCGCCACCGGGGCGAACGAACTCGCCGCCACCGCGCGACGATACCTACCGGCCGCCGCCGGCGCCGCCAGCGCCACGCGATTATACCTACCGGCCGCCAACATACGCGTACACGAACGCACCTACGCGCTATGAAAGTACATATCGGCAGCAGCCTAGACTACCACCGTTCGAACGCGAGTCCGCACACCCGCGCGATAGTACCTACCGGTCTAACGCAGGCGCGCACGAACATACGAGTGTAGGCTTATCAGACACGGACCGATTAGAATACCTAGCGAAATCACTAGTAAAGGCAATCTCAGTTACTTCCCAGCCACACGTTAGGTATTCAAAATCAAATACCTTACTACACGTCTTACCGTACTTCAATGGTGACATCACCTACTGGGTAGGTTTCTCTACAATATACAGGGAAACAGAAAGCCTATTCACGGACATACAAAATATAGCTAGATTGCGTAGAGCCCTCCACGGGCAAGCTAGAGAAGCGGTACGCACGCTCATCAGTACCGCAAGAAACCCGGAGCAAATAATGTCTGTCCTAGACAAGCCATTCGGCCGACCCGAACACATAGTCTTGGCCGAAATTAGTAATCTAAGATCTATGCCTAAACTTGCCGAGGACGGACGCAACGCGTGCGAGTTCGCAAGCCGCGTAGCTAACACGGTTTCAGTAATAAGGTCCCTAGACCAAGATAGGTACCTAGACTCGCCCGACCTACTAAAATGTATCGAGAGCAAACTCACGCTTGAGATGCGGTTCGGGTGGGGTACGTGGTTACGGGACCACAAAACGCGCCCAGACTTACTAGAAATGTCTAAATACCTAAATGATATCGCAGATAGGTATATTGCAGTTTCGCCTGCTATCAAAGCGACTGATAGGTACCAACATAGTAGTCTCAATAAGCGCAACAAAACACGACAGTTAAAATCTACTCGCCGTCTGGAGCACGCCGCTAGACGGAACTATAGGCAGGAACGCGAAAGTTCCCCGTCGGCGTCAGTAAGTAGCTCAGACGAGGAAGGTAGCCCGCCGCGACGCCCGTTAAACCTAGGTAGACCTAGGCATCCTAAGACGTCCAAAATATGTAGTGACGATAGTGAGGATGAGCAGGTAACCCCACTTTCCCTAGGCGCGCGCGCGCATTTTACGGCCAGACCTACCGAAAAAGCACTAAGCTCAGTTAGTGACTCGGATAGCGAGTATGAACGATTTAAAATATTTTACGCAACCACCGCAGTAGGCGTTAACGATAGTTTGGACCACCAGATATCAAGTACAGAGTTAGTACCTATACTACCGCAAAGTAATTCTGTTAACTTTACCGCGCCAATCGTGGCTCCGCCCCCCCAATTATTATCCCCACGAAAACGATCCGAATATCGTCAGTTCGACGTGTAAATGCACTTCACAATATAGAATCGAATTCGGTATCCGATCCCAGCCTAGTAAAATCTGATTACGTACATTCTACTTGCCAAGCGCAAGCGACTTCCAGTTCGAGCACAGTTTTAGCATTTCGTAGATCGAAAGCTGTGTTTCCTATGTTAATGCACAGGTTAGCCCGCACAACTCGTAGATGTATACCTACTACTCGTGTCGCGACTACGCACAGTACGCACAGCGTACCTATACCTACCGATCACATCCAACCGCATAGATTGTATCAAACGCCAAATCTACCTACGTTGAAGTCCGTTTCTTGGTCAATAGAACGTAAGTTAGTTAAGTCGAGTCAACCCCTCCCTTCCCCTCTTATTACTAGCGAGGAGAAGATCGCACAGATTCACGCGCTCCGCGATCGACCACCACCTTCATCTGCATACCTACCAGACGCAAGAAGATTCTCGTCATGGCACAGATTACTTCGCACTACCGCACGAGTCTTACAGGCTATTCATAAATTCAAAGCGCTTGCCAACCCATCTAACAAACAAGCAGCGCTCATAACACGAGAGTTCGATACGACACCTAGAATGGTATCTGAGCAACGGCCCACCGTCACCCATAAGATGGCCTACACGCCGATCGAACCCACACTCGTACAGAAAGCCGAACAACTACTCAATCGTCAGAGCCAGCGAGGAAGCTTCATTACTGCAATAGATCAAATCGACGCATTCGATTCTATCGAACCGACTTCACGACCACTAGATCGATGTACGAAGCTAGATGAGCACGACATAACAGAGAGACGAGATGACACGATATTGAACGAGCTTCAAGTCTACGAACGACCCGTGATAGATGCCAATCACTACGACACACAGCTGATTCACCACACTCACTGTGAATCAAACCACGGCAATCACGAAGCGGACACGAATGAGCTACGACACAAATATTACATGTTAGCACTACGTCACACCGTACCCTTAAAGTACGAATGTGCAAATGGTGTCAAGTGCATATTAGTGCACCACATATGGCACCCCAAGGGAACATACCTACTAGGAGGCTAACATGTAATCAGCTCGCTACAACTTCAGTAGAAATAGAAACAAAGGCGTCAATACCTATCCATACTCCAACACCAGTGTACAACGAAGAAAAGGTACCTACCTGGAGGGCTATACAGAAACTCGCCGCACACTCATGGGCGAGACAATTACGTGCATACCTACTTCATCTTCACGGTTGCCGTATAAACCTATCACAATGGTTTCAGAACTTAGCCCCAGGTCATATCACACCAGACTCTTCAATACCTAGATTACCATGGGATAGAGGTAAAGATGCGACGTTCCCACACCCGGACGGACGAGTACGAGTAGGCTGTAACGACGACAGTGCGAATGCGATACCTATGAACAGTAATCACCTCCCTGCCATGATAGTTCGCCGTACGAAGAATTGTGCTTGCGCACCGGGGGGAGAATGTCGGCGAACAGCGATACTCGTCAGGTTTCAGCTGTAAACGTAACTTGGTACTTACGCACCTACCTAATAAAACACCCCGTACCCCCTGGTCTAAATAGAATTAAGCCTAAAACATATCCTACATCCCTTGCAATAAAATAGAATAACTAGCTATTATTTACTTATACCTACTTACATATTAAGCATTACAATGTAAAGCTCCGGCATGTTATCACACGATAAGCTTTCTCAGACACTAAATAACATCGCCCAGCTAATACATAGCATACCTATGTAATAAACCATGTAAGAAAATATTTTATTGTCACGCCTCCTATGTTGATAAGTCAGATGGCTTTCCTTACAGTAATGCTTTTGAGATACTATCTACTGGCGCCATCTTCAGCCGCTTTCGGAACTAACATATCAAAAACATACCTATGTAACAAACCATGTTAATAAGAAAGGAGGCGTGGTCAAGATGGCTTATCCTTACGGTAACGCTTTTGATATACTATCTACTAGCGCTATCAGCGGTCGTTTTAGGAACTAACATCTCAAAAAAACCAGATTTTTGACTAATTTTATTAAATTAGTTAAATAAGTAAATAACCAAGTTACGGGCATGCGTAACTCTTAGATATTAATCATTTTTCATTATCTTTTAGAATTAAGTTGATTTATTATTGTATAATCATTTTTTGAATTTATTTCATTTTTGATACTTTTTTGTTTTGCCTTTTTTCAGTTGATAATCGTTAGTTTACAGTAAAATCAGTAGTTTCTAATCATTTTATACGTTTTTCTGATCCTTTTGACAACCTATTACTTAGTCTAGGAAGCCTAGAACCTAGTTTTTCAGGCGTTGTAAATATTTTCACTTTTTATATTTTTACGTATTATTTTAGATTCTTATCTTAGTTCTTAGTTTCTAGTGCATAAAGACATATCACTAATAAATTGGACGATAGATTAAGTTTTTGCCAAACTTTGTACTTTAAACTTTAATTAGAGCAATATCGCCCATATCTGGGGAACGTACCATCATATACCACCTTAATACACCTATTCTACACATTTAGTACATAAGTTATATGACCTAGAACTTCTAGGTTCCGAAATAAACACTAAAACCTAGTTATAATTTGATGTGATATGCAAAATGTGTCCATTTATCGTCCAATAAAACGAAACCTGTATTACTTAGATGTTTAAGATTTTTTACCTTGATACCTAATGTTATTATGTACCTACTTATGTAAAAGTTTTTTATTGAAGATTATTTTGATATACGGTAAAACGTTGAACAGTGGCAAGTTCGTAGAGAAAATTGGTTGCAATTTAATTTCGAAATTGGGGCGGGCGCGCTCTCTTTAAAGTAAGGCTCGTTAGTATATAAGGAAATTGGAATTTTCAAACGACAAGTTTAGTTTAGTTAAGTTTTACAAGTTTACACGGTTCTAAGAAGAAAATTCCAGTTTCCAGCTAGACGTGGGAGTTCAAGAGGAAAGCGGCTAATCCAGTATCTTGCCATTGTCTGCGTTGCGCCAACCAAACTGAAAAAAGAAGAAGTTTTATTTTACAACTAAATAGAATCCTCTAAATTCGCGTAAAAGTTACCCCTCGAAAAGTGACCGCTGCGGGCCGGTTTGTCTCACCCGTGTTGCGTGCTGGCACCTTCTGTGCTGGACATAAAAATCACACAAAAGTTATTTAAATAGTTTCTATACTTGTGCTACGGTACTGACCACTGAACTGGCACCGTTTGTGCTACTTACCTGTGTATCAACTGTGAAGTGCGTTTACCTAAGATTTAGGACTTAGGACCTAGGTCTTGGGTAGTGTTAGTGCAGTTGGTACCAGGTCGTTGGAGCTTGACGAGCTGCACCAATTTTCAGGGTAAGTTGTTCAGTTTCATGAGTACCTTGACCTCCTTTGGGCGTGTAATACCCTTCTTGTACTCCCGGTATAGCTTGCTTATCTATACTCTAAGGTCCCGACAGTAATCGCACCAACGTCATTTCAATAATTCGTGATTTCGAGTTCAATTTGACACAGTAGCTCCCGTGAGAGCTGAGCAAAGATGATTGACAACTCGAGGAGAGGATTTCTGGGGAATACGTAATACGGGAAAATTTATTATCTCTGTGTTCTAGTACTTTGAGCTTATGGTTTTCAATCCGGTATCCATTCACGAGGGATGATAAAATTAACTTTCTGATATTGCTGCAGGTCAACGGTTCAGGTTTGGTATAGATACTCTTGACGGACGAGCGACCGTGTTTTGCGTTATGCAATTATGTGTTATACATTAAACTTTAGTTTTTTCAGGTGATTTGATATTGTTGCTTTCTTCGCTCACCGTAAGGTGCTTGCTAAGGTGCCGTGGTAGGTATCTATTTACTGTCACGCAAATAGCAATTTTAAGGTTTGACGCCTAAAATTTTAAATTTCTGTAAGAAAGATATCATAGTTTGTTAGTAAGATGTCTGACAACAAAGAATTTCATAAAGAAATAGAATCTTATTTTTTATCAGAAATGGTAGGAAAACGCAGTGGCTACAAATAAATTGATAGGCCACCCGTAGTGCAATCACGGCTCTTCCTTTTGTGGACATTGAAGGTAGTTATTGTATAGTTTTAAATCATGACAGGATTTTGATTGGTTCATGACTTTCATAGTACACTCAATGAATGATTATGTAGATCCTTAAAATTGAAAAGTGGGTACAGTATGTTGATAATACTATAAAAGCAATAATATTAATGCTTTTGAACTGCCGAATGGAGAGCGATGATAATAATAGCGATTATTGTCAGACGTGGCAATAACGACAGATTTTTACGGCCGTTGACGCTCTGCCTATCCGTACGTAAGGGACGTTGTACGAATTTTCTTAATTTTCCTACGCTTAACTAGCGGCCCGTTAGCGGTTTCACACGCTGCAACTCATTTTCCCACGGGAAAAGGTAATTTTCCCGGCATTTGTTATACATATACACCTTTTCTTGAATCACTCTATCTATTGCAAAAAACCGCATCAAAATCCGTAGCGTGGTTTAGGAGGATTTAGAGTTCCACGACAGACAAAACGCGACTTCATTTTATACCCACTCACTCACTCGTCGAATTGTGTATAGGTACACAATTCGACGAAACATGTTCATATCAAGCTCTAATACATCAATAATATCGTAAACTGGTGAATATTTTCTTAAAAGATACTGTATATAAGGCTCGCATGAAAACACACTATACCTACAGCATAATTTGATGTGATGAGCATCGAAAGACGTCCTGTAGAGTTGTCTTATAATATAACCAGACACGTCACGATGGTATAATTATGTTGTCCAAGGAACTAGAGGGAACTACATTCCCGATAAGGTGTATTTTTGCATATTCCCAGCCAACTAGACTGCTACTGCCTGTATTGAAAAAGTCAGTTATAAAAGGTCAGGACAGCACGCATTATAAAACTATTTGCTATTAATTAATTGTTCCGCTACATTATTTATAGTTTGACATGACAAACGATAAGATAGTACGTTGGTGCAGCAAGTGTAGTAACGGAAAAAATAATCGTTTAACATGGTATTACCACTAAATAGAGAATTTACGAAAGGACAGCTCGCCCCTTTTTTTCGATCATTTATACCTGCACCCTACAGTTGCCAATTAATTTTTGAAATGAGGTACCTGGGTTAAACATACTTAGATTAGGTATATCATACTTTCGCTATAACACACGACAAAAATATTTGCACTTGCGAATCGTCATTTTGTCTTCCGCCCACACCGAACCCTATTGACACTTAACTACAAGTCGGTTTGAGACGGTTTAGTTTCGCGCATGAAGGACGACATGCAGATGTGTGTGTGAGTGTAGTGGCGTTCATTGTTGCCGTCTCTCTGTATTGGACGCCTGCCAATAATTACAATCACTTATACAAACGTCAAACATGTAATAATAATAATACAAATGTTATAATGTTTAATGCATCGTTTACAGTTAAATTTATTACGCTTTAATTGAAAACATCGATTTATGGCAAACGAAGTAAATTATTGAATCCTGTTGAGTATTTTTTGTAGAGACGACTACAGAACATTAAGCGTCAATTGATTGCAAACAAGGACATTGCAAACGACGCAGTTTATTAGATAAAAAGCTTTATCACATAACTTGCGATCGATGCAATTAATTCGATAAAAAGTTAAATCACATAACTTTATTTCCCGGTATCAATTACCACTTCAAGAACTTTGTTTTTGTCTGGCAATGGAAAAATGTTGAAAGCAACAGGCAGCTTCCATAGATACCTATCAATTAGGTACATTGCATTGGATCAAAGGTTGCTCACTTCGCGTAATTCAATTGTAGTAACGAATAAGTACCTACGCGTTTCAAATACTTTCCTAGGCTGAACTCGTGATACGTAGAGCCATATCACACAAGAAGTTTGCGAGCGGATGCGGAGCAGGGCGGACGCGCGGCGGATGCGTAGCGAATTCGGTGGTATTTGTACCAAAACTTAGCGAGTCTGTAGCGCGTCCATGGCAAATATGCTGCTCGACCGCCGGGCGTCAGCGACGACTTTGCTTCGCATCCGCCGAGGATTCGCATTCGCTCACAAGCCGCTTGTGTGATAAATCTCGTAGTAAGCAGGTACTAAAACTAGAGATGAGCGATCTACCCAGCTACTATGTTACAGGAAATTAGCAAAAGAGCCTCCTTTGCATTGTGCTCGCCAAGCTGCCCGCCGAGCGTGGCAAGTATGCCAAATTCTTCTAATGGAAGAGATGTGTCTTGCAGTGGTCGTTGCTCGCTCATGTTGCTGATGAGATGTAAAAACTTTCAAAAGCTTATGCCACCCCTAGTCCTCTCAGGGTGATTCGTAAAAGGCGACGTAGAATATCTATGGTCAACGGCATGGTGGCGGTGAAACCACCTACAATAGCATTCCCAAAGAGGGTTCATGTCAGGCAGGCGACCGGTCATAAAACATTGCCAATCCTACATGATATTGTCCTCTAAAAAAAACATGTTGCGCCGCCTCCAACAGATTTGGGATAATCGCAGGCAGAGGATGATCAATCTCTACGAATCTGCTGCGTGTGCCACATGAAGGATACGTGACGAGCCAGCTCTAGTCTATCAAGACAAGTATCTAGGTAGATAGTTGATCAGTGTGAATGCTGGCGCGTTTGTGTTAGGCTATCTGCTATCTAAGTACAGACTCCTTGGCTTGCACTAAGCTCCTGCTGTGATGTTGTTAGCATTTTGATGTAGGTAGGTACCAGGGTTCTTGCAAATAAACTTTCTTGATTCTTGTGGCTAAAGGGTGACATTTTAACCAAAGTAGGCAGGAGTTAAAAAAGTTTTGAATGAAAGTGGATTTGATGAACATTTCGGAAAGGAAAGCATGAGAATCGGCATGTATGCTTCACCACTGGTAGGTACATCAGACATACATGTTTAAATGCACTCGGTCTACTAGAAAGGTACATTAGCTGTAGATAACAAGGTGATATTGTATCACTAGTGCAATTTCAATTAAAACTTTGACTTCAATCTTAGCCACAGACACACAAAATAAATTGATGGTTGGCGCGATTGTTCCTATTCTTGGGAATCTTCATACAACGATTAATCAGTGTGAACAACAGAAGCAATGAAACTTAAAACCTAAATCACCCTTGCTGGCGCCACGATACGGGTTGTAAGGCAGTATCTCTAACAACACGCTTCCATTCGGCATACATTGCCGGTTAACTTACAGGGATATTAGTTCTTTTATCAATTGAGACACTGAGTCGACAAACGGCTCGACGAACCCTAACGTCAACGAGAACTACCACCTAATTATCACAGACAACAATCGGGAAGTAACGGGCCTTCTGAAGCACAGAGTCATCTTACTTTTCAGACAATCGGGCAACGAGAATCGAACCCGGAACCTTTGCGCTACAGGCAGTCGCACAACGACTTCGCCACATCGGTAATCCATCACCAATATAACCAGCATCATCATCTTCCTGCCCTTGTCCCGAATCAGTTAGGGTCGGCACAGTATGTTTAGTTAGCGCACAAAATGATGTAGTAAAAGGATTTGGCAATGTTTTATGACCGACCGCGTGTCTGACGTCAACCCTCTTTGGGAATACTATTGTAGATGGAATCACCGCCACCATGCCGTTGACCATTGCCAACAGATATTCAGCCGAGGTCAAAAACTCTTCGTCGCCTTTTACGAAACACCCTGAGTGTACTAGGGGTGGCAGTTTTCTTAGCGGTAACCATAACGCAATGTACACAAAATCGGGCCCTACTGGCGAGGTAGTGTATAACTCCACTCCCACGGTAGTACTACGTCCGCGTTCCTACAGTAATTATATTATGCCTTTCAATCAATTTACGGCAGCCACCGCGCTTGGTGCTGTCGCATGCTAATTTAGGAGCCTAGGCACAAAGTTGGTATTGGCAGGCACCTAATACAGAGAGACGGCTACAAGGAAACGTCACTACACTTACACACGCGTCTACACGCCGTCGTTTATGCGCGAAACCAAACCGTCTGGCAACTCTCTGGAAATGTTCTGCTGGCGGATGGCAAAATCATGACACTCAAACTTGAGATGTGCAAATTTTTTGGAGTGTGTCATATGATAGTCTAAGTATAATAATAATGTAAGTAATGCACCTAACCTAAGTATCAGAAAAAGAAAGCAGCAACCCTAGGATGTAGGTTTAAATGATCGGAAAAATAGGCAAGCTCTCCTTCTGTAAATTCTCTTATTTTGCGGTGTAAGCGACTAGAAATTGACGTCGCAGAAATCAACATAACTCATTAAATCAGATGGGAATATGATTAGACCCTTAGAACTTAAAGTTTCAGTACCTGGTATTTGCGCCTATACAGATGGCTCGTCCAGTACTAGAGTACTAGCGACGATTTTGACGCTTACTGACTTGAACTGGAAATAACTGGAATCTCAGGGGAAGTCAAGGTAACAAAGAAAATGGTTCCCACGAACGTCATAATTCTTGGATTCAAATTGGCTCAGAATCATATGACGTTCCTACGTCAGATCTTTGACAGTATGTAACAAGTGACGATCGCGGAAATCCTAAAAAGGGTCGAGTGAACCTTCTGTAAACTCTCTATTATGAGTTAGGGTGAAGGCGCGGGGGCGTCCTCTCAAAATCGCCCTTTCAACAAACCTTTTTGTTTTTGACATCCGTTCAGTCAGACGGGGCGAGATCGAGATCTAACTCCGGATTGACCTTTGGCAATATCTCTTGCCGCCGTCGTTTTTCAAAGGGTATCCCGTTTATTCAATGAGAATGACAGGCATGGTGTATTACAAGTTTACTAACTTTCTGACTAATTAGCTGTGACAAGCGTAACGGATGCATAAATCACTTGTAGTGGTGTAGTAGCGAAATCTAATCTAGCAAAATCACCGAGCTTTCCACACAGCTGTTTGACTTGTTTACTAGATGGGTTTTCTTGTGGGAATCAAAAGCATGTAGGTACCAGCTTTTCCGATTTGCCCCGTATATAAAAAATGCATAGTACAAAATTAATCTGATGATATGTTTATTTTCGAACATCATAAAATTCATTGGCAGATTCAATGAATAGAGGAAATGTTGTTCAGTAAAGCAGTAAGATAAGCCAGTCTTCAGTATAACTTTCCCAACATTTTGTTTTGTAGTAGGTACCTATGTCTCTCTGCTGTAAAGATTTTGATGCTAAACTTGAACCTTATGGGCCAAATAATAGCGTACAATCGAATAGAAAGACTTTGACTATTATTTACAAAAATATTTAATAAAATACACTCTTATATTTTACTTGTACATAACCAATAGAAAAGAGGTCAAAATACTCTTATTTATTTAATTAAAATCTAATAAGAATTACTGACATCAAAGAACTAATCTTACATTGTCGAAATTTTCAAACCAATTTTGTAAATTATTAGTAAAATATTAATACTTTAAGTAGGCGCAAGAGAGGGGAGGTCTTTGCCCTGCAGTGGGGGGCACAGAGCAGGCTACATAAAAAAAGTTGTGTTTAACACAAAACACCTACTTGCTTAGTTGTTCACAAGTATGTACATTTTATTATTGTATCAACAGTGCAGCAAAAATAGATAAACGCGAAAAAAATTACAATGCAGAAGGTTCTCGATAGCAGAAAGTATTGTAAAATACTTACATTTTCCTACCTACTTAACAGCATTAAATCAAACATAGATCATCTATCAAATTAAATCAGCCTATGCAATCCACTGGGTAGGCCATAAGGCACGGTCCCTGGTTTTTGCCATCCGCAGGGCGTCCAACGCTACGCTTGCCTCCACTCGAGAATCCGTTCACTCCACCGCTTTCGCAAGTGTCGACGGTATACAAAGAAAGAAAACGTCAATATAGTTACCATGTACCTGCAAACTACCCCGCAAAACCACAAGTGCAACTACCAATGAATCGACGCTTCGCAGATTAGCGTCAATATTTTAGTTAGAGAAGCAATTTTGAAGTCGCTAAACGAATTTATGTGTAAAACGCACGTATGCTATCCGCGTAGTCTCAATACCTGACTTCTGTATCTGTTAAATAAAATATACTCTTCGAAAAAAATGCATGAACATAATGAATACCGTATGCTGATGATTGATTGAAACAACGGGCTGCCTGCACAAGTTAGTAACCATACTAATTTTCACGTTTTTCACCACGCTCTCCTTTTATAATTAGCATAAATACCTCTAAGATAACCACCGAACAGTTTTTTCTCAGATAGCATCATGAACCACCCATGGAAACTGGGGTTCTCTATGGACACGTTAAAATAAAATTGCACGTGTCCATTCTCATAATAATCAATACGATCGCAGAAGCGAATAACTGAACATAACTACCGGACCAGCAGCCGTAGGTAATGGTGTGAACTGCGTACGCGCAGAAAACACTTTTACTCGTCATTTCATTCTATGCTGGAGTCATTAGGAGTGGAAGCTGACGAGCTGCCCATAATTACTTGCGGCTTCGAGGAGGAAATCTGCTAAATTGAAGCTCGAGTAGTCATCAGTCAAAATTGTCTCTTTCGAATTGAATAGAGACGGTCATCATTATCTTGGAGTGCCATATTTGAATTGAAGTTACTAAGACATTGATACTTAAAGGCAAGATCCCTGGTAAAAAAGCACAAGGCTGACCCAGAAGAAAGTGGCGAGTTTTTGTACAGTTGCCAAAGGAAAATATTTCTTTGACACCACTGCAAGTCTCTAATTACGTAGATGTTCCAGTTTTATAAATTACAAGGCAATTTGTTCCTTCTTATGATTTTACCTGATTAGTACTCCCTTCTAAGAAAAGCTTTTCAAACTTTAATTTTGTTGCTACTTTCCATTATACCTTTAAAACTCTGACATCAGGGTTTTCGAGTCGTTCGTCGATTCGGCGTCACGTACGACAGCAGAAGAACTATTTTCTCTAGTCGTCACCTTGTTGCCATCTCTCTTCCAAATACTAAGTCCTATATTTTTTCAAGTTCCTGACTCGCATCATAATAAAGTTCCATAAAATTATTAGTCAATCGACAACAACGAGCGAACGGCGACATTTCTTCGTAAGAGATGAAGAGAAAATAGTTTTCTTCGCAGATAGTTCGTTTTTAGTGAAAGTGCGTAGAAGAGGTATTCTACCTAGACTTCTGTGTTCTAGGTAGGTGCAAAATTAGCTTTTAATCATTTTACCAAGGATAAATTAAGTACGGTACGTACAGTAAATAGATGTTATAAAGTGGCGAAAAGGCATCATGACAGGTCCATAATAGGCACTATTAGTATGAAGGAAGGCACCAGTGATAAGGAAGTGCGTTTTCATCTGGGAACAGGCAGTAATTTGTTTACTGCATGCCTGTAAATACTGTTTATCCTCTTTGAGCCACAATATTCCCAAGATCGTTAAGATGGTTCACGTCACGTGAATCATGTAGGATGTGAACGGTCGCAAATGAATAAGTTCGCTGTTTCATTTGACCCAACTCTATTGTACACACCTAGTTAGCATCTAATCGAACAGTTCGCTAAGAAAAATTTAAAATTTGTCTTCAAAAATGATGGGTTAAATTCTTCAATGCCGGGCCATATCTTATCTGTAGAAAAAATACGATTACTAACTTTGGATTTAACAAATATTTTTAAGTTTTTTATATGTTAGCAAATCTTCAGAAAAATACTTTGTAATTTTTCGAATGCGGTTCATTTAAAAGATTTCCCTTCAGACTTTGCTTTTCTCACAAGTTCTTGCATATTTAGCAGTTTTAGGTCATACATTATTTGTTGAATGGCAGACAGTGCCTGAAGCTTCTTCGTAGTAAAGAGCTTTTTCGAGTGAAATATGTCGACGTCTATTTAAGTACTAAGAAACAATTTTACATACGAAAGTTTTTGAATGGGAGTTTCTCAAAATTAGGCATCATCTTGGGGACTTTCGAAACAGCTTATACTAAAAATTTGCGGTTTTGTGATGTACTCGTTACATGAACGTTGACCTCAGAATAATGGTTGTAGTTAGTGAATAGGTAAAAGCTATGAATATGCTAGTGTTGCTAAGGAGAATAACCTCTAATCTCTGTGGGGTAATTTGTAGAATGCCTACTTGCTACGGTGCGGTTGCAGGTTCCTTTCATTGAAGAGATAGGTCTTACTAATGCTGGCTTGTCAAAGTATGATTAATGTTGTTAGGTACAATAAGGCATTAGTAAAGGCTCGAGTATGATTAAAGAGAGCCTAAGGCAAACATACCTAAATATACCTAGCTAAACATAGTTCAAATAACATCGGTAATAATTTTTGTAGTTAAGTGTATTAGGTACAGGTGAAGCGATGAGTTAGGTATTTAGATTTTGTAAAGCGATCGACACGAGAAGAAGAAGAAGAAGAAAAATGTGTACTTAATAGACTGGCCTAGCCTAGCACTGGACCGAGTTATGTGGAAAAAGAGAAGAGAGGACTCTGCTCTGCAGTAGGACAGTACAGGCTAAAAAAAACTGTATTAGGTGTGTATGCATGTCTTTTTATAGGCACGTACGCCCAGAAAAAAGATATTTGAAGTTGAACACGACTTGGAGATACTCTAATTTTAAGTAGGTGACAATTTTGCACCTATGGACGTACTGACCCAAAAGTTTTAATAGCTTAATACAGTTGATTAACGATAAATTGATTGAAGTTGAGAGCCATACTTTAGTAACAAGGGTGACCTGAATACCAGCCGATTGTCTTAGCACGAAATCAAAATGGCTTCTCATTTTCCACTTTGTAAGCTTTGCTAGGGAAATTGCTTTTATTCTCAAAGAAAATTAATTAACTGCTAAAAGTAGACCAGTTATAATCGGTGCCCTTTTGTTATTTTATTAAACTTTTTATTTTTTACCATTTTTTCGGTAAATGTACTCGATTGTTTGAAGAACTCTTAATAGAATAAAGAACAGTTTCTTAGTTGCTTCGAACAAAATTAAAAGAGAATCTGAAGTAAGTTAAGTGTGTAAAAAATATTTTTACGATGATATCTTGTAAATGTTTTGTTGTTTTTTCTTCTTCTTCATAATTACCTACTGACTTTCACTGGGATTTTATAATAACTTTTTCTTGCACGTATAATAATCTTCCCACATTTGATGTTCCTTTTATGGAAATAATCGTAGAACGCAGTGCAGGCGCAAGCGCACTATAAAGTATTTATAGACCCTTTATATCACTACAGCACAGCGATTGCTTTAACTTGAACTTGCATGAATATGCAGCATACTCCGTAGTGTATGACTATACAAGTAGGAGTGTATAAGGTCTTCAACTTGAAAAACTTTAGGCGCTTTAATATAATATTAGGTAGCAGACTATTGAAGTTTTAGGCTGGAGACGGAAAATCCCGCCTGATATAATCATTTAGTTCTAGAGTCTGAAAGACAACTTCTTAAATACCGGGAGTAACGGAAAGGGTATAACAAGCCGAAAGGAGGTCAAGGTACTCATGAAACTGAACAACTTTCCCGAACATGGGTCGAAAAATGAAAAAAAAATTTGGGCCTCCCATAGTAAATCAATTAGCTGATCGGCGATTTTGTATGGGAGGTCCAAATTTTTTTTTAATATTTCGATCCATGTTCCATGGGGAAAGTTGTTCAGTTTCATGGGTACCTTGACCTCCTTTCGGCTTGTTATACCCTTTCTGTTACTCCCTGTATAAAAAAAATCAAAGGACATTTCTATCAAGAAAGACAGTTTTAGAGTTACAAAACAATACTGTTAGTTACTGCACTGCATTTATTTCCAAACGTTTAAAAAATTACAGAAGATTTCTATAATGACCGCTAAGCTTTGGAAAAAGATGGCACAAAATTGGAAGATCATCAGCAGCCTTCTATCTTAGGTACCACAAAAAGGAAACGTGTGTGTTCGATGGTACATTTTTTTTGTGGCAAGGCCCACAATAATGTAACAAACGTATTGGAATTTTTAATGCACTCACAGCGCTATATTATTCGCATAAATCAAATAATGAGAAAATTGAAAAATTCATTAGCGACCGCCGGGACTTGAACCCGGGACTGTGGATTGCCGTTCCACCGCTCTACCAACTGAGCTACGGGCGCCTAGCGGACCCTAGTGAATCTTTCAACCTCATTTATTATTTAATGTAGCATCTTTGCTCTAGGTTTTGAATGTATTGAAAGTCGCGATTAGTTAGAATACACTCCATATCCTGTGGCTCCATCTTTACAACGCTTTATTACCTAGCTGAAGGTGTTGTATATGGGCCATTACAAGTAACTAGTAGCCGCTATATACCACGTGTAGTGTTGTTTATGTCTTTAATGAAAATACAGTGGTTGTACCTTGTCACGAGTGAATTATCACGAGTTTTATGTTTATGAGAATTCTCTAGGTATGAACTAGTTAGCAATAGATTGATAAAAGATGAATTTATTAATTTCGATCAGCTACTATTTTCATGCATCAAGTAAAGTTACATCTTGGAGGTGAATATACATAATTTAATGAAAAAAATTGGGTAGGCAAGCAAGTATGTTTTTATTTCGTAAGAAGTAGGTACTCCCAAAGGGTAAATATGTAGTAGAATGCAAAGGTAGAGAAGATAGAGAAATATATATGTCGAGTGAAAATCGAAGTTCCATTTAGAAAATTAAAATTGATTTCTACGTAAAAGAGAAAGGTACGATTCAACCTATACGTATGTATTTACCTAGCACATACATTAATGACCAACAAATTCCAAATACCAAAATGGTGAGCCATGTACAACCAATGATCTAGGTAGAGCGAAAATGCAACAACTGGATTCTGTGTCATAAATAAATAACTGTAGTCGAGAAGACCACTCGTTGCATTCGCGGCCCTAACTTCCTTTTCCACTTGGAGGTAAACTTAAACGAGAAAGGGAGCGCTATACGACTGCCACTGGTCATCTCGGCTATAATATGGATTGACGCATAAAATCTGCAGTTTCGATAGGACCGTAAAACAGCTAAGCTGTTACAATCGTAAATCGTAACAGTTGTTGTATTCGATCAAATGGAAATGGGTTAAGTTTACTCGACGTAACGCTTACGAATCTAACTGTTGTATTTGAATGTTTATTCAGAATTTCATGGTGTTTTTTGCAGTTTACGTTTGATATTGAGGTTTCGCTGCGCAGTTGGTCGGCGGCTGACGGTCGCCGCCACCAGAATGGTAGTTAGGGGGATCTGCCAGTTACTACGCAAAGCTACTGTTCAAATCCACAACCAGAGAAACGCCTGCTTTCGCCTACCCACGAATAAACTGATTTTAAATTTCGCGATCACACCATAACGCTCTTAAAAATCATCTTTCGTGGTAATTATTCACGACATTATTAATTTTAAAGTGGGTATTCATTCAGTTTTGCTTTTGGTGACGTTTTCAAAGCGCCATTCGGTCGGTCTAGCTAAAATTCACCGATAAAGAAATTTCGTCACAGTTCATTTGCTTAATCTAATAATCGCGTTCAAAACATTAATTTTCAAGTTCATCACAGGTTCATCAGGGAGGTAGGTTAAAATCTGAGCACAGGAAATGGCAATCCCTACTACCTGAATAAAGAACTGAAGAAAACCAATACCTTGATCGCAGCTAGAGCTTTGCAACGTAATATCTGAACAGTCCACGAGCTCAGAAATCGCCGAATCCGTTAACTGTAGTCACCTTAGTGAAGTGGAGCAATCGGCTGCCATAAGCCACGGTCGCGGCACTACTTCACCTTAATACTTTCATCCATCGCAAGACGACGAAACGTTTGTTCTGATGAAAGGTGAGTGTAGTACATGGATTTAATAAGAATAACAAAGTACTTTGGTATATTCTGTCACGGTTTCAATCATATCTAAAGCCCCAAATGTAGCAAAAAATCTACTAATAGAACTTAATTACAGTTTCAGTCTACCTCAGTAAAACCAGCCGATACATACATACATATGTCACGCCAAAATCCGTTTTGGCTGATAAATATTTAAAATTACCTTTAAGAAGTTACAGGTGCACTATACTGACCTCACACAAGGTTTTGTAGAGCAAAGGAAGGACCCACAGTACACTAGATCAATGCATAAATGCGACGAATATGCTATCTATGCAAAAAATATTCTGGAACAAACTACTACATGACCAAAAAACTACTAACTGATATAGCTGTTGTCAAAACAGTTATAAACTGCCTTGTAGCGTAATCTTTAGTACTGCTAAAGCTTTATTCCTCCGAGCTGCAATAAGCAGACTTCACACATGGGTTTAGCTAAGAAATACGACCACCAGCCGACGTTTCTCATGAGGCTAATCTCGCAGCTAAAACACTGTAATAAATACAGGGTGGAATCAAATAAATTTGACAACTCTGGGTACTGCGACTTCGGCGGGTGTATAAGCATTTTTTGGGCTTTGCGTAAGTGCCTCTTTCTGTTTATATTTCTCTTGTAAAGTTTAATCAATTGTTATAGTTACAGCAGTACCTCGAGTTCCGTTTAAGGGGTTAATTTGGAAGAGGTACAGATTTTCTATGCAGTTATATAAAACAACCCGTAGGTAAGTAACTGGCATAACTCCTGCCTGACTAACCTGATCACAAATAGTTCAAGTTTTTCTGATAGTTACAATAAATAACATATTAAAATTCATTGAGCAGGCCATCTGGACGCTATCTTTAAGGTAGTCGTATGATGAGTCGAAAGGAAGGCAGAACAAAATGCACATTTGGACATCGGTGCTCAGAAGCTGACTTAGTGATATTTGAAACCTATTTTACATTATACTTAATAACGCCTATATCCCTTGCGGGGAAGGCAGAGCGTACACGGCTGTAAAAAAAGGCCACTTATACTTACACCACATTTGACAAAAGTTAGAGTCATTCAGAAGACTGTGTATCACCATAGCGACAGGTTGTCAGCCTGTGGCTTAAAATTGTAAATACCTACACATCAACTCCCTCCCTTAGTCGCTTCTTACGACTCCCACGAGAAAGATATGAAGTTATGCTATTCTAAGCCGGCACCAACCTATTCTACATTAGAGAATTCGTCCTGTATACGGAATAACGTTTGTACTGCTCGAATGCAGTGTTCGAGCAGTTTATTTAACCGATGACAGTGCGAAGTGGGTTTCCGTTTTTGTGTGGCATCACGACTGTGAACTCTGCCAGTGGGAAGTCCCAGTCACGTACGTACTTGTAGTGCATCGTTACTACCGTAAGGGCATACTTACTAATGGTTTACAGAAAGTACGTGTTAGCTTCTGCCGCAGAACAGTTAACCCTACAACAACGTAAGAGCCAAAAGTTGGCTGTTGACGTTTTTTCCCTAAACTGTGTAAAGATTATTTGCTTTTACATAGATATGGAATAAACATTAGTTCTAAGATATATGTAAAATGGCGCCCGCCTTAATTAGCCATCTTTTTTCTGAAATATTACGCAGTTTACACCATTCACCGGATAAAAGAATATGCTGGTGAATCTGCTATAAATTCATTAGCTGTCTAAAGCCGAAACGTAGATAACAAAGTCAAGATGGAATAGGTATAAGTAAGAATTATACGAAAATATCATTACATCTAATTATTGAAACAGTTAAAGCAAATTACACTGACAAAGATAACATACCTTCATGACCATTGCACTACAGGACATAAAACCTATTGAAAAAGTCTAGTAGGTATTGGGTTTGTTCTGGATAAGTTCAATGTTATGTTACCTGATAGATGTAAAATGTTGAGCAAGTTTGTTTTTCAACTGCAATAATTCATTCACATCCTCTTTCCATAGAAGGTAGCACATACCTAACTTAGGCATCTAGTACACAAAGATAGATCTCTTAATAGTTCTAGTATTCGCATTGACTCCCAAGTATGTTATTTAAGGACAGGAGAAACG
Organism: Phthorimaea operculella; assembly: GCA_024500475.1. Lineage (NCBI taxonomy): Eukaryota > Metazoa > Arthropoda > Insecta > Lepidoptera > Gelechiidae > Phthorimaea > Phthorimaea operculella. The sequence continues at coordinate 5,363,032 of JANFCV010000002.1, read as the reverse complement.
GTATCGAAGCTGCACTAGGCCGATATGTCTCTTAAAGGGATTCGGTCGAATATCACAGATAGTTAGGCGCTACGAGGTTGACACTTAAGTTACGTCGAATAAGGCTGGGGAGATAGCACTGTCTTAGTGATATATTGGCTTCGCATTTGGTCTAGGAGCAGATCAAGGAAATACTCGTTGCTAAATAAAGCAAAAAAACGCATTTTAAAGGTGGTAAAATACGAACAGCTCAATACAATATAACCTGTAGACTTTCGAGGGCTAAAAAGTTCAAATTAATAGAAGTTCAACAAACACTAGTTTTGTGCAGATCAGATTTTAGGTACGATGAAAACAAAGCTTAAGCAGGAGAATGATAGAGGAAGACTAAATGCGCTTCGAAGACGGCAGACATTGTCTTAGAACAAGATTTGCCAAATTGGACTGATCCATTCAACTGTACCCTGATATAGCCTTACCCTCTCTCACCTCTACTAGCTGTTTGGAATGATAATGTAGATTGTTAATAAAAACAGTGCTCCTAGTTCCTAGACTATGTACTTACAAGCACTGAGCTTTCTGATATTAAACTGAAAGTTCAAAACTAATTCGATAAAAGCGACATATTTCACTGTCATTAGATTTATGAAAGTTGGATGTTGGAAAATTTAATAAACATTTCGCGCTAGTTCAACGCGCTTGCTCATCGCTAGATGAAAAACCCGTAATAAGTATGAGTTTGTATTGTATTGTAGGGTAAAAAAGTAACCAATACATTAAAAAAAAACGCTATTTTAAACCTACATCGAAAAGACCTACATTTACTCGGACAACATCACTGAAATTCATTTAAGATAATGCTGACACCATGGTTATTTGTGTTAAATAGTTGGGTAACATCCGCCATATGTAATGTATATTCTCACTTCATACTTCGTAGGTACACCCATACGTCACACATTCACATGCTAAGTAAGTTAAAGAGCTTTAAAGTTGCTAGCCCGAAAGGAGAGCCCTGTTGATTACACTGTCAGTCAGCGAAATGCAAGTGGAAACGAGATTTGCAACTGCGCTCATGTTATTATACTGCAAATAAAAACTAGCCTCACAACCACATAATCGAGCTCTAAAAATAGTTTCATGGCATTCGAAGACGCCATAGATTCAATCGAATTTCCGTGTCAACAGTTGGTTTGGGCCGTGGGCATTATACGGTTTCGATTTGCTTGTGGTGGAGAGCCACACTCTTGGCTTTTTTACCAATTTAGATAGACCAACGTGCATCGACACAAACACGAAGTTTTCAACTATTTCCGACGCAGCTGATTGGATAGCGGTTCCATACTAACCACAGGGCAAATGTGAGACCGAAAACGCTCTTCGAAATTGTATGGTACCAGATAAATGCACTTAGTTACATGATCGTGATAGATACGTGTTACAACGGTTCTGTAACCGACGTCTGCGGTAGGTAGTCTTGGTTCAGATCCAAACCAAATCAAAACAAATCTAAATAATAAATCAATCTTTGTTTCAACCGACCGCCATAAAACATCCTCGTCGGTAAGGCCATAAATGGTTTAATTAAATCAGACAGGAGCGTAACACAAGTTTCCGTCCCAGACAGATAGGTTGATTACGATTTGGAATTAACCTTATTAAAGCTGATAAATTAGCTATAATGCAGGCTGAATGTGCAGTAGTGCAGCTCGTATCGCCGAGGGCGGGAAGTAGGTGAGCGGTGGCCAGTGGAGTGGCTGGTGCGCGCGCGCAGTCCCGCTCGCATCGTCATCGCGGCCGCACGCGCACGCCGCGCCATGACTAGACCGCTCCTCGCACTGCTCGCGCTCGCCGCCGCGGCCGCCGTCGCCACCGCCGCCGCCGACCCCGACACCCCGCGACCCCGCGGCCTCATCGACTTCAACCCCTGGGCATGGATACCCACCAACCGAAACCGATCGCCGTCAATTATGGACTATTTCTTCCCACCCTCTCGCACCCCTAAACAATCTAGTCTTGAGCCCCCAGCTGATCGATCACCTCCAAAAACAACTACCAGTCAAACTAACCCTCCGACCACTATTGAAGAACGCTCTACTACTCTTGCGCGTAAAGTCTCGAATAAAACTAAGTCTACTGTGCCTGCAACAAACTACCCCACTGCAACGATAGCCCCTAAAATTAAGAAAACCTCCCATAAAACCACCGCGCCTATTCCTACTACATTTGAGGCAAAAGCTACCCAAACCACTAGAAATACACAGCCTGCTAAAACTACCGTAGGTACTAAAGCTTCCCAAGCAACTAAAACCACCCAAGTCGCGAAAACTACGCAACCCCCAAAAACAACCCAACCCCCTAAAACTGAAACAACCACTACGAGACCTACGACTCAACCGACAACGTACAGGCCGACGAAACATTATACGATCCGGCCGATAGTGCGCACCACCACGGAATCTCCAACTGTCGAAGATACGGAGACGACAGCAAACAGCGAAAGTACGGAGACAGTTTCCGAGTATGAGACTTCTGGGACAACCGCCGAAGGCGCTAAAGACACGGCGACCCCAACGTTGACTACAGTGACGGAACCACGTTCGACGGATCCCGGGACCGCTAGTACTGCAACTATGGAGTCGACCACAGAAACGGATGCCACTGCCGAGCCAGCCGACAGCCGGGAGGGCTACTTACCACTTCGGGACAAACCTCCGCAGCAGGCGCCGACGCACGTCAAGATCAACGATCAGACAAAGAAAGAGGTCAGTGATTTTAATAGTTTCTTGCTCATTGTTTTCTGAATTGGTTACACTCCAATAGTTGTTACTTTCTTAAGTTTCCAGTTAGGCTTAACCATAAATTGAGATTGATCTGTTGATGAGTCTTTAAATAAAATAACTTGTAGGAACTTGATACTTACAAGGCATAAACTTCGCAAGCAATCGATATTAAAGGCTTACTATATAACCTCTGTCGATAGTTAAGCGAGCGTACATAAATTTTACCTAATGAGCCCTTAGAGAAAGGTTACTGCATTCACCCGCTGCGAGCGCATTCCCACATTACCCGTGCAAATTGATATGAATTATGCATTTCCTAGCAGCTCGATCAAGTGGCTCACAATCCAGAAAAAGTGTATTGTAAGAACACGGTGTTACGCCCTGTGCCTATCTGGCAAACAGAAATATTATCCACGTTAGAAGCTATGTGGTTCAGCCATAGTAATTTTATGCTTATTCGTAATGGCCATTTAATTTCTATCGGTTATAAAACAAAGCAATTTACCTACTAATTTCTTGTGTTAGTTTTTACTTCTGATATAGTTAATTAATTTTAATTACTTTCTGATCATTATTCACCAATTCATCAAATGTATCAATCTTACGAAAATATGTTTCAGAAAATGTAGTTTTAGTTCAGTCAAAAGACAAAGCTGCTTATGAAAATATTCAACAGTTCAAAGACTTGTTAGCATAGTTGTCATTATAAGCTTTCAAACAAAGACTTCTTAAATATTAGCATAATAGCTAGATTTAAAACATTACGCCAGCTTTTATAATATACCAACCGAATACAATATACAATTTTGTTAACTCGAATTTAATGCAAAATAAGCTTAGCGTTACAAAGTCAGTAAAGCTACTCTTTTCATGACGGCTGCGTGATGGATTAAGATATTTCTCTGCATTCAAACGTCTGGAAAGGAAAATTTCATATGAGGAATGAAAGCTGTTGTTATAATGGTATTCTGCGCACAAGAAAATGGAGACAATGAAAGAAAGACTCGGATAAAAAGAGTTGTCGGTCGGGAGCGGTGCTTTCGTGTCATTAGCAGTTGCGGTCGCGCTGCTGCCCGCAAATTTTGAACAGAAACAAATTTAGCCGGATTACAAGAGACAGTATTCAAGAGGTAAACTTTCACTCTTATACAGCCAATCTATTATAGTGATGAATGAACAAACCATTTTCTAAGCTTGAATGAGCTTTTGTTGGACACATTAGCGTCGTCGCTAATTAGTCTTAAATTGCAAATGTATGTGTGAAATTGGATATTTCCAACCAACCTTGGATTATAATTATCAAATCGTTAACCTATAGGAAGGTAAAGCTTTCTTCGCTGACTGTTTTACACTGTTCATCTTCCGCACGATTCAAGTCAAGTAGTAATTCTATTATGGCACCTTTTTCTTCGCCATAAAAAGCGTACTTGCCTTCCGACAAATTATCATCGGTAATCAATTCAGCCCCTTTCAATCTCGGAAAGATGTGGTTAATAGTAGAAGCTGCATGTAATTCAAATTATTCTTTGACCGTTGATTAGAGAGCTCACTCTCTTCGCTCTAAGTATACCATAGCAAGCGCTGTCGTAAAAACTGCAAGTTGCGATCTTATTAGAAAAAGAAATGTGGCAGAGGAACCCGCAGACCGCTAGAGTCAAGATATAAAAACGTATTTGAAACAGATGAATTACGAACTCTCTAACTAACCGAAATGGAAATGCAGTCGCCAAATGAAATCTAGGTGATTTGTATACACTTCAATTTTCCTAGAGCAGTATTTCGTGATTTTCTGCAATAAGTTGGTGTTTGGGTGCTTGTCAAACCCAATGCAATATTTATCTTTGGCTGTTGGTAAAGCATCCTCTGTGACTTTTATTTTCTCTAAGTTGCACGTTTTGATAACGGTCGCTAGCTCGCAGGCCCTTCGCATCCGCTTAGAAGACGAACACTTATTTGCATTTCAGAGTTGATATTCTGGTCTAGGAAGTAGATCCTAGGGAGGTAAGTACTATAAATGTCTCATGATAATAAATATCTGTAGCGAGCACTGACTCTTCCACCTACGGCTACATCTCTCAAGTATCCTTTAACTGGTTTAGTTAAAAGCTTTAGCGAACATTTTATACCCACGAGCGGTGTAAGGTTTCTAAAAGTTAATGGGTATCTATGTGAAAATTCCTTGACGTTGCGGAAAAAAGAAACTAGCGCGTAAATGCCAAATTTGTTACGGTCGCAAACAACGGAACATTTCGTACCGGGCGTGGCTTTATAACTTAATTTCTGTCTCTATTACTCTATTGTTCAAATGACGACTCTCAGGGGAAGAATTAAAGTGTTGGGAACACCACTGCCGCGACGGTTCATTAATTGCAATTTATGGTTCCGACTGTCTCCGTTTTGCGCATATATTTCATTATTTACGTCTCCATAATGTGAGAAGCAAAATTTGCATTTCATTACACAATCAAGTTAAACGATATACACAAAAGCAGTTCAGTATCTGATGCTGCATTGCTTATGAATAAAACGTCGATAATGTATGCGGCAACAAACGGTTCGAGAAATTGATCCACTTGCATTCATTCAAATCCAGGCGCTCCACCATATTTAACTCTAAACAACATTCAAGTACATTTATTTAAATCGTAAAGAGCGTCAATAAATACTCGATACGCTGCGATTGATTTCAACTGACTAATGACTATCGATTTGTCTCCATAACCTCTGAGTTCAACTGCGTCAATATCCGCCTTAATTGGGTATTAATTTCGCACAGGCGTTTTCGCTTTCGCTGTGTAAATAATTCTCGGGTCTTGTCATCGATTCCGATTTTAATCGGATCTAATTAATCAGTACGCATTACTTGTAGAAAGCGGATACTGCGATAGCCAATATCTCTGAAGAAGAGAAAGGGGTACCGTACCTATAGGCACTTTAGCTTCAGGACGCCAATCTCGTAAACAGAAATTGCAATGTCGAAAGTGTTAGAACAACGGTTTATGGACATCGAGACCCTGTACGTGAACACGATTTTCAAATACTTACTGCTCTGTATAGAAAGTGAAGTAGGTTAAGAGTGCGCTACTAAGGTACAACTTTTTCCAAGTTTCTTGATTCTGATACTATAAGCATCATAATTAGGCACGGTAACAATTTATTTACTAGGAACTCAAACATATTTGTAAAATATTATAATTTTATGCTAGGTAAGATAATATAGGTTAATCCACGACGAAATATTGCTCGTGACCGTTCAGAAATAATAAAAAATATTTGACCTCACTTTCGATCACGTACAACCGAAAAGCAAATAATTGCATAACTTAGGTTAGGGTCATTGGTAATGAGTAAAACTGGACTAAAGAAAGAGAAAAGCATGTAATTGTAATTTGCAACAGATAAAATACTGAATCATTTATGAAGATCATCCCGATTATGTAAATTGAGGCTACGGCTATTTCTATAATTAAGTTTCTCCAGTGCAACGGCTTGGTTATTTCTAATATTGATTCAAGTGACAAAGTCTAGAAAATAACGTTACTAAAAGAACCTACATAATACTCAAACAAAGTTGTTAAACATGCACATAAGAGTTTTATTTGCCGAATGCTATTTGCAATTAACAGTTTTGTAGGTAATTCCGAAATGGTACTTCAAAGTGTTTGATGAGGTTCTTTGGCTTTAGGGGCTACATTCACAGATAAGACGTGTGACTCAAGACGTAAGGCGACATCAGTCAGACAAGTGATGATTCTGTTTCAAACATTGTATATGGAATCGGTTTCAAGCGTCGCGATGTCGGACGTTCCATGTCTCCGCCTCATCTCTTACGTCTCACCTTTGGAGTTAGCGCCTTAAATTTGATGTTGGCGTAAATGACGGCGTGCACACAATAATCTTGTCACACCGAGTGAAATTGAGGCAGCTTGCTACGTAAACTTAGTGGGCCACGATAATGTGTGTCAATGGAACAGGACGAGGCGTGAAAATATCAAATGTGAGCCGATCACAGTTGCCAATTTGATTATCCACGGCTACTTATTATATCAGATTGCAATATTCCTGAGTGCGCGTGATTCTGATATCCTTTTCGCGCAATTTTCTTTGATCATATGAGATTGGGCGCAATCATTGGAGTGTGTAAAGGGGACAATTTCATTGGCATTGGCACAATTCTTGGAATAAGATCAGTCAGTTCTTAACGGAGCTCTTGCAGTTCAATTCCAAAGGCCCAATTGCGGTCGCGCTTATAAAATAGTCGTTCGTTGTGGAATTTCCATTGTCATCTGCGATTTTCTTATAAAACGGTACTTCATTATATTGAAATAGATTCTTAAACAATTAAAGTTTTCACAGTTTTCGTTTCACCTACTTTGGTAACCACGGTAAGCTGGCAGTTGCCTCAAAATTTATCACTTCCCTGAGTAAAGGGATTTTCATTTTAATGTGACCTCTTTCACATAACTGTTACCTAGACGACGGAATCTAGATTTTAGGATGACCAACTTGTGTTAGTTATTAATTTTAACACTGTTGGATTTATGTTCTATAATTGCAAACGTCTCGGTTTATTTCGTGAATAACGTAAACAATGATGACAGGCGACACAAGTGTTGCTATAATAAAATAATAATGTTCGGTAGGAGTGGTACTGTATTTCCTCGTATGATGGGCCAACGCATTCTATTTCATTTCATTGCTTTGTTAACTGACAAAGATACCACTATCGAGTTGTCCAGGCAACGTTGGTCCGAGTATGGTTCGAAATACAGTACCAGACTAATATGCGGCGGTGTAGTGAATTTAATAATTGTCAAAAGTTTAAAAATGTAACGGTACCGTCTGACATTCTGTATTAGGATTTCGGTGAATAAAGTCGTGCCATATAGTGTAAATTACTCTTGGCCTTTTTATTATTAACATTTCAGAAGTGTTTTTCGATTTTCCACGTGCAATTTTTAGCTCAAGCCACTTTAAATGAAGTGAAGTCAGCGTGAGTTTTGCGGCAGTGAAGCGGAATGAGGAAAGAGGCGCCTTTTTCTTTCGTGTGGAACAACAAGTCGTCCAACGACCTTATAACGCGCCTGCACCAACCAGAAGGAATGGTGGAGTCGTGATGATAAATGATGGATGGGCGATCGGATTGATTGAACGGCAACATCGTGGAACATCGTGGACTGTTCGCGGTGAAGAGGTGCTATGTGCAATTATTACAATAGCTCCCATATCATGGTGTGTAGACCGTGATTCAGTAAGGTACGTTTGAAAGTTTTAATTACTAGTTATGTACCTACCCTCCTTGTGCTTACATATTTGGTAAAAGATTAATTCAGTTTGGTATATATGTAGGGTATGTATTTGAAAATTAGCAGTTACGTTTATTTTTAAAAAGAAAATCACGCCTATGTCGTTTACATATCACGCCTACATCCTTTGCGGGGTTGACAGAGCGTTCCTATGACAGATGTTGAGGGTAGTTTCAAAATTTGTATATCCCTATTGTGTTCATTGCCTAAAAATGAAATACAAAATGAATCCTTTAATCGTTTCTTACGGCACTCGCCTTAAGACTTTACAATAGCAACCTGAAAGTTCGCGAACTGTCAGTTGATAAAAATATTTCTATTTCATTTATGCATCCCTCCCGCCCCGCTGTGGACCCTCCCGCTACCCCCTTGCCCTCATTGTATATGATCAATGACATTTACGTTTTGCAACCATTCACAAAATTTACCACTAAGTGCAAGTACCTGCGTGGCGTAAAATGTAAGCCGCTCCCCCTGGGATCAACGCTTTATTGAGAGTACAGGTTTCGAGTCACGACGACTACGGGTCGTTTTATACAAAAATCAGTTTTTTCTTTGCCTTTTTTTTTACACACATCACGCCTACATCCCTTGCAGGGTAGGCAGAGTGTGAGATATTTCTTGATTATATTTGCAATATTAGAAATCCTAATGGGTACAATTATTATCTAAACTAATCACTCTGATGGATGACGTTTCAGATTCTCAAAATTCGGACAAGTGCGAGTCGGACTCGTAAACGAAGGGTCCCGTACCATTGTTTTTAAAAATAGCATTTATATCACATTTGTTGTATAGGAGCTCCTCTATTTTTTAGTTTTTGTTGTCATAGGGCAATAGTAATACCTATTAGTAATACATGGTTGTGAGAATTGCAACTGTCTAACTGTTACTGTTCATGAGATACAGCATTTGAACCATCATAGATAAAATCGAGCAGAAAAATGACGTTTTTTGTATAGCTAGCTGTATTTTTATTTGCATCAAATGTTCAGTATTTGTTGTTATATATAGCGGCAACAGAAATTCATCGCCTGTGAAATTTGCGACTCACTACCTATAACCATTTATTAGATAGTGCCTGCTGACAGACGGACAGACAGCGAAGTCTCAGTAACAGGGATCCGTTTCCACCCTTTGGTTACGGCACCCTAAAAATCTACTAGACTTAGTGCAGCTATTGGAAAAGTATGGATAAGATTTTATTTTTGGATTATAATTACCGCATTTTTTTTTTCAGGACTTAAATAAGGTGTCTAAAAATGAACTACAACTATTTTAAGGGGTGAATCAGTCCACGAAAATAAACAACTTTCCCTAAGAAACATTGGCGGATAAATAAATAAAATTTGGATCCACTTAGACGCGTCCAGACAGACAGACAATGTTGCCAGCGAATCAAAACTAAACGAAAACTACACTTTCGATCAGAAAAATCAAGACGCTTTGCAACTTTACGTTTTGTACGGATCACATTATCTGAGACATATTTTAATTTGGTATGAATGTCTAATGTAGATGTGTTAAACAACAAAAACCCGTATAAAATCCGCCATCTTAAATCTATAATTTTTTAATATAGCCAGTGTCACTCGCGCTACTAAGACGAATCTAACGACAACTCATATGTCAAAATCCAACTATCCGATTGGGCTGTATGTAGCCCGTAAAAAAGAATTTTCTTGTCCACATACATACATATATTCTCTCGAAAAACATAACATATACTTACGACAAATTTGAAAAAAGGTGAACGCATACATATACTTACGACAAATTTAATTACATGCCATTGTAAGCATGAAAGGTCCAAAGTATTTCATTTTACTTTTCTTGGTCTGAGTCTCTTGGGGAAAGTTGCTCAGTTTTATGAACTGAACTCAACCCATCAAATATATCCTGTTAATTTTTTTACACCATAAATGTCTGTTTTTTTATAGGTTTCCCAAATAAAAAGTCCTATCCATACTTTTGCCAACTTGTAAAAAATTAAAAAAATGGATCAAATAGTTTTTTCTATCTGACATTTCCCGTCACTTTTTGATCGAAGAAACAAAACAAAATACCCACCCACCCAAGACACTTTCCAAGAGCCTATAACACTAGCGTTTTCGGAGCGGATGCTGAGGGGAGCGTATGCGCACCAAATTCGTAGCATACGTGCGGCGGATGCGTAGCGAATCAATTTGCATTGTTTTTATACAAATAACGACGGTATCCGCCGCACGTCCGCGAGAAATTCACTGCGCACCCGCCGCGCCTACGCAGCTACGTCGCGCGTCGGTGGTGCGAATTAGCTGCACATCTGCCACGCATTCACAAAGAATTTGCTGCGCACCTGCTCCGCTTCGCATCCGCTCCCAAACTGATAGTGTGATAAGGCCAAACTCCTTGTTGAAACAAATCTGAAACTCCTCCCTTACTCTGCCTATTTTGTTACAAATAATGATAAAACATTTTGTGCATTCATGATCATGTCATGCATGAAACATTTTATAAGGATTATAAAAGATGCAAAAAAAATATACAAAACTTTGAAAGAAAACAAAATGTGCATTGGCATTAGCAGGAATTGAACTCAACTCTCTTTGTTTCAAAGTCTAGCATCTGACCATGTGAGCTATTTTGTCATACCATAATCGGTCGAAATAGCTGATATAAATCAAATCGCATCTTATGTCATACCAATATCTGCCTTATAATTTATTGCAAAGCGCCACATAGGGTAAGCAGTACCTTGTAAAATAACTATACCTGGTAAAAATAACTAGTAATAACTACATTTAGCAATAAAACCGCCTCTGTGGTAATCATTGGTTTATTTTCTTTATCCATGCAGTAAAATTTCTGATTTATGTTGCTCTTTACTATGGTACAATTAAAACTTTTACCGCTAAATTGTAATTTATATTGCAAATATGTTGTATTGTATTGGTCGTTGTAGTACTTACATAATGTACGTACCTACCTTCATTCAAGTCCAAATAAATAATTAGGTAACTGAAGTAAAGCTACTCAATTAGTACTACGAGTTATTTTATGATCCATTATTTAGCCTATCTTCTGGTGGTTTGGTGCCTATGTTAATTTACATATGTAAATTGTACTACACATTAAAGTTTGACTAGTGTTCAAGAAGTAGAAAATATCTACGTAGACATGAATTGTTGAATTTAAAACATATCAAAACAAAGTAAAAAATAAAAGACCCGGTATTATTGAGACCTTGTATACTTGCTAAATGAGGGCCAGAGGGTCAATCTGTATCGCCGCCTCCTTCCTGCCCTCACCCCGCAGCCATGAAAGAGACAGTTGTAGCTCGGTACCGGAAACGTGTATAAAATTTGCGTTCTGGGTTTACTAGGTTCCCCGTTCGAAATCTCCACCAAATTTGTTGATAGTAGCATCATTTTGCTGCCAATAAAATATTCTATGCCCGCATCATCTGTTTTGCTGAAATTATTGTCATATTAAGAAGATACCAGGGCCTAAACTTCCTGATTATTTTGAGACATTTTGCGACGGTCATATCTTTTTTTGAATGCATTATTCCAACCAGAAAATGAATATTAGGCATAGATCTAGTCAAGAAGAGTTATCATGCCAAAAATTGTTTTGATCGGTTGCGAATTGGCTGAGGGATACGGTAACATCGTTTGTATGAAAAAATCCAGACTCACGATTCTCTTAAAAAACATATATTTTGTGATGCTATTCTAAACCGACATCACACTATGGTGGTAGGTACTGTCACAATACTAATACTTTCTTTTTGTTGTTTTCTCGGAACCCGTGACAAAATATATGGATACAATGAGGTGCTGATGGGCTGCTTTCGACTGGAGAAAATAATGGCAGTCGCAGATTCCTGTATAGACAGCATTAGAGCTTTGCAACTGAAACATTTTATCATAAAAAAACATCTCCCGGAACTATTTATATAACAGGTACGTAAACCAGTACTGATATGATAAGAAAATTTGGTACATTTATTAGTTAAATACTAATTATTTTTATATCAAGAACTTTCTGCACCGTCATCTCAAGTGCACGAAACCGCATAAGGTATATATGATTATTTACGTATCAATCAATCAGTTAATGTCAATTTTGTTCTTATTCTGGCTAAGGTTCTTTAAACCACATCTGTAACAGGTAACACAAAATAAAATACGTGTGTTCTTCATATCAATTATTTACTAATGTTATTCTTTTCACATGTTGCGACATTGGTTGGAGGCATTGGGAAGCTATATGGCAAAGAGAAGTGATGGAATCTCGCACGAGCAACGTTCAGCCATGAAAAGTAAATAGAAGAAAGAAACTCATCGAAGAAAATATCGTTGATATTGCTATTGGTGGAGACTAGCTGGTGGCCTGATCTATTTCTTTATGGTCGTGTGGGCTACAGTGGATCGCTTTGTTTTCCAATTATCATTTCTTAGCAATGGATGAACGTAGAAAGTTTAAAGTATGTGGATCTTGTACTAAATATTTTTTTTCATACTTGATATTTCGATTATTTTTTGTGTTTATTTCAAAAGTCAGAAGTGAGCCGTTGTGTACTAGGGTACAATGGCTCGGTCTGATTTATACAGTACCTAGATCATTGCGGATAAATATAGAGAGTAATAAATTAAATTAACACAATTAATAGTTAGCCAAATAAGTAAAAAAAAAATTACATTCCAATATCAATTGTATCAAGATTAAAGCAATCATAACAAGTAGTAATGAAAATTACAACACCATTTTTATTTACTTGAATAATGTACTTTTGAACATTTTAACTTGATCCATTGTGTGCGTTTGGGGTATGCGCCACTGTAGCAACCGATGCCAATTTGTAATTATAATAATGATTTATTGATTTTACGTAAATCACTTTTGGTAGGACATATGGTGTTAATTTAAAAATATCACCAAATCGAAAATGTTCATATTGATGAAGTAAGAACATAAGAAATTACACAAAGCTTAATTTTAACACATAAATTCCACAAGATTTATTTAGTTATGCGCTAGAGGCGCAAATTTTACAGTTTCATTTATATTTTGTGTGCCAAGCTTTTCTAATGACCGATGAAAACATATAGTATGCTCGTTCCTTAAACACAAAATCTTACTAAGCCTGTGTTCCCAGTATTAAAGTAAAGTATAAAGTAAACAGTCAAAAGAAAAAGAAGAATAATGATAATATATTAGTAATGATTTACAAGATGACTGTGTTTTAGGAAGTTACATTCTAATCAATTTAATTAATATTATAATAACAATAAAATAAGATAACAAAAAAAAAAACCTTAAAAGAAATAGTATTATTTTTTGACTGAAACAAGTAAACAAGTAAACAAGTAAACAAGTAAACAAGTATACAAGTAAACAAGTAAACAAGTAAACAAGTAAACAAGTAAACAAGTAAACAAGTAAACAAGTAAACAAGTAAACAAGTAAACAAGTAAACAAGTAAACAAGTAAACAAGTAAACAAGTAAACAAGTAAACAAGTAAACAAGTAATCATGTAATCAAGTAATCAAGTAATCAAGTAAACAAGTAAACAAGTAAACAAGTAAACAAGTAAACAAGTAAACAAGTAAACAAGTAAACAAGTAAACAAGTAAACAAGTATACAAGTAAACAAGTATACAAGTAAACAAGTATACAAGTAAACAAGTATACAAGTAAACAAGTAAACAAGTAATCAAGTAAACAAGTAAACAAGTATACAAGTAAACAAGTAAACAAGTATACAAGTAAACAAGTATACAAGTAAACAAGTAAACAAGTATACAAGTAAACAAGTATACAAGTAAACAAGTCTACAAGTAAACAAGTAAACAAGTAATCAAGTAAACAAGTGAACAAGTGAACAAGTATACAAGTAAACAAGTAAACAAGTTAATTGTAATATTGTGCGCGTTTTATCCGCTTATCTTCAATCAACTTACACTTCCCTAGGTCTGCTGGAAGACATTTCATTAGAAATAAGCAGTACCTGTTGTACCATTTTCAAATGAAATTATGTATAAATTTTATTGTATTATTATATAAATAAACAAGTTGACAAGTTAACAAGTTAACAATTAAACAAGTAAACTGGTAAACAAGTAAGTAAAGGAATTAAGCAAGCAAGCAATGAGCGAGTAAGCAAGCAAGTAAAAAGTAAAAAAATTAACAAGTAAACAAGTAGAAAAGTTGAGAATTAGACAAGCAGACAAGTAGACATGTAGACAAGAACACAAGCAGACAGAATAGTAGACACGTAGACAAGCAAACTAGTAGGCCAGTAAACCAGTTAAACACTTAACCAGTAAACCAGTAGACCAGTATACCATTTAACCAGATGAAAAGGCTGGTCCACAATTGTGTCTTGTTAGCCGTAATATGTTGAAACTCTTAGTATTTTAAGACATCGTTTTGTTGGAATTATCTGTAAGAGGTTAGTTAATCAGAGATGAGATGAGACTACTGATTGAGCGTAAATAAACGCTTATTTTGTGTATGTAACATCTGTTCCGGTCTAATGTTATATGTCTTAGATACTTAGTTTTATCATTGAAGCCGATGTTAATTTTTGCTAAACAATAAAAATATTCTTTAGTTGTTTGACGTCGAAACTATTGAAGATTACAATAGATTCAAATTGATTATTAAAGTAAACGATTTAAAAGGAAATAAGAATTAAGGTAAAGTAAACCATGAATGTGCAAAGATAAAAAATGGTTTTAATAACGAGCTTTGTTTTAAAAAAGCTGCGTTGCGGTTACTGAGATTAATCAGATATTAAAAGCTTATGTACCGAGCGAGCTTCTCAGAGTTTCTAAAGCTTATGTGTCGAGCGAGCTTCGGGAGTTTTTTAAAAGCTTATGTACCGAGCAAGCTTCTCGGGAGTTTCTAAAAGCTTATGTGTCGAGCGAGTTTCTCGGGAGTTTCTAAAAGCTTATGTACCGAGCAAGCTTCTCGGAAGTTTCTAAAAGCTTATTTGTCGAGCGAGCTTCTCGGAAGTTTCTAAAAGCTTATGTACCGAGCGAGTTTCTCGGGAGTTTCTAACAGCTTTTGTACCGAGCGAGCTTCTCGGGAGTTTCTAAAATATTATGTACCGAGCGAGATTCTCGGAAGTTTCTAAAAGATTATATGTACCGAGCTAGTTTCTCGGAAGTTACGAGAGAGATTCATTGAAGTTTATGAGCCAGATTTTCGGATATGTCTAATAGAAAAGTGTTGTAAAAAAAAAAACTAAGCGAGCTTCATTATACTTACAGTGTTTTTTTTTGTGGTGGGTCAAGATTTATAAATTTCTAAGAGGTTTCTATATTATTATTTTCAAAATCGAATTTTCATTGTATATTTTTGAAAGCCAGTTCCTTCAAAGTAACAAGACATGTACCTAATTTTTAATATTTTGAAATTTTTGGTAATCATACGTTGATTTTTTTTTTCTTTAAACAATATTTAACATTGTGTTGAAATATAAGATAAATTGAAAGTTAAATCAACTAAACAAAAACAAAAATGAATCAAAATAATCTCGAGTAAATTAAAATGAATAATATCAATAAATTAGATAATAAAATCATACGTGTTTTTCTTTAAACAATATTTAACACTGTGTTGAAATATAAGATAAATTGAAAGTTAAATCAACTAAACAAAACAAAAATGAATCAAAATAATCTCGAGTAAATTAAAATGAATAATATCAATAAATTAGATAATAAAATCTATGGACGTCAAATATTTAAATAATTGATCATTAATGAATAGAACTAAACCAACATATTTTTTTTTTCGTGTAACAACAAAGTATGTATCTAGTACTGTTTATTAAATTTGAGATCTTGGTTAATAATACGAAGCCTAAAGACAAGATTGCTAATAAAATACGGTGAAACTACGAGTCAAATCAAGTAAAAAAAGGTTCTTATTATTACGAGGACGCAATGTGTAGTCAGGAATAGCGAGTATGTGAGTAATTTAGCTGAAAATTACTGAAAAATTAATATTATTTTTAGAAAAAAAAACAAGTCCTTTTTGAATATTGATATTTTAAGATTAAAAATAAGTATTTTTGTGTGTAAGTTTGTTTAAAATACTTTAGACATTGAGATTGTTTAAAATGTTACGATTTGTAGAAAATATTTTTGAGAATAATATTATTGTAAATATTTTAAATAATGGATCGTTTGTGTGTTAGTTTATTTGAAATACTTTAGACATTGAGATTGTTCAAAATGTTACGATTTGTAGAAAAATATTTGAGAAAATATTATTGTAAATATTTTAAATAATGGGTCGTTTGTGTGTTAGTTTATTTGAAATACTTTAGACATTGAGATTGTTCAAAATGTTACGATTTGTAGAAAATATATTTGAGAAAAATATTATTGTAAATATTTTAAATAATGGGTCGTTTGTGTGTTAGTTTATTTGAAATACTTTAGACATTGAGATTGTTTAAAATGTTACGATTTGTAGAAAATATTATTGAGAATAATATGATTGTAAATATTTTAATATGGGTCGTCAAAAACAGTTGTTAAAACTTATTGTAAGACAAATAATGTTTGTGATATTCTTTCATTACGAGGGCGTAATTAAGATTCAGGATTGGCCGAGTGTTAGTTATTAATTTTAACACTGTTGGATTTATGTTCTATAATTGCAAACGTCTCGGTTTATTTCGTGAATAACGTAAACAATGATGACAGGCGACACAAGTGTTGCTATAATAAAATAATAATGTTCGGTAGGAGTGGTACTGTATTTCCTCGTATGATGGGCCAACGCATTCTATTTCATTTCATTGCTTTGTTAACTGACAAAGATACCACTATCGAGTTGTCCAGGCAACGTTGGTCCGAGTATGGTTCGAAATACAGTACCAGACTAATATGCGGCGGTGTAGTGAATTTAATAATTGTCAAAAGTTTAAAAATGTAACGGTACCGTCTGACATTCTGTATTAGGATTTCGGTGAATAAAGTCGTGCCATATAGTGTAAATTACTCTTGGCCTTTTTATTATTAACACTTGATAAAAGTGATGGAGGTCAGAGGCTAAAAAGGCTAGGTTTTGAGTCAAGATCACGGATGGATCGTTATATTATAAAGCCTAGTAGTCCATTTGAATAGATAACATAAAGTCACGACCATAACTCCAAGGCAGGTCGCGGGTCAGAGATAATCTGCCAGTAGAGAAAGGTTACTATTTCCTTATTCAGTAGTTATTTGAAGAATGCATTTGAACTTGTCCGTGTTATACTATTATCTTACCCTGGGAATGTTTGCACAACGATTTTTGTGAAAACAAAATAAAATAAACTGACCATGAAATTGTTGACAATCTGCTTCAATATGGAACAAATTTAATTTTCAAAGATGATGCTTGCTTACATAAAGACTTTCTCCCTATGAAGGGCTTTCTAATGGCATAGTTGCACTTTGCGTAACGCTTTTACAATAACTATATCTGGTACACCCATCGTCAATTCACTATTAATTACCCGACTGCCTCAGAAGGAGGGTTATGTTTTCCGAGAGTATGTATGTGGATAATGTATGTATGTATGTGGACAAGAAGTTCTTTTTCACGGGCTACAGACCAAACAATTGTCTGAGCGCATCTTGACACAATGAGGTCTCGTTAGATTCGTTCAGCACTGCGAGTGACACTGGCGATATTAAAATTTCAGAAATACAAGATGTGATCGCAATTTTTTTAAATAGCAAAATGCATCTTAGAAATTTCCGCACTCGGGTTTCTGTTTTCTAATAAGCTTGTTATGATATCTAATGGAATTCCTCGGTCAATCACAATTCCGCTCTTCTTTTAGCATCCTATGATTAGTCTCCTATACTTGGATTTATTTTTAATGAAGCAATTTATGTTCCAAGCTGATTGTTTAATAGCCACCGCTGTACAGACACAGTGTAGGGATGCGACATCTATCGATATATCGATATCGATAACTGGCCTAGGATTCCGATAGGCGTATCGATCAATACTTAAATCTCGATATTATTAAAACCTTCAAATATGAAAGAAAAAAATATGAGTTATACTTTCATTACTTTTCTTAGTTATCGTATCTATTTACCACCACATTAACAAGAAACTTACAGTTACATACACACATTAATAATTTGTCTCTATGCAGTACGGCGGCGTAGGCAAAGACAAAGTCTATAATTTTATCAAATTTTGTTGATTTCATGAGCCTTTCAGCTCAATATTTAATTGAATGTTCGATATCGATATAATGGCTCTTCGATATATCGATCTCTCTCTCTTCGTGTGAGACAACGAGTCGTCCAACGACTGGATGAACCCTGTTGTCAGAGTTTTATTATTGGCGTCAATACATCGACAAGTTCGCATTTCAATGTTCCTGTAGTAGCATCTCTACTATCGTGGTTCGTGTTTCTCTGCAATTTCTGCACATCCGTCGGCGCAAGCGCAGCTACAGCGACCGACATTGACTTTTACAAGGCCACTCGTTGCATAAAATGCTTTATGTAATGTTGTTAGGGTTTCATGAATATTTATGGACTTAAAAGTCTTGTATAACAACTTAATCCAGTTTTTTACTCGGTGAATCACCTTTGCCGTGTGATGCTAAGAATAGCATCGCCCCATTTCTATCCTGTGGGTCTCGTGAGAAGCGAGTAAGGGACTCAAGGATTATTGCAATTTTAGGCGATAGGCCGACAACCTGTCGCTATAGTGATACACGACAATACCTGAAACGACAATACTTGTCAGACGTGGCGATAACGACCGTATTTTTGCGACCGTTGACGCTCTGCCTACCCCGCACTCAGCGGATGAAGGCGTGATTTATGTATGTACGTATGTAATTATAATTACCTTTTATTTTTTTCTCGAAATATTTTAGTGCAAGTGCTTAATTACGCGTCGGAACGAATTGGGCAGATGAAAGTATATAATTAAAAGCAAGCACATCTCTCAATAACAAAGGACCATGCCTGTTTATAGCATATTAATAATTACGATACTATTAATGATAGGAATAAGTTATAGCACTAGGCTCGCAATAAAATCCAAATCTGAAAGCGATACACCGCATAGAAACTGAATGTTAAGCGAGCAAAATGCGATTATTGAATCTTTATTCATTATCATTAACTTAAGAGCTTAGCTCTTGTCGGTGGTTTAATATCCAATCTGCTCTCTTTTGAATATTCTCTTTCCCTCTCTCTCTCTCTCTCTTCGTGTGGGACACCGAGTCGTTCAACGATATTCTCTTTGACCTCCTTATACGATATGACGCCTATCTTCTCTTTGACTTGGTCCATGTACGCGCGTCTAGGATACCCTCTCCCTCTTTCTTATTTATTAACCAAGCATAATCCGCCATTTTTTCGATCGGTGCCACCCCGTAGAGCCAGTGTCACTCGTGCTTTTGAGACGAGTCTAACGACATCCGTCTATAGTAGGTATAACCGTTTGGGCTGAAAAATATTTTTACTTGTCATCATACAAACATACCTACATATATACTTTTGAAAAAGGTAACCCTCCTTCTGGTGCAGTCGGGCAATCAAGGATCTGATACGGTGGTGGTTGATGCGGGACGCATGTCCATGATTTAGATGCATTCAGATAAATCGCGATGTGGCAATTTCAGCCTTATAAGCACCATCAATTTTAAACTCTGAAAGGAAATACCAGAGGGCAGGGATCTAACTTTAGGGATCTAGTAATGCAAAAATCGATTAATATAAATCGATTTTATTCAAGATAACGATCCGATTAAAAATAAAACATTTTTTCGTATAGTCTTTGTGATGTTACACAATAGTTAATAATATATTTTTATACTTTTTATCAAATACGTAAGACCCGAAATAATTTGTTTGTGCAAGTACCTACGTGACGCAAAAAATCGAATTTTATTCTCGGAAATCAAAGAAATCGATTGATCAAAATAGCATAATCGGATATTGATATTAGTAAACATACTTTTTTTAAAACAAAATCGATTAATATAACCAATAAATTTTTCAATCCCTGCCAGAGGGGTTGGAAATTGACGACTTGGATAGTCATCTCCGCGGGTTTAAAGAATGTCGCCATTATATCAGGGAATTGAATTGCTGACGGTGCAGCAAAGGTGCAGGTGATTTAATGGGTAATAATTTCTATGGAATAGATACTGGCCATAAAAGCTCAATGAACGACTTTAGCTTAGGTTAGTATAAGATCTTTTGTATTTCTCGTACACTTGTCTCAGAAGTTTAAATGGTATTTATTTCTGGCCATAACTTCATGTAATACGAAGCAGCTCTTTTTAAACACGACAGAACGGAGACGTTATTTATGGGTTTGGAGTGATAGAATGTTTGTGTTTGTGCAAACCTTTGTTGCCAAATATCTCCAAAACTACTTGTCAGATATGAATGCGATTTTCATTGATGGATTAGAATTTCATTGGTGCATATTCTTAAAAAGGTAACAACACGCCAGAAGACGCTGCAGTAAACATTTGCTTGTGCAAACCAATGTTACTAATTATCTATAAAACAACTGGTCTGATTTCATGCGGGTTTCAGTGATAGATGAAGATTTGTCTGGGTTATGTTCTTAGATAAATGTTAAGCAAACAACTCACTAGGGGGCGCTACAGTAAACTGTGGTCTTCAAATATTTTTTTTACATGTATCTCCACGCAAACGGTCAAAGCTCTCTTGGAGATCTAGATTACCGCACACTTGCATATTTGAAAGATTCGCTCCGCAATTTGCGTGCACATTTTCGCGCCAGTTCCGATTTTCGATTACGCGAACTTATGCGAAATGATATAAACGATTCGTCTACCTCCGACGTTACGTGACGGACTGTGGGGTTGCGACTGTGGTGGCTATTACACTGTCCTGCCAAGAGCGTTTGATTTGGCATACATTACTGGCTGTCATTATGCGCAACATCACAACACAACAAACGTTTGAACTACCACCCACACACTTCCGGGTGAGCCTTCGCTCCCCTCTAAATAGTTAGGTGTAGCTTTCAAAGCCCCGAGGCCGTAAGTGCATAGCACAATACCAAAAATAAAATAAATAACAACAAATTCAGGCGGCCGATGTGGCGAAACGGTAGTGCGACTTCCTGTGTCAGAAGTTTCCAGGTTGCAATCGTTTGTTCCCAGTCTGGTTAGAACATTGCACCTGAATGTTCGCAAAAGAAAGATGGTTCTGTGCTTCGGTCCCGGTTGCTGTCTATGATCACTTAAGGGGGTGGTCGTTACACAACCATGTCAAAGACCTGCTACTTGGAGTAAGCGGTAGAAAATCTCTGACACCAGGGATTATCGGGTCGTTCTTAGTGTCCCACTCGAAGAAGAAAAAGACAACAAACTCAAGATAACCAGCAATGTGTACCGAATCGGCAGGCAAGGCAATGTAAGTGTAGTTAGGTAATAGCCACTAGTCCATCCGTTCTGCGGCACGCGATCTCTAGATAAGCTAACAGGTGGTTGCAGTCGGCAAGCGCATTACAGACACAGATAAAAACTTTGGCAACTCAGATCGTGGGGTTACCAGATTGAAAAACAAAAAGGTTAGAATGCATTGGTTTAGGTATTTTGAGTGAATAGTCATAGTCATAGTTTTTAGTTTTATTTTATACACCTCAACATTTTTATCCTAATTAGGGCAGTTAACGGCAAAGGCTGTTAATTAAAAACATCAACTACTTGCAAATAGGTAAACGCTATGAATTTGAAGATAGTCGATTAAGCTTATTTTGCTTTGTAAAACGGACATTTAGAATGAAAATTAGAAAGTAAAATAGGCAAACAGATATGCAGTGAATTTATTTGGATAATAACTTTTTCGGAACTAGAAATAATGCTCGAGGCCTTTGTTAAAGCGGGGCGCTATAGATACAAAAAAAGTAGCTCTCTTTAATCTGGTGGTAGGTATACTACATACGTAATACGAGAAGTAACTATTATCGCAGCTACTCCTATCACAATCTGGCAACCCAAAGCGCACACTGGCCATCCGTTCCGTCGCACGCGATCTCGCAGATAGTACAGTGTGTACCGTCAACAACCGCGTTACCGTTTCAGGGAATCTCACTTCGGCAACAGTTACTTTAAACGGTGGTAACGGTAGCATCCTTGCTCCAAACACGGAAAATGAGGATTCGGATAAAACAGTAGCTAACGGGCTGTGATTGGTAAAGGATAAGGCCGATAAGAGATGCATACAGTTATCTAGAGCTTTATTTGGACTTCAAATGAGGGAAGCGGCTTGTAATCTAACAATCACTGAGCTTTCAGTATCTTCAAAGCCAGCTTTTATTTAAACAACAAAACAAAAACTGACAAGAAAGACATCGGTGACAAACTTTTACATGCTGAGGAATTTGGGGTACTTTGTAAGATAATGCTAACGATAACTAAACCCAAGACCACCTTTGAAATCATAACATTTCCGCTGCGCTACGAGATACACTCACTCACTGAGACCGGTATGGTAATCGAAGATAAATAGATAGTGAGAATTGAATAATGAATGACAGTTACATTTTATTAGAGACGGTATACCAGCAGCGTCATCAAATCAAACAAATAGTAGGAAAGCGAAACTAACAAGAGAATTAATTGTAGAAAGTGCATGGAATTGATTTCTTGGGCAAGTACTCAGCAATAACAATTGTTTTATGTCCGATGTAAACAAATATCGATTAGTTTTGATTCGCACCGACCTTCAGGTATTTTAATTGCAGACGCCAAGGGAAAGTTCGGAATGCGTGTAAAGTGTAAATCAAACAATATATCATAGGAAGAAAGAAAATCTAGTTATTCGAAAATTAAATTACGGCCTCGGGCTGTTAAGATATTTACGATGTGCGGTTCGCGACGTGTGATTATGTTGATAAAACGGTTTTTAATCATGACTCTATTGCTATCCGTCCATCGAAGGTCGAAAGTTTAAGAGCTCATTACTCATCTGTGACAGGTTATTAAGGGCATTCCTTATAAAAACTTCGCTCTCATTCTCGGCATTTTGAGGCCTTATTGACGGACCTGTCAGCCTTAAATTTAATTTGCCTTTGAGGTGTTTGTAAGAAAGTGGAGCCAGAGGCTTCGTTGCACATTTTTGTACAGCTTTTGTCACACAAGACGACGAAGATCGTAACTAGTTAGTACTAATTGGTTCACCAACAATGCAAGAGAAATCATTTTCACTGTCATCAAATCGCGAAATATGTAAATCCGTAACATAATTATGTATTCAGAGCACTACGAAGTGTCTCATCCGTAAACACTATGAAGTGTTAAAAAGTGTATATCTCAATAATTTGCATAAACAAATACGCTACGTAACAAGTAATGAGTGAAAGTCATCAAACTTAAGCTGCAGTGTGACTTTTAAAAGCGCTCAAATCGAATAAAGGCATGAGCCTGACCTTTGTCAATATTAATTTCACCATTCACAAGAAACAGTAATCTATTGTTGAAATGAACTCGGCTTTCTAAGTCCGGTACTGGGAAATGCATCGACCTATGTAACAGCTTATAATTTGCCGTTTGTTTGTAATAATACGTAATCTCATGAATATGTGCGATTCAAATCACAGTGGTTGTGAATACCGGAAGCTACGAGCCTCTCGATAGATTCTCATGTTCTTCGTAATGCAGCGTCATTCATTACAGTTTCTTTCCTTTGACTTGCATATATAATGGTTGAGTAAATACTATGGAGATAATAATTTACCCGCTAGATGTGTGCGGGTTATAATTTTCTTAAGGATTTTAAACGTGTAGACTTACCCACATGAGCAGCGCTCATTAAAAACGGCTTAGTCGTGTCGTGAGTACATACCTGAAACAGACAATATGAAATTCAGAAGTTGTTTCGATGTTGATATTTGTACCTACTTAGCTATCAGACTTACAAATAAAGTGACCAAGGGATCGAAATTTTTTTTGGTCTCTTTATATTATTATTTTAGCCTAAAGTGTCTCATGTTCCTAGTGAGGGATAACAGGATTCCATCATCATCATCAAAGTGTCTCATTGCTAGGCGAGTCATCCCCTCTTTTCTTCAAGACTTCCCGATTCGCTGATGTTATAGGCCAGTTAGGATCGTACTCGTTGAAGTCTAACAAGAAAATATACCTAAGTAGAAAACGCAGGTTGTTTTAAAATCTAATGATAAACACATCATACTAAATCAATTTGTACTGTCACGGATGAAATATGGATTGTGAAAAATTCAGTTTATCTAAGGTAGTTCTATATTGAGTGATCGATGATAGCTCTAAAAGAGAACAATTTGAAGACATAGAAAGATGCGATCATGCCGATTGAAATAGAGATCGTGGGAACTTAAGAAATACGCATTTTACCAACATTTCGTCCACTTACCGTCACATGTTTGTGTAGAGAGAGTCTTGGTTTTGCAGTCTATAAACCAGGAATGTATTATAATGTAAGGTGATACGTGGGTAGATAGGTATGCATAAATTAATATTTATTGACCTCAAAATAATAACGCTATGAATAGTTCCGGATAATTATCCAACAATTTCAATAATACAATGTTATAATTAATATAATTATGCTCTGTAATTATTATGGCTTAGTGATGTAACAAATTGGCGATAACCAATTCGTATGCATAATAAAACACAAAGGTTTTAATATCCAAAGCCGGAGGCGAAAGTATACCGATCTGGCTGACCTCTTCATTCATTACCGAATAATTGAAAGTGAAATTAATTCACATCGACAATGTTTCGACAGCTCTAACACGTGTTTAGGCGCCATTTTTTGCCGCCGTTCGGCCGATCCGTATTATAGGTAAGGAGGTAGTGACATAAGTGATAAAGAAAATGAATAATGTATTTTCAGTAGGTATATATTACCTATCTAGGCTTAATGTGGTGTGGACTTATGTGTAGGTAGCAGTGTAGGTAGCAGTATCTGGCAGTTGCTCATCTCGTCGCGATTAGGAGCAATGAGCTGCTGAACTTGCGAAATTTTGTAAAGAATATTGCAAGACAATAGGTTTTTTTTATAAAAAAAAACACGTAGCAATGTTGAAGGTGTCGTATTTCATTGCTAAAACCATCTGTAAGGAACAATCAATCACAACAATCTGTAAGGAAGCTGCAAAAAAGCTCTCTGCCTATTTTTTTGCAACTTTAGCGCCACAATGTCCCTAAACGCAAGCACTCTCAGGGTTTGAAGATGCTGATTATTCTATAACATTTTCGATATTCAGCATGTCGCCACCTCTTAAGCTATAACAAGTTACAACCACGTTTATCCATTCAAACAATTCTTACGGGAATGATTCGACCATTTCACAAGCTTTTATACCCATTGTCTCGACATGGATTTGGTCCGAATCAATCGTGAGTGAAACTTGAACTTTAATCTAGCTAAATAGATTGATTTCTGTTATGCATGATAACGTTTTCTAGTCTAATTAGCATAGCATAGAATTCTCTGTGGCTATTTTCCCGCGCTGTGGGATTCTGCCATTGAAATAAAAAATGCAAGACCCAGTCGTTTTCGTTTTCTTATTTCGTTTCTCATAGTCAAGAGCTCCTGGCGCGACTTCTAATGATTTTATCTCGCGGCTACATAACGAGGAATCAACATTCAGTTTGGTTTCATTTATTTACGTTCAAAAACTTAAGATATAATACGTGATTGCCGGCTAGGAATAGCATCACCCTATCTCTTTCCCGCGGGTGGGATAGGCAACTGAAGGACTCGAGGATGTGCATTACAATTTTGCAAGCTCACCATCTGTAATACATATAAGGTCCTATTAAATTCACTGGACCTTATATAGTGTCGATTTTTGAAACGTTCCCATAACATTTGAGGGACGACGTGGCGACTCCGACCGTACTATTACGGCTGTTAACTCTCGAACCCCACAGAGGATATGGGTGTGATACGTATGTAGGTACATATATATATTCTTTATTGTGTACCATTTATAAAACAGGTGAACTTAGAAACTAGACAACAAAAGGTGGACTTATCTCTATAAAGAGATCTCTTCCAGCCAACCTATACAGTGGAATCAGAGAGGAGAATGAAGACGGGAACAAGACTGTACACATATATGAAATATAACACTAGTACCTACATAAATACAGATCCAATAATATTAATAAAATAAAATACTACACAAATAATCATCTTAAGGCGTTCCGTTTCCATACAAAAATTCAATGGAGTTATGTCTGTAAAGGAGACACAAGTCTGATTAAAAAACTTGATGGGGAGTCCCGTGGGTACATAACATTTTCGCAAAACACTAAAAATAATTTTTAAACCATCAGATTTCCCCGTAAAAACCGAGTCGCCACTTTACGAAAATAGATGGAGCTACTGCTGCAATAAATACGTTTAATTTTACTGCGCAGAGAATACTTATTATCTTTAAACCATAAGTAGTTTTGCGACAAATTTACGTGTGCCTTCATCATTTCACATGAAGTTTTTTTCAATAATTTGCTCCGTATCTCATGTATAACCCGACTGAAGTGCAGTTTTTCGTTTGTATGACGTAACGATCCACCTTAACCAATTTAGATAATCATACTATACATAATATACCTACATACATACATATACACAAATAATTATATTTATGATATTTGTGACAAAAAATGCTCTTTCACTCTTTTTTTGAAAGAAGTAATAGAAGGACAGTCCTGTATGGACTTTGGAAGTTTGTTCCAAAGTTGTATAGCTCTAACCGTAAAGGAGTTAAAGAAAAATGTGGTATTAGACCTAGGGCATTCAAGTACCTTGGTGATACATGAGCGCCTAGGCCGGGCATCGGGAGGTAAGAAATGGAAACGGGAGCGGAGATAATCAGGAGAGGAGGGGTCTTTTAGGATTTTGTAGAGAACAGAAAGGATGTGCACATCACGGCGAAGGCGGATGGGGAGCCATTTCAACTGAGCGCGAAACTGAGAGACATGATCAAATTTTCGAAGTCCAAAGATAAAACGAATCGCAAGATTTTGGAATCGCTCGAGCTTATTTAGTAGCTCCTCAGTCACATCCAGGTAGCACACATCTGCGTAGTCAAGGATGGGAAGAAGAAGGGACATAATACAAGTAGAGAAGAGACTAACAATAAAAAGTTTATTATTGCGGTTATAACAACCACTGTGGTAGGTAGCTTCTTGATTTAACGATAATTATACAGCTTTCTCGGGTTAATAGGCAATCTACCTGTGTGCATCTCTTTTGTTTGCGAGTAAACTTTATAATCCACTGTCGTATAATATGTTTTATTCTGATAGGTACTAAAATTTAGATGCCTTTGTGCAGTTTCGTGATGCAGAATCTCGGTCAGATAACGAACTATTATTATATGAGAATGAGGATGGATGATTATGGATTAAATTGTTACAATGTGATTTTTATATGCGAAGTTTTTTAGTGACCTACTAGGTGTCACTCCAAGGTAGCCTCCCCTCTTTTTCGCCAAGATGTTGGCTTTTGAGCCTGTAATGTCCAATGTCCATAGCTCACAAAAATTTTCAAATTCGTCCCTCGATCTTGTGCATGGTCTACCTTGTCGGGAACCATCTCTCGGGATCCATTCAGTGGCCATCCTGGCCCATCTTTCGAGATCGGGATGTATATGATTTCTGAGTTAAATCTTTATTTGCTAAAGTAGAAAGACAAATAAAAATAAGGTAGTTTAGTGCTGTATAGAAAATATTGAGAAACAAAAAATGACTACGGTGCCAGAAGGTACGAAGGAAGTAGGTAAGGGATTGTCTGATTTGGTGCCCATTTTCCATTAGTCGGCGCATGGTGCTCGTTTTCTACTATCCATTATTGAAAGCTGATCAGGTCGGCATACGTGTGGTGCTAAATCGTAACCTTAATAGCATCCTAGTGTGAACAGACTTGCATTTGCTGTATATGTAATTGAATTTCTATTGGAGATGGCTCGTTTAGATGACCGCGAGCACGGGGCAAACGATGGAGAAGAAATTTAATTAAATTTACTTTGTTGTTGTATAACTAACCATCTACGTTACTAGAAGTAAGAACTAGGTGCAAACTAATGTGTAAGTAATGTTTATGCAAGAGGAATATTCCAGGTAAGGCTAGCAAGGTAGGTTATTCTTTCGTTATACAATATAACAAAATGTGGAAAAATCTTAGCGTACAACAAAATGTAAAAGAAAATTTTTCGCTGGCTTAGAGGTTACATAAGCATCGACTACATGTAACACCTATAGGAATTTCATATTAAAATTTACCCAAAGCTATCAAAACTGGTCCATATTAACACCAGACTTTTTATCTGGTATGAAATCCGATGTCTAAGTGGTAAACTACATTAATAATCCGTCTAAATATGAAGAACAACATTTTCTAAGCTTCGAAGATATCAACGTAAGCTGTGAAAATGATGAATCACCTGACAATCTGCATCAATGTACACGACATGGAGACATAATAATCAACACAATGTAACGCAAGAAAAGAGCGGATCTAATCGGCATGTCTTGCGCATAAATCAACAGAAATAGCTTCCATTCGCATTATCTATGTATCTATGTAAAAAACATTGCATTACGGCATGGCCACAATATAAGAGAAGCGTTTTGCGGTGTAATCTTAATGACGTGTGATGTCGGCTTAGAAAAGCATCACCCTAATTCTACCCGTGGGTGTCGTAAAAAACTACCAAGGTACCTATTTAAGTAAGTTCCAGGGGACGGGCAGCAGCGTTTCTTGTAAATGCAACATCTTCAAATGCGCTCGCTAATCCGTCCTTCAAGCGTGGTGAGTATGGCAATACCCTATGATCGGGGGAGGCCCATGTCCAGCAGAGGACTGTTGTGGCTGTTATGGTTATGGTTTTACGCTACGTGGAAGCCTACTATTCGTACTGACCTACATAATAGGTACGCGGATGAATAGTACTACTAACCGAGCTACGTATCATCATCATCATCAAGCACAACCGTCTCCTGCTTGACATGGTCTTACCTTGCTTATCGCACGCTTAGCAAGCCGATTGCAAAGTGTTTCCCCTTCTGCGAACACTTTCCTGGATAAATTTATTTTGAAGCTGTTTTTACTATATTCCACAGCTGGAAATGGGTTGATGCTATTCTAATACAAAATGTATTACCCAGAGTAGGGTTATTTAAGTAAATAGTAATTACCTACCCTAGTCGATGCTACAAAGTTGCATGGTTGCCAACAGGAATTTGTTTTCTCGACGTAAGTAAATCGCTCGTCGCTCTGTTTGGCACCATGGCCGTACCCTAAGCTGTTGAACGATGATGGACGTAAACAAAACTGGCTAAGTTACGTGCGTGTCCAACACGCGTATTACACAGTGCCATCATAAAGAACAACATCTTTACCAGCTCGTCGCGTCGCCATAGCCATGGCCGTACTCTAAGCTGTTGAACGATGATGGACGTACACAAACAAAACTGGCCAAGTTACGTGCGTGTCCACGCGTAATACACAGTGCCATGATAAGGAACAACATCTTTACCCGCTAGTCGAATCGCCATCACCATGGCCGTACCCTAAGCTGTTGAACGATGATGGACATTGGACGTAGACAAACAAAACTGGCCAAGATACGTGCGTGACCAACACGCGTAATACACAGTGCCATCATAAAGAACAACATCTTTACCCGCTCGTCGCGTCGCCATAGCCATGGCCGTACTCTAAGCTGTTGAACGATGATGGACGTACACAAACAAAACTGGCCAAGTCCGACATGCGTAATACACGGTGCCATCATAAAGAACAACATCTTTACCAGCTCGTCGCGTCGCCATCACCATGGCAGAACCCTAAGCTGCTGAACGATGATGGACGTAGACAAACAAAACTGGCCAAGTTACGTGCGTGTCCAACACGCGTAATACACAGTGCCATCATAAAGAACAACATCTTTACCCGCTCGTCGCGTCGCCATAGCCATGTCCGTACCCTAAGCTGTTGAACGATGATGGACGTAGACAAACAAAACTGGCCAAGTTACGTGCGTGTCTAACACGCGTAATACACAGTGCCATCATAAAGAACAACATCTTTACCCGCTCGTCGCGTCGCCATAGCCATGTCCGTACCCTAAGCTGTTGAACGATGATGGACGTAGACAAACAAAACTGGCCAAGTTACGTGCGTGTCTAACACGCGTAATACACAGTGCCATCATAAAGAACAACATCTTTACCAGCTCGTCGCGTCGCCATCACCATGGCAGAACCCTAAGCTGTTGAACGATGATGGACGTAGACAAACAAAACGTTACGTGCGTGTCTAACACGCGTAATACACAGTGCCATCATAAAGAACAACATCTTTACTTTACGTTCAGAAAGGAAATACGATAGCTTGATACAAGGATCCAATCAAGACCCGTGCAACTTTTTGCTATAGCTATCTACATCTACAGTAAAAATATAGAGGAAAGATTTGTTCTTAGTGTGTATGTAGTCGATAAACTTCGAAACTACTGTAGTCCGGTACGGCTGGCATTATTTGAGGGCGTAATTTACAAAAATTCTAAAGTCGCTTATTTTTGGTACAATTTGTGTCTATAAAGCACTTAATTCCTTTGCCTTGACTCTTTGGTCCGTAAAGAAAAATATCGCCATTTCAAATTTGTGAAATGCCTGTCTGCGGGCCTGCCGCCGGGCGGCACCACAGATTTCCAAAATGGCGGAAAAAGCTGCCCCACTGATGACTGGTTAATTAAATTATTTTTTAAGTTTGTAGTTAAATACAGAAAAATACTAGAAAGTTTATACCAGTATTGTCTCTGTGACAGTTAACACAGTGTAAAAACCTTTTTTTGGTCGCTTTTCTACTGATAACGAAAGTATGTTTCCTTACACCTAAAATGGCACAAAGTAATAAACTGGGATCTATGAATGGTCCAGAAACTATGAGCAGAAAACCATCGACTTTAATATTTTTGAAACACAAAAAGCTAGCCGTACTGGGCTACTGGACCGATTTAAAAATCCTTTTGTCATTAGAAAGCTACAACATCCCTGAGTATCACATGCTACTTTTTACCACGGGAAAATCTCTTCTTTCCACGGGAACTTGGTAAGCAGCGGGTAGAACTGCTGGGCTGTCCTCCAGTTTCTTTAAAAGTTTATTTTGTTACATTCATTCGTTGCATTCACACTATCAGTTAGGTACTCACAAAAAACATCAACACTTAAAGATATATTTTCCACAGCTTTTTCACATTTATTTTCAAAAGTAACCTCAAAATACATGCCAAGACAAACAATAGACTGAACCGATTGTGATCTGAATTTCAAAGAAAGAAAAGTCGTATAATTTTATGAGCATGTTGTGGGTAAGTAGGTAAGTATGTACAGTACAGTTGCTAGATTTAGGATTTGCGGGTCTTGGCAAAGTTTATCAGAGTCCCCGTTATAGCAATTAAAGTTACGATAAACAAAGACGTATAACGTAAACGTACGTAAACGATGGTTATCATAGATGTGTTTGCTACAATAGGTTGGAATGGAACGTTGAAAGCTTGGATATAGTCAAATATTACGAGATGATTGTTTTAAAGACACTTTTATGTTTTTTAGGTATACATATCTATATGATTCTGAAATTATTAAGCATATCCTTGGTCAATACATTATGTTTGATATATAAACAAAGTTCGGAATGAAGCTCTGAAGATGGATACCTACTCAAAAATAAGATATCTTTTTTGACGCACTAACCTTCTTTGATGATGATCTTTCCGGCCGGTTTCGGCCATGGCGACCACTTCTACTCCTAATCAAGTCTGCGCTGATGCGCTCGTAGGTGGCTATTGTAGCCTATTTTGGCAGTAAACTCCCGTGCACAGTGTGGGCACGTGAGTTTGCCATTTATATAATTGTAGTTAATGGCGGCGGGAGGACGGGCCTTCAGTTCATCGCGTTTAGCGTCAAGGTCTGCTTTACGCTGCTCCTCGAAGTCGCGGATTCGCCTCTTTACAAGACCGCGCCATTCTGGCCGTTGTGCTGCCAAAACCTCAAATTGAGGGTTCGATATTGCATCTTTTCATGTGTCTCTTCTGAACATCTTTAAATCGGAGGAGTTGACCGCCATGCTTTCGCTTGCCCTCCTCTAGCTCAGAATAGAAGATGCGCTTCGCCACTCGCTCATCCGCCATCCGGGATACGTGACCGCACCACCGAAGCTGTCGACGCATTAAGTAGGCTTCAATGCCACCAACATTGGCTCGTCTTAGAACTTCGGTGTTTCGCACTCGGTCGGACCATCTGATCTTCATGATGGTGCGAAGGCATTTGAGGTGGAATCGATCCAAAGTGCGTATGTGGTGACGATACACACACCAGGTCTCGGAAGAGTACAGAAGGTTTGGCAGTACAATCGCCATATATACAGATATTTTTGTGGCTAGTTTAAGGTCGTGCGAGCAGAAAACCTTGGAACGCAGCTTCCCAAATGCTGCAGCTGCAGCACTGATTCTGCTATTGATCTCAGCATCAAGGTCACACTTAGCTGTAATAGTGTTCCCCAGATATCGGAACTTGTCAACCTGTTTCAACATATCTTCACCAAGCTTAATTGTCAGTGTCTCACGACCTTGTGTATCCAGGGACATCACTTCCGTCTTTTTGACACTAATCTTAAGGCCGAATTTGCAGCATGCTTGGTGAAAGACGGTCATCAGTTGTTGTAGGCCTTCTGGGGATTCTGCAAGAAAGCACAAGTCATCGGCATACATAATTTCAGTAATAAGTGCATGCGAGACTTTGGTGCGCGCCTTAAGTCTAGCCAAATTGAAAAGACTGCCATCAGTGCGGAAGCGGATGCGGACTCCTTCGGAGACAGTATTTAGGACCTCCTTGACTACTACCGCAAAGTATAAGGCGAACA
Organism: Phthorimaea operculella; assembly: GCA_024500475.1. Taxonomy (NCBI): domain Eukaryota; kingdom Metazoa; phylum Arthropoda; class Insecta; order Lepidoptera; family Gelechiidae; genus Phthorimaea; species Phthorimaea operculella. The sequence goes on along the minus strand of JANFCV010000002.1, from coordinate 5,330,031 downwards.
GTGTGGGCGCTAGAACGCACCCTTGTTTCACCCCACAGGTGACGGGAAAAAATCAGACTGTTCGCCGTCTACAGAGACGCAGCACTGCATATTGTCATGCAGGAGTCTCAGGAGGCGCACAAACTTCTCCGTGCACCCCAGTTTTCCTAGCACCATCCAGAGAGCCTCACGAGGCACACTGTCGAACGCTTTCTCCAGGTCAACAAAGCAGAGGTATAACTGACGACCTTGTTCTCTGCTTTTTTCCTGCAGTTGACGTACCGAGAAAATAGCTTCACATGTGCCTCGGTCAGGTCGGAAGCCAAACTGGGTTTCGGGCAGAATCTTTTCTGATAAGTCCTTCAAGCGGTTTAATAGGACTCTTGCAAAGGCCTTTCCGGGGACCGATAATAACGAAATACCGCGGTACGAGTTGCAGTCAGAACGGTCACCTTTGTTCTTGTAGAGGGCACTAATGTGAGACACTTTAAAATCGTCCGGGACTCGCTCCTCCCACATTCGAACAAAAGTTTCCATACCATCGAGTGCAGCTCCGCACCGCCATATTTAAGTATTTCGCCTGGTATAAGGTCAATGCCAACCGCCCGTTTATTATGCTGCTGTCTGATGGCAGTAACAACCTCATCACACGACAGGGGCTCGTCCAGCTCGGTGGCTAGGGGAAGTTGAGGTAATAAACTGATGTGATGCAGGTTAGCTGATCGATCTACGTTAAGCAGATCGTTAAAATGTTCAGCCCACCGTTTGAGCACATCCTCTTTGCTGGTCAAGAGTTGCGAGCTATCCAGAGACCTCAAAGGCACTTTTGCTCTATGGGGCGTACCTGTCAGTTTACGCACCTCGCAGTAGAACTCCCCAAGCTGGTTTGTATCGGCAAGCCACTGCATCTGACAAGCTTTTTCCTGCCACCACTTGTCTTTTATTTGCCGAGACAGCCTACGTAATTCTTGGTCACTTTCTTTGACTGCCGCTACACTTCCACCTCTCCGATGATGCTGTCGCAGGAGCTCTCGATGTTTGTCGAATGCTGCCCTGAGAACTTCGTCATTGTCATCGAACCAATCTTCACTACGCCGGTCTTTTGTACCTAAAGTAGCGGTAGCGGCTTCTATAAGATGACATGACAAATTTCGCCAAGCAGCATTGACATCAACTGTCTCATTTGTTGGCAACAGATTTTCGGTTAAGGTTTCAGCATACTTTTCTCTCATCTCGCGATCTTGCAGCCTATCCACGTTCAAAGACGCAGGCTTTTTTTATCATGAATCTACGAGGTCGACGAAGGCGGAGTCGCAGTTTTGTGACAATAAGTCGGTGGTCAGTCCAGCAGTGAGCACCGCGCATGACGCGGGTGACTTGGACTTGACTGATGTCTCTTTGCCGCATAATAGCATAATCGATCAAATGCCAGTGTTTGGATCGCGGGTGCATCCACGTCGTCTTGTGCTTAGCGGCAAGTCTGAACATAGTGTTCGATATCGCTAGATCGTATTGAGCACAGAGACTGAGTAGCAACTGACCATTGCTGTTCATGTTGCCGACTCCGTGTCGCCCCAGAACTCCAGGCCAAGCCTCATAGTCCCGACCAACTCTAGCATTGAAATCGCCCAGCAATAGTATCTGCTCTCTGGCGTTTATGCTGTCAAGGCATTGAGATAGTTCCTCATAGAATTTGTCCTTAATGTCATCAGACTTGTCTAGCGTTGGAGCATAGACACTGATAACATTAAGGTAGTTGTCTTTGTCCAAGTGAAGGCGCAGTGTGGTAACGCGGTCCGAGATGTGAACAGGACATTCTTCAAGTCGCTTTACTAAATTATTTTTGATGGCAAATCCTACCCCTGAACGTCGAGGTTCAGATACGGATGTACCTTTCCAGAAGAAAGTGTATCCCCCTCCATCTTCCACTAGTTCTCCTTCATCGGCAAGATGTGTTTCGCTGAGTGCAGCCACATCCACGTTATAGCGATGAAGTTCCCGAGCTACTATAGCGGTTTTACGTTCAGGACAGGCGTTGCCATCTCTATCAATGAGCGTTCTCACGTTCCATGCGCCAAATGTCATTATAGATGGTGTGTTATTTATTTTATTTTTGTTGCGTCGACCACGTGTTAAGTGATGCGATGGCAGCCGTGGTTACTACCACCTTCCAGGAAGGGACGAGCATTTGTTTAGAGCACCTTTTCTAGCCCCCCCCTCGACTGAGCGAGGAGAGCAGTGCTTCCCTAAATAGGGCTGCTCTTGTCATCCCAGGTGCTGCCGAATTCGCATTGTCGTCCCGATTTTTCAATGCAAAAGCGACCACGGCGTGTACTCACACCCCTGGGACCGCCTGCGTGCAGGAATCAGACAAAGCCCAGCTTGCACCACGCTAGACCTCTCTACTTCAACCCATCGCCGCAGGACTTAGCGTCATCGGAGTCCATTATTCGGAAGCGGTCAGTTGCGCAGGATATATTAGGGTGCGCAGACGTTCGCGCAAACGCAAGCGCACACACTTAGTCCTTCCTCCCGGTTCAGTGGAACGGAGAACCGCTACGACTGAAGGAGAGGTCGGATGCAGTGTCTGGCCGACAGTAACTACCCGCGCCCTCTACCGTCGCCCTAGGCCATCCACCTTGCCTCGCTGAATCGCCGAGTCCGCCAAGCCCATTCGCACTATCTGCATTGGGTTGCCATTCTCGCCGAAACAGACTTTGTTTGTTAAGCAGGAGGGAGCTGCTTCCTCCCCAGTTCAGTGGAACGGAGAACCGTTACAACTGAAGGAAAGGTCGGATGCTGTGTCTGGCCGACAGTAACTACACGCGCCCTCTACCGTCGCCCTAGGCCATCCACATTGCCTTGCTGAATCGCCGAGTCCGCCAAGCCCGTTCGCACTATCTGCATTGGGTTGCCATTCTCGCCGAAACAGACTTTGTTTGTTAAGCAGGAGGGAGCTGCTTTTGTTGGATCTAGGAGAGATAGGAAAGTAGGAATAGGAGTGGGGAGGAATGTGGTGAGATTGGGACAGGAATACAGGTAGTAGGATACTACTGCCCGGAAAGTAGTCAAAGACAGTAGAAGCTCGGGAAGCCGGGGTCGCGTACCCGTATACCACATCTCAGCTTTCGATCCAAGAACTGAGATGAGTACCCCTAATCTGTACTCAAAGGAAAAATTGTACATAAGTAGATTTGAGCAATAATTTTGTTCAAAATTTATTTCTAACCCACCAGCCATAACGATAATTCGTTTTATTATCTCAATCAAAGTGATAAATTACCAAATAATTAACTCATCTGTTTTAAAACTACTTTTACGTAATGGTTTAATTTAACAACATCCATTACACCTTTGACAAGCATCTCAAAACGGATGTATACTATTAACGGATACCATTTAACAAGGTTACTAAAATTAAGTGATACCATAACAGAGGTATCTATAAAATCTCTGTTATTAAATAATGATGGAACCGCAGCGGGATGGAGTTTGAAGAAAATTGAAAGAAGAGATTAGGGACTTCCGCAGAGTTCGTAACAAAATCCTTCGGATGTTTTTATTATGTAACTAACTATAAGCAGTACATAGCGACCCATTAGCGGTTTCACCCTCTGGAACTCATATTCCCGCGGGAAAAAGTCATTTTCCCTGCAAATGTTATACAGATAAATCTTCCTCTTGAATAAGAGGAATCTCCTAGGTATCTATCACAAGAAACTGAATCAAAAATCGTTCGTTCGTCCAAAAATGGTTTATGAAGAGTTAGCGAATTCCACGCCAATCAGACATAGGTAAAGGCAAAAAGCGACTTAATTTTGTTAGTTCGACTAACCAGGTAAACTAATTTCAGAGTAAATACCTGCTGTAAACAACTACATACCCAGTTTACTTTAAATAACATAGGTAGCTACAAATGCCATATTTTTGACTTTATGATTCTAAAATTGTTTAAATATGCTAATACCTAGCTTTTTTTAAAAGTAAGTACAGTAACAGATAAGTAACAGTTTCATTCAACAGATGCCACTATCGTTTGTTAGAAAATAAACTGGGTTAATTTAACTTCAATTTATCGTTCAGATAAAATATCTTATGACGGTCAAGACAGATAAATAAATTTACGTTTCTTGTAATGTTAATGCTCCAGGAATCATAAAGTAATGTACACTTTTACAGGAAATTAACAAAACTTTCTACTGGGAATAGATAATTTGTATTGAATGACAATTTACTAGCGATAACTACTAATATAGCATAGAAACTATTTACTAACTTTATCTAATATATTAATCACCATAAATTTACCTAATTAATGGATATGTATAAAGTAATGATGAGCCTTATTTCCAATTTCTCTACAGTTATTTTTCGCGCCATAAGTAAACCTAGCGCTTGTTTGTTAAACCTTTTATTTAGTTAGGGTAATATTTTCATTCACATCAGTGTCTGCAAATTTACAAAGCCACAAGAATTTTGTAACCTCAAACAATTCTTGTTAACTTAGCGACAGTAAACAGTAGCTGTTTTAAGAAGCAACAACTTGTGTCTTGTTCCTGAGATTTTCTTGAGAGCCACGAGCAAACATTGAGAAAACAGCGGAGTATCTACATTTGTCGTATGGAGAGGGTTGTCTTTTTAATAAGAAATACAGTATGTAAAAAATTACTGCAAATATTTCATAGGGTATGTGCATAAAACTGAGAACAGCTTTCTCTAAAGAACAGGTCGAAATTTGAAAAAGCGTTTGTCCCTTCCATACAAACTGACTGGGTTAACAATTTTGTATGAGTAGTCTATTTCACATTTTGACCTACGTTCCTTAGGAAAAGTTGTTCAGTTTCATGGACAGGTCCACCCCTTAAAATATATGTACAAACAGGGTAAGAGTAGCGTGCAGTTGTATCTGAGGTCACTGCGTAGTAAGTAATCAAAGTTGCGATTACTGATTGTTTTAGCTTTGAACTGTTTAGGTAGGTAAGTTCTGTCACGAGTAGTGGATTTCCTGTTCAATGATGCGGTACTTTTTCAAACACTCCTAGAAGAAGTTATTAACACCGTATACTTAAAGCTCAATAACGAATAACGTAAGTGAAATGAATGTCGAAAGCGCAATAATCGACATAAAGCACAAATGAAAATAAGAAATTGAAAAAAAAAAACACATGTTGACGACCCTACAAGAAAACTCCATTCAGTAAATACAAAACATGACTTAGAAGAACAAGAAACAACTAACTATGCAAGTAAAGCAAAAGCATTTCAAATGATGAATTACTTTGTTGATCGACAGCTCGAGAATTGGAACTAAAATGACATCTTTAAACGGTTTTTTATGAACGTCCGAGACATGTAAATAGCATGTTGTGCGTGAAAGTAAAAACTAACGAGCATTCTTACAACTTTAAGAGGAAATAGGAATGTAATAATGTCTTTGTATTTATTAAGAGGTGAATAGGCACAATGTTGTTTACTGGAAGATTGACGTTTACAAATTATCTAACTTGAGCTTAAATTGTCGTACCACTATCATCATCATCTGCCTGCCCTTATTCCAAACTAGCTGCCCGTCAGCGGTTTCACCCGCTGCAACCTATTATTCCGCAGGAAGAAAGCATTATTCGCCAAGAGATGTCGCTGTTAGTTTTCGGCGAAAAAGTTTAAAACGCGAATCGGCTCAGTCACGCCACCTATTTCAAAAATATTGGAAAATGCGTGATCCCGTGGGAATGAGACATTTTTCCGTGGTAAAAAGTATCCTATGTGTTATTCCAGATGCCCTTTTATATTTCTGCAAAGTTTCATGTCAATCTAATCAGCCGTTTTTGCGTGATGTCGTAACAAACACACACACAAACATCCGCCTTTATAATATTAGTAGGATCAGTTGGGGTCGGCGCAACGTGTTTTCTTGAGTACAAAATCATGTAGCAAAAGGATTTGGCAATGTTTTATGACCGGCCACCTGCCTGACGTTAATTCTCTTTGGGAATGCTATTGTAGGTGGTATCACCTTATTGACCTTAGTCGACAAATAAACACATGTATTAGTCTATATTGCCTGTTCTGATATCCTGTATTTTAAAAACCACTACTGCACTCACACGTTCCGTAAACGGTAAAATCGCATTTTTCCAGAGACAGTCTCAATTAGTTTCCTCGAACCGCCTTCTATAAATCTTTCATTCAATCAGAAGCAATCTGTCCAAGCTTACAAGTCATGTAACAGTATTGCCCCATTTAGTACTACCACTTTCTTGATACGGATAAGTCGGGTGTGCGGTACTGTTGGTTCAGTTATGTCCATGTCAAGACCGTCGCTATGTCGGCTGTTCGACGACTTTCTTTAAAACCTACATGGATGAAATTGAAAACGGAAGGAATGGAAATATAAAAGAAACTGCAAGAAGCACCCTTTCTAAAACCGCGTGCGAGATAAGAATGTAGAATCGTTATTACTAAGTACCTGGTCATAATCTCAAGATAAACCCGGACCGTTACGGTTTATTTGCTAGATACTGATAGTCTGAAATTTCTCAGTGCCAAGCGGTGTAATGGTGCTAAGATATGACCCTCGTAAGATTGAAACACATTTTTGACTTGAATTTACAGTTCTTGCAAAGAATACAACTTGAACAGCGGGTAGCATAACATGAAATCTTAATCCAAATTAAAGAAAATATCTAGATAATGTCTACAACCTATCATTTGGAAATGTAGCTCAATCTGTGTAGACTTTTGAACGTGTTCCAGCGTTACGCTAGATTGGCTAGAAACATATAATATCATTGGCTCCAGCAGGCTTTCCAACTATATACTAGGGCGCGTTTTATAGGTCTCTGACTTCAATTTTATTATCTTTCATGTTTAACGTAAGTGTGTTTTCATGCACTTCTAAGTATACTAGGTTTTACATGAATGAGGTGGTTTTCTCAACCATTGTAGTTTTTTTTGTGGTGGCGATTTATGGTTTTCTGTAATACTCGACAAAACCAGGTCAGAAATGCTGAGTCAGAAGGGGAGTGTTTGTTTTTAGAGTTTTCCTAAACAATTTGGCAACTACAATTTTCCACATAAATATACCTACAATAGTGTTATTTTACACAACGGTGACTTCAGTTGCAGATTCAAGCAGCATTCTGTTGAAAAATTTGGATGTCTACCTGATTCTTCAGTTATAAGTGTCTATGTGTAGGTTGCTTTAAACTACTGGATTCTTGTATTCTATCTCCACAGATAATTTGATTTTTTATTGATTGGTGTTGACCTAACAGGTAGAGGTCTTTCAATAAGTTTATTCGCGTCCAGGTTCTCCCACATGATAAAGATAGTGTTATTCTTGACAACTGTGGCTTCCGTAGCGGCATTGGCAGTCCAACGGCATTGTGCTCTGTTCAATAAAGCACTGTGTCAGCTAGCGGTTGGCTTTTTTCCAGCGACGTCCGATCCACCGCGCTTGGCCGGGTACCGATTCGACACCGCGCTTAGAGTTATTGTACACTGCCACTACCGATTGTAGTAGGTACTGGAAGTGAGTGACACTTATTGATTGGTTGTTTACGTTCGGAAATTTCAATAGGTCCAGCTTTCAGCCAGCATTTTAGCGCTCCACGCTTGGTCAACGATCCTTTTATCGCCTTTGGGCGCTTTTCTATCAAACATTACATCGCACTTTTTGAGTTCTCAATAGTAGTGATACGAGACATTTTACCTTGCTCATTTCGGTCGAAATACTCAAAAAATTATCCAAAATCAGCCATCAATTTCAAAAACTTCGGTAGCAATGATTGAGGGAAGTTTCAATATAAAATCACGTTGATTTCATTGAAGTTTAAGTCACTAGCCATCCACTGCCCCTGTTCTAGTTAGGAAGCTAATAATAAACCTGCTTTGCGATTCAGTGCACGGCGTCACGTGCCCGAGGTCTTGTCATCCTTTGTGTGATTGTCGCCAATGTCAAGGTGGCTTTCTCTGATAGTGCATACCGGCGAGACGTGACGTGCTTTTTGCCTGATCTAATATAAATCGATGCCAATGAATCACAACACAACTTTCAGTTGAAGACGAAGCTATTTCACAAGTGGCGCCAGTAGTTTTGTGGCATTCAAATCTAAAATCTTAAATTACACAACGACAAAAGCGTAGTAATGGATTTGATGTGTGACAATTTGTGGTTGGCCTCATCATTTGTACGTTTCTCCAGTGTAAAATGACTCTAAATCTCGTCTAATAAATTCGATTCGTTCTCTCTGCGACGCTATGGCTACTTGGCGCCTTTTCGTAAAAACAAGAAGGATGTTACCACGATCATCATTATAAAATGCATTCGTTCCGGACGAAGCTTTTTCTGCAAAAAGGCTGTAATTCAATTTCTAGATTTCAAGGTACAAATTGAGGTTATACCTACCTGATTTGACGTGGAGCTTTGTTCGGCCAGAGTTGAATTAGAAATTGATCAGTCTAGACTAAACCGTTACGTAATGTAATTGTTTCACTTTGCGTCAGATAAACAAATTCAAGTAATCCATTGTTCAACTTTTCATTAAAATGTTATAATCGCATTTTCGGTTGTGTAATCTTTGTGGTGTCTGGATTAGAAAGCAAAAGTTTTAGATACAAAGCCACAGTTATGCCGTATACGAAGCTCACTTTTCTTTTCAAAGATTTAATGATACAGGGTATGTGGTAAGTAGCAGCTACCAACAAAAAGTAGATGAAGATGCACAAATGGCCTCGACACCTCTCACTTGGGTTAGCTGTTAAACTCGACAACAAAAAAGTAGCTGTTGGAATAGAAACGTAGAAATGCGTAAAGTTTTGTGCAGCACAGATAACTACAAATACTGATTGCATTTAAATTAAAAATAGAACTAGACAAGTAAGATTTAAAGACAAAATAAGCATTTATCGGGTCGCTCCTCGACCCGACAGAAGAAGAAGAAACATTCCCCGTTGTTGTATTTAGTACAGTCTGTGCCAGTAATTTAACTGAATCTGAATACAAAGGCATTCAGCACATTTTACACGAGACTGGAGACGATTTAGACAAAGTTTACTTATAGCAACTTATAAGTACAATAGATTTATCGATTCATCAAAATTTATCAAAGAAACCAATCTTTTCTATCGTATCGGGCACTAAGCCGAACGACCCGATGAACTCCGGTCATCTACTACTACTACTAGGCCTCTGTCGCCAGTATTGAAATGTAATGTCAGCCCCACTTTTGCCGCTGCATGCACCAGATTTGCATTTCCCCTGCACACTAAATACAAAGCGTACTATTAAACAGAGATTATTGCTCGGCGTCGGCACACGACACACATACGCTCCATTTCAACCTAAGAAAATTGCAGATTAAATAAAGCTGAGTGCCAAGATATGATGGCAAGAAACGTTATTAGCAGTATTTGGAGCAAGCACGACCGTGGGAAGGTGTCATTCGAGAGTGATAATTAATAATGGCGAGTGCTAGAATAGATTGTCAATTAAACAATAATAATTTTCTTTGCAATTGGCTTTTTGTAATCCATAACCGTGTTAGGTGGTGACGATTTGAAGCATTACAAGAGGTAGGATAGACGCAGCAGAATTTTGACTGAGAAAATAAAATTGAACGGTTGTAGAGTATAATCAGTAATCATGAAAAGAGAGTAGTTAGAGTGCTCTGTGTAGGACTCGTTTTAGTTTAATTCTAATTTATTATTATAGTAATTTACAGTAGTAAGATAAGACGTCTACTGCCTGTCATTAAGTATCCCTTAGGCGGTTCTATAAACCTTGACGTAGGCTCTACACATACATACCTCATTTAAGGGAAAGTCTGCTCTTGACTATAGGGTCACAGCACTGTGACCAATTGGTAGGACAATACATATATACTCCCCATCAAAAAAATCGAAACAGTTTCGTTTTCATAGCTAAACAAACTGTGAAATCTATGTAATTAAAAGCTGATTTTAGAATTTTGACATTATGATTTAGAAACCTCGTAATACGCACTATTGAACGATGTTAGACATTTTTTCCTAAATAAACATGTATCTCAGATAATGTGATTCGTACAAAACGTAAACTTGCTAAGCGTCTCGATTTTTCTGATGGGAAGTGTAGTTTACAATATGCAATTTCTGATTTTTGCATTCAGACTCACAGGTATCGAAAAAAAAAAAAACTTTCAAGACGATCAAAAACTTGGCGGCAGTTTTCGTAGTTCCGGCAGCTCAGATCGTACGGTCGCGGCTGCCGATTTTTTCAATTTCTGTAATTTATTTCCTATCAGTCTTTTTACTTTTGCATTGTACTCTGCAGCCGCAAATGCTCAAACGAACCCGATCACCGTTTGCGGTATCGACCGAGGTCCTGATTCCGGTTGCAATCTGCACGCGACCGGCGACCGCCATCGCCGCTCTTGTTACCCGACTGCCTCACAAGGAGGGTTATGTTTTTCGAGAGTATTTATGTATGTATGTGGACAAGAAAATTCTTTTTCACGGGCTACAGCCCAAGCGGATAGTTGGATTTTGACATATGAGGTGTCGTTAGATTCGTCTCAGCAGCGCGAGTGACACTGGCTATATTAAAAAATCATAAATTCAAGATGGCGGATTTTTATCGTAAATAAACACTTTGTAATTACCGCAGTCGGGTTTTTGTTTTTTTTATACATCAGCTCGTTTGCATTGCGGTTGACGCCCAACGAAAGTTGCAACCTACTTCCGTAATACACACCACTCGGCGAGAATGCTAACTGTGCTACTATTTTATCACCTGATCCCAATGTGAACAGAATTCATACAAAAAAATTTTTTTTAACACTTCTTTTCTTAGAAACCGTACATGACACGACATTTTTCCAAAGAGTATTTTCTGATTGTATTTTTGTGTACTATCGATTGGCACCATGTGTTATCGCCTGACACTAAAACTGTTTATTTTTAATCGTGAAGTTTAGGTATACCACCTTTCATACTAAAATGTCCCATGCTCTTTGGCGGCAGTTTTCGTAACTCCGGTAGCTCAGATCGTACTCCACGGTCGCGGCAGCCGATATTTTCGACTTCTGTAATTTATTTCCAACTTTTGCATTGTACTCTGCAGCCGCAAATGCTCAAACGAACCCGATCACCGTTTGCGGTATCGACCGAGGTGCTGATTCCGGTTGCAATCTGCACGCGACCGGCGACCGCCATCGCCGCTCTTGTTCGCACTGCGGTTGACGCCCAACGAAAGTTGCAACCTACTTCCGTAATACACACCACTCGAATGCTAACTGTGCTACTGTTTTATCACCTGACCCCACTGTGACCAGAATTCATACAAAAATAAATAAATTTCAACCCTTCTTTTCTCAGAAACCGTACATAATACGACATTTTTCTAAAGAGTATTTTCTGTTTGTATTTTTGTGTAATATCGATTGGCACATGTTTTATCGCCTGACACTAAAACTGTTTTTTTTTTGTCATCGTGAAGTTTAAGTATACCACCTTTCATACTAAAATGTCCCATGCTCTTTGGCGGCAGTTTTCGTAGCTCCGGTAGCTCAGATCGTACTCTACGGTGTCAGCTGCCAATTTTTCAATTTTTGTAAATTATTTCCTATCACTCTTTTTACTTTTGCATGGAACTCTGCAGCCGCGAATGCTCAAACGAACCCGATCACCGTTGGCGGTATCGATCGAGGTCCTGATTCCGGTTGCAATCTGCACGCGACCGGCGACCGCCATCGCCGCTCTTGTTTGCACTGCGGTTGACGCCCAACGAAAGTTGCAACCTACTTCCGTACAGTAGTAAGATAAGGCGGTCACTGTCTGTCATTAGGTATCCCTTAAGTGGGTCTATAAACCTTGACATATGCTTGAGGCTTAACACATACATACCTATTGCAACGGATGTCATACATGGGAAAGTTTGCTCTTTACTATAAGACTCACAGAGGGAATCGAAAATTTTGCGTCAGTTTTTATAGCTCCGGTACCCTCAGATCGTAATCTACGCTCTCAGCTGCCGATTTTTTCAATTTCTGTAATTTATTTTTTATCAGTCTTTTTACTTTTGCATATAACTTCGTAGCCGCAAATGCTCAAACGAACCCGATCACCGTTTGCGGTATCGATATCGAGGTCCTGATTCCGGTTGCAATCTGCACGCGACCGGCGACCGCCATCGCCGCTCTTGTTTGCACTGCGGTTGACGCCCAACGAAAGTTGCAACCTACTTCCGTACAGTAGTAAGATAAGGCGGTCACTGTCTGTCATTAGGTATCCCTTAAGTGGATCTGTAAACCTTGACATAGGCTTGACACATATATACCTATTGCAACGAATGTCATACAAGGGAAAGTCTGCTCTTGACTATAGGGTCACAGCACTATGGCCCTATGGCCAATAGCTAGGATACCTAATAGAAGTTTACACTTACACCAGAGATCAAAAAAGAATAAAAACGCTAGAAGCGTCAAAACATCGAAATTTAGGCGGCAGTTCTCGTAGCTCCGGTAGCTCAGATCGTACTCTACGGTAACAGCTGCCGATATTTTCAATTTCTGTAATTTATTTTCAATCAGCCTTTTTACTTTTGCATTGTCCTCTGTAGCCGCAAATGCTCAAACGAACCCGATCACCGTTTGCGGTATCGATATCGAGGTCCTGATTCCGGTTGCAATCTGCACGCGACCGGCGACCGCCATCGCCGCTCTTGTTACCCGACTGCCTCAGAAGGAGGGTTATGTTTTTCGAGAGTATGTATGTATGTGGACAAGAAAATTCTTTTTCACGGGCTACAGCCCAAACCGATAGTTGGATTTTGACATATGAGGAATCGTTAGATTCGTCTTAGCAGCGCGAGTGACACGGGCTATTTTAAAAAATCATAAATACAAGATGGCGGATTTTTATCGTAAATTAACACTTTGTAATTACCGCAGTCGGGTTTTTGTTTTATAACACATCAGCTTGTTTGCATTGCGGTTGACGCCCAACGAAAGTTGCAACCTACTTCCGTAATACACACCACTCGCCGAGAATGCTAACAGTGCCGAGAATGCTAACTATAGTTCGCTATAAAGGTAATAAAAATAATAAAAAAAAACTCTGGAAGCTTCAAAAGATCCAAAATTTGGCGGCAGCTTTCGTCGCTCCGGTAGCTCAGATCGTACTCCACGGTCGCAGCTGCAGATTTTTCGATTTCTTATTTGAATTTATTTTCAATCAGCCTTTTTACTTTCGCACGGAACTTCGTAGCCGCAAATGCTTAAACGAACCCGATCACCGTTTGCGGTATCGACCGAGGTCCTGATTCCGGTTGCAATCTGCACGCGACCGGCGACCGCCATCGCCGCTCTTGTTACCCGACTGACTTAGAAGGAGGGTTATGTTTTTCGAGAGTATGTATTTATTTATTTATCTACACTCAGTTCGTAATATTCGTTTTACAGAATCGAAAGTACAAACGTAATGAACTGCATTACGAATATACAGCCTTTAAAAAAAAACTTTCATACTACTGGCAGCTACATAAAGTAACTCGATTTCTAGTATTTGAAAAAAAATTAAACGAATTGACCCGCGTACCAAATTGTAATCTGTTCCAATTTGACACTGGCCATCAGTAAGTCGAATGAAAAAAAAAACAAGTGTCACCCGCGGCGGGACGACATTTGAAATTATGAGGACTTATTTATTATTAAATCTTTGCTTCAAATCATTTTTCGAATTAAAATTCACCGATAAATGCTATTTAATTTTAAAAGTTGTTCAGTTTTTATGAGCCTCCATTTTAACGTTTAGTTAAAAAGTTACTTATGTATAAAAGTCGTTCAGTTGGTGGTTCAGTAGATAGGCTTGCAATCGCCATAGTGCAGTGCGGAGGTTCGAATTATTTTTCATAGTTTTTCTTGTAGAGTGTAGATAAAATAGTGTATGCAACTGCAAATAATTAGGCTTTAGAATGCTCGTGTCAAACTATTATCACACTCGGCTGCGCCTCGTGTGATAAACAGACACTCTCATCCTAAAGCCTCTCATTATTAGGCAGTTGCATAAACTACTATTATTTAACCGTTTATTGTACACAATAAAACATATAGGACATAACATATTGAACAATACACAACAGGTCAGCTTATTTCTAAAAAGAAATCTTTTCCAGCAGACCTAGGGTAGTGAGATAGCATAAAGTGAGGCAGATAACGTGTAGGCAGATGTATGTATGTATGTGGACAAGAAAATTCTTTTTCACGGGCTACAGCCCAAACCAATAGTTGATTTTGACATATGAGGTGTCGTTAGATTCGTCTCAGCAGCGCGAGTGACACTGGCTATATTAAAAAATCATAACTTCAAGATGGCGGATTTTTATCGTAAATTAACACTTTGTAATTACCGCAGTCGGGTTTTTGTTTTATAACACATCAGCTTGTTTGCACTGCGGTTGACGCCCAACGAAAGTTGCAACCTACTTCCGTAATACACACCACTCGCCGAGAATGCTAACAGTGCCGAGAATGCTAACTATAGTTCGCTATAAAGGTAATAAAAATAATAAAAAAAAACTCTGGAAGCTTCAAAAGATCCAAAATTTGGCGGCAGCTTTCGTCGCTCCGGTAGCTCAGATCGTACTCCACGGTCGCAGCTGCAGATTTTTCGATTTCTTATTTGAATTTATTTTCAATCAGCCTTTTTACTTTCGCACGGAACTTCGTAGCCGCAAATGCTTAAACGAACCCGATCACCGTTTGCGGTATCGACCGAGGTCCTGATTCCGGTTGCAATCTGCACGCGACCGGCGACCGCCATCGCCGCTCTTGTTACCCGACTGACTTAGAAGGAGGGTTATGTTTTTCGAGAGTATGTATTTATTTATTTATTTAACCGTTTATTGTACACAATAAAACATATAGGACATAACATATTGAACAATACACAACAGGTCAGCTTATTTCTAAAAAGAAATCTCTTCCAGCAGACCTAGGGTAGTGAGATAGCATAAAGTGAGGCAGATAACGTGTAGGCAGATGTATGTATGTATGTGGACAAGAAAATTCTTTTTCACGGGCTACAGCCCAAACCAATAGTTGATTTTGACATATGAGGTGTCGTTAGATTCGTCTCAGCAGCGCGAGTGACACTGGCTATATTAAAAAATCATAACTTCAAGATGGCGGATTTTTATCGTAAATTAACACTTTGTATTACCGCAGTCGGGTTGTTGTTTTTTAATACATCAGCTTGTTTGCATTGCGGTTGACGCCCAACGAAAGTTGCAACCTACTTCCGTAATACACACCACGGAGAATGCTAACTGAGCTACTGGTTTTATAGTTCGCTATAAAGCTAATGTAAATCCGTAAAGATATAGAATGGTCGGAAATGGTTTAGTTTCATCGGGTGTTTGTTTATAGTCCGCTACGCAGAGTCCTTATTTACAAGGGGTAAAAAAAACTTGTCTTGTCTGAAACTTGGCACATTCATAGGCTCTTTGTTTGTTATGAATTGGTTCAAGTGCCTAAATATCTACAGGTTTGCTGCGTAAATTTGTATTGATTATGGACATCAAGTAAATGACCAATGTCATTCAGCAAGTAGATAAGGCAATTTTTAATACTAAACACACACGAAAATGATTATTGCTTACCGGCTTGTAGTAATTACCTTACAATGAAAATAGCATGAAATCGCTTTGTCTGGTTTTTCCAGTACCAAGATCTCATGAAATTAGACAAACCGTGATCAAAGCTGCGTTTTTATAGATTAGCGGGTTATTGTTTATTTATGCCAGTGTGTTGCAGGGCGGAACGAATGTAAAATCTGTCCGCTATTACGATTTTAGTATGCAAATCGCGAAAACGGTTTTCGCGGATCTGACTCGTGCCGTCAAGGTTTTTACTGTTTATTGTTTACTTTGTAGAATGAACCATAAGATACTGGTTAGAATAAAGTGTTTATTTTCGCAGCTGTTGTAATTAGTTAAATATCTACTAATATACCTACCCTCAAAAGGATATTCGTACATCCGTCTGAAAAGCGTAGCGTCAACCAGTAAGGTCCATCTACTTTCATACTGCCAAGTTATGCTGATCGCAATACTTAGATACTAAGCGACCAGCGTTGGCCTCCCGCTTAGGCTGGTCATGATCATGACACTATGATAGCGGATGGACTATATCTAATTGACCTAAGTCAAGTTACTAATCTAGCTGAATCTTGTTCAGTGTAAGACACATTTTTACCAAAAAAAAACAGTAATGAAATTACACACAACAATGTAGCCAGTGTATCTGAGAATATCGCGAACGTATCGTGGCTCGGATCGGCCAAACGTGCGGCACTCACGACCGTCTTATTTATATCGTGACACCACTATCTACGGTAACTGGTAACAAATCGCGGATTTCATGGAAAACTCGTCCGTAAGCCGCCGCTCACGCATTGGGAAATTCAAGGTATTCGATTAATCTTATCGCCTAATCTTACTATTGAACTCGAGGAATCCGCGAACTTCTCACTCAAGCTTAAAACCAAATCAAGGCGAGTTTACAAGTTAGCCAAGATTGAGCGTAAACAAAACTCTTTCCGGTATTTTATAGAAACAATTTATTGCGGAACAAAAGTTTTTGACCTATAAGGACTTGGGGTTTTGACCTTTGGGCTTCTGAGGATTTTGAAATCATAAAAGGTTTCTTTTATCGAAAGCATTCTTAGCAGTAATCAGCAGCAACGAGTAAAACTGATTCAGGGCGGAAAACTGGCGATCAAATAAATGGCATAAACTTGCACCACGTCGCACTATGTGGTTACAGAATGACTGACATTCCCCCTAATCACGTTTGATCCTGTGGCCAGGGGTAAGGAAAGTGATAATATCATAGTGTGCGAGTATGATGATCTTAATTATGTTGAAGTTGACAGCCGATGTGGCGCAGTGGTTAGTATGACTGCCTGCCAGGCAGAAGTTTCCGGGTTCAATTCCCGGTGGGGTCACAAAGTTGATATTTAACACTTTGTGAATTTGTTCTCAGTCGGGTTAGGACATTGCAGACTGAACCACCTGATTGTACGAAAAGCAAGATGGTTCCGTGCTTCGGATGGGCACGTTAAGCCGTCGGTCCCGGTTGCTGTCTGTGATAGCGGTCGTTACACTACCATGTCAGAGGCCTGCTACTTGCAGTAGGCAGTTGAAAAACTCTGACACTAGGGTTTATCGGGTCGTTGAACGACTCGGTGTCCCACACGAAGAGAGAGATAGAGTGCGAATATGATGATTTTAATTATGTTGAAGTTTACCGCAAGGCGCGAAACCGGTCACGTAAATATGCAAGATCTGGCCGCGAGCGTCCATTAGATGTGACAGGGTGTTTAGAAATACATCATCTCGACAAGCTTTACGAGACCTTAGGGGGCAATTAGAAATTGCGTGTGATGGTACCTAGTGATTTTCGACACCCCTCTAAATAAATAAAAATAAGAAACTGAAAAAATGTCATGCGTCAACCGGGCTCGAACTCGGGCCTCATGGGTTATTTTACATTATGTGATGTGATGATTTTTAGCGGCTGTTCGCAACACTTAAATTATGGTTTAGATCGGCATTTTTGCCGCGAATGGTATAAGCTATATTTTACATTTTCATCCTTCTTCATCTTTTCGTGTGAGTCACCGAATCCTCAAACGACCTGATCTACCCTGTACCCTGGTGTCATGTCAGAGTTCTTCAAACACCTTATACAAGGAGCACGCCTCTGACATTTTCATTAAATCTTAGGTACTTTGTTTTCTGATAACAGTGAGATTCTCCGCGACCTCTTTGCCCCCATGAGGTTAGCTTGACACCTTCCACAGTTAACCTATTGATATTGAACGCTTCATGGCCTAAGCCAGATGGACGAGCCCTTAGTAATTTAGAGATGCGTGTAGAAAATCGACGTTGCGGAATAATTTGTAGCGTTTTGCATACGCTGATAGGATACCGCCAATTGCTTCCCGTCTGAGGCGTTTATATTGCTCACAACTTACTAGCGATTTAATGATTTTCTATATTGAATACTTGAAGCGTACCTAAGCTCAACAGTGGACTTCTCCATACGATAATGAATAAGATATTCGAATAAATAGAAAATAGGAGCTACGCATTGCTGGTCGGCCGTCGGTACAACGTCCGACAAAGTGTCAGATGTGTTTGTCTGATATACAATTTAATTCAGATGTATTCCTACTAACAAGGGTGCTTTCTCTGACAGTGTTCTACTAATGGTCACCGTTCACATAATTTAAGAGGCACCCGAACAATAATGGGGTTACATAGACAATTATATCTGGCCTCGCGTCCGTGGACTAATGGAGCCCTTATAAGGTTACATTTCCTTAGAATGGGGCCAGCCGCCCACCGGCGCAACGGTAACGATCGTGAGATTTGAATGGATACAGCTTGACACAAAGTAAATAAATCATAAATGGCCACTCCAAACAAAAATACTCTCGCTAAGAGCCGTATTAAGCTCAGCAGCGCTAAAGTGACAGAACCAGTAACTCAGAATGTGAAATATCTCGGCGCGCTCTCTACCTGGGACGCTAAGCCCATAAAATATCAATCTGTCATATTTCTTTCCTAGAATTATGAAACTTGGTACAGTTGTTCTTTAGGTGCTAGTGAGTAGATTAAGCCCGGTTGACAAAGGGTTCCGCACCTAAGGGGGGAGGGGGAGGTTTTTGACCCGAGTTTCACTCTAAGCCATACAACTCATAAATTAATGCTATTATGGCAAGTGCGGTATCAATTTTGGATAAATCATAGACTGAGAATTCATTAATGGAACAAAAAACTCACGTTTTCTAAAGAAAAAATGGAAAAAATAACAAAAGATGTAAAAAATAAATAAAAAGCTATACTTTTAGCGTTAATTATACTCTATAATAATAGAAAGTTGAAACAATAACAAATCTGGCTATAATGCTACATTTATATAGATTATAAATATATACAACACATTAACATTTTGTCAATAAAAATGTTTAAAAAAATCGATTCGTTGGAAGGTGTGTCTTGCTCTAAGTCATCGTTTTCATTTAAGATTTTCATGACGATTCCAACACTATTTCCTGTTTATACGGGGTGTAAGGGACGGTGTAACGAAAACTTTGCAGGCGTGCTCAGAACATGAAACTGAACAACTTTCCCCATGGATCATATTATAGTGGTATACGAGTTTTTTTTGGAAGCCGTGTGGTGCCGGCAGAGTAAGCCGTGTGGTGCCGGCAGAGTAGAATAGCACCACCCCCTCTCTTCCCGTGGGGGTCGTAAGAGGCGACCAAGGGATAAACCTACTTACAGCCAGGGACAACCGTATGGTGGCGGTAAATACACCACAAAAGCATTCCCAAGGAGGGTTGACGTCTGGTAGGCGGCCGGTTGTAAAATAAAGCCAAATCTCTCTTGCAACATGGATTTAAATAAAAGAGGATTGAGCGATAGGGCTAGGGCGTACCCCCGAGGCGACGTGCAGGGGCAGCACCCGGTTCCTGTAAGAAATGGACAAGGGTTGTTGCATCTCCCCGGACGGGTGCGACGTAAGAAGCGAGTTCGGGAAGTGAGATTGAGGTATGCTAGTTGGAATGTAAGTACGATGACTGGTCTCTACCAGTCATGAAGGGACTTAGCAGATGTTTTGAAGAGGAGACGTATAAATGTGGCGTGCTTACAAGAGACTAAATGGAAGGGTGAAAGGGCTAGAGAAATTGGGGAAGGATATAAGTTTTATTATTGTGGAAGTGATGGGAAGAGAAATGGTGTAGGAATTGTGTTAAATAGTGATCTGAAAGAGCGTGTGACAGAGGTTAAACGTGTAAATGATCGAATTATAGTTGTAAAAGTTATGTTTGAGGATGTAGTGTTGAATATTGCGAATGTGTATGCACCTCAGAGTGGAAGCGATGATAGAGTGAAAGATAAATTTTGGGAAGACTTTGATGCTATGATGATGGAAGTACCAGTAGATGAAGAAATATATATTGGAGGGGATTTTAATGGACATGTGGGAAGAATGAATGCAGGATATGAAAGGATTCACGGAAATTTTGTTCAAGCTTATTGTTCAAGTAACAATGACGGAGAGACTCTCTTGCAGGCAGCCTGTGCGTTTGATATGGCGATCGCCAATACATTTTTCCAGAAAAGTGATGAACATCTCATAACCTACAAAAGCGGCAACCACCAGACGCAGGTTGTTTACTTTCTACTTAGAAGGAAAAGTCTTAAAAGTGTCAAAGATTGTAAGGTAGTGCCAGGTGAAGCCTTAGTCTCCCAACATAGACTCCTGTTACTGGAAATCAAGTTTAGTATCCATACCAACAGATGCAAAACACAATCAGAGCCCAAAATAAGGTGGTACAAGTTAGAAAGAGAAGAGCTGGCAGACAGTGTACGTAAGGAAGTGGTAGATAAAATGATCGAAATGGGAGATATGGAAGGAAAATCAGTGAATGAATGTTGGAGTGACATGGCAGGCTGTATCAGAAATGTGGCAAGGAATGTACTTGGAGAAACAAAAGGTAAGGGTGTAATACAAAGAGATACGTGGTGGTGGAATGAGGATGTGCAAGAAGCTGTAAGAAAGAAGGAGAATGCATTTAAGGCATGGCAAAATGTTGAGGATGAAAGCGTGAGTGTGAAAGAGGCAAAAAGGGAGATTTATAACACCTGCAAACGTGAGGCCAAAAAAGCAGTCGCTATTGCAAGAGCCAAGGTCCAAGACAATTTGTGTAGGACCCTTACTAGTCCCAAAGGCCAAAAACATCTGTACAGAATAACTAGGGACAGAGAAAGGAGTGCAAGAGATGTATTACACGTAAAATGTATGAAAGATGAATTAGGAAAGGTGTTAGTGGATGATGAACACATAAAAGGGCAGTGGAAGACATATTTGAGAAATTAATGAATGAAGAGAATGTATGTAGTGGAGATCTAGAACCAGTCCAGTATAATCTGGGTTTGGTAAATGAAGTAGGTATAGATGAGGTGAAAAGAGCTGTTAGAATTATGAAAAATGGAAAGGCTGTAGGACCGGATGGAATAACAGCAGAATTATGGAAGATGTTCAGTGCGGACGGATGGAAGTGGCTGACTTTATTCTTCAATAAGTTGTTACATGAAATGGCGATCCCTGATGAATGGCGTAACAGTACTCTGGTGCCCATTTATAAAAATAAGAGTCATGTACAGGACTGTAACAACTATCGAGGAATAAAGCTCATGTCACATACGTTTAAAGTATGGGAGAAGGTGATAGAGAGACGATTGCGAGGGGAGTGTGATATCACGCAAAACCAGTTCGGGTTTACCTATGCCGGGCCGAGGAACAACGGATGCCATTTTTGCACTTCGCCAACTGTGCGAAAAATACAGAAGTGCCAAAAAAACTTGCACATGGTGTTCGTTGATCTCGAAAAGGATACGATCGAGTGCCCCGAGAGGTTTTGTGGTGGGCCTTGAAAGAGAAAGGTGTGCCAGAGAAGTATGTAGATTTGTTACGTGCAATGTACAGTAAACCTCGTACACAGGTCCGGTCGGCCGCTGGTATTACCGACGAGTTTAGTGTGGCTGTAGGCTTGCACCAAGGGTCGGCTTTGAGTCTTTACCTCTTCCTGTTGATAATGGACGCTCTGACGTCGGACATACAGGAAGAGGCACCCTGGTGCATGCTGTTCGCCGACGACATTGTACTCGTCGGTGAAAGTGGGCATGAGGTACAGAGCAGACTGGAAAGATGTCTTATATCAATACAATGACTTGTGATGCAACATAAAGCAAGACACACCTTCCAGCGAAAAGTTTTTTTTTTCACCTACTTTCCATTGACAAAGTGTTAATGTATCATATATATTTATAATCTATATAAATGTAGCATTATAGCCAGATTTTTTATTGTTTCAATTTTTTATTATTACAGAGTATAATTAACGCCAAAAATATAGCTTTTTCTTTTTTTTTTAAATCTTTTGTTATTTTTTTATTTTTTCTTAGGAAAACGTGAGTTTTTTGTCCCATAAATGAATACCCCGTCTATGATTCACCCGAAAATGATACCACACTTGCCATAATAGCATTAATTTATAAGTTGTATGGCTTAGAGCGAAACTCGGAACAAGAAATCTTCCCACCCCCTCCCCCTCCCCCCTTAGGTGCGGAACCCTTTGTCAACCGGGCTTAATCTACTCACTAGCACCTAAAGAACAACTGTACCAAGTTTCATAATTCTAGGAAAGAAATATCACAAAATGTGCTTAGCGTCTCAGGTACTCTAGTTAATGCCGACGTAATGTCGTAAAGAAAATGCATGGTCATAGCGCTTGTATTACACCAGTTCTATTTGTCGCAGATGTCAAGCCATATTACCACAGTAATGTCTCACAAGAACTCGGCAACTATTAATATGATAATAACGGTAGACGTTTCCAAGTTTCAGCGGAAATTATACCGTAGCAGTGAACTTTATAAGCTCGGCCGAAAGAGCTTATAACGGTGAAGCGCCGGTGAAAAATATTATCATCTAACATTTACCAGGTACCGTAATTAACCCTGGGTTCAAGCAGTCAGGCACTAGTATCAGAATATCTGTTATTAACTAGGTATAACCACACAAGGGGAGAAAGTTCAGCATCGCTTCCTTGTTATAACAAGGATACGTTGCAATCAGCATTACTGCGCGTACCGATTGATCGCTGAAGAAAGGAACCGTCAACTAATAGGTGAAAGCGGTTGAGCCTACAGCCTCATCATCCGGTCTGATAACCTTTGCTATTGTGGCAGACCTACTGAACAATGATAAAAGAGTCGGGTGCTCGAATCGCCTTTTCATTTACCCAAATGAGTTGCTAGTTGTGGTGGTGAGTTATTAGGCATTGTCGGTAGCACAGCATCGATGGGCACCCACAATGGGGGCTTTCACGAGGCCTTTGTCCGGAGCTTTGAGCTGTCAATAAAGATATTCTCGGAGGTTATAAAGGCGACCGTCGTTAATTATGGCTGGCGATTTAACTTCTTACAAGCTGATATTTAAGCTATCTGGATAAGCCTTCTTCACTCGAGGCGAGGGAAATTTAGATTTATGAACGTTATTGTTCGCAGTAATTGTGGCTATTATACTATTGAATTGAAACCCGTGAATTATAAGACTCGTATAATCATAGGAACTTCCGTGAAGTGCATCGAGAGCTGCAAATTATATTTCAATTTAATTGGTATGCAAGTTCATATAAGTCAGTCACGTCTTTGATAACTTAATTTCAAGTAATAAGTGTTTCGTGTGTAATGAACTTCCCTTTACAACCGCAAAATAGATAGCACGCACTGGAAGGTCAAAGAAAGGTGAACAATTTCAGTAGCTCCTCATTCTCTCGTGTTATTCCTACATTGCAATCATACAAACTTCGAAATTAATGTTTGCATCGTAGAAAATTACATAGCAGGAGCATACAATGGTGCTGTATATGTTCTGAGCTCTCGTAGTGACTTGTACCATACTTAAGTGCACGCAGCACACAATTCTATAAACAAGATAGCGCGTGCGATGCCATAGCGAAATGCATCTCACGCATGTTCACTACACTTGTACATCTACCGTTACTCTCAAATTCCATTGCCTTTATACAATAGAAGCATCGAAAGCTGTCGATAATTTAGTTTCGTATTGTGATGAAGGGCCAAAAGATGTGGCATAAAAAGAGAAATCACTCAACCGGCAAACGGTCGCCACTTTAATTGAAATTGTAAAGAAAAACGTAAAAACAGATAAAATTAACTGTTGTCCGGAGTTCACCCGACACGCTGGATCGACAAGAAAAACCAAATTGCAACTAACTCAATTACAAGAAAACCGTTAAGGGGACAAATGACTATATCACAAAAGGCTCCAAATTCCCACGCGTGCATGAAAAACGATGATACGCACAAAATTAAGTACTTGCCTGCCTATTGAAATGGGAATAAACGATTCCACAAACGAGTTCAACATTAACGATCTTCGCAATCAAAAGGTCGGTAAAAAGGCCTATTTGCAGTAAAAAAGTGTCAAATCATCTGAAGCTGTTCTTATTTAGCATAATTTACATTCCATAAAGATATATCCAAAGAAACAGAAATTTTCAATACAATATGAGATGAAAGGTCCTACACTCATCCTTTAGAACGTCGCATAGCTACAAAGGCAATATCATGACCTTCCTCAAGTCCGCTTTCTATAGAGATAGGCACGTACCGCCGGCAACCGCGAGCCTTAGACGCGGCGATCGTGCAAAATTTATAGAGGTCGACTGCAACGGGCAAGCCGGGACGTAGATCAGCCATCCGAGCGGAAAGGATTAACAACCATGGTCATTCCCAATGATGCATTATGACACTAAACACCGAATATCCCAAGCTAATATGACGCGAAATTAAATAAGCTACGAGATTAATGTGTTCATGATCTTTGGTAGCAATTTCCGGAGGCATAGGTTAGTTTACAAATTGGATTTTAATGGAAGACAAATCGCGAATGTATACGGCGTGTTAAGGGCGAATCGATTAACCTTTCTAGTCACAATGGTAAACAATGCCTTTCGTATCTGTCGTCGTACTGTTAGACACTTTACCTAAATACTTTTTGACACGTTTTCATCTATCAAGTAGAGAGGTGGTGAAGTCGATGTCAAGTTCAATGGCGCCTGTTGCAACGTTTTCACTCGCGATGGGGCATGTGACAGATGACCTGCAAGGGAATCGGTCCAAGCACATTCCCTTTAGCAGACCTACCCAGAAATGGAATCAGAGGCGTGGGATCCGTTGCGGGTCAGCGCAGCTAATGCGCGAGTCACGAATGGCATATCATTTGACGAGTGCATATTAGCACCCATAGTTTAACAATGCAATGCATGGTCATGGTGCCGTTACAGAAATAATGGGGACAGTACCTTTTAATATTGACGTTGAAGATCTACAATGCGTCAAGTGTAGTCATGGAGCGTGTAGTTGCTCGTCAGGTTCATCAAACGTGAAAGTCAAGGTATGCTGGACGCTAAAATTTTACTGAATAACGAACTAGTTGCGATAGGGTGCTGTCCAAACTATGGGACGTTTACTATCCTGCTCCAATTTCCCAAACCCATACACGCTACATAACCTGCAGGAAGCAAATCCTAGATGCTTTTCCGAGGCAAAGCAATGAAAAATTATTTAAACTGTTACCGTCGACTCGATGAAGAAGAACCAATATAAGTTGAGCCTTACTCTGTGACCAGACCGCGTTCGAAGATGGAGAATTGGGGACGCACAGAAACGACGTTGAAGCGTGAACGAGAACATCCATCGACGCGCCGGAACAATGAGGTGTTATGCCTTTAGGCGATTGCGAACACTTACCTCGAGATGGGATGATAGCACTTCTACCACCATCATTACTAAAACATTGCAAAGCAGCGGAAGGGTACTGCACAGGACGATAATGGCTTTATCCTTTTGACGATATCTAATTTTGCAGGAACACCTAACGTGATAGTAGTAGTAATAAAATCATAAAACAGTTATGGTGATTGCCTAGTTTGAGAGAACCTGGCCATAACGTTTCTATTAAAATTACAGTTATACCTGTTTTAAGTGGTAATTAGGTGTTCATTTACCATAATAACTACATTACCAAGTTCAAGACGGCTCTTACCTGAAACAACAAGAATAAAATTTTAGTACATTCACGCCACAAACATCATTGCAAAGTCCATAAGTCACTGCAGTCATAAACCTACATTTACTTGCTCAAATGTTGTTATTGTACAAACGTGACTGGTTGTCCCTAATGGCCGGACTGGAGATTCGCCATCGCCGGCTCCTAGGTCGCAGCGAGTTGCCCTAGGGCAGACCACGCGACCTGTGCCAGAATCAATTTGCCCAAGAATCCCCTACAACTATGTCAGGAGGTTATTGTAATCCGAGAGAGAAGTCTCCGTTAGGGTTCACGCGGCGCCGTGAAATTATACAAACCAATCATTGAGGCTGGTGACTTTTCATCTCGACCCTAGGATGGATGAAGATGGGGAGAAAATAGACGGTTGCTTTTTGTTCAACCGCCAAGCTAATGATACTACCTGACATAATTTTATAGGCAGCACTGCATTATGCTTTAATGTAAAAGCAAGGGCTAATGGCAGTAAACTCCGGCGACTATCATAATGGTTGAAATGTGGGGCTACTTTTGATCGTTATCATGATTGTATTGCGCTTTTTAATCCTCTTGGATATTGCATGACTGGAATAACTAACATGACTAATTAGACTTGCAGACATAAAATCGCTGATTTTATTTCTATGCATTTGAGTGAAGATTACAGGCTACAGCTTTGCTTTGGAATGGAGTGCAAAGCATAATTGTATAGCGAAGTCAGTTCTTCACAACAGCGACATGACGTTACATAAATCACAAGTATTCCAGCCGGAGCGCTAACAGAGCCATCAGCGGCTGTTCGGGACGAGCCGAGGCGAATTTTCAATCATTCAAATCATATATCTACGTCAGGCTGTAGTCGGGACGATGCGAGCGGCTAATCTGCGTCAGTCAGCCGCATCATTATTGCAACAACGAGCCGCGACAGGAACAAGGAGTAAAGCCCTGTGTTTATAGAGCATGGGAGGTCCCGACTGCAGTTTGATGTACTGGTCGACACTGAACAGTTAATACGGCTGGTTAAAGCATCTATCCATCTGGACAGTCCCTTACTTAAAAAAAATAGCGAGATGTTTCAAATGCACTGTTACTTTAATGCTTTCCCCTGCTGGAACTCAGCAGTAAGTTGTTAAAGGAACTCATAAGTCCATCAAAGTCCGCTTTACATTGAAATAAAGTAATCAGCGATACTGGTTTCCCTGTACGAAGGGAAGAACTAAGGAGCTCGGCGGACGTACCGTAAGCAGCTCATTACCGCTACTAGGAAACTGTGAAGTAAAATGATTATGTAACGTGTGATACTGACTGTAAAATATATTTGCAGCCACT
Source organism: Phthorimaea operculella (assembly GCA_024500475.1). Lineage (NCBI taxonomy): Eukaryota > Metazoa > Arthropoda > Insecta > Lepidoptera > Gelechiidae > Phthorimaea > Phthorimaea operculella. Next base: position 5,303,035 of record JANFCV010000002.1, on the reverse strand, counting down.
ATATTGGCAATCATGAATATCATGATAGCCATTCATGCAGTACTGTTATTAGCACATTATGTAAATGCGAAGCGTACAGTACAGGTACCGCATATCGTCGATAAAGTTGTTGGCGAGTTGGTAACGGAAAACGACAGGTGACGCGGTGAGACATCGGCCATGCGTGTCAGAAACTCAAGAGAGCTATTACAAAGCGCAACTATAAAGACGCAGCCTTCCCGACGATTTGTGGTTTCAGCTCCGAGGAATACAAACGCTAACTGCGAGCTCATTTCCACTTCAGATTCGAAGCAAACCGCAGCCACTTCGCGAGACGCTATCGCGCTCCGGCAACGACTTTATAGCCGGCTAAGTCAAGTCATGACTCGCAGACTCTCAGACCACTCAACATTTACGGCCGTTTTCAACCCATAACATTATTCAAGAGGCGAATGTCGCTAGATAAACAAGATGTTCAGCATTATTATGATCCATGAGAACTCACCGGAGCGAGATTGATTCAGCATTCGTGCGGATGAATATGAATAGGAAGATGTACGGTAATTAATGTTACACGTCGGAGCGGAGTTAATCGCACTATCCGCAGCACAAACGCATACTTGCGTCAGAATAGCTGGGGCTTTCGAACGTCAACTATCACGGAAGACGGGAAAAAATACGTTTCCGAGTCTTGTATCGCACGGCATATCTGTCTCAATGGAGTAGATCAGTGGTTTGTAACAATACCGGCGGAGAGACGCGTGACAAAAAGTTTATAAACACAATACGAGCGGTTCCCGACCTTGCATTTCACCTCAGAACTGGGCTTTGGTCGTGCCGGGGGAGCTATTTTGATGGAATCTTTGAATTACATCGCCATCTGTAATACCGTTCCGAGTACCGCTTAATCTGCCATAATAATTCTATCCAAATAAAAAGTTTATAAAATATCGGCCTTATTTAAAGGCACGTCAAAATTTACTATTATCGAAACTATGTCAGAAGCACTGGGTCGGCTTTGACAATGCCTGCATGACTAATTACATTTTTCCACTAGATTTACTTGTGAAAATAGCAGTAGGCGGTGGAATTTCGTATTTAACTTGTCGCTTCAGAGATATGGCAAGAACAAAAATTGTTGTAGGAATATGCGATAAATTTTAATCACGGACGACTTAAAATTACCGCCAGATGAGGGTGCTAATTAAGGCTAAGTTAATGTAAATTCAAAACAATTAGTTCATACTACAACGTAAAAATGCATTAAGTAGATCATTACAAAGATTGAATAATCAAAACTAATTTCGGAAGCCAAACAAAAACAATCAGATAAACGCGAAAATCTTGATAAGGCGGAGTGTTGATCGAAGAACATAAAGAGAGGTTACCACCACGAAGGCATATTACGAGCACGATTTGAATAATTACTGTTGTCGGAACACAGAAAGGTGTTCACAATGTGTATTAGCTGAATATTAAACAACACGTGGGAATCCAATTGAAACATAACTGGATATTGGAGTGCATCTCAGTTTGTAAACAATGCAGCAATAATACAATAGATAATTTAGACGATTGGTCTCTGCCTAGTGTTTATCGATTATTATGTTTCACTTCCGACTCATTGCATATGAAGAATTATCTTATCTTGTACGAAGAGAAATAAAGAGATCTTGCATAAGATTGTGTAGAGCAATGTTAATTTTATAACTTTTTTATTAATATGATACTACTTACTTACCAGGTCCATTCTTTTCTTAGACTTTTAAAAAATAATTGCATTTTTTCTTTTTATCGTGAAATAGGATCAACAGAAATGTAATTTGCAAATCGAAAATCGCAAGTTTTCATAAAGTTTACGTACCCAAGATAAATTTGGCCCAGTTCTGCCAAATAACTATATAGGGTGTTCTGCAGAACGTTGAACATACGGAAAAGGGTGTTAATACTCGTGATTCTGAACAACTTTTACTATGGCGCTACCTGCGAATTCGCAAAAAAATATTTGAATTTTCCATAGAAAAATTCATACCTAGTCGGCAAAGATGTATGGAACACCTAAAATTTTTTATGCTAATTCGCATGTGGCCTCATAGTAAAAGTTGTTCAGAATCATGATTAGAAACACTCTTTTTCGTATGTCCAACGTTCTGCCTAACACCCTGTATAACACTTAAAGTAATTCATAGATATACTTTGTGCTAAGAACTGACCCTTAACAATAAGTAGGGAAGATTGTAGAGGCTCTTAAGGGCCCGACTGCTAAACGTGGTCAAGATAAATGGAACAATAAATCAACCGAATGATAATGATGACGGGAGGCTGGCACGAAACACGAAACGAAATAAGTGAGAAAGATATGTTTATATAGGGTGAAATTTTACTAGGGACCGATAGCAAAAACTCAGAACCGGCTAGTGATAGATAAGGAACAACTTTCCCATAGGGCGAAATATAAAAAATAATTTCTTAACTGACCTTCCATACAAGATCGCCGTAAAAAGATAATTACTGTACCGTCAGCCTGAAGTTACTATTACCTAAGGTTTATGATGATTATGATTTCATTTATGCAATTAAAATCTTTATCCTTTAAAGTCGTGTTTATTTTTACGAGATAATAGCTTTTCTTGTTTGAGTAACATTACCTATTTTTAATAGCTTTTTCGCTTCTGTAAATGGAATTGACTTGTTTATCTTCTAAAGTGAAAACAAAAATTACACAAGACTATCTAGTTTCCAAAGAGAAACTGAAATCAATTTGTGCATTATGCGTTTTGAAGTGAAACAAGAAGTGGCGAAATAGAAATGAACTCGATTTACTTTTCCAATTTCTTGGAAATGCGATAGTTGCGCCGCGCCGAAAGCAGGCAAGGCAAGGGTATTACGGCGGGGACGATGTAGACCGCAACGGGCAGCGGCAACAGTTGCCGACAAAACGGTGCGTCACGGCCAACTAGCCGCGCGAGAACTGCCAGATGGCAGCTGGCAATCGGCGAAAACAGACGCGATTTCAAGAAAAAAATACATATTTCAAAAATTTACAATATCTTTTACTCGGAGTAGATTTTGGGTATCACTCAATCTCGATCTATCGATCGACTAGTTACAACATTCTAATGCCGAAAATCAAATGTTTGCTTCTTTCTCAAATTCTCGACGATAGGCAGGCTAGTGTAATCACGATGCAAGTGCAATGCAAAAATTTGTGTGCATAGTAAACATACATAATCTCTGAATATTTAAAAATATCATACTTATTTACCTACATCTACATACTTACATATATCACGCCTATATCCCTTGCGGGCTAGGTAGATCGTAAACGGCTGTAAAAAACGGCTATTTACAGATACGTCTATCGAAAATTTGAGAGCCATTCAGAAGACGGTGTATCGCCATAGTGACAGGTTGTCAGCCTGTCGCCTAAAATTGCAAAACACATCAACTCAACTCAAATCCTTTAGTCGCTTCTTACGACACCCATGGAAAAGATATGGGATGATGCTATTCTAAGCCTAAAATTACAGTTTTATCAAATCGTTCAAAGAATCAACTCTACTGTGTGAGAAATTTGTACACACGTTCGCACTTCGCACTTTTTTCTCTGTTTACAATTCTTGCGTCGGCGGATGTACAAATTACTAATTGCATTCCACTTTAATTGGGATTCCTTCAAGAATCAAGTGACTGCCCGATATGAAGAAAAAAACTCCGAAGGAAATAAAGAGTTTAGTGACTGCCAATCAGCGAATACTCACATTGTATTTCCTCTTTTCATTATGCAATCTTTCAACAGCTTATGTGCATAAATAATTGTTGAAGGAAAAGTGTTCAGTGAACACAAGACTGCTGAAGCTATCAATCATCGAATGCCTGAACAGTAACTGATACTTCCTATTCCTAGCTTTCAATACAAGCTTATGTAACTTATCATGTCGAGTGGAAAAAATTAATAGGCTTATAGTGATTGTAATGGATAGGTTAAGTCTACTAACAGTAAATGCTTAAAAATTACGTAAAAGGAAAGACTATGCAGTTTGCAACGAAAATAACAGATAGTTGTAATTCAGAATCAACGCTTGTGGTTTATAAACGACTTATAGAAATTTTGTAAAATGAGATTCAACGAACGTGAACCAACGAAAAAAGTTCAACGAAAAGCACCCTTTGATAAAAACATAAGCGTTATTTTCTCTACCAGCATTACACCATAAACTCACTACACCACAAACTTGATCCGTTTCAAGCGCAATCTTGGGCGTCACAAATAAAAGAAAGCACGGAAACCTCTCAAAATGACCAGTCTATTTGCATGCCATTATAGTAAAAGATACGATAACAAGCAAAACAAACGACCGCGAAATTTTGTTTGAACAGTGAAAACGAGCAAAAACCGTGACCTAGATGCGTAGGTATCTATAAGCTGCTTGGATACGATCCATAGCTGGTGAATCGTAAAAGGCTTTTTTCGATAAGGCCGGTGAGCTGCGGATGTAAATAACACGAGAGCTAGTAAAACCTTGATTACAACTTCAGCGGGAAGTTCGGAAATACTGAATTCTGATGCAGTAGATTGCAAATTTGAAAAGCTTTTATAGCCCAGATGCGTGGGTATCAAGCCACAGGCAGGGCGCTGGATACGATCCACAGCCTAGTAGTAAATCGTAAAGGATTTTTTCGCTTGATTACCTACAGTTTTATAGGTTCGCAAACTTTGGAATTCTAGATAGATGCGTTGCAAACTAAAAAGCGAAGACTGAAAAATAACAGCTGCAAAAAGTAATTAAGATTTGAATCTCCCAACAAAGATGAAGCGGGAAAGTAAATCGCTTTATCGTTCATCGCCAATCGGGCATCGAGTGCAATGAATCAAGCGGCGAAGTAAACGATGGGAAAACAATGCCCGTGATAGATATTGTTGAAGTGCGAACGTACTTAGTACAGCGCTTCCTAAAGTTCGAGTTGAGATATGAATCTACTTAGTGAGTTGCTATCGCTCACGATAGCGGTTGGAGAATAGATTTTTAGAACACTGCGAAAATCCGGTCAAGCCTTTCTTAGTTTTATATTTATTTTCAACTTAAAATCTATTATGTTATTTTTCTTTAACTAGGGATTATCTTATGGTTGTAAGTCATTTACTTGTTAAAACTTGCTTACTTGTTCAAAAGATGAAGAATTTCTTAGAAAGAATGCTTGGGTCATAGATGCGCAGTTCATAAAAAAAACTTCATATTTGGAGTTTAAGAGCAATCAAGAGGCTGTTTTCTAAATTTGGGAATCACTGCCTTAGATAGAGAACGCAAATTGACAAGCAGATGAATCTAACTGGGTTACCGGTTAAACCCACCATTTCTAATAAATGATTCTATTGGATCGAATCTCTCCAGTTTTAGCAAAAGAATAGGCAATAACGATTACACTTTTGTGTTTTTTTTCTCATACGTTGGGAAACGGAAATGTTTAATTGGATTCCGTTTGGACTTTCTGTTCATTTTATTCCAAGTTTCGACTACCATTGGACTCTACTTAAACCTTTTTTGGGCTTGTAGGAATGTAAAAAATAAAGTGGGGAGTGCGTCCAGTAATTGATTTGTCCAACATTCACATTTTTTGTGCGGACACAGATAGCCAAGGCGCGTCGAGAGTTGTTGAAGAAATTTCGTGACTTTCTTCAGAAGAACTAGCATTGACATTTTGACCATTAAACAAATTTCAATGGCACCAAGAAAATTCCTTGGCTAACAAATAGAGGCCGACGTGACCTCGGACCAGATATAAATGAGAGCAAGTCTACTAAGTTGATGAAGGAAGTGCTTTAAAATCTATTACAATGTATATGACGGATGTATAGTTCACATGACGGAAATCATGACACGGAGTCATGTGCAGGAATCCACGTTCTCACAGTCGAGTTCTTGTTGTAGCTGCAATTACACCACATAATAAAGATATTCCAGGAATGATCGAGAAAGTTATAAACCCCAGATAATACTTCATAAAGTCTCGCTAGGTTGCTAGTTGCTGACATAGAGAGCGTCAGCGCACCACGATAAAAGGAAACGTTTATTTTTCTTGTAATTGTTAGGATCTGAAATTTATTAAGCCATAAATCTAAGTTGCATGCTGTTGGTCGTATCGTAAATTCTGGCAGGATACGACTAGAGCAAAAGAAAACAAAGACTTTTATAGACGGCAGCAAAAGCGATCCGAATATGCAAATATAAATTGCGGGGTTGTCCATAAGTCACCGGACAGATTCCCGATATAACCGCATGGGGTTAATAAATATCCTCGTCTCATCTGCATAAGACAGGCGCAGGAAAGCGGCGCATGCGATGCGGTGTCCCAATGACCCACTGTGTGCTGCAGTCAACCCACTGTGCACCGCAGCCTACATACAATAGACAGTGTGATTAGCCGGAGAATATGATGTACAGAAATTGTTGGCCAATAGATTGTAGTCATTACCGTTGATAGCGAATGTGCTACTTAATGTTTCACAACAACATGAAACTGAATCTACCTCTACTAAAAAATTAATCACCCAGTTTTATTAGACAATGGATAGGTGTTAAATCGAGAACAATAATAAAGTGTTTATTGCGCTGAAATCTAGATGCAATTGGTAAAACACACATAAAGAAAAGTTAGTGATTATTGCATGAGTAGATATATGATCCATGTCGTGCAATTAATCGTATTTTTTATTGCTAATTGGGAAGCGATAAAAATGAACATAACATTTATGTGCAGTCTTAAAGATCGGCTTTTATTTCTTGTAAGATTTAACATAGGAGGATGGATTATGTAGGATAAAAACAGACTTAAAATTAGCTCTATAGCTATAGGAATCCATTATGGATTACGAATGGAAAACATTTGCATTTGCACTAACTGAACTACTTTTTGTTGCAGGTAACTAGAGCGGCATTTCGCCAATTTCTACCAGCAAACTGTGAGTAGCCTCAAAACCGTGCCTTAATGATTGGAACAAACTGCGAACAGGTAAAACCAACAAAGCTAAACAAACACAGAACAACTGCAAAAAGGTGTTTACCACACCGCAGCGCAGCAGCCGCATTGTTTAGAGATAATTTGCAAAAACTAGACTTGTTAGATGTCAGTACAATCATACTCTAGCAACGCTTCAAATCAAAGTTTTTCTGAAAGTCGTAAAATATAAAATTTCTAACCAGAAAAAAATTTAATCACTGCTATTCTTTCAACCGCTTGCATAAGAAAGACACAATGATACAAATCTCTTTGATCGGTCGACCAGCTTACATGATTCACAGTCAAAGTAAAACGTTCTTACGCATCAATAACGAAATGAATGACAAAGACTTGCATTACCAAAAGGTAAACGTGAACTGATTACAATCAAAATTTCAATATGGAACTGCTTTACTTTTATTGTTATAAAAGAGTTCCTAACGTCTACAATTATTGTTAATAGCCGATAAATTGGTAAGACCGTTTAGTATGGTTTAGTTTTTATCAAGCTTGTTTGAATAATAATTTGTCTAACAATGTGTGTGACTTTTTACAAATACGAATATCGTGAAGGCGACGAGGTGTATCAAGCAAATTCCATTAGTTTCTATTCACGCCTGATTAGATTTATCCGATTAGAGATTACGTTACGTTACGATACATAAAGGAACGATGCTCCAAGGGCTATATGACGTGACAGGTTGTGTGAAAATAGCACGTCAAGTTATTCTAGGAGTATCTAGTGTCTAGCAAGTTTTTCAAGTTCATTGACAAGGTAGCAAAGGCATTGACTCTATTTATAAGAGACGGAAATGAAACATCTTCAATCAGACCACGGTTTATGGAAAGGCACGCGTTTGAAAGAGTCATTGTTTGCGGCAAATAGAACAGCTGAGGTTAGCAGGGCAAGGCTTTGATTTGGGCAACAACTTTACGTCGAAAACATACCGTTTTACTGCGTATATTTTGCATACTCACTCTTATTTTGATTTAACCTTAGTGTACAAATATTTCGCAGTTTTCAAAAAGGTCTGAAAGAAAAGTTTCGAATTTCTTTTATAAAATAGCTGATACTGTGTAGATAGGTATTTACCTAAGAGGTATGCAATATGAAAATTCTCAACGTCTCCTATAAAAAGTTTGTAAAATTCAAGATCATTTTATGCCGGCCGTGGCATGTTCAGCTTTTAGACTTATAACAAGCACTTTGATTTAGCCTGATTTAGCTCAGTGCAGATATCTATCACTGTCATGATCCCTTTACCGGTTAGATTTAGGGCTCAACTGGAACTAATAATAGTGATTGACAGCTCCAGCTACGTAGGAAGTCGGTAGGTGCAGCGAATATTTCATAGCGAAGCGCCTTTCACTTGCAATCTGGGATCAGATATGATACCCATTTTAAACGCTCCTGATGTTACGAGTAGAATAGTCAGAAGCTTAAAATACCAACCAATCTCAGAGGCCTACCTATACTGGTTATTCTTAGTAACAACGTGGAAAACCAGTAAATATTGAACTTTAGAATTGCAATGTGTTAGTCCCCGATTGTATCTACTTGCAAAGGTGAGCTTTAGTTATGTCAGGTCAGCGATCAACAGGTCCAATAATGATCAGATAGAGATCGCGTGGCAAATCGAGATACAGCTACGGGTTAGTGGATCACTATCGGGTCTACTGTTGCCCAACATTTCACAGCGGCCCAAATCCACGGAAACATGATCGACAGATGTCAAGAATACCAAGTTGCAGATGTAACCCGTAATCTCTCTCTCTCTTCGTGTGGGACACCGAGTCGTTCAACGACCCGATGAACCCTGGTGTCAGAGATTTTTCAACCGCCTACTGCAAGTAGCAGGCCTCTGACATGGTTGTGTAACGACCGCCATCATAGACAGCAACCGGGACCGACGGCTTAACCTGCCCATCCGAAGCACGGAACCATCTTACTTTTCGGACAATCAGGTGGTTCAGCCTGCAATGTCCTAACCAGACTGGAAACAATTCACAAAGTGATAGATATCAACTTTGTGAGTGATCCCACCGGGAATTGAACCCGGAACCTTCTGCGTGGCAGGCAGTCATACTAGCCACTGTGCCACATCGGCTGTCAACCCGTAATGAATACTAACTATGGCACATCACACAAATCGTGTTAGATGTGAGGCCGCAGGTAAGAAAACGAGGCCGCACTTTGCGGATCGCTGCGAAATCTCATATTGATTTGATATGAGGCTAGACTAAGTGGAGAAAAGATATGAAATGTCATTGATCATATAAGTATAATTCCCACTGTTTCTGGGACATGCTAAAGTAACAGTTATACTACTACTACTATAAATAGTATCTTAAAGTGTGAATCAAGAAGATTACAAGCGTGCAACCCACAGGTCTACCTCAAGAGATACCTACTTACAGTGGCAACGTAACTGATACAAAAAATAAAAGACTTCAATTAAGGTACTAAAATTATCTGTCGTTCCAATATGCCAAAGCGGGACTATCCATCATCTGAAATAGAATTACTAAAAGGCGGGAGACGAGACAAAGTAAACGTCGGTTGTCGTAGTAAAATTAATGAGTGCGAACAAAAAGCGGTATTACAAGATTGCGGTGCAGAAAAACGGGTGCAAGGGTTCAGTGCACGGATGTTGAGTGTTCCCGGCGTTCCCACCCGCTCCCGTCACGTAATAGCACCTCACAATGAGCAATCACCTTTATTCCTATGCATAAAAAGATACACTCAGCAACAGGCGAATGTCTTTACTTCGGATCTTGGCAGTGCAGATTACAAAAATTTACACGTTATTGCATGCTTATTTTTAAATTTAAATACTGGCTGTAAAAATGGTTGATTATATTTAAGTGGCGAACTAGCTAACCCCTGAAACTCCGATAAAAATAGGCACAACTTCATTTGCAGTTTTGATTTCCCTAAATGAAGTTACTAATTTCATCACAACTTCCTATTCTTAAAACCTGGAAAGATTCAGGGAAAAGTGCTTGTTAATTAAAAACATTTACCGATCTGACCACCTGAACACTACCCTTCGTTATCTAAATGTTTTGCCGTAACGGATCATTTTGTAAAGAGGAAACGACACGAATTAAAAAATAAAAGTAATACCTATGCCTATTGTGTAAATAAAAGAAAGTAAAATAAACAACTAAAGAAATGGCAAATTAAGTACGTATAAGTGTAGGAAAATCCAACTTTTATTGTGAGTGAACTAGAAACCACAACTTCTAATGCTCTGGTCTAAAAGGCAATTCCGGTCAAAAACGATTAGGAGACCAATTTGTCTAACAAGACGGTCTTAAAAATCGTACCAAAAGTTGTGAGCACAATAAATTCTCGTCTCTAAAAGGCTTTATGTCGCAAAATCGAGTAGATTCGGATCTATTGTCGAACAATCGAAATAGCACCGAACTGCAGCCTCACTTTTGAATCACAAACCTATATGTGGCGACAACGGCACACAAAGTGGCTATTTCGTGTAATGACAACGAAATTTAATTTTTATACGCTTCGAGCCTTTTAACCTACTGTGCTTGCAAAAATTGCCTTTTAAATTAAGTGTATAATTCCATGGTAAAAAATACAATTATTACAACCTAATATTGATAACTGGTTATCGTAAGTAGGTGTATAATAAAACTCGCAGTAATTGATAGAGTGGATCCGATATGCCCCGATAATACGTATCATTAGCGTCAAATCTTTTCCGACCAGATGGTCCGTCTTAAAATTGTTTGTATTAAACCCGGAAGCGTCACAATCATGTGCTTAGGGTGTCAGCCATTATCGTCACGCGATTCTTATACTTTCTAATGAAAAAGTCGGATTTAAATCAATTGGAGACAGCCGCGGGGAGCAAACGGCTCAAGCAAATTACTTAGGTCGTTATGTCGTACTTATTACATTTTGTGATAGCGAATAAGATTAATAAGGTTTCACGCAGAATTTATTCGCGAGGCGGTGCGATATTTGTCTTCAACATTGTCTTTCGTTTTTTGTCTATGCTCCAAAAGTACCTACTAATGAATTTGAATAAGTATGTTTGTACAAGAATAAAATAACGTTTAATTTTAAAGATCAATTATGTATCATTATAAGGCAATTTGTAAGCTTCCTGAGTTCGTCGAAGAAAGTTACTCGCGTGCTCAAAGAAAAAAAAAAGCCAAACGCTGACCAATTTTGATTAATGACCGGTGTGAAATTGACACAGCACCATAAGTTATGATATTATAGGCTTTAGAACATAACGAGGTTATTTCAAGCGATACAGACTATTATTCGGTGTAATGACCTGTGAAACGGTCAATGAAATTTTATCATTCTTGGCTTTGGAACCATTACCTAAGCAATCTACATGGATGATGTTTTGCTTAGATACTTCACGGTTTCGAATCATTTATTGATATTTAAATTATGTCTTTTCTTAAACAGTTGCTACAGGCAACATATCTCAATTTTGAATTACTTAATCGTAGAACAATTTGAAATGACTTTTGTTTTCTTTAGCGAAGATTTTCCAACACAAGCAAGTGACCTGGTTTGTTCGTAACACATCCAAGCACGAGATTGAGTTAGCAAACTTTATGAAGCAGTATCATTGTGGCTCAGACGATCCATCAATTGCAACTTCAGAGCAAGTTTGCTCTTACAACAGAGAGATGTTACCAACCAAGTTAAAGCACTAAAAATAAAGAAAATATCATACAAGGTACACCGCAGATTTTATAACTCGATTGCTTCAACGAGCACTATAAAACAATGTTAAGTTATTTTCGAGATTTGCTACACATTTTGAACATTTTGAGTTGGTGATCGACTCAAGCCTATAATTTAAGCTTCAAATTATAGGTGAAATCGTATATCGCAAGCCACGATTTGTGAGTATTGTATGAACGTTTTAACAATTTCATGTGGCCCTTTCGCTGTGGGCTTTCTATTTTTAAATTCTGCGGTTTATTGTGCGTGTCTGTTTATCTTATTCGCTTCAATTCAAGTGGATTTGAAGTTGAATATCGAAATTTCACAAGTGCATTTGTGAGTGCATACTTTGACCATACTAGTCGAGAGGTCATTGCATAGAAGATTTATTCTAAAAGCTTTTATAGCGGCTAAATTACTGATATGAATTTTTCATGAACATAAATTTAGATAAGGGAAAAATTTCTCTCAGTTACATTCTTACTAAACAAGGTTTCGTTTGGTCTCGGACCTTGTCCTACATCCATAACTTTCCTAACCTATCTGAGAATTGATGGTACACTCAGCGAGTAACTGTACTGGTACTAGGGTATGAGAGGCATAAAGCGATTGTCTAGATTAAATCTCAGGCTGGTCGATCAGTCTGAGTTATGAGGAACAATAACATTCACGGCTATTGCTGACCGTAGGCTTTGCACGTTGGTTCCCGTGTGAAACATTCGAGTAAAAACTTCCGAGATTTGATTTGCTTGATTGAGAGTGGATCATTCTCTTACTTAGGTTCATGGTCGTTGTTTCGCTTGCTTGCTATGCTAGCTCTTAGTAGATTGTAAGGTAAGAAGGTATTATAAACAAATATTGCACCCCACATTCTTGACATACCCTTGTGTTAGGTACCTTCAAAGCCACCCTTACTATACAAATATACCTATAGGTACCTAAACGCTAAATTGCTCAAAAATAAAGCAATAACTGTAAAACTTATTTTAATAAAAGGCCATTACAATTTATCTAACAAAGGAATGTCGTATAAATACTATAGGTAAAATGCAAGTGTAAAGACCCCACAAATAAATCATTTTTCTGCAAAACACTGAATCTATATTCAAATCCCAAGCCATAAATAACAATAAACAGACAGTGTGGATAAATATCGCCCTACAGGCGACTTGGGAAAGTCTGCAGGAATGGGGTCGGTGAGTTGCTACTTGCTAATCTGTGTCCGGCATCATTAGTATAGAAACATGCGGCAGAAACTGAAAGTAGCATTCAATAGGCAATTGTGGACAGGACACGATCTCATTAGCAACATACTTGGCATTGCGTAAGATATTTCAAGTGCGGTCGGCAAAATTGAAGGTGGAGATTACACTCACGATGACATTATTTGGTATGACAATCGCACCGGAAATTGAACTTTCATGAATGTAATAGTTTAAATTTTATGACCTTGTTCATTAAGACGAAAATGTTTCTCCAAAAAAAGAAATTTAAATACAACTTTTACCACAAAATAGAGAGTTGGCGCCCCGCGCACCGTTTCCCTAATTTGTGCTTTTATTGATTCAATTTTCAAAGCCTGTCAAAGGGGCGTACGTATGGAACTTGTAAAATTTTTGTATCACACACCGATGATCATTTTCACTATCATTCACCACAAAATAGTCCACAGCTGAATTAGGACTCCTCTTAGTGAAGCGTATAGCCAAACTCATCGTGCTTTGCAGGCGAATTGGCGAGCGCAGCGAAAAATGTTGCATTTTGTTGCATAATGATGATGATGAATGATGATAACATTACCTAATTAGTCGTCAACATCAATGGTAGTGCTCGATTCATAATGTTCTTGGTGATGAATGAATGTCAAGTTTAAAGACATGAAACGGATAGAGACAGTGATCTAAATGCCGCAGGTATTCCTAGAAGCAGTAAAAGTGGCCAGTTTTGTTTAACCATTATCCGGGAACTTCAAATCGGGCGCACGCCAACGAAACCGAGAGTATCGAAACAGGTAGAGCCACAAAAGTGATCTTACAACTCACAGAGGTGATCTCATTCGTGGCATAGTATGTGAATGTGACAAATTGCAGCCGTCACTGGCGCGGAAGATTGTCACGTGCATGAGCCAGGGCTGCCATCTCGGTATGATTTATGGAAGTGCAAGATTGACAAGTGTGTCATTCTTAGAAACATCTATGGAATTCCCATCTTCATGCTGATCTTCAGTATTTCTACCCTTATACCTAACTCTCTCCAGATACCTACATGATATAACCTAGTGCAGAAGCTTGAGTAAAACAATGCGTGTACACAAATTACGTTGGCACGCTGTTAAATCAACCAAACGCAAGTTCTGTTGTGGTATAATGATAAAACAGACGTCTTGGAAAACGACAACTGTTTCTCAAATACAAAATTCGCCAGAAAAAAAGAGGAACAATTAAAACCTCGTCACCAAAGTATTCTCTGACAAAAGTAACCCTACGCACGACGCACGCGCTCACTTTCAGTTTCGGCGCCAACACTCACTGTAACAGTGTAACACTGGCTTTGTTGTCACGTCGTCCATGCAAACAAGGTGCTTTACCGCTTTACCACGATGACTGTGTTCCAAGTTCCAACTACGCCCGCTGCAAAGCGTGACTACGATTATTGTGCAAATTCGGCACCGGGAGTTCAGACCGCCGGTAGAGCAGAGGTCTCCCAAGCGAGACTGCAACAATACCTTGCGGATAGCCAATTTAATTTATGAATATGCAATTTTGCAGTAAACAGCATTGACGCCCCAATATTGTTATCAGACTCGTATTTACGAACTACAAATAGTGCCATTAGAAAATTTTGTTAGAAATATGATTTTAACTCACATATTTTTGTATAGGCACATGTTAAAAAGTAAGGCCTCTCTCAAAAAGTTTAGGCATTCGAAAGCTTCTAATGGATCTGTAAAGCTGCAGGCCGATAATTTGAATGTAGTACGGATTCACACGGCACGTGTGGCAAGTAGGTTAACTGGAAACAGCCCGTTTTGGAAAACGAAAACAGTGGGACCAGCCTACGTGCTTGACTTTGAAAGGGACAATTTAGAAAGTAAACATTCCCTTTTCTTGCTCGCGGTGCTTTCCACGCAGAAACTTGGCTTCGGTGAAGGTGCCGCGGACTTGAACAAAGCATCATAAAACTCCCAAGAACGGTTATAAACCACCTTATAAGTAAAGCAGAACATTCAAGGCAAAGAAAGCCGATCCAGTTCAGGGAAGAGAAGCTAACAAAACCACACAGGATCATAATAAGAGTAAAAACAACAAGACGGGGCATAGAGAAACTGGATCCCAACAAGGAATAATAAATTATTTGCAAGAACCAGATTAGAAGTAAGAATGCAATAGGAACAATAATGTGGGTAGAAACAAGAAATAGATATAGAGGTTAGAAATCAGTTGTAGAAATGAGGCAGTAATTATTTGTAATGTGTCGGGAACATACTCACAATACAAAGTGAACAATATACACTTACAATGATTTATTTTCGCACAGCAGTTCTTCTGTTACAAGTATGGCTTATTGACAATATAAACTAAGTAGGTAGATATGAAAAAAGATGAATTCGCTGGCACGTGATGAACAGAAAATTAATCAGAATTAATAAAGCGTGTGCGTGCAAGAAAACTTCCTCTGAATTCCAAACAGCTTGTTAGTGAATTTATTGACAGGAAGCTCAAGGTGCGTAGAAATTTAATTATGCATACGGAACTCATGTCCATCTAAGGACAGTTTGCAAATTAACGTAGAAAACGTCTGAAATGCTAAGTGCAATTTCCTCATTTCGAAATTCATTAGGCAGAAAGCTGAGGTTTCGTGTCTAACTGCAGCTAATATAAAGGACAGTGAAGCTAACAGTAAGTAGGCGGTATCCGCGGCACTCGTTAATGACACCTGTGGGATTGCGAGAGCTATCAATTTTCGCAAAATAAACATTTCCCTGAGCCACGCCACGCGGAAGCCTCCGCCTGTTATAGCAGCCGGCGCCCGCGCCGCATTACCAGCCGCAATCTTACTCAGAGAAAGGGCAATTTCCTAGACTCTGTTAACTTAAAGCACGAGCCCAGAAATTGTTGGGAGTTCCGCGGTCGTGGTCCACGGAAACGATGAAATTATAAATCACTGTAATAATAGCGATGCGAATGCGATTTATTGTGCGTCAGATGCAAACTGATAGTTTACTAAATGCGGGAGCCTTATTACTCAATTACGCTATTACTCATTCGTGCCCGCAAATTGCAAGCCGCAAATTCTTAAAGCTAAAACTAAATTCAAAAAATTATGCTCTAAATCTGTCCTGAGCTTTAATTTCAGAGTCTAACATTAATCTTTTAGAAGCACGCAGACTCTTGTTTGTTCAATAAATCACGACTATCGACAGATCAATCATCAACATAAACCACGAATCGATTACCACGAGTCAACTACCAAAATGTTAGTGTAATTATCACATCAATGAGTCTCTAGCACAAAAAAGGCTTTCAAAACGCGTTCAAGACCTCTCGAGTTCACGCGCAACGTATAAAAAAAAAGCGGCCAAGAGCGTGTCAGACACGCTCACAAATACGGTTTCGTAGTCAACGTTTAAATATCAGGTCTTTCGGCCTTACCAAGTTAATTTTGTTGCTGGTTTGTTTGCAGCTGTATGGTGACCAACCGCAAATTGAAAAACTTTAATATTTTCTTAATCTTATTTGGTACAGCATTCGTTATAGTTTTCATGGTAACTTTATAATAAGAACTATATTCCATATTTTTTTCAAATTTTTAGCTCGCGTACTTTAGAAGTTACAGCTGGAACAAATTATGGCACAAAAACGCCCATTTTAAAAGCAAATATCTCGAGACAGAAACGTTTTAGACTTTGTTTCAAAGAAACCTCCCCTTAGTTTTTAAAGCCCTATTCAACGATACCCTACTCAATATTACAGGAGAAAAAATATTTTTTGCCCCCCTTTCACATGTATGGGAAGGGGGTCCAAAAATAATTAAAATATTTTTTTCTCAACATTTATAAGTTTGGGCTAACACGATCTATCTTCATAACAAATTTGATTTCGATAGCTCCAAAACTGACGGAGTTATGAGGGCGCGGCATACAGACAGACAGACAGACAGACAGACAGACAGACTGACAGACAGACAGACAGACAGACAGACAGACATGACGAAACTATAAGGGTTTCTAGTAGACTACGAAACCCTAAAAACTCCTCTCAGGTCAAGTTTGATTAATGGATGAGAATTTCTTTATGGTGGCACGGCTCATTTGTCATTTCTAGTGAAGACGTTGAATGGGGCGCTTCATCTAATCTTTTTTTTCGCAGAACTGTCTTTAATATTTATGCTGCGTTGTCAATGATGCTAATTTATACTTGCTTTTTCTAGTTCCTGTTGGTTACGTAAGCAACACCCTCATTGACATGACGAGCAAGTGAAAATAAGTATTATTTAAAAGAGTCTGAGAGGACTGGTGATTAAAATCATATTTTCTTATATCCCTTCGAGTTTACTCGACTATTACCTTCACGAAAGATTGCTACCTGTTCTTCTCTGTCAGCCGAAGAGTGTTTAAAGAATATATTTAAATAGAAACTGGATAAGCATCTCTAGACGAGGTGTTAGGTCCATTAACATTTGTAACGTCGGTGCAACAAGTCACTCGAAACGGAGGGCCCTTGGCTACAAGCAATAATTCCAAGCTATCTAGATGTTTATAACCCTAAATATAGTTTATACGGAGATAATTGTAGGCGATTACCAGTATAAATATATACATAGAGCGCATTTAAATGCAAAAACGAAGAAAGTTGAGGGTTCTTTCAAGTTATCGTCTCGTAAAATAGGTAAATTATACTTACTTTAAATTATACTATTTACGATTAGACTGTGAGTTTTGTTTATTGTCTTTACTGGCGGAACACAAAGATATGATAAAAAATATTATATAGTTGTAAATAAAACTCTTGTACTCGTTTCACTTATATTGCTGGTTTAACCCAACCAGTTTCACTCACATGAGCATCTTCAGGGGGATTTTATACAATACAATGTAAAATCACATTATACTATACAATGTAACACTTTTTGATAGTAAATAAGTATAAAAAACATCGAATTTGAATTTAAATGCATCATCGCAACTAACAACAAAAAAATGTTAGTTGCGATGATGCATTTAAATTCAAATTCGATGTTTTTTATATTTATTAGATTTTATACAATACAATGTAAAATCACATTATACTATACAATGTAACACTTTTTGATAGTAAATAAGTATAAAAAACATCGAATTTGAATTTAAATGCATCATCGCAACTAACAACAAAAAAACAACATTGTATTGTATAAAATCCCCCTGAAGATGCTCATGTGAGTGAAACTGGTTGGGTTAAACCAGCAATATAAGTGAAACGAGTACAAGAGTTTTATTTACAACTATGTCTACTACGAAGTTTCATCATGCGCCGACAATCGCAAGTATACATTAGATAAAAAATATAATAAAATGATAAAAGCTTTAAGAGTTTGTATATTTAAAATTTAAAGTTAGTTTAAATTGAAATATAGTTTGGCTATCTTTTACGTCTTTTATTTAGCGAACTTGGCATTAATGTTTCACTTGGCATTAGGTAACAAGCTGAGTACGAAAAATTTGCTTATGGATGGGCAATCTTTATGTATTTATGTTCTTTGGAAACTGCATATTTGAATTCTCACAGATCTTGTCGAAGGTTAAGAAGCTGGGCCACACGCATATGCAGCCACTTCACATTAGATGCATCGCACACATATTTACTTGCCCGCACTCAATGTGCAAATAATATAGACACTTCTAAAACTAACGGAAAGTTACATTGAGAACACTTTGGTTTTTCACACACAGTTAGATAAACATTCTGTGAAAAAATAAAATTTACCACGGTTTTACACCGTAGGTATACCTACGAACATAGTTTACATGAAAAGACTTCTACCAAATTTATAGTGCAGAATTATCGAGCAAAGTGTAATAAATCTGGTTTTCTGAGCACCTTTAACGACGCAAAATGTAGAAAACTCGAAACATGACAAGAGAATAAGGCTCAAGCATAGGCATAACAAAGGATGGTAAGAACTAGACATGGTTACGCTAGGATAGAACACAAAGCAAGGGCTTCAACGAACCAGGAAGTCACCGTAAATAATTCATAAGTACCGCACAAGTTGAGATTAAGATTCCCATGATATACTTCACTAAACGTTCGGAAACTAGTTCCGTATTAATCGTTCGCTACCAGATATTGCTATCAGAAACTTGGGGGCAGTTCTGGAAATATAATCGCCTGTGGTAATATTAACGGTGAAATAATAAAACTCGATCTAGGAGGAGCTGCGAAAGAGAGAATACTCGTAGATATTAGTACTAAGTTAGATAGGTTATTGAGTGTTTCGCGATTGAGTATAGAACATTATTTTGATAGTTCAGACCGTTTCGTAGCGATTTAATCAATTAATAACCGGGGTGCTTCAACAACCGTCACGATAGAAATTAAAGGCCATTCCTTGCTGCGCGGCCACACAGCAGAGATCGTGATTCTCCGACGCGTTGCCAATTTAATATATTGACAGTGCAAGCCTTTCTACAAACAGCGTGAGGAAAGCGAATGGAATTAAGTCGGCAATTAATTGTGAAAATAGAGCAAAAACCTACGACGGATTTTGATTTATACGGCCCGTTTCATGGATATTAAGGCCGCAAAAACCTACGCGAAGGTGGCGATGGAAATATTAAAACGTAACAAATAGGTTTTGCTGGATGAAAGTGGGTTTATGGTTAGTGTTTTGCGCTGATTTCAGATATTCTTGTCGATTTTTCAAACCATTGCAAAATATATATTTTAAACTACTTACATTGCAAAAAGTAAATTGCTTTACTGCTGATTTGGGATATATTCCCGTAGATTTTTAAAACCATTGCAACTAAAACTTTTAAATTAGATTGCAAAAAATAGGTAGAAGCATTTTGTTGCAAAAATAGTAAATATGTAGAAAAAAAGTTAAAAACCGGTCCAAGCCGGTAATTGCAAAATATAAAGCACTTGATCAAGTCCCAAAGAACCCCATGGCTTCATGGGGTCCAGACGATGGTGATTTACTGGTGTAGCTCGATTCGCACGAACGCGTTCTACCTATGCACGTGCTAGAACAGAGCATGTAGGATGCAACATATTAACGGGACATTATGCACGTTTAATACAGGGTGCTCATTTAAATTTATATAAAAAGAAATGCATTATATAAAAATAAACTTTGTTTCATTGTTACTTACATTTGTTATGCATGCAGGTGGCACCTTTAAATGTGTTAAATTTACCTATGTACGTTTTATTGTAACTACAATTGGTTGTCCTAATAAATATAAGTATAAATAAATAAATAAATCTGTTCCATAGCTTCAGGGTAGGTTTAGTATCGATAATGGATACCCTAAAAATATTTTAAAAGTCTTGCATTTCTTTTTATTTAGTTCATATTTTGGAATTTTCATTATTTTTTTGGAAGAATACATATTTAACAATCATCGTTCACTTTCGTGTTATCAACTTTGAGTTTGAACGAATCTCGGCTAAGATATAGGCATTTGAATCAAATGACGGCTAAGTGGCTAAAATTTAAGGCTTTCCTTTATCGATAGTTAACCTACCCACGCATTTTGGATTAACACCCTGTATACCTTCGTACATAATGCGTGTTCCTGCTTGGAGATTATTTATGGGCTCAGTTTTGAACTAGGTATCTCGAAGGTTATTGGCAGCTCTAGTTATGCCTAAAGAGCTAAAGAACTAAAAAAGGCTTCCGGCTTTCAAAACGAGCTGGAGCTCTGAAAAAAGAGCTAAAGGCAGCTTCAGGATCACTGGTTTTACCTATGCGCGTGCTACATCAGAACATGTAGGATGCAACATATTAACGGGACATTATGCATGTTTAATACACTCGTAGGTACTTGATACGTGTTCCTGCTTGGGGATTATTTATGGGCTTAGCTTGAAACTATCACTACTGCTCTTGTTATGCCTAAAGAGCTAAAGAACTAAAAAGGCTTCCAGTTTTGGAAAAGAGCTTGAGCTCTAAAAAAAGGGCTTCGGGATCACTAGATTTATCATCACTATGCATATGGTACAACAGAACATGTAGGATGCAACATATTAACGGGACATTATGCATGTTTAATACACTCGTAGGTACTTGATACGTGTTCCTGCTTGGGGATTATTTATGGGCTTAGCTTGAAACTATCACTACTGCTCTTGTTATGCCTAAAGAGCTAAAGAACTAAAAAGGCTTCCAGTTTTGGAAAAGAGCTTGAGCTCTAAAAAAAGGGCTTCGGGATCACTAGATTTATCATCACTATGCATATGGTACAACAGAACATGTAGGATGCAACATATTAACGGGACATTATGCATGTTTAATACACTCGTAGGTACTTGATACGTGTTCCTGATTGGGGATTATTTATGGACGAAGATTTAGCGGCGAACTAGCTGTAATGCTTAAAGGACAAGCTACAGTTATTGGCCGTTCTTGTTATAACAAGAACCTATCTCGGTTTTTTGAGATCTTAGATCTAGACACACGGCAGTGTGTCCGCCAAGTTCGAGCAAAGAACCGACACACCGGCCGTGGGTGTGTGTCCGCCAAGTTCGAGCAAAGAACCGACACACCGGCCGTGGGTTATATTACACGAACCATTTCGGGCCAAGTTCGACCTACCTATACTCAAAATCTATTTTATCTACGCATATGAAATTTCTAGTATCTGTTGAGATCTACTTACTTATCTAAAATACAAAATTTCATTAATGTACCTATTGTAGGTCTTGAGATATTGACGTCAGAAAATCGCTATTTTTACTATACACTCACTGACTCACTCACTCACTCACTCACTCACTCATCAAAAACCTAGACCACTTCCAATGGTCGTATTGACTTGAAATTTGGCATGGAGGTAGGTATTTAGGTCAAGGTAAAGGAAAAAATCTGAAAATGGCCAAGTGTGAGTCGGTTTTAAAAATAATGATGGTGTAAATTCATACCCCTAAGGAACTAAAACAAAAAATTTATCTATATCTTCCAATGGTTGTACCGACCTAAAATTCGTTACGAAGGTTTGTAATTTAGTCAAAGTAAAGTAAAAATTGCTGTAATTGCTATGCCGTGTGATGCCGGCTTAGAATAGCATCACCCCAATTCTACCCGTGGGTGTCGTAAAAAGCACAAAGTAAGTATTGGCTATAAAAAGCGACTAAGCGTGGTGAGTATGGCAATACCCCACGATAGGGGGAGGCCCATGTCCAGCAGTGGACTGTTGTAGCTGTTATGTTACGTTATGTTAAGTAAAAATTGAATATATCCGGCTTATATGCTTATATGCCAAGTTATATCATTACAAAGTACAGAAAAAAAATGTCATAAGGAAACTGCTGAAAAAACAGGTTTGCGTTTTTGTAAGTATTAGAATTTTAGGTATTTAATATGATATTTATTCAGAATCTACTTTCCAAACTGCGGAAAATCAAGTGTGCATTCCTGTAACTATTTTTAACTGAGGTCTGTGTATGGAACTTGGTACTTATTTAGATCTCACTTCTTTTATAGGCGAAGCATTCCAATATTATCGAACTTGGCAGCCTTTCACATTTATGTTTTGGGTGGGTCAGTTTTAGCTAGCTAGCTAGCATCAAGGTACTATAGTTATAGCCTATAGTACCTTGATGGTAGTTAGCTACATAAAGATAAATCGCCGTTTCTCAAGTTGATTCATATCTTGAGTCATTATTTCTTCGCTTCAGATACATAGGTAATAATTTGTTTTTATATGTCCTATAAAGTGATAGCTCATATTTCCCTGGCATGGCTAGATCTGGTCTGCACCCACGCATAGCGTAAGTGGCCGATGCTTACAGATCGTCTATCTTGTGCAGTTTTTCACCTTCATCTAATGGTTACATAGGGTGTGCAGATACGTGGTTGCGGAAGACAGAAGAGCTCCTAATGACTCTGTTTTTCTTCCTCTTCGATTCCCAGCGGTATCCCCTTAAAGGAAATATGACGGAAATGCTCCCGTGTCCTTTTTTATTTGACGGACGTGAGCTCGAGATACATACACTTGCCTTACATGGAGGAAAATTAGACGACCAAGTACGTTAATAGAAAGTAATGGAAACGAGATGGCACGATAAGTAAGATTCGTTTAACATTGTTAAACAATTTGTAAACATGTCGGGAATCCATCAATAAACAAACGGAAAGTGAAAGTTCTGAAATTAGCGATGAATGAGGCAAAGGAAAACTCAATTCGTAATTATCCAATTCACTTTAAACAACATAATCTCTGGCGCTTGTCTTCAGAAAGCAATATTCAAAGAGTATAATGCTTTGAAGATTTACTCAGAAATACTTTCTAACAATACGTGAGCAAAGATATACGAACCATTATCGACCGAGAAACTTTCTTCCACAAAGAATGGACGGACGTAGCCATGAAATAAAACTAATCTCTGCCGACTCGGCGAGCTAGCTGCAAAAAAAGTCGCGAGAGCACGAGCCAAGATACGAACAAAATACAGAAACAATTCCAGTAATTCACTCGAGTATACCAGCACCGCTAATACTGCTATATTTAGAGAGCTTAGCGCCATTACGCAGGCAATCTTCTTAGAGCTAACTGCGAGCACGTACAAAATACAATTGATTGATCGTTCCAACAGCAAAAAGTGGCTTAAAACATGTCACACGTTGCATAACGTTCGCCGTTAGAACGAAACTAGATCTCGGCTCGACAAACAATGGCTTCAAGTGAAAAAGATACTAATTGAGCGGGATCGTAGCTGATAGACGCTGATGCCGACGCCGATTACCGCAATCCCGGATCAACGGGACCCGCTTTGTGGACGCAAGCACTACGCTGCGAACGGCCAGTTAGCTGCACGCAAAAAACATAACCGGCCAAACCTTGTTGATGTAACTATAATACGCTTTTTACCTAAAGAAGCGCCGCCATACAAATTCGCTCTAAGCTCTTCCTGTACCAGAAAATTGCAAACTATTAAACGTAATATCCGAAGATACTTCCTGAGCACAATGTGCATGATCGGGTATTGTCTGGGCTGCTGCGGAATCCACGCCGATTGCTCCCCAGCTAGCATGCCTGTGAATTTATCCGTAAAGGCAAATAGGGGCCGTTTACGGGCACTCGCCGGCAACGCGCTAGCCAATTATGTGTCGGCGAAGTATTCATTACATGGGAGATGCTGAGTAAAATGTATAGGTGCTCCCACAGCGGTGGGATAAGCGTAACGTACGATCGCACCGACCTTATCGAGCTATCGGTTCCCGGCTACAACCGCACGTGCCTTTGCATACATAGATGAAACAGCTTCGATACGCGGTATCGCGCAGAATATTGTCGTGTCTTCGCGACATGGTCACAGAAGCTCCGCGGCCGAACAATAAAGACTGCTGACTCTCGTCCAGATGTAAATCTCTCTCGTTTTCAATGGTCGGCATTGTTTCGTTGACGATACAATTCAACAAGTTTCATTGCGGACTTTCAAAAGCTTCTACTGCGGAACTTCACAGTTTATCGCTATTGTTTTGTTAGCGGAATAACACAGGAATATCTCGGAAATTAGATGTTGTATACAGGTGCACGGTATTCATAGGGCGTATAATGTATAATGTGTTAAGATAACGAGTTAGGCGACTAAGCTGCGTATGTGTAATCTCGAGAAAATCGGTTCGCGGAAAGCGCAGTCGTAATTCATAGTTTAATAGAAGAGGCCTTAAGAGGCCCAACGCATTGGTGCGGTGAGGAACAAGCAGATTTAATGTGCGATAAATTCTATTTATCCTATTAGAGGACGGTTATCTAGCCTGGGCTGCGTGTCGCCTCCCGCGTGGGCCGAGGGAGTCCTATCGAACCAGCAACATCAGCTAACGCTAACATGTTGGGACGTCTTAGTATTCACTTATCGTCCTACGCGTACCAACGTCCATTGGGGCAAGTGTTCCGCAATGGGAAATAAATTACGTTCGTTACAGGAGTCGGTGTTCAGCCCATTAATTTCCTATTTGCTGGTACGTCTAGTTTTGTTTTTCCCCACGCGCAGCTTGTTAGAGTCGTCCAGTTCTCGAGTTGGTAGCGGCAACAAATTCCCTCGGTGACGTGTACACTGCAATCGGTAACCAGATCTGGAGCTCGAAATGGTTCTTATACGGTTCCCGGGATGTCACGACCTTACTGGAACAGTTAGGTACTGAACAAAGCAATTAAAGCATTTTACTGACGGTTTTACAACATTACGCCGACAATAAAAGGTGTAAGCTGCATCTTGAAGCGAGAAACGTCTAGTTATACGTCTGGGAATAAGAGAGGACTTGTTGTAGATAATTACCGTCTCGCAGGATTTTCCTCGAAATGCCAGTTTGGTACGTGAGAGGTTATTCCTAAAACCCGGAAAACTTCGGCTCATTTCTCACCGCGTTTGTACGCTTAAGTATGCGAGGTTCGTTTAATATTCCTTTTATTTAAGGCATGTTATGCGAGGAGCCACTGGTCGTGAGTTAGATAACGATCCTAGAGTTTGTCCCTTTGTTTTCTAGGCGGTCATTTTAATGTGCCTAGCTCCTTATTACTCGTATTACGCACTCGGGGGAAATTATCTAAGGCACTGAGATATTTGATTTGTAAAAATACATGAAATTTTAATTATTTTGCTTATTCACCTTTGTGTGAATTTTTTGTTTTATTGGGTTTATTATTTCTATGAATTCACACTTTACTCGCTTCGCTTTTGAAGGTAACCGAAAAGTTTACTTATTTATTTTTTCTCGATTATAGTAAGAATATTGTTAAGTTTCATGGTCTGATCATATCTGCAAAGCTTTCGATACCTATACTGTCTCTTACGCCCGGTATTTATTTACCAGTCAAAGAAAAACTGTTTCTGATTTCATAGTAACATGACACTCATTTTGAAGGTTTTGACTAAACGTCCATCCTACTGTCTTAGCAAAAAAGAACTTTAGCAGTATCCAACAGCCTCAGGGCTTCCTTGCTTATTTCTAATACGAGCTATCATCGTTGGTGGGGTCGTTTACTAATTTTATTTCATGATAATTCTCCGACCACACAGGACTTTACGACAGTGCTAATAGACGAACGTAAAAGCTGGATTTAAGACGCCTCTGCAGGCAAGGTGCTGTGTAATGTAAATGTCACTGGTCGAGATTGAAATAAAGGTACTGAAGTTTATTACAGGATTTTGTATTGAAAAAGAAAATGGTTAATTGTAGTCACAAATATCTAGTCATAAATTATTGAGGCCGCTTTTAGTACTTTTGCTAGATATGTGTCACTTATTTATTATTAAAGCGACAGAGTCTCTGTCTTTTTACGTAAGGCCCATTTTAAAATTTTAAACCGTATCTATTGATAAGTTTTGGGCCAATGTGGACGATGTATTTTCAAGGATAGGGACTATAAAAAACCGGCCAAGAGCGTGTCAGACACGCCCACAAATAGGGTTTCGTAGTCAACGTTTAAATAACAGGTTTTTTAGCATTACAAACTTAATTTTGTTGCTGGTTTGTTACCGGCAGTATGATGACCAACCGCAAATAGAAAAACTCATTTATTTCTGAAACCTTTAAGGGTATAATATCCGTTATAGTTTTCATTGTAACTTCAGATTGTAAGCTATATTCCATATTTATTTCAAATTTTTAGCGTTTATACTTTAGAAGTTACAGCTGGAACAAATTATGGCTGAAAAACGCCCTTTTTAAAAGCAAATATCTCGTGACAGATACATTTCAGTGACTTTGTTTCAAAGAAACCTCACCTTAGTTTTCAAAGACCTATTTAACGATACCCTATTCAATATTACTGAAGAAAAAATTTTTTTTTGCCCCCCTTTCACTTGTATGGGAGGGGGTCCAAAAAACATATAAAATGTTTTTTTCTTAACATTTCTATATTTGGGTCAATACGATCTATCTTCTCACCAAATTTCATGTCGATAGCTCTAAAACTGACGAAGATATGAGGGCGCGGCATACAGACAGACAGACAGACAGACAGACAGACAGACAGACAGACAGACATGACGAAACTATAAGGGTTTCTAGTAGACTACGAAACCCTAAAAATGTACTGGCAGTACATAAATAAATCACGCCTTGAGGGGTAGACAGAGCGTAAAGCTGTAGGAAACGGCCATTTAAACCACGTCTGACAAAAGTTTGAGAGTCATTCAAAAGACTGTGTATCACCATAGAGACAGGTTGCCAGCCTCATCTTCTGCCTGCCCTTATCCCAATATATTTGGGGTCGGCGCAAAGTGCCTTTTTCTTTCATTCATTTCTATCAGCAGTCAAATCTTCACTTTTATTTTTCATATCGTCTTTTATACAATCCATCCAGACTTTTTTAGGCCTTCCTCTTCTTCTGCGTCCATCCACATTCATCTTCATTACTTTCTTTGTTACATGATTGCCAGCCTATCGTCTAAAATTGCAATACACATCAACTCTCAAATCCCATAGTAGCTACTTACTGTTGTAAGGGAAAGATATAGGATGATGCTATTCTTAGCCTCCACCACAATGCATACTTCGTACTTGAAGTATAGGTACGTAATTGACCGTGAAATAGATAATCTGAGTCAATAATACACCGTTACTGAAGCTATATTGAGTAATAGTTGGCAGGTACACTTTTGCAGTGGTAATAAAGAATAGTTACTGCCTGTAATAACCAACACCGCGCAGTGGTAGTCGTTTTGTAAACAAATGCAAGTCTGAAAAAGCAGTTTTATGCTATCAAATCTTGGTACATTCTGAATAATAATTATACCTATTGTAGGTACCTAAGTATTTATTAAAGTAAGTTACCCTTGATTCCGGGGGCTAAGTAGAAACTTCTGAAGCCTTAGTACGGTAGCGGGTAGGTAGGTGTAAGAGTTGCCCAAGTAGATACGTATAAAAATATACTTTAGTGGTAGCAGTCTTGATTTTCATTTTTAGTAGTAGGTATTTATATTTCTTTTCTTAGGTAGGTAGGTAGGTATATATACTTTCTCTAGTTAGGTATCTACCGGTTTTTACTCAAAAGAAATCTAGTACCTACCTACATATTCCTACCTACATTCTCAGATTGTGCTAACGATAAGCATGAATGCGGTTTACAGGTGCAAATTATAATTCCTTACCAGTAGTCGGAATCTATAAATAATGAATTTATCAATATGCAGCAAGCAGTTACAATCACGTCATAAATCTAGAGGATGAAGGGCCGCTGCACACCATCGGCCGTTTAGCTCCAGCACTTTTGAATAGAAATCCGTAAATTGACTTTATCTTGATTAATAAGCAATCAAGATTGGGAAGGCCGCTGCATGCAACTTTACCTTATTTATAACTTAATAAAACACAGTTGCATGGGACCTACTTTTGGGTATGTTGCCTCCCGGACAAAGTATCAATACATAATATAAAATGATGTTGTTTTTTTAGCCCCTGTCTGTCGTGGAATTCGCTAACTACTTCTAAACCACGCAAAGGATTTTGATGCGGTTTAACACATGCCGGGAAAATTCATTTTTACCGCGGAAAAACGAGTTGCAGCTGTTGGAAGCGCTAACGGTCTACACGACAGGCAATGAATATTTTACTACATACGAACGGCTCATATAGACGTCAGAGCCAGCTTTCAGTCCAGCTAACATTGTCTTAATTTCAATTACGAGTGGCAAAAACAGGATAGCCATTGATTCGACAATAAGAAAAATAATTAGTTAAGATTTTTGATTTTCAGTACAAAAGTGTTTAAACCAAACTGCCGATGGTGCATTGCGGCCCTAAGATGCTACTATGTTAGGGTTGTTAGATTTAATAAGCGATGCAATCATCATCAGATCCTAAACTATAACTGCGGGGCTTGGCTTGTGCGGCTTGTACCTCCTTTTTCATGTGCCGACGTTTCCGCTACAGGACGTATCTCATTTAGGTTTCGCCTAAAGGTACGAATGGCTAATGAGGGAACTCTGAATAAAATACTTCTAGGTACTATAATATGGCTGCAGTGGGTTCTGGTGTACAATGTTGCGAGATTCAAAAGGAAATTTTGAGTACAATTGTAACTTATTCAAAATAATAAGAGATCAACAACACAGTCATGGTGTCTTGACGACACTCTGAAAGACAGGAAAATATTAGTTAGGTTACCTAGAATAACAATCTAATTTTTTCATAGTGAGATTAAAGATCGGCAAAATTCATTGATTAACCGAGGAAACTCAGTCAACCAGTATTCCAATTTCCAAAGCCACATCAATCTACTGTTAAACATGGGCCTTCTCTTGATTGAGGAGTGTTTATAGTCAATCAGTCACAGATATGTTGTTTTCTCTTGTACCTATTTATCCCTTAGTCGTTCTTCACTCAATAGTAAACATAGGTCTGCTGGTATAAATCAGTCGGTGCCACACGGACAAAACAACCATAAACATCATACCATATTAATTATACTGTGCCATAACAGCCACAACACTTCACATAGACCTCCTCCTATCGGGGGTATCGCCGTACTCACCACACTTGGAAGGCGGATTGGCGAGCACAGTGTAAGTTGCATTTACAGGGAAAGCTGCTGTCCATTCCCTGGACGCTTAACCCTTAGTCGCTTTCTAAGGCACCCACGGGTAGAAATAACACGGATAAAACAACATATCGCCAATAGTTTTGATATCATCCACATCGGAAACAGTACATCCTGTAAATAGACTAAGTTCTAGTAGCCCTGCAGTAGCCGTAGTCTGACACCACAGGAAGGCAGACTGCCCTAAATGGATTGCGCATTGCTAAATATGGAAAGACTTTCCATCTTGCTTCCTTCATGGAGAGTGAATATTTATAAGGTTGTAATGAGACTTATAGCTACCGTTATAAAGGTGTTTGTCGCTAAGATAAGTAGGCAAACGGTTTCTTGTAACTTTATAGGAACGGCGCCGTGTGGTGCCGGCTTAGATTAGCATCA
Source organism: Phthorimaea operculella (assembly GCA_024500475.1). Classification (NCBI taxonomy): domain Eukaryota; kingdom Metazoa; phylum Arthropoda; class Insecta; order Lepidoptera; family Gelechiidae; genus Phthorimaea; species Phthorimaea operculella. Next base: position 5,273,210 of record JANFCV010000002.1, on the reverse strand, counting down.
ACGCATTTCTTTGTCGCGGGTGTCGTAAGAGATGACGAAGGGACTCGAGGGTTTCATGTACTACCTATTGTCCGAAAAGCAAGATGGTTCCGTGCTTCGGATTGGCACGTTAAGCCGTCGGTCCCGGTTGCTGTCTATGATGCCGGTCGTTACACAACCATGTCAGAGACCTGCTACTTGCAGTAGGTGGTTGAAAAACTCTGACACCAGGGTTTATAGGGTCATTGAACGACTCGGTGTCCCACACGAAGAGAGAGAGGAGAGAGATACTACCTATTATTACATTTTAAGCGCCAGGTTGACAATCTAACACTATTGTTATACGACTTTCCTCAACGGTCCTCAAGTATATTCCGTACGATGGGAGAGCCGGCTGCAGAAATACCTATCTCACGAGGTACCATAATAGGCTAACTTTAGAACATTAACCGACACGTAAACAAGACGAAAGACGTAGATCTGCCAGAACAAAAATAAGCGCTATCTTTTGATGATTTTTCATATGTTAAAAAAATCAGGTCTAACGACCCGTACCCGCACCTGGAATCATAAACTACAAACCATTGATAAATTATGTAAATAACCCTCCTTCTGAGGCAGTCGGGTAAAAAAAGTTTGTCTGCTACTGCAATGATGAGATTTGTTAAGGGCGTCGTGTAAGTGGCATGTCTTGTACAATCATTTACACTCTGCGTACCCGAAAGGCGTGATATAGGTATGTATGTACTAGAAAGTTACGAAGGAAAGCCCCTGTTAATAAATGTCTACGCCGGGCTAAGAATTCTCGTTACTCACTAAGCCGCCGCAATAGATGTTAAAGAATTTCTGAATGCCGGGATATGTCTCTAGACCGGGCTACTAACTAGACCTGTCACGATCTGCGCATTCTAAGGGCATAAAGATGGCAACACTGACCGGGGTGCGAACTTGGCATGCCTGTCGTCATGGCAACCGGCATTTACTTTAACTAGCATACTAGCAATTACTTCATACAGGTCTAAATATACTTGCGCTATTATTCCAATCGTGGACGAACGATTACGGCTATGTTTGTAGTTTGTACTTATTAGTATACAAGTTAAGTCTTGACGGGAACGGGAAAGCCCGTTAGTGAAATTGTCTACTACTAATCCTTAATAGTCAGGTATTTAATAGTAAATGTGAAGGAAAGAGTAGAGAACTTGCAACATATTAACTCAGGGTAGCAAGCAAGTAATGTCTGTAACGCCAAGACGGCCTAGGTACTTATGGCTTGCTTTGGAGTTCTAAGGTAACAATTTGAAAGCAATTTCCAACTCCATTATAAAGGATCTTTGTGTAATTACTCAGATTTTGTCACCTCTTAGAAGAACCTATACAAGGAGGGGACATACAACTTTTGGGACCTGATGGGTCCCGATGTGGGGGGGTAAATGTTAAGGGGGATGGTGCCCGCTGGATTCCATCTCTAATTTTAATCAGGTACTTCGGGATCAAAAAGTACCTTTATGCCGATTTTCAGATTCCTGGGTCAATACGAATATCTGTGACTTAATCTCTACACTATTAGTCGCTTCTTGCTACACCCAAGGGAAAGATATGAGGTTATTCTATTCTAAGCTATTCACGGCTATTCCACAACTTCACTGGCTAAACTCTGTCTATCGGTTCGTGTATTTCACTTGAATGTACAGTAAATGCCTAAACTGCCCATTCCTATAACTGCTTAGATGATATCGTCCGCCTACGTTCATACAAGGTGCGCCAATTACTATTATCTATTCATATATTCCGCTTACATAGTCGCAGTATAGATGTTACATAGTTAACCACGGACTGGAACGGTGGTATCCGATGGCTGGACCGCTATCCTGACGAGTACTATGTTTCTGGAGCCACGGTTGAGGGGCCTGCCAAGTCTCGTAAATACTACATTACACCAATACACTTCCTTAGTAACATAAGGCATTGTAATATCCGCTTGAAGAGGAGTGCTTTACAGTTCGTTTATTTGAAGTTTTAAACCAACATTTTATTAGGTACAGATTTATGATTACCCGTTAAGTACTAATTCTGATTTTACAAAAACAAATCTCTTACCAATGTATTGGGACTTTTTAATGCACTCACAGTGCTATTTATTTCTCATAAATTAAAAATGCGACCGTGGGGTACCGTCCCACTACTAGCTGTCGTTTCGAGACGAGCATCAAGAGGTTGAAAAATTCATCAGCGTCTGTCAGGTGCCCGAAGCTCAGTTGGCAGAGCAGTGGGCGGGGTTCAAGTCCCGGCAGTAGCTAATAAATTTTCAATTTTCTCAATTTCAATTTTTAAAACTCTTACCGTTTTATAATGTTGATATCTTGGGTGTTAATGCTATCAGTCATGCATAACATTTTCTTGACTCTACAGAGACTTAATCTAATTTTACGACTTAACTGATACGGGACTTGGCTGCATGTTTACATACATACTGATTGGATTTATATTTAGACATCACGTACAGTTGGTGTTACGACGTGTTGTGGTCAATATGGCGTCAATGAAGATGTTTGTTTGTTTTGTAAGAATGTGTATGATGCGGGCAATGTTGTAACCAGTAACATGTTCAACAAAATGTTACTTACAAGTATTTTTTATTAATAGACTTAGGGTTTTTCGTACCGGGCTAAGAAGATCCTAAAACTGGCTGTTATTTCGGTCTAAGAATTACACACTAAATAGGTAACACTGCCAGTTTTTTGGGAATCTTATTTAGGAATGCCGCTCTGGGGAAACACTTTATTTGAAGTGTAGGTACCTATGACCAAAATTACTGTAAAAAGCATAACAATTCTTACGTAATCCAGTAACTGGTTTAGGTAAATAACTAACTAAGATTTAATTGCCTAATTAGTCTCCGTTGTTTTCTGTCCCTGCCTTACCTAACGCAGAACAAAAATATCGTCTTGTAAATAAAAATGTAGCAAGAAAAATCGTACAATAAAGGAGGCCGTAAATACTTAATTAGTGATTAAAAATTCGCGCAATGCGGAGCACGTGCAAAATACCTTATTCCGAAGAAGTTAAGGTAATCGTTTGAAGGCAATTGAGATAATTGGATTCACATTTAAATAGCACAATTAATGATACAATTTACTGCTTAATCCAATGGAAATAAACGGAATACAATGGCGGTAAAGGGCTCTTTGCAAACGAGGGTCCTTAGGGTGTACGCAGACCAGGTCCTTAGGGTGTACAATAGAAATTGAATTGCGTTTTGTAATGACAGCCGGTAAGCCGGTAGGTCTGCCTTTAAAATAGTATGTTTTACATGCTGTAAAGATATTAAATTATTTAATTTTTAAAATAAGTTTATCTACAATATTCAAGTAAATTAACATTTTTTTATCGTCAAAGTTCATAGTATTTTATCATCTGCCTGCTGTTATCCCATGCTGTTATCACATGTTTTATGTTAGAGCAAAATATCATGTAGTAACATATTTGGCAATGTTTTTTGATCGGCCGCCTGCCTAACCTCTTTAGGAATGCTATTGTAGGTGGTATCATCGCCACCAGATATTCAGCGAATGTCAAAAACTCTACGGTTCGTCGCCTACGAAACACCTTGAGTAGACTATGGGTGGTTGTATTCTTAGCGGCTTCACGCGGTGGGCCTCTGGTTCTGCGCGTTTCTTAATTTATTTTTTTACCTGGCAGCCACTTTAGTGAGCGATATATTTTATTGCGAGATGCATTACGGGGTACAGTGCACATAAATCTCGCCCCATCGGAAGTACGCAACGGTTGTATAAGTGGGAGACAGCATTGAACCCGCCCGTCTGCCTTTGGTCCTTCGCATTTCATCTTTTGTGGTACCGGCCAGTCACTTCAGTGAGCGATATATTTTATTGTGTAGAGATGCATTGCGGGGTACAGTGCACATAAATCTTGTCCCATCGGAAGTAATTAGGTACGCAACGGTTGTATAAGTGGGAGACAGCTTGAACCCATCCGTGTAGGTTCTGAGTATTTGCCCATTTCTTCATCGTCAAAGAGCTTTCTTGCGTTTTTTATCTTCATTATTGTAGTACTGGCCAGCCACGTCAGTAGAGATGCATTGCGGGGTACAGTGCACATAAATCTCGCCCCATCGGAAGTAATTACGCAACGGTTGTATAAGTGGGAGACAGCATTGAACCCATCCGTGTAGGTTCTGTGTATTTGCCTATTTTCTCATCGTCAAAGCGCCTTTTTATTATTGTAGTACTGGCCAGTCACGTCAGTAGAGATGCATTGCGGGGTACAGTGCACATAAATCTCGCACCATCGGAAATAATTACGCAACGGTTGCAAAAGTGGGAGACAGCATTGAACCCCCCTGTGTAGGTACTGCATTTGGTCCTTCGCATTTCATCTTTTGTGGTACCGGCCAGTCACTTCAGTGAGCGATATATTTTATTGTGTAGAGATCTTGTAGAGATGCATTGCGGGGTACAGTGCACATAAATCTCGCCCCATCGGAAGTAATTACGCAACGGTTGTGTAAGTGGGAGACAGCATTGAACCCATCCGTGTAGGTTCTGTGTATTTGCCTATTTCGCCAACTTCAAAGCGCCTTCTTGCATTTTTCATATTTATTATTGTAGTACTGGCCAGTCTCGTCAGTAGAGATGCATTGCGGCGTACAGTGCACATAAATCTTGCCCCATCGGAAGTAACTACGCAACGGTTGTATAAGTGGAAGACAGTAGTGATCCTGTCCATGTAGGTACTGCGTATTTGCCTATTTTCTCATCGTCAAAGCAATTTTTTATTATAGTAGTACTGGCCAGTCACGTCAGTAGAGATGCACTGCGGGGTACAGTGCACATAAATCTCGCCGGAATTAATTACGCAACGGTTGCATAAGAGGGAGACAGCATTGACCCTGTCCGTGTAGGTACTGTGTATTTGCTTATTTTTCATCTTCACAGCGCCTTTGGTCTTTTTCATCTTCATTATTGTAGTACTGGCCAGTCGCGTCAGTAGAGATGCATTGCGGGGTACAGTGCACTTAAATCTCGCCCCATCGGAAGTAATTACGCAACGGTTGTATAAGTGGGAGACAGCATTGAACCCGTCCGTGTTGGTACTGCCTTTGGTCCTTCGCATTTCATATTTTGTGGGACCGGCCAGTCACTACAGTGAGCGATACATTTTATAGTATAGAGATGCATTGCGGGGTACGGTGCACATAAATCTCGCCCCATCGGAATTAATTACGCAACGGTTGTATAAGTGGAAGACAGCATTGAAACATTGGACCCGTCCGTGTAAGTTTTGTGTATTTGCCTATTTTTTCATCGTCAAAGCGCCTTTGGTCTTGCGTTTTTCATCTTTATTATAGTAGTACCTACTGGTCAGTCACGTCAGTAGAGATGCATTGCGGGGTACAGTGCACATAAATCTCGCCCCATCGGAAGTAATTACGCAACGGTTGTATAAGTGGGAGACAGCATTGAACCCGTCCGTGTAGGTTCTGTGTATTTGCCTATTTTTTCGTTTTCACAGCGCCTTTGGTCTTTTTCATCTTCAATATTGTAGTACTGGCCAGACACGTCAGTAGAGATGCATTGCGGGGTACAGTGCACATAAATCTCGCCACATCGGAAGTAGTTACGCAACGGTTGTATAAGTGGGAGACAGCATTGAACCCGTCCGTGTAGGTTCTGTGTATTTGCCTATTTTTTCGTTTTCACAGCGCCTTTGGTCTTTTTCATCTTCAATATTGTAGTACTGGCCAGTCTCGTCAGTAGAGATGCATTGCGGGGTACAGTGCACATAAATCTCGCCCCATCGGAAGTAGTTACGCAACGGTTGTATAAGTGGGAGACAGCATTGAACCCGTCCGTGTTGGGGCTGGTCGCGGACAACGAACGCCCGTTGGACAGCGTGCGAAATGTCTTGACACTTTAAAGTCTTAAGGATATTTTTTTCAGTTTGAACAAGGCATACTTTTTGTTTGTTAAGTTTTCTTTGGTTAAAATAAAAAAACCGCATCAAAGTTCGTTGCGTGGTGTAAGAGGAGTTAGCGAATTCTACGACAGACAGACAGAGAAACGTAATGTATTGATAAAATGTTCCAATTAGAATAGGCAGCGAGAAGATTTATGGAGAAATAAGAGTTCCGGGATTACTGCTCTACTTTTACTAAATTTATAATATGGTAGTAACTCATGATAACAAGACGAACAATAAAACATTCATACAAGACTCCACAGAACTCGAAAGAACAAAATATTATACAAGCATAGAATAGTCTGACAATTTAATCTGACAACTCCTTGAATGGAAAGATGGAATCAGTTAAATTGCGCATAAGACCATAAAAACATATGCAAAAGAGTTTTGATACACTGGAGCTAATTGCATACTTAGTCCTCATTACAGTTTTCAATTAGATATGTAGTTGATAGAAGCGATAAAATATACAGATTGCTTCCTTTACTTTATAGGTGCAAAATGTATAAACGTCTATAAACGGGAGCAAACCGCAGACCTAGTTCACGCGGCAACGTGTGAAGAATCAATCTGTGCTGCAAACAATATGAAACAATTAATGATCTCCGTAATAACACGTCAGTAAAGATATTATCTGACAGCATGTGCCGAGATCCGAATCTGTCGGATAATGAGCTGCCAGTGACATCTAAATTGAATCTAAGTAGGTGTAACGCTTAGAGCGCTGATAGTTGAAGCGCGAATGAACTTTAGCTTTTGACGCTGCCTCTGACGCAATCTACCTATTGTATTCCTTCGCATCTTCGTCAAGCGCCTCTTTACCTCTTTACATTGTTTTCAGTTATATGCATACAATTGCTTATACTGCACCGACGATCGTTTTCTTCAAAAATACTCTAATCAAACGACACTCCATACAAACACAGGAAACATTAAAACTTAGTTACAAATTGTAGCAACGACATGCAACAAATACTTATTCATTAGAATGCTCTATCAAGTCAAAACCACCCTTCAACTGATTGTTAACCCTAAGGATCAAGATATTGCAACCGCAGTACACCGTATCGTATTAATAGATCGCTGTGTGTGTCGTGTCGGTCATTCCGCGCCGCGAATTAATTAAAGGCGCGTCTGCCTGCGCTGCGCCGGCACATGCACGTGAAAAGCGCAGGACAGCTTACACGGCAAAGGTAACGCTCGTCTGATACGCTCTAGCACGTCTGTATAAGGTCATAATATTTGCCTGTACATTTTGCCGTGTGGTGCCGGCTAAGAATATCATCACCCCATATCTTTCCCGTGGGTGATGTCGTAAGAAGCGACTACGGGATTCGAGAGTTATTGCAATTTTAGTGACTACCTGTCACTATGGTGATACGCACTCTTCTTGAGGCTATCAAACTTGTCAGACGTGGTGTAAATAGCCGTTTTTTGCAGCCGTTTACGCTCTGCCTACCCCGCAAGGGATATGGGCGTATTGTATGTACCTATGTATATTATGGATTATGAAGGGATAAAAGTGGCTCAAAGGAGATAGATAGTAGGTGTATTGATAATGAACTCGGTCCGGCCCACTGGTTCATAGAGTTTGATCTTGGCTAGACAGGACATGCAAACGCGTGTCTTGATTAGTTAGCCAAGCAAGATTTTTTGAGTACTGATCATAGTAATTTTGATCCATCCAGTTTACCTACGACTTAAATTTCTACGATTTATCTGTAGATTAAGTTATGCTATGATTCGGTCTGTATACCCGGAAATAAAAAGGATAAATTCGTGACCACGCTAAGTCTATTCTATTGTGTCCTCAATTCTATCTTTTCTAATTGTGTCCTGTATTCTATCTTCGCCTATTGTCTTTCTAACGACGCAGGCAGTACTCAGTTCAACGTCTTCAAAGTTCTCATACCATAGAAGGCTTAGATTAGTGTTCAGCTAATAGACACAGACAGTTAAAATGCCCATCTAATACAGCAATTTCAGGCGAACGGATGCGATGCGCCTCATTACTTTGATTATACGCATTCCGACCGCAGCTACCTCAACTGCACAATCCTACTCAAACAGAAAACAAAAGGAGCCTTTGCACGAATGCAGTTTTTCGTACGGCACGCAAATTATTCTCACCAGGCTATTCTGCACTCTACAATTAAGGTTGAAATGAGCGGCCATTTTGCTAAAAGTGATTTTCTCGGTTTAAAATTTGCAGGAAAGATAATACTTTGCGTCATAAAGCGTTATAATGTATATGATTTATATTTACTTCGACAGTTTAACGACAGTGATCTAGCAGTATTAAAGTCGTCAACTATGTTGCGTAAAATTACTTGCATGAGCGACCGTCAACCTTTGCTTAGCCTGTGTAAAAAGGGTTAGTAAAAATAAACTGTGTAACAAAAAACGTTCTAGATAGTAGACAGCGACCGGCTACATATCAGTTTACCACCGGTTTAGTTTACATCACGAATTCAAAGATCACGTCAAGATCGTAACAACGATTAGCCGGTAAGGCAAGGAAAACATCGTGCGATCGCTATCACTATCACACTATCGTCCTAACGTGACCTTCTCATCCAGTAACGGATTCCATGATCTTTGAACCGCTTTAACAGCTTTAAATTCGCGAGAATATTCTACTAAGGAATCTAGATCTATAATATGAAAAACGGCGGCTACTTTACCGTAAGGACGTTAAAAAGGCTACTCTTAACGGCATGTACCAGTCTTGATTTAAGTTACCAGGGGCCAACGTGTGATTAACATTAACTAGTTACCTATAGACCCTGCACTTAAAGCGGGTAATGCTAATGATGGGGAAGCTAAAGGACACGTGAAAAACGAGCCAGTTGGCTTCGGCGGCTTTCGCAACGGTAGTTCGCTAGACGGTCCAATGGAAAAAGGAAAAACGCTAATTGTAGCAATGCCAGATATAGGTACAAAAACAACTACAGTAGGTAGGTTAATAGTTATTACAGCTAAACTGCCCGCGGCAATTAGTAATAAGGTAATTATGCATCTTCGTATTATTGTGGGTATAATCTCTATAATTAGTAGTGAAGTCTAAACGCATACCAATGGCAAAAAAAGAAACAGTTGGAGATAGTTCTTCAGTGAAATACTTTTGGGAGTAGGATCAAATAGTTCCGCGTCACTCACTCCTAATTGGTTGCGTCTCGAAATGTACGATTCGATCGTTCAACTTAAACGTGACATCCGGCGGAGGAAAAAATCGTAGTCGGAATATCCTAGCTTTGCCCTCTCCTGACTCTTGGCATCTCCGTTTATCGAGTTCGGCATCAGTACGAAACTAGCGGTCAGAAAGAACAGTAACTCCGCCAAAGATATTGGTAACAATGGTTTTCTCGCTACAAAGCGGGGTGAAAGAAGTGCTGTGTTTGTTGATGGTGAGCTTGTTTCTTTTGTCTCTCTTGCAGTCAAATAAAAAAGTCACAATGGTTATCAAAGTAGTAAAAATATGATGGTTCTAATAGTTTTGTATCTAATAAGTGTAAACCGTTGTAAACAAAGGACAGTTACGCGCTACGGAAGATGTGTAAGGACGTGTTCAGGTTACGGATCTTGACCAGTAGCTGTCAACGCAAAACCAAATCAGGGAGATGATGTGAAATGCCTCTCATATTATTTTCACTAAGCTACTGGGGCTTTACTCCAATGTATCTCTCAATCAATTACTTCTTATGGAGTGATATTGTCAGACTGTCACCTAGATGATTAAAGTTCCAATGGTCACTGCTAAAAGAGATTGTAATTTTGATCATGATTAAAATCATAAAAAACTTTATCGACAGAGATGGATAAATTAGCGCAATATTTGTCTCAATAAAGGCAACGAAGATTAAAAGAAGTCGATATAATATAAAAAATATGGACTGAGCTGAGCCCAAAACAAACTGATTTTCAATAGAAGCTCACCTACCACGTAATTTTAAAAAGCAGGTGAAAGTTAAATCGTTTCAGCAAACCATTATAAAAAGACGGTTTCGGATAGAATTTCTGAATAAAAACGTAAACAAAAAAGGTATTACCACAAAATATTGCGATTTCAAGCAAATAACTATTTGAGTTGCATGTAACTTATAATAAGATAGGAAGGACAAATTACAAAGATCTTATACAATCATGATTGACATCTAAACTGAGTAGGTATCTATGGGATAAAAGTTTACATAGAGGTGAGATTGTGGAGGAATGTAATAAGAAACTTATTGAAAGCCGATGCCGGGCACGTCATACAACAAAAAGACGTTTGTCGTGAAGGCCAATATCAAAACAGGTCACTGGAGCAGATCAGTTTGTAGATCGAGAGGCCGATATTCATCAAAATTAAACATCTCAGCAGGTGATCATTGTAATAGCTGACAACGTAACCTAACGAGCTAACGGTAGGCATGTTCAATGAGTATTATGTTGTACACGCGCCATTTGTAAAGGAAACAACAAAGCATCGAAAGTGAACGAACTCTTTAGCGAAGAATGAGCCTCAACAATCAGTGATCAAAGATAAATGGACAAGCAATACGAAATAAATACGCTTGAACTAGATATATATCGACTAGCTGACAACACATCGCTTAAAAGCAAAAATTGTCATTATAAGCAATTTGTGATTGTAAATGATCATCAATACGACCGTGGCGGAAGATTAAAATGGAATTAGAAATCGATTAAAATTTGTGGTTTTGGCTAAAGCGAGTCATGTAACAGGTTTATTAACCTGCAACGTGACGACGTAATCGGTACGAATTCGCAGGTGCATGACCGTGAAGCGTTTGCCATGATCTGTGGTTGGTGAGAAGAGAGCCATGGGGCACGCACGACCGATCCGCGGAGACATACCGGAGATGCCACACAGATTGTGATCAACATCGGTAGGCCAGCGATTGCCTTTAGAACCAAACGGTGGAATTCTTAAGATGCTGAGTTTGCAAAATGTTGAACAAACTTTACTTTGACAGTGCCCGCAAAGCTTACTGATAGGCTGCAGGAAATATACCTAAGATATAAAAAAAGTTTTGTTTTTTTACTGACGTGAAATGTGAGCATAGTGGAAGGAAATAATTGTGTTATATTTAATGGACATAGTATTTTATTTAAGTTTAGGAATCGCCATGCTACATGCCATCATCCATCACACAATATCGAATTTGATTTAGGCATTTTTGGATCATACTAGATAATCATACTAGATAGATTTATACGAATCTGTGTTGGGTATTTTAGTTTATACGTTTAGTATACAGATACAGATACAATGTAAAAGAAAAATCCCGTATTATTGACGCAATGATGTCTCTCGTCAAAGTCGACACAAAGTAGAATCCAATATGAGGAATAAATAACAATCGACCTGGCATAGAAACTCTCACATATGATGAATGTTGCCATAAAGACGGCCCCAAGTGTTTCTCATGATTGTCACGGCACTTCACAACATAGGGTCTGATTAAATAGTTGCTGGAAGTTAACAGTGGTAATGATAGAAAAGTACTATAATCACACCTGCAAAAAAACATGAAATAGTTCTAAGCATGTCTATAAGAAAATTATATACCTATTTTTTTCGATACTGTGGTCTGGGCTGGACACAGCAGTTTATCATGGCAAATATTAACGTCTTCAACGAGAGTACCTATCTACTACATTTCTATTTTATTTGAATGAGTTTTTAATGACCCTTTTATGACCTAGAAACACAGACAGTGATTGTCGAATAAAAAGACTATTTTTTTTTTATTCCAGACGGTGCCACTACCAGCGGGCTCAACCAACGTGTTGGCGAAACCAACGAAATACCACTACTATCCACACAACCAGCATATCTACTTGCTGCCTGAATGCGCTATACAACAGGTAATGAGAAAAATAAAACGTAAAAGGCTTGGAACGGAACGGGACGGAAGATCGAGTTGCTCGAAGGTAAAAGGAGAGGAATGAATAAAAGTGGAAGAGTCAAAAATCTGCGCCAGAACAGTGTTAGAAAGAAGGATGTAGTCTAGGCAAGACCGGGAAAGATAGGTATGCTTAGGAGACGACTAACAGATTGACCAAGACCAAAGGTGCATTAAATACCAATTGGTTTTCGTAACCCTGCGATAAGCAGTCACGCTATTACTTAGTTTGACTCCGTTTTTCATTGATATATGTAGAGTTTAAAGCGGAATGAAAATAGGAAAAAATCGCGATTGAAAAGACAATAAGCCTCGATATGTCTCGCTCAGAAAAATCAATTGAGGCGCTGTCTTAATCAGCACTTACGGTAATCTTAAGATTAAATTGTATGGATTCAGTAAACTAAACTATCGTTCGTATTATCTTTACGAATATATCAATGGAACGTGAATATAAACCAGTATAATGGCACAAGTCTGATCGTTATTGCTGTATTACGATTTTATACATAATATGTAGGTATATATATTTTTATATATATATATATATGTATTATACGTTATATTATAAGTATATATTAATGTATTTTAGTGTATATTTATAGATATTAGGTACATATTTATTTATTCTTATATATTAGGTTTAGTATTAAAAAGTAGGTAGTAGTTGCCAGAAAAGCCTCCCCGCTATTATATTGGATCACTCTCCTATGCCCTATGGTTGCCTGGAAGAAATTGCTTCTGAGCAATAAGGCCGCCTATTTGTACATGTCTTTGAATTTTTTTTTTTTTTGTAATCCGTTTCTGTTTTTGTAACATTTCTGTGCAATAAAGTATATTCTTATCTTATCTTATCTTATCTTACGATTGCGCTTCCATGTAGTGGTTGTATTGTATTACTATTAAAATTATGCAAACATGCCGCAGTAGATACGACACAACAGTCTGGTGCCATAATAGTACATCGTAGCCATAAGGAATATTGCAACTGTCGTATGCACAGCCTAGGACGAAATATACTAAAGGAGAGTTAATCCCAAACTAAGAACCACGATCTTTTAAACCTAGATGGTGCTTGTAAAATGAATAAGTGCAGAAGTAGAAAAAACCTAGCTCTATCTGAATTTTACACATCTAGGGCAGAGCACACTGTTTCTGTTTGTGTGACGTGCACGTCATCACGCGTGTCACTTTGACGTTGTAAAGTATGAAACTGTATGAATCAGATATGGCACACTGCAGTAAGCGCATGATATCTCATAGGTATAGTGTCTCATACGTATCTCAAAGGTATAGCTTGCGCAGATAATGATTGGACCCGTATTGGCAACATTATTGTTAACATCCCGCTCATAAATCATATAATTCGACAGAGAGGCAAACAATAATGTTGCCAATTGGGGTCCATTCCATATCTGCGCAAGTTATAAAGTCCCATCCATTACAACCGGTACGCGCGTTATGACCTGCACGCATACGAGCATTACGTGCTGCATAGATGCGCAGGCTTATGTGCTCTGCCAAGGCTCTGCCATTTAACCAGCAATACAAAAAATATCAATAGATCATCACCTTCACCTGCCCTTCTCCCAATTTATTTGGGGTTGGCGCAACATGTCTTCTTTTTCCATTCATCTCTATCAGCAGTCAAATCCTCACTTACGTCTTTATTTTTTATATCGTCTTTTATACAATCCATCCAAACTTTTTTAGGCCTTCCTCTTCTTCTGCGTCCATCCACATTCAAATGAAATTACGCTTTTTAGTTTAGTGTTGACTCTCCTTTAGTATATTTCCTCTATGGCACACAGCCTAGGAAGCCAGAACTGAATTTGTAATACTCTAAGCATTTATGGTTATGAGAGGTAATGTTACGACTTACGATACTAAAACTTAAAGCGACCGCGTAGTCAAATGACGACTTTTAATATGTTTCAAATTGCAAGTAAGGAGATAATTTTCTTCCTTATTGAGGAAATAATTAAGAACCTAATAGGTATTTATTATCCTTTGGGATAGTATGTTTTACGTGGACATTAGTCATAATAACTTTTATTATCCCAGACAGCGGTGCCAGAGAACTCCTAATAGGTAAATTATTATCTAGTAAATTTATTATTATATTGCAAAGCGTAATATTAATCTTGTTTTATTTCAATTTAAATTTTATTTATTCAAATCTTTTACAATACATATTATTGTTTTCATTTATTATATCTCTTATGCTCGTGTTTTTATGTGTACAATATTAAATTCCCACAACTTCCCCGAAAATGTCGTAAGAATCGAATAAGTCGTGAGAGTTGATATGTATTGCATTTTAGCCGACAGGCTGACAACCTATCACTATGGTGATACAAAGTCTTCTGAATTACCCTCGAACTTTTGTTAGTCCTTGTGTGAATGGCCATTAGTTACATTCGTTTACGCTCTGCCTACCCCGCAAGGTATATAGGCGTGATACATGTATGTTTCCTTGTGCTGCTACCCGTTTACATATAGCCTACCACATTTATACCCGCGCTGTGTTGAATAAATCTATCTAAGGAATGGTGGACGTTCCCAGTGATTGCAAAATATTGCACTACTAGCAGCCCGCCCAGCGGTTTCACCCGCTGCTACTTACCTGTTTTCCCTTAGAAATTGGATCTTTGCCCGTAGTAAAAAGTCCATTACTCCGATCCAGCAGAGGTAAATGTGCGAGCAGAAGCGGCCCGTCATTCTAAATAACTTTTACTTTGAAGCCATTACCGTATCTCTTATTGTTTATATGGGATGCTGGTGGTCTACATCAGGTACTCCAGACCCTCGTGACCATGTGCCAGCAGAAGCGGCCCGTCATGCTGAATAACTTTTACTTTGAGGCTTTTACCGTATCTCTTATAGTTTATATGGGATGCTGGTGGTCTACATCAGGTACTCCAGACCCTCGTGACCATTTGCCAGCAGAAGCGGCCCGTCATGCTGAATAACTTTTACTTTGAAGTATTAGTATTTACTTTGAAGTACTTACGTATCTCTTATAGTTTATATGGGATGCTGGTGGTCTACATCAGGAACTCCAGATCCTCGATGACCATGTGCCAGCAGAATCGGCCTGTCATGCTGAGTAACTTTACTTAAAACCATTACCGCATCTCTTATAGTTTCGATGCAATTTAGATGGGATGCTGGTGATGATCATCAGGTACTCCAGATCCTCGATGACCATGTGCCAGCAGAAGCGGCCCGTCATGGTGAACAACTTTTTCTATGAAGCCATGACCGTATCTTTTATAGTTTAGATGGGATGCTGGTGGTCTTCATCAGGTACTCGTACTCCAGATCCTCGAGGGCTGACAAAAAGTAGTCCATGTCCATCTTTACTATGCTAGTAACATCAGTGCTAAATTTCGCGAAGATCGGTAAAGCGGTTTGGCTTATTTGGGTAATATCCGCTGTATTTCCCGCTTTTCCTGCTGCTAACCGTTTTCCCGTAGAAATGAGGAATTTTCCCGTGGTAAAAAGTAGCCTATGTTACTCAGGAATGTTGTAGCTTTCTAATGGTGAAAGAATTTTCGAAATCGGTCCAGTAGTTTCGGAGTTTATCGATTACATACATACAAAAAAACAAAAAAACAAACAAAGTTTTCCTCTTTATTATATTAGTGTAGATAGTGTAGACGATCACCTGCTGAGTGTGTTAGATTCATACACAGAAACATATCACGTCCTTTCCCGTTAGGGGGTAGGCAGAGCGTTAACGGTCGTAAAAATACAGTCGCTATTGCCACATCTGCCAAATAATTATGTTAGGGCCGTTTCAGAAAAACCGTGTATTAAGACGTGTAGGAGTGCTAAAGTGTGTTGTCTTTGAGTGCTAAAGTGTGTTGCTAAAGTGTGTTGTCCAACTTTTTTTAGCCTTTGAGGTTTGTTCCTTAGGCAAAAATTATTCAGTTTGACCTGTTGAGCTTAACGTTTTCGGGAAAGTGGGTCGTTCGGTACAACACTGAAAATTAAATAAAAAGTATAATGCCAAAAAAATTTCTTTTTTTTGTCATGTTTCACTATAAACTGTTTCAGGTGTGCAACGCAGTGTACGTGAGATTGAACTACACACAGCCGCTCTGCGCGTGCCCAGCCAGATATCGAGACCCCTGCTCAGCGAGTCTCAACGCTGATGATCTTCACACCACGAGGCTCACCACGGATTCCAAGAAGAAGGTTGGTAAAGTTGGTATCGACTTGATATCTTAAGCTTGCTTTGCATGGCTCGAACAAACTAAGTAAGCCTATCAGAATCTGAACTACACAGCCACTCTGCGCGTGCCCAGCCAGATATCGAGACCCTTGTTCAGTCAGTCTCAACGCAGACGACCTTCACACAACGAGGCTCACCACGGATTCCAAGAAGAAGGTTGGTAAAGTTGGTATCGACTTGATATCTTAAGCTTTCTATGCATGGCTAGCAAAGTTAGAAAAGATGATCTGAATGAGATCTACGTTGAACCGCTTTGCAGAGCCCAGACAGATATCGTGACCAGTCTGAAAGCTGACGACCGTCATACGACAAGGCTCACCACGGATTCCAAGAAGGAGGTTGGTAAAGTTAGTTTCGTTTTTACCTTATATTCTGGAATGCATGGCATGCAGCTTGGTCTGTATGACTTCAATAAGCACGTTTGTGACTTTAATTTAAAGGGACTTGGCCTTCATAATGTCTAGTTCCATTATGCATGTTAAGTTAAGGCAGCCAAACCCTGCCTTCGGAAATAAGTAAAAGCCTTTTAGAAGTGCTCGTCCCAATTCAAACTCAGTCTATCTCCTGTCTTACTCTGCAGTCAGGTCAGGAGTAATCCCACTAGCATAAATAAAAAACAAAACTGGTACTAAAAAAACTATAATCCAATTACACCAACATAAAGCAAATAGCCTAAGGGCTAGTGCCAGGGAAGGAGTGACCGGTCACACTAGGCGAGCAGGTGGGATTCGCTCGCCTGAAGCCAATGATTAGACCCTATTTAGAAAATTGCATTGTTCAAAAAGTTCACTGACCAATCGTCGTAAACAATGGTCGATAAACACAGATGTAAGGTGTTGATAGAATGAATGATGAACTTTGAATACAATAACTTTATCTTTTCTAAATCGTGTAATATAGGCATACAACTTGTAAGAAGGGCTCTGAAAAATAAAATAAAATGCCTTCTAAAACTATACGAGCTACAGTAGGCACATTTATTCATAACGTTTGACTTATAGATGCCTAACTAGTATCGAATAAATGTGGTTTAAAATACATATTAATTTGAACATACGGTAGGAAATTTTTAAGTGAATTGTAAATTGTAGCGGTTGTAACGCTCTGTCACTCTGTGTGCTAACTTACCCCGCAAGGGACAAAGATTTAATAATGAACCAGCTGACTTTTTTGGTCAAAATATGTACTTCGGTAGGTAACAGACTAAAAGCTAGACCTACCTGTGTACTTCTGTGACAATACCTATTCGTCACCAACCAACTAGGCAAACTAAACCAATACAAATACAAGCATTACAAAACAAAAACCAGACTGCGGTAATTTCAAAGTTGTACTTTGCGATAAAAATCTGTCATCAAGAATTTATGAATTTTTAGGGTTTCGTAGTCTACTAGAAACCCTTATAGTTTCGTCAAGTCTGTCTGTCTGTCTGTATGCCGCGCCCTCATAACTTCGTCAGCTTTGAAGCTATCGACATCAAATTTGGTGTGAAGATAGATCATGTTGACCCAAATTTACAAATTTTGAGAAAACATATTTTTAACCCCCGACGAACCAACCGGAGGGGTGTTATAAGTTTCACGCGTCTGTATGTCCGTGTGTCTACGATTCTTTGAGGCAACGTATCTCCGAAACGACTGAACCGATTTCAATGCGGTTTTGTTTATATAAAAGCTAATATGGTCAGGATGGTTCTTAGCCATATATCATGAAAATCTGATGATGGAGACGGCAGGAAGACTAGGAATCACACTACGCACTATATCCCCGTGTTTGAGCTAATTTGACTCGGAGTTGTCATATCTTTCAAGTCATGCATGACATTATGGAGGTCCTATTTTAAATATGACTTGAATGAACATACTCGTATTTATTTGACTTTAAGAAATAGGTAGATAAAAGATCTATTACTCAAAACCTGCGCGTAGGTATTACTAAGTTAGTAATATACAAAAGTTATATGTACCTAATACTTCTGTATGTACCTATGAGTACCTGTATCTGTGCTTTATCCTTGGTGAATCAGTTCCTTGCTTATATAGGTATGTAGAAAATTGATTTAAAACCCGCATTCAATTTTGCTCGCTTGCTCGAGGACTGCTTAACATAGCTTTCTTCACAGTCTACCTATTATTGCGCAAACAGCCAGGGCCACATCCATCCACCACAAAGGCATTCCCAGGGAGGGTTGACGTCTGGTAGGCGGCCGGTCGTAAAATTCAGCCAAATCCTTTTGCAACACGATTTCGTGTTCAACGAAACGTGTTGCGCCGACCCCAAGCAATTAGGATAAGGACAGGAAGATGATGATGTAGGAAAAGAAACAAATCAGATCAGATCTATTTTGGGTAATATTGTAAAAATTTGCGCTCGCTTCGCTCGCGATCATCTAGAGTACTTGCTTGGCTTACCCCTTCAGAAGAAGACGTCAAATGTCTTTTGCAGGATTCTTAGAAGCACTAAGTGTCATTACCGGGGGGGTTGAGGGGGGCTTGCCCCCCTCACAGAAGAAGACGTCAAACGTCTGTTGTAGGATTCTTATAAGCACTAAGTGTCATTACCGAGGGGTTGAGGGGGGCTTGCCCCCCTCACAGAAGACGTCAAACGTCTGTTGCAGGATTTTTACAAGCACTAAGTGTCATTACCGGGGGGTTGAGGGGGGCTTGCCCCTCACTGAAGAAGACGTCAAACGTCTGTTGCAGGATTCTTACAAGCACTAAGTGTCATTACCGCGGGGTCGAGGGGGGCTTGCCCCCCTCACAGAAGAAGACGTCAAACGTCTGTTGTAGGATTCTTACAAGCACTAAGTGTCATTACCGGGGGGTTGAGGGTGGCTTGCCCCCCTCACAGAAGAAGACGTCAAACGTCTGTTGTAGGATTCTAACAAGCACTAAGTGTCATTACAGAAGACGTCAAACGTCTGTTGTAGGATTCTTATAAGCACTAAGTGTCATTACCGGGGGGTTGAGGGGGGCTTGCCCCCCTCACAGAAGACGTCAAACGTCTGTTGCAGGATTTTTACAAGCACTAAGTGTCATTACCGGGGGGTTGAGGGGGGCTTGCCCCCCTCACTGAAGAAGACGTCAAACGTCTGTTGCAGGATTCTTACAAGCACTAAGTGTCATTACCGCGGGGTCGAGGGGGGCTTGCCCCCCTCACAGAAGAAGACGTTAAACGTCTGTTGTAGGATTCTTACAAGCACTAAGTGTCATTACCGGGGGGTTGAGGGTGGCTTGCCCCCCTCACAGAAGAAGACGTCAAACGTCTGTTGTAGGATTCTTACAAGCACTAAGTGTCATTACAGAAGACGTCAAACGTCTGTTGCGGGATTCTTGCAAGCACTAAGTGTCATTACCGGGGGCTTGCCCCCCTCACAGAAGAAGACGTCAAACGCAAGTCAAACGTCTGTTGCAGGATTCATACAAGCACTAAGTGTCATTGCCCTAAAAATGTTGCTCGCTTTGCTCGAAGACTTTTTTGTCCTGCTTCTGCTCAACGTTGTTTTCTTCACCCTGCTTGCTTTTTTTTTTGGCAATGTAGGAAAAGAGACAATATAAAGTAATCTACTGAATAATCCAGATAATTTTTAGTAAATATCGTAAAAATTTGCGCTCGCTTCGCCTCCGATCTTTATGTTTCGCTTTCCGTGCATGTCGTTTTCAAAACTAAGTTGACGTACTTTTATACATCAGGTTATTCTTAATTCAAAAACTCAATTAAACACAAAAATCTTTGTAGAATTTTGCGCTCGATTCGCTCGCGGTCACTCAGGTTACCCTGCTTTTTCCTGTCTTGCCTATTTCTCTGTCCTATACGATATACAAAGGATCACTGCGTTAATTTACACAAAAAATAAGATTGTTAAGCTAAGTTTTATTGTCATATAAAATTACTGAGCAGCAGCGGGTAGAACCACCGGTTAAAATGCTAGTGAGAAAATATAGTAAGCGCTTAAAAAATCATTTTGTATGTTGTTTGAATGCAAAAACAAAATCTTAATTTAAAAAGCTTCAAATAAAACTTAAATTAAAAATTTAAAGTAACCCCCGACTATCAATCCCTTAAAAAGTTAAAAATAATTTATTTATTCAATAAAATATTGTAAACTAATACTCCAACGCGTCGGGGAGCCGCTAAGTAAACAATATAGGTAAGAAGTTTCAATGAAATCGTAGGACATACTTGTATGGAATGAAATGATTTTTGCAACTATGTGCCTTGTAAACTTCTTACTTATATTGTTTACTTAGCGGCCCCCCGACGCGTTGGAGTATTAGTTTACAATATTTTATTGAATAAATAAATTATTTTTAACTTTTTAAGGGATTGATAGTCGGGGGTTACTTTAAATTTTTAATTTAAGTTTTATTAATCGTTTTTTGGACCCCCTTCCCATACATGTGAAAGGGGGGCAAAAAAAAATTTTTTCTCCTGTAATATTGAGTAGGGTATCGTTGAATAGGTCTTTTAAAACTAAGGGGAGGTTTCTTTGAAACAAAGTCTCTAAAATGTTTCGAGATATTTGCTTTTAAAAGAGGCGTTTTTGAGTCATAATTTGTTCCAGCTGTAACTTCTAAAGTATGCATGCTAAAAATTTGAAAAAAATATAGAATATAGTTCTTAATATGAAATTACCATGAAAACTATATAACGAATACTGTACCACTTAAGATTAAGGAAATATTAAAGTTTTTAATTTGCGGTTGGTAACCATACAGCTGCAAACAAACCAGCAACAAAAATAACTTTGTAACGCTGAAAGACCTGATATTTAAACGTTGACTACGAAACCCTATTTGTGAGCGTGTCTGACACGCTCTTGGCCGCTTTTTAATATAGCCAGTGTCACTTGCGCTGCTGAGACGAATGTGATGACACCTCACTCGTCAAACTCCATTAGCCGTTAGGCTGTAGCCCGTGAAAACGAATTTCTGGTCTACATACATACTCTCAAAAAACATAACCCTCCTTCTAAGGCAGTCAGGTAAAAACGACTTTGCGGGTCGCCTAACTTGAGCGAACTTAATAAACCTCTTTACAAGTTGATAATGAACCAAGAAACTGAATAAACCAATTACTAGTGCAAGTGCAAGTAGAAAGTCTAACTTAAATCTGTGCCTGCAAAAGTCGTGGAAAACCTCACACTAAGTGGGTGACTGGGACTGAACAAAACTTTAAATGAACTGTGCTGAGTACTATCTCGTACTAATTAAAGTTCGTCCTGCCTGCCTGCCAGTAAATTACTTTACATGGTGTAAAAAAATGCAATATTTCAAGTAGTGAACCTTTCCATGAAACCAGATAGAACATTGGTCGAAATATGTGGGCTGTGGGTGTCCAAGTGCCGGCATTTAGTGTCCGAGATATTTGCATTTTTGTAACATTGGGATTTTCAGAGTACATCTTTAGATGTCCATTACAAAAAAGTGTTAGAAAAATGTTGTTTTTCGTAGTCATTAGTTCATTACAATAGAGGGACAATACTAGATTCCAAAATTGGTCATAAGTTTATATTGACTTAGGTACTGGACCTCCGAGATATTTACATTTTTTGAAAGTTAGGTATTTTGGAGTTACAACTTTAAAGGCCTGTAAATATGAAAGTTTCAGGAAATATGTAAGTTTAATAGAGATGGTTATGTTAGTTTAATGATAGAGGAAGTTTTGTATATTCCGAAACTGATTAATACTTAGCAAAACAAAATATTTAGAAAATTCGCATCTGTGTTTTGTTTCTACTAAATTACGCATTTAGACAACGATGGCCGTTTATTTAGCCTCGTTTTGTGATAAGTTTTTGCTGACAAATTACAGAATAAAGTGACAAGAAAAGCTAACAATTAGCTAAAGAATTATCTTGTCACTATCGAGAGTTCGAGAGTAATTAAGGTCAAAAACTAAGCAGCAGTGATTAATTAGCAAAGAGAATGTCTTATTTTACTTTCATATAAAGCTGGTAAAATTTATAATTTAGTATCAACAAATAACTGGCAGTCTGGAGTAAAGACTTCGATGGAATCAAAATAGGAACTAGTACTCGTATACCTATTCAGGGGTATTTCATAGTAATCTACAACCGCCCAATTCCAATCCGTTTTCAATTCACGTAAAGGTTTTCCTTGTGTATTTATAAAGCAACTGCTGATTGATCCATGTGTTAAGTGTTTTTTTTTTTACCCGACTAACTCAGGAGGGTTGGTTATTTGAGAGTATGATGTAGGTATGTATGTGGAATAGTAAATTATTTTTCACGTGCTACAGCCGGACTAAACGGCTAGATAGATGTGTTATATTCGTCTCAGCTGTACGAGCCATAGGCTACCTACATTAAAAAATCATAAATTCAAAATGGAGGATTTTGAACGTAAAATTGTTGCCCAAGTAGAAACTTTAGGTAAAGTCGTGGAAGACGATAGGGACGGAAGTACTTCAAGAGAATAATGTCATTTAATTCATTCAATTTCGCGGTAACAAGTCAAAGAGTGACAAATATTTAAATGTCCTTGTTACAATTTATGCCTAAATATTGTTTCAAAACAATACGATTAATGCTTTGAACGTGTTTAAACGAATCACCAAAGTTTCCAACTTTCGCTCTCAAAAACAACTTTATGTTGTCAAGGTAAAGTTTGACTGAGAAACATTGGAATAATTCTAAATTGCCTTAAATTGCCTACGGTTTGTAGCATGTGTCATCTTTATTGAAACTTTTGTAAATAAGAATAAAATCACTGGCAAAGTTTATTATTACTTTCATTTCAAGTTTTTGCAGAAACATGTATCAAATAAAACTTTCAGAATAAGTTATTGCGTTGTTTTAAAACTTTTCGTGAATTCTAAGTTTTGAAATAAGCACACATGATGGAACACCAGTATCAAAAATGACGAGACGAGTCTTATATTAGAATAAAGTACAGACAGGTGTCTTCTTTAATTAAAACTTGCATATTTATAAACTATTCTGAAATGCGTTTTCACTTTCGTTTACTTGCTCAAGTTATAGTGGATATTAAACTACCCACTTGACAGGGCCCGATTCTGCATAAATTGCAGGTTAATCATCATTATCACATCAGCCTATAGCAGTCCACTACTGGGCTTCCCCAGGGTACGCCACAAGGCACGATATCTTTTGGCAGCTTTTTTATCTACATTTTATTCATTTTATTCATCATTATTTTTACTTGTTTTTCCAGTACGCAAAGAAAGCGGTGACCCTAGTGAAGACCTGCGAAGCGGTGTCAGAGATGAGGGAATGCAGGGCGCCTCGCGATTGGTCGCTGTTGGCCCTGCAGAACATTCGTACTGGAAAATCACACTACTTGGTCATCTGTAGGTGTCCTGAGAACCATATACTGGGTAAGTGTGGCCTTTTCTTGAGTGTAAAGAGGTATCCCATGAAAATGTCTCGTCAGTACAGGACATACATACACATATCATATCACTTTTACTGAAGAAAATGTCCTACAGATTATTAAAAATATGAAAACCGATTCTGCACCTGGACCTGATAACATTCCTGTGTTGCTCCTGCAGAAGTGCCATATTGCTAAATTCTTGGCCGATCTAATGCAATTATCGTATGACACTGGAATCCTCCCATCATCTTGGTTAACAGCCATAGTCACGCCGATTTTTAAGAAGGGAAGTAGACTCGACCCGGCGAACTATAGACCGATAAGCCTCACGAGTATACTATGTAAGATAATGGAAAAAATTATAGTGGAACATATCAGGAAATTCTTGTCACAACACAACATTATAGGCCAACAGCAACACGGGTTTTGCCCTCATCGCTCTACCGTGACAAACTTATTGACATGCCTTTCTTCTTGGACAGAAAGCTTCAATGAGGGGAAACCTGTGGATGTCATATATCTCGACTATGAGAAGGCGTTTGACAAGGTACCCATCTCCAGACTATTACAAAAGCTTGAATTGATAGGCATACGTGGAAATATATTACACTGGATCGAAGGCTTTTTGCGCGGCCGAACTTTTCAAGTGAGAGTGGGAGAGGTTTTATCTGAAGAAAGGGAAACTTTTAGTGGTGTTCCACAAGGATCAGTTTTGGGCCCAGTGCTATACATAATTTATACTTTTGACCTACCTCACTCTCTCCAAAGTAATGTCAGCATATTCGCAGATGACACGAAGCTTTTTGCAGATCCTTTGGTAGACTACGCAAAGCTCCAGAATGACCTAGACAAAATAGCGAGTTGGTCAAAAACCTGGCTTATTAATCTAAATGCTTCGAAGTGCACTGTACTGCACATAGGCAAAAAGAATCCTAAACTGACCTACAACTTAAATGGAACCATCCTAAGCCCAGTCAAGACTCAGACAGATTTAGGAATTACAATATCAGAAGATCTCAAGTGGTAAGAGCATATAACGGCGATATCAAAAAAGGCGAAGAGTTTTATATATGTGATACGTAAGGCCTTTGGTATACTGACACCTGGGCCTCGTTTAATAAAACTGACAATCTGACAAAATTGTCAAAAACCTACAAATTTGTCGAATTGTCATGGTAAATTCGTTTAATAAAGGTGACAAATATGTCCAAAATCGACAGGTAAAATGGTGATAACTTGTCACGATTGTAAATGCGTTTAATAAAACTCTACAATTGTCAAAAACCATGGTCGAGACCATTGACAATTGTCAGTGACAAAATTGTTGCATTGTCGCGACATTTATGTCAGTTTCTGACATAATTGTCAGACTTGATTTTAAGTAACAGAGAAAGTGATAGGTACACACTAAAATAATTAATACAATTATCTACTGATCGTTGCGTCTGGGAATGGTCTCTCTCCATTTGCTCTCTGATTCGCGGCACGGCAAATGCAAAGTTTATTCTACTGTTCTTTGGCGGCCCCACAGTTGTATTTGTACTAAGCATTCCTTATTATCAGTCACTACTCTCATTGCTTAACGTAACTACCATTTTAGTGAAAGATTGAGCTTTTATGTACCTTATTTGATTGCGTGACATAGGGTAAGGGCACCTGTCAATAAAATCCGACAATTCTACAAATTTGTCAATATGTCGCGACAATTTGCTGTTTAATAAAACAAAATTGACAAGTTTTTCACGACAAATTGTCACTTGTCACCTGTCGCGGAAAAAGTTTTATTAAACAGAAAATTGTCAAATTGTCACGACAATCCGACATATTTGTAAATTTTCCACCATGACAATTTTGTCACCTGTAAGTTTTATTAAACAGAAACTTGTCAAATTGTCGGAATTGTCAACCATGACATAATTGTCGAATTGTCAGTTTTATTAAATAGGCCCCTGATATGATGCTTAAAATATACAAGACATACGTAAGGCCACTGCTGGAGTATGCTTACCAAGTTTGGAGCCCATACTTTGCAAAAGACATTTAACTACTCGAAAAGGTCCAAAGAAGTTTCACCAAAGTCCCACGACAGCTCAAGAACAAATCTTATGAAGAGAGACTAGACAAATTGAAACTCACCACGCTAAAAGAGCGAAGAGAACGAGGTGACCTAATAGAAACCTTCAAAATTCTAAGTAACTATTATGACCTAAACGACATCCAAAACATGTTCCAGCAAGACCTAAATACCCGTTTAAGAGGACACACACTAAAACTAAAGAAAAGGCGCTCAAAGAATAATCCACATAAGCACTTCCTAACTAACAGGGTAGTTGATGCATGGAATAAGTTGCCTCAGGAAATCGTATTAGCTTCATCCATCAACTCATTCAAAAACAAACTGGACAGTCACATAGCATCACAGAAAGGCAACCAGAACAATTGAAGAGCAAGATACAGGCGTTATCAGTTGAAAAAACTGCCTGCCTGATTAATAATAATAATAATAATAATAATAATATCACGCCTATAACTCTTGCAGGGTAGGCAGAGCGTAAAAGGCTGTAAAAAGAACGGCCATTTACAACACTCCTGACAAAAGTTTGAGTGCCATTCACAAGGCTGTATATCATCAGAGCTAGCCATCAGAGTAACAGTTTGTCATTCTGTCGCCCAAAATTGCAATACCTATCGACTGACACATCCTC
Source organism: Phthorimaea operculella (assembly GCA_024500475.1). NCBI lineage: Eukaryota > Metazoa > Arthropoda > Insecta > Lepidoptera > Gelechiidae > Phthorimaea > Phthorimaea operculella. Next base: position 5,247,031 of record JANFCV010000002.1, on the reverse strand, counting down.
TAATTGCTTCTTACGACACCCACGGGAATGAACACGGCAATTTGCAATATTTTCTGTATTATGAGTATTATGACACGTGATTATAATTTCTTTCCTCTTTATTTTCCAGAGGGTCCGATGTCCCATGACCAGCCCACGTACGCTTCAGTCCCCGGCATCAGGGTCTACGGCATGATGTGCGTCAGGCCCACAACACCGACTTACCATTCAGGTGTGTATCATCCAGGGTGTGGGGGACAGCTTTTCTCTTGATTTTCCAGAGGGTCCGATGTCCCACGACCAGCCCACATACGCTTCAGTGCCCGGCATCAGGGTCTACGGCATGATGTGCGTCAGGCCCATAACACCGACTTATCATTCAGGTGTGTATCAACCAGGGTGTAAGGTGTAAGGTGTAAGGTGGTCGACATCCGGTGTGGCGCAGTGGTTAGTATGACTGCCTGCCACCCAGTGGGTCCAATGTCCCATGACCAGCCCACATACGCTTCAGTGCCCGGCATCAGGGTCGATGGCATGATGTGCGTTAGGCCCACGACACCGACTTATTATTCAGGTGGGTGTCATCCAGGGTGTGGGAGACAGCTTTTCTCTTTATTTTCTAGAGGGTCCGATGTCCCATGACCAGCCCACATACGCATCAGTGCCCGGCATCAGGGTCTACGGCATGATGTGCGTTAGGCCCACAACACCTACTTATCATTCAGGTGTGTATCACCCAGGGTGTGGGGGACAGCTTTTCTCTTTATTTCCCAGAGGGTCCGATGTCCCACGACCAGCCCACATACGCTTCAGTCCCCGGCATCAGGGTCTATGGCATGATGTGCGTCAGGCCCACAACACCGACTTACCATTCAGGTGTGTATCATCCAGGGTGTGAGACAGCTCCCCGGATACTGATAGGGTGCATTCAGACCATAAAACTGAACAACTTCCTGTGTTCTTTTTTTCGAGTGGGACACCAATTCGTCCAACGACCCGATGAACCCTGGTGTAAGAGTTTTTCAACCGCCTACTGCAAGTAGAAGGCCTCTGACATGCTTATGATCGACCGCAGTCTAAATAATTATAGACAGTAACCGAGACCGAAGGCAAAACGTGCCCATCCGAAGCGCGGAACCATCTTGCTTTTCGGATAATCAGGTGGTTCAGCCAATGTCCTAACCAGACTGGGAACAAATTCACAAAGTGATAAATATCAAGATTGTGAGTGACTCCATCGGGAATTGAAACCGGACGTATACTAACCACTGTGCCACATCGGCTGGCAACAAATTTCCGCTAAGAAACAAAAACGCTCACGCCCCGCTTTGGAGAAAAAATTCATACGCTAATGCGGTAATTCATAGGTTAATACGCTAATTTATAGGTTAATACCTAACTAAACGAAGTGATTCGGAAACAGGAAAGGTTTCATGTGAATTCACATAACTTCTTGTAGGTACTGCGCTGATCCTGCGGGCATTCCAATCAGGGGAGAAAATATACCCAGCAGAAAACTGCTGCGTCTATCAATACATACCTAGTATAAAATGAAGTCGCTTTTTTAGGGTTTCGTAGTCTACTAGAAACCCTTATAGTTTCGTCATGTCTGTCTGTCTGTCTGTCTGTTTGTATGCCGCGCCCTCATAACTCCGTCAGCTATCGACATCAAATTTGGTACGAAGATAGATCGTGTTGACCCAAACTTAGAAATGTTGAGAAAGAAATATTTTAATTGTTTTTTGGACCCCCTTCCCATACATGTGAAAGGGGGGCAAAAAATGTTTTTTTTCCCTTTAATATTGAGTAGGGTATCGTTGAATAGGTCTTTTAAAACTAAGGGGAGGTTTCCTTTAAACAAAGTCTCTAAAATGTTTCTGTCTCGAGATATTTGCTTTTAAAAGGGGCGTTTTTGTGCCATAATTTGTTCCAGCTGTAACTTCTAAAGTACGCATGCTAAAAATTTGAAAAAAACTTGGAATACAGTTCTTATTATAAAGTTATCATGAAAACTATAACAAATACTGTACCAATTAAGATTAAGAAAATATTAAAGTTTTTCAATTTGCGGTTGGTCACCATACAGCTGCAAACAAACCAGCAACAAAATTAACTTTGTAACGCCGAAAGACCTGATATTTAAACGTTGACTACGAAACCCTATTTGGGCTTTTTTTTCTCTGTCTGTCTTGAAATTCGCTAAATCCTTCTAAATCATGCAGTGGATTTTGATGCGGTTTTTTGTAATAGATAGAATCTATTATATATCAAGAGAAAGATTTATATGTATAACTAATGCTAAGAAAATTCCTTTTTCCCCGTGGGAAAATGAGGTGCAGCGGATGAAACTGCTAACGGGCCGCTAGTTCTAGAAAAAATCCATATATTTTGATGAAGCTAGGAATTGAAATCTAGGGGCTCTTTTGACTTACTTTACAGCTCTGTTTGTTTCACATTGTCTATTTTTTCGAACGCAGTTATTTTATACGTTTTAATTTTTTTGTGTTAATTCCAGGCTACAACGCGAACCGATACACCAATCCAGTTCAAAGCACCACCAGCGCGTACAAAGTGGACTACTCCCAAGCCAACGCGTACCCAGAGAAGCCAGTCTACAACCGGTACCATTCACCCACCTACTTCGACCCCTACAACCGGCGGTCTAGGAGAATGCGGCGGAGTTTAGGATACCCACCCTTCCCGTGGCATAAAGTCAAAGAGCTAGCCAGACAGTTACACTGGGTCAAGTAGGGCCGATTTTGTACTAACGAATCGACTCTTCACCTGTAGTGGTTTTCGAAATTGGGCGGTTATTCTGGGCTGTTCGATCAGCTGTAATAACCGGCCAGTTTTAAAAGACATTGCAGGAGTTAACTCCTTCGAGTTATAATATTGTTGCAAGGTAAATAGGGTTGCAGTTTGAACAGTCTGTGCTAGTTGGGACAGTGATGATGATGAGCGAATTTGGGTACGCATTCTTTAGCTATATTGAGTTTCCTTTGTCACTTTTTTACATCAGAATGAGGAATGGAAAAGGAAATCTAAAACAAGCTACTTGTTAGCTAAGAAATGCGCATGCAAAATCAAAGTTTATGCTGACTGAAAACAGTGACTTGATACGTGCCAAAGCTCAACCCTATCTGCGTTGTAAATGTGTTAGCGTAAGGAAAAGTATGTTGGATTCATCAAGGCCTTTTTGTAATCGTAGACTCCTGCCTCCTTGGACCCAACGCAGACTTGAACGGTAGAAGTATTTAAATCGCCTATAGTCGCTTGGTAACTTGACGCACAAGTTCAAAAAACACCTTTCCAATTTTCCCAGTCTAAACTTAGGTTTAGTTTGGAGAAAATACCTACGAGCATACTCAGTACAAGCATTTACTAGCTTAATTTTTATACTACCTATTACATACCTAAACGAATCGTTTCGCCTATTTATTTCTCATAATTAATCCATGATTTAGGAGTATTTACTTTTTGCCAGAACATAGAGGTAACCAGTAGAGATGTAAGAATTTTGAATGAACAAAATTTTGAACAAATGATATCCCCACCAATATTACGGTGATTGAAAAAAATTAAGCCTAACGTATAGTTGTAGAAAGTACACAAAACGATGTGATAATCGATTCAGTGGATTTTTGTGTAATTTTCGATGCATTTATAGACGTTAAGCTTTAGTTGTAATGATGATTAAAAGTATTTATTTAAGTTAAACCATATTTATATCTAGAAAATTGCGGTGTAAATAGTAGATTTTATAAATTACAATATTTGTAATTAAAGAAAATTAAAATAATGAAATAATTATGTTTTTGTTATTAACTGTCCTTTTGTATGCGATAGGTCTTATTGCTGATAAGATTGCCAGATGAGTGCCAAAATTAAGCCAACTAGCTTGTTGAGGTCGGCTCTGGTATGCAGGAACAAAACGACGGAACACGGCAAGCTGTTTGACGATGACCTTAGACAGAAGAGCAGTCACAATCCAGGTGATCCATTAAGTTCCCATACCATGTTTGCGGCAAAGTGCAGTAGGAAGGCTATACTCTTACGAGTTTATTCGGAGCATAGGCCAAACTGAGAACGCATCCTTTACAGCTAACTTTAATTGTTTAATATTATACAAGGTTTCCCTAGAAAACATCTATATTCTGTACCTCCTTAGTTACATCTGGAATATTATTTTGTTAATATTCGAAGAAATCATTTTTGATACTCCATACCATACAAAATGTACTTATCCATCAGTGTTATTAATTAATAATTAGTACGGGAGGTCCAATTATATCGAATATGAAAAATCTATACTTATTCCAGATTGGTTGCTAAGGGTATCAAGAATCTATATTTTTTCTTTGCACCACTTAAACGAAAACAGCCTGTAAAACATATCGCCTGAAGGACTGGTGCAAATATCAGAATATAATCATACGTGGATGATATACTAACTACTGTCAAGTCACTTACCTAATACTTTCTGGTCGACGACGATGTCGCAGGAGTACATGGCCGCCATCAGCCTCTGCGGCTGCACTTGGAACGCTCTCCTACAACCTTCCTTCACTGCTGACATTATTTGGCCTGGAAAAAGAAATATTTTAGAACATATGCCAATAATTTACAACTACAAAAAAAAACTTGCTTAAATAACCACTGTTGGGCAAACGCTTTACTTGTTTACCTTCATTCTTCCTAGTTCGCCGTTGTGTGGGGCCTTTTTAGACTACAAAACCAAAAGTTTGAGGTTTGACTGGGTCAAAAGGTCCCAGTGTTGTTATGTATGAATCACAGCGTAAAATAGCCTCGTGCATGTTTTTCAGTTTATCGACTAAAATTTTGGGTTTGTATTGGTAGATCAATTATGTGATCAATTAATCAATCATTTTTCTATAGTAATAAAATAAAATAAAATACCTACTGAATATAAAGAATAACTTATTTATACTAGTAGTGCATACCTGATAAAGGTCCAAATGTATGTGAAACATCATCGCCTTCACATTTTTCTAAAGTCCACTCCTCCACACAGAACGCTACTCCCATCATCGGTTCCTCACACAGCGGCCCAGCTAGGGTTGCCAACTGGAAACCATTCACAAAACTACTCTCGTATTCAAAACGCGGATCTTCTAGAATTTCCCTTTCGTGGTGTAAATATTTCGTACTATAATCCGCCGTTTGATTCAACAATACATTTGGTCCGCAATTCCTAGGACCCACAGACCAAATCTGACTGACTATGTCTTGCCATTCTGGACCGAGCTTGGAGCAAATAGCTTGGAGTTCGTCTTTGAAGATTTGAATCAGTTTCAGCATACGATCGGATAATTGATGTTTTGTTCCGTTTAAAGCTAGTTCTTCTAACTTTGTTTCTAAGTTGTCGTTCTTTGATAAACCTTGTAGAGTTTTAATATGCTGTGAAATTGCCTTGAGTAAATCTGTTGATTTGTCTAGAAGGTCAGTGATTTCGTTGGGCAGAGGTCTGGCTCTGATTTTGATCCTGCTTTGCCTGTTATTCGTATAGATCGTAATGACCGGGTCTTCTTCCTTGTTATTGGTCGTGTCAATGTTCTGTGCGGCTATTTCTTCATTTGTCATGTCGAGTTTCGGTGGCTCGACTATAGTTTCCCTAAAGGGTACGATTGGCTCGGAAACTGAGAGTGGAATTTTCGCGTAGTGATTTCTGCAACAAATACAACTTAATGTAAAACAATGTCTATGTTACCGGCCAAACCCGATTTTAGGATAAACTAGTTTTTCCTAGGCCAAAGTAGTTTATCTTACATGCGGTTGGATAAACCGGTATAGACTAGGCTAAACCGGTCCATCCGATGGCCGATAGGAGAAACTAGTTTATCCTAGGCTAAACTAGTTGAGCCTAAAATTAATTAGTCCATTTCAGGATAAACTGGTTTGGCTTAGTTAAAAATGGTTAAGGCTACAGTAACGTAGCTCTAGAGGGTAAAGGTTAACGTCGGACATCCTGGAGACATCGGACACCCTGGAGACTCGAACATCCTAGAGGGTGGGGTGTAGCATCGAACATCCTGAAGGCTCCGACGCCCTGGAGGGACGCTCTAGAGTGATATAGCTCTATATAGAGCGTAAAGTGAGGCTCGATTGCCCTGGAGGGTCGGGGTAGCGTCGGACACCCTGAGGGCTCAGACACCATGTAGGCCCTGATGCGAGCACTTGCAACGTCGCTGTCGGCGATAGCTCCCACGAGCTGTCACATCACAGGTGTCTGTGGGAGTCCAGCCCACGGCAGGCAGCGTCCGAGCATTTAGGGTGTCCGACGCTACCCCGCATCCTCCAGGGTGTTCGAGCCTTACAGATGTTTGATGCCTCCAGGGTGTACGTAGTGCCTCACTATAGGGCGTCCTTCCAGGGCTTCCGAGCCTTCAGTATCCAATGCTACACCCCACCCTCTAGGGTGTTCGAGTCTCCAGGGTGTCTGATGTCTCCAGGATGTCCAACTTTACCCTCTAGAGCTATGTCACTGTAGCCTTAACCATTTTTAACTACGCCAAACCAGTTTATCCTGAAGTGTTTAGGCTCAACTAGTTCAGCCTAGGATTAACTAGTTTCTCCTATCGGCCATCGGACGGACCGGTTTAGCCTAGTCTATACCGGTTTATCCAACCGCATGTAGGATAAACTACTTTGGCCTAGGAAAAACTAGTTTATCCTTAAATCGGGTTTGGCCGGTAACATCTATAAATAGAACTATAATATCACGATGATTATTTGGGTAGGAGAATTTTAAGGCTCATTTATTTATTAATTAGAGTACGTAAATATCGACTGTAAGAAGCCGGGGAGTTGAACTCAGTAATGTTAAATACCGTTCCACTATTTTTCCATTCAAGTTACTGGGATCAATATCACTGTTGCCAATTTATCCATGTATTACTCCTCATATCAAAAGCGATGAGCAGATCCATCTAGTAGAAATAATTTATAAGTAACGGTTAATAAAAATTACAGACAGAAATTTGTTTAGTTCTGTTATTCAAATATGAATCTTACTTCAAATCCTCAAGGCATCTTTCCAAGTGCACTTCTCCTGCCGTGACCAGCACGTGTTCGCCAGTTTCCTGAAGTAACACCTGGACGCACGAATCAGACTGATTCAGCAGTTTCAACCCTGCAAACAAATTGAAAATTAGTACTCATCTTAGAGTGAAGGAAAAAAAACACTTCAATGGAAAATCAGGCGCCTGAAAAAAGTTGGGCCGCTTTCAACACAGGTTTGAAATAATATCCATATACCTACAAAAAAGGGAGAAGAGGCCTGTGCCCTGCAGTAGGACAATACAGACGTATATATAAATAAAATAATAAAGACATGTCAAACAGTTGAAGTTTCTAAAAATAGACACGAAATAGGAAATGATGTAGAAAAGTTGCAAATTCGATCCCATCATCATGTGTTTATTAATTTCTATTATAAGTAGGTAGGTAATATGTGCAGGACTATGACTACTAAACTTACCTTTGACGAGCTGTGATAGTTGCGAAGGATAGGCCGGCTCTATGGCCACTCTGAGAATAGGCACAGCAGAGAACTGGATCTCACTGAACGCTGGACAAGCGATCGTGCTGCTTAGTGTCGCTGTTTCAGCATGTGATCTTCTGGTCTATAGTATCAAGTATCAACTCGACTTACCTTTGACAAGTTGTGAGAGTTGCGAAGGATAGGCCGGCTCTATCGCCACTCTGAGAATAGGCACAGCAGAGAACTGGATCTCACTGAACGCTGGACAAGCGATCGTGCTGCTCAGAGTCGCTGTTTTGAGCATATTGTCTTTTGGTTTAGAATAGCACTATAGTACCTATCAAGTAACAAGTAAGTAAGTAAGTAAGTAAAAACTCTTTATTACACACAATTACATAACATAACAAAGGAAAAACTTATACTAAAAGTGCGCAAAGGCGGTCTTATCGCTAAGAGCGATCTCTTCCAGACAACCTTTGGGTAGAGGAAAACAGAAAAGAAAACGGAGCAGTGCAAAAGCATTAAATATGAACAATTATGAACTCCATCATACTATTACTAAATAAATAATAAAAATATATACATACAGGTCAATATACATATAAATAAATACATACAATAAATATATAATTAAATACATATAATAATATATATCATAGACATAATATATATACACACATAGTTACATCTTACACAGAAATATATAGAAATTAAAGGATATCATTTGACAATCGACTTAGGCATTGTAAGATAATGCTGATGTACTTTTGCTTTAAATGCGTCTAATGTCTTGCAGTGTCGAATCTCTCGCGGCAGTGCATTCCATATATTAATAGACTTAATAAGAAACGATTCCTTATAGTAACCCGATCGCGTAAAGGGCGCTTTTAAAATGTTGTCGGACTTTGACCTTACCAGTCTATCATGATCCAAACCGAGGAATTTAAACTGTTCGGTCAAGTAGGTGGGCATGACGGGGCTATTCAGCAGTAACAACTAAACTTACCTTTGACAAGTTGTGAGAGTTGCGAAGGATATGCCGGCTCTATTGCCACTCTGAGAATAGGCACAGCAGAGAACTGGATCTCACTGAACGCTGGACAAGCGATCGTGCTGCTCAGAGTCGCTGTTTTAGGCACATTTTCTTCTAGACTAGAATAGCTCTATAGTATCTATCAAGTATCAACTCAACTTACCTTTGACAAGTTGTGATAGTTGCGAAGGATAGGCCGGCTCTATCGCCACTCTGAGAATAGGCACAGCAGAGAACTGGATCTCACTGAACGCTGGACAAGCGATCGTGCTGCTCAGAGTCGCTGTTTTGAACACATGCTCTTCTGCACTATAGTACCTATTAAATATCAATTCAACTAACCTTTGACAAGTTGTGATAGTTGCGAAGGATAGGCCGGCTCTATCGCCACTCTGAGAATAGGCACAGCAGAGAACTGGATCTCACTGAACGCTGGACAAGCGATCGTGCTGCTCAGAGTCACTGTTTAGAGCAAGTGCTCTTCTGCACTATAGTACCTATCAAGTATCAACTCAACTTACCTTTGACAAGTTGTGATAGTTGCGAAGGATAGGCCGGCTCTATCGCCACTCTGAGAATAGGCACAGCAGAGAACTGGATCTCACTGAACGCTGGACAAGCGATCGTGCTGCTCAGAGCCGCTGTTTTGAGCAAGTGCTCTTCTGACCGTGTGATGCCGGCTTAGAATTGCATCACTCCAATTCTACCCGTGGGTGTCGTAAAAGGCGACTTAGGGATAATCATCCAGGGAATGGGCAGCAGCGTTCCCTGTGAATGCAACATCTTGCACAGCACTCACCAATCCGCCTGCCAAGTATGGTGAGTATGGCAATACGCCCGATAAGGGGATGCCCACGTCCAGCAATGGCCTGTTGTGGCTGTTTTGGAGAACATACCTTTAACAAGTTGTGAGAGTTGCGAAGGATAGGCCGGCTCTATCGCCACTCTGAGAATAGGCACAGCAGAGAGCTGGATCTCACTGAACGCCGGACAAGCGATCGTGCTGCTCAGGGTCGCTGTTTTGAGCAGTGCTCTTCACTAGAATAGCTCTTTAGTACCTATCAAGTATCAACTCAACTTACCTTTGACAAGTTGTGATAGTTGCGAAGGATAGGCCGGCTCTATCGCCACTCTGAGAATAGGCACAGCAGAGAACTGGATCTCACTGAACGCTGCACAAGCGATCGTGCTGCTCAGAGTAGCTGTTTTGAGTACTCTTCTAGACAAGAATAGCACTACAGTACCTATCAAGTATCTACTCAACTTACATACCTACATACATGAGTGTGATACATGGATGTATTTATAAACTGTATCATAATTCTCGGGAGTCCTGTAAAATTGTTTAGATTTCAGCAGCAAGTGCGCTATAGTATCAAGTATCAACCCAACTTACCTTTGACGAGTTGTGATAGTTGCGAAGGATAGGCCGGCTCTATCGCCACTCTGAGAATAGGCACAGCAGAGAACTGGATCTCACTGAACGCTGGACAAGCGATCGTGCTGCTCAGAGTCGCTGTTTTGAGCACGTGTTCTTCTAGACCGCCGATACCTAAAAGCAAAATGTTCTTGTAAATCTTTTTAGTATAAGGCAGTGTTAAAATGTCAACCCCAAGGTAAGGACATACTTTATTTACACACAAAGAAGCAGTTTATAAAGATCAAATTAACATAAAATTTATCAGCGTCGAATTGGGCGGGCTTATTGCTAATATAGCGGACCGGAAAGTGTAGAGATCAGCAATCGTAGCATAGGGAACTTTCCTTACTAAAAGCTTTATTAATCAGACGATACCGTAGAGTTTTTCATGGCTTCTTTTTTATGGTTCTATGGCTCCTCTAACTAAACCATTCAATGGCTCTGAGAGTGAAGCCACTTTCTTACGCGCCTGGAAAAGACTTCAACAGTCAAAGGATGTGACAGGGCTTTTGATGATCAAATCACACTTACCTATTATGTTACCAGCTACAGCTTCTTCAATTTCTTCTAATTCTCTTCCCATTAAAATATACAGAGATTTGATCCTGAAATCAACAGAAAACCATAAGTTTCGTTTGATACAAACATCGAAAAAATTATTAAAGCAGAATATAATACTTACTCTGTACAAGTTATGTGCTCATCGTTACGCAAATCTTTCAATTTCTTATTAGAATCTACTTTAAAGTCTTTTATATTAAGTACTTTAGACGGATCGTGTTTAGGGCCTAGCACGTACACTTGATCACCCTTCCTCACTTTGCCGCTGAATACTCTCGCAAATGCAATAAATGCTGGCTGGTCTTTATCTTCTTTTTCTTTCTCATCTTCTGCACTTTTTTCTTGTTCTTCAGAGTTGTCATTATTTTTAATATCACCTTCGGGAACTGGTTCTAGACCTCCAACACTTTTTTCTTTCATTTGTTCTCTCAGCTGCCTGGCTCTTTCTCTCCTAAGAGCCATTTCTTCAGCAGTCAAAGCCTTTGGCTTGTTTTCGGGTAAAATACTTTTGTCGACACTAAACATTTTCGATATAAAAATAATAACAGGTCTATCATTACTACTATCACAGGCAAGGAAGTCATCTTTTAGTTGTTGCGTCTCAGGATGCAATGACTCAAAGTCTCTGATTTTTGTGCACATAAGCTTTTCAATCTTTTCTGGAAGGATTTCTTTTGGCGAAGGCAGTTTTTTGCAGACCATGTCTAAAACTGTTTTCGAGAGTGGAAGCCATTGCATCATAAGCGATTGGAGTTGCACTCTGCTGTCTGTATGTCGAAGATCTCTAGTTGTCAGCTTGATACCAAGTTTTTCACAAATAACTGGAACTTTTTCTTTCTCATTTCTGGACACAATTGTTTCATAAACATTCCACAGGTTATCAAGAACGACTTGGACGAACAGCGGTTTCTTTGCCTTTTCTTGAGCGCCTTTCATAAAGCGTTTTGTTTTCGTGTTCAAATAGAAGTCACCCCAGAGAACTTTCTTCAGGATCTCTTCTTTTACACCTGAAAAATATTTGTCTATTAAAACAAAAAGTTTATAATGATAATTCCAAAACAAGAAATAAATCTTCCTGTCTGTTATAGAGATGAAAAATTCAATCTTATGGGTGAATTTTTGTAAGCATTTCATACTTACTTTCGTCCCAAGAAATCATCTACAAAAATTTTTTTTTACTTTATTACTCTACTTTATTTTTCTTTATTATTACTCTACTGACTATTGTAGGGTTTTCAAGATTTGCAACTTACCCAATTTATCAGAGAAAAGTTTAGCAAACGTATGAACAGTGAACCCCCATCCATCAATAGCGCTGGCAAACACCACATTCCCTTGTTCCGGTGAAAAATACAGCTGCGAGTCATCTGCATCCTCAAGGGCTGAGGTCCAATCGTAGAAGTTGTTGTCTTCTTTCGGTTTCTCAGTTTTATTGGGACCATCTTTCCGCTCATTGGATTGTTGCTGCAATAAAATGTTTGATTACTTTATTTACAATTGTTGCTGCAATATAAGGATTGATTACATTATTTACAATGATTCATACACATACTTATCCTCTCCTGAAATTCATTTTTATAAGTTTCAATGGTATGTACTTACCTTTCCCAAGTACCAATACCAGTATTGTTGTGTTATTTCTTGGTAGGGTTTGAACTCAATGGTAGATATTATATACCAGATACCTACTGTACTGATAACAGTGATAAAGAATAGAAGTATGAAACATACCTTATCAATAGTATTTTCTTCCTTTTCCAAAACATCACTGGCAAACAGCTCTCCCATAACAGCATTAACTTGTTCCAATATCTGCATCAGATGGATGTATGCATCTAGGGGTGTCAGTTGCATTTCCAATATCAAGCGATCAATTTTATTGAACACTAGAACCGGTTGAATGTTCTCGGAATAGGCTTGTTTGAGAGCTAGTTTTGTTTGCGGGCATACACCTTCTACCACATCCACCTAAAAAAATATTTTAAATATTTTAAAGCATTCTTTATGTTATGAGTAATAGAATTTGTAAGAAAACCACCTGAAAATATTTGTTAAAATTGTGCTAACACTTTATCTAAACTTTTTAGACATTTTTTTCATGATTGTTTATCAATTTTATCAGGTACAAAACTATAAACTAGCAACAATACCTAGAGATTTCAACCAGCATAAAAAAATGTTGGATATCTTTCACAGCTGTGGCAAAGGAAAGGGTGACTTTTTAATGAAGGTACTTCAGAGCGAAAAATGTATTACCTATCTGAAAGTAGATTGATGTGAGAGTATTGATAGATATATTTTTTGACATGGAAGCTGATGGGAATCGGCATGTCCCTTCACCACTGTATCAAAGTGTGAGTACTGTCCCTTGCAAAAAAAATATACTTCTATGTTGGACCAATCCTTGAATATGTCAGGAAGGGGGGACCCCGCAGGTGGGAATGTTATTTGGGGTTCACCCAACCCAAAAAACCCTAATATTTCATGGTCTACAATCTATATTTTTACCTAACTCTCTCTCATTGTGTGTGACACTGAGTCATCCAATGATTTTAAACTGAGTGACTGGAACTTATTGTTTATTTAGATTGTGAGTTAGATTCAATTTAGGTCATAAAGTAGTAATAAACGTATAAGACTGATACTGATAATGTCTTATTTTAATTTCTTGCACTGCTATAACTCAAACTTTTTTGAACATACAAGATAGATACATACAATGGCCTGTTAATGTATCAAGAAGAATAATAATAGATAAGAGTCAAGTGGACTGTAAATAGTTCACACTAGACACCTACAATTAGAAAATATTATTGTGAAATAATAAATTAATTTTAGAATTTATTTTTATTACCTACATTGAATAAGTTAATGAGTCTTACTTTAATACTGTTTTATTTATTGCTCCAGGATAAAAACTACGCAAAGAAACAAATATAAACAAGTCTATGACGCCATTAACCTATAAGAAAACACATTGTTTACTCACAACAAGAATAGCTCCATCGCACAACCTGACTGCAGTAGACACTTCACTGGAAAAATCGATGTGTCCTGGAGAATCTATGAGGTTCACCAGGTATTCTTCCTTCTCCAAAGCATGGTAAAGAGCTATACTACTGCTTTTCATAGTAATACCCCTCTCCTGCTCATCAGGTCTACTGTCCATGTAGCGGAGCTTCCCGGACATCCTCTGTGATATGATACCATTGCTGGATATCATAGAGTCTGCCAATGTTGTTTTCCCATGGTCCACGTGCGCCACAATACAAATATTCCGAATGTTTTCAGGTTTGTTTTGAAGTTCCAAAAGTTTCGACGAGTCTACCAGCCTCATCTTGAAGATTTTAACACAAATTCACACGGACGAAAGTTCGTGCACCTTCAGAGAGCACGTACAGATAATTTTGAGCAATCGCAAACGTGGATATTACTTATAATAACACGATAAAATTGCACAATGTTGAAATCAAATCGCGAAACATTACCAGGTGACATTGACATTACCATCGTTTTCGTTCAAAAATGATGACTCACTTACTGCGCATGATTTTTGCACAGCATAACAGATTAGAAAGAGAGAACTATATAAAAATCTAAAGAGCGTGTTCTCTTTCTCGTTTTTTAAAAGCGTAGTTATCCACCAAATAAAGCAGAAGACTTAATTTCTGAACGAATTTTCGTGTACTTTTTTTTTATTTGCTGGCAAAGGCGCTATTGTGAGTGCTTCCGAAGGAGTAAAATAACTTTAATCAGTACAATGCAGCCGAGCGGTACCTACTTCCTTTACAAGTCGGTTTGTAGGTTGCCTCAAGGTTAGCCTCAAAGTAAGGCCTCGCATCGCAACTTTCCTCTTCCTTAAAGGTACTTATATAACTTTGGCACAGATTGGGAAACCAATTCCATCAAAAACAATTTCATACATAACAAATGCCGCCAAAATTTAAACTACCTCATGAAAAAAATGGTCAGATATAGTATGTAGGTACTTACAGCCAAGCTTCTAAATACATACTCTCTAACGTAACGCTCTATAATGTAGGTAGCTAGTTACTTACCTACCTACCCATATCTACTTATATCTACATCTACTTATTACTACCACTAAGCCATTAAAATATGACGTAACAGCTTCTTTCCGAAACTTCCAGCTTTTAGCAATTAAGGCGCAGCTCCCCAGACACTCTAGATAACACAGGCCTACAAATTTCAAGTCATAACTTCCCCTTTTTGATCTGATCATTGATTCTGGATAAATTCTTCATAAACGAATATGAAATTAGTTTTTCGCCGTCACGTCTAGATTTTTCATAATCGACAAAGAAAGAAAATTGCAAGAAAAAATACCCTTATTTAAAAAAAAAAGGGATATTATAAATTGCATATCAAATAAATAATCGCCTATCAATACATATTCATCATTTATATTATTTTTTACATCAAATATCTTACTTCACTACAAATAAACTAAATGTTTAACAAAACATAAACTGCATATAATTCGAAATTTTACATCAATGTGACATAACTTTTTTCCTCATAATGCAATACAGATAAATTTATTTTTGTACAAAAATACTACATAGGTACATAGCATGAATACTGACTGCACAGCAAATTTTCCATATTTCATAGCAAAATAACTATCCCAGTCGCATATTAACCAGTAAACATACGTAAGTAAACATAAGTTTATAGGTCCGTTAGGTATACCCTAACCGAACCTGGCGCGGAAAGCGCCAGGTTAGGTTAGGTTAGGTTAGAACTTTGACCACAACGCACGAGCCGAGCGAGCGGAGCGAGCGTGCCGCGGCAGCGGCCGGCGATGTGCCAGAAACGACACGCATGCGTGTCATTAATTTAAAATATGATTATCGATGTGTATGATTAACGATGATGGTTCATCTCTAATAAAAACTGCTGTAAATAATATAAAAATAGAAGCTATATTTAAAAGAAAAAGAGTTAACAGGTATAATGTGCATTAAGATTATTAGCTGTGCATTAATGAAAAAGCTTTTGCTTTAGGAAAAATCGCTGTACGCTGCGAAAATAAATTGAAGTGTGTTAAGTGATATTTTGAGTTGAATATTTTGCTGTGCAATCAGTAATTTTGATGGAAATTTGGAATCTTATTGCATAGAAAAAGGATATTTTTTGATTTGCGTTTAAATACTACCCAAAAAAAAATATTTATTTGAAAGTACTTAGTAAAAAAATAAATAAATATCAAAATACGTTTTATAAATAAGTGCTTATTTCGAAAACATGTTATTCATCTTTGTGAAATCTTGTAATTTTTTCTGCGAAGCTTCTATTTTGCAATTTTCTCTTAAATTTTCGGTTTGGCTCATCTCGCTTCAAGAGCCAACAGTAGTCCGCCAACATGCTAATATTCTATCTTCCCTGATACCTCTTTTTGTTAGAAATTCAATAGAATTATTTGGCAACCCTAATATGTAGTCTGTGGATGTACCTATCTAGCTCTGGTCTGTGATTGCTTGCCGCCATGACTGTGTATGCGTATCTTACTAAAATGGAATAAACGAGCGCTACTTTATAAGAAAATCAAGTTGTTTTCCTCATAAAGTCCTAACAGGTTATGGGCCCAGTGCTCATAATTCTGTTTTAGGTGAAGATCGCAGGAGTAGCGGCGTCGCGCTGGCGGAGGTGCGGTGGTAGCACAAGCGGCGTGCGTCGGTCGTGTTTTGTTTTCGTCGGCGGCGGAGTCTGAAGGAGGTCGTGTGGAGTGTCTTGGAGGCAATCACGACATCAGGCTACAGCGGAGTACAGAGACCAAATGACCGAGACGGATTCCAGCACCATGGCGGTGTCATCATCCTCCGTCATCAAGCTCGAGGGCGAGCGTAACTGGAGTGTATGGAAATTCCAAATCACAGTGACGCTGAAGGGAGCGGAGTTGTTTTCTGTGGTTGATGGATCACTTACAAGGCCGGATGATACGGCTGATAAGGCAGAGACTGCAGCATGGCTTAAGAAAGACATAAAGGCGCAGAGCGTCATCGTGTCGAGGCTTAGCGAAGAGGCAATGATACACGTCCTGACATGTGAGACGGCGGCTGATATGTGGGCCAAGCTACACAGTGTTTTCGAAGCAAAGTCCGCTACGAGCACGTTGATGTTACAACAAAAATTCTTGCAAAGCAAATATGAAGGCGGAGAGCTTTCGGTGTACCTAGCGAAAGTACAAGAGATGGCATGCAAATTGAAGCAGGCGGGTGAAACTGTGTCTGATAAATTCATCATGACAAAAGTGTTAATGGCATTACCAGATGAATATAGTCATTTTGTGACGGCATGGGAATCCGTGGACACGGATAAGCAGAACTTTAATGATATGGTGGCGCGGCTGCTTGTCGAGGAGGAGAGAGTCAAAGCCAAAAAGCCTGCGAGTGATACTGAGAATATGGCGATGTTTGTGAGAAAGGGTGGCTTTGTGCGGCGTTGTAATAAGTGTAATGCCCCTGGTCACCTTGCCAAGGACTGCCGCAGTCAAGTGGAGAAACGACAGTGCTTTGCATGTGGAAAAGCAGGTCATCTTAAAAGTCAGTGCCGGAAACCTGTTCAGTTCTTTCGTGAGAGTAAATTCCATAGTAAAGATAAATCCAAAACCAATAATGCCTTTGTGGTAAGTGCTATGGTTAGTTCATTGAGTGAGAGTAACAGTTGGTATATGGACAGTGGTGCTACGGAGCACATGACTAGGGACAGAAATCTGTTGTTAGACTACAAGGACCTTCCTGAACCAAGACAAGTGGTTATCGGTGATGGCTCAGTGATACATGCAGTAGGGGTTGGAAGAATCAAACTATCTGCTTTTGATGGGAGTGAGTGGATAGATACCACACTAAATGAGGTGCTGTATGTCCCCAAGCTGAAGGTAAATCTATTCTCATTGTCAACTGCATTGGCAAAGAAATTCTTTCTGTGTGCCGATTCAAATGAGGCTGAAATTGTGGATCAGAATGGAAATGTGGCAGCTGTGGCTCATAGAGTTGGCAAGATGTATTGCATGGAGTTCCGTATGAAGCCAAATGTTGCTCAGGCAAATGTCACTCAAGATTGCCTTACATTGCTGGAGTGGCATGTTCGACTTGCACATCAAAACTTTGAGTACTGCAGAAAGATCTTGAAGAAACAAAATATTCAGTACATTGAAGAAGAGAATACGGAGTGTGTGCAGTGTTATAAAGGTAAACAGCATAGATTGCCCTTTCAGAACAGCACACAAAAGTCTACAAGGCCATGCCAGTTAGTACATGCTGATGTATGCGGTCCTATGGAGGAGAAGTCCCTGGGTAAGGCAAGATACTACCTGCTACTAAAAGATGACTACACACACTACCGGCAAGTGTACATGATGAAGGAGAAATCTGAGGTTGTAGACAAAATAAAACATTTTATTACCTTTTCAAAGAAAGAGACGGGACAGGATATGGACGTATTGCGAACCGATAAAGGGACCGAGTTTTTAAAATTAAAGAGTTACCTGGATGAGAAAGGCATAAAACATGAAACAACAGTGGCATACACGCCTGAACAAAATGGCAAAATAGAGAGAGAGATGAGAACAGTAACAGAGGCTGCTCGCACCATGTTGCAATCAAAGAACTTGCCCAAATATCTCTGGGGAGAAGCGGTAAATACGGCTGTATTCACAATTAACCGTACAGGCACAAGCTCAGTTCCTGGTGTGACACCATATGAACTATGGTTTGGACAAAAATATGACATAACTCAATTAAAAGAGTTTGGCACTGAGGTGTATGTACATGTGCCTGATCAGCTGCGAAGGAAATGGGATCCTAAAAGTGAAAGAGGTCTGTTTATGGGCTATGGTGAGAGTACCAAAGGATATAGAATATATCTACCTGAAAAGCGAGTTGTACAGATTAAAAGAGATGTCATATTCACAAAAAATGAGAGGAAAAATGATAGAGTACAGAAAAGAGGAGAAATGTCAACTGGAAGTACCAAAGATGGAAGATCAGAAACTGAGTATGAGCTACATGAGCTACCTGAAATAGTAGAAGATGGGTTAGAGGAAGAAGAAAGACAAGAGAGTGAAGAAGAGTTACATGAAAATGGAGAAGAGATACCTGTAGAGGAAGAAATAATACCAGAAATTCAAGAAGAGAGTACAGAGGCAAGTGAGGCTGTAAATGAGAGTTATAGGGATGCAACAGAAACCTTAGAAAGAGAAAATACACCAGAAATGACTACTGAAGAACCTGAAGATGCTGCTACATCTAGTAGAAGAGGAACACGGATGCTAAGAATGCCTGAAAAGCTAAAAGACTACTTCCTGTTTATGGCAGAAGAGCCGATGACTTATGATGAAGTGTTGTCAAGTAATGAGAAAAAGGAGTGGCAGAAAGCCATAGATGCGGAACTTGAAGCTTTAAGAGAAAATGGAACTTGGACTGAAACTACTTTACCAGAGGGGAAAAAGGCTATAAGTAGTAAATGGGTTTTTAGAAAGAAAATAGATGAGGATGGTAATGTTAAATTCAAAGCTAGATTGGTGGCTAGAGGGTTTGAACAAGAAAATGTTTTTGGTTTGAATGAGCTATATGCTCCTGTTGCTAAATTACCAACCGTCAGAGCTTTCATTGCAGTGGCTACTAAACTAAACTTAGAAATAAGTCAGATGGATGTTTGTAGTGCATTTTTAAACGGGGACATGGATGAGGAAGTTTTCATGTATTTGCCTAATAGTTCTGAGCGCAAGGTTGTTGTTAAATTAAATAAATCATTGTACGGATTAAAGAAATCTCCCAAGTACTGGAATGAGAAGTTTGACAGGGTAATTAAAAAAGAAGGTTTCATTCAATCTAGCAATGATAGTTGTTTGTATACAAAATGTAATGGAAGAAACAAGACTTACCTCCTTTTGTATGTAGACGATATATTACTATTTGGAACTGATGCCGGAGAAGTAGACAGAGTAAAGTCTGTTTTATCAAAGAGTTTCAAAATGAAACAGTTAAAGTTATCTGATTATCTTGGTATTCATATAGAGCAAAATTTGAAAGAGGGGAAAACTACCTTGAATCAGTCTGCTTATTTAGAATCAGTTCTAGATAGATTTGGAATGTCTAATTGTAGTCCGGCAGTCCGGCAGTCCGGCAGCTCCTACTCTTTGACCCCCGGACCGTATACATCTACTTTGTTCGTTGTCCCGCTAAAGTATTCTAATAAAATAGTTAAACCTAAATCTCAATCACAAAAAAGTGGTGGCATTGTGTTAAATTACATATTACACAGGATGCATTAAGTGAAAAGTGAAAATTTGTGCCGTTATTGGAAGAAAACGAAGGAAAAAACTTGTTATTGTCGAATGACGTGTACCTCGGCTCAGAGCTACCTGCGTGTAAGTGCGCGCAAGACTAGTTGCTACGGACTGGACGCAAAGCCTGTTTCCGCTTGCGTGACGAGCTGCGGGTGAGTGCCGGTCGGTACTGAGCGCTGCGTCACGTTTTATCATAGACTGTGCAACGAGAACCGACAGCGTTTTTCACCTACAACCAAATTTCTCCGGGAGGCCGATTATTTGTTTATGTAATGAAGTGTTCAGGTTGTAAGAAGCCTTGTGAAGCCAGAACTGCGTCCGTCACCTGTGCTATTGGAACTTGCGGTAAGAGTTTCTGTAATTCTTGTGTAGATACCACAAACTTTTCCGCAAACCAGAAAAAAGCATGGAAATGCTCTGATTGCAAAATCAAAGAACCGTCAAGTTCCCAAGATGGTAACAAGGAAGTAAAAGCCCTAACAACACAGATTGGTCGTCTTGTAGAAGAAATAGCATCACTAAAGGACAAACTCCAAGAAGCTACTACGTCCCTTTCAAAATGCCATGAACGACTAAATGATATGGCGAACACTATAACCGCCGCCGACTCCCGTATTAAAGTACTGGAAAAACGAGTGTCCGAAGTCGACACCTTAAAGGCTACTGTATACCACCTTCAGTCCGAACTAAACCTGCAAGCCCAACAACAACTGAGGAACGAAATTGAAATATCCGGAATAACTGAGAGCCAAGGTGAAAACCTTCAGCACTTTGTCGCTTTGGCAGCACGCAAGGTTGGAGTAGCGCTAGAGGACTCGGACGTCGACTGGATTTCTCGTGCAGGACCCAAACGCAAATTAAAACCAGACGAAAGCTCACAGGAAGATCCATCCAACAGCGGAAAACTGCAACCCCGACCGATTGTTGTGCGACTGGTGCGCAGAACCAAGCGAGACCAACTACTTAAGGCAGCTAAGGCGAGAAGAAATATTACAACTACTGATTTTAACTTGCCAGGAGCACCCACAGCAATTTTCCTCAATGAAAGACTCACCCGAGAAAACAGGATGTTGTTTCGAGAGGCAAGAGCCAAAGCAAAAGCCTGTGGATACGATTTCTGCTGGACTTACCAGGGAACGGTATACGTGCGTCAACGAGCGGGGAAACAAGCTATTCCTATTAGGTCTCAAGACGATATTGCTCGTATTACTGGCACTGATCGCTCTCATGAGATTTGAAATGATGAAATCATTGGAGCCCTGTTTGGTTGCTGTTTCGTCCGTACTTAGGATAAGGATTCTAGCAGATATTTCTATGTACTTAAGCGTATTTATATATGAATATATTTATAATTTATTGTTACTTATATTCTCAAAGGTACCGCCATGCAGTTCCAAACTCAAACATCTTATAATATCTACATATTATACATATCAAGTACTCATAAATGATTCTTCAGCAAAAACGAAACGCCACGGCAACTATAAGTTGAAACTCTTATCTCCAAACTCATCAGTTAATAATATACTTTTTCTAATAAAATGCTAGACAACTTTGATGAAATTGACTCGTACAATATTAGTTGCCACAGCGTGAACCTCCCGGAACAATGCAGTTCAGTTCTTACCTCAAAATATAATTTTAAACTTCTAAATTTCAATATAAGAAGCATTCGCAAAAACTTCGACTGCCTCAACATTGCCTTAAATAGATTTGGGTTTGTTTGTGACGTGATTGTTCTGACGGAATGTAGGATCGACGATGCTTCAATTATTCCACAGCTAGCTGGCTTCACGGCATTCAGAACTACGAGAATAACGAATCAAAACGGTGGAGTAGTAATTTATGTTCACGATAAGTGGAACGCTGTTGCCTCTGAGCCACTCGTTGAAGATGCAAATAGTCTAATTGTGAAAATCCCCAATGTCATTACTATTATAGGGCTTTATCGATCCCCGTCTAATACAAACACAGAGAAATTTCTGAACTCACTTGACGACCTCCTGGTTCCTCCAAAGATGTTCTCATGGCAGGGGATATAAACATTAATATTATGACCTCAGAGGCCGACGATTATTTAGCTCTTACCACTGAGCACGGTCTTGTACCAGCGATACATCTTCCAACTAGGAATGACAGATGTATTGACCACATCTTTATCAAGTCATCCTATACTCCCGTAGGTCTAGTCTGCATTACCGACATTACAGATCATAACCTCTCACTTCTTGGTCTAGAACTTCGCGAAACCAAGGCAAAGAGATTACCACGTGTACGGTTGGTGAGAGATATTGCCGGTATGAAAAAAGCCTTAGCGGAAATTACATGGACAGACGTTACTGATGAAGTAGACTTGAATAAGGCAGTGGGAATTTTCATTCGTAATCTTTCAGTCGTGGTTGCTAAGTTCACTGAAGAAAAACGCGTAAATCGTTCAAATTATAACTTAAAACCATGGATGACTCGGGGTTTGATGCGGTGCTCAAAACATCGTGATTTCCTCCACCTACAGTCAAAACGTAACCCCAATGATCCTGTTTTAAAGCACATCTATACCAGGTATCGAAATTTTCACATTGAATTACTTAGAAAACTCAAACAAGAGCACGACAAAAATAAAATTCATGATACAAAGAAATGTCCTAGAAAATTTTGGGGTACAGTACGAGACATCTGTCACCTAAAAACAATCCGCAAAGAGTCCTTAGACCTTTTGTCGGTTCCAGGCTCGGAGGACAGTCTGCATTCGCTAGATTTATGTAACTCCTACTTCGCAACAGTTGGTCAAAAGTTATCAAATCTCATATTGGGGAACTCAAACCAGACGGAGGAAGAACTAGCTAGCTCTGTCGCTTCAGACGATTCCCTAGTAAATTCATTCTTTCTTAATCCAACGGACCCTAGCGAGGTAGAAGCTTTAATAATAAACTCACAAAGTGACAAGGCTCCAGGTCTTGACGGATTTGACAACTTCCTGATCAAGGAACTGAAAAACGAAATCATTCTGCCTCTCACTCACATATTCAACCTTAGTCTGGCAAATGGCAGCTTTCCAGATGAGTGGAAGACGGCAATTGTCTGCCCTGTCTACAAAGATGGCCCCAGAGACCTACCTAGCAACTACCGGCCTATATCCCTACTTAGTTCTTTTTCAAAACTCCTGGAAAAGCTAGTCAACAACCGACTTATCAAATACTTAGAAGCGCATCATATACTATCAGACCGGCAGTTCGGATTCCGCAGGGGTAAATCTACTGAGGATGCCGTATCGCTACTGACATCCACCATCGCTGCTCACTTAGATAAAAAGGAGCACTCTGTCGGGGTTTTTCTGGACCTAGCGAAGGCCTTTGACACTGTGTCCGGCCCCATACTTCTACGCAAGATGGAAAATATGGGTATCAGAGGTATAGCTCTCAACTGGTTTAAGAGTTACTTATCTGGTCGGAAACAGTGCCTCAGGGTGGGCGGACTAGTAAGTGGGCCTCATGGTGTAAGTTTTGGGGTTCCTCAGGGAAGTATTATAGGACCAACTCTATTTTTAATGTATATTAACGACATACATAAAATACCCCTTGAGAAAGCAGAGGTCATTTGTTACGCGGATGATACTGCTATAATTTTTCATGGCTCATCATGGGATCAAGTGTTCTCCTGTGTAGAACGAGGAACTTCTCAAATAGCAAACTGGCTGAAGCAAAACTTGCTTACCCTAAACACGAGAAAGACAGTCTACCTCGGCTTTCACAAGACTGCGGCGTCTGCTCCTTCTACCTATCCTGACATTAAGATTCACACCTGTGAAAAAGTATCCATCTCATGTGGCTGTGAAAGTATCGCGCATGCTAGTACAATCAAATATCTCGGGGTGACGCTTGATGAGAGGCTGACTTTTGCAGCACACATTGCTACTTTGTCAGGAAGAGTCCGCAAAGTTGCAAGCATTATGCGTATGCTACGAGATGCTGCAGATCTCCAGACTCTAAGGGTTGTTTATCTGGCCTTATGTCAGTCCCTTCTGACGTATTGTATCACGTGTTGGGGGGGCGCTGTCAAAACTGAAATGTTGAGAATTGAAAGAGCCCAGAGATCTGTTATTAAAACTATGCTCTCAAGGCCTTTTAGGCATCCCACAGCTCAGGTCTATTCAGAAAGTGGCGTGCTTAGTGTGCGTCAACTGTTCGTCTCTAAGATATGCTGCAGGACCCACAAATCTGTTCTTGGATCTAGCGCTTACAAAGACCTGTTGCCCAGACGCAGATTCAAAGTACCCAATATCCCTGTTAGGACTACCTTTGCACAGCGCTTTAGTCCTTATATTGACATCTATGTATACAATACTGTAAATAAACATTGTGATATTAGGCATTGTTCTGTAGCAGAAGCTAGAATCTTAATGAATAAATGGTTATCTGCTTTAGACTATGATAAGACTGAGGAACTGCTAGTTAAAATTAAGTAATTATTTATTTTATTTATTTATATTTCACATCGTCTATTTATTTTAAAATGTATTTTATTTTGTAATTTATGTTAATATGAATGTAATGCATGATGATTTAACTATTTTATTTTACTATTTTATTATTAATTAGAATTAATGTAATTTTTATTACTGTCTGGGGTCTCGTTTCTAGTTAAACGTTTATGATTCCCACGACACAGGCGACGCCTAGTGTGGGGTCATAGTAAGCTCAACTTTTGTACCTCTTTTCTACTTCATGCGTGTACTAGGCTAGTCATAAAATTATAATTATTGTTCATTTTGCATGTTGTTTGGTAAATAAATATTTTTTTCATTTTTTCATTTTCATTTTTCAGCTACACCTATTGATGTTAATTTCAATTTTGATTTGTTAAAAAGAGATAAGCCTGAGAGTCAGGAAATTGAAACAAAATGCAGGCAATTGGTTGGTAGCCTTATGTATGCAGTTCAAGGTACAAGACCTGACCTGTGTGCTACTGTTTCTATTCTAAGCAGGTACCAACACTGTGCCAGCAATTTGTTGTACAAAATGCTGTTAAATGTTCTGCGATATGTTAGGTCAACCATTGATCTGTGTCTGGTCTATAAGAAAGATAATAATGATGTGTTGGAAGGCTACGTAGATGCAGATTGGGGAGGGGATCTATTAGATCGTAAGTCCACTACTGGCTATTGTTTTAGAATGTTTGGCTGTCCAGTAATGTGGGGTTCTAGAAAACAAAATTCTGTGGCAATCTCATCTACGGAGGCTGAGTTTGTAGCTATAAGTGTGGGAGTTATGGAGGCTTGCTGGCTGAAAAAGTTACTGTCTGACTTTAGTTTGAATTTAAATATCAAAAGTGTTGTGTTGTATGAGGACAACCAATCAGCCATCAAGGTTGCATTGCATCCTGAATCTAATAAGAGGCTTAAACATATTAATATTAGGCATCATTTTATTAAAGAGAAAATAGTAAATGGTACTATTATTTTGAAATATGTACCTACAGGGGAACAATTAGGTGATATGTTTACAAAGCCTTTAGGCAAGCAATTGTTTTTAAAATTTAGAGATATGTTATTTAATTAAATTAGAGTCATTTACTGTAAGAAGTGTAACATTGTTTTTGTTGAAAGTTGAATTATTTTCTGTTTGTTAAAAGTTGAGTCATGTAGGGTCATTTTCAAAGAAATTATATTGAGTCATTATCTGTTATTATGTAGGGTCATTCTCAGAGAAATTATATTTATGTTTTTGTTTGGAAACTTTGAATTGTATAAGTTGAGTCTTGAGTATAACTAATGTAGGGTTGTGAGATTAATTCTATTGGGGAGGGGTGTTAGAAATTCAATAGAATTATTTGGCAACCCTAATATGTAGTCTGTGGATGTACCTATCTAGCTCTGGTCTGTGATTGCTTGCCGCCATGACTGTGTATGCGTATCTTACTAAAATGGAATAAACGAGCGCTACTTTATAAGAAAATCAAGTTGTTTTCCTCATAAAGTCCTAACACTTTTCCATGTCCTTCAAGTCCTGATGAAATCTTTCACCATGTTCTTCGCTAACGGCTCCTAAATTTTCTGGGAAGTAGTCAATGTGCGAATTAAGAAAATGAAGTTTAATGCTCTTAGAACAGCCCATCAATCCGAAATTTGTAATCATTTTGGTCACTATGTCTTTAAAGTCAAGGCTTATTCTGTTTCCTAAGAAATTTTTCACAACCTCCTTAAAAGATTTCCATGCTGCAAGCTCAATGTGTGAAAGTTTTACATCGAATTTTCATCCGTCATTAATTGCTGATGGTAAGATTATAATACATGTAGTAAACATTCTTTACGAAGTCGGTTATGCTTGCTCTTTGTTTTACCGGCATAAATTTACCACAAATATAACAAAAACTATCGGGAAAATTTAAATAATTTCGTGAAGACATTTTTAAGTTTACGTTGTGTATGTAGTGCGTAAAGCAACTGTAATATTTTAAAAATTTTGTGGGAATTTAATACTAAAAATCATTATAATCACCATCATTTACTCTCTTCTAATGACTGACACAAAAAGGGTACTTAACAATCTATTTATCTCTTAATAATAGGACCATTGGTAAGTGAGCCTAAAATTACCCATTTTTAGAGTAACAAAGATATATTTCTCATACTAATCATGTAGTGATTAACACATTATTAATGGAAATTATATTAGTTATACCAATAGATTCACTAAATGTAGTAACATCTAAATTTTACTCGATGGTTTTTCTTTAATTATTTTTTTTACTGAACTCTCCGGGCGATTTTAAGCAAAATATAAGTCATGGAATTTAAAAAAAAACTGACGTGATGGATTTTTTTTACTATTTTTTCCATAACCAGTGTATCATAATCTATCGGAAACGGTATTTAGATATTAAAGGGGAAAACCATTGTAGGCCTGTGTAATTTATGATGTAGCTTAAGTTATAAATGGGTCCAGTCCAGCAACTGTGTCGAGATACAGCCAGCACGACAGGCGCGAAAGCTTAAATACGCCGCTTAAAGAGACAGATGGAGCGGTCTCAGCCAACTTATGACTGTAACTGGCACACTACAACTGGCTTAACTTTAGTTCTGCATTTGAGTGGAGTCTTATCTTTGAATCTTGCATGATGGTGTACGTTTTTAATGCACTCACAGTCTTGGACTCACAGTGCTATATTATTCTAATCAAAATAAGAAAGATGAAAAATTAATTAGTGTCGCCCGGACTTGAACCCTGGACCGTGAGGGAGGTTGAAAAATTCGTTAGGGTCAGCCAGGCGTCGGTTGCTCAGTTGGTAGAGCAGTGGGACGGACTACCTCACGTTCCCGGGTTCAAAGCCTAATGCATTTTTCAACTTTTCTTATTTTCATTTATTGCGTGAAGGTGTTTCTGCATTGCGGTTGCGGGTGGCCAACCGAACGGTCGTCGTTATGTCATTCATGTCAATTTGCTCTGCTAACAGTATGGGTAGATAACAAAGTAGCTAGTTATGCCCGCGGCAGTAGGTATGTTCTTTTGACCCCGACTGTACCTGCTTATCTAGGTACCTACCAAAGAAAACGCACACCCTCTATACTCTATCCGCGCGATGAAGATAATATAGCGTCCTCTCAACCGCACTTTTGTAAGCAAATGAAAGGGACACATGATTGCCCTTCCAGGTAAGTGGGCGTCAACAATTGTGTAAAAACGTAAAGATGCGTTTACATGGCTCTTTGGTTAAAGAAGACTCATAAATATTTTTTACTATTAAATTTGGTTTTCTTTGGTCTATTACAATATTTAATAAGTAAAAATAATTTAAGGTAAATACATCTGTGTATGTTTCACAGGAAATAGTCCAAAACACGCGCTAGGTCGTAGGAGAAATAAAACAATCGATATAAGAACGCGTCCGCTCCGTGCAAGCCACAGAAGTAGACTGAAATTGCACCGCCATGTAAACGCACCCTTGCCTCGTTATCGCTAACCAATGGCAATCATTTTGCATTTTCTGGTATTATCTTCATCGCGCGGATAGAGTATAGTCCATTGATTCATGTTGTGCCCAATATGCCCATCATCCTTTATGTATGAAAGACGTTCAAGGGATAAGCCGTAAGAATTGACAATACCATCGTGATTTCCTATTTTATTTCCAATAAATATTTTTCCCCCCATATAAAAGGATTTATTGCCGAATCTGGGAGTTGAAATCCCATTCACAATCGGCTGTCGGTTCACTAATAACTGTAATCCGTAGATCCGCTTTGGGACAGATTTATATCACTACCTAGGTATAGACACAAAGTAAGTATTGGCTAGCGCAATCCAGAGAGTCGGCTTCGAGCAAACGCGGCTAAACTCACTCAGACATCCACACGCGTCGTTTACGCGCTCTGTGGAACCGTGTCGAACCGGTAATGGTTGAGTGTGAACGGCGCGTTCGGTGCGGGCGGACGGAATGGCGAGTAAAGAAAAATATTTTTGTGATGTGTTTGGGTGTAATAATAATACAATTGTAAAAGCTCCTTACCTATACGCATCTAAAGCTATAGACCTATCTGTAGTCCTATCTACCTATCTAAACATCTAGTAAACTTTGATACCTACTACTGCTTTATGAATACCCTAATATCGTCTTGGCCAGTGATTCGTCTAATGGTAGGACCCTTGTTGTGTAAGTAACCCAGAACGAGGAACGCAGTCTCTAAGACTCTAACTATCTTATCCTACAAAAATGTAAATGACCCAAATCTTAGCTGAAGTACTTTTCCTACAAACTACTAACTTAAATTTTCAATCTTTGGCAGAATAGCATTAAGGTTCTATGCCGTCCGGAGAAAAACTCGTAGCGATTCGATATGAAATAGCTGAAATCGATTTGAGGAATCGATATTTTTGAAATCCTTTAAATTACGTAAATACCGAGGTAAATGCCTCCTAATAAGATAAGATTTCCACTTATTAACCTGCAATTATTCCCTACATTAATATCAGAGCAATATTAGAACTCAAACATTTTAATTCAGTTTAAAAGTAGGCTGTATGGCCACTAACCCTTTGCCCGACCTTGTCTTTCACATTTAAAAAGTAAAACGTCAGATGAAGTTACTCGCGCTATTTTGTTGATAATTTTTTCTGTGAATTCGAAACTAAAACAGTGTACAATTAATGTAAAATTGATTATTAAGCTGCACAAAACATTCCTCGTCGGCCGCAGCATCGACCAATCCTCGGGTACAAAGGAAATCCTATTAACTTATGGAAAGTTTTGGTAAGTTGTAAGCATATTTTACTACTTGGTCTCTTATGAGTCTTGCTTGCATACAACCGCTTATTCTGATCAATTAGTGTTAATTTCATGTTCAACAATATCCTTACAGAGTGTCAGCCTAATATTAATAGCATAACCGGTAAATTTCCCTCATAAATTGCAGTAACCCTATGCTATCAAAACACCCTAAAACTGTCACTTTTTCCTCAGATAATAACACCTGCGCTCCTTGAAGTTACTCTGGGACATCCGACTGAACCATGCATATTACTAGTTAAGCGAGAAATCCCTAGATCTACAGGTTTTTGCTGAATTTCGAAATATTTGTACATACTATTATTTTCTTTTAAACTGACCGTTTGTTCTAGTAAGAACTATGATCTGTTCCACTAATATGATATTCCTAATATTGCCTAATCATACAGACACTCTAAACATTCTATTTATTTTCAATGCTGTTAGTTTTGACTTTGAAAATGCCATTCCTTGAGGCGACTAGAAGTAGGTACTGTAGTTGTACCTAGGCATCCTTAACTCTATTTTTATTTTACAGATGTGCTGCCCACATAAAATAAGATCAGGAAAGCCTCAGCAATCATATCTGTGACCAAACATGCCGGGCCTTCAAACAATAGTCAATTATGGACATTATCGGATCGCTACCGGGCAACCTTCCTAGAACATTTCATGAACGTGGGCCTACTTTCAAGCACCATATGGTTCTGGAAATCTGGAAGGGTCTACTGTTAATTATTGAGGTAAATTTTTAAATATTAAGTTACTAGAAATTTAATAATATCTAAAAACCAGTTTGGGACGTTCGCTGAAATTCTATTATTTTTGAAAATATGACCTAAGAACTAACTTTAGCAAGAAATAATTAGCTTTTATGCAGTACTTACTGTAACCAACATCCGGTATTGAATTCAACTAAGGTTCTTGACAAATTGTATGAAAATACATAATGTTAGGGAGAATTTTTCATCCATTTCTATATTTATAGAGGCTTTAAATTTATTTGGTTTATTATACTATGCAGGGGGACCCTATGGAACAAACGTTCTTCTGAGACCTACTAGATGGGACCTACTTGGAAATATAAGAATATTCTTGGAGGAACGGCAGCGGCTTTAGTCTTTGGGATGAAATGGTAAGTTTATTTTTATTCTATTTTATTTAAGTAAACTATGTTATTGACATGATGCCATATGAAGTTCTAAGAAGATTATAAAGCTAGAATAGGGTAATAAAATTAATAGATTGCCTCAATTCCAAATATAATGTTTTACTGAGCCGTTGTACAGAATAAAGTTATTTATTGGAACAGGATTCTGGAAATAATCCCAAGAAGACAACTATTTAGTAGTAAGGAACACAACAATAGCCCTTGGAGTAGAATTCAGATCTTATTTGAGAAGCAAAAGTATATTTAAAATTCCCTTATAAAACTTTGTAGGTACCTATAGTAGTAACCACCCTAGTATGGAATAAAATTCTTTATAAGTATTTAAATGTGTGTTCTGGCTTTCAGGTGGACTAGAGAGAGCTGACTAAGAGAAAGAGGACAACATCAAGAACTCAAGATAATTTAGGGTGTTTGGTCCAGTTGTTGACCACACCGAATAAATTTACTTTTGGTTTATTTTTCCATATTTAACGAATTTCTTCTGTGTAATTATAAAACAAACCGCGTCTGTCTTTTATTATAAGGGAAACCAAAACAAGACTGAATTGTCTGGAAATGTTTGTTAGGAAAATTATTTTGGATTTTTTGTAAAGTTTACTGGCTTGTAATTGTCACGAATACCCTAGGGGAAACAAAGGGTGTTCCTATTCCTTTTTATTTATATTTCTTTTGAGAAGATAGTTGGATAGATTAGATTAATTTTCTACTTCAAACATTTCTTTATTTTTATACTTGAAATGTGGAACTGATAGAATCTACATTTTACATTCTAGTTTATTGGTGTCTGAGGTTCTAAATTGAAGTTACACCAAGTAATTTAATTTCTTGCTATGAATCTGAACTTCTTTTAGCTTAGGGAAACAGTGGCTAGGCTTTCCAAGGATGTAACAAATGCTGTATTTAGAATTTAGGAATATCTAGTCTTAGTCATATTAGGTCACGTCTCTATGTAGCTAGTACCTGAACATTTTATTGGTATGGCTTAAGGTTGGAGCCCGCCCCGCTCCTGGCTAATTTTATGAAATTGTTCACCAGTGTGCTTGTATTTTCAGATGTAGTTTTATTTATTTTAAGAGGTGGTAGGTTTTAAGTTTTCCTCTTTCTGAAAATATTCTATCTCAAACACAAACCGTGGGTTTCGGCTTAACCTGACTGGACACCCTCCGCCATGATATTATTCCAAACTAGTGCCTGAATTTACATTTACAATCAAAGTTACAAAAGATATAATGCCTTAGTAATTTAACTTTATTTTATTTGCAAATCCAAGAGAGGAGTGATAAAATAGATACATATATAAGTAACAAAAGGATCGAAACTGGATTTTCCACGTCCAGAAGTACTAGCTGTCAAATATAAGGCATTTTGTATCGCAAATCAAAGAAGCTACTTTTATGGCCAAATGTTTGGAGTATTCTTTTTTTCTGATTTTACCTTTTACTGAATCTACTTGGAACAAAATAAACTATGTCAGATAGTCAGTCTGTTACCCTGGTTTCCCAAAGAATTAAAATTCGTTCTTTCTTTTGAACTAAAATTATGTGCTAGTTGTAACATCCTAGAAAGCTTTCCAATTTTATTTTTGGTAGAATTTCATACTTAGTACAACTCATCGCCCACATGGTACGACTTTTCGAGTTATTAAGGAATATTTTTATTCTATTCCAAAGTTTGAAATTCTATTAAGCATCCCCAGATAGACAACTCTGCTTTTATGAGTACGATTGACTAGATATTTTATTTTAGAACAAATCTGAATTCTTGTTTTTCAGTAAGAATATTTTACTTTATTGCCCTTCAAAATAAATGGAAAAGAAGAACCATCTTCTAAAATTTTGTCTAAATAAAAATTTATTTTTATTACTTTAATCAAAATTTAAACAGCAAGTTATAAACTCAAAATATTTTCCCTGTTGATTTTTCTTGTAGTGCAAATTATGTATTAATCTAGATAGCGCTGAATTATCCCTCTATGACAAGTTACTGACTGATTATTTGCAAAGAAACTAAGTGCTACGAGTATTATTTATGACTTGACTACATAGTTTCCCTTTTTTTTAGACTTCAAAGTTTTTATAAGTAGGTATGTTTCCTCTGCAAAAGTAGGTATCTACTGAGGGTCTGAAATTTCTATTTAGCTAGATGCTGTGAGCTCCGAGTCTTCAGTTTAGAATTTAAGCAAAGCGTAAGTATGAAAGGTTGAACCGAGAATTTTAGTTTCTAAGTTATCGAAAATCCTAATAAATCCTCTATTGCCGGGTATTCCACAACCAATAGAGTGTCCTTCCTATATAAAATTGTGGCTATCAGCAGTTAGGTAAGCCCTATAATCTCACCTATTAGTAATTTGTGTACCTACCTTCCCTAGTTACTGTGATGATAACAAAACTTAGGCAGTTGCCTATATTTAAGAAATTAATTGCGTAGTGAGTATGGTGATAGGCGTCAACTTGAGTTCAAGCTTCGGCCTCTAAACTTGCTAGGTGTACATGACGCAACTCATGATTTAATGTCCTAACCCCTATAGCACCCTACGGTCTCGCCCGACTCTGGGTGTCCGAGGACTATATGAAGGGGTAGCCCAGGCGAAACCAAGTGAGTTATGTAAAGGAGAACGTTTCAAGTCTTGTGCACAACGGAAGCAGTGGGAACCTCCAGGTCTGGGACATCCCCCGACAAGCCATTAAGGGTTACATCAGAACCCTTAACCGTCGCTGCCTCCAGGAGTGTACGCAACAAGAATCCGTGGAGGATTTAGCGCTCCGTAAATAGCGCCCCTTTCCCCCCTCCAGGAGAAAGGCATAACCGAAATAACGAGGAGTCGTATGTTCCAGTAGGATAAATGCCACGCCGACCCACTACAAGATATCCCAAGAAACAATACGCCCTGAATCATGGTAGACACGTTTCTTCTATTAAAGCAAGGTCAATATCATGATTGCTATCACGATATCCACCAAAGAGTCTTTAACCACAATGAATTTACAAACTTGGCTTTAGAATTTGGAAAGTATTTAAAATCCCAAAATAAAATTACCCCTGATTTCCTTAAGAAGACACGTGTATACCTTCGAAGCGCGCGACGACGATTGAACCCCGTAATCCTCATTTGTATGGCTTATATAGGCTTCCTTTACTAACACCACTGCACCTTACTCCCTTCGACACAAAGCCCACTTTCGTTCGCACCTCATTTTCCGATTACCTGCCATCCTAAAACGAACCTTATTACCTGGACGATAAAGTTCATTTCTTTTTAATTGCTCATTTTTTATGGTTCCGTGTTCAAATTTCACAAACTGAAAACCCGTCATCTAATGTTCCGTCGT
The DNA here is from genome assembly GCA_024500475.1 of Phthorimaea operculella. NCBI lineage: Eukaryota > Metazoa > Arthropoda > Insecta > Lepidoptera > Gelechiidae > Phthorimaea > Phthorimaea operculella. The sequence continues at coordinate 5,213,466 of JANFCV010000002.1, read as the reverse complement.
CCTACTGTTTTCCTATTTACCTATTTTCCTAGTCCAATCTCATTCAATAGCTTACAATATTCCAACAAACAAACATTGCCTAAAACAGATTTCCATAACGGTGATAAATAATTGCACGGAACCCTTTACATACAAGTCCAACTCGTCCCTGATCTGATTTTTCAATTTTCTATCTATCACTATTTTTATCCTTATAGAATATGGCATCGAACCCCGATACACAAATCCGACTCGATTTTGACCTGTCTGTTTCCCATTTTTCATTTGTTTCAAAATTAAACCTTATCATGTTAGCACGAAGGCTCATTTTCATTTGCTTCAAAGTCCTAGTCGAATTTCAATAAATATTTATTTTACTAAATTCTTTATTCATCCGTTTCGTTTCAAAATGCACCTACCCGCGTAGATATTAAAGCTCACTTTTCTTTGAAACACAATCGAACCGACCCTTCTTCGAAATTTCGTTTTTCCAATACTGAGAATCTTAACTTTATCCCTCCTTCAAAAATGCACCTACCACCTATACAATAAAGTCTATTCTTGATCTCGATATCAACTTTAGTACCGCCAGAAATCTCCTAGAGCGTTTGTTTAAACTTGAACCTTCCCACCTATACATTAGGGCTCATTTTAGATTGCAAAGCAATCTGTCAGTTTTCTTTTTCTTAAAACCTACCTAGCTAAGATCATTTCGTTTCATACCTTCTGTCAAACTGAACTTTATCATCTACGCGACAAGGCTCAATCTCGAATACTTCCTTAGTTCATAGCCTTTGAAAAAGTCTCCTAGAATCTCAGAATGTTCCACAAAGTCGATTTAAGTAATTTGTGCCTTACTGCCTATACGTTAAGGTTCAGTTTAGGTTGTTGTTGATCCGTTTGACCAAAACTAAACTTTAACCTGTTTGATTTGAGAATTTATTTTCAGATCGTAAACTCAGTAATAAATATTCTTCCTACATTATCCGACTTAACAAAAAGAGATGTTTTCAGATTATCATGTCTTCTATGCTGATGCTATTTTTCCTACGTAAGTATGGTTATTTTTTGAGGAAATCATACAAACTCTATGATTCCTTAAAGAATAATTGGTAAGTATTTCTATAAATGTATTACTGACCCATCGCGGCCTAAAAGTAACCTGATCAAGATCAAACACTCATCACAAGTCACAAATCTTAGAGAAATATAAATACATTTGCTCTCCGACTTTCACAATTTACCTAAAATTATAATATCCCATGAAATTACAAATTATAATATCCTCATAATCAAAGTCGGTTTCAAGATTTTTTTAAACGAAAACCATTTTACTACAATCCTATCAAAATGGTTGCTAACCTAATTTCAACTTTCCTGCTCATACAATAATGTCCACATACATATTGAACCTTACTGCTATGATAATAAGGTTCACAAGGTTTTCAAAGCAAAATCTTCCTACTATAATACTACTGAATATTTGCCAACCTAATTTCAACTTTCCTGCTCATACAATAAGATCCAAGGCCATTCAAGGAAAATCTTCCCAATACAATGCTTCAAAATGGCTGCTAACCTAATTTCAACCTTCCTGCTTATACAATAAGGTCCAAGATTTTCAAAGGAAAATCACCTCAGTACAATACTTCAAAATGGCTGCCAGCCCAATTTCAACCTTCCTACTTATACAATAAAGTTCAAGATTTTTCTAAGGAAAATCGTCCCAGTACAATACGTCAAAATGGCTGCCAGCCCAATTTCAACCTTCCTGCTTATACAATAAGGTCCAAGATTTTCAAAGGAAAATCACCTCAGTACAATACTTCAAAATGGCTGCTAACCTAATTTCAACTCTACTGCTCATACAATAAGGATCAAGATTTTTCTAAGGAAAATCACCTCAGTACAATACTTCAAAATGGCTGCTAACCTAATTTCAACTCTACTGCTCATACAATAAGGATCAAGATTTTCTAAGGAAAATCACCTCAGTACAATGCTTCAAAATGGCTGCTAACCTAATTTCAACCTTCCTGCATATACAATAAGGATCAAGATTTTTCTAAGGAAAATCGTCCCAGTACAATACGTCAAAATGGCTGCCAACCTAATTTCAACCTTCCTGCTTACACAATACGGTCCTCATACATTCTGAACCTTACTGCTAAGATAATAAGGTCCACGACTTTTTCAAACGAAAATCTTCGTAGTACAATACTTCAAAATGGCTGCCAACCCAATTTCAACCTTCCTGCATATACAATAAAGTTCAAAACTTTTCAAAGGAAAATCTTCCCACTACAGTACTACCAAAATGATTGCTAATCTAATTTCAACTCTCCTGCCTATACAATATGGTTTACTTTCGCATATCTCACATCGTTTGACATCGCTGTTTTACTTTTCATTTTCTATGGCACTAGTAGATTACGCGCCAGTGTCAGTGAAAATTATTACTTTTGCTACGATTCAGTTTTTTATTTTGTGGCGTCTTCCCTTCAACTCCGCCAGTGTCAAGGTTCGTTTTGATTCAGTACTATGAATGAATCTGTCATTGTAAAATCGACTCTATTACTTAGGCAGTTAAGTCTATTATTTGATATGCTCGATCTAATCTTTCTACTGTATTGATACTTGATAAAGGATCCTTGCTATCGTTCGTTTTTGTTACTCAAAATGATTCTAATGCAATAATAGATTTCTTTACTTTAGATATTTAGGATATTAAAGAGGTTCTTCTGTTCCAAATTGATACATTATGTTTTCATAAGACAAACCCACGAAACGTCCCACATATTTTGTGAGAGCGGGACGGCGACCTACAGAAAGAAGGCCCCGTACCGTTACACAGTTCAGTTTCCCACGCAATAATGAAAAGTAAGTAGAACCCTTTTATTTGATAAATAAATAGATACCTACTTCAAAACACTAGAAATGGAGGGATTTATTTTTAATAATCTTATTTTTCGTTCGTAATATGTGCTTCAGCGTTCTAGGTACGTAGAAGTAGGTAGGTTGCGCTTTAGTTTGATTTGGTAGGTTAAATGGGTTTAGGTAGGTTCCTAGTTCCTACCCACAATAGATAGATACCTTTCTAGTCAGCATTTGAGGTGAAGCGATGAGTACTGAAATACCGATAGCAAAAGGTCCAGGTTATGTCATCTTCATTTCCGACAATCAGGTAGGTACCTACCTATGGTAGTCCAAATGGACTTTTACGATCCTGGATATTTTTTCATTTTTTCGTCACGGCAGCCGGTGACTTTCGAAACTATTGTAGGTATACTTCGAAACTAAGGTAAGCACCTGCCTACCTACCTACCAACTTACAGCTACAGATACAGCTTACATGCCCGAATTGAGTCCCCGCGTTTGTCATGTGATCATGTCGTCATGTTCATGTCATGATAGGTAGGTATTTACCAACCTACCTACCGTTCCCAGCGCGTATCGCCCGCCCGCCAATACATTGGTAGGTAGGTAATCTGTGTGCGACTGACTAGTGACGGTACGTTTGACTTTCACGATGGCTTGACTCCCTGTTCAAAAATACCTACCTTCCAACCATAGGTACCTAACCTATTAAAGTTCATGACGGCAAGATAGGTACTTTTTAGGCCTTTCTTTTAGATAGATACACTTCTTTTCCATGGGTAACACCGACGAACGGCGTGAGGAACCCTTTGTCATGTCGGTCATCGCCGCCAGCCGGTCCTCTACCTACTACTACCTACTTACCTACCTGTCTACCTATGGGTCGCTCGCTTACCACCTAGTCTCATGACCCAAATCCATTGCCTATCTACCGATTTAGGTGGGGACCTATTTATTCCCTATTAGAAATATGACTTTCTACTCAGGTAGGTACTTACCTACTTCTATATGGTAAATAAATTATAAGTAAAAAACATTTTAATACAAGCTTTTATTTGGGTACGCTAAAAAGTATAAAATAATCTATTTACTAAAACTTTAACCTGTAACTTTTATAGCATTAAATCTACGTCTTCACAATTTATACGATATAAAAGCTTGTCGCGAGATTTAAGTAGGTACTCGTGTGGCGTGACTTAGTTTAAAAGTTTATTCAAGATCATTTACACTGGTTTTCTAATTTATTTATTGATTTAGACACAGGTCAAATCTCGCGACAAGCTTTTATATCGTATAAATTGTGAAGACGTAGATTTAATGCTATAAAAGTTACAGGTTAAAGTTTTAGTAAATAGATTATTTTATACTTTTTAGCGTACCCAAATAAAAGCTTGTATTAAAATGTTTTTTACTTATAATTTATTTTTTGCTTTTTAGTAATCTCTGAAAAAAAAGTTACAACATTCTTCATTGACTTTGAAACTGCGTCCATACGGACTACTGGTGCGAATCTGCGAGGCATCTCGGTCTCATGAGTTTCTTACGACAACTCGGTATGAGTTTCGTTCTCTACGATAAGCTTCTTGTACCCAAGCGGGGCAATCGCTAAACTTTATGTAGCTTCTTCATTGACAGTGCCATGAACAGAAGACTAAAAACCCCAACAAATCTGTGCAAAGCGACGTCATTTACCTCACACTATTATTTTATCTTTCATTTGTCTATGTTTTTCACCCATTTAGTAAGAAAACATAGCAATCTTAATACGTCATCTAACCTTTAGTCCGTCATATCTGGTTTTGTTTTGAGTGTGACGTAAACGTCACTTTATTTTTCGAGTTATTCTGAAAAATTCCTTTCATTTGACATCCATATTGTAAAAAAGCATAAAAATGATATTCTGCCATCTTAAGAAGTCCACCATAGTTAAATAAGAATGACGTCAACTTGTAATTCGAATAGGTAATTCTCAGCAAGCCCTTTCATTTGACACTCATATTGTAAATTATCATAGGTGGCCATCTTTAGATGTCTGCCATATTATTGTCTGAGTTCTACTCAGCAATCCCTTTCATTTGACACCCATATTGTAGGATTGCGTCAAAAATTACTGATCGGCCATCTTGGATATTCCGCCATTTTGGATTTAGAATAACCACTTACAATCTAACATGCATTGTCATCTGAGTTAAACGTGTTTACAAAATTTCAGCTCAATCGGTTGAGGACATCTGCTTCAAAATTGAGTTGCAAGATTTGACCCGAACAAACATTTTTACTTAGATACACTGCAAGTTAAATAAAAGCTTTTAAAAATATTTCATATCGGCCAGGTAATTTAGGAGTTTATCAATTGCATATACCTAATTCATACTTACAAACGATAGGTAACTTCATTTAACAAATCAGAATGTAAAAGTAGCAACCCTAAAGAGTAGGCATAAGTGAGCGAAAGAAGGGGCGAGCTGGCCTTCTGTAAATTCTCTATTTTGTGGTTCTACCCTAACTTCAACTGTGCTTCTACCATACATAGTCTACTTACGATGACTCCTGCCATCTCCTGCCTGCCGGACAGGTAACAGCAAAATCACCTTATAAATGGCAGCTAGTAGCTGCTTCAATAAACCGTGACTTTCAACTTTCTTTACCTACCTACAATAATAGGGAACCGAGAACCCAATATAAACAAACCGTAAGTGAAAACCGTTTTATTTGACTATTTCTATAGTTTTATTTTACTAAAAGTAAACACACTACTGTGATGGAAATTCCTATGAGAGTTCCGTTCTGCCGTCTACACAAAGATTTCCTCCCCGCCTGTTCAATGTGTTCGTTGCGCACTCAAAACTGCATGAATTTCAATTTGTTCACACGGAGCGGTGAAACTTGCCGCTAAACAACTTCTCTGCTCTTTTCCAGCAAGATGAGGTGAGTTTCGAGTTCGCAGATAGTTCTGTAAGCAACTCTGGTGAGAATCTTCAACGTTTCGACGACTTGACATAAGGAAAGTTTAAAAGCTGAGTTTTAACTAAGTTTCGCAAGTTTATAATCAGACCTTCGCTGATACTTTTAAGAACCTCAAACAAGTTTTCCAGCCAAAAGTTACTCGCTTCCAAGTTTATATAACCTTTTCTGAAATTACCATAAGCGAGATCGCCATTTTATAGGCCGTTGGGCGCTCTACCTCCTATTTAATTCCACTTACTTTGTCGTTTGCAGTCTATCTATTTACCCAAAAATAGAATACCAACCTACGTCCATAGACTTATGATATTAATTTATTTAAATTAGGTAACAAATTTACAAGCCTAACGGCATTAAGTCTACAACGTGACTTACGATTCGGCATACCTACCTAATTGCTGCCTTGCTGGTTAATACCTATTAAATTAAGTGTCATTTCATTCCTACTTATGTTTATTCTTTTTTGTAATTTGTAATGTTCATTAACTAAACGGCTTAATTTTTTTACTAAACGACTTCCTTTCCTTTCCACTTTCGTATATTTGTCATCCTGTAACACGCGGTATAAGCTGGTATAGAGTGGCGTCTAAATCCATTACGTTCTTTCTTCCCTCTTTCCGCGCCTTAATGCCACAACAACATACTCAATACTGAGTCGCCATTACACTCTTTTACTGCGGTCCAGCTTAAGCTCGGCTTAAGCCGTCGAGCTGGCTTTAAAGGAGCTGCTTGCTTTGGTATTAGACACGCCTTCTACATTAGCCAGCTCGAAACGAGCTGTCCGAGCTAATTGCGCTCAGACGCCTACAGAATAAAGCTTTCTTTTCCCGTGTTGTGATTTTAATTTTTATTTCTTGTATTCCTGCAGTATTGCGGGTATTTTCTTTCCATTGGAGATTGAATTGAACGAGATTGTTCTGATATAAGAGGATCTACCGAATAGCCTGTATGTTCACTATTTTTACCCGACGACCGTAGGGCGTATATGGACGCAGTTTCAAATTCCAACAGAATATTAGGTACTTTGAAATAACCGAAGCCGTGTTTTATTTTTTAATGGGAAGTAATAGGCTTGTTTGTTTTTTCTTTGAAATCTTGTATTTAATTTCATTGGAGATTAAATTCATTGAGATTAGAGTGTACCGATAAAAGAGATTTTATTTCGGTCGAGCTTAAACCACAGAATAGACAATAGTATGTAGTATAGTACTACATACAGAACGGACACTCTCCCCCCCGCACCCGCGCCGCTTACCCGCCCCCGCCCGCGAAATGTCAAAAAATTAGTGAAGACTTAAGTGAACCAAAGTGCTAGGTATGGTGCTGGACTTGTTGCATGTCCGTTTCATCCAAGAAGGTTTCATCGTGGTTTCTTGTAGATACCTATTAGACTGAAACGAAGGCACATGACAGTTGTCTATAACGAGCCCGTTGTATGGAAGTGTCCGAGGTGTATATGTTACAGGCAAAACCCTTAACTAGTCAATAACGTTATTGACTGGAAAAACCAGTCAATTACGATATTGCCTAAGGGCTTCAGTCAAAACCCTTATTGACTGGTTTTATCTACTAAAAGCAGTCAATAACGATATTGACTGACGTGCCCAGTCAAAACCCTTAATAGGTTAAAGCAGTGCGGTGCGGAGAGTTTCGGTGTGTGATGCGGCGGGTAACACTGAATTGAGGTGAGTTTATGTGCTATGCGGCGGATAGCAGTGCGGTGCGGAGAGTTTTGGTGTGCAATGCGGCGGGTAGCACTGAATTGCGGTGAGTTTATGTGCTATGCGGCGGAAAGCAGTGCGGTGCGGGGAGTTTCGGTGTGCAAAGCGGCGGGTAGCACTGAATTGCGGTGAGTTTATGTGCTCTGCGGCGGAAAGCAGTGCGGTGCGGGGAGTTTCGGTGTGCAATGCGGCGGGTAGCACTAAATTGCGGTGAGTTTATGTGCTATGCGGCGGAAAGCAGTGCGGTGCGGGGAGTTTCGGTGTGCAATGCGGCGGGTAGCAATAAATTACGGTGAGTTTACGTGCTATGCGGCGGATAGCAGTGCGGTGCGGGGAGTTTCGGTGTGCAATGCGGCGGGTAGCACTGAATTGCGGTGAGTTCATGTGCTATGCGGCGGAAAGCAGTGCGGTGCGGGGAGTTTCGGTGCGCAATGCGGCGGGTAGCACTGAATTGCGGTGAGTTCATGTGCTATGCGGCGGAAAGCAGTGCGGTGCGGGGAGTTTCGGTGTGCGATGCGGCGGGTAGCACTGAGTTGCGGTAAAAATTATGAGCGATGCGGCGGGTAGCACTGCGTTGCGGTGAGATTATGAGCGATGCAGTGGGAAACAGTGCGTTGCGGTGAGTTTAGATGCGATGCGGCGGTTAGCAGTACGGTGCGGTAAGCTACGGTGTGATGCGGCGGGTAGGAGTGGTTACTGCATAGTAACCGTCAGGATCGATATTTAAAAAAAAATAGGAGAAAAAGTAGGTGGAATGGGGATAATCAGGTCATGGGGCGATTGCGCACGCTCACTGAAATACATCTTATAGAAGATAGAAGATGGAGGCAGTCAGGGTGAAAGTCTACTGTTTCGCTCGCCGGTGGCACTGAGCCCGAGTCCTCGAGTAACCACCGGGTGGTCTATGACTTCAGGGAGGGGAGGCCACGTAACTGCTGAGGTCAACATAAGTGAAGAGCCGTCTACGACTTGGGCATGTCCTTATGGAATAACAACTGGCGAGCGAGACAGTAGACTTCCAATCTGGCTGTGACCATCGAACGGTCCTGATGGTGTTCTAAGACCAGCCAGGACATACCTATTAAGGGTTTTGACTAGGCACGTCAGTCAATATCGTTATTGACTAATTTTATTAGATAAAATCAGTCAATAAGGGTTTTGACTGAGTACCTTAGGCAATAACGTTATTGACTGGTTTTGCCAGTCATTAACGTTATTGACTGGTTAAGGGTTTTGACTGTAACATATATAATTAACAGAAAAAGGTGTGCGTCAGGATGGCGGGTTAAACATTGCTGCCTAATTGCTGCCATTTGCTGCCAATAATGAGAGATTTGCTGCTAACATATTTTGGAGAGACAACTCATTTTAGGTTGACCCACCATTCAGACATCAGGATGGCGGGTCAAGTACCCGTAGCAATGTTCATTGGCCAAAAATTGCTGCTCAGTTGCTGCCTTCGCTATTTGTAAACATAGATCCTGTAGCTATCAAAGACAAAATAAATATACCGTACAAGTTTAATAACAAAGCTCAAGACAAAACGCCTGTCAAAAGTATGTGAGCATATCTTATGTGTAAAGTCTTTTAATATTTTATTGGGCATTAACGGGCATTCTTATTACTACTGCTACTTTAGGCGTCTACTCTATAGCTTGCCTGAATATAGGTACTCTAAGACTGTACCTACAGCATTTGCAGAATACGGAGTAAAGCTAGCTCAAATTATGGCACAAGTTTCTGTATCACGATTAGCATAATACTAAGACGTACCACGAATAAGCCTGAGTTTATTACGGTAATGAAGATGTTCCTATTCAGATGCAGCGATGGCACTTCCACCGTGCTACTGGGTTATATCACAAAGTAAGTAATAGCTGGCGTCAATCCAGAGAGCCGCCTTCAAGGAAAAGTTGCTATATTCATACAGAAAAGTCGCTAATACTCAAATTTCGTACATAGGGGTTTTCGGGTGCGATAAATCGATCTAGATAGGTTTCATTTTCCAAAACTTGTTGCTTCACACTTTTTTTGTAAATTCTTTAAAACTAACAGCGACATCTGTTGGTGAATAAGACAGTGTAACGGTGTAACCGTGTTTGTAAGTTGTTTTGAAACTAACGCGTAAAGAATGAAAAACCGAGCGAGCTCGGCTTACCAGCTGGTGTAAGTAATGTACCTAAGTATGTTTGAAGTACGTTACCTACTGGATGAGGGAGGCACAAGACCGTAAAAACTGGCGTGAGAAAGAAGAGGCCTATGCCCAGCAGTGGGCTGTTGTAGGCTGTTGATGATAATGATATTAATGATGTTTGACCCAGGTACTTACGGCATATTAAAAATTCAAAAGGAAGTAGCAACCCTAGAATGTAGGCATAAATAGTCGGGAGAAGGAGCGAGCTGTCCTTCTGGTGGTTATATCTCGACGACTTTGTATTGTACTTAAGCGGGGCTTACGCGTAACGTCCGTTGCTGCGCTATTTTAAAACACTGCGTAACGCATGCGTTAGGACGATACGAGTTTCCACCCTATTCCCATACAAATATGGTTATGTCAAACGTCTTGACAGACGCGTTCGTCGATGCAGCGTTGTGCGATACGCAGTACCTACTAGAGGATGCGTCTTTCAAATCGCGTGACATAATTGCACGTAAATAAGGTGGAAATTCTTATTTTGCTAATGCATGTGTTATGTAGCGCGAAGATAGCGAAGCAACGGACTTTACGTGTGATTCCCGGCTTACTTAGTTCTCAAGCTTTGTATGTAACCGTTTAAACCAGATGCTCGTTAGTTTTCGCTGAGATAATACATAAGAATGTTTTATGTCGGAGATCTAATAAGCAACATTTTAGGAAAGCCCACTATAGAAATTTTATATACCATGGCACGGAAAATCTCACACACACACGCACACACATATATCATCAATCAATCACATCCAGTTAAATAGCCTACTACTGGGGAGGCCTCCCCCGTAAGGTACACGCTACGATCATGATACCTATCCCATTTTCGCCATCTTGTCGCTACCAGCCACCCTCTTCCAGTCATCGGTATAAGTAAATAAGCCTCGTAATTAACCTACAGTAAGAAAGTCTTTCCGAACTAGGTCCTTTGTTTACAATACCAACAAAAAAGCTTAAAACCCAACTTTGCGCACTTATTTATTCTGGCCAGAGGCAAAACTGTGCCTGGCCGAACTTACAGCGGAGATTTACAAAAAGGCAAAGTTGAACAACGGGCGCGGGAGCATCATTAGAAAGTTGCCGAGTAACTCTTTTCGCCTCACCATGAATATTCAGGGTGACATCGTTAATACTGGATGCTGGAAGTTGGCTGGCTGCCCCTCTTAACTTGCTTCTGGTTGAGTAAAAGTTCTGTGAACTGACGACCTTGTTTACTGGTTTATAGGTCACTAGAACTTAGGTGGAAGACTTTATTGTTGATTCTATTAGACGAAGTATCGGTTACCTAAAGATAATCTTTTTGATCGGGTCATAGACCTTTGTATGATTCTATCGCACACATCTACAAGGAGAGATATAAGGGTGATATTTCTTCCTAAACTAAATATAGAGCAAGAAACTTAATACCTAAGCAGGAAAAGTTTCCTCAATACGTTTCAAGTGGTGCACCAGTCCATGAAATAAATTGAACATTGTTCCGCGAATAACATTTAATCAGACATGAATCTTCCATACCTACAAACTACTCCGCTTAAGAGCCTCGTTGCAATCTATTGTTTCTTTCTACCAGTTGTTTTCAGTCAGTTTTTTTTCCTTAATAGCTACAATAGACTAAGAAAATAAAGTGTCTATTAGAATAACAACGTCGTACGTTGCCGTTGGATCAGCCAGCGATTTTTCCCTCTTACTCCCAATGATGTATGGATATCGCGGCTCAAGTGTTAACCTTTATACAAACTCCTGAAAGTGATAAATGGCGGAAAACAGTTTTTGCCGAGCGCGGTGCCATCTGCGAAACTTTCACACATTTATATTACTTACGAAACAAAATTGGTTCGTTCTTGCTATAAACAGGTAGGTACTGAAAGTGATAGCGTGGGTTATGTACGGAAAATACCATTACATAATATGATGTCAGTAAATATCAACCAGGAATTATCAGGTCGTTTGGCGACTCGGTGTTCCAATAATAAAAGGGAAGGCCTTGCGATGTGTCATCCGGATTGTCCGGACGAACCATCCGCATGCGGACTTCACTTTACTTACTTCAAGTGGGTGCGAGTCCGCACGGAAAATCCAGATGACGTAGCGCACGCCTTAATTTACTCATGATTTATGTAGGTATAGGTATGTTTATACCTTCGAGCAACGCATTTTCTGTCCCGTTCTAGCCCGGTTTATACTGAGTATAGCACCATTATAATCCCGTGAATTATTACTAACAGAAAAGTTCAAAATAACTTTACAACTATGCGAACGTGTGACCTAGTCACGAGCAAAGGTAAAAAATATCCGACATCAAACTCAGAAACTATGTTCGGAATTTTCGTGAGTAAACTATCCCAACTCGGAAATTCGCCCACGGGCGACCCGCTTTTGTAATATTTGTCATAAAAATTACCACTTTGCAATATACGACCTCACAGGGAAAGGATACGGTCGCGACTTCGGTTGGTCCAGCTAAGAGAAAGAAAATTCCGAAAATTCTTTGTAATTTTTGTTAGTATCACAGTGTAAGAGTCACAACTTTTTAATTAGATAATGTAAAGCTGTTTGTGGAGAGATGATAGGTAAGTAAGTTTATACAACCACTGTTGGACATATGACTTCACGAATAGTGGGCACACTCCCCACGCTAGGTAGGCGGATCAGCAAGCACACTTGAGCACAGTGCATGATGTTTCTATCACAGGGAACGCTGTTCCCCATTCTCCGGATGAACTATAAAGCGACTACCTTATTAGGAGTCGAGTGTTTTTAGGTAGTCGCTTTATTGTGATGATGTTACCGGCCGTAAACCGGCATAACTAGATAAACAACAATACAAAAAGTAAAGCTATAGTAAGGATATAGACCTGCTGAAGTCATTCACAAGAGGTACGACCACTAAGACGCAACCTTTATGTAAATTTATTTTGAGGTGATATGTTGAACGAAGCGTAACTTATAAAGAATTCTTTGCTGCCTTTGGTCTTAAGTACCAAGTACATTTTATTTTTCAGTCATTTGCGAAGGTTATGAGTAGGTAGTAGAGTGTTTTCAAGGTAGGTACTTATCGAGTGGTACCAATCAATCTATTAACGTTACGCTCAACCCAAAAACTGAACAACTTCCTTCATGAAACATTTTACTTACGTTCCTCGGGGAAAGTACAGTTCAGTTTCTAGAAAGTAGGTCATTCCTACGTACCTTACGAATTTTCTGCGGAACTAGTTTACGTGAACTACATTTCTCACACTCTCCTCTGCATATATGGTTTACTTCTCCTTAAATTACCTCATACATTACCTACGCATGACATAGAGTGATGGATTGATAGCACTCCCGATGTAGGTAGGTTAGTAGGTACTATCACAAAGTAAGTATTGGCGGACGTCCAATACAGAGAGACGGCTACAACGATAAGTCACTACACACACACACACACACACACACACACACACACACACACACACACACACACACACACACACACACACACACACACATCTTAACGCCGTCGTTTACGTACGATTCGAACCGTTTCGAACCGGCTAGTAGCGAATGTTAACAGCGTTCGGTGCGAGTGGACGGCCACATGACGACTCGCAAGTATTATAGTGTAGGTTTGATATAATGTAAGTAATGTACCTACCCATTATAACTAAATTTGTCCCAGGTACCGCATTTCATAAAATCAAAAAGAGAAAGTAGCAACCCTAGCTGTAATAGTAGTTTATGCAACTGCCTTATAATGAGAGGCTTTAGGATGTGAGTGTCTGTTTATCGAGGCGCAGCCGAGTGTGATAATAGTTTGACAGGAGCATTCTGCGTACACTATTTTATCTACACTCTACAAGAAAAACTATGAAAAGTAATTCATACCTCCGCACTGCACTATGGCGATTGCAAGCCTATCTACTGAACCACCAACTGAACGACTTTTGTACATAAGTAACTTTTTGACTAAACGTTAAAATGGAGGCCCATAAAAACTGAATAACTTTTAAAATTAAAATCATTTTTATTTTATCGGTAAAAGAGACATCCGGAAAAAGTATGAAACGCGGGCGAAGAATTTCGACTGAAGTGAGAGTTATACAGATTTAAAGTACATAATTAATAAAGCAAAACTCCTAAGTTATATTTTAAAAAATCGTCGCCGTTTTTTATTAAAATAAGTTTTAAATAAGTGAAGTGGTAATCATAATGATAATGCTGGCAACACTATGGTAAACTCTCAGTTTGGCACCGCTAAAAGAGCACGTATCCGAGCCAGAAACCCTTTTATTAAGGCTCCAGCAGACCGCAAAATGATTTGAAGCAAAGATTTAATAATAAATAAGTTCTCATAATTTCAAGTGTCGTCCCACCCACATTTGTTTTTTTTTTTTTGACGTTTCGTTTGTTTTGAAATACTAGACATTACGTTCCATTACGATTCAGATTTTAGTATGGAAATTATTTTTTAAGGCTGCATACTTTTAAAGCATTTATTTAACAATTTATTGTACACAGAACAGTAATGGGACAAATACAAAAAGAAAAAAGACACAACAGGTACTGCTTATCTCTAAAAAGAAATTTCTTACAGCAGACCTAAGGAAGTGAGATGTAGTTGAACATGAAATGCGGATGGGACGTGCACAATTTTGAAGTAGAAAATAAAATGAATAGCAAACTAAAAACTCCTAGAAATGTATACTATCAATACAATACATATACCTAACATATTATAATAATAATAAATACCTATAAATATATAAGCATTTCTTTCCTACTTTCGATTCTGTAAAACGATCATTACGAAATGAGTGTAGATAAATTCTTTATTATGTGCAACCATCAGCACCATTTCAACCTACACCTACATATTCGTACTATATTATCAACCTATACTGTACAGAGAACCAGCATTGTATTAATCAATGAGTAACTCGTGTTGCAACTGATGGTATCTACCTACTACGCTCTCTATTCAATCGTACCCTTGCTTGCTTTGTATTATCATATCAGATCACAACGCGATTGAAATAAGAACAAATACAGTGCCGTCTTTGGTAATGCTAGGTTTCTTGGATGCGCGAATCAGTTTACTTGTAAGAAAAATATTTTTTGAAGGTCTATAGTATATTATATGCGAAGAAAATTATCAATTTATTGATTAATTAGGAAGCGAAATGCTTTGGGCTGTTTCTGGCATTTCGAAGTCTACAGCCCTCCACCCCCGCCACTTTGATTGCAAAAGCTTGTCAATACCTAATACCTGAGACGCTAAGCACATTTTGTGATATTTCTTTCCTAGAATTATGAAACTTGGTACAGTTGTTCTTTAGGTGCTAGTGAGTAGATTAAGCCCGGTTGACAAAGGGTTCCGCACCTAAGGGGGGAGGGGGAGGGGGGGGGAAGATTTCTTGTTCCGAGTTCCGCTCTAAGCCATACAACTTATAAATTAATGTTATTATGGCAAGTGTGGTATCATTTTCGGGTGAATCATAGACGGGGTATTCATTTATGGAACAAAAATCTCACGTTTTCCTAAGAAAAAATATCAAGAAAAGGAAAAAAAAATGAAAAATCTATACTTTTAGCGTTAATTATACTCTATAATAATAGAAAATTGAAACAATAAAAAATCTGGCTATAATGCTACATTTATATAGATTATAAATATATATGATACATTAACACTTTGTCAATGGAAAGTAGGTGAAAAAAACTTTTCGCTGGAAGGTGTGTCTTGCTTTATGTTTCATCACAAGTCATTGTATTGACATAAGATTTGTATGACGATATGGATTCCTTTTCAGGTTATTATAACTGTAACTTTCAGTTATGAGCTGTGTATAAAATTATGGAATTAAAAATCAATTTTCTTATATCTTAATTACAATCATTAATATTATATCTATAATCCTCCAAACAAAGGACAATGCTCACGAAGTATGGAAAAAATACCCAGGCCCGGCGCAAACATTATGTATCTCAGTTTGTCAGTATAAATGAGTAATGAAATGCCATATTTGTGCCATTACCGAAAACGATGGCTAAATGTAAGAAATTGCTATTTGTTTTTTGACAGGGATTGTATTTACATTTAAAAATAGTAGAAGCTTTTCAACTGATATGTTGATGATGACAATGATATTTAAAGGACAATTGTCCATTTTAATAATTGTCCATTCATATGCAAAATCGGAAGTCCAGAATAACGCCAATGTCAAAGAAATATCTAAACGTGGTAATAGAAAATAAAGCACAGATCGCAATAAACACTGACGAGAGACTGTGCATGATCATATCATTTTGTCACTTATACAATACACCTTTTCTAGGTATAAAATGCCACGAGGATATTGTAGCATCCACAAGAGTAAGCGAGATAGCACACGTTTGCATTGTTTCTCGTCTGAACAATTCAACAAGTCAAGTAGTCGATAGTTTTCTCGAACTACCCGCAATACCGCGCGCGGGAGTTTTCGCGATTTCTGCCTTCCCCCGGTCGTAACCGGAGTCTCTGTAGCACCCGACGACCCAGACAAGACACCTAGTCGCATGCGACGCCTCCAGAACCTGCCTGTTTTTACAGGCAGCGATTCGAGACATCGCCCATGAGCCTCAGCCTCGAAGGCGACTCCCCGTCGGTCGCTTCACGCCCGACGAGAAGATGCTACAGTGCAGTCTTGCTCGCACTTGTAAGACTTATACCACTCTGTAATGATGCTCAGGGTGAATTCGGAGCATATTAACTCAATAAAATAATGAAAGTTTAATATAACAAAACAATCATAAAAATTACACCTTATAAAAAATAAATAGCAGTTTCCTATATTTAGCCATCGTTTTTAGTAATGGCACATATATGACATTTAATTACTCATTTATATTGATAAACTGAGATACATATAGATTGCGCCGGGCCTGGGTTTTTTTTGAGCATTCTCCTTTTAACTGTCTCAAAATAGTAAAAACGAGGCACTTACCGCGATTCCATTTTTATTTTAGTTGTCTGATATTGCGATCTAGTTTTATGGGTCATGATCACTATTGATCACGGAGCAACCACGAAAGTTTAGGACAGTTTATTAACTGTGTCTTGAAACAGCGCTGTAAATAATAAAAAATTATGATTTGCTGTCTTGAAATTATAGTAAAATAAGTTAACATGTATAAAAGCGTAACAGATATAAAGGAGAATGCCCATTTCTGGTCTAAGAAATTGTATCGCCTCAAAATGAAAATTAAAGCAATATGTAATATCCCTCATTCTAATGCAGAATAGCTATGGCAATTGTTGTACAAAACAGGGAAACTAACTTTATTTTTAAAGGTCGTTCTACCGTTTGGTATTTTTACCAAATATTTTACTGGGGTGTGAACCTTTTTTGCTCTGTTTGCTTCGGTATAGCTAACAATAACGATTTTAGAACGAAATACTCGATATACGGTCAAACTTCAGCACTTTTGTCTTTTCCGATACCCAACTTTAACATTCAATAACTTCAGAACTCCTATCATAATTAAATTATTTTCAGTTACAAAATGTTAAGCAATAATTAGACTTTATAATTATTTAACTTTGGCTTTGACGCGAGACCTGCAAGTAGTGAGGCAAGCAATAGACGAACATCCATACTCGAGTGGGCATGATTCTTTGATATTTTATTTACTTGCCTTTTTTATATTTACATATTGGATGAAACATAGTTTATGTTCGTACGTATCGTTTTTCGACGGAAGAGGCAAAAAGAGTGCGTTTGAGGCTTGGCAAGCATATCCGGAAGTAAATAATGGCTTTTTAGCTGCATATGAGGGGCATATTGATGACGCTATTCCTTTCATTGAAAAATATGTAATTATCCTATATGACAGGTAAGTAAGTTTAGTTCACAACAACGCAGCATAATTCAACAATAAAGCCTTGATTCTAAAATATATAATACTTAATTCCAGATCTAGCACTTGCACGGAAATAAATGAATGCCGCAAACATTTGTTCACGAAGAAGTACCGTCAGCTTGACAACATTCCACCTACGAAAGGGGCATTACTCCAGCATTTTCTACGGGCCGTGTATCAGGGTGTACACACATGGGGTCAACTCTCGCGTATCCAAAGTCTTCCTTGTCCTTCTAACTGGGGCTGGAATAGAATGGACGATGAATGGCTACCTCTGTGGAGTAAATGCCCGTAGCCTCAGAGGCTTGCCTCGAAATAATAAGATGCAGATGCAAAACAAACTGTGGCGGCAGGTGTAAGTGCTTGAAAAACCAACTAAAATGTACAGATTTATGTACCTGCAGTGGAAATTGCAATAAAACATAAACTATGTTTCATCCAATATGTAAATATAAAAAAGGCAAGTAAATAAAATATCAAATTTTATATCTGTTACGATTTTATACATGTTAACTTATTTTACTATAATTTCAAGACAGCAAATCATATTTTTTTATAAACTGTCCTAAACTTTCGTGGTTGCTCCGTGATCAATAGTGATCATGACCCACAAAACTGGATCGAAATATCAGACAACTAAAAAAAAAATGGAATCGCGGTAAGTACCTCGTTTTTACTATTTTGAGACAGTTAAAATTTGTTTGGAGGATTATAGATAGAATAGAATAGAATCATTTATTCATCAAATTGTATAAACAGTATTTTACAAAGTTAGTAAAACATGATATCAAAAAGACATGTCAATTAAATTTGGTTTAACATAAAAATGTTGTTAACATAAAAATGTTTCACATAAAAATGGTTTAAATAAGACACAATAACACAAAAAGTCATAAAATTAAATTATTAAACAACAAAATTATGTTTTCTATATTCTTCTAATTTATAGAAGGGATTAGCACAAAGTATTGATTTTACTTGAGTCTGGAATCTAGATACACTTTCAATATCTTTAATATTTTTTGGCAAATGTTCATATAGGTCCGGGCCAATTACTCGCGCATTTTTTGTTGCTAATGCTAATCTTCTAGGAATAGTAGCTAGACGACTTGCGTTTCGAGTATTTCGTGCATGTATTTCCCCATTTCGGCTGAATGTGTGTATATTTCGTTTGACGTATACAACTGTATCAAGAATATACTGCCCGCATACCGTTATTATGCGTTTTTCCTTGAAAATTGGTCTGCAGGACTGCTTCCTGGGAATATTGGCTATAATACGGAGCGCACGCTTTTGGAGTATAAGCACCCTTTCAGAGTCGGTAGAATCGCCCCATAAAATTGTGCCATAGGCGATGAGAGAATGGACGTACGCCCAGTATACTTCTAAAAGTACTTCTGGGGTTACAAGTTCCCTTAACTTACTCAAGGCGTATATTGCGGTAGATACTCTTGCACAGATGTAATCGACATGTGGCTTCCATGTGAGTGTGCTGTCCAACTTAAAACCCAGAAACTTAGTCAGCTTCACCACTTCAATGTCATGCGATAAGTGGATTCGATTTGGGACTATACAACCGCTAAAATGTATACACTTTGTCTTTTCTGTATTTAGTTTCAGACCATTAGACCCAAACCATTCCTGCAATTCAGCAACGACTTTATTGACTTTTGTCTGAAGTGTTTGAAGTGAGTCAGCAGTTACAATTACGCTAGTATCATCAGCAAATAGGATGACCTGTCCGTCGTTAATAGCCACTGGTAAATCATTCACAAAAATCAAGACGAAGACATTGCCGAGCGCCGATCCTTGTGGTATACCGACAGATATGGCGCCCGGGGATGATTGCATTTTATTACTGCCCTTCTGAATTTCTACAGTCTGAGTCCGATCCTCCAAGAAGGATGATAGGAGAGAGTGAGCCTTGTCTTTGATGCCAACTTTACTTAATTTTTTCCGTAGCAAATTGTGATTGACGGAGTCAAAAGCCTTGGACAGGTCGCAGAAAAGTCCTGCGACTTTGAGACCTTTATCCAAGGCGCTGATAATTGCGTCATTAAGGTTAATGCCTGCAGATGTTGTGGAGTGTTCTTTTCTGTAGGCATATTGCTTCGGAGACAAAATGTTGTTGCTTTCCAAATAGGAGCACAAGGAGGTGGCTAACACTGACTCTACTATTTTGGAAATAGTTGGAACAATGGCAATAGGACGGTAGCTATTAGGTTCATGTTTGTCTCCTGCTCCTTTGAAGATCGGACACACACGTGATGCTTTTAGAATCAGTGGATATTGATCGGCTTGTATGGTCTCGTGCACTAGATATGTAATCACTGGCAGAAGTATATCAGAATATTCCGCCAGTAGCCCACCGGAAATACCAAACAAATCGTTCGTGTTCTTCTTGCTTAGTTTATTAGAGATGAGTTTTTCAATTAATTTGGGATGTACAACTGGTAACTCGTAACTACTCGAAATCACATTAGTGTCCACATATTTCAGAGCTTTAACCTCGTCTGGTGGATACAACCTTGAGAATGACTCGCCTACACCAAGAAAATAATTGTTAAATGCATCCGGTGTTTCGACATCTTTTACAAAGGCGTCGCCTACTTTCAAACGGATATCGCTGTTTTTCTTTGTGCCTTTGTTGCTTTCCTCCCTTACAACTTTCCACGTCTCTTTTTTGACATTAGTACTGGCATGGAGTCTTTCCGAAATAACTGTTCTTTTTGTGCGTAATGCTAGGTCTTTAAATTTAAGTTTATGTAATTTTAGACATTCTTTTAGCACGGGTTCATGCGGATAGTCTTGAAGCAGTTCACAATAGCCTATTATATTTCGATTGCATTCTATGAGTTCTTTAGTAAGCCATGAACATTTTTGCTTATATTTTTTAGTTTTTAATAACTTTAACGGAAAGTATAGTTCGTAATAATATGTAATAACGTTTGTGAACTTTTCGATTTTAGAATTTATACTCAAATTACTAAGTATTAAATCGTTCCAGGAGTAAAACTCGAGGGAACGCCGGAATAAGTATTTATTCTCACTGTTAAAAATTCTTCGTGATATGGGTGGGCCTACTGGAACAATTTCGCGCTGTGGTAGTTTGTGAGTTATTTTTTGCGCGAGGTGATCGCCTATACCGGTTGTTACGGATTCAGCTCGTATGCTATCTTTACAAATGTTTGTGGCTGCGGCGTCAATGGAAGTGCTCGACCCTTTATCTATTCGTGTATGGAAATCCACGATATTACGCAAGCCGTGGCATTGCAACAGATCACATACCTTTATGTATTTTGCATCTTGTATAAGTGCATATAGATTCCAGTCCCCAATTATTAATATATTCGTGTATTTGCTTGTAATCTCAAGCAAAATGTTGTTTAGTATTGACAAAAACTTATCAAAGTCGCCTTTTCCGGATCTATAAAATCCTACAATAACAAAGTCATATTTTTTTAACAATATTGCAGTACAGTCAAAGTGGAATTCTTCTGTTAATGATTCAACATTTAACTTTGTCCATTCAACTTCTTCTTGGGCAAAGATAATTACTCCACCATGTATACGTTTTCTTCGGCAGAAACTATTCGCCACAACATACCCATCGAGGCGTATGCAGGGAACTTCACACTCTTCAAGCCAAGATTCGGAACATATCACTATCTCTGGTTTTATTTTATTTGCTGTACATTGTAGTAAGTCTAATTTGGTCCTCAGGCATTGAACATTCTGGTGCAGATATGTCATCGTTGTTTTATCGTTATTGTTTGAAACCAGAGACGGCGGTGTGGGTCGAGTGGTCACTGGGAGATGACCCAGAGAATGCTGGTGAAGAGGAGATATGTCCAACTCTTTGTCCGACTCTACAAGTTTATTTACTTGTACGCTGATTGGGTTTAACTCGAAAGGGCTGTTGTGAGGCCCAGCTGCGTCGTGGGTAATTTATCCACTGCTTTAATCTTGCGTTTTCAGGCCACATGTTAACAGAAAATAACAAGTCGAAGTTTTCCTCTGGAACCCCTATTTTGAATGATTTATACTTTCCACGGGGCGACAGCTCTTCTATGGTGCAGACACAACTAGGGCAGATTTCACCGAGGTACTGCTTGATGTCTCCCAAATCCGAAGCCATGTTCCACAGGTGCATAAATTTAAGGGTTTCAGCCGCCTTTAGCTTGGTGACAGACGGTCCAGCAACGCAGCGAAGAGACCTGGCACGGCGTGTTTTTTTGCTGAGCACTTCCTGAAAGCCCTCTTCGTCCTCATTATGTATAGATAGATTTGCAGAACTGCATCGGTCGACTCTACCATTATTATTTGTTGACTGCTTAATTGAAGTTTGTATAATTTCAGAATACATTTTAGGCGTTTCAATAGCAGCAACTACTGATTGGTTCAAGTCGGATTCAGTGTTCTTAGTGACCGGTAGCTCAGATTTCCTATTTGAATTCAAAGTACATTTCGCTTTACGCGGCTTTTTCTGTTGTTTTGCGCCGCCTCCTCTATTCTTCTTTTGGGACTGTAAGGTAATAGTAATGGTGTCGTCTTGTGCGGACTGTATCGAAGGTAAGTCGGGATCAGGAGTTACGTTAGCAGGTTGGCTGTGAGGGGGTGAGCTATCGTAATTTTTTGCCGTGTTTGAGGAAATTTCTTCAAGTATGGATATAATATTAATGATTGTAATTAAGATATAAGAAAATTGATTTTTAATTCCATAATTTTATACACAGCTCATAACTGAAAGTTACAGTTATAATAACCTGAAAAGGAATCCATATCGTCATACAAATCTTATGTCAATACAATGACTTGTGATGAAACATAAAGCAAGACACACCTTCCAGCAAAAAGTTTTTTTTTTCACCTACTTTCCATTGACAAAGTGTTAATGTATCATATATATTTATAATCTATATAATTGTAGCATTATAGCCAGATTTTTATTGTTTCAATTTTCTATTATTATAGAGTATAATTAACGCTAAAAGTATAGATTTTTCATTTTTTTTTTTCCCTTTTTTTGATATTTTTTCTTAGGAAAACGTGAGTTTTTTGTTCCATAAATAAATACCCCGACTATGATTCACCCGAAAATGATACCACACTTGCCATAATAGCATTAATTTATAAGTTGTATGGCTTAGAGCGAAACTCGGAACAAGAAATCTTCCCCCCCCTCCCCCTCCCCCTTTAGGTGCGGAACCCTTTGTCAACCGGGCTTAATTTTACTCACTAGCACCTAAAGAACAACTGTACCAAGTTTCATAATTCTAGGAAAGAAATATGACAGATTGATATTTTATGGGCTTAGCGTCCCAGGTATAAAGCTTGATTTCGTAAATGTATTTCCAAATCCCTTGATAAACGAGCTAGCGAATTCAGAACTTGCTACGTCTCGTAGCTGAGCTTGCTACGACGTAGCGTAGCAGACGGTGTAGCACTCACGATCGAAATGCTACGACAGCTGATTTCAACGTATGCAGAGATTGGCATTGTGTTTCAAGTTTATGTGTAGTTCAGTTCTGAATAATGATTATAAAACAATCTTAAAAGGATGCCAGAGTGATTGATGCCTGTATTCGGCTTTTTCATACAAACATGTTTCACTGGTTTCCTCCCGAATAATGCATGTTAAGCAGCGCTGTAATTCTATTTTAATAATATTATGTTCCTCCTATTTTGTTTTTCATAAGAATAATTTATCAAACTTTACTTGTCTGAGAGTTTAAAACGCCCCTACGTTAGCAAGTGGTTTATAAGAACACAAAAATAATTTTAATGAAGATTTTGAATTCAATAAAATTAAACTAGAATGCTTTCATTTAGAGATGGGCGGTGGGTATATACCCAATCTACCCATTTGGGTATATACCTGGGTAATTGGGTATTTACCGGGTAAATACCCATATGTACCCAAATGGGTGGGTAGATTGAAAAGTAATATTTTTTTCGTAATTCTCATTATTTTTGATTTTAACCATGAAGGTTCGTTAGATAATATGAATACTATGATTGATAATATATAGAGGGCCTTGTACGAGCTGACGGAGTTAAGTTATAGGGAGAAAAGAATAAATTTGTATTTTTTCATATTTTGACCTATGTTCCTTAGGAAAAGTTGTTCAATTTCATGGGCTGGTTTATCCTTTCAAATATTTGCAGTTATTTTTTTTACAACTTGTACGCGTGAACTTGACGGTTTGTCTAAAACTTTGTGAGCATACTCGGACCATGAAACTGAACAACTTTTTCTATGGAGGCCATGGTGGCAAACGAGAAAAAGTTTTCGACTTCCCATAAATTTTTATCTACCCACCTATTTGGGTACAAACGGGTATTTACCGGGTACGTACGGGTATTTACCGGGTAGTTGGGTAAATACCCGGGTACGTGCCCATCTCTATTTCATTTGATACGGAGAGCTTGATCCATATGGATCTCATTAGAACAAAAGGTTTTAGGCGAAAACACACGTAACGTCCAGTTGTGCGTAATTTTTGCGCTGCATAACGCATGCGTTAGGACAATACAATTTTTTTCCTTACCTATGCTTAAACCATATAAGTCAATGGCTTAAACAAATACGGCTTACGTGAAACGGTTTGACAGACGCATGCGTTGGGCGGCTTATCGTACAACTATGGTACAACGCTTCGTTAACGCATGCGTCAGTCAATACGTTTTAGGAATGTACCTACAGGTATATTGGGTATATACCTATACGTATAGGAATATGGTGGCGTATGCGTCTATCAAACCGTTTTAAGAATCTATAGGAATTAGGAATATATTTTAAGTATAACAAACAAGCTATAGAGTGCGCCTAAAAATTTAGAACTGTTTACAGTTTGTCTGCACACAACCTTTCTGTATGTCAGTACCAAAACGCCAGTGACAGCACTATTTCTCATACATTTGACGTCTGTATCTAGGGAGCAACTGCTTACGTTTTGACAGTGCGCACTCTATAGAGTGCTTACTTCGAGCATCTTCCGTCCCGTTCTTTCCTCCAAGGAGTGCTTATATGATATACTCTCAGACTGTACTATACGTATAGGAATAATGTGGAAATTTGGATTTTCCTTACGCATCCGCTAAAAAATCGCGGCAACTGACGTTTTGTGTGATCCCCGCCTTATATGCGGAAATTGCGGAATAAATCTGCATTGGTTTAAATCAAATACGTAATTAAATTTCAATTTGCTCGATAATTTGCATTAATTGGTCAGAATATGCTTCTATTGGATAGGTATCTCACGTGAATAATGAGTTATTTCATTATGAATAGGAATGCTTTGTTTCCAATGTTGATGAAGCTGTAATAAATGTAACAAGCCTTATTATTAAAAGACAAAAATCGATTGCCGTAACTTTAAAGTAGTATTTTGCGGTAAAAATCAAGCCGGCGCCACATGTAGCCAGTTTAAGCGCGTTTTTTTGTCTACATACATACCTAACTACATAAATTCTCTCGAACAGTCGGGTAAAAAGGAGGCAGTGACAGATTGTCAACCTGTCGCCTAAAATTGCAACACTTATAAATCATCGAATCCCTTAGTCGCTAGACAGCCACGGGAAAGATATAGCACAGATTTTGTTCCCTGTGGATATGGGGTGATGCTATTCTAAGCCGGGACCGCAGACTGAACAAATATCTCTAATTACCTACCAGACATTATGTAGCGGTAGCAGACAAACGCGTTACTAGAACATTAAACCACAACATAGAGAGTTTACAGAAGATTCCCTCGACCCTATTCAGGATTATTGCGATTGTCATTTTGTTACATAGCCAGTTGCTACGGTTGACATTTCTCAAATATCAAAACAGTAAAATTTGATACAAACACGTCATATAATTCTGAGCTAATTTTAAATCCAAGAAATATGACGTTCGTGCAGCTCGTCAAGCTCCAACGACCTGGTACCAACTGCACTAACACTACCCAAGACCTAGGTCCTAAGTCCTAAATCTTAGGTAAACGCACTTCACAGTTGATACACAGGTAAGTAGCACAAACGGTGCCAGTTCAGTGGTCAGTACCGTAGCACAAGTATAGAAACTATTTAAATAACTTTTGTGTGATTTTTATGTCCAGCACAGAAGGTGCCAGCACGCAACACGGGTGAGACAAACCGGCCCGCAGCGGTCACTTTTCGAGGGGTAACTTTTACGCGAATTTAGAGGATTCTATTTAGTTGTAAAAAAAATAAAACTTCTTCTTTTTTCAGTTTGGTTGGCGCAACGCAGACAATGGCAAGATACTGGATTAGCCGCTTTCCTCTTGAACTCCCACGTCTAGCTGGAAACTGGAATTTTCTTCTTAGAACCGTGTAAACTTGTAAAACTTGTCGTTTGAAAATTCCAATTTCCTTATATACTAACGAGCCTTACTTTAAAGAGAGCCGCGCCCGCCCCAATTTCGAAATTAAATTGCAACCAATTTTCTCTACGAACTTGCCATTGTTCAACGTTTTACCGTATATCAAAATAATCTTCAATAAAAACTTTTACATAAGTAGGTACATAATAACATTAGGTATCAAGGTAAAAAATCTTAAACATCTAAGTAATACAGGTTTCGTTTTATTGGACGATAAATGGACACATTTTGCATATCACATCAAATTATAACTAGGTTTTAGTGTTTATTTCGGAACCTAGAAGTTCTAGGTCATATAACTTATGTACTAAATGTGTAGAATAGGTGTATTAAGGTGGTATATGATGATACGTTCCCCAGATATGGGCGATATTGCTCTAATTAAAGTTTAAAGTTCAAAGTTTGGCAAAACTTAATCTATCGTCCAATTTATTAGTGATATGTCTTTATGCACTAGAAACTAAGAACTAAGATAAGAATCTAAAATAATACGTAAAAATATAAAAGTGAAAATATTTACAACGCCTGAAAAACTAGGTTCTAGGCTTCCTAGACTAAGTAATAGGTTGTCATAAGGATCAGAAAAACGTATAAAATGATTAGAAACTACTGATTTTACTGTAAACTAACGATTATCAACTGAAAAAAGGCAAAACAAAAAGTAGCAAACAATGACATAAATGCAAAAAATGATTATACAATAATACATCAACTTAATTCTAAAAGATAATGAAAAATGATTAATATCTAAGAGTTACGCATGCCCGTAACTTGGTTATTTACTTATTTATCTAATTTAATACAATTAGTCAAAAATCTGGTTTTGAGATGTTAGTTCGTAAAACGACCGCTGATAGCAGCACTAGATCTTGACCACACCTCCTTTCTTATTATATACATGGTTTGTTACATAGGTGTGTTTTGATATGTTAATTCCGAGAGCGGCTGAAGATGGCGCTAGTAGGTAGTATCTCAAAAGCATGACTGTAAAGAAAGCCATCTGACTTATCAACATAGGAGGCGTGACAATAAAATATTTTCTTACATGGTTTATTACTTATGTATGCTATGTATTAGCTGGGCGATGTTATTTAGTGTCTGAGAAAGCTTATCGTGTGATAACATGCCGGAGCTTTACATTGTAATGCTTAATATGTAAGTAGGTATAAGTAAATAATAGCTAGTTATTCTATTTTATTGCAAGGGATGTAGGATATGTTTTAGGTTGGTAGGTATGTACCAAGTTACGATTGCAGCTGAAACCATACGGAAGATGCCGTTCGCCGACATTCTCCCCCCGGTGCGAAAGTAGTGAGCACTAATCATCGTGCGGCGAATTGTCATGGTTAGATAAGATTACTAGGCGTGATGCTGGGCGTCGTAGTATGCCAGCAGTTGTTCTTACTTCGACTACTCGTACTCGTCCATCGGGACCAGGTAAGACGGTGACGACTTCGCCTCTTGGCCAGGAGTTTCTAGGTAGTGTTGAATCGACGATTAATACGATATCACCTGGGGCTGGGTTCTGATAACGTTGTGATTTGTTATTTTGACGCGGTAATAAAGTAGGTAAGTACTCGCGTGTCCATCTCGCCCAGAAGTGATCGGCGAGTCTCTGAGAAGCCCTCCAGGTTGATTCGTTAGCTATATCGTTGTCATCGAAAGTACCGAACATCATGTTGCCACTTGAGCGTCCTATCAGAAAGTGGTTAGGCGTCAGTGCTTCTTCTTCGGTTTCGAGTGATACTGCTGTTAATGGTCTACAGTTTACTGTGTGCTCGGCTTCTAACAATAGAGTGTGTAATACTTCTTCGCGTGGACTTCTTTCTTTCAACGTAGCGGCTAATGCGACTTTGATTGATTTTACTAGTCGCTCCCATGATCCACCCATGTTGGGGGCGCCAGGGGGTATGAATTTCCATTGAATTCGCCTACTCTCTGCGTATTCTTTAAGTCCATCATTACACTCACTCCATATCTCTGCGAGCTCTCTATTGGCGCCTACGAAGTTAGACCCATTGTCACTGAAGATAACAGCTGGTTGGCCTCTTCTTGTCATGAATCTTCTGAGGGCTAGTATCATGGAAGATGATGAGAGTGAAGCTGCGAGTTCTATATGTACTGCTCGCGTGGTAAGGCAAGTGAATAATGTGCCCCATCGCTTCTCATGTCGTCGTCCTATGGTGACGACCATCGGCCCAAAGTTATCTAGTCCAGTACATGTGAACGCAGGTTGATTGCGTGCTAATCGCTCGATAGGTAGGTTACCGTGCGGTGCCATCTGTGGCGTCTTGCGATGTACTCGACACCATTGACATGTATGTAATATCTTTCGTACGGTGCGACGAAGTGCTAAGATGTAGTATTTTTGTCTCAACTCGTTCATAACAGTTTCGTGATTGCCATGATTGAATTCACAGTGGGTGTGGTGAATAATCAACCGAGTTATGTAGTGGTTGGCGTCAATCACAGCTGGTCGTTTGTAGGTACTTTTTTCGTCCGATATTGCGTCGATACGTCCTTCTATGCGAAGTATATCATGCTCATCGAACTTCATACACAGTTTACGTAATCGTGATGCTCGTTCGATAGGTTCACCTTTTGATGCGGTTTATCTCGGTGCTGAAGCTTTCTTGTTGTATATGACGAATAAGTAGTCGTTCGGCTTTCTCAATAAACACGGGTTCGAGCGGCGTGTAGGCCATCTTAGGTAGTTTGATAGTGGGCCGTTGCTCAGATACCTTTCTTGGTGTCTTAACGAACTTGCGTGTCATGAGCGCTGCTTGTTTAGTGATTGGGTTGGCGAGCGCTTTAAACTTTTGAGAAGCCTGTAAGACACGTGCAGTTGTGCGTAGTAATCTTTGCCATGACGAGAATCTCGATGCATCAGGTAGACACGCAGATTGCCGTCGTTCGCGCAGCGCGTGAAGTTTGACGATCTTCTCCTCGCCAGTAACAAGAGGGGAAGGAGGGTTGACTCGACTTAATTAACTTATTTTCTATTGGCCATGAAGTAGGTTCTAATTTGAGAAACGCAGGACCGGTGTACCATCTGTGTGAAGCACCAAAATCTTTAGGTACGCCGCGAGTAGCGTCATCGGCTACGTTATCTTTAGTAGGTATCCAACGCCATTCGGTCGGTCGGGTGCAGTCCTCAATTTCAGCGAGTCTATGTGCTACGAAAGGTTTAAACGTCCTGGGATCTGAGTGAATCCATGCTAAAACTGTACGTGAGTCTGACCAGAACGTCTGGCTTTTAACTATGTAACTCATCTCATTACGAACTGTTGTTGCTAGGCGGCATCCTAAGACTGCGGCTTGCAGTTCCAACCTTGGTATGGAGACGGGTTTGAGGGGCGTTACTTTAGCTTTAGCGGCTAATAAACTAACGTTAACCGTGTCATTAGGTAGAACTGAACGTAAATAAACCGCCGCTGAGTACGATCTTTCGGACGCGTCCACAAAGACATGAAGCTCGGTCGAGTCGGGGTCAATGCCCGGAGGTACGTACCTAGGTATTTCCAGACCCTGTAGGTTTTTAACGTGTGCCAACCATTTTTGCCATAGCGTGTTTACGTCGTTTGATACTGGGTCGTCCCAGTCTATACCGGAACGCCATATTTCTTGTATAATAGCTTTGCCTTGGATAGTGATAGGTGATGCTAAACCTAGGGGATCGAATACGGACATCACCGCACTGGCTACTTCGCGCTTAGTGGGGGCGCGCTGGCCCTCGATGGCCTCTATCGGTGTGTTACGCAGGTTTAGCGCGAAACTTAGGGAATCTTTGTTTATTTTCCATATAAGACCTAAAGTTCTTTCAAACTGATCTTTGTTACCTAATAGGGCATCCTGGGCGGGGCTAATTGCGTCGCTAACCGACTCTAATGCGGATGAGTCATTGCTTGCCCAGTTGCGCAAGTCCATCTTCGCGTTCTTGTGAATAATGTCTACTTCACGTACCATCCTATCGGCTGATTCTACATTTGGAAATGCCATCAAAAAATCGTCTACGTAGAACTGCCGTTCTACGGCGCGTGCAGCTTCGGGATAAAGGTGGGCGTGGCTAGCGGCGTTTTTATTCTTAACGTAGATCGCGCTGCATGGTGATGAGGTGGCTCCGAAAATGAGTGACGTCATGCGATACTCGCGCAATGGATCGTTCGGACTATCGCGCCATAAAAATCGCAAGCTATCTTAGTCGGGGAATTCTGGAAATTCAATGTATGGCACCAGTTGAAGCACGCCTTTACAGCAATTTTTTTTTGCGATTAGATACCTATAAGCATGTTGTTTGAAACCTTAAAAGCGGAGACCCTCCGCCCGTCCGCATCACCCCCATTTTCTTTGAAATGTGTCAAAAATTATAAACTTTCCGGATTTATGAGTTAACTATAATAGTTACAAAAAAAGTGTCAAAGGACAAAATATTCCGTATTAAATTTGCTACTTAAATGTAATACATTTTTTTATTGTAACTCTTACGGTTTTCAAGATAAAACGATTTATATATAAAAAAACCTTTTCCTGGAAAATCTATGAATGGCGCCAGTTGAAGCACGCCTTTACAGCATTTTTTTTTGCGATTATATACCTATAAGCTTGTTTTTTAAAACCTTAAAAGCGGAGACCCTCCGCCCGTCCGCATCACCCCATTTTCTTTGAAATGTGTCAAAAATTATAAACTTTACGGATTTATGAGTTAACTATAATAGTTACAAAAAAAGTGTCAAAGGACAAAATATTCCGTGTTAAATTTGCTACTTAAATGTAATACATTTTTTATTGTAACTATTATAGTTAACTCATAAATCCGTAAAGTTTATAATTTTTGACACATTTCAAAGAAAATGGGGGTGATGCGGACAGTCGGAGGGTCTCTGCTTTTAAGGTTTCAAACAAAAGGCTTATAGGTATCTTATCGCAAAAACAAATTGCTGTAAAGGCGTGCTTCAACTGGCGCCATTCATAGATTTTCCAGGAAAAGGTTTTTTTTTATATATAAATCGTTTTATCTTGAAAACCGTAAGAGTTACAATAAAAAAAAAGAAAATGGGGTGATGTGACGGGCGGAGGGTCTCCGCTTTTAAGGTTTCAAACAACATGCTTAAAGGTACCTAATCGCAAAAAAAAATTGCTGTAAAGGCGTGCTTCAACTGGCGCCATACATTGAATTTCCAGAATTCCCCGACTATCTCTATCTTGTTCGCGTACACCTACTCTCAGAAACATCTCTTTTATGTCACCTATTACGGCCACCGGGCCTTCGCGAAACCGTACGAGTACCCCAAATAAACTCTGCAATAGATCGGGGCCCGAGAGTAAAGCGTCGTTTAAACTAGTTCCGTTTGACTTTGCGGCCGCATCGAAAACTAATCGCTCTTTCTTTTTCTGTGGATGGACGACTACGAAATGTGGTAGGTACCACACGCGTGGGGATGTAGGTATGGCGGGCGCGAGCTCGGCATAGCCTTTATCGATTAAATTCTGCATTTGTTTGTGGTACTCTAATTTACTCGCAGGAAATTTTTCTAGCTTCCGCTCTATATTGTAGAAACGACGCTCTGCCTGTTTACGACTGTCGGGCATGGTTTGGCATTCGGGTTTCCATGGCAACCCTACCTCGTAACGCCCATCCGACAAACGTTTGGTAGTTTCTTCTAAAGTTTCTATCGCTTGCGTCTCGAGGTCGTTCTGGGGTCGCTTAGGTTGAATACCTAACGAATCTATGCTGAATTGATCTTTAATTAAGTCGTCTATTGTGTTCGATCTAGTTGTGGTTGCTGCGTAATTTACGAAAGCGACTGTTTTATTGTACCCTGAGGAGAAGCCATGCAGGGTCCAACCTAAGCTGGTTAATGAAGCGACAGGTTCATTTCTCTTTCCTTTTAGCAACTTGTGGCCGACTAATAAGTGCCAGTTATCTTGGCCTATCAATATCGTAGGTCGCGCTGACGGGTAATTAAGGGCGTCTCGAACCTCGTCTAAATGCCTACATTTAGCTATTACGTCTGTAGGTATGTCTTGCTCGTCTATCTCTAACTTTGAAATAGTTTGCGCCTGCATAGATTCGATGGTACGTGCGAATAGGCCCTTAATTTTCAAGTCTAACTTATACGAGCCTTCCTCGTCTATCGTGTTACCGCCTACGCCTACGATTCGTAGCACCTCTTTTTTTGCCTTCCGGTGCTACGGCAAGTGCAGTGTCGCGCTCAATGAGTGTACTAGTGGAGCCTCCGTCGAGGAATGCGTATGTCTCTATTTTACCTACAGGACCGTACAACTCTACTGGGATTATTTGAAGATACGATTGTCGATCTTTTGATAGTGTGTTCACGGATGAAATGTGAACAGTTTTCACTGCGCTATCTTTTGCAGGCGCAGGTTTTATTGGCGCGGCGGCGGCCGGCTTGACTGAACTACTACGTTGTTTTGACGCTTCTTCCTCTTTCGAGTAATGTAGGAGTTTGTGGTGCAGCCCCTTGCAGCCCTTCATGCTGCAACTCTTAGCTTTGCACGTTTCCCTACGATGATTACTGTTTAGGCATCTAAAACAATGACGGCTATCGCGTGCCGCCTCCCAACGTTCAGCTATTGATTTCTTTTTAAATATTTCGCAATCGCGCAGAAAATGATCTTTAGTACATAGCTTGCACTCCTTTGACTTACCTATACCTACTGCCGAGAACACTTTGAAGCGTTCATATTCGCTATCGGAGTCGCTCGCCGAGTTTAGGTTTTCAGCGGACCGCTCGCGCGTGCTTAGGACGTGGGGGCTTACTACCTCTTGGTCGTTTTCGCTATCGCTGTAGGTAGATTTTCTAGGGTTCCTAGCCACGTTTATTAAGTGTCGCGGCGTGCTATCTTGCTCGTCTGAGCTATAGTCCGACTGAGAACTATCCCGTTCGTACCTACGTCTTGTAGCGTGAATCGGTCGGCGAGTAGGTATTAACTTAGTAGTTTTACCGCGCTTGTCTACGTTACGTGATTGCCTGTACCTATCAACCGCGTCGATAGCAGGTGACATAACGTTGTACCTATCGGCGATATCACTTAGGTATTCGGACATGACCTGGAGGTCTGGTCGCGCTTTGTTGTCTCGTAACCATGTACCCCACCCGAATCGTTTTTCTTGAGTTAGTTTACTCTCTATACACTGTACTAGGTCGGGCGAGTTTAGGTACCTACTCTGGTCTAAAGATTTAATCATTGATACAGTATTAGCGACGCGACTCGCGAACTCGCTTGCGTTACGATACGACCGTCGTCGGCAAGTTTAGGCATAGCCTTTAGTTTGCTAATTTCAGCTAGTACGATATGCTCGGGCCGGCCGAACCTCTTATCTAAGATGCTCATTATTTGATCCGGGTCTATTGCCGTGCTGATAAGAGCGCGTACCGCTTCCCTAGCCTGTCCGCGGAGGGCTTTGCGTAATCTGGCTATATTCTGGATATCTGAGAATAAATCTTCTGTGTCTCGGTAAATAGCAGAGAATCCTACCCACTCGGTGATGTCACCGTCGAAGTAAGGTAGCTCTTGTAGTAATTTGTTCGATTTAGAATATTTATCGCGAGGTTGTGAATTTGCTGTCATCGCTCTAGATAATGAGCTCGCTAAAAATTCTAATCTATCCATATCTGATAGTATACCTGTGCTCGGATGCGCCGGCGTGCCGGAGCTAGACCGGTAGGTATTGTCGTGCGGCTGGCGTTCGTAGGTACGTGCGAACGCAGAGTTGTAGGTATTATTTTGATAAGGCGGCGGGTTAGAGCGCCTAGCCTGCGGCTGAGGAATGTTATTGTTTACGTTTACGTTTGGTAAGTTAGGTATCTCATTTTGATTGTTGTTATTATTATTAATTTGGGACCTATTGTCCACTGATGGGCCTTGCCCTGTGAACGAGGGGGGACGCCACCCTGTTCAAATGTAACATTTTGACTAATATTCGGTAGTCGGTTGGGATCTCCGCTTTGTAACGCTCCTCTCTCCCCCCCAGGGACCGCGGTATGGTGGGGCGTTTCTGAAGTTGGACCCGGGGTTTGTACCGTGTGCGTGCTAATCCATCGTTCAGTTTGTATACCTACATTTTCGGACGGCTGGATTAACTCGCGTCGTCACGGTATCTACCTCGCTATCGTCGGCCGTGTTTTCCGCTGAATCTAGACGCATTATCTCAAGTTTAGTTTCAGCACACTCACGCTCAGCTGCCAGGTGCGCGGCTCGCTTTTCTACTACATCTAACTTAGCAAGAAGCTGCTGCCGTTTGCGCGCG
Organism: Phthorimaea operculella; assembly: GCA_024500475.1. Lineage (NCBI taxonomy): Eukaryota > Metazoa > Arthropoda > Insecta > Lepidoptera > Gelechiidae > Phthorimaea > Phthorimaea operculella. The sequence goes on along the minus strand of JANFCV010000002.1, from coordinate 5,179,197 downwards.
GAGGCCGTTGACCTACGACTCGCGGTGGATCGCGTCTCAAATATCGCATTATTGAGATCAGAGTTTCCCGCGAAGTCTAACAAGTTCTGTTCGCGGTTCAAATTATTCCCTACTTCATGGCTCTCATTCTGCTGCCCTTGGGCATTCGACAAATTATGTTCTTCTGAAACATTATCATTACTACTCGGAGGTGGCGACGATCTAACGGTAGACGGCGGCAGGGCACTAGCTCCGGACGGCGCACTCCACGTGTTAGTGCCGGGCGAGCTAGATTGGCCTGGTGCCGGGTCTTCCGTGTCTCTATCTACGCGAGACATCGATCGTGTCATCCTACGTTGCTTTTCCATATCTGGAGAACGTATCATCATAAAGTGTCGTATGCTTGTCTGTGACGGGAGTGTAACTGTGGCTTTACGTGTGCCTATCGTGGGCCCTAGGGTTCTACGCGGGTTCCTACTGGTTGTGAGCCGCGTAGAGGTAGGATTGGTAGGATAGGTAGGGGGTGCCTTCCGAGGGTAAGCACTGAGTCCTCTAGGTGCTGAGGAGCTGGGGAATATACAGCTCCTATTCGTGACTGGCCCCAGAGTACACTAAAGTGGAGTATTTACTTTCACAAAGACTGAATACTTCGTAGTGTAGTAGTACGAAGCCGAAATAAGACACCCTCAAATGAGTTTAGCTTTAACATCAATTGACATGAATTACTCCTTCCACTTTAGGTCTCTGAAGTCAGCAAAGAGGATTATCAGTCCCGCCTCGGCAAGGCCGGCCGACGCCGATGCCAACTCACCATCCACCTCTAGGCACACCAAGTTAACACCAGCAAGGTAGCATGAGCCTAGAAGCAGCTATCTTCAGTATCCTTCCTCGTTGGTCTGCGTTGCGCTAGTTACGTTACGTATTCAAAGACCGGTACGGGGTTAAATTTGTCTCACAATTCACAAAAATCACACACAATATAAAAACAATCTCTATACCATACCACAGTACTGATCCGGCTCGAAGGACCATGCAGCTCGTCAAGCTCCAACGACCTGGTACCAACTGCACTAACACTACCCAAGACCTAGGTCCTAAGTCCTAAATCTTAGGTAAACGCACTTCACAGTTGATACACAGGTAAGTAGCACAAACGGTGCCAGTTCAGTGGTCAGTACCGTAGCACAAGTATAGAAACTATTTAAATAACTTTTGTGTGATTTTTATGTCCAGCACAGAAGGTGCCAGCACGCAACACGGGTGAGACAAACCGGCCCGCAGCGGTCACTTTTCGAGGGGTAACTTTTACGCGAATTTAGAGGATTCTATTTAGTTGTAAAAAAAATAAAACTTCTTCTTTTTTCAGTTTGGTTGGCGCAACGCAGACAATGGCAAGATACTGGATTAGCCGCTTTCCTCTTGAACTCCCACGTCTAGCTGGAAACTGGAATTTTCTTCTTAGAACCGTGTAAACTTGTAAAACTTGTCGTTTGAAAATTCCAATTTCCTTATATACTAACGAGCCTTACTTTAAAGAGAGCCGCGCCCCGCCCCCAATTTCGAAATTAAATTGCAACCAATTTTCTCTACGAACTTGCCATTGTTCAACGTTTTACCGTATATCAAAATAATCTTCAATAAAAACTTTTACATAAGTAGGTACATAATAACATTAGGTATCAAGGTAAAAAATCTTAAACATCTAAGTAATACAGGTTTCGTTTTATTGGACGATAAATGGACACATTTTGCATATCACATCAAATTATAACTAGGTTTTAGTGTTTATTTCGGAACCTAGAAGTTCTAGGTCATATAACTTATGTACTAAATGTGTAGAATAGGTGTATTAAGGTGGTATATGATGATACGTTCCCCAGATATGGGCGATATTGCTCTAATTAAAGTTTAAAGTTCAAAGTTTGGCAAAACTTAATCTATCGTCCAATTTATTAGTGATATGTCTTTATGCACTAGAAACTAAGAACTAAGATAAGAATCTAAAATAATACGTAAAAATATAAAAGTGAAAATATTTACAACGCCTGAAAAACTAGGTTCTAGGCTTCCTAGACTAAGTAATAGGTTGTCATAAGGATCAGAAAAACGTATAAAATGATTAGAAACTACTGATTTTACTGTAAACTAACGATTATCAACTGAAAAAAGGCAAAACAAAAAAGTAGCAAAAATGAAATAAATTCAAAAATGATTATACAATAATAAATCAACTTAATTCTAAAAGATAATGAAAAATGATTAATATCTAAGAGTTACGCATGCCCGTAACTTGGTTATTTACTTATTTATCTAATTTAATAAAATTAGTCAAAAATCTGGTTTTTTGAGATGTTAGTTCGTAAAACGACCGCTGATAGCAGCACTAGATCTTGACCACACCTCCTTTCTTATTATATACATGGTTTGTTACATAGGTGTGTTTTTGATATGTTAATTCCGAGAGCGGCTGAAGATGGCGCTAGTAGGTAGTATCTCAAAAGCATGACTGTAAAGAAAGCCATCTGACTTATCAACATAGGAGGCGTGACAATAAAATATTTTCTTACATGGTTTATTACTTATGTATGCTATGTATTAGCTGGGCGATGTTATTTAGTGTCTGAGAAAGCTTATCGTGTGATAACATGCCGGAGCTTTACATTGTAATGCTTAATATGTAAGTAGGTATAAGTAAATAATAGCTAGTTATTCTATTTTATTGCAAGGGATGTAGGATATGTTTTAGGTTGGTAGGTATGTACCAAGTTACGATTGCAGCTGAAACCATACGGAAGATGCCGTTCGCCGACAGTTCGTGTCAACCACCTTTTTAGTTACCTTGACTTCTCCTGAGATTCCGGTCAGTAAGCGTCAAAATCGTCGTTAGTACTGAGTGAGCCACCTGTACAGGCGCCCCACGCGCCGTTTCCCTAATTTGTGTTAGGTAGCGGTGCCAGACAAACGAGTTACTAGAACATTAAACCATAACGCGGCGCTAAACTGGAACTGAAATGTCACAAGTAATTAGCAGCTAATTACACCGCCATGATAATATGAGGTGATGCTATTCTACCACAGACTGCACAAATATCTCTAATTACCTTCCAGACATTATGTAGCGGTAGCAGACAAACGAGTTACTAGAACATTAAGCCATAACGCGGCGCTAAACTGGAACTGAAGTGTTACAAGTAATTAGCAGCTAATTACACCGCCATGTGTGCTGGTGCAATCGGGAACTAACTGCAGAATATGTTACGAAAATTAAATAAGCAAACTCCTCGGCCAAAAAGTGTCGGGTGCTAGACTTTCCGAAAAGAAAAACTGAAAAACAGACGGTGAACAGAAGACATTATTGGGAGAGTAAGTTAATGGAACAGTCTGGCAGCGTAGAGCGCGCGCTGACGACGTCATCAGCACTATAGTCTATGATGTGCGGCTGTGCGCCCATAAGTACTTTCACCTTTAGGCGATAGGTTAATAATCTATCACAAGTGTGATACACAGTCATCTGCATCACACTTAAACTGTCGGACGTTGTGCAAATAGCCGTTTTTCTGGCGTTTACACTCATCCTACCCCGCAAGTGATTCAGGCGTGAAATATTGCCGATCTTGTTCCGGATGTTATTCACACTAAACAAGTCTCTAATTACCTTCCAGACATTATGTAGCGGTAGCAGACAAACGAGTAACTAGAACATTAAACCACAACGCGGCGCTAAACTGTAACTGAAGTGTTACAAGTAATTAGCAGCTAATTACACCGCCATGTGTGCTGGTGCAATCGGGAACTAACTGCAGAATATGTTACGAAAATGAAATAAGCTGAGGATCATACGTAACATCCGTTGCTGCGGTATTTAAGCGACAATACCACAGAGCACCAAAATGTCATTCGCTGCGCGAAAAAGGTTTCATTTGTCTATGGACAATACTTAGTCCCGTACGGTTTGCCGTGTGGTGTCGGCAGAGTAGAATCTCACCACCCCAAATCTGCCCGTGGGTATCGTAAGAGGCGATAAAGGGCTTCCGGGAGGTGGGCAGCAGCGCCTCCCGTGTTGACAACATAGTCCACAAACGCAAACTGCGGTCACCAACCCGCCTGCCCAGCGTGGTGACTATGGGCAAAACCCCCCATGGACAGGACGAGAAAAAACCGGCCCCTAGTTCCCGGCCGCCTTACTACCCCGGGCTACGGTAGCGGCCCGGGTAATGGTAGGGCAGGGGGTGCGAAGAATCCCCGGGCTACGGACTACGGCTGCCATGGACTGACCCTGGCGACGTATAACGGACGCAGTCTGCGGCTGGACGAAAGTCTCCAAATCCTTGAGGTAGAATTAGATAAGATACGGTGGCATGTTCTGGGATTGTCAGAAATCCGAAGAGAGGGGGAGGACACGATAACCTTAGAATCAGGTCACCTATTCTACTTCAGGGAAGGGAGCGCACAATCCCAGGGTGGCGTAGGGTTCCTTGTCAATAAAGCTCTCTGTGACAACGTGGAGGAGATCAGCAGCGTCTCGAACAGGGTAGCGTACCTCGTACTGAAGTTGACCGAGAGGTACTCTCTAAGGTCGTACAGGTATATGCGCCGACTTCGAGCAGCTCAGATGAAGAGGTGGAGGCCCTATACGACGACGTGTCGAAAGCCATACACCAAACCACTAAGACCCACTTCACTGTTGTCATGGGGGACTTCAACGCTAAAGTGGGACAGGAGCACGGCGAATCAAGCTTGGGACCACATGGCTACGGAGCAGAAACCAGAGGGCCAAATGCTAGTCAACTTTCTTAGCAGGCAGGGGCTGTTCTGTATGAACACCTTTTATCAGAAAAAGCCCCAACGGAAGTGGACCTGGAAGAGCCCTGACGGCAGGACGAAGAACGAGATCGACTTCATCATGACGGATAAACGGCATATATTTAGGGATGTCTCAGTGATCAGTAGGTTCAATACCGGAAGTGATCACCGACTAGTAAGAGGCACCCTAAATATCAACTTCAAGCTAGAAAGAAACCGCATGGTGAAGCAAGCTCTCCGTCCCAATCTGCCCCAAGCCGGACATGAGGAGTTCCAACTTGAACTGAAAAATCGATTCGCTGCCCTGGAGACCCCGGCAAACGTTGACGAGGACCTAGAGAGCATAGTCGGGGCTATTCGCGAAGTGGGGACGAAGCATTTTCGTAAAAGGCGAACAGACAAGAAGTCTAAACTTTCAAGCGAGGCCCTGGAACTGATGCGAATTAGACGGGAAACACCAGAGGATGCATTGCCAGATCCCCAGTCACTTAACAAAAAGATCCGAAGTATGGTAAGACGCGACCTCCAAAGCTATAACACTCGACTCGTAAAGGAGGCGATTGAGAAAAACCGAGGGTCGAAAGTTTTTACCAAGACACTGGGAAGGAGTCATCTGGCAAAGCTAACTACCTCGAATGGTGTAACTGTCACATCGGTTCCAGAGATTCTCGCTGAAATTGAGGACTTCTATGGAAATGCGACCCCAGACCCAAGAGCTCCTCTCTCCCGCCACTTTACAGAAGATCTCCCGGACGTAGATATAGACGAAATCGCGGCGGCTCTCATACAGCTTAAAAATGGGAAGGCTCCCGGGGAAGACGGAGTGGCCTCTGAGCTACTTAAGGCCGGTGGAAAACCTGTCCTCGAGGAGCTGAAAAGGCTTTTCAACTCTGTAATAGCCAATGGGACAACCCCGAAGGCGTGGAGCAGAGGTGTAGTGGCATTGTTTTTCAAAAAAGGAGACAAAACGCTTCTCAAAAACTATAGGCCGATCACACTTCTGAGCCACGTCTATAAGCTGTTCTCGAGAGTCGTCACGAATCGTCTGGCATCAAGATTTGACGCCTTTCAGCCACCGGAACAGGCCGGGTTTCGTAAGGGCTTCAGTACCGTGGACCACATCCATACTGTAAGGCAGGTTATACAGAAGACAGAGGAGTATAACCAACTACTGTGTATGGCTTTTGTGGACTACGAAAAAGCCTTCGACTCTATCGAAACCTGGGCTGTTTTGGAGTCCTTGCAGCGGTGCCAAGTCGACTGGCGGTATGTGGAGGTGCTGAGAAGCCTTTATCAAATGGCTACGATGTCCGTTCAAGTACAAAACCATAATACAAGACCCATCCAACTGCTCCGTGGTGTAAGACAGGGTGACGATGCCTCGAGACGTGTTGGACTTGGGATGAACTTGGATAAGACGAAGGTCATGTTCAATCAACACATAATCCCCGAGCCGGTCTCCGTCGAAGGTGTAGTCCTTGAAGTTGTCCAGAAATACGTGTACCTTGGGCAAACTTTGCAGATGGGAAGAGACAACTTTGAGGCTGAAATCACCAGAAGAGTGCAGCTTGGTTGGGTAGCATTTGGAAAGCTGCGTCACATCCTCGAATCATCTTTGCCACAATGCCTTAAGACCAAGGTGTTCGATCAATGCGTCCTACCAGTCATGACCTACGGAGCCGAGACGTGGAACTTGACAGTAAAACTGGCCCACCGGCTACATGTCACTCAGAGAGCTATGGAAAGGTCTATGCTTGGTATCTCTATAATGGATAAAGTCCGGAATGAGGCCATCCGAAAAAAGACCAAAGTGACGGACATAGTCTGGAAGTGTAGCAAGCTGAAGTGGCAGTGAGCTGGCCACATCTGTCGTAGAACCGACGGACGGTGGAGTAAGCGGGTTCTCGAGTGGAGGCCACGCCTCGACAAGCGTAGCGTTGGACGCCCTCCGGCCAGATGGACCGATGACTTGAAAAAGGCGGCTGGTAGCGACTGGATGGCAAAAACGGGAGATCGTGCCTTATGGCGTTCCCTGAGGGAGGCCTACGTCCAGCAGTGGACTGCAATAGGCTGAAATAGAAAAATAGTACGGTTTGCTTGCAGTGTTGTGCAATGCGGCGCGAGCAGATGCATCTGTCAAACCGTTTGACATACATAATAAACCATATTTGTATGAAAGTGAAAATTCGCATTTTCTTAACACACGCGTTACGCAGCAAGAAACGTAACTTTTGATTTTCGCCTACTTGATTTATTTTACGTAATTGCTGTCTTTTGTGGTTGAATTTTCAAAATTGAAAGTTAGATAAGCGCGAAAATATTCTGAGGTGGTCAGCCTGCAAAAACTTAACGAAACTGGGAACAACATACAAAGGGGCCAATCCCAGTCCGCTTACCGGCTTCTTACCGGACGATATTGCGGTTCGTGACAGCTCCTTTACTAATGTAATGAAAAACCTGCCACAATTTTTGTATAGGATTTTGTAATTTTTTTTCGTCTCATATTTAGATCCGGAAAAATACTGAAGGTCTGAGAATCGCCACATTGTATGCAGTAAAATAATTTTCGTACATTACGGTATCAATTAAATTACATAATTTCATTTTAATGATAGAAAGAAAAAACCGGCCAAGAGCGTGTCAGACACGCCCACAAATAGGGTTTCGTAGTCAACGTTTAAATATCAGGTTTTTCAGCATTACAAACTTAATTTTGTTGCTGGTTTGTTAGCAGCAGTATGATGACCAACCGCAAATAGAAAAACTCAATTTTTTCTGAAACCTTTAAGGGTACGATATCCGTTATAGTTTTCATTGTAACTTCAGATTGTAAGCTATATTCTATATTTATTTCAAATTTTAAGCGTTTATACTTTAGAAGTTACAGCTGGAACAAATTATGGGTCAAAAACGCCCCTTTTAAAAGCAAATATCTCGTGACAAAAACATTTTAGTGACTTTGTTTCAAAGAAACCTCACCTTAGTTTTAAAAGACCTATTCAACGATACCCTATTTAATATAACAGAAGAAAAAAAATTTTTTTGCCCCCCTTTCACTTGTATGGGAGGGGGTCCAAAAAACATTTAAAATATTTTTTTCTTAACATTTCTATATTTGGGTCAACACGATCTATCTTCTCACCAAATTTCATGTCGATAGCTCTAAAACTGACGAAGATATGAGGGCGCGGCATACAGACAGACAGACAGACAGACAGACAGACAGACAGACAGACAGACAGACAGACAGACAGACAGACAGACACACAGACAGACAGAACGAAACTATAAGGGTTTCTAGTAGACTACGAAACCCTAAAAACCAGAACATTATTTCCTCTTCTAGTATGCTTCTAGTTTAAAAACGCTTTCAGCATATTCATTTTCGTAGAGAATTTCCACTTACGAACTTAGCTTTTGAATATACTTCGCTGTACAAAATTGTTCTCGAACTTATTTCCGGAGTTAGACGTAGAATCTCATTTCGAAGGATTTTTTTAGGTTCCTTTTCAACGGTGCGAAATTAATATTTTTATCGTTTCTGGCTACAAGGATAGTTAAGATTAAGGGATGTGAGAGTAGATGTGTTTGCAATTTTAGGCCACAGGCTGAAAACCTGTCACTATGGTGATAAACAGTCTTCTGAATGATTCTCTCAAATGGCCGTTTTACTACCTCGAAAAGGATAAAAGCGTGATATACTTATGCTTATGGATGTATGTATGTATTTTTGGTTCTAGAAGTGATTTGCTTACTTTCTCATTGTACCCATAAAAGTATTGGCCTTTTTGTCTAGGTAGAGCGTATTTTACGCAGTAGGTAATAATATTGAACAAGGCACATGGTAAACAAACTTTAAGGAATTCATATTTCAAGAAGAACGTAACTTGATATTGTGATTCAGGCCAGAATCCAATTAGCCGATATGAAGCAAACTTCGTTTATACGTCAGCAATTTCTACTAGTTAGGCCTAGTTGGGCCGGGCTCAACAGTTTGATTGAGGAACACAACATAAGTACGTAAGTACTAATACTTACTTGTTATTGCGAAAGTCGGGCTTAATCAGGGCACTAATTTTCCCAAGCAACGGTAGGAATTAGAAAAATGTATCTCTTGAACAAGATAATATACTAGTCTGAAAAAATAGTGTGATTTAAATAGTGGCCTGCGTACTGCTAAACTAAAAACCCTCAATACTAAGATACAGCTTCACTTCTATAAGTGTGGTGGGGGCTGCTAAGGGCTTTGTTGAGGTAATTTGAGCCTTGCTCTGCGTTTCTTTTTAGCATTACCTAGGTATGCTAAATCCATGCGTAGGTTACTCATGAGATTTTTTGTATCTATCCTTCCCTAATCAATATCTTCTCTATCTTTCTAATGTTTAGACAAGTTTTAAAATTATTATTTACTTTCAGGTTTCGAACACGTTTCTATTAATTAATCATGTGTCAATCAAAGTGGAAACTTCTAACCGATCTTGAAACTCATTTTTTAAATCAAAGTAGCATGTCAACTTACTTCTTTAAGGGATCAACTTATAATATTTAATCTTAGTAAGTGTATGAAAAACCAGTATGAGTAGATCCCTCAAGTAAAGTGCAGGTAGGCAGGTTGACTTTCCAAAAATTTCAACTCTGACACGAAAAAGGCAAGTGAAGGGTAGCTTCTGTTGATTTTACAATTAACTATTTAAATAATATTAAATTTTGCCTTGTGCTTGTCTTTCATTACCGGTTCTTTGTCAATTTACCGGTTGGAAAATGTAAAACAGGCCTGCTAATTAACTCCTCGGGGCTTTTGGGAAAATCGATAATATTTTTGCGAGATGTTAAAATCTGTTATTAACTAAAATACGGCATGTTATTTTAGCGTAGGCGGCTATATTAGCCGATTTTGGCAGTAAACTCCCTTGCACAGTGTGGACACGTGAGTTTCCCAATCAATTCATTTATTTTTTATAAAATAATTACAGTAAATCCATACTTCCATATCCATACTTATATTATAAATTCGAAAGTAACTCTGTCTGTCTGTCTGTCTGTCTGCTACGCTTTCACGCCTAAACCACTGAACAGATGTTGATGAAAATTGGCATGAACATAGAACATATATAATAACCTGGGAAAGGACATAGGCTACTTTTTTCCGCGGAAAAATTCCGTTGGAAAATTGAAAATCCAAATAACTATTTATTCAGACGCCCAAAACTACCTACAGAAAGAAAACACACAAGTATCCGTGGTTGATATTGCTCTGCAGGTTTTGTCAGGCGCTCAAAAAAGATAGTAATATACTTACTTAGGTATCATCAAGATCTTGCTACCAAAAAAAAACTTTGCATGTTAATTTGTCCGAATGCATAGTTCATGAAAAATGGGAGGATGAATGCCTACGTAGGTATCAGAATATATGAAACATACTAAACGCATCAAAACTTTTCTTTTAACACAAAAAAGGAGTTACACAAAAGTTGTTTAGGTTGATGGGACGCTTCTGCTGGCGAATAGACAACGAAGGTTTGCAGTACCTGATATAGACCATCAGGTGCACCATAAGGTGCCCAGATGAACTTTAGGAAATACAGATAAATGACTCTAGAGCAAAAGTTGTTCAGCTCGATAGGGCGCTTCTGCTGGTGAAAAGATATCGAAGGTTGGAGTACCTGATGTAAACCATCAAGTGCACCAACATGAGCCTAGCTAAACTATAAGAGATACAGATAAACAAAAGTTGTTCAAGTTGATGGGACGCTTCTGCTGGCAAATAGACAACGAAGGTTTAGAGTACCTGATGTAGACCACCAGGTGCACCACCAGGAGCCCAGCTAAACTATAAGAGATACAGATATAACTCTAAAGCAATAGTTGTTTAGGTTGATGGGACGCTTCTGCTGGCGAAAAGACAACGAAAGTTTCCAGTACCTGATGTAGACTATCAGGTGCACCAACTGGAGCCCAGCCAAACTATAGGAAATACAGATGTAACTCCAAAGCCAAAGTTGTTCAGGTTGATGGGACGCTTCTGCTAGCGAATAGACAATGAAGGTTTGGAGTACCTGATGTAGACCACCAGGTGCGTCAACAGGAGCCCAGCTAAACTATAAGAGATACAGATATAACTCCGTTTAGGTTGATGGGACGCTTCTGCTGGCGAATAGACAACGAAGGTTTGCAGCACCTGATGTAGACCATCAGGTGCACCATAAGGTGCCCAGATGAACTTTAGGAAATACAGATATGACTCTAGAGCAAAAGTTGTTCAGCTCGATAGGACGCTTCTGCTGGTGAAAAGATATCGAAGGTTTGGAGTACCTGATGTAAACCATCAAGTGCACTAACAGGAGCCTAGCTAAACTATAAGAGATACAGATATAACTCCAAAACAAAAGTTGTTAAAGTTGATGGGACGCTTCTGCTGGCAAATAGAGAACGAAGGTTTAGAGTACCTGATGTAGACCACCAGGAGCACCACCAGGAGCCCAGCTGAAATATAGGAGATACAGATATGAATCCAAAGCAAAAATTGTTCAGCATGATGGAATGCTTCTGCTGGCATCTGTTGGCAATGCAACTTTGGTTTGAAAAATGTTTTTCCAACAATATTTGCCTGATGATTATCAAGAGCGTGACGATTTTTAGGATGCTGGTAAGGAAATCAGAATTTTGAACAGGTTTAAGGAATGAAACGATACGAAGTTCGCGGGTACCAGCTAGTAATAAATATGTAAGTGATATATATACCTACCTACAAAAGAGGGCTTCAAATAGTCGAAGATGATAGACACCTCGTAAAAGTGGTCATCATGATATGGAATCGGTCAAAATAATTTCAATTTAATCGTTTTAAGTTAAAGTTCCAAAAAACAACATTGAACAGAGGAAAGGTCATGAGAGAATAGAAGGGGTAAAGTCAATACTTCAATAACATCTCTAAGGCGGCCAGTCAATATCGCTGACCTACATGAAAACCTTGAAGTGTGCCACAAGGAAATGGCAACACGTTTTTTTGTGCTTAGATCATATCTCCACGAGTCAGACTATCAAATTAATACAGGTGTCCGCATATAACGAAAATATCGCGCGATTATCACGGTTGCTCTAATTTGTCTATAAGATCCTATTAAATTCACTGTAAATATTTTCAGGGTATATTCTGCTCGTGAAACTGAATAACTTTTATTAGTAACATTTTTCCGAAATATGGAAATAAGGACCTCCCATACAAACTGACACATATTTTGGACATAGGTACATATTTGTATCGGAGGTCCAAAATATTTTTTCATATTTCGGTCAATGTTACTCAGTAAAGTTGTTCAGTTTCACGTGAAGAATATACCCAAAAAATATTTGCAGTGAATTTAATAGGACCTTATATAGGTAATAATATTCTTGATCGTGTTCACAACTGTTTTCGATATTACGATTTTATGTACAGCCTTAACAATTTCGAAAGAATAAAAAAAAGCAGCACCTAATAGTAATAACCATTTGAATAAACGAACAATCATAACAATTCTTATAACGACTGAAGTTTTTAGGTGTTGATGTTCTCAAGCATCTATTTGTTTTCTTGAATTAGTAAAAAGGCTGCGATATTAATAAAACTCGTAATAAATTTATCGAAGAATTATATAACTTTTAATAAAATATAGTAAGTACGTAAGTAAAAACTCTTTAATACACAAAATGACATAACAGAACAAAGGAAAACTTAAATTTAAAGTGCGCACAGGCGGTCTTATTGCTAAGAGCGATCTCTTCCAGACAACCTTTAGACCTTTAGGTAGAGGAAAACAAAAGAAAACAGAGCAGTGCAAAAGCTTTTTTTTTCTATGGAGCTTATACGTTTGGTATAGCAACAGTTGACTTTTAGCGTCAATTTATTATTTATTTCAAACAAGCCGCGGTTTCAAATGCAGTTTAATGATATACTGCGGTTTGACAACGTGCCACTTCTACCGCAGACCACAAGCTTTACTCTATGGATCACTGTGATAGTGTTGACTAATGCCATTAGTAAAAATAGCTATTAGGTCACATGGTAAAAATAGCAACACTCCTATTCTACCCGTAGTGAAAAGCTAAGGGATAAAGGTCTTGATAAAGTTCACACATGCAACGTCCGTTTCTGCGTCATTCATTCGATTCTCCACCCTAACTTCACACGAATACGGTTTATGTCGAGCGGCATCGCACAACGCTGCGTCGACGGATGCGTCTGTTAAACCGTTGGCCATAAACCGTATCCGTGAAAATAAGGTGGAAAATCGAAAAACGACGCACAAACGGCCGTTACCGTGTGATTTCCATAAGAAAGAATGGAGTTAGCCGAGGAACACACGCAACGTCGGTTTGTGCGTCGTTCATTCGATTCTCCACCCTACCTGCATATGAATACGGTTTGTGTCAAACGGCATCGCACAACGCTGCGTTGTCTGTCAAATCGTTTGACATAAACCGTATTCGTATAAAAATAAGGTGGAAAATCGAACAAACGACGCACAAACCGACGTTGCGTGTGTTCCTCGCCCGTCTGTAGAGGTATCAATAATGATTAAAAATCTTGATGGGAAGTCCCGCGTTTCTATAACATTTTCGCAAAATAATACAAATAATTTTTTGTCCATCAGATTTCTCTGTAAAAACCGTTTCGCCACTTTATGAACATAGATACTGCTGCAATTAAACACGTTTTATTTTTTAGAAGAGAAAATACTCAATATCTATTGATCATAAGCAGTTTTGCGACAAATTCACGTTTGCCTTCATCATTTCACAAAAAGCTTATTTGATAAAAATGTTGTTTACCTCATGTTCAACTCGACTGAAGTTCGGATTTTCGTTTGTATGACGTAAAGATTCGCCTTTTCGTTAATTTTCCGTGGAGTAAGTATAGAAAACTATCACATCTATCATGCCCGATGATGTAGGTTAATTTAATATGGCCGTTAGACCTTCTTTGTGAACGGACGGTGACAGGTACTCGTACTTAATAGCAGCATATCAACCTATCAACATACTCATTTAAGGGATCTAGCTATAGTGGTTTTCCTTAAGAACGTTTCCAGAACCAGTCTATGCTGATACCTCAAAAGCGCCAGTTATTGTATTCTACCTTAATGACTATAATTCTATTTATTACACAGAGAAATAAACTTAACCGAGTGCTAATTAAAAAAGCTTTTCAACAAAGTATTAAAAGCGGCAAGTGGAAGTAATGAACGTTCCGTGAAAAATTTCAAAGATAAAGTATTTTTAATAGCAAAACAAGAACATTTTGTTCGTAATAGAGTATTTTAATAGCACAAGCAGATGTATTAAAAAACTAAAACCTGACTGCGGTAATTTTAATTGTATTTTGCGATAAAATCCGCCTCCTTGAATTTAAATGTTTTTTTTTTTTAATATAGTCACTTGCGCTGCTGAGACAAATCTAACGACATTTCACACGTCAAGATCCGCTCAGGCGTTTGGGCTGTAGCCCGTGAAAACGAATTTCTTACATACATACTAGGTACATAAATACATACATATTCTCGAAAAACATAACCCTCCTAGGCAGTCGGGTAACAAGAACATTATGCTCGTAATAGACTTGCTCACAGCAGCGTTAAGGCAATTATTTGTGTAACTAAGTGAATAAGAGAAACTATCAGTGTTATTACAAAAAAAGTTAAACATTGTTTATGCGGTTTTAGACACATGTTTATAACATTTTCTATTACAAAAAAGTTAGATCAGGTTTTAATTTTCGACCAATCACGAGTCAAGTCAGACTTAGTTTGGACAATTTCAGGAACTGACATAGCTTTCATTTCAATAAATGGGCGTACTTGTACTAGTGCGAACCGACTTTTTTGATTTCAATATAATCAAAAACGTATTTTCTTTTAATTTCCGGTCCTGTTATTAAAAACTCACACGAAAGCCAAGAAAACCCAAGACAGAAGCGTTCTAAAAGCGCATATTGCTTATTGTCTATAGTATTAGCACAGCTAGCCAATACTTACTTTGTGGTATTAGCATGCACTTGTTACAATGTTAGTAATGTCGGTTCGCATCGCCATGATCATGACAGCCACGGCAGTCCACTGCTGGACATGGGCCTCCCCCTATCAGGGTTTTGTCATACTTGGAGTACGCGTCTCAAATCTGGAACCCCATCTCTTTCTCTTTTCGTGTGGGACACCAAGTCGTCCAACGACCCGATGAACCCTGGTGTCAGAGTTTTCAACCGCCCACTGTAAGTAGCAGGCCTCTGACATGGTTGTGTAACGACCGCCATCGTAGACAGCAACCGGGACCGACGGCTTAACGTGCCCATCCGAAGCACGGAACCATCTTACTTGCGGACAATCAGGTGGTTCAGCCTGCAATGTCCTAACCAGACTGGGAACAAATTCACAAAGTGATAAATATCAACTTTGTGAGTGACCCCACCGGATATTGAACCCGGAACCTTTGCGTGGCAGGCAGGCATACTAACCACTGCGCCACATCGGCTGTCAGGAACCCCATGTATCACACATATTGATCGCAAAGAAAACATTCAAAAAGTTTCATTTGTTCTATTTTGTAGCTAACCAAGCATGTTCGTTTGTCAATGCACTATGTTTTTCTTATTTCATGTATTGTTTATAGGTAAATTACTTATTCAATTTTAATTCTTCATGGTTGTGTGCTACTAGGTGTTAGAATTTTATGTGAATGTTTCTTATTCTAAATTAATGTCTAATAGTGAAAACCTGTAATTGGCTCTCTGATTTTATTTTAAGTAAGTATATTGTTGCATTAGCTGTTGGTTTTCCTAAACAAGCAGATGTATTAAAAACAATAGCCAGTGTCACTCGCGCTGCTGAGACGAATCAAACGACACCTCATATGTTAAAATTCAACTATCCGTTTGGGCTGTAGCCTGTGAAAAAGAATTTTTCATACATACATACATACATTAATACATACTTACTCTCGAAAAGCATACCCCTCCTTCTGAGGCAGTCGGGTAATAAAGTAAAAATTGTCAATTCAAGATGTTGAATTGACAGGGAACGCTGCTGCCCAATCCCTGGAATTGGGGTGATGCTATTCTGAGCCGGCATCTCACGGGATCGCACGAGTGGGAAAAAAATTATAGCTGGTGACAACTTCTGACAACCATATTTGCTTTTTAGTAATTTATACTTTCTTGACAGCCAGTATTAAAATCAAAAAGAATTTAGTGTAATGAACGAATGGTACTTTTATATCAAATAATTAAACGCTTGGCTAAATATTTCTTTATTACAAATCCACATTTAGCTAATGTCTAAAGATAAACTTGGTTTAAAATGCCGTTATATTTAGTCACAAGCCCGCCCTGGTTTAAATCAGTTACACTTGACTGATTTTTAGTTTTTCTTGTGGGAAAACTACGTAAAACATTACAGAAACATTAGGTAGGGCGTTGTAAATGCTAAACAAGCTTTTTACTTTAAGTAAATTTTAATCTTAATAATACCATACTTTTTGGACACACACGACCAAATCCACAAATAAATCTAGATGTGATTCGTTCGCCATTGATTATTTTCTTGAGCAGCCGCATCACACCGTCGTAGGTCATTACAGTGAGTAGCGGGTAGTTTAGTGCCCGCCCGGTCCATGGATGGTGCGAGCGCGCGCGTGTAGATGAAAGCGAACACAACATGCTACTCTGAGGACTCAGTATGTGGAAATCACGATTGACAACGCTTTATACTAATCAGGAAACTCTGCTGCTAATTCACTAAACTCATCATCAAGTTGCTTTTTACAGTTCCTCTGGTAAAAATGGGGTGGCGGTATTCTAACTCTTGGTAGCTCCTCAGCACTCCGCTAAGGCCAGTTCGGATAGACGTCTTAAAAAAGGCGGCTGGTAACGACTGGATTGCGAAATTGGGAGATACTCGTAGTTGCCATATCTTGGGGTAGAACTATATTCAGCCCTGAACTGCTATAGGCTCATGTGATGTTTAGCTCAGAAAAACGAAACCTTGCACGTATTAACCATGTAAGTATTCACTCACATATCTTGAATCAATCTATCTGACATACAAATCACATCAAAATCCGTTGCGTGATTTAGAGCAGCCAAGCTGCACTCTACTGGTGATTTCAGCTTTTATATTGCCTCTAGGCAACTGTTAAGGTAACTGTTATACTTTTGGACATCTTTAAGGGCTACATATTCGTTTTGGATGAGCCTGATGAAAGATGATGAATTGATTAAATATGATCTTCGACAGGCCCAAGCAGCTCCGAGGTCAGCACGTCTCGAGGTAACATTTATCTAGAACTGTGAGCATTTTATGCAGGTCCTGCAATGATATCTTAAAACTTTCTAGTTTCTGTTAAGTTCATGCATAATAAATAATTTACGTATGCATGATATCAACTGCATACATACTACTACTACTACTACTACTTCGGCCGCAAAAGTCCATTGCAGGACATGGACTCCCCAATTGGGGGTACACACGGCTAAAACTAACAAACATCAACTGGGTGTGTTTCTCTACCGAAATTGAACCTGGGTCTTCCAGATTCTCAGTTCATTTCTCAGACCAATAGACCACGAAAACAGGTGTAGCTAACCATTGAAAATAAACATTATTGCAACTGCTTTAAAGCTTAGATTGGCTTGAAATATAAAAAAGCTAAAATATACTGCTCGTCCAAGCTAAGTTGGAACTTCAAACAAAAAGTTGTAGAATGAAATGTTTGGCAAATAAATTACATTATCCATGCCTGTACACATATTATGCAAAAAAAACTAATTGAATATTTTTCAATTGCATTTTCTAACCTGCGGTGTTTCGAATTGAAATATATGATGGACTAAATAATGCAAATAGAAAAACTTTAATATTTCTTTAAACTTAAGTGGTACAGTATCCGTTATAATTTTCAGCGTAACTTCAGGTTAAGAACTATATCCCATATTTTTTTCAAATTTTTAGACAGACAGACAGATTTGACGAAATAAAAAGGGTTGAAAACTGCCAGGTACGTAAATACCCCATTGTCGAACGATCGAGTGCCGTGAACCACAAGTTCACCCTGAATTCACGGGACTTCCGGTCATATTTTATTAAAGTTCAAAACTTGAATGTGAAACTAATTCCGTGGTAACCTCTTTCAGTCCGTGATGGGTCCTGCTTTAATTCTGATATATTGGAATTATGCAAGTTAATTCAAGAATAATAAAATTCAAATGAAAATTACAATATCGCATGAACATAGCAAAGTTCGCAACTTATCCACTAACATGGCCGAAACTGAAAAAATCGTTAACTGTAGCCATCTCGCTCACTTGAGCGTCCCTAAACTTTGCAAATGAATTTGAACTTTACAAAGGCGTGAGGTTGTATTTCCAGTGATTGATTTCAGTCGTACGGCTCTACAGCAGCATTTAATGCCACGGAATTAGGCGAGTTTACCCTACATTTGAAAGGAACATTTTTGCTATCCGTACAAAATTTTTGATCAACTGACAGTTCGTTGATATCTTCAAATACCAAGAACCGGTGGTGGGATAGTACTCTTGAACGATTGGAACGAATCTAGAGAACGAACTTATTACCAGTGTTGCTATTATAAAAAAAAACATTGGTCTGTTTTTTGCTAGACATAGTTTAAAATTGGTTTTGTAATAAGATTACTAAACAACTGCCTAAGTACTTTAAACAAAGTTTAGCCAAAGCACGAACCTAAGTATGAATTTCGAATTTATACTGCCTTTTAAAAAACTAACAGCGTCATCTATTGAATGAAAATATTATTGAATCTCACCATTATAATAAATTATGAAATTATAATAAATGGTAGGATATCTTTTGTAATGCTGATTTACGCTACTGATTCATTATATTCATTGCAAAATAAAAATATCCTAGCAGCGTTGTTAGCATAAAACTGGACCAAGCAACTGAATCTACCGATAGTGTAAGTTTTCTTCTCCGCTAGTCGTTTACTCTTTCATCAGCCTAGGCTAATGTGTGATACTATTGTTAGTGATATTATTAATAAAATAAAGAAACTTATTTCGATTGCGGAAATAAAAATATCGTGGAAAATAAAACAATGAAATGTATTCTCATCATCATCATCTCATATGGGCTGATCATGATTTTATTTTGCGTGGTGCTTTCATCACTTCGAGATATGCGATTTGTTCAGAATGTATGTGCTACGTTTATTGTGTAATGCAGTCTATATCAGCAACAGCGCTAAGACTGCATGGACAATCGTTTATCTAAGGGTGTAAGCTAGGAATAACAAACCACACAATTACACATACATAATATTTATTCAGAATTACACAACATAATATTATTATTTATTCTGCACACCTTTGTATTCAAACGGTAACTTAATCTTAAAATTATTAACTAGCTGGCTGCGGGCACAGGGATCCTTCGAGGGCGATTGGCAGTTGATCTGGGAAAAGAGAAAGATGATACAGCGATGATGTAGCTTTCGTGCGCATAGCGCAGGCAGACGATAGGGTAGTCGGGAGTGGACAGAAATCTTCAGGATGTAAATGCAGATGCAGCCAGGTTTCTCCCAGCTCTACAATATGTAGTAGCTACTAACGGCAGACAATACTGGGTGAAATTTTACCACTGACCGATAGCGGAGACTGAAAACCGGCAATAAGGAAAAACTTGTAATAAGGAACAACTTTTCTCGCCAAGGATCATAGGCCGAAATATGAAAAAAATATTGCCGTGTGATGCCGGCTTAGAATGTCATCCATCACCCCATATCTTTCTCGTGGGTGTCGTAAGAGGCGACTAAGGAATAAATTCATTCAGGAGTTTAATCCCTGGATTTTGCAATCGCATTGCAACATCTTGCATTGCGCTCACCAACCAACCTGCCAAGCGTGGTGAGTATGGCAAATACCCCCCTACTAGGGGGAGGCCCATGTTCAGCAATGGACTTTTTTGTGACTGTTATAGTAGTAGTATTGTATTTGGACCTCCCATACAAAATTGCCGATCAGATCAGCTGATCTGATTAAGTTACTATGGGAAATCAACTTTTATTTACTTTTTTCGACCTATTTTCCTTGGGGAAATTTATTCCTTATCATCAGAAGGTTCTGAGATTTCGCTATCGGTCCCTAGTAAAATTTCACCCTATTAGGTATATGCAAGCGGTTCTTACGTCAATTTTCCCTCTATTTGAATGGGATGCTCCGGCGTTTCGTTTGTGGTAGCGAAGGTGGCATGTCTTTTGCATTACAAAGCATTTGCGCTGTCTATCTTAGTGTGAACTCGCACTCTGTAGTGAAATTTTAATGCAGGTTCCGGTTCAACTGTAATATGAGAAAACATGATTATAATTATGTTTATAATTTTCAATATGAGGTCCTATTTTTAAATTGTTTGACCTTTGATTCTTTCCTTGATGAGATTTTTTCAGTATTCCCTGTTGAGTTAGATACTGCCATACGCAACACGCTTGGCAGTCGGATTGGCGAGCGCTTTGCAAGGTGTTGTGCATATTCGCAGGTAACGCTGCTGGCTGACCATTCCCAAGGTTCATACCTTAGTCGCCTTTACGACACCTATGGGTAAAAATTAGGTGATGCTATTCTAAGCCGGCATCACTCGTTCAACAACGACTAAGCTTAACGATAAAGAATTATTTTTACAAGGTTTTTATCCTTGTTTACCTCGTTTGCGGGTTTGCTTCCTGGTGGTTATTGGTGATGCACGGTGGGCTCTACGGGTCAGTCAGCTCTTTTAGAACACACTCGGTACGATTTTCAGGTCACAACCTATAACGTAATCAGCTATTAGAATAACCATATTAGTATTGTTTACTACTTACTTACATCTAATTATTTCTGTCTAAACCTAAACTTATTTATGTAATATTATGTAATGCTCATTCACGTAGTTTATATTTTATACGTTATTTACTTTTCTTACATATATTCCGCTCTTATTATCGTTAAACTACTTATTTACACAAGATTGCCAGGTACAACATGCTTTGTTATGTATATTTGGTATATGCTTCTCTTTTCTGGTATTTGATTCTTCGAAATATACTTGTAGCGTGAAGTCTTTGTGACAAATACAAATACCTCAGATTGGAGTGTAGGTAAACATATTCAGCAGTTGACTGTTGTGATAATATTGATAATTTATTCGTTTCTCAGGGTTATAGCCAAGTTTTTAAACCACCTATTACAACAAGGTAGGCCACTGACATCATTTTTAGAACACTCGCCGTCTAAATTATCATAGACACCAGCCCTCCGAAACACAGAACCATCTATCTTTTCCGAGAATCAGGTGGTACAGCTTGCAATGTTCTAATCAGACTAGGAACAAATTCACAAAGTGATAATTATTATTTCTATGAACCCGGAAGTTTGTGCCTCGCTGGGAATCGAACCCGGAACTTACTTTGGTTTTTTAATACAACTAAAAATACCGTTAAAAGCAATAAAGGAAAAATTACATTTTACGAAGAAGCCGGCCAAATCTTGCTGCACTGTTGGAAGGTAAGCTAGCTGGCAGCGTAGGTAGGTGTTAGCAGGGCGGGTGAAACTGTGAGAGAAAGTATTAGTTATTTTAAACACATAAGGCATACCATAACACATTTTTAGGCAAAGTGAATCAGTGTAAAAAAGCTGAATCGATCAGTGAGCATTAATGTGAGCGGTAGGGGTGGCTTTTCTTCTCTTTGATTTGATACATCCCTGTATACCTATTATAATTATCTTAACAGAGACTACTACTACAACCACAACAGTTAACTGCTGGATATGGGCGTGCCCCAATTAGATGTTATTGTTAGGTATTTCCATACTCAACACGCTTGGCAGTCGGATTGCAAGGTGTTGTAGATATTCGCAGGTAACGCTGCTGGCTGCCTATTCTCTGGATTCATCCTTTAGTCGCCTTTTACGACACCTACGGGTAGAAATTGGCTGATGGCATTTTAAGCCGGCATGACACGGTCGACATCGAATAAGCTTAACAATAAATAATCATTTTTACAAGGATTTTTCCTTGTTTACCTCGTTATTTTGCGGGTCGGTGTCCTGGTTGATATTGTAAGCTAGCTGGCAGCGCAGGTAGGCGTTAATAGGGCAAGCGAAACTGTGGTAGAGAATATTAATTATTGTAAGTGCATAAGCTATACCATAACACATTTTCAGGCAGAATGGTGTAAGAGAGCTGATTCAATGAATGAGCATTAAAGTGAGCGGTCGGGGTGACTTCTCCTCGATTTATACTTCCGGATCAGTACAGGTGTGTTGTTTACTATACTGTAATGACAGCAATAAGCATCTCACAAGAAGACCCAAAGATCTTTAACTAATTAAATATTCAATTTATTACATATATATTATTTTACGCCTGTGCTTTGCGGGATAAAATTGTTGTTAAAAATATATTTTACACTCAGTAGCCCAGTTGCGAATACAGACTAGTGCGAATAGAAAGTAGTGAATACAGACGGTGCTGATGATTCATGCATGACTAAAGGAGATCTGAACTTGGTGACTGATAATGCCATTGCCGTCGCCAAGTACTGTCAGGAAAAAATCTAATTCGTACTATTGACACGAAGAAGAAGGTAATGATTCATGCTTCTTCTTTTCGTGGGACACCGAGTCGTTCAACGACCCGATGAACCCTGGGGTCAGAGTTTTTCAACCGCCTACTACAAGTAGCAGGCCTCTGATATGGTTGTGTAACGACCGCCATCATAGACAGCAACCGGGACCGACGGCTTAACGTGCCCATCCGAAGCACGGAACCATCTTACTTGCGGACAATCAGGTGGTTCAGCCTGCAATGTCCTAACCAGACTGGGAACAAATTCACAAAGTGATAAATATCAACTTTGTGAGTGACCCCACCGGGAATTGAACCCCGGAACCTTTGCGTGGCAGGCAGGCATACTAACCACTGCGCCACATCGGCTGATGATTCATGCTAAGCAAAGCGCTTTGCAATAATAGTGTGGGCGTGGCACCTATTCCAGAAATCGTTTTTAATGTTGAGTTCATCATCATCATCATCATAATAACAGCCACAATAAAGTCCACTGATGAACATGGGCCTCCCCCTAGGCTCCCGGGTTGGTGAGCGCAATGCAAGATATTGCAATGCGATTGTAAAAAAAAAAACATCGAGGGATTGAACCTCTGGCTGAATGTATCCCTTAGTCGCCTCTTACGACACCCACGGGAAAGATATGGGATGATGACATTCTAAGCCGACATCAGCCGGCAAGAGTTCTGGGTATCTATGTATAATAGAATATAATAACGTAGGTACGTTGTGGTTTGGCTAGCTCGTGGGCTTGCCGTACCTACACTTGGCCGGACCAAGCTGGAAACGACGGTTTGGAGCTCAGCTTCGCTCACCTCGTGCCTTAGCAGCAAGGAACTGTAATAACTGTGCAGACGCTACAAGGTGATGGCTAAGGATTTATTCCACGAATCATCCCTAATATGGTGTGCTATCACAGCTTACAGCTAAATAACAAACGATGTGCGTTGGCTCGCCGAACGGAGGGAAGGCTTGCTAGGCAGTAGAGGACAGGCTGCTACGGCTGTGTTGAGTCAGCGCAGGGCTTAATTCTAGCCTTCTTCCAGTTGAGGCGGTTCTGCGTTTAAATCAGTTGGGATCCGAAGTTCTCTCTCTTCAATGCTCATTAGCTCGTCACTAGAATATAATTGGATATTTTAATTTTGTTCACTACATCAATAATTGCCTCTGTCTATCGTGGAATTCTCCTCCTAAACTCCTCTTAAATAACGCAACGGATTTTGGTGTGTTTTTTTGCTATAGATAGAGTGATTCAAGAGAAAGGTTTATAGGATTATATGTAAGTATAACAAAATACCTATTTCCGCGGAAAATGAGTTGCAGCGGGTGAAACCAGTGGCGTATACAGCTTCGGATCGTGGGGGGGTCACAAGGCACAGCACATATCAAAGACTACTATCGGTGAACTGCACTACTCAGGCAAAATATGCATCACGAGCGAAGTAAGCCTAACATTTCACGTTAAATAAAAACAATACGAGGAGAGACACTGTCCTACCTACATAACCACTACTATACAAGTATTGCGAGCGAAGCGAGCTCGACATTTCGAGTTAAAAATACCTGCGGGGAGACATCGTCCTACATCACAAGTACAAGTATTGCGAGCGAAGCGAGCTCGATTTCGCGTCAAAAATGCTTGCGAAGAGACTCATTGTCCTACATCACAATTTAAGTATTGCGAGCGAAGCGAGCTCGACATTTCGCGTTAAAAATGCCTGCGAGGAGACACTATCCTACATCACAACTGCAAGTATTGCTAGCGAAGCGAGTTCAACATTTTGAGTTAAAAAGGCATGCGGGGAGACACCGTTTTACATCATCACTACAAGTATTGCAAGCGAACCGAGCTCGACATTTCCCTTTAAAAATGCGTACAAGGAGACACAACGTCCTACATCACCACTACAAGTATTGCGAGCTACGCGAGCTGAGCACGACATTTCGCGTTAAAATACATGCAAGGAGACGCACCGTGGTGATGTAACTAGGTACTACAATGCGAGCGAAGCGAGCTCAATATTCCGCGTTGAAAAGGCATGCTGGGAGACACCGTCCTACATTAGTTTTATAAGTATTGCGAGGGAAACGAGCTCGACATTTCACATCAGAAATGCCATAACCGTTGGTTAAGCGTGATGATGTTATATCAGCTATAGTAGTTGAAAAATTTTGGCGAGTGGGGAGGTGGGGGGGGGGGTCATGACCCCTGCGACCCCCCCCTGTATACCTACAGTATAGGTAGGTACTTATCTTATTTTATTCTTCTAAATAATCTACTTACTGTTTACCTTACTTACGACTAAAGCACCTTATAAAAGTGACTAAGGGAAAAATGCATTCAGAAGGTGAACTGTGTAGTGGCTGCAGGCAGCAGTGTTCTAAGTGAATGCGGCTTCTTATTCTGAACTAGCATACCCCCCGATTAGCAAGACTAGTAATGTAATGATAACGAGCATGGCAAACACCTTCTCGATGGAGAGCAATGATCGGTCATGATTTCCCAAGCTTCTACTATCAATCGTAGTTCTATGAAATGAATGTAGCCAAACCATGTAAGCAAGACCGTTGCATGCTGTCTATTACTGCAATAATGCGGCATTTGAAATATCTTGCAACAGGCTTCATCGGGTCCTTCGACTACTTAATGTTCCATTCGAAAAAGATAGAACACTGCACTATTACGCAAGTTTCTTCTTTAAACCCTGAAAATACAAATCTCTGTTGATGATTTTCCAAAGAAAATTAAGTACGAATTATCTGATTTTTTTATTAGGAGATGGCACTTTTAGATGATAAGTGGGACATTGAAGATACAGGTACGACGATGATGACCATATTTCGCTACTCCTGGACAATCATTTACGTGAATTTTGTTCGGGAATGGTTGATAAACTGATGCTGAATACTTACAACATTTTTTCAGCACTTACAATCAACTTATGGAGCTTTGCTATGCAGTAATTTCATTATTTTTTACTTGGTTAAACTTTCTTTTAACTTAGAAAGTAATATTGTAGACTTTTTAATATTATTTTTCATGTATTTTTGCAAATTCTCTAACATATTTTTACGTTTTGTAAAATTGTAAACAAATCTGACAGAAATTTGAATGAATGGAAAGATTGTTTGTAAAAACGTTGCCATTTTAAAAACATATTTGGCAGGGCTGAAAAATTTAAACCAGTGTTTGAATTCGCTAAACGTTGCCTAAACTAAACCATGTCTAAGGCATATCTAAAAAAATTTTTGTAATAACACTGTATGTAACTAAGTTAATTGTAAAACTAGGTACGTTATGGTACCCAAAATCTAGATTAGATCCACATTTTTTTATTAACTGGCCACGTTTCAAGCATATAAATAGTTGTAGTAAAAAAGTCCCAATACAAAGGATGTAAAAAAATCAACTGCAAATATCTAATTTAAGGGGTGAATCAGCCCATGAAACTGAACAACTTTCCCCAAGAAACACGCCCAACGAACGG
The DNA here is from genome assembly GCA_024500475.1 of Phthorimaea operculella. Taxonomy (NCBI): domain Eukaryota; kingdom Metazoa; phylum Arthropoda; class Insecta; order Lepidoptera; family Gelechiidae; genus Phthorimaea; species Phthorimaea operculella. Next base: position 5,153,321 of record JANFCV010000002.1, on the reverse strand, counting down.
TTCACAGATGCGTCTGTCAAACCGTTTGAACCAAACACTTAGGCATGAACATGACAGACGCATCCGTCAACGCACCGTTAGACATGGACGTTGGTCATGCGTCGTCGTATTTACCTATATGGGATTAGGGTGTAAATTCGCATTTACCTAACGCTGCGGTAGCGAAGCGCAAAAAAAAAATTCGCTACGGACTTTATGTGTGTAAAGCGCCTTACCGAGATGGGTAGGGTAGTTTATGGCTTACGATGAGCTATGCATCTACCTACAAGATTCTGCAGATGTTACTGCACTGTGTCGACAGATGGTGGTTATCGACGACATGTATAGCATGATTATAAGTACACACCTACTTACCTACGTATATGTAGGTTGGGTGGATTAATCATGTATTTAGCCGAACAAAGTATTTAACCCAAAAAAATGTATTATCAAAAATAAAAGGCCAATTTTTTGTCTTTTACAAAGTAGGTATATAAGTAGGTACATAGATTTTATTAATTGTGAAAAATATAGGTAAAATGACAATAGAAAATGTGACATCTGGTGTCAAGCACAGTACATACCTACCATAATTTAAATCAGCATTATTGCTTTCCTACCCGTTCCTATGTATAGTTTCGTGTTGTCCAACCTAAGCTGCAAAGAAATTGCAATGTAAGGAGGTAGAAAGAAAAAAAAAGGTGGTAAATATTCGCGGTGCGGTAGTGGCATAAAAAACCCCGTAAATAACTCCGTAGCCCGGAAGCTTCAGCCCTGGCAGAAAATTATACCGGAGAAAGAACTACGTATTTTAAGGATTTATACCACCCACTTTGCACTAGGACATAAATTGCTTTCATAATCCATAGTAATAGTGTAAATGGGAAAGTGTGTTTGTTTGTCCTTCTTTCGTGTCGCAACAGTGCGATTTAGTGTTTAGATTTGATGGTTTTTAGTATTTTGGGTTTAAGTTATTTGACATGCTTGAAAGGCATAGTATAATGCTGCTTTAACCACGAGAAAATATTTCTATGATTCCCATTCATTATTCGTGTTTAATGCCTGATATTATACATACATAGGTACATATTACAAAACGTAGAGAGGGACGTGAGTCATTGTTTACATTTCAAATTAGCGAGAAATAGTGATCCATACAAGCTGTGTAACCTCTGCGGCGCTTTGGGCTTTAAACAAACTAGGTCCACTCTCATTTGCAATTGGTTCCTTTCTTACCGCGTGGACAATGTAGCATTACCTACATTATTTAATTTTGTTTGGAACAGCCGCTTGCGTGTGAAACCGCGGGGTAGAAAGCTAGCATTGTAGGTAATATTGCACCGCTAAAATTAAAATTGTATGAAGGTGACTGTTTCAATACTGGGTTTTATTGTTGAATGGCATACTTTGCTTGGCATCCTAATAGTCTGTTTCACTCAATTTTCATTGTTGGCAAAATCAAAGTCTCTACAGAAGAGCATTAGGTACCTATTTTTTGTACAATTTAGTGTCGAAACATTCCTACCTGTGTTTTCGGATAAATTTTAGTAGGATTTCAAAGTTTTTGTACCTACTTAATACCTATCATCACATATCAGATACCTGTCACAAAATTCGGTGATAGAATGTAACAAACTCGAACCCCAGCCTATGAAGGACTATACGCCTCCAGACACCGGCCTCAGTTGTTATGAAGATGATGTCTTGAGTTCTCGATTTCATAGAAACCCATACCTCAAGCAAAGTGTAAATAATGGCTCGTGATATAAAAGTGATGTCTAGTTAATTATTGACCCATACGTTGTGTTTAAATAAAGTAATATGTAACCCAAAAATTCTTTTAAAGGTAATTGAGACATCTCTGCACTAATTATTGAAATAAAGTGACTCTGATGAACAGGAGAGGGAAAAGGACAGGAAACTGAGCTCCAAACGGGCCCCCAGTACTTCAACGCCCGAGGAAAGTGGAAGCCCTCGCCAATAGATACCTTTCTGTATTCATAAACGCTCCCCGGTCATCCCCACATAATCAGCCTTACGCATGCAAATTCTTCATGCATAAAACTTCATTGTAAAGATAACCATTAGAGCGTCCACCAAATACAAACGGTAAATTATCTGCTTCCCCCAGAAGAAGGATAGATATGGTGAGACCTTGCGTCTCTGCTAATAGATGCGTCAGCCACAGACGCTTGTGGTGCTTAAAAGCACCACGAAGAAGGATAGGTGACCAGATTCAGATGTCCTTTGCAGAACAAATGAAGAAGTTTAGAATAAACAGTCTTATGACTGACCAACTGACACCCAAGTGTCTAGTTGGTTAAGTAAGTATGTATGTTGTAAATAGGTATGTTATCAGTCAAATGACATGATTTCAACAATTATCTTTAGGTTTCCCTAAAGAGGTACCGGCAAGGCCAGTAAAAGCACCGAATATGAAATTGCACTGGTCTGTCAGTCTCCACCCACATTTAACTCCTACGGAAGTCAGAATATAATATGAGATGCTTTATGCAAGTCCCAAATCACATGTGAGCATACATTCTTATCAGTTGTAGACGAGAGAGCAATATTTTGCCCATCCCAATAGAGAGTAGATAAGATATGTTGATCACATGAACTTCCTGAGAGCATGTGGGCTTCCATGACCAGAAGCTGCCATTACAACCATATCGAATGCTAGATAATAAATAGATAGGTATTCGATGAAGATATGACAAAAGTTGTCCCATGACATTTGATGACAACCATTGTAATTAGTAGGTAAGTTGTAGTCATAGTTTTACTATGATGGGCACCATTTTAGCCAGTCATAAGAAGAACTTTAAGAACTTCATGACTAGAATATTACTTTAGATATGATTCATCTGAATCTGTTATAGGATAGGATGATAGGAAAGGATATTATCCATTCTACCAGCCATACATATATTCTTAGATAACACAGTACTTAGCAACATAGCAAGTACTATAAAATAATATTGTTGTAGATAGATGTTGTCACTGCAGGACACATTCCAATACTGAAGACAGTTTTCTTTGTATAACAAGAATACTGTTGTAGATGATTATTTATCCACTGCCGGACATAACCAAGCAGAAGTAGTAAATTAGCAGATATCTAACAATATCTACCTATGTATACTTCATACATAGGAACATCAATCAATCAAGTCCATAGTCACTCAGCAACCATAGTATAAATAGAAATCTGTCCACTGATGGACCAAGCCAAACAGTAGGTAAGTAGATACAATATGTAAGTATGTTTTAACCACAGGAACTTTATCAAGTAAATCCATCGCTCAGCAATTATAGAATAGTAATTCATCCACTGATGACCACAGCAAATAATAAATAAGTAGATACCTAATAATATCTACTTATGTAAGTTTTAAACACAAAACTTTATCAAATAAATCCTTAGTCGCTCAGCGTCCATTGTTGTTAAGAATAAAATCTGTCCACTGATGAGCAAATCCAAACAATAGTTAAGTAGATACCTAACAATATCTACTTATGTAAGTTTTAACCCAGGAACTTTATCCTGGTCGCATAGCAATAATAATCAAGATAAATTATTTTAATTGAAACTACATTAATTTGGTTAATAAGGTAATATATGGCTGGCAAACGGATAAGCAGATAGGAATAATAGGATTTTACAGGTTATCCTACCTACTCCTAAATACTAAGATGAAACCTAAGCTATCTAACGACACTAATTAGCCCAGATTTCCCTAATTTAAGATTAGATGCGAATACTACAAAGTTTATATGAAACAATCAGAACGCAGGCTCTTTAAAACATTTGAACCGACAACAAAACAAAGTTATTGCAATAAAATGACCTTAGCACTAAAACCAAAGCATAAAACCATGTTCCTAGTCGTATCAGCATTCAGAGAATATAATTTGAACAAGAATCCACGACTCTAAACCTCAAATAAGGTACACTACACCTATCGCTGATAAGACAAGGAAATATTGAAGATTGTACTTATCCATCTGGAACTTGAAGTCGCCAGCACGCGAAGAACCAACAACGACGACATCCGCCCACCAGGCCGATTCCAGTGCACGCTGATGCAAGCATCCTCCTTTTCAAACACCACATTTTCACGTGCTACACGGGTTCAAAACACTTTTCACAAATCAAACACACTCGCGAATCGAGGGGTGACCAGGCAAACGTCGAGACTCCCTGGCCCACGGCGCGACTCCACCAGGACTGACTAATCACTGCACTAGGTATTCCTTTTCTGTCCTGGGAGACTTCACGATTAGAACTAAACTGAACTCAGGCCGTATGGCTCGCTTATTTATACCAAAAAGCTTCGAACTTACGAGAAGAATAATTTTCTAGAAATCTGCTATTCATCACGAAAGAAGATATTCTCCTCTCTTTCATACACATTTTAGAAGACATTCAACTATTCTAGAATTTTTTAGAATGTCTTGTTTCGCTACTTGTTGCCAGACACCAATTCAGGGGAGGGTTCCTAGGATCCACGACCCATCCTGACATCCAAGAAAGACTTATAGTGTATATTAAGTAAACCACGGTTTTACCAATATTTCTAAACATTTTACTACTGGTTCATAGAATTTTTAGAAAATACATCAATTTTCTATAAACCGAAAATGTGACTAATAAAATAAACCTTAGGTATTTCAGTCGCTATGGCACTATAATAGGCCTAGTAGGGCCCTGTCTAAAGTGACACTTTGCAGTTTCTGCTACTCGACAATAGATGGCTCTAAAAAAAATAGCAATATGTTATGTCCTGTATCATATAAGCACGAAAAATTATAAATGCTACTGCAAACGCTGTGCAACCATCAGACCAATTATCCAAAATTATTTAGACTTGCAAATATGATCGATATAAAAAGAAAATAAACAAAACATTTCAATATTGCTTCACGCACATAGCGCCATCTCTCAGCCGCATTCCGAACCTCCATACCAATCTTGACAGAACAGAACCAAACCCTAAAATATTTAACACTAGTATTGAATCGCATCCCACAGCGGCGACACCAATAGATGTCGCTGTCCCGAATCTTTATAATTAATAAAGACCAAGATACAGGCCTTACAAGAATTTTAGAAAAATTAATAATATTCGCCGCCAAACTTAACACGACCTAAGTATACATAGGAATTTGCGTTTCGATTAGTGTTTGTTTAAAAGTGCAATTTTATTATCTCGGTTTATGTTTGCTTTTAACGGGTTTTTTTCTTTTTGGAGTGTTCTTTTTATAAGGAAATTTTACTTTAATTACTTCATTTCTTTATTGTGGAAAGTAGACAGTTGTTCGAAACATTAAAAACTGAAAACTACTACTACAACTTGTTAAAATTTTTATAGTTTAGCTGTAATTAAATTACTCACGTAGGTTATTATTCATCTTCTAAAAATAAAACGACTTGTCTTTATAACAACAGTTTCACGTGAGTATATCAGTTAAAACCGACGAACTTTCTGTGAAACTATTTCATAAGTACCAACTTGCCTACTCTACAACCAATTAGGTCATTTTATACTTCGAATGAATTTATAATATAAAATCAAATAAACAAAATTTAATTTATCGAATAGTTTCCAAATATATCAATGTGGTCGGAAGCAAATACTGAAAATACAAACATTGTTTTATATTCAGCATTTCTCGTTCATTAGTACGGCTAGTACTGGAAAGCCGGCTTCGTGTTTTCAATTAGGTTTGACTTTCCAATATTGGTCTGGTATTTTCAACTCCGTATTTATTTCCAAAGTTTAAAGTTGAAGCTATCTATCGTAGCCGTTAACTCGGTTTGAAAACAGACAAACCACCATAAACGGTTTAGCTGAATTGTGAGAGAGAGAACTTGTATTTTGTGCGCTTGCAGAGTTCAGTAGTTCGATCAAAGTTGAGGAATTTCGATTCGTCCGATGAATTGTAAGCAGGTTTCTACAGATACGGTGTAATTTAAAGTAAGCGGGCTGTCATAGGTATTAATCTGTGGTGAAAAAAGTCCTCAGCAGCAAATATGTTTATGTAGTCGTACCTATACCTACCCAAAAGTTTCACGATGGTTAGACTGAGTCTTGCGAGACGAGCGGCTTTAAGTAAATGTTCTCAAGACACCTATAAGTTTTAATATAGGTACAGTTTAATATCGTTTATGTAGTATGTTCTAAGCCCCGCTTTAGGGCAAAACGCACAGGGCTTCCTTTACATTTCATTATTTTCATTTCTCTCATTTCCAATATTAAAGGCGTGCTTCCAAATACTGCAGGTAATTTAAACTCGTAAAAAACAGCTTTGGCGTTCGGCAATGTCGGGTAAACAGGCGGGAGATTATTCCGGGCATGCATATCTCGGGTCGACATCATAAAAATGGATTGCATCTGTGTACGTGCCCCGACTGCGATACGGCACGATCGCCTGCTGAGTGAATGAAGAGAACGCTGATTTTGCATCGATAGTTTCTTTCAGTAGGTAGAGACAAACTAGGGACTTGAGGGCGGGGTATACAGGGTGTAAGAGACGGTGTAACTTAAACTTTGCAGGCGTGCTCAGACCATGAAATTGAAAAACTTTTCCTATGAAATATATGACTGGAAACAATAATAAATTATAAGTAAAAAACATTTTTAAAACAAGCTTTTATTTGGATGCGCTAAAAAGCATAAAATAATCTATTTACTAAAACTTTAACTTGTTACTTATAATGGCATTAAATCTACGTCTTCATAATTTATACGATATAAAAGCTTGTCGCGAGATTTAAGTAGGTAAATACTCGTGAGGTGTTAGGTTAAAAGTTTGTTCAAGATCATTTACACTGGTTACCTAATTTATTTATTAATCGACAAGCTTTTATATCGTATAAATTATGAAGACGTAGATTTAATGCCATTATAAGTAACAAGTTAAAGTTTTAGTAAATAGATTATTTTATGCTTTTTAGCGCATCCAAATAAAAGCTTGTTTTAAAAATGTTTTTTACTTATAATTTATTTTTTACTTTTTAGTAGGTAATCTCTGGAAAACAAATCTGTTATGCCATATTTGATTATGTACGTTGTGCGATAGAACCTACCTACTTATTGCATACATGAACCTAATCGGTATAAATTAACAAAATTCTTCATTGACAGTGCCATGAACAGAAGACTAAAAACCCCAACACAATAACCACTCAAATCTAAAAAGCTTGCAAAGCGACGTCATTTAGCTCACACTAGTATTTACCTGTAATATTTCTGTATTTGTCACCCACTTAGTAAGAAAACGTAATAAACTTAATACGCCATCTAATCTTTAGTCCGCCATATCAGGTTTTGTTATGATTATGAGTGACGTAAACGTCACTGTATTTTTCGAGTTATTCTGAAAAATTCCTTTCATTTGACATCCATATTGTAAAAAAGCATAAAAATTATATTCTGCCATCTTAAGAAGTCCACAATAGTTAATTTAGAGTGACGTCAACTTATAATTCGTATAGGTAATTCTCAGCAATACCTACCTTTCATCTGACACTCATATTGTAAATTATCTTAAAAGGCCATCTTTAGATGTCCGCCATATTATTTTCTGCATTGTACTCAGCAAGACCTTTCATTTGACACCCATATTGTAGGAGTGCGTCAAAAATTACTTGTCGGCCATCTTGGATATTCCGCCATGATAGATTTAGAATGACGTCATATAACTAGCCATGCATTGTCATCCGAACTATACGTGTATACAAAATTTCAGCTCAATCGTTTGAAGATATCTGCTTCTAAATTGAGTTGCAAGATTTGCCCCGAACAAACATTGTTACTTACATACTTACATACTTACATACATACACTGCAAGTTAAATAAAAGCTTTTAAAATAATCCGGCCTCCAAAATTACTAAGACTATACAAAATTTACGACTGACTATGTGTGGGATAACAAACACTTTTTCGTATACCTCCGTAAAGTACCATGGGGAAAGTTGACCAGTTTCATGGTCTGTGCACGCCTGCAAAGTTATCGTTACACCGTTCCTTACACCCCGTAATATGGCCCCAGGCACAGTTGCAAACATTCACTATGAGGTTTTTTTTACAGCTAATGCCTTGACACAAAACGAATGGGTAAAATATTAAAGTTAAATAAGAATATAGAAATTATAGAATATAGCTTATCCTGCTTTAGACAACCAATGTGATACAAATATTGAGTCTGAGACTTACTGTCTTAATTTATGTCAGCTGATACATTCATTTCATAACTAAGGTTTAAAGTTTTCCTTCATTAGAGCACATTTACTCCACTTATCTCGAGATTTAAGTAGGTAAATACTCGTGAGGTGTTAGGTTAAAAGTTTGTTCAAGATCATTTACACTGGTTACCTAATTTATTTATTAATCGACAAGCTTTTATATCGTATAAATTATGAAGACGTAGATTTAATGCCATTATAAGTAACAAGTTAATGTTTTAGTAAATAGATTATTTTATGCTTTTTAGCGCATCCAAATAAAAGCTTGTTTTAAAAATGTTTTTTACTTATAATTTATTTTTTACTTTTTAGTAGGTAATCTCTGGAAAACAAATCTGTTATGCCATATTTGATTATGTACGTTGTGCGATAGAACCTACCTACTTATTGCATACATGAACCTAATCGGTATAAATTAACAAAATTCTTCATTGACAGTGCCATGAACAGAAGACTAAAAACCCCAACACAATAACCACTCAAATCTAAAAAGCTTGCAAAGCGACGTCATTTAGCTCACACTAGTATTTACTTGTAATATTTCTGTATTTGTCACCCACTTAGTAAGAAAACGTAATAAACTTAATACGCCATCTAATCTTTAGTCCGCCATATCAGGTTTTGTTATGATTATGAGTGACGTAAACGTCACTGTATTTTTCGAGTTATTCTGAAAAATTCCTTTCAATTGACATCCATATTGTAAAAAAGCATAAAAATTATATTCTGCCATCTTAAGAAGTCCACAATAGTTAATTTAGAGTGACGTCAACTTATAATTCGTATAGGTAATTCTCAGCAATACCTACCTTTCATCTGACACTCATATTGTAAATTATCTTAAAAGGCCATCTTTAGATGTCCGCCATATTATTTTCTGCATTGTACTCAGCAAGACCTTTCATTTGACACCCATATTGTAGGAGTGCGTCAAAAATTACTTGTCGGCCATCTTGGATATTCCGCCATGATAGATTTAGAATGACGTCATATAACTAGCCATGCATTGTCATCCGAACTATACGTGTATACAAAATTTCAGCTCAATCGTTTGAAGATATCTGCTTCTAAATTGAGTTGCAAGATTTGCCCCGAACAAACATTGTTACTTACATACTTACATACTTACATACATACACTGCAAGTTAAATAAAAGCTTTTAAAATAATCCGGCCTCCAAAATTACTAAGACTATACAAAATTTACGACTGACTATGTGTGGGATAACAAACACTTTTTCGTATACCTCCGTAAAGTCCCATGGGGAAAGTTGACCAGTTTCATGGTCTGTGCACGCCTGCAAAGTTATCGTTACACCGTTCCTTACACCCCGTAATATGGCCCCAGGCACAGTTGCAAACATTCACTATGAGGTTTTTTTTACAGCTAATGCCTTGACACAAAACGAATGGGTAAAATATTAAAGTTAAATAAGAATATAGAAATTATAGAATATAGCTTATCCTGCTTTAGACAACCAATGTGATACAAATATTGAGTCTGAGACTTACTGTCTTAATTTATGTCAGCTGATACATTCATTTCATAACTAAGGTTTAAAGTTTTCCTTCATTAGAGCACATTTACTCCACTTATCTCAATAAAAACAATTACGCACTCCGCAAATAACGCTTAAACATGTGGGCTCAAAACTTCCAAACTAAATTACCACAAGCAAGTTTCCATACGCGCGTGTTGTGCAAACGAAACACCCTGTATTAGAGGGGTCAACTTTAACTCGGAAAGTAAACACCCTTTGTATGACTAAGTCAATAGTTGAGATAACAGTCACCTGCGCAAAGTTTAGTCAGTGGTGTTGATTCGATAATTCTCTTAGCTACATTAGCGCTGTCACTTTCAGTTAAATAGGCTTAGAAAGGGAGACGATCACGAATAAAAGTGTCACGCGTATTAATTATTGTCAAATAAAGCGACTATTACACAGTTGGTTAGACATAATGCAAGGTCCATCCGCTATCACAGTGTCATGACCAGCCTATGTGGGAGGCCAAGTTAGGCCGGTCGCAATACTTAGATACTACGCGAGCAGCGTAAAGTGACCTCCCGTTTAAACTGGTCATGACACTATAAGAGCGGATGGACTATAACCCGTCATTTTTAGACACGACATGCCTAAAAGTCATAATACTTAGTAGATAATCATGACTAAACCAATTTATCGGAAAGAGACCGCACTCGACAATTTATCGAGAAGATTAATCGAATAGACACCATCGTATTGCTAGGAGGTAAATTTAAATGAATGTACGTGTCGCGTAAATGTTACACGTGTTTCAAAACGGTGATGGTACTTGCTGTGACAAAGTTTACCGGAAATCAATATAATGGATGACGGCAATTTACAAAGTTACGAAGTTCATAATTTGATTTGATTTATGATGGAAGTCAAAGTACAAAGGTTGTAAAGTATCTATCGTAACTACCTATTTATTAAGGGGCAAGCTTCACAAAATAGAAACGCGACGCGACGCGAAACATAAAATCTGTCAGACAAGCGATCATGAACCGTTATTGATGCTTTGTTTTTTTCGGTTTCATTCATTTTATATAGAATTCAAGGTTCGCGATGTCGCACGTACTACATCTCCGACGAGCACTTGTTTTACAGATGCCATGCGACGTTTCACTTCTACCCAGGTACCTACTCTGTGGAGCTTGGGGGTTCAAGGGGTTCTTACACGCCCCGTGTGATTTGCTAGCTCCCGGTTTCTTGACATACGTCGTCGCATAAAATTGCAGCTGTTACTTTTCATTTGTAGTTATGGTAGGTGGCTGGCTGCTATTTATTATGCCACAATATCGTCCGGTGCGTGATTGATTTATCCAAGTGAGAAGTTAGATAATTAATATAGCGAATTTTATTCGTCATAATTTAAAAGGCGATAAGCTCATGTAAAACCATTATTTTTGCACAGTGCTATCACATGTTTTAGAAAAATGCGTTTTCCGCCTTATTTTCATACGAATACGGATTATGTCAAAATGTTTGACATACGCTACGTTATGCAATGTGCAGCGTATAGCATATGCCTCTGTCAAACCGTTGTATGAGAATTTATTCTCGGATGTTATTATTGTCCAAACGCATGCGTTACGCTGCGCAAAATAACGCATAAACGGACGTTACATGTTTTCGCCATAGAATCACAAAAGGCATCTGAAAGCCTAACACGTGATATTATGCAGGCGTAGGCTTCGGTGGGAATTCGAATCCCGTCCGCGTTTTGTATTCTTTGCATTGAACTGTCAACACGTTGTGGCTGACGTATGACACGACAAGCCCATCCAAATACACGGAAACCCGACATGCCTTTTTATTATCGAACCAACAATTCAATACGAATATCTGTTTGACGTGCAAATCTATACAGGGTGTAAGACAGCTCATCGAATAATGATATAGTGAATTCAGACAATAAAACTAAACTAATTCCCATTAAAATAAAACAGGTAACATAAAAAAATAACTTTCCATACTAAATGCAGCCAGCTGATCATGATTGTGAAGTCGAAAGGTTTTGGTTATTTTCTATTTTTTTTTTATTGGAAGTTGTTAGTTTCATTGGAATTTTCATACGAATACGGATTATGTCAAAATGTTTGACAGACGCATGGTTATGCGATGTGCAGCGTATAGCAGAACCGTTGTATGAGAGCAAGGTCGAATTTATTATTGTCCAAACGCATGCATAATGCAGCGCAAAAATAACGCACAAACGGACGTTACATGTGTTTCTTGCAATAGAATCACCAAAGGCATCTGAAAGTCTAACATGTCAACACGTGATATTATGCAGGCGAAGGCTTCGGTGGGAATTCGAATCCCGTCCGCGTTTTGTATTCTTTGCATTGAACTGTCAACACGTTGCGGCTGACGTATGACACGACAAGCCCATCCAAATACACGGAAACCCGACATGCCTTTTTATTATCGAACCAACAATTCAATACGAATATCTGTTTGACGTCCAAATCTATACAGGGTGTAAGGGACAGCTCTCCGAATAATGAAAGGGTGCATTCAGACAATAAAACTAAATTTCCCATTAAAATAAAACAGGTAACATAAAAAACTGACTTTTCATAGTAAATGCAGTCAGCTGATTATGACTGTGTAGTCGAAATGTGTTACTCATTTCCTGTTTTTTGTATGGGAAGTTGTTTAGTTTCATAGGAAATGTATTTTAGTTTCATGGTCGGATCATGTTTGTAAAGTTCTTTTCAGAGCCCAGGGCTAGTTAAATTTTAGTTCTATCAAAGGATAGCTACCTAGTAAATATTTGACCTACATAGAATTTACTTGAAATTAAATTACACAAGCCGGGCAGCCGTGTGTAACCTATTTGCAAATTCTCAGCTTTTAGGCCAGGAAGGTTAAATTACTTTAGTTTATTAGTTGTTAACAGCTGTGGAATTGGTTTAATAGTTGTGAAGTTATTAACTGACCTAGGGTCGTCGTACTAGTACCCAAACTAGTTTATTCCGATTCCAAAATTCAAAGTACTTACATAGGTATAAATAAAATTTTCCACATAATTCAAAGTGTTGCACTATACCTCAGGATACTGCCACCACTAATTTAGTGTTTAGGTGTTTCATATTCAAAGACAATATTAGAGTTTGACCTTGAAAGAATAGATACCAAAGAATGTGTAAATATTCCCAAAGAAAGAGCATGACTGTTATGTCAGTTATCTCTTTGCAACATGACCAAATCCAAACGAATTGGGTAAAGGTCAGGGAGATGAAGCTGTCGCGGTTAATATACATCGTTGTCTTATTACATGCTTGTCTCCGAACATTGAGAAAAACGGTAAAATGTCCGTATGTTTACCTTTATTATACCATACCGCGTAGAAACATATTAATATTTAAAAAATATTATCAATATCAAAACAAGCAATTTTAACTTAATTTTTTTAAACATATCCCCAATATTTATTTAAGTGTTTGTTATTAAATCATGGCTTGTTTGTAACCGGCACGTTCTCCTCAATACGTAATTACAATAGGTACCTTATACTTTCACGCTACGTACATATTCTGTTTGTGTGAGTTATTTCTAGTCTAGACCAAAATATGGATCTAGCTGAAACTTACTAAGGGATTTCTAGGATTACGAGGGTATTGCCTAATGGATTAAGATGAAACAAGGGCAAGACAGTACTGACCTAGATGTTAGGTATGTATGTATAGTGTTGTGGTTATTTAGTGGTATAATTACATGAACATATAGGGTGACATTTAATTAAGTACAAATCTCTTAAGGTGTACGTGTTGAAATATGAAAAATAAAATTGGACCTGTCATACGATACGACACACTTATTCAAGATTTTTGTATAGAAGGTCAATATTTTTTTGTGAATAGACCACACCCGCAAGAAATTTGTACTTAATTAAATATATTGTGTGAAATGGCTGTTGGAACCGTAACCTTTCGCGTTTGTGTGTTTAAAACTCGGTCAAAAGTTCATTGTCCGCCAAGGAACTATCTGTAATGTTCTTGTTGACTGCTCAAACGATCTGACCTGAACTGATCTGTCATGTGAGGCGCAAGATCAAGAGAATACACTTGAGACGTAAGATGGCATCTGAGACGAGAGACTGCGACATCGCGAATAATCTACAGAATATAAAAAATAAGATATTGTCTCATATGCTGTAGACAGAAAATTAAGAACTTTCTCATATTTCTAAAATCCCGTATAACTTAGTTTACATCCTTCCAAATCCATCTAATTATATCCCGATAATTATTCACTTACGTGTGGCTAATTAGGTAGTTGCCATCGTTTTACTAATACGACAAGAAGTGAATAATAAGATTCATTTACATAGGTAAATTAAAAACGAGAAAAATGAAAAATTCGTTAGCGACCGCTGGGACTTGAACCCGGGACCGTGGGGCACGCTGGTACTAATAATTATACTGTGGTGGGGCCGCGCTTATGGAAAAGCTTCCACTACTCAGAGCCTCCATACATTTGAAATAAGGTAGCTTTTTTGGCAGCTAAACGCGAAATATGTCAACGAAAAACCTACCTGAATTCAGAAAATTGACGCCATTTTTAAAAATTCGAATTTCAAAATTACTTTCAATTTCAATTACGAGTATATCTTGTTCCAAGTCGCAAGGTGTCATATAAGTACATAAAACATAATCGTGTATCTATCTATACAATGACAACTAGGAAGAAGAAGTTTGATTCAAAGATAAAAGATAGTACAAAATCTCTTGGATAGCTCCGGTAGATTCATAGTTTTTCCAGCATACAAGAACTACGATGAAGTCATATTGAAATATATTTTTACTTGTATGCCGTGTGAAATTTTACGACTTGTGTCATACATAACCATTAATTTGTGTTTGTCAAATAGGTACATAAAAGAAGTGTAGTTCGGTCATAAATATTTTCGATAAAATTTATTTTGTTTTGATCGTGACATTTTTGTATGGCGCTTTCCCCCTTGAAGCAAGAGGGATATTTTTTTATATTTCATTCTTTCCTTATTTAATAAGTACTCATTATATACCTACCTGTGCCGTGTGATGCCGGCTTAGAATAGCATCACCCCAATTCCACCCGTGGGTGTCGTAAAGAGCGACTAAGGGATAATCATCCAGGAAACGGGCGGCAGCGTTCCTTGTAAATGCAACATCTTGAACTGCGCTCGCCAATCCGCCTGCCAAGCGTGGTGAGCATGGCAATACCCTTCGATAGAGGCATGCCCATGTCCAGCAGTGGGCTGTTGTGACTGTTATGCTAATGGCATATGAGTTTTTTTTTATTTGGTAGGGTACCATCAGCATAAGATCAACCTAGCCTCTATTTAATGGTTCAATTTATACTAGTTTGTATGTTACTGATACTACCTACCTACTAACACCAGTACTTCGTTTTTTAATAATTTTGTAATTTACAGAAAAATCTTTTTCTTACTGGTACTAAAGTTACCCAGTATAGGGCAGATAAATCAAGGGGCTGCAGATAGTACGAGTACCTACACTTCCTATCTACAGTCAAGCTCAGATCGGGTAACCGGACCTGTGGCCTATGCAACGAAGCTACAGGCTACAATTCTATAGGCGAAATTCGATGTACATTGCGTAGACGGTTAGCCATTATTATCCCATAAGTAAACCGGCTACGCAGTGCAGGTACATCGATTTTCACCTGTAGAATTGTATCGTAACATCGGTCCCTATGTAGTGAACCTGTACTATAACTTGACATAGAAAAAGGCTGTTAAAGGTTAGGTGTGAGGTCCGAGTTGGCGCGGAATGCTCACGGAAGCTCGCTGCTGTGTAGGTACATACTGCGCCTTACCGCGCACATGCCGTGCCGTAAGGTGCACATATCGTGCATTACCGCGCACATACCGCACCTTAGCGCGCACATACCGCGCCTTTTTGCGCACATACCATGCCTTACTGCGCCTTACAGCGCCTTGCCGAGCTCTACCGCGCCTTACCGTGTTTTACCACGCCTTACCGCGCCGTACCGAACCTTACAGCGCCTTACCAAACCGCCTTACAGCTTACCGCGCCCGATCGGACATTTTGTTTGAGAGTCATTCAGAAGACTGTGTATCACAATAGTGACAGGTTGTCAACCTGTCACCTAAAATTACAATAGAAATCATCCCTCAAATCCCTTAGTCGCTTCTTACGACACCCACGAGTAAGATATGGGGTGATGCTTTTCTATACTGGCATCACACGGCTATTATCTAAATGTTAGGCGAGGAACACACGCAACGTCGGTTTGCTCGCCTTAGAGTGACCCGGTTTAATATTTAGATTGTGTAAAAGTAATCGCGAGTGCTCATGAAGTTAACATTTGGTACCTGCCATTAATAGGAAATGTCTTCCGATCATCGTCACAAACGCTCTGTACCTATTTGTGGTAGGTAACTCCACAAATTAGGAAAATGACGCGCGGGCGGGGGCCGGGGAATCTCAGGGGTAGGCCGAGTGAACCTTCTGTAAACTCTGTATTTTGTGGTAACTCTATGTTTCTTATTTTCGATCATAAAATGTTAATAAACTCGTTAATATCCTTATTTGTATCATATAAGGATCTGAGTAGCGGTAGGTTAAAACCAGTTCAAATCTGCAATGACACAAAGAAATTGCTACCGCTATTCAGTTTGACGGCGATCTGAGTAGCGGTAGGTTTTACATAAGCGCGGTGGGGCCAACCGCTCTGCCAACTGAGCTACGGGCGCCTAGCGGACCCTGTTGAATTTCTCAACCTCTTGATGCTCGTCTCTTAGCGACGACTGCGCATTTTTATTATTAACGCATGCGTCAGTCAGATGCAAGGGAATTTTGGATTCCCTATACTAAAAACCGAGGTTAAAATAACGCAACGGAGAAACTTTTCTTGAAACAGCGCAGCGCAAAAACTCGCGTTGCATTGGCAGGAAATTACTTTGCATCTGACATACGCATGCGTTAACGCTGCGCTAAAAATGCGTAGCTACAGACGTTAAGTGTGGTTCCCGGCTTACTCGTAAGAGCCATTGTTCAGACAATTGCTGATCTAGTTGTTCCAATCTGACTAATAGATAGAAGTCTTGATTCTGCGTCTCAGCTAATTAAGCTTAATTCAAAATTACTCCTGCGAAAATCAAACGAAATTGAGATAAAGTGTCGTAATAGGTGTGTACTATTTTGGTTAATAATTTAAAGTAGGTATGTGTGTCTGTTTGTGTACGATAAAAAGAATTATCGCTGTCGTGATTTGATGAGGTATTTAGTACATCTCAAACTACCACAAAAAAGTTAGACGAGCATTGAACGCGATGTGTCTAGCGTTCTTTTTATATGAAGTTTTTTTAAATACTCGTTCAACACTTGTGTAACTTTTTTGTGTTAAGTCCAAAAAAACCGCAATAGAAACCGCGGTTTTGTTTTCTCCTATTAAGGTCATTTATATTTCAACTGAAGGGAAGAGGGGTCTTTCTTCAGCACCAGAGAAATCACTGTATTGGCCTAAAATTTGCACATCTTGCTATTATAGAGGAACAGTATTTTTCATGTGGTTAGTACGGCTATTACTGCGATTGGAGAAGCAATAAAAAACTATAGGGATATTACGCTTTTTTTATAAAAAATATATATGCCCCCCAAATTGACGCTCTCTGGCGTGTCCGAAAGCTGACTTGCTACATTCATAGGTTTATATTTCGATAACTATTTAGGATACGAATTTGTGACGATGTTCACAGATCTTTTATATATATTCTAGTTTAACTACAATTAATATTTAATCATACTTATAACAGTTTAGCGAGTTACAGAATAAAATGTCTCTGTCCGCGTAAAATCCTGGGATTCTCTGGCGCGTAAAAAACATCGCACACATCACTAGTTTTTATAGGTACGCTGTCGGCATCCCGGCCGCTCAAAAGAGTCAGTAACGCCGCAGCAGCGGAGGTGTGTGCACTCGTGACTCGCTGTTACATTTTGGATTCATCGAGGTAATCAAGTGTTTTTCTGGCTTTGGTACACCTATACATTTGAATTCTCTGGTAAAGTTAATAATTAATTGATCAGTCATAATGTTGTGATTTGTTAAAGAAACGTAGCTTTTTGGGTGGTGAGCTGGTTGTGTAATTACGATTATATTCGCTTTTACGGTTTAAGGGTTATTCTAAATAATCACTACTTTTTGCTTTCTCTGGCATTGATTTCTCTGGCGAAAATGCCAGAGAAATCAAAAAAATTGCCCGAAGAATCAATCAGGTCTGCGTCGAGCCTGCGAGCAGACAACAGCCACGCTATCCTGCCCAGTGGCTAGGTCAATTCAATTCAATTCAATTCAATTTATTCAACAAAATTACCACATGCGGTGTAGTTGTACAATTGCGATTTGTGTCGAGCCTGCGAGCATACAACAGCCACGATAGCCTGCCTGGTGGCTAGGTCTGTGGCCGCTTCTGCTCACAGCGCTGCGAGCAGACAACAGCCACGCTAGCCTGCTAGGTTGCTAGATCTGTGGCCTCTTCTACACGCAGCACTGCGAGCAGACAGCAGCCAAGCTAGCCTGCACGGTGGCTAGGTCTGTTGCCGCTTCTGCTCACAGCGCTGCGAGCGGACAACAGCCACGCCGGCCTGCCCAGTGGCTAAATCTGTTGCCGCTTCTGCTCACAGCGCTGCGAGCAGACAACAGCCACGCTGGCCTGCCCGGTGGCTAGGTCTGTTGCCGCTTCTGCTCACAGCACTGCTAGGAGACAACAGCAATGCTAGCCTGCTCGGTGGCTAGGTCTGTGGCGAGCCTGCAAACAGACAACAGCCACGCTAGCTTGCCCGTTGGCTAGGTCTGTGGCCGCTTCTGCTCATAGTGCTGCGAGCAGACAACAGCCACGCTAGACTGCCCGTTGGCTAGGTTTGTGGCCGCTTCTGCTCATAGCGCTGCGAGCAGACAGCAGCCACGCTAGACTGCCCGGTGGCTAGGCCTGTGGCGAGCCTGCAAACAGACAACTGCCACGCTAGCTTGCCCGTTGGCTAGGTCTGTGGCCGCTTCTGCTCATAGCGCTGGGAGCAGACAACAGCCACACTTTCCTGCCCAGTGGCTATGTCTGTGTCGTGCATACAAGCAGACAACAGCCACGCTAGCCTGCCCAGTGGATAGGTCTGCGGCGAGCCTGCGAGCGGACAACAGCCACGCTAGCTTGCCCGGTGGCTAGGTCTGTGGCCGCTTTTGCTCGCAGCGCTGCGAGCAGATAACAACCACTCAAGCCTGCCCAGTGGCTAGGTCTGTGGCCACTTTTGCTCGCAGCGCTGCGAGCAGACAACAGCCACGCTAGCCTTCCTGGGGGCTAGGTCTTTGGCGAGCCTGCGAGCAGACAACAGCCATGCTAGCTTGCTCGGTGGCTAGGTCTGTGGCCGCTTCCGCTCACAGCACTGCTAGAAGACAACAGCAACGCTAGCCTGCCCGGTGGCTAGGTCTGTGGTGAGCCTGCAAATAGACAACAGCCACGCTAGCTTTCCCGTTGGCTAGGTCTGTGGCCGCTTCTGCTCATAGCGTTGCGAGCAGACAACAGCCACGCTATCCTGCCCAGCGGCTATATCTGTGTCGAGCTTACGAGCAGACAACAGCCACGCTAGCCTGCCCGGTGGCTAGGTCTGTGGCCGCTTCTGCTCACAGCGCTGCGAGCAGACAACAGCCACGCTAGCCTGCTAGGTGGCTAGGTCTGTGGCAAGCCTGCGAGCAGACAACAGCCACGATAAATAATGACTGACATTAGTAAATGATACACATAACGAAATTAAAGTTACGAGTTTGATTTCTCTGTCCTATTTGATTGATTTCTCTGGCGAGATGTTTTTTAACTTGTTTTTCTCTGGAACTATAAGTGAGAAACGAGGGCCAAAAGTATCATTTTTTATCTTTTGAGACATATTTTCAATATCCATTGGTATTATTTCAATTAACTCAAAATTCAAATTCGCCAGAGAAATCACGTGAATTTGCATGGTCCGGAGAAATACTCAGAGTTGATATTGCACTGAGAAAATTAGGGAGACGGCGCGCGGGGCGTCTTTACAGATGGCTCACTCAGTACTAGTGACGATTTTGACGTTACTGACGTTTACTGGAATGAACTGGAATCTCAGAGGAACTCAAGGTAACTAAGATCAAGGTTGCCATGAACGGCATATTTCTCGCATTCAAATCGGTTCAAAATCATATTACGTTCTTGTATCACATTTCATCCTCGTATTGAATCTAGCAACCCTGGCTGTGTAACTAGTGATCATCGCCATAATTTTAAATAGACTCGGTGATCTTTCTATAAATTGTCTATTTTGTGATCATACGTAGAGTGTAGCCAGAGAAGTGCTACGATAAAGTTGTAGCAAGCGTAGCGCTACACTGCTGTAGCCATTTCGTAGCAATTGGTAATTAAACTGAATCAGTTTCCATTGAACCGACACATTTATTTTGAGTAATACCTATTCGGTTTCCATTAGGTACTCATGCAATTTCGTGCCAAAAAATTAATAAATATACTTTATGTAGGTATATAAAATAACAGCCACAACAGTCCACTGCTGGACATGGGCATCCCCCTATCGGGGGGTATTGCCATACTCACCACGCTTGGCAGGCGGATTGGCGAGCGCAGTGCATGATGTTGCATTGACAGGGAACGCTGCTGCCCATTCCCTGGATAAGTATCCCGTAGTCGCTTTTTACGACACCCACGGGTAGAATTGGGGTGATGCTATTCTAAGCCAGCATCACACGGCACAGGTAGGTATATAATGAGTACTTATTAAATAAGGAAAGAATGAAATATAAAAAAATATCCCTCTTGCTTCAAGGGGGAAAGCGCCATACAAAAATGTCACGATCAAAACAAAATAAATTTTATCGAAAATATTTATGACCGAACTACACTTCTTTTATGTACCTATTTGACAAACACAAATTAATGGTTATGTATGACACAAGTCGTAAAATTTCATTTTCAATCCCGGTTATAATATAAAGTATCTTGTACTCATTAGTGCTTTAATTGAATATAGGCCCGAAATCTTTATAACAAAAACCCGACTGCGGTCATCCCAAACTCGTATTTTGCGATAAAAATTTGCTATCTTGAATTTATGAATTTTATAGCCTGTGTCACTCACGCTGCTGAGACAAACCTAACGACATCTCACATGTCAAGATGCGCCTAGCTGGGCTGTAGCCCATGAAAACGAATTCCTGGATACATACATACTCTCGAAAAACATAACCCTCCTGAGGCAGTCGGGTAAAAAATAAAAACGAAAAACGATAATTATTCTTGTTATTTACAGTCAGTAAGCCAAACATTGAAAGCCGTTGCATTTACATCCACGGCTGCCACGATTAATTTCCTTTAAATAAAGTGTGGTTTCAGCTGCGTATTAATTTCACTACAATATTGTTACATTTACTTCATATCATCGTCATCGTAATCGTATTAATCGAACAAAATTGTGAAAAACAACTTTTACTGCATGTGGTAAGCAAAGACAGAGTAATTAGCTGTTCCACAGAAAACATAATACCTACTCAAGCAAAATGTATACCTATAACAGCTGATTATTGTAATTTCGCCGATGGCCTCATATTAAAAATTGTTCCGTATAACCGTTGATGCCTAGATTAAACAGTTTGAATAAACGCGTATCGGCATGTTACTGTACCTAAATGACCGCACATTTTAATGATATCGGAGTGTACGAAAAAGTGCACTCCAATATCATACATAACAAACAGCCTTACCGAATGAAAAAAGTAAGGCGCTTTACACACAGAACGTCTGTTTCGACTTTATTTTTGCTCATACATATATGGATTATGTCAAGTTGTTTGACAAATGCTTCCGACAAAGCAGCGCTGACGGATGCATCCGTCAAACCGTTTCACATTAAGTAACCGTATTTATATGAAAATAGGTAAGGTGGAAAATCGTATTTTTCAAACAAAACAGATAGCGCTGCGCAAAAATAACGCACAAACGGACGTTTTGTGCGTAAAGCGCCTATAGTCACAATTTTCCCCAAAATCACACAAACACAGCAGATGTTTGAGAAGGCACTTCACGCGTGTTTTGGTCGAAGTCAAATAAATGGATTTCACACTGTGATATTTTGATGTGGTTTTGTCATAGTTCTTTTCTGTATCAACAAGATCCGCATACGTGTATTGTTTGGGTTTGGGACCTTACAACCAATGATGTATTTATGTAATTATGCAGTGTTAATACAACAAAAGTACTAAAATAATTTACAATACGATACATATCGTTTTGAACTTCTCATTCAATAAAAAAATACTTTTAGGCATACCTACAGGAATTTTTCTTTATGAAACTTCTAGATATTATAATACCTATAACAAGGCAGGAGTGAATAGGCACTATCTAAGCAACTATGTTCCAACTTCGTCTGCATCGTCACTTACCAATAGGTGAGATAGCAGACAAACGCTGGCCTATTTCCTTTATACAAAAAGTATTAATTGTTATATGGTCTTAGTTATTCCGAGTTTCTGTTTCTGATTAAAAACACATTTCCAATTTACAAATAAGTAAAGCACAAAATCCTCTTTTATATGCCTTATATGAAATCAGGCACATTCGACTTTTTCTAGAGTATGGAGCGAAAACTTCTTTTGTTCGAGAGTAAATAAAATCAGGTAGCATGTCAAGTACTAAGATGTTTGATAAACTTGACACCGAAGGAAAGAAAACCATTGCCGGAAGGAGACATACGACATACGGTAAGAACATTTTGAGTAGATGTAGCAATCGTCGAGTTTTGTTGAGAATACTTAATACTATAATACAAATGTGATTTTCACATAAAAGATTACTTTTTGTATTTGCTTTGATAAAGAATGTTGGGAAGAAAACTGCTTTTGTCGAATTTTTTAGGTTTAACATATCATGAGAAAAAATATTTCACTACTTTGTTCTATTTAGACAATTACCGTAGGCGTGGGTTGTAAGTATAAGGAAGCCTTCGTGGCCGGAAAGGTACACCCAGCGTAGGGGCCAAGGAAAGGTGGATTAAGATTGCGTTGCATGTTCAAAATTGCGTACTTTTCATAAACTTTAATAGGTGTTCTTCACGACACACACTTTCACCGTTTCTTTACCATCTTTACTACTCATTCCACGGTTACTCACGTTTCACCTCAAAATGGGTGCATGATACCGTGACAACAACAAAATCGGATTTTATTTTATCACCGCCGGCATCCGACAACGCACTTCCATCAGTGAGTACATGAGATCTTTTGATAGGCAGGGCTGGGGTTGTAACAAAATAAAACGAAATTTGAGACGGAATATATGCTGTCAGAATTCCGAAATACACACAATCAAATAGGCGAGCATTTACTCGTTAGGTAGGTACCAGATATACCTCACTGATACCTCAGCGCACTCTCGCTTCTCCACTACAATAAGGACTATAATATGTTGGTACATACCGTACTCAATACAAGACGTCTTCGGCGATATCTTCAAATTGAGACGTGAGGCAGTGCCACGCTCTGCTCTTTTCACGCTTACTCGTTCAGGTAAAAGATCTAAGAAGGTACGTAGTGGCTAGTCAGGCTAGTGGATAATGATGCGTAGATAGATTTGTGCCAAATTCGATAATTCGCATATCTACCTGGCATATCCCTATCCCTGTCTTTACGTACCAAAGGAAATGTCCCAGTAAAAACCTGAGTACGTGTCGATGAGCGCTCGGGATCGTGACGTCACGTCTTTAGGGGCACACACGAACCTCTCACAGGTTTTTAGTGCCGTTAAATTCGATATCGGATGTGATTTCGCCGCGTGATGGAAAACATGCAAATGTGATCAAACAGCCGGAGTAGGTGATGCATATTTGAATTTGGAACTGAAAGTTGGATAGCGGTATAGCGGCTACCTATTTTGTATGGATTTTGGAATAGGTGCCTATTCTTGAATTTTTTAGTTTCTAATTCGTACTCTTCTCATTTGAAATTTTGTTTGTAACTGTCCTAGTAATACTGTGTATGAAAGAAGAATTTTGTATCTGCTAGTGAAAAGGAATGATTTTAGAAGATTTTTAGAAGCATTTCTATTATTTCAACCTACCTATTAAAGGATCAACGGTTTTATTTAGTATTTGTATGAAAAACCTGTATAAAGTTGCCCCCTTAAATAGGTAGGTTGATGTGCTGGCGATAGTACCTACATTCCTAAAGGTGTCATAAATTGGGTCGTTCAAAGAATCAATGTCCCACGAGCTCTGTTCTCTAACAGGCAATAAATTCCCATATTTTGCGTCGCAATTTGATTAATGCTTACACCTCCCGTTCGTATGACTAATTAACTGAAGGGCCGCTTGCTTGATGGATTGAAATTGACGAGTTCATTCATCCGCACGTAATGTTGCGAATATTGCGGAAATTAATTACATTGATAAGCGAAAATGAAGTAGAGTCTGTATTAAATATCTTCTAACCCATTTCCCGTTTTTCCGAACGAGTAGGTACCTACTTAAATTAATTTAATACCCCGTATTAAAAAGCTTAGATTACTCAGAGAGAATGTAGCTTTCTAACAGCGATAAAGTTTTTGGAATCGTTCATATCTCAAAAAGCACAATTTAAATACAAATCCTTTCTCTGTTAAACGTTGTGACAATGTTATAGGTACATAGTTTAGGTGGGTACTAAAATTAAACAACATTATTACTGCCTTTGTTGTCTGTCTGTCTATCCATGTTTCACCAGGCTGTATCTCATAAACCGTACGTAATAACTGGAGGCTTAATATTTTCTTGCTGTATTTCTGTTACCGGTATAACAAAATATACGAAAAATAAGAAAAAAGTAAAAAATAAGGGTACCCTACGTAAACAATGTGTTGTTTTGCTAGATTTTATTTAATTACGAACGGTAATATTTAGACAATTGAAATTAAAATCTCAATAAATACTACAGCTCAATAAAAAAAATGAGAGGGTCTCCCATACAAGAAGGTGATTTTTATGTAATTTTAATACATAATGGCACGGCACCCTACGTGTGCTAGTCTGACTGAAGACCTGAGACTGAGACCGATTTTAACATCAAATTATAGGTAGTTAATTCAGATAGAAATAAGATAACGAAATAATATTTTAGTACCTACTGAAAGAAGCCAGCGGCATTTTTATAATTTGTACCTATAACCTATTTCGTAGTTATGTCACTTCAATAATATCTAATTTAATAATTCAGTCTATAATAGGCTTCGTCGTTCTTTTGAATAGAAACGTAATCAAATAAAGTCTCTCATGAAAATTACTTGGAACTTCAGATTTACTTTAAAGCCCGGCTTAAGGATTAATTTAGCAAATTTCTAGAGGAAAACTGTAAGCAATTAGGCTGTTAATGCCAACAGTCTTCTGTGAGTGAAAGTTACGAAATTTTGTCAAGGACATGGTTGGTTAATTTAAATTTTAGGTGTTATTAGATTAGTAGAAAGGATATATTTAATAGCTTAACACTGTTAGATAAAAACAGAACACTAGTTTTTGTTTGCAACTGTACCTAACGAAAAACAAAACACAATGTAGTCATTTTGCGACCTACTCCGTTTACTACTAAGACTAGTTACTATTTAGTCAATGCACGATCTGGACTGATAGCTATTCAGTCCAATGGCTATTTAGGTGTTTTAAGTCACTGGTCATTCTTAGAATAAGACTCTATAGAACCAACCCAATAATACATATTATTATTTGGCGCGCAATTTTGAAATTGTTTGACTATGATATGACGTGGATATTCCGTGTAAGTCAAAGGTGTAAGTTGTCATACGCCACATAAAACTTCGCTATTTATACCTACTCACGCAGTTGATATGCGATTTCGATTTCATATTAACATAACAAATACCACCATTAAGTTAGAAATGACAGTAAAAGCGACACTAATTAGCTATTAGCCTGAAAATGTACCTGCCTAATATACACTCTAATCATAAACACAATCTAATCATCAACCCACTCTACTCGTGGTTTTGTGACAAAAGTGGAAATAGATAATACGTTTGTTTCAAACATGAGCATTATCAAATACGAAATTACGATGTACGATATCTCTCTCGTGATGAATTCCATACAATGCTTTAATTTGACTTTTGTATTTAGTTTGAGATGTAGTTTTAGTTGAGGATTGAACTTATAAAAAACATTGTGACCATTTAGGAATTTTGTGGGAATCACAAGTAACGTCCGTTGCTGCGCTATTTTAGCGCTGCGTAACGCATGCATTAGGAAATGCGAATTTCCACCTTATTTTCATACAAATACTTCTTATGTGAAACGGTTTTCAGGACGGATCTACTAGCGCTGCGTATTGAACAACACAAGTCGATGGATGCGAATGTCAAACCGTTTACCTAAACCGTATTTTTATGAGAATAGAAAAAGAGTACCTGTTGGGTCTACAATTCTAAACTGCAGATACTTCAGATAGTGAGAATACAAGTTACCTTTTAATAAATACTAGCTTGGTTCCTCTTCAGAACACCTTTTCCAAGAACAGTTTTCTTTTGCCGCCGTCGCAACAACAGAAATGTCCAATAAATATCTTGGACTACAACAGACAGGAAAATAAAAATAGGAGCTACTGTAACGGCTTGCATATTCATAGACGCTAGCGCCCTCTAGTGCCGCTGCGCTTTTTCATACATTTGCATAACACTGAGTGGCTCAGACGCTGAGTAAGATTTTATCCCGTTTAGTGTAGTGGAAGAGGCCAATCTTGAAGGATAATGGCTTCATATTAGCCGGATATTGGATACTTGTAGCTCAACTTTGAAGGAAATTACTTATAAAAGACACAACTTAGTTTTTCGGACTGGACTAATGGTCTCAAATAGGAAATTTTACCATGGGACATTTTCCTACCAGAAGTAACAAAGAAAGGGTGGAGGGAAATGTTTAGATGCCGTACATCCAATTTGAAATCACGATCTGGAAGCTGATCGTCCATGGAAATGGTAATAGATTAGAAAATGGAATAGAATTTTGTAAAGAATACAAGCCTTTTTTGAATGAAAGTCTCTTTGTAAATACAAAATAAGATATTGACAATAATTGTAGGTACTGAAGAGGATATAGGCGTGATAATATTTATGTACTTATGTGGTTATTGAAAAGTATAAAAAACAAAATGTAGACAAATAGGTATAAAACCTGGCGCCTCGCTTCAATATGAAGACTACATATTGAGAAAATGTCAAAGACACTGAGTTCAGCGGCATGCGGAGTTGAAAGGATAACGCTCTATGCCCCTAATAATTTCAGGTTAGGCAGGATTGTAATTTGTATGTAAATTACATTAAGTTTAACAAACCCACACGAGCCATTCACACCGCGTATTAAAAGGGGTCAGGATGTGTCACTGCTACAAATTTAATTCTCAGATGTCGACGAAAAGGACTACGGTCGTGAAAGGCGACATTAAACAATTTACTATGCTAATAAGACCTTGCCAACTCAATGGAAATTTATGATATGAGTAGGTACAGTAAATACGAAGCTATAAAATTTGCAACGGGATTAATATAAAAATGCGATGCAATGCGATGCGATGCGAAGCATTTCAGAATCACATTAGAGTCTGCTGAAGAAAAAACCAGAAGTAAAGACATGCTAATAAGTAGATGATGACTGGCCCATGTCCTTAGTGTAGAGTACAGCACTAACAGAGAAAGGTATTACTTGTATTGTAACGCAAAATGTCCTATTTGACCTAGGTATATAGGGTTACACAATTAAGTACAAATCTCTTGAGAATGTGATGTACTCTCAAGACTGAAAAAACTTTTATTTGAAACATTCCTTCGAAAAAAAAAAATGGTCTTCCATACAGAAATGCTGAAAAAGTGTGTCACTTAGTATGTGAGGACAAGGGAGGCCCAATTTTTTTTTTCATATTTCGAAGATATGTTTATAACAAAAGTTGTTCAGTTTTGTGAATAGATCACACCCTCAAGAGATGTGTATTTAATTAAATGTAACCGTATATATTTCGTATCGTATCACACAAAAATGCTTTAAAAATATCTCAAGCGCTGTCTGACCCCATTATATTTTATGTAAACAAGGTTCCTTTACAAAAAACCATGTTATAAAAAGAATATTCTAGGTACAGTGTAGCTTTTGGGCCCCTTTGTAACTAGAGTATTCGGGGCAGCCAGGGCTTTGCTTGCTAACGAGATTAGATCGGGTGATCAGCGAATTATTAATGAGCCTGTCCCTTCTAGAGCTAGATAGCCCTTTGAAGGGCTCGGTGTTTGTGATCCAGCAGTAAACTAGTTATTCGGTGATGCGGAAAGATTCCTCGGTTTCCTCGCTTTGCTATAGGTTTCATTTTTTCCCTTACAGGCACTAAGATAGGCGTTTCCTTTGTCTTTTGAGTTTACCATCGAATGCAGAGATTGGTCTTTTCAACTATAACAGAGCTACATTATAAAATATGCCATGCTTGGTATATTTTATTTATTTAACCGTTTATTGTACACAATAAAATACAAAGAACATAACATATAGAACAATACACAACAGGTCAGCTTATTTCTAAAAAGAAATCTCTTACAGCAGACCTAGGGTAGTGAGATGGCATAAAGTGGCGCTTATGTAATACCTACCGCTACTCAGATCGCCGTCAATCTGAATAGCGCCTAGCGGTAGCAATTTCTTTGTGTCATTCCAGATTTGAACTGTTTTTAACCTACCGCTACTCAGATCTTTATGAGATACGACTTAGGATATTAACGAATTTATCAAAATTTTATGATCGAAATAAATTTAGTTACCACAAAACCACGAATACACAGCGTTTGTGACGATGTTAAGAAGCCTTTTCCCATTAATGGCAGGTACCGAATGTTAACTTAATAAGCACTCGCGATTACTTTAACACAATCTTAGTACTAAACCGTGAGTATCGCTCTAATATTTAGATTGGTACATTGTAATAGCCGTGTGATGCCGGTATAGAATAGCATCACCCCACATCGTTCCTGTGAATGTCGCTAAAAGCGACTAAGGGGTTTGAGGGTTGATGTGTATTGTAATTTTAAGCGACAAGCTGACAACCTGTCACTGTAGATACACAGTCTTCTGAATGACTCTCAACCAAAATGTCCAATCAGGCGCGGTAAAGCGTGGTACATCGCGGTACGGCGTGGTATGGCGTGGTTATACGTGGTAAAGCGCAGTAAAGCGCGGTAAGGCGCAGTATTGCGCGCACGGCAGCGAGTTTTTGCAAGCCATAACTAACCAACCATAAAAACAGCCACAAAACTCCACTGCTGGTCATGGGCCTCCCCCTAACGGGGGGTATTGCCATACTCACCACGCTTGGCAGGCGGATTGGCGAGCGCAGTGTAAGATATTGTATTCCCTGGATGAATATCCTTTAGTCGCTTTTTACGACATCCACGGGTTGAATTGGGGTGATGCTATTCTAAGCCAGCATCACACGGGATAACTCATACCTAACCTTTAACAGCCTTTTTCTAAGTTTAAGTTATAGGTTCACTATGAGCTCAGGTCAGGTTACCCGATCTGAGTTTGACTGTAGTTACGAAGTGTAGGTACTAGTTTGGTTTACAGGTAAATCCCTTATTTACCTAAAAAAACGATCGCGATAAGACCCGTTAAAGTAACTATTATATGTGAATCGCGAGTTTTTTAAAGTTAAAGTGTAAGTACTATCTGCAGCACCTTGATTTACCTGCCAAAACTGACTAACTTTAGTACCTGTATAGTGTATAGAAAAGTCCTTTATGATTATTCAATAAATTACAAGAACGAAGTACTGGTGATAGTAGGTAATGATGTACTATCAGTAACATAGCAACATACAAACTAGTAAAAATTAATCCTTTAAATATAGGTAGGCTGATCTTCTGCTGATGGTACCCTACCAAATAAAACAAAACTCACGTGCACTAAAGTAAAAATACCTCTATGCCTACTTGTATTGTACATAACTTCATCGTAGTTCTTGTATGCTGGAAAAACTATGAATCTTCCGGAGCTATCCAAGAGATTTCATAATATATTTTATCTTTGAATCAAACTTCTACTTCCTATTTGTCATTGTATAGATACACGATTATATTTTATGTATTTGTTTGACACCTTACGACTTTGAACAAGAAATACCCGTGCTTGAAATTGAAATTAGTTTTGAATTTAGAACGTTCTTTGTCCTAGCAATGTGACATGGCGATTTCAAAATGGCGTCAATTTTCTGAATTCAGGTAGGTTTTCCGTTGACATATTTCGCGTTTGGCTGCCGAAAAAGCTACCTTATTTCAAATGTATGGAGGCTCTGAGTAGTGGTAGCATTTCCATAAGCGCCATAAAGTGAGGCAGTGGACGTGTACAACTTACTATGATTATAAATTTAGGAATAAAAAAAAAAGTATTTACTTATATAAATTAATATACACTTACATAATATTACCTATAATACAAACTTAATACCTATGCATACCTATACATAAATAAATAAAAATATTATAAATATATACCTATACAAAATAATACGAATTAATTTGAAAGAGAAAGATAATGCTCTTTTACTCGTTTCTTAAAGATAGAAAGAGAAGGGCTATCACGCACTGTGTGTGGGAGGGAGTTCCACAGTCAGTATATTATAGTCAGCAAATATAATTCATTATTAAAATTTTCCACAAGTAACTATAAAACCTTTCCACCTAAATTTCTGTCCTGATTACGCCACATCTCGCAAACCGCGATGTTTTTTGAGACCCCTTTACAATATAGCTCAGAAGTTTTGTTTCAATTCCTCTTTTGTCTAACCCGAACGGGATAACGGGAGCACTAGACCGTTCTTTGTCCCGGACGCGGTTATTATAAAATGTGCCGCAGTAAATGGCGCTTGCTGTTCACAATGACGTTGAATTCGTGTTTTACGCTCTTTGAATTGGGTGTGCAAGGTGATAGCAGCTATGAGTAAGGTCTCAAACGTTTCATGGTTCAGCTATAGCAGGTAGAAATTGAGTGATGCTAATCTAAGCCAGCATCACACGACTATTCGACAAGGCCTAAACAGTATAAGTAGATACATTTCATCAAAGACCTTTTCCTTTCAAGGGAAGGATCCCCTACTGAGCATAATTGTATCCAAAACTTCATGCTATAATTTCGCATTATTTGCCTTGTTCTTCGTATTATTTGCTAAGTTTAGGAACTCAAGTATATACATACCTACTACATATAAACAATGATTTAGGATGAATTGCCTCTCCATGAAGTGCTTAAATGGCTCTCTAAAAGCTCTAATAAATTTTTATCAGTATTTTCATTTTGCTCATGCTTTTAGTGAGAAAAGGTAAGTTAATAATATTCATTTCGGTGTTGAACAATGTTAACAGTTTTCAGTATATTAGTAACTGTAATTTATTTTAGGTATGCGTATTTGATAGTAAAAAAACCCAGCATCTAAACAAAATATTTGGTTTGAAATGCAATGCAACCATAAAATGTCGTGAACCATAATAAAACTAAATAAACACCGGAACAGAGAGAGCGTCTCATGAAAACTATACGATTATTGCGACTGCTTGAATCCAGGCTACACACTCTAACTTTACCAAAATATACCCATAATAATGTTTTCTCAGTTCTTACTTTCATTGCCCCTCTTAAAAAATTTAAACAATAAAAGCTTCCTAAAGTCACTTTTGCTTCTCATCTCAACATACTCACAAAACATTTTTCAAAGTTAAGCATCGGAAAAGGCCGTCGGGGCCCTTTTACAGAGTCCGACGAGTTACACAACCTTTTTTTGTATAGCGGTAGAGTAAGATACGATAAAGGCATACGATTCGATGACCAACGAAAGCTACGAAAATAATGAGTAGGTCATTACTACTGGATGATTCAGATATTTTTTTCGATCCGTTGACAAGTACAAGTGTGAAATTTATGGGGAATTTTGTGACCTAGAGTTTCCACCTGTAGTTTTAACGGTCCGGTCGCTGAGAGAAAAGAGCTGAGCTAAAATAAAAGAGACACTGACTAAATTATTATGTATGTAGGTTTCTGATATGAGATACAAATAATTTAAGTCTTTTTCCAACACATTTTAGCATAGCTCTTCGGCTTTTACAAGTCAACAGCACCCAACTAAGAGGCGTTGCATATGCTAATATAGTCCCGAATAAACAAGGAAAAAGATGCGGTTTAAACTTCCGCTCAACAAAAGAAGTAGGTAAACAATTGGGGGTATTCTGTGCCTCCCCAATTCACCAAATCCCGGTGGTAGCTGCTATTGACTTTTATGACATCTCTCTCTTTTCGTGTGGGACACCGAGTCGTTCCACGACCCGATGAGCCCTGGTGCAGGTAGGTGCAAATAGCAGGCCTCTGACATGGTTGTGTAACGACCGCCATCATAGACAGCAACCGGGACCGACGGCTTAACGTGCCCATCCGAAGCACGGAACCATCTTGCTTGCGGACAATCAGGTGGTTCAGCCTGCAATGTCCTAACCAGACTGGGAACAAATTTACAAAGTGATAAATATCAACTTTGTGAGTGACCCCACCGGGAATTGAACCCGGAGCCTTGGCGTGGCAGGCAGGCATACTAACCACTGCACCACATCGGCTGTCTTCATGACATTGAACCAAAGTAGATAACGCGCTTCATAAAGGCAATCATTGACCTGTGATTTTGGTCAAAACATGTGCTGCTATTTAGCCCTGTTTATAAGTGACGCGGTTTTAACGGGGGCAACGCTGGTGAGTAGAAAAGTATCTATTTCTCAAACATGCTAGGAAATATGTTCATATCTTTCAAAAAAAGAATACGCAAAGTTTCTCATTGTGTGTCATGTCTCCGACCGCGCCGGCAAAGTTGTATGGAATTCCTTTGCAGGTGTCCGGCAAAGTAAATTCGTTACACGCTAAGCCACACAGGTAATTAATTTCAAAATAGGTATCTCAATGAATCTCATGAGAACGGAACGTAATTTTGTATGAAAAGTTGATATAAACAAACTCAAGACAAGGCTGTATAATTTTATAACCCTTGCCTATCCTAAATGTACCAATAGAAAAGAATGAATGAACTAAACATACCTATAGAATGGCTGAATAGCAATTAATACTGTGCCTTGCTAAAGGCCTATTTATTAAAAAATACACAATTGGTGAAAAAAAAAACAGGGAAAACGTGAAAATTTTCATGATTGGGGCTGTTGTATTGTAGCATCTTTTGTTTAAAACGGAATAAAGATGAGAGTAGTATCGAAATGGATTGCACGCCGCCAAACAGGACTGAAGCCAAACTGACCGTGGAAAACATTTTTTATAAAGTACGTACTTAGTTTGTTATTTCCTAGCATTTTTTGAGAAAAGCACTATGTAAGCCTCGGGGAAAATGACTTTGCTTGACTCGTATAATTGAAGTCCTCGCCTACGGCTCGGACTTCAAACTCTACTCGTCCGGCAAAGCCTTGTTTTCCCGGCCTCGACAACAATGTACTATTCAGTTATCGCGTAAAAGGGGAGTATGGGACGAATTCCCAGCGTTTTCTGTGAATGTTATACATAGCACTGCGCCCGCCAATTCGCCTGCCCATCATAAATGCGCCTCCGACAGAGAGAGAACCGCGTCCAGCTGTGGACGGGTCTCTGGATTATTCCTTCAATAGTTTGAAATACTGCTATAATTTTATGGAAATTTGGTGATGATAATTACCTAAAAAACTGAGGATATCCTAACGTCAACCCTTATCATCTTGCCATAAATAAGAGTCATGAAAAATCTTGATATACCTAGGTATGCGGAGATTCAGAATAGACCAAGAAGCGGTGTTGAATAAAGTGAAGTTGTGTAAAACAAGGCTGGCTCCGTACCAAAACACGTTTGGACAAAGTTTGACAGGGGAATCCTTATAAATTTGTGCGAGAAAATAAATCTGCTTAGCATGTTTACGCGCCAGAAGTATTAAAGTACATATCTAGGAAATATTTCAAACTGATACGTTTGCGTAAAATAACAGGAATAACATTTTGTTTTGTTTTTGAAGGCTTTCTAATAATTATTTTACTCTTATTATATTAATAATAATACGCTAGAAACGAATGTTTATCTGCAGATACAGTTTTTGCCTACCAATTTAGAAATCTTTTATATATATCATGGGCCATTCTATATGCGTAAATTTCTACTAGGTATTTTATAAATTTTTTCCAAGATATTATGACTAACTTGCGCGATAAATCTTCTTATCACTCTTGGCAGGTGTGTTTGCAAAATATGTTTGACATATGCGTAAAGACAATCAAGTTTGGCATAACATGTTGCATAACATAATGAGTATGACGTGTCACGTCAGTACTATGAAATTAATAATGATCCAGGCAGGATGTTCAGATCAATGATGTGATGATGTACTATTATAATATCCATCCTATTGTAATCTTCTTAAGTACGTGCTTTTAAATTGGTTCCTCTTCACTAGCTTTACTTTCTTTACGTCTGTTTTAAAATTGCGAAACCACTTACCTAAATACTTTAAAATCATAAATCTGCTGTGGTAACTTGCCTTCAAAATAAATTTTATAGCTGTTTTATCTTTTTAAAAAGAAAACTGATTTATTATCTTTATCTCAATCCAGCGAGGCTTTCACCCAATTCGTCCAAAGTTAGGCGAAAACAATAAAATATATTAACGCGTCGATTATGTAGCTCCAAAAACTCTGGAGTTTTTATTAAACCGAAATAAAATCCAGGGGAAGTGAAATAAAAAGAAGGCCTTTCCTTTTAAATCGTCTCCTGAGAGCGCAAAGTACCCACTTATTGCCTTTCAAACAATTTCACCTTAATGGCATTTCCTTGATGTTCTGCTCACAAACATTTATAAATACTTTAGCAAAAATTCAACAATTTCGATAATGCTGCTTTTATCAGTCGATACCTATTATAATTTTTTAGATCACAACCTTTCTTTGATAATATTACACACAGTACAAAATTATGAGCCCTTTGTAACACAATATTTTTATAAAAACATTTTTTTTGGCTTTTGTTTTGTAGGGACGACGGACAGTAGACCGAGGCGGTACCAGAGTGGCAGCCGAGAACAGCAAAACAACAGTAGGCAAACCACCCGCTTGATAGACGAACGACCTAGGGACCAATGCTGGCAGACAGTGGATGCGGGAGGCAAAGGACCGGCGTAGACGGTGAGAAAAGAAGAACTATTACTAGTACTTAAGAGACGGTAGATGTAGGCTAATATGATAAATGATGATGATGATGATCTTTTATGGCACAGAATCAGCTAAGCTAGCATGCGACCCGCGACATAGATTTTCTCTATAAATAAGTATCACTTATTTTGATAAATATTAATTCCATACGATGTAACACATCTCAAGCCTTCTCGCGTGCAAGATAAGTCTGTCTACCTACAGTGCATTATGATAGTCATACAAAATTTTGCAATAATGAATGATAGATTGTCATTTCTACCCACCTACAATCATTACGTGTTCTGCTGTGGAATCACAATGTTTATATAGCGTTATTTTGTAAACTGTGCGAATTCATAAATCTTTCGAATGGCGAGGGTGCCCAATTCGGTATAACGGAGTGTCATTAATGTTATAATCAATAGCAGTTACAGGCAGTTATGACTTTATAACTGAGGACGTAAAATGAAATTG
Source organism: Phthorimaea operculella (assembly GCA_024500475.1). Classification (NCBI taxonomy): domain Eukaryota; kingdom Metazoa; phylum Arthropoda; class Insecta; order Lepidoptera; family Gelechiidae; genus Phthorimaea; species Phthorimaea operculella. Next base: position 5,117,822 of record JANFCV010000002.1, on the reverse strand, counting down.
AAACGCATTGGATTTATATAGGGTGAAATTTTACCAGTGACCGATGGCGAAGACTCAGGACCGACTGGTGACAAAGAACAAATTTCTTTCTTAAATATCTTTGCATAAATAGGCGCATCAAAGTGTGGCTGTGGGTAGTCAACTATTATTCAAAAATTTTACTAACTATTATTAGTTGAAATTTTAAACTTTAAACTATACAGGGTGGACCATAGACTGACGTCAATAAAAAGAAATTAGATTCCTCACATCTTGTATGTTCCGCGATTATTTTTTAGTTTCCGAGTTATTCAACTTTTAAAGTTGTATGGGAAAATCTCGACTGGCAGTAATTTTTCCTTTCCTTTTTTTACTTCCTTAAAGGGCTTTTCGCGCGGTTGATTTCATAGCACAATCTTTATGATTTGTACTTTTTAGCGCACAAAAAAAAATGTCAGCCATTCAAATTTTTCCCATACAACTTTAAAAGTTGAATAAATCGGAAACTAAAAATAATCGCGGTACTTTCGAATACCTCAAGATGTAGGTAAGTAATCTAATTTCTTTTTATTGATGTCACTATATGGTCCACACTGTATAGGGCTAATAATTTGAAGGCGGGTGTGCTTTTTGATTAAAAAAACGTTGTGTGAGACGCCAAGTTGGCGACTGACCCGGAGATAATGAATTTGTTACGCCACCATAACAAAATAAGATCAGTACGTAACCTCAAAGCAACCTGATTCGTAAAAGGCAAAAGCTATCGGGAACGATTGAATATCAACCCCCACACAGAAATAAATTGGCTGAGACGGCTACAATTCACTCCGACGACGGCTGGAATCAGACAAGTCAGGAGTGTCTATCGCATATTTATATTCAGACCAAGTAGTACCACAAAGTATAAATAAACACGAATAAACGTTTAAAAGCGATCGAGGAGCAACAGTAACCGTGTTTAATTAAAATATATTTTTACCTGACTGCCTCAGAAGGAGGTTTACTTTTTTGAGAGTATGTATGCATGCATTTATGTGGACAAGTTTTTTGTTTTTAACGGGCGATAGCCCAAACTGCTCAGCGGACCTATGACATGTCGTTAGATTCGTCTCAACAGCGTGAGTAGCAGTGGCTATATTAAAATTCTATAAATGCAAAATGGCGTATTTGAAACATAAAGTAATAACTTTAAAATAATGACTGCCGGTTTATGCATTTTAATAATTAGGTATTTTTGTTTTTAACCAGTGCTACGTTATAGGTAAGTACATTTTAGGCACAACTCTATTTGTTCAGGACCTTATGTTGATGACTATTTGTAGTACCTACCTACGTAACATTATACCTATGTAACGCTGGTAAAACAGGAAAATACAGTAATACCATCGCTGATACATACTCCGCAATCAAACTCTCAATCTAAAAGTAATTTGACATCGATGAGAGCTCATTTTCTACCCATATTTCATCGCTCACCATGAGCTCGCAATATTATGAATTCATTCATTCAAATAGATAGATGAGCCACATCTTCCTGAGAATTAAGATTTATTCATGTGTACCTGTAGGTATTCGCTTAATACCTACATTAACCTACCTATATGGTTTCAGGTAGACAAGTCTAAATAGGAAGGTGATATGCCCTTTCGAAGTCGGTTCCCAGACGCAGAGAGTATTTTGCGTGCCAGTTTTGCTGTAAAAATGTTACTGTTCTCGCTTTTTTGTAACACACTGAATCTTATGCAAGATTCCGCACTGATAGAAAAAATATCGCTTGTTTTTTTTATACAAAACAAAATATCGCGCGAGAAAAAAAACGCGGTACGCGCATAAAATTCGCTGTAGATACGGACAGGGCCTAAGATTACGACGTGATAATCCGATTTCCTACGAGAAAAGGTCAGCACGTGTATTATTTTCTATTATTTTTGAGTGGCATCCTGAGAAACTACTCAGACTTATTGAAGGCGAGTGAAGTGAGTTGGCAAAACTTACGCAGAAATCTAACAATAGCGAGTTATGACTGCTTTATTATTGACTTGCTGGTGCCCGCGAACTTTGTCTCGCCAAAGGATGCTTGTGTGCCAACAGTCCCTCCTGAGCTAATAAAAGTTATCATAACTTATATATCATCGATGTTGATCAAGACATTTGTGTGCAACCATTCTAAACATCAAAATACATCGCTAAGTTTTGAAGTGATAGATGCATGCACGATCTACGGCAGATGGAACGGACGTTACGTACGTTTCAGCCTCCCATCGGTTCACACTACAGGTAGAATGACTTCTTTGCACCGCCTCACATAAGGAGGGGTGGGGTCTGCTCTCCAAATTTTTCTGCGCCATGGTCTTCTGTTTGGGGTTGTCGAGTAGGTATACGCAACCGAATTAACAATATAATTAGTACAACTCCATTTTGAAATACCGAAATAAAATAAACAGAAAGTAATTACTTACTACACTAACAAAAAAAGTAATGCTTAGTTAATTTTCTTTAAATAAGAAAAAGTACCTTCAGTACTTACCTACTTACTAACACTGCGAAATATGAATCTACACAAATATAATCTATAAATGGTACTACACAGGTCGTGACAATAATACTCGCTAATTTAGCTCTACCTACATATTTTAATAAATAAATAATACTTACTGCGTTTGTATTTACTTTATTATGCACTAAGTAATTAAGTGGCTTATCATCACTAACCGTAATTAAGATTTCAACACTGCAACCACTTCTCACTATATTTGGAGTTTGACCTCTACTCTCATGGGAGTCTTTACTCCACATGGGACAGATTTGAGATCCGTCTCAAGAATGCCACTGCTTCTCCTGCTCCTGAGAAGAAAGGTCCTTTTGTTCCATGGGGTCGCTGAAACCAAGGATGAAAGGTTAACTGAGGTTATTGCAAAAGTAATAGGTGACAAAATGCAGCTGTCCGAAATTACCAGTTCCGATCTGCAAGCCTGCCACAGGCTAGGTTCCTCTACATCGAATACGCGTCCAGTACTCGTTAGGTTCTACACACTCTTTGAGCTTGTATTATTATTATCTATTTATTATGATGATAATAAATAGATAATAATAATACAATATATAGAATAGCATCACCCCCATTCTACCTGTTGGTGTCGTAAAAAGCAACTAAAGAACGGGCAGCAGCAAATTCGTGCTTCGTATTTGCACATAATCGAAATTAGAACCCAGTGGAGAGCTCAATCGGTCCACATTGTACCAACCAATAGTATTATCCTCTACTTCTTCTTTTCTTTTCGTGTGGGACACCAAGTCGTTCAACGACCCGATGAACCCTGGTGTCAGATTTATCCTCTACTGGTATGATTCCTAAAACTCTACAGAACAGCCAAAAAACCTTCAAAATCAATCCAAACCTTTATCACACTTCACAAAAAGCCGCAATACTCAATACTTTTTTTTTTTGGGCGGGTAGTTAAAGTGTTAACAACACCTTTTGTTAGCTCCTCAATTTATATTAAATATAAATAGTATACTTATATTTTATAAATAATATCTTATGCTAAAGTTATAAATAAACTAAGAGCTACCTGCCTGCATAATTTCCTTTGTTATCTCCAATAATTTGTGACAACACCACACTTCACCACATCATCCACAATGGCAGACAACGCACAGGTACTGAGTTCCATGCTGGCAATGAGGGAATATGTTACCACCAAAATTGCAGACTTCCAGGCTGAACTGAAACAAGCAGGCCGGAAGCAGCCCAACTCTATTGCAGCTCTGAACGGAGAATTTACTGCTTTCAAGACCTTTGTCTGTAGTGCACTTGATGCTCTTCAGGTCCAAGTGGATGCTCTGGCCAGGGGCCTGGACCGTATCACAGATGAACTTAAATATGTGACCGTATTGAAATGCATTCGCGACGTAAGATGCTGCTTGTGCATGGTGTTACTGAACAAAAGAAGGAAGACGTCACGGCCCAACTTGTGAGTGCACTGTCATGCAAAATGCAGCCTACAACTATAACCTCAGCATGCATTCGAACGTGTCATAGAATGGGCACTACTAAAGCCGACTCGAAAGGGAAGCCGCGGCCCATTTTAGTGAAATTCACCGACGCATCAGCCCGGGAACGTGTCTGGTTTGGCAAGAAGGCTCTCAAGGGCACCGGTATAACGCTGTCCGAATTCTTGACAAAGCCTCGGCATGACGCATTCATGGCGGCCAGGGCCAAGTTTGGGATCAAGAATTGTTGGACCCAGAACGGTTGCATCCACATCAAAGCTGCCGACGGTGTGAAACGCAAGATTGTGTCCATGGCCGAGCTCGACCTACTCGATGTTGGGTCACCGACGCCGGTAGATTCCTAGAACTTTTTGTTGTCCGTCAAAGCACCACTCACTGTATATTTTACCCACTTAGTTTATAAATTGAATTGTTTACAGTGTATTTTTATAACCTGTTCGTTCCATTATTACTGATTTTTCTAACCTATTAATAATTTTTGCGAATGTCTTATGTCACTTTGACAGACAGCTGAGTATAAATTTCCGAACAATTTTTAGCTTGGTTAAGGGTGCGTTCAGGTACGTTTTAGTAACTTAATTTTTTCTGCAACATTGTTTTTAATCACAGTGATATATGTGTATGGTGTACTGCGTTAATTTTGCTAGTTTTTAAATAGTTTTTAAGTAATGTGTTGTTGGTTTCTTGTTTATTGTGTAGTGTTCATAACTTCTTTTACCAGGTAGCTGGCAGGTAGTATGGAAACAGGAGACTAATTAATTAATTAGTCAAACCTCTCACATAAGTAATTATTTATTTATTTTTATTATAAATATATATTATATTATATTCTATTAATATACATACATAGTTTGTCTTATGTTAAATAATAGTGATACTGACTCTGATAAAGAATCTGACTTTTTTTCTGCTTCTTCGGCTGATGAATCTTCTGGCAGTTTTCACAGTATCACACAATCTCTCGACAATCTACTAGATTCCGAATTCTCAATCCACCCGAAAAACTTCTCGTTTATCTGGGTCTTACAATGGCCTCTCCTTACTTGGCTAAGTAAGGCCCATGAGACAGGGAAGAATTCCTCTGAAAAAGAGAGATAATCTTAAGTTAGGTACACATAAAAATAATAAATTATTGTGTCGTGTGATGCCTGTATAGAATAGCATCACCCCCATTCTACCTGCTAGTGTCGTAAAAAGCAACTAAAGAACGGGCAGCAGCAAATTCATGCTTCGTATTTGCACATAATCGAAATTAGAACCCAGTAGGTAGAGAGCTCAAACGGTTCACATTGTACCAATAGTATTATCCTCTACTGGTATTATTCCTAAAACTCTACATAACAGGCAAAAAAATTTAAAAATCCATCCTCACCTTTATCACAATACGTGTCGCATTGCCAGGAAGCTCTTGGCTACCTCCGTGACTACTGAGTCTTACAATGGCCTCTCCTTACTTGGCTAAGTAAGGCCCATGAGACAGGGAAGAATTCCTCTGAAAAAGAGAGATAATTTTAAGATAGGTACACATAAAAATAATAAATTATTGTGTCGTGTGATGCCTGTATAGAATAGCATCACCCCCATTCTACCTGTTAGTGTCGTAAAAAGCAACTAAAGAACGGGCAGCAACGTTCCTTGTAAGTAATGCAACATCTTGAACTGCGCTGCAAGCGAAGTGTGGTGGCTCATGTCCAGCGGCGGACTGTTGTGGCTGATAGGGTTATGGCAAATAATCATAAACTGTGTGATGCTTATTAGTGGTATCATCCCAAATTCTATTCAGATTGTCGTAAAATCGGATAATTACATCCAGGGAGTGGGGAGCAGCGTGCATGTAAAATATTGCACAGCTCTCGCCAATCCACATGCGCCTTATTCTAATAAATGAGTGTAATTTACTTACATTTAGGATTTATTGTTGCATAACAAAGTATTTCAATACGATATTTTTATCAAATAAAGACATGCAAAGAATACTATACTGTCACTGAAGACATGTAAATAAAACTGGTGTTTGGCAATGAACGTCAAAACTGATGTCTTTTCAATTTGTCAAAATCAATCAAAAACAATAAAAAATAGAGAGGTTTTGAAAAGAGGTTTTTTCGTTTTTGACAGCCACAGAACAATATTTTAATCGTATTTCACGTAGGAATAAGCGTTTTTCCCGCGGTAAAAAGTATCCTAGGTGTTGACCAGGGCTAGTAGCTACACACCACAAAGAGTCTAATGCACACACGTACTATATTTTCAAAGATTATCGCGAACAAATGATTTGGGGTAAAATATTTTTCTATAGATGTCGCTTTTCTATGGAGATGAGGTTTTCTAAAACGCGGTATAGAGGTGTTTTCTGAAATCTATAAGAGGTTCCTGTTACCCCGACCAGTTACGATTTTATTAGATGTATAGATATAGATAGAAGATATAGATATAGATTTTTAAAGTTAGGTTGAATGACAATTTCTGTATATCTGCAACAGGATATTTTGTTGAGCTGAAGTACCTATTGCTACTTTAACCACAAAATAGAGATTATACAGAAGGTTCACAAGACCCTATTTAAAATTTGCGCGATCGTCACTTGTTACGTAGCTAGAGTTGCATTGCAACTGATAAAATCTTAAAGCACCTTTAAGAATATCAAAACAGCAAAATCTGATTCAAGACGATTATTTTAACGTCATATTTTTCTGAACCAATTGTAATCCAAGAAATATGACGTTCGTGCAACCATCTTTTTAATTACCTTGAGTTCCCCTGAGATTCCAGTTAAAGTCAGTAAGCGTCAAAATCATTGCTAGTGAGTGAGCCATCTGTAAAGGCACCCCGCGCGCCGGCTCCCTAATTTGTGCTCTATGTGCTAAGATTTAACATTAAACAAGAAAAATGACAGCCACCCAACAAGATAAATAATAAACTTATTTGACAATCAGGTCGTGATTGGTACTGGATAGAGATACAAAATAGGTCGCGTAATCCACATCGTCTTTCATAGTGTTGAAAGATTGAAAATTAAGTGGGTGTTGGCTCTTTTCCTGGAAAATAATTGTGTGCGCAATAAAATTCTCAGTCTCTTAATGCCCCAAGCCCCAAGCTTCACTGTAGAGTTCGTACCTAGTCACATGTAAAGCGATTTGTACTGCATACCAACTAACAAAGACAGCGGTTGGTTGCGACTGGACGGCGAAAACGGGAGATCATGCCTTGTAGCATACCCTGGGGAAGGCCTACGATGAGTTATGGACTGCTATAGAATGATGTGATGATGACTAACTAATTGATGAACTGTGTTTTTGATGAACAATCTTATGATTTGTTTATACCTAAGCGATGTCACGAATTTCTTTAGTAAAATTGGATAGTAAATAGCTAATACTATAATAGTAAGTGTCAGTTCTCAAAACTATTAAGTTTTTAGACGACAATCATGAGACCGATGCCCCGTAGATCCGCATCGATAGTCTGTCTGGATTATCCTATGAGTTAGGTAGGTAAGTACGAGAAAAAGGTTAGCATTCGAGTACAGACAATTCATTACCGGAGAAGCCTAAAATGCAATGAAACAGCCCCACCTGTTGGTAAGTGATGATGCAGACTATTCACCCTTGCCTTGAAAAGGCACAAGTTATACTGTTCCAGAAACAGAGCTCTTTTATTTCGCCTTCGAAATTAATCATTTCAGCTTAGTTGGGCTTCAAGTCTGCTAATTTTTTACCATTGTGATGCTAGCGACACTCAACTGACATTCCATTGCGACTATGATTTTCTACTAAAAACTGTTAGCAGAATACGAAACTACCAAAACTATTACTAACATGACATCGACATCAAAGTGTAACGATTTTCATTTAGCAGCCTTGGGGCCCTGATGCTATGTGCCTGCTTACCTTAACAGCCACAAGAGTCCACTGCTGGACACGGGCCTCCCCCTATCGGGGGGTATTGCCACCACCACGCTTGGCAGGTGGATTGGCGAGCGCAGTGCAAGATGTTAGATAAATCACAGGGAACGCTGCTGCCCATTCCCTGGAAAATTATCCCTTAGTCGCTTCTTACGACACCCACGGGTAGAATGGGGTGATGCTATTCTAAGCCGGTATCACACAAAAAATGTGCCTGCTTAATACAAACTTATTGTCAGCACCCACCGGAAACCCTGTAGTGGCGAGTCGAGAAATTTAAAACGAAATTGCATCGCTTAAAACGTGACTTGAAACGCTCGCGGCAACTTTATATCCCCGAGTTTAATTTGTAACTGTATATGAACGGAAATACGGTATATTTTCTTAAACTTGTTGAGTTTTATAATTCTTGTTAGCTTTCGTCACAAATCAGTTGGGGTCGGCGCAACATGTTTTGTTAAAACAATAAGGCATGTAGCTAAAAATTTGGCAATGTTTTATGACGGCCGGCCGCATTGAATTTATGGCGGCTGCTGCCTGACTTCAACCCTCTTTGGGAATGCTATTGTAGGTGATATCACCGCCATCATGCGGTTGACCATAGTCGACAGATAATCAGCCGAAGTCAAAAACTTTACGTCGTCGCCTTTTACGAAACACCCTGAGTGGACTAGGGGTGGCAGTATTCTTAGCCGCTACCACACCTTTTTAACTTCCGTGTTGACATCTATAATGACATTAATGACTGAAGAAAATAAAAAGGGGTGTAAATGTAAGGGACGTTGCGTTGAACAACTTTTTCTATGCAGGCTATATTGATAAACGAGTTCTTTTTTCTCTCATAATAAATTACTCTGCTGCTGTCATGAAAACTTGAAAAACTTTTTTCTTTTCCCAACATACCTAGGGCCCGTACTAAAAGTTGTTCAGGTTCATGGATTTATAAACGCATGCAAAGTTTTTAGTAAGTTTTTAGTCATTATCTTCTCAGTTGTACTAAAATCGATACTGACAGATGATCTCCTTGTAAATTAATATTTACATTAGAGGTAAATTATTATGTTTATGTTACGAGACGGTGCATGGCGTAGCAGATTGTTGTGACTTGTGATATCTTTAAAATATTTTGTTGGACGTCAAATTTACTTCCTGGAATGAAAGCCGTAGGTCCGAACGCTTTGACTTTGATCAAACTTGGATATTTAATCTGTAACTTTTGACATTGATTCCCTCTGCAACTTTAGGTATTCCTCATCAATTTTAAATAAAACGAAAGTTACAGGGCTATAAAGTTACTTTTGTATTTTGTAATAGTACGTAGTAGTAGTAGAAGGCGGTTGAAAAACTCTGGCACTAAGGTTTATATGGTCGTTTGTCGACTCGGTGTCCTACATAAAAGAAAAAGAAATAAGTATTAGCGAAATAAAATATATGTGATTGAATTGTATTAGCTATACTGATAAAAAACTACGAATTTGGTCTTGGGAACTTCGACTAAAGTTTCAATTAAGTGCAGATTTTTCTCCTGAAGAAACGTTGCTTTCCTGAAATTATTAATTTTACGTAAAACCCATGAACTATACAATATGAATGTATTTGTTTAAGTTACAGAAAAGTTTACTTTTATACAAGAATGTGACATAAATCGCATCTCGTAATGTAATCCAAGAAAAGAAATCTTGGACTATTAGCAGTAAGTATCTACCCATTTTACATACATTTGTGTAGGTATAAAGAACTTTTATTCTAATTGGTATACTTATGAAACAGATACACACAGTCACGACGTCTTTTTAGTGTAGGCAAAACGTCAAAAAAGGGCCGAAATAGGTCGTTTTTTCAATGTTCGACAAACATTTCTGGGTCATTTCAGAAACATCCAACATTAAAGTAATATCCTCTCGAAAAAGAGATTTGTCGTTGTTTGACATGAAATAATATGAGACACTGCCTGAAGGAGTGTTTACTTGGAACTCATATTCATATTGATATTACCTTCTTGGCTCAAAGTTGTTTGCAAAGGCCAAATTAAACTAGAAACCTTCCCCTAGGATGCCTATAGTAAAACACAACCGCCTTTGTGACTTAGAAATATACTTCTTTACTTTATTATATTTAGGTACAAGATATTCCATCTGCCAAGCTTGGTGAGAATGGCAGCTACTCCCGGTAAGGCGAGGAACACACGCAACGTCGGTTTGTGCGTCGTTTGTTCGATTTTCCACCTTATTTTTATACGAATACGGTTTATGTCAAACGATTTGACAGACAACGCAGCGTTGTGCGATGCCGTTTGACACAAACCGTATTCATATGCAGGTAGGGTGGAGAATCGAATGAACGACGCACAAACCGACGTTGCGTGTGTTCCTCGCCAATGGGTTGGCCCATGTCCAGCAGTGGACTGTTGTGGCTGTTATGGTTATCTTTTTTTATGTTATGATACACAGCTGGAAGAAATACATGGAGGCATTTGCTCAGTCAGTAGGCTGGCGCAGGTTATATACCTAAGATAAGACGATACACTTATCATATTTTCATAAAATGTCAGCGTGATACATTTTTGAGCCGCAAAGTGTGAGAATTAAAGTACGTGTTATGAAATTTTCAGCCGCGAACACCTGGTGCTCGTTTCACCAGACGCGAGAGATAAATGGCCGAATATCTGTGTTTGTGTTTGTTTAACTTTGTTTGAGTTTTTCGCCGGAAACAGGTACAAATAAAGATATCATTGTGTAAAAACATCCATTGTATGGAGGCACGAGTTTGTTGGTACAAACAAATGGGCCACCGGATTGTTGTTTTGCCATGTTGGCACTCTTTTACACTTACCTATCTGTAGTATAAGTAGTAGTACACGATGTTCAAAATATATGGTCCACGCGCGATCTATTGACAATTGAAAATGAAGTCAAATAATGACATGCGGCTGGCATGAGATCGCACGCGCATTTGTTATTTATTTATTACGTAAATAAATAGTGTAATTTATGAAATAAAAAATGCTATCTCTCACCGTACTTTGGAGAGTTATATGTAATTTTGGACGTAGCAACCAATCGTAGTTAATTACCTACCAGATCCATTACTAAAAACTTTTTCCAACGTAGCAACCTACCTATGCCCTGAAGCCAAAACTTACTTATAGCAGACAATTCTGTCTGTAAAACGGCAAAGTAAATTAGCTTTATTTCTTGGCAACGTTTCTTGCTGAAGGAATCTAAAGATAAATCTCAGGAAAAGATTGTTTGTTTTTTGCAAGGAGAGTATATCTTTTTGAATTTTTATTACACCGCATATCCTGGAATGGAAAAGAGAATAATTTATTTTTAAAACTATTCGCCATGCCGTGGTTATTTAAACTGAAATTGGTCTTTATTTCTTCAACATCGCAAGTCGTCGTATTTTACTTGAAAGGTTTTAGAAAACAGCTCTCAGAAGGTCTTTTAGAGCAAATTTATTTAGGTTTGGGTCGTTAGGTATTATACAACAGACTAACCTTTACCTGATTTCTAGGAAAATTTAATACTTATGCGAGAAACACACGTTACGTCCGTTTGTGTATTACCATACAAATATACAAAACTTATTCCCATACAAATACGGTTAATGTCAATCAAACAATTTGACTGACGCATCCGTCGACGCAACTTTGTGCGATGCGTCTGTCAAACCGTTTGACGTAAACCGTATTAAGTGGTATGAAAATAGAGCGGAAAACCGCATTTTCCCAACACCAGCGATAGTGCTGCGCAAAAGTATCGCACCAACGGACGTTAAGTGTGTTTTTCGGCTCACCTGCAGGTAGGTGTTCCGTCTAGAAAGTTGTGTTCAATTTTGCATATTAATGTTCTCCTGGCGTATTCGTTGAGTTTTGTTTACTTAAGCTCGTGTTGACGAAAGAACATTTTAATGAAATTGTTGATTGTTAGCTTTACCGATCCAACCTCAAATTCAGCGTAATCTGTTCCGCCCTTGTGAATTAAATAAGGTCCTATTAAATTCACTGAAAATATTTTAGGGGCAGATCAAATTAAATTTAAGCATGTTATGTACTAGGCAAATTTTTAGAGAAATCTACACGCTAGTTTTCGAGAAAATTGCATTTAACTAAAAAAAAACAAAACGAAAAAAGTGCACCAGTTTGTCCTAGAAGCTCACACTTCGATGAATTTAAATTACGCGCCAAAAAAAGTGCTGTGATTGGTTGGTTAATAGTGTGCGTGCCGTGTAAATGAATCCTGTCTACGTGGCGGAACGTCAGTCGGGTGACGGGTCAGTCAAAGGATGTTCACATAATTAATTAAAAAGTTTGTTTAAAAATGAAAAATAATATCTAGCGTGTAGATTTTTTTTTAAATGCCTTAGATGTTTTTCTTATACATATTTACGCATGCCCTTAAAATATTTGCAGTGAATTTAATAGGACCTTATATTATCAAAACCTCTGTTTCCCGTTAATCCTTTGAAGTTGCTCCTCAATCCAGCAAAATATTTTACAAGGTTTCCCGCGTAAATTTAGAAATAAGGTATTCATGACGAGCCTCTTGGACGTGGCTATTTAGCATTTAGAATGGATAATCACTGACATTCCAAAAACTCATAAAAGAGCAAATAGGAAAATTAAAGAGCACTTGCCTTGAGGAACTGTTTTACAAATTATTATAGACCTTTGAGTATATGTCAACACTTAAACAAGGGATAGACATTTCACATACCTAGGTTTATTTCAATTTTGGTAACGAATTAAAGAATGTTTTGAATATTGTCGAATTTACCGTTTTATTTATGTTTCTCTAGGTACTTTTTCAGTAACTTGTAGGTATTTGGTTTTTATCGTTGCACTTTATTAAAAAAATGGCCTTTTGCAGTGTCATTAGTGCAGGGTTATTAGCAATTTCACTCAAAAGCGCTACGTAACAGAATAACGTCGGTATTTCGGTGGAGCGGTGCAAAATTATGAGGGTACTTGAAAACTGCAGCAGTTGGCTAGGCCACTAATCTGACAAAATGCCTGCCAGCTTGCGCTGTTGCGTTGAAAGAGAAGCACAGCAATTTTTCATTGTGCATCTTGCAAAATATATGCCGCTTGAGCATGTTTCCGGTTTTAAAATGTGCACTTCATGGAGGCTTATTAACATTTCCGTGAGCTAAGCTTAGTATGATTTACGAGAAAAGTATCGCTTTACTTTTAGTCGTCCGGTGCGGCACGGCACCGCAGTCAATCTTTTCCATAGAACTGCGGAGACGGCTGCACCGATTAGGAGTTTATTTTTTGTTTTGAAGGATTTACCATCAGCAGCTCTAAAGTTATTGGACCAAAATCTGTAGGTAAAATCTCGGGGTTATTGTTAATATAACGAAACAAGTGGAAAAAATTCGCACCACCGGCGGGATTCGAACCAACGTCTTCTGACAAGTTGGGTCAGACGTGTTACCATTACACTACGGCTGGCTCTACCTGAGGTGGCGAAATTGTGATCTACTTGCTTCGTTCATTTAGATTTTTTGTTACTTGACTACTTACTTACGAGTAGGTAGCTAAAATCTCGGGGATCTCAAGAATGATTCCAATTTAATGAAACTGATAAAAATTCATTCTAAGTAAGTAGGTTTAAGAAAAATTTTTCCCAGTCTGGCCAGTTTAGAATTTACTTCCGTTTCCCCGCGCCTAACTTTATGAAAGCTTAGGATCTCAGCCCAAACGTTTTAGATGCTAATGCGCCGGTTTTATTGCCGCATTAGAATATCGAGAACACTCACTGTTGGCAGAAAAGTGCACAGAAGTTAAAAGAAGTGGAACCTTCTTTTACAGCGTCTATGGTATAGACTGTGGAGCAAGAGCAGTGGCGCTTGTCTACGTCGTAAACGTTCCGGATTTGGCAGGTAAGTAAAAAAAAAATTATTGCCCAAAAATTAGAAAAATACAAGAAAAAACGTAAGAATGCGTAAAGGCGACCTTTATTGTATTGTATTGTATTGTGGGCTTCCTTTTCCGCATTTAGACTCAAAGGTGGTCCTTTATGCGTTGGGTGGGTAAGGCGACCTCTATTGCTTAAAGCAGATTTGGCAGTGACGTATTTAAATATCGTGTTTCGGTGTTCATGTCTATGGCTGGCGCCCCGATACAGAAAATCCTCGGGGAGAATAAGTATTCTTGTCCTATACAACTTCCGTCAATTGATCGCCCACGCACCGCACGATGTTGCGGTTTGTGACAGCCGCCGTAGAATTTACATCATTTACAGGTATGACAACGTAATTTCTTGAGGCGACGTGTGCCGTCAAGTTATCCGGATTTCGTGAATTCCTCTGGAAAATAGACCCGGAAAAACACGCGAATATCGTGTGAGTAAACAACCGCTTTACCTGATATATTTGGTAGGTAAGAGCATCGCCAGGAAATCCACCTACCCAATTAAACGGATCAACTTATACTGGATTTTCATAATATTTGCAAAAAAAGGGGTAGTTTGGATTTGTATGTTCCAAAGGATGCCAGTACTCGTTGTATCATACTCTGCCTGTGCCGCAAGCCTCTGGTATTCCGCAGGTGATGCGAAGCACATTGCCGTCCTCATTACCATCTCATTTGTATCAGAAATTCGCCTCCAAATATTTCACTAAACAAAACAATTCCGCATTAGCATAAACGTATTCGTGCTCTGCTCATTTGTTGTTATTTAAATATATTAATAAAATCAATATCTAATTTTGTAACGTATCCCAGCTTAGGTATGTACAAGATGTATTTTGTGTATTGAATTTTAAACAAAATCTTTGAGGTGAAGGTGCCGGCTTAGAAAAGCGTCACCGTTACTGTGGGTGTCGAAAAAAGCGACTAAGGGGTTTGAGAGTTGACGTGCATTAAAATTTTTAGGCGACAAGCTAACCTGTGATATTTCCAGTTATCACCATTCAGTCACAACCAGCAGTCTTCTTTAAGTCTTCGGCTATTATGTAGGTATTCGATGGGCGTCCGAAGCTACCATAACAGCCACAACAGTCCACTGCTGGACATGGTCCTTCCCCTAATGGGGGGGTATTGCGATACTCACCACGCTTGGCAGGCGGATTGGCGAGCGCAGTGTAAGATGTTGCATTAACAGGGAACGCTCCTGCCCATTCTCTGGATGTTCATCGGTTACCCACGGTTAGAATTGGGGTGATGCTATTCTAAGCCGACATCACACGGCACGCTAAGCTACGCTTGTCAATTAATCAAAATCAAAAACTAAGTACTTTATGGGAACTGTGAAAAAAAAGCAACGGTGTAGGTAACGGGTAGCAGTGGGTGACTAGGCGGGTAGCTCTTATACTCCATTTTCGATACAATCTCCATCAAAAGATCACTTCGCTCGGTCTAACAGGGTAACAAGTCTTGCCAACTAGAAGCTAATGTAAAGGGCGTGTCGGCGGATGTGTTTGGAAGGCAACACCAGCTCGGGTAAACTCCACACTAAAAGCCGCCTGCAAAATGAAGAGGAATTTTCTCGAGATAATGTTTAGTTTACGCAGAACCCCTATCGGGGTATTCTCGAATTCGCCACAAAAATTCGAGAGCTTTCTGCTTGTAAATATTGTACCTATCAGTTAGGTTTATGTAGGAGTGCTGTGCACTGGCGCTAACAGTCACCAATATATTTGCTTGCTTCAATCTTCATTTATTATATTGTGTGTGATGGTGGTTTCGTTAAGTCACCCGGGGATGTTGTCTATAATGCGTTCGTTGCACAACCATGTCAAAGGCCTTCTAGTTATATCAGGCGGTTTAAACTCTGACCCCAGAGATCATCGGGTCGATTGCCGACTCGGTGTCCCACTCACCAGAATAAGATCCGATACACAGTGTGGCAGCATCTTTATGGTCAAGTTTCAACATTCGGGTGGCACGAAGCCAATACAGATAAGATCTGATTCAATTGCATAGTCTCTAGACTTAACTTACCCGTATTTATTGCGGTGTGATGCCAGCTTAAAAAACATCAACCCCATTCCTATTTACCTGTGAGTGTCGTCAATACCTTTATTCATACGGAAGTTAAGAAAAAATCTAAAGAAGGTATTTGTTGGGAATAGGAAATTGCTTTCTGAATGTAGCCTCGGGTGTATTGGGCTACCTACAAATATTTTCTGCTACCTATAGGCACAGATAAAAAAATCTGATAAACTTATTTATTAAGTCTTTCATGCAAAAATAAACAATAATGTGACTTACTTACTTGTAAAATAAAAGTGAAAAGAATGAGTTTATTCCCTTTGAAATGATTGATCAACTCTCAATACCTAAGTACTATTCAATCTTCCACAAGCGACATTTCTTCGAAAAAATTATGTTCACTCACTTTCGGCAGTTCTTTACCTTTATATCGACATCAATTCTCTACAACGGAAATTGCTTCTAAGATGTACGTTACTATGTACGAGGATAAAACGATTTGCCGTCCTTTAAGAGTTGTACTTACTTATTATTACGAAATTTCTGTACATACCATTACTTAGCAATAATAATAAAGTCCCTACGTCTAGTAGTAGTATAAGCAGTTACTTTAACTTATTGAAATAAATAGTTTAATGTCTGACGAGTCTGATAAGTGACGAAAACTTTGTTGGATTTTACTTGTATTTGACATTTGTTTTTCTGTATTTTATTATGTTGTATATTGTAATTTGAATTCATTTAAATAAATTCGGTTTAATGTCTCATTTAATGTCATGCCCTACCTCTCCTGCCGCTTGCACGCAGGATGACCTGTATGGCCGTATAGTGCTAACCAAAATGCTATTGTCGTAGCAACTTTCTGGGCACATCGACTGTAATGCGGCCAATGCGGGGATCATTGCCACTGACCCGCAACAAGATTCTTCTTCTTCTTCTTTGTGGTGTCAAGGTTCCACTGTAGGTTTCGTTTATAGATGATATGTGCAAGATTGTGGTAAAAAATCAAATATAATTTTTAATTTTAGTAAGATTTTCATACAATACCGTTTTTGGATTCGGTGGAATTTGGGGTAGGCCCAAAATTGATTATCACCAAGCATAAAAAAAGGAGAAAATATGCTCATTTTCTATAGCAAGCGAAAGTTCCAGGAAAGTTAATATTATGGACTCTTTTCCAGTCCGTATCGTATTTAAGCTTCCAAATAAAACTTTTTCGTAGAAAAATATATTAATTTTAAATTATAAAGATTTTAAAGGTATGAAGCTGAAAAGGCTGCGGTGCCATAAGAGAGAACATAGCAGTCAAAGCTTTTACCGCTTTCCACGTAGATATGGAATGCGAAATCATGTGCAAGTATTGAGGTAAAGGCACTGCACTATATAACTACCAACACAAAATAGAGAGTTTACAGAAAGATCTCTCGACCTTATTTAGGATTTATGTGATTATCACTTGTTACATACGTACGTAGCCTCTCAAAAATCTCAAAGTATATGAATATAAATACAGCAAAAACTGATACAAGAACGTCATTCTGAGCCGATTTTAATCCAAGAAGTATGACGTTGACAACATAGCTGTCCTTTGACGACTTTCTGTAATGCCCCGGATAACATTTTGTTAATGATTAAAGGTTTGAAATAAAACATATTATCTCATATTTATTTTTTCAACTGGACAACAAAATGATAACACTATTATTTACTTTAAATACCTATAGTAGGTTAGAATTTCTATACAAAAAATTTTGGGAGTTCCCGTGCGTGTTTCAGGTCGGTTCCGCTTTGGAAACGAATCTTTAGGCTATTCTTTAGCTATTCCGAGCCGGGGCCTTGCTAGCATACTTACAAAAAAAAAATGGCAGCCATTTCAAACTTTTTTTATTGGCCAAAATTTTGTTATTTTGTAATAATTAAAAAATGGTAAGAGCTACAAATAACTATTGTATAAAAGATATGTTAAGCGTAAATTTCTGCATATGAATGTTATCAATAACTTTTTCATAATTCAATAGTTTGCGAGAAAAACATAGCACAACATGGCAGTTTTTGCTGAAAACTCACAAATTCGAAAGTATAAAGTAAGTAGTGAAGTTGTGGATTAAAAGTCACTCGCTGTGTGGGTAGACCATGCTACAATATCCTGCCTGATATTTAGTAACAAGCTTTCCGCCCAGCGGTTTTACCCGCTGATATATTTTGAAGTTATTCTTTTCTCCGCAAAAAGGAGTCCTTTCACCTTTTCTCCTACTTTTCGGGGTACATCTGTTCCAGTGACCAACACTCTTCAACTCCTTGGCATGGAGTTGTCCTCTGACCTCAACTTCGGCACCACCATCGAGTCCAAGGCTCAAATTGCAGCTAGAAAGTTGGGCGTCCTGAATAAAGTCAAGCGGTACTTCACGCCTGAACAGCTTCTAACTCTTTATAAAGCTCAAGTCCGATCTTGCATGGAGTACTGCTGTCACCTTTGGGATGGCTCGGCTAAATACCAACTTGCTGCACTGGATTCGGTGGAACGCAGAGCCAAGAGATTAATAGGCGATAAAAAACTGGTGGCGACCAAGCTTCACAGCCTGGCTCACCGCCGCAAGGTTGCTTGCCTATCGGTCTTCTACAGATTGTACTTCGGAGAGTGTGCGCGTGAGCTGCATGAGCTCATACCACCGTCTCCTTTCTTCTATCGGACATCCAGACGCACGGCCGGCTACCATCCGTTCTTAGTTGATATACCCACATTACGCACTAAGCGCTTCAAATCATCTTTCATTATGCGCACGGCTAAAGAATGGAATTCCCTGCCTGCGTCTGTATTTCCGAGTGCATATAACCTGAATCTCTTTAAGTCTAGAGTGAATAGGCATCTTCTGGGCAAGCTCGCTCCACCGTAGATCCCATCTCTGCTGTAGGGTGAGATTGGGGTCAAGAGTAAGCCCATCATAAATAAAAAAAAAAAAAAAAAAAAAAAGAAGTAAACAAGTAAATTTTATACAAATTTTCGTCCTCTGTTTTACCACTTTAAGTGATAAATTTTTTGGAATCCTTTCTTGATATTAATTAAGATTATTTAAATAACCTCTGTGCAAAATTTCAGGGTCCTAGGTCCAGTAGTATTGCCTGTGCGTGGTATACAATTTGTATGAAAAAAGTAGAGTTTGTTCGTTGTTGCCACATTTTGTTCTTTTTTGCTATCCTAACAGGACCTTGGGTCAGAACTATTAAAGAACAGCCTCAAGGGATTGCAAAAAAAGAAAAATGTGGCAACTACGAACAAATTTAATATTTTTTTTACAAATTGTAAATCTATGCACAGGCAATACCACTGGACTTAGGTTCTTGAAATTTTGCGCAGAGGTTATTTTGGTTAGGTGAATTAACACCAGGAAAGGAATTTAAGAAAATCATCTCATAAGGTGGTAAAACTCAGGGTGTAAATTGGCAAAAAATTTGCTTGTTTACTTGAAAATATATTAGCGGGTAAAACCACTGGGCAGAAAGCTTGTTACTAAGTATCAGTCAGGATACTGTAGCAAGGTCTACCCACACAGTAAGTAATTCTTAATCCCCAACTTCACTACTTAATTCATATTTTAGATTTGGTGAGTTTTTAGAAAAAACTGCCATGTATTAAAGCGTTTTTTTCGCAAACTATTAGATTATCAAAAAAGTTATTAGAGCAAGGTTGTGCAGAAATTTACGCGTAACATTTCTTCTATACAATGTTCATTTATAGCACTTACCAGTTTTGAGTTATTACAAAATAACAAAATTTTGGCCAATAAAAAAAGTTTGAAATGGCTGCCATTTTTTTTTTGTAAGTATGCTAGCAAGGCCCCGGCTCGGAATAGCTAAAGAATAGCCTAAAGATTCGTTTCCAAGGCGGGGCCAAACTTTTACACGCGCGGGAACTCTCACTTAAGCAATCTTGCGTACTACTAGTTTGACCACGTGAAATCTCATTTTGTAAATGATTAAAAGTTTGAATAAAACATAGGTATTTCTTTTTTTTTCAACTGGACATCAAAATGATAACGCCAATTTTTACTCAAAATAGTTTAACCACGTGAAATCCTTAGGTCCTTCACATCAACAATCAGAATGAATGGATTCATTTCCACTATCATCAGGACAACACTATCATCAGGACAAACAAAGGCGGTGTCCAAAAAACTACCGCCGTCCCAACAAACTGGGATGATATTGTACTCCATTGTGCCGAGACTTAGAAGTGCCTACATAATGAACCGTATTAATCTCCTTGCCAAGAATGAATATAGAGCTTCTCGTAGACAGATCCGATTACTGGTAGCAGAGATAACAAATTAATCGAGCTTAGTTCACTCTAAACAGGCAGGTGTTCGAATAGGTACTAGACGAGTTTAATTAAGTTAGTCATGCTAACTAACTTAAGCTCCTAACTAAGTATTTAGTAAGAAGGTCTAATATGCCCTTACTATCTGCTCATATCTACCTAAGCTTACCACTGTAGCAAGGTGCAAATGCAAGGTGAGAATTGTAAATAATGAAATGTCAAATATATCCGGATAAAAGTTCAATGATCCCATAACACATGTCATTCAAACTGTTGCTAATCAATCATTTATTTTATTACTATGACAGGATATAATAAGACAGGCGTTTAATCAAAGTCAGCAGTAGATAGCTCAAATTATAAGCGGAAGACGGCGCGCGGGGCGCCTTTACAAATGCTTCACTCAGTACTAGCGACTATTTTGACGCTTACTTTACTGACGTTTACTGAAATTAACTATAATATCAGAGGAACTCAAGGTATCTAGATGAAGATGCTTGCCACGAAGCCAACGATGATTCGTTGATTAAATTCGGCTCAGAGTTATATACGTTCTTGTATTATATACGAGTACGTTATTGATTTAGCTGTAGGTATTTCGTCCTCGTATTAAATCTAGAAGCCTGGCTATGTATCAAGTGAGTCGCAAAAATCCAAAATAGGATCGAGTGATCCTTCTCTAAATCTGCCTATGCCGGTCCCAAGCCCGGATATAAAAAGATGAGGGTTGAATGGAGGGTGACATTTTCCATCGTAAAACAGTCAACGCCGAGTATCGGGCGGCGGATGTGATAACCCGTCCCCTGGTTCACCAGCAGGCTACAGTGGCCTTGAGGATTAAATGCCCTCTAAAAGACTAAGGCGGAAAGGAAGGGGATACTACCGCTCACACTTATCCCAAGAAAACTTCATGGGCAAGAACGTTAAAAGTATGATTCTGTCGGGCGATCCGGCTGACCCCCGGCGCCAGCCTGCGTCCGGGACAGCTGGTGTTAAATATGCTACCGGCCTCAAGGCTGTGCGGCAGCAGGCTCCTTGTGGAAATTATGCGACTGCTGCATCTTTAACGCCTCCTAATAACACCAAGGGACAGACTCACAACTACCAAACTCTCACGATAGCCACTTGGAACGTCCGTGGCCTCTCAAAACCTGGAACATCTGAAGTGGTGGAAAAAAGAAATGGATAGGTACAAGATTGATGTTCTTGGCATCACAGAAACCCACATAAAAGAAACAGGTCATTACACTAGTGCTACAGGGAAAATGGTCATAGTATCAGGAGTACCGGAAAACAGCTTCAGTGGAGTGGCTGCGATGATTTCTAAGCCTCTAGCAGACAAAATGCTGGGATATGACTGTGTCAATGATAGAATACTCCAAGTCAAGTTTGAAGCAAAACCAAACCCGTTCAACATAATAATTGTCTATGCACCAACATCAGGCTCTACTGACGATGAAATCTCTGCCTTCTACAACTTACTAGAGAAGACCTTAAAGAATATTCCCAACAAAGAACCTGTATTAACTTTGGGTGACTTCAATGCAAAAATTGGAGCCACAACCGATGATGACCACCTGAGGGATATTGTTGGCAAGTTCGGACTAGGCGAGAGAAACGAACGCGGTGCGATGCTTCTAGACTTTTGTGTCGAGAATAAACAGTCGGTCATGAACACTTGGTTCCAGCAACATCCGAGACGTTTATTCACCTGGACGTCACCAAACGGTCAACACAAAAACCAGATCGACTTCATACTGGTAAACCAAAGATGGAGGTCTGCTGTCTACTGTGCGAAAACAAAACCAGGAGCCGACTGCGGCAGCGACCATCAACTGTTAACAGCTAAGTTTAAAATTCGGTTAAAAGCACCTAACAAACCGAGGAAGAACAAACCGATTGTCCTCAATGAAGCTGCTCTCGTGAGCTATAGAACGGAGATCCAAGAAAAACTTAAAATCTTTGAGCAAGACCCGTTTGAGTCATCTGAGGCATCTTGGTCAAACCTGAAGTCTACCATTACAGATACAGCCAAAAGAGCTGCTGACATGAACAAAATCACCGTCCCTAAAGCCGATTGGATAAGTGTGGAGGCATGGAAATTAATCGAGGAGAGAAAAGCACTTAAATTGCAAGGCTCATACTCTGACAAAAATAGCCGCTACGCGCATCTCCATCACGCAATCCAGAAACAGTGTAGAACTGATAGGGAGGCCTACATTGACAATATATGCTCGGAGTTACAGAAGTGTTCGGATACTGCCCACTCGCGCGACATGTTCCAGAAGGTGAAATTACTTTCAGAAGAATTCAAGCCCAAACACTGGACGATCGAGAGCGAGACTGGTGCAACACTTTTGGACAGGGAAGCGATCCTTGATCGATGGCGGCAATATTGTCAGCAGCTATATAGCCAAAACTACACAGGCGAAGAACTTGACCGGTTGGACTACGATGAAAAAGAACCCGATATTCTCCTTTGCGAAGTGGAATCTGCAGTCTCTAGATTGAAACCCAAAGCTTGCGGCAATGATGGCATCTCCGCCCAAATGCTCCGTAATATGGGAAAGGATGGCCTAAACATACTTCACAACATATGTGTAAAGATCTGGCGAACGGGACAGTGGCCTGAAGATTGGACCGACTCTGTCGTTGTTCCTTTACACAAAAAAGGCTCTACCCGGAAATGCGAAAACTATCGAACTCTGTCGCTCATCTCCCATGCCAGTAAAGTCCTGTTGCACATCTTAAACAAGAGACTGGAGCCATACATAAGTTGCCAGATACCCCAAGAACAAGCTGGATTTGTAAAAGGCAAAGGTACTAGAGAGCAAATTATGAACATTCGCCAGCTCATCGAGAAATGCAGGGAACATAACATCAACGCTGCACTATGTTTCATAGACTATGCTAAAGCATTTGACTGTATTGATTGGAGTAAAATGTTCAGAGTAATGCGCGAAATGGGAGTACCACAACATCTAGTCTTCTTAGTCCAGAATTTATACATGAATAGCAAATCCAGGGTAAGAATAGAGGAAGCCGTATCACAGCCCTTTCAGGCAGAGCGTGGACTACGCCAAGGCTGCATTCTTTCACCGCAATTGTTCAATCTAATCGGTGAACATATTATGAGAAGGGTCTTGGACAACTGGGAAGGTGGAATCCGAGTGGGTGGTCACTTGATTAATAACTTGCGGTTTGCGGATGACACCACCATCATTGGTGCTTCTGAGTCAGAACTAGCCTTATTGCTGGAACGTATTGCCACTATCAGCAAGGAATATGGGCTCCACATTAACAGAAGTAAAACGAAGTTGATGTTTATCGATAGGCAAGGAACATCGCAGCGCACCAATGAACTGTGTGACCTTAACACCGTTAGGAAATTCGTCTACCTGGGTTCGCAAATCAGCGACGATGGTGACTGTGAGCAAGAAGTCGTCAGGAGGGGCCAAATGGCTAAGTCAGCTGTGAAGAGGCTAGAGAAGATATGGCGCAACCGGGGAATTAATCGCAAAACGAAAGTTAAATTAATGAGGACCCTTATCTTTTCTATTTTTCTGTATGCCTCTGAAACCTGGACATTAAAAGCCTGCGTCCGAAAGAAGATCGATTCGTTTGAGATGTGGTGCTGGCGCAAGATGCTCCGAATATCCTGGACGGAACGCCGCACCAACGAGTCCATCCTTGAAGAGCTGAAAATAAAGACCAGGCTTTCCACCATCTGTACCCAACGCGTCCTTAAATTCTTTGGGCACACAGTCAGACGAGCCCCAGATAGTCTGGAGAGGCTTCTCATAACTGGAAGTAAGGTAAATAAGTCGTAAGGATTGAGGTTGTGGATGGATTCGTGAATGTGGGTGGGCTCATGAAGCTGGTGAGATTTAGACAGAAAAAAGTAAAGTAAGTGTTAAAAAAAGATCTGAATAAAGTTGCGTTTGCTCGAATTAAGTCTCGGCCAGAATCAGGGCCTTAGTTGACTTTTACGTTTACATATTAAAGTGAGGATTTAGCACGCGTTTATTGCTGAAGTGATATCCCCAATTCTCGGCTACAATAACGTTTTTAGTGCGGCTATTATTCTCATACAAAGGGCTATGGGTATCTGCAGGCAGAAGACAATCACGCGTAAATTTTTCATTGTTTTGCGTTACATTGCGTAGCATCTTTTATCATGAATGCCATCATTATCAGCGCACATACCCATCGCAGGGTATCAATCTATTATGTCAAGTTTAGTACACGAACTCTTGTGATAAGCACAATTTAAAACCGTAGCTTTAACAGTATTGGTGACCTACATGACGAAAAAGTATCCCTTCGGTATAGCTCGCCCCATCTACTCTCAATTGGATCAATATCTAGGGTGAAATTACATTTGTGACCGATAGCGAAAACTCAGAACCGGTTGGTGAAAAGGAACAACTTTCCCCAAGGAACATAGGACGAAATACGAAAAAAAAAATTTAGACCTCCATACAAAATTGCCATACCAATCGAATTACTTAGGGACGTGCAATTTTTTTTTTCGTATTTTGACCTATGTTCCATGTGAAAATTTGTTCCTTATCACCAGCCGGTTCTGAGTTTTCGCCATCGGTCACTAGTAAAATTTCACCCTATATATGTGAGAAAAGATACGTATTTCGGCGATCGCAGCAATGCATAACCAATGAAATTTCGAACGTCTTCAAACTACTCAGACCCCCAGGGTTAGATAGCGTTAACTACGCATTCAGCAATTTGAATGTTTGCGTAACTGGAGTTCACGTAACTTGAGTTACGATTGTTTTATTGCGTGCCCAGAACTCATGTAGTACATGAGCGGGATATTTCAAATGTTCTGTTAGGGTGAATATCCCAAGCCCAAAAATTTAGTGTCCGGGCTGATAACGAGGGTGTATCGTGTAGATATCTTCTGATGCAATTTTTTTTTGGGTAGAAAATGTCGTGAACTACCTGGTACAATAAATATTATTTAATTTGAAAAGCTATAAGTCACATAAAAAAATTATTAAAGTGACATTTTTTCATCGCGGTGGGTTGTCCGGTTTACATTTTTGGTTATTAAATACCCTGTAACGCTAAAGTGGTCTCATATAGACATGAAATTACAGATATTTTTTATAAATAGTGAACCAATGAATCGATATAACTATCAGCCAACTCTTTAGCTATAATGTACTACGTTTAAGAGACCTGAACACATGTGTCCGACGAAATCCCTTCATTCCGGAGGGTAAAAACTTATTGCACAATAGCTCCTCACTCCCTGCGCTTACGCACTCCGATTGCCCTTCGACGCCTTCTATTAGTCTTGCTCTAAAGCTTGGTGCAGATTCACAGGAGCTATGTCGCTTTGATTTTCCACCATTAAGGAAAATATTTCATTTCTGTGGTGTGGCGACATTTTTTTTATCATTTCGGTGTCTCTTGATGCTCGTGTATGCCTCATTCTTTTTGATCCAAAATTACTATGTTTATGTGCTTTAGGAACTGCTTGACTTGAGTGCTGTTGATTTTACTTTAATCGTTTTAGTTAAAAAAATAATTGAAATTTACTGTTCTTTTTTTCATTTCTGCGTTCTCATTTCCGAGGATTCGGTGGGCTGAAATGTCTATATCACCCCTCAGAAATGATAACGCCCCACGGAAATTTGGACAGGCTCGTTGCCTTAGGGTTCCTTGTTGAATTCTAAGGGAGGGTTTGTTAATTTACAAAATTATTATGAAAACCTCGCAAGAAAAATGTAAACCGCCCACACAATAATAGCATACCTACCCCCTTCGTACTATCTGGTACGTAGGTAAAACCTACCTACCTACTAATAGGTAGGTGTATTAGAGAGCGCAAACGCCGCGTACCCATCTACCTTCTAGTAGCTAGGTGAACCGTCTATCTACCAGAAAATATGTGTGTTGGCTAGCAGATCTATCCAACTAGTACCTACCTACTACCTACCTGCTACCCACCTGCTACCCACCTGCACCCACCTGCCACCCACCTGCTACCCACCTGTTACCCACCACCCACCTGCCACCCACCTGCACCACCACCCACCTGCCACCCACCTGCCACCTACATGCCACCCACCTGCACCCACCTGCCACCCACCTGCCACCTACCAGCAACCCACCTGCTACCTACCTACTACCTACTACTTACCTACTACCTACCTACTACCGTGTGTTAGTAGATATCACGCACACTGCATACGCATCTACACCCTCACTCGTCCCACTCTGCTATAGACACCGGTTTCTCTGTCTGTAGTAGACAGCCGATGTGGCGCAGTGGTTAGTATGCCTGCCTGCCACGCAAAGGTTCCGGGTTCAATCCCGGTGGGGTCACTTACAAAGTTGATAATTGAACCCGGGAATTGAACCGGAATTGGAATGTCCAACCAGAAGGTAGCAGGTAGGTAGCAGGTAGGTAGCAGGTAGGTAGCAGATTGATGGAATGTCAAAAATAAAAATAAAAATAAAAATCACAAAGTGATATATATCAACTTTGTGAATTTGTTCCCAGTCTGGTTGGACATTGCAGGCTGAACCACCTGATTGTCCGCAAGTAAGATGGTTCCGTGCTTCGGATGGGCACGTTAAGCCGTCGGTCCCGGTTGCTGTCTATGATGGCGGTCGTTACACAACCATGTGAGAGGCCTGCTACTTGCAGTAGGCGGCTGAAAAACTCTGACACCAGGGTTCATCAGGTCGTGGAACGACTCGGTGTCCCACACGAAAAGAGAAGAGAGAGACCGGTTTCTCTCTCGTCCCACTCTGCTGTAGTCACCAGTTCTTTACTCGTCCCACTGTGCTGTAGTCACTGGTTCCTCCTCATCCCACTCTACTGTAGTCACCAGTTTCTCACTCGTCCCACTCTGATGTAGTCACCAGTTCTTCATTCGTCCGTCTCTGATGTAGTCACTGGTTCCCCCTCATCCCACTCTACTGTAGTCACCAGTTTCTCTCTCGTCCCACTCTGCTGTAGTCACAAGTTTCTCACTCGTCTCAATCTGCTGTAGTCACCGGTTTCTCCCCCGTTCCACTCTGCTGTAGTTACCAGTTCTTCACTCGTCCCACTCCGCTGCAGTCACCAGTTCCTCCCACATCTCACTCTGCTGTAATCACCAGTTCTTCACTCGTTTCCCTCGGATGTAATCATCGGTTCCTCATTCGTCCCACTCTTCTGTAGTCGTCATACTCTGTTGCACCCGCTACCTTGGTTCTCCGCTAATCCTTTCCCAGGCTTATTTTTGCCTATTGGTTATATATATAAAAATTTACCATACAGAAACAGAACACTGTCTGACTAGAGAGACTCGCACTTGACCACTTCATTTCGATGGACATATTTCATTTCCGTGCACACTTATTATCATTTCGGTGGACTATTATCATTTCGGTGCACACTTATTATCATTTCGGAGGACTGTTTTCATTTCGGTGCCTTTTTCAAAATTCAAACTCGAATATCTCAGCTTCTGATAAAGATATTGCTAGCACTTTTACACAGTTAAAATAAAACGCCATAAAGATTAAAATTATGTAATAACATTTCATAAAAACTGAAAAAATAAAAAATCCTCCGAAATGAGACAAAAAACGCAATTGTCGACATTCACCCGTTAATGAGACTAGGTTATAACCTGTCTTCAACAGTACCTTCTATTACATACATTTTACGGATAAACAGATTTTCTAAATTAAAAATAAATAAACTAGAAAAATAACTGTAATTTTGGACGGCCTCTCATTTTTTACAATCTCATATTCAGAAAGTGATTATATTTGTATTTTTCTTAAGTTTTGTAAACTGGCACAGAGTTTATTTTTTTAAATCAACATACATTTCTTGTTAAAAATACATAACTTAACTGTTATCATCGAAACGAAATTCAATTCTTGTCGATGTCAGTTCAATTTGAGCAAGAGCGTATTGAGTAAAAAAGTTATTACGTTCTGCTTACAAAAAAACCAGATCGAACTTTCTGCTTACAAAAGAAACTCTCAACAGTTTAGGGACAGGGGCCTGTGATCGAAGTAAAATAGATTGAGGTTCACTGGCCTATAAGTACTTAGGAAATATTGGTAGCTGCGTAAAAATCAAGTGATCAATCTATGATGAAGTATACCTACCACAAGATGCAGTTATTTTAGTTTGTAACAAAATGCATTGAAGTACGTACAAAACATGCACACTATATAGATCCCGGGACTTTCTTGTCAGTATAAGGCTGGTGTTCATCGACAGCTGTTAAATTTATAATCGGTCGATGATATCTAATTCCATGTTTAAATTAATTTTTACTGTTCACCAATCCCTAACCACCATTTAAAGACTGTCAAGTGGCCTTAACTTGGCGATTTACTTAAACATCCTCATTTCGTCCATTATCTTACGGTTAGCCCCAAATCTTTAACAAAAAATGGTTCATCCCTATTGTCTTGCACTGCGCGCCCGAAATTTGGTTCACAAAAAACTTTTACGATGTCCCCCGTGGCGCTACTGCACCCTTGAGTGAGAGTAAAGTTTTTTGTTTTTAATCTTTGAATTTGGCAGACTCACATGCTGCTAAAAATAATAAGTACCTGCTCTAGGTCCAGATGCTTAGGCAAAGGATACATTTTAATTTTGTAGTATAAAAAGGTTACGCTACCACGTTTGAACGCTGTTCTTGTTAATAGTAACAACAAGGAAACGGATGTCAATTTTACGTGGTCGCTTTAAACTTTTGGGTCTTTCATAAAAGTTTCATTCAAAAACGCTCGGTTGGTAGACCGAAGTCCTAAAAGTGTTTGTGAACACCAAGAAAATCGCCGCCCCGTCAGTCACCGGTTATTTGTTAACGTACCCGTTAAGTAATCGTAGTATCATCAGCTGTTGGTGAGCTTGGGGCTAAATACCTGCTGGCTTATGATGTGCACCATACAGTGACTTATCTCGCGCACATGGATTTTATAAAAACAAGTGTTTTTCTTTTACATAGAAAAAGGTGTAGGCAAAAATTTAAGTCGCAGAGCATACCATAAGCCTATAGAATGGCTCCAAAATAATAGTTTGAAAAAATATTTTTAAAGCATGAAGAATACGAGTGATAAATGCTGTGCTAACGAAAATAATTAATTTTGAAATCAGAAAAAGAAATTTACTTAATCCTAGCATTAAAAACGTCACGACAATAACCACGGTAGGCAGTCAATCGACCGTCAACACAGTGAAACAACCTTTTCCTATGGGGCCTTGACATCACGTATGTAAGTAATTGTGCATATTGGGTTAGAAGATTGAAAACGTCCCTTGAACCGTGGTCCATTCAGGTCAGCAGGTCATATTGAAAACGGTACAGGTATTTTGTACCTTTTTCATAGTAAGTAAGACGTAGCCTTTAAATTTTTACTGTTTTTTTACCCCTAATCGCTTTGTACGTATTTGTGTGTAGGGCTATGTATGCAAGCATACGAGAATTGGTGAGCGAAACGGGGATGGAAAGCTATATGATGAGGATGGAAGCTAGAAAGTTATGCTTAATATGGTAATAACAAATCCTGAAGCGTATTTCGTGACGCAAAATAATCACGCACACCATCATATCAGCCTAAAACTAGGCGTAGGCGTCCCCCAGGGTACGCCATAAGGGATGATCTTCCGTTTTCACCATCCAGTGCTACCAGCCGCCTTGTTCAAGTCATAGATCTAACTGGCCTGAGGACCTCTAGACTCTTCTCAAGGCGTGGCGTCTTCTCGAGAACCCAGTTACTTTATCGCCCATCACTTCTACGACGTATGAGACCAGTAGTAAAAATTACCAGCCCTGAGACAATACCTAACCTACCTACCTACCCCGTACAAATCCTTTCACTTCGCAATATATCTCTAAAAGGTCGGTTGGGTTAGCGCATTATAGGGTGACTGGAAATTCGATGCATTCCCTGAAGGTGGTTAGAGGGGGGGCCATTTCCAACATATTCTTCCATGGAACTAGGGGTCGGAAATGATTGGTTACAAAATTATTAGGACTTTTGATTTTTTAAAGAAAATTTTCCGATTTCAACTTTAAAAGTCATGCCAAAGCTAGCCAAACCGTTTTATGCATAGTTTTTTGACATGATCTCATAGTGAATGAATAGGAGAATCATTTTAGTTACAAGTTTAGTTAGAAATACTCTTCTTTTTTAAAATACAGCGCCAAAACAAGATAATATTTTGGTGGAAAGGGATTTTTTTCAACATTCATGGTAATCTACTGTAAAAAATCACTATGGAATAATCCGTAAAAACTTCATAACAGAGTTCTCTGTTTCATTAGCTAACCGAAAAGGTACAATTATCTACAATCAAACATGTTTTCATAAAAATAATTAGCATTAATGCAAAAAGCGGCGTGCGAAACAAGGCAATTGACTATGGTCGGTCGACTACGCCAAAGTCAGCAAATGCTGTTTAGACAACTTTTTCAAGTATTTTCGTGGTCTAATGGGTGGAGCATTCCCCTCAGGAGTCTGTGGTTCCAGGTTCGATTCCCGTGAGTTGACCTACAAGGTTGATATTCAACACTTTGTGAACTTTTCCCAGTTTAGTTTAAAAAATCACGTTGAACCACCTGATTGTCCGTAAGAAAATATCGTGCTCCGGAGGGCATATTTAACCATCGGCCTCGATTGATGTCTAATAAACGCAGACGGTGGTCGTAACACTACCATAGCAGAGGTCTAATACTTGTAGTAGGTGGTTTAAAAACTCCGACAAAGATTTATCATTTTAGTTTTTTAGGCTGTTTAAAGCTCCATTTCTGGATTGTCGTAATCCAAATCCGTGCACGGAAATCTAAAACGAGTGGTCTAACCATTCGTATTACACTTTCTACTACTCGACACTTTAAATGTTAAGGGTTTGTGTGAATTTATTAGGGTGTGCATAAATTAATAAGTTTAGTAAAACATGTGATACGAGCACAATTAGTAGCAGATTTTCGCAAGATTAGGATTACAACAATTCAAAAATAGAGCTCCTGGAACACGTGCCTTCTAAAGCACAAGAATTTACCCACACAATCATTTGTCACTCGTCAGACAAAAACATAAATCGGAGTCTAGTGACAAGCTAATTTGCTATTTTTTGTTTTAGTTTGTAGAATTGTCAACGTTTTTACGACTTCTGACCTTTTACAATGCGCTGCATTCGACACGTCGGTTACGTGATAGAGTAACACTGGCTTATCAACAACGCACGCGTCCGACGCGTCCTAAACGTCCAGATTGCATACGTCATGTTGATAAGGTATAGTACCATATCATGCGAAAGTGAATTTACAAAATGTCAAAATCGTGTGGCGAAATTTAATTTTATGCATCGGACGGACGCATTGCATGCCAGAAAGTGTAGGGAGTCACATCCAAAAAAAGGTAAAGAAATAACTTATTGTGATTGATAAAACTAATTTACTTATTCTTACAGTTAAACTTAACTTAAACATTTCGCTTAACGTCGTATGGATGGGTATCATATCAGATAAACATCTAATTGGTCCCAATTTTTGTACCTCAAAATCTGAACGGGGAAGCATGATTTTTTTGCGAGATTATTCACCAGCATTATTATTACCAACAAAAAAATATTTAAAATTAATGCAATCAGTGACAAAAAATGATGAGGATGAAAATTAATTTGATGATGTGTTCATTCTACTCCTACGGCGATATTTTTAACTGTTTTAATCTACTGCTATGTTAGCTATAGGTCAGTACATTATAACACACAACCGCCACACCCCAGTCCCCCTTCGTCCCCACACCGTTAGTCCCCCCTCCCACCATTGAAATGTATCCCGTTTCACTGTATTTATTAGTAGATAATTTAATCACAAATAATTTAGTCTTTCACCATTTTGCGCTAGCAAAAATCAGTGAAATGGGACACATTTCAAGGGTGGGAGGGGACTACCGGAGTGGGGATGAAGGGGGACTGAAGGGGGGCGGTTGTGTGTTATAATGTACACACCTATAGCTATAACATATCAGTGGTTTAAAACAATTATAAATATCACCGTGTTTCCATTGAAATTTAGAATGAGCACATCATAAATCATGTTGAAACTGCGAACCACGGTGCCTGACACAGCAACGAGTTCTTTTGCGCACATCTGTTTTTACCACTCGTGTGGTTAATGTGGCCTTAATCTGATTCGCAGCCGCTATTATCCGCACTCTTAAATCCTCCACATCATTGATTGGGGTTGTGTAAACCAAAGCTTTCATATGCCCCCACAAATAAAAATCGCAGGGTGTGAGGTCAGGGCACCTCGCTGGCCAAGGGATAGGCCCGCCTCGGCCTATCCACCGGTTGGGATAATGCTCGTTTAGCCACTGCCTCACACCCAGACGAAAATGGGCGGGACATCCATCATGTTGGTACATGATATTATTGGTCCTTATTTCTTCTGGCAGGTTGTTTAATAATGCTGGTAAATCCTCTCGTAAAAAATTTTCATAAGTTTCCCCGTTCAAATTTTGAGGGAAAAAATGTGGACCAATTAGATGTTTATCTATGATACCCATCCAGACGTTTAGCGAAAAACGTCTCTGGTGTCCTTGTACCTTTTGTTTTTTAGGGTTATTCCCTTTCTCTGCCCAATAATGCAAATTGTGATAGTTTGTTATTCCATCACGGTCAAACTTTGACTCGTCCGTCCAAAGTATCTTATTTAAAAAAGTTGGGTCCTCCTAGTCAGCGTCTATGAGAAAGCGGCAAAACTCCATTCTTCTTATTGGGTCACCTTCCTCGAGTGCATGGACGGGTGTGTAGTGGAACGGATGTAAACGAGCCGTGTGCACTGTGAACCAAACCTTCCATTGACTCATTCCAAGCCGCCTAGCAGCTTCCCTTGCAGATGTTGTAGGTTCAGACTGAAATAAGTGAAGAATTTCGTCTTCATCATCTGGCTCATGGATACGAGGTCTTCCTGCATCGTGCCGTCTTGCTTTCACAGTTCCCGTTTCACGGATACGACGAAATGCTGCAGTAAATACTCGGACGTGTGGTATACGACGGTCAGGAAAACCGTATTGCGTATTCTCGTTGAGCCGCCGCTGCATCCCCATTACAAAATCCGTAACAGAACATAATGTCCGCATATTCGTTAAAGTCGAACGTAGCCATGTAAAACCAAAGTTTTTTTGATGACAAAAATTATGTACTAAATGTTCTAAACTGAACGAGCGAGACCAGAAAGACAAATGAAAATATCCTAATAGGCATTTTATTGTCATATCGAAATGACAAAATTTTCTTAACTGCCAGTTAGCAAGAAGTTGCAAGATATTAACATCCACTTTTCTAGAAAATTAAAGTCTCCTCGGTTTTTAAGTCAGCTACACACACGTTTGGAATGCAAAACCTTTTACTGTAATTATTATGCTGCACCTGCGTAGCAATCATGTCGTAGCATTTATTGGGTCGACGGGTCAGAAGTCGTAAAAACGTTGATATCTAAATCTAAAAACAAAAAATAGCAAATTAGCTTGTCACTAGACTCCGATTTATGTTTTTGTCTGACGAGTGACAAATGATTGTGTGGGTAAATTCTTGTGCTTTAGAAGGCACGTGTCCAGAGCTTTAAACAGCCTAAAAAACTGAAATGATAAATCTTTGTCGGAGTTTTTAAACCACCTACTACAAGTATTAGACCTCTGCTATGGTAGTGTTACGACCACCGTCTGCGTTTATTAGACATCAATCGAGGCCGATGGTTAAATATGCCCTCCGGAGCACGATATTTTCTTACGGACAATCATGTGGTTCAACGTGATTTTTTAAACCAAACTGGGAAAAATTCACTAAGTGTTGAATATCAACCTTGTAGGTCAACTCACGGGAATCGAACCTGGAACCACAGACTCCTGAGGGGAATGCTCCACCCATTAGACCACGAAAATACTTGAAAAAGTTGTCTAAACAGCATTTGCTGACTTTGGCGTAGTCGACCGACCATAGTCAATTGCCTTGTTTCGCACACCGCTTTTTGCATTAATGCTAATCATTTTTATGAAAACATGTTTGATTGTAGATAATTGTACCTTTTCGGTTAGCTAATGAAACAGAGAACTCTGTTATGAAGTTTTTACGGATTATTCCATAGTGATTTTTTACAGTAGATTACCATGAATGTTGAAAAAAATCCCTTTCCACCAAAATATTTTCTTGTTTTGGCGCTGTATTTTAAAAAATAAGAGTATTTCTAACTAAACTTGTAACTAAAATGATTCTCCTATTTATTCACTATGAAATCATGTCAAAAAACTATGCATAAAACGGTTTGGCTAGCTTTCGCATGACTTTTAAAGTTGAAATCGGGAAATTTTCTTAAAAAAATCAAAAGTCCTAATAATTTTGTAACCAATCATTTCCGACCCCTGGTTTCATGGAAGAATATGTTGGAAATGGCCCCCCCTCTAACCACCTTCAGGGAATGCATCGAATTTCCGGTCACCCTGTATAGTTTTCAATAGGACCCGAGCGATGTTCTCAAACATGATAACGTGTGTACCGGGATCCGTCCTTTGATGATTGCAGATACGGCTCTGTATTCACGAGAGACAACATTTTATACACGTGAACAAGTCGCTTTTAGTAGGTGGGATGTAAGGAACAATATACTTAAAACTTTGCTGGTGTGATCAGAGCACGAAAATAGACAATTTTTCCTAAAGATAAAATCGTGAAAGGATAAAAATACCTAAAAGAAAATCTCGTTTCTATAGGGAAAGTTATTCAGTTTCATGCTCTGATTATGCCTGCAAAGTTTTACATTACATCGCCCTTACATACATACAATATACATATCTTACTATACTATTATTATTTCATATCTATTTATCATATAAGTGTATCTCAGCCAATAGGGAGAGCAACATTAATTATCAGATTAGGTACTAAGTTCCAATATTCTCACCGCTTTTTTGAGAGTCTGTTTAGTTTTAGTAGTAGTAGTACTTACTTATGTTGCCTGCTACTTGTAGTAGGCGGTTGAAAAACTTAATAATTTTGCCTGCTAATTTGCATGTCACCAGGGTTTATTGGGTCGTTGGTGTCCCACTCGAAAAGAAGAAGAAGATTAATGTTGACTTCTAACTTTAGACTTGACTTTGAATATCCGTTATTAATATCTGCGCTCTAGATAACGAATTGATTATTCAAGACTCTTTTGTAAAAGAAAAAGCAAAAACGAAATGAAATGCAATTTATAAATCCCTCCAGTTTTATAAAATTCGATTTTTAAATGTCGTCGACTTAAAAATAAAACAATCAAAAGATATCATTAGAAGAGAAAGCGCATACGAACTACCTATTGTGCATTTCTGCCTTTGAAGCTTAAATTTGTTTCACGACTTTCGAGAGAATTCTCTGAAAATTTCAATATTTCGTTTATTTTTCTACATGCTAACGAGATGAAAATTGGCTTAATCAATGAACCTATATAGTGTTATTTTGTTGTACACCGCCGATTATTCATTATAATACGTATTTCTTATTAATTAACAACATTAAGAATTGTTATTTGTACAACAAGAGAACAAAACTAAAAGTGCTTATATGAATCCCGAGGTAGCAAATACAACCGTGATTCAAAAGTAGTCCTAAGCTCAAGGAGGGATTCAAAAGCACGAGTCGTAAATGAATTTGCTCTCGTGTAGTACACACAACTATTCATCTGTACCAGTGAGAAACTGCAAAAGTGGCAGGCACTGGGTATTGCACTTTTAAACTTTGTGCCAATGTTAGGTAAAAAGGGAGGGAAACAAAACGCGTTCAAGTTATATAAATCGATATAATTTCAAAAATTTCGTATAAAATGAGATATAAATTAAAATAATTTTGCCTCATCGAGTGAGCAAAAGTGACTTTGAAACCTAGTGAAACCTCAAGTTGGACAGGTGAAGATAGATCATTATTATTCATCATCTTTACATAAAAACTCCGATTTAGAAATGCCTTGACATTCAATATAGTTCTACAGATATAAACACAATTGTTTTGTATTTTGGGTAAAGCTGAAATTTTAGTTTGTTTTCCTGATTTTCTCAAAGTGCGTGGAAAGGCGTGAAATGTGTGGGTGAGCAAACAAAATTCTTTTTCTTCCTTCTTTTCGCACCGTGTCGTCCAACAAAATTAACCGAAGAGTTTCAAGTTGATTCACTATTCCTCACACAAAGTCCATGAGATTACACAAGTTCCGTTACAGAAAGCGCAGTTTGGCCCAAAATCGATTGTAGCTCGACTTTCGATGGGCTTTGTGTAAATTGGGTGTCAGCGTAGGCGGTCCGTAGAGCTGTATAATTGCTACGTACCGCGTAGCCCGTAGGTAGCGTTGCTACGAACTAGCATGATTCAAAAAGATTCGCGTAGGACTTTCAAGCATCAATAATGTAGCCAATTAGTTATGCTAAGTACCTAGATAATTAGGTACACTTACACGACTGTTTTTACGTGATAGTGAATCTGAACTTACACTTTATATAAACGTGTTCAATCAACCACAGAATACTACTTCGAACCAAGACAGAACTTACTTCCATTCCGTGTAAAAATTCAAATCAAGAATATCAAAATCCAAGAGACAGGCGAGTGCAGTGCAGATTGCGGTCGGTAAGCCGACTGCGGGTAGATGTGCGATTGTTTCTGGCAGCGTGCCCGCGGGCGCCTCCTAGCGGTATTTTATAACATGATTTTTGGCAGTGCCAACTATTGTTTTATCGTAATTAAAATTCTGTTTGGGAAATTCGAAAGATGAGAAATATGCACTTGAATGACAAGCGAGTGTTGAGTTGCAATTACCTAAATGCAAACGATTTAACTTGTGTTTTTCGTCGTCCAGCCGCGAATTTACATTGTGTTAAACTAACGCGAAATATCAGAAATATTGAGTCCGAAATATTGTTACCCGACTGCCTCAGAAGGAGGGTTATGTTTTTCGAGAGTATGTGTATTTGTATGTTACCTACATACAAATATACACAAATGTGGGAAGGTATGCATACCCACAGTAGGTAGACAAGAAATTCGTTTTTATGGTGCCCAAATGGCTGCGCGGATACCTATGTAAAGAAAGAGTCGTTAGCCTCGTCTCAACAGCGCGAGCGCTACTGGCTATTGCTAATTCATAAATTCAAAATGGCGGATTTTTATCGCAAAATACAACTTTAAAATTACCGCAGTCAGCTTTGTTTCCAAATCAAAATTCCGAAGGTTCTCTCAGCTAATGAACACATTCTGAAGAAAAAACTCCTAGGAAGATAATATTTTACGAAATAATTATTAAATTAAACAAACAACGACATTATTCTCACAGCAAAAAACATTACCTACTGTAATTATAAGGACAGAAAATGTAACGTAAAATTAGGAGATGAAATTAATCATCCTGTTGTTAAGAGGATTCTGTCTGAGAAACCCCGCAAAGGTAGAACAAATGCTTTAAATAAGAGGAAAGGAAGGTGTATTAAATTTAATACTGTACCGTGATACTTGCTTACAAGGAAAGAAAGGGGCATTTTATTAAATAAAATACCCTAAAAAGGGCCTTTCGTTTTTATAAAAGACAATCATTTTAGAAAAGGGCCGCTGACAAACAACCATACTTTTCTTATTTTACATAAACGAAGTATTGATTGAGGTACCTGAATCAGGTAAGCGGATAAAATATTCGCCCTTTAAAGGCGTCCGTCAAAGGCACAAAGGCACAAAAGGACCGAAGTGTCCTGGGACCTTTGCAGGACAGTTACCAGGGCTCCTGTATTTGACATTTGATAAGGAATTACCAGGATGAACGTATAGCCATGGATAGGATGGGTTGTATAGCCATGTTGATGCTGACGGTCGTACCAGCTATACATATTGCTAGATAACGGTTAAAATACGTCTGATGATTGATGATTCTTTCCAAAATGGCGGAAAAAGCTTTCCCACTGATGACTGGATAACTTAGCATAAATAGTCGCTTCCCGTATTAGTTTGTCTTTACCTATGTTTGCCTACATATTTCATACTAAGCAACGGGCTTGAATGCTGTTTATGAAATAAATAGGATAGTTTTAATATAGATTAATCATGTTAAAAAAAAAAGTGTTTGTTGTCTCTTTTATTGGAGTAACTTTCAATAGAGTTTACCAGCCATGAAGTGGCTTCTCAAACGCATTTATTCAGATCAGATTCATTATTTACTGCAGATTGCTTGCACTTGCACGTAAGACTCGTAAAACCGGCATGAAGTGTCCGTAATAAATTCATACGAGATGATGCCGTCTTACTACCTCGTCTCAACGTGAACCTGTGCTCGTAGACTATAAAATGTCAGCACTAGAAACGCTATGAAGAAGGAAGTTCTACTCACGTGTCATTTTCAGTCAAAGATCTCTTGATGAAGGTGCGCACATGAGTTCAAGCAAGACTTTAGAGGAATCAAATACTGAGTAGATACCTACTGATTTTTTATACAGCTACGTAACTAACTAACCAGAAGCGGTGACTGCCGAGCAGCTGACATTCTTATTTAGTTAGGTATCTACTGCATACAAAAGTGATTAACGACATCCACGTTTGTCATATTCTACATCTTTGTCAACTTGCTATCTGTCAATCTATCTAATCATAGCTATTGGGATTTCGCCCTTTTGTGGCATCCAAACCCACGTCTGGCTACGAGCGTCCAAAGTACGAAATACCACACAGGCTGTAAACGTATAGCAAAGCTACGGAAATCTCTTTTTCTTCGTGGGATCTAAACCCACGTCTGGGTATGAGCGTCCAAAGAACGAAATACCAATTACACAGGCTGTGAACGTAAACAGTATAAAATCCAACGAAGGAGGAAATAAACCCGTTTATTGCATTGGCGGAAGACACAGTGCCTCGTGACCCGTTAAGAGCGTTTAGCACCCAATAACGTTTAGATTGAATTTAGATTTTATTAAGTGCAAACTGCAACTGCACTACGCCCGTTGAGTGTGGCCAGCGTCGTAAAATTGCTGGACTGGAAGTTTATAAGGTTGCCAGCTGAAATAATTATTTTACAGGGTATTAGGAAACTAATTCGCCTGCCAAGCGTGGTGTGTATGGCAAGGACCCCGCTATATAGGGATACTCATTTCCAGCTGTGGCATTTTCCAACGCAGTCAAGACTTAAACCTGCGACCCTCGGTATCTGCACTGCCAACGCCACTACCAACCGGGCTACCGCATTTCTATCCTAGCCTGCGAATTAAGCAAGTATATCTTGTCCACTAACGCGTGGCAGGGCTCCATCTACCAGGATAGTTTAGCATTATTTTTTATTTCTGCCACGATATTGCCAAAATCACTGACCTGATATCGGTTAGCTACAATATGAATAACAACATGGGCATTTTGCAACTTTAAAAATGCCAGTGTTCGTGTTACTAAATTAAATGTTATTTATATATTAATGTGAGCTGCATGAGCTCATACCACCGTCTCCTTTCTTCCATCGGACATCCAGACGCACGGCCGGCTACCATCCGTTCTTAGTTGATATACCCACATTACGCACTAAGCGCTTCAAATCATCTTTCATTATGCGCACAGCTAAAGAATGGAATTCCCTGCCTGCGTCTGTATTTCCGAGTGCATATAACCTGAATCTCTTTAAGTCTAGAGTGAATAGGCATCTTCTGGGCAAGCTCGCTCCACCGTAGATCCCATCTCTGCTCTAGGGTAAGATTGGGGTCAAGAGTAAGCCCATCATAGATAAAAAAAAAAATACAACATCCAATTATAATATTTACAGCATCCAATTTGACACAATGCCTATT
Organism: Phthorimaea operculella; assembly: GCA_024500475.1. Lineage (NCBI taxonomy): Eukaryota > Metazoa > Arthropoda > Insecta > Lepidoptera > Gelechiidae > Phthorimaea > Phthorimaea operculella. The sequence goes on along the minus strand of JANFCV010000002.1, from coordinate 5,077,840 downwards.
TTGATTTGAACTATTTTGATTTGAACAATATAGGTAGGTAACCGATTATTTTTGTAAAATAGAAAATCTGGATCAAACTAATATTACAATGAATGGACTCCAAGTTCAAATAAATCTTTCTGAATGCTATAATTTATAATATTAGATGCCATTAAACATCATCAACCGCGACAACAGTCCACTGCTGGCCACGGTTTTTTTTCATAATCGCTACGCTTCCTAGATATGTGAACTTACACCATCAAAGCTAATTAATTATACATTTAGTCTGTGGCATAATGTACAAATTACTTGGTTTGCCCAGTATGAATTCAATTAACAACAAATTAGCTATAATTGACCAGCAAGTTAATGTATAAACAGTCGTAATTGATATTCGCTTGGTCAAAGCTAGTTAATGTAGGATTCTAATGCTATTATATCATCATGCGTCATCCATCATCTTCCTGCCCTTACCCCAACTGAGTGAGGTCGGGCTGAACTGAGTGGGCCTAAAAAAAAATATTGTGAATTTTAGATTAGGTGCACTTCTGGGCTGGGGGGTTTTCCTGTCCAGGGGGTCCGGCTAACTATACACATGTAACTAACTAACACCTTTCTTGTTTTAAATATTGACTTAGTGATTATTTCCATTTACTTGTTATTTATTGAGGCATAAAGATACATGCTGTGTGGTTAGCCTGGCCAGCCATGAGGCAGTGCCTTTATTTTTATTTTTTTATCCCGCCCGAGCCGCGTTTAGAGTAGGAACACAAATTGTTATAAAAAGAGAAAATTTTGCACTACAAATTTTCCCTTTTTTAAGTTTGAATTAGAATGTGACTTTCTTAAAGTGAATCTTGTAATTCCTACATTCCTAGGATTTAGTAATGTTTATAACCAGCCGTCTGCCTAACCCTCTTTGGGAATGCTATTCACCACCACCATGCGGTTGACCATAGTCGACAAATATTCAGCCGAAATAAAAAATCTCTATATTTCATGTCATTTGTCATTGCGACTTTAATATTATGTAAAAGATTTTACTCCCAAGTTGTCATATTTATTTATAGTGATTTTAATTTGTCGTAAGTATCAAATGTATGGACGTTGTCGTGTCGATATCGCATCTGGGTGGCTATTTCTCTTTCTTCTGCTTCGGCGAGAAAACGGAAGATCGCGCTTACCTAGCACTGTGGCGTACCCTGGGGGAGGCCTATGTCCAGCAGTAGACTGCTTTAGACTGATGCGATGACGTGAAACGTCGTAGGTTATGTCTTCAGCTGTTGTTCTATAGAATTTGTTTTCGCAGGTGTTTTGAAGTAATTGAAGTATATTGTAAAATCCTGGCCTTTAAAATACAAAAACAAAATATTCGCCGAATTGTATCTTTTGCAGTAATTTTAATGAGCATTTTCAACAGCCCAGTTATTTTCAGCCAGGTAAGGCAACCTACAAAAACGAGCTTTATTTTGCTGTAGATTCAATTCAATGCACAGTTTCATTTCGCTCAGTTGCCGCGGTGCATTCCAGAGGTATTTCAGTCAAACGCGGCCGAAATGAACGATATTGTTCGACAGGTAATAGAATTTCAGATTCACTGTTTTCTGTTTTGCGTTTCGGAATTTGGTTGGAATTGGGTTGCATCTAGCTCTAATTTCTGTTTCGCTATTTTCGTTATTTACGTGGTACGGCACAAATGATGCAACCTGAAAATCTCAAAATGAAAATGGTGTGCAACGTTTTCTGTAGTTTTATTATGTACACATACCTACAGGGTTGTTGGGAAAACTAGTGTACAAACTTTCTACATAACATTACAATATAGTGAGTAAGTAGATTACAATAAATATAAGAGTAGAATATTTGAACTTTTAATTGTGTTAGTGTAGGTAAAATACGTTTGACCGTGTGATGCCGGCTTAGAGTGTTAAGTCATCACTCTAAGTCGTATCTTTCCCGTGGGTGTAGTAAGAGGCGACTAAGGGATAAATTCATCCAGGGGTTCAATCCGTGGATGAATTTCGCAATCGTATTACAACATCTTGCATTGCGCTCACCAATCCGCCTGCCAAGCGTGGTGAGTATGGCAAATACCGCCCTACTAGGGAAGGCCCATGTTCAGCAGTGGACTTTATTGTGGCTATTACAGTAGTAGTAGCAGTAGTAGTATACCTACGATTATGGGGTTCGGAGGCAGTACTGAGTTATCTAACTATTGGCTATAAAGCTTCAGTGTCATGCGCATCGCCTTTTATTTACAAGCTATTGAACCATTGCACTGTCAGTCGTAAATCTTGTTATATCTACCCGCCATATATGACGACAATACCAAATGTTCATCCTGCGCCAGATACGGGAAATTCAATATAAGAATGGACATAAACTGTAAAATCTTAAATAAATCTAAAATCTTAGATAAGCGGAGTGCGGAGGAAAGCGAATGATAATGATCAAAAGGAGTTATTTAACACGTTATGAAGTGATTATAATATCACAATACTTTACATTCAGTACGATTAGTTTAATTCTTGGCCGTGTGGTGCAGGCTTAGAATAGCATCATCCTATTTCTTTCCTGTGGGTGTCGTAAGAAGCGACTAAGAGATTTTAGTGGTTGATATAACTTTCATACTTTTTGTAAGACGTGGTATAAATGGCCGTTTTTACAGCCGTTTACACTCTGTCTACCCCGCAAGGGATATAGGCGTGATATTTTAGGTATGCACTCGTTTTCAAACAGGTGCTTCGTGGTTAAATCATACCATATTAATTTCTAAATTCAGCTTATGGTCTTCGATTAGGTAGAGCAAATATCTTAGTTTATACAGAAGTGTCATTTCTTGAACCCATGTATTTCGGTTTCTATTTCATATACGCGTACGTTGATTAATAGAGGCATGCACAGGCGAGTCTGATTGCTGCAAACATTTGTCACTAATGGATCAATCGCTTACCACACGTTGTATTATTGGAACCATTGTCACACGGCGGTAACTTGATTATACGAGGAATATAATTACACCCTATGACGTAATAGTTGATTAAGGGTAGGGTAGGGTTATTAGACGGTGCCTATACCTAATCTTACATTTGTTTTGCTAATAAACTTTTCCCATAGTAACAGTCTCTCCCGCTGACTGATGCACAATTATTGCACAATCCAAAATCTAAGCTTTCGATTTTTTCCAGACTGTAATATTTTATAACAATAATTGTTACTTTTCTAGATGCTGCAACATTTATTGAATCGTACATCATAGTTTTTGCCTGGCTTATCGGTATCAATCATAAGACAATCGAAATCTTAAAAATGTTTATCTACACTTCATACATAATGTTCCTATTACAAATTCGAAAGCAAATGTATAAGCAACGGCTTTACAGCAATTCAGCCTTTAAAAAAAAAATGTCGATATCATAAAGTAAAATGTCGATGTCATAAAGTACTTTTTTCTGACTTTATGATATCGACATTTAGCAGTAAGATAATAAAAAAAAAACAAATGTCACGACACGATCAAAGAATGGGACGACACTTGAAATTATGAGGACTTATTTATTATTAAATCTTTGCTTCAAATCATTTTCCGAATTAAAATTTACCGATTAATGCTTTTTAATTTTAAAAGTTGTTCCGTTTTTATGAGCTTCCATTTTAACGTTTAGTTAAAAAGTTACTTATGTATAAAAGTCGTTCAGTTGTTGGTTCAGTAGATATGCTTGCAATCGCCATAGTGAAGTGCGGAGGTATGAATTATTTTTCATAGTTTTTCTTATAAAGTGTAGATAAAATAGTGTATGCAATTGCAATATAATTAGGCTTTAGAATGCTCGTGTCAAACTATTATCACGCTCGACTGCGCCTCGTGTGATAAACAGACACTCACATCCTAAAGCCTCTTATTATAAGGCAATTGCATAAACTACTATTATGAATTATCGTGAGAGACTGTACCTATGTCAAACTTCCTACCATTTTGCATGAGAATAATTTAAAGTACCCCAAACAATATGTTTGATTCCGAAGCTGATCTTAGCGCAGTGGAAGCAAATTAAAGTTATCTTAAAATCTAAAACTAAATGGTCGATCAGCCTCGGAACAACATTTGACTACGATTCGTAGTGCTCTTTACTATAGCTAAATAAAATAAATTTAATGAGAAAATTTTCTGTTCCGGAAAATAAAATTTCCTGTTGAGAAGTTTTTGTTTCCGAAGTCTGCGACGGCCCTTAATCTCCTACAAGATGACTAATGTTTTACCGCACTATCGCAGCTCATATCTAAAGTATATGTACCAAGTTCCGGTTGTACTAAAGGTCATCAAGGTGGTGACCTCCACGTAATGTTGCTAAATCACTACAAATGACGTACTTATACAAAACCTAACAGCGAATTGCTTACCGTTTGGCAAGTATGTCGCCGCCGTTCCCTTATGAGTCAAAGTGTGACGGGAAGAGGTATCAAGGAAATTTTGGAGCACGTTTGGATAGGAACTTATACACTATGACTCACTGCCTCTGGATACCAGCTCGGGATCGCAATCCGCCACTCCAATATTCAACCGAAGATTTTCACAACCACTATTTCAGTTCGCGACAGCACTAAATGTTTACTGCACAAAACGCGAATAACAAAGGATCCACATCGAACAGGGAATTCTTCCCTGGTGGAAATTGCACACACGAAATAATAAAGGAACACCAAAATTTACATTTACAATGGCCCGACGCCGGCCGCGGGCACACACGGGAACCGAGCGAGAGAGTAATGTGAGGTTATGGCCGGCCGCGTGGTTCTCGAACGAACCGAACGAACAAAGGCAAAAATGGCGTCGGCCGGGCAGCCGGCGTTCAGGCCGCGCGAAATGGCGCGAAACTCAAATCGCATTCGCGCGTACATGATGCGAAACTAAACACAATATTTATTTATTTTTATTTTTTATTTATTTGTCTTATAATACAAAAAAACATACAATAAGTTAAATGCCTTTGATAAACCTCGTAAAGTTTCAAAGACATAATTCCGCTATGGATACATAAATAAAAAATATATAGCATTGTTGTTAGTGAAAGATTTTCATAACTCGTTTTAGTAGTTTGATTTGGTTTATTCTCAACCACGAACACTGAGTACTAAAACAACTTGAATTTCTTGAATCCTCTTTAGGTGCCAGACGAGGTGCCATGGGAATAAACAGAAACTTGTACAAAGAGCTGTATTGTACAAGACTATTGATGCCGTCTTGACCAAAATCCAGATACTTTTTATTTTAATTACAGACAGACACAGAAATCATATCCAGATTGTAGTAGGTACAATATAATTATATGGCGTTGCAAGATTCTGTATTTAGCTAGATATTAGTGAATTCTATCTAGATTTTAATATATGGAAAAATTTGGCAAAAATTATAATCGTTCAAAACCACTACTATCTTATTCCTACAGGTGGACAATAATTTTGTCCTTAACAATTTCTCGCTATGTGGGACAGCCTATACGTGATTTAAACGATAATAAATTTCGGCAAGACAATATTTAGAATTAATTTATGCCTCGCTTGGAAAAAGATAAAAGGTTTGTCTGGTTTAAATTCTATGTAAGTGTAGTAATTTATTTCGTTACTCATTCAAATTGATTTATTGTTTAACTTCAGTTCAGAGCAGCTGCACTCATAGATATTATATTATTTTATGATTTAAACTAACCGACTAAGACATCCCCTAAGGGTTGCGGTGGCTGGTTTAAACTTGAGCACTTGGATGAAAAGCAACCTACTCAACAGATTTTAATATTAGTTCTTATTCAACTTTTTGTTTAGTAGGTACTTAGGTAGGTAAATATAAAATTCGGACGAACAAACATCATAAATTTTTTATACCTGGTACTAAATAAAACAACAAAACTTTTTACTATTACGAACTAAGCGTTGTTTTTAACTCCTTTTTTGTTTGATATGTGGATAGTAAATAAATATTTTTACGTAGTGATCATAACATTTTGCTTAGAAATCTACGCGTCTCTTCTATTCTTTCGTGCCGTAATAGGTATGTTGCACAACTTATTTGACAACGTACTAAATAATGCATAAAGAAAATAAATGGCGATCAAATTATTCCCTTTAAAGATAAACGCTAATGTTGACCCGAAGGAGTACTAACACTAACTAACGGTCAGTGTAACTTTGTATTTGTCGAGGACAGTGACCCGGGGGAAATATCCGGGATATTATAATGACCCCTATTAAGTAACCCGTTTACATAAGAGAAAACTTAAGTAAACGTTGGAATGAAATACGGAAATGAAAATTTGTTTTTAAAGGATTAATTATTTTGGGTAGCTATGCAAATTTTTGTTATTCTTCTTGTTCAGAAATACTTTTGGATGATTGCTGTATATTGTTAAAAACGTACCTACCTAAGTTTTGAACACAGTACGATGATGAAGCATAAAAGTTGAGCGTTCCTTGATGTGAATGAATGAATGCAACGTTATGCACTCCGCCACGCTGCGCTCTCTAGTAGGTACTGTAAATATGGCGATTCTCCCCACTAATATCTAACAGAGGACTGTTGAGGCTGTTAAAGTTAATAATACTAGTTATGTATACTTGACTTGGCACTAAATAAATACGCTATATAAAATACATTTTCCGACTCTTCAATTACTTGCGCCAGAAAAATTCCCTGCATACATTCATTACGCTGAAAGTGTCAAGTTGCAAACACAATACAAACAATGGGGGAAAAGCCAAACTATCATCCAAAGGTAAAAGCATAAAAGGAAGAAAGGAAAAACCGAATCATCTGGGTGCCATTACTTTGATTGGAGTCGGATTTGGAATAAGCTTTAGGAGAACAATTAGGCTGAATCAACGGAATATTTCTTTTATTAAACGTTTTAGCAGCTTAGAATAGCACTGCCGTGTCAAAACATTAGACTGTAACTTCAAATTTCAAGTTTTGAGAACGGACACAAAAACATTGTTTTTGGTTTTTGTATGGTTTCTATATGATTTTCGAAGATATTGGAAATAAAATTAAATTATATAGATTTTACGTGTCAAGATCTTTATAGCCATTAAAAAAAATATACTAAAATCGTAAGACATACAGAGATACTTAAATAAAACTGTTTTGTCTTAACAACAGCTAGAAAAATCTTTGCGATTTGTCACGACAAAACACTGTACTGTACGTACATTGCAGTGTATTGACTTGACTTAACCCAACTGCGGTAGTATTTGTAGTAATGAAACACTGGTTCAAACTGTGTTCTGACCTGTGCACAAGTTGTACATTATAAGATCTTTTTCTGATTGTTCACATAAAATAAAGGTCTCATCAAGGCCTACAACTTTCCCAAACAAAATTATTCTAGCATGAATAATTGCCGAGATAAACGAGTTTTTAGTTTGTCAGCTGTCACATAAAATAAAGGTCTCAACAAGACCTACAACTTTCCCAAATAAACTGATTGTCTAGCTCAACGGTCTAGCAGCTATGTAACTAAACACTTATTAGAGAGCGTGATATCCTCCGCGGCGCGTGCGCGAGTTTGTCAAATCAAAACACTGTAACGGCAAGTACAGTCGCAATTATAGACCTTGACTTTATAGACATAGAGTGTTAAATGAGTTTTGCAGCGCGCGCGTGGCTTTGTCAAATCAAAACACTGCAACGGCGAGTACAGTGTTACGCAATTATAAACTTTAGGTTTTTAGACATACAGTGTTTTTTTCATACCAATATCTTGATAACTATAGTATTTAACATAAAACAATGTTCTAGGGAAACATGTAGGAGGGGAAGAGATAGCGAATTGGCTTTATAGAAACAAAACACTGTATTGGACTTTACAGTATGTTGTTTTGACACGGCAGAGCATCATTCTAATTCTATCCGTGACTATCATTATGTTCTAACTAAGTAGTTACGTATGGAATAAATTTATCCTGTGAACGGGCAGAAGCGTTTTTTGTCTTGCTTTACCTAAGCTCGTTAATCCGCCTGTCAAAAGTGGTTGTGGTATGTAAATAATGCCCTCCAATAGAGGAAGACCCGTCGAAGTATTCATTTTTTTGTTGGATACTGAGTTGCCCAAAGACCTGATGATTCCTGGTGTCAAGAGTAATGTAATCTTATGTAATGTCTGTTTTGGAAATCCTTAAGGATACCTAATAATGGGCATAGTTACGGAATTCTATTCAGTCCCAAATAAGGGCAGTAACTGGCTATAGGTATTGTGTATAGTTGACAAAAACAATGAGAAGGGTAGCTACCTCTGTGAAAGACAATAGCTCTATCGTGACGTTAGTGGTGTTGTTTTGCTGACCCTAATGGGGAACTTTGATTGTACATGGGACAAGGGTATAATTTTGCGTGATGACTCCTTTGATTTGAGAAACTTTTGCTCTCCCTTCCCCTCTTCCTAACTCCTTCTCTATTTCTACATGAAAATATAGAAAAATATCTTCTATAAATTGTTGAGTCGATAATAGGTGTGTGAAATATTCCTTGTTATGTATAACATTTATAGATATCACTAAACATAGATAACTTTATTAGTTGGTAAAATTGAATTACCTATATTTATTTCGTTTACAACATAAACATAAATTGTACTCGAAAATCTCAATACATTATTATCTCAAAAGGTGAATGAAATGTTAGATGGGGAAATCTCGGTATCGATGAATTACTTTTACTCAGATGACGTCTAAGGCTTAAAGAGGTGCTTTATCATTGCCCCCAATTAAACGTACATACCTACCTGCCTAGATTTTATTTCAGGCCCGAAATAGTTAACAAACAACATTGCCCCTTTGCCAGTTCGACCAGGCGGATTGTGTTACAGAGAAGTCTGCCGTCGTCAGTCAGTTCAGGTTAGGTAGGTTCTTACTTACATGTAACCTGTAAATACAATGTTATAGCTAGAGTATTCTCGTCAGTAAATATATACAGAATACTGCAGGGCTGAATATTGAATTACGTTTCATGTATGGATGTGCCACTGATTCGATAGAAAAAGATTGGATACAGAATGTGGTTTGGTTGCACACGCCATGCGCGCCGCGCAGTCTTTATAATTTGTGGTTTTAGTTCCTCCGAAATGCTCAGATTTACAACGTACCTATATAGATGCCACCTGGGCTTCGAATCTGCGATGCACTTTGTAATGTCACTAATGTCAATATGGAAGTTTCTAGCTATCGACGAAAAACCGCGCTAACGGAGGAATACATTGACTATTTAGTACTGAGCTAAAAATAAGATGCTTCGCAACTTTCAATGTATACTAAAATCGTTTTTGCATATGTGTGGGTGTTCGAAATCATAAGTCAAAAAATGGATATCATTCATTCAAATGTGAATGAAATATCCGAGTAAGGATATAATTTTTGACACATTTTTACTGTCAAATAAAATAGCTTTCCATTTGCATTTTATGTCAGAAAGCAAGATAGCGAAGTGTTGGGAACTGGGAACTTTCGGAAAGCAATATAGCGAAGTGTTGGGCAAAATTCATCACAAAACAAAAACTATTGCATCGTAAATATCTTTTACCTCTAAAGATAAAGATATTTTGTTCGCAAAAATTAACGCTAGGTACACCAAGTTTTTATAAAGGTTTACTACAAACAACGCTCAAATACAATCAATTTAGCTATGTACAATCCGTCAAAATATATAACACACGAATTACAGGTAAAACGTATTTCTTAGAATATTACAATAATTACGAAGTAAAACTGTAAAATCATCACCACACTTTCTGATTCATCAAAATGTCGCCGCCATGTTCATTTAACAGCTGATACCTAGTGATTTCATTCGTTCTCAAACATAAACAATCAGTGTTTTTGGTATTATTTTATTACTAGCTGTTACCCGCGGCTTCGCCCGCGTACTCATGGGGATCAATTAGTTGCGTATTCTAAACGACACATCGATACTGTGGTATACTCATACTCAAGAAACTTTATTATTATAGTATAGTGTTATATATTCATCTATGTATGTACTATGAATGTATTCTCATGCTAAACAAAAATCTGTTTTCCGATGGGAAAAATATGTTTTTCCGGGATAAAAAGTAGCCTATGTCACTCTCCAGCCTCTCACCTAACTGAACACCTCAAAAAACTCTATGATGTCGCTCTGTTGTGACGTGAAGGAAGGATAAACAAACAAACAAACACACTTTCGCATTTATAATATTAGTATGGAAGTATGGATTTTCTAAGTTAAGTGATTTTCAACACGAAACTATAAATATATATATGTCGCAGGAGCATCGCGAAATCCCTAAGCCCTTTGCGAAGTGCGGATAAGTGCCAAATGCATCGATTTATTCGCACATTTCCCATAAATACTAGAAAAACTGCAAATTCGTTAACTGCATAGACGTAAATCTAGGAAAAAAGCGTATAAGGCGACACGCTCGTAGCTGCCGACGCACTTGCTACGACTTTTCGGTGGTTTAAGTCCCTCTACGCCGCTGTAGCTCGCGCACAGCAGGACTCGCGACGCTTCGTAAGCTCTCGTTTGTCGCAGTAGTAGAAGGCTTCGTCGCAGTCGAGCCCCTCTCTAGTCTCCAGCAAAGGTTGCATATGCTGGTCAGGTGGTTCAGCCTGCAATGGCCTACAAAGTACTACACAACCAATCCAGCACCATGTTAGAAGCACTAATTGATCACGAGGGTACCGTATGGGAACGGTGCCCTCTTTGGAAATGACGTCAACCCTCTTTGGGAATGCCAGACGTCAACCCTCTTTGGGAATGCCTAACGTCAACTTTCTTTGGGAGTGTTGACGTCAACCCTCTTTGGAATTGACGTCACCCTTTTTGGGAATGTGCTTGAGCTACAGCGGCGTAGAGGGACTTAAACCACCGAAAAGTCGTAGCAGGTGCGTCGGCGGCTACGAGCGTGTCGCCTTATATGCAGTTTTCCTGGATTTATGTCTATGCAGTTAACAAATTCGCAGTTTTCCTAGCATTTATGGGAAATGTGCGAATAACTCGATGCATTTCGCACTTATCCGGCTCTTCGCGAAGGGCCTAGGGATTTCGCGATTGACCAAATTTCACGATGGTCCTGCGAAATATACACTAAACAATATAGCTTTTTCTTTACTTACATTTTCACTTGCGAAAATAAGTTGTAATGGGTTGAAACTGGGTGATTTGGGTTTTAATCCGGTTTTAACCCAAGTAGATGAAACGGGTTTTAACCCACTACCCATCTCTAGAAATCAGAAAGCAGAAAATATTTATTATTTCCCAACACTATTAAAAATACCATAGAGTTTGTAGTCTATGTTTTATAAAATAACCAAACTAACCAGATAAGAGCAAGACAAATGTATGCTACTTTATCCAAGCAAGACTGAGATAGAATGCAAACAGTCTGTCATGAATTTGCTTTGATCCGCATGTAAATGACCTCTTTGATGTGTCGTGATATTTGGCAGAATTGACCTTGTTGACATAAGTCAGTTGGTTTTGGTATTTACCTGAAAGAGTAAATTAATATTTACAAGGGTAACGAGAGCCCCATCGCAAGCTTTCCTGCCGACCTATTTTGAAGCGCCATCTGCTCATTGAAACTGTAAACTAACCTATGAGCATTATTAATGTTCATGCCATAATATTTTGCCCCGCAGGACCTTTCTTTCGGCCGCACTCGGGCCTTAATTTGACCTTTCGGGCCGTGGTGGAGTGTTCCCACGCTTATCACGACCCCCTACCCCATGATGAGTCTTTTCCCGATAGGCTTATGCCTAGTTGGCGTCTCCCCGACGATCGTCGAGAAGACTACTCGATCACCCCGCTGGACCAGTTGCACACTGGACAGTACCGTTGAGGGTACAACTGGGACAAAATTATCCCAGTTGTACCATGACAAACTGTACAACACATTACACTCGTCTTTACTAGTATTTAGTATTTAGGAATCTCTAAAAATTTATTTTAAAATACTTTAACTCATGCTCACATCAATAATGTTAAACAATTCAATAAAAGGAATTAATGTAAAATGAAAAAAATTAAATTCATGAAATTATTCAAATTTTGGAATGTCATCAATCAGAATGTCAATTACATAATATTTGACAAGTGTTAAACTAAAAACTTTTAAATTTACAAGACTATCCACGCTAGACTATTTCTTTCTTACAGGAATTTGTAGGTCTTGATTTCAGAAGACAGGTGTCAAATTGAAACCTCATTTATCTCATTGATTCATATGATAGACTACCAGTTTCTTAGACGAAGTTGTAGGTCTTGACAAGACCTACATTTCAAATAACAGCTGTCAAACTGAAAACTCATTTGTCTTCGAATTTATCCATCCCAGACTATACTTTTTTAGGCGAAAGCTCCATAGAGTTAACGCAAGACGTCAGCCGTAGACGATAGATGTACGACATCGCGACGCTTGAAACCGTTTTCTATAAAATGTATGAAACAAAATTGACAAAGCCACACACTTTAGGTGCGGGTCGCAAGGCGTCGCATCGACGACGGCCGGCGTCTAAACTCGCGCGTTACGACACGGCACGTCAAAGAATACATAACAACACTTCTGTGGTATAAGTATTAGGTATGTAGCTACACTTACTGAAACACGTGTTTAATTATTTTAGCTCTTTGATCTAATCGCAAATTTTGAAACAGATCGCATATTAAAATACAGATTTTCCATACAAACTTTAAACCCCCTTTTTACCCCTTTAGGGGTTAAAAATCGAAAATCCCTGAAACACGTGTTTAATTATTTTAGCTTTTTGATCTAATCACAAATTTTGAAACAAATCGCATTTAAATATAATGATTTTCCATACAAACTTTTAACCCCTTTTTTACCCATTTAGGGGCTAAAAATCAAAAATCCCTGAAACACGTATTTCTTTTTTTTAGCTTTTTGATCTAATCGCAAATTTTGAAACAGATCGCGTATTAAAATAAAGATTTCCCATACAAACTTGTAACCCCTTTTTTTACCCCTTTAGGAGTTAAAAATCGAAAATCCCTGAAACACGTGTTTAATTATTTTAGCTCTTTGATCTAATCACAAATTTTGAAACAGATTGCAATGAAAAATAATGATTTTCCATACAAACTATTAACCCCTTTTTTACCCCTTTGGGGATTAAAATTTGAGGTAAAGAATATTTAAAAACCTGCCCCTTAACTTACTCTATATACTAAAAAAACCGCATCAAAATACGTTGAGGGATTTTTAATCCCTTTAATAGGATATAAGGAAACATACATACAGACACGGGAAGGGACTTTACTTTATACTATGTATTGATATTGATAATAACAAATTGTTTATTTAACGAGCAAAAGACCCAAAATACATAAAAATATTAGTTATGATAATTATTATAAAACTAGGGTTCTGTAAGTAGTAAAAGATACCTATTTACTCAGTCTTTACGCACATTTTATTTGGGTTCTGGTGCTCGTTCAACCAGTGTTAAAAACGGGAATGGAAATGTCCTGACACACTGCTTGAAGGATGGCGTTGTTCGAAACACGTAACCCCTCCCAAAAGGAAGAGATACGAGTTCAGATGACTACAAAAAAGTCGGGCGCTCCCGCTTCCGCCAACATACCCCACGCGCTGCAGTATCGCATAAGGAAGGATGCGGAACGCGTCATTGTACTGCACCTTTAGGGCGTTTGTGCACAACTAGGAATTTTACCGTCCGGCAATCCAATTTTTAACGGTCCGGAATGGCACGCCAATAATCGTAATACTAGCTTGTGCACTATATGTAATTTTAGGTTTTCCGTGAAACACCGGACCGTAAAAAATCGGAATGCCGGACGGTAAAATTTCTGGTAGTGCACAAACGCCATTAAGGTGCTCATCGAACTGCGTTTAAAATTGACCTACAGCTGACAGGTGTAAAAACACTGACATTATGCCTTAAAATTAAGTATTTTATATCTGTGCTGCACTTGGAGGTCCTACGCGCGGGCTTACTGCAACGGCCTTTCCAGTTCAATGTCACAGTCATCCTTCAAGTCGTGCGTCAGAAAGTGTCCTAGGAATTTGAACTGCTGCACAACCCGAACTGACTCACTAGGCCAAACGCGCGACTAAGATCGAGGAAACATGCATACATGTAGGAGTGGAATCTCCATGGTAGATGACGAGTGAAAGAGTAAGATAGAGACGTAGGAAAGGGACGGATGAAAGGAGTCAATATGTCAGCGTGTTACAAGAACGACGTAGAAAAGATTTATAAAAGTAAAATAAACTAATTATTGAAGATATTTATTAGTTTCTCTTCGCCACTCGCCGCCCCGTCCTATATTTTTGGGGGCTCGAGCTGGGATATGGAGGCAGCGCAATTTTGGCGAAGAAACTGAAGACGGCTACGACGGCGAAACAAATGCAACCGGTTTTTCATAACCTGAAAATGGAACTACGACGACCAAGAAAACAAGAAGAAAATGAAGAAATAGTATGAAGACGTATTAGGAAGATTATGAAACGACGAAACAGGACGACGACGAAAGATTACCGAAGACGAGATGGGGACTATGACGCTAAAAATAATACAAGGATTGACCAGGTTCAACGGGAACGTGAAGAAGGTATCGGTAGGAGAATGGGCGCAAGAAATTGAAGAGAGTGCGGAAGAGTATGGGTGGTCACCGAGGAAGAAGCTGTTGATTGCTCGCAGGACGCTGGAGGGCACTGCAGCATTGTGGCTACGCAGTGAGGAAGACCATGAGACGCTTGAGGAGCTAAAGACGGAGCTCGTCAAGTGGTTCGGAGGTGACGAAGACTGCAGGTGCAAGACGACTGTGAGAAAACCAGAACCCAAGGAGGAACGTGAGGTCATCAAGGTTTCAAGCAAAGTGAACACCGCGCAGAACAATGACCAACAGCGGCACGCAGCGGCATCAGCGAGTACTAAGACGTGTACGAAGTCGGGTGCAGTTGCGCAAGAAGACTATGATGACATTGAAGACTTTGACGTTGCTTGGCTCTATGGAGATGATGTCATTGTGACATACCATACCTTGACACCAGATTTGACCGATGACAGTATGACGGCTTTGACAGCAGTAACAAAAACATCGCAAAGTAAACAAACTCAGACGGAAGATATTTATGAAAATACAGGAGAATGTTTCGAAAATAAGACGCAAACGTGCATAAAGACTATCAAGACGGAATACAGGCCCAAAAAGACGAAATCAGAAAGTGAGATACACAACCTGAAAGAGTACCATAATCAGAAGCTGCACGGTTACGATGGCGACTGTTTGCAGGCGCTACGTCTGGTTTCAAAGAAAGGACCCGAGAAGATAATAGAGATGAAGAAGAGAGGGCTTTTGATTCCCTATGATAGAGGAAAGAATCAGTGTATTTTATAAGGTGTTAGTGTAATAAGAGTGAGTTTAATTTGATTTTAGTTTTAGTTTTTTGTTAAGATATGTTTCATGTTGTTCTATTATTTGATTTGTTTATAAGCTGTTACAAGTTGTGCAAGAGGAAGAATGTAAGAGTTAGGATGTTGTGATTAGGTAGAGTTGTTTTATTGTGTAGAGTCAGTAGAAGGGATGTCTGAGGGCAGACATGGTATCAGGAGTGGCCGAGGATGTAGGAGTGGAATCTCCATGGTAGATGACGAGTGAAAGAGTAAGATAGAGACGTATGAAAGGGACGGATGAAATCAGTCAATATGTCAGCGTGTTACCAGAACGACGTAGAAAAGATTTATAAAAGTAAAATAAACTAATTATTGAAGATATTTATTAGTTTCTCTTCGCCACTCGCCGCCCCGTCCTATATACACACTTGTTTCCCTACTAACGTAGTAGTTAACTGTGTGTTTTAGGCTGATTAGTTTATTGCAGAGTCTGTTGAGAGACCGGGGCGGAAACCAAAGCATCGCCGGGGAGATCTGTTAGGAAGTGGTATGACTCTTTGCAGGTGAGGGTTGGGAGGGGCCACTTTAGTGATGGGCAAGTAACCCGTCTCGGGAACTGATACATTTTTTTTGAAAATGTTACTTTTTAATATGAGTGAGAGAATTTACTGTTGGATATAATGGAACGTTGTAACCCTAAGCGATTTGATAATCTGTAGTCAGCTGTCACTTGTAATCGCCCTTGTAAATTCGGCTATTGCATATAAATTTTACTTACTAATTTGTTCTCTTTTTCCGCCCATAATAGTGTCTTAGGCTAGTTTACAGTTTCAATTTGAAGATGGCGCTTTAAAACAGGTTGGCAGGAAAGCTTGCGAAAGGGCCCTCTTTACCCACATAATAATAATCATACTCTTCGGTGTAGCATGCATATCAAAGAGTAGGTATATAATAAATCTGTACTCCAAAGAGTACCTTTTCTGTACTCTTTGTTTTTATCATTGTTGTTTATATTAGATTCATATCCTTTAGGGACATATATAAAATAAAAGTGATCTGGGATTCATATTTGCTGAGATAAACGACTTTATTAAAAGCTTTTTAAAAGCTTTTATTTAACTTGCAGTGTATGTAAGTAAGGAAGTAAATATGTTTGTTCGGGGCAAATCTTGCAACTCAATTTAGAAGCAGATATCTTCAACCGATTGAGCTGAAATTTTGTATACACGTTTAGTTCAGATGACAATGCATGATTAGTTATATGACGTCATTCTAAATCTATCATGGCGGAATATCCAAGATGGCCGACAAGTAATTTTTGACGCACTCCTACAATATGGGTGTCAAATGAAAGGTCTTCCTGAGTACAATTCAGAAAATAATATGGCGGACATCTAAAGATGGCCTTTTAAGATAATTTACAATATGAGTGTCAGATGAAAGGTATTGCTGAGAATTACCTATTCGAATTATAAGTTGACGTCACTCTAAATTAACTATGGTGGACTTCTTAAGATGGCAGAATATCATTTTTATGCTTTTTTACGATATGGATGTCAAATGAAAGGAATTTTTCAGAATAACTCGAATAATAAAGTGACGTTTACGTCACTCATACATAATCATAACAAAACCTGATATGGCGGACTTAAAGTAAGATGGCGTATTAAGTTAATTATGTTTTCTTACTAAGTGAGTGACAAACACAGAAAAATTACAGGCACAGAATATATAATAGTACTAGGTTACAGGTAAATACTAGTGTGAGCTAAATGACGTCGCTTCGCAAGATTTTAAATTTATATTTGAGTGGTTATATTGTGTTGGGGTTTTTAGTCTTCTGTTCATGGCACTGTCAATGAAGAATGTTATCAATTTATACCTATTATGTTCATGAATGCAATAAGTAGGTAGGTTCTATCGCACAACGTACATAATCAACTATGGCATAAAATATTTGTTTTCCAGAGATTGCTAAAAAGTAAAAAATAAATTATAAGTAAAAAACATTTTTAAAACAAGCTTTTATTTGGATGCGCTAAAAAGCATAAAATAATCTATTTACTAAAACTTTAACTTGTTACTTATAATGGCATTAAATCTACGTCTTCATAATTTATACGATATAAAAGCTTGTCGCGAGATTTAACCTGTGTACCTATATATTAATAAATAAATTAGGTAACCAGTGTAAATGATCTTGAACAAACTTTTAACCTAACACCACACGAGTACCTACTTAAATCTCGCGACAAGCTTTTATATCGTATAAATTATGAAGACGTAGATTTAATGCCATTATAAGTAACAAGTTAAAGTTTTAGTAAATAGATTATTTTATGCTTTTTAGCGCATCCAAATAAAAGCTTGTTTTAAAAATGTTTTTTACTTATAATTTTAATTTATGATCGTTCGCTAATATTAGAGTGTAGCTAGATGTCTGCCTACCTAATAAAATCTTTAAAGAATTTAATCAAAACTTGGCCTTAGATACCTAACTCGTCTAGTGACCCTCGCGTTGTGAAACGATAAGAACGCGCGTTTCTACATAAAGAAAGAACATTATAAACCTGAAAGAAAATACATGTGTCATAAAATAAAACATAAGATAACATAGGGGCCACTTAGCTGATATAACTCCAGTGTGTCTCGAAAAGCTCCCGGTGAATTTAGCTCTTCTCAGAGCCAAATTTTTACGTTCAATCCAGAAAACACTTCACTTAACATATTTTGGATGTCATGTTGTATTGTTTATTTATCGCGCGGTTAAAGTTTAGTTAGTAGTGTTTTATTTTATTTATTTAACACTTAGATATCCTGAAAAACAAAGACTCAATAAGAAAGGAAGGGGAGAGTGATTGAGTGAGACTTTTAGAGTCTAAAAGGGAACCTAACCACTAGGAATACCCGGGCCTCCCAGCACGCCTCAATAGCCCGGCCATCACGCAAAACCTTAAGAGGTTTATGCCTAACCATCCCATTTCTACTCTATAAGACTTCCGAACCATCATCTCAACATTCTGATCTCCTCAAAACACATCACACCTTTCGCTAACCTTTCATTCAACCTGCCAGAGTATCCTCTCATACCAATTACCTACGAACTGCAGTCCATTGTACAATTCTAGACTTTGCAACAATGCATAACCATTTACATATGTATCTAATCGGCACTACATTCTCTCGACAGAGCCCAAATTAATTAATTAATTAATTATGAGCAAGACATTCGGATTATCCAAAACATATCGGGTCGCGAATGCCATACCTGGCAAAACATAGCCCGCCAGATGTCTATGTGCATATGCCAAAAATGGTGATACATCAATTGGTCAGTCTCTAACCCCTATTCGAGAAATTGTTGTCGAAAAATAATTCAGAACCGTCAACTTTAATACTCAGTGCCTTTTTTAACGTGTCAGCACCAAATGTTAAAGCGTATATATCATAAGTTAGAACAAATACCTATCAAGCAAATCAATCAGCCTTACGCATCAACCACATACATAAACTTACACTGCACAAATCATTCGCCTATATACCCTAGTTTACGAATATCATTAACAATAATCAATAATCAAGACTATTGTTTAACGAATTTGGCCCCTCCTTAATTCGTGCAATATAAGAATAAAACTAGTAAAAAGATAGCCTGCAACATAATTACAATTTCATACAAGTTTATGTATGAAGATATTACGATTTAGACATACCAAAACCTAATCTATGTAATTGGTCCACAAAACAGACTAAAATAAGATTTACTATGTTTTATATGACATAAGTTAAAATCTTACATTAAAAATAACCTGGCGAAATTTTAAATTTATCTCTCTATGTTAATGTGACATTTCCAAACAAAAGTAATGCATTTAATCTTAGAAACAAGTGTGACCCCTCCCTTAAAATTCACATATGTTTGCACTTGTTCTATACTAGTGGATTCGATTTCAAGCTTCTCGCTAGTGCTCTACGTTAATAAGGGGTGTCCACAAATAAATATTAGAAATGTGATTAATTAAATTACACATGATTTATGATTTAACCAAAGCAGAGCTTGTATTGCCTGTGGTACACTACCATCAGCTTAATAATTCAATTCGAAACCATTAAATGAATTTTCTTAGGCTTATGGTATAACTTTAAATGAGACTCTTAATTTAGTAAATTCAAATGTTAGTAGTGTCTACTTCGTACAATATTCCAATATAATTCTCCACATTTTTCGAATGAGGTAGCCCTGAGCTAGAGTGTAAGGCACAATAAATATGCATGCATTGACAGCCACTGATTAGCAGAGACGCATAATGACACACTTAACAAGTGTAAGTTAAATAAGTTTACACCAACCTTACGTGCCTAGTAACTAAGATCATTTTATTTTAAATTAACAGAAACCTTGAGTTTGTAAATGTCATAGGTTATTAATTTAAAAATCTCACGCTGTGCTCGTTTCTTTCTTACATATTAAGGGCAGTGGTTGTAGGGGCATAGCTCCGCCTTTTAAAAGACAAGGACACAAGATACGTTATGTTTACGAAAAATTGAGATAGCCTAAGAACGTTTTTTTTGTGACTAATTAGTTCATTTAGGCCTAGAATTATTAAGAAACTGAGATAGGTAATATTGTTAGTAATATTACTAAAGTTACAAGAGATATAAAGAAATGACCGACTGCAAACGCACCATAGCAAAAACTGAAAGATCTATGCAAACAAAGGCCCTGCAAGAGAGGCAGGCAACGCACCCGAAAAGGCTGATACTGTTAAAATTACTCGAAGGCGACGACATTCGCGACTTCACCGGTAGAGGCTAATCTCCCGCTTCACGACGAGGACATCGCTTTATGCCTCCCGCCTGCACGACACTACTACTAAGCAAGATGAGTTAGATTACATCTTCGCGAGGCAAAAGGCAGGTGTCTTCAAGGTTACGCCGAGACTCGGAGTATACGTGGAGCCGCTGGAGTCGTGCCATTGGTTGGGTTTCAACGTGTTCGTGGTGCGAGTCCCGACAGACTAGACTGAGCGTCTTCACTTCGCCGGTGTTTTGGCCCCAGGGAGTCGTGTTCCGTCGCTTCCGAGGGAAGCTACCACTCACGTCTCCACCACCGTTAGGATAGGTTTTAGTTTTTATTGTGATTTTATTTAGAATAGTTATGCCTGCTGCCTATTTACCCTATAATAAGTACAAGAATACCAAGATGACTTCTAGACCGCAAAGGTTAATACCTAGTTAAGAAAAAGTGGTGACGAAGTTTAATTTGTTTATACAAATAAATTGTCAGCAATAGTTGAAAAGTTTTTACTTGTTTAGTCCTCTAAGTTAGAATTCAGAACCGAAGTAGAACCGATAGCGAAAGGTTCAGGTTGTTTCACCATCATTGCAGCCATCATCATCAGATATGGAAGTGTAGATACATAATGATATTCTTGTAGAATAATAATACAGTAAAGAATGAAAATATCCTAAAATAATGAATTTCTAAAAGTTGCTAAAGGTGTTACAGATACTTTCATTCCAAATTAAGGTAAGACAACCTGGATCTTTCGCCATCAGTGCTTTGGTGCTCAACGCTCATCTATTGTACCTATATGTCTAAGATCCAGGTTGTTTTACTTTCATCGCTTTCACCTTAGTGGTGCTCGAAAATGATCTAGAAATCTTGACACGCGTGCCCAGCCAAGTTCAAGCAAAGCAAAGCACTGACGGGTCGCACCGCATTTTTCACCCCTTCATAATTCACAATATTTTTAAGCTAGATACAACAAATTTAGTTCATCCGTTGCGACCTACCATAATTATAAACAAGTACTTTTCATTAACACAGATCAAACGATTATGAAAAAACATAATATATCTAATAATTGGTAGTAAAATTCAAGGTTAAAGAAAGTGTTGGTATGTGAGTGGGTGCCAAGTTCTATCGACAGTCCCGAAATTTATTTATTTATAGATTCGTTTAACATGGTAGAGTCTTAACGAAAGTCTAGGTTTGGCTTGGCTAATTTTCACAAGGTCTTCAAATATTGAGAGAAGATATTGTACAATAACTTGCTAACTGCGAATAAAATAAAGATGATAAATTGTTTACTTACAAAGCATGACGTGAAAACTTGCCATGTTTAACTTTGAGATGATCTAGATTTATAGTTATCTGTTCCATTTGACTATACCATGTTAAGCGACTTTATAAATAATTAAATTTCAGGGCTTTGCACCTACTTACACAATCAAAACTTTTTATACTTAAGCCTTGAACTTGGCTCCCGATTTTCACATTTATGTTTTGGTGGTTAAAATTAAACAAATATCTGTCTGTATAAATATTCTATTTTATTTGTATTTGTCTCGTGATAGGTAGATTAAGTAAAATTTGGTTACCTTATACTGTTAGTATGTGTGTATGTATGGCCATTAATCAAATTTTGACCTGATCTTCTCATTTTTAAGTCGTTTCTTCATTACTGAAGGTCGTGTTTGCATAAACTCTTTTCTTCCAGATTTTTTAGAATTCCTGCATGTTTGTCTATCTTCGGCATGTTTTAAGGCTGTGTTGATAGGCCATAAGATATTTTAGTTGATCTGACCAGTGTTTTGGAGACCAACGGCGTGATCGTTTGCCTTTTACCTTACAAGTGATCATCAGCTTCTCTAAGCTTTCAGTTTTACAACGAGCAACATGTTCAAAGTAAGATAGTATTCTTTTATATCTCAGACTGAAATCTGCATGGATCTTCTCAAATTAGTACCTGTTTGTGTTGAACTTGGGTGGTTTTCTATGTACGATTAGTATTTATTTACTTAGAATAACCATTATGTAAACTAAGGCCTATTTTTTCTGTAGTAACGGTACCTAGTAGTAGCAGTAGTAGTGCCAAAAGTAATAGGCATCTAGTTATCATGGCTGAATTTGAAGCGTAATGGCACTGTGCTGTGTTTCATCCTCGAGTATTCATTTCTGAAACATAGGTAGTTACTCAATTTACGAAAACCGACACCTGCACTCCAGAACTGTAATACACATGTAACCAGTTTTATTGCTGTAACAGAAGCAGTATCCTGTCATTTTAGAAGCCTTGTAGGCGATAGCTTCAATCTTAATATACTAACTGTATTATTTTTAACAAACGTACGGCTATGTTCTCTAGTATAGTTTGAAAATGTATCAACATACCAATAAGGTTCATCGTTTTATTTCGTAAAATCCATGACAATGATTTTCGTCTGCTGCATATAATTCTGCTTTCGATAGCATTTTGGACTTTGTCTGAAATACATAATACGAGAATGCGTGAGGATATACAACAAAATAGTAGGTAGAACTTGCATCTGCCTACTATCAATAGTCAATAGCCAAAGAAGATATATCCAGCATGTAATTTTAGGCATTACGGTACAAAACAGGCAGTACTGAGGACTACAATGAATGCACAAGCCTAGCAGATGTGAAGATAGAGACTGAATATAGCGTAAACAACATTTTTACCTTAATACAAAAGTATTTGCACTGTGATTTTAATCTTCATTTACAAAACCTTAGCAATCCCAAAGCTTGAGGATAGCTTTTTTGCATCAGCAAAGGCTGCTGCTTAATATCCTACTAAAAAAACTTATTGGCTGATGCCAATAACTTGTATTTTTATAATTTTTCGGACCTTTGGTGTATCTTACTATTGTTTGTTTTGATTTTGAAAGCCCAATTGAATGACTGGAACTAAGAAAAGAATGAATGATATTTGAAAAGTTCGAAACCTTATTCGTAACGAAAGAGTGTTTCGAATAAGATGTTTTATGTTTCTACTGTTGCCATACAAACTGAAAGGGAGAGTGTAAATAATGTTGGCCAAGAAATTTTGTAAATAAGCCAGAATAGGACGGGATTGCTAACCATATTGCTAACCACTGACATTAGGTTGTCAACGGTTTTTAAACGCGTGTATGAGCGGCAATGAGAGGCTAAATTGCTTTCTATCGAAAGCAATATAGCCTTTCATTGCTGGCTCTAAGCATAACGAGTATGAATGTGCTAACAAAAGCCGTAATGGACTTTTCCCAATACGGGCAAAAACGTAACCGAAGCCAGAACTGCTTTATTGGTTTGACATTACGGTCGCAGATTTGACGCCCTGGTTCTATTTTCAAAGTCGTAGTCAGAAGGGTGGAGGAAACAATTTCCCGAAAGCAATAGCTTCGTCCACAAACTAGCCCATAGCTAGGTCAAGAGTGTCCCGAGATCTTACGAGCTGTCAGCGCCACATAAGCCAATTGCTCCCCCGCTCGACTGGCACGCTGTCCACTGCTATCCTATATTTCTGTCATTCTGCCTGCCATTCTTGTGTAGAGGTAGTACCTACTCAAAAATAATAACATACGGCATCTCGAAATACCATATGGATTCATTTTAAAACATGGTATCTTGCCATACGACAAGTCAAGACTTGGTACATATTGACTCGAGGGTTTCATGTGTATTGCAATTTTAGGCGACAGGCTGACTACCTGTCACTATAGCGATACATGAGCTAAGACGGCCCTCAAATATTTTTTCAGACGCGGCGATAACAACCGTATTTTTACGGCCGTTGACGCTTTGCCTAAAAGTGTGATTAAAGTATGTAAATTAATATTCTTACATTGAATAAAACGTAAAACGTAACCACAAAGGAAATCCCGCAGCACATTTTAAAGCAATACCAGACGCGACCAAGCACCTGTGTTACCTTCCACCACGGTAGTTCCAAGAACAAATGGGGGACATGAATTTAATCTCATTGTGAACAGCTAGCGGCCATTTGCAGCGGCACATTTCATAATAATAACCGTGTCCGGACAAAGACTGGGCAACTTAGGGTTAGATTCCATTGTAAGACAAAGCAACGTACCGCCACGGTGGAATTTGTCCATAGGCCCATCCAGGAATTGCCTAGGTCACATGACATCAAGATGAGACGCATGTCACTAGGTTAAGCAAAAATCAGTAAAATCACAAGCCAGACTTAGCCGAAAGTTAAAAAATCCGTGTCTTCCGGTACCAATTTTGAGGTACCACATAATGACATCATTTTCAAAGGCAGCATTGATTGCTTTATCTACAAAAAAAATAAGCATAAGTCTGCCTGTCCTAAAATGACCAATTCTGGGATGTGGTTCATCTGATTTTTGCTTAGCACAACTTTTTCGACCTGCTTGCCATGCGGCTTGTCTTGATATGATCTGACCCTTAGCTCAATAAGATTGGTGTGCATCTGCAAACTATTCAGATATTCGGATTATCTTCTGCCTGTTAAAATACAATCTGGAATAAGAAAGAGAAAATTATCAACAACAAGGCAACATTAATAACATCAAGACTAAGTACCTACCCCAATAGTAGTTCTATATAACCAAAATTAGCCTCTGACATGTTAACACGACCATAGGCTAAGTAATCATAGACAGCAATTGGGTCCGACGGCTTAGCGTGCACTCCAAAGCACGGAACCATCTTTCTTGTCTCACAATCAGGGGTTAGCCTGCGATGTTCTAGCCAGACGGGGAACTAATTCACAAAGGGATACAACAATTCAGCCCCACCGAGAATGAAACCCGGAACTATAGGTAGCATAACATTATAGGCTAAGCAAAACCAACTCCCGGAAAAGCTACCTACACTTTTCTATATTATTCATGACAAGGAAACTGCGAGGTCAAGTTTAAACTTTGCCAGAAGTTATAATTTTATCCAAGTTCTTTTATCGTGAGTTTATTTCAGTTTAGCTTCGCTTTTAGTGAAATGTTTACGCTAAAAATTCTCTGGACTCGCATAATATTATCATCCTCGTAAGCTTACGGACCGTAGCAAACTTTAAGTTTTATTCTACTGACATTTTTATATGGTTTACTCGAATATTTCTGCTTTGGAATTTATGAGAAAATATAAAAAAGTTGGAATAATCCGCCACTGAAGCTGGTATTATGATGCCAACAAAATAATAAAATCAGAACTCTAAAAATAGTATGGCGGTAGGTAGGTGTTCATTTTCGTCTATGATAAACCGAGTTCTTCATTAAAAAGTAATAAATGAAACGATAATTCTGTGTTACGCCTAACGCCACTTAAGACCCACCCACAAAAGTCACTGAAGTCAAAATTAATTTGCATCAAAACTGAAACCCTGGCTTATTACATCGGGTCCGTAGTTTCGTTGCCCTCTCGAAATTTAATTAGTTGCGACAAATTTTGGAATCTTCCATCCGTAATGTTTGCTGTAAAGGTGCAATCACAGTAGCAAGTGTAGGTACATTTCAACCATGAAATAAGTATTATTACAATATTAGTACTGTAGTAAATAGGCGTAGAGCCCGCGTATGTCTGAATTCGTCCTGTTTTTCGTGTGGGAAACTGAGTCGAACGACTTGATCAACCCTGTTGTCAGAGTTTTTAATCAATTATACTACATACTAGTCCTCTGATGTATTTAGTTGTAAGATGACGGGTGTCTAAGTTGTCATAGACAGCAACCGGGACCAACGGCTTAACGTGCCTTCCGAAGCGTGGCACCATAATTTCTTTTCGGACAATAAGATACAGACCCGTCCTTCCCAACCTGTCCTTATGCTTATGAATAAAGAAAGTTAAAAACATGTCGAAGATTTTGTGTCAATTTGTACAATACATATTCACTGAAAGAAAATATATATCAAACTTCGCGATTAGCCTTACACTTACACTTGCCAACAAAAAATCTTTCTCAGCGCCTGAACCACTCAGTGTTATGCAAATGTATGAAAAACCGTGGTGGCGCTAGCATCTATGAATATTTATACCGCCGCTTTTACAGTAGCTCCTATTTTTATTTCCTCAGCATCTCTTGTGCTCTAAGATATTTATTGGACGTTTCTGAAGCTGAAATGGCAAAAGGAAACTTTGAGAAAAAGACAAAGTAGCACAGCTTGTAGTGAAGTAAAGAAATATCCAATGCTCCGTTCGGAAAAGTAGTATCAATGTTAAACATGGTAAAGGTAGATCAATTGGAATCATAGAACTATGAAGTTGGTACCTTTGATTTGATATTATTGCAATTTTATCCGTTGGTTAAGAGTATATTTCCAAAAAAACTACGGTCAATTTTTTAATTCCACTCTCTGCAAATAAATTAGAATACCATGTTATTTATCAAATATCTATTAACCAGTATGTCACTAACACTACAAATTAATGAGGATAATGTTTGGTTGGGACACAATTTTAGGTTAATAACCACTTACCCCATTTGGTACGAGGGTTCTAAATTTCACTGAACGCTAATTTATGATTTTATACAGCTTGGTCCAAAAATAAATATCTACCCACGACAGACGATTTTTAATATTTCTACGTAATCTTTTAATATAATATCTGCCAAAATATATTTTTCTTATCGTTATCAACGAAACACTTTTGCGTAGGTATTTTTCATTCGGAGATTTTGTATGATTGGAATGTGACATCAAAGATTTTGTCATGTTGTCATATCCCTACCATAGTTTAAAAGTTCAAACTTTACCCAGACTAATAAAATAAATAGTACATACTTGCACTTGGTTTTACAACAAGTCCCACATTTTAAAACAACTTCGATAAATATTCGCTTTTGCCGACTGAATCGTACCTACCCACGGGATCAGCAGGCAAAAGTTTGTTGTTAGCTCAAAAGAGTGGGCCTCCAGCCTAGTGCATTAGCTGAGCAACTTCGGAGCGCTCGCTTGGCTCGGGCGAGTGAGTGGCACGAGTAGCCCGAGTGTGGTGAACCGCTTGAAACTGAGTGCATATGCCGGCCCTACTAACTCAGTGGCACTTTTCAACTATCGATATTTAAGCCTCAGTTAAGCAAAGGGTCGCTGTGAGACAAACTTCAGCAAAATAGGTTTTAGACAACTGCAGTCAAGCTGCTGTGTGGTTGCCTAAGTAAGTGTTGTAGCTTTTTTATTTAACCTTAAAGAAATGCATTCTCGTAATACCATTTACCAACAAAATATCAGTAAAATTCCTATCAAAAGCACAAAGTGGAGTATGTATTCTTCCGTTTCGAGCGGCGGCCATTGTCGGAAACACAGGCGGTCGTGTTATCCAGAGCACGCTTCATTGAACCGGCTCAATGAGAAACATTCCTATTGTGGCTGCAGATATGGTGGATGAGGGAGCAATAACACCCCAGCGGTTTACACGATTAGTATGAGCGGCATTAAATTATTAAACGAACATGGTTTCCTCGAAACTTTAATTAGGTATACCGGGAATAACGGAAAGGGTATAACAAGCCGAAAGGAGGTCAAGGTACTCTAGAAACTGAACAACTTTCCCTATGGAACATGGGTCGAAATATGAAAAAAAAATTTGGACCTCCCATAGTAAATCAATTAGCTGATCGGCGATTTTATATGGGAGGTCCAATTTTTTTTTTCATATTTCTACCTATGTTCCATGGGGAAAGTTGTTCAGTTTCATGAGTATCTTGACCTCCTTTCGGCTTGTTATACCCTTTCTGTTACTCCCTGTATATTCGTGTTATAAATGGTTGCGTTGCGTTATAGAAAAATTACAGTCTTGTGAGGCAAGTTTAGGTAAGCACCAAAAAACAAGAAAACGATGGACAGGAGGATTCGTTGAATTTTTCAACTGCAAAACTGAAGCAGCAGAACGACAACCATCTGAAAGTTATCATCGCCCATCTCTTATCGAAATTAGTTGGGGTCGGCGAAATATGTATTATATGGATTTGACTATGTTTTACGACCGGCCCACTGACCGACGTCAACCCTCTTTGGTAATACCGCGACCGTCCGGTTAACCATACCTATATCGCCGCCAACCTCAAAAACTGTGTCGCCTTTTACAGAACACCCTGCTGAGTGGACTAGAAATGGCAGTATTCTTAGCCACTACCACACGCGAAAATCACCTAAAAGTCTTGCAGTCTTATTCGACATTGAGTTTAACGGAGCTGGGAATCACAGACTCGACGTGGGAATTTTCCCAAAGGGGTGACGTCACGAATCAGTGTACCTATTCAGATTTTTATTTGGCTATTTCCTTTTACATCCACCTACGCGCAGTCGTGCAAGCACGTGTATCATAAAAGGTAAAGCTAAAGCTATCAACACAATAATGCAGGAGTATTATTATCGCGGTATTTTGTGTATAATGGGCTAGAAAAACTCAATTTATTTAAAAGTAGGTAAAATTAATGAAAACTAAATTATAACGCTTCGAAAATACGGCTGGATCTTACATGCAGGTCTTTCAGTATAACGTCGGAGGTAAAAAAAAGTACCTAGAGTCTGGCTAGCGAGTCTTTGGACGTCAAATAATTCAAATATTTCAAATGGCAACATGTTAACACTGAAAAACTACAATAAAACAATTTTGATACTTACTATTTTTTTGTTTTCTGCTCTTTAGTTTGTGTTTACCTTGCCTACCGGTATGTATGTATGATGTATCTACCGGGAGTAACAGAAAGGGTATAATAAGCCGAAAGGTGGTCAAGGTACTCATGAAACTGAACAACTTTCCCCATGAAACATGGGACGAAATATGAAAAAAAATTTGGACCTCTCAGAGTAAATCAATCAGCTGATCTGCGATTTTGTATGGGAGGTCCAAATTTTTTTTTCATATATCGACCCATGTTTCATGGGGAAAGTTGTTCAGTTTCATGAGTACCTTGACCTCCTTTCGGCTTGTTATACCCTTTCGGTTACTCCCGGTAGATACATTGTTTGATTCCGAAGCTGATCTTAGCGCAGTGGAAGCAAATTAAAGTTATCTTAAAATCTAAACTAAATGGTCGATCAGCCTCGGAACAACATTTGACTACGATTCGTAGTGCTCTTTACTATAGCTAAATAAAATAAATTTAATGAGAAAATTTTCGTTCCGGAAAGTTTCCGGCCGAGAAATTCTGGGATCCGTCTGCAACGGCCCTTAATTTCCTACAATATGACTAATAGTCTACCGCACTATCGCAGCTCATGTCTAAAGTATATGTACCAAGTTCCGGTTGTACCAAAGGTCATCAGGGTGGTGACCTCCACGTAATGTTGCTAAATCACTGCAATACAGAACCTAACAGCGAATTGCTTACCGTGCGAATTATGAGGCCGTTTCTTTGTGAGTCTAAGTATGACAGGAATCAGGTATTCAGGATATTTGAGGAGCACAGGAAAAGGGAATAACCTAAACTCACTGCACTGGAACATCCGCTCGTTCTCGACATCCTTTCCTCCAATTTGCACTATAGTTCACAGTTCGACATCACATAATGTTTTTTAACACAAAATAACTAAAAGATTTCTCTCCGAATGAGAAATCGGCCCCGTTGGCCCCCAATCAAGAACAATTAAAAATATGTGGCTATCGGCAGCCGCGACGCGAGCGACGAAAAGTGAGGTTATATTTTGCCGGCGGCCGCGTGATTCTCAATCAGAGCGCCGGAACCAAATCCACTTGGTTCACTTCCCCACCGAACAGGGAAAACCACACGAGAAAACCGAAAGCACACTAAATTACACCATTTATAATTAAAAATCGCATCAACGATGCGAGCGCACGGCCACAGGACGGGACAAGGACAAAAAACAGTGTTGCCAGCGCCGTCCGCTCAAAAAGAAATGACTCGAGACGCAAATCGCACCGCGCGTATTTGATACGAAACTAAACATACATCATACATACATACCGGTAGGCAAGGTAAACACAAACTGAAGAGCAGAAAACAAAAATATTGTAAGTATCAAAATTGTTTTATTGTAGTTTTTCAGTGTTAACATGTGAAAGATTTTTAAAATTGGCGCCATTTCCGTGTCCAAAGACTCGCTGGCCAGACTCTAGTTGCAGATTGTCATTTATATGGAGCTGTCCAAAAAGGTTTCATTTGTCTGTGGAGCTGTCACGTGTGCGATTCACCTTAGCTACAAGTACTACGAGATCTACGAAGGGGCTACGAGAGTGCTACGATATTACTACGCCATACACGTAGCTGCTCTTTGAGATTATTCAACAAAGGAAACAACAACATTATGAAATCCACCTATTAATATAAATTGAGTTTTAACATTCGTTTGAAACAACTATTTATTAAAAGTTATTCTCAGTTATTTCGCTCATTAATTATTA
This sequence comes from Phthorimaea operculella, assembly GCA_024500475.1. Taxonomy (NCBI): domain Eukaryota; kingdom Metazoa; phylum Arthropoda; class Insecta; order Lepidoptera; family Gelechiidae; genus Phthorimaea; species Phthorimaea operculella. The sequence goes on along the minus strand of JANFCV010000002.1, from coordinate 5,047,317 downwards.
AATTCACATGGCTTTCATGTCTCGCTTTCCGATATCCAGTAAAATATTGCAAACATGCTAGGTATATTTGGATTTCATGTTTTGTTTCGAAATAATAAAACGAAAGTTATTGTAATAATATAATTAAAGAGAGTTCTCTTTTATATCAAGTTCCAAATGTTGATGAAACAGATATTTATTCAATTTCTAGGTTTTATGCATATTCTTGCCGTATCGATCTTTCCCCTAGGCCCAGCTGATGCTATTTCTATGATTTTATGGTATCAATAGCACCTACCTGGTTGACCGAGATACCTCGGTTTTTTAAGCTAGTTCAAAGGCATTACATTACGCCACTGTTATTTTGTCCTTTTTCATTCCTTAGACATTCATTTGCAGAAGTTTAGCGCCATAGGTATACATATATGGAATGTTTGACCAACACTGTATAAAATTTGCATTTGCAAACTGTTTGCATTCTTCGCAAAGCTGTTCGATTCCGCAGTCCAGTGCACGCGTGACATCACGACAGCACCAGACAAATCTCACCATTGTGCTCGCTTTTTATAACAACATTCAATATTCCACAGAATGGAGGTTTGATATCTGTAAAATTGATGCACAAATTCAACAGCCACAACAGTCCAAGGCTGGTCATAGGCCTCTTTATAGGAAAGTACGGTCACAGCCCGCGCGCAGTTTCCCTAATTTGTGGTATGGTGCCGGCTTAGAATAGCATCACCCCATATCTTTCCCTGGGTGTCATAAGAAGCGACTAAGGAAATTTAGAGTTGATGTATTGCAATTTTAGGCGACAGGCTGACAACGTGTGTATCGCTATAGTGATTACACAATCTTGACGTTGTGTAAGCGGGAGTTTTTACAGCCGTTCACGGTCTGCCTACCCCGCAAAAGATATAGGCGTGATATATAAAGAGATAAATTTCATTAAGTTTAAATTTTTTAGGCGTGTTCAACATAGTATGATAGAACCAATTTTATTTTTCAAGTTTCTAAGAAATGTTGCTAACAAAAGTTGTTCAGTTTTGAGAGTAGAATACGCCCTTAAAGTATTTGTACAAAGTAACCTTATACAGGGTGTTAGGGACGGTGTACCGAAAACTTTGCAGGCATGATCAGACCATCAAACTGAACAACTTTTACTATGGAGCCAATGGTGGGAAACGAAAAAAATTTTCTGACCTCCCATACAAAATTCAAGATCTTTGTATGGGTGGTCGAAAATTTTTTTTCGTTGCCCACCTTTGGCTCCATAGTAAAAGTTGTTCAGTTTCATGGTCTGAGCACGCCTGCAAAGTTTTCGTTACACCGTCCCTAACACCCCGTATATGGTTTTATGTATTTTTCCATGCTCATAATAATAACTCTTGAGAGACGGAATGGTGAGCGCAGTGAGCGTGTTGTTTTCACAGGAAAGGCTGCTGTCCGCTGCATTTCTCCTACACGCACTTTTCACACAAGAGTGGATATTTCAATCTAGTATTAAAATATGGCAGATATATTTTTTGCTGCTCAGGCACAGTCACAGCACAGTAGATGTTATAAACAGTACAAAGTTTATAGAGTAGTAGTAGTAGAATAGAGTAGCTTACAGGAAATTTACTAATGTTTTTGGAAAACTTGCAATATTTTCCACCGCACCGCGGGCAGGATTTAAACCTGCGATTTTCGGCATCTGTACTGACAAAAGTTATACACGTAACACGGGAAATGTTTTGAGTATTTTACTGAACTTCTTTACCGAAGATACAAAAAGTATAATGCTTAGTTTAGCCTAACCTCAGAGTATATTCATTGCGAAGGGCAAGAACCTTTTCTCTTTCGTGACACCAATTGTGTAATTTTTTATCAGTAAATATCATCATAGTATTAAAACAAGTCGCTGTTTGCGTTTCTCTGTCTGTCATGGAATGCGTTAACTCTTCCTAAGCCTCGCAATGGATTTTGATGCGTTTTTTTTGTGAATGATAGAGTAATTTGGGGCTTCTAAGCCGGGAGAATGAGTTGCAGCGTGTGAAACCGCTAACGAGACGCTAGTTATAAATAAATTAAGTTTAATGACTACCGTTTAATTTCTCTACTGTGGCTCGGTGGCTGTTGCGTCGCAGATCGGTAATTTATATTTTACGATGATCATAAAGGCTTTTATTCCATTTGTCTGTTGAGGCCGTTTATTGCCTACGTAAAGGATTATGTGTGTATTTATGTGTCGAGACACGGGTTTATTGCGCTGGGGGCTCGCTGGCAATAAAATTATCTTAATCAGAGGTCTCAATCAACGGATTAGGGGTCTGATGATAATTCAAGCCAATTTCAGAAACTCAATTTGATAATTGGCAGTCCGGATATCTTAAATTAAATTACCTACTTCCGTTTCAGTTTTCTTGACATGTGTTTGTGTGTGCAACTAAGCGTAAAAACACTTCACTTATTTACATTAATTACATACATATAGATGTGTAAAACTCACTGGTGCATCAAAGGTAAAAGAAACCTACGCTGTTGCTTAACATCATAATGTCCTTTGAGTTTTAATTTAGAAATGCATTCTATCAGTTTAAAGTCGCAGAGTTCGTGTTGCCGCTACAAAATATAGGTTGTGTACCTACCGGTATAGGTAGGTATACCCAAAAACGCATGAATTTTTCCACACAAATGTGTCAATAAAGTGCATGCCACACGGAACAAAATATAATATCAAAGGAACAAAACATTTATATCCGTCAAATAATGTGTGATCAAATGGAATTCTACGGAAAAAAGCATTTAAAAAATTGTCTATTGCATTTCATTTGCTAGGAATTCGGATACAGGTAGGTAATATTATGTAAATAAAATGTCTTTTTATGACTGGGTTAGAAGTGACCCATATTTCAAAATGTCTCTTTCTTTAATTTTGCTTACTGTATTCTGTTATCTGAACAAAGAAAGCGCTTATCAAGACGTATTTTCCCTGTAAAAACAACCCGAGGACATTGTTATTCAGAGCAGTCCTTCGAACCAAATGTCCTCGTCTACTCATTTACGATGACACGATTTATATTCATCCAGTGGATTACTGAGCTTCTCTCTTGCTTTACATTGCAGCGTTTGTCTTAATCTGTGACAAAATAGTCAAATTTAAGCAGCCGTGTATAATGCTCAAAAATAAGAATACTAGCGTGCTTTGAGTCGATGGATTTCTCAGACGCAAAGGCGGCTTGTATAACAAACCGACCTTGAATTTAGAATTAGATTTCCAAAAGACTTATCTGTACCAACAAATTAAAAAAAGTTGGGTCAAGATAAAATCTTGCGGTGTGATTATAAAAAAATTAGGCGCGCGTTTAGACAGTGTTTAATTTTGTCGTACAATTTGATGTCGTCAAGCCACTTAACATGTCTAACTTTTTCAAATAACACGGATGAAGTTTTTAATTAGAGCCATTCCGTGTGGTTCATTTTCACGGGAAAATACGTACACCTAATATGTGTTTGTTCATAAGATTTGGTATATTTTCCTGTACTTACTGCCGCTATTTATCAAAGGAGTATGAATTTTCACTGAGGCTTTTTGTAAAACTTTTTACCCAAAATACATGAAAAGGGTGCTTCAAGTTGATGCAGAATAATAGCATCCTTAGTTCAGCGGCCTTCCGCTTTCTTGTTAGAGTAAAATACATAAAGGCGTTAATAAAATGAAAGGCATTTAATTGAATAATCTGGTAGAGAGAATATTTTATGGTGCTACTGATGTAATCCATGGCTCAATAAAGAGAAATTACAGAAAGACAGCTCGCCCGTTTTTCCGAATATTTACACCTACGTTCTAGGGTTGCTACTTTTTCTTTCTGAATTTTTGGAATAAAGTATCTTGGTTATACATACCCAGGTAAACTACTCACATTATATCAAACTTACACTATAATACACTATACAAAAATATTTGCACTTGCGAGTCGTCATTTTGCTGTCCGCCCGCTGTTGACACTCGCTACTAGCCGTTTTAAGACGGTTCGAGTTTGCCAGTAAATTACGACGTGTAGGTAGAAGTGTGTGTGAGTGTAGTGACGTTCCCTTTGAACCATCATCATCTTCCTGCCCTTATTCCAATTGCTTGGGGTCGGCGCAACACGTTTTGTTGAACACAAAATCGTGTTGCAAAGGATTTGGCCTAATTTTATGACAGGCCGCCTACCAGACGTCAACCCTCCTTGGGAATGCTTTTGTGGTGGATTAACGCCACCATACGGTTGGCCCTGGCTGTTTGGGTTGGGTTTATCCCTCGGTCGCCTCTTACGACCCCCACAGGAAGAGAGGAGGTGGTGCTATTCTACTCAGCCGGCTCCACACGGCGCTCCTTTCTAACCGTCTCTCTATATTTGGCGCCCGCCAATACTTACTTTGAGTCCGCGGTATCTTGTCTGATCTATTTGCATATTTCCCGCTCGAAGAACGTTAATTTATTGCAGACAACTTTGAACACAATTAAATGATTTATGATTGGTGTCTTCGACAATTTGTTATTTCTAATAAAAGGCGACCTACTTTACTGTTCCGGATAAAACAAAAGTTTGAGGACGATCGAAATGATAAACTTTTGTTTGTCTATCAAGTTACGTTCCTACTTAAAAGAGCAAACAAAGAAGGTACTAAAAAGTTAAGAAATATTAAGTTCCTCAAATAATATTTTGGCTAAATATTAACAGGTTGACCATGTTACTATAGTTACATAGGTTAACATTTTTTCTTTAGGTAATGAATGGCCCCAATATTTTTTCACGCGTGGCTATAAAGACCACATTTCTACTCTCCACATCTCTACTCTGGCTACCCCGCACTGGATAGAGGCGTGTTGTGTATGTAGGTATGTGTGGTTTATCACGCTCATGATGTCACAAGCTCTGAACGACCAACGTGGCCAAATGGGCGTCGGGCGGCGTCGCTAATTTATGTCCTCATGCATGTTTTAAACACTAGCTCCGAGCTCTTAGCTTCTTTAGTGCCGACCTAGATTAGAATGGACAGGGATTTTTCACGGAAGCTTTGGCGAGAAACACAGGTAATGTCGGTGGGTGCGTTATTTTTGCGTTGCGCAACGCATGGAACAATACCCACCTTATTCCCGTACAAATACGGTTTTGTTAAACGATTTGACAGACGCCTCCGTCGATGCGGCGTTGTACGATGTTTGCAGCGCTAGTGAATGCGTCTGTCATACCGTTTGACATAAACTTTACCTATTTGTATGAGTTTATGGTTGACAATCGTATTGTCCTAACGTGCGAGTTACGTAGCGCAAAAATAACGCACAAACGTACGTTACGTGCATTTCTTGCCTTTTAGTTTTTGTTTGGTTTGTTGGGCTCTATAACTGTTCTTAAAATGTGGTGGCGTTGCTGCTTTCTATGGAAGTTCGTAATTAATGAGATAGCTGGACGCTCGCGCAGACTCTATTCTCGTTTTTACTAATAACGGTACTGTGTTACTTGGCTAGCCGTGTGATGCCAGCTAATTCGTAGTTCTTAGGCCTCAACTTATACTGGTAATAATAAAGGTCTATGAAAAACTATTGAACCTACGTAAGTAAGCCCTCTTTACAAGGGTGGGTTGATGTGTTGTGCTGCGATTATTTCAGTACAGTACCTAAGATTGCACTCGAAGTTGTGCTCTAACAAAACATGTTGCGCTGACCATATCTGATTTGGGATAAGGGCAGATGATGCTGATTTTATAGGTCATCTATATGTCATACATATCATAGGTACAATTCCTTGCAGTTGCAGCACTGGTTTAAAACGTCAAAGCAGTCATTATTTGGCGGGTAGTTTGTGTCATCCAAATCCTGTAATTGAGTTTCGGAAACCACCTTCATCCGATTGTTTAGTTGAAGAACCTATTCTGGCTGTATTTATTTTACTTATAAGCATATCCTTAGACTATGAATTGCCTCGCTGCGGTTACTCGATTGGTTTTTCTCAGAGGACGAATCTGTTACAAAAGAGACAAGATCCACACTTCGTAGCACCTAGGGATTGCAATCCGGTCCGGCAAATCCGGTGCCTTTTTGGCACTTACCAGATCCGGTAACATTCACCGGATCCCGAAAACGAGAAAACTGTAGGAAAAATAGATTTCAATGTTAAATAACATTACAATGTAGCATGCAAATTGTTTTAAAAGTAATCTATGTTTAAAATGTTTTGTTTGTAGAGATTTGACGTAATATTGAACGATTTTCGATGGCGCCAAAACCGGCGATTTCTCTGTTTAAAATTTCCTACTCTGAATAATTCGAAGAAGACCAATAAAAATAATATTTTGTTTTTGAAATTACCATTTTTCCCAGTCGAGTACAGAATTCTCATCTTATTACATCTGTCCAGAATACGGCTTGCGGTCTGCGGTACAATCACCACAGTGCCAAAGCGCAGTAAATCATTAAATTCAATTTCGCCCAGCCGGCAGTTAGGGCGGCGAGTATTCGAGACCGGCACCCAAGTCCAACATTATGATGTAAAAATATATTCGGTATTGGAAGTAGTTGGAAGTTCGATTTAGTCATGCCTCGATTTATGATTCAGTTGTTACATACAACCATTCGAGGAATGAAATGGAAATATGATTTTCTTGTAGAACTATTAATAAAAATGTGGTTGATATTAATATAATATAATAACACTACATTTTGTGGTAATTTTTCAATAAATGGTAGGTCCTAAGTTAGATAATAATGTGTTACTTAGGTGCTTACCGTTTGATACCGGTTTATAATAGCATCACCCCAATTCTACATGTGGGTGTCGTAAAAAGCGACTAAAATATAGGTCCAGGGATGGGCAGCAGCATTCCTTTTAAATGCAACATCTTGCACTGCGCTCGCCTATCCGCCTGTCAAGAGTGGTGAGTATGGCAATATCCTCAGATACGGGGAGGATCTTGTCTGTCTGTAATTACTTACTTACTTACTTACTTACTACGCCGGCTCGAGGACCCAAAGTGAGTCTTGGCCTCCGATACGAGATTTCGCCACTTGTCTGTAATTGACGGACTGTAATTGTGGTTATGATCATAGTATTAGGTGCTAAGTATCCGTGAATCATGTGTGTGTAGACCAGGCAGTACTCGTATACATACACGTGCCACGGTAGACTTGTTTGGCAAGCAAAAGTGAATGAGGTTGACCTAAAACTACTGTATACAAGAAAAGCCCTTTGAAAAATGAGGCCTTTTCTACCTTTGTCCAGCGAAGGTGAGCCAAACGTTGATTTTAGACCGCAATCCTACCTCTACTATAGTTACTTTGATCTTTAAATGATACAGTACATCCCTGTGGTATTGTCAATGATAACAGAAAAAGCCTTAGGCGCAAGCTTCACAGAGCAAGTAGACGTGATACGTAAGATGGAATCTGTCAAACAAGTGATCATCGGAGACGTGCGACATCGCGACGCTTGAAACCGTTTATTCCATTATATGAAACAGAAAAAACAAAAGTACACACGTGAGACGCGCGTCCCATCAATAACGGCTGACGATCGCTTGTCTGACAGATGTCATGTTGCCCGTCGCGTCGCGCGTCTATTTTTGTAGAGCTTGCCCCTTAGAGTACAAGCGGTCAACGACAGCCCTCGTTCTATTTGAAGCACCGTGATGGTACAAAAGCTCCCTTAAGTCTTGACCCTTTATAGGGCTGAAGGGATCTTAGGGTCTTAAGTGGTATTCGGGCCCCGTGTTAACATATAAATTGCATCAGTGTAAACAAGGCTTCAGATGAAACAAGTTCTTTGGTGGTTACATCGTTGAGTTGAGTTGAAGTTTCAACTGCGCCATGAGAAGCGAAGTTTCAAAACTACTTCAGTTTGTCTACATTTAACCATATTTTTACTACCCGACTGCCTTAGAAGAAGGGTTATGCTTTTCTAGAGTATATATTGTAGGTGGCCAAGAAAAATCTATTTTCTTGGCTTGGGGGCTTCAGCCTTAACCGCTAGGCGGATTTTGAAAAGTTTGGTGTCAGTAGTTTCGTCTTAGCTGTGCGAGTGACACTTTGTTGAATCAAAATAGCAGATTGATTATCCCAGTCGGGTTCAGATTTTTATAAATTATGCTTCAAATGCTCTTTTTGTAACTTATGTAATACCAAACTTACACTAAAGTCTGTATTGTCTTTTCACTTATTTATTTTTACATCTCATTTAAAATTCTAACCCTCATTGTAGTACTTTATTGCGTGAATAACTACATTATTTTTCCACCTCACTTTCTCAAAAACCAGTTAACGTCAGACCCAGTTTGTAGCAACAAATCCTTCTTAAATGATTATGTTTCTGGCTCATGAAAAGCTTCGTTCACGATCCTTGGTGGCCGTAAAACTAGCTAAGTGGGCATTTTATGTTAGCCCCGGGCGTGAGGCCTAACCATCGGCTACATAATAAATACCTGGGACGTGTAAAAAATACGTGCACTGGGAATGAGGTTCGAGAGACGGCCGCTGGTCACGTCCTGTAGGCTGGAGGCGATATTCTTGTGAGGAATGGGGTAACTTATTGGCAGAGAGCGATTTGCATGACATCATAAGAAAAGATAGTTCAATATCTAGGGAATAATTTTCTGTCTCCCCTAATTATTTTTGGAATGACAAGTTTTAGGTTGAGGCACTGGTCACGTCCTGTAGGCTTGAGGCGATATTCTTGTGAGGAATGGGGTAACTTATTGGCAAGGAGTGATTTGCGTGCGATATAGCTCATAAAAGTCGTATCAGCTGGGCAAACGAAACGGCTACATATCGATGGTTCATCTTACTGGACCTATTTTCCTTTACGTTTCGTAAGAATTCAATACCTACCTATTTTTTTCTTCCCGCCTAATGATTTCTGCTATGACAAGTTATAGATGTTTCAGTGGTAGGTAATAAATGGCAGAGTTTTCAGCGAATATGCCTTAAAAATGCACGGGAACGAAACTGGTAGCACTTTTACTCGTAAAAAGTTCGTTCTCTTGCAACTTAAGCCTCTCGCGCGGGTCAGTAATATTGACTCACCCACCTGGCCGCCCTGATTGAGGGGTTGCTTTAATAAACATTTGCTTTCTTGCTTTCTTTCTCTTTCTTTAGCTATGGTTCAATAATACCGGTCCGTTTTTCTACCCACGTTACGAGTTACTTACGTAAAATATATTTCGTAGTAGTAAAAATAATATTTTTACTACTTATTATTATTTCTCTCAAACATTTATTTCTATCTACTTAACAATTCCTAATACCTACTAACTACATCTAAGCCACTTTCCGAGAGTCAAATTTTTTGAGTGAGATTCTCCTGTCCTGACAAGACAAAATGACTTAATAAGCTAGGTTCTTTTCTAATACCTACCGGAATTTTGAATTCAAAGTGTTTCCCTAAAAAACTTTGTCGACATCTGTCGCAATTAAAAGTCCAGAAGTACGAGTTGCTAAAGAAATAATCTTGAACAGAAAGAACTGTAAGTACGAAAAAATTGTTTCAAATTGCTATCAAGAGCCCTCAAATTAAGCGAAAAAACAATTACAATTAAGACTTCTCAAAGTATCTCTACATGCGTAGGTTCTATATATAGTCACAATTTTACGACTGGCCCGATGGCGTAGTGGTTAGTATCCCTGCCTGCCACGCCGAGCGTCGTGGGTTCGATCCCCACCGACACAAATGTTTGTGAAGCAATTTTCAAATATTTGTGTTTAGTCTGGGTGTTTTCTATGTATAATATGTATGTATTTACAAAAAAAAGTATATATGTATTTATATCAGCTATCTAGTTCCCATAGTACAAGCTTTGCTTAGTTTGGGGATAGATGGCGCTGTGTGAAATGTCCAGGATATTTATTTATTTATTATACGGGGTGTAAGGGACAGCCCTCCGAATACTGAAAGGGTGCATTGAGACCATGAAATTGAACAACTTGCCATAGAAATAAATTTCAGGAAACGAGAAAAAAAATCGACTTCCCATACAAAATCACAATCAACTGATTCAATTTACTATGGGAAGTCAAATTTTTTTTTACGTTTCCTGAAATTTATTTCTATGGGAAGTTGTTCAATTTCATGGTCTCAATGCACCCTTTCAGTATTCGGAGGGCTGTCCCTTACACCCTGTATATACAGATGGAGCATCTTTACAGATGGGTCACTCAGTGATAGCGACGACTTTGACGCTTACGAACCTTCTGTTAACGCTCTATTAATTTTATACATTGGTAGTTGATCTCGAAAACTTACCGGATCATATTGCGATTCGTGCCAGATACCATACCTGTAAATGGCAGTTGTAATTCTGACATTGTGCCGTTTTGTTATGGGATGATGGGATTTCGTAATTTCCTATTCGTCTGACACCCGGGTCCGGTAAAACATCGAAAAAACATGCGGTAGGTTTGCGATTCGCCTGTCTTTGCAGTTCCACTAATTCTTAGCAGGTAGGTTGGTATTCAATTAGCGTGCTCGGAGAAAACTTCTTGGTCTCGTCAGCAATTTGGAATTGTGCGCTGGCGCGGGTCCAGGCGATTAACAAGTTAGTGCTGCTGTTTAATTTCATGCTCGGCCGGCAGCGGCATACTGTCCTAACTATAGTATGTACTACGCTTATTCCCTAGTATCCTGAGGGCAGGAAATACTAATATGCACTTTATTTTTCTCCTAAAGAAAACACACGAAATACCAGATACCTACCACATGATACAGTTGAACGCATCAACATCAAGCTTCTTTTATTGCTAGTATGCACCAGCCAACATCATACCTAGAGCATGTGGTAGAGTCTGCCGCTCATGAACTCGTCTATTCAACCATTTAAAAGTCTGTATATTTTCTTGAAAATATGACTAGACGGAGTAAGGCCAATGATGATGCTTGATCCGGTCAACAGACGCAAAAACCGAAATGCATAGGTACCTAATTAAAGCGACTGACATGCTATCATAAGTTGTCATTTGTCGCTGTTGCAATCCGCATTATAGTCCGGTAAGTATGCAGTTCTCCTTTTTAAGGTCCAAGCAATTAACAAGTTAGTGCTCTGTTTAATTTCATGCTCGGCCGGCAGCATCACACTGCCCCAACCGGAGTACTACGTACTACACTTAGTGCCTATTGTCGTGGGCCTAGGACAAAATGCCTGCACTTGTTTTTGTCTTACGAGAATGAAACAAAAAGTATTTGTAAGTCACTTTTTATTTTATTAACTTCTACGTAGAGTAAATTAGTAGGCGGTTAAAAAACACTGATTCGGGGACCAACACTAGAGACTAGAGAAGAAGTCATATACACAGCTTACGATTAACAACGATAAAAACTGACGTAATATAATTACACTCGTCTTACCTACATGGCGTACTTATTAAATTCGGTTTCACCCGCTGCAACTTATTTTCTAAACCTTAAACCTTCTTCTGGAATCAATCTATCTATTACAAAACACCACATCTTAATCGTTGCAGAATTTAGGAGGAGTTGCCGAATTATACGACAGACAGGCGGAGAGACAGACAGAGAAACACAATAAACTACTTTGTTTTATACTTTGATGACATACGACAAGTCTTTGAAAGATTTGATGAAGCAGGAGTTTCGTCAACTTATTTATTTGATTAAGTTATTAGAAACAAAAAATAACACGAAAACATTTCTAAAGAGAAAATAGAATGCATTTAAAATATTTTCTTTTATACAGGGTTAACGTAATCTAACTTATTTCCAACTAACTTTGTATGACCTGAAATCTCTTTAAAAGTTTGTCTCGGGTGGACTTTATTGAATATTGTGCAGAAATTAGTATAAACTTGGTCGTAGCCGGTATTGTCCACAACTTTACAGTAAGAATTCCACGAAATTAGATCCCGAGCTCTCTAGCCCGGACATTATTATACTTGAGCACGATTCCATTGCAAGAAACTCCGAACTTATTATTCGAGAATTCCATTTCACACAGTTTGAATAATTGAAACTACACCGAAACTATGTTAAGCGTTTCAACCTGGACATTATTTCGAATTTTTTTTTTTTTCCTTTTTCCACTTCGACAAAGAATAACGAGGATTCAGTTAAAATGCGCGTTAAATCCATCTGGTGGTTCGCATATAAAACGACTGTTTTGAGCAGAAAGCCTACACTATAGTAGAATAAATCTAAATTCAATGAAACACCCCAATGAATTGCAATTTGCGCTTTATTTGAAATTAATGGAATGGAAAACGGTTTGATTGGACATCCGAAATCTTGTTGGGGTCTGGATGCTGAATGGGTGCTTTTAAATGACACGTCCATCACGGGGAAATACGGGGTTTCGACATATTAACTTACACTTGAAAAAGAACTTTATTTACGCATTTTTCAGTGAATTGGATATTCGTATTATCTTACGTATTTTTCAATGAAATGGATACTAGTGAATGATTTTCAATCGCCAATATTTCCCATATCCTTTAATCTATAAAAATAAAGAGAAACTGATTGACTGGCCTAACAACTACACTTATTTACACCAGTAAATATATCGAAGAAGAAATTACGCTGGAGCTGCTTAACTTCTTTTGCACTGGTCTTGTCTTGATTGCCTTAAATACAGGCACTATTGGGGAGATTATCGTCAAAAATAATCCCAAAGTTTGCAAAGCTACAAAGCTGAAAATCGGCATGGAGGTACATCTTGACCTACTGATTAAAACTGAAGGTGGTTCCCTGCGGGATTATTAACCAACATTTTTTTTCTTTAAGCACAACTTCACCTGCATATCTACTGATTTTTATCTTTCTACCTGAATGTGAATTAATGACGTTAACCTGTCTACTTGTACAATGACCACATAATTCAAAAAACATCGCGTAGTGACCCAGATTCTACACGCTTATTCGACAATTACTCGACACTAATTACCTCATATATTTAGGGACGCGGTTGCACCTTATGTTTGCACACATTAGACCACTGTAAGCTGCTTAGCTGTGTTTATGTAGTAATCAAGTTGAAATTAGACTCCGGAGTGCAAGCCAGTGATGACACAAACATTCTACATTTATACGTACATGCAAACATGTACCTACAGTAATTACTTAGCGTTTTCAACCTCGTCATAATTTATTAAATATTCACAATCTACACTAATATAATAAAGAGGAAAGATTTGTTTGTTTTTTTGTTTGTTTGTTTGTTTGTTTGTATGTAATCGATAAACTCCGAAACAACTGGACCGATTACCAAAATTCTTTCACCATTAGAAAGCTACAACAACCCTGAGTAACATAGGTAGGCTACATTTTACCACGAAAATATTCCTCATTCCCACGGGAAAACGGTTTGCAGCCAGAAAAGCGGGAAATAAAGGGGATATTACCCATATTAGCCAAACCGCCTTACCGATCTTCGCGAGATTTGGCACTGATGTTGCTAGCATATAAATGACGGACATGGACTACTTTTTGTCAGCCCTTGAGGATCTGGAGTACCTGATGGAGGGCACCACGGGCACAGCTAAACTATATGAGATACGAAAATGGCTTCATAGCAAAAGTTGTTCAGCATGACGGGTCGCTTATGTTGGCACATGATTATCGAAGATCTGAAGTACATGGTCATCGAGGTTCTGGAGTACCTAATGCAGACCACCAGCATCCCATCTAAACTATAAGAGATACGGTAATGGCTTTAAAGTTAAAGTTGTTCTGCTTGACGGGCCGTTTTTGTTGGCACATGGTTATCGAGGATCTGAAGTACCTGATGCAGACCACCAGCATCCTATCTAAACTATAAGAGATACGGCAATGCTTTGAAAGTAAAAAATGTTCAGCATGACGGGCCGTTTTTGTTGACACATGGTTATCGAGGATCTGAAGTACCTGATGCAGACCACCACCATCCTATCTAAACTATAAGAGATACGGCAATGCTTTCAAAGTAAAAAATGTTCAGCATGACGGGCCGGTTTTGCTGGTACATGGTCATCGAGGATCTGGAGTACCTGCTGGAGGGCACCAGGAGCACAGCTAAACTATAACAGATACGAGAATGGCTTCATAGCAAAAGTTTTTCAGCATGACGGACCACTTTTGCTGGCACATGATCATAATGAGTCACTTCTACTGGAACGGAGTAATCAACTTTTTACTATGGGCAAAGATCCAATTTTTACGGGAAAACAGGTAAGTAGCAGCGGGTGAAACCGCTGGGCGGGCCGCTAGTAATTCATAATTTCGTATTAGTTCATTCAACCAAAAAGCAATATATACTACTATCATTAAATAAATATTAATACGAACACTTTGACACGTAATGTTGTCATTATTCTATTATCAATGGAGAATCACATTTGCATAATTTAACCATCGGGAAACTTTTTTTTAAATTATAGTTTCGATATAGTGAAAGTTAGCAGAATAAAAAGAGAAATATATTATCAAATAGGTACGTAATATAATTGGAATCGAATCAGATTAATTTATAATTTATATAATAGTTAAAAATTTGTCACCTTCGAATCAATACATACTTAGTATAAATTGTACTTGTCAATAAACGTGATTTGAAAAGCACTTCCTAGATTTCATATGGCAAATAAATTACCTACAGGAATACGAAGAAACAAAAACGATAAAAAGGATTTTCACATTTGCCATATTCTCGGAAATCCTAAATATTTGATTCGGAGAAATACTTCCCGCAACCCACTGAAATGGTAAAATTATTTTCTGAAATAACATTTTTGTTATTATATTTTACTGTCAATAGCTTTGTAATTATTTATGTAATGAATAATTTATTACTATACAATTTCACTGAAAAATGTAAATTGAAATTGTGCGCATGAACGAACATGAAATACTTGCTAAAATACCATTTGGATTTGTCAATGTTTTCGCCGCCTCGAAAACGCAGCACGGTTTTGCACTTAGGTACTTATAAGTAAGAAAGATTGAAATATTTAGGTACGTTTTGGGCGGTTAAGAACATTTTCTGAAGGTATCTAATATTTACATATTTAGCTACCTTATTTATCTGCATGTCAAACATAAATGCACACCTAAAAAAATAAGACTGCCTCACTGCATCTATTGATTGCAGAATCCTTTTTTCAAAATGAGGAATTTTTACTTTACTCCGACTACCCGTATATCTTTTAGCGCAAAGGAGATAATTTAATCAGGGAATTTGCCGGCAAACCGGCCATTTGTATTCACTTTCGAGAGCAGAATCAAGATTCCAGCATTTTCTATTTTGTTTTCATTGTAAAAACCCTGAGGAACTGACAATCTTTGGTATAAGAGTAAACCTAAGAAAAGTCAGTTTGCCCGTGATCTTGTTTATTTTTACATTTCATCGGCTTATACCAGTCATTTACAGTCCACTGATGTGAATTCCCCTTCCCTTCCGTCTAAAATTTTATACATAACGTAGGTACCTATTACTTGTGGAGAGATCTTACATTTACATAAACTACCATATACCATAGCAATAAACTGCTTTAGAATTATTTATGAAGCGTTCTAAAGTAAACAAATGAGTAAAAAAACAAAATCACGTTCTCACATAGGACCTACTTAATATTTTGTTTAGAACATTTCGCATTTTGTTTGTTTTATTTTCCAACTCGAGTTTCACTTTTATGGTGGCAAAATCCAATTCAAAGGAGCTTAGAAATTTTGTTCTTATGAAAGAAAGACATCTTCAAAGCAGAGTCGGTCTTAAAATTTCTTATTTGGAATACATTCGTAAAGAGGTTTATTCAAATAAGCCTCGAATTGCCGCGCATTGGCGATAGGTACATAAGTAGGTACTCATTTCTCGGTTTTCGATGTAAGTACAATATTTTCAATTTCGCCGTCTTTGATTGCCTGCGATGGCATACATATTTTATATTGGATTGGAAGTATGATTAGGTAGGTTCCTTGCGCTCCGTGCGTAATTTGTGGTTCCTTTTTCGGTGGTAATTAGTAGGCGTCGTAAGAATTCAAAAATATGGCATTGACGTGAACCGTCTTTGAATTACATTTCAATATGAACTAGGATACCTTGGTTTTATCTAAATTCCACTTCGGAAAATGCGATTGAGTACCTGAAAAGCTATTCCGTAATAATGCTTATTGCAAAATTGATAGAAAAACCTCATGCATGGTATGCAAGTATACTCGTACAATTCGAAGTTTGATTTTGTTTCCCCAATACAAAGGTGCTGTTCTCGTGCCACTGTCAAAACTGCATGAATTTCAATTTCGTGGCGCGGAGCGGCGAGACGTGGCTAGAGTTGGGCCACCTACCTAACCTACCCATTTGGGTATACTAAGGCATATTTTCCCAAGATTGACAAGTTTAGGTACTTTTTACATAATTGACATTATTTTTGATTCTTACCATCACGGTTAGTTACTAAAGAAACATACTATGATTGATTATTTATATCTACAGGGCCTTGTGTGCCGAACATTTTGCGGGCATTCTCGTACCATGAAACTGAACAAATTTTTCTATGGAGGCCATGTTGGCAAAGGAGGAAAAAATTACAATTGTCCATACATTTTTATCTACATACGGGTATTTACCGGGTAGTTGAATAAATACCCGGATACGTGGCCATCTCTAGACGTGGCGCTAAACAACTTTGTAGCTCTTTTCCTGTGAGATGAGTTCCTTGTTCGGATTTTGTTTTGAAAGCTCGTCCAGCCAGCTGCTGTATTGTGTCATAGTTTTTTTATGTTTATCCTAGATATTCTATGTCAAACTTATTTTAATATTATATTTTTTCGTCTTCCCTGATATCATCTACCTACATTTATTGTGTTTTTTTTCAATTATTCGGCTAAATAGGTAGGTTCTTACCTACAAACTATCCTTTTTAGGCCAAAGTATAACCAAAGAAATTTTCGTCCGGTACATAAATTATCGAAGATGGACGGGTTGAGAAATTTAATTTATTAGGCAATTTGGCAAGCATCGAAGTAATTAAAAGATCCCATACTCTAGTGACCTACAAAGTTCCAGACAAGTTTTCGCCTAGTCCCATGCTTAGAGTATAATACAAGCAAGCTATAGAGTGTGCCTGAAAAGTTAGAACGAGTAGTAGTAGTAAGAACACAACCTATCTCTTCACCAGTAACGAAGCGCCAGTGACAACACTGTTGAGCCTGTAAAACCTTCTCATACATTTGACGTAGGAATCTATGGAATAACTGCTTAATAACTGCTTACTTTTGACAGTACGACGGCGATACGCGCACTCTACCTATAGCTTGCTTATTCCAAGGTCCAACGTTCTAAGTGATTTTTGCTCGACTAAGTTGTGAGACAAGCAGCCAAGTTTCCGCTTACTTGCAGAATACTGTAGGTAAAGATGTCACTTTGAATATTCATGGTAAACGAAAGAGTTGCTTACTTTGGAAGTTTCTAATGATGCGGTTGTCGTTGTTGGAGTTTGCTTTTGCAAGTTGAAACACTCCGCAAGTTTCTGTCCACGCTTAGTATACTGCATTTTTCTTCAGTAAAAAACGATTATTGTATCTACTACATACTAAACTGTATACTAGTGGCAAAGGGTAATTTTATCAAAGATCGGCCGGGCCTAAAAAAATTTAGGTTCTACTTGCATTAAAGTAAATTGATGCGAGAGAATAGGATCGTGTTTTTTCAAAGGGAAGCCGATAAATCGGCTTGTAGGTATAAACTTTTCGCTACTATGCTGTACTTATACCCAATACGGATGATAATAATTATAAATAACTTTTTATGTCACAACGAACATTTTCAGGATGTTCCCCACTTCTAAAACCTTGGTTGGTATTATATAATCTATATTCATAATTGAAATATACTTACTATTATTACATACAAACATACATAAATATATCACGCCTATATCCCTTGCGGGGTTGGCAGAGCGTAAAAAACGTCAGTTTTTATCATGTCTGACAAAAGATTGGGAGTCATGTAGAAGACTGTGTATTTCTATCAGAATAGTGAGAGGTTGTCAGTCTGTCGATTAAAATTGCAATACACATCAACTCCCAAATCCCTTAGTCGCTTCTTACGACACCCACGGGAAAGATATGATGCTATTCTAAGCCGGTACCACACGGCACACCAATTTAAATACACTACGTTACTATTGGTTATACTGTGTTTATAATTTTCCTGAACAACTTCAAACAACTTCAGACTATCCTTGAAAGTTATCGGTATAAGAAACTGAGGGTTAGGATCCTTTTAGTTCAAGATGCGGCCCAATCTTTGTTCAAACTCTTGATAGTGATCAATTGAAACGAGAGACTATTTGTCTTCTGTAAAACTCTACGCCTTTTTGTAGTAACAGAAAACAGACTACATACAGGATGTAAAAAAATCAACTGCAAATATTTAAAGGGGTGAACCAGCCCATGAAACTGAACAACTTTCCCCAAGGAACATAGGTGGAAATACGAAAAAAATTTTTGGACCTCCCATACAAGATGTACCAGCCGACAGAGTCAATTTGTATGGGAGGTCCAAAAATTTTTTTCATATTTCGACCTATGTTCCTTAGGGAAAGTTGTTCAGTTTCATGGGCTGATTCACCCCTTTAAATATTTGCAGTTAATTTTTTTACACCTTATATAGGTACTTTGGTACATTTTTCATATTTTATTCATATTTCGACTTATGTTTCTTTAGGAAAAGTGTTTAGTTTCACAAGTAGAATACACCCTGAAAATATTTGCACTGAATCTGATAGAATTATCATTATTTTGTCATCCACATGGTGTCAAAAGTAACCTATCCCAGCTCCTAAGGCCGTCAATAAAAGAAAACGGGATTAAAAAACTAAATAAAATTTCTAAACAAAACCCTTATAAATTCTATAAGCTTATAGTCTCCAGACAGGAGGAGAAGAAAATATAAATCTCAATTTGTTCTGTTCAATCCACTTTTATGCAGGTTATCTCTTTTGACGTAGTTATTTATCATCGTTTTAACTTCGTTCCGGTGAAAAACGCAAACAAAGGCGAAAAACACGCGTAACGTACGTTATTTTTACGCAACGCTATCACATGCGTCAGGCAAATGTGATTTTCATACAAATATGGTTCATGTCAAATAGTTTGACAGACTAGACACATCCGATAGCGCTGGGCATCGCACGCACAACGCTGCGTCTGACAAACCGTTTGACATTAATCGTATTTGTATGGGTATAAGATCGAAATTCGTATTGCCCTAACGCATGCATAAAGCAGCGCTAAAATAACGCACAAACGTACGTTACGTGTGATTCTTGTCAAAGTGAAACAAATAAAAACAAATAATATTCAGGCGTTTTTTCTCAGTGCGGTGAAATGCACACCAGGGTGTTGCGGCTTAAAATTTTATATTTGCACACGTAGGTACATCGCCAGCAAATCCGCCTACCTTTTCAAGGGACCAACTTATACTGGTTTTCTATAAATACTAAGATAAACAAATTTAAGTTGATCCCTTAAATTAGTAGGTGGACTTGCTGGCGATCCTAGTGACGTACGCGTTACGGCTCAAAAATACATAGGTACCCATATCGCACTTTTAAAATTTTGTATGGTAGAACCAAAATCACATCAGCAAGGCTTTGAGCGGACAAAACGGCTGCATATAGGTTGATGTGTTTTATCTATTGATACAAAACATTACGCAAGAGTTTCACAATAGCCATCGATTGCTCGTGTACAGGAAAGAGCAAATGTTCTCAAATTAATTAATGATGACTCACCTTGAAAAGTAGCTCACAAAAGTTCTGTTCATACTTAGAAATTGCTTCAATACATACTAAGTAGTATAAAATGAAGTCGCTTTTGGTGTTTCTCTGTCTGTCGTGGAATTCGCTAACTCCTCCTAAACCACGCCACGGATAGGTAGTGATACAAAAGAAAGGTTTTGGTATATATATAGGTAAATACATGCAAGGAAAATACCTTTTTTCCGCAGAAAATGTGTTGCAGCGGGTCCTCTGACCTCAGAAGTTGCTGTTTAGTACAAGAAACATGCACTTCTTATTGATACCAAATCTGGACGTGCATGGAATTTAAAATTAACATAATAATAATTGTATTAATATACTACATTTTATTTGACATGCTATTTTATTGATTGTATTTGACATATTCGAAAAGTATTCTTTGCGAATCTACATGGAAATAAAAGTTTTGTATCTTTGAATCGAGTACGACTAAAAAAGGTACACGTTTTTACCACTTTTTTTTTCTCTTGTCTTGCTTTACTCCAGAAACAAAATCGCGAAATACTATGAGCAAGCATTGTACCAATATGAGCAAGAGTTTCTCTGCTGCGATCGTTATAAAGCGCAAACACAACTGAAGTGCATTACTAGTATCAGCGTTTTCCGAGATTGCTCTCGTTCGGGTTCTCAACATTTTACAGTTTAAAAAAATGCCGTGCAGTGCCGGCTTAGGATAGACTCTATCCTAAGCCGGCACTGCACGGCATTTTTAGAGTCACCCCATCTCTTCCCCGTGGGTGTCGTAAGAAGCGGCTTTTGAGAGTTGATTTGTATTGCAATTTTAGGCGACACTCACTATGGTGAATGACTCTCAAATTTTTGTCTGACGTAGGTAGTGTAAATGGGTCATTTTACAGTCTTTTACGCTCTGCCTACACCGCAAGAGATATAGGCGTGATATATGTATGTATGCTTTCTCGAATATGAAGAACCACTCTCTCTCTTCCTGTGGGACACCGAGTCGTTCAACTACCCGATGAACCCTGGTGTCAGAGGTTTTCAACCGCCTACTGCAAGTAGCAGCCCATACTAACCACAGCGCCACATCGGCTATCACTTACACTACACTTTGAAACCAGTGTTTAGCGGACCTTACGTCTACTCGGTGTTCCCTACGATAGAAGAAGACGATTTATAGTATAGTCTGTTTCCGTTATTGAGCTATTATTTAGTCAATGTAGGAATACCTTATTTATGGACGTAGGGTATTGTTTTTCAAGTGATTTTGTTTACGCCGTAGCCCGTGTCTTAGCCGACCTCCAAAGCTTTTTTTTTCAAGTAAATCAATAAGTTTGTTTGTTTTTTGCGGAAGGCATCATCTGTAGGTACTTGCCAATCACAGATACCTATTTTTCTGTAGTCTGTAGCTACAGTTTGGGAATAACTTATCGTAGCAACGAAAACAGGATGCGATCGGGCAGTCAGCTGAGTAAACAGTCTAACAAGAGGAATGATTTTCAATCATTTCCTTGTTAACGGCTTTGATTGTATAGACACGTGTATCTTCAAAATGTGTGGAACTAATTGTTTCCTCCCATATCTACTTTGGTAACACAAGTTAATTTAGAGTCTGTAACTACTAACTTTGCTAATATTGAGTAGAATTTGTCAAGTTTGTATAATATTTGTGAACAGCTTTACCACAAAGTAAGTATTAAATGGTGCCAATCCAGAGAAAGGGCTTCAAGAAAACGTCGCTATACTCACACAGACGTAACATGTTTCGTTTACACGCAATCTCAAACCGGTTCGAACCGTCAAGTAGCGAGTGTTAACCCGATTGTGTATACTTTGATGCGGGCGGACGGTAAAATCACGACTCACAAGTGCCAATATTTTTGTATAGTAATGTTATAGTGTACGTTTGATATAATGTAAGTAATGTACCTAAGTATGTTTGAACCAGGTACGGCATATTAAAATATCAGAAAAAGAAAGTAGCAACCCTAGAGTGTAGGCATAGATGATCGGAATATAAGGGGCGAGCTGTCCTACTTTAAACACTCTATTTACCCGACTGCCTCAGAAGGAGGGTTATGTTTTTCGAGAGTATGTATGTATGTGGACAAGAAAATTCTTTTTCACGGGCTACAGCCCAAACGGATAGTTGGATTTTGACTTAATGAGGTGTCGTCTCAGCAGTGGGAGTGATACTGGCTATATATAAAAAAATAGATATAGATTCAATAAGGCAGATTTTACAGCAAAATACTACTTTATAGTTGCCGCATTCAGTTTTTTTTTTTTTAACATATCTACTTGTTTGTGGCTTTACATCCTGTTTGAGAAACGGTTTTTACCCTCGTATATTTACTCACATTCACCCTAGACATGGCAATAGGGTAACTGCTCAAGTCGCGGCGCTAGGAGCTAATGTAAAGGGCGTGTCGGCCGGATGTGAGCGAAACGCAACACCAGCCAGGGTAAACAACACTAAAAGCCGCCACTTACGAAATGAAGAGGAATCTTTCTCGAGAAAATGTTGCCTGGAAATCTAGCGAACTTATGGAGAAGGATTCTGTAGTGAAAAATGTTTTAATGTCGTCGGTAAAATGTGTTACTAAATGAAAAAAAAGGATAATATGTAGGCATTGATGATCGGAATAAGGGGCAAGTTGACCTTCTGTAAATTCTCTATTTTATGGCTTTACACCCTGTTTGAGTAACGGTTTTTACCCTCGTTTATTTGCTCACATTCACCCTAGACATGGCAATAGGGTAACTGCTCAAGTCGCGGCGCTAGGAGCTAATGTAAAGGGCGTGTCGGCCGGATGTGAGCGAAACGCAACACCAGCCAGGGTAAACAACACTAAAAGCCGCCACTTACGAAATGAAGAGGAATCTTACTCGAGAAAATGTTGAATGAAAATCTAACGTTTTTATGCAGTAGGAATCTTTAGTAAATGTTTTGATGTTGTTCGTAAAATAATATTGATGGGCGTAAAGCTCACGATGATGCCTGGTTCGCTGGTCTCGCAAACAAAAGGCAAAAACGACATCTAAACAATTAAACATGCATGTGCCAGTCTCTAATTATTCCACCTTCATTTGTAGAATGCCGCTCCCGTATCGGCTTATACAGCCATGAAAAATCTTGCCTCAGACACTGAAAAAATCGCCTGTCACAGACGTATGAGGCCACTGATGATGACGTTTGATATAATGTAATTAATGTACCTAAGTATGTTTGACCCAGGTACGGCATAATAAAAAATCAGATAAAAAAAGTGGCAACCCTTGAGTGTAGGCATAGATAATCGGAATAAGGGGCGAGCTGTCCTTCTGTAAATTCTCTATTTTACTTTACATCCTGTTTGAGGAACGGTTTTACCCTCGTATATTTTCCCACATTCACCCTAGACATGGCAATAGGGTAACTGCTCAAGTCGCGGCGCTAGGAGCTAATGTAAAGGGCGTGTCGGCCGGATGCGAGCGAAACGCAACACCAGCCAGGGTAAACAACACTAAAAGCCGCCACTTACGAAATGAAGAGGAATCTTTCATAATAAAAAGACAGAAAAAGAAAGTAGAAACTCTAGAGTGTAGGCATAGACGATCGGAATAATGGGCGAGCTGTCCTTCTGTAAATTCTCTATTTTGTGGCTTTACATCCTGTTTGAGAAACGGTTTTTACCCTCGTACATTTTCTCACATTCACCCTAGACATGGCAATAGGGTAACTGCTCAAGTCGCGGCGCTAGGAGCTAATGTAAAGGGCGTGTCGGCCGGATGCGAGCGAAACGCAACACCAGCCAGGGTAAACAACACTAAAAGCCGCCACTTACGAAATGAAGAGGAATCTTTCTCGAGAAAATGTTGCCTGGAAATCTAGCGTACTTATACAGGAATCTGTAGTAAAAAATGTTTTAATGTCGTCGCTAAAATGTGTTATAAAAAGAAAAAATAAAGATAGTATGTAGGCATAGATGATCGGAATAAGGGGCGAGCTGTCCTTCTGTAAATTCTCTATGTTGTGGCTTTACATCCTGTTTGAGAAACGGTTTACCCTCGTATATTTTCCCACATTCACCCTAGACATGGCAATAGGGTAACTGCTCAAGTGCGTGGCAACACCAGCCAGGGTAAACAACACTAAAAGCCGCCACTTACAAAATGAAGAGGAATCTTTCTCGAGAAAATGTTGTCTGGAAATCTAGCAAACTTATGGAGAAGGAATCTGTAGTAAAAATGTTTTAATGTCGTCAGTAAAATGTGTTACTAAATGAAAAAAAAAACAGTAATGAATAAATCTACTGCACAAAGTTCAATGTTTGATCCCCAATGATAAGAGTAATAAGTAAATGTTCACTACCTAGTTCAAGAAATCTTGTTGGTAGCAATATTTTTACATCTAGGTAATCGTATTTTTTCGCTACATCAATTATTAGTTACCGCATTATAAAACTGACATTAGGGTACATCGGCTTTGATTGTAAAGACACGTGTATCTTCGAAATGTTTGGAACTTATTGTTTGTTTCCTCCTATATTATTAAGCTGTAAAGCGATAACTCACGTTAATTTATACCTACTTATTCTGTAACTACGCAACTTTGCTAATATTGAGTAGAAAGTGTCAAGTATGAATATATTCGTAAATAGCATTTTATCCTGTTTGAGAAACGGTTTTTACCCTCGTATATTTTCCCACATTCACCCTAGACATGGCAATAGGGTAACTGCTCAAGTCGCGGCGCTAGGAGCTAATGTAAAGGGCGTGTCGGCCGGATGCGAGCGAAACGCAACACCAGCCAGGGTAAACAACACTAAAAGCCGCCACTTACGAAATGAAGAGGAATCTTTCTAGAGAAAATGTTGCTTAAAAACTTTTGTGTACTTATAAAGCAGGAATCTGTAGTAAAAATGTTTAAATGTCGTTTTGTAAATGTAACATGCACACGCCGTCGTTTACAAGCAATCTCAAACCGGTTCGAACCGGCAAGTAGCGAGTGCCAACCCGGTTGTGTATACTTTGGTGCGGGCCGACGGTAAAATTACGACTTGCAAGTGTAAATATTATTGTATGGTATGTTATAGTGTACGTTTGATATAATGTAAGTAATGTACCTAAGTATTTTTGTCCCAGATACGGCATATTAAAAAAACAGAAAAGGGGCGAGCGGTCCTTCTGTAAATTCTCTATTTTACTTTACATCCTGTTTGAGAAACGGTTTTTACCCTCGTATATTTTCCCACATTCACCCTAGACATGGCAATAGGGTAACTGCTCAAGTCGCGGCGCTAGGAGCTAATGTAAAGGGCATGTCGGCCGGATGTGAGCGAAACGCAACACCAGCCAGGGTAAACAACACTAAAAGCCGCCACTTACAAAATGAAGAGGAATCTTTCTAGAGAAAATGTTGCCTGGAAATCTAGCGAACTTATGGAGTAGGAATCTGTAGTAAAAAAATGTTTTAATGTCGTCGGTAAAATGTGTTACTGAAAGAGAATAAAGATACAGAAATCAATGTATCTGCTGCACAAAGTTCAAAGTTTGATCCCTGGAGATAAGAGTAATAAGTTAATATTCACTACCTCGTTCAGGAAATCTTGTTGGAAGCAATATTTTCTACATCTAATCGTAGTTTTACGCTAGAGCAATTTTTAGTTACTGCATTATAAAACTGACACTAGGATAAATCGGCTTTGATTGTATACAGGATGTAATAAAATCAACTGCAAATATTTTAAGGGGTGAACCAGTCCATGAAACTGAACAACTTTCCCCAAGAAACATAGGTCGAAATATAAAAAAAAAATATTTGGACCTCCCATACAAAATTTACTACCCGACCGAGTCAGTTTGTATGGGAGGTCCAAAAATTTTTTCAATATTTCAACCTATGTTCCTTGGGGAAAGTTGTTCAGTTTCTTGGGCTGGTTCACCCCTAAAAATATTTGCAGTTGATTTTTTTACACCTTATAGACACGTATATGTGTGGAACTTATTGCTTCTTTCCTCCCATATTATCTACATCGATAACTCACGTTAATTTATACCTACTTAGTCTGTAACTACGCAAACATTGCTAATATTGATTAGAAAGTGTCAAGATTGAATATATTCGTGAATAGCGTTTAATCCTGCCTGTTTGAGAAACGGTTTTTATCCTCGTATATTTTCCCACATTCACCCTAGACATGGCAATAGGGTAACTGCTCAAGTCGCGGCGCTAGGAGCTAATGTAAAGGGCGTGTCGACCGGATGCGAGCGAAACGCAACACCAGCCAGGGTAAACAACACTAAAAGCCGCCACTTACAAAATGAAGAGGAATCTTTGTCGAGAAAATGTTGCCTGGAAATCTAGCGAACTTATGAAGAAGGAATCTGTAGTGAAAATGTTTAATGCTGTTGGTAAAATGTGTTACGAAAAGAAAAAAAAAGGATAGTATGTAGGCATAGATGATCGGAAGAAAGGGGAGCTGTCCTTCTGTAAATTCTCTATTTTGTGGCTTTACATCCTGTTTGAGGATCGGTTTTCACCCTCGTATATTTTCCCACATTCACCCTAGACATGGCAATAGGGTAACTGCTCAAGTCGCGGCGCTAGGAGCTAATGTAAAGGGCGTGTCGGCCGGATGCGAGCGAAACGCAACACCAGCCAGGGTAAACAACACTAAAAGCCGCCACTTACGAAATGAAGAGGAATCTTTCTCGAGAAAATGTTGCCTTAAAAATCTAGCGTAAGTACTTATGAAGACGGAAATTGTAGTAAAATGTTTGAATGTCGTCGGTAAAATGTGTAACAAAAAGAAAAAAAAGGATAGTATGTAGGCATAGATGATCGGAATAAGGGGCGAGCTGTCCTTCTGTAAATTCTCTATTTGTGGCTTTACATCCTGTTTGAGGAACGGTTTTTACCCTCGTATATTTTCCCACATTCACCCTAGACATGGCAATAGGGTAACTGCTCAAGTCGCGGCGCTAGGAGCTAATGTAAAGGGCGTGTCGGCCGGATGTGAGCGAAACGCAACACCAGCCAGGGTAAACAACACTAAAAGCCGCCACTTGCAAAATGAAGAGGAATCTTTCTCGAGAAAATGTTGCCTGGAAATCTAACGTACTTATGAAGAAGGAATCTGTAGTAAAAATGTTTAAATGTCGTCGGTAAAATGTGTTACAAAAAGAAAAAAAGGATAGTATGTAGGCATTGATGATCGGAATAAGGGCGAGCTGTCCTTCTGCAAATTCTCTATTTTTTTGCTTTACATCCTGTTTGAGAAACGGTTTTTCTCCTCGTATATTTTCTCACATTCACCCTAGACATGGCAATAGGGTAACTGCTCAAGTCGCGGCGCTAGGAGCTAATGTAAAGGGCGTCTCGGCCGGATGCGAGCGAAACGCAACACCAGCCAGGGTAAACAACACTAAAAGCCGCCACTTACAAAATGAAGAGGAATTTTTCTCGAGAAAATGTTGCCTGGAAATCTAGCGCGCTTATGAAGTAGGAAACTGTAGTAAAAAATGTTTTAATGTCGTCGGTAAAATGTGTTACAAAAAGAAAAAAAAGGATAGTATGTAGGCATAGATGATCGGAATAAGGGGCGAGCTGTCTTTCTGCAAATTCTCTATTTTGTGGCTTTACATCCTGTTCGAAGAACGGTTTTTACCCTCGTATATTTTCCCACATTCACCCTAGACATGGCAATAGGGTAACTGCTCAAGTCGCGGCGCTAGGAGCTACGAGGCGTGTCGGCCGGATGCGAGCGAAACGCAACACCAGCCAGGGTAAACAACACTAAAAGCCGCCACTTACAAAATGAAGAGGAATCTTTCTCGAGAAAATGTTGCCTGAAAATCTAGCGAACTTATAGAAAAGAAATTTGTATTTAAAACGTTTTAATGTGGTTGGTAAATGAGTTACAAAATGAAAAAAAAGATACAAAAATCAACGTATCTGCTGCACAGAGTTCTAGTTTTGATCCCCAGAGATAAGAGTAATAAGTTAACGTAGTGAGAACCTTGTCCAGGAAATCTTGTTAGATACAATATTTTCTACATCTAATCGTAGTTTTAAGCTAGAGAAATTATTACTTACTGCATTATAAAACTGACACTAGGGTTTTTCGGCTTTGATTGTATAGACACGTGTATCTTCAAAATGTGTGGAACTTATTGTTTGTTTCCTCCCATTTTATCTACATCGATAACTCACGTTAATTTATACCTACTTAGTCTGTAACTACGCAACTTTGCTAATATTGAGTAGAAACTGTCAAGTTTGAATATATTCGTGAATAGCGTTTCATCCTGTTTGAGGAACGGTTTTTACCCTCGTATATTTTCCCACATTCACCCTAGACATGGCAATAGGGTAACTGCTCAAGTCGCGGCGCTAGGAGCTAATGTAAAGGGCGTGTCGGCCGGATGTGAGCGAAACGCAACACCAGCCAGGGTAAACAACACTGAAAGCAATTAAATAAACACAGATATGTTCTTTTTCATATTTCAGCCTATGTTCCCTGGGGAAAGTTGTTTAGTTTCATGGGCTGGTTTACCACTTAAAATATTTGCAGTTGATTTTTTTACATCCTGTATGTTCGTGAATAGCTTTCATTCTAGGTATTTGAGAAACGGTTTTTACCCTCGTATATTTTCCCACATTCACCGTAGACATGGCAATAGGGTAACTGCTCAAGTCGCGGCGCTAGGAGCTAATGTAAAGGGCGTGTCGGCCGGATGCGAGCGAAACGCAACACCAGCCAGGGTAAACAACACTAAAAGCCGCCACTTAGAAAATGAAAAGGAATCTGTCTCGAGAAAAATGTTGCCTGGAAATCTAGCGTACTTATGGAGAAGGAATTTGTATTTAAAACGTTTTAATGTTGTTGGTAAAATGTGTTCAAAATGAAAAAAAAGAAACAGAAATCAATTTAACTACTGTACAAAGTTCTAGATTTGATCCCCTGAGATAAGAGTAATAAGTTCACTACCTAGTTCAGGAAATCTTATTGGAAGCAATATTTTCTACATCGTATAAACCTACTTAGTCTGTAACTACGCAAACTTTGCTAATATTGAGTAGAAAGTGTCAAGTTTGAATATATTCGTAAATAGCGTTTCATCCTGTTTGAGAAACGGTTTATACCCTCGTATATTTTCCCACATTCACCCTAGACATGGCAATAGGGTAACTGCTCAAGTCGCGGCGCTAGGAGCTAATGTAAAGAGCGTGTCGGCCGGATGTGAGCGAAACGCAACACCAGCCAGGGTAAACAACACTAAAAGCCGCCACTTACAAAATGAAGAGGAATCTTTCATAAAAAAAAAAACAGAAAAAGAAATAAGCAACCCTAGAGTGTAGGCATAGAAGATCGGAATAAGGGGTGAGCTGTCGTTCTGTAAATTCTCTATTTTACTTTACATCCTGTTTGAGGAAAGATTTTTACCCTCGTATATTTGCTCACATTCACCCTAGACATGGCAATAGGGTAACTGCTCAAGTCGCGGCGCTAGGAGCTAATGTAAAGGGCGTGTCGGCCGGATGCGAGCGAAACGCAACACCAGCCAGGGTAAACAACACTAAAAGCCGCCACTTACGAAATGAAGAGGAATCTTTCTCGAGAAAATGTTGCCTTACAATCTTGCGAACTTATGGAGAAGGAATCTGTAGTAAAAATGTTTAAATGTCGTTGTGTAAATGTAACATGCACACGCCGTCGTTTACACGCAATCTCAAACCGGTTCAAATCGGCAAGTAGCGAGTGTCAACCCGGTTGTGTATACTTTGGTGCGGGCGGACGGTAAAATTACGACTCGCAAGTGCCAATATTTTTGTATAGTATGTTATAGTGTACGTTTGATAATAATGCAAGTAAGGTACCTAAGTATGTTTTTTGACCCAGGTACAGCATATAAAAAAATCAGAAAAAAAAGTAGCAATCCTAGAGTGTCGGCATAGATGATCGGAATAAGGGGCGAGCTGTCCTTCTGTAAATTCTCTATTTTGTGGCTTTACATCTTGTTTGAGAAACGGTTTTTACCCTCGTATATTTTCCCACATTCACCCTAGACATGGCAATAGGGTAACTGCTCAAGTCGCGGCGCTAGGAGCTAATGTAAAGGGCGTGTCGGCCGGATGCGAGCGAAACGCAACACCAGCCAGGGTAAACAACACTAAAAGCAATTAAATAAACACAGATATGTTCTTTTTCATATTTCAGCCTATGTTCCCCGGGGAAAGTTGTTTAGTTTCATGGGCTGGTTTACCACTTAAAATATTTG
The DNA here is from genome assembly GCA_024500475.1 of Phthorimaea operculella. Taxonomy (NCBI): domain Eukaryota; kingdom Metazoa; phylum Arthropoda; class Insecta; order Lepidoptera; family Gelechiidae; genus Phthorimaea; species Phthorimaea operculella. The sequence goes on along the minus strand of JANFCV010000002.1, from coordinate 5,017,352 downwards.
CAGTTGATTTTTTTACATCCTGTATGTTCGTGAATAGCTTTCATTCTAGGTATTTGAGAAACGGTTTTTACCCTCGTATATTTTCCCACATTCACCCTAGACATGGCAATAGGGTAACTGCTCAAGTCGCGGCGCTAGGAGCTAATGTAAAGGGCGTGTCCGCCGGATGCGAGCGAAACGCAACACCAGCCAGGGTAAACAACACTAAAAGCCGCCACTTACGAAATGAAGAGGAATCTTTCTCGAGAAAATGTTGCCTGGAATTCTAGCGTACTTATGCAGTAGGAATCTGTAGAAAAAATGTTTTAATGTCGTCGGTAAAATTTGTTATTAAATGAAAAAAAATATACAGAAATCAATTTACCTACTGTACAGAGTTCTAGGTTTGATCCCCAGAGATAAGAGTGATAAGTTAACGTAGTGACTACTTATATCAGGAAATCATGTTGGTAGCAAAATTTTAATCATATTTTTTCACTATATCAATTATTAGTTACCGCATTATAAAACTGACACTAGGGTATATCAGCTTTGATTGTATAGACACGTGTATCTTCAAAATGTGTGGAACTTATTGTTCGTTTCCTCCCATATCGACATCGATGACTCACGTTAATTTATACCTACTTAGTCTGTAACTACGCAAACTTTGCTAATATTGATTAGAAAGTGTCAAGTTTGAATATATTCGTGAATAGCGTTTCATCCTGTTTGAGAAACGGTTTTTACCCTCGTATATTTTCCCACATTCACCCTAGACATGGCAATAGGGTAACTGCTCAAGTCGCGGCGCTAGGAGCTAATGTAAAGGGCGTGTCGGCCGGATGTGAGCGAAACGCAACACCAGCCAGGGTAAACAACACTTAAAGCCGCCACTTACGAAATGAAGAGGAATCTTTCTAGAGAAAATCTTGCTTAAAAACTTTTGTGTACTTATAAAGCAGGAATCTGTAGTAAAAATGTTTAAATGTCGTTTTGTAAATGTAACATGCACTCGCCGTCGTATACACGCAATTTCAAACCGGTTCGAAACTGCAAGTAGCGAGTGTCAAACGGGTCGGTTGTGTACTTATACTTTGGTGTGGGCGGACGGTAAAATTACGACTCGCAAGTGCCAATATTTTTGTATGGTATGTTATAATAGTGTACGTTTGATATAATGTAAGTAATCTATCTAAGTATGTTTGACCCGGGTACGGCATAATAAAAAATCAGAAAAAGAAAAAAGCAACCCTAGAGTGTAGGCATAGAAAATTGATGATCAGAAGAAAGGGTGAGCTGTCCTTCTGTAAATTCTCTATTTTGTGGCTTTACATCCTGTATGAGAAACAGTTTTTACCCTCGTATATTTTCCCACATTCACCCTAGACATGGCAATAGGGTAACTGCTCAAGTCGCGGCGCTAGGAGCTAATGTAAAGGGCGTGTCGGCCGGATGTGAGCGAAACGCAACACCAGCCAGGGTAAACAACACTAAAAGCCGCCACTTACAAAATGAAGAGGAATATTTCTAGAGAAAATGTTGCTTAAAAACTTTTGTGTACTTATAAAGCAGGAATCTGTAGTAAAAATGTTTATGTAACATGCACACGCCGTCGTTTACACGCAATCTCAAACCGGTTCGAACCGGCAAGTAGCGAGTGTCAACCCGGTTGTGTATACTTTGGTGCGGGCGGACGGTAAAATTACGACTTGCAAGTGTAAATATTATTGTATGGTATGTTATAGTGTACGTTTGATATAATGTAAGTAATGTACCTAAGTATGTTTGACCCAGGTACGGCATATTGAAAATGCAGAAAAAGAAAGTAGCAGCCCTAGAGTGTAGGCATAGATGATCGGAATAAGGAGCGAGCTGTCCTTCTGTAATTTCTCTATTTTATGGCTTTACATCCTGTTTGAGAAACGGTTTTTACCCTCGTATATTTTCCCACATTCACCCTAGACATGGCAATAGGGTAACTGCTCAAGTCGCGGCGCTAGGAGCTAATGTAAAGGGCGTGTCGGCCGGATGCGAGCGAAACGCAACACCAGCCAGGGTAAACAACACTAAAAGCCGCCACTTACGAAATGAAGAGGAATCTTTCTCGAGAAAATGTTGCCTGGAAATCTAGCGTACTGATGAAAAAGAAATCTGTAGTAAATGTTTTGATGTTGTTGGTAAAATAATATTGATGGGCTCACGATGATGCCTGGTTCGCTGGTCTCGCAAAGAAAGGCAAAAACGACATCTAAACAATTAAACATGCATGTGTCAGTCTCCAATTATTACACCTTCATTTGTAGAGCGTGCGGAAAGTAACGCCGCTCCCGTATCGGCTTATACAGGCATAAAAAATCTTGCCTCAGACACTGAATAAATCGTCTGTCACAGACGTATGAGGCCAATGATGATGACGTTTGATATAATGTAAGTAATGTACCTAAGTATGTTTGACCCAGGTACGGCATATTAAAAAATCAGAAAAAGAAAGTAGCGACCCTAGAGTTCAGGCATTCGGAATAAGGGGCGAGCTGTACTTCTGTAAATTCTCTATTTTGTGGCTTTACATCCTGTTTGAGAATCGGTTTTTATCCTCGTATATTTTCCCACATTCACCCTAGACATGGCAATAGGGTAACTGCTCAAGTCGCGGCGCTAGGAGCTAATGTAAAGGGCGTGTCGGCCGGATGCGAGCGAAACGCAACACCAGCCAGGGTAAACAACACTAAAAGCCGCCACTTACAAAATTAAGAGGAATCTTGTAATAAGTTAACGCAGTGAGTACTTATATCAGGAAATCTTGTTGGTAGCAATATTTTTTACATCTACCTAATTGTAGTTTTACGCTAGAGCAATTATTAGTTACTGCATTATAAAACTAATACCAGAGTGTAAATTGGGTCAATGGATGACTCGGTGTTCCAAAAGTGGAAAGGGGAGAGATGCAGATAGTGAGAGACTGCAACTTCCAATAACCCCCCATCACAGTACCTATGTCGTAATACTTACTTACTATAAAACTCTGACCCAGGGTTAATCGGGTGGTTGAACGACTGTGTTTCACACGAAGAAAGAGAGAGAGACGGATATATGTAGAGAGAGAAAGAGCGAGCAACTTTCTATAACGCTAAATCAAAGTATGTCATCCAAAAGAGTCTGAGTCAATAGCCTTTTGATTGGCAAGCAGCAGGGCGAATGCACCAATAGTGGCAACCTTTTCACCGCGCTACAATGCCAGCATTTACGTGCAAATACAAAATAGAGAATTTACAGAAGGACAGCTAGCCCCTATTCCCGACCATTTATACCTACACTGTAGGGTTGTTACCTTTTATTTCTGAGTTTTGAAATGCTGTACATGGATTAAACATACTTAGATTCATTACTTACATTTTATATAACTTATACTATAACATACATGAAGTCCCCGGTCGAGGCATATCATTTTTCAATTTCTTATTTTATTTTATGAGAATAATATAGCTCTGTTAGTGCATTAGAATCATTATATAAATATAAAAAAAACATTTGCACATGAGAGTCGTAATTGTGCAGTCTGCCCGCACCGAACGCTGTTGACACTCGCTACAATTTAAGCCGGTTCGAAATGGTTCAAGATTGCACGTAAACGACGGCGTGTAGATGTGAGCGTAGTGACGTTTTCTTGTAGCCGCCTCTCTGTATTGGGCGGCCACCAATACTTGTTTACTTTGTGGTGCAAACATGGAATATGTGTTGAAACTTGTTGAAAGCCACCACACAGCGGCGTTTGTGAGAAGCGTGGCCGAACTACCCTTTGTGAATTAACGAAGCAAACTGCAAATAGCCAAATGCTCTTCGTGATTTGGTATTGGAGCACAGAAACTGCGCTTTGATTCAACGCAGTATTTTACCAAACATCCTTTGCGAGATTAAATTCAATTAGCGGATTTCAGTGAAAGTCCACTGCACTGCGTCATCATCATCTGCCTACCCTTGTAAGCACAAAATCATGAAGATTTGTAAATGTTTATGAACGTCCGACATCATGCCTTACGTCAATCCTCGTTGGGAATGCAATTGTAGGTGGTATCACCTCCACCATGCGATTGACTATAGTCGACTATCCAGCCGAGGTCAAAAAGTCTACGTTGTCTTTTACGAAACACCCTGAGTGTAGTCTCTTAAGTATGGCTCCTTAACCGCTACCACACGGCGTACTATTAGAATGTGAAACACTACCGTTCCCATATCATCCTACGATATATTCCTCTGATAGGTAAATTCGGTTAAACGTTGGCCTGCGCTAGTAATTCACTTACACTGCGGAGTGCTTCATAGTCGAGCTTACGTAGACACAGTGTTCTAGCTAGACATCCGGTGGCAGACGTTCTATGCACGTGTTTCTCTCGGACGGTACACTAAATGTTAAATAGATACCTACAACATATAATATTATCATTGGTATAGGTTTGCCGTGTGATGCCGGCTTAGAATAGCATCACACCAATTCTACCCATGGGTGTCGTAAAAAGCGACTAAAGGATATTTATTCAGGGGAATGGGCAGCAGCGTTCCCTGTCAAAGAAACATCTTGCACTGCGCTCGCCAACCCGCCTGCCAAGCGTAGTGAGTATGGCAATACCCTCCGATAGGGGAAGGCCCATGTCTAGCAGTGGACTGTTGTGGCTGTTATGGTTATGGTTAGGTATGGGTATGGGTATAGGTAGGCCATAAAAACAAGAAATTGAATTGATTGGTAGTTAGTATATATATATATATATAGTAATAGTAAGTATAGGTAGTTACCTACAGGAACACGGTGGTATGTATACGCATCGCACGATGTTGCGGTTCATGACTGATGAATGCGACGACGTTTGCCATACATAATAGCACAACTAGTCGAAAATCTACTTAGCGGAAACGGTTTAAAGCGTCACGATGTCGCACGTCTCACGTCTCCGTGTCATACCTAACTCCTCGCATGTGGAGTTGATGATGATAATGATCTTTCCGGCCGTTTTCGGCCATGGCGACCTCTTCTACTCCTGATCAAGTCGTCGCTGATGCGCCCGCAAGTGGCTGTTGTGGAGTTAGTGCGTAAGGTTAGATGTATAACGTCACTAAGTAACGCAAACTAGAAGCTGAGTAATATCAGCATTGTAAGAATTACCCGTTAGAGCTCTCATTTGGCTGTAATGTAACATATGTAAACCTTCACATAGTAAGTATTGGCGCCAGTGATGCAGCTAGGTAGATAAACAAAGACCAAAAAACCAACACCTCAAACAATTCAAATTGTTCACGCTGACATGCTTTTGTATAGACTGTACAAAAAATAAAATAGAATATTTCAACAACAGGCGGACTGCGAAAACTATGGCGTGAAACACACAGAACGTAAACTTATGTTGGGAAAATACAAATTTTTACCTTCATCATCATCTGCCTGCCTTATCCCAATTTATTTGGGGTCGGCGCAACATGTCTTCCTCCTCCATTCGTCTCTATCAGCCGACCTTATCCCCATACAAAATCGGGTTTTTGTCAAACAATTTTGCCAGACGCATACGCTAACACTGCGCATCGCACAACGCTGAGTGAACAAATAACGCTGCGTAAAAAATACGAACAAACGAATTTTATGTGTGTTTTTCGCCTATCGTTTGGTTTTATCTCGACTGGTGTGATAACTTGTGCATTGGATGTTAAAACTATACAGCATATTTTGCAGCTTTTGTTTGAAAATCATTCAAAAATGTAGAGGCCGAACGTCAATGGAAATAAAATCACGCCGACAGTTCTAAATGTTAAACTAGAAAATATAGGACTTATCGACATATTGTTTACCCATATTTGTTTGAAATATTTAAGTTTTGATTGAAACTACGATTCAATTTGTAGCTTTAATTATTTATGGAAACAAGTAACTGAAGTTGGAATGTAACAAAGCTATTTTAATTTAGCAAACCATGTGTAGGTGTAGGTATAGGTATACCTACGTAAATAAAATATTGTTTGCTTTGTAAATATTTTAACGTATACAGCTTTTTTGTGATACGTACGTGTCCGTTAATTTTTTGACTGTCTTTTTGTGTAGGTACTATTCGCGCTTGTAATTTTTTAACGATACATACATAGATATGTCACGCCTATATCCGTTGCGGGGTAGGAAAAGAATAAACGAGGCTGTAAAACCAGCCATTTACACCACGTCTGATAAAACTTTGAGAGTTATACGGAAGACTGTGTATCACCATAGTGACAGGTTGTCTTAGTCGTTTCTTACGACACCCACAGGAAAGATAAGGGGCGATGCTATTCTAAGCCGGCACCTAACGGCAAATTATGATGTCACCACAAAAAGGTACTTTTAACGACAACACATCTACCTACACGTTTAATGGATAAACTTAAACGTGATTTTCTTATTATTTTTATGAATAACCAGTTTTAAACAGTATTATTGGTCACGTACACAAAAGTATGTTCTCGCCAACAAAATATCCAACGGCAGAACGCAACAACGTAAGGAAGGCGTAGTAAAGTGTAGAGCTTGCTACGCCGTAGCAAAATCTACGAACAAACATCGTAGACGAAAGGTAGAAGAAACTAAAACATAAAGTAGGCAAGCAACAAAACTCCGCCCGAAAGCCGTCAATAAATGTTGTACATCAAACTGCCTGAGTTATAATACTTGTTTATAACTACTGGGACCGTGTTTGCGTAATTAAGGCTTTAAGTTTGTACTATCCCAAGAATTTGATCAGTCTAGTCCAAAGAAAAGTCAAAAATTGACGAAGCATTTCGGGAAAAGGTGGTTTTGGGACCTCGCTCTTCATTAGGCTCTTCTTGGCGGGGGCACGACCGTGTTCCCAGATTTTATTTAAACTCTTTATTTGAGTTTTTTCGATACAATAGATTCTGAAATTTCATAATTCGTCATTCCTAGCTTCGTACAGACATATTTTTATTTTTTACTACTACTACGAATAGTCTGCGTGACCCTCGTGGAAACTGAAACCAAGGTTACTAACTAGGTACTAGTCTACTAGATGACTAGACCAAAGCCGTAGAAAGTCAATCAACGAGCTCCCAACTGTAATTAGTTGAGGAACAGCCAACCGCGCAATCTATTAGCGTCTTCATACAAAATTTAGCCTAACTAGTTTGTTAGCCAACTCTAACATCTATTCAACTGGGGATGTGACTTTGTAATTAAAATCGATTTTTCTAATAATTGATTATTTCTAGCCAGGAAATAAATGTTTAAAAATAAATTGATTTCATACAGACATTAGAAAAGCATAGATTTTAGCAATATTCTTCTACTAGATAACTATACAGGAGCCGGAGAAAGTCAATCAACGAGCTACCAACTGTAATTAGTTGAGGAACAGCCAACCGCGCAATCTATTAGCGTCTTCATACAAAATTTAGCCTAACTAGTTTATTAGACAACTCTAACATCAGCTATTCAGCCAGGGATGTGACGGTAGTAATAAAATCGATTTGTCTAACAATCGATCATTTCTAGACATAAAATAATAGATTTAAAATAAATTTATTTCATACATACATTAGGAAAACACTGACTTTAGAAAGTTATTTTTTTTCTGAAATAGTACATAGAATCAGTAGGTACTACTCTACTAGATGACTAGACCAAAGCCGGAGAAAGTCAATCAACTCTCTTCCAACTGTAATTAGTTGAGGAACAGCCAACTGCGCAATCTATTAGCGTCTTCATACAAAAATTTAGCCTAACTAGTTTGTTAGCCAACTCTCACATCGATTCAGCCACTGATGTGACTTTAGTAATAAAAATCGTTATTTCTGATTTTCGATTATTTTTGCCACAAAATATTCAAAATAAATTGATTACATACAAAGAGAACATCGTTATATGAAATAATCGATTATTCAGAAATATAACTTGATTTTACGACATAACATTTTCATGCCATTAATTAATTTTCGACAGAGGTTAGGTAAATAAACATAATAGGTATCGCCGATACAAAATTTTACAAAGGAAATAAAATAACGTGTCTTGTTATTTAACTAATTGAATAGTCCACCATTTAACAAAAAATAAATAACTGGTGCAAATACGTGCCGTAATAAAAGTTTTGGTACTACAACGTTTGAAAAAATCGATTATACATAAATCATCCAATTGAAATTGTAAAATCAGTTTTTATGATATTATCGAATTGTCATCGGTTATTTAAATATTTGATTATTTTTTCACATCCCTAGATTCAACCATTGGACCTATTTCAATAGCATGTCTGCTTGTGTGGTATGAAGTTTAGCAATCACTTAGATATTGAAACAGTCTAGTGGCTTTTACTTAGGCGATTCTCACACACATCTTATGAATTTCCGGTGTTTTGCCGAATCCTGTTTTTTGTCGAATGAATTCTAAGAAATCTCATACAGAAATCAGATATTATGTCACATGTCCCCGAAGCAAGTTCCGGCTGACATAAGTTGTTATCACGATCAGAATTAGCGTACATTGTATCAGTGATTCACCAAGAAAAGTAATAATATTAGTTTTGTTTATAGTTACGTAACACTAACTATAACATTAGCTATAGCCACAACACTAAATAAGTTGCAACCGTCCACCTTGTTCTAATGTCTGAAATCAATTATTTTTACAGATTTGTGATCTAAAATGTATACTTAAATACATATTTCTCGCATTTTTTCGGATATTTCGATTAATCTGTACATTACCGATAGAATTATTGGTTAGTCTAAATTCTGTGGTAATTCAATGAATGTAGGCTACCCAAAGGCTTTCATGTAAAAAATAATTAACCTAAGTATTTTCTTAACATGAGCTCAAAAATGTTAAGAAAGTAAGCAAGATAATTTAATTTATGAAAGCATCGTTACGTAGCTTTCCGCATTCTTCTACATCCATAGTAGATAAATTAAAACTTTGAAAAAGCTAGAGCACTTAAAGAGCTCAACAACTTTGAAAAGAGGTCAGCGGTCGCTACTTTGGCTATCAGAAAATGTGTATAATAACTATACCCAGATACCATAATGAATACTTAGTATAAGGCTTTATGGCCGTGATGGCCACAAATAATAGAATTGACTTCTTACTTAATCTTTATTCAAAGATATGGACCCTTGGGTGGGTCCATTAATGGTTTGAGGTACCACGCGATGACGAAATATTCACTTTCACTGTTTTAGTGATAATCTTGCACTATTTCGGGAATTTCACTTGGTTATACAATTGCAAAAATACACAAGAGAGTAAAAAGGGAATAAGAATAGGTGCGGACTTTACCGTTAGTTAGTGAGGAATGCGTCAAAAAAGCCAAGAACGGTGACGTTTGGGTGCCGTGTTCCAAATTTAAGTTATAAAATGATTCGAAAAAGGGAGATGTGAGGGTGGCTTAGGGAGGATGTCCATGCAGAGTTTGCACTCTGCTACAGTACCCGGGGGGGCCGGAGAAAAAAAAAATTGATTGCCATATAATCATTTTTTTTTTTTTTAATGTAGAGGTATTTTAATATGTATAGGATGCTGGTAAAATTTTGGTGTGTGTTCCGAAATATTGTGTGTTAATTAGTGAGTGTAATGTTAGTGTAAATAAATTAATTGAAAGTGTTTTAAAGTTAATTAAAAATCAATATTAAATGTAAGTATGGGTCGTGAGTGATCGAGGATTTTGAGTGTATGTGATATCTACAGTGAGTATGTACATGGTGGAAGTTCTAAGTCAATCATACGTCATATCAAGCATTCGTCATCAATCTAGGTGTCTGATTCCTATTACACGAAATCAGGTCCTTACAAATTGGAGAACAGTCTTGTTTATATTAACTATTCTCGAAGAGTTTCCACCAGGGTGGTGTCGGTTTGTAAGTCACAACCGACTCTATAATCCTTAGCTTTTGGCTTGTTTATCGTGTCGCTAGACCCGCACGGTGATGTAGTATTTACAAGTTTGAGAGAAAGTATTAAATTATTACGAGAATCGTAATTGAAAAAAAATTGTATACGAGAAATAGTTGGCGTATACGTTAAGTTCAAATTGTGGAAATCAAAAGGTAGACTAAGTTAATATAAACTTGGTTAGCAGCAAGTTTAATTAAAATTGAAGTATAAATTTATTAGAATTGTTATTATTGAGAAGTGGATAATTACGACATTATCTTCGTCGATAAGGTGTATCTAATTTTTTTAATTAGATAATTAATTGTAACAAGTGAAGAAGGAAAATAGTTAAATATAAAATGATTTATCATAAGTTGTGTTTGACATACGTCAATGTTTGATGGTAAAGCCGAAAAGCGTGATGAGGTGGAAAAGGTTTACAAAAGAAATAAAATGGGTGCGTGACTACTTTCTAGTGTAGTACGCTTTATCCAATTATGGATAATTATAGGTTGAATAAATTTTAGTTTAGTTAGGTTGTTTTGCGGTTTTGGTTGGTTTTAGATCTTTGATATGCCAACGTCCTAAGTTGTTGTTGTTCATATCGGTTAGGTTATATACTAAAGGAGAAATCTTTTGAGATACGATGCATTTAATGTATTTTGGTGCTAATTTAGCTGAGAAGATTTTGTCGGAAGAGCTTATGGGATAATTGCGTTTCCAAACTATATCGCCAGGTTCAAACTCTAAGTTTTGACGATGTTTGTTGTAGTGGGATGCGTTGTTTTGGTGAATGGAGTGTAGTCGTGATTGTACTTTATCAAAAATGGGGATAAGCTGACCGAGATTTTCTGCATATATATCTCTTGGAGCGAAAATGAGGTCGTCCGTGGTGTCCTTTTGGGAGTAGATAGAACCACACGGTACTAGTTCGCGACCGAATACTAGGAAAGCTGGGGTAAACTTGGTTGATTCGTTAACAGACGAGTTGATAGCCAATTGTATTTTATGGAGGTGTTTGTCCCAGGTTCTGTGGTCGTCATTAACAAATGATGCCACTGCCGTAATTATGGTTCTGTTGTATCTTTCAACAGTATTTACCTGAGGGCAATGAAGGGGTATGAAGTGTATGTGTGGTATTTTGTATGAGTGAAACATGTCTGTTAATTCTGAGCTTGTCATTTGGGGACCGTTGTCTAAAATTACTGTTTCTGGAATACCGTAGTTCATGAATACTAAGTCTTCTAGGACATGTTTGATGACCGAGGAAGTTGCGCGTTTAATTGGGAATAATAGGCAGTATTTAGAAAAGCAGCAGGTTATTACTAGTATATATCTGTTTAGTTTACGCGATATGGGTAGTGGGCCAATAAAATCGATTGAAAGGCACTGAAATGGTCGTGAGCATTGTTTTGGTTCGCCCATTAGACCGATAGCATTTTGGTTACGATGTTTATATGCGAGACATGTGTCGCAGCGTGTGATAAATGTTGCCACATCTTTGTACATGCCAGGCCAGAAATAGTTTAGTTTAATACGATGGTAGGTTTTGAAGGTACCGAAATGAGCTGCGGTTGGTGTGCAATGATTTTGTGCAATTATGGAGTTTCGGTGTTCTGAGGGGACGACCAATTTCCAGCTGTATTGTGAGTTGAATGGGGTTAGCGAATTAGTGTATTTATAAAGTTTGTTATCTTTGATTGTGTAGTCGGGAGTAGATGAGGGATTATTTTTACATTTATTAAAAATGGAGATGTACCGTTCGTCTGTAGTACACTCATAATAACTATTCCATATAGACATGCCAAAGTTATGCACTTTTAAAATCGTTTGCACGTTGGGACGATTATTCAACTCACACACTTGCAACATCAATGCGTAAACTCAATACCCACTCTTATAACAACGTCTTTAATTTCAAAATCACAAAACATTCGCTACGACAAAGTGCGACATCTGTTATTTTAAGGCAGAACTTTTTATGTATTCGAAAGATAACTTCACTAAACTCTTAAATATGCGTCCTATGATTCTCCTTTTATTATTTATTAATCATGTGGTAAGATTCTGATGCCTTAATTCGACGTTAGAAGTCATAGTCACCGTGGCTTAGCGTGTAAGCGCGTCAGACTATAAATCACTTTTTGTGAGATCGATCCCCACTAATCTTACATGACTTTTTTAACTTTTTTATTTTTTTTTGTAATTCTTTTATTTAATAACTATGTGTTAGTTAAGTTTATTTAAATTTCTAGGTGTTATTATTATAAATAAGGTAAGTAAATATTTTTTTAATAAAATATCTTTATTTAACAAGGTAATAAACAAAAGCACGAGTAGGAAGGTAAAGTAAGTAAAGCGTCAAAAACTTTAAGCTGAAAGTAGATATTTAACAAATTCCCTGTTAGTGATCCAAAAAGAATCTTACATTTTTATTATCAAACTGAGTATAAATTGGCGGGACCCACAGGTAATGCCCGTTGCTGCGTAATTATAGCACATCGCTAACGCATGCGTCCCTCAGATTAAAAAAATACTAATTTCCCGTACTAAAAACCGACTGCAACGAAACGAAAGCACTGACGCATCCGTCTGTCATATGCAAGAAAATTTTTAATTCCCCATACTATAATGTCAAGTGTCTACGTTGCGTTGTTTGACAGACGCACCCGTCGACGCAAATATCTGCGTTTCGTTTTTTTATAGTATGGGGAATTTGAAATTTTCTCGCATATGACAGACGAATGCGTCAGTGCTGCGCTAATAATGCGCTAAGGGCCCCGTTATAATGGTAGCTAAATACAATCGTAATTTTTCTAATGCTAACCGATATAAAATGTGACGACGCCTGACTAATTATTCAGTATTTTGTAGGATCACCGTTATTATGTTTTTCTCCAAATTTATATTTGCCTGAATTTTGAATAACGTAAGAAATCGAAAAAAAAAAATCGAAAATAGCGCCCTCATTCTGCGCGTAACCAACAATGACAGTCATACGAAATCAAACTTCAATTAATCTACAGTTCATATCATAGGTTAAGGTGGGTAATTGAACATAAAATTTTGGTCCTTAGTTTAGTTTAGTTAAAATAAAACACTCACACAAAAAAAAAGAAAATAAAATATATTGTGACCCCATACGGATACGAACCACCGACTTCTTAATTTACATGCCGCCCTCTTAACCATTACACCACTCAAGCAGTTGAGATTGAGTGCGAATATCTGTAACCCTTTTGCTAATTGCCGTTATCAGAACCTGTTTGCTTAGTCATCCCATTTTTTACTTCACGCCGTGTCGTACACGGTTTTTTGACTGTGTGAGTGGGGTAGTGGCTGCAATTGACTCTGAAATCAATGACGATGTGCATAACTTTGGAATGTCTATATGGAATAGTTATTATGAGTGTACTACTGGAATTGATAATATTAACATTGGGAATGTTTCGCGAAAGCAGGTCGGGTACTACATTTTCGGAGCCTTTTTTATGTTTTATTTCGAAATTAAACATAGATAGGCGTATGCACCAACGTGCTAGTCTACCTGTGGGGTTGTCTAGGCGGAGAAACCATTGTAGTGCTGAGTGGTCGGTGTAGATGGTGAATTTGTAGCCATTATCTAGATAGCAGCGCCAGTGCTCTAGTGCTGTAATGACACTTAGAAGTTCTCGTTCTGTGATCGAGTAATTTCGCTGGGGGTGGGTGAGCGATTTGCTCATGTAAGCAATTGGCTTTTCTATGCCGTCAAATTCTTGTGTAAGCATGGCTCCGATTCCGAAAGACGAGGCATCGCAATGGACGGCGAAAGGCTTCGTGAAATCAGGGCAGGCGAGGATGGGGGTGCTAACTAAGGCTTGTTTAATGGAGTTGAATGCTGATTCAGCTTCTGGTGTCCATTTGAAGGGTGGTGCTTTTTTGTGGGTGGAGGTTAGTTTGTTTAAAGGTGTAGCTAGTGTGCTTAGGTTTGGGACGAAGCGTCCAGCACCGTAAGCGTACCAGCTTACGGTGCCAAGGAATTTCTTGACATCCTTTGCTGTTTTAGGTACCGGAATGTCCAGGATAGCTTTGACTTTGTCTGGGTCTGTTTGGAGACCTTGACTGTTGACGATGAAACCGAGATACTTTAATTCGTTACGGAAGAATGAGCATTTTGGGAATTTGATGGTTATGTTGGCATCTGTTAATTTAGTGAGAAGTTTGTTGAGTATTTCAACATGACGTTCGAAGGTTGAGGTGGCTATGACTATATCGTCGAGGTAGCAGAATACTGAGTTGTCGCACATGAGATCTGATAGTAAGCTATCCAGAAATCTTTGTTGGGTAGCGGGGGCGTTGGTGAGACCGAAAGGCATCACTTTAAATTGATACATTCCACGACCGGGTACGTGAAAAGCGGTTTTGGGTCTATCCTCAACTCGCAAAGGGATTTCCCAAAAGGCTTTGGCGATGTCTATGGATGAAAGGTATTTGGAATCGCGTAGGTTATCTATGATATCAGAAATGAGTGGTAGTTTGTAGGCATCTTTTTTTGTTATTGCTTTGAGCTTACGGCTGTCGACGCAAAATCTCCAGGTATTGTCTTTCTTAGGGGTAATCAATACTGAGTTAAGCCATGGGCTTTCACAAGGTTCAATTACGTCTAGGCGTACCATGTCATCAACTTCCTTGTGAAGGGCCTTTTGTTTTTCAGGGGATAAACGATAGCATCGCTGTTTTATTGGTGGGTGATCACCAGTGTCGATGCGGTGTTCTACCAGATGTGTTCTACCTAGTGGTTTTGTGTCTGTAGAAATATTTTTGAATTTTTCTATTATTAGGTTTGCTGTAATTTGTTGGGATTCAGTAAGGTTTTTGAAGGAATTGATGGCTTTTGATTCTGGGGTTTTATTTATTAGGAAAGTAGTGGTTTTAGGAGATTGGAAGGAGGCTATTTTGTGTAAGACATTTGGGGCAATGTTGAATGCTTTCCAAAAGTCGATTCCTAAAATTAAATTTTGTGATACCTCGGGTATAACGTGAGCTGATATTAGTGAAAATTTATTGTTATAGGTTACGGGAAGAGTGATTAGTCCGATAGAGTTTATTTTTTGGTTATTGGCTACTGTACCTGTTATCCGTATGTTTTTGTTTAATTTGAGGCCTTGTTTTAGTAGTGTTTTGTAAGAATCCTTACCTAGTATTGTAATAGTACTGCCGCTGTCGAGGAGGCCGTTCAGATGTAAGTTATTAATTTTTATTGTGACAAATGGTCGCTCGTGATCGTTATCATCGAATAAGAGAAGGTTTACGTGGTAAGACTTGAAAAATATCGAAAGTGAGTTTAACCAATTTGTCCAATCTTGTTTATCAAATTTAGAATTGTCATGTTGAACGGGCTCCTCCTTATTTAGTTTTTTGGAGTTTTAGTACATTTAGGGCAGTTGAGGGCTGTGCTGCCGTGATATGAAAGAAGGCCGCTAAGCCACAAAAGTAAATTTTGAAAAAAATGGAAAAAACCCGCGAAATCAGTTTTCTTGAATTCTGTTGCAGATAAAAATTAAATATTTATGTCAAAATAATGAGAAATATATTAAGCATCATTTGCCATTGCTAGTTTTTAAATATGTTGCACAGTATTTTAGAAAAATGGCAAAATGTACTTAACGTATTTACTACGGGGAATATTTATAAATTCATCAGACGCAATAAGGCAGTTAAGTATACTTTAGCGGCTTTTTAGTTTATTATTTTCACTTAGCTGCCTTATAGTTTAGTTTTTTAATTTAAAAACTGGTTCGACTCGGATCAAACTAGACTAAAAGATCGTTAAGTTTCTAACTTCCACAGTTAGCCGCTTTTTTGCTTAGTATCGTTTTGTTGCAAAAAAGTGGATTTTAGAAGAAATTATAAAAATTAAGCATAAGAAAGAACAAAAATAAACATAAAAAATACTTTGATGAAGTACAATATTTGAAAGACTTACATTAAACTGTACGTGCAAATATTAAAACACGTACCCAATAGATTAAAAATATTGTAATTTCTCATCATATTTAAATGTACCTTTTGTTAATCTTTTATTTTTTTCTTTTATCTTTTAAATATGTAAATATTATAGAAGGGTTATTTAGATCATCGAACTATTCAAACTTCTAAGAAACAGCTTATTTATTTTATAACAGTTGTTTTATTTCAAGATGTTTTTTTTACTTCGTGTTTCGATAAACTTGTGTATCGACAAAATTTACTTACTCGTTACTTTAATAAATTTCCGCTTTGAAGTTTAAACCATTAGAATTTAGCTAAGCTTTGCGGAAGATCTAGGCTAGAGTTTTTATGTTAGCCACTCTAGAATCTCGATTAGACATTAAGGGTCTTACCACAAAAAGATAGACCAGCGTTCAACGCGTGTCTAGCGTTTTTTTGTATGAAGTTTTATTTTAAATACGCGTTCAACTCGCGTCTAACTTTTTTGTGGTAAGGCCCTGAGGGTCTGGAATGTCTGGATGTATGTTTGTTACAAAAACGGCTTACCGTGGTGATAAAATTCTGCTTCGGAATCGCTTTGGTATTTCTTTTGGTTTAGAGAGACGCTCTTGGTTATGTAAATCTTGTACTCCATATCCATACTCTTGATAGATACGGCGAAACATACCAGCAAGTTGCTGAATACTGCAACATCATGCAGGAAATTTTTATTATCGATAGAGCCATTTCAACATTTCTTATTAGCTAAGCTCGAGGTGTTACACATTCACTTTCGGTTCTCCAGCCTAGTGAATGAGATATTTTCCCTTCTTAAAACGTAGTTTACGTTTCCCAGGGATGTTGTATCTTTTAATTGCATTCAAAGACTCGCACAAACAATAACAGAAATAAAAACAAACATGTGCTTTCTCTAATATTAAAAAAGATATAGTTTCGAAATATGGTTGACGGGGTCGATGAGGCTCATTTAAGAGTCACCAACTTCACATAGATTTTTTATCAGTTAGCCGCCTTCTTATTTAGTACAGAGACTTAGCCGCTAACAACCTTAGTACGACAGTGAAGTTTACCAATATTTGTAATATGCTAGAAAGCGGCCAAACTCACATAGCTGCTTTTTAGTCTCTGTTAACAAAGGTAGCGTCTTTATAGTGTATTAAAGAAATTTATCTGACAAAACTACTGCTAACGAAAAAGGGGACTAAGTACGTATGTTACTGTCTTTTAGGTTATTTCGTGCACTTAGCGGCCATATTTCTTATCATACGACATAAATGAAAAATCATTGTAATAGGTAAAAAAAACGTTAAAATGCCTTAACCACTTTAAAGTCTAGCTAAACTACTTAACCGCCTTTTAGTTTATACTCGGGCTTAAAAATGTCACTTAGCTGCCTTTTAGCTAAACCGTATCTTCTAAAGTAAAGGTCGTAAAAATATGCGAGTAAGACAGTTCGATGTGGAATTTTCTGCTTATTGCAATTATGCAAAAATATAAAAAGGCGGCTAAAGTCACTTAGCGGCCTTTTCTCTTATCGGGGCAGTGTGTAACCCTTGTTGCCACAACGAAAGCAGACTTTCTGGGGGTTAGTACAATTCTGTAAAGTGTGCGAATTGTTTCTACAGCGGGGGCATGTAAATTGGGATTGGCTGCTGGTTGGGGATGGTTTATTAGTCTTTACGGCATTAATGGAGTAAGGGAAAGGGGGGATATATGGTTGATAGTTAGAATTGGTAGTGTTTTTATTTGAATTAGACGGAGAAGGAGTACTATTGAAGTAATCTTGGGAGTGATTGTTGACGTGAAGCAATTTTTCAGTAAATTTGCATGATTCTAGGAGGGTAGAAATGGAGAGAAGGTCTGGTTGGGTTACTCGCAAACTATATTGGGGTTGTAGGTTGCGTAATAGAATATCTATTTTTTCGTTTTCGGACAATTGATTATGAAGTTTGTTGAAAAGGGATTCCATAGTGGAGAAGTAGATTATGACGCGTTCGTTAGGGTGTTGTTTTCTATTTTCTATTAGCTTTTTAGGTTATAATCATGATTTCCTATTTCAAAATCGTTTATGATTGCTGATTTGAATGTTTGCCAGTTTGTGAGTGTGTCTTTATGTGTTCTGAACCAGTCTAGTGCCGGTCCAGAGAGGATGTCGTAGATGTGGTTGTATAGAGTGTGTTCAGTTAGTCCTCTAACTTGGGCGTATTCTTCCACACGGACTATGAAGTCTCGTGGGCAGCCTTGACCCTTAAAGATGAATCTTTTAAGGTCTGTTTGGTATTTATTATTGTTGTTTGCTATTGTGTTTAATTTTTCGGTAAGTGTTTCGAAATAGGTGTTTGCGGGGTTAAGGTTTACGCTGCTGGTTTGTGCCGAGCAGTATGTGGAGGAAGGTGGGTTAATCAAGTTGTTGTATTGTGTTTCTAGCTCTCTTAATCGTTTGAATAGGTCGTTATGAGTAGTTAGTTGTTCGTTTGTAATGTCTTCAGATTCAAGGTTAAAAAGGTTGAATCTGAGCTTAGTGTGTGAAATGTAAGGTGGTATTTTATTTTTCCTATTAGCAAAATTTAGTAGGCTAGCTTCTATTAAGTTAAGGCATTTAGTTATATCTCGGATATCGGTATCGAGATTGTTTGGGCTAGTTTGGTTTATTGCCTGATTAGAAGTTATTGCTTGAGCTAATAATTGCTGGAGAGTTTCTACAGTTTGGTTCTGGTTGATTTCTATGTTTCTGATTTTCAACTCATATTGGAGTTCAGGTTTATTTAGGTAATTATAGTTTTCCATTGTAGTGTTTTATTATGAAGGAATAGAAACAAAGTTTGTATTTAAAAACTTTGAAGTAAATTTTGAAATAAAATTGACACTAGCTGAATTGCTCGTGGGCAAAAGTCGAAGTTATTAACTAATACTTGACGTTGGCAAAATCCGTTTGGTCGGAGCCAAAAATTAAAAGAAGTCCAATGACTATCTTTGGTTACTGGCACTGGCTAAGTTTTGTTAGCAGATGCCAAAAAAAATAAAATAGGAGAGAAATGAAATGACAACCTTGGTGTCAACTGAGTGGCAATGACAATGAGTGTTTGACTTGACACTTGTTTTGTTTGATCGTATCTCTGAGTAGTGTCAAGCTTGTCAAACTTGTCAATCTAATTTATTCCACGTTTGTTTATTTTGCAAATTATTTTGCTATGATTGGAAAATTTCGGTTTCGAAATTACTTTATACGAATTATTTATGAGCGGTGTAAAAAATAAGTGGAAGAGATAATGAGTAGGTATAGTAATCAAATTGAAATTGGTATTAGCTTTTAAAATTTTATCGTGTTATTTAGTGGACGTATTGTCCACTGTTGGACATACAGTTTTATGAAACAAGGGTCGCTCTGTATAGCTAAGGAAAACAAAGTGGGAGTACTTATCAAGGATAGTGTGTGTGTAGTGTTTGATGTGTAATTTAGTTTTTGGGGTGTGGGAAAGGGTGAAAGTTTTATGCCGAATTACTTTGCCGAAATTAGGTCAGGGGTGTCGATGCCCGTTTTAGAATTTGGAAAAATAAGCTAGTTGATGGGGTATGAGATAGGGTATGTATTGAGTTGTGGAGTCTGGCTGTCGGTCTCGAAGACCTGCAGAGCCCCGCTAACTACTCGTATGTCCAATTCCTAGGATATTGTCCTAGGTATTGGTGTGAATTATATCTCCGAGTGAAAGATGACTTTCGTCTAAATCCTACACTCGAAAGATATTGTTAGCTACCAATGGGTAGCCGTGATAGTGTCTATTGTCTGTATTATGGGGTGTAACGATTTGATTTGTGTACTGTAGGTGTACTGTAGATAATGATGATGATGATAATAGGAATTTATTTACAGATTTATTTACTTATTTACAGAGTTCGTCGCGGTTCTGGGTGGCTGACGCTTATTATGAGATTGGATTTGAAATTGGAGGACGGCAGAGCTCTACTATTTTGTACTATTTTACCTATTAAATTACTTAATAAATGAATGTGATTATTTGAGTTCTTTTTTACTTATGCCAAATGGGTCCGAAAATAAAGTAGGATAATTTAGAATTTTTTGGTAGTTTATGAATTAGGTGATTTAGATGGTGATATGATAACACGAATGAAAGTAACACAAATAATTAATAATAAATATCTTGAGGTTTCTGCTGGTGGTGATCTTCTTCGGCTGGATGGATGTGTAGTGGATCTCAGGGTGGCAGTGGGTCTTGAAGTAACCGGGGCTTGAAGTAAACTCTTCTACTCTTCTACCGCGTTGTGCGCCACTATGGCCGTGATGGCCACAAATAATAGAATTGACTTCTTACTTAATCTTTATTCAAAGATATGGACCCTTGGGTGGGTCCATTAATGGTTTGAGGTACCACGCGATGACGAAATATTCACTTTCACTGTTTTAGTGATAATCTTGCACTATTTCGGGAATTTCACTTGGTTATACAATTGCAAAAATACACAAGAGAGTAAAAAGGGAATAAGAATAGGTGCGGACTTTACCGTTAGTTAGTGAGGAATGCGTCAAAAAAGCCAAGAACGGTGACGTTTGGGTGCCGTGTTCCAAATTTAAGTTATAAAATGATTCGAAAAAGGGAGATGTGAGGGTGGCTTAGGGAGGATGTCCATGCAGAGTTTGCACTCTGCTACGGCTTCACTTGCGCTCAGTATGGCTTTACAAGATACGGTCAAAATTAAATAGGAAAAGTACCTACAATACAGTTCAAAATATTTTGGTGGTATCTTGGTAGGTAAGTATTTCTGTGATACCTTCCGATAGGAAGCCTTTATCCAGCCGTGGACTGTTGTGGCTGTTATGGTGGTTTACCATATTAGTAGGCTTAAAAACCAAGCTGTCAAATGACTGGTTTGTATGGGGAACCAGAAAGACCGAGCGTCGGCGTCGTTGCGGCGCGCCACGACGCCGTCACGTTGACAGCGCGCCGAGAAGCTTAAGGTTTGTATGGGATGCGGTCGGGTTTTTCTACAAGACCGCAGCGACAACGACGCCGTCAAAATTTGACGGCGTCGTTGTCGCGACGCTTGGAAAATAAGGGTACCATAAGGCCTTAAGGAACATTTGCAAAATAGAATATTTGTCTTTTCACAATAAGTCGAAGCTGATGAATTTTAAAAGGGTCGTATTTTACGGTATGGGTTTTATTGTAGTTCAAAATTTTATAAGTAATTAAAACAAAAAATAATCGATCGCCGGTAGAGTGTTTTCATAGTAATTTTATTGTGCAGTAATTACTATTAAAATATCTTTGTTAACATAAAACCACAAAACCATGTAAAATTATTTAAGGTTACAAAATTAAACCGTAATGCCAATCAGACCAGTTATATTTCGCAATGATCATTTCAACAAAATGATTAAATGCAGATATTCGTCTACAGTAATTTCGAGCGCTGTTAATATTTTGCTATCAATGTTGCTGATCCAATTTAAAACTTAGAACCACCTATCAGACAAAACCGGCTTGAAATGACACACACACTGAGCACACCTTTGAAATGGCATAAAATGACATGACCAGCCTAAGCCGGAGAAAGAGTTACGTTGGTCAGAATACTTAGATACTACGTGACCAGCGTAACTTAGCCTCCCGCTTAGGCTGGTCATGACACTATGATTGATTGGACTATACTAAACATTCTACTTATAAAAAAAGTAATAAAGCGGGGATCACTCGTAACGTCCGTTGCTGCGTTATTAAAGCGCTGCGTAATACGATTTTCCTCCTTATTACAAATACCGTTTATGTCAAACAGTTTTACAGATGCATCCATCGACGCAGCATTGTGCGATACGCTGCGCTAGCGGATGTCTCTGTCAAACGTCAAACATAAGCCATATTTGTATGATTATGTTGAAAATTCGCATTTTTCTTACGCAGGCCTAATATAGCGCAGCTACGGCTATGTCTAATTCCTGCCTTACTTTTCAGTAACACTTATTTGTTTTATATTTTTGAGCTACCTGAAGTTTATGGTGATCAGTCCCCATTGTGATACATTGCTGTAAGATTTTCATCCTTTATTTATTACTTCTAATTATTCGACACTAGACAATAAAATATGTGACGAATTTGGTAATTTTTACCCAGCATAGAAAAATTTAAACTGACTTCACGTCACGATATTTTCAGCAAAGGAACATTTCTACTCACAGAAAATCGTTGCACTTTCGTGGCGTCTGAATGCTCTTAGGCTCTCGTGTGGTGGAAAGGAAAGCGTCAAATGAACATTCTTGAGTTTAGAAACTGCAAAGCTATTGCACTATTCGCGTACAAATTAAAATAAGCGTAGCTTTGGACGAATCCCTGATGGTTCGGATAAAAAGGGCGACTCGCGATTGGATGGGGGATGACCGAGCCGCGTCTATACTAGGAGCGCAAAATTGTTATAAGAAAAAGAAAATTGTGTCATTCAATTTTCTTTTTTTTACAATGACTTATCATTATTTTTGTAATGACTATCAATAAGTGATATTTTTTGTATCCAACATTGAATAAATAATTTTGTATTTGTATTTGTATTTGTATTTGACCATATCAGTAGACTGTTGATACTGCTATTAGGCTGACGATTTTAATCTTATTAGGTATACATTGCATCTGTTTGTTTTTGTTAGGTTTATAATCATAACTACAGCATTATAACTTACGACCTACAACATCAAAAGGCACTGTGACAGGCCCCACGCTTAAAAAACAAAGGTCGATTGCCTGGCTTACCCTTCCCGAAAAGTGATACGGCTTGTCTGTAATGTTGAAAGACATTTTGTATGTAGGAAATGGCGATATTTCCCTCCCATGGCGGAAGCTCGTTGATTGTTCCTACGTCGTAGCTTATTCAATAACGGCCGAAACTTTGCATTATGGCTGCCTGTTGAGGAAACTGGTGTTGTTATTGGATGTGTACACGTAAAGTGAAATTATGTTACGCGAATAAACTATAGAACATTTAGTTTGTCAGGATAATAAAGAATAAAAAATAGCTACAATCTGTAAAATAACTGTAAATACCATTTTTTTTATTTAAAATGAAAATCATAATACATTACAAATTGGTTTATTAACACTTCACTAAAAGGCTCAAACATTCCGGTATAAGACCCAAACACAAATCATTTTGGTATAGATGTTACATTATGTTTGGTATGTACATGGAATTTTACTTGAATAACTTTGATACAGGCCCGATTTCTTCAGTGGATCCGACCTGCTGACCCAAATCCACGAAATGGTCTATGGTTGAAGGGACATTCAATCTCCCAACCCAATATGCACAATTACTTACATACAGGCTCTGGGTCCAACGGGC
Source organism: Phthorimaea operculella (assembly GCA_024500475.1). NCBI lineage: Eukaryota > Metazoa > Arthropoda > Insecta > Lepidoptera > Gelechiidae > Phthorimaea > Phthorimaea operculella. The sequence continues at coordinate 4,994,161 of JANFCV010000002.1, read as the reverse complement.
TTTTGTCGTTTTTGGTCGATAAGCTTTTTCGATATTCTATGCCACAAAAAGCTGACGCCGCCGATGTTTTGAAGGATTTGTGTGGGGTTATTAAGATGCGTATGAAATAGGTTTTTTATATACCACCAAGCCAGCTAGGATGGGCGGCCGAAGTGGGTGCCTAAAATATTTTTTATTTCTTTGAAATCCTTCTCAAGAGACTCCCACGACAAATCTACAAAAATAGAGATCTCAAACCCTTTAATAGGAAGCGCTTAAAAATAATTCATTCAAAAGTCCATAAAATTATTTGCGGGTTAAATTTCCTTGAAATCTTTACACCAAAATACGATATCATCAAAAAGGAAACCAGACGAATCTGACGTTTAAGACGGTGTTTTTCTCTAATGAAGCCAATTCTGACGTGAAAATCACATTGCGGAAAATTCTGAGCATCTAACCTATAAAAGACATCCTTTTCTGTAAAATAAAGTTGTGGTTTCGTATGTCGGTATAGTACTTTACTTGCATGAAAATTAGTTTTTCTATGTATCCACTTTTTTTTTATTTCTCACATTTTGTTTGTAGAATCGTCAGCGTATGAAAGTGTACCTAGCATTTTTTCAGTTTTTCTTTTGTTAGATACTACAGATATAAATAAAAAAGTGATAACGCCAAACCGGTGGGAGAATGAATATCTAGCTAATAAATATCACAGAGAGACTGGGCCATTTGCGAACTGGACAGTTTGCGTACTGGACCGTTTGCAAACTGGACTATTTGCAAACTTGAACGATTGCGAACTAGAACACTGAACCATTTGCAAATTAGATACTGTGCGCCCGACCGATTTTGTTATCGTTATAGTTATTATAAGAAATAATCGCGAGTGCTTAAAATCTACATTTGAATACAAAATTTCTTACAAGTAAGTATTTAAAATAAGAGGCAAGAATCTCGCCTTAGAATAGAACTAGCCGCTAAAACCAGTCCCCAATGGGGGCTCGAAGCCTTAAGTTAATCTAAGACCACCGCCTGTGACTGCTGAAATTCAGCGCTAAATTGGACCTGGAAAGCAGGAATGTAAAAATAATCAATTATTAAAAAACGATTTTGCTTGATAGTAATCGATTACGTAATCCTAATTAACCGATTAAATAAAAATCTTTCTTTTTCCGAGTACATAAATTCTATTTTTATGGCACATTATTTACACCAAAGAATTATTTTATGTCTTGTGCTTCATTAATTAAAATACACGATACCTTATTTAAGTTTCTTGTAATATTTTGTTAGGTACGGCGTTTGTTGATACATTATGTTTATTTTTCGTCTGCATAAAATTATTCGTTAAATTGTTATTATTGAGTAAAATTACGTCAATTTTATAGTCGCTGTTTCGATTTTTGCCTGATCAGAAATAATCGAATGCTGAAAAATCGATTTTTTTGTTAATAAATTGGCAACCCTACCGGAAAGCAACGGACGGGCGTTCGGAAATTAATGCAAACTGAAGTCATACGAGCTTAACTACTACAATACTGCAGTGCAATATGTATGAACTACCAGCAATACACCAAATTAACCATTTAAGAGATCAGCTTATAGTAGTTTGTCCTATAAACTGTATGAAATCCAGTTTACGCTGACCCATTAAAGGGTTATCTAGCCTTAATTTTTTATTCTACTTTGAATGTAGAATTTTATTTGGGTAAATGATGTGCTGTTGATAGTACCAAAATAGTACGTTTACTTACCAAGCATGTGTCCAATTGCTTGAAATGTCAAAACACTATTATTACCTGTGGGTGCCGTATAAGAAGACTATGCGATGGATAAGTCTTCGGAATGCTTACACATCCAACGTTCCCATAAAATTGAAAATCACAAATTATTATGTTTGGTCAATGTGTTTACAAAGAAAGTCCTATCGCCAGCACATCAACCTACCCTATTCTCGTTTTCTCGAAATGGGATGTAGATACTTCTGATAGTTAGACAGACCTATTTAGATTAAATCAATCAATCATCAATCTCTAAATCTCATTTCTACGGTTTCTGAAGGTACGTTTTTATCCTTTAAAGGTAACATGATATGGACGCTGTTTAGCATTCATGTACTAACCCACACAAATTGAGGTTTTGAGTTATGAATGCAGTTCTATGCGTATTCACATAAGCTTTCAGATTCTTCAACTTTTATTTTTATAAAAAAATTGTATAATTAATAAAACCCCAAAAATTGTTATTGCGAAATTCACAACACCCCTACTTAATTTTGCAATAATGTACTATGCACATACACTGTTATTGCAAAATAATTTTCGGGAATTTCAAAAAAGCAATAATGTTCTATACCATACAAGGTTAAGGTCAACAATATGAGGCAATTTTTTAGTGTGGCCTGTGAGCGTAGCCTAGAAGATAAATACAAAATATTAGATATTCCTGAAGAAGATAAGTTCGTGGGTGGGTTCTCCCCGCACTTAATGTCGTGGAGCTGATTAGCAAAGGGTCCACAGGGCAGGTCCACTGTACGGTTGAGGCTGTACGGACTATCTGGCTATTGTCTTTCCGGAGCCGTTTGAGAGTATCTTCTGCAGCTGATCACTGAAGAACTTCAAGAATGGTGCACAAAGCATGAACTCATTATGTTCACCCACAAACGTATTCTGGGTGTCCGCGGGTTCCGTTAATTAACAAATCAAGCATACAATTTTGGAAATGCAGAAGACTCCTAAAGGAAGATCTGGGGCTTATCGCCGAAGAAAACTCCATGAACTATGGCTTTACAGAGGGTGCAGTCGTTTGGTGGCCTAGATACGAACTTATAACCATAGTAAAACTGCTGTCATTTCAGTGACTGGCCTGCTAGGCCGTTGCTAATTGCGTACGAACAACGTCGTCTGAAGTCTTGGATACACTGATCGGCCTGCCTGCAGTGGACATCTTCATTCAACAGGAAACCCGCATAGCGGCTATCGGGCTCAAGCATACAGACTTTTGGCCCAATTACAGGAGTCATGAGGAAAAAACGCTGAACCACTCACTGACGCCTTGTAATAAAGTCCCAAAAATGTACGTGTTTGACTAGCTACACTAAATCTTCGAGAGAACTATCACTTCAGTTCCAGAGATTCTCGCTGCATTTGAGGATATGAGCCAAAGCCACCCAACGTGATGAACCCGCCATTTCTCGCCACTTTACAGATAATTTCCCGGATGCAGATAGATAATGACTACATCCGGGTGGCCTCAGGCTGCTCAAAAATAAACAAGCACCTCCAGCACCTCTGTGGTAACACCCCTGTCTCCATATATCCTCGACGCTTTGAAGACCTGGAGCCAGTCATCAGTACCTGCATGGCTCTATAGAATGACTTTCTTTCGAAGTACTCACTCCAGTAATTTGTCTCTGAATACTTGGTCACCGCATCGCCTCGCCTGACTGAAGCACCACCATCAACAACATGACGTCACCAATTTCAATGGACATCAGTGAAACTTAGATCCCACAAACTCAACGCATCATCAAGCCACTTGGTCCTCGGCATACATCGCAGTACCAGTAATGGGTGTTCTGTGCGACATGAGCTCTATCCTCGGTTGACACTCAAGAATCTCAGCCACACACTCCAGCGTGCAGCTTGCTCTACCATTGCTACACGCCTGCTAGCCTCAGCGCCTGACAGCACGATGAAGCAGCAACTGCCGCAAGCCATCAATGGCTAAACAGATTCAAAAGGAGGAGTTAGATGGTGGCGCGCATGTGGTCGACGACGAGGTATACAGTCCTAAAAAACGCAGTATCTAAGTGTTGTTGCCGATCGCTAAAATACAACTTCCAAACTTGTCAGTTCCCTGGTCACAGCACACGACCAAGCGGATAGCCTACCCTTTTCCCTCCTCCGTCGTCACTCGGCCAACTGACCCTATCATCACACCTCCTAAAGATGTCTTCAAGACTAGGCATCATCATCAACAGCGAATGATTCGTCCATCTTTGCTTTTCTGAAGATATTCATAACAGCTGAAACGCAACGACCTACAAAAAAAGATATTCTGTTGCGAGATGAACTTGGAAAAGACTGAGTCACGCTCAAACAACAATTTATCATGGTTACAAATTCATCTATCCACCCAAATCCATCATACAAAATTATAGTTCCTTATTTCTTAATTTAAAATTCCTGTTAAGTATTTAGCAATAATGTGTTAAGCCACATAGTACATTATTGCTTTTTACGAATTACGATGTTTTAATTTTGCAATAACAGTTTTTCTTGTTTATTTAAATAAATAACCATTTTAAACTTTAACTAATAAAATAACCTAAATCTACTAATTTAAACGCAACTAGTGATACCAAATAATATAAGCTCACGTTTAGGAACACTGAAATAAATCGAAAAATCTCTTAAAAACTTTAAAGGCGCGTAGCTCATTTTAGTCCAAGTGTGGGTTAGTACATTAATGCTAAACAGCGTCCATATGAGAAACATTCCGATCGCAAATGAGGTAAACGCTGGATAAAATACAATTTGAGATGGATTTTCAAACTAGAAACGAAATACGATGCTCGCTTCGGAGAAAATATCAGTTTTTGTTGTTTATAGATTGGGCATCCTTTTTCTTATGATTTCCAACTTGTTTAAGTATTTTGAAGTAGGTTATTTTTTCAAAGTTTCTTCTACCTTAATTTTGATAGCTTTGAGTACTGTACAGTGAGCTCTGCTGTTCCTTACATGGACATAGGTATCATTAGACGGCTGTTAGTAAGTAAGTAGTACCTATAATAATATTGATGAAAACAGGATTCTTTTGAACATGGCAATGCATTCAACAGAATAGAGTAAAATGAAGATCAGACTGATCAAACGGTTTTTCTAAAACATTCTAGCTGATGAATGTGATTTTCACTCTAATTATTCTGACAAAAATCGATGTCTTTCATCAAGGCAGTTCGTTGCATGAAACTCGACCCTTTCTTTTGTTAAGTTTGTTTTGAGGGTGCTTCAACCCCGTGGGTTTGTTTTGGTATCGGATTACTAATTTGAAGGTAGAACCGTCCTACCTATTTGTTGTCTCAAAAAAGAAAATATCTTAAATGTAGTGACGAAAGTGACTCCGAAACCCAAACCCCGCCAATTAGAAACAAGAGTGTTTTTTGAAAAGTAATTTTATCGGAATGAATACTTACCCGACTGCCTCAGAAGGAGGGTTATGTTTTTCGAGAGTATGCATGTATGTATGTATGTTGTACCTATGTGGACAAGAAAATTCTTTTTCACGGACTACAGCCCAAACGGATAGTTGAAGTTTGACATATGAGGTGTCGTTAGGTTCGTCTCAGCAGCGCGAGTGACACTGGCTATACTAAAAATTCATAAATTCAAGATGGTGGTTTTTAATCACAAAATATAACTTTGAAACTACCGCAGTCGGGTTTTGTTTTTTAATACATCAGCTTGTTCATATAACGACTTTTAGCAAGATAAATAAAAGTTATACATACCGCTATAACTTACGTCCCTATGAAGAATTAAATGTGCATAAAGTTGACCAGCTTTTACGCCGAGAACATTTTACAAAAATGTGCTGCGAGCTAAAAATGAACAAAAATAATTTAGCCGCTAAAACAGGTGGAAAAGGTGGTAACACAATTTAGAGACGACAATTAAATTGTAGCGCTGCCGTCGCAGCCCGCTGCAGCCGTGGAATAATCCCAAGGCTTAGTGACATCATGTTTTTGGCTTGCTGCTGGTTTTAATAGGTATAAACCCGACTCTTGAATAGAAGTACTAAAGCGAGAAACACAAGTAACGTTCGTTTGTGCGCGATTTTCCACCTTATGTTCGTACAAATACGTTTTATGTCAAACGATTTAACAGACGCATCTGCTAGCGCTGCGCATCGCACGCACAACGCTGCGCCGACGGATGATTTGTCAAAACGTTTGACATAAACCGTAGGTATTTGTCCCAACGCTTATGTTACGCAGCAGAGCGCTAAAATAACGCACAAACGGACGCTAGGTATGTGTGTCTCTTGCATAACCTACATTTCATTTTAGTATAAAAAGAAACTCTAGTTTGCACAAAGCGCGCACCACCTGATCATCACAGCTACGACGCTCCAAACCGCAAGTACCCCATAAACTGCGGTTATTCATGAATTAAACTTGAATATGGCGGCGCTCTCACATAAAATGCCTTTTATTTACTATCGATTGAACCATTATTGCAGCTCCGCTCGTAAATCGTGGTCTATCTACCGCCGATATATGACGACAATACCGAATGTGCATAGCGTGCTAGATAATGGGAATAAATATATTCATAGAATAGATGTCTGCGCCTAACAAACTGTGCAGTGTATTTGGCATCACGAGCAAATCAGGCAGCAAACTTTGAGGGTATAAAGTAAGATATACAGGGAATAACAAGAAGGGTAGGTATAACAAACTGAAAGGTCAAGGTACTCATGAAATTGAACAAATCTCACCATGGAACGTAGGTTGTAACAAACTCGAACCCGGCCTATGAAGGACTATACGCCTACAGGCACCGGCCTCTGTTGTTATGAAGATCATGTCTTGAGTTCTAGATTTCATAGAAACCCATACCTCAAGCACAGTGTAATAATGGCTCGTGATATAAGAGTGATTGTCTAGTTAATTATTGACCCATACGTTGTGTTTAAATAAAGTAATATGTAACCCAAAAATTCTTTTAAAGGTAATTGAGACATCTCTGTACTAAATATTGTAATAAAGTGACTCTGATGAACAGGAGAGGAAAAAGGGCAGGAAACTGAACTCCAAACGGGCCCCCAGAACTGCTTCGCCCGAGGAATGTGGAATCCCACTCCAACTATACCTATTTGAATTCATAAACACTCCGCAGCCATCTTCACATAACCAATTTATGTATGTAAAGATAACTCTTAGAGTATCTACCAAATACAAATGGTAAATTACCTGATTCCCCCAGAAGAAGGATAAAAATATGGTGAGACGTGCGTCTCTGCTAATAGATGCGTCAGCCACAGACGCTTGTGGTATAACTACCACGAAGAAGGATAGGTGATAGGAATCATTTAGATTCTGATACTCATGGAGTAGTACATGTAGAATTGATGTAGTTAGTCTCATTCATGACTAACCCAAAATAGATACCTCAGTATCAGTTTAGTAAAATTAGTTCGATGTATATTATCAGTTGAATGCCATGATTCCAACTGAAATCTGTTGAAGGATATTGGTAGTGACCCGAAGGCCAGAACATCCAGATATACTTATGCAAAAGACGTCTGTCTACATTTATTCAAATCCATATGGAGGTCTGATAGGGAAGGAATATTCAATCCCTTAAATATGAGATTCACATTGCGAGCCCGAAGGGTGATCTGGGAAAGCTAAAAGCAAATCCCATATAAGTAGTAAATAGGCTGATGCAATTATGAAAACCCATATGACCGCCTGTGGTCGAATAAATGGTCTTTGATCAGAAACGCTAATGCATAGATATCGAATGCAAAATGATAGTATAGCTGGAACAGATCAGTGATGATGATAGATTACAATTGTCACATGACATTCAAGGACAATTAGTAGTTACAGATAGATTGTTTAGTCATAGATTTATTAGGCATCTATGGGCCAGTCATGAATAATTTTATAAATAATATAAACATTTAGATGACTGATACAAAATCAAGCATCAGAACCCAAATAAGGGTAGGAATAAGGATTGTAGGTATTGTCTACCAAACATATCCATTACTTCAGATAAATATTTACTTGAATTAACAAGTAAGAGCAAATTTACTGTGAACACACAGTCATATCCACATTCTTTATAGAATAGACAATTATGTCAGTTATGCTTGATAGACAGAAATATAGGATAGTATATTATCCATTCTACCAGCCATACATATTCCTAGATAAGCAAGACATAGCTCCGACAGCCGGAGCTCCGACAAGTCGGAGCTCCGACAGGCCGCTGCTCCGACAAGTCGGAGCTCCGACAGGCCCAAGCTCCGACAGGTCGTAGCTCCGACAGGCCGCAGCTCCGACAGACCGCAGCTCCGACAGGCCCCAGCTCCGACAGGTCACAGCTCTGACAAGGCATGATTCTGAACTGCTGGCAAGACACTAGATCCTGTCAGATGCCAGACAACTACTTAGTTTCGTAGAGAAAAAATAGGTTTTGGCGAGATCATCATTTCAAATGACAGCTTTCAAACTGTAAACGTGTTTTTCTCGGAAACTATGCATGGGAGAGAACTAGTTTCTTAGAGAAAGTTGGTGGTCATGACGAAACCTACATTTCAGGTGACAGCTGTCAAACTTTAAACGCGTTTTTCTCGAAAACCATGCTTGCCAGACAATTTGTTTTCTAGAGGAAGTTGTTGGTCTTGACGAGATCTTCATTTGGTATGACAGCTGTCAACTTATTAACTCGTTCTGGGAAACTATGCATGCCTGATAACTAGTTTCTTGGAAAAAGTTGTTGGTCTGAACGAAATCTATGAAATGACAGCCTGTCAAACTAAAACATGGTTTTTCTCAGTATATATGCAAGCTAGATTCCAAGTTTCTTAAGAGAAGTTGTAGGTCTTGACAAGATCATTATTCTGACTGGCATAATTTCCGAGAAAAACATGTATAAAGTTTGACATCTGTCATACAAAATGAAGATCTTGTCAAGGCATAGAACGTCTTCCAAGAAACTTGTAGTCTAGCTTGCATGGCTTCCGCGAAACAGAAGAGAGGTCCGACTGTCGCAAGACAACCGTGCGTGAAGCGCAATACCATAGACTTTTATCACACAAGCGGTTTTGGGAGCAGATGCAGAACGGACGCGGATGCGTAGCAAACATGTTACGCGGATGCCGGCACATGTGTTCGCTTTGCATTGCTCATGTCATCGATTTCAAAAATATTTGCAACCGTCTAGGCTCTTATCACACAAGCGGTTTGGGAGAGGATGCGGAGCGGAGGTGGAAATGCGCGGCGGACTTGTTACAAATATCGTCGCGCTGCGCGACCAAAAAACATATTTGCTACGAATCCGCCTCCTTTTCGAATTCACTACCAATACCGCTTGTGTGATAAAAGCGTAAGGTACAGCGCTGCGCGCACTGATGAGGATGTTTATGTCGTGCGACTAACTCTCTCCTGTTTCTCGGAAACCGAGCAAGCTAGACTAAATGTTTCTTGGAAGAAATTCTAAGCCATGATGACGTTTTTATTGTTTTCGTATGATAGCTGTCAAACTTTATACGTGTTTTTCTCTTGTCTAGGCCTACAAGTTTGTAGTAGCCTAGCATGCATAGTTTCCCAGAACGAGTTAATAAGTTGACAGCTGTCATACCAAATGAAGATCTCGTCGATCGATCTCGTCTGGCAAGCATGGTTTTCGAGAAAAACGCGTTTAAAGTTTGACAGCTGTCACCTGAAATGTAGGTTTCGTCATGACCACCAACTTTCTCTAAGAAACTAGTTCTCTCCCATGCATAGTTTCCGAGAAAAACACGTTTACAGTTTGAAAGCTGTCATTTGAAATGATGATCTCGCCAAAACCTATTTTTTCTCTACGAAACTAAGTAGTTGTCTGGCATCTGACAGGATCTAGTGTCTTGCCAGCAGTTCAGAATCATGCCTTGTCGGAGCTGTGACCTGTCGGAGCTGGGGCCTGTCGGAGCTGCGGTCTGTCGGAGCTGCGGCCTGTCGGAGCTACGACCTGTCGGAGCTTGGGCCTGTCGGAGCTCCGACTTGTCAGAGCAGCGGCCTGTCGGAGCTCCGACTTGTCGGAGCTCCGGCTGTCGGAGCTATGTCTTGTCGGAACTTGGTTTTAACTACAAGAGTACTAACTAAGATATTATAGCAAGTACCATAAAATATTATTGTGGTAAGTACAAGTTGTCCACGGCTGGACATGTTCCCATTCTGAAGAACATTTGGTTTGTATAACAAAATATTGTTATAAACAAATGCTCGTCCACTGCCGGACATATTCCAATACTGAAGACTGTTTTCTTTGTAAGACAAAGAAACTGTTGTAAATGATTATTTGTCCACTGTTGGACATAACCAATAAATTAGTAGATATTTAACAATATCTATTTATGTATATTTCATAAACATTAATCAATTAAGTCCATAGTCGCTCAGCAACCATAGTACTTAAAATAGAAATCTGTCCACTGGTGGGCTAAGCCAAACAGTAGATAAGTAAATACATTATGTAAGTATGTTAGGAGCTTTATCAATTAAATCCTTAATCGCTCAGCAAGAATAGATCACTGATGACCACAGCCAATAATAGATATGTAAGTTTTAACCCAGGAACTTTATGCTAGTAGCGCATAGCAATAATAAATTATGTTATTAATTTGGTTATTAAAGTCATATATATGGCATGATAGATAGACAAGTAAGGAATAGGAATAATGGGATTATAGGGTATCCTACCTATTCCTAACATCTAATTTACCTATCTACCGACAGACTAAATAGCCCAGATTTCCCTAATTAAAGATTAGATGCGAATACTACAAAGTTTATATGAAACAATCAGTACGTAGGTTCTCGACAACAAAACAAAGTTATTGCAATAAAATGACCTTAGCTCTAAAACCAAAGCATAAAGCCATGTTCCTAGTCGTATCAGCATTCAGAGAATATCATTTGAACAAGAATCCACGACTCTAAACCTCACATAAGGTACACCTATCGCTGATAAGACAAGGAAATATTGAAGATTGTACTTATCCATCTGGAACTCGAAGTCGCCAGCACGCGAAGAACTAACAACGACGACATCCACCCACCAGGCCAATTCCAGTGCACGCTGATGCACGCATCCTCATTATCAAACACCACATTCTCACGTGCTACACGGGTTCAAAACACTTTTCACAAATCAAAGACACTGGCGAATCAAGAGGTGACCAGGCAAACGTCGATACTCCCTGGCCACGGCGCGACTCCACCAGGACTGATAGGTAAACTAATCACTGCACTAGGTATTCCTTTTCTGTCCTGGGAGACTTCACGACTAGAACTAAAACTGAACGCAGGCCGTATGGCTCGCTTATTTATACCAAAAAGCTTCGAACTTACGAGAAGAATAATCTTCTAGAAATCTACTACTTATCACGAAAGAAGATATTCTCCTCTCTTTCATACACATTTTAGAAGACATTCGACTATTCTAGAATTTTTTAGAATGTCTTGTTTCGCTACTTGTTGCCAGACACCAATTCAGGGAAGGGGCCACGACCCATCCTGACATCCAAGAAAACTTTTAGTGTATATTGAGTAAATCATGGGTTTACCAATATTATTAAACATTTATTGTTGGTTTATAGAATTTTTAGAAAATACATCAATTTTCTATAAACCGAAAGTGTGACTAATAGAATAAACCTTAGGTATTTCAGTCGCTATGGCACTATAATAGGCCTAGTAGGGCTCTGTCTAAAGTGACACCTTGCAGTTTCCGCTACTCGACAATAGATGGCTCTTAAACAAAATAGCAAAATGTTATGTCCTGTATCATATAAGCACGAAAAATTATAAATGCTACTGCAAACGCTGTGCAACTATCAGCTAATTATCCAAAATTATTTAGACTTGCCTATACGAACGATATGATGAGAAAACCAAGAAAGTAACTTACAACTTCACCGTTTCATACACATAGCGCCATCTATCAGCTGTGTTCCTGAACTTCTATAACAATTTTGACAGAACAGAACCAAGTACTAATCGCATCTTATACCAATAGATGTCGCTGTTTTGAAATCTTTATAAAGGCCGAAACACATATTAATTAATAAAGGCCGGGACACATATGTGACAAGGTCGATAACAGAAAAAAAAATTGACCTCCCATACAAAATCGAAGATCAGCTCATTGATTTACCTGCTACAGGAGGTCCAATACATTTTTTCATATTTTATTATTATTTCATTAGTACCTCGACCTCTTTTCGGCCTGTTATGGAACTCCGGATGGATTATATTTTACTTCTAAAGTGTTTCGTCGGCTTTGCGTCGGCTCGACGAGGCTGAAAAAGTACTGAGAAATTAAAAATAACTATTTATGGACCTCAGACATACGACTCAAACTTTATAGAAAAACCTTAGTGTGTATTCTCAATTATGCATGTCCCGAAATGCATGCACATGTTACCTACAGATGAACAAAGGCGCATATACATTTGATTGAAGCAGACATCTGTTACTAATGAATCTATCGTTCAATATTCGATATCTGGCTTCGGTTGAATATCTGCCGTCAAAATTATGTGTGTGTGTGTGTGTTGTTTTATATTAGGTACAAGCAGATAGGTTATTAATTACAAGTCAATACAAAATTCATGAACTGGCTTACCGCTTAAAATATTTGCGTTTTTTTTTACATTCTGTACACACATGTATCACGCCTATATCCCTTACGGGGTAGATAGAGCGCAAACGACCATTTACACCACGTCTGACAAAGTTTGAGAGACTTTCAGAAGACTGTGTATCACTATTGAGACGGAGTACGCGCAGTAAGCCAACTTGCTCGTTTTGCAAACCGGCGCGATTCGCCAACTCGCTTTCTGCCGACTGGCGTGCTAGGCCTACTTACGCACTTCGCCGACTGAGCTATTGGTAAACTATAGCTACAGTGTACAGTCAATTACACATTTTTTTAAACATTTCGCATATTTTGGCATTAGGGAACTTTAGCATGTGAGGTAATTTTTTTTTGTTTGCACGTGTACAAAAGGTGGTTCAGTTTTTAAAGTTATTTAGTTCTAAAGAGTTTTTCAGTTTTAAAAGTTAATCCGTTTTGAGAGGTGTTTAAACTTGAAAGTTGTTCAGTTTTAAATGTTTTTTAGTTTAAAAGTTGTTCAGTTTAAGTGTTGTTTTATAAGCAGCATTTAAACGCTAACATCACAAATGAGATTGTAAGTCTTGCTTGTCTGACAGATGTCATGTTGCGCGTCGCATAACGCGTCTATTCTGTGGAGCTTGCCCCGTAGAGACAAAGCTACATATTTGAGACGCGCGTCGCATCGAAAACGGTTGACGGTCACTTGTCTGACAATTGCCATCCCACGCGTTACGACGCTCGTCTTCTCTGTGGAGCTTACGCTTTAATTTTTTTATATGTAACAAGTCATTTAAAACAATCGGTTGTTCAGTTGTTCTATTGATAATTATTTAGTATTCAAAATTTCATATCATGTCATATTACGTTCTCGTATTAAATTTTATTTTGTACAATAATACAGATCCATAAACGATTATTATGTTCACTGTACATCATGACAGTTTGCTTACCGCGCAGTCGGCGAATGGCGTAAGTAGGCCTAGCACGCCAGTCGGCAGAAAGCGAGTTGGCGAATCGCGCCGGTTTGCTAAACGAGCAAGTCGGCGAACTGATTCCAGACCATTTGAGACAGGTTGTCAGGCTGTCCCCTAAAATAGTGCAATACTCTCAAATCCCTTAGCCGCTTCTTACGACAGCCACGGAAAATATTATGAGGTGCTGATGCTATTCAAAGCCGGACCACGAAGAATTCATAGAATTGTTAGCATTTATAATATAGGTAGGTACCTGCTTAGTATCTACCAAAAGGCAGTTTTAAAACAGTTAACTCTCTTTCTATAGTTGCAGGTCTCTAGTGAAATAAAATACTTTCGTCTATCGGCAATTTCTGAGAAATAAAGTCACGTTACAATAATTTTGAAGTTTTATTATTCCCTGCTGAGTATTTCTTGAAATTCAATTTTCTGAAGTATAAAATAAATTACTCCTAAAATATTTTACTTGTTATTTTAATCACATTTCGTGATTCCAGACTATGTAAGACAAATTATTCGCCGACTTCAGATTACTTAAGCGCTAGAAATGTATAGGTGCAATATCGCCAGAAAATCCACCTAACCATTTAAGGTACCAAGTTATACAGGCTTTTCATACAAATACTGAGATGAACCAGTATAAGTTAATCTCTTAAATTGAAATTTGAAATGAAAACATGTCCCTTGCTTGACGTCTTGTCCCTTTAAAGTACAAATCTTCTTCTACGTTGGTCTAATTCTTGCTACAAAGCCAACAAAATGGTCAAGGCAAGGTAAGTGCAATTTGACCTAGACACTATTAGTGGGGTTACTTAAAAATAAACCGCTTTTTGATTGCCATGGTGCTCATTATTAAGCTCAAAGGCCTTTATTTTACGAACAAAACCACATTTTATTCAGCATTTGACGATTTGAGGTACGAACACAAACATATTTTAATTTGTTCCCACGATTGCCTTTACCTGCCACGCTCGGACTAAGGCGAGGCCCACACGTAACATCCGTATTTTTAGCGCAGCGCTAACACAAGCGTCCGTCAGATACATATAGGTACCTTAATTTAAAACTTTCCATACTATTTCGCGGTCGCGCGTGTGTGATTGTTCGTCCTCCGGGAAGAAGGCTGTCGTAACCAGCCGAAACGTAGAGGACTACACCTTCTACCAACTAATTAACAATTAAGTCGCGTAAACCTACATAATGAGTGATACTTGTTCGTTTAATAATAAAATTTCCATACTAAGGTTAAAATAACGCAACTTTTCTGTGCTGCTCTGTTTAATAACAAGTTTCTCCGCTGCGTTGTTTTAACGTCAGTTTTAAATACAGGGAATTCGAAATATCCTTACTTCTGACCGACGCTTGCGCTATCGCTGTGCTATAATTACGCAACAATGTACGTTACGTGTGGGCCGTGCCGCACTCGGGCAAAGTTTGGGGACGACAGGTCGTTCGCAGGACAATCCACGGAATTGAGTTCACTTCACACGAATAGTTCCAAGCTCCAGGTGCCCGTCCCGGTGTTCCACGGTGGGTCAGATGGTGTGAACGCAAATTGAAATTCAAATTGACCTAAATGTCACTTCACGAGGTCACGCGTCCACTAGGAAGATTAGACGCAAGCTCCACAGAGTAGACGTGAGACGTGAGATGTCATCGATGCGGGGCGCGTCTTAGCTAATGGAGCGTTGGCTCTTCTGTTTTATATGGAAACGGTTTCAAGCGTTGTGGTGTCGCACGTCTCACGCCTAATATGTGGAGCTAAGCTGGGGCCTGACGCGTCTGTAATGTATGTATGTGCATCATCAATTCATCACTAATTTATATTCAACACTAGGTGATAGTTGTAATTTTGCCCTTTGGCACAAACTCATTTCGGCGAAGAGACTGTAGATAGACGAGCAACGTCATTTTTATACAAGTCATGGGAAATTGGGAAATACCGCCAATCTTCTAGGCCCCTCAGGCTAATTAAACTACAGAATTGAATACCAAATTTTAAAACACTTCTCGTGTTAGGTATACAATTTTTGGAAAACTTGCAAAATTTGCCAACAAAAATTTTTAAACTAAAGAATATTTTAACTGTAGCGGAGGCCGAGTTCGTAGAATACCATACAATTACTAGACTAAGCAACAGAGATCTATTAAATGATTATTCTTTGGAAACATAGTTCTACGAGTTAGGAAAAACATTGTAACATACGTATTTTAAGGTACACCTTAATGATAATTTTAAAATTATTACCAAAACGAACATTGTAATAACTCTACATGCAAGACTTGCAAGAGCAGCAGACGACGAAATTAGGCAATAACTCTGAACTTCGTCGTCCAGGCCCATTTAATCAGCGCGGTATGCTTGCTCTTGTTAAACTCTGCTTTTAAAGGGCTGTTTCTTAAGATAGTAAAGAAAACTAAACTCTTACTTACTTACTATGCTGGCTCAGCGACCCGAAGTGGATCTTGGCCTCCGATACAACTGCACGCCACTCTTCCCTGTTCTGCGCAGTTTGCTTCCAACCAGACTTTTGGAGTGCGTGCAGGTCTTTTGTAACTACGTCCCACGTGACCCAGCCAAAAACCAAACCCTTCATGAACTTTAAAATCACCTACTGAATCTTTTTATACACCTACATGCCTTTCTTGTGCTTGACTACCAAAGTAAGCAACTAGGTATTTTCTTTTCCTTTGCCGCTTTCTATCATTTGGGGTCGAACTCTTCTCGTTAATCTGCGCTAGGATGCTCTGTCCTGCGTTGTCTGTTGATTTATTTGGGAGGCTTTTAAGTCACGATGGACAACCACGTTGCAAGCGGTCGATACTTCGACCACTGCATTTCTTCATTTCCGAAAATGCTAGGCTTTGGTATCTTAAAGTAAGCAACTACACATGGTGTGGAAAAGGAAGGTATGTCATTACTCTTTTTTTTTCTTTTGTTTTAATCACATACTTATTACCTACTGTGTTTAATTTACCTTTATTGGTCAATTGATGTCGATGTAAAGCATAAATTTAGAATCCATATGCAACAATAACCACAAATATAAACTGCGAATACAGGACCAACTTTTGTTTCTTATCTAAGTCATTATTCAAACTAGTTATAAAGATTTTATTTTAACCAACTTACAAGTGTCGACAAAATGACTAACACATATTTCTATAGAAAAGGTCAGCTTTAACACGCAATCCTCCAATTTTACGCGGTGACCACCTATTATAATAGAACTACTTCCACAACAATAAGGGTGGCGATTTTTGCATTTTGTTAAAGTTTTCCCGTCATCACAAAAATAATGGTCATTCATAGTAGGGCGGTCCATGTTTCTGAAAATTGCCTTTTCGTTTGTGCCTATTCCATTGAATGGAAGAAAACTCTTTAATACATGCGTTGTGATGGGAGAAATTTGACAGACATGCATCCTCTATTTCTTTAATCTATGTAGATAAATTATACCTACTCATATAAATTTGACGTGAATAAATGAAAATTTTTGAATTAAGATGAATGACATTGGAATTTGACAGACAGGTATCCTTTATTAACCCCCGACGAACCAACCGGAGGGGTGTTATAAGTTTCACGCGTCTGTATGTCTGTGTGTCTACGATTCTTTGAGGCAACGTATCTCCGAAACGACTGAACCGATTTCAATGCGGTTTTGTTTATATAAAAGCTAATATGGTCAGGATGGTTCTTAGCCATATTTCATGAAAATATGATGATGAAGACGGAAGGTAGACTAGGAATCACACTACGCACTATATCCCCGTGTTTGAGCTAATTTGACTCGGAGTTGTCATATCTTTCAAGTCATGCATGAAATTATGGAGGTCCTAACTATTTTAAAATATGACTTGAATGACCGTACTCGTATTTATTTGACTTTAAGAAATAGGTAGATGAAAGATCTATTACTTAAAACCTGCGGTAGGTATAACATGTATTTACTAAGTTAGTAATATACAAAAGTTATATTATGTAATACTTCTGTATGTACCTATGAGTACCTGTAGCTGTGCTTTATCCTGGGTGAATGAGTTCCTTGCGTAAATAGGTATGTAGGAAATTTATTTAAAACCCGTACTAAATTTTGCTCGCTTTGCTCGAGGACTGCTTAACCTAGCTTTCTTCACAGTTTACTTATTATTGCCAATGAAGGAAAAGAGACTTCACAAACAAATGTACTTAATAATCGAGATATAAGTTGGGAAATATTGTAAAAATTTGCGCTCGCTTCGCTCGCGATCATCTAGAGCAGCGGTCGGCAACGCGCGGCCCGCGAACGTCTTACTTGCGGCCCTTGGATGGATGTCATGTCGTGGATGTAATATGTTGGAGTAATATTAAAATAAATGCACGATCGAACCGCAAACAACCGAACAGTCAACATTAACATTAAAAGCATTAGTATTGTAGTGTGTTTGCAAACCCGCAAATTATGTGATATTGAGGAAGTACCGAGTCATTTACAAATGAACATTATTGATCTAAAATCTAATGATGTTCTCAAAAGCACTTTCTATGAACTCAATGATCTCGTTAAGTTTTATGGTAGCTAGCCTTCTGATTTCGAGGAATTGAAAAAGTTTTTGCTCAGCAGTTTATCACAGTTTTTGGTAGCACTTATTTATGCGAACAAAATTTTTCAATTGTTAATAATTATAGAAAAAACAAATATGCATCTCGTCTTACAGATGAGCATTTGAGAGCTATTCTACGAAATGCAACCACTAATATGACAGCTAACATACAAGAAATAGCCTCCCAAATACAACCTCAGATATCACACTGAAAATATAATTTCTTTTTTATTTCATTATTTTCTAATAACATTTCAAAACAATTTCAATAGTATTTTATTTGTTTTCTTCACCTTGATAAATTATAATATAATTCTTATACATATAATTATTATATGTCTTTTTACGTATATGTGTAATCAGGTTCTGGGGTTTTTGTCACAAGTGCGGCCCGCCTCTATATTATTTTGCCAGTCAGTGGCCCTTGCCGGCCAAAAGGTTGCCGACCGCTGATCTAGAGTGATTGCTTGGCTTACCCCCTCAGACGAAGACGTCAAATGTCTTTTGCAGAATTCTTACAAGCACTAAGTGTCATTACCGGGGGGTTGTGGGGGCTTGCCCCCCTCACAGAAGACGTCAAACGTATTTTGCAGTATACTTACAAGCACGAAGTGTCGTTACTGGGGGGTAGAGGGGAGCTTGCCCCCCTCACAGAAGACGTCAAACGTCTGTTGCAGTATACTTACAAGCACCAAGTGTCATTACCGGGGGGTTGAGGGGGGCTTACCCCCCTCACAGAAGACGTCAAACGTCTGTTGAGTATACTTACAAGCACCAAGTGTCATTACCGGGGGTTGAGGGGGGCTTGCCCCCCTCACAGACGAAGACGTCAAACGTCTGTTGTAGGATTCTTACAAGCACTAAGTGTCATTAACGGGGGGTTGAGGGGGGCTTGCCCCCTCACAGACAGAAGTAAAACGACTGTTGCAGAATTCTTACCAGCACTAGGTAAGTGTTATTACCGGGCGGTTGAGGGAGGCTTGCCCCCCCTCACAGAAGACGTCAAACGTCTGTTGCAGTATACTTACAAGCAGCAAGGACCACTAACGGGGGGTTGAGGGAGGCTGGCAGCGGGTAGAACCGCCGGTTATGCTAGTGAGAAAAAGTAAGCGCTTAAAAAATCATGTTGTATCTTGTTTGAAGTCAGAAAAAAAATATTAATTTAAAAAGCATCAAATAAAACTTAAATTAAAAATTTAAAGGAACCCCCGACGTTCAAGCCTTTAAAAAGTTAAAAATAATTTATTTATTCAATAAAATGATTGTAAACCAATACTCCAACGCGTCGGGGGGCCGCTAAGTAAACAATATAAGTAAGAATTTTACAAAGCATGATTAGTTAATTAGATATTAGTTGCAAAATATGTCATTTCATTTCATACAAGTATGTCTTACGATTTTATTGAAACTTCTTACCTATATTGTTTACTTAGCGGCCCCCCGACGCGTTGGAGTATTGGTTTACAATCATTTTATTGAATAAATAAATTATTTTTAACTTTTTAAAGGCTTGAACGTCGGGGGTTCCTTTAAATTTTTAATTTAAGTTTTTTTATTTCATTGAAATGTGCAGATACCTACTCATATGACGTGGGTACCAAAATGAAAAATGTGTATAAGATGATTTGTCATGTTTGTTTGATTGAATTTGCCACTATTTGCCATAATTTTGACTGCTTTAGTTACCTAGGTAGTACCGGCAAATACGCAATCCCAAAATTCCCTAAGATGGTTTGTTACTCTATGTTATAAGAGGCTGGTGTGAAAAAGCTATTACATAAAAATCTGCGTTAAACGTATGTTGGTTTAACTAGACTGTAAACTGGCTGCAAGCGCACGTAGCACGCGCAAAGCTGGCGTGAAGTAGCCTTGTGAATTCACGCTTCGAAATGATCCCATGTTATTACCAGTTTACCACTTCTCGACATACATCGACGCTTTAAAACTATAAAATGTCAGTATTGATAAAATGAAAGCCCAGTGAAGGGGAAATGAATATTTGATTAGATTTTATCGTAGACAGGAGTGTCAGCGCCGCGCCGTAGTAAACGTTTAGCCTCCGATAAGGCTAAGATTAAATTTGAATTCTGTTAGCTGAAAATTGTTTTGCGGGAAGGCGATGTAGAGGTTCGACGTAATGATGATCATGTTAGAAATAAATAAGGGGCATTCCTTTATGGGTAAGGTTTTTCCGTTCAGTGGGATAGGTTATTAAAAAGCATGTAACACCGTTGAGATAAACCTTGCTATAAACAGCATCAAAACAACCTGAATCTCATATCAAAAACATCTCTTTGTATTTCCCTTGGCGGGCATTGTATGTCCTACCACTCATAAGTCAACTAAAAATATATTATTTATACATTATATACCTAAGTAATGGTGTATTGAAAACTTTCCAGGAGTGATCAAACAATAAAACTGAATGACTTTTTCCAAGTATGTTGACCAAAAAACGAGAAATATATTTGACCTCTGGTGCAAAATTCCCTATCGGCTGATTGACTTACTATGGGATTTTGAAAGTTTTTTTTTTACATAGGCTTCATAGAAAAATGTATTCAGTTTCATGATCTGATTATACCTGCAAAGTTGTTGGCACACACAGGTCACACAGTCCCTTAAATCGGGTGTATTTATCTGCTTGTTGAATGCTTTTATCGAGGCACTTTGAAACTTAATAATGTTAAGCTATAAACACGTTATTTAACCAGCAAGTTAACGATGCAGTGGCTGTATACTTTTATGATAGCGATGAGTGGATAGCCAGTGGTAAATGACTCGGAAAATTGGTGTTAAAATTGTATGTGTGCGTTAATGCAAATGCATATAACCTAAGAGAGATTCCACACTATAGGTAGATCTAGATGTACCTACCTCCCTACTAACTAACCGGTGCTTCGGTGATACGTAACTAGTGTGTCGAGATCTTTTCTAAATTTGCTTGATGATATATTAGGTATATATCACGACGTCTGTGACTTCGATTTTGTCTACACCTTTAAGTCGAAATTCATTACTTGTTTTAATAAAATCCATACGATTTTACACGTTCCTATGTAAGTAGTCTTTTTGCGCGTGAGATAAAATTCTTAGTGGTGCACATCTTAAGCCTATATTACTGGCCTCTTAGATCTAATTTTAATGAACACAGGATGATTTCCTACTAAAGTAGGAGCATAAACCGTGCAATATTTTATATCATAACTGAAACTAGTCTAGAGAGCCACGTAATTGAATTTCACAAGCTAGTTTATTCCGTTTAACTTCGCTTTAGACTAAATTCAAATTCATGATACCCTGCGGGGTAGTATATACTCAGTTCCAACTATGAAAATGAGAAAAAAGGGCCTTTCAATCTAGAAGGGTTGACTGCGAAATACTACTGGATGTATCCTACGGGCCGTGGGGATCGATCAAACCCTTTCTATCTGTCCCTAAAACAACAAAAAAAGTTTAAACGGAAAAGTTACAAGTCTGACGCCTGTTATCCTTTCGGACATAAAAGTTTCTCTCTTACATTTTGCTGATTGTTTTTTTTTATTGACCAGAAACATCTGCGGTTGACGTGGACAGTGTTTGGAATAGGTATGTAATCGCATTCTACTTTTGAGTGAAATACGTAATACAATACACACAGGAAATCCTTAAAGCCCTTTTTTATAAGTGACCGATAGCGTAAACTCAGACCGGCTGGTGATAAGGAACAACTTTCCCCAGAACATAGGTCGAAATAAGAAAAAAATATAGCCGCCCATAGTAACTTAAATCAGCTGATCGGCAGTTTGGTATGGGAGGCCCATGTTTATTTTTCATGTTGCAACCTATGTTTCTTGGGGACAGTTCTTCCTTATCACCAGCCAGTTATGTGTTTTCGCTATCGGTCACTAGGAAAATTTTACTAAGTATTAGTTTAAGCCAACGTCACTCAGTCGTAAGGCAATTTATGTTTAGTTTGGATTTAGACAAACCATTTACGAGAAGTTGCTTCAGTTTCAAACTCTGACACCAGGGTTCATCGGGTCGTTGAACGACTCGGTGTCCCACTCGAAGAGAGAGAGAGCTTCAAAATTAAATAACTCTACTTTTGAGGTCAATTGTGCAAATCTTTCCCTTTGACCTTATTGCGAAGGCTTTACAAGGGCACTAATGTAAATTCATTAGATATGAAAGTTATCAAACCTAAGCAAGTAGCAATGGGATATTCAGAGAAAACTCCTTGCAAATTGATATCCTACCCAAATATTTCCTAACACGACTAGTAATTTTTTTGTTATATCAATATGTTGCGATATTATAAGGAAACGGGCGATATTTGGATATAGCGATGTACCTATCTACAGCTATACAATTAATAGGTAGGTACCTACACTATAGGGTCGTTCGTTCATTCGATGTCCCTCGGAAAGAATAACCTTTTTCTTATACAGAAGCTTTATTTTATCTCATAAAAA
Organism: Phthorimaea operculella; assembly: GCA_024500475.1. NCBI lineage: Eukaryota > Metazoa > Arthropoda > Insecta > Lepidoptera > Gelechiidae > Phthorimaea > Phthorimaea operculella. Next base: position 4,971,769 of record JANFCV010000002.1, on the reverse strand, counting down.
TACAAGGATAACGTCTTACTTAGCGGGTTCCTTAAGAATCCACAGAGAGACAGGATGATTAATAATCTTCTCTTAATTTTGTGTACCGCTTTACTTTTTGGTATAATTATGATGGCGCCTGACTGAAATGTATGTACCTACCTACCTACACAGCAAAATAAAATATACGTACAATCTGTTGGGACAGTGAGTTTATCTACCTTAAACAAAAAAGTACATTTTTATTTTACGTATTGCACGTGAGAAGTTTGTGTATTGACTAAAAGCAGTGTCTTTATAACAAGTGTTTTTGAGATTAAAACAAGTTTACCTACCTATAGTAAAAATATAACATTTTTATTTTAAGTAATGCACGTGCAAAGTTTGTTTAAAAGCGGGACTAAGTATAAATATGATATTGTTGTCTCCCAAGCAGTTTTACTTTACTCATTGTTCAATAAGTTTTTCCGTGCGGAAATTTTCCCATTGATACAAAAGCCCGTTAGAAGCATCCGGCTTAGTTCTAAAAGTTTTTTGACCGTATTTTTGCGGTCATTGACTCTCCAGCCGCAGCTGCCTCTGATGAAAAGAGTGATTTGTGTAGGTACATATGTTGGCATGTGGCTTCACTTTCTCCAACAGTTACAATCTCTTTCTCTCTCTTCGTGTGGGACACCGAGTCGTTCAACGACCCGATGAACCCTGGTGCCTGAGTTTTTCAACCGCCTACTACAAGTAGCAAGCGTCTGACATGGTTGTGTAACGACCGCCATCATAGACAGCAATCGGGACCGACGACGGCTTAACGTGCCCACCCGAAGCACGGAACCATCTTACTTTTCGGACAATCAGGTGGTTCAGCCTGCAATGTTCTAACCAGATTGGGAATACATTCACAAAGTGATAAATATCGACTTTGTGAGTGACCCCACCACCGGGAATTGAGCCCGGGACCTTCTGCGTGGCAGGCAGTCATACTAACCACTGCGCCACATCGGCCAACAGTTACAATAAAACCGCTGCTGGACATGGGCCTCCTCCGATTGGAGGGTTTTTGCTTCACTAACAGCGTTTGGCAGACAGATTGGTGAGCGCAGTGTAAGATTAGATTCACGGCGAACACTGTTGCACATTCCTAGGGTAAATTGATCACGTACTCGCTTTTTAAGACACCCACAGGTAGAATTGCTGTGATGCTATCCTAAGCCATCATCACACGGATTCATCGTATGTGTAAGTTGAGTAAAATCAAAACCGTGCCGAAACAAAGCCACAACCGTCGTATCCGTGCTCATCAGAATTTCAATAGGCGTAGCATTGGGAAGATCCTACCAATCGCGGGATTCTCTCATGTCACTGGTTCTTAGCTTCATTAAATTCCTATAAATGAAGCGACGCAGAAACCGAGATGGTGGTGCCGATTCTAGCGTATACATTCTGCAGTCAAATAACATAGATGTTTGCAAAGGCGCGGGCCAAAATATTTGCGCCAGAGTAATAATTTGTATAGCTTCAGTACTCCATTCGGCAAGGTGTACATAATCGATGGTATTTGTCATTTCAGCTTTCCTTATTGCAAGACATTTTGTACTTAGAATTAGTGCCATATCGCTAAGTTTCTAGAATCTTATGTTGTAATTTTTTGGGCACAAAATATTTAAAGACATACATTACCCTTTTTGCATTTCAATTTTCAATAAACTACAGATGAACCTGAGCATTTACTCTCTCGTACCAGAGAGAGGCCGTTAGTTGTTATAGGTATTGGTGCCAGTAAACTTTACTTCGCTTAGTGAAGGACTGACTATAATAACAGCAAAATAGATTCTTTTCATCGTTGACATTTATCTCATTTCACGTTGAACTATTTTTGTGAGTTACGTGTATTAGTATGATGAGTAGCAAAATCTATAAATAGGTTCGAGAAACCTTTGCCGGAATCGGTGCCGATATCATCGATTTCGTGCTTATCCAGCGTGTGAGAGGATTACGCCCTTCGACCAACCTCAATCTTGCTGTGATGAGCATTGAAGCATTTTATTACACATACACCAATAATGTTTGTGCTTGAGATTGCGTCTCGTGGCTTTACCTGTGATGTGAAAGTTCATTGGATTCTGTTTTGTGAATGATTTTTTCTTCACCGTGAAAAGAAGCTTTGATGAGCTTAAAATTTTAGCTTTTCAATGAAACGCCGTGCAAATTTGGAGAAAATTCTTTTTAACTCAACATCCTAAGCCACTTCTTCTATTCATCGGTCTATCTGACCGGAAGGCATGTAACGCTACGCTTGACTAGCTTTTACAAACTCGTAATTATTGAAATCTCTAGGTAAGTATGGGATAACGTATCTCGGAGCTGGGTTATTACCAGATTTACCCCTTCTTCTCAACGAAATATTTCGGCTTTCTTCTACCTCTAAGTAACCAAATCCCTATTTTCCCTATCATCGGGATAGCGGTTCGGGCAGACTGCCAGAAGCAATCGCTTCGTCTACTCGCAGACCACACAGCCGGCTTACCAACCGCAACCTACACTTGACTTCTTTACTCACGGATTTGAATTTGATATAAAATCTCTTAATTTTAGTAATAAAATCAAATTCGCGATGGAATATTCTAGATTCCTTACATAAGTAACCAAATCCCTATTTTCCCTATCACTTCAATAGCGGCTCGGGCAGACTGCCAGAAGCAATCGCTTCGTCTACCCGCAGACCGCACAGACGGCTTACCGACCGCAATCTACACTCGCTTACTTTACTCACGAATTGGAATTTGATAAAACACTTCACTACTTACCTCCTACTTAGTTACAAGTACTAAATGGTATGTCTAAAAATTGTGACAATTTCTACACACTTTTTTCCGCACACGTAAAGAGATGGCACGCACTGCCTGGTGCAGCAGGCATCTCTTTACGTGTGCGGATGTGGCACAAAAACTGGCCACACGTCACCGCATCAAAATAGTGACAATCACTGGTTGTCAATTTGTTTGGTTGCTGTCATGACATGAACTAACGCGTGAGTAGGTTTGTAATGTGTAGGTATTTAGAGCCGGCCGCTGTTTTTCCTCTTGACCGTGACAGTGCAAAACGACTGTACCAAACTAGAACAAGCCACAAATTACGCAACGCGACACCGCTGAGGGTTGACGTGGTCGCCTGGTTGTCCGCAAACATTCGTCGGAATGTAAACAACAGACCGTGTCATTAGTTAAATCAGGTTGAATCGCACACGTACCGGGTGATTCGTTATAGCCACAATCCAAATGACAGCCAGTGACAGCCGTAGTTTGATGAGGCGACGTGTGCCATGACACGGATCAAGCTTTGGATCAAGCACATACGTGACGTGGTCGCCTGGTCAATAAACTCTCGCTGCAATGTAAACAACAAACTGTGTCGGATTAGTTAGTACCTGTAGTATGAATTCGGACGTAGATAAGCAATAGCTTCCGTGTTTCGGAGTGCGCCGCGTTGTTCAAAGCAAGCCATCAGTCTCGGTAGCTTTTAACTTAGACGCCGTGTCACAACCATGTCAGATGTGATTGAAAAACTAAGATCAGGATGGAAAAGAAGACCGGCTATACGCAAGGGCTGCACGAGATGGGCGCATATTAGTACAAAATTTACCCCTGAAGCCTACGCGTGGTAAACGTTCTGCGTAGGTAAGACTTTAGAACCAGCAACCCCTCAATACAGGACGCGTAATACCTACATCCGAATCCGTTCTTAGGTCAATCGCACACGCACCGGCCAATACTGCTGCTTGTGATAGACAACTTACAAACGACAACCTGTCTCAGCCGCGACGATTTCATTGAAAGATATAGGTAATTGTGTGTTGAGATTTCGTAATTTCATTGAGTCGAAATTCCGGATCCGAAACATCGTATTATGTGTGTGACAACCCCCTTAAGTCGATGATTATATGGCTTGGAAGTTCGCTGTGCCCGTTTATCAAGGCCCCACCACACCACATCTACTCCCGCGGGTGTAGTAAAATACGACCAAGGAATAAATCTAAGGAACGGGCGTCAGCGTTCCCTCTGGATCTTGGGATATATTGCAGCAAATTCACGAATGGCAGAAAGTTACCACTAGTTATTGTATGAAAATACGTCAAAGTACTTTGACATCCACTTCAATCAAATTAAAATTAATTTCGTCGAAATACCGGATCCGGAAAACACCGAGTTATCATAAGATGTGTGGGACAACCGCCTTAAGTCGATGATTATACGGCTTGGAAGATCACTGTGCCCGTTTATCAAGGCTCCACCACACCACATCTATTCCCGCGGGTGTAGTAAAATGCGACCAATGAATAAATCCAAGGAACGGGCATCAGCATTCCTTCTGGATTTTGGGAAATATTGTAGCAAATTCACGAATGGCAGAAAGTTACTACTAGTTATTGTATGAAAATGCGTCAAAGTACTTTGACATCACTTAAATTAAAATTAAAATACATGTCGCCAAAATACCGGATCCAGAAAACAGCAAAATATCATAACGATATGTGTAGATTATTATGGCTTGGAAGATCGCTGTGCCCGTTTATCAAGACCCCACCACACCACATCTACTCCCGCGGGTGTAGTCAAATGCGACCAAGGAATAAATCCAAGGAACGGGCGTCAGCGTTCCCTATGGATCTTGCGGGATATATTAGGTACAGACAATTCACGAATGGTTGTAATATGAACATACGTCACAGTACTTTGACATCACTTAAATCAGCTTGGTACTTGTCATATATCACTATTATAATAATTATTTATTGTCCACATGTCCACAAGTGATTTTTAGTCATCAAAATATTCTTGAGACCGAAATATTTTTCAATTACAAATGTCATCAAAATACTTATGTAGGTATAAGAATGAGCATTAGGTAAGGTACCTTAGGGTAGGTACTTATCTATGGTGGGAATGAAATCTTTATATCAAAAGTCATTAAAAACAAGAGACAACGGCGCCAGTTTAATAATAATAAATCAAGAAAGAAAACACGGACAAATATTTTAAGAGATTGCTCTACAAAATTGTGACAATATCCTTAACAAGGGTAAAACAATTATTCGATAAGAGAACTTGATAAAACAATAAAGCTTAGTCTGTTTATTCAAGTATCATTGAAGCCAGATACAATTTGTATTAAGTAAACAATAGATAGGAAACAACAGATAAACAAGTCAAGTTTGTATAAATTTAGGTATTGTAAAACCAACACAACAATATGAGATAGAAATTTCAGTATGCTAGCTAGCAGAAATAGTCGAGCCAACAAGTTCAAGGACCAAGTCATAAATTCACAAGCCCCGAAGTATTATTAGATTCGGCACCAAGACAGAGGCACGATATTAGAATTCCTATGTAGATATAGAACCTTGCCCCGGGAGATTTATCTCTTCTTACTTATTACTAAGTTTCTTTTTCCTTCGCCATAAGTGTTATAGTTTTGTTAGACCAGTATTCTCAAGACAAATCATACTAACAGCTTCTCCGATCTTGCCAGAGCATTTAGAACTGGCAAACTTTACCGTGACGCCCGTGATGATACAAGGCACGCGTCACATCCCAGGCGTACAGATAAGTAGGTAAATAAAATTGAATAATTTACGAGTAGGTTTTACCGCTGGATGTCACAAGGGCGGTGATGCGAGATATCAAATTATAAGAGGTTTGCACATGCGCACAGACGGCCACCCGACGCGAGTAGCCAGTCTGCTCAGCGCGGCAACACTTTCCGAACGGGCACGCGCGATGCCGAAATTCAAATTCCGAATTTCGAACGCGTGAACGCGGTGAATCGGCGTAGAGATTGTAATGTGCAATTAAAAAAATAAAACAATAATTTTGAATAAAGAACAGTTTGAAAGTGTAAATAATATGAAACTATTGTAGTGAAGAGGAAGTAGCAATAGTTACTCGTTTAAGTAATTAAGTTTTCGTGTAGTTCTGCTATAGAATAAGTGACTTGTATACAAAATATTGCGTGAAAACGTAGTAATTTGGATGAACAAATACTGAGCCTAACTTGGATCCCATTTTGGTAAGAACAAATTACTTTAGTAGAAAACTTTTGGAGACAGCAATTTTCTGAGCCTTTCCGGCACAAAGCTAAGAAGTTTCTTTTATTTCTTTTCATTTCTTGGCTTATTGTTTTATCTCGTCCTAAGAAATCAAACTTGGTAAGGCCTTATGAAAGGCTGGGAGTAAAAAACGGGGGCTCTTATGTTTTATCCGAAGAACCGTAATAAAATTTTATCATTATTCCTGTTATATTTTCGCTTTTATACCTACTCACGCACGGTTTTTGTGTAAACCCTTCCCGTAAGAAGCATCTAGCTCACAGTGAGAGACTCCCAAGAGAACATACCTACCTAAAGAATAGAAAGAAACTGATTTTCATCTCCTTTTTTATCACTTTCCGGCACGCGAGTACTTAGATGTGTAAAACAAGCAAATAAGACATTTGTATTAGACCGGGTCTATCGCGATATTATTTAGGTAAATATTAATAACTAGCGGCCCGTTAGCGGTTTCACCCGCTGCAACTCCTTTTCCCGTGGGAAAAAAGGCATTTTATACATATACGCATACCTTTATATTCTAAGTATTACTTAAATTCATAGCGTGGTTTAGGATGAGTTCCACGACTGATAGAGAAAATAGCGACTTCATTTATACCATGTAAGTAATTATAGAATAGCATCACCCCAATTCTACCCGAGGGTGTCGTAAAAAGCGACTAAGGAATAATTACCCGTGAATTAAACAACTTGCACTGCGCTCGCCAATCCGCCTGCCAAGCGTGGTGAGTATGGCAATACCCCCCAACATGGGGGAGGCCCATGTCCAGCAGTGGACTGATGTGGCTGTAAAGGTAAAGGTAAGTATTGATTGATAAAACAAAGACGTAGATTACCTATGCGAAATCACATATTTATACGTTAGTTATTTTTGAAATCGCATAAGCTGGCCTTGGTCCGGCTCACAGACAAATGAAACCTTTTTCGCGCAGCGCTACTAGACACGCCTTTTGTCAAAATTTCATACAAGACAAGCCTGTCATTTTTGAATGTTTTTGAACGAGTTTGTCATTTGAGGCAAATTTGAGGTGATAGCTCATTTAACCGTTCCGTACGCGTCATATTTAGAAATTTTGTATGAAATTCTATGCCACTCAGGGTGCTGTGCGTACGGTTCGGAACAGAGTGCGTTCACCCTAAAGTGTTGCCACAACCGTCTTTTCAAAATACACATATCCGTCGCCAAAACCTAAATTTGGAGTGTATGAGATTGAATAAAAAAAGAGACTGAAAATGGCCCGTTTATCCCCTTGGTCCACCTCCTGGTCCACCTGGTGGACCACGGGTACCTTATTTTTTCCCTGTGGTCCAGGACAGGTGTCAGCTGTCACACAAAAAAGTGGTTTATATCGGAAACTATGCATGCTAGACTATTAGTTTCTTTGGAAAATTTGTAGGCCTTAACAAGATCTACATGACAGGTGTCAGCTGTCATACTAAAAAGGCGTTTAAATCAGAAACTATGCGTGCTAGACTATTAGTTTCTTTGGGAAAGTTGTATGCCTTAACGAGATCTACATGACAGGTGTCAGCTGTCAAACTAAAAAGTCGTTTATATCGGAAACTATGCGTGCTAGACTATTCGTTTCTTTGGGAAAGTTGTAGGCTTTAACAAGATCTACATGACAAGTGTCAGCTGTCAAACTAAAAGTCGTTTATATTGGAAACTATGCGTGCTAGACTATTAGTTTCTTCGGAAAAGTTTTAGGCTATAACAAGATCTACATGACAGGTGTCAGCTGTCATACTAAAAAGTCGTTTAAATCAGAAACTATGCGTGCTAGACTATTAGTTTCTTTGGAAAAGTTGTAGGCTTTAACGAGATATACATGACAGGTGTCAGCTGTCATACTAAAAAGTCGTTTAAATCAGAAACTCTGCGTGCTAGACTATTAGTTTCTTTGGGAAAGTTGTAGGCCTTAACGAGATCTACATGACAGGTGTCAGCTGTCACACTAAAAGTGGTTTAAATCAAAAACTATGCGTGCTAAACTATTAGTTTCTTTGGGAAAGTTGTAGGCCTTAACGAGATCTACATGACAGGTGTCAGCTGTCACACTAAAAAGTCGTTCCAGAGAATGGGCAGCAAAATTTTCTGTGAATACAACCTTGAACTGCGCTTGCCAATCCGCCTGCCAAGCGTAGTGAGTATGGCAAATACCCCCCTAATAAGGGAATGTCTAGCAGTGGACTGTTGCGGCTGTTATATTTATTGTATCATAAGTATTAGAGTAAGGGTGATTTACAAACAAAATGGTAAAATTACAAATAACACGTGGGAGTCAAAAAAGGACGTCAAGTTCGAGAAATATAAGCTGGTGGCAACACTGGGAATGGCAATTCGGTAAACCAAATTGGCAGGCTATATTGCTCAAAGGGCGTCTCTATCGGGGACCGCGAATGACGTTTTGGTTCTCTGTGGTCCGGCTACATATCGATGACCTAAATACATAATATTGAAATGAAACATAAAAAGAATCAATGTTGACAATTCCCGTGTTAACAAACAGTAGAAAACAAATCATTTTTAATGGCCGTTTTAACAAAATAAAAATGAATACCAAAAAGATCATCATTGTGTTGTGTTGCTATTGTGTTGGATAAATATTTTATAATGGAATTAGACTTGAGTGGTTCCGACTTCCGGGAATCACTTAAAAGGGAGAGTTGGGGAGCTTAATGCGGCATTTTAAATGATTTTCTAGACGAAAGGAGTGCGTATTCTTTGCCTCGGATGATGGGATGGTCAATCATATTGCTCGAAATCGAACGAATTGGATCTGTGCTCAAAACTGGTGTGTAGTTGAACAGTTTTGGACTGCTCCGTCACAAAATAGAGTTAACAGAAGGACCACTCGACCCTATTTAGGACTTCGCGAATGTCACTTGTTAGATAGCCAGGGTTGCTACTGTCAAAAATCTTAAATATAAGAATCAAAACAACAAAAGTTTTTAAGCAAATTTTTACGGTATGATATGACGTTTCTGGCAACCATCTTCTTAGTTACCTTGAGTTCCTCTGAGATTCCAGTAAACGTCAGCTATCGTCAAAATCGTCGCTAGTACTAAGAGAGCCATCCATAAAGGCGCCCCGCGCGCCGTCTCCCTAATTTGTGGCTCCGTTCCCCAAGTGAAATACGTCTTTAGGACGCGTGTTTTTAAATTGAATAGAAATCTAGGTAGTTGCGCCGAACTGCGAGAATAGTCTAATCCCTTGTATCTCACGTTCTTGCCTCCAATTCATTAATCTCAAGAGTACCTGTGTGTGTGTGATTTGTGTAGAACGGGTGTCAAGCGTGTTTTCAATTTGAGAAATTATTATTTTTTAACTCACTTTGAATAACTACTGTCATTTTCTGTCAAATAGACTTAAAAATGACAAGAGTAAATCAAGACTAAAATTGTCTTCTAATTTGACTTAAAATGCGCGATTTCTGTCAAAATAAGGAGACGGTAAAAACAATGGCGACCAGCGCAGTGATGGCGACTAAATTGACTAGAGACTTGCATCTCTTATACTTTTCTAACGCAGTTTAACAGAAAGTGACAGCTCTAATATATGAGATTGTGTATCCCGAATTTCCAGCATTGTATTATGACTTAAACTGAAAATATAGACAATTGTATTAGCACTTGAAAGGGGAAACGAATCTTTTTGGAATAGGTATACAGATTACCTTCGAGGAACAATTTTCTCGAGTGAGTATTATTGGATGAGTGAATAGACGGTTTACAAAGGATACTAGAGTCCAACCGATCATTCGTCAACTCAAAGTCCCACGCGACGACAAGAGTATTATTGTACTTCTGACCTAGTATCTAATACCACAAAATAAAGAATTTGCAGAAGGACAGCTCGCCTATTTCCCGATCATTATTTAGAACCTACCTAAATTCTAGGGCTGCTCCTTTTTCTTTCCGAATTTTAATAATGAGGTTCCTGGGTTTAGTATTCTTAGATAAATTACTTACGTACTTAAATCACACTTACACTATAACACGCAACAATAATATTTGCACTTGCGAATCGCAATTTTGCCGTACGCCCGCACTGAATACTGTTGACACTCAACGACTAGCTACCGGTTTGAGACGGTTTGGTTACGCGCGTAAACGACGGCGGTTACATGTCTTTGTGAGTTTAGTGACGTTTCCTTGTAGCCGACTCTCTATATTGCGCGCCCGCCAATACTGTTTATATGTTGATAGCATAGCAACAGTAAGTTTAAAATATAGAGATATTTGTAAAACAATAAATCCTAGACGCCAAGATCTTCAACAATGTAATATTTTCTTTTCCTTTCTTAATAAAATAAGTTCTCTTACATTATCTAATGTTATTATTAGATAGGTAGATACTTAATAATAAGATCTCATAATCATAAAACCTTGTCGCGTAGATAACAGTAGCACCCCTCTATATCTTTTACCTCAAATAGATATCGTAAAAGCTACTTTATTTAGGGATAAATCCTTAGGGACTTGAGAGATGCACGCAGAGGTAGGTATATGACATGTTTTCGCTATTATCATAAAGATGTCAAAACTGATCTTCTTTGAGGCTTTGAAGTATGAACTTCTTTTCAATGGATTTAAAGGCAATAGCTGTAAGCCAACTGTAAGCACTAACATAATTATTTTAATAGAAAACCAGAATCAATTTAATAATTCAACAACAATATTATAATCATCTTCCTGTCTTTATCCCAAATCGGTTGGGGTCGGCGCATTATGATTTGTTAGAACACAAAATCATGTTGCAAAAGGATTTGGCAATGTTTTATGTTTGGCCGCCTGTCTTGGGAATGCTATTGTAGTTGGTATCACCGCCACCATGTGGTTGACCATAGTCCACAAATATTCAGTTAAGGTCAAAAACTGTATCTACGACGCCTTTTTCAAAACACCCTGAGTAGATGAGGGGTGGCAGTATTCTTAGCCGCTACCACTTGAAATTAACAACAATATTAAATTGGCCTGAAACCTTATTTTAAACGAAATAAATAAAACACTTAAACACGATAAAATATTCCACAATACGATAAATTATTCACGAGATTTAAAATACGGAAAGAGCGTTGGTTGATGTTTTCCTTTTCCATTTCCACCTTATAGAAAGACGTTCACGCTAAAGCGTCGAACGGATTTAAAATTTGGTGGAATCTTTTGAAACCACTAATAGGATTTGGCTACAATGCCTGCCGGCTTAGCCCAGTTCCACACAATCCGGCTCTGATTGCACAAACGCTTTTTCCGAAGCGATAAAATTTACTCGTATAGTGATGTGTGGAGGATTTCAATATTTATGAGCGTCGGACGATATGGGACGATCCTGTTTTAAAATGTAACGAAAAATAGTTTTAAATACGGGATGAAAAGGGATGGTGTGCCGATAGCTATGTTTGTGTAATCAGACCCATCCGTCTATAGCAGTCCACTGCTGGACGCAAGGTATGCCATAAGGCCAGGTCTCTCGTTTTCTTCATCCATAAAACATGCACTTTTCTTTAATGAACAATCATATTCATATAAAAAAGTTGATAGCTAATTGTAAATTTCATAATCGTTGAATAATTTGCAATCACGCCTGCACAATTTTTGGTAGACCGTGTGTAACACCCACTAGGTGCTTCCTTTACGCTATCAACTATTATCTGATACGGTTCTTAACATATTTTTGTTGAATATGTCGAATTTTTCGATTCCACATGACAACACTAGTATAGTAGAACGTAAATTCAGCCCCCACTCGGCGATGCGTAAAGAGCCACGGTTTAAAAAAAGCGTTTACCCGATTCTCGGATTTCTCGCATTTTTATCGACGAATCTCTTTGCGGTGAAGCCGAGCTTGTAATGAAAGAACGGTGCAACGCTTTATGCAAGTTTTGTTTTAACAGAGATTGCTTTTAAATCGGACTTTGTACTTATTGTACACCATTTTCCATTTCCAGTTATTAAAAATTGGTTTTAAAAGAGCACTTACAGTTGTTGTTTGCGTTTTTTGCGAACGGAAAAGATTACAATCAACAAGTTTAATGGGAAACGAAATAAATTAACAGTGAGTGATTTTCATTACTTACCAAACTTTCTGATAAAAGCTCTCAAATGTTATTGTCTTCGAGGCAGGCGAAGTATCTAAATAAGACCATCATTTGGAAGTACCTATGCCAGGCATATTTACAAGTTTTGACAAAAATAAGCAAACTAAAGTATAAAGTCCTCAAAAAATATAAAAAATATAAAATAAAAAACTACCTGCAGACTTGGATAGTTTAACAAATTTGAACAAAATAAACACAGCAATTCCGGACTACTTCAAAACTTTAACGTTAAAGCCGCTTACGAATTGCCCTAGTAACATTTTTGTTGCTAAACTGCCGACGACGGAAACATTTTCAGTATTTGCAGCACTTTATAAGTCGGGGATCACAATAGCACTTTAAACAATTAGCACTGTGCACATAATGCTGTAGGACACTACAATTTTTCACCTTATTACCATACCATTATGGTTCATGTCAAACGGTTTGACAGACGCATGCGTTGGCCCAACGCATGACCCCTTAACGCTGCAACGGATCATCTGTCAAACGGTTTGAAATAAACCTAATTTTGTGAGAATCTTCTTCTCTGTCGGTGCTAGCAGGCGGATACCAAATGTATCGTTAACACTGATTTAAAAACTGTCATAGTCTTTACACACGAGACGCGGTGAAAATTCACATTTTTAAAGCATGCGATAGCGCTGCGGTAAATTAACGCAGCAACGGACGTTACGTATGATCTTCGCCTTAAAGTTTTCTTTAAAGGACGATACAATCGCGACAACTCTTCTGCAAGTGCCGGGGACGAGATGTCTCTTGGCAGATCCAAGTCTGAAGTAAAGAACGAGTTTTCTTGGATAACATGTTCTCCCTACTGAATTTGATATCATAAAAAGTTTATATGAATGTTTTGGTGTCTCTTCGTGAAGGTTCTGTGAACTTGAAATAACTCGATAAAAGCATTTTGTTGCTTAGATAATAACGAATTCTGGGAAAAACTGGTGGTGTAACAAATAAAAAATATTTAAATTAGTTCATTTCTGCACCATATTAAAAACGATTGGTTTGGTCTCTCTACATTTTTATGTGCTTATTCTGTCTACTTCAAGTCTATGCCTGCTTGGTTGGCTTTAGGTAGAGCTTATGGAGTTTACGCCGCAGATAGCTTTCGTGACTATGAAATCCAGCTAGGGTTTCAGAAATGCCCTATACTTAAATTGTAAATGAAACCTAGTGGGATTATTAACGCAATTCTGACCTATTATTTATAAGTTTGCTTTTTAACTGAAAAATATGTAGTAATAGTTGGCACTCAAGAATAAAAGTAGGCACTCAAGAATAAAAAAACATTATTTTAAATATATCGTTATCATGCTCCGAAATTCCCAAAGCAAAATGTCGTATCTATGCTATAAATACTGACAAAGCTTTTTCACACACATTGTAACTTCCCACAAAAAGGGGTGTCACCGCTTTTCCACAGACCCCTTTCCTCTGCATGATACAGATTTCCCCCTGTGATTGCTCAAACGAGTACTGCACAGACACAGCCTGATCAAAGGACGCCGCCACCCAGGTACTATCAGTGGCACATCAACCTAGACTCTTTGAAAGGATCAACCTAGGCGCAAACTCCACCAAAAAGACGAGGGCATAGGACGTAAGAATGACAGTTGACAGACAAGTGATCGTCAAATATTCTTCTTAGTTTTTGACGCTAGCTGTCATAGATGCGACGCTTTGGCGACGCTTTGGCGACGCTTGTGTGTGCCTTTGTCAATACTTTTTCGTACATTTTGTATGGAAACGTCGCGATGTCAAACGTCAAGCGTCATGCCCTACGTCCTATGTCCTTTCCTTGTCCTCTCTGTGGAGTTTGGGGCCTATACTGAATTTTCTTATAAAGCGTATGAAAAACCGGTTACAGTTGATATATGAAAGAGGTAGGCTGATTTGCTGCTGATGTGTACAGGTATTAGGTAGGTACTTTGATTAACAAAACATCAAAGAGATTTTATATTGACCATTATTTTGTTGAAATAGCGGTATTATAATATTTATTGGTCGTATAAATTCCATTAAAATTTCAAACGGGTATGTTATGGTTATGATTATGAATTTATGATAGTGATGTGACTTCGTGAAATAGAAATGGAATAAAATTAATTAGATAGTTTTTATTGCACAGAGTTTAATGTACCTAATTATGTGCATTTTATATTAAAATTAAGTAGGTATCCTTTAACAAGTGTATTTTGATGTCATTATGAGTGGAATATTATCATGAATCGAAATTAGTTAGTAACTTATAGGTAACGAGTGAACAGATTTACAAAAAAAAAATTGGTTTTAGATGATGCATAGATATACACTAGATTAAAATCGTAAGTAAGTAAGACATTAATATGTAAGTACCTTTTGTTACAAATCGCAGGTGTTTATTTTGTTAAAACAAATGCAAATGCACAGACTTTAAGAGCTAAGAAAAGAACTGTTTTTGTTATCTACATTTTTATCACTCTGCATACAATTTACTCACTCTCCAAGCCCGTGATATGTGGATGAGATTTGCAAATATAAAGTCTAGAGGGTAACTTAGCTTCAGCTTCAGCTTTGATATCAACAGATATATTTTAAAGAGTATTTATGATGGTTGGAAAAGCAAAATAAAAACCTGCAACAATGGAGCTCTATTTATTTGACACATTGTTGGATAAAACTAAGCTATATCCTGTGATTATAATTTGTGTGGTGTCGGTTTATGCCTTGTGGTGCTGGCTTAGAATAGCAGCATCACCCCATATCTGTCCCTTGGGTGACGTCTCTTCATATGGGATACTGAGTCGATAAACGATCCAATGAACCTTGGTGCAAAGAGTTTTTCAACCGCCCACCGATAGTAAGAAACTAAGTACTTCACTAGTTTGTCATATCATAAAACAAGGGAACTGCCAACTAAAAGTAAGTAGTATGTCAAATACTAGATATTACGTAAGACAGATACTCCTGTAGTATATCCAATACTAGATAAATACGGTAGACTTCTTTTTGCTTCAAAGCGCTTTAGAAGCTATCAGTATCAACAACATTAAAATAGGTTGCTAACCTAATGGGTTTACTCGAGACTACAACCTCTCGATTCTGTATTCCGAGCACAATCCGATTTAACGTAACTGGCAACCAATTGCATCAACACCAAACTATCGAGACACTTACAGAAACTAATGGTCAGCCCATTCAAATAGTCGGGGGTTGGGAAACGGATCAAAGTAAGCCATTATAGTGCTTAGTGGACCGTTAGAGCTTGTGAAACTCATTCCATACCGCTTTTGATGTGACTGAATCACCACAATTTGATGGTAAAGACATTCGACATTTTATATTTATGTGGGACGTTACCTTTTTTTTATTGCACGTGTGATTGGATCGCAGCACTCAGCAGACATAGAACTACCGATGCAACTAAAATTTGTCATATTTACGTAAGGCAGGCGGATTGATGAGCACTGAGCTACATCTTTCATTCATGAAAAAAGCTGCTGCTCATTCCTTGCATCCGCTTATCCATTAGTTTAGCAGCCTTTTACGATACCTACAAGCAGGTATAAATAGATAGTTTCTATCCTTACCCGACATCGTAAGCTTAGAACAGGATTTTAGTAATTTTGTCAATTAATGTGCTTTTGTTTTCATATATAAAATAAGAATGCCTAGCACAATTTATTTTTTATCTACATTTCTTGTGACTAATTCTTCTGGCTTAAAGACTTTAAGCTAAGCTAAGTAGAGCCCTTATTAGTTTAACCCAAATTCTGAAAAAAGACTTTGGATTTATGGCAGTATCGCTATGTTATGTAGGTATTACAAGAAATTGCTCTGGGATCCAGAGATTTCCTTATAAGTTTTCCCCAATATTTATGACAGCATGAGTGGTCGATCAATTTCTTTTGTAAAAGTTTTATTAGGCTGTAGTTAATTGATTTAGTACTGATATCGCGTGATCGCCTTTCATTAGAAACTTTTTCAATATTGGAACAGCTCCAGAATCGATATTTCGATAATCGACTTTTAATATCTCAGATTAATAAAATGCCGTAGACTTTTATCGTAGGTAATGGTGTTTTATAATACCCATAAATTCATTATGTGACACGGGGTGCGGTATTCAAGCGCTTGTTCTTTTATTTCTTGAATGCTTGTACCTACAGGTAATTTCTTAAGCAAAAGAGTAGCTAAAGCCGCTAGAGCAAATACAATTTTGTATTATTAAAGTAAACTACTTAATTGGTAGTTAAAATTTGAATGACAACACTGCATTTAATAAAAAAGAAATAAAACATACACATAGGTATCACGCCTTTATTGACCGTAAAAATACGGTTGCTATCGCCACGTCCATCAAATATTTGAAAACCGATTCAGTAAAATCGTGTATCATATCATAGTATTGACAGGATGTTAGCCTGTCACATAAAATTGATATAAAATAAAATAGGGTAACGAAAAAATACATTTTTACCGTTTTTCTAACTCTTGGCTCAAACCCGTTCGACGAAGTTGAAAACCCATAATCAGGATGCCGCTTACAACTTTAACTACTTCCAAACAATATCGTAACAGTATATTATTACCGTAAATGATGCAAAACTTTATCTTTCCGAAACTATCTTCAAACCAGTTCTCGCGAGACGAACACTAACTACTTACGCGAAAAATAATTGGCACTGGCACAAGTTTTTCCATCTTTCAGAGTAGGACGGCCAAGAAAATGGGGTAAGGAAATAAATATTCGTGAGCCTCTACTAAGTTTTGTGCGATTCCTAGATCAGTAGGCACCTACTTTTTTGTTCGCATTTCCTACAGGTAGGTACAACATACATAATTAATTATGCAGCTGTCACCCCGTCTCGCTCAAGGCCCAGCTGGGTGTAATTTCTTTGAGGTGCAGCATGTCGTACTAAACATCTATGTAGGTAAACTACCTGTGCTAGTGCAGTCACCTGTCTCAATAGTGTTAGAGCATGAACGAGAGTGTTTGAGCATGAGGTTATAGCAGATATGTATGGGAGACCCGTACAAAACCGTATACCCGGGTAAAACCGTAAACTGTCCTCTTTGATGGGTTCTATACGAAGGATAGCACGATGTATCCCACGAAAACTCAGATTTCAAATATATAATTCTTTAATTAAATCTCATCTAATTTATCAAATTGAGTTATGGGGCAGCGCGAACAAGACTACTCTTTCGGACTTACAAATTATACAAAACAAACTAATTAAAATACTCTTTCACTATCCTCACTTAACACCTACCACTAAAATATACGAACAAACAAATTTAATGAATCTCAAACAATTATATACTTATCACACATGTATCCTCATTTGGAAAGTGCTCAATAATAAAATTCACACTTCAATATCATTCGTCCAAACGAGGCATATAACTAAAAGGTCCACGCGGCGTAGCAGCTACCTTATCCTACCAAAGATAAGAACGAACTATGGTAAACAAATGTTCACCTACGAAGGTGCTCAGCTGTATAACCTGTTACCCTCTAATATAAAAAAATCTAGTTCATTAAATGTGTTTAAACGCAAATTATCCCAGCATATACTCGGTGTTTCTATTTAAACATTGGCTTGTTATTGTGAAGAGGTATTAATAAAACAACTTAATCGATCTTATATTATATAATACCAAGCTAACGACGATAATATGCATGTTTAAAATGTAAGTACTTTATGTTCTCTTGTAAGTGACAAATTGTCTTTTAATGAGAATAAATGATCTTTAAACCTAACCGTATACCACTGTTATCTCCGAAGTCGTTTTGAATTTCGCGCGCGCGCGCCATTTGAAAGCAGCTACGAATAGGATCAATCCGTCAACAAACATTAGTCGATGCATGCCCACGCGTTAATGAGTTATCGATAAAAAATTATTTGAAGGTGCTCCGATCTAATTTTTGCGTTTACAAATGCGTTCTCTGTATAAAATAAGTGAGTAGTAGGCAAGTACCAAATTGGTTACGTATTTCTGTGTGTATTTACTGTATAACTGTTACGGGCAATTTGATAAGTCCGGGCACTATTAATAGTGACCGGTCAGTATTAATAATGCCCGACCTAATTGGGCAATGTGATTAAAACAGCATGATTAATTACTTTTACCGGTCAGTATGAAAAATTCCCACCCTGCCTTGGGCAAAGTAATAAAAATAAAGAACTGTAATGTATATTTTTATTAAATGAAGTTAAACTTACATTATTACAAGGAAAAGTTATCAAAAAACTAAGTTTTGAACATCATCATTGGCCTCATACGTCTGTGACAGACGATTTATTCAGTGTCTGAGGCAAGATTTTTCATGGCTGTATAAGCCGATACGGGAGCGGCATGACTTTCCGCACGCTCTACAAACGAAGGTGGAATTAGAGACTGGCACATGCATGTTTAGATGTCGTTTTTGCCTTTTGTTTGCGAGACCAGCGAACCAGGCATCATCGTGAGCTTTACGCCCATCAAACACACGCTTTCGCCATACATCCCTATTCTCAGCAAGCTTCTCCCAGCTTTGATGGTCGATGTCAAACGCAGCCATGTCCCGTTTGGCGCAATCTTTGAAACGTAGCATCGGTCTTCCAACTCCTCTTTTGGCGTTAGCTACGGCGCCAAGTAGGACACGCCGCGGTAGACGCGAAGGTTCCATGCGGTACACATGCCCTAGCCACCGCAATCGTCTTTGCTTAAGCAAAGCGGTAAAGCTAGGCAGCTGTGCAATTTCTAGAACTCGCTCGTTTGTGACTCTGTCCTGCCAAGTTATATGCAAGATGTTTCTTACGCAGCGCATATGGAATGTGTTGAGTCGACGTTCTTGTTTTGCGTACGAAGTCCAGGTTTCAGCTCCATACAAGAGTATGCTTAGAACGCAAGTTTGGTAAACAATTATCTTGGTTTTTGTGGTCAGGTGTTTATTATTCCATACTCTTGTACTGAGCCTGCCGAACATGGTCGCCGCTTTGCCGATACGAGTATTGATCTCAGCATCGAGGGTGAGATTGTTCGACACAGTCGACCCCAAGTAGCAAAACTTGTCAACTATGTTCAAGGGAATGCCACCGAGCAAAATACGTGGTGTTTCTCCACCTTGAGCTAGCACTACTGTTTTTTTGGCATTAATGGACATTGAGAACAGAGAACACGCGTGGGAAAACTTATCAACAATGTCTTGATGCTCACTTTGAGAATTAGCAACGAAGGCTGCATCGTCAGCGAACAAAAGGCTATCGACGAATAAGTCATCGCGGTTACGCTTTGACTTAAGAAGCGAGATATTGTACAGCTTCCCGTCAGCCCTAGTGTGCAGGTGTATACCCTGTTGGTCATCGCCGAAAGCAACTTTAAAAAGCAATGAGAAGAAAATACCAAACAGGGTAGGAGCCAACACGCAGCCTTGGCGAACACCTCTACGCATTTCGAACGGCTCGGATGTATTGCCGTTAAAAACAACAGATCCTTTCATGTCCTCGTGGAAGGATTTGATGAGGCTTAGAAGTTTTGGAGGGCACCCGATGTTTAAAAGTGCAGTATAGAGTCCTTCCCTGCTCACGGTGTCGAAGGCTTTGTTAAGGTCGACGAACGCCACAAACAGAGGTGTTTTCTGCTCTCTACACTTTTCCTGCAGTTGGCGAAGTGTAAAGATCATATCTGTTGTGGAACGTTGGGCGCGGAATCCACATTGCGATTCGGGATATACACGATCAGCAAGTTTCTGGAGTCTTATTAAGACTAACCGAGCAAATAACTTACCTACTATACTTAAAAGGGATATTCCACGATAAGTTACAGTCACCGCGGTCACCTTTGCCTTTGTATAGGGTAATGATGTTAGCATCGCGCATATCCTGTGGTATATATCCCGCTTCCCAACATTTACACAACAGATTGTGCAGGATGGGTAATATGCACTTAAGCCTGATAATTTCGGCGTGGGTACCATCGTTTCCAGGTGATTTTCCAATTTTAAGCTGCTTTACAGCCTTGTGGTACTCCCTTATGGTAGGAAGATCATCTAACTCAGTCCAGGTAGCTAGTTTTGGCATGCAATCTGCAGCTTCTGGCATTATGTTCACTGGTTCTGAGTAGAGACCAACGTAATGTTCTACCCATCGTTCGAGTTGGCGTTGAGCATCTGTAATAACAGTGCCGTCCGCTTCTTTAAGGGGGGCTGTTTTTAGGAAAAGGACCAAGGGCCTTTTAATCCCAGCGTAAACACCACCAAAGTTTCCCATATCAGCGCATGATTGAATGCTTTGACAAAGCTCGGTCCAGTATGCATTTGCGAAGTACCGTGATGTGCGTTGTAAAGCTGATTTTGCATTCGATAGGTCGATACGCGTCTTTTCGGATGGGTTAAGGCGATGTTTTAGCGCAGCTTGTCGTTTGGACTCGAGCAGAGGTGTAATGTGTTCGAGATTTTCAGCGAACCAGTCCTGGTTTTTGGCTTTCTGATGACCGAAAGCCGTACCGGCTACTTCTGTAAGTAGCTTCTTTACTTTGCCCCATTCCTCCTCTATCGGAGCGTCTACATCCCAGGTGGCAACTTCGTCGCG
Organism: Phthorimaea operculella; assembly: GCA_024500475.1. Taxonomy (NCBI): domain Eukaryota; kingdom Metazoa; phylum Arthropoda; class Insecta; order Lepidoptera; family Gelechiidae; genus Phthorimaea; species Phthorimaea operculella. The sequence continues at coordinate 4,951,028 of JANFCV010000002.1, read as the reverse complement.
TACCAGCTCTTCATACTTTTGGACCACCTCATCGTCTCTGGTTTTTGGAAGATCGAGCTTCTTCCTACCAGGCAATTTGGATGAGTGGATCTTTTGTGAGCTATAGCAACTTGTGATGCCACCAGGGAGTGATCTGTGTCACAATCAGCGCTGTGAAATGATCGCGTGTGCAGAGTCTCGCGGAGATTTTTCTTTGGTAAGGATAAGGTCCAGTTGATGCCAGTGTCCAGAACGAGGATGTTTCCAGGACACTTTGCGAGTTGATTTGCCTTTAAAGTAGGTATTGGTAACACACAGTAGGTGTATCGAGCATAGCTCTAATAAACGTTGGCCGTTTTCATTAAGCTTCCTATACCGTGGTTACCTATACAATCTGGCCAAGCAATGTTGTCCTGTCCGACCCTAGCGTTAAAATCGCCCAGAATATATAAGCGGTCAGATGGTTTTAACCCGCGTAGAGTCTGGTCGAGCTGGTCATAAAACTGTGTTTTGGCTTCATCTGTTGAGGATAGTGTTGGTGCGTAAGCAGAAATCAGTGATACGTAACCATGGTCCGTATTTAATCGCAGCAACATAATGCGTTCCGAGATGCCGCAAGGAGCCTCTATAGATGTTAAGAGGTCGTTGCGTATGGCAAAGCCAACACCATACTCGCGCACAGCGCTGCTGTCCTTTCCTTTCCAGTAGAATGTATAATGTGTCTCACGCAAGGAACCCTCGTCAGGAGTCTGGTCTCTTGTAAAGCGCAAACAGCAATGTTCAGTCTGTGTAGTTCGGCGTCGATTACGGCAGTTTTACGCAGATCTTGTGCGTCAGTAGAAGAACCTCCACAGGTGTCAGGGAGGCCTGTCCTCATAGTACGGACATTCCATGTTGCAAATCGCATGGATAAGCGGGGTTGGTTTATAATATTTTTATGCCTGTTAGTCGCAGGTGTACAATGTAACGGCGCCGATTGTCCAGTTGAGGCTGGTGCTCTACACCCTAAAAGAGCAAACCAGCACCGGGGCGGATCAGTACCTTATTGGTCGGGGGCTGCCCAACTTGGAGCGGGCGGTAACTGATCAGTGGGTCTACGATGGACCCTCCCACTGACGGAAGCGACCCCTGGCGCCCGCACTTACGCCCATACGTGCAGACTTATAACCGGTCACTGCCACTTCCCGTGTTGTTATCCGCGAGACGCGGGTGAAGTTTCCTCTCCACAGACACTGCGTTGCCTGGGACGCAATTATGGAAAACGCAGGGCTGCCCAGGACCTGCGCCACCCTCTCGGCCTTCCTGGCTGACTCCACAGGAACGACGAGTCGATACGTGCGGAGCCAGGTCGGCTGCAGGAGTCTGCCGCACGATATATATGACTTAATCGCACCTGACGGAGACCCCATTCCGGGTTTAAGTGTGGAGTTTTCCTTCTCCAGGACCCTGATCCACTTGGGTCGGAATGAATCCCTCGGTCGGCTCTTACGACCCCCACGGGAAGAGAAGGGGTGGTGCTATTCTACTCTGCCGGCACCACACGGCTGAACATAGGTAGAACACGGTTTTGAACAGAACACGGTTTTGAACATAGAAGTTGAATAATAAACAGTTAAAAATGTATAACATTAGTAGCTAATTACTTTTTATTCATACAATTACTTAATAGAAAAGTTATTAAAAATAATTCAAACATGAAAGTAAAAAATAAACAGTTAAAGATGAAATATTATCAGAAGTTGCCTACTTTTTTTAAATAAAAATATTACTTTGGTATTTTAATTAGTAAATGAAGTTAAACTTACATTATTTTCATTAAAGTTATCAATTAATTTGAACATGTGAGTTAAAAATAAATGTAATAATATCAGTAGCACTATTTTTGATAAAAATATTTGGTACTTCAATAGTTAAAAAATTAGTGGACTAAGAATTTATTACATGGACCACGGGCACTCGGGCACTATTAATACTGACCGGTCCAAGTGATTAATTAATCATTTTGCCCTACGTTTTTGGGCACTATTAATAATGACCGGTCAGTATTAATAGTGCCCGATTAATCATGTTGCCCGTAACATAACCATAGTGTTTATGCCGGCAAATCAAACTTGTGTATGTAGTGAAGCTTCAAAGTATGTGTACTGGGACCTGGGGCAAAACCGTATGGGGTAAAACTGGCCAGGTTGATTTGTATATGTTACAGGCAAAACCCTTAACCAGTCAATAACGTTAATGACTGGCAAAACCAGTCAATAACGTTATTGCCTAAGGTACTCAGTCAAAACCCTTATTGACTGATTTTATCTAATGAAATCAGTCAATAACGATATTGACTGACGTGCCCAGTCAAAACCCTTAATAGATACGTCCTGGCTGGTCTTAGATCACCATCAGGACCGTTAGATGGTCACAGCCAGAGTGGAAGTCTACAGTCTTGCTCGCCGGTTGTTATTCCATAAGGACATGCCCAAGTCGTAGATGGCTCTTCACTTATGTTGACCTCAGCAGATACGTGGCCTCACCTCCCAGAAGTCATAGACCTCCCGGTGGTTACTCGAAGACTCGGGCTCAGTGCCATCGGCGAGCGAAACAGTAGACTTTCACTCTGACTGCCTCCACCTTCTATCTTCTATAAGATGCATTTTGGTGAGCGTGCGCAATCGCCCAACGACCTGATTATCCTCATTCCACTTCCGGGAACGCGTCGCCGACTGGGATTAAACCTTTTATCAGCTGGTGAGATAGCAGACAAATGCGAGCCTACCGTACTAAAAAAAAAAACATCGATCCTGACGGTTACTATGCAGTAACCACTCCTACCCGCCACATCGCACCAAAGCTCATCGCACCGCACTAATACCCACCGCATCGCTCATAATCTCCCCGCAACGCAGTGCTACCCGCTGCATCGCACACCGAAACTCTCCGCACCGCACTGTTTTCCGCCGCATAGCACATAAACTCACCGCAACCCAGTGAAACCCGCCGCATTACACACCGAAACTCACCGCAGCGCACTGCTATCCGCCGCATAGCACATAAACTCACCGCAATTCAGTGTAACCCGCCGCATTACACACCGAATCTCTCCGCACCGCACTGATACCCGCCGCATAGCACATAAACTCACCGCAACGCAGTGCTACCCGCCGCATCGCACACCGAAATTCTCCGCACCGCACTGCTTTCCGCCGCATAGCACATAAACTCACCGCAATTCAGTGCTACCCGCCGCATTACACACCGAATCTCTCCGCACCGCACTGATACCCGCCGCATAGCACATAAACTCACCGCAACGCAGTGCTACCCGCCGCATCGCACACCGAAACTCTCCGCACCGCACTGCTTTCCGCCGCATAGCACATAAACTCACCGCAACGCAGTGGTTACTGCATAGCGGACGTACCTATTAAGGGTTTTGACTGGGCACGTCAGTCAATATCGTTATTGACTGCTTTTAATAGATAAAACCAGTCAATAAGGGTTTTGACTGAGGCCCTTAGGCAATATCGTAATTGACTGGTTCTTTCAGTCAATAACGTTATTGACTGGTTAAGGGTTTTGCCTGTAACATATACATTTACAAAGAAAAAATGCGACATGCTATTGAAAGTGTGGTTGGTGGTGAATTCCGGTATTTAAAAGCGACACAAAGTTATGTCATACCGAAATCGATGCTGCAAGACCGGGTGAATAAATTTAGATCATCTGGTAATCTGGTGGCAGCTACCAGCAAAGGATTGGGAGGTATACGGTTTTGTCCACCCCCGGGGTAAAACCGGAAATTTATGACTTTTTGTTTGAGATTGATTATTTACGTTCTTTATTGATTTTAATAGTTAATGACCAGTGCAATGTGTACCAGGTTATATGCTTTAATAAAGGTTACCAAATGGTAACCCAATATTTATTATTGGCTGAGCTACATAAGTTTTCCATTAAATATACGGTTTTGACCCGGTCTCCCCTACCTATAGTTAGTACCTATTCTTTAACAATGGTGAAGACTAACGAAAATATTTGTATGTTTTTAGAAAACACTACACAAGTGACTGTATTATCTATCAAAACGGACTACTTAACAAAGTTTTTGTTACGAATAGCCCCCAAAGGCAGACTTGCGAATGTTTGTGTCCCTTCCAGCAGTTACTTTCCTTATTTATTTGAAAAAAGAATATGTTTTCCCATTGTGAGTGTTTCCGCTTTGTCTTGTTTAGTTTCGGTCAAGCTTCGCGACGCGAACGTCCACTATCCAAGTTTTTCGCGTGAGTTCAAAACAAAGTAGAGTAGGTAGGGTACTATCAGCACATCACAACCTATCCATTCACGAGAGATTTGACAGCCGATGTGGCGCAGTAGTTAGTATGCCTGCCTGATACGCAAAGGTTCCAGGTTCAATTCCCGGTGGGGTCACCCACAAAGTTGATATTTATCACTTTGTGAATTTGTTCCCAGTCTGGTTAGGACATTGCAGGCTGAACCACCTGATTGTCCGCAAGTAAGATGGTTCCGTGCTTCGGATGGGCACGTTAAGCCGTCGGTCCCGGTTGCTGTCTATGATGGCGGTCGTTACACAACCATGTCAGAGGCCTGCTACTTGCAGTAGACGGTTGAAAACCTCTGACACCAGGGTTCATCGGGTCTTTGAACAATTCGGTGTCCCTCAATGAGTGTCCCTCACGAAAAAAAAAAAGAAAAGAGACCAGGATACACTAGATTTTTGTACATTTTTTAGGAGTGACCAGCAAAAGTTGTTCCCTACAAGAATAGGTTGATGTGCTGCTTGCCGTGTGATGCCGGCCTTTGCCGTGTGATGCCGGCCTAGAATAGCATCACCCCAATTCTACCCGTGGGTGTCGTAAAAAGCGACTAAGGGACAATTATCCAGGGAATGGGCAGCAGCGTTCCCTGTGAATTAAACATCTTGCACTGCGCTCGCCAATCCGCCTGCCAAGCGTGGTGAGTATGGCAATACCCCCCTAATACGGAGGAGGCCCATGTCCAGCGGACTGTTGTGGCTGTTAAGGTAAGGTAAGGCTGCTGATAGTACATGAAATCGGGGAACAAAACAGAATGGATAAATATGGAAGAATAGATGAGGAGTGCCATTTATTATGATTGATAGAATTATTTTCTTTATGTGCTTTTCCCCACTATAATCATATTATTTAGGTTTGTGATAAATTACAGAGATCCATTTTGTATGTTTTAATGTAGGTAAGTATATTTTTTCTTAAGACGAAAACTAACAAATATTTTCTATTGTTTCAGAGAAAAGTCATCGAACATAGTGGAGTGCGACTAAAACATGTGTTGACTCGAAACAACACTTCTATCTACACCTTCACCGGTATAGATGTGTGAAAGTGTGTTTTTGTGTGAATTTATGATGTGAATAAGACAACCGTGATGTGGCTCCCGGGTCTGCTGTGTTTATTCTTCTACTTAGGTGAGTACCTACTTGATGTACTTATTGATTTGTTTCATAAAGTAATATTGACGGGCGCGCCAATCACAGAGAGTCGCCTTTTTTTTTCTTCAATTTATTTTTAATAGGTAAGTACTATTTTGAAAAATGGATATTTACTCGCCAAACTAAACAGTTTGATGGCCTAAAAGAAATCGTCACTACATTCACACACACATCTACGCGCAAGATTTAGAAAAAAAACCGGCCAAGAGCGTGTCAGACATGCCTACAAATAGGGTTTCGTAGTCAACGTTTAAATATCAGGTTTTTCAGCATTACAAACTTAATTTTGTTGCTGGTTTGTTAGCAGCAGTATGATGACCAACCGCAAATAGAAAAACTCAATTTTTCCTGAAACCTTTAAGGGTACAATATCCGTTATAGTTTTCATTGTAAGTTCAGATTGTAAGCTATATTCCATATTTATTTCAAATTTTTAGCGTTTATACTTTAGAAGTTACAGCTGGAACAAATTATGGGTCAAAAACGCCCTTTTTAAAAGCAAATATCTCGTGACAGAAACATTTTAGAGAATTTGTTTCAAAAAATTCTCACCTTAATTTTAAAAGACCTATTCAACGATACCCTACTCAATATTACAGAAGAAAAAAAAAAATTTTGCCCCCCTTTCACTTGTATGGGAGGGGGTCCAAAAAACATTTTAAATATTTTTTTCTTAACACTTCTATATTTGGGTTAACACGATCTATCTTCTCACCAAATTTCATGTCGATAGTTCTAAAACTGACGAAGATATGAGGGCGCGGCATACAGACAGACAGACAGACAGACAGACAGACAGACAGACAGACAGACAGACAGACAGACATGACGAAACTATAAGGGTTTCTAGTAGACTACGAAACCCTAAAAAGGCTGCCTCTCCGCCTGGGCAGGGTAGGTACACAAAGTAAGTATTGGCTAGCGCAATCCAGAGAGTCGGCTTCGAGCAAACGCGGCTAAACTCACTCGGACATCCACACGCGTCGTTTACGCGCTCTGTGGAACCGTGTCGAACCGCTAATGGTTGAGTGTAAACGGCGCGTTCGGTGCGGGCGGACGGAAACTTGGCGAGTAAAGAAATTTGGGTGTAATAATACCACAGAAAATTGTGAATTAATGAAAAGTATAACTCTTTTAAGTATTTGATAAATAAATAGATACCTACTTCAAACACTAGAAATGGAGGGATTTCTTTTTAAAAATCTTATTTTTCGTTCGTAATATGTGCTTTAGCGTTTTAGGTACGTACCTACGTAGAAGTAGGTAGGTTGCGCTTTAGTTTGATTTGGTAGGTTAAATGGGTTTAGGTAGGTAAGTACCTACTTATAGTAGATAGATACCTACTTAGTCAGCATTTGAGGTGAAGCGATGAGTACCTACCTACCGAAATAGCGATAGCAAAAGGTCCAGGTTATGTCATCTTCATTTTTAACCGACGAAAAAAAAACGGAGGAGGTTTCAGCCCGAAACGGAGAGGATTCAGCCCGAACTTTTTTTTTTTTTTTATGTACCTATGTTCACCGATTACTCAGAGACGCTTGGACCGATTTGAAAAAATCTTTTTTTGTTTGAAAGGGTGCACTGTCCAGGTGGTCCCATAGTCATCAGGTCAGGATCTGATAGAAGAATCCATGACAATTCAATAAACTCTTCATATTATGCGACACATTTGAAGCATAATGGCTGTGTGGTGCCGGCAGAGAAGAATAGCACCACTGCCTCTCTTCCCATGGGGGTCGTAAGAGGCGGCCGAGGGATAAACCCGACCCAAATAGCCAGGGCCAACCGTATGGTGGCGGTTAATCCACCACAATAGCATTCCCTAGGAGGGTTGACGTCTGGTAGGCGGCAGGTCATAAAATTCAGCCAAATCCTTTTGCAACACGATTTTGTGTTCAAAGAAACGTGTTGCGCCGACCCCAAGTAATTGGGATAAGGGCAGGAAGATGATGATAATTTGAAGCATAATGGTAGGCTTATAAACCAAGCGTCGCGGCAACGACGCGCGTCAACGACGCCGTCAAATTTTGACGGCGTCGTTGTCGCTGCGGTCTTGTAGAAAAACCCGACCGCATCCCAAACAAGCCCTGAGCTTCTCAGCGCGCTGTCAACGTGACGGCGACGCGGCGGCGTCGTTGACGCTGACGCCCGGTCTTTCTGGTATTGGTATCCCCATACAAACCAGTCATTTGACAGCGACAACGATGCCGCCGCCGCGACGCTTGGAAAATAAGGGTACCATAATGTACTTTTTTACCTACACGATTGATGTCGACCCGTTAACTCTCTGCCAAACATCTGTCAAAGATGTCCACCAAAAAAGGAGATTACTTTTATAGGTAATGTACCTATCTGTAAGTATTTTATGTAGTTAAGTTTCTTTGTCCGCTTGAAACTCTTTAGAAGCAGTCAGTTTGCTATTTTGAAAGTAAATTAACTTGAAAAGTAGCCACTAAAAATTATGAAATAAAAACTTTTTAACAAAAAATATCACCGCCGAAAACTGAAAAGTCAAAAATAATAAGTATTGTTAGTATAGGTACTTACCAAAGACATATTTTTGGAAATTTTACCTACAATATTGCAGCTGAGTAATTTTGAGTCGGCGTCATGCCAATGAAGCGTGTTAATTACTAAATTTGTAAAATTTTTTCGACGCCGACTCAGAATTACTCAGCTCCAATATTGTAGGTAATATTTCCAAAAATATGTCTTTGGTAAGTACCTATACTAACAATACTTATTATTTTTGACTTTTCAGTTTTCGGCGGTGATATTTTTTGTTAAAAAGTTTTTATCGATCATTAGGTAGGTATCTACCTATGGTAGTCCAAATGGATTATTACGATCCTGGATATTTTTTAATTTTTTCGTCACGGCAGCTGGTGACCTTCGAAACTATGGTAGGTAAGTATACTTCGAAATTAAGGTAGGTACCTACCTACCAACTTACAGCTACAGATACAGTTTCCATGCCCGCATTTTTTCCGGGCGTGTCCCCGCGTTTGTCATGTCGTCATGTTCATGTCATGATAGTCACCTACCAACCTACCTACCTACCGTTCCCAACGCGTATCGCCCGCCCGCCAATACATTGGTAGGTAGGTAATCTGTGTGCGACTGACTAGTGACGGCACGTTTGACTTTCCATCGCTTGACTCCCTGTTCAAAAATACCTACCTTCCAACCATAGGTACCTAAACTATTAAAGTTCGTGACTGGAAGATAGGTATTTTTAGGCCTTTCTTTTAGGTAGATACCTTCACTTGTTTTCCGTGGGAAACACCGACGAACGACGTGAGGAACCCTCTGTCGTGTCGGTCATCGCCGCCGACCGGTCCTCTACATACCTACTACCTACTTACCTACCTGCCTACCTATGGGTCGCTTCGCTCACTACCTAGTCTCGTGACCCAAACACTTGCCTATCTACCGATTTAGGTGGGGACCTACTTATTTCCTATTAGAAATATAACCTTCTCCTTTGGTAGGAACCTACTCCCAAATGGTAAAAAATATTTCATAACGGCCAGATAATTTAGGAGTTTATCAATTGCATATACCTAATTCATACTTACAAACGATGGATAACTTCATTTAAAAATCAGAAAGTAAAAGTAGCAACCCTAGAGAGTAGGCATAAGTGATCGAAAGAAGGGGCGAGCTGGCCTTCTGGTGGTAGGTAGCGCTGTCTCCCTAATTTGAGGTTTGAGGAAGGGAGTATATTTTTAGCTATGCTCTCTTGGTACTATTCTTAAGTTTAGGTAGTAGCTAGCTAGCCATACTATGCCTACCTACATCGATACCGACACACAGGTACCTAATTCATCATAAACTGGGACATCTAATTCGGGAATTTGCTCATCTCGCGTTGCTAGATAGTTTACCGTGATTTGATTGGGGCAACGATAATGAGATGGTAACTCAATATCATATTGTGCCTACCTACTTAGATAGGTACTATAAATATAGTTAGAAGATAACTGGGGGCGATGAACTTGTTTAATATTTCTGAGAGTAAGAAGACTGTTGCGATGGGGTTTTTACACGCGTACCAGAATCAATTTTATTTAACTGTTTATTGCACACAAGATAAAACACAGGACAATTACATAAAGAAAAACAACACAACAGGTACTACTTATTTCTAAAAAGAAATCTCTTCCAGCAGTCCTACGGTAGAGTGATAGCATAAGGTGAGGCTGATAGATCGTGCACAATTTATTCTACTAAATGAGGTATAAAAACAAAAACAAAATAATATATATATGAGATATACATAAATATACTAAAATACGTATAATATTACATAAATAAAATATATAAGTACATAATACATATTATATAATATATATATATACCTACTTTTTAATGGTCCTGCAAATCCATTAAGTTAAGAAAATCGCATTAAACATATGTGTTACTATTCCTATCAGGCTATTTGTCTGTGGGCTTGATTTTCATCTCAGATCAACCGTATTTTGTTGTTAGTATAAAGAAAAAAATAGGTGTCACGTAGCTTCACCCGTAGTTCGTTTCTCCAAAAAGCGTCTACACAACAGAGCCCCAGCATAAATAGCGAATTATCTGCAGCATTAAAAGGCTGCTGACGCTGCGTTGAGTTGTCAGCCGGGGTAATTCTAGATAACACCGGTTTATTCCAGTTTACAGCTGGAATGGCTCAATTACTTCTAGGTACGCTAGTTTTGCCCAGCTCTGCAATTACACGCAGACGCTCGACAATTTAGCTTTTGTGCTTACTCGCTAAATTCGCTTTTATGTCTTCATAATGAATTTAAGTTTTTATCTCGCTTGGCTTACGTACCCGTAATTTTAAAAAGACGTCTATTTTAAGCTAAAGTCTTTTGTACAACAAGAATCTTAAGTCAACTACTGGCGTAGTCTGCCCAAAGTGCGAAATCATCAATTTCTAGTAATTATTATTATTATGAGGACCATACATGGTGTCCCGCTTAGACTGGTCATGTTATTTTACTATATTTAGGTAGGTATACTTTGGCAGCATTATTATATCAAAACTGTGAATGCTTTAAAGTAGACAACTTAGACATTGGTGGTCGTTACATAACCATGTCAGATGCCTGCTGATCGTTCAAAAATATCTGACATCTGAGTTCATTGTATGGTTCGCCAACTCAGTGATCCACACGACAGAAAAAGAAGAAGAACCTACTCTCTACTTTCATGTGAGACACTGAGTCGTCCAACGACCCGATGAATCGTGTCAGCGTTTTACAACTGCCTACTATCAGAAACTAGTAGATCTATATAAGTATCTCCACTTTTAAAAGCTTTCAAACAACCTTCATCACATTTGCAATCTAAGCAGTTACTTACTTAATTCAGTAAAAGGGTTGATAAAGTAAAACGATACTAAAATAAAAGGCTGTCTTGACCTCACTTTTATTACCACCAAACGTAACTATAAAGATGTAGATAAAAGGTCAAATCAGTACGATAAATTATCCTATCCTAGCAGACATACGGTCTGGTTTATTATTTAATCTAATCTAAGTATCTACATTTTTTATTAGCTCTTGAATTTCAATGTATAATTTAAAAGATATAAAATAAAGACACTAAATTCAAAATGCTTTTCAGTTAGTTTCGATTCATCGGTTTAATTACAAAAACATTTGATGTGCGTTTTGTCTCAATTATTTACTCATACAATTTGACGTTGTGAAACCACTTAACCCATTGTCACAATTTGATTTGTTATAATTACCTACCTACCTATATCAGTTTATGTCCATCGTTGCAAAAACGTGGATTTTACTATTTCTTTGACAAGTTATGTACCTAGTTATACTCTTTAAATTCAAACTTAGTACCTATATTACAATCAGGCGCCTAAGTACCTAGTTAACTTAGTTAGTTAGACTAGACTAGACTTTACTCTCTGTATTTATGTAGTCAAAATTAATTCATTCGTAAATCCTCTTGGATATTATACTAACTAAACAGATTACTCATATTATGGTTAGTAAAGTCTGTCTTAACACGACTATGTTACACAAGATGTAGTAGTAAATATAATAATATTGTAATACAGTATTTCAAGTGAAGTTAATACAGTTAGGGCGGACTCAGACTTATACGCTACTAGCGTGTGCAGTGCCACCCTAAGATTATCCCAAATTGACAGTTCAAGTGGTACCCATATCACAAAATAGAGAGTACATACAGAAGATTCACTCAACCCCGTTGAGGATTTACGCGACTGACAATTTGTACAAAGCCAGCTACTGTCAAAAATCTCAAAGTAGAAGAATATCAAAACAGCAAAATCCGACACAAGATCGTCATATGAGCCAATTTTAATCCAAGAAGTATGACGTTCCAAGAAACCATCTTCGTAGTTACCTTGAGTTCCCCCGAAATAACAGTTTTTTTTAATGTAAGATAGGCTTATCATCTGCTATCCTTATACCTATTCCAGTTAAAGCCAGTAACCGTCAAAATCGTCGCTAGTAGGTACTGAGTGAGCCATCTGCAAAGGCACCCCGTGCGTCGTTTCCCTAATTTGTGCCCATTTGCACAACCCGCGCAAAGCAAGCAACGACTGAATTCAACTCTCTAAACAAAAAGTGGCCAAATTGTACAATTGTGTAAATGTAAAATGGTACATTATTATTTGAAAGCTGTCAAATTGAACATTTTAAATGACTTAAGTGTAAACCAACATCTCATCCATCGCGATAACATTTTCCTCATAAATAAGATACAATACCGCCGAGATTCCGCAAACTTTGTTTTGCTCGTCTTGATTAACTTTGCGAATATGCATGAAAGTCCTATGAAACAAAACAATATGGCCATCCCAAGGATTTCTTCCTAAGCGAAAAGTTGGGAGATTAAATATTGTTGCTTCTGAAAAAAGTGTTGTTGTTTTATTCTTTCTTAAGGGGCCTATCCCGAGCAGAACAACAGTCTTTATCATTGCCAGTAAAAAACATCTAATTTTTATTTCGCTGAATAATCCGACAAACAACCAGACAGCGTTTATTTATTTTTGCGAAAATTAAAATCCGGTAATAAGGTTCTGAAGAAAGGCGATTCTAAAATTGGTGTTACATTAATTACGCACATACATTAACAAGCCTACTTTTATGCCTTACGGGTAGGCTAAATTATAAACGGCTTATTAAAACGTAAAATCAATTTATTTAAAACATAAAATAATTAAATAATACATTATAAAAAACATGTCAAATTAAAACTAAATAAACTAAAACTACAAGTAATAAATACCTTCCAACGAGTCGCCGCGAGGCAGAGTACCCAAAATACTAGCAGCATTACCCCTTTGTATAGCTAAACTGATTTTCTGAGCCAGGTAGCTGCCAGATCTGGAATCACCCGATGCCTCGCGGAGACGCGCTGCAAGATCGGTTATGAAACACCTGGCCTCCGTTCCCCACGGGCCCAGGGTCTCAACTGCAAAGGGCACGAAAACATAATTGTGCATCAGGTCTTGTTATTTACGGCGCTTGAGTCCTTCTGCCGTTGCCGCCGCCGCCCCAGCACTCCGACACGTAGAGGGTAAATGAGTCGGAGCTAACGTGTCAACGCAGGTGGCATCCCAAATTAAACATTTACCCAGTTTCCACGGTATCAACGACAACCCATCTGGTCGTTTGCCATCCGTGCGCAACAAACCGACTGGCTCTAAAACCGATGGGACACTGGTGGAGGATAAAGCCCTGCGTATTATGTCATTTAGACTGGCGTGTCGAGACATTCGACCAGCGCTTCTCTGACACGCCAAGCCATGGTGACCCAACTCATTCACGAGCTCCCCACAAACGCACTGATGCGGCTCAACAATCTTGACGCCCAAACGCAACCCGACTATGATTGATAGCGTACAGTTGTCCAACAGGGTACCCAGGTTTGCCGAAGGAAATGCTTGCAACCAGAACCCCGATTCTCTCTCAGACACGGCCAGTATTCTCGCACGATCCACAGAGCTCAAACAACCACTAATTAGGTTCTGCAAAACTTGCTTACAGAGCGGTTCATCCCATTGCCTCTGAACGTGAGGGGCGTCCGGCATATCAACAGGACATCTTCCCCGCCAAACCTCTACCGCCTCGGCCAATCCCGAAATCCCCACGGAACCCAAAGATGAGTTAAGAACCTTACCGCAAAGGGGATTAGCGGAATGAGCCGAGGACAGAAATGCTGGCAGGGAGACCGATGTCGCTTTCCTGATACCTAAGCCACCAAAACGAATCGGAAGCGATGCTTGAATCCAGGCCGTATCATCAAGAGCAATATTTAAGATGGCACAGAGTGTTCTTTTAATGGTGTCATCAAGAACTACAAGCAAGTCTTGGAATTTCCAAAGCTTTGTGCACCGAAGGGTGTAGGTGAATTTCGGGACAAACAGGCAAAAGCGCATAATAAAAAGTGCCATATGAGCATTGATCTTATTAAAACTAAACAGACTTAATTGTGGAATAAAATTTTTATTACTGAACGACTCGGTGTCCCACACGAAAAGAAGATTACTAAGAAGAGTTTAAATAATCATAACGCAAATAATTGTAATAGAAAATGTTTCAAACTAACAATCGTGAGCTTCTTTTGTACGAAACATCTGATGCCAAGCCAAAGTCTTTCTGTTATCTGGTAAGTTACATTTAATTTCAAAATATTCTTTTATTCCATGACAAATAATTTTCATCTGAAGTTTTAAGATTCGAAACTTTTTAAGATAAGCACAAAAAATATCAACGCAAAAGCAATACGTTTCATTACCTAATAGGTACTTTTTTAATGGCTATGCATGCAAGTATTATGATTTCTGTTAGGTTCAACCTTAGAGAAGTTTGTATCTGTCGCAGTACGATGGCAGAATCAGGTTTTTGGCCAAAAACCTAGGTTTTGTTTGTTGTGTTTGTTGTGTTACGACGGCCGTCCAAGTGATCATAAACAGCAACCGGTTCCAACGGCTTAACGTGTCCTCCGAAGCACGGGACCATCTTGCTTTTCAGATAACCAGCTGGTTCAGTCTGCAATGTCCTGACCAGACTGGGAACAAATTAACCAAGTGATAAATATCAACTTTTTGCCTGACCCCACTGGGAATTGATCCCGTAGCCTTCTGCGTCCCAAGTAAGTAATCGTACAAGCCACTGTGCCACATCGGCTGTCAAAATAATAATTAGGGTAGTTTCAGACGTACGCGGACTCTACGCGTGCTCAATTTATATTGTGCACGTGTCACCTCAAGGTCAGACGCGCAGCGCCCGCGTTGTACAAACGTGCGACCCGTCCTTAGCGAAACCTAACAAAAATATTGATGGGAATATTACTCGTAACTTTAATTAATTATACCAAGAAAACCAAATATTGTGTAGAACGTGGTACTCCGACAAAAAATTAGCACTATATTTTCACTCAGTGACAAAGAATAGGTGGAACCTATTGAAAGAGAATCACTTACAGAAAATTTGATTACGAATTCTACGAAACTCTGCGCTATCGAGACATTTCTACGGTAATGAAATTAGTTCTACATTCGCACATAATATCAGAGGAGCGATAAATCACTAAAGTTGGTCCATAGATTATTCAATGAATTATCACTTCGCAATATCTGATATCCAATAACGCTAACGTGTCCATAACTTCTGTATGAGTAGTTCCAACGATGATCTAGTAGTTACAAATACCTTAGCTAACGTGAATTGCAGACGTCCCTACCCGACGATATTGCAGTTCGTGACAGCAGTCATACCAATGTGAATATGGTTCAGGTACGCTAAGCCTTCGGTTCCGGTAACCTCACTATGATTAGATTTCTTACTTAGACAGCGGTCGTTACTACGTGGCGCAGTGGTAGTGCATTGCCTGCGATGCAGTAGGTTCGTCGGCAGTACAGATGCCGAAGGTCGAAGGTTCAAATCCTGCCTGCAGTGGAAAATTTTGTAAGTTTTCCAAAAAATTAGGTCCAACGTTCGATATCTGGTGCGTCACTCACAAGGTTGGTGTTTATCACTTGGTTTGGCCATAAACCGCATCCGTTAAAACACCGGAATACCTTGTGGTGCGCGTGAGAACCGCCTATCTTAATATTAACATAAGATTCAGGTCAGTGAACTTACAAACTTACTTTGTACTTTTTTAATAAGCAGATATTTTCTTGATGAATGAAAATGGTTGCTTCAAGTCTAGTTTATCAAAGGAACATTAATTTAATTAGACCAGCAGTAAGTACCTAAGTAATACTGATATCATATTAAAGCATTTATTAACGTGTACTCTGACACCAGGGTCCACCGGGTTGTTGAACGATTCGTTGTCCCACTAAAAAAAGGAGAAGGTGTACTTTACACGTAATTAAGTAATAAGGTTAGATATATCTTAGAATTTGATGAAACAGTACATCCAATACCTATCACATCTAAGTAGTTAATTGATATGAGAAGTTTAATAGTCAAGTTTCAGTATTTTGACTCTTTACTGACTCTCTTTTAGCGTGTGCGACAGTCAGTCAGTCTAACGACCCTATAAACCCTGGTGTCAGAGCTTTTCAACCGCTTTACTACTACCGTGTAGGCCTCCGACATGTTACTGTAATGACCGCCGTCTAAATTGTAACCGAAAATGTTGCGTTTAGTCAGTACCTAAACCTACAACTCATCAAAATGAAACCTTTTATTAAGGAGCCACCTGAGAAATCGCGAAAATGATGGTAGATCTCTCAGGTGGCTCTTTAATAACAAGTATTGTCCTATGTAATTAAGTGGAGTAGGTATTGATTTTTCATTAGAACGAAAGATTTCTTTTTCTTATTTTCGCAATTTCTAGTGTCATTGTAAAGTTGTTTTTATTGACAGAGATTTTGATTTGATGAGTAGGATCACTCAGAAAATTGCATACGCCTGTAGATATACCCATGGCTATTTACTGACAGGTTAAAAGTCATTCAGAAGACTGTATCACCATAGTGACAGGTTATCAGCCTGTCGCCTAAAATTGCAATACACATCAACTCACAAATCCCTTAGTCGCTTCATACGATACCCACGGGAAAGATATAATGTGATGCTATTCTAATTCGGCTTCAAACGGCATCTAAGCTTAAGTACTGACTAAAAATATAACCCAATACAATTATGTCTGGTATGACGTCATTTGTTATCCTATGGCGTCTTGTTGGTAGCCATTATTGCCCATAGATCATTTGGTATGCGGCTGACGCAACCAGCCTAATGATATTATTTGGCGGCGATGCGGTAACGGGAGCTACCAATTAGTTTCATATTTAGGAGTATTACGCATCGTTGCGTTAAAATTAGGCAAAAATAATTTTAGGTAGTTACTACTAACCCATTTATTTTTCTATTTATAGTCAAGTGGTAAACTGTTACCATCACATGCAAGTGGTTAAACTGTTATCACCACAATCACATTCTTATCTAGTTATAGTTAGTCGTTTTAGCGATTAAAACATGCATATAATAGCCAGCCCGAATCATAACTAGTTAAGTTTCCCAATGTGTCGCCCTCTCCTCTAAAATATAAAAAAACAGACAAATATTAAATTGATTCCATATCATAAGTAAGTCAACGTGCTGATAATACAAAATATTCAAGTTGATATTGTAAGATGTGAATACCAAATTTTTAAAACACTTCTCGTGTTATGTACACAATTTTTGAAAAAATTGCAAAATTTTCCACCGCAGAATTAGTGGGAATTAGTTGCAAAAACTATCCCGGAAGATATACTTGCTAAATTAGAACCGCGGTAGCCCAGTTGGTAGTGGCGTCGCCAGTACAGATGCCGAAGGTCGCAGGTTCAAATCCTGCATGCGGTGGAAAATTTTCCAAGTTTTAAAAAAAATGTAAGATTTATTAAGAGTATTGCAATCAAAACAAATAAAAAAATAAAGTCAGTTTCATTATACCGTAGCAATCGTAGCGTAGGCTTAATAAGTCTAGACACTAGACAGCATTCAATATTCATAAAGATCAACGATTTTGATACTAATAGGTTCGTAAAATAATTGGTATTGTTGAAATCATGTTGAAATAATTGTGACTTTTATCATAGATCTTCTTTCGTCAAATTCATTTTTAATTGAGATGCCTATTATTTATTCAGGTCATACCTGTGACCTGTATAATTTGTTACTATTTAATTATGTCTACATATCTGACAAAAAAAAAACAAGACAGTGGGTCAGCAAAGCACTTGTTGCTATCTACTACGATAAGTGAAAAATTATACATCGAGAAACTTATGATTGTATCATTCATAATTGTGGACTTACATGCAATTTCTAAGAAAAAGCAGTAAAAGCTTTCCATTAAATAATAGATTAAACTGCACTGCCCAAAATATGGGTTCATAATCTTGATGGTCACTTTTGCTCTTTAATCTGTCTAACCACCTATCTACAAATACTTTTAGATCTACAAGCTCTCAAAGTTAAAGCAGTAAAACCGCGCAAACTTTTGATAGGAATATTATAGTTTCTACTTTGAAAGTCGGCGAGGGTCAAAGCAAAGTGAGGAGGTGAGAGCCATTAAAAATTTACCTGCCCACCGAAGCTAGGGACCTAGATCCTAGTAGATAGATTGGTATAATAGCTATAGCCGGTAGAAACTTTGTTTCTATGTACCTAAGCTGTACGTTGGCAGGTGGGTACTAGTTTCATTGTTGGGTTCGATAGGTACCTACAAGTTTTAAGCCCTAATTGATTTACCTAGTATTAGGTATTAGCATTATTTGAAGCCGTCCTGTAGGGCGCCCCAGGTACCGCTGGAAAGACGTGGTAGAGTCTGATTTGCGCGATCACCGAGTCAGCAAAGGGTAGGAGATCGCGCAGGACAGGGATAATATTTGAAGGGGTGAACCAGCTTATGAAACTGAACAACTTTCCCCAAGGAACAGAGGTCGAAATATGAAAAGAAAAGGACCTCCCATTCCCATACCTACTAAATTGACTCGTTCGGCTGATACATTTTGTAGGTATTGTTTTTCTAATTTCGACCTAGGTATGTTCCTTGGAGAAAATTGTTGAATTTCATGGGTGGTTCACTCCTTAAAATAATTGCTTTCTTTTTTTTACATTATTTATTACTTATCTAATTTACATTAATCGCCGGTAACAACAGCATTTCTTTGAGGTCATACTAATATGACGCACGGTTAGGTGAGACTAATAGAAATTGGTATGATAACATCTAAATTCTTAGCAAACATTTCGGTAAAATGCATCTAAATATATTTACATAAAATTAAATTATGTATATTGAAAATATTTTAAATATGTTAACAGAATTTGTCAAAATTGAGCGAGTGTTCAACGAATCGGCAAAAAGTATGCCTACATTCGAAAAGTTTTATTCGTGTTTCTTGTAATTTATTTACATATTATTCACAATTTATGATCTATTCGTATGTAAACGAGAGAAGGTATTTCAGCAAAAAATAAGACGACCCTACGACGACGAATGTTTATCTACCTACTATCAGCCAATTAAGCCTACATAATATTTAAGGGACTACCTTATACCAACGGTTTTTCATACAAATACTAAGAAAAACCACTATAAGTTGATTATTTTGTAGGAGACAACAGCTAGAGAGCTTTTTTCTGTGAATGACTGTCTAGCGTGCCTTAAGGCTAGCGCATATCCGTCGAAACCAGCCAGACCAGTTTCAATTAGTTAGCTCTCTAATTCCCGTTTCATCTGTGGGAAAGCGCCTTAACTCTAGGAACGTGTAGCGTATAAACCCGTGCTTAAAATGACAGCCGCACACTCCCGGGGGATTCGCGATGTAATGCTGTGACAGCGCTGTAATAATGGCAAATGGGCGCTGAGAACTGTACTGGCTGTGGTGCAATGCATAAGAGAAATAGGTGAGTTAGGGCGTTTGTGCACTACAAGGAATTTTACTGTCCGGCATTCCGATTTTTTACGGTTTGGCATGAAAAACCCAATCAATTGGCTTGTGCAAATGTCGGACAGTAAAATTACGAATACCTAGTGCACAAGCTAGTGTTTATATTAATGGCGTGTCATACCGCACCGTAAAAAATTGGAATGCCGGACAGTAAAATTCCTTGTAGTGCACAAACGCCCTAATCCAATTCAGCATTCGGAGAGTATTACTAGGGAATTGTAAGAGGAATAAGAAAAACTTTAAAAGAAAAGTTTGGGTTAGTGATTAATGGTCTACATTCTTTTCATAAGTATTCATCACGGTAAACTGTCTAGTCTAAAAAACGAATCGGTATTATAATCATGATAAATTGGTTAACCAATATATTTTTTCTGTAGATACCTAACAAATAAAATCTAAAACTGAGGCGATTTTTTACGTTGCACGTCTTTTTTTCATTAATATTCTGGTAGGCGCCCAAATAATCCCCTAATCCATTTCACGTTGGGGTGTACTGCAGTAAGATGTTTGACCGCATGTTTTTTTTATATTACCTTTAGATTTCACCCCTGATGCGATGGGTATGTTAATAGAATTGTTTATTTTATGCGCTCTCTCTTGGGGTGTAAGTAATTTTGATAAATAATGTACCCAAATGTTAAAAATAAGATGGTCTGTGCCAAAAAATGTTAAACGTATTTTTCAATGAAAGTTTTTTGTATCTGTCTCTTGGTAGGTATTTTCTTGAAATACTTTATTGCTAAACTCCCTTAATCCCACAACAATAAATTACCTTCTATTTGAAAAGATGAATACTGGTTTTTAGATGAAATATTTCTACTACTTAGGTAATATCTGATCAATCATTGGAATACCTTAAATAGTCCCATTTTATAGCGCTAAATTAATTTTGTCAGTTTTCAAAAATGGCTTACCTATTAAAGCGGCCTTACTGTATGTATGGTTACTGCCTAATGTTACTAGGATAAGATTTATTTTTCTCTATTTTTTTAACCTGTTGTGTATTTATTCTATTCCCTTCACTTTCACACTATTGTTTTTATTTGGTTACCTACAGGTGGAATATTGTAATGGGGTGATGCTATCCTAAGCCG
Source organism: Phthorimaea operculella (assembly GCA_024500475.1). Lineage (NCBI taxonomy): Eukaryota > Metazoa > Arthropoda > Insecta > Lepidoptera > Gelechiidae > Phthorimaea > Phthorimaea operculella. Next base: position 4,930,525 of record JANFCV010000002.1, on the reverse strand, counting down.
GCGCCACTCGGCACAAACAAAGCACCCTCCAACCAGATTTAGCGCTAAGTCCCTAATTTCTATTTATTCCAGCACTGTTTACGTTCACAGTCCATTGGTTGGGGTGGCCATAGCAGATAAAGTTATTATAATGATAAATAAGCATAATGGCCTTGGGGAAGAACTCCGGGAGATGCTTTGGCAACACTGAAATCTAATTAAAAGCAATGTTTGATGTCGTACGGGAAATTCTTCTGGGGTTTCTTTGAGGTTGCGCAATGCACATTGGGGCAACCACATTAGTACTATTTGTACCTATATACTTTGAATATAAACTCAATTCACACACAAGTAAAGTGCCTGCCTTCTAAGTTACTACCCCACGACGCGTTTGATCCACACATGACACAAATATTTATGAAGACATTTTCAAGTTTTTGTGTTTAGTCTGGACCCTGGGTGTATTCTATGTATATAATATGTAATTTACCTATTTACAAGAAAGTAAAAAAATATACCTAGGTATGTAAGTATCATAGCCGAAAAGAGTAAAGACCATTTGCTGCAGTCGCGGCTGAACGGCGGTCTTTATGACTAAAGTTGTATTAGTATCAGCTAACTATTTTTTATAGTACAAGCTCTGCTTAGTTTGGGGTTAGATCGTGCTGTGTGAATAGTTTAGGACATTTATTTATTTAATTATAATAAATACATTATCCGCAAGTATTCGAACAGAATAGGAACCGGACAGAATAGAACGCGGAATAGGCATAGATTTTTAAGGAAATCTGTCTGAATCGCAACTTTTGCATTAAGCGTTCTGCATTATTTTCAACACCCACGGTTTGCTTAATAAACAACGGAGCACTCCACTTAGCAATATGTTTCACTACAAGTTTATAATAATGAGCGGTATCTTTGATGTTCATGCGGAAGTTGTAATATAGAGATTAAACTTCGTAATGAACAAAGTGGTTGGTGAAACAGATTTACTAACTTTCCACATTTGTTTGATAAATTAATTTCAACTAAGGCGCTTTACACACATAACTTTCGTGCGTTAGATATTTTTGCGCAGCGCAATCCATTGAGTTTGAAAGATACGATTTTCCAACAGATATTTTTATACAGATAGGTAGGTACGGTTTGACAGACGCGCCCATGAGCGCAAAAATATCGCTACGTTGATGGTAGTATTTGTCTAACAATTTGACATAAACCATATTCAATAAGAATAAGGTGGAATTTCTTATTGTCCCAACGCATGCGTTACGCAGCGCAAGAATAAACGTCGAAACAGACGTTATGTGTGAAAAGCGCCTTACAAGTGTATTTTCATGGAACGGTTATTGTTGACTATTCCAAGTACTAAATGTAATAACACTTTATGAAATTAAGTCACATACGGTACCTTAATATAAGTTCCAGAATTAGATAACTTTTAACTCATATAAAGGTGAAGAGGTCTGTAAGAATCTCGAATAAGATATAAAAAAAAAAGCCAGACAAATTCTTAAAAATAATTTTCATCTTGTTATAGGCGAGTTCAATTAAGTATAGAGTTCAAATAAGTGTATTAACTATCTAAGTGAAAATTTCTAGGTGAAAATATATTTATCTTTATTAAACTACCTATTACCACAACAATCTACTGATTTAACAACGCCCACGGCCCATCCTCTTTTGAGTGGTAGGCATTTTGCCGTAGGTTGGCAAGCATACTTGACAAAATGTTACATTCTACAGGGAACGCTGCTGCCCTCTCTTATCCCCTAAATTTTCATTAATTTAATTTCAAACACAAATGGTACAAATTAATAAAAAAATAACTATGAGGTGACAAAAATATTCTTGAAAGAAAAACATCCACTCTTTTACTGACCGCCACTTTTAAAAACCCTCAGCCCTTTTTCGCAGGTTCGTTAGAGCACTGAACCGCGCTGTTATTATTAATTTCCCAAACTACGCTATTACCAGCAAGTTTCACCGCTAAAACATCCCGGGTTCTCCCCCGGGCGACGTGGCCGCTCTGATCTTTGGCCCGGACCTTCGAATTTATAATTACTGCAGCGCCACCTGCGGGAGCCTTTGACCGGAGATAAGGGAATGTAGGTTGCTAAGATGTGGGTAGAAGTGGATTCAGATAGTGTTAAAATGTTTGGCGTATCTTTAAAAGAGCTAGTAGCTCTGATGTTTTTTGCCAAGGTGAGACCCACACATACCATCCTTTGCTGCGCAACGCTAACAATATCGCAACGCAAGTTTCTGGCTTGTGATGCCGGCTAATAATTTCCATCTGATGCCGGCTTAGAATTTCCGTTTGATGCCGGCTTTGAATAACTTTTTTTACAACCATCGGTACCTTTTCGTAGGTTTGCTAGAGCACTGAACCGCGCTGTTATTATTAATTTCCCAAACTACGCTATTACCAGCAAGTTTCACCGCTAAAACATCCCGGGTTCTCCCCCGGGCGACGTGGCCGCTCTGATCTTTGGCCCGGACCAGGCCTGTGTCACTCCGCGTGTAGGTACTAAAAACATACCTCCAGGCGCCGGCCACTCCGAGAAGGCCAATTTAGTAGGCTGCCACAAGCGAAAGAAGACACACGCGCGCGCTATTTGTTCGACCGCGTTCAACTTTCTCGACAATTTTTTGCAAGATGGAATGGATACGCGAAAAAAAGCAAAAATAATACTGTACTGTATTTAATTGTTTAAATACCGATCATGATCGGAATTTAACTTTTTTTTGCTTGCCTAAAGACGCTGACATGTAGATAAAATCTACTTTGAAATTAATTCAAACGACAAACCCTTTCTTTTTTTGTTGAACAAAGTACTATTACCCTAATATACTAGTACCAAAACCCTAGAAGTATTTAAAAGTAAAATAAAAAGACTTTTTATTTGTATCATCATTCGAGTAGCAATTCAGTTATGAACTAAACTACATGAACATAACGTACTCGGCGCTGCCTGCTGAGCTTTGCCCGCCAAAAGTAGGAGTAAACGCTCGTGCTGTGCGCTAGATGGCGTAAGAAATTTCTCGAAGTAAGCAACCCTACTCCGCGGCTTTTTCAATACGTATAACCACGTCTAACTTATTATGAACCGTAGTCCAATGAATTAAGGCCCATATTCCCTCGAAACAAATTTGAAGGTATTTAAATGAACACGTGCTCGACTGGAACGCGAGCTAAATTAAACCATATTGTCTATCAGATTGAGTACATATTTCTTTGAAAACCATTGCGAAGAAAAGCTTCTGTAACGCTAGTTACTAGTTATTATTCTGTGCCCGGACCTTCGAATTTATAATTACTGCAGCGCCACCTGCGGGAGCCTTCGACCGGAGATAAGGGTATGTAGGTTGCTAAGATGAGGGTAGAAGTGGAGTCAGATTGTTTTAAAATGTTTGGCGTATCTTTAAAAGAGCTAGCAGCTCTAATGTTACTTACTTTTTAAAACCATAGGCAACTTTTTCGCAGGTTAGTTAGAGCACTGAACCGCGCTGTTATTATTAATTTCCCAAACTACGCTATTACCAGCAAGTTTCATTGCTAAAACATCCCGGGTTCTCCCCCGGGCGACGTGGCCGCACTGATCTTTGGCCCGGACCTTCGAATTTATAATTACTGCAGCACCACCTGCGGGAGCCTTTGACCGGAGATAAGGGTATGTAGGTTGCTGAGATGAGGGTAGAAGTGGAGTCAGATAGTTTTAAAATGTTCGGCGTATTCTGTAAAAGATCTAGCAGCTTTAATGTTTTTAAATTTGTTTATTGCCAAGGCAAGGCCCACACGTACCGTCTATTGCTGTGCAACACTAAGGTATGTCTCTACTAAAACTGACATTAAAATATCGCAACTCATGTTTCTGCCGTGTGATGCTCGCTTAGAATTGTCGTGTGATGCCGGTATAGAATTGCCGTTTAATGCCAGCTTAGAATAGCTTTTAAAGTCCCTCGGCACCTTTTCGCAGGTTAGTTAGAGCACTGAACCGCGCTGTTATTATTAATTTCCCAAACTGCGCTATTACCAGCAAGTTTCACCGCTAAAACATCCCGGGTTCTCCCCCGGGCGACGTGGCCGCTCTGATCTTTGGCCCGGACCTTCGAATTTATAATTACTGCAGCGCCAACTGCGGGAGCCTTCGACCGGAGATAAGGGTATGTAGGTTGCTAAGATGAGGGTAGAAGTGGAGTCAGATTGTTTTAAAATGTTTGGCGTATCTTTAAAAGAGCTAGCAGCTCTAATGTTACTTACTTTTTAAAACCATAGGCAACTTTTTCGCAGGTTAGTTAGAGCACTGAACCGCGCTGTTATTATTAATTTCCCAAACTGCGCTATTACCAGCAAGTTTCACCGCTAAAACATCCCGGGTTCTCCCCCGGGCGACGTGGCCGCTCTGATCTTTGGCCCGGACCTTCGAATTTATAATTACTGCAGCACCACCTGCGGAGCCTTTGACCGGAGATAAGGGTATGTAGGTTGCTGAGATGAGGGTAGAAGTGGAGTCAGATAGTTTTAAAATGTTCGGCGTATTCTGTAAAAGATCTAGCAGCTTTAATGTTTTAAATTTGTTTATTGCCAAGGCAAGGCCCACACGTACCGTCTATTGCTGTGCAACACTAAGGTATGTCTCTACTAAAACTGACATTAAAATATCGCAACTCATGTTTCTGCCGTGTGATGCTCGCTTAGAATTGTCGTGTGATGCCGGTATAGAATTGCCGTTTAATGCCAGCTTAGAATAGCTTTTAAAGTCCCTCGGCACCTTTTCGCAGGTTAGTTAGAGCACTGAACCGCGCTGTTATTATTAATTTCCCAAACTGCGCTATTACCAGCAAGTTTCACCGCTAAAACATCCCGGGTTCTCCCCCGGGCGACGTGGCCGCTCTGATCTTTGGCCCGGACCTTCGAATTTATAATTACTGCAGCGCCAACTGCGGGAGCCTTCGACCGGAGATAAGGGTATGTAGGTTGCTAAGATGAGGGTAGAAGTGGAGTCAGATTGTTTTAAAATGTTTGGCGTATCTTTAAAAGAGCTAGCAGCTCTAATGTTACTTACTTTTTAAAACCATAGGCAACTTTTTCGCAGGTTAGTTAGAGCACTGAACCGCGCTGTTATTATTAATTTCCCAAACTGCGCTATTACCAGCAAGTTTCACCGCTAAAACATCCCGGGTTCTCCCCCGGGCGACGTGGCCGCTCTGATCTTTGGCCCGGACCTTCGAATTTATAATTACTGCAGCACCACCTGCGGGAGCCTTTGACCGGAGATAAGGGTATGTAGGTTGCTGAGATGAGGGTAGAAGTGGAGTCAGATAGTTTTAAAATGTTCGGCGTATTCTGTAAAAGATCTAGCAGCTTTAATGTTTTTAAATTTGTTTATTGCCAAGGCAAGGCCCACACGTACCGTCTATTGCTGTGCAACACTAAGGTATGTCTCTACTAAAACTGACATTAAAATATCGCAACTCATGTTTCTGCCGTGTGATGCTCGCTTAGAATTGTCGTGTGATGCCGGTATAGAATTGCCGTTTAATGCCAGCTTAGAATAGCTTTTAAAGTCCCTCGGCACCTTTTCGCAGGTTAGTTAGAGCACTGAACCGCGCCGTTATTATTAATTTCCCAAACTGCGCTATTACCAGCAAGTTTCACCGCTAAAACATCCCGGGTTCTCCCCCGGGCGACGTGGCCGCTCTGATCTTTGGCCCGGACCTTCGAATTTATAATTACTGCAGCGCCAACTGCGGGAGCCTTTGACCGGAGATAAGGGAATGTAGGTTGCTAAGATTAGGGTAGAAGTGGATTCAAATAGTTTTAAAATATTTGGTATATCTTTAAAAGAGCAAGCAGCTCAGATTTTTACTTTTGTCTTTAGCGAGGTCTATTTTCATATCATTTTTGTGCTTCAATTTCAATTTCCTTAAGTTTTTGCCGCGTGTAGCGTCACACCACTTTCAAAAACCTTCAGCACCTTTTCGCGGGTTCGTTATAATATAACAGTCAACCGCGCTGTTACTATTAATTTCCCAAACTACGCTGTTACCAGCAAGTTTCACCGCTAAAACATCCCGGGTTCTCCCCCGGGCGACGTGGCCGCTCTGATCTTTGGCCCGGACCTTCGAATTTATAATTACTGCAGCGCCACCTGCGGGAGCCTTTGACCGGAGATAAGGGAATGTAGGTTGCTAAGATGTGGGTAGAAGTGGATTCAGATAGTGTTAAAATGTTTGGCGTATCTTTAAAAGAGCTAGTAGCTCTGATGTTTTTTGCCAAGGTGAGACCCACACATACCATCCTTTGCTGCGCAACGCTAACAATATCGCAACGCAAGTTTCTGGCTTGTGATGCCGGCTAATAATTTCCATCTGATGCCGGCTTAGAATTGCCGTTTGATGCTGGCTTTGAATAACTTTTTTTACAACCATCGGTACCTTTTCGTAGGTTTGCTAGAGCACTGAACCGCGCTGTTATTATTAATTTCCCAAACTACGCTATTACCAGCAAGTTTCACCGCTAAAACATCCCGGGTTCTCCCCCGGGCGACGTGGCCGCTCTGATCTTTGGCCCGGACCAGGCCTGTGTCACTCCGCGTGTAGGTACTAAAAACATACCTCCAGGCGCCGGCCACTCCGAGAAGGCCAATTTAGTAGGCTGCCACAAGCGAAAGAAGACACACGCGCGCGCTATTTGTTCGACCGCGTTCAACTTTCTCGACAATTTTTTGCAAGATGGAATGGATACGCGAAAAAAAGCAAAAATAATACTGTACTGTATTTAATTGTTTAAATACCGATCATGATCGGAATTTAACTTTTTTTTGCTTGCCTAAAGACGCTGACATGTAGATAAAATCTACTTTGAAATTAATTCAAACGACAAACCCTTTCTTTTTTTGTTGAACAAAGTACTATTACCCTAATATACTAGTACCAAAACCCTAGAAGTATTTAAAAGTAAAATAAAAAGACTTTTTATTTGTATCATCATTCGAGTAGCAATTCAGTTATGAACTAAACTACATGAACATAACGTACTCGGCGCTGCCTGCTGAGCTTTGCCCGCCAAAAGTAGGAGTAAACGCTCGTGCTGTGCGCTAGATGGCGTAAGAAATTTCTCGAAGTAAGCAACCCTACTCCGCGGCTTTTTCAATACGTATAACCACGTCTAACTTATTATGAACCGTAGTCCAATGAATTAAGGCCCATATTCCCTCGAAACAAATTTGAAGGTATTTAAATGAACACGTGCTCGACTGGAACGCGAGCTAAATTAAACCATATTGTCTATCAGATTGAGTACATATTCCTTTGAAAACCATTGCGAAGAAAAGCTTCTGTAACGCTAGTTACTAGTTATTATTCTGTGCCCGGACCTTCGAATTTATAATTACTGCAGCGCCACCTGCGGGAGCCTTCGACCGGAGATAAGGGTATGTAGGTTGCTAAGATGAGGGTAGAAGTGGAGTCAGATTGTTTTAAAATGTTTGGCGTATCTTTAAAAGAGCTAGCAGCTCTAATGTTACTTACTTTTTAAAACCATAGGCAACTTTTTCGCAGGTTAGTTAGAGCACTGAACCGCGCTGTTACTATTAATTTCCCAAACTACGCTGTTACCAGCAAGTTTCACCGCTAAAACATCCCGGGTTCTCCCCCGGGCGACGTGGCCGCCCTGATCTTTGGCCCGGACCTTCGAATTTATAATTACTGCAGCGCCACCTGCGGGAGCCTTTGACCGGAGATAAGGGAATGTAGGTTGCTAAGATGAGGGTAGAAGTAGAGTCAGATAGTTTTAAAATGTTTGGCATAACTGTAACAGAGCAGGAAGCTCAGATTTTTACTTTAGTCTTTAGCTAGTCTATACTCATAATATAGAGGTAATTTTTATGCGTCAGTTTCAATTTCGGTAAGTTTCTGCCGCGTGATGCCGGCTTAATATTGCCGTGTGATGCTGACTTAGAATAGCATCACACCAATTTTAAAAACCTTCGGCACCTTTTCGCAGGTTCTTTATAACAATGAACCGCGCTGTTATTATTAATTTCCCAAACTACGCTACTACCAGCAAGTTTCACCGCTAAAACATCCCGGGTTCTCCCCCGGGCGACGTGGCCGCTCTGATCTTTGGCCCGGACCTTCGAATTTATAATTACTGCAGCGCCACCTGCGGGAGCCTTTGACCGGAGATAAGGGAATGTAGGTTGCTGAGATGAAGGTAGAAGTGGAGTCAGATGGTTTTAAAATTTTAGGCGTATCTTTAAAAGAGGTAGCAGCTACTAAAAATATCGAAAGGCAGTGCCGGCTTAGAATTGCCGCGTGTTGCCAGCTTAGATTTGCCGGTTGATGACGGCTTAGAATAGCTTTCAAAATCCCTCGGCACCTTATCGCAGGTTCGTTAGAGCACTGAACCGCGCTGTTATAATTAATTTCGTAAACTACGCTATTACCAGCAAGTTTCACCGCTAAAACATCCCGGGTTCTCCCCCGGGCGACGTGGCCGCTCTGATCTTTGGCCCGGACCTTCGAATTTATAATTACTGCAGCGCCACCTGCGGGAGCCTTTGACCGGAGATAAGGGAATGTAGGTTGCTAAGATGAGGGTAGAAGTGGAGTCAGATAGTTTTGAAATGCTTGGATTATCTGTGAAAGAGCTAGATAATAGCTGTAATGTTGTTAATTTTCTTTTTAGTTTTGGTGACTGCGCTACGCAAACGCGTTTCCCTACTAAAACCGACGTTAAAATATCGTGACGCAAGTTTCTGCTGCGTGATGCCGGCTTAGAATAGCATCAAACCACTTCTAAAATCCCTCAACACCTTTTTGGAATTTTGTTAGAGCACTGAACCGCGCTGTTATTATTAATTACCCAAACTACGCTATTACCAGCAAGTTTCACCGCTAAAACATCCCGGGTTCTCCCCCGGGCGACGTGGCCGCTCTGATCTTTGGCCCGGACCTTCGAATTTATAATTACTGCAGCGCCACCTGCGGGGGCCTTTGACCGGAGATAAGGGAATGTAGGTTGCTAAGATGTGGGTAGAAAGAAGTGGACTCAGATAGTTTAAAAATTCTTGGCGTATCTGTAACAGAGCAAGCAGATCAGATTTTTACTTTTGTCTTTTAGCTAGTCTATTTTCATATCATTTTTGTGCGTCAGTTTCAACTTCGGTAAGTTTCTGCCTCGTGGTGCCTGCTTAGAATAGCATCACATCTCTTTTAAAAACCCTCTGCACCTTTTCGCAGGTTGGTTAGAGCACTGAACCACGCTGTTATTATTAATTTCCCAAACTACGCTATTACCAGCAAGTTTCACCGCTAAAACATCCCGGGTTCTCCCCCGGGCGACGTGGCCGCTCTGATCTTTGGCCCGAACCTTCGAATTTATAATTACTGCAGCGCCACCTGCGGGAGCCTTTGACCGGAGATAAGGGAATGTAGGTTGCTAAGATGAGGGTAGAAGTGGAGTCAGATAGTTTGCTAAGATGTGGGTAGACGTGCTGTACTATTTTAGCGCAATACAATAGTACGGTCATTCGGATAGGCCATATTTGACAGCTATCAAACCCATACTAGAACACATTTCAACAAAGAAAATAGACCTATGTGATAGCATTAACATGATTATGACAGCTGTGCAATATGGCCAATTCGAACGACCGTACTATAACGCATGTCCCTACTAAAACCAACGTTAAAATAACGTGTAGCAAGTTTCTGCCGCGTGATGCTGGCTTAGAATTGCCGTGTGATGCCGGCTTAGAATAGCATCACACCTCTTTTAAAAACCTTCATCACTTTTTAGGTTGGTTAGAGCACTGAACCGCGCTGTTATTATTAATTTCCCAAACTACGCTATTACCAGCAAGTTTCACCGCTAAAACATCCCGGGTTCTCCCCCGGGCGACGTGGCCGCTCTGATCTTTGGCCCGGACCTTCGAATTTATAATTACTGCAGCGCCACCTGCGGGAGCCTTTGACCGGAGATAAGGGAATGTGGGTTGCTAAGATGAGGGTAGAAGTGGAGTTAGATAGTTTTAAAATGATTGGCATATCCCTACTAAAACCGACGTTTAAAATATCGAAACGCTGTTTCTGCTGCGTGATGCCGGCTTAGAATAGAATCACACCTCTTTTAAAACCCTCGGCACCTTTTCGCTGGTTCGTTGTAACAGTGAACCGCGCTGTTATTATTAATTTCCCAAACTGCGCTATTACCAGCAAGTTTCACCGCTAAAACATCCCGGGTGCTCCCCCGGGCGACGTGGCCGCTCTGATCTTTGGCCCGGACCTTCGAATTTATAATTACTGCAGCGCCACCTGCGGGAGCCTTTGACCGGAGATAAGGGAATGTGGGTTGCTAAGATGAGGGTAGAAGTGAAGTCAGATAGTTTCAAAATGTTTGACGTATCTTTAAAAGAGCTAGCAGATGTAATGTTACTTACTTTTAAAAACCATAAGTACCTTTTCGCAGGATGGGTAGAGCTCTGAACCGCGCTGTTATTATTAATTTCCCGAACTACGCTATAACCAGCAAGTTTCACCGCTAAAACATCCCGGGTTCTCCCCCGGGCGACGTGGCCGCTCTGATCTTTGGCCCGGACCTTCGAATTTATAATTACTGCAGCGCCACCTGCGGGAGCCTTTGACCGGAGATAAGGGAATGTAGGTTGCTAAGATGTGGGTAAAAGTGGAGTCAGATAGTTTTGGCGTATTTATAAAAGAGCTAGCAGCTCCTATGTTACTTATACTTTTAAAAACCATAGGCACCTTTTTGTAGGTTCGTTAGAGCACTGAACCGCGCTGTTATTATTAATTTCCCAAACTACGCTATTACCAGCAAGTTTCACCGCTAAAACATCCCGGGTTCTCCCCCGGGCGACGTGGCCGCTCTGATCTTTGGCCCGGACCTTCGAATTTATAATTACTCCAGCGTCACCTGCAAACCTTTGACCGTATACTAGTAGATAAGAGAATGTGGGTCGCTAAGACGAAGGTAGACGTGCTGTAGGTACTACTTTAGCGCAAAGCTAACGCATGTCCCTACTCAACCGACGTTAAAATAACGCATAGCAAATTTCTGCCGCGTGATGCCGGCTTAGAATAGCACCACACCACTTTTAAAAATACTCGGCACCTTTTCGTAAGTTTGAGCACTGAACCGCGCTGTTATTATTAATTTCCCAAACTACGCAATTACCAGCAAGTTTCACCGCTAAAACATCCCGGGTGCTCCCCCGGGCGACGTGGCCGCTCTGATCTTTGGCCCGGACCTTCGAATTTATAATTACTGCAGCGCCACCTGCGGGAGCCTTTGACCGGAGATAAGGGAATGTAGGTTGCTAAGATGAGGGTAGAAGTGGAGTCAGATAGTTTTAAAATGTTTGGCCTATCTGTAAAAGAGCTAGCTGTTTTAATGTTGTTAATATTTTTTTTAAATAAGGCGAGACCCACACGTTCGGTCCATTGTTGTACTATTTTTGTTCAACGCTAACGTGTGTCTCTACTAAAACAGCTGACGTTAAAATATCTTGACGCAATGCCGGCTTAGAATTACCGTGTGATGCCAGCTTAGAATAGCCGTTTGATGCCGGCTAATTTATCTTTTGAAAACCATCAACTGCTCTTTTTGCAGGTTCATTAGAGTACTGAACCACGCTGTTAATATTAATTTCCCAAACTACGCTATTACCAGCAAGTTTCACCGCTAAAACATCCCGGGTGCTCCCCCGGGCGACGTGGCCGCTCTGATCTTTGGCCCGGACCTTCGAATTTATAATTACTGCAGCGCCACCTGCGGGAGCCTTTGACCGGAGATAAGGGAATGTAGGTTGCTAAGATGAGGGTAGAAGTGGGGTCAGATAGTTTTGAAATGTTTGACGCAACTGTAACTGACCAAGCAACTCAGATTTTTACTTCTATTTTCATACCATTTTTGTGCGACAGTTTCAATTTCGGTAAGTTGCTGCCGCGTGATGCTGGCTTAGAATTGCCGTGTAATGCTGGCTTAGAATAGCATCACACCACTTTTTAAATCCTTTGGCACCCTTTCGCAGGTTTGTTATAATGTTACAGTGAACCGCGCTGTTATTATTAATTTCCCAAACTACGCTATTACCAGCAAGTTTCACCGCTAAAACATCCCGGGTCCTCCCCCGGGCGACGTGGCCGCTCTGATCTTTGGCCCGGACCTTCGAATTTATAATTACTGCAGCGCCACCTGCGGGAGCCTTTGACCGGAGACAAAGAATACTAACTATAGCTAACCGCTCCGGAGATAAGAGAATGTAGGTTGCTGAGATGTGGGTAGAAGTGGAGTCAGATAGTTTTAAAATGTTTGGCGTGAAAAAAGACTGTAAGAAGCAAACAGCTCTATTTTTACTTTTGTCTCTAGGTTTCTTAACATTTTTGTGCGTCAGTATCAATTTTGGTTTTTTAAACTAAGATTACACCTTAGTGGTGGAGTTTATTGATGAAAACGGGCCAGTCGTTGCGAAAAATGGTGTTTGCTGGTGACTTACAAATTTAGGTAACTCCAATATTTTTTTAGGCATTTGTTTGAAATAATCAACCAAATTGTGTACCTATGTGTGTGTGTGTGATGTGTAATTCCAACACGCACAATTTTATATTTGAGGAAGAGAGGGTTGCATGTCGCAATTAAAGTTTTTGGATATTAAGAACAATAGAAACTGAATTATTTCTTTTTTATTTTCGCTATAACATCTATTGACAATATCTAAGAATCCTAGCATATTTTTGATTAAAAAATAAACGAATTCCCCAAGTAGGTACCTAAATATAAGATCAGAACGGTAGGTAGGTTATAATTCCCGCCAGATACCATCACATACGCCGCCTCCCCTCTCAAGGTGAACAAGATAACTCAATTTCCTGAGGTGTGATCGATCATCGTATAATGCATCACACGCGCTCCGCTCGCCGCGAACGTTCGCTTCATTTCCGATGCCCATAATCATCCAGGAGCCTCAATTTGGGTCATATCTGTGATGCTATTTCCACTCCATGATATTGCTTTACCTATAGCCCGCAGGCAGGCTCACATTTTAGAGATCACACTTCGGACTATGCCTACAGACTATTTTTAAATCCTCTTCTCCTTGGAAATGCTATTGTAGGTAGTATCACCGCCACCATGATCGATCATCGCATAATGCATCACACGCGCTCCGCTCGCCGCGAACGCTCGCTTCATTTCCGATGCCCATAATCATCCAGCAGCGCCAATATGGGCCATATCTGTGATGCTATTTCCACTCTACTCGTATGCCATTGCACAGCCTATAGCCGGCAGGCACGCTAACATTTTAGTTTTCACACGTCATATTATACCTACTGACTATCTATATTTATCGCGCTGGTTGTAGACGGGACCTGCCGCATCTTCATGTCCTTATCCCAACTCAGTTGATATGGGCGCAACAAGTTTTGTTAGAACACAAAATCATGTAGCAAAACGATCCTGCCTGATGCAACTCTCCTTAAAATGCTATTGTAGGTAGTATCACCGCCACCATGATCGACCATCGCATAATGCATCACACGCGCTCCGCTCGCCGCGAACGTTCGCTTCATTTCCGATGCCCATGATCATCCAGTAGCGCCAATTTGGGTCATATCTGTGATGCTATTTCCACTCTACTCGTATGCCATTGCTCTGCTTACAGCACTGGCAGGCTATCATTTTAGTGATCACACGTCATATTATACCTACCGACTATTTTTATCGCGCTTTTTGTCAGAGCTTGCTGCGAGGTAAAATGTTTAATTGTTGCTTATTTGTGTATTGTACCAATATTATGGCGGCTCACTTCATTTGCTATATCCATAATCATCCAGCAGCCCCAATTTGGGTCATTTCTGTGATGCTATTTCCACTCTATGCCATTCATCTGCAATACATAGCGCACAAACAAGCTAACATATATAGATCACTGATCACACGTTTTACCTACTGACTATTTTAATTGGGTCGTATCTGATCTGTGATAGCTGGAACCTACTAATTCTACTCTATGCAAAGCCAAAGTCCCCATCATCAGCATTAAGTTACTATTTAAAACTATTGTTTTCCGTTGCTGGGATTATATTTTATAACTTTTCTGATGAGTGATTGAAAATTCAATATAGGTACTCTTACATTTATTTCTTTAATAGGAGTACGAGGACAATACAAAGATATGCAGAAATCAATTCAGTTTCAATTCAAATCAAAAATACAACTGGCATAATCACAACTAGATATGCACACATACCCAGTACTAACTGGGTGAATATAAAACTAGTAACTACAGAAAAATCGTTTCAGCGAGTCTGCTAAAAACGGTAGGCAACACCTGGCTGGCCTGATGAATAATTTATAGAAACTAATCAGTGTCCCTTTCTGAGGTTCTTTTTTGTAAATAGGTAAGTGTTATTTCAGCAGGATTAACCTTACGCTTATAGGCGAGGAACACACGCAACGTCGGTTTGTGCGTCGTTTGTTCGATTTTCCACCTTATTTTTATACGAATACGGTTTATGTCAAACGATTTGACAGACAACGCAGCGTTGTGCGATGCCGTATGACACAAACCGTATTCATATGTAGGTAGGGTGGAGAATCGAATGAACGATGCACAAACCGACGTTGCGTGCGTTCCTCGCCTATACCATGACATTTGTGAAATAAACATTCAGGCGGTTCTCACACACACCGCAATATTATCTATAGTGCTTCGCCGGTTTTTTTACGAAATCCCGTTAAAGACCCGGATATCTGGCACACGTTTCCGCATCAAATTGTCACAGGTTGTCATTTGAATGGTGGCTTTCATAAACCACATCGTCTGGTGCGAGTACGACGCTATCTTCCCACATGAGACGTGAGACGCGAGACGTAAGATGACATCTGTCAGATAGGTGAGCGTTGGCCGTCGGGGATGAGACACGCATGTCACTGCGTCGCTTCTTAGAAACTGCTACTTACGTCTCCGTCTCATGTCTTAGGCCTCGCCAGTAGAGTAAGCGCCTAATATGACATCTTCCAGACAAAAAATCGTAGGCCGTCGGCGATGAGACGCACGTCCCATAGATGTAGACAGCGTCCCTTGTCTTTCATACTTGGCTCTAATCTAGACTCCACTTTTTTATTGCAATAGAGACATTTTATATAAGTACGGTTTTTTGTCTCACGATTCATGTGTGGAATATTGTCTTCAATTTGCCATAGGTTACTGAACTGTCATTGCATTTTTTTGGTAATTCTCAAGATTCATAATGTAAAGATTGTAAAGTGATTCACGACTTGCACTTAAATTAAACTTCCATTTCTCAATATTGGTCAACGATTCATAAATTTAAATTATGGACTTTTCAATTTAAAATAGCATAGATTGAATTATATTGTTCTTGACAAAGAAACATAATCAGTTTTATCATTGATTGTATTCTGAATTTTAAAATTGTGTGATTTATTTTACTTCTAAAGCCATTTTCCAAATTCAAGACGATATTTGCATTAAACATGAATTTTCATTCTGTGTTTGTCTATCTGAAAGAGAATAACTATCATTTGCTATCAGCAGTATCATAAGTTCAAATTTCGTGGAATATCATTTTCATGCATTTCATCGTTATAGATTATGTCGATTTAGTTTAGGTTAGATACCTTTTTAACTTATTGACCTTTTGCTATAAACATTTGCTACTAACCAGCAGAAGCTGATATAGGTATCTTTTAAAATGGGACATACCATCCCATATCATATTTTTTGCAAATTACAACTGATTTTCACACGCAACCGTATGATTTCGTAGTGTTTATCCGGATCCGGTTTTGACGAAATGATCATCCCATATAGTTCCATAAGAAAACCCGCTAAAAAACACCTGGTGCTATATACTGTAACAGGTTGTGACTTGTATGGTGGCCATCATGAATTGCAATTATTTGCAATAGATGTGTGTGCGATTCATCCTATGTACCAATTGCTTGTAGCCAGGTATAGTAGCTTATAACTCTCTGTTCTTTTCGTGTGGGTCTCCAAATCATCCAACGAACCGATGTAACTTATTAGTATTTTTCTACCGCCTACTGCCAGTAGCAAGCCTCTTACATGGTTGTGTGTGTACCTTGGCATTTAAAGGGCTCTATATTATTTTTTACGCAACCAATTTATCATCAATTAGGCGAGCGTTTCGGCTCGAAAACCCGCAAACGAGAACCTAATTCTTATTTATGTAACGAGTAAATCAAAATTAGCCACAGGCCCAATTACGAGCTCGAGATCGTCAATAAATTAATGTATTGCCAAGTGTACTCCAGAGTAGCCGCAATTTTCGTTATTTAAGCTTGGAGAATTCTTAGAAGTAATTATAGCAGCTACATATAATAATTTTGAAGAATACTTCAGCCTCAAGTAGGTTTTATTACAGTTAATAATAAAAATATTATTTGATGTTTATTTTTAGAAGATATTTTTTTAGACAGGTAGGTAGGTTTCTTAGCAAATACTTTGCACCGTAAATCATAAATCTAAACAGTTATAATCACTTTTTACAATTAAAATCAAGGCTTGTATAGAGGCTAATAAAAAAAATTAGTATCGATAGAATACACTGCATCTAGTTATGTGAAATTAGATTTATCTTCGAACCTGTAAGATGGAGTAAGCGAATACTACAGTGTAGTACAATGTAATACCACACTGTTCCATTCTGTTCCATTATTCAGTTAGTTAGAGATGCATCGTCTGTGTGATATGTCTCCAACGGAATGGAACCCGATACGAGACACATTCGTGCTATTATTTAGATTAAGTAAAGTTGAATAGGTAGATGCGCAACAAAGAGATATAAAACACTTCACAACGGTATTTTAGAATTTAGATATTAGAGTTACTACAAGTTATAAATATTAGGTATAATTACCTTTCGACGTCTTTTGACCTCTATATTCTGTAGCTCTGCGTGATAATGATAAGAAATCCGAAGTACGGCGAATCCCACACCTAAAGTCTGTGGATTTAAAAGAGACAGGTATCTGTATCTACCGTGCTAAGTAGGTATAACAGAGACAAGCGTTTGTCAAACAGCAACAAGGTTTTTCGTTGCTCCTGTGTCAACATCGGTTGGTTTTAAGCACAGGTTTTAAGTCACATCACATCCCATATAAATCTAATTTTCTGCAGCTGAACATCCGAGAAGAAAAGGTTTCTGCTCGCTTATACAATCTATCACATTTTGAATAAAATTTACCAATGTAGGTATCTTCTGCGTCGTTTCCTCAAGGCTGAGGGTCGTGACCACCAAAAGCAGCTCCAGAGATGGTTTGTCTCCAGGCCACTCTATCCTGCGCCCGGTGCATCGCCTGTTGTGTGTTGCAGCCGATTGCTTCCAGTATGGAATCTGTCCAGCGGGTAGGCGCTCTGCCTCGGCTCCTTCTCCCCTCCATGTGACCAACCAGTATAAGCTTCTCTAAGTTATCGGGCTCCCGTCTAGCCAAATGGCCAAGAAAAGTAAGCGAGCGTCGGAGGCATGTAGTAGAGAGGCGTTCCTTGATCTTGAGCTCTTCAAGAATTGATGCGTTGGTGCGGCGAGCAGTCCATGAGATGCCTAACATTTTACGCCAGCACCACATTTCGAACGCATCAATTTTAGCTCTAAGTTTAGCTTTTAGTGTCCAGGTCTCGGCAGCATACAGGAATATTGAGAATATGAGGGTAATGTAGGTATATGTAGGTACATTTTCCATGAGGTGCCAAGTTTGAATAGCATCATCCTATCGTGTGAGGAATTTAAAATTTTATTTCATCTGACGAGTTGCAGATGCGCTAAAAATACGCAGCAATGGACGTCAAGTGTGGGAACCGCCTTAGGAATGGCTTTTTATGTTAGATTATCAAAGGTTTTCTACATTTCTAGGTATAAATAAAAATTCAATACGCTGGTTAAACTTCTAATCTGCAAAATGTATATGTTTAATGTTAGTCAAAGTAACGCCATAATAATAGGTTCGTAAAATATTCGTAGCCTTTACCTCCCACATCTTCTACTTAAACTTTTCTTTCAACCTCTCCATCTTTTTACTACGGTAGGCTACATACATTATGGGCCAGTAAATAAGTACCTATTTGCTGAAGTGTACGGAAATGGAAAAGGGGACAATATTTCCGGCCAATTCTTATCTAATATCGAGATTTTCATAAAGCCGTCGTTTGAAAATCGTTTTTTGTTAGGTTATTACATACTGATGATAATAAATAAATAATAATGTGCGTTGTTAAATAAATATTAACGAATATTATTTTTAAAGAAGAATATAACTAATATTATTTTTTATTGTTTTGAATTATTTTTTGGCAGGAGACTGTATTATCTTTAAAATGTTAGGGAAATAGCAAAACGTGTCTGTTTTTCTGGCAAACTACGAAACCTTTTATCTAGCAGAAATTTTATTACATATTTGGCTTTTCACTTAATCCACTCTGTCTGTAAGCCGTTCTCAAACAATTATCCAGGAGCAAGATCGGCTTAGAATTTGTTAATCCTTTATTAATGATGATACCTATCTTCTTAGATTCCTTAATTGATAAAACATGTTCCATTTACCTAAATTGTTAGTGAATGACTATATTCGCGGTCTACAAAGAAGGACAGAGCATGTAAATTTTTTCATTGATTTTGAAATAATTACCTATATGGCGGGTAGTTAAGAATAAATTTTTTGGTATTCTTCTCATCGCCTTATAAAGTATTAATTTGGTTCCACATACAATGAGACGAATGTAGTAGGCATATGTAGGAGGCGTCTTTAGTCCGAGCGACGGCTGGTCTCAACCATATCTCACAAAAGAATAGAAAATTTTAGCTATTTACGGGTAGAGGAGCTCTAGTACTTCAGATTGGTCGTGGTCTGCCTCGGCGCAACTTGGCACGTTTGGCGGAGTAGCTAAAAGTTTGCCCTCCGAAAAAAGTTAAAAATATCTCATCGAAGAATAGAATGAGACATGGCTGTAGCGATAGGAGCAGTTTAGTAAAGCGTATAAATGTTGGTCTGCCGGCGCTATCTTGGCACGTTTGGCGGAGTAGCTAAAAGTATGCCCTCTTAAAAAAGTAAAAAATATCTCATCGAAGAATAGAATGAAAATATATCGTACCGATAGCTTGCTTGGGTCTGCCTACATATATACTGGTCTGCCTGGCCACAGCCTGGCAGTTTTCCCGGTCCGACCACTTTTACTTTTTTTAGTAAAAATTTTATCTCTTCGAATAATAGAATAAAAATATGTCGTACCGATAGCTTGCTTAAGTCTGCCTATAAAAATACTGGTCTGCCTGACCAGAGCTTGGCAGTTTTCCAGATATGACCACTTTTACTTTTTTTTGAAAAAAATTTATTTCATCGAATAACAGAATGCAACTAAGTTGTAATAATAGTTTGTTTAAAGCTGATCACATATCCCTTGGTCTGCCTGAGCTCAGTCCGGTAGTTTCTCCGGTGCGATCACTTTTCGATCTCAGTAAATTTCAATTTTAAAGGACCTTGATTTTGATTATTAGGGAGTGGGCCCCGTCAATAAAATGAAAATTTGTCAGTGTATAGAAGTGAGATTTACAGAGCTGTAATATCTCAATGTCTAGATGAAGAAAATGTTTTCCGAAGTATTATATTTTTGAAATAATTACTACGAATACATCTGTAGTTGTAGATTCTTGAAATTAACGTACTTATTCTACATCTAGACATTGAGAGATTACAGCTCTGTAAATCTCACTTCTATACACTGACAAATTTTCATTTTATTGACGGGGCCCACTCCCTAATAATCAAAATCAAGGTCCTTTAAAATTGAAATTTACTGAGATCGAAAAGTGATCGCACCGGAGAAACTACTGGACTGAGCTCAGGCAGACCAAGGGATATGTGATCAGCTTTAAATAAACTATTATTACAACTTAGTTTCATTCTGTTATTCGATGAAATAAAATTTTCTCAAAAAAAAGTAAAAGTGGTCGGATCTGAAAACTGCCAGTCAGGCAGACCAGTATTTTTATAGGCAGACTTAAGCAAGCTATCAGTACGACATATTTTTATTCTATTATTCGAAGAGATAAAATTTTTACTAGAAAAAAGTAAAAGTGGTCGGACCGGGAAAACTGCCAGGCTGTGGCCAGGCAGACCAGTATACAGGGTAGACCATGGAGTGACGTCAATAAAAAGAAATTAGATTCCTCACATCTTGGGGTATTCGAAAATACCCCATGTGTTCCGCGATTATTTTTAGTTTCCAAGTTATTCAACTTTTAAAGTTGTATGGGAAAATCTCAACTGGCAGTAATTTATCCTTTCCTTTTTTTATTTCTGTTTAAGGGCTTATCGCGCGGTTGATTTTCTAGCACAATCTTTATGATTTGTACTTTTTAGCGTACAAAAAAAGGAAAAATGTCTGCCATTCGAGTTTTTCCCATACATCTTTAAAAGTTGAATAACTCGGAAACTAAAAATGATCGCGGAACATACATGGGGTGTTTGATTCCGAAGCTGATCTTAGCGCAGTGGAAGCAAATTAAAGTTATCTTAAAATCTAAAACTAAATGGTCGATCAGCCTCGGAACAACATTTGACTACGATTCGTAGTGCTCTTTACTATAGCTAAATAAATAAATTTAATGAGAGAATTTTGTTCCGGAAAGTTTCCGGCCGAGAAATTCTTGTTTCCAAAATCTACTTAAACAGGGCCCAGCAACGAATTGCTTACCGAGCAAACGATGACGCCGTTTCTTTGTGAGTTTAAGTATGACAGGAATCAGGTATTCAGGATATTTTAGGAGCGCAGGAATAGGGAAGAACCTAAACTCACAGCACTGGAACATCCGCTCGTTCTCAAACTCCTTTCCTCCAATTTGCACTATAGTTCACAGTTCGACATCACATAATGTTTTTTAACACAAAATAACTAAAAGATTTCTCTCCGAATGAGAAATCGGCCCCGTTGGCCTCAATCATTTATAATTAAAATACGTAGCTATCGGCAGCCACGACGCGAGCGACGACTCAAAGTGAGGTTATGTTACCGGCGACCACGTTGGCCTCAATCAAAAAGCCGAAACCAAAATTCACTTGGTTCACTTCCCCACCGCACAGGGAAGCCATGGCTTGTGGCAAATAGCACACGAGAAAACCGCCAAACACCTTAATTTTACACCACTTAAAACTAAAATTCGCTTCAACAACGCTAGCGTAAAGATGACAGACGGGGCGGACCGAAAAGTGTTGCCAGCACCGTCCGCTCAAAAAGATACGAAACCGTTTTTGATACGAAACTAAACATTCACCCGCCCCGGACCGACACATCGGTCCGCTCTATGCATGGCAGGCGTGATAATGTAGCTACTGCTCGCTTAAGAACTGAATCCCCCACCTGAACTTCTGCAACTCGAGGGGTGCCATCACTACCCGGAAACAGGTTGAGAATGCGCCCCCGGCGCCAACGCAGTGGCGGTAGGTTGGCATCCTTAAACAGAACGAGATCCCCAATGCCGGGGGGTTCAGTCCTGTCCGTCCACTTAAGGCGTTGCTGCAGAATGTGCAAGTACTCAAGCGACCAACGCTTCCAAAAGTTTTGAGTCATTTGCTGCAACAACTGATAACGCGACAAACGATTGCTATTCACCTCCGTATAGGGATATTCCGGTAAGGCGTTAAGTGGGCGGCCAATTAAGAAATGCCCTGGCGTCAGGGCCTCTAAATCATTTGGGTCTGAGCTGAGCGGACACAAAGGACGCGAATTGAGTACAGCCTCAATTTTACAAAACACGGTCGCCAGCTCCTCGAAAGTCAAAATTGTTAACCCTACAACGCGCAACAAATGCGTCTTAGCGGACTTTACAACCGCTTCAAAAATACCACCCCAGTGAGGGCACGCTGGTGGATCGAACACCCAGGTAATGCCCTGACGGGAGGCCCGTGCTGATGGCTTCTTCGTTCTCCCTTAAGAACGTTACAATTTCCTTCATACACCGATCAGCACCCTTAAAGTTGGTACCACAATCCGACCTGATCAGCGCTGGTCGCCCTCGTCGCGACGTAAATCTCTCCAGCGCTGCCAAAAGGCCTCCGTAGATAGGTCGGCCACGAGCTCCAAGTGGACGGCCTTGGTGGCTAGGCACACGAACACGCACAAGTACGCCTTGATAGACTTTGCGTTCCGTAGGCGTGATGCCTTTACCATGAAAGGGCCTGCAAAATCCGTTCCCACACCTGCAAACGTCCAGGCCTCCGTCACCCGGTCCGGTGGGAGATCTCCCATCTGTGGCTGCATTGTGGCTGCCTTCAAGCGGTAACAAGGCAAGCACCTAAACACAACGCTACGTACCGTTCGTCGTCCCGATAAGATCCAGAACTCGCGCTGTAGGATGGCCAATAGCGCATTACAGCCCGCGTGCGAGTTTTTCTCATGACGATCCCTGACTAAGAGCTCAACTAAGGGTCCCCTTTTGGAAGTAACAGTGGATGCCGAGCCGAAAAGGGCAGGCTAGCGTTCCGAAGTCTGCCTCCAACCCTGAGCATACCTTGCTCATCCAGGAATGGGTTGAGGCGCACAATTCCTCCCTTCAGCTTTCCACGTCCATCCCTGAGCAGCCTGACCTCCTCTTCAAAATGTTCCGCCTGGACGACTCTAACCAATGAGCATAGAGCCGCATTCCGCTCCGCAGGCGAGAGGACAGGTGTAAAGTTCCGTTCTGCTTGAGGCTTCCTGCAGTTGTTCACGAACCGCTTGATCCAACCTGTCACCCCAAGAAGTTTGTCGAGGAGCTATACCGTTCCAGCAAGAAAGCTGGGTTAGGCTTCGGTACGAGTTGCCCCACGTTCACTCGCAAACCTCGATCAGGTGGCCCAAGCGGCGCCCTGCACTCGTTGAATGGCCATTCCTGCGGCGACTCAGTCAGCCATTGAGGTCCCCACCACAGTGGGTGACTCACCAAATCAGGTGCCCTGCACCCGCGCGAAGCGCAGTCCGCTGGGTTCCATTCTCCCGGTACGTGCCTCCACACTAACGGAGTTTCCGACCCCGTAATCTGTGACACCCGATTTGCCACGAAAACCTCAAGTGTATGTACCGACGTCTGCAACCAGCACAGAACTATCCGACTGTCAGTCCACGCGTACACCGTTTCATCCAAGTTGATGGTACCACGCAGATTGCAGGTTACATGATTTAGCAAGCGCGCTAGAAGAGCTGCCCTGCCAATTCCAATTTGGGGATGGTCCATCTAGTTCTGACTGGTGCCACCTTACTTTTGGCCATAACCAGACGCACGTGCACAGTTCCCGTTGAACTTGCTGTCCGAAGGTATACAGCTGCCGCGTACCCTCGCTCCGAGGCGTCACAAAACCCATGTAGGGTAGCCTTACATCCCACCGATGGGACTAACTTGCGGGGTATCGCGATGTGCACAATCCCTGGTAAGGTGGTCACAAACTTGAGCCAATCCTTCAACAACTCTCCGGAGAGTTGGTCGTCCCATCCTAAGTTGGCTAGCCACAACCTTTGTAAACAGCACTTCGCCATGAACGTAACCGGGGCGATCCATCCGCTAGGATCGAACGTTCTAGCGATTGTCGACAGTACCGACCGCTTAGTCCAAGTTTTCTCCAAAAGGTCGGTCTCGATCTTGTACGTGAATACGTCATGCGTTGGCCTATATTGCACCCCGAGGATGCCCAACGTGTTTGGATTGTCCGGGTTCTCAAAGAGGTGCGGGTCCTGATGGAACTCGCCTGGCAAACCGGCCAGGAGCTCTGGGCAACTGGACAACCATTTCCGCAACTCGTAACCTCCTGAACCCATGATCGCGATCAACTCGTCTCGTAGAATTAGCGCCTGCTCCACGCTATCAGCACCCGTGCAGATATCGTCCACGTAGACGTCGCGATCCAGTACTGCTGCGGCTCGAGGATATCTTACCCTTTCCTGTGCGGCCTCTCGCAGCGTACGTACTGCCAAATACGGACTTGGCTTAAGTCCATACGTCACCGTGTTAAGTTCGTATGTGACCATCGGCTCATCTGGGCTCTCACGCCACAAAATCAGCTGATACCGACGGTCATCCGGATGTATCATGGTTTGGCGAAACATCATTTTGACGTCTGCGACGAACGCTACCTGGTGTAACCGAAAGTCTGTGAGAATGTCCACAATGTCCCGGTTCAATTTAGGACCCGCGTGCAAACATTGGTTCACAGACACACCATTCGAGGTAGGAGCAGAACCGTCAAACACCACCCGTATTTTCGCCTCAGGTGACTTCAAGACAGCCAGGTGTGGAATGTAATAATGCTCGACACACCTCCAATCCAGGCTGGACACCGACATGTGGCCCAATTGAATATATTTCCGCATGAATTCTATATACTTCTGCCGAAGTGCTGGGTCTCGCCTCATCTTCCGCTCCATTCCGAGTAGTCTCCGTTCCGCGAGCTGTCGCGAACTACCTAAAGCGGGGCGGTTTGGGAGAAAAGGTAGCCTGGTCACGAATCTGCCTGACGGGCATCTCGCAGTGCTGCATTGATAGAACAACTCGCACTCGTCATCCTCTGGCTTCCGTCTGTCCGCCGTGGGCGGCTCTTCAGACTCCCAAAACCTCTGCAGCACCTCTGACAGCACACTACCATAGAGGACCGGATCCCCTTCTGGTAGGTCCTGAGGTCTCCAAACTGGGCCGAAAACAACATACCCCTGTGGTATCTACGGCCACCAAACCAGTTTCCTGGAGTACCTTCTTCCTACCGCACCATAATCTCCGAGGACGTCTGACCCGAGAAGTACGTCCACCGTACCAGGAGTATCAAAATCAGGATCCGCTAACTCCAACCCTGTGGTTAACCCTCGTACCGTTGGTGGTAACCTAACTTGAGGGAGTTTCCCAACCACTTCATCCAGCACCACGGCTGAGACTTGATAGCTGACCCCTGTACATGTGCTACCTAATGCGAACTCAAAGTTCGTCTGACCCCGAATGTCAGGCACATTTAGGCCCCCGATGCCTACAGCTTCATCCTCGCTTGGCCGTACATTTAGGCCTAGCCTACTCACCAGCTTACTCGATACAATACATCCCTGAGCCCCTGTATCCAGTAGGGCTCTTACTTGAATGGTCCGGCCACCGTATCCCCATACCCAAATCTTAGCCGTTGGCAAAAGTACCGTGATTGGACGGGGAGCCGAAGCTGATGAGTAGGCGGCGATTACCTAGCGGGAATCTAAACGCGGTGAGGCCGCGTCCCGCGGGGTATCCTCACTACCCAAACCTGTGTATGGGTCCCACTCCTGCTGGTAGGGAGGTCTGCCCATAAAGGCCATGGCTGGAGTTCTATAGTACCCCGACGGCAAACGTCCGTACCGAGGTTGCGCCTGTAGCCGCGGGTACTCAGGCATAGGCGGGGGCATGCGTGGGTCTTGAGACCCAACCAGGCGGCTCAAGCCCGCAGAACACCGCATGTACCCTGGTGGCTGCCTAGTGCTCCCCTGACACCCGCCCGTTGAATCCCGTACCTGGGATGGGTGTCCTTGGCCACGTTCCTGTGCCGCTCCTCCCCAATCCGGCACCTGCTGCCGTGGTGGGGATTGTCCCCACGTCCTTGGGTAAGCGGGCTCCGTCTGCTGACGTCCCCCTGCCTGTCCCTGTGACCGATGCGGAGGTGGGCTCCTCCTTGGAGGGGGTGGGGAGCGCTGCTCCCTCCCTTGGTGGGCAGGCTCCCTTCGCTGACCCGATCCAGCGCTGCCCCGGCGCCTCCGGAGCGATTCATGCAGAGCAGCGGATGGTGTGCACCCTGGCAGTACCTACAGTTGGTGCTTGAAGGGCACTCTCGCACCTGATGCGGCCCCAGGCACCGAAAACACCAACGCCTCTGCTGTGCCACACCCCGTCTCCTCTGAACCCGCTGCGCAGCAAACTCCTGACACGCTGCCACCCCGTGGCCTGTCTCCCTGCAGTAGGCACACCCTGATTCCAATGCGGTGTTGTACCGCCTGGGTTGCCCACTGTTGCCTCCTCGCGCCGGTGCACCCGGCCGTTCCGGGTGGCGAGGGCAGAGGTCTCCTGCGAGGGCCTCACCAGCCTGGACGTCCACTCGCCTGCTTTCGGCCTCGAGGAACGACTTCAGATCCTCGTAGGTCGGGAGGTGGTCCGAGGACTTGCCCCATGGAGCTGCTCGAATCGAGCGACCATTTCGCTCGGCAGGCGGCGAAGCACTGTGGACCAAGATATAACCGTAGCCCGCCACTGGCAAACCCTGTCGCTCTAGTGCGCTGACCGCGACACTGACTGGGTGGAAGATTTTCTCGCGGAGGTCCGTACCTCGCGTTATGGTTGGTATTGACAGCCACTGGTCTAACAGCCTGTCTACAATCAGGCGCTTGTTTCGATACCGGTCGGTAAGGATCTTCCACGCCACCTCATAATTGCTATCCGAGACAGCCAAATGCGTCAGCAATTCATGAGGCTCTCCATGTAGCCTGGACATCAGCTGAGCCATCTTGTACGCCGGCGTTATGTCCGTCCGTGTGTGGACCATACTGCTATACAGGTCCTCAAACGCCGGCCAGTCGGCGCAATCGCCTGCAAAGACTGGAACCGTAACAGGCGGAAGAGGCACCTGCAATCCTTGTCCCACTTTACCACGGAATGGCTCTCCCCCTCCGTCACGTCGCCCAGATATGTCCGCAGCTGCCTGCGCAATGTCCTGTGCCAGCTCCAAGCACCGGCTTACATCGCCCTCAACCAGCTCCTTATCTTCAGGGTTAGGAGCTTCCTCAAGGAGCATGAGGCACTCTGTGAGGTGTTCCGACACAACCCGAACCCGTTCATCTGCCTGTAGTGCACTTTTCAAGAGCGCGTCCTCCCGGTCCTCGCGGCCGATCATTGCCGCTGTGGTAGTAAACCACCTTAATTCTGTCTTTATAGCAGCCTTATACCTGGCGATCGAGGGAGCCATGGTACCAACTTTTACACACTCGACTTAATAAAAACGAAAAACCAATAAACAAATACCACAAAATAAATGTTAGTTGACTGGCCTAGACCTTACCGATAAGGTACCGTTCACTAGGCAAACAATACAGTCACAAAAAACCGAAACAATATTTTCCAAAATTAATAAAATATGTGGGTAGTATAAAAAACACGCTTAATACTAAATTACGGCTAACTATGTTGCAATAAAGTAACCACGCTCTGCTACCAAAAAATGTTTGATTCCGAAGCTGATCTTAGCGCAGTGGAAGCAAATTAAAGTTATCTTAAAATCTAAAACTAAATGGTCGATCAGCCTCGGAACAACATTTGACTACGATTCGTAGTGCTCTTTACTATAGCTAAATAAATAAATTTAATGAGAGAATTTTGTTCCGGAAAGTTTCCGGCCGAGAAATTCTTGTTTCCAAAATCTACTTAAACAGGGCCCAGCAACGAATTGCTTACCGAGCAAACGATGACGCCGTTTCTTTGTGAGTTTAAGTATGACAGGAATCAGGTATTCAGGATATTTTAGGAGCGCAGGAATAGGGAAGAACCTAAACTCACAGCACTGGAACATCCGCTCGTTCTCAAACTCCTTTCCTCCAATTTGCACTATAGTTCACAGTTCGACATCACATAATGTTTTTTAACACAAAATAACTAAAAGATTTCTCTCCGAATGAGAAATCGGCCCCGTTGGCCTCCAATCATTTATAATTAAAATACGTAGCTATCGGCAGCCACGACGCGAGCGACGACTCAAAGTGAGGTTATGTTACCGGCGACCACGTTGGCCTCAATCAAAAAGCCGAAACCAAAATTCACTTGGTTCACTTCCCCACCGCACAGGGAAGCCATGGCTTGTGGCAAATAGCACACGAGAAAACCGCCAAACACCTTAATTTTACACCACTTAAAACTAAAATTCGCTTCAACAACGCTAGCGTAAAGATGACAGACGGGGCGGACCGAAAAGTGTTGCCAGCACCGTCCGCTCAAAAAGATACGAAACCGTTTTTGATACGAAACTAAACATGGGGTATTTTCGAATATTCCAAGATGTGAGGAATCTAATTTCTTTTTATTGACGTCACTCCATGGTCCGCCCTGTATATGTAGGCAGACCCAAGCAAGCTATCTGTACGATATATTTTCATTCTATTCTTCGATGAGATATTTTTTACTTTTTTAAGAGGGCATACTTTTAGCTACTCCGCCAAACGTGCCAAGATAGCAGCCGGCAGACCAACATTTATACGCTTTACTAAACTGCTCCTATCGCTACAGCCATGTCTCATTCTATTCTTCGATGAGATATTTTTAACTTTTTTCGGAGGGCAAACTTTTAGCTACTCCGTCAAACGTGCCAAGTTACGCCGCGGCAGACCACGACCAATGTGAAGTACCAGAGCTCCTCTACCCGTACATAGCTAAAATATTCTATTCTTTTGTGAGATATGGTTGAGACCAGCCGTCGCTCGGACTATTAGGCAATATCTCCGTGGACGGCCCACGGCTGCTGTTAATAATGATGAATGTGATGATGTTTCTCCAGACATCAGATAGAAAAATCGTAGTAACTGATAGTACTTCGCTTATTAAGAGATTTAAATATAGGTATAGCGCGTTCCGAAATAAATCAATTATTGTAGGTAGGTAGGTCAGGTACACATTGGGTGAAATTTTACAAAGGTCAAAATGAACATAGGTCGATATACGAAAAACATATTTAGATATGCTAGACAAACAAATTGACTTCTTACGTTTTCTGGATATCCAAAATTTTTATGCTTTTTCGAGTACGTTGTCCCTTATCAATCACCAGCCCATCGTGAGTTTTTGGGCACTTGTATTCCCCTTTATTTCAAGGTATCCATACCTATATGGTATGAACCGGATACGATTGAAGCTATGATGACGTGATATAATAACGCCTGTCATATTATAGTCTCATATCAACCACGCATCTGCACGCCTGCCTTTAAAAGTTATCTTGCCCAGCCCAGTGAAAAAGAATGGGTACTTTAGAAGCTATTTCCTAGCGACGTCACATGGCGGTCAATAGGTCGTAAAAGCCATTTCTTCACATTACAATTTAATCAGATTGGACGAGCCAAGGCGGGTAATGGAAAGCTCAGGATCGGTAAAGCCTTATTAACAACGATACGGGCACTTGCTCTGATGGTATAGTCTCTAGATTGTTTACCCTAGTCTGTACAGTAAACAAATGTAATCGATTTCAGCCTGTTTACTATCAATATTCTTAATTACCTATACAGTTTGGTTAGGTCTTTTATTTTTCCCCGTAAGGATATATAAGCGACCTATACTGGGTGATTCATACTATAGTGTGTTACCGGCAAGCGGGCATTTATTCAAACTCTTGATTCTAGGCATCTTTTACTATGGAGCCTGAGATTTGTGAAATCACGAAAAGAATGTGATTTTCACAGATCCGCTGTAGAATGCTAAATTTTTAAACACTTCCCGTGTTAGGTATACAATTTCTGGAAGACTTTGCAATGAATTAGTCGCTGGGAATTAGTTGCAAAACTAGCCAGTGGATGGCCATACTTGCTTAATTCGCAGGCTAGGATAAAACCGCGGTAGCCCAGTTGGTACTGGCGTCCTGCCTGCCTGCTGTGGATGCAAAGATCAGCTGTTCCAAAGAAATTCATGTAACCCCATTTGTAAATGATGTTTACGATGTATATGAATGAATCATCCAAAATAGATCACTTGTAATCCCTATAATTATTATTACCATATAGGTTAGACAATTAAGAATATTGATAATAAACAACCAGACATGGCATACATTGATGAACTAACATATTTGTGCAGTGAGTAAGAGACTTTCTTTAGCTATAGAAACTTACTGCTATTGAAAATATATATAAAAAGAGAGTTAAAATTGCTAAAATACTTTTAATTGTTTAATTAAAACATCACTAAAGTAAAAAGCTCTATTAATAGGTACTTACAAAAGTTATTCCATTTACATAGTTGCGAAACATTTTTAGAATTGAATAAATTTTGCCTTACTAAAAGATTTGAAACTTAATTGTTGAATTTTCAGTGATATCTAAATTATTCATTTTTCTAACTAATTTAGGTACATTGCATTAATGAAATTTCTTCATGATATTATGATATGAGTACTTATTTACTTACCTTCTTGATATTTGCGGTGACTAGATTCTTAATTATTACTTAAATTTATTAATTATCAACAACTGAAGATATTTTCATTAAATACGGCTCAAAATTAACGAAAGCATGTTTTTCTAAATAAACGCATCATAAGTCGAGGTACCTATTTATTTGCGTATCTAATTCTCTAAGAGGATAATTAGATAGATATAAGTACATGTGGGTATTCACTCTGCCTCTGCAGACGTCCCCGAAGTAATCGCGTCAACGTATGGGTCGGTATAAGTAATTGGCTTTTCGCTTGTATTCATTTTCTACTTATCGTATACGTTTTCTTCTTATTCGTATTCCTTACCTACTTATGCCTGGTAATGAGCTCGGAACATCTCCGGTCCGAAGACTTGTCCAAATGATGTATTAGTTACTGGAAAGAGGGTAGGTTATTAACAAACTTTTTTTGCGCTATGAGAAACGATATACGGTAGGTACTGAAAACATTGCAGACATAAAA
Source organism: Phthorimaea operculella (assembly GCA_024500475.1). Classification (NCBI taxonomy): domain Eukaryota; kingdom Metazoa; phylum Arthropoda; class Insecta; order Lepidoptera; family Gelechiidae; genus Phthorimaea; species Phthorimaea operculella. The sequence continues at coordinate 4,899,855 of JANFCV010000002.1, read as the reverse complement.
CTGATTTGTAATTTTTTTGGATGCAATGTTGGTAGACGAGAAAAAAATATTCGATCTCCCATAGAAAATTGACGATCAGCTGACTGACTCCTCTTAGATTTTTCAATGCTTTAGGAAGTGTGAAATGTTCTAGACAAAGCCAAGAACAGTGCAGAGTCGGACTAAACCACTAAACACAACAATAACCGAAGTGAACTCGGCAAAGTTATGTACCTACCTTCCCCTAAGTGGTAACGGTTGCCCGCCAATATGTTGCGGGGTTAGGGTAGGTATTAGAATTACTCGGTCATGTGTGTAACCACCGCTTTACCGCTTACGTAGTTCGAGGTAGCAGCCTACCTAGCCTAGTAGGTATAGGTAGCAGGGTCACCACGTAATTATTGCATAGGTAGATTAAATACATTGCTGGTATTATCTTTTGATGACAAACAAAACTTAAATTATTTAAAATATTTAAACTACTAGGTAGGTAAATCTTTTTTAAATCTATTTTCCTATCTTGCAATGAAATATTTTTAAGTTCTGTGAAAAATAATAATTCAGGAACACTTTACACAATTTCACATCTTTATTCACCGAAGTCCTAGTACAGAATGTCAAGAGGTTACCGTTATACACTTCCCATCAGAAAAATCGAAACACCTCGGTTTTTCTTGTTTTTGGCCGAATTAAACATCAAAAAGTTTTGTTTGCATTAAAAAAATTATATGACTGTGTAGCTGGCAGTTTTGTCTTTTCAGTATGTATAAAAAAAAAACAAAATTCAAAATTGGAACCCCACCTGTTTGTTCTGTAAATGAGATGAATGACTGAGACACGTTTGCAGTTTGCGCCTTTTAACGATTTATAACATTTTCAACATTAAAATTTAGAGCTTGACTTATCTTATCTTAAAACTTTTGTTTTTTAATTGTTTACTGTGACTTTGGATCGCCTGATAAAAGTTAGATTTTTTTTTAATCATGTGTATTTTGCCCGTAGTAGCCGCCCAAGTGGTGACATTGCCAAATTTTGGACTTGGTCATCGTTTTGTGGCTGAATGTTTGCATTTAAGCCTCACTTCTGTTCATAGAGCTTACAAACGCTATCAGAAGACTGGTCTGTTTATGCGACGTTCAGAATCTGTCGGAATTCGGGTCAGTTCTGACCGACATGATCGAATTAATGTTATGAGTTCTTTGCAAAATCGACGCCTTAGCGCTTTTCAACTGCGGCAGAAGCTATCAAATGTACAAAAGGTGGCTGAAAGTGGCTCTACAATCAGAAGAAGGTTAAAGGAACGTAGACTGGTACCGCAATAGCCAGGAAATGGGCCCAAATCAACTGCAGACACGAAGACAAAATCTGTCATGCCGTCGTAGCTGATTCCTTCCCAAACCGTTCACGAACTGTCACCATAACTGACCTTTTTATCAATGCAGCATTGTGTAAAGCATTTTTAATCCCTTCTGTAAACCATAGTGCTTCCGTGGTTACCATTCAGCGTAATTCTACACTCAGCAGAAAAGAGGAATTTGATCCACTGGGTATACGACCAGTTTAGGTGCTCACATGCAAAGTTAAGGCGCGCTATTTAATTGTCTTCAGTTGATTTGGGCCCGTTTCCTGGCTATTGCGGTACCAGTCTACGTTGCTTTAACCTTCTTCTGATTGGAAAACCGCTTTCAGCCATCTTTTGTACATTTGATAGCTTTTGCCGCAGTTGAAAAGCGCTAAGGCGTCGATTTTGCAAAGAACTTATAACATTAATTCGATCATGTCGGTCAGAACTGACCCGATTTCCGACAGATTCTGAACGTCGCGTAAACAGACTAGTCATCTGGTAGCATTTCTAAGCTTTATGAACAGAGGTGAGGCTTAAATGCAAACATTGAGCCACAAAACGATGACCAGGTCTAAAATTTTGCAATATCACCACTTGGGCGGCTTCTACGGGCAAAATACCCATGATTCAGAGAAAATCTAACTTTTTTCAGGCGATCCAAAGTCACAGTAAACAATTAAAAAAACAAAAGTTTTAAGATAAGCTAAGACAAGCTCTAAATTTTAATGTTGTAAATGTTATGAATCGTTAAAATGCGCAAACTGCAAACGTGTCTCAGTCATTCATCTCATTTACAGAACAAACAGGTGGGGTTCCAATTTTGAATTTTGAATTTTTTTATACACACTGAAAAGACAAAACTGCCAGCTACACAGTCATATAATTTTTTTAATGCAAAAAATACTTATTAGTGTTTAATTCGGCCAAAAACAAGAAAAACGGAGGTGTTTCGATTTTTCTGATGGGAAGTGTATTTTAAAACTTTGACAACTATTAAACTTTACTACATCGCCGCGTATTCGATTGGTACTGCGTTTCGATTCATATTTGGACAAGGTTGTGTAGTCAACTTGGTAGTGCTATCTTTGTTTGTTAATAACCAAACCGAATGGATTGATCATGTTTGTCCGTCATACGACGAGACGCAGTATCATTCCTTTTCAACATGTTATTTAAAAATTGCAACAATTGAATGTACAATCAACAGTGTAAAAATCAATAACTAACACTCGGCCATCCTGAATCTTAATTACGCCCTCGTAAATAAACCCTTACATAAAAAACGTTCTTAGTTTACTTTTTGTTACGCTATTTTCAACCTTTCAAATCAAAGCAATTACAACAATATTACTATCCGAAAAATTTACAACAATCTTAATGTTCAAAATATTTTTAGAAGAATCATCTATTTTAATATTCAAAACACTTTCAGCAATTCTAATATTCAGAATATTCATAACAGTCTTAATATTCAAAACATTTCTTTAACAATCTTAATTTCAATATTATTTACAACAATCTTGACACAGTATAAATATTGTCATCCTAATATTTAAAGTTTTATTACTCGCAAAAATATTATTTTGTAAAACCTTACTGAGCGAATTACTCAATTACTCGGCCATTCCTGATAATGATACATTGCGTTCTCGTAATGATACAAGTATTTTTTTTTATTTTAACTACTCATGACTTAGGTACGTATTTTTTTATATTGTACTCAAAATAATTATATTTTTAATTATATAATATAACTTATTATTACGTATTATTGTAAATAATCTTATTCTACATATTTTAAAACATGAGATTGAAAATAACTGGTCATAACCACTCAAAAATTCTTGTTATCCATCTGTACTTGATTTATTTTTATATACGTTTTCAGAGTAGCTGATAAACATGTTTTAAATGTCATATTTCGATAAAAACAAATGTGAAAATGTCTCGACCCATTCATTACTGTTTTAAATTATGTCAGAAAATGAAACATACATATTTTTTTAAAACAATATTAATCGCATTGATTTTTGTAATATAGTTCATGTTCATATATTCATTGTTAAATCTATTCATGTGTTCTTTCATTTACATTACACAGATGATGCTGCTATAAAAATATTTTAATTGATAAACAATATAATTAAGTACAAACATCTGTAGTATTTAGGAAATACTATCAAAATTCAAGTTAATCAAACATTATAACAACTTTTATTCATGGTCAACCTGTGGTCTCACCCTGTCTCAAAACTCATTCATCTCTTACATGTTATTGTTAACTACTAAGAGAAACAGTATCGCACACCTGCCATCGAATTATAATTTAGACATTGTGGAACATATCCGTTGTGATTGTGGGACAAACCCTTTATTATTGTGGGACAATCCCTGTTTTCAATGTTTCAAACTCGATGGAATGAACCCGTGATTCATGACTTGTTATGATTTATTCGTAGTCATTTTAACTTAAATGCACACTGGTTGTTATGCATTATTTGAATAAGTATCAGATTATAACTTCAGGTAGTATTTTTAAAATCTACTTTCTTGAATGTCTTGTAATTGTTATAATATAAGGACTCAATTTTTAATTACCTAAATTATTTTTGAAGCACTTTATTTATACTACAAAGACTTAATCTGGATTATAAATTTTAAATCTGAATTTCATTTACTTCTGTTAAGCTGTTCATCAAACATTTTATAAAAATTGCAAAAAAGAATAATAAATTTCAATTAATAATTGTGTTGTATATTCGGAAACAAATAGTTTTTTTTTTCATATATATTATTTTCATTCAGCGTTTTGTTTTGGTAATATTATTTTTAACATTTTATTTGTTTCATTTTTATACTATGTTATTATTTTCAATTTATTACAAACCACGTTATTCACTTACTTTTAATTTGAAATTAAACTTAGTTTTGAAATTTATTACTTGTTTAATTATATATTATTTTCTGTTTATTTTTTTTTTTTGGGTCACTTGGTCGTGTTACTTTATTTTTCTTTATTTTTATTTTTAGGTATACAACCCTGTTTTGTTGTTAAACACCCATTTTTCATTACTAGGCGAACATAATTTTCACTATGGATGGGACAAACCCTTTTTCATTGTGGGACATACCCGTTTATATTTATGGGACAAACCCTTTATGATTATGAGACACACCCGTTATGATTGTGGGACACTTTCCTCTTTTTTTTTTGTGGGACACTACCCTTTTTTCACAATGGGACAAACCCGGGTTCAGCATTTAACGACCGCCGTCTGTAGTCGGGACCGACAGCTTCACGTGCCCTCCGAAAGCACGGGACCGACGGCTTAACGTGCCCTCCGAAAGCACGATAAAAAAAATACCCTTTTTGATACAAAAATTTACATAGCTTGGTACACACCTGTTTTTGTATTAATTTTGTCACAATATGATAAATAACTTCTATTTTTTTGACACTTTTGTCACGCCAAAATTGCTGAACTTTATTAACTTTGCTTACTCATTTAACTGATATTCGTTTACTCGTTTACCTGTTTACTTGTTAACTTACTTTAAAAATACTTTCGTTTACCTAACATTACGTAATATTACCGCATCGATATCAAATATTCAAATGTCCACTTTTACCAACTAATAATTATCGTATTGATGTTCTTCTTTCCATCACATCAGTGGCTGAACATTGGTGATGCAAAACTCCATTCCATGTCTTTGCTGTGATACAATGGCTCCCTCCAACCAATGTCGCAACATGTAAACAAAAATAACATTGGAAACTTAAAAAACTGATATCAAGCACCTAATGTTTTTTTTTGTTACCTATGCATGTGGTTCAAAGAAAACTAGCCAGCATAAAAAAAATAAAAATACATCAACTGACTCATTGATACAGCCAGATGCCTACTACGCCTTCGCGCACTTGAGATGACGGTGCAATAAGTTCTCGACTCGACACAAAACTAATTAAGTATTCGACCAATTAAAGTACCATAGTTATCATCAGAACTGGTTCACGCACCTGTCATTCAAATAGTTTCGCGAGTTGACCCTTAATGATGCAATGCTTCCGTCCGTCCAGAAATCCGCAACTTCCGCCACCTTTCATCAGCTGATAGCAGCGATTCATCGCCTCATTAGATCGATATATTTTACCAGGGTCCACCGGTGATATATCATGAAATGAAAGGAAAAAATGTATTAGAATTATGACTGATACCGAGTGATACCGGTTTAGGCTAGCATCACGTCATTTTGCTCAACGTGGGGGCCGTAAAAATCGACAATAGGACTCAAAAATTCCATTATATTTTACAATTTTGGGCAATGAACTGCAAAATTTTCTCAAATTACCCTCAAACATTGTCAGACAAGACAAATGCCGAACACGCCCTGCCAACCCCGTAAAGTACAAAGGCATGATACTAGAAATTTATCAAATCTATAAGAATCTAGGTAATCCTTTAATGTGATCGTTTATCAGCACAAGGTAGGTACATAATAATTATTATAAATAACTCTCAGACGTACCTTTCTGAATCTTGGTCATACTGGGAGCTATTGCATTACGTGCACCATAACATTTCTTCACCACAAACAGTCCAGGACGATCCATGATATCGTTGTTCCATTTTTCGCTTTTCGTTCGTCATACGACTCCATATTTTTCTTCTGGTGCAGGCGCTTCATAACGCGCAAAACTCGTCGCGCTTTTATATACTTTATCAGTCATGGATGGTTTGAGCGTAATAGGACGTGAATTGTATACTTCTGATATGTGAAAAATAATAATTCAGGAACACTTTACACAATTTCACATCTTTATTCACCGAAGTCCTAGTACAGAATGTCAAGAGGGTACCGTTATATTTTAAAACTTTGACAACTATTAAACTTTACTACATCGCCGCGTATTCGATTGGTACTGCGTTTCGATTCATATTTGGACAAGGTTGTGTAGTCAACTTGGTAGTGCTATCTTTGTTTGTTAATAACCAAACCGAATGGATTGATCATGTTTGTCCGTCATACGACGAGACGCAGTATCATTCCTTTTCAACATGTTATTTAAAAATTGCAACAATTGAATGTACAATCAACAGTGTAAAAATCAATAACTAACAGTTCTTAATATTTCGTTCCGTTTGAGGTGTGGATACATACAACACAAACATGTAATTTTTCCGGCATGTGTTATACATTTAAACCATCGTCTTGAATCACTCTACCTATTACAAAGAAATGCATCTAAATCCGTTGCGTTGTTTGCGAGGAGTTTAGCGAATTTCACGACAGACAGACAGGGAAGTCGCATTACTATGTATTAATACGTATTGAACAACATTTTTTCGTTACATTAAAAGTGGAATTTTCCCCGTGTAGCATATCAAAGACTGAAAACATTACTGAAACAAATTAAAAACAAAAATAAATTGAGAAGCTCACAACTTTGATATCGTATGGTAGTCCTTTGAAAAGAAAATATGATTTCGTTTTAATTCGGAGCTATATATTTGGACTATTTTCGTTGTAAACTGAGACTGTTTACTGATTTCACTTTACGACATATGGATAGTTGAATAAACAAATCATTGAGGATTGCAATCCGGTCCGGCAGATCAGGTTCTTATTTTCCCCTTCCCGGATACAGTGATATTCGACATAGTGTTATCCATCAATTAGGTACCAACAGTGTACGTATGTAGGTATTTACCTACACTTTTTCATAACCATGAACAAAACGGGTCGTTGGATAACTCGATGTTCCACACAAAAAGAAGAAGATGAAGGAAGGTTCACTGCCTTTTTTAAATATATGTATCTCGTTTAAGTATCGCATTACCTATAGGCCTGACAAATCCCTCCAAGTCTTGAAGGGATTTGGAACTCATTTCCTTAACGAACTTCCATTATTCGCTGCTCTGGTACCTGTCTTCAGCTCTGGAAGCTTTCCATAGATTAATCTAAATATCCAGCGTTCGAGGAAATTTCCTATTCAGACAAATTACTAGATGTTTGGTTTTAATGCATATGAATAAATTGACAGAACATCGAAATGTGTTTATTTGACAAAGATATTTGACTAGATTGAATTAAATATGTCTTGTAATGTAATAAATAAAAGAGAAGCTGCTCCTAGCTGTTACATTTTAATTCAGATGATAACGGTTAAATTTCGACTAAAACTTCGATACTTAATATAAATAAATTGTGAAAATTAAGAAATTAAATAAAGTTGAACTTAATTAAATACACTAGTAAGCACTCAAGTAGATTTCAAATCTTAAATTTTAGTTTCTTAGAATAACAAACTTATTCCATTAATCAACATTAAATATTCGTCCGTCTCCAAATAAGCTTTATCTACAAAATACTTGTTACGTCAATATACTTATTATAAGTAATAGATTCCTTAGATTATTCGATATTCATTACAATATTTTATTCCTAAATAATTCATATACTTATTTCTTTAATTTTCACAGTCATGTTCAGGATAATGATGGACAAAACTGGTAGCCATCTTATAAAAAGCTCTTACAACTTTACTCTTTTTCTCTTTGTTAGAGTAAAGGTTATAAAATATTTTCAAAATGTACCTTTGCCCTCCAGTAGGATATAGAACAGGCTACATAAAAAAGTGAACTATCCCACTATCCAACACATTTTAACCTAATCAATTTCGGGACGAGAGTGAAGTTGATAAGATAATAAATAAGCATAATTATCGAAGCTGTTTAAATGGGAAACGCAATGGTAATATTGATATGATACTAATAAGTGCAAATATCAAGTGATAGTGATTGAATACTTATGTGTTAAGGGATTAAATTAAGAGACGGGGAGAGGTCAGAAGTAAACCGTTAGCACACTGACCTGTTACTCAAACCCGAATTATACATACAACATTTTTTAAGAAATGACGTGTCTAAACAAACCAAGGCCTATTAGTAGTAAAGTATGCGTATTTTTTGTCGATCGGGACAGGAAATAAGAGTTTTAATTTAGAACGATAAATAAATAGGGAAAAATGGTAGCGGTGATATTTTGAGGAAATTATAATGAAATTGAAAGTCCATAGTAATCGGACGGAACGTTGTCAGAGCTTTTAAGGTGATATAATTAAATGCTTGTAGTAAAAACAACTATAAAAAATTAAATAAGTAACTTTAAATCACAGTTATAGTGTAAGAATTCTGTAGATCTGATAAATGGCGCCTGTTTCTGAAACACTGTTTCCTAATAAGACAAAATACTGAGGTACTAGTTTTATTTAACAAGATAACTCGAGCGAACTTGAATCCTTACATTATATAATTTTCAAAGTACTAAAATAATGATGACGGAAATTTCCAAGAAACTACCTAGGTAAATTTTAATAAACGAAAAGGTGATGTCATTAGCCCTGTGGGCAGGCAGTCTGTGGGTAAGACTAAGAATTGAAATAAAAATTACCTTAACATTTTCAGTTATTTTCTCAGTTCATAAAGGGGAATGTTAAAGCGTTTGTAACGGAGCCGAGGTTTATATTATTTTACGAGTTCTCTGTGTGGTTTATTTTGTAAGTGCGGTTTGTGCGCTTGCTCCAGTAATGAGACATTTGCTTTAATTTTGTTGTTTGTATTCCTCCTACATAGTCAAAGGCAACATTATATTCGCAATTTATGAGCACAAGAAATAGAACCGGAAATTAATTTTAATCTAAAATGGAGCAGGACTCCATTTAATCAAAATACCCTTCAATGTTCTAATTCTTCAAAATTATGTTTCATGGTTAATGAAATTGTTTAATGAAAACGTCAAAATAACTTTTCGAGAAAGTTTTTGCATTAAAATAATCACTTAATACAAAAGGATTCAGAATAGAACTTTTTAAGTAAAAGCTTTCTATTTTGCAAATCTACGTATAATCGTTTCAGTATAACTAGACAGTGGAAGAAAAGATGATTTATGAGAATGTCAATGGAATTAATGAGTACGTGAATCTTAGGTAGAAATGTAAACTAAAAAAACGACCATATACTTAATTATAATATTTATTACCAACACGACCAAAATTTTCTTTATCAAAATGCGACTACACCAAGACATAAATAGCGCCCTATTCCTACACCGCATAAACAGTATGACATGAAATTTAAATAAGAGCATTCATATTTTGTATTGCCCCGAGTCGCGTGAACATGAGCTGAATTGGAATATTTTTAATATCCTGATCCTGGCAGCTCAGCGTGCTTTTATAAAACAAGTATTTTGGTATGAAACCATCTCATCACATAATATTCATTTTTTTTATTGGTTAGTGTGTGTTATATTGGTTTAAATTGGTGACCTTCTACTTGTACGAACGAACGATTGATTATTAAAACATTTTTTTTTTTTTTACTTAGGTACCATCTTTTTAATTTAGAGTTCCTGAAGAAAGTTAGGTAGTAGGTATTTATTTCTATTGTTATAACGATAAGTAACCTATTTATGACTATGGTAGGAAAGAACGCTCATAATAAAAGATACAATAGTACGGATTAGAATCTTGGTCATTTCATATCAAATTGACTTGTTGTACAATCCTCTTTTTTCCGTGATTGAGATAAACGTTGAGAAAGTATTTTATTGTACTACAAATGGGAAACTGTCCAAGTCATCTCTCTGAAAAGAGCTTTAGACGGAAAGAAAATATTGTGGGATATGAAAAAGTTTTGTCCGGCTAAAATTGCTACTCGCATTTTGTGGGTGACAGTTGTCAAAGCGAAATAACAAGTTTTTTGTTCATTTCTTTCACTAAGTGATTGCTAGACTAGACACCAAACATACACTATCTACAGCTTTAGGGCTTTTCCAAAGTAACTTCTGGTTATTGTCACGTTTAGTGTACTCAATCAATCTTTGATAGCTGAGGTGTATCTATTGAAGGAATACCTCGTATGAATGGCAGAACATAATTTAGTCAACTGAGTTCTTAATTTTATTTTGATTGAAGGATCTCCCAAAAGGTATCTTTTACAAGTCTAAATTACTCTTTCTGAATTCATTAAACGAAATCTTTTTAAAAGTGAAAATTCAATTGTTATTCAGTAAATGTCTTTTCATTAAAGGTTTTCTTCTAAAAAAAGGCTTAATTGAATATCTTTTGTGAAGCTTCTCGTGTTACAAGGACGAAGGTGTAGCGACCACAAACAATAAACTCCAATTTATAAAAGAGGTCGTAGACTAGAGTATTTATATAAGCAAGCTATAGTAGAGTGCGCGTATCGCCTCGTGCCGTACTGTCATGCGTCACTTGACACTAACGTTTTGCTACTGCTACTGATATACAGAGAGTATAGTAGAGTGATAGAGTAGAGTTGTGTTCGTACTAGTGTCACCCGTTCATACCCAGTAGGGCGCACTCTATATCCTTTGTAATGTACACCTATACTTTAAGGGTCGTAGTCTTTCACGAGAATTTATTTACACTAGAAAGTTGATGGTGACAGTTAATCTTCTCCATTATTCGTTAAAATGATCAATTTAATCCCGTGCCCCTATATTTTAATTTCGAATAATTAATTAAAGCAGTCTGTAATACGTGGTAGGTAATATGAATACATTTTAGTAATAGGCACTTGAATACCTACTCATCTGCTTATACATTTTAGATAATATGATAAATGTCATATTGGCGATGTCATATAAATATGTATATTAAATACGTTACGTATTTGACTCTGTCTGCCAAAAAATGTTGTTTCGTATCATATTCGTCAAAAGGAAAAACGGGAACAAATTTTTCAGTTTTTTTTTTACAAAATTATTATATTTGGCTCAATATCTTTACGTACCGAATGTTTGCAGCATGTAAATGTGGACATTATTTCCTCAATCCCATTAACTTGCTACGTCGTCATGCAAACCGTATGAACATTGAATACAAAAAATAATGTTACGTTTCAAGTAAGCAGTAAACGTAAAAGCGTAATACGTTACGAGGAATATTCCGAGGAGACATGACAAAAATAACGACTGTGTTAATTGTTTGCTTTTTGTACAGCGTACGTGAACTTTAATAATCTTGGAGTACAATCATAAACATCTTTGTAACCAAAAATATATGTTGCTTAAACAACAAATACGTAATATTAACAGGTCATGGTCATGATGGCTCTGCAAATTATATCCCATTAGCTGTAGAAAATATTAAAATAACCAAGAAATCATTCAGTTACTATTATACAAATTATGGCTCAACGATACACAAATAGGAATTTTCTTATTTATTTTTCGATCTAACCAATAAATCCCACAACTATTTTTTTCATTATGTTTACCAGCAGTGGGATGACGTAGACAAGATGAGATGAGTAAAAGAGAGAGAAATTTTTACTGTAAAAATTACACTGACGATCTTAGCTCATATCGTGAAGAATGGCGGATGCTAAACAAGGATAGAGATAGGTGGAAAAAGGAAACGAGTTCTTTGCCCTGCTGTGCGACATCATAGGATGATAAAAATAATAATATTCTTTTTCTTTCCAGGCATGTCGTTCGGCGGCGGCGGCATCGGCACCACCAGCGACATCCTCTTCGCTTTCACTACCACCACAGCAAACACGACCTCGAGCGACGTGACGACCGACTCCCCAGACGGGCAGGGACCATATTTCGACAACAACACCAAGAGAGAGTACACAGCCGCCGTGGGACAGCCCGCGTACCTGCACTGTCGGGTGAAGAACTTATCGGATAGAGCGGTAAGTTGCGTTTACCTTGTGTAGAGACATAAGACCAAAAAGCACTATTTCTGAGTGGTGATACGGCTTACTTTAGCCTGTCGCCTTTACAACGACCACGGCAATACTACCTCCAGCGACGCGATGACCGACTCCTCAGACGGGCAGGGACCATATTTCGACAACAACACCAAGAGAGAGTACACAGCCGCCGTGGGGCAGCCAGCGTATCTGCACTGCCGAGTGAAGAACTTATCGGATAGAGCGGTAAGTTGCTTTCACCTTGTGTCGAGACATAAGACTAAAAAGTACTATTGCTGAGTGGTGATACGGCTTACTTTAGCCTGTCGCTTTTACAACCATCACTTTAAATACGACCTCCAGTGACGTGACGACCGACTCCCCAGACGGGCAGGGGCCATATTTTGACAACAACACCAAGAGAGAATACACAGCCGCCGTGGGACAGCCCGCTTATCTGCACTGCCGGGTGAAGAACTTATCGGATAGAGCGGTAAGCTGCTTTTACCCTGTGTAGATACATAAAACTAAACCACTCTTGCTGAGTGGTGATACGGCTTACTTTAGCCTGTCGCCTTTACAACCAGCATGGCAAACACGACCTCTAGTGACATGACGACCGACTCCCCAGACGGGCAGGGACCATATTTCGACAATAACACCAAGAGAGAGTACACAGCCGCCGTCGGGCAGCCCGCGTATCTGCACTGCCGGGTGAAGAACTTATCGGATAGAGCGGTAAGTTGCTTTTACCTTGTGTAGAGACATAAGACCAAAAAGTACTATTGCTGAGTGGTGATACGGCTTACTTTAGCCTGTCGCCTTAACAAACACGACTTCTAGCGACGTGACGACCGACTCCCCAGACGGGCAGGGACCATATTTCGACAACAACACCAAGAGAGAGTACACAGCCGCCGTGGGACAGCCCGCGTACCTGCACTGCCGGGTGAAGAACTTATCGGATAGAGCGGTAAGTTGCTTTTACTTTGTGTAGAGACATTAGACTAAACCACTCTTGCTGAGTGGTGATACATACGGCTTACTTTAGCCTGTCGCCTTTACAACCACCACGGCAAACTCGGCCTCTAGCGACGTGACGACCGACTCCCCAGACGAACAGGGACCATACTTTGACAACAACACCAAGAGAGAGTACACAGCCGCCGTGGGACAGCCCGCGTACCTGCACTGTCGAGTGAAGAACTTATCAGATAGAGCGGTAAGTTGCTTTTACCTTTTGTAGAGACATAACACCAAAAATCACTACTTCTGAGTGGTGATACGGCTTACTTTAGCCTGTCGCCTTTACAACCACGACTTCTAGCGATGTGACGACCGACTTCCCAGACGATCAGGGGCCATATTTCGACAATAACACGAAGTGAGAGTACACAGCCGCCGTGGGGCAGCCCGCGTATCTGCACTGCCGGGTGAAGAACTTATCGGATAGAGCGGTAAGTTGCTTTTACCTTGTGTAGAGACATAAGACCAATAAAGCACTGTTTCTCAGTGGTAATACGGCTTACTTTAGCCTGTCGCCTTTACAACCACCACAGCAAACACGACCTCTAGCGACGTGACGACCGACTCCCCGGACGGACAGGGACCATATTTCGATAACAACACCAAGAGAGAGTACACAGCCGCCGTGGGACAGCCCGCGTATCTGCACTGCCGGGTGAAGAACTTATCGGATAGAGCGGTAAGTTGCTTTTACCTTGTGTAGAGACATAAGACCAAAAAGCACTACTGCTGAGTGGTGCTTTTTCTTTCTTTGCCGAGTGGTGGATACGGCTTACTTTAGCCGGTCGCCTTTACAACTACCACGGCAAATACGAGTACACAGCCGCCGTGGGACAGCCTGCGTATCTGCACTGCCGAGTGAAGAATTTATCGGATAGAGCGGTAAGTTGATTTTACTCCCTCTAGAAATAACGAAAAAAATACTCTGCTGCTGAGGGATGATGCAACAAACCTTACGAAAGAGTAAGCTTACAGCTACGTAGCTATTTATACCAGGCAACTACAAAGTTTTCGTTACACCGTCCCATACACCTCGTATTATACGAGGTGCATTGTATATAGATAGACAAATAAGGCGAAACAAAACACTTTCATTGCTGAGGGTGATCCCAAGTGGCATTCGGGGCTCTATAAAAGATGTATAGTAGTTCACATGTACTCCTCAAGCTGTATAAGTAAGCTGTACAAGGGCTGTATAGCTTGCTATAACTCCCTTATAGAACCCGTTTGGGCACAAATTAGACAGCTTTAAGTTCCACTATGGCTGTACAATAGCTGTACAATAGAATTATAATAGTAGTTTAAGCGGTAACGCCGAACTTAAAGCTGACTTACGGTACTATAGTGGACCCAGTGTGAACCATACAAACTCCATGAGTGTAATAAATAGTAACAAGTGGCCAATTACACAGCCTTCACAGTTATAAAATTCGACAAATGTACCCCTAGGCTACCTAAGAACCACGGTGTGTCTTTTATATTGCTATTTTTATTGTATTTGAGTTGTCAGTGCCACAGAAAACACCATCTAAATATCTCCGGCGGACATCAAATTGGATAAAATTCATTGCTATTACTGTTGTACCTGTTTAAGCTAATAAATAGTGTTAAATGCCATGGAAATGTAAATTTACTGTGAAATATATACATATTTATAGCTAAAATATTCACGCGCCTCGGTAAAAACGCGATAAATTTAATTTAAAGTACCTATTTAAATCACTGAGGGGAAAACTATTATTTTAAGTTTTTGATATATTGGGCTTTAAATTCATGCCATGGCAATTAGTAATAACATAAAATCAAAATTCAACCAGTCAATTTGCGTATTTTGCGTTAAATTTACATGATAATTTTGGAAATTTCTTTGGTAAATATTTTAGGTTAGTAGAAAAAAATGGTGGAAATGAAATACGGCTTAGTGAACTGCTGTAATTCCGATATAACACATTGAGCTGTATAAGGGTTCACATATGTTCCGTAAGAATGCCGTTGTCTGTGTGTAGTCCTACATCTGTACCACTACGGAGCCAAGGCCTATACATTCGTTCTGATGTGAACTTTTGTACAGCTTTAAGATGTACTTCAGGGTCAATTGTACACTTCTGTGCAGAAGTCAAAAAAAGGTTATTTTAATGTACACAAATACTTCCTACTACAAGTAATAGCTGTATAACAGTCCAAAATGGGTAAACATAACAGCCTTTAGCTGTATAACAGTCCACATGTGTTCTATTAAAATGCTAGCTCTATAACATCACACAAGTAGCCCGTTAAACAGCTGTTGCCGTAACTCTACCCCCCTATAATGCTCTTAGTCAGATGGCTGACTAAGGGATCGTTTTTAGACTATTATAACACCAACTGTCATATGCTAGCTCTATAAAATACCACAAGTAGCCCGTTAAACAGCTGTTATAATGCTCTTAGTCAGACGGCTGACTAAGGGATCGTTTTTAGACCATTATAACACCGATTGTCGTATATAAGTACAAATCTACACTCCTATAAGTCCCTTATACAGGTAAAGGTGTAATCAATTGCAATAATGCAGCTTATAGATTACGAGTGAACTGAAATAATGCTTCAAGTACACCTGTACACTACATGTGTACTCTTAAATGGAGTAATATGCTTATTGGGATGCGGCTAATCTTACTTTAGGGTTGTGTGTAAAATTGATTATACACAGCCTGTCTCGCGTACATCGCTCGTTCGTGCGATGTATTAGGTCAATTATAGGATACGCATTGAACCAGAATCCCTGCCCTGAGTTTAGATCTTGACCCGGGTAGAATAATTTAGATTTCTGGGTATGACCTGAAGCCATATTAAACCTGTGTATAAATTATGTATCTATTTATGTGTAAACCGTCTGTGAGGTATACATAATCTGTTGTTCACGCATGTGCGCTTCATTGATTCTGAATGATACGCAATACTAATAATAGCTCTCTAGATCAACGATGTGAATATTGCCTATTAAAGGCGTTATACCTACTTATTAATTCATTTTGGTTGAAATAAATTACTTAGGTAGGTTATATATAGCTATCTACTGTACAAAGGTTCTTATACTTAAGGTCGCCCACCTACGGCGTCTTATCTAAAGGTCATGAAATTATGGATACAAAGAATCACGTAATTTGATGGCAAATTATTGTAAAGATACTTTTCCAATCATAATACCTACCCTCAGGATATTGACACAGTAACTACGTATTGGCAAAGAATGCTAATAATAGCTACTCACCCGCCTATTGGTAATCCTATCGCTTGAGGTGATTAGAGGTATTGTGCCATATAAAGGTAGCTTAGGGATACGTTTTATACAACATTACATTCTCATATTCTAACTATTTGGTGGGCAGCGAGGGCTCAGCTTGAGAGTGTTTAAATACTGGGCGGACAAATTCTGATGCGATGTATTACCATTAATGAAAAATAACATTTTTATTAACCCTCGTTCCTCAAAATAATAATAAGCTACCTAATGCCCAAATAATAAAGTTCTACGCTTGCGTAGACATTTATCGTATTCAACTATTTGAAAAGCAACAAAGAGATTTAAATCTATTTCGGTACAAGCTTAAAGTTTAACTTCTGAAATGGAAACGATCTGTTTGTTGGAAAGCGTTTTCTATAGTTCAGAGTATCTCACTGAGCTGAAGGTCTTACAAAGAGAGAGCTTCGGCTTTAAGCCTCCATAAAAGTCGAGACAGGCTTAGACTATCGATATAGTACCTACTAGACGTTTCCACTGGATTTTCTTCGGAGTTTAGAGACGGAGCGTGAAGACAAATGTGGATATGTTTTAGGTAGTATTTATTAGGCGATTTATAGGCTTTCTTTTTCTGTAAGTGAATGGTATGGTAAATATTTAGTTGGCAATCTATTAACTTTCTTATTTTGTTCCCTTGATTATTAAGACTTTGAGTTCAAACTGCCTATTTTATATACCTGGTCAGATTTTGATCTACAAAGCACCAAAACGTGTTGTGGTCATCAAAATCAAAAGAATGAAACAATAAGTTTAAATCTTCTGCGTGTGGAACACCGCATCGACAGACGGCTAAATTAATCTAGGTTATTCCTCAATGATTTGATTGAATGATTGAGATATACCTAGTTAAGCACTTTTGGCGGGCTTCGACTGAGTTGAAATCCCGCTCATGTGATAGGTAACACGTGTCAAAATTTTATAATTATTATTTAAAAAATATGATATTTATTATACATACGTATCAGTGATAAGTAGGTAAGTACGTTCTTTATCATCCAATGAATACCTCTACATTTAATACATCGCTTTAAGAGTTGTATAGTACAGTGGATTAGCAGATCTGTGTTGTTTCATTTATCGTCAACAATAGTACCCTAAGCTCTGAAGCTGACGAAATATAATACGGATTCCAAGCGAATGTCTTCTTCATCTCCTAAATATTATTTTTAGCTTACAAATCTAATTTAAGGTTGTTTACCTTAAATATTCCGACACGATTCCCAGAACTTGGTTATTAAAATCGCTAGATTTAATTTATTATGTACAGGAAAAAATGCTATTAAAGTAAATCAGTAAGTTCTATCGAAAAATACGATCGGTGAAAGTCTTTCCACTGGCCTATTTGAACAAAAATATACGTTTGCATACGACTACATTTCGCTTGCTGCCGGCTTAGAATAGCGTCACCCTATTTCTGCCCGTAGGTATCCTAAAAAGCGACTAAGGGATCCAGGGAAGGGACAGCAGCGTTCCCTTTGAATATAGTCAATATCTTGCAATGCGCTCGCCAATCCACCTACCAAGAGTGATGAGTATGGCAATTAAGGTAGGCCCATGTCCAGCAGTGGACTGTTGTGACTGTAGCAGTAGTAGTACTATACGTACTTTTTGGGGTGGTTGGGGTCTACCTCCTAGCGGTCCACCCCGGGCAACGTCCTCACAATATGTGTTGGCGGCTGAAGATCCCAAAAGCGGTGGTAGGCCCTGAAAGGGGCCGCCTGGCTCGCGACCACCATCCCGCCGGAGTCCGGCGCCAAACAGCCTTGCTGTGTTCCGTCGGTGTGCGGGACTGCCAGTGCCATTGGGGGGTAGCAATGTAGTCAGTTGCGCTGCCGGAACCGGTCTTTGTCTTTAGGTGATGCTGTATCCGGTAACTCGTTTTGGAGGGTAGCGGGATCCGAGGCACGGTCTTAGCCGTTGGCCGACCGCAGTCAGTAGGGGGCCCGACTTGCGCGCTAGCCACGCGCAAAGGCTGCCCCGCCAACTGCGAAAAATCCCGGTATACTCCACCGTGCCAGTTGGCGGCTGGATGGGAGGACCCGGTGGAGTGTTATCGGGGGGGCTCGGGCATCCCCGCAGTCTCCAAGCGAGTTCCCTCTCTGATCAGTTGAACCGAATGGTACTACGAGTAGGGTTTCTAAGCAGCGCCTCGACTATCTTTTCTTTCCCCCACAAAAACTCTTAAAACATGAAAAAGCTAAAAAAGAAGAAAAAGTTTGACCAACGGCAACACTTCCTCCCACTCAAAGTGCACCTCACGAACATCCGAGGTCTACACACAAACCTAGACCCGGTCCATCACCACCTGGAGACCGAGAAGCCGCACTTATTCTTCTTAACGGAGACGCAGATAGCAACACCGTTGGACGTGGCATACCTCAACTACCCTGGTTACACTCTTGAGCACAAGTTTAAGAAGCGTGCAGGGGTCTGTGTGTATGTTCGCGATGACGTTTGCTGTAAGCGTCTCCGTGGCTTTGAGAATTCAGGGTTTCCCGTGCTGTGGCTTTTGGTTGACACTGGAGTAGAGAAAACTCTCTACGCCAGTGTTTATCGTTCGCACAGCGGAGATCAGGAGACGACTGGACTCATGGAGTACCTCTCTGAGACGGCAGATACAGCAATTCAGCGATATCCAACAGCAGAGCTTGTTTTTCTGGGGGACTTCAATGCTCACCATAAAGAGTGGCTGTTCCCATACCAGAAAACTGACCATGCTGGGCGAGAGGCGCGTAAACTAGCATTGGCGCTAGATCTCACCCAGCTGGTGGAACAAGCGACGCGAATACCAGATATCACAGATCACACACCCAATTGCCTGGACCTTCTGCTGACAACTGATCCGCACAGACATTCGGTTTCGGTCTCGGCTCCGCTGGGATCATCCGACCACTGTGTGGTGAAATCCGTGTCCATCTGCTCTCCTCCGGATTACACCCCTAGGGGCACGAGGAGAGTATGGCGATACGAGTCAGCAGACTGGGACGAGATGCGTGCTTTCTTTGCTTCATACCCGTGGCGGCAAATGTGTTTCTCTTCGGAAGACCCTCATACGTCGCTGATGCGATCACAGCTGTAATCCGGCAGGAATGGAATATTTCATTCCTTTCTCCGATATCCCGCTCGGTTATAAAGCCCAACCTTGGTTCAATGCGGACTGTGCTCGAGCTGAGGCTCGTAAACAGTCCGCTTACGCTGGGTAAAAGCTCGTGATCGAAAAGTGCGAGCGAGAAGAGTGCGAGCAAAGAAGAGAGCATATAATGCCGCCGCCAGGTATTGCAAACGGGTGCTACGAAAAGCTAGGTTCGACCATATTAGCCGTATTGGGGCAAAGCTTGCATCATACCCACCGGGTAGTAAGCAGTTCTGGTCCCTTTCGAAATCAGTCGAATCCAACTTCTGCCGTCCCTCACTACCTCCAATGCAGAAACCTGATGGGTCGCTTGCCCACACCGCGGCAGAGAAAGCAAATTTATTTGCCGATCTGTTTGCGAGCAACTCTCGTATAGCCTCGTAAGGCCCAGGCATTTATGAGCTTTCTATAGATAACGGCCCAAGATGCCTTTTAAAAGGTATGATTCACAAAGTGAAATGAACCTTATATGCACTAGATATGAGCGCCGATGGCTAAAAGGGCGGCGGCGGCGCGCCGACTGTTTAGGGTCGGCGGCGGCGGCGTCGTCGGCGGCGCGACATTTTTTTATATTTTTTGCAAATTATTTGTCCATTGCTTTAATTTCCGAATTCTGGTAATGTTTTAAGGTTTTTTTTTATTAGCTGGTGTGCTACGTTTGCAAGATAAATTTTACTTACGAAATAAACAATTTTTACTATGGGGTCACCTGTGAAATCGCGAAACCTGAAGTCAGACCGCCTGTTCTACTTCAGAAAAGTATTTAAAGTCCCAGGGAACCTTGTCAACAAATATCCCCGTGACAATCTGAAGGCGACCTGTCGCATCTTGACTCGGGTAGCGCATCCTATACTGAAATTGACGAAAACAAACATCCTGGGCTACGGATGACAGCCGCCATAGTTTCACCCTGGCGATGTATAATACTTGGTGGATGCAAGCCGACGGACGACAGCCTAAAGAGAGTTCTGTTTTAACTGAATCTGAACCTTCAAATCATTGTGGTAGAATTATGAAAGACACGGTGACATATACTTTGGTTAGCAGAAGTCCGAAGGGAGAGGAAGGACACGGCAATCCAAGAATCAGGCCTTAAATTCTCCTTCAGGGAAGGTAGTACAAAATCCTAGAGTGGCGTAAGGTACCTCGTCAACAAAGCTGTCGGTGAAAATTTGAAGGATAGCCGCAGCATCTCGACCCGGGTAGCGTACCTCGTATTGAACCTGATATCAAGTTCATACAGGTGAATGCGCTGACTTCGAGCCCGTGTATGTGAGAAAGTGGAAGTTTTGATAACCGTACCTACACTGAAAAAAGAGAAAAAGGTCCTAATGGGGGTGCCGTTGAACCCAGAGTCCCTGCTATTTGCCACTCCCCGAACGCAGATAAAGATTATACCGGAGCAACACTTAAAACGCTTACGAGTAGGAAGTCTAATGAGGAATACGGAATGACCTTTGCGCTATGGGGGACATTCTGTTCTGAGGAGCTGAAGATGCTCTTTTATTCGTCTCCGCGATACCCAAATAGCAACAAGGAACCCGAAGACACGTGGAAAAAAAGTATAGCTATAGCACTATTTTTCAAAAAGGATCCTCAATAACCGAATGCCGATCACACTTCTGATCTACGTCTATAAACTCTTCTTGAGAGTCCTTAGGAAGCGTCTGACAGTCAGATTTGATCTATTTCAGCCACTGGAAAAATCTTGAACTGTGAACCACATCCATACTGTACGACAAATTATACATAATTCTGAGAAATAAGTAAAAATAACCACTCTGTGTTTGGCTTTGATGGACTACAAGTAAGCCTTCAATTTCATTGGAAGCTGGGCAGTTTCTGAGTCCTAGTGCTGCTGCCAAGTTTACTGGTGGTATGGGGACTCCCAAGTAATTCTTTCTACTTTTATTTTAACAATATCCAAGGTCTGATAAGTATAATGAAGATATCGATACAGCAATTTAGAATTTAATAAGTACTAGACGTAAATACACGCGAGAAGTAAAAAATTTGAATATATTTCGTTTCGATCGGCGCGCCGTTGCAATTACGCGGCGGCGGCGGCGCGGGAAAATCGGAGGCGGCGGCGGCGCGCCGGCGCGGCGCTCATATCTAATATGCACTAGCAATAAGGTTGCTTTATGATGTAAATCTAGCAAGGGCTTGGGTCTGAACCACTACAAAGCTACATACCTTTTAAAAGGCATCTGGGCCTTACGAGGATAGACGCTGGCTCGAAATATCCACCCACCTTACCTCACTGTGATTCTTTGATGTCTGAGATCACAGTGCACAATAAAGAGGTCCGTAGAGCCCTTCGCAGTCTGGACGTGAACAAGGCCAGTGGTCCTGATGGCATACCAGCAAGATTGTTGAGGTATTGTGCGCCTGAGTTGTCTCCTGTACTGACACGCTTGTACCGCCTCTCTCTCGTGTCAAAATTGTACCAAAATCTTGGAAGCTTGCCAATGTGCAACCTGTGCCCAAGAAGGGTAGCCGTGCCGACCCTAGCAACTATCGACCGATCGCCATCACTTCCGTACTCTGTAAGGTTATGGAAAGAGTTCTGAACTGCAAACTGCTTTCGTACCTCGAAGACAATGATCTTCTCAGTGATTGTCAATATGGCTTCCGCCGAGGGCGTTCCACGGGAGATCTTCTAGTGTACGTAACGCATTGCTGGGGCGAGGCCATTGAAAACCACGGCGAAGCAATAGCAGTGTCGCTGGACATTTCAAAGGCCTTCGATAGGGTGTGGCATGCGAGTCTGTTGAGCAAGCTTCCAGCGTACGGCATACCCACTGGCTTCTGTAGCTGGGTGGCTGACTTCCTGAGTGAACGGTCGATCCGAGTGGTCATAGACGGCTGCTCCTCTGACCTCAAGGCTATTGACGCCGGAGTTCCTCAGGGTCTGTACTCTCCGCGACGCTTTTCCTGCTGCACATCAATGACCTTCTATCTTCAGGAATTGTTGGGTACGCAGATGACAGTACTGTCACCGAGAAATATCTGTCCGGCGCAGGAGCCAGTGGTGATGAAATCCAAAGATTGAGAAAGGCTATGATTGAGCGTACGAGCCTGACGTTAAGTAACGTCTCCCAGTGGGGCGATGACAATCTCGTCAGCTTCAATGCTTCAAAAACGCAGGCGTGTCTTTTCTCCGCAAAAGGAGTCCTTTCACCTTTTCTCCTACTTTTCGGGGTACATCTGTTCCAGTGACCAACACTCTTCAACTCCTTGGCATGGAGCTTTCCTCTGACCTCAACTTCGGCACCACCATCGAGTCCAAGGCTCAAATTGCAGCTAGAAAGTTGGGCGTCCTGAATAAAGTCAAGCGGTACTTCACGCCTGAACAGCTTCTAACTCTTTATAAAGCTCAAGTCCGATCTTGCATGGAGTACTGCTGTCACCTTTGGGATGGCTCGGCTAAATACCAACTTGCTGCACTGGATTCGGTGGAACGCAGAGCCAAGAGATTAATAGGTGATAAAAAACTGGTGGCGACCAAGCTTCACAGCCTGGCTCACCGCCGCAAGGTTGCTTGCCTATCGGTCTTCTACAGATTGTACTTCGGAGAGTGTGCGCGTGAGCTGCATGAGCTCATACCACCGTCTCCTTTCTTCCATCGGACATCCAGACGCACGGCCGGCTACCATCCGTTCTTATTTGATATACCCACATTACGCACTAAGCGCTTCAAATCATCTTTCATTATGCGCACTGCTAAAGAATGGAATTCCCTGCCTGCGTCTGTATTTCCGAGTGCATATAACCTGAATCTCTTTAAGTCTAGAGTGAATAGGCATCTTCTGGGCAAGCTCGCTCCACCGTAGATCCCATCTCTGCTCTAGGGTAAGATTGGGGTCAAGAGTAAGCCCATCATAGATAAAAAAAAAAAAAAAAAGTCTAAATTTCTCATATCAGCCAAGCTAACTTTGAATACTCATCGTATCCATTAATCCACATAAGATAGTAAGTAATTTATATGCTATATTATCTTGGAAGCAAAGTTAGTTACTTACATAAATATAAGATTTACATCTCATAAGGCCTTGCTTATGTTATGTTTCATATTTATATTCTTGTGTATGGTTTGTCTTGATAGTGTGAGTTATGTGAGCAATAAAGTGTTTCTGTCTTTTTATCTGTAGTCTGAAGCTAGATATAAGTTAAGACTGAGATTTTCTCCAAGTGTTACTTGAGGCGAAAGTAAAAATAGTTATTTCTACTAAAAACACTTTATGTATATTAGTGAGGGTTCAAAAAAATGTCGAGACGCTTTAAAAAAAGGTAAGTAGTGCCCTTGGGTTTCGCATCATGGTTTGTGTTGGCAAAGGCACTAGGTACATATAACATCCACAAAATTATTGAAAATAGTACAACTTACCTACCTACCATTACTTAGTACCTTGACATTTACCTTATCATATCACGTCAGCAATTTCAATGCACACAATCAGACAGGCATACAGGGACGGATCACGTCGCATACAAATCGCATCAGCTGGCCTTGTGTAGCACCTGACATTGTGCAAGTGTAAAGCAAAATGATGATAATATGAGATACAACACCCACAATAGTCCACTGCTGTACATGGGCCTACCCATTTTGGGGGGTATTGCCATACTCACCACCACGCTTGGCAGGTGAATCGACGAGCGCAGTGAAAGATGTTTTATTCACAGGGAACACCGCACCGAAAATCAAACTAGTCGCTTTTTACGACACCCACGGGTAATATCGGATAGGGTGATGCTATTCTAAGAAGGCATCATACGGCAAACAAAGGTAGGTAATATTAAATCAAAGATCTTTTATTTTAAAACACTCTTACTTTTAAATCCGTTGAAAGTAAAAAGAATAAATTTCCTAAAAAAGTTGCCAAAAAAGCTCTGTTTGAAAGGAAACGGTTTCTAAATTGGCTCGTCAAAAGCACACACTAATCTTCTGATAATACTTTCACGACCGGTTTATGTTTGCTAAACGAAATTTTATAACCTCTTGTCATGCTTCTGCTTTGGTAATTTTTCTACGTGGTAAAATCTGTGTCAGGGTTCTGTAGCAATTTCAATAAAGGTAAGATGTTAATTTTCTTGTTCGTCATGTTAATTTCCTGTTTTTCTGTTTTTTTCGTAGTCTACTAGAAACCCTTATAGTTTCGTCATGTCTGTCTGTCTGTCTGTCTGTCTGTCTGTCTGTCTGTCTGTCTGTCTGTCTGTCTGTCTGTCTGTCTGTCTGTCTGTATGCCGCGCCCTCATATCTTCGTCAGTTTTAGAGCTATCGACATGAAATTTGGTGAGAAGATAGATCGTGTTGACCCAGATATAGAAATGTTAAGAAAAAATGATATTAAATGTTTTTTGGACCCCCTCCCATACAAGTGAAAGGGGGGCAAAATAAAAATTTTTCTTCTGTAATATTGAGTAGGGTATCGTTGAATAGGTCTTTTTAAACTAAGGTGAGGTTTCTTTGAAACAAAGTCACTAAAATGTTTCTGTCACGAGATATTTGCTTTTAAAAAGGGCCTTTTTGACCCATAATTTGTTCCAGCTATAACTTCTAAAGTATAAATGCTAAAAATTTGAAATAAATATGGAATATAGCTTACAATCTGAAGTTACAATGAAAACTATAACGGATAGTGTAGCCTTAAAGGTTTCAGAAAAAATTGAGTTTTTCTATTTGCGGTTGGTCATCATACTGCTGCTAACAAACCAGCAACAAAATTAAGTTTGTTATGCTAAAAACCTGATATTTAAACGTTGACTACGAAACCCTATTTGTGGGCGTGTCTGACACGCTCTTGGCCGGTTTTTTTTTATTAATTATTTAATTCGATGCAAGCGCTAAAATATTAGAACTGAAGCCGTATTAAAAAAAATTTTTTGCAGTGTAATGTGTCTTGCCCATTTCCCTTTATTAGAACTGTTGTGTACCTAAGTCGTTGGCTTAATTTCACTACAGGTACCTAAATCATAAAAACCGATATTTTTACTGTGAAACTAAGTAGTAATTTACGCAGAATAAATCATAAGGAACCCCAAAATGAGTCATCGAAAGTCCGGTCACGTCTAAAAATTAACGAGAAAGGCAGTGACGTCTTAAACTTTGGTAACTACATTATAATAAAGGGAAACCACGACACCGACACATTTTTTATTATATTTTAAACTCAACAAACGACCTATTTTTGACGAGTTTTTTTTGATTTTGTTAACATACAGCACTCATTGCAGACTGTGCGTGCACTCGAAAATAAAAAGTCAAATCAGGTTTAGCTTTATACAGACTGAAAAGTTCAGCATTTAATTTTATTCATGGGCCTAACCAATCTATAAAATTGAACAGATTTCCAATACAAAAAGATCCTCCAGTATAGGGAACGTTTAATGAAAAAAGCTGACAATTCTTGAGTTGACTTATAGTTGAAAAGATTGTATTCCTACATTGTATGTATTCTGTGTATTTTTATGACATTGTTTTATGGATAAACGATTTACTAGATGAAATCTTTCATTAATTGTTATTGTAAATTCTGTATCACCCGTGGGAATCAAACTCGCGAACAATCAAACGTGCATCCAATGCTCAAACGCTTAAGCGCACGCTCCACAGAGCAGAGGTGAGACGTGAAACGTAAGATGGCAACTGTCAAACAAGTAATCGTCGAGGACGTGAGACGTGTGACATCGCGCCGCTTGAAACTTTTTCCATATAAAATGTATGAAACAGAAGAAATAACCTCCCATCGACAACGGTTGACGATTGCTTGTCTGACAGGTGTCATGCTACGCGTCACGTTGCGCGTCTATCCTGTGGAGCTTACCCCTTACACCACAGAAGCAGATGCTATCAGCAGGAAAACCTGGCCGACACGTTTTGCGTACCACGGAACCTATTCTGTAGAGCTTACCTCTTATACCACAGCAGCAGATGCTATCAGCAGGAGAACCTGGCCGACACGTTTTGCGTACCACGGAACCTATTCTGTAGAGCTTACCTCTTATACCACAGCAGCAGATGCTATCAGCAGGAAAACCTGGCCGACACGTTTTGCGTACCACAGAACCTATTCTGTAGAGCTTACCTCTTATACCACAGCAGATGCTATCTGTAGGAAAACCTGGCCGACACGTTTTGCGTACCACGGAACCTATTCTGCAGAGCTTACCCCTTATACGACAGAAGCAGATGCTATCAGTAGGAGAACCTGGCCGACACGTTTTGCGTACCACGGAACCTATTCTGTAGAGCTTACCTCTTATACCACAGCAGCAGATGCTATCAGCAGGAAAACCTGGCCGACACGTTTTGCGTACCACGGAACCCGATAAGGAAACGGAAGCTGATAACAAGAACCGTTCATTTGGTGAGTTGGTGACCGAGATCTTTATGTCTTCGTAAACTTTTATGGCTGCAGTTAAACCACGGAAAATCATGTAGGTAGGTAGGTATATATCGGGCGATAGGATATAGTGTTATCTGAATTAGGTCAAGGTTTTTTCACTTTTTGTTATTTATTAAAAACTAAATACTATATACGGGGTTCGAAACTTCACAGGTACGATTAGTAGAACAGTTTTTTTATATAATATAAAAACTTTGTTAGTAAACTAGAAAAATATCCACCTCCATTAATTCCCACTGAAAGACTTCCTATTAAAACTTGAAAAGGAAAAAACGTGTAGGTACCAGAATAGCCTCCATAGAAAAATACTTCAGTTTTATGGTCTAAACATATCCGCAAAATTCGGTACCTGTACCTACGTACTCGTATACCCGGTATATTTTTAAAAGAATTAATACGAATACCCATACATCTTCTTGAAATGAGTCGCCTTAAAACGCATGCAATTTTACCATAATTCAGAATCATATTTCAAATCCTAAACTAAATTGCTTCCCGCAACATTGTTAACCTAGTATTAACATTTCAGTACGTGGTTGAACTCTGGTTCAGCCTTTTAGCTACCGACCATTACCCGTCGTAGCAAACCGCTACACCTCGTAGCTATGTGCTCCTAAATTACTACGAAGCGTACTAATTTGTTTTACGCATGCTATGCGCGTGGCTGGTATAGACCATATATTTTCTTTTTAAACTGTTTTTATCGCTTTGCCCCTTGTATTTTGAAATAAATACAATATGCATTCTTTTGTGTTTTGTAGTTATACGTCTTTCCTTACTGGAATGTAATTTAAATAGAAGGACTTTCCTTCTATTGGAATTTTCAATGCACTCACAGCCACAGTGATCCGCAGTTCCGGGTTCAAGTCCCGGCGGTCGCTGATGAATTTTTCAATTTTCTCATTATTTAATTTATGGATTTTCCTTGATTTAACATAGCAACCTACGCGCTGGCTTAATAACAAATTGAGTTACAAATTATATTACTTAGACGGTTTAATTTACAAATATTATGTTTCATTAGACATACTAGTCATTTGAATGTGATACGTAAAACTACCATAATATCATCATCTTCCTGCCCTTATCCCAATTACTTGGGGTCGGCGCAACACGTTTTATTAAACACAAAAACGCGATGCAAAGGATTTGGCTTATTTTTAAGACCGGCCGCCTACCAGACGTCAAACCTCCTTGGGAATGCTTTTGTGGTGGATTAACCGCCACCAAACGGTTGGCCTGGCTGTTTAGGTCGGGTTTATCCCTCGGTCGCCTCTTACGACCCCTACGGGAAGAGAGGGGGTGGTGCTATTCTACTCTGCCGGCACCACACGGCACTGTGGTAAAACTGCCATAATAATCATGACCTAATTCTGTCGTCCATTGTCTAAGAATTTGTTGTTTGCTGATTTTCTCTCTTGCTATACCTATTAACAATGCGCATGAAACTGATATTATGATTATGATTTGATATGGTTTCTCTTAATCATTGCATTACTGCGAACATTTGGGCTTGATTCGCGGAACGAGCTTGAACACACACCGATATGCAGTCGAGTTAACTCTTCATCTACATACTAATCCACACCAATACATCCACAAATCACGCCTTCATCCCTTGCGGGGTAGGTAGAGCGTCAACGGCAGTACAAAAATACAGTCATTATCGCCACGTCTGACAATGGTTGAGGCCAGTTTTAGCTATTTTCGTGTACCACTATAATCGTAGGTTGTCAGTCTGTCGCCTAAACTCATGAAACCCTCAAGTTCCTTAGTCGCTTCTTACGACACCTACAGGAAAAAATAGGGTGATGCTATACTCAGCCGGCATCACACGGCACTATATAATAAACTCATAAACTTATCACAAAATGTACGTACATTTCTCTCAATCAAACATTTCGGCTTAATTCGCGGAACGAGCTTGAAAACACACCGATATGCAGTCGAGTTAACTCTTCATCTACATACTAATCGCGCGGTATTAGCCGCGCTGTTTGTTGGAAACGTCATAACCAGCGTAATCAGAACAACGTCGTTAGTACACTTGGAATGATAGGTAAAAGTTTAATCAGCAAAAATTGGTAATTTACCTACGTACCTCATCAAGGCACAAAAGCCGAAGTCACAAAGAAGGCACAAAAGACGGCTTGATATACATCCAAAACCATGTTAAATTAGACATACCAGTCACATTTGAACATGATACGTAAAACTGCCATATTGTGGCCTAATTCTGTCGCCCATTGCCTAAGTATTTGTTGTTTGTTGATTTGTTCATAAAATGTACGTACATTCCTCTTAATTATTGCATTACTGCAAACATTTGGGCTTGATTCGCGGAACGAGCTTGAACACACACCGATATGCAGTCGAGTTAACTCTTCATCTACATACTAATCACGCGGTACTGTTTGTTGGAATCCTCATACATCCACAAATCACGCCTTTATCCCTTGCGGGGTAGACAGAGCGTCAACGGCCGTAAAAAATACGGTCGTTATCACCACGTCTGATAAATAGTTCAGGGCAGTTTTATTCGTGTATCGCCTAAATTGCATTACACATGAAACCTTCAAGTCCTTTAGTCGCTTCTTACGACACACACAGGAAAGGAATGGAGTGATGCTATTCTAAGCCGGCATCACACGGCACTATATAATAAACTCATAAACTTATCACAAAATGTACGTGCATTTCTCTTAATCACACATTTCGGCCTGACTCGCGGAACGAGCTCGAACACACACCGATATGCAGTCGAGTTAACTCTTCATCTACATACTAATCGCGCGGTATTAGCTGTTTGTTGGTAACGTCATACATACATGCATCCACAAATCACGCCTTCATCCCTTGCAGGGTAGGCAGAGCGTCAACGGCCGTAAAAACACAGTCGTTATCGCCACGTCTGACAAATAGTTGAGGCCATTTTTTTGCTATTTTCGTGTATCTACCACTATAGTCACAGGTTGTCAGCCTGTCGCCTAAATTGTATTACACATGAAACCCTCAACTACCCGTTTTTTACGACACCCACAGAAAAAAACTGAGCTTCTTTCGTGTATCACTATGATGACAGGTTGTCAGCCTATCGTCTAAATTGCATTGCATATGAAACCCTCAAGTCCCTTATTAGCTAACGACACCCACAGGATAGAAATGAGGTGATGCTATTCTATATAATAAACTCGTAAACTTATCACAAAATATACGTACATTTCTCTTAATCACACATTTGGGCTTGATTCGCGGAACGAGCTCGAACAC
Source organism: Phthorimaea operculella (assembly GCA_024500475.1). NCBI lineage: Eukaryota > Metazoa > Arthropoda > Insecta > Lepidoptera > Gelechiidae > Phthorimaea > Phthorimaea operculella. The sequence continues at coordinate 4,869,677 of JANFCV010000002.1, read as the reverse complement.
ACACCGATATGCAGTCGAGTTAACTCTTCATCTGCATACTAATCGCGCGGTATTAGCCGCGCTGTTTGTTGGATACGTCATACATCCACAAATCACGCCTTTAGTACGTAGGCAGAGCGTCAACGGTCGTAAAAATACGGTCGTTATCGCCACGTCTGACAAATAGTTGAGGGCAGTTTTAGCTATTTTTGTGTATTACTATAGTGATGGGTTGTCAGCATGTCGTCTCAATCACAATACACATGAAACCCTCAAGACCCTTAGTCGCTTCTTACGACACCCACAGGAAAGAAATGGGGTGATGCTACTCTAAGCCGGCATCACACGGCAATATAATATAATAAACTCATTTTATCACAAAATTTACGTACGTACATTTCTCTTAATCACACATTTCGGCTTGATTCGCGGAATGAGCTTGAACACACACCGATATGCAGTCGAGTTAACTCTTCATCTACATACTAATCACGCGGTATTAGCCGCGCTGTTTGTTGGAAACGTCATACAAACATACATCCATAAATCACGCCTTCATTCCTTGCGGGGTAGAATACGGTCGTTATCACCACGTCTGACAAATAGTCGATGCAGTTTGAGCTATTTTCGTGTATCACTATAGTGAAAGATTGTCAGCCTGTCGCCTCAATCGCAATACACATGAAACCCTCAAGTCCCTTGGTCGCATCTTACGACACCCACAGAAAAGAAATGGGGTGATGCTATACTAAGCCGGCATCACACGGCACGATAAACAAACTCATATACTTATCACAAAATGTACGTACATTTCTCTTAATCACACATTTCGGTTTGATTCGCGGAACGAGCTCGAACACACACCGATATGCAGTCGAGTTAACTCTTCATCTACATACTAATCGCGCGGTATTAGCTGCGCTGTTTGTTGGAAACGTCATAACCAGCGTAATCAGAACAACATCGTTAGTAGAATTGCAATGGTAGGTAGTTTATTCAACAAGATCTGGTAATTTGCCTACGTACCTCATCAAGGCACGAAAGCCGAACTCACAAAGAAGGCACAAAAGACGGCTTTATATACAAGTACAACCAAAACCATGTTACATTAGACAAGCTAGTCATTTAAATGTGATACGTAAAACCATGGTATAATAAGATACTCCGCCTGGTATTTCTTTCCGAGACTCGTGAACCACGTGACTAACACAAGACTACGTCATCATGCTTGTGGGTTACCAGAATTACCCAGTCTTATGATGTTTTTTGTAAATCATATAAGATACTGTTAACTAATAAATATAATTTAAGTGTTGCTGTAAAGTTAAAGTTAATACACACGTAAATCTAAATTATAAAATTATTAAGAAATATTTTAACCCATTGTTCTGAGATTGAATTTACCCCATAACGTATTTTATTAAAATAAAGTGGCAATACTAAGTGACGTTGACTTGTGTTTCTCTGGGAAGGAAAGACCATGTTTTATTAGACTATGCGTAAAACTGCCGTATTCATGACGTAATTCTGTCGTCCATTGCCTTAGTAGGTATTTGTTGTTTGTTGATTTGCTTGCTTTGTATACCTATTAACAATGCTCATAAAACTGACAAACTCATAAACTTTTCACAACATCCAAATCATACATTTCTCTAAATCATTGCATTACTGTGAGCATTTCGGCTTGAACACACACCGATATGCAGTCGAGTTAACTCTCCACATGCTAATCGTGCGGTATTAGCCAAGCTGTTTGTTGGAAACGTCATAACCATCGTAATCAGAACAACGTCGTTAGAACACTTGGAATGATAGGTAAAAGTTTAATCAGCAAAAATTGGTAATTTACCTACGTACCTCATCAAGGCACAAAAGCCGAAGTCACAAAGAAGGCACAAAAGACGGCTTGATATACAACCAAAACCATGTTGCATTAGACGAGCTAGTCATTTGAATGTGATACGTAAAACTCCCATATTATGACCAAGTTCTGTCGACCATTGTCTAAGTATTTGATGTTTGTTGATTAGTTCACAAAATGTACTTACATTTCTCTGAATAATTGCATTACTGTGAACATTTGGGCTTGATTCGTGGAATGAGTTTGAACACACACCGATATGCAGTCGAGTTAACTCTTCATCTACATACTAATCACGCGGTATTAGCCGCGCTGTTTGTTGGAAACGTCATAACCAGCGTAATCAGAACAACATCGTTGGTACACATGGAATGGTAGAACTTAATCAGCTAGTTCTGTGAATTTACGTAAAAACCTAATGGCACAGTAGCTCGAGTAGCTTTTGATACCTACAGTGTGGTGCAATCTAGGGTTTTCTATCCGGGTACCCGGATCCAGGTATTCCCGGGTACCCGAGCAAAAGAGATAGTTATACTAATTTAATACAAACAAGAGAGAAAGTATTAACGGATATCATCAAGAATATTATATTTTGTTTTAACAATTTGATTTTGAAGCTTGCGGGCTTGTAGATCTAGACTTCCATGATAATATATTATTATTATTTTCTAACAATTGCACATTTCGGCTTGATTCGCGGAACGAGCTTAACACGCCAATATGCAGTCGAGTTTCATCTACATACTAATCGCGCGGTATTAGCCGCGCTGTTTGTTGGGAACGTCATAACCAGCGTAATCAGAACAACATCGTTAGTACACATGGAATGGTAGAACTTAATCAGCTAGTTTTGTTTATTTTCACATCGCACAAGGCTGCGTTGACGGATTCGTCCGTGAAACTGATTGACATAAACCATATTTGTATGATAATGACAAGAGAATAAGGTCAAAATTCATATCCTCCCAACGCAAGCATGCAGCGCAAAACTTTCTCGCCTTAAAATCGGTGCAAGTAGATTTGTTGATTTGATTTTACATAGGTATTTGTTCTTACAGTTAATTAGAAAAATAATATTTTTTGCTAATCATACTTTTTTCTTGTTTAAACAACCTTAAATTCTTCAATCATAGCAAGGCCCATCGTTGCATGTAGTCCTCGTGTTTTTTACTTAAGGCAATGTGTCGTTAAACCTTTAGGGATACATTTGTCACAACCCTCTTAAATGGCCCTCGTAAAGTTGCCCAAAGTGGTGGGAATGGTTTTAATTGAATTCGGTCTTTTTACTATGATTTACTTAAGTATATAGGTAAGTAAGTTTAAACACGCACTGCGTGATAAGTGATTGTAGTTTATGCAACTGTCATAAATATTTAGGGGCATTATAATACAAGAGTCTTTTAAGAACGCTACGCCTCGTGTGACAATACACGGTAATATAGGTACGCCTCAGTTGGTACGCTTTTTATTTTTATCGTCATAACTGTTAGAGAAAGTTGTTATCTTATCACCACTCCATCCGTCGGAGTTTTCGATATCGGTCGCTAATAAAAAATCACCTTTACTACCAGTGAAACAAAGATACGGCCAACGTTTTAAATCCATTGATTTCAAGCACTGGTGCTACAACTGTGGAGCACACAACATACCTCATTGATATTTCGCGCGGTATTCGGTTACAATCCGGCTAATCTGTACGTTTAATTGGGTTTTCCATCTATCTGGCTCACTGACGCGTGATTTTACACCAGACTCTTGAATCCCCCATTTTGTCACGTATTGCTGGCTACCATTTTCACTGTGCCTATATACACACACCGTATTTTTTGGAAATATTTATAATAGATAACAGACACAAAGTTTTTTTTATCTTATTTTGTTTCGAAGTTTCAAATTTTTTTTAATATCAATTTGAACTGCATTTCGTGTTGTTTATTGTTTTCATATTATTATTCGAAGTTAGGGCCTTCTTAATAAAATTATAAGTAATTTTCAATTTTTTTACTAAAATTTTGTGTAAAACTACCTACTTTGATTTTACCTACTGACTTTGTAGAAAGTACACCCAAAAGGTCAGTCAAAGGTCACACAGAAGGGTATCTACGTAAAAAACAAAGCGTGTGATGAAATCTAATACCGAGTCATCAAGAAAATAGCCTCTAAACTAGGACGGATGAAGAGAGCGTCATATTTCCAGAAAAAAGGGTTTGGACAGATGGTTGAAGGGAATAAATCACATGCAACATCTCAGCGCTTACCCATATACCACACTCATACCAACGCGATATCACATACCACAGGCGCACATAGACAAAGGAATACATGAATATCTTTATCCCAGCCGCATACATAATACAAAACCTACATACAATAATAAAGCAGCAACGCAGATGTGTGAGTCGTAAAAGATAGAAGTTAAAGCCAATGTCATGTCGTGTTTTTTGTGTAACAAGTTAATATTCTTTGGAGCTACATTTCCATATTGTCAGCCAGAGGGCTTTTTGAAGCAAAAGGTCGTTCGTTATATTTCAACAGTTATGTTTTATTTCGTTAGACAGTTCACAGGGCAAAAATGTTTCCAGCCTGAAAAAAGGCGTAAATTCGTTTGACACTTTTTTGCTAGATTCGAAACACAAAATTGTACTGTGCTGCGACTGACGCATTTCGACTCGTAAAAGCTTGACCTAAATAGGTTGGTTTGAAATGTATCTTAAATTAAATTATTACCAAACTAAAACGCTCTGACCGAGCTGGGTTAAGTATAAGCCCTGTATTTTTAGTCATGTTTTGTTCAGTTTCAATTTATTGGACAAGAATAGCTAAACTTTAAAAACTCCACAAAAAAGCTAACAAAAACTGAATTTCAGAGCACAGTTTGTAGTAATTTGCTCGTTCAAATGCAAATTTGTAACACAAACCCGCAATTAATATGCGGTAACTAGCTAGCAGTTAGCGTAATAAATATTAAAGCTTTCTAAAATTGCATATTGTTTGGATTATAGCACGAGTAGTGCACAGGCTTGCGTTCTAAATGAATAGTTAATTAATTTAGCTAATGGTTATAAAAAGTAGTATATATTTTAGTCACTGACCTGCATATTGCCTTTTAGTTCTCTCCACCCAGGCCTGTTGATGCGGTTTCTATGTTATTTGTTTAATGTGCCCTGGACCGGGTACGATGTACCCGATGCACTACGCTGCCACTGTCACAGAAACTGATTTGTATGGTACCTATTGTGTGATATGATATATACCAAAAAGTCCACTCATCACGCCATGCATACTGGCGCGACGCTGTTGTATTGGAATTAAAAATAAATATATTCGGAACGATAAAAAGTAAAATATTGGTACACATTCACAAAACCAATTGATAAGTTAGTGTTTTTTTTATTATCTTCTCTATTTTCTTAAGTTTTCAATTTTAAGTTTCACGTTTCTGTAGCTATTTTTATCAGCACTTTTAGTGGTCTGTAAACCGAAGTGCAGTGAAAGTTGGGAACGTGCAACGTAAAAAAGAATCGAACCTCTTGCTGTGCTGTGCCAAAAATTTTAGATGCTCTAAAAGTTTAGAGCTGAGCTGCAGAATTCATCCATCACGTCAACAGAGTTGCGTAATTCTATTTGTTCAATATCTATCAGTTGAAATCGAACAAAACAAAAAAGGGATTACGATACAGGTACGAAAAGGATTTCGGGGAGTAAATAGGCAACTTTTTTATTATTACCCTATTAAAAGAAACTTTATTTTTTTTCACGTTAAAATGTTTCATTAAATTTGTTAGTATGTATTTCCTATTTAGCAGCTCTATGACTGAAATATGCTTTTCGCTTCGGTTATCATTATCAATACATAGTATAAAGTAAAGTCCCTTCCCGTGTCTGTATGTATGTTTCCTTATATCTTTAAAATCCCTCAACGGATTTCGATGCGGTTTTTTTTAGTATATAGAGTAAGTTAAAGGGCAGGTTTTTAAATATTCTTTTCCTCAAATTTTAACCCCCAAAGGGGTAAAAAAGGGGTTAATAGTTTGTATGGAAAATCATTACTTTTCAATGCGATCTGTTTCAAAATTTGTGATTAGATTAAAGAGCTAAAATAATTAAACACAGGTAAAGGGGTTAAAAAGGGGTTAAAAGTTTGTATGGAAAATCATTATTTTTAAATGCGATTTGTTTCAAAATTTGTGATTATATCAAAAAGCTAAAATAATTAAACACGTGTTTCAGGGATTTTCCATTTTTTTACTCCTAAAGGGGTAAAAAGGGGGTTAAAAGTTTGTATGGAAAATGTATATTTTAATATGCATCTGTTTCAAAATTTGCGATTAGATAAAAAAAGGAAATGCGTGTTTCAGGATTTACGTTTTTTGACCCCTAAAGGGGTAAAAGATGGGTTGCAGCGGGTGAAACTGCTGGCGGGCAGCTAGTATATAAGTAATAAAACTAAGTTGATAAAATGTACGTGCCGATAAAACTTTAAAAGGATTCCCTGTACAATAAAGGGACTTATATAGTGCAATAGGTCTTTATCCCCCCTCGAACAAGAAAGTTCCTGATTTAACTTTAAGGGCGTATTTTTAAATATATAAGGCCTTTTTCCATCTTTCAAGTAGTGGCGCCATCTGTTGTTGAGTAGTCGAACTCTACCCCCAGGTCGTGATCTTTGATGCAATCTGTTTCAAAATTTTGGATTTTAAATGCAATGTATTTAAACATTTTTATTAAACCAAACAAATAAATACCGCGAGTGAAACCGCGGGCGGAAAGCTAGTTATATTATAACCACGCAGGTAAAAGAACTGCCTAGTTTCAAAATACCGTTTTAACTTCCCACTAGAAAAAAATGTGCCCCACATCTACAAGGAAAATGTTTAATAATACTCGTACTCAACAATGGGTATAAAAACAACCCCTTGAATTGCCAAAACTGGCCACTAAAATCGCGGTAAATACCTTCAACACGAGCGTGAATGTCGAAAACAATTTCAGTAAAAGTTTTACGTGTAGTCGTAACTCTGTGCTAACGTAAAGTTACGTGTTACCGTAAACTAAACGTACCTGGTAACGTAAACGGAAACGTAAAATTTGTCCGCGGCACGCAAACATGTTGATAGTGTAAAGTCCAAACATTCAAGTGAACAACTATTTACCATTTCAGGGTTGGCTTATAGCCTAGATTAGGACGATAAAAGCACTAGCGATACAAGTTCACAAGTACATTGATACTAGGTATGTTATTAGATTAGTTATCGATGTTTAAATTAAAATAGAAGACAAATTCTAAACATGTTTTGGATGAATTTAGGTAGGTACAGCTTTTTAATGCCAACAAGATGAGATGGGGTGATGTTACACTCGTAAATAAACCCAGCAGTACATGCACCACGCAGCGCTTATGGAAAAGCTACCACTACTCAGAGCCTCCATACATTTGAAATAAGGTAGCTTTTTCTGAAGAAAAACGCGAAATATGTCAATGAAAAACCTACCTGAATTCAGAAAATTGACGCCATTTTGAAATCGCCATGTCACATCGCTAGGACAAAGAAAATTCTAATTTCAAAATTTCTTTTAATTTCATATACGAGTATATCTTGTTCAACGTCGTAAGGTGTCAAATAAGTACATAAAACATAATCGTGTATCTATACAATGACAAATAGGAAGAAGAAGTTTGATTCAAAGATAAAAGATAGTATAAAATTTCTTGGATAGCTCCGGTAGATTCATAGTTTTTCCGGCATACAAGAACTACGATGAAGTCATGTTCAAAATATTATACAGGGAGTAACAGAAAGGGTATAACAAGCCGAATGGAGGTCAAGGTACTCTTGAAACTGAACAACTATCCCCGTGGAACATGGGTGGAAAGATGAAAAAAAATTTGGACCTCCCATACAAAATCGCCGATCAGCTAACTGATTTACTATGGGAGGTAAAATTTTTTTTCATATTTCATGAGTACCTTGACCTCCTTTCGGCTTGTTATACCCTTTCTGTTACTCCCGGTATATTTTTATTTTAGTGCATGTGAGTTTTTTTATTTGGTACGGTATCATCATTTAAGGGATCAATTTGTACTAGTTTGTATGTTGCTACTTGTAATTTTTAGAATAATCTTATACGGCTTTTTCATACAGGTACTAAAGTTACCCAGTATTGGCAGGTAGGTATATCAAGGTGCAGCAGATAGTACCTACACTTCTTATCTAGAGGTGATGTGGCGCAGTGGTTAGTATGGCTGCCAGGCACGCAGAAGGTTCCGGGTTCAATCACAAAGTTGATTTTTATCACTTTGTGAATTTGTTCCCAGTCTGGTTAGGAGGGCATTGTAGGCTGAACCTAGTACTATTATATATTCTGTGGCTGAACCACCTAATTGTCCGCAAGTAAGATGGTTCCGTGCTTCGGATGGGCACGTGAAGCTGTCGGCCCCGGTTGCTGTCTATGATGGCGGTCGTTACACAACCATGTCAGAGGCCTGCTAATTGCAGGAGGCGATAGAAAAAACTCTGACACCAGGATTTATCGGGTCGTTGAACGACTCGGTGTCCCACACGAAGAGAGAGAGAATCTAAAAGTACAGTCAAGCCAGGTCTTACTACACCCACGACAAAAGATATGGGGTGATGATAATTATTATCACACAGCTATTTAAATGCCGCGTGATGCCGGCTAAGAATAGCATCACCCCATTTCTTTCTTGTGGGTATCGTAAGAAGCGGCTAAAGGACTCGAGGGTTTGATGTGTATTGCAAAGCGCCAGACTGACAACCTGTCACTATAGCGATACACGGCAACAGATAAAACGGCCCTCAAATATTCGTCAAACGTGACGAAAAACACCGTATTTTTACAGCCGTTGACGATCTGCCTATCCCGCAAGGGATAAAGGCGTGATATATGTATGTATCTAAATATTAGAGCGATAGTAATGGATTAATACTTAGATTGTGTAAAAGTAATCGCAAGTGCGTATGAAGTTATTATTCGGTACCTGCCATTAATGGGAGAAATATTCTTAACATTGTCACAAACGCTCTTTATTCGAGGTAACTCTATGTGTCTTATTTTCAATTATAAAATGTTGATAAACTCGTAATATCCTTATTCGTATCTTATAAGGATCTGAGTAGCGGTAGGTTAAAAACAGTTCAAATCCGGAATTACACAATGAAATTGCTACCGCTATTCAGATTGACAGCGATCTGAGTAGCGGTAGGTATTACATAAGCGCCACCACGCATTCTGAAAAAACTTAGGTATAGTTTCGGAAATGTAATACGTGTGTCAAACAAACTACGGATCAAATTATATTTTTTAAACTAAAGCCGTGTTATTATTATTACACAAAAAGTTAGACATGGTTAAAGTCGCTTGACAACGTCAAATCGTATGTAAAATTTATTTGAATACTATTTAAACGCGCGCCTAACTTTTTTGTAATATGTAGCTAAATTCTGACCTACCTAATAAAATCTTTAAAGGATTTATAGTGTAAAACTCGGCCTTTGATACCTAACTCGTCTAGTGGATTTAGTTCAGACTCTACGTTGTGCAATTATGAGTACGCGCGTTTCTACATAAGGAAAGAACATAAAATAGGGAAGCTGGAACGGAATACACAACATTATTATAAATTAAAACAAGCGTCCACTTAGCTGTAATAACTCCAGACGTCCTAGACCGCACATATTGATCTGAAGCCATCGCGGGTCTCGTTCTGAGCTGGCAGCGTTGACTCGATTAGCTCATAGTCTTAAACGGCCTAGCGGTCCTTTCTTCGTGAACGGCTGCTTTACCTGTTTTATTAAGGGTAAAAGAAAACAATAATATCACGGTTGTGCGATGATCGACTCGAACGGCGGCAAGTTACGCGTGCTGTAAGAAAAGAGTATGACACGACTTCACAGGGAAGGTTAGGTTTTGATAGAGACCTCTAGGTCTAGAAGGGATAACGATCAGGAATACCCGGGTCTCCCAGCACACCTTAAATAACCCAGCCATCACGCAAAACCTTAAGAGGTTTATGCCTAGCCAATCCATACCTATTCTTTCTATAACATTCAAACCTTCGCCAAACGTTCTGATCACCTCAAAACACATCAATCTTTCCGCTAATCTTTCATTCATTCTTCCAGAGTACTCTTTCATAACAATTACCTACGGACTGCAGTCCATTGAACGATTTTAGACTTTGCAACAATGCATAACCATTCTCATATGTATCTGATCGATACTACGCTCTCACTCAGGACCCAAATTAATGAGCAAGGACATTCGGATTATCCAAAACATATCGGGTCGCGAATGCCCATACCTGGATGAACGCAGCTCGCCAGATGTCTGTATGCATATGTCAAAATGGTGATGCATCAATTGGTCAGTCTCTAACTCCTATCCGAGAAATCGTTGTCGAAGATAATTCAGAAAGAAAACCGTCAACTTTAATATTCAGTGCCCTTTTTAACGTGTCAGCACCAAATGTTAAAGTGTACAAAAGAATTACGTTTAATATTGAACGGAAGATATAAAATAAATAAATAACAGAAGGTCAAATGATTCACCCGTCACATTCAAACACATACATTAACTCTGTTCACTTCCCTAAAACCCTAGGCTGCGATAATCTGGGGCCCTAATTTTTCTACCCAACCAAACACCTCCGGCGGATTCCTCGCGTTCTGTTGAAACAATAGAAAAATGTTAACCACACGACATGAATTTTCTAAGGAGCCTAACACAAATCTACCGTTGAAACTCCGTCCGACGTCTCGCTGGACAGCTGTTAAAAATGCAACAAAACCCGTTCGACGACGCCCAGGTCCGATGCACGTCGACGAAGATGACCCTGAAAAATAATAATCTTATTAATTCACTAAAGACAACATTTGGCGCGCGCGAGAGTTGTCCTTTATTAAAATTTTCCGCCATGCCCTCAGACGATTCCGCGCGTTATCGTCACCGAGGCCGGGGATTGACTGTCCTTCGCTTCTCTCAGCGACATCAAACCCAAAACAAAATTATTATTGCAATCATGCAGGTAGGCTGTTTTAGTCTTTATTCCCTAGCAAAAAGGTCCAGCCAGATGCGATTGCATCTCCATTATCCCGGGTGCGTCTACGCACGTGTTATTTACTGGTAAATGGTGCCGATTCTTAAAGCGGGTACGTATTCTTAAGACGATGACTTCTATCAGTCCCGCGTAGAAAATATAATAATCCACTTTATAAAACTGTGCGAATTAATATTCGTTACAGTGCGCCCCTACGAGTCAGAGCCATTTTAAACATTTGTAGAATGTGGAAAAATGCGAGGAATCGAATACTAGGAACTCTTAGTGCAACTTTGTTAATATTGCGTAGCCCAATCTATCACGTAAACTTGTCCAGTCTTCACGCCCCTAATATATCCATTTCGTTAGAATTCCTCAATCATAATACAACCTCGCCTCTTATTCATATTACTAGATAACCTACTTACTTACTCACTTGAAGTTATTCAGAATAAAGACTCTGACTAAAGGTTTCACTTTCATTCTTCGAAAGTCCCCTTTTTTCGGTTTGCTCAATAAACAAAAGCATTGCTACTATGACGCACTCGCTCCTTTGTCCTTTTTTTCTCGCTTGCAACTATCCGCTTTAATTTTCGACCAGTCAAAGGTATGCATGCTCCTCCAAGTTCACAGAAAAAATATTTTTTTCTAGGTAGGTAACTCAGATGTCTATGTTGATGGAAACATGTGCAAGAAACTTAACGTTTAACGTCGAGACATTGCATGCCATATGTCAAACAAAAAATTTGGCATCTCAGAAATTTAGATTGTGTACAAAAAAATAACTTATTCATTTGCAGGATGCAACTTAACACCATGACATAAATAACTTTTATTATATGTTCAAGTGTGTTAGGTCGACCGCTCTTACAAGTTTTAAATAAGCATATGTGAACCCAAATTCCATGGTCCCTCAAGAGCATAATTAATTTTAAATATGTCAAGGCAAAAAAATAAACGCCTCTCAACCAAGAGCTGTGAGAAACGAAGTGGTCGCCTTAGCAATAACTGATAATAAATAATGCCCACTTGTTTAACTAATAGCAAAGTTTTGGACGTTTTCTGAATTTATTGCCGGTTTATAAAAACAAAATGGGATTCTGGATGATTCTTTTCTACTGGAATAGGTTACTTGAAAACACGTGTCAGCGCTTCGCACCACAAGCAGTCGCCGGTCATAAACAAAATACCCAGAACGAGCAACTAAGGGATGAATGCAAAAAAAGCGGTCGCCAATGTTCTACAAGTACGAACAAGTTTTTGACATGCTTGATTGTATTGTGACCGGCGTATCGGCTTTCTAATTTTTATGACGACACCGTAACTTAGGGTAAAACAATAGTTATACTTATGTGAGGTTTAAAAACTCCAATCAAGAATCATCTCACTTCATAATAAATTCGCACCTATTATTCTCATAAGCATAACACCATAACACGCCCCTAATCATCAAAGCCATTATGTCCACTGCTGAACCATAATCCTTAACTCAAAACATACATACATATTTTGCTAATTTAGAGTAATATTTAAGCTACGAACATTATATACCTACTGCAACATGATCTCTTATTCTTAAAGAATTACGCGCCCCTACCTTTCAAAAACCATAAATTATCCACTGCCGGACAATCAAACATTCATACATACCTACTGTCATGTAGGTATGGCAACAGTTCTGAAAAATTATATCATCTCACCTCACAATTAATTCTGTCACTTTGACAATAACTTACACGCCCCTAACTGTCAAAAGCCATGAGGTATCCACTGCCAGACAACCAAACCATTCCTACCTATATACTGTCATGTAGGTATGGTAACAGTTCTGAAAACCCACACCCATTATTTCAACTCACAAGTAATTCTGTCGCTTTTAAAATAATAACACCCTTCTAACTATAAAAACCTTAAAGATGTCCACTGCTGGACAGCTATACTTACATACATACACACATCACGCCTTCATCCCCTGCGGGGTAGGCAGAGCATCAACGGCCATAAAATACGGTCATTACCGCCACGTCTAACAAATATTTGAAGGCCGCTTCAGCCATTGTCGTATATCGCTATAGTGACAGGTTGTCAGCATGACAGGACAGCTATATAAGTATATATAACACAATATAGATATATATCTAGTTAGGTATTCCATTCGCAATCTGAACAGGTCGATAATGAGATCCACAAGTTTAGTACATCGAAATGAATCCTAAGATCTACTTAGCATCCAGGTTTATTTAAACCCCGCTCTTAAGTATGCGCGAAAATTCATCTAGCTTCCTTTTCAACCTAAGTTTACCAACTAACCAAGCGGCACTGCTAATGAACTACCTACTTGCCTAAATCAGAGATAAAAGAATACCGTCGTACAATTATTAAAGAATTTTAGGGTTCCCTAGCGTTGAAACAAACCCATTTGTTGGATATAATAAGGCGAAACATCAAAGAAAGGACTACGATGGCCTCTTAGCACATTACGGAACCTTTTGAATGCAAAATCGAATTGCATTTGTTTGGCTATTTAACTGTAGTTCCTTTGTTTAATAGATCCTTTGTATCTCATAACAATACTCCGTCCGAAAGCTAAGAATTCGACTGCAGGATAATGGATGATCATAAAATGCATGCCACAGACATAATTTGCGTTAATAATCCCTAATCGCTTTAACGATAAACAGGGTTTTTTTTTAATTTTTTAACCCAGGTACCTATGAAATCTCTTTAGAATACAAACAATTAAGTCTTCTGTCAAGTCCACAATAAACCGCGATAGCTCGTGACTGAAATCCAGCGTCCCATTACTAGGTATTTATTAAATTACAATCAATAAAATATCAGTAATTTCTTTTTCCAAAGTACTGATACAAGTAATGTGGTAGATAACACACATACCATTTCTCTATTAAGCAACCTACATAAGAATATATATTTCAATTTTGTTTTACGTTAATTATGGTTCAAAACTCTTTAATCATTTCAAATGCTTTAAAAATATTAGATTTTGTGTACGCTCATCCATATCTTGCAAGAAGAAAAGATTTGTTTGTAAAGCCGCCTTTAATTACTTTACTGGACCTACCTACTTTTTACAGCAAACAATAGCCTGACCTTTTTTTTTTCTCTACTCGGGTCGCGAATGCCCATACCTGGATGAACGCAGCTCGCCAGATGTCTGTATGCATATGTCAAAATGGTGATGCATCAATTGGTCAGTCTCTAACTCCTATCCGAGAAATCGTTGTCGAAGATAATTCAGAAAGAAAACCGTCAACTTTAATATTCAGTGCCCTTTTTAACGTGTCAGCACCAAATGTTAAAGTGTACAAAAGAATTACGTTTAATATTGAACGGAAGATATAAAATAAATAAATAACAGAAGGTCAAATGATTCACCCGTCACATTCAAACACATACATTAACTCTGTTCACTTCCCTAAAACCCTAGGCTGCGATAATCTGGGGCCCTAATTTTTCTACCCAACCAAACACCTCCGGCGGATTCCTCGCGTTCTGTTGAAACAATAGAAAAATGTTAACCACACGACATGAATTTTCTAAGGAGCCTAACACAAATCTACCGTTGAAACTCCGTCCGACGTCTCGCTGGACAGCTGTTAAAAATGCAACAAAACCCGTTCGACGACGCCCAGGTCCGATGCACGTCGACGAAGATGACCCTGAAAAATAATAATCTTATTAATTCACTAAAGACAACATTTGGCGCGCGCGAGAGTTGTCCTTTATTAAAATTTTCCGCCATGCCCTCAGACGATTCCGCGCGTTATCGTCACCGAGGCCGGGGATTGACTGTCCTTCGCTTCTCTCAGCGACATCAAACCCAAAACAAAATTATTATTGCAATCATGCAGGTAGGCTGTTTTAGTCTTTATTCCCTAGCAAAAAGGTCCAGCCAGATGCGATTGCATCTCCATTATCCCGGGTGCGTCTACGCACGTGTTATTTACTGGTAAATGGTGCCGATTCTTAAAGCGGGTACGTATTCTTAAGACGATGACTTCTATCAGTCCCGCGTAGAAAATATAATAATCCACTTTATAAAACTGTGCGAATTAATATTCGTTACAAATAACATTGTAGAAACTGTCGTACTTGACAATAAGCCTGTCTTCTATTTTAGTTAAAGACCTTGAACGTATTCGTATCTACAGTCTCATACGTTTCAAATTCAGCTGTGGCTCCAGTTCATCACAACGGCTATTCATCCTCGTCATCTGCATGGCTTAAACTGTACTGCGACGGATATGCGATGACATGTGGCATCCCTTTACTAGTAGGTAGGGAGGTAGCGATATAATACCAACGTAATTTTGTAGTACGATCGGTAAGCCAACTTGCTCGTTTCGCAAACCGGCGCGATTCGCCAACTCGCTTTGTTTTGTAAAGAAAATGAATAATATTTTTAGAAATTTAAGCTTACTAAGAAGAAGAAAACTTATTTATATTGACAAAGGTACAGAGTTTAGGTGAGTATAACTACTAAGAAATGTTGCCAGGCTCGTATCTTGTTGCTAAAATCTTGCCAAAGTGCAATGAAGTTGCAACTTCAGCGGCTTAATAGGCGGCTCACTACTTCTAAACGCAACCACTCTCGGACTAGCAAAGCCAGACCTAAGCAAAAATCTGTCCTTATCAATCCCAGATTTTGGATATACTATTCATTTTCTTTCACAAATATTTTTGGTATTCTGATATGTCACAAGCGCTTAAGCTATAGCACGGACAGTATGCAATATGAACTCTGAACTGGGATAGGTATTCCATCAATGGATCTGATTCGGATTGGACATGGCATACCTCACCTACCTAGCTCCACCTTATCTGGTCTGACACGGGCTAAATGAACTTCCACTTCTTTGATTTGGACATAAAAAGCATACCTTTTATTGAGGTCGATTTGAGTATTTCTTTTCAAAGCAGTGTTTGCCAATTTAGGTTAGTATAAACTCTCACAGGGATCCCAAGACAATTTAAATTGATAATAGTTCTGCCAACCAGGAATAAGTTATGTAGGTAAGTTGTAGGAAAAACAAGTTAAGCGCACAAGAAAACAGAAACATAGAAAGACTGATACAAAAAAAACTCTCTTCCCAAAAACAAAACGTTTCGGTTTTACTGCAAATTCCAATTACACATACCTACCTACTATAACACATTCATTCACCTTAAAATAAAAAAGTAAGTATTGCAAGTAGGTACCCAACAGAAATTCTTATGTAAGTTGCATCGCACACACGTCCTCCTGTCATGTTGGATCGGAGCCCCTGTTTTCTGTTTTAAAGCATTTGCACTTTAGAAACGAAAGCTCTTCTTCTAACGTTATATCACACAAGGAAGCGGCAAAGTGCAACACACTACATTGTGACACGTTCAGTTGCAGTTATTTAGTCTTTAGTGACAAAGTTTACGCCTCTCCAGCGAAAATGTGGTGATAAACAGTTTATTAGCTTATTTTCCGTTTCGTGAGTCGGTGATGATGATACTTTGTCGGCAAACGCGAACGAAATTATTCGTGAAAAAGAGTCTCTATTTTGCTAAATAAGGTATCAGAAAATTGTACATATAAAAAATCTCATTTAATTTATTTCGTGGTTTGAATTTATATTATTTCAATTTATATTTTTTTCATAATACAGATAACTACTGGTCAAGGTACTGACTTATGATATGAGTCAAACCTAAAATAGCTGCAGCTATTCTCAGAATTATAGTAGTTTCTTTGACTTTAGGTTTGAAAGCTTAGGTATGAATTGGGAATCTTACCTTTAATACCAGTCTACTAGTCTACTTCGTTGCCTACCTATATGTAACCCAAATCGTAACCTAAATACAGTTCATTCAATGCCAAACAAAACATTAAATCCTTCGTACGATCTTCAAAATAAAACCCGAAATCAGATATCATTGGCGATTAACACGGTACCAAATTAATGTATGTCGGGGAGTAAATGCCTGTTATTTATTTACCGGGGGGAACATTTTATGTTATTGCCTTCAAAGCTACATTTAAAAGGAAAAGGTAGGGTCATCTGGGACTGGGAAATAATGCTTTTGTCTATATGTGCCTCGATTTGTAAAAAGGGTAATTGTAGGAAGGGTTGATGGTATGTGTTGGGTTTGGGTCACACCTGCTGAATGATAAGTGCAGGAATTTTGTTTTATATGATAAAGGTGGGGATCACACACAACCTCCGATGCTGTGCTTTTTTAGCGCTGCGTAACGCATGCGTTAGGAAAATGTGTATTTCGTAAATAGGTAAATTTTACTAGTGACCGATGGCAAAAACTGAGAACCGCCTGGTGATAAGGAACAAATTTCCCCAAGGAACATGAACCGAAATGTGAAAAAAAAATTGTATCAGCTGATTTGAGTTACTATGGAACGTCCAAAAACTTTTTTCACATTCGACCTACGAGTATGTTCCTTAGAGGAAATTGTTCCTTATCACCAGCCTGTTCTGAGGTTTCGCTATCGGTCACTAGTAAAATTTCACTCTATATTGACCGCTTGGCAGACACATCCTTCGCCGCAGCGTCGTACGTTGCGCAGCACTAGCTGAGGCGTCTGTCACACTGTTTGACATAAACCGTGTTTGGGTGGGATTTCGCATTTTCCTAACGCATGAGTTACGCAGATCGATACGTGATACCTGCCTTAGATTTCAAACATCATTTCTATTTTCCCAAGATTCATGGTATTCCATATTATGAACATCGAATATTTCGTAGAATTTTCGCTTTCGCTGGCTTTCAACTGAAAGGATTTAATTTTGTCCCTGTTGAAAACAGCAAGCTTTAATCCAGTAATGGACTAAAAGCAAATGAATCAAAATGCTTGGTTTTCTCTTATTCAACTTTAACTTAATTATCATATTTTTAGGGTGAATCAACTTTTTCTTGTTTCGTCATGCTTATTTTTTGAATAACTCCTATGTTTGTCGTTATTTGTAAGTGTAAATAATAATTATGTTTCTTTTATTAATAGTTAAACACTCCATACAAATGGACCAGAAAAATAGTACCTACCTCAAAAATATTTTTTTACATAGAGTCGGTTACCCAGGAGAAAATAAAATGTTTTTATACAAATCTTGGGACAACCTGTGTCCCCTATAAAGCAAACACCTATGAATAGGTAAAAACAGAAACAGATATGAAGCTCTTATAGCGCAAAAGTAACTTTCGATACCCCTAATTTATTTATGTATCTATTTTATCATATGAAGACATATTGTGTGGTTCAGAAACAAGTCTTAATTGGCGATAAGTCTGATATCGCCAGACAAAAAAAGTTGATTCACCCTTTTAACGACGGCGGATGTTGGTTTACACTTACAAAATTGTTGACAAAACAGAATCGCTTGAGGACTTAACCAGATTGTTCGATCGATATGACTTAGCGATAAAAGTCCATTTTACGACATAGTCTGCAACAATTATTTTCTCGAATCACAGATCAAAAAAGGGCGAGAGCCGTTGAACTAAAAGTACAAAAATATTTGTTTCTCCTTGCCCCCTGCGGTATTACGATGTTGTTATGACCTTTTTCACGCCCCAAATAATTTGCCAATAAACACCACAATGGCCAAAATGGAGGTAACGGAATTCACTACGTCATCAGCTTAGACCTTAGTGTAAAGGTAGACGAATTACTAGGAACAAAATTTTATAACCAAATGATAGTTAGAAAGAAGATAGAACCATTGGCCCCGGTTGGCGGCTTTGATTACTTTGATAGCGGTCGTAACACAATAAAATTAGATATGTCGAGTCAAGCCTAAACCATGTCAGGGGTAGGGGAGAGCGGGGTTCAAAGTGCCGATTTTGAAACAACCTTCAAATTTAGTCCCTGAATAACGTTAAATATATACTTGTTATATACTGTTGGAATCAGTGAAGATTTTAGTTTTAAATAAGCCAATCACTTCTGGCGTGGAACGAGAACTTTAGTTTTTACAGATGATTTTCTAACAAAAATCGGAAAGGAACTTTTTGCCCCGACACGGGGTAATTTGTTCCGACCTTGAGGTCGGTTGTTCCTTTACAATTTTCCCCCATTTCCCAAAGGAAAACTGGAAGGTTCTTTAATTAAAATCATTGGTTCATAAATATATTCAATGTATACATTGGTTTAAAATCATTATTTTTAAGTATTACAAGTTTTATTATAAAACTTCAAAAATGTGAAAACGAACTAGTAATTTTTTCCATCGCTAGTAATCAATGCCATGTAATGTACCTACTGAAATCTGGCAAACAATGGCAAATAGCAGCACTGGCAAGTTTAGTTGCCGGGGCGAATGCATTTGCTGGGTGCAGCGATGCAAATTGATGCAGCTGCAGCATTATCCGGCTCGCAAGCAAGCTTAGCTGCCAGAACGAAAGTATTTGCTTGCTGCAGCGCTATAAGCTGATGCACCCGCAGCACTATCCGGCTCGCAAGCAAGCTTAGTTGCCAGGACCAAAGCATTTGCTTGCTGCAGCGCTGCAAACTGATGCTCTTGCAGCACTATCCGGCTCACAAGCAAGCTTAGTTGCCAGGACGAGAGTATTCATTTGCTTGCTGCAGCGTTGCAAGCTGATGCACTCGCAGCATTATCCGGCTCGCAAGCAAGCTTAGCTGCCGGGATGAAAATATTTGCTTGCTGCAGCGCTATAAGCTGATGCACCCGCAGCACTATCCGGCTCGCGAGCAAGCTTAGTTTCTGGGATGACAGCATTTGCTTGCTCCAGCGATGCATGCCGAAGCATCCACAGCACTATCCAGTCCGCAAGCAAGCCTAGTTACCAGGAAAATGCATTTGCTTGCTGCAGCGCTGCAAGCTGATGCACCCGCAGCACTATCCGGTTCGCAAGCATGCTTAGTTACCAGGAAGAATGCATTTGCTTGCTGCAGCCGTGCAAGCTGAAGCACCCGCCGCACGATTTGGTTGACAAGCAAGCCCTTCTGGTTCCGTACGTAAGACAAAATTCTAAGCAAAATGTTTAACATGATGCTCAGTGGCTAGTTGTTCCGCGGAACAACCCGCCCCGAAAAAAAGGAACTTGTAACCCCGCTGACCCACTTTTCATCTTAACCTAATTTTAATTAAAAGTAGTTTCATTTCATGACAAAATGATAGTGTCATACGAACGTTAAAAATTTCTCTACCGTTTAGTATAATTGCTGAAGTGATAACTGTAGATTTGTTTGGTTTGGACCAAAAAGTGTTGGGACAAAAATATTTACTAACGTGTAAATTTTAGCACCACTAGCAAATACACGCTCAAGAAGCGCTGCGAGGGTAACTGAAATGATGGACAAAGAAGCGCATCGACTCAACATTTTACGTCGTATTTCAAGCATACTGCTATCTCTTTCCGTTTTGATGCTATTTCCATCGGAACAACTTACCCCCGGCACTTTGAACCCCGCTCTCCCCTAGTATAGAGTTTTTAGTCGCGTCGTAGTCCCGCAGGATATGAACGATTGAAAGACAGTGACGACAGTACTAGGCTGTGTTTGTCGTTTGCTTGTTTTTCATTGTTTTGTCTTCCTTATTTCCCGGTCTAAAGTCATAGGGTCCCGTTAATCTCGGTCTCAGCGAATCGGAACGTCAATAAAACGGCAGCCGAGTTCTATTGCCGTCAGAGGCCGATTTACGGCTCCGGCATTCCGAACGATAGTGCTTTGGCAGAGGCTTAACAGATTGTTGGGTTGATTTTGCGAATTACGGGGTCGCTGTAAGAACCTCTTTGATTCTGGAGACAAACTTTTGTCTGGTTACTTCTGTTGTGGATTTTTTCCTTTCATATTTCTGTAGGATTCTTCTAACAAGACCATACAAAATAAATCTAGTATGGCAAAGAGACGAGCCAGGTTTACATTCTAGTCAGGGAACATTTTTACCGATAGTGCCTTGGCAGAGGCTTAACAGATTGTTGGGTTGATTTTGCGAATTACGGGGTCGCTGTATGAACCTCACAGATTTTGGAGACAAACTTTTGTCTGGTTACTTCTGTTGTGGGTTTTTTCTTTTCATATTACTGTAGGATTCTTCTTACAAGGCCATAAGTAGGGCAAAGAGACGAGCCAGGTTTACATGTCTAGTTAGGGAACATTTTTGAACGATAGTGTCTTGGCAGAGGCTTAACAGATTGTTGGGTTGATTTTGCGAATTCCGGGGTCGCTGTAAGAACCTCACAGATTTTGGAGACAAACTTTTGTCTGGTTACTTCTGTTGTGGATTTTTTCTTTTCATATTACTGTAGGATTCTTCTTACAAGGCCATAAGTAGGGCAAAGAGACGAGCCAGGTTTACATGTCTAGTTAGGGAACATTTTTGAACGATAGTGTCTTGGCAGAGGCTTAACAGATTGTTGGGTTGATTTTGCGAATTCCGGGGTCGCTGTAAGAACCTCACAGATTTTGGAGACAAACTTTTGTCTGGTTACTTCTGTTGTGGATTTTTCTTTTCATATTACTGTAGGATTCTTCTTACAAGGCCATAAGTAGGGCAAAGAGACGAGCCAGGTTTACATGTCTAGTTAGGGAACATTTTTAAACGATAGTGTCTTGGCAGAGGCTTAACAGATTGTTGGGTTGATTTTGCGAATTACGGGGTCGCTGTAAGAACCTCTTTGATTTGGGAGACATACTTTTGTCTGTTTACTTCTGTTGTGGATTCTTTCCTTTCATTATTTCTGTAGGATTCTTCTTACAAGACCATACAATATAAATGTAGAATGGCAAAGATATGAGCCAGGTTTATATGTCTAGTCAGGGAACATTTTTGAACGGTAGTGCCTTGGCAGAGGCTTAACAGATTGTTGGGTTGATTTTGCGAATTGTGGAGTCGCTATAAGAACCTCTTCGATTTCGGAGACAAGCTTTTATCTGGTTATTTTCGATGTAGAATTTTACCTTTTATGATTATGTATGATTCTTGCAAATACCCGACGACGTTATAAATCCAGTATGGTGTAGAGACGAGCTAGGTTTACATATCTAGAGAAGTCTAATCTATCTCGTATCTAGAGAAAATGTCTTATTTTTGTCCTTCATTTTTCTCTATGATACTTACAAAACCACACAATGTAGATCCAGTATATGTAGAGTCCAGTCGAGCTAGATTTACACGTATAGTTGGATTGGAGAAAATTTGTTCGATGAAAGGTAACGTTTTTGAAGGCTTAACAGATTATTTGGAATTACTGGGTCGCTATAAGAAACTCCGTGAGACGCCGGCTGAGAATAAAATCACCCCAATTCTACCCGTAGGTGTCACAATTAGGTATGCAGGGAATGGGCAGCAGCGTTCTCTGTGAATCAAACATCTTGCACTGCACTCGCCAAACCGCCTGCCAAGCCTGGTGAGTATGGCAATACTCCTCGATAGGGGAAGGCCCATGTCCAGCAGTAAACTGTTGTGACTGTTTTTTTTTTAGTTAATTTTTTAACCCGAGAATTTCGAGGTAGGTACATAATTTTCCTGTCCTATTTCTAGGATTGTAACGTTTTGACGCGCTAGGTTTATTATGTCTATGACATAAGGAAGTGTATTCCTAAATCATACATGTTTTAAATGAACTTTGCGAATACGACTAATTTGAATCGCATATTAGCGCATGTCTCAGATTTTTTATACGTCTTCGTCATCTTTTCTTAGGCGGCTTACTTTATCGATTCTTTCCTATAAATGCCTACTGCCAAAATAACGATAATATACCTACATTGAAAACTGAAGTACTGGTGTACCTCTACGTATTATCTTTAGAAATACATATTAACATGTACTTTCTGTCATATGGATTGATCACTAGTGCGCAATCAAATAGATATAGCCAACTTTTGAACATCCAAGAATCTAGACGTCTCATTAATTTCCCTCGAACCTGCCTCGAAACAATCATTCTGCAAACCAGCTTCTCTTAATCATAATCACACAAATATTAAAAGAAAATGAAAAGTCCTCTTGGAAAATTTTATCAACTCGTTTGTTCTATTACTTAGTCTTGATCGAATTCGACGTTAGATTATACCTCCTACGTGCCACATTTTACCGCCGATAGCTTTGAAAACTTGGCAAATATTTTCTCTTTTGAACTTCAAAAGGAGTCTTCAAGTTCTTTTGAAGTAACGTGGTTGATTTTTGACAGTTATTTCTGAATAGGGAGTTTTCACTTCTTTTTTTTAAAAGTCTTCCCTAGCAGTAAGATAGATGGCGCTGATCTTGGTACGTTACTGCAGGAAACGGAACGACACTTAATTTTATCTTTATTTGGATGTACGAGATAGTAAAACGAAACGTAACTTGGTATGTCACTGTCACATCGCTTGCATAATTATCTATAAACATTTCTGGGTCAGTGATGAGAGGCCCAAACAACTTATCGTAATCCTCGAGTCTGCAACAATAATAAAGTTAGGAGTAGAATATCAAAGTTATTGATATCCATAATATCATGATCTGCACTGCTGCAGATATCTATCATGCATAAGTGCCTAGGTATGGTTGCAATAAATTTTAAGTTATAACATTACAAAAATATGAAACGGTTATATGCAGCACAATTGAAGTACAAACCTCTTTACGAGAACAGTTTTTTTTTCTAGATAATTTCGTGTTTCTCTTGCGAAGCTCGGATTTCAGGTCCGCCACGGACCATGATCCATAGTCTTTGCTCATGGCGAAAATAAACGCAGGGAGGTAACAAAAACTTAACGAAAACAACGTGCAAACAAAACAGAATACTAACAAAGCGCGAATTTTTTTTTTTTCGTGTGGGACACCGAGTCATTCAACGACCCGATGAACCCTGGTGTCAGAGTTTTTCAACCGCCTACTGCAGGCCTCTGACATGGCTGTGTAACGACTGCCATCATAGACAGCAACCGGGACCGACGGCTTAACGTGCCCATCCGAAGCACGGAACCATCTTACTTACGGACAATCAGGTGGCTCAGCCTGCAATGTCCTAACCAGACTGGGAACAAATTCACAAAGTGATAAATATCAACTTTGTGAGTGACCCCACCGGGAATTGAACCCGGAACCTTTGCGTGGCAGGCAGGCATACTAACCACTGCGCCACATCGGCTGTCAAGAAAAAGAAAGCGCGAATAACTAGGAAAGATACGGAAAATATACGGAAAACACCACGAGAGCAAACCAACGAAACCAACGAACACCAACGAACAAGGAATCAAAGCACAGACCGCACAGACCAACGAAAGTGTCAGTGCATTTTTTT
Organism: Phthorimaea operculella; assembly: GCA_024500475.1. Classification (NCBI taxonomy): domain Eukaryota; kingdom Metazoa; phylum Arthropoda; class Insecta; order Lepidoptera; family Gelechiidae; genus Phthorimaea; species Phthorimaea operculella. The sequence goes on along the minus strand of JANFCV010000002.1, from coordinate 4,845,525 downwards.
TTTTGCAATTTTACGGGCTTTGCAATCAAGTAACGTAGTAAGTTCAACGCCATCTATCGAGACCTTAGAATACTATTTTTTTTTCTTTTTCCAAAAATAAAACCTCCTATTACGACAGTATTTGGAATGGTTTCCTCCATAAAGTCATGTAAGCATATTCCAATAAAAATACCTCTATTTTTAGATTCACAGAGCTCACACATCTTTATTTGTTACAAAAATTTTAAATATAGAATATCTTCCACACTTCTTTTCGTAAAAGTACTTTTTGGCACTTCTGCTCCAAGAACTTGACCTAGATTACTAACTCGTCTCGTCAATCGTGTTATATTATCACAATATCAAAATATACTCCAACAGGGAAAGGCATGGAAATTGATTGTGAAAACCGCAACCATATTTTTTATAACAGCTGTTTCGCACATTCACTTTGGTATTTTAATGAAATACTGTGCATAATTTTCGACTCTGACAAATGGTCTTATGGACATTATTTTCTGCTCGGAGTACTTTCTGGACAGCTAATTTGGTCACGATTTCTTTTTGTAAAATCTCATTTTGACTCGCAATTTGCATAGTAACTTTTCTTGCTCAAGCGTTTTCAGAATTTATAGTTTTAATTTAAAAGAAATTATGTTTGTCTGAACCTTTTTCTGAAATCCAATTTATAAAATCTGACTTTATCATCCATCAAATGGTTTTATGTTTATTTTTAAAACTTAATTATTTATACATAAGTAAATTTTACTTGTCTAGAGCAAACTATACCTATTTACTTACAGAATACGCAAGTCAAAAAACACCATATTGTAAGCATACACCGCATTTTACGATTGAATTCACTGGATCCCTGAATGGTAAAGTGACTGGAAAAACCAAATGCATTGAGACCATTGAGTCCAGGCTGTAGGTGTAGGTACTTGGATTTCCGATTCGTCCACTCAAGCAAGAGAAAACTACGCGTGTACGGCCCTGTCTAGTACAGTTTCTACTATTTTCTTCAACCCAGCTCCGTTTCCATTACCGTTTCGTTTGACGTATGTGTCACAAACTCCTAAGCCTAGCAGCAATGTATAGCAGTCAGTGTTATAACTGCGAGAAGAAAGCACACCAATGAGGATAGGATGGGAAGCAAAGAGAATTGGGTCGACTCGGTTGGAACCCGGCCAGAGGCTGGGCATTGCGCTTCATTCTGTAAAAATAATAAAAATCCTACAATGAATGTCAGTGGGCGTACGATATTTGTGTTACACTTGCTTCGAAATATCTGGTAAGTATGGCGCCGAACAAACCCGTTACATAATAAGAATATGGTGCTAAATGGAGCTCTATTAATCATAATATTTTGCCGGGAAATTCTTTATTAAATATGGAGCTTATTTTGTTAGATGCCTTGATCTAAGTAGGTATCGACATTACTAACACGCAAAATGTGTTGACTTTGGAAACTTTGATTTGTGATTTACTTCTTATAATTCTAGATTTTAAGATTCAGTGTGTTATAGAACAGCGAATAAAAGTTCGCGCGGGTAAAATTCGTTGTGCGCCTTTCTTGGCTTACGTACAAAATAGAAAATATTCATAACTCTTGAGGCCCGTCAGTGGTATTGCCCGCTGCAACTCTTTTTTTCCCAAGGAGGTAAGACGTTTCCCTGGCACCTACCTATTTATTTATTGTGTTCGTATGGCATTAATACTTTTTAAATTCAACTCATCTTCAACTACAGCGTTTTCAGTTAAATTGGTTTTCAGTAAAATCCCTCACAAATATAAAAAAAAACACATCAAAATCCGTTCCGTGGTTAAGGATTAGTTAGCCCGCAGGACCAGTAGTATCATTGGTCAGTCATTACAATTAGCGATGTCCATGACAGACAGACACACGCAAAAAGTGACTTTATTTTATGAATGTATTCAAATTGATAGCATGGCATGTCCAGTTCGAGGTGCTAACACAATGCTTACACAATAGTTACACTAACAAAGACAAAATAATTTGGACATTGCCATTAGTACGACTTCCTGACAGAAATACGGCGAAAGTCAATTTACGCTGTGAACAGAAAATCCTTTTCGTTTTTATTTCCACGGCATAATAAAATACCCGTTTCATTTATATGACAAACGGAATGGCAGTTATTGGGGGCACGGGGTTTAGGATTAAGCGGCATGTTGCGTAGGGTGCTTCCACTGCGCTCTACATGTAGGAGGCTTCTACAAATTCAGTTTCTATCGCACTTTTTATACTTAGTTAATAGTCATAACATGAAAATTTGCCTCCCATACGGAATCGGCGATTAGCTAATTGATTTACTATGGAAGGTCCAAATTTCTTTTTTATATTTCGACCCATGTTCCATGGGGAAATTTGTTCAGCATCATGAGTGAGTACCGTGGCCCCCTTTCGGCTTGTTATACCCTTTCTGTTACTCTACTCCCTGTATATTGGAATAGTCATTTTGGAGCACACTGGAGGAAATGTCAGACTCGAGGCGGCAGATTATCGGAAAACGTCTCTTGTTTTTTTTTTATTTACTTGTCTCTATATTTCACTATAAAGTATGTTTCTTTTAGTATTTGAATTATGTTCAAAAATAAATCTTCAGCAGGCTAAATAAGCTCAATATAAGAACGAGGTAATTAAGACTTTTTCTGTTTTGTTTTTAAATAAATCGATAAAATCTGCAACTACTGGCCTCTCAAAATTACTTTTACCATTTAAAAGCTTGCAACATCCATCAGTTATAGCAAAAGTTACTTTTTGTCGCGGGAAATTATCTTATTCCCACAGGAAATTGCTTACCTATCAGTGAATAAAAGTGTCCAGATAGTTATGTGAATACTATCTGATGAACACTTGTAAAGTCTATTGCAGATTAGGTTACGCAAAAAATCCTCTAAATCCGAGGTTTTCAGATAAAAATATTTTTTCAGGACTTTTTCCTTGAATGAACGCAGTAAAGTTAAATATTCAAATGCTGCTAATCTTGTTTTTCTTTTGAGCGACCGAAACCAAAGTAAATAGGTATTTTTATTTCTTTTATTTTGAAGCTTAGTTTAAATTCGATGAAAGACCTAAGTAGGTTTTAGAGTTCTGTTATAAACTCGATGCCTCGAAAACAAACTGGTAGGTATCCAACGAGTCCACATTTCTAGCTGTACTGGTAATCTTTTTTTATTAAGAGAAAAACTGGAACTACAGGGGAGTCTTTTCATCAACAAAGGTATGAATACAAAACTAAGGATTCTAGTTCATATTATGAAAAACAACAAAACGCGATCTACAGATAGAGTATGGTGAGAAACATACCTAACGTCCGTTTATGTACTATTATTTTTGTCACTATTGCACAAAGCTGCGTCGACGAATGCGTCTGTCAACCATATTTGTATGATATCCGTTTGTGCGTCATTTGCTACCTTATTTTAATACAAATATGTTTAATGTCAAACGGTTTGACAGACGCATCCGCCGACGCAGCTTTGTGCGATGCGTTTGACATAAACCGTACCTATTCGCATGAAGGTAGGGTGAAGAATCGAATGAATGACGTAACAAACGGACGTTTCGTGTGTTTCTCGAATAATGTCGCAGGGGGATTGCAAAATTGTGGACCTAATTTCGGAAATTATCAAATTTCAACATTAACTATCCCCTAAACAAGTGTAGAGATTTCAATAGAATAGACTTATAATCAATTTCATGAAACAGACGATCCAGTTCACAGTTTTAGTGATGAATGACACTTCTATAGCTCATTGCAAATTAAGTAGTGCGTCAAACTCAAACCTCATACACTCTACGCCTCATACAGGCGCAGACCGCTAATGACGCGCGTCACTCGGCTCTCGGTTGCGTTGCTCGATAGTGGAATATCGATACTCGATAGTCTATCGATAGCCTAAGCAGTCCAAATAATTTAAATGAGAATAGTTTAAAATGCAGCAATACGATCGATATAATCATTTCTCAAGATTGACAACTATCTATAGTACCTATCGATTCACATTCACTCTAACACCAGAGTTCATCGAGTCGTTGAACGACTTGGTGTCCCACTCGAAGAAGAAGAAGACCACAAAACAATCGATGGTAACACAGGCCTACAATGGTTTTCCCCTTTAATATCTAAATACCGTTTCCGATAGATTATAATACACTGATTATGGGAAAAATAGTAAAAAAAATCCATCACGTAAGTTTTTTTTTAAATTCCAAGACTTAGATTTTGCTTAAAACCGCCCGGAGAGTTCAGTAAAAAAATAATTTTAAAAAAATCAACGTATTAAATCTAAATGTTACTACATTTAATGAATCTATTAGTATGATTAATATAATTTCAATTCATAATGTGTTAATCACTACATGATTAGTATGAGAAATATGTATTTGTTACCCTAAGAATGGGTAATTTTAGGCTCGTTTACTAATGGTCCTATTATTAAGAGATAAATAGATTGTTTAGTACCCTTTTTGTAACAGTCATTAGAAGAGGGTAAATGAAGGTGATTATAATGATTTTTTAGTATAAATACCCACAACATTTTAAAAAATATTACAGTTGCTTTACGCACTAGACAACCAACGTAAACTTAAAAATGTCTTCACGAAATTGCTTAAATTCTCCGGATAGTTTTTGTTATATTTGTGGTAAATTTATGCCGGTAAAACAAAGAGCAAGCATAACAGACTTCGTAAACTGAAAGAAGGAATTTTTGTTGGTCCTGATATAAGAAAATTAATGAAGGATGAAAAATTAGATGAAAAACTTTTACACAATGAGCTTGCAGCATGGATATCTTTTGAGGAGGTTGTGAAAAATTTCTTAGGAAACAGAAAAAGCCCTGACTATAAACATAGTGGCCAAAATGATTACAAATTTCGGCTTGATGGGCTGTTCTATGAGCATTACACTTCATTTTCTGAATTTGCACATTGACTACTTCCCATAAAATTTAGGAGCCTTTAGCGATGAACATGGCGAAAGATTTCATCAGGACTTGAAGGACATGGAAAAGAGGTATCAGGGAAGATGGAATACTAGCATGTTGGCGGACTACTGTTGGCTCCTGAAGCGAGATGAGCCAAACCGAAAATTTAAGAGAAAATCACAAAATAGAAGCTTCGCAGAAAAAAGGACAAGATTTCACAAAGATGAATAACATGTTTTCGAAATAAGCACTTATTTATAAAACATATTTTGATATTTATTTATTTCTTTTCTACGTACTTTCAAATAAATATATTTTTTTGTAAATAAGGGTATTTTTTTTGGCAATTTTCTTTCTTTGTTGATTATGAAAAATCTGGACGTGATGGCGAAAAACTAATTACATATTCGTGATCAGCGTGTCAAATTTATCCAGAATCAGTCATCAGATCGAAAAGGGGAAGTTATGACTTGAAATTTGTAGGCCTGTGTAATTAACTGTACCAATGCAATCAATATCATCGATAGTATCGATTTGAAAACAATCGCTAGTATCGATATTATTGCTTGAACTCTCGATTGTATATCACATCCAGGGAATGACCAGCAGCGTTCCCTGTAAAAGTAACATCTTGTACTGCGGTCCCCAACCCGCCTGCCAAGCGTGTTGAGCATGGCAATAGAAATCCTTCGCTAGAGGGAGGGCCATGCATAGCAGTGGACTGTTATGGCTGTTATGGATATGGGTATCGATTGTATAGGGGTTTTCGAATGGAAACTATCGATAGCACTTCTATCGATTGTTCTGCAACACTAGCCCTCGACGCGTTGCTCGAGCGCTCCACCTCTCCGCGCTTTGTTCATTAATTACTGCGGTATTTGCGCGCTGTGCCGTTTGGGAATTCGGGAACATTTACAAAACGTCACAATAATGAAAACTATCGATAGCAGTTCTATCGATAGTTCAGCAACACTAGCCCACTCTGCGTTGCTCGAGCGCTCCAACTCTCCGCGCTTTGTTCATTAATTACTGCGGTATTTGCGCGCTGCGCCGTTCGGGAATTTGGAAACATTTACAAAACGTTACAATAATGAAAACTATCGATAGTAATTCTATCGATAGTTGAGCAACACTAGCCCTCGACGCGTTGCTCGAGCGCTCCACCTCTCCGCGCTTTGTTCATTAATTACTGCGGTATTTGCGCGCTGTGCCGTTCGGGAATTCGGAAACATTTACAAAACGTACCAGATTCGCTGAGCAAACAGCAAATGTAAATCTAATTCTGGGATAGGCGCAAGCGGATTTCCCGCGGGGCAAATTATACCAGTGTGTGAGGCGAGGCTTGATAGATAAATCACGCCATTAGATCACGGGGAAGCTGTGCTGTATTGCTTAGTGATTTAGGGTCTTTAAGCCAGTCCCAAACCAGTTAGCTCCAATTTTAACCTAAAATTCAAACTATAGTATTTATCTTTTTATCTACAAGGCTGTCATATACAGGGCTGAAATATACATTAACGTACCCCTACCATAGGACCAAGAATAAAACGCCCTCTCCGTTATTTTTGTTACGAACTTTTCAAGTTGGTGGAATGAAATTATAGTGGTAAGTTCCGAGAAAACTGTTGTTAAAGTTTTCCGTAAAAGAAGTTATGTTTTAATGTTTAGTTATGTAGTTGATTGTTAGTATACGTTGATTGACTATGATTATTACTTAATTGATATTGAGAAAATATCAAAAGTTTATTATATTCTATGTTGGCAATATTTTTGGTAAGATTTTTTGCTGTATAATATTTTTTTAAATTGCAGGGAAAGTTGAGTCTAATTAGTACCTAATTAATTCTACGGCCTTCGTTATTAAATTCAATTTTTACATTTAATTACTTCTTTATGAAAAGATTCTTTGCCCTATTTATGAAAGGAAATTACCAAATTAGACCCTAACTATGTAAGAAGGTAGAGAATATTTGATATGTTAACATTTGTGTTATAGTATAGCTGTGTGGTGCCGGCTTAGAATAACAATTAGCATCACCCCTTGGATGTTGCAAGAAACGACTAAAAGATTTGAGAGTTGATGTGTATTGTAATTTTAGGCGACAGGCTGACAATCTGTCACTGTGATACACAGTCTTCTGAATGACTCACAAACTTTTGTCACACGTAGTGTAAGTAGCTTTTTTACGCTCTGCTTACCCTGCAAGAGATATAGGCGTGATATATACGGGACGGTGTAACGAAAACTTTGCAGGCGTGCTCAGACCATGAAACTGAACAACTTTTACTATGGAGCCAAAGGTGGGAAACGAAAAAAAATTTCCGACCTCCCATACAAAGTCAGTCAGCTGATCGTAATTTTTGTATGGGAGGTCGGAATTTTTTTTTCGTTTCCCACCTTTGGCTCCATAGTATAAGTTGTTCAGTTTGATGGTCTGATCATGCCTGCAAAGTTTTCGGTACACCGTCCCTAACACCCTGTATGTATTTATCATCTGAGGTTTTCTGAGCACGTTTGTACAAGAAATATTCTTTCATTTTTGTGACGTGACTTGACGAAAGACAAGCTTCGTTTTTTTCTCTGTGTAGGTTTCCTACAGCAATATCAGAGCTGCAATAGGAAGCTGCCAGCAATCAAGTGACCTGGTTTCGGTTTTGTGGCTGATTTCTGAAACTAGCTGTTTAACAAATTTACGCTGCTGCTATCAGAATATCTTATTATTATGGGCTCACTGGGTTGCGATTTTACCAATAATTCATAATAATCAGATTCACGCTAATGTTTTGTCAGTAAGCACTCTTTACTTACCTAATATTTACCAACTGCTTTTTATGCTAATCCTGATTAACTTTGATATTAGTTTATGAACGTTTTGATAATTTGGTTTGTTTCAAAAAGAAAATCATGCCACTGTTACGAAAAAAGTTGTATTTAAAGTACCAAACCTACCTAACCTAATAACCCTAAAACAAGTACTTATTCTGACAGCAAGGTCCATCATATCATAAAGCCGTTTGTCGACACGGTGTCCCACATGTCAATAAGTAGAACAAATTCCAATACCACAGCAGCAGAATAACCCGCACAAATCACCCGGTATTTCATTCTGACAGGGCTAACTACCGCCAGAGGGTTAACTATGGACGCCCGTCGGAGTTACCCGAACTCTCGACCAGCGAACATGTTTGACACATTGACTGGTCCCCAAACCGAGATAAGTAGGTGCCCACGTCAAAACTAGGTTAGGTGTGGTGTGACCGGTATGACAGGGAACTTTTTGCTTAGTCTTTGATTTGTTTAGTAGGATTGGTCTTGTGAAAATCTTGCCACTGTGACGAAAAAAGTAGTACCTATTTAATAAAGTACCAATCCTCATCTAATAAGTTTTAAACAGATTTCTATTCTGACAGCAAGATCTACCATACCATATCGTTTGTCGACGCAGTGTCTCACATGTCAATAAGTAGAACAAATTCCAATACCACAGAGCAGCGAAATAACTGGCACAAATCACCCGGTATTTCATTCTGACAGGGCTAACTACCGCCAGAGGGTTAACTATGGACGGCCGTCGGAGTTACCCGAACTCTAGACCAGCGAACATGTTTGACACATTGACTGCTCCCCAAACCGAGATAAGTAGGTGCCCGCGTCAAAACTAGGTTAGGTGTGGTGTGACCATTTTATGTGTGACCGTTATGACAGGGAACTTTTAGCTTAGTCTTTGATTTGTTTGGTAGGTTTGTTCTAGCTGAGCTGGTGTAATGTATTTTGTTTCCAGTAATTCTTTTTTCATAAAACATACACAGGCATCATTTGATATAATTGACTAAATACTACTACTATCTCTGAAAATGCAAATTTTAAAACACTTCTCGTGTTAGGTATACAATTAGGGAATGCAATCCCGCAAGTAAATTTCAGTCCCGGTATTTGCGGGACTGGGCAATCTCAATCCCGCGGGATCCCGGTATTTGCGGGGTCCCGCATGCTGTTTAGACTTCAGTCAAAAACATGGAAAAAATAAATTATTAGGTGGCATAACTTCTTTTTCTTCTTTTCATGTGTGACACCAAATCTTCCTATGACCTGATAACTGAAAAACTATGAATTTTGTATGATAACATTTTGTTATATTGTTTCCGATCTATATCTATCTATATCAGCCTATTCCACTGCTGGACGTAAGCATCCCCAGGGAACGCCATAAGGCACGATCTCCCGTTTTTGCCTTCCAATCGCTACCAACCGCCTTTTTTAATTCATCGGTCCATCTGGCCGGAAGGCGTCCAACGCTACACTTGCCGAGGCGTGGCCTCCACTCGAGAACTCCACCGTCCATCAGTTCTACGACTTGAAGCTTGCTACACTTCCAGACTATGTTCGTCACTTTGGTCTTTTTGCGGATAGCCATTATAGAAATGCCCAGCATATACCTTTTCATAGCTCTCTGAGTGACATGTAACCGGTGGACCAGTTTTACTGCCAAGTTCCACGTCTCGGCTCCGTAGGTCATGACTGGTATGATTGGATCGAACTTCTTAGTCTTGAGGCATTGTAGCAAAGATGATTCAAGGATGTGACGCAGCTTCCCAAATGCTGCCCAGCCAAGCTGCACTCTTTTGGTGATTTTAGCTTCAAAGTTGTCTCTACCCATCTACAGAGTTTGCCCCAGGTACCTAACCTAAGATACCTAGGCAGGTTAAGTACCTGGGGCAAAGTCTGCAGATGGGTAGAGACGTATTTCTAGACGTTATTTATTGTTATTGACTGTTTCCAAAGGCGGTATTATTATTAAAAAAGCCTAACTATGCAAAAATGTTATTATATTTATAGTATCGTTAGTTTAACGGTTCTAACTTTACAAGATGTACGTCATAACGTATGAATTTCTCAATCTTTCAATCCCGCAATCCCGTGCGGGATCCCGCTCAAATTACGACCGGGATCAGTCCCGCAAAAAACATGCGGGATCCCGGTATTTCGGGATCCCGGTATCCCGGTATTGCATTCCCTATATACAATATTATGGAAAACTTATAAAATTTTACACTGCAGGTAGGATTTGAACCTCCGGCCTTCGGCATCTGTACTGCAAATGGCTATCACTTAGATAAGCATCGTTATTTGAACAAAATCATGTTATTAAGAAAAATATGTTTCTAAAGTAACTAATAAGTTTTAAACAAACTGACTGCTCCCCAAACCGAGATAAGTAGGTGCCCGCGTCAAAAATAGGTTAGGTGTGGTGTGACCGGTATGACAGGGAACTTTTAGCTTAGTCTTTGATTTGTTTCGTAGGGTTGGTCTACTGATGTGTCTTCTTTCTAGTAATTCTTTTCATAAAACTGAAATAGACATACAGGATGTAAAAAAATCAACTGCAAATCTTTTAAGGGGTAAACCAGCCCGTGAAACTGAACAACTTTCCCCAAGGAACATAGGTCGAAATCTGAAAAAAAATTTTGCACCTCCCATACAAACTGACTCGGCCGGCTGCTACATTTTGTATGGGAGGGCCAAAAATTTTTTTCACATTTCGACCTATGTTCCTTGGGGAAAGTTGTTCAGTTTCACGGGCTGGTTCACCCCTTAAAATATTTGCAGTTGATTTTTTTACATCTTATATTTTGAGACAATTGACTACTTGTTGACACTGATGATAATAAATTAAATAATGAGAAAAATTCCAATACACTGATGATAATGATGAGCATCGTGATTTGAACAAAATTATGTGAAGTAAGTGTTTAAGACGTATACTTGTATGGAAAACTTGTTACTACTGAAACTTTACGTCCTGCATTCCCAATCAGATGTTTGCAACCACCAACCGTTAAATTCTTCAATCAATACGGACTTTAAGGCAGAATGTAATATTAATACGACAAGTGTGGATCAAGCAAAGTTAAATAAAGCTATTTGACATGCCTAGAATAGTTTTTGTTTTCTTGCTTTAACTTTGATCCGGATTGAATTTCGTCAATAAATGATGTGAGTATGACAGTTCTGTCTGATAACGTCACATAAGAACGATGGTGTTTCCCGTCAGATAAATAGTATCTTATAGAAACGTCAAACATATATTTCTTATTCTTAGTTAGGTATCTACAATTTACAAACAAAATAAAGTAACTCAAAATAAAACACTCAAAACACTCAAAATATTAATTTTCTCGAGGAATAGGTACTTATTTTCATCTAAGTACCTTTTAAGCGTGAGTGCGTCGTCAAAGTGCGTTTACCTGCCGCAAAACGATTCTAATAAAGCTCCTCAAAGAACCATTACATCTTATACTGCCTTTAAGCTGTAAAGAGAATCTTATTTAATTCATTCAGACGAGAAAACGGTGCTTCATTATTTTGCATCGAACATCAGCAGATATTTATTTAATAAGATGATCTTTATTAGAAATTCGTTTGTTCCTTTCAGAAAACCTTCTCATTGAAGGTTTAAGTCTATATGTATTAGATACCTGTGCATAAAATGGTTGAAAAATCGAGACTTTACCTACCACAGAATGAGATATTTATATTAGATTATTACGAGGAAGTCAGAAACAGTTTATAAAAATGTCCCTTCGAGATTCTGGCTTGGCATAGGCTAACAGAATATCGTAAACCAAATAGGTAGATAAGAATAGACTAAAACATAAGTTTTATAGTAATTGTTTACCACACTTTAAATAATTTTGATCTTTTTGGCCTTTGCCCAGCAGTGGGATCTGGTAGGCTAAGTATAATAATAATTAAATTAATTATTATGCTAACCAAAAGTTTCTAGAAAAGTTGTTCTTTTAATGCTCTTGACATGTATAATTTTATAAAAAATTCTTAATTCCTATGCCCATATTTGCTATCCCTTTACCCACCAACAATTTCCATTGATAAGATATTAATGTGTAATGTCGGCAGGGTAATTGTAGAGCTTTTTTTGTTACCTACTGTTCTGTTATTTTTTCCAATGACAACGAAAAAAGAAAATAGGGATAACTATGACAAGTAGTTTCCTAATAACAATATAAAACTTCATAGGTAATTAAAATTTTATTTTGTTCCGTTACAAAGTGGAAAATAAAGTCATAGCTACAAATCGCGTCCGAGTTTATGACTATCCTGAAAAATATGCATTTTTGACGCACAGAACAAAAATGCACGCATCCTTATCCTGCGAAATGTATGACAAGGAGACACATATTCTAGGATGGTCATAAACCCAAGTGTACCTACCATTATCTACCTACTTACATACTTCCATGCCTGCAATACCCACAAAGTTGTAAGTTACCAAGTTAAGATTCTCAACTGCACTTCGAACGTGTAAGTAACTTGTTTTATATCACAAAGCTCTTTCAGGACTCCTTTAATCAAGAAGAAAGAGCTTCTTAACTGCACGGGGTTCGCATAATTACAAGTTCTGGGGAAAATAAATCTGAACCAGCTTGTGCTGGAATCTTCCGAATAGGAAGTCGTCCAAGTATGTAGGTAGTTTAAAGTGCACTACCGCCTATAAAGCATGTTACAGATGTTCTGATATTGTCACCCTACTAATTTATTACACGGGGTGTAAGAGGAGGTGTAACGATAACTTTGCAGGTGTGCTCAGACTGAACTGAATAACTTTCCTCATGGAACATTATGGTTGTAAACGAAACATTTGTTTTGACTTTCCATACAAATTCAGTCAGCTGATCGTGAATTGGACAGATTTTATTACTCTTTTCCGACTATTGGATCCACAGTAAAAGTTGTTCAGTTGTATAGTATAATCATGCCTGCATAATTTTGGTTCACCGACCCTTACTTAGGGGTTTGGGTACAGATTATTAATGTAGATAGATATTTGACTACCTACCTTTGACGAATGATTAGTCTCATTGCGAGCGCCGGCGAGACCAATTTATCTAAGTTTTACGAAATTATTATTCACGTTATAAAAACTTTTCCAATAGAATAGATGAAATAATTGATCGATCACAAAAGTAATTCTGATTAAGAAAAACCTAATAGTCCAGTAAATTTGAGATCAGCGGCAGTAGGTAGGTACAAGTAAAAAATTGCACTTTACATGCACATCAACTGTCCACAAATCAAAACCTGTGTACTTACCAGCTAGATTTCTGATCAAATCATTTTGTCAGTGCAAAGGGTGTCCAATATGCTCACTGCGGGGGCAAGTTTGCGCCGTGCTTGGCTACCGTTGCGATTAATTGACGCTGGGCGACCGAGTTTGTTCTGCGCCTGCCAATAAATTCCTAGTCCAATAAAGTACAGGTCCGAGATACTATTAATTTCGGAAAAAAGGAAATCTATTGATCTAGGAATACATTATCGTGAACACTTTATATTAATAGTCTGAAAACTAGTTTGTTTATAGTTTGAACGGCTAGCTTGGGGTGCGATAATGCATATGCAGCTTTTTTATGAAATTGATATGGCCTATTATTATAATAGGCATGTAAATTGTCCCAATATTTTCTCACATAATTTTTTTTATCGCCTGTGACATCCCTGTGATAGTCGCAATTTGATGCAGCGATGTGCACCATTGTATGCGGGCCTTCTATGAGATTTTCAAACCTTTTCATCAAAAAGCTACTGCTAAATACTATTTTTTGTGAGATCCAGTCATTACAACAGTACAACCCACAGAAATCGCACTGGGCTTTTGCCGGCCTGAATGGCGGCAAATTGATGTTGCAGCCACATTCATTCTTTTTCCTTCATTTACTAAGCTATAGGCACTTAATATGAGCCGGACTTTGCTCGGCTTAGACGGCCTGGGGCCTGGTTTATTGAGCCGCATTTCATTGCCTACCCGCCATAGGCTTACCTACCTTCCCGGCATCAACGGTATGCTAACAATCGTCCGCCGGTCGCCCAAGTCAATATTCGCAGATTTGTTTGAGTGACCAATGCCAGTGTGAGTGTGGATTGGACCTGCGGGAGGTTCTTTGTGTGACCATAATATTTGCTGCCGTAATATTCTGAAAAGAGGTCAGTAAACTGCGAGAGTACTGGCGATTAGGGCCATTCAAAACAAATGGACCATATATTGTAGTTAAGGTTCATGTTTCATATTTATTTATTAGCAGGGTTAGATTAGTTTTAGGCGCTTGCCAATCGCCTCTTAAGCTTAAGGCCGAGATTCGACAGAAAATGCAGAAAAAAGCTGTACGTTCGATTCAGTTTTTAAGCCCTTTACTGTGGTTACCGAGTACTCCAAAAAATATTATGACGTACCCAAAGAAATCAAATCAAATCAAATCAAAATATACTTTATTGCACAACAGAACACAGACAAAGAAACAAAAAACATAAAAGAACAAATTGGTACAATTGGCGGCCTTATTGCTACAGTAGCAATATCTTCCAGGCAACCAGGCATTAAAGATACGTGTTTGAAAAAAATTGATGCTCTAGAGATAATATAAGATTTTTTTCTAGGTTCGATAGATATGTTTTGAAAAAAAATCACAAAATCAGCGAAAAAAAAACAACTTTGTTTTAATTATTTTGTAACATTTACTACTATTTTCCTTTAGTTTTTTAATTCTCGAGTGCTAATACTATTAAGTTTTAGCTGATTTACTAATTTGAATTCAACAAATCAAGTTTTTCCAGAAAGAATCATGCCCACTCGAGTATGGATGTTCGTCTATTGCTTGCCTCACTACTTGCAGGCCTCGCGTCAAAGCCAAAGTTAAATAATTATAAAGTCTAATTATTGCTTAACATTTTGTAACTGAAAATAATTTAATTATGATAGGAGTTCTGAAGTTATTGAATGTTAAAGTTGGGTATCGGAAAAGACAAAAGTGCTGAAGTTTGACCGTATATCGAGTATTTCATTCTAAAATCGTTATTGTTAGCTATACCGAAGCAAACAGAGCAAAAAAGGTTCACACCCCAGTAAAATATTTGGTAAAAATACCTAACGGTAGAACGACCTTTAAAAATAAAGTTAGTTTCCCTGTTTTGTACAACAATTGCCATAGCTATTCTGCATTAGAATGAGGGATATTACATATTGCTTTAATTTTCATTTTGAGGCGATACAATTTCTTAGACCAGAAATGGGCATTCTCCTTTTAACGATCCCCGCGGTAAAACCAGCCTCCCGGTGACCTCCCGCGCCGCCCGCCACCCGCACCTCACCCCCCCTCAACCCTTGTCCTGAAATTGTATTTTGCTGCGTGGATCCTCGCCTTAAGCGCGCGGTATCTATGACTAATGCAGCAAACTCGAGTCAAAATGAAGAGTTTTGTAGCTGTTGATGATAAATTAAATTATAGTGTGACCTTATTTTGTCCACAGGTATCCTGGATCCGCAAACGCGACCTGCACATCCTGACGGTGGGCGTCCACACGTACAGCAGCGACGCGAGGTTCGCGGCGCTCCACATCGACAACTCAGACGAGTGGACACTCAGGATAGCGCCCGCGCAGCCCAGGGACTCTGGCGTCTACGAGTGCCAGGTGTCCACGGAGCCTAAGATCAGTCTGTCCTTTCGGCTGACTGTTGTAGGTGAGTTCAAACAATGCTTGATACTTTCTTTGACCTATACATAGTTTTCTCTGCTACGGCTCAGACGAGTGGACACTCAGGATAGCGCCGGCGCAGCCCAGGGATTCCGGCGTCTACGAGTGCCAGGTGTCCACGGAGCCTAAAATCAGCCTTTCCTTTCGGCTGACTGTTGTAGGTGAGTTCATATAACAATGCTTGATACTTTCTTTGACACACTCATATTTTTCTGTGCTACGGCGTAGCAACTACTACGCCAGCTACGCCACCAGTTCGTACATTTGGGCCCATTTGACTTCTATAGAGAGCAAACAATTTGGACTAGTGACACTCATGATAGCGCTTGTACCAGTGCTCCCAGACTTCTATTTTTTAATTTGACAGACAGACAAAAAGTACGTCACATTGTTTACAATAATTTTCAGAACCTTTTGTAACCAACCTCGGGCGTGTTTACGCGTGTTAACAGACTTTAAACATAATTTATGTAGTTTTTCATTAAAATCCTACCCTACTCACAGTTTGTAATCACGCAAACGCAAACATAATTTCCAAGCTTTCTCCTACATAACACATTCAGTATATTCACGAGTCGCATAAACAACATTCCACCTTTGTCTCTTTAGATAAATATTAGTTTTGTTTCCTCAACTAACATGGTAGTAAAACAGTAGGAAAATAGCTAGATATTTTATAGGTTGTAAAAACCTAGACTGCTGGGAGCTAAAAAGCTTTTTACGAGAGTTTTTCAGCTATATCAGCAAAAATTCTAAACTTAACTGGATTTGATCTCTAGATTTTATATTAATTCTGAGTCATATTTTAAGACAAGTTTGAGATATATGTTACTTGTATTTGTATTGTATATTCGTAGCAACGAAGCTATTTCGAAATGGGGCAATTCCGTCAGTGGCCAAAGCTCTAATTCTAGCAGCAGTAATGTCTATAGCAGATAGTTTATTTGTGATAGATGCCATAGCTGTTAAAAACTTCTAGATAGAACAGAAATAATACGAGTTATGGCCCCGCAACGGAATTAGGTATCTCACACCGGAATAGTGCTAATAGCATCACTATTTATGTGTGTCATAAAAAGCGACTAAAAGATGAATCTTGGGAATGACTAGCAGGGAGAGTCCCTGAGAATATCTAGTTACATCGTCTTACATTGTAAGTACCTACTTACGTTCGTGCTCCATGATATGCACGAAATGCGTTCAGCATTGTTTTACTGCTCCTCCTTTAAGATTACTGTGTCAGTCTGAATAACGCGCTAAATTACCGTCTTGTTCCAGTGTCAAAAGCGGAGATTCTCTCCGGGCCGGAGTTGTTTGTTCGCGCGGGCTCCGACATCAACTTAACTTGCATTGCGAGGCACGCCCCCGATCCTCCAAGGTTAGTGGATTCCTGTGAACAAAGCGTTTTGCGAGTGAGCAAGGCTCAGTTTCATTACTTCATTCAGCTTGCGCTTGGTAAGTGGATTATGAAACACGTTCAAAATGTAGATGTAAATATCTGCATTTTGTAAGGTGACACAGTGCAGCCTTTAGCGTATTCTGTAGAAAAACAAATACATACCTACGTAGGTCATCCTAAAACTGTTTGTTGCGTATCCGAATATCAAATTATTATAATTAGGTATATCAAAACCGAGACAAATGAACCTATTCAAAATGTGGATGTAAATATCTGCATGTTTTTAAGTGACACAGTGCAGCTTTTACGGTATTCTGCAGAAAAATCCATACGTAGGTCATCCTATAACTGTTCGTTGCGTATCTAAATACCAAATTATTTTAAATTCACACAGATACATGATTTATTTCGCAGATAATGGAAATTGCGTGTTTCTCGAATGTTTGAAACGGAATCCAAATCTTGTAAAACTCTTTGAAACCGTAGACGTGAAATCGTAGCGTTTCTTAATAAATGGGAGTTTGGGAAACAATTCACTTATCTCTCCTATAATCTCGTCGTGAGTCAAGCCCTGACTCGAATACGTGTTTATTTGTCGGATCACACACACTACTTACACCGTACAATCCTGCTTCGTATGTGAACTGAATTTCAATGAAATGTGTAGTTATTTTGGTCACTGACTGAAAAATACCGTGAATTATTTTTTTGTAATGGCTCGAAATGAAATCAACAAGGCTCAAAATGAATTCAATGAATAAAACTTCGAACTAAATAATTTACGCAACCAAAAATGATTGAATCAGGCAGTCATGTAAAAATTGATTTCCTACTATTTTTATTTCGGTTTGTAACAAATTTTTAAAATTAAACTTGATCTTTTTTAACTATTTACTCTAATATGATTCATGTCCTGACTATTAAATTAACAATGATAAACAGTGACTTAATCCGCATAAAAATTTATTTACAGTTCTTTTTTTTTCAATCGTCATTCGTGGTAAGAATCCTGTGTTAACCCAATTGTTTGTGGTCCCACCACCACTTTCAAAAAGATTATGAAAACAATTCTGATATTCATAAATTTATAAAATGAACAGGGATTCCTAGTGACTATTTAATCATTTATCAACTTCGCGACGTGAAATTAAAATTTATTTAAGTTCGATGTCGCTGGTAATGGTTCTTAACGCCTCCATTCTCTGGCAGGTATGTATGGGATCACGCTAAAGTCAAATTCTCTATTTTCTACGACTTAGGGTGATTCAGGTCCCGTTTATTATTCGCGCCATACCTTACCACAAGCCAACTATTGCGCACGACGGCTGAAGTCGATTACAAAGCCATTTTCGAAATTCGCGAATCCTCCTCGAGGTCTATTAATCTATCATCTGAAATCCTCGGCACATAACGTATTCCAGCCCAGCACAGACCTCATACGTCTGTAGGGTTGCCAGATGAAGTTGAGAAATTGAGGTTGTCAGTTCTTCTTAGATAACTTTGTAAACGTTAAAAGTCTTTAGCCATGTTCATACATAACCCGTTTTTCACTAAGTCTGATCTGACGTATTTAACCCGAGAAAAAGGTACTTTTATGCAGTTTAGCATTTAACCAAATCTGAAAGTTGAGTCAAAGAACTTTGAATTGTTCCTTAGATTGTGCGAGTATGACATAAATTTAATGATATTTTACTTCAGCTGACATATTTTATGTAAGTTGAAAATTCCGAGATTTGCAGTCGTATTAACTTTAAAACGAATTTCGAGGAAAAAAGGCTTTATAAATGAATTATCGGATCCTCTTTTCGCTGTAAAAGAAAATTAAATTCTGTCCTTTCTGCGTGGGTGGACAAAGTTTTCTGAAACAGAAAAC
The DNA here is from genome assembly GCA_024500475.1 of Phthorimaea operculella. NCBI lineage: Eukaryota > Metazoa > Arthropoda > Insecta > Lepidoptera > Gelechiidae > Phthorimaea > Phthorimaea operculella. The sequence continues at coordinate 4,826,778 of JANFCV010000002.1, read as the reverse complement.
GCATCACGTTTTGCGAGAGGCTGACTCAATCCAGTTTTATCCAGTAGTCTGGCGGCCCTAGTCAGTCTGATGCCGTTTATGGCATACCATTAGCCAAAGAGGAGTAAGTTACTCTCTATTCATAGAAATAAAGTTGTGATGTGAATACTGATGCGCGCAGTGGGAAGAGTGAAATTAAAAATGTTTGAATGTACTATTTTTGGAGAAAGCTTTCTAGAAATTGTTATTTTTTATTTACAATGCAGAAGATAATAGGTATTATAATAAATCAGTGATAATTCTAGTGTTTTTTTTAATTAAATGCTAGATTACGTTAATGCCTTTTTAATAACTTTACATTCATAACAACTACTTTCTTACATATTTTGATAGGAAATTGTTAAAACTGTGTCTCATAACTATTTTAAATACCTACGTACGTAGATATACCGCTTTGAAAAATACTTTCTAAAATATATTTTTATTTTTCCCGGCTAAACGTTTTTATGACTTATTGCTATGGGGAATATCGCGAATAAAGACATAAAAAACACCAATATAACTTTTACGTTACACAAAATCTCGGTCCGAAATGGTAGAATTATTTTATGTGATCGCATATTTTTATTACATTTCAATAGCTTTTGGTAGAAACTGTTTTAGCTTAGATAGTTCAAGAGCCAGTGAGGCGAAAAGACCTCTGGGACAAGTCTAGTGAGGGTAGCGAGCAAAATGGGGACATTCGTGTGCAGTCATTTCACATGAGACCTACACGATATTTCTACATGAGTCCGGGTGGAACGATTTTCTACTGCTGCAATCTTAAAAGGGAGGACTAGATTTTATGTAGAAAGGCACTGAATACCTATTCAGTTCTAAACTGTTTATTATAGAAATAAACTAATTTTTAGAGTTGTATTAATAAAGCTAATTCAATATAGTAACTACAAACGACTTGGTGTCCGACAAAGTAAGAGAATCTACTTAAGATCCATCAACTGAACGTGTAGTTTTTTAAAGGATTGTAATAGTATTTTAAATAACAATTTACAAGCAGACTTTTTTAATCGTCTGCAAAACATAATGCAGCAATAAATATAAGGTTTTTTACCGACAGAAAAGTGGGCACGAGAGACAACAAAATAGCAGAACCAACAAAAAGCTTGAAATGGCAAATGCAGCTTCACGAATAGTTTCTGTCGGACGAAATTGCAGTTGCCAGTTGCGCACATAGTTCCGTAGCGAAGATATCTGCAGGTCCCTTGAGAGATTACTGCACAGAATCGACCGCACTACGTCACAAGTCCCAATAATGGTCTCATCGACTCCTATTTTCAAGCGTTTTTATTCGGGGACATATACTACGCAGCACGTACCTAACTCATTATTGAAAGTAACTAGGTATTTATTCGAGAAGTTATTGTCTCATGTTTTAAATTAGACTTATACATTTTATTTACAAAAAAGCAATTTAAAATAGTAGTTTTTAATAATCTCTAAAATTTACCGACTACCTACAGCAGTAACCGTTTTACCGAAAGAATAAGTGTGCACTAGCAGACAACAAAATAGCAGAACCAACAAAAAGCTTGAAATGGCAAATGCAGCTTCACGAATAGTTTCTGTCGGACGAAATTGCAGTTGTCAGTTGCGCACATAGTTCCGTAGCGAAGATATCTGCAGGTCCCTTGAGAGATTACTGCACAGAATCGGCCGCACTACGTCACAAGTCCCAACGGTCTCATCGAATCACATTGTCAAGTGTTCTTATTCGAAGACATATACTACATTGCACGTAACTAAAGTATCATTTAATGTTACTGTTTGTTTCAGAAGTTATTGGTCTAAGTTTTAATTAGACTTATAAGTTATGAAGTATTACAAATAGCAATTTACTATGGTACTTTTTATTCATCTCCAAAATATCATACCAGCAGTAACCTTTTTACCGAAAGAAAAATGGGCACTAGAGACAACAAAATAGCAGAGCCAACAGAAAGCTTGAAATGGCAAATGCAGCTTCACGAATAGTTTCTGTCGGACGAAATTGCAGTTGCCAGTTGCGCACATAGTTCCGTAGCGAAGATATCTGCAGGTCCCTTGAGAGATTACTGCACAGAATCGATCGCACTACGTCACATGTCCCAATGGTCTCATCGCCTCAGATTGTCAAGTGTTCTTATTCGGAGACATATACTGCACTGCCCGTACCTACACTACACTTATTATGTAAAATGACAATTTGTTCAAAAAGTTATTTATTTGTGTTTTAATTAGACTTAATAAATTATTATTACAAAGCAACAATTTACTATGGTAATTCTTAATCATCTCCAAAACATACAGCAGTAACCTATTTACCGAAAGAAAAGTGGGCACTAGAGACAACAAAATAGCAGAACCAACAAAAAGCTTGAAATGGCAAATGCAGCTTCACGAATAGTTTCTGTCGGACGAAATTGCAGTTGCCAGTTGCGCACATAGTTCCGTAGCGAAGATATCTGCAGGTCCCTTGAGAGATTACTGCACAGAATCGACCGCACTACGTCACAAGTCCCAATGGTCTCATCGCCTCACATTGTCAAGTGTTCTTATTCGGAGACATATACTGCACTGCCCGTACCCACACTACACTTATCATGTAAAATGACAATTTGTTCAAAAAGTTATTTATTTGTGTTTTAATTAGACTTATAAATTAATATTACAAAGCAACAATTTACTATGGCAATTTTTAATCATCTCCAAAACTTACTACGTCTACAGCAGTAACCTTTTTACTGAAAGAATAAGTGGGCACTAGAGACAACAAAATAGCAGCACCAACAAAAATCTTGAAATGGCAAATGCAGCTTCACGAATAGTTTCTGTCGGACGAAATTGCAGTTGCCAGTTGCGCACATAGTTCCGTAGCGAAGATATCTGCAGGTCCCTTGAGAGATTACTGCACAGAATCGACCGCACTACGTCACAAGTCCCAACGGTCTCATCGCCTCACATTGTCAAGTGTTCTTATTCCAAAACTTATACTACACTGCACGTATCTACCTACCTAAACGTGTCAGTTAAAGTTACTATCTGTTTAAGAAATTATTGGTTTATAAGTTTTAAATTAGACTTATAAGTTATGAAGTATTACAAATAGCAATTTACTATGGTAATTTTTGTTCATCTCCGAAATATAATACCTACAGCAGTAACTTATTTACCGAAAGAATAAGTGGGCGCTAGAGACAACAAAATAGCAGAACCAAAAAAAGCTTGAAATGGCAAATGCAGCTTCACGAGTAGTTTCTGTCGGACGAAATTGCAGTTGCCAGTTGCGCACATAGTTCCGCAGCGAAGATATCTGCAGGTCCCTTGAGAGATTACTGCACAGAATCGACCGCACTACGTCACAAATCCCAATGGTCTCATCACCTTCTATAGTCAAATGTTCTTATTCGGAGACATTGCCCATACCCACACTACACTTATCATGTAAAGTGACAATTTGATCGAAAAGTTGTTTATCTGTGTTTTAATTAGGCTTATAAAATATTATTACAAAGCAACAATTTACTATGATAATTTTTAATCATCTCCAAAACTTACTACCTACAGCAGTAACCTATTTACCGAAAGAATAAGTGGGCACTAGAGACAACAAAATAGCAGAACTAACAAAAAGCTTGAAATGGCAAATGCAGCTTCACGAATAGTTTCTGTCGGACGAAATTGCAGTTGCCAGTTGCGCACATAGTTCCGTAGCGAAGATATCTGCAGGGTCCCTTGAGAGATTACTGCACAGAATCGACCGCACTACGTCACAAGTCCCAATGGTCTCATCGCCTTACATTGTCAAGTGTTCATATTCGGAGACATATACTACACTGCCCGTACCCACACTTCACTTAATTATCATGTAAGGTGACAATTTGTTCGAAAATTTATTTATTTGTGTTTTAATTAGACTTATAAATTATTTACTGTGGTAATTTTTAATCATCTCCAAAACTTTCTACCTACAGTAGTAACCTTTTTACCGAAAGAATAAGTGGGCACTAGAGGCAACAAAATAGCAGAACCAACAAAAAGCTTGAAATGGCAAATGCAGCTTCACGAATAGTTTGTGTCGGACGAAATTGCAGTTGCCAGTTGCGCACATAGTTCCGTAGCGAAGATATCTGCAGGGTCCCTTGAGAGATTACTGCACAGAATCGACCGCACTACGTCACGAGTCCCAATGGTCTCATCGCCTCACATTGTCAAGTGTTCTTATTCGAAGACATATACTACATTGCACGTAACTAAAGTATCATTTAATGTTACTGTTTGTTTCAGAAGTTATTGGTCTAAGTTTTAATTAGACTTATAAGTTATTAAGTATTACAAATAACAATTTACAATGATAATTTTGAATATTCTCCAAATTTTACCACCTACCTAAGCCAGTAACCTTTTTACCGAAATAATAAATGGGAACTAGAGATAACAAAATAGCAGTACCAACAAAAAGCTTGAAATGGCAAATGCAGCTTCACGAATAGTTTCTGTCGGACGAAATTGCAGTTGCCAGTTGCGCACATAGTTCCGTAGCGAAGATATCTGCGGGTCCCTTGAGAGATTACTGCACAGACTCGACCGCACTACGTCACAAGTCCCAAAGGTCTCATCGCCTCACATTGTCAAGTGTTCTTATTTGTAGACATAAAATGCTAACTTTTTTCATAAAATTACACAACAGATGGAAAATAAAAAAAATGTTTTCATGGTTTTTATGTTATGGCTGTCATAAATAAGATTTTTGTAATCTGTAATCATAACCTTTATTTTTAAACTAGCTGCCCGTCAGCGGTTTCACCCGCTGCAACCTATTATTCCGCGGGAAAAAAGCATTATTCGCCGAGAGATGTCGCTGTTAGTTTTTGGCGAAAACGTTTAAAACGCGAATCGGCTCAGTCACGCCACCTATTTCAAAAATATTGGAAAATGCGTGATCCCGTGGGAATGAGACATTTTTCCGTGGTAAAAAGTATCCTATGCGTTATTCCAGATGCCCTTTTATATTTCTGCAAAGTTTCATGTCAATCTAATCAGCCGTTTTTGCTTGATGTCGTAACAAACACACACACAAACATCCGCCTTTATAATATTAGTAGGATAGTAGGATAGTTTGATATACTGTTTTTATTCGCCTTAACAATTACTAGCAATATTTTCGAAATGTGTGTAAGTATATCAAAATGACCGAAATAAAAGTGCAGAAATATAGTTTTAACAAAAAGAAAAGTGGGCACTAGAGACAACAAAATAGCAGTACCAACAAAAAGCTTGAAATGGCAAATGCAGCTTCACGAATAGTTTCTGTCGGACGAAATTGCAGTTGCCAGTTGCGCACATAGTTCCGTAGCGAAGATATCTGCAGGTCCCTTGAGAGATTACTGCACAGAATCGACCGCACTACGTCACAAGTCCCAATGGTCTCATCGCCTCACATTGTCAAGTGTTCTTATTCGAAGACATAGGTATACTAAACTGCCCTTACCTACACTACACTTATCATGTAAAGTGACAATTTGTTCGAAAAGTTATTTAATTGTGTTTTAATTACACTTATAAATTATAACTACAAAGCAACAATTTACTATGGTAATTTTTAATCATCTCCAAAACTTACTACCTACAGCAGTAACCTATTTACCGAAAGAAAAGTGGGCACTAGAGACAACAAAATAGCAGCACCAACAAAAAGCTTGAAATGTCAAATGCAGCTTCACGAATAGTTTCTGTCGGACGAAATTGCAGTTGCCAGTTGCGCACATAGTTCCGTAGCGAAGATATCTGCAGGTCCCTTGAGAGATTACTGCACAGAATCGACCGCACTATGTCACAAATCCCAATGGTCTCATCGCCTTCTTAAGTCAAATGTTCTTATTCGTAGACATAATTTATCTATACTGCAAACTACTTGCAGAACATTGCAAAACAGTTGGTAAATCTACCAAATGTTTTCATGGTTTTTATGTTATGCCTGTCATAAATAATATATTTTCGTAATCTTTAATTTTGAATTCTCTGTTGGATATGTTGTTTTTATTCGCTATAACAATTTTACTAACTTTGCGAAATGTGTGTTATGTATATCGAAATGTCCGAAATAATGGCGCAGAAAATATCGTTTTAACCAAAAGAAAAGTGGACACTAGAGACAACAAAATAGCAGCACCAACAAAAAACTTGAAATGGCAAATGCAGCTTCACGAATAGTTTCTGTCGGACGAAATTGCAGTTGCCAGTTGCGCACATAGTTCCGTAGCGAAGATATCTGCAGGTCCCTTGAGAGATTACTGCACAGAATCGACCGCACTACGTCACAAGTCCCTATGGTCTCATCGCCTCACATTGTCAAGTGTTCTTATGGACGTACCAAGACTCAATTATTTAAAGTAAATATTTGTTCGATTAACTTTCTCTTTCTTTTTTCTTTCCAGTAGGACACCGAGTCGTCTTACAAACCGATAATCCTTAGTTATTAATTCATGCGCATACCGTGTGATAAAAGTTGACTGCAGGATATTAAGATTCTTAACGAAAATGCTTAAAAAACAGATTATATTTTTACCATGTCACAACTTACTTAGTTTTACATTCCTTATCTACAAAACCAACAGCCACAAAAGTATACTTACGAAAAGTTGTTTTATTTCAAAAACATACTTACTCAAGCTCCAAAGAATTAATTTGAATGTTACCTACATACTTACATTCAAGAAATGAATCATTGTAGGTCTACCTACCTAGATAAGAAATACAAGCATTTTTCGTTTGCCATTGTAAATTAGGTATGCTCCTCAGGAAAAGATGTTGAGTTTGTGGTCTGGTTACGCCTGTAAAATTCTCAGTACACCACTCTACATCCGGTATATTGGCAAATGGTATAAAAATCTTTCAGCCGTGAGCAGAGCGCGGAAATGTCAGCGCTCATACTGCTCGCACTGCTCACAATAACGCTTGTGACAATTCCCTACGGTGTATCGTTGTGGTATCGTCTTTCTATTGTCAAGTCGATATTATGTCGAAGGTTGGTGTGGGTGGAGATAACAAAATTATTGTATTTGAATGTGAACTGAGCAGTACCTATCTAGAAATGTAACACCTCTATTACATCTAGGTGTATTTATTATGAGTCAATCAGTAGCTACAGCCACGTTACAATCGAAACAAATTGATTGATAAATGTTACCTAAATGTATACCAAACATCCGAAAACAGAATGAAAAGGAATCGTTTCGTATGTAGGTTAAATTAATGAATAACTTTTTTTTCCATTAACATTGATATAGGTATCACAGAATAACATGTTTACGGACTTCTATCCAAAGTAAGATAAAATGCTGTTGTAGGTTGCTTTAGCTTTGCATTTTAAACCCTCGAGGGCTCGTGTAACACTCATTGACCTCATAAGAGGTATACACGACACACTCATACTAATACATCGTCCATTGCTGTTCATGAAGACTTATTTTGTTTGTGTCTTCTTTTAAAGCAAGCAATGGATAACAATGTAGCAACATTGCGCTGTTTCAGCCCCTTGAACAGAAATGGCTACGTCTAGTGTGATAAGTTCTTCCAGCACATTAAGTGCGGGGTCGCATGCATCCCGCATAAAAATGAGATGGTTGTTGCTATTTAGATAGCACGTAGTAAAAAATATAAGCTCGCAAGTATCCGGCTAGTAGTTGATAAAGAAAATCCTGCCAGCGGTTGAGAAAGTTTTCAAAAATGTAGTTTGTCTTATTTTGCGATTGGACTTCGACAGTATCTGCGGTCATATGAATATGTACAAAATCATAATCCCAGTACCAAAGTGATAATATTTATCTGTCATTTTAACTCGCATTTTCACAAAACGAACGCACGCGAAATACAAGAACAAAATGCTATAATTTATTTAAGGAACCTTGGTCTGATTCAACATGGATTCAACAAAATTTTCTCTTGAGCTTTGTTTGATAAATGTAGGTAGTAGGTGCTGTATCTTCACATCACGTCTTCTGAAGGTTATCTTGTCAGTTGTGCGAACTTGTTTGCTTTATGAAAGAAATCCCTGTCGTAAATAGAGAGGAAAAGAATATGTCTTCCAAAAAGAAACTACAAATATCAAGAACGAACGAAAATTATTCCGGCTGCGTATAATTTAGATAGGTTTACTTATTTGAATATAACATCAAAGATCTTCAACTGAAGTTGTCATTTTCATATTTTACACAGTAGAAAAATCCGCGACTGTGTTAATTCTAACTTCTCTACGTTGACAGAGTATCGATATGTCATATATGGTGCGGCTCACATATGTCATATCGATACACTAATTGCGAGATAACACTAATTGATTGAGATTGAGAGAACCGTAGCGTGTAATATCAACTTAGAATAGCATCAGGCTAATTTTAATCGTGGGTGTCATAATGAGCTACTAAGGGATACTGATCCAGGGAATGGGCAGAAGCGTTCCCTGTGAATGCAACATCTTGCACTGCGCTCGAGAATCTGTCTACCCAAGCGCGTTAGTGTGACAATACCCTTCGACAGGGTAAGGTCAATGTCCAGCAGTGTACTGTTTTAGCCGTTACGGTTTAGGATATATACTTTTCTCCAATTTGCTCGGAAATAGCTTCATTACTTTAAAAAAAGAATACGTCAATGGGCTCATTTATGTTGTCAAGGCGCAGAGGACTGTAATAGAAATTGCCGGACTAGGCCGGTAATAAAAGGGTTCTTAAACTTCACCCTTTCGTGATTAGGTGTTTTATGGAACACAATTTGTTTGAAGTTTGAAGGCTGAATGTGAATTTCCCGCGCATTCTATAAGAAACGGAACGTAAGCAAAAACAGCGCCAACGCTTTGCGAACTTTTAAAGTTACAAAGTGTCAATTTTATCACGATTTAAATATTTGTTTCCTTGCAAATTGGAGAAAAGCACTATACAAACCTCGGCCGAAATAACAATTTCTGGTCTCGTTTACTTTAGAAGGCCTCGACTTCGTCTCGGCCTTCCAATGCCACTCGACCAGAAATTGCTATATACTCGGCCTGTGACGTAATGTACTATTCTTACTCATCAATTTAAAAAAAAGTTCTATCAATTTTCAGTTTTGTAAGTTTTAAGTTCTACCTTAAACAAAGTGTTTTATGAAATACTTCACGAAGATTAAGTTCACAAAACACTGCTGGTTTTTGTCTCAGCTTGGCTCGATTTCAAACACTATGATTTATGCTCGCCTAGTGAGCCAACGTAATTAATGTTCTTAGAGAGGACATTTTCAGCTTTAAGTTACTGATAGCAATATTTTTGAAATGTTTACAATTTGAAGAAATATTTTGTAAACTAAACTATGTAGTTGAGCTCAACACTCTAAGCATAAAATACACATACTCGTAGGTGAATAAGTTCCTAAGAGAAGAAGTTCCTAATCTGGAGAACATTTTGTTTATCGTACATGAACAACTTAACTTCTTTTTTTGACGAACGAGCGGATGAAACTATTGTGAAATCTATAAAAACTCTTTCTTATAAAAAAATATAAAATCTTTTATAGTTTTTAATAAATTTAATATTTTGCAATGTACATAAAAATTTACTGTTTGACCCGAATTTCGTTATTTTTCTAACCCATTTTTTTCTCCGCCAGCTTCATCTACTGGTACCGAGGGTCAAATGTGGTGAACTACGCCCAGCGAGGCGGCATCAGCGTGGAGACGGAGCAGCGGACCAGGACAAGCAGACTGCTGATAGCACGAGCATCGCCGAGGGATTCGGGCAACTACACGTGTGCTCCTAGCAGCTCAGGTAATATTGCAACCCTGTGTATACAATACAGGATGTAAAAAAATCAACTGCAAACATTTAAAAGATGAATCAGCCCATGAAACTGCACAACTTTCTCCAGGAAACATAGGTCAAAATATGAAAAAAAAAATTGGACTTCCCATACAAAATGTACCAGCCGATCGAGTCAATGATCGACTCAAAGAGAGGAGGTCAAACTTTTTTATCATATTTCGACCTATGTTCCTATGGGAAGTTGTTCAGTTTCATTGGCTGGTTCACCCTTTAAAATATTTGCAGTTGATTTTTTTACACCTAATATACTACCTACCTCTAATAAATTATTTTTCTAAATAAACTCTACCTGGAAAAGCTCTTGAATATTTCCTTCAAGGTCCAATAAAAACTAATCTAGCAAAAGCAGTATGAATGTGAAGTCTTGCTAATAGAAATTCACTTTTCCAAGTGAATTTTTCAATCGATAGGAATCGTTGAAGGAAAAATACGTACCTAACCTACCTAAATATACTACTTGTGCCGTCGTCCGTAATTTATTTTCAATTATAAATGGTCCCTTTCTCTTCATTGTCATAAAATTGTAAGTAGGACTATATAGGTATTAGATCCAAAACTTTCTAAAAATCTGGGTTTACTTCATTATGTATCTACCTATCACCTACATCGCCAGCACAACAACCAACTCAATTATGGGATTAACATAATTATACTGGTTTTTGTGAGTATTTATTTAAATAACATAAATAATAGGCAGGTTGATATGATGGCTATTATAAGGTTGGCGAAAGAAAGTTGCGTTGTTTTGGTGTTTTACCTGCAATTAAGTACACTTAAAACCATTGTGATAAGATCGTTAAAAGCAAAAAAGAAATAATAAATAACGAGTGCCTGAAAAGTTACAACATTAAAATGCACACAAACAGCATGCTGATGCTGTAAGCAGTTTGCCTATGTATCTGTTAATAATATCTATGATAATATTAATGACGTGACATTATTTGTCATTTGAAATGTTCCCAAAACCACCGCACTTTTATAACCAAGTTTTCGTGAGCCAAGTAAAGCCTATAACCAGATTAACCAGCAAAACACCTTTCTCACTTTTTTGCGGAACCTAGATTTTACTGGAATTCATCGGACTTCCCGTATTTCGCAATACCTGTCCGACTTATACGTAAATACGAGCGAGATGCATTACGTTTTAGCACTGAGAATGTCTGAAAGAATTTGGTTTTCCAGAAACGTGAACACGTCCCTGGTCTTCGAGTTGTCAATATCTATTATCTTCCAATGATCCCCCTCTAGGGGACGCAAAATAGAATACGGTATAAGACGAATATGCAGCCAACTCTGAAACTAGGTCATTTGAGCAGTACACTCATCTCGTCTGTTCTGGATATTTACTTAGGCACCTACTACGTTCTGAACTAAGAAGATTAAAAAAGGCTTCACATTTTCTGCTGTATTACATTTTTAATTTTCTTTGAATCCTTATCACAAAATACGTGACACGATCCAATAAATATGTGTACTCGTAGCTATTGAGATAAATAAAACTATTATCTATCAATACACCTATTCTTTATTCTATTGATCAATCGTAAGCCGCTTATATCTTTTTTTCGTGAAAACTGTTTGTGTCGTCTTTATGCTTGAATAAACTCGTCTCGATCCACTATTTGCTCGACGTTATCACTTGTTTGTAATGCTTTCGTTTTCGTTCACATAAATTTGTTGATTCATAGAAAATATTGTGTACTGTAATTTCGTCTTTTATTACTTTATTATTTTTACTGGGGGGGAACTTTGTTTATATACCTACCTAGTTATGCAGTAACTTGAAATAATTTTAGATTGTGAACTTTTGCTACGTAATGACTACGCCGTAGAATTGGCCGTAGTATATTCGTCATTTAAAGCAATGAATCAGCCAGTTATTGGTGATCGAAAAACCAAACCACTGCAATAATTTGTCTATAAACCTGATATTACACTTGAGAAAGCTAATAAAATTGCTTTTAACTTTTAATTTAACTTATGTTAATATGTTTTGCTGTCTAAATTGATGTGTTGTGTAGAGTCACGAGGTAATGTTCTATTATTATACATACTCGTTCAATTTTGCAAAAGCCAATTTTATCTACAAATTACTGTCCTTGCCTATCTATTACAGGGATAAGTTAACCTATACGCAATGTCCCTTGTCTGATATTTCCATTAAGTACCTATACCCCAACACAATAAACGCCAAGAAAATCGCTGATTTCACCGCAAAACGAGCGAATGGCTTTTCTATTATTTCTCACGCCATTTCCAGGAGACGTTAACGGTTTGCGAACCGATCATTACTTTCTATACACTGCAACACCAAGTCTGGCACCGCCGCCAAATTACATTCTGGTACTATGATGGCTGTAAAGTCTTAAGTGTTTTACTGTACAAGGCGTTTAAAAAACAAAGATTTTCTTTTTTTGTGAAATTGTATTATAATATATAATCATTACTTTCTATACACTGCAACACCAAGTCTGGCACCGCCGCCAAATTACGCACGGGTACCGCGATGGCTGTAAACTCTTTTAAGTGTTTTACTGTACAACTTAAGTGTTTTAAAAACCAAAGATTTATTTTTTTGTGAAATTGTATCTGTAATCATTACTTTCTATACACTGCAAAATTACGCTCGGGTAACGTGATGGCTGTAAATTCTTTTAAGTGTTTCACTGTACAAGGCGTTTAAAAAATAAAGGCTTCTTTTTCATGAAATAAGTTTTGTCTGTACTAAGTTGACTTAATTTGAAAGATTCAATATTCGCAGCCACTTAGACCGAATACCTAGTTTCGGTTAAACAGCGATAGTAATTTATTGTTTAGCGTCAGTTGTTCATATATAAGATTTGCGTTAAAATTAACTTGTCATTACTCCTCTAGGAATAAGTAGGTACCTAACTGTAACTTTTAAGAAGTAGCTGCTTACATCCGAACAGAGGAGAGGACTTACGCTGCATTTTGATTCGCACCGTCTTTGCAGCAGCAAATTGAAATGAACTCTACCTTATTAACATTTCTTTTCTTCACAAGGGTTCTTCACAAGAGAAGAAGAAAAGGTTACGAGTACGTTATAGTAAAAAAATGCTGCTTCGAAAACGAACAACGCTGCATTGACGCAGGCGTCTCTCAAACCGTCTGCCATAAACATATTTTTTATGAGACTAAGGTCGAAATTCGTATTTTCCTAACGCACGCATTAGCGCAAAAATAACGCACAAACGGATGTTACGTGTGTTTATCGCCTACGTAAATTTTATGAAGAGCTTTGTTTACTATCTAGATTATGTCTTTCAGTACACCGCAACACGAGGCCTGGCTCCGCGGCCAAACGATGGAAAATGGGCCTTTGCCAATATTACTTAACAACACTCATGTTGAAACTTGACAATCAATACAAGGAAAAAAACGCTAAAAGTGTTGTCTAAAAAAATTTACGTAGTTTTTATATAACATTCGGTTTCAAATGACAGTGGTATGGCGCTCCCTTTCCCACTTGGTAGTAGGCGGCGAATGCAGCGAGTGGCCGTCTCAACTATGCCCGTTTGAAAAAGTCAAATGAAAAAATAATTCAAAATATACTTACAGCCTAAGCCTGCGGGTAACTTTTTTGTAATCACACCATTAAAGTTTAATTTACTGTATGACATAATTGTTTAGTTAATTTAACTCAAGATTTAACCACTACTACAGTCCGTCAAATTAATTTGACATGGTTCTATTTATGTATTTATTGAATTCACATTGCAACGGCAGACTTGACCGTACGCTACGCTCAACCTGTTATACTAAACATAACTTTCCTAAAAATAAATAGATGACTTATATTTTTTGTTCAAATCTTCCAAAAATATAAATAAATATAGGAGTTTAAGGTACCTCTGTAGGGTCTGTGATGATGATAATGAAGAAAAATGCCATAGGGTTTTATGTTTATGATTCCATTAAAACATTACCGGATCCTTCCCAGTCGCCATTTGCACTTTACGATAAACGAATACTCCATCGCTCCTTTTATTGGATCCATTAGTTTAAGAGGACAGAAAATAGATGCTTGACCTAATTGATAGACAAAACCCAACGATATCGAGGTTCGGAAAAAGTTAGGGGCGTCAAGTGTTCCCTTCCCGGCTCCTTATTGGATTTAAAAATATCATCCTTCAACTTGGCAAGGTCCAAATGGTCCGTTATTACTTCTGAATTCGATATTGGATCAGCCATCGAAGTTAGAAAGTTTTAATATTGGCGGAAATTTTCTCACAATGAAATTTGACGATAATATTTCCATAAGGACAAAATTTTCGACATCCGTGATATTGCGTTATTAAGAAGTTTATATTGCGCCTTTTATATGTAGGTAATTTGTAGCGGAAGATTGTATTGAGATGTTGATTTGTCAACAGATTCAGCATCAGTCGTCGTGCACGTGGTGAGTGGTGAGCGGCCGGCGGCCATGCAAAGTTCCACCGTGAAAGTAGCTCCAGCATCAGCCATCCTCCTACCAATCTTACTCTCTTTAAATCATTGTAGAGCAACTTTCATGATGTACTCCCTAACAATTTTACATGCATTTTTTACAATCTTCCTCAAATTTAGATTGAAAGATAATCTTTTAAGGTTAAATTTAAGATGACCATTAGAACTGTAAATAATCATTGTGAAGGCGAACAAATGCATTAAATGCATAGCGTTACCAATATTATTAGATTTTAAGTTTGACGTATGAAGAAACGAATTAATATAATGAATGAATCTTTTATCATAGTGAAACGCGAATTTTGTAAATTATTTGATTTAATGTAGCACTGTTGACTAATGTAACTAGCAAGAATGTTTCGTGAAGAAACAAAACATTTTCTTTGAATACCTTCTCATAATTTTCCCAAAATAATTGGATATGTTTTAATAAGGAGTCGTCTAAAACAAACTCCTTTGTGGTTGTTTTATTTTTGACTGATTATGTAAATGTATTCAAAACATGGATCACATCACATCCATGCATAATTCTTACTACTTTTAGAATATCTATAAACGGAATCTGTAGGCACTGAAGGTTTGAAACTTCGGAAGAAATCGGAGCTTAGTACTTTCTGATAAGTTTGGACCTATGTTTACCTACTTAGAGCATGTGTAATTCAGCGGTTTTTTGGTATTAAAAAAATACTGAAACCTCCAAAGCGAATAATATCATTTTGCACATTTCTAGATCACGATTTGTCAAACATTTTTAAAAAAATTATGTCAATAAATATTCGCAAGGACAATTTGAGTCAAATCCCTAGAGAGCAAGCTATAGAGTGCGCGTTACTGTTACTGGGTATTAGCGGTTGGCATTAGTATGAACACAATATCTCTGTCAATCACTAGCGAAACGACTGTAACAGCACTATTATACCTATATATTTTTCCTATATTCAATTTGATATAGGTAACTGTGGAACTATAGCGATATACGCACTCTATAGATTGCTTATGTATACTCGTGCTATGTAAGGTCAAGTCCTTTTGAAAAAAGAAACAATGAATCAGAATTTGATTACTTTGTACAGTGCTATCAAATTTTATTAGGTTAAGTAGAGAAGTAAGCTAAGCAACGATCGAAAATTGTGTCACTGTAAATAGATCTCTTTTTGTATTTGCTATACGGCAGACATTTAATATTTTGCTGAAGTACTTACTAATAGAGATGTTATTCATTGACCAAAGCTATTTTCAAGTTTTTTATATAAACTCCCAAGATTGTTTTGAAATTAGTTCATTGCTTTTGAAAAAAATTACGCCTTTCAAATTGTTACCAGCCTGAAAATTTTGATTAGGTACTTTGCAAAATTTAAATTGTACTTGGCAAAATTTAAATGACTGCGCTATAGATTTTCAGAGTTTTGAAGGCAGGTAGATCAATAAATTGTTTATCAATTAATACTGTAACATAATCTTGAAATAGGATTACTTGTCCCTAAGGGTAATGTAAATATCTTAATCTCTACTGTGAATTAATTGATTTTGTAAATAAAAGTGTTTAAGTGTTAATTTACTGCAATATTTTATTTCAATGTTTTTACCTCTCCGTACCAATACCCCCAAGAAAGAAGAAAGAAAGAAAGAAAATACGTTTATTTTAGTTACAATTATAAAATATTTTTAAACTAAATTACATATTAGTACCTACTTATTAATGTAACTAAAAAAGGCCTCCACTCAGCATAAGTTACAAGCAGTGGTAAGCTGCTTGCAACGCTGGTCTTCCGTGGAGCCAGATAATGTACGCACAGTAAATCTATGTTCTTCTAATATTAAAACTATACTTTACTTTAGGTATTTAATATAAATAATATGGCAGTGTAACTTACAGTATAAAACTAAGTTTACAATAACAATCTGACACAATAAGTTTGTTTTAAAAGTTTTTTAAAATATTGCTTTTCTTTAATTTTTTTTTATATTGCAAATAAAATTTAGACATAATGAGATCCAGAAATCAAAACTAGAGTAAGTATTAAAAATTAAAACATTCAATTAGAATTATTAATTATTTGTACGACCCAATACGACCCAAGAGGGAGTCCCACGGGCAGTGGACTTCTGAAGCTGTTGAATTTGAAGGACTTACCGCGGTTCTGAAAACATCTAAAATTGGTGATTAAAGTAAGTTCACAATAAAGGGCAATTATAATCCCGCCGAGAAATTGTTTCTGTCGACGTGTCGAAATGTTTGGTGGCCTAATCAAACAATCCGAAATTCCAAAACTGCAGTATACGAAGCCGTGTTTTATTCAACACTAGATGTCGCACTTTCTTTAATCAATCACAACAAGTTTGATGCTACATGGGCAAAGACAGCAATGCGTCATGACGTCATGAATCTGCAATATAAATGCAAATGCAGTTTACACACAGGTTATACCATTACGGTACACAAACTAATGCGATATGCATCTTACATGCTTATTGCTTTATTGTACGCAATGACATGGCTATGCATACCTAGATGCAAACAAAATTATATGAAGTTTAAAACTTGCACCATTGACACAAAGATAGGTTAATAAAGTAGTAATTTCACGAAAATAAAGAAAAAAAGTAACAAGAAAATTGTAAGCCAATATGCACAAAAGCGGCCTTATGGCTAAAAGTAAAACCTCTGGTTACAAACCGATATTAAAAATTAAATTGAAAATAATTGTTCCTCAGTTACTCTATTAGAGCTAGTATTAAAATTTAGCAGATAGTGTTTAGGTATATCCAATAGGGTCTGAGTAAGTTGCAAAGATATTAAACTTGTTTTATGGCTACGTTTGAAAAGTACAGAATTCTAGTTATCCCCTCCCACAACCAAACCACCAGAGCAAGACATCGAAAGTTTCCTAAGAATACAAATAAAAGAGGAAGGTCGCCTAAGTAGTTTATTATCCGCTTCGCTTGAGCAGCATAATCAGGCCATTCCTCAAATCGATTCCATTCCGTGCCTCATTAGTTGGCAGCTGTGTCAATACTGGCAGTCAGGTATTTGTGATAAGAAGCTCCAGGCCACAGTAGGAATTAAATTAGCGGTTTATCACACCACTGTAATGCCTAAATTAGGGTACCGATTTATCCGCATCGTGTATGATTGGACTGCATCATTCGTACCTACATCTTTCATAGGTCGTTTCGTCATTAGCAATAGTAAAAAAAAATCTGACTCTGTTCATCGACTTTGTGTCCCACACGACTGAAGAAGAAAAGGTGCGGAAGGTATCTTTGAAGGAATTGAGTTCACTTAAAAAACACACGATTTGTTCACGCTTTTTCTTCTTCTTTTTCGTGTGAGACACCGAGTCGTTCAACGACCCGATGAACCCTGGTGTCAAGAGTTTTTAACACACACGCACAGTTTTCTTAACAGGTTTGCTTCCTAAGTAGGTATTCGATTCAGGAACGCTTTTAAATCAGAATTGGACATGGTTATCATATTTGCAAAACTTCCCTTCAGATATGGTTCCCTGAAAGATTCAATTGCGATACAATTTGAAGAACTGTGGTGAGCTAATTTACTTTGAACTGCTTTCTACTGTGGCTTCTGCTAATAACGTATGTGCCGTCCGGTTTATTATTCATAGACCTTCCGCCTTTTACAAAGGGCTGATATTGACATGCAGCACACGTGTAGGCATGTATTATTAAATCTTATTAAAGGTATCTATGTATACCGGTAATGTATTTACCTACGTTATAGATGAACAGACATTTGAGATTATTATGGGGTTTGATTATACGGGGTGTTAGGGACGGTGTAACGAAAACTTTGCAGGCGTGCTCAGACCATGAAACTGAACAACTTTTACTATGGAGCCAATGGTGGGAAACGAAAAAAAAATTCCGACCTCCCATACAAAGTCAGTCAGCTGATCGTGAATTTTGTATGGGAGGTAGGAATTTTTTTTTCGTTTCCCACCATTGGCTCCATAGTAAAAGTTGTTCAGTTTGATGGTCTGAGCACGCCTGCAAAGTTTTCGGTACACCGTCCCTAACACCCTGTATAATGGTACCTAATTTGGTATCCACGGGTAATGGCTTGTACAAAAGCCACATGGGGCTTTCCAACCGACTCACAAAAACCTATATCAACCTTAAAAGTAATTATTAGTTAGTTCTCATAAGTTTCTTTCTTGAATATTGGATAGGCATGATACAGATGGACAATGTTTCAAAAGCATTGTATTATAAATATGTTGCTCATCATGTAGAAACTATCTGAAATCTCGTTTGTCGTTTTTATATCGGTTACCAGAGGGATAGGTCTACCTAACCGAACAAAGAATTTCCAGATAGAGTTAGGTTCTATCCTAAAAAGTTAGGTACTATAGAAAAATTGTGTATGTAAATGTCGCAGTACGATGGCAGAATCAGGTTTTTGGCCAAAAACCTAGGATTTTGGCCGAAATCCTAGATTTACATACATACATACATCACGCCTTTATCCCTTGCGGGGTAGGCAGAACGTCAACGATCGTATAAGTACGGTCGTTATCGCCACGTCTGACACATATCCGTTTTAGCTATTGTCGTGTATCGCTATAGTGACAGGTTGTCAGCCTGTCGCCTAAAATTGCAATACACATGATACCCTCGAGTCCTTTAGTCGCTTCTTACGACACCCACAGGAAAGAAATGGGGTGATGCTATTCTAAGCCGGCATCACACGGCCATCACAACAACAAATCCTAGATTTGTTTATGTATTATGACTTTTTTTTGCATTTCGGGGGAACTTCTTCGTCTTCGAGTGGTACACCAAGCCGCCCAACGACCCGAAGGACCCTGCTATCAGAGTTTTCCAACCGCCTACAGCAAGTAGGAGGTCTTTGACATGGTTGTGTAACGACCGACCGCCCGTCTAAGTGATCATAGAGAGCAATCGGGCCCGACGGCTTACCGTGCCCGTGTGGTTCGGGGGAACGAGGAGTGGAGAGGTACTTTATGCACCTCCGTCTGATTTTTTGAGGGTAGACTGGGACACCGTGAAGGCGTTGGGCATCCTGAAAGACGGGAGAAACATCAGACAGCCTGTAACGGCCCTAACCTATGCACCCTAAAGAACCTATGCAACTACGCACCGCCGAAGAGTCCTAAGCATAAAATAACCCTAACTACAAAAGTACTACAAAGATCCTATATCCAACCTACAACTAATCTCATAACTAACTAAACGACAAGCCTGCTAACCCTAAAGTCGTCGACCTAATAATCGGAAGAACGTAATGTCCAGAAAACTCTACTTATCGTGTCCTACTAATTTAAGAAATGGCCAGTGAAATCGTCAGAGCAGTTAGGAACCTACGTTGTGATAACCCAGAATAAAATGAAGGAAAGCAGTCTCATTAGCTCTACCTACTAATTTTATACCCAATCCGATATTCCTACTCTAAAAATTCCTAAAACAAAATACGTCAACAAAATGCTAAACATATTAAAAGGATCATGAAAAGCAGCTTAGTTTGAACTTTATAACCTGAATTGGAACTTTAACTATCATAATTTCATTTTGTTTTTTAGTATAAAATGAGAATAATACTGTAAATAAATGTAGAGCAGATCTGAATAGTCGATTCCTAGCACTGAATTCGATAGAACAACAAAGGTCGGAAAGATTGCTTCATGGCTAAGTCTTATTGAATTTATTTTGACTTGGACTAACTCTGTATTGTACTACTTTTGTGAGTGAGAAGCTCTTAACAATGACGGTATTCCCAAGGGAATACCGAGGTTCCACCACCGTAAATATAACCCCTCGAACCTTTCCTGACCACTCCAGGATTTTATAATAATAAAGCCAAAAGTGTGCAGTGTATGCATAAAATTTTGAATTTGGAAGAATTTACTACTGAGTCATCTTTTTCTCACATCAGTAGTTCACTGCCAAAAATAGTTATTTATTTACAACCTTCCAGTCTATATTTTTGACTGTCTTTACAATGTTCCAGTCTATATTTATGACTGACAAATGTTATTTATAAAACAAACTATGTGTCCGGAAAAGTTAATGGTGAAACTAACCAAACTTGATGTGATTGATTACAGCTTTCTATTTTTATTTTTTAGAATAGCTGTAGAGGCACTGAGTTCTTGGCCTAAGTTTAATTAATTTCAACATTACATCCAAGTAAGCATCTGAATCTTAACATACTTACAAGAAATTGAAAGCAATAATACTTTTTGTCTTTAGTACTATGCAAGTAATTCTATTACTTTAATTCCAATGGTTGCGATAGAACCAGAAGGCTGATAATAAATATCAAAATTGTTTTGTGATAAAAGTAAATACATAAATATATATTTTTTTCAAACTATTTACTTCCAAAGGTAGGAAACTTTACCATGAAACAAATCGTCCATCTAATAAGGAACTTCAAAAATGTTTCAAAATGTTTAAAGCAAATGAATTCAATTTGATAAGTCAAGAGATATTTGTAAAGTGAAACTCTATTATAATTATAAGAATCCACATTTTTATCAATTAACTCTATTTAAGTATTATTAGAGCAAAAATACAAAAGTTCAAGAAAACTCTATTAGGATTTTCCCAAACTATAAATTCAATAGTTATTAATTTCAAATTATTAGTGATAAAAAAGGTGTACAAATACGACTGAAAAGGATCATATTTAGTCCAACATCCAGCCATTAACAAAGTTCGAAATATCTCTTTTTATTTGAGTTCTAATTTAAAATGTTCAGCAATACCTTAATTACTAGGTAGTGGTCTGATCTAGAACTTCACTACGATAAAAATTTCAAAGTTACTAGAAAGAAAAATAATTTTTCAAACGGATGTTAAGAATTTCGGAAAACAAAAGTAATATTTACAATTCAAAATTGCACCGAAAATACTAAGGATGAAATCCAGACATTACTTTGAATGTACAGAATGTCGGAAAAATAAAATTATTATTTCTTACAACTCAAAGTTTCTAAAGAAAACTAAGGATAAAATCCAGTCAATATTTCGAATCTGTAGACGACCGAAAATTTAAAATATTTTCCTACAACTCAAAGTTGTCCCAGAAAGATTAAGGATAAAATCCAATCAATGTTTCGAATCTATAAAATCTCGATAAATAAAACTATTGTTTCTTACAAAGTTCCTATAAAAGGACTAAGGGATAAAATCCAGTCAAAGTTTCAAAGGTTCTCGGAAAACAAAAATATTTTTATTTTACAACAGACTCTAAGTTGCTACGAAATGACTACGGAATAAAATCCAGTCAATATATCGCAAGCGCTAAATCTCAAAAATTAAAGTATTATCTACATCTCAAAATCGCCTAGCGAAACTAAGGAATTAATATCCAGTCAATATTTTGCAAGCACTGAAAATCTACTACGATTTGCTAAGACCTACGCTACGGCGCTCGCTAGTCTACCTGTCTTACGATTTACATTTTGCAATAGAAAATCAATACGAGAACGTAATATGCCTTAAAACAAAATTTCCAAAAATCTGATATTGATCTGAGACGGTTTCAGCAAGAAAAGTTCGTTTTGGGTGTTTGAAAGATTTTCCTTAGAAACTTGAACCGATTCGGCTCGAAAATATTTCAATACAATATGTATGGCTAGAAGCAAAATTCGAAATTTTGAAGTCTAACTAACAGCTAGAGTCCGTCCACTGGTGGACATCGCCTCCCCAAAGTCACTCTAACTATCCCCGACCTTCGGATCGGCGAGTGCAGTAGAAATTGTCTATAAAAATCAAAATATTTCGAAATCTCATCCACTGAAAGTACCAGGAGAGCAGTATCCTCTAGGAGATTGGCCTTTAATAGCCCCCATACAAATCCCATAGAGATATTTAAGTATTTATTCAATTTAAAACTGAAATTATTTGTATTGAGGTACCAGGATAGCAGTATTCCGTAAGAGCTAAACATTCACTAAGCCTCATACAAATCGCCTTTTGATGGTTCCGTGATTTAGTCCTACACGAAAATATTTTTCCTTTGCGATTGCACAAAAAAGAACTCTAAGTATTTGAAGCAAGTTTGAAATGCGATCATACTATTGTATCTAGCTGCTACATCAGTCCACTGTTGGACAAGACCTTCCCAGTTGCAAATCTAATTAATTTTAAAGCACTCCCGACTTGCGGAATGGCGAGTGCAGTAAAAAAACGAAATAATTTGCTACCAAAGTAAATGGAAGTACCAGGTTTGCATAAATCCCCAGAAGCTGTTCTATGAAATCTAGTTGATAATTTTCTTAGTTTTCCCTCCAAAGTCTGAAATTGATTTTGTAAACTTAAAAATATCTACGCTACTTTCAATCCACTTTTGATAAAAATAAATATTCTCAAACAAACAAAATATTTCTTAAACAGTAAGTTTCCTTTAAAAAAATTGCTCAAAAATCTTTTAGCCGCCTAAAATACTTTCTTTTAAAATCTTACAACGAGAAAGAATCGAACTTTCCCGGTTTTGTACAAAAATATTTGATAACTTTTCATGACGATTTGGCTCAATTTTATTCAGAAACCCTACTAAGACTTTGAAAACGATTCATTTTGTCAAAAACTTCCAACAGACTTTACTTTTCCTGCGCAAAATATTATGAACCTTTAAATATTGAATTTTCCACGATAGTGAATTTTGTAAAATAAATCCTAAATAAGTTTATCTAGCTCATCATACGTTTTTGTGGAAACCTACAAACTAAATTTTACTTTTCATGCGCGAAATATTATAAAACTTTAAATATTAGAAGTTCTCACGATTGTGATTTTTGTAAAATGAATCCTAGAAAGGTTTACCTAGCTCATCGCCCCAAGATTTTCCTAGTCTAAAATATTGAAGTCAATAATATGGTCTGTCAGTTTGTATGGCGTCAAACTACGTCGATCGTTTGTGCAATGATCGACCCTATTCTAAAAATGGGAATACGGAGTGGCAAAGTCCGATTTCCTAGATTTACCTATGAGCCCTAGTCCTACATACCCTAAATATTCAAACACATTATTCATAGAGTTTACTGTATCGTGATTTTTGATACGCAAACCCACAAAACAATGCATCCGAATCCTATGACAAACACGTCCAATCCCTCCAAAATCCAAAAATCCCAATATTTATTTAGAAAATTATTGCGCAACTCATCTAGACCAGGTTTTTTAGTCCACCCCGTCAATCGAATGAATCTCACAATAATTTCCCTTATTTCAAGCTAGCGATTCGATGCGGGACTAGGTTTTCTTTCGTCTGCCCAGTCGCTGACCGAACCAACTAACTAAGCCCCATATAAATCTGCGAACAACTTAACCAAACTTTTTAGATCCAGCTAAGAACGTTTGCAGATTTTTTTCCTAACCAAAAATTGTGAAGACAGCTCAGCCCGTACTTAATAAGTACCAGCCTATGACATTTCACAATTTTTATCAAAAATCAAAAATATTATTTCGATCGAAATGAATTTTGCCCCAAGCTAATAAAGGTACGTGTTCATCGAGAGAGAGCTAAAGCTAGAATGAATTCCCGCCAAATCGTTTGTATGGCTTATATAGGGTTGCCTTTATTCTTTTTAATGAGGATAGCAAAGGCTTTCCGAATTATACAGCCATAATTCCTGCAAAACATTAATTCAAATTTCGAACACGTTCATCTAGCCGAGCCTCGAGCCGAGCCCCGTCCCATACTTTTTAAAGAGTAAAAGCGATGCGCAAAGGCAATTCAGCTATACAGCCTTATCATTTTTAATGCCTTCTGCACCTCGAAGTACCAGGCTTGCATTAGCGCCGAGGAAGTAAGTATTGAATCGAAATCCAAAGTAATTTCGTTCAAATAACGAAATATCTAGTAATATTTATTAAGGAAAAGTACCAGGGCAGCATACTGCCGTAGGAGATTATTGAAATAATTTACTATGGACTTGCTAGAAGCAGTAGAAATAGCTATTTTGATGCGCCCGCGTCTACTTCCATACATTTTCATAGAGTCACGCTCTACCAAAATAATATTTAGATGAATATTGACAATCCACGCCTATTCTGACCCTTCAGATCAGTTTTTTGCATGTAATACTCTACATATTTGTGACGTAAGTGAAAAGCTCTACAAATGGAGAGGTTATTCACTACATTCAGCCCCCAACAATGTTCGAAATGTCAATATAAATGGAGAATATTGTTATCAATATCCAATAAAATTTATGTCACAAATATGTTAAAAGAAGATATTAAACTTCCATCCAAAAATGTATTTCATGTGGTGTGGAGCTAAGCCGAGTTTTTAGCTTCCATAAACACTTCATGAAATTTAAAATCATCAACAACTTTAAGAAAATGAACAAAAATCTATCCAACGGGTTAAATCGAAGCCTTGCGTAGAAAAGAGAGTTGTGAATTCTCTCAGTCAGAAGGACACAACATTCCCGCATCAAGTCAATACTCGATTTATCATGATTTGTAAAATGATCCAGGAAAATCGCTCTACTCCAAAACCACCATAACCCTATTGCCAGATATCTAATTGTGCATAGTTCAAAATTGCCTCTCTAAATCCCAAGTCGTATTTATTTAATCCAAAACCCAGCCTAATGTATGTTGCTTACGATAGTCATTCTATAAGATCTAAACTCAGCTAAGGTGAGTCACTTACAAAACTTTATACTATAAGCGTTGTGTGGGGAAAATAGCTTAGCCCTTTCAGCATTCAGCCTGAGAGCTGCATGTGAGACCGAAATTGATATGAAACATCTGTTACATAAAAACAGAAGTGACAGCTGTCCTACTCCTCAACATCTAATTTTCATATCAATTCGATTGCAAGTATAATGCCTTTTGAATGGAAACGAAATATCCGCATTCACGAATAGATTGCTTATGAAATTCTGAATGACCCTCACCCTTTGATTGGAAAATATAATATCTGCGTATAAAATAATACTTCTATATTTTTATAAAAATAATTAAATAAATACTATTGCATAAAATTTGTGTTTGAACTACAACCTACCGTTCATACTTCCTCAATCTCAGATTCGTTCTGCCACACACGAATCTCAAGGCTTTACTATTTGTGGATTCCAATTAATCAGTTCAAAACAAACTTACTTTTACGGGCTTTTTGAAATTAATTTTTTAAATCGCGAATTTAAAATGTTCGTTAGCAAACATTCTCCAAATATAAAGAAATTCGAGGAGGTATCTAAGCTTTGGATATGAAATAAAACATAAAAAATACCTTTTCCTCGATTTGAGCATTTAATCGATCAAATACCTTTTTACTCTTTACCGATTAAGAAGAAAATACGAATCGCTTGATTCAAATATGTTCTTCCCGTACCTTGAAATTACTCTAATTAGCTAACTACGTTTTCTACAAAGTTACGCCAAAATGCTACGTAAACCTACCCCAATCGCAAAACTACGCTATAAATTTCCCACTTTATCAATTTGTTTAAAGAAATCTTTGCATTTATTTTAAGTAAGCTACGCCACTGCAACCATAATAATTTTGGAATTTTATGACTTAGAAAATTTACAAAGCACAAAAGAGAAAAGTCGAGTTTCCTTATTTTGTTTTTGACAGAAATTCAACTTATTTATGCAAAACATTAAGCCCAAAGAAAACTGTTTATCTGCTTGCAATTTTAATGAAACCTAAAAATACAATTAGTAGGTAATTGAATTTAATTGCAAAAACTACGCCTTGAAAATACAAATGAATGAGAAGGTTTATCCCACAGAGAACTCTTATTTTGACTCAAAAATTCTCTAGCCAATCAGAAAAATAAAATAACTGTTAAACGACTATTGTTAGGCTGAAGTAAAATTATTTTCAACATAATTTTCAATCTTCCACTCAACCAGTATACCGATAGATGAAATTATTAATTAGTTTTACACGGGATTAGAACTTAAAAAAAAACCGATAATCTATTCGAGAAAGAAATAGTTCAGCTATTCTCCGCGTAAAGTATCCCATCAATTTGTATGTTCAACCTATGCCTTTAAAATTGAAACAACAGTTGATTTTGGTTTGAAAATAATTTAATTCATAAATATCCCAGATAAGCAAGTAGAAACCGAATCCACCCAACGTGATTATCCCTAACGCTGAGACCCCGACCTAATCAATACTGCAATTTTTCAAGTGATATAATCCTAAATTTATTTTGAGCTTGGAATTAAAGGCAACGCGCTACCCCGCTAAATCAAAGTTTGAGATTCAAAATACTACCCCATGAATTTAGAAATACTTTAAATGCCCCAAATCATACACGCGCTTTCTATTCTTTTCCCTCTACGCTCCCAGAAACAGATAAGATTTCGACCACCGCAATGTAAACCTAATGCTAAAATTTAGTTTTTTTTCCTAAAGCAACTAAATAAACTGATTTGAAAACCTCTTTCGATCACTATTAAAAATTTGTTAATAGTTCAACTATGCCGAAATCTAACTAATTCTTCTTTTTATTTGCGTCTGAAACATCGAACCGCCGACAAAAAAACGTGTAATGAATCCGATAACTGGTTTACATACCTAGTATCGTTGCCGTCTATTACAGAGAAACGGAATAGTTTCAGTAATAAATAATATTTCCCTATGCTACGTATTGATTAACGAAAACGCATATTTATTGAGTCATTTAAGACTTAGTCTGTTGTTTAACTTAAGTAATCTAAAGCGATCCGATAAATTCAATTCTACTCTATTTGCACGATTAAGTTTGAACCTCATCTAAAGTTAATGTTACAGATTTTCTGAGCCTAACATGAAAATGACTTCACAAACACGTACACGTGCATTCGGTTATTGATGATAGAAAAAGAATATTTTTTTCACAAAATTAAACGCCCAAGCTACTATTTAATAGCGCTGCCTATCTCATTCAAAAAATAATATTTGCTTTTCTAAATTTTTACCGCGGTTTCAGAACTTTTTAAACTAATCTTTCAAATTTATCGACTCAAAATAAGAAGTAATAAAGTATCCAATTTCCCTAATAGAAAATTGCGAAGACTAAAGTAAATCTCTGTACTACTGTAGTCTTAACAAATACTCGATGAACCTAGCATAACTAACAACCTGAGGCCTGACTATGAGTGTTTTACCAAGTGATTTACTTCTTTTTTTTTCAGTCTATACAGCCCCCAGACCCAAGATTACTCTGCGTTCTTGATTGTTTCCTTTTGTACTTGAACATTAGTTTTCACACCCTTATTTGTTACCAAAAAATACCAACAACTGCGAGTTTAACGGGATTAATAATTTTCCCTAATGTACTTTTGTCAATCCCAAAAGTTTTAGATAACCTAGTTTCTAAACCGAAATCTAACTTTTGCTGAACTAACCTTCCTGAAATTCAGAAATGTAGTTCATCTCTTACAAAATCTATTCTGAATACTTTTTGGTTTAAAAGATGCATATTCTTCCTACTCTAATTACTAAACACGGCAACCCCAAATCGACAAATAGATTTCCTGTAAAGTATTTTCAGTTTACTAATTTGACACAAGAAAGCTTAATGAATTACGACGGTTTGGATTCTACTCGACATTCGAAGATCATAAAATTAGACAATACGCGAGATTACTCTAAATTACATATAAAAGAGACCTAAAGAAGCCCATATCAAACATCTAACAAGAAAATGTCTATGTTTAACCTATCCCACATACTGTATGATCTCTAACAACCTTTAAACAGGCAAAACATAGAAAACTTTAGTAGACCCTTGATAGATCAAAACGTAATTTCGAAGACTGATGCCAACATCATTAATGATAACTAACCCTAAATTTACCTTTTCGAACTTTTGAATAAATTACCGAGATAAAACTCAGACAAGGAGAAACAGAGACCCCTTTTCCCTACAAGCAAACATTCGGCTACTTCTGAAACTACTAGCCCAATTTGAAAAACTAACTACTCATTTTCAATGGAAAGCAACAGGTTATTGGAAAAGTAAACCCAAAAGTTAACCCAATTTTTTTCAGATTCGAGGTTAA
The DNA here is from genome assembly GCA_024500475.1 of Phthorimaea operculella. Taxonomy (NCBI): domain Eukaryota; kingdom Metazoa; phylum Arthropoda; class Insecta; order Lepidoptera; family Gelechiidae; genus Phthorimaea; species Phthorimaea operculella. The sequence continues at coordinate 4,798,441 of JANFCV010000002.1, read as the reverse complement.
CGGAAATTTTATTTTTAAAGGAACTCAAAGGAACCGCATTTGCGAGAAGTAACCTTTTGTACGCATTGAAAACCATCCCCACTTCACATGATAGATAGATAGATAGATAAAAAGTTTATTTCTTTGCCACAGTCACACATACATAAACTCTTAAATCAAGATCTAAATTACAATTCATGTAGTAACAATAGATCAAATATACATATTAATTGTGAGGACCCTGATATGGGCATGCATGTGTGCCGCAGCAATGCAAAAGGCCATAGCTCAGCGTCTATATTTGCTTTGTGGGCAAATCGCTGATTTTCAGCTATCACCTAGAGATAACGCGGTGACGGTAACCGACTAAAACAGTTGACGCGTTATTCAAAATTGAATAGGTATTTAAGAATCTGTCACAATCTAATAATAATTTTAGTGCTATTAAAATCATGAATGATAGATAAATGATAAATGAAATACATACAAAGGTAAAAAAGAATAATATAGTAAACATAATTAGTTAATACGTAGTTAGTTACTAGAATAAGTAATAAATAATAATATATAATAAATAGGTCGTGTACGCAGAAAACATACAGTGATGTAGTTTGATATGGCTATGCATGACTGTTGCCGCCACCTACGCAAAGCGCTTAGGGATTCCAATAACACATGACAACCCACGTATTGATATTCACACAATTACCCACCTTGCATTCTATTTATCTTCGCGCAACTACCTACACGTAAATGTGAAACAACCTTCAATATCAACCTCAAATTTAGCCCAGCCTAACGAAACTTATTTTAACAATCCCTATAAATTCCCGTCCTAACCTTTATCTTCTTAAAAGATTATATTCCCTATAAAAACAATAAAAGTTAATTCATTTATTTATTTCCGCAAAATGAAATATCATTTTTAAATTAGATCATCTAAGTATTCAATAGTCTGGAAGATAAAATTCTTTATTACTTTCCTAAAACCCCCGAATAAATCGCGGAATAACTAGCCATATAAACTACAGAAAGTTGCCTATGTTTCTCAGTTCGTAATCTCCTGTTCTGAATTTTATAAGATTATTTGTAAATTGTTTTAATTTTATAAACTAAAATCTCTGACTTTTAAATAACTTTCGTTTTGAGAAATATTTGTTACGTAATTAACCCGTTCCCTGCCAGCCGAGTATACTCCATACAATTTTTCAAACATCACTACGAGTATACTCGTAGTTGGCAGGGAACGTGTTAATAACCTCTACGAAAAATGCTACGAATGCTACGGCGTAGCAAAATAGTTACGCGACCTATTAGTGAAATTGATTTTGTATTCTTTTAAAATAAAAGTGTTGGTTATCGCGGTTTAGTTTAATGTACCTTTTATCATATTAAAACCCTAAGATTAATGATATTAACTTAAAATAATACCCCAGAAAAACATTTAAGAATATTTTGTTAAAAATACGAACTTAAATAAAATGGTATAAGCGTAGTGCAAAATTTGTAACTTTATGGAACATTTACGAGTGAAATTTTTTACAGATAATACACATACATACTTCCTTCTCTAAATGCATGACTATTTACGATCATTACAGCTTTCACTTTATGTATTGAAATAGCAAAGTTTTAAGAAGATTGACTAACTTGTTTCGGAAATACCCGGGTCGCTAGCTAAGATAATAATAAAGAATGATATTGCTAGGCTTTATACTGCGAAAAACCCTACGATTAATTTTTATGTAAGACTTTTCTGTCAAAATAATTTATGCGTACCCTAACCTAAACTATTTTATACGTAGAAAAGATACAAAATATTTATGACGTACAAAATTTTACAAAAACTTCTCAATATTTCTACGTCAGTTTTCTTACGAAAATTCTAATTAAATAGGTTAATTGAGTTACTGAAAAGTCTTAAAATCGTGTTATATCGTATTAGTTCCTTAAATTACCCTACCAATTCTTCGTAATAATCATTTAAGTAACTTTAACTACTAAATAATTATTTTCTTTGACTCGGACTATTTTACTCAATCTCTCTTTACAAATATTTACTGTCTGTAGATAGGTTTTAATTTTAAATCTTTGAGAAACAATATCTTGTCTTATGACTTTTTTATTAAACTTACTTATACCCCAAAAGAAAATAACAAAATCTATCTAAAAGACTCGTGTTGTATTCCAAACTGTTCTAGCTATTGCATAAATATCGAATTTTAACTATCTTAGACTTGATTTCAAACCCTTCTGATCAAATAGAAAACTGTTAATAAAAGTACATTTTCGTAGGTTAATCTTTGCGTTTTACTAAGTAACTTGTTTTAAATAAAATATCAAAGTAAATTAAAATCAATCTTGTTTGTTTAAATTGTCACCCATATTATAAATGCGAAAAACTTTAATATTTCTTTGAAAACTATGCCCATTTGAATACTTTTCATAGATTTTCTCAACTTTATTATACAGTTTGACAATTATTTACTTAAAACAGCCCCCAAATTATAAGACTTTTGCCTAGAGAAACTATCTCATTACTAATTTCCCTATATCGCAAAATAATATTAGAGAATCTAGAAATAAAACAGCCCCCGAACTAAAATTCCCTTAACTAACTATCCCATTCTACGCTAAATCAGAACTGCTTTCCCTTCAACGATCCATTTCACGGTTACCAAATTGTGATCATAGCTAGAAGTCTATGACCACCAATGAATCCTTAGCTAAATAACCCTACCCACTATAAATAATTAATCTGTGAAATCTGAAAACCCTCCGTATTAACTCAGCGTTTATCCTGGATTGCGGCACCACCAAATTGTAACGGCCCTAACCTATGCACCCTAAAGAACCTATGCAACTACGCACCGCCGAAGAGTCCTAAGCATAAAATAACCCTAACTACAAAAGTACTACAAAGATCCTATATCCAACCTACAACTAATCTCATAACTAACTAAACGACAAGCCTGCTAACCCTAAAGTCGTCGACCTAATAATCGGAAGAACGTAATGTCCAGAAAACTCTACTTATCGTGTCCTACTAATTTAAGAAATGGCCAGTGAAATCGTCAGAGCAGTTAGGAACCTACGTTGTGATAACCCAGAATAAAATGAAGGAAAGCAGTCTCATTAGCTCTACCTACTAATTTTATACCCAATCCGATATTCCTACTCTAAAAATTCCTAAAACAAAATACGTCAACAAAATGCTAAACATATTAAAAGGATCATGAAAAGCAGCTTAGTTTGAACTTTATAACCTGAATTGGAACTTTAACTATCATAATTTCATTTTGTTTTTTAGTATAAAATGAGAATAATACTGTAAATAAATGTAGAGCAGATCTGAATAGTCGATTCCTAGCACTGAATTCGATAGAACAACAAAGGTCGGAAAGATTGCTTCATGGCTAAGTCTTATTGAATTTATTTTGACTTGGACTAACTCTGTATTGTACTACTTTTGTGAGTGAGAAGCTCTTAACAATGACGGTATTCCCAAGGGAATACCGAGGTTCCACCACCGTAAATATAACCCTCGAACCTTTCCTGACCACTCCAGGATTTTATAATAATAAAGCCAAAAGTGTGCAGTGTATGCATAAAATTTTGAATTTGGAAGAATTTACTACTGAGTCATCTTTTCTCACATCAGTAGTTCACTGCCAAAAATAGTTATTTATTTACAACCTTCCAGTCTATATTTTTGACTGTCTTTACAATGTTCCAGTCTATATTTATGACTGACAAATGTTATTTATAAAACAAACTATGTGTCCGGAAAAGTTAATGGTGAAACTAACCAAACTTGATGTGATTGATTACAGCTTTCTATTTTTATTTTTTTAGAATAGCTGTAGAGGCACTGAGTTCTTGGCCTAAGTTTAATTAATTTCAACATTACATCCAAGTAAGCATCTGAATCTTAACATACTTACAAGAAATTGAAAGCAATAATACTTTTTGTCTTTAGTACTATGCAAGTAATTCGATTACTTTAATTCCAATGGTTGCGATAGAACCAGAAGGCTGATAATAAATATCAAAATTGTTTTGTGATAAAAGTAAATACATAAATATATATTTTTTTCAAACTATTTACTTCCAAAGGTAGGAAACTTTACCATGAAACAAATCGTCCATCTAATAAGGAACTTCAAAAATGTTTCAAAATGTTTAAAGCAAATGAATTCAATTTGATAAGTCAAGAGATATTTGTAAAGTGAAACTCTATTATAATTATAAGAATCCACATTTTTATCAATTAACTCTATTTAAGTATTATTAGAGCAAAAATACAAAAGTTCAAGAAAACTCTATTAGGATTTTCCCAAACTATAAATTCCAATAGTTATTAATTTCAAATTATTAGTGATAAAAAAGGTGTACAAATACGACTGAAAAGGATCATATTTAGTCCAACATCCAGCCATTAACAAAGTTCGAAATATCTCTTTTTATTTGAGTTCTAATTTAAAATGTTCAGCAATACCTTAATTACTAGGTAGTGGTCTGATCTAGAACTTCACTACGATAAAAATTTCAAAGTTACTAGAAAGAAAAATAATTTTTCAAACGGATGTTAAGAATTTCGGAAAACAAAAGTAATATTTACAATTCAAAATTGCACCGAAAATACTAAGGGATGAAATCCAGACATTACTTTGAATGTACAGAATGTCGGAAAAATAAAATTATTATTTCTTACAACTCAAAGTTTCTAAAGAAAACTAAGGGATAAAATCCAGTCAATATTTCGAATCTGTAGACGACCGAAAATTTAAAATATTTTTCCTACAACTCAAAGTTGTCCCAGAAAGATTAAGGATAAAATCCAATCAATGTTTCGAATCTATAAAATCTCGATAAATAAAACTATTGTTTCTTACAAAGTTCCTATAAAAGGACTAAGGGATAAAATCCAGTCAAAGTTTCAAAGGTTCTCGGAAAACAAAAATATTTTTATTTTACAACAGACTCTAAGTTGCTACGAAATGACTACGGAATAAAATCCAGTCAATATATCGCAAGCGCTAAATCTCAAAAATTAAAGTATTATCTACATCTCAAAATCGCCTAGCGAAACTAAGGAATTAATATCCAGTCAATATTTTGCAAGCACTGAAAATCTACTACGATTTGCTAAGACCTACGCTACGGCGCTCGCTAGTCTACCTGTCTTACGATTTACATTTTGCAATAGAAAATCAATACGAGAACGTAATATGCCTTAAAACAAAATTTCCAAAAATCTGATATTGATCTGAGACGGTTTCAGCAAGAAAAGTTCGTTTTGGGTGTTTGAAAGATTTTCCTTAGAAACTTGAACCGATTCGGCTCCGAAAATATTTCAATACAATATGTATGGCTAGAAGCAAAATTCGAAATTTTGAAGTCTAACTAACAGCTAGAGTCCGTCCACTGGTGGACATCGCCTCCCCAAAGTCACTCTAACTATCCCCGACCTTCGGATCGGCGAGTGCAGTAGAAATTGTCTATAAAAATCAAAATATTTCGAAATCTCATCCACTGAAAGTACCAGGAGAGCAGTATCCTCTAGGAGATTGGCCTTTAATAGCCCCCATACAAATCCCATAGAGATATTTAAGTATTTATTCAATTTAAAACTGAAATTATTTGTATTGAGGTACCAGGATAGCAGTATTCCGTAAGAGCTAAACATTCACTAAGCCTCATACAAATCGCCTTTTGATGGTTCCGTGATTTAGTCCTACACGAAAATATTTTTCCTTTGCGATTGCACAAAAAAGAACTCTAAGTATTTGAAGCAAGTTTGAAATGCGATCATACTATTGTATCTAGCTGCTACATCAGTCCACTGTTGGACAAGACCTTCCCAGTTGCAAATCTAATTAATTTTAAAGCACTCCCGACTTGCGGAATGGCGAGTGCAGTAAAAAAACGAAATAATTTGCTACCAAAGTAAATGGAAGTACCAGGTTTGCATAAATCCCCAGAAGCTGTTCTATGAAATCTAGTTGATAATTTTCTTAGTTTTCCCTCCAAAGTCTGAAATTGATTTTGTAAACTTAAAAATATCTACGCTACTTTCAATCCACTTTTGATAAAAATAAATATTCTCAAACAAACAAAATATTTCTTAAACAGTAAGTTTCCTTTAAAAAAAAATTGCTCAAAAATCTTTTAGCCGCCTAAAATACTTTCTTTTAAAATCTTACAACGAGAAAGAATCGAACTTTCCCGGTTTTGTACAAAAATATTTGATAACTTTTCATGACGATTTGGCTCAATTTTATTCAGAAACCCTACTAAGACTTTGAAAACGATTCATTTTGTCAAAAACTTCCAACAGACTTTACTTTTCCTGCGCAAAATATTATGAACCTTTAAATATTGAATTTTCCACGATAGTGAATTTTGTAAAATAAATCCTAAATAAGTTTATCTAGCTCATCATACGTTTTTGTGGAAACCTACAAACTAAATTTTACTTTTCATGCGCGAAATATTATAAAACTTTAAATATTAGAAGTTCTCACGATTGTGATTTTTGTAAAATGAATCCTAGAAAGGTTTACCTAGCTCATCGCCCCAAGATTTTCCTAGTCTAAAATATTGAAGTCAATAATATGGTCTGTCAGTTTGTATGGCGTCAAACTACGTCGATCGTTTGTGCAATGATCGACCCTATTCTAAAAATGGGAATACGGAGTGGCAAAGTCCGATTTCCTAGATTTACCTATGAGCCCTAGTCCTACATACCCTAAATATTCAAACACATTATTCATAGAGTTTACTGTATCGTGATTTTTGATACGCAAACCCACAAAACAATGCATCCGAATCCTATGACAAACACGTCCAATCCTCCAAAATCCAAAATCCCAATATTTATTTAGAAAATTATTGCGCAACTCATCTAGACCAGGTTTTTTAGTCCACCCCGTCAATCGAATGAATCTCACAATAATTTCCCTTATTTCAAGCTAGCGATTCGATGCGGGACTAGGTTTTCTTTCGTCTGCCCAGTCGCTGACCGAACCAACTAACTAAGCCCCATATAAATCTGCGAACAACTTAACCAAACTTTTAGATCCAGCTAAGAACGTTTGCAGATTTTCTAACCAAAAATTGTGAAGACAGCTCAGCCCGTACTTAATAAGTACCAGCCTATGACATTTCACAATTTTTATCAAAAATCAAAAATATTATTTCGATCGAAATGAATTTTGCCCCAAGCTAATAAAGGTACGTGTTCATCGAGAGAGAGCTAAAGCTAGAATGAATTCCCGCCAAATCGTTTGTATGGCTTATATAGGGTTGCCTTTATTCTTTTTAATGAGGATAGCAAAGGCTTTCCGAATTATACAGCCATAATTCCTGCAAAACATTAATTCAAATTTCGAACACGTTCATCTAGCCGAGCCTCGAGCCGAGCCCCGTCCCATACTTTTTAAAGAGTAAAAGCGATGCGCAAAGGCAATTCAGCTATACAGCCTTATCATTTTTAATGCCTTCTGCACCTCGAAGTACCAGGCTTGCATTAGCGCCGAGGAAGTAAGTATTGAATCGAAATCCAAAGTAATTTCGTTCAAATAACGAAATATCTAGTAATATTTATTAAGGAAAAGTACCAGGGCAGCATACTGCCGTAGGAGATTATTGAAATAATTTACTATGGACTTGCTAGAAGCAGTAGAAATAGCTATTTTGATGCGCCCGCGTCTACTTCCATACATTTTCATAGAGTCACGCTCTACCAAAATAATATTTAGATGAATATTGACAATCCACGCCTATTCTGACCCTTCAGATCAGTTTTTTGCATGTAATACTCTACATATTTGTGACGTAAGTGAAAAGCTCTACAAATGGAGAGGTTATTCACTACAAGCCTGAACAGCAGGATTGCCTCGGATGTCCTGGAGGGCAGGGGGGAGCGTCAGACACCATAAGAGCAGGATGTACCACTGAACGCTCTGGAGGATTGGTAGTAGCGTTGGAAGCCCTGGAGGACAGGGGGTAGCGTCGGACCCCCAGAAAATCCAACGCCTGTCATCTTTCATCCTCCAGAGTGTCCGACGCTACCTCCCACTCTCCAGAACGTCCAAAGCTACCTCCTGCCTTTCGAGGTATATGCCCGAACTACATGTGCACGTTAAGCCGTCGGTCCCGATTGCTCTCTACGATCACTTAGACGGCGGTCGTTAAATAACCATGTCAGAGGCCTGCTACTTGCAGTAGGCGGTTTAAAAACTCCGACACCAGGGTTGATTGGGTCGTTAGGCGACTTGGTGTACCACTCGAAGACGAAGAAGTTCCCCCGAAATGCAAAAAAAGTCATAATACTAAACAAATCTAGGATTTCGGCCAAAATCCTAGGTTTTTGGCCAAAATCCTAGTTTTTTGGCCAAAATCCTGGATCAACTTAGGACGATGGCCGAAGGAAGTCTACGATTTTGCCATATGCCGGCTTTTGGCCAAAAACCTAGGTTTTTGGCCAAAAACCTAATTCTGCCATCGTTCTGCGACATAAACACAATGAAATAATTGAACTACGACTAACTACGACTTTGTCATAGGAAACTTGCAAGATTTTTATGCTGCAAGAAATTCTTTATGTTTGCAAGTTCTCTATAGATAATCGTACGTATCTAACAGTTTAAAATTCAATCGCGATTTTTTTGTTCACAAAGTAATATTTCATCGTAGAGAATTAATAGATGACTTTGTTACGTGCTGCAATATGTATTGCGACCAAAAATATGGAACGTTGAAAAATATGAATATTTAAAACCCGTTTTGTCGTCGCCAATTTCTGAAAACAAATCGAAATTTATTCTACCTTTGTATTGGGTATAACAAAAATTGACTTGTAGTTAAAAGAGAATTGTTATCGTCAAAGAATTTTGTGCAGGTAGTATGATAACAGTTTTGTAGTAATTTATATAATAGCAATAGCAAAATAGCAAATAATATTTATAATTTATTATTATTACTTAACCCAATTTGACAAATATATTTCCTAAGGTTTGAAACACACGGTAACGGTTTGTGTTTCTTCGATTTTTTACCTTATTTTCACGCAAAAACGGTTTATGTCAAACGGTTTAACAGACGCATCCGTCGACTCAGCGTTGTGCGATACCGGTAGGATGGAGAATCGAATGAATGACACACAAACGGACGTTGCGTGTGTTTCTCGCTTAAACTATACCTACTACCTACCTACACAGTGTAAATTGTACGCAAAAATAACACGAAAGAACAAAACTGGGCCTTGTCAGTGCCCAGTAACCCGTCCTTTTTTAACAATCTAGCTGTCACTTTGACTTGGGTCCCGACGGCTACTTCGTGAACAATGGCCACACAGCAAAACGTGATACATAAATCGCTAAGAGAATTTGCTTCCTCCGTTTTGCATAAAAAATGACGAGACCGTCAAAAGGGCGCAAATTGTATAAGCATTTCCCTAAAACCTTCTTTGCGAAAATAGGTTATACATTGCATATATTATACGTCTTTTTAATATGTATCTTGCTGTCCAATCACTCTAGCAGGATTAGTACACACCAATTAAAAGTTTAATTCAAATGTTGTCATCCCTGTGCAGATAAGATATGACATGACATTATGATATGACAAACCTCTCTGTCAAAGATAAATCACACCGTCTGAACGTAAAGGTCAAATCGGGACTTCATGAATGTGTGTATGTTGATATAAAATAAATGTATCAGCCAGCATCATAGAGCCACTTCAGCAAGTTTCAGCTTAGACCATACTCGTGCTACCACGCCTTTCAGACAAACTAATAATAGGTTCTGACAACTGCACGTCAAAGCACAAGCAGATTTGTGAATTTTAGCTACTTTACGTAGGATTTGAAGCGTTGGATATGTAAAAATCCCAATTATACATGCTAAAATCCGTTAAAATTGTTTTATTGTGATGAAGAACGATAAAAATAAACGATTTTCATGCGTGTGTACAGTAGGTATATTGAAAATACGGAAGACTTTTCCGAGATAATACGTATCCTTGGAACAGTTGAATGCTTTTCCTATGAAGGCTTTACAGAAGTGAATGTTTTGCTCGATTGCACGCGTTGCTTCGATTTACTGAGCACGGATATTGAGACGCTCCTAGAATGTGAAAATCTATAGAAGAGATACAAAGCCATTTTATAAAGTGGAATAAAGCTTCCAGGAAAATATTGTTTTCAATAGGTAAATATGGGAAACTGTAGACGAGATAAGAAGTTGTTTTATGAAGTGAAATGAAGTTTCAAGAAGAACATTGTTTCTAAGATAAATATATGCAGTATACATACATACATACATAAATCACGCCTTTGTCCCTTGCGGGGTAGGCAGAGCGTCACTGGCGGTAATAAAACGGCGATCACAGTTTTTGGATATAATACCTGTCTACCTATGCCACTGACTAAATAAGCGCAGGTTATTGAGTTTGAGTGTTATGCAGGGCCCACCCGTTACGTCCGTTACTTCGCATTTTTAGCGCAACGATAACGTTTTAGTTTGACAGGAAGACAGTGTCTCAGACAGACAGAGTTTCTTATTTTGGGGAAATCGAAATATCCTTGCATCAGACAGACGCATGCGCATATGTGCAGCAGGATGTTACGCGTCAGCCCCGCCTTTAAGTAATATTGTAATTTAGTTTATCATTGTTATGGTATTTGGTTGAATCTGTTATTGAATGTACCTATAAAAATTACAAACACAGAGAATAAGGCGAATTCAAACTCTCTCGTATCAACCTTACCGAAAAATCTTTCCTACCTACTTAGTTACAGTTTGATCGTCCTACAATGTTGGTTTTTTTTTATTAGGCTGTCCCACTTATGCGTAATTTTGAGAAAATTTGGGTCAATACAGGAGGGATTAATCGAAGGTTTTATTATCAGAGGGATCGATCTTTTTTGTTTTTGAACGCATTTCTCCCGTGGGAGGTGAGGATAGCGTGTGTCGGTTCTCACGCTGTTTTCCTGATGGCGATAAATTTTTGTAGGCTCGCTTCCAAAGTCATTAGCTAACATCCTTAATTGACTTTTGTCTGACGGGCAAAAATTCTTCACCTTTTTTCCCGTATTTTTGTGATGAGACGGGCAAAGAACACGAGTTACTAGGTATTTGGCTTATAAATACAATGTCTTGGTTGCTTTATCTGTGTTTAAAACCTAGCCTAATCTACTTACGTACAAAATTTCATGGAGTCATTTCCGTGGTCCTAATCATGAGTATTTTAAAGTTTATTAACAATATATTCTTCACTCTTTTAGGTAAATTGAGAATCAGGAGATTGAAAGGTAAATACTCTAAAATCGAAATGTAGAGAGGTAAGTAAATGCAGACTCAAAGAAGAGGAATGAATCATTGCTCCGTGATCATGCATGGCTCAGGCAACTGGACGATTCAAACAAAATATATAGGTATCCGGTAAGAATCCTGTCTCAATATTTTAAAAGATAGTCTTTAGTTTGTTATTCAGCTTTTGTATTGACGGCGTTTTCAATAACGACTTGCTCAAATAATGTAACGCAAATCGCAAATCTCTCAAAAGCTATTTAAAGCAAAGCGCAAGAGCTGCAAATGGGATGTTTTACGCACGGAATCACGCCGCTTTAATAAATCGCTTGACCATTCCCATCTTCTAATGTCCAATTTGTATTCGTTTCGTACAACAAATAAATTACTTGATGCCGTTACAAAAGTCACGCTCCTATTACCTTTAACGAGTGGAGAAGTAAAGAGGAATTGTGTGAAATTGCGCTGGATCAAACATTTGTTTTGTTTTTGGCTACCGGCGGGTTGCGGCTACGGAGTGAGCGGGGCTGGGAGCGGGTAGCGAATATAATACTACATCAGCCTATGGTGGGTGTAGGCTTCCTCCAGGGCACCCCACAAGGCACGATCCCCCTTTTTCGATATCCAGTTACTGGCTCCCTAGGTAAATAAACACGCACCGGACCTAATTGTGTTTCGTGACAACCACCGTACCATACAAAAGACAAACTATAAAAGCCGCTATTTGATGCGGTGAGATTGCGGGAACGCTGTTCGTCAGACATTAGATCCGGAAAAACACTGCGGAAAATCTTGCGAAGCGTGTAAATGCCAACTAGAACTAAATACATACCCGCGGCAGCTTAGCCTCCTATCGTACACTGGCTTTTTAGCGAAAATTTTGCAACCTTTTCCTTTGGACCTTTTTCCTTTAGTCCCTTACAAGATAGCAGGCAAAGGGACGCAATCACAAAGGTCGTGCGAATAATGACGTAAATTTTTGGCATAATTTTAATTAAAGGCTAATTTGAGACAGTTACCAGCAGAAAATTGCGCCTTACAACAAACATTAACCGGTAGGCGGAGATAGGGAAAAGGGCCTCTATTTTAGGTAGGCAAATTTAATCAACAAAATTAAAAAGTAAATGTTTATCCGAGCGTAGGGCTCTTTCAGGGTACGAGAAGCAGGCTTTTTGCGATCAACAGTTTTTTTATGGTGTCTCACTGAAGGGTAGGGCAAAAAAACAGAAATCTACTTACGACATAAAAGCTATAACAACAGCACAATCCTATCAACATTCCAATTCAATTTTTTTTTTTAGTATTTCTAATCATAAATAGTTTGACTACAAAATAATAATCATACTTAGCTACTTATTCTTCTTCAACCCGTAGCCATCCAATGCAGTGTAGGTTTGCTCCAATGATATCCATATTCGACACGGTCAAGGGATTGTCTCTTCCAGCTCTTACCAGTGACTTTGACAATGTCGTCTGCCCATAGTGTCCATCTTGCTGGATGTATCTGCTTTCAAACAAACCCTTTTGACCCCATTCCATCCATAGAAAAATAACATACTACCACGAAATATCAGCAACAAAATAATTTTAGGTTACAGAATAACCTGCTTGGAATGAAATATAACCTGCCCTATTCGTAACTTATCGAATTTCAGCATGACGAGATCAACGGCTCGAGATCCAAATGTCTAAAGACATTTCTTTATATTGGTAGATTTTTATACAAAGCATTTTTGTTGGTTTACTTTTTTCTTTGCCTTTATGGATCAGTTATTGCGAACCTTTGAACTACGAACTAGGCAAAATCCGGGATCTGCCTAGCAACGATAATTCATGAAACTATCCTTGTATGTTATGTTATTAGGTATCTGTGCTTAAACAGATCCACTCATTGTATTGTCTTTAATCAAGCAACGAGATTATAAATGTTTAGGACATATTTGCAAACAATAAACCGATACATAGGAGAAATATGACGTAGGTACGTCTTTTAACTATTTATCAATATAATTTCTCTTGAGTACTGAAAAGTACCCAATCGGGCGGTACGGTATATCAACATAGGTAAGCATCAATATCGGTAAATTAGCTCTGTTTTATTTTTGTAAGTGAACACATCGTCCGTGTTAGCCATTTTAGTTTGATAATGTTACAATATAACATTACGGCTCAAATTAATAACCCCTTTTCTCATACTAATATATAATTTGTTGATAAAATATATCCTATATATTTGTTCAGCAATGTGGGTACATTTGGTAAGATTACGACTGTGTTATCGTAACCTTGGACATATAATCCAATCTATTTACTCTATCGACCGAACAAATTAGGTCACATACATCCAATACGGAAAGTTTTGCAGGATGTCAATGCTGCCCTTCTATGTTTTTTTAATATCAAGTAATCACATCATCATTTATACTTCTACTACTACTACTACAGCCACAATAGTCCACTGCTGGACATGAGGCTTCCCGGGTATTGCCATACTCTCCGCGCTTGGCAAATTATCATAACCAAATCGAAAAAAAAAAATTAAATGGGCTTTCTACTACAAAGCGTTGTCGTATTTTTACCAATACAGTAACTTAATATTAATGCTACGTCTTATTGGTACTTTGTTGTATCGGAAAATTGAATAAATAGAAAGTTTTTAAAAGTAATTTTCTTTTAGGAAAACCCTGATCGTGTACATTATACGTGGCAACTCTACCAAATTTTTACTTTTAAGTTTAATTTCCTGAGTACACAAAAATATTATAATCTTCTTGAACATAAGCAAATACTGTACACATAGTGGATTGGAATTGAACGAAGACAATAAGTTTGTGTAAATATTAGGAATGTCACTCACTATAGACTATGTATTATGAGGACACAAAAAAACAATAAAGGTTGGTTTTATTTCCCAATAAATTACTCGATCGTGGGCAAAACGTTTTTCTCATCTTGACCTCTATTTATCACTGGCACCATCTTTCCATGTGGGTTGAAGGGTCGACATACCGGTTTTGAATATGTACCTCGTAATACCGTCAGGGTTGTAGGTATAAGACACAGTTCAAATTCAAATTCAATTGTTCCAGTAAATAGTAGAAGTGATAAAGAGATACCAACTAAAGGTGCGGAACATACGGAAAAGTTGCATAGGTACAGTCGTTGGTTGATTATTCCTGCCTATCAAGCATCGTTTTTTTTTTTCGTAGAAAGAACCTCTTTTAACAAAAAAATAATAATATGGTTCTACCTGTATACGCAGCAAGCGCACTATAGAGATTTATCTTGCGGGACTTACGACACCCATAGTTTGACGACCGTCGAACACGTGTCTAGCCTTTTTTTTGTATGAAGTTTTATTTTAGACATGCCTTCAACATTTGTCTAACTTTTTCGTGGTAAGGCCAGAAACGTTTCAAATTGTATGGATTAAACAGAAACAAAGGTGTAGACAAAATCATAACAAAATTGTCGCAAGCTAACCTGGCTGCTTTGTTTTGCTGCTCCTATGAAAATGTTTTCAAATGGAGGAAGCTGTCGCCGGCTGTGGCCAGCTGTCAGCCATTTGTGTGTGGGTGGATAAATTGAATAATAGGTAGGTAGGCTGCTTTATTTCTATGATAGCAATATTAGTATTACGCGAAACTAGGTAAGTACAGTAAGTCATATATTTTACGACACCCATGAGTAATATTGGGGTAATGCTTTTGTAACAGGTATAATTATTATTATTCAGAGAACGGACACCAGCATTTTATGAAAAATATATAAACATCTCATATTGCGTTCCCTATGCCATACCTAATCATCCTGCAAACCGTGATGATTATGGCATACCCCTCGATAAGGGGAGGCACCATGTCCGTCCAGCAGTAGGCTAATTATGGCTGTTAATGGAACGTAATAAAAAACGAAATATGAGAAATACCTAGTGTATTTATGTCTTCATCTGTAAAAAGAACACTTTAAAACAATGCAAGCTACGAAATCCGACACTTGCTAGCTTCCTTGTTGAGACCGGAACCGGCTCCGATTTTTTCTGCACCAATTAGTTGTAAGTGCTTTTCTTCCCAGCGGAGCCGGTGCTGCGAAGCCGGGTAAGCCCGAGTGCCACTCACCGTGATGTATCTACCAACGGTAAAGCAATTCAAATGGAATAATAAAAATCCTACGCTTTGTATCACCACAATGTACGGAGGAGGTAACACCTTGTGAATTTATTCCTGTGGTTTGCCTAGCGGATTTAATTGCTTCAAAAAAATAAACTACGTTTTTCTAGAGTAAAAGATTGTTTTTGTTACGAACTCAGTATCTCGATTTCTATATTAGTGAGAATTTGACAATTAGTCTAGAGCAAGGGTCCAGAGGATCATGGCAGAGGCAGAGATCACACGTAACGTCCGTCGCTGCGCTATTATAGCGCTGCGTAACGCATGCGTTAGTAAGCGAGATACTGCCTTATTCATAGACATTTGACAGACGCATTCGTAGACGCAGGGTTTACGATTTGACGTTAACCCATCTGCCACTCAAAATGATGCATCTACTTCCCAAGGATTCAACCATTTTAATGTTTTAATTACGTTAGCATACGTATTTCACCTTCATGAAAGATTTTAAACCCCCACTAGAATATTTACGTTGGTTTGCATTTTTAATGTGTTTAATGAATCAAGCAAGGAAATTCCATTCAATGAAAGTGAATTAATGAACGGAACTAACTAATCTGAATAATTATTTATATTTTTCTTTACTGACTTTTTAAATCTTGTAACACAAATATGTACTTATGAACCTACAATATTATAGTATCGCAATAGAGAATACCTACTAATTCAAAAGCATTCATTTTGCCATTCATTGCTTTAGTTGGTTTTAGTTTCCTTTGATCATAAAATCTTATAAGTACCTACCTAGTTACATTATTTGCTAGCACCATAGCACTTTGTAAAATGGACTCATATGTCAAGAAAAAGGACCACATTTCCCGTATCGTATGATAAATAAAGGACGATGGGCAGTTTGGACCTAATGCCCAACCCTCTCTTTTGCACGTAAAAAGGCTCACTTTGAGATATATTATTTAGATCAGGGTCTCATTACTCTCCTTCAATTTGTACTGGCCATTACACTACCTTGCGAACAAGGCCTTATTTGACCTAAATTGCTTGTTATAGTATAGGCATTAGGGTTTTCTACCCGGGTACCCGGGTCCGGGTATACCCGGGTATTTCAGACTTTTGGTACTCGGGTATAAACAACGCGCGTACCCGGGTACTAAAAAAAGAGGTACGTATACCGGGAGTAACGGAAAGGGTATAACAAGCCGAAAGGAGGTCAAGGTACTCATGAAACTGAACAACTTTCCCTATGGAACATGGGTTGAAATACGAAAAAAAAATTTGGGCCTCCCATAGTAAATCAATCAGCTGATCGGCAATTTTGTAGTTGTATTATAATTAAGTATAAATAGAGTTAACTTTCAAATCTTTTTTTCTCAATTTCGAACCCATTTTTACTTAAAAATGTAATACCCGGTGCCCGGGTATACCCGGGTATTAAAAAAATTCGTACCCTATACCCGGGTATCTAAATTGGTCGGGTATACGAAAACCCTAATAGGCATCATTACAATAAACTCAAAAATAACCAGCGATGTATGCCGAGTCGTATATGGGCGGGTGAGTAAAATAGCCATATTTAGTGCTATCAAGGTAGCTTTCCCGTTTTTCATGTAAGTTATGTATCAAGTCGGTTTCGTGGTCATTGTCCGTGCTACGCGAAATAGCACGGCAACCCAAGTTAAAGTAACAGATCGATAGAAAAGGTGCAAATTTCTTAAATACCTACCAAATTTTTAAAACACTTCCCGTGTTGTGTTACCTAACTCTATGCTCTTCTTGATATCAGAAACAAAGATTTATGAAACGAACAGAAGGAAAAATCCACGTTGCTCGAAGATAAAATGCGATGGGGTTACGGGTTTCGGTTTGCTACTTATCTAATTTTGGACAACAGACTAACCTAAGACCAAGCTTTATTTATCATTACATTAGTAACCAATCTAAAATTTAACGTACCCATATTTATATAAGCCACCACCACCAACCACCAAAATGTTTTCGGATGAAGTTATTTTTCACAATCCCCAACAATTTAGAAAATTGAAGAGGAATCCATCATCCGCCACGAGAAACAATACCTCTTATCGTTAATCTCCGAAATATATTTCCATTAAAATTTTCATGATTTCGTCGGAAAAATCTCTTCATAATTACAGAGCTTAGAGTTTGGAGAGCAATATTCGTTAAAAGCCAACATCTGAGGTTGGAATACAATTAGTGGCTTAGGGAGTTTGTAAGTACCGTCAAATTTTTGAATCGAGTTCTTGCTATCTTCCTCCGGCCGCTCTTGAGGCTTTTTAGCTAATTATATTAGCAAAAAAATCAACGTCGATGTCAATGCGGTTGCATAATTTACAAGTGCTTAGTATTCCGCGATGCCAGGTTAGGCTAAATTTTGTGAAACGTGACCAAAACCGACACAGGAAATATATAGTTGATTCGTAGAAGCCGAAGAACCTTGGTATCATAGTTTTTAAATACTTTACTAGGTATTTTCACTTAGGTTTATGCCACATGGTTTAGTGATGACTGCAATAAGCAATCCTATTTTTTTTTTAATTGTAATTCTAAATTCTACTCTACAAAATTAGGATCCCTATACATATAGGTACCTAATACCTTCCACACCCATACTTTCTATTCTAGACAGCAGTGGTTCCTAACATAAACTAAGGACGTGACGCACAGCTTTCCATCAGTAGCAGAAAGCGTGACGTCATAGCATAGCACTAACAGTAAAATCGGAACAAAACCCGACTGAGCGATGGTCCCACTGCGTGATAGCAAGAACACTAAAGGGCGCCACACACCGCCTCCGTATGCGTGACTTGCACGTCATCATCACACGCGTAGCTATCACTTTGTATTGTGCGGGACCGTATGAGACACCGCACACCGTGCTACACGCGTGATTACTCGCACGCATACGCAAGCAGTATGCAGCCTCTCGTACAATCCCATAAATTATAAACGGTACGCGTGTGATCATGCGCAAGCATACGCCCTGCATACGGAGGCGATGTGTGGCGCGCTTTAGATTATTTTCTTCTGCGTAAAAAGAAGTTATTGAGCCAACTTCCAGGTATAGGCAGACTTTATGTGAACATCACATATTTTTTCGTCGCAGGAAAACCTAAGCAAATAATTTATTTACTTGTTCCTTCGTTTTCTTGTGGGAAAAATCCTCGTGGTAGGTATAGGTTCTTGTTACAGTACAGTTATAGGTAAAGCTAAGGCTGGGTTAGACACATAATAATTACTTTAACGGGTCTTATCGCGATAGTTTTTTAGGTAAATAAGCGATCTCTATTCTAGACAGCAGAAAGGGTTAGACAGTTTGGACTTAGGCCGTTCAGTTCATATGACGTGAGCATGATCGGTTTAAGTTCTGTACATACCTTTAAGTTACCTATACCTTTAATACTAAGGGATAACGTAAGTCTCTAGGGGTTTATTTTCATACTGTCTATAAGTTAGTTTTAGTTTTTTTTTTTATTTTGAAAAACCTTGCAAAATTTTCCATAACTTACGGGTTTTGCCATCTGTAGGTTCTAACGACGCCTCTACTATCTGTTTGTTGTCTCCTCTATATTTGAACCTAGTCGTAACGAACACAAATATCTACCTACAAAAATCTTCTCGACAACTTACGTAGGCGTTCAATTAAGATTGACTGGACTTAAAGCCTGGATTAAGTTATTGCCTGTGTTTGTGTAGATGAAGTTATTTGTTTACAATAGCAAGATCGCTGTCTAGCTTAACTCAAATTTCGTGATTCTTTAAGACGGTTATTTATTTTGTTGAAACAAGGTTTTTAATTGTAGTAAACAAGGCAAAAAAACACCAATTAAGTTTGTAAAGTGCATGATCGATTACTTTCTAGGTAAAGCTTGAAATTGTATACTGAAGTGTGTAGTGTGAGTGAATTCAACTGAAATATCAAGAAGTTGTCATTGTCATGAGTCAAACAATGAATAGTACAAATAAATGTGATGATCCCAGTAAACCAAGATAAAAATGTCTGAGTAGTTTGCAAAAAAACGTGTTACATTACAACAATGCGAAATCATAAATCTGGCACAATTGGTCGTGAGCTGGGACGGATGTACGTCGAACCGGTGATTTGAGGTTTATCCTAGAGACGGATTGTGTCCTTAAATGAACTGATTCAATCAGTTACTACATGGTACCCTTATTTTCCAAGCGTCGCGACAACAGCGACAACGACGCCGTCAAATTTTGACGGCGTCGTTGTCGCTGCGGTCTTGTAGAAAAACCCGAACGCATCCCATACAAACTCTAAGCTTCTCAGCGCGGTGTCAACGTGACGGCGTCGTGGCGCGCCGCAACGATGCCGACGCTCGGTCTTTCTGGTTCCCCATACAAACCCATACATACCAGTAATTTGACAGCGTCAAAGACGCGCGTCGTTGTCGCTGCCGCTTGGTTTTTAAGCCTACCATTAAAGTAATTTGACTTGAATGTGTAGAAAAATGACAGCCATGAAACTGAATAACATTCTCCAATGGCAAGGAACATAAGCCAGACTCATCATCATCTGCCTGCCCTTATCCCAATTTATTTGGAGTCGACGCAACATGTCTTTTTCTTCCATTCATCTCTATCAGCAGTCAAATCTTCACTTACGCCTTTATTTTTCATATCGTCTTTTATACAATCCATCCAAACTTTTTTAGGCCTTCCTCTTCTTCTGCGTCCATCCACATTCATGTTCATTACTTTTCACCTCACCAGCTTGAAAAGAACTATTTGGCTGCGAAAATTTAGTCGGCAAAGGTAGTCTTTAACCATCGTTCGAAATTCAAATCACATTTCTCAACTTGTTGAGAAAAGTAGTGGAGAAAAGTAATTTCAATTTCGAACATCTAATTTAACACTAAATATGTCAAAAACTAGTCGTAATAAAGGCGGCGATTCAGAACGAAAACTTCTAAATATTGACATTTTGTAAAATTTCTGAACGCATCTTTGAAAATTTGTTTGGCGGGATTATTTATAGACTAAATTCTAGGCAGTATAGTCACACCCTTCGCCTAGCCATAAAGAACAAAACCCTAAAAACATAATTTTCTTACCTACTGGTAGAGGTGAAAAGTTGTGTGTACCACACGAAAGCAAACACATTTACAACTCGTGCTTTTGAATCCCTCATTGGGCTCAGGATACTATTTTTGAATCACTCGCTACGCTCGTGATTCAATTTTAGTATCCTTCGCTACCTCGGGTTTCAAAATTAGCACTCGCAACAAAAATCAACTTTGCTTTCTTGTTGAACAAATAACTATTCTTTGTTACATGCTCTTCATCTCTCCATAAGCCAGACTATGCAGAAGAAAAAAAACGGAGTTCTCCCTTTCCTTCACATTCATGCTTTAGTTACTTAATTGTCTAACCAAGAAGTTGTTTTAGGGTTCTATAGTCCGACTACGACTAAACTAAAGCATATCCTACTCATCTATCATTGAAACAGGTTCTTCAATAGGATTAAATCAGGGATCAGTCAGTTCCCATCACTAAAGGGTCCACGAGAGATTTTCCGTCGTTACTCTCGTCGAGGCCGTTGGAACGTCGAATTACACGGACTTTTCTTAAAATAACCGCACATTTTATGCGGCCCGACGCTTTTTCTCAGCGCAAATGCCACCGATATTTTTTAATTGAATTGCCGGGATAAATGTTCTGAACGCCGCCAGAGGAAATAAAAAATGTGCAATAGCACAGAAATGCTAAGCAAAGTAAACGAATAAAGTCTTATTAAGATTTATGTGAACATTTTTGTCGTTGCTTAATATTTGTCACGCACGATTTTGAGCAGAAGCATAGGTACCTAAATTTATTATACAGAACGTGATAATGGAATCAGAGTGATTCAGAAAGAAGTATTCTAGCGGAGCTCAAAATATGTCCTTGTTAAAATGGAAATCTCTCCTGAAAAGCCTTGTCGTTTTATGCCATTTCACACGATCTGGGAGTCACGTGCTAAGCTCATCAGAGCGAGGCGAGTCCTACTTGGTTAGCCTCTATTGTTAACCTTGCCTAGAAACAAATGGAATTATTATTTTTGGGGAAATGTCGAAGGGAATATTAGGATGTGTGCTAGTAGGTAGGTACCTATATCTTACTTGTCATACTTTATGTAACACGTATGGTACAATATCGATATTTATCGGAGTACGCGCGGTAAGCCAACTTGCTCGTTTTGCAAACCGGCGCGATTCGCCAACTCGCTTTCTGCCGACTGGCGTGCTAGGCCTACTTACGCCATTCGCCGACTGAGCTATTGGTAAACTATAGCTACAGTGTACAGTCAATTACACATTTTGCATATTTTGGGATTAGGGAATTTTAGCATATGAGGTAATTTTTTTTTGGTTTGCATTTGTAAATAAGGTCGATCTGTTTTTAAAGTTATTCAGTTCTAAAAAGTTGTTCAGTTTAAAATTTATTCAGTTTTGAAAGGTGTTTAAACTTGAAAGTTGTTCAGTTTTAAATGCGGTTTAGTTAAAAAGTTGTTCAGTTTTATAAGCAACATTTAAGCGCTAACATCACAACTGAGATTGTAAGTCTATGGCTATGCATAGGTATGCATGTGTAACGATGACGTCTCCGATGATCGCTTGTCTGACAGATGTCATGTTGCGCGTCGCATCACCCGTCTATTATGTGGAGCTTGCCCCGTAGAGACAAAGCTACATATTTGAGATGCGCGTCGCTTCGAATACGGTTGACGTTCACTTTTTACACGACTGCCCAACCAAAAAAAGGAGTGTAATGTTTTCAGGGTTTATGTATGTATGTATGTATATATGTGCAATGCTATAACCCACTATAACTCGATAACTACTGAACAGATTTGAATGGGAGTAGTGTGAGAAGAATCCTTACACCATCCTGAGTGTCATAGGCTAGGTTTTGTCGTCTTAAACCTTAAGAAAACTAGAAAAATTATCTAATTTTATTAATTAGGGATAGCAGCCACCCTAAATAAAACTCTTTGAACAAATCTTATTATAAAATTAATGTCACACAATCTGTTGAAGTTTGATGTCGCTGTCATTGATTGAGTTGACGTTGCAGTATGTCTAATTATGTCACTGATACAAAGTATTTACGTTTTTTGTTGCAAAATAAAATAAATTTAAACAAATACTGAAAAATAATTAATTAATAACAAAACGAGCATTCCAAACTAATAGATAAAATAACGCTGATAGTTTTTACGAATGGCACAGAGTTCTTATCCCAATGTCCTGCCTTGATGCTTTTGTAATGCAAAACATGTAAATATTCAAAGGCATCTCAGTATCAGGTAATTAGTTAATCTTATTATTATATTTATGGCTAATGAGCAGGCATAAAAATAGCTCATACACAATATGCAATGCCAGCAGATATATCTTAGGCGCCTGGTACTTCATTTCATTACATATACAAGCTACTCCTGGTATAACATTGCCCAAACAATGATGATTTTATTGCAGAGCAGCTGTCTCCGGGATAATTTATTCATAGTAAAGTGAAGTATTCTTCAAAAGACTACTACCTGCCAATGTAAGACATGATAGCGCAGGTCCTGGACGGCACTTGAGTGTTGATTAAAATAAGGCAGTCGGTATCAAGAAAATGTTGATTACTTAAACTTTAAACGCAACTTCTTTATGAGCTGAGCTGCTATGTAATATTAATGTATGTAGTCTTGACTTTGTAGTCAATAAAATAACCCATTTAAAATCCAAATCTGTTATCATTTAAGTAGTTTAAATCAGTTATGGGCAGTTCAACTAGTAGGCATTAAGACCCGTTCACATTTCAGCGGTATCGCTGCGGTACGCGGTGTTCTCCTCGCGGTACCGTTGCGATACCGCCGCGGTATTTGCATGGATGTCCCACACCTGATAGCGATCGATACAAATACCGCGACGGTATCGCACCTTTACCGCGAGAATACTGCGTGGGTGAAACCACAGTAATGTGAAGGGGCTTTAAACACCAACACAGGGGTTAAGGGAAGATTGCCCCCCTCATAGGAAGACAATACAACAGCACAGATTTTTACAGGATGACTGGTATGAATGTAGGACCAACATCGGGGGGTTGAGGGGGGCTTGCCCCCCTCATAGAGAGACAACAGATCAGCACAGATTTTTACAGGATGACTGGTATGAATGTAGGACCAACATCGGGGGGTTGAGGGGGGCTTGCCCCCTTCATAGAGAGACAACAGATCAGCACAGATTTTTACAAGATGACTGGTATGAACGTAGGACCAACATCGGGGGGTTGAGGGGGGCTTGCCCCTAGGAAGACAATACAACAGCACAGATTTTTACAGGATGACTGGTATGAATGTAGGACCAACATCGGGGGGTTGAGGGGGGCTTGCCCCCCTCATAGGAAGACAATACAACAGCACAGATTTTTAAAGGATGACTGGTATGAATGTAGGACCAAAATCGGGGGGTTGAGGGGGGCTTGACCCCCTCATAGGAAGACAATACAACAGCACAGATTTTTACAGGATGACTGGATGGATGTAGGACCAACATCGGAGGGTTGAGGGGGGCTTGCCCCCCTCATAGAGAGACAACAGATCACCACAATTTTTTACAGGATGACTGGTATGAATGTAGGACCAACATCGGGGGGTTGAGAGGGGCTTGCACCCCCCTCATAGGAAGACGATACATCAGCACGGATTTTTACAGGATGACTGGTGTGAATGTAGAACCAACATCGGGGGGTTGAGGGGGGCTTGCCCCCCTCATAGGAATACAATATAATAGCACAGAATTTTACAGGATGACTGGTATGAATGTAAGACCAACATCGGGGGTTGAGGGGGGCTTGCCCCCCTCATAGAAAGACAACAGATCAGCACAGATTTTTACAGGATGACTGGTATGAATGTAGGACCAACATCGGGGGGGGGGGGGTATAGGGGGGCTTGCCCCCCTCATAGAAAGACAATAGAACAGCACAGATGTTAACAGGATGACTGGTATGAATGTAGGACCAACATCGGGGGGTGGAGGGGGCTTGCCTCCCTCATAGGAAGACAATAGAAAAGCAGAGATTTTTATAGGATGACTGGTATGAATGTACAACTTACGTAGGGGGGTGATAATAGAAGCGTTCAGATTTTTTTACATGATGACTAGTATGATGAACCAACACCGGAGACCACAGAAAAACAGAAGAAGCGAACAAATTTTTACTTGTTAAATAATTTAAAAAGTAGTAAATAAAATAAATAATTAAAAAATTAAAAAACACGCCTGCGTTTGTGGGAAAAATTGATCTGAAAAGTAAAAAACAAGTTATAATTTGTGAAAAATTTGGACGAGATACTTGGCTTGGATTGTTCTTCTATTTGGAAAATTGACGATGTTTTTATTAGTATCAAAAACATTCTATAATATGAATAGTTATCTTTACCGTACATATAGGTTCAATATTATGTTTTTTTTGTGACCAGACTTTACAATGCAGTCGGGGGATAGTTTTTTGTCATACAATCACTTTACAATCTCGAAAACTATCCCCCGTTTGCATTGTAAAGTCTGGTCACAAAATACATAATATTGAACCTATATGTACGGTAAAGATAACTATTCATATTATAGAATGTTTTTGATACTAATAAAAACATCGTCAATTTTCCAAATAGAAGAACAATCCAAGCCAAGTATCTCGTCCAAATTTTTCACAAATTATAACTTGTTTTTTACTTTTCAGATCAATTTTTCCCACAAACGCAGGCGTGTTTTTTAATTTTTTAATTATTTATTTTATCTGACAGATGCCGTCCCATGCGTTACGACGCATGCCTTCTCTGTGGAGCTTACGCTTTAATTTTTTTTATGTTACTTCAGTTTATCCCTAGTATTCAAAATTTCATAACATGCCATATTACGTTCTCGTATTAAATTTACTTTTGTACAACAATACAGATCCATAAACTATTATTATGTTCACTGTACGTTATGACAGTTTGCTAACCGCGCAGTCGGCGAATGGAGTAAGTACGCATAACACGCAAGTAGGCTCAGAGTGAGTTGGCGAATCGCGACGGTTTGCGAAACGAGCAAGTCGGCGAACTGATTCCAGTAGGACAAAAAAAAACGCAATTTCCTCATCTCTCACCGAAATAAAATTCGACTTCACTCGCACCATCTCAGAAGAAAAGTTTAATTTCAGAGATGGCCGTTGCCGCCGAGTTTGAAATTGGAATTCCTTGCTCTCTCGCGTGTGGCCATAGCGCCATATAGCAATGACTACAAAGCCCTGATAGACGCCTAATGTGACCAAAATGTGAAGCCTAAAGATTCATCGTGTGCGGCCGATCGCAACCGCGTGCCATGCGGCCGATGCGACTTTATTTGTAGTGTATGGCGTATGGCCGCAGGCGTCAGGGCTTGTACCTTTACACAAGCCCTGACGCCTGCGGCCATACGCCATACACTTTCATACACTACAAATCGACGGTCCCTACGTATAATGACGTAACTGAAAATAGCAAATTTTACAGGAGAGCGTTTTTAAGTTTGAAACAAGTGTATCTCTAGTAATATTTTAGATAGAGTTTTGAAATTTTGAACATGTATTTATTTGGTCAATATGTTTAAGAAAAATATAATAAAATGTTGTATAAATAATTATTTATATATTAAAAATCATATACGTAGTTTTACGTCCGAAAAACTCGAGCTGTAGAATGCCTATGTGGCACTTAAGTTCTTATACGTGGAAATATATTGCAAATAAACAACACAACTGTCAGTTAAGAAATTTTACGTTGGTTTTATTACACATATACCGTATTTCAAATTGGATTTTACCTTGTATTTTTAATTTTTACGAGTAAGTACAAGTTGAAATTGTTATAATAAAATTTGGTTATCAGCTAAGAATAGTTTTCAACAATATGAAATCAACGGTATAGCAAATATTAACATAATTATTTTTATGCAGTAAGTGCCAGATACGGGAGAGAGCACGCCAGGGCGTGTTTACCTTCCAGTGTAAAATAACGTAACTTAACTACCGTCATTTTACGTCGGAAAATGTGTTGTTAAGTGGGTTCCTAACTACCACTACCGTGATTTTACGTTGGAATTGTGTAAATTGTGTAGTTACGGGGTGGCAATTTCGAGTGGAATTGGGCCATTTTGAACCATGCTGTCTTTACCGAAGGTAGCTTATGACAATCTGAGGTGAAAGCAAAGAAAAAAGGCAAATGACTTAGGTACCACTTACGGGATTGTACGTAGGGACCGTCGAAATAAAGTGGCCCAGCAAAAAATTCTATCAACTAGCTGAGGTGCGCGGGTCGGGTGAGGTGATGCGTACAGTTTATTTTTATTTTTATTTATTTCTATAAAAAACAAATTACACATTTTTTTAATTCTTGGTGCCATTAAACCTTAGAAAGGTTTGTGTTGGCACTGCACATTCCTCAGTGTTAGTAATACATATACGAAAAAGACAAACTTAAATGCTTTAAAATCTGAACTTACAGAAATAACATACAAAAATAATGATAGGTACCTAACTATGCATGGGCTGCAAAATGCGACAAGACGTCTGCACAAATAATCTTGTTTACAAGTCTACGATCTGCGTCTGATAAGGTTGTTTTGTTCACGAACGACGTCTCGCTCGCACCCACATCCCATGCGCATGGACCCTGTCAGTCCATCACACTTACGACTATGGAATTTTAACATACAGGATGAAGCCAAACAAATTGAAAGTTGATTGGCCAGAGATCCTGCGATATGTCAGGAATATATAAGATCCTATTAAATTCAGTGAAAATATTTTCAGGGTGTGGTCTATCGAGGCTTTGTGGTCATTGCCATACAGCCATCGCGGCGTCTGTTTGCCGATCTGATTGCAACCCTCGAGGCTTGTTTGAACGCAGCCTGTAATCGAATAGCCAGCTCTGAAGCCACTATAGTTGACTACAGAAGCCACTAAATATACGGACTCAGGTAAACAACCAGGTATGGGTACCTACGTTTGTATATTTACCAGACGGCAGTCAGAGGTTGCTCCATACAGGGACGTTTTCAAAGAAAATTAAGAACAAATCAAACATTTACTTCTATGGTCCGTTATTAAAAGTAGCTACCTTAGATACCTACCTACTTTCGTCTTATAGGAACGTCTATAAACTACAACATTTTATTACGTTTGACAAAATGCCTCTTTAGTGAACGTATCTTATCAATACTTACAGTAATTGAATGAGTTTACAATATAATTAGAAAACTTAGAAAAAATAATTTAGATAATAATTAACTATCGATAAAAGCCAACGGTGGTCATTCTTAATGACTATAACTATTATTATGTAAGTAATTAGAAACCAGTTTGCTAATAGGTAAATTCAATCATTCCTGAGAAACCAAAAGAGTTGGAAGTATCGTCTTAGTATTTTGTGTCAGATCGGAAAGTGCAAGAGTGAAGTGAAGAACAAGAATTAGTACCTAGTATAGTACTTTTAATATAATTCCATGCTAAGTGTAAGAATTATCACTTAAAATAACTATGAAGAAAAGCTCAGTGTTACTTCTCTGTGTATTGTGTAAGTATTTAAAAGCTTTTTTTAAATTTACTTCTTTGCTATTAACTTACGATTTTTCTAAGACTCGTATGCAGAAAAATCGTAGGGTTGGACGTCTTCGTTGGGTAAAATTAGTTCCAATGCGTATCGTAATAATTAGTAATTTAATTCTCAGTGCAATTATTTTAGTTACTTAGGCGATAAGGCCGCCTTTGCTTGTATTATAATGTTTGTTTTTGTTAGTGTTTTTGTCTGTCTGTATTTCATTCGTTTTCACTTCTTTCATGAACAGTGTCATGGATAAGCGTGGCTGTATCATGCGATGACTGGCAACAATGTTCCAAGTTCAAAAAGAAGAAGACGGTAAGCCAAACACTTGTTCAGATAGACTTATTATTTTGCTTATTTCATATAGCAAAAACTAGCTTTAATATAACTTTTTTAACTGAAATGTGTTAACAAGCATAAAGACTAAATAGGTTCCTATGTACATACTAAAAATAAATATTTTTATTTTTATTTAGCGCAAAGTTTGGAACAATTGTCATTGCAACGCAGACAACAATAAGCCTGATCCTGTAAAACCAACACCAGTAAGTTATTTTAACCCGTTCTAGACAGTTTTTTGAAAATATAGGTATAGGTATAAGAATGTGCAAGATTTCAGAAACTAAATTGGTTAACAAAATAGGGTACAAAAATGTGAACATATAAAATCGAATTTCGGGTGAAAAAGGAAGTATTGCTATTATTGAGGCTTATACGTAAGGCATAATCTATAACCACCAATAAATAACAAAAACGACATCAAAAATAATCCCCGCATAATGCTATCTAGACTAGAAGACAGTTATTTCGTTTCAATGCATGAAAAGTCTTTTGTCTTGCCTTGAACTTTTTATAACCTACACAAAATATTCTAAATTTTTAGACGCCTCCGATTAACGATGAAGTGCCCGTGGAAGACGAATCGTGCAAGCCCTACAACCCAACAATGCCGAACTTGGGTCGCCCCGGACAGCGCATCAGCGTTACAAGTGAGAAATATCAACCATAAACTTTGATATCAGACTATTGGGATTGTAATGCACTCATAGTGCTATATAATTCTCACAAGTGAAAATAAGAAATAGAAAAATGTCATCATCGCCCGGGAATCGAACCCGGGCCGCATGGGTAAACGCCCCACCGCTCTGCCACTGAGCTATCGATGCACCGGTTGATGAATGCCAAATTTTCTATCTCTTGATGCTCTTCTCCAAGAGAGAAAAGAGTGGTGGGGCGTTTACCCATGCGGCCGGGGTTCCATTCCCGGTCGATGTATGACATTTTTTGTATTTCTTATTTTCACTTGTTTGATATCACAGTTCATCGGGTCGGTCAAGAGACACCGGTCTCCCACGACAGAAGAGAAGAAGAGCCTTAAACACACCTATGCTTCCTCTTCTTCATTTCGAGTGGGACACCGAGCCGTCTAACGACCCAATGAACCTACACTGAAAAGCGCCAAGTATGCATGCAAATATATAGTTTGGCTACAAAAGGTAGTTAGGTTGTGATTAAGACGATTCCCGAGAGTCATTATTTCATAAAAACTTATTTCAATTTTTTCTTCCCGAATTATGTATGTAGAGCTATAATTCTTTTCAATTACATTATATGCCCATTTGTTTGCTTTTTCAAAAAATTATTACTGGCATAGGTACTAAATTAATATGCTCATATTTGCTCCCCGTAACCCAAGTTCGAAAAATATAATTAATAGGATCTTGTCTATGAAAAATAATCATAGCTCTTCATGAATTATTCGGAAAGAAAATAGGGGAATACGTTTGTATTAAAAGTAAAAAAAAAAAAAACAAAACAGGCAACTCTCGGGTACCTATGCTCTTAAAGCAAACAAAAGAGAATCGCTAACATTCAATCATTTAATTGGAATTAAAATTATATTGACCGGCATATTATGTTGTTTTCTATGTGGTGAATTTTAGTAGGTATTTTATGGCCATTATTTTCATTCCTAGAGTGCCACGAGTACCTTTGGGAAATCAAAGTACGAATAGAACGATCAGAACGGGAGCGAAAATGTAAGTATACGTCTTTTTAAACACAGTTTTAATTATTTTAAATTAAAAACTAAGTAAAACAAGAAAATATATTTCAATAAAACCGAGATCACTATTTAAGAGACCAACTACTTGTTGTTGAAGAACTCTCACACCAGGGTTCATCGGGTCGTTGGACGACTCGGTGTTCCACTCGAAAAGACGAAGAAGACGATTTAATACCCGTTTTAGGCAACGAAAGCAAATGGAAGATCCATATTAATAACAAAAGAAAAGTAACTATCAAACAAACACGTAGACTCAGAGGTCACGATACATTCTGATAAACTAGTACCAACATCTATGATCATAAGCGGACATGACTCCTTTCCAAAATAATATCCTCAAATGGGTAGTTTATATTCTTATAATTTTATTACAGGTAGAGAAAGCAAAGCATTGAAACGCGTTTTTAAAAGAGAAGAACCTAGTGATGAAAAACCGGAAAAAGGGTTTAATCATCCAATCGCTGGTAAACCATCACTTTTTATCATGGGTGGCCACGATGCTTTTCCGAAAGAGTTTCCACACATGGTCAGTATGGATTTCGTTTTCTTGTTATAAAGTTTTAGCCAGTGTGCGGATCTGGTCCGCGCGGAGACTGCCAGCATCATATTCTTTGAGTTTTTTTTAGAGCTAACTATGACCTCCATACAGACAAGCGGACAAGACAAAGGAATGACAGTAAAGTATCCTATGCTCTGCCTGCAATTCTATTCATACTAATTGATAGTCATTCTACATGTAGGTATATTACCTGTCACATAGTTCTTGAATTATACCCAGACAAAAAGAGAGTCACAGCTACATGTTTGCCAAATGTACATTAATAAATAGGTACATATTATTATTATTTTGTTAATAAATTACTTGACAATGAAATGGTCTACATCGAATGCGTGTAAATGCCCGAGGCTATGCTATTTGGATTATTTATGCAGTACCTATAATTGAATACAAACATCGCCTGTAGCATTCCATAAATTGAATATAATTGAAGCATACACAGTAATACTGTATACAATATTAAATGAGAAATTAAAATTGACATTGTTTGTGATATAAATTAGGAGAAACACACGTAACGTCCGCTTGTGTGTTATTTTTGCGTTTCGTAACGAATGTGTTAGGATAGGACGTAACAACGCTGCGTTTGTCAAACCGTTTCATATAACCCATATTTGTATGAAAATAAGGTGAAAAATCGCATTTTCCTAACGCATGCGACAGCGCTGCACAAAAATAACGCACAAACGGACGACGTTACGTGTATTTTTCGCCTTAAATCGTTAATTAAAAATTGCGGACTAAATTGAAAAAGGTAATTAGCTTTAATCCCTGATACTTATGTTTATAAATTTTCCCAAATATGCATTATTCGATTTGACTTTGACGTGGTACCTATCACTATTTGCAATAACTTTAGCTTTAAGTTTTACTTTAATTCGTTGTGTATTTAGCTCTTCATACTTTATTCAATATATTTGCTGACAATAAATACTTGTTGGACACATAAAGATGAAGTTGACTGAACCTGTGATAAGTATAAATATGACACAGCCTCAGCCATCATCATCAAACATAATCTTTGACTTAGACAAATGACATAACAGATGTTTCATAATTTGTAATTAGGTGCTTCTAATCTTGTTCTTAGCAGTGGTTTTAATTGATAGAAATTGGAAAAAATGTGTAGTTCATTCTCTCCTTTCTTAGATAGGTAGGTACATTATTTTAAATCGCCATAGAAGTGTTGTATTGTAAATATTCGTACGTACGTGAGGGTTATTTAATTGATTCACATATATTTTCAGGGTGCAGTCGGTTTCCTAAGTTCAGATCCGAACAGAAAATATAAGTTCATGTGCGGCAGTACACTGATCAGTGCGAAGTTTGCTTTGACAGCCGCACACTGCAGCAGTGCTGACAGCAGGGACACTACCATAAGCGATATAGTGCCGAAAATAGTCCGGTTTGGGGTCGAAGACATTGTCAATTTGGTAAGTTTTTTGCTAAGTTTAGATCCAAACAGACAGTAGAAGTTTATGTGCGGGAGTATCTTTATCAGTGCGAAGTTAGATTGATGCCAGCGCACTGTAACAGCGCAAACAGCAGAGATACGATATAAGCAGCGATATCGTTTCGAAGATAGTCCGATTTGGGGTCGCTGACATTGTCACCTTTGTAAATCTCTTGAACTGTGGTCATTTTAGTAAGTATGGGCTAAATTCAGATCCAAACAGAGCCTATACTATGACTTCATGTGCGAAGTTCGCTCTGACAGCTGCACACTGCAGCAGCGCTGATAGCAGAGACACTACCATAAGCGACATAGTGCCGAAAATAGTCCGATTTGGGGTCGAAGACATTGTCAACTTGGTAAGTCTCTAGAACTATGGTAATTTTGGTAAGTATGGGCCAAATTCAGAACCAAACAGAGCCCATAGGTACTATAAGTTCATGTGCGGTACTCTGATCAGCGAAAATGACAATCGCTTTGACAGCCGCTCATTGTAGCAGCGCTGACAGCAGCAGACCTCGTCCCAAAAATCTTACATTTAGCATCAAAGATCTTGTCACATTATAAGTTTTCTGATAAAAAACATTTCGAAAGCTTTCCTCTAATGTTCTTGTTAATAAGTAGGGGAAACCAGGGTTGGTATGTATGGCTAACATAAACAGGGCGAAGTATTAAGTAGTATTAACAAGCTTATTACTCGCAAACTATACGCAACTTTAACAAGTTTGCCACAGGGTCAAAATTAATAACCATAGTTCAGTTAAGAAAAAGATCCTTTAAATATCAATAAAAGAGTTTTAAAAAAAAAACCTTGGATGATAGTTTGTATTTGTACCTAGATATCTCGTACAATTTTTTATCATAATTACTCTAATTAATAGCTCTAACTTGTTTTGTTTGCATGCTTGCAGTTGCAACCTCCTCCTAACCTCTAAAATGAAATACCTCTGGATACCTATATTTATTTACTTTTTCAGATTGAAGGTGACCACTCAGCAGTAGACCGCAACATTTTAAAGATCCACGTTCACCCTCAGTACAAATCGCCTATAAAGTACTATGACATGGCCTTGTTCGAGCTAGACAAGCCGATTACTTTCAACAAGTTCATTCAACCTGCGTGTCTCTGGACTGAGGACACGACCAGGGTGAAGAACGGGACTGTCACTGGTTGGGGTGTTACGAATCCAGGTAAAGTGGAACTCACAGGCACTGTATGATTTTTTGGTGTTTTCCGGTCCGGATTTTTAGCGAAAGGAGTTCACGGCATGGATATCATGGCACAAGTTGAATCGTCACCGCTTGTCATTTGTATGGCGGTTTTCAAGAAACGAAACATCGTCAGGTGCGATTGAGCTAAACATCAAATTTTAGAAAGATGATATAAGTACCACATTGTAACTAAGTAACGTCCTTATATGTTCTAAAAATACTTACAAGGGCCAGAAAGTTAAGTAAAACATATTATTACGTCTGCTCATTGATCTGATGAATACATTTGTGTCTCTTCTCCAGATGCTCACGAGGGCCACCCATATTTACAAGCTGCAGACCTAGACGTGATCGATGATAAGACGTGTGAGGAGTATTTGTGGTCGTATCACAACAGACGCTGGCGAGGACTTGAAGAACATCAGTTTTGTGCTGGTCAGATGGCTGGTGGAGTGGATTCCTGTCAGGTTCGTAATCTTATGGTACACTTATTTTCCAAGCGTCGCGACAACGACGCCGTCAAATTTTTACGGCGTCGTTGTCGCTGCGGTCTTGGAGAAAAACCCGACCGCATCCCATACAAACTCTAAGCTTCTCAGCGCGCTGTCAACGTGACGGCGTCGTGGCGCGCCGCAACGACGCCGACGCTCGGTCTTCTGGTTCCCCATACAAACCAGTCATTTGACAGCGACAACGACGCGCGCCGTTGTCGCTGTCGCTTGGTTTTTAAGCCTACCATTATGTCTCGATGCTGCTCATGATCATGATGAACTTTGTGATTATAACAAGTGCTATGGTAACACTTCAACGCAAAAAAAAAAAATTTTAATTATTTAGTTATATTTCTTAAATATAAAGTTATTATGATTATAATTGTGATACTGGCGAAGACTTCAAAAACACCAGTGTCGAACTCATGTCAGCTATTGAAGTTTTTCATTACGCAATAGGGAAAGGTAGGAACCTATCTACCTATCTATCTATGGATGGTAATAAAGGGACAGGATATTTTGCATAAGTATAAAAACCATTAGTCCTAATCAAGTCACGAATCT
The DNA here is from genome assembly GCA_024500475.1 of Phthorimaea operculella. NCBI lineage: Eukaryota > Metazoa > Arthropoda > Insecta > Lepidoptera > Gelechiidae > Phthorimaea > Phthorimaea operculella. The sequence continues at coordinate 4,764,039 of JANFCV010000002.1, read as the reverse complement.
ATTTCTTTATCGTGGGTGCTGCATGATTTACCTTCGAATTTCTATGTAATAGAACATTATAATTTCAGGGTGATTCTGGTGGACCATTCCAAACGAAGATCCCCCTGCCTCCACAAGTGGCTTGGCGGGAGGGAAACATGCACCACATCGTCGGTGTAACGTCATTCGGCATCAGCTGTGGCAAGAAGGAGCTGCCTGGCATCTACAGCAAGGTGTCGAAATTCCTTGACTGGATCGAACCCATCGTTTGGCCTTCATAAATTCAATGAAATGTTCCTACCAAAGCAATAAACGAAAGTAAACTATGTTTTGTATTTATATAAAAGTAGGAACCATTCCTTGATTGATGAAATGAAGGTAGTGGCCTGAGCCTGAGCAAACTATAATCGATCAAAATGCTATTTCAAACAAATTAAAAATATTACGTTTTTATCATATTCTAAATTGACAATTTTGTTATCTATTCCTCAATACCATTACATAAAACCTAAACTATCTTTATCATTAATAACTTCATTAGAAAATACGCTTTGTAGAGACAGCCGACAGATAATGTGAAAACACCGATGATTGTTAACTATTATTTTTATCAAGACATTTTGGTCCTTGATACTAAAGACAACAAATTGTCGACATCTATAGCCTTACCCCGAAAATGTTAGACAAGTGTTGAACGCCCGTTTAAAATAAAATTTCATACACAAGAAACGCTAGACACGCGTTTAATGGTACCCTTATTTTCCAAGCGTCGCGACAACGACGCGCGTCAACGACGCCGTCAAATTTTGACGGCGTCGTTGTCGCTGCGGTCTTGTATAAAAACCCGACCGCATCCCATACAAACCCTGAGCTTCTCAGCGCGCTGTCAACGTGACGGCGTCGTGGCGCGCCGCAACGACGCCGACGCTCGGTCTTTCTGGTTCCCCATACAAACCAGTCATTTGACAGCGACAACGACGCGCGTCGTGTCGCTGTCGCTTGGTTTTTAAGCCTCTACCATAACGCTCGTCTAACTTTTTATAGTAAGGCCCCTGAACTTTGAGGTAGATCTATGACGCCATTACGATGCTTAGCCTACCCTAGAATACAAACACCGTCTTGCGAAACGAAACTTCTTTCTAGGTTATTTTTCGTCGCGTTTTCAGAAACCGTATCAGAGTCGAAGCTGGATGGCTAATCAGGTGTATTGGGAACGGAAACACGGAACGGGCGGACTTGATTTACATCCCAATTTAGTTTTGCATCGCTGCCAGTTTTTACAACATCACCTCTTGTTAGTATTTCAGAGATCCCTGAGTTGGGCGTAAAATTGTAGAGTATTCTTGAGATGAATTTTACATTATTGTACCTAGGTCGTCTACCAAAACACAAAACGAAAAATATGGACAAGTCAGAACAGATCAGATAAGTTATTTTAAAAATGCATTTTTTAGACACGCAATATTTTTTGTCAATAAATATTTAATCTATTAAACAGCTTGGTGAAAAACGTTGTATGGCCGGATCTTAGACTACTATTCATCACTATTGTATGCTTTTGCTCAGTGAGTTTTGCCTATAATTATATGAATACCTAAGATTTTTTTCAGTCTTACGAACAATTAAAATCACTTGTTTTATTTCTCTTTCTCTATCCATTATCAAATCAGAAATACTTCTTAGTAAAAAAATCTCAATCTTACGAAATCCATTAACTTTTGGGAAACAGATGATTGACGTTGAACAAATTATTTAATTTTATCTAGATTGTATGATAAAATTTTACGACAAATCCAAAGTAAATAGGTATTTTCTTCTTATTTTCCGGGAAAAAGACGAGATTTCACTGACCCGAATCCATTAAACTTTTCGGTATAAAGTTGAACGGTTACTTACCTGTTTCACAAAATATTACGATAAATCTAAGCTAAGTTTTTGGTTTGAAGTGTGGTTAACGCAGAATGTCGATTCGAGTTTTTGTTCGTTGAAATAAGGACTTACCATTATAATTGAAGACCTATTTTCATAATGGAATGGAGCTCCGCAAGTACTCAGCCTGTAGATTTTTGTATGCCGACGGCGAAAGGAAATGAAGTTATCGTAAATAATGAATCGTTCGCTGAAAATATATTGTGATACTAGCACATTTGTTTATAGCAGTTGAGAGTATGTTTGTTGATGTTGATTTTGGATGAGGTGGCTACTCAATGGGTATCAAACCAACGCATACAATTTTGGAGAATAGACAGCATATAAGATCCAAAACTCAAAAAACAAACTCTTTTAAACCGTACATGAAGGAAAAAATCCTGCTACAAAAATAGGTCACATTAAATTGCGTTCCGTAAAGAAATAAAATTTTGATAAAGTTTCCTCAACTGTAGAGTAGGTATTCAAGTATGGACTATTCAAAAAGTTAGTATTGTTCATCATTAGGAACTTTTATGATTACAGTAAATCCTATTTCATTAGCAAAATGAAGTCCGTTTTGTAAATTATTCCCGTAGAAATTGTATTCACAGGTAAATTGACCCATTTTTTTCAACGTACTTCCTATTCAATACAGCGCGGCGCGGTGGCGGGTGGCGGCGGTGAAAAACTGTCAATTCATCGCACAGTAATTTAGAGGTTATTTTTCAAATTGTGCCCATTGTTGTTGTAATTGAATGATACTTCTTCTGGTCCAGAAAAGTAGATCTGGTTCTAAGTTAGTTTTAATCGTCTTCTTTTAAGTCGTCTGACTTGATACTCCTCGTGTGTCATGGACAGTTGTCGAATCAGTCTTAATCATACATTAAACGTCCTACATAGGGCTTTCCACAGACTAGGAGATTTAGCTTAGCAGAATATGCAACAAACAAGCATTTACATTCCGTTTTTTTATGACAGTGGGCTTAGCGGTCTCAATAATAAAGTACGTGTAGTACCTACGAGTCGGCGAAGAACGACATGAATGGGTATAAAAAGTACACGACAAGATTAATTGATTCATCGCTACCCACCCTACATTTGATTACCTACTGAACAGAATAATATTTTAAAGCTTTCCTTCAAAAACTTCGTGTCAGATTATAAGTGGCTAAACGCTAGTTTATATATATAAGTCTATGTATTCTACTTACAAAATGCTTAGCTGTCATTTCTGTAGACGCATTAAAATTACTCCGTTTAATAGTCATGGTCCTTAGCAAAAAAATACTGTTTTGCCGGCACAGTTGATGCCGCTTTGCTCAGCGATACTAGGGACCATTGTAAATGATTCCATTCGAGGAAATGAAAAATCCGTCCACTGGATTTCAAGATGGCGGACCTTCGTTTTTTTGTATGGCACTAAAAAAATAATTCTTCTGGAGCCCATCGTGTGGGGTATCAAATAAAAGCGCTACACAAGACGATTTCAAAAATATATTGTCATAATACATTTCAGTTACCCTTTTAGAAAAAAATCAAGTTACATTTTCAAAAGTAGTCAAAACATGCCAAGTTTGAGGTCCAGTAGGTACAAAATGGCTGACATACAGTTTGTTAAAAGTATGCCAAATGATCCACCATATCCTTAAAAATAACGTCACGAAAGGAATTTCGAAAATAATAAGATTTAATGTATATTTTGCTATAGAAAGTAGATCATTGGGAACTCTAGTAGGTTAGTAAGAACGGCTTGTGTGAATCCAAAAATGTTTTAGAACCAATTTTTCTCATGATTCCTTTTATACTCAAAGCTAGATAATGATGTGCTGGATCATTTTGAATCTGCGGGCACGGTTGTGCCCCCGCCAAGTCGAGTAAAAAGCGGATTTCCCATAAGTATCTAACATGTTTTTCTCTACTCGTGAAATCGTGAAATCTCACTTCTGTAGGCCTGCTGTAACAAATTTTGCTGTAAAAATCTTTTAGTACCTATGGGTTTGAAAGCTGTCAAATTTGGTCTATTGGAACGACAGTTCTCTAGGTCAATATTTTATTTACGAAAATCTCATATTTTTTTACCGTAGAGGTAATGAGTGGTGACACTTTTTTTAAATTATGTTTTGATGGTATCTTTACATACGTCGCTTTGTGGAATCACTTCTTGCATGTAGATACATGTCTTCTAAAAGTGCTCTAGAAGTTTGATGGTCAGTCTAATGAGCAACAGATTCAAAGGATATGAATGAAAATCGTAATACGCGACGTTTATTTAATGACTGTTTATAGTTATAGATTCGTCAAGTCTGTCTGTCTGTCTGTCTCTCTGTCTGTATGCCGCGCTCTCATAACTCCGTCAGTTTTAGAATTATCGACATCAAATTTGGTGCGGAGATAGATCGTGTTGACCCAAATTTAGAATTGTTGAGAAAAAAATATTTTAATTGATTTTGGACCCCTTCCCATACATGTGAAAGGGGGGATTTTTTTTTCTTCTCTCTTGTAATATTAAGTAAGGTATCGTTGAATAGGTCTTTTAAAACTAAGTGGAGGTTTCTTTGAAATAAAGTCTCTAAAATGTTTCTGTCTCGAGATATTTGCTTTTCAAGGGGGCGTTTTTGAGCCATAATTTGTTCTAGCTGTAACTTCTAATGTTTCTTTCTTTCAAATTTTTAGCATGTGTAGCTAAAAATTTGAAAAAAAAAATGGAATATAGTTTTTAAAATGAAGTTACCATGAAAACTATAACACTTAAGATTAGGGAAATATTAAAGTTTTTCAATTTGCGGTTGGTAACCATACAGCTGCAAACAAACCAGCAACAAAATTAACTTTGTAACGCTGAAAGACCTTATATATTTAAATGTTGACTACGAAACCCTATTTGTGAGCGTGTGTGACACGCTCTTGGCCCCTTTTTTTAAACTCAGGACTCAAATGTTATCCAAAATATCATTATACATGTGTCGAAATTGGCCTGAACTGTTTCGAGAGAAACATGTATATTTTAGTTAACCATTTATTGTATACAAAAAATAAAAATGACACAACAAGCACTACTTAATTCTAACAAGAAATTTGTTACAGCAGCTTAAGAAGTGAGATAGCATTCATGAGTAGAGAAAAAAAAGGTAGATAGCTATGTCAAACCCGTTTTTTACTCAACTTGGCGGGGGCACAACCGTGCAACCGCAGATTCGAAATGATCCGATACATCATTTTATCTAGCTTTGAGTATAATAGCAATCATGAGAAGAATTTGATCTAAAACATTTTTGGAGGCGCGCAAGCAGTTCTTACTAACCTACTGCAGTTCCCAATGATCTACTTTCTATTGCAAAATATACATTAAATCTTATTATTTTCGAAATTCCTTTCGTGACGTTATTTTTGAGGATATTGTGGATCATTTGGCATACTTTTAACAAACTTTATATCAGCCATTTTGTACCTACTGGACCTCAAACTTGGCATGTTTTGACTACTTTTTAAAATACAACTTGATTTTTTTCTGTAAGGGTAACTGAAATGTATTACAGCGATATATTCTTGAAAACGTCTCGTGTAGCGCTTTCATTTGATACCCCACTCAATGGGCTCCAGAAGAATTATTTTTTTAGTGCCATACAAAAAAACGAAGGTCCGCCATCTTGAAATCCAGTGGATGGATTTTTCATTTCCTCGGATGGAATCATTCACAATGCTCCCTAGTATCACTGAGCAAAGCGGCATCAACTGTGCCGGCAAAACAGCTTTCGGGTGATATTTGACCGTACCCGCTTAGACTATAATACAAATATTAGGGGTCCTTTGTCTCAAATTATGGCACCCGACCGAGAAAACGAAATTGTGTCACAGATTATAAGCTCGGAAGATAATTTCCGTCATTCAAATCTTGACCCTGATAAATTGAGTGATTCGCAAAAAGGGCAAATTGGTTTTGAAATTTGATCCTATTTTAACCTGGGAAACCGTTTGCCTACATTGTTTACCCAGTTTCAAGTTGTCAAAAGTTTCGCATCGAGTTTTAGAGGCTATGTATATTTAGAAGGGACAATAAATTATTTACCATACTTTGCTGTTGTTTTACTTTTAACGGAGAATAATAGGTGCGTAAGGAAGAAAATAAGCTTAATAATGTACTACCTAAGTAAGTAGTTTAAATATGTACCTCTATATTCAAGTATTTTTATTTTTGATTTCCTTTTTAATTAGCTTTCATACTATCTACCGCTAAGATCTATCTACCTACCTAGTCGTCACATTCACTACGAACTTCATAAATTATAACTTGAATTCATTATTTTAAATGGTGTTATGTTCACATGAAACATGAATGATGCTGTCATTTAACACAGTCACAAGCGTCACAAGTGTAATGCTTTCACCACATTTCTACTTGACTTTTCTAATTAATTATACAAATAAAACAATTGTAACGAATACCTACCTATTTTAATATATTATGTTTTTGTGACATGACGGCAAGCTCGTGCTTAGTGCAATATGGTTGCCCTCATTAATAAAAAAATCATAACTGAAAATCTTAATTTATCAAAAACGATATTATAGTTTGAAGTTTTGGAGTTTATTTACAGAATGTCGTTATAAAAGCAAACGAGTCGAAATTTTACTAAAACCTACATAACCAACACTTAACTTTTCCATTTAAGGGACCATCTTATCATACAATTCCTAATTATCACCAATATAAATTAATCTCTTAAATGAGTAAGGCAATACCTAACACAATTCAATTTCAACAGTCATCAATTCTATCTTCGCCACAGCAAACAGACACGTAAAATTAATACAAACAATCAATTTCAGTGAACCACTCGGCAAATAATTTTACATACGACGAGCTAAATCTAATTTCCTGGAACAAGAGGTTAGGGGGTATGAGATAGGCTAATTCTTATTGATACTCTGAAAGAGTTCACAGACTTGCCTGCGACACAAAAAACTTAATTTACATACCCCTTTGCCCCACATCGCTCAAATTTCATTTAGTTTGTTTAAGTACTATGGCATTTATTTGGGATAAAAGGTCAAATGTTTGAAATCGTCAATTGAAATCCACTTGAGATAAGTAGATCGGTATGAAGGAATGGGAAAGCTATTCAATGTTTCTGGGTCAGCTCGTTCCTTCTTCATTCTAAATGATTCTCATAGCTAGGTCACAGTCTCAAACCCTAGATAAAGCCCTATACCCTTTATCAAGACCGGCCAATCCCAGGCTCGCGGGCCCCGATAGGGCCTATGCAAACCAAACCTAGGCAGAACCCCCGCCGCGGTACGTCGGTACCGTATACGCGATATTATAAACGGTACAAATTGTCAAGCGATTGAGTTCCGGACTTAGCGCGGCGGTTCCACTAAGGTTTGCTTAGGGCTTTATACCTACCTACTACCTACTAAAGGTTGGGTGTAAGTAGTCATTTTGTACTATGTTGAGTTGAGGTTTTCTAGTTATTAATACTTACTCAGAACTAGATAAAAAAATTCAAAAACCTCATTTTAGCGTTAAAAACGCTTTGCAATGTTTAGTCAACCAGGTAATGTAAATAATGCAATAACAATTGAATCTATTAAAAAGTAAGTAAGTGACCTGAGTTTGATTGAATTATATTGGAATACTTAAATGAATTGGCGTTCATTGTGTTCAAAAACAAATTTATTTGCACAACAAAACATTTTAACTTTAAATTAATTTCAAAGTTAGTTATAAACAATATTCTTACTCTACACTTTCTTTGTTAACTCCATCTTTTCAGTGATGCTTGGCAACAAAATAAATACTTCTGAATAGAATTAACTAAATTATTATTAAGTCGTTGTGATATTAAATTAGAAAACAATACTAACGTTCTTCTTCTTCTTTTCGTGTGGGACACCAAGTCGTTCAACGACCCGATGAACCCTGGTGTCAGAGTTTTTCAACCGCCTACTGCAAGTAGCAGGCCTCTGACAATACTAACGTTGAATTCCAATGATGAAACTAATATCGTGCCGCAAATTTTGTATAGCGTGCATATTTGGAAATAGTACCCGTTGTTCCACACTACTGGAAATGGTTTTTAATTTCTATAGGTCACGGCACTCAATTTTCTAAAAGGCTCTTAGGACTGGTTCACGAGCTTTACATCCCTTCTCGGCCGTATTTGTCTTTCGCAGTTACCCGACTGGTACCTACTGGCTCTTGCATTCTACATAGTATTTGGAACTTCTAGTAAGTATACTATTCGTGAAAGCCATTGAATGGTCCGATACATTGTCTCCACCAAACGCCTGTGGAGTATTTGAGGCTCACGTCTTGTAACTTGTATAAGTTGATAGTCGCATTATACGTTACTATTCTTAATGGAAATGTTAACGGAAATGTTAATATTTTCGTAAATGAGACATAAAAAGCACTTTGAGTAGACAAATATTAAATGACAAAGATTATTCACAGTTTAAATGGGGGAAAAAATCTACGCCGTAGTAATCAACCTAACTCTTTTTAAGGGATCAACTTCAACTGGTTCTTGAAGCTTCATACACTTCATAAGAAAAACCCTGTTGTAATCATAGTGCTTAAAATTAGTCAAGATTAAAAAAAGTATTCAGGTTGATTTGATCCCTTAGTCAATACCTTGGTTGAAGTTCCCATGATACGTAAACTCAAAGAATACTAAAATATACAAAATCCACGACAGGTGAATAATTTTATCGAATTACAGTTGGTCAGACACAGGTCCTCTATCTTCACTTTTGCGGCTTTATCTTCCCCCAGAACGGCTAAACAAATGTGTACACCCATGAGTGCGTATATTACCGGCCCGCATACTGAGGGCGTTGGATTACTGCAAAGCCTTCCGGATAGAAAGACAAATGCATCTATTTTCTGGGGATTAGTTCTAACCCACAATGGTATATTTAGTTAGCTGCTAGCTCTTCGCTCTTTTGCTCTACATTTCGTGTTATCGACTACACGTTAAGCAAAAAATTCGAGAAGGTGAGAAAAAATTAAATATCCTATTAAATTTACTGCAAATCATAATTTCAGGGCATGTTCTAATCGTGAAATAATCAACTTCTCTTTTGTCGAAATAATGAAAAACCGGCCAAGAGCGTGTCAGACACGCCCACAAATAGGGTTTCGTAGTCAACGTTTAAATATCAGGTTTTTCAGCATTACAAACTTAAATTTGTTGCTGGTTTGTTAGCAGCAGTATGATGACCAACCGCAAATAGAAAAACTTAATTTTTTCTGAAACCTTTAAGAATACGATATCCGTTATAGTTTTCATTGTAAGTGCAGATTGTAAGCTATATTCCATATTTATTTCAAATTTGTAGCGTTTATACTTTGGAAGTTACAGCTGGAACAAATTATGGGTCAAAAACGCCCTTTTTAAAAGCAAATATCTCGTGACAGAAACATTTTAGAGAATTTGTTTCAAAGAAACCTCACCTTAGTTTTAAAAGACCTATTCAACGATACCCTACTCAATATTACAGAAGAAAAAAAAAATTTTTTGCCCCCCTTTCACTTGTATGGGAGGGGGTCCAAAAAACATTTTAAATATTTTTTTCTTAACATTTCTATATTTGGGTCAACACGATCTATCTTCTCACCAAATTTCATGTCGATAGCTCTAAAACTGACGAAGATATGAGGGCGCGGCATACAGTGTCACATATGTGTCCCGGCCTTTATTAATTAATATGTGTTTCGGCCTTTATAAAGATTTCAAAACAGCGACATCTATTGGTATAAGATGCGATTAGTACTTGGTTCTGTTCTGTCAAAATTGTTATAGAAGTTCAGGAACACAGCTGATAGATGGCGCTATGTGTATGAAACGGTGAAGTTGTAAGTTACTTTCTTGGTTTTCTCATCATATCGTTTATATAGGCAAGTCTAAATAATTTTGGATAATTAGCTGATGGTTGCACAGCGTTTGCAGTAGCATTTATAATTTTTCGTGCTTATATGATACAGGACATAACATTTTGCTATTTTGTTTAAGAGCCATCTATTGTCGAGTAGCGGAAACTGCAAGGTGTCACCTTAGACAGGGCCCTACTAGGCCTATTATAGTGCCATAGCGACTGAAATACCTAAGGTTTATTCTATTAGTCACACTTTCGGTTTATAGAAAATTGATGTATTTTCTAAAAATTCTATAAACCAACAATAAATGTTTAATAATATTGGTAAACCCATGATTTACTCAATATACACTAAAAGTTTTTCTTGGATGTCAGGATGGGTCGTGGCCCCTTCCCTGAATTGGTGTCTGGCAACAAGTAGCGAAACAAGACATTCTAAAAAAATCTAGAATAGTCGAATGTCTTCTAAAATGTGTATGAAAGAGAGGAGAATATCTTCTTTCGTAATGAGTAGCAGATTTCGAGAACATTATTCTTCTCGTAAGTTCGAAGCTTTTTGGTATAAAATAGCGAGCCATACGGCCTGCGGGCAGTTCAGTTCTAATCGTGAAGTCTCCCAGGACAGAAAAGGAATACCTAGTGCAGTGATTAGTTTACCTATCAGTCCTGGTGGAGTCGCGCCGCAGACCAGGGAGTATCGACGTTTGCCTGGTCACCCCTCGTTTCGCGAGTGTGTTTGGATGGTGAAAAGTGCTTTGAACCCGTGTATGGTGTGTTGTTGGATACAGAGGATGCGTGCTTCAGCGTGCACTGGAATCGGCATTGTGGATGTCGTCGTTGTTGGTTCTTCGTGTGCTGGTGGCTTCAAGTTCCAGATGGATAAGTACAATTCATGCTTTCTTTCGAATCCTATCAGCAGTATATATTCCTTATATGAATGTTTACAAACATATTAATTACCTATGCTTGATAGTTTTGTATTCATTGAAAGCTGATAAGATTCGGAACATGGTCTTATGCTTTGGTTTTTAGTGCTAAGGTCATTTTATTGCAATAACTTTGTTTTGTTGTCGTTTTAAAGAATCTGCGTTCTGATTGTTTCATATAAACTTTGTAGTGTTCACATCTAATCTTTAATTAGGGAAATCTGGGCTATTTAGTGTGTCGGTAGATAGGTAAATTAGATGTTAGGAATAGGTAGGATACCCTATAATCCCATTACTCCTATTCCTTACTTGTCTATCTATCATGCCATATATATGACTTTAATAACCAAATTAATAACATAATTTATTATTGCTATGCGCTGTGTTAAAACTTACATAAGTAGATATGGTTAGGTATCTACTTATCTATTAATTGCTGTGGTCATCAGTGGATAAATTACTATTCTATAATTGCTGAGCGATCAAGGATTTATTTGATAAAATTCCTGTGGTTAAAACATACTTACATATTGTATCTACTTACCTACTGCTTGGCTTGGCCCATCAGTGGACAGATTTCTATTTTAAGTACTATGGTTGCTGAGCGACTATGGACTTAATTGATTAATGTTTATGAAATATACATAAATAGATATTGTTAAATATCTACTAATTTAATGGTTATGTCCAACAGTGGATAAATAATCATTTACAACAGTATTGTTGTCATACAAAGAAAACTGTCTTCAGTATTGGAATATGTCCGGCAGTGGACGAACATTTATTTATAACAATATTTTGTTATACAAACAAAATGATCTTCAGAATGGGAATGTGTCCAGCTGTGAACAACTTGTACTTACCACAATAATATTTTATGGTACTTGCTATAATATCTTAGTTAGTACTCTTATCTAAGAATATGTATGGCTGGTAGAATGGATAATATCCTTCCTATCATCCTATCCTATAACGGATTCAGATGATCCTCATCTGGAGTAATATTCTAGTCATAAGGTTCTTAAAGTTCTTCTTATGACTGGCTAAAATGGTGCCCATCATGGTAAAACTGTGACTACAACTTACCTACTAATTACAATGGTTGTCATCAAATGTCATGGGACAACTTTTATCAATTCTTCATCAAATACCTATCTATTTACTATCTAGCATTCGGTATGGTTGTAATGGCAGTTTCTGGTCGAAGAAATCCACATTCTCTCAGGAGGTTCATGTGAACATCATGGCTTATTCTACAACTCTCTTTTGGGATGTGCAAAATATTGCTCTCCCGTCTTCAACTTATAAGCATGTATGCTCACATGTGATTTGGGACTTGCATAAAGCATTCTCATATTATATTCTGACTTCCGTAGGAGTTAAATGTGGGTGGAGACTGACTGACCAGTGCAATTTCATATTCGGTGCTTACCGGCCTTGCCGGTACCTCTTTAGGGAAACCTAAAGATAATTGTTGAAATCATGTCATTTGACTGATAACATACCTATTCACAACATACATACTTACTTAACCAACTAGACACTGGGGTGTCGGCTTGGTCCGTCATAAGACTATTTATTCTAGACTACTTCAGTTGTTCTGCAAAGGACGTCTGAATCTGATCACCTATCCTTCTTCGTGGTGCTTTTAAGCACCACAAGCGTCTGTGGCTGACGCATCTATTAGCAGAGACGCACGTCTCACCATATTTTTATCCTTCTTCTGGGGGAATCAGGTAATTTACCATTTGTATTTGGTAGATACTCTAAGAGTTATCTTTACATACATAAATTGGTTATGTGAAGATGGCTGCGGAGTGTTTATGAATACGAATAGGTATAGTTGGAGTGGGATTCCACATTCCTCGGGCGAAGCAGTTCTGGGGGCCCGTTTGGAGTTCAGTTTCCTGCCCTTTTTCTTCTCCTGTTCATCAGAATCACTTTTATTATAATAGCTTGTACAGAGATGTCTCAATTACCTTTAAAAGAACTTATGGGTTACATATTACTTTATTTAAACACAACGTATGGGTCAATAATTAACTAGACATCACTTTTATATCACGAGCCATTATATACACTGTGCTTGAGGTATGGGTTTCTATGAAATCTAGAACTCAAGACATGATCTTCATAACAACAGAAGCCGGTGCCTTGAGGCGTATAGTCCTTCATAAGGCTGCGGGGTCGGGTTTGTTACAACAGACAGACAGACAGACAGACAGACAGACAGACAGACAGACATGACGAAACTATAAGGGTTTCTAGTAGACTACGAAACCCTAAAAAATACCTCTCATACAAAGTGACACATGTTTAAACTATGGAGGTTTTTATTTTTCGTATTTTAAAGTAGAAGTAGAGTAGCTCCGTTTCACTAGCAGAATACTTACGCCTACGCCCTGAAAATATTTGCCCTTAATTTTATAGGACCTTATACAACCAAAATAGAAAAACAATCAATTGCACCAATCCAATCAGCTTTTTCAATAATATTCTCGAATTCTCGATCGTTTTGTGTCAACGTAGAACAACACTAATTAAAAGCTCAGCGCAAGTTGTCCATTAGCGAGTTCAAAAGCATAACGAAAGTTTTCCGCATGAAAGCAATTTCACGGAAACAAAATCGTAGGTAGGTAAGCATTTACTCCCGGATCATAGAGGTAATATGCTAGAGGAGAGTCAATCTAGAACTAAAAAATGAAAATCAAAAGTTGTGAAACCAAGATGGCGCTAGGAAATTAAAGTTGAATGGGAGACAAACTAAAACGCTTAACTACTGCCATGCATGTGTCGAAACCATCATTTTATGAATACCAATAGATGACAGTAGTATTATCAAGATTTAAGCTTTTCAGTTTAGGATGACACTCTTGTGCCTCGCGTTGGCTACAAGGGTAATTAGTTTGGTTGGAAAATATATAAAATCAGTTACAAATTTGTTTCCAGTACAACATTCATTTACTAGTGCCAGGAAGGTTTTTACGATTTAAATGCGTTTTTTAGTTCTATATTGACTGTGATATTGACTCTCCTGTTATATATTTCCTCCATGCGCAGATTTACAAAACACAGCATCAGCAGCCGGTGAAGTTTAAATATTCTTGCATATTTGTATGGAAACAAAAGAGCGGGAGTGGCCAGCTTGCAACATGAATAAATGTACGAATTCGTATTTCGCGCACGGCACGCTGCCTCAGAAACAAATACTAGCAGGGACAGACGTACACTACGTGATCTTGCTCTTGTTTAGACTTCTAGATGCCGGCTCAAATTGATGGGAGCTCGGTTTGTTTACATTCAGTGAAAGATTTGTATTTGTAGCTCTTTTACAGATACGTACCTACCTACTTGTTTTTAATTAAATTCAGATTTAGAAAGAGCTGCTTCCTTTTTTGTGTGTAAAAGTCCAATTCAGGATATGCATAAAGACTTTAATTTCCTACAATTGAGATCGGTACATGCATCAAGGTAAGGTTCAGAATACTTGCGGAAAATTGATGTCGTCGGCACCCGATGAATTACTTTTGGTTAAAATATAGGTACACTTGCCCATACATAATATTGGTACAGAGTGCGCAAAGAATCGCTTCATCATAAAACATTTACTACTTTACACTGCACACATTTTGTAGTTTATAATCATCCCTCGTCTATGAGAGTCAGGAAATAATGTGGAAAATAAAATGGAAGGGAATTGCGAGTTGGATATTACTGGCCACTCTGAGCCGGCGTGTAAGCTGCGCAACGTCAAACTATATTTCAAGGCGTCAGGCTTTTCTCAGTCTTACATTTTCTACTGAAGGCACCTACTCGTACCGAGGTTATTCTTTTTGGCATCAACATTTTTTGTTACGTTTTCTCGATCTTGTTTGTTATAATAACTTTGTGTCGTACGTTGTAAATATGTATAGAAACACTTCTTTTTTCAGTTAAGCACACTGGTACATATCAAGAATGCAACAACAGAACTTCCAGATGAATGTAAACCTGCTTATGCTTGGTATAGCCCTCCGAATAGTGATTGGTGTATTCATACTAACTATTGGTGACTTCTTCTACTTATAATTGAAAACTTATTGATTTGTACAATAACTCTTTGTGAGGATGTGTGTATATAAGTATGAAAGAAATATCTGTGAATCACTTTGTTTAACGTTATTTCCACCAATCATTTGCCTGCTACCAATATCGAAAAAAACACAGTGCAACAGTGCATTAAAATTTTCTGAAAATGCCAATTCAGTGAAATTCAGTTTTCATTATTTACTGCAAAAGGTCTGTTTTAAATATCGTTAAATTAAAATCATATGCGTGGCGATACAATTTCATTTTATTTGTCGATACGAATAAATCCGGCACGGCCAGTCGGCATTCGAAATACAAGGTGTTAATTTCAATGCTTGCCATATCTTAAGGGTAGGTTCAGTATCGATCGATAAAGGAATCTGTAAAAATTATTTTCGGAATCTTGCCATAGTCCAATTATTTTAATTTACCAATATATTTTTGAATTTACTCTTTAGATTATTTAAGGCACGGATTTAAATTAACATCCTGTATACGAAGTAGCTACAGAATGGGATGATATGGAACAAACTACCCGTTCAAGGAGTCAACTGAAGATGGTTTTTCGTACTAATTATAAGAAAATCCAGTGTCGGAAGTTTGATATAATTGCTGTGCTGGTGCGTTGTTTCCATATTTTTGAAAATGGAATACAGAAATAGGGTATCATGTGTCATTATAGTGACATAGTATCACCATATAATACTCGGATATAATATGATGATTGATGATACACAGTCTTCTGAATGGCTCTCAAACTTTTGTCAGATGTGGTATAAATGCCCGTTTTTTACTGTTTTCGCTCTGCCTACCCCGCAAGCTATATAGGCGTGATATATGTGTATGTGTGTAGAAATAGGGTATGTCCGTATCAGCAGCCAGGTAGTGCGGATTGTGAATGTGCTAATTGATAGTCGACAGGTTTGACACAAAAAGGATACCGGGTGTAAAGGTCGGTGTACCGAAAACTTTGCAAGTTCATCATCAGACCAAGAAACTGAGCAACTGAAATGTTGAGTAATGAATAAGAAGGTTTCCAACTTTCTATGGATTATTGGAAAGAAAATTGTTTGCCATCTCAGGCGCTGTAGTAAAAGGTTGTTCAGTTCTGAACAAACCTGCATAGTTTTCGGTACACCTTCCCATACACCCGTCGTATTACAAATCGTATTTCTTTCTTACAAATGTACTCGTAGTTACTATCGCCAGCAAATCCACCAATCCATTTAAGGGACCGACTTATACTGGTTTTTCATAAAACCACTAGGATGAGGTTTTTCTGGCGATAGTACATTTCGAGGCGCCTACGTCCAAATTGTTTTGCAATGCAAACTTATCGTTGACTTGACATAATAATTACATCGCCTGCACTTCAACCTACTGATCCAACATATAGAATGAAGTTTTAATACGAAAGCTCCGAACCGGCTGATGGCATAGAACAACTTTCCCCAAAGAGGATAGGTATATATTTAAAAGAAAAAAAATGTACCTCCCAAATAAAACTGCCCGATTGAGGTAAAATGGGAGGTCCAACCAGGAGTCCAGGTTCTTTACTTATCGACCTATTTCCTTGGGAAAAGTTATTCCTTATGACCAGCCGGTTCTGAGTTTTTCGCTATTGGGCACTAGTATACATACGTACTTACTCATTGGAACATAAAAAAACGTATTTCTAGGTGAATTTTTTACTTAAAAATTTTTCCATTTAATAATAAATAATACCCGGTACTGTAAACAAATAAATTGTTATGTAAACAAAGTTAATTGCTTTACGAGCAAATTAATAGTCCACTCCAATCAGTGTTGCCGTTGCAAATAAATATGCAATGACGTTGCATTCATTTGTCACCACAACGCTGACAGGTTGGAATGTATAATAATCACAAATTAGGGAGACGGCAACTTTGCAGATGGCTAACTCAGTACTAGCGACGATTTTGACGCTTACTGACGTTGTCTGGAACATACTAGAATTTCAGAGGAACTCAAGGCAACTAAGAACATCGTTGCCACGAACGTCACATTTCTCGCAATGAAATCGGCTTAGAATTGTATGACGTTTATGTATCAGATTTAGCTTGATCTAGCAACCCTGTTTATGTAACAAGTGACAATCGCGAAAATCCTAAATAAGATCGAGTGATCCTTCTGTAAACTCTCTATTTTGTGCTGAAAGGTTGGAATGTATAATTTCACCAATAATTTGTTATGGGATTAATTATTTCAGTTAGTTTAGGCTAAAATACACGTAACGTCCGTTTGTGACTTTTTTTTACGTTGCGTAACTATTTTGCAGAACTACTAAAAACGTCCATGGTGCAGTTAAGTATTCATCCATTTAACTTTAAAGAAATTTGAATAATTATATCGCCTTTCTTTGTAAAACTGCTAAATTCGTCGTAGCAGTTAGTTAAAGTTGTGTTTAATTAGCGAAATTAACGGTCTCTTTCATTGCCTTGGCTTCTGCTAATGGGCTGTAAGATCAAATGACTTAATTGGCTGTTGCATAAACGGCTACATTACTGCTCTAAAGGTGTACTTTACATACCTATAAATTCGACTTTAATTAAAGAAAACTAGGTTTTAGAGAATCGTAGTGCTAAATCCCTTGTTTACTGAGCCTATAAACGTAAACCTAACTTTTATCACTATTAGAAAATAGGCAACGACTTTAAGAAAATAGAAACTTAGCTTGTAACAAATTATTTTGAGTTGATTAACAGTATTAATTTTGTACATGAAACCAGTTAGCGTACCTATGTAGTTACTTTGTTTTCAATTAGGTGCGACAGTAGTCAAAGGTCGTCTCGTCTTACATAAACATCTGTTCACTGCTGGATATGGGTCTCCCTCTATTGGCTGGTATGGTTGGTGGTGCCACTCACCACGTTTGGCATGAAGATTGGCGAACGCCGTACAAAACGTTGAGTTCTTATGGAAGCCTGTACTTAAATTAGCTTTTTAAGACGCCCACTAATAGAATTCGGGTGGTGCTATTCTGAGCCGTCATCACACGCCGCACAAAATACTCGCCTATTCTACAAAAAAGCTTACTATTAGAAGTTAGAGAGCTTTTTGAGGAGACCGGATATTACGTCGGGCAACTTCCTTCCCCATTCATTTAGTGCGGTGCTTGCTTAGTTCCTTTTTCATTGTACGAGAATAGACAGCCCTGACAAAAAATTTTGTGCCATTCAGCGTTCAAATAAAGTCTTGGATTTTTTAGACAAAGCTCTGAGTTTACTACCTATTTTTATCTTTACTTTAAATAAGAGTAATATGGTTCAAAATTACTAGAAACTTTAGTTTAGACAGCCAAACCGCAAATGTAAATCTTATGTGAGTGAACCTTGAAAGCTCTGAAACTGTCTTAGCCAAATTGCGCTTGGCTATACCACCACTGGTAAATAATCGGTTTATACATTTAAGGGACTCAGGGGTGAATCTAGGAAATGGGCAGCAGAGCAGCCTATGCTACATAACACCTTGCACTGCGCTCGCCAACCCACCTGTATAGCATGGCGATTTCCTGGGGCAAACACCCTCCAACAAGACGATGGTTATTTTCAGCAGTAGATATTATTGATAACGATGAATAGTGGATTTGTCCAAAAAGTTAGGTCTACGTCATCATGGCTGAAAAATCAAAAGGTAATTATTATAATCATAAGTGTACTAGTATTTTGTACAACGAAATAGCAGTTGTTTGAGTGGTGAAAGTTGGTACTAAATTAAATAAGTAAATTCAGGTTAAGTTGGTTTTAAAAGAAAATAATATCTGCGTCGAAGCGGTCCATTTGGTTCTGTTTAATTTCCTGTACAACTTTTGTGGGTACTTATAAGAGATGACTGCACTCAAGAAAAATATTATAAACATTTTCAAATTTTAAAGATTGACATCTTTTTATCACGCATACGCCAATAAACCAGAATATTGGCGTGATACTATGCAGCTACGCCACCACGTTTTATCAAAGTTATTTTTCACGTTGGATAATAGTACGACTGAAAGATAGTGTACGTACATTAGAGAAATGTGTAAGTTAAGTATTAATCGTGTAATTTAACAATTTGTGTCCCGTGGCTACAAAGCATTCTTTCTAGCTGCGTCACTCGGTTATTGTTATCCTTAGACTTGAATTTGTATGGTCTCTATTATAGATATGTACCTACTTTCGCGGCTCATAATGTACTCGATCAAATATACCATCTACTGCTGGACGTTTGCCTCTATTATTAGACGCTTTTACCGTGATGTTGGACCGTCTGTATCCAACGGTACCCTTGCAAAGTCTCAAGTTCATTTGGTTGGAGGTCATCTCACACGGCACTTCCCAACGCGCAATTACCACTCCAAAAGTTTCCAACTCCGCTGATTGTCTGTCCTACGAGCTATAAATTACTATAGCCATTATTATAATGTCCTTAACCAGGTTGTTCTCTCAGCAGAGTAATTATTCTGAAATGTCAGGTGAGATTATCTTGTAAGTTATGCAGATTAGCTTGCAGGACAGAGGCTACGTGTGCTTTTAACGTATTTTCACCCCAGCTGTCTGGCTAAATAAAATTATAGGGTCGTTAGGGCTGGCGTTTAACATTTTTGGGTACGTTACTAAATGTAAGTAAGCAAAGGGTCAAAAAAATGTGTCAGTAAATTGTAAATGTTGTTGTGATGGGAATTTGATAATATCTTTTGTTGTTAGGATTTTTTTATTTAGTAGTTACGGACTGTGGTTGTGATACAAAATCAAAGACCTAATTTAGACCTTTAAAAGTCCTTTTACAAAACATTAAACACTGATGACAAGACTGTCAATGAGATCGAAAATTGCTCGCATATAACAGTTCCTTCATTCGTTTCGATGAGGCAATGCAAAATATGATGGTGACACTACTAGAGTCTACGTATAGGAAGGTCTAAATTACAGGACAGAAGCAAAATCGACTAAATACAAAGAATAAAGATTTAGATTATTTCAACCATACTATAGTGGATGGTTGGTTTTCACTTGTACCTATATTTTAGAATAGTCTCATAAAGAAAGGGAGGTGCTACGAGATTACTGAACCGATGTTTTCATTTTGTTGACTATCCGGATGGGGCGCATGCATCTGAAAACTGACTAAAAATTGATGCAAACGCGAACGGGATAATCTAGGGTTACCACAAAATTTATTTGGCTTATGTAGTGTTTATTATGCGTCATGTTTTTTGCAGGTATTTTAAACATTAAAATATATTTCTAACTCAGTATTGTCAAATACGTCAGCGAATTTTGAATGTAAATTAGGGAAACAAACTGCCTAACTCAATACTAACAGCTCTTGACCTTTTCGAGGCACCTACCCAATAAGTTTTATTACGTTTCCTATTGCCAACGGACCCGGAATTGCGAGTGCAAAGAGACGAAATTATATTAGTTTTAATAATATAGATCCAATGGGACGCTTTATGAAGTGGTTTTGGAATAAATTAAAACTTGTTTTGCACTTAGCGATTTAAAATTTCATATTTACCCGACTGCCTCAGAAGGAGGGATATGGTTTTTGAGAGTATGTAGGTATGTTTGTATGGGTACGGCTGGGGGGATCTTGACATGTGAGGCGTCCTTAGATTTGTCTCATCAGCGCAAATGATACTGGCTATATTAAAAATTCATATATCAAGATAGCGGATTTTAATCGCAAAATAAAACTTTGAAATAACCGCTGTCGGGATTTTGTTTGACATCTTCTTGTTAATTCTTTAGTTGGTAGAAAGTTATCTTGTGGCCTCTTATTTGCATTGTGAATTTTAAATCTACGATTATAATTACAAATTATCAATTAACCACTTAAATAAACTGACCATGAAACCTTTCAGATCTCCCCTTGCATTGGAAAAAGGCTTTGCCATTCGCCCACCCAAATTTTTCAGTAGATAATCCAATGTACTTGATGCAGTAGACTGAATTTTATCGACATTTTCCGAGGTAATAGCGCCTTGATGTGAGTAAAAAGTAGTGACAATATTCCCGCAGCCGAAAAAGAAACGCCTTTTATCCACTGAGATGAAAAGCCTTTCATCCGCTGAAAGTTAGTTGAACACGCAGTGTGGTGCCAATCAATAACCGTCGGCTACAGATGTGGTCAGCCCTGGTGACACGGCGTTTTTTTGTCCGGCTGACCATTCATCAGGGCTGCAGTGCACGGTTCGCATCAGACTGGAAATTGACGGCTGTACGCCGATGTTATTCCTATTTACCGGTCGAATCCTTTTGTTCAGCGGTTTGAAAAGGCATCGAAAGGATGAAACATAGTTTAGTCTTATGAATTGGTAATCTACCTTTCGTCATCTGGTAAAATAATTGACATCAAGAGATTGGAAATTCTAAATAAGAGTCGATCGGTGTGTTGATAGCTCAGTGGCAGAGCAGAGGGATGGTGACCACGTGTCCCGGCTTCAATCTCGATAATTTTTATTGATGCCTATTAAAGTAAGTCAATTCTATGGTTAGAGTCTGGCCAGCGAGTCTTTGGACACGGAAATGGCGCCAATTTTAAATATCTTTCACATGTTAACACTGAAAAACTACAATAAAACAATTTTGATACTTACTATTTTTTGTTTTCTGCTCTTTAGTTTGTGTTTACCTTGCCTACCGGTATGTATGTATGATGTATCTACCGGGAGTAACAGAAAGGGTATAACAAGCCGAAAGGAGGTCAAGGTACTCATGAAACTGCACAACTTTCCCCATGGAACATGCATGGGTCTATATATGAAAAAAATATTTGGACCTCCCATAAAAAATCGCAGATCAGCTGATTGATTTACTCTGAGAAGTCCAATTTTTTTTTCATATTTCGTCCCATGTTCCATGGGGAAAGTTGTTCAGTTTCATGAGTACCATGACCTCCTTTCGGCTTGTACATATACATCATACTAAACTGGGAGCAGTTTAAGAGAAACAAGTGTTTAGTTCCAGAGCACATTTATTACTAATCAAATAAGGTATTGATCAATCGATTGAACAAATGATACAATATAGATAGACATATGGCGTATACCCTTATACTAAATGGCTATGCACTTACATCTACTTCACCTCTACTTCACCTCCGGGGGTGACAGAAAAAAAATGATTATACATATCATTTTTTTTTTATAACTTAAACTAGCAATACATGGCTATTGATTATATGGCTTTGTTCTATTTTTATGTATGACATCTTGTTTACCATCTTTACTGATCTTAACATTTTCTCCTTGATCTTCAACAACTTTATACGGACCCTTATATATTGGTTCCAGCTTGTTTCCTGTCTCATTCTTTACCAACAACATATCATCTTTCTTATATACTATGGGATTAACATATTTATCATAAACTAATTTTCTCTTATGTTTACTCGCGAGTAAATTATTCTGAGCATCATTCCATGCTACTTGAAGTTTAAATCTAAGATCTTGACTATAACTATCTGGATTATATAAAGGTTCTATACTATTAACTATCCTACTTGGTACAGGGCTAGGGCGGCCAAAAACTAATTCGTACGGCTGGTACTTAGTTTCGGTATGGACAGTGCTGTTGAAACTGAAGCACCAAAAAGGTATCCAATGGCTCCAAGTTTGCGGATTTTTTGAACATTGAATGCGTAAAAATGAGCCGAGATGTTTATGTGTATTTTCTAACGCTCCAATAGATTGATGATGATAAGCCGTTGATGTGACTTTCTCTATTTGCAGTAATTTACAGACCTGTTCCATGGTAGAAGATACAAATTCTGTTCCCCTATCACTAGCTATTACTTTTGGTATGCCAAATCTCAGAACAAAATTAGTAACGAAACTTTTTGCTACACTGTAAGTATCTTTAGATTTCAACGGATATGCTTCTACAAATTTAGAAAGTTCACACTGTATGGTCAAAATATATTTGTTATCATCATAATCTACCGGCAACGGTCCTACGACATCCAAGAAAATCTTTTCAAAAGCGTAACTCGCAGTCGTTGTTATTGTCATAGGCTCCTTAATATACTTACTATGTTTCATTTTCTGACAACTTGGGCATTTCTTTACAAACTTCAAAACATCCTGCTCCATACCGGGCCAGTAGAAATGTCTTTTCAGGTTATTAATCATCCTACGACAACCTGCATGAGCACTGGTTGGTAGTAAATGAAAGTCATTTAAAATGTGTTTTTTCTCATCGTCATTAATTATTCTTATAACTCCTCTTAAAACATTTATTCGTGGTCCGGACCAATTAGCTTTTTCTTTTATTTCATTACACAATTTCTTTATAAAATCTTCGTTTTCTTTATTCTTTACAATACTTACTTCTTTTATTTTCATTTTATCACAAAACACTCTCAATTTATCCACAAATTCGGCTCGCGAGAAATGGGACGCATAGTCGAGGTTTATGTGTATCATATTTTTATTTGACTCTAGAGCAAAACATTCGCTTAATTCAGTTATTTTTCCTAAATTCTCAAGTCTTTCTATCTCTTTTCCTGGCATTAAAATCATCTCAACACTATCCAATGGTTTTCGTAATAACTCCACAACTCTAGGCTGATCAGACCTATCATCATTGGGTTTATTAGAAAGAACCAGTGTATCTTTCACTCCACTATCATCATTCATTCGTCTCCGTTGTGCTCTGGTGAGAACAGCTACAACCTCCCTATTCATGCTCTTTAATTCTTCTGACGAAATCTGTATCCTTGATAACGCATCTGCACCAACATTATTTTTGCCTTTTACATAAACTATAGTGAAGTCATATTCTTCTATCGATAAACGGAATTTAAGTAATCTGCTCGACGGATCTTTAATACTAAATAGGTAAATCAGTGGTTTATGATCCGTTTCAATTATGAAATGTCTACCAAAGAGATAGGGTCGAAAGTATTTTATTCCCCATACTATAGCTGTTATTTCCTTTTGTATAGTAGGATAATTTCGTTCAGCTTGATTTAATGGCCTGCTAGCATATGCTACCGGTTTCCTGTTTCCGTTACAAAGAACTGCTCCTACAGCTGTTCCGGAAGCATCTGTTTGCAAAATAAAATGGTTTTCTGCTGAAAAATCAGGAAACTGCAGTACTTGAGGTGATATCATAGCTGATTTTAATTTTTCAAAGGAATTTTGACAATCTTCAGTCCAATGGAATGTTTCATGTTTTCGACATAATTTATTCAAAGGTAAAGCAATATCTGCAAAATCCGGAATGAACTTCCTATAATAGTTGCAAAATGCTACGAAGCGTTTTACTTCGTCAGCTGATTTTGGAGTCGGGTAATTTTCTAAAACAGTAATCTTCTCTGGGTCGGGCTTTACACCTTCTGCAGACACAAGATGACCTAAATACAAAATCTCTTTTTTGAGAAAATTGCATTTGGTTGGATTTAATTTTAGGTTTACTTTCCTTAGTCTTTCAAAAACATCTGTTAAATTTTTGTTGTGAGTGTGCAAATTCCTTCCAAAAACTATCAGATCATCGAGATATACGAAGCATTTTTCGAATGTGAGACCAGACATTGCTACCGACATTACCCTACTAAACGCACTAGGGCTGACCTTCAATCCCATTGGTAAACGTTTCATTTGATATTGACCCGTATTTGTGCAAAATGATGTATACTTTCTACAAGATGGATCTAAGTTAACCTGATAGTACCCAGAATACAAATCTAAGTGAGTAAAATAGATGGAACCTGAAAGTGAATCCAAAATATCCACAATATTTGGTAGCGGGAATTTGTCATCCTGTATGACGCTATTCAGCTTACGGTAATCCACTACTAGACGCCACTTCTTTTCGCCGCTTTCATCCGCCTTCTTAGGAACCAGTAACATTGGACTTGACCATTCACTTTTAGTTTCCTCTATTATATCATTTTCTAATAAATTTTGGACTTGTCTCTGGACTTCAGTTTTTAATGTTTGGGGTAATCGGTACGGTTTTACGTAAATTGGGCTAGTATTTGGTTTTAATGTTAACGAACAATCGTAAATATTTGTTGTGGTCAATTTATCTCCCTCTAAATAAAAGATGTCTGAATATTTTCTACAAATATTTTCAATGGTGACTCTTTCTTCTGAATTTACGTGATCTAACTTTATCAACTTCAATAACCTGTCAGCTCTTTCCACATTAGTTTTATTTTGTGAAAATTCAAAACACTGGAACTCTTCCAATGAAAGAAGTTCCGGTGAAAAAATTGGTAGCCGATGTTCGTTTTCACTGACATTCAATATTTTTAGAGGTACCTTTCCATCCTTAACTGATACTATAGCACCTCCCAAGAAAATATCTTTAGCTAATTCTTTCGCGCAAATCACACCATCCTGTATAACTGACTCTACACTAACGTAATGAATTGATTCACTACGAGGCGGTATCAACAAATATTGGTCATTAGGTCTAACTGTATTTGACTTCAGTATCGGTATAGGTTCACATTTTGTTTCATTTATTTTCAAGTGCAAGTAATTCAATTCCAAATCTATGAATGATTTAAATTTATCTAAGAAATCCAATCCAATTATACCATCCGCCTTTAAAGGTGGTAAGGTGTTAAATACCTGGAATTTATGATTGAACTGATCACCTTTATCCGATTGCAAAGTTAGATAAACATGTCCTAATGATTGAACCTGTCCTCCAATTCCATTAACAATAACATCGTCCCCATATATGGTGGTAGTCTTGGGTAATGCAACCTCTTTTATTACACAGATCGAGGCGCCGGTGTCTAATAACCAACGAAGTCTTTTGTTAAACAAATTAAGTGTTACATATTTTGCATTAGCGCTGTTACATGCTAATATTATTTTTTCAATCTCGAAAAAACTTCAGGCTTTGGTTATTAGATTCCGCTTCGTCTCTCGTCTCATGTTGATTCTCTTGACCTTGTAATGTATAGACATTTTGGTTACGATATGCCCTTGAAAAAGGTCTCCTGCGGTTGGTGTTATTTTGGTAGCTTCCGCGATAAGAAAAATTACCACGAAAATTGCGGTTAGCGTTCTGCCCATTGTTATAACCACGACCAGCATTCCATGGACGATGATAACCAGTGTTTTGCTGGAATCGCTGTGGGGGTTGACCGAAAAACGATCCTCGTGACCTTGGAAATCTGTTACCAAAATTAGAACGTCCAATATACCTACCTCTCTGCTGTCTTGAAGCCTGCATCACGTGAGGCTCGGATGACCTCGACGTGGACGCGCTGTAGGTTTCTTCGTCCTTGGCAGCCTGGATAGCATCGCGCAGACTGGCAAAGTTCCTAGCAGCAATGATTGTACTCAGACGAGTGTCTCTTAACCCGTCTGAAAAACGTTTTAGGGTCATTTTCTCGTTAATAGGTTTAAGTGTCTCGTATTTTGTTGAATCGCCCTCTGCTTGTGAAATTGTCAAGTCCGTCATTAATTTTTCTAATTCAGAACCGTAGTCCTCAACTGATCTGTAGCCCTGGCATGTAGTTTGAATTTTTGCCTGAATAGCAGTAAAAGACTTTTTGGGCAATAAATTTGATTTTATGTCCTTGACAAGTTCAGCAACAGAGGCATAAGTTTGTTTCAGACGTAACTTAGCGCTTTCAGAAAGACGACTTTTTAGGACGAATTTAATTAGCAGTGTTTTGTCACTATCCTCTAACATGTCGGCATACATTTCTATAGCATCAATAATTCTCTTTGTATTTTTCTCAGAACTGTCCATAATCGGAATCAAGTCACAAGCCGCTTTTAAGTCGAATTCCATTTTTGAAGCCATATTTTTCGCACCTTGCCCAGTACCAGAACTATTACCCTGCGCGGGCTTTGTACATAATATTTTTATCGCTTCAAAAACCGTATTAATCCTATCACACAAATCGATATATTTCGCAAATAATTCTGCATCCTCTACCTTAAGAAGAGTAGTTTCTTGAATTTGTTTACATAATCGAATTAATTCCTGACTCTTAGCTAAATTAATCTCAATTATCCTACCTTTAAATCTTTTCTTACCTTGCCTTTTTAAGTAGTTTTGCGTTTTTACCAATTCATCATAGATTTCAATTAATTTTTCCGCCATAATACAAAAACACACCCTGTATAACTTCCATCTTAATCTATTTTTAGCCTAATCATTATAGACGCAAATTAATTAATTACTCATCACTGCACTGCGTATCGACCGGTGATAAAGTTCCTTGGAATGCGACATCAGTCCTTTTCGGGAAATGTGCACCTTGAACCTCGAACCGACGGAACGTACCGATGTAACTTCACAAAAAACTCACTCCGTTTATTACGATGATGGCGTTACACTCTTCATGATATACAGGGTCGTATGTCCAACGAAGAAAAGAAAACACTCCATACCGTCCACAGTTAATTCACTCCCTGCTGGTACCACCGCAACATAACTAGATATATACCGCACACTAAACCTTACAAAGCAGTATCTTCTTCTTCCTCACGATCTTTGTTCCTCTGAACACGGCGGCGAAAGGACCTCAAACGCTGCAAATTGTTCTCGTTGATCTGCTGGGCCATCCACCTCTGATGACATTTTCTGTACAGCCGAAACGCGATGTAGCTCAGCAACATAATTATAACAACGCATATGATCGTCATGAGATAGTTGCCTTTGCTCAAGTGATTCCCTATGTCCGAAAGCACCGCATCATTGTTGCCACCCGCAGCATTCTGCGCTACGATGATGTCCTCCTTTGCTATTCTTGACTGGCACATCTTGATGTTGAATTTTAACCGAATGTCCAAAATAACCACACGCACAAACGTCCAATGCACATTGTAGCTTTCTTCTAATTTATTATATGAGTAACACGGCCGGGGCGCGACGACACGAGGCGCGACGCGTGCATCCCAAAAATGGCAGGGTCGCCATAAACTGGGAGCAGTTTAAGAGAAACAAGTGTTTAGTTCCAGAGCACATTTATTACTAATCAAATAAGGTATTGATCAATCGATTGAACAAATGATACAATATAGATAGACATATGGCGTATACCCTTATACTAAATGGCTATGCACTTACATCTACTTCACCTCTACTTCAATACATACATACGTACCGCTAGGCAAGGTAAACACAAACTAAAGAGCAGAAAACAAAAAAATAGTAAGTATCAAAATTGTTTTATTGTAGTTTTTCAGTTTTAACATGTTGCCATTTGAAATATTTGAATTATTTGACGTCCAAAGACTCGCTAGCCAGACTCTAGCTACGGTGTCATTACAAAAAAGTTAGGCGCGCGTTTATACAGTGTTCAAATTAATTTTACATTCGATTTGACGTTGTCAAGCGACTTAAACCCTGTCTAATTTTTTTGTAAAAACACGGCTAGTGTTTTAATTTGAGTTGAGATTGACCAAATGATTTGTTATAATTTATTATTGAACTTTCTTTAAAATTCAGGGCCAAATTGTATTCCCCTAAATGAGCATTGCAAGTCCCCTGCGAAATAACCCAAACCAAACTAAATACAAATTAGTTAATAGTTACAATTTCATTTCAACATGTTACTACGTTCAAATCATGTAAATTAAATAATAATGTTCTACTATTTTCAAATGTGTCTAGGTATGCCAGTCCTACCTAAACTAGTAACCCCTCGGGCTTAATTAGGTTACTGCTTATTTCAGATAACAATTTGATTATATAATTTAATTTTGGCACAGTAATGTGATGTTAGTCGCGTAATTCAGTGTAAATAACAGTGTGCCTATGACCTTCTAAACTAAAAATTACTTATAGAAAGGTAAAAATATATTTTTTATGTATAACGTGGCAATGCAATGCCACTGGCTTAAGAACTCCTACGGGGTATAAGGGACGGTGTAACGAAAACGTTGCAGGCGTGCTCAGATCATGAAACTGAACAACTTTCCCCATGGAACATATGGTGATACGGAACCCGAATGACAATAAAATTGAACAACGTTTCTACGATAGTCACATCATAACTTTCAATTAGAAATCTACAGTGGCATATCCATTTTAATTGTGATGTACTAATGAATGACAAATGCAATAAAAACAAGGAATATAATTAACTTACTTATTGTACCGGTTTCAAAAAATAGAATATTTCACTTACTCATTTAATTTTTTGACTTATTATCTAATTTATCTATCTACCTTAGAAAAAATACTCACTTATTAGAAGAATCACTTAGCCGCGGGGGAAACCGCGGTACGAAAAGCTGCTATGTAATAAATAATAACAATTTCTTACTAAGACATGTAGGAAGAACAAGCAAAGTTGTGAAATAGAACCATTTGGTAAATGAAGCCACTTGACAATTTAGCATACACCATTCCCCTCATCATAATTAGACAAAGTCATCATATTTTCCAAAGCGATGAGACGGTAAAACGAAAGCACTCTAATGCTTAGCTCTTGAAAACTTTTAATTAATTCTTAGGTTACTTCAACTTCAGATTTTTAATTAAAAGCAAAACTGCTTACAAAGTAACAAACAATCTTTGCTTAAGCTCAAATACGAAATTTCACTTAGGTTATGCAAGATGTCGCGAATTAGGGTAACGACCTAAGTGAAGCAAACGAAAACTCATCCTTTATTAGTTATCCAACCTTCCTACCTTTTTTATAATTAGATTATAACTGGAATGATTTGGAATCTCAGAGGAACTCAAGGTAACTAAGACGATGATAGCCACGAACATCATATTTACTTGGCTTAGTTTCATATTACGTACTTGTATCTGTTTCGATACCTACTCTATTGTTTTGTGATTTTCGACAGTAGGAACTTGGCATCTAACAAGTGACGATCGCGAAATTTTTTAATGTATTAGGTATGTAAACTTAAATAAACTCTCAATTTTATGACCAAGCTGCATGTATGTCGCAAGTTCACAAGAAAACGTTTGCAATGAATTAGTTCACATATTCACTGGTATAATTTGTTAAATTTTTTCGTAAATTCGTGGCATATGGCCTGTAGGTTGATAAAAATACGCTCCTTTTGCACCGTGATGCCCCAACCGGTATAATTTGACATTTAGGTTCCAGTACGTGTTATTTTGGAAAGTATTTATCCAGAGAAGTTTTGAGCTTCACCTTGTGCACAGCAGTCTCTCTGTAAACGTTACTTTTTAGTCTAAGGTATGAAAGTGGAGAGAGATTACTCCCAGCTAACTACCGTATAATGCTCGAAGTTCCCTAATGAGTGCTGAGCAAAGTTTGCCATAATGTAGGTAATACGTAAATGCGTAATTTATGGGAAGTATTAGTTCTGAAAATTGTGGAAGTACCAAGTATTAAACCACAAGTTACGTATGGTGCGTGGGCTGCTTTTTGTTGTTTAGGTTTCTCTCTAGGAAAATAAATGGAGCGCTTTAGTTAAATGGTATTTTAGGTACGATAGGTACTAAACAACATAGATACCTATATCCCTTACGCGGTAGGCCGAGCATAAACGGCTGTAAAAAACGTCCTTTTACGCCACGTCTGATAAAAGTTTGAGAGTTATTCAGAAGACTGTACATCACTCTCTCTCTCTTCGTGTGGGTCACCGAGTCGTTCAACGACCCGATGAACCCTGGTATCACTATAGTGACAGGTTGTCAACTTGTCGCCTATTATTACAATAAACATCAACCTTAGACGTCAACTCTTTCGTTCCTTAGTCGCTTCTTACGCCACTTACGGGGATGATACGGACTGATGCCAGATGCCAGATGATATTCCAAACCAGCGCAACACGGCAAAAACAAACTTTCTACTAAATTATAGTAGATTGGAAGCATTGGAAGTGATATAAGCGAATGTGTTGCCAGCATCTTGTCAGTACTTACCTAGGAGGCACACTAGGAATAATCCTATTGGGAACATTTTAAATGAAAACAGACAGCGAGCGATATTTTTGATGAAACATTGCGACTACAGATTATCCAGGAAAGCTAAAGAGAAAACACCGCCTACGTAAGCTTATTTTTTGTTGTTTGTGTTGTTATTATTACGAAAACGATTTTCACGTCAAAAATGGCAGGGGATTATTCTATAGATAAAAGATAAGCTGAATTTGTTGCCTACAGCAAATCAGCATAGAATGGATGACGAACTCTTCGAGCAATTTCGGCCATGGCGAACGCTTCTTCTAATCTTATCAAGTCCTCGTTGCTGGCCGCTGATGCATTCGTATCGTACACAAAGTAAGTATTGGCTGGCGCCATATCGTAGATATTGTAGTCTGTCATAGAAGTAAACTTCTGTATATTGTTCGGGTACGTGTGTTCACCACGTAATTACTGTTAATGGCGATGGGAGGACGGGCCTTCAACTCATCGCGTTTAGCGCCGCTGCTCTTTGAAGTCGCAGATTTGCCTCTTTATACAGGATGTAAAAAAATCAACTGCAAATATTTTAAGGGGTGAACCAGCCCATGAAACTGAACAACTTTCCCCATGGAACATAGGTCGAATACAGCCGACCGAGTTAATTTGTATGGGAGGTCCAAATGTTTTTTCATATTTCGACCTATGTTCCTTGCGGAAAGTTGTTCAGTTTCATGGGCTGGTTCACCCCTAAAAATATTTGCAGTTGATTTTTTTACACCAGGTCCGAGCAATTCTAACCGTTTTGTGCTGCAAAATTTTCACGCCGAGAGGTTTGATATGGCTAATGTGTCTTTTCGATAAATCAACGGAATATATAGGAGCATATTATCAACTATATAGTTCTACGTAGATTGAAAAGTTTTACTCTCAGATAGCTGCTCTATAAATAGCGAACAACTTTTCTTCTTACACTAGTTACTTAAGTTATAACAAAATTTCCAGTAGCAACACTATAACGTCAGCTAAATTCTAATTTACGTCGCATTTGGCCGTTATTCCGAGCCCTCGTCACTCGTGACAACAAAATTGGCTGAGTCACCCTCTTTCTCATTATGATACATTACTCTACTAAAATGACGGCAAATATTAGCATACACTAAACAATTTAGTGTAGAGAGTGGGCCGGCGACACGGAGTTAGATTTGAGGAAAAGCCACAATATGTACAATAGGATTATTTTTTTATCACCCAAGGCAGGGTGATTCTACTTACGATTCTGAACAACTTTTACCCTGCAAATTTGCAAAAAGAAAATTGGATGTTCCATTGAAAAATTAATACCTACTCGGTAAAAATGTATGGAGAACCAAAAATTTTTGTGTGTGGCCCACAGTAAAAGTTGTTCAGAATCATGAGCAGAATCACACTGCAAATTTTCCTGGGTGATAAAAAAATAACCCTGTATTGGGACTTTATGGTACTCATAGAGGCAAAAAAGAAAGAGAGAGAGAAAGTCCTATATCATTTCATCAATAAAGTGTGTTGAATAACCTGTGTATTATTTTATTGTAACTAAAAAACTTGGTTGTCCTAAATCTTCTTTTTCTAAGCCTTATCCCATCACGGTTCTCCGTGTCCTAAATAAATAAGAAATAAATAAATGCCCCGGTTGCTGCTAACATTTTTCAATTTCGTAATTTCATTTACAACTTATAAGTGGGAAGGTAAGCATTTCAAGCATTTTGTAATATATTTTCTAGCAGGTTGGTATTTCATTTCTTTGTCAGTATCAGAAAGTAATTATTAGCTGAGTTTGGTATAGCTACTTTTGCATAATTTATTATCCCAAAAGATGTACAAAAATGATTTTGATTATATTATAGCTTCTTTATTGTAAAAAGTGGTGATGTTAATTGTGTCGGAGTTTATCGATTACATACAATTATAATAAAAAACATAATTATTTTCTCTTTAT
Source organism: Phthorimaea operculella (assembly GCA_024500475.1). Classification (NCBI taxonomy): domain Eukaryota; kingdom Metazoa; phylum Arthropoda; class Insecta; order Lepidoptera; family Gelechiidae; genus Phthorimaea; species Phthorimaea operculella. The sequence continues at coordinate 4,731,484 of JANFCV010000002.1, read as the reverse complement.
TTTTAGTGTAGATAGATATAGACGGGGCGGTACTCGTATCAATGTGTAGGTACCGAAATTCAGGTTACGTGTAGGTAGGTCTACTATAAATTTAATTCCATGTAATGTTTTCACCACATCACATGTTAGTGGCAGCCGTGTTGATAAAGGGCCGGAGTCATGTGACTTCAGTAACACACCTTCGGGGTGACATTTATCTACTTAAAAAGGTACATTTTAAATTTTCGAGATAATTGTTAGTTTCTTAACACAAAAATGGTCCCTTTTATACTTACAAATGTTTAATAAGTGTGAAATATATTCTGTGAAAAGGATTAACGAAAACTACAATATCCAATAAGTGTTGGATGTACTTTAGTGTTTTTACGTAAAATAAATATAAAGTTTTGAAAATAAATAGCATATTTTTTACCTTACTAACAACGGTACTTTCTATGACTGGGTAGTATCTATTACACTACGTTTTATAACCCACGGTACCTACAACTCGCCCTTGTCAATTTATTATGACACTACTGTGATCTTTAACTTTTTTTTGTTTAGAACCTTGTCAAAAGTTCACCCAGAGAATATTTGTTCAAAAGAGGCAAACTTTTCGATGCACTTGCCAAGAACCTCTACAAGGTACTGTAAAGGCAGGTTAAACCTACGTCTGTTGATTTTGTTGTAAGAAAGTTTTTAAAAAAATGTGTTAAGTTATGTCTAGACAGCTACGGCGGATATCGCATTTGATACCCTTACGTAACGCATGCATCTGTCAGACATACCTAATGCGAATGTCTACCTTATTCCCATACAAAAGCGACGTCGCTTTCGCACGCGAACAACGCACCTTCGACAGATGCGTCTGTAAACGGCCAAACGATTTGAGAATGGACGTCAAAAATCTTGGAACTTCAATCTACAGCTAGATAGTTAAAACTAGAAAAATCTCTGGGACCCGAATTTTTAGGTAGGTCAGATCGAAAATAATACTACAAAATCATGACATGAGGCTTTGTCCAAGCATGAGGCACAATGTAAGCATTGGTGGGCGCTCAATACAGAGAGACGGCTACGAGAAAATGTCACTACACCCACACAGATCTACCTACACTCTGTCGTTTATGCGTGAACTCGAACCGTTTCGAACCAGCAAGCGAGTGTCAACAGCGTTCGGTGCGGGGGACGGCAAAACGACGACTCGTGTATATATATTTTATTTTTGTATTGTGTGTTACAGTTTAAGATTGATAAAATGTAAGTCATGTACTTACCTAAGTATGTTTAACCCAGGGACAGCAAATTAAATTTCAGAAATAAATAGTAGCAATTCTAGAGGCATAAATGATCTGAAAAAGGAGTGACTTGTCCTTATGTAAATTCTCTATTTTGTGGCAAGACTGTATTTTTGTCTATTGCAAGATAACACGTAGTAAAATATTCTTTACTGATGATCAAACTTAAAAAACTTTTGGTATACTGTCTAACCACCGAACATAGTCCGTTTAATCTAAGTTTCATCGTAAGTAGAGAGAGCTCCCAAGGCAACTTGGCATACTCTTGTCTGACAGCTTATAAAAATGGTTTTACTTGCAAATTAACCATTCTTTACTTTTGCGTTAAAAATTTCCAGAAAAAACATATAATAAGTCTCATCAGAAAAAAATATAGAACAGTTATATTTTCCTAATAATATTGCTGATTTTCAGAAATATTGACCGTTCCTCGATAACTTCTGCACTTATTTTCCTTTCTTTGTACGGATAGGTAGATATACAGAAAAAAACAAGTTTTTTCCGAAGAATCCTTTTGTGTGGGACTACGTAGGTACATCGCCGTAATTTCCATGAACGGAAAAACCAAGTACATCCGCCATTACAAGTTGTTCGTCGTTACTTATTACCATTGTTCGGCGAACTACAAGTTGTGAGTTCAATAACTAAGTTGGAACAAAGAAAGAAGTGACTAGGAAGCGAGGAGAGCCAGCCGGGCGTGAGGCGTGAGGAACGGGATCACACCCTTTTGTCAAAGCTTTAATTAGGAAAATGAGAAAGATATGTGATTATTTATAATCAATATGATCATACATAACACAAAACTTTTATTAGGAATGAATTACCTTCGCCATAAAAATTTGGTATGACACGTCATTACATCACATCCACATTCATATGATTATGGTCACAACGCAGTCTGTTGCTGGACATAAGCCCCCTCCCCCCCTCATATTGCATAAATAACCTTAGATGTGTCGTCTAAAGAAAACAAAGAGAAGACGCGAAACAGGTAGTTAAGAACCAAGCCACCGACAAAGGCAATGCTTTTAAATTAATGATGATGGTGATTATTTATTTGCAGATAAAAGTGTTCTTGTATGCTTGGCGTAGTTTTCTTTATGTGTCACGTAGAACGTTGAGACAACAACGGTCAACCACTATTCTCCGAATTAGTACAATCATTCTTGAAAATTTTACACACAACAGTGCATAACTTAACAGATCCTCGCATAAATTATGGGGTGTCATTTTAAATCAAATATTGGAGGACGTGTAATATGTAATGCCGTGTGTTGTCGGCAGAGTAGAATAGCACCACCCCCTCACTTCCCGTGGGGGTCGTAAGAGGCGACTGAGGGATAAACCCGACCCAAACAGCCAGGGCCGACCGTATGGTGGCGGTTAATCCACCACAAAAGCAATCCCAAGGAGGGTTGACGTCTGGTAGGCAGCCGGTCGTAAAATTCAGCTAAATCCTTTTGCAACACGATTTTGTGTTCAACGAAACGTGTTGCGCCGATCCCAAGTAATTGGGATAAGGGCAGGAAGATGATGATTGGAGGACGTGTAAAATACCTAGAAAATTTTGTGTAGAAAAAGAATATACTACACGTATCTCTATTTTTGTTTTATTCCGTACCTTTAACTAATAGAGTCTAAAGAATTGATCAACCGTGCCGGAACCTCGGAGTCGAAGTTTTGCCTTACCTACCTATGTACATAGTAGTTAGTAGGTACGTAGGTACGTACGTAGTAGGTACGTAGATACTATTATATACGAGATGTGAAACTAATAAGAACTTTAGTCACCGCTCCAACTACTAAAAGTATGTTTCTATTGGTTTTGTCTAGTAATAGCTCTTTCGTGGCAAATTTATATCAATATCTCGCTTTACTTAGTTTTACGAAACGCAAAATCGTAGTAGGGATAATTATACAATAAGTACTATGGGAAGCGCAGCTGGTGGAGGTGATCGCGGGAACTGCCCTAATAAGTAAAACTGCTATGTGAAACTTAGACAATCTTATATTGTAAGCAAAAACATTAGCTTGAATCAAAAGTTACATCTAGAGTGTGTCACGAAAGACAGATAGACAGACAGGCTGCATTCTCTATATAACTCACATTCAAACATTGATTGACTCCCACAAGCGTCCAAAGAGGCTGGGCGCTACATTCCCCCCCTTAATAGAAGAATGCGGCATGTCTGCTAACAATAAGTGCTCAAACAAAAGTCTAGAAAGGCGAAAGCACGAAAATAAAACTTGTCTTCACTGGAACCCTACACTGAAAATACAAATGGCCTAACTCCCCTAAAGTCGCGCCTCATAATCCCATATTTATACAATGCAACCCCTAAACTATCGCTCCTACCTAAGTGCCAAGTGTATGGGATCGGCGCTCAACCCTGCGCCCTGCAGCAACCCTGACATCCATCAGTTCTACCTATTGGCACTACTCTAATAAACAGCATCTGAAAAATACAAAGGTATAAGATCTGCCAAAACAATTCACTCCACTAAACTACAACTGAAAAAAGGTACAAGTAGGTATAAGTCAAGGATAGGAACAACAAAAATCAAAACTTCTCAAATTAAAATAGTTATCGTAGGCGCGACTATCTTCAACTCGCGAAGACACTGCACACCCCCCATTAAAATAAGAACTCAACCACAATATCTTTGAACTAAAATATTAAGCACGCAGTTATCCTCTAATTATTAATAAGTAATCATAAAATTTAACTAATTATTGAATTTTTAACAGAAATCTAAGTTATATAAGTTAAGTTACTTCAAACACAAATTGTATTCGGTAATGAATACCTAAATAAATTTAAATTGAAACGAAAGATAGCACTCTATGACAACTAAAATAAAATAAACCCACTCAATATAAAAGGATTCAAAATAGTATTTGTAACTTCACGCCATTGAGGCAAGTTGTCATGACATTCCGCGCTCACATCACTTTACCTACTACACTATCACTAAAGACCTAACTAAGTCACTACTAAATGTCATAGGAAAACACTTAAAACCGTATTTGACCAAAGGCGCAATTAGCCATCTCTCCACAACTGCCGTTTGTCAACGCCATTTTCCCCTATCGTACGGGAAACCGTTCTTCACCAGATGTTCCCAGACTTTGGTTTGCTTCTCTTCTGCAGTGATGAAGTTTACTTGTGTGTTTGTAGCATGGCTGTCGTCACTCTCTTTTGGGTCTGATCCAATCTCACGTATTTGAATGTTTCTTCGTAGCCTTCCCCAGATGCTATCACATCCCGCTTCTCCAAGATCGGAAGGTTGAAGATCCTCTTGCTGTAATTTGCAATTCTTCCGCAACGCTTCCACCAGCTACGCAATGAATTGTCCGCTTCAGAGTGATGAATATGGTTACTGAATTCTTTATGTACCTTGCAGCAGGATGAGACAAAGAATTGCATGAGCTAGTTAAAGATTATTTTCGTGTCGACAGCCTCGGTGTGAAACATCACGATCATAATAAGTTTTCACCAGACGAACATCGCGCATTGAATATTCTCGACACGAAATCTAGAAAAATTGGCAATAAATGGGAAACAGGACTTCTATGGCGATCTGATGACGTCACGCTGCCCGACAATAAAAAGAGTGCTATTCAACGCTTGAAAATTATACAGAAGATGATGGACGCCGATCCTGCCTTCGCCGCCGACTACTCGAAGCAGGTGGACAACTTATTAGAAAAAGATTACGCGGAAGAAGTCCATGAAACTTTGACCGGCCCACGACTTTGGTACTTGCCGCACTTTGGAGTACGAAATCCGAATAAACCGGGTAAACTTCGTCAAGTTCACGATGCGAGAGCAGAGACGAAAGGTATTTCTTTGAATACAGAGTTGCTAGCAGGCCCCGACCTCCTGAATTCGTTAGTTGGTGTTTTGTTTCGTTTTCGAGAGAGGGCAGTAGCAGTCACGGGAGTTACCCGGCGCCTCCACCATATGGGAAGCGCAGCTGGTGGAGGTGATCGCGGGAACTGCCCTAATAAGTAAAACTGCTATGTGAAACTTAGACAATCTTATATTGTAAGCAAAAACATTAGCTTGAATCAAAAGTTACATCTAGAGTGTGTCACGAAAGACAGATAGACAGACAGGCTGCATTCTCTATATAACTCACATTCAAACATTGATTGACTCCCACAAGCGTCCAAAGAGGCTGGGCGCTACAGTACCTACTTTAAACGAGCTGTCTTTGAATAAGGAAATCATATGTATCTTATTAAGAACATTATACAATTTTGAATATCTAAAAGTATCATCATCTTCCTGCCCTTATCCCACTTACTCGGGGTCGGCACAACATGTTTTGTATGAACACAAAATCATGTTGCTAAAGGATTTGACTCAATATAACGACTGGCCGCCTGCCTGACGTCAACCCTCTTTGAGAATCCTATCGTAGATGGTATAACCGCCACCATACGGTTGACCATGGTCGGCAGATATGCCAAGGTCAAAAACTCTATGTCGCCTTTTACGAAACACCCTGAGTAGAATAGGGGTGGCAGAATTCTTAGCCGCTACCACACGGCATCTAAAATTATGTATATTTTTTTTATTTACTGTCAACACATTTCAACAGCTGAATACAACTTAACAACTAATTAACATAACAGCAGTACCAAATAAGTCACCAAACACAGCTTTTAACGCAACTCCTGCCCTCAAGGTATATTTAACGTTCGGGTTCACGCATAACTTTTCCTACCTATCTATTTACGCTCGAGGAAGAAAGTGGAAAAAACTTGGTGTGTTTTTATAGACGTTCCAACCGGAAATCTTATGTGAAGTGTAACAAGATTGCTGAATCAAATCCAAGAGGTGAAACAGTCGGTGAAACTGAACAGCTTTTTCCAGTGACCATACTAAGCATGAATTAAAGACAGAGATTGATCTTCCATGCAGAAACATGTGAATGTTACAGGCAAAACCCTTAACCAGTCATTAACGTTATTGACTGAAAAAAACAGTCAATAACGATATTGCCTAAGAGCATCAGTCAAAACCCTTACTGACTAGTCAAAACCCTTATTGACTAGTCAATAACGATATCAACTGACGAGCCCAGTCAAAACCCTTAATAGGTACGTCAGCCCTGGCGGCAGCAACCTAGACCTAGCTGGCAGGTCTAAGATCACCATCAGGTCCGTTAGATGGTCGCAGCCAGAGTGGAAGTCTACTGTCTCGCTCGCCAGTTGTCATTCCATGAAGACATGCCCAAGTCGCAGACGGCTCTTCACTAATGCTGACCTCAGCAGATACGTGGCTTCACCTCCCAGATGTCATAGACCTCACGACGGTGGCTAATGGGCTCCCACCCAGTGCAATCAGCGAACGAGGCTGTAAGCTTTCTTGTGGCCAACCAAGACAGACCTCCCGGTGGTTAAGTTAAGTTGGTTAGTTATTCATCCATTGTAGCGGGAAAATAGAAAATGGTGTAGCATGTGCTACGTCGTAGATAAAACATGTGTGGTTCCTTCGTCGTAGGGGGTTAGTTAACCACGTAGCATGAGGATACTACGCGTCGTAGTGGGAGTTGTAGCATTTGCTACTTTCGTAGAGGACCATTCTCTGATCCTACGCGTCGTAGTATGAGTTGTAGCATTGGCTACGCCGTGAGAACCTTTCGTTCATACTACGCGTCGTAGAGAGAGTTGTAGCATTTACTACGCTGTGAGAACCATTCGCTGATCAAACGCGTCGTAGTGGGTGTTGTAGCATTTACTACGTCGTAGATGACCATTCGCTGATTCGCTGTAGAGCGAGTTGTAGCATTTGCTACGCCGTGATGGCCATTCCCTGATCTAATGCGTCGTAGTGGGTGTAGTAGCATATGCTACGCCGTAGAGGTCCATTCGCTGATGCTGCGCGTCGCAGTTGGTGTTGAGACGAGTGACAAGACTACGATTGAGCACACTCACCGAAATGCATCTTACAAAATATAGAAGATGGAGGCAGTCAGAGTGGAACTCTACTCTTTGCTTACCCACCGGGAGATCTGTGCTGGCTGACTGGTCTAAGATAACCATCAGTATCGTTAGGTGGTCGCCTATGACGGAAAGCCTACTGCCTCACTTGCCGACTGCACTGGGCCAGAGCTTATTAGCCACCGCCGTGAGGTCTATGACATCAGGGAGGTGAAGCCACGTACCTGCTGACAACCGGCAAGCGAGGCAGTAGACTTCCACTCTGACTGCGACCATCTAACGGTCTTGATGGTGATCTCAGACCTGCCAGCCAGGTCTAGGTTGCTGCCGCCAGGGCGGACGTAACTATTAAGGGTTTTGACTGGGCACGTCAGTCAATATCGTTATTGACTGATTTTAATAGATAAAATCAGTCAATAAGGGTTTTGACTGAGTCCCTTAGGCAATAACGTTATTGACTGGCTTTGCCAGTCATTAACGTTATTGACTGGTTAAGGGTTTTGCCTGTAACATGAATATCGACATTCACTCTTTTTTATGAGCTGTAAAGTTCCTGTTGCTGCTGTTTGGGATCTGCACGTTTCTTCTTCCATTCAACTCTTTCAGCAGTCAAATTATCTATTTATGAAAAAATACAGTATGTAGCGGGACTAAAAGTGCAATAGGTATAAATTGGTATTAGATATTATGTCAATTACAATGAAAACCGGAAAGAAATCTTTTACCCCTCTCTATCCATTAAACATTCCGTTTGCATACTCTCGGGTATTCTCGGAGGTAAGGGCAATTATGGTTTAAATTGTAAAACCCGTTCAGGCTACTAATAGGGATAAGCGAAAGCTTCCAGTATTAGAACCGGGAACATGTAGCGTGGAATGGAACGAATTCATTAGAAAATTGGTAAAACGTAATCGTATTGGTAGGTCTACCAAGTTGTTTGTAACGTTTATAAGCCTCTAACCGACGATCTAAGGTGCGTTCAGATGAAAAGACAACTTCTGTGATCAATATTGTCAAGGCAAAGTCTAAAAAGAGTAGTAGGGTATGCATGATCTCGAATATAAAGTGAACGTTTCCGATATTTTATAATGATCAAAATAAAAACAAATAAGTAGACAAAAAATAAACCGAAGCATAAACTCAATTTTTAGAATCACTGAACCGATTTATCTAGATATCAGTTTCATTATATCAGGGGTCTTTGGTTTCTAGAAAACAATTTATTTATGACAGGTTATATGACATCCTGTATACTCAAACAATCGGATAGCGCGTGAAAGCTCAGAATTGCGATTAAGCTGCTTATCCAGCTTCTAGTGCGGCTACTAAGCTGCAAAGCCAAGTTTAGCAACTTGGAAATTCAAACTCCAGTCTAGCGGCTGAATGGGTGCACTTATGTTATTGAAGCTTTGTACTTAGCCTTATATGGTCAGGTGGGTGAATTGGGCTACATGGGGTGGGAGTTGGGAATTCTACTGTCTGATCACTGAATTGTTCCCAGATTGGCTAAGTTTTATCACAACGACTTATATGCATCGATATGTAAAGGCCGTGCCGTGTGGTAGCGGCTAAGAATACTGCAACCCCTAGTCAATTCAGGGTGTTTCGTAAAAGGCGTCGTAGAGTTTTTGACCTCGGCTGAAGATCTATCAACTATGGTCAACCACATAATAAAATAAAAAATAATAAATAAAAATTGTTTTTATTTTTCTCCCATAGACAAAAATAATTTCACATAAACAAATGTTCACACAAACATGGGATGAGGGAAGGAAGATGATGATGATGATGTAGAGGCCATTTAAAGCCAGCTGATACGATTGCTAAGCTTACATGCTGTGGTCATTTTTATTAATATAAGAAGAGTTACTCTCTCATACATAGCTTGTTGAAAATTGACATATTTTTTATTATACCTACCTAAAAATTAGTTGACAACACAGGACGACTATTTGCAACAGATTCCACTTCGTAGTGTAGTGTGGTTACAACTTTTATTCTTAAGCTGTTTAGGCATACAGACTACCTAAGTACTTTGTTCTACAAATTATCAAACTTGAGCCATTGAGTAATTTACTAATGATAAATTAGTAAATGCAATATGATACCCTCGTTAACAAGGCCAATATTTACACGCGAGCTAATTTGGCGGGAGACACGAACAAAGCAAGCTCATTACGTGTGCAATAAATGAATAAATAGTCTATTATACTGTTGGCGTCTGTTAATGAATTTCACAGAATTTTCCCGCTTCGACCACGTTTCTGGGAAATAATTGGTCCGAGTAGCTGCCTGTTCGTTTTTCGTTCTGCCACTTGTCGGCGGAATAAGCCAAGTAATGCTGTTCTCCGCTAATAATTTGATGTTTTGGAATTGTATACCATGATAGAAATTAGATCCGGCTACATACATAATTATATTGATGCACGACTTACAATTTGTCAGTTTTTATTAAAGAATCTTTACACGTCGCCGCATCATTTTTTTTATATTTGCATGGCAGCTGTCAAATATTACAGTTCCTGTCACGAACGGCAGTATTATATGTGATACGTTATTTATAAAAAAAACCCTTGTATATTAGTAAAGTATAATAACAAGAAATACCATTTCGAATCAGTCTTACTAGCATATTAAATGGCGCACTCATTGATGTTTCAATCGCGAACATGACGCTATTAATACTATAAATTTATGTTAACGAGCGACGACCAACAGTAGTATTAAATTGATTTCACTTTTCTATCTAACAGGAAAGATCATCATTATGACGTTTCTAACATTTATATGGAAATTATAACATCAAAGCTTTTCCGCACTACCTATACTAGTTTTAAACCTATCTCTTACAATCTACAAATCGGTGACCGAACTACCCAAACATTTCTTTACCTAACTACGCGTGTAAGTTTCGACATTACGACCTACAGAAATATAAAACTCTCCCTTGTAATGTTTATGTAGGCGAAAGATGCCTGTACATCTATAAAACCTATCTGCATGATTGAAATGATAGTTTATATTGTTAAATGTGGGAAAAAGTCCGACAAATGCACACTTGTAGGTCCCACTACGGTTTTCTGAAACGGGGTGAGGTGGACCATAAATAAACGGGGTGAGGTGGACCAAGTATTATTACTCAACATTTGAATATAATGTTGATCGTATCCAGAAGTATTTATTTCTTTCGGTATTTTTCGTTTACTTCAGTATGGTAGATTTATAATTATGTATTTACTGCTTGCTATTTTCATCACAAACACAAACACAATTACTCCGGTTGTCACTCCCACCGCTTCCGGTTAAGCTTTCAAAAGACGCATCACCCCGTTAACAATAGGCGCAATTCAAAACTGAATCGACGAGCCGTTCAATCGACCATTTTTCGGTGCTGTCGCCGTCGCCTTAATAATCACGTTGAAAAATGGGTTGATTTTCGCCGCAGTGCGTTTGCCTTAGCAACTAGGTACAATAAATACTTGCGTTCGTAATTAGCGTCTAGCTTGTAGGTACTATGATGATGTTTACTTTCCTTGTCAAAGAACTCCTATGCATCATGTATTCTAGCTCTTTGACAAATAGCAAATACAGATTATTTTCTTACACTCGTATTAACTGACTTGCGGCTGATGTTGCTACCCAGATATAATAATAATAGGTAGGTACACACTTTAAGGATATTTTAAATCTAATATTTTTTTTAACAGAAGAACAATAATAGTAAGTTAGATATCTCCATGTACCTCTATTTAATATGATTGTAAATACTAAACTGCAATATTACATCCGCCAAGAGAATAGCAACAGGTTTCGCGATTTTTAAACCTATCCCAAAAAGATCCCAAAGGACGCCTCCGCTTTTCTAAGAATTCTTGAGTACCTACTAGGTACAGGTAGGTACAAATTTTACTCCATTTACTCTGAGCGTTTGTCTTGGAACAGTGCACTTTACACATAACCTCTGAGATAAATTTCACAGGGGTGGTGCACATCATTTTGACTTCTTACTTTATCATTTAGATGTAGTTATTGAAAAGAAGTAGGTATGTTCCTGGACGGAATGATAAAGAATTAATTTGTTGTTAAAAATGTGCATATAGTAAGTACTTACTTATTACTATTTATTCCTTGCCTTTACAGTGCGCTACAGTTTCTTTCAAAAGAAATCTAATTCCTATTAGTCGGGGAATTCTGGAAATTCAATGTATGGCGCCAGTTGAAGCACGCCTTTACAGCATTTTTTGTGATTAGATACCTATAAGCATGTTGTTTGAAACCTTAAAATCGGAGACCCGTCTCCCGTCCGCATCACCCCCATTTTCTTTGAAATGTGTCAAAAATTATAGACTTTCCGGATTTATGAGTTAACTGTAATAGTTACAAAAAAAGTGTCAAAGGACAAAATATTCCGTATTAAATTTACTACTTAAATCTAATACATTTTTTTATTGGAACTCTAATGGTTTTCAAGATAAACCGATTTATATTTAAAAAAATAACTTTTCCTTGAAAAAGGGTATTTTTAAAATATAATACGTATTATCTTGAAAACCGTAAGAGTTACAGTAAAAAAATGTATTACATTTAAGTAGCATATTCACTAGAGATTAATTCGTCCCTTGACACTTTTTTTGTAACTATTATAGTTAACTCATAAATCCGGAAAGTTTATAATTTTTGACATATTTCAAAGAAAATGGGGGTGATGCGAACTGGCGGAGGGTCTCCGCTTTTAAGATTTCAATCAGCTTACTTACTTGTATCAAACCACAAAAAAAATTGCTGTAAAGGCGTGCTTCAAGTGCCGCCATACATTGATTTTCCAGGAAAAGGGTTTTTTTTAATATTAATCGTTTTATCTTGAAAACCGTAAGAGTTGCAATAAAAAAATGTATTACATTTAAGTAGCAAATTTAATACGGAATATTTTGCCCTTCGACACTTTTTTTGTAACTATTATAGTTAACTCATAAATCCGTACCTAAAGTTTATAATTTTTGACACATTTCAAAGAAAATGGGGGTGATGCGGACAGGCGGAGGGTCTCCGCTTTTAAGGTTTCAAACAACAGGCTTATAGGTATCTAATCGCAAAAAAAATTGCTGTAAAGGCGTGTTTCAACTGGCGCCATTCATAGATTTTCCAGGAAAAGGTATTTTTTATATAAATCGTTTTATCTTGAAAACCGTAAGAGTTACAATAAAAAAATGAATTACATTTAAGTATCAAATTTAATACGGAATATTTTGTCCTTTGACACTTTTTTTGTAACTATTATAGTTAACTCATAAATCCGTAAAGTGTATATTTTTCTACACATTTCAAAAAAAATGGGGGTGATGCGGACGGGCGGAGGGTCTCCGCTTTTAAGGTTTCAAACAACATGCTTATAGGTATCTAATCGCAAAAAATAATTGCTGTAAAAGCGTGCTTCAACTGGCGCCATACATTGAATTTCCAGAATTCCCCCACTATATAGGAATGCATGAACCGAAGCATGAGTCACTTCACTAGATAGTAGTGTCCAACAAAATCATATTAGTTAAGCAATCTCTGTTGCTGTCCTACTAAGTATTTTGAAATATAATCAGTTCTCAATAAAAAGTGAATAGGTGATTGATTTACTGGTCTGTCACTTTCGTAACTAATTATATCTGTTTAAAATCAGCTACCTAAAACCATCCGAAAATTTGATTATTTAAGTAATAGCAAATTTTAATAGTCCCAAACACTTTATCACTGTCAGCCTTGATGGTTTCACAGGTGAAATAAAGCACAGGTACCGGCGATAAAGATTATGTTCCAGAATCAAGAGGCTCAGGCAGGACTCGGATATTACTTGTCATAAATTAGAGGGATTCCACAGTAAAGGAAAAGTAGCAGGTAGGTATGTGATGTTCCCGACACAAAAGATGAGCTCTGACCTAAGACTGGAGGGGTGAACCCGTATCATGTTCATAACCCGGTCGTGCTCATAATGAAGTAGTCCTCGGAAAAGCGCGAATCTCAAAATGACAATCATAACAAACCTAATTTCGCATAAGTACCGAGAAATATACGAGCAATCTAACTTCTTCTTTCCGTCCAGGGCTAATTTTTCGTGTCGGAGACTATAGTTCAAACATGCCGCAGTAAGATTGGCTCACATTTTGATGGACTAGTGTCGCTGACGATAAGAGCTGTTACGAAGACTCTTGCACAAATTGCCGGTTCAATAACAACAACATCATGCGCCTCGTGTGGTCTAAAACTGGTTTAATATTGCCATGTACAAGGGTCAAGCAAACTAGCTTGCATAAAAACGTCATTCGAGATAAAGCGAGAGAATGCTTTTTGTACCTGCTTAGCCGAGCTCTCGCACCGGCGACGGCAACCATCCTGATCTTAGGTGCGCACTTGTACACCGACGACCCACAGGAGTATGCAGGATCTGGCTGCTACTTTCTTGGTATGCTATATGTGTCATGAACAAGCAACTGCTTCTTACAACTACAGCTGTGCTGCCGAGCTCTCGCAGTACGTCGATAATCGTCCTGATATTACACGCTCGTAAACCGGCGACATACTCCTGCTGCCTGCTACATGCCTGGTATAGTGGATGTACCGCTAGACTGCTTCTTACACCTACTGTGCCGAGCTCACACACCGACGTCGGCAATCGTCCTGATATTACACGCTCGTAAACCGGCGACATACTCCTGCTGCCTGCTACATGCCTGGTACATTCGATGTATGACTGCTTCTTACACCTACTGTGCCGAGCTCACACGCCGACTCGGCAATCGTCCTGATATTACACGCTCGTAAACCGGCGACATACTCCTGCTGCCTGCTACATGCCTGGTATGTTCATCGCTGGCATAATTTTTAGAGATGGATTTGTGGTGATAGCAAAACGTATTAGCAGTTCTGTTCTGTGTTTGATCTTTTAGATTCAAGGTTCAAGGTGGCAAGGTTCTGTGCTGTGGTTGATGTTGCAGGTTGTTTTTACTGAAATCGTGAAATATTGAAGATTTTTTTCTCAGCAGGCAGAATTTGAACCTGCGACTTTTACTATATCGGTATCCATTACTGAGCCACACATCTAAATTAGCAAAATCTGTTATTAAATTTAGTCAAATCATTTGTCAATTAACAGACAACTAGGATTAATTTTGATGCAAACGTATTCCAGCAGTCGCACTAATTCCATTGGGGCAGCTGCAAAGTTTTGACAGAAGGCTTAAACTATTCTACATTTTCGTCTTGTCATGTGGGATCATTTTAATGCTGGGATCTTTGTAACAGAAATAAAATACGAGTATGACAGCTCTCTGTCGTTTGCAGAAAGTTGGCAGAGAGATAACAATTTACTCACCTAGGTACTTACATTTTACCAACGACATTCAATTTTCACGCGGAGAGTTTTCTCGACATTATTTTCGCGACGTATGCTGCGTATTTATTCAACGAAAGAAAAATACGTGTTTCGATACGGAGCTTTTAATTAAATTGCTTGGCTACGCGGAAGGAATTCACGGGTCGACGTGGCATGCATGGCGGAGCAGTCCAATACGCATCGGACTGAATAACTTTTTGCTCCCCACGTTACTACATTTACAATATTTTTGTTTGCGATGAATGAATTTGCTGTGCATGCACACAAATACAATCACGTATCACGCCTTTATCGTTAGCGGGGTAGACAAAACTTTAACGGTCATAAAAATACGGTCACTTTCGCCATTTCTCACAAATATTCTGTAACCCGTTTCAGAAAAATCGTGTATCATTTTACAATAGAGTGACAGTCTGTGACAGACAAGTTGTGAGCCTATCGCCATAAATTGTAATAGGTACACAAGAAACCCTCGAGAAAGAAATGGCATGATGCCGTGCGTATAAGTTTGCAAATCATTTACAATATTTTTATTTGCGGCGAATAAATTTACTCTAAACTCAACTAAAACTGCTGCTATCGTGGTCTAGTGAGTTCGCTTATCAAACACACAACGATGGCTTACATAAAATTTTAGTAAAAAATTATATTTTTAAGTACCTACCCAGCAGACTTTCTACGTTTATAACGTAAACATCCGGAGATAGTTGGCCTAACCCTTTTTCAGCCGAACTGACTTAATGCGGGTAGATACCTATAAAACGGTTCTCCACTTTGATATAGCATAGCAAAACGACTCTTTTACGATTTTGCCTTACGCTATAAAGACTAGAGGCTTTCTGCATAAAACATTTTCTTTGTAGCGTTTATATAGATTAGGTATTTTACCTCCAGAGTGAATTTGGTTCTAGGTAGAGAAGTATGGAGGTAGGAGGTAGAAAGAAATAAATTACATGCGTACTCAAGAGTCTAAAGTTCTTGCAAATTTTTAGTAAGGAGAGTTTTGTAGGTGTTACCTACATCAAAAAATTCATTGCCATTTTTATAGACTGAAATAAGAACCTTCAAACTCAATAAAATATTCACTATTGAAAGTTTGGAATGGACATGTTAGTTATATAGCCTATAAGTTAGTGACGGCCGAGCAAGAGATTCCATTTTCAGGAAAAGTACCAGGTACCTTTTCATGATAGATGGCTTTTTAGTGGCCTTTTACAATACCCACGAGTAGAAAATCTCATCACAGTTTAGTTACCCCGAGATAAAAGCATAATTCAATGAAAGCTACAAGACAATTCCAAATTGCATCACTATTCTATTACACTATTTTATCCTCACTTGCTCGGCGTATGGAGTCATTTATCATGGATAGCCATTTTCTTGTCTCATTTCATTACATGAATAGATTTTATGTAAATCCATAACAACAAGCTATAATATAACGTTATAGTATTGTATTTAGAAAAATTATAATTTGAAACCTGGGTATTCGATTGAGAAAACTTTAAGCTTGGCTACAATCGACGCATTATGGCGCATAATTTTTGTACTTACCGTGACATAGGTAATACTATAGCCAAGTTACTAGCTTTCTGCCACACACCAGTAATTTAAAATCTCATTTTTCAAATCGCATTTCAGCTGAACCGATGGTAACGAAATACCTAAGATGAAAGTCCAAGCTGTTTCATTTCGAATCATCAGGTATAGAAGTGCCCACACGACTTTAATTTAGGCTAGAATTAAGATGAATTCTTGGGACCGATACCTTGCATATTTACATCCAAAAGTTTATCTGAACTCTATTCTATCAATTACACGTGCTCTACAAAAATATGCATTTTGTCCATATTTTGTCTCTCTCTCTTTTCGTGTGGGACACAGAGTCGTTCAACGACCCGATGAACCCTGGTGTCAGAGTTTTTCAACCGCCTACTGCAAGTAGCAGGCCTCTGACATGGTTGTGTAACGACCGCCATCATAGACATCAACCGGGACCGACGGCTTAACGTGCCCATCCGAAGCACGGAACCATCTTACTTGCGGACAATCAGGTGGTTCAGCCTGCAATGTCCTAACCAGACTGGGAACAAATTCACAAAGAGATAAATATCAACTTTGTGAGTGACCCCACGGGAATTGAACCCGGAACCTTTGTGTGGCAGGCAGGCATACTAACCACTGCGCCACATCGGCTGCCGTATGTCCATATTGTCCATATTTTGTAACCGAACAGAAGTGAATGAAAATAAGAGAAGTTGAAAACTTTATTTGCGTTGGCCGGGACTTGAACCAGGGACCGTGGGATTCCGTCTCACTGCTCTGGCAATCTAAGCTACAGGCGCCTGGCTGACCCTGAGAAATCTTGCAACCTCTTGATGATCGTCTCGAAGCGACGATTTAGCCCCAAGGATCTAAAATCCCAATACATTGTAACAGAAGTATTCATCGAACAATTAAGCATTACAATAAATTATGTGGTAATTACCACGTATTACTTTCATCAAATTTGCTCTGTATTCAATTCATAACAAAATATTTGCATGAACGACAATATATACCCATAATGTAACGGGCTGAGGGTAATCTCAGAGCGAAGAAGTCTTTAATAGGAACCGTAAATGAACCTTGATATTACACAGTAAGGGCATGAAAAACGTGCCTCTCGGATAAGACCGTGCTCAATCTAAACTAAGCGCTCAAAATCATAAATATATATTTTTGAATAGTACATATTTAAAAATATATGTGTCGTCTAGAAGGGGGTGGTGTGGGCTGGTGTGTCTTGTGTCTTCTTCTGGTTTCTGGTGTGGCAGGAGTGCTATCCTGCGGTTTCACGGGTGTGGGCACGTAGTGGGTCCTCAGGCAAATCCAAGTAAAGTCAGGAAATGGTAACGAACTCAGATTTTATTCAGGATTCTCAAGGAATGCAGTTTACAGGATAAGTATGCACCAAAGTGCATCTAGCAAGTGCAATGAACGTGACCGGTCCGACGTGTGCACCGTTCCACGGTCAGGAATGAGAATGCACCAGCCGACCCGATCCACATCGGATCACACGGACGTTTATTGCACTTTTACCAGGCCTGGCGCACTCCGCTGCGTAGGTATAGATTTACAAGTACGTGCGGCGACACCCGCGGGGAGGTTAATCAGTGGGTTGCCGCACTCCGCTCGTTACGCACGCGCTCCCACGTTGCCGCTCTTAATTCTTTCTTTGTACTAAATTTACGTAAATTACGCGAAAATGAGAATAAGAAAATACTGCATTGCTTATAATTGCTTGAATAATTCTAGTGATAAAAGCCTCAAGTTCCACAAGTTACCGCGTTGAAAGGTAAGAAAATAGGTACCTACATAGATTCTAGCTATGTAATAAAATTATTATTTACTAGCTGCCCGTCAGCGGTTTCACCCGCTGCAACCTATTATTCCGCGGGAAAAAAGCATTATTCGCCAAGAGATGTCGCTGTTAGTTTTCGGCGAAAACGTTTAAAACGCGAATCGGTTTAGTCACGCCACCTATTTCAAAAATATTGGAACATGCGTGATCCCGTGGGAATGAGACATTTTTCCGTGGTAAAAAGTATCCTATGTGTTATTCCAGATGCCCTTTTATATTTCTGCAAAGTTTCATGTCAATCTAATCAGCCGTTTTTGCGTGATGTCGTAACAAACACACACACACAAACATCCGCCTTTATAATATTAGTAGGAAGTAGGATTATCTAGGTACCTACTACTACAACGACCTGATGAACCCTGATGTCAGAGTTTTTGAACCTATCTGCCTTCCTCCTTTAAAATTCGAAAGTGACATCCCCACTGAGCGCGCTGACTGTGACCTTCAGGACGCGCCAGCAGCAGAAGAACTTTCGCGCGCAGCCATTCGGCTCATTTTTGCTTGCGCGCGCGATGAGTAGGCTAATATAAAAGTAGGTATCCAAAGCCGGCGCGAAGGAAATTGTACTTTATTATCGCGCGTAAAGATTTATATTTGTTGAATCGCT
Source organism: Phthorimaea operculella (assembly GCA_024500475.1). Lineage (NCBI taxonomy): Eukaryota > Metazoa > Arthropoda > Insecta > Lepidoptera > Gelechiidae > Phthorimaea > Phthorimaea operculella. The sequence goes on along the minus strand of JANFCV010000002.1, from coordinate 4,712,866 downwards.
ATGGCGGAGTGCGTCTTCTGTACCTGTACTATTATGTATTCTGTGCTTTTACAATGAACCAATCAGAGAGCTTCAAATCCCACTAGTTATTCTCGGTTGCCGGTACTACGATATCGAAACGACACGTCGCTGTCGCTTAAATTGTCGCTCGCTACGACACGGCCATACTGACGAGTCACACGTCCTCGTGTGTACCTGAAACAACCAAATAAAAGTGTAGAGCAACATGTTACGTTCGGCCTGCTCGGCCAACCTGATTATCACATAATTAAGAAAATGTCTGATCAAGCAATCACTTTACAATGAAATCAATGAAAAATAGTCAAAGGGAAAACAATAGCTAAAACCATGATCTTCGCCCTAACTAGCGAGTCGCATAACTCACTTCGGGCCACTCCAAGTCAGCCAATATCAATAGTCTCATCGAGACTTCGGGCCACTCCAAGTCAGCCAATACTAATAGTCTCATCGAGACTTCGGGCCCCCGCCGTACCGTCAGCCGCGCACCGCTCCCTGAACGACCATAACATGACCGCAGTTACGACTACGACTAACGCATACAGTGCAGCCAAATAAATCATGATTTTACCTCAGGTTTTGTAACTATCATCAACCAGTTGAAGACCAGCAATTTCCTAATCACATCACTATCATCCGCGTTTACTAATGCTTGATCAAAAGGCATCTTCCCAATTATGTCATGGTCATACTGTATGTTCTATTAGCAGTCTATAATTCTAATAAGAATCGAACTTATCAAACAACTACAATAATTTTGATTCAGCTTTGTCTGGTTATTTTCTTTACAAGATTGTCTACCTTAAATCTCACTGCCTATGCTATGCATCTATACGCGGAAATAAGAAACGATACGACCTGAAATCGCACTACATATGCTTCTATACGCTGCAATGAAAAGTTTACAGAAGGTTCACACGACCCTATTCAGGATTTTTGCGATTGTCGTTTGTTACATAGCCAGAGCTGCTACTGTCAACAGTCACACAGAATAAGAATATCAAAACAGTAAAATCCGATACAAAAACGTCATATTATGATGCCTAGCCAATTCTAATCTAAGAAATATGACGTTTGTGGCAACCAACTTCCTAGTTACCCTGACTTCCCCTGAGATTCCGGTTATTTCCAGTTACAGTCGTCAGTATGCGTCAAAATCGTAACTAAACCTGAGTGAGCCATCTGTACCTATAGGCGCCACGCGCGCTGTTTCCCTAATTTGATGCAATGAGAAATGATCCGACAGTGTTTGAATTTAGCTCACGATAAACTATCATCATACGTTGTGAAATATCGCGTTGCGCTACGAGTAGAAACAGGCTAGAAAATGGAGAATTGTATGGTCAAATTATGTTTGCACTTTGTACCTAATTCCTTTGTTTACTACGCACTACCTCGCGTTATCGTTGGCTAAGCTGATAGAATAAGGATGATGGTACACTACGTACGAGCTAGATCTTGTAAACGGATGTACATCTCACCTGTAGTTACTCGCGTGGTAAACCGTTGATAATCGAACACCAAAACTCGCGTAACAAATTGCACAAAACTTTATACACAGGTGGAATTAGGTGGAATATCAGTTTCGATTGCACTCAAATCTGCCATAATAGCGGTAAAACATGAAACCGGGTTAGAAACTGTAACTGTGCTAAGATAAGACGATCCTTTGTTAAAAACGAGAATAACGAAATAAAGTAGTCGAACCGATCACTATCTCGTGTGGCATGATATTATTTTGTGCAATCACAAATGTCACTATTAAACTATGACTACCCCCATGAAAATTCCTCGGAACACGACTATCGCGCCTGTTAAAATTACGTTAGCAAATAGACGAAACCTCATGAAAATTTATTCGCGGCACTTTTATAAGGCGAAACGAAAAGTATACTCTGACCCGAAAATCTGCACCATTATCAAAGTAAACTGATTACGACTCACCGGATTGTTCAATTGTCTCGCGTAGGCCTCTTGCAGTAGAGGACACTCTGTTCGCACCACGCCTCCGGTCCGGTCCTGGAACCACCGCCGCTGCCGCCGCCATTGCCTCTGCCGTTGCCACCGCTTTGATTGCCGCTGCCCGCTGCCGCCGCTTTGATTGCCGTTGCCCGCTGCGCCACCTTGCCGAACTTCTTGTATCATCTTCTTCCGGGTCTTGATTTTTGTTAGCTTCTAACATCCGCATATCGTGAACTGGTTCTGTTGCTTGATAAATCGACGCCTGTCTTTGTTGCCGGTTGGATGCCCGAGGTGATCCCGCTTCTGATGTCGTCTAGAAGGGGGTGGTGTGGGCTGGTGTGTCTTGTGTCTTCTTCTGGTTTCTGGTGTGGCAGGAGTGCTATCCTGCGGTTTCACGGGTGTGGGCACGTAGTGGGTCCTCAGGCAAATCCAAGTAAAGTCAGGAAATGGTAACGAACTCAGATTTTATTCAGGATTCTCAAGGAATGCAGTTTACAGGATAAGTATGCACCAAAGTGCATCTAGCAAGTGCAATGAACGTGACCGGTCCGACGTGTGCACCGTTCCACGGTCAGGAATGAGAATGCACCAGCCGACCCGATCCACATCGGATCACACGGACGTTTATTGCACTTTTACAATGAACCAATCAGAGAGCTTCAAATCCCACTAGTTATTCTCGGTTGCCGGTACTACGATATCGAAACGACACGTCGCTGTCGCTTAAATTGTCGCTCGCTACGACATATGCATATTTGTTAGTGTCTCAGGCTTACTTATTAACAATTCTATTTTAAGGTATTAATTTTCTTGTGATTAATACCGACAAACCGAACAAAAGCTATGTTGTAAAACCTATTTAATAAAGTAACAATTATTGCTGTAAAATATTATTGTCTGAAAAAAACCGAAACCTTACATTTAAAATTGTGAGTCAGCGAGACAGACTGTATGGGTTATTTAAAAACCGTACTTAGTGCTTCTTCACTTGATAAGGTTTTTTTCTATATTTTGTTGTGCAGGTAGGTGACTTCGAGCCTTCGCCGAATTTATTTGGTTGAGACTAGTTTTTGTTCGTTCACTGGAGATTCCTTGAATCCCGTCTGAATCATTTTGTTACTCTGACGGGGTGATTTATCAGATCGGCGACCGAAATCAAAGTCAACATAAAATACGCGTGGCTATAAAATAAACCGAGCCACTATCAGCATATTTATTGTCGCTGAGTCATTATTTATTCACGGAAGCTTTTAGCATATATCGTCGTAGCAATCTCAAAATATTTATGGACAAATTAAAAGTAATATTTCGAATTATGATTTCATCATTTTAATGAACGCTCTTTAATACAAAATACGCTTTAATACAAATTACCAAAAAAACTGACAAAGATATGAGGGCGCGGCATACAGACAGACACTCAGACAGACTTGACAAAATGATAAGGGACGAAATGATGAGGGATCACTAGTAGACTATCAAACCCTAAATATACCTATATCAAAAGATTGCATTGCATTTTCAAGGCAAAACTGGGATATTCTGCGTGTTCATCAATTCAATCTTCGTAAAAATACACCTCGTTCGAGAATAAACAAGAAATACTCAATTTTTTTGGGGATAGTTGTTCAGTTTAACGGGTTGAACCTAAGGTTTTCTGAAAAGTCGGTCAAACGGGACCTCCCTGTATGATGTACCGCTTTGCGCATTTTCCGCAGAAAGTAGTTATTCTTGTGATATAATGCACGGCGCCGTCTTCCTTGGTCCTTTCCGTTTCCGGTAAGGATATTTTATTTAGAATGGCCCTCCAGAACTACGCTGAGAAGATATATATTTTTGGATGGCTTCAATTGCACTTTCACTCACAATTCCTGTTGAGACATTCATATATTACGCCTATATCCCTATCATGTCGTGTGATGCCGGCCTAGAATAGCATCACCCCAATTCTACACGTGGGTGTCGTAAAAAGCGACTAAGGTATAACTATCCAGGAAATGGGCATCAGCGTTCCCTGTGAATTAAACATCATGCACTGCGCTCGCCGATCCGCCTGCCAAGCGCGATGAGTAATTGAGTATGGCAATACCCCCCCAATACGGGGGAGGCCCATGTCCAGCAGTGGACTGTTGTGGCTGTAAAGGTATATCCCTAGCGGGTTAGGCACAGTTTAAAAGCTTAATAGTAATTCAGAAGACTGTATATCGCCATAGCGACAGGTTTTCAGCCCGTCGCCTAAAATTGCAATACATATCAATTCTCAAATCCTTAGTCGCTTTTTACGGCACCAACCGGAAAGATATTGGGTGATGTTGTTCTAAGCATCGATCGACGGCGTCTATACAGGGAGTAACGGAAAGGGTATAACAAGCCGAAAGGAGGTCAAGGTACTCATGAAACTGAACAACTTTCCCCATGGAACATGGGTCGAAATATGAAAAAAAAATTTGAACCTCCCATACAAATTCGCCGATCACCTGACTGATTTAGTATGGGAGGCCCAATTTTTTTTTTCATATTTCGACACATGTTCCATGGGGAAAGTTGTTCAGTTTCATGAGTACGTTCACCTCCTTTCGGCTTGTAATACCCTTTCTGTTACTCCCCGTATACGGGGTGTAAGGGACGGTGCGGTGTAACGAAAACTTTACAGGCGTGCTCAGACTGAAACTGAACAACTTTCCCCATGGAACATAATTATGGTGGTAAACGAAAAAAAATGTTGACTTCCCATACAAAGTTAGTCAGCTGATCGTGAATTTTGTATGGGAGGCCGAAAAAGATTCTCATTTCCCACCATTGACTCCATAGTAAAAGTTGTTCAGTTTCATGGTCTGATCATGCCTGCAAGGTTTTCAATACACCGTCCCTTACACCCTATATATCTTTTACGGCAACATCCGTTTCATATCTTACGGTTCGTCTGTGGAGTTGGCGCCTTACTCGTAAACCCGCACCAATTTATACATCTTTCAACAATACCGCGGCCTTTCGAATAGGCCATATTTGACAGCTGTCAATAGCATAAGGTCTATTTTTTTTTGTTGCCCTGCCTTCAAGTATAGGTTTGACAGCTGTCAGATTTGGCCTATTTACCGGCCATTCTTTAGGTCGCGTGATTTTTGCGTCCACATGTAAAGAATGTTATAATCTACATTCAATAACGAATAGATTATCTCTGCATACTCGCTGTGATAATTATTTTGTTTACGGAAACGAATACCTGATGTTTCCTGACCTAATTTGTGTCTATACCTAAGAAATGGTAGCATGTCTGTGTCATGCCAAAAAACTAAAATTTACTATTGAACCTTACAAACAAATCCTCATAAACCAGAACGTTTTGAAATCACTTATTTTTCTATACTTTTTATCAGCAATGCTGGCCCAACATAATTTTTATATGATTTGCTTTTTTCTCATTCCACTTAATACGTGAACTTTTTTTAGCTTTTGCTGCACATTTTTGAAGAAAACCGAGAGAAACCTGCACTGCAAATCCTCACGTGCTACGAAGCTCTACGAGATCCGTAGCTCGCTCTACGACGTAGCGCGCTGCTACGATCAATTTCGAACTTTATTTTATACGGCGAATATCATTCCCTTGTGACAAGCAAGTAAGTGCCTTTTCTTATACAATAACATCATTCCATCTTTTCTTGTCATTTCTGTGAACAATAGAGTATCTTGATGGTAACCATAACAGGTTTCAGTAAAGACGCTTACCATAATGTAGTAAAACATCACCCTAAATACCTTCTCACCGGTTAAAACGAAAAGCGAAATACAATCTTGATCAGTTCTTTGTACAACTGACACTCTAACTGTATTGCAAGAAGTTCCAGTTCCAATCAATCCTGTAAAGTTGAAAACGATGAAAGAAAACCAAAGAAATGTCAGCTCGGCTAGAAAGCATGCCGCGTCATTTAGAGTATTCTAATTTTTTTTCATGTCTTTGTAAATTCACACATCAAGATAAGACGCATGACAGCAGGTCTAAGCAAGAATCAGAAGAACCAGATCCCGGATTTGGTTGGAAGTAGAAAAATCCGGAAAATTAAACGGTCCCGGACTGACGCATCCGCTAACGCTGCGTATCACACAACGCTGTGTCGACGGATGCGTGAGATAAATCGTTTGACATAAACCGTATTTGAGTGATGGATGATCGAAATTCGTATTGTCCGAACTCATGCACTACGCCGCGCAAAAACAACGCACAAATGAAGTAAGTACGTGTTTTTTTCGTCTAACACATCTCTTTCATTACATCATTGCAGATAGTACATGGAAAGGAATGATCGTCCCACCTCTCAGCTCTTCGGCTGTTCGCAAGTTTCATCCTTTGTTCTAACATTGTTATTGAACTTGCAACTTGTCATGGCTTGTGCAATGTCGTCGCTAAAACGGAAATGTCGTCGTAATGTCATCTGTTGCCCTTTGTATGTGGCCAGCCCATTTCCATTTTAACTTTAATATGTGCTTTATTACGTCTCTTGCCTGTGTTTTCTTTCTTATTACTTTACTGTTTATTTTATCTTTAAGCTTAATATTTAAAAAACTTCTTTCGATTCCTCTTTGGCATGATCTTACTTTGTTCATGTTCGATTTTGTTAGAGACCAGGTTTGACATGCGTAAGTTAGGCACGGTGCTAGGCATATATTCATAGCTTTAGTTTTGAGTTTAATGGGTAATGAGCTTTTAAAGATTTCCTGCATGGACCAGTATTTGTTCCACGTGTTTTTTATCCTTCGATCAATTTCCTTATCCATGCAAGATACAAACGATATGAGATGTCCTAGATATACATAGTTATTAACATATTCCAAAGCGGTTGTTTGTATAGAGATGGGGATTGGATATTTATTTGTCATTAACTTTGTTTTGTCCTGGTTTATGTACAATCCCACAGCTCTACTTTCTTCACTTAACGTCTCTAGCATGTATTGCAAGTTTTCAGGTGTTTCAGATAAGACAACAATGTCATCAGCAAATCTCAAATGTGTCAAATATTTACCATTAATTTTGATTCCCATTTTGTCCCAGTTTATTTTCTAAAAATTGACTCTAGCACCGCAATAAATATTTTTGGCGAGATTGGGTCGCCTTGTTTTACGCCCTTTTGTATAGGAAATTGTGGTCCTCTCGTTTCCAAGCGTACTCTTGCTGTACTATTCTTGTAGATAGATTTGATAATCTCTATGTAGTTGTTACAAACTCCTTGTTCGTTTAATGCTTGCCATATCGAGTTATGCGTTATAGAGTCAAAAGCTTTGCTATAATCTATAAAAGCTATGTAGAGAGGCAGGTTGTATTCATTAAATTTTTCGATTATATTTTTCAATGTGTATATGTGGTCTACTGTAGAATATTTTTTCATGAACCCGGCCTGCTCTATTGGTTGGTTTTCGTCAATAGTTTTCGTGATTCTTCGTAATAAGGTAGATGCAAATACTTTATATATACATGATGTCAGGCTGATGGGTCTATAATTTGATATTGATTTCGGGTCACCTTTTTTATAAAGAAGTATTATTTCAGCACACATCCATTGTCGTGGTAGCTGGTTTTGTCGCAGAATAGAATTGAATAGGTTTCTTAAATGATTTATAAGTATATCTCTACAAGATTTCATCATATCATTTGTGAACCCGTCGGGACCTGGGCTTTTGTCACTTTTTAAGTTGTTTATGGACATTTCAATTTCATCTTTCAAAAAAGGTAAAACACTCTCGTTATTTCTAGGTGTGTATTGAGTAACATCAGCTTGTGCTACGGGGCAGCAATATAAATCTTGATAAAATTGTGTTGCTATTTTTAATATGTCTCTTCTGTTTGAGACAACCGTATTTGAAGTATCTTGCAGGTGAGTTAGGATTGGCTTTACATTTTCCAATCTCTTGAAAGCTTTTTTAACGCCTCCAGTCTTCTCCAGGTATTCTTCAAGTATATTTGCTCTATAATTTTTTGTGTTCTGTTTAATTTTCTTTTGTATAACTCTGTATAGTTTGCTGATTCTTAGTTTATCCTTTTTAGTTTTCTGTTTTTTATGTTTTAGTTCGTATCGTTCTTGTTGAAGTTTTATAATTTCTTCTGTTATGATAGAGTCTTTTTTAGATTTTTGTTTTGATATTGTTGATTTCTTTAAACATTTTAGTATACTTGCTTCTATTTTATTAAGTTTCATCCTTTGTTCTAACATTGTTATTGAACTTGCAACTTGTCATGGCTTGTGCAATGTCGTCGCTAAAACGGAAATGTCGTCGTAATGGAAGGAAAGTCACTTTACAATGACAAGGAACGTGTTTTCATAAGTAGTATTGCACGGGCGACCGACGCCAAACTTTTGAAAATATTGAGCTCTTTAAAAACATACAAGTCAATAGTTAGTAAATTCATAATTTTGTCGAAGGTCACTTGATGAAGGGCGCCACACACCGCGACCGTATGCGTAACGTGAACGTGATCACGTTGGTGATGTTGTATCGTATGGGATTGTATGAGAAGCCGCACACTGCCTGCGTACGCGTGCGCGCGTATTTACGCGGTGTGGGGTGTCTCATACAATCCCAAGCCTCACTCGTAGCTCGCTCGACCTATTTACATGTTGTTATACAAATAGTAGGTATATAGGTAAGTCGGTAATTTAATTTAACAGCAAATAATCACGACAGTTGCAGGGGTGCTTTCGTGGAATTCTTCGCAACACTGAAAACTAATTACTCTTCTAGGGTATTAACTGAAATTCACTTTCATTTACTCATACATTCGATACTACGAAGTACACACTCTTGCAAACACAATATTAAATTTTCGACAGCATATTTAAATATCTAGTAGAGAGGGGAATTTTTATCTAAAATATTAAAAATTTTATTGGTTGGGTTGGTAGCTTAGGATGTCCAAAACCAAGGCTTTTCCCTAAAAATATTACACATGTTGACAGGATTTTTACTCATAATTTGTTTTTATTGAGCTCTTGGTTTTTTTACTACTCTCCTCTCTCTCTCTTTCGTGAGCGACTCTGAGTCATCCAACATGGAGACCCCTAGTGCCAGAGTTTAGACTACTAAAGCGGGACACTCTCTCTCTGTATAAAAAAGTTATCACTATAGCTAGGCGGCAGTCAGTTATTTCTCTTGGTTCTAACAAGATATGCTATCCAAAACCCAAACCAAAGCCACATATCCCTTTACGCTCTGTTATTTCTCATGTTATTGGATGGGTCTACGGTTACTGTACTGCACTTCACTGACCAATCCGTATTTTGTATTCCACGTTTCAAAACACTTTTCAAAATTAGTAGCCATGGTTCACTTGCTCAATTTCGCAAACAAAGATTGAGCCACGGTAGCCCAGATGGAAGAAGCGTCGCTAGTACACCGGGTATTTAGTATTCTTTACCAGTACTAATAGCGAAAAGTCGCAAGTACAAATCCTACCTACAACAAAAAAATATGATAAAAAATTCTAAACATCATATTCTGCAGCGAAAGCACTGATATATCAAAGTTCTTGAAATCACAGTGACTAATTTTCAATAGCTGCAATATCATGTTAGAAGCATAGGACCCTGTATATTTATTTCCATTACCCTATTTCAACACGTATGGCACTGACGTAATGTAAGAGGATAATCACTTGAAATTAAATTTATGGAAGGGACGGATTTCACTAAAGTTCTACACATAACTAATGTGTAGGTAGTCAGACGAACTATTGTCAAGCAATTTAGGACAAGATAATACCTAGAACCTCACTTAAATGTGTCATCATCTGCCTGCCCTTATCCCAAATTGGTTGGGGTCGGCGCAACATGTTTTGTTAGAGCACAAAATCATGTAGCAAAGGATTTGGCAATGATTTATGACCGGCCACCTCCTGGCAACAACCCTCTTTGGGTATGCTATTGTAGGTGGTATCATCGCCACTATGCGGTTGATGATAGTCGACAGATTTTTAGCCGAGGTCAAAAACTTTACTTCGCCTCACTAACTGGACTAGGGTAAGGGTGCGAGTATTCTTAGCCGCTACCACAGGGGAGCAACGCATTATTTTGACAACTTGGCTTTATTGCTGCAAGGAGCGGTATAATATTGCATAGCAAATCCGTATTATTATGACACATAGCCATGACGCCGCACCACCTTGCGGCCATCACAGTCCATCATTTGCTTATTTTTGAAAACCGCAATATCTTGCGTTGACGTTAGCTTTTCTTTACATCTAACTCATTGTTTGTCAAGTCCCCAGTCGCTACCACCGCTATGCAAATATTTTGCTAACGCTACATTTTAGTAGGGTGACGTACCTATTATTATGAGAATGAGGGTGAGTCGGCCAAATTCGTGAGTCGCGGGTGACAAGGGCTCAACCCAGGATAAGGACATTGCTGTATTCTAATTACTGTTTTAGCAAATGGGCTATTGTTTTAACAATTTCAGTCATGTTTTCATTATAAATGAGTAAGCAAATATTCCAGTTCGTACCGTAAGCAAGCCTTTGTTGACTTTTGACTGAGCTGAGACTTGATTTAAGATAACTTGATTTTCGATTTGGCTTGACTTGATAAATATTAACTTCAAGTATTTACAGTCCTTTAGATGTAACAGCCTCCCACCGTTTATCTGCTTTGTATAAAAAGTATCATGTAGTCGATTTTCCGCAGATTTTCTATTCGCTGTGTATGTCGCAAGAATGGCTCACTAAATAATGTACGGACAAAATGCAATGTTTGTGCACATTTTTTATATCTTATGCACCTTTCAGTACCTCAAATCTACTTATATCTGAAAATAGATTTTCCGCAGACTTTCTATTCGATATTCACTGTCTGTACGCCGGTATGTCACAAGAACGGCTCACTAAATAATGTACGGGCAAAATACATTGTTTGTGTAATACTTATAGCCTTTCACCATTTAGCTGTTTAGCATAAAAAGTACCATAGTCGATTTTCCGCAGATTTTCTACTCGCTCGCTATGCACCGTCTGTACGCCGGTCTGTACGCCGGTATGTCGTAGGAACGACTCATTGATTAATGTACGGGCTAAATAAAATATCTAAGTCAATTTTATGTACCTTATTATAAGTCTACTAGCTGCTCAAACCTACTTATAGGCGTTCACCATTTAGCTTCTTAGCATGCAAAGTAGCATAGTCGATTTTCCGCAGGTTTTCTACTCGCTATGCACCGTCTGTACGCCGGTATGTCGTAGGAACGGCTCATTGATTTATATAGGGTGTATTTTTATTAGTGGCGGATCCGTTAAGGGTGTGGTCTGTCAATGAAACTGAACAACTTTCCCCAAGGAACATAGGTCGAAATATGAAAAAGAAATTGGTCCTCCCATATAAATTGACCCGGCCGGCCAACACACTTAGTATGGGAAGACCAAAATTTTTTTTCGTATTTGGACCTATGTTCCTTGGGGAAAGTTGTTCAGTTTCATTGACAGAACACACCCTTAACGGATCCGCCACTAATAAAAATACACCCTATATACGGGCTAAATAAAATATTTACGTCAATTTTATGTACTTTATTATAATGGTAGGCTTAAAAACCAAGCGATAGCGACAACGACGCGCGTCGTTGTCGCTGTCAAATGACTGGTTTATATGGGTTTGTACGGGGAACCAGAAAGACCGAGCGTCGGCGTCGTTGCGGCGCGCCACGACGCCGTCACGTTGACAGCGCGCTGAGAAGCTTAGAGTTTGTATGGGATGCTGTCGGGATTTTCTACAAGACCGCAGCGACAACGACGCCGTCAAAATTTGACGGCGTCGTTGACGCGCGTCGTTGTCGCGACGCTTGGAAAATAAGGGTACCATGAGTCTCCTAGCTGCTCAAACCTACTTATAGGCGTTCATCATTTAGCTTCTTAGCATGCAAAGTACCATAGTCGATTTTCCACAGATTTTCTACTCGCTATGCACCGTCTGTACGCCGGTATGTCGTAGGGACGGCTCATTGATTTATATACGGGCTAAATAAAATATTTACGTCAATATGATGTACTTTTTTATAAGTCTCCTAGCGGCTCAAACCTTATAGGCGTTCACCATTTAGCTGCTTAGCATGAAAAGTACCTTAGTCGATTTTCCGCAGATTTTCTACTCGCTATGCACCGTCTGTACGCCGGTATGTCGTAAGAACGGCTCACTGAATAATGTACGGGCAAAATGCGATCGCGCTCAGCCAAACTGCTTTAAAGTCAGCTCGAATAAGCCTTCTTACCATACGCTGCATTTTCAACGCGTCACGGCAACTTTATAACTAAAAGAGATATTGAAAGATAATCTCTATTTGAACATGAAAGTGGTTTTATTCTCGCAGTTGAGGATTGTGTCTAAATATTTGTTTATATGATACGTTGTGTTATTTATTTCTAAACTTCATAAATGATAAAATATAATATTAGCCACAAATGCTTGGCGACTAAATTGGTCAATAGTGTAAAAATAAATTATGTTTTGGTTGGTAAATGTACTTAGTAATTATGTGGTGCTAATAGTTTAGCGGCAAAAAGGGTGAAATTTTACTAGTGACCGATAGCGAAAACTCAGAACCGGCTGGTGCTAGGAACAATACTTTCCTCAAGGAACATAGATCGAAATAGAAAAATAACTTATACCTTCCATACAAAATTGCTGAGCAGCTGATTTGAGTACCTATAAGGGAGGTCCACATTTTTTCATTAATGTTGACTATTGAAGTTTGATTACCTTAACAAATCCCACCTCTGAATTTTGTTTTGTGCATTCCACCAAAAGAGCAGGTAAGTTCCGAAGCAATAATGAAATGGAACCGCACGTACGAACTTTGCACACAACTTTCCGAACAAACTTCGCAAAATAGGAACATCCACATTAGTTCAAAGTCAAATTTCTAACTACTCCACCAAAGTTCTGCCGCTAAACTATTGGAAGTTAGGTGCACTTGCTCACACAACTTTTTCTCTATATGATCAGAAATTGAAATGAAACTAAGGAACCTAGATGCAACTTTACTCTTCACTTAGTCTTATAAAATTATGTTTCTATGATAGCTATTCTCTCATTGGCTCATGGGTCGCTCGACAAATTTGTACCGCACAGCGATAATGATTGAGTTTTATAGGATGATAGATGCTTCGAGTTTTAGTTGTGATTGCGATTTGATCCTTAGAATAACTGAAAAAACCCTCATCAAAACGTTTAAGGAATCATGATTAAAAAGTTATAATAGTAGCTTTCAATAAAATCGTTATAAATAGCCAGCTTAGATTGATCCCTTAGATAGATTGCTGGATCGATCATAAGGGCCTTACCACAATAAAGTTAGATACGCATTGAACGTGTGTCTAGCGTTTACTTCTTTGTATGAAACTTTAAACACACGCTTAACGTGTGTATATTTTTTTGTGGTAGAGCCTTGAGTGTTTCTAAAACTATCTACTCCTCGCCTATTGAATAAATGTTTTATCCAACTTCTACATCTCTCGGGAATATTATTTGACAGAGGCTTTATGTAAATTCACGTAACAACACCACGCATTAACTTATAATCGTTGCCTGTAATGCTACTTGCAAACTCTACTAAGTACTCATAAGGGAAACTTACAACATCGTTCAGTAGTTATTATTATGGATTAATCCCTGAACTCTCTTACAAGGAAACTTCCATACACAAGGCTTGTCTGAGGTTAAAATTTGTTTGTTATGTATTATTTAACTTAGTATTCATCAGTAAACATTCAAAAACTTGTCAGTGGGAAAGGGAATAATCATATGTTTCTTTTTAATTCAAATTCTATTTTGAATTTTGGCATGTAGATAAGTTAAGTAAGATAAAGCCTAGTGTACTATGTGTGATTTCATATACCTAATATTTAACCTAAAGTTTTAGCCTTGGTTTTAAAAATAATTCAAATTTCAGTTCACGTAATAGCTTCACATCTAAATGAAATGAACCGCAAATTCGTAATAACTCAAAATATTTTCAGCATAGTTCCCAGCTTTTGAAATTTCACTGACAAAGCTAGCAAAAACTAACTTCGAAACTAACTATTGCATGAAATATGTGCTTTATAACTTCATTAATCATGGTTGAGAGCTCTATCAAAGTTTGCGTCCATATTTCAGTCAGATGTAACCGAGGGCAAACGTACTTTATTTTAAAATACATGGTTTCGCTGTTTTAGTTCATGTAAATCACAAGCAACAAACGTAGGTAAAATTTGGATTGCTAAATTATGTAAAGGTATGAATTTTAAAACATCTTTGCATAATATTTTGATAAAAAAAACGTGGCAAGGAAATATAAAAAGTTTATAAGCAATCCACTTACTTGATACCTTACTCTAAACATTATAAATCACCTTGTTGTAATCTGTTTATAGATTCTCCAGCCATCTATTACAATTACAAACATAAAAATACATTTTCTGATCGTCCGTCTCTCAATGCCGGGCAATCAATGCTACATGCTTACCTATCGAAAACTTGTTATTTTGGCAGTTCGATAAATACCCTACCGCAAGTCAAACGGAGCAGATAGAGATAGAATGTGAAAAATGTGTTCAAAGGCGGTAGATCAAAGATGAAAAATTACCCACCGTACATCACACGAATAGGTTTTCTGCCACAACTTCGAATCTATACTTTACACTCACTATCATTTTTCATAAAGTATCTAGAGGGATAAAGGCGTGCGTGATATGTGTAGGTATCTAGACAAGAAGCTAGAATAACTGCATTATGTAATGGATCTATGCTGTGCTGTCCAAAGAAACGATAAACAACTGTGGAATAAAATACAGTTGAGTTTTTGTGCAAATAATAAACAGTAAAGTTTAAAAAAGAAAAATATAGGTAGACTGACTATAGATTTATCTAGAAGAAGTTAATGCACAAAAGAAATTTAAAATTATATTCCTAATACTATTTCTCAACGGTACCTATCAATCAGGGTGTCTGTCATGGTTAGAAGATAAAAAATAAACTTTTTAGGAATAATCTTTTGACCCGTCCGCACCTTATTATTTTAATTTCCTTCTTTTTTCGCGCATAAAAATTACGCTCACGCGTCTTATAAATTGAAATTGACTCTATTGTTAGACAGAATCCGTATTGAATATTTTAAGATTCTGTCTAACAAGGCAGTTTGGAAATTCAGTTATAAGTATTTGCTCTGTAGAAAGTGTGTGCCATCTTAAGATTTTAAAGATATTTTGAATAATGAGCAAAAATGCCTACTTAAGCGATAATTTATTTATATTTTAATAAAAATATTGCAAATTGGTGTAAGTATTCCGCTTTTACAAATATTACCTCTATGTTGCGCTACGTAAGCTTCGTTCTCTGCTCGCTACGGATTTATATTTGCTTTCTTTCTTTTCGTATGGGACACCGAGTCGTTCAACGAATTTGCTACGAACTTAATACAAATTTCATAACACTACAAGTTCAATAATGCTCTAATTTTATTGTATTTTTACTTTATTTTCAGAAAGTGATTTTACCCCAAAAACTGTCATCATTTCGCGCAGTCGGTCACAAAGAAGTTGGTCAATCACCTTCTGCTCCAAATGGCACGTGAGCATAGAGCAAGAGAACTTTCAGAGATAACTCTTAAACCAGAACAAATCAAGCAGAACAAATCCATGAAACCCCGAAAAAGATCAGATTTGGCACACTTTATTACACAACTTACCTAATGCACAGAAAATCCTACACAATATTTCAATTGTATTGTGTATTTTTATTAGTTTTTCATGGCTTCAGTCTGGGTCGTATCGTAGAGATCTATTTGAAACATTTCCTTGTTCTGAGCACGTACGATGGAGAAATCATTTTCTGTGTAGGTGTAACGGCCTTCCAGCAATTTGCTTCTGTTAACGCTACCTTTGAATTACATCATGGAGCGAACGTAAATTGGACCAGACCGTACCTACATACGAACGTTGGTATTTTAGTAGTAGCTAAGCTTTATATTTAAAAATGTATGCTTTTTGAAAGCCGGCATCATATACGGTAAAATACTAACCGTGTAATCGTTTTTGCCGAAGTGATGTCGGCATAGAACTATTTCTTTCCCATGAGTGTTGTAAGAGGCAAAGAAGAGACTCGAGTTGTGACTTTGGATGTTGGGTGATACTTTATTTTCTGAATTACCCTCGAATGGTTGTCACACTTACACGCAGCGTAGGTTAATTATTTCGTCCATGGACCCTCTGCCTACCCCGCAAGAGCTTTAGACGTGATGTGTTGTAAAGTCAATAAGTTTTCGAATACCTGCAATCTGTGACATAGTTTAATTTGTTAGTAACGTTTCCCCATCGGTCCACAATTTGCACTGCACTGCCCTGCGGCGCTCGGTATGAATCTGTGCTAATAAAGATGGCGGCAATCCGTGCCAATCCCCACGTTGTTCCATTTTCAAAAATACGCGAACAATAACTTTATCGGTTTTGCATTTCAAACGCCGAACGAAACTTATTTATATTGAAAAGGGATAACCGGAAATAGGTGTCTAGTAAAATATTAAAATGAATAAATTCGACTGGACTAAAGTTTTGTATGGTGGTATTTATTTTTACAGACGAATGAATTGATATGATTTTGGTGTTGTGTCGACAAGCGTGAGAATAATAAATGAACCTTTACTTATACAGGGTGGTCCCAAATGATGGACTTTATTGTACTTCAAACCAGTGTCCAGTACTTCGCCAAGCACAGCAGCGCACAGTTGTAAAGGTCTCGGGGCGTACATGATGTTGGGTAGGTACGCAGGGTAAGACAATAGTGGCCTTACCACAAAAAAGTTAGACCAGCGTTGAACGCGTGTCTAGCGTTTTTTTTTGTATGAAGTTTTATTTTAAACACGCGTTCGACACTGGTCTAACTTTTTTGTGGTAAGGCCCTAGATGTTACATAGTCTGACGAGAGGCACCAAACCAGTCATCCAAACTGTAAACCCCCAGTTAAGGGGAATCCCACACCTGACGATAGGTATATTGCATCTACCATGTAACGCAGACAGAAGCCAATGCAAACTGTATATATGTATATTAAATAAAGTCGGTAGTAGTTGCCGGAAAAGCCTCTCCGGTATTATTATTTTGAATCACTCTCCTCTGCCCTAAGATTACCTGGAAGAAATTGCTTCTGAGCATGTTTACTATTTTGAAGAAATTTTTCCACAAGATAGTATTTTTCTAGTGTTTGATTTCCAATATCTAGTGTTTGATTAAAACACCAAGTGTTCCAAAAAATACTATCTTGTGGAAAAATTTCTTCAAAATAGTAAACATTCACAAATCGGAAAAAGCTCCATCTCTCGTCAACTTGTACATACGTAATGTTGTCAGTTGAGTGACTGTATAGTTCTACTACAAAGTCATAGATGGCGCTCAAGCTACCCGTGAGTAGTCAAGTGACAAAGCAATATGAACGAAGCAAGTGGATCACAATTTCGCCGCCTCGGGCAGAACCCGCCGTGGTGTAGCGGCTTAACACGTCTGACCCGGCTTGTCAGAAGACGTGGGTTCGAATCCCGCCGGCGGTGTGAATTTTTTCCGCTTGCTTCGTTTGTATTAACTTTGTAACCAAAAAGTTAATGCTTCTGAGCAATAAGGCCGCCTAAACATTTCTTTGAAATTGTGTAATCCTCTTCTGATTTTGTAACCTTTAAAGTATATTCTTATCTTATAACTACTAACTGATTATCCCAGTGATAAGGTAGGTAGAGTTCAGGGCATTTCTAATGAAGTTATACCTATGTAGGCTCAAGAAAATAGCCTGATAGTTCTAATGTCATACCAAAACATGAAGCAATATTTAAATGTACATATTCCTCACATTCAATGGAGAGATAGGTACCTACTTATTGGCATAACCTTTTAATAGGTATTCTGAGTTTTAATATTCGTGCATGATGTACCTACAACTAATCGTTTTGAAACTAGCACTTGCACCCTAGTATAGTAGAGGAGCCAGTTGTTATCCAAACGTAGCCAAGGCGATAAGCGCACGACAAAGTGCAGGCGAGATGTAGGCAAGTCGCCGACGACACATAATTCAGGAGCTGGTGCACCGAAATACCTGCATACTGAGCTTCGTATTCAGCGCCACAGAGTTGAATTAGATATTCTAAGATATGTTCGTCCAACAGAGTAACAAAAGAAAACGAGTAGTAGTTCTTTTGATGTCAAAGTGATAGAAATCCATCCTAGGTATTCTCAGTTTTAAGATTCTTGTATGACATGTACCTACCTACTTACTTTTCATGGGACAAGCACTTGCACCTTAGTATAGTAAAGGAGCCAGTTGTTATTCGAACGTAGCCAAGGCGATAAGCGCACGACAAAGTGCAGGCGAGATGTAGGCAAGTCGCCGACGACACATAATTCAGGAGCTGGTGCACCGGAATACCTGCATACTGAGCTTCGTATCAGCACCACAGACTAAACTTAAATAAATTTTGCGATACCACATGATTTTTTTCACCTAACAACAACAACTTATTTATAAATGTACTTTGTTAAATGATGTTAAAAATGGAATTCAAGATTACTTAATTTTCTCAGATTTTCCTGAATTCTAGGTATACTTGGTATTTCGGCTCAAAAGCGAAAGCAGGTGTGTCAGCATGCGCACTGTAGAGAGGCTTACCTATCTTGCGCGCGTGAAGACAAAGATGTGTCAAATCGTATGGAATTTATCAAAACAAGTGAAGACTTTTGACATAGGGGTTAAGAACAAAATCGATGACGCGGGTCTCATGCTAGCTATACATGCATAAAAAACATTATTAAGTTGTCGTAATGAAGCAAATGGGTTGTAAGCAGATTAAACTTAGCTACCACTAGAATGACAAATAGAATTCCAAGAATGCTAAAAACGCTCCGGCTAACTATACGTATGGAACACCTTTTTAAAATATTGACAGAATGTAATTCCATTTACTTGTCAATCACTGAGGCATAAAGTTACATGCTGTGTGGTTAGCCTGGCCAGCCCCGAGGCAGTGCCTTTATTTTTATTTTTTTTATCCCGCCCGTGCCGCGTTTAGAGTAGGAACACAAATTGTTATAAAAAATAGAAAATTTTGCATTAGAAATTTTCTCTTTTTTAAGTTTGAATTAGAATGTGACTTTCTTAAAGAGAATCTTGTAAATTCCTACTAAGAAATAAATTATTGAATTTGAATTTGAATTTGCTTCCAAAACTAAGTAAACAATTTTTCGTTCTCCGGAAATAGAGCAGCTACATCAATTTTTAGCCGGCGGCTAGAGCCGGAAGAGTTACAGCATCACGTAGTGTATGTCTGTCCCTCCGTTGCTGGCATTTTGTTTCTGAGGCAGCGTGCCGTGCGCGAAATACAAAGGTACTATACTGGGTGTAAAGTACAGGCAATATCTACAAACTTTGCAGGTATGGTGAGACTTTAAAATTTAACAACTTTTCCTATAGAACGTAGTATAATAATATATCGGAGAACAATAAAAAAAGTTAATAAAGACAGTCAGCAGATCGTACTTGAATACATTCCTTGCAGTAAGTAGGTAGGTAGGTATCTCGTTCATTTTCGTAAAGTGACTGCAGTACACCGTCTCATAAACTCAGACAGTATCGAGTTAGTATTTAGTTAAGTTAAAACATTGCATGTGACTAATTTCTTTAGTTTTTCGGTGATAATAAGTCATAGAAATCAGCATCAACTGGCTATTGTAGGGGTACGTACGAGACGACCACATATCGATGCAATAACTTCAACTCAACTTTACTACTTATTACCAACCGAAAGCTTAATCCAAAAAGGTCCGTCTACATAATATGCTTTATACCAATGTTATACCTACACCGTCTAAAAGCGGCCATTACATAGACAACTCACACGGTACGGTCAAAGTACCGTAATAAAAAAGTGCCAGTCCCCGAATGTCCATTTGGCAGGACGTCCGTGGATTAAATCGACTCGTTTTTCCCTTCAAGAGTCGATTTTCTCGGGCGACTGGGCTTCATCCTCGGAGGCTACTTAAATGCGACTTAAATTTAACTTACAAGCACACACGACGCTACTTTAAAGAAAAGAAAAGCAATATTTCTGTGCGTTCAAATAGAGTTGAACAGTTTTATATTGAAAAGTTCAGCTTTGTTCGCATTTAGAAGTTTATTTTATTAAGTAGATAGGGCTTCACCATCTCCGCTGAAGTTCTCTGTTGAAATAACATTTTGTCATTCATAACATAACTAGATTAGGTACCCATTTTGTAGCGGCGTAGACAAAAATTCAATAAAGTACCATGCATATACATAAAAGTCTGTTCTAGGTAAATAAATAAAGTAAATATTTCAGATTTACAAAGAAATAATCTCGGCCACGTTTACGTTTAAAGAAATTGTCTGCAAAACTGTTTTCTAGATTTTATTTTATTTCGGTACATTTTTCACTATATTCGTTTATTTTTCTTCGTCTGCGATGTAACATAATTTATTATCAAATATAGGGGCGAAATAAATTGTGATCTACACGAGTGAAAAGTACGGGGTGGACTAATAGGTTGTTGGAAACTCGAATTTCTCAAAAACTGTGACGTAGTTTGGAGTCGTATGTTGCTCGACGCGTCGTTTCATGGAAATGTAATCAAATAACCATAGAACCGTACCACAGTGAATGAAGGCTTCGCTTGGCAGTGCAGTACACACATCACAGCATACATTTTGTGTCCACGCGAATTTCGAAGACGGTCAGTTACTGCACGACCTTTTTAAAAACTAAGGTAGACCCGGGTAATAAGGCCCAACTAACAACGAACCGAAATAAAACCTTTATTTTATCACCCTCAGGTAAAACAACGTTTGCAACGTATAGCAAAATTTACTATTAATTGACCTATATGATTTTTTTATGATTTTGTCAATAAAAAGTTACAATTTCGATCATTTTTCAAAACATCGATTTTTGGCCTTCCTAAACTGGGCATGTGTTATAAGGCCCCTGCCAATTTTATTACGTTTGGAGTGAAAGTAAGCGTTAATTACAAAAAAAGGTACACTTATATGAATGTTTACATATTACTGAACCTAAATAAAAGCAAAAAGTTGTGATATCATCAATATTTTCCAAAAAGACTTCACTTTCTCAGTGAGGAAGAAAACAGCCTGGCAATCGAAATTTCAGGAGCTAAGTGCAAAAAAAATGCCATAAATCCCAAAAGTATTTTTGTCTAGCTTAGAAAAAGGTATTTATTTTTAAAATTACTTGATTTTAAATTTTCATATATTGGGCCTTATTACCGGTATTTGGTTTGGATAGCCCTGATTGCGGGTTGCAAGGCCCAAAAAAAATGTGGTGTCAAAATTTCTTTTTATTAATGACATAAGTGGATGTAAAGTTAATTTAAATTCTAAAAATTTATGGGCCTTATAAGACAGCAGCAGTGTAGAGAGGCCCCAACGGGGCTTGTAAGGCCCAAGCTACTACCATGTGGGGCCTTCCTAACCGATCGGGGCCTTGCTATCCGTATTCACAAATTATGAATAAAATAGCGTTAAAACCAGACATACCTACACGAATATCAATGGAATGATAAATAAATAAACACATTCAACAATAATCTACTAATAAATTGCAGTATTTACTATTGAAAACTACTGTTTAGTGGGAGCGCAAAATAGCAAAAACACTGGCCGTGCCCGAGGTCACCAAACAACCAGCTGTCACTGACAAAATAGCGGCCGCACGCGGCCCGCTCCCGCGTCCCTGCGTTTCTATTGGTTCATTTTACGCTTGCTATGAATTTGGCGCCAACCGAACGTATTTTAAACGGTTTTTTGCGTTTGGGCCTTCGAAGACTGGGGGCCTTACACCCCCGATGTACCTTATGTTCCGATATTAAAGTTAAAATGCCGAGAATATAGACCACAAAACAAGTGTCGGGCTATGAAGTGGACTTTAAGAACTTTCTTTTGGGTGGGCTATCAGCAGTATCATAGGTAATAAATATTTTTTCTTAAAAGTACCTACTTCCCAGGCTTGATGCTGCTTTCATCACGTAAATCGATTTATACTCAGGGACAACTCTCCCGAATACTGATAGGGTAGATACAATCAGACCATAAAACTAAACACCTTGGATACCTACATAAAAAAGTTACATGCCATTAGTTTCCATAGTCAGCTTATTGTAATTTTTTATGCGAGATCAAAATTTTTTTTCGTCCACTAAAATATTTTGTATGGGAAGTTGTTAAGTTTCACGGTGTGAATGCACCCTATTAGTATTAAGAGAGCTGTCCCTTACACCCCGTATTATTTTTGTATCTTAGTTTTTATAGGAACTATCGTTAGCAAATCCACCTACCTACCCATTTAAGGGATCAGCTTAAATGGTTAGGCACTTCTGTGGGTAGGTGAATTTGCTGGCGATAGTACATAAAGAAATATTATTTTCACCTCACCAGCTTGAAAAGAACTATTTGGCTGCGTAAATTTAGTCGGCAAAGGTCGTCTTTAACCATCGTTCGAAATTCAAAAGTAATCTGAATAGTGGAGAAAAGTAATCTGAATTTCGAACATCTAATTTAACACTAAAGATTTGAAAAACTAGTCGTAATAAAGGCGACGATTTCAGAACGAAAACTTGTAAATATTGACATTTTGTAAAATTTCTGAACGCATCTTTGATGTTTGGCGGGATTATTTATAGACTAAATTCTAGGCAGTATAGTCACACCCTTCGCCTAGCCATAAAGAACAAAACCTTAAAAAACATAATTTTCTTACTGGTAGAGGCAACGGGTAGAGGTGAAAAGTTGTGTGTACCACACGAAAGCAAACACATTTACAACTCGTGCTTTTGAATCCCTCATTGAGCTCAGGATACTACTTTAGAATCACTCGCTACGCTCGTGATTCAATTTTAGTATCCTTCGCTACCTCGGATTTCAAAATTAGCACTCGCAGCAAAAATCAACTTTGCTTTCTTGTTGAACAAATAACTATTTTGCCGACACTCAGATTTCTCATGATAGGTACTGAGAAAGAATAACTATTTTGCATTCCTCGGCAGGGAAGACTTGGAGAGCATTTATTGAAAGTTATTGGAATTTATTGAATGTAACGCTCCGACGAACAAAATGGCTCCAGTAGGCATTTATCTTTTCCGCCTTTTAAAAGCGTGTCGCCTTTTTTCTCTTCCTACTTTTTCTTTAAAAGGGGAGAGCGTTTCAGGTACGCATAATTAAATTTTAAAATGTGTTAATGGGTGTATTCTCAGAAAAAACATTTCCTCCGTTGAAAACATTAAATATTTTACTTGTACGAGTGCTTACCTGCACATTTTACATCAGAATTTACACTAATATTATAAGAGGATATAATTGTTTATTTTAAAACAACCCATCGATTTTCTTTTCACATTACATAACAGTTACATTACTGAGTAACATAGGCTAATTTTACCACAGGAAGCAAATATCTGGGAGTGTATCTGGGTATCAAAGAATACAATATATAGCTATACTCTCTCTCTTCATATGGGACCCCGTGTCATCCAACACCCCGATGATCCCGGTTTTTCAGGGAACTTTTAAAGAAGGCATTTACCTACCAAATAAGGTTCGAGAGCGTTCCTACTTATTTTTCTTTTTTTACATCGTTTGAATCAAGAAAATTCTAAGTGAAATTGACAAAGGTTGGATCGAAGCCGCTGCTAATGTATTCTAAGTATAAATCGCCTTAGAAAAACTTCTACTAGCATCGTCTAAAATGCATATTTCAAATGCCTAAAAATAGATACCGAATAAATCTATTTATGGTTTTATTGTAGGTAACTGAATATCTATCGTCAAAGCGCTATGTTCCGTAGAAGATTAAGTTCTTCCTCTAGGCACCGAGTTCGACAAAGATATCCTATGTCGGTTATTTGATTTGGGTAGGTTACCTGCCGCCACGCTGGTACCGGTAGTAGGTCGGTCGGAGCCTCGGATATAGTTCGTCACAGGGCGTAATAGTATTTGAGTTTATCAGAGGGTTTCCTATTTCGTGCTTCTAGTTAGCAGATACTAACTTGTAGAGAGCATAGGATAGGTAGGTATTTACTTTTCATAAATAAATAGGGTCTTGTATTGCGTAGTATTCTTGACACTCTAATTGTTATTAGATGTCAACTATGCTAAAGGAAGGTACAGTAGGCAATCAACGCTTTGTGGCGGCGAATGCAGCGAGTGGCCGTCTCAACTGCAATAACGCCAGAAACGCATAAAAAGTAGGTATTTCTACATATTTCTACTAATTTGTCTTAGGATAATTATCTTAACACCTAGGTACCAAATGTTTTCTAGTGCTTTGTCATAACCGGATCCAGTTGTCAGATAAATGATTTTACAAAATCCTTAAAAACCGGATAACATGGCACACGTCGCCACGTCAAAACCGGCTGTCAAAGGTCTTTTATGGCGGCGTAAATTTCGCTAACCGTAAAATATCTAATGCATTTGCGATTCTTCTAAATCGCAGCTACCTTGACAGAATATTTATATGAATGCTATAAAAATCCGCTTTTATTTTTGACAATGACCTAAATACTTCATCATTTCATAGGTTTTCTTTCTTTTATCGAAGTACTTCGTAGTTTTTTGAACTCTCATAACTTTAGTTTTCGATATACCATATTGATCAAATTCTCAGGATATCTTGTCAATAGTAACTTTATTAAACATGCAAAGTTTCAATTACATAGCTTTAATACTTTTGATTTTATGTAGGTATATCAAAAAAACGCCGATTTCATCACTCACTGACACACTCATTCACTGATAGTCATCAAAATGTTCGGATACTTCCTGAAGTGCTAGAACGCTGAAATTTGGTGTTTGGATAGGTTTATCATACAAACAATGAAATTACATTAGACTAGGTTTATCATAAAATGAAAGCGAAAACCAACGGAAGCGGAAGCGGAAACAAAAGTGAAAGAGAAATTGAAATTGAAATTGAAAGTGAAAGTGAAAGCAAAAGCGAAAGTGACAGTGAACGTGAAAGTGAATGT
This sequence comes from Phthorimaea operculella, assembly GCA_024500475.1. Classification (NCBI taxonomy): domain Eukaryota; kingdom Metazoa; phylum Arthropoda; class Insecta; order Lepidoptera; family Gelechiidae; genus Phthorimaea; species Phthorimaea operculella. Next base: position 4,687,845 of record JANFCV010000002.1, on the reverse strand, counting down.
GAATGAGAAAGTAAATATGAAAATGCATACCCACATCCGGCACAACACGCGTTCTGTTCGTGTACGTCTAACCCTAGCAAATTGAATGTCAACGAGTTGTCTAAGCTGTGTATAGCTGAAGTGAAAAACGTTGTCTTCAACCTCACGGCTTATGATGATCGTTTAAAGGTATGGTTGAATGGCGTCGTTTAATTAAAGAGCTGGCTGTGTAACTAAATTGAGTTTGTTTAACTAGTTGGATGCGACAGCTAAAGCAAACCAGCCAACAACTTCATCGGTCTCACCGCATTATGAAATACACCGTACAAAATTTTACCGAAGAGTGTTGGATCAGCCTGATCCAATTCCCCTCGGTGTGAAAAATCATGCTTGTTCGAATAAAAAATTGAACTGAGTCAAAACTACAGAGAACTAAGACGTACCAGTGGTAACATTTGAATCCTTAATTTGTAAGGTTTCATATCGTATAAAACTTAAACGAAAATATAAAAGCATATCTTAAATATAAGACTGATAAAAAACTGCCGAAAACTTACTTTTGATGATTTTTTGGACGATGGTTTAATATAAAAAAAACGGCGCGCTATTGGTCAGGGACGCTAACTAGGGGGTCAACAAGAAGTTGAAAGAGGCACAATTGCAATGTAGTCTGCTCGCTAACGATTCTACTTTTCGAGAAAACAAAGCTGATCCAACACCCCTCTGATCCAACACACCTCGGTCTCCCCTACTCCTTATAATACGACTACTATAGCCGCATCGGCCGTCATCACGAGCTTAGAGATGAAGTTTTATCTATCGTATAGGATTGTATTGATAAAGTTAGTTCCAATAGCACTGAATAATACTAGGTAAACAAAAAATCAATACATGTGAAGATTCAAAAGTCGAACAAGAGACAAGAGCTTAATACAATTACACAGTTACACACACACGACTGCAGCAGAAGTAATGGAATTGCAAAAACGCAGCTGCAGCGAATGCGAACAATGCGTGCACTGTTGCAAGTATAAAAACTGTTAACTGCAGCTGTAATGGCCGACTACAGTTACAATTTACACTGTAATTTTGTAATATGCCAGCATTTCTAATGGAATAAAAAGTATTAGAAGTTCAGAGTGCTCCAAAAGGGTGGTTCAGTGTTATAGATCCCTTGATTTCCCGTTTTGCAACGCCTTTTGGTTGTTATTTTGATGATTTCTTGTTTATGGAGCCGATAGAGTTACCCATATAAGTATATTCATTTTGTGTCCTTGAAACAAAAATAAGGTATGAAAAAGGTCTAATAATAAAGGTTGTAAGGGACGGTGTACCGAAAACTTTGCATGAGTGATCAGACCATGTAACTGAACAACTTTTACTAAAGAGCCAATGGTGGGAAACGAGAAAAAATTTCCGACCTCCCATACAAAATTCGCGATCAGCTGACTGACTTTTTATGGAAGGTCGGAAAATTTTTCTCGTTTCCCACCATTGGCTCTATATAGTAAAAGTTGTTTAGTTTCATGGTCTGATCACGCCTGCAAAGTTTTCGGTACACCGTCCGTTACACCCCGTATAAGTATTTATACAACATACTTATTTAGTTAAGTTCTTTTATTGTACGGGACAAAAGTAGGTAGGTACTTTAGATGATTCCCGAGCGCGGCGCATTTTCATACCTACGTATTCTCTTGTCTTCTTCCCGAATAATGAATGTAGTGCTATAGGTAATTCTTTTTTGTTACATTATAGCCTATCTATTTTTTTTAGATAATTTTTGGTCGAAAATATGAGCAATTTTCTATTATCATATTTATCATACAAAAATAAAAATACTCATATTTTCTCCCCGTAATCAAATTTCGATATAGGTATATGGTCAGGTAGGGCTTAATGCATTATTGGGAAAGAAACAGAGGAATACGTTTGTATAAAAAGGCGGAAAACAGGCATCGCTCGAGTATCCTCTTAAAGGTCTTCAGAAATACCTACAATATAGGTCCCTATTATATAGTAGATTTATTAATCTTGGTGACTTCAAGTTGAAGTAACTACCTAATCGAAATGTGAGCCAAATTGATTCTTGAGTTTGCGAAGGGCCTGAGAAACTACGTAAAAGGGACGGCCTTGCTCAATCGCTAAAATAGTTGCCAAGTCGACCAAAACTTCAATTCTGACGAAAGTTTTTTTAACCCCCGACGAACCAACCGGAGGGGTGTTATAAGTTTCACGCGTCTGTATGTCCGTGTGTCTACGATTCTTTGAGGCAACGTATCTCCGAATCGACTGAACCGATTTCAATGCGGTTTTGTTTATATAAAAGCTAATATGGTGAGGATGGTTCTTAGCCATATTTCATGAGAATCTGATGATGGAGTCGGAAGGTAGACTAGGAATCACACTACGCACTATATCCCCGTGTTTGAGCTAATTTGACTCGGAGTTGTCATATCTTTCAAGTCATGCATGACATTATGGAGGTCCAACTATTTTAAAATGTGACTTGAATGAACGTACTCGTATTTATTTGACTTTAAGAAATAGGTAGATAAAAGATCTATTACTTAAAACCTGCGCGTAGGCATTACTAAGTTAGTAATAGATATACAAAAGTTATATGTAATACTTCTGTATGTACCTATGAGTTTGCCGTGTGGTGCCGGCAGAGTAGAATAGTACCACCCCCTCTCTTCCTGTGGGGGTCGTAAAAGGCGACCGAGGGATAAATCCGACCCAAGCTGATCAGGATCTTGGAGAAGGAAAACTCCACACACAAACCCTGAACGGGGTCTCTGTCAGGCGCGAGTGACTGGTAATAAATCGTGCAGCAGACTCCTGCAGCCGACCTGGCTCCGCACGTATCGACCCGTCGTTCCTGTGGAGTCAGCCAGGAAGGCCGAGAGGGTGGCGCAGGTCTGGGGAAAAAGGTCCTGAGCAAAAAGCCATGCCGCTCCCGCATCGGCTTATAAGTACAGCCATGAAAAATCTTGCCTCAGACACTGAATAAATCGTCTGTCACAGACGTATGAGGCCCATGATGATGAACCTATGAGTACCTGTAGCTCTCTGTGCTTTATCCTGGGTGAATCAGTTCCTTGCTTAAAATACGTATGTAGAAAATTTATTGAAAACCCGTTCTCAATTTTGCTCGCTTTTCTCGAGGACTACTTAACCTAGCTTTCTTCACAGTCTACCTATTATTGCCCAAACAGGCAGGGCCAACCGTATGGTGGCGGTTAATCCAACACAAAGGCAATCCCAGGGAGGGTTGACGTCTGGTAGGCGGCCGGTCGTAAAATTCAGCCAAATCCTTTTGCAACACGATTTTGTGTTCAACGAAACGTGTTGCGCCGACCCCAAACAATTGGGATAAGGGCAGGAAGATGATGATGTAGGAAAAGAACAAATCAGATCAGATCTATTTTGGGTAATATTGTAAAAATTTCCGCTCGCTTCGCTCGCGATCATCTAGCGTATTTGCTTGGCTTAGCCCCTTAGAAGAAGACGTCAAATGTCTTTTGTGGAATTCTTACAAGCACTAAGTTGCATTACCGGGGGGTTGAGGGGGCTTGCCCCCCTCACAGAAGACGTCAAACGTCTGTTGCAGTATACTTACAAGCACCAAGTATCATTACCGGGGGGTTGAGGGGGGCTTGCCCTCACAGGCGAAGAAGTCAAACGTCTGTTGTAGGATTCTTTCAAGCACCAAGTGTCATTACCGGGGGGTTGAGGGGGGTTTGCCCCCCTCACAGAAGAAAACAAGAAACGTCTGTTGCAGGATTCTTACAAGCACTAAGTGTCATTACCGGGGGGGTTGAGTAGGGCTTGCCCCCCTCACAGAAGAAGACCAGAAACGTCTGTTGCAGGATTCTTACAAGCACTATGTGTCATTACTGGGGGGTTGAGGGGGGCTTGCCCCCCTCACAGAAGTAGACGTCAAACGTCTGTTGTAGGATTCTTACAAGCAATAAGTGTCATTACCGGGGGGTTGAGGGGGGCTTGGCCCCCTCACAGAAGACGTCAAACGTCTGTTGTAGGATTCTTACAAGCACTAAGTGTCATTACCGGGGGGTTGAGGGGGGCTTGCCCCCCTCACAGAAGAAGACGTCAAATGTCTGTTGCGGGATTCTTGCAAGCACTAAGTGTCATAACCGGGGGGTTGAGGGGGCTTGCCCCCCTCACAGAAGACGTCAAATGACTGTTGCAGGATTCTTACAAGCACTAAGTGTCATTACCGGGGGTTGAGGGGGGCTTGCCCCCCCTCACAGAAGAAGTCTTCAAACGCAAGTCAAACGTCTGTTGCAGGATTCTTACAAGCACTAAGTGTCATTGCCCTAAAAATGTTGCTCGCTTTGCTCGAAGACTTTTTTTGTGTTGCTTCTGCTCAACGTTGTTTTCTTCACCTTGCCTGCTTTTTTTGGCAATGTAGGAAAAGAGACTATAATAAAGTAATCTACTGAATAATCCAGATAATTTTTAGTAAATATCGTAAAAATTTGCTCTCGCTTCGCTCGCGATCTTTATGTTTCGCTTACCGTGCTTGTCGTTTTTAAAACTAAGTTGACGTACTTATACATCAGGTTATTCTTAATTCAAAATACTCACTCAATTACACAAAAAAAAACTTTGTAGAATTTTGCGCTCGATTCGCTCGCGGTCACTCAGGTTACCCTGCTTTTTCCTGTCTTGCCTATTTCTCTGTCCTATACGATATATAAAGGATCACTGTGTCAATTTACACAAAAAATAAGATTGGCTAAGTTTTATTGTCATATAAAATTACTGAGCAGCAGCGGGTAGTACCGCCGTTTAAAATGCTAGTGAGAAAATATAGTAAGCGCTTAAAAAATCATGTTGTATGTGGTTTGAAGTCAGAAACAAAATATTAATTTAAAAAGCTTCAAATAAAACTTAAATTAAAAATTTAAAGGAACCCCCGACTTTCAATCCTTTAAAAAGTTAAAAATAATTTATTTATTCAATAAAATATTGTAAAACTAATACTCCAACGCGTCGGGGGGCCGCTAAGTAAACAATATAGGTAATAAGTTTCAATATAATCGTAAGACATACTTGTATGGAATGAAATGACATTTGCAACTAATATGTTTATTACGCTTTGTAAACTTCTTACTTATATTGTTTACTTAGCGGCCCCCCGACGCGTTGGAGTATTAGTTTTACAATATTTTATTGAATAAATAAATTATTTTTAACTTTTTAAAGGATTGAAAGTCGGGGGTTCCTTTAAATTTTTAATTTAAGTTTTATTGTTTCAAATTGATTAGGTACTTCGTTTACTTACTTCCTAAAATTGCAAAAAGGAAAGGCAAACTGAATTCACAGAATGATAACGTAAAATGGAATTTATTGGCAGAAGTGTACCTACTGGGTACATAAAAAAACATGAAAATTAGATGTTTAAAACAACACTAACTAGTAATACGCTTTATGAGGCGCAAGCTCGACGAGGAGACGCGCGACGCGACTCTCAATATGACATCATTCAGAGAAGCGATCGTCAGCCGTTATAAATGCGACGCGCGTCTCACGTGTGTAGCTTTGACTCTTGTGTTTCATTATATGGGAACAGCTCATTGTCAATCTGTTTGACAGACGCATCCGCTAGCGCGGCGCATCGCACAACGCTGCATCGACGGATGCATCTCTCACCTGTTTACCGTATTTGTATGAAAATATCATTTTCCTAACGCTTGTGACAGCGCTACGCACAAATAACGCACAACCGGACTTTACGTGTGTTTCTCGCTTAACAGAAACTGGAGCAAGAGATCTGGATATGCTCAGTCAAAAAATGGTATGTTAGAATCGAGGACACAGCGTAATTAATAACAACTTACTTCGGCAGACTACCATCCCACGAACTATAGACCTCTCCCTCAGCCGGCATCATCTGCAGTTACCTTAGGCATTAGTCATCAAAATGTGATCTCAGCTAATAAATCTTGGCTTTCAGAGCGGATTATAAGATATCGACTAGCTTGCGATAACCAGAGTATAATAATATTATCTTGTGATTTACTCTGCTCACTGCCTTTATGAGTTATGAGAGAGAAATATTTTCTTTTGATTGAAGCTTTAGTTGTATATGAGCCAGTCAAGCTTACTGGGGTCTTATGTAATGGGTGCTACGTAGGTAGTTGCCAAAATTAGCAATGTTATTTGGTCACTAGGAACATAGTTTTTCGACTAATAAGTTACATAGTTTAGTAATTCCTAGGTTTGGGTTCTCAACAACTTACCTTCGTGAACCTAAATAGGTAGGTATTGAGTATGACCAACAAAATTTGGATTTTTCAGGACGATTCTAGAGCTACCTCCATAAGGTTTCCCTGACATATAGATTAAGGGTTCTAAGCAGACCTGAAATCTAAAATGAAAGCTGAAACTACTACATAATACTATCTACTTTTAACTTGCTCCTGGCAAACTTCAAAAGCAACACAGGAATGTGTGAAGGAGTCTCGAGGGCAGCCTGGTGTATCCTCATTACTCATGACATTATATTATGCTTCAGAAGCCATTAACATTGACCCTCATCAAAAGTTCCTTTGATGTTGCCGCCCTGTTGCCAGCAACGGCCTTGGGGGTGAAAAATTTTGTTCGTGCAAACCTTAATATAATTTCCAGGTCTGCACACCAGCTTTTGTGTTCAACAACACTTTTCATTAAATTGAAGTTGATTTTCTTTAGCAAAAAAAGTTGTCGAAAACTTAAAACCCCAAAAGACGAGATTTCATAATAGTGCCTGCCTGTAGTCTAATCTCTAGGCAGTAATTAAAAAAATAGATTTATGAAACATGCGATTAGAGTTACCGGTGACCTACCGCATGTTTACGCGTTGTTTTGCCGGAGAATGTTGTCAGACGAATGGAAATAACAAAATCCCATACAAAAACCTGACACTACGTCAAACATTGACATATCAAAATTGTGCCTGTCACCGGCTGACATTTGTATGAAGGCTGGCGCGAATCGCAATTTTGTCCGGTAACTGTACGATTGATTCGCCAGCGTAGCTTAAAGGGGACATCTTGTTGATCATCTTTGTTCATTGATTTTCCTGTGGGATTTTCATACAAAGCTTAAATTAGAATGGGTCTTTTCTGTGTTCTATAGTCTACGATTTATGCGCCAACCAAACGTTTTGATACCATTTCCCACATCTTTTACCCGCGGTCAAAGATCTTTGAGCTTCCAAAATAATGTAAACTTCGGATAGATTAGTATGAATGATTTGAATTATCGCTAGCGGATCAACCTGCCCATTCCAGGGATCATTTTAAATTATTTTTCTTAGTATTTGTATGAAAAACTAGTATTACGTGGTCCCCTTAATTAGTAAAATTGTGTGCTGGAAAGCTGGCAATACCTGCAACAATAAAAGAATTTCCGCGGTAGTTGTTATATCTATGTTTTTCCGTTACACCTGTAGTAAATACATAAACTTCTTGTCGTATCTTACGTTCTTTTCAGAGGAAATTGATACGATCTCTTATTCTACCTTTATACAAAAGTCTTCAACTTAAATAAGCGTAAGTTTTGAAGAAAAGAAACTTCGATTTCTCAACTCGGCATTCTTCTAGTTTTTCCTTTCCAAAACTTGCGATGGAATTGACTTGTGAAAAATTGAAGAATTTACGAATGCATTAAGAAATTTGAATTTGTTGAGTGAATTCTTTTGTGAGAATACTATCTCGGTTTTTGAAAGCAAGCCCGTCAGAGAGGGATTCAGGCATTTATTTTTCTTTCAGTCTTAGGTACGATTTGTTTACCCAAGTCCTTGTCCAAGTAGATAAATAAACTCTCAGGTTGTATTGGCTAGTCTCACAACCTTTGTTCGAAATAGAAATCTGTTTAAAGAATGGTATTCCAGTCTTTATTCCTCGTAGATAATATTCATGCATACAAATCCTGGCAAACAGTTCTGAACTGGTGAATAAATATTACGATCTTGTTCAATATCTTGCTCCAACAAACTGGTAACATAATCCGCTTAGTAAACCTTACAAAACGTAACGGCGGTTATAACACGGAACGAGCAGCCAACGGAAAGATATTCCACTTCAGAGAAAGTATGATTTCAGAGGGATTCGTGCGAACAATCAGAATATCGAGGTAATCAAAATCAGAATCGCGATAAAAATTCCATTCAAGACCATAATTCATAAATCAATATGATACTTTGAAAAAGGCACATGAGCAGTGCACTTGGGGCATATTGTGACACCTTAATGTTCATATGAACTAAATAATATTTAGGTGCACAGTTCACACATACATCATGCCTTTCAGGGTAGGCAAAGCGTAAGAAATTGTATTGAAAAACGATTGTTATTACCACGTCTGACACATATTAAAGGGTCAATTCAGACAGGTTTATTAAATAGAGACAGGTTGTCAGCCTATCACCTAAAATTGCAAAAAATCCTCTATTAGTTGCCTCTTACAATAACCAAATGAAAGAAAATGGTATGCTATGCTAAACAAGCGTCCCACAACAGGCGCATCATGCTTAGATACTATAGATAAGTACTCAGTGAACATCTGTGTCTTTGTGCATACAATTGTGTTTCAACGCGCAAAAACTAATCATCCACGACAAATTTTTCATATGGCTTCATTACGTTTGTTCCTAAGGTTTCCTTTTTGTAATTTTCCTGTGCTCTGGGGCGATAATAATGATCCCTGAGTTATTGAGAGACGATGTGCTGCCATGCTAGTTATACAGACACGTTCCCAGAGTTCTCAATGGGGGATCGGTTCTCGGATATTATCAATGGATTTGTTTATTAATCGTTAAGTAATTCTTGTTGGCAAAAATACAGAAAATACTTAGGTAAAAGTGTGCAGATACTTTCGCGTTGCGTCCTTTACAGTGATTCGAGTAACAATTTGAGGGACAAACCTTGTCTTCAATTTTTATTATCGTAAGCATGACCAGTCTTAATTGATCCTTATACTACAAACACTATTAAAGATCTGCCAAAATGACTGGTTTGTATGGGCTTGTATGAGATACCATAAAATCCAAGCGGCATTCCTTGCATATTGGCACTACGCCGCGTGTAACACCCGAAGTATAATTGCACCTTTACTTTAATTTTCTCGACGGTTGGGACAATCTGGCCAAGTACCTATCTATAACCTCAGCACGTTCGTAAGATTGTCATAAACAACTTAATAAGTTTGAAATTCTTCATTTAGGTAGGTATACTCTGTACCTTCAGTTCTTCTGTGACCCCCACCCTAAGTACATCCCTGGTGCAGTAAGAACAAAAGGGGGGCAATGGGGACCATTTAACATGTCTGCCGCCTCCGAAGGTCCGATAATTGGATTCATTGCGGACCACGAGAAAATATAGTGGCCATTTATTGCCGTCGACATATTGACTATTGACATCGAGTCGGGAAATAATTAGGTACAACGGTAATGTATAGGTATCCCCTGCAAACGTACGTATAGTGGACGTCTGGGCAGACTTTAATGCCTTTTATCAGTTCAGTGATTCACATACTTACTTTATCTTCTATCAAGCGGATGGCATGCCCTTACCTCATACTTACAAAGAAAGCTGATTTAACGATATGTTTTAAGTAGGTAGGTAGATGACTTTTAGCTTAACCTGGCCCCAGGCTAGAGAAAGGGAGTGAAATGCAAATGGGTACCTTCGACTAAAATAGTACCTACTTATGTAAATTTTATTCAATAAACAATTCTTGATACCTCTACTCTAGGTACGCTACTTTCTTTTAAAAGTTGGCTTTATGTAGATTGTACTTACTCTGATTAGGTAAGATATTCTAGCCTGAATGAAGATCAAGTTAAATCTACAAATGTACTCATTTCAAAGCAACTATATTTGAAAACTGATAGCAGCGGAGGAAAGCGTTGGGTCGCCGCCGCTAGTGACTTGAATACCTATGAATCCAGAAATAAATCAAAGTTTGTAGAGTTTAGTATTAATTATACTGTGGTTTAGTTCTAACTAGGGTTTTCTACCCGGGTACCCGGGTCCGGGTATACCCGGGTATTTCAGACTTTTGGTACCCGGGTATAAACTACGCGCATACCCGGGTACTCGAGAAAGAGATATATAGACTGATGTTATACAAATAAAAGAGTAAAAAGATTAAAGGATTTATTTATACAAAAGTATTGTTTCTTTTAACGAAATGACTTCATATTATACAGGGTGGACCATGGAGTGACGTCAATAAAAAGAAATTAGATTCCTCACATCTTGGGGTATTCAAAAATACCCCATGTATGTTCCGCGATTATTTTTAGTTTCCGAGTTATTCAACTTTTAAAGTTGTATGGGAAAAACTCGAAAGGCAGAATTTTTTTCTTTTTTTGTACGCTATAAGTATAAGTATAAATCATAAAAATTATGCTATAAAATCAACCGCGCAAAATGCCTTCATACGAAAGTAAAAACAGGAAAGGAAAAAATTACCATTTTTTTATTTTCCCATACAACTTTACAAGTTGAATAACTCGGAAACTAATAATAATCGCGGAACATACATGGGGTATTTTCGAATACCCGAAGATGTGAGGAATCTAATTTCTTTTTATTGACATCACTCTATGGTCAAGCCTGTGTAAATTTCTACACAAATTGACTTTATACTGAGAGTAACAGAAAGCGTATAGCCGAAAGGAGGTCAAGGTACTCATGAAACTGAACAACTTTCCCTATGAAACATGGGTCGAAATATGAAAAAAGAATTTGGACCTCCCATACAAAATTGCCGATCAGCTGATTGATTTACTATGGGAGGTCCAATTCTTTTTTCATATTTTCAGTTGTTCAATTTCATGAGTACCTTGACCTCCTTTCGGCTTGTAATACCCTTTCTGTTACTCCCTGTATATCTAGTTTTCTATAGTATATTTTTAAGAGAAAATATTTGTATTATTTTCTGGGAGTATTTTTGCAGATTTGTAACGAATTTCCTCAAAACCTGCGCGTACAATTTTAAGATTTCTTTTACCTTTAGAATGCTAGGTTACTCATGGCAATTATTTAACGCGGTGACTGAAATCCTTTTCAGGCAACTGTCTATTAAGTCGCAAAAAAACTAGCTTGGCAGTGATTAAATATCTTAGTAACTATTAAACTATACAAGCAACAAAATGCTAGGGTCAAAAAAACTAAAAAACGTCTGCTACTGTAAGGTATCAAATATATCAAGCGGGGTCAGTGTAAAACTGGTTGGGGTATTAAAAAGCCTAGTGTGGCGACTAATTTTTCCGAGGGGATATCAAACATTCTTTATTGGCGACTATTGGCTTTCATTATAAAAATACACATTTGGCAGCTATTGTTAGGTAGGTTTAAAACTAAAAATGGATACTATAATAGTGTATTTGGATATTAGAATATTGTTTGCAGAGTCGTAAATTCTTGAAAAAGACGCCAAATGCGATCGTGTGTCTGAGCAGTGTGGGGGCTGCGGAGCGGGGGGTTGAGCGCGTTTCTAGCCAATAGCAAGCGGCAGATGCACCTGCCCTCAATTCTTCAAAGTTTACATTTGCAAGCATATACAGGGGCTAGCCATCCGACAAAACTTACCAGCCCGCCTATCGAGGCAAAGTCAATACCAATCGGATTAAAAAGAAAGAGAGGACGCCCTACCAAGTCAAAGCCTGCATTAATAATGCAATAGGTAGATTTTTATATTTCTTTAAAACTTTTTTGTGACTAAGTTAACTACATATTTTGTTTATTCAAGGAAAATTAATAAAAAAGGACAATGAATCAAATTTTATGCCTTTTATTGCACGCTATTTAAATTAATAAAACAGCACTAGAATAAATGAACCTACCTACTTTGAGTACCTAACTATATTTACCAACAATACTTATGTTTGAGTACTACGTAATTATTATAGGCAACTCTAGCTACTCAAAGTACGTGGGTTCATTTAAAGTTCATTTAAAGAGGGAAATTTATAATAAATGAGATAGTCAAGAAAAAAATAGACCAAGAATAGTTTTTTAGTATGCCAGAATTTGGTTTATTTAGATCCCTATAAATGTAGCCAAAAGTATTTTTTTAAATATCTTGTTTGTATTTATTACAGACCTTGCTCAAGTTTATAAACAACCGCATTTTAGAATTTATGAAAGCCTATTTTAACTTAATTATCCGCCAATAATTTGTCGCCTTAGAAGAAATTCAATTGCCACAAAAGAAAATCGCTGCCAGATAAAATTTAAATAAAACCTCAAAACTCATTTAAAAGTCGCCGCTTTCTAGTTAAGATGCTACCTCAAATTAGTCGCCAAAGTAGTCTTTTTACTACCCATTTTCAGTTTTTTTAAGACTCGGAATGGTATCAATGTGTCGCCGCGTTAAATACATGCCGTTACTCATCCTGGAATTGTATAAGATAGATGCTTTTTACCATGGAGAAATATCTTTCTCCCACGTGAAAACTGCTGGAAGCGATTGGAAACGAAAGTAATAAAAAGTGAGACTGACTAAAGTATTTTTATACCGGTTTTGTTTGTCTAATTTTACTAAATTATTACCACTTTGTGAACTTGAATGATAGGTATTATAATTAAGTATAAATAGAGTTAACTTTTAAACCTTTGTTTCTCAATTTCGAACCCATTTTTACTTAAAAAGGTAATACCCGGGTACCCGGGTATACCCGGGTATTTAAAAAATTCGTACCCGATACCCGGGTATCTAAATTGGTCGGGTATTCGAAAACCCTAGTTCTAACATCATAAGGCGCAAGTTCATCAGGTGGAATTCTGCAGTCGTATCGTAGTATGAAAGTGTAGAAGTCTGTCAGAGTCACATAACAACTTGCAGATACATACTAAAATCCGACGTTAAAACAACGCAACGCAGAAACTTGCGTTAGTACAGCGCAGCGCAGTAGTACTATAGAAATGAAAACCTGTGATTTCGTAAACACCTAGCGAAAAAAAACCGGAACCGACAAACACCAACCGAAAAATCGTGCGTTTCGTGTAAAAACAGCCTGAGTTGAAGTACTTACAAAAAACGAAGTTGAAGTTAAAAAGGAGCGTGGCAGGCCATCGCGGCATCGTGGCAGGTTCGCAATCTTATTAAAGTGCGGGAATAAACAAGATTATGCCAGTCTGGTGGCCTCAGACGAGATTGAGTGCCACGATTCACTTTCCTTTTTCATTTTCAGATAGTATTTTATACGTTTACCTTTTTTAGAGACAGATTCAGGACTTTTTGTTTGTGAATGAAATTATCTGTAGATACTTTATCTGTCTGTAATGCTTACGAAGAAACAAGAATTAATTTATATCCTGAACTTATAAAAATTAGCAAAATACAAATCTAGAGTTACCTAAATAGGCAAAGAGCTAGTTTGACCAAAGGCCTACACTAATACTTAAGTGGTATGGATGCGTATCTAAATATACCAGGTACCTACTTACAATTTTTATATGAGAAAAACACAATAAACATGGACTTTTCAAAACACCTTGCATAAATCTAGCCCAGCTGTTTGTACAACATCGCCGGACGAGTAATTTAACAATTATAAACGTGTACCGTATTCCCAACCGCTGTTTCCAAAGAATAATAAATAATGCCGACGCCGCCGTGGTTCGTGAAGGGCCCCGTGATTCATGGGGAAACTTCCCGCTTTGAGAGGCATCGTCAGATTCAGATACTAAGTCATATTTTACTATGAAACAAGGTGAAATTTTACACTGCTGTGATGAATGGCCGATAGTAATTCCTCAAGGAACTTATGAAAGAAATATTTTGACCTCGGTGGATATGATAATAGGTATGAGTATACGATGGCTTGCGTTCATAATGGTCATATACGAATGTATACGATTGAAGATTAGTCTTAAAGTTCAAAGTACCCCGTGATTCATGAGGAAACTTCTCGCTTTGAGAGGCATCGTCAGATTCAGATAATAAGTCATATTTTACTAAATGAAACATGATGAAATTTTACACTGTTGTGATGAATCGTCGATACTTATTTTTTAAGGAACTTATGAAAGAAATATTTTGACCTCGATGGATATGATATAAATGAGTATACGATGGTTTGTGTTCATAATGGTCATATACGAATGTACCTATACGATTGAAGATTAGTCTGAAAGTCTGAAGTGCCCCATGATTCATGGGGAAACTTCCCGCTTTGAGAGGCATCGTCAGATTCAGATACTAAGTCATATTTTACTAAATGAAACAAGGTGAAATTTTACACTGTTGTGATGAATGGCCGATACTTATTCCTCAAGGAACTTATGAAAGAAATATTTTGACCTCGGTGGATATGATAATATGAGTATACGATGGCTTGCGTTTATAATGGTCATATCAGACGATTGACGATTAGTCTTAAAGTCCAAAGTACCCCGTGATTCATGGGGAAACTTCCCGCTCTGAGAGGCATCGTCAGATTCAGATATTTACTAAGTCATATTTTAGTAAATGTAACAAGGTAAAATTTTACACTGTTGTAATGAATCGTCGATACTTATTCCTCAAGGAACTTATGAAAGAAATATTTTGCCCTCGGTGGATATGATATAATAATACTTATGAGTATACAATGGCTTGCGTTCATAATGGTCATATACGAATGTACACGATTGATTGAAGATTAGTCTTAAAGTCCAAAGTGCCCCGTGAATCATGGGGAAACTTAACGCTTAGAGAGGCATCGTCAGCTACAGATACTAAGTCATATTTTACTAAATGAAACAAGGTGTAATTTTACACTGTTGTGATGAATGGCCGATGCTAAAAACAATGTTTCTCAAAGAGTTATGAAAGAAATATTTGGACCTTGGTGGATGTGGTTCAGTCACATTGAATGATATACGAGTATACGACAGTGTAGTGCAATCAAATCATGAAACTGAACAACTTCACATCAGAAAATATTTCAGGAGACATCAATTATTATTTTTGACCTCGCATACATGGGATAAGTTTCCTGAAATATTTTCTTATGGGAATTTTTAGTTTCATGGTCTAAATTAGCCCAATCAGTATTCGGAGACCTGTCCCTTACACCCTGTATGACTGTATACGACTGAAGGTTAGTCTTAAATTCCGCGACAAGTGTTTTCAAGGCGGTGGTTCACCGAAAACTTATCAGGCATGATCAGATATGGAAGCTTCATGGTACACGAGAAAAAAAACACCTCACGTACAAAATTCTGACTAATTGAATACTGATTATGAAATATTTTTTGTCCCAATATAGGTTTCATAGTAAACTAAGTTTTATGGACTGATCACGCCTTCGTACATCTGTGACGGTTCAGCCGTTCACGCACAAATATAATTCTTCAATATTAATATGTTTACTAACAATATGTTTATATTACTTTGTTTATGAGCACATTTGGGATGAAAGTCATCTTTCAATAATGCATAATTCTTTCATACCATAAATTGCGCTCAGTTTAAACACAAATATCAGAATAGGTGCATTTTGTTTGTGGCAACAGAAATTTCAAAGATAGTTGAACGATTTATGTTTCATAATAGACCAGAAATGATATTTTATATTCCCAAATCAATGTTGATTCTAGCCAATTCGTGCATAGTAGCACCATCTATTGATATTGCACAGATCTAGCTGAATGATACGTGACGTGAGGCAGTGCGCAGTTTTACCAGTAATATCTGAGCAACAGGATTGGAGTCGAACGTAAGAAGGGCTGCGATTGGTCGTAACAGCATCGTAACATGCTCTGGGGGATATTGCTACTGGTTGATATACTTATTTCGACCAGCCAGACTCCGACTGCCCGGCGCGGTAGGACACCCGCCGTGGGTGCGCGGGCGACGCGGGGGTGGGCGGCCGCCGGCCTGAGGCGCTTCACTTTTTTTCAGGACGGCTGAGCGAGCGGCCGGGTGCGACTGCCGGCTGCCCGGACACCACGCTCGGTGCGGCGCCATTTTCCTTTAGTTAACTTTGAAGAAACCCTGGTAAGGTCTTTTATTTTCTCTGATTTTACAATTTTTATTCCATTCTATTTAAAAGTGGTTTTGATTTTTCTGTGTTATTTTGTGCCTAGGATGTACGTTGCTGGCAGTTCGCGTGTGTTCTATTTTGCGGTTTCTAGATTAATTTTTATTGTGTTGCTACCTCGTGTTTATTCTACCTGTTTCCCATTTGTCTTTTACGTATGTGATAAACGTAATCATGCCATTGATAAATTCTAACTGTTTTGCAAGTATGTATAGTGCGTGAGTGATAGCGGCTAGCGGGAAGACGGAGAATCGCCGCGATCAGTTTTGTTTCTACCCTCTTATTTGCTTTGCGGTCGCGTCACCATTCCTATGGCGGGTCTCACACCTGACATTCGGCGCTGCACATTTTTCGCTCACACAATTTGTATGAGAAGATGGCATATTGCAGGTAAATGGGAAAAGTAGGTAGATAAAAACAGGATAACCGAGTGAGTATGACATTATTGACAGTGGGCTCGATAGGCAAAGTTGTAGAAAAAAAATCGTAACCGTTTTAACCGACTGTTGAAAACAGGGGTGTCACATCGATATGTGTGTAAAAGGAAATTTATAAATCCTATATTGTTTTGATTTGTTGAAAAATGAAGAAATAACCGACTAGGAAAATTGTTGAGTACGGTATGGTGTATTTCTTGTTGTGAACAATGGCGAGCTATCCAGCAGTGGAATCGCAATCCGGTTTCTATGGACATAAGATTTATACATACTATAATAGGTTAGCGTTACAAGTAAAGTAGATGATTGGTGAGACAATACCGCCAATTTTCGTAGAAGGTAGGTAGATTATTTACTGAAGCTCATGTCTAGCAGTGGAGTGTGGTGTTTATAGGTGTGTAAAACCATTCGATTAGTGAATTTTTACCCGGGCGTCGTTTTCCCCTTACGTCGAGCCTCTCTGTTTCGAGCTCCATTGCGTCGAGCCGCCGCTTAGTTCCCTATACGTCGGGCCTGTCTAAGATAGGGTATCAGAAAGTACAGTCCGCAGAAATATTTTACAGAAATTATTGTTTTTAGGCAATAACTACATTGTATAGTAATACTGACAGGTTGTCAGCCTCTTACCCGCACCAAAGAAATCAATCAACTGTGCATGCTACACTACTAGTTTCTTTGGAAAAGTTGTAGGTCTTGCCAAGATCTACATTTTAAGTGACAGCTGTCAAACTTTAAACTCGTTTATCTCGTTAACTGTGAATGCTTCACAATTGGTTTCTTTGGGAAAGTTGTAGGCCTTAACGAGATCTACATGACAGGTGTCAGCTGTCATACTAAATAGTCGTTTTTATCGGAAACTATGCGTGCTAGACTATTGGTTATTTTGAGAAAGTTGTAGGCCTGAACGAGATCTACATGACAGGTGTCAGCTGTCACGCTAAAAAGTCGTTTAAATCGGAAACTATGCGTGTTAGACTATTAGTTGCTTTGGGAAAGTTGTAGGCCTTAACGAGATCTATATGACAGGTGTCAGCTGTCATACTAAAAAGTCGTTTAAATCGGAAACTACGCGTGCTAGACTATTAGTTTCTTTGGAAAAGTTGTAGGCCTTAACGAGATCTACATGACAGGTGTCAGCTGTCATACTAAAAAGTCGTTTATATCGGAAACTATGCTTGCTAGACTATTGGTTTCTTCGGGAAAGTTGTAGGCCGTAACGAGATCTACATGACATGTGACAGCTGTCAAACTTTAAACTCGTTTATCTCTTTAACTGTGCATGCTACACTACTAGTTTCTTTGGAAAAATTGTAGGTCTGGACGACATCTACAGTTTAGGTGACAGCTGTCAAACTTTAAACTCGTTTATCTCGTTAACTGTGAATGCTACACTACTAGCTTTTAAGCTGTCACTTAAAATGTAGATCTTGGCAAGACCTACAACTTTTCCAAAGAAACTAGTAGTGTAGCATGCACAGTTAACGAGATAAACGAGTTTAAAGTTTGACAGTTGTCACCTGTCATTTTGATCTCGTTTAGCCTATAACTTTCCCGAAGAAACCAATAGTCTAGCACGCACAGTTTCCGATATAAACGACTTTTTAGTATGACAGCTGACACCTGTCATTTAGATCTCGTTAAGGCCTACAACTTTCCCGAAGAAACCAATAGTCTAGCACGCACAGTTTCCGATATAAACTACTTTTTAGTATGACAGCTGACACCTGTCATGTAGATCTCGTTAAGGCCTACAACTTTCCCGAAGAAACCAATAGTCTAGCACGCACAGTTTCCGATATAAACGACTTTTTAGTATGACAGCTGACACCTGTCATGTAGATCTCGTTAAGGCCTACAACTTTCCCGAATAAACCAATAGTCTAGCATGCATAGTTTCCGATATAAACGACTTTTTAGTATGACAGCTGACACCTGTCATGTAGATATCGTTAAGGACTACAACTTTCCCGAAGGAACCAATAGTGAAGCATTCACAGTTAACGAGATAAACGAGGTTTTAGTTTGACAGCTGTCACCTAAATTGTAGGTCTCGTCAAGATGTAAAACTTTTTCTAAGACACTGACAGTATTAAACAAATCAAATCAAAATAGATTTTGTTGAGAACTGTACTCGATGTTAAGCGGCACGATGCCACGAGGCACGGCGCAAAGAAGCTCGATACAGAGAGGCTCGACGTAAGGGGAAAACGACGCCCCGTCCACAATTCCAAGTAAGAATCAAGTAAAGTAGATGATTGGTGAGACAATACCGCCAATTTTCGTAGAAGGTAGGTAGATTATTTACTGAAGCTCATGTCTAGCAGTGGAGTGTGGTGTTTATAGGTGTGTAAAACCGATTAGTGAAGTATTGATGCCCATATTAGGTAGTGGATAATGATGAAATGGCATAATCTGTTCATACAACTTATTTTATGGGATGACTTTAGAATACTGACCCACGAATATGGGGTATCTAAAGGTTGCATTCTATAGGGGATGATTCTAGCTTTCATTTGATACTATTTTCAGTGTGCGGAAACGTCTAGAAATAAAGTTATGAGGTAACTTTAGAATACTGACCCACGAATATTGTGTACCTCTAGGTTGCATTCTATAGGGGATAATTCTAGCTTCCATTTGATATCATTTTCATAGTGAGGAAACGTCTAGAAATAAAATTATGAGGTTACTTTAGTATACTGACCTCCGAATATGGGGTAACTAAAGGTTGCATTCTATAGGGGATAATTCTAGCTTTCATTTGATACTATTTTCATAGTGAGGAAATGTTTAGAAACAAAGTTATGATGTAACTTTAGTATACTGACCTCCGAATATGGGGGAACTAAGTGTTGCACTCTGAAGGGGGTTATTCGAGCATTCATTTAATACCATTCTTAATGTGAGGAAACGTTTAAAAGCAAAGTTACGGGGTAACTTTAGTATCAGGTGGTACGAATTTAGGTTCAGTAAAGGTTGAGTTTTGTAAGGGACAATTTTAGCTTTCGTTTGATACTATTCTTAGACTGAGGAAATGTATGGGAAACGAGATACGGGAAGACTTTAGTATCCAACGATACAAGTTTAGGGTTGGAAAAGGTTGCTTTTTGTAGCAGGCAATTTTAGCCTTCCTTTGATGCCATTTTTAACCTGCGGAAATATTTAGAAGAGGAGATATAGATTAATATTGGTATTTGCGGTCACCCATCCATTTGCGGTCACCCATCCATTTGCGGTCACTCATCCATTTTAGGTAACTCATCCATTATCGGTCACCCATCCTTTTGGTTATTTAACTGTTCATGCTCATAATTCTTGCGGGGTAGACAAATAATAGAAATGGTATTGTTTTATGGTAAAGTTTATCGTTTGAAATAATTTGATAAAGCTCGGTTTGCATATAAGTTTATAAATTAAATCAACAATAAGATAATAGTTATTTGTTGTCAACCTTCTAGTACTACTAGTAACTGGCTTAGAAATAAAAATATAATGACACCTACAAAAATGGAAAGCTTTCTAGGGATGTGACAATTTAGCAAATATCTTTGGTTCAAAAGAAAGAACGAATTTTAATTCTTTGGGGAATCGGGGAGACAGACTGACTATCTGACATAGATTATTTTGTTCCAAGTAGATTCAGTAAAGAGTAAATTCAGAAAAGAAAAATTATTCCAAACACTTGGCCATAAAAGTAGCTTCATTGTTTTGCAATACAAAATGCCTTATATTTGAAAGCTAGTACATCTGGACGTGGAAAATCCAGTTTCGATCCTTTTGTTACTTATATATGTATCTATTTTATCACTCCTCTCTTGGTTTTGCAAATAAAATAAAGTTAAATTACTAAGGCATTTTAACTTTTGTAACTTTGATTGTAAATGTAAATTCAGGCACTAGTTTGGAATAATATAAGGCGGAGGGTGTCCAGTCAGGCTAAGCCGAAACCCACGGTTTGTGTTTGAGGCTAGAATATTTTCAGAAAGAGGAAAATTTAAAACCTACCACCTCTTAAAATAAATAAAACTACATCTGAAAAGACAAGCACACTGGTGAACAATTTCATAAAATAAGCCAGGGAGCGGGGCGGGGCTCCAACCTTAAGCCTTACCAATAAAATAATCAAGTACTAGCAACATAGTGACTTCTAAGTAGAATTGATTCGGCAGCGCTTTACTTAACTTTATTTTATGTCGTTCTGTACTAGTTGCGCCTTGACTTTAAGTACCTTTACTTACATTTATTCTAACGGTGCTGCTTATTGATTTATTTATTGTTGTATAATTTTCTTATGAAGCTATGTTAAGCGGATTATTCTTCAAAATAGTGGTTAGATTAGTTAGGACACACCATTCCTTATCAGCAAAGAAGTTTGGGTTGCTACTTATACACAACGTAGGGTTGACGATCACCTGGCCGATTCATAAACCTCAGTGAACCCATTTCTAGTAACCATGCTAAGTAGGTTTTTATCTATTCGGATTCTGAGTGCGCGTTTGTAGGTAGACTAGTAAAAAAAAAATGGGGTAGGGTAGGAGAGGGACATTACACATCGTCCTTTATAAATAAATAAAATAAATAAATATCCCTGGACGAGACACACAGCGCCATCTAGCCCCAAACTAAGCAAAGCTTGTACTATGGGAACTAGACAACTGATATAATACTTATATACTTTTTTTTTTTTTTGTAAATAAATACATATGATACATAGAAAACACCCAGACTAACACAAATATTTGAAAATTGACTTTACAAATATTTGTGTCCAGTGGGAATCGAACCCACGACCCTCGGCGTAGAAGGCAGGTGTACTATCCACTACGCCATCGGGACAGTCGGTATGCCTTCAAATTATGGGTCATCAACGAAAACTGCAAGCTCATCTTAGTAGTTCGGAGGCCCCTTTATAGTCGGCTTAATACATTTAACACGAGCGTCATAGTCCACTGGGCCTAATTATATAGTGAGGTACTAAGTACCAATTAGTACTAACTAAGTTACAAATAGCATTGTGATGTGCTTATTGATGTTATACAGGGTGTTACAGAACGACCCACTTTTCCGTAGGTAAACGCCAAGATCATTTTTTTTTCGTATTTCGAACCGTGTTCCACGAAGAAAGTTGTTTAGTTTTATGAGTACCTCCTTGACCTCCTTCCGGCTTGATAGGTAGGTATACCCTCTTGGTTACACCCGTATATTTTTTAACGGATATTGTAGATTTTTACATATCCTACGTTTTTAACAGGATGACTAGCACTGAAAAGTGTTCGAAACGTAATATTTGAATTATTTCCTTGATCTATTCACAACGTTAACAATTTATTGCCTAGTTAACAGTGTAAAGAAACGTAAAATGATTGAGAGAATCATTCAACGATGGAGCAATGTTATCCGGAATAAGTCGGCTGCTTGTTCGTTACACACAAGTAAATATCAATACGAGGCTTTGGAAGGGCTAGGTTAAACAAATAAAAAAGATAAGTAAGTATCTACTTATAAAAAAGGTTCGGACCTACGCTGACAAAAACAGATTTCCGCGTAGCCTTAGGCCTTATGGCGATATTTGGCCAAAAAGCTGCATTTTTGTCTAAAAGCAAACCGCTTGGTACAGTTATAGTAGGGACCAAAATAAGCAATTTCAGTCGCAGCAGTCGAAGTTTGCTCCATTGGGAACAGAGATGGCGCCACTTTTACATAAAAAGCTTTAAAAAATTCTACAAGTCCAACGGGTTAACCGATTTTAATGTTTAGTATGTCAAATGAAAGCTAATTACATGAAGCAATATAAAAAAATATAAGAGTTACGAAAAATTATTACAAATGTGCACAAATTCGATTTTTTAATATATATTTTTAACTTTTTTTAAGTTTTTGCTGAAAAATAATGATAAATCATATGGAAAGGTTATGTTTTTATGATATAAAAATATAAAGAATTTGACTTTGCGTTTTACAAAAAAAAATTGTAAGTCAATATCTTTATTACTTTCCGCAATATATAAGTTTGAAGATGGCGGCGGACTTAAGATTAATGAGTGGCACTTGTAAGATATTTTTCTGAAACCTAACGTGTGGGGTATCAAATTAAAGAGCTCCACGCGATGGTTTCAAAAATATACCGCTTTACACTTTTTTGGTCACATATTATAAAAAAAAACATGAGGAAAAGAGATGGCACCACTCTTATTTAATTTTTTTAAAAGTTTTAAAAGTAAAAATTTAACCACACAACCACAGATTTTAACATTATTATTTAATTAATAACACAATTGATATGAAAAATCGGCCAAGAGCGAGTCGGACTCGCGCGTACGTTATCAATACAAACGTACATACAAAACACGTTTATTGTATGGAAGCCCTAAATAGTAGAGAGGTATTTCATGAAAGTTTCATTTCATTATGGTATTTCGTGAGATTGCCATTGATATAATTGTTTTTGATGGAGGCGGCAGCACGGGCCTTCAATGCATCGCATTTAGTGTCAACGCGTTACGCTGCTCCTCATAGTCGCGGAGTCACCTCTTTACAAGACCGCGCCATTCTGCCCGTTTTGCTGCCAAAAACTCAAATTGAGAGGGCTCGATGTTGCATCTTTTCATGTGTCCCATCTGAACATCTTTAAATCTAAGGAGTTGACCGCCATGCTTTCGCTTGCCCTCCTCTAGCTCAGAATAGAAGATGCACTTCGCCACTCGCTTATCTGCCATCCGGGATAAGTGACCGCATCACTGAAGCTATCGACGCATTAAGTAGGCTTCAATGCCACCAATATTGGCTCGTCTTAGAACTTCGGTGTTGCAAACTCGGTCGGACCATCTAATCTTCATGATGGTGCGAAGGCATTTAAGTTGGAAGATCCAACGTGCGTATGTGGTGACGATACACACACCAGGTTTCGGAAGAGTACAGAGGGTTTGGCAGCACAATCGCCATATATACGGATATTTTCGCGGCTAGTTTAAAGTCGTGCGAGCAGAAAACCTTGGAATGTAGCTTTCTAATTGCTGCAGCTGCAGCACTGATTGTGTAATTGATCTCAGCATCAAGGTCACACTTAGCTGTTATAGTGTTCCCCAGATATCGAAACTTGTCAACCTGTTTCAACATATCTTTACCAAGCTTAATTGTCAGTGTCCCACGATCTTGTGTATTTACGTCTTTTAACACTGATTTCTAGGCGGAATATGCAGCATGCATGGTGAAAAACGGTCGTCAGTTGTTGCAGGCCTTTTGGGGATTCTGCAAAGAAGCACAGGTCATCGGCATACATAGCTTCGGTAATAAGTACATGCGAGACTTTGATACGCGCCTTAAATCTAGCCAAATTGAAAACATGCGGACTCCTTCGGAGACAGTGTAACGTGAACAGTTTGGGTGCTAAAACGCACCCTTGTTTCACTCCACAGGTGACGGGGAAGAAACCAGACTGATCATCGTTAGACGCAGCACTGAAAATGCTTGTCATGCAGGAGTCTCAGGAGGCGCACAAACTTCTCCGTGTACCCTAGTTTTCCTAGGACCATCCAGAGAGCTTCACTAGGTAGACTGCCGAACGCTTTCTCTAGGTCAACAAAGCAGAGTTACAACTGACGACTTTGTTCTCAGCTTTTTCCTGCAGTAGACGTACCGAGAAAATAGCTTCACAAGTGACTGTGTCAGATTGAAAGCCAAACTGGGTTTCGAGCAAAATCTTTCCTGATAAGTCCTTAAAGCGGTTTAATAGGACTCTTCCTTTCCGGGACCTTTCCGGGGACCGATAATAACATACCGCGGTATGAGTTATAGTAAGAACGTTCGCCTTTGTTCTTGTAGAGGGCACTAATGAGAGACACTTTAAAATCATCCGGGACTCGCTCCTCCTTCCATATTCGAACAAAAAGTTTCCATACCAACAAGTGCAGCTCCGCACCGCCATATTTAAGTATTTCATCTGGTATAAGATCAATGCCAACCACTCGCTTATTATGCTGGCGGTCTGGTCTTCATCACGCGACAGGGGCTCGTCCAGCTCGGTGGCTAGGGGGAGTCGAGGTAATGATGTTGCTCTGCTTGTCGAGTTTTGTCATGTAATCTTATAAATTTTGCTACTTTAAGCACCTGTATACCGTTCTGTGAAAATAAAGTTAAATTTACTGCTTATTTCAACTATCTAACTATTAAGTTAGATAGTTATTTTTTTATATGAAAGAAGGCATTATACTATTTCTACTACAACGATAAAATCTAAATACAGAATAGAATTAAAATTAAGAGCGGGCTCCCATACAATAAATGTGTTTTGTATGTACGTTTGTATTGATAACGTACGCGCGAGTCCGACTCGCTCTTCGCCGACTTTTCATATCAATTGTGTTATTAATTAAATAATAATGTTAAAATCTGTGGTTGTGTGGTTAAATTCCTACATTTAATTTTTTTTTAAATTTAATAAGAGTGGTGCCATCTCTTTTCCTCATTAATTTTTTAATATGTGGACAAAAAAGTGTAAAGCAGTATATTTTTGAAACCGTCGCGCGGAGCTCTTTAATTTGATACCCCACACGTTAGGTTTCAGAAAAATATCTTACAAGTGCCACTCATTAATCTTACGTCCGCCGCCATCTTTAAACTTATATATTTCGGAAAGTAATAAAGATACTGACTTACAATTTTTTTTATAAAACGCGTAGTCAAATCTTTTATATTTTTATATCATAAAAACATACCCTTTTCATATGATTTATCATTATTTTTCAGCAAAAACCTAAAAAAGTTAAAAAGATATATAAAAAAATCGAATTTGTGCACATTTGTAATAATTTTCCGCAACTCTTATATTTTTTTTATATTGCTTCATGTAATTAGCTTTCATTTAACATACTAAACATCAAAATCGGTTAACCCGTTGGACTTGTAGAATTTTTTAAAGCTTTTTATGTAAAAGTGGCGCCATCTCTGTTCCCAATGGAGCAAACTTCGACTGCTGCGACTGAAATTGCTTATTTTGGTCCCTACTATAACTGTACCAAGCGGTTTGCTTTTAGACAAAAATGCAGCTTTTTTTTCATAATGTCTAGCGGAAGCGTACCAATAGGTGTAACAATTTCAAAGTAGGGAGGTATAAGTTTCAAGAAGATGGCCAATACTGAAAGTCCTCAAATTCCCTAGATCTCGGCCCACCCTCGGCGGGAACGCGTGAATATTCATAGCTGTTCGAATATTATTACGAGTGGTCGATCGACAGGGCCGGTTCAAGGCAGGAAAAATATAATAAAATTCCGAAAATAAAACTGCTTGATCCCCTAAAGTGGCCTAAACAATACAACTCTGTGGACACCCCTATCCGTATATAGGTGAAACAGAATTCAAGTAACGCGTTTTTAAAATTACAGTAGGCCAGCTTAATGCAATCAGGTAATACTAAGAACGAGCAACAAAGACATACCTAAATGAAAAAGCTTGTTACTAACTTGCTACAAATGAGGGCCCCGGTACTTTTTCTGGTGCCCCCTGAAACGTGATGCCCTTTGCTTTAAGTTTACCGCCACTGGTTCCAGGGACCCACTTTAGTTATTGTTGTATTCTGTTAATTCCTTTTCTTGGCGTGTGAAACTAAAAGTTTTCTTGTAGAAATGTTACTAAATTCCAGTAGCGAAGGGTTTGGCATAAACCGTATCTATTCGTAATGTAGGATGGAGAATCGAATGAATGACGCACAAACGGACGTTGCGTGTGTTTCGCTTCTTAGCTGATGTTAAAATATTGTAACAAGATTTCTAAGTGCGCCCCTGTATACTCAGCATCTCAGCTAGGCTTTCTTACGACCAACTTTGCGTTAATTGCACCAAAGTTGCCCGTTAGCGGATCGTGGATCTACTATTAATAATTTAATTGTTTCATATTACGTATTCCTCCGCTTAATCGTGTGGGATTTTGAGCTTTCAACTAAAGCTTGCAAGTTTAATTTAATTACTAAGTTTTGATTATGTTCGCCATCTTTATTTAAAATTTTGGAAACTTTAGAGCCGGGGCGAACTTGGTTAATGAATGGTTCGCAAAGTCATTAGCATGGGTATAGCTTATTATAATAATAACGTATATACACAACAGTAGTCTCGGTATTTAGGTAGGTAGTATCTGCCTGCCGTTACCCAAATCAGTTGCGGTCGGCGCAACATGTTTTGTTAGAACATGAAATCATGTAGCAAAAGGATTCGGCAATGTCTTATGACGTTATGACCGGGCTGCCTGTCTAACGTCAACCCTCTTTGGGAATGGTATTGTATAGTAGGTGGTATCAACGGCACCATGCGGTTGACCATGGTTGACAGATATGCAGCCGAGGTCAAAAACTAGGTCGCCTTTTGCGAAAAACCCTGAGTGGACTATGGGAGGAAGTAGGTATTCTTAGACGCTACCACTGCGCCACACGTTGGGATTTTTAGCTGTTGGGATTATGAACCATTGTTCAAATAAGTTGCTGATATTTTGGTGTTGGTATTAGATATAAGTGTTTGGATATGTATCTACCTATGTAGATCCACATTGACATCGGCCGTTAAAACTACTGGGTACTCGTGTATGATACCACCATAATAAGGCGACATAAGACTAAACTAAAACTAAACTGTTATTGCTAGTAGTTAGACACAGGCATTTAGATGTAAATAAAATGTATGATAGCGAGCGGCTATAGTAATTAGATTGCGTGCTTACTTTAAATATTAAGGCACCTTTATCAAATCAATGAAATATCTATTGATAACTCGAAAAATAAATAATCCGTTTGTAAATAAAATCTCGCTCTCGTTAACCTGGAAAAGCTTCATTTTTATTGAATCAGAAATATTCTCAATAGGTAAAAAATATTTGTTTATTGAAATGGGAATTAATTGAAACATGTTCGAAAAGTTATTTCAGCCCGGTTCACAATCATCGCTATTTATGGATTTTACGGTTGCTAAGTTATTTTAAGCTTTTATCCAGACTTTTAGAGCTTTTTTTGGCTCGGTGTACTTATTTTCATTCTTGGGAATAGGTAATAGGCTCAATTTCAACAACTCTGATTTTTGTATAATTTTGGTGGCAAATTTTATTTCTTAGATTTTTAATAATATTATGGTAAATTCTTAAAACTTATCATTTAATGATTGCTATGTATCAAGGGCCTCGTTATAGCTTTTGTAGTTTTCACGATATTTCAGCTTAAATCCACCAAAATTGCAAGAGCCCACCAAAATTAGAAATCGAGAACACCAAAGTTGATTAATGCCACCAAAATTAGAATAGACTCAATCAAAATTATAAAAGTGAGCTTGGGGAGTACCTAACGGAGTCCTTGGGGAGTTACAGTGAGCTTGGTGAGTACCTAGTAGTGTCTTTGGGGCTGTAGAATAATCTTGGCGAGTAACTATCACAGAAACTACAGTGTACTGGGTGAATACCTAACGTAGTCCTGGGGGATGTACATATTGATCTTGGTGAGTACCTAATAGAGTCCTGGGGAATGTACATATACATGTACGGAGATCTGGATGAGCACCTAACAGTGTCCTTGGAGACGTACAGTGATTTTGGTGAGTACCTAACAGAGTCTTTGGGGAGGTACAGTGATCTTGGTGAGTACCGAATAGAGTCCTCGGGCATGTTCATATACAGCGGTCTTGGTTAGCACCTAACAGTGTCCGTGGAGACGTATAGTGATCTTGGTGAGTACTTGGCAGTGTCCTTAGAAACGTACATTGATCTTAGAGAGTACCTAATAGAGTCTTTGGGGAGGTACAGTGAGCTTGGTGAGTACCTAACGGAGTCTTGGGGATGTACATATTGATCTTGGAGAGTACCTAATAGAGTCCTGGGACATGTATATGTACGGAAATCTTGATGAGCACCTAACAGTGTCCTTGGAGACGTACAGTGATTTTGGTGAGTACCTAACAGAGTCTTTGGGGAGGTACAGTGAGCTTGGTGAATACCTAACGGAGTCCTGGGGATGTACATATTGATCATTATGGTGAGTACCTAATAGAGACCTGGAATATGTGTATTTACAGCAATCTTGAGGAGTACCTAACAGTGTCCTTGGGGACGTATAGTGATCTTCGTGAACACCTAACGGAAATGCTATAGGATGTGCAATGATCTTGGTGAGTACCTAACAGAGATTTGAGGGATGAACAGTAATCTTATTAAGTACCTAACAGAGGTAAGGGGAGTGAACTGTGATCTTACTGAGTAATTAACAGAGGTTTGGGCTGTACAATAATATTGGTGAGTACCAATCAAGGTCCTTGGGGAGGTACAGTGTGTGTGGTGAATATCTAACAGAGTCCTGGGGATGTACATATTGATCTTGGTGAGTACCTAAAAGATCTGGGGGCTAAACAGTAATCTTACTCTGTTTACACTTTTGACAGAAACTGGATCGGGGATGATGTTTTTTTTCTACCAGCTTTAGGCAATACAAAGATCACTCCGTTTTCCCTGGGAGCCTTCCCTTTTGAAGCTTACTGAGATTCGCCCCGACTTTTCTATATTTTCAACAGGGAGATCATCCGTACAGCAGCGTGAGATAGAATTTCTGAGGCCTGTTGCTTCAGATGGAGGCTTTGGCCGGCAAAATGCGAGGCATACTGATATCCGTAGGAGCCTCAGATTTTAAGGAGAATATCTGACCTCACAAAGATTACTGCACATGCCCCAGAATTCCTTTACGTACTCACCAAGATCACTGTGCATGCTCCAGGACACCGTTAGATACTCACCATGATTACAGATACACACACATCCCATAAAAAATTGGTTAGGTACACACTAAGATCACTGTTCATCTATCAGAATTTTGTTAGGCACTCACCAATATTACTGCAAATCCCCCAGATCACTGTAAGATACTCACCAGGATCACTGCACATCCCTCTAACCACTATTAGGTAATAACCAAGATCACTGTTCGTGTTCATCCCCCAGATCTCAGTTAGGTACTCAGTAAGATAACTGTTCAGCCTCCAGACCTCTGTTAGGTACTCAGTAAGATCACTGTTCATTCCCCCGACCTCTGTAAGATACTCACTAAGATTACTGTTCATCCCTTAGACCTATGTTAAGTACTCACCAAAATCATTGCAGATCCTATAGCAACTCCGTTAGGTGCTCATCAAGATCACTATACGTCCCCAAAGACACTGTTAGGTACTTCCCAAGATTGCTGTAAATACACATATTCCAGGACTCTATTAGGTACTCACGTGATCAATATGTACATCCCCAGGACTCCGTTAGGTATTCACCAAGCTCATTGTACCTCCCCAAAAACTCTGTTAGGTACTCACTAAGATGACTGTACGTCCCTAAGGACACTGCCAAGTACTCACCAAGATCACTTGCACAGGCTATAACCATATGTTTAGAAATACCATATAAGGTTATATAGGTTTCTTAGAACATTATTTTATTTAGGTATGAAAAGTCATCATTTTACATTTTTAAACAGTTCAAAGTATGTAAACTGATAAGAAAGTAAATTTTGGTGTTCGGTACCAATTTTGGTGGCCTCTAAAATGCCACCAAATCCACCAAAATTAGCACACCAAAATTGAGACAACGCCTTTATTAAAATTTTAAAAAATAACCGTAAGTGTTTGATCCAAACCAATCCTGCAAGCGCATAGAGTGACAAAAGACACATTAGATTATACTTAAATAATCTTGGGCTTAGACAAAAACCAATGAATTAATCGACCCACCAAAATTGTAACCGTTTTTTAGATAATTGCACCAAGCCTGTAATATTATTTTTGACGGAAAAATGAAGTATTATAGAACCTAAATATCCTCCACCAGCGCTTTAATATA
Source organism: Phthorimaea operculella (assembly GCA_024500475.1). Classification (NCBI taxonomy): domain Eukaryota; kingdom Metazoa; phylum Arthropoda; class Insecta; order Lepidoptera; family Gelechiidae; genus Phthorimaea; species Phthorimaea operculella. The sequence goes on along the minus strand of JANFCV010000002.1, from coordinate 4,657,542 downwards.
ACTGACCGGGACGAGTGATGGCAACAGCGTATTTCCAACTTGTTTTTGTGATGAGATATATTCGTCCAAACTTTTCCCACCAAAATTGGATTTTTATTTGGACACTTCTTTTAATTAGTATAACTTTATAATATTTACACTTATTCTTTTTAATATAAAACGAAAATATAGTTTACATATCTAGGAAGATATACAAGCCACGTGAAAGCCCGTGATGTGCAATGGTAAAAAAATATGAGAAGTTTTCTTCTCCAATCTGGAATCTGGACACGACACCAAAATTAGAAAATGGCACTTCAACATTTTTTTTAATAATGTTTCATTATTATTTTTATATTATTTATCAGATGCACACTTGAGGTTTAACTTATATTTACAGAAAAAAAATACATCAGAGCTGTATTTGTCGTTTTAAGTAGGATTTTCAGCTTGGACACGAAAAAAACGCGCCTGGGAAAATGACCCAATAAGTTTGTTCTACGAACTTGAAGCAACACGCATCGTCCCGTTCCGGCCCGATCTTTGTATGAAGAAATGGCCATTCGACTTTATATCAGTTTAGTTTTTAAATTAAGCTGCTATGAAATGAAATAAACATTATTCTCAATGCAGAGTAATGTAATGGCAAAGGAAAAAGACGTGTCAAAGCATTTGTAGGTCACATAATACCGGTAAGGGGCTGCCGCTGCGAAGCGCCTTGCTGTGAGCCTGAGAGAGAACTCGGTCGGTACGTTATAGAGCAAATAATATGGTAAATAGAGGGAGGCCAGGAAAAAGTAGGCTACATAAAATAAATACGATATTTATAACACCACACTAACTTTATGAAGTCCCATAAAATACCGCCAACTAAATAGTATGTGGTATGATATGCTAAGAAGAAAATACTACGTGGAATGTGGATCTTTAAGACTACGAGTGGGCAGGTAAGTATTGCATTATTTAAAGTTAGCAATAGGTAAGGTACTAAAGTAAAATTACCTTAGTCTTAATTACTTAAGGTGCCATTTCGTCATGTGCTAGCTGCGTCCGATTCGTGTGGCTGCGGCTAGATATTGTCGTAGTATCGTAGTCGTAGAACTTGCACCTTTAGGTTCTTCCCGTGATAAGCACACAATTCATGGAAAACTTGCATAGCTATCCACCGCAGGCAGAACTTGAACTTGTGTGGGTAGTGGAGGCATCGATAGTACTTGGCAAAATTTTTCTTTCCCTGATTTTAAGAAAGTAAGTACCTAATTTTATTTTTTGGAAAACAATAATTCCCGTACCCGTAATATCTAGGTACAGGTTTTTTTATCGATTTTCTTCAATTCCCGGGCTCCATCTATGTTTAGCTTTTCTCCGAGTTGGAAACACAGCTTTCTCAAGCGGAAAACTTTTCCACCGACCCTCCACTTCCTCTCTATTTGCGTTTGCTGAAAATGTAGGCCGGATTTTCGGCAACTGATTTATGGAGTCTCACTTTGAGTTAAACTTACGAAAGGAACTTTTGCCGAAGAAATGTGCAAGCATTGCGTCTTGGACGTGAAACTGAAATTATCCGGAGCCGTAGCCTCGAATAAGTTATCATTTAGGCGCTTTATACCAACATATAATATCATTGCCTTACACACTTAACTGTTATTGCTAGTAGTAGTAGTAGTTTCGACTTTATTTCTGACGATAATACGAATTTCGACCTTAATCCCATATACAGTAAATACGACGACCCATGCCCAACGGTGCGTTGATGGATGCGTCTGTCAAACCAGTTTGACTTAATTAACACGTGTTCTACTTAATTACGTATAAGAAAAAGAAACATTCAAAATAATTAAGTCGTGACACTCCTCACTGATACCTATTTATTTATCGCTACCAATCTAAAACCTGCTGAAAGCAGTTACTGTCAGTGCGTGAAAACCACGACGCAGTAGTACATACACTTAGCTAGAAGTACCTACGGCTACTAGGCACCATATAAATTGACTGCACCAAACCTATCTATATGTACTTCCCTATCCTACTTACTTCTACCTACTACAAGATCTACTATAATACTCTATGATGAGTTTATGTTACTCTTTCTTCTTATAAGTACGACAACAAGCATTGGATTTAGATATGAGAATGCCTAGGTATCTAGCTACTTAATGGTTTGGGAAAGGAATGCTTGTTCTCTACAATAAGATAAGTAGCTAAATTTGAAGATACAAAAACCTTCATAACTTCTATTGAAGTTCGTGGTAGGTATTCAAGCCAGAATCTGAATTCCATGAATTCAATCTCATCTTGTGGTTCCTAAAGATCTTTATCGCAATCATGACGATATCACTTTTCCAATGTGAGAATATGAAATTATTTGATAGACGTGGCCGGCGATATTAAATTCGCTCATTCGTAAAATTAAATTTCCGTGACAACAGGCACGGCTACGCAGCAACTGTGTGCACGAGCAGTGAAAAGATTTTTGCACTACGCCACAGACTATGCTTTAAGGTGTCGCTATTTCAGAAAGAAGTTGTTCACGGTTTGTAATCCCCTTGTTAAACAAATGTTGAATACGCTGAAAAATGCGACATCTTAACAAGCTCGATTTAACATCGAAGAAGTAAAGTAGGTAGTAGGTCTGCAGTGCTGTTGTCTGTGGATATGCTTTGCCTGGGTGAGCCTGCCCTGCCATAGCATTTTGACCCATTCCATTACGTTTGATAGTCGCAATTAGAGATGGGCACGTACCCGGGTATTTACCCAACTACCCGGTAAATACCCGTACGTACCCGGTAAATACCCGTATGTACCCAAATAGGTGGGTAGATAAAAATGTATGGGAAGTCGAAAAAATTTTCTCGTTTGCCATCATGGCCTCCATAGAAAAAGTTGTTCAGTTTCATGGTCCGAGCATGCTCGCAAAGTTTTAGGCAAACCGTCAAGTTCACGCGTAACAGTTGTAAAAAAAAATAACTGCAAATATTTGAAAGGATAAACCAGTCCATGAAATCGAACAACTTTTCCTAAGGAACATAGGTCAAAATATGAAAAAATACAAATTTACCCTTTTCTCCCTATAACTTAACTCCGCCTGCTCGTACAGTGATAGTAATAAGTGGATATAGGCACGCTGAAGTTATGCACTTTTAAAATCGTTTACACGTTGTGTTTACATCTTATACACACACATACAAGACAATGCGCGCTCCTCGATACTCACTCTTAATACAACCGCTTTAAATTCAAAACCTCAGAACAATTGCTACAATAACCGGTGAAGTTACTGCTATATGTCGCAGCGATGTTAATCAAACCAGGTTTTTGACCACAAACCAAAGAGCAGTAGATAACAAAGGTAAAATTCAATTTTATCATAAAAATTAATTTGTTTTAGGATTTTGATCGAAAATCTATAACAATATAGGTTTCCGATCATGAATCTGAAGTAGTTTAGAATTAAATATGGTAAAGTTATTGCCAAAAACATTAATATAATGTAGTCTTTGATTAAGAACTTGATTTGGTTTAGGATTATGATAAAAACTTTGTTATCTCAAGCGCCTAGCTTTTTGGACAAAAACCTAGTTTTATCAAAAACTACGACATAGAATGACGCTGAACGCTGCACAATGCTGCCCGTTCCCTGGATCCGGCCCTTGGATACCGTCGGGTAGAAATAGAGTGATGCTATTTTAAGCCGTGAAAGTAACATTATTTCAAAATTAAAAATAAAAATACCTAAAATAATTAAAGAAAGCTTAAAAATCCTCATAGGTCAATCATTATTTTATATAGTGAAAGGTCAAGGTGGAAAATTTCACATAACACGTGTCTTTAGTTTAATTACGATAAAAATAATTAAAGAAAAAAAGTTCAAATAAAAAAGAATCGACCCATGAGGATACGAACCTTGACATCCCTGATTGGTAGGCCACTGTCTTTACCAATGCGCCATCCGAACAACTAACACGGAGTGCGAAATTTTGTTACCCATTTCACTATTAGTCATTATTGGAACGTGCTTGATTAGTCATCTTATTCTTTTGCTCTAATCGGTTTACTACGCGCTTCTTTGTATGTGTGAGTGGAGTTTGGCTTCAAACGACTTTAGAATTAAAGCTCATGTGCATGTCTCTGTAAAGTCTATATGGAATTTTGTAAGTGTCTGTACAAGGCTCTCTATATATTATCAATCATAGTATTTATATTATCTAACGAACCGTCATGGTTAAAATCAAAAATAATGAGAATTACGAAAAAAATATTACTTTTCAATCTACCCACCTATTTGGGTACATATGGGTATTTACCCGGTAAATACCCAATTACCCAGGTATAAACCCAAATGGGTAGATTGGGTATATACCCACCGCCCATCTCTAGTCGCAATATGAAAGTGTATGGCGCCGCGTTCGATAGGTGGGTGCGACAGACGTGTGTGACCATATTTTCATACTACGTTACACGTGCGTGACACATCATCACATCAGTGACGAGTATTAGAAAGAAGCTGTACTATTAACTACTACGTCTACACAACTGAAAGTAAGTATCATACAATTACATACAATTTATGATATAACTTATTTTATCACGAAAAGAACTGCAAAGTTTTGAATATCCCGCGTTAATTACTTTTTAAGCGGCATCTAGCTATGATAGGATAGAATGTTAGCGTTATTATTTTTGGAGTTAGTTAAGGTTTACCTCGCTAGATGTCGCTAAAGATTGTGTTAGTTTCAACTTGCTTCGCTAGATGTCGCTGTCAGAGATAAAAGAAAAAGGACAAATATTGTCTATGGTGAAAAAAGAGCTGTCAAAAACGAAAAAATCCTAGATTCCAATCCAAAAACTCCAAATTCTTTAAAAAAATGGATGCGCTGCTGCGCTGTAATCGAGGCTGTAATATATAAAAGGTACTCTTTGGCTGTTTGGTTCTTACAAAATATTCGTTTTTAGAAACATGAGAACTGTTTCGGCGCTTATAAAGTAAGTAATTCCAATTACAAGTATCTGTATAATCTTAGTTTTGCATATCTGTAAAGCAATATTCTTCATTTCAGTTACAAATCGTAATTTGCTGAGCCTGGTCTTACAACGCATTTAGAATGGAGGGCAAGAAGATCTCGTTTGGTTTTATGAAAACCAAAAAAGTGGAAAAGCCTGTTGTTGAAGAAAAGAAAGATTTCATTGAATGCTTGGAGGAGAAAGCTATCAAGGTTGTTGGGTAAGCAAACTCTTGTAAACATAACCTCCAAATTTACATTGCAAGGTTTCTTGGCTCCTTAAGATTTTATTATTTATGTTTCGTATCATTAAAAGCTTACCTGATGCTCCCTGCATTGAGTTCGATGCTTGAAGTAACTAAATAACACATTTTTCTACCTTGCAATATTGTGCAACTAGATAAATACCTATTTTTGACCACTAAAACTTCTTTGTAACAATCTTGGTAACAATGTACAGGGTGCTGGTAATATGTAATGATCCCTTCGAAGAGTAAACTGGGCAACCTAAAGCAACATGGGAATGAACAGCGGTTGAAATATAACAAAAGAAAATTGGGACCTTTCAAACAAAATGTATCGAACTGTCATTTTGTATGGAAGGTCCATACCTATTTCAACATAATGTTCCATATGGAAAGTTGTTTAAGGGCTGCTCAATCCTTCACAGGACTGTAACTTTACCAATATCTATTTATATAGTCTGATTAGTAAAAAAAAAATTGTGTTCTTACAGAGGTGAACAAGAAGAACAAAATGAACCATTAGTCATTCCAATGAAGCCTAATACGCTCATAACTGCAGAAAGACTGAAAGAAATTGCTGAAAAAGTAGAGAGTGGTCTCGACGAAGTATTGCCTATGCCCTCAAAAGAGAATAATGTTCAAATCAAAGAAGAGCCGACTGATAATTTGACTTTGGATGAGTTGGCTGTGAGAGAGCTGATGCAAGAAGCCAAGAAGGAGGTTAAGGTGGAGCAGCAGGAACTGACGGTGCCAATACCAGCTAAGCCTGTTATTGACGGAGAAAAAGAGGTATGAGCTAAGTCTTCCACTTCTGTAGTAATTCCTTTCTCTTACATTTAAGAGCTCATTGCTCTTGTCTTGTCTGTGCAGTAACTGCCAGTTATCTCTGTTTTCCATCTTTTTCTAGTAATTCCACAAAGAAAATTTTTATTGAACTGCATATTTAGTTACTGATAAATCCAGTGGTTATTAATTTGAATGGCTGTAAACAGAAAATAATTAATGCAATTCTTGGTGCAATATAATGAATTTACAGGTAGACTAATTTCAAAATCCATCCATAACAGCCAAACAGTCAACTGCTGGACATGGGCCTTCCCCATGGAGGTACACTACAGGCATACTCCCCACTCTGGCAGGCGGATTGGCTATTGCTAGATGTTGCATTTACAGAGAATGCTGCTGCCCATTTCCTGGATGATTATCCCTTAGTCACTTTACGACACCCACAGCTAAAATTGGGGTGACACAGTAATTAATTACAAATACGTTTTATGAATTAGTCAACAATTTCTTCGTTTTCAGTCCACACTGCAAGATTATGAATCAGTCCCAATTCAAGACTTTGGCATGGCTATGCTGAGAGGCATGGGCTGGACTGCAAGCAAGGAACAACTGTAAGTTGGAATTACTTAGATGAGTATGCACAAATTAAGAACAAGAAATAGATATTGCAGGTGCTACAGTGGAAGTGTTTGATAGGTCTTAAAGACACTCACATACATAAGTGTTTGTTTGTGAGGTCAACTGTTAACTGTATTTCATAGCAATATAGAATACAAACCAAATACAAACCCGTAGTGATGTTTGAAATTACGGTCTGCTCCAACAATGTGTTATCCACCAAAAAAAAAGTTGTAAATACAAGAAAAGCTTCACTGTTGGTTTCAACTATTAAGTTCGGCTGCCTGCTGCCTTATTTATAAGATTTATCTATAATTATTAAATTGACCAAAACAAACACTCTCCGTTTCAGTGCAAAATACAAACCACCCACTCTGAGACCTAAGGGCTTAGGTCTAGGAGCAGATAAGGTGATCAGCGACAAACAGAAGAAGAAGACTGTGAACAAGGATGGGAAAGAAGAGGAACTTGCTATTGTCAAGAACTCCTATGTAAAAATTATTGCTGGGAAACATACTGGATACTATGGAAAGGTAAATATTTAAAAACTGATTTTGTATTGAAGTTGTCTAGCACAAGTTTAAGGGCACAGCACACCGCGTCCTTATGTCCATATGTCCGCGGACGTATGCGTGCGCGTCATTACGCGCGTACCTGTTGTATTGTATGGGATTGTATGAGAGGCGGTACACTGCCTGCGTATGCGTGCACGTCATCACGCGTGTACCGTAGTGTGCGGCTTCACGCAAAATAGGCGCATGTAGACGTCGAATTGCGGAAAACAGCCCGTTTAACCATTACCAACCAGTACCATCGCGGTGTGCGGTGTCTCATACGATCACATACAATACAACGTCATAGCTACACGCGTGACTTATATTATAGACTAAATGTCACTTACATTTAATGATCAAATAAAACATCATCAAACACTATCTTCCAAGTCAATGCCTCATTCCTGAGGCATGTGACAATGGGAAGCTAATGCTCCCTCAAACTTCTCCTCTTATTTTCATTTCTTCTTCTCCATTCTTGTGCAGTGTAGTCTTGGTTGTCTACTGTACTGCACACAATCTATAGGGCAATGAATATGACGTCAAAGATTAAGGTGTATTCGATACAATCACTGTATAATTTTTCAGGTAGTCAGCCTGGACGAGGAGAACGGGCGCGTGATGGTGGACATCACCATGAAGAAGGAGACCGTCAGCCTCAGCGAGTTCATGATGCAGCCTGTCACCAAGGCCGAGTTTGATAAAGAATCCAAAGTCATCAGTAAGTATAAGGAAAATGGTCACAAATAAAGATGGACATTATTGGACATACTAAAAAGTTGTCCCCACCACCAAAAGGTTGATGATATAGATGTGGCTGTCTATCGTTAACTGCGTCTCTATGGGTGCAGGTAAAACGCGTCAAAAAATATGAAATAAAATGTTCATAACAAAGAGTGCATTAAATATTTGACGTCACTCAACATATTAAAAACAGTCGTCATATTAAAGCAAGATAAAATTCGCCTAAGTGTGACAAGGATAGACAGATTGTCACGCACGTGACATTTCCTGACGCTAAATATTTACTGCACATGTTGTGATGAATATTTTCGTTTGAATATGTATTTTGTGACCCGTATTACCTGCACCCCCATCAGCCATCAGCGTAGCTCATGCTCGGGCGAACGCGTGTAGACCGAGCCCAACCGTTACCGTTAGACAGTTAGCTCAAAGGCGTGTCCAGATCCACATAGGGCAGAACTTGCTTGAAGCAAGCGTGAGCGTTTGCCTCGTGAGACTGTGATAACGCGAGGCTGCTTGCCCGGCGGAGTCGCGCCGGTTTCGAGACGAGCTGTTATATATAAGCTAAGCTGTCGAAATTTAGCGACAACGATAGCGACTAAAAAAAATAAGAGAAAGAACCTACCCCTGTCATTTACATGAATATTCGTCACAATCGATTTCTCTAATTATTATTATTATTTTCAGATTCCGGTGCCTACGAAGAGTACAAGAAAAACGAGAAGAAGTCATCCCAAAATGACTCTCCAAAAGTTTCAGAACACCTCAGGCATGATTCGCCAAAAACCAATAGCAGGGAAGCTTCGTCGAGTCAACGACCGAACGATGTCAGCCGCGAAAGAAGACAAGAGAAGGAGATAAGAGATGAAAAAAGAAGAGATTATGACAATGGCAGAGATAAAAATAGACAAGAGAGGAGTAGACGAAATTCTTCAAGTGATGAAGGTTACAATAGAAGAAAAGGATATTCATCCAGTGAAGAAAGAGATAGCAGAAGAGAGAAACAAAAATCTAGAAGAGACTCTTCAAGTAGTGAGGATAGAGATAGTAGGAGAAGAAAAGATAAATCTAAAAAACGTTACAGTAGTGAAGAAAGAGACAACAGAAGACATAAAGAAAAAAGTAGGAGAGATTCATCAGGAGATGATAGAGATAATAGGAGACGGAAAGAGAAACAAAGAAAAGATTCTTCCAGTAGTGACGAAGATAGAAACTATAGCAAAAATAAGAGTAAGTCAAAGAGCAATAACGAAGGTCGCAGTAGCAGAAGAAATATGGAGAAATCAAGAAGACATTCAAGTGAGGAAAGAGACAAGAGAAGATTAGATAAAAATAAAAAGAGATACAGCAGTAACGAATTCTTAGAATCTCTTTCAGAATCAGAAAATAGGAAAAATAAACGCGACAAAAAGCCAAAAGACAGCAGCGATTCGGAATCAGAGGAATATCGCAAGAAAGATAAGAGAGATATCGACAAAAAGAGGAAAGGAAAGAAAAAGAAAAGAGATAGGGATCGCTCGCCTAATTACAAAAAACACAGAAAGTAGACTAAGTTTAAACTTGTGTACTGCGTTTGTTTAAAAATGTGCTAGCTTTTCCTTTTTGACCTATTGTGTGTAAATAATAATTTAAGGATTTTTAAATATAAATTAAGCTTCATTTTAACTACGACGAAATAGATATTTTTTATTTGCACAAACAAATCCGAAGGCCGTATTCAGATGTTCGCGGGTTCATTGTTCTGTTCACCCAAGCGTTGAATAATAATAATATCCCACCCAAAACATAAATGTGAAATTTATATTTTGGGTGGGATTTCATTTATTTTTGTAAGGTTTATTTTCTTTTTTTCTTATGATTAAGTTAGGCAAGGAAATATCTCACTTTGATTAAATACAAACTTTGACTAAATACAAACCTTCGTAACGAATTTTAGGTCGGTACGACGATTGGAAGATATAGATAAATTTTTTGTTTTACTTCCTTAGGGGTATGAATTTACACCTTCATTACTTTTAAACCCGACTCACACTTGGCCATTTTCAGATTTTTACCTTGACCTAAAGACCTACCTCCATGCCAAATTTCAAGTCAATACGACCATTGGAAGTGGTCTAGGTTTTTGATGAGTGAGTCAGTGAGTGTATAGTAAAAATAGCGATTTTCTGACGTCAATATCTCAAGACCTATAATAGGTACATTAATGAAATTTTGTATTTTAGATAAGTAAGTAGATCTCGACAGATACTAGAAATTTCATAGGCGTAGATAAAATAGATTTTGAGTTATAGGTGGGTCGAACTTGGCCCGAAATGGTTCGTGTAATATAACCCACGGCCGGTGTGTCGCTTTTTTTGCTCGAACTTGGCGGACACACTGCCGTGTGTCTAGATATGACCTAAAAATGTTAGGTACTGCCATGGAGGAAATACTAGACAAAAAATTCTGGTAAAATCTAGCTAGATGACGCTGTTAATAAAAATTACAGTGAAGACAAACTAGCTTAGTTTCTTATGTCGATTATTACTTCTATGCCCCGTGTTATGAAACTTAAGGCTAGGTTGATTTATTTGGGTTGGAAAATATTTACAACTTTGAAAACTAAGCTAGTTTGTCTCCACTGCAACTTATTTACAGCGCCATCTGGATTTTACTAGTAATGTTTGAATTTCGTTTGTCTGTTTGTTCTAGATTGACTCTCGTATTTCCTGCATGGTACTGCTCAACTATCAGCATCATACTGGACTGAGGCAGGCCGGCGGCACTCGAATTGAAATATGGGGGACAAAATTTTGACCAGGCTAAAACATGCGTAATGCTTGTACTGACAGGCGTGTATGCTTTTGTGTGCGTGGCAGGGCTACCAAACCAAAATATGTCAGTATCCTTTCATATCCTCTGACCGCAGGGCGACAGCGGGGGTGAGGTAGATATCAGAGAGGGGGTGTCAGTGTCGCTTCTTAGCGGTTAGCTATAGTTAGTATTCTTTGACTGAGGTGAGCTAAGTAACAGCACCCTACATTGTCCCACTAAGTTGTTGATATTACAAACCAAACCTAGATGTCGCCACCAGTTTGTATTTCGGTAGTTCGAAATTATTTCGTCCTTTCCACTCCGTTACCTACTGATTGTCCCCTCAGAAAATTGAACCAATATAGGATGAAACAATCTCCTATTGATTTCGTGCAAATAGACTGTAATTGAATGGCCTTAATCACATCCTAGCTACGGTATTATTTTCGAAGTGGACATTGTTCCTGCGTAAATACTTATCTGACTTGATTTAGGTACGTGATGAAAGATAGTATGGGACTCTGAGGCGACCAGAGATTCTCTCTATGTGGGGGGTTTAATGCAAGCATCTAATCCAAGATCTAATCATATTAATTTGTTCATACATAAGTTCTACGGTTTTCCTTAATATGCAATCAGTATGCTACGACTTCTGCAACGGCGTAGCGCTATTTACGTAGCCCTTTTTTGATTGAAACTTGGGTCAATTTTACAAACTGAATTACTAAATTTTCAGGGTGTTGATTTCATGCTTTAGAAGGAAGTTGGATTCGGTTGCTGTCTAACACATCCACCCCAAAGGCTTCCAGACAGTTTAATATTGACATCAAGCAAAGATCGACTGCGTGGTCAAAAAGGGAAAAAAAGGTAGGTATTTACGTAAATAAGTGAAAACACTTTTTATAGGTATTAATAGGGACCGTGCCGTGTGGCGCCGGCATAGAATAGCATCACCCCATATCTTTCCCGTGGGTCTCGTAAAAAGCGACTAAGGGATTTGGGGGTTGACGTGTACCTATTGCAATTTTAGGCGGCAAGCTGATAACCTGTCACTAAGGTGATACTTATTCTTCTGAATGACTCTCAAACTTTTGTCTGACTTGGTGGACTACATGGCCGTTTTTACAGCTATTTACGCTCTGCCTGCCCCGAAAGGGATATAGGCGTGATTACCTATATTGAAAAACATTTACAACTTGCAATCTTCCTATGTATGGATGAAAAAAACATTTCCAACTTCACCTTCTAGCGTTAGCTTTGACTATATCGCATGCAGTAACTTTGACTAGTAGTGGGATAAAGCGGGATAATTATTGACAGCGGGTGGCTTCGATGAGGTGACCTATTAGCCTATATCCACATGGCCTGGCCTGGAGTAGTTACCCGACCCGCTCTTGGAAATTGTAAAGCGGAACGGAGAGTATGTAGGTACTTTGTTGACCGTTGTGTTGGTACCAATGTGCGGTTTTCAGACTCAAAGTGCAGAATTAGTAATAGTACCTAGGTACAAGGTACTCAAAGTAAGAATTTCATTTGATAAGAGAAGAAGTTTATTATTATCCATCACACGTTCTTCAATATAAACTCATTCACTCACACACACCCTTGACTAAAAAAAAATTAGTAATAGAAATTAAAATATGTACCGTGTGTAATGGTGTATCGGCTGAGAATAATGCCACCCCTAGCCCCTAGTCCACTGAGAGTGTTTCGCGACGTAGAGTTTTTGGTCACGGCTCAATAGGTATCAGTCGACTAATGGTCAGCCGCATGGGGGCCGTGATACCACCTACAATAGCATTCCCAAATATTGTTGACGTCAGGCATGCGGCCGGCCACAAAATATAGCCAAATAATTTTGCTATAGATAATATGATTTTGTGTTCTAACAAAACATGTTGCGTTGACCCTAACTGATTTGGGGTAAGGGCAGGAATATGTAACGTGTCGTAAGACCAGCCGTAGCTGCGTTCTTCAGTACCTACCTACTTATGCGGAATCGAACTACGACTTTTCAGAAATTGAGCTCCTGGTAGGTATTTGTACCAACAAGCCACAGGCCGAACATCAATCGAAATGATGAGGAAATTCTACTGAAACAAACAGAAGACAATGGGACAGTCTTACATCTAAATTGCTTTGTTCCCCAGAAACTGTTCGTAATTGTGTCTTTGATGGCATTGTGTGAAGATACAAACAATTATTTGTTGAGCATCGATGTTCTAAGAGCTATTTATAGGTTGAAAGGTAGGTAATTTTTACTTACGCTGTTTAAGGTGAATCGTTACGTCATACAAACGAAAAACTGCACTCCAGGCGTGTTATACACGAGTTGCAAAGCAAATTTTTGAAAAAATCTTCATGTGAAATGATGAAAGCACACGTAAATTTGTCGCAAAACTAGTTATGGTTAAAGTATAATAAGTATTTTCTGCACAATAAAATTAAACGTATTGATTGCAGCAGTAGTTCCATCTATTTTCGTAAAGTGGCGAATCGGTTTTTACGGGGAAATCTGATGGTTTAAAAATTCTGTTTAGTCCCTATTCAGTTTTTTTATCAGATTTGTGTCTCCTTTACAGACATAACTCCATTGAACTTTTGTATGCGATTATCTGAGCCTGATATAAACGCAGGTCAACTTCAAGGTGGATTTGTTCATTAATCTTTCTGTCTTAGCGAGTGTAGGTAGTACATACATACGTAGGTACCTACTATCAGCAGAAGCGCAACCAGCTATCTTATAGTCAACCTTTCTATAGTCCCCGAAAAGAAAGATGAGCCCCTGGATGGAAAGTACCTATACGAGGAATGGTGTCCGCGGTGTGGGCCATGAAGCGCAAAGGCGTAGGTAAGTGCAAAAAACTAAGCGTAAGTAGAGTAGGTTGATGTCTACATAATATTCTACTGGCAAAATTCGCATTTCAAGAATAACGATAAAGCAGTCGGCATTCTTAACAGATACCCATACGTACATAACCTACCAATAATTTTCCATTTCTAGGAAGATAGGTATAAGCTTCTGTAATCCTCTTATTTCGTTTCGCGTGGATCGTTTCTCTTCTAAGTTTATTCATACGAAAATTTATTCAATTGGAACAGTATGCTCGTGTTCTTGAAATATGCAGCAATATTACCTTCTGAACACTGAAACTACTGGTATTTGCTTAGAATACCTACCTATTATTCCTGTGAATATGACTACCTAAACCGCATCTTGCACTGCGCTGGCCAATCCATCCGTCTGCCAAGAGTATGCCAATTCCGATCAAGTTGAAGATTTTTTCTAAGCAGTATTTTTGAGGTGTAAGAGTGAATTGAAAGAAACAAAATAAATTACAAAATCCGTTTATTTGTAAGAAGAAATCGTTAGAATCACACAGGATAGGTGGAGATTACAGGCAGGATATCACATTGAACATTTATAAGTAAGTTTTATTTATATTACAAAGACAATAGAATTCATACGAAGAACACACGGATTGATACTATCGCCAGCACATCAGCTGGCATTTAAGGGATCAATATAAAGTGGTTTTTCTAGGTATTTGTATGAAAAACCAGTATAAGTTGGTCTCTTGGGTAGATTGGTGTGCTGCCGATAATACCTAGTTAGTTTCGGTAGTGAACTAACAACCATACGAGGTACAATCAGCATTTCTCCGAGTTACTCGCTTATAGAATTCGATCGAAGTCTCTATCAACTTCTACACTGAATGAGTAAAGCAGTGCCTCCTGCTCACGTGTGCTTTTCCAATCAAAACATAAAACATCGAAGTACATTGCGGCGTAGTCATTCGCATTTTCTTAATTATGCCGCAATGTATATAGATGTTTGGTGTTTGGTGGTGGTGACACTGCTGGACACTTTCTGCTGCTGATTGCACCTCTTCGAGTCATCTTTCCGTGTGTCCTACGTTTAACACATCCATCGAGAATAATTAAACCATTTTGTCATTCCCCCATTGAAAAATAGTTTCCGATATTTCCAAAATAATCTTATCTTTAAGACACATATGTAATTCCTAATTATTACAAGCTCAGATAATTATTTACTTATTTTCCGTTTTATACACTGTTTTTGGTTTCACTACTAAATCTACGCAACTACAAAATGTTTCAACATTTATTATTACTATTTTAATACTTAAGTTACGGTTATATTCACGGTTATTATTCCGACCGCGATAACACAAGACAAAGAAACCATACAGTTGGTAAAATACATTAAAAGATATAAAATAATCTAGCTATAAATAAATTTGAGCATTAACTTGCTGTGCGTGTATTTCATAAAATATACTTTAGTAGGTATAATCTCACAGTAGAAAATAGATAATCATAATAAAATTTCAATAAAATTAAACAGATTTTAGTGTTATCGAAGAAATATGCCGATAAGAAAGTATATTTTCTTACAAAATGTGTATATTAGTTCCAAAAAAGTACTTTTAGCTTTGATCCAAAATGTTACATAATAGGTACCTATAGGTGGGTAGTAAATGGACCATTTGTTTGAAAATACAGGTAAGTAAATATCTATTACCGTACCACGCACAATCTTTATATAAGGTCCTATTAAATTCACTGCAAATATTTTAGGGGCAGATCAAATAAAATATAAGCATGTACTAGGCAAATTTTTAAAGAAATCTACACGCTAATTTTTTGAGAAAATTGCATTTAACTAAAAAAACACAAAACGAAAATAGTGCACCCTGTTTGTCCTAGAAACACACACTTTGATGAATTCAAATTACGCGCCAAAAAAAGGTGCTGTGATTGGTTGGTTGTTAGTGTGCGTGCCGCGTAAGTGAATCCTGTCTACGTGGCGGAACGTCAGTCGGGTCAGTCAAAGGATGTTCACATAATTAATTAAAAAGTTTGTTTGAAAATGAAAAAAAAAAATCTAGCGTGTAGATTTTTTTAAAATGTCTTAGATGTTTTTCTTATACATATTTACGCATGCCCTTAAAATATTTGCAGTGAATTTAATAGGACCTTATATACGAACACATATTATTTTCAAGTTGATACTTTCAGTTATAAATATTTTACAGGTAGGTAAGTATTTTACTGCAAATTAACTTAAGGTCCGCTTACAACCCTTTCAAAAGCAAAACGTTTATACAAGGTATTGATATACCTAACTTACGTACTATTAAGCGTCATCACACCGATCACAAAACACCATGTTACATTCGGGGAGGCTATATACTAGGGAAGACACAAGGTTTCAGGGACATAGAAACCGGTTGCCAACGAGTCAAAGATTGCATATTTACAAAATGTATACGCCAGGAAATCCACCTACACATTAAGGGTACTAACTTATAGGTACTGGTGTTTCATACAAACTTTAAGAATAAGCAGTACAAGTTGATCTCTTAAATTTTATTTATTTTTTATTTTTTATTTTTTATTTTATTTTTATTTATTAAGATATCCAACAGCAATTTTACATATCAAATTAATAGTAACTTATACAATATACTTAGCCAATGACAGGATATCACAACAAATTTTACATGCTAAAAGAACTCAAACAGGTGTAATATACAAACAAAAAATCATATTTGGACGAACCTTAAGTTGGTACCGGTAAAGGCAAGGTAGAATTAATTAAGAATAAATCAAGCGCGAAAGATCAGATCTCAGAATCTTCAGTTAATTCATTTTTAATCTTTCTTTGCACATGAGATTTAAAAACAGGCTTTGACACTGCATAAATATCAATATCACTAAACAATTTGTTATAAGTATTAGTTACTCTAGATACGAACTCATTTTGGCCGAAGTTAGTTCGGCTAGGTGGAACATAAAAGAACTTGTATGTAGCTTGTCTGGGGCGTTGATGAGGAACGATTAAAGAGACCATAGAAGTGATAGATGGGCAATCCAACTTCGAATTTACTATGTCATAAAGAAAGGACATGTCCAAAAGTGTTCTTCTATCTTGAAGACTAACTAAACCATGAAATTTGCATGCATCCTCATATGTTTCAAACATCTTTTTGGTTCTGTAATTTAAATGTTTTACAAATATTTTTTGTATTGTGGGTTCCAAATAATACAGCCAAATTCCAAGACGCTGCGCACGTAAGCATAATAAGCCATTTTGATGCAGCTTATATCCTTTAAAGGCTTACACACTCTCATGATAAACCCAAGTGTTCTATATGCTTTATTGACTACTGTATCAATGTGATTTCCAAAAGTGATTTTGCTATCCATAATTACTCCAAGGTCACGTGTTTCCTTGACTCTTGTCAGGTCTTTATTATTTATTTTGTAATTATATGTAATAGGTTTTAGTTTTCTAGTAAAAGTTATCTGAATACATTTATCTACATTAACGTTAATTCTATTTTTCTGATAATATATAGAGAGGCGGTTTAAGTCATCTTGTAGTTTAATACAATCATTAATCGAGTCAACACTCAGGTATATCTTTTTGTCGTCAGCATACAGTAAGTAATTGGAATGTTCGAAACATGTATCTATATCGTACAGATATGCATTATAAAAAAGTGGTCCTAGGTGAGAACCCTGAGGTACTCCCGATGGTACGTCGGTAAAGTTGGATTTATGTCCACCTATCACCACGGCCTGTCTTCTGTTGGTGATATAAGATTTAACCCAGCGAAAGAGGTCACCTCGAATCCCTAGTTCGTGGAGTTTGGCAAGAAGGATGACGTGATCCACACGATCAAAAGCTTTTTCAAAATCCGTGTAGATCACGTCAACCTGTGATCGATTATCCATACTATCGGTCACAAAGTTAATGAATTCACAAAGATTTGTATTTACCGACCTGCGCTTCAAAAACCCATGCTGATGAGAGCTGACGTTGTTGGCAATAGTCGGATATATAACATCATAAACAAGCTTTTCGAAAAGTTTTGCGATAGTATTTAAAATGGAAATTCCCCTATAATTTTGAATTATTGCTTTTGAGCCTTTTTTGTGAATGGGGACGATGTGGGCTTCTTTCCAAATTGCTGGAAAGCAGCCCTCTTCCATTGAGCGGTTGAAAATTATATAAAGAGGTTCAGAGATCGTATCAGCACACTTCATCCAAAACACTGGAGGTATCCCGTCGCTACCTGCTCCTTTATTTATATCTAATTGCTTAAGATGTTTTATTATGTCATATTTGTCAAAGAGAACTGTATGCACATAACCATAATCTCCTCTAGGTGGTTCCTTCAGATTAAGTTGCGGGTAGGATTTTTCGGGAGGACAAAAGACGCTATTAAAAAACTGGTTAAAACCATCACAAATTTGGGGGGTATTTGAATAAGTGTCGGTACCGTCAGAAAGACTATTTGGATAACTTGTGTTGCCGCGTTTTCCTCTCATTGTTCCTACATAATTCCAAAACATTTTGGGATTTGTTTTTATATTATTTTGGGCTAAATGAATAAACTTATCATAACACTTAGCTTGCATTGTTTTTACACGAGTACGTAACAATGAAAATTTGTCATAATCTCTTGGGTTTTGGGTCATTTTCCATTTCTGATGTTTGTTAAATTTCTCTTTGATAGCTTTAATTAAGGCAGATGTATACCATACAGGATAATATTGTGACTCACCGCTGAGAGAAACCGGCACATTACGAATTATTATTTCCTTAGTCAACTTGTAAAATAAGTGAACTGCGTCGTCTACGGTACTTTCTGCAAGTAAGGAACTCCAATCAATTTTTTTAATTTCCGTATTTATTTGTGCTATAGTTAGCTTTATGGTAGAGAAATTTAATTGTATTCGATTTAGGTAAAGGAGGCAAAAATATGTCGCGCGCTTCGAATTCTAAAGTACTGTGAGCTTGATCTTCGGCAACTAGAGGTTGAGTTGATTTTATTAATGATACGTAAAAGTTTGAAAATACTAGATCTAGAGTATTGCCGCTTGAATTATGAAACTGATTGTATTGATCGAGACCTAGCATTGTGAAGTCTTGCAAAAGTTTATTAGCAGCATCTTGTGTTCGGGTGAGGCCTTCATGAGCCACAATTGCTATAGGTAGAGACCATTTAATTGCTGGTAGATTGAAATCACCCGCAAGTAATACGTGGTCGTTCGGGTGTGCTGATATTACATCAGATACCGAATCGATGAGTCTGTATATGTGTTCATCTTGATCTTTTTTACCACCCACAATATACGCAATACATATGTGTAAATCTGAGTCGATGGAGCCTAGGGAAACTCGAGATATCGTAATCCAGAGAAATTCTGTTGGTGGACGTGTCCATTCAGGGCGTAATTTACATTGAAGTTTTTTATTGGCACATATCATAACGCCTCCACCCATGGTAGATGTAATACGGTCAGTTCTAAACACCTCAAATCTGCTGTCACAAATCTCTGAATCTAAAATCCCGGAGTGTAACCAGCTTTCTGTTATCAAAACCACATCAGAGTCTATATTTAGTAGGTTACGGTAAAATTCTGTAGTTTTTGTGCGGAGCCCTCGAACATTTTGATACATAAATTTAAGACTATTTTGTTTTTTAGAGGACGCCATTGATAACAGTTAGTTTTGTTGAAATTAAATAATAAAGCCTTGTATCTATACGATAAAACGGATTATGTGTAACGTTAAAACAAAACAGATTGAGATTATAAACACGTAGAGCTCTTGCACAAAAAATTACCTCATTCGCTAAGTGTACATAAAAATTGCCTGTAGCGTGAGAAAATAAGACAGACCTAATTAACAAAAAGGAGAGTTCTTGAAGTTGCTGAGTAAAACTGTGAGTGCTTTGTAAATTGAGAAGTGATATTGCTATGTTCAAAAAATTATAGAGATATAATAACGCGGTATGCAGTGCCAGTTCCAACTTAATTTTACAGATAAACGGTGTCCTAGAGTAACGAATGCTGTACAAAAATATTAACAGAATATTATTTAAATAAGTTAAGTTAAACATTTTGAGAATCTTAACTTTGAGATGCATTAAAATCGCCATTAAAAAGAAAGTGAGAGATAATGCTATTAAGAATAGAAATCTTATTCTAGCTTTTTTAAAAAATCCATATCTTTAACATGAATGGCTGGTGATGCTTCGTTCTTGCGTATATATACTTGACCGTATTTCACCCATACAAATTGATAACGCTTTTCTTTAAACAGCTCTCTTGCAAAGGGCAGGTTTTCTTGCGATTCTTCAAGAACTTGTAAAAATAAATAAATAAATTATAGATTTTCTAAGGGCGCCATACCGTGTCCTTGTTGCGTCTACGACGTAGCTCGTAGTACTGCTACGCCGTCTAATGTGCTTGCTACGCGTAATCGTCTTTCTCTTTTTTAAATTTTCTTACAAAACGTCTCTCTCAACGTCAACACTTACACAACTTTAAATAGAATAAATTGGATACAAAATATGAACAATATCCAATACGAGACGATATGACTTCATATTGTTCATATTATGTATCAAATTTATTTGATTCAAATTGTACAGGGAGTAACGGAAAGGGTATAACAAGCTGAAACGAGGTCAAGGTACTCATGAAACTGAACAACTTTCCCCATGGAACATGGGTCAAAATATGAAAAAAAAAATTGGACCTTCCATACTAAATCAGTCAGCTGATCAGCGATTTTGTATGGGAGGTCCAATTTTTTTTTCATATTTCGACCCATGTTCAATGGGGAAAGTTGTTCAGTTTCATGAGTACCTTGACCTCCTTTCGGCTTGTAATACCCTTTCTGTTACTCCCTGTATAAATATAAACTTATATCTTTGACTCATTTGACATATCGGATCTGCTTAGTAGGATAGAGCAAGGTGTAACGTTCAACATTTAAACTGTTCTTCCATAGTCCATTCTAATCCTCCTTAACTATCCCTTTTACATAGATATGTCACTCATATCCCCATACCTATCATTCTCTTTTCTGAAAAAAGACAGGCCTTCGATAAATGTCCTTCGCTATCTACCAAAATAATGTATTGGTTCAGTAAACTTTGCGGTCAAAACATTCGATTTCACTCAGTACCAACGAGAGAATCATTCTACTTCATCAATCTTTCAGAGCAAGCCAAGTTAGACGGTTTGACTTTACCGTTACTACTGGTTCTCACTAAGAACTCGCTTGTAAACGGATGTTCGAGTTACTGGTTTCAGTGTATATTGTATTGACCCTTGTGACACGTTTACGGTCCTGTGTGGTAAAGTAAACCACATTATGTAGTATGTGTAGAGCACATTACGCTTTCTTTTACACTTTGCGCGTACACTAATGGCGTTGACTGACTGAGAGTTTGTCGTTACAAAGAGTACAGAATAAATATTAACACTGGGTCACATAGCTGGCTGGGTCACTCTTGGATTTGTCGTTGCAACTAGATCATATAATAAAATGATGCCAGTCTATCTGTTCTTATGATTGGTCTTATTATCTGTTCTTATTATGGCTTTACGACGGTTTTTATGCAAGGCGATTTTATCGATGCTGAATCTTTTCAGTGATGCACAAAATACCCTAAAACTGCCTTGTTGATGATGTAAAGTCACCGTAAAGGATCTGAAGGACCCAGCAACTAAAATTCCTTCTGTAATAAGATTTGAAAACATACCGCCCTATTCTTGCCTTGACGACAAACTTTAGTAAGTATAGGTACAACGCACCACCAAATATGATTCATCAGTTCTTGAAAATGCTTGTCTGGTTCACGAAAGTCTTCAAGGGTGGAAGTTGATGTCTCTACAGTTCCTGAAAATGCCAGTCTGGTTGACGAAGGTCTTCAAGGGTGGAGGTTGTGTTGCGACCGGGTTAGCGTTTCGTGAAAGGGTTGTTGCGCGCTGTGGTGCGCGCCGCGGCCGCTGCAGTTTGCGTGCAGTTGCACAGTGCGTCGAACATGCGCCGCACGAAGCCTTGCGCCCGGCTCAGCCGCCGCTTTATGTTACCTGAGGACAAAGAAAAAGAATAATTAGCACATACAACTTATAGTTCTTTGGCACTTAGGTATAATAATATATGCCGTGTGATGCATGCAAGCATCACCCCAAATCTAGCCGTGGGTGTCGTAAAAAGCGACTAAAGGTTAATTATCCAGGGAATGGACATCAACGTTCCTTGTATAAAACATCTTTCATTGCGCTCGTCTATCCGCCTACCAAGCGTAGTGTGTATGGCAATGCCCCCTGAGATGGGAAGGCCTATGTCCAGCAGTGGACTAGTGTGGCTGTAAAGGTAAGGTAAGGTATAATACATGTGAAACTCGATGCGCGTCCATGCCAGGAAAGATGTTGGAATTTTTTTACTACCTATTTGTATAACATTTTACAGAAATTGATTATTTTTTCTATACACAACAATCTTTACTAAAACATTGTCTTTACAAATTTAAAAAATAGAGTAATTTTTCTTTTTCATGAATTTCCTAAACCATTTTGTACTTATTTGCACACATTAGTTAATTTTATTGCATCTAAGAAACTTATTTTGTGGTAGATGTCCAACAGTAGAAAAGAAATATGATTCACTGAATAGTATTGGCTCTAAATTAAACACAAGAGTTCTTCGGAATAAATACCTTTAATTAATAATTTTGGATCGCTCATAACGTAAACAATGGTCCGCGCGCGTCGACCGATAGCGTCCAAGAGAGAGAGCCCCAGGGCTGGGACCCACTCAGGTGTCGAGATTAGTGCGGATCATAGCTTGTCGATTTTCAGCCTAACAGTTCGGCCATCCTGCAGTCGTCCTTCGGCCTCGAAGGACAGTTGAAGTCGCATCTGGTTGATCTTGATTGTGCAGCACACTCGCACGTCGTCCGCCGTAGGCAGTGAAGCGAAGATCCGATGGCAGACCGCGGCAGCCTCTTCCAGCAGATCTTCACCATATTAGGCATGATGTTCCCAACGCTGTGTAGGCCCCGTAGGCAAGCGTTTGATAACAAAACACAACGCTGTGAAGGCCCCGTAGGCAAGCGTTGGATTACAGAAATTTAACGCTGTGTAGGCCCCGTAGGCAAGCGTTTGATTACAGAAACTTAACGCTGTGTAGGCCCCGTAGGCAAGCGTTGAATACAGAAACTTAACGCTGTGTAGGCCCCGTAGGCAAGCGTTTGATTACAGAAACTTAACGCTGTGTAGGCCCCGTAGGCAAGCGTTGAATACAGACTCTTAACGCTGTGTAGGCCCCGTAGGCAAGCGTTTGATTACAGAAACTTAACGCTGTGTAGGCCCCGTAGGCAAGCGTTTGAATACAGAAACTGAACGCTGTGTAGGCCCCGTAGGCAAGCGTTTGATTACAGAAACTTAACGCTGTGTAGGCCCCGTAGGCAAGCGTTGAATACAGAAACTTAACGCTGTGTAGGCCCCGTAGGCAAGCGTTTGATTACAGAAACTTAACGCTGTGTAGGCCCCGTAGGCAAGCGTTTGATTACAGAAACTGAACGCTGTGTAGGCCCCGTAGGCAAGCGTATTTTTTTTTTTTTTTTTTTATTTGTTCGGTGTAAGAATTTGCGCGGTCGATAGTTGAGAGACTTACTGCTGCTCTATCAGATCTTCATCAGATGACGAGTCTCGTGGTCTGTCATGCCAAACCTTAATCTTGTCACGGGCAACTATGTTTTTGTAAGCTTGTTTGCCTTTCGTGTATGACGTGACCTCATAGCGGTCGTTAGGTAGCACAGCAGTAACTTTATATGGCCCTGCGTATCGTTGGACTAGTTTTCCACTTGTTAGGCCAGGACGTAATATTTTCCGTTCTACCATGACCAACTGACCCATAAGTAGAGGTTCTACAACACGCCGATCTTTGTCATAACGCGTTTTCATTTGAGCTGCGTTCGATTCAATTGTCTGAGCAGCTTCGACTCGGGAGGTCGATACGTCTCTACTGTAGACTGCCCCTTGTAAATCATTCGGTAAACGGGGTCTTAAGCCACACAGCAACTCTAATGGTGACTTGCCTGTCCCTTGACTTAAGGTCGAATTTAAGCCCAATTGAACCTTAGGCAAGTATGCATCCCATCCTTTCTGATCATCGCCCATGTGGGCTGAAAGCGAATTTAAAATCGTTCGGTTCAGGCGCTCGACTTGCCCATTCGCGCGGGGTGATGCCACGGCGTTTAAGACATGTTTAATGCCGTTATCGTCACAGAATTGTTTGAACTCCTTACACGTGAATGCTGTGCCTCGGTCACTAACAATTCTTTCGGGGTATCCAAATGTTTGACTTAGTCTACTTAGTGCGGTAACTGCTCCTCTGGCATTTGCTGCAGCGACGGCTTCTAACCACACGAACTTTGTAAATCCGTCGATTACCGCAAATATATAAGTCTTCCCATTGCTCTTGCAAAAGGGGCCCAGGTGATCCACGTGTAAGGTGTGAAATGGCACAGACACCTTTGGAATAGGATGAAGCAGACCCGGTTGTTTCCCAGTTGGTTTCTTCGTAAATTGGCATCCAAGACAACTTGCCACATATTTTGTCACGTATTTTCTCATCGTCGGAAACTAATATTTAGCTCGTATTTCCTCTAGACATTTTTCAGTTCCCAGATGCCCATGATCATCGTGATATATCTTCATTATATGGAATCTCGCACTCTTAGGGAGAACTGGTCTCAACTCATTCTCTATCACACGATACAACCGGCCGTCTACGACTTTATAGTCTTTCGTTAATCCGTTCTTCTTTTTCTTGTTGGCCTCTTGTTCTAGCTTCAGATTCAACATCAATGCTTGAATCTCTTTGTCCTCATCCTGTAGCGCATCAATTAAATCCTTTTCTTGTATGTGGTTTACTGTCACAGGATTTCTACTCAAGGCATCTACATGCGCCATAGAAGTCCCTGGTCGATGGTCAACCTCAAAATTGTACTCTTGTAGATCAAGCCACCAACGGGCAATCCGTGAGGACAAGTCTCTTTTCAACCAAGCCATCCGTAAGGCAGAGCAATCAGTCACGACTCGAAACTTAACACCAGAAAGATATACTCGGAAACGATTGACAGCAAACACCACAGCAAGAGCTTCCAATTCGAAACTGTGGTACCTTTGCTCTGTTTCTGATGTCTGTCGGCTAGCGTAAGCGACTACTTTCATCTCACCATTCGGCTGCCGTTGAAGGAGTACACCACCGAGCCCAGCTTTCGATGCGTCGGTGTGAACTTGGGTTTCTCTGTCCGGGTGATAAATTGCCAGCACTGGGTCGGAGGTTAGAATATCCTTCAGGTAGCTTACGGCTTGATCTTGTTCAGGTTCCCAGCGCCACTCCACGGACTTTTTCGTGAGTAGAGTAAGTGGTCGTGCAATACTCGCGAAGTTCCTGATAAATTTTCGGAAGTAACTGGCGAGTCCGAGAAACTGCCGCAACTCATGGACATTCGTAGGTGTCTTAAAATTGGAAACCGCGATGATTTTGTGAGGTGAAGGTCTTATCTCACCACCTGATATTTCGTGACCTAAGTATTCAACACTGTTTGTGAGGAATGAGCATTTACTACGTTTAAGTTTAACACCTGCAGCATCTATCAGCCCTAAAACTTTTCTGAGGTTGCTCAAACAGTCTTCAACATCCTTGCCCCACACAATCACATCATCAATATACACCTCAGCACACTCATGTATCACAGGGCAAGTATTTCAGTCATTGCTCTTTGAAATACTGCTGGTGCGTTACAAAGTCCGAAACTCATCATCTTATATTGGTAGTGTCCTTCGGGTGTGACGAAGGCAGTAAAAGGTCTGGATGATTCTTCAATTCTAATCTGGTGGTATCCATTAGCCAGATCAAGAGTACAGAATACAGTTTTGTCCACGAGTCTGTCCAACAAGTCTTGTATGACAGGCAAGGGATACCTTTTTTGGTTATTTTGTTAAGTGACCTGAAATCCACGCACATGCGGACACCACCATCTATCTTTCGAACCAGTAACACAGGACTAGCATATGGAGATGTAGATTTTCTATAATACCAGCATCCATTAAGTCCGCCACCATTTTCCGTATGATTTCTTTTTCATGGTAAGAAACTCTGTACGGTCTGTAATTTATAACTTTATCATCAGTCAGTTCTATAACCATTTCTATCTTACAATTGCCCAGTTCCATACCATCACCAGAAAAGCAGTGCTCATATTTGGTTAGCAGTTCGTCCAAGGAAGCCTTTTGGTCTCCATTTAAATGATCACCCATCTTAATATTATCATCACAGTATTTGTCTTTCAGCTCTGCTCTGGCAACACAGTCTTGTTCTTTTAATTCTAGAATTTTGTTCGTCCTGTTGATAAGTTTTATAAAAGCCTGACCATCATGTAATTCAACACTGTCTTCTATAACATCCTTCTCACATAATGGTTTTCTTTGTTCGCTCAACTTAATATTTATAATACCGTCAACAACAGGATCTGGTCTCACTAATACTTTGTTTAATCCAGGAGTGAGTTTTGTATCATTTTGTGGGTACAACCGTATCTTGTCAAAAGATTCACACAACTCGGTCACTTGAATTGCCATTTCATCTTCATACATGTTAAGCTCCGTTGAAGTTTTAACAATAACCAAGTTTGGTGATTCGGTGAAAGGCTGCCCAATGAGAACGTCAACTTCTTGCAGGTCATCTGGTACAACATATAGTTTATTCACCTTCTCCACACCATCAATTACAAGAGAAGTTGAAACAATTCCCAATGGTATTGTTAATCCATCTCCATACCCCTTTATAACAGTGTTATCGTTGGGCATCAGTTCCAAGTTCTGCATCTCACGGAAGCTCTGTCTCATGGTGTTACATGTGCTACCAAAATCTATATATCCATTAGAAGAAACTCCATTGACAAGCACCTCCTTGAAATATTTCTTGTCTGATGCATCATAGCAAATAGTTTGTACCTTGCGTACCAAACGATTTTGTGGACCCGTTCTTGACCTCTTCCTACACTCATCCAATGTGTGACCATCAATATTACAGAATGAACAATGTTTGCTTTTATTCTTCTTTTTAAAACAATCTGCTTCAACATGGCCTGGCCTTCCACAAAATGTGCATTTTTGGTTGCCCTTGTCTTTATGTAGATTAGAGTTATCCTTACTGACGCGGCACCTGCTTGCTCTGTGACCAGGTTTGCCACAAGTGAAACACCTTGCCACCCTGTCTGGTCCACGTTCATTTTTCAACTGATTGTCCGGCTTGTCTTGACCTTTACTGGCAGCAGCTGAGGTATTGATACTTGCCAAATACTGAAGCAAAGAATTGGTATCCCGGCACCCAGCTGATTTAGCACCGATCTCCAATAGCTGATTGCCAAGTGTGCCAATGATAGCCTCTGTAATTATTACATCGCTTAACTGGCATGACATACCAATTCCAAGTTTAGTGTAGTAAAATTCAATTGGGTCTTCGTTCGGCTTCCTGACCCGGTTTACCATTTCCCTTATTTGGGTGAGTTTATTTTTGGTGAAAGGAAACGCTCTGACCAATTTTTCCTTCCACTCAGCCCAACTCATATCAAAAGTCACTTGATGCTCATACCAGCTCTTAGCATAGCCACCAAGTTTAGATGTGCAGTTACATATTAATGTGCGTTCATCCCAACCATGCATATTGGCAATCCCTTCCAGGTTCCGGATCCAATGTTCAACAGAGACCGGAGAGGTCTGCGGGTCAAATACAGGAATGAAATCATTGCGACCCATGTAGCGTACCACAGATTGCTGGGGTGCGCTTCCGGCATGATAATTAGTTGTCTTTCTCAGTTCTTTTAGGAGCCCCTCTAAGGCTTCTGTTCTGTTGTTTTTCTTCTTTAAATTCTTCTTATACTTTTTGGTTTTAGTCTTTTCAACATCACTTGAGCTTGAAGAGGAAGTACTAGGAGACCTATGTCTCTTCTTATGCCGACCCATGATTATAATTGAGATAGGGTCTTTATATGAAATTTAACAATATTAGAACACTACGCTAAAGTTCTATTTTAGAAATTGTCTGTTAAAAAGTTTTGTGCACTTACACTTCGCACAAAAATAAAACAATTCAAATTAAATAGTAAAGTTAAAGTTTCCTTGTAAAACTATTTATGGAACCAGAAGTTCAGTTCTAAAACTCTAATACGTAAACAATTTCAAATCTAATCACGTCCACTTAGAAACTAAACCTAATGAAATATTCTTATAAAACTAAAAGTTCGGTTCTAAAACCAAAACTCAACAAAGTTTATCTTTTAGTAAAGTTCACAGCACTCAATTGTTTCATCAACAACAAGGATCACAATTATCAAAGAAATATTCGATACAGCTCACCAATTGTCCAGTACAAACTTTTTCAGATCCTTTGTTCTAAGAGGAATGCGCAAGTAGGTACACTCTTACGCCTCGGGGCTTAGCGACCCATCGACACCCGATACGATACGTGTGTCCTCGCCGTGTGACCACCCAAGGCAAAAGTTCAGAGTATGTATACCACTAACGCCACAATGAACACCAACAAGTCACCATAACAAAAAAAAGTTTTTGTACTCCAAATACTATTAAATTCTGTGTCCGAATGAAATATGAAATAATATAAAATTAACTTATTTCACTGTTCCAATATGTTCAATCACCGTCACCACACGTTTCCGAGTTTAGATAGTCATACTGTAAGACAAAGGACAAAGAATTCGGGAACGAAATTTAACACCATCTAAGATAAGGAGTTCCTCGTACCATACCGAGCACTGGTACACTTGAATGCTAGTTGCTACGCGATAACGGATAAGTTTTATCACATTTTTTTTTTTGTTTTCACTCACAAATTAATTGCAGGCGTGTTTGCATCCCACTTCTGAAACTATTGGCTCTAAATTAAACACAAGAGTTCTTCGGAATAAATACCTTTAATTAATAATTTTGGATCGCTCATAACGTAAACAATGGTCCGCGCGCGTCGACCGATAGCGTCCAAGAGAGAGAGCCCCAGGGCTGGGACCCACTCAGGTGTCGAGATTAGTGCGGATCATAGCTTGTCGATTTTCAGCCTAACAATAGGTAGGTACTTCCTAGCTACCAACTTCAGTCTTGCTTTTAACAAATATAAATGGCAGCTCTTTTTTCTTGCTATCTAACAATAACAATGGTACTCTAATGCCGAAGCATTTTTCTTTCTTTCAGGCTTCAAAAGAAATAATGGACGTGCTCTTTTAGTAATGATACCTATTCCGTATACCTTATACTTACCTATATCTGAGGACTCAAAGTCTCTGTGATAAAAATGTTTCCCTTTCAAAAGTTTCAGTCCAAAGCAGATATTTCAAAGAGAGAAAAATTAATGAGATTTGCTTCTAACTTCAAAATTGCCGACTTGGCTACTTTTCAGTTTGAATTTTCAAAGGGACGGTAATCAAACTTTGTGGAAACTTTGATTCGTATAGAAATGAAGGTAAACAAAAATAGTCATAGAAAAAGGAGGTAAGATCCATAAGTAAATTGAAATCAGAAACAATTTATCTACGTCTTTGTAATAGAACAAATGGTACCTAGGAGCCTTTAGCCTAAAAATATATTCATGAAAAAAGGCTTTTTCGGGGATCATGCAAACTCGACGGGTACGCCTTACAGGTTTTTATCAGGCAGGTAAATTATTGGTATCTACCTACCTGCCCGCTGGATTACATTCGGATAGGCACAGTTTTTTATCTAGGTACCTATTAGATGTCAAGTATATTAAAATCAGAGCGCCTACCTAATTTATTCAATCTGTCTCTTATGTAGGAAATTTATAAACAGCCCGATGAACGATAATGGCAGGATTTTATTTCATAAATAAGTAAATTGACAAAGTAAATCCATAGGTACCACAGATGCGTGCATTTTTCAGTTCGTAGCATGATTATACGCCACCATCACCCAAATATCTACAGATACGAGTAGATAGACACGGCAAAGGTACGCCAACGGAACGATACTCAAAGCATAAACGTGAACTCGAGCCGTTTTTGACATCAATGCAATAGTCACCTAGAGGCGGCGCAAAACTGGACGGTCTTATTTGGTTACATGCCAAAGGGAAATAATGTAGGTATATACTACAACTGTAGCGCAGGTAGCAGGTTTGTACTATACCATCAGTCAAACATCTACAGATAGATACGGCAAAGGTACGCCGAGACGGAACTTACTCAAAGCACAAACGTGATCTCGAGCCGTTTTTGACATCAATGCAATAGTCACCTAGAGGCGGCGCAAACCTAGTCGGTCTTATTTGGTTACAGGCCAAATACTGAGGTAGGTAGGTTGGTATACTACAACTGTAGCGCAGGTAGTCTATAATTGCTCTCAGTTTCCAATCAAGTACAAAACGAGCTGCAACTGTGTACGTAAGTTTATGCCAATATGGCTTGTATTAACTCAGGCTAACTAGGTAAATGTATCAACAAATGCTGGTTTTCTCATGAAGTAACTTTGTATAACCAGTATATAAAGTGAAGTTGCTTAAAGTAGATACTTGTCAATGTCACAGTTCAAAGGCTGAGTCCTCGGCGGCAATGTTGATAGGACGCGACCATACTCAAAGCAAGTGTTTTCAGCTGCAGAAGCAATTAAGAGCTCTTGACGGTAGCGTAGTGAAACCATTCACTTTATTAGTAGGTAGCAACTTATTCTGGTTTTCCATGCACAAACAATATAAATATCAAAAACCATTATAGATGGAACCCTTGTTGACATTACGGGTATAGGTTAAAAGAATATGAGTCCTCGGCTCATAAAAAAAAAAAAAAAAAGTCCTCGGCTATGTTGATGGGACGCGGCGATATGCAAAGCGTTTCCATCTGGATCACGAGAGCTTGGCGGTAGAATGCTGAACCATTTACTTAATTAACATCAACTTATTCTGGTTTTCCATACATTTATTATCAAAAACCATTATAGATGGAACCCTTGAAGTTGCAGATTTTATGGCTACAGGCACACCTCGGACACTCCCATACAACGGGCTCGTTATAGACAACTGTCATTTTTACTTGTGTATGTGTGCGTGACGACAGGCGTGTGAGTGCAGGGTTGACATTCGTTTTGTTTTGATACACCTGATGACTACGTACAGTATCTACCAAAGAGGATGTAATAAATAAATAATGTACGTACCTACTACCTAGTTGCTGCTAATTTAATTTTTTCCAATAATTTTATTATGAAAGATATCCATCCGAGACTCTAAGGCGAACTCAGTTCAATATTCGCGCCTTTTTTTACAGATATGAATATGGCACCTCCTTCGTTTCAGTCTAATACAAGAAACTACGATGAAACCTTCTTGGATGAAACGAACATGCAACAAGTCCAGCGCCATACCTAGCACTTTTTTTTTTTTTTTTTTTTTAGGGATGGACTCTATGTTTTCCGGACCCGGGTCCGTTAAAACTACACCTGACTATTTGGTGGGGAGCGAGGGCTCACCCGGATGAGTTTGGGTGGTTGTTCAAACAACCAGCCCAATCACGCCCTTGGGGCGAGACTGGGCTTACGAGTTGTTCTGGGAAGAACGAATCGGACTATGTCTACCGGGTATATGCCGGTAGTTGCCAAAGAAGGGCACAAATGAGGGACCTCCGCGTCCCCGCCGGCGGGGACGGCGGTTGCTTGAAGAGCTTGTGGAGTGTATGAGTCTACTCGCGTTGGCTGCAGCGGCTGCTAGTGTGATGGGATCGTCATCATCAGAAAGGACATGCCTGGGGCGGCGTTTGAATCTCGAAGTTGGATGGGGGAAGTAATTGGATGCTTTAACTATGAGGGGATTCTTATGATGGGCAGCGTTGTCGAAAAATCGACGGGACGCTTCTTTCATAAAGTCTTTTATGGTGGGAGAACTAAGTCGATATGGAGGTTGGCGTTGCGCATGTACAGGAGCTCAGTAGCCCTGCGCATGAACCGGTTTTGGATGACCTGCAGCATATTCAGATGCGAATGGAAGGTGTGAGCAAATGCTACGCTAGCGTAGGTCATGATTGGCCTGACGCAGGTGGTGTAGATTCTCACCTTATTTCTAAGGAGAGTTTGCTCTTGTGATTCAGCATCGAATGTAATCTGCCCAAAACGAACGCCGCGCGGTTGCGTACTTTCACAATGTGGCTACGGAAACTTAGTCTGGAGTCGAGTGTGACTCCCAGGTATTTGGTCTCATTTACCCACGGGATGGGTTGGCCGAAAAGCTTTACAGCTGGGAGTGACCGGTTTGGTCCCTATGAAAGTGCACTGCTGCACTTTTTCGGGTTGACCTCGATTCTCCATTTGCGGAACCAACTCCCGGGAGTCCATTGCGCTTTGGAGAATCTTGACTAGTTTGCCGTCGTTCTTGTGAGAAGCATAGATAGCTGTATCATCGGCGAACATGGCAAGATGACAGAGCGAGGAGGTTGGTTTGGGGATGTCGCTAGTGTATAGCGTGAAAAGTAGCGGGGATAGGACGGAGCCCTGGGGGACTCCTGCCCGTATGGAGTGAGGGGACGACAGAGTGCCTTCTACTCTGTAGCGAAAACTGCGATCCGACAGAAAGTTTCGTACTATAAGCACGAGACGATCTGGCACACCGAGCTGATACAGCTTGTATATCAGTCCGTTGTGCCAGACCTTGTCGAAGGCTTTCGCTACATCGAGGAAGATTGCTCGGTGGGGGTCGGTTTAGTCGAGTCATTTAGCTTTGAAGATATGTGTTCGACAATGCGGTGCACTTGTTGGACACAAGAGTGCCGGTGCCGAAAGCCAAATTGCTCGTCGGGGATGAGTCTGTTGGTCTCCGCATGATCTTGCAGTCGGGCGAAGATCATGCGTTCGTAAAGTTTGGCAATGGGGTTGAGAAGGCTGATCGGGCGGTAGGAAGTGGGCTCGTTGGCCGGCTTTCCGGTTTGTGAATGCCGATGACCGTTGCCTCTTTCCAGCTAGCTGGGAAGGTGCAATTTGCCATGGCGGCATTCAGTATCATGGTGATAAGGTTGATCAGGTGGTCGGGGAGAATTTTAAGGACCCGGTTGGTGATGCCATCCGGGCCTGGGGCCTTTCTCGGTTTGAGTGCCTTAAGGGCGTTTCGCACCTCCATATCAGAGATAGCTCTGAGCGGGGGGCTAGTCGGGGGAAGGGAAGTGAGACGCGCGACTTCGGAGTCGACGGTCGAAACAAAAGTCTGGTCGCATGGGAGCGTGCTGGGGGTGCATTGGTTTTTGAGACTGTCAGCCAGACATTCGGACTTTTCGTCGTCGTCAAAGGCTTTAGTCTGGTCGGGGCGGTTAAGTACAGGTAGTACAGTTACGGTGTCTTGTTTTAGAGTGCGTTGAAGCTTCCAAAACGCGTGGTGGGATGGTTTCAGCTCCTCCAGGGTTTGATCCCACCCGTTGTTACGCCATTCGGTTGCGCGACGCTTTACGTCCCTGTCTAAAGCGCGCCAGAACCGTTTGTTCTCAGGCGTTGGGAAGGATTCGTACGCTCGTCTCGCGGCGTTCTTCTCTGTTATCATAGCACGAAGGTCGCTCGGAGGGTTAAACTTACTGTCGTCTGTAATTTTAACCGTCCTTGAACAGCTGTCCACGACGCTTTTAACGTGATTCGTAACAGAGGAGACGGCTAGTTCTATGTCGGTCTCGGTGGTGAGACTAGTCGGTATTTGGTCGAGGTGAATAGAGCTGGGAACTTTTAAGGCTTCGCCTAGTTTCGCCCAGTCTATTATAGTTTTGGTCGGACCACACAGGCCAGAGGGGCCGGGGAGGTCGTTTCGCGGGTCTAGTTGGAGTAGTACAGGACGGTGGTCAGAGTTCGTCAGTTCTTGAATCACTTCTATAGAAGTCAGGCGTAGCCTTATGTTCTGTAGAAGTGCTATGTCAGGACGTCGGGACGGTGACCTGCCTTGCGGGGAAGTGGGTCGGTACGGTCAGGGCGACCAAGTCGAAAGTCATGTCATCCTGCCAGGAGAAGAGGAGGTTTCCTTTAGTGTTGTTGGCGACACAGTTCCATGACTGGTGCTTGGCATTCAAGTCACCTGCTATGATAACTGAGTCGCCGAGATTGAATAACGACACGAGCTCACTTTGAAGAAGTGGCTTTCTCGTACTTGGAGACAAGTATACCGACACCAACGTGATGGATTGGTGCCCCGTCATGCCTATGCGGCATGCGGAAGCCTCGATGTAGGAGAGGGCGGGGTCTCCAGGGCGAGCAGTGGAGTGCTCGCCTGTAGTAGATGAGGTGCCACCCTTATCGCCCGTTACGCGGTCATTGCGTACCAAGTTATAGTGCGCTATGCGTGGAGGTCGCATATGGGGTTTGAGGAACGTTTCTTGTACAAGAAGGACGTCCACATTGTGCTCTTTCAGGAAGAGGCTAACTTCCATCTTCTTTGGGCTAATGCCGTCGGCATTAAAATAGCCTATTTTGAGCGACCGAGGCTTGGTCCTACCACTACTGGGGTTCCCTAAGTTAATTGACCTATCCATCATTGGGGTTTGAAGTTTTTAAAAGCGAGAACCAGACCGCTATAGCGGACGGCGACTTGCATAAGTGCGGCAGCATTGCCGGCATTTGCTTTTATCTCCTCAGAGTACGCGATAATCTCTTCAACGTCGAAGAGACTCGTGAAGGAGGAGACAACTGAAAGCGCGTCGGCAAGATCGCCTTGGGCGTTCGCTTTAGGAGGAGGGGATACCTAGCACTTTGGTTTACTTAAGTCTTTACTAATTTTTTGACATTTCGCGGGCGGGGGCGGGTAAGCGGCGCTGGTGCGGGGGGGTGAGTGTCCGTTCTGTATGTAGTACTATACTACATACTATTGTCTATTCTGTGCTACAGGTCAAAGGAATATGAGTCCTCGGCTTTGTTGATATAGGACGCGACGATCCTCAAAGCAAGTGTTTTCAGCTGGATCAAGAGAGCTTGAAGGCAGTATGCTGAAACCACTCAGTTTATTAGTCCCTTTGATCAACTTTATTTTGGTTTTCTATACCTTTATTATCAAAAACCATTATAAATGGAACCCTTGAAGTTGCTGATATTACGGCTACAGTACAGGTCAAAAGAATATTGCAGTCCTCGGCTTTGTTGATAGGACGCGACGATACTCAAAGCAAGTGTTTTTAGCAGCAGTAGCAATCAAGAGGGCTTTTGACGGTAGTATGCTGAATCCATTCACTTTATTAGATTCTTTGATCAGCTTATTCTGGTTTTCCATACATTTAATATCAATAACCATTATAAAATGGCATCAACCCTTGAAATTGCTGACATTACGGCTACAGGTCAAAGGAAAACGAGTCCTCGCCTTTGTTGATATTACGCGACGATACTCAAAGCAAGTGTTTTCAGCTGGATCAAGAGAGCTTGACGGTAGAATGCTGAGACTCATTAGTCCCTTTGATTAATTTATTCTGGTTTCGATTCAGTTATTATCAATTGCCATTATAGATGGACCCCTCGAATTGCTGATATTAGGTACACGGCTACAGGTAAAAAAAATGAGTCCTTGCCTTGATAGGACGTGACGTGACTCATTGTATTAGTCCCTTTTATCAACTTATTCTGGTTTTCCATACAGTTATTATCTAAGGTCATTTTGAATTTAATGCAAATATTTAAAAATGGTCTGTCGAAATATGAAAAACTTAATGGGATACATTTTTTTGTTATTTTTGTACGAGACGTCCAATTTTCAGATTGCAGTCGCAATATCCGGTCTGGGCGGATCAAGAGGGCTTGACGGTAGTACGCTGAGACCACTCACTTTATTAGTTCCTTTGATCAACTTACTCTGGTTTCCCATACAGTTTTGAAGGTGACTCATACTCATGAAACTAAACAATTTCTTCCGAGGAAGAGGAACATAGGTCGAAGATTCTATGAAGCCAATGGTGGGAAACGAAAACGAAATTCCGACCTCCCACACAAAGTTAGTCAGCTGATCGTGAATTTTGTATGGGAGGTCGGAATTTTTTTTTTCGTTTCCCACCATTGGCTCCATAGTAAAAGTTGTTCAGTTTGATGGTCTGATCATGCCTGCAAAGTTTTCGGTACACCGTCCCTAACACCCTGTATATTTGTATGAGACGTCCAATTTTCAGATTGCAGTCGCAATCTCCGGTCTGGGCGGATCAAGTGGGCTTGACGGTAGTACGCTGAGACCGCTCGCTTTATTAGCGTGCTTTTACAGGCTATTTATACACCGTAAAATATTACTGCTCTCAGGTTTATGCAAGGAGTAATGAAGGTCTGAAGCGTATGAGGAAATTCAGTAGCTTTTCAGTATAGCATATTTTATTTTATGACAAATAAGGCGTAAGTGAATTATCTTGAACTAAGTATAGTAAAAAGGACTGGCAGACAACATGTAAATTCTCGGCAGGTAGCCTATCAATCTTACAACAAACTGTAGTTTGATAGTTTTGTTAAAAGGTATTTCGCAAATTTCTTAGTGAGATATTAGTAATTTACTTATCTTCCTTTACAGCCACAACAGTCCACTGCTGGACATGGGCCTCCCCCGTATTGGGGGGTATTGCCATACTCACCACGCTTGGCCGGTGGATTGGCGCACAGCAAGATGTTTAATTAACAGGGAACGCTGCTGCCCATTCCCTGGATAATCATCCCTTAGTCGCTTTTTACGACACCCACGGGTAGAATTGGGGTGATGCTATTCTAAGCCGGCATCACACGCCAGATTAACTTATCTACGCGTTCCTGAATCTGGATCATACTGTGTCAATAAAACTTAAACCAATCAAGTAGCCGCTAGTACCAACGTGGTACCAACCTATCGCTCCAATCTGTAGGTTAAGGTCATTTACAAGTGAAACTTGACTACAGCTGAAACATCGAGTTGAAATAAAACAAGATGAAATGTTCCGTTTGAAATCATGTTACTATTTCCCTGGCCTCAGCTACAATACTGAAATAAAATCCTAAAAGCATTTTCTCTTCCATTTGTCGTGATTCGTGCCTTTGAGGGTTGCCAGGTTGGCATTTTCTTAGTCCCGGTAT
This sequence comes from Phthorimaea operculella, assembly GCA_024500475.1. Lineage (NCBI taxonomy): Eukaryota > Metazoa > Arthropoda > Insecta > Lepidoptera > Gelechiidae > Phthorimaea > Phthorimaea operculella. The sequence continues at coordinate 4,620,864 of JANFCV010000002.1, read as the reverse complement.
GCTACAGTCTTTGTGTGTGGTATTAATACATATAACAAACGACAGTTTTTATGTCCATTATCTATTTACTCATCTATATCTAACGTTAAATCAAGTGATACAATTTAATACACCTTATCTTAATATAAAAACTTTTGCTTTACAGTTATCACTGCCACATCTGGTATAAATGTACGAGTTGGAGCCTAATCTTATTGAAAGGTCTAAAACTTTATATAATTTTGATTTTCATAGAAAGAAGTTATTAAACCTAGTCTAAATAGTTTTTACAGCAGCGTTTATGAAAATAAACCGGTACGTAGGCAACCCTAATCCCTAACTCCCTTCACGTCGTCATTCGCGTCGGTAGTCACGAATAGGGGACCTTTGAAAGGAAGGGTTGTCGACAAGTATCGATCCTGACCTGGGGCACGGTTCGTATAACTACAAATTGTAAGTATCGGTTCCGTATACGTGTATTGCTGTACAGATTTACACATAATTAGAGGTAGGATTGCCAATTTGTTGGAGGATGGAGAAAGCTACGGGCTACGAGTGCCCAATTTATTTTTACTTTTCGAAACAAGTTGTATTGTTAATAATGTATTTGAGTGTTCTTCAATTATATATGGGACTTTCATGTGATGATGATAAATAATGTATGATCTAAATGAAATCGTTGCGAGATCATGATGATGATGATCTCTCCGGCCGATTTCAACCACTTCTACTCCTGATCAAGTCGGGTCTGATGCGCCCGTAGGTGGCTTGGATATTGTAGCCAATTTTAGCAGTAAACCTTCAGTGAACTTTCATTGACTTTCAAGTACCATTTAGACCGCATAAACATACGCCTAACTGTGCTTACCCGATTTCATTAAACTTTTTTATTGAACATCAAAATGTTAGCTTTGTGAAAAGTACTTATTTACACACTAGCTGGTGCCCGCGAACTTCGTCTCGCCAAGGGATGTTTATGCGCCAACAGAAGATAGAAACCGGCCAAGAGCGTGACAGACACGCCCACAACGTAGTCAACGTTTAAATATCAAGTTTTTCAGCGTTACAAAGTTAATTTTGTTGCTGGTTTGCTTGCAGCGGTATGGTTACCAACGGAAAATTGAAAAAAAAAATATCTTAAAACTTTAGTGGTACAGTATCCGTTATAGTTTTCATGGTAACTTCAGATTAAGATCTATCTACACTAATATAATAAAGAGGAAAACTTTGTTTTTTTGTTTGTTTGTTTGTTTGTATGTAATCGATAAACTCCGAAACTACTGGACCGATTTCCAAAATTCTTTCACTATTAGAAAGCTACAACATCCCTGAGTAACACAGGCTACTTTTTACCACGGTTGAAGACCACCAGCATCCCATATAAACTATAAGAGATACGGTCATGGCTTCATAGAAAAAGTTGTTCACCATGACGGGCCGCTTCTGCTGGCACATGGTCATCGAGGATCTGGAGTACCTGATGTAGACCACAAGCATCCCATCTAAACTATAAGAGATAGGGTAATGGTTTCAAAGTAAAAGTTATTCAGCACGACAGGCTGCTTCTGCTGGCACATGGTCACGAGGGTCTGGAGTACCTGATGTAGACAACCAGCATCTCATCTAAACTATAAAAGATTCGGTAATGGCTTCAAAGTTAAAGTAATTCAGCATGACGGGCCGCTTCTGCTCGCACATGGTCACGGGTCTGGAGTACCTGATGTAGACCACCAGCACCCCATCTAAACTTTATTAGACTCGGTAATGGCTTCAAAGTTAAAGTTATTCAGCATGACGGGCCGCTTCTACTGGCACATGGTCACGAGGGTCTGAAGTACCTGATGTAGACCACCAGCATCCCATCAAAACTATAAGAGATACGGTAATGGCTTCAAAGTTAAAGTTATTCGCCATGACAGGCCGCCTCTGCTGGCACATGGTCATGATGAGTAACTTCTGCTAGAATGGATTAATGGACTTTTACTACGGGCAAAGATCCCATTTCTACGGAAAACAGGTAAGTAGCAGCGAGTGAAACCGCTGGGCGGGCCATATATTATATAAAAATATAAAATATCTACACTAATATAATAAAGAGAAAACTTTGTTTGTTTTTTTGTATGTAATCGATAAACTCCGAAACTACTAGACCGATTTCCAAAATTCTTTCACTATTAGAAAGCTACAACATCCCTGAGTAACATAGGCTACTTTTTACCACGGGAAAATTCCTCATTCCTACGGGAAAACGGTTAGCAGCAGGAAAACGGGGAAATAAAGCAGATATTACTCAAATTAGCCAAACCGCTTTACCGATCCTCGCGAATTTCGGCACTGATATTACTATCATATAAAAGACGGACATGGTCAGCCCTCGAGGATCTGGAGTACCTGATGAAGACCACCAGCATCCCATATAAACTATAAGAGATACGGTCATGGCTTCATAGAAAAAGTTGTTCACCATGACGGGCCGCTTCTGCTGGCACATGGTCATCGAGGATCTGGAGTACCTGATGTAGACCACAAGCATCCCATCTAAACTATAAGAGATAGGGTAATGGTTTCAAAGTAAAAGTTATTCAGCACGACAGGCTGCTTCTGCTGGCACATGGTCACGAGGGTCTGGAGTACCTGATGTAGACAACCAGCATCCCATCTAAACTATAAAAGTTTCGGTAATGGCTTCAAAGTTAAAGTTATTCAGCATGACGGGCCGCTTCTGCTCGCACATGGTCACGAGGGTCTGGAGTACCTGATGTAGACCACCAGCACCCCATCTAAACTTTATTAGACTCGGTAATGGCTTCAAAGTTAAAGTTATTCAGCATGACGGGCCGCTTCTACTGGCACATGGTCATGAGGGTCTGGAGTGCCTGATGTAGACCACCAGCATCCCATCAAAACTCTAAGAGATACGGTAATGGCTTCAAAGTTAAAGTTATTCGCCATGACAGGCCGCCTCTGCTGGCACATGGTCATGATGAGTAACTTCTGCTAGAACGGATTAATGGACTTTTTACTACGGGCAAAGATCCCATTTCTACGGGAAAACAGGTAAGTAGCAACGAGTGAAACCGCTGGGCGGGCCGCTAGTATTTCATATAGCTGGTTGGTGCCAGCGAACTTCGTTTCGTTTCGTTCCTTATACATTGAAAATTCTAATTTCTACACCAGCGTCCTAAAAATTGTATCCATCACGCTAATTATGTATTAATTGTTGGAACCAGTTGCATTGCCAGCAGATGCCAACAGAAGCGTTCCGACAAGCTGAACAACTTTTGCTTTGAAGCCATTTCAATATCTCCTATAGTTTAGTGTTTTTTGTGGTCTAAATCAGATACTCCAAACCTTTGATGTCTTTTCGCCAGCAGAAGCGTCCCATCAAGCCAAACAACTTTTGCTTTGGAGTCACTTCTATATCTTCTAATGTTTACCTGTACTCCGGTTGGTGCACCTGGTGATTTACTCTTGGTCAAGTACTCCAAACCTTCGATGTCTTTCTGCCAGCTGAAGCGTCCCATCAAGCTGAACAACTTTTGCTTTGTAGTCATGTCTATATCTCTTATAGTTTACCTGTAGTGCTAGTGGTGCACCTGGTGGTCTACAGCAGGTACTCCAAACCTTCGATGTCTGTTCACCAGCAGAAGCATCTCATTAAGCTGAACAACTTCTGCTTTGGAGTCATATCCTGTATTTTTTATACTTTAGCTGGGCTCCTGTTGGTGCACCTGGTGGTCTACATCAGTTACTCCAAACCTTTGATGTCTATTCTGCAGGAGAAGCGTCCTATCAAGCTAAACAACTTTTCCTTTGGAGTCGTATCTGTATCTCTTTTAGTTTACCTGGGCTCCTGTTGCTGCACCTGGTGGTCTACATCATTTACTCCAAACCTTCGATGTTTTTCGCCAGCAAAGCGTCCCATCAAGCTGAACACCTTTTGCTTTGGAGTCATATCTGTATCTCCTATAGTTTACCTGAGCTCCTTTTGGTGCACCTGGTGGTTTACATCAGGTACTCCAAACCTTCGATGTCTATTTGCCAACAGAAGCTTCCCATCAAGCTGAACAACCTTTGTTTTGGAGTCATATCTGTATCTCTTATAGTTTACCTGGGCTCCTGTTGGTGCACCTGGTGGTCTACATCCGGTACTTCAAACATTCGATGTCTATTCGCCAGCAGAAGCGTCCTACCACGCTGAACAACTTGTGCTTTGGAGTCATATCTCTATCTCCTATAGTTTAGCTGTGCTCCTAATGGTGCTTCTGGTGGTCTACCAGATGTACTCCAGACCCTCGAGTGGTAAAATGTATCCTAGATGTTGACCCGACTAATAAGGTATTACGATACAAAATTTGGTAAAAATCCGGCCAGTAGTTTTTCCGTGAAAGATGGACAAACAAACAGACAAACAGACAGACAAACAGACAGACAAACAGACAGACAAACAGACAAAAATTTTTTTAGCTGTTGTTCTGAGATCTGTATCCTGAGCACAATTGAAAGTAAAAATCCTTTTTTTAAACTATCCCATGTACAGAATTGGTTTCGTTTCTGTTTTATTATATGTATAGATTTATTACAGAGTAATACCTAGTTCCTAAACTTTACGTTCTAGTTTACCCTGTACTGATTGCCAACATTAAACTTGTACTCTATACCTGTGTCTATACTACACTAGTGTTACTAACTTGTTACCGTAGATTGTTACTATGTTACGGATTAACAAGCTGACAACTTTGTTATTAGATAGTCGATACTATGTTGACGTCGACACTGCGAACTATAAAGTGGTACAAAGTTATGTGAACCACGCTTTGTTATAGAGCAGACTTTTGTTTGCTATTTGCTGATAGAGTTTCTGTAGTGAAAAGTTTGGAATACCTAAAATCCCTTTGAAACTACTTAACAGTAGTAGGTAGGTTAATCTCGAACGATCTACTTATATTAGGTAGTGCTATTATCTAGGTACCTAGTTTTAATATGACAACAATATTTTCCGTTAACGTACGTTTATTTACCGTTCATATTATATTTGCATAGGTTTGGTACATACAATACAACCCTAACCCTACGGCTTTGTCCGCAAAGCGAATTTTATTCGCGTTCCGAGATTTTTTTCTCGCTTGATGTTTTATTTGGTATAAAATAATTCGCGATATTTTTTCCGTCAGTGCGAAAACAGGTACGAGTATGTATGCATAATATTCAGTGTGTAACAAAAAAGCGAGAAAAAAGTCGTGCGAAAAAAATCGCTGTAGGGTCATTGTGCCCGTTCGCGACCATGCGTCAGTTCGCGACCATTTTCAGGTCTGATCTCAGTAATATTGCAATAATAAGAGTTATATTTCACTCCTTGTAAAAATGTGTGGCTTAAACAAGACAAGGATAACTGTAGAATCTACGCCTATTCAAATCTGTTCATTAAACCTCACCAATGTACCGCAAATAAATCATCCATTTTGCCAGTCGCTCTGCCCTCGAAAATACACCGAAAACCTATCCAAAAAATAGTGACCACGTGCCACTTCAAAAGTGAAATTTTCAGGTATTCGTCTAGTTTTTACAACTATAACGGTTTTGTGGTGTTGATAGTTTAGTAAAGTATCTTATTTGACGATAATTTCGTGTTATTTTTAAGTAAATTTATGATTTATTAGATGGTCGCGAATGGGCATGCAATTTTTAGAAAAATGCTGGATAGCGACCGGCCGGTCGCTATCTAACACGATGCTTAAAAAGAAGTTAATTTTTTTCCAGGTTATCTTTTAACAAAGTTTTGATTCTTACAATATTAATCAATTCTTATAGACGTTTTTTATAGCGTAGTTAGTTTGCGACCGTCAAATTATGATTATTTGACCGATTTTGGAACAGTTATTTAGTTGAGTGGTCGCTAACTAGTACATGCTAAAAACCATGTTTAGTTAGCGACCGCCTCAAAAATGTATGAAAAATAGACGGTCGCTATCAGACTCAAAATTTATTTTACGTTACTTAGCGACCACCACTTTTACTCTTGCACTGTTTTGTTGGCCCTTTGATAGGTTTTTGTTACAAATGTCTTTAACTTTTGCCGTGTGATGCCGGATTAGAATAGCATCACCCCAATTCTACCCGTGGGTGTCGTAAAAAGTGACTGAGGGATAATTATCCAGGGAATGGGCAGCAGCGTTCCCTGCGAATTAAACATCTTGCACTGCGCTTGCCAATCCGCCTGCCAAACGTGGTGAGTATGGCAATACCCCCCAATACGGGGGAGGCCCATGTCCAGCAGTGGACTGTTGTGGCTGTAATAGTAGTAATAGTAGTCTTTAACTAGCCTATTATACTGCTACTCTTAGGCTCTTTGTCTTGGAACGTGCTATTAACTCTGGAATGTCTATCTAACAAATAAAACAGTGTGGGACGCCGCGCGCCCCGCCAACAGCATCTCATGGACCCTGTTGGATTTTAATATAGTTTCCGCGTTCTGTAGTAGAGGACCTGTTTCAACTTCGTATTCGTTTCTGTTGGATCGTGCACAATGGACATATGTAAAGAGCACCAGCCGTACCCACTTGCCTTCCTCGAGCTGTGCCAGAAGTACAGGCAGAGTTTCTTTGGGCTGTCCTGGTCTATACACGCCACCCCTAAATCTTCACTCTTCAATCAGAGCTATTTCGTAACGTCATAAATGCCTGGGGTGAGATTTCAGTACGTGCGGGTCAGCTGCGTGGAGAAGATGCACGTCCTAGGCTCGGGGCCTGGGTGACTTCTGTGCACTTTGAGCTGAGCATTCAAATTCCTCATTGTCCAGAGAATTCAGCCCAGTTTTGTTGGCAGAGAGACTCCTTATAGCGCATAATTAGAATTCGTTGGACTCTCTCAGGAGTTGTCTTGTAAAGTAGTTCACCACAATAGGGCAGCAAGTTCTCGCTGCTTTTTTACTCACTTTGAGGCTTTGGAGACAACGAAGAAGCAGGAAGTTCACACTTCTTACTGACCTCCACACAGTCCTTGCCTTAAGGGAGAAGGGTGCTGCCATGTAAAAGCAATGTTTTTGGATACAGGAGTATTTTATTTCGCTCTGGCTACCGCCGCGAACCCACCTGATTACAACGATCACATTTACGTTGCATCAGAACTTCCATGCCTTACTTAAAGCCCAGCACCATCACTTCTGCGCCATACACCCATGCCTCCACGCTAGCGTAAAACTGGGCCTATAATTCTTCAGGGTAGCTTGCGTTGGCAGATTCTCGAGCTGTGTCATACATAATTGCTGGCAGTGGTTGAATCAGGCTGTGCTGTTTTCACATCCTTCAAATTTCATGTTGGGTTGAGCAGTTGCATGACATCATAGATACCCGTTTAAAAAAGGTAGGTGAAAAAGATCTGCGTTTGGTGCACCCACACCAGTTTACCTGGCGCAAGTAGCCTGGGTAGTCATAGTCAGCTAGGCCTGCAGACTATAAAGACAATACAGTGGCCAATATAAACACCCAAGGGTTCTAGAAAAATGGAAGAAGGCTAGAGGCTTGATGAGTTCCTGCGACGTGACTGACGAAGATACCTCCAACAGAGCGAAGTGAATACAGGAGACCAGAAAGGACTCACCATAAGATGAAGAAAATAATTGCCAAGGATAGAGAGCTACGTTCTTATGTACTTCTGCTGTGTGTTGTTGGCCGACAGGAGTCTTTGTGCAATATTTATGGGTCGCTCTTGGTACATTGTGGGTGGGGTAAGTGAATCAGGAAGTTCCAAGACCGATACTTTGTAGCACCGTGAAGTAGTGACACCCGGAATTCCTACTAGCTTTTGCTAGGGACTCGAAGATCGTCGGTCTATGTGCTCTAGCGTCCACGCATATCTAAAGGCCTATCTCCTGAGCTCCCTTCGATGTTTGTCCATTAAAGCCCACCTCAACCGAGGGTGGAATTTCATGCCCAGTTGCTGCGTAAGACAGATCCTGCTGGTCGAGTTTGCGGATGGAGCTGAACACCCCTAACATTGCGCGCTGGCGTGATTGGTACAGGCAAGGGTACTGTTTATGAGCACCAAGGTATAAGGCATGGACAGTTCTGGTGCGGTGTGACCTTGAGAGCTAGAACCGGGCTAGGTCCTTGGCGGTTGCATCAATGAAGTAGAAATAGTTGATCCTCCTCAGTATCAGAAAATACGCATTAACCTAGCTAGGATCGGTACCATACAAATGCGCGCTGAAGACCAGTGAGGTCTTGATGCCTCTTTGGTTCACTCTGAGGCTTCGGAGACAACAAAACGTAATAAACAGCGTCGGCAAGGGTTGTGAGGCAGCAAAGTCAGCAGTAGTCATTGCTGTGACACCTGTTTGGCACTATGAAATATTGTTAATTTTTTAATCATGTCTAGATAGGTACTAGGTCACAACCTTAGGTGTAGATTTAAAAAGGATTGTTCAATATGTATGACAAATGTGCAAAAGTAATTTCTTTTTATTAAATAATGGTTAATATGCCCATAATAACGATAGTAAAACGGGCGGTCGCTATCTGACGCACACGTGGTCGCTATCTGAAAAAAGCGGTCGCTATCTGACTCTTTGGGTACTTTTCAGTTCAAAATTATTTTTAAAATAAACTGTTACAGTATTTCGCTAATGCTTCTCGAAAACAATATCTTGATTATATCTGCTATGCCCACAAAAAAAATCAACCTTTAAATATGAAACCTTCATATTAATATCATGGTGCAAAGTTGGGAAGTCGACTAACGGTCGCCAACGGGCGCAATGACCCTACCTACATTAAATACCTACCTACCTATGACAGCTTTCGTGAAATATTTGATGTCAAAATTACGTCTACTAAAGAAGGTAGGAGGTACCTACCTATGTACAAGTTGAATCTCACCCCATAATCTAATTTATTAAACTTCGTAAAACCCGTGGAGGGTAAAACCACTCGCTGCAGTTGGGGTCGTAACGTGCGAGCAGTATGACGAGTGTTGAGCTCACTCTCCCACTCATGTGCCTTATTTATATCGATTGTTTATTTTTGTGAGAGAATAGAAAGTAAAATAAAATTTTAATAAACACTTCCATGTTTTACGACCCCGACTGCAGTGAGTAGATTTACGGAGTACTTATCCTACTAATATTATAAAGGCGGATGTTTGTGTGTGTGTTTGTTACGACATCACGCAAAAACGACTGATTAGATTGACATGAAACTTTGCAGAAATATCTATAAAAGGGCATCTGGAATAACACATAGGATACTTTTTACCACGGAAAAATGTCTCATTCCCACGGGATCACGCATTTTTCAATATTTTTGAAATAGGTGGCGTGACTGAGCCGATTCGCGTTTTAAACGTTTTCCCGCGGAATAATAGGTTGCAGCGGGTGAAACCGCTGACGGGCAGCTAGTCATTATATATAATAAAACTAAGTTGATAAAATGTACGTGCCGATAAAACTTAAAAAAGGATTCCCGGTACGGTGAAGGGACTTATATAGTGTGATAGCCCTTAATCCCCCCTTGAACAAGAAAGTTCCCGTTTTAATTTAAAGGGCGTATTTTTAACAATATAATCCAATCCCTCAACAGTAGCGCCATCTGTTGTCGAGTAGTTGAACTCCATTTAGAACAACGATGCCTTAAGGTGAACGTACATTTGTCAGTACAGCCGCACCGCACGCGCCGTATTTTGAATTCTTTGTAAAAAGATTGTAACCGAGATAGTTATCATAACAACAAATTAATATGGTCACACTGACTGCGTATAAGTGTGCGACCCCTTCAGCATTATTCGGCGCGTACGGCGCGTGCAGTGTGGCTGTACTGACAAATGTGCGTTCACATTTATTGTTACGGCGGACGATAATGTCGAGTACATTCTAGAAGGTGTAAAAGAAAATATTCTCAAACTTTCCCGAATATCCTAGAGCCTAGCTCTCCGAATATATAAGGGCCCGGTATCACCCGCCAGAGTTAGTTCGATTTGGAAAGCTATACCAACATAGAGTGGTTATTTCAAAGAGCGATTTTGGCCACTAAAAATAATATTGTTGACGATATAAATTTTAATATTCTAAAGAAAATACCTGGTGAAGAAAGAATATATAAATCGATAGACACAATGGTATCCAATGAAGAAAGAGTCAACTTCCCTACATACACCAATCATACTATTCAGAAATCTCAAAACTATGTAGGTACATCTTTTCAGATCCAAATGATTTGATGTGTTTCGAAGGAATTAAACTATAATTTGATTAAAAATAAGAAACTTTAAATTTCTTTGCTGGAATACTGTTTTCCATGGAATTACCCATATGATTTTTAAATACAATTTATTTTAAACTTTGTGATTAGGCTAAATTAATAAAATAATTTACTGCGTGTTTCAGTATTTTCTTATTTTAGCCACTAAAGGGGTGAGAAGATTTTATGAAAATTGTGGATTTGAAATGCATTGTATTTCAACCTTTTTTATTAGACCAAACACCTAAATACCGCGAGTGAAACCGCGGGCGGAAAGCTAGTGATTAATAAAACAGAGTCAGAGTTTACATAAATACAAAAGCGAATTTGCAAAGATAGGTACGAAGAACTTTACATTAATTAATATTAATCTCTTTCTCAGTTCAAGAACTCCAAATGAAGAGGTTAAAATAAGGTCACAAATATTGATTTTGCCAACGTGCAGCAAAGTTAAACCATCTTATTCAGGTAGATCTATATAATATAATCCAGAAAAACGTAGGCATGTACTTATATTGGTACCTAGCAGTAGCGAAGGGTTCATACATGCCGATTCCCATCGGCTTCCCTTTCAGAAATTTAAAAATCCATACTCTCACATCAATCTACTTTCAGTTTGTACATTCTGCTCCGGCCTACCTACCCTCGCCAAAATATCACCCTTCGCCACTGGTACCTAGTCGATATTTTTATGAATATTTCTGTTTAGTGGAAAATGTCTGAAAATAGAAAAACCCACGTACAAAATAAGTAAATTATCTGAAGCTACTCGTTTAAGAGTTTTGTTTTCTAAATAGATCCTTATTAAATTTGAGGCAGCTTGTTTCATCAAATAAATTCGGAATCTGTTCTAACTAAATCGTTTCAAGTACGTTGAAGTAAGATGAAAACAAAATAATATGTAGCTTGAATACCCAGGGTAGGTACCCGCGTACCTAATAAAAAATTTCAGTACCTACGGCAATTTTTTAAGCAGCGGCGGCGAATGTAAAACCGATAGCAAAAAACCAGCATTGTAGTAAAACAATAGATAGGTTGTACAACTATTTTCTAGCTGGAAGCTATCGGAATAATATTCCATTTTCATTGAACCAAAATTCAGTTAAAGCTTTGTTGAACACGACAGAAGCCCTCACGTTGAGGCTTCAAAACAATATTCCAACCAACAAAGAGTTATCACACGAAACGTCGGGCTGCAAAACAAAGATGTTGGATGTTATGTGAAATGTAAATCAACATGATAGCGAGAGCATCATAGCGTCAAACAAATATACAACTCATTTGCGTAAAAGCTGGAGAAATGAGAACGATGAGTATTTGCAGAATCCACATGGGAGAAAGTAACAATGTATGCCAGTGGTAGTTATTTTGAATCAAAGTTGATTCAAAATAACGGATTCATTAGAAAAATTATTCCATTAGATTTTGCCAGGATCCCGTCATCAAGATGACTACGGTTACGGTGCACGTTTTCACAAAAAAAAGAAACAACTTTGAGTTCTAGGAGCGTAAAAGATTCCGCCGAGTTGAGAATCTTCTTTGATGAACTCCGGTAAAACACACTCTCTTGATACAAATGCAAAGACATGTACTACCTACCTACCCGCTACCTATCTAAGCTGAGAACAAAGATGGTTATCTATCTGTATGCAGAACCTTGTTAATATGCAAATGCGAGATAAAGTTGACAGGAACATAATGCCATCGTGTTCGCGAAAGACAAAACGACAACGGGGGAGAATTTCATCGCCTCTATTTTATGGGAAAAATAAATTAATGGTACTAAAAGGTAAAAAAAAAACTTATTACGTACCTAAAAAGATCTACCAGTGAGGCTAGCATATGCACTGTAGATAGACTTATCTCGCGTGCGAGAAGACAAAGACGTGGCCACGTACGGAATTTATCAAAACAGGTGAAGACTTTTGACAAAGGTGTAGAGAAAATCTGTGTCGTGGGTCGCATGCTAACTATACTGGTAGGTATAGTGTGATTTATATACTGGTAGTAATAGTGTGATTTATATTCTTGTGTCTAGTGTGGTTTTACGGCTATAGGTAAGTAATTCAGAATAGAAGGTGGGTAAATGCATCAAACTTTACACAACTTACCTAACCCACTATTGGAAACGAAACTCCACTGGTTAAAAACATTTTAACGGGTTTCAGAAAAGTAATAGAGTGGATTATGTAAACATATCTAACTACAGCTTCACAAGGAATAGCTGTTAAATAATAAAGCCATGCCAGTCTGGTTTATGGCTCATAAAGCAAAAAGAATAGAGAACGGCCCGCTCATAAATAAAACATGGCTGGGCCTGACTCCCGCCGATAACAACTGAACATACGTAATACGTGGTGTATTACGTACACAGTATTTATAACTACGGATAACGTATATAGGAGAAAGAACTTGCTACGTACGCGTGTCACTAAAAAAATTGTGAAAAATAACAACGACATGAAAAATAAGTTTTCTCGTAAACGAAGCCGAGACAATTAATATGATGGACAATGGACAGGCACTTATGGACAATTAAACGGGCAATTTTTTGTAATAGACATGTCTTCGCTACGTGACGATTTAGGTGGTGGCCCAGCTAATATAGAAACGTCATCTTGGCACGGCCATTCAAATGTCCCTGAAACGACTGATGAAATTTTACATGAAGAATAGTCAGTGAAATGGGCAATTTTTGGAATAATCAGATTTTCGCCAAGTGGCTGCTTCAATGGTGGCCCAGAAACAGAAACGTCATTTTGGCACGGCCACCTATCATATGGAATATCTTCAAACGGCGCTCAGATTAAGGAAGGTATTGTGTTCCCCTGAGATTCCAGTAATTTCCAGCTAAAGTAAGTATGAATAAATTTTCTCGTAAACGAAGCCGAGACAATTAATATGATGGACAAGCACGGGCAATTTTTGGTAATAGACATGTCTTCGATACGTGACGATTTAGGTGGTGGCCCAGCTGTAGAAACGTCATCTTGGCACGGCCACAAAACTAATCAAATATCTCTGAAACGGCTCTATCAAGACTGATGAAATTTTGCATGAAGAATAAAATGTCAATAAAATGAGCAATTTTTGGAATAATCAGATCTTCTCCAAGTGGCTGCTTCAATAGTGGCCCAGCCACAGAAAAGTCATTTTGACACGGCCACCTATCAGATGGATGGAATATCTTTCAAACGGCGTGGAGAAAATTTTTCTTTCGAACGGCGAGGAGTTAAAATAACGCACACCATTTTGACGCTTACTGTTTTTAACTGGAAATAACTGGAATCTCAGGTTAACTCAAAGTACTAAGAAGATGATTGGCACGAACGTCGTACTTCTTGAATTAAAATTTGTTCTGAATTAGGTATATGACGTTTTTGTATCAGACTTTGCTGTATTTGATATTCTTATACTTTGAGATTTTTAACAGTAGCTACCCTGGCTATGTTACAAGTGACAATCGCAAAATTCCTCAATAGGGTGGAGTGAATCTTCTGTATTATTTTGTGGTTCTATCTTATTTTCCTCCTTTTTTGTAACACCGTAGAGAAAACAGAATGTCGAGAAATAGCGCAAAGATACAGTTTTCTTTTCAATTCATCTTATTAGGTATTTTCCATGAGTCGAGAATTATCAATATCATAGGCCTAAGTAAAGACAATATGATATTTTGGGCTACTTTCTTTATGGACATTTCAGCTAAAGCCTCATTGGCACAAAAGTAATAAGAGGGAGCAGGTGACTTCGCTTAAGTATGTAGTGCACGCAATCGTATTAGGCTAAATGAAAGGACTGACCTCTACATTATTTCGGTCTAGACTCTGTCGGCCGTTAATAGAGATTGCGGCTAGGGGATGATTATGGTTATTATGAAGGTAAATGCTAAATGAGTTTTCTCGAAAAGTATTTTTACTGGAATTGAAAATCGTACGTCGTCTCACTGTCGACACCGCTCGTTTCCAGGTAGGATAGGATAACACTTTATGCTTAACGTCGAGCGTGCATAAAAAGATTGAAGATGACGAATGTTGCAGAAGCAAAAGAGGTGTGTCAGGATCCCATACAAAATTGCCGATCAGCTGATTTGAGTTACTATAGGAGGTCCAAATTTATTTATTTTTCATTTTCGATCTATATTCCTTGGGGAAAGCTGTTCCTTGTCTTATCTTATAACCAGCTGGTTCAGAGTTTTCACTATCGGTCACTAATACAATTTCACCCCATATATATACATCACAGCTCTCTCCCGGAGGGGTACGCAGAGACTACATCCTTCCACTTGCTACTATCCTAATACCTACCTACACCTCTTTCTCTTCTTCAACATGTCAATCTTAAATCTTTTCATATACGATAAAAATACAGCGAAAAGGACTAAGTAGGGGAGAGGGTGGCAGCTTTGTACAGAATTTACAAAACAGGTTTTAACTTTCAAAATAGTTAACTTTCTTAATATCTTTGTGCGTGGTGTATTAGGTAGCTTATCTGGGAAGATAAAAACTATTTTTATGTTTAAATAGCTTTACGCGAAAATGTGCTACGCCGGTTTTTCTACAAGCGCTGAAAGCGTTAAAAGCTGCCCCACCCTGGGGTAGATTTGAACAAGCCTGGGGCACTTTTGAACAAGTAGTTTATTACTGTTTCTATTTAATATTTATTACAGTGAAATATGCATGTTTCTTGCATTTGTATTGCGTATGACTTTAGTTTCTGATATAACTTACTTACGTTAAAAATGCTTAAAAAGAATTCAATATAATTTTTACCACTTAACACTCAGTATTTTTCGAGTAAATAAATATTTTTGAACTAAAATACTAAAAAACAAAACAATGATACGTAGTTAAACGATTATAAATAATACCAATCCCTTCTTTGAACATCATTTTTAAAATATTTTTTTTAGGTGCAACTTTGTATGTTCAAATGTGCCCCTCAAAATTTATTCAAAGCTGCCCCAAGCATACCTTATATTATAACTTTCTTCATTAAAATTTTAAATAAAGTATTTACTCTTAGATTTAAATAATAAGTGAAATGGACGAATAAATATACACAAATTAGGATAAATATCCGTGTATATCCGCCAAAACCAAGAATAACCAGAAAAATCCTTACAACTTTTGAAAAAAATGTACATCGAGCACATCCAAAAACAAAAACAGTCAATAACATCTGTGTTTTTTGTTGACTTCGTAAAATTGACGATGACAGGTATGCTGACAGTTGTGAACATTAAACTAAAGCTGTTTACATCGATATTGCATAAAACTTGTAGACAGTATTTAGTTTGTTCATAGCTGCCCCTGTGCAAAGCCGCCCCCCTCTCCCCTACCTACCTATTTCAAGACGGGCTTCGGTCTAAATCAAAGATAAAAGAGATATAAGAAGTGTGTTGGTAGTTTTGTGGTGTGTGTTGGAGGAAATATCGTATTGTAGATAGAGGGAGAGTAAGAGTAGGCATTGGAGAGTCAATGGTAAAAATGTTAAAAATCAAAACGAGTGTACGATAGGAAAAAAACATCAGACAGATCGATACCACCGAAATTGGATGATTGGATTATTGGATAGCAGCTGAAAATAGTTAACCAAATTGAAATCGCTGGAATTGCCAAGAAAACTAACACTTAAAAGCCCAGGATATTGATTGATAGCCTATTGATTGGTATTGCAAAAAGTAGACAATGACACATAAATACACTTACATAAATACATATATCACGCCTATATCTTCCGCAGAGTAGGTAGAGTGTAAACGGCCATTTATACCACGTGTAAGAAAAGCTTAAAAGAGTGGTACCGGCTTACAATAGCATCACCCCTTATCTTTCCCGTAAGTGTCGTAAGAGGCGACTAAGGGATTAAAGAGTTTGAAGATCTCCTGGGGATGTTCCATGGAGGATTGAAAGATGTGAAGAGTGTAAAACGGTGGTTGCGGTGTTGGTGAGGTGCATCGCTTGTACATTTGCATTATATATAGGTTGAGGTCGTATGTGTGGTTCACTCAGCAGTCAGTATATAACTTGCCATCATAAGTGCGGAAGAACGTATTTATATCACTTTCATGCATTATTATGTTTACAAACACAACATTGCGCACACACACACATGGCCAATGATTATACCTAGCTAATGAGAGGTCATCAGGCTTAAACGCTGTCCTTTCCAGGTAATGGGAGTTAATGTATTAAGCTATTTTTAAACCATTCATCATTACGTAAGTATGTAGACAGCTGTGCCTAGCCTACCCATTTAAGGAATGAACTTATACTAGTTTTTCTTTCAGCTTGTATGAAATACCAGTATTCTCCTAAATAGGTAGTTTGACGTGCTGGGTACATATTATACTGCCAGAGATAATTTGTATTCAACTCAAATTCAACTGCCGAGATTTTTTGTCGATTTTTGGATAGGAAAAACTTGCAGTTGCTGCAAACAGGTTTTACTTGTATTATTCATGCAAAAAGACGCTAGGTGGAGGCAACTAGGTTTTTGTCTATCGTAATTAGTAAAGAATTAAAAATAATCAATGTTACTAGGTACCTCTATGCCCTAGACGAGAGTCTATGGAAAGTCGTTAATTTTAAAACAAATAAAAAGTTATTACAGTCCTATTAGCACCATATCAACCAGCGATATTCCCTTACATAATACCTATATGGGTAAATCGATTTGCTACTGATAGCACCATGCCTAGCCAAATGTAAAGTAGCATTGGAGTTGAAATATGTCAGCCACACACTAAGCCACACCACCATGTAACTTACACGGACAGACAGGACAGGTAAAAAATGATTACTGTTTTTTTATTTACCCGGCAATTTCAACCGCTATTTTTTGCACAACAGTTACTCATGATCACAAGCAAGCCAAGTCGGGTTTTGTAGCTTTCAAAACAGAGAAAGATCTTTTGAAATCGGCCGGGAAATTAGGGTTTAGATAAGACGTGAAGCAAGGTATCTATTACAAACCGAAAAACAAATTGTTTTCTTTATTCTGATAGCACTCCCTTTTTTTTTCAAGTCCCAATTATTGTTATCTACAAGGAAATTTCCACTAGGAATTGATTAAATAACAGCGGTATTGAGAAACCTACTCTAAATATACTCACCGGCACAACTAATCGGTCACCTGCATTAGCATGAAATACTTTTTAATATTTATAACATTGATAATTACAGTTAATATAAGTTGTAAATTAGTTAATTTATATTATTATCTATTACTATTTACATTTCGTATTTTATTAGATAAATAAATATTTTTATATTTATATTTCTAATCAACATGAAATATACCATTACAGATTGGTGGCCGATTAGTTGTGCCTGTGAGTGTAGATAACTCAACTCATCCGGTCCAGTTGACAATTAATTCTAATACCGATATGGGTATTATTGGTATCCGGGTCCCTTTCCCTATCTAAAATCAAGACGGATTACAGAACTGATCAAATTCAAGAATAAAATAGATCAAGATCAGAGACATTGTAATGTGGTACCTATAAATAAAGTTCCCTAAGCGGGGTGTGGGACCGCTCTAGAGCGCATTCTGACAATTAAACTGGACAACTATTTTGAAAATATTTCTGGAGACATAAAAATAAAGTATTTTTCTCCGGCGTCGGCGATTTTGGGACCTGTTGGGCTGGGGAATATAGGTAAAGTACCGCTTGTGCACCATGTTAGAGGCCTGCTACTTGCAGTAGGTGGTTTAAAAACTCTGACACTAGGGTTCATCGGGTCGTTGAACGACTCGGTGTCCCACACGAAGAGAGAGATCGCTTGTGTCTAAGCAAAATGTAGATTCAGATTTGCGTAATCAATCAGTGAGGGAGGATACTTAAAAAAAGCTCCCGGTCGGATAAGTCAGTTCAAAAGGGTTTTTGCCCGAAGGGCTAACGGATACTCTTACAATTAAGGACGTCTATCGTCGTATTGTATGAGAAGGGATAGGTACAAGGTAAAGATCCCTTACCCTTAGGGAGCTAATAGAACCTCCCTTAACTGGCAAAGTTTAGTAAGTTTCGTAGCATATTTAGTTTACCAAGTCGCTGGAAGTGTTTGGTGTCCCTAAAGGTGCGTACGGACTAGAGGCAGCCTCGCTTGAGGCACGCACGGCTCGCCTTGTTGCCTCAAGTGCGTACGTGCCTCAGCCCGAGGCGCGCCTCGTGCGAGGCTGCCTCAGCGCGAGCCATTCGGTGTCGGTTTTTTGACTGTGCTCAAAGGCGCCTCGGCGTACGTGCCTCGCAAGTATTTACGCGATTTTAGCACGGCTCTAGCGCTTCAAGCAGTTCTTTCTCTTTTTTGAGGTTATTTTGAATTTAAATTGGAAGTTATATTATTTTCATCCCCTCTATTCAAAAAACTACGCTTTGGTCGCACATAAGTGGGATTAAAATAGGTTATTTAATCCCAAGGGATTAAAATTCATTTGAATTTGGAACACAAATATTTGCAGCCAATCAATCGAAAATTTACTACAGATGGGTTTTTTCTCTGCAACATTACCTGTTATCTGTTATTTTATTGAGTATTTTACACCTAGTATGTAGCTCATAAAAGACCTAATTCCTAGCAATATTTGAAATTAAAAAGTTATGTGTCAAATTTTATTTTTTTTTGGCGCGATAACTAGTCGGCAAAGGGCAACAACAATATAACCTCACAATTATATTGCAATAATATGAAATGAAATGTGTGATAATGGTTTTGTAAATATTGGATGTTTATAACACAATTATAGAATGTATTGTAAAATAATGGATAATAGCAAGCAATATTTAAAGAACTTCGAAGATTAAGTAAGTATTTATTGTTTTTCTCATAGAGGGGGATGAAAAGTAGTATGTGTCACTCGGGTATAAAGTTATTTATTCTCGGGCGACTTACATTGAATCCCTCGCTTCACTCACGATTCTACTTTAAAATCCCTCGCTGCGCTCGGGATTTTACTCTAGAATCCCTCGTTCCGCTCATGATTCAAAATAGCGCCCTCGCCCTAAATATATCACTTTATTCCCTTGTTATAAAAACTACTATTCTGCTATGAAATGATTATATGCTCATTGTCAGAAAAAAAAATTATCCAACTTATAAGTTTATATGTAAAAGAATAGGTTTTGTGGAATCCCCGCGATGAAAAGTACTTCGATAAAAATGTGAAAAGATTAACAAATAAACGCAGCAGCAGCACGGGTTTCGTTCCACGTCATGGTTTGTCGTGCGTGGATAGGAATAAAATAGTGGAAGACGCTGACGCAGAAATAGAGTGAATCTTGTCGCGCCTGGCTCGACCCGAGGCTTGTTGCCTCAGTCTGCTGCCTCATTTTGTTTTAATTATCGACCGAGGCAGCCTCTACACGAGCCGTGCGTGGCGAGGCTACTCAACCTGAGGCTGCCTCTAGTCCGTACGCACCTTTACACAACATAACTGTATTCTTTATTGCATATCAAACATACAAGTAATAAAAAACAAGGTCACAAAAGGTTAATTACAGGTAGCAATTTCTACCAGACAACTAACATAATATGTACCTACTCGTAGACGTACCTTCCTACGTACACCGCACTATTTTCCGGTGTTTTGCCGGACCCTGGTTTGGAAGAGCGGGGTTTACGAAATTCCATACAAAATCCGAACATAATGGCATGTTACAGGTTGTCATTTGTATGCTGGCTGTTACCGAATCGCAGTATCATCGTGCGGTTCATGTGCAATACACCTAACTTCGCGTATGTGACGTGTTGCTTGCTGAATATGACAGCTTTGAATGTTGTGTGAACTTGTGTGTGGTTGTATGGCTACACGAAATTGGTAAGTGAGAGACGTAGGTAAATGAGGTAGGCGTAGGCCTGAATATGACAGCTTCTTGACAGCTTTGTATACTATGTGATTATGTGTACATATGTAGATAAACTGCCTTATTTATGGGTGTGTAATATTTTAACACAGCCACCATGGAATACAATATAAGTTTAATGGTGTGTAATAACTGACCTCTTATTGTCTCAAATTGACGCACAAGTAAAAAAAATGTCTCCCCGCCGTTTAAAAGATATTCCATGTGACAGGTGGCCGTGCCAAAATGACGTTTCTGTGGCTGGGCCACCATTAAAGCAGCCACTTGGCGAAGTTTTGATTATATGAAAAATTGGCCATTTAAATTGTCTAATGTCTTCGAAGAGCTTTCAGAGATATTTGATTGGTTTTGTGGCCATGCCAAGATGACGTTTCTATAGCTAGGCCACCACCTAAGCCGTCACGTAGCGAAGACATGTCTATTACCAAAAATTGCCCATTTAATTAACCATAACTGCCTGCCCAATCATATTAACTGTCTCGGCTTCGCTTACAAGAAATCACATTTTGAATTTTTGGGTATAGATGGAATAGGAGCCAAACATAATAAATTACATTCCTCATCATCATTGGCCTCATACGTCTGTGACAGACAATTTATTCAGTGTCTGAGGCAAGATTTTTCATGGCTGTATAAGCCGATACGGGAGCGGCATGACTTTCCGCACGCTCTACAAACGAAGGTGGAATTGGAGACTGACACATGCATGTTTAGATGTCGTTTTTGCCTTTTGTTTGCGAGACCAGCGAACCAGGCATCATCGTGAGCTTTACGCCCATCAAACACACGCTTTCTCTATACATCCCTATTCTTTGCAAGCTTCTCCCAGCTTTGATGGTCGATGTCAAACGCAGCCATGTCCCGTTTGGCGCAATCTTTAAAACCTATACAATTACAATTACAGGTCAATTATTTCACACCATCAAACTTAATGGTATTTTATGGTGGCCGTGTCAAAATTACGCACACTATTTATGGAATAGGCTAGAGTAGGTAGGTACTATCTTACCTGCCACTTTGAGATGACCTATTATTTGCTGTAGGTACCTACCTACTTTAACATTTAATAGGCAATCATGTATCAGTCAAGGCTCTATCGCCAGCAAATCCATCTACAAAGGGATCAACTTATTCTGGTTTTTCTTAATAGGCGTTTGCAGGGAAATCGGTGTAAGTTGGTGCCTTAAGTGGATAGGTGGGTTTGCTGTAGATCTATTGTTAAGAAACGTTGATTTCATTACAACCACTTCAAGGAAATCAGTTATTACCTGTCACCTGTCTCATAAAACAGGGCCAGGAAACGGAAGAAATAAAAAGGTGTAACCATTCGAAATGAACGATACACACATCAGTGCACAAAAAAGGAGTAATTCAAGTGAAAACCCTCGGAAGAGGACCTTGAAGGAAAGGCGGTTGTCACACCAACCGAAGCGCGAATCTCATGATTTTTCCGGTGGGTATTCTGCAGGTTACGATTATAAGACAAACAGATGTATTATAAAAAACAAAACCCAACTGAGGTAATTTCTAAGTTGTATTTTGCGATAAAAATACGCCATCTTGATTTTATGACTTTTTAATATAGCCAGTGTCCTCTAACGACACCTCTGCTGCTGAGAAACATCTAACGACACCTCACATGTCAAGATCCGCCCAGCCGTTTGGGCTGTAGTCCATTAAAAACGAATTTCTGGAAACATAGTCTCGAAAAACAACCCTCCTGAGGCAGCAGTCGGGTAACTAAGGGTTACGAAATCCAATCCAAAAACTGGATATTAAATTGCGGCTGCCACAGGGCGTAATTTGTGTGATAGCTGTCATGCATGATCCGTAATAATAATGGTCTAGCTAGTCGGTGGGGGCTGCAATTCACTAAAGGCTCGAGTGGAAAAATGATAAAGTGGTTTGCGTCTTGCGTGATGGCATATTCCATCCGTTCCACGTTACGTAGGCACACCTATTCGAAATAATATTTTGACTTCTAGGCTAGCGTACAAAATTCACTGCTAGGCTTCTTTAGACTCAGCCGTACCAGGGTGGTTTTGTAGAGGCTTCTGTAGTAATTTCGGGCAGATTGCATCTCGTACTATTGTGCCTATGTTTTTCTGCCTGAATTTAAAACCTTACGATGCTATCGATTTTAAGCTTTACGAAGTTTGTTTGTCTTCAACTGCCACCCTTCATGGTGAAACAGTAGGTAGGAGGACTATACAAAAGCACGGAATAGGTATACTCTGGTTGGAATGCATAAACTTTTTATGGATATGAATCAACACACTTTATTCGAACAGTGCTTAGAGTTTATTCTATAGAAACAGAAGGCGCTATAAAAACATAATTTAACTTAACAACAACGTAGATACTAACTTAGGCATAAAAAACTTGAAACACTTTTTATGGCAAGGCAGGATATCAAATGACATCTACCTACTTACAGTAATTTTTTGACTGACATAATTGAATTGCTCTAGACGAGCCGAGATGATAAAATAAAAATATTTAACAACGAGCCCTCGGCTAAAAGTAAGGATCATAACCGTGCTTTTGGGAAAAAATAAAGAATAAATGTAATGAACGACTTTAACGATATTAAATATTTTCATGTGACATATCGCCAAGACGAGTAGCACTATATATAGTTTTCTCTTGCAAAAATAATATCATATAGGTACTACCTATTTGTAATGGAGTCACCGAATTTCTGTCTGGTACCGGCTAAGAATACTGCCACCCCTAGTCCACTCAGGGTGTTTCTTTAAAGGCAATGTAGAGTTTTTGACCTCGGCTGAATATCTGTCGACTATGGTCAACCGTATGGCGGCGGTAATACCACTTACAATAGTATTCCCAAAGAGGGTTGACGTCAGGCAGGCGGCCTGTCATAAAACGTAGCCAAATCCTTTATATAATAATAATCCTTTTGCTACATGATTTTGTGTTAACAAAACATGTTGCGCCGACCCCATTTGATTTAGGCAGGGGCAGGAAGATGAAATTGAGTCACTGAAGCCTCTGGATCTACACGCCCTAGCTCTACCAATCCAAACACTCTACATTTCAGTCAAAATGAAAGGGTTCTATCGTTCTCTACCGTCTCTTATTATCTCAACTCATCTCATCTCATCCGGCCTACGTCATTCCACTGCTGAGCAAAAAGACGCTACCGTCATGAAGGCGAAATGAAATCGTTCTTCAAGAAGTAACTCGTGCGAATATTATGTTCCTAAAGCACCTTATCTACCAAAATGCGAGAACCTTATCTATAGACTAGACTTAGTCTAGTGCTCTCTAGTGAATAATCCACCTTCTCTAATCCCATTACCAACATCAACACCTTAAGAAATAAAAGCGCTTAGAGCTCCTATACTCACATTACCACACGATATATGGCCTCGGGGCCATAAAATGTCCCAAGGGGCCATAAAGATCCATTTACGAGTTGATGAAGATTAGTAATTTCAGCGCTTCTATGCGACGTAGGGGAATTCGTTTAAAAATAATGGGTCTCTTCAGTAATCGGTCTGGGCCCCAAGTCTGCTAAATGAAAATCGTTTCACTTGGATGTCGATGGCATGTCAGTTGGAGTTGGATGGTTTTGGTAGTTTCGTATTGTGCTAACAGGTTGGCTAATAGTTTTTAGTACCTATAGTTGATCCCAGTAGCAAAAGAATGACAGTTGAGTGTCGCACAATGGCAAAGCAGACTTGAGGCCCTGCCTTGGTCTAAGTACTTGTTTGCTTTTCGGTAAACATTCCACTTGTCTGAAGCTGGCAGTTAGCCGCTATTTATACATTCTCTAAATACCAGAATAGTCTGATCTGTCTGACCTTATTTGTAATCAGTCTGATCCCTTTGAGACTATTAGCACCCACCTGACTTACATAAATCCTAGTAAACACAGCATTATTAAACCCGACTGCAGTAATTTCACCTACATTACTTAGGTATACAGAAACATGAAACCGATGGAAGCTTGTTAGCGCAAGAAAACAAATTGGTATCAACCATGTCATATTACAACAAACAAAGCTCGAGAAATTCTATAGAGATTCCTTTATCTACGCAGTTCTCATTGGTCTAAGGTAACCTAGGTATAGAATAAAAGGTAGTGTCGTGTTACGTAAATAACTAAATAACGGATCATCGGTAATGGAGGTAGGTGATAGCTGACACGACTACCTACTTAATTGAAACTAAATTGTTTAGTTAAGGTTAAAACTACAATTTGGATGTATGCTAGCCCCTGCCAGCTACAATGAAGGCTGTAGACTCTCACTCCACAATTTTCATTCAGGTAAGGCGAGAAGAAAAACACGTAGGCGAGGAACACACGCAACGTCGGTTTGTGCGTCATTCATTCGATTCTCCACCCTACCTGCATATGAATACGGTTTGTGTCAAATGGCATCGCACAACGCTGCGTTGTCTGTCAAATCGTTTGACATAAACCGTATTCGTATAAAAATAAGGTGGAAAATCGAACAAACGACGCACAAACCGACCTTGCGTGTGTTCCTCGCCGTAATGTACGCACAAACGGACGTTAGATACGTGTGTGCCGCGACTCTCGCCTAACTACTTATACTTTGCATTCTAGAAAAATTCGACGCTGACTCTGACTCCCTCTGACTCTATAATTTTCATTCCGTTATCTCTACTTTTGCATTCCAGGAAAATTCAGAGCTAAAATTGCTTGCAGCGCAACAGCAAAATTGCTTTTCCGATGATTTTACCTAATAAACATTGTATTATGCTGTAGAAAAACAACCGGGAAAATAATAATAGAACCTGAGTAGCAATATTTTTTCTAGTGCTTGATAGATACTGAAAAGTCGGGGCGGGGTAGTGTTATGGAACAACTTCCAAGCAGCTCTTTATGAAGAATGAAGACAATATTCCTGACCTGTGTTCCTTGGGGAAAGTTATTCCATATCAAAAGCCTTATCTTCAATGTCTAGTTATCTAGCAGATCTATTGAATTTGAATAAAAGCCTATAAATGTATGAAGATAAGGCGTAGTTTTGGTGTGCATGCACTACCCTTTATCTCATCGTATTGATCTATTTTGACAGACCTGTGAGGAAACAATTGTTGTATGAAGATGAACAGCTTCCGCTGCAGACCGAGCGTGTGTGGGTATCTATTATATATGTAGGTGTATGCCCACACCACATACCTATTACTTACATGGATAGTTGAGCACCACATACGTGTAAATGTGTAACTATATCTACCTAAATCTATGCAAAAGGGCCGTCATGGTTTCCAGTTTCAAACTTTCACTTCAAAGAATAGGTACCTACCTACAAAACGTTCGACTTCTTATCGTGTGTGAAATAGTACGGAAAAAGGTTTAAAAGATTTCCAGATGTTCTCTCTCTGAGCGAAACATTGAATATTGTTGGCATTGCATGAATATGACATGAAATATACAAGTCATAAGTACAACTGTTCTGCTTTTTGGTTTTGTTTTAGAGCCTGAAAAATATCTGAGAATTTCGCCCTATGCTGTGTCCATGCCAAGTATCTACGGACCGACCGACGACAGAAAAATTTAATCATGGAAGTAGAAATGGGAGATCGTCTACATTTACGGACCTTGATACCTATGATAATGATAAGTAACATATCTGTATAGGCCACCTGAGTATTATTTTACCTTACTCGTTCCAATGTGACATAATGGGTATGACAGATCATGAATAATAAAATAATATGGTTAGCAACGATGGTTAGTAAGTATATGTAAGTATTGACGATATTATTTCGGATGGCACAGCGATGGGTCGATACTTCATGTGAAGCAACACGTGTGTATCGAATAACCGCACTTTTTGGAATGATTAAGGAGAAGAATTGTATTAGGTAGGTAGGTACCTACTATGTATACCTACAACTTACAATAGAGTCTCCCAAGATGGGTATTTCTGACAGCAACACAGTCTAGTAACACGAAAACTCATTTTAAATTTTTTGGATATAGACCAGGAACTAAACAAATTTTTAAATTAAATAAGATTCTGATGTAACAGTTTTCTATGTATGGTAACTACTTTTAAGTCATAGACACAGGTATTTCAATTTACTCAAAAGGTGATACTCTATAGGAACAGAAGTCATCTAGAATGTTAATACTCGTAACTAGCAGGCGCGGATAGGTACAAGATTTGGCTAAAAAATTCTCGATTTAATTATATGAGAGCCAAGGGTTTACAAGGGGCATTGCCTCTATCCCCCCCCCCCCTGTATCAGCGCCTGGTAACTAGCATTATGTAGAAATAGTTTCATCAGAAGTAATTTAATACGTTTGGCTCCTGGTCTATACTCACAAAAAGAAAAATGAATTTTCTCGTAAACGAAGCCGAGACAATTAATATGATTGGGTAGGCAGTTGTGGTCAATTAAGTGGACAATTTTTGGTAATATACATGTCTTTGCTACGTGACGATTTAGGGGGTGGCCCAACTAAAGAAACGTCATCTTGGCACGGCCACAAAACCAATCAAATATCTCTGAAACCTCTGAAACGGCTCTTCGAAAGCTGATGAAATTTTGCATGAAGAATAGACAATTAAATGGGCAATTTTTGGAATAATCAGACCTTCGTGGTGGCTTCTTTAATGGTGGCCCAGCCACAGAAACGTCATTTTGACAAATTATTTCACACCATTAAACTTATGGTATTCCATGGCGGCACGTGTCAAAATTACGCACATAAACAACCCTAACATTCGGCTCCTATACTTCTCGACTAGAATTTATTAAATAAATAGATGTTTTGACAAACCTATCGTTGCATAGGTATGAAATTTTAGTTTATTAATTTGAATTGAATTTGACTGTCATATTGACTAGCGATTTTTCTGAAAAAGTAATATTTAAACTGTTGAATTTTAATCCAATTCGAACAAGAGCTGTTGACTTTTGTATTTCAATCGGCTTCGTTAAAATTAATTAATAGCAATTGGCCAGACGGGGCAAATTATCAATTTAACTGTAACTGGAACATCCCGTTCAAAGTAAATCAGTTACCCACGATTTTGTGACGTCACACGACTTATCATGAATTACGACTTTATACAATGCAATGCTAGCACACATTTTATATAACATTAATTTTTGTTACCCCATTCCTATCTACTGTCACGCGGATCTGATGGCAGCCCCATGTCATTGTCTTAGCTTCCCAATGCCCATTATCCACTACCATAGGACTAGGTAATTACAGGCGGTCTCAAAGAAACTTGGGAAAATGCCTGAGAGCGATTGTCCCTTAGATCGCAATAAGGTTAAAATTACTAGGTGGGTTAAAACCCTAAAGTTTGGTACGTTACGATCTAAAATGGTGAGAACGAGCCTCCACTTTATTTTGTAGCTGTCACTTGTTTGCATATAGATTAGAGCCCATGTTTGGTCACCGTCCGCTAGGTGAGTCAATATTTACCGTGTATTTACCACGCATGCCTTATTCACCGCTGGTATATTATGTACACACAACAATTTAGAACTGATTATCATATTCAAGCCCTAAACTCACATAATTTTCCCAAATCGGAAAAGTTTTCCCATCACGTATAAGCCCGCGCCGGAAAATGTTCCTGAAGTTTTACCTGAAATATGTGCCTTAGTGAAGTAAAATGAGAAGGACCAACGTGAAATGTTCACGATATACATACATAGTCAAATAGGTAATATTGCACACTCTTCGCTTCTCTGTAGCAGAATGATATACCAAAAATTTTGTAATGAACTTCCTAAGTCCGAAATGAGTCCGACCAAAGTAGGTTGGTACAACTAACTAAACTAAACTAAACTATAGCCTGAAAGTGTAGCAAATCGAAGTGGCAGTGGAGTAGTAACATTTGTTGTCGTAGATAAAACCATGGAACGAAGAAATTAATAATTTATCAGTTATTAATTCTTACCATTTTACATTTTCTTCCATCCATAGTATTGTATAAAAGTATAAAATATTTTTTTATTTTCAGTCCTTCTCAGCTTCTGTCGATACATTTTCTTTAGGTTACACTAACGTCCTAATTAAGTGATCCTCTGGGGCTTGTTGTCGGCAAGCCACAATAGAATTAATTAAGACTCCTTAAAGTCCTAACTGCTATCATTTGTGTGAACAGCGAAGGGAATGCTTAGGTATTTTGAAGTTGTTTAAACCCGCTTAAATGGAATGATAAAGTTATTACGTGAAGAGTTTCATTCATATCTACGATTTGTTCCAAGTTGTATCGTATTTTGTGAAATACAAACATCAAAGAACCGATTCGATATCAAAAATACTTGTAACATTGCTGGTAACTAATAAAATGTTATTTCTATGTTGATTTTTTCTTTGGTACAGAAGCGTCCTGAATGGATATTAGAGATATCCTGTAAGTGCTTCACATTCGGCTCATAATTAAATCTTATCTTAATTAGCCTCCATCGTCCCACTGCTGGGCAAAGGTCTTCTCTTTACATCCTGTTTTCACCTGGGTTCACCGGGTCCTTGGACGACTCGGTGTCCTATTTATTTATAACAAATTGTTTTACTCAAAATTCAAAGATTACTTACCGGTTCCTAGATCCTGTGAAGGTTGCGATTCCTGAAACAAAAAGGGCCAATTATTACTACGAGTAAAATTAGCCAATTAAGCCAGACTTATGAATATTTGAATTATGCAAAGCTCGCAATTTATAAACATAGCAAAATTAAAATTACGAATTGTGTGTTGATGATAAGATTTTGATCGTGAGTAAAGTGTAACTCTGCCGAATAGGTATCTACCTTATATCTACTACATAGCTATGATAGGAAATCCAAGAAAATGCACGTCATATTAATTTGATGTTCATATGAGCCGAGCTGGGAAAATGTGACATGTGCATTTCAACCTTAAACAAAGTGTAGCACTTCAAAATATTTGAGAGCGTGTATCAATTCATGAAACTGAATGGAGCATTATGGAGCATGGAGCAGGTTGTAATATGAAAAAAAGTATGGATCTCTACAAAATGTTTTGTTTAGCTGGTAATAATTAGGATAGGAGGCCCAAACAGTTATTTTACTCCCTGAAGGTACCTATTACAAAATCAGTAGTAGGTAGTATAAGAAGGTATGATAGCGCTCATCCGCTGGGAAAATCCCTTCTGTAAAACTTCGAAAAACAAAAGTTACTACAATAGCTACGATTCGCCTTTCATATCTGAAATCACAAATCAATCTGCTCTTTCATGGAAATGTGGTTCAGCAAACAACAATAAAAGGTTTGTTATGCAAAAATATGCTGTAAAAGTGTAGGACTATGATCGTGTTGAAACTGGCAGGTATAAACACAATGTGGGTAAAGAATAGGTTTGAGTCACGCGATTGCATTCAATGGAAAGAGGTTAAGCTATACTTAACCCAGTACATGAAAACAGGAGGCTTAGATGTGCGAAAATAGATTCTTTTGAATATGTTCAGTTCATGATCAGCCAAGATTAGAAAGAAAGTAACGGTATGGAGTGGAGCACGACCCTGTGTGAGTTGAGATCAGTACCTACCTACCTACCACATTTCTTCAATACTTTTAATACCTACCTAATGTGTTCTGTATTTTAAGGAAAACTGGTGCAACAGCAAAGTGCGAAAATTATAATTATCAGTAATTAAATAGGCTGTTTCTAACGTTATGCAACAGCAAAGTGCGAAAATTATAATTATCAGTAATTAAATAGGCTGTTTCTAACGTTATTGCAAGTGCCACATCCACCCATTCTAAACCTCCTAAATTCAGGGAGGTTTGTAACCACGGAAACAAGGAACGCATCGGCTAAGCTACATACCTAGAACAAGTAGCACATTAGTCAGTCAGTCACGGAGTTTAAGATTAAGACATAGGCATGTTTCTTTTTCTTAGTCAGCATGCGCGCATTTTTATGATAACATAATCGAACAATGTTTCGGTGTGGTACCTACCTAGTGGCTAGAACACTGCCCCTAGCCCATTCAGGATGTTTCGTAAAGGCGACGTAGAGTTTTTCACCTCGACTGAATATCTGTCGACTATGGCCAACCAAGCATGGTGGCGGTGATATCACCTACAATAGTATTCCCAAAGAAGTTTGACTTCAGGCAGGCCAAATCCTTTTGACAAATGATTCTGTGTTCTATCAAAACGTGTGGCGCCGAGCTTGGGAACCCCAACTGTTTTGGGATAAGGGCAGGAAGATGATGACGATGATAATCGACCAATGTTGCGATTGATCCAGATTTGTTTCGACACTGAAAATCGAAGGCTATTTAAGCACAGCTGACCTGACAGCGCAAACCACTGGACCAATAGAGCTTTTGCGGCAACACTGGAATCAGAACCTATTACGGATTCCATTTATTATGCAAATTGAAAAGCCGATTCTGGTAAACGCTTCAACGATAAATACTCGTTTGAATACATTAAACGGCAATTTACTCTAAAGATTACAAATTCTGAGCCACATTGGATTAAACTGAAATATTTTGCTTAAAACATCTTTGGTTTCCCAAGATACAGGCCGCGTTCTAATTTGAGAACCTCTGGCAAATCAATGTAACGTACAAATCTGCATGGTATATAAATTGTCATTAATTTTTTTATCCTGTCTACATACAAACTAGACGTTCCCAAAAGTATAAAAAGGGCAAGACAAAAGCGACGAGTTAATAGCAGATAGAATAGATTTCAAAAACAATCTGCATAAGTCAGGTGGGTCACCCATCGAGTGGACGAAGAACCCGAATAATTAACAAAACAGTAGAAACAATTGGGATGTAGGTACATGTACCTACTTACTTGTGGGTAAATTTTATCAGACTGTTTTCATCTGGTACTTTGCCAAACAAACCGCATATAAACTCGAGCAAAGAACTTTACAGGGGTTGGCACTTCCTGAACGCTGAATATTTCATGGTATCGAAAGGTCGAGAAATTACTTAATGGGTCAAGACTTTTTGCGGGTTCAGAAGGCATTAAAACAGGTAAACTTTTTCCTAAAATACAGGAATCAATACTAGGAAAAGGTGCTCAACGTAAGGGTTATTTTGATCACGGCCCCAAGATTCCAATTTTTTTGCCATTGTAATGCCAGTGACACTCAACTCTTATTCTATTGCCACTATGATGGATGATTGATTATCTATTACTAAAAATTGTTAGCAGAATACGAAACTACCAAAACCATCCAGCTGACATGCCATCGACACACAACTGAAACAATTTTCATTTAGCAGACTTCGGCCCCAGAGCAGCAACTTGAGCCAACCAACCAGTTTGGTGTTTGTAGTTGTTGTACCTACTATTTTTTGTACCTGTTGTTTACCAACACTAATGAAGGCGTAACTTGAGTATCTACCGTGTCAGATCAGTCAGTTTAGTTGCTTCCTGCAAATCGGGGGATCAAATTAGCAGTTTAAATTAAGCGAAATACCTACAAAAAGATCTGGTAGGTGCTTTCAAAGCCTGTATAAATGAAGATTTATAGGCCATTGACGATCTGGCTACCCTTTGAAATTAGGCAGCTCTCCAAAAACGCCTCAAAAATTACGCCATCGATCTAACATCAATGGATGACAATTTGTTTGCTGTCGTTGCTCATCTGGATTTCTTATCTGATAACAGAGTTGTCGATTGGCCTCTATCATCTTGTGAACACCAATTCACTTTCGCCCAAACTGTTAGACTGGGCAATCGATAAACATTGCGGTAGATAACAGAATTTCGGTACCTATTCACTACCTATATTTTCAAAGGGATCAGCTTTACTGGTTTTTCTTAGTATTTGTGTGAAAATCTAGTATAGATTGGTCCCTTAACTAACTGGTACGTTGATGTGATGGCGATAGTACTCGTTTACGTGATGTGAATAAGTAATGAATCTAGTGAGTAAAGTACTCATAAATCAGCAACAATGTAGGTACACAAGTTTTATTTGAGGAATTTTAATCTCGGTTCGAGAAATGTTTGCGTAAACAACCAACGTCGTCGTCGCGGTGAGAAGTCGAGAAGTTTGCATTGCGTTTGAATCGATTCATAGAAGCAGCAGCAGAAACTAAGTTTATGCAGATGAATGAACTTGAATGAAGAGTTCAAAGATCTAAAGGCGTCTGAAGGTTGAACTTTCTAAATGTAATGAACATGCAAAGTATTGAGAATGCTTGCAAATTGGAGCATTGCTATTGAAGAAGCCGATTGTTGCATTCATAGCTGCACTACGTCACTGATTAACACTTACCACCCCTAATTCCTCATATTCTGGATAAATATACATTGATACTTACGAATTTACTCTTTTCTTTCTCTTTTTGTTTAAGCTCAGCCTGTTTCTTTGCTTGCTGTATGAGCTCGTCAACGAATTCTGTGGCTTGCCGTAGTTTTTCCGGATCGCTCTTGAACGCCTCTATCCGTTCGGCTAAAGCCGCGGCTTCGCTGTCTTGTATCATTGTGATGGATTGGCTGATGATAATTCCCACAGGTGTTTAGGGTCACTGTCACTGTTGTGGAAGTTTTTCACAGAGAACTGTACGGTGGCACTGTTAGGTTAGATTTGTGCGGCGCATCGCGTGGTGGTCGGGCGCGTGGGGGCGAGTCACCCTTGCGTTTTGGGGTGAGAGTTGTGGAGGGTCGGCGTCGAGCGTGTAACGGCGCCGGCGTCGTGGAAGGTACTGAACTGAATGTGGCCGGGTCGGCGGCAGGCGGCGACGCTCGGCTCGGTCATGCGCCGCGGATGCACTACGCTCGGAGATTACTCCTAAATACCCACCTACTCTAAATCATGAGCGTTTAGCTGAGTACTTATCTACCTACCTACCTATTCGTATCTAGGCTCGTCGCTATAGGTAGACCAACCCTTGCTATCGGGGTGCCACTTTGAAGATTAAGAATATTCAGGGGTGTAGCTACCGGGACAGTTTTCGTAAATCATTTTTAGACGACTATCGTAATCTGATTGGGACAGGTGACCTTCCGAAGCACGGATCATCGTGTTTATATGAACCTAGGTATCCTATCAACCAAGATATCTGTTGCTTTTTTAGAAAGCTAGGTAGGTATATAGGTATACATACCTAGGGTGACCTAGGTATTTATTACCATTTATTACGATTATCGGTTGATAATGCATTCGATCCCTGACCGCGTGCAGTCATGAGGCGAATCCGATTGACCGACATAAATCACATGTTGACATTGTGATGGATGCTATGCTGCTCGCAACAGGCGCTTTGCCGTCTGCTCGTAGAGCAAAGAATGTTAGAAGCATTTAGAAGGAACGCTCGTAGAGCAAAGAATGTTAGAAGCATTTGGAAGGAACGCTCGTAGAGCAAAGAATGTTAGAAGCATTTGGAAGGAACGCTCGTAGAGCAAAGAATGTCAGAAGCATTTAGAAGGAACGCTCGTAGAGCAAAGAATGTTAGAAGCATTGGGAAGGAACGCTCGTAGAGCAAAGAATGTCAGAAGCATTTAGAAGGAACGCTCGTAGAGCAAAGAATGTTAGAAGCATTTGGAAGGAACGCTCGTAGAGCAAAGAATGTTAGAAGCATTTAGAAGGAACGCTCGTAGAGCAAACAATGTTAGAAGCATTTAGAAGGAACGCTCGTAGAGCAAAGAATGTTAGAAGCATTTAGAAGAAACGCACGTAGAGCAAACAATGTTAGAAGCATTTAGAAGGAGCGCTCGTAGAGCAAAGAATGTTAGAAGCATTTAGAAGGAACGCTCGTAAAGCAAAGAATGTTAGAAGCATTTAGAAGGAACGCTCGTAGAGCAAAGAATGTTAGAAGCATTTAGAAGGCACCCTACGAGCAATCAGGGTGATACAGAGCAAGACAAGTGAGGCACTAAAACATAACAGGAAGGTAGATAGGTTATATCTACCATGCAATTATACAAAACATGACAGAGTATGAGAATTCCTTTTGCGTGCAGGATGTTAAAATAGCTGAAAGTATTTCATCCCGAGTCCAACACATCCATCACACATCAGAAAACATTTAGACCAGACAGTATTTCTTGCAAGTCCTGAAGCGATTGAGCCGTGAGATAATTACCTACTTACCGCTAACATTGATATCCACTCCATCATCCCCGTGTAGAGAACTGAAGTCTTCACCCTGTCCTACACTCGGGAGTGTTGGAAAGGATTTTGGTTTTGGTA
The DNA here is from genome assembly GCA_024500475.1 of Phthorimaea operculella. Lineage (NCBI taxonomy): Eukaryota > Metazoa > Arthropoda > Insecta > Lepidoptera > Gelechiidae > Phthorimaea > Phthorimaea operculella. The sequence continues at coordinate 4,586,628 of JANFCV010000002.1, read as the reverse complement.
GAAAATTTCCAGCATCTCTGCTTTCCAGTCGACTTTGCTGCACTGCAGAGCAGAGCCTTCAAAGAGCTCAGGTTCCGAAGGAGTCGAAAGCTGTCTCGTAGTCCACAAAACTCCTTACTATTCCCTACTATTCTTCTTCCCCAGTTTTCATTGCTTGATATCTTTTCATAGTTGGTTTTTACACCTTCTGATAAAGACGAATTTTGCATGGTTTCTTTTTTGGTTTGAAAAGGGTTCTTTCTGAAATTTTCCTTGACATGACACCGGCGGCGGCCGCGGCACGGATTAATTTGCAATGCGATGCGATGCTATCTCGCCAACGAAGTATTGAATTTTAATGAAACATTCACTTACGAAATAGGAGACTCAAGATTGTTGTTTTAGGTCTTTTACATACTTAGTTTTTCTTTGAGCAACACGTCTGTTTTTGGGACGTCAACAATTTTTTTACGGCTCCTGTAATATTTTCTGATGAGATGTTGTCCAGTTTCATGGTCTGAATCCACCCTGTCAGTATTCGGAGAGCTGTCCCTTAAACTCTGTAGATCAACGAAAGGTGATGCCCTTCAACTCAAACAAACTAGAGATCAAGTTATTTCAGCATAGGTAGGTAGGTACTTGTAATACAAGTTTGAAGAGAACTTTACCTACGTCTCCCGTCTCATCGTCTCCCACGTATAAGCGTATGTATACCCAGTAGCTAGGGAATAATGGTACTTAACTGTGACGAAGTTTCAAGTTGCCAGTTAAAGTTTGTCTAGAGAACGTTTATTATTACAATAATTTTAATTATAACGTACGCTAAAGTAAGCATTAAAGAGATAATAAAAGGGTGTTAGGAAAAGTAGGTACTACGTTATTATAACTTTTTAAGCACTAGCGATTACTTTCACACATTAGCCCGCGACCATGAATGATGTACCAAACTAACTCAGTCGAAACGTCGGGTTTCCAGGTAAATCGCTTATTTACCTAAAAAGCTAACGCGATAAGACCCAGTAAAGTTACTATTAGCACAAAATAGAGAATTTACAGAAGGCCAGCTCGCCCCTTCTTTCGATCACTTATGCCTACTCTTTAGGGTTGCTACTTTTACTTTCTGTTTTTTTTAATGAAGTTACCTAGCGTTTGTAAGTATGAATTAGGTATATGCAATATGCAATTGATAAACACCTGAATTATCTGGCCGATATGAAATATTTTTTACCCCTATCCGAGTAAAAAGTCATATTTCTAATAGGAAATAAGTAGGTCCCCACCTAAATCGGTAGATAGGCAATGGGTTTGGGTCACGAGACTAGGTGGTGAGCGAAGCGACCCATAGGTAGGCAGGTAGGTAAGTAGGTAGGTACTAGGTAGTAGGTAGGTAGAGGACCGGCCGGCGGCGATGACCGACATGACAAAGGGTTCCTCTCGTCGTTCGTCGGTGTTTCCCACAGAAAACAAATGTATCTATCTAAAAGAAAGGCCTAAAAAAATACCTATCTTGCCGTCACGAACTCTAATAGGTTAGGTACCTATGGTTGGAAGGTAGGTATTTTTTAACAGGGAATCAAGCCATCATGAAAGTCAAACGTGCCGTCACTAGTCAGTCGCTCACAGATTACCTACCTATCAATGTATTGGCGGGCGGGCGATACGCGCTGGGAACGGTAGGTAGGTTGGTAAGTACCTATCATGACATAAATATGACGACATGACAAGCGCGGGGACGCGCCCGGAAAAAATGCGGGCATAGAAGCTGTATCCGTAGCTGTAAGTTGGTAGGTAGGTAGGTAGGTACCTACCTTGGTTTCGAAGTATACCTACTTACCTACTATAGTTTCGAATATCACCGGCTACCGTGACGAAAAAATGAAAAAATATCCAGGATCGTAATAGTCCATTTGGACTACCATAGGTAGGTACCTACCTGATGATCGGAAATGAAGATGACATAACCTGGACCTTTTGCTATCGGTATTTCGGTACTCATCGCTTCACCTCAAATGCTGACTAGGTAGGTATCTATCTACTGTGGGTAGGTACCTACCTAAACCTATTCAACCTACCAAATCAAATTAAAGCGCAATCTACCTACTTCTACGTACGTTCATAAAACGCTAAAGCACATATTACAAACGAAAAATAAGATTTTTAAAAAGAAATCCCTCCATTTCTAGTGTTTTGAAGTAGGTATCTATTTATTTATCAAATAAAATAGTTCTAGGTACTTACTTTCACAATTTTCTGTGGTGTTATTACACCCAAACACATCACAAAAATATTTTTCTTTACTCGCCATTCTGTCCGCCCGCACCGAACGCGCCGTTCACACTCAACCATTACCGGTTCGACACGGTTCCACAGAGCGCGTAAACGACGCATGTGGATGTCTGAGTGAGTTTAGCCGCGTTTGCTCGAAGCCGACTCTCTGGATTGCGCTAGCCAATACTTACTTTGTGCTATTAGGTACGTACTACGTTCTTTTCAAGGGATGAGTGTGAGCCTGTCAATGAACTTTCTCACGGAAAAAATTATTATACAGGATTGGCGAGCGCAGTGCAATATTATGTACCTTTTGAAAATACCGGTTTTGCTAATTTTCGAAGAGACAGGTTTTGCTAATTCGTTATTTTCCTCAGTCTCCTTTTGCGGCTCTTAGGGTTAGAAATGGGGAGGAACTATAGGGTGAAATTTTACTAGTGACCGATAGCGAAAACTCAGAACCGGCTGGTGATAAGGAACAACTTTCCCCAAGGAACATAGGTCGAAATCCGAAAAAAATTTTTTGGCCTCCCATAGTAATTCAAATCAGCTGATCGGTAACTTTGTATGGGAGGCCCAAAATTTTTTTTCGTATTTCGACCTATGTTCCTTGGGGAAAGTTGTTCCTTATCACCAGCCAGTTCTGAGTTTTCGCTATCGGTCACTAGTAAAATTTCACCCTATATATTACCCGATAGTGCAATAGTTTAAGAATTGTAATACATCACGTATAAATTTCATAGAAATAGCTTAGTAACTGAGTAATTTTTACTCCACGTCGACGTTTAGTCACTATGGTGGTAATTACGAGCTAAACTACGTGATTCACGTGACAAAGCTGTGTTTAATCACGTTTGCCCTCGCGACTCTCGCGGCATTTACTCTCGGTAATAGGTATTTGCATTTCGCATTGTGCCGGCTATAAATAGTACTAGTAGGTATAAGAAAGCGTGTAGCGTAGGTAGTATTATACTAACAACTAGTAAATTAACAGTACAGATGACACACATCATTATTAAAAAACCAAACCTGACTGCGGTTATTTCAGTTATATTTCTGTATATAAATCTGCCATGTTTGATTTGTGAATTTTTAATATAGCCAGTGTCTCTCGTGCTGTTGAGACGTATCTAACGACACGTCAATAACCGTCCAGCTGTTTGGGCTGTAGCCCGTGAAAAAGAATTTTCTTGTCCACATACGCACATACATACATAGACACATAATTGTATACTTACGCTCAAAAAACATAACCCTCCTTCTGAGGCAGTCGTGAGCGTCAGGATGGCCGGTGTACCTATACAGATTTGAATGAGACCTATACTGAAAAATAGTACCTAATTAGTACCAAATAGTACCTTTAAAATAAAAATTAGTACCTCAATACTTTAGCCGTAATAATAAAATTCTGGAACACCGGCGGTTCTGACGTCAGGATGGCCGGTGTACTGTTATATCTTCTTAATCGCTACAACTATCATTCTGAAACCTACACCAAAAAATAGTACCTAAATAGTACCCCCTGAAACACACAATAAGTTGTAAAAATATCAACGGGTTATGAGACAGGCTTCTTTGGCTTCTTCAGGCTTGGGTTTCTTTTCTTTATTCTCAGATTTAGGCGCATTTTTACAACTTATTTTGTGTTTCAGGGGGTACTATTTAGGTACTGGACATTATGCAAACTGGACATTTTTTCACCACTGGACATTTTGCAAAATGGACATTATGCACCTAAAGGCTATTTTTTGGTGTAGGTTTCAGAATGATATTTGTAGCGATTAAGAAGATATAACAGTACACCGCCCATCCTGACGTCAGAACCGCCGGTGTACCAGAATTTTAATATTACGGCTAAAGTATTGAGGTACTAATTTTTATTTTATAGGTACTATTTGGTACTAATTAGGTACTATTTTCCAGTATAGGTCTCATTCAAATCTGTGTAGGTACACCGGCCATCCTGACGCTCACAGGCAGTCGGGTTAAAAACAAGGATAGGTTGTACTTACCTTTAATCTTCTGTCGTCTTCACCCAGCCGAAGTTCCACCCAACTGGAATCAGTAGGCACTTCTTTAGGGTATGTGTTCATATATCACATCTTAGTTTCTATTTTATTGCTTCTGTGTAGTCGATTCGATTCAGTTATATGAGATCTAAGCATGTAAAGAAAAATATTATTAATATCTTCAAAAATATATTCTAATAATAACTATCCTCAATGTAAAAGTATTGTGCTAGTAAATTGAAAAAAAAGTAAAACTGATTTCTATTAAACATAACTACTTTATTTAATAATTTTGTCCGTGCAGATATTGAAACTGTTATTTACAATTCTTATTATTATACGATAAAATATCCCCTTATTATTACAATAATCTAAATAACACACAAAAATATTCTGAAGTGAAAGAATCAATCTTTCTATTCTACAGAATAACTCTAAAAATACGTAAAATTAGGAATTACAGTACAACTTACAAGCCTAAAAAAATATTCATAATACTCAAGTTTGAACTTTTTTCAAAAAAGTGTTTATACCAGGTTGATTGGGCACAACTTTCTTAACTTCAGGCTTGGTTTTTTTTTCTTTATTCTCAGATTTAGGCTCCTTCTTTTTCTTGCTTTTCGGGCTCTGTTCGGTTCCTTCTTCCAACGGTTTTTTCTTTTTAATTTTCTTTTTTTCTGGGTCTTTTTCTGGCTCCGGGGCGGGTTGCAACAGGGGTGTGACGTCACCCATGATCATGGCGAATTTCTCAAAGTAGTTCCACAGTGCGTCGACACATTTCTCTGGTTTTTTGCCGTCTGAATTTTCCCAGAGTAAGCCGTACAGTCTCGGCTTGAGTTTTTCCGTGGGTTTCTTCATTTCGGACTCGAATTCGTTTTCTAAGTGTTTCAGTCTGGCTTTTTGTGTTTCCGGTGATAGGGAGAGTACGTCGTCGTCCTCTTCATCCATTGTTGCCTCCTAGAAAAATATGATGTTACGTTAATTAAATAGGTTTTTACCCGTAGGTACCTTGGGTCTATAGTTGAGAAGGCAACTCGCTATATTCGCCGCCGTATGAAAATTGTACATGTTTCCCACTTGGTGGTAAACTCAAGTGAGAAAGGGAGCGACATATGGCCGCGAATTCAGCGAGTGGTCTTCTCGACTGTAATGGTTGGTAAGTTTAAAGGTCTCAAGTTCAATTCCTGACTGTACTTTAATCTTTAGTTTGTTTTACTGTCACTACACATCCGTAATCTTTAGTTTTTTTACAGTCACCACACACAACCTGCCGTCTACACTCACCTCGTCACTAAGGTACCCGTGTGGCACGAACACTTCATTATCCACTTCATAGTCATCGTTCCCTGCTTCGTCGTCGCTGCCCCCCGCGCTGCCGTCGAGGCTCTCCCCGTCGGCCTCGTCTTCCCAGTCGTCGTCGCTGTCCACTTCGTAGTCGAGGATTTTCTGGAATTATAAAACAATCATTGCAGTTGGGTAAAGACAGAAGTGCAGCTAGGCAGAGCAGCAATTGAGAAGTTCCATTATATTCTAGCTAGAGTCACCTTTGCCACGATCGTCAATAATGCGTCGACCTACGTGCATCCTACCAGTCATGATGATGTCATGACTTACCTACGGTATCGCGTCATACCACTTGGCCCGCTGGTTTTTATGTCACTCAGAACTAGGGATATCTATAATGGATCTAGCGCTGCTGGAAATCCTACGAGCGGCTGGGTCATCGACACTTCAAGAGGGTGGCTGGTAGCGACTGGATGGTGAACACGGGAGACCTGTGCCGTGGGAAGCCTACCTCGTGTACGTAATGTGACTTAAGCAGAACATAAGCTGTTACCTCTATCTCCAAATGGTCTCCTGGGCGTGTCTTCCCGGCTGGTTTTCCTCCATGTGCCCCAGTAGAACGTGGTTGGAGAGCCGCTAGAGTGGCTAGTCAGCTGTTGGCTGTAGTTACCTCTTGCATCCGTGCCGCGCTTCATATAAGAATGACGTGCTGCCTCAATCCCCTACCGTCTTTTGCGTACGAAGTTGTCGAACTATAGTCAGCTGAATATGGCTGTAGTTACCTCTTGTCCGAAAGGTCTCCTGGGCGTGACGTCCTTGCTTGTTTTCCTCCAAGTGCCCCAGTACGGGGGTCGCCGGTTCTCGTGGAAGGCGAGCAGTTTGGGGCGCAGTCGCTCGCGGGGCGCCGACTCGCAGGTGATCACCTCGCCCGCGCCGTCTATTGGGGGCAGATCTTCTTCTGGAAATTCATTACAGGAAATCATCATGATGTGGAATGTGTTAGGATATATACATAAATATTATGTCAAGTAACACTTAAACTAGTCAAAAAGCCCGCCCCTTATCGAACCTGGTACAAAGGTACTCATAACGCTTGCCGTATTCCAGAGTTGAATTGCAATGGCCAACCTTTGAACGAAGAAAGAATCAGCGCGGGGGTCAGCACCTCTATCTCTTAGCCTACTGCCCACCTCAGCTAGAAAGCACTTGTATTTTATATTTTATAAAGCACTGATATTTCTGTATGATGACTGGCTGATTGATAATAATAAACAACAAATGGAATAAAACAACTCAAAAATGTTACTTTCGCGAGGTTTCAATGCAACTAAAAATATAGTTATTTTCTAAATTCTATAACCTTCAGATTCGTTTAAAACTCGCTCAGTCTTAGCATAAACGAGAAAGCATGACCTTCAGCCACAAATTGAATACAAATTCTATCTTATACTGTGCATCTTCTGGTAAGTAGTTGAAATATTATATGAGATCATGCAAAGTTTCACATATAACTAAAACTTACCAATGATCATAACATCATCATCCTTGTCCTCCAAGGGCCAAGTCTTGCCACACGACCCCGGCTTGACTTTCCCATCCTTCAAATATTTCAAATAGTTAGCAGATTTATCTTGTTCTTCAATAACTTTTTCTAGGGCTTCTTTTCTCTCAGTATCAAGTTCAACTCTAACAGTAGGTGCAAGTCTCATATCTCCTTTGACTGTGAAACTGGATAGCATACTGTTTTTGCTGACAGGAGCTTTCTCTGATGGGCTAGAGTCCTTGTCCACCTTCTGTTTCGGTACAAAAAAGCTGACAAATGCTTCTTTCGTTTTCTTTAGTTTATTTTCTTGTTCCTGTAATAAAAGAAATGTGTTGTCTAAGATATTATTATGTTATTTTGAATATCACCATCATAGTCTAATAAAACATGGTCTTTCCTTCCCAGAGAAACACAAGTCAACGTCACTTAGTATTGCCACTTTATTTCAATAACATACGTTATGGGGTAAATTCAATCTCAGAACAATGGGTTAAAATATTTCTTAATAATTTTATAATTTAGATTTACGTGTGTATTAACTTTAACTTTACAGCAACACTTAAATTTTATTTATTAGTTAACAGTATCTTATATGATTTACAAAAACATCATAAGAGTGGGTAATTCTGGTAACCCACAAGCATGATGACGTAGTCTTGTGTTGGTCACGTGGTTCACGAGTCTCGGAAAGAAATACCAGGTGGAGTATCTTATTATACCATGATCACCATAAGTACTTAGATAGATACACCAAGGCAATTGAAATAAGTAAGATTTTTACCTGTTTTTCTAATTCTAAAGCTTCTTGTTTCTTACGCCTTTCTTCCTCTCTTGCTTCTTTTTCTTTCCGTCTCTGTTCTTCTTTCTCTTCCTTCTCTTTCCTTTTAGCTTCCTCTTTTTCCTCTCTGACCTCTGAAAGTTTATACAAAATAATAACATCAATAATGGCTAAAGACACAGAATACTATACCATCTAAATGTATGCAATAAATGCAGGCTACAAACAACATCACACCAATCCTACCCTTGCATGTGGCAAAAACAAATCCTTTTTACCAGGAAATGGATAGGCAACAATACCAGTGAATGTAACACCAATGCACCTAGTAAGCTTGGCAAGTATGGCTATACCTCCCAATAGAAGGAGGCCAATGTCAAGCAGCAGACTGTTGTAGCTGTATTGTATAGCCTTGCCTGTCTTATGCTTAAAATAAGAGTTAATGATTACATACTTTTCTCTAACTCTCTCTGTTTTTCCTTCTCCTCTCTTTCCTTTTTCTTCTGTTCTTCTTTCTCCTCTCTTTCCTTCCTCTTGGCTTCCTCTTTCTCCTCCCGTTCGCGTTTCTTCTGGTCTTCTTTTTCTTGTCTCTGCTTGGCTCTCTCTTCTTTCTCTTGTTGTCTCTGTTTAGCTCTCTCCTCCTTCTCCTTTTCCCTTGCTTCTCTTCTCTTTGCAGCTTCTAATCTTATTGCCATCTGAAAATATTGAATGGTATTGCAAACATTGATGTAAAATATTCAGAGTTTAGAAATGCACAAGAATATAATGTTTATGCAATTTTTTTACTGATGTTAAAAAGAAAATTATTATTAGTGTGACCTGCAAACTAAACCTACTTATTTATCATGTTCCTGCTAATGAGTAGGCAGGATACTGAAAATCATATCAAATGAATGATTTCAGCACTAAAATTAGCTGTGGTGATAATTTAACTGACCTGTTTTGGAGTCAAATTCTTCATGGACTCATTCAAGGATTTGTCAGCTTGCTTAGGAGTAGAAGGAGTTGATGATATTGACTCATCAAGCAAAGATTTTTCTAAATTAGTCTCATTCTCTTTAGTCTGGCTTCTGGAAGCTCGCTTAGGAGTCACAAGTCCTTCTGATTTAGACTTTGAATCCTCATTATCAGTTTTAGATGGAGATTCTTGGGGTTTTTCATTAGTGGATTCTGTTTTATCCTCTTTTGATTCAATCATTTCAACATCTGAATCTTCATCCTTTTCTTTCTGTTCTTCATCATGTTTATTTTCTATCTCAGTCACAACTTTCTGCTCATCATCAGTAGATGGTTTAGGAGTTTCTGACTGTACAGCATCTTCTGTGTTATCATTTTTGGATTCAGTTTTCTTCGACTGACCCCTAGAACTCCGTTTTGGAGTTACTTGTGTCCTTTTTTTAGGTGTGTTCTTTTTCCGCGTAGCAGGAGACTCTTTAGAATTTTTTGTGTCAGGTTTCTTTTGTACATCTTTGTCTTGTGCATCAGATTCTTTATCCTCAGATGTAGCCTTAGACATTTTAACATCAGATGAGTTGTTAGAATCATCCAGGCATATAGTCTCTGTTATAACATTATTTGTTTCATTATTGTTCTTCTGGTTATTGGAACTTTCTTTTGATTGTTTACTCTTTGATTTTTCTGACTTTTTAGTAGCCTGTTGTGGTGATTCCTTTTTACCTTTAGAATTATTGTTGGTTTCCTTTGTTTTTGTGTTGTCATCCTCTGTTTCCGTTTGAATATCACCATTTACTGATTTATTTTCAGGTCCTTCAGTATCCTGATCACCATCTTGATGCACTTGAGCTTCTACATCCATCATTTCAACATCATCACACTCACTATTCTCATTTTGTGATTGACTTTCAGATGTCTCGTTAGTTTGTTTAGCAACAGCCTTCTTCTTGGACTTTTTCTGACCCTTGGCCTTTTGCAGTTTCTTTTTACGCGCAGCATCAACTAATTTTACATAAGGGTTTGGTGTCTTCTCCAGTTTTTTAGGGCTTGGAAGCCCTCTACTTTCTTCATCGCTAATAACAACCAATTCTTCAGACAAACTGTTTTCTTTGCTAAGTTTACCGACCTTGGTGGCTGGGACTGCATCAGGGACAGACAATTTTCTCTTTCTAGACGGAGGTGTCTCAGCCTTCGGTGAAACATCGCTCAAAAGCATAAATGGAAGACGAGCTTGCTTGAGCTTCTTTTTGTTGGGCGTAACCTCGACATTTTCAGGGGACTTACTTGTTTTCTTCATGTTAATGATAAAATGTAATCACACGCACCATAAAACAATGAATTTCTGTATTAAATACAGATAAAACCATCAGAAATGAATACAAAACATCTCTTCGCCACGATGAACTTTTGACAGATGTCCGAAAACGCGGGAGTTTTGGGTTGGGGTGCGTTCATGTGCGTCGAGAATAATAATTATTACCTGAAATAGAACGTGTATAGAGCCTGCGGGAATAAGTCCTACCAGTTTTTTATTTTTTTGCAAATAGTGACATTGCTAATAAAAAAGTCATAAATTGTCTATGGGCGGATGCTTATGTCAAAAACACATGATTAGCAACATAACCTACAATTTTTATTTTGAAATCTTTTAATTTTCTTGAATTGAAGTGACTATAGGATTACATTCTACATTTCGAAAATGATTCCCGGCACAAAAGGGAAAATACCAAAGGTTTGTATTCGATAAGTTTCATTCACTATTCAAATAATCTGGTTGTCATAAATTCATAAAAAATCATTGGTTATTTATGTAGAAGAAAAAGGAGTTGGCGGAGTTTGGTGCCGATAATATTGATAACACAGCACCGGTAAAGAAGATCCTGGACGATTTGCAGCATAAAAATGATCAAGCATTTACATTTTACTGCCAAACAATCAGACCAAGACCGGCCAGAAAAGATGACAAGAATTTTCATTTTACTTTGACTGGGCACCCAATACACGCATTTCCCGACGATTGGGAAGGAGATCTCAATTCAGGATTCTTTGAAACACTAGCCTACAAAAGTTTGATGCCCAATATGATAACACAACTTAAAAACTGTGGGAAGACTGATCCTGTATCTGAAGATATTAAATTAAAAATGAACTGGCATTATGAATGCAAAACTCTTCGTCAAGTAGCTGGTAAGAATAATAAGCTTTTGTCACATTTTATTAATATCTAGTTTGTGTAACCTAACTATTTCAGATTTCATTGGGTCATTGAATGACTCAGTATCCAACAAAAAGAGATTCCAGATTCGCAGCTGTTTTGAAAAAGAATACCATACATAAAGTTATACTTAATAATATTCTTTTCATTTTAGTTTCCAAGTCCTTGGTTGATAAATATGAGAGCCTGAATGATGAGGTGGTTTACTGTCCGAAGCACTTGGTTGATATGGCAGCACATTTAGACAGTGATCCCGATCCTTACTTTGATGATTCATACAACTGGTACTATGCTGGACATGGAAATATGCACCTGATTTGTATCAACTGGGTAGACTATCTACTGCATAGTGAATTCAGCACTTTATGTTAGTTATACTTTCATTCTTTTGATATAACATTTCCATTTCTTGCCATACCACTAATTTTTTTTTGTTTCAGGTCTAACCCAGTTTACCAAGAATGAGTTCTACCTAGAGACTGAACATACAGCAACATTTGATTGTGAAGGGAACAATATACTTGAAACAATCTGTTCATCTGATAATATTATAGCTCTCAGAACTAAACACAAAGTTTACATCATAAAAGTGATCTCTAGTGTTGATCAAATAGAATTTCAGAAAGTCAAAGCAACTGAATCTGAGGAGCCATTTACTAGCATAGCTTTTGATAGCCATCACAAAAATATACTGTACATCACTACAATAAAAAACAAACTGACTATAGTTAATCTAGATAGACTGAAAGGTAGAACTGTGCAATTAAAAGGAAAGACAAATTCTTTCTGCAACAACTGGAATGCAGTCATCTCTTCAGATCGAATAACATACACTCATGTGTCCAGGAGTGCCATTAATATTTACGATAAGAGAACAAATCATGCCAATTCAATGTGGAACAGTATCGGCGACGTAACAGATCATCTTGCATGCAATACTATCACTGCTGCTAGGCAATACAAAGACAGTAATTCTCTTTACTATGCCACAAACCACCATTTCTATCTGCTAGACCTGAGAAATGAGAAGAGATACAAACCAAAACCAGTGCTAAGGTGGACTCATGGAATGCAGTGTCCACCAATATATGTGTCCTTCTGTGATTTTGAATTTAATAAGGAACTGATCTGTTTGAGTAGTCAGTGGTGTGAAGATATGTGTGTAGTGTCAAATTATAATAGAAATTTAACTAGAAATACTGAACTTTCGGGGATCACAATGCCATATAGGCCCCCTAGTATTCTTAGCACTTTAAATGAAGCTAAACAAAAACTACTTTGCCATGAGTTATACAAACCAATCAACGACAGACTTGTTACATCAATAACAGGGAATATTGTCATGGAGAATGGGGAAAATTATGTAATTCTGATGCAGAATTCTTTAGGAGATATTTCTTGTCATGTACTGTATCCTGAACATATGGAATCGTTTGTGGAGGACAACAGTATTGAACAGTTGAAAAATTGGAGTGAAAAACTAAAACCAGAAAAAAAGCCATTTGAAGTATCCACCGTGAAAGATACAAGTGATACTTGGAAGGCCTTGAAAAGAGTGCCAGAAAATTATTTTTTCAGTGATACAGAAATTAAAAGAGAAAAATCTCAAAATCTTCAAGAAGAAGTGTATGAAATTTTTGAAAAAGAAGAACTTGATTTAGGCCTTTTAGATGTATGGCAAAAGGATACAAATGAAATTAGCATAGCAGACAAATCTTCTTTGGCTATAAACTTACATTACTCAGGTGACGAATCTGTAGATGGCTGTGAATAAATAAAACAATAAATATTGATAAATCAACTGTATTTCCTATCTATAATGACTTGAGTTCATCCATCCTCACAACACATTCATGCACGATATAATATTTAACATTAAAATCAAGTTGTAATTTTAAATTAACCAATAAGTACCTACAGAAATATTTATCATCTAAAATAATTTATAATTACAACTTATTTCTTCACATCTTTTTGAAACTCAAACAACATTTTTTTATAGAGAACTATAAACCGAAACTTTACAAACTTTTAGTAATAGATAAATGTTAAAAATATAATCAAAGAAATGTACAAAGGTAAATGCGAAACGTATTTTTCAAATTTTTAACCAACAACTTCATGAAAAATACATACATACCTAGTAACAGTATCTTGAAAGATGGAACAAGTTTTGCCATTGTTTCTAAAGATTTTAATTTGAAACTTTTTAGGGAAGCACTGTATAGACCGTGAACTACAAATAAAAATTACATAACCGTCCATTTTACATACTAAATTAAGTTCTGGGTAGGGAAGAAGTCATGTACAAAATAAGAAAGTAAATAGTCAAAAGGTAAAGATACTTCTGTTTCTAGTGAGATACATGGCATCTTGAAAATAGTTCATCATCCAGGCGGCCATTTAAAAAGAGTGACGAGCGAACTCCAAGCATCTTGACAAGAGTCGCCGCAAACTATAATAAACGAGATAAAGGCATTTCAAACTAATTTACCAAAATATTTAAAATTTACAAACACATATGCACTTTAGAAGTACAATCGAATTCTACGAGAAAGAAAGTAGCCTTATGGTTATCATTAGATGGTTGATAAATTTTCCAATAAGTGCACTAAACTAATTATCCACGATTGGGATTCTTTACTAACCAACTGCTGGTTTTACTTCCGAACTATGAAAAAACTGCAGTTTTTTAAATTGTGCCTGCATTGGAAGCAGTTGTAACATCTCATGTAATGTCACCGTTGTCACTGCTTATTTAAAAACTGTCATGTGAGTCATGTCTAATATTATGTAGGTTCTCAAAGTAGCACATTCGTAAAAAGTAATAAATAAATCTAGGATTCTTAACCCTACCTAAGCCAGCCAGATCCAGGTAGGTCGTGGGTAGGTCTTTGACGATACACACACACAACTAATATACAAATTATATATCTTTGCTAATATAGTACAACTGTACTTTGATCTGTTTGTTTTGTAAATAAAATTGAACCATGGCTTTGGGCGGGAGACGGCTACATATCGATGGATGGGATGGGACTAATACTAAATAGTAATGGAATACTGACATGTTACAAAGACATGAAGTTTGCTAAAATGCATTTGCGCTTTGAAGTAAAATCTGTAAAATAGGTACTTGCACTGTAGTTCCTTTCGATACAAAGAGCGACCACTTACGATGGTAGTGATTCTGGTGAAGTTTCTGGACAGGGGGGCTTATAGATGTAAGCCCGGTTTAAAACCAATTCAACCAAATCGTTTTAAACGAAAAAAACCGTTTTAAATCATAAACAACCGTTTTTTTCGGTTTAAAACGGCGGATGGTTGATAACAATGTTTTATTGATTTTAATACATTTTCGTAATAGGTATTACAAAGGTAAGGATCACTGAAATGGATTAATGATGTGATTTTGCGGGTTTATTACCTAGTTTGTCGCTCCGAGGCCCGAGCGTAGGTAACCTATGATGAGCAAGTCAGTGTAAAATCGTTGGAAACACCGAATTTTGTATATACAGGGTTATATTAATAATTTGGATGTTCCATACAAAAATTCATACCTAAGTACCTACTCGGCAAAAATTTTTTTGCATTTCGGCACGATTTTTCTACAACGGCCCTGAAATATTAGTCAGACGTGGCGATAGCGGCTGTATTGTAGGTACCTACGGCTGTTTACGCTCTGCCTACCCCGCAAGGGATAAAGGCGTGATTTGTGTGTGTATGTATGTGTATGTAAAACACAGAACTTTTTTTTTTGTAGGCGAGTTTTAAACGGTTGAAAACGGTTGATTTCAGGTTTTAAACCGCGAAATTTGGTTTTAAACGTTTTAAACCGGTTGATTTACATCTGTAGGGGGGCTCGGCGGTAATGGCTACCTTCTCGTTATGCTTTTACAAAAATATGTGCATTGATTTGAAGTAGGTAAAGCTGCAGCTCCTAACCGGTACAACTACCACTCACGATGCTAACGTCTGGTGAGAGGGTTTGCCTTTTTGGGCTTTCACAAATTGGTTTTCTAAATTCTTGAAAGTGCGGTTGGAGGTATACCTAGTCAGTTAAATTTACAAGACTGCATTTCCTTCCGATACAAAGAGCTACCACTCACAATGCTAACGTCTGGTGAAGCTGCGTATTCAGCTGCTGGTGAGAGGGGGCTCGGCGGTCTTGCCCTCCTTCTCATTACTAGTCATAATGGCTACTAAAATGTGTGCATTGATTTGAAGTAAAGTGAGTACAAATTCAACTGCATTTCCTCCCGATACAAAGAGCTACCACTCACGATGCTAACGTCTGGTGAAGCTGCGTATCCAGCTGCTAGTGAGAGGGGGCTCGGCGGTCTTGCCCTCCTTCTCCCGCTCCTCCATCTGCTCCATGAGCTTGCGCTGGTTCTCGCGGAAGGCGGCGATGGGGTCGTCGAACTGGCTGTAGTACTGGAGCACTTCGCGCACGTCGATCACGTTGGACATCGCTATCGCTGGAAGGAATGCTTCGGTTTGGTAAATATGGCCGTTTGTGAAATTTGTGTTTACCCGCGTACTTTATAATTTTTTTTAAGCCTGGGTTTGGTAAAAGATCGAGCAGGACCAGGATCAGTGGCGAAGGCTCGTTTCGGAGGCCAAGATCCATTTCGGGTCGCTGAGTCCAGCGGAGTTAGTTCGCAAGTAAAAATAAGAAATAGAAAAAATGACATACATCGACCGGGAATCGAACCCGGGCCGCATGGGTAAACGCCCCACCGCTCTGCCACTGAGCTATCGATGCACCGGCTGATGAATGCCTAATTTTCTATCCCTTGATGCTCGTCTCAAAGCGACGATCCAGCAACATCTGAAGAAAGTATTTAGAACTTACTACATGGTTAGTGCACATTAAGAGTGGAATTCAAACCGTATGATGAAGCTTGCTTGTGCCAATTCCCTGAGTTTATCACTTAGCCGTTTTTTCGATGAAAAAAAAATATATATATGTAATAGTTTAACTTACTCTGTAGTAAATTAGCGAGGTCTAAAAGTGCGGTGTCATCGTCGGCGCCTTTCCATTTCTTGAGAATGAGGGAGTTCTGAGGGTGGAACTTGGTCGCCTGCTTATTCCAGTCCACTACTATAACCTAAAAAAAAAACAGCATTTACAAACAGAATAAAGAAAAGCAACATCAATAAAACAAAGTAACCCAATCATTATCATCATATATCACGCCTATATCCCTTGCAGGGTAGGCAGAGCGTAAAAATCGGTAATTTACAGCATGTCTGACAAAAGTTTGAAAGTCATTAGGCGCGTCCACACTGCGCGAGGCAAATGCTCGTGAGGCATACGCTCGTGAGGCTCGCGATCCAATTCGGCCCAATTTGGACGCGTACGTTTGAGTTGCCTGCGCGTGCTCGCCCGAGCGTATGTCTCGGCAGTTGCCTCGCGCAGTGTGGATGCGCCTAATCAGTAGACTGGTGTTGCCATAGCGACTGGTTATCAGCCTGTCGCTTAAAATTGCAATACTCATAAACCCATGATTCCCTTAGTCGCTTCTTACCACACCCACGGTAAGATATGATGTGATGCTATTCTAAGCCAGTATCACGCGCCAAGTCGCCGAATGACTCGATTAAACCTAGATTTGCCCTAGTAGCATTAAAAAATGCGAAGTTACCTTTGACAGATCGCGATTTAGACCTTCCAAATTCTTCACGTGTACTCCATCAATAAAATGTGTGGAATCCCTGAATAATCTGTATGATATGAACTTGTTTTCCGGGTCTAACTTGTCTATGACTGGCCAGATCATGAAAGCATTCTCAGAGGTGAAGATTATAACTTCGTAATCTGAACTGGACACCTGTTGCAAAAATTGGTCTACGCCGGGACGCTTCTTGAACCTGTGAATCACGCAAAATGAAATCACGCTATAGATATTTTGGTGATAATCTCTAAAACTATTTGGACTAATTTCTAAATCTAGTCGGCAAAAACTGCGAGATGGCTCAGTACTATACTACTAAATGGAATAGCTAGACAGTTCCTTTATTTATTCGGTTGAGGTCATAGCAAATACTACGAGGCATTTTCGTGGTCAAGCACTGATCAAAAGTTATTTAAACCATTACTATCGGCTCGATGAAGAAGAAGTCATAGTAAACTATGAGCACTGTATTGAGTGAGAATATTTTCTTTTTGCAAATTGGTACACTACACATCCAATTTCTTCTCGTACGACGACTTTTATTACACAGGAAAGTATAAAAACAGTTAGTTACCTCCATCCAGTCTGGTAGGACCAATCGGGGTGTACCAGCACATCAGTAAACTCCAGCACGAGGGTGTAAGTCGGCTGGTACGGTGGGGGCAGTGGGTCAGGGAGCAGTTTCTCGCGGGAGGGCTCTTTGATCATCTAAAATACATATGGTGAACGAAATTAATAATGAAATAACATACATACATACATGTACCACGCCTATATTTCTTACGTGGTAGGCAGAGCGTAAACGGCAGTAGAAAACTGTGTATCACTATTGAAACAGGTTGTCAGCTTGTCGCCTAAAATTGCAATACACATCAACTCTCAACTCCCTTAGTTGCTTCTTACGACACCCACAGGAAAGATGTAAGGTGATGCTATTCTAAGCCAGCATCACATAGTAATTTTAATAGTAATTTATTTATTCATTAAAAACTTGCTTAAGCTAAAATAGGTACATTTTTATACATGTTTATTAAAAGTAATTAATCTTTAGCCATATTGGTAATATTCACTATACACCTCGCACTAGGCTAAGCCTGTATCGCGGATGTAAAGATACAATGTGGAGTAATAATAAAGCAAGATCGTAGCATGCAGGTAAAGTAACGACAATTTACATTAAAGAAAATAAAAATACTTATAAAAAAAGAATATAAACATAATTTAGAAAAAAATTCTGATATATTAAGGCTGCTATCAACTTTTTCTGGCAAATTACCGAAAATAGGCGTTATAAAAATCAGTTTTTAAGTTAAACTGTACGGTAAAAAAATAAAATATCTTATACATCGAGTCAAACACATCTTTATCTAAAAAATTTATTATGAACATTTTAACATTTTAATTTATTACTTATAGTAAAATAGCGAAAACTAAAACAAGTTACTGAAAATGTAGGAGAAGACCTCAAATTAGGCCTGAGTTTTAGATCTATGGTACACTGTAACAAAATACCAATTTTACATAATGCATAGAAGATATCTTCGAGAACAAACTTTATTTTGTACATTTATCAATTTCATTCCATAACCTAGCTAAAAAATACGTTTTCGCATTCGAATTTTGGCAAAATATTTCTCTATTTTAATGGCTTCTGTATGAAAAACTACCAACAGGATAAATTCGAAAAAAATATATGTGTTAGAAGAAAATGTATTTAGTTAAATTGCAAAAGAAATGAATTTTTATTCATTAAAATGTTATTGTTAAAAATATTCAAAAACACCTCTAAATTCCGCAAAATGACACTCCGTGCTTGAGTCGCGCGTCCGCTATCACGGGAAATTCGGCTCAATGCGTATAAGTTTATGTTCAAATTTGAGTGGCGCACATTTTTGTTTCTGAGAAAAACGTGAAAGCCCTCTTAATGAAAACATAGTATTATACTAATCTAAAACAACATAATTTGCAATGAGTGGTTGGTGAAAGAATCCCGGTTTCACTGGACTATCTGCAAAAACTCCTCGGTGGCCACGCTAGACCAGGACAGCAAAACCTTCAATATTGACCTTTTACATTGACGGACGCTGTGATTTTTAAAATCGCAGACGGTTAGCATCTTGTTATAGATATAGGGTGCAAGAAAGCTGAAATGTCTCCGAGCAAAGGATGTTTTTACCGGGTGTTTGTCAATTTTAAAGACCCTTCGGGTCAAAAGTGTCTGATAGTTGTCTGATTTCAGTACTTTTTGATGAGTCTTAACGATGGCCCTAAAAATAAACAGTCGTCTCACACTCAGAACTTGTGCCTCATCATAAAGGGAGATCGTGGGGAATCGAAATGGCTTCATTAACATTATTTTCAAAATTGATCTCTGTGCCCTTTCCACCTTTATTAAAAATGAGCTAGCACTGCCACCCCATGCCAGGATACAGTATGAAATGACTGATTCGCAAAGAGCAGTGTAGACCCTTTTCAAAAGCTTAACATTAGCAGCGTATCTTAATGGCTTGAAAATGTATATTAATTTACGTATACGGGTAGCCGTTTCTTCGGTATGTTTTTTAAAAGACAACTTTTCATCTATTAATACACCGAGATACTTCACTGCTTGTGTTCTTTTTATTATTTCACATTGGCAGGATTGTATAGGATCACCTACTATTTGTAAACCGCATCTGTGTACGCGAACATCTAGTCTTGTTTTGGGTGCAGAGGCAGTTGTCTTATGAAAGCATATGATATTCGTTTTACACGTGTTGAGGGTGAGCAGGTTTTGATTTAGCCACATAGCAGTTTTATTAAGTCCATCTTCGCATGCCCTTCTCACATCCTCCCATGAGGATCCGTGAAATATTATTGCCGTATCATCTGCGTAGCAAATAACATCGGAGTTTGATAAGTTGAGGGTAAGAAGGTCATTGACATAGACTAAGAAAAGCGTTGGTCCAAGGATGCTTCCCTGGGGTACTCCAAATGAGACATTTCGTGCTGCACTAAGAGAATTATTTAGTTTTAAACGCTGCTTACGCCCTGCCCTGCTTACATGGTTTGTAAATGAGCAACACACATAATAAGAACAATTTTTTCTTTGTAATTTTTGTAATGTTTGCGGGTGAGCATGCGGCTGAGCATTCAGCTGCATCTGGCGAGGCACGCCACCGATGACCACGCGGAACAGCGCACTGGTTGTGTGGTGTGGACTTGCCTATTTGCCTAATTAATCTAAGTGTTTTTGTACATGTGTTCCAAAGGCCTTGTATTTCGCCATTTACTTAGTTGAATTATTGATCAATTTTTTTTCACAAATGAAATGTAATTTTAGTACTGAATTTAATAGTGAAACTGAATCATTATTATGTTCAGAATACATCTTACCTTTTCATAGAAAGTGAGCTCCTTCCATGTCCTCCTCAAGTACTGCAGAACCACGGGTTGGTGTGAGAACTCGTCTTCAATTATCTCCCCATTGTCATCCCTACGAGGAGCTCCCATCTCCACCACCATGCAGCCACCCATCACCGTTATGGCTCCACCAAATACTGCAAAACTGTAATGAGAAAAAAGTTTAACACTCAAATATGCAGGTAACTTTGTAAGACTTTGTGGGCCTTACCACAAAAAAGTTAGACAAGTGTTGAACGCATGTTTTTAACCCCCGACGAACCAACCGGAGGGGTGTTATAAGTTTCACGCGTCTGTATGTCTGTGTGTCTACGATTCTTGGCAACGTATCTCCGAAACGACTGAACCGATTTCAATGCGATTTTGTTTATATAAAAGCTTATATGGTCAGGATGGTTCTTAGCCATATTTCATAAAAATCTGATGATGGGAGACGGAAGGTAGACTAGGAATCACACTACGCACTATATCCCCGTATTTGAGCTAATTTGACTCGGAGTTGTCATATCTTTCAAGTCATGCATGACATTATGGAGGTCCTAACTATTTTAAAATATGACTTCAATGAGCGTACTCGTATTTATTTGACTTTCGGAAATAGGTAGATAAAAGATCTTTTACTTAAAACCTGTGCGTAGGTATAACTTGTATTTACTAAGTTAGTAATATTACAAAAGTTATATGTAATACTTCTGTATGTACCTGTGAGTACCTGTACCTGTGCTTTATCCTGGGTGAATGACTTCCTTGCTTAAATAGGTATGTAGAAAATTTATTTAAAACCCGTACTCAATTTTGCTCGCTTTGCTCAAGGACTGCTTAACCTAGCTTTATTCACAGTTTAAGTTTTTAGGTTTTCACGGTTGTTCACAACACTTAAATACCTAATCGCAGTAATAATCCCGTTTTAAACAATAATTTAAGTGTTATTCACAATTTATCTATTATTGCCAGTGTAGGAAAAGAGACTTTACAAACAAAATATGTACTTAATAATACAGATCTATTTTGGGTAATATTGTAAAAATATGCGCTCGCTTCGCTCGCGAGCATCTAGAGTAATTGCTTGGCTTACTCCCTCAGAAGATGGCGTCAAATGTCTGTTGCAGGATTCTTACAAGCACCAAGTGTCATTACCGGGGGGTTGAGGGGGGCTTGCCCTCACAGACGAAGACGTCAAACGTCTGTTGCAGGATTCTTATAAGCACCAAGTGTTATTACCGGGGGGTTGAGGGGGGCCACAGACGAAGACGTCAAACGCCTGTTGCAGGATTCTTATAAGCACCAAGTGTCATTACCGGGGGGTTGAGGGGGGCTTGCCCCCCTCACAGACGAAGACGTCAAACGTCTGTTGCAGGATTCTTATAAGCACCAAGTGTTATTACCGGGGGAACGTCTGTTGCAGGATTCTTACAAGCACCAAGTGTCATTACCGGGGGGTTGAGGGGGGCTTGCCCCCCTCACAGACGAAGACGTCAAACGTCTGTTGCAGGATTCTTACAAGCACCAAGTGTCATTACGGGGGGGTTGAGGGGGGCTTGCCCCCCTCACAGACGAAGACGTCAAACGTCTGTTGCAGGATTCTTACAAGCACCAAGTGTCATTACCGGGGGTTGATGGGGGCTTGCCCCCCTCACAGAAGAAGACGTCAAACGTCTGTTGCAGGATTCTTATAAGCACCAAGTGTCATTACCGGGGTTGAGGGGCTTGCCTCACCGACGAAGACACCAAACGTCTGTTGCAGGATTCTTACAAGCACCAAGTGTCATTACCGGGGGGTTGAGGGGGGCTTGCCCTCTTCACAGACGAAGACGTGAAACGTCTGTTGCAGGATTCTTACAAGCACCAAGTGTCATTACGGGGGGGTTGAGGGGGGCTTGCCCCCCTCACAGACGAAGACGTCAAACGTCTGTTGCAGGATTCTTATAAGCACCAAGTGTCTTTACCGGGGGGTTGAGGGGGGCTTGCCCCCCTCACAGACGAAGACACCAAACGTCTGTTGCAGGATTCTTACAAGCACCAAGTGTCATTACCGGGGGGTTGAGGGGGGCTTGCCCTCTTCACAGACGAAGACGTGAAACGTCTGTTGCAGGATTCTTACAAGCACCAAGTGTCATTACGGGGGGGTTGAGGGGGGCTTGCCCCCCTCACAGACGAAGACGTCAAACGTCTGTTGCAGGATTCTTATAAGCACCAAGTGTCATTACCGGGGGGTTGAAGAAGTTCTCACAGAAGAAGACGTGTCGTTGCATTCATCACAGAAAAAAGCGAACGTCTGTTACAAGCCCTAAATGTCATCACTAAAAAGGCTTTAAAAAGGAAATTAACATCTATTTTGAAGTAGTTCAAAAACTACCAAAAAATTTGCTCGCTTTGCTCGAAGACTTTTTTTCTCCTGCTTCTGCTCAACGTCAACGTTTTCTTCACCCTGCTTGCTTTTTTTTGGCAATGTAGGAAAAGACACTTTATAAAGTAATCTATTGAATAATCCAGATAATTTTTAGTAGATATCGTAAAAATTTGCGCTCTCTTCGCTCGCGATCTTTCTTTATGTTTCGCTTTCCGTGCTTGTCGTATTTAAAACTAAGTTGACGTACTTATACATCAGGTTATTCTTAATTCAAAAAACTCAATTAAAACACAAAAATCTTTGTAGAATTTTGCGCTCGATTTGCTCGCGGTCACTCAGGTTACCCTGCTATTCCCTGTCTTGCCTATTTTTCTGTCCTGTAGGATATACAAAAGATCACTGTGTTAATTTACACAAAAAAGTTTTATTGTCATATAAAATTACTGAGCAGCAGCGGGTAGAACCGCCGTTTAAAATGCTAGTGAGAAATAGTAAGCGCTTAAAAAATCATGCTGTATGTTGTTTAAAGTCAGAAACAAAATATTAATTTAAAAAGCTTCAAATAAAACTTAAATTAAAAATTTAAAGGAACCCCCGACTTTCAGTTCTTTAAAAGTTAAAATAATTTATTTATCCAATAAAATATTGTAAACCATAATACTCAACGCGGGGGCCGCTAAGTAAACAATATAATGTAAGAAGTTTACAAAGCATAATAAACATATAAGTTGCAAATGTCATTTCATTTCATACAAGTACGTCTTACGATTTTATTGAAACTTATTACCTATATTGTTTACTTAGCGCCCCCCCGACGCGTTGGAGTATTATGGTTTACAATATTTTATTGGATAAATAAATTATTTTTAACTTTTTAAAGAACTGAAAGTCAGGGGTTCCTTTAAATTTTTAATTTAAGTTTTATTAAACAAAACATCATTAAAAAAAGACAAGACATGCATTCAATGCTTGTCTAACTTTTTTGTGGTAAAGCCCTGTGTATGTAAAAAATTTAAAGGGTTTATTCATTAATCTTGTGTTTCCCTATAGGCAGGTACTGTGGTTGAATGTTTTATGGTAGGTAGGTACTAAACATGTGCTTGCATTGCAAGCCTAAAAATGCCTGAGTCATTTCATCAACCACTGTAGTAAGATAACTATTTTGATCTTGTCTTCTGACTAGCAGCATAGGTAATATGGTGATATCTGTAATATTAAATAAATACCCAATCTTTGTTCGCCTCCAACTTTTCTCCTTTTCTTGTTCCTTTTCTTTCTGTTCTTTTTCAAAGTCTTCTTGTTCTTTTTTCAATTCTTGTGCACCTGCAATGTCCATCCCCGATTGAGGGAAGAAACGTCCCAGAATATCCACCTTCTCATTTTTACCAGCCTCAATCTTTTCATTGTTATCTTTTTTATCACCTGAAAAGAATACAATTGAACATTAGAAATGTAAGTAACATTCTTAAGCTTACTATAGTATAGTCTTCAATGCAGTTTAAAATAAATAATTCGGCTTTTACTGTGAGAAAATGAGTGGCAGCAGGTAAAACCGCTAATGTGTTGCTTGTATCTCATAATAATAGTTAAAGTTTATTTAAGTTACCATTTTGAGTAATTTATAGCCGGGATTCAGAACAAATTCAAGTGGTCTGATTGAGAATTCATATCATATCATGAAGGTGAATTAAGGTACACTTAGGTACAGTCCCCTAAGTATATTCGAACCGAGAACTATATAGTAAGAATGTGCTCAAGAGTAGAAGGATCAAAAATCTTGAACTAGAAATCATGTTGTAACACTGAAGAATGAGTTGTACTTCTTTTATACGATACTGAAAATACAGCGAGGCGAGGAACTGCATCCTAAATCAATATAACGAGGTGAAAATAAATAATATTTAAAAAACTAACCTAAATTATCGGCGGAATAGAACCTGACAGTGTTGGCTGTGAAAAGCCATACTTTCTGCCTTGAAAAATTCGTGGTTTGTAGTTTGGCAGCATTACAACACACTGATTTAGTTAAAAATAACACTTTTCTAAGAGACATTTGGTACTTTTATTTCACAAAAACCTAGAAAATTCACATCCAACAATTTTTATCAATCATCTGTCTGTCTGTCTGTCATTGATCTTGTCATTTCGGTAGCGTTCACTTGATGTTAAATTACTTGCTGTTTCCGGAATAGACGACACAGTAATGTCAAACAATATGGTGTTGGACAGTACAACGACATGAAGTACGGTGTGAGCAATTCTCTTGTCAACATTGACTGGTACAAACTGTATTTGACCGGGCAGTCTTACGGAACTAGTGTTTTTTTTTAAGTTACAACTACACTCCATCAATTGGCATCAATCTAGCCCCAGGCGCTCAAGCAGGACCACCAGGGCCAATAATAAGCCTGAGGGGCTTGCTGGCCCCTGAGCTGATTGACCCATGTGCAGATGAAGGTCTTCAGCCTCAACGTGACATAAAAAGTGTATCGACAGCACAGAATATAACTTAACTACTCCTACTAATCGTCAGGTCTGCCAGCGAACGCCCAGTGCGATTATTAAGACTTGAAAATGGATGCAGGTCTTCAATTCTTCGTCATAGGAATATCCATAGGCCACAAACCACCAGTCGGCGAGATCTACAGAGAACTGACCACCAATCAATCATTTCAGAAGATCTGATACAAATACCTCCAGATGACAAGGCTCATGCCAAGAAAACTCAAGAGCCCAAGAGCCAAACGTGTTTACGTTGGTATTGTGGGTGATGTGCCGTGAGCTGGGCTACCAACCAGAACTAATCAATCTAATATAGGTAGGTATAGAATCTAATAGATAGAAAATGGCACTGGATGCCTACCTAATCATTCATAAGCAAACAAAGTTATGTCTACCTGAAGGTTATACCTGAAAAGCTAATAGAATCATCCCTGCCTAAGAATAAAATTGGCTGCTTCATACCAAGTCATGAAGAGGTGAAATTAAGATCTGTCCAGCTAACTCTACGTACATAGGTTCCTATTTATTAAGATGCTCCATTTATTGCAGTCATAGAAGTTCTGTAGCAACCTATCTAACCTACACTCCAGAGTTTTGAGATATGGTAGATTGTTTTGGACTGTGTCTCATCCAGGAATATTTGTTTATTATTATATTATCATTGTGCAAAACAATAAGAAAATGATGTTTCAGTGGCAGCTTTGAAATTGCTGTGAATTACCTAAGTGCATGTGTTTTGAGGCGTTTGTTTTGTTTGTATTCTTTGAGTCGCAGCTAACTTTATAAGACACCACTGTTGAGTTAGGAAATATTGAATGTGACAATTAAACAGTAAAAAAGCTTTTAACTACTAGTTATAGTAAGGAATAAAATAAATAAAACATGCTTTGGAGTGATTACTTATTTATTTTTGAATCATTTAGCAAGACTCTTATTCACTATCTTTATGTATTCAAACATGAATTTCCATCATAATAGAGCTTTATTAATCCACCTTACAACATTTTAACAAGCCGGCAAGAGACATTCAAGACAAAGCAGCATATTGGACCAAGAGACCATCAGGTACCTTCATCCACAGAGTAGGATGCCAGCAAAGTTCGCAGACCAACAACAGTGATCAGTTTTACTCGTACTAATTTCCCCGGGATTAACGAGCATCTTTCTCTTTATGAAGATGTCTGATATATGAATACCAATATCTTAGTCCAGCTTCATTCATTCTTCTTTGGGTAAAGGATGTTTGAATTGAGCAATCTCTGCCCAGCAGACGAGTTAGTACACTTACTTCAAATGCCTTGCTTGGAACTCAAATCCCATGCCGTTCAGAGTATACTTTTTGGGGCAGAAACTGTAACCTTACAAACTAAACGAATAATCCAGAATATAAGAAGAAATAGTGAGTTACGGGACTATAAATAACAAATATTTCTCTCCATATTCAAATGTTAGACACCAGTGTTGAGTTAAGAAATATCGTATGTGACAATTGAACAGTAAAAAATCTCCTATTAGTTAGTAAGGAATGAAATAAAACTTTTCTGAGAGGTATTACTTATTTATTCATTTTAGTTAACTATCTTCCTAACCTTCATAAACCTAGCCTTCATTAGGCGCGTCCACACTGAGCGCGGCAAATTGCCGAGGCAGGGCATAGGCGCGGCATACGCTCGGGTGGCAGGCGAGCCAGGTTCGCCCATTTGGATGCTTAGATTCACTATCTTTGTTTTTCCTTCATGATAGAACTTAATTAAGCTAATGAATAATCAACTAAAAGACCATCTGGCATCTTCATCTGCAGGGTGGGTGGAGTTCGCAGACCGGCGATGTTGATCAGTTTTACTTGTAGGAATTATTTCACCTAATTTCCTGAGATCATCTGGCATCTTTCTCTTTATGAAGATGTCTGAAATAAGAATACCAATATCTTAGTCCAGCTCCATTAATTTTTGTTTTGGATAAAGGATGTTAGAATTGAGCAATCTCTGCTCGGCAGACTAGTTAGTAAACATACTTCAAATGTTCAAATGCCCTGCTTGGAACTCTACACTAAACCTAAATGATTGACTGCTCTAAACTGCTCGATGCCTTGTGCATGTGTGTGCTCAGACGAGCCAAGTTCGATCCAATTTGGACAAGTAACTAATAATTTAATAGGCAATCTTCTGAGATGCATTGATTTTGGCTCGGCCCATGTGCGTTCGCCCTAGCATGAGCATGCATTGCCCCAGGTGAGCCAAGTAATAAATAAATAATTTTTGGTAGTTTACCATGAGAGGCAATGAGAACATGAGCAGCCTCGCTTGGTGTTGACAAATCACCAAAATAAATGGGAAAATTTTATATGTCACATTACTTACAGAAAATCCTGATGATCACAGAGGGTTTAAAATCAATCAAAAGCTTATTCGGCTTAGACCAAGCTGTTCAGAGTATACATTTTGGGGCAGGTACTGTTGGTTTCACTTTCACTTCTTCATCTTTTCGGGTGGGGCACCGAGTCGTCTAGCGACCCGATGAATCCTCGTGTCTAGAGTTTTGAAGCGCCTACTAACAAGTCGCAGGCCTCTGACATTGTTGGGTGACCGCCGCCGTCCAAGTAGGTAATCACTTTCGTTGGTATTTAAACAATGTTCGAGGTTCGAGCTTTTCAACCGCCTTCCACTATATCAGAGCCCGGTAACGTCAGTAACTGCAAAATAACAATAAATACTGTTTTGTCTTGGACATATTAATGAACCATTTACAATCACCAATTATCAATTATTACTTTATTAGAAAAGAAAACGCAAATAAACAGTTTCGTTCGAACAAATATTCACATAATCTTGACATTTTGTTTTCATCTTAGGGTTCCGTACTCACAGGGTAAAAACGGGAAACCTTTTGCAGAGACTTCGCTGTCTGTTACCCACACCCCAGTATTTCATCTTATCTACATCTACATAGTGCATCTACCTACATTTATATTATATAGGGTTACATTTAATTAAGTACAAATCTCTTGAGGGTGTGATCTACTCACAAAACTGAACAACTTCTGTTTGAAACTTTTCTTCGAAATATGAAAAAAAAAAATTTGGCCCTCCCATACAAAAATGCTGAAAAAGTGTGTCACTTAGTATGGAAGGACCAATTTTTTTTTCATGTTTCTAAGAAAAGTTTCTAACAAAAGTTGTTCAGTCTTGTGAGTCGATAACACCCTCACGAGATTTGTACTTAATTAAATGTAACCGTCTACACTAATATAATAAAGAGGAAAACTTTGTTTGTTTTTTTGTTTGTTTGTTTGTTTTTTTGTATGTATGTAATCGATAAACTCCGAAACTACTGGACCGATTTCGAAAATTCTTTCACCATTAGAAAGCTACAACATTCCTGAGTAACATAGGATACTTTTTACCACGGGAAAATTCCTCATTTCCACGGGAAAACGGTAAGCAGCAGGAAAAGCGGGAAATACAGCGGATATTACCCAAATAAGCCAGACCGCTTTACCGATCTTCGCGAAATTTGGCACTGATATTACTAGCATAGTAAAGAAGGACATGGATTACTTTTTGTCAGCCCTCGAGGATCTGGAGTACCTGATGAGGACCACCAGCATCCCATCTAAACTATAAAAGATATGGTCATGGCTTCATAGAAAAAGTTGTTCACCATGACGGGCCGCTTCTGCTGGCACATGGTCATCGAGGATATGGAGTACCTGATGAAGACCACCAGCATCCCATCTATACTATAAGAGATACAGCCATGGCTTCATAGAAAAAGTTGTGCATCATGACGGGCCGCTTCTGCTGGCACATAGGCATCGAGGATCTGGAGTACCTGATAAAGATCACCAGCATCCCATCTAAACTATAAGAGATACGGTAATGGTTTTTAAGTAAAAGTTACTCAGCATGGCAGGCTGCTTCTGCCGGCACATGGTCATCGAGGATCTGGCTGGAGTACCCGACGTAGACCACCAGTACCCCATATAAACTATAAGAGATACGGTAATGGCTTCAAAGTAAAAGTTATTTAGCATGACGGGCCGCTTCTGCTGGCAAATGGTCACGAGGGTCTGGAGTACCTGATGTAGACCACCAGCATCCCATATAAACTATAAGAGATACAGCAATGGCTTCATA
This sequence comes from Phthorimaea operculella, assembly GCA_024500475.1. Taxonomy (NCBI): domain Eukaryota; kingdom Metazoa; phylum Arthropoda; class Insecta; order Lepidoptera; family Gelechiidae; genus Phthorimaea; species Phthorimaea operculella. Next base: position 4,557,530 of record JANFCV010000002.1, on the reverse strand, counting down.
GACAAAGTTGTTCACCATGACGAGCCGCTTCTGCTGACATATGGTCATCGAGGATCTGGAGCACCTGATGAAGACCACCAGCATCCCATATAAACTATAAGAGATACAGTAATGGCTTCAAAGTAAAAGTTATTCAGCATGACGGGCCGCTTCTGCTGGCAAATGGTCACGAGGGTCTGGAGTACTTTATGTAGACCACCAGCATCCCATATAAACTATAAGAGATACGGCAATGGCTTAATAGACAAAGTTGTTAACCATGACGGGCCGCTTTTGCTGACACATGATCATCGAGGATCTGGAGCACCTGATGAAGACCACCAGCATTCCAGTTGTTGACTATGACGGGCCGCTTCTTCTGGCACATGGTCATCGAGGATCTGGAGTACCTGATGAAGACCACCAGTATCCCATCTAAACTATATAAGAGATACGGCCATGGCTTCAAAGTAAAAGTTATTCAGCATGACGGGACGCTTCTGCTCGCACATTTACCTCTGCTGGATCGGAGTAATGGACTTTTTACTACGGGCAAAGATCCAATTTCTACGGGAAAACAGGTAAGTAGCAGCGGGTGAAACCGCTGGGCGGGCTGCTAGTATATAATAAAGAGGAAAGATTTGTTTGTTTGTTTTTTTGTATGTAATCGATAAACTCCGAAACTACTGGACCGATTTCCAAAATTCTTTCACTATTAGAAAGCTACAACATTCTTGAGTAATATAGGCTACTTTTAACCACGGGAAAAGTCTTCATTCCCACGGTAAAACGATTAGCAGCAGGAAAAGCGGGAAATATAGAGGATATTACCAAAATTAGCTAAACCGCTTTACCTATCTTCGCGAAACTTGGCACTGATATTACTAGCATATTAAAGACGGACATGGACTACTCTTTGTCAGCCCTCGAGGATCTGGAGTATCTGATGAAGACTACCAGCGTCCCATCTAAACTATAAGAGATATGGTTATGGCTTCTTCATAGAAAAAGTTGTTCACCATGACGGGCCGCTTCTGCTGGCACATGGTCATTGAGGATCTAGAGTACCTGATGAAGACCACTAGCATCCCATCTAAACTACAACAGATACGGTTATGGTTTCATAGAAAAAGTTGTTCGCCATGACGGGCCGCTTCTGCTGGCACATGGTCATCGAGGATCTGAAGTACCTGATGAAGACCACTAGCATCCCATCTAAACTATAACAGATACGGTTATGGCTTCATAGAAAAAGTTATTCACCATGACAGGCCGCTTCTGCTAACACATGGTCATCGAGGATCTGAAGTACCTGGGCTGGGCGGGCCGCCAGTTTTTTATTTTTTTATAACTTGATAGTAGGTAAAGGTTGTATTCCGAACCGACCAGCCGACAGCCCACAGCACATGCTGCAACGGCAGTTGCAGCCGTTGCAGCACTACTGGTTTGTAAGAGTAGAGCCTAGCTTATTCCTATCAAAATCAAAGACGCCGAGTTTGACTTGTACACTTATTTATTTTCCCAATTGCAGGGCCTAGCTACACAATTTCTCCCTGATGCTCTAACACTTACTTTCGAACACAATCGCGATTTAGTGTAAACTGGCGGTGCGCCCTCTAGATGCGCTAAAGAATACTCTGTTTCTAGAACTGAATCGAATTCAAATTCAAATTGCCAAAATATTGATAAAAATGCTGCCAGTGCGCATAAAGAGGTCGGCCGCGACAGTACCTACCTATATTCACTTTAAAAATAAAAAAACCTCTGCGGCCTATCTTCCTCCTCTTCGTGTTTTAAAACATATTTGTATAATAAGCACGGAACCCTTCGTGCGCGAGCCCGACTTGTGAATGGCCGTTTAGTTTATTATCTATGAACTCTTTAATTTATTTTTCAACAACAGCAACATTACAAAAATTTATGAAAGAAAAAGAAAGTGGATTGTCTATGAAGTTTGTATGTCTCTATCTTACTCATAAGAAATTGGTATCTTTATCTCGTTCTCTCGACCGACAGTAACACATCCATTTTTTTTGTAATGCCTTTTACGGCTCTGGAATCATGCCCTTTTGAGCCAGTTCAAGTTATGAAATGTGGTAGTATTGCCAGCCGTACAATAATTATCGTATTTATACGCCAATTTGAGGTCCTGTACGATGAAAAAAAATTAGCTATTATCTTACGATAATTTCACTAAACTGAACGTTATTTCTTGAATTTGTACGAGGCCTTCTCCACGTCCAGGAAAACTCCGACCTTGATTGCGTACTATCTCTGTTGATTGATTATTGACAGCCGATGTGGCGCAGTGGTTAGTATGCCTGCCTGCCACGCAAAGGTTCCGGGTTCAATTCCCGGTGGGGTCACTCACAAAGTTGATATTTATCACTTTGTCAGGCCTGGCGCACTCCGCGGCGTAGGTATAGAGTTGCAAGTACATGCGGCGACACCCGCGGGGAGGTTAATCAGTTGGTTGCCGCGCGGTGCACGTTACGCGCGCGCTTCGATGCCGTTTGCATTTCTTCACGAGATTTATTTTATTTTATCAATTCTGTATTAAATAACTAACCTTCTTGCCTCATTCGTAAATTTTGTGTAATAATGCAATTTTAATCTCTTTTCTAATATTTTAGCTTTGATTTTCGTTCAATATCCCACGTTTAACAAAACATTTTATTTATGTTTTACTTGGGTGTAGAAGTGTACCCCAGTCAGTACACTTTTCGCAGGTACCTACTTTCATATAAATCTCGAAATTCGCATCCCTACAAAGCACGCCGGCTGTGACCTTCAGAGGCGGTCTGCGGCAGGTGAACTTTCGCGCGCAGCAATTCGGCTCATTTTTGCTTGCGCGCGCGATCAGTAGGCTAATATAAAAGTAGGTATCCAAAGCCGGCGCGAAGGAAATTGTACTTTATTATCGCGCATAAAGATTTATATTTGTTGAATTGCTATGGCGGAGTGCGTCTTCTGTACCTGTACTATTATGTATTCTGTGACTTTGTGAATTTGTTCCCAGTCTGGTTAGGACATTGCAGGCTGAACCACCTGATTGTCCGCAAGTAAGATGGTTCCGTGCTTCGGATGGGCACGTTAAGCCGTCGGTCCCGGTTGCTGTCTATGATGGCGGTCGTTACACAACAATGTCAGAGGCCTGCTACTTGCAGGCGGTTGAAAAACTCTGACACCAGGGTTCATCGGGTCGTTGAACGACTTGGTGTCACGAAAAGAAGAAGAAGACTATCTGCGAGGAGCTGTATCGCGATCGTCAGCTGGAGCGTCGTGGAGTGGGGTAACCCATACTGTTCGTCCCTCAGCTGGATGTAGGGACGAATTCTCCGCAGGATTAGAAGTTCAAACAGCTTCGTGACGTGGCTGATCATTTAGAGTGATGGGCCGATAGCTCGCTGGCAGACGCTGGTCCTTGCCAGTGTTGGGCAGCATGATCACTTTCCTGCTTTCCAGTCCGTGAAGTAGTTTTGGGTGCGCAGCGCTCCATTGTAGAGACTGGCAAGGACTACCACGGCTCTTCTCAGTAGTTGTTTGAAGGTCTCTATTGAGATGCCGTCCGGGCCGGGTGCCTTCAGTCTCTGTATGGCTTTTGACAAAGTCTCTTCCGGACAGACATGTGAGGTGCTGTTTCAGGAGTTGTTCCACTTTTTCCTCAACGGTGAGGCGGATGAGGCCCAGTGGCAGGCTGGTCTGGGACTCCAGCTTGAAGAGTAGGCCCTAGTGTCATATACGGTTAAAGGCCTTCTCCACGTCCGGATCCAGGAATACTCCGACCATGTTTGCGTACTGTACTATCTCTGTTCTGCGATTAGGTGCATCATGCACGTTATCTGGAGGCTCGTTTTGCGGTAAAAATCGGAGGTACCAACTTTCCTTCACAGGGTAGTTAGACATACTTATAAGGATGTTAAACAACCCGGGTGACCAACTCAGAGTGGTAGCTTTTAGAAATGGTGGCTATTCGAAGATGGCAGCTGTTTGGCAACATACAGTAAAACTTGAGTGTAGATATTTTCTTTCACGTGGCAGTTAAATATACTTAATAGGATGTAAAAAAAACATAATGCCTAACCAAAAGTAGTAGCTTTTAAAAATGGCGTTTGCGGAGTTTTGGGAAATCTTCTTAATATGAAGTTACCATGAAAACTATAACGAATACTGTACCACTTAAGATTAAGGAAATATTAAAGTTTTTCAATTTGCGTTTGGTAACCATACAGCTGCAAACAATCCAGCAACAAAATTAACTTTGTAACGCTGAAAGACCTGATATTTAAACGTTGACTACGAAACCCTATTTGTGAGCGTGTCTGACACGCTCTTGGCTGCTTTTTATCTCATTGTTTTTGTATGGAACGAGTCAGCCTTATAAGTAGGTATATCTAACTGCCATGCAATGGCGGATCCAGAGGGGGGGGTCATGGGGGACATGACCCCCCCACCTGAGCCGGGCCCAGGACCTTGAATAAGTGGTTATATTATTGTTTACATAGTGACAATGTGTTTTTTTGTCCGTGTCACACACAAGATTCCATTCAATTTTATGTAATTGCAAAAGTCGACATATGGCAAAATCTTTGACTTCATTCGGCCATCATCGTCCTAAGCTGATCCAGGTTTTTGGATTTTGGCCGAAATCCTATTGGGAACGAGGGTTGGAGAAGTACGTTATTCACCTCCCCTGATCTGTTAAGGGTAGAGTTGGACACACTGAGGCATCGGACGCCCTGAAGGATGAGGTAGCGTCAGAGAGCCTGAACAGCAGGATTGCCTCGGTTGACCTGGAGACAGACATCATAAGAGCAGGATGTGCCACTGGACACTCGGGAGGACGGGAGGTAGGGTTAGACGCCTTGGACGGCAGGGGGTATCTTCAGACGCCCAGGAAATCCAACGCCCACCATCCTTTGTCCTCCAGAGTGTCCGACACTACCCACGCCTGTCAAGGCGTCCGACCCTACCATACACCCTCCAGAACATCCAAGGCCTCTCAGGGTGTATGCCGATACCTCCATCCCACCAGGGATGCCCTTTACGGCAAGGGGTAGCATCGGAAGCCTAGGAAAACCAAAGCCCGCAACTTTTTTTCCACCTGAGCTATGGCACGCATTTAAATTAACACCCTGTATACACACACGTAGCTAGTTGAGCAAGGGTTATTTTGTTTCTTGTGCAGTGGATCAGTGCCATCTATTGATGATTATACTAACAACCCAATTTTTTTTATTATAGCTGTCTAAAAAGTCCTCATTTTGAATGCAAAATCTGATAATTCTAAAATAAACAGTTGGCAACACTAAGAAAAAAAATTAATTAGACGCCGATCGGTTTGCCGAAAAGGAATTTTGCTATATAATTTGTATCTTAATCTATTCTATTAAATAAACTGTTTCATCTGAATGGAACAAATCTCTAAGGTAAGATGTAACAAATAAGCGACACAAGGTCGCTGAGTCCGCTGTCCTGGCTTCAATACTTGCCTAGGATTATACCAGGCAAGCAAACCATCCAAGATTGTTTTTGAGGATAATAATTTCTCTTGGGCCTGACCTTCTAGAAGCAGCTTAACTGCTCCTTCTCGGCTAATGATTTAACTATTGTATGTTGTAGTCTCTCCCCACTAGGTCTGTTAAATTTTGTTTTTATTTCCAGGAAGTCTTTTCGTGATAATTACCTATGTAGTGAACTGACAACCTGAAGGAAGAATCTAACACCATAATTGATGAGAAATATAAAAGAAAAAAACTAAAAGTGAACCTTTGTCCTTGTATATTGCCCTAATTTTCCACTTCATGACAGAGTGTCGAAGAAACTCACTACATGTAAGGGCTTATTCCTATGGCTTGTTTTCATTGTCTTGGTATTTTAGTAGAGTAGCTTGTTTTCCTTCAACTTAAAAGCCAAGTATTTAGGTACTAACTAGTAAAGGCTAGTATATCAACTAAAGCAAGTAGTGTTTACATGTTTCTACTATATAACATACTACTATCTCATTCACAGAAGAAAGGAAATCTATGTGGTGGCCGGAGGTCATGCTTCCTCACTCGCACTATAGCTCTTACATAAACCAGGCAATGGCATTCATACTTTCTGATAAAGATAGTAAATAAATATATTGGTAGGCTTGATAGGATTGTATATTTTCTTGTTATTTTGTAACTCTGAATGTGTCAGTCAGTCAGTAGTGTCAATACTACATGATGGACATGACCACAAAGGAGGCTAGCTCCTAACATCCACCCCTGTTGGATTGGAAATAATCCCAGCCATTCTCTTGAGGAGCAGAGTCCTGGGTCCATACAATGCTTTGGTAAGCATATCAGCTATTTGCCTGGCCGCTGGCACATGGTGGATGTCGATAGCTTTATTCTCAGAACATTCACGTATGAAGAAATGTCTGATCCGAATATGTTTCGTCCTCTGATGGAATTCTGGTGGGTTTCTTGCTATATTAATCGCAGACTCATTGTCCACGCAGAGGGACGCTTGGCAGTCTTGCCCAGTGATGTCTTTTATGACTTTCTGTAGCCAGAGTATTTCTCTCGCGGCTTCACTCGCTGCTACAATCTCGGCTTCTGTGGAGGATATAGCGACGCTGTTCTGGCGCTTGCTGCTCCACGATATTGGGCCTCCAGCGTATAAGCATATGATTCCGGAAGTTGACCTACCGGTCTCCGTGCACCCACCGTGATCGGCATCACTGTAACATTCTAAGTTGAGGGCTTTATCTGGGCTATACATTATGCCTTCTTCGATAGTGCCCTTTATGTATCTCATTATCCTCTTCACAGTAAGGATGTCTTCTTGTGTGGGATTATCTAAGTTTCTTGAAACGACACTTACAGCGTAAGCTATGTCTGGTCTAGTGCCTGTCATCAGGTATGCCAGACTGCCAACTGCTTGTCTGTACGGGAAACGCTTATCTCCATCTGGTTGGTCATTCTTTGTACCTGGCTTCAAGATTGGCGTTGATACGGGTTTGCATTTGTCCATGCCAAATTTTTCTAGTACTCGACTAGCGTACCCCTTCTGGTGTAACAGAATGGAACCATCCGGGTACCTTTTTATTTCCATTCCCAGGAAATAGCTTGCAGGTTTCACTGTGATCTTGAAACGAGCTCTCATTTCATCTAGGAAGTGGTTGGCCTCTTTCTCACTGCTGGATGCAATTAATCCATCGTCCACATATAATGCAAGCAGGATCTTCTGTAGGCCTCTTTTTCTCACAAATAGGCAGGGATCATGCTGACTTTGCTTGAACCCGATGTTTACAATGTAGTCAGTAATACATCTGTTCCAGCACAAAGGAGCTTGTTTCAACCCGTATAAGCTCTTCTTTAGCTTAAAGACTTGTTTCCCATCAGCATAGCCTTCAGGAGGCTGCATGTAGATTTCTTCATCTAATGTGCCATATAAGAAGGCTGTGGAGACGTCGAATTGTGCCAGTTTAAGCTTCTCTTTAGCAGCTACGCCTAGTACTGCTCTAATAGTGCTTGCTCTCGCAACTGGGCTGAAGGTCTCATGAAAGTCTATGTCCTTCTTTTGTGAATATCCTTTTATAACTAGACGAGCCTTGTACTTATCAATCGTACAATCAGGGTTAGTCTTTATTTTAAATATCCACTTGCAAGGAATGGCTTTTCGACCCTTTGGTTGTTCGACGAGCTCCCATGTTTGGTTATCTTTCAGTGAATTTATTTCACTTTCAATAGCCTTTTGCCATTTGTCCTTGTCTTTACATGACATGGCTTCTTTAAACGTCTTCGGTTCAAACATGTCATCAGATTCTAAAGCCATGATGTAGTCAGAGTAACGAATCGGCGGTTTGAGATTAGCTCGATTTCGCAGGACCATTCTAGTTGCTTCTTCAGGAGCAATTTCCTGCTGTTCTTCTGATTCTATTTCACAGTTTGAATTTGCTGATTCCATTTCACAGTCTGATTCCGAGGATTGCCGTTCAATTTCATCGATAACCATCTCTGGTTGACCTTGAATCTCTGAAGATTGCCTTTCCAATTCTTCTATGGCGGTCTCTTGATGACGTTCAACCTCCAACTCCATCTCACGGCTTGATGAAGAGGGTTGTTCTTGTTGCCTTTCTATCTCCGTCTCACATTGTGACGTAGAGGGTTCTTCAATAGTACTTTCTTGTGGAATTGGGAAAGCATATTGGAAAGGAGCAGGAGACGGCTTTTCTGGTTCCTCCTTCGATTTACCCAGTAGAGGTATTTCTTCAAATATAACATCTCTGGATCTAATCAATTTGTGGGTTTCTTTATCCCAGATTCTATAGCCTTCATCTCCTTCATAGCCAATCAAGATTCCCTTTGAGCCTTTTTGTAGCTTCTTACGATTAGCTTTAGGAACATGGGCATAACAGTTGCATCCCAGTATTCTCAAGTGTTTTATCGCAGGCTTCTTTCCGTACCACAGCTCGTGAGGAGACTTGCCAGGCACTTTAGTTGGCCCTGTGCGATTTAGCACATAAACGGTTGCATCTACTATTTCTGCCCATAGGCCATCAGGAATTTTCTCATGGGCATGCATTATTGCTCGTGCTGCTTCCACTACAGTTCTATTTTCTCGCTCTACACAGCCAGCTTGTTCAGGAGTGTGGGGCATTGTGTAGCGTTGTTTCACGCCATGTTTAGTTAAGATCTGTTTGAATTCTTCGCTGACAAACTCTCCACCGTTATCACTCAACATTTCTTTGATAACATGTCCCGCAACTTCAGCTTCTTTAAGGAATATCTTAAGTTTTGAGGCTGCTTCAGACTTTTGTCTTAGAAAATAGATATGGCGATAGCGTGTGTAGTCGTCTTTGAAAAGAATGAAATATCTTAACTTTCTCCCAATTGAATACGGAAATGGTCCGCAAATGTCAGTGTGAATTAGCTCTCCAGGCTTTGTTGCTCTAGTTCTGGTGCCGAATGGTTGCTTATGAGCCTTTCCATAGACACAGCCTTCACAGATTTCTGACTGCGTGTTTTCCACTTTTAATCCGAATTCTTGTTCAATTACTTGACGAACGTGTCTCTTATTTTGATGTGCAAGCCTTTCATGGTATGTTTGCAGTGGGTTATTCAGTAACATGTTGACATGTAGATTCTGTGGGGCTACACATTTCATTTTCAATTTGTATAGTCCTCCTCTAGTCTCTCTAGTCCCAATTACTTTTGCTTCACCATTCACTTTTACAATACACTCTTTGGGCTTAGACTCAAATGTACTCGAGGGAGAATTGTCATGTACAGAGAGAACTGAAAAAAGGTTTCTTTTAATTTTTGGGACGTACCAAACATCTTTCAGTAAAATATGTTCTATTTTGCCATTTATGTTGGCTTCTGCTCGAATATTGCCAATTCCTATGGCTTCGATGGTTTGCCCATTTGCTGCAGTAACTTTCTGTGAACCTTTGAAGTGCTCGAAGCTTTCGAAGAAGTCACCTCTGTTAGTAACGTGGCTTGTCGCTCCATTGTCAACGTACCAGTTATCTTTGTCCATTGGTAATCCATCATCAATAGCTAACACTGTCATGTTTACATTGGTTTTCTGCTTCCTGTCGTCATTCGACGGCTTTGGCGGACGTCCATCATTAATCCACTTCTGGCATTTTCGGATTGCATGTCCAACTTGGCCACAATATTTACATTTAAAAGATTTGAAGCCTTTCTTCTTTTTTTCCAGTTTGCACAGTTAGTACTTCTTCTGTATTTTCTGTACTTTTGTTGGTAGTAAGCGCTTTTTCATAAGCGCTGAGCTGAGAGGTGAGGTTGTCTATTGTCCGATCCTTTTTTGTAATAAGAAGCCAGCTTGACTTGAAAGCAAAGTAGTCTCTCGGTAAGGTGCCAAGTATTTTGCAAATGAGTAAAATCTCTGGCAAATTCGTGTCGAGTTGGCCATTTAGTTCGTGCCAAATGTTTTTCAACATAGATATATGCTTCCTTATGTCGTGCTCAGGATCCTTTTTGTATTCAAAGAATTTGAGACATAGATCATAGCTTTTGTCTTCACTACTACCACTGTAGAGACGTTCTAGCTCATCCCATACCTCTTTAGCACTTTTGTATCTCATGACGTGGTCAAGGATCTCATCCGTCATGTTCGTCGTCATCAGGGTCAATACTGCACTGTCGATACTCAAGTATTCCTGTAGGTCCTTTTGATATTTCGCTGTAGCAGCATCATCAGTGACTCCACTTTCATCACTTGGTTCGGCAGGCTTACGTAATTTTCCAGCTAAGATTTCTTCAGCTTTTGGAATTGCCCTGCAGACTGTTTCAATCCTGTACCTCCAATGCTTATAGTTTGTACCGTTGAGATGCATTATTTGCACTTTCGATGTCTCCGCAATCGCTTTTTCCATGACGATGGTTTGACAGTTCTAGTACCTACAAATTTTGCGAGAATATTTTCAGAACTATAATTATAAATTATATACTAATATTCTTTTTCTCTTGTCGGAAAAACTTTTTCGCACTTTATTTCTACTTTTTATTTCTCTGCTACCATGATAAAGATAGTAAATAAATATATTGGTAGGCTTGATAGGATTGTATATTTTCTTGTTATTTTGTAACTCTGAATGTGTCAGTCAGTCAGTAGTGTCAATACTACATGATGGACATGACCACAAAGGAGGCTAGCTCCTAACACTTTCTCCCGTCCATTAATAGAACCGCTGCCATTTATTTTACCTTTCTTCTAAGAATCAGGTAGTCTTCTAAGAATCCTAAACCACTGTATTGAATACTAAGATAATGTTAACTAGAAAATAAATATTCTACTGAGTAAAATGAGGCAAGCAATATCTACAAATGACATTTTATATTTTTGCAGGGAAATGACACTGATGGAACACCAGTGACTATTAGACAAAACCGATAAGAGGATCTGTTCACCTGTCTAAGTACTAAAAGCGTCCTAATCTGCACAAAGTATAGAGAAGCAGGAGAGTTTTATTGACAAGATATAGGGTGGTACCAGGATTCATAAACAGAAAATTGTATCTAATTGAAAAAGTGAAATTGAAAAAGGTGAAATTGTTCCAACAAGTGCTGATCACCCGTCCGCGAGCTTCGCAGGCGTCCCGCCTCGAGAAGATGTTAGCAATGTGAAAATGGTTATTAAAATACTGTTTAATTCCATTGATAATAAAAGTGCAGTTGTCCCAATTCATTTTTTTGTTGTCCCTGCTCTTGTGAATTATAAATTGGAAATGATAAAACTGAAAAATTTACTAGACGAGATGAGCATCAAGATGTTGATAAATTTTCCAGGGTCCGTTAGGTGCATGTAGTTCTTTCAGCTCAGTTGGCTGAGCCGTGGTGGGACAGTATCCAACGGTCCCGGGTTCGAGTCCCAGCGGTAGCTAGTGAATTTTTCAAATGTCTCATTTTCAATTTATATACACATAATATAATAAAGAGGAAAGATTTGTTTTTTTGTATGTAATTGATAAACTCCGAAACTACTGGACCGATTTCCAAAATTCTTTCACCATTAGAAAGGTACAACATTCCTGAGTAACAAAGGCTAATTCTCACGGTAAAACGGTTAGCAACGGGAAATATAGCTGATATTCAGAAAAAGTTGTTCACCACGACGAGCCGCTTCTGCTCGCACATGGTCATCGAAGATCTGCAGTACCTGATGAAGACCACCAGCAATCCCATATAAACTATAAGAAATACTGTAATGCCTTCCAAGTAAAAGTTATTCAGCATGACGGGCCGCTTCTGTTGGCACATGGTTTTGTAGAGTCACTTCTGCTGGAACGGAGTAATGGACTTTTTACTACGGGCAAAGATTTAATTTCTACAGGAAAACAGGTAGATAGGTAGCAGCGGGTGAAACCGCTGGGCGGGCCGTGATAATATAATATAGTAAATAAATAATAATAAATATAATACCTACATTAAAAATCCCAATACATGTGAAGTACCTATCAGTTAAGGTAGTAAGTAGGTTCCCACTTCCCATACATATACCCTTGCTTCTGCAGCTTGCGTAGTCATCGTGGTTGTCATGTCATACATAGGTTCACAGCCTACAATATTCTACAGACTTGTCTTTCAGCTCTTGTTCACAACTTGTTCAGCTCAGTTTTGCTTCGTCTGCCAATTCGTCTGCTGATAGCTGTAGTCTCCTTTGGTTATTTTGATTGAATTGAACGCATGACCAGCAAGAAATGCTGTAAAGTCCAGGTAAAAAGGTAGCTACTGTCTCAAGCCATGTGTGCTGGAGTCTGGATGAATTTGTACAAGACCAAGGTCATGTTCTTTACGGGCCTCCGTCAAAACTCTTGAAGTTGTCCCAAATTCTATGGATGAACGCTATTGTATTTCAAGTGTTGGAAGTAGTAAGGACACTTTCCTAATTGCAGAGCTTAATACCTAGCAGGTGATACAGTTGATGAATAAATAAATGATGTCTTCGATCAAGCTACTGGGCTCGTTCATCTTTATTCCACGTCATGATTAGGTAGGTACAGCAGCCTGGCACAGTAGGTGCCTAAGGTACCTACCTGTCTACATTGCTGGTCATAGGCATTCCCAGTGTAGGTACCTACTTAAGTATCGTTTTTACTATCAAATCAAGTTACTACCATTCCGCCAGCCGGTCAGCGGTACCACTGACGACACTTCCACATCAGAATCCATCGCCCAACCGCCAGGTTACCTGTTTAACCTGTTTTGCTCAGGATCAGTGCTCTCCTAAAATCTAAAAGGCTTAAATCTGGTCATAAATCTCATCAACAGCTGTGATCAGTGCTCTCCTAAAAGCTAAAAAGAAAATGCTAAAATCCGGTCAACATCCTCACAACAGCAGCTTGCCGTGTGGTAGCGGCTAAGAATTCTACCACCCCTATTCTACTCAGGGTGTTTCGTAAAAGGCGACGTATTTTTGACCTTGGTGGCGGTAATACCACCTACGATAGCATTCCCAAAGAGGGTTGACGTCAGGCAGGCGGCCGGTCGTTAAATAACCTATGGCAAATCCTATTGCAACCTGGTTTTGTGTTTTAATGAGGTTTTAATAAAACATGTTGCGCCGACCCCAAGTAATTGGGATAAGGGCAGGAAGATGATGATCCCCTTGGATAAAATAAAAATCTGCTGGGCGATTATCAATCCACCATCAATCAATCATGCCACCATCTAAAATTGATGTAAAAACCATCATTCACAACTCAAACAACAAACGCTAAAGCTAAACAAAAATAAACGCAACAATGACAGTACGAGCGGTCAAATTGAGCTGTCAAAATATGACGGTTCAGGCAGTACTCTATGTCCAATCATTTCACGTTGCATAGAGTATTTTGTAGCCAAGTACGGTGACGGCAATTCTAGCGACGTCCTTTACTTTGGCATACACGGGTAGGACTCGTCATTTCTTATGGAAGTGTCTATATAGCGGGGCGCCCCGCTCGATAGTCATTTAGGCTATTCACCGGGGCGCCCTGCTGAATAGCGCTTTGTCTATGTATAGGCTATTGAGCGGGGCGCCCTGCTAAATAGCGCTTTGTCTGTGGTTTGGTTATAGACCGGGGCGCCGCTCCGCCGTTATTTCGACTCGTGTGTAGGTATCATGGTAAGTATAAGTAGGGAGCAGTGATGAGGTTGGGTGATGATGTGATGAAGATGGGTGAGGATGTTATGATTAAGTGATGGGGATGGGTGAGAAAGGATTAGTGTGGACTACTGGCGTCTGTTTTTTCTAGTTAGACAATACCTACTGTCGACAGTAGGTATTGGCGAGGTCAAACAAACATAGATTTACTAAATCAAATCAATGTGGGTTCACTTGCCCTGTACTTATACCTACCTTCTTCTTCTTTTCGTGTGGGACACCGCGTCGTTCAACGACCCGATGAACCCTGGTGTCAGAGTTTTTCAACCACCTACTGCAAATAGCAGGCCTCTGACGTGGTTGTGTAACGACCGGCATTACAGCAACTGGCTGGGACCGACGGCTTAACGAGCCCATCCGAAGCACGGAAACATCTTACTTGCGGACAATCAGGTGGTTCAGCCTGTAATGTCCTAACCAGATTGGGAACTATCAACTTTGTGAGTGACCCCACCGGGAATTGAACCCGAAACCTTTGCGTGGCAGGCAGGCATACTAACCACTGCGCCACATCGGCTGTCATGATACTTACATACGAGTCGAAATAACGGCGGAGCGGCGCCCGGGTCAATAGCCAAACTACAGACAAAGCGCTATTTAGCAGGGCGCCCCGCTCAATAGCCTATCTATAAACAAAGCGCTATTCAGCAGGGCGCCCCGGTGAATAGCCTAAATGACTATCGAGCGGGGCGCCCCGCTATATAGACACTTCCATTTCTTATCTTTTTCAGTAACCACAGACTATAGAATATCAACCATGCCAACAGCACCAATATACTGGTAGTAATTTACTTTTATATCTTTGCAACACTAATTTCCGGTTCAGAAAAAAAGGTCTCGTGCAGAGGGCATTGACCTTTTGGCGCACCATGAGCGCACCCCTAAGCTAGTAGCCAAAGCATAAAAAAAATATATGACATTTCTTTGTCTCACTATGGTTAACCTCGCTTTTAAAATGTCAAAGTGTAAATATTTACTATCTTTAGATAATTAAATTAAGAACTACGGCACAAAATACACCACAAAGTCTTGTTTAGTTGCCTGTTTTCACTACTCGATCGCAGAATGGACGATACAAAGAAAGGCGGTCAATCTCCGAAATCGGAGGAAGGCAAGAAAAGTAATCCAATTCCAACTGCAGAAGAGTTAAAAACAAGGGGTAATGAATGTGTTAAAGACGGCAAATTCATCGAGGCTGTCCTACATTATACCCAGGCTATCAAAATGGAGCCGAACAATTACGTATTGTACAGTAACAGGTCGTTTGCGTTCCTCAAATTGGACCAACATTATCTATCACTTCAAGATGCTAATGAGACCATTAGACTGCAGCCTAACTGGGCCAAGGTAAACACACTTATCATATTTTACTGCAAACTTATTCCTTGTTATATTAAAATCATTTTAGTTAGCTAATTAGTAACATAGGTAAGACCTTACCTTTATGTGGGCTCAATCATAATAGCATGACCTTCAATTTTTATTTACTTAGTCACTGTGACTATCAATAATTAAAAAAATATTCTTTCTAATTAATTCATTTTTAGGGTTTCGTAGTCTACTAGAAACCCTTATAGTTTCGTCATGTCTGTCTGTCTGTCTGTCTGTATGCCGCGCCCTGATATCTTCGTCAGTTTTAGAGCTATCGACATGAAATTTGGTGAGAAGATAGATCGTGTTGACCCGAATATAGAAATATTAAGAAAAAAATATTTACAATGTTTTTTGGACCCCCTCCCATACAAGTGAAAGGGGGGCAAAAAAATTTTTTTCTTCTGTAATATTGAGTAGGGTATCGTTGAATAGGTCTTTTAAAATTAAGGTGAGGTTTCTTTGAAACAAATTCTCTAAAATATTTCTGTCACGAGATATTTGCTTTTAAAAAGGGCGTTTTTGACCCATAATTTGTTCCAGCTGTAACTTCTAAAGTATAAACGCTAAAAATTTGAAATAAATATGGAATATAGCTTACAATCTGAAGTTACAATGAAAACTATAACGGATATCGTACCCTTAAAGGTTTCAGGAAAAATTGAGTTTTTCTATTTGCGGTTGGTCATCATATTGCTGCTAACAAACCAGCAACAAAATTAAGTTTGTAATGCTGAAAAACCTGATATTTAAACGTTGACTACGAAACCCTATTTGTGGGCGTGTCTGACACGCTTTTGGCCGGTTTTTTAATCAATCAGATAAGTTTTAATATGCCAAGACAAGAAAAAAGTATAACTTGATCTTATACTCATTATTATTGTATTTCTTGATTTCTTGTTTCATTATACATGCACACATAATAATTTCTCTATCACACTAATAAAACTTGATACTTGCTTCAAACCAGGGTTACTTCAGGCGGGCAGAAGTAGAATCAGCAAGTGGATTGCACGATGAAGCCATCATATCATACACAAGGGCTCTTCAGCTCGACCCTA
The DNA here is from genome assembly GCA_024500475.1 of Phthorimaea operculella. Classification (NCBI taxonomy): domain Eukaryota; kingdom Metazoa; phylum Arthropoda; class Insecta; order Lepidoptera; family Gelechiidae; genus Phthorimaea; species Phthorimaea operculella. Next base: position 4,541,472 of record JANFCV010000002.1, on the reverse strand, counting down.
CTAATACCAAGCTTATGGAATCAATTAAGAGCATTAGTGATATGCAGAAAAAGAAAATAAGGGGTGAGGTCCTATTTTATTTAATTTTGCTGCAATAGGTTTAAACTTGATTATTTAAAGAATGGTGGAAAATTATTGTTGACCTGCTTAAATTCATGATGAGTGAATTATAAAATGAAACAAAAATGTTGTTTTGGCATTAATTTTGTGGATGATTATAATGATTTTTTATAAATAATATAAAAAACATAAGACACTGTCTACATTTTAAAACTATTTTGTTTTTTCCAGATAATCAGAATATAATATGGATATGCACTTGTGTTGGATTGATAATAGGAATAGCTGTTGTAGTACTAGACTACAGTCTTACGGCCAATCCTACATTAACAGTAAGTATATTTTTGAAGAATTTTCTATCTTTAGCATATCTTTATGTAGAAACCCACCATACTATTGACAAAGATTTATTTGGCGTAAAGTAAAAGGGCACTCCACTGTAGTTTCCCCAAACTACCCATGACTTCCCAAGTACTATTATTTATTCTGTGCCATATTGCAACTTATGTTGGTTTTTAAGTTACTATCTACACTCAATCCATCTGACAGTATTTGAACTGATACTTTCTTCATGAATATCCCATTTTTCTTTTCAGCATCCATTCAGCATGGTAGCATTTTCAATAGCCCTGTCTGCTCTGGGATGGGCGATAGGGAAAGCTGCTACACTGATGAACACATGGGATGCAGGGAAAACCTTGCAGCCTCCAGAAGAATTAGGTAACATTCAATTCTACTTCCCTTTTTTTAATATGGTGGACAATTCATATTGTATCAGAATATGAGCATATTTCTATCATTATCATGTCATACCTATCATTTACAGATGTAAAATAAATAATGAACATAGGTATTTCAAATTTAATCCAGTCATCCTAATTTCACTGACATGACCATGACTCCAAGTATGATATTGATAAATTTATTCCAGGTGCAAATGATGAATCAAAGGAAAAAGAAACAGTACCAGAGAAAAAAACAAAATACAGCAAAGCGCAGGCTCGACAAAGGTATAAGCAGGGGAAACTATAGTATTAAAAAGATTTTTGATTTTATTATAAAGTTTGCATTATTAAATTTAAGCTTCTGGTTACGGTAAGACAAAGGCATTTATAATTTTTGGAAGTAAGGTATAAAGTGTAAGATTTTTTGGTGTGTTTCTGCCGATCAAGATTGAAAACAGTTTATGATTGACATGATAATGATCCTTAGTGATTTAGGCTAGTTTGTTTCAAGGCTTTGTAACACCATTATGATATGATGATGACGATGTTACTAAGCCTTTAAATTTTCTATAACTTTTGTACTTACAAAGTTGCAAACTATTGGAATATTATGTTTACACATTATTCCTGATAAGTCCAAAATAAATAAACAAAATGTTATTATTAATCGCAATTTTATTATTAACCTTAATGAATTAATAATAAACGAGTTATGTATAAATAAAATAATCATGTTAAGAGGAGATACTTTATTGATCCTAGTGTAAAATGTATTTCGAAAATTGCATCAATACAATATATCTTTTGAATAAAATCTTGGTCTCTTACCTTATACTTAAAATAAATTCAACACTGTATGGAGAAGTTAAAAAAAAACTGTACAACGCTAGGGTACCTAACTTTACAAAATAATGCCTACAGTTGGTGCTTTAAATGTACATACAGACATCATAGAACACTTCACACTTTCAAATAAATTGAGCCTAAACTATGTATAGTCGGCGATTGCGTCATACATAATCATGAATGTTTTACAACGATGTCTTGATCTATCTCATGATTTTCACTTTTTTAATACTTACGAACTCGAAACCGAAAATCATGGGATGTATGAAAGTACATAACATTTACACAAAGGAAAACAAAATACATTAACTATAGTACAATTCTTTGAATCGCACTGGTATGATAAACATAAGGTAACAGACTTTTTATGTAATCAGCGTATTTACTAAATTACACATAAGTATATCAATATTTATTGTATTGAGTTGCACTTTGGTGTCTAAAATTACCGTTCTTTTTGTATGAGATATGTCAATCGCTGTCCGAAATCGCCTTCTTCCGACGTTTCGCCTGTTTGGGCTTCACGATTTCTTCCTCCTGGAAATAAGGCATCATAATATTATAAGTAAATGATTTGCGCGGGACCAGTGCAAGAATCCTGTTAGAGGCATATGAAGACCCAAGTGGAGGAATCCTAAAAGAGCTGTGTGAAGGAGCCAAGTGGGAGATAACAAGTGTGAAGGAGCCAAGTGGGACATAACAAGAGTGAAGGAGCCAAGTGGGAGATAACAAGTGTGAAGGAGCCAAGTGGGACATAACAAGAGTGAAGGAGCCAAGTGGGAGATAACAAGTGTGAAGGAGCCAAGTGGGACATAACAAGAGTGAAGGAGCCAAGTGGGAGATAACAAGTGTGAAGGAGCCAAGTGGGGGATGAAAGAGCTGCGTGAAGGAGCCAAGTGGGGGATGTAAGAGCTGCGTGGAGGAGCCAAGTGGGGGATGTAAGAGCTGTGTAAAGGAGCCAAGTTAGTTGTCTGGGAATGGCAACTAAAAATATTTAAGAAAATTATTTCTATTTTTTTCTGAACAAACAAAAGGGCACTGCTCTGCGCTGCAGCATGAAGGATTTTTATCTACATCAATATTATAAAGAAGAACAATTTTTTTAGGAATCATACCTCACTATCCTCATTAGAAGAATGCAGATTAGCGCCGATCGGCATTGAATTGGACAGCAATTTTCTAGCCCGCCTCGATATAGGCAACTCGTCTTCCCACGCCAGTGCAAACAGATCGCTGTACTGTCTCTGTAAATATGCATAAAAAATATTGTTAATTTTAAATGCATAATAAGGGTCTAAAATCTACTTGAAAAACGTCTTAGAAGTGTGTAGGATACTCGGGTGTCAACATTTGTAACTCTTTTTATTTCGTATTTAGGATACTGGAAAAAAATTACAGTGGGGATGAAACTTTAAAATTTTTACGTCGTAATGTGTCGTAGTTTTAGCAGTCTCTCTTATTTCTTATTATATTAGCTTAGTCTGTCCTCTCCTTTCTCTTTCCAGACTCTCAGTCTCCCTTGATGATGATGATGATGATGATGATGAAGTCCTGTTGAGATTTCCAGATCTCCCTTAACTTAAAAAATTCAACAAGAATTAATAATTTAATACAACGAAACTTACTCTTAAACTGTCGCTACTATTCGACTGTGATTGCTGTAGAGCCTTCTGCATACACTCCATGTTGAAAATTGACATGTCATTTTGTTCTACACACAAGACGCGCATTTGCTCCAAATGCCCCAATACCTGCGGAAAAAAAATTGTATTTATAATCATTTAATACCGTGTTGTATAATAAAGCAATTATTTCAACTTTCTAGACATACATAACTTACCAACTCAGCGCTTGGTGGCGCGTTTGGAGGTATACTGTGCTTCCCAGGTCTTTTTCTCTTATTGGGGCTTGTTCCAGGATACCGCGTGCTCAGCAAAACGGACATCAAATCGCCCAGTTTTTCCTCGTAATCCTGACACCAATACATCAAAGTCGACACCACGAACGAATCGTCGTCGTCGACTTGTCGGCAGCACAGTTGCCTCAACAACTCAGTCGTAGGGCGCTCTTGTTTCAGCATTAGGAGTACCGCCGTCATCGCTTCAGCGTGCTCTTTATGAGACAGTTTCGGAATGATCTGCAACACATCTTCCACGGATATATCGTGCGCGGTGAGAAGTTGCCAAAGGCAATACTGTTCGAATGTCTCCCAAGTTAGACTAGCCTGAAGCATCGTCGTAAAATCATCAGATTTGAACATCATCAATGTCCCTTGAAGGGTGAAACACACCAACCGTTGCAACTGATTCGCATCTAACGTCGATACGATAGCGTGCAGTAATCTGATGTGGTTTTGCGCTTGGTCTTTAAATTCTCTGTAGACATCTGGTATCAACCACACTAAAACGTTGGCATCGCTTTCTTGACATTTCTCAAAATCATCTGCTAGACTCTCAGCAATTTTCAGCTCCATGTACTCACAATAGGCCTTGTAGGGTGCTGTTTTGAATTTAACGTTTCTTCTTTTGGCTGCGTCGCGTTCTGCGCGCCTGTCTCTTTCGTAACAGACTTTCAAGTAAAATAGTAGGCAGTATCCTACACAGTGAACACCTTGGGTTTTAAGTTCTTTGAAGGTCTCCAATACCAATTTCTTTTTCTCATCAGATCCTGTTAAAAATGTAAACATCGAGAACAGAGGCGCATTCACAACTGTTTCGAGTTCTTCCATGTTGGGGTTTAGGCTTATGTGTAGGGGTGGTCCTTCTTGAATGGCAGCGGCAAATAGGTCGGCTAAGGCGACGGCAGTGGGCATGGGTGAGCTGCAGGCGTTAAGTAACGTAGTGGCCGCAGAAGACGTGCGATCATCCAGCATGGTTTCGGCCAATGGGCGTAACAGCAAAGGCAACGCGGCTGCCAACTCAGGACGCTCCCTAGCGCGTACTTCTGACAGTGGCAAGTCATCATCGTCGGTATCTTCCGCTATAACAGGCGGAGGATCATCCTCATCGTCAGAAAAGGCTGGTTCTTCTGGGCCTATCCTTGGCATCTCTTCATTACCCTCCTCTTTTATACCAGACGCACCTTCACCATTTCCGTTAGTGCAAAACTCTTTGAATGTTTCTCTTACAGTTGTACGTAGTTCTCTGTCTAGTTTTGGAGAATCAAACAGTGGGTGCAAATTAGGCAATACTCTCTTTTCAATTATCTGTTGCAGTGAATTAAAAATGCCTTGCCTGACTTTATCAGCATATGGGGGATAAAAATTTGGAATGATGCGACATAAGAAATCAAGTAAAGTAGCAGTGACCGCTGGATGTGATCTCATAGAATGATGCATGACTAAAATGGCTGGTTCTATATTCATGATGTTATCTTTTTCAGGGTCATAAAATAACCAATCGTAGAATAGAGCCAGCTTTGCATTTGATGCAGCAACATTTGATGTACAAGTTGTTAGCAGCCATCCTATAACGGCCCATCTTGGAATGATGTCAGAACACAAAAGTTCATTTGTGGGGTGAATAACACCAACAATGAATCTAATCATGTCACTTCGGAGACTTTGTGATTCTGGAGTTGCCAAATACTGACGTTGAAACCACTCTTGATACTTTTTATGGTGGCCAAATCTTACTTGAGATGTTAGGAAGACTAATTTTCTTTCCATGTCAGGTGTGAGTCTTGATTGTAAATATCTTCTTGATGTTCTGGTTTGCATCCACTGCTGTACACTTGTGAAAGTTGGACAGAGTGATTTTGGGTTATTTAGAATATCTTGCCATAGTTGGTTGAATTCAGGAATGCGTGCCACATTCTGGAGTAGTCTTACCAGATCTCTTCCTAAGCTTAGCACATCAACAAAGCGTTCTCTTATTAGAGCAATAACAAAATTCACCTCCTTTTGCCTCAATGCCATGAGTTGTGCAATATTATGGTCTTCTATTAATCTCAAATATGTGTAAACAACCATACAAATAAGTACAGGGAATTTATCCAGCCATGCTCGGTTCTCAATATAAATGTCAAGGAGAGATTCTACTAAGTATATGTTTTTTGGGGTGATGTCACCTCCTGAGGCGTAGCGCATTAGGTTCCAGCAGACGCTGTCTACGCCAGTCACCGCATTTCGTATCATTTCCTTTACTAGCCATAGCATCTGGTTTCTGGTTGTATCATGAAACTTCAAATACCTTTCTAAGATCAAATTGGAAAGATTGTTGAGCACACATGTGAATCCATCTCTTGTGACCAATGTAAGGTCTCTGTAGCACTTGACGGCATTGTGAGGCTCCGTGAGAATGGTCATAAGCATGCCGAGAGACACCTCCTCGTGACTCTTACACACTGCGTTGTTGAGGGCATCGTGAGCTTCTTTTTCGCTGCAGTCGGCGATCAAAGACTGCACGAAGTTGTACGCCCTTTCGTATCTCTGAAAAATTCAAATATATCACTGTAATTACTTGAAATCAATCAACTATACACAAAAGTTTGAAATTTCGCGCCTCGAAATAGACAGCGCCACCACCATCACTTTGAGAAATTATCGTCTTACATGGCCGACTAAACGATTCTTTGTTGGGAAACTGCAAAATTGTACACTTTACCTCCTCTATTTCATCCTTGTTTTCTATGGCGGTGCACACAAAAAGCTTGGGCGAATTAGATTTACTTTGCTCCATAATTTGTATAACATTAAAACTACTTATTTTATTAAAAATCTAGCGCAGGTTGCCTCCTGCATGGCTATCGTAGGCGAAAAATATTTATGAAGCAATACACAATCAAAAACATGAATGTGTGCGTGTATATGTCATCCGGGATTCCGGATTGCTGCGGAACGACAAAAAATTATTTACAAAATGACCGACAGAGTGCGCTGCGCTGCAGCTTTTTTGACGTTCCTTCACATTTTACTCATGATAGAAGATACGGGTACGATAAGATTTTATTACAAGAACGTTGCTAAAGATAAAACGTACATACAGTTTTGAAAAATTTATGAATTATGTGATTTTGTAGTGCAAAGATTACGGTCAAAATTTATTTGTGTTAAAAATATGTATTTAAAGTCAGTAATGTGGTCGTCGTTGAATGGAACGTTATCAATGTCATCAACAATGCTGCCAACAGTACAACGTTAACTAATCATAAAGGCTAGCGTCAACCAGCAGCGTTGCCAACCGGGTACATATTACACATTTGACGTACTATTTTAGGCTCCCATGTGTAATGTGTAATCCTGGCCTCTCATGTGTAATTTCGTAAGCTCTAAGCCAAATTAATACCTCAAACATTGATAGGAGTCAGCGCTGCTTGCTATTCATTTATCGGAACGTAGAACTGATTATAAAAAAAACTATACAAACGTCAGACAGAAAGCTATTTTACATCTCTCTTGCAATTAGATGAACTTAAAAGCTTCCTTTTCCACACTACAGACAGATGGATCAGCCACGTTGTCGTTGTGGTGTAGTGTCACACTACCCATCCAGTTCGAAAGTGTGTTACCAGTGCTTCTGCCTACCCTCGGTCGTCACGTAGGGTTCTGTTGAGAACCCGTAACCTCGGCCTCCCACCAGCGGAGGGGCACTCCAGGGTCCTGCGTAGAGGGCAGGCTACGCTTTACGCGAACCAGGCAAATAAGAAGATGCCCTTCAAGGGCTAAAAGCGCTCCGCGCTCAAGAGTCGCGACAGGGTGTTCGTCCGAACGAACACCCAAGCTGTCCCACGTGTTCTAGACGCCCACGTGCATCGTGGACGCCACCCATGCCAGGTTCGACGGACTCTCGTCACCTCTCGCCGCCTGCTGCCGCCGCAGCAGTGATAACCGCTGCCTGCTTCTCCCTCGCCGTCTCCGCTGTCCCAGTGTAGGCAGAGGTACAAGAAACAATAGTACCTGCTCGCCCTTTGGCCCACGGAACATCTTCCACCTCACCGACAACGCTGAGGACCCGCACGGTTCCGGCTACGAGGGTCACGTCGCCGCTGTTCATGCACCTGCTGAACAGCTCAGGTACTGGAGACAGTCCAGCGGTGACATCTGCCCAGACATCCTATGCGTCCACGCTGACGATGCTGAAGCCTACGTCGCGCAAACCCAGGGAAGACGTCGATACCTGCACCCACGACGTCTATGAAGATGACGGGGTGTAAGAAGAAGCCGCCGCTGATAGTGGTCGATCTGCTCCCGAACTGGAGCTACCACTTCGGTGAGCTAAAGAAGGAGCACGGTCATGCGCCAAATGTGCGGCCCTACATGTCCACAGAGTTCTGATTCCTGGCGCAAGGCGAACAGAAATTCCGCGTTTACCAGCGCTACTTTACCGCGCTGGAGGGCTCCAGAACCAGAATATCCTGTTGTTCGCCTACGCAACGCACCTCCGAAAGAGCGGCCAGCCAAGGACGCGATTAGAGACCTCCCCGTGGACACAGATCCGAAGGACATCCAGGAAGAGCTGACCACCCTGGGCTACAAGGTGGACTACGTGCGTCCCATCAAGGCTAGCCAGCCACATGTGCCAACTGTGGCGGCTCGCAGCCGGCCAACAGTCTCAATTGCTCCGTACGGGGCACAGCACCTCTTACGAAGCCCGTCGAACTGAAGAGGACGGAGGCGGCACCGAAGAGGGATTCCAAAACGTGGCTGGATCCCTTATGGCGGCTGCCATCGACCCCTTCGGAATTACGACGACGAAGAAGCGGAAGTCTAGGAGGCGCAGGAGGCGAACATCGCCCTCACTCCCCAGGACGTGGAAGCCCCGGGCCAGCCATGTCAAGAGCCATCCAGGGGTTCGTTGGACGCGGTCGGTACTCCATAGAGTACATCTCAGGGAGAGAAGACGAAGCACCAACCGACCCCAATACAAGTGAGCTCACGAACAGCCATCCTAGAAGAGAACAGAAAGGTCTTGATCAGTGCAATCAGGACCCCTCACTGAGGTCCTGATCGCGCTCCGCACGGGAGCGGACGCAACCTTTATCGACGCCTCCAGCGCCTGATCCCGTCATACAGCGGGGTCATAGCCACTAGGATGAACTGGAGGCTCTAGGACCCAGATAGGCTGCTCAGGGTGGTACTGTCCAGCACAGCCTGACGTGGCCTTCACCTGTCCACATCCACTACTCCACGTCGAGTAGTTAGGATCGTGGACACACTCCCAGAGATGCCCGGCTACCGCCGCTTACTGGATATGACCGCTGCCTCGGGAACCATACACCAGACATGACCCACCAGATGTAATCAGCCGCCGCTGGCTGACGGGTATTAGTCGGCCTCCTCCATCACCCGGCTCGTAAGACCTCGTCGTGGCGTGTAGTTTTGCCTGGACTCCAGGAAAACCACGCCACTTACCAGAGCGACCACCCATCGCCCCTGTAGTCACAGGTGGCGTGTGATAACCCCCCTAAAGTGGCTCAGCCACGTGAACGTCTCTCTAATAGCCACAAGCGGCCGTCGAGTAGAACTCCACGTTCAACCATTCCGTTCAGAAGTTTTATTGATAAAACACGGGTGAACGTCCCCCAGGTAAGTTTTCTCAAGAAAAATAATAATTAGGAAAAAAAATGCGCATGTGTAATTTTACTTCAAAATGTGTAATTTTGGAGGCGGAAATGTGTACTTTGGAAAGTCGGTTATGGCAACACTGTCAACCAGACGCGTGCACGCGATATAACGTGACGCGCGCGCGCAAAAGTCGTAACGCATAGGTAAAAATGTGATCATTGCGAAAATATATGACAGAAAAAGCCGCTACAGATCCAGTATCGCATGTTTAAAACATCTTAAAATTAAAAGTACTGGTGTGATTGAGCCTTGCAAGCGTGTACGCGATTGGTCTGTGTTAGTCTTAAAAATCCATAGACAAATGATGTGTTTCTTTTTTAACTCACGCCGCCCGCCATCTTGTTGAAATTACGATACGCGCGTCAAACGGCTATAATTTTGTAGTTTTGTGCGTATTTTGGCTCTTTACGGAGTTTTCGCAGTATTTTCTCGCTTATATTTAGTGTGAAGATCTTTTACAGTAAGTGTAACTACAATTCAATGGGTTTCATGCGTATTTCTGACGTGCTCGTGTCCATTTGTTTGTGCATGGACCCGGCTTCCGAAATATCGATTTTGCCACGGTTTTAGACTATCTTCCTGTGTAAATTATTTGCATTTAGTTTATTTTGCAGCCTGCTTCGCGATTGTAACACTGCGCAATGGAGAATAACAACCAAAGAGAAAAAGAACGAGACCGTTCCCGGCGCGGTGACAGACCTTCCAGGTTTTCTGATGCCAACAACACTCGAGAGCGATCCAGTGACCGGGGGGATCGTTCCGAGGGAAAACGACTGTTCGTGTCTAATATACCCTATGAGTTCCGCTGGACAGAACTAAAGGACTTGTTCAAAGAGAAGGTAATGTAACCTTATCCTTTCACTACTCTCTTTTCTATGAAATCAATATTACACATATTTAGAAATCGTACTAAGACACAACTTATCAGTTCTAAAACTGAACAACATCCTATCAAATCCAGTTTCTATGAGTCTTAGATTACCTGAACTTGATGCCCTACCTAAATATATTTCCAGGTTGGCGACGTAGCTTACGTTGAATTGTTCAACGATGAAAATGGGAAGCCTCGGGGCTGCGGTGTGGTTGAATTCACCAACTCTGAGGCTATGAAGAAGGCTATGTTTGTTATGCACAGATATGAACTGAACGGCAGGAAACTTGTACTGAAAGAGGAAACTGGTATGTATTATCTTGTATCATTGCATTATATTGCAATACTATTTGACCTTGTAACAATCTACTATATGAATTTTATTAAATAGAGAAACATTAGAAAATATGAGGAATAATGTTGATATTTTGTTGTATGTCTCTCAATACTGGCATGTTACATTTACCCTTTGGAAGTTGCTTCTGCAAGAGAAATGTTAATGTTTCACTACTTTATTTGTAGGTAATGAAAGGAGAGCCAACAACAGGTCCAGTGGCGGCGGCGGCGGTGGTGGAAGCAGGGGCCACAGAGACGACAAGGATGGGTAAGTGGTTGTGACGAAGCGTCCATACATGCCGATTCCCATCGGCTTCCCTTCCAAAAATTTAGAAATCCATACTCTCACATCCATTTTCTTTTAGTAAGTAGTTTTTAGCTTGAGCCTTCCTTTGTTAAAATGCCACCCTTCATCACTGGTAAGTGGGCTTCTGACATAGATGGGTGATTCGCAAAACACGCTATTTTTTTGTTCATGAGATATAAAAAGCAGAAAAGTGGATAAATATCTGTTTTTACGTAATGAGATTATAGTATTTCATTAAAACTTTCAACCTGCGGACGGTGAATTTTGTGATAGATCGTTTAATATTTATTTTAAAATTTTTAACACCAAAAAGTACGTTTCGGTGGTCTGTTCAAAACCCACTTTGATAAGTTTAGAATTTGAAAAATAAATGTTAAACACATACTATCTCTCTTTTTAAACTTTAACACGATTCAAAATATCTTCAAGATTGTCTTTTTAGTTGGCCATTAAATAATGTTTAGCCATCTTCATTTTATTTCCCGTTCGCATATGTTACAAAGATTGCGCGTCTCATCGGTGGTACAAAAAAAGACACACTTAAAGTGATTTTTTTTCTTGTTCTCAAATCCAATAGAACTCGGTTCATTCTATTCAAAATTTTGAAGACAGTTGACTTTCATTTGTAACTGCTGTTTGTACTTTGAGTGCAAAATTTTAGTTGATTCGCACGAAAATTGATTTCTGGCAAACCTCATAGGATCTATTCGGTGACCGACATAAAGTGTAAATAAATTATTTAATAAATCATGTATACCAATTTGTTTGTAGATTTTATTGATATCTTTACAAAAATGTTGGTTCTTTCTATAAAATCTTAAAAATTTGAAATCTCCGCCCACCTGCGAACGTAAATTCCGTTCGGTGGTCATCTTTTCGGAAGTCACTATTGGTAACCGAAAAGACGCTTGGTCACCGAAAAGATCTTTTAGTGCATATTCTGTTAAAATTATATAAAACTAACATTTTTTTTATAATATTATGACTTTTAGTGAACAGTTGAACGTATTCTTTTGTTAAAGTCCCACCTGTTCTCATTTTATAAACGAGATAAGGTTGGTAAATAGTAGACTGGGAACAGATGCGGCGCTTTTATGCATTTTAGTAAAGTTGTGGTGGTAAGCCTGTTTTTCCTCGCGTGATTCTTCGGCCTTTGCTGATACAGGGTAGTAAGAAGCAGAATATTTTCAATCCCATTCTCCAACTCCGACTTATGATTACAAAGCTTGGCCTTAGAATACGCCAAAACTGAGGCGTGTGACCAATCTGCACAACCAAGCCTGGGACCATGCTTGCAACTGCAAAGTCTTCATCGATACAACATCTTCTCACGGTTTTCACAAGGGGTGGCTTACAAAGGCTCTTCTCAAAATCTTGAAGGCCTTTGACAAGGCAAGTTTGCTCAGCAAACTTCTTCCTTATGACATCCCAGTTCATTTTTGTTGTTGGAATTTTCTTCGGCTGATTTTCCAACTTAATGGCCAGGTTTCTGTAGGAGTCTGTTATCAAATCACTAAGACTTTCTGCTGCTCATCAATGTGCTTTTTTGCGTGCGCGTTTAATAGTACCGTCTTAGAGTGATACTTGCCGTAAGCAAAAGCAGTTGGAGATGAAATGCCTTAGTCTGATAACGAAAGTCAGTGAAGAGAGAATAAGTTTGATCTTAAAACAACAAACTCCTAATGAGGTGACGACAATCTGGTCTTATACAATGCCAACAAAAGACCAGCGTATCGTTGCTTCAACGGTAAAATTAATCTTCTTGAATTGGCATCTACTTTTCGAGATGCATCTGTGCCTGCCCCTGAATAGCTTGATCCCCAAGGCATAGAGCTCTAATCAAACCAAACTCAAACGGTGGCTACGAACAGGGAATCCTGAACCGAGTGAGGGATACCTTACACCTGAACAGCTTAAAGCTCTTCTTTGGTCAAGGCTCCTGCATTTACTATAGCAGTCACGTCAGATGGCATACTTGACTTGGTTGAACGTAGAGGTTTATTGGCGACGATTGAGCATTTGGCTATGAAGTATACATAATTTTACACACACTTCCTTGTTTCGCCAGCTCATTTCCACCACCAGCCTCATTCACCATCGGCCTATTTTTTTGCACGCATTTCAAGACACCTGCACCTGGTTGCAATTCTGCCAATTCGGTTGGATTAAGTGTTTCCTACTGGCTTTCAATGTATGCCTTGCTGGAACACATTATCTGCATATGTGTTTTTGAAAGCACCTATACAATCCTAATGTCTCCAGGCTGAGAGACGTTTTCCGTTTTCGCTCGCATTATCATCATACAGACAGGCCACTCTCTTGTGTCCGATGTACGTAATTTTGGACTACCGAAAAGTTGTCTTTTCGGTGGTCCTTAATATTTCTCAACTTTTTTTACTTTTTATAAACATTTTTAGGTTTTATAACTGTTAATTTTATTTTAATATTTTTCTTTTATTTAAATTATTTGATAAAAGAGACTATTAAGAGTACATTTATCCATAAAAAGTCTTTTTGGTGGTCATTGCGACTTTTCGGTGGTCACAAAAAAATGTATATTTGTTATATTATCTGAATTTATGGTAAACGATCTCATAAATTATATTCCTAAGGAAAGATTTTTTATTTTACATCGAATCACGTTAAAATATTGGTAATATTTCATTTTTTTTATTTTTCAATTTTTCAATCCCTTGAATGCGAATGGCCCAGATATGAGGTGGGTTTTCATTTAGGAACATTTCTGGGACAAAGTTCTGAAACATTATATAGTCACAAAAAAATTCCAAAAATGTTCCCAGTGAATACTCATTTGAAACATAGTGTCTGGCAATTGCTCAGTTTATGTCTGATGTGTGTCTTATACAAAGTTTCTGGGATTTTGTCCCCAATAAATACCTTGCTTTATAGAACAAGTTATAACCCCCTGCCCTGCAGGCTTACATGTTTGAAAACTGATACCAGGGTTTATTGGGTCATTCAATGATTTGGTGTCCCATATAAAACTACTTGCATTTCATAGAAATCTTATTTTTTACTTTTTGTTTGTTTTGTCTTGGCTGTATTCAATGTATTATATTGTATTATAGTTTAAAAATAATCTAATGTGCTACACAAAATGAGGACTGTATATCAAACCTTTGGAAATGTTTCAGATGGATGAATAAGTCCAGAGAGCCAGAGAACTACAACACATATGGGCTCAGTCTGCAGTTCTTGGAGTCCATCAATGTACAGCCGCCACTCTTGAAAAGAGTGTTTGTTGCCAATGTAAGCTCTTATTTTTAGGAGCCTCATGCCAAAAAATAATCTTTACATTCCTGTAATGATATCTACATTCAGACCAAATGACCAATCACAACTTTAATTCAATAACGATAGATTTCTTTTCTTTTAAAATGTGTATTGTATGTGATAATCTCCACTAATATTTTTCATCAAATCACAAAACCTCAACTTGAAGTTGTTTAAGGCGAGTGGTGCTGCAGAACTACGCAACATAAACAAAACGAATCTTCTTGCAAACAATCCTTCAAAATGTTTTTGTTGCTATCAAGTTTTTTGTTTTATCAAAATTAAATTCAAGTATTGTTTGTATGAAGAGATAATATTATATAGGCTGTATTTTTATTAGTGGCGGATCCGTTAATCGCTCATCCTATAAAAAATGGCGCCACAGAGGAGAGGTTAAGGGTGTGTTCTGTCAATGAAACTGAACAACTTTCCCCAAGGAACATATGATGAAAAAAAAAATTTGGCCCTCCCATATAAATTGACCCGGCCGGCCAACACACTTGGTATGGGAAGACCAAAATTTTTTTTTGTATTTCGACCTATGTTCCTTGGGGAAAGTTGTTCAGTTTCATTGACAGAACAGACCCTTAACGGATCCGCCACTAATAAAAATACACCCTATATTTTCGTGAAGTGGCACTACTTCTGTGGCACCACTCGCCATAAAGTTCAGGTTGCTACAAACATTTTTAAATGTATAAAGCTTTAGCTCCCATCAACTTTATTTTTACAGTTGGATTACAAAGCCGATCGTGCCAAAATCAAGGAGGTGTTCAAAATGGCGGGTAAAATTCGTAACATTGATTTGGCGACAGACAAAGACGGCAACAGCAGGGGATTCGCTGTTATTGAGTACGACCACCCAGTTGAAGCTGTACAGGTAATAATCAATTTAATAATTATAATAAGATTACATCTCATCATCACATCAGCTTGTAACAGTCCACTGGACAGCTGTCTCCCCCAGAGTACACCACAAAGCACAATCTCCCGTTTTCGCCTTCCAGTCGCTACCAGCCTCTCTATTTAACTCATCATTCTATTTAGCCGGAAGGCATCAAACGCGACGCTTGCCGAGCCGTGACGCGTGGCCTTCACTACATATCTAGCTAGATGATTGATATAAATTTCACTTTTTCATATTTTATGATAACTTTGTTTTACATTCACAGGCTATATCAATGTTCGACAAGCAAAACTTGTACGAGAGGCGAATGACAGTAAGAATGGACAGGGGCGGATCTGACAAACAAGAGCTCAAGCTGCCTGAAGGTCTCAAAGGAATCGGTCTAGGTCTGGGACCTAACGGCGAACCTTTACGCGATGTCGCGAGGAATCTACCTTCAACTCAGCAGCAGAATAACATGAATATTACGAACACGGGGTCCTCGATAGGAACCAGCGTGCTCGGTGCGGTGCCGGCCGCCGCCAGTGTGGCTCTGAATGGTCTCGGAAGCCAGCTAGCCACCAACCAGTTGACTACCAACACTTTGGGAGGAGGTTTGGGATTGGGGGTAAGAATTTTCTTTCTTAACAGCTATATATCAATAGAAATAAAGAAGACTAATTACAAAGTATGATTTGAACCTGTGTTTAACAGGAAAACATGCAAATGTTGTGACCAACTAAGCTGTATTTTGTGCAGAGCTCACAGTCATTAGAGGCTATTGCGTAAATTATTAACCAGTTTCGGTCTGGCTGTTTTCTATGCAGTATACCTAGTTTAGATTAAATTGCGATAGAAATTCAAACACACAATTTTTACTGGTTTTAATTTGAAATCCGCATTTCAGGCTCTAGGACTGACAGGCTTGGGAGCCCTCCAAAACCAGTTACTGCAACAAGGTCTAACCGCCAACGACCTGGCGACCATGCTCACCGCTCAGGCGCAAGCTCAAGCTGCTTCTGTCAATAATGCTCTAGCAGCCAGCAATGACCTTACTTCCAATGTGCTGAACTCTGGGCTGGGCAACACTGTGCTCACCAACCAGTCTAGTATGAGCATGAGCAGTGGACCACTGTCTGGTGAGACTTGCTTCAATATTTCAATTCAAAAATTACCTTTTTCTAAAATGTTTCTTCTGTATCAGTCTGTATGTATATTCTGAAAATGTTTCTCTAAGTAGTCCCATTACCAAAGTAACGGTTTTATCTACACTGTCAAAAATGTCCCATTCCAAAATAATGTCCCATTCCAAAAAATGTTCCATTACAAAATAAGTCCTATTCTTAGTCCTATTCCACAAATTTCCTATTCAAAACTGTAGACTACGCAAAAAGTTACATCCTAAATTTTCTATTCTGGCGACAATGTCGATAGCTCATGCGTACGTTGTAATGTCACTGATAGACAACACCGATAAAAAAATTTAGTAAAAAAATTGTATTACAGCTAACAGACAGATGGGTGGTATGGCTACAATTCCCGGACAGGGCTACGGGCGCGACCCCCCGGTGCAGACCACCAACCGCGACAAACCCTCTGACATGGTCGTCATTACCAATGTAAGTTGCATAGTACAACTAAAATAGTTCTGCCCTGAAGATACAAAATAAGTTAAAAATACTATAAGATTGTTTTACGCTTCGATGAGCTACATGATTGAATAGCTAAACGAATTTCGCTTCTTTCATCTACATTAATAAGTTTTTCTTTTCAAATTAATTCAAATCCGTAGTTCTATAACCATGGGATCAAATCTTTACCATAGTTGTATAACTTATTTGTGGTAGGACTGAAATTTTTCTTTACCAGAATCAATCTGCTGATACTACTTTCCCATAAATGTTTTCCACTTTTAGCTCCCACCTACAGTGACCTGGCAGTTGATCCGCGAGAAGTTTAGCGAGTGTGGTGACGTGAAGTTCGCTGAAATGACCGCTCCGGATACCGCCATTGTGCGTTTCCACAAGGAATGGGACGCCGAAAGAGCTATCAGTATCCTTTGATAAAAACACTTCAAATACTACTTAATTTATTTTTTTACCGTTGATACTCTTAGATATGTACCTACCTACTTTCAACATACGGAATAATAGTAATATTTTGTTACCTCTAACTTCCTTGTTTTCTCCTTTCCGAAAGCTAAAAAGGTACTGGGACTAGGGCTTGTTAACTTTCGGATCAGTTAGGTTACAGAAGTAAATTAACAAAGCAACTTGTTAACTTTTGGAACAATTAGGTTCTAGAAGTAAAGTAAATTATCAAAGTAACTTGTTAACTTCTGAAAGTGAACTTGTTAACTTAGGTTACAGGAGTAAATTGATTAACAAATCAACTTGTTGTTGTTTTGGAACAGTTAGGTTCCAGAAGTAAAGTTAATTATCAAAGTAACTTGTTAACTTTTGAAAGTTACTTTGTTAACTTTGGTTACAGGAGTAAAGCTATTAGCAAAGCAACTTGTTAACTTTTGGAACAGTAATAGTACATTACGTCACAGGCCGAGTATATAGCAATTTCTGGTCGAGTGGCATTGGAAGGCCGAGACGAAGTCGAGGCCTTCTAAAGTAAACGAGACCAGAAATTGTTATTTCGGCCGCGGATTGTATAGTGCTTTTCTCCAATTTGCAAGGAAACATAAATAATAAACATTTAAATCGTGACAAAATTGACACTTCACAACTTCCTAAAGTTCGCATGCGCTGGTTTTGCTTACGTTCCGTTTCATAAAGAATGCGCGGGAAATTCACATTCAGCCTTCAAACTTCAAACAAATTGTGATCTGTAAAACACCTAATCACGAAAGTGTGAAGTTAAAGAACCTTTTCTTTACCGGCCTAGTCCGGCAATTTCTATTACAGTCCTCTGCGCCTTGACAACATAAATGAGCCCATTGACGTATTCTTTTTTTAAACTAATGAAGCCATTTCCGAGCAAATTGGAGAAAAGTAATTAACGAAGCCACTAGTAAACTTTTGGAACTGTAACGTTACAGGAGTAAAGTAAATAAACATAGCAACTTGTTAACTTTTGGAACTTTTAGATTGAAAAAGTCAGGGAAATGACTTACAATTTTAATTTTATAGTACCTTTCCTTTTCCCATTTTAGATTTTGGAAAGTGCGATCCTCAAATGTGTTATTTTACAATTTTTCTTTGATATACCTATTACCAAATTTTAATATTTTCCTGAACCAAGTTTCCAGAAATGTTTGACAGGACTCGTATTGACGGAAGGACAATTGATGTGCGCTTCTTCTAAAGCCAGGTAAGAATAAGTTTTAATATCCATGTTTTAGGCACTGTGGTAATTGACTGATTTCTGTTGTTTGCGAAATGATCATTAATGTCAATACTCTGCACATTTTCTTGGAATCGATTCGGTATAAGTGTTTTATTTTAATTAAGTGGACTGTATAATAAATATTGAGAAATTATAGCGATACGACAATATTAATGCAATTAATCAATTGAGGGCATGATTAAAAACTGACTCACCGAAATGTGCTCCAATAAATCCAGCCAACGCTCACCTCGGCGAGGCTTTCCTGGCCAGTACTTGCACCCACACACTGGGAGTTACGACCGCGAGCACGTATCAGTCTGTCACGCCTTCAACTATAGCTTTTTATAATATTTAATGCAAAATATTTAGCACACGACGCGACAGGCAGCCATTCGAATTGGCAACGAAAACGGAAGAGAGATTCTTTTTTTTTTTTTTTTAATAGTGATGTCACTGTGGACAGGCGAAAACCGGAAGTTTACAAAGATCGATAAGCATTCGGATACGATAATCCTTAACATTTTCCGCCCACCAAAATACAGCGTATTTTTAGTTAAACATAGATTATTATTTAGAAACGACAACGACAAAATACTTGACATTTAGTTTATTTTGCTTGGATGCAACTTAATCCTACAAAGTTAATTAAAAAACTACGAAAAATATAATAAAAAAAGACTTAATTTTAAGGGCTACAAGTTAACAGAGAATGTTAATTTTCTAAAGGCAGAGGGCACAATTTAACGACCGGTCTTCTGTATTCGCCAGAAGCCGTTCGCACCGTTACTACTCGGCAAACGCCATCCGCTCCGGGGTGTAATGCTGCAATCCTGCCAATTTTCCATTTCATGGGACTACATTGTTCATTAACCAAAAGAACAAGAGTACCTACAGAAATGTTGTTCTGGGTAGTGAACCATTTTGGCGTTGCTGCAGAGTATGAAGATATTCAAGGTGCCACTTGCGCCAAAAATCTTGATGGATTTTCTTTAGGAGAGTCCATCTGTGCAAAACACTGACTTTAGCATCGACTACCTTACGCTCAGGTAAGATAGTGAGCGGTTCCATGGTCAAGAAATGACCAGGAGTCAAAACCGAGAAATCATTTGGATCTGTGCTCATTGGCGATAGAGGACGCGAATTGAGCATGGCCTCTACTTGAGTCAAGACCGTATAGAATTCTTCGTAAGTAAGACGTTGAGCTCCTATAGCTCTAGTCAAATGGGTTTTGACTGATTTTACACAAGCCTCCGCTAGGCCAGAGAAATGTGGACTACCAGGAGGGTTGAAGACGAAATCAATATGCTCGGAACGAGAGGCAGTAACCATCAATTCACGGAATATGTTGTACGCACCGATGAAGTTCCTCCCTTGATCCGAAATTAAACGAGAGCAACGACCACGCCGGGAGACAAAACGCTGTAAAGCGGCAATGTAAGCCTCAGATGTTAACTCAGAGACGAGCTCAAGGTGCGTAGCTCGAGTCGCTGTGCATACGAAAACACATATATACGATTTGAAGGTACGCAAACCTCTTCCGCGAGCAGTACACGTATCAAAAGGGCCCGCGTTATCGACAGCAGTGGTGGAAAAGGCTTTGGCCTGGCTTATGCGAAAGGCTGGTAAGTTTCCCATGACTGGTGGCGAAGCTACTCTGGGATTAGCACGAAAACATTTCATGCATGATGAAGTTACAGCACGTACAGCTCGCTTAGACGACAATATCCAAAACTCTTGAGCTAATAAGTTTTGTAGAGTAAGCGGTCCAGGATGCATGAAGCGTTGATGGTATTCTTCTATGATCAATCTCGTTAATCGATGATCACGAGGTAGTAAAATCTGATGTTTAACATCATAAGCTAGATCTCCTTTCGACAGGCGACCGCCCACCCTCAACAAACCAAGCTCGTCTTTAAATACAGACAGCTTACGAAAAGGTTTAGGAAGCAGTGAGGGGTCTGGTTTGTCCTTAGATAAACATCGAATCTCTGAAGCGAACGTTTGCTCTTGGACGTGCTTGACGAGAAAGAGAAGAACTGCATTCGTTTCCTTTGACGAAAGGTTAGAATCTAAGTTCTTCGAAGAGGTGTTGCAGATTATGCAAATAACGAAAACAATAGCCCAAAACGCGCAAGATGCGTGTGAGCGAAGAGTATTTATGTAATATGTCTTCTATGAACGACAGGTTAGTTGCTGTGAAAAGACTATAAATCTTCTGCTCATTAAAGGCAGTTTGGTCAGGACACAATTCTGACTCTGGCCAGGATTCCTGCGGATGAGAAAGCCATGTGGGGCCCGCCCACCATAGCCTGTTCTGGATTATGTCAGCGGGGAAAAGCCCGCGAGAGCCACAGTCAGCAGGATTCTCAAAACCGGCTACATGATGCCAACTTTGAGGTGGAATGTTTTCTTGGATGTGGGCTACCCTGTTTGCGACAAAGGTTTTCCATTTGGAGGGGCATGAACGGATCCAAGTCAAGGCTACGGTAGAGTCTGACCAAGCATGAAGACTGGCAAAAGTATAGAATTCTTTTAGCGCAGCAACGAATGAAGCTACCAGGTCGGAGAGCAGAACAGCGGCAAGCAATTCAAGGCGGGGAATGGAACATCGGCGCAAAGGGGCCACTTTCGATTTCGCACAACATAAGCGAACGATAACTGCACCATCATTCGTAACGACACGACAATAAATGACCGCGCAATAGCCCCTTTCGGATGCGTCACAAAACCCGTGTAGCTGTAACGATGCGAAAGTTTCAACCATTCGACGTGGAATGGTTAGTGAGTCCAACGACGGGAGCTGACTCTTGAATCTGTGCCACTCTTGGGCGATGGATTCAGGCACCTCACTATCCCAGTCGACTCCGGATAACCAAAGTAGCTGCATGAGGTACTTTGCGAGAAACACCACTGGGAGAGTAGACCCAGGGGATCGAAAATGCGGGCAATATCCGAGAGGATAGAGCGCTTGGTACATCGACCAATATTTGACGATGTTTTGAAAACGAAATTATCATCCTTAGGAAGCCAAGACAGACCTAGGATCTTTAGCGATATGTCATTAAAATCTTCGAAATTCCGAAATTGTTCCGAATACAAGTCAGAGTCTACTACGTCTTCAAGGAATTGTGAATTATTGGAGGTCCATTTACAGAGAGGCAGATGAGCCGATGACAAGATTTGCACCAACTCTTGACGAATGAGTTGCGCTTCTGCAACAGAATCTGCTCCTGAGACCACATCATCGACGTAAATATCCCTTGTTAAAACAGTAGCGCCTTTTGGAAAACGAGACGAAAATTCCTTGGCTAATTTTGAAATGCACCAAAGAGCCTGATAGGGGGCGCAAGATACTCCGAAAGTTACTGTGAGTAAGCGATAATCCTTAACAGGTTCATCAGACGTAGGACGCCAGACAATACGTTGATATTCACAATCCTCTAAGTCGACCAAAACTGCCTATACATTTGCTTGATATCCCCAGTAAACACGACAGCATGCCAGCGAAACCTAATCAGCAAATCAAAAATGTTCTTTTGTAATTTAGGTCCTGGGAGCAATGTGTTATTTAACGACAACCCTGAGGAATCTGGGCAACTCGCGTCACACACAGGGCGCAAAGGTGTGGTCACGGAATCGCGTAATATCCCGAACTGAGGTACATAATAATAATGACCGATGGGCTTCGAAGGAGGCAAAACCTCTTCCATGTGACCACTCTCAAGATAGTCCAGCATGTACTTGACATAAGCTTCATGAAAGCGAGGATTCAATTTAAATTTCTTTTCTAAATTGAAAAAACGCCTGAGAGCTATTTCACGCGTATTTGAAAATACAGGTTTCTCCTGAGGATTTTCGAAAGTTAATGGGACCACCATTTTACCCTCAGAGTTCCGATGATATGAAGTTTCCATATAATTTTCACACAACATCTCGGATTTGGATAATTCCACGACATTAGAATTATTTATATTTTCTAACTCCCAGAATCGCTTTATATTATTGTCTAATGACATATTCGACACGAGAAGACAGTCCTTGATTACAGAGGGACGAGAACGAGAACGAGAAGAGCCAGTTTCAGCGGCACAAGCACCCATCACTATCCAGCCGAAAACAGTGCGAAGAGCAATGGGCTGGTCTGCCGTTCCTTGAGCAAAACCAGGTAACAGCGCTTGAGCCAGCAATTGAACGCTGACTAACATGTCCACAGGACCGGGTTTGAAAAAATGAGGATCGGCAAGATCTAAATCTTTAATATGATCCAATAACGAAATATCAAGTTTTGCAGTGGGGACCTCCGAGACGATCTGAGGCATGACCGATGCATTTAATGAAAAAGTTGGTGATGTGTGGTCACCTTTGAATGGTATGATTTCACACGATACCGAACCAAGTGTTTCTGAGGACACACGGCCTACACCGTGAACCGAGCTTTTACTTCCCTGAATTTCTAGTCCCAGTTTGTTTGCACATTTCTGCGACATTATGTTACAAGCGCTAGCATTGTCAAGAACAATCCTTATTGGCACAAACTGGTTTTGATTGTTCTTTATACGAACAACAGCTGTAGCGAACAACAAATGTGTGTCACTACCCGAAACAGCTAATGAGGATGGAGCGGATGGTTGGGCTTCTGGTGACTCTACCTGTGATTCAGTATTATTATTTTGACTATCAAAGTGCAATAATGTGTGATGTCTATTTGAGCACTTCTCACAAACTGAAGATTTTGCTTTACAAAGCTTGACTGTGTGCGAAGGCTGGAAGCACAGGATGCAGAGTCTTTTTTCTTTAATCTTAGCAAACCTCTCACTAGGAGAGAGTTTGAGAAGTTCAGGACACTTGTCAACTTTGTGACAAGTAGCAGAGCACAATGCGCATCCTACGACAGGAGGTACGATAAGAGATGACTTGTTCTTAGGTGCGGGCGGCTTGGTATAACTAGTACTGGGCTTTACAATGTTATTGGCACTAGATTTCACCATTGAATTTTCCAATGCATGGCTTCGCTTCTCAATGAAATGAAACAAAAAGTAAAAATCTGGAATTTCACTGTTTGAGGCAAGTTGTAGTTCGAAAGCTTCTTTAGTAGAAGGATCTAGTTTACTCCATAACAAATGGAAAAGCATGAAGTTAGTGTCAGGCAAATTAAACTTGGATAATCCCTAAAGGTTCTATGAATCCGATTAAGGTCTGAACTACTTCTTGTTTTTGAAGGTTCACACGTTAACAGCTTTTCATAAAAGGTAGAAGCAATCAATCTCTTTTGGTTATAGTGCGACCTCAAATTATTGTATGCGAGTATATAATTCTCATCCGAAAGTGGGTAATTTTTGATAAGATTGTATGCATCACCCTGCACGCTCGACAATAAATAGTGCAGCTTCTCGACCGGAGGTATGTCTCTTTTGTGTATTAAGGAGTCGAAAATTTGAACAAAAGAAACCCAATTTTCTATTTTACCATCAAAAGGCTTTATGTTGATTTTAGGCAACTTGGCACTCACAGTTGATACAGGTTTTTCATCCTTTTTTGATTCAACATTAATTAATCTTTGTTTAATAGACTTAACTTTTGTTTGGAACTGTCTAGAAATTTCCATTTCCGCATCTCTCTCGCCCTTCGAAAGCGACACTAACAATTCCAATTGAGAAGAATGAAAAGCCTCCTCAACCTCCTTAACATCCTGCGAAGAATATCCTTGTAGATCTGAGAGCTCAAGCTGCTCCAGTCGAGAAAATGCATAATCTCTCGCTACCCGGTTCTTATCTGCACTTTCATCCCTTTACCATTCGTCATTTTCCTAATTTTCAGCTATTTTCTATATAAAATACTATGAAAATACACAAAATCAACAAATGTGAGGTTATTTTGTTTTGACAGATGACAAGTAACTTTTCGTTCAGAAATGCTATGAAAAGAACGAAACGCAAGTTCACTCTTTTAATTTAATCTGAACTATAAAAAAAATGAACGAACGAAATAACGAAATGTCAAGTATGGGTGTGTCTTTTCCAATTTACCCGCGTACTTATACGAAAATTATTGAAAAACGTGGTACATTATAAAACACGATGCAAATTGGAAGGCAGACGTATGGTATGCAACGAAAATACGATAACGACACGAAATAATACGAAAACGACACGAAATTAACGATATTTCGACAATATTTCCTTTCGATAGTCGCCTTTCAACAGGATTCGGCCGAAGGAACAAAATGTTTTATTTTAATTAAGTGGACTGTATAATAAATATTGAGAAATTATAGCGATACGACAATATTAATGCAATTAATCAATTGAGGGCATGATTAAAAACTGACTCACCGAAATGTGCTCCAATAAATCCAGCCAACGCTCACCTCGGCGAGGCTTTCCTGGCCAGTACTTGCACCCACACACTGGGAGTTACGACCGCGAGCACGTATCAGTCTGTCACGCCTTCAACTATAGCTTTTTATAATATTTAATGCAAAATATTTAGCACACGACGCGACAGGCAGCCATTCGAATTGGCAACGAAAACGGAAGAGAGATTCTTTTTTTTTTTTTTTTACTAGTGATGTCACTGTGGACAGGCGAAAACCGGAAGTTTACAAAGATCGATAAGCATTCGGATACGATAATCCTTAACAATAAGTGAAGAATTCTTTTTTGTAAGAATTCTTTCTTGTTGCCTGGGTCTATTTTCTGCGTGATCAATTCTCACCTCATGAGTAGATTTTTCTAGACAAGTTATGGGTTCTGCAATTCGTTTAACATATTTTTGTAAATCCAGCAAACTTCTTTTTACTGGACCCTATTTTCCGCTTCTGAATTGACTTCTCATTTCTCCATACCAATATTTAATTTTATATCCTTCTGGGGGCTTATAATCTGCTTGTATTCTGCAGTGTGTCTGGTGTAACAATGAATTTTCTTTGAGGATTATCCCACGAGTTTGCAATCAGTGGCAAGTGAGCGATCTTTTGATCGTCTATCGTCGCTGATTTGAGTTTGACTGCGTGGTGATTATTCTTCTTGTCGCATCTTTCTAAGGTCGACTCCATATTTCATAGGCGATAGATCGTCAATGTGACCTCTCATTTGTCGCCGATCGCGGGCGTTGACATTGCTACAAAATGATCACGAAAAATCTACTCATCGCATTTACATTTTAGGTATCGCAAATAAATATAACGACTTGCTTTAAAATGGGGATCACTTCAGTGAAATTGTATGTTTTTATTGATTTCAGGATGTGTCGTATTGAAGTCGGTCTGTAGTGGGGTTTGTATGACACTGCTGCCTGGATAAATAAACGGATTTTATTTTCGATTAATTTGTGGCTTGATTAATGTTCTTAATATTTCCATAGGGTTGACATAGTCTATCATTGACAATCGTTGACTTGTAATTGTATCTTTAGCTTAATTAGCGGTAAGAGTCCAATGTTTGTTGTACTTCCAATTCCAATAATGAACTTCAATAAATTTTACTACAGTGAAATAGTACCTAACCTGGTGTTCGTTGCTCTTTTTGGAAATCCCACCAATCGAGTTCATATGTATGGTTAGGATCTATCCAAGCTATATTCGAATTTTTGATTTTATACATAGTTTTGAAATATCTGATATTATTTTTTGGTAATACTGCTGGTTGTAATATGATTGACAATGAGTTTGCAGGTATTCGTAAGTATGGTTTAGAAGAAGATAAGTAATTCCTGCTCTCTACCTAAGGATAATGAAAGTAGTTCAGTTCGGCACTGTATTTACTGTATTCGAAAAAGCTCATCTCAACATATCGTGAATATCCAATATCCAGCTAATAATTAGATAGGGTTTACTCTTTACGTCGACAAAACATTTGTATGCGACTAGGTTGTGGATATTTTAACATATGAATCGTTTACAATGGCAAGGTGAAAATAGTTGGTCAAGATGACTGATAGTAAATTCAAGGTTTGGATATTCATTGCTGTAATAGCAGTCAACTGGAATCAAATAAACATGCTTGTAGGTAGTGAGTCGATGATCTACGCATGGTCGCAACGCTCGATCTCAGCACCATTGATAAAGAATAATAAAAAAAAACTTCGAATTGAGAGTGTTAGTTTTAATGTCATGATTTTATGAATTTATGGAATCCTATTCAAGCATAGCTGAGCAGCTTTGACTACAAATAAAACTACCCGACAATCCAGCGGCCTCTCATAGCAAGTTCAAGTTCTGCTCAACAGAAGGAAGAGTTCCGTTCGGTGGGACTCTTTTTCATCTCTTGCAAGTTTTTCATCAAGGATATTCTCATTCACCGCACTCAAGATGTTGGCCGGCGGGAGAACCTCTCCTCCATCAAGCATGAGAACCATTTCTGACTTGCGAAGGTTGCTTGTCATCATGGTAACGAAGTTGTTTGATGACCATTCCATGTTCGACGATTGGTCTTTTGGCAATTTGGTAAGTTACGTAGTCATCGCTAACGAATTTTGTTATTATATTGGTTTATGCATGGGGGTTTTGATAGTCGTTAATTTGAAACCGATTTTCCTTTCGTCCGGACTATGAAGCATATTGGTAGACTACGTTTGTCGAACGAGTCGCTGCTTGTGGCTTTTGAAGTGGCATTGCTCACGGATGTCAACAAATATGTCAAGAGGTACACTACACTGATGGTCACAGAAATGATTTGATAATAATCTGAGGATATAGGGACTACTGTACTGTATAAAGCTATGCCGGGAGGATAGTAAAGTAATCTTTATAGGGCATGCAAAAAGTTCGATTTGTCCTGTGTAGCTTAGAGCTTGGACGTATGAGCTGACGTGATGACTTCTGAAGTCACATTTAGAGTGGATACTTCAGGAAAAAAATCAAGTTGGGATATCAAATCATTTCTGCAATTATGCTTTTGTCCACGAATGGAAGGTGAAACTGCTCTACACTTCGCGAATTGTTCATTGGGTGATTGGATTTCTGGTCGTGTTCAAAAACTGTCGTCCGTCCAACAGTGTTTTCAAATATAACATGAATAAATTGTGACCTTAATAACATACGGTTAAATTTTTCAGATCTCCTATGAGATAATGGGGAAAATTGAATAAAACCCAAGCCGATGATTGATAGTAAACAGAAATACGCAAAAGAATAATGTTCAATAGACAACGAGACGTAAACGGTTTGCTGTGTCGCAGAAGGTAAAGACTCTTTTTTGTTGTCTTATTACCTAAACTGTAATTATTCTAACTGTAATGTGTTTGATAAATAATTTTTGTACTTTTTAGCGACAGTGTGTTGTCTCCACATTAGCTGATGTGAACATCGAATGCTACCGAAGCTCGGAGGATATCTACGTGTAAAAGGCGTTGACGGAAATTTTCAACAATTTAAAAGAGCAAATTTCGTGAAGAAGAATGAACGTATGTATCTTTCTTTGACCTAAAAATAAAACACCGCATCGTTTTTAATATCGAAGATATTCCCGTTCGTGTTATTGCAGTAAAGTTCCTTGGTAAATAACTAACAACCTTGATTATTTAAAGTAGGTATTAAGTTATCACTAAAATTATACAATTAATATAAGGTGAGTACGGTACAAGGAATTAACAATTTTCGCCTAAAATATGTTTTTATTGTTTCAGGTAGGTAAAGAAACCAGATTTATTTTAAGAATAAGTGAATACATTTAATTTCTATAACATGACATGGAATGAATAATTTTTGTACCTAAATTGCGTAATTAAATTAAATTACATGAAACTTTAATTCTTTGTACTTTAAACTCGTACCTACCTACACACGATAACAAATAAATATAATTATAGATATAAATACTCAATAAATGCACATGCTAAAATCGGAAACACTACACAAAAACCAAAAACAGTGAATCATGCTCTAAGAAAACACTTCCCTAACTTGCATCGAATGCTTTATTTTGTGCATCAGTATGTAAAGGGGAATTTTTATCAAAGTGACAAGCATTTCTATCATAGATATAATTGAGGAGCCGATACACAAGTTGATCACGCCTCCTATTTTCACTGGAAAGGAAAACAAAAATATTTAGCAAGAACCTTTTGAAGCAGGTAAAACTGAAACATGTGTTCATGAAAATGTGTTTTGTATTTTGTAACTAATGCAGTTTCTGTTTTCACTTAGTAACAAATAAACTTGTTAACTAAAAACAATACATAATAACCCTCCTTCCGAGGCAGTCGGGAAATTAAGTTGGTAACAAAAATTCATAACCTTTGGAACAGTAGGAACAAAATAAATAATTTGCAAGTAACTTTTTTAGTTTTGGAACAGTTAGAACGAAATAAATAATTTGGTAAACAAGAAACTTTCAGTTTTGGAACAGTTAAAACAAAATGATTAATTTGGTGATCAAGTAACATGTTAACTTATGGAAAAGTGGTAAGAAAATAAATAATAAGTAATTTGTCAACTTTCGGAACAGTAGTAACAAAAATAATAATATTGTTATCAAGAAAATTGTTAACTTTTGGAACAAAAGTAAATATTTTTGTAATCCAATAATATGTTAACTTTTGGAACAGTAGCAACGAAATAAATAAATGATTAAATGAAGTAACTTAATAATTTTTGGAACAGTAGTATCAAAGGAAATAATTTAGTAATCGAGTAACTTTTAATCTCTTGGAATAGTTAGGTAACCAAAAAAAGTAGTTTCGTAGAAAGAGCAAATGCGCCATAGGAAAGAGCGGCTTATCCGCCCTTTCTACAAAATACGATATTATTTAGCTTTTGAAACAGTTATAAAACAAATTAACTAGGCAACCAAGACTTTTCGAGATTATTTTTTAAATATTCATATCTTTGTACTTACGGACGATGTCATTAAAGCTGAAAATGAATTCTCGCACCACTCTACTTTTCGGGTAACTGGTCACTCCGATCCTAAGGCGGTTGAAGTCAGGTTGTGCTATGAAAGTTTCGTCGTCTTTCAGATATACCACGTTGTCGCATAAACTGAAGCAACCACATTCGTGCGAGGACCTTGGCAGTTCTCCATATTTTTTTCTCATGTCTTCTGTAGATGCTATTGATCTCAATTCCACTTTGTACTTGACAATGCATTTTAGTTCGTCTATTCTGCATACTCTTTCGTTCGCTGAGAAAGTGAAATAAAATGCGAGTTGCTTATGTGCTTATTTAGCAGACACAAAAAAATGTGAATGCGTGGGACCTTGGTTATTCCGACGTATTCGATAAAAGTCAGTGGCATTTCTAAAAAACTGATCGTTTTAATCATAGCTGCATGCGTTTTGCGTTTGAATAATTTTGGAACGCCCTATACACTATTGACAGACTGCTATAGGTACAATCTGGGCGAATAATTGAATAACTTACGCAAGGGCTTGTAGAAGTGGGGTACGCAGCCGCAAACCTTCAGGATCATTTGTATTCTGCAATCCAGCATGCAGCGGTTGTAGGAGTAGACGGGATACCTCTCACTTGTAGGCTCGTCGAGTAATCTGAAAACAAATAGGTACAGATCAAATGTCCGAGGCCTAGTGCTGTAACGCATTACTTCGCGTAAGTAAAGGTGCTATTTTTGAACCAGGGTCCACGTTCCACGTCCTATACCTCTATTGTCTGGTTAGGGTATCGCAGATTGAATCACACACAAACACTCTTGTCAGAAAAGTGAAATAATTCCGATTTCCATGCTTCAGATGAAGGCTTAGCGGTCGTTTCACTCCCATGATACAGTGGTTTAAAACTGATATCTCTCTCTCGCCACCGTCTACTTTATGGTCTACTACATAGATCTACTCTATGTACAGCCAAGCTCACGCTGGTAGTTTGCCCGTTCTTATGCCGCGCGCATATAGATCGAGTGTCTATTCGTTCGTGAAGATGACTATCATTGGAAGAAAAAGAGGACCAATAAAAAAAGGACTGCCAGGCAGACTTACTCGTACCTGCACTTCCTCAGCCGTATTTCAGCCTCCTTAACCTCGTCCGTTGTCTTCGTGACCCACATCTGCACGCCAAAAGACATGAAACCCTTCAACATGTGGACGTATGAGGGGCTGGTCGTGAGAATCGTCTCGTCCGGATTGTGGAGGAACACCTGGACGAAATATGAACCTACCATAAGTGAAATAGGGGGTAAGTTGGTAATTTTCTTATCCAGGTACCTAAGTAGTTAAGTTATTGTCGACCCGTCCACAAGTAGCGGGTGCAGCTACAGCGTTTTCCCGCGAAAATAAGACGTTCTCGTGTCATGTAGGTAGGTACGTATGTAATTTATGCAATTAAATCACTAGAAAGATCTTCACCGCAGGACGTGCCTATCAGGCCTTACCGAGAAGTATCAGGCCTCAGCAGGGTCTAAATATAACCTGCACCCACCCACATCGGTCAGGTTTCCCCAACCCTTACATTGCCGCTTAAATTACTCCTTCCTTACTCTTAGCTACGTCGATCGAAGACTACAAATAAAACAATTGTTAAAAATATACAGACAGTATAAGTATCAGCATAGCCCATAATCTGTGTGAAGAAGTCTCGGTCGTGGACTGAGAGTTCGATGTTTTTCTTGCTGTATGATGCCAAGGTGGTGTTATTCCATTGTCTGCAAAGAGTAGCAACAGGTTACAATATAGTGTCCTTTATTTTAAAGAGAATATGTTAGATATCTGTACGTGTAGTGCCGAATTGAAATAGCACTACCCCATTACAACCCGTGGGTGTCGTAAAAGGTTGGCGTAATTCCAGCACGGGAAATTCTCTATAGGGTAGTGCAGCGTTTTCTGTGAGAGCACTATTTTTACCCGACTGCCTCAGAAGGAGGGTTATTCACTGCGTTCATTCGACAGCCGATGTGGCGCAGTGGTTAGTATGACTGCCTGCCACGCAGAAGGTTCCGGGTTCAATTCCTGGTGGGGTCACTCACAAAGTTGATATTTATCACTTTGTGAATTTGTTCCCAGTCTGGTTAGGCCATTGCAGGCTCAACCTCCTGATTGTTCGAAGAGCAAGATGGATCCGTGCTTCGGATGGGCACGTTAAGCCGTCAGTCCCAGTTGCTGTCTATGATGACGGTCGTTACACAACCATGTCAGAGGTCTGCTACATGCAGTAGGCGGTTGAATAACTCTGACACCAGGGTTCATCGGGTCGTTGAACGACTCGGTGTCCCACACGAAGAGAGACTGCGTTCATGAAATCGTTTTAGGTGGGTACTAATGTCTAGCAGGAGACTGGGTTATGTCTAGCAGGGGACTGTGGGGTTGATTATTGTTAGTGATTTCATATTATTTGCAGGAACATTAATCAGCAAAAACTAACTTTTCAATAGAGAAACTTACAAAGGGTCATCAAACGGAGCTATATTAGAATTCACCGTGTGACACATTCCTTGTTCGGTCATCACCGCCTCCACGGATATCGGCCAGTTGGTGTTTGTAGTCATGGAAGAGGCGTCGAAAGCTTTGAAAACAGACGCAGCTATGGCTGCGTAATCTCTCGGATTTATCAGCTGTGAATAAATGGGATAATATTTAAAAATACTGGGTTATTTTTTAGTCAGTGCGCAAACTTTGCAAGGTGTTTCTACTCGTGATTCTGAACAACTTTTATTATGGGAACACCTGCGAATTCGCAAAAAAAATTTGGATTTTCCATAGAAAAATTCATACCTACTCGGCAAAAATGTATGGAACAACCAAAATTTTTTTTAGATTTGGCAGGTGGCACCATAGTAAAAGTTGTTCAGAATCAGGAGTAGAAACATCCTGCAAAATTTGCACACTGACTAAAAAATAACCCTGTATAAGAAGCAGTCGCAGTCACTGCTTAGGCATAGGTATTGCGATTAATTCGTAGTAAACCGAAGTCTACTGCGTCGTTCTCCCACGTCCTACACCCACACCATCCCTATACAAGGAAGTGCGGGGTCTAAAACTAGTTAGGTGCTTACTCAGAATTCCCTAGATCAGGATAATCCTACGAATAAGTAGGTAATACAGGTAAGTCTCGTAGGTAGGGGTATAGTAGGCTAGTAGGTAGGTAGGTCCTTTATGTGCATAATGTCCATTTTGCAAAATGTCCAGTGGTGAAAAAATTACCAGTTTGCATAATGACCAGTTTGCAAAATGTCCAGTTTGTAAAATGACCAGTTTGCAAAATGTCCAGTTCGCAATAAGTCCAGTTTATATGAAATACTGGGTCAATGATCAACCGAACCCATGTGTTTTGGGGAAAGTTGTTCGGTTTCATGGTCTGAACTCACCCGTTAATTTCGCTAATTGCACTTTTGCAAACTGGTCATTTTTCAAATTAGATCATCTTTAACTGGACATTTTGCAATTGGATATTTTGCAAACAGGACATTTTACAAACTGGACATTTTGCAAACTGGTCATTATGCAAACTGGTCATTATGCCAACTGGTAATTTTTTC
This sequence comes from Phthorimaea operculella, assembly GCA_024500475.1. NCBI lineage: Eukaryota > Metazoa > Arthropoda > Insecta > Lepidoptera > Gelechiidae > Phthorimaea > Phthorimaea operculella. The sequence continues at coordinate 4,508,824 of JANFCV010000002.1, read as the reverse complement.
ACCACTGGACATTTCGCAAAATGGACATTATGCACCGTCAATATTTTGTTAGAATTTAGCGTAATATTTCTTAGTTGGTTAAGTTACAGCTACCTATACCTACCTCTAAAATATCAGGAGGTACGTTGATATCCACGGCATCCATGTATTCCAAAGTGGATGATACAATCGCCCACAAATATTGTTCAGTATTTTTTCCTGTTTTTTCTTTCATCTCGCTGAAAGAAGACCGATTTTGTTTTAGTATTTATTTTACGTGTTTGTGTTGGAAACACTTCGATAGTGCGCATCAGTAGGTACCTATTTGTACGCCACTAGTAACAAAACGGATAAATTATGATGATGATAGAGCAATTGCTTGAACTTTAAAGAATGGTGAATCTTGAGCGAAGTGACCTATAGATATTTAAAATTTTTGGATGTGTTTGGACCTCGAAAACCTCGCTCTGGCTACCTACGGCATAATTTGATATCACGTGGGGCGACGGTTCTGTAGGTAGTTAGGTAGGTATATGTATGAAATATTATATGCAGTTTTTTTGGGTGCTTGCCCTTTCGCTGATGAACCCCTAAGCATTCGCCTAGACTGCCTAATGATTAAGCTGGTTACCCCTACACCTTTGAATTTGAACCAATTTTTAAGCAAGTTTATTTGAGAATGTCTGATATAGGTAGGTATTGAGTGAAGTCTATAATGTATAGGTACTTACTTTACAAGGTCAATGAATTTGCTTGAGTCAGCTTTAATCATAGGGCATATTGTAATAGACGGATAAGATACATTCCAATTAAAATAGTCCATTTCCACGCTCATAACTGTTGGGGTTACCTGAAAAATTATGCAAGTTAAATGCGGCATCATTAAGATGTAACTGAAAAGGAAATCCTAACCTACCTAGTAACAACTCTAAAGAGGTCAAGGCATATCTGAAACTGAAAATTACAGATATATGAGTACGCTCGTACTTACCTTAAACCCTGTAAGGGGCAGCTCTCTGAATACTGATAGGGTGCATTCAGACCATGAAACTGAACAACGTTCCATAGTATGGGAATACTAAGTTGTCGGCCGGCCGGATCAGATTGTATGGGAAGACCAAATTTTTTTTTTTCATATTTCGACATATGTTCCCCGAGGAAAGTTGTCAGTTTCATGTGCTGGTTCATCCCTCGAAAGGAACGCAGTACTTTTCCTAACACCTTGTAGGTATAAATCGAACCATGACTCAGTATTATTATTTATGCTGTTGCAAAACCGGTTAAACTTAATTATTGAATACCTTCCTGCCTAGGTAGCAGAATGAGGTTTAGGTACCTAATACCTATTCAATACCTAATACCTACTTATTCAATGAAGATGTAGGTAGGTACTCACGATGAATCTCTCGAATTGCTTTGCCAGCAAATACACAGCAAAGATGAGGTTTCCGGTAAAGAGAAACACCCAAAACAATCTGGAACAGACACCTCGATTACTGCATATTATAGCAGAGGAAGAATACTCGGAATGTACAGTGCTCAACTTTTGAATCTGGTACTCGGTACCAGCCGACCAAGTCGATTTGTACGAACGGTCCAAACTAATTTTCATATATCGATTTGTGTTCTATGGTAAAAGTTGACCAGCCTGTCCTAAGTTTCAAATCATTACTAGTAAAAACCATATTCATGACATTTATAATAACAAAAAAGAAGTGAATTATCTAGCGGGATATACAGGGTGGTTCATGGAGTGACGTCAATAATTTTTTTTTACATTCTTCACACAGGGTGGGTATCCGAAAATACTCCATGTATGTTCCGCGATTTTTTGTATTTTTCGAGATATGAATTTTTGAAATATTTTTTTGGAAAATTTCTGTTGACCTGGTTTTTTTAGTTTTTTGAAGCCTGTAGTTGAGCTAACTGAATAATTTTTTTTGCAGTACAATTTCTATGATTTGTACTTTCTGTCATAAAATTATTAGCAATCTGGTATCAACGGAACTTATAAAATTTTCATTCAAAAGGAAAAAAAATACTTAGCCGGAATCTTGACTTAATACTTCTTAAATTAATTAAAAATAAAAATTGGCAACCCTATGATTTCTTATTAATTTCAAAAAATGCACAGTGCTCTAAGCTTCCATATCAGTAAAAAAAAAGATGTACTTAATTGGCTATTTTTTCTGAAATCGGCCTTTGAAGGTACTCACATGGAAAAATTCTTAGGAATAAGTTGGATCCTACAACAAAGATAATACCTATTTTTATCATTCTCAGGTCTAATTAAGATAGTGATTAAAAAGTATCAAAAAGTCTAAATGATTTGCCTAGGACACCCAAATTTTAGTTTTTTTGACAATTATTTATGTATTGCTACCATTAAGTTTGGTGTTTCTGTTCTGACAATCATTTTATGCATTGCTACCTTAAGTTACGCTAAGTTACGCTTAACGTGCAAAACAATAGCTCGGATCAAGAATACTGGTACCTTTTTCACACACACACGATTACAGTTTACTGAAAAGTGTGCCTTAAATCTGTTCAAGTGAGGAATTTTAATTTATTTCGATACGCAAACAATCTAATCTGCCTCTACAAGGGCCTTGTCGATAAGAAAAGTGACAATGTAATGTGATTGTGTGAGGATATCGAAGGGTTTGTGGTCTTCCTCAGCGTGGAAGTTTCTTTTGGCCGCTTCGCAGCGATTGCTCTGTAAAACTTAATACAAGTGATGCACTCCTGCACACCTAATCTGCATCTCATCACTAGCACTACCATCCAGTAATAAAGCCATCCAGCGCAGTGCAAGTCGTTGAAGATATTCACAGGGAACGCTGCTGCTTATTGCTTGGATCAATCCCTTAGGCTGCAGTTAGATGACGCGAAAACTTTCTTGCGGCGCGGCGACCGCGCGGTCGTATTTATTATTAGCTAGTTTAAACTTTATTAACATAACCACAAAGTCCAAACGCGCGGCGACCGCGCGGCGTCCGCATGAAAGTTGGCGTCCACCGCGCGTTCATCGCGCGTTCACCGCGCGTCCACCCCACGTCCGCCGTGCGGTTAGATCGTTTCCAGAAAATTGGACTTTGTGGTTAGGTTAATAGAGTTTAAACTAGCCCATAATAAATCCGACAGCGCGGCCGCAAGAAAGTTTTCGCGTCGTCTAACTGCAGCCTAAGGCAGCGGTCGGCAACGCGCGGCCCGCGGGCCGCAAGCGGCCCGCGAACGTTATACTTGCGGCCCTTGGATGTCATGTCGTAGATGTAATATGTTGGAGTAATATTAAAATAAATGCACGATCGAACCGCAAACAACCGTACAGTCAACATTAACATTAAAGGCATTATGTTCGCTGCGCGCGAACTCTGAACAACCTTAAAGTAGTGTGTTTGCAAACCCGCATATTATGTTATATTGAGGAAGTACTGAGTCATTTACAAATGAACATTATTGATCTCCAATCTAATGATGTTCTCAAAAGCACTTTCTATGAACTCAATGATCTCGTTAAGTTTTATGGTAGCTTGCCTTCTGATTTCGACGAATTTAAAAAGTTTTTGCTCAGCAGTTTATCACAGTTTTTGGTAGCACTTATTTATGCGAACAAACTTTTTCAATTGTTAATAATTATAAGAAAAACAAATATGAATCTCGTCTCACAGATGAGCATTTGATACCTATTCTACGAATTGCAACCACTAATATGACAGCTAACATACAAAAAATAGCCTCCCAAATACAACCTCAGACATCACACTGAAAATATAATTTCTTTTTTATTTCATTAGTTTCTAATAACATTTCAAAGCAATTTAAGTAGTATTTTATTTATTTTCTTCACCCTTTGATAAATTATTATATAATTCTTATACATATAATTATTATATGTCTTTTTACGTATATGTGTATCTAATCAGGTTCTGGGGTTTTTGTCACAAGTGCGGCCCGCCTCTATATTATTTTGCCAGTCAGTGGCCCTTGCCGGCCAAAAGGTTGCCGACCGCTGGCCTAAGGGATTGACCCAAGGAATGAGCAGCAGCGTTCCCTGTGAATATCTTCAAAGCCTTGCACTACGCTGGATGGTTTTATTACTGGCTGGATTTATTACTGGATGGAAGTGCTAGTGATGAGATGCAGATTAGGTGTGCAGGAATGCATCACTTGTATTAAGTTTTTCAGAGAAATGGCTGCGAAGCGGCCAAGAGAAACTTCCACGCTGAGGAAAACCACAAACCCTTCGATATCCTCACACAATCGCATTACATTGTCACTCTTCTTATCGACAAGGCCCTTGTAGAGGCAGATTAAATTGTTTGCGTATCGAAATAAATTGAAATTCCTCACTTTAACAGATTTAAGGCACCCTTTTCAGTAAACTGTAATCGTGTGTGTGTGAAAAAGGTACCAGTATTCTTGATCCGAGCTATTGTTTTGCACGTTAAAAAGCGTAACTCAAGGTAGCAATGCATAAATGATTGTCAGAAACACCAAACTTAAAGGTAGCAATGCATAAATAATTGTCAGAAAAACTAAAATTTGGGTGTCCTAGGCAAATCATTTAGACTTTTTGCTGAGAATCACTATCTTAATTAGATCTGAGAATGATAAAAATAGGTATTATCTTTGTTGTAGGATCCAACTTCTTCCTAAGAATTTTTCCATGTGAGTACCTTCAAAGGCCGATTTCAGAAAAAAATGCCAATTAAGTACATCTTTTTTTTTACTGATATGGAAGCTTAGAGGACTGTGCATTTTTTTAAATTAATAAGAAATCATAGGGTTGCCAATTTTTATTTTTAATTAATTTAAGAAGTATTAAGTCAAGATTCCGGCTAAATAATTTTTTTCCTTTTGAATGAAAATTTTATAAGTTCCGTTGATACCAGATTGCTAATAATTTTATGACAGAAAGTACAAATCATAGAAGTTGTACTGCAAAAAAAATTATTCAGTTAGCTCAACAGGCTTCAAAAAACTAAAAAAACCAAGTCAACAGAAATTTTCCAAAAAAATATTTCAAAAATTCATATCTCGAAAAATACAAAAAATCGCGGAACATACATGGGGTATTTTCGGATACCCCAAGGTGTGACGAATGTAAAAAAAATTATTGACGTCACTCCATGAACCACCCTGTATATACCTATCTAATAACGGTAAAATATTTCCACTTTACCTTTCAAACCAGTGCAAATCTCGGTTCACGATGTAAGGTATACCGTGTGTTGTAGACACTGCGAAGTCATCTCGTAATTGGTTGATAATAATATCTTTTGTCTCTTTACGCAAATTCTTAATTTTTTTGTTTATTGCCCTAACATCCTTCGAATGTCTTCGTTCTTTTGATATGAAGTTTACTTTCTTTGGGGTGGGGCCACGGCTTTTGACTTGGATGTACATTTCGGGTCAAAAGCAGTGGAGCTGCGTAGCAAAGTACTACGCTTGCTACGACGTAGAACGTGTAAGGATTTTTAAGAATTTCGACCTAAACCAATTAGTTATTTCCGAAATTGCCTTTCATTTTCCTGAAATAGCCTTTTCAAATATTTTAATTAAAACAATAATTGAAATACTATTTTAGCCCTTATCGTAGCACTAACAATCTGTTTTCGCTGTAATCCGTTACAACTTTGTTTTAAACAATATTCAATTCTGATAAATCGAATTTAAACCGTTTAGTTCAGAGATTTATTCCGGAATGAGTTGTGTAACTGAAATTTGGACTGAAAATGCTAGTGGTGCACATTTTCCAGGACATGTCATGTATAATAAAGAATAGCGAAGTCAGTAGAGTAGCATCACCAGCATTTTTTATACCGGGAGTAACAAAAAGGGCAAAAGTTATAACAAGCCAAAGGCGGTCAAGGTACTCATGAAACTAAACAACTTTCTCCATGGAACATTGGTCGAAATATGAAACAACACTCAAAAACCTTTACAATACTAAATAGTAGGAAGGATTTGTTGCATATTCCATTAAACAATAAGTTGTAGGTGCGTGTAATTTTCCCTGACCCAACATTAACCATAAGTTACGAAGTACATATAAATTAAACTACTTACTCTTTATGTTAATTGGGGGTATCCCAAAACTGTATTACATAGTTTTGTTTTGTTTGAAACTTTTGAATTAACTACGTAAACGGGGTCAAAAACTTTATTCCGAGTGTTTACTAAACTAATTAAAATTATGAAATTATCGTTGCTCACATGTTTTATAGAAATACCACGTTACGTATGTAGGTACTAATTTATTTATACCTGTATATTATCGCAATAGGTTTAGTATTTGCTAATATGCCTAAAAAGATATACCTATTTATGATCGTTATTTAAACATTATCAGGTTTGTTATCCAAAATTGAAAAGGTTTTGATATACACTTTTCCACTCTACATATTTTTTGTCTTTACAATTATGTGGACTACAATTGAATAACAGATTTAGTAGACCCGTGGCATTAGTCCGTATTGTAATCATAGCCACCTACTTACTGAATAGTTCAATATATGTATTCTTTACAGAACTATCATTGTTATACGAACAATGGGTACTTATTGAAGTCGTGACAAAATAAATACCGCCACACGAAAATGGTAATTTTGTGCCTAACTAATTACTTTCTATGCCGGGCTTAGCGAGCGTTTTCGTAGAGGATAAAGTGCTTAAGTTTAATGTTAATATTAAAATAATTGTTAGCCGTGATAAGTCCGCAATGAACTTAGAAATTAGCTTAATTAACATTTGGCTTTTAATTTTCAAATTGTCCTTAAATGGAAGGTCTAAATGGAGAGCCTCTTTGAACGAAGCCGGCGAATTTTAGGTGGAAATTGGTTAATAAACGTACGTCCACTGCTGTAAATGGGGTCGCATTATTAAAATTCAAGCCGTACTCGTTTTTTAATGTCGTTACATGTGGCTGGAACTGCTCCTTACTTGGTACAGTCACAAATTAGGGAAACGACGCGCGAGACGCCTAAACAGATGGCTCACTCAGTACTAGCGACGATTTTGACGCTTACTGACTTTAACCGGAAATAACCGGAATCTCAGGGGAAATCAAGATAACAAAGGTGGTTGACACAAACGTATTATCATATGATTTCAGATTTAGTTGTTTTGATATTTCTAAACTGCCAATCGCGAAAATCCGAAATAGGGCCGAGTGAACCTTCTGTTGTGGTACAGTCACAGTAATAATGTGGTACAGCAACGTACCTACCCAACAATCCAACATGGTTAAATTTACTTTTATGAATCCGCCATATACTTTTATGAATGTGTGTTCAATTCATATTGTCTTTACATTTCAGCAAAAGGTTATTAGTTTCATGCGTGTAGAGACGATTTGGAAAACCGTTGTAATAGGTACTACGAATTCACAATACTTCAATCAGTTATGATATTTTCTTTCATGATGAGATTTATTATTCAAAGTAACTTAGTAAATAGAATCTAGAGCAAGAACTTCAATCATTTTTTTGTATCCATCCATTGGACAAAGTTACTAAAAAAGCTGTAATAACATGCTTGCTTGGGACATGTTTCGTTTGCTGTCCTGTGTAAACAGTCTTTATGATGGACCCGACGTTGACGTTGGAAGCTTTATTGTATGAGCTTTCATTTAGGCGAGAGGCCAAACTTTTAGCACCGGGTGAATAAGGACCTTTATTTAAACTGTATCGTACTTTATGCAAATGCGGCAAAATTGCTACCCCTGTATGCTTTGACAGAAAAGAATTGAAACATCGCATCACAAGTGGATGGTTCTTCTGAAGCAGAATGTTTGATAGGTACCTACTTAAACAGTGTGTTACCGGCAAGCGGGCATTTATTCAAACTGGTAATTCTAGGCATCTAAATGTACAACTTTTACCATGAGGCCATCTGTGAAATCACGAATCAAAAAATCAGCTATTTCATACAATTTGCTTCAGAAGGTATCTGGTTTTTCCATGGAACAGTTGTCCTTTTTAGACCCCGTTGTAAAAGTTGTTCATTTAGCTGCCTAGAATCACCAGCTTGAATAAATGTCCGCTTGTCGAATCGGTAACACACTGTATAAGGAGTCGCCTTTGCTTTGATTGCGTTGTTTTCCTTCCCTTTGGGCCTAGGGATCTAATTTCTAATTGGTGAAAGACTCCATATAAGTAACAACGATGTCTTTTTAAATCCGGTTCTTTATGATGGTACAGCTTAATATTACGTGTGAATAGAGGTATTAATAGGACTTACATACTAGAAATGGTATTGTTGGTTAGGTAGTTGTCGAACGGGTTTCTACATGTGTCTATTGTAAGAAAATAATGTCTTAATGGTTATAGACTGGCGCAATCGTGGGCCGTTACTGATCAAGCGTGGCACGTGATAGTGATTTAACTGGAGCCGATCTATTCGCCGCCCATACGCCCGCGAGACTCGTTGCAAACAAACGCGAACTTATCCAAACGCCCGGTTTGTAGTCAAGAATGCCCTAATCGCCCATTTGCTAGCGTTAAGCTCCTATTTATTATAGTAACTAGCGGCCACTATCGTTTTCCAAGCGAGCCGGAGATCGTTTCGTGTTTCTTACTGGCCATTTGTCTGAACCCTCTTACTAATTCAACAAACCCGTGTAAGATAACAAGTTCGTTTCGGAGATTGCCAATGGTATGTTGTCGAACGGTGTAGTTCCCACGGTGCCTCTTACAACGACTACTTATTCTTGTATAGGCCTATAAATGTTTAACTCAATGTGTTATTGCTGTTTTGGGCATAAAAGGCTGTTAGATTTTTTATAATAGTCGTTTGGCACCCAGGTTGTTTGAGCTTTCATGATATTATTGTGTTAAAATGACTACTTCGCTACATTTCTCATTCAATTTAGACTAATGGAATGACCCTCTCTAGAATCATAAATTCTGTTTCGACTTTCTAGTGCTTATTCAAAAACGAAGTTAAAGACTCGCTTTGGGATATTTGAATGCAGATTTCATCAGTTCTTCTTAATAAGTCATTCGTGAAACTTTTCAATATTGTTTATTATGTAAATACTTATTTTAATTCCAAGTTCAAATACTGAGAACAATGATTTAAGTTCTGTAAAGCGAGTAACTACTAAATTCTAGATGTAAAGTAAATAGAGTTCGATAGATAGATATAATTGTATGTACCAGAAAAGACCCATTTCGTTTTTCTCTACAATGTAATGTAGAGTCCACACGCAAAGTTATTTTAAGTAGGTAAGGTAGATTTATGTAAAATTACCCGGGTAGATATAGTAGTAAAAGAATCGGCATCAAAATCCGTTGGTATCCAAAACAGATAGAGAGAGAAAGGCGGAAAGCGCTATCATGTTGTACTATGTAGTATCAAAGAATATTAACCATAGCTACTCGCTGTAGGTTCATAGTGAAATGTCGAGTCTATTGCAGCTCTAGTGATGCTCGTCATCTTGTATACAAGATATAACTGAATTGAACGATTCAACTGATTCAAATTCAGATCGCAGCAAACGTAGAATAAATTATATCGCTATTAAACCCCCACTTATCTAAACCTGTCTAACTTTATCCTCTGAAGGTGTAACCTATTTAAGATCAGAGCTAACCCAAGATACGGCTTAATTTATCTCACTCAGACTACATTTACCTCAGCTGCTACACTGATATTGAAGTCCTTAGATCGTTAGGTACTCATATTATTAGATTAGAACAGATTTCGCTACAGCAGCGATTGAATTCCTCTGGGTAATGAGCTAACATAATACGAGTAAATTACAGTTTCTGCAGCTACTAATTATCTAATATAACTATAAACTACACTCTAATTTTATCGGTCCTTCTCTCACACACGTACAAACACGCTCTTACGTTTGCTAAGTCCCGCGTTTAAAAAAAACTATTTGTGAATAGCAGCCGCTTTTTACAGTTCGCTTCTTCTTCCTCGCTGTTTATACATGCCACGATGAGAAAGGCGTAGCAAACGGCTACGGCGCCGTAGCATCTCCGTAGCAAACACGAATAGCAGGAAATGGTCAGGAATTCTGTATTTTGATTTTTGACAGCACTGCATCAGACGTATTTTATCTTCTGTGTGACAATATTTTCCTTATGAGGAGATTATGGAGATGATGAGACATTATTAAACGGGACAAAAGCATGACCCCATATTTCCCTAATTCAACTTTGCTATTACAATATCTAAGTAGTATCGACGCAATCTCATGAAGTAACAAAGCACCTGTCAATCGCTGAGGATAAATAAAGGCGAATCGTACGCAAAGCGAGGTGCGCGAGTGTCTGACCGACCGAGCTAGATCATTGCTCATTGTCCGAGTTCGTCGGGCATTCGGCGATGGACGCAGGCACGGACTTAGGTAAACAATTGTAGTAGTATTTGGGTCACACGCAGGTCACATCACAGTATTTAGTGTCGAATAAGAATGTCGTAGCACACTACTGTCTACATTTCGTAGCAAAATGCTACGTTGTCGATTTTTAGAGTGCTGTTTTGTACTTGGTTGATAAAATCTATCGAGACAGAATTGTATAAAGAACACTGTCTCCTGCCAATTGCTGAGGATACATAAAGACAGAATTGTACGCCAAGCGAGGTGCGCGAGTGTCTGACCGACCGAGCTAGATCATTGCTCATTGTCCGAGTTCGTCGGGCATTCGGCGATGGTCGCAGGCATGGACTAAGGTAAAGGAATCGTAGTAGTGTTTGGGCTACAGTATTTAGTGTCGAGTACTATAGCATAATGTCTACATTTCGTAGCAAAATACTACGTTGCTGAATTTTAGCGTGCTTTTTTGTACTTTGTTGATAAAATGTGTAGAGACAGAATTCTATGGGAAACACTGTCTCTAGTTGTGTCCATTCCGCCAATTGCGGAGGATAAATAAAGGCGAATTGTACGGCAAGCGAGGTGCGCGAGTGTCTGACCGACCGAGCTAGATCATTGCTCATTGTCCGAGTTCGTCGGGCATTCGGCGATGGACGCAGGCACGGACTAAGGTAAAGAATTGTAGGTTTTGGGTCAATAATGTCAATTGTGAAAGACAAATAAAGGCAAATTGTACGCCAAGCGAGGTGCGCTATTATCTGACCGACCGAGCTAGATCATTGCTCATTGTCCGAGTTGGTCGGGCATTCGGCGATGGACGCAGGCATGGACTTAGGTAAACAATTGTAGGTTTTGATCCAATGCATATTATATCACGCCTATGTCCTTTACTATAATGCCGTGTCGAATAAGAATGTCGTAGCATACTGTCTACATTTCGTAGCAAAATGCTAAATTTTAGTTGATAAAATGTGTCTAGATGAATTGTACTGAGAACACTGTCTCCTGCCAATTGCCGAGGATAAATAAAGGTGAATTGTACGCCAAGCGAGGTGCACGAGTGTCTGACCGACCGAGCTAGATCATTGCTCATTGTCCGAGTTTGTCGGGCAGGCACGGATTAAGGTAAAAGAACCGTAGTAGTGTTTGGGTCACATCATAGTATTTAGGGCCTTACCACAAAAAAATTTAGACCATCGTCTAGGTCATAGGGCGCCTCTAGAAGATTTTAAACTCGCGTTCAACACTTGTCTAGCTTTTTTGTGGTAAGGCCCTTAGCACAAATTAGGAAAACGGCGCGCGGTCGCCTTCCCTTAGTGTCGAGTAAGAATGTCGTAGCATACTGTCTACATTTCGTAGTAAAATGCTACGTTATCGAATTTGAGCGTGCCTTTTTTTACTTTGTTGATATAATGTATATAGAAGAATTGTATTGAAAACACTGTCTTCTGACAATCGCGGTGGAAATAAAGGTGAATTGTACGCCAAGCGAGGTGCGCGAGTGTCTGACCGACCGAGCTAGATCATTGCTCATTGTCCGAGTTGGTCGGGCATTCGGCGATGGACGCAGGCACGGACTAAGGTAAACAATTGTAGTAGTATTTGGGTCAGTATTTAGAATCAAATCAGAATGTCGTAGCCGACGTCTACATTTTGTAGCAAGTTGCTACGGTGTCGACCGAGCTAGATCATTGCTCATTGTCCGAGTTTGTCGGGCATTCGGCGATGGACGCAGGCACGGACTAAGGTAAACAATTGTAGTAGTATTTGGGTCAGTATTTAGAATCAAATCAGAATGTCGTAGCCGACGTCTACATTTTGTAGCAAGTTGCTACGGTGTCGACCGAGCTAGATCATTGCTCATTGTCCGAGTTTGTCGGGCATTCGGCGATTGACGCAGGCACGGACTCAGGAGAAAGAATTGTAGGTTTTGTTTGAGCTACTGCAGGTATATTTGCTATAAAATTTGACCAGCTGAAAGAATTTTTGGTTTTGTGCTTGGAGGAACGGGACGGAAGATGCGTTGCTCTAAGGTTTTGGGTCAATACTATATATGTTGTGTCGAATAGGAATGACGTAGCATGGGGTGTACATTTCGTAGCAAAATGCTACGTATATGTTGTGTCAAATACGAATGTTGTAGCATAGTGTCTACATTTCATAGTAAAATGCTACGTTAGCGAATTTTAGTGTGCTTTTTTGTACTTTGTTGATAAAATCTATCAATACAGAATTGTATTGAATACTGTCTCCTGCCAATTGCATAAGATTAATAAAGGCGAATTGTACACCAAGCGAGGTGCGCGAGTGTCTGACCGACCGAGCTAGATCATTGCTCATTGTCCGAGTTTGTCGGGCATTCGGCGATGGACACAGGCACGGACTAAGGTAAAGGATTGTAGTAATGTTTGGGCCACAGTATTTAGTGTCGAGTACTAATGTCGTAGCATACTGTCTACATTTCGTAGCAAAATGCTACGTCGTCGATTTTTAGCGTGTTTTTTTGTACTTTGTTGATAAAATCTGTCGCGACATAATTATATGGACAACACTGTCTCCTGCCAAATTGCTGAGGATAAATAAAGGCGAATTGTACGCCAAGCGAGGTGCGCGAGTGTCTGACCGACCGAGCTAGATCATTGCTCATTGTCCGAGTTTGTCGGGCATTCGCCGATGGATGCAGGCACCGACTAAGGTAAAAGAATCGTAGTAGTATTTGGGCCACAGTATTTATAGTCGAATCAGAATGTCGTAGCTCACGTCTACATGTTGTAGCAAAATGCTACATTGTAGAATTGTTAACGTGCTTTTTTATACTTTGCTGATAAAATCTGTCGCGACAGAATTCTATGGACAACACTGTCTCCTGCCAATCGCTGAGGATAAATAAAGGTGAACTGTACGCCAAGCGAGGTGCGCGAGTGTCTGACCGGCCGAGCTAGATCATTGCTCATTGTCCGAGTTTGTCGGGCATTCGCCGATGGACACAGGTACGGACTAAGTAGAATTGTAGTTTTTGTTTGAGCTACTGTGGGTATATTTACTATCAAATTTGACCAGCTGAAATAAATGTTGGTTTTGGGCTAGGAGGAACGGAACGGAAGATCAGTTGCTCGAAGGTTTTGGGTCAATACTATATTATGTTGTGTCGAATAGGAATGACGTAGCATGCGGTCTACATTTCGTAGCAACATTCTACGTATATGCTGTGTCAAATACGAATGTTGTAGCATACCGTCTACATTTCGTAGCCAAATGCTACGTTATCGAATTTTACTTTGCTTTTTGGACTTTGTTGATTAAATCTGTCGAGACAGAATTGTATTTGAGATAACTGTCTCCTGCCGATTGCGGAGGATAAATAAAGGCGAATTGTACGCCAAGCGAGGTGCGCGAGTGTCTGACCGACCGAGCTAGATCATTGCTCATTGTCCGAGTTTGTCGGGCATTCGGCGATGGACGCAGGGATGGACTAAGGTAAAGAATCGTAGTAGTGTTTGGGTCACAGTATTTAGAACCGAATCAGAATGTCGTAGCTCACGTCTACATGTTGTAGCAAAATGCTACGTTTTCGATTTTTAGCGTGCTGTTTTGTACTTTGTTGATAGAATGTGTCGGACAGAATTGTATTGAATACTACTCTGTTGATATAATGTATCTAGTAGAATTGTATTGCAAATACTGTCTCCTGCCAACTGCTGAGATAAATAAAGGTGGGTTGTACGCCAAGCGAGGTGCGAGTGTCTGACCGACCGAGCTAGATCATTGCTCATTGTCCGAGTTTATCAGGCATTCGGCGATGGACGCAGGCATGGACTAAGTAGAATTGTAGTTTTTTTTAAGTAATATAATACATACACTACACACAGTCCTTTAGGTAGGTACTATAATGCCGTCTCGAATGAGGTAGCATACTGTTTACATTTCGTAGCAAAATGCTTCAAGATTTTTTGTAGGAGCGATGATTTTTTACTAAAGTTTGAGAATGAATAGATTTTATACGCGAATTATACGTCGAGGCTAGGTGGGCGAGTGTCATTGCTCATAATCGAAGTTTGTCGGTCATTCGGCCATGTGCGCAGGCACAAACTACGGTGAAAAAATCGTAGTTTTTCAGCTTGTTGAATTGTGTCGGGTTATGCTACAACATAAGCTACAACTAATTTAGCTGTCGTAGAAATATTATAAAAGTTTGCTATGTTGTAACCTTGCACGTACTTTTTTTATGCTATGGTAACTAAATCTTCCTTAGCTCAATTCTTTAATAATCACATGTAAAATCCTCTCAGTTTTACTTTGTGATGACTACCTGCATATAACCTGTAAGTATTCGCATGTGAATGCGAAGATACTAAGTATTATTGCTCAATTTTACATTGAAATTTTGGAAAAACAGAGGCCACATTAAGTCAATAAAAGAAGACTTCCAAAATAAGGTAGAATCGAAACAGGAAAGTGAAATTAAATTGTCGCTTCCCACTAGTGATTGAATCTATCGAGTTCCTTGTTACAGTATAATAATAATTCTCCGGACGGTGCTCGGACTAACAATATCTCATCAATATGCATGCTATAATGGCACAAAGTAACTCCTGTTTCAAACAGCTTGTTATCTAAGTACTGAATAATCCTTTGTATTCTGTAAACACCGTCATCTAAAACGACAGTGTTTTTTTAGTTAGTAGGTACGAAAATTTGGCAGGATAATTTTAGTCATCAATATGATTAATATTAATGAGGCCATAAAAACATCATCATCTGCCTGTTTTTTTTCCAAATCAGTTGGGGTCAGAGCAACATTTTTGTTAGAACACAAAAACATGTAGCAACTGACAATGTTTTATATGCGACGGTCTGCCTGACGTCCACCCTCTTTGAAAATGCTATAGTAGGTAGTATCACCGCCACCATAGTCGACAGATATTCAGCCAAGGTCAAGAACTCTTCGTCCTTTTACGAAACACCCTGAGTGGACTAGGGGTAGCACAAGATATTTTTAGCCGCTACTATACGGCAAAATCGCAAAAAATAACCCATACTTTCTGATTTTCTCGTGACGACGTGACAAAGAAACACGGAAAGCGACTCAATTTTATACCACACGGTGATTGATATTAAACGATTGATGGATGATTTCTGGCCCAAGGGTACGTTTAGTACCGTTCGAAGAAGAACGATCGGGTGACGACAGATTGAAACACCGTGACCATGTTACGGTGCAAGTTCGTCAGGTGTGGCCGTGCGACCAGACTTGCGCGCCCGATGCGGCCATAGTCGTAGTATGAAAGTGTATGGCGCACGGGTGTACGCGTTTGTCGCACCCCTCAAATGCGACGCACGACTAATAGCCTGACGGACTTGCACCTTTATAGAGCGCAAAGACATTGTCATAAAGTCAGACAGGTGAACCGCGTGCTTGCGTGCTATGTGTTTCTGTTAATCATCGTGTATTTAGATACATTATTGATTTACTAAAATAAATTCAAACTAATGCTGATGCCCCTCCGATTAAATACTATTAGTGCTTCGAAGAAACGTAGCAGATAATTTTATCCATACTATGCTGAATACATTCTAAGAACTCTGATAACAATCTCCAAAGTAATAAAGATTCCCGAGGAATACTACAAAGCCCCATCCCAGAGCCGTCTCTGCGTCGATCTCGCTTCAATCTAGACCACACTGGATGTTGCATCGTGAAAGTTATTTAAAGTTAAATAAGAATCTTGGACGTCTGTAGGCATCGTTGCCGATGCCACATAGCGTTTCATCTCTCCCGGAAATAAAACTTTTCTGACGCTTCTCAAACTCTGACGAAACGAATTTACTGCCAGTTGCTTGGGATATTTTCGGAGTAGAAATTTAAGTACCTACTCTCTTGAACTGATCTTTAAACTGCCTTCCGGCAGCTGCAAAGCTAAGTTTATGGGAAAATTTAATACAGAATCGGATATTATAGCCGATTTATTTTTAGGAAAAAAACCCCTTTTCTAATAAAAATTTCTATTATTTCCTACTCAATAACGACCTCAATAAAACGGCTCAATCCTCCACCTTTTCCCTTCAACTTGCGATAAAGCAGGCCGTTATGAGTCGACAAAGTTGCGCCCTACTTAAAAGTTGAAGTCGCTAAAGTTAAATCAAGTATCAAGATTGTTTTTGTAAACTTAATTTCGCCTTCCCGCTGGTAGAGACAGATTGCAGGGTTACAAAGTAGAGAGGCGCTTAGCCAATATGCGTACTTGCTTTTAACAATGCTGATACAATCCTACCTACATCATAAAATGTTTTTGTGCAAATCGTGTGCATGTATAACTTTGTAATGTACTGACTTACCTAAAACTCTTTTAATTATCTTAAACTTGACTGAATTACTTTGAGGGCAACTTACTTTTGACAATGTTTTCCTGCGCAGTAGTACCGACTTATGGGTTATAGTAGTACTAGGTAGATACGCCACCAATACTTCTTTTTCCATAACTGCCCTAAATAGGCAAACGAATTCTGCTGTTCTTGAATTGAACCATTTTTGATCACGAGTCTATGACTAAAAATAGGAAATAACAGCTACCTTCAAAATAGCTGTTCTATCAGCGCTCTATTTCCGCGGAATTTATTCAGAAGAGAGCCGCAGTTTGCCGCGGTTGAGCTCAGTTTGGAGCACTAAGTAGCATCTAAGTGCCTAGTTAGATACTAGATAGCATCTGCACTAGATACTTACGAAAATTCAGCATAAGTTTCGCACATTATGAAAAACGCATGTGAGAAAGTATGAGTTCTAGTTAGTTTTCCATAAAGACCCATAATTTAAACATTGAAGAACATTGCATTTCCTTTTTTAGTAAGAATTTGTGGTAGTGCTGGCTAAGAATAGCTTCACCCCATTTTTGTTATAAAACAGGACATGACGTCTAGTGTATAAACAGAAGCAATATCTTGCCTTACATCCTGCCGTGGTGAATTAAATTCATCCCACTAATTCGCCCTGTCCAGCAGTGGACTGTTGTGGGTATTGACAATAATTTTGTTGTAGTTACACATTTAATAAGTCAGTATTGTGAATAATTTACGATATAAATTGAATACATGATAGAATATTCAAACTACAAAATGTTAGTGAACAATTCATCCGAAATGGCATGAAATTTTCACATTGATAGTAAACGTATATTCCAAAATAGATACGTTACATTTTGTTGCTACTTTGTAAATATTTGTTAGGAATTGGGGTACATTTCTGACATGTTACGTATGAATGAAACTCCAATATTTGTCTTTGTAAACAATTCTACCTACATTTAAACAAAAGAGTAAGAATATATAAATATAAACGTAGCTGTAGGCAAGGCAGGGCAGGTACGCATTTTGTTCCTGAAGAGAGCCGAAATGCACTCAAATGATTATTTGTCGCAATGCGGTAGATTTTTCAGTGATATGCCACCTATGTATGCAACATTCTTTAGCATATTAACACATGCAATGGATATTTTTTTATTACGATTTTAAAGTTAGAAAGAAGTGGTGGTACATCCCATGCCACCGATAACCAGTTAATTCTGAAAGGTACTTAAGCTGGTACTTAGTCATGTTTTTATCTTGTTTCTACATGTAAACCAAAACAAGCAGAAAACATAATTTGAGTTCATGAATATTTGAGCCGATTTGAAAAATGAATGTTTCTCTCAAATCACATTTCAGTAGCTACTCAGATGCCGAATCCGATGTATTTTATGCTAAATTCTAATCAACTGATTCAGCTTCTCTCATCCGGAATAAAGCCAGTTGGAATGAACGGTTTTAGACAAAACGGGCTACTGAAAAATTTCTGAATTCCCGGCCTCCATGAAATTTACGTTCCGTTTCTCGTCACTGTCGATTTAATTTGGAGGAGTAGGCGTGGAGAGCGTAAAGGATGTTAGAGAATTAAGTATATAACCACTGGGCTTTTGGGATATTTTATAAAACAAATAGACCTTGGGGAATAATTGTAAAATACCTACGATGTGCGGGGAGGTTCCCTCGTCATCACGCCCTCAACGACATTCTGCGTAGAGCAGTTGTTTCCGCTCAGGTTCCATGTGTTCTCGAACCGCCCGGACTTAGTCGATCTGACGGTAAAAGACCGGACGGACTTACTCTGGTGCCATGGAAGTGTGGCAGGTGTCTTGTGTGGGACGCAACATGCGTTAGCACATATGCCGCTTGCCACATTGGTTTACCATGAGAGCGCATGGGGCCGCCGCTGAGACTGCGGCTGTTAAAAAACGTCGCAAATACGAAGCGCTCCTTCAAAATAGTACGGCTCCTTAGCTGGAAGTATGGTCCCATCTGGCAGAAATCATGAAACTTGGCATGTGTGTAGCTTACATGTGTAAGCTTCAGGAAAAGAAGGGAAGCAAGTTGGACCCCCCCTGCTTCCCCCCTTTACCCCCCCTTTATGTCCCAAATTTCAGTTATCTTTATTTTTCTCGGAAACGATTAGAGATAGGAGGAATTTGTCAAGGCAAGAAATATTTCTTATAAAATTGTCTACAAAATAGTTATTGGGTCGACGTTGATAGGACTTATACTTTTCGAGTTATGCTTCTGGGAAACCCATCATTTTTTTGAAGGTGACTTCCAGCTCTGAATTAGCCATAACTACCATGTGATAGAATTTTCTTTCAAACTTGCTATTAGCTTTTGTTAGTTAGGTAGTCTTCAAAGGAAACCCGCAGAGACAACACTTCAATCACGCCTGTGGGGATGGGGGGAGGGGGGCAAAGTTTATTTTGTCCGAGCTGAACTTGAGGACTTCTGACTCCTTAAGTAAATGGGACACGAGAAATTGAGTATCAGTTTCGAATATATCAAAGACGGATATTCATTTCTGGAACGCTCTTTGGTACATTTCATACAAAAAAAAAATATGTTTCGTTCTCATTCAAACGCTGTTTTCTTCATGACCTTGAGACATATTTACTAGATAATAACACATACTCAAAGACATACTCACCCGAATTATAAAGCTATATTTTATTTTCGAAAATATTAGAAAATACCTAGCCTACAGAAGCCTAAATATTTTTACAAAGTTATGTTTGTAGCTGGAAAAATTTCAAATTCATAGATTTTGTATGCAAAAATAAGAATACCAACCGCAAATGTATATTTCTCAATTGTCGCTAAACCATTCCAGATAGGGAAATGCCCTCATAGGAAATGTTGTTTATACTGAAGAGTTGTTTATGCTGATATATAGAAATTGAAGATCTGGAGTACTTGATGTGGAACATCAACAGCCTAGCTAAACTATTCGAGAAACTTTAATGTCTTCTTAAACATCAAGTACTCCAGATCCTCAATTTCTTTATTCCAACAAAAACTACTCTTCAGTATAAACAACATTCCCTATGACGGCATTTCTCTATCTGGAATGGTTTAGTGACAATTGAGAAATAAAAGTTTGCGGTTGGTAATCTTATTCTTGCATACAAATCTATGATCTTGAAATTTTTCCAGCTACAAACATAACTTTGTAAAAATATTTAGGCTTGTGTAGGCTAGGTATTTTCTAATATTTTCAAAAATAAAATATGGTTTTATAATAAGGGTGAGTATGTCTTCGAGTATGTGTTATTATCTAGTAAATATGTCTCAAGGTCATGAAAAAAACAGAGTTTGAATGAGAACGAAACATATTTTTTTCCAATTTCACTTAATATATTTATATTTTTGTATGAAATGTACCAAAGAGCGTCCCAGAAATGAATACTCCGTCCTTGGTTTATTCGAAAATGATACTCAATTTCTCGTGTCACATTTACTTAAGGAGTCAGAAGTCCTCAAGTTCAGCTCGGAAAAAATAAACTTGGATTGAAGTGTTGTCTCTGTGGATTTCCTTTGAAGACTACCTAACTAACAACAGCCAATAGCAAGTTTGAAAAAATATTCTATCACATGGTAGTTATGGCTAATTCAGAGCTGGAAGTCACCTTCAAAAAAATTATGGGTTTCCCAGAAGCATAACTCGAAAAGTATAAGTCCTATCTACATCGACCCAAAAACTATTTTGTAGACAATTTTATAAGGAATATTTCTTACCTTGACAAATTTCTCCTATCTTTAATCGTTTCCGAGAAAAATAAAGATAACTGTAATTTGGGACATAAAAGGGGGGGTAAAGGGGGGAAGCAGGGGGGGTCCAACTTGCTTCCCTTCTTTTCCTGAAGCTTACACATGTAAGCTACACACATGCCAAGTTTCATGATTTCTGCCAGATGGGACCATACCTCCATACAAACTGCCAATTAAGAACTCGGACTAAAACTATAATTTCGTTCCGTTTGCTGTGGAAACGGCCGGATGCTGGTGCAAGGAGGCAAAATGTTTTGTGGAAGAGCTAGGCAGCAAAATAAGAGAAAGAGGTGGTGACCCCCGCGCTGGTTCTTACCTGGTGCAGAGGTTGGCCATAGCGATTCAACGCGGTAACGCTGCTGCGAGCGTTATGGGAACCTTTTGCACCCGGTTCGATAAAAGGCGGGCTGTTTGACTTGTGTTTAAGATGTAGTGTTAGTTTAGTTTTTAAGATATTGACATGTTTTATTGATTTTTATTGAATAAACGTTTATTATTAATTTTTAAATACCTACGGTACATTATGCTATCCAAAAAAATAACTAAGAAACATGAATAACTATCTCCTTTACACACAAACCTAGTGCATCCCGAAAACCGTGCTATATCAAAAAGTTGATCGCTTTTATAGACCCGGACGTACCACCTATTGTCCTTTTTTGGCATGGATCGTTTTCCCATCCTGTACAGCTCAGCGAGTGGCACTGGCGTGCGCAGATTTATGCCACCAGTTATTGCACATTCCGGGCAAATGTGCGCGGATATGCACCCGGCCGGATGTATGCCGATGTTTCGCGGACGTCGGCTAACCGGCAGAATTGGAAGACAGAAATATCGTTCAGGATGATGATAAACCTTCAATATCATGTCTAATCCAGATATATCACGTTGGCATTCTCACACACTTATAAACTAACATTATATGTACCTACCTAAAATTATTTAACGCGAGGCATTGCGTTATCCTCCCTTCGGTTAAATGAATGGATGTAAAATGTCTTAAAGATGGCGGCTTTTATTGTAGTAACTGGATGGTGGAAACAGGAGATTGTTTGTGCCTTTTGACCCCCAGAGGAAGCAGTGGACTACATTGGCTGATGTGATGCTATAGTAGAGGATAGGCAGCTCTAAATGGGGATAGGTCCGCGCTGATAGACGTTTGTGTTACTACAAGTGGTTAGTACTTACCTAAACCTTAACTTCTCAATATTCCAATAATCGGATCATTTCTTGTCGATAATATCTAAGGAATCCTACCAACGTTCCTGACCTTAGTGGAAGTATGCCGTGGCGGCTATTCAAGTCCATCGGCCCAACATACCTAATCTATTTCATGCTGCTAAGGTAGATACAAATGATGATGTTTTTGTTGGTCATGACTCATGAAAATTAAAGAATATGTACAACAAAAATAAATACAAAGATTATTTACCAACATCACAGGTAAAGCAGATATTAGTAGGTCAGGGAGATTTTCTGCGACGTGACCTTTGAGGCATACGACGTGATCCGTATAATAATAAGCAATTTATTGCAAACTAGCGGCCCGTCAGCGGTGTCATATGCTGCTACTCATTTTCCCGTGGGTATTAATACAAACCTTCCTCTTGAATCACTCTACCACACTCAGACCGACAGAGAAACACAAAAAGCGACTTCATTTCATACTATGTATTGATGTTTACTTCCGCACTTTATTTTTGTTGTTTCAGTGTTACTGATAGGTAAGTATTTGTATAAAAACCAGTATAATTTGGTTCCTTTAATGAGTGGGTTAATGTGCTGGCGACAGTACCTCTTGAAATAGGAGAGACATCATAACAAAAACTGTTTTCAATGCCATTCTGACATTCTGCCATTCCCCAGGAAAGACGAAGGCGTGATTTAGTGAAGCGGTTGAGCTGTAGGTAAGTGTTATACTCTTGTAAGGCGACAGCGTACGTATCAGGGTGTGTATAATCTACGTAGTTGTAGGTATGGGATGCCGTTACATTAACAGACTTACATAACAGATTTGCTATTTGTGTCTAATATGCTTCGATTAGGCCGGTATCCACCACAAAAGCATTTCCAAGGAGGGTTGACGTCTGGTAGGAGGTCGGTCGTAAAATTCAGGCAAATCCTTTTGCAACACGATTTTGTGTTCAAAGGTCAAGAAGATGATGATGATGCTTCGTGTCGATTAACCATACGATGAACTCTATCGGTAAAGTTTCTGTAATCTAATTCGTTGTAAGGTCCATCCGCTATCATAGTGTCATGATCAGCCTAAGCTGGTCGCAATACTTAGATACTACGCGACCAGCGTAACTAGTCCTCCCGCATAGGCTGGTCATGACACTATTGTATATTTAGTTATCTTATCACTAGCGCTACTTACCTACAGATTGGATCCAGAAGCACATTAATCTACACGTTATTGCTACGTCTGACAAACCATCCGTTTACGCTCTACCTACTTCATAAAGACAAGAGCGGATTAATTTTATTACAAGAACAAGGTATAAAAACAATCAGTCAGTCGCGTGAAAGCATAAAATATGAATAACGATATTTGTAAGTATGAATAATTGTACTAAGCTTAAAAAGGTCACAATCCCCCACGTGGTTGAAATTTAACTAACCACTTTTAGGTTTCAAAAGAGACAAATCATGGTAAGTATAAACTTAACTACCTACCTACTTAAACCACAGAGACTACTAAGGGCACAATCATGTAGGGCCTGCGACATCTTAAGGTGTGAAATGAATGTGTTAATTAAAGATAGTCGTAGGTATAGTTAGCTCGGCGTTACCGGGTCGCTTAATCAGGTCCCTTGCGTGTTGGCATTAATTGAATTACATTGTTTGTGTTAAAGGGCTTAAAAACATGGGCGGCTATTCTCAAATTGGACAGGGCTGTGAATATTGCACGAAAAGTGCCCACGAAAAACTCTTTTGGATCTTTGGCGCTATTACAACATGTGAGACGTAGGAAAAACCTCGTGGTATAGACGCTTAAAACCTTTTCCTTACAAAATGTATGAAACAGTCTCATTGCCGGTTCGCGACGATTATTTGTCTTAAGTCTCTCGTGTGCAAATAGAGCTTTATGGGAAAGTTGAAGAAGAAACGAGGGGATAACTTAAACGACTTTGATCATAATTGACCCCAAACAACAGACACACCTAATCGAAACGGCAAGTCTCGTGGAAGACAGGGGAAGACTGCTCAGTCTTGGCATAAACTAGACCAGAATATTATAAACATGGTACTTTATATGTACTTAAGTAGGTTCAATCTTGCTTCAGACACATCGTCTAAGTATTACAGACGCATAAAGCCAATGATTAGATTTTAAATATTGTAAGGACCCCGCACGATTTGTTCGACAAGGGCCGTCCGGTCAAATTGGCTGAAATTTTGGGGAAAGGTAGTACGTAATGCTCTAACCAAAATGTAAAAAAATCTGCGAGCGGAAATGACCAGTTTTTGAGATATAGCTATTTTAATGTTGAAGTCACTAAACATACTTTGATGTAAAAACGTTACTTTTTAAGGCAAATGTCATGTTCTTACTTATTTTTTACGTTCATCTGTATAAAACCAACCTTCGAGGTAATTATTTCGATTGGAAAAGTGTCTGTTTCGGGTTTATTACACATAATATATCAGCAAAGCAAGCTAGATCGCCTAAACTATACGAGATACAGCAATGGCTCCAAAGCAAAAGTTGTTTAGCATGATAAGCCGCTTCTGCTGGCATATGGACACCAGGAGTCTGGAGTAGACCACCAGGACCCCATCTAAACCATAAAATATACAGAAATGCCTCTATAGCAAAAGCTGTACAGCATGATGGACTGCTTCTGCTAACAGATTGACGTCGAGGTTCTGGAGTACCTGATGTAGACCACCAGGATCTCATCTTAACTATAAAAGATACGGAAATGCTTTCATAGCAAAAGTTGTTCAACATGTTAAGCCGTTTTTGCTGGTACTTTGATATCGAAAGTCTGGAGATCCTGGTGTAGAACGTGCAATGATCCTATTCCTACGGGAAAGCGAGTAAGTAACAGTTCTAGTTATGAATATGTTGCGGCCAATTAGTAAAAAACGCGATTGCTCTTTAATCAAGCGGCGCCATTCAACCACACCACTAAACGTTCGTTACCTAAGTGGTTGAACACAACGTTCTACAGTTCATTCCATTCCATGAAATGCCCAACTAAAGAATTAGATTTATGGTTGAATAAGGAGCAAGCTGTTATTTGAATGCCTTATTCACCCAGTTGAATTAGCCAAAGTGTTAACATAACCTTTGAAATGAAAGCATTTTCGTATCTCTTATAATTAAGATGAGGTCCTGGTGGTCTCAATCAGGTACTCCAGAACCTCGACGTCAGTCTGTTAGCAGAAGCGGTCCATCATGCTGAACAACTTTTCTATAGAGGCATTTCTGTATATTTTATGGTCTAGATGGGGTCCTGGTGGTCTACTCCAGACTCCTGGTGTTCATGTGCCAGCAGAAGCGGCCTATCATGCTAAACAACTTTTGCTTTGGAGCCATTGCTGTACCTCGTATAGCTTAGGTGATCTAGCTTGCTTTGCTGATATATTATGTGTAATATACCCGAAACAGACACTTTTCCAATTGAAATAATTACCTCGAAGGTTGGTTTAATACAGATGGACGTAAAAAATAAGTAAGAACATGACATTTGCCGTAGTAAGTAACGTTTTTACATCAAAGTATGTTTAGTGACTTCAACATTAAAATAGCTATATCTCAAAAACTGGTAATTTGCGCTCGCAGATTTTTTTACATTTTGGTTAGAGCATTACGTACTACCTTTCCCCAAAATTTCAGCCAATTTGACCGGACGGCCCTTGTCGAACAAATCGTGCGGGGTCCTTTAGATATTTCAAAAGTATAAGTACATATAATAGATGCCAGGAAAAATGCTTTCTCCTGCAGGAAAATGAGTAGCAGCGGATGAATCCGCTAACAGGTCGCTAGGTAAAATTCAAACGGTGAATAAATTGGCAGGTAGAGGAGAAACGTCTATTATTCTAGTTTTGGTAGTAAACAAACATTTCACTATTCCTCCACACGTAACACGGGTGAATCAAATTCACTGGAGTCTGGAATAGTGACTGCGGCAGGGGAATTCAATTGCAAGATATTTAGCCGATCCACACGGACTAGAGATGCACCTAAGTATACTGTTTTTTTCTGACTACCAACTGTCGGCTGACTACCGACTATCGGCTGACTACCGACTATCGGCCGAATAACGACTATCGGCTGACTACTGACTATTGGATTACCATAAAGATGGCCGTCTCTAAGGTCGTATTGTCGGTTTTACCGTAGGATGAGTCGAACATTGCTTCGAAAACCTTCAACGACGTTTGGGAGTTACTTTTGCGCGAGTTTTGAGCCTTGTTTACCAAAAAACATGTAAGTGATGTCTACCAAAAAGTAGCGTTATTATAGTTTACTTTACAAACATGAAACGTGAGACGCAAGCAAGATGACAACTGTGACGCCAGCCGTCGGCGGTAAGACGCGCGTCTCTTCTGTTTCTTAACGAAAACTTTGCAGGAGTACTTAAACCATGAAACTGAATAACTTTCCCCATAGAACATATGGTGGTAAACCAATTTTTTATAAATTTCCCATACAAAGTCAGTCAGCTGATCGTGAATTTTGTATGGGAGATTGGATTTTTTTTTGTTTGCCACCATATTTTCCACGGGGAAAGTGGTTCAATTGAATGGTCTAAGCACGCTTGCAAAGATTTCGTTACACCGTCTCTAACATCCTATATATGGAAACGGTTTCGGCGTCGCTGTGTTTCACGTCATGAATTATATAAAAAAAAACTAGTCGGTGACTAGACAGTGCATCTCTAACACGGACACATCCCAGCGGATGCCTATTCATTGTAGCTCGATAAATCACCGCTTTCGTTCGGAAACGGGTTTAGGTAATTCCTCCGCTGTCGATGGAAACAAATCTACGTATAAATAACGTAAAGTGGAAAGAGAACTCCAAGATGCATTTACATATAGTGGTGTAAATGGCCGTTTTTTATAGCCGTTTACGCACTGCCTACCCTGCAAGGGATGTAGGCGTGATATATGTTGGTATTTATGTAAGTATTTAACGTTATTATGTAGTTACACTTCCATGAGGTGCGGCTTTGCTTCAACTTTCATCATACGACCGTGGACATAGGCATCTCCCAGTTGGGGGTATTGCAATACTCACCACGCTTGGCAGGCGGATTGGCGAGCGCAGTGCAGTGTTGTAGATATTCACAGAAAACGTTCCTTCCCAATTCCGGGATCCAACCTTTAGTCGCCTTTTAGGAGGTCTGGAATCAGTTCGCCGACTTGCTCGTTTCGCAAACCGGCGCGATTCGCCAACTCGCTCTGAGCCTACTGGCGCGTTACGGCGTGTCCACACGCCTCCGGCACGGCGCCGGCGCCGTGCAACGTCACGGTGCACGACACGGCGCCGTGCCGGACCACGACGCCGTGCCGTGAAAATCCACGGCGTGACACAATTCTCAGTCACTAAAGAGATTGGGTCTCTCAAAAACAGAAATAATTATTGGTATGCCATAAATTTCAGTTAGCGAAAAAACGACTTACAAACTATTTGGGCAACAATGTAATAACTTAGTCCGGAAAATAACATTAGGGCTGCAAATAATATTATAAGTGATTATGGGGGCAGCAAAATAATAATTTGAGCAGCAAGTTTTTACAAGCAGCTTAAATGTCTTGCGGACAATCTCTCATTTCTTCTATCCTTTCCTAAGGTACATTAGGTCGACGAACGACTTGACGAACCCTCTGTCAAGGTTATCTCAACGTTGACTAGGCCTCTAATAAGGTAAAGTAGGCCTCTGACATGATAAAGTAGGTACATGACAGAGGCCTGACTTCTGACATATTCACAGTGCAGCAAAAAAGAGTAGAAATCAAATAAAATCGAACTAAAAAAAAAAATTTTTAATTGTTGCCATTCATAGTCAATGTTGCCATTTAATTTTGAAATTTCGTACAACACAGTGGGGCCCTCATTTTTTGTCAACTCTTTTTTGCTGGACTGTAAGTATAGTTGAGCACGCCCATCGACATAATTGACATGGCCTCTGACACGGATAATATTGTACTTAGCAAGTACTTTGGCTTTCGTTTTATTTGGACGGAAGAGGAAGACTGCCGTAAGCAATTAAAAACACTACCATTGTGTATTTTTTGAGGCTCAACCTCGACATATTTGAAAAATATATATTTACGTGCTGTGTAATCGCAAAACAAAAATCTAATACGTATGAAACGCTCATTGGAGATGTTTTATTACCTTTGTTCACATGTCTGATAAAATATATTGTTTTTCAGAAATATTTACTGTTCAAGAGTTGCCTAACGAATAGCAATTTCTGCTTAAAAAAAGTCAATTTTTAGCATCACAAATAGGATTTTTTTGCTGACTGCTTTAAATAACACCCAAAATATCTTGCTTTTCATGGATGAAAGGATGATGGTCGAAATGTGCCCCAAAGCTAACAAATGGTAAAATATTGACCTACAGGTTTGTGATGTATGTCAATTAAGAGAACATAGTAAGGATTTCATTTGTTACTATACTGACATTTCTCTAAGATGTAGCATAATTCCTATAATAAACAAATTTTGTTACCAGGTATTCATATTACGTACAGAATACTACAAACAGCTGTATTTAAGCAAATGTTGATTATACTAAAGCTTTCCACCGTCAATGCTCTTCACCAACAAGGAATAGATGAAACATATGTAACTACTTTTGAAGTAGTTTAAAATTACAGTCTGTTGAGCAAACTTTCTCCAGAAAACGTGGTACAAGAGAAATTGTTCCAGAAACTGGCATCTACATGGTAGCTTAAATCGTAGGTTATAAACTTATAACCAAGCGCGTTAAGCGTAAAATAGAACTAGAACAGTTAAATACATAGTCTCCATCCAAAACCACTAACAAGCGCGTTAAGTCTAAACCAAAACCAGCAAGAAAAGATCACCGAATAGAAAAGGCCTGGAAAAGCTACTGATCCATTGAAGACTTAATTAAGGGAGACCCACTTTGCTTAAAAGGCAAACTTATCCACTTGCGCATCCTTCCCAGCTAAAACAATGTCTAAACTAAACGGGTAAATAGTTTTACCGTAAGTCAATCAAGGATTTCATGGTATAATAAGATACTCCGCCTGGTATTCCATTCCGAGACTCGTGAACCACGTGACTAACACAAGCCTACGTCATCATGCTAGTGGGTTACCAGAATCACCCAGAATTACCCACTCTTATGATGTTTTTTGTAAATCATATTTTACGATACTGTTAACTAATAAATACAATTTAAGTGTTGTTGTAAAGTTCAAGTTAATACACACGTAAATCTAAATTATAAAATTATTAAGAAATATTTTAGCTCATTTTTCTGAGATTAAATTTACCCCATAACGTATTTTATTGAAATAAAGTGGCAATACTAGTGACGTAGGCTTGTGTTTCTCTGGGAATGTAAGACCATGTTTTATTAGACTATGAAGGATTTTTAATGCAATTTGTTTCAAACTTTGTGATTAGATTAAGCAGCTAAAAATCGCAAGTGAAACCGCAGGCAAAGTGCTTGACAGATGATATTATTATTATGCATGATAAACCTCCATGTGAGTAGATTTAAATAGAAAATAATGAAGTATTAAAGGACAAAACACCGTCTTCAGGTCTATAATGCAGATAAATCGTCTGTTGGATGTTCATAGCAAGTTAGTACTGGTAGCTGACTGATGAAAATAAAAGAAATGACTTCACGACATGGAACGACATAAATTCAAATAAAAAAATGTGGTGGATGAAAGTGTAATGATGATGGATGACGTTTGTCAGAAATATAACGATAACAGCAAACGTTGTATTCCAAACAGAAGAACCGACAGCCGACAGCCAACAGACAACAGCACACAGCACTACTGGTTCGTATAGAGTTCTATAAAACACTATCCAAAGGCTTCGGCATTGCAGTATATGCCGCAACTGCCGTGACTGCAGATCAGTATTGCTGCAGCGGCCGTGCGATACGCACGCGACGTATCTATTTTTGCTATTTTGCTATGAATCGTAAAATGTGTGGTTCAGAAATAACTAAGCAGTAAATAACTATCAAAATTATTAAAAATATACATGTACCGACAGAATAATATATCTCTTTCCATTTTCTAATGCCTAATGATCTTGTTGATTATCGTTGATGTCAAGCAAAGAATTTTTCAGCTTTGTTTTAAGACTAAATAGATTTAACTTTGGATTTTGCCTTAATAAACTTAACTTATTAAATATTTTGGGGACAATCACAGATGACAGTCTTTCACCGTAATAGTTTTTGTATCCAGGCTGTACAATTGTTCCTTCATGTACACTTTTTGTGTTGTACTTATTTGTTTTAATAACCTGGTACTTGTCACTGTAATGGTGTTCTAAACTAATAAGGTATTTTACCTTTTCTTCCACGGGTAAAATCATTCATTTCCATTTCATGTAGGTACCTACTACCTGTACCTAGGTACCTATTATATCTACCTAAGAGTACATGCAATTATCGGCAGTCACGGCATGTGCCGTTGGCTGTCGGCTGTTGGCCGGTGCCTTCGGAATTGCATGTGCTGCAACTGCCGATAGCTGCGGCCCTTGCAGTATGTGATGTCGGCTGTCGACTAGTCTGTTCGAAATAGCAGCTTAAAGTTGACACGCATGATGGTAACGGATTATAAGCTAACATTAAACGAAATTTTATGTTTTCCTTGTAGGTTTACCTGTAAAAAAAAGACAATTTAGTCTGAATAATATCATAATTGAATTTAAGAATGAAGGCACGACTGGCGAAGAGTAGAGACGACCTTGCTATGGTGGTCGGTCAATTCTGCTGATCAATATTTTTTATATTTAGTTTGACGAAGAGCATAGTTCTCATACAAAAATGATCCAAGTCCTTTAAAGAACAATATCTTAACTATATGACTGACGTAGCTTGTCATGTGGCCTGACATACGCTGTAACAATTATGCCAAAATAAGAAAATTGTTAAAGTGATGTACCCTCGCCCTCGATAACAGATTTGTCGATATCGATAATGGTTGGTGAGGACTGTTCTTGCTCTGAAGAATAGTATGATTTTCGGAAGTTTTTATGTATGTATGGGTTGCATAAGTAAATACATTCGTTAGATTTGTCTCAGCAGCGCATATGACATTGATTGTATGGGGTGTAATTTTACTAGTGACCGATAGCGAAAATTCAGAACCGGCTGGTGATAAGGAACAATTTTCTTCAAGGAACATAGGACGAAATACGAAAAAAAATTTGGACCTCCCATACAAAATTGCCGATCGGCTGATTTGAGTTACTGTGGGAGGGCAAATTATTTTTTTCGTATTTCGACCTATGTTCCTTGGGGAAAGTTGTTCCTTATCACCAGTTAGTTCTGAGTTTTCGCTATCGGTCACTAGTAAAATTTCACCGTATATAACTATTTCTTAAATTACAAATGGCCGATTTGAGACAAAAAAAAACTTTTGAACTTACTGCAATCGTGTTTCTGTATTTTTGTAAGCGTGTGGGGTCTTTAAAAGCTCTTCGAATAAACAAATGCATTTTTTGTCTTATAATAACGGATTATCTTAGTAGCTTGAAAGGGTAGGAGAAACGGGTAGGTAGGTACCGAAGTAGCAGCGGGTGAAATCGCTAGGCATTGATTGATTTATTTAATAATGTTACATTTCATCAGGCTACACAGAAAGTCATGGATATTACCTGAGAGTATTTTTCATACCTATACTAGTATCATAGCATTTGCATTAATTTTTTTTCTTCGACTGGGACACGAAGTCGTCCATTACTAGATTATCTTCATCACATTTTATACACACTCGTGTTTACAACAGGCTACTGGTAATATGCAACGATCAAATTAATGGCTAAACCAGCTCATGAAATTAAACATGTTTCCAATCTGATTCGTAAATGAAAAATAAAATTGTTTGGTATAAATAAATTAACTTTTAAAAGTACCAATCTATACTTTTTTCAAATCTTATGCTAATTAAGTACTATCGGCTTGTCTAGCAGTTTCACTGATACATAGTTGTAGATATTCGCAAGACTAATTAACAATGCTACTGCTCATGCTCTGGTTTCATCCCTTGGTCACCTTTTACAACACCCACTGGTAGAAATAGGTGATGCTATATTGATCCGGCATCACGGGGTCAACGATATGCTATCGCCAGCAAATCCACCTACCATTTTAGGTCCAACTAATACTGGTTTTCAAATACATACTTTGAAAAACCAGTATACGTTGAACCCTTAAATGTGTAGGTAGATTTGTTGGCGACAGTACCGTACCTACTTTTTTGGTTAGATACACAGCAGTATTTTCGATGAACACCTTACCTATATAGGATTACATTTAATTAAATACAAATCTCTTAAGGAGTCGGTCTACACACAAAACAGAAGAACTTTAGTTATAAACTATTCTTCGGAATATAAAAAAAATTGGGCCTCCCATACAAAAATGCTGAAAAAGTGTGTCACTTAGTATGGGAGGCCCAAATGTTTGTTTTTTTCATATTTCAAAAGTTGTTTAGTTTTGTGAGTAAAACAGAGTTTGACATCTGCATTCCTATATTACTCATGTTTTACAAACAAATTTATTTATATGTAACACACCCTTATGACATTTGCACTTAATTAAATGTTCAAAATGTACAAAACAGAAGAACTTTAGTTATAAACTATTCTTCGGAATATAAAAAAAATTGGGCCTCCCATACATAAATGCTGAAAAAGTGTGTCACTTAGTATGGGAGGCCCAAATGTTTGTTTTTTTCATATTTCAAAAGTTGTTTAGTTTTGTGAGTATAACAGAGTTTAACATCTGTATTCCTATATTACTCATGTTTTACAAACAAATTTATTTATATGTATGACATTTGCACTTAATTAAATGTAATTTTATATATCGATAAATTAGAGGCAACCCTATCGTTCCATTTTCAAAATGAAAACATGGATTCCTATTAAAAACACTTTCATGTAAAATGTCGCCGGGCAAGAGCATACAGTCAATTCGCAATCTTTGGGTCATTTATTGAAGAAATGACATCATGATCAGCCTATGCGGCATGCCAAGTTACGGTGGTCGCAATACTTAGATACTACTTCCGCTTAGGCTGGTCATGACTCATAACACTATGATTATGAATGGACTATACCCTGTAAAAAAGATATATAATCATAAGCAGAGTCAAGCATCTCAATCTATACGCCCTATTACACTATTACATATGTCTGCATACCTATATCTGAACTCTAGTGGAACTCTAGCATCCGAATCCCTTTCTTCTTTCTCCCGATTCTCTTCCGTGCTCCCTGGCCTTCAGGAACACACGCCTAGCACATTTAATCTCTTGGGTTCTCCTATCTTTTCGGCAGCTATTCCTGAGGCGTTTGAGTCGCGAAGACAGGTTCTGCTACAGGCTCAGAAGCGTCTTAAAAACTTGTCAGCTCACGTGGCTCTGGTTTTATTGCGGGTTTGCTTTGCTGTTCCGAAACTTTTCTACTTTTTGAGGACGACCCCCACCTGGCTATTTTCTGACCAGATCGGTTCCTTCGACGGTACTTTGAAAGACACCGTCGAGAGTATATTAAATGTCTCCCTCAATGCAGTCCAGTGGAACCAGGCGTCTTTGCCTGTTAGATATGGGGGTCAGGGAGTTCGGCGTGCTCAGGATGTTAGCTTGCCCGCCTTTCTTGCGTCGGCTAATGGGGTGGTTGACCTTGTCACTGACATTTTACCCATAGATGGTGGCAGGACCTGCATTCCTTACCCGGATGGCTTATACCCATTCCGCATCCACTCCCGAGGACCTGGACAGTCAACGCTCTTGGGATGATTTTGGGGCTAAGGGGGTTCTGGGCCGGATGATGGAAGGTGCTGTTGGGGCAGATCTTGCGAGGCTTAAGGCGGTGTCTCAATCCGAGTCGGGAGCATGGCTGAAGGCACTACCTTCTCCACACTTGAGCACTCTTCTTAACGACAGCTCACTGCGCGTGGCAGTTGCTCTACGCCTGGGCTGCGATGTTTGCGAACGTCATCAATGCATCTGCGGTTCTATGGTAGAGAGCAACGGCCACCACGCCTTGAGCTGCTGTCGGTGCTCAGGGAGGTTTGCGCGTCACCACGCTCTGAACGATATTGTCCGGAGAGCTCTAGTATCAGCCAATATTCCTTGTATACTAGAGCCTCCGGGGTTGAGTCGTTCGGACGGAAAAAGGCCTGATGGCATGACGTTGGGGCCGTGGAAAAATGGCAAGTGTTTACTGTGGGATGCCACGTATGTGAGCACCGTAGCTGCTTCACATCTTGCGCGCACTTGTAGGACACCCGGAGCTGCGGCGGATTTTGCCACCATTAAAAAGGGAGAGAAGTATTCTGTTTTGGCCAAAAACTATACTTTTGTTCCCATAGCGGTAGAGACTTTGGGATGCTGGGGTGCCGAAGCCAAAGATTTTATGAAGGAAGTTGAGCAGCGTCTGAGGGAGACGGGTAGCGACCCTCGTGCCGGGTCATTCTTGGTGCAAAGGTTGTCTATCGCAACTTCTACCTTCGTTCGTTCTACTTCAACGTCTACCTTTGCGGCCGGGAGTGTTGCGGGGCGGGCTGTTTGACTAACGAAGTAGTATTACGGATTTATTTGGTTTATTTAGTATTTTATAGTATATTTAGTATTTATATTGATATTATTTTGTGAAATGAATAAAGATACTCATTTAAGCAGTTAACAACAGCTTTGGAACATAAAATGGATTTGTTATTATAATTTACTTTTATGTTCTTTGTGCCGTTTTTTTTTTAGTTTTTCTGTTAATTCTGTTTATGATTGACCACATAGTCTTTGTTTTATTTTCAGAATATGTGACATTATTTTGTTATGATTTAATTTAGATGATAGTCTCATACTTTTGATGATAGTCTCGTACTCACACTCTCATGCTTTTGCCCTCGCAAAATCTATTTCCCATTTTGCATGGATTGTCTTGGCCGGAGCACGACCGTGCCCCCAGATAATGATTGCCCGTCTTAGTGGCCAGTGTCACTAGCAACAACCAAAGAATATAATACCCGCGTCAGCTTTGACGCCGTGACGCTAACGTGACGCACGACGTGACGCACGACGTGACGCTGACGTGATGCACGCCGTCGCCGTGACTTTCCACGGCACGGCGCCGTGCCGGAGGTCTGGGGACACGCCGTAAGGCATACTTACTCCATTCGCCGACTGCGCGGTTAGCAAACTGGCATGATGTACAGTGAACATAATAATAGTTTATGGATCTGTATTACTGTGCAAAAGAAAATTTAAGGTAAAAGCTCCTAATATTGAGGTACCGTTTTTTGGCACCTAATATCGAGGTATTTTGTTTTTGGACTCTATAATTTTACCGGAACCGCGTATTGCAAAATAAAAAATATGAATGCGTGCTCTATTTTGTTTTGCACCATCATACTGGCGGTAGTTTGGCATAACACCGTTCAAACACGCTCAAATCCATCAATTTGTGCGACGATAGCGCAGAATCCGGTCGTCCCATACAAACGCAGCTCGCTCGACGTAAGTACTTCAAGAATTTTGCTAAGCAAATTTAGGTACTAAATTAGTTTAATGTGTAGAAAAGAAATGTATCGCTAGTTGCTTTAGTGTATGTAGAATTAGATTTAGGTCTTATTTGGTATTTTTACCCTGATTAAATGCATTAAATTACGAAAATAATCATTCGCGATATTAGGCGCTTTTTTTGTTAGGTTGCTCTTAATATCGCGGTACCATCGGTGATAGGGAATTTACAGTTTTAGATTTATTTGTAATTTGTGGCGCACAGGATTTAGTTATTTGTTATTTATCAACTCAGCTATTATCTACATTATATACCGAACGTAAAAACCTATTTTCGCGGTAGGCTTTTTCCGGTAAGTTTCTTGTTTTTGAAAGAAATGT
This sequence comes from Phthorimaea operculella, assembly GCA_024500475.1. Lineage (NCBI taxonomy): Eukaryota > Metazoa > Arthropoda > Insecta > Lepidoptera > Gelechiidae > Phthorimaea > Phthorimaea operculella. Next base: position 4,473,295 of record JANFCV010000002.1, on the reverse strand, counting down.
GTGGCTCTAAAAAACTGTGTTCTGTACAGCGGTTAGCTATAGTTAGTATTCTTTGTCTGTACTGAGTTCATAGAATTGGGCTTACGAAAATCAAGTTTGTTTACTGCCTTAGAAAACCATTTTCCGTTAAAACTATTAGTATTTTTGTTACACGACTGCCCAACCAAAAAAAGGAGTGTAATGTTTTCAGGGTTCATGTATGTATGTATGTATGTATATGTTACAGGCAAAACCCTTAACCAGTCAATAACGTTATTGACTGGAAAAACCAGTCAATAACGATATTGCCTAAGGGCCTCAGTCAAAACCCTTATTGACTGGTTTTATCTATTAAAAGCAGTCAATAACGATATTGACTGACGTGCCCAGTCAAAACCCTTAATAGGTACTTCTGCCCCGGTAGCAGCAACCTAGACTGGCTGGCTGACTGTCTCGATCGCCGGTTGTTATTCCTGAGGACATGCCCAAGTCGCAGACGGCTCTTCACTATCTAATGCTGACATTAGCGTATACGTGGCTTCACCTCCTAGATGTCATAGACTTCACGACGGTGGTTGTTAGGCTCCCGCCTAGTTCAATAGGCGAGCGAGGCTGTAGGCTTTCTTCTAGATGCGACCATCTAACTGTCCTGATGGTGATCTCAGACCAGCCAGGCAGTCTAGGTTGCTACCACCGGGTCGGACGTACCTATTAAGGGTTTTGAAAAAAAATCTAACGTTCCTGATGGTTAATATGCAGTAACCATTGCGTTGCGGTGAGTTTATGTGCGATGCGGCGGGTAGCACTGCGTTGCGGTGAGTTTATGTGCAGTGTGACGGAAATCAGTGCGGTGCGGAGAGTTTCGGTGCGCGATGCGGTGGGTATCACTGGGTTGCGGTGTGTTTATGTGCAATGCGGCGGAAAACAGTTCGGTGCGGAGAGTTTCGGTGTTCGATGCGGCGGGTAGCACTGAATTGCGGTGCGGGAAGTATTGTTGTGTGTTGCGGCGGGTAGCGCTGAATTGCGGTGAGTTTATGTGCTTTGCGTCGGAAAGCAGTGCGGTGCGGGAAGTATTGTTGTGTGTTGCGGCGGGTAGCGCTGAATTGCGGTGAGTTTATGTGCTTTGCGGCGGAAAGCAGTGCGGTGCGGGAAGTATTGTTGTGTGTTGCGGCGGGTAGCGCTGAATTGCGGTGAGTTTATGTGCTTTGCGGCGGAAAACAGTGCGGTGCGGGAAGTATTGTTGTGTGTTGCGGCGGGTAGCGCTGAATTTTGGTGAGTTTATGTGCTTTGCGGTGGAAAGCAGTGCGGTGCTGGAAGTTTTGTTGTGTGATGCGGCGGGTAGCGCTGAATTGCGGTGAGTTTATGTGCTTTGCGGCGGAAAGCAGTGCGGTGCGGGAAGTATTGTTGTGTGTTGCGGCGGGTAGCGCTGAATTGCGGTGAGTTTATGTGCTTTGCGGCGGAAAACAGTGCGGTGTGGGAAGTATTGTTGTGTGTTGCGGCGGGTAGCGCTGAATTTTGGTGAGTTTATGTGCTTTGCGGTGGAAAGCAGTGCGGTGCGGGAAGTTTTGTTGTGTGATGCGGCGGGTAGCGCCGAATTGCGGTGAGTTTATGTGCTTTGCGGTGGAAAACAGTGCGGTGCGGAGAGTTTCGGTGTGCGATGCGGCGAGTAGCACTAATTTGCGGTGAGATTATGAGCAATGCGGCGGGTAGCACGGCGTTGCGGTAAGTTTATGTGCTATGCGGCGAAAAGCAGTGCGGTGCGGAGAGTTTCGATGTGCGATGCGGCGAGTAGCACTGATTTGCGGTGAGATTATGAGCGATGTGCGGTAGTTTAGATGCGATGCGGCGGGTAGCAGTACGGTGCGGTGAGCTATGGTGCGATGCGGCGGGTAGGAGTGGTTACTGCATAGTAACCGTCAGGATCGATATATATTTTTTAAAATAAGATGGGCTCGCTTTTGTCTGCTATCTCACCAGCTGGTAAAAGGAGTAATCCTAGTCAGCGACGCGATCCCCGGAGGTGGAATTGGGATAATCAAGTCGTGGGGCGATTGTGCACGCTCATTGAAATGCATCTTATAGAAGATAGAAGATGGAGGCAGTCAGAGTGAAAGTCTACTATTTCGCTCGCCGGTGACACTGAGCCCGAGTCCTCGAGTAACTACCGGGTGGTCTATGACTTCTGGGAGGGGAGGCCACGTATTTGCTTCCGTCAACATAAGTGAAGAGCCGTCTACGACTTGGGCATGTCCTTATGGAATAACAACCGGCGATCGAGACAGTAGACTTCCACTCTGGCAGCGACCATCTAACGGTTCTGATGGTGATCTAAGACCAACCAGGACATACCTATTAAGGGTTTTGACTAGGCACGTCAGTCAATAACGTTATTGACTGATTTTATTAGACAAAATCAGTCAATAAGGGTTTTGACTGAGTACCTTAGGCAATAACGTTATTGACTGGTTTTGCCAGTCATTAACGTTATTGACTGGTTAAGGGTTTTGACTGTAACATATATATGTGCAATGCTATAACCCACTATAACTCGATAACTACTGAACAGATTTGAATGGGAGTAGTGTGAGAAGAATCCATACACCATCCTGAGTGTCATAGGCTGGGTTTTGTCGTCTTAAACCTTAGGATGACTAGAAAAATTATCTAATTTTATTAATTAGGGATAGCAGCCACCGTAAATAAAACTCTTTGAACAAATCTTATTATAAAATTCATGTCACACAATCTGTTGAAGTTTGATGTCGCTGTCATTGGTTGAGTTGACGTTGCAGTATGTCTAATTATGTCACTGATACAAAATATTTACGTTCGTTGTTGCAAAATAAAATAAATTTAAACAAATACTGTAAAATAATTAATTAATAATAAAACGAGCATTCCAAACTGATAGATAAAATAACGCTGATAGTTTTACGAATGGCACAGAGTTCTTATCCCGATGTCCAGCCTTGATGCTTTTGTAATGCAAAACATGTAAATATTCAAAGGCATCTCAGTATCAGGTAATTAGTTAAACTTATTATTATTTTTATGGCTAATGAGTTCACATAAAAATAGCTTATACAACAATGTGCAATGCCAGCAGATATATCTTAGGCGCCTGATGTGCAATGCCAGCAGATATATCTTAGGCGCCTGGTACTTCATTACATATACAAGCTACTGCTGGTGTCTTCTCTGCATAGCTACTTTGATAGCTACATTGTTTGTTAGTAGATTACGTAGGTTGTTATTACATTGACCAAACAATGATGATTTTATTGCAGAGCAGCTGTCTTCGGGATACTTTATTTATAGTAAAGTGAAGTATTCTTCAAAAGACTACTACTGCCAATGTAAGACATGAAAACGCAGGCCCTGGTCGGCAAAAACTTGAGTGTTGATTAAAATAAGGAAGTCGGTATCAAGAAAATGTTGATTACTTAAACTTTAAACGCAACTTCTTTATGAGCTGAGCTGCTATGTAATATTAATGTATGTAGTCTAGACTTTGTAGTCAATAAAATAACCCATTTAAAATCCAAATCATTTAAGTAGTTTAAATCAGTTATGGGCAGTTCAACTAGTAGGCATTAAGACCCGTTCACATTTCAGTACCCTTCCGGACCATACGCGGTACGCGGTGTTCTCCTCGCGGTACTGTTGCGATACCGCCGTGGTATTTGCATGGACGTCCCGCACCTGATAGCGATCGATACAAATACCGCGACGGTATCGCACCTGTACCGCGAGAATACTGCGTGGGTGAAACCACAGTAATGTGAAGGGAACACCAACACAGGGGTTAAGGGAAGATTGCCTTCCTGATAGAAAGACAACAGACCAGCACAGATTTTGACAGGATGAGTGGTATGAATGTAGGACCAACATCGGGGTTGAGGGGCTTGCCTCATAGAGACAACAGATCAGCACAGATTTTGACAGGATGACTGGTATGAATGTAGGACCAACATCGGAGGGTTGAGGGGGGCTTGCCCCCCTCATAGAAAGACAATACAACAGCACAGATTTTTACAGGATAACTGGATGAATGTAGGACCAACATCGGGGGTCATAGAGAGACAACAGATCAGCACAGATTTTGACAGGATGACTGGTATAAATGTAGGACCAACATCGGGGGGTTGAGGGGGGCTTGCCCCCCTCATAGAAAGACAATACAACAGCACAGATTTTTACAGGATAACTGGATGAATGTAGGACCAACATCGGGGGGTTGAGGGGGGCTTGCCCCCCTCATAGAGAGACAACAGATCAGCACAGATTTTTACAGGATGACTAGTATGAATGTAGCACCAACATCGGGGGGTTGAGGGGCTTGCCCTCATAGAGAGACAACAGATCAGCACAGATTTTGACAGGATGACTGGGCCCCGAGTCCGCTAAATGAAAATCGTTTCAGTCGAGTCTCGATGGCATCTCAGTTGGATGGTTTCGGCCATTTCGTAGTCTGCTAACAGTTTTTAGTATGGATAATCACAGTGGCAGTAGAATGACAGTTGAGTCACAGTTGAGTCTCGCTGGCATTACAATGGCAAAAAATTAGCAGACTTGGGGCCCTGGTATGAATGTAGGACCAACATCGGAGGGTTGAGGGGGGCTTGCCCCCCTCATAGAAAGACAATACAACAGCACAGATTTTTACAGGATAACTGTATGAATGTAGGACCAACATCGGGGGGTTGAGGGGGGCTTGCCCCCCTCATAGAGAGACAACAGATCAGCACAGATTTTGACAGGATGACTGGTATGAATGTAGGACCAACATCGGGGGGTTAAAAGGGGCTTGCCTCCCTCATAGGAAGACAATAGAAAAGCACAGATTTTTACAGGATGACTGGTATGGCTGTAGAACTTACATAGGGGGGTGATAATAGAAGCGTTCAGTTTTTTTTACATGATGACTAGTATGATGAACCAACACCGGAGACCACAGAAAAACAGAAGAAGCGAACAAATTTTTACTTGTTATAATTTAAAAAGTAGCAAATAAAATAAATAATTTAAAAAATTAAAAAACACGCCTGCGTTTGTGGGAAAAATTGATCTGAAAAATAAAAAACAAGTTATAATTTGTGAAAAATTTGGACGCGATACTTGGCTTCGATTGTTCTTCTATTTGGAAAATTGACGATGTTTTTATTAGTATCAAAAACATTATATAATATGAATAGTTATCTTTACCGTACATATAGGTTCAATATTATGTTTTTTTGACCAGACTTTACAATGCAGTCGGGGGATAGTTTGTTGTCATACAATCACGTTACAATCTCAAAAACTATCCCCCGTTTGCATTGTAAAGTCTGGTCACAAAAAAACATAATATTGAACCTATATGTACGGTAAAGATAACTATTCATATTATAGAATGTTTTTGATACTAATAAAAACATCGTCAATTTTCCAAATAGAAGAACAATCGAAGCCAAGTATCGCGTCCAAATTTTTCACAAATTATAACTTGTTTTTTACTTTTCAGATCAATTTTTCCCACAAACGCAGGCGTGTTTTTTAATTTTTTAAATTATTTATTTTATTTGATACTTTTATTTGACATATATTTTAGTACGACTATGATATTAAAAAAATCTCAAATCTGACAGTTTTTATCACTCGAAATTAGGTTAAAACGGAAGAGAGATATCCCCTTTTACCGAGCCATAAGAATTTTGTACCGCCATAATAGGCTCTATGAAACCTTAACATCGAGTAATGATGGCTCGAAGATAGGACTTTCATATAAACCTATAATCGAGTGATAGAAGAATTTAAAATGGATTTAGAGGTCTGTGAGAATGAATATAAGATGTGAAAAACCTTACTACTTACATAGGTATAGAGTAAAAAATGCTTACTCGATCTCAAACAAACCAAAGATTTTGAGTTACTTTTTTGATAACCATAACAGCCACAACAGTCCACTGCTGGACATGGGCCTCCTCCTATCGGGGGGTATTGCCATACTCACCACGCTTGGCAGGCGGATTGGCGAGCGCAGTGCATGATGTTGCATTGACAGGGGACGCTGCTGCCCATTCCCTGGATAAGTATCCCTTAGTCGCTTTTTACGACACCCACGGGTAGAATTGGGGTGATGCTATTCTAAGCCGGCATCACACGGTAATTTGATAATTCTTACTATAATATAGGCAGGAATGGGTAATGGGTAAAAACCCATTCAACCCATACATACATACATCACGCCTTTATCCTATGCGGGGTAGGCAGAGCGTCAACGACCGTAAAAGTACGGTCGTTTTCGCCACGTCTGACACATATTTGAGGGCCGTTTTAGCTATTGTCGTGTATCGCTATAGTGACAGGTTGTCAGCCTGTCGCCTAAAATTGCAATACACATGATACCCTCGAGTCCTTTAGTCGCTTCTTACGACACCCACAAGAAAGAAATGGGGTGATGCTATTCTAAGCCGGCATCACACGGCCATCATTCAACCCACCCAGGTAAAAACCGGGTTTTTACCCAAATCACCCGGCAATTACCAAATACTACCCATTTTGATGGGTAAAAATAGTTCGAGACAAAACTGCTCGATGAATTTTAAGAAAAGTTTTTGTGGTGTATAGCTACTGGGTATTTCTCCGTACCATGAAAATTCACGTGATTTCTCTGGCGAATTTGTACTTTGAGTTAATTGAAATAAAACCAATGGATATTGAAAATAAAATATATCTCAAAAGATAAAAAATGATATCTATGGCCCTCGTTTCTCACTTATAGTTCTAGAAGAAAACAAGTTCAAAAAAATCTCACCTGAGAAATAAATCAAATAGGACAGAGAAATCAAACTCATAACTTTAATTTCGTTATTTGTATCATGTCAGTCATTATTTATCGTGGCTGTTGTCTGCTCGCAGGCTTGCCACAGACCTAGCCACCGGGCAGGCTAGCGAGGCTGTTGTCTGCTCGCAGCGCTGCGAGAAAATGTGGCCGCAGACCTAGCTGCTGGGCTGGCTAGCGTGGCTGTTATCTGCTCGCAGGGCTGCGAGCAAAAGCGGCCACAGACCTAGCCACCGGGCAGGCTAGCGTGGCTGTAGTCTGCTCACACCGTTGTTAGCAGAAGCGGCAACAGACCTAGCCACCGAGCAGGCTAGCGTGGCTGTTGTCTTCTCGCAGCGCTGCGAGTAGAAGCGGCCACAGACCTAGCCACCTAGCAGGCTAGCGTGGCTGTTGTCTGCTCGCAGCGATGTGAGCAGAAGCGGCCACAGACCTAGCCACCAGGCAGGCTAGCGTGGCTGTTGTCTGCTCGCAGGCTCTACACATACCTAGCCACTGGGCAGGATAGAGTGGCTGTTGTCTGCTCGCAGCGCTATGAGCAGAAGCGGCCACAGACCTAGCCACCGGGCAAGCTAGCGTGGCTGTTGTCTGCTCGCAGGCTCGACACTGACCTAGCCACCGGGCAGGCTAGCACGGCTGTTGTCTGCTCGCAGCACTGTGAGCAGAAGCGGCAACAGACCTAGCCACTGGGCAGGCTAGCGTGGCTGTGGTCTGCTCGCAGCGCTGATTTCTTTTGCAAGATTGAGTTCTTTCGCAAGATTGATATTTCTGGCAACTTTTTTGATTTCTCTGCCATTTTCGCCAGAGAAATCAATGCCAGAGAAAACGAAAAGTAGTGATTATTTAGAATAACCCTTAAACCGTAAAAGGGAATATAATCGTAATTACACAACCAGCTCACCACCTAAAAACTTACATTTCTTTTACAAAGTCACAACATTATGACTGGTCAATTAATTTTTAAAACTCAAATGTATAGGTGTACCAAAGCCAGAAAAACACTTGATTACCTCGATGAATCCAATATGTAACAGCGAGTCACGAGTGCACACACCTCCGCTGCTGCGGCGTTACCGACTCTTTTGAGCGGTCGGGATGCCGACAGCGTACCTACAAAGACTAGTGATGTGTGCGATGTTTTGTACGCGCCAGAGAATCCTAGGATTTTACGCGGACAGACACATTTTATTCTGTAACTCGCTGTTAACTGTTAAAAGTATGATTAAATATTAATTGTAGTTAAACTAGAACATAATATAAAAGGTCTGTGAACATCGTCAGAAATTCGTATCATAAATAGTTATCGAAATAAAAACCCATTAATGTAGCAAGTCGACTTTCGGACAAGCCAGAGAGCGTCAATTTGGGGAGCATATTACATACATATTTTTTATAAAAAAAGCGTAATATCCCTATATTTTTTAATGCTTCTCCAATCGCATTAATAGCCGTACTAACCATATAAAAAATATTGTTCCTCTATAATAAAAGATGTGCAAGTTTTAGGCCAAGACAGTGATTTCTATGGCACTGAAGAAAGACCCTACTAGGCATAGTCAACTTAGACTACTTTTTACTGCGGTAAAATGTGATTTGACACCAAAATCTGGCGCGGGTTTTGAAAAAATATTCATAGTATTAAATAGTTACGATCGTTTTGTTGTTGTTTTGGCTATATTTTATTTCAATATACTAGGTAAAAAAATCAACTGCAAATATTTTAATGGGTGAATAAAATGAGCACAATTTGTATGGTAGGACTCCCATACAAATTGACCCGGGCGGCCAACACAATTTGTATGATAGGAACATTTTTTTTATAATTAGTATAAGTTCGTTCATATTGGTTATATATATAACATAATATTTGTTTTGACTGTATAACTTGATTATGTGGCCAAAGTGCAAAACTCTGAACTAAACTTTATGTTAATAGGGTTTCAGAGCGTAACTATCTCCATCATTACATTTTAAATTTTACCAAACCAAATATCCAAAATCCAAATAACCAGAATATCGCTTCGGGCAGATTACAGTTCAAATACAGAAGCGTATTTACAGAATATAGATACTAGTTACTATTCTGTTTCTACTAGTTTGTAAGCAATAAGTAAATAAATAAGTTTACCTGTACGGAACCCAAAACGCATTATTTTTTATGGCCTCGATAATAGGATCCGCTTCCGCGAAATTAGGCTCAAGCCCTAAAAATACCTCGAATTTAGGGGAAATCGCCTTTTCAACTTTAAAAAATAATTTGAGTTCTAAAAAAGTGCTGATAAAAGAATAATGGTGTGTGAATCGTAAAATAGAAACTCGGCATTTATTAAAAAATTATCAATACTCTGTAAGTCAACAAGAACATCTTATTTTTGGCGCATAAAGTCGCGCGACGTGAAAACACGCGATAATAGGAGCTTTTACCTTAATACGAGAACGTAATAGGGAATGATATGAAATTTTGAATACTAGGGATAAACTTATCAAGAGAACAACTGAACAACCTCTTAAATGACTGTCAGACAAGCGATCATCGGAGACGTCATCGTGACACATCCATAGACTTTCAATCTCATTTGTGATGTTATCGCTTAAATGTTGCTTATAGAACTGAACAACTTTTAAACTAAAAACATTTAAAACTGAACAACTTTCAAGTTTAAACACATTTCAAAACTGAATAACTTTTAAAACTGAACAACTTTTTAGCAAAATGTTAAAAAAATGTGTAATTGACTGTACTCTGTAGCTATAGTTTACCAATAGCTCAGTCGGCGAATGGCGTAAGGTAGGCCTAGCACGCCAGTCGGCAGAAAGCGAGTTGGCGAATCGCGCCGGTTTGCAAAACGAGCAAGTTGGCTTACCGCGCGTACTCCTTTTAGGACACCCACGGGTTAAAATGGGTGATGCTACCTATTCTAAACGGCAAATACCTAACTATTCGGCTGTCATTTGTCTATCTTAACGGTAAAATTGTCTATTGTAAATGTGTTAGTCACACACATTTATTAGCTCCCTATATCTAGTTGACATACATACACTCGACAGCTAGGTTGCCCTAAATTACTGTTTTACGTAGGTAATACTTTAATGATTTAAATAATAATTTTTTATTTTTATTTTTTTTTATTTTATTTATTAGGGAAACAAACAGTCTTAAATAATAAATAAAAACAGGTACAAATGCAAACAAAAAGACCTCGAGTTCCACTTACAAAATAACAAAATATGAAGTTATATAAGAACTCAATATTGACGAGTCATCACACGTCAAGCATAAATAAAAAAAAGGAGAAACTTAGATATATATAATATTATTTAGTGTCTAGTCTACGCCTTAAATAAAATTTCACCAACACGAGACTTAAACCTACCCAAAGACAAGCCAAAAATGTCAATGTCAGAAAAACGACGATTGTAGTCATCCAAAGCACGCCGGAAGTAGCTGTTTTTAGTGTAATTCGTTTTACAGGGTTTACTATAAAAGGAGTATTTAGAACGCAAAGAGGGCCTAGAGGGTACTCTAAAATTGATTTTGTACAAAAGTGAAGATGAATCAACAATACCATGGATGATTTTAAATAAATAAATAGCGTCAGTGTATGCTCGTCTATTTTTGAGTGAAGGAATTTTGTGCCGAAATGAGGCCGAATCATAATCCGTGAATAAGTTACCGGTGCGGTAGTCAAGGTTTTTCAAAAATTTGTTTTGAACTTTTTGAAGCCTATCTATGTGCACTTTATATTGGGGATTCCATATGACAGACCCGTAATCGAGTAAACTACGAACATATGAATAATATAAAATTTTAAAAGTAGCAGCATTTCGAAACGGTCGAGAGACCCTCAAAATGAAACCAAGTTGTTGAAAAGATTTCTTTAGAATGTTATCTATATGAAAATTGAAATGAAGCTTGGAATCTAGTGTAACGCCAAGATCCCTAATATAATTGACTCGATTGACCGATTTACCTGCAAACTTATAATCATGAATGATGACATTGTGTTTACGTGAGAATGAGATTGTATAACATTTATCTGTATTCAGAACAAGTCGGTTATTAGAACAATATACAAAAAATCTATCTAAATCTTCTTGAAGAGTGATGCAGTCATCATTATTAGTAATAAGCTTGAAAATTTTGGTATCATCAGCATACAACAGATGTTTGGAGCCACAGAATATGTCGTCGACGTCATTTATGTATAGGGTAAAAAGAACAGGACCTAAATGGGAACCCTGGGGACTCCTGAGGAGATAGGTGCAAAACTTGACATATAACCCTTTAAGGGAACTGCTTGCGAGCGATTCTCAATATAAGAACTTAGCCACCTGAAGAGATTACCATGCACACCGAGCTTGTATAATTTATTTAAAAGTAGATTATGATTAATCTTATCAAAAGCCTTAGAGAAGTCGGTGTACACGGCATCAACCTGATGGCCTGCATCCATGGCATTAAAAATAAAATCAGTGTAAGTTAATAGGTTAGACTCAACTGAGCGACCCCGAAAGAACCCATGCTGCTTATCGGAAATGAGGCGAGAAAACACCTGCGACAATTCGTGTGTAACAATTTTTCAAATACCTTGCCAAATATACAGAGTTTCGAAATGGGCCGATATTGCATAACTTTGTGCTTTGATCCAGATTTAAAAATCGGTGTTATAATTGCTTTCTTCCAAATACTTGGGAAATAACCTTCGTTTAATGACTTTTTGAATATCAATGCGAGAGGAATAGCCAGCTCCATTGCACATTTCGAGACTAACAGTGGGTGAATATTATCAAAACCAGCACCCTTACTTACGTCCACCCTTTCAAAGTGTTTTTGAACAAGTTCTTGGCTTAAATTAATACTTGAAATGCTAATGGGTGAATCAGAAAGACAGTTAGAATAATCAAAAGGCACTTCACCTGGGTCTATAGGTGTAAAAGTAGAATGAAAGAAATCGTTAAACATGTTTGCAATTACCAAGGGTTCGCTTGATGTTGTATTGTTATATTCCATTAATTGAGGTACTTGATTTGAAGGAAATTTTGATTGCACGAAAGACCAGAAATACTTGGGCGATACGGTTATTTTCTCTTCTGAGGTGCGTATGTAACCATCGTAGCACGCCCTCTCCATTTCCTTCTCTCTTGCCCTAAGCTGACTAAAAACAGTATAATCCAACGGATTCCCATAACGTTTCCACTTGGCATGTACCTACTTTCCTCTTCCTGTGCTCGAGTTTAATAAGGGCGCGTGTGTACCATGGGGGCTTACCACTGACAGACCTAACTAATCTCTTTGGAACAAAAGTATCAATTATATTATGAAAAACAGTGTAGAAGTGTGTGGTTGCCTCTTCGGTAGTCATGCTTACCAAGACACTCCAATCATAAGCCAACAGTGAAGATTTAATAGATTCAAAATCAGCTTTAGTGAAACAATATCTGAGTGTAGGTAACTTATCGATGCAGGGAGTAAAGTTACCAAGCAAAGAAATAATTATTGGTTTATGATTGGGATCAATTTTCGTGAAAGGGTCTGAACTTTCGCAAACAATGGTATTAGGTATATTCGACAGCACCAAATCTAGAATTCGATCGTTACAGTTTGTGCAAAAATTAAATTGTTTAAGCCCAGTTAATTCCATAAAATCAGAGAGAATGCAAGCCAGTTTATCATTATTACAATCTAGTTGCATAATGTTTGTGTCCGAAACTGATATCCAGATTGCGTGAGTAATATTAAAATCACCTAAAAGTAAAATTGGTCATAATCGTTATCTAAAATAATATCCGAGGCACTATCGAAGAAAGATTGCAACAAATCAAGATGATGGTAGTTATGTGGGAAGTAGGTACAAGCTATATGCAGCGACGCAGGAGCGCGGGGGGGGCGCGCGGCAGACGTCAGTGTCTGGCCCGCGCGTGGGAGTTCAATACTTAACCAGAGAACCTCGGAGTCCGGGGACGCACGCCATTCATCTCGCCGGCGCACCGTCAAGTCCTGGCGAATACCTACCATGACTCCACCGCCGTATTTTCCATCCCTAGATCTATCCAACCTATACACATTGTACCTACTATCAAAGTATTCTGAATCATAAAAATCCGAAGCTAACCAGCTCTCGGAAATACATATAATATGATAATCGGATCGTAATACACTAGAAAGAAAGTCATGTGATTTAGTTCGCAACCCCCTAGCGTTCTGATAATATATGTTTAAATCATTGTGGTTCATTGTTACCTATTATGGGTATGTGAATGAAACAGGCCAACAAACAAGTGCTGCAATGCAATAAATTATTAATAAGATGTGTACGGTAAAAACAGCTGACTCCGAATTGTGTTTTGGATGATAAGTACGTATCGGTACTACTATAGAAGTATGACGATAGGTTAGTTGAAAATAATAGGCATTTGACGTAGGTTATTATTAATGACATGTTATTGTCTTTGTGTAAATTAACATAGTGTTGGTGTTTTTGTTGAAATAAAGCTACATAATTAATACGGGAAAATAACGATAAGAAAATAGTAATGAGACTTAGTTCATAGGTGTACGCTAGTCACTTTAACTTACGCAGATCACCCTCACTTTTAATATGAATAATTTTTGAATGGGGCTCGTCATTTTTCCGCATCAATATTTTACAGTCCTGTACCCATAAATAGGAATACTGTAAAGTTAATTTTACACTTTTAGCCTCCTTCAAAAGTAGCTTATTTGCCGGGGTAAGATGATGCGTAATGAAGACTTCATTCGCCGGGCCAGCTATGCCGATATCAGCTGTGTTGAGTGTTTTGTGGGCACGCTTTGCAGCCAGGAATGCATCCTTTCTACGTCGCTGGGTAAATCTTACGATGATAGCCGGCGGGCGCGTGGCTTGAGGAATGCCGGGCTTGTTGCTGGAGTTGACAAAGCGGCGAACACGATGAATAGTGTCAACATCAGTGCTGCATAGAGGAAATCCAATTTTGGAGCTAATGGATTGCAAAATTTCAACCAAGTTCTCGTTCTTTTTTAACGGGATGCCGCCGATTTCGACGTTGTTTAGTCGGGAAAATTGCTCCTGCGCGTTATTTGCTTCAACCAGGTTGGAGATACATTCTTTTGCCTCCTTCAGTTCTTTAGGTAAAGTTGACAGAGCAGAGAAATTGTCCTCCGCGGTAGAAATCCTATCTTCGATAATCTTCACCCTGGAATCCATTTCCTTCCACTGACGCTTCAGGTCCTTGAGACTGTCCGAGACCTCAGTTACCTGCGGTTCGATATTAGCTCGGAAACGTTTTAATTCCAACATCACATCATACAAAGTAGGTTCAGGGGTACCGCCACCACCAGTAGCGCGACAGGTAGGACAGCGCCAAGCAGCTTTGAGATCGGCATTTTTGCGGTTATAACCAATTTCCGTGATGTTTGCACATTTAAAATGATAATAATTCCGACAAAGAGTGCAAAAGGTCTCCTCTTCGACCAGATCCTCAGTGCATTTGGCGCTGGCACACTTCATTTTCACCAGTAAACCACGGATGAAGGGTAGACGAGACGTGCGAATCGACGCGCGAGCTAAATCGTGTGACGTGACACGGAGATATCAATACTAGAGTTGTAAGACGTATCGTGATGCGTGTAAGGTTGAGAGTTGACTGGGGCGAATAAATCGACTCAAAATTATAGATACACGGAGCGCGGATCGACCGTCAATAATAGTGCCATAATGGCCAGTTGTTACGAAGTTGTTACGTAACTCTGTTAAATTATTAATTCACAGTAAACACCGTTAACCCTCTTTATTGAGTTTTACCGTAAAGTCACTAAAATATGATTTAAGTATTTTGGTAATAAACAGTATATTGTGAAATGTTTAATACTGTACAGTAAATATGTTTTTTCCATAAATAAAGAAGACAAAGTTTTGAGATCAAGGGGTATTAGTAGGTAGGTAGACCCCATTAAAATATCCTTGAATAGCAAAACACAAAGTCAGGTATCTAGGTACGTACGTACAGACGTATAACAAACTATACCTACTTAAAACATACCTACCTACCCTACTGATTTCCTATACTAAGCACCGAAAAATGTCTTATTTTTGCGAACAAAATAACGAACTCAAAATATCTACCGCTAGGTAAAATACAAGCTCAGTCGAAAAATATAGAGCAAGGAATCAGATGGTGTAAGTTTTTCTCTGGCTCGGGATAATGTAGGGTTCGTCGAAAAACAGAAGCTACGTGACCGGCAGTTTATTCTCCTGTAGGCCACGTCTGAACAGTCTTGAGCCTACCATTGATATATTATTAGATCTATAGAGCTAGGAGGCTAAACCCGTTAAAATTGAGTATAGCGTCTTTGTAAGCCTCGCAAATCTAGTAAAAATATATTTTATTCATTGTGTTTTTCGTTGGAAAACAGAAACAGTGTGTAGTAAATATTTATATACTTACTTAATAGGTATTCGTCGTGAATCAAGGTCTTCTCTATATCCCCGACTGCTTGAGAGGGAAGGTTTTTCGAGTGTTGGTATGTATGTGGATAAGTAGTTTCTTTTTTACGGGCTACAGCCTAAACTGTTTTACGGATTTTAGCATGAGGTGTCATTAGATTCGTCTCAGCAGCGCAAGTATACAACTTTAAAATTACTGTAGTTTTAGTTTTAGTTTTTAATAATTAGGCTTGTTTATTCCTCGAGCAAAAGGATAATCAAACTTCAACCTCAACAGGGTAGCTATCTTTAAACAAAATAACAACCAGACTTATTGTAGGTATATTTTGTAAGTTCGCAACCGCTGCTAAACCCATATTTCTGTTTCGGCAGTAGGGTGTAAATCCTCCACCTGTGAGAATTATCGCTCATTAGAGATGTTCCGCTTCCACCCTCAGCGGGTAAACTCCACAGACAAGGTTGCAAGATAAAGTATGCGATTGCGCTGTGTGATTTGGGATTTCAGATACAAAGTTTCTGTAGACTTGTGTACCTATTCCTCTTTTGGGGTAAAGTCTAACCTAGTGATTTTACTACCTGCAAAATGCTCGATTGCGCTGTGTAATTTGGGATTTAAGATAGCAAGTTTCACAAGTGTACCTATTCCCCTTTTGGTGTAAAGTCTGTAGGTACCTTTTACCTAATGCTTATAGCGATCCCGCTATCTGCAGAATGCTCGATTGCGCTGTTTGATTTCGGTAGGATTTATAGGCTTAGAATTCTCTCTGCAAAAGTTCCAAAGGTAAATTTTCGTACATTGCTCGGAATAGGTATAAATTAGGCGAAAAATAACGCACAAACGCGCTACGTATGTTTCTTGCCTTTACCACTGATATACGACAATTACCAGGAATTTGTTTATTTGTTTGCTTGGCACGATCGAAGCTCCGTTACTCAGCTCTCACGCCTCATTGAAACTCCAGAAATCGGTATCGGAAAACGAAATATTTATCAATTTTCTTGTACGATGTAGCGAACAAAAGACCTCCATTGGCAGTAATTGCAAAAAGCTACTGTTTTTGATTTCACTCCGCAATCGTGCACACGCTCCTAGAATTTGTAGCGCACAAAATTGGCAACATTCCTAACCGAGTAGTGAAGAAGCGAACTTTACTGTTACAGTATTCACAGATTGCAGATTGCGGGGTTGCCTACTACAGGCTGTTGCATCGTTTATAAAAGTTACGTCGTTGGCTTGGAACTAGAGCGTATGTGGCTGTAGTATAGGTGGGTTTATGTAAGTGTCCTGTACTCAGATAAGCGGTCAGTCTTATCAGACGTCGTTGACATAGTTTTCAGCTCAAGGTCCAGTGCAAAGTAAAGTATTTTGAGGTTTTGAGGAAGTATATGTAGGTATGTTGTGCATGCAGTTTTCTCTATGTTAGATAGCTTATTTAAAGGTTTATAACTTTAAAGACTTACTTATTTGTAGCAGTTGCCGATCTAATTACTGCATCTTTCTGTGTAGCATTAATGGAAGAAACATTTCTATTTATTTTTGCTTCTAATAAGAATGGACTTTTCTAATGAAGTAGCTACTTTTCTAACAAATAAACAATCCAGACTCGGGATTAAACTGGAAACACTGTTAAAAAAACAGTAAAGAAAATACTTTTTTGTTTCAAACTCGGACATTACATTAGGGCATCAGTTTCTATTATCCGTTTTAACCTACACACACTCTTAAATATTGGGTATAAGTTATTGATTTGTACCTACTGGGTAGAACTACAAACCAGGTATCTAATGCTGATAATATTTGAGGAGCTTCTGCTACGACCTTTAGAAACCTTAGATAGTTTATAAATGAGTAAAAAGGTTTATTTTAAGGCTCTACACCTGCTTCGCAGAAGTTAAAGAAAACACGTGTTTGTTTGTCACACACGCAAATAAGACGGCGCGTCAACATTGCGGGAAAAAGCCATTTTAAAGTTAAATTAGTTGAAAGTTTGCGCATTTCGAATGTTCACCGCTTTTATATGTGCAAGACGTCTGGAGCAAGACTTCGGCTCTAGCTATGATGTCGTTGCTAGTAGAAGCGGAATTTAAACTTTTAGCACAAAATAGAGAGTATACAGAAGGTTCACTCGACTCTATTTAAAATTTTCGCGGCTGTCAATTTGTTATGTACTCAGGGTTGCTACTGTCAAAAATCTCATAAAATAAATAATTTAAAAAATTAAAAAACACGCCTGCGTTTGTGGGAAAAATTGATCTGAAAAGTAAAAAACAAGTTATAATTTGTGAAAAATTTGGACGCGATACTTGGCTCCGATTGTTCTTCTATTTGGAAAATTGACGATGTTTTTATTAGTATCAAAAACATTCTATAATATGAATAGTTATCTTTACCGTACATATAGGTTCAATATTATGTTTTTTTGTGACCAGACTTTACAATGCAAACGGGGGATAGTTTTTGAGATTGTAACGTGATTGTATGACAACAAACTATCCCCCGACTGCATTGTAAAGTCTGGTCACAAAAAAACATAATATTGAACCTATATGTACGGTAAAGATAACTATTCATATTATAGAATGTTTTTGATACTAATAAAAACATCGTCAATTTTCCAAATAGAAGAACAATCGAAGCCAAGTATCGCGTCCAAATTTTTCACAAATTATAACTTGTTTTTTACTTTTCAGATCAATTTTTCCCACAAACGCAGGCGTGTTTTTTAATTTTTTAAATTATTTATTTTATTTGCTACTTTTTAAATTATAACAAGTAAAAATTTGTTCGCTTCTTCTGTTTTTCTGTGGTCTCCGGTGTTGGTTCATCATACTAGTCATCATGTAAAAAAAACTGAACGCTTCTATTATCACCCCCCTATGTAAGTTCTACAGCCATACCAGTCATCCTGTAAAAATCTGTGCTTTTCTATTGTCTTCCTATGAGGGAGGCAAGCCCCCCTCAACCCTCCGATGTTGGTCCTACATTCATACCAGGGCCCCAAGTCTGCTAATTTTTTGCCATTGTAATGCCAGCGAGACTCAACTGTGACTCAACTGTCATTCTACTGCCACTGTGATTATCCATACTAAAAACTGTTAGCAGACTACGAAATGGCCGAAACCATCCAACTGAGATGCCATCGAGACTCGACTGAAACGATTTTCATTTAGCGGACTCGGGGCCCAGTCATCCTGTCAAAATCTGTGCTGATCTGTTGTCTCTCTATGAGGGGGGCAAGCCCCCCTCAACCCCCCGATGTTGGTGCTACATTCATACTAGTCATCCTGTAAAAATCTGTGCTGATCTGTTGTCTCTCTATGAGGCAAGCCCCCTCAACCCCTGATGTTGGTCCTACATTCATCCAGTTATCCTGTAAAAATCTGTGCTGTTGTATTGTCTTTCTATGAGGGGGGCAAGCCCCCCTCAACCCCCCGATGTTGGTCCTACATTTATACCAGTCATCCTGTCAAAATCTGTGCTGATCTGTTGTCTCTCTATGACCCCCGATGTTGGTCCTACATTCATACAGTTATCCTGTAAAAATCTGTGCTGTTGTATTGTCTTTCTATGAGGGGGGCAAGCCCCCCTCAACCCTCCGATGTTGGTCCTACATTCATACCAGTCATCCTGTCAAAATCTGTGCTGATCTGTTGTCTCTCTATGAGGCAAGCCCCCCTCAACCCCCCGATGTTGGTCCTACATTCATACCACTCATCCTGTCAAAATCTGTGCTGGTCTGTTGTCTTTCTATCAGGAAGGCAATCTTCCTTAACCCCTGTGTTGGTGTTCCCTTCACATTACTGTGGTTTCACCCACGCAGTATTCTCGCGGTACAGGTGCGATACCGTCGCGGTATTTGTATCGATCGCTATCAGGTGCGGGACGTCCATGCAAATACCACGGCGGTATCGCAACAGTACCGCGAGGAGAACACCGCGTACCGCGTATGGTCCGGAAGGGTACTGAAATGTGAACGGGTCTTAATGCCTACTAGTTGAACTGCCCATAACTGATTTAAACTACTTAAATGATTTGGATTTTAAATGGGTTATTTTATTGACTACAAAGTCTAGACTACATACATTAATATTACATAGCAGCTCAGCTCATAAAGAAGTTGCGTTTAAAGTTTAAGTAATCAACATTTTCTTGATACCGACTTCCTTATTTTAATCAACACTCAAGTTTTTGCCGACCAGGGCCTGCGTTTTCATGTCTTACATTGGCAGTAGTAGTCTTTTGAAGAATACTTCACTTTACTATAAATAAAGTATCCCGAAGACAGCTGCTCTGCAATAAAATCATCATTGTTTGGTCAATGTAATAACAACCTACGTAATCTACTAACAAACAATGTAGCTATCAAAGTAGCTATGCAGAGAAGACACCAGCAGTAGCTTGTATATGTAATGAAGTACCAGGCGCCTAAGATATATCTGCTGGCATTGCACATCAGGCGCCTAAGATATATCTGCTGGCATTGCACATTGTTGTATAAGCTATTTTTATGTGAACTCATTAGCCATAAAAATAATAATAAGTTTAACTAATTACCTGATACTGAGATGCCTTTGAATATTTACATGTTTTGCATTACAAAAGCATCAAGGCTGGACATCGGGATAAGAACTCTGTGCCATTCGTAAAAACTATCAGCGTTATTTTATCTATCAGTTTGGAATGCTCGTTTTATTATTAATTAATTATTTTACAGTATTTGTTTAAATTTATTTTATTTTGCAACAACGAACGTAAATATTTTGTATCAGTGACATAATTAGACATACTGCAACGTCAACTCAACCAATGACAGCGACATCAAACTTCAACAGATTGTGTGACATGAATTTTATAATAAGATTTGTTCAAAGAGTTTTATTTACGGTGGCTGCTATCCCTAATTAATAAAATTAGATAATTTTTCTAGTCATCCTAAGGTTTAAGACGACAAAACCCAGCCTATGACACTCAGGATGGTGTATGGATTCTTCTCACACTACTCCCATTCAAATCTGTTCAGTAGTTATCGAGTTATAGTGGGTTATAGCATTGCACATATATACATACATACATACATACATGAACCCTGAAAACATTACACTCCTTTTTTTGGTTGGGCAGTCGTGTAAAAACAGAAAAATATCATATACAAGAACGTCATAGTTATGATTCCGAGCCAATTTTAATCCAAGAAATATAACGTTCGTGGCAACCATCTTCATAGTTACCTTGTCTGACACATGCACCGCATAATTTCCCGGTGTTATGTCAGATCCGCATAAATTTGACTAAGCCAGATAACACGGCAAACGTCAAATTGCGTTTCTACAAGTTGTCATTGTATAGTGAATAGCACAAACATGGCACAAACCTCAAATTCTTCCGGCACATGTGCGTTTCACCGATTATGATAGACAATGTAAAAATTATACGGACTGGTATTATTAGAAACTACTTAACGATAGAACAAAAAAATAATAATTTAATTCTATATTCCCGCTTCTATCGTAACCCCGGTCTTGGTGTTGATACTTTAGACGGTATTCTGAAGAGGTTTGCATACCTAGTTACTTGCTTAAGTGTATTTACAGGAAAGGTGATAGCGAAGATGAAAACCGCCTCTTCATCTAACCTGCCTGGACCGATCTTATACAGGTTGAAAAGGACAGCTCTTGACCATGAAATGGTGCATTCAAACCATCAAACCGAACAACTTCCCATAATGGGCTCCATAGAATAGAAGACGCGCGACGCGACGAGCTACATGATATCTGTCAAACAAGCGATCGTCAGCCGTTATCATCGATGCGAGGCGCGTCTTACGTGTGTATGTCTCTTCTGTTTCATACATTTTATATGGAAACAGTTTCAGGCGTCGCGATGTAGCACGTGCAACATCTCCGACGATCACTTGGTTGACAGATACCAACTTACGACTCATGTCTCTTCTGTGGAGCTTACGCCTACCTATGCTATAGGTAACATATTTGGTTATTTTACCGCCCATGCTAACTAAACTACTAAATTAAATTGTGAGAAGAATCTGGGATTACAGTGCAGACTTAAGCGTATTTTTTTGCTGAAAAGATTTATAGTGTTTTGATTATACAGAGTGTAGGAGGGATCTTAATCAGCCCACGTCTGTTTACTTTCTGCTGGGAGTAGGCTTCTTCTACCTACATACTTACTTATAGGGAAATAGTACAAAACCTCTTGTGGGTTTACTGATTTACATTTTTATTTACTTTAGTTTGAAAGTGGAGGCCCACGTACAGTACAGCAAAAATAGCAAAAATAATTCTGATTGTGGTTCATTGCATATTTACGCTGGTGTAGGTATTTTGGCAGTTAACTAAATAAACCCAGTGCTTTGAAAGCGGTAGATCGGTATAGGTATGCCAGTAGGTATAGCGAAATCCTGTTGCAGCACTAAAGTTTGTGAAATCCAGCCCCAGCACTCGAACACACATACATTATTCAATCTGGCCCGGTAGAGCGATGGATCGATATTAAAAATATGTAAAATAGATACGCAATTCGCGCCTCGCCCAACACTTTTGGTTCTATTTTCATTTCAAATCCATACTAATGAGAAGCATTTTTAAATAGGGAAAAACAGCGCAGACGTTTAATTATTTATCGCGACGAAGCAGGTCAAGTAGGTACCTAAACATCGTCGTAGTGTCGAATTACCAGGAAGGTTCTTGTTCGATCCGGTCCCATGGGAAGGTACGTACATACATACATATTAGATTACAAGTTGCTTCCACGTTACAGGAGTTATACACAACTACACAAGCAACCGCCGATCGAACCGTCTTTATGAATATGCACGACGCCCTAGATATCAATCAACCGTGTAATTAATTAACCACAGGCACCGTGTCAGCCGATACACAAACTTTGCTAATTTGCGCCTCAATAAATTACACTTAGAAAATTAATTTATCATTTATCAACTTTTACCATATCGCAGCAACGCCAAACTTTCAATTATTATTATAAAAGTAATAATGTATTTCCATTACACACGCCTGTAATTATACTTTTGAAAAAGTTCGTGAATTCATGATCGATGTCTGACTATATAAGGCGATATAATCGGAGTCATTTCCATTAACTTTCTAATATCCTCCATTAAAACATGTAGATGTTCGTATAATGAGATCCTGCTGTCGAAAAGCCGAGTGTGCTTAGGAAACATTCTTTAAATTCGAACCTTTGATCTCATTAAATATATTCTCATAAAATGTCTTTGAAAACAAAATATTTACTGAGGGCTTTCTGTAAATACGTGTACTACGCGGGGGCGGGTAACTGTTGGTACGAAGATATATATCATGAAACCATTCCGTATAAGATGTACAGTATAATTTCCTATACGATATACACAACTATGATTTTCCTTGAGAACCTCGCAGCTTTGTTCGGAGCTTTCCCCGACGTAGAAAAGAACTCCGCCTACATGTTTGCAGCTATACACAACATAGTTCTCGCTAAGATGTACTTGTTGTTGTATCACAAGAAATCTATAAGGAAATTGAACTTCGACATGGCTAGTGTTGGCGAGAAGTTGGAGAGACATGGCAACATGAGAAAGCAGTACAGGAAAGTGAAATGGGGGAATTTATTTTACGTAGTGTCGGTGTATCTGTCTTTGATCGCTTACGGCGTCGAGAGCGCTCGAAGGGCTGTTGTTGAAGGTGAGTATAACAAAACAAGTACCTACAAAAAAGTGTTTATTCGACCCTTTCACGACCACTTGATAAGTTTTTGTTTATTCGACCCGTTTTCTCAGGAGTCTGGATATTGGTTGTTAGGACGTTATCTCATTGTATTCTCAAAAGAGTTTCGGCGCGAATATTTTGTTTAAGTTACCCTGTATCTTTCTTTATTTATTGGATACTAGCTGCCCGTCAGCGGTTTCACCCGCTGCAACGTATTATTCCGCGGGAAAAAAGCATTACTCGCCAAGAGATGTCGCTGTTAGTTTTTGGCGAAAACGTTTAAAACGCGAATCGGCTCAGTCACGCCACCTTTGCAAAAATATTGGAATATTCGTGATCCCGTAGGAATAAGACATTTTCCCGTGGTAAAAAGTAGCCTATGTGTTATTCTAGATACTCTTCTATATTTGTGCAAAATTTTATGTCAAACTAATCAGCCGTTTTAGCGTGATGTCGTAACAAACACACACACAAACATCCGCCTTTATAATATTAGTAGGATTTTGGTCAAACGATCATCTTTAGCTTATATGAATTTTCTGTAAGCCGTACGATGTATTATCCCATTTGTACGACAATCTTGCATTTCATTTTTGTGAACAGTATCCCACTGATACGACTATCTTGGTTCATCTACACGATAGAAAATGTCGATGTCATCCAAAATCATGGCGGTACAGATGGGGATGGGGGATGTCGCTGTTTTCCAATTTCTTAGTCCAATATTTTTGACATACATGCTCATACATGTCATTTTTGTAGGCGGTATACCGGGAGTAACGGAAAGGGTATAACAAGCCGAAAGGAGGTCAAGGTACTCATGAAACTGAGCAACTTTCCCCATGGAACATGGGTCAAAAAATGAAAAAAAAATTTGGACCTCTCATAGTAAATCAATTAGCTGATCGGTGATTTTGTATGGGAGGTCCAAATTTTTTTTTCATATTTCGACCCATGTTCCATGGAGAAAGTTGTTCAGTTTCATTAGTACCTTGACCTCCTTTCGGCTTGTTATACCCTTTCCGTTACTCCCGGTATATTATCCCACACAAAATATTTACGCAAATAATATATTGTCACATAGATAAGACAATCTTGGAACAGCTACGGGCTACCCGATAGGAAATGCCGTTGTATTTTATGGTTAATTGAACTTACCTAAGTGAACTTCAACCAAAATTATACGAGTTGCTGCATCCGTAGAGATTTAATAAACCATGTAGTACGTTCTTTGTCGTACCGCACCATTACACGTATTTTTAGATATATTTTAAAAGAAATAATCAAAATCAAGTCAGTATTTTGACTACCGCTGTACTTAGCCCCGCCGTTCCCCAGATGGCGTGGCGCTCGCGTCATTATTTTTAGAGTAAGAGAATCAAGGCACATTCTGCAATAGCAATAAGGGTTTTACGAAGTAAAGACGGGAGGGTGGGATCTTAAATCTCTACGGATGCAGCAACTCGTATAATTTTGGTTGAAGTTCACTTAGGTAAGTTCAATTAACCATAAATTATACTTCATTGCTGCATCCTATGAGATTTAATAAACCATGTAGATGTTTAGCGCTCTACTTATTGCAGAATGACTTGCCAACAATATTTCAAAAGAACTTTAGGCTTTACATACGAAATTAATATGTAATACCTGTATTAAGTATTCGCCTACACATACAAAATATGTAGGTAGGTACTAAGAATAAACAAATTATTATCTACGTCACCAACTGCTCGAAAGCTTCATCTTGATCAAACTCATTAAAAGGTATCAAAACAAAGAAAGGTACAGTTAAGTTAGCCATGTGCTAAGGCTAATTGACATTAAAAAATCATAATAAATATCATTAAAATATTAGAATAATCGAATGCAATGTTAAGTCAATGCAGTGTTTTCTATTATGGATAGGCTTTCGTAGCATAAGTAAGTAACCTGTCAGTAGGTACTGAACTCATTGCGGAGTTAAATTAAAATACTAGATTTTAGTTATGTCTTTTTTGGGTAATTCATGTACCTATAGTGGCAGCAAAGCAAGCTAATATCACAAAAAGTGTTAATGTTTGAATACGATGTCCTGTCGCGAATAGGGAACGAAGTTACAAGCTTCAAAGTCTTTTAAAATGCACTTGGATGTTGTTTGAATGTTTTTATTGTGATCTGAAACAATACCCACTAGGGTTCTAGAAATTTTGATATCTACGTAGTAGATAAGGCCTAGTCCTAATGTCATCTTTTACAAATTATTCAAAGTATTATTCAGTTCATTTTTCTTTCAAAGAAAGTTTTGATCTAAGTTAATCTTTATGTTTTGTAAACTAGCGCTATTATTTAATTGTTTTGTAAGCAATTTAAGTAGATAAGTACTTAACTTATTTATTTTATTTTGTTTACAAAATAAACACCACGGCTGTTAAAAGGTTTAAGATTTCAATCTATTACTTACGATGTCATCACTACTCCTGCCGTATCTTTTTCTGATTATTGTTAGAAAAACGCAATCTTGAATTCCTCACACTTCAAGGTCATAAAAAAAAAGGATAAAACAAAATTTTTGTCTAGTACAGACAAAGTAGGTACATAATAGTATGATAACAGGTGGATATAGTGTATATATTATTGAAAATATGGGAAAAGCGTAAAAGAATAAAATATTCTTATCCCATTTTAGAGTAAAAATTTTAATTTTATATGCATGTTTTTACTGAACCTGTGTGAATATTGTTTGAACAAATCCACATGACGTTATGTTATACAAAATCCTACTTTGTTTGCTTGCAGTACATCAGTACAAGATCTTTCTTGTTAAGTTACTAATGTGAGAATTGTACCCCACTATTCTAATAACAGGACCTACAAAAATTGTAATAAGTAAGTAGGTATGTAGTGTTATTTATCGGTCAGTCTAACGTCCTTGTACTAAATGTAGGTAATTAACAAACCAAGTTTGAGTTATGTAATCGCATGAAATAAAAATACTATAATATTTTTAATTTCTTACATAAACATTACCTATAGTTCCACTATTAACTATACTTACTTCGCCGGCATAAGATGAACAGAATCCCATGCCAAAAACGAAAATTCTGTTAAGATTTCTATTTCAAAATGTCCTAACCGTGATAGGGTTGTCTATTTAAAGGTACATGCTATTAAACATAGTTTAATCCAACACAAAATTTATTTTTACCATCCCAGTTATATTGATGTATGACATTCTAATAAGGCCAGATATTGTGGTCTTTTCATTATTCTAAAGGTTTCGTGTATGTAAAACCAAACTTAGCTAAAACCAACAGGTTTTTTACTCACGAGTGATAATAATAACTACGGAACTGTGTGTAAGTGTTAAACTTAGTTACTTGGATCTATAGGCAGCTACTTGTACTGCAGGCAATCAGTAAAATCATACCTACATATTATTACCTATGCAAATTTTCATAATTTGATGTTTGCTTTGTTGACACATTTTTGTAAAAGTGCATAAAAATTTATAGTATTTTTCGGCAGATTGTTTTAAATTAATATTTTGATAATTATGTTCAATGCTCTAAAGATTTCAATAATACCAGACCCAATAAAGAATACTTTTGTCGTTTGGTACTAAGTCGAAGCTTAGACGGCATAAACAACAGTTATACGCATTATTAGAGCATACAGAATACATAATTTCCACCATAATATGTATGATAAATTATCTAAATCACAATGGCCTTTATTTTACAGCGTCAGTTAGGTAGGTAAGCACAAGCTTACCTATTTAGTAAAAGAGAACAGAGCTGACCACTGACAATGGAAAACATGTAACTTCATTGTTACATTGACTAATTACTCAAAACAAAATCGCAGATACTTATTTAGTCGGATCGTTCATCGACTCAAACGGACGATTAACCTAACAAAGGAATAAAGAACATTTTCTTTAAATTTGGATTTCATGAACAGGTAGCCATAAGTTAGATAGACTAGGCTGGTAGGTATAGATAGCAGGTCTATTCCGCCGCGTATGAGTATGAGTCATCGGCAAAGTCACATAATATGACGCAAAATGATTGTTTGTTTTGAAACTACATCTTAAATGTTGATATTTAGTTTACCTTTGTGTTTACATTAAGAATGAATCTTAATCGTCCACTGCAGTGCTGTGGAATTTGAATTTGGAAAAGTAGGAAACGTACCTACATGTATAAGATTTTGAATACAATCTAATCACATTTCATGTAGAAAATATATTTCTGTACCTCTAGTGGCTGCAGTAGGCCGCTTGGTTCGGCAATGGGAGTGATGCTGTTGGATGCCTTTCCTTCGCAGCGGTGTAGAAGCGCGACTGCGCAAGAGCAGCACGCCCTGCTGCTGTTGAACTTTTTTCTCAGCAAGGCTGACTGTGCCTTGGTTTCAAGGCCTAGTCAGAGTAATTTACACGCTGAGTCTTCCTAAAAATTGTGTTTTTAAATTTTCCTTTTGCGTACCCACCAAACAAAACATTCTCATGTCAACCAATGTTGATATTGTGACTTATAGTCTGATAAGACTTTTGTTTACAAGGTTTACTGATATGATATATCATTATTCAGTACAAAAACGCAGATTAAGGAGAATGCAGATAATTTCAGATATTTTTATTAGAATATGCAGGTCCCTTGTAGATTATTGAGTTGTTTATTGATAAAACAATAAATACGTTTTTATACTTTCTAAAGTACCATGTTTTTAGAAATAGGTTTCTGAAAATAGGGTCTTAGCCAATTGCACAATTACCTTTTACTGATCAGCAGCCAAACCTTCTATGAGGATCTTCCCCCAAACGTTCAGAGATCTCATGAAAAGGCCTTTAGCCATTTTTGAGTCCATTGACAGTCACACATACCTCGGAAACATTTCTTCATTACAAAAATGAAGTTAATATGTGTTTTGAAAACACCAGCAGCCCTTAAATCAGAGATAATTGGAATAACATACGATTTTACTTGAGGTTGACTTGGTTCCAGCTAGAATTAAGGCTCCATTTCCTTATAGTGCAGCAGTTCATTTTTAAGTGGTTCGTTTGAGATCATCTGCATACTTGTAAGCATTGGTGTTACGATCTAGGCGAAGAAAATCCAAATCTCTTAAGTTTCATTTTCTATTGCGACTTAATGGATAACATCTCGTGAAACCACGTAAGACAAGCTCATACGCATTCAACTATTTGTTTCATGCTTCATGTATTTACTTTCTGGGTTGCACACCTTGCCACCGCCAGAGGAAAACAAGTAAGTAAGTGGTTAATATTATCACATATTATCATGTTCTATGTATCTACTTCCTGGATGACATCTCGTGTCACCACATTAGGAAAGTATTCAATAACTTGCTTTTAGTGTCATGTTCCATGTATTTACATCCTGGATGACATCTTTGTGCCACCACATCATTAGGAAAGTATGCAAGAACTTAGCTTTTAGTTTCATGTATTTACTTCTTGGATGACATCTCGAGCCACCACAATAGGAAAGTAAGGAGTAATTTCCGGATAACATCTCGTGTTACCACTGAGGAAAAGCGTCATGAAAATGGGATCGGCGGTAATGGCAGCAATCGACAAGGGACAGGCTCTCGGCTTGGTTTTACTACGGTAATTCCCGGACGACATCTCGTGCCGCCACTGAGGGAATACCAACAGAAATTCCCGGACGACATCTCGTGCCGCCACTGAGGGAATATCAACAGAAATTCCCGGACGACATCTCGTGCCGTCACTGAGGGAATATCAACAGTAATTCCCGGACGACATCCCGTGCCGACACTAAGGGAATAACAAAGATTTTTTGGACAAGAACCAAAGACATGGATTTTTCAAAAACTAACCTCCATTTTCGTGTCAAATCCATTTCCAGTCGTGTTTATCGAAGTTTTCACTAGCACTTTTAACACCTTTATTCCGTGCACTTCTTAATCTTTACTTTTCACTAATTATATACTAAAAAATAATTATTTTTTACGGAACGCGTTACTGGTGCGATACACGAAAAACGAATGACGCGAGCGCCACGCCATCTGGGGAACGGCGGGGCTAAGTACAGCGGTAGTCAAAATACTGACTTGATTTTGATTATTTCTTTTAAAATATATCTAAAAATACGTGTAATGGTGCGGTACGACAAAGAACGTACTACATGGTTTATTAAATCTCATAGGATGCAGCAATGAAGTATAATTATGGTTGTATTCCAGTATCTTGGTCAAACATTTTTGACATGCATGACGCATGTCATTTTCCCGATTCAGCTACTCGATGGGGGATGTCGCTGTTTTTCCAATATCTTGGACAAATATTTATGACATTTATGTCATTTTTTTAAACGGTATAAATTATCCCACGTAATAAAAGCGATACATAAACTTAGTACTTACGCAAATATCAAGATTTTCACGCAAGGGGATATTTTTTTAAAGAATTGAAATATTTAATATTAAGCATAAAAACATACTATAAAAAAGAACACGACTGTTTTAGTCCCAGGTATCGCGTTTCTCAAATAGAAATTTTGCTTATTTTTGTGAGGAGTTAAAGTTTCGCCCCTTAACCCCCGTGTTGATGCTTGCAGCTGGTCTCGTCTCCCAAACAAACTTTTGCTTATCTGTTTTCTTTGAGGCAAGCCCCCCTCAACCCCCCGTGCTGGCGCTTGCAGCTGGTCTCGTCTCCCAAATAAACTTTTGCTTATCTTTTTTCTTTGAGGGGGGCAAGCCCCCCTCAACCCCCCGTGCCGACGCTTGCAGCTGGTCTTGACTCCCAAACAAACTTTGAAGAATCCAATAGCTTGGCAAATATTTTTTTACTGGCAAGTCATTTTATATGTAGTATGTATGTATTTCGGGGTCAAATAATCTTGGTAAAACAAATTTTACAGCCCCGTTACTTTAGACGTAGTATGTAAGGTCGACGAATGTAGGTATGTATTTTGTAGGATCCAATACATTGTTAAAACATTTTCACAGCACTGTCATTTTTGAACGTCGGATGTATGTATTTGTGGGATCCAATCCAACATCTTGTTAAAACATTTTTATTGGCTTGTAATTTTGGTACGTGCATGTGTTGTGGGATATATATTAATTTTGCCTTACTTACTCGCCAAGAGATGTAGCTGTTAGTTTTTAAAACGCGAATCGGCTCAGTCGCACCACCTTTTTCATAAATATTGGAAAATGCGTGATCCCGTGGGATTGAGACATTTTTCCGTGGTAAAAAGTATCCTATATCAAATCTATATGTTATTCCAGATGCCCTTTTATATTTCTGCAAAGTTTCATGTCAATCTAATCAGCCGTTTTTGTGTGATGTCGTAACAAACACACACTAACATCCGCCTTTATAATAAAAGTAGGAATAGGAAGTATAGCAAGACCAGTGTGTACCATTGGCCAATATCGTAAAACAAAACCTAAATTAAATAAAAGTTCGAAAAAATAAAAACAAAAAGTAGAAGTTTCCGATTCGGATTCGAACGCCAGGCGCCTGCTTGGAAGGCAAGCGCACTACGACCACGCCACAGTGACTTCAAGATTGACCGTTGAATCAACGGATGTGCTTCCCCACTAAACGTGAATCGGCTCAGTCACGCCACCTACTTCAAAAATATTGGAATATGCGTGATCCCGTAGGAATAAGACATTTTCCCGTGGTAAAAAGTAGCCTATGTGTTATTCTAGATACTCTTCTATATTTTTGCAAAATTTCATGTCATTCTAATCAGCCGTTTTAGCGTGATGTCGTAACAAACACACACACAAACATCCGCCTTTATAATATTAGTAGGATAGTAGGATTACTTTGATATTAGAGATTTACAATCTTTGCCGGGATTTCTTGCGCAATTGAATGATAGTTCAAAGGTTCACTGATATTTTTATTATTAGATTACTATGTAAATATTTGCGTGCTACAATAAAATGTCTCTGTATTTGGTCCATTGTGAACTAAGTAGGGTATCTATTTACGTCTTTCGTTGTTTACGTTTTAGGTCGCCCGTTCTACACCGTAGTAACCTACCTTCCAACATACGATGACGAGTCAGTTTACGCATCAGGTTTCCGTATTTTCTTCTACGTCACTTGGCTATACATGATGTTGCCAATGATGTCGACCGACTGCTTGCCGATCACCCATCTCATAACAATCACCCACAAGTTCAAAACCCTGTGTCAGCACTATGAAAACATCAGAGAACAATTCGACGAAGACATTAAGGTCGGGCCTAAGGCAAGGGCGGTTAAGAAACTGAAAACTGGATGCCTTGAAGGGATTTTGATGCATCAAAAGCTTTTGTAGTAAGTTTTCGAATTAATATTGTTCTATTAATTACTTTTGTTTACTTACTTTAAGCAGTTTGTTGATTTGTTTTTGAGTTGAAGATTTTCTTAGAACTTGTGTAGTACCTATTTTACAGACAAAATAAGTAGAATTTCTCTTCAAATATTGCCCTCTAAAAATTAACTAACTTTTTATTTTTAATTTCGATGTTTTTTTGAACAAGTTAAACTTACATCACTCAACGACTCAGTTATGAACAGCACATTGTAGTTGCAATAAGACTGAATGTAATCTCGCAAAGGGCGTTGAAAAGAGCTGAAATCATAAAAAGAGCTCTATATACAGGGTGGTAAAGTTTCTTATCAGTTTGGCAGGCGAGATACACCGGGTGTTCGGCATCATTATGTCGCTGCAGGTCTGCGAAAGTTCCGCGGTGGCGGTGCTGCTTTTACTGCGACTGGCGGTATGTGCATTTCAGTACATTTGTGACCGCGCGATCTGGTTGGACGATGTGATTTCATTGAATACGACATTTGGTACCGATGTGATTGTTTTTTACGATGCATTAATAGATAAATAGTAGGATTCTAAGACAGAACATAAAAATTGGCACCCGTAGGATTTTAAATCCCAATCACCAACATCGATTATCATTCAAATTAATTATTTGCTCGAGATGTAACACAAGAGTGAGAAGGCAGATTTGTAATAGAGAAAAGTGTCTAGACTTATTCAAATTCAAATATTGTATTTAAATTTTCGAATGAAATAAAGAAATAGAAAAAAGAGTAAAATAAGTTAGGTACTAAAGCTTACGGTCTACAAAGCTATCTTTCCACGAATCGAAGTTGGATGTCGACTTTTTCTGACATTTTAATGCTGAGAAATAAAAAGGCGCCGTAAACTTTTATATTACCTTCAGAATTTCTTTATCTGCTACGTAAGAAATGTAGTTTTTCTTAGGTCCTTTTTGTAAAGAGGTTATGAAGAATTTAACACCAAACTAACTGTACAGGGTGTGACAAAAACTTTGCAGGCGTGGTTAGGCTATGAAATTGAACATCTTTCCCCAGGGAGGTAAATAAAATCGGCTATTACTACCTTATGCCTTACATAATCACTCAACTGCATGTTAATAAAATCATCATCTCCCAATTTGGCAATGTTTTATGACCGACCGCCTGCCTAACGTCAACCCTCTTTGGGAATTGTAGGTGGTATGATCGGCACCATGCGGTGGACCATAGTTAACTCGGTCGCGGTCAAAAACTCTACGCCGCCTTTTGCGAAACAACCTGAGTGGACAAAGGCTGGCAATATTCTAATTTTTTTATTGTTTCTAACCATTGGCTTCAATGGGTAAGTTGTGCAGTTTCATGCTCTGATTATGCCTGCAAAGCTTTCAGTACACCGTCCCCCAAACCAAACCCTAATATTTTGTTGTTTTTAGCTCTCGCCGCATATGGACTTGACGAACGCATTTATGACTTACACGTTTGTGGGCTCTCTTTTTTATCTTCTCGCCTTGAATCTTTGGAATGCTGGTGAAATTACTTATCAGGTAAGATCTTTTGGAATCTCATTAATTCACCTTCTTCAGAGGTGCCTTTCGCTTGGGTGCTTAGGTAATCAATGTATGGGATATGCAACTTCCAGAATTTTTGTTTGCAATTTGACAACTTGCGCTGATTATATTTGATGTCATATTCATACAACGAAAGTAGCTAACGTGTGTTGACTTCTCCTCTGCTATTTACCTATTATTAATCATGTCATAGACATATGAATCATGTTGATATGATATAAATAAACAACAGCAGATCGAAAAAGAACTTCTGATTATTTCAACTGTTCCATACTTTTTTCCTGGCCTGTTTGTTCCTATGCGTTATACCCTGAATTCATGTAAGAGTACGCTTGAGACTGGGTGCCTCTTTCCTAGGCCTCCCTGCTGTCCAACGCAATGGCCTACTGCGGCTGGCATCTCTGCGAGGTGAAGAAGGACTCTCCAATGGACGTGAGCCAGCTGGTGCTGATTGGCTGTGCGCAGGCGCAGAAACCGCTCATTCTCAAG
The DNA here is from genome assembly GCA_024500475.1 of Phthorimaea operculella. Lineage (NCBI taxonomy): Eukaryota > Metazoa > Arthropoda > Insecta > Lepidoptera > Gelechiidae > Phthorimaea > Phthorimaea operculella. Next base: position 4,439,963 of record JANFCV010000002.1, on the reverse strand, counting down.
GCTTTTGGCATACAAGACCTTTCTTATGAGACCTTTGTTTCGGTAAGGATTTCGCATACATACAAATCACGCCTTTGTCTCTTGCTAGTAAGGCAGGCCATTAACGGCAGTAGAATAAATTTGATGCTATTCTAAGGCATCATACTGCGTCTTAAGATGTTATTATACCAATGTATGTCAATATTTCTTTTAACTTATACCTACCTAAGGTAAATCTTCAAATTCAAAAATTGTTTCAGGTGGCAAGAATGACTTATTCAATCTTTGCGGTTTTTTACCAGAGGGGTGGCTAAACTGTATTCACAACCAATGTATATGTCACCGTGAAATTGCAAACAACGCTAGATTATAATATATCTCGCTAAATTACAATCTGTCGAAATATTGTAAGACATAAACACGGATCACAATTTAACGTATCAATTTTCAAAATATTACAATATTATGAAGTAAAACAGTAAAACTGTCAACTCGCGTTCTGATTGGTCGAACCTCATGTATATCGCGCAGCCATGTTATTTTGACAGCTGATCGCCATTTCGATGGGTATCGAACGTAAACAAACAGTGCTTAAGAGATTATTTTCTTATTTAATTAGTTTATATGAGCAATTTTCAACACGAAACTATAATAAAATGGAACAAAAACGGTTTGTTTACGCTTGAGAACCAACGAAAGCAATCAGCTGTGAAACAAAGATGGCGTCGTTGGCGACATGATGCTCGACTTGACCAATCAGAACGCGAGCTGCGTAATCGTATCACAGTTTCACGGATTTAGTTCGTTATATTGTAATCTACTGAAAAATTATACGTTAAATTGGAATACGAGTGAATGTGTTACAATATTTCGACAGATTATAATTTAGCAAGATAGATTATAATCCAGCGTTATTTCCAATTTTACGGTGACATATATAACTTTCATAAAACCATTTAACACTCGAAAGTAAGTACCTAAATAAGCCTTTGCAATTGCAAGGTAACCGAAAAAAGAAATATAGCGTAAAATTACTGGACAACCATTTAAAATAACAGGTAGGTACCTACTACACCACCACAAGTTCTAGGCATTTGAAGTTGTCAGTTGCACAAAAATGTTGTACGGATAGCAAAAAAGTTCATTATATATGCAACTATGGTTAACATTATTAATATCCCTGTCCGTCTATGTAACAATACGGTATGTAAAAAAAACTACGAATATTTGTAGAGGCGAATCAGTCTTTCTACAAAAACATAGATCGGAATAAAATAAATATTAGACCATACAAAATGTGTTGGCAAGCCGGGTTAGTTTGTATGGGTTCAGGGGTTCATCGGGCAGTTGGACGACTTGGTCTCTACTCCAACTCGAGAAGAAAATTGGTATCACTGCCTGCCACCACCATGCCACTGATCACAGTCGACAGTCATCATTCAAATTCAAAAACTCTACGTCCCCTTTACGAATTAAAATATTTTATAACCAATGATTGCCGATGCCGACTCTTATTTCTATAGAAGAATAAGTCGGATATTGTCTCTCTTCGGGCAACATATCCAATTAACTTTTACCTTAAGCAGACAAGTGCAAACAAAAATCTTTTAGTTGGGTCGAAAGATTGATGGATGGATTTTACTATGAGTATAGAAATAGAAATTTTACTGTATAATATTGAAATTTGTCAAATGTCAATTAAAGTCGAAAATTGCTTGCACCATATTTTTAAGTCTACGAGTATTACTGATTTTAAGTCTGGAAGTCCCGTGCCTGAAAGCGATACCGTTTTGGTATACGGAAGATTCATACAAAAACCGCGACGAATCGCACCGGTACCGCGAGAGTAATACTGCGTTGGTGAAACCACAGTAATGTGAAGGAGCTTTAAACACCAACTGCGTTGTAAAGTCTGGTCACAAAAAAACATAATTTGAACCTTTAGATATGTACGGTAAAGATAACTATAAATATTATGAAATGTTTCTGATACTAATAAAAACAGAGTCGATTTTCCACATAGAAAAACAATCCAAGTATCTTGCCCAAATTTTTTATAACTTGTTTTCTACTTTTAGATCAATTTTTCCAACTGATGCAGGCGTGTTTTTACTACATCTTACTGTTTGATAATTTGTCAATAAGGTTGAAAATTGCTTGCACCATGTTTATTGACTCTACTACCGATTTCAAAGCAAAAAAATTGGTGCAAGCGATTTTGAACCTTATTGACAATTTTCAAAATGTCTTGGATTTTTAAAATTCTTCGATAGATATGTTACATCATCTCTAAAATACTCAAATTTGACAAATGTCAATGAGGTCGAAAATTGCTTGCACCATATTTTTTAACTCTATTACTGATTTTAAAGCAAAAAACGTGGTTCAAGCAATTTTCGACCTTATTGACAATTTTCAGAAAGCCATGGATTTTTGATATTCTTTGTTAAGTATGTTACTACACCTATACCGTATGAAAATTTGCCAAATGTCAATAAGGTCGAAAATTGCTTGCACCATATTTATTGACTCTACTACCGATTTCAAAGCAAAAAAAGTGGTTTGATTTTGAACCTTATTGACAATTTTCAGAAAGCCGTGGATTTTTGATATTCTTTGTTAAATATGTTACATCATCTCTAAAATACTCAAATTTGATAAATGCATTAAGGTCAAAAATTGTATGCCCAATTTTTTTTATTCCACTAACAATTTAATAACTCGTATTGAAAAATAGGTATTGACAGTATCAAGATGTATGGGGCATCCGTTACGGCTATTGACCGCACTTTTTGATTCGGAGTAAGTCTTCTAGCTGTCCCTATGTTTATTTCTTTGCATGTGTCAATTGGTTAAGTTTGACATATTCGGAATATACTTAAAGTTATGGATTTCTTAGATTGTACTTTCAAGTAAGTGTTTGGTTTATTTCCAAGTTTCGTGAGCAATTAAAAGAATTTTGAATTCTAATTTAAATAAAATTTCCGACCAAAAACATATTTTTATCATCTGGAAAATACGGGTCCAAAAGTGGTATTAATCTATGTAACTTTCTACAGTTTCATAGACCCTCAAGAGGCTCATTATTTTTTTGCCATCGCTACCGCACATTCAAGTTTTAGGCTGTTTTTCCACAAGTCCGATCCGGTACACGATAATTTCCAATCCGATTTAGAAATCTATTAAAATACTATACTCGCTTTTCCACTTCACCGGTATCCGGATTTTATCGAAACGGTAATTTCCCGAACAATTGGTATTGTACAAAAATTATGCATGCTTTAAAACAATTGTACATTCTACTATGTCGTCCGTCCGAGTTCGAGTCCGTCGAGATAATGAAACTTTACTGTCCGTTTTTTACCGGATAGGTGGAAAAGCGGTGACCGGAATTCCGGTATTTTTCGGATCGCTACATCTGATATCCGGTTACGGATTGGAGTAGTGGAAAAAGGGCCTTATGATTATGTCAAAAATCTTCAAAAACGTTGTCCAAATCGTAAATCGGTAGGTACCGGTTTATAGACAAAACAAACCGGTAGATTTGGAAGATTCATATTTTCACCAAATAATACGCTTGGTTTAATCCAAATTGTTATTTAGTCCATCTAATATTTTACTTCAAAACACCGCAGATTAGGAAATGCAATTGAAAAATATTCTTTTATTTTTTTGCATAATAATAAGTGTAAAGACATGGATGGATAATGCAATCTTTATGCCAAACAACTTGTTTTAATTTTTTTTTTTGTAACTTGAATAATTTGTGTTACAATCGGTAGAAGAGGGTTGAAACCGGTACTACCGATTTTCGGATTAGGTCCGCGAAAACTGCATCGCTACTCTTTTGTTTCCAATGTTCAACTTAGCGTGGTCAAGCTGTACCTAAGAATAATTTTCTAAGAGCTCGTATGATCGTCTTTTATTTTTTAAAAGAGAATATTTTCAAGAATCCATATATTTTTTAAATTATATTGAAAGTTTTAATTAATGTATTACGAACGACTTACTAGTTTTTTTGCTTAGTGTTAGTGCTTCAACTTGGTTAAAACTTTTGAAGAGCAATAATAAATTTTTCGGCCCATACACTTTTGTGTTGAGTTCTCTCTTAATAACTTGTTAAGGTCTTTCCAACTTTTGACATGTTTCCGCTAAATTAAAGCTTTCACGTTATTCGCTAATATAAATTAAGTTACTTAAAGGAAAATTTCTTCTTCGCTCTTATAATTTGTTAAATGACATACTTTTAATTTATAAAGCGAGTAAGAAATAAGACAAAATTTTTTGATAACTTGATTGCCTCCTAACGCTTCGAACTTGGACCTTGTCTTTAATAAAATAAAAACGTTTTGTAAAATTTGCACGTTGTTCTAGTTTACCTCTCTTCAAACAACTTGGTCTACATAATTAGTGTTTCAGTGATCCTTTTATAATTAAAGTACCTATGTAGTCTTTGGCAAGTTTTAAAACATCTTTCTTGTATTAAAATATAAATGAACGTTTATACTGTTACAGGTCATCTGCCTGCCCTTATCCCAATTATTTGTAGCGAAAAAAATATTAGTTAGATAGGTAGGTATTTACCTTTCTTTTCATATTATTTTTTAAATCCTCTGTGAAGGCGGTATTGTATTTCTCGAGGCATGTCTCACCGTAGTTAAGAAAGAGTAGGTAGGCATTTCCAATCAATAAACCCCAGCCGTAGCCGTGAAGTGCGAAACAGTTCCCGATTTTATTTGAATATAAATGGACTGGGCTTCACGGGAAAGGTATGCAAATATGTTGACAATTTATCCCGGTCCACTCTGTAGGGATGGCGTGAAGATAAATATCAAGTTGGCAGTAGATAGCTAGGACCCACTCAGGGTGCGTACTCGAAATAGAGCATGGCGGTGGCTGGGTTGCGGCGGTGGTGCAGCACTCTATAAGAGGTGTAAACATTCAACTACTAATATTTCAAGGGCCAGTTTTTTACTTTTCTCATAATACACAGGCCGAAATAATGAAAAATATTGGACCTCCCTTCTATTCTTCTATTTCTACCTACTTCACTAGGAAAAAGTTGATGATTGATGATGAAGCTTTCATGATGTGGTTAAATTTCTGGTCACTTTCTGGCCCCTTCAAATATTTGCAGTTGTTTTTTTTAGGTAGGTACATCATGTGCAAAAGGGTGCAGTGCATTGTATGCCAGACTTGGTTTACCTCGGTGATCGTCCGTTGGCTTCCAACTATAGAAAAGTAATCGTCTCGGTGTAGGCCGCCCAAGGCCTGCTGATGCGATTTCTTAGCCGCTAACGCTGCAATTCGTTTACGCACCCTGAGTGCCGTTTTTATTAACAAAGTTCTGGACACCTGTCGGCTGCGATCACTTACTTCGCGATGATTCTAAACTTTCCACTTTCATTTTAATTTCTGATGGATTGGGCTCGTTGAAAATATTTATAAGCTAACTTGAAGAGGTAAGCACGACATATTTTAGGGGTAGAACCATGTCACAATTTAATCAAAGTATAAAAAAAAAATTTCTTCATAAAATAAACAAGAAACGTAAAATACGAGTAGATTTTAAGGAGCGTTTCGTGTCCTTCGGATTATATATTTAGCTTGAGAGTAATGATTTGCTCATGAAACGAGGCAATCAAGGGGCACAACGGAGGCCTTTAGTCTGGAATCACCATGGAAAAAGCATCATCATTTTTTTACTGTAGTAAAGTATGTGGCAAAGAAAGCTCCTCCAGTGTAATTATCTATACAGCTGTCTTCGGTCTGTAAGTAAGTAGTAAGTTTTGTGACTAAACCTATAGATAGGTAGTTACAATGTAAGCGTTATGTCCTGACATTATTTATCTCGATGATATGCGCACTATATTTTCTATTACGCGGAGATTTTCCACCTGAAGAGGGAATATAGGAAGATGAATTTTATCCCAACGCTATTTAGAAGATGAATTCATACATAAATCAGGCAAGAGCTACGGTTTTCCAAACTCTCAAATGCTGAGGGCGAATGCTGCATCGCGTGGATAGTCCGCGCGAACGATCTGCGTGATTCACTTTACTTCAAGCGGTGTAGATAAAGTGAGTGAACTTCGAGGCTTCGTCCGGACAAACCGCATGACGCAGCGTCCGCCCTAAGATATTAGGAATGCTATTTATCTAATTTGAATGTGAGATGTAATCATGCATCAAATAACGTAATTTGAGACAGAATTGAGTTTTTGTTAACCAAGGCCGCGTATCTTGGCAGGCAGGTACCTATAGTCTAGTAACTAACGTCAATAGCTGGTTATAACTATTCGGATTGACCCATGAAGCTGAAAATCGGCATGTAGGTACTTCTTGACCTCCTGATCAAAATTAGACATGGAGCCCAGCGGGCACCACCCCCCTTAACCTTTTACCGCCCCCCCCCTCCTTTGCAAGGCGTAACTTTTGAAGTAATTGACTTGAAGGGTAGTTTTTATTTCATATCGTGCGTGACATCTCACTTGAAGCTTATTGTGTCATCAAAATTACCTTTTAAGCCCCTAAGTTAAAGCCCCAAAGTGGGGTGTCCGTCTTGTATGAGATTTTCTTATTTTCAAGCTATCGATTCCCAAGCGGTATCAAAAGTTGCGGATTTAGACACAGATTGCAAAAAACCTAAAATATCTTTAAATGATATTTATCTTTAGGGCTTTGCCGAACATTAAAAAACAATAATATGTTGGTTTCGTAGTCACAACACTTTAATGATCGATAGAGCCCTAAAGATAAATATTATTTAAAGATATATTAGGTTTTTTTCAATCTGTGTCTAATTACGCAACTTCTGATACCTCTTGGGAGTCGATAGCTTGAAAATAAGAAAATCTCATATAAGAACGGGACACCCCACTTTTAGGGCTTTTGGGCCCTTCGGGGGGCCTAGAGGGTAATTTTGAGGGCACAATAAGATTCAAGTGAGATGTCACGCACGATATGAAATAAAAACTACCCTCCAAGTCAATTACTTCAAAAGTTACGCCTTGTAAAGGAGGGGGGGGGGGTGGTAAAAGGTTATGGGCGGTGGTGCCCGCTGGGCTCCATGTCTAATTTTGATCAGGAGGTCAAGAAGTACCTACATGCCTATTTTCAGCATCATGGGTCAATCCGAATAGCTGTGACGTTAGTTACTAGACTACTAGGTCACAATAAACCATTATCGAAGACCAACTTAATTTCAAAATTGTAGAACACCGCAGAACAATAGCAGGGTATCTGATAATAGGTTAATAAATTAGGTAACCAATAAGTTTCCTAAACTTGTTAATAAGCTTCCGAAGAAGCAATAAATTTTGAAGAGACAACAGAAATTTAATATCAGAGTAGAAGATTTAATTTACATATGTCGTTAAATGATCGCCAAATTGGGAAAATTATGATGTGTCTACAGATGGTTTTCCGCGCGTTCATGGAAGTCCCTTTCACATACGTGGAAAATAACGAGAGATTCGTGTGTCGACTAACAAGACGCATGTGTAAACGCGGTCTTCAATACATAGTTTAAAGTAAAGTCCCTTCCCGTGTCTGTATGTATGTTTCCTTATATCTTTAAAACCCCTCAATGGATTATGATGCGGTTTTTTTTAGTATATAGAGTAAGTTAAGGGGCAGGTTTTTAAATATTCTTTACCTCAAATTTTAACCCCCAAAGCGGTTGAAAAGGGGTTAAAAGTTTGTATGGAAAATCATTATTTTTAAATGCGATCTGTTTCAAAATTTGTGATTAGATGAAAGAGCTAAAATAATTAAACACGTGTTTTAGGGATTTTCGATTTTTAACCCCTAAAGGGGTAAAAGATGGGTTGCAGCGGGTGAAACCGCTGACGGGCAGCTAGTAAATAATATGTCCTGTCTGCATGTATCTAGTGGTATTGTATGAACATGGAAAGTACACAAAAAATTCGGTATCGTACTTACCTATTTTTGAAACGGCATACAGTCGGTTAAAACAATCTTTTCACTTGTTTATCATTTACTTCGATATTATTGTGTTTTTTATTGCTATTCAAAAGCTACCAAAATTACTTGTCTACCTCACTAACTATTACTGAAATATTAGTTTTTGTTGTTCGTAGGCCCATAATTTTCCATCACAAGTGTCCTCAGGCAACTTTTTGGGAAGCCCCACCAAAAAGTTTGTACTGACTTACGAAATAATTTTTTTATAGACAGGGCACTTCACGTTTTATCAATTTTCCGCTCTTACGCCGACATAGGAAAGTTCGAAGCAAGTTTGCTCATTGAAATGTTTTAGATAGAAGAGGTATTGAGTGCCTTACTCTCCTAAATCAATAATGCTTTAGAGGCACAATAGGATCTCAAGACACTATTATGTATTTGTGTTTCAAACAGAAGTTTTAGCGCTAGGGACACACACAACTGATTTTGTTGCAAGCATAGGTAGTAGGGTTTTCTACCCGGGTACCCGGGTCCGGGTATACCCGGGTATTTCAGACCTTTGGTACCCGGGTACAAATGACGGACGTACCCGGGTACCCGAGAAAAAGAGATAGATAGACTGATTTAATACAAACAAAAGAGAGAAAAGGATAAAGGATAATGTTATATCTTCAAGAATATTGTTTGTTTTAACAAATTGATTTCATACATCTGTAAGCTCATGCGGGCTTGTATGTCTAGTCTAGACTTTCATAATAATTTTATTAAGTAAAATATTTGCATTATTTTCTATGGATATTTTTGCAGGTTTGTAAGAAATTTGCTCAAAAACTACGTGTTTATTAGTTTACAAAAATTCTTTCACCTTTGGAAAGATAGGTTATCTACTGATCCTAATATAGGGTGCATACTTTTTGCCACCGTAAATTATCACAATCCCACGTGAAAATTGTTAGAAGCAAATGAAACCGATAGTAATGAAAAGTGAGACTGATTAAATGAATTTACCTATTTTGTTTGTCTTAAATTAGTATATTATTCCCACTTTTTGGACCTGAATGTATGGTGCTTGTACTATATTTTATCTGAAAGGCAGCCGTCTTAAATAGAGCTAACATTTAAAACTTTCTTCTGACCATTTTTACTTAAGAAAGTAATACCCGGGTACCCGGGTATACCCGGGTAATTGAAAAAATCGTACCCGATACCCGGGTATCTAAATTGGTCGGGTATTCGAAAACCCTAATAGGTAGTGTAGTTGGCATTACATTACAACACAATCACTTGAATATATTTTAATTTACCTTGGAAATAATAATTTGCTGGCATTCCTAACGGTTTACCTGAGTTTTTTGTGGAAATAAGATACGATATGTTTTTGGAGAAAAGATATACGGACCGAAACAACAGTATTAAATAGGGTGGATAAACAACAAGCTGTTCAAGTTTGTGAAGCAACAAGGCAAGACTAATCGTAATTACAAGACTTGTTCAGATGATCGCATCTTGTGTCTAGTTCCACGAGTAGATTTATTGACTGCTCAGAAGTTCTGGGATTTTGGATGAAAGTTGGTTAGTTTTGAAAATAGAGGTAAATTGAATGTGTTTTGATAGGTGGTCTCTTCCATGACATGTTTTAAGTCTTATTAAGCGTGTACTTTGTTTAAATGATGAAAGCAATGACCGATGAGGCACAGTGCAATGCGTAGATTCCGTGCAGAAGTACCGGGCCGGATTCCACTGTCACTGTTCACATTCATTCGGTCATGGACACTATTGGACACCTACGGCTGTACATGCTTGTGTCTCTCAGGCATTTCAACTCCATGATTTCTATATTGTGCGTCGACATTTAAGATACCCACTACCCAGTGTGAGTGTGCGGTTAGCTGGTTTGGCCTAGAGGCATTCTAGTGGGCGAGCTAGATGTAAGTAAAATTATGATTTGTACAAAATACAGGGAGAAAAGAAAGGTTATAACAAGCCGAAAGGAGATCAAGGTACTCATGAAACTGTACAACTTTCCCAATGGAATATGGACCGAAATATGAAATAAAAAATGCCTCCCATACAAAATTGCCGATCAGCTGATTGGTTTACTATGGGTAGTCCAATTTTTTTTACGTTTTCATTAAAACTCCTATACAAATGGAGTTCATTTTGTATGGGAGGTCCAATTATTTTTCATATTTCGACCCATGTTCCATAGGGAAGGTTGTTTAGTTTCTTGAGTACCTTGACCTCCTTTCGGCTTGTTAATACCCTTCCTGTTATTGCTCCCGGTAGGTATTTCTGGATTCATCCCTTGTTTTCATCGGGTCTTACCACACCTACACCTTCATTTATCACGACACGTGTGGGTAGTTACTAGGTAAGAATACTTGAATAAAAAGCTCCTATTTTTAGACTGTATTTTGGGCATGTAGGTGTTGATTGATTGAATTATTTTGTATCAGACTCAGCCTTGGATTATGTTCGAGGTTTATGTACTTACTTACATTTTAGTGTCGAACCTGAGCTAGTGAGCGTAAACCCGAACTAAGCCATCAATGAAGCGAAACTATCATCCTTTACGACTGGCAAGGGTTTACAGCTTGGCCATGGAATCGGCGACGTTTGCCAGTGCGTAGGGTTGCTAAGGTATGCTTGGCATATCGTGCGGGTGTAGTGTAGGTATTTAGGTAGGCTGCAGATCTGTATATCGAATGTCTGTTTAGTCAAGAACATTTTAGGTGATTCTCACACGCATCGTATGATTGTCCGGCGTACTACCCCGGATTTATGATGAAAGAAGTTGAAAAAATCGGATATCATGTCACACATTACCGCATCACTTATCGGATATCACAGGCTGTCATTTGTGGCTGTCACGAACCGCAATATTGTCCGGTGAGTAGAAATGCGATTTACCGCATACGTCCTTGATTAATAAATGAGCTAGCAAACTAGGGGGCTAACTAGGTACTACTTACCAAACTAATGTCGTCGCCACTCCGGAACGTGCACTTTTTCTGTGATTGGTCGTAAATGAAGTTAGTTCTTATTGGTGCGTTTAAGCATCGTTGCGTCTGCTGCCATCTGCGAAAGCGATGAGTTTTCCTCCCTATTAATTTGTACGCTACGCTGTTTTCGCAGCCATAACGTGTGGGTGCCATAAACTGCCAGCACTTGCCCATCGCCAGTTCAGAGATTCAGCCGAACGACTCACTTAGCACGATCTTTCCCCTTTTAAACGCCGCGCTGTAAAATTTAACGAATTTACCAAACGGGATTATTACTCTCGTCAAACTAGCGTTGAGTTTTTATAGGCGGTACTTTAGAAGGTCTTAAGGCTTTAAGGTAGAACTCTTTACTTGCCATAATTGTGGCGTTGGTCTTTAAAATACTGGGCCCAGAGTTTGAGAATTTCACGCTTTTTAGTGGGTACGCTTATCTGACGTGATTGTGGGACGACCGTTATCTAAGAGTTAAATAATAAGCTAGCTAACAACCGTGCCTATGACTCAGAATAATCCGAAAATGCCAACGATGTTCTGCACTCGGATGTCAAAACAAAAACTATTAAGGACCAAGTGCATTGAAAACCTGTAGGTACCTATTTAAGCCAAAGCCGGAAATTTTCCGGAAAATTTACAACGTTTTACAATTATACCTAATGGTCACGTATCTGGTAGCTTAGCAATTATACAAGGCCAAAGTGAATCAAAGGACGTACGCACGTAATGGTGTTAGGTCAATATTATTCATGGTAAGGGACCACTTAGCGGCCGCTTAGGCTTCCCGGATGACCAATAACACGAAACACTTGTAGCCAACAGTTGTGTTTGGAACAGGCGAATAAACATGAGATATAGATACACATTAATACGAGCATTAATTAAATATCGCATAGTCATGAGGACCTACTTAATTAAACAACCTAGGAAAATAATAAGGCTTCTAAGTCGCCTCTGTTTACTAGTCGAAAATAGGATGCATACCCTTGGTAAAAGTAATTAATGTTACAATCTCGTAACTGGGATTGGCACTCTATCTCTCTCTTTCTCTCTCTCTCTCAACCCGATGAACCTGTGAGAGCTTCTTCTTTTCTAGTGGGTCTAGTGGTTGGACACAGTTGCATGCAGTTGAACATGGTTGGCTTGGCACTTATATAACTTTAAAATTAAAATTGTTCTTTTTACAGAAATTGTATCATTATCAATGCCGGTTTTATCATTAAATTGTTGACGCAGTACCGTTTCAACTTGTATACCCTAGCCTAAGTACTACATAGCAGCGCCGTTCAAAGGTAATAAAGTAACCAAATTACGTTATTGACATTACAATACGCTACTAATGAACCAAGGCTTAATTAAAATATCCCTAGACGCTCCTAATTAAGTCTGTCATCTCCTATTTTATGGTAATTTACACAGATATTAGTTTTGTTTTCAATTAGACGTTTTAATTAGTAAGGTGATACCTGCCCGTGTGACGTATCAAGTTATGGGGTAATTAATTGGTGGTCATAATCATAAATCAAACAGTATAGGAGTGCCGGGTGATGAACACGGCATTACTCATATTCTGCCACATACGGGACAACTTGTACGTTGGACTAACATCAACATCATCTTCCTGCCTTTATCCCAATCAGTTGGGGTCGGCGCAACATGTTTTGTTAGAACAAAAGATCATGAAGCAAAAGGGTTTGGCTATGTTTTGTGACCGGCCGCCTGCCTGACGTCAACCATCCTTGGAAATGCTATTGTAGGTGGTATCACCGTCACCATGCAGTTGACCATAGTCGACAGATATTCAGCCGAGGTCAAAATCTACGAAACACCCTGAGATGGCAGTATTCTTAGCCGCTACCACACGGCCTGGTACCTACTAACAACACTATTAAAATGAGATCAACAGCATATCAAATTATCCATGAAGGGGATCAACTTTATCTGGCACCGATTTCATACATAATCATAATTCTTTACCATAATCATCATAATTATGATTTTGATTATGTCTGTTGAGTTGTGGGAGCCCAGTTGGAAGAGGTGTCGTTAGTACTGATAGTGAAAGCCCCCTTTCAAATTGTGTCTACGGTAGAACATCTTGCAAGTTTTCTAGATGCTTATTCATTATGTTGGCATATGTTGGTAGTTAGTTAGGTACTTCTTACATATTAAATGGGAAATCGAGTTTCTGTGAAAACAGTACCAATCAATCTCCATAGGCGCCATATTTAGACATTCTGCGAACTGGAAATAAAATGGATAACGCTTATTTAGGTATAGGTACATTATTTCACAATGTTTGATGTTTTATGCGTAGATAGCTGGTTGTGTAGGTACCACCGGTAGATACAACAGTCTCTAAGTACTGTTTTAAATAATTCTGAAAGGTAGAGAATGTGTATGTTTGTTACCTACTTCTATATTTCATACTTAGCACGCCTTTATCTCTTACGGGGTAGGCAGAGCATTAGAGGCCGTACGTGTAAAAGTGCGATCGCTTTCGCCATGTGGCATGACATTATCACTAGAGGACTGAAATAAAGCATGAGATCGTAGAAAACGATAAGATTCTAACCCAGATCTCTAACGTATCTCTTTTTATGGCGGAAAAATTACAGCCTCGTTTTGCTTCTATGTTCGTTTAGAAGCTCTGAAATAAACACGAAACAGCCAATACTTTGCTACTAGTGTCCATTATCCGCCGAACATCGTTTATTGGAAGCACCAGCTCATTTATTTTTACAGGCCGTGAGAGTTCAGGTGCAATCTGACGTCACATTAGCACAGTTTATAGCGGGTTTAACGAGCTACACCCACAGCTCGTTAACCTCCCTATCATTGGGAAATAAATATCCCGGTGACGCCACGCAAGATCCCACTCCACCCGATTAAGTGAAATTTTCCAGCACCCTAACCTAATAAAAATAAGGTTCGTTTTATAACTCACTTGCCGGCTTTTAAAATATTTCTGCTCGAACAAATGGCTATGTGAAAACACTTTGAAAGTAATCGGTTTCAACTTTTTGGTTTTTTGTAACATTTTAGTTACATTCAAAGAGGTTCACGGCCAGTTGGTCTGTAAAATTGTACTTTACTTCTTCTTCGGGATGTATTACTTACAAGTATGGTCAGGTCACCTACAAAAAAATTACTTCATTTAATATTTTTCTGCATCGGAATTAAATACCTAGTACTACAAAGTTGCAGTTATTTGTGAAGATAGAAAACGTTGTAAGCTTTCACAATAAATAAACCAAAATGTCGCGTTTGAAGTTGATATTTATAAGCTCTTATTACTCTCAGGGTTAACTCGATAACCATCGAACCCGGAGCAGCTAGATCAAAGACACCAAACGCCACACCAACGCGAACCACGGAGGCTGTTACCACACCACCAATCATGTGTGGATGTAAATGCGAGCGGGGCAGTCTCAATACCGTCAGACCCGAATTCCCAATATCGCCAATATTGGCCCGAAGCCAGGTAACATTACTTATTCCGATAAATTCTCGATTAATAACTTAGCCGCCACCTGGCGCCAGATTACACACTCAATTTATTTCAACATACTCGTTAACTTGCGACCTCTCTTGCACTTGTCTTGCATGTAAATACAGGGTGTAAGGGACAGCTCTCCGAATACTGACAGGGTGCATTCAGATCATGAAATTGAACAACTACCAAGAAGAAAATATATCAGGAGACGTAAAAATGGTTTTAACTTCCCATAGTAAATGCAGGCAGCTAGCTTAGGTCATTTTGTATGCGGAGGTCAAAAATGTTTTTACGTCTCCAGATTTTATTTCTTATGGAAAGTTGTTCAGTTTCATGGTCTGAATGCACCTTATTAGTATTCGGAGAGCTATCACTTACACCCAGTAAGCTATAAGCTCTAACGCGGAATACAGCTACGTATTATATAGTTCAGCCACGGATTTCATAATTGTTTGAAACAACTTTCGGTTCAAATCACTTGGGTGTTATTTCATATCTTTAACACACTGAAATTCCACTAAAAAGACAGACAGACAGAAACAAATCGCAGTTCTTTTTCTAACATACGTACATAGAAAAAATAAGAAACAAATTACTAAAAAACTATATCAAATAATCTCTATTACTACGTGTCTTTTAATTTAATACTTAACACATTTAATATTGTTCTTATATCAACTTTCTGTCACGTGTAACTAATTAAATGAGTTTTGATCACAAATCAAGAGTTCGATCAACTTTTAGTTGTTAATTAGTTCTAATAGAAAACAGTTAATATCTATTAGACTGGAATCCCAATTAATTAGCGTAAAATATTCCGATGCTAAAGCGAAAGGGCACCTTTAGAGATAAGTAAATAACATGTTAGTTGGGGGTAATGTTTTCTTTGTTTCTTTTGAAAACAAAAGAAGTCTTAAAGATTTCATTTTAATATTCCTTATTTCTCTGTATAATAAGAATGCGAATCGTACTCTTTGTTTTTTTTTATTATTTTAGTAACAAGTACCTAGTAATAAATTGAAAATGATTTTACAGTTGATTGTTATATGACATGTTGGCATGGTTCAAATCTTACTTAGAGGATCGTTCCTTATATGTAGTATTAAAATAAAATAATGCAGGAGTAGTTTACACCATGACACGTTTATTCTCCAGAGTCCTAATACAGAATGTCAAGAGGGTACCGTTACATTTTTAAACTTTGAGAATTATTAGACTTTACTACATCGCCGCGTATTCGATTGGTACTGCGTTTCGATTCATATTTGGACAAGGTTGTGTAGTTGTGGGGTACACACATTTATGTATTTTATACGATACCGTCAAACTGTATTTGTAAGATTCTTACTCGACATGATACATACTAAATGAGCTATGTGAATGTTGTTAATGTATAGGTCTAATTTCTTGAATAAATAACCATCTCATCAGCCTGCACTTGGCTTACAAGCAAAACCAGCTCTTTCATTTCACGCACACATCACCCAGCTCATGCACCACACCTAAATTGGTGACCCACGACGCTCAGTGAGGGAATATCCTAAATTGGCCCTACATTGCACGCACTATAGATCATCCTATTAAAAAGTTCTCAAGTTTCAATAAAGACTATCGTCAAACTCACGCATCTCACAACTCTAAGCAATGGGCGATGATGAAAACAACACCAACGGTGACAACACCAACGGTGGGAACACCGACAATAACAACGGTGGAGATCGTAAAGACGACGACTTTAGCATGCATAGCGTATCTATACAATCAAGACTATTGCCATTTTGGCGTACAAATCCACGTCTGTGGTTCGCACATTTTGAGCTGCTAGTCGCACCGAGCAAGAAATCGGACGACGACAAATTTCGCTACGTACTTAGCGTATTGCAGCCAGGCGATTTGCAACAAGTGGGTGATATTTTATTAAATCCACCCACAGCAAATAAATATCAGACGCTGAAAGACAGACTACTTTCAGTCTATGAGGAATCTGAGACTAAGCAGTTTCAGAAGCTAATCAGTGGTCTTGAGTTGGGTGACGAAAAGCCTAGCCAATTATTACGCAAAATGAGAGAATTAGGGCATAACAGTATGCCTGACAGCGGTCTGAAACTTATGTGGATGAATCAGCTGCCAGCACAAGTACGGGCAGTGCTATCTGTCAGTTCAGATACGTCGTTAGACAATCTGGCGGTAATGGCCGATAAAATGCTGGACCACACTAGACCGGCTTCCATTGCAGCCTTTTCGACTCCTGCTTGCACGCCAGGCAGTTCCAAGCAGTCTAGCTCACAAAAGAGCATAATCGAAGCGCTATCAAAACAGATAGACAGGCTATCATTCGAGGTCGCTGAACTTCGTAAGAGGGACGAGCATCACATTTTTCGATCTCGTCAACATTACCGCTCGCGGCAGCGACAGCAGTCGCGCTCGCGCTCGCGTTCCAGTGGTCATAACTCACGCCACGCAAAGCAGCACAATGATGAAATAGAACGTGAATGTAGGTTCCATCGAAAATTTGGCGCTAAAGCCTATCGATGCGAGTCGCCGTGTAGGCATAATAAGAAAGCGCAGTCGGAAAACTAACTCCGGAACCGATCGTGGCGGACATCGGCATTCCACAAGCAGGCAACCGCCTTTGCGTTTACGACAGAGACACTAGGGAACGATTCCTTATCGATACTGGTGCTGAAATTTCAGTAATCGCAGTACGAGGTAAACCAGCACGTACATCGAGCAGTTACAGGCTATACGCCGCAAACAACTCACCTATCAATACATACGGTGAAAAGACGATTACGCTCAACTTGGGCTTACGTCGCAGTTTCAGATGGACTTTCATCTTAGCCGATGTAAAGACATCCATCCTAGGAGCAGACTTCCTAGATCACTACAGACTGCTCGTAGACATACATAATAAAAGACTCGTCGATGGGATCACTGACCTATCAGTGAATGCAACCAAAATCAAGTCCGATCAAGGCAAAATATTCACGCTAAATAGCGATCATAAGTACTATGACATACTGAAAGAATACCCAGATGTTATTCGACCGATGTCATTAAACAAACCTGCAAAACATGATGTCAGACACCACATCGAAACGACGGGACCTCCGTTATATTCAAAAGCCCGACCACTTACTCCTGAAAAATATCAGGCAGCCAAACAAGAGTTTGAGAGGATGATGGAAATGGGAGTTTGCCAGCCATCAAAAAGTCCTTGGGCAAGCCCACTGCACGTAGTACAAAAGAAATGCGGTGCATTACGGGTTTGTGGTGATTATCGCCGTCTAAATGCAGTTACATTGCCGGACCGATACCCGATACCACGTTTACAAGATTTTACATATCAGTTGCATGGTATGAGGGTATTTTCAAAACTCGACCTGAAAAGCGCATACTATTGGATACCAATGGAGAATCCTGAAAAAACTGCAATAATAACGCCATTCGGCTTATTTGAATTTCGAGTTATGCCATTTGGGCTACGAAATGCAAGCCAGACTTTCATGCGATTCATGCATGAAGTACTGAGAGGTGTCGAGGGATGCTTTCCCTACGTAGATGACATCTTACTATTCTCCAAAGACGAAGCGTCTCATGAAAAAATACTCCACAATGTGCTAAAACGTCTCAACGAGTACGGTGTTGCACTGAACATCGACAAATGCGAGTTTGGGAAAACTCACTTAGAGTACTTAGGCTACCAGGTTTCAGCGGATGGCATCGCACCGACACCCGAGCGGGTGAAAGCCATCTCAACATATAAAAAACCTGAAAATGTAGAAGAACTACGTCGCTTTCTCGGCATGATAAACTTCTACAGAGACTGTTTACCTCGACAGGCAGAAAGTCAATATGAACTAAACAAATACCTACACAACACTAAAAAGAAGGATAAGACACCCATAGTATGGACGCCAGAAGCTGAACTAGCTTTCGAAAAGTGCCGCAAAAGCATTTTGGAAGCAGTGACGTTATCTTATCCAGTCCACGGTGCACCACTATGCATTCTATCAGATGCAAGTTTATACGGCCTCGGCGGAGTGCTAAATCAAAAAGTAGGCAAAACATGGAAGCCACTCGCTTTCTTTTCAAAGTCTATGAGTGAGACACAAAAGCGTTACAGTACCTACGATCGAGAACTTCTCGCAATCTACACAGCTGTCAAACATTTCAGGCGGCTAATCGAGGGAAATGACGTAACAGTATATACGGATCATAAACCGTTAACGTACGCATTAACTAAACCGCCAAACAATAATGACACCCCGCGACGGGAGCGTCAGTTGAGTTTCATAAGTCAATTCTGCAAAAGTATTGAATATGTAAAAGGCGAAGAAAATGCAGCTGCGGACTGGCTATCAAGAATTGAGGCCATAACATGTCCCACAGTCATCAATTTTGAGCAGTTAGCTGTCGATCAGCAAAAAGATGAAGAGTCGAAACAGCTGAAAAAGCAACCGAATCTAAAATTCGTCGAAATCAACCTTCCTACGGTAACCCAGGCGGTTACGTGCGAAATGTCTACTCAGACACCAAGACCGTACCTACCAGTCGCATATCGTTTGACTGCATTCAAAGCACAACACGATATGTCACACCCTGGTGTACGTACGTCACGAAAAATCATTTCGTCAAAGTACTTCTGGCCGGCAATGAACCGAGATATCGGCGCATGGGCAAAATCATGCGTGCCGTGTCAAAGAGCAAAAGTGCATCGACACTCAGTCACACCGCTGGGTGAATTTCCTCAATCGCAAAGATTCGAGCACTGTCATATAGACGTGGTGGGTCCACTCCCTTTGTCTAATGAATGTCGCTACATTGTGACAATGATAGACAGGTTTACCGGTTGGCCAGAGGCCGTGCCGGTACGTGAAATAACGGCTGAAGTAATCGCCAAGGTCTTATTCGATACCTGGATAGCACGGTTTGGTTGTCCGCTACGTATCACAACGGACCAGGGAGCACAGTTCGAATCAAAACTATTCCAGTGCCTGATGAAAAAATTCGGCATACAAAGAATACGAACTACGGCCTACCACCCGCAAGCTAACGCAAAAGTTGAAAGATTTCATAGGTCATTAAAAGCCGCTCTAATGGCTAATGACGCACGTAATAACTGGACCGATAAGCTACCAGTTGTTTTATTAGGTTTGCGCACAGCAATACGCACGGACAACAATATGAGTCCTACACTACTAATGTACGGAACACAAGTACGAGTACCGTCTGACTTCTTCATACCTACCAAGTTGAATGATAACGACGCAGAATTCGTACGCAAGCTAAGTACCTACATGGAATCAATGCAACCGGCACAAAGGCCGAAGGCAGAGCGACAAAGTTTTGTCCACAAAGATTTAGATAAATCTACGCACGTATTCGTGCGAAATGATGCAGTCCGAGCTCCTCTAGTCCCACCTTACGACGGACCATATGAAGTTTTACAGCGCTATGATAAATCATACAAAATACAGCTACCAAACAGAACTACTGTTATATCGATAGATCGGTTAAAACCCGCATACCTAATCGACTACGAGGTACCTAGCACACCACAAAATGTACAGGCAACAAATCCTTTGGAAAACCAAACTACGGTATCTACTTCCAGTTTGGGAAATCGAGTCGACGAACGACCTATATCTACTGTCGGAGGTAGTCAAGCAAAATCTACAGAAAAGGTTAGCCAATCACCGTTCACTACCAGGAGTGGGAGAGTTTCCAAACCTACCGTCAGATATGCGTTATAAAATATTATTTCGAACTACCCACGCAAAAATCAAAATTTTGGCGTATCAGTCTACTCAAATTACCTCAAAAATGGCACCAAAATTAGTAGCCAAGCTAAACTACAGTACCTGCCTACTGTACCGACACCGCTCATCAAGAAACCAAGCGGAAAGCGATAGCAACCAGCACCACAGCGTGCGATATGCATTATTAGCAAAAACATGCAGTACAAGCTTATTTAATCGTATGTTATGCATCTAAAGCGACATGCTATTGTAAGCTACATTGCTACAACCGCTATAGGTTATCTACGCCAAAACCAAAAGCTATGAAACACCACTAACAGTGTACCCATCTAGCTAAAATACCCCATAATACATACATATATCACGCCTATATTCCATGCGGGGTAGGCAGACAATTAGTAGTACCCAAAAAAAAAAAAAAAAAACTATCCCTACCACACCAATATTTTAGCAAGCATTCATACTACAAAGCATACATGGCACATGCACAGGGATAAGGGTAATTGTGAAAAACATGCGAAATATGCAGCTACCTACTTATGCAAGCAAGCACCACCACCACCAAGCCAAATTCACCTTGCAAGCGACATTCAACCGCATCCAACATACAAAAGCAAGCAACTAACTACTAAATACGTGCAAATACGACTGCTTATACATGCACTAGTCGTATGTAACAAACATCAAGGGTAAAAATAAAACAGCAAATTCATATTATTGACGTCAGTCGTAGACTCGTAGTGTGAAACTTAGAAGTTGCAATGAGAATTGCAGTTCACAGCGTGTAGCTGTTATTAAATAAACCAGCAACTGGCCGGCGACGAATTCAGAAGCACCACGTCGAAGCACAAAACGAAGCGTTATTTTTCTTGAAGCACTTTGGTCGGACGATCTCGAAGTATTCTTCTTGAAGCACGTTGCTTGGACGTATCTCGAACGAAGCACTAGTTACACAACTGGCACGATGGATTGTTGGAAAGCAGCATGGCACGTAGTCATCTTCGATATGGAGCACGGGGACAAGAATAACTGAAGTCTTCAATGCGGCGAGTATCGAACGTCAGGCGACGATACGTGGACTACGGGAAGCGTGCACTAGCGGTGGTGGCTGGAGTCGACTAACGTGGCGGCGCCATGCGCGCGCGCGTTATATAGACGGAGCGAATTGGCGTCAGCGTTGGCCGGTATCAAGCGCCGTGCGGCTGCGGGGGGACCGCCTGCCGCCCGCGCAGATCCAGCGCTGCGAAGTTTGAAGACGGAACAAGCGTATTAATTTTAAGCGTGTATATTTTGATGTAAATTCTGTATATAAAATTGCTGTTCCGATATTTTAGTATATGTTTTATATGACCATTATTGATGTAAATAAGATACTTGAGTTTTGTTTTATTTTCTTTCCTTATGAACGTTTCACTAGGAAGGGAGGTATGTGGGGTACACACATTTATGTATTTTATACGATACCGTCAAACTGTATTTGTAAGATTCTTACTCGACATGATACATACTAAATGAGCTATGTGAATGTTGTTAATGTATAGGTCTAATTTCTTGAATAAATAACCATCTCATCAGCCTGCACTTGGCTTACAAGCAAAACCAGCTCTTTCATTTCACGCACACATCACCCAGCTCATGCACCACACCTAAATAGTCAACTTGATAGTGCTATCTTTGTTTGTTAATAAACAAAACCGAAGGGATTGATCATGTTTGTCCGTCATACGACGAGACACAGTACCATTCCTTTTTAACATGTTATTTAAAAATTGCAACAATTGAATGTACAATCAACAGTTTAAAAATCAATAACTAACACTAGTGATTAATGGATACAAATCTAAAACCTTCAAGATAACATCAGGTGTTCCCCAGGGGTCGAACTAAGGACTCAAAGATTCAAGATTCAAAACTTTTATTTCCAAGTAGATTCACAAAGAATACTTTTAGAATGTCAATATTAAACAAATCAAATATAATAAAAGTAGGTACATATAAAATTCAAATTATGATTAAGACGAAGTTACAATTGATTATGACAATTTTATACTCCTTGTAAGTCCTGATTTGGTATTCAAAACAAGTGCGTGTTTCTTGTGCTGCGCTGGAATTTCAGAAGTCCACGCATTTTTGTCATTAATATAATCATCTAACTTATAATAAGCTTTATAACATAAAGTTTTCTTTATAACAGACTTAAATTTACTTTCTGATAGACTTAATATATCTTCCGGTATTTTGTTATAGTATCGTATACTTAGACCTTGAAATGAAGTCCTAACTTTGGCTAGTCTAAACTTAGGTTGATCTAATTCATTCCTACTCCTTGTATTGCGGTTATGCCTTTCATAATTTCTAGTGAAAGTATTTATATTCTTTCTGACGTACATGATATTTTCGTAAATATATTGGCATGGTACGGTCAAAATATTAATTTCTTTAAACAGTTCTCTAAGGAGTCACGACTGCAAAGTTTATAAATTGCTCTAATGGCCCTTTTTTGAAGTACAAAAATTGTTTCAATATCAGCGGCGCGACCCCACAACAAAATTCCATAGGACATAATGCTGTGAAAATAACTAAAGTAAACAAGTCGTGCAGTTGCAATATCCGTAACTTCTCTAATTTTACGTACCGCATAGGCAGCCGAACTTAATCTTCCCGATAAAGATGTAATATGTGGACCCCATTGTAGCTTTGAGTCAAGAGTAATCCCTAAGAAAACTGTGCTGGTAGTAAATTCTAATTTTTCATTATTAAGTTGTACATAATTACTCGATGAATGTACTACATTTGGCAAAGTAAATAATACACATTTTGTTTTCTTCGCATTTAGAACTAAATTATTTGCAGTAAACCAACTATGAATTTGTCCAAGAGTGTGATTTACCTCGTCATAATTCTGTGCATGTCTATCAACCTTAAATATAAGGGATGTATCATCAGCAAATAATACAATCTTGGACAAGTTCTGTACCATGTAAGGCAAATCATTTATATAAATTAGAAATAAAAATGGTCCTAATATAGAGCCCTGAGGCACACCAATTTTAACACGAGACCCTGTGATTTGGCGCCATTTATTTGGACCTTTTGAGTTCTATTATCTAAATATGAATTCATCAGTTTTAGAGCTGTGTTTCGAATACCGTAATGATCTAACTTTAGCAATAAAGTTTCATGATCTACGCAATCAAACGCTTTGGAAAGATCACAAAAAACACCAATGGCATCCTTTGATTCTTCCCAGGCATTAAATACATGTTTCATCAGAGCAACACCAGCATCTGTGGTACAACGTCCCTTTGTAAAACCGAATTGTTGGTTGTGTAACAAATTGTTTCTATTAAAATGGGACAGCATTTGATTGAGTATGATCTTCTCAAATACTTTGCTCAGAACTGGCAGAATAGATACAGGTCTATAGTTACTGGGATCTTGTCTGTCGCCAGCTTTAAACAGCGGAACTACCTTGCTATCTTTCATTAAATCGGGAAAGATGCCATGATCAATACAATCATTAAAGATATCAGCCAAATATGGCGCTAACAATTCAATCACTGATTTACAAACTTTAACTGACATGCCCCATAAATCTTCGGTGCTCTTAACCTTAATATCTTTAAAAGTTTTTAAAATACACTGTGGACTAACATGATGAAATTTTAATTCCGAATTGCAGACATCTACATTTTGTTTCAGTAAAATAGATGAAATTGATGGTGAAGAGTTCAGTGATTGAGTCGTTTTTAGCGGTATATTTGTGAAAAATGACTCAAACTCCTGCGCTACATCTGAATTTGTACTAATCATGCCGTTGTCAGTATTAAGGAAAAGTTATTTTCGCGTGGCTTAGTTTTACCTGTTTCGCTATTAATAACTTTCCAGACAGCTTTAATTTTATTGTCTGAAGACTTTATTTTATTACTAATAAAATTTGCTTTAGCAATTAGACAAGCTATCTTAAAAGTTTTGGAATATTTTTACCAGCTCATTAAAACTGCCATCAGTTGTCATGTTTTTAAGCTCGTAAAGTTCAAAAGTCTATCTCTGCTAATCCTAAGACCTTTGGTCGCCCAATCACAGAATTTAAATTTCGTATTAATTTCTTTTGTGTCTATGTTAAAAATCAGTTCAAATTCTTCACTTAATAAATTAAAAAAGTCTTGGTATAAGGTATTAGGATTATCTAAGTTATAATTATGGAATGGTAATTTCTTCATCAATACATTTTGGTACTTTTCTAACCTACTAGCAGTGATGCGCCTGGTTTCTATTTTGATGGTTTTAATATGGAATTTGAACGGAAATAATACGGATTGACCCTTGTGATCTGACTGAAGAGAATTAATAATGCATTTATCTACAGGGTCACAATCACTAAATACATTATCAATACATTTGGCAGAAGTAGCCGTCACACGAGTAGGCTCATAAAATACATTAGACAAGTTAAATGATTTAAAAGACCTAAAAATTTATCACTGAACGCATTTCTTACTAAAATGTCTACATTAAAGTCTCCAGCAACAATAACATGTTTATTTGTTTTTGTGACTAATTTGAGTACATCTTCCATAACTTCTAATAATGTAGTAAAATTATTAGCTATAGGCGGTCTGTATACGCATACTATAACATGACTTTCCAGCTCAACACAAGATAACTCAGTACAACTCTCAACCGACAATCCAACAACATCCTTACGTTCCTTGAATTTAATATTATTTCTAATGAGTATTAATGAGCCTCCATGGATTGCGGATTTTCGGTTGAAAGAACTGGCAATACAGTAATTTTCATAATTTAATAAAATGTCATGATCATTTTGGAAATGTTCTGTAAAGCAGACTACATCATAGTTATGCTTTTCTAAAACCAATTCAATTTCAATACCTTGCTGGAAAAGCCCTGAATATTTTGATGTAAAACTTGTAATTGATTTAGCTTTTCCTTTGTCTTATGCTGAGTGCAAGAAGACCCCGGTTTGTTTATGTCATTTACATCAGTCAAAGACGGGGTTTCCTTTGTCTTAAAATCTAGTTTAAATCATTATTAATAATGTTACTTATTAATGTAGATGATGACACGTATTTTGTGTCGCTTATATTATATGCTAACAATGTAGCGACTTGCTTCTTATAATAATCCGACAGGTACATAGTATCCTGAGTCAGTATAAATTTGTGAATAAAATTATTCACATCAAAATAAGAAATAGCATTGCTATGATGACATGTTATATTGTACAAGTGCATGTTCATTTTATGCACACATTTGTTTTGTTGTGCTGATAAATTCGTACAATATGGAAAGTTGCACAAAATGAACTTGCACTTTGTCTGATTGTGTAAATTGAGCAACACCTCCAAGCTATTATCTAGTGCACTACGACTAATGTTGGAATGATTTCCTATCATAATTATTATAGTGGTGTGCTCGTCAAATTTCCTACAGCTACTTGTTTAACAATATCCTCAAAAGAGGCGTCAGGACAACACACGTTTGTCACTTGTTGATTTAAACGATAGTTCAATAATTGTCCAAAACCTACACCTAATTTATCCGAATAAATAATAGTCTGTTTGGAATTTTTCGCTGAAGGAAGGTCCTTTGTCGATCTGGATGCACTGTCACTGTCAAGAACTGGTCCTGCGTGTGGTCGAGTGGTTGGGCACGGGCATGGGTCACGACGTCGTGCCTTCGGGGTCGGGCAAGCTTGGGCTGAGACGGTGGACGCCCTAGAAGAACGCGGTGCAGCGGCTGGGGTGGGCGTCACTATAGCCCTCTCGATCTCGATGGGAGGCGGCAGGTGACCCCGCAGGCTGCACGTTGCTGTCAGCTACCGACACCTGGTGTGCCCTCGCATCTTGGTGCACGGCGGGGCAGGAGCACGTGAAGCGCCCTGCCGCGTCCACCGCGGTGTCCTCCACGTCGTCCTCGCCGGGTGGGTGACGTAGTCGTTGGTGTAGGCAGTGTAGGAGCACCTCTACTTCGTCCGCCACGTCGAGTTCGCCGGGTGGGTGCTTCAGCCGCGATGGCAGGCGCGTCAGGAGCGGCAGGTGGTGCCCGCGCGGCAGGTGGCGCCCGCGCGGCAGGTGGTGTCGGCACGGCAGGCGGTGTCGGCACGGCAGGTGATGCCCGCGCGGCAGGTGGTGTCGGCACGGCAGGCGGTGTCGTCGCGGCAGGTTGTGCCCGCGCGGCAGGTGGTGCCCGCGCGGCAGGTGGTGCCCGCGCGGCAGGAGGTGCCCGCGCGGCAGGAGGTGCCCGCGCGGCAGGAGGTGCCCGCGCGGCTGGTGGTGCCGGCGCGTCAGGTGGTGCCGGCGCGTCAGGTGTGGCGAGTGCATCAGATGTATCAGTATTCACGGATGCCAAGGTGAACTCCTCATCTTCCATCAGCAGGTCCAGTAACTCTGCATTCTGTTGCTGTAGTTGTAGTAGCTCCGAAGTTGCAAGAGAGAGTTGCTCATGTGCTAATCGGCTCTCTGCATATTTAGTCTCAACATTAGCGAGCTGCGCTTGAAGATGATCAATATACAACTCGCTACTTGTGTGCAAGCTTTCTGATGCTGTTATCTGCATCGTCATCTGCCTGATCTTTATTTCTGCTTGATGGAACTCTTCTTGCATTTTTCTTATTAACAGTTTATATTCATCAGTATGCTTCAATAAATTGATTCTCTTAATTCTATTCGGTTGTTGTTTTACAGTTAATCTTAATAGTTTCAGGTTATGTCTAGTCTTTTTAATGAATTTGTTTAGTCTTAAATATTTCTTTATTTTATTTCCTTTTGTAAGAATTGTGTGGCGTACTGTACTTATGTCCTGCACTTCCAGTTCATGATGTAGGGAAACACTGAATTTATTTTCTATGTCTTCTTTTTCTTGGTGTAAATCCGCTAACTGTTTGTTAGCTTCGTTTAGTTGCTGGTTTAAAAATTTGCATCGATCTTGGGCAGAATGTAGGTCATTGATGAGGTCAAATCGAGCACGTTCTAGAGAATCTATATGTTGAATATGCTGGTCAATCTCCACTTGTGATTCTGCACACTGTGTACGCAGAGTAGTAACACTGTCAGTCAGCTGAGTGTTTTTGGATTTTAACTGTTTCATCTCTAAGTCAATCTCATCTCGTTCCACTAGAAGTTTCTCATTAATTTGCTCGGCTTCTGTAAGTCTCTGCTGGAGCTTAGCCATTGTCTTTTCCGCATGCATGCTACGTGTTGTCATCATGGACATGGTTGAAGCCGGGGCTGGAATTGATATAAAAACAATTTAAGATCCAAATCACACTAGTTGTTACTTGTTGGGCTATTGTATATGTAATCTAATTATAAGGCTGGACTTCTGTGTATAATTATTAATTATCAATTACAATTTAGTCAATTACTTGTAGCAGTACCACAGTTAGGTGTGATAATAATATGTGTGTAAGAATGTATGCTATGTATAAAAGTAAATACCTAACAAGTATCTACAGATTCACTTTTCACACTAATAAGTGAACTGAGACACTAACTAACAGCAAAACTAACAAGAAAAACAAAGTGTTAGTGTTCCTAAAGGTTTAGTGTTGCTTGAATAAACTTGTCTGAGCGGCAGATGAGCCCTATCTTCAGACAGACTTCAATAGAAGTAAGCTGAGACAAGGTCCCGCGCTAATGTGTGAGTAGGTAGTTTCCCACAAAAGCGAGGTTATGTGCAGTTTTGTGTTTGTCTAATCTGAAATTATGGTCAGAATATACTTTTCACAAGCCTTAATGTAAGAAATTGATTAAAGAAACAAAATACTCCCCCGGTTTAATCCGTTAGGTAGTCCGTTGATTCAAATAGTTAGTCCGTTGGATGACCAACAACATTTGCTAAAAACACAGTTATTTTTATTTGCACTGGGTCATTGTAACACTGTAGTCCACTTTTATCACTTAAATAAACACAATATAAACACAAATACTAAGAATTTTACGTAAAAATTAAACTTATTTATGCGAGCTAATGTTTTGACGTCTACTCGGGCCGGGGTTGCCAGCCAAAAAAAAAAAAAAAAGATCAGACCAGTGTTATATAACATCTTTATAAATGATCTGCCTAGTTGTCTGTTCAACTCAGTGCCGTACATGTTTGCAGATGATCTCAAAATATCTAGAATAATAGACAGCGATGCCGATGTCATTTTATTGCAGGAAGACTTGGATAGGCTCAATCAGTGGTGTATTTGCAATGGGATGCTGTTAAACTCGAAAAAATGCTTAGGTGCATGTTAAGTTCACGCGTAGACTGAATGTGATACCTTCGCGCTATAGTATTGATGGCATTCCTTTGCAAGAAACGGATTGTGTACGTGACCTAGGTGTCTACTTGGATCAAAAACTAACCTTTTTACCGCACATTGATTGTACGATTAAGAAAGCTTCCCAGATGCTAGGCTTTGTAATTAGAAATGGAAAACAGTTCCGTCAAATTAAAACTAAAATCCTATTGTATAACATCCTTGTCCGCAGCATAATCAAATATTGTAGTGTTGTATGGAGGCCGCATTATGCTACACATACTTTACGATTGGAGAGAGTTCAAAAAAGGTTCTTATGGCACCTATCATACTCAGTGGGAATGGCGAAAAGAAAGCATTCTTATAAAAATAGACTTAAGCGCTTTGGGGTGAAAACGTTAGAGCACAGAAGAAACGTCTCCGATGTGATGTTTTTGTATAAACTACTTCGTTTTCACGTGGACTGTCCACCTCTCCTACGCCGTTTTCATCTTAAGGTACCACCACGTTACCCACGCTATAAGATCAAACCTTTATATCCTCCGCGTCGCAGTAGTGTTCTAGGCTTTAATTCCCCTGTTCCCCGGTTATGTCGGCTGTACAACTCATGTAGCGAGTCTGTGGACATATTCCACGAAACCAAATATTCTTGGAAAGAAAATGCACAATTTAGATTTTGAGTGAGTTAGTTACTATATATTTTTTTCTTTTATATCCATAACTAACATATTAATATATAAGAAATTTTCACTACTAACAATACTGTTAATCTGTTTTTTAAGCATGTTGTGACAACCTATAATTAAGGAACCACTTCAGCATGTAATGAAATTATTCTCTGTGTATTGAATTGTATTAAGTGTGCTAGGTACTTGTTGGTTGCCCTAATAAATAAAATAAAATAAAATGACATCTCTTTGAAATCAGTGTCACATTCATTGTTACACAGGGTAGCGTTGTATTTGAGTTTAAATTAAATATGAGTGGCGCCTGTTAATTAGGTGTAATAATAATTAAGGAGGCAAAATTTTTATTAAGTAGGCTTCGAGTCGAGTGGTACCATGTCATCTTTGGATAGTTATACTCAAAGCCGTACAGAGTTGACAAAGATTTAGGTACTCGATATAGGCTAAAGAATGTTCTTATTATTATGGTGACTGAGACTATTTCTTCCCTTTAGGTACTCCGCTTGCCCACGTGTCTGCTCGGCGTGATGACTATGGCGACAAACCCACAAAAGCATACACATATTAGTGGGCTGTTGATGATGATGATCCAATCAACAAAGACAAAAAAAGCGGCTGTGCCTCGAATACCCGCTTTTTCTGCCTCATTCGTAACAGGTCCGAGTGACCACCTCCGCATGCCTAGCACTGGCTGCGCCCACCATATGCATCTAAGGACATGCAATATCGCACTGGCCGATAGCCAAACTGCGCCAACCAACTGCGAACTTACTACCCAATTTCGTTCTTTTACGGCCTACAGAGTACCGCGCTCAAGCTGTTTAACTACCCTATACAGGGTGAAATTTTACAGAACGGGCTGGTGATAAGGAACAACTTTCCCCAAGGAACATATTATGTCGAAATATAAAATTCTCGTTTCGCTGATTTGTGTTAATATCGGATGCCCAATTTTTTCATATTTCGACCTTTCATATTTCCTTGGGGATATTTGTTTCGTATATCACCAGCCCGACCTGTATTTTTGTTATCGGTCACTAGAAATATTTCACCCTACATGTAGGTAGAACAGCTATAAACTTCCTGTGAGCTTACTCAGCTCATTACACAACTATTAATTGTTCTACCTACCCCACCACAGAATATATAATAGTACTAGGGTACCCCCACTTTTGGGAAATTATACATAGATTGGTTATTATATGCTAATAGCTGCTGCTATAAGTAAAAAAAGAAAATTGCAGTGTTGTAGAAAAGTTGTAGAAAGAAGGTGTGGGGTACCTGACTGCTCGAACTGTCGTAATGAAAGTCAGGTTCCACTATTTACAATTTATTTACACGTATGGTCAGGAGATATTTACAGATGAAAATGCACAGCGATTGACACGGAATATTAAAGGAATATAGCAGAAATCATATTTTACAAGTTCACGAGAAAAATGTATACTTTGAAGCCTCTGTTATTTTCTGACGGATGGTTGTCAGGTTGAAGTGCGGCCGCGCGCGCCGGTCGCATGACTCGCGCTTGGCCGCTCGTGACGTCAGATCAAAGAGTTTGCACTCAGCAGAGTGCTCCACATTATTCCCCCCCTGAGACCGTTACTACGGGCGATAAGAGTTGGGGAAGTGTACATGACGTCCGGATCTCGTGACTGTGGTCTTCTGGCTGGTGGCGGGAGAAGATGATGTTGCAGGAGTTGGATCACCGCTATTTGGATCAGCCAAAATATATGCGGGCTTGAGTCGGTCAATCGAAACGGTTGTAGTTCTATTATTTACTTGAATTTTGAATGCTTTTGCGCCTCTTTCCAAAACTTTATGTGGGCCTGTGTAGACTGGCTGTAAAGGCCGTCTGACAGCATCGTCTCTCAGGAAGACGAATTCTGAGGTCGCTAGGTCCTTGAAGACGAAGACAGACTTCTTGTCGTGGTGAGAAGCTGACGTCGGTTTGAGTTTTGCTGTCAGGGCACGTAATCTGGCGACATAGTCTGACGGGTCGAGTAGTACGTCTTGCTGCGGGTTGAAGAACTCGTTTGGGAGACGTAGTGGCTCTCCGTACAGCAGCTCTGCAGGTGACGCTTGCAAGTCTCGCTTCCAGGCACTGCGTATTCCAAGCAGAACGAGTGGAAGGGACTCTGTCCAGTTCTGGTCAGCATGGCACATGATCGACGACTTCAGTTGGCGGTGGAAACGCTCTATGATGCCGTTACAGGCAGGGTGGTATGCCGTCGTTGTCTTATGCTGGGTACCGGTTAATGCCGTCAGGGCTTTGAATAGGTGCGACTCGAATTGTCTGCCTCTGTCGGTGGTGATTGTTGCAGGACATCCGTAGCGCGAGATCCAGCAGGCTACAAGGCCTTTCGCTGTGGATTCAGCGGACAT
Organism: Phthorimaea operculella; assembly: GCA_024500475.1. Lineage (NCBI taxonomy): Eukaryota > Metazoa > Arthropoda > Insecta > Lepidoptera > Gelechiidae > Phthorimaea > Phthorimaea operculella. The sequence continues at coordinate 4,408,467 of JANFCV010000002.1, read as the reverse complement.
GTCGGTCAGTGGTATGGCCTCAGGCCAACGCGTGAATCTGTCGATGGCTGTGAGAGCATAGCGATATCCATTTGAGATAGGGAGTGGGCCGACTAGATCGATGTGGATGTGAAGGAATCTTGCGGGAGGCAGTGTGTACGAACCGATTGGAGATGTGACGTGCCGGGTGACTTTGGATCGCTGACAAGCAAGACAGTTTTTGGCCCATTCGCGGCAGTCCTTGCGTATGCCGGGCCAGACGAACCGTTGGGCTATGAGCTGTGCGGACGTGTTCGCTCCAGGGTGACTCAAAGAGTGCATTGCGTTGAACACCTGACGTCTCATCGACCGCACGACGAAGGGTCGTGGTGGAGACGTGCTCACGTCGCAGTATATGGGTAGGTTGCTACCGGTCATGTTGATCTTCTCGATTTTCAAGGAACTCCCATGTTGAAGGAGTTGTGAAAGTTCGTCATCAGTGCTCTGGGCTTTGGCGAGTGCATCATAATCTATGGCATTAACTTCGTCGATCCGGGATAGTGTGTCGGCGACTACGTTATCTTGGCCAGAGATGTGATGGATGTCCGTAGTGAACTGAGCGATGTAATCGAGGTATCGGAATTGACGTGGTGAACAATGGTCTTTGTTGGTTTTGAATGCGTGAGTTAAGGGCTTGTGATCAGTGTAGATGCGGAATGGACGGGCTTCGAGCATGTGGCGGAAGTACTGGATGGATTTGTAGATGGCAAGGAGCTCTCGGTCGTACGGGCTGTACTTTTTCTGCGCCGGTGTGAGTTTGCGGGAGAAAAAGGATAACGGTTGCCATGAGTTGTCTTGCTCTTGGTATTGTTGCAGTACTCCGCCAATCGCTGAATCTGAAGCGTCAGTTACCAGTGCCATCTTGGCGTTGCAGTCGGGGTGTGCAAGCATGGCAGCTTGGCATAAGCCATCTTTGCATGCCTGAAAGGCGTGTCGCTCTGTTTCGGTGAAGTTGATAGGCTGAGAATTTTTGCGTGCGCCCTTGAGTATTTCATTGAGAGGAGCCTGAAGCTTTGCGGATTGTGGAATGAAGCGGTGGTAAAAGTTGAACATCCCAAGGAATCTCCGGAGTTCCTTCACTGTTTTAGGTTCCGGGAAAGACTTGATGGCTTCTACTTTGTGTTTCAAGGGTGTGATGCCTTTCGCAGAAACGTGGTAACCAAGGAAAGTTATCTCATTTACGCCAAACTCGCACTTGGCGGCGTTGATGATCACGCCGTATTCGTCGAGGCGTTTGAAGAGTTGGCGCAGGTGGTCTTCATGGGTCTGACGATCTGGCGAGAATATCAGGATGTCGTCTAAGTATCCGTAGCAGAAGTCGAGGCCCCTAGTGACTTCGTCGATGAACCGTTGGAACGTTTGTGCTGCGTTCCGCAGGCCGAAAGTCATCATAGGGAACTCAAATAGTCCGAAGGGCGTAGAGATGGCGGTCTTCGGGATATCTGGGCCATAGACGGGTATCTGGTTATATGCCTTCACGAGGTCGATCTTGGAAAAGATGGTAGATCCGGCTAAGTTGGCGTTGAAGTCGTGAATGTGTTTGATGGGGTATTTGTCGGGTACTGTGCGTGCGTTGAGGCGGCGATAATCTCCACATGGTCTCCAGCTATTGTCCTTCTTTGGTACAAGGTGTAGTGGGGAGGACCATGGGCTATCGGATGGGCGTGCAGTACCGTTCTTCACCATCTCTTCGAATTCGCGTTTTGCAATGTTCAGCTTGTCCGGAGCCAGGCGTCGTGGTTTGCACGAGACGGGAGGGCCTGGTGTCGTCTTGATGTAGTGCATGGTCTGATGCGGGCAAGCTTTGGGTGTCCCGGATGGGCGCATGATATTCGGGAATTCGTTCAGGATCGCTTGGTAAGATGAGGAGGTTTGCTGGTTAATTTTGACAGAGTGAACGGATTCTGAAGGTTTGACAGGTTCTGCGGATGAAGTGAGTGAGGTGAGTCCGTCAACAAGGCGATGGTACCGAGCGTCGACCAGTAAGTGGTAATGGGCGAGGAAGTCGATGCCAATAATGGGTTTGGTGACGTTTGCAATCACAAATCTCCATGAGAAGTCTCGACGTAAGCCTAAGTCCAGGCAGAGATGCGCAAAACCGTAAGTTGGTATGGCTGTTCCATTGGCTGCATACAGTTGGTAATTTGTTGGGGTCACGTAGCCTTGTCTCATCGTGCGTGGGATGACGCAAAGATCAGATCCAGTGTCAACGAGGAATCGTATCTTGGATCTTCTATCCGTGATGAACAAGCGGCCGGGTGAACGGGGGCAGTCGCTAGCCGCTACTTCCGGCTGCCCGATGCGTTTTCCGAAACCTTGGCAGAATATTCACATGATCCTTCGCATTTCATGGCTTTCTGCCCGAATTTGCGGTGGTACCAACAGCGGCGTGACTTGGGGGTAGATTTGCCACGTGAGTGCGAGCGATTTCTGTGCCGTGAGGTTGGTCGGCGATGAGGGTTATCATGCTCCCGTCGCGACAGTTGAGCGACGCACTTTGCCAACTCCGCGATTTGCTCCGCCATTTTCTGCGCGAACTGTGCTTCCAGTTCCGTGGACCATACTTCAGGGCGGTCTGCCCTTAATTCCGGCACCGCCACACCAATTTCATTTTGCGCCCCTTGGGGGGTCCAAACGCCTGAGTGCGGCCCTGTTGAATTTTCGCTTGCCATATTTTTTGCTTGGGAATTTTCGAGGGCGGTGTGGCGCTTTGAGCTCTTCGTGCGCAATACGTGGTGCCGGTTTTTCAACTCGGGGTCACCAGAATGTGGGGTACCTGACTGCTCGAACTGTCGTAATGAAAGTCAGGTTCCACTATTTACAATTTATTTACACGTATGGTCAGGAGATATTTACAGATGAAAATGCACAGCGATTGACACGGAATATTAAAGGAATATAGCAGAAATCATATTTTACAAGTTCACGAGAAAAATGTATACTTTGAAGCCTCTGTTATTTTCTGACGGATGGTTGTCAGGTTGAAGTGCGGCCGCGCGCGCCGGTCGCATGACTCGCGCTTGGCCGCTCGTGACGTCAGATCAAAGAGTTTGCACTCAGCAGAGTGCTCCACAAAGGTTTTGAGTTTTAGATTTAGGCTTTGGTTTTGATTTATTTTCCTAACACCTAGACATGTAGCACATGATAGTACGAAATATGTCGTAAATTGAGCCAACAGTTACGCTACGTATCCCTTCGATGGGATCAGAATTGAAAGACATTCACAATATTCAAATCTTGTTTTTTATTCAAAAAGAGCATGCAAAATACAAGTCATCGAAATTGTAGGTAAGCAAAGATTTAGGCACGATTTAAAAGTCTAGACACGTAATTTATTGTAAGGCTGAAATATTTTTCATTCGTGAGAAAAGAACTGAAAAAGGTACCTAATTCAGTCAATAAACCAAAATTTGCAGAAATGTAGGCGCATATTCTAAACGCCACAAGGGTTGTTTCTTAGAAATCTTTACGCCAATTTGGCAGAAAACTAAATTTAATTCATAATTATTACGCTGAAAATATGATTTTCGATGAACAATAAAAGTCCGTAGGTTGAGATACAATAACATCAACTTTCGTTTGAAATCTTCAGAAAATTCTTAGAATATGGAGGAAAAATAAGTATAAAAATAACAAACTAATACAGACACCTACACGTGGGACCCAATTTATCTGCCCGTTTAAACGAAAACAAATTCTTCCTAATGGATCGGAAGGTAGATCACATAAAAAGGCAAAAGAAAAGGTAAAGAATAAAATTAGAAGCTCACGTTTAAGCGATCGAGGATCTTTGTATTCTTTATGTGCCGTTTGCGAATCGAAAAGCGAATAGTCATGCGAAAGCTGATACACGAGGATGAATTTAAAGCAAGAAACGCACGTAACGTCCGTTTGTGCGTTATTTTTGCACAGCGCTATCGCATGCGTTAGGAAAATGCGATTTTTACAAATACAGGTTTTGTCAACAGTTTGACAGATGCATTTGCATCGCACAACACTGCGTCGACGGATGCGTCTGTCAAACCGTTTGTTATTAACCGTTTATTTCTGGGAATAGGCAGGGTTGAAATTCGTATTGTTCAAACGCATGCAAATAACGCACAAACGGACCTTACGTGTGTTTTTCGCCTAAGAGGTTACGATCGCCAGCATATCAGCCTATTTACTAGCACATACAATACACCTACACATTTTACTTATAGTTACTGGTTTTTATAGTATTTATATTGAAACCCGTACTAGTTGGCCCCTTAAATGGGCAAGTTGATTTGCTAGCGAAAGAGCTTGATTTGTAACTTGATTCTCTGCTGGGCGCTACGGTTTGTGGCAGCCACCATACAAATGACAACCTATGATGATAACCGCAATTTGACGTAGAGACGTGTGCCATGCCATGATATCCAGTTTTTGTATGGGATATACTTTCTTAAAATAATTAGCTCGACAAAACATCGAAAATCGTGAGGTTGTTTCAAGACGTGCATGACCAGCTTGCTATCTAAGTATGTTACAAGTGGCCTGAGAAATTGGTCCTATTCCTTATGACGACTGCAGCGTTCTGTTGTCTTTGAGCCGTGCGCATTGAAGTTTAATCTAGCGGCCTCGATCTGGCCAATCAATACGTTTTGCGTGTAGTTTGTCACGGGCATACGCGGCCGCGGCGACCTGGCGGCCGGCCAAACCGTTACGACCTGCGATCGCAGTGAACAACACCGGCCGCGATCGTCACGGGAACGGCCGGCCCAATGTAGTAAAACAGTGAAATGTCTTAGCATCGTAGTAGCACAAATTAGGGAAACAGCGCGCGGGGCGCCCATACAGATGGCTCACTTAGTACTAGCGTCGATTAGGACGCTTACTGACTTTAACTGGAAATAACTGGCATTTCAGGGGAACTCAAGCACGCGCCGCGCGCCGTTTCCCTAATTTGTGACTCAAGGTAGCGGCGGCGGCGTTAGCACGAACGTCATATTTCTTGGATTAAAAAGTTGCTCAGAATCAAAATCGATAATAAGATACACGTTCTTGTATCTGATTTTTCTGTTTAATATTTTTATACTTTGAGATTTTTGACAGTAGTTACCCTGGCTATGTAACAAGTGACAATCACAAAAATTCTGAATAGCGATGAGTGAACTTTCTGTAAACTTTCTATTTTGTGGTAGTTGGTAGGTGTAACTTGAGGTACTAAAGGTTTGTCATATTTCGGTAGCCTGAATCGAGACTATAGCAGGCAAACAATTGGCCAAAACAAGCCATAACATTTTTAAACGGATGGTGAAACTTAAAAGGTGGATACCGTGCTTCGGACGGTACGTTAAGCCGTTACTCCCAGTTGCTGTCTATGATTATTACTCACACGGCGGTCGTTACACATCCATGTCAGAGACTTACTTTTAGCGTTTTAGCAGGCGGTGGAAAAGCTCTGTCACCAGGGTTCATATAGGATGACTCGGTGTCCCCACATGTAAATAATAGTTTTCTACTTAGTTTTTTAAAAACAGACTAGTATTATTTCTCTGCTGGCAGTGTCGCCATCCTTGGTATCCCGAGGGATAAAGGCGTCGCTAGTGCTAGTAGCTCTACGATAGAGATCGTAATGTTAACTTTATATAGTTTTTAATCTAGACGGATTAGCTACATTGAAAATTGATCTTCAATTTGTATTAGGAAGCATTATGTCGTGATTAAGAAATTCGAGCTGCCTCATGAATTTTAGACGAGATCTTAGCGCATTTAACCACATTAATTACGCGCTTGTAATATAAGGAGCTGACAATAATTAACTCTATCTAGACGTATGTATACATTGTACTACATCAATATTAATAATACGATCTTGTATCTAATTAATTAAGATTACGCTGAGACGACGTAGGTAACTAATTATAGATTTTGTATTCACGGGTATAAGTACAGTGTAGGATTAGGCGGGGGATCACACGTAACATACGTTGTGCACTAGTACATGCGTTAGGTATGCGTTATGCATTTTTACAAGCGTTAAGAAAATGCGACATTACAAATACGGTTTGACAGACGCACAGTGTTGCCAGATTTTTAAGGCAATACCTATCTGTATTGAGTGTTTATAAAATCTGTATGAAAACTGTATGGAGAAAATTCAAGAAAATCTGTATAAATCTGTATTTGATATACTGTTTTCTGTATAATTTAATCTGTATGCAGCTTATATCAAGCCATTTTCAGGGCCATTTTTAGCTAAAGAATTTTGACAGACATCAGATCAGGATCCTACGTAACGGCCCCACGCTGCGTGCGTCGCGCGTATTTTGCACGCCGACCATTAGCTTTGGATGGATCTGACTGCTGTCATATTTAGCCTAATAGGTTAGGATTTAAGGAGTCAAATAAAAAAGGTACGTTCCCCGTGATTTTACTGTCAAAACTGAATAGTGTTGCCATTTCGGTCTGAAATATACCACTTTAGGGAAATCTGTATGGTTCTAAAAATCTGTATAAAATTTACCCCGATTTTCTAATCTATATGACATGTTGAAAATCTGTATAAATATGGAGAAAACTGTTTATCTGGCATCACTGCAGACGCATCCGTGTTTGTATGGGAATAAAACAATATACGGGGTGAAAGGGACAGCTCTCCGGATACTGATAGGGTGCCTTTAGACCATTAAACAGAACAACTTCCCGTAAGATATTTTTAAGGAGACATACATTTTTTATTGACCTTTCATACAAAATAACGATCTGCTGACTGCATTTACTATGGGAAGACAAAAATTTTTTACGTCTCCTGACATATTTTCTTATGGGAAGTTGGTCAGTTTCATGGTCTGAGTGCAACCTATCAGTATTCGGAGGGTTATCCTTTACACCCTGTATAGAAATTTGCATTTTCCTAACGCACGCGTTACGCAACGCTAAAAAAGCGCAGCAACGAACGTTACATGTGACCACCGCCTTAAATGTCGCATTTGCAAATAACAAAGAGAATCCATCAAGTTCACATCAGATTAGGACTAAAAGGTCCTTTGGGAGACAGGTGAAGGATAACCTTTTATAACTATTGCAATAAGGATTAAGTTAATGGAATTTAGTGAAAAGTACTTTGGCTAACTGATTTTAATTAATATAATTACAAAAAGTAAAAAATACTGTGTTTTATTTAATTGGATTTCAAAAATACAATCTATGATGATAGAAATGTGCTTCTAATTTATCTTATCGCAAAACTAAACTAATCTTTGTGATTTGACGTACAAGATATGTGACAAAGTTACAATTAAAAATGATGTAGCTAATAAAATTTTAATTTTACGGGTGTTTTAGGTAAATCCATTTTCATGGGTCCCGATGAATGAGTGAATGCACACGTGCGTACGTTTTAGGCGAAGTAGGCAATACTGCTTAAGTTCTAGTTATCATTTTGTAAGAGCGAAAGTCTAACGTGATTGTAAAAGGCCCATCTCCTTATCACCCAATTCGGTTGTGGGTTTTGGGCTACCAAAAATTAAGCCGTTTCCACATAAAATTGAATCTCTGCTGAAGATTGATCACTAGATCGACCCAAATAATGTTATTGGGTTTGATGTTGGTAATATTTACCCGAGAGTCGGTAGTCTTATTTATTACATTTTAGTGGAATGCTCCAAAACTCGTAATATTAGTTTTAGAAATCGACCAGCTATTTTATTTTTTATTTAAATAATCTAAGCACCTATAGCTTACTGGAGAGAACGTGCCGGCAGAATAAAAAACTTCACTCCAAAAAGTTAAAAAGAACCAGGTATTTACTTACTTTTCCAAACCATGCCAAAACCGCAAAAGCACATCAAAATTCCAGCCAAAGTTTTAAGCAAAAAGAAACCGTAATTATGTTGTCTTTTCTTCAGAAACATACATAAGGGTGGTTGGCAGTTATTCCGCCCGGGGCTTGGCATTCGTCCAGTCGGAATGGCCGCCTCGCAGTTCGCTCGCGATTATTTCAACTAGATAAATTTTTCGCTCCTTAAAATGTAAGGACGTGCAAAGTGGTGTGGATAGCTCTGCTGTGCGCTAAGTTACTGCGAGTAAGTGGGGAAGGCATAAAAGTGCACGGCAGAAGTCGTTGGCGGCAAGATTCATGGCCTTACTTCGCTCTTGTGAATATTTTTACTCAAGACGTTTTCTTTCGTGCATAGTTTAGCATTACCTACCTACAATATTACGTGTGCATTCAGAAAGGGATTTATGTGGGTATCCGAAACAAAGTTTAACTGTGATCTATGTCTGGAGAAAATACTTATAATTTTATGCTATGAAACGAAACACGTTAGACGCACCTGTACACCTACCTAATCGATTAAAACAGTTTTGGTATTCATCGGTAACATTCATCAATCATCAATCATCGCGTGATATCATTAATATCGAATCAATATTATAGTTTCGCAGCCGAAACCAGCAAGCAACAACACCCTTAATCTCATAATCCACTCGCCTTCTGGAGTCACAATTTCATTAGTAATGCTGCTGTTTTGCCGTGGGCACATACACCCTTGAGTTCCTAACGAAGTTTGATTTACATTGCTGCTTTCTTTACCAAGCATTCATGTTGCAGCATTCGAATTTCCATAGATAGGACATAATATGCTGAAAACTCACGCGGGAAATCTTTGATGTCGTATTCAAAGTTTATACTGCAGGAGTAACGTCGTAATACAGGGTGTAAGAGACGGTGTACCGAAAACTTTGCAGACATGCAACAACTTTTACTATGGGGCCAATGGTGTGAAACGAAAAAAAAAACCGACCTCTCATACTAAAGTCTCGATCAGCTGACTGATTTTGTATGGGAATTCAATTTTTATTTCGCTGACTACCATAATATGTTCCATGGGGAAAATTGTTTATATTCATGAACTGAGCATGCCTAGGTTTTCGTTACACCGTCCCTTACACACTGTATTTCATTATACAGTTAAGTAGTATAGTGTGCTTACATTTAAACGCAATACAGCAATGCACAACATTCGCAAGTTGAAACCAGTATGAGCAAGAGCTCATAGCAAGATGAACACTTATTCATTACAGAGAAGTTATGTGACCCGTGTACGAGTCGGCCTTTGAGATTTCGCCGCAATAACTTTACCTACCGAGTGTTAACAAATAGACAATAGTAGGGGAGACCGAGGGGTATTGGATCAAAGGGGTGTTGGATCAGCTTTGTTTTCTCGAAAAGTAGAAGCGTTAGCGAGCAGACTATAATGCAATTGTGCCTCTTTCTGCCTCTTGTTGACCCCTAAGTTAGCGTCCCTGACAAATAGCGCGCCGTTTTGTTTTTATCGGAACATCGTAAAAAAAATCGTCAAAAGTAAGTTTTCTGCTATTATTTGTCAGGCTAATATTTTGGAGGTGCTTTTATATTTTTATTTAAGTTTTATACGATATGAAACCTTCAAAATTAAGGATTCATATGGCACCACTGGGACGTCTGGGTTCTCTGTGGTTTTATCTCAGTTTAATGTTTTTGTCAAACTGGCAGGATTTTTCATACCGAGGGGTGTTGGATCAGCCTGACCCAACACCCCTCGGTAAAATTTTGTATGGTTAATTTCATAGAGTACACGAGCACCACGCGTGTTGTGCTGGCCGGGTGTAAGTTCGTTATACGTACGTATAACCGAATACATTATTAATAAACTTTTCGATTTCATTTTAATTTTCATAATCATTTTCTCTTTCACTGTCACTTTTATTATCATTTTCACATTCACTTTCACTTTCAATTTCATTGTCATTGTCATTGTCATTGTCATTGTCATTGTCATTATCATTGTCATTGTCATTGTCATTGTCATTGTCATTGTCATTGTCATTGTCATTGTCATTGTCATTGTCATTGTCATTGTCATTGTCATTGTCATTGTCATTGTCATTGTCATTGTCATTGTCATTGTCATTGTCATTGTCATTGTCATTGTCATTATCATTGTCATTGTCATTGTCATTGTCATTGTCATTGTCATTGTCATTGTCATTGTCATTGTCATTGTCATTGTCATTGTCATTGTCATTGTCATTGTCATTGTCATTGTCATTGTCATTTTCATTTTCATTTTCATTTTCATTTTCATTTTCATTTTCATTTTCATTTTCATTTTCATTTTCATTTTCATTTTCATTTTCATTTTCATTTTCATTTTCATTTTCATTTCATTTTCATTTTCATTTTCATTTCATTTTCATTTTCATTTTCATTTTCATTTTCATTTCATTTCATTTTCATTTTCATTTTCATTTTCATTTCATTTTCATTTTCATTTTCATTTCATTTTTCATTTTCATTTTCATTTTCATTTTCATTTTCAAATGACTGACGCATATTTATTATTTATTCCTTTTTCACCGTGAATTAAAATGCGATTTAAAAAAATGAAGAATTCTCATACTAACTTTTTCCCGCCATTTTGGGGATTGGGGCATAAGTTTCTGAATCTTTTCGTTTTTTGTATGCTTAACCTAGTCTACACGCCAAATTTCAGCTTACTAGCTCTTCAGGAAGTTTCCGAACATTTTGCTGATCATCAGCGAGTGAGTGTGTCAGTGAGTGACGAAATCGGTGTTTTTTAGATATACATCTGTACTCTCCGCGTCGCTTTTCCTGCTGCACATCAATGACCTTCTATCTTCAGGAATTGTTGGGTACGCAGATGACAGTACTGTCACCGAGAAATATCTGTCCGGCGCAGGAGCCAGTGGTGATGAAATCCAAAGATTGAGAAAGGCTATGATTGAGCGTACGAGCCTGACGTTAAGTAACGTCTCCCAGTGGGGCGATGACAATCTCGTCAGCTTCAATGCTTCAAAAACGCAGGCGTGTCTTTTCTCCGCAAAAAGGAGTCCTTTCACCTTTTCTCCTACTTTTCGGGGTACATCTGTTCCAGTGACCAACACTCTTCAACTCCTTGGCATGGAGCTGTCCTCTGACCTCAACTTCGGCACCACCATCGAGTCCAAGGCTCAAATTGCAGCTAGAAAGTTGGGCGTCCTGAATAAAGTCAAGCGGTACTTCACGCCTGAACAGCTTCTAACTCTTTATAAAGCTCAAGTCCGATCTTGCATGGAGTACTGCTGTCACCTTTGGGATAGCTCGGCTAAATACCAACTTGCTGCACTGGATTCGGTGGAACGCAGAGCCAAGAGATTAATAGGCGATAAAAAACTGGTGGCGACCAAGCTTCACAGCCTGGCTCACCGCCGCAAGGTTGCTTGCCTATCGGTCTTCTACAGATTGTACTTCGGAGAGTGTGCGCGTGAGCTGCATGAGCTCATACCACCGTCTCCTTTCTTCCATCGGACATCCAGACGCACGGCCGGCTACCATCCGTTCTTAGTTGATATACCCACATTACGCACTAAGCGCTTCAAATCATCTTTCATTATGCGCACGGCTAAAGAATGGAATTCCCTGCCTGCGTCTGTATTTCCGAGTGCATATAACCTGAATCTCTTTAAGTCTAGAGTGAATAGGCATCTTCTGGGCAAGCTCGCTCCACCGTAGATCCCATCTCTGCTCTAGGGTAAGATTGGGGTCAAGAGTAAGCCCATCATAGATAAAAAAAAAAAAAAAAACATAAAATCAAAAAGTATTAAAGCTATGTAATTGAATTATTGCATGTTTAATAAGGTTACTATCGACAAGATATCCTGAGAATTTGATCAATATGGTATATAGAAAACTAGAGTTATGAGAGTTCAAAAAACTACGAAATACTTCTAGAAAAGGTAGGTAGTTCTCTGGCGCTTTGCTTGGCTCGTCTTGGCGGGGGCACTACTGTGCCCCCAGTAAATTCTTTAAAATGAATTATTTAGTTAACTTTGAGGTCATACATAAAAAAAATCAAATAAGCCTTTATTGAAATGACATTAACATAAAATGATCCAACACCCCTCTGTACCTGATCCAACAGTCCTCGGTATCAGGGGTGTTGGATCAAAATGTCTTGCTCAACTAAAGTTGATTTTTTATAAAAGACTTTACACTTACACTTCTAAAGTGTATATCATTTTAAAGCTTATGAAATTTGCTATCGATTGGTGTAATCAAATACGAATTATCTTTATAGAATTTTGTGTTACGAAGCAAAATGTCAAAAATGATCCAACACCCCTCGGTCTCCCTTACCTAATTGCTATGAACCGATATATTGTTCATTTACCATATCATTCGCGGACATACTAAAGAAGTTCGATTTACAACAACCCTTGGACCGATTACTTTCGCACATTATGGTTACTTAACTGGGTCTCATCGCGATACTTTTAGGCCCAGCACACACGGCGCAACGCATTTGCAACGAAACTGCGACTTCTAGTTACTTTTGAGTTTCAGCCATAGACCCCTTTGAGAGACCGCACACGACGCAACCTGTATGAAACTGGTTTGAAACGCTTTACAAACCAGTTGCATTGAAACGGGCGTGCAGGAAACTCGTGTTTGCGTTTCTTCGGATTACGCGCCTTTTTCATCAACAAAATGGCTGACGATGATAATCAAAGCATTGAATTTGTGTTAGAAGTAGAAAAATATCCTTGTTTATATAATAACACATTACCTAGCTACTCTCGGAGAACTGAGACTGATAAAGCATGGGCAGAAACATACGACAGTTGATATTAATATCAATGTAGGGATGTATCCACATAGTTCTTCTTTTATGCCTTCTCCTTTGTCGAAGATATAAATACATAACCACAACTTCTTCATCACTTGAACTAGACTTTTTGCAGACTTCTATTCTCACAGAAAACCGAACTGATTGTGAGGTTGCTGCGTGTGTGGAAATCGATTGAAACGAGTTTCAAACTAATAATTTCAAAAGGGTTTCGTTGCAATTACGTTGCAGTTGCATTGCGCCGTGTGTGCTGGGCCTTAGGTAAAACGCGATTTGCCTCCGGATGTTTAACTTTGTTGCAATAGCTGTGACAGGTCGACGATGCCGTAAGATCTTAAGTCACTCTAGGTAGGTATGTCTTCCTGTGACTATCGTAAGAATGACTGTTTATACAGAGAATACGTACAGTACGCAAAAGAGTTCCCTGAAATATGCGCATCCTTTTCGCACACGCCAGTATCACTGCGAGTATGGTCATGAACTCGTTTGCGTACCTAGTATCTACTGTACATGTATTGTTTTTTATCTGGTCGACGTAAGGACCGAGTAGTAGGTAAACATGCGGACATTTACCATTTTTCCTCGACGTTCCAAACAAGTTGCATTATTTGTGCTCACGATACGTACAAGTATCTGCAATTTCTGTGAATACGAGGACTTATCTATTTACGTACTGTGTTCACAATCATAGTGAATAGACATTATGGCAAATAAGGAAGGACCCATGTCTGTCTCCTGTAGAGGCTTTCTATGGCCGTTACAGTCCAGTTGCCCTATTTATTACTATTGCGGGTAGTTGGAAATTATTTCCCGGTCTTCATTCATTAGCGATAAGTTGCGGCCCAAAGTTTGACGACCTCTTCTGTCGACAGACAATGGGGAGCTGGCAATGAGAGAGTTCCTTTCAATTCCTTTGTTGGTAAAAGTAGGTGTCTGGAAGTTTGGCCGCTGACTTGGACACCACTACAGATATAAAAGTATTGAAGGCGTTGCTTGGAAGAACCAAATTAGCCCATGAAACGAAAAAAGAAGATACACTATTTTCTTGAATGATCTGATATAATTTTAAATTATTCGTATGAGTCATGCTTACAATTGACAAAACTGAGATGGTTCTTACACCTGGAGAAGCTGTTTCGCGCTTCCAAAACGCATGCGTCTGTCAGTTACAGAGAAATTTAGAATTATCTATACTAAAACCGACGTTGATGCAGGGGCAACGCATCTAAAGAAATAAGACAAATATAACTCAACAATTCATTGTAACCCTCAGAGTAATCCTGTAATAAAGCTTGTAGGTAAATTAGCGTTACAGTATCAAAGGGAGAAGTGTATGTAAGTAGTGTGTTAGGTACCGACAAGCGAGTTCACTAGCAATAAGGGTTGTAAAAATAAATCGATTATATTAAAATCGATGTTTTTTTAAAAAAAATATTTTTGTTGTATTAACGACGCGCGTCGTTGTCGCTGTCGCTTGGTTTTTAAAGCCTACCTACCATTACTTGTTTAGTAGTAGCTTTGTATTTTAGGTGTACTCTTATTAGGTGTGTACAAATTAATATCGTGCCGTGTCAAACTTGAGATTTAGTAAAATGATGAAAAAGATGCAAAGGGCACAATAAATGAAAGATAATAAAACCGTTTATAATTAAAAATCGATGTTATTGTAAATAACAATCGATTTATTGTAATGCACTCACAGTGCTTATTTTCACTTGTAACAATCGATTTATTTTTAATCGATTTTTTCGCTCCTAGGAATAATCGATGATAAAAAAAAATATTACTCAAGTCACATCCCTACCAGCTACTAATGGGTTGCACGTTTGCTCTTCCAATTACGTGTTGCACAACATGCGTGCCGCAGTTGATTAAGGAGATTATGTGACGTCATTATTGAGTATGACGACGGGTAGCTTCAGGGCACTTGAAGGTGTAGATATGTTGACGATCAGCTGCTGTGTGATGTGATTTATGTTGATACATCTATTGCCTGTAGCACAAATGTAGCAATTGCGTAGTCCGTAGGCTACGGACCGTAGCAGACGTATTCTACGGAATCTTGCTACGTAAAACTGTATTATAGCTGGCAATTGAGTCTAATCTAAGCCATTCAAGATACAAGACAAACGAATTAAATCTACAAAGTAAATAAACGATTAAATTGATTGTATTTTTTATATAATAACTACCTCATTTTCGTGTTACAATTTATTTAGGTACCAGTCGGTTTATATTTCATTACATTGTTCTTACTACCGGAAAAGTTATCTACCCTAGTTGTGTTCATAATATTGTTGCTACAGGTAATGTGCGTGTCATACAGCTATATCAAACACAAATGGTCAAATGTATTGAAAATATATCGGAAAGGGTAAAATACACTCTAGAAAGCTGCCATATTCCAAAGAGGCAATTTCGAAAATGGGGCTAAAGTAATGGAGCTACGAATCCAGACTTGGTTTGGTTATGTAAGTATCTACCTACTTTTTGCAGGTAACTTTTACTGTAGTGTAGAGCTGCATAGACTTTATGACGGTTCTCACACGCACCGCGTGATTTTCCGGTTTTTTCTCGTATCCGGGTTTTGACGAAAGAAGTTTCATATGACATCTAAGATGAAATCCAATACCAAAATCGAATACGACACTGGTTGCTGTATGGTGGCTGTTATCAACCGCAATATTGTCCGGTACTTATGTGATTCACTCCTTGAATTAGCACTGAGTTAAAAAAATCCGCTTGTTTTAATACTGAGAAATCCTAAACGTAAAACGTTTCCATCGTAAAATTCCTAAAAACTCTGGAAATAGATGAGATTATTCTATTCTCATCCAAATTCACACAGAAATGTAAATGATTTCCAACGCAAAAACAATTTGTTTCAGGATACAGACAAGTTAACAAGAACCTATTACTTTCTTGGAAATTAAAAAAGTAGACAACCAACCGGATTAATCCGCTCTCTGTCCTCTCGTGTCCGGATGGGATTCAGGCAAAGCAGAGTTTAATTCTTAGAAAATCTTTTAACTATAACAAATTCTAGTAAGTCGATTCTAGTAATCATAATAATAAACAACTTTTCTTACTTATCCCTTCCCGTGTGAGGCGTCCAATATAAGAACCCCAATGAATGGTTAACACTGATGTGGCGCAGTGGTTAGTATGCCTGCCTGCCACGCAAAGGGTTCCGGGTTCAATTCCCGGTGGGGTCACTCACAAAGTTGATATTTATCACTTTGTGAATTTGTTCCCAGTCTGGTTAGGACATTGCAGGCTGAACCACCTGATTGTCCGCAAGTAAGATGGTTCCGTGCTTCGGATGGGCACGTTAAGCCGTCGGTCCCGGTTGATGTCTATGATGGCGGTCGTTACACAACCATGTCAGAGGCCTGCTACTTGCAGTAGGCGGTTGAAAAACCGCCACCACCAGGTGAACACCAGGGTTCATCGGGTCGTTGAACGACTCGGTGTCCCACACGAAAAGAAAGAAAGACTGATTTGACAACTGTCATCCATCCATCACACATGAAAAAGGTTTGTCTGTCAATTTAATTTGATAGGTTCTCACACTAGGGGAAGATAGTAACAATCATAACATAATATACCAATACCAAGTAGGTAATTTTGGAAAATAATGTTCTGGTGCAGAATTTTTCGGAATTACGTGACTTTACACTTATCTTTATTTTATTTAGTTCAGAAGGAGCTAGTTTAGTACACCGAGCAGCACAGTACAGCTGCCAAATCGCTCCAGAACAATGGACATTTATTTCCAACGTATCCTTCGCAAATGCTACTAACTTGAAGCGTAATCCTAGTGGTCCACTGTACGTGATCCTCCAAATCCAGCTCTTGATACGTGCCTGGTTAAACGTCAGTCGCCATTTTAGATTTACGAGCGTGGAAATGAGTCCGGATCCGAATCGATGGGACGTCAAATAAGTACACAATAAAATGGGAGCCCAAGCTGTACGTACACTAGTTTGGGATTAAATTAATCCGCTGGACAAATGTGAGTTACTGGGACAAAACGGTCAAGTGTGCGTTAGACTGGAAACTCGTGGGATAGCCTATAGGCAGGACTACTGGTTCATATTGGTATTAAGGAAAAAAAATTGTAGGCTTATTATTGAAAACATTAGAATGGGTCAGTAATGACACGCAATTTTTACAACAACTTAATAATTGATTATGATTAACCACTATGTGTGTCTTACTTTAAAATTATGTTTTAAACTTCTTTCTGTAGCAGGTATGTATCATCGCACTTTTAGTTTCCTGCGATCAAATTTAGTAACTGAGTACTATTTTCAATTTTGTTTAATTTAAGGTAATCTTATGCACAGAATTTGCCGTATCGATTTTATTGACGAAAAGAGTGGTATACAATTGCATTTGCTGGCTGCCGAAACTAAAGTATGGTACGGCACATAGGGAATCGTTTTAAGGAACCCTAAAAATGAAATTATTTAGTCGATTGTAGCTTGGTATTGCAGCGAGCAGACTAAAAGAAAATAACGGCTATGGTTAAAACCGATAGCATAATTTACACAAACCGGCTTACAGTGTTCATTCGATTGTATGAACACCGGAATCGTTTCCGCGGTTTTGCTATTGACAAAGCATTCAAGTATCTTTTTACTCTGAATTTACAAGTCACATGGTTAAATTATTTCAGAAAACATAAATACAAACATTCATAAATTAAAATATAGTACAAACTTTTGGATGTTGATAAGATAATACTTCAGATACTAGAAACACACGTAACGTCCGTTTGTGTGTTACAATTACAATTTGACACCTTATTTTCATAAAATACGGTACGGTGTTTCTGTTTTTGCGACTTGTTCGGTCCTATTGGCGGGTGGATTATTTCATGTCAAACTAATTATTTGTAATTATTGGATGTTAATAGATTTGATATTATTAAATACTTATTCTCAAAAATTACTTACTGCGGATCTTCTATTGGTATATCCTGCATCAAAAATATTATCTTTCACTGGTGAAAACCTTTTTATCATCACCACCTGTCAGAAATTATCAACCGCCTACTAAGTACCTACTGCAGGGTAGGCCTGCGACTGTGACATGGACGTTAAGCCATTAGTCCCGGCTGCTGTCTATGATAAAATACGCAGACGGCGGTCTTTATCAAGAAATTATACCTACTGATTGATAAATAAGATATTATACACGGCAGTTAGCTATTTTAAAGGAATGAAAAGAAATTTCTCTACACACGTACTGAATTCATTATCCTTTTACTTAATAGCGAAACTTAATAAAACATTTACCGTACAACTTCTAAGAAAACAAAGTTTATAGCTTTGAATAACTTCTAAATACAGAGTAACTTCAGGCGGTACTTAAATGCATTGCGTTATTTTCCGGTTTTTCATAAAAGGGATTAATTTTTACAAAATCTGGATAGTAGGTAGCACGCGTCGCCGCAAGAAATTGCGGGTATTGCATGGTGGTTATCACGAACCGCAACATAGTCCGTTGTTTTTTTTTACATAAGTTAGGCCAGCATTTTGTCTGCTGTTGGTAAGTGATGAATGATGATGCAGACGATGTTGGAACATTTTTTCCGCCTCCTAATCCCGTTGTAATCGTCATTACCGAGGGTCGTGATTTCCCCGATGGCAGAGTATTTTTTTTCATTCACAATGTGCAACTTGGTGTCTAGTGCCGAGCGAATTTTGTCAGACCATTTTAGTTGGATTGCGACCTCTTGCTCGTTTGCCATCCATGCTTTCTTAGGTAGTGCTATACATACATACTTGCCTTAAAAATGCCCAAGTTATAATGCTCCAGAAATAGATGTGTATGCTATACACCGCAGCTGGAGCTCATCCTTTGCAATCTTGTACTTACTATTTTCTAGATTCCAATTAAGCTAATCTCACTTTACGATGATGAAGTGATGTACGCCAAAAGCTATCCCCACAAGAGCAAAATAGCACTACTAAATAGCACTTGAAACATATTTGACGTCTATTGCTGCTTTTGTTCAACGTATGGGTCGCAGATTTAGAATTAACGCAGCGATGTGCTACGAAAAGAGGTGGGGAAGTAACGGTGAAACTATGGAGCATGGTTTTAGCACACTGCTTCTATATAGCTCGCAAATAAAGTCCTTTAGCTGCTTCCACCTAAAATTACTTGAGCAAAATTGTCTTGATATTTTTGGTTAGCTCCATTATTATTACAATAGATATTATATGATGATGTTTTATGGTAAGAAGTTTTATGGTTTTATGTTGATGATGTTTTATAGTTTCGGAAAAACGTTCGCGTCCGTGTACTAAAAATATTTACGATCAGCATTTTATAGGCCTTGATCCTCTTGCAAATCCTGTTGAAAATGAATGTCCCACACGAAAGAAAATGAAGAATGTCATCCGTATTATATAAAAAGGCCTAGAATACCACGGTTGATTTTCAACGTTTTCTACATACAACTTAATCAAATTGTGTCAAGTCCTATTATAATGGTCTAGACATGGGGTCTCTCCAAACAAATTTACCGCACTCACTATTCTTGGAAAAAAGGTTGCGGCTGGCACAATTATGTATTTATTTAAAAGAATTGATGCTATTTATTTTTTCTTACACTATTTGTTTAACTATTTGTCAGTTTTTAATATCGCCTTGTTAGTGTCGGCTAAGAAATTATCACCTTCATAATATTCTTCCCGTGGGTGTAGTTAGAAGCGACTAATGGATTTGAGAATTGATATGTATTGCAATTTTAGGCGACCGGCTGACAACCTGTCACTATGGTGAAACACAGTCTTCTAAATTACTCAAGTTTCATTAGGCATAGAGTAAATGGCCGTTTTTACAGCCGCTTGTGCTCTGTGCACCCCGCAAGGGATGTATGTGTGTATGTATGTTCTATATTTTTAGGCCTGTGCGACAATTTCCCGGAATTTATCAAAGGGATCGAGTTTATCGGTATCCCTTTCATAGGCATAATTTTTTTTCCACTAATATGTTTTAGCATAACATGTTACGCATAATTTTTTTTCGCCTACCGTTGCTTTGACATAATAGTTTCTTGCCATAATATTTATCTTGGCATAATCATATTTTAGACTATTGTCTTTTATACTAACAATATTTTGGCATAATTGCTTTTGTAATAATTTTTTTTGGACTAATATAATATATTTTTTATTAGGTTCAAATGGCAGGAAATGTAAGTCAGTTTAGTATTTTTTAAGATATATTAGGTTAAATTAGGTCAGTTTAGGTTAGGTTAGGTTATTTTTATACAATTTAGGGGTTCTTCTAATGCATCAGATTTTTATGCCTATTTTGATTATGGATATGACAATTTATGGTTTTGTATTTTAGGCCTATGTACTATTATGCCAATATTTTTTGTGCGTAAGGAAATTATGCCTAAACTTTTATGCGTACATGGATTATGCGTAAGTATCATTAGTTTAAATTACAGTGTGCCAAAATATATTATGCCAATTCTTTTTATGCAAATGGATAGAGCCTACGCAATAATTATTAATTACACAATTAACCTTGTCGTGATGTTGTGTCTATAAATCCAGCAGGCTTTAAACAACAATTAATAGTTAATTTAATCTGTGTCAAATATAATGGCGCCTCTGGCAGATGTGACAAAGGAGGTCAATAATGTGTTCATAACGCAACGCAGTCAATTATACAGGTCAGTGATGATACAATCTGGTAAGGCTATTATAGTTGAGACGGCCACTCGCTACATTTGCCGCCAAATGACAGTTGTATGGCGCTCCCTTTCTTGATTTTTATTGTTTTTGATTTATAAACAAAAATAATCTTCGAAATATGTTTCAAACTATCAGAATAATTATAACTGCTATGCTGATCAGCCTTGTGAGTCATCAAAGTTGTAAAAAACTTTAGCAATGCTTGTGATTTATCCTCATTTGACGAGATCAAACAATTTGCATCGTCTGAGGACATCGGTAAAAGATAAGGAGGCAGTGACATAAAACCAATGTAAAATAAATTAAAATGGAGGCTCTTAAAACCCGAACAACTTTAGGAATATTTGTCTAAAAAAAAAGTTTACGGACTACTGTCCCGTTTGACTGTCCCGTTGGCGTAGTGGATAGTACCCCTGCCTTCTACGCCGAGGGTCATGGGTTCGATTCCCGCCGACACAAATATCGTCGTAGTTTTCACGTAACATCGTAACCAACAAAATTTCGATTTTTTGTTTTATACGCCATGGTATTCCAGAATATGCATATTATTATGTTACGAAAGGATTTGTCTGAATTCCTATCCTAGAAGCTAGTATAAAAAATCACAAAGTATCGTAACTACATTTTCATACTACAGAAAGTTTTCACGTACTATCGTATCTGCATTCGCCTAGACGAGACGAGAGTTTCGTTCTTATGTGATATAACAAAAAGTCTGTCAAAAGATGTTATTACAAACTAGGGATGTGACTTGAGTAATGAAAACACGATTTTTTATAATCGATTATTTCTAGTCACAAAAAATCGATTAAAAATAAATCGATTTTAATTAAAAAGAAAACGGCCATGAGTGTGTCAGACACGCCCACAAATAAGGTTTCGTAGTCAACGTTTAAATATCAGGTTTTTCAGCATTACAAAGTTAATTTTGTTGCTGGTTTGTTTGCAGCTGTATGGGTACTAAACGCAAAAAAAGCTTTTATTTTTCTGATTTCTTTAGTGGTACAGTATTCGTTATAGTTTTCATGGTAATTTCAGATTGTAAACTATATATATTTTTTTCAATATTTAGCTTTTATACTTTAGAAGTTACAGCTGGAACAAATTATGGATTAAAAACGCCCCTTTCAAAAGCAAGTATCTCGAGACAGAAAAATTTAAATGACTTTGTTTCAAAGAAGTTGTAAAACACCTCCCCTTAGTTTTAAAAGACTTATTCAACGGTACCCTACTCGATATTACAGGAGACAATTTTTTTTCCCCTTTTTCACTTGTATGGGAGGGGGTCGAAAAACATATGAAGGAGCACCAAGCTGTTTTAATACCACAACACTGCTCTCACCAATCTGCACGGTGCCCCCCCACCCCGCAGGAGGTTGACCCTCAGTGGGGCTGTGGCACTGTGTATTGTCAGCAGTCACAGCGAGGTCAGCATGCTACGATGGATTTGGAGCCCAGTACTCCTAAATCACGAGTCGAGCAGTCTGGTAGCGCCGCGCACGGACTACATAGCTTGGACGCGAGTGCACTCACCACGCCACCGCGCGCTCCACTGGACGTCCCGAGCGCCTCGCAGCCGTGCGCCCCGCGGCCCCCGCCGTGCGCATCGCAGCCATGCGCTCCGCACGCCCCGCTGTGCGCCCTCGCCTCTCGCTGTGCGCCCCGCCCCACCCTGTGCGCTCCGCGCCCCGCCCCGCGCCCCGCACGCCTCGCCATGCGCCCAGCCGCCTTCGTGTGCGTGGTCAGGTCTGCTCACGCCGCGCGTCGCCGGGCAAGGAGCCCAGGGTGCGCCGCTGGCGTTGCACACTAGCACGCCTACGCCCAGTACTCGTACCCAGCACGTTCAGCAGCTGCCCAAACCCGTGGACACTAATCTCGCTAAGACGGTCATCTTTAGTGACAGAATAGGAAAAGGTTTAGGTTACTTACTGCACAATCAACTTAATCAGGTTGTTGAAAATGTTTGTTTACCCCAGGCCTCGTTTGAACAAATTACTAATAGAATGTTAAACTATAACTTCTCTGAAAACACTACAGTGGTGCTATTATTAAGTCACAGTAGCGGTGTCGACAAGCGAGCCTTGACTAATTTTATTAATTCTTGTGCCACCCTAAATGTCCGTAACTGTATTATAGGCACATTACCTTATATTAAGGGACAAGTTGAATATAATAGTAGAATATTTAATTTTAATACTATGTTATATAAATTGACATGTAGTCATAGTGACAACTTATATACAGTTGACATTAATCTATTTGATAATTTTATATTGACAAACAGTACAATGTACTTATCTCTTTATTACCGCAAACTTTTAGCTAATTTGTTAGCTATGAACATTTCTGACCCGGTTACACATTGTACACCAGATCATTCTAGACTTAGGCCTCTTGCATCCAGGAACAATAAATCTCAACATTTAAACTAAACAATGAGACAAAGGGAAAGCCGCTTAGTATTATTCATCAGAATATTCAGGGCTTTCCTGGCAAGGAACTTGAGATTGAGTTGTTCCTGGAGTCAAAAAATGTGATATTTTATGCGTTTCGGAACACTGGTTGAAGGACTATGAGATGCTCATAAATTACGAAAATTATGAAATAGTCAGTGCCTTCAATCGAAAGTCCACTATTCGCGGAGGCACTTTTATTCTTGTTAATAAAAATATCAAAGCTAAAGAGCGAAAAGATATTGTTGGACTTTCGGTTGAATGTGTGTGAACTGTCATGCATTGAGTTGGAGAAACATATTATAGTGTGCGTATACAGACCCCCTAAAAATAGTAACTATGAGAGTTTTGAACTAATTATGGAAGATGTTTTAAAGATATTATTAAAATCAAAGAATAAATTTCATATTGTGTGTGGAGATTTCAATATAAATTTATTAGAAAATGTTGCTTTTAGAAGTCGATTTATCAGTTTGTTTAAGTCATTTAACCTAAACAACATATTTAAAGAACCTACTCGAATAACTGCAACCACAGCATCTTGTTTAGACAATATCTACTGTGATTGTGACTATTCAGACCAAGAAATAGTAAATTGTTGTAAATCAGACCACAATGGACAATCTGTGCTTTTTCCATGTCGTCCTAAAGTTGAAAAGATTGTTATTAGTAAAAGAATTATAAGCTCCAACCAAGTAGACAAACTCCATACTGCACTATCAGAAAAACTACCAGTTCTAGACTATGATACTAACAATCCAAATAACTTTTATTCAAAGCTTTTTATAACGATACGTGATGAATTTGAAGACAAATTCAAGGTAAAGAAATTAACAATTAATCCTAAATTTAAATTCAGCGACTGGGCAACTGTAGGGATTCGAACAAGTAGGAATAAGTTATTTGAGCTGTATGACGAAAAGTCTTATAATCATAGTGTAACTTTTGTTGAACATGTTAAAAATATTCTAAGATATTCAAAAATGTTTGCATACAAGCTAAAGCAATTTTCACCAAAAATAAAATATACTCTGCTGAAAATGTTATTAAAACTGTTTGGAAAGTTGTCAATTCAGAGACTGGTCGAAACAAACCAATTGAAAAATCTCATTCTTTGATGACTGGTCAGGGCATTGTTACTGCAGACGCTGATGTAGCTAATGAGTTTGAAACTTTTTTCAGTAACATCCCATTCAAAACTACTGAGTCACTTAACTCTTCGCCAATCATCGCGTCAAATCTTCTTAAAAACAATGTTCAGACTTGTGTTAATATATTTGAGTTTAGGCACATTAATGCGAACGTAATATTAAAAACTTTTAAAGATATAAAAGTAAAAACTACAGAGGATTTATGGGGCATGTCAGTAAGACTATGTAGTTCTTTAATTGATACATTAGCACCATACTTAGCCTGTATATTTAATGCTTGCATTGATCATGGCGTATTTCCTGATCTCATGAAGCACAGTAAAGTAATACCTCTTTTTAAAGCAGGAGATAAAACGGATCCCCGTAACTTTAGGCCAGTATCTGTACTACCAGTTTTGAGTAAAGATTTTGAGAAAATTGTACTTAATCAAATGCTCCTACATTTCAACTTAAATAAATTACTACATGATCAACAATTCGGTTTTACGAAAGGGTGCTCGACAACCGACGCTGCTGTTAACCTCCTACAACTTATTTACGGTGCTTGGGAGGAGTCGCAGGATGTCATAGGGTGTTCTGCGATTTGTCCAAGGCATTTGATTGCGTTGATCATGAGACACTGTTGCTGAAACTGGACCATTATGGTATAAGAGGAAAAGCGCTTGATTTAGTTCAATCTTATCTCGGAGATAGGACGCAGACAGTGCAGATAAATGGTGTGAAGTCGATAGGATCTGCCGTCAGAATTGGTGTACCGCAAGGATCAATTTTGGGGCCGTTTCTATTTTTAGTATACATAAACGACTTGCCGTTCATGGTACAGAATCTAGCCAAGATAGTGCTTTTTGCTGATGATACTTCTTTAATATTTAAAGTGGATAGAAAAGCTGTAAATATTGACGAAGTAAATGGCGCACTTGATCAGGTTCATAAATGGTTTACGTCAAACAATTTAGTGCTGAATTCTAAAAAACTAAATGTATTAAATTCTCTTTGCCTAATGTTAAAGTATTAAACACGATGTTGTTCTAAATAATGAAAAGCTTAATTATGTAACTGAAACAGTTTTCTTAGGGATTACACTCGACGCAACCGTTCAATGGGATCCTCATATACTAGCACTGGCTAGTAAACTTAGCTCAGCGGCATACGCTGTTCGAAAAATTCGACAATTGACCGATGTTGCTACAGCCAGGCTTGTGTATTTTAGTTACTTTCACAGCATAATGTCCTACGGATTATTGTTATGGGGGCAAGCCGCTAACATTGAAACTATCTTTGTGTTACAAAAAAGGGCTATAAGAGCAATATATAAACTGCGAAGTCATGAATCCCTACGAGAATTGTTTAAGGAAATTGGCATTCTTACGCTTCCTTCGCAGTACATATTTGACAATATAATGTATGTACGTAAGAATTCCAGTTCCTATTTAAGAAACTCTGATATTCATTGTCGTAATACAAGAAATAAAAATAAAATTGTACCGCCACAAACTAGATTAAGTAAGATCAGTAAATCATATATGGGTAACTGTGTACGCTACTATAATAAAATTCAGAGGAAATTTTAAAGTTAAATGATAGGCAATTTAAAATTAAAATAAAGAATACTTTATGTTTGAAAGCGTATTACAAGACTGAACATTATCTGAAAGACAAAGATGTCTGGTTAGTAGCAACAGTTGCTCCAACACAATGCAAGAGATAGGCATTATTTAAAAATAAACATGACATTATATTTTAGTGGTTAAACTTTTATGATATGTAAATTGACATGTATAGTGGTTAAATTTGACATTTCATACTTATTATTCTTAAATTTTTGACATGTATTTTTTACATTTACTGTAAATTTACTTTTTTGTTATGTTATTTTATTGCTCGTATATTTAAAGTACCTTTATTTTAAAGACGAAACAGTTAGAATAATCTACTGTAATATTATTTTTATTTTGTTGAGCCGTTTTTGGCTATTACTATTATACTATTAATTTATTTTCTAGCTTAGATAGGGTAGCATAGGGCCTAAAATATTGTCAACTTTAGAATAGGTGCACTTCTGGGGTTTTCCTGTCCAGGGGGTCCGGCTAACTATACGTATGGAACACCTTTTTAAAATATTGACAGAATGTAATTCCATTTACTTGTCAATCACTGAGGCATAAAGTTACATGCTGTGTGGTTAGCCTGGCCAGCCCCGAGGCAGTGCCTTTATTTTTATTTTTTTTATCCCGCCCGTGCCGCGTTTAGAGTAGGAACACAAATTGTTATAAAAAATAGAAAATTTTGCATTAGAAATTTTCTCTTTTTTAAGTTTGAATTAGAATGTGACTTTCTTAAAGAGAATCTTGTAAATTCCTACTAAGAAATAAATTATTGAATTTGAATTTGAATTTGAATATAAAATATTTTTTTTCTCAACATTTCTATATTTTGGTCAACACAATCTATCTTCTCACCAAAGTTCATGTCGATGTCTCTAAAACTGACGAAGATATGAGGGCACGGCATGCAGACAGACAGACAGACTTGACGAAATGATAAGGGTTTCTAGTAGACTGCGAAACCCCAAAAACATCAATTTTAATAAAAATCGATTTTTTCGTTTTGCACCTATGATTTTCAATAAAAAAAAAATTGTGCCATTCACTTTTTGATTAATTGCAAGACATTTTACATGATTTTACTAAATTTCAAGTTACACGCAATACAAATTATTTTTTTATAGGTACACCTAATTACCATGAGTAAAATAAACTTTATACGACATGTTACAAAACAAAAAATAAAGCCGAAATAAGGTCAAGGTACTGATGAAACTGAACAACTTTCCCAATGGAACATGGAATGAAATAAGAAAAAAATTTTGGACCTCCCATACAAATTGACTCTGTAGGCTGGTACATTTTGTATGGGAGGTCTGTTTTTTTATTATTTTATTTGTATCATCTAATATAGTAATGCGTCAGCAATGACATGTAACACATACTCTCCCTCCCTTTGGGTAAGATAACGAGTCGCCCAACGACCCATGAACCCTGGTGTCAGAGTTT
Source organism: Phthorimaea operculella (assembly GCA_024500475.1). Classification (NCBI taxonomy): domain Eukaryota; kingdom Metazoa; phylum Arthropoda; class Insecta; order Lepidoptera; family Gelechiidae; genus Phthorimaea; species Phthorimaea operculella. Next base: position 4,381,430 of record JANFCV010000002.1, on the reverse strand, counting down.
TACAACCGCTTACGTAAAGTACCGCTACTACACACATTATTAAAACGGTTCCTTATTTTTCATGCCGGCAAAACTGTATTTTCAGTGCCATCTGCAGAAAAAATTAAGGACCCATTTACCGCTTGGATGCAAAAATAGCGGTAACTATACCGAAAAGAGCTGAACTCTTAAATTTAAGACCGAGAAAATTAGGTACATGGTGTGCTAAAATTCATGCATAATCAAGACATTTCGTAAAAGAAAAGAGGCGCAAAAATCGATTTCTATAATTTTGGAAATTTGGATAATATAATCGATTTTTAATTAATTTAATAATTTTACTCTCTTATGTAATCGATTGATTTTGAAAAAATCGATTTTAATAACCCATAATGCAATCTTAATTAATCAACTAATTTAAAAATCGTTTTTCAAACCGAGTACAAACATTCGATTGTTTGTGGCACGAACTTGCATCAACGAGTTACTTATGTTATGGCAATAAACGACGACACCTTTATCTAAGGTTTCTTTTAATATTTACTTTCAGTTGCATGATTTTTATTTTCATTCTGTCAAAAATATTATAATAGAAATTATTATTGGTCAAAATCAGGTAAAACGTAAGAAAAAATCAATTTTAGAAATCGATTTTATTCTTTCTATAAATCGATTTGTTTTTAATCGATTTTTTGCCAAACAAGAAATGATCAATTATTAAAAAATCGATTTTTTTGTTACTATGTCGCATCCCTGGACGTAACGTAAGTGACAATTACTACAAAAACTGCCGCCATCTGGTTTTCACGTACTATCGTAAGTGGATCTTTATGTAAAAAAAGCATATTACACGCAATCTGAAAAAGTTACCAAAAATCTATTAATAGTTAAACATAGAGGAATAAATTTCCTATTATACTAAAGTCTTGTATTCTCAATTACAATTTAAAATTACTTGGTAGAGCCGTTACACTCTTCGTGGATTTCTTTAAATCGCTCCCCTGCACATTTGTAAAAAAGCAGTTACGACAGTACGTGAAAACTACGACGATATTTGTAATGTCTATTTTCAAATATTTGTGTTTAGTCTGGGTGTTTTCTATGTATAATACGTATTTATTTTAAAAAAAAGTATATAAGTATTAGCACAGAATAATAACTAGTAACTAGCGTTACAGAAGCTTTTCTTCGCAATGGTTTTCAAAGAAATATGTACTCAATCTGATAGACAATATGGTTTAATTTAGCTCGCGTTCCAGTCGAGCACGTGTTCATTTAAATACCTTCAAATTTGTTTCGATGGAATATGGGCCTTAATTCATTGGACTACGGTTCATAATAAGTTAAACGTGGTTATACGTATTGAAAAAGCCGCGGAGTAGGGTTGCTTACTTCGAGAAATTTCTTACGCCATCTAGCGCACAGCACGAGCGTTTACTCCTACTTTTGGCGGGCAAAGCTCAGCAGGCAGCGCCAAGTACGTTATGTTCATGTAGTTTAGTTCATAACATGGTATAATAAGATACTACTATGGTTCATAACTGAATTGCTACTCGAATGATACAAATAAAATGTCTTTTTATTTTACTTTTAAATACTTCTAGGGTTTTGGTACTAGTATATTAGGGTAATAGTACTTTGTTCAACAAAAAAAGAAAGGGTTTGTCGTTTGAATTAATTTCAAAGTAGATTTTACCTACATGTCAGCGTCTTTAGGCAAGCAAAAAAAAGTTAAATTCCGATCATGATCGGTATTTAAACAATTAAATACAGTACAGTATTTTTTTTTTGCTTTTTTTCGCGTATCCATTCTGTTTAGTTTCGTATCAAATGGGCGCGCGGCGCTGGCAACACTGTTCGTCATTGTCTCGTCCTGTGGCCGTGCGCTCGCATCGTTGATGCGAATTTTAATTATAAATGGTGTAATTTAGTGTGCTTTCGGTTTTCTCGTGTGGTTTTCCCTGTTCGGTGGGGAAGTGAACCAAGTGGATTTGGTTCCGGCGCTTTGATTGAGAGTCACGCGGCCGCCGGCAAAATATAACCTCACTTTTCGTTCGCTCGCGTCGTGGCTGCCGATAGCTACATATTTTTAATTGTTTTCTTGATTGGAGGCCAACGGGGCCGATTTCTCATTCGGAGAGAAATCTTTTAGTCATTTTGTGTTAAAAAACATTATTTGATGTCGAACTATGAACAATAGTGAACCCAAGTGCTTGTGAAAACTAAGCTGTGAATCTGCGACTGATTGACGGGACGGAGTGCCACACGAGCTGGTGTCCGGGTGCAGTAAGTCTAGTACCTAAATTCCAATCCAAAATGTCTTCCTCCAAAACCTGATACCTTTTTTCCTGTCAAAAACTAGACTTACAAGGAAACGGCGGCGTCATGGTTCGCACGGTAAGCAATTCGCTGCTAGGCCCTGTTTAAGTAGACTTTGGAAACAAGAATTTCTCGGCCGGAAACTTTCCGGAACAAAATTCTCTCATTAAATTTATTTTATTTAGCTATAGTAAAGAGCACTACGAATCGTAGTCAAATGTTGTTCCGAGGCTGATCGACCATTTAGTTTTAGATTTTAAGATAACTTTAATTTGCTTCCACTGCGCTAAGATCAGCTTCGGAATCAAACATTTTTTGGTAGCAGAGCGTGGTTGCTTTATTGCAACATAGTTAGCCGTAATTTAGTATTAAGCGTGTTTTTTATATTACCCACATATTTTATTAATTTTGGAAAATATTGTTTCGGTTTTTTTTGTGACTGTATTGTTTGCCTAGTGAACGGTACCTTATCGGTAGGGTCTAGGCCAGTCAACTAACATTTATTTTGTGGTATTTGTTTATTGGTTTTTCGTTTTTATTAAGTCGAGTGTGTAAAAGTTGGTACCATGGCTCCCTCGATCGCCAGGTATAAGGACTTGATTCCATGGGGGCAAGTCCTCGGACCACCTCCCGACCTACGAGGATCTGAAGTCGTTCCTCGAGGCCGAAAGCAGGCGAGTGGACGTCCAGGCTGGTGAAGCCCCACGCAAGGAGACCTCTGCCCCTCGCCACCCGGAACGGCCGGGTGCACCGGCGCGAGGAGGCAACAGTAGGCAACCCAGGCAGTACAACACCGCATTGGAATCAGGGTGTGCCTACTGCAGGGAGACAGGCCACGGGGTGGCAGCGTGTCAGGAGTTTGCTGCGCAGCGGGTTCAGAGGAGACGGGGTGTGGCACAGCAGAGGCGTTGGTGTTTTCGGTGCCTGGGGCCGCATCAGGTGCGAGAGTGCCCTTCAAGCACCAACTGTAGGTACTGCCAGGGTGCACACCATCCGCTGCTCTGCATGAATCGCTCCGGAGGCGCCGGGGCAGCGCTGGATCGGATCAGAGAAGGAGCCTGCCCACCAAGGGAGGAGCAACGCTCCCCACCCCCGAGGAGGAGCCCACCTCCGCATCGGTCACAGGGACAGGCAGGGGGACGTCAACAGACGGAGCCCACTTACCCAAGGACGTGGGGACGATCCCCACCACGGCAGCAGGTGCCGGATTGGGGAAGAACGGCACAGGAACATGGCCAAGGACACCCATCCCAGGTACGGGATCAAACGGGCGGGTGTCAGGGGAGCACTAGGCAGCCACCAGGGTACATGCAGTATTCTGCGGGCTTGAGCCACCTGGTTGGGTCTCAAGACCCACGCATGCCTCCGCCTATGCCTGAGTACCCGCGGCTACAGGCGCAACCTCGGTACGGACGTTTGCCGTCGGGGTACTATAGAACTCCAGCCATGGCCTTTATGGGCAGACCTCCCTACCAGCAGGAGTGGGACCCATACACAGGCTTGGGTAGTGAGGATACCCCGCGGGACGGCCTCACCGCGTTTAGATTCCCGCTAGGTAATCGCCGCCTACTCATCAGCTTCGGCTCCCGTCCAATCACGGTACTTTTGCCAACGGCTAAGATTTGGGTATGGGGATACGGTGGCCGGACCATTCAAGTAAGAGCCCTACTGGATACAGGGCTCAGGGATGTATTGTATCGAGTAAGCTGGTGAGTAGGCTAGGCCTAAATGTACAGCCAAGTGAGGATGAAGCTGTAGGCATCGGGGCCTAAATGTGCCTGACATTCGGGGTCAGACGAACTTTGAGTTCGCATTAGGTAGCACATGTACAGGGTCAGCTATCAAGTCTCAGCCGTGGTGCTGGATGAAGTGGTTGGGAAACTCCCTCAGGTTAGGTTACCACCAACGGTACGAGGGTTAACCACAGGGTTGGAGTTAGCTGATCCTGATTTTGATACTCCTGGTACGGTGGACGTACTTCTCGGGTCAGACGTCCTCGGGAGATTATGGTGCGGTAGGAAGAAGGTACTCCAGGAAGCTGGTTTGGTGGCCGTAGATACCACAGGGGGGTATGTTGTTTTCGGCCCAGTTTGGAGACCTCAGGACCTACCAGAAGGGGATACGGTCCTCTATGGTAGTGTGCTGTCAGAGGTGCTGCAGAGGTTTTGGGAGTCTGAAGAGCCGCCCACGGCGGACAGACGGAAGCCAGAGGATGACGAGTGCGAGTTGTTCTATCAATACAACACTGCGAGATGCCCGTCAGGCAGATTCGTGACCAGGCTACCTTTTCTCCCAAACCGCCCGCTTTAGGTAGTTCGCGACAGCTCGCGGAACGGAGACTACTCGGAATGGAGCGGAAGATGAGGCGAGACCCAGCACTTCGGCAGAAGTATATAGAATTCATGCGGGAATATATTCAATTGGGCCACATGTCGGTGTCCAGCCTGAATTGGAGGTGTGTCGAGCATTATTACATTCCACACCTGGCTGTCTTGAAGTCACCTGAGGCGAAAATACGGGTGGTGTTTGACGGTTCTGCTCCTACCTCGAATGGTGTGTCTGTGAACCAATGTTTGCACGCGGGTCCTAAATTGAACCGGGACATTGTGGACATTCTCACAGACTTTCGTTTGCACCAGGTAGCGTTCGTCGCAGACGTCAAAATGATGTTTCGCCAAACCATGATACATCCGGATGACCGTCGGTATCAGCTGATTTTGTGGCGTGAGAGCCCAGATGAGCCGATGGTCACATACGAACTTAACACGGTGACGTATGGACTTAAGCCAAGTCCGTATTTGGCAGTACGTACGCTGCGAGAGTTGGCCGCACAGGAAAGGGTAAGATATCCTCGAGCCGCAGCAGTACTGGATCGCGACGTCTACGTGGACGATATCTGCACGGGTGCTGATAGCGTGGAGCAGGCGCTAATTCTACGAGACGAGCTGATCGCGATCATGGGTTCAGGAGGTTACGAGTTGCGGAAATGGTTGTCCAGTTGCCCAGAGCTCCTGGCTGGTTTGCCAGGCGAGTTCCATCAGGACCCGCACCTCTTTGAGAACCCGGACAATCCAAATACGTTGGGCATCCTCGGGGTGCAATATAGGCCAACGCATGACGTATTCACGTACAAGATCGAGCCCGACCTTTGGAGAAAACTTGGACTAAGCGGTCGGTACTGTCGACAATCGCTAGAACGTTCGATCCTAACGGATGGATCGCCCCGGTTACGTTCATGGCGAAGTGCTTTTACAAAGGTTGTGGCTAGCCAACTTAGGATGGGACGACCAACTCTCCGGAGAGTTGTTGAAGGATTGGCTCAAGTTTGTGACCACCTTACCAGGGATTGTGCACATCGCGATACCCCGCAAGTTAGTCCCATCGGTGGGATGTAAGGCTACCCTACATGGGTTTTGTGACGCCTCGGAGCGAGGGTACGCGGCAGCTGTATACCTTCGGACAGCAAGTTCAACGGGAACTGTGCACGTGCGTCTGGTTATGGCCAAAAGTAAGGTGGCACCAGTCAGAACTAGATGGACCATCCCCAAATTGGAATTGGCAGGGGCAGCTCTTCTAGCGCGCTTGCTAAATCATGTAACCTGCAATCTGCGTGGTACCATCAACTTGGATGAAACGGTGTACGCGTGGACTGACAGTCGGATAGTTCTGTGCTGGTTGCAGACGTCGGTACATACACTTGAGGTTTTCGTGGCAAATCGGGTGTCACAGATTACGGGGTCGGAAACTCCGTTAGTGTGGAGGCACGTACCGGGAGAATGGAACCCAGCGGACTGCGCTTCGCGCGGGTGCAGGGCACCTGATTTGGTGAGTCACCCACTGTGGTGGGGACCTCAATGGCTGACTGAGTCGCCGCAGGAATGGCCATTCAACGAGTGCAGGGCGCCGCTTGGGCCACCTGATCGAGGTTTGCGAGTGAACGTGGGGCAACTCGTACCGAAGCCTAACCCAGCTTTCTTGCTGGAACGGTATAGCTCCTCGACAAACTTCTTGGGGTGACAGGTTGGATCAAACGGTTCGTGAACAACTGCAGGAAGCCTCAAGCAGAACGGAACTTTACACCTGTCCTCTCGCCTGCGGAACGGAATGCGGCTCTATGCTCATTAGTTAGAGTCGTCCAGGCGGAACATTTTGAAGAGGAGGTCAGGCTGCTCAGGGATGGACGTGGAAAGCTGAAGGGAGGAATTGTGCGCCTCAACCCATTCCTGGATGAGCAAGGTATGCTCAGGGTTGGAGGCAGACTTCGGAACGCTAGCCTGCCCTTTTCGGCTCGGCATCCACTGTTACTTCAAAAGGGGACCCTTAGTTGAGCTCTTAGTCAGGGATCGTCATGAGAAAAACTCGCACGCGGGCTGTAATGCGCTATTGGCCATCCTACAGCGCGAGTTCTGGGTCTTATCGGGACGACGAACGGTACGTAGCGTTGTGTTTAGGTGCTTGCCTTGTTACCGCTTGAAGGCAGCCACAATGCAGCCACAGATGGGAGATCTTCCACCGGACCGGGTGACGGAGGCCTGGACGTTTGCAGGTGTGGGAACGGATTTCGCAGGCCCTTTCATGGTGAAGGCATCACGCCTGCGGAACGCAAAGTCTATCAAGGCGTACTTGTGCGTGTTCGTGTGCCTAGCCACCAAGGCCGTCCACTTGGAGCTCGTGGCCGACCTTTCTACGGAGGCCTTTTGGCAGCGCTGGAGAGATTTACGTCGCGACGAGGGCGACCAGCGCTGATCAGGTCGGATTGTGGTACCAACTTTAAGGGTGCTGATCGGTGTATGAAAGAAATTGTAACGTTCTTACGGGAGAACGAAGAAGCCATCAGCACGGGCCTCTCCCGTCAGGGCATTGCCTGGGTGTTCGATCCACCAGCGTGCCCTCACTGGGGTGGTATTTTTGAAGCGGTTGTAAAGTCCACTAAGACGCATTTGTTGCGTGTCGTAGGGTTAACAATTTTGACTTTCGAGGAGCTGGCGACCGTGTTTTGTAAAATTGAGGCTGTACTCAATTCGCGTCCTTTGTGTCCGCTCAGCTCAGACCCAAATGATTTAGAGGCCCTGACGCCAGGGCATTTCTTAATTGGCCGCCCACTTAACGCCTTGCCGGAATTTCCCTATACGGAGGTGAATAGCAATCGTTTGTCGCGTTATCAGTTGTTGCAGCAAATGACTCAAAACTTTTGGAAGCGTTGGTCGCTTGAGTACTTGCACATTCTGCAGCAACGCCTTAAGTGGACGGACAGGACTGAACCCCCCTGCATTGGGGATCTCGTTCTGGTTAAGGATGCCAACCTACCGCCACTGCGTTGGCGCCGGGGGCGCATTCTCAACCTGTTTCCGGGTAGTGACGGCACTCCTCGAGTTGCAGAAGTTCAGGTGGGGGATTCAGTCCTTAAGCGAGCAGTAGCTACATTATCACGCCTGCCATGCATAGAGCGGACCGATGGGTCGGTCCGGGGCGGGTGAATGTTTAGTTTCGTATCAAATGGGCGCGCGGCGCTGGCAACACTGTTCGTCATTGTCTCGTCCTGTGGCCGTGCGCTCGCATCGTTGATGCGAATTTTAATTATAAATGGTGTAATTTAGTGTGCTTTCGGTTTTCTCGTGTGGTTTTCCTGTTCGGTGGGAAGTGAACCAAGTGGATTTGGTTCCGGCGCTTTGATTGAGAGTCACGCGGCCGCCGGCAAAATATAACCTCACTTTTCGTTCGCTCGCGTCGTGGCTGCCGATAGCTACATATTTTTAATTGTTTTCTTGATTGAGGCCAACGGGGCCGATTTCTCATTCGGAGAAATCTTTTAGTCATTTTGTGTTAAAAACATTATTTGATGTCGAACTATGAACAATAGTGAACCCAAGTGCTTGTGAAAACTAAGCTGTGAATCTGCGACTGATTGACGGGACGGAGTGCCACACGAGCTGGTGTCCGGGTGCAGTAAGTCTAGTACCTAAATTCCAATCCAAAATGTCTTCCTCCAAAACCTGATACCTTTTTTCCTGTCAAAAACTAGACTTACAAGGAAACGGCGGCGTCATGGTTCGCACGGTAAGCAATTCGCTGCTAGGCCCTGTTTAAGTAGACTTTGGAAACAAGAATTTCTCGGCCGGAAACTTTCCGGAACAAAATTCTCTCATTAAATTTATTTTATTTAGCTATAGTAAAGAGCACTACGAATCGTAGTCAAATGTTGTTCCGAGGCTGATCGACCATTTAGTTTTAGATTTTAAGATAACTTTAATTTGCTTCCACTGCGCTAAGATCAGCTTCGGAATCAAACACATTCCATCTTGCAAAAAATTGTCGAGAAAGTTGAACGCGGTCGAACAAATAGCGCGCGCGTGTGTCTTCTTTCGCTTGTGGCAGCCTACTAAATTGGCCTTCTCGCAGTGGCCGGCGCCTGGAGGTATGTTTTTAGTACGCGGAGTGACACAGGCCTGGTATTAGGTATATCAGTTGTCTAGTTCCCATAGTACAAGCTTTGCTTAGTTTGGGGCTAGATGGCGCTGTGTTTCTCGTCCAGGGATATTTATTTATTTATTTTATTATTTATTTACTGTGAAGTTCCGAAATTGCCTACATACATATTTCATCTACTTGTTCTGTTTAAACGCAACCATTCTTTACTGCCTGACCTTGACTAAGGTATTCCTGTTTAGACCTAAATAAAAAAAAACCGCAATAGTTTGGGAATTCTGGACTGTAACGGCCGCTTAGACTATCGAATATCTTACAGCCAAATTGCCAATTACATCAATATTATAGTCATTCACGCTCCGGTGATAATAATCACAACTGAAGCATTAATTTCTTGCTTCCAACTTGTTATTAGTTAAGTTTAGCCAATATTCATGGTTTGAGTGATTTCATCTTCAAAGTATTGATTAATCAAAGTTTCAAGCATTATTGTTTATTGTTTTGCAATTTATCGTAAAATTAAGTACCTTGTACTCGTAGGTACATATTTAATGTTTTGCCGACAACATTAAACACTGTATTTTATAATCATTCGTTTAACAAATTAAATTTTCGTATCACAAATAGAATTTGAATTTATAATGCAAACTGCTTTGCTTGTCGAGTGCGTGTTTTTGAAATTATTTAACATTAACTAAAATTTAAATAATTGAGTGGGAATCCGTTAATTTTTAACTAGTCTGATAATGATTTAAAATATTCTATCCGTAAGAGCCCTAATTAAAAATCTTACATGGCACTAACCAGGTATCAATTTAAAGTTTTACGCTTCTGTGAAGTTCCAATCCAATTTACTTATTAAAGAAACTCGTACAGTTTCATGCGCTTTCTTTGAAATATTATCGGCATTATGTTTTTCATCTTTTATTTTGATAGTTAATTAAAATCACGATTTGTTTTAAACGGCTATGTGAATTGATAGACAGACACCATCCATACCCGCTCAAAAGCGTTGCTAGATTGATTGATTTCCGTTTAAAAATATACAGGGTGTAAGGGACAGCTCTTCGAACGCTGATAGGGTGCATTTAGACCATTAATCTGAACAATTTCCCGTAAGTTTTTTTTCAGGAGACGTAATTTTTTTTGATCTCACATACATAATCACGATCACCTGACTGCATTCACCATGGGAGGCGAATTTTTTCTTTACGTCTTCTGGAATATTTTCTTATAGGAAGTTGTTCAGTTTCGTAGTCTGAGTGCACCCTATCAGTATTCGGAGAGCTGTCCCTTACACCCTGTATAACAGGATTTGTTTTAATGCGCGACAGGAATTCGCACCGGGGTCTGTTTTTGTTCTTTATTCCCCTAGCCGATTGAATTTAAAAGTATTTAAGGTGAACGTGAACAACGCTATTCGTATCTAAAGAGAATGAGTATGTAGCTATTAGTATTCTTCAGTTAGTAACACTTTTGAGGTTGTTTACAAAGTTATGGTCAACGTCGCTAAATTCTGTCCATGAATGAATTCAGCTTTAATAGTAGGTACCTACTTCCAGCGCTGTGCTGTGTGGTGCCGGCTAAGAAGAGCATCACCCCATCCCCATCTTTCCCGTGGGTGTCGTAGAAACCGAGTAAGGGATTAGAGTTGATGTGTATTGGAATTTTAGGCGACAGGCTGACAAACTGTCACTATGTTGATACAGTCTTTCTGAATCTAAAACTTCTGTCAGACGTAGTGTAAGTGGGCGGTTTTTACAGCCATTTACGCTCTGCCTACCCCACAAGGGGTATAGGTGTGATATATGTAGATATGTATGTATGTATTACCAGCGCAGCGTAAATTTTTCCTATGGGCGTCCTACCGTCACAAATTGTGGCATGGCCAGTTAGTAGGTCAGTCTTTGAGATCCTGAAATTCAACATACGTAAGTACGTAGATATCAATCGGCTTTAGTACTACAACACCCGCTGAAAGCTACACTAGCGGCCGATGTTTTTGCATTGTTTGTGCGATCACGTATTTCATTCGGCGCGGCCCGCGAACGGTGATTATGCAAATACCCCGCCCCTCCGCGAATCACATAAATCCTTTCATATTTTATCCGCCGCTTTTTTGCATTGCATCCTGTGTGAACCCGCGAACAGCTAACATTACGCGCGTTGGTAATGAAAGCATATTTTTTAAATATGGAATGTGGGTAAATACTTGATTATAAAAACTCGTAAAATTGCTATCTTCAAGCTATCTTAGGTTTCGATTCCGCTAGCCTTTTATTCAGTTGTCAAAGTTCTAAATGATTTATACAATACAACAGGCGACTGAACTAGGTGGTACGTAGTTACTTATATCATATGACTATAATGCAGAAGCGGATCTTTGACTTTGAATAAAGAATCCAAGAAATATGACATAAACCATAGGGTGAAAATCCTGATTTCGATGTTGCCTTGGATTTTTAATCTAGTCTTATCCACATGAACAGGAAAGCTTGTAGTTTAAGTAGGTAAGTAAAGCGAATTCAGAACTCTAGACTACATTTCCTCACTTCTCTCTTTGGCACAATGCCTATCTTCTTACAAGCGGACTCGGCTGACGGAAATAAAGTGTAAAACTGATTTATATTTGTATGCACCAAATAAATTAAGATATACCGTTACACCAAATAAATTGGGGTAAAGGCAGGCAGATGATGATCCGCCAAAAAATATTGTTAGTTACTTGAACAGGACATCCCAAATAATCTACATCTACACTAATATAATAAAGAGGAAAACTTTGTTTGTTTGTTTGTTTTTTTGTATGTATGTAATCGATAAACTCCGAAACTACTGGACCGATTTCGAAAATTCTTTCACCATTAGAAAGCTACAACATTCCTGAGTAACATAGGCTACTTTTTACCACGGGAAAATTCCTAATTTCCACGGGAAAACTGGTAGCAGCAGGAAAAGCGGGAAATACTGCGGATATTACCCAAATAAGCCAAACCGCTTTACCGATCTTCGCGAAATTTGGCACTGATATTACTAGCATAGTAAAGATGGACATGGACTACTTTTTGTCAGCCCTCGAGGACCTGAAGTACGAGTACCCGATGAAGACCACCAGCATCCCATCTAAACTATAAAAGATACGGCCATGGCTTCATAGAAAAAGTTGTGCATCATGACGGGCCGCTTCTGCTGGCACATGGTCATCGAGGATCTGGAGTACCTGATGAACATCACCAGCATCCCATATAAACTATAAGAGATACGGTAATGGTTTTTAAGTAAAAGTTACTCAGCATGCCAGGCCGCTTCTGCTGGCACATGGTCATCGAGGATCTGGAGTACCCGATGTAGACCACCACCAGCATCCCATATAAACTATAAGAGATACGATAATGGCTTCAAAGTAAAAGTTATTCAGCATGACGGGCCGCTTCTACTGGCAAATGGTCACGAGGGTCTGGAGTACCTGATGTAGACCACCAGCATCCCAAATAAACTATAAGAGATACGGTAAAAGCCTTAAAGTAAAAGTTATTCAGCATGACGGGCCGCTTCTGCTGGCACATGGTCACGAGGGTCTGGAGTACCTGATGTAGACCACCAGCATCCCATATAAACAATAAGAGATACGGTAATGGCTTCAAAGTAAAAGTTATTCAGCATGACGGGCCGCTTCTGCTCGAACATTTACCTCTGCTGGATCGGAGTAATGGACTTTTTACTACGGGCAAAGATCCAATTCCTACGGAAAAACAGGTAAGTAGCAGCGGGTGAAACCGCTGGGCGGGCTGCTAGTAAAAAATATAACGCCAAGAAAAAATAGGAACCGTAGATTTCCTGTCTCTTTCGATTTTATGACAGAAATTATGATTAATCATAATTTCATACTCTAATTAGAGTATGAAGGAAGCTTAAAAGCTTTATATTACTTTAACTAGTCTACTTAAACCAGAACGGACTACCTAACGTATATAAATATCTATCCTTTTGTGTATTAAAATGTATCTAAGTGGATGAAGTCTGTTGACAAGCGAAAGCGGGCTCTACTCAATCCAGCTCTCTGTCTCAGCAAACTCATAAATCCGGCAGGTGGTCGCAAGTTGACATTCAAAAACATTGACCAACTTCAGCTTTTACGTCCATTGTTCCTTTGGTTCATCGTAGTGGCACGTTTCTTGGAGGCAACGTAGCAATGAACATCACATTTTTAGTAAAAAGTGCACTGGTGTGATAGTGCCATTTGTTGTAGAATATTCTTTCTCAATTGGAAATACAGAGTGCTCGGAAGTTTATCTTAGCTTTCGGAGATCCCGGGAGCGCTCAGCCGGGCACTCACTAACGGAATAGCAAATACTATTGTGTACGTACTTTAAAATTCAAAACGGAAAATAGGAGCTCTTTGTTTTCTATCGCTGCTTAATGACTTCTAAAGCAGCACATTTTATTTGTTGTTATGAAAAATTTACTTCCACTTGAAACTAGAACACTTAATTTAGTTTGAAGTTAGTGCTACGCCGTAGAAAGTTATGGCAGCATTGCTATGGTGCTTGTATTATTTATGTATTGTTAAGGTGCTACGATTTTAAAAATGACATATAGTAAAACTAAAACAGGAGCATATCTTTGAAAATTTAGCATGAAAATAATAAAAGATTGTAGTTTAAATAAGAGCATACTTCAGAATTTTTATACCCAAATTGGTCGTGAATTCATAAAACGATTTTAAATAAACAACGAAGCATAGAAGCTGTATTATAAAGGTAATGAAATCTACTGTAAAGCACAATTACCGCAAACTGTAAAGCACACAAATTCGTTCACATTATGTTAGTAAGTATGTACTTGGTAATAAGTAGTTTGTACAAGCAACGTAATAACACCACATTATCTTCCAGAGAACAAACAATCTTGGATCTTGCTGTTAAATTTGCAGATCGCGGGAATGTAAGAACAAAACAACTGCTACGGTTAATTAAATAATTAAGAAATACAATTTATTTGTATTACTCGAACACAGGGTTAAAAACCACTAAGTATAGGTATATAAGAACTGTTGTATAATTTGAAGAAGTAAACTCATCTGTACCACAAAAAAAAGTCTCAAAGTAAGAACCTGTGGTAAAAAGGTAATATAGCGGGACTGGTAGCATACCGGTCCTAAGGGGGCTTAAAAACCAAGCGACAGCGACAACGTCGTTATCGCTGTCAAATGACTGGTTTGTATGGCGAACCAGAAAGACCGAGCGTCGGCGTCGTTGCGGCGCGCCACGACGCCGTCACGTTGACAGCGCGCTGAGAAGCTTAGAGTTTGTATGGGATACGGTCGGGTTTTTCTACAAGACCGCAGCGACAACGACGCCGTCAAAATTTGACGGTGTCGTTGACGCGCGTCGTTGTCGCGACGCTTGGAAAATAAGGGTACCATTAAAACAGAAATCTTTTTTATTTATTTTATGTATTTTTGTGGAAACCACAGCTTATCATGCCTGGCTAAAATTAGAATCGCAAACAGATTTATGATTTCTCACAACTAAATATTTATTATATGTATTCTTATAATAATTAAGTATAATTAAATTGTAGGGCTTTGTCAGTCGCATTTAGTACGTTAAATGCTTGATGACATAATTTGTATAAATTTTTCTATCGTAATTTAAGATAAATTCGTAATTTAAACAGATGAGTGCAGGTCACTGATGATTGGTTTGATTTACTCTAGCCTCTCTACCGTCTCTAGAGTTTGCCGTCTAGTGGTCAGGTAAAGTTGGGAAAGAGTAGAAAAGGCCACTGTTTAGGGGTTATGGAGGAATGCCGGAAACACAGCACAGGCTGTTTTGCAAGTTCAAATAGGCCCCTTGTTCAACTAACAAGAAAATTGTACGCTGTTGTGAGAATTACGGCGATGGCGTGGCCTAGCGGAGGGTACTACAATATTTACAGGCCGCTGATCTTTGCACAGTGCCGTCCACCGTAATGGATATTAACAGCTTGTTGAAACTGGCTGATTACTGATAAACAGCCGATGAACGGATAGTTCGAGGATTAAGCATACATTTACCTTTAATCTTTTAACTGGAAACACTTTAGTATTGTACTTAGTTTGAGCGGCTTTAAAATATCTATGTACGAACTCAGATCTTGTTTGAGATTTCAGTTGTTTAAAGAAACTTGTAATTCACAGTCTTAAGAAGAAACCTGTAATTCACAGTTTTTAAATCAACACATTCTAACATTAAATAATTTTGAAATTACTTAAATCAGCATCATTAAAGCTGTTATATAATTTATCAGAGATAAAGTCGGGTTTCACAAAATTACTCTATCTTTATCAAAGTAATTCGGGAAATTCACATAAATTAGTCTTTCCATTTTCTGTTTGGATGGGTTTCTTGGTTTGAATATTGAGTTGAAAGTAATTACTTTCACAATGATGTTACTGGGCGTTACTTTCACAATGATGTTACTGGGCGTAGATATGTAAGCCTTAGAAGGTATTAGAATTTGTAAATTCGAGGTAGGTCTAGGTATCTAGAATTGATTAAAATTATTCGATGGTTACAAATGCTACCGTTTTCTGGTCTTTTAAACCTACTGCAATCGAGTTGAGCTTATATTTTGAAATCAATTACCTATTCCAAAGCGGAGCATTGTACTATCTTTCCGCCTCGCGGTTTACTTAACCCGAGACCGTTTTCCCCCCGAAATTAAATTATATCTGCAATAAAAAATAGCCGTCTCAATATTAACTACATAACATAAAACCGTTCCGTTTAGCGAAGGACAATAAGGTCAGACAAACATACTTCCCATTTATAAGTATTAGTATGGAGCACGGATTGTTTCTACTGATCGTCAGGAGTGCATCGGGGCGTCGGGGTTATTCATGTGTTTTTACTCGCGGTGAACTCGCTAGGACGTATTTGATAACCTATGTGAAAACACTGGAACACTGGCAGCTCAATCAACTAACTCCTCCTTAAAAATCAGAACAGAAAATCGTTCCACGTTGCAAAGGAAAGAAGGACAGACAAACATACTTCCCATTCATAATATTAGTATGGGGCACGGATTGTTTCATCTGATCGTCAGGAGTGCATCAGGGCGCCGCACCGGGGTTATTCATGTGTTTTCGCTCGCGGTGAACTCGCTCGGACGTATTCGATAACCTTTGTGAAAACACTGGAACACTGGCAGCTCAATCGGGTCTGGCAAACGGTAGATCTATTCAAACGGTATTCACTTCTCCTTTTTTATGGAAGCACGCCAAGTTCTGGTAATTTGACCACAAAAGTGTGGTAAGAGCCGAAGTGCCGATCGTCCTTTATCTGCTATTATTACAAAGTGTGAGATGAGGACCTCTCGTTACTCAATTGTTTGAATGATTCATTTCATAATTCTGTTTTCTTTTTTATACATTTTTATCAATTGATAATGTTTTCCTGAATGCTTGTATCCCTAACGCACCGTGGATCGTAGCGACACCACGGACACAAATATTCCCGAAACTTTTGACCTGACGTCACTTACTGAAAGTTAGAGATTGATGCAAGTAGTAGGTATTATCAACAGCACAGGGACCAAGAGGTTAACTTAAACTTGTTTGTATACATTAAAAATAAGTAAAGGATGAAAGTAGTTTACCTATGTGTTGCTATACCTGTAGATCAGAATTCCACAAATTGTCGTCAATTTCCTCAAGCCTTGTTAGCAATATCTCGAGTGTCCTGGCGAGCCGTGGGCAGATCACTTTAATGTCAATAAGAGGATACGTCTCCGCACATATTGCTTCGTCTCCTCGGATAACTTTGTTATGACGCCATTATGGTTTTCCTGTTACGACTGAGTAAATATTAAGTTATGACATACTTTATTCGTTTATGCTCGTGTGGGTGTATGATGTGGTATGGCACAATGTTTTTCTTTACTTCGGTCATCCCTACCCTAACCTATGAAAAAAAGTTGATAGCTAAGGCCCTATATCCACACATAAGATGTGAGACGGGAGACTAAAACGTAGGTATTGTAAATAGGACTTGCCCCTATATGTTACCCGTACTCTAGAAGTAAGTCGAAGAGTCATCAAAGTTCTATAAACATATATTAAATCGTACCTACAGATTTATTTTTGTATTTTTACGTTGGACTTTAAATATTTCCAGAACTTCTAGAAAGCTAAAAATGTCGTCACCGTCTTGTCACGGTACAAAATATCAGAACGATATCTCAGTTTGATGACGTCATCGATCTTTATTAATCAGCAGATCGGCATTACTAACTAATGACTTGTTATTAACCCCAGTTCCCGGTATGAACGCACATCGATTTCCGTCTTCACTCTCCCGGCTCCGGGACGCTCGCGGTGAGGAAATTAGGTTGACTTCATTTGATATGAACTCGTTGAATTTGCAATTCCAACGATATCAACTTACCCATTTGAATGTCGTTGAAATGAAGTACTTACCTACATAAGTATAGGTAGATATATTTTTACCAACCGTAATGTGCGTGTGCTTCAAATCTTCCTTTTTCAGAAAATTGCTGTGCGTTTTCTTTTATTGACTTAATATACATCAAATCGAAGAAAGATACGAAGAAGCTATTCATCATAAAAAATCTAAAACTTAGTCTGTATGTTCTAGTTTTGTGTTATATGAACATATAAATATTTGAATAAAAATAAAGTTATACCTACTTATATTTTATTAGATTAGAGGCAGGCAAACACAAACTTCAGCTCATTTGTTTTCATACAAGCTCTTGTTTTAAGTGCTTCGTGTCCTACAATCGTGTAATCCTAATGGTCTACAAGAGATTAATCTCTACTATACAAAAGTGTCTATTAGCTCAGGTAAAGTAAAATTTACTGAAATGCCCCAGACAAATTCATTGAACTGCCCCAGACACATAAAGTGCTTATAAAACTAGGCATTAAGCTGAATAGGCACATTACTTTTTTGTCATCACTTTTCTATGTAGGGCCAGACAGCAAACGACTGTATCGATGTCTAATATAATATTTATACGAGCAATAATTTTAAAGCAATAATAATATGGCTGTGTGGTGCCGGCAAAGAAGAATAGCACCACCCCCTCTCTTCCCGTGGGGGTCGTAAGAGGCGGCCGAGGGATAAACCCGACCCAAATAGCCAGGGCCAACCGTATGGTGGCGGTTAATCCACTACAAGAGCATTCCCAAGGAGGGTTGACGTCTGGTAGGCGGCCGGTCATAAAATTCAGCCAAATCCTTTTGCAACACGATTTTGTGTTCAACGAAACGTATTGCGCCGACCCCAAGTAATTGGGATAAGGGCAGAAAGATGATGACGAGCAATAGTTTTATATAGGGTGACATCCAACTGATGGCCGGTAGCGAAAACTGAGGACGGACAGGTGCTAAAGATTAAATTTCTCCAAGGAACATAGGTAAATATTAAAAAAAGAAATTGGATCTCCTATAATGCATTGCAAAGTTAAAATCTGTCTTATTCAAGTCAAGTTAGATTTGATAGGTGATAAAAATGATTCAACACCCCTCTGTCTCCCTTATAACACAATTTTCAATTTCATTTATTATGCATTCATGTACAGTAATAGAAGGTTTTAAAATCAACATCAGGTTTTAAAAACAAACAATCACAATCCGCACAATTTTGCGGTTTTTTGAAGGCCCGGTGTTATTAAAATATATGCTATTGAGTTTGTTTGTTATTCTAGGTGTGTTTCCAGAAGGTTACGCAAAAACACTTTATAGTCAATTTTCATCAAAATATTTTCATTCAAATGCCTATTTGTATTCATAGGGAAATTCCTTTTGAATGGGTAAACGGATACGAAGGGTTCATCCTTGCCGTATTGGGTCTGACGAATTGAAGACAAGCCACAGTTTCATGTGTTGGGGCTAACAATAGAGGTTTGCGGCCTATATTCCCTTCATGCTCTACTGAATAGCTATATTGGGTATTCTTTGACTAAATAGAACTGGGGAAATGGTTATGAGAATTACTTAGTAAGCCAAATCAATTTACGGAGTGTGGGTCGGTGTACCAAAAACTTTGCAGGCATGATTATACCATGAGCTGAATAGTTTTCCATGGAGGCTATGTCCGCAGACGTAAAAGTAATGTTGACCTCCCATACAACTCGACGAGCTGACTGATTTTGTATGGAAACTCGTGAATTTCTCTGCTTATGCTTCATAGTAAAAGTTGTTGAATGTCATGGTGTAATCACCAGATTTTACTATTATAGAAATATTATGATATATTTAAATGGTCTCATTACAGCAAGTTATTGATTATAAATTAATAACAAACAGTTTTACTTCAATTGAATGATAAAATATATGTAGTGTTGGATAATCGACAGCGCTGTGAGTGCATTAAAAAATCCAATACATCGACAGTTTTATTAATAAGTAAATCATCATCATCAGCTAAAGTAGGTACTACACCATCTGCCTGCCCTTATTCCAAGTACTTAACAAGCAATAATTGTGTCACAATACTCGAAAACTTTTTCTTGAACAGTGTGTAAATTTTTTGCGGTCTCGTCGCGGCGCTCAAGAATAATAATAACACCCTATCCCGCAGTGCGACTCATAAATCCAACTGGTGTCGCGTAGAGCACTAGTTGCGCTTAGGGATGCAACGAAATATGAAGAGAAGATATCGATGTATCGAAGAGCCTTCTGAATATATCGAATTTAAATGCTCATGACATCAATGTATTTTAGTAAATTAATTCTTTCATCTATCCAGGGTATTTTTGCTGTCTCGTCGCAGCTCTCACGAATAATAACACCCTATCCCGCAGTGCGACTCATAAATCCAACTGGTGTCGTGTTAGAGCACTAGTTGCGCTTAGGGATGCAACGAAACACCAAGAGAAGATAAATATCGATATATCGACGCCCAAAAACATCATAGCCTTCTCAATGTATCGAATTTAAACGCCCATTAAATCAACGTATTTTGGTAAATTAATTCTGTCATCTGTCCAGGGTATGTAATTTTTTTTTCAACAATAATAACACCCTATCCCGCAGTGCGACTCATAAATCCAACTGGTGTCGTGTTAGAGCACTAGTTGCGCTTAGGGATGCAACGAAATACCAAGAGAAAATAAATATCGATATATCGACACTCAAAAATATCGATGTATCGAAGAGCCTTCTCAATATATCGAATTTAAATGCTCATGACATCAAAGTATTTTAGTAAATTAATTTGACAGCCGATGTGGCGCAGTGGTTAGTATGCCTGTATGCCACGCAAAGGTTTCGGGTTCAATTCCCGGTGGGGTCACTCACAAAGTTGATATTTATCACTTTGTAAATTTGTTCCCAGTCTGGTTAGGACATTGCAGGCTGAACCACCTGATTGTCCGCAAGTAAGATGGTTCCGTGCTTCGGATGGGCACGTTAAGCCATCGGTCCCGGTTGCTGTCTATGATGGCAGTCGTTACACAACCATGTCAGAGGCCTGCTGCATGCAGTAGGCGGTTGAAATACTCTGACACCAGGGTTCATCGGGTCGTTGAACGACTCGATGTCTCACACGAAAAGAAAGAGTAAATTAATTATTAATCGAAATTAAAGACAGAATTGTAAGGACCATGAAATTAACATAAATTTTGATACTTAAAACTATATCTTTTGACTTCTCGTGAGGGACAAAGACAGACGTCTGTTTCTTTTTAGTTTCAACACAAAAATACAGAAAACAAAAATAAAATTATACAACAATTTTTAAACGGTTTGTTTTCATGAGTTTTTTGTTTTATGTTATAGTAAGTTTAAAAAAAATATCAATATGTCAGAGGACTCCAAAGACGATATGTAGACTAAACTCGATAATTTGATAAATGGTGTGGTGCAACCCTAGTTGCGTTACATTGCGCGGGCGACGCAATTTATGATTACGAGGCTTAAGATTTCACTTCCAACAACTAGCATTTAAGTAAACAGAACATTTTGTTTCTACTTACAATTTAATTTCGGTTGTAGCCTGTGTGGTGGCAATTTATCGTGGCAGTGCGTCCGAATTTGGGCTGGAAAAAGGTTTCTGTATTTAAACTGGATTTTTTAATTTGACTTACAATTTACTTTGTATACTGCACTAATTACAAAAGGTAGGTAGGTACGTTTACCTACGTACGTTTACTTACAACAAGATAATATGTTAGTATTCTAAAAAATGCTTAAGTTTAAATTAGGTACAGCTTGACGCTTGAGTTTTTTGACAGACGCTAACTCTGTTTAGTATGACGAAAGACTTTACAATCGACAGACACATGCAAAACAAATACGCAGTAATGGACGTTGGAGTGTGAGTCCCGCCTTTTTTCAATATTTTTTCTATACTGAACAGAATGACAAATAATTTGAGATATCAGCGGCAAAACAAGTGGTTATTCTAAGTACCATAACAGTATAAAGGTATAAAACAAAAAGCAATTATCGGTTGGATATTGGCAGCCGTTTAGAGTTCGGTTTTGGCCAAATTAATTTATTCCGCGCGCACCACGGAGCGGAATATCGCCTTATTGGCACAATAGCTCCAATAACGGTTTTATTGAGTAGATAGCAAGTGTGGGCTGGCTTTTTTTCTTTCATACCGTTTCTGTAGTTTGAAAACAAAATATTATTACATAAAAAGAACATTTTACTTTTCGTGTCAGATTCTTGGGCAGATTTCCCACCAATGTACAGTTTTTATAGTTTACCTAGTTACTTTATTTTTTTATGACTAGTGTATCATAGATGATCCAAATAGAAATCGTATTTCAAAGATATCAACCACAGAAATGTAGGTATCTTCAAGAAAACACCCTTCATATTCTTATGCATAAATTAAGGCATCCAACAAAGGTCAAAGACCTCGTCCAAGGGTTTCTACAAAAGAGTCCTTTATTTTTTTATATGAGGACTTTTTGGACTGACAGCTACAAGATTTCGAACTGGAACTGTCAAATTCACCACCATGACATAATAGTTCACACGAAACATAATGTTGCCGCTTACTAAATAAAACTGTAAAGTGCGTTTCATCTTTAAGTTCCTCTGCCGTCATGTTGGTAGCATTGGAAATTTGTATGTAATTTTTTGGCGCCGTATATTTTTACATACAAATTTCCAATGCTACCAACATGACGGCAGAGGAACTTAAAGATGAAACGCACTATAGGTAAGTCCTTGAAAAGTATAGATAGTAGTATCCGGTAAAACTACGAAAATTATGGAAACTACTTAGATAATAATATTATCGAACACTTTAACACAACTGTTACCGCGACACTTTCTTTCGAGAGACAAAATATACTGAAGAGAACTTCCTAGACTTGTCCCGCTGACGCGAAAAATAATTCGAATTTAGAAAGCATGAGGTGCTAGGCTCTTGAAGGAGGCGAACAGCGGGGCAAGTCATTGTTTATGTAGGATTATTACCGGTTGTCTGAAACCAACTCCAACAAGTATGCTATATTCACTGGCAGGTGTTGCTCGACCCAGTGTTCGTAGGGAGATGGCAACCTCTGCCGAAAAAGTCAAGCAGGAAATAGACCCACGGCACCCCTTGTATGGCTGCAGTCCAGCACCGTATCCGGTGGAGGGAGACTATTGCACAAAAACTACGAAAATAAATAGCGAAATACTTCCTGCTATAAGTTATTGTGGCTGCGACCTTTGCTCAGAGAAGACCATTTCAAACTATATCTATTATCGCCTATTAGATGAATTTCAGGTGGCCAATACATTTCAATTTAAGTATAGAAGAATAAAGGTCCATTGCTGGAATATATTTTCTTTTATTGTGGGCGCCTACTTTTGCACAATGTCCTCAAATACTTCGAGTGCCCACTTAAATAAAAATCTCACACACAAAAGAGCTATTTTTTGTCGGTATACTGGTATTTCGGTTCTTTTTAAAGGCTGGCTGGATCCCAAGTTGAAATACTGTGTGGTTACTAAGTGGCGAGTGTTAGAGAAAGGGTTTATTTATACTCAACCTTATTTTCACCGAAAAAGTTGCTTTTGTGTACTTAAGGCCGCTATAGAGGTTTTCACGAAGCCTTAAGTTTAAATTAGGTACAGCTTGACGCTTGAGTTTTTTGACAGACGCTAACTCTGTTTAGTATGACGAAAGACTTTACAATCGACAGACACATGCAAAACAAATACGCAGTAATGGACGTTGGAGTGTGAGTCCCGCCTTTTTTCAATATTTTTTCTATACTGAACAGAATGACAAATAATTTGAGATATCAGCGGCAAAACAAGTGGTTATTCTAAGTACCATAACAGTATAAAGGTATAAAACAAAAAGCAATTATCGGTTGGATATTGGCAGCCGTTTAGAGTTCGGTTTTGGCCAAATTAATTTATTCCGCGCGCACCACGGAGCGGAATATCGCCTTATTGGCACAATAGCTCCAATAACGGTTTTATTGAGTAGATAGCAAGTGTGGGCTGGCTTTTTTTCTTTCATACCGTTTCTGTAGTTTGAAAACAAAATATTATTACATAAAAAGAACATTTTACTTTTCGTGTCAGATTCTTGGGCAGATTTCCACCAATGTACAGTTTTATAGTTTACCTAGTTACTTTATTTTTATGACTAGTGTATCATAGATGATCCAAATAGAAATCGTATTTCAAAGATATCAACCACAGAAATGTAGGTATCTTCAAGAAAACACCCTTCATATTCTTATGCATAAATTAAGGCATCCAATAAAGGTCAAAGACCTC
Organism: Phthorimaea operculella; assembly: GCA_024500475.1. Taxonomy (NCBI): domain Eukaryota; kingdom Metazoa; phylum Arthropoda; class Insecta; order Lepidoptera; family Gelechiidae; genus Phthorimaea; species Phthorimaea operculella. Next base: position 4,357,960 of record JANFCV010000002.1, on the reverse strand, counting down.
GTCCAAGGGTTTCTACAAAAGAGTCCTTTATTTTTTTATATGAGGACTTTTTGGACTGACAGCTACAAGATTTCGAACTGGAACTGTCAAATTCACCACCATGACATAATAGTTCACACGAAACATAATGTTGCCGCTTACTAAATAAAACTGTAAAGTGCGTTTCATCTTTAAGTTCCTCTGCCGTCATGTTGGTAGCATTGGAAATTTGTATGTAATTTTTTGGCGCCGTATATTTTTACATACAAATTTCCAATGCTACCAACATGACGGCAGAGGAACTTAAAGATGAAACGCACTATAGGTAAGTCCTTGAAAAGTATAGATAGTAGTATCCGGTAAAACTACGAAAATTATGGAAACTACTTAGATAATAATATTATCGAACACTTTAACACAACTGTTACCGCGACACTTTCTTTCGAGAGACAAAATATACTGAAGAGAACTTCCTAGACTTGTCCCGCTGACGCGAAAAATAATTCGAATTTAGAAAGCATGAGGTGCTAGGCTCTTGAAGGAGGCGAACAGCGGGGCAAGTCATTGTTTATGTAGGATTATTACCAGTTGTCTGAAACCAACTCCAACAAGTATGCTATATTCACTGGCAGGTGTTGCTCGACCCAGTGTTCGTAGGGAGATGGCAACCTCTGCCGAAAAAGTCAAGCAGGAAATAGACCCACGGCACCCCTTGTATGGCTGCAGTCCAGCACCGTATCCGGTGGAGGGAGACTATTGCACAAAAACTACGAAAATAAATAGCGAAATACTTCCTGCTATAAGTTATTGTGGCTGCGACCTTTGCTCAGAGAAGACCATTTCAAACTATATCTATTATCGCCTATTAGATGAATTTCAGGTGGCCAATACATTTCAATTTAAGTATAGAAGAATAAAGGTCCATTGCTGGAATATATTTTCTTTTATTGTGGGCGCCTACTTTTGCACAATGTCCTCAAATACTTCGAGTGCCCACTTAAATAAAAATCTCACACACAAAAGAGCTATTTTTTGTCGGTATACTGGTATTTCGGTTCTTTTTAAAGGCTGGCTGGATCCCAAGTTGAAATACTGTGTGGTTACTAAGTGGCGAGTGTTAGAGAAAGGGTTTATTTATACTCAACCTTATTTTCACCGAAAAAGTTGCTTTTGTGTACTTAAGGCCGCTATAGAGGTTTTCACGAAGCCCATACAATTTTCCCTGCCAGACCGCTCGGAGCGTAGTTTTGCGAAAAACATGGGCATGTTTGAATATTTTTTACAGTGATATTATGAACAAAAATAAATATATTTTTCTGCAATTAGATTAAATACATCTTTTTAAATAACATATATTTTTTTTAAATCTTTACTACTGTTATTTATTCATACAGAGGCTGTTATAATGGCGCATTATTATGCAAAAATTCGTATATAAAAACGTGGTATTATTCTATATTTCTGAATAAAATTGTAAAATGTTCACTGTAGACTTTGTTCTCAAATAAATACTCTATTTTTTTGTATAATTAATATTTTTTTACAGTGAACCAAAACTCTAAAACTCACGCTTGATTTGAGGTCTTTTCCTGAATTTTGGTTTTGTCGCTTTAGATACCGCTGTTTGTAACATGTTTAAAACCAAAATGCTAATATCGACTGTTTTAATTTCAAATGTCGTAAGGGACAAACCACTACTTTTCAGGTGAGCAAAAAAACGATTTTCAACTTTTCAATTCATATAACTTTTTCAAATCTCAACCGATTTAAATGATTCCTAGACAAAAAAGTATTGAAATTACGATATCTTTCAGAATAAATAGTCTCATTAATGATTATTTCACTAGTTTTAAAGATTGCGTCCCTTACGACACGAATTTTTGGTTAAGGTGTCCTTTACGACATTTTGAGTGCTAAAGATTCCTTTTACTACAATGGCGTTACGTACAGAAATGATATTCATTTTGTAGTAACTAAGGCTCTATCACATTGAAATATTTTTTTGTGTGTTGTAAAGCACCGTGAATTTTTAGAAAGCTTTATGTAAGTACTCGATAATTGTCGTAACTCACGTACAGATTATAAATTTACCACGAAATTACTGTAAAAATACCTTTCCGTTTAGGGTTTAAATATAAATTTTTAGTGGTTTTAGTAGGAAGTTGGTATTTTCTTACAGTAAAATGTTGTTTGTATAAAGAAAAGGATATTATTTTTTATTCTTTTTGATAACCTTTTCACAAGAGACCTGAATTTAGTAACTTTGTGACCACAGGTAAGTTACAAGTCACTATTTACTATAGTCAAAGAGTTACTAATTTCAGATGTCTTAAGCCCTAAACAAGCAAGCCCCCAAGCAAACCTGAGCAGAACAGCAGTGTTGCGTGTAACTTAATCGCGTGATAATTTTGTACCAATCAGAATACCCACGTATCCACGTACCGTGGGAGTTCCACTCAGGTTTGCATAAGCCATTAAAATAATATTTTTTTAACGTTAATACTTTTTCGTTAGTTATTATCTCAAAACTAGGATTTAATTAAAACAATTAGATATATTAAAATGTTCTCTTTAAAAAAGACAGGGTTTTACTTATCTGTAAGTCTTTCGCAAAAGTTGATAGATAGATTAATCGTTTATTATAAAAAACATTACATAATACATTTTGATGGAAGCCGGTAAACTTACAAAGTTTGTCTTGGCTCCTTTCCGCAGTTGGATAATGGCATGCTATGAGTAGCGTTCCGCAAATATTGTTTTCGAAAAAATCTCGCGGAATGATGCAATGTCATACTTAATTAGCCTGGTAGCGTATGTTAATACTACCTCATTAAAGCATATTTAAAAAAAACAAATCAAAATTTGAAATATATGAACTATCATTAGATAAAACAATTAGTTTAATAATAGAATTACCTACCATCTTAATTTGAAATTAGTACACAAATTAAAAACAGTTTAACTTAACTAGACCAAGGTGTTTTAGCGCAATAATTTGGTTTTATTACCCGTAGTGAAAAAATTAAAATTGTTAATTATAAACAACATCATCAAAGTACCTACTAAAAACAAAATTTTATGCAGTGTGTTACCGGCAAGCGGGCTTTTATTCAAACTAGTGAATCTATTAATCTATCTAAACCTTAGCAGTTACCTACGTCACATGATATCAACAGGTCGGAAGGGTTGTGCTAAGCAAGAATAAAGACCCGTAGTAGTCCTGTATTCATAGAGTACGTGATATGAGATCGTTACAAAGCATACAATCATGGCAGCTTTTAGAGCTTTATTAGTAGAGAAAACCTAAAATAGGAAATTCTTCGGAAAGTAAACATTTCATCAATAAAGACCGTTTAAATCATGTCATAAGACATTTTTCCTAATACGCAGCATTTTTTTAAAGAGTCAGACTTCTAATTTATGCAGCCAGCAGCATTTCTACGGCAGGTAAGACCTTGGTGTCTGTTTTTTATATGTAGCACTGCCATCGCTATCATGCAGATGATGAGTTTGAAGTCTTCGATGAAAGCAACAAAAGAAACAAGATAAGAAAGCAAAACTAGCAGGTTCCTAGTTTTACCTGACATTATAAGATATTGAGCCAAAAGCCGGGCTTTTCTTTAAACGCTGCCAGCAGGTGAGCATGGTCGTGCACTGACGCGTGACATTAGTAGGTTCAAATTCGGATATTCTTTTACGAAGTAGTTCATTTCATCCCATTGACCCATGCCAGAGTGGCAAAAGAACGTTTAAATTTATCTAGTAGGAATTTAAAAAAATGACGGCGGAGCATGCAATGCTTGCATTGCGTCTTTGTCCACCTCGCACGTGACAGTTTGTTATGCCAAATGGTCGAAAGGATAATGGGTAGTTGAAGGTTTATTCCTGTGGGTGTCAAGAGAATGGAAGATCACTAGATGAGATGGACTTCTACTTATTTACAGCCTCCTTAAGGAAAGTGACATCAAAACATCCTGTATGTAAAAACTGTGTAGTAAAGGCATTTTCTTGAGATCGAAACCGTAAAAATGTTGTAACGGACTCTATTATGAAAAAAATATACTCTATTACGTAAAAGACACAGAATTTTCCAAGTGTTACGAGGAAGTGTTGTTGTAAAGGAATTTTCCCGAGATCTAAATCGTAAAAATGTTGTAAGGGACGTTTCAATAACAAAATTTATGTCGTAAGTGACATCCATCATTTCAAATGTTTTATGGAAGTAATGTTGTAAATAACATACTGCTTCTATCCGTTGGTAATTGCGACAATTTCAGCCAGAAGTTTTTTTTGTTTTTGTTTTGAATTATGTCGTATAAGTAATTCATAATTGTAAAAAGCCTTTACAGCGTACCCCACTATATGTTATACGTATTTTGTGGTAACTTACTACAATTTTCTGTCCAAGATCTTGACTTACTACAAACTGTTTTTGCTTATAACTCCTTCATTTTTCGAGATATCGCTGCGTGGATAAGACAGATCGATAGAGAATAAAAAACTGCATATTCTGAGCTTTTAATGTCCCTTACGACAAAATGTCCCTTACGACATTTGAAATTAAAACAGTCGATATTTACATTGTACATTTTTTAGATGAAGATATGCTTGATTAAATGTACAAGTAAAATATTAATTTTACATAACGGTTTTCGAGAAACTCGCATGTTTATAAAGCCAATATTTGCAAATTTGCTAGAAAAAATTGAATGCGCTCTTAAAGGGCACTTTTATTCTCTGAGGAGTATTTTTTATCAGGTTGGTGGTAGGCAGGCGCAGTCGCGGCCGGCCTCCTTCCGGGCACAGGCAACTTTATAACGATATTTTTGATGATTATTCATATTTGAATATAGTTTCGTTCTAGAATAAATGCTAATTTACCTTAGCGTGGACAGAGGGCGCGTAGTCAGTCTAAATCAAGATTCAATTTAGTTCTGAAGCTCAAAGCCGTAAGTTGCAAATTATATAACAAATTATAATTCAAGCGATTGCTAGTGCAGCTAAGCCCTACCCCAGTGAACAATTAAATAACTTCGAGTGTGAACAATACATGGAATTTGCTTTGATTGGGACTAGCGACCATCTAGGATCAGCTTTGTAGGGTTGCTAATTATGTTTTAAAATCATCATCACATTTACAGCAGATCGTCATAAAATTGAAATCCGGGTAAGATTCATTGAATCATTTAGATATTTAGGTACTAATTTCACGCCCTATATCACTGTGATATAGGTATTTTCCCGATTATAAATTCCAAAATGTTATCAGAAGGTAGTCGTAAGAATACATTATCCCTAGAAAAAGCATTAAGCTACTACTAAATACTATTTATTCCCTATCTTCGCCTTATGGCTGACAAAAGAGTGATTTATTCTATTAAATTATAAAGTCTGTATTGTATATGGTCAAATGTAGGGTTTCAATTCAAATATCTATAGAGTTTTTAAATAAATGTTTTAAAGATCTATCACTTTGACAGAATTTCATTTTTTATTATCAAGTACTTATGATGGTAACTGTGGCTGGAAGATTTCTTCACAAATTGTAATATTGGAAATAAAAGGGGGCATACAGATAGACAGACAGTCAAAAATGCTTCTTCTGTTGAATGGGACACCAAGTCTACGATATACTCAATGGAACTACTGCGAATAATTGTAATCAGTCGTCTACGAAACTCCTTTTTTAAAGTCGATTTTATGAACTCAACGCACGACTGAAATTTTAAACTCACAACTTTGGAACTAGAGTGGCTGTAATTAAAGAGTCTCATCACGCCTTCGAGGCTGTACAATGGTGCAAAAAAAGCTATGTTTCGTTAGAGCAGTTCATTAAGGCGCCGGCCTAGAGCGCAGTTTGCGAGCTCGCGCTTGACCTAATTAGTGTTGCCGCTGTCACTCCGATGAGAATTACGTTTTTCTCTTTCTCTGTTAATGTTTGACTTTACGTCATTATACAAGGTTATTCAAACAGGCTGACAACCTGTCACTGTGGTGATACACTCTGAATGACTCTCAAACATATGGCAAACGTGGTGTAAACAGCCGTTTTTTGCAGGCGTTTATGTTCTGACTATGCAAGAGATATAGGCGTGATATATGTATTTATTCGAACAACTTAGTTAGGTATTTAATAGTTTTGTTATAGTATGTTGATAAAATTTATTGAAGCCTACTCATCCAACTGATACGAGTAAAATTGTCCCTGTCTGTCAGGTGACGGCAGGCGGAGAGGACGCCTCATGTATGATTAACACTAATTTGACACCTGTCATAAATTTTAATGTAACAATAATACACGAGAGGTAGTCAAAAACGCGAATCCGACACAATTTTAGCTCGTTTTCATAAATAACGATAATATAATTATTGTGATTATTAGTAATAGTACCTAAAGAAGCAATTTCTTATTGTTTGCCATAGTCCAATTAAGTGATGAAACCCTTACAATATTTTAGAAATAGTCAGGAAAATCTTGCGAAAGCTATCATAAATTTGGCTTAGGCACACATGTTTTGTAGAGGAAAGTAAACAATTTCCAGCGGTATAAATGTTGAACAAATTTATAAACGTAGCAAATTCTTTTTACTCGTAATTGAGCTATTTGTGACTTCAGTGGCCAGGCAAGAGCAACGAACACTTGGGTTTCTAGACGGCAAACTAAAGTCAAATAGTTTCTGGCTAGACCAATGATATTATATGTAGGTTGTAGGTTGTAGATACGCCACCTGAGCAAAAAGTTGTTCCTTCAAATTGGTCTCCGGGAGACCAATGTGACAGTCTTGTGTCAGTCAGGCTTTAGTCAGGCTATGAGCTGTTCAAGCGAATTTCACGGAACAACTTTTTTGTACAAGCAGTATGGAGATACCGTGTCTATAATAAAATGTCTTTGGGCTAGACATCCAGAGCCCAAATCTTAAAACTTGATTTGATAGCGTGTCGGTTGGATAGATTTTGTCTTGAAGTACTTACAAAATGTCACAATGGCAATAGAAGGAATGTTGAGTGTTATTGGCATTTCAATAAGAACTGGGAGTACTGGGACCCATACCATATCTACCTACATATTCCTAATCTAAGGTCAGTCAGTTATGAAATGGCGCGACTACTTGCAAACTTCAGCTTGCTGACAGAATGGTTTGCTTATACAATGTACACCTATTGGAACTGGCGTAAGCGTCTTGTAGGTTGTCTAGTCTAGAAATTAAGCTACCGAAAGAGCTAAAGCTTTCGCCGCGCCTGCCATACATCATAAACCCGCTTTTAATCTCTCAAGGCCTATTTGTTCATATTTATTTCAAAGATATTCTTCTACCGCATTTTCCTTTCTCAAATCGGCAGACTTTCTTGGGTTTAGATGAATGTCTTGTTTTATCTAACAGTGTTTTTTATTTATCAACAGTGCTCTAAAATAGCATTTAAAAAACCTTGTGATAGAAAATGGTCCATCTTAAGGTAAAAAAATTGTACAATTAGGTTTAACAAACCTGACCTGAAAATTCATTTCTGTGAAAAAAGACCCACACATGAATAAGTAGATGATATGTTCATCATTTTACTTTTGATTGAGCTTGTTAAATAGCCGGGTGTGTCCGGGTTCAGAAAGGATAGGTTTAATCTTTACTATGTAGACATACCTACCTAGGAAGATGTTGTATGTAACCGGCCTACTACGATGTTGGACGTAAGTTTTATCCCTTCTTGTTCAGACTGAATAACAAATAATGTTTACAAGCACTTTGTCTAGATTGCATGATAAAATAGCTTTGTTTTTATCCCCCCGGTCCCTCCAACTAAGCCATTTATTTGAAAGGATTGAATAGCATTCTTCATTATTTTTAAGTGGGAAAGTTTGATAAATTAGGGAAGATTGGAATCGTTCGTTAATCAAATCGTAGCGTTAAATCAAGCTCGTTTCGCTTTTTCTATTCTGAAATGCATTAAACGGATTACTGGGTCATGATATGACATAAGAAGTAGCAGTATTAAACTAAGTATTGAAATCTAACCCTTGGGTACAAGGGGCTGTGCTAGGACTAACGTCGAGATACCTATTGTACAGTGTGTTACCGGAAGTGGGCATTCATTCAAACTGGTGATTCTAGGTGTCTATGTCGCAGTACGATGGCAGAATAAGGTTTTTGGCCAAAAACCTAGGTTTTTGGCCAAAAGCCGGCATATGGCAGAATCCTAGACTTCCTTCGGCCATCGTCCTGAGCTGATCCAGGTTTTTGGCCAAAAACCTAGGATTTTGGCCAAAAAACTAGGATTTTGGCCGAAATCCTAGTTTTGTTTAGTATTATGGCTTTTTTGTATTTTGGGGGAACTTCTTCGTCTTCGAGTGGTACACCAAGTTGCCCAACAACCCGATGAACCCTGGTGTTAGAGTTTTCAAACCGCCTACTGCAAGGAGCAGGCCTCTGACAAGGTTGTGTAACGACCGCCGTCTAAGTGATCATAAAGAGCAATCGGGACCGACGGCGGCCATCGTACTGCGACATATGAATCAGGTTTTTGGCCAAAAACCTAGGTTTTGGTCAAAAGCCGGCATATGGCAGAATCGTAGACTTCGTTCGGCCATCGTCCTAAGCTGATCCAGGTTTTTGGCCAAAATCCTAGTTTTTTGGCCGAAAACCTAGATTTGTTTAGTATTATGGCTTTTTCCATTTTGGAGGAACTTCTTCTTCTTTGAGTGGTACACCAAGTCGCCTAACGACCCGATGAACCCTGGTGTCGGAGTTTTTGAACCGCCTACTGTAAGTAGCATGCCTCTGATATCGTTATGTAACGACTGCCGTCTAAGTGATCATAGAGAGCAGTCGGGACCGACGGCTTAACGTGCCCGTGTAGTTTCGGGCATACACCTCGATAAGCAGGAGGTAGCATTGGACGTTCTGGAGGGTGGGAGGTAGCGTCAGACGCACTGGAGGGCGTGAGTAACGTCGGACACTCTGGAGATGAAAGATGACGGGCATTGGATTTTCTGGGGGTCCGACGCTACCCCCTGACCTCCACGGTGTGCAACGCTACCACCAATCCTCCAGAGCTTTCAGTGGTACATCCTGCTCTTATGGTGTCTGACGCTCCCCCCTGTCCTCCCGGGCATCCGATGCAATCCTGCTGTTCAGGCTGTCCGATGTTACCCTCCCTCCTTCAAGGTGTCCAATGCCTTCACGGTGTCCAAGTCTACTCCCAAAAGATCAGAGGGAGGTGCATAAAGTACCTCTCCACTCTTCGTTCCCCCGAACCACACGGGCACGGTAAGCCGTCAGTCCTGATTGCTTTTTATGATCACTTAGACGGCGGTCGTTAAACAACCATGTCAGAGGCCTGCTACTTGCAGTAGGCGGTTGAAAAACTTTGATACCAGGGTCCATCAGGTCGTTGGGCGATTTAGTGTACCACTCAAAGACAAAGAAGTTCCCTCGATCATGGGAATGAGTAGTGGAGAAGTACGTTATGCACCTCTCTCTAACCTGTTAAGGGTAGAGTTGGACACTCTGAAGGGCGGGGGGTAACAACAGACAGCCTGAACAGCACAAATTGCCTCGGATGCCCTGGAGGGTAAGGGGGAAGCTTCAGACACCATAAGAGCAAGATGTACCACTAAACGCACTGGAGGATCGGAAGTAGCGGCGGACGCCCTGGAGGACAGGGGGTTGCGTCGGACCCCAAGAAAATCCATCGCCCGTTATATTTCATCCTCCCAGCCCATCCCAGAGTTTTTGAGTATTTTTCTGCCTTCCAGGCTAGTATTTTTCTGTCCGACGCTATCTCCCACCTTCTTGAACGTGCAATGCTACCTTCTGCCTTTCAGGGTGCATGCCGTTACCTCCAACCTTCCAGCAATGCCCTGTACGGCAAGGGGTAGCGTCGGACGCCCAGGAAAACTAACGCCTGCCACCTTTTATCCTCTAGAGTGCTCGAGGCTACCCACGCCCTCCAGGGCGTCCGACGCTACTTTGTGACATAGTAGTAGGTCCAACGCTACCCCTTCCCGTCCATGGTGTCCCTGGAGGGTTGGAGGTAGCGTTGGATGTCCTAGAGGATGGGAGGTAGCGTCGGATGCTCTGGAGGGCATGGGTAGCGTCGGACACGCTGAAGGATAAAAGATGACAGGGGTTAGATTATCTGGGGGTCCGACGCTACCCCCTGTCCTCCAGAGTGTCCGACCCTACCTTCGATCCTGTAGAGCGTCCAGTGGTTCATCCTGCCTTTTAGTGTCTGACGTTCCTCCCTACCCTCCAGGGCGTCTGAGGTAATCCTGCTGTTCAGGCTGTCTGATGTTACTCCCCGCCCTTTAGGGTGTCCAACGCTACCCTAATCAGATCAGAGGGAGGTGCATAACGTTCCTCTCCACACCAAGTTCCCCCAAAATACAAAAAAAGCCATAATACTAAACATATCCAGGATTTTGGCCAAAAACCTAGGATTTTGGTCAAATACCTAGGATTTTGGCCAAAAACCTGGATCAACTTAGGACGATGGCCGAAAGAAGTCTACGATTTTGCCATATGCCGTAATTCTGCCATCGTACTGCGACATATATGTCAGGCCAAAAAACTAAGATTTTGGCCGAAATCCTAGATTTGATTAGTATTATGGCTTTTTTTGCATTTCGGGGGAACTTCTTCTTCTTTGAGTGGTACACCAAGTCGCCCAACGACCCGATAAACCCTGGTGTTAGAGTTTTTAAACCACCTACTGCAAGGAGCAGGCCTCTGACAAGGTTGTGTAACGACCGCCGTCTAAGTGATCATAAAGTGCAATCGGGACCGACGGCTTAACGTGCCCGTGTAGTTCGGGCATACACCTCGAAAGGCAGGAGGTAGCATTGGACGTTCTAGAGGGTGGGAGGTAGCGTCAGACGCTCTGGAGGGCGTGGGAAGCGTTGGACACTCTGGAGGATGTAAGATGACGGGCGTTGGATTTTCTGGGGGTCCGACGCTACCTCCTGGTCTCCAGGGCGTCCAACGCTACCACCAATCCTCTAGAGCGTTCAGTGGTACGTCCTGCTCTTATGGTGTCTGATGCTCCCCCCTGTTCTTCAGGGAATCCGAGGCAATCCTGCTGTCTAATGTTACCCCCCGTCCTTCAGGGTGTCCATTTACGGTGCCCAAGTCTACCCTCAAAATATCAGAGGGAGGTGCATAAAGTACCTCTCCACTCCTCGTTCCCCCAAACCACACGGGCACGGTAAGCCGTCGGTCCCGATTGCTCTCTATGATCACTTAGACGGCGGTCGTTACACAACCATGTTAGAGGCCTGCTACTTGCAGTAGGCGGTTGAAAACTCGTTGGGCGACTTGGAGTACCACTCGAAGACGAAGAAGTTCACCCGAAATGCAAAAAAAGTCATAATACTAAACAAATCTAGGATTTCAGCCAAAATCCTAGGTTTTTGGCCAAAAACCTGGATCAGCTTAGGACGATGGCCGAAGGAGGTCTACGATTCTGCCATATGCCGGCTTTTGGCCAAAAACCTAGGTTTTTGGCCAAAAACCTAATTCTGCCATCGTACTGCGACATATGTCAACTTTTACCATCAGAAAAATCACGAACAATAACAGGTATTCCATACATTTTGCTTGTGCATATGTACCTATCAGGTTTTTCAATGGAACAACTGTTTTCTTTTAGGATTTTTCCGATGGTCCCATACTACAAAGTTTTTCATGTGGATGCCCATTGGATGCCTTGAGTCACCAGTTTGAAGAAATGCCGCTGTAAAATTTATTTCTAACCGGCTAAAAAACGGAGGAGGTTCTCAATTTATTGCGAACTTTTTCTATTCTAAAATTATATCGTGTAGGTAAGAAAAAGTAGTATGTAGTAATGTAGCCAAGTCAAACTGTCTACTCAGATAAAAGTTACCTACTTCATTCAGATTAGTGAGGGTATTCGGACGGTAAAACACGAATTACATTATCTATTTGAGTAAAGTCATTCTAGTTTTTCTAGAAGAGGGTCTCTATTCAGATTCGGATTCGTACTTGATTCACATAAGTATCTAGCTTGAATAAAACTCACGTGTTTAGTTTTGTAGTTCGTGGAGCCTATTCAAACTGTGAACCTATTTATTGAGATATGCAAATAAAGCAAAGAAAAATTGCTGACGAAATTGCTCTTTGTCATGATTCACAACCGGAACTCGGAAGATTTTCATACACTGCCAGCACACTTCTCAAAAAAACATGGAGTTTTGTGAACCGAGCACAGAGTGAGTGTGGCAACAGTTGTGCTCGACGTTCGCTACCTACTAGTCCGTTGTTGTGCTGTTGTGATAAATCTCTTTTTGGCCGAATTCTTTGTAGAGGAACAGTTGAGGGTTGGAAAAATCGGGGCTCCCTTCTCCCGACTATTGTTAGCTGTGCGCTTGACGAATCACGCTCTCAACCGGAGAATAAATTATAACAAAAGAGCAAAAAGGTGTTTGTTTGTGAGAGCTGTGTTCGCACCCACACGGCCTTTTAATGGCGCAAAGGAACAAAGAAGACGCTCCATACATAAAAACGCCTTGTAACGAGGTATTTATTTAGAACTTCTAGGACCCGATTTTTTGCTACACTCAATAAAAATATACGTAATTTCTTAAAAACACAAGTATCTGGAAACGTTACATACTTTAGTAGGAGTTAGCCTTTCTCAATACTGAAAAACATACATAGTTAATGGTAAATAGATTATATACGGAAAGCATATAGGTACTTAGATTATATAAAACTATTTTAATTACATGATAAGACTGCTCGGTGTGAAGTATTTCAATACAGGTAATAAAGGATATGTATAGTCCAGATGGACTATGAATGCGAATCTGCGAGGCATCGGTCTCACGAGTGTCTTGCGACAACTCTTGTGAGTTTCGTCCTCTACGATAAGCCACTTGTACACATTATAGTGTAATCCTTTTTCACTTAGTCAGCATTTAAGCTGAAGCGATGAGTACCGAAACACCGATGGCGAAAGGTCCTGGTTGTTTCACCTTCATTTCGGATCATCAGGTATGGAAGTGTCCATACGACAACCTTTTAGGATATGTACAGGTAATAAATTTGCTAAAAAACGTGCGTATTATCTAATAAAACTAAGCAACGTACCAAAAGCACATAAATCACGCGATGTTTCACGTATTTCAAAACACTACATAGCCACATTTTCAGATCAAGTCATTTGTAACACTTAGGGAAACTTACACCACTGGACCGTCCCCACTCACACCGGGAAACAAAGCTGCACACTTGACACAGTGCGGCAGTCGCTCGAGAGGTGTAGCGACCACGATGTGCGATCTTGTGGTCGTGTGAACGACTGAAATACGGGCCTTTGATGTCCAAGAATAAAGAAGCAAGAATTTGTTTTACTGAGAAATCAGATAAATGCCAGTGAACGTGATGTTACACGTATTTCAAGACAGCACACTTTAGATCAAGCCATTTGTAACACTTAAGGAGACTTACACCACTGGACCGTCCCCACTCACACCGGGAAACAAAGCTGCACACTTGACACAGTGCGGCAGTCGCTCGAGAGGTGTAGCGACCGCGATGTGCGATCTTGTAGCAGTGTGAACGACTGAAATGGAAGCAAGAAATTATTATACTGAGAAATCGAATCAAAGCCAGATAACGTGATGTTCCACGTATTTCAAAACAGCACAAGCCATTTGTAACACTTAAGGAAACTTACACTACTGGACCGCCCCCACTCACACCGGGAAACAAAGCTGCACACTTGACACAGTGCGGCAGTCGCTCGAGAGGTGTTGCGACCGCGATGTGCGATCTTGTAGCCGTGTGAACGACTGAAGTACTGGCCTTTGATGTCCAAGAATAAGGATGCAAAAAATATTTTTACTGAGAAATGATACCAAAGCCAGTGAATGTTTCACGTATTTCAAAACAGCACGATAAACACACTTTCAGATCAAGCCATTTGTAACACTTAGGGAGACTTACACCACTGCACCGTCCCCCACTCACACCGGGAAACAAAGCTGCACACTTGACACAGTGCGGCAGTCGCTCGAGAGGTGTAGCGACCGCGATGTGCGATCTTGTAGCCGTGTGAACGACTGAAATACTGGCCTTTGATGTCCAAGAATAATGAAGCAAGAAATTATTTTACTGAAAAATCATACTAAAGCCAGTGAACGTACTAGTCCACGTATTTCAAAAGACTACATAGCCACACTTTCAGATCAAGCCATTTGTAACACTTAGGGAAACTTACACCACTGGATCGTCCCCACTCACACCGGGAAACAAAGCTGCACACTTGACACAGTGCGGCAGTCGCTCGAGAGGTGTTGCGACCGCGATGTGCGATCTTGTAGCCGTGTGAACGACTGATATACTGGCCTTTGATGTCAGGGTATACAGCTTAGGTATACAGTAAAAGACGTAGGTATTTCTCGTATTTATATTTCCCATAATTTTTATACTACCAAATTTTTCTTGCTGTCACATTTATAGTTAGATCTATTTGATTTAAGGCGGTCAATGATGAAGGTACCTATATAATACAAACAAGTATGGGAGCAGAGCTTACTATTCTATTTCTAAGCACTTTTACGATTTAAAGATCAGGTATTACGAAGAGCTATTACCATAAGCACAGAAATCAAAACTATTTTGAAGATTTTGTCTGATGTTGAGATTATGTTCTATTTCGATAACACAAAAATACTGAATATCAATTATTGGGCAAATACTAGGAATAAACATTTTCTATTCCCAAACCTTTTACTAAGAAAAGCCAAATATGGCATAGACATTACTCACACAAAGCCGATAATCGTACAAAGTCGTACATCGCCAGCAAATCCACCAACCTATTTAAGGGGCTAACTTATACTGACTTTTCATACAAATACTAAGAAAACCAGGATAAATTGATCCCTTAAATGGGTAGGTGGATTTGCAGGCGACACATACATAAGAGTACAGACAGCATGATAAGTGTGTTTGTAGTAAGATACGGGGCCGCATTTTTCCACGCAATTAATTTTCACGAAGCATTTGATGATATTCGTTCGAATAATGTATGTGGGAGAATTGTATTTGTGCTCTGGTAATGTGTTTCTCGTGTTGTTTTTTTACTGATTCCACTGGTATGTGATAGGAATAACTTTTTCAGCTAAAACTGAACTGGATGCATACTTTTGAACAAGCATACGAAAAATTCAAATGCGCATTATTTGGTTGTGATGAAAATATCTGCATAGAAAGTGTTGACTTCAGTACTGCCGACGCCTTCCTGAACCGACTCTACTCCGGTAAATTGGAGCCTTGCCACTCAATAATGGCTAAGATACGGTTGCTTACTTTGCAGGCTGAGTTTGAGCCGCGGTAGCCCAGTTGGTAGAGGCATCGGCCTGATACCGAAAGTAGCCGAACCAAAATCGAAACCAAAACCGAAAAGCTTGAAATCCGGCCTGCGGTAGAAACTTTTGCAAGTTTTCCAAAAAATTATAGGTGCTTTCCTTACACGGGATGTGTCTTAAAATTCGGTATTCGTGAAAATGAATTGTATTTTCAGAATCAACAAGGACTACTTTTGATCAAGTTTAAGCCTAGACTCTGAAAATACGACTAAATTTCCTATTAATGTCGATATTCCTTCACTTGCCTCGCCTTCTGCACTGAAACCTGACTAATTCGCTAATGAACCTTCAACTTAATGAGATCGTCGCTCCACTGCAAGAACCACGTTTAGAGCTGTTCCTAGTTAATGAAGATTGATGACTGGAGTGACGCCATATTAGCTTACCTTCTTGCGTGGTCTAGATCGGAACTTTAGTAAAAATATATATAGTTTTGGGTCATGTAATCATCGTCGTTACCTATCTCTTAGACGTTGACTGGATCCCCAAAGACACTATGAAAAACCACAATTTTATTCTGACTGCTTTCAATGACTGCCAACGTATACATATAGTAGGTAGCTAGGTAGGGAACCTATACAAAGTCGTCAGTTTACATGGCAAAAGGGCGTATCATGATGCCCTTTCTGATGCATAGTGTACGGTCACCATATCTTCTTGTGTCATAATCCATTTCATTTGGTTTACTTAGATTAGACGCTGGAGGACTCAGTGTCCTACATAAAAAAAGAAGTTAGATACCTACAAACACTAGCCTTGTTAGGTGAACAGGTAGCAATATTTTTCACCAAAAAATATTCATGCCAGTTATATTCAGTTTTTCAAGGATAAAATTGGTCTGCCAATAAAAGTTATACTCAAATCAAATATTTCTATTTTTCATTCGCCACAGAGAGCTACAGTTTTTCAAAGAAAGTCTTTAATTTCGGTTTACTACGAAATCCAAATAACTGAGCTTTGAGCATTTTAATCTGTTTTCTATTTGTTTTTTCTATATTCGTATCTGTGAATTTGAGACGAGGAGTATATTGCAAATACCTAGTATCAAAATACCGATGAAATATATCTGAATCTGATCGTAGGAAGCACTCTCGTAGAATTAAAATGTTTGTTATGAATAGTCGAAGATCGAAAAACTTGGTTAACGGAAGATTCTCTTGTCAATTAATGGTTTCTTTTTAAGTATTTACGTACCTACAATTTATTAAATATTATGGTATTATACACATTACTCTTACATATTTCACAAAAGTCACGTATTTCTAGGGAATTATGAATGGGAGGCGAGAGGGCAAGATTTATTAAAATACGTGAAGACATATTGGTAAAGACTGGAAGTATATAGAACATAGGACAAGACGTAGGAAAGTCGAATCAGTATTCAAATTCAAACAAGCTTTGATAAGCTAGACCTAAGTTAGCTCATTAGTTTGACATCCAAGTATTGTGATATTTTTACGTGTATCCATGTTGTGCATGTTGTATGGTCATAAGTAATATAATCTTCTCTCCACTAGAATAGGTGTAAATACTGTTGCTGACATTTCAAGGAATCTTAATCAACGATGAAAAAACCTTTCTCATATTTACAGAACAATAACAATCTGTCTCAACCTGGTATAATTTATTTGCAAACAAAATACTGAAATATGAAATAGTGTTGAGGAAAATATTCATCTTTCAGAGGCGGTTCTCTCACACACGTGAATTTCTGTTGTTTTTCCGGAGCCGGCTATTTGATGGAAGAAGAGTATGAAATTCAACTCAAAATCATACAGGTTGGCATTTGTACAATAGCTATGGCGAATCCCATACCTGACGTCCTTTGGTTCAAGAAAGATAGGTAAATATCTACAATGCATCTATAATAATAAGTGGAACAGAGATAGATGCGTCTGTCAAACAACGAAAGTTTTTGTATTGCGTCAACGTCCGTTTTTAGAGGGCGAATTCGACATTTCCTTCCATCTGATAGACGCACGTGTTACGGATGCGCTGAAAATTCGCACCAACGGACGTCAAGTGTGGAAACCACCTATCACAAACCACTATTATGGTACGATGGGTACAAAATAGAGAGTTTACAGAAGGTTCGCTCGACCGTATCTTACTTATTAGTTAGCCAGGGTTGCTACTGTCAAAAATCTCAAAGTATGAGAATTCAAACCACAAAATCTGATACAAGAACGTAATTCGTATGATTTTGAGCAAATTTGAATCCAAGCAATTATTATGACGTTCGTGCCAACCATCTTCTTAGTTACCTTGAGTTCCCATTCCAGTAGCGTCAAAATCGTCACTAGTACTGAGTGAACCATCTGTATAGGCGCCCCGTAAGCCGTTTCCCTGATTTGTGTGGTGGGTGTGCAATTCACTATATTTACTCTCCCTAACAGTCCTTGGAGTGGTAGTCTCAAGGATGTAGTCTCCCCCTGCCGGCGTGATGTGAAATATTAACTATGGCTGTTTTATTAATGGTGGGATGCGACTGAATCTGACAATGTTATTTAAAATGATCCTCGCCTTTAGTTGCTTTTTTTGCATTATTAAGGGGTCTTTGACCACAATTGATCGTGAGAAGAATTATCCTGAAGTTTACTTAGGTACTAACTGACAATATGCTAGTATGTTAAGTTCAACAAGTATTATAAATGTATATTTTGTGCTATAACTATTCTATAACTTCAAAGTTTGCACTTTGGGTAAGTGAGCTAAGTAGAGTCCCTATTACAATAGAGACTTATCATATCATCGATCTTCAGTAATTAGTCCGGGAAGTTGACAGGTAGTTTTTTCGGCTAATTCTTAATTCTAGTGACAGCTGAAGTTGCAGTGTTCCTTCCATGTTCGTTTTAGGCAGAAGGTCATGTTTTCCTGATAGCCTGATTTGTATTCTCGGGGTCTCACGTGGAGTCCATGTTTCAGCAAGCGAAATGTTGGACACCCTCCAGCCGGTAACTTGAAGATGCTTGATAGCAAAAAATCACTGGGAGAGGTCAACGGACAGCCAGTGGACTGATGTATGTGTGTGTGTGTGTGTATGTATGCGTTTTTTATATAGAGTACTTTAAATGGACAACGATCCTCAAGTGCTTTCTCTTGATAACTCGTCATGTCATCATTGGTCTTTTATCCCATATACTTTTATTGTCATTTTACAACGAACATTACGAACGTACGTCAAATGTTAAAAAATAAGGTACCTTCTAATTTAAGGCTGTAAAGCGAATGTCATCAATTTCCATCAACCTGTACCGTAGCTCTAGGACCGGGTAATTCTAATAAAGACAATATAAGTCTTAGTTTGCTCCCTTATACCCTCTACAGTTAATAAAGTAGTTCAACAACCGATAACTTTGTCAATAAGTAAAATGTCGTTGTAACTTTTACAGGTAAGTCTTAGTACTTCTACTTGTTTTCTGTTATTGGATTTTATATCGTTTAATTAACCCATAAGTATGACATGATTTCTAATGGTTTTAATTAGCGGCGGTGCTGTGCCGAAAAAAATGTGTCGGTCCTCCCATACAAAATTCAAGATCAGTTGACTTTGTACGTGACGTTCGATTTTCGTTGCAGTTTACCAACATTCCCATAGAAATACTCCCTGGAGAAAGTTACTGTGGTTCTCAGCACGCCTGCATAGTACATATACGTACACCATCCAATCCAGTATAATATTATGAGAATTACCACAAATTAGAGAAACGGCGCGGGGCGCCTTTACAGATAGCTCACACAGTACTAGCGACGATTTTGACGCTCACTAGTTTTAACTGGAATCTCAGGGGAAATCAAGGTAACTAAAAGATGTTTGCCATTAACGTCATACTTCTTGGATTGAAACTTTCTCAAAATCATATGACGTTCTTGTCATTTTATACGTTACGTGACGTCATTATCAGATTTTGCTGTTTTGATATTCTTTCTTACTTTGAGATTTTTGCCGTAGCAACCCTGGTAATAATTGCGATCACGAAAATCCTAAATACGGTCGATATTATGTTTTTTTCTAGTTTGCGGTAATGCCAAGTTTCATTGATGTCATCTAATAAGTTGAAAAGACTTTTGGGCCGACTGGGATTGGGACATTTACAGCCATCAAACCCCATCGATCTTCATTAATCAGCACCGCATCGACGTGTACTGGTAATGACTTGGTATATTAGCGTTCATGAAGTCGGGTCGACCGTTTTTAAACAGTCATACTGAATGAGTTATTAGGATGACTTTGTCCATTGAAATGGTGGTAAAAAATAAACAAAATTTCTTTACTATTAAAAGAAAAATGAAACTATACCTATTGATAGAGAACTAAAATAATTCTTGTTATGTAAGTCAACTGTAGTTTTGTATTTTACACAGACAGACAATTTATTCAGTGTCTGAGGCAAGATTTTTCATGCCTGTATAACCCGATATGGGAGCGGCATGACTTTCCGCACGCTTTACAAGTGAAGGTGGAATTGGAGACTGGCACATGCATGTTTAGATGTCGTTTTTGCATTTTGTTTGCGAGACCAGCGAACCAAGTAAAAATTAGGTAAGTTATTTTAGGTAGGTATGTCAAATTACAATGACGCGTTTGGTCAAAAGGAGTACCTTTACTTTCAATTGAGGTTTAGTAGTGCGGGATATCATATTTTAGGATGCTGTATTACAGTTGATTTTCCGATGACACTTCGCGATCACTACACATTGAAATCTGTGTATTTTTACGGCACTAATTTCCTCAAAGCTGTAGCTAAAATCAGCCACTGTAAAATAAATAATTATTTCCACAAACTCGCAGAATTTGAGAATCAAAATTCTCTGTTAAAAATTAGGTAAGTTATTCTGCCAACTGAAGGTTTCATTTGCCGCAAATGGAATAATCTAGACGAAGCTACACTCCTCCAAAACGCAGACGTGAAATTCATCAGTTATTAATGAAAAAGACTGAGTCGAGGCAAAAAGAGAACGGTTCCTACTGTGTACTTAGTTAACAAAGATTTTTACCGAAAAGTTGGCATAAGAAAAATGTACTTCTCAGTTGCTAAGGACCGTCGCGGTCTATCGGAGCTTTTCGAGCGCGAAGTCATATGCAAAAACTATTCTTACTGTACTGTGACCTGAAAAGAAACAATTTGGGAATTATGCGACGTTTTTCGCGTAAACGGGAGATAATGCCTTATAGCATACCCTGAGAAAGGACTACGTCCATCAGTGGTCTGCAATGCAGAGGACTGATAAGTAAATACTATTTCGTATTACAATGATTTTATGTAAAGTACGGCTGCTCTTATAACTTATATCTGACAGCTGTCAATCCTATACTTAGAATATATTGTCACCAATTAGGGAAACGGCGCGAATTTTGTGATATTGGCGATAGAAAAATACACCTTACGTAGCTATAGCATTAACATGATTTTGACAACTGTCAAATATTACTTCTTCGCAGGGCCATACTTTAGGTTGTAGGTTGGGTTTGTAATGGTTCAGCCAATCACGCACAAATATAATTCCTCAATATTAATATTTTTACTAACAATATGCTTTGTTTATGAGCACATTTGGGATGAAAGTCATCTTTCAATAATGCATAATTCTTTCATACCATAAATTGCGCTCAGTTTAAACACAAATATCAGAATAGATGCGTTTTGTTTGTGGCAACAGAAATTTCAAAGATAGTTGAACGATTTATGTTTCATAATAGACCAGAAATAATATGTTATATTCCCAAATCAATGTTGATTCTAGCCAATTCGTGCATAGTAGCACCATCTATTGATATTGCACAGAACTAGCTGAATGATACGTGACGTGAGGCAGTGCGCTGTTTTACCAGTAATATCTGAGCAACAGGATTGGAGTCGAACGTAAGAAGGGCTGCGATTGGTCGTAACAGCATCGTAACATGCTCTGGGGGATATTGCTACTGGTTGATATACTTATTTCGACCAGCCAGACTCCGACTGCCCGGCGCGTTAGGACACCCGCCGCGGATGCGCGGGCGACGCGGGGGTGGGCGGCCGCCGGCCTGAGGCGCTTCACTTTTTTTCAGGACGGCTGAGCGAGCGGCCGGGTGCGACTGCCGGCTGCCCGGACACCACGCTCGGTGCGGCGCCATTTTCCTTTAGTTAACTTTGAAGAAACCCTGGTAAGGCCTTATTTTCTCTGATTTTACAATTTTTATTCCATTCTATTTAAAAGTGGTTTTGATTTTTCTGTGTTATTTTGTGCCTAGGATGTACGTTGCTGGCAGTTCGCGTGTGTTCTATTTTGCGGTTTCTAGATTAATTTTCATTGTGTTGCTATCTCGTGTTTATTCTACCTGTTTCCCATTTGTCTATTACGTATGTGATAAACGTAATCATGCCATTGATAAATTCTAACTGTTTTGCAAGTATGTATAGTGCGTGAGTGATAGCGGCTAGCGGGAAGACGGAGAATCGCCGCGAACAGTTTTGTTTCTACCCTCTTATTCTTGCTTCGCGGTGGCGTCATCATTCCTATGGCGGGTCTCACACCTGACATCCGTCGCTGCGCATTTTTCGCTCACACAATTTGTATGAGAAGATGGCATATTGCAGGTAAATGGGAAAAGTAGGTAGATAAAAACAGGATAACCGAGTGAGTATGACATTATTGACAGTGGGCTCGATAGGCAAAGTTGTGGAAAAAAAATCGTAACCGTTTTAACCGACTGTTGAAAACAGGGGTGTCACATCGATATGTGTGTAAAAGGAAATTTATAAATCCTATATTGTTTTGATTTGTTGAAAAATGAAGAAGTAACCGACTTGGAAAATTGTTGAGTACGGTATGGTTTATTTCTTGTTGTGAACAAGGGCGAACTATCCAGCAGTGGAATCGCAATCTGGTTTATATGGACATAAGATTTATACATACTATAATAGGTTAGCGTTACAAGTAAAGTAGATGATTGGTGAGACAATACCGCCAATCTTCGTAGTAGGTAGGTAGATTATTTACTGAAGCTCATGTCTAGCAGTGGAGTGTGGTGTTTAAAGGTGTGTAAAACCGATTAATGATGTAGTAAAGGATAGTGATGAAATAGCATAATTTGTTCATACAACTTATTTTACGGGATGACTTTAGAATACTGACCCACGAATATTGGGTAACTAAAAGTCGCATTCTATAGTGATTCTAGCTTTCATTTGATACTATTTTCAGTGTGCGGAAACGTCTAGAAATAAAGTTATGAGGTAACTTTAGAATACTGACCCACGAATATTGGGTAACTAAAAGTTGCATTCTATAGGGGGTGATTCTAGCTTTCATTTGATACTATTTTCAGTGTGCGGAAACGTCTAGAAATAAAGTTATGAGGTAACTTTAGAATACTGACCCACGAATATTGGGTAACTAAAAGTTGCATTCTATAGGGGGTGATTCTAGCTTTCATTTGATACTATTTTCAGTGTGCGGAAACGTCTAGAAATAAAGTTATGAGGTAACTTTAGAATACTGACCCACGAATATTGGGTAACTAAAAGTCGCATTCTATAGGGGGTGATTCTAGCTTTCATTTGATACCATTTTCATAGTGAGGAAATGTTTAGAAACAAAGTTATGAGGAACTTTAGTATTCGGACCCACGAATATGGGATACCTAAAGGTTGCATTCTATAGGGGATAATTCTAACTTTCATTTGATACTATTTTCAGTGTGAGGAAATGTTTAGAAACAAAGTTATGATGTAACTTTAGTATACTGACCTCCGAATATGGGGGAACTAAGGGTTGCACTCTGAAGGGGGTTATTCGAGCATTCATTTAATACCATTCTTAATGTGAGGAAACGTTTAAAAGCAAAGTTACGGGGTAACTTTAGTATCAGGGTACGAATTTAGGTTCAATAAAGGTTGAGTTTTGTAAGGGACAATTTTAGATTTCGTTTGATACTATTCTTAGACTGAGGAAATGTATGGGAAACGAGATACGGAAGACTTTAGTATCCAACGATACAAGTTTAGGGTTGAAAAGGTTGCTTTTGTAGCAGGCAATTTTAGCCTTCCTTTGATGCCACTTTTAACCTGCGGAAATATTTAGAAGAGGAGATATAGATTAATATTGGTATTTGCGGTCACCCATCCATTTGCGGTCACCCATCCATTTGCGGTCACCCATCCATTTGCGGTCATCCATCCATTTGCGGTCACCCATCCATTTTAGGTAACTCATCCATTATCGGTCACCCATCCTTTTGGTTATTTAACTGTTCATGCTCATAATTCTTGCGGGTAGACAAATAATAGAAATGGTATTGTTTCATGGTAAAGTTTATCGTTTGAAATAATTTGATAAAGCTCGGTTTGCATATAAGTTTATAAATTAAATCAACAATAAGATAATAGTTATTTGTTGTCAACCTTCTAGTACTACTAGTAACTTGCTTAGAAATAAAAATATAATGACACCTACAAAATGGAAAGCTTTTAGGTTGTGACAATTTAGCACATATCTTTGGTTCAAAAGAAAGAACGAATTTTAATTTTGGGGAATCGGGGAGACAGACTGACTGTCTGACGTAGATTCCTTGTTCCAAGTAGATTCAGTAAAAAGTAAATTCAGAAAAGAAAAATTATTCCAAACACTTGGCCATAAAAGTAGCTTCCTTGTTTTGCAATACAAAATGCCTTATATTGGACAGCTAGTACATCTGGAGGTGGAAAATCCAGCTTTGCTCCTTTTGTTACTTATATACGTATCTATTTTATTACACCTCTTTGGTTTTGCAAATAAAATTAAGTTAAATTACTAAGGCATTATATCTTTTGTAACTTTGATTGTAAATGTAAATTCAGGCACTAGTTTGGGAATAATAAAAGGTGGAGGGTGTCCAGTCAGGCTAAGCCGAAACCCACGGTTTGTGTTTGAGGATAGAATATTTTCAGAAAGAGGAAAACTTAAAACCTACCACCTCTTAAAATAAATAAAACTACATCTGAAAATACAAGCACACTGGTGAACAATTTCATAAAATAAGCCAGGGAGCGGGGCGGGGCTCCAACCTTAAGCCTTACCAATAAAATACTCAAGTACTAGCGACATAGTGACTTCTAAGTAGAATTGATTCGGCAACGCTTTACTTAACTTTATTTTATGTCGTTCTCTACTAGTTCGCCTTGACTTAAATTATCTAATAACTTTTACTTCATTTATTTACCTACTTACATATATTATTTCCTAAAGGTTCTGCTATTTGATTTACCTTAAAGTTTATAGTTTCCTTATGAAGTTCTATTAGGAGGATTATTCTTCAGAATAGTGGTTAGGTTAGTTAGGACACACCATTCCTTATCAGCAAAGAAGTTTGGGTTACTACTTATACACAACGTAGGGTTGACGATCACCTGGCCGATTCATAAACCTCAGTGAACCCCATTCTAGTAACCATGCCAAGTAGGATTTTATCTATTCGGATTCTGTGTTTCGCGTTTGTAGGTAGACTAGTAAAAAAAAAAAAAAATAGGGTAGGGTAGGGGATTGACATTACAATTTGGTGCCGTGACCAGGATAGTAAACGCTGGGTTACTACGGGTCCTTTTCATGAATTCATAAGAGTTCTTTCTGTTGACGGTTTTATTGACATTATTAAACTCAAATATGGTCACGTTACAATTTGCTGTACCGTGACCAGGATACGCTTTTTCGGGGTTTCCGCAGATTAGTTAAATACATGTTTTACTTTACTTTCAATGGTGTGTCATTTTATGGCTACTTCAGAGTTGGGAACACTTTGGTTCAAAGTGGTTACTTTTGTAGCCACAATTTGTTGCCGTGAAAGAGGAATGATAAGAATGTTGTTTTATAGGTTTTATGTTTTGTTAACGTCATTAGGGTTATTATTAGAGAGGCTTTTGTTTATATAGGGGGTCGAATACAAACCACGGAAGGTTTAGTTCCATCGATTTTCTTAGGCTCTAGTAGAGCCGGTACTATTTAAGATAGAGAGTGGAGTATGTTCGATTTCTAGTGAAGCAAATATTTTTGATGGAGGGTCAAATAAAAGAAAACCTAAATGGATTGGTAGTTTACGTTGTTATATTGAAACCTATCTGAAAGGGGGGTCGCAAAAGAAACTGTTAGTGGGTTATTTTTCATGTTTTACTTATCTGTCTGAAATAAAATAATGGGGGTCGTTAGGTCCGTTCTTAAGTTATGTAAGCATTTTAGTAGTTGTTATCTGATAGGGAGTCGCATTTGAAACTGTGGGGGTCGTTAGAGATGTTGAAATGAGTCGTGTAAACGTTCTAATGATAATTCTTATATAAAAGGGGTCGTATGAGAAGCTGTTAGTGAGTGGGATATTAGTTTATCCGTTATAAAGTCACGGGGGGAGTAAGGTTTGTTCATAGTTTATGCTTGCGTTTGAGTAAAGTCAACACTAGATTGGCGTCTTGTATAAAAGTATGGGGGTCGTTAGTTATAATTATTCGAGTCATGTAAGCTTTCTTCTAAAAAAGGAAAAGGAATCTGTTAATGTCTGACAGGGATATAGGGACATTTGAAACTATGGGGGTCGTTAGCTTACATGTTTATCTAAGGCATTAGTCTTAATCAGGCGAACTTCTTACTGATCTATTGACTTTTTATTTGATTTTAATAATTTTCTTTTTAACTTCTAGGTTCCTCCCATATGAGAGACGAAAAGAAAATTCATTTATGAATAAACCATTTTGGTAGAGGGTAGATAATTTTATTTGGGGAATCATTTAGTGCAGATAAGGCTTAGTCTTTTGCAAATATGCGTAAAGCGTAAAATTTATTCCAAATGTTGTTTGCCTGGAACAGATGACCGACAAACATAAGTTTTTCTTTCTTTTAATTAAGCGTTTTTGCGTAAAATGTTTCGATACTTAGCAAGAATTAGATATGAAACTTGATTTCTTTTAGATATAACAGTTAAAATGAGTAAAGTTAGTGCAGCAGCGTGATACATACAGAAAAGAAAATATGATGAAATTCCGAGCCTTTTTTTTATTTCATCGCGAATGGCGTAGTTTCGCGTTTTGCATTGCATTTGGCGTAACTTCTTACATGGCAAAAGTAGTTAGTTATCCCAACTTTAATTTTAGGACTTATACAAGAAGAACACACACGTTCAAGTTGACTTGTGTTTCCTTCTTATTATGTTTTTAAAATTTATGTTACATGTTTAGATTTAAGAGATTGGGCGGGAGTCTAAGAGTTACGCGTCTCGATGTGGCGACTCCTCTGTCTTAGGTGATGATGAAAATCAGAACCTACAGGAGGTTTTGCTGGACCTTTTACACGGACTTTTGGCTACTCGCTACAACAAAAGATTGTGTTTGTCCTTTCTGTTTATTTAAGAATATGGGCGGGAGTGTAGGAGTTACGCGACTCGGTGTTAGGAATCCTCTGACTTAGGTGATGACAAGTTCAGAGCCTACAGGAGTTTTCCTCGGACCTTTTTCTCGGACTCTTCACTACTCGCTGCAACAAAAGATTGTGTTTGTCCCGTGATTGTCCTTTTTGTTTGTAAATGTTTCATCTTTTTCAGGAGCTCTAAGCGTAGTTTTGTATTATTAACATTGCATTTGGCGTAATTTTGTACATTGCACAAAATATAATTGGATACTTATTCCATATTTTCCAGTGTAAAGTAATTTTAATTAACAGTAGGAACTTGATAATGAAGTTATTACCGTTTCTTTTCAATTAGGTAAATAAAATATGTAATTTAATAATAGTAGTTCAACAGTTTTAAAAATATTCACTGATAGTAAGGCATTGAGGTTCTGCTTGAGGGAGTGAAATTGTGAATGAGGGCGCCTTGACAGAAGAGGAGCATGGAAGGTTAGGATGTAAAGTTTGGGTTTTGAGAGAGGATGTGAATTTGTGAAAGTTACCTTGGATCCTTGAAAGGTGATATAATAAAAGTTTTAAAAATAAAATGTGTGAAGGCTCTTTCAGGATTTCAATAGCCACCTATTAGTGAATACAGATATTGCATACCCTTTTAGAAAACACTACACTTACAAGAGGAAGTCATATGAAAATTTGAAGATAGGTATACATTGATTTACCCAAAATCAATGTTGGTATAAGACAGCAGTCATTTCTGTGTTTAACAGATGTTTCGTATGAATTCTGCACTATACACGCAGCACTCAAAGCAAGATGGAAAAACCCAACGCTTTTTCCCCCACACACCATCTTTAATTTTTATTAATGGTGACACACATTATTCCGGGTAGTTAGCGGTGTAGATTTGCTATGGAATTCAAATAGGCGATTCTAAATTATGCGCGATCAGATATTCGGCAAAAGGGTATTGTTGTTTTGCGTAGGGGCAGCATGGGTATCATTTTTCAAATCATGATATATCGAGTATTGACTTGATGCGGAATGCTGGGTCATTAGGACAGAGGGATTATCACACGTCTCTTCCTTGCGCAAAGCTTGGATTTAACCCGCTGAATAGATTTTTGCTCATTCTCTAAGAGTTGTCAATAATTTTGGATTTCATGTTGGGTTTATTGCTGCTGACGACTCGGATTAGTTCCACACCACACAAGATACATTTTTGGAGGGATATGCAATTTCTTTAAATTAGATTTTTGTGTTGGTTAAATAATTTTACACTGACTTTCCATTTGTGCCTACCATTTTTGTGCGAGCTTTTGCGTAGTTCATCAATGAAGGATGTTTTCTTGTGTAATGGAAGCAATTTTACTTTTCCATGACTGTGGTCTGTTGGTTTATCAATGTAGCGTGAACGTTATGAAACTCAATGATCTTTGATGATGTACATGAGCGTTCCTCTTACAAAACCTGACAGACTGACAACTTAGGAAAAGGAGAGGAGTTGTTATTTAAGGACATAAATAAGCTAACAGAATCCATAGCTTGGATATATTTTGTTGACATTTTGCCTAAAGACACTTAAGATACACGGAACAAATGAGGATTTATGAAAAGTTGATGCTAGGTTAGAGTAAAATGCTTGGTCAGAATAATGAACAAGTCATGTGAATTTTACAGAATTATCTGTCTGTTTCATAAATCACTCCACTTACATGCAGCAAACAGCGCAATGCAAACTTCCCCACACTCAAAGAAATCTGCTTTATTTACAAACT
Organism: Phthorimaea operculella; assembly: GCA_024500475.1. Classification (NCBI taxonomy): domain Eukaryota; kingdom Metazoa; phylum Arthropoda; class Insecta; order Lepidoptera; family Gelechiidae; genus Phthorimaea; species Phthorimaea operculella. The sequence goes on along the minus strand of JANFCV010000002.1, from coordinate 4,329,475 downwards.
TCATAATTTGTCAAACGTTGTATTTATAATTATTTTCTCAAATTAAAGAAAAAGTTGTCGATCTAGGAAGACTTAATAGAATCTAAAACTTTGGGATAGAATAAAAATATTCCTCAATAACTCGAAAAGTCGTACCATGCGGGCGATGAGTTATTTCAAGTTTGCGATTCTACCAATAAAAGGAAAATAATTGGTAGTCTTTCTTAAGATGTGACAATTTAAACACATACATTTTAGTTCAAAAATAAAGAACTAACTTAAATTCTTTGGAAAATCGGGTGACATATTACACACTTGAGAATCTTGGTTGTGAATAAGCAGGTTTATTTGTAAACTTATTCAGATTGTTGGCGGTTGCTAAGAGTGGTCGAAATTTCGAGTTAAGTTTTGGTCAATTGAATGAATATGACTGGAGCTATTAAAGTCAACATGTTTTGACACGGGTGTACAAAGCTGGTTCAATTTCAAATCCTAAGATTCAGAGTATTGGTTAAAACGGTTTTGTATAGTACCACTCAGGTCGGCTGGCTTCACAAACTAGTTCCCCTAGATAAAAGAATGTGTTGTCCTTGTGAAGGTGATTTTTTATTCATGGCTAATAATTTAAAAGCTTGAAATTTTTGTCATTTTAGTGGTTGCTGACCTTTTGAAGCATTACTTCACAGACATCTTGTTTACATTCTGGGCAGAGCGTCAATAACATATTTAGTACGAATTATATTTGTGTAAACTCAAAATATTATTGAGTCAGGAAAATTTCCTTCGTTGAAGTTTAAAATCAACTCCAGAAATTTGGGGGTCGGGTGTAATGGTTCAGCCAATCACGCACAAATATAATTCCTCAATATTAATATTTTTACTAACAATATGCTTTGTTTATGAGCACATTTGGGATGAAAGTCATCTTTCAATAATGCATAATTCTTTCATACCATAAATTGCGCTCAGTTTAAACACAAATATCAGAATAGATGCGTTTTGTTTGTGGCAACAGAAATTTCAAAGATAGTTGAACGATTTATGTTTCATAATAGACCAGAAATAATATGTTATATTCCCAAATCAATGTTGATTCTAGCCAATTCGTGCATAGTAGCACCATCTATTGATATTGCACAGAACTAGCTGAATGATACGTGACGTGAGGCAGTGCGCTGTTTTACCAGTAATATCTGAGCAACAGGATTGGAGTCGAACGTAAGAAGGGCTGCGATTGGTCGTAACAGCATCGTAACATGCTCTGGGGGATATTGCTACTGGTTGATATACTTATTTCGACCAGCCAGACTCCGACTGCCCGGCGCGTTAGGACACCCGCCGCGGGTGCGCGGGCGACGCGGGGGTGGGCGGCCGCCGGCCTGAGGCGCTTCACTTTTTTTTCAGGACGGCTGAGCGAGCGGCCGGGTGCGACTGCCGGCTGCCCGGACACCGCTCGGTGCGGCGCCATTTTCCTTTAGTTAACTTTGAAGAAACCCTGGTAAGGCCTTTTATTTTCTCTGATTTTACAATTTTTATTCCATTCTATTTAAAAGTGGTTTTGATTTTTCTGTGTTATTTTGTGCCTAGGATGTACGTTGCTGGCAGTTCGCGTGTGTTCTATTTTGCGGTTTCTAGATTAATTTTCATTGTGTTGCTATCTCGTGTTTATTCTACCTGTTTCCCATTTGTCTATTACGTATGTGATAAACGTAATCATGCCATTGATAAATTCTAACTGTTTTGCAAGTATGTATAGTGCGTGAGTGATAGCGGCTAGCGGGAAGACGGAGAATCGCCGCGAACAGTTTTGTTTCTACCCTCTTATTCTTGCTTCGCGGTGGCGTCATCATTCCTATGGCGGGTCTCACACCTGACATCCGTCGCTGCGCATTTTTCGCTCACACAATTTGTATGAGAAGATGGCATATTGCAGGTAAATGGGAAAAGTAGGTAGATAAAAACAGGATAACCGAGTGAGTATGACATTATTGACAGTGGGCTCGATAGGCAAAGTTGTGGAAAAAAAATCGTAACCGTTTTAACCGACTGTTGAAAACAGGGTGTCACATCGATATGTGTGTAAAAGGAAATTTATAAATCCTATATTGTTTTGATTTGTTGAAAAATGAAGAAGTAACCGACTTGGAAAATTGTTGAGTACGGTATGGTTTATTTCTTGTTGTGAACAAGGGCGAACTATCCAGCAGTGGAATCGCAATCTGGTTTATATGGACATAAGATTTATACATACTATAATAGGTTAGCGTTACAAGTAAAGTAGATGATTGGTGAGACAATACCGCCAATCTTCGTAGTAGGTAGGTAGATTATTTACTGAAGCTCATGTCTAGCAGTGGAGTGTGGTGTTTAAAGGTGTGTAAAACCGATTAATGATGTAGTAAAGGATAGTGATGAAATAGCATAATTTGTTCATACAACTTATTTTACGGGATGACTTTAGAATACTGACCCACGAATATTGGGTAACTAAAAGTCGCATTCTATAGGGGGTGATTCTAGCTTTCATTTGATACTATTTTCAGTGTGCGGAAACGTCTAGAAATAAAGTTATGAGGTAACTTTAGAATACTGACCCACGAATATTGGGTAACTAAAAGTTGCATTCTATAGGGGGTGATTCTAGCTTTCATTTGATACTATTTTCAGTGTGCGGAAACGTCTAGAAATAAAGTTATGAGGTAACTTTAGAATACTGACCCACGAATATTGGGTAACTAAAAGTTGCATTCTATAGGGGGTGATTCTAGCTTTCATTTGATACTATTTTCAGTGTGCGGAAACGTCTAGAAATAAAGTTATGAGGTAACTTTAGAATACTGACCCACGAATATTGGGTAACTAAAAGTCGCATTCTATAGGGGGTGATTCTAGCTTTCATTTGATACCATTTTCATAGTGAGGAAATGTTTAGAAACAAAGTTATGAGGAACTTTAGTATTCGGACCCACGAATATGGGATACCTAAAGGTTGCATTCTATAGGGGATAATTCTAACTTTCATTTGATACTATTTTCAGTGTGAGGAAATGTTTAGAAACAAAGTTATGATGTAACTTTAGTATACTGACCTCCGAATATGGGGGAACTAAGGGTTGCACTCTGAAGGGGGTTATTCGAGCATTCATTTAATACCATTCTTAATGTGAGGAAACGTTTAAAAGCAAAGTTACGGGGTAACTTTAGTATCAGGCGGTACGAATTTAGGTTCAATAAAGGTTGAGTTTTGTAAGGGACAATTTTAGATTTCGTTTGATACTATTCTTAGACTGAGGAAATGTATGGGAAACGAGATACGGGAAGACTTTAGTATCCAACGATACAAGTTTAGGGTTGGAAAAGGTTGCTTTTTGTAGCAGGCAATTTTAGCCTTCCTTTGATGCCACTTTTAACCTGCGGAAATATTTAGAAGAGGAGATATAGATTAATATTGGTATTTGCGGTCACCCATCCATTTGCGGTCACCCATCCATTTGCGGTCACCCATCCATTTGCGGTCATCCATCCATTTGCGGTCACCCATCCATTTTAGGTAACTCATCCATTATCGGTCACCCATCCTTTTGGTTATTTAACTGTTCATGCTCATAATTCTTGCGGGGTAGACAAATAATAGAAATGGTATTGTTTCATGGTAAAGTTTATCGTTTGAAATAATTTGATAAAGCTCGGTTTGCATATAAGTTTATAAATTAAATCAACAATAAGATAATAGTTATTTGTTGTCAACCTTCTAGTACTACTAGTAACTTGCTTAGAAATAAAAATATAATGACACCTACAAAAATGGAAAGCTTTTTAGGGTTGTGACAATTTAGCACATATCTTTGGTTCAAAAGAAAGAACGAATTTTAATTTTGGGGAATCGGGGAGACAGACTGACTGTCTGACGTAGATTCCTTGTTCCAAGTAGATTCAGTAAAAAGTAAATTCAGAAAAGAAAAATTATTCCAAACACTTGGCCATAAAAGTAGCTTCCTTGTTTTGCAATACAAAATGCCTTATATTGGACAGCTAGTACATCTGGAGGTGGAAAATCCAGCTTTCGCTCCTTTTTGTTACTTATATACGTATCTATTTTATTACACCTCTTTTGGTTTTGCAAATAAAATTAAGTTAAATTACTAAGGCATTATATCTTTTGTAACTTTGATTGTAAATGTAAATTCAGGCACTAGTTTGGGAATAATAAAAGGTGGAGGGTGTCCAGTCAGGCTAAGCCGAAACCCACGGTTTGTGTTTGAGGATAGAATATTTTCAGAAAGAGGAAAACTTAAAACCTACCACCTCTTAAAATAAATAAAACTACATCTGAAAATACAAGCACACTGGTGAACAATTTCATAAAATAAGCCAGGGAGCGGGGCGGGGCTCCAACCTTAAGCCTTACCAATAAAATACTCAAGTACTAGCGACATAGTGACTTCTAAGTAGAATTGATTCGGCAACGCTTTACTTAACTTTATTTTATGTCGTTCTCTACTAGTTCGCCTTGACTTAAATTATCTAATAACTTTTACTTCATTTATTTACCTACTTACATATATTATTTCCTAAAGGTTCTGCTATTTGATTTACCTTAAAGTTTATAGTTTCCTTATGAAGTTCTATTAGGAGGATTATTCTTCAGAATAGTGGTTAGGTTAGTTAGGACACACCATTCCTTATCAGCAAAGAAGTTTGGGTTACTACTTATACACAACGTAGGGTTGACGATCACCTGGCCGATTCATAAACCTCAGTGAACCCCATTCTAGTAACCATGCCAAGTAGGATTTTATCTATTCGGATTCTGTGTTTCGCGTTTGTAGGTAGACTAGTAAAAAAAAAAAAAAATAGGGTAGGGTAGGGGATTGACATTACAGGTTGAGATAGTATAAATATTTCTTTACTGCGACAAAGAGTGGCCTGTTTGTGTTGGTTATTACCAAATGTGGTGATTAATTATGTAGCTGAATACAGACGCTTCTAAACCAGACCACCCAGACTTTAGCACAGAAAAGTATAATTTTATCCCCTTAGGAAAGTAAGATTAAATGTTCTTTTTTTGTGAAAAGTTAATCCTATTTCATTCAAAAGTAAAATGATTATAACAATTTATTATTACTTTATAATTATACTAGCTGGTGCCCGCGAACTTTGTCGCATTATATTTAGATTTATGAACGTGAGGTTCTCGCATGCACCGCATGATTTTCGGCGTTTTGTGAAATCCAGTTTTTATAGAAACCTAACCTAACCTTTACCTATCACGTCCTATATTGGGTGAAATCTAGTAAAGTGATAAACAGGAAAAAGATATTTGATTTATAGATGAAAGATGGATTTTGGCATATATAAGTAGCTTTCGTAGAATCATTGTATTATCAACTTTAGGTTTGTCCAAGAACTACGATAAGGTCGTTAAGAAATATTAAATAAATTTAATAATTATGAAATGTTTGTGGTGTACGTACAGACCCTTAGTTTGCACCCAAAACACTACTTGCAATAAGCTTTAATAAGCTATATTTACCGTAATCATTATACTACAATAATTTAGATTCAATAAAAGTTACTTTCATGAATTAGTAAATTAAAAAGTCTTTGCTTACTTTTTCCTAGCAAAGTCATAATGAAATACAGAGTAAAAACTGCGAGAAAATACCTACCGATTTTAGGTCCTTTGGCTATATCCTTTCTCCCTATATAAAGACTGGATATCATAGCACACATCGCCGCATCAAATAACAATGTCAAAAGTTATAATTTCAGCAGCTTTTGACAGCAAACCACAATCTTACCTCAATATAGTCCAGTGCGTGTGTGTGTTATTTGCCTTACTGCACAAAATAGAGAATTTACAGAAGGACAACCCGCCTCTTCGACAATTTCTTTATACCAACACTCTAGGGTTGCTAATTCTTCTCACAGATTATTTGAAATGAAGTACCTGGGTAGGTACTGGTTTAAGCAAAATTAGGTAAATTACTTACATCACACCACACTTAAACTAGGTATACCTATACAAAAATATTTTGCACTTGCTTGACGTCATTCTAACGCCCCCGCTCCGGGTCGTTCCTGGTGCAGAGGCTGTCCATTGCCATTCAACGTGGTAACGCGGCGAGTGTGATGGGCACCTTTGCGCCGGGAATGTCACGGGGCGGGATATTCGACTGACCCCTTTAGCTTTAAGTTTTACTTTAATTCGTTGTGTATTTAGCACGTCGGGCAGCACCGAACACTGTTGACACTCGCTACTAGCCGGTTTGAGACGGTTTGGTTTCTCGCATAAACGACGGCGTGTGAGTACATACATTTCCTTGTAGCCGTCTCTCTGTATCAGGCGCCCGCCAATACTTACTTTGTGCTTACTGCATAGTTTGGTAACGAGATACCTTGCGATATCAGCGGCTAGCAAATATTGTGCTAAGGCCAACGCCTCCCTCGTAATTCTCACGGCAGCAGCTAACAATTTTCTTGTTTGTTAAATGAGCAAGACTGTGGAACTAGCAACTAGTGTGGTTTCGCGTGTTAGCAAGGAGATAGTAATCTGGGGCGCAATCCATAGTTCAAATACGGCCAAGTGGCGTAGAATACAACTTTGAACCGCATTGCTGTGTCAATGCTAGCACTTGTGCGTGCGTCGCTGTTTTAGCAAGCAATGTACGTCACCGCTTTGAATTTAAAGTGTTTTTCAGTAAGGCCAAGGGGCATGCCCTGCTTAATTAATGGAGGCGTATCGCGTGGGTACGACCCATTTGTATCGCCTAAAGTCGGATGTTCATAGAAGAATTGTAAGCGATACAATTCTTTGGATGTTTTCAAACACTTACGGCGCTGTGTGATAATGCGAACTGCATGTGCTAATCGCTGATTTGAGCCAAAGATTAGTATAAGGTTTTAGTTTCAACTTACGTAAGAACTTTAAAAAGTAAAAATACGTATACGAATCCAATTAGTAGCAATATGCTACGCCGTAGCGATCTCGTAGCACGGTTACAAAAGAGATAAACTACAAATAACAAGACGCAAATGCACGACAAAAACTAAACTTGAGTCATCAAAGCGCCATTTAGATTAGAAAATAAATGAAGTCATTATCTAATTAGCGGAAATGTATGCAAATGCAAATTCGCTTTGTATTTGCAAGAAAATGACTTTAAATAAACACAAGAAAGCCTTTGAACAAGTACATAGGTAATTATAATAATGATGGCAACCCATTTTCTTCTTTTAGTGATAATTACCACAAGCTGTTGTAATTATTATAATTGTTATTGTCATACAAAATTAACCCTATCTTAAGGCCAATACAATCTTACGATTAGGTTTTATCCTGTTTAAAAATGGTTACTTTTGACTATGTTGGTATTTAATGATTTTAATACCAAATCCCAAACCGCGAAATTCAAAGAATGCACCTAGGTACATTAATTTCGCTATGATTGAAAAGGAATAATAATATACCTAATCATAACGTTTGAGAAATTAAATGATACGTTACATTTCTTTTGCACAATAAAGATTACGATCAACCACATACAAAAATGAAAATGAACGCAAAGCACGTTTTATATTATTCTGTTGCAAAGCGCTTGCTCTTAACAATAAGGTACATAAAATAATGTATAATACCCACTTAGCAGCTTTCTCCACTCTTTTATGTCGACAAGAAAGCACATTACGAGAAGCGAGGCATTCTCGAATTACCTGTCAGAGGCTCCGCTTCAATAACGATAAAAATGAAAAGTCTGATGGAGAATTTGAAACAGAAATTGTCCGTTTTGACTCCGATCCTCCCGTACGGAGTGACAGAATCTTGGGAGGACTTAAACCCTCGCCTTTACCATGCCATCCATATTTATTGGCTGAAGTTTTACGGGATGTGGTACAACGACTTTTCACCGCAATCCGTTGTTTTTTGGCTCCAGTTGATATATACGGCGATCTCCCTGTGGTTGGTTTGTTTTATGCCGGGCATCGGGGAGGTCGTTTATTTATTGAAACGAAGAAATAATATAGGGGATGTCGCTGAAGGGTATACATTTCAACCTTAAATTTTATCCCGTTTTACCATAATTTACACGAAATACATTTAGTTTTATATAACATTTTGTTTGTATAACAGTTTGAAAGAATAGGAACCTATATTCGTAATCGTAAAAATGTGGCAATATATACTCGATTTGGGAATATTTGCTCGACGTTATAATTCAGTTTCATAAAATAATTTCACTTTGCTCACTTTTAAAATTCCCTTGACATTTGCCTTCGCTATTCCAATTGTGTTTTGGGCGACTATCGAAAAGTTTCTATGTGTTTTAATTCACTAAATTTCAGTTTATATCTGTTCCTGAGCGAGATGTACACTTACTTTAAAATCGCCGTATTTTGGATGAATAGAGAGAAGATATTGAATTTAATCGAATTTTTGTACTGTGAGGAGTTTAAGCCGAAGGAAAAAGAGCACCGAGCCATAGTGCGCAGGAGCATAGAAAGAGCGCGCAATGTCATGACGTACTACTCTACGATGTGTGTCGGTGCTGTGTCTGGTAAGAATCAAAGTTATTTTCTCATATCTTCTTCTATATGAGCTTAGCTCTTGTTGGTGGACATACGCTTTTCATATTACTAATTAGATTGGGGCATTCATTTTAAGTAATGTAAAATGTTGATTTTGGGTCTGTATGAATATGACATCATAGATTATATTTCAAACATGACGATTGATATAAGTAAACGTCAATGCTATGCTAGTCAACGCGTACCTATTCTTATCAACAATATCGTTCTAGTTTACGAATATTTTCCGGATCACGTTTCCTATTTTATTTTATTGTCCAACTCCGTGGTACTCGCAAGCTAGTAAAATCCAAATAATGAGCAAAACCACATTCAGACTTACCCAAAAAACAAATACTTAAATTTTTTCACTATACTAGAGTAAACAAGCAGAAGTATCGCACATTTTGTTTTTTAATAATAACCGGAATGCGGTAATTTCAATTTTATATTTTGGGTTTAGAATCCGCCACGTTGAATTTATGAAAATATAGTCCGTGTTAATTGCGCAGCTAAGACGAATCTAACAACACCTTATAATGTGCAGATCCGCCCAGCCGTTTGGGGTGTGGCCCGTGATTAAACAAAGTCTTGTCCTTATACATGATATACCCACCCACATACTTACATACAGACAAACTAACAAAGAATTTCTGAGGCAGTGGGAAAAAATAAGTAGGTACTATTAAAATATTTATTTATTTTAGGACAAAATCTAAGTAATTTTTATATGTGAGCTCTACACACTAATCTCTTATCTCTAACTAAATACTTAATAAAAGCGGCTTAGGGTAGGATTAGACAAAATAATAAAATAAAGACATTATTTCGGGCATTTTCATTTTCACGTTATTCTGGCAATTGAATAAACTTTATCGCATTTCAGTGGGAATAATCATGCCAATAACTGAGAACTTTGAAGTTTTGCCGACGAACGTGGAGTATCCATTCTTCAGTGTATATAACTCACCATGTTATGAAATTATTTACGCTCATCACGTAAGTGTATTCTGCTTACATTTTGTTACTGTTTTTTTTTATTCTAATATTTAACCGCACAATTTTTTAATAATATTCGTATGTTTCCTAGAATTTATCTTGTGAAAATTTTCGCCAAATTGCAAACGTAAAGCGACTGTTTACTCAAAGGGGCTATATAATTCCATTCAGTCTGGATTTATCAGAATTTCAGTAATTTAACTTCTAAGAATCATTTAGCAAAACCTTATTTAAATCATCTATTGAAAACTAGAAATATTCTTCTACTACTAACCTAGCGAAGCGATAATCTATTGACTGGTAGAGCTTTGTTATGGTTATAAAACAACTAACAACGCCGTTTAAGATAACGTAGGCAGTAATCAAAACTGCAGCAGGAAAGAGTCTTTTATGAAACTGGCTAAAATTTCACCGTACTGACAATCAAACTAGGAATCTCCGCATGGAGCAAACGATCAGACCGCTATACCTAGACCGTGGGATGCTAATCTATATTGTAAAAATATCAAATGGCATTTGGGCATATTCCAAGCATACTCTGTATCTTGCCGGGAATCACCGTCCGGCACTTGGGCATCAGCATAATTGGCAATTTGGCTCACAGGTCTACTACAAGCCGGCGACCTGCATAATCGACGGCGTTATGGACACATTATTGGCCGCCTTTGTCGCATCTGCCAGTAAGCATTATTACATTCACACTGATTAAACGGACACTCGGCGAAAACACCGACGTACGAGAAAATCTTTTGTAGTAATTTGTTAGGTACATGTGTACCTAATGTTTAAGTTTTAATTATGTTTTTAGGTTTTTTGCCAGCAGTTTAGTGAAATGGCCATATTTGTCGCATCTGCCAGTAAGAATACAATAATGAGACTGATTGATTATACATTGGTTAAAAGATCGCTTGGCGAAAACTCCGATATTTATTTCATGCAAGACCATTTCGAGAGAGAGGCATTCCTTTCTCTTTTTTCGTTTATTTATAAAAGTGAAAGAAATTGCTAATCACAGCTGCATTCGAGAGTATCATTTATTCCATCACATCAGCCTATAGTAATCCATTTCTGGCTGTATGCATAAAGGCCTTCCCTAGGGTACGCCACAAGACACAATCTCAGTATTTTCGAAATCCAGTTGCTACCATACGCTGTCAGCTTTAAGCCAACAGTCTATTCATCTGACCGGAGGGCGTCCAACACTACTACTACAGCTTACTTATCTTTTACGTATTTCTTATTATTTTCTTATACTAATTTTGTGATTTATCATGGTTTATTTTTCAGTTGGCCAGATAGAAATTTTATCATATAACATCCGTAACTTTGCAATGGTAGCCGACCGCCGGCGCCGGCGCGATATTGCAGCTAACAAATACTTAGGCAATAGTTCGGAGGACTATTCAAAGGCCGTGCTTCGGGAGTGCATCATACACCATAACAGCATTATAAAGTAAGTGGTAACATCATGATCATGTCATAAAATAAAATCTATTGAAGAAAATGTCAAAGAGTATGTAAAACACAAACAAATACAAACAAATGTCATTGATTTAGTTGACGTCTTCCATCAACTTAAAGTAAGTTGAAGGAACGTAGCGTTGTTGTCGATTCGTTGATCCACACATACAATATACATACATACCCACATATCACCCGTTTATCCCCTGCTACATGAAAAAACAGGAAGGTAAAAAGTTCTACCGTTCTACGATAAGTAAAATAATTTCATTCTATAAGATGACGCGGTATAAGCAAGAGAATGATAGCTACCTACATTCTGAATTATTTCCTTTTGAGCACCTGCTCAGTTATACTAATTTATTTTGAGTAATTTTGAACGAAAATTATGCTGAACTGAAGTCAGTGGTAGTAAAGCTTCATCAAAGTTTGTAAAATTCCAAACAAGTTTTAATTTTCTACATTCAGGAACTAAATCGTTCAATGTAACTTTCTCCGTGTAGGCGTCTACAAAAATGCGCAACCTTTTTTTGTTTGTAACGAACTTCCAGAACCGACTGTACAAAAAAATAAAGTGGATTGCACACGCGTCGGACGACATTGCGGTCTGTGACCATACGAACGACAGCCTGTGGCAACCGCAATTTGATATGCGATTTTTCTGGGATTTTCTAAACTCAAAAACTTAACGCCAAAAATCCGTATCCAGCCAAATAATGCGAATTCACACGGTGCGTGTGTTCTTCGTCTAAAATGTTTTTTTTTTCATATTCAACGAAAGAATGGATTCAAAATTTGCATAGCTAATAGGGTATTCTTTGTGAGAAAGGAAAAGGAAGTGCTTTCAAAAGTTTGTTCCAGAATTACGTGCGAAAAATAAAAAGATGTTATAAAACTTCTAGCGAAAAAGACTAGGTATTTTGAATTGAAAACTTTTGAATCCTGAGCTTTTACTGTTTTTTCTATAAATAGAACCGTGAATCCTAGTTTTTTCAGCAGAACAACCCGAATACGTGAGTGAGAATCAGTGAGTTTTTCGGTGAAAAAAGTTCTTGTAACATATCGGGAATCGAGAAGTTCAATATAAGGTTAGATTTATCCGGAATCTGTCCTGTATTTAACGACAAATCCTAAAAGTAAACAAGGAACGTGATGTAAATATTTCCAAATATTCATTTGATACAGAAATAAACAGATTCCTTGCCATATTAGAGGCTGTGCATCCCATATCCAAGAGTAACAATAGCCACTAGGTTCCATTGTTTGCACAACTATTACCTACTCGTTACAATGATTTTTTTAAACACAATTTCAATATTAATTAATGCTTCCTTACAAGCGCATAACTCACGCCTACATGGATAACAATTAATACTTGTGCCTTCCTAGTTTCAAATGCTTTTGTTTCCAGATACGTGTCAATGATAGAGAGCGCTTTCAGTCTAGCGTCGGCGCTACAATTCATGCTGAGTGTTATGGTGCTCTGCCTGATCGGTATCCAATTCCTGTCGGTACGTTGAGATACTTCACTTTGTATAAACAGCTTTCCATGCTTTGCAAGCTATTCTGTTCTGCCACTTTGCCAATAAAATCCTGACTAAAAAATAATTTTACAAAGCTATGTTTATCTGTTGATGAATGGCTGAAGTAGGCTTAACACGCAAGTAAACAAAATGGGTCGTTGCTGTTCTGCGTCGAATAGTGAAACGAGCAAGTAGGCATGCCGCTTTTTTTCGTTTTACTGGATTTTATTTGTTTCACTTCGACCGAGTGGGTAGGTAGCGTTCCATCAGTTAGGTGCATGTGTCTGTCATATATCTACCTACTGCATGATATACCTATCTAGACACACGGCAGTGTGTCCGCCAAGTTCGAGCAAAGAACCGACACACCGGCCGTGGGTTATATTACACGAACCATTTCGGGCCAAGTTCGACCCACCTATAACTCAAAATCTATTTTATCTACGCATATGAAATTTCTAGTATCTGTCGAGATCTACTTACTTATCTAAAATACAAAATTTCATTAATGTACCTATTGTAGGTCTTGAGATATTGACGTCAGAAAATCGCTATTTTTACTATACACTCACTGACTGACTGACTCACTCATCAAAAACCTAGACCACTTCCAATGGTCGTATTGACTTGAAATTTGGCATGGAGGTAGGTCTTTAGGTCAAGGTAAAGGAAAAAATCTGAAAATGGCTAAGTGTGAGTCGGTTTTAAAAATAATGAAGGTGTAAATTCATACCCCTAAGGAACTAAAACAAAAAAATTATCTATATCTTCCAATGGTCGTACCGACCTAAAATTCGTTACGAAGGTTTGTATTTAGTCAGAGTAAAGTATAAATGAGATATTTCCTTACCTAACTTAATCATAAGAAAAAAAGAAAATAAACCTTACAAAAATAAATGAAATCCCACCCAAAACATAAATGTGAAAGGCTGCCAAGTTCGATAATATTGGAATGCTTCGCCTATAAAAGAAGTGAGATCTAAATAAGTACCAAGTTCCATACACAGACCTCAGTTAAAAATAGTTACAGGAATGCACACTTGATTTTTCGCAGTTTGGAAATAAGAATCTACTTTCCAAACTGGAACTTGGTACTTATTTAGATCTCACTTCTTTTATAGGCGAAGCATTCCAATATTATCGAACTTGGCAGCCTTTCACATTTATGTTTTGGGTGGGATAGTTATGTACAGGCACTGTCCACAATGTATGGGATCGGAAGAGATTAGCACTGGACCGTGAGGATTGGTGCAATAGAAAAGAGATTTTTATCCTGCAGTGGGTGGATGTAAGCTGATGGCTGAATACATATATGTAGGTCGAAATATGAAAAAAAAAACTTGTACCTCCCATAAACCAAATCAGCTAATCGGCAATTTGGTGTGAGACATATTCTTTTTAACGTTTACACCTATGTTCCTTGGAAAAGTTGTTTCTTATCATTAGCCCGTCCTGCGTTTTCGCTATCGCTCATTACTAAATGTATAAAAGTAGCTGGTGCATGCGTTGTCATGGAAAAAATCGTAACTATCTGAACCTATGCTTCCACTTACTGAGGTCTGTTATAGGTCTATTGGGATTGTAATGCACTCACAGTGCTATATTATTCTCACAAGTGAAAATAAGAAATAGATAAAATGACATGCATCGACCGGGGATCGAACTTATTCTCACAAGGCCGTGCATCGATAGCTCAGTGGCAGAGCGGTGGGGCGTTTACCCATGCGGCCCGGGTTCGATCCCCGGTCGATGCATGTCATTTTATCTATTTCTTATTTTCACTTGTGAGAATATTATAGCACTGTGAGTGCATTACAATCCCAATAGATTGATTAAGCAAGCTTCATCATATGGTTTGAATTTCACTCATAATGTGGACTAACCATGTAGTAAGTTCTAAATACTTTCTACAGATGTCGCTGGATCGTCGCTTGGAGACGAGCATCAAGAGATAGATAATTTGGCGTTCATCGGCCGTGCATCGATAGCTCAGTGGCAGAGCGGTGGGGCGTTTACCCATGCGGCCCGGGTTCGATCCCTGGTCGATGCATGTCATTTTATCTATTTCTTATTTTCATCTGTTATAGGTACATAAATAATATCACGCTTACATCCCTTGCGGGGTAGGTATAGCGTAAGTGGCTGTAAAAACGTCCATTTACACCTAATGAAACGCTACCCACTCGGTCTACGTTATACCTGGCTACGGAATTTCCCTCGTTTTTTTGCCACTCACCTAGCACAAACGTCCACCTTAAACTCTTTAGTTTCACGAGTCGCTACAAGCACTAACTTTATTACCTACTCGGGAAGAAATTAGAAAGCGTGGACCAAACAAACTAGATTAGCCCAGTTCTGTCCGAGTCGTGTTCAGGCTAGTTCCTCGCAGACGTGAGGACAGCAGACTGCTCAGGAACTAGTAGACTGATTGGTTTAGTGTGGATACCACCTACAAGAATCCAGTCTGTGAGTACCTAATTCAATAAAGATGTTTGTCAAGCCATGTGATGCCGGCTTTGAATAATAACACCTCAATTTTCCCCGTGGGTGTCATGAAAAGCGACTAAGGGATAATCATCAGGGAACGGGCAGCAGCGTTCCTTGTGAATGCATCTTGAACTGCGCTCGCTAATCCGCCTGCAAAGCGTGGTGAGTGTAAGGCAAAACGCTCCGATAGCGGGAGACCCACTTCCTGCAGTGGACTGCTATGGCTGTTACGGTCATGATTTTCAAGCAATGCCAGAACCTTCTCTCTAGCTGCAGGTCTAACAAAATGAATAAAAAATAATGTGCTTCAATAATGCTTTATCCCTTACGGGCTAGGTAGAGCGTTAACTTAGCGTTAGGTCCGACAAAGAATGAGGGCCGCTTCAGAAAATAGTGTGTATCGATATAGTGACAGGTTGTCAGCCTGCCTCCTAAAATCTATTCTGCATCACACGACAATGTCAAAACCTGTCATGATTTTACTTTTGGTTGGTTTGGTTTTTACTTTAGTAAAAAATATATGCTGTATAGCTAATTTATAGAAAGGTCGCTTACGGTGCACTGTTTTTGAATTATTAAAAACCTACCCAAAAATCCATAGTAAAGTATTAAAAATAAAGAATGAAAACCCTGCCTAATAATTTGTTTTCATCCATCTAAACCTGGTTTTGCTATTACGCCAGTGGTAGTTACGTTTTATAAAAAAAATATTTTGTTGATTTGTTGCATAGAATGTAGTTGAAATATTTCATAACATCCAGTAAAATTTGAGTTGAAATTCTGTGGTATAATTTTTTTACAAATAAACGTGAATATTGAACAGGGTAGTTTTTGAATAGTTCAAAATATCGTTTCCTGTCTTCAGCTGTTGTTTAAATTGGTATATATATATATATATAGAGCTTTAAGTGGCAGTATGCTTGTCGAACCATTCATAGGTCATGCTTTTAAACCTACCTTTAGTTACATTAAGATACCAATAGAGTACTTTCCCACGCTTGCCCATAAGTTGGCACCCTTTGGCCATCTTCGACCATGCAAGAACACTTTGATTCGTCATTTCAAAATAGCTTTGATACTTTCTGTCCTGTGTGATGCCGGCTTAGAACAGCATCACCCCAATTCTATCAGTGGGTGTTGTAAAAAGTGACTAAAGGATAATCATACAGCGAACGGGCAGCAGCGTTCCTTGCAAATGCAACACCTTGAACTGCGCTCAACAATCCGCCTGCCAAGTGTGGTGAGTTTGGCAATACCCTCCAATAGGGGGAGACCCATAATAGGGGGAGAATAGGGTACGGCAGTGGACTGTTGTAGCTGTTATGGTTATGCTACTTTCTGTCCAGATCGAGGAACCAATGAGCCACCCGATGCAGATAGTTTGGATGATGATCTACCTAACGTGCATGCTCACTGAGTTCTTTATTCTGTGCTGGTTTGGCGACGAACTTATTTGGAAGGTATGTAACAGTAATTTTATAAGAATTTATACTACTGATGTCTATTAAACATTTATCATGGCAAAACTACGAATAGATTGATCGTGGTAAAGGAGTAAAACAATCTGCTTGCAGAGGAATCAGTGTGTCTTTTCAAAGAGGAGGCAAGAGTGATATATGCAAGGCATATTTTTTCATTCTTGTCACATGTTTTAAAAATAATACGTAGTTTTATTCAAGTTTTAAACCTTCTACCCAATGTAGTCCGTTGGCCCATCCAAGAAATACATGAGATCAAGATAAGATGTACGAGAACAGGTCGAAAAAGTTGTGCTAAGCAAGAATCAGAAGAAACATAAAACGGGAGTACATGCCATGCGTCTCATCTTGATGCCATGTGATGTAGGTATTTCCTAGATGGACCGAGGGACTTGATAAGACTTTATCTAGATAAGTACGAGTTGGAGAGAATAAGTAAGTAATTTATCCGATTACCCTGAGAGCAATCCTAATCCGTTGTATGGGCATTAAACATTAAATCATATCTGTAATAATTTCTGGCTATTACTTAGATAAGTTAATATAAATTTGAATTTATAAAGAATCGGCCAATATTTATGACCGCGACAGTCAATAAAAATAATAATAAATACATTTTATTCCCGTAAAAACACAGCGAAAATGGTATAAATATTATTACTTTGCAACATTTCATCTTAACATTATTTCCTACCGTCCAAACATATAATCTTTTTATGCTACTATACCGAGCTGGAAGTTCGTGAGCTGTCAGTTGATAAAAATATTTCTATCTCATTTATGCAACCCACCCGTCCCGCAGCCGTAAAAGAGACAGTTATAGCTCGCTACCGGAAAATTTGCGTTCTGGGTTTACCAGGTTCCCCGTTCGAAATCACCACCAAATTTGTTGATAGTGGCATTATTTTGCTGCCAATAAAATATTCTATGCCCGTATCATTTGTTTTGCTGAAATTATTGTCATATTTAGTAGATACCAAGGCGTAAACTTGGTGATAATTGTAGAGCATTTTGCCACGGCCATATCTTTTTTAAAATGCATTATTACAACCAGAAAAAGAATATGGAGCATAGATCTAGTCCAGAAGAGTTGCCGTGCCAAAAATTGAGTCGATCGGTTGCGAATTGGCAGAGGGATACGTTGAAAGCGTTTGTATGAAAAATAATGACTATAGATCCCTCTTAATGCAACATATCCCCGCCAAAAAAAATGCTTTCGTAATTAAAAAAGAAATGTTAAGCGCTTGGTAAAAAATAGTTTCAGCAGATTTTTTTTGCTGTAGTTAAAATTAATCTCTTAACATACTTTTTATTACATCTGCTGCCAAAAAATAATGATTCTGATAAAAAGAAAATATCGAGCATTAGTTTCAGGAAAAATTATAGAAGCGAAATTATCTATGTAGACTTTTCGAATGTTTATTTTCTAATTACATAGACAGAATTCTTCTACGAATATTTTCTTGGATAGGATTTCAAGATTATTGAAGAAAGTATTAACATTCTTTTTTTTATGTTCCTGTTAGATATCTTGTTCGATTTCGGTTGAAATACTTTTTGTTATTGTTAATAAATACATTTTTACCAAAAAAATACTTGTACCTCCTTTGCTGTGGAATTCCATTGTATTTGGGTCCATTTTTTTTCCTTAACTTCCGGTCTGCTTTTTCGGGAGATTCGAGAATATAGGTTCTTAGATTTGCTTAAAATAATCATTCCCAAAAATTTAGGCAGATATCGAATTTTTTCCAAAAAATGAGGATTGCTCTTACACTAGATTCTCTGCTCAGTTGATAAGTAATATTTATATAAGATTTGTAGGAATACTTGAACCGTATAGTTTGTTAAGGGTTTCTAAGAATTGACTTTTGTTATGTCTGAAGAGCATAAAACTTCGTCAAACAATCTTTTTAATTTGTTGTGGGTTCATTGGTTTTTTGGTTGAGTATATTGGATAAAAGAACTTTGATCATGTCCACAGAGCATAGAGCTTCGTCGAGCAGCGTTCGAGGCTCCCTGGCTGGACATCAGCCCAAAGACCGCCATGTTCATCATCATATTCCTAGAGCGCTGCAACCGACCCCTTAGAGTCACCGCTGGGAAGATATTCACACTCTCATTGAATACTTACACCGTTGTGAGTATTAAACCGCTGTGATGCCGTGTGGTGCCGGCAGAGTAAAATGGCACCACCCCCTCTCTTCCCGTGGGGCTCGTAAGAGGCGACTGAGGGATTAACCCGACCCAAACAGCCAGGGCCAACCGTATGGTGGTGGTTAATCCACCACAAAAGCATTCCCAAGGAGGGTTGACGTCTGGTAGGCGGCCGGTCGTAAAATTAAGCCAAATCCTTTGCAACACGATTTTGTGTTCAAACAAGCGTGTTGCGCCGACCCCAAGTAATTGGGATAAGGGCAGGAAGATGATGAATCCTAATCATCTTTATTCTTTTCCATTCTGTTGATGCTACCTGCAAAAGGTAACAAGACCAAGAAAAAAAATCCTCATAAAATTTTTCGCAGGTGTCTCGAATCCCGATATTCACTCAAAGTGTTAGGGTAGTTTAGAGTTCTTGTATCAATGACCTACTTCCAAACTCCATATTAAAATATTCCGGGGACGTATTATTCATTGAACACTAAATGCGCAGGTTTTAAAAGCCTTTCTGTCATAATAATTTATTGAAACCATTCATTACACACTCGCACAATTCGCGCATTATTATTAATACGAACAATTTATAATTTCAGCTTATCAACTGGGCCTATAAAGCGTTCGCCGTCATGAGGAATATGAAGAAATAAATCTAACTAAACACCTGCTTCTTTAATATTAAACCATAAAATAATATAAGCTAGGGTAAATAAGGTACTATTAACACTTACATAATTTAAGAGATCAGTTGTACAGGTTATTCTTACTAAGATTTGTCATCGTGTCTCATGTCGTAAAAATGTGGGTGAGGATGGTTTGAAGAGATTCAAGAGTTTATTAATATTATATTCATCCCAATTTCAGAAAAAAACGACTATACAGCCTCAAAAATATATTTTTTACATAAATTAGATTTCGTCGATTCTGTGTAAAATTTCATCAAACGTGTATATGTTACAGGCAAAACCCTTAACCAGTCAATAACGTTATTGACTGGAAAAACCAGTCAATAACGATATTGCCTAAGGGCCTCAGTCAAAACCCTTATTGACTGGTTTTATCTATTAAAAGCAGTCAATAACGATATTGACTGACGTGCCCAGTCAAAACCCTTAATAGGTACTTCTGCCCCGGTAGCAGCAACCTAGACTGGCTGGCTGACTGTCTCGATCGCCGGTTGTTATTCCTGAGGACATGCCCAAGTCGCAGACGGCTCTTCACTATCTAATGCTGACATTAGCGTATACGTGGCTTCAACTCCTAGATGTCATAGACTTCACGACGGTGGTTGTTAGGCTCCCGCCTAGTTCAATCGGCGAGCGAGGCTGTAGGCTTTCTTCTAGCTGCGACCATCTAACTGTCCGGATGGTGATCTCAGACCAGCCAGGCAGTCTAGGTTGCTACCACCGGGTCGGACGTACCTATTAAGGGTTTTGAAAAAAAATCTAACGGTCCTGATGGTTACTATGCAGTAACCATTGCGTTGCGGTGAGTTTATGTGCGATGCGGCGGGTAGCACTGCGTTGCGGTGAGTTTATGTGCAGTGCGACGGAAATCAGTGCGGTGCGGAGAGTTTCGGTGCGCGATGCGGTGGGTATCACTGGGTTGCGGTGTGTTTATGTGCAATGCGGCGGAAAACAGTTCGGTGCGGAGAGTTTCGGTGTTCGATGCGGCGGGTAGCGCTGAATTGCGGTGAGTTTATGTGCTTTGCGGCGGAAAGCAGTGCGGTGCGGGAAGTATTGTTGTGTGTTGCGGCGGGTAGCGCTGAATTGCGGTGAGTTTATGTGCTTTGCGGCGGAAAGCAGTGCGATGCGGGTAGTATTGTTGTGTGTTGCGGCGGGTAGCGCTGAATTGCGGTGAGTTTATGTGCTTTGCGGCGGAAAGAAGTGCGGTGCGGGAAGTTTTGTTGTGTGTTGCGGCGGGTAGCGCTGAATTGCGGTGAGATTATGTGCTTTGCGGTGGAAAACAGTGCGGTGCGGAGAGTTTCGGAGCGCGATGCGGCGAGTAGCACTAAATTGCGGTGAGTTTATGTGCTTTGCGGTGGAAAACAGTGCGGTGCGGAGAGTTTCGGTGTGCGATGCGGCGAGTAGCACTAATTTGCGGTGAGATTATGAGCAATGCGGCGGGTAGCACGGCGTTGCGGTGAGTTTATGTGCTATGCGGCGAAAAGCAGTGCGGTGCAAAGAGTTTCGATGTGCGATGCGGCGAGTAGCACTGATTTGCGGTGAGATTATGAGCGATGTGCGGTTAGTTTAGATGCGATGCGGCGGGTAGCAGTACGGTGCGGTGAGCTATGGTGCGATGCGGCGGGTAGGAGTGGTTACTGCATAGTAACCGTCAGGATCGATATATATTTTTTAAAATAAGATAGGCTCGCTTTTGTCTGCTATCTCACCAGCTGATAAAAGGAGTAATCCTAGTCAGCGACGCGATCCCCGGAGGTGGAATTGGGATAAACAAGTCGTGGGGCGATTGTGCACGCTCACTGAAATGGATCTTATAGAAGATAGAAGATGGAGGCAGTCAGAGTGAAAGTCTACTGTTTCGCTCGCCGGTGGCACTGAGCCCGAGTCCTTGAGTAACTACCGGGTGGTCTATGACTTCTGGGAGGGGAGGCCACGTATTTGCTGCCGTCAACATAAGTGAAGAGCCGTCTACGACTTGCGCATGTCCTTATGGAATAACAACCGGCGATCGAGACAGTAGACTTCCACTCTGGCAGCGACCATCTAACGGTTCTGATGGTGATCTAAGACCAACCAGGACATACCTATTAAGGGTTTTGACTAGGCACGTCAGTCAATAACGTTATTGACTGATTTTATTAGACAAAATCAGTCAATAAGGGTTTTGACTGAGTACCTTAGGCAATAACGTTATTGACTGGTTTTGCCAGTCATTAACGTTATTGACTGGTTAAGGGTTTTGACTGTAACATATACAATGCGGGTTTTTTAAAAAGATGATAATTAATTATTTTTCTTATGAAATTCACTGTTGAACATTGAAATAAGATTAGGTATCGAATTTTCAATTTTCTATTAAGATATTTTGTAAGGCTTATCGAGCAAAGCCACCAAAACTGCTTATTTTTATTTTAGTTTTTTACATCAGACCCAAACAGAAGATTTTGAATTTAATCAAAGCTACACACCGGCTTTGATTATAAGCCGATAAGTAATTGTTACAGATGACGTTTCCAATACCGTAAAACGGGGTCACTTTGAACAATGGGGTGATTTTGATCAAAATTTCCTGTTCACTTGAAATGCTAATTACGTAAAACTGGACTGATTTTGGTAGTTTTTTTTTTTGCGATGACTATGTTACAGGCAAAACCCTTAACCAGTCAATAACGTTATTGACTGGAAAAACCAGTCAATAACGATATTGCCTAAGGGCCTCAGTCAAAACCCTTATTGACTGGTTTTATCTATTAAAAGCAGTCAATAACGATATTGACTGACGTGCCCAGTCAAAACCCTTAATAGGTACTTCTGCCCCGGTAGCAGCAACCTAAACTGGCTGGCTGATTGTCTCGATCGCCGGTTGTTATTCCTGAGGACATGCCCAAGTCGCAGACGGCTCTTCACTATCTAATGCTGACATTAGCGTATACGTGGCTTCACCTCCTAGATGTCATAGACTTCACGACGGTGGTTGTTAGGCTCCCGCCTAGTTCAATCGGCGAGCGAGGCTGTAGGCTTTCTTCTAGCTGTGACCATCTAACTGTCCTGATGGTGATCTCAGACCAGCCAGGCAGTCTAGGTTGCTTGCTACCACCGGGTCGGACGTACCTATTAAGGGTTTTGAAAAAAAATCTAACGGTCCTGATGGTTACTATGCAGTAACCATTGCGTTGCGGTGAGTTTATGTGCGATGCGGCGGGTAGCACTGCGTTGCGGTGAGTTTCGGTGCGCGATGCGGTGGGTATCACTGGGTTGCGGTGTGTTTATGTGCAATGCGGCGGAAAACAGTTCGGTGCGGAGAGTTTCGGTGTTCGATGCGGCGGGTAGCACTGAATTGCGGTGAGTTTATGTGCTTTGCGGCGGAAAGCAGTACGGTGCGGGAAGTATTGTTGTGTGTTGCGGCGGGTAGCGCTGAATTGCGGTGAGTTTATGTGCTTTGCGTCGGAAAGCAGTGCGGTGTGGGAAGTATTGTTGTGTGTTGCGGCGGGTAGCGCTGAATTGCGGTGAGTTTATGTGCTTTGCGGCGGAAAGATGTGCGGTGCGGGAAGTATTGTTGTGTGTTGCGGCGGGTAGCGCTGAATTGCGGTGAGTTTATGTGCTTTGCGGCGGAAAGCAGTGCGGTGCGGGAAGTTTTGTTGTGTGTTGCGGCGGGTAGCGCTGAATTTTGGTGAGTTTATGTGCTTTGCGGTGGAAAGCAGTGCGGTGCGGGAAGTTTTGTTGTGTGATGCGGTGGTTAGTGCTGAATTGCGGTGAGTTTATGTGCTTTGCGGTGGAAAACAGTGCGGTGCGGAGAGTTTCGGTGTGCGATGCGGCGAGTAGCACTAATTTGCTGTGAGATTATGAGCAATGCGGCGGGTAGCACGGCGTTGCGGTGAGTTTATGTGCTATGCGGCGAAAAGCAGTGCGGTGCGGAGAGTTTCGATGTGCGATGCGGCGAGTAGCACTAATTTGCGGTGAGATTATGAGCGATGTGCGGTTAGTTTAGATGCGATGCGGCGGGTAGGAGTGGTTACTGCATAGTAACCGTCAGGATCGATATATATTTTTTAAAATAAGATAGGCTCGCTTTTGTCTGCTATCTCACCAGCTGATAAAAGGAGTAATCCTAGTCAGCGACGCGATCCTCGGAGGTGGAATTGGGATAATCAGGTCGTGGGGCGATTGTGCACGCTCACTGAAATGCATCTTATAGAAGATAGAAGATGGAGGCAGTCAGAGTGAAAGTCTACTGTTTCGCTCGCCGGTGGCACTGAGCCCGAGTCCTCGAGTAACTACCGGGTGGTCTATGACTTCTGGGAGGGGAGCCCACGTATTTGCTGCCGTCAACATAAGTGAAGAGCCGTCTACGACTTGGGCATGTCCTTATGGAATAACAACCGGCGATCGAGACAGTAGACTTCCACTCTGGCAGCGACCATCTAACGGTTCTGATGGTGATCTAAGACCAACCAGGACATACCTATTAAGGGTTTTGACTAGGCACGTCAGTCAATAACGTTATTGACTGATTTTATTAGACAAAATCAGTCAATAAGGGTTTTGACTGAGTACCTTAGGCAATAACGTTATTGACTGGTTTTGCCAGTCATTAACGTTATTGACTGGTTAAGGGTTTTGACTGTAACAACTACACTGATTACCTGTTAATTTCTTTTCTGCGGGGGCGCTGGACAAAATATGTATTTTTTATTTTAAAAACGCTTGCTGTTGTTTTATATCGTTTTATGACTAAAAAAAGTGTTGCAAAACTTTAGATGCGGCTCAATTAATGTAAGTCTTACGAATTTTTTTTCTGAACTTTGTATAGTAGTGTATATTCAGGAACCCATAACTCAAACTGTTATTTTCATAACATTGAAACTTACGGCACAGCGTCCTTTAATTTGATGCGGGGCGTCATTGATCAAAGTTTATAAACATCAATAACTTTTGTTCCTGTTAACCGATTTTGATTTTTCTTTTTGTTTTGGACAAGTTATTTGTGTTACTTTTGAATTCCATGCTAAGAAAAGGTAGTAGTAGGTAGGTAGGGGTAGGTATCAAAGTAACCCCAAAATCAGTATAACTTTGATCACGGTGTTTTTATTTTTTTTCTCAATATCTACAAACATTTTATTTTTTATTTTCACCTCTTCCTAGAGATCTACAGCACCCCATTATTGCGTATTTTTTGCTTGTTTTTAGAACCATTGATTCAAAAGATACAAACAATTTAATTTCAAAATTAATCAAAGTAACCCCAGTTTACCAGTAGTTATTTCAATTTATGCTTATAATGTAAGTATTTCAAATTAAAGGAATGCTCTTATGATATTAGAGTAGGTACAATTTTCATTTATTGCATTTCAGTACATGGTATATTAACTTAAAGGTACGTAGCTAAATTAGGTTGTGGCTGTTGTACTACCTACCTAGCAGTAAGTATATAGTAATCTCACTTTTTAGGTATGTTGGAATTTTATTACAAGTTTGAAAAAATCTTTGTTTGCCTATTGTCTTGGTTTTAAGGCGCGTAACACACGGTAACGAACGTTTGGGCGTCGTTTGTTTGATTTTCTCCCTTATTATCATACTAATACGGCCCTGTCAAACGGTTTGACAGAAGCATCTGTCGACCCAGCGTTGTGCAATGCTGTTTGACATAAACCGTGAAAGTAGGGAGGACATTAGGGAATGAATGATGCTTACACGGACCTTGCGTGTGTCTCTCACCTAACTCATATAGCTATACAATATATCTTTCCTTTGATATGAGCAGGAGGTATAAATTTACCCATCGAAATTTGGGCAAAACAAAGAAAGTGGTATTGATTACATTCTCATGCAAATTGGCATCGACGCCTCGTGACGAAGGTCGGAACTGCCGATAAATTCCATCTGCCCTTACGGAAATTCCATCTGTTTTACTTTAGAAAGGTTTGCGACCTTTTTGTAATTAATAGACATTTAGCTTATTGGACAAGTGTTTAGCATAGTGGACGGAGAAAGACTGTCAAACCTTAGATTCGCCGATGATCTGGTTCTACTTTTAGACGATGCAGAGGAGATGTTATCTATGATTGAAGACCTTAAAACTGTTTCCCTCAAGACTGGCCTAAAGATGAATATTGGCAAGACCAAAATAATGACGAACATCCCTGATGCCACTCCAAGTCTATTTCCTGTTGAGTTTGTCGGGGAATATATATACTTGGGACATAAAATAACTCTTGGCTTCCAGAATCAAACTGCTGAGGTAGAGCGCAGAATTGCACAAGCCTGGGCCGCTTTTGGTGCCAGCAAATTACCACTGCACCTAAAAGTAAAAGTGTTTGAGCAGTGTGTCTTGCCCGTGCTTACTTATGGGACAGAAACCATGTCTCTCACTAAAAACTTTGCCGAGAAATTCAGAGTCGCGCAGAGAGCGATGGAAAGGGCAATGCTCGGAATTTCCCTACGCGACCGAAAGCGCAACGATTGGATACGGAGCAAGACCAAAGTGAGAGATGTGATGGAACTTATCGCCAGGAAAAAAAGGAGCTGGGCAGGACACATTGCTCGGATGGAGAAGAGCCGCTGGGCACGGAAAGTACTTGAGTGGAGACCCAGAGCCAACACCAGAGGACGAGGTAGACCACCGCAGCGCTGGGTGGATGACATCAGGCGGCATGGAGGTCACGACTGGATGAGACGGGCACAAGATCGCCGGGAGTGGAAGAAAAGAGAAGAGGCCTATGTCCAAGAATGGACCCCGAACAGGCCATGATGATGATGATGATAATATTGGACAAGTGTGCGGAGTGCAACGCCATCTTTCGAAACAGTTCCTTTAAAGATGGCTCGTTGCTCGTTCTCTAATTCATAACTGCCCTAACCCGACCACGCTACCTAATAATTTCAGGAAACTGATTGTAATCGCAGCTACCCTATCTGGCATGTAACTTAACGTCTCTTAAGGTGATTCTCATACCTACACACTGTATGATATTCCGGTAATTTTCCGGATCCGGGATTTTCACACAAACACCGAATCGCCGCATCGATTTGCATGATCTAGTTCCAGCTACATGTAATTCATTGGCTTCGTTTCCGAATAGAATATGATAGCCATCCCTTCAATTTTGTTCAATATATCGACACATAATTTCAGGTATTGACATATGTACGAACTTAATGTGGGTAAGCCTGATTTTCTCAGCAGAAAATAGTTGGCGCCCTTAAAAGACGACAGGAGTTGCGACAATCCTAAGCCTACCTATTCCTGGAAAAGTGTAGTCATGGATTATGTTGTTTTTTTAGATACCTTAGCTCAGCATAGCAGGTAGGTAACATAATAAGCTTAGGTAGTGGAATACATATATCAAATTTAGTTCGTTCGGAGTTCGTTGCCCTGAGAATGAGAAGTAAATACCTACGTATTAAAAAACAAAAACCCAACTGCGGTAATTTAAATTTGTTGTTTGCGATAAAAATCCGCTATCTTGAATTTATAAATTTACAGTACAGCCAGTATCACCCGCGCTGCTAAGAAGTTTCTAACGACACCTCACATGTTAAGATCCGCCTAGCCGTTTGCCCATCTGTAGCACGTGAAAAAGAATTTCTTGTGTACATGCATACCCAACCTACATACATACGTAACATAATCTCGAAAAATATAACCTTTATAGCGTTTGCTATTCTTCACTTTAATTTTTCTTCAAATCTGTAAATAATTTTCTTATTCGACATATTTATTATTTACTACCCTTGGAGCCGCGTAGCTCTCTACTAATAAGTTATTGTACTATAGTTCACTACCTCTTTCCAATTTCTGACCTCCTGGTACTCGATTCTAAATTCATCTCGCGCTGGCACTCTTTTACTCCTCCTGGAAACGAGACCTCCGAGCCCTCCGAAGCCACAAGACTGCCCTCGTCGCCTGGACAAACCACTACATCATCAGGGCGACAAACCTCCACCATCAACACTGGCAACTTGCAAGAAAACTGGCCATTGACAAACCTTCAAGGTCTTTGAAATTCGAAATCAGAAAGAAGACTAGAACATTCTCGAACGCCTGGCAAGCATATATAAGGCGTGTCAAGCTGTCAAAAGATCAGTCTTTACCAGTCTTTACTCTACTTCCAATTGTCTAAGAAATAATAAAAGAAGTAAAATGTCTAAGGTGAAGTAACAAAGAAAAGTGAAGTAAGTGAAGAAGTTCTGAAGCCTCAAGAACTCTGGAGCCTTAAGTCCAGAAGCCAAGGAAGTCTTGCCGTCCGTAAGCGTCCACGACGAGTTGCCAAGTCGTCGTCAAGCCCGAAGAACCCAAGTTCCTGCCGGAGGGTGATTCTACGCTGCGTGGGTCCGCGCGTCTTGTGGTTTCTCTCGTACCAGGAGGTTATTTGTATACGTGGCTAATAAAAGTAGTATTCCTTTACTAACTATATTTTCCTGCCGCGGCCCCTCACTACGCGCGAGGGCACCAGGCTTGTTAGGGCGCCTACACACAGGACACTCTACCTACACCTACTCACTCACGCCCTCCGGGGTCACAGGCACTCGTGCTAGCGAGATCAATCTACCCTACCTAGCTACTAAGTTACACCTGCGGTTACCTCGGTTCCCTGAGTGCCGGTGCCTCTAGGAACCTGGGTAACACGACACCTTCTAAAGCAGTCCATAAAATAGAGAATTTATTAGCGCCAGCCAATACTTACTTTGTGGGCAGTAGGGTAAAATAGAGCTTTTTCCTAAAGGCAGGTATTCTATTTTTGACTTTAAGAAGGGATAACCTTGTTAAGTTGCCGTTTTTTTTTCACTCTTACCTTACCTGACTGTAGGTGCCGTACATTTTGATGCTCTTCGTAGATAATGGGTAGGTACATTTCGGAATATCGGATAAGTTGTACTGTAGGAAGCGGTTGAAAAACTCTGACACTAGTGTTGATCGGGTCGTTCGACGACTCTGTGTCTCAAACGAAAAGAAGGAGAGTGTATTTTAAGATTGTGATCAGTTTGTAACTTTTGATTTGGTTCCAGTTATAGGTACCTCTAAAGTTCATAACCTGACCCTCGCATGTGGGTAGCAAACATTTGGCAAATAGCCAGGCTACCCTATTACACAGAATTACAAACACAAGTGTTGTGTCCAGTCTACAGTATACACGTGACCAAGCCTAAAGCACTGAATAGCCAAAAGTTAGCTAATGTTACAGTAGAAATATATGAGAATAGGTGCCATTTTATAACTTTAAACTGATCTAGAGTAGGTGGAGTTCTGTAGAATAGAAGTTCTCATACTTGTATCTAACGATACTGTATTTATAACTAAAAGTAAGCAATCTCCTACTTTCAAAGCAGTTGAGATTAAACGGAGATTCCATTTGTTTCCATCTTTTTATTTGTAAGATATACTTATCTCAAACAAACAAAAAAATTCCCAGTTTGGTGAAGATATTGCATGTTGTATCACTTGATTGACCGTAATAAAGGTTATTTCGTACTTCAAAGAGCGCGTTAAGCCGTCAGTTGATGTCTATACCTATATAATGAGATAACCTAGACTGTGGTCGTTCTACCTACGCCCATGTCCGAGTCTGAAGTAATCTAGAAATTTTGGCAACTGAAAAACTCTTACCTATATCAGAGTTCATCGGATCGTAAACTTGGTGTCCCACAGGTAAAAAGGGGTAGGAAAATCAATAGCATCACTTAGGGTAATGTGCGTTTGTGATTTCATTTCTCAAACGGTATACCTTACCTACGCTAAAGAGATAACCTACTGCCTTTTCTTCTACTGTGAGCAGTAACCAAGCCAGAAGTTAGCCAATAGTCACGAGTAGGTTGAACTTGTCTAATGTTGATACCTGAAGTTATCGGAAGTGGGAACTTAGATAAGATGGCAAATGAGAACATAGTTTGGTTCAAGTTCGAGTGAGCTAGGTAAAATTAACTCGCTAAGCTTTGAGCAGCTAAAGGTAGACTTTTATATATTAAGTATATTCAATGAGACCGCTGGACATTGCGATTTAGACATAAAATCATTATTAACAAATCAAAAATAATATAATAAATCACTGCACATTAAATTTGGAATAATTTAGTGGCACAAACTACCAACAACAGACAATCATTTAGAAAATATGGAGCAATATTTCTTATGATTAGATTAATAATATTGTAGGTAGGTATAGAACAAATAGTTTGCTAACCCACGATTTGTTTACTTGGCGAAGAAAAGCTCTCTAAACGATGAATGATGTGCTCATAATCTATCTTCTAGAAGCAAGTAATCGAATAATCTTACTTGTCTTACTGAAAATAAACGTGTTTTAGGGATCCGCACCTGAAAACTTGCAGCACACAATTTTTCATTATCGTCTCTTTTGATGAAAAAACTATTTAAATACGGCTACCTCTTTTGACATTGGTGTATAACCAATGTGTTCTGCCTATTCTCACTTATGGTGCCGAAACATGGACGCTCACTAAGCAAAACATGCACAAGATTAAAGTCGCACAAAGGGCTATGGAGCGTTCAATGCTAGGTATCTCCTTCGTTGACCGCGTACCAAACGTTGAAATTCGGCGTAAAACGAAAGTCGAAGATGTAGGTAAGCGAGTGACGAGGTTGAGGTCGAAATGGGCAGGACACTTGGTAAGGCGAAGTGACGATCGCTGGACAAAAGCAGTCACAGAGTGGTGGCCAAGAGGAGCGAAAAGGTCAGTGGGCAGACCACCCGCTCGATGGTCCGATGATATCATCAAGCTTTCAGGACCTCACTGGACCAGGCTGGCACGGGACCGTGAGGATTGGCGCTGTAGAGAGGAGGCCTATACCCTGCAGTGGGTGGATGTGGGCTGAGGATGATGATGATGATGATGACCTCTTTTGACCACCCTTGTCAGCAAACCAAAAACCAAAAGTGCATTAGGTATTACATACGTAGAACGGTACTTTTCTAAATCTTGAAGTTAATACTTAAACGGATAATTAAAAGTTCTGGTATTTGAAGTTATCTATTTTAGCCAGAAGGCTTAGTAACATATTTAACTTGTAGAAATGTCGATACCTACTCAAAGTATACCTACTTACATTACTGCTAAAAGATCTGCAAATATGAAAAATGTATTCATTATTGTAAGTTGCTTGCAACTTGATATTGGAAACTGATACTTGTATATGGACCCCCATAATCTTTGTGACTGATACGATTTTGGACGGTTTCGCTTATCAGAACTAGGGTTGTTTGTTCGCCGTGAAGTGAAAGGGTGAGATTACAATAGCAAAAGTTCCAACGAACTTTCTAAATGAGCTTTGAACATCAAAGTTATAGCTTTTATCTGCTAAGTTTATAGACGAAAGAACTATGAATCATTTTGAGCTTTAATATCCATGCCAGTCAGATAGAAAATATTTGTCGTAACGAATGAAGCACTTTACATTTGAAAAATAATAAGGACTATTTTACTTAAAATATTAGAAATCGTAAAAAAAGCTCGCAGACGCCGTGATACCAAAAAGTATTATTAATTCTGTACGCTTATTTCTTATTATCATATGACTAGTAAAAAATTACCGATTTATCATAGAGTTTGCTGCCGTACATAGACAGTGCTCATACAATATGAAACCACAAGGTCACCTACTTAGTATGATAAACCATGTGTTAGTTAGACTATTAAACAAATCCAAAGGTTTGCCGCCTAATAGAAACCATAAAATTTTACGACTCAGCAAAACTCCAATTCATTTTCAGTGGAGATGCCCCAATACTTTTCACTAAAAGGATTATGCCCTACTGCAAACATCCATCACCGCTCAGTCCTTTTTAAACCACTTTACGTAAATCAAACAGGTCTACTAACTCTAGGGAAATATTAAATTAAACCCAATCACATTATTTGGGTCAGCCAGGCAATCAATCTTTGCGGGATATTAATATTATGTCGAAAATGCTTAATTTTGAGGATACCGTATTGAGCGTTAAAATAGTCGTCAGTAAGAATAAACAGCAATTGGGCCATCATCGCTTGTCGTAATAGGGACCTGACCTGATTGATAAAGTCGACAGGAACACGATCAATGAGATTTTCAAAGGGCCGTGAGGAGGCAAAATAGTGGAGAAGCCTATGCTCTGCAGTGGGTGGATGCGGGCTGATGATGATGATAATGAGTAGTAACTAGTAACCATTTCCTACTAAATAAGTGTAGGTAGCTATCCTTCACTACGCTTCAGGACAGGCGATGTCGGCCTCTGGGGCTCATTTGGTAGAACAGGGACACGGTAAATAATCCGCGGTCCCAGTCTGAAATCCTAGCCACATTTCAATTTATTACGTATTTTTTATTGGTGAAAAAGTGTGTTAAAGCTTTAATAGGTCACAGAAATTCCACTTATCACGCGTGAATGTAAATGCGCCGGGCGCAGTCTCAATAAGGCCCGTCCGATATTCCCAATATGGCCCGATATTCCCAATGTTGGCCAGTCGCCAATAACATTACTTATTCTCGATTAATATCATCTGACTCGACCACCACCTGTCGAAAGATATACGAAATGATTGCATAGTTGTACCTATATGAAAGTCGGTGCATCACTAAAGTAAGGTTGTTCAATAGGCAATATTTGACAGCTGTCACAGTCATACTAGATGATATGTCAACAAATGAAAATAAACCTTAAGTCATGGCATTAACATGCTTTTGACAGCTTTCAAATATGGCACATTCGAATGACGACACGTAGTAAGCCTTCCCGAAGAGCGATACCTATGCTCGGGCCCTCCCCGTAAGTAGCGGCAGAAGCCGTGAAACCAATTACTACACCACGATGGCGAACACCAATGCATCTTATAGTCCATCCCTAAAGCCGGCTTTGTGCGTAGTCTCGATTAACATCGAAGGTTTCTCACATGCGAACTATGCGTAAAACGCACTGTGACTTCTTGTGTGTACATAAAAACAAAATTAAAAATCCGAAACACGGTAACGTCGGTAACGCAGTGTTTGCTGCTCCCGGCGTGAGTGTAACATCTGCAGAATGTACGACCCGAAACGGCGGCATTGAGGTAGGTACTTAATACTATCGTCTCTACAAGGTAACCTACAAAAACTTGACGCACCGGATAATATTGCGGTTCATAACATGACAGCCACCATTCAAAATGAAATGACAAACAGTGACAAATGCCATGTTATTTTCGGGATATTCTGAGGGATATCCTAAAATTTCCCCGAATGTTACAGTTTTCCGACTCTATCAGAACGTCTACTTAGTCGGTAAATTAAGCAGCATGATAGAACATAGCTGTTAACCTATTTATATTCAAACATTTCAATAACAGGATATTGTTGATTAGTGGTAAATTAGTACCCTAAATATTGAATTTAATTTTGGAGAGCACCTTTATCCAAAATTGAGTACTATAGGTACTAATATAGGTATTTCATTCATTAGGTAGATGAGTTTGAAAACAGTTTATATCTGGCTGGAATTTCAATTAATCTACTGAGAGCTTTGTAGAAACTATTTCACTCTTGACCTTTATGTCTACTTGCAAGTTAATTTCGATCGTAAAATATTTTAGTGACATTCTTTTATTAAATCGCTGTCGTTGTTCGCAGTTTAGTTCTCAGGATGTTCTCAGGGTCAGATGTTCAGAACTCAGCAGAGTATACTTCAGTTCCGGAATGGTAATGGTAATGGTAATGGTTAGACGGGCTGTTATCCGCAACTCGACGTCTACATGCGCCTATTTTGCGTGAAGGGTGGGGGCTCCCTACTCGAGCTATCCTAGTTCCCCGAGGAAGCTCAGCAACCCTACCAAATCACTGAGTGCCTCAGGAATTGACCTCGGATTTCCGAGGTGCTTTGCCCGGTATGTTGCCACCTCTTTGCAGTGTAGTACCACGTGGGCAGCTGTTTCTTCTTCTTCCATGCAGGCTCTGCACAGAGGACTGTCAGTAACACCTATGACTGAAAGGTGTTTGTTAAAGTGACCGTGACCGGTTATGATGCTGGTTATCATTCGAAGTTGGGGTTTTTTCAGTCGGAGCAACTTCTTGGATAGGCGACTGGACAGTGTTGGCATGGCTTCTCTAGCCTGCCTGCAGTCTTCTAATCCGGTCCAGTATGTGTTGTGTTGGTTTTTAGTACGTTCTCTCAGTAGGGAGCGGAATTTACCTGCTGGAATGGGTATAATCGGTTCCGGCCCGTAGGCATCGGTATCCGATCCCCTTCTGGCTAGTTCATCCGCTGCATCGTTACCTCTGGAGCCGCTGTGTCCTTTGATCCATTGTAGAGTTAAGTGATTGTGTTTACATACCTCCGTTAGACGTTGGTGGCATTCGTAGATTAGCCCTGATGTCATTGTGTGACTGTTCAGGGCTTGCAGTACTGACATGCTGTCTGAGAGTATACGGATGGAGTGGCCCTTTACTTCCCTGGCAGCAATGGCTGTTGTGGCTAGTGAGATAGCCAAATACTCTGCTTGAAAAACTGAGTTATGGTATCCCAGAAGAGTTGATAGTCTGATGTTTAAGTCCTCCGAGAAAACACCAGACCCTGTACCGGACTTCGTCTTAGACCCATCCGTGAAGATCCTAAGTTCTTTGGGGGTGAGGCCTTCGTAGAGGTCATCTTCGTAGAGTTGTATTTTGTACTTTTTTTCAAATACAAACTGTTTCGGGATTCTGTCACCAGCAGCTGCGAGCAATGGCAGATCTGTTTGTGCTTCGTCTAAGATGGCGGTGTGTGGGGTATTGTTGTTTCTCCAGAGTTTCAAAGAGTTGAGCCTTACTGCAGCCGCAGCCGCCTCCTGCTTGACAAACAGGTGAAGCGGCGGCAGATCCAGCATGGCTTCCAGGGCTGCAGTTGGAGTCGTCCTCATGCCTCCCGTGATCGCCATGCAGGCTAACCTTTGAAACTTTTGTAGTTTGTTTATGCCTGTCACGAGCTTGCACCTTGTCCACCACACGAGTGCACCGTAGCACACCATCGGGCGGATTACCATCTTGTACAGCCACAGAATGATTTTCGGCGAGAGTCCCCATTTCTTGCCTATCATCCTGCGACACTGCCAGAAAGCGATGCAGGCTTTGTTTAGTTTGTTGTCCATGTGGTTCCGGAATGTTCGATTGTATGAATATGACACAAAGATTTTCAGTACGTGTTGACTGTCACCTCGTATGCAATTTTTGACCTAGACATACATCTAAAGAGAGTGTGTGCCATAATTGTCAGACTGACCATAACCAATTTCGATACGAATCTGGCCAATCAATATCTTTTGCGTGTAGTTTGTCACGGGCATACGCGGCTCCGGCGGTCTGGCGAATGGCCAAACCTTTAATACTTCTGAATACCCATGATCAACGATACCAAAGTTTTCCTAGAGTATAAGTTGAGCAGTCTTAACGATAAGGAAACTTAAGCTTACTTCGTATGGCTTGCAAATACTTCATCATCGCTGCAAACTTTTTGCTTAGCCGCAGGCCTTGATCCGTGTATCTTAACTTTTGTATCATCAGAAAACAAGACGTTATTTTTCAAAGAACGAGTCTCATATTGTATACTGAAATCAAGCTATCATTATTATTATAGGTACACACTTTTTGTTGTTTTAGCCTTTCGTCCTTTTGGCCGTGTGGTGCCGGTGTAGAATAGCATCACCCCTTCTTTCTCCCGTGGGTATGAAAGAAGGGAATTTGAGAGTTGATGTGTATTGCAATGGTAGGTGATGGGCTGACAACCTGTCATTACAATGATACAAAGTGTTCTGAATTATTCTCAAACTTATATTAAAGTGTAAATAACCATTCTTGCAGTCCTTTACGCTCTGCCAACCCCGCAAGGGATATAGGCGTGATATATGTTAATATGCAGGTGTGATGTTCTTTTATCTCAAAAATTACCTTTATCTTTGTTTGCCGCATCAACACTAACTATTTACGTGTAAGTAATTTCAAAGGAGCCTTTAGCTTGTAGTTCCTTCTGATAGCGTCAGAGACTTAACTCTTACCATTTTAGCTTAAAACTCTAACCTATTGAACTATACCAACAACAAAGTCTTATAAAAGACAAAGTAAGGCATTGAATAAATGAATAAATATTAACACATCCCACAATCCGCAGACAAGTTATTTCAATTCCATATTCATTGCTTTTAGGCCTTCAGTGTGTACTTGAAGATTGTAAACCTAGGGTGACAAAGAGAATCCATCAGACTAAGCCTAACATTACCAGTAAAAGGTTCTTCGTATGATGCAGAAGTGGCCAAATAGTATAATGTCGTACTTAATGAGAATATACTAATATTTCTTAGAGTGTATGGAATGCAATGCACACTGAAGGTTTCTTGTTCTGGACATATTCACACACCTATAAAAAATTTAAAAACTTAGTAGGTAGGTACCTATATATCGCAAATTCTTCACGTGAACAATTCGTTAACTGATCCTCTGGCCACAATTTATTGGGTTAGGTTTTGAAGGGGTCAGTGGGTCTGACCGAGGTTAGACCCTTTTATTCTCCAAAATGTCATCGATCTGTCAATGGAATGATCACCAATGTCTGCTGATCCATTTTATTGGACGTTTTTGGGAAACGTACCTTCATAAGGTTTGTTTTAAATTAATGATATCAATATCTCACGGGAGCTTACGGCTCCCGCGAATTGCGTTCCCATTATTCATTTAGATTACTTCCTATCTGCCCACGAAAAGATATTTGATTGTCCTCGTTTCTATAGCGTAATTTTTCAATTGTTGACGTCTGCGAAATTATACCAATTTATTTAAATAGAATAGAATCTTCGCCAGACAATAAAATAAAAGAAATCGCGTAGAATCAAATACGAAAACAGAACAATAAAAACTTAAGATAAAACAGATACTTTCGAGAACTTTGTAGACGCATAAGAAAGGAATCCAACTAAACGTGAGGTAGGTACGTCTCGCCTCTACTATTCTAGAAGTAACAAAGTGTGAAAAAATATTTATCAAACCATTTTTGAAATTAATGTTGCCTTACCTACCGTGATTAATACAAACTTTTTAAAGTAGGCTGTTCTTGCAATTTTTTAAACAAAAGCCTAACGTTTTGCTTCCAAATAAATCTCGCGTCGTCAAACGGAACGTAAAAATTTACATGCTATAAGAAAGGTTCCTTTTACAGCTCCCGTTGATTTATTTTTCTGTAACTAAAAACAATTTCGGTTTGTTTGAAATGACATCAAATATTTTTCGCCAAGATTTCGATAATATCGTACCTACGTTGTTTCTATTTGTTGCTGCAAACTGTAATTGCTGTCTGAGAATAGCCATTTCAGACGCGTGCGCGGCGTCTGAACGGCCTGAGGATCGGAGACATCGTATCGTATTGGCCTCGCTAAGTATTCTCGAACATTCGTTGATACCTTGTATGTTTTGTGATGCTCGATTCTTCACCTAATTATTTTGTAGCAACTATAAAGGCTTATCAAAAAGAATTGTTTCTTTTGCAACGCAAAATACTTATAAAATGTTAAGTAGGTACATGTGTAAGTTTATGAGTGACTCTGTAGGGTATGTAAATAATATTTCGAATTTGTACTGGATCATAATGTTAGTTTCGAGAGTATCAAGCGCGCAACAGTTTTGGATAGACGATAAATCAGGCTCGGAGCTAGCAACAAGAAGCTGCTGGCTTGACGGATTCCCATTTGCAGACGTGTTCTTCTGAGTAATGGCAGTAATGGTGTAGTGCAGGTGCAGCCGAATAGAGAAGAATTGCACTACAATGAAACAAACCGGAAAGAGAGTTCTCTTGTTGGTGCTATGCAGGCTGGTTCTATGAGTTTGCTACTTCTGGTATTTCGTGCAATTTTACACCAAACTGTAGGAGAAAAATAGTTCTTTTAGACTACGGTTGAGACACTCCGTCTTAACTTCGTTTTCATTTCGAAAATGTGTTAAATGAGAATTTTAAATTGGTCTTACTTAATCCACTTAGCTAGTTTTCAACTTTTCACTATGACTTAAGTTTCCATGCTTTTGTTTACGGCAATATAAACCTTGGTTTAATATGATATCCAATACATAATTTGTGATAACGACTTCGAATAAACGCGTCCGTTGCGAAACTTCGCTATAAAATAATCTTTCACACCAATATTAAATTTCTGTTGTCTGGCAAAGATTTATAACGGTTTCTTTGAAAGCTTATTTAACAAGTTTCAACAACTTATCGATTTTGCTAATTTATTTAAGTGTTGCCAGGTACGTTGTTGTTTTGTTGAGTAATTTCTTAGAAGAAAATCTCTTATTAAATTTCTTGAACAAAGGGTTTCACGGTTTAAGATTATGGTGTTTGATCTAAAGATGAACAAGAGGTACTTTGACATTATTCCACATAATTGTGACTTGCCCTGATTGATCTTTGTTCTTTTTTTATGATAGTTATACTTTTTATGCGTTTTGAATAAAAAAAAGCATGATTAAGTGTTGAAAGATAGGTAAGTATTATGAAGAATATTACCAAAAACTTGATGTTAATTGTTAAACAGATGCTATAACACCATCATCATCGATGACAGATCATCTGGTGCATAAATAGAAATTCATACTCCAAACAGTCTTTAAACTTTAAACTTTAGGTGAAGTATTCGTAAAATCTAATAAAATTAATTGGATTAACAACGCCTACGTAATATTTATTTTTTCACATTCTTTGCATCCTAAATGTTTGATATAAAGCAAAACCAGGATAAATCAGCTTAAAATTCTGTAATTTTCTGCCAATTTTGTGCATCAATGCTCACTGTTCACTGACAGATTTTCACTGACATCAATATTCACTGACAGATTTTCACAGTAAAACGAACTTGATTAAATTGGAACGTAGATATAAAAAGTAGAAAATATCTTTGTGAAATTATTACTTCTGTGGGTAGAATTATTCTTGCAAGTATTATGGAGAAGAAGCAAATAAAAAAAAATACAATGTAAATTCCTACAAAACCGTTAATGAAAAACGCGTGCCTAACCATCTCATTACGGTTTACTTACGTGAATATTATATTTTGCTCGTGCCCATAATTAAGCGTATTTAAATGGATCTTAAAATTCGTTTATCTCATCTCGAAAGTACTCAGCGTTATAATTAAGTGATCTAAGCATCTAAATAACCAGCAATTAGTTTCGAAACGAACAGTTTTGGGATTGAATTGGTAATGAGATTACGGCGGCCGCTCTGTGAGTCACCCACGGGCGCACACTCGCCGGGATGAAAACATCGTCCAATGCAGATTTTAATGACTTTTTTTAGTCAAGAATAACATTCTTCTTGTAGCACTCTTTGTGTTTATTTATACTTTAGGAGAGCCTTACCACCCTAACGGTGGGGATGCGCGGCAGATTCGCAAAGTTTTGATACAAATATCGCTGGTATCCGCTCCCAAACTGCTAGTCTTAATATTGATCATGAAAAATTTTCATAGTAGGTATGTCTTTGGTCTTTGGTTAATAGAGCGACGATTGTTGTAAAGACCTTATAGGTGAGCAGATTTGCACTTTTCTGATTGTGAAAATACTTTCAACTTACGTATGCACCTCATCCGTATCAATGAAGGCGTCTGCTACTGAAGTTCTTTGATAATAAAACATATCATTTAGGTAAATATATATTTTTCACTTTGGGTTAACTAACCACTAACATAAAAAAATATTACTAAACTAATTATAAGCTATTACTATTATGTAGGTATAAAACCATTATATGGATAGTATAAACTAAAATTAATAACAAATAAATAATTGGTTGTAATTGAAATGGAGAAGACAGCAATGGAATACGTACAAACTAGACATGTCGCATTACGTTTGTTACGAGAAATGGTCAATGAAAAGATCCCTTTCATCTAGGAGACAAGCTCATTCGAAATAAAGGATGCGTAATGGATTAGCGAGTAGTATACAGATTTACCCTTAGCCCCTTAACTAGGGGTTTCTTTGATAATAGTTACATGGACATGGTAATTACTTGGCAACACATGAAGTAAGTATTTTTTGCCACTATCTCCACACTTTAAACCGTTAGATGTGAGACAGCGCCTACATCTGCCACCCGTGAGACGCGGATTTCATCGCCGATGGTTGCGTTATAGTTGTAATCTGACGTTTCACGTCTGAATGTGTGTAGATAGCACCATAGATTGACTCGTAAACATTTCTAAAGTTCAGTTAGGTTTTTTTATTACCACAGTAAATAATTCATCTGGTAACACATAAAACAAAACAAGCCCAGATTCTTTTATTAAAATAATTTCATCTGTTTTTATTCTTTACGCTTTCATAATGAGCGGGCAAAGAATAGTAAATCACTGACAACACAAAGATAAAGAGATTATAAAGGAATTCTTAAAAGAGTTCAAAAATATA
Organism: Phthorimaea operculella; assembly: GCA_024500475.1. NCBI lineage: Eukaryota > Metazoa > Arthropoda > Insecta > Lepidoptera > Gelechiidae > Phthorimaea > Phthorimaea operculella. Next base: position 4,289,757 of record JANFCV010000002.1, on the reverse strand, counting down.
AAAGGATTTTGTATATTATGCTTATACTTTTACAAGGCGATTGTTAAATGTTTTTTGAACAATATGAAGGGGAAAAAGGAATACAAAATTCCGTTACAAATTCTGTTCATCGTCTTAAAAAGTTCCGACCATTAGAGCTATACGTTTCTAGTTGGGTATTTAATTACATTTTATTTCGTAAGTAAGTATTTAAGCTATAAGCTATGAGAGAAGTTTCTAGCATTGTAAAACTGAAGAACTATTTAAAACATTTACTCGTTTTTTTTTGTAGAGTCTCTTTGATGCGAATTAAAAACGTCTAGACATTATTGCTAGTGCTCAAAATCTTGATCTTTACAGTAAAGGATGCATTGGCGGAAGATTCAAACAGTATCAATGAAAATATAATTGAGACGAAAGTAGTTTCAGTTCTGTAGCATGAAAATGTATAGTGCGTGAAACAAATATCATGTCAAATTAAGTCACGTATCTAGCTGATTGATGTATTTATGTAGGTAGTATGTGTAGTGTAGAGATATTAATCGAAAGTAGAACACTTTGAGTTGTCAGCTGATGACAACATTCAATTCAATTTTTTTTAGATGGCTTCTGTCCATAAGGACAATTCTGCCAGTGTCAGGGTTTGGAAGATTATACGGGTTTCAAGAATAGCCAGATGATCGGTCTCTCTAAATAATTACAATACAAAAGTAGTCACCCAGAATAAAAGGGGATATCTAAGAACCTTGGAGTGAGTAGAATGAAAGATATTAGGAGTTGTAAACTAGAGGTATTGGTCCTACAAATATGCCGCGACACACACACGCCGCTAAATCACAGCTATTTTGCAATATTTTTGTCAAAGTTTCACAAATTTGACAAATGAGAGACATAACCCATACAAGTATTAATTAATATTTCGTAGGCAGAAAGCCTTGTTAAGCAGTCAATAGACCGAGTACGCAAAACACACCTACAACTTGCGTTTATAACGAATGAACCCTAATTGGCAACATTGTTGTTTGCCTCTCCGTAGTTTTATAAGTGCACTAGATGTATGTATAACACATTCATATTGGCTAATACATATTTTCTTTGTATTTTTATAGACATAGCAACATAGGTAATGTTATTTGATATCGATCAACCAATTCAGTGACTCAGATTGAATATGTATAGGCTCCAGCTATTCGTCGGTGAACGTTTTTCAAATATTTCGTCACTATGCAGCCGATTTTCAGATTCTCGTTTTTGTTTGTAAACCCAATTCAACTTTAAGTATGTGTTCCTAAAAAGATTTTCGCGTTTAGTACACAATGTTTAACTACTAATTATACCGCGCAAATATTTCATATAAATATGTAATGTGTTTCTAGAAAGCTTCTCTTTAGCAAGTAGGTTGCTAAGTCAGCGGAATTAGTTTCAAGTACATCATAATTAATTATTAAAAGAAAATTTTAGTTTTTTATTATTTGAATAAAGCTTAATAAACCAATGTGTTTGTGCATTTCTGTAAGCTTTTGTAGCTGCAATATACGTTTTATCATGCGTGTTGTAACAAGTAGGACACAAGTACAGTATTTCCTGAACATAGCCGAGAACTAAGCTTTCTCAATTTAATTACAGTTGCTGCAGGCGAGGGTGGCCTGCACGCCTACTCTACTCTGCTCTGTATGCAAAGCGAGTTACTGTTTGTGCTGCCCGGATTTTATTCCCCTGATAGTTTTTGCATCCATGTTCGATTTGTGCGACAAAATTTTCCTTTTGTATGCTTTTGTACGCCGCCTGTTTTTTTATCATATCCGCTAGAGAAACTCGACTGGAATGTTATTTTTTCGTTAGGTATTTATTTACTCATCTTTGATCCGATTTCACACAGAGATCGGAATGCACACATTGATGGCTGATTTGTAAATACATGTATGTGAATGTAGTGTCTATATTGAGATTGATCTTATTCCTCAAATACTGATCCATGGACAAAGTTCCTTTATGCCAGCCATGCATCTGGGGAGACGCACTTCTGCTGATCGCATTGCATTATAAAGTTTTAATTATATCAAAAAATAATGTAGGAAATTAAAGGTAGTATGCATTAGTCTAACGCACGAGAAAAGATAACACGTTTAGTAATAAGAATAAATTCAATACACATCACTTACAAATTAGACTAGAGGTAAAGCCCTGACTGTACCATCCCTGGTCTTGCATTTCAGTACCTTGAAGCATTTGCAGAGTTTATTCGCAGTATTAATACGTAAAGACATTTCACTGAGACGTCTTGCACACATAAAACCAGGGAGCATTCGAAATGCGCAAACTTTCAACTAATTTAACTTTAAGATGGCTTTTACCGCCGTGTTGACACCGTCTTATTTAGTGCTCGGTAAACAGGTGTTTTATTTAACTACTCACAAATTGTTTAAGTTGATTTTCGTCTTGTTTCGATTCTTTTTTAACACGCTTTTATTAGGTCGACGTGTATGTATGTAACTATGTAAACAAATCTAAGATAACGATTTTAACCATCTTCTAAAGATCGTAGCGTTATGAAAATTGGCAGTTGTATGTGGTTTGGATGACAATACAATAATATGGTACTGTCAAGCTGATTTGATGATGGAGCCGGAAGACATGAACTGGAACTTCATGATGGATGATCGTATCATAGTCGTGTTTGGGCTTGTTAGAAAGGTCTCGTAATGAACGTTGACCATGGTTAGGTTTCAAGGTCCGATGGTGAAGCCGGAAGATAGGCACTAGCATTCCGTGATGAAATATCGTATCATAGCCGTGTTTGGTCTTATTAGAAAGGTCTTGTGATAAACTTTGACGATTATTAGGTTTCAAGGTCTGAATACAATAATATGGTACTGTCGAGCTGATCTGATGATGGAGCCGGAAGATATGAACTGGAACTTCATGATGGATGATCGTATCATAGCCGTGTTTGGACTTGTTAGAAAGGTCTTGTAACGATCGTTGACCATGGTTAGGTTTCAAGGTCTGATGATGGAGCCGGAAGACAGGCACTAGCATCCCATGATGAAATATCGTATCATGGCTGTGTTTGAACGTGTTAGAAATATCTTGTAATGATCTTTGAAAACAATTAGGTGTCAAGGTCTGAATACAATAATATGGTACTGTCGACCTGATCTGATGATGGAGCCGGAAGATAATAATCTGGAACTTGATGATGGATGATCGTATCGTAGCCGTGTTTGGACTTGTTATAGTGGTCTTGTAATGAACGTTGACCATGATTAGGTTTTAAGGTCTGATGATGGAGCCGGAAGATATGAACTGGAACTTTATGATGGATGATCGTATCATAGCCGTGTTTGGACATGTTATAATGGTCTTGTAATGAACGTTGACCATGATTAGGTTTCAAGGTCTGATGATGAAGCCAAAAGATAGGCTAGTGCCTATAATGCTAGTGCATTCCATGATGAAATATCGTATCATAGCCGCGTTTGGACTTGTTACGAAGGTCTTGTAATAAACATTGACTACGATTAGTTTTCAGGTCTGAATACAATAATACGGTACTGTCGAGCTGATCAGATGATGGAGCTGGAAGATACAAACTGGAACATCATTATGAATTATCGTATCATATGACGTTTGGTGCCGGCAGAGTAGAACAGCACCACCCCTTCTCTTCCCGTGAGGGTCGTAAGAGGCGACCGAGGGATAAACCCGACCCAAACAGCCAGGAGCAACTGTATGGTGGCGGTTAATCCACCACAAAAGCATTCCTAAGAAGGGTTGACGTCTGGTAGGCGACTGGTCGTAAAATTAAGCCAAATCCTTTGCAACATGATTTTGTGTTCAACAAAACGTGTTGCGGCGACCCCAACAGCCCCGACCAGACTAAAGCCTTTGACGACGACGAAAAGTCCGAATGTCTGGCTGACAGTCTCGAAAACCAGTGCACCCCCAGCACGCTCCCATGCGACCAGACTTTTGTTTCGACCGTCGACTCCGAAGTCGCGCGTCTCACTTCCCTTCCCCCGACTAGCCCCGCGCTCAGAGCTATCTCTGATATGGAGGTGCGAAACGCCCTTAAGGCACTCAAACCGAGAAAGGCCCCAGGCCCGGATGGCATCACCAACCGGGTCCTTAAAATTCTCCCCGACCACCTGATCAACCTTATCACCATGATACTGAATGCCGCCATGGCAAATTGCACCTTCCCAGCTAGCTGAAAAGAGGCAACGGTCATCGGCATTCACAAACCGGGAAAGCCGGCTAACGAGCCCACTTCCTACCGCCCAATCAGCCTTCTCAACCCCATTGCCAAACTTTACGAACGCATGATCTTCGCCCGACTGCAAGATCATGCGGATACCAACAGACTCATCCCCGACGAGCAATTTGGCTTTCGGCACCGGCACTCTTGTGTCCAACAAGTGCACCGCATTGTCGAACACATATCTTCAAAGCTAAATGACTCGATTAAACCGACCCCCACCGGAGCAATCTTCCTCGATGTAGCGAAAGCCTTCGACAAGTTCTGGCACAACGGACTGATATACAAGTTGTATCAGCTCGGTGTGCCAGATCGTCTCGTGCTTATAGTACGTAACTTTCTGTCGGATCGCAGTTTTCGCTACAGAGTAGAAGGCACTCTGTCGTCCCCTCACTCCATACGGGCAGGAGTCCCCCAGGGCTCCGTCCTATCCCCGCTACTTTTCACGCTATACACTAGCGACATCCCCAAACCAACCTCCTCGCTCTGTCATCTTGCCATGTTCGCCGATGATACAGCTATGCTTCTCACAAGGACGACGGCAAACTAGTCAAGTTTCTCCAAAGCGCAATGGACTCCCTAGGGAGTTGGTTCCGCAAATGGAGAATCGAGGTCAACCCCGAAAAAAGTGCAGCAGTGCACTTTCATAGGAGACCAAACCGGTCACTCCCAGCTGTAAAGCTTTTCGGCCAACCCATCCCGTGGGTAAATGAGACCAAATACCTGGGAGTCACACTCGACTCCAGACTAAGTTTCCGTAGCCACATTATGAAAGTACGCAACCGCGCGGCGTTCGTTTTGGGCAGATTACATTCGATGCTGAATCACAAGAGCAAACCCTTCGAAATAAGGTGAGAATCTACACCACCTGCGTCAGGCAAATCATGACCTACGCTAGCGTAGCATTTGCTCACACCTTCCATTCGCATCTGAATATGCTGCAGGTCATCCAAAACCGGTTCATGCGCAGGGCTACTGGAGCTCCCCTGTACATGCGCAACGGCAACCTCCATATCGACTTAGGTCTCCCCACCATAAAAGACTTTATGAAAGAAGCGTCCCGTCGATTTTTCGACAACGCTGCCCATCATAAGAATCCCCTCATAGTAAAAGCATCAAATTACTTCCCCCATCCAACTTCGAAATTCAAACGCCGCCCCAGGCATATCCTTTCTGATGATGACGATCCCATCACACTAGCAGCCGCTGCAGCCAACGCGAGTAGACTCATACACTCCACAAGCTCTTCAAGCAACCGCCGTCCCCGCCGGCGGGGACGCGGAGGTCCCTCATTTGTGCCCTTCTTTGGCAACTACCGGCATATACCTGGTAGACATAGTCCGATTCGTTCTTCCCAGAACAACTCGTAAGCCCAGTCTCGCCCCAAGGGCGTGATTGGGCTGGTTGTTTGAACAACCACCCAAACACATCCGGGTGAGCCCTCGCTCCCCACCAAATAGTCAGGTGTAGTTTTAACGGTCCCGGGACCGGAAAACATAGAGTCCAGCAGTAAAAAAAAAAAAAAAAAAAAAGCGGCGACCCCAAGTTATAGGGATAAGGGCAGGAAGATGATGAGTCGTGTTTGGATTTGTTAGAAAGGTCTTGTAATCAGTGTTGACCATGATTAGACTTCAAGGTCTGCTGATGAAGCCGGAAGATAGGCTTTAGCATTCCATGATGAAATATCGTATTATAGCCGTGTTTGGACTTGTTAGAAAGGTTTTATAATGAACGTTAACCATGATTAGGTTTCAGGGTCTGAATACAATAATATGGTACTGTCAATCTGACATGATGATGGAGCCGAAAGATATGAACTGGAACTTCATGATGGATGATCGTATCATAGCCGTGTTTGGACTTGTTAGAAAGGTCTTGTAATGAAAGTTGACCGTGATTAGGTTTAGAGGTCGGATGATGAAGTCGGAAAAAAGGCACTAGCATTCCATGATAAAGTATCGTATCATAGCCGTGTTTGCACTTATTGGAAAGGTCTTGTAATGAACTTTGACAACGATTAGTTTTCAAGGTCTGAATACAATTATATGGTATGGTATGGTATGATATCATCATTAAAAGCGACGAAGAGACTGGGCAGCAGCGAGAAGACACGGCTCCCACCGACATTTTGAACGCCTTGAGGGTCGGAGAGCTGAACAGCGAGCATCTCGCCGTATTGCTGACAAAGTTTTCATCAAATGCTACCGGCGAATTTGGGTTAGAAAAAGCACTGTGTATCTTTCCAACAAACACCCATATAGACAAGGGGCTCGTGAATGGGAGCATCGGTTTTATCACGGACATCACCTGGCCACACTTTAGACGTGACTAAAATGAAACCGATATCTCGTACATCAAAGTTAATTTCGGTAACGACGGCGAGTACCTGATTAAGCCTATAGGCATCCCATTCCCGGCCAAGTACAGCTACGGTACGGTGGACAGGCGCATGCTCCCAGTGATTTTAAGTTGGGCATCTACCGTGCACAGGATGCAAGGCAGTACGATAGACCACGCCGTGGTGTACTTAGGGTCCCGTACTTTTGCCGATGGACATATGTGGCGCTAAATCGAGTAAAATCAATACAGACGCACTGGTGGAGATGGAGAGAATGCGGACACATTCGTCTATTTAAAAAATGCTATTAGCAAAGACTAAAAAGTATAAAATAAATTAATAGTTTAAAAACACTAAAAAACACGCTTTTATAGGTGCACGTAAAAGTCAAAAATAAATTAAGCATCGTTCAAGTAGTGTCTATTTCTGGGCTGAAGTGTAAAATATGTGCTTTTCATTATAATATTTGATTGTAAAAGCGTGGGGCGCTGTGGCAGAAAATATTTTTTGTGTACTTTGCTGAGAAATCAAGTGCAGTTCTTTGTTCCAGCGCCCCACGCTTTTACAATCAAATATTATAATGAAAAGCACATATTTTACACTTCAGCCCAGAAATAGACACTACTTGAACGATGCTTAATTTATTTTTGACTTTTACGTGCACCTATAAAAGCGTGTTTTTTAGTGTTTTTAAACTATTAATTTATTTTATTTGTCTTCGAAATTTCTGATTTTGCAAGACGAAAGCTTGATAAGATTTATGTTTACGTCAAATATATGGGAGCTAGATGTGTGCATGGATGTGTGTCAAAAAAGAATACAACATTGTAGTAGGTATAAGGATAGGGATATACATGCGTCAGTATGGCGTCAGTCAATACTTACTTTGTGATTTTACCCACAATATTTTACTTTTTTTAGGTAATTGTTTATATTATATAATTGTTAACCTACTCTAATGGACTTTGTATGCATGTCGACGAATAAATGAGTTTTCTTTCTTTGTGGATGTATGATGTTTAATTCCCTACCTCCATTTTTTAACTAAGTACATTTCAAAGACAATAGAATAAAACATGGAATTCTTGCTCCAAATAACGCTAAGAAGAAATCTGCCTTAATTAATAAATCTTTTTCTTACAATTAATCACCTTAACATTGTGACAAAGTGGAAATATTAAGGCGCTTTGTTTGCGTAAAATTAAAGCACGGCAAGAAAGTGGTACAAATCAGCTAAATGCGGAAAACGTCCTGATTCCAAGGGGGAAATTCCGGTAAGAGAATAAATGTGAATAAATAGGGCTTGCGAGATTAAAAGCGGCCCGGTGATATATGGTAGGCCCCGCGCGGCGCCCTTACCACAGTAGAACTCAAACGGCAGTAAGTGAAAATAAGAAATTTAAATGCGACTCTGGGTCAGAATTTGAACGCCGGACCGTGGAGGTCTACCAACCGCAGCTGAAATCCGAAACAAGAAATAAACTTATTTTTACCTCCAAAGGTGTATTTTTGAATCATGAAATAGATTTTGCTTGTGTCAGTCTGCCTAACATAAATTGTCTAACCAATTTTATGACCCCACCGACAGCTATTAAGTCTTTTGCAATACTGAAGATGGCAACCCATGACGATGATACCTATGCAGTTGAATTAAATTATTATGGCTCAATTTTTGTTATACCTACGGTGTGTAAGAGACTATTTTCAGTATATTGATAGGGAGCATGCATTCAGACCATGGAACTGATTACCTACCCATAAGAAATTATTTTAGCAGTCGTATTTTTTTTTTACATCCCATACAAAATCACGACTTTATTCACTAAGGGCCAAGACTAAGTGAAGTAAAACATTTTATTACGTCTCCTGAAATAATTTCCTATGAGATGTTGTTCAATTAAATGGTCTGAATGCACTTTCAGAATTCAGAAAGCTGTCTCTTACATCCCTTACATACGCAAAGCTTTCCAATGCGTGAGAGTAGGTGAAATGGTGAAAAATCTGACCATTGTCAAAATTATTCCGCGTTTGTTTAATTTATTTTTACTGTGGTCTTGCTAGAGCGTCACAAATAGCTCAGTTATAAATAATAAGAATTTGCTGCGTTTGTGAATTTGTTAAACACAATGTTTTGGGGACATTACTGAATTTATTTTCCCCGCAACATTGTTGGATTTAATATATTTATGAGCCCAGGTCGGATTCAAAAAGATACTTATTTTAAATCGTAGTAGGTAGATAGGCAGTATTATTGTAGCAAAATGTTTTTAGCATCTAAATAAGTGTGTACTTATTTCTTGTCACAAAACAAAGCTTTGTAGCGACGAAACTTAATTAAAGCGGAACTTAATATAACCGCACAATAAAGAGCCGGTACACGGCAAAATCCAGGAAGGGGAATATTTTGTTCGCGGTTAAGTACAATTTCAGGTGCGAGCTTGTGCCCAAGTCCGACTAATGGAAAAGTTGTTGGGAAGTTTTTGCATCTCAGAGAACTCACTTAGAATTTGTCGGAATACTGTTAATTGTGGAATGTAAAATGAAGTTGAAGCGGTCTTGAATTCAGTTATAAAAACTTAAGTAGGTACTGGTCTCTATTCTACAGGTTAGCCATTTTAAATCTCTAAAGTTAAAATCACTAAGTTAAAATGGTTAAAATTAGCAATTTTAAGTTGTGCTATTCCACGAAAGCCCAGTTTTAGAAAATTAAACAGAGGTTTTTGACAGGACTATAATTTGATTTTGACGTTATTAAATTCAGTGTTGCAATTTAAAAAAAAAGATAAGTTTTAGTAATAAATGAAAAAATCTGTAACTGGTAAAAATATTTTTATTTTCGGTGACACTCAAAATCCTTCTGTACCAACTTTGGTTCCACCACTTAAGAACCTAACAACCCGGCCCCACTCTAGAACATTCTGACTAGGTGCTAATTTAAAACGTTCTGACCCGGTGCCACTCTATTACCTTTAAATCTGTTGCCACTCTTAAACTTTACTTCCAGGGGACACTCTAAAACCTCCCGATTAAATTGTTTTCACTCTTAAACTTTCCTACCCGGTGACATTTTAAATCCCGATCACCTTTTTTCCACTCTTGAACTTTCTGATGTGACCAATAATTACACAAATCACTCCAAAACCCCACCCATTTTGAGATGTTCTAACAGTATTATTTTTAAGAGGGACCTTTTTAGTGGCCGCTAAGATTAGCGACCTTAGCAGTTTTAAATTTTTAAAATGCTTAAATTTGTGCGCCGTGGAATAGCACTAATCGGCTAAAGCTAAGTTTAGCGCTGTCACTTAATTTTAAGTATTTTAGAGATTATAATGCTGTCATTTGAATTTGACAGTTACGTGTAGAATAGCAAACGGTTATAGAAATGTCAAATTGGCCTTAGCGATTTTAGTAGCGCACAAGGAATTGGATCTGATGTATGTAAACAAATTTCGTTTTAGCGTTCTTCATTCAAAAGTGCTGTTTTGTATTTTATAGCTATAAACTAAAGAGTGAAGAATAAACATTGCGCAACGTTTATATTTCCTATATATTCTTCCTTCTTTTGCACTTTAAACCTTGTAAATGTATGTATCTACCATGTCATCATTAAATCACGTCTTTTTCCTTACGAGGAAGACAGAACGTTAACAGACGTACCTATTAATGTGATCAATGATCATTATAGCCCACCACGTCACTAAGGTGACCCGGTATCAATCGTGACAAACGGCCTCCAAATATTTGTCAAACGTAGCAATAACGTAACGACAAGGTAACGACCGTAAATTGACATCACATTGTTGAAAATCAGGTCAAAATTGGATAAAGTTATTTGAAGACGGGGCAATTCGTAATTTTGGCCGCTTTCCAAGCTCATTATACCTGTCTACTCGAGCGGAGAAATATAATTAATTTGAGGCACTACTGTCGCCTACTCGGTCTTCGTTACATGTGGATATTAATGTTAACGTACTTGTTACGTGGGTCACATAATTAATTTTCATGTAGGTCTATGTTTTTAATCCTTTCGGGTATGTTAATTACGTTGCTAAGGAATTAATTATGAGTGCTTATTAAAATTGATTTTATAGAGGGTAACAGCGAAATTTTCAAGGGGTGAATTATACCTACTATAGTCCATACTTACTTTAGGGTAGTGTATATTACTTCAAGTTTTATGCACTTTACTATTTTCTGAAACTGTTTCAAATGTTTTTCAGACGTGACTATATCGTATATTTTCCGCCATTGACGTTCAGCCTACCCCGCAAACGATAAAAGCGTATTATGACTACTTTCGTGTCTGCAAGTGAACTAAGCTAGTACAATGTGTACAGTGTATTTGCTAGGACAAGTGTTTGCGCCGGTTCCGTCAGACCACGCCGCTGTTTGCACAGACACCTATGTCGGCCTACGCTTTGCATACTAAACACTGATAACTTGTCACTATTATCGTAATGCACTATTTTCTGTAACTGAACTACTCATACTGAACACTCACTTCCGGTTACAAGCGCAAATGTCGCAAAATTTCATACCTATGAAAGATTTTCCGATGTGTGATTCCAGCTTTAATGTGTGATGTCGCCAAAAGAATTTCATCTACTTTCTCTGCTTTATAAGAGACTCTTGGGTTTCATGAGTAAAATGACAACCTGTCGCTTTAGTGATACAAGATATTTCTGAACCATACCCTGAAATATTTACCAGACATGACGATAGCGACTTTTTCTGCCGTTGATGGTTTGCCTACCCCGAAAGAGATAGATGCATGATGTGTTTATTTATATAAATATTACAGTTATATTTAGGGTCTACAAGTGAACTAAGCTAGGACAAATGTTTGCGCCGGTTCCGTCAGACCGCGCCGCTGTTTGCACAGACACCTATGTCGGCTTACGCTTTGCATACTGAACACTTACTTCTGGTTACAAGAGTAAATAACGCAATACTTCATACTTATGAAAGATTTTCCGATGTGTGATGTCACCAAAAGAATGGCATTTACTTTCCCTGCTTTATAAGAGACTCGTAGGTTTTATGAATAAAATGACAACCTGTCGCTTTAGTGATACAAGATATTTCCGAAACATACCCTGAAATATTTACCAGACGTGACGATAGCGACTTTCACTTCCGTTAATGGCCTGCCTACCCAAAATGAGATGCATGGTGTGTATCAGTTATTTTTGGGGTCTACATAGTGAACTAAGCTAGTACAATGTGTACAGTGTATTTGCTAGGACAAGAGTTCGCGCCGGTTGTGATAGCTACTTTTACTGTCGTTGATGGACTGCCTACCCCGAAAGATATAGAAGCATGATGTGTTTATAGAAATATTACAGTTATTTTTAGAGTCTACAAAGTGAACTAAGCTAGTACAATGTGTATAGTGTATTTGCTAGGACAAGTGTTTGCGCCGGTTCCGTCAGACCGCGCCGCTGTTTGCACAGACACCTATGTCGGCTTACGCTTTGCATACTGAACACTGACTACCACTGAACACTGACAACCTGTCACTATTATAGTGATACACTATTTTTTTTAAAACTGTCCTCAAAAATAATTTTTAGATGTGACTGTAAGCCCTTTTTTCAACTACCAACAAATATTTGTCAGACGTGGTTATAGCGACCGTTTATATCCGTTGACGCTCAGTCTACCCTGCACCCTGCAGATGATAATGACTGAATGAACTAAGCTAGCACAATGTGTACAGTGTATTTGCTAGGACAAGTGTTTGCGCCGGTTCCGTCAGACCGCGCCGCTGTTTGCACAGACACCTATGTCGGCGAACGCTTTGCATACTGAACACTGACAACCTAATTATAGTGATGAACTATTTTCTGAAACTGTCCTCAAATGTTTTTCAGCTGTAACCTTGTAATGAATGAAATGAATTAGTTGTTACATCCATTGACACTCTGTGTACCCTGCAAATGACATTGACGTGATGTGTGTATAAAACTATTGCAACTACTTTAGAGTCTTCATAGTGAACTAAGCTAGCACAATGTGTACAGTGTATTTGCTAGGACAAGTGTTTGCGCCGATTCCGTCAGACCGCGCCGCTGTTTGCACAGACACCTATGTCGGCTTACGCTTTGCATACTGAACACTGACAACCTGTCACTATTATAGTGATGCACTATTTTCTGAAACTATCCTCATTTTTTTCGTATGTGACTTTATCGTACCTTTTTCGCCATAACGCCTTTTTTAGACTACAAACAACATACCTACATTTGTCAGACGTGGTAATAGCGACCGTATTAGGTATTATATCCGTTGACGCTCTGTCTACCCTATAAATGATAATGACGTGATGACTACTTTAGGGTCTACATAGTGAACTAAGCTAGTACAATGTGTACAGTGTATTTGCTAGGACAAGTGTTTGCGCCGGTTCCGTCAGACCGCGCCGCTGTTTGCACAGACACCTATGTCGGCTTACGCTTTGCATACTGAACACTGACAACCTGTCACTATTATTGAGATGCACTATTGTCTGAAACAGTCCTCAATTTTTTCGGATTTGATTTTATCGTATGTCTTTCGCCATAACCCCTTTTTAAACTACCAGAAAATATTTTTCAGAGGTGGTCATAGAGACCGCATAAGGTATTAAATCCATTGACGTGTTGTGTGTATAAAATTATTGCACCTACTTTAGGGTCTACATAGTAAACTAAGCTAGTACAATGTGTACAGTGTATTTGCTAGGACAAGTGTTTGCGCCGGTTCCGTCAGACCGCGCCGCTGTTTGCACAGACACCTATGTCGGCTTACGCTTTGCATACTGAACACTGACAACCTGTCATTATTATATTGATGCTTTAATTTCTAAAACTGTCCTCAAATGTCTTTTATTTAGATGTGAGGTGATGTGTTTTTCGCCATAACGCCTTTTTAGACTACAAACAACATACCTACATTTGTCAGACATGGTAATAGCGACCGTATTAGGTATTACATTCGTTGACGCTCTGTCTACCCTATAAATGATAATGACGTGATGACTACTTTCGAGTCCGCAAGTGAATTTGCTATTGTATTTGCTAGGCCAAGTGTTTGCGCCGGTTCCGTCAGACCGCGCCGCTGTTTGCACAGACACCTATGTCGGCTTACGCTTTGCATACTGAACACTCACTGCCGTGGTTATACGTGCAAATAGAGCAAAATGACACATTTTATAAAATACAGCTTGTTAAAAGTCGACAGCAAATATTTTAAGGTGTGAATCAACCCATAAAACTGAACAACTTTCCTTACTTTTTTATGAAAAAGAAATCATACAATATGTACCAACCAGCCAACCAAGACAGTTGTGCTACTTGTAGTAGGTGGTTTGAAAACTCTGACACCAGGGTTCATCGTGTCGTTGGACGACTCGGTGTCCCACTCGAAAATAAAAAGAAGGGAGGTGCATTTTTTTAAATATTTCGAACTTTGTTCCTTCGGGAAAGTTATCCAGTTTTACGAGCTAGTTCTTCCCTTAAGATATTTACAGTAAATTTTACACCTTATATTTTCTATACTTGAACAAGTGATACTCAAACATCGTTTACTATTACAACTAGAGATGAAAATTTCTGAAAGTTTCCGAAACATTGAAAGTTTCGAGGTAATTTTCAGGTAATTTACCCGAAAGTTACTTCAAAGTTACCTCGCGAGGAAGTTTTCAAAAATGACTTTTCAACGTAAAAAGTAAGTGATAATAAGTATGTTTAAATGAAAATAAGGTTAAAAATTAGTATTTTGTATGTTCTTTATTACGTCAAAATTTATTTTTTCTTAAAGCTGGTTGTTTCTTTTTTTCAAATCCTCAGATTACGCTATCTATGTTGAGATCAATGTACTTTGAGACATATCCTCAGATAACGCCATCTATGTTGAGTGAGTTCAATGTACTTAATGGAGTATGCATACGCGATAGAGTTTCGTTCCCGGGTCCTGGGAACCGGGAATTCCCGGGGAAAACGTCAATCCCGGAATTCCCGGGTAGTTTATATTCTCATAAAATGCAACAAAGTACCAAGTACTGTAATATTTATGGCTGGCTTCTTCTGTCGATGTGGAATTTATACTAGTCTTGGGTCTTAGCAATTAGTTTTAGGATCCTAAGGTAAGTAAAGTAGTCAGGTACCTAGTAGTAGTAGTAGGAGGGAACACATTTAATATTATTTATGTAATGTATCACTTTGAGAGTTTAGTCCAGAAAATTCAGGTGGTTCAGGCTAGTTGAAATAACATAATTTTTCGTATGAAACATATTGCTGTACTACGGAAGGTACGTTAGATGAAAAACATATCTGACTTTTAGGTAGGAGGTGGTTGAAAAATCCTAAATCCACGGTTAATCGCGTTGTAAACTTGATACCTACTAGAACTAGATAAATCTAACGATGAAACGGGAATGACTATTATTCCTTTTTTTTATTTGTATAAATAATGAATGACCCCTCAGTTCTCAATCTGCAGGACGTTCGGGTTCGATTCCCACAATCCACTAACACTTTACTAATTTAGATTAGAAAATTAAGGATGAATCACCTTATTTTCTGGCATACTGTTTATTCCGGAAGGCATCACAGCACAGGCCATCGGTCACATTCGGTGTGGTTAAAACATTAGCCAGGTCTGAAAGCGATTTCACTAAAAGTAACAGCCACAGCATTCTACTCCTGGACATGAGCCTCCCTCTATAGGTAGATATTGCCATATTCACCGCGCTTGGCAAGTAGATACGCAGCGCAGTGCAAGACGTTGCATTCCCTAGATGAATTTATACCTAAATTGTTTTTACGGCAACCGCGGCTAGAATTAGGGTGATGCTATTATAACACTTCATCACACAGCAATTGGATTTGGAGTGATGCTATTCTAAGTAGGCATTACAAGGAAGTAAAAATTTAAACTACTTAAATAGGTTAAAAGCAAATAAATAAAACAAGCTATGACTGGCTAAGGGTTAAAAATTTACAAAACCAGGGAAGACACTACCCTGGTTTTGTAAATTTTTACTCGTATGAAAGAGAAAAAAATAATCATTAGAATATTATTATTATTTTCTTAAATAAAATAACGTGATTCCCTCGACTTTCGGTACAAAATAAAAATAATTGAAATTCTCGGGATCTCGGAATTCTCGGAAACGAAAATAAACATTCCCGATTCCAGGAAAAGGAAACAGGTCGGGAAAAACGAAACCCTAATACGCGACGATGCCAGACAGTTTTGTCTCAAGTGTGCGCAGGTCCGTAGGTAGATAGGTTTCGACGCGAGAAGCAGAGCAAACTTTACAGTTACAACGTGAAAATGATTCGTATCGCTCACATTATAAAAACTAAAGAAAGTCAAAAGTATAAGTTTCACGTGCTCTCAGTTGTACTTAACTCTATATCTAATTGATCTCGTACACTTTTTCATATGATTATGTAAAGAAATATACATTTTTTATCATTTATAGTTGTTTTAAACTTCCTTCCTTACTTGTTTACCTCCCCATTTCGAATAAAAAGCCTAAAACCGGACTTATTATGTTCCCTGTTCCATCAAAACTGTAGATACCAGAAAAAACTTAAGCAATATTAAGTTAATAATTAATATAACAACTGTTTTCTTAAGTGAAATAATCAGTTTTGAAAACTTCCTCGCCAGGAAACTTTCAGGTAACTTTCAGGAAACTTACCTCAGAAAAGGAAAGTTTCAAGGTAATTTTCATCTCTAATTACAACCCATATCTATTCCTTTCTTACATATTGTAAGTTTAGGCCACTCATGAAAGGACTCGTTATTGTTTTTCACGTCTAAAAATATTATAACTTCAACGACTGTTGTCCTGCAAAAAATAATAATTTTAGATTTGATGAAAATGTCTTATAAAAAATTAATAAGCTACTTGACAGAAAATTGCTGCTTTGTGTGATCTATGTGGGTGGGATTTATTTGATAGTATGTGTAAGCCCGCATTTTCTTTTGTAAACAAGTTATCAATCTCTGAAAACATCTTTTCAGTTTTCAATATCAATAGCTATCCAATTTCAATTTGGTCTGAATAATGAACTTGCTTTGACACGGCTGCTTACGATATTTACGCCGTGAAATGAATAACAATTTTTCGTTCTTCAAATTCTATGGTTTAATGTACGAAAACATAAGTGAACGTACGTAAACAAAGAAAGTAAGGTAAAGGAACGTAAATGTATGCAGACAAAGGCGACTCGCAAATGTAAAAGGCTGGTTGCAATAAACTCTAATGAATAAGACTCGTTACTTTAAAGCTACGCTTATTTTTACCTGTAAAACAGACTTCTGGAAGGTCTTGAAAAATATGGTACGTAATTTGTAAATCAAACCAGCTGCAAACTAAATAAATTCTTTTACTTTTGACTGAAGAGAATGTGCTGCAGATTTGGATAGCAAGGACATGGCAAAGAACTTTCTTTTTTGTGCTACGTCGTAGCACCTCTTTGTAGAACTCCGCTACGGCGTAGCAATAGTAATGGAGCAACTTGCGCGTGTAATGATACTATATTAGCCTTCTTCTTGTATCGTGATTATCCAGACACCATATTAGCCTGCTTCTTGTATCGTGTGAGATAACAAGTCAACGAAAAACCATTTGGAAATCTGGTGGCACAAGTTTTAAACCGCTGAATAGCGTTTAGCTATAATACAAAATATGAACACTAGATGGCATTGATTTCTGCTCTGAGAATCTATATCCGTAATCCCAATCGACAAACTCAACGTTCAGCTGACAGGAGATCGACGTTCGTCGACGGGAATATATCGAAAAATACTCAATACATTTAATATTCGAAGTTCAAATTATTTATCAATGCGGTGAAATTGAATACTTTTACCAGTTAACGTCAAAGGCGCAAGCCACACAGAAGCGACGTGAGACATGAGACGGAATCGGGAGACGAGCGACATCGCGACGCTTGAAACCGTTTCCATTTCAAATGTATGAAACAGAAGAGACAAAGCTACACACGTGAGACGCGCAGCGCATCGATGACGGCCGACGATCACTTGTTTGACAGCTGATGTCATCTCACACGTCACGTCGCACGTCTTCTCAGTGTTTACGTATCTTCGATCGATCTTTTTACGGCTGGCTACACTCTGCAAGGGATGTGACGGGGTGTAATACTGATAGGGTACATGCAGACTATGAAAATAAACAGCAAACGAAAATCCTGATTTAAAAAAAATTAAATTTAGTATTATTTCTAAATGCAATCAGTATTCGGAGACCTTTCCCTTAATTTGTGTATAGATCTGATTAGTGTATGCATGTGGGATTTTAGTACCTTTATTCAGTGCTATTCGTAATTTGAAATCTTAAGCCTTGCATTGCATTCATAAACTGCGTCCGCTGCGCAATGTAGAACAACCAGTGTTATACACGACTCCCCCAGGATTTATAGGTCGCATTGCGGGGTAGGTATAACTCTAGCGCGCCGCGATGAGACCACAAAAAATATTACCTCTATGAAGCAGCCCTAAGGCGAGTCTCACACTGTTACGGTCTCCGTTCCGGTGTGCGGTAGTCCAGTTTTAAATTTGTATTGCACAGACATAGCATGTGAGGGTGTCCACATGCGCGACAGAAGATGCGCTCCTTAGGATATGCCATACTGCACTCCGTACTACCGTATGGTTTTTTAAATACTTATACTAAGGATGCTCAACGGAGTTGGACGTAGCTAATGCAGGCCGTTGCGCATCTGAGCTCCGGACGGAGACATGAAAAAACCGTGCCATAGTCCGGATGTGCGTCTCCGCAACCACATCCAGATTCCGTACACCAGAGCGGAGTCCGGAGTCTGTAAATACTCGTAATGCTACAGTGTGGTTCGCCTAAATATGAACGATATAATTGCTAGATACGGAACTTGGGAAACCCGATGCGATACGATAACGCTGTCTGTGTAAACATCGTATACCCTATTCGCTTGTTATCGGCAAGTTGTAGTTCCTACCTATGTGCAAGCTTGTCTAGTTTATAAAGCGAACTCAGTTCATGGCGATAAAGTTACATTGAAAGGGGATGAATAGCATCTTGCTCACCCGATTATAACAGCAATGTGGTTTAAATATTTTATAAAACGAACTTACTTAGCCCTATAAATAAAGGTATATTTGGTGAAATTTTACTTGTGACCGATGGCGAAAACTCAGAACTCTAAATTGTGTCCTCTCACAAAAGAAGGAGGTTTATACATAAGCTATACCTATTTAATATCTTTGAACTGCAACTGACAAAACATTGGTAGCTTAAAAATGTAGTTACAAGTGTCGCAACGGTTTATGAGCGCTCGGCCAAAGTGGAAGGGATGTTTGCGCAGGTGTACACTCGCGCACAAAAATGTGTATACCCAAATTTTTTACAATATTAAAGCCATACGCAACGAACATTAGTGCGTATTAAAAATAGTCGCTTAGGTTAGTTTAAAAGCTTAAATTATAAGATCCTACTAATATTATAAATGCGAAAGTTTGTCATGCATCTAGTAAATATATATTATAAAGGGAAGGGCAAATAAAACAAATGTAGGTATTTATATTCATATTATAATGGTGATACCCCTTCCATTAACTCATCATCGCTTGACAAAGTTTCTGAAGCAATTGTTGGTGGTAAGGTGTAACCGCCGGTACTCGTAGAAGGCACTTCATCATCATTTTCATCTAACTCATCCTCATCATCACTATGTTATAATATAAGTTCTTCTGTTTCTTTTTTAATATGATTGTTTACATCATACACCATTTTTCTGGCCTGCCGGATCAATATTTTTTTCTTTGGCATTTTTACCAACACCGCGCAACAAAACAACAACAATAAAAACAAAAGATTTAATAAACAAAAATGAACAGATAACAAAAATCAACAAAATAAATATTCGACAAAAAAGTAACTCAAGTAACGCGAGACGTCAGCCGAAGCGCGGGAATAGCACGTGACTGATCAAACCAATAGACTGCGTTGGCGCGCTACCTCCCGCGTCGCGCCTCAGTCCCCCCGCCAAACAGACCCGAAATATGAATACAGCGCATTCAAGATCAGCGCTCATAAACCGTTGCGATACTTATACCTACATTTAGGAGATAAGTCATACAGGGAGGACCAGACAGTGACGTCAAGACAAGATTTAAATTCCTTATCCTGTGTGAGGGGTGTCCAAATCAACCCCATGTATATTCCGATATTTTTGTAGTTTCCGAGTTATTCAACTTTGAAAGTTGTATGGGAAACATTGTATTAACAGGATTTTATTTCCTCTTTATGTAAATTAAATATTTTGTGCAGAAAACTCAAGGTTTTTTTATCCCTATTAAAGGTACGCAATTTTAAGGCACGTCTCGTGTGTTTTATAGGTTATCTATCCTTTCACTTCAAGAAAAGTTATATTCATGAAGAGGAAAATGTGGCAAGTCATTCAGAAAACCATATTCATTGAACATCGGTTTATATGTGGGTCTTGTCTTCAATTCGTCAGACCCAATATTATGCAGAAGAACCCTTCTTATCCGTTTACCCATTCAATGGAATTTCTCTATGAATACAAACAAGCATTTAAAAAGTAGGTATTAGCTTAAAATTCACTCTGAACTGAAAGTTCCTTTCTTCACTCGCGGTCCCCTTTAATCCCACATATTTATATGATGAATTAATTATGTCTAAAAGTTTGGTACTTTTTAAATAGGTAGCTGTAAGTTCATCAAATTTTGCGTAGTTTGTAGGCTCTGAAGCTCATACGACAGGAGTAGATAATTAGGTGCTATTACGCAGAAAATATGATTATGGAAAATAATTACTTAGAAACGGAGTCTGGATGACTAAGTACGTACTTGTGAAATGTAACTTCGCAAAAAGCAAGAATTGAATAATAAGTATTTGAAAACCTTAAGCACAACTAACCAACGGCTAGGTAAAAATGAAATAATCGTAGGTATTCCACATATACACTTATGGCTCCAATATTGCTCTCGCGTGTCCGGTCCCGAACCGCAAAATTACTTTTCTCTCCTCAATATATCGTATGAATAGAATACGAAAAGGAATTTATGGATTGGTGAAATACCTAAATAAATGGTATTCAGGTCATTTTTATGATTTCTGTTTATTTGTTCATACCACGTTCGGTGAACTTACATTGTAGTTATATTATTTTGTTTTAGAGCTAGTTTCGTGAAGAGTTTTATGGATATTATTATTTTTGGGGTTTCCGAATAGGTAACATTATATTAGATGTTACTGTTATCTAACTGAAATGTCATGTTTGACTTTACTACTATACAGGTGGGACCATAGAGTGACGTCAATAAAAAGAAATTAGATTCCTCACATCTTGGGGTTTTCGATAATACCCCATGTATGTTTTGTGATTATTTTTAGTTTCCGAGTTATTCAACTTTTAAAGTTGTATGGGAAAATAAAAAAAATGAAATTTTTTCCTTTCCTTTTTTTACTTCCGTATAAAGGCGTTTTGCGCGGTTGATCAATCTTTATGATTTATACTTTTTAGCGTACAAAAAAAGAAAAAAATTCTGCCATTCGAGTTTTTCCCATACAACATTAAAAGTTGAATAACTCGGAAACTAAAAATAATCGCGGAACATACATGGGGTATTTTGGATGTGAGGAATTTAATTTCTTTTTATTGACGTCACTCTATGGTCCACCCTGTATAATGACAACTTGAGTACGAGTATACGAACATACAAATCGAGGAGGTCTGCAACTGAACGTTTTGCAGATGACTTCAAAATAATATTTCTTGTTTTTTGTGAGGGACGTCTATCCTGTGTCAAAGATTTTTATAGATAGGTACTTATAAACGACAGTAGACCTCTGACATGGTTGTGTAACGACCGCCATTTAAGTTATAGAGAGCAACCGGGAGCGAAGGCATAACGTGCCTTCCGAAGCAAGAAGCCATCTTTCTTTTCAGATTATTATGAGGTGGTTAAGCCTGCAATGTCCTCACCGGAACAATTTCACGAAGTGATAGCTAGGTCAATCAACTTTGTGACTGCTCCCTGCGAGAATCAAACCCTGAGACCTCCGGATCTCATCTGAAAATAATACTTAGATTTCAGATTCCGAGAAAAAGAGCATGCGACAAAATGAATAAAAGTGAAAAGGTTCTTTTTTTCTTTGCAAAATGTGACAAAGAGGTGGTGCGGGATTTTTCAACGTAGAGTTATTGTCTCTGACGCAAAGTCGTTCTGAGAAATAGTGCCGAGTTTTCAGTTTGCAACATTTTAACCAAGAATTAATGCCTCCAGGAGGTTTTCTTTGCTTAAGCCGAATGAATTTAAATTCCCCGTGTTATCCCTAACTCTGTCATAACTAGATTCACTTGGTTTGAAGTTATTTCGAAATTCAACTTTGGCTAGACGTCTTCGTGAATATTTTGTATGTATCCAGTTTTTATTTTTATGATTAGGGTAAATACGAAGCATAATTGAGTTAGGCGAGAAGCACACGACGTAACATCCGTTTGAACGTTATTTTTGCGCAGTGCTATCGCATGCGTTAGAAAAATGTGATTTTCCACCTTACTTCCTTACAAATACGGTTTATGTCAAAATCGCACAATTTACGGACGTTACGTGTGTTTCTCGTCTTATCGTACAGACAGCAATGCCAACTATACGAATTTAGGTTTTTCTTGACGCGTGACGTGAGCGACCGAATCGACGAATGATTCAAAGTATCTAATAGGTAGTCATTCAAAATCATACTGTCACGACCAGCCAATGCGGGAGGCCTAGTTACGCTGGCCGCGTAGTACTCGTATCTAAGTATTGCGACCAGCGTAAATTAGTCTCCCGCTTAGGGTGGTCATGTCATTTCATTTGATTGCGAATATAGTAAATTCGCAATTCGGTTACCCGTCAGTGTATTTGGCTCAACTGAAAGTAGTCATGTGTTTGCGTGTCATATTGATAACCTTTGTGGCTGCCCACTGGCCACTGCAGTGCATCAGGCTTACGGCAACAATGATTCCATTCACTGGTATTACAGTTCACTAGGTTTTTTCCACGGATCAAAGGATACCGCAGTTTTTGTCATGAAATTGAATGAAAAGTCCATGGTTTCATAAATTTGGAAACCGGGTGTAACATAAAGGGAATAAGTAGCCGAAAGGAGGCGAAAGTACCGACTCATAAAATTAAACAACTTATTCTTTCCATATACTTATTTATTTACCCATGTTTACCTTGGGAAAAGTTGTTCAGTTTCATGAGAACCAACCTTTACCTCTTTACGGCTTGTTATAACCTTTTGGTTACCCCCGGTATAAAACGATTTGACCTGGTTCCCAACGTTTCGACTTAGTCACACATTACTTTATCAATGGTAATCCAAAACATATGCTTTCCAAAGCATAGAGCCCTATCCGCACAGCGATTTTATCAGATTGAATTTTATGCAAGTTTCCGCACACACGGAAAAACGTGTATTTATTGCATACAAAATAAAATCAAATAAATATAGCGCGACAAAAAAATAGCGCAACGTGAAAAAAACAAAACAATGTGCGGATAGGGCCTAATTGTTGTCGTAATTACCTAACCATACTACAAACAAGGAAAACCTAGTGGGTAGGATAGTATCGGAATGCTGCTGATAACTACCAAAATATCTCAATATAAACAAATATATTTAGGGCTAAAATGTATATTGTCACCGAGCGAACAATTTCACCGGAATATTTATAGTCCAATAAAGTGATGCGAAGAATACCAGTCATCGCATTAACGTCGCACGCATTCGGCCCCACTCGAACTCGATTTGTTGTGGCATTGATTTGTGATGCCATGTTGTGAACGGTTCTAAAGGACCATCAATATTGTATGAGAAAGATGAAATACCTTGCTAGTCTCTGTCAGTTAATATTTTCTTCAAAATAGTTGCCAAGTCTAAAAAAATGTTGCAAAATATAGTAAAGAATTTTTGGAAAAAACTCTACCTAATTATTTATAAGTAAAGACAAAGAGTAATTGCACATGCACTGGACTGATTGTGGTCCACTACGTCAACTACATCCGCTATAGGTAATATAAACTATTTTTTGATGACTATGCCTATGTCTTCGGTACTTCAGCACTCATATTTTCAGATTAACTGCTGGCTAAGTAAATATTGATTACCCTGTAATAATGGGTACAAGTGGCTCGTCGTAGACGACGAAACTCACAAGACACTCGTGAGACCGATGCCTCGCATATTTGCATTCATACGCCATCTAGACTGTGCCTACCTATTATACCTTTTAATGACAAAATACCGCCAAAATTGGTGATACGTGGCGTATAAAAAACGCTCTATACAGAGTTTTTTTTTTTAAGATGCGTGCAACAGTCCCTCCATGGACATCCTACTATTAGGATATATTTGCCATTGTCTCACTTGGCAGGCGGACTGGTGAGCGCCATGCAAGTATGTTGTGGTATTCCAGTAGTAGTAATTTAAAAAAGGCAGACATTAATATTGTGTGTGTTTGCGGCTGCTTGTTTACACTCGATTACTCTTAAAATGATCGAGCTGGCAGTTTTTATGCATGAATTATTTTATACAATAATTTTGAAGATAAATTAATATGATTTGATTATCTATACCTACAAAGCTACTGGCAAAAGCTTGTTAATTACGAGTCAATGGTAGGTACATTAGATTAGTCCCTTATTTAAAAAAAAAATTTGGAGCTAGCAGCCCGTTAGTGGTTTTACCCGCTGCAATTCGTATTCGTAGCACATGTTATATATAAAGCTTTCTCTAATAAACAACCGCATCAAAATCCGTCGCGTGGTTTAGAAAATTCCACGAAAGGCATACAGAGAAACGCAGAAATCAGCTTTATTACCCGACTGCTTCAGAAGTGTTGTCTATGTTATTAGAGAGCAAGTAGATATGTATGTAGACAAGAATTTAGTTTTCATGGGCTACAGCCCTAACGGCTGGGCGGATATTGACATGAGAGGTCTCGTTAATTTTGTCTCAGCAGTGCGAGGTTATAATAAAATTTGTAAACTCAAGATGGCGGATTTTTATCGTAAATTACTACTTTGAAATTACCGCAACTGTAGGTTGTTTATCAGAGTTACGTTGTTTGAGCGTCGTTTTTTTTTAGTTGGAATAGGGAATTCAGAACTGCATTCGTCAGCGCTGCACAAAAATGCGCAGCTTTGCATTCCCCGCCTTGTACGTATATGGCGTTTGTCACTTACATCCTGTTATAAATTTTTTATCACTGTTTAGGTGTTTGATCTTACTCTGCAATTTGTGACTGAATTTTCAATTCTCCGCCGTACATATTAATATGTATGAAACTCAAATGTTATCTTTCGCTCCAGGCCTGTTGCTGGGAATATTTTCACAGGCGTAATAAATGTCCGGGCCCAGGACGTCTCGCTTCGCGCGTCGCTGCTCACGCACAAAACGGTGGAATTTCGGTACAAAAAATACCGTTTAGGATACGTTTTGATGTTACCGCATACTCCCTACTCCTGTATTGTGTTATAGAATTGAGGAAGTTGGCTTACTCAGACTTCGCTTACCACATAGTAGGTTATTGTTTTCATAGCACTATCAAATTTTATTGAAACTTTTTTACACAAAGCTCCAAAATTAGGAGCTAACGTTACGCAGCATTTTCCACCAACCGTAAACAAGGAGGCATAAATTGGGTGCACTTGTATAAAAGACGCATTGAAAAGCTATTGAAAGAAAGCTTCTACCACACGATGACACGGCATAGAAAGAATATTCTACGCACATTAAATACTTTTACCCAGCTACTACACGCAGTTTTCCAATTCGGTATTGTATTCGTGAATTCACATCAACCATTGTCTTTCGACGATACCAATTCATCTCTTGTTCTATCAAAGCGGGCATGGATCTGACTACAATAGGTACCTGACATGACATTTGGCCTGAATGGCCTCGATTTGACAATACAATACACAACTCAGTACCAACAAACACCAACTGTGTCGAAGGTTAATCGTAAGACAAGTGTTATTTCAAAACTTACATACGATTTTCTAAAGTGTCAATTTACTTTGATCTTGTTCAGTTTGGCGCAAACTCCACCAAAAAGACGAGGGCATAGGACGTAAGAATGACAGTTGACAGACAAGTGATCGTCAAATATTCTTCTTAGTTTTTGACGCTAGCTGTCATGGATGCGACGCTTTGGCGACGCTTGTAAGTGCCTTTGTCAATACTTTTTCGTACATTTTGTATGGAAACGTCGCGATGTCAAACGTCAAGCGTCATGCCCTACGCCCTATGTCCTTTCCTTGTCCTCTCTGTGGAGCTTGGGGCTTTGAGACGCGCGCGACACGACGTCAAAAAGCGTTTCAATTTGGACTGTCACTCCGTTGATTGTCAAGTTGTCAATCGAAAATGAAATGCATTTTAAAATAGCGGCACAGAATAGAGAGTTTACAAGTTACTCGACCCTATTCAGGATTCTTGCGATTATCACTTGTTACATAGCCGGAGTTGCTACTGTCAAAAATTTCAAAGAATAAAAATATCAAAACCGCAAAATCTTAATGATTCTGAGAAAATTTTAATTTAAAAAATATGACGTTCGTGGCAACTATTTTCTTACTTTGAGTTCCCCTGAGATTCCAATTATTTCCAGTTAATGTCAGTAAGCGTTTAAATCATCGCTAGTACTGAGTGAGCCATGTGTGTAGGCGCCCCGCGCGCCGTTTCCCTAATTTGTGGTACCGGTGCATGTCGATGTGATCTCGCCAATGATATTATATGATCTCGCCCTAAATGTCAAATTACAACTCAATAACACATCTTAAAGCCGTACATTAGAGATTTTTAAGCAATACAATTACTTTTCACGCGACGAATTTATTTCTAGTGCTAATGAAGCAGGTCTGGATATGACAACAATACCTTTATAATACTCGAACAGCTTGTTTACACAATATCACGACATGAATATCTGTAGTATGGAGAAAAGATAAAGAGAAAGTTGAATTCTTACTTACTTGATTTGCTAATAATACCTTTACAACCACAACAGTCTACTGCTGGACATGTGCCTCACCCATATCGGCATGCCATTGCCACGCTTGGCAGGTGGATTGGCTAACGCAGTGCAAGATGTTTAATCCACAGGGAACCCTGCTGCCTATTACCTATATAATTATTCCTTAGTCTCTTTTTCTCCACGGGTAGATGAGGCTTTTCTAAACCAGCATCACACATTAAATAAAAACCAGCATTACACGGCAAGCAGTGCAGACAATAGAGTAGTTTAAAAGGCAGTGAATATTTGACTGGCCCGATGGCGTAGTGGTTAGTACCCCTGCCTGCCACGCCGAGGGTCGTGGGTTCGATCCCCACCGACACAAATGTTTGTGAAGCAATTTTCAAATATTTGTGTTTAGTCTGGGTGTTTTCTATGTATAATATGTATGTATTTACAAAAAAAAAATGTATATATGTATTAATATCAGCTATCTAGTTCCCATAGTACAAGCTTTGCTTAGTTTGGGGCTAGATGGCGCTGTGTGAAATGTCCAGGATATTTATTTATTCTTGGGAAATATTTAAAACCACACCTTTATTCCTGTCTTTGTCCAGAAAAAAGTAAAATACCAATGACCATTTCCTTTTGATTCCTGGTATTAGCGATGTTCCTTCATCACAATTGTCGTTTTTTGAATCGCAGCGATTCGGTAGTTCTATTTTTTCTTTAAAACCGATATCTGAAAATGACGTATATAAATTTATACTTGCTATTACATCGAATTCATCCGGTAGTGACGGTATTACCAGGGACATGATCATTTTAACCCTTCCACGGACTCTTGCAGCCATCACTCATGTAATAAATGCCTCTATTCTTACCGGTACAGTTCCTTGTATGTGGAAGGAGGCACTTGTAACTCCACTTCCTAAAGTAAATAACCCTTTAGAGCTTAAAGACCTTAGACCCATTAGTATATTACCATTCCTGTTGAAAATCCTGGAAAAGGCTGTGCATTGTCAACTAAGTAAGTATGCTGAAGAAAGTAATATTTTGCCATTAGCGTTCTTTGGTAGTGAAATATAAATGCGATCGATATCGCAATATTCGACAAATATTTGAGAGACTTTTCAGAATAATCGTGTACACAATCTACAATACCATATTATAAGTATTAATTTTTTTTTTTATCGGATTACAAAAACAACTTCATAATTTTTCCAGTATAAAACTGTTATTGTCAAGTTTGTTGGCACAAAGTACTGTCGAGTTCAAAGTGCTTATTTCCTGTAGCATTGTCATCCAATTACAGGAGGAAACCTGCTCTACAGAGAATAAAATATAGCGTAGTGCACTCACAAAGAACGAGAAGTTTACTTTTTTGTTACTATAATAAACGTCTTTATATCGGAGACTCCTTTTGCAGTCTACAATATGCATAGAAAAGCGATTTACTAGTTTTTCTAACAGCTATTAATTTCTCAATAAAAATAAAGGGCTTAAAGTTACTTATAAATAAGTATTTACTATACTAGTTTATTTAGCAGGTATTCTTGTTTTTAACTGTTAAAATATTCGCCAAAGCCTTTTCAGAATAAAAAGGTTCGGAAGGTTCTTCAATCTCTCTCTCTTCGTTTGGGACACCGAGTCGTTCTTTACTTAAAATCTGTATACTGTTAGATATTGATTTTTACGGTGTTGATTGTACATTAAATTGTTGCACTTTTTAAATAACATGTTGAAAAGTAATGGTACTGTGTCTCGTTGCATGACGGACAAACATGATCACACACAGACACAATCACTTCGGTTTGATTATTAACAAACAAAGATAGCACTATCAAGTTGACTACACAACCTTGTCCCAATATGAATCGAATGCGCGGCGATGTAGTAAAGTTTAATAATTGTCAAAGTTTAAAAATGTAACGGTACCCTCTTGACATTCTGTATTAGGACTTTGGTGAATAAAGATGTGTTTAATCTAAAAACTATTCATGGTATATGTTTTATATTTCACAATACATAGTTATTTAAACAAATACTCGTTCTCGGTATCTATAGATGATTACGGAAATGACCATACATATTTGACATGAGTTTTCCCATAATTTAAAAATGCGCTATTTTTGATGTCATATTTGGACAAGGTTAAATCAAATTAAATCAAGTTACTTATAAAAGCTTTTATGTGATGATATTTTCTCACGTCATATAAGTGGGTAGGTAGTATTATAGTCGGAGGTTTCATAATTATTGTATCCTGTTTCAATAACATTTAACCGTCGTGGGTGTTATTCAACTTTTTAATTTTGGTTTTTAATTTTACACTTGTGCGTGTGTAGACTGTAGGCAAGGTATTATAGAAACTGCGCTACTGCGTAGCATGCAAATGAACGGCTTCTATGGCAGATCCTGTTGGCGTGAAGAGGCACGGTGAATGTTTTGTGATCTTTGCTCGTAGTATAACCACAGCCTAATTCACAGGCACACCTATAAGCTTGCTTTTTCATACAGACTACAGTGTATATCCCTAATATGATGAGAGTGGCGGATAGGCAGCCGCACAGCGATTCCAAGAAATCTGAACAATTCAAATAAAAACCGTGATAAAAATACAACACATGGATATCAAAACGCCAAACAAGATTGAAATGACAAAGCAAAGCTTCTTCTCAAGACTTCTTAGTTCATTGTATCGCGTCTCTGTAGCAACAGTGACGGATCTTTTAATATAATGGTACCTACTTATCGCTATGAAATATACACTTCAGAAGCTTACAACAATGATAGATAGGCTACACCTACACACACGGGCTACTTATACTTACTGGCAATGAAAAATGCTCCCAAAAAATAAATTGCTTTTTATTGTTCACCCTCACTTATGTGTGTAAATCAGAGATTATGAGCGTGTGTGAAAACATTGCTCACTTTAATCCGACGCAAACATTTGTCATGATGTGTGTGATAAACCGCGTGAACTGGGAAAATCCCTCGTATATTTTCTGGGGTTGTTGTGAACATTAATAGGTACTTTTGTGATGACTGTTAAATTATTGTCGTTGAGGTCACACTTCGAGATGCACTGTGTTAATCGCGATACTGAACACAAAAGATCGTCCCTAGGTGCAAGTTCGTCAGGTTTGGCTGATCGCAGCCGCACGCGACTGCGGCCATGCAGCTATAGTTCTTGTATGAAAATGTATGGCGCACGGCCGCACGGCACTCCTCGAACGCGGCGCCATACACTTTCATATTATGGCTATAGCCTGATGAGCATGCGCCTTTATGGCCTACCCTAAATAGACTGCAATCGGTTGATTTGATGTGGAATGAGTGCGTTAAAACTATTCTGTTTACATTTTATATCGAAACTAAACAAAAACAAAGAAAAGAGTGAAAAGCTGCATTTCCGAGCCAATTTACAACACTGTTCGTTATCACGTGGACATAAACCGAAATTGAAACTGTGAGGCATAAAAAACGGGAATCTATTCATCGGACCAGCGCTAATAGGGATTGCTTTTAAAACTCAATTTTTCAGTCACGTGCAGAATACCGTACACTACGTTAGCTCATATTGTCAGCATGGGCTGTGACCGAGATTGCGTTTTTCATTTCACAATAAATATAATTACTACACTATATTGTCATTTATGAAGTTATCTGCTCGTGCTTGAGACATACAATTTAACAACTTTTCTTATAGTCTTTTTCGTGGTTATATTACGTGCGCTTAACGTAGGCATTTGTTAATGTATGACCTCAACCTAATAGTCCGAGCGACGGTTGGTCTCAACCATATCTCACAAAAGAATAGAATATTTTAGCTATGTACGGATAGAGGAGCTCGAGTACTTCGGATTGGTCGTGGTCTGCCGCGGCGCAGCTTGGCACGTTTGGTGGAGTAGCTAAAAGTTTGCCCTCTGAAAAAAGTTAAAAATATCTCATCGAAGAATAGAATGAGACATGGCTGTAGCGATAGGAGCAGTTTAGTAAAGCGTATAAATCTTGGTCTGCCGGCTGCTATCTTGGCACGTTTGGCGGAGTAGCTAAAAGTATGCCCTCTCAAAAAAGTTAAAAATATCTCATCGAAGAATAGAATGAAAATATATCGTGCCGATAGCTTGCTTGAGTCTGCCTACATATATACTGGTCTGCCTGGCCACAGCCTGGCAGTTTTCCCGGTCCGACCACTTTTACATTTTTTCGAGCTCCTCTATCCGTACATAGCTAAAATATTCTATTCTTTTGTGAGATATGGTTGAGACCTACCGTCACTCGGACTATAAGCATTTCAACGCTCAGATGTCAGTCAGGGCACTTTTGGGGGTAAGCCATTTATGTTTTTAGTTCATAACATTGGAACATAACAATGTGTCTCATAGATTATGATGAATTTGATTTAACGAAAAAACCTTTAGATAATACCGAAAATCCTACGTATTTTTTATTTAATGGTTGGCAACATTCATGTACAATTTGTCACCCGCTACCGTCTTGCAAAGCAATTATGCAAGTGAGGTGTCTGTGTTGGCTAATAAGTAATTATTGTCGACCATAAAAGACAAAACTAGGATGGTATGTATTGTGTCTTCCGCTCTAGTGTCCTAGATACCTAATCATTTATATTGGTATTCATGTCGATATAAAAATTGTATTAGTAAAATAAGTCCAATAACAGCATACCTCATTCATAAAAGATTGGGCCGCTACAGCCGGAAAGTGGCGGCTTAAAACTTTGCTGGTTCAGCAGTTGAGTAACTCGCTTGCACAAAAGTCCACTTGTAGTTCCCAAATGCCAGCAGGAGCCACTAATATTAAACTGAATCATGAAACTTCCAGCCAACTCTAACCCTGGCCTTTAAATATAAACTCAAAACTCGTTGAATAAAGTATGGCTTTTAAAACACTCCCGAGTGTGAAGGGTAAAATCCGCTTACAAAAATTCATGTTTTTAATATGTACGCATTAAAACATAAAAAAAAATTATGTACGTAGTTACTAACATTTACAGTATTATGAATGAAACCTTCGTCACTGTTTGGTATTTTTATCATCGTTTATTTACGGAATATAAAGCTCTAAAAGGCCAAAGGAGCAATTCTGTAAGCGTCAATAAAGTTTTTCATTAAGTATTTCTGGATAGTAAAATACTTTGACCTTTTTCGAACTTGTGTGAATAACAAATACCTTTTAAGCTTATGTTTTGAAATACCTCTGATATCAAAGTTAAAGATATTTTTGTCTTCAATAGATTTACCAAATTTCCCACGTCGTGTATAAGAGGCTTTGAAAAGAATAAAATACATTTTTGCTGCTCCTTTTTTTATGTAGCCTCTTCTGTGACCCACTGCAGGGCAAAGGCCTCCTCGCTTTTGCGCTACCCATCCCAGTCTTGTGCTTCCGAATGATAAAGATACTTTTCCCAAATTGGCATTTGGTATTTGCAATTCAGCATTCGGCATTGACTATAGATAATGCATGAAGTTTGTGATTTCTAAAATAGCCCCGTAGTAAAATTTGTTCATAATCGTGAGTAGAATCACCCTGAAGAGTTTGTATTCTGTCGAAAATAACCCTAACATTTCAAAACATCACAACATTTACCGCGTAGGCAGGGTAATAAGGGTCGCGTCTCAGTTACGTGAGAAAGCAAAATGGGGGATTAAAGCAAACACAATTAATAAATAACTCATTTAAAAATCACATCCAGACCCTTATCATCCTGCCTGGTCCCTGCTTGCTCCAGCTTTTTAGGGATTATGTGGCATTATCCGAGTTATTTATAATTTAATTTATTACAAGTAGGTACGAGGTAGGTATGCACATAATTTGCTCTGAAAAATTTTTGGAGCTTGGGAATTACTGTTCGATTCAATTCGTTTGCAGTCGTCGTTTGCAGATTTTTTATACTACGTGTTGGTTTAGTGTTATTGATAAAAATATCATGTTATCTAATGTTGCAAGTACCAAACAAGACCCAAAAGTCGAGGCAACCCGGACACATTATTGTTGCTTAGAGTGCACAACTACTCGAAGGCACAATGGGATACAAAACAATTTTCAAAGCACCTACTTTATTAAGAAATGAAGGAAACATCAGAATTTCTAACATTCAAAGTAGGTTAAAAAATTCTTTGTGGTAAAGCACTTTAAAGATTTTATATTCATTCCACAAGTTTTAAACTAGCATTTCAATTATACAAGAAGAAATAAATTATGGACAAAAACAGCACTGAGTTTCTAAGAATTCTTGAAGTACGAGGACTTGACAGACTCGGTGGGAGTATAATAAAAATAATACTAACCAGGTATATTATTTGCCTTTTGCTTTGCTGCTTTGACTGTTTTTCAACGACTTCAAAAGTAAGTTACTCATTACTTATTACTTTGTGATCGCAATTTTTTTTGCTCTAACAATATGAAAATTTTGTTAAAAAATTCCAAGTCACCATTTATAGTTTTGGTATACTTGTCTTGTGATACCAAACACATTATAACCTGAAGATTACAATTAAGTATTAAAGTGACCCAAAATTTGAGACACCTGAATTCACCACCTACGTGCGCCATGCGTGTGCAAGTACGCTTTCAGGTGCATTGCAATCTGAGTCACTAATCAAGCACGACCACTGGCTTAACACTTCAACTGTGTAGCGATGACGTCAGCACTACCTACCTCCACAATCAAGCAGAAAGCCAGTAAAGATATCAAAGAGGGGATAGAAGTCTTTGCATTGCTCTGCCCGAATCTCACAGTACGTACCTACTTACAAAATGTAAGGAGCACATAGGTATAAGATAAGCTTTGTGGCACAATCTGCTCTCAGGTGCTGTAGAATTTGTCACTGCACCATCCATTATGCGGCGTCCTCTCCCGCTCCAGACACAGAGCCACTAATTGCGTAATTGCATGATAACTGCAGCAGGACGCTATCTAGAAATGTACCTAGATATAGTAGGGTAAAAAGCTCTCGAATATCTTATTCATCCAATTTCTAATTAATACTTTAGAATTCTGAGTGCACTTTTGGTCCTTTTGCATCTTTTGAAAGCGCGTTGAGCGGATGATGAAATCTGGTTTGTGCGGGATAATGAAATTTTTGCCAATTTCTGCCAAAAGTAGTGGATTTTATTAAATTTGTAAATTAAACTTTACATCATATGAACGAGTTTGTGTAAATACCTAATTTGTGCCTTCAGTCTATCCGTCTGTACCTAATGTAGGCTAGAAAGTAAGTTTAAACAAGTATTATAACAGATAGCGTTTTCGATAAGCCTTTTGGGTGTTAGACGGAATCCATTATAAAAGGACTCCTATCTACACTATTAATCACGGGGACAAAGGGTACAATAGTGTAGAGGTTCCTTCTAATGTAATTAATTCTTCGTAAATATTATGAAAGACCCCATTATGAAAGTTGCTTTAAACTGTTTGTTTTGGAATTGTTTCTTGACACGGTATTAGAAAAATCAATAGCGTTATAGTAATTTTACGGTGTGTAAAGAGGTAATTTTGTACAGTTACGATAAAACAATATTGCGTTCCTAGGAAGCGAGATTTTAAAACCGTTGTTTAAAATTGTACCTATATATTATGAAAACATTTTTATTTTTATTGAAAAGAAAAATATATTTGTTTCAAATGCATGGTTTGTGAATCGTTTTATTAAAGTCCCATGGACATACACAGAAACATAGCTACACAAAAAAACCACACCCGGTAACTAATCATTCATAATTCAAATAACTGCCTAGGCGGGGAATCAAACCCGGGACTTTTGCTTTGTATGGAAGTTGGATTTTTTCTCTTATCTTCAAATCTACTGCTACGCCGCGCCGTAGCTTTGTAGCACGTCGTAGTAGAAATAAAAAGACCCTTCGTAGAGGCAACATAAACAAAAGAACTATTTAGAATATTTAAGGCAAGGTGATTATTTGTAGGAAAATCGCTTACAACATTGTCTGCGAGCTGATAAAAGGCACTATTTATCAGGGTGACGAGACAGCGGGGCTTGACCGATGACTTCCACGTTGTGACAGCGGCTCGGCTCCATCCACTTAACCATTACAAGTTTTCCTGTTTAATCTAAAACTAGCTCTTGTTTGAGTTGACATTTAAAATCACTGGTGCTGGAAAATAATAAGGAAATTAGGCGCAAACTCCACCAAAAAGACGAAGGGCATAGGACGTAAGAATGACAGTTGACAGACAAGTGATCGTCAAATATTCTTCTTAGTTTTTGACGCTAGCTGTCATAGATACGACGCTTCGGCGACGCTTGTAAGTGCCTTTGTCAATACTTTTTCGTACATTTTGTATGGAAACGTCGCGATGTCAAACGTCAAGCGTCATGCCCTACGTTCTATGTCCTCTCCATGTCCTCTCTGTGGAGTTTGGGGCTTAATCTCCTTCTAAATCTAAAAACAACACAAACAAATATTTTACAATCCGCTACTTGACTGACAGGTCAAATGACCTACTTACGACTGAAAATTATTGAAATATGACGTCATATTTCAATATTTTGAATGGAGTCAATACAATAACTTTTATAAAAAAATGAGATTAATAAATTCCAACTTTTATTATTTAGAAAAACGATGAATTAAGTATTTTTGGATAATAGTTTTAAGCATACAACTGTAGTATTTTTGGACAATAGTTTTAAGCATACAAATTTTGTATTTTATTTACGATCCAGTCAAGTGGCGACTTCCAATTTTACGCTTGTGCTAAGGCTAGGCCAAGGGTATCTCTTCAACGTCAACAACAACCATACCATAACAGCCACAACAGTCCACTGCTGGACATGGGCCTCCCCCTATCGGTGGGCATTGCCATACTCACCACGCTTGGCAGGCGGATTGGCGAGCGCAGTGTAAGATGTTGCATTTACAGGGAACGCTGCTGCCCATTCCCTGGATGAATATCCCTTAGTCGGTTTTTACGACACCCACGGGTTGAATTGGGGTGATGCTATTCTAAGCCGGCATCACACGGCATACAACAACAACATCTACAAACAATTAACGATTTTGCAACAACAAAGTATTCTACAGCAGGAAACTAAACTAGGTATCTACGAAGCCAAAGCAAAGGCGTAAAATTTGGGCTTACAATATCCGACGACATTTTCGTTTGTGTGTCATGTTTGGCGACCGGCCGCGGCTCTCCCCAGAGTGTGTGGGGCTCCAGTACGGATGTGACTTGAGTTATGAAAAATATTTCTTTATATAGTAGATTATTTCGACTTTCGATTATTTTATAATCGATTAAAAAGAAATCGTCTTTAAACAAACTTTACTTTAAAAAAAAACCGGCCAAGAGCGTGTCAGACACGCCCACAAATAGGGTTTCGTAGTCAACGTTTAAATATCAGGTTTTTCAGCATTACAAACTTAATTTTGTTGCTGGTTTGTTAGCAGCAGTATGATGACCAACCGCAAATAGAAAAACTCAATTTTTTCTGAAACCTTTAAGGGTACGATATCCGTTATAGTTTTCATTGTAACTTCAGATTGTAAGCTATATTCCATATTTATTTCAAATTTTTAACGTTTATACTTTAGAAGTTACAGCTGGAACAAATTATGGGTCAAAAACGCCCTTTTTAAAAGCAAATATCTCGTGACAGAAACATTTTAGTGACTTTGTTTCAAAGAAACCTCACCTTAGTTTTAAAAGACCTATTCAACGATACCCTACTCAATATAACAGAAGAAAAAAATTTTTTTTGCCCCCCTTTCACTTGTATGGGAGGGGGTCCAAAAAATATTTAAAATATTTTTTTCTTAACATTTCTATATTTGGGTCAACACGATCTATCTTCTCACCAAATTTCATGTCGATAGCTCTAAAACTGACGAAGATATGAGGGCGCGGCATACAGACAGACAGACAGACAGACAGACAGACAGACAGACAGACAGACAGACAGACAGACAGACATGACGAAACTATAAGGGTTTCTAGTAGACTACGAAACCCTAAAAAATGGTTGCCTGTAATAGTCGGTATACGGGCGAAATATGACCGTGACAACGTCTTTTTCCTGGTATAATTCTCGAATGCTGCGCGCGCAGCGCACCAATTATGTTTGAGTGGGAGAGAGACGGCATTCAGCGTGCCTCTCTCTCGGTCATGACTCACTGTAACAGACGTGAGCGGGTGTTATTTATTTTTCCTTGCATGCCACCGAGCCACAACCTAATTTAAGACGTTGTCACGTCAAAAAAACATCGATTTTATCAAATATAATTTTATCAAAAAATGTTAGTTTTATCAAATAGCCGCATTCTTGAAAAGACCAAGAAAACTGTATATAAATAGCCGAACTCTTAAATTTAAGACCGAGAAAATCTGGTATGGTGTGTTATAATTCATGCATAATCAAGACGTTTGGTAAAAAAATAGAAGCGCAGAAAAATCGATGTCTGTAATTTTGGAAATTTGGAAAATATAATCTAGTTTTAATTAATTGATTATTCCTACTCTTTTCAAGAATCATCGATTAGTTTTCACATCCCTGGGCTCCAGTCACGTGGCATATTTTTACTATTCGCAGTACGATCTCCCAACATCGGAAGCTTTTGCGCTAAATTGGACGAATCTTTTATATTGAAATCGCACAAACCTTTTTTGCATTGTGTGTGGCCGTTGGATTGGAAAACTTTTTCATAGTAAAAGTATTCACAACTTTTTTTGTCGTGGAAATTGAATTGATTGTTAATAAAATGAAGGCGTATGCTATCGATCCTTTTACTTTTTAGGGGATGGCGTTAATCTCCTGCAAGATAGCTCTGTCAACTAGGGTACTTTTCAACACAAAAAATAATACTAAACTGTACATTTATTTATTCGCACCTGCATGCCTTACGTAAAAACGGTTTCTGGTGATTTTAGCACAAAATCGAGAGTTTACAGAAGGATCAGTAGACCGTTTAGGATTTTTTCGATTGTCACATGCCGGGTTTGCTAGTGTCAAAAATAGCAAAGTATAAAAATATCAAAACAGCAAAATCTGATAGGAAATTACCTCTACGTATTACCTATTATGATTCTGAACCAATTTCAATGCAAGAAATTTGACGTTCGTGACAGGAAACCATCTTCTTAGTTACCTTGTGTTCCTCTGATATTCTAGCTAATTCCAGTCAAAGTCAGTTCCTAGGTAAGCATCAAAATTGTACTCAGGGAGCTATATGTAAAGGCGCCCCACGCGCCGTCCCCCTTATTTGTGGTTTTAGACTGCCAGCAAGCAAAGAACAGTTTTTGACAGCTTCAGTCCTGTGTGTTCAATGATACTTGATGGTACTTTTGCGATTTCTTGCAACTCCTTTGCTCAAAAACTGCGGACCACTAAAGTATCGTAACTCTCCCAGGTACAAAACACACAAGAGGTTGCAAAAACTGGGACATCAATACGTCAACAAGACGAATGTAACTGTCACTTACTTACGGCCAGCATGATACATGAAGCTTGGCGAAATTTATAGAATAAAAAGCAATATGTCGGTCGAGCGTTGGTCCCACGGCCCGCTGGGAACATCTATTTCGTTAGTTTCCGCCAAGTCACGAGTCTGCTCGTTTGTCATCCGGCCCTTATTGAGGAGTATGGACGAAGAAATATCACTCCTGGGATTTCGCGACAAGGATATCTGAAATGTGTACCGGATATGGGTAGGAATTATTTCCTCATATAATTCAGTTCCGTCGTGGTTTCGAGTTAAAATTTTTTCGTGAATATTGTCCAACTCATAACTTGGTTTTATTTGGTGAATACATTTTTGATGTAGGTAATAAGACTTGTTTTTGCCCTCTGACTGAATAATAGACAAGGAAACTTAGGTAAATTTTCTCCAGAACAGCAAACTAATTAACATCAAGTAATTTGTTTTCATAACACTTGCAACAACATTTTACTTACATTCCTTTCCCAATTTCAGCACACTCATAGGCGAGAAACACACGTTACATCCGTTTGTGCGTTTTTTTTACGCCTCGTAACGCATGCGTAAGGTCAATACGAAATTCGACTTTATTCAAACGGTGTGCGATATTTTTGCGCTAGCAGATGCGTCTGTAAAACCGTATTTTTATAAAACATGCGATAGCGCTGCGCAAAAATGACGCACGAATGAACGTTACTTATGTTTCTCGCCTTAGTCATAAATTGTACAGGGGTGTCGTAAAATTTTCTCCTGTGTGTAGCGCTGGTTCCACGGTCGGTGAATTTCGGTGATGGCCTGCCTTCTGTTACACAAGGATTATAATTATTATAATATTTTCATAATGCCACACTGAAGACATTTTGTGTTCCTATCCCTGTAAATTTTAGTTGTGTGTGTTTTCTGTGCCCGATAAGTTCTCTTGTTTTTGAGGTGGTGTGCAGTGAACGATGATTTTCCTAACTTGAAAGATTTCAAAACTACTTCTTCTTTTCGAGTGAGACACCAAGTCGTCCAACGACTTCGTAAATTACTTAACTGGATTCCCATTCAAGGTCAAGATGCCATGTCAGCATGCGCACTGTAGGCGCAAACTCCCATTTAATGCCCTCCATAGAGTAGACGTCCTCAGGCGTGAGACATAAGATGACATACCTATGTCAGACAAGTGATCGTCACTCGGCATCGCGTAGGTACATTTTATATGGAAACGGTTTTAAGTGTCGCGATGTCGCTTGCCTCATATTTACGTCTCATGTCCACTCTGTGGGGCTTGCGCCCTAGAGAGACTTTTCTCGCGCGACAAGACAAAGATGTGTAAAAGACAAGTGAAGACTTTGACGTAAGGGTGTAGAGAAAATCTATGTCGCGGGGTCGTATGCTAGCTATACTGGTGCAAGGACGCCTACTATTAAAATAGGAACTTATTTTTCGAAATTGAAAGAATAAGCAAATATTTACTCAATATTCGTTTGAAATGTATTACGGGAAGAGATAAACAGCACAGACAATTTGCAGCGTCTATTAGCCCGTCGCTCATTTCGGCTGCAAACTGCTTGTTCCCGCTGAATTTTATTACAACCTGTCACTATGATGATACACAGTCTTCTGACGATTCTCAAACTGTTGTCAGACGCGATGTAAATGACAGTATTTTACAGCCGATAACGCGCTGCCTACCCCGCATAGGATGTAGGCGTGATCTTAATATGTATTTATGTTTACTGAATATTCGTTTTAAACGTATAACGAAAAGATAAACAACCGAGACAATTTGCAGCGTGTATTAGCTCGTCGCTCATTTCGGCTGCAAACCGCTTGTTCCCGCTGAATTTTATTTAAAGTTCCCCTGGTGGTTGTTAGGAGCCACAGCGCTTTCGGTTCGGCTGTGGCTGTAAAAACGAAATCGTTATAAATGCTTACTAATTATTTGGGTAGCTTGACAGATCCACATACTTAAGTACATAAATCACGCTTTTATCCCTTGCGGGGTAGGCAGAGAGTTGACGACCGGCAAAATACGGTCGCTATTGTCACACCTGACAAATATTTGAGGAGTTTTCAGGAAAATCGTGTAAGTATCTCTATAGTGACAGGTTACCACACACACGAAGTCCTCGAGTCCTTATAAGTCGTCTCTTGCGATGCGATACCACATTCGCGCGGAAGAAATGGGGTGATGCTATTCTAAACAACAAAGACAATTTGCAGCGTCGCTCATTTCAGCTGCAAACTGCTTGTTCCCGCTGAATTTTATTTAAAGTTCCCCTGGTGGTTGCTAA
The DNA here is from genome assembly GCA_024500475.1 of Phthorimaea operculella. Classification (NCBI taxonomy): domain Eukaryota; kingdom Metazoa; phylum Arthropoda; class Insecta; order Lepidoptera; family Gelechiidae; genus Phthorimaea; species Phthorimaea operculella. The sequence continues at coordinate 4,249,413 of JANFCV010000002.1, read as the reverse complement.
GAGCCACAGCGCTTTTGGTACGTTTGTGGTTGTAAAAACGAAATCGTTATACCTATATGTTTACTAATTATTTTGATAGCTTGATAGATGCAGACATAAATGGCGCAGATAAATTAAAACAGCAGCTAAAACAGCGCAGCAACAGACATTACGTGTAAATCCCGCCAAAACAAACAATATAACTAAAAAAACAAATACTACAAAAGTGGCATTTATTAAATATTAAAAATTAAAGTACACAATGATGCACGTTGAAATATTAAGTCCCTATTTATTTGTCACGTTTACCAAATGAGCTCAATGTCAGCACCAATTATGTTAGAGTGGATTTTAAATATTTACACACACGTCACGCTGGTGAATTATGTCCATCATGTTTTAACAATACTCAAGTCAAGTGTGTGTCATTCGTTAGTACTGTAACACCAATGCTACTCTGCCACAAATTCTGTAGATGCATCTAAACAAGAGTCCATTTTTAAGGTTTCATGTAAAATCACATCGTTGTCAGTCTGTATGTCAAACACTTTATTTTGCAACAAAAACTTGTAAATTGATCGAATTGTTGCAGAAATTAGTTAAAACAGAGTATAAATTACAGCAGTTTGTTCCGTACAAACGCATGTTCTGGTCCTCTAAGGAGTATCAAAATAAGAGTAGTAGTTTAAATGCCCTTGTTCGTTTAGTAGATGGGTCAATATTTGAAAACCGTTCTTCGGGTCCCTTGACTGGCGAATTTTTTATTTACGTTTTATGGTTATTTTAATATTGCATAATTATTAAGACTTTAATTCAAAGTTATTAGTGAAAAATCACTTAAATCGAACCACACGTTTGGTCAAAATTCAATTTTGAAATTTGAGGTGCCAGTCAACGGGACATTTTGCGCCAGTCAAGGGACAAAATGAGTTGAAACTCTTAAAATTTGCTTTTAACTAACTAGAATGGAAATAAAAGACGCCGCTGTCAATCAGACACACAACAGAGACACCACGAGGCGATGTAATCAGATTAAGATATGATGTAATCAGATTAAGTTTTAAACTAGCATAAATAGAAAAACAACACAGTAAGGCGAGAAACACACGCAAGATCTGTTTAAGCGTCATTCGTTCAATCCTCCAATACTAATTTCATACGAATACGGTTTATGTCAAACGGCATCGCACAATGCTACGTTGACGGATCCGTCAAACCGTTTGACATAATCCGTATTCGTATGATACGTAAATAAGGTGGTTGAAGAAATCACACACAAACGGACGTTACCTTTTGTTTCTCGACTAGAAACTGCCATTATTCTTAAATCACTTCCGGTGTGTTTGTTATAATGCATTCTGTGCTCTATCTAAGAACTGAAGTGTAGCTAATTACGGTCGTAGAAAATAACAAAGACTGTGAATGCAGATGTAATGGATTTGTTATGTGCAAAATTTGCATGCAGATAGTAGCAATAAAATAGTGCTGTTTTTAGTAACTATTAGATACTGTCTGCACTGCGCCTGCTAATCCGCTCATTAGACATTGCAAATATCCCCTAATATGAGTTTTATGACTGGCAGTAGACTATTGATTATGATGAAAATCATGACGAACTGTCCAAACTATTACTAAAAGTACACTACTTACCTACCAAAACTACTACACATACGTACCTATTTGGCAAGTGGAAAATTGTAGTTCGAGGCAATTTTGTAATGGCGATAGCAAATTGTATTTAGGTACATTTTTTAACTGTCCTGAAGTATTTGTTGAAGTTGGGAAGACAACTCGCACCACAGGATTTTCCGACACTGTGTTGTCAGTTCCGGTATTTGAACAACTGGAGTTTTTTAAATCCCACAAATAAATCCTATAATGTTGTGGGCACTCATCGCCGCAATGAATTGCGGCTGACAGAGGTTGTCATTTGTATGGTCGTTTTCACAAACTGTAGTAACTGGTGGTGCATGTGAAAAAAAAAATATAGAGTCAAAATGATTAGAGTTTACTACTACATAGAACAAGATCGATTCCATATTCCGAGAAACGCCGGCTTATTTGTATCAAGTAAACTAATCTAGTTAATTTTGTTTATAAAGAAATCGTCGACCTGATTTCCTAGTTATTTAAGCAAATTATCCGTAACCTAGATTCAGTGTTCAGAACTACTTTTGTATTGAAAATAGACGTAGTTATAATTTGCAGAAACACAATATTATCAGCAATGTCCCAAATAACTGATTTAAAGGATTATCCCACTACTGGCTAATTTTATACATATTTTTGTGCCGTATGAAAAATCTTTGTTGCAAGTTGTTCAAGGCAAAGTTTTTAAAGCGTACCTACCTATTTAAAAATAAACTTCTTTGTCATGTTCTTCCACATGCTATAAGGGAAAGTATTCCCACCTCTATACTTACTTTTTTGTGCATAAATTAGGTACCGAGTTGGGACGAGCGATCTTATGAATTTGCGTTAGAGTTTAACATACATACATACATCACGCCTCTTTCCCGGAGAGGTAGGCAGACACTACATCCTTCCACTTGCTACGATCCTGACACACCCCTTTCGCTTCTTCAACGTTTATCAATCAACCCTAAAAAACTGTTTGAAACCCTGTTGACAGTAACTTTAGTTCTGTGAACCTATTTATTTAGAACATGTGTGCCGACTCAAAGCCCAATCCGCTTTCAGGCATCGGTCCACAGTCCACACGTAAATATTTATTGGAATGGCTGGCTATAAGCAAACTCAATAATTAAGTTACCGTCATAGATATTTTGATCATTCTATTTGGTGAAATTAATAGTGAATATTTTGACTACGCAGTGACTGTTGACTTTCTGTTAGCAACTTCTGTACTGAACTGTCATTTGAAAACAAAACGAATGAATATCAAATTGCAGAACAAGCTGCACAACACAATATTTGCCAAGCTCTTCAGGATCCAATATTATATCGTACGTACGTATCTAAGTATTGCTGATATCTAAATACCTGAAATGCCTATTATTTTTGGTTACCTTGGTGGATATTAGCGCATTTAAATTAATCAATCTTCCTACAGATTTCTCCATGTTTCACGCTCATATCTGTGTATTTAATATAGCCACACAAAAAGGTTAACATTAATTGTCATACCTACTATCACTTGGTAAAAGTAAGTATTTTTTTCTGTATATATTATTATATCGTGAATCAGATAAGAGACAAGACATCATTTTATTGGAACGGGGCCTAAATCACGATGTTCTAAATAAAAGCGACGATGATTAGCTTGTCGTCTTGTTTACTTATACTCACTCATCGTTTGAGGATAATGGATGAGCCATCAGCCCATAATAATAAAGATACCAACATTCAACGATCAACAGCCTATGAGGTGTAAAAAAAACTAAAATTATTTTACAGCTGAATCGGTCTGTGAATTCGGACAACTTTCCTGACCAAAGATTACCTACAATCAACTCTCTCTTTCTTCGTGTGGGATACCGTGTCCTCTAACGAACCGATGAACCCCGGTGTCAGAGTTTTACAACCGCCTTCTACAAGTAACAGGCCTCTGACATCGACTGAATGATTGCAATTCACTCATTTCATTAAAAAAACATAACAATAACATTATGTAGGTATACCTGTAAATTGGAGGGGTGTCAAAGATGTCTTATCTATCAATTATCATCATGGATGGAGTAGGTACCTAACGGATCCTTTATGCTGAAAAAAAGCGCTGTCAATGTTATTAAGAACTGTCATTTTATTCGCTTCATGTTACACAGCACAGCAGTACATATTGTCAAATAACTAGGATATGGAACACCACTCAAGTATGAAACGAAAGATAAAGAGTTCGAAAATAGATCGATTTCATGAATAACCTTTCCAAGAAAAGGGTGAATAAATTTATTTCACGTCTAATTCTTGAATCAAGTTCAGAGAGTCAGAGGGAAAACCTATAAAATTGTGAAATATTTAGGTCATCGCCGAAAACAAAAGTGGAATTTATTAGCATTTAAATGAATACTCGGTCAAGGTTTCGGCGACTCTTAGTTCAGTCTTCTATTTTACGGAGGCTGATGGCTTATTTAAAATACGGAGGCAGCTTTCATTTCATGACTTTTTGCATGCGCATGTTAAATCATTTTGATTTTGGCGACAGTACTATTTAAATAAAGAAGGTACAACGCCAGCAGCACACAAGCCTACCCATTTAAGGGATATACTTACCTATATTGGTGTTTCTTATAATTCGTATGAAAAACCCAGAATCAGTCATTGGCAGGTTGGTTTGCTGGCGATAACCGAATTATCAGTTTTGTGAAATGCAAAATTATTAAGTTCCGTTCAGTTATTACAAAGACCCTCGTCAGAACCGATTTTTATTCGTGTCATTCGTAATGGCTATGGAAATGTATGAATAAAAAGTTCTTGTAATTGTTCCTGTCCCTCACTCATCAGAACGCGTAAAATATACGTTTAATAATAAAAGTAAACCGAGAAATTAACAACTTCAAGGGAATGTTTTCGGTAACTTGACCAAGTAATTGCAAGCAGGGTCTACTTACTTACCTACTTAACAACTAATAATGCAACATTTTTCTTTAATATGAATTCAACACAAACGTTTTGATGGCACGAAATAATACCCTAAAGATAAATTGTCAAAGCCGCGATCGTTTCCCTGGCATTTCGCAAGTTGGCGCCCGACGCGCTTCGCAGGAGATTCAATGGCATTCAGATGACGAATGAGGTGAAGCTGTATTATTGAATCAGGCATTCGAATTCGCATTCGCCAGTTTACCGTGAATTTTCAAACCACTGTTTATATCTTCCGTTCTTTTCCACATACATTTGATATGAATGAATTTGAGACCCTAAAGATAAATTGTCAAAGCCAAGATCGTTTCCCTGGCAGTTCGCAAGTTGGCGCCCGACGCGCTTCACAGAAGATTCAATGGCATTCAGATGACGAATGAGGTGAAGCTGTATTATTGAATCAGGCATTTGAATTCGCATTCGTCAGTTTGTCGTGAATTGGCAAACCACTGTTTTACTCGCATATCCGTCGTACTTTTCCACATACATTTGACATGAATAATTTTGAGACGCAGTACGATATCATACTACACTAATTTAACACAAACGTTATGATGGCACGAAATAATACCCTAAAGATAAATTGTCAAAGCCGTGATCGTTTCCCTGGCAGTTCGCAAGTTGGCGCCTGACGCGCTTCAGAGGAGATTCAATGGCATTCAGATGACGAATGAGGTGAAGCTGTATTATTGAATCAGGCAATTGAATTCGCATTCGCCAGTTTGCCGTGAATTGTCTAACCACTGTTTATATCAGCCATTCTTTTCCGCACACATTGGACATAAATGGATTTACTGAATAGACTGGATGGAAAAAATTGCCTGTCACTGACACATGCAAATAAAGAACAGATTCAAGTGAAATAATTAGTGATGCGTACACATGCTTTGGCTTTTTGTTGTAGTCCGGCACATGTGAACTCGCCTGATTTCTACTGATTTGAAAATTCACCTCCAGGATGTAATAAAATTTAATGTTCACTTACCGGCATAAATTTCCGCATTGCCATTTTCGGGGAAAATCACGCCTATTTTTGTATTATAATTTAAATGTTCAATGTTCATAGTCTGATAATAAGATTAAAACCCAATAGTATCCTCAGTAAAACTTCCAAATATTTAGATTAGATAAAACATTTCTAATAAAATATTGTATTTATATAGGGTGAAATTTGACTAGTGACCGATAGCGAAAACTCAGAACCGTCTAGGGATAAGGAACAACTTTCCCCGAGGAACATAGGTCGAAATACGAAAAAAAAATTTGGACCTCCCATAGTAATCTAACCTCTGATCGGTAAGTTTGTATCGGAGGTCCAATATTTTTTTCGTTATTCGACCTATGTTTCTTGGGGAAAGTTGTTCCTTATCACCAGCTAGTACTGAGGTTTCGCGATCGGTCACTAGTAAAAAATTACCCCGTATATTAAGTACTTACCTGAGTGATCTTTACTACAAAAGAAACAAACTCTAAGAGAAAAATCTGTTTATGTTTTTCGCCTGAAAAACTACTAAATAAACTTTTATAATTTATAAAAAGTTAATATTACAATTTTTCCGCAATTATTACCAAACTAATATTTGCATGACCTCTATTAAACCCTAGGTTCAGGCTCTGTGTACCTTTGACTGGTGTTCAAACTAGTCGACACGAAGTTATTGTGTGCGGTTTATGTTTGTATCATAAACTAACTTCGTTAATTAGAAACTGGTATACTTAGTCATGTCGGGCGCGGGGAACAATTTAAGATGTTCTGGTTAATATTTATTTACGTACTACTGCTACAACCGCAGTAGTCCACTGCTGGACATGGGTGCCCACAAATTGGGGCTTATTGCCAGAATTACCACGCTTAGCAGGCGAATTGTTCCCTTGATCTCTTGATCCACTCCCTGGATCCATCCCTTAGTCGCCTTGTACAACACTCACAGGTAAAAATGTATCCGGTCTATTCTAAGCCAGCATCATACGGCAAATGTTTACCTACGGGGCTATAACTTTTAGCTCTATCTTTGAAAAAAATACAAAACTCATCGTGGTTCAGGAAATGAATTTAAAAAGTTTCTAATAGCCTATTTCGCCATATCATGTACAGTCACGACATTTTGTTTATTCGAATTCTCCAAAATATATTAGATACTCTAGGTACCTATATGACCGGAACTGTGGCTTCTTATTCATTTTTTTTATCTAGTCAGATTATTGAATTCTTTTGAAAGACTATTTTAGTACCAGTTTTAATAAATATTGCTAGGTTGGTGTAGATATTTCCTCTTTTAAAGAGTATTTAAAATGGATTGTACTGAAATAATATTTGATGTAAAATTCCATTTTCTGTTTAATATTTAGTAGACGTATTATGAAGCTTTACTGTCTAGTCAAGGTAGTACATGTAATTATAAAAGTATTGCATGAATTGTTCAGGTGTTGGTACGTATGTCCTGCTTACAGTGCAATTTGTCATCTGCCACCTGCTTGCATGAATACACCGCATGTGGTGTCCATTGTTTACCTATATCAATCATTTATATTATAATATCAACAGCCCCATTCCACACACTGAACATGGGTCTTCCTATACCTAGGTAGGGGTATACCTACGCCAATGCAAGATAAGCATTGCTTTGATAAAGTTTCAACGTTTAAACGTAGAAGGGTAGAAGGCAGGTATGGCAAAAGTAACATCGTTTTGTGTACCGGCATGATACTCGAAAACCAAGCGACTTGGAAAACTTGTGTAACAAAGGTTGCGTTGAACTGGCCTCACGTCTGACTACACATGCGAATACAAAGTTTGGTAGTTCCAGAGCATATCCGAATTTCGCAAGCAAGTGCAGATTAAACCACTTGCAGGCAGCTTCAAAGTCCGGGCTTCAACTTCACTAGTTCAATAACTCCCTCATTTAGGCGAGGAACACACGCAACGTCGGTTTGTGCGTCGTTCGTTCGATTCTCCACCCTACCTGCATATGAATACGGTTTGTGTCAAACGGCATCGCACAACGCTGCGTTGTCTGTCAAACCGTTTGACATAAACCGTATTCGTATAAATATAAGATGGAAAATCGAACAAACGACGCACAAACCGACGTTGCGTGTGTTCCTCGCCTTAGAACAAAACTCCACTTGTAGTTCTGAATTCCACAGCATTATGAAACTTCCATCTATAAGCCAAGCTCTTACCTCTGTAGGTTACGAAATCTTATTGATAACTAAACAAAACTAGTCCGCTATTTTTAGTTTTTTCTTGCTTCTTGTTTAAATTTCCCGGTAAAAGCCAGTCAGAAATATCGTGATACGTCGTCGGTACTCGGGAAAATGATAAATGGCAGGCCTTTGTGATTCACGGCTACCTTACTCCAAACAAGTAAGATGTTTTCACGAATATCAGATTTTGACCAAGTTTATTTACAAGGCTTGATTTGAATAAGTAGTCCGCACCCAGCCTGTGGTTATAAAAAGTAGGTAACTGTCTGTGTTAGGTGAAACTAAATTTCTAAAAATATTGCAAAAGGTTAACTGCATACAATAAAAAAAAAACGTGTATCGTCCTTTAAAATAGGTGCATTCTAAATCTTTTGAAGAAAAATGACTTGTTTTTAAACCTGTTCACGCCTTTAAAACATTTTAAAATACCCACATTTTTATAAAATGTACGTCAAAATTTCAATCGGCATTGCGCAGTTACAAAAAATAAGAGCAATTTGTTTAGAAAGGCGTCCTATGTTGTTTGTCGTGTAGGTGTAAGTCATTTGTTTTTTTTATCAGTAGAGAAAAGAAATCTTACATTGACTGGACTAAAACTTAGCACTACCGCCCAACCCAAGGCGGGCTTTGAATTATTTTTATGCATTGGTAAAAAGGTCGACTTTGAGATATTAACTGAGGGTATGAAGTTTCTTAGCTTTCTTACGTACAACGTGAATGAGGTTCTATATTCACACATTTCAATAACCATAACCATAACCATAACAGCCACAACAGTCCACTGCTGGACATGGGCCTCCCCCTATCGGGAGGTATTGCCATACTCACCACGCTTGGCAGGCGGATTGGCGAGCGCAGTGCCAAGATGTTACTTTTACAGGGAACGCTGCTGCCCATTCATTGGATGAATATCCCTTAGTCGCTTTTTACGACACCCACGGGTAGAATTGGGGTGATGCTATTCTAAGCCGGCATCACATTTCAATACAGAGAAGAAATACAATTTACTTTACTTTTTAGAGACGAACTGCCATAACTTACCTATTTACCGAGAATATGTAATTTCGAATAATTATTTTACTGTTTTCTAGCAATGAAAGAAAAGGCCTGAACTACATACACTTCCCATCAAAAAATCGAAACGGCTCGGTTTTTCTTGTTTTTGGCCGAATCAAACACCAAAAAGTATAGTTTGCATTAAAAAAATTATATGACTGTGTAGCTGGCAGTTTTGTCTTTTCAGTGTGTGTAAAAAAAATCAAAATTTAAAATTGGAACCCAACCTGTGTGTTCTGTAAATGAGATGAATGACTGAGACACGTTTGCAGTTTGCGCCTTTTAACGATTCATAACATTTTCAACATTAAAATTTAGAGCTTTTCTTAGCTTATCATACAACTTTTGTTTTTTAATTGTTTACTGTGCTTTTGGATCGCCTGAAAAAAGTTAGATTTTATCTGAATCATGGGTATTTTGCCCGTAGAAGCCGCCCAAGTGGTGACATTGCTAAATTTTGGACTTGGTCATCGTTTTGTGACTGAATGTTTGCATTTAAGCCTCACCTCTGTTCATAAAGCTTACAAACGCTATTAGAAGACTGGTCTGTTTACGCGACGTTCAGAATCTGTCGGAAATCGGGTTAGTTCTGACCGACATGATCGAAGTAATGTTATGAGTTCTTTGCAAAATCGACGCCTTGGCGCTTTTCAACTGCGACAAAAGCTATCAAATGTACAAACGGTGGTTGAAAGTGGCTCTACAATCAGAAGAAGGTTAAAGGAACGTAGACTGGTACCGCAATAGCCAGAAAACGGGCCCAAATCAACTGCAGACAATTAAATAGCGCGCCTTAACTTTGCAAGTGAGCACCTAAACTGGTCGTATACCCAGTGGATCAAATTCCCCTTTTCTGCTGAGTGTAGAGTTACGCTGAATGGTAACCACGGAAGCACTATGGTTTACAGAAGGGATTAAAAATGCTTTACACAATGCTGCAGTGATAAAAAGGTCAGTTCTGGTGACAGTTCGTGAACGGTTTGGAAAGGAATCAGCGCCGACGGCATGACAGATTTTGTCTTCGTGTCTGCAGTTGATTTGGGCCCGTTTCCTGGCTATTGCGGTACCAGTCTACGTTCCTTTATCCTCCTGATTGTAGAGCCACTTTTAGCCACCTTTTGTACATTTGATAGCATTTGCCGCAGTTGAAAAGCGCCAAGGCGTCGATTTTGCAAAGAACTCATAACATTACTTCGATCATGTCGGTCAAAACTAACCCGATTTCCGACAGATTCTGAACGTCGCGTAAACAGACCAGTCTTCTGATAGCGTTTGTAAGCTTTATGAACAGAGGTGAGGCTTAAATGCAAACATTCAGTCACAAAACGATGACCAAGTCCAAAATTTGGCAATGTCACCACTTGAGCGGCTTCTACGGGCAAAATACCCATGATTCAGATAAAATCTAACTTTTTTCAGGCGATCCAAAATCACAGTAAACAATTAAAAAAACAAAAGTTGTAAGATAAGCTAAGAAAAGCTTTAAATTTTAATGTTGAAAATGTTATGAATCGTTAAAAGGCGCAAACTGCAAACGTGTCTCAGTCATTCATCTCATTAACAGAACAAACAGGTTGGGTTCCAATTTTAAATTTTGATTTTTTTTACACACACTGAAAAGACAAAACTGCCAGCTACACAGTCATATAATTTTTTTAATGCAAACTATACTTTTTGGTGTTTAATTCGGCCAAAAACAAGAAAAGCCGAGCTGTTTCGATTTTTTTGATGGGAAGTGTAGTTTAAAAGTCATCTGGTAATTTTTGATGACATAGCCCAGGACAATGATATGATATGATAATGTACGTAAATTGTAGCATGAGAATATAATTTTATGATTTTCTCTGACACACCTACCAGGAGGACATGAGTTTTACGTGGATTTATAGAACAATCTGGTCTCACAGAGTTCGCATAACCTGTCACTACACCATTATTCATGCGGATTCTAGGCTAAAATGTATGTTTTTAATGTTCTTTTATCATAATGTTGGTGTACATCGGGGCATTGGACGACTCAAAGTTCCACACGATGAGAGAGTAAATCCAGGTGACTGAAAACTGCTGCAACTGCTACCAGGAGAATAAAAGTCTATCATTTACAATTAGTGGAAAAATTTGATTTCACAGTGTTCTGGTGATTTGCCACTGCACCATTCATAAAGTGGCGTCTTCACTAGCCTAAAATGTATTTGTTATTTTCTTCTAATGTTATTTTCTTCTAAATAGGAGTTTATTGAATCGTAAGTGTCGCACAAAAAGGGAGAGTCAATCTTGGTAACTTAAATCTGCTGCGATTGGTGCCAGGAGGACATAAGTATAACGTAGCTCCGTAGGACAATCTGGTCTCACAGTGTTCTGGTAATGTTTCATTCATTACCTATATGTATTCATTATGCGGCGTCTTTTCTAGGCTGAAATGTGGTTTTATATGTCCTTTTTATATTCTAGGTATTTTAGGTGTTCATCGGGACGTTGAAAGACTCGTTGTCCCACACAAAGAGACAGAAAGAAAATATGCGAATGAAATTTGCTTAACTGGTACCAGGAGAACATGCACCCAACGTAGCTTAGTAGGACAATCTGTTCTCACAGTGTTCTGGTAATTTGTCACTGCACCATTCATTACGCGGCGTCCTCTCCCGCTCCAAGCGCAGAGCGCTAATTGAGTAATTGCATGATAACTGCGGCTGGGCTTAGCCGTTATTAATTTATTTATTTTCCCACAGATTCTCAAATCGTTTTGAAACATTGCATTATATTTGCAGTTCATTCTTTGAAAAGTGTATCAGTTGAATGAATGGATAGTCTCTAGATTTGTCTATAGATTTGCTTGAATTTGGGGCTAGTGCTCTGTCTTGTAGTGTATCGTCTAGATAGGTATGAGATGTTTAACATTTTGACGACCACATAGACAGAATTGGAACCAAAAATCAAGTTGAAAAACTGCAAGTTGTTCAAAGTTTGACGAGACATCTACGTAATATTTAGCCACAAATTCATTTCACAAGAAAGTATTAACTCATTTCCACTCCGCTTAACTTAGATAAGAGGCAAAGCTTTGTTTCTCTTAAATAATTGCTCAATAAAGTTTATATTTGTTATTGACTTATGAAGGCTCGTGATTCTGATAGGGTATTTATTTTAAGTACCTATATTACATTCAAACAGTTTATATTGACGTCTCGTTAACTTCAAAGAGCATTTTAAGAGCATTAATATTTCTCTGAAATATATTTTCTTTTCTCTATTAATTCTCAACAAAATGCCTTATCCCTGTAACGAAATGGTAAGACTTATACATAACTAGGTACTTAAAAAGTGTATCAAACTTATCACTTTCGTTGTGCTATTTTTTATTTCATTGCCTATTTCGAGTAACACGGACAGTTTTGCCAGTAGATATTGCCTCACCATGACTATGTATCTACTCAATAGTCTGCAATTTTTCAAATCACAAGGTTTTACTTTTTGCTTCAACATGAAGAACAATTTTTCTCAATGAAACATCGTAAGACAGTTTGTAGGAGAGTATGTCAGTTAATACAGTAACAAGTGACTAGGTCGCAAGGAAAATGTGAATTATGCGCCGACCGGACGCTTAGTCCAATTTATGAGGGGTTGTTGGATATAAAAAAGTGGCTATATGTGGAGTTGTGGTTATGGCTGTGAGTAGAGGATAAAACCGGATCGGACAGATTTTTCCGATGTTTTAATTTCAGTTTTCAGAGAGTTTTCGGTTAAGGCGTTCCGTTTTCCATACAAAAGTTCAATGGAGTTATGTCTGTAAAGGAGACAAGAGTCGGTTTAAAAAACTTGATGGGGAGTCCTTGAGTGGGTATATAAGATTGTCGCAAAACACTAAAAAGAATTTTTAAATCATCAGATTTCCCCGTAAAAAGCGAGTCGCCACTTTACGAAAATAGATGGAGCTACTGCTGCAATAAATACGTTTAATTTTATTGTGCAGAAAATACTGTATATATTTTAACTATATAAGTAGTTTTGCGACAAATTTACGTGTGCCTTCATCATTCAGAATAAAGTTTCTTTTAAAAGAAACTCTACAGCTCATGTGTAACCCGACTGAAGTGCAGTTTTTCGTTTGTATGACGTAACGAACCACCTTAAGGAAAAAATACGTGTTTATGTGGTCACATTCGCTTTTGATAATTCCTTTAAAAACAATACACTTCTTTGACGTCTGTTTTCTCTTCTCACATAAATACCTACTTTACTTATGTCCCCGCATAAATTAAAAGTAATATCAAAATACTTGCAAAACATATTTTATGATATACCTAGTATACCTACGTACATTTATACGCATAGCTCTACGTTATCACTTTATATACTTTTTTTACATGTATGTAATACAAAACTGGAATTAAATCCGAATTTCGCTACAAAATATCGGACATCAACACCGGTTTTGACTACCTTCCGATTTTTCATGCCCTAGCTGTGAGAGGGGGGGTAAGGGGGAGGCAGGACAGCGGTCCAAACGGCCGTTTCATGCTAATGGGACTAGTACTTACAATAGGATTACGTACTAAATGTAGGACTCGCCCCCCCAGTTTACATTCAAATTTTACAAATAACCCTCGACACTTCATTTTTTTTGCATGAATTTTATGAAATGATTTTAACTTAAGTGATAATGTTACTATTTACCATTTGAATACAAATCAATTTATGAGTATGAGTTACTATGATGAGCCATCGTAACTTATAATAGTTCTCCCTTATTAAATCACTTTTTATGAAATGCCTACAAAATATCGTTTCACTGCGAAAATGCGATTAATCAACAAGTGAGTGATCGATCAGTGGTCCGTAATATTTTATGACGCCCTTAATTTAAGTTTTTATCTCGTCTTTAAACGACATCGTTTTAATTTTTCAATCACGGCAAGAAACCAAATTATTGAAATTCGGCCCATGACAAAGACTTTAGAACGGTGTACGGTGAAAAGCAGGCATGAAACTGAACAACTTTTACTGTATTAAGCCTATGTAGAGAGAGAAACGATTTTTTTTTTCGGGTTTCCATAGAAAGTCAGTCAGCTGATCGGGCACGATGTACGGGAGGGCCAAAAATTGTTTTCTTTAACGAACTTAGCCTCTAAAAAAAGTTGTTCAGCATCAGACTATGGTCTGAGCACGCCTACAAAGTAGACTCCCTTACACCTCGTATATTTCGTAGGTACTTACTCTTTCGTTCGTTGGTGGAAATTGGAGTTAAAGAAGCATTACGACTGGCGTACCAGCGCAGGTGTAGGTATTTGTAGCGCATTTAAAAAAAGAAAGGAATCATTAGTGGTGTTCCACAAGCTTTACAGTGAGTGGCGTGAGCTGGCACGCCGCATGCTACACGTCAACAGCAAATTGTCTGTGCCGGGTTCACACTAATACTTGTGACTGTGACTGGCGTTTGAGAATTACCTCGCGTCGAGGCAGGTTTCATGTTCGCAGGTGAACTGAGGTAGTAGCTAGGATATTTTAGAGACCTTACTTCCAGTAGAATTTAAAAATTCTGGTTTAGTAATAATAAGAGTACATAAAGTCAAATGTGATAATCAATTCTGGGCCCAACCCGAATTTGCCGAATTTCTTTATCACAATCTTGCGAATATCATCTTTATACAAAACATGATTTCCAAATTCAAAATTAAAAGTTGTTTTTCTATGTTATGAAATCTGGCAAGCATTGTTTTTTATAAGTTTTCGGTAGACTCTCCCTTACACCCCGTATACTACGTAGGCGCTTACTAGTACTAGTCTTAAAAAGCGTTATCTAAATTTGTTCGTTGATAGAAATTTGAGTAAAAGAAGCAATAAGACTGGCATACCAGCGCAGGTGTATTTGTAGCGCATTCAAAAAAAGAAAGGAATCATTAGTGGTGTTCCACAAGCTTCACAGTGAGTGGCGTGAGCTGGCACGCCGCATGCTACACGTCAACGGCAAATTGTCTGTGCCGGGTTCACACTAATACTAACGTAGGTAACTAGTACCAGTCTTAAAAGAGCGAAATCTAACTTTGTTCGTTGGTGGAAATTGGAGTAAAAGAAGCAATAAGACTGGCAGACTGGCATACCAGCGGAGGTGTATTTGCAGCGCATTTAAAAAAGAAAGGAATCATTAGTGGTGTTCCACAAGCTGCACAGTGAGTGGCGTGAGCTGGCACGCCGCAAGCTACACGTCAACGGCAAATTGTCTGTGCCGGGTTCACACTAATACTAACGTAGGTAACTAGTACCAGTCTTAAAAGAGCGAAATCTTACTTTGTTCGTTGGTGGAAATTGGAGTAAAAGGAGCAATAAGACTGGCAGACTGGCATACCAGCGGAGGTGTATTTGTAGCGCATTTAAAAAAAGAAAGGAATCATTAGTGGTGTTCCACAAGCTGCACAGTGAGTGGCGTGAGCTGGCATGCCGCATGCTACACGTCAGCAGCAAATTGTCTGTGCCGGGTTCACACTAATACAATAGTACCGTCATTCGAATAGGCCATATTTGACAGCTGTCAATATCATGTTAATGCTATGACATAAGGGTCGTTTTTTCTATGTTTACTGTTTACATCTGTCAAATAATATGGCCTATCCGAATGACGGTACTATAATACATAATATTTTATGACGCCCTTAAGTTAAGATTTTGTCTTGTTTTTTTTCCAATCACGTCAAGAAACCAACTTATATTTTCGTTAACGAACATAGCCTCTACGGAAAAAGTTGTTCAATGTCATAGTCTTAGCACGCCTGCAAAGCTTTCGGTACGTAGGTACTTAGTTTTGAAAAAGCCCGAAATCTAACTTTGTTCGTTGGTGGAAATTGGAGAAAAAGAAGCAATAAGTCCGGCATACCAGCGCAGGTGTATTTGTAGCGCATTTAAAAAAAGAAAGGAATCATTAGTGGTGTTCCACGAGCTTCACAGTGAGTGGCGTGAGCTGGCACGCCGCATGCTACACGTCAACAGCAAATTGTCTGTGCCGGGTTCACACTAATACTTGTGACTGTGACTGGCGTTCGTGGAATTACCTCGCGTCGAGGCAGGTTTCATGTTCGCAGGTGAACTGAGGTAGTAGCTAGTATCTACTAGCTACGATATTTTAGAGACCTTTCTTCCAATATAATTTAAACATTCTGGTAATAATTTCTTTAAATCTTCTTTAAACATTCTGGTAAAAAATTCTTCCATACATGACGACGTATTGCCCAACTGCATATTTGCATACCTATAGGAAACTAAAAATCGAAAAATCATGAAACCGAGAAAATAAAACCTTACCTACATCTGATATGTAGGTAAAAAATACAGTTGCTGGCCCCTTAAATTACATGAAGTTTCTTAAAATGTTTTTCCTACTTTTATTGTATTTTAGCTATGTCTCACACGACACCCTACACAGAGTCAATACCTACTCGAGTGGCAGTAGATATACCCACTTCAGACTGCGCTGCACTGAATAAGCAATACGGCTAATTGCGACTGCAAACATTCCAACCTAAGTGCACCATAATTTCACTGATAAATGCTGCAACATGCACATTCAAAACGTACCAACTAAATAAATATTTCTACATATCAGCTTGTGATAAGGGTATTTCTTATGAAATAGAATTAATTAAACATTTTGAACGAACCTAAAATGAATTTTGTATTTTTACCACGCTTGTATTAGTATTTTTACCGTGCACATAATATTACTAGATAACGTAAAACTGTACAACTAGCATGTCGTAGAGAATATTTTTCTAAACATTTGATTTACTGAAACATAAACGGCAGGATATAAGAGACAGCTCTCCGAATACTGATATTTGCAACTTCCCATAACATTTTTGCATGATGTTGTTTTGACTTTATAAGAGAAGTCGAGTTTTTTTTCGTCGTTTCCTGACAAATTTTCTTGAGGAAAAGTTCATCAGTTTCATGGTCTGCTGCTGATAGGGTATCGTTATGAGGAATCTGTCCTTACACCTTAAAAGTTTAAAAACTTCCGACATGTATGGGGGTGCACTATTAATTCGATGAAGTGCTAAATCATTTATTTGTGGGCTCGCTGAAGGGTATAAAATTTCATTAGTTCATATTATCTAACCGGAAATCAAAACCAGGTCGACCCCTAAATAACAAAGGCGGTACCACCGTTGTGAACCGTGTATCTCCGAATTTTAGTGGCTATTTATCATTTAGTGAGCAAGTCAGCAGTTGTTTTGTTATGTTAATGAGCTGAAACCGTCGCGATAACTCAGAAATGGTAATTGCTGCGCAGTCCGAGAAGGTAGTTAGGATGTTTGTTCCGAGAACCGTCCACAATCTTGATTGAGCACGTTGTGGGCCGACTTTGTATGAGGGAAGTTGCTCAATAAGAATGTTTTATGGAGAATATTATGTTTCAGATTGTCTAGACACGTCTAGCTAGTGTGTGTATTTGCAAATCTAATTTACCTGCTGTAATGATACACATCTTATGTCGAATATTGCACATATTCTTGTAAAGTTGCACTTTTTAAACATCTATGTATCATTGTGTCTAAATGGTTTTAAACAGCTACCTATCCTTTACTTGGTTTTGGGCTGCAGCTTTTCTTGTGAACACCTATCTTACAGTGCACTCATCAGTTCACTAGGCGTATGGCAAATACTCTCTAATAAAAGGAGCCTCAGGTCTGGCTGTGTGGGTTGTACAGCTACAACAGCGGAGCTGTTGTTGTTGATTAGACTTGGGTAACTCATGAGAGAGAGATAAAAAAGAAACATATCCGTCCAAATTATATTATCACTCACTATCTCACTTCATTTTCAAATATATCTTCAACTCACTTAGAATACGGTTCATTTTTGATGTACAGAACGACTGAGAGATGAGTTAGAGTGAGGGAGAGCGAGCTGTCTGTTTAAGAGAGATGAACAGATGTGCAGGTCAATGCAGGATAATGTAAACAAAAATGACCTTTTTAACAATGCTTTCACGCGCTAGATTACAATAAACTCAACTAAGGGTAAGTAAGTGCTAAGGGTTCGGTCGGCGACATTTCTGTTTATTTCCGTAAAAAACTCTTTCAAAAAAGAATCTAAGAAGAAATAATTTTTAAATTGTCTTTCCTTTGAGTAACAGAACAGGTGTTTTTCTTTAGCAAAAAGAAAGGGTTTCATTTTTGTACGTGTTTTCACTTTAACGCCAAAACAGTTTAGAAGTTTTAAGAGTTGGTAAACTTTTTAAAAGTGAATAGTACCTTGAAAACTGAATAATGTATATTTCAGTTTAGTTAGTTAATGTGATTCGTTAGATAGTAAATAATGGCCCGTGTAAATTAAAAACAATGTCAGCTGTAAGGAAACGAAGTTTCCCGTGGAATAATTTCGAGATGCAAGACTAAGTTTGTCTAAGTTCCACCAGGTCTATTTTCCACAATTTAAAAAAAAAATAGTAGTCGTCGCGTGACATCCGTATAGCGCCGAAACTATTAGTGGATAGAAATTAATGATACTTCACTTTATTTAGACAATCGGCAATTTTGCTTTAAATTACTTAATAAAAAATAATTATGAGTTCTCAGTAAGAATTTAAAAACAAAGTTGGTACCTACTAAACAAAATATTCTCAATTTAACGGACTAAAAATTCATTAAATAACATTATCTTGACTCGTCAAAAATCAAGATTGTTTAGTCCCTGTAAACAGCATCATTTGTCCTATTGTTTGAAATCCGACCTATTCTATTCAAACTAAACTCAACACAACGCAAGTGATAATAAACTAACAAACATCCGTTAATTTTTTTGCATGGATTTTAACATGCTGTGTGAACTCGCTTAGCAAAAACTCTTAACATTCAGTTGACGATATCAAACAAAAAGCTCGGGCTCCTTCACTGTGTGAAATGATTGAGAGATATAAATGAGTGATATATATTTTATTTTATTTTATTTTTGGTTTCTTTGGGAAACTTACAGCTTACATAATTACAGCAAAACAAAACAACAATATAAACTTATAGCCAATTACAAGTTTCCACCTGTAGGTAGCCAAATAAAAAATGGTGAGCTAAGTGTTGAAAGGTATTAGAACAAATACATAACTAGTTTAAAACATGAAGAAAAATAAAAATGTGATTAGAAAACAAATAGTAAATCAAAGGAAGAAGTCATTTGCGAATTTCTTTTTGAATGAGTTAGTGCTGGTACAGAACAGATCAATATCCGCTGGAAGTTCATTAAAAGCTGCAGATGCGCGGAGCAGGAACGAATTCAGTCTATAGTTTGTACGAGAAGCCGGCACATTCAAACGAACGGTGCGTCTCAAGCGTGAGTGGTTCATTCTTATGGAGACTTTAGACAATAGTTCGGGACTGTCAATGGTTCCATTAGCTATTTTCATTAAGTAGCAAATATCGCTGACACGGCGTCGCATCTCAAGCGGTAAGAAGTGGTAACGCCTACAACGGTGTTCATATCCATTGGATCTTTGTTTAGTTTTAAAATCTAGATATCTTAAAAAACGATCCTTGTAGAAATTATACTGCGGGTTCCATATTTGGGAAGCATACTCAAGGTGACTGCGCACATACGAACAATACAAGATTTTAATCACTTTAATGTTGTTAAATACCGCCGAAGTCCTAATGACAAATCCTAACAACTTGGTAGCTCGTTTGATGATATGATCAACGTGCCTGTCAAATAGTAATTGCCTGTCATGAATGACACCAAGGTCCCTTATTTCTTCAACCCTATTAATTTTATTATTCCTAAGAATATATCCTTTGTCAATAACCGTCGATTTTCGAGTATAGGATACATAGAAACATTTTGACACATTCAAGTCCAGGTCATTGACTGTGCAATAAGTTTCAAATCTAAATAAGTCTTCCTGTAGATCTACGATATCATTTACATTACGTATTGCTTTCAATATTTTCATATCATCAGCAAACAGAAGTATTCTAGAACTGAGAAAACATTTGTTGATATCGTTTATGAAAATTGAAAAAAGTAAGGGTCCAAGAAGGGAACCCTGCGGCACTCCAGAAGGTATAGCTGTCCATGTAGATGTATAACCACGCAAGACGACAGCCTGCGTACGATTTTCTATGTACGAACAAAACCACCTATATAAGTTACCATGGATGCCGGCCTTGAGCAGTTTATTAAGTAAGATGCTATGATTTATACGATCAAAGCATTTGCTATAATCAGTATAGACAACGTCTACTTGCCCCACATCCATCATACCCTCAGTAATAAAGTCATTAGCTAGAATGAGGTTGGAGACCGTCGAGCGATTCCTCAGGAAGCCGTGCTGGTCATTCGTAAAGTAACTTTTAAGAGTTTCATATACCTGTCTATGAACAATTTTCTCAAAGACCTTAGCAAATAAACAAAGCTTGGAGATTGGCCTATAATTTTCAATATCCGATTTGTCACCTGTTTTGAAAATAGGCGTAATAAAAGCTGACTTCCATAACATAGGCACGATTCCTTCCGAAATCGATCTTTGGAAAATAATGCACAAAGGCTCAACCAAGCTATCGGCACAGTTAACTATGAAAGTAGCTGGTATACTATCAGGACCAGCAGACTTAGCTAAATCTAGGCTTTTTAGAAGCTTAAACTTCGGAGTTACTAATTTCAACTGAACCAAGACCAATCGACACTGGAGAATCGTGAGTCCAGCTATCCAGACCAACAATGTTCTGATCAGGGGTTTTAAAAGTAGAACTAAAATACTCAGCAAAAGTGTCACTAATAGTCTCACCCGTATTCACACATCTATCTGTATACTTCATGGATTGAGGAATAGAGTTTGATTTATTTTTACTTTGGACATATGACCAAAATGCCTTAGGATTTTCCACTATCGATGATTCAATCTTGGCTATATAATTTAAGTAACACTCACTCTCAACCTTCATTGCTCGCTCTCGTAATAATATAAATGAATGATGATCTGATTTATTGCCATATACTTTATATTTACTGTGGTATTTATATTTTTCTTTGATAATTTTAATCAAGGCTGAATTGTACCATGGGGGATAGTAATTTGGACGCACTGTTTTAGTAGGTACATATTTATCTCTGCATTCATAAAGCTTATCATAGAAGAATAGAAGAGCTTGCTCCAACGTTCCAGACAACAAAGTTTGATTCCAATTTATTAAATTTAATTCCTTGCAAATTGCTTCATAATTACCACGATTAAATAAGAATTTCTTTGATGGTTTTTGAGATAATGAGTCTACCTGTAATAATTCTGACTGTATGATAACAGCCCTATGATGTTGATCTTCAGGAACAAGTGGGCCCTCACATGGCTCAACCAGTAATGTGGAATTTGACAGCACAAGATCCAATATCCTACCCATATGATTACTAATAGAGTTATACTGAGATAGTTCACAGCAATTTAGAATATCGATAAAATTAATTAAATGTTCACCATGTATATCATATGGCAACAGCTCAGTAGTGCCATCGGAAGCCTTCCAAGACACATTATTTGCAAAATTGAAGTCGCCTAAAACTAAAAATTTGTCTTCGACGTGCGTAGAAAATAAGTCAAATAGTTTGGATGAGAAATTGGACAGTTGCTGCTTATAGGTAAGCCCACAACATTCATCACAAAGGTAAAGTACACATATATTTAGGTTATAGCTCGTATTGGTCGACTTATTGCACATGGTGATAGTTATCCACAGATCCTCAGCCGTACTGCACCACTCATTGCGTACAACAACCGGTAAATCTCTGCGAACGGCAAGCATAACTCCACCACCGTAGATCTTCCCTGTACGAGCGTAGTCACGATCGCGGCGAAACAACAAGTACCTACTGTCCACCAATTCAGCATCATTTATGTCGCTTAGCAACCAACTCTCGGTAATTGCTATAACGTCATATGAGTTCAGATAAACATTCCTCAAAAAATTATTCGTTTTAGTGCGCAGCCCCCGAGCGTTCTGATAATATATATTAATCATTGAAAAAGCTGACGATGTAACAATAAATAGTTTCAATAAACATCAATAATACTTTTAAATGTTCAAAAAATATATAAGCGCGTAAACAAGACCCAATCGATACGCACACTAAGCGCACCAGCATAGACAAGCGATAGGCAGGTAAGTCGTCACCAAAAGAACTCGTTTGTTGTTGAACAATAGACACGACGCCCGGCGTCGATAGCAATAAGCAGCTTGATAAGAGCAAAGGAATATGCACCCAGCGCGCAAGCGCAGTAAGGCTTATTTTATAGTAGTAATAGATACAACCAGCAAAATATCGACCTGAACCAACAAAAGCACAACTCTTACAATAAATTAATGATAAAATAACCAAGATTCGCATATTTATAATCGCAATGACCGCTGTAAACAAAGCTAATATCGTTAAATTGACCATGAATAATATTAAAAATGCACTAATTATGTAGTTAACTTGTTTAGGTCCTTTTCCGATTTTATTAAAATAATAGGAGACGTATCCGATTTCCGGAGAAATATCTTGCAGTGTTTCACCCAAAGATATTGAAAACCCTTCTCTTCTTTAAGTTTTTTAGCTTTAGTAAGCAGAGTTTTGTTTCGGGCCGTTAAGTGGTCATTAACGAAGATACGATCGCTACCCGAGAAACCAAGAGCTGATGCGGTCATTGGGCTCTCCTTCATAGAAATCCTTGCTGCAGCGATGAAGTCCTCCTTCACATACCTATTATTAAAACAGACAATGATTGGCTTTGTCTGCTTGGAATCTCGAGTAGGTATTCTTGTGACGAAACTCAACTGCGTCTTTTGGATAGGGTACTGAATTTTCTTCCCCAAAGCAGCTACCACATCAAAGAGGTTCTCATTTTTGGATTGCGGGACTCCTTTTATTTCCACGTTGCTCATCCTGGACCACTGCTCCTTTTCATTTAGACCGTCCTCGATCGCATCCAATCTGGTTTGAATAGCAATAACCTGGTCTTTTTTGGCATTTTCCAACTGCGACATACGGCCCTCCAGAACCTTTAATTTACCACTAAATTCGGCAATCGAGGCATTAGCTAGCTTGACTAACTCCTGGAGACTAGAATACTGGTCTTTTAACGCTTTCATATCATCTGGCAGCGAGCCGAGCATAGACACCTTAGTGGTAAGAGTTTAGTGATATCCGGGGACACAATTGAGATATATCTCTCTTTTCATCTGAATGACACATTTTGCGCATCTCTATTGTTGATATTGACCTACTCAATAAGTTCGATATTATCACGTAAATGATTTTGGTTGTTGACTGAACTTGCACCGATAAAGGCGATTCCATAGACATAGAAACGATAGACGAACATAGTGTGCAAAAGAGAAGAAAATAATTTATGGAAACTCAGTAAGATAGAAAAGAATAGCGAACCTTATGTCACTGTAACCTGTTTTGTATGACAGATCGTCCCAATTCAACCCGCTGGTTTTTACCTGTACATTATTTTGGTGTTTTTTTCAGAAATCCCGATTTATTTTTATAATTTGATTAGTGTGCAACAATACTTATGTATTCAGGATGCTAATTTGGTGCGAATCTTCATATTTACACTGAAAACTGCACATTTCACAGGTAAATTCTCCGAAATTCGTCACTGGGATTACACGCGAATTTTTTGTTTAAATGTGCCTTTTATTGTAAGTAAAATAATAAAATACGAATATCCTTAAATTTCCTTTCTTATTTTCGATATGTAAAAGTGTATTAATAAGTAATTTTCATTATATTTGGGGATAAAATAATTTCGCATTTAGGCCAGGGATTGACTCCAATTTATCGACATAGTTATCGATAGTTACCTAGAGGTACCTTACATACTTTGAATGATATAACAACATAAAAAATAATGTAAATTTTAATGATTCGCTAAATAGGTAGGTACTTGAACAATTCTGACATAAAATTTTTGACAAATACATGTAACATTCTTTACAACTACGTCGAACAGATTCACTTTAGATCCAGTTATTAGAGATCGACTCGGTGACTCATACGAAATACTTATGAATATTATTTTCAGGGTCCTATTAACGAGAGATTCGCATCATCGTACGTAAACCGTGACATAGTTCATCTACGTCTCAACATTAAAGGATGAAGAAAGATGTGTTTGTGCAGTGTGCAGGATATTCTATTTTAATATTTATTTAATTTCAGGCCTATCTTCGCACATGAGACGTAAGACATTAGACATAACACGAGAGACGTGAGAGATCGCAACGCTCGAAACCGTTTCCATATAACATTATGAAATAGAAGAGACGCCGTCTACATATGTAAGACACGCATTGCATCGATGACCTCCTGCAACCACTTGTCTGACAGATGTCATTCTATTTCTCGTTTCGCACGTCTTATTATTATATGTGAAGATAGCGCTTATTGACCAGGATTCTTACGAACAACCTTCTCAGATATTTCTTTAAAGAAACCTACGTAGGAAACCTACGAAAGGAAATAAGCTAACTGCAAAAAAGGAAACGTCCCGCCGCAGCAAAGAAAGCATTATGTCGACATATCAATTTAACAAATAAATAAAGTTGAAATCTTCATTCATGCAACTTTTTATTTGAAACTGTCGATAACCCTCGAAATTGAATAATGAACATCACTAGCTGAGATAAACGCGCCAAAACCAAAATTGGTCACGCAAAATCGAGCTGTCAGTTGGTCTATAAACGCTAGTTTATTTATATAAGTCTATGGGCGATTCACAGCCGCACGGACAATGTTGCATTTTGTGACAGCCAACATATATATGACAGCCTTGTCACAAAATAGAGAGTTCAACCCTATTTTGGATTTTCCCGATTGTCACTTGTTACATAGCGGTTGCTAGATTCAATACGAGAACAAATACAGCTCTAAATCTGATACAAAAACGTTATATGATTCTAAGCCGATTTGTAATGCAAAAAATATGACGTTCATTACCTTGAGTTCCTATGAGATTCCAGTTCATTCCAGTAAGTGTCAAAAGTCGTCGCTAGTTCTGAGTGAGCCATCTGTAAAGGCGCCCTGCGCGCCGTCTCCCGATGCGGCGACGTGTGCCATAGCAATATGACCTCGGGTTTTGTATAGTTCCTTTTCCTTTCGTCTGACAACCAGATCCGGCAAATCACCGGATAAACATGCGGCAGGTGTGAGAACCGGCTAAGTGGAGTCGTGTTTAAACATTGTTTGCACGTTGCATTGATGCGTGTCCATCGGCTTTCCTCATTATAATTACTATCGAACAAACATAATAACATCCTGTTTAATGTTAATGATTCGAGAACTGTTGACATTGTCATGTCATTAAGGTGGATTGCCTACAGTGATGGATGTCGTATGTAGTATTAATCAGGTTATATGGTAACATACCTAAGTTTGTTTTGATTTCAACATAAAATTACCTATAAAAGTGATAATTTCTCAAGTAACAACATTTTGTGAAAAAGTAATTTTGTTCTTACTCAATGAATGCCTATTTGTTTCAATGAATTTGGGCGTTAAATGTTGATACGAATGGTAGTTTAATCTGGTTTGATTTAGGTGACTCCAAATTTGAGTTCGTCGTAGTGGCGTCGACGGGCGTTTGTGATTTTGAGGTTTGTATTAAATCATTTAAAATGGTTAAAGCGTACGTTTTCAAACGCCAATAGACGGTGCCATAGATGATGCAACAGATTGGTACAGATATGCTTAGCTTAATACACTACTACAGAAAAAAAGCTCAAATTAGTGCAGAAAAACGGATAGCAGCTAATAAAACTATTGGGGGAGTCGTTAGCTTTCAATTTCTAAATTTGTTTTGCAGTGCGGTATGATAGATAAAATTTATTAAGGCGAGGAACACACGCAACGTCGGTTTGTGCGTCGTTTGTTCGATTTTCCACCTTATTTTTATACGAATACGGTTTATGTCAAACGATTTGACAGACAACGCAGCGTTGTGCGATGCCGTTTGACACAAACCGTATTCATATGCAGGTAGGGTGGATAATCGAATGAACGACGCACAAATCGACGTTGCGTGTGTTCCTCGCCTAAATGTCTTTGCAAAGATAGATACATAGGTGCTTTACCTGATTGTGTCGTCGCATCATAACATCATTCGACTTGGTAAAATTAGTTGGTAAAATTTCTTTACTTTAAAGTGAAGTAGGTAGTAACTTTGCTTTATTAACAATCTTCCTACGTTCATGCAACTAATATGAAGACCAAGAAAATACGCCACCGTGGAACGAGCACAGACCTGTGTAGAAAATTTTATGGCACCGAGTTTAAAATTTATGACGAACACTGCAGAGGTAATGTGAAACATTTTGAACACACTGTTGCACAAAGGTATGGTAGTATTTAAATTAACTGCCTATTACCTTTATTAACCATTTCACTGTTGCAAATATTAAAAAGCTTTTAATTTTATTTTTACACTTCATTAAATATTTACATAAGCAGTTCTTAGTAGCGTGTTTGTGACTCGTAAATGATTGAATGAACTCAGCATGAAATACTTAGCTATTTATAGAAAAGCACAGGGTTCAAGTAGGTGAAGTTTGTTAAACCGTTTTATTTAAAGAAAAAAGCCGAAAATAGCAAAATAGTTTTTGATATCCCGCTCATACGCTATGGATAAAAAGACACAAACAGTAATGGAAATATATTTTTCAGGTAGGTCGGTTTATGAAAGCCAGATTTTTGGTTTCATAGCTATAAAGGCTGGTAAAAAATACCACGTGTCTTTATGTCCGTCTCTTGTACGATGTGCAATACAGTTTAAAAATAAAATAAATACGCAGGTGTATAAAGATTGTAAATTGGTAAAATCGTACCGTTAAAGTGGATAAAGCCGAACCGCTGTCACAAAGTGGAAGTCATCGGTCAAGCGCCGCTGTCTCGTCACGCTGATAAATAAAGCCCTTTATCAGCTCAAAAACAACGTCGTTAACATTTTCCCTGAAAATTGTCGCTACAGTTGTATTATCGTCGTTCGTACCAGCTGCTGGTTTTTGTTTCGTAGCATTTGTCTACATTTTTAAGTTTGCTCGTACTACGGCGTAGCAATAACGTAGCTTGAGCTTAATAAGTCAGCTTGACGACCGTGACAAGTGATAAGAAACTTAACCTCATGACGCCCAATGTACATCGTATTGTACAGAAATATCTTGGGCGTTACGAGGTTAAAGTACTATTCAATATAATGTTGTTTATTTCTTTCTTATTGAATCAGTAACATTTCCGTTTTTCATCCTTCAATCTCCTGAAGTACTTTGGTACCATTCACTTATTTATAGTCAAAACTCATTTTATAAGCCGCTTTATTTATATGCCACAGTAGAGAATACAGGAACAGACCAGTAAATATACAAGCGAGCGTTGAACGCACGTCTAGTGCTTTTTTGTGCTTAAATATTTTTTAAAAACGCGTATAAGGTGCGCCTAACTTTTGTATGGTAGGTAGCCTACAGTATCCTATTACCTGAATGGCGGTCGGTGCAACACAATAACACATACGGTTGGTTCACGTACAAATCACTAGTTTACTAGATCATGACTTTGAACGAGAGATAAATTCAGATAATGTAGCAGCATTTCCTGTGAATATGTCACCACGCATTGAACTCTACAACCCGCCTTCTAAGCTTGCAAATTACTTCCAGGAAGCCGTAACCATAGTTTATGAATACCAGTTGATAAATACCAAGTTTTGAAACACTTCCCGTGTTACATAGGTAATACAGAGTGTTAGGAAAAGTAGTATACTTTCCTTTAAACCACGAGTTTTGTAGGTATGACGAAGTTACTGGAGCATGTTATATAAAAGTTTAAAAAATATTTAAAAATGAAAAATAATTAAGAAAATCTATGTATTAAAATTGTTCAACCCTAGTACCTGAACTCAAAATAGCGCGTCTTTGCAGTCACCTACAGTTGCAGTTACACCGTTGTTGCGCGCGGCGAAGGAACTGTGTAAAGTAATCCGAGCGCGGTAATAACTGTAGAATTTGCTGAGTTTTCTATCTGTTGATGAGCCTGCGACCGTTTTGGTAGTACACACGTAAAGGCTCTGAGGTTTATTCTCAGTAGCAGGCAGACATTAGGATTTTAATTTCTGTTCTCGAGTCTGGGTGACTTTAGGGGTCTTTCTGAGTATATCCATGGAACCTTGAAACAGGCAATCCTTGAGGGGGCTATAAGTGTGTCCGTGTCTTTTTTACTTGGTCTGTGGCCAAACATTACAGCCGGAACAACCAAAGATTGCTCGTAAAACTTTTAACGATCCCACTAAATTACAACTGAGGTCGAATAAGTTTATCGAGCGCTTTAATTTATTGTTACAGCTGTTGGATAGTCTTATCTTTGCGTTTATTTCATCAAAAAGAAAGATTTTATACAAAGAAGTTTTAGAAAGCACAGTACAAGTAGCAAAATCATCCTTGAATTCAAACTATTCAACATTTTGACGATATTTTTCTTTCAATATGTAATTTGAATTTCGCGCTATTAGGCGCATTGTTTCTAATTCGTAGAAATTTGCTTTCTATCGTTCATTCTGCTGATATAATGAGAGAAGAATACTTCAGAATCTATTAGAAACGAATTAATGAAATTATTAACGGCTAAGTCCAGCCGCAGTTATCATGCAATTACTCAATTAGCGCTCTGCGCTCGGAGCGGGAGAGGACGCCGCGTAATGAATGGTGCAGTGACAAATTACCAGAACACTGTGAGAACAGATTGTCCTACTAAGCTACGGTGGGTGCATGTTCTCCTGGTACTAGTTACAGAATATTTCGGTTGTATTACTAGAAAACATAAAAAAAATACATTTCAGGCTAGTAAAGACGCCGTGTAGTGAATAGTAGAGTGACA
This sequence comes from Phthorimaea operculella, assembly GCA_024500475.1. Classification (NCBI taxonomy): domain Eukaryota; kingdom Metazoa; phylum Arthropoda; class Insecta; order Lepidoptera; family Gelechiidae; genus Phthorimaea; species Phthorimaea operculella. The sequence continues at coordinate 4,220,682 of JANFCV010000002.1, read as the reverse complement.
AATTACCAGAACACTGTGAGACCAGATTGTTCTGCTAAGCTACGTTGGGTGCATGTTCTCCTGGTACCAGTTATAGTATATTTCGGTTGGATTATTAGAAAACATAAAAAAATACGCCGCGTAACGAATAGTCCAGAACATTACCATTACCAGAACACTACAAATTTAAGTATTAATAATCAAATAAATTCTCATTCTATTTATCTGACGCCTATAAATGAAAATGACATTGAAAAAACTATTATGAATTTAAAAAACACAAATAGCGAGGGTATAGACGGTATCTGTACCAAAGTCTTAAAAGCGAGTAGAAATGAAATTAAATTCATATTAGCATTTCTAGTTAATCTGTCTATAGAATCTGGAACCTTTCCTGAAGAATTGAAACGTTCTATAATGAAACCATTGCATAAAAAAGGCAATAAAACTGATGTAAATAATTATCGCCCTGTGTCGCTAATACCAGTGATTTCCAAAATTTTTGAAAAAACTATTCACGCTAAAGTAACTTCTTTTCTTACCAAATATAACATAATTAATAAAGACCAGTATGGCTTCCAAAAAAATAAGTCGACTGCACTTGCAGCGTATAAAGTTGTAACTGAAGTCTTAGGTAACATAAATGAAAATAAATACGTAACAGCACTATTTCTAGACATGTCGAAAGCATTTGACTTTGTCTCGCATGATTTACTTCTTTATAAACTAGAAAGATACGGAATAAGAGGTCAAGCGCTGGATTGGTTCCAATCGTACCTAAAAGATAGAACACAGTGCTGCGAAATAGCTAATTTAGATGCAAAAAACCAGGTAAAAAATTATAGATCAACGTTTAGACGTATCGAAACAGGGTACCGCAAGGCAGCGTCTTGGGTCCACTTTGTTTTTACTTTACATCAACGAACTTCCTAGGGTTATAAAACATAAAACTATTTTATTTGCAGATGATGTTACAGTACTTATAACTACCCCTAAAACCAAAACAATTGAATATCACAAATCAGAAATAACATATGCATTGAAATTGACTACTGAATGGCTTAATCAAAATAATTTAAATATCAATCTTACAAAAACCAATTATATTAATTTTAATCTACATGACCAATTAGCGAATATTGACTTTCAAGGACGAACTCTTCAGAATGCTTGCTGTGTGACATTTCTAGGAATTCAAGTAGATCAACACCTAAATTGGAGTAATCATATAGACAAGGTGTGTAGTAAACTTAGTAGTTTCACTTTTGCCTTGTATAAACTAACGAGATCAGCATCACGTAAAACAGCTGTAATAACTTATTATGCGTATGTAGAGTCTGTTCTTAAGTATGGATTAATTATTTGGGGTAACGGTAAAGACGCAATAAAAGCATTTAGAGCTCAAAAAAAGTGTGTGCGGGCAATCTGCGGTATAGCTCCTGATGAGTCTTGCAGGCCGCATTTCAAAGAGTTGAGAATATTACCTCTACCCTGTCTCTACATTCTAGAAATCTCACTATTTGTTAAGCAGCACTATGATCTCTTTATACAGTCGAGGCAAGTAAACACACGTCAAAATATGCGTAATCCTGACAGACTAGTACTCGGTACTGTCCCAAAAAGCACGCGGTACCAAAAAAACTGCTACGCGATGTGTGTAAAAATATACAACAAACTACCAAATCATATCAAAGAGAAACCGATCAAGCAATTTAAATGGCTGCTACGCGACTGGTTAAGAGAACATAATTTTTACACTCTTTATGAATTCTATGAGCATTGTGGTTTGCCTCAGCGTTAGTCATGGCAGATGTGCTGGGGTTGCCCGTTATGACTTATGACTGTACCTACCTTAATATTGTAATTTTGCTGGACGTTTAAAATATTCCTTTATTTATTGTATGACCGTTATCATGATTTATTTTGCTCGAAGTAGTAAGTTTTAAAAAAAATTTGACAGTATTTTTAATTTTATATAATTAATAGTTAATAAATTTTGCATGCTATTACAAATAGTTAAACAAGAGGACTTATCTAAACTGAAATGTAACAACTTTAATGTAACCTTGTTTAAAAGCAAATAAAAATTCTTATTCTTATTCTTATTCACTGTGAGAACAAATTGTCCTAATATTATGCTACTTTGGGTTCGTGTTCTCCTGGTACCAGTTGCAGCAGATATCAGATGAAATATAGAAAAAGAATATGAAAAAATACATTAAGGGCTAGTGAGGACAGTGAAAAATTACCAGAACACTGTGAGACCAGATTGTTCTACTAAGATTTGTACTCATGACCTCCTAGTACAGTCAAGCTCACATCCGGTTAGGAAATCAAGCCGTCTTGCAAATGCAAGTCCTATGAGTGGCATAAGGATGGTCTCTAAGGATGGTCCAGATTCTAAATTCTGGGCTCTAGAATGCAAACTGTCCAACCAAGCCTGGGATGGACAGTATCTTAGAGAAATGGAGACTGAAAATACCTTTTTAAACTATTTTCTGTTGTAGACAAATTGATATTTTTAAACAACTCTATTCTTGGGTTATCCGGATTTACGAAATAAAAGCCTTATTTTTTTCATAATGTTTTATTATACTGGAGTAATATTTAATTGTGATAAGGTAAAGTTATTGATAATGTTCTACAGTAAATATACAAAAATATATTGTCTGATTGCAGTAGCCCACTGCATCTTCCATTTACTTAGTTCAGAGACCTTTAAAAGCTTCTGTACAAACTTCATCTGCCTATTCCATACACCAACAAAAAAGCCAAAGTAAAAGATGAAAGTCTGCTTGAGAAGCTAATTTACTCGCTTTACAGACTTCAAAGTGATTTTTTGTTCTCGCCTTTCATTTAACGCTCCGTATCTGAAAGTATTTTGAGCGCTATACTTTGTTCAGCAAACTTAAAGTTAATATTTGAGGGCCTGGCTTAGAGTTGGTGGGAAGTTTTATTTTGTTGAATATTAGTGGCTCTGGCATTTCGACTCTTTTGCAGATGGAGGAGTTCCTGAAATTAAGCTCGCACTTTCTAACAAGTGGTGGTTTGCGTTTTCTTGAGAAATATGGGAAACCTCCAAGTCAGCTGAAAGAAGAGCTTCTTCATGAACTTTAAATCACCTTTTACCGACAATTACTTATTACTTTTGTTTATAGGTACATTTTTGTTTATCTAAAACTGACGAGAAGAGTTTAGCGATTACTAATTATGATACATGTTTTGTAGGTATTTAAATAGAGAACTTCCTCTGCTTTGTCATGTATGATGAACAATGGACAATTGGACTCCATAATTCTGGGTCTATTCATGCGCACAGCTGGCATGTGACAAATGGCATTGTGGTACAACAGGATATACACCTATATGTGCATTACACGAAGCATTTGATCATCAGGTACTATCGCCAACAAATCCACCTACCCGTTAAGAGACCAAATTGTACTGGTGTTTCTTAGTATTTGTATGAGAAACCAGTAAAATTGATTCCTCGAATGGGGAGGTGGATTTGCTGGCGATAGTTCAATCTTGCATTGTTGTGTTTGAAAACAAGTGGTTTTTGTTATTGAGAAAGGTGGTAGAAGGATAATTTCAAATGAAAACACGAATGCAATATTGTAAGAGGTGTCCGATAAAAAGCCTGATTATGACAAGCAATAGAACTCTCGGACTAAAACGCGCATGCGTTTCTAATCCTTTAAGTATGGAATTAACTATCATATAAGTTATCGTATTCTTACTATAATTTGAAATTTTGATACGTACGCAGTTAAGTAAGGCACAAACGTATGTTAGGTACGTGCGTTTCTAGTCAATGCCATAGTTAGTGTACCTATATTTTTTTTAATTACAAATTCTAGGAATATGGATAGTACTAACGTGAATAATCCCTGATTCACACACTTGGTTGAGTGGGGCGAGCGATAAAAAGCATTTTTATTTTACTCGCACATTTTTCATTAGCAAACAAGAATGACGTGTAAAACAACCAGTTGTGACGAGGGTCTTTGTAAATAACCAAACAGAAGTAATTATCCCACCCATACACATCTATATGCATAGATAGGGACTTGGCTAAACATACGAATTACACATAGCTACCTACATTGTCTACAAGGATAATTTTACGAGGACTCAGTCAGATGATTGGTTTTGAGTAGGTATTGACACGTAATTAGTAAATTGCACTGTGCCGCACGCTATTGCACATACGAGTATGTTGATAGATACTCTAGCAGTTTTCAACCAAAGACGGAACATAAAAAGACTACGCCAGACTGCGTACTGTAAGAACAAGCCCTTATTTTAGAATTTTCCATTAAAACCTGATTTTATTTCCCCCCGGTATCTTATTTTGGGGTGAAAATTGACTGATGGTTCAATAAATTTTCCTCAACCAATCGCTATTGAGTAAAACACGCCGATAAGGTAATCCTCGCATTTTTCATTTACGACAATTTCTCATTCTATTCCGCCCGATTTTTATCCGAAAAATTGGCTCAAGGCTCTCGGTGAAAATGTTTCAAGTAAAACAAGCAAATGCAATAATAAAACTTAAATTAAAAATTTAAAGGAACCCCCGACTTTCAATCCTTTAAAAAGTTAAAAATAATTTATTTATTCAATAAAATATTGTAAACCAATACTCCAAAGCGTCGGGGGGCCGCTAAGTAAACAATATAGGTAAGAAGTTTCAATAAGATCGTAAGACATACTTGTATGGAATGAAATGACATGACATTTGCAACTAATATGTTTAATATGCTTTGTAAACTTCTTACTTATATTGTTTACTTAGCGGCCCCCCGACGCTTTGGAGTATTGGTTTACAATATTTTATTGAATAAATAAATTATTTTTAACTTTTTAAAGGATTGAAAGTCGGGGGGTTCCTTTAAATTTTTAATTTAAGTTTTATTTGAAGCTTTTTAAATTAATATTTTGTTTTTGACTTCAAACAACATACAACATGATTTTTTAAGCGCTTACTTTTTCTCACTAGCATTTTAACCGGTGGTTCTACCCGCTGCTGCTCAGTAATTTTATATGACAATAAAACTTAGCTTAACTAACTTATTTTTTGTGTAAATTGACACAGTGGTCTTTTGTATATAGTATAGGACAGAGAAATAGGCAAGACAGGGAAAAGCAGGGTAACCTGAGTGACAGCGAGCGAATCGAGCGCAAAATTCTACAAAGATTTTTGTGTTTTAATTGAGTTTTTTGAATTAAGAATAACCTGATGTACGTCAACTTAGTTTTAAAAACGACAAGCTCTATTTTTACGATATTTACTAAAAAATATCTGGATTATTCAGTAGATAAGTGCTTGCAAGAATCCTGCTACATACGTTTGACGTCTTCTTCTGTGAGGGGGGCAAGTCCCCCTCAACTTCCCGGTAATGACACTTAGTGCTTGTAAGATTCCCGCAACAGACGTTTGACGTTTTCTTCTGTAAGGGGGGCAAGCCCCCCTCAACCCCCCGGTAATGACACTGAATGCTTGTAAGAGTCCTGCAACAGACCTTTGACGTCTTCTTCTGTGAGAGGGGCAAGCCCCCCTCAACCCGACACTTAGTACTTGTAAAAATCCTGCAACAGACGTTTGACGTCTTCTTCTGTAACCCCCCGGTAATGACACTTGGTGCTTGTAAGTATACTGCAAAAGACGTTTGACGTCTTCTTCTGTGAGGGGGGCAAGCCCCTCAACCCCGGTAATGACACTTAGTGCTTGTAACAATCCTGCAACAGACGTTTGACGTCTTCTTCTGTGAGGGGGGCAAGCCCCCCTCAACCCCCCGGTAATGACACTTGGTGCTTGTAAGTATACTGCAACAGACGTTTGACGTCTTCTTCTGTAACCCCCCGGTAATGACACTTGGTGCTTGTAAGTATACTGCAACAGACGTTTGACGTCTTCTTCTGTGAGGGGGGCAAGCCCCCCTCAACCCGACACTTAGTGCTTGTAAAAATCCTGCAACAGACGTTTGACGTCTTCTTCTGTAACCCCCCGGTAATGACACTTGGTGCTTGTAAGTATACTGCAAAAGACCTTTGACGTCTTCTTCTGAGGCAAGCCCCTCAACCCCGGTAATGACACTTAGTGCTTGTAAAAATCCTGCAACAGACGTTCGACATCTTCTTCTGTGAGGGGGGCAAGCCCCCCTCAACCCCCCGGTAATGACACTTGGTGCTTGTAAGTATACTGCAACAGACGTTTGACGTCTTCTTCTGTGAGGGGGGCAAGCCCCCCTCAACCCCCCGGTAATGACACTTGGTGCTTGTAAGTATACTGCAACAGACGTTTGACGTCTTGTGAGGCAAGCCCCCTCAGCCCCGGTAATGACACTTAGTGCTTGTAAAATCCTGCAACAGACGTTTGACGTCTTCTTCTGTGAGGGCCCCCTCAACCCCGGTGATGACACTTGGTGCTTGTAAGTATACTGCAACAGACGTTTGACGTCTTCTTCTGTGAGGCAAGCCCCTCAGCCCCGGTAATGACACTTAGTGCTTGTAAAAATCCTGCAACAGACGTTTGACGTCTTCTTCTGTGGGGGCAAGCCCCCCTCAACCCCCCGGTGATGACACTTGGTGCTTGTAAGTATACTGCAACAGACGTTTGACGTCTGTGAGAGGCAAGCCCCTCAGCCCCGGTAATGACACTTAGTGCTTGTAAAATCCTGCAACAGACGTTTGACGTCTTCTTCTGTGAGGGGCAAGCCCCCCTCAACCCCCCGGTAATGACACTTAGTGCTTGTAAGTATCCTGCAACAGACGTTTGACGTCTTCTTCTGTGAGGGGGGCAAGCCCCCACAACTTCCCGGTAATGACACTTGGTGCTTGTAAGTATACTGCAACAGACGTTTGACGTCTTCTTCTGTGAGGGGGCAAGCCCCCCTCAACCCCCCGGTAATGACACTTGGTGCTTGTAAGTATACTGCAACAGACGTTTGACGTCTTCTTCTGTGAGGGGGGCAAGCCCCCCTCAGCCCCCCGGTAATGACACTTAGTGCTTGTAAAAATCCTGCAACAGACGTTTGACGTCTTCTTCTGTGAGGGGGGCAAGCCCCCCTCAACCCCCCGGTGATGACACTTGGTGCTTGTAAGTATACTGCAACAGACGTTTGACGTCTTCTTCTGAGAGGCAAGCCCCTCAGCCCCGGTAATGACACTTAGTGCTTGTAAAATCCTGCAACAGACGTTTGACGTCTTCTTCTGTGAGGCAAGCCCCCTCAACCCCGGTAATGACACTTGGTGCTTGTAAGTATACTGCAACAGACGTTTGACGTCTTCTGTGAGAGGCAAGCCCCTCAGCCCCGGTAATGACACTTAGTGCTTGTAAGTATCCTGCAACAGACGTTTGACGTCTTGTGAGGGCAAGCCCCTCAGCCCCGGTAATGACACTTAGTGCTTGTAAAATCCTGCAACAGACGTTTGACGTCTTCTGTGAGGGGCCCCCTCAACCCCCCGGTAATGACACTTGGTGCTTGTAAGTATACTGCAACAGACGTTTGACGTCTTCTTCTGTGAGGGGGGCAAGCCCCCCTCAGCCCCCCGGTAATGACACTTGGTGCTTGTAAGTATACTGCAACAGACGTTTGACGTCTTCTTCTGTGAGGGGGGCAAGCCCCCCTCAGCCCCCCGGTAATGACACTTGGTGCTTGTAAGTATACTGCAACAGACGTTTGACGTATTCTTCGGTAATGACACTTAGTGCTTGTAAAAATCCTGCAAAAGACATTTGACGTCTTCTTCTAAGGGGGTAAGCAAAGCAATTACCCTAGATGATTTACTTGACTAAGTGTGTTGGTCGGCCGGGTCAATTTGTATGGGAGGGCCAAATTTTTTTTCATACCTTCGACCTATGTTCCTTGGGGAAAGTTGTTCAGTTTCATTGACAGAACACACCCTTAACGGATCCGCCACTAATAAAAATACACCCTATATAACTTTTGTATATTACTAACTTAGTAAATACATGTGTAATGTAGCCATGTCTAGCTGCAGCGTGAAGCGCTGAGGTCTACAATGACATTAAGTAGGCTGAGGGTGTGGTGTGTGAGGTCAGAAAGGAAAGATGGTATAGTTACACAATAAACGGTTTATTAAACAGTTCTTCAAAGGTCACTTAACGGTAATTCAAAATCTAACCTATATATTGGTACTGCTCTAGTGACCGCGACAACCCGGGGCAACGTCCAGCGGGCTCGGTGATCCGTTCGCCACAGCCTGGACGGGTAAATGCGGCGAGGTATCCTCCCGGGGCGGTAGGCAGTTGATCTGGGGAACAAAGATGAGTTAAAGCGGTGATGCAAGCGGTCGGTTAATGCCCTTGTGCTATGGGGGTTGAAGGCAAAAGGTGCACCCTCGGTCGGTTCACACCGGTACGGCGGATAATCGGGATCCTATGGGAGCGGACAGCGCTCAATAGGATTCTACGGATGCAACCTAATAGCTCCCTACTCTGTATGCAGGGACGCTCGGCGTGAAAAATAAGCGGGCGGTGTGTGCGGTACGGTAATGCGGTGAGATGATAGATGGTTCCAGCAACTTTATAGCGGTTCAGTGATTAAATAAGGGGCGGTTGTCTAAAGAGACCTAGGACCTAAACGGGGCCGTCGTGCCCGGTGTTACACCGGCCAGCCATTAGACTAGGGGATCAATAGCGGGTGTCTATCGTGATACCGGATGGCCGTCGTGCTGGTGGTACACCAGCCAGCCAAAATACTAGGATAAGTAGTATTGGGTTCTATTATAATAAAGGGTGGCCGTCGTGCTTGATGATACACCAGCCAGCCAAAGGACTAGGATAATCGGTAATAATACACAGGGGCCGTCGTGCTTGGTGATACACCAGCCAGCCAAAGGACGAGGATAATCGGTAAGTAGGTTCTACTATAATACACAGGGGCCGTCGTGCTTGGTGATACACCAGCCAGCCAAAGGATCAGGATAATCGGTAATACTCTACTATAATATACAGTGGCCGTCGTGCTTGGTGATACACCAGCCAGCCAAAAGATCACAGTAATACAGGGGTCGTGCGGTAAGGGACGTAGGTGGCCGAAGTGCTAGGCGGTACGCCAGCCAGCCAACAGCTAGTAAAAGTTAGAGAGCGGTATACTTAACTTGCACGTCCCCACAGCGGAGCGGAGGCCGGACCGGGCAGGCAGGTGTTGAGTGCGGGCGGAGCGGTAGACAGACTGTCGGACAACTGGCGGATAACTGCGGGACTGGCGGACAACTGAGCTCCGCGGCCGTGCGCGGCGGTTTTATAGGTGCGCGCGCCGGTGCGGCGGCGGTGTGCGCGTGCTGATACGTTCCACCGGGTTCTCTTCCTCCGTTCCACAATATCATCATCACACATGTTATACCTATGTGCAGATTTTAAGTAATAGATCTTTTATCTACCTATTTCTTAAAGTCAAATAAATACGAGTACGGTTGTTCGAGTCATATTTTAAAATAGTAAGGACCTCCATAATGTCATGCATGACTTGAAAGATATGACAACTCCGAGTCAAATTAGCTCAAACACGGGGATATAATGCGTAGTGTGATTCCTAGTCTACCTTCCGTCTCCATCATCAGATTTTCATGAAATATGGCTAAGAACCATCCTGACCATATTAGCTTTTATATAAACAAAACCGCATTGAAATTGGTTCAGTCGTTTCGGAGATACGTTGCCTCAAAGAATCGTAGACACACGGACATACAGACGCGTGAAACTTATAACACCCCTCCGGTTAGTTCGTCGGGGGTTAAAAAACAAAATCCGACTGCAGTTATTTTAAAGCTATATTTTGCATGTAATAACCGCCATTTTTAATTCATAAAATTTTGATATAGTCAGTGTCATTTTGGCTGCTGAGATGAAACTAACGTCACCTCATACGTCAAGACCCACCCAGCCGTTTGGGCAGCAGCCCGTGAAGAAGAACTCGAAGCGACTCTTAAACAAAACATGACCCTACTTCTAAGACTGTCGGATAATAATGTGGTATAACGTATAACATCTCTCTCTTGACAGTAAATACTGTAACAAGTGGCTTGCTGGAAAGCAAAATGTGAATTATTAGTTAACCGGGGGCTCGGGCCGATTTATGAGGGGTTTGCGGCAGTAAAAAAGTAACTCGTATGGCGAGCGCAAGAGGGTCCAAACGGCCATTTCATGCTAATGAGACTAGTGCTTACGAGTATTTTCTTATTTTTAAGCATTTTTATTTTCCGGCGTTGATGATAACCTTTTATTTCAAAGCAACATAATGCACAAAAATGACCACAGTTATTTGTATTTTTTAACTCACTAACGGCCCTCCCAGCGGTTTCACCCGCTGCTACTAATCCTTTTTTCAGTGGGATGCGAATCTTTGACCGCAGTTAAAAGTCAATTACTACGTTCTACAGTAGTGGGTCATCTCATCATTCATTTGTGCTACGCATTTTTCATATTTTGAACTATGTTCCTTGCAGCAAGTAATTTCTTATTACCAGCCCGTCCTGCATTTTCGCTATCGGTAACGAGTAAAATTTTACCCTAAATAATAATCGTTAATATCGTAGGTTTTTGTGGAATATAATATGTATACCTACCTAGGACGTTCAAATATCTCCAAGTTTAACTATCTCATCTGCACAGCCGTAAACGAAGAACGCTTTTTAACAACTCCCAGGGGAACTCTAAATAAAACTCAGCGAGCACAAGCCGTTTGCAGCCGAAATGAGCGCAATGGTAATAGAATTTGACCAACAAAAGATGAACCTTGATACCAAGAGCTAATTTGAATAAAAAGGTCAAATTTTACTCTAAGAAACTGCAGTTGTAGTACATTATGCAAACACCGTACTATCCATTTATCATCATTGTCTGCCTGCTCTTATTGTGTTGATTTGTAAGAGCACAAAAAAATATCATGTAGCAAATCAATTTTAAAAAGCAGTTCAGCTTCAGTTCAGCACTCGAGTACCTGTTAAATTTTTAGACATACTTAGTAAAAACTGTAAAAGGAACAGCAAGCTCATAATAGTACCTACTTAATAACGCCAAAGCCGATCGTCAGGATAAAAAAGTAGCTGGTGCGCAATGCACATAGGTAGGTCATAGAACTGATAAGAATGGGGTAGGAAGTTTCTGAAGTTTCGTAGCAGAAAGCGCAGTGTGGGACGGCCTAGGAATAATCAGTAGATGCAGTAGTCAAAAATCGCGATAGCGATCTTGTTTTATTGTTATACTAGCTGGTGCCCGCGAACTTCGTTTCGCCAAGAGAAGTTTTTGAGCCGACAGAAGCGGCACATCATGCTAAACAAATTTTTTAATACAGACATTTTCGTATCTCTTAAGGGCGCCACACACTTGCGTGACGTGCACGTCATCACGCGCGTAGAGATGACGTTGTATCGTATGGGATTGTATGAGAGCCCTGCCTATGTATGCGTGCACGTAATCACGCGAGTAGCACGGTGTGCGGTGCCTCATACAATCCCAGACGATACAACGTCATCTCTATGCGCGTGATAACGTGCACGTCACGCATACGGGCCCGGTGTGTGGCGCCCTTTAATATTTTGCCGAGTTCATGGTGTTCCGTCACTTAGGTAGACAGAGAGTACCTCCAGTGCTGATAAAGGTTCTCACTAATCATAAAATATGATCAGAACGTTTATCTTCCACCATACCAAACATCTAAAAACATCGCTTAATTTTTGAGTGATTCATGCACAATTTTTACACATAATGGTACGTTTTCATTTTCGATGTTTGTCTCATGGTTATTATTTTATGCGTGATTTGTACGATTAGGGCATGCAAAGATAATGGTGATGACGATGATGATGGAATAACCTGGAGAAACCCCAGACTACCACCGATGTGAGTTTGTTACTTGACTTTGAAGGGGAAACTTCGATCCCTCCTGTTTTTTGGGAAAAAAATGTTTTTATTTTTTGGCGTAGGTACATGTGAAAGGAGGATAAAAAAAAACCATCTGCTATATTAAGTAGGGTATCGTTAAATAGATCTTTAAAAATTAAGGCGAGGTTTTTTTTAAAAAAATCGCAAAAGTGATTCTGCCTCGAAGTATTTGCTTTTATGGGAAGTTTTCTCTTCCTAGAACTAAATATTTGAAAAAAAAAATTAGTTCTTAGTCTGAAGTTACCATAAAAACTATATCGGATACTGTATCCACGCAAGAAGAATAAAGAAAAATAAAAGTTTTTTAATTTGTGGTTCGTAAGCATACTTACTACTGTAAACAAACCAGCAACGAAATTAGGTAACTTCGTAACGCTGATATTTAACATTGACTACAAACCCTATTAGTGGGCGTGTCTGACACGCTCTTGGCTGGTTTTTTATTTTGCTTTACTACTTATTATGTTGGTACGTGTTCGAATCTCGACTCCAATATGGGAGTAAAAAAAAACTGCAAATATTGTAAGGGGTGAACCAGTTCAAGAAACTTTTAGTAGATATCATAAGGGCGCAAACAACACTTCTACGGCGAGGGCGCTTTTTTGAATTCAGAGCGAAGTAAGGGATTCTAGAGTAGAATCCCCGAAGCCAAAATATATTTTGCGCCCGAGTAATTCACTCTACTTTTCATCACCCTCTATGAGAAAATAAAAGGCGCCTCATATTTTATTGCAATGTTATACTTTCACTGTCACTTGAACTAATTTTTCAAAAAGTTAAAGAAAATTCTAACATACGTGTAATTTTTGGTGAAAATTACGGACTGTAATTCGCGCGTATCTTTTTTTTAGTTCTATTGGGGACGCGCGACTATGGGCCGTCGTCCCATACAGCCTTTATTCGAACAATATTTGCGTTCTACTTATTTCTTTGGCGCTGACTGAACATCAAGATGTTCTAAATTCAAAGTAGTTTAATTCGCATTTGTTGAGTTCTTTATTTAAAAAGTGCAAATAAAAGAACTTTGCGGCGCGTTCTTTTCGAATAGATAGGATGAAAACAACTTTCCCCAAGAAACATAGGTAGTTCAAAATACGGGGTGTTAGGGACGGTGTAACGAAAACTTTGCAGGCGTGCTCAGACCATCAAACTGAACAACTTTCACTATGGAGCCAATGGTGGAAACGAAAAAAAAATTCTGACCTCCCATACAAAATTTACGATCAGCTGACTGACTTTGTATGGGAGGTGGTAAAATTTTTTTCGTTTCCCACCATTGGCTCCTAAGTAAAAGTTGTTCAGTTTGATGGTCTGATGATGCCAGCAAAGTTTTCGTCACTCCGTCCCTAACACCCTGTATAAGAAGTAAAAAAAATTACCGCAAATATTTTAAGGAGTGAACCAGTCCATGAAACTGATAAACTTTCCCCAGGGAACATAGGTCGAAATATGAAAAAAGAAAGAAAATGCGCCAGCCGTCTCGATAGCCGACGAAGTTAAATTTGTAGAGAAGGGAAGGAATTTTTTTCATTATTCGACCTATGTTCCTTGGGGAAAGTTGTTCGGTTTCATGGACTGGTTCACCCCTTGGAATAGTTTGAGTAGTTTTTTTTACATCTTATAGTAACTTATTCCTCTACCGCACGCAACGCACGCAATATCGATTTACGTGCAAACTTATTTCAAGTATAGTGGCAACCCCCCCTTTTAGGGGTCGAATTTTTTTAGCCTATAACCTGGTCGGTAATTTTCCCGACATTTTGGTATAATTTGCATCAAAATCGGTTCAGTCGTTTTTGCGTGATGCTTTCACATACAAACAGATAAACAAATAAACAAATAAACAAATAAACAAATAAACAGATAAACAGAAAAAAAATCTAAAAATTGCTGAAACGTGTTCTGTTATCAATTTTAAGTATCACCAAACAGTTTTTTTTCGAAAATCTTCTATGTACAGACTTTCGACCCTCTACAACTTTATTATATGTATATAGATAACTAGTATTTTAATACTTTAGATAGTCTTCATTATTAATTAAAACCTGAATTCTTTTCGGTGAAAAACGGTTGATTCAGTTACAAACATCCACAAAGTTCCAGCTCACAATACTGTTGTGGTTTCAATCGTGGCACATAACAATGCACTCCAGATGAGCAGATAACACCACTATAAATTCCTCCCAATTTCCAATTTATCGTGTTCCTGGAAACCGCTGTGCGGTTTCATTGGTGCCTACATCCGATGCCGCTAACATTTTCATTCAATCCGATTCCTACAAAACCGTCTTTCACTATTTCCTGGAAGATACCTATTTCAACTTCAGTAATACGGCCACCAATTTGTAGCAATTTGTTCTTTTGTATCTTCGCCTTTGAATTTATTGCTGGGAAATTTATTTAAGCCGGTCAATATTTTGGCGATGATCAGTTTTGTGCTTGGTTTTTATCTTGGTATTGGCAGAAGAAGAAGAAGATTGTAATACACACACTGTAATAATTTACCTATCATGAGAATATTCTTTCCGCTTTTATAACATCTAGTATGCAAGATCGCTTAAGTGAGAGTTCCCGCGCCTGTAAAAGTTTGGCCCCGCCTTGGAAACGAATCTTTAGGCTATTCTTTAGCTATTCCGAGCCGAGGCCTTGCTAGCATACTTACAAAAAAAAATGGCAGCCATTTCAAACTTTTTTTTTTATCCAAAATTTTGTTATTTTGTAATAACTCAAAACTGTATAAGTTTTTAGGTTTTCACGGTTGTTCACAACACTTAAATTATTGTTTGAAACGGGATTATTACCGTGATTATATTTTTGTTTATCTCGATATTTCGAGGCGGTTGCACGCCCCATGGTCACGAGTAGACTGGCTCGGCGAGTGATGTCATCTTTCTAAGGGCAAACATATCTGTCTACCCTCTTTCGGATTCGTCGACTGCGTTCTACACGGTTACTCGAAACACTACTATTGTCACTCACTATTTTGTCACGATCACGACACACCACACTAACAGTATCACTTCGCGAGTTTGAAGTCGAGTGTTTTTTGCGGTTGTATACGTTTAATACTGGATTCCACGCACTGGACAGCTTGAAACCATCTTCACGATTAAAGTTTTTATATTTTGTGATTTCGATGGCTTCTCGCACTAAACGAGGTATATAGTGACGTTCCGTTGACAGTACTTGCGGGTTATGTAGTTCAATCCAGTGATTTGTTTCCGCTTGGTTTAGTGCGAGAAGCCATCGAAATCACAAAATATAAAAACTTTAATCGTGAAGATGGTTTCAAGCTGTCCAGTGCGTGGAATCCAGTATTAAACGTATACAACCGCAAAAAACACTCGACTTCAAACTCGCGAAGTGATACTGTTAGTGTGGTGTGTCGTGATCGTGACAAAATAGTGAGTGACAATAGTAGTGTTTCGAGTAACCGTGTAGAACGCAGTCGACGAATCCGAAAGAGGGTAGACAGATATGTTTGCCCTTAGAAAGATGACATCACTCGCCGAGCCAGTCTACTCGTGACCATGGGGCGTGCAACCGCCTCGAAATATCGAGATAAACAAAAATATAATCACGGTAATAATCCCGTTTCAAACAATAATTTAAGAACTCAAAACTGGTAAGTGCTATAAATGAACATTGTATAGAAGAAATGTTACGTGTAAATTTCTGCACAACCTTGCTCTAATAACTTTTTTGATAATCTAATAGTTTGCGAAAAAAACGCTTTAATACATGGCAGTTTTTTTCTAAAAACTCACCAAATATAAAATATGAATTAAGTAGTGAAGTTAGGGATTAAGAATTACTTACTGTGTGGGTAGACCTTGCTAAGGTATTATTACGGGATGGGTCAGGATTTACTTTTTAAAAAAAAAGTATTTTATTTAGCTGAAATTATATTTTAAAGAAAAACACGGGAAATATAATAAAGAGGTGTGCGCCCGACGGGTGTCCAAGTCAATCTGAATTTGCGATGATTTATTAGCTTTCATGAAAACAGCGGTTTCCTATTGCATTGACGACAATGCAATAGGTATACGCATTCAGCATTTTATTATGCGTATGTACTCTGTATAATTATGATATAACAACCCCCCCGTTAAGATCGATCATCACATCTCAAAGTGATGAGAGATTTGACTCTAATGGGCTTGGACAAGCGTTTGACTAAAAGAATACAAAGTTATATAAAAAGGTAATCTTAAAAGTAATTAAAACTAAGTTTCACTGTTCATGGCTTTTGCTGGCAATAAAGATGTTTCTTTTAACTGGAGAAGGAGTGATTCTAGTGTCATTCTCATCTGAAGAAGATTCTGAAATGTCTACATTCTTATCTTGAACTACTACCATGGGCATAACAGACTTTTCTCTAGTGGTTTTGTTATTATGACATTGATTGAAAATCTGTATGCAACAACCAGATGTATTCTTTTTACAAAACATGTTTCTGCTTCTGTAAAGTAGGTAAACAAAGAATATAACAGTAAAAACATAACTCAATGA
The DNA here is from genome assembly GCA_024500475.1 of Phthorimaea operculella. Taxonomy (NCBI): domain Eukaryota; kingdom Metazoa; phylum Arthropoda; class Insecta; order Lepidoptera; family Gelechiidae; genus Phthorimaea; species Phthorimaea operculella. Next base: position 4,204,277 of record JANFCV010000002.1, on the reverse strand, counting down.
CATGTAGTGAATACCATATTTTTGAAAGTGAGAGGGGTTTTCTAATTTATCTAATTCCTTCTCAAAAGAATCTAAATTAACGCTTGCATGAACAAGAGAATCTAAATTATTAATATTATCTAATTTATTAAAAGGTAATTTAGCTAACGTTTTATTAAGCTTAGATTTTTCGCAGCAATCATCCATAATTATATTAAAATCGGAAACTACGCTGGTCACATTAACTATCGGTATTTCATAAACAGGAACAAACTGTTGCGTCTTATAAAATGCCTTACAGGTTTTAGGTATGTTTAAAATACCGGTTCCAAATAAAATGACATCGGAACTATTTGGTTCATTATTACAGGTAATATGACATTTTCCAGGTTCTGATTGCACGTAAATCCAACGACTACCACTAATCTTATGAAATAAATCTATAGAACCGTGAATAAACCTAGAGGAACACGATTCAGGCAGACTACTGACTGCCTCAGTTAAGAGTGTCGTTTCGCAAATCGGGTTTGCTATAGTCGAGTACACATTCACCAACACACACAAATAGCACTTTTCACTGATAAGCTTGCACTTGTCTATGTCCTTTATCTGCGAGTAAAACATATGATCAACAGTTATTGCTATGTAAGGCTCAGATGGAGCAATGAGTACGTAAGTATCTGGTTTCGATATATCGTACGGCACAGGTAAAGGAATTACATTGTATAGGTTATAGGCATGTGGCAACACAAGAGGTATTTTTACTACAACTATAATTCTATTAAAGTGATAATAACAAATTAATTTAGAGATATCTATAATTTCATGCATATTTTGTAATGTGAGAGAGACGGGGAGCTCATAGTGCTTAGGTAGGCTGTTTCGGTGTTTATCAAGTTCGCTGTACAGCTGATGTGGGTTGAGTACAGTCGGATGCAAAATGTTTAATTTAGAAAATAGAATAGCGTTATTAATATCGTCAATATCAAGAGATAGTGTCATTATGATAGATTCTAACGAGTTTAAAAGTGAGTTTAAGTGAGCTGAGATTTCTAATTTGTCATTAGTGGTTGTGATTTTATCCATGGTTTCATGTATAACTTCCATGTTCTTCAAAAGGTGTTTTTCGTTTTCTGTAACCTTAGATATCGAGTTATTAAATGAATACATAGTTGACTTAATGACATGAATGTTGTCTTTCATAAGGTGAGCAAGGCGTTTTTCATCTGACTGTACATCGTCAATCGCTTTAGAGAATTTTACTGCGTCTTCCGAATCTAAAGTGCCAAAGAAGGTTTTTAATAAAGAACCACCAAAGTCTATGAGTCCTCTTTTTACACGTTTGTTAGGTTTGTCATCAACGAGTAAGAAAGAGATAGAAGAGAATTTATTAATGTTGCTATTATGCAGGTTGTGTAAACTGGAGAGAGAGTTCTTACAGTCATTTTGTATTTTTGATGACGCAAAGGAATTGCAAAGAATGTTTATTCTTTCGAACAGAAAGTCTACTTTGTCTAAGTTTGGTTTAATATGGCTAATGTCGACATATGTAATAATATTCCAATCGTTATTAGTGAATTTAACGTCTAAAAGCTTATCGAAATATAATCCTGGGCTTCCTTTAATCGGTGACACATAGTTGCTCTCAGCTGTTGAGGCCCATCTGAAATAGATATACAATGACTAACTATAGGTGCTTATTTACTATAGAGTCTTCTGTTTACGATGACGTGAGCGGTGCAGCAAGTTTTATTTCGTCAAAGTGATGACGTACGTGTCTACGGCCCATGAGCAGTGTGACTGTGTGTTTACCATTGCTTGATTATTTTAAATGGTCCTTTCCAAACTGGTAATAAGGCTTTGTTTTGTTTGTGGTGACATCGAACGTAAACCATATCGTTTACTTGATATGTTACGGGTTTTGTGTGAGAGTCGTAGTAATTTTTAGACTTTTCTTTGGATGCACTTATATTTTGAAGTGCCTTTTGGCGGCAATAGTAAAGCCGATGATTAAGTGCACGAATGTAATCGGTATAGGTATTATGATCCAAGGTATCGATACTACTGGGTATATACGGCTTAAAACCGAATAGAAGTTCCCAAGGAGAAAAGCCGGTTGTGCTGTGCACATTAGAATTGTAAGCGATCATAGCGCTGGGAATATAGAGATCCCAAGTATGTTGGTTTTCCGATATAAGACCTTAAATATTCCTTCAAAGTAGAGTGGCTTCTTTCAAGCGCACCACTAGTTTGAGGGTGATGAGGATGCGAATATGTGTTTTATGCCGAATAACTTAGTTAGTTGTTTGAAGACTTCAGAACAAAAGTTAGTGCCTTGGTCGGATACTACGAGTTTTGGAATACCTGCATGAGATATATAGATAACAAACGTCTTGGCTGTTTCTTCAGCGGAACAGGTTTGCATCGGGTATGCTTGCGAGAATTTAGTGAGATCGTCTTGTATGGTAAGTATGAATTTAAATTTATGTTCATGGGTTTCAGGCAATGGACCGACTAGGTCTAGAAAGATTTTCTCATTAGGTCTAGTGGAAGTTGACGTTATAATCATAGGAGCACGATTCGTTTGACGTAATGGCTTATTTATTTGACAAGATCGACAGTTTTTTACGTAATCTTCGATATCTTGTCGCATGGATTTCCACCAGAATTGCGATTTTATTCTGTCCAACATACGTGTAATACCGGGGTGACCGGCGGATGCAGAGTCATGATTTTCTTTTAAGATTTGCTTTACTTCATCAGGTGTAGGATATTTGATACTATTATGAAAGATATTGACCTTGATACTTGTATTATGAAATAGAAAGGCTAACATGTTGTATATTTTAGTAAATGACAGTTTGCTGAATGGATCATTGAAATCCGATATAGCGAATTCTTTTTCTTCTATGTACCAATATTTAATCATGTCTCTGTATTCGCGAAGGACGTTGAAGATATCTTTGTAGGTCATTTCGTCGAAATGGTTGACACGGACAAATAAATGGGTAAACACATGTTTATCGTTGGAAGTAGAGGAATAGGTGTTTAATTCGCGTTCGATTTCGCGAATGTCCGGTTGACTTGTGGAAGCATTAATAATTTCGGAGCAGTATGGAACAGAGTCATCTAAATCTATCGAGGTAGGATAAGCAATTAGTTTGCATTTAGCTTTAAGTAAAGAATCGTTATGTTCTTGAATTTCGGTGTCGAATTTTATTCCAGGCTGTTTGCTGATTTGTAGAAATTGCTCATATGTTTCTGAAATAGAGGGCATTATTGAGTCATCATGCGCGTCGACATGCGCATCAAGTGTAGGATTACATGACATTGAATGTGGGGTGCCTGATTCTACTGAGTCGGTTAGTGTGTTTATAGGAAAGGGACAAGGCATCGGCATTTGCATTTAATTTACCCTGTTTGTATACAATTTTGTAATCGTATTCTTCTAATTTCAGGCGCCATCTTAGCAACCTGGAACTAGGATTTTACATTCATAAGCCATTGGAGGGCTTATGATCAGAGACGATTTGGAAGGTGCGGCCGAATAGGTATGGTCTGAAGGTTTTACTCCGAATATAATAGCTAGAAGCTCCTTTTCGATGGTGGAGTAATTACCTTCTGCCTTATTTAGTGTGCGTGATGCATAGGCAATCGGTTTATCTTTTCCGATCTCGCCTTGTGATAAGATAGCTCCCACAGCGTAATTTGAGGCGTCTGTCGAAAGTACAAACGGTTTGTTAAAATCAGGGTACTGGAGAAGAGGTGCTGTGGTCAGTTTCTGCTTAAGAAGTTCAAATGACTTAGCTTGTTCAGGACCCCAAAGAAACTGAGCATCTTTTTTGAGAAGTGAAGTTAGAGGTTTGGTGATTTTGGAGAAGTTTTCAATGAAGCGGCGATAATAGCCAACTAGCCCTAAGAATGATTTGATGTCTTTAGGAGTTTTTGGAATAGGAAATGCAGAAACGCATTTGATTTTGTCAGGATTCGGGGAGACACCTTTGTCGGTGATGATATGGCCAAGATAGGCAACTTCGCGCCTTAAGAATTCGCACTTGGCGGGCTGCAACTTTAGGTTATATTGACGTAGTCTGTCAAAGACTAGTCGAAGTTTTTCCATGTGGGACTGAAGGTCATGCGAGTAGATGATACAGTCGTCTAAATAGACATAGCAGTGAAGGCCTTGTAGGCCAGTTAGGACTGTGTTCATGAGTTTCTGAAAAGTGGCCGGAGCGTTCTTCAGCCCAAACGGCATACGAGTAAACTCATAGTGACCAGATGTGCCGTTAGTCATAACCGTAAAACCTGTTTTGGGAGCGTCCTCAGGCTTGATTTTGATTTGGTGAAACCCGCTAACTAGATCGAGCGTCGTGAAATATTTCGAATGACCTAACTGGTCCAGGATGTCTGTGATTAATGGAAGAGGGTAGATTTCTGTGACCGAAGCATCGTTAAGTTTTCGGTAATCTATCACGATCCTCCATTTTTGTTTTCCAGACGCGTCTAGTTTTTTGGGTACTACCCAAACAGGGGCACTCCATGGAGAAATTGAAGGTCGAATGATTCCATCATCAAGCATTTTCTTAACTTGATTTTCGACTTCGTTTTGTGGCACTCGGGAATCGATAGGATTTGACATGAATGGGAGCAGCATCTTTAGTGTTAATGGAATGCTCGATGGCATTAGTATGAGTGAGAGGCTCTCCTTCAAGGTAAAATATATCGGTGTAGTCAGAGCAGCATTCTAAGAGAGCTTTGATTTCTTCATCGTTAAGATGAGAAGTTCGAATTAGATCGAGGACCTTTTGAGTTCTGTCGACTAACGACTGGACTTCGATGTTATGGACGTCTACAGTGTCACGAGCTATTTGCTTTGCTGATTTAATGTCGAAAGGTAACAGGCGAACCTGGTAGTCTTTGATAACGATTTCTTCGTCAGTTGTATTTAGGACAGAAACATTGACTCGCCGATTTGATTTGGGTTTGACTATGCAGTTCGCGAGATAGACTCCTTCGGATATTTGTTGGTCAAGAATTAAGCCTTCAGTTAGATTATAAATTTCTGATGTAGGGTTTGCAATTTGGCACTCGATAATGGCTTCTGATCTAGGAGGGACCACGTAAGTGTGTTGTTCATAAAACATTGGGAATAAGTGTCCTTCTATATCCAGACGATCAATGGAGTATCGGATATCGGCAAGATAATGTTTGAGGAAGTTATTTCCGAGGATGCCGTCATAATTGAATTCCACGTCTTCTGCAATAACATGGAAGTTGTAGGAGTAAAAGAATGTTTCCTTATCAGATATTGTGAATTTTAGTTTTAATTGCAGTGATCCTAAAGTTTCGCAAAAAGAATTATTGTTGGTTAGGCCCTTGAGGTTTACTATTTCGTCCGAGAGTGAAGGTTTAGTGTCAAAGCTTGTAAATTTAACGATACTGACGGTAGATCCTGAATCAACGAGAAATCGCAAAGGCTTATTAGTATATCTTGTTTCTAAGACAACGAAAGGTAGAGTTGTTCTTTTGATCGAGGAGCTAATCTCGTACATTGGAATAGATTTTCGAGATTTGTTTGCGTTGTTGAGACTCAACGAATTAGAAGTTTCCAATAAGGAAGGTTGAGATGAAGGCGAGTTGTGATTTGGTAAGGAAGGTCGAAGATTGGATTTAAAATTCCTTGATACAGCGGATGCATAAGAATTAGAAGGCTTAGAATTAGAAGTCGAAAGGTGAGAAGCATCTTCAGGGTTAGTAGTATGAGAGTGATTAGATTTAGTAGTTAACGAGACAGCGTCTCCCGAAATAGAGATTTGACCTGAATTGGGACTCAACGGAGCAGAGGTTCCTGGAACGGAAGGTTGAGATGTTTTGGATATAAGACTCAACGAGACTGAGATTCCTGAAGAGGAAGGTTGAGATGTTTTGGAGTTAGGACTCAACGATACAGTGGAGGGTTGAGATGCGTTTGATTTAGGACTCAACGATACAGAGACTCCTGAAGCGGAGGGTTGAGATGCATTGGATTTAGGACTCAACGATACAGAGGCTCCTGGAACGGAGGGTTGAGATGCTTTAGGTTTAGGACTCAACGAGACAGAGGCTCCTGAAAAGGAGGGTTGAGATGCTTTAGATCTAGGACTCAACGAAACAGAGGCTCCTGAAAAGGAGGGTTGAGATGCTTTGTATTTTGGACTCAACGAAACAGAGGCTCCTGAAAAGGAGGGTTGAGATGCTTTGGATTTTGGACTCAACGAAACAGAGGCTCCTGAAAAGGAGGGTTGAGATGCATTGGATTTTGGACTCAACGAAACAGAGGCTCCTGAAAAGGAGGGTTGAGGTGCTTTAGATTTAGGACTCAACGAAACAGAGGCTCCTGAAAAGGAGGGTTGAGGTGCATTAGATTTAGATTTCAAAACCTTATTACAAGCATTGGATCGGCTGTTAGTAAAAGATTTTGTGCCTTGAATCTTCGGAATACGACGGCACGAACTCGTAACCCGGTCACTTAGTTTAAATCATTATTAGAATCGTATCCGTAATCGCCCGACACATGCTCAGGTGTCGGCGACGAAGCTAGGGACGGCGGCTCGAGTGTAACATGATGCACCGCTTGAACATTCTGACTATTAGAATTCCGGTTCTTATCATTATTGAATTTACGTTTACGGCATTGTGAAATGTCATGTCCCGGATTCTTGCAGTACCTGCAGAAAACTTTTGCTTGTGAATTGGAATTTCGGAATGAGGTTGAAGGTTGCGATTCGAAATGTCTACGCGGCGGGACAAAGTGGCGTTTATTCGGACACTCTGGTTCGGAGTGCCCATGTTTTCCGCAAATCCTGCACTTTGGTTTAGCTGGGGTTGTTTTGAAGATAAGATTTTGGATTTTCTCTTCTTCTACAGCAATGTTAATCGCATTATTCAAATTTTTGGGGCTTCTACATCTTACGTTGTTGCCCAAACGCGGATGCAACCCGAGACAAAAGGTGTGGAGACCCAGATCTTCGGTCATCGCAATTCGGCCCGGTAAATCTTTTTTGAGAGACTCCGAGTTATGTATCTCGGACTGTAAATCGGTTAAGCAGCTTTCAATCCTAAGGGCGAATTGTGTAACTGTTTCATTCGGCTGTTGTTTACAGGCTTGCAATTCGATTAAAAGATGATTGTAGTGTTTTCTCTCTCCAAAGTTCTGTTTTAGAAATGTCTTTAGGCTATCAAAATTTTCAAAGATTTTGTTGGAGCAAGCAATTTGGGCTTTGCCTTCCAACCTGGCAAGTATATATTTAAATAGTAAGACCTTTTGACTCGCTGATGCCAAATCTAACGCATTTTGACAATTAGTTAGAAAAGCTGTGAGGGTTTCACGGTCGCCTTTATAGGAGGTGATAAATTTGCACAAAATACCAATGTCAAAAGCAGGGGTAGGATCAGGGTTAGTCTTGTCTTGATCTTGATCATTAGTTTCTGGTTTAGGCGGCATTTTGATGGTCTTTATCTTCGCGAGAGGTTGGAAATATGGATAGCAGCGTAATAAAAAGGAAAATAGTAAGTATTTGTTAGAGAAAAATCTAGGAGGTGATAATAAAAAATATGATAAATGTACGATTTATCGAACCAGAGAGAGAAAAGGACAAGAAATATAAAAAAGTAGCGACAACGGATAATTATATGTTTTACTTACAGAGTCAACAGGAAAACGAGAAGACGTATTTTCATTTCTTCGGCAGCAGCAAATAGTGTCAGGAGCGAATGCGGCGACAGCGGCGGTGTCGGCGAGCAGTACCGGCAACAAGGGAAAATTTCCGGCGGAATCGACGACAGTGGAAGTAACGCGGAGACGGCGGCGACAGTGGCGTAGTGTTACAACAGCGTGCAACGCGGGACGGGACGGCGAGACGATGCCACGGCAGCGGCAGTAGCGAGATATGGAGTAGTTTTCTTGTAGCTAGTCGATAGGTCTTTCAGGATACGGCGATGGCGGCGGCAGGATGCAGAGATTTCTTGTTCTGTCAGGTTTACGGGCTACGGCGCAGTGGCGGCCGCAGCAAGACGCAGAGAAGACTTCCTGTAGCTAGGTAGCGCGATGATGAAGGCTGTCACTATCCAGTGACCACGGACAGCAGGAATTTGACGAGGCAGGAAACGGCGAAGTAGCTAGGAAAAAATATGCCCCGGAGATTGAGCGGCGTCACACAGCGGTACACGTGCACAGTTTATTCACAAAGTCAATTTAGATTTTATTTTACGCGACGCGCGTTTATGGAATACAGCAGATTTAACGGGAAAATCAATGCTGTATCCCACTTCTGACACCACTATTACGGGATGGGTCAGGATTTACTTTTTAAAAAAAAGTATTTTATTTAGCTGAAATTATATTTTAAAGAAAAACACGGGAAATATAATAAAGAGGTGTGCGCCCGACGGGTGTCCAAGTCAATCTGAATTTGCGATGATTTATTAGCTTTCATGAAAACAGCGGTTTCCTATTGCATTGACGACAATGCAATAGGTATACGCATTCAGCATTTTATTATGCGTATGTACTCTGTATAATTATGATATAACAGTATCCTGACTGATACTTAGTTACAAGCTTTCTGCCCAGAGGTTTTACCCGCTAATAAATATTTTCAAGTAAACAAGCAAATTTTTTGCCAATTTACACCCTGAGTTTTACCACCTTATGAGATGATTTTCTTAAATTCCTTTCCTGGTGTTAATTCACCCAACCAAAATAACCTCTACGCAAAATTTCAAGAACCTAGGTCCAGTGGTATTGCCTGTGCATAGATTTACAATTTGTAAAAAAAAAATATTAAATTTGTTCGTAGTTGCCACATTTTTATTTTTTTGCAATCCCTTGAGGCTGTTCTTAAAGGTCCTGTTAGGATAGCAAAAAAGAACAAAATGTGGCAACAACGAACAAACTCTACTTTTTTCATACAAATTGTATACCACGCACAGGCAATACTACTGGACCTAGGACCCTGAAATTTTGCACAGAGGTTATTTGAATAATCTTAATTAATATCAAGAAAGGATTCCAAAAAATTCATCACTTAAAGTGGTAAAACAGAGGACGAAAATTTGTATAAAATTAACTTGTTTACTTCAAAATATATCAGCGGGTAAAACCGCTGGGCGGAAAGCTTGTTACTAAATATCAGGCAGGATATTGTAGCATGGTCTACCCACACAGCGAGTGACTCTTAATCCCCAACTTACTTTATACTTTCGAATTTGTGAGTTTTCAGCAAAACCTGCCATATTGTGCTACGTTTTTCTCGCAAACTATTGGATTATGAAAAAGTTATTAATAACATTCATATGCAGAAATTTACGCTTAACATATCTTCCATACAATACTAAAATTATTGTTTAAAACAGGATTATTACCGTGATAATATTTTTGTTGATCCCGATATTTCGGGGCGGTTGCACGCCCCATGGTCACGAGTAGACTGGCTTGGCGAGTGATGTCATCTTTCTAAGGGCAAACATATCTGTCTACCCTCTTTCGGATTCGTCGACTGCGTTCTACACGGTTACTCGAATCACTACTATTGTCACTCACTATTTTGTCACGATCACGACACACCACACTAACAGTATCACTTCGCGAGTTTGAAGTCGAGTGTTTTTTGCGGTTGTATACGTTTAATACTGGATTCCACGCACTGGACAGCTTGAAACCATCTTCACGATTAAAGTTTTTATATTTTGTGATTTCGATGGCTTCTCGCACTAAACGGGGTATATAGTGACGTTCTGTTGACAGTACTTGCGGGTTATGTAGTTCAATCCAGTGATTAGTTTCCGCTTGGTTTAGGTGTTCCGCTATGGCTGACTTCTGGGCATCGTTGTTTTTTACAGCTCTGATATGTTCCTTCATGCGGTCGACTATTGTTCTTTGGTCTGACCAATGTACGAGCTCCACAGCTGCAATTAACTTTGTAGACGCCGGGAGTTTGAAGAGGAAGTTGATCTTTAGGCGATCGTAGTAGCTTTCCAATTTTGTTAAAGGGAGTGAAAACAGTTTTAATGGAAAACTTTCCTAATAATCTGCCTATTTTATCGGTCACCCTTTAAAAGGCAAAAACGCTGGCTGTCGTTGCGCTTCTTCTGCTTTCCTCTTTTTTGTTTTCCTTTTAGTCTCGCAAGCTTTGACATTATAACCGTTCCGTTGTAAGACCGTCTTGACATGATTCAGCTCTTTAGCCAGGTGGTTCACATCACACAGATCGTGAGCCCTATCAACCAACGATCTAACAACAGAATCAAGATGCCGTGGATGGTGGTGTGACGTAGAATGCAGATACTTGTCGGTATGCGTTGGTTTTCTGTAGACCGAATGACTTAAAGATCCATCTTCTTTGACCTCAACTAACACATCTAGGAAGGCAAGCTTTCGTTGGTCTTCGATCTCACAGGTAAATTTCAATTTTGAGTGAATGTTATTCAAAATGCCAAGTAGTCCTTTACCTCTTCCTCTTTTCCTCCTATTATACAAAAAACGTCATCTACATACCTTTTCCATAATTTGACAGTTGATGGGGCTGATAGAATAGCAGTATTCTCTATGTGTTCCATCCAGGTTTTAGCTACTATGGGAGCAACAGGACTGCCCATTGCCACTCCATCAATCTGTAGGTAGTATCGACCATTGTACAAAAAGTAGCTCGTGCTAAGGCAATGATCAAGCAACTTGGCTATTTGCACTGACATGTTATTGTCTTGCAGTTTTGATTTGACGACATCAATGCATTGTTGGATAGGTACGTTTGTGAACAAAGACTCAACATCAAAACTAACTAATGTCTCGTCTGTCTTAACCTCAGTGTTTCTAAGTATATCCACAAAATGTCTGGAGTCCTTTACAAAACTGTCAGTCCTACCTGAGGGGTTTCAAAGCTTGGGACACATATTTAGCCAGTTCATAGGTGGGTGAACCTATCTGACTTACTATTGGGCGTAGTGGGGTGTTAGCTTTGTGTATCTTAGGCAACCCGTAGAGTCGTGGTGGCTGTACGATACGCGGACGCAGCAGCTGTTTTTGAGCGTCTTCTGGTATTGCATCACTGCATTCTAGAATCAGCGCACTCGTTTTCCGTTTCACTCTAGGGGTAGGATTGTAGGCCACGAGCTTATAAGTGGAACTATCGTCAAGAAGCGCTTTGACTTTTCGGTCATACTCATCCACATCCAACACCACTGTTGCGTTTCCCTTATCGGCCTTTAGTACCAGTATATCGGTATCGGCTCGAAGATCTTTAATTGCTCTAAGTTCTTCAGCACTAATGTTTCTTTGCGGTAATTGAGACTTGCGCAAGGTGACGGCAACATCTTGGCGTAAAGTTTCCGCATCACGAGCGGGAATTTTATTTCTTGATATTGCTTCTTCAACACCACAAATAACATTTTCGTAAGGGATACGAGTGGGAGTTGGGGCAAAATTTAAGCCTTTATTAAAGGCACTGATAGCTGGTTCAGATAGTGACTTACTTGATAAATTTATTACCGTTCGAGTTTCGATCGAGTTTTCGTGGTAGTCGCCTTAAGGATGTTGTTTACGGCTTAACGTTTGGTACTTATGTTCATGTTTCGAGGCACACCACTCAGCTACACGTTGACCTTGTAGATATGTTATTCGATCACATAAATCGTAATCACTACTTTCTAACCACAGAAAACCAACGCATACCGACAAGTATCTGCATTCTACGTCACACCACCATCCACGGCATCTTGATTCTGTTGTTAGATCGTTGGTTGATAGGGCTCACGATCTGTGTGATGTGAACCACCTGGCTAAAGAGCTGAATCATGTCAAGACGGTCTTACAACGGAACGGTTATAATGTCAAAGCTTGCGAGACTAAAAGGAAAACAAAAAAGAGGAAAGCAGAAGAAGCGCAACGACAGCCAGCGTTTTTGCCTTTTGTAAAGGGAGTGACCGATAAAATAGGCAGATTATTAGGAAAGTTTTCCATTAAAACTGTTTTCACTCCCTTTAACAAAATTGGAAAGCTACTACGATCGCCTAAAGATCAACTTCCTCTTCAAACTCCCGGCGTCTACAAAGTTAATTGCAGCTGTGGGAGCTCGTACATTGGTCAGACCAAAAGAACAATAGTCGACCGCATGAAGGAACATATCAGAGCTGTAAAAAACAACGAAGCCCAGAAGTCAGCCATAGCGGAACACCTAAACCAAGCGGAAACTAATCACTGGATTGAACTACATAACCCGCAAGTACTGTCAACAGAACGTCACTATATACCCCGTTTAGTGCGAGAAGCCATCGAAATCACAAAATATAAAAACTTTAATCGTGAAGATGGTTTCAAGCTGTCCAGTGCGTGGAATCCAGTATTAAACGTATACAACCGCAAAAACACTCGACTTCAAACTCGCGAAGTGATACTGTTAGTGTGGTGTGTCGTGATCGTGACAAAATAGTGAGTGACAATAGTAGTGATTCGAGTAACCGTGTAGAACGCAGTCGACGAATCCGAAAGAGGGTAGACAGATATGTTTGCCCTTAGAAAGATGACATCACTCGCCAAGCCAGTCTACTCGTGACCATGGGGCGTGCAACCGCCCCGAAATATCGGGATCAACAAAAATATTATCACGGTAATAATCCTGTTTTAAACAATAATTTTAGTGTTGTGAACAACCGTGAAAACCTAAAAACTTATATTCCATACAATAGTTATTTGTAGCTCTTACCATTTTTGAATTATTACAAAATAACAAAATTTTGCCCAGTGAAATTTTTTTGAAACGTTTGCCATTTTTTTTTTGTAAGTAGGCCAGCAAAGCCCCGGTTCGGCATAGGTAAAGAAAAGCCTAAACATTAGTTTCCAAAGCGGAACCGACCTGGAACACGCACGGGAACTCCCAAAAATTTTTTGTATAGAAATTCTAACCTACTAATCAGCACACAATAGATACTAATGTTAAAGCAGTTCGTACGTAAGATTTCTTGGAATTGAATTTAGATTCTACTTACAAGACCTAAGGTCGGCCTATTGCTTCTTCAAAAATAGGAAATTGACAGGTATTCACAGTGACTGTCAGTTTTTGGCAAAGTCAAGGCTAAATATATTTGACTGACAGTTTTTGACAAAGTCGAGGTAAAATATTTTTTATGTATATATATGTAGGTAATAAATATGTGTTAAATGCAGTTTATGCTATACATAGACTAGATAAACGCGCTGTAGTCGGGGCCATAGAACGTAGAGTAGGTAATAAATACTACCCTGGCTTCACCTGGCCTTTATAAATAATTATTTATTTAATAATAGTATAGCAGTCCTAACAGTTTAAATGACGTTTTTCTAATATTGTTTCGCTATAAAGGCCAGGAGCCCAGGATAGTACTTATTTCGCCAAGTTTTATGACTTCAACTGAAGCGAGTCACAGACAATAAGTAGTATAATAATGGTAATTACTTAAATCGAATTTCTTTAGCACCAGAAGGTCACGAAAGTCAAAGCTCTAATACAAAGTTCGAAAAAGACTCGTTTGTCCTGTGATGAGGTGGCAATTTTTCACGAACTTTATGGACGAGAGAATTCCAGCCAACAATTCGTAGATGGATTTTATTTATTCATCTCGCAACACCACGGACGTATGAAGTGTTTATATTCGTACGTTTAGATTCGTGTAGTTTCGACCTGAAAGGTTTTCCTATCCTCCGAGAAAAGTCCACTTACAAATAACTACAAAATTGGAACGCTGTCTCCGTCATGTAGCAGCAATTCTATTATCCGTTATTCAATTTTTTTGAAGTGTTTTATATATTTGCATTTTTTCTGATTACTAAATATTAAACGAAGAACAATTAATATAATATATATAGTTCAAAAGTTGGTCATAAAATAGCGTGAAAAGCCAAATAACTGCTGAAACCACAGCCTGACAGACCAAATATGTGGTGACGCATCGCACCGTATGGACGCACACTGACTTACATACATTGTACAATCCTACTAATATTATAAAGGCGGATGTTTGTGTGTGTGTTTGTTACGACATCACGCAAAAACGGCTGATTAGATTGACATGAAACTTTGCAGAAATATAAAAGGGCATCTGGAATAACACATAGGATACTTTTTACCACGGAATAATGTCTCATTCCCACGGGATCACGCATTTTCCAATATTTTTGAAATAGGTGGCGCACACTGGTTCCATTTTAAAAAAAGTGGACATTAAGGAATTTCAGATCCAAGGTCAACGGATGTGGCTGATTTTTTTTTTGTGGACAGCTGATGCAATTACAAGTATCTTTTATACCGGGAGTAACGGAAAGGGTATAACAAGCCGAAAGGAGGTCAAGGTACTCATGAAACTAAACAACTTTCCCCATGGAACATGGGTCGAAAATAGTCGAAATATGAAAAAAAAATTTGGATCTCCCATAGTAAATCAATTAGCTTATCGGCAATTTTGTATGGGAGGTCCAAATTTTTTTTTCATATTTCGACCCATGTTCCATGGGGAAAGTTGTTCAGTTTTATGAGTACCTTGACCTCCTTTCGGCTTGTTATACCCTTTCCGTTACTCTCTGTATATGTTGTTTTTTTCAAATATGACTTATCTACAGAGATAAAAAATAAAAAATTATTATTTGTATGGAGGAAATCATAATTTTGACTATTTCTTCCAAGATTCACACGTATTCAAAATAAAACTTAACACAGCTTATAGAGGGGCTAATTGCTCACAACTTTGTCATAGACACTCAACTGCGCATTTTTGCGCGTTTTGAGTTACAGGCACTTTAAATATTTTGTCACCGGATGAGCATAATATTTTTTTTGTAGACAGCTGACACAATTACAAGTCACTTTTATAGATGACGTTTTTTTCAAATATGCCTTATTTACAGTGATAAAAAATACTGAATTATTTTTTGTATGGAAGAAATCAGAATTTTGACTATTTCTTTCAAGATTCACACGTATTCAAAATAAAACTTAACACAGCTTATAGAGGGGCTAATTGCTCACAACTTTGTCATAGATACTCAACTGCGCATTTTTGCGCGTTTTGAGTTACAGGCACTTTAAATATTTTGTCACCGGATGAGCCTAATATTTTTTTATAGATGTAGATAGCTGACACAATTACAAGTCACTTTTATAGATGACGTTTTTTTCAAATATGCCTTATCAACAGTGATAAAAAATAATTAATTATTTTTTTGTATGGAAGAAATCAGAATTTTGACTATTTCTTTCAAGATTCACACGTATTCAAAAAAATACTTAACACAGCTTATAGAGGGGCTAATTGCTCACAACTTTGTCATAGATACTCAACTGCGCATTATTGCGCGTTTTGAGTTACAGGCACTTTAAATATTTTGTCACCGGATGAGCATAGTATTTTTTTTGTAGACAGCTGACACAATTACAAGTCACTTTTATAGATGACGTTTTTTTCAAATATGCCTTATTTACAGTGATAAAAAATAATGAATTATTTTTTGTATGGAAGAAATCAGAATTTTGACTATTTCTTTCAAGATTCACACGTATTCAAAATAAAACTTAACACAGCTTATAGAGGGGCTAATTGCTCACAACTTTGTCATAGGTACTCAACTGCGCATTTTTGCGCGTTTTGAGTAAATATTTTGTCACCGGATGAGCATAATATTTTTTTTGTAGATAGCTGACACAATTACAAGTCACTTTTATAGATGACGTTTTTTTCAAATATGCCTTATCTACAGTGATAAAAAATAATGAATTATTTTTTTGTATGGATGAAATCATAATTTTGACTATTTCTTTCAAGATTCACACGTATTAAAAATAAAACTTAACACAGCTTATAGAGGGGCTAATTGCTCACAACTTTGTCATAGATACTCAACTGCGCATTTTTGCGCGTTTTGAGTTACAGGCACTTTAAATTATTTTTTTTGTAGATAGGTGACGCAATTAGAAGTCACTTTTATAGATGACGTTTTTTTCAAATATGCCTAACTTATGCGCTAAGTTTTATTTTGAATACGTGTGAATCTTGGAAGAAATAGGCAAAATCCTGATTTCATCTATACAAATATTAATTTATTATTTTTTATCACTGTAGATAAGGTATATTTGTAAACATGTATAAAATAAGACTTGTGATTGCGTCAGCAATCTACAAAAAAAATATGCTCATCCAGTGACAAAATATTTAAAGTGCCTGTAACTCAAAACGCGCAAAAATGCGCAGATGAGTTTCTATGACAAAGTTGTGAGCAATTAATCTCTCTATAAGCTGCGTTAAGTTTTATTTTGAATAAGTGTGAATCTTGGAAGAAATAGTCAAAATTCCGATTTCATCCATACAAAAAAATAATTCATTATTTTTTATCACTGTAGATAAGGCATATTTGAAAAAAACGTCATCTATAAAAGTGACTTGTAATTGTGTCAGCTATCTACAAAAAAAAAATTATGCTCATCCGGTGACAATATATTTAAAGTGCCTGTAACTCAAAACGCGCAAAAATGCGCAGTTGAGTGTCTATGACGAAGTTGTGAGCAATTAGCCCCTCTATTAATAGCTGTGTTAAGTTTTATTTTGAATACGTGTGAATCTTGGAAGAAATAGTCAAAATTCCGATTTCATCCTGTACTGATAAATCTCACTTTTGTAGAGATTTTCAGTCATTCTGTTGAATTGACTTCTGAGGGGAACTTCTCAGATGGATCAGCAGCCTGGAAAACTCTGGTGTCAGAGATTTTTAGCTTAATAAAAGTATGATTTCTTATAGAGGGTGAGTAGTGGGCGTTTCAGCTGAAGCAAGGGCTTGAATGAAGAAAATATAGGCTGGATAGCTGACAAAAACCTTTGCTTATTTCACAATATTAAAAGATAGGAGTTTAGGGGGAAATATGGCTCTATAGTTGAGATGTCTTAGTCTCTACGCGCCAACAGATCAGCGGGCTCGAAATTTAAATTTCGAATTTGGGGTTCGGCAGTTGAAGAATCGAACCTCTATATAAGCCCATACATTTGGGAAATGCGATTCATTCTAGCTTTAGCTCTCTCTCGATAAACACGTGCCTTTAGCTTGGGATTTTGGGTCGGTTTTTCTTACCTTTAATTATTTGATATAGCAATGGGAAACAGCTTTGCGTTGTTCTTTGGTCAGGCTATTCCTAGGGGGGCACTGGATGCAAATCCTTGTGTCTTGCTAGGATTAGAAAGTCTGATCGATTGAACTACATGAAGTTTTGCGGTTTTCTCTTAGTCTGGCTAGCCTTGAATGAATATTGGACGACAGTCCAATGTTTCTCAAGAAGCCAGACGCAGCTGAATTCTGCAATAATTCCTTTTTGTGCTGTAAATATTATTGGGGGATCTACTAGATTAGGCTATTCCAAGTGAGGAGACTGGATGCAAATCCTCGTTTTCTTTCTGGAAGGCCCGATCAAAGTGGATTTCACAATAATTTCTGGGATGGAACGTGTTTATTTTAGGAATCAGATACATTGTTCCTGGGTTTGCGTATAACGGTGACAATAAACCTTGGAAACGTGTGTTTGAACATTTAGGTTTAGTAGGCCTCGATTTTGAAGGATTTATCGAGGGGTGTTTTCGGTTTCCATTTACAAAACACCGATTATCCTTCACGTTTTGGGTTTTCATGAACTTGTGTGGAGTTTCCAACTTCCGCGGGTTCATGGCTCGAGACGGTCTCCGTCCCTCCCGAAATCACTCCCTACCCCTTCGAATTAGTCTACAAAGGCTACCCAAAAGGATCAGTGATTTCCTTAGGGTGACTCTAGGGTTACTAAGTAGGAGAAACCGAACCTAGTCAGTTCGTACTCCCTTTTTAGAATAGGGCCGATCATCTGCACTTCGATTGGCAATTTTGGACGGCCAACATACCGACAGACATTTTTATGACATCAATTTTGTAGATTAGAAGAATTGTAGGGCATAGAATAACGCAATAAACTACAAATCAAGCGTGGGATTACGGTTTTTACGAAGTAGAGTCAAATTTTGAAGAAAAGTTTTAAAATTGGCGGGTAAAATTCTGGGAAGTTTTGCGTAGAAATATTATGATGTGAAGTTTTTAGGAAAGTAATATTTTAATGGAATTGGGAGCTAAGGGGGACTTGCTAGCTTTAAGTTGAGTCAATTAACTAAGAAACATATTTATTTTTTTAAGACTGAAACTATCAAATCTTACCATAATCAGTTCAAGCATTCAAACAATTTCAATAAAAAAATACTCCTAGCGCCATCTGGAGTAGACGGGAAGAATTACCGATTCAGTTGCGTAGAAAGTAGCGCCATCTGTTGTATTCTGGGGAAGCTGCGATTGAACATCAAATAATCTTCTTAGTTTTGCTTTTAGCCAAGAAAAGGGAATTTTAAATACAAACCAGGGTTTTATGTCTTGAATAATATTTATTCAGATACAAAGAAGTAAGAAATACAGTCAAAACATTTAACAATAAGATATTTTGAGAAAAGCGCAGATTATAACAGGCTTTTCTTTGGGAAGTTTATTTTTACAATACAGTCAAAAATTTCAAGAGGTTTTTATTATATAAAGCTTAAGCAGTTTGGTAAAATAGTTTTGGATAATTAAATCTACACAGAAAATCTAGAGTTTATACAAATCTACATGACTTTCAGTTCTGGTGTAACAAAACATTTACTAAAGTGCCAGTTTACTGAATGGGTTTTTGAATAAATACAATTTTACAAATAGATGAAACAAAATCTGATTTTATTAAAGTTTGCAATAATATTGAAAATTCCCATAAGATGGAATATCTGTTTTATGATACTATATTAAATAGTTTGGAAACAAAATATATCTATGTATTTACTTTTATCCCAAACAATTTTAATATTTATTATCAGCCTTCTGGTTCTACAGCAATTTATAAATTAATAGAATTATTTGCATAGTACAAAAGATAAAAGGTATTATTGCTATTAGTTCTTGTAAGTTAAGATTCAGATGCTTACTTGAATGAAAATGTTGAAATTAATTAAACTTAGGCCCAGAACTCAGTGCCTCTATAGCTATTCTAAAAAAATAAAATAGAATGCTATCATCAAGTGGGTTAATTTCACCATTATCCTTTTTGACATAAAGTTTATCTTATACATGACATTTTGTCAGTCAAAAATATAGACTGGAACATTGTAAAAGCAGTCAAAAGTACAGACTGGAAGGTTGTAAATAAATACCTAATTTTGTCCGAAAACTACTGCTGTGAATTGCTGACTCAGTAGTAAATTCTTTTCAAAATTCCAAATTTCCGGTTTTATGCAAAATTTATGCATTTTTTGGCTTTTATCACTAAATCCTGGAGTGGTAAGGAAAGAAGTCGAGGGGTTATAAGGCGGTTGGACTTCTCCGATCTCAATTTGAGGTCGGTTATTTGTTTGAGTAGCATTTCACAACAGTATTACAATATTATTAATACACCATACTCGCAGGGCAGGAAGTCTCAATGGGATTCAAATCTCTTGGCTTGATGTCCTAAAGTAGAATCTTGCTTAAACGACGTCTTTATCCTCTTGCTGTAAAGGAAAAATAATATTTATAAGGTATATAAAAAAATATCTATGGAAGATTGTAGTACTATGATTATAGATGGGATTCAACGTAACTAAAGAAATCTGGTCTTGTCCTAGATACAGGCTAGCTGGGAGTAGTGTGTTCCAAATTACATAATATTAAACCTAAATTACCTTGTTCCTTCAGAGTGTATCATTGTTCTTTGAAACACAGCGACTGTTTAGTTTCGTATCAAATGGGCGCGCGGCGCTGGCAACACTGTTCGTCATTGCCTCGTCCTGTGGCCGTGCGCGCGCGTCGTTGATGCAAATTTTAATTATAAATGGTGTAATTTAGTGTGCTTTCGGTTTTCTCGTGTGGTTTTCCCTGTTCGGTGGGGAAGAGAACCAAGTGGATTTGGTTCCGGCGCTTTGATTGTCAGTCGGTTCGATAACCACGCGGCCGTCGGAAAATATAACCTTACTTTTTAGTCACTCGCGCGTCCAGTGTTAGCCACATATTTTTAAGTAATTTCTCCATGCGGGAGAAGTCCTTTGGTTCGCGTATTGTACAGTAAAACGTGTTGCTGTCGCGAGCAGTAGTGTGCGGGAGAAATCTTTGTTATTAGTGTGTTAAAACATTATTCGATGTTGAACTGTGAAATAGTGAACTCAAGTGCTGGTGAAAATTGTTGGACGGAGTACCACGCGAGCTGGTACCCGGGTGCAGTAAGTCTAGTGTCTAAATCCAGATCCAAATGTCTTCCTCCAAAACCTGATACCTTTTTTCCTGTCAAAAACTAGACTTACAAGGAAACGGCGGCGTCATGGTTCGCACGGTAAGCAATTCGCTGCTAGGCCCTGTTTAAGTAGACTTTGGAAACAAGAATTTCTCGGCCGGAAACTTTCCGGAACAAAATTCTCTCATTAAATTTATTTTATTTAGCTATAGTAAAGAGCACTACGAATCGTAGTCAAATGTTGTTCCGAGGCTGATCGACCATTTAGTTTTAGATTTTAAGATAACTTAAATTTGCTTCCACTGCGCTAAGATCAGCTTCGGAATCAAACATTTTTTGGTAGCAGAGCGTGGTTGCTTTATTGCAACATAGTTAGCCGTAATTTAGTATTAAGCGTGTTTTTTATATTACCCACATATTTTATTAATTTTGGAAAATATTGTTTCGGTTTTTTTTCTTTGTGACTGTATTGTTTGCCTAGTGAACGGTACCTTATCGGTAGGGTCTAGGCCAGTCAACTAACATTTATTTTGTGGTATTTGTTTATTGGTTTTCGTTTTATTAAGTCGAGTGTGTAAAAGTTGGTACCATGGCTCCTCGATCGCCAGGTATAAGGCTGCTATAAAGACAGAATTAAGGTGGTTTACTACCACAGCGGCAATGATTGGCCGCGAGGACCGAGAGGACGCGCTCTTGAAAAGTGCACTACAGGCAGATGAACGGGTTCGGGTTGTGTCGGAACACCTCACAGAGTGCCTCATGCTCCTTGAGGAAGCTCCTAACCCTGAAGATAAGGAGCTGGTTGAGGGCGATGTATGCCAGTGCTTGTAGCTGGCACAGGACATTGCGCAGGCAGCTGCGGACATATCTAGGCGACGTGACGGAAAGGAAAAGCCATTCCGTGGTAAAGTGGGACAAGGATTACAGGTGCCTCTTCCGCCTGTTACGGTTCCAGTCTTTGCAGGCGATTACGCCGACTGGCCGGCGTTTGAGGACCTGTATAGCAGTGTGGTCCACACACGGACGGACATAACGCCGGCGTACAAGATGGCTCAGCTGATGTCCAGGCTACATGGAGAGCCTCATGAATTGCTGACGCATTTGGCTGTCTCGGATAGCAATTATGAGGTGGCGTGGAAGATCCTTACCGACCGGTATCGAAACAAGCGCCTGATTGTAGACAGGCTGTTAGACCAGTGGCTGTCAATACCAACCATAACGCGAGGTACGGACCTCCGCGAGAAAATCTTCCACCCAGTCAGTGTCGCGGTCAGCGCACTAGAGCGACAGGGTTTGCCAGTGGCGGGCTACGGTTATATCTTGGTCCACACAGTGCTTCGCCGCCTGCCGAGCGAAATGGTCGCTCGATTCGAGCAGCTCCATGGTGGCTAGTCCTCGGACCACCTCCCGACCTACGAGGATCTGAAGTCGTTCCTCGAGGACGAAAGCAGGCGAGTGGACGTCCAGGCTGGTGAAGCCCCACGCAAGGAGACCTCTGCCCTTCGCCACCCGGAACGGCCGGGTGCACCGGCGCGAGGAGGCAACAGTAGGCAACCCAGGCGGTACAACACCGCATTGGAATCAGGGTGTGCCTACTGCAGGGAGACAGGCCACGGGGTGGCAGCGTGTCAGGAGTTTGCTGCGCAGCGGGTTCAGAGGAGACGGGGTGTGGCACAGCAGAGGCGTTGGTGTTTTCGGTGCCTGGGGCCGCATCAGGTGCGAGAGCCCTTCAAGCACCAACTGTAGGTACTGCCAGGGTGCACACCATCCGCTGCTTTGCATGAATCGCTCCGGAGACGCCGGGGCAGCGCTGGATCGGATCAGCGAAGGAGCCTGCCCACCAGGGAGGGAGCAATGCTACCCACCCCATCCAAGGATGAGCCCAACTCCGCATCTGTCACAGGGACAGGCAGGGTGACGTCAACAGACGGAGCTCTCTTACCCACTGACTTGGGGACGATCCCCATCAAGGCAGCATTGGGGAAGAACGACACAGGACATGGTCAGGACACCCATCCCAGGTACGGGATCCAACGGGCGGGTGTCAGGAGAGCACTAGGCAGCCACCAGGGTACATGCAGTATTCTGCGGGCTTGAGCCACCTGGTTGGGTCTCAAGACCCGCATGCCTCCGCCTATGCCTGAGTACCCGCGGCTACAGGCGCAACCTCGGTACGGACGTTTGCCGTCGGGGTACTATAGAACTCCAGCCATGGCCTTTATGGGCAGACCTCCCTACCAGCAGGAGTGGGACCCATACACAGGTTTGGGTAGCGAGGATACCCCGCGGGACGCGGCCTCACCGCGTTTAGATTCCCGCTAGGTAATCGCCGCCTACTCATCAGCTTCGGCTCCCGTCCAATCACGGTACTTTTGCCAACGGCTAAGATTTGGGTATGGGGATACGGTGGCCGGACCATTCAAGTAAGAGCCCTACTGGATACAGGGGCTCAGGGATGTATTGTATCGAGTAAGCTGGTGAGTAGGCTAGGCCTAAATGTACAGCCAAGTGCGGATGAAGCTGTAGGCATCGGGGCCTAAATGTGCCTGACATTCGGGGTCAGACGAACTTTGAGTTCACATTAGGTAGCACATGTACAGGGTCAGCTATCAAGTCTCAGCCGTGGTGCTGGATGAAGTGGTTGGGAAACTCCCTCAGGTTAGGTTACCACCAACGGTACGAGGGTTAACCACAGGGTTGGAGTTGGCTGATCCTGATTTTGATACTCCTGGTACGGTGGACGTACTTCTCGGGTCAGACGTCCTCGGGAGATTATGGTGCGGTAGGAAGAAGGTACTCCAGGAAACTGGTTTGGTGGCCGTAGATACCACAGGGGTGACAGCTCGCGGAACGGAGACTACTCGGAATGGAGCGGAAGATGAGGCGAGACCCAGCACTTCGGCAGAAGTATATAGAATTCATGCGGGAATATATTCAATTGGGCCACATGTCGGTGTCCAGCCTGAATTGGAGGTGTGTCGAGCATTATGACATTCCACACCTGGCTGTCTTGAAGTCACCTGAGGCGAAAATACGGGTGGTGTTTGACGGTTCTGCTCCTACCTCGAATGGTGTGTCTGTGAACCAATGTTTGCACGCGGGTCCTAAATTGAACCGGGACATTGTGGACATTCTCACAGACTTTCGTTTGCACCAGGTAGCGTTCGTCGCAGACGTCAAAATGATGTTTCGCCAAACCATGATACATCCGGATGACCGTCGGTATCAGCTGATTTTGTGGCGTGAGAGCCCAGATGAGCCGATGGTCACATACGAACTTAACACGGTGACGTATGGACTTAAGCCAAGTCCGTATTTGGCAGTACGTACGCTGCGAGAGTTGGCCGCACAGGAAAGGGTAAGATATCCTCGAGCCGCAGCAGTACTGGATCGCGACGTCTACGTGGACGATATCTGCACGGGTGCTGATAGCGTGGAGCAGGCGCTAATTCTACGAGACGAGCTGATCGCGATCATGGGTTCAGGAGGTTACGAGTTGCGGAAATGGTTGTCCAGTTGCCCAGAGCTCCTGGCTGGTTTGCCAGGCGAGTTCCATCAGGACCCGCACCTCTTTGAGAACCCGGACAATCCAAATACGTTGGGCATCCTCGGGGTGCAATATAGGCCAACGCATGACGTATTCACGTACAAGATCGAGCCCGACCTTTTGGAGAAAACTTGGACTAAGCGGTCGGTACTGTCTACAATCGCTAGAACGTTCGATCCTAACGGATGGATCGCCCCGGTTACGTTCATGGCGAAGTGCTTTTTACAAAGGTTGTGGCTAGCCAACTTAGGATGGGACGACCAACTCTCCGGAGAGTTGTTGAAGGATTGGCTCAAGTTTGTGACCACCCTACCAGGGATCGTGCACATCGCGATACCCCGCAAGTTAGTCCCATCGGTGGGATGTAAGGCTACCCTACATGGGTTTTGTGACGCCTCGGAGCGAGGGTACGCGGCAGCTGTATACCTTCGGACAGCAAGTTCAACGGGAACTGTGCACGTGCGTCTGGTTATGGCCAAAAGTAAGGTGGCACCAGTCAGAACTAGATGGACCATCCCCAAATTGGAATTGGCAGGGGCAGCTCTTCTAGCGCGCTTGCTAAATCATGTAACCTGCAATCTGCGTGGTACCATCAACTTGGATGAAACGGTGTACGCGTGGACTGACAGTCGGATAGTTCTGTGCTGGTTGCAGACGTCGGTACATACACTTGAGGTTTTCGTGGCAAATCGGGTGTCACAGATTACGGGGTCGGAAACTCCGTTATTGTGGAGGCACGTACCGGGAGAATGGAACCCAGCGGACTGTGCTTCGCGCGGGTGCAGGGCACCTGATTTGGTGAGTCACCCACTGTGGTGGGGACCTCAATGGCTAACTGAGTCGCCGCAGGAATAGCCATTCAACGAGTGCAGGGCGCCGCTTGGGCCACCTGATCGAGGTTTGCGAGTGAACGTGGGGCAACTCGTACCGAAGCCTAACCCAGCTTTCTTGCTGGAACGGTATAGCTCCCTCGACAAACTTCTTGGGGTGACAGGTTGGATCAAACGGTTCGTGAACAACTGCAGGAAGCCTCAAGCAGAACGGAACTTTACACCTGTCCTCTCGCCTGCGGAACGGAATGCGGCTCTACGCTCATTAGTTAGAGTCGTCCAGGCGGAACATTTTGAAGAGGAGGTCAGGCTGCTCAGGGATGGACGTGGAAAGCTGAAGGGAGGAATTGTGCGCCTCAACCCATTCCTGGATGAGCAAGGTATGCTCAGGGTTGGAGGCAGACTTCGACGGGTAGACTGGGACGACGAACGGTACGTAGCGTTGTGTTTAGGTGCTTGCCTTGTTACCGCTTGAAGGCAGCCACAATGCAGCCACAGATGGGAGATCTTCCACCGGACCGGGTGACGGAGGCCTGGACGTTTGCAGGTGTGGGAACGGATTTCGCAGGCCCTTTCATGGTAAAGGCATCACGCCTACGGAACACAAAGTCTATCAAGGCGTACTTGTGCGTGTTCGTGTGCCTAGCCACCAAGGCCGTCCACTTGGAGCTCGTGGCCGACCTTTCTACGGAGGCCTTTTGGCAGCGCTGGAGAGATTTACGTCGCGACGAGGGCGACCAGCGCTGATCAGGTCGGATTGTGGTACCAACTTTAAGGGTGCTGATCGGTGTATGAAAGAAATTGTAACGTTCTTACGGGAGAACGAAGAAGCCATCAGCACGGGCCTCTCCCGTCAGGGCATTGCCTGGGTGTTCGATCCACCAGCGTGCCCTCACTGGGGTGGTATTTTTGAAGCGGTTGTAAAGTCCGCTAAGACGCATTTGTTGCGCGTTGTAGGGATAACAATTTTGACTTTCGAGGAGCTGGCGACCGTGTTTTGTAAAATTGAGGCTGTACTTAATTCGCGTCCTTTGTGTCCGCTCAGCTCAGACCCAAATGATTTAGAGGCCCTGACGCCAGGGCATTTCTTAATTGGCCGCCCACTTAACGCCTTGCCGGAATATCCCTATACGGAGGTGAATAGCAATCGTTTGTCGCGTTATCAGTTGTTGCAGCAAATGACTCAAAACTTTTGGAAGCGTTGGTCGCTTGAGTACTTGCACATTCTGCAGCAACGCCTTAAGTGGACGGACAGGACTGAACCCCCCTGCATTGGGGATCTCGTTCTGGTTAAGGATGCCAACCTACCGCCACTGCGTTGGCGCCGGGGGCGCATTCTCAACCTGTTTCCGGGTAGTGATGGCACTCCTCGAGTTGCAGAAGTTCAGGTGGGGGATTCAGTTCTTAAGCGAGCAGTAGCTACATTATCACGCCTGCCATGCATAGAGCGGACCGATGGGTCGGTCCGGGGCGGGTGAATGTTTAGTTTCGTATCAAATGGGCGCGCGGCGCTGGCAACACTGTTCGTCATTGCCTCGTCCTGTGGCCGTGCGCGCGCGTCGTTGATGCAAATTTTAATTATAAATGGTGTAATTTAGTGTGCTTTCGGTTTTCTCGTGTGGTTTTCCCTGTTCGGTGGGGAAGAGAACCAAGTGGATTTGGTTCCGGCGCTTTGATTGTCAGTCGGTTCGATAACCACGCGGCCGTCGGAAAATATAACCTTACTTTTTTGTCACTCGCGCGTCCAGTGTTAGCCACATATTTTTAAGTAATTTCTCCATGCGGGAGAAGTCCTTTGGTTCGCGTATTGTACAGTAAAACGTGTTGCTGTCGCGAGCAGTAGTGTGCGGGAGAAATCTTTGTTATTAGTGTGTTAAAACATTATTCGATGTTGAACTGTGAAATAGTGAACTCAAGTGCTGGTGAAAATTGTTGGACGGAGTACCACGCGAGCTGGTACCCGGGTGCAGTAAGTCTAGTGTCTAAATCCAGATCCAAATGTCTTCCTCCAAAACCTGATACCTTTTTTCCTGTCAAAAACTAGACTTACAAGGAAACGGCGGCGTCATGGTTCGCACGGTAAGCAATTCGCTGCTAGGCCCTGTTTAAGTAGACTTTGGAAACAAGAATTTCTCGGCCGGAAACTTTCCGGAACAAAATTCTCTCATTAAATTTATTTTATTTAGCTATAGTAAAGAGCACTACGAATCGTAGTCAAATGTTGTTCCGAGGCTGATCGACCATTTAGTTTTAGATTTTAAGATAACTTTAATTTGCTTCCACTGCGCTAAGATCAGCTTCGGAATCAAACAGCGACATAGATGATATTCTCCAACCGGGCCGGTAGTATATTTCATTTTGAATAGCTGCGGGTCTTTTCCTTTAGCTGGAAGTAAAAGAAGTATATTTATGTAGTTTGGGTTATTGCAAAGCCATTTTGAGAATATGTTAATCTAATAAGACTAATTAAGAACTAGAAAATCTCTAGTCAAATCCACCATTTTCGATGAAATAGCTTTACCTTATTCAGCAGCGAAGGTAGAAATCTTTGAAGTTGTCCAGGGTCATTGTGGTAGAACAGTCTGGGGTCGACTAACTTTGAGACCTAGAAAGAATGTCAAAATTTGAAGTTAGCAAATGATATTCGATATATGAGAACTTTATCTAAAAGGTTCAGCATTTTTTTTAAAGAAATTCCACGTCTAAAGCTGGGGAAGGAGTTTAGCTGCCTTGTCACAGTTGGGAAACACCTGATATTGTTAGATAAACTCTTTTTAATGTAGAATTTAATACATTGAAAGTGGGATTTGTTTACCTTTAGATTTGGTCGAAATTCCAGTTATTCTATTGATTCTCGGGTCAGTCCATGCTCAAATTTCTTTATTAAATCCTTGGAAAGGCTTGTTTTCTCATGTTGTCTCTGTAAAAGATAGGAAATTGATAAAAATTCATTGAACAATATATTTACAATATTCGGGTTATTTTCGGCTAAAAATCTTTGCGAAACTCGGGGAATCGATTTTTTAGTGCGAGCAAGATAGATTTTAAGGTAGGAAACTTATCATTTATCAACAATAATCAAGGAAAACGAAATTAATACTTACTTTGGGCGTGGTGTTTACGGTTCGTCCATTTTGATCCGTCAAACAAATCAATACCACAGATTACAGATTATTTTGTTAGTGTTGCCTGTAAAGTCGAGCGAGGATGAATCGTAATAATAATTACCGGTTTTTGCTTTGAGTAAAATAATATGGTATAAATTATCGGATTAAGTAATTTCATTGGTTCTGATTCAGAATAGATTTTTAAATAGATTTTTAAGTTCATAGGACTTTTAGGAAGGATGGTAGGGAATCGAGATGTGTTGATATTACATTTGCGCGGGGAATAAACTGGCAATCTTTTTGGTAGGTTCTTGTTTGTCAAAGGATTTCGTCAAAATGGCGGGAATAGTAAAATTTAAAATGGCGGGAAAAATGAATTCGTTTGATTTTATACAGAAAGGGCCAAGGGAAAATCTAGGAGTTTTAGCTAGACAGGATGCTAACTAAGGGATAGAACTTATGTGGGAAATTTATTTTTGAGATTTGACTTCATAGGCTTTATCAGTACCTAGTTGAAAAATTTTTGAAGATGTTTGGCTTTGGATAGTTAGAATCAGGGTTGGTAGGCTTTCTTCACTCAGATACAGGGTTGCTTCATGGCTAGGGTCCTGACTGCTAGAAGATCACGCCATAGTTATAAGTAGAAGATTAATTACAATTAGGGTTTTCAGGTTTTATTTCCATTCTGCAAGTTTATAGAGCGCTGTAGGCTTCAGTCATACTGTTAGGTTGTTCAGAGATTCAGAGTAGGCCAGGCTAGGGTAGGGCAAACTGTTACAATCCATACAAAAAAATAATTCATTATTTTTTATCACTGTAGATAAGGCATATTTGAAAAAAAACGTCATCTATAAAAGTGACTTGTAATTGTGTCAGCTATCTACAAAAAAAATACTATGCTCATCCGGTGACAAAATATTTAAAGTGCCTGTAACTCAAAACGCGCAAAAATGCGCAGTTGAGTGTCTATGACGAAGTTGTGAGCAATTAGCCCCTCTATAAGCTGTGTTAAGTTTTATTTTGAATACGTGTCAATTTTGAAAGAAATAGTCAAAATTCTGATTTCATCCATACAAATAAATAATTCATTATTTTTTATCACTGTAGATAAGGCATATTTGAAAAAAACGTCATCTATAAAAGTGACTTGTAATTGTGTCAGCTATCTACAAAAAAAATATTATGCTCATCCGGTGACAAAATATTTAAAGTGCCTGTAACTCAAAACGCGCAAAAATGCGCAGTTGAGTGTCTATGACAAAGTTGTGAGCAATTAGCCCCTCTATAAGCTGTGTTAAGTTTTATTTTGAATACGTGTGAATCTTGGAAGAAATAGTCAAAATTATGATTTCCTCCATACAAATAATAATTCATTATTTTTTATCTCTGTAGATAAGTCATATTTGAAAAAAACAACATATTTAAAAGATACTTGTAATTGCATCAGCTGTCCACAAAAAAAAAATCAGCCACATCCGTTGACCTTCGATCTGAAATTCCTTAATGTCCACTTTTTTTTTAAATGGAACCAGTGTGTGGCGTGACTGAGCCGATTCGCGTTTTAAACGTTTTCGCCGAAAACTAACAGCGACATCTCTTGGCGAATAATGCTTTCTTCCCGCGGAATAATAGGTTGCAGCGGGTGACACCGCTGACGGGCAGCTAGTACAATATGAAAATGGAATTTAAATTCACAACCCTGTGAACTTTTTGGGGTGCCGTACTCGAAATCGAAACGAAACCCTATCAGTGACACTTCCTTGTATGTCTGTCTGTCCGTCTGTCACCAGGCTACATCTCTGTTATAGCCAGATAGATAAAATTTTCATTAATGCCGTATTTCTGTTGCTACTTCAACAACAAATGAAAAAATTAATAAAATTTAAAATTAAGAGGGACTTCTTTCCATACAACAAACGTGATTTTAATACCATTCTTGTCCATAATGGTACGGCACCCTTCGTGTGCGAGTCTGACTCGCACTTTTCCGATTTTTTTGGTATTGACAGCGTATATTTTGTTCATAGCTGCGTTCAATAAACGCGTAAACTTAACAATTTTTGCTAGCTCACTGCTCTGCTCAACTGCAACTGAAAAGTATAATGCTTTGCTGCACTTTTACTTCGCATGATTTCACAAAGATGTAACATTTTGTCCTGTCACAGACAGCGCCGTACAAAACAAGGAGACAAGGAAAAAAGAAAAATAGAACTCAAGTCTTTCTTTTCAACTTAAATAAAATACTTTGTTCCAATATAGAAGTTGTTCCTACATGGTAGATAGCACAAAATTATTGGCTTGTTCTATCTATCTATCATTAATGTTTTTTGTAGGCTATTACAATTTAATTAGGCTAGTAATAAACACCTGTTTGATTTCTTTTTCGTGTGTTTTACTTATACAAAGGTTCATTGACACTTCTATTATTAGGTAGGTATGCTGAATTTAATATTTCCGTTTGCCCGAATAAAGTAGATTGTACTGTCTTACAATACAGTACATCATGAGTTGTTAAGTGCCCATTATTTCGTTACTAAGTACTTATTCTTTGAATAAAACAAAATGAATAGGAACATTGGGACCTAACAAAATATTAATAAGTTGGGTTGAGAATTGAGATTGATAGGTATTAAGATCAAATATTTTCCCTTAGGACCGGTATGCTACCCTTGTCATTTGACAGTAGGTAATGAAATGGTCGATAAGAAGTTGGAGTTATACAAAATTGCGTACGAAATCCGCATAATCGTGTGTGGCATAAGTCGCTGCTAGGACTATCGCACATTGTCAATGCTTGCTATAAAATTTACTATCGCCAGAAAATTCACCTTCCAACTTATGGAAACAACGTGTACTGTTCTTTCATGTAAATACTGCGAAAAACCAAAGAAATCCACTATAGTTGGATCCCTAAATGGGTAGTTGGAGTTGGTTTAGGAAATATTACCTAAACGAACAACGCAAGGACCGAAGGTACCCCGCCAGCGCAATATCCTGCCCATTCAAGGGAGGATCTTTTATTTGTTTCTTCTCACAAATACTATGAAAAACCAGTGTAAGTAGATCCCAAAGGGGTTGGATAAATGTTTTAAGGGGAAAGTTGTTCAGTTTTATGAGTACTTTGACCTCCTTTCAGCTTGTTGTTACTCCTCCTCCTCTGGTGCCGTAGCAAGAGATGAACAGCCAGGAAGTAGACATTAAATTGAACCCGTGCCAATTCATAATTATGTTATTTAGATCCCATTCCACACCAAACTGATTGGCGGTCTGCGGTACAGCATACCTAATGTCCTCAATTTTCTCCGTAACACCACAATGTAAGTATTGGTGGGCACCTTATATAGAGAGACGATTACAAGGAAACGTCACAAACCGACGTTTACACGCGAGTTGAGTGTCAACAGCGTTCGGTGTGGGTGGACGGCAAAGTACCGACTCACAAGTGCAAAAATTTTGTAATGCGTTGTAGTGTAAATAATGTACCTAAGTATGTTTCACCCAGATATCTTACTTCAAACTTTAAAAGTAGCAGTCGCAGAGTGCAAATATGAATGATCGGGAAAATAGTAGATACTTGCATAACCTTTACGACTACAATGTGTTTATACTCAACACAAAATTGTTCATAATGAGTATCAGGAACTCGAAGACAAAGTTGTTGTGTTGTTGGAATAGAGATGACGACCAACAGTCAAAAGAGCGTCAAAGCGACAGTAATAGTATACGAAGTACACACTGCTGTTAAATATTTAATGCCTTAAGGTGATACACACAGACAAACAAACAACTTAATCTTTATACACGGGACAGGACTACTCTAAACGAATATCATCAATATCATTTCCAATAAAAATATGATTTAATTTACTCAGAATATAAATTCTAGTAGATTCTAGAAAATAAATCTTTTAGAAAATTGCATTGCAGAAGACGCATTTGTACTTTTTGATATGGCGTTTCTTCAGTAGCAGTGGACTGCTACTATAGTTTGATGCGACTACGTAATGATTAGAACCAGGGATAGGTACATGCATTTTTTCACATGGGAATAAGACATTATCCGGTACACGTAGTATAATTCTCTTTCAATCTTTCTACTCTATTAAAAAATCACATCAAAATCTGTTGCGTGTTTTAGGACAACTTGACGATGTCCACCAGAGACAGACAAGAGAAACGCAAAAAGAAACTTTATTTTTACAAGTGCTGATATTGATGTGCACAAGTGTTGTTTATTTCTTGTCTGTGTGTATATCGTTACATTAATCACGTACGTTACGTTCCGTACGACAGCGAGGCGGCGGTACAAGCTCACGCCAAGACAGATGTCACTTCGAGGAAGTCATAGATTAGCGCACCCCTTATCCTCATGACGACAACCAACTATTCCTCTAATCCTTATAATTAAAAGCACCTAACTATAGAGCGACACACTGACATAGTATCAGATTAAAACCTAAATAAGTGTAGTGCGTTTCATCAAATAATTCCTCTGGTATCATGTTGGTAGCATTGAAAATGGGCGCCTTCTTAATTTGGACGAATTATAGGCGGCCTTAATATTACGTGCGGCTCAACATGGTCGCCGTATATCCCGTCCAAATTAAGAAGGCGCTCATTTAAAATGCTACCAACATGACGCCAGCGGTACTATTTGATGAAAGGCACTATACTTATCTAGTATAGAGAAGTTTCTTATCTATGGCAGTGTTGAAGAAACTAGGAGTAGAGGACAAGTACCATCAAGTAAGAGTGATACAATAAAGGCGAACGCTACGTAGCGCGTTTTGTAAATTTCTGATCCGCGCTTAGTTTATTCACTTCATTTGAACTGCAGAGCTTTATGTAAAGTGACCCACACTCACAACGCAGCGCTTGCCTTATAAGACTCCACTCCCACCAAGTAGTTAGAAGGAAACTGGTGACGAACATTGTCTGCCATTTCTCTCAGTCAGTCATAAGTATAGATCGGAACGGAAGGTGCAAGCGACGATACTAACATGGATATGCCCGCGAAAACGGAAGTTGAGGTTTTTAAAATGTATTTAATATTACTAATTTAGTTTATCTGAGTGGATATACATCTGATCTTTACTGATACTATGAAATAAGGCTTGGATTATGCTGCCTGCGTTTTTTTTTTGAGCGGCCGAATGATCTAGTCTAGTAAATGGTACAGTGTAGTACGGTTCTAGAGTGGCACCTTATCGAAAGAATTTAGTGTGACGCCGGTTTGCAAGGTTCATGGCACTAATCGGAATAGCATAGGCCGAGTCTGAAGGTTATAGAGTTACACTAAATCGGATAGTTCTAGAAAGGCACCAGGTAAGAAGGTTTACCAAACAAATCTCAATAAAGCTTAAAACCGTTTGTAACCAAGTTTTTGTTAAGGTTCTGGTAAAGCAAGGTTAATGGTAATACAGAAATATACCATGCATTTTATAGAGCAATAGATCCCCATCTAAGGATATATATTTCAAGACCAAAAATTACAAGTTGTCGGAGATGGAAACGGATTTAAAAGTCTTAGTCGAAAATACAGGATTTAAAAGGTCCTCTTGATTTTGAAATTCTCGTATTTAGGTATAAAGTATCACCAAAACATTAGTCATTTACAACCCTGTAGGTGCGGGGGAAAGTGGAGCAAGGTATGGGCGCGCGCGGGGAGTGTTTATATGGAGGACGAAGGGAGAAAGTTCTAGAAAGGAACCAGGTGAAAAGGTACAACAAGCAAATTCCAATAAAGCTTAAAACCGTTAGTAACCAAGTTTTTGTTAAGGTTATGGTAAGCCAAGGGTAATGGAAACACAGAAATATATCATGCGTTGTATAGAGCAATGGATCCCTTTTCTGAGGATACATATTTCAAGACCAAATATTACAAGGTGTCGCAGATGGAAACGGATTAAAAAAGCCTTAGTCGGAAATACAGTCCTTAAAAAGTCGTCTTGATTTCGAAATTCTCCAAATTAGGTATAAAGTATCACCAAAAAAGCAATTATTTTCAATCCTGTAGGTGCAGAGGGAAAGTGGGGTAGGATATGGGCGCACGCGGGGACCGTTTTTTTCTTTATGGGCGAAGGGAGCAAATTGAGCAACGTTCTATCAATGATAGAGAAAAAAAATGGGCCATTTTAAGGTCAAGGTCAACCAAAGGTCGAAATATAGTAAGTAAAATGTAAGATGGGGGTTTCTAAAAGGGTTTCAAAATTTTATATTTTTCGCTCCGGCGCACCGTTTTCGAGATAATTGCACTTTTACCTCATTTTACCTCGTTTATTTTCGTACAAAGTTCCAATCATTCAGAAAGTTTTGTCACATACACTGCAGGGCCCCAAGTCTGCTCATTTTTTGCCATTGAAATGCCAGCGACAGTCACTTGACATTCCATTGCCACTATGAATATCTATACTAAAAACTGTCAGCAGATTATGAAATAACCGAAACCATCCAACTGACATGCCATGGACATCCAAGTAAAACGATTTTCATTTAGCAGACTTGAGGCTCAGGACGTCTCCGCCCCACCAAATAATTCGTTGCATATGTTACAGTCAAAACGCATATCTTAAAATCAGTTCACATCCCGGAACCGGTCGTCGGTGTTAAAGTCCGGTGTCACCATGTTTTAGGAGGCCCAGTAAGCGCATATTAGCCAGATGGCATGCTGTTACTTCCGACTTTTGCCTGGGTATAGGTACTTGACCTGGGAGTTATTTGGGCCCACTCAGCCGGTGAGAACTAATAGGTGCGTCCACACTGCCCGAGGCTGCTCGGGCACTCATTGCCTCGCGCGGCATAAGCTCGTGCGCAGGCAAGCCAAGTTCAGCCTAATTAAACTAATACGCAAACGTTCGAGGCGCGTTGATTTTGGCTCGGCCCACGCGCGTTCTCTCGAGCGTGAGCATGCGTTACCTCTAGTGAGCCACGTAATTTTTTCGTTTGCCGCGCGAGGAAGAAGCCAATATAAACTGTAAAAATATATTTTCTGAGATCGTCAGTAAAAGTCTTTTTTACTTTTAGTCAGTAAGGTCAGTATTTTTAATACTGGACCTGTTTCGACCCCTGGTTGTGCGTTGTGCATTGCTCAAAGGAATGTTGGTAGACGCAGATACGGATGTGCATTGTACATTAAAAAAACTTAAAGTATTGTGGTCGAGAAAAGAAAAAAATATGTGGCATAAAGAGGAATTTACTTGTATTGTATGCTACTTTAAAATGTATGTATATTTGAAGTTTACTTACCGCGAAGTGAATTCGATCAAACAGCACCAAAATCCGTACCTATATCCAAGGTAAAAGAGTCAAGTACAAGCAGAATTTATGTCCGAAAGAATGCCGAGGTCAAAGCTATGTAGGTAAGGTTATGCACGAGAAAAACAAGGAATATCACAATCAGTAAGCCAAAGAAGTTGAGTAAAGAATAAAAATTCTATAGACACGTACTACCTGTTTTACACAATTGCATGAAATGCGGCCGGAGGTCATGTTTTTTCACAAGCACTAAGACTTACATACACCAGGCTTTCATGCTTTCTCCTCCCACTTATGGAACCACCGCCATTTATATTCCCTTTCTTTTATGAAACGGGTAGTACATAATTTCATATCGTACAGGGTATTTGAATTCTAAGCATTAAAATAAAAAAAGTTATATCTCTTTACTCGATTTTGTATATCCGCCATTTTCTTCCGGAGGAGGGTTCTTCTAGCTATTGACCGTAAAGGCATTTATTTTTTTACCTTTAGCCGGTTTAATAATGGGATTAAAAAGGGCTAACCGGCTACGCAATGTACATCGAACTTCGCCTGTACAATCGTACCTTGTAGATTCGTTGTATAGGCCACTGGAAGCTAGTTTTTATGTGTCCCGTAAATTATTTCACTAAAATTAACCTTAACAATCGCGACTTTATTGGATTCGTACAATAAATAAAATTAAAGTCACACAACAATAAAAAAAATGGAAACGGGATGTATATGTATCTGCTTGTATACTTTAAAAATGAGAATTATGGAATATCTAGGTACTATTCTAGTGATTCATAATAAAATGAATGTGTTTATACATAAATTTTCAACAACAAACTTTAAAAAAATATAAATTAATACTTAAAATAAACGGAAGTAGATGCGGCATATCCATGTTAAGTACAACGTCCCTACTTCCGCGCATTTGCCCCAAAATTCCGATCTATAGTCATAAGTCATAACATAAGGAAAGCAGTATAGTTTAAATCCTGCCTGCGGTGGAAAATTGACAATTTCCAAAAAAACATATGGTATAAATACAACGAAAAAGAAGCTAGAGTGACGAATATACTATCCATACACTTCGAGTTTAATATTTACCCGATTTACCTAACGCGGGTTTGAACCCCAGGGGATATGCAAAATCAATTTCTTAATCATCTGCTTGACCGAAGAATAAGATAATTTCTTGTTCGAGAGAGCACGTTAATCTGGGAGTAACAGAAAGGGTATAAAAAGCCGAAAGGACGTCATGGTACTCATGGAACTCAACATTTTTCCCCATGAAACACAGAAAATCAATTAGCTGATCGGCGATTTTGTATGGGAGGTCAAATTTTTTTTTCATATTTTGACCTATTTTCCATGGAGAAAGTTGTTCAGTTTCATGAGTACCTAAACCTCCTTTCGGCTTGTTATACCCATTCCGTTATTCCCGGTAAAAAAAGCAGCTGTTCGCCAAATTAAGAACATACATATATCACGCCTATTTCTCTTGAGTGATTCGCAGAGCATAGACAGCGGCTGTAAAAACCAGACATTCACACACACCTCGTCTGACAAAAGTTTGAGAGTCATGCAGAAGATATGGGGTGGTTCTATTCTAAGCCGGCACCACATGGCAATACGTTGCAGTAACTCTAGTATGTAACTGAAATTTTATACAAACCAGCAAGACACTAAAATCCCAATACCTATTTGGTTAATTTTCATAGGTATTTTGACAGCAAGCCCGAGCACGGTACGTTACAGTTAGTTCGGTAAGCCGGCCTTTTTTATAAATCTTAACGCTACATTCGGTAAGATAAAGTGGGTTCAGAAAAAGGATAGGTACGGCCACAGTAACGAATAGATAGGACATAGATGATACCTACCTAAATTTCCTTTACCTTGCTCATGTTTTTCTGATCCCAATTTGATTAGGTATTTTCCTTTCGATCCCAATTTAATTGATTCCAATTTGGTAAATGTGATCATCTTCTAGATAGAGCACGCAAACAACAACAACGCGGTAATGCTACATTGTGGATCATGACTTGCGGTATTTCTAACATAAAGCTCCTTTTGTCAATAATACCAGACCAGCAGAATACCCCAAAATCATGCATCATCATCATCATCATCAGCCCACATCCACCCACTGCAGGGTATAGGCCTCTTCTCTGTTGCGCCACTCCTGACGGTCCTGTGCTAATCTCATCCATTTGGACCCGGTCAATTTTGTGATGTCATGTGACCAACGGGCTGATGGTCTGCCTACTGGTCTTTTGGCTCCTCTTGGCCACCACTCCGTGACTGCTTTGGTCCACCGTCCGTCCTGTATTCTGGCTAAATGTCCTGCCCATCTCCACCTTAATCACGTGATTATCATGCTTAGCGTATAAATACCACATCACCTAAGTGAAAATCATGCATAGCGTATAAATACCACATCACCTAAGCTGTTTCGTACTTTTACTGTGGCTCGGCTACGGCTCATAGATCAAGTAAAATTATGCCTTAAACATTCCCGGCCGTATCGCCAAGACTTACATCGCGTTTCCTCTTGTCTTCATTTAGATACGCACCGTTTAGGCTCTTTATTCTTTTCTCTTTTAGGTAAAAGAAAAACGCTTCTTTGCGGAAGTTTTGATGTATGGAGCATGTTAACAATGATACTCGAGTGTTTCCTTAATATTTATTTCATGTTCGTTATTCGTTAGTATTTTGTCAAGTTTAAGACCATATTTACTTTATATACCTAATAAGTTTTTCACCATATTTTTTACAAAATCATCTTTGCAGACAAGGATATTATATGTAGGTTGTTTGCAGACATTACCCTACTTGATATTTAACTAGGTACCGACATAGGTGAAGACTTGTGTCAGATAGCGATTCTTATTTTACGATTTTTAATAGGTACTCTACCTATTCTACAAGAAATAAATGCGTGACAATAATTATGTACATCACAATCTGTATGTTTTATAAAAAGGGCCTATGTTTTAGGTTATCATTCAATAAAAATTTTAGTTTCATTATTAAACGAGCGTATATTTTTCAGCCATGCACCAAAGGTTTTATAAATGAAAAAGGTATTGATTTAAATGAGAGAGCTTTTTTCTTGTTTTATTACTATACTGTATTTTATAAATTGTGAAATAACATCATTAAATACATCTATATTTGATAGTTTATTACACAACCCTTTCGTTAACTACTTTTTATAGATGACAGCGATGCTTTTAAACCGTCGCTTTACTTGAAATAAAATTTCACATAAAATGTATCTTTTGGCTGTCAAGAAATTACAATCACATAACTTTTACTTAATATATACAATTCTCCAATATTTACACAGCGTCTATATTTACATTTCTAAAGTATGACTACAATCGGTAACCCTAAAATATATTTAAGATATACATACATTTCTATTTAAATCTACAAACAATAACTTTATACAGTTGTCTTCGACGAAATTAAAATTTGTAGGCTCAATTCAAAGTCAACAACCTGATTCTGATTGCAAATGAAACAGAAATTCAATTACAGAATCACAACTCCTTATATTAAGCTAACTCTTCGCGTTTATCCTTCGTATTTACTTAGAGAATCATAAATTTTGTTCTTGTCCGTGACCAAATAACCGAGATACGAGTACATTGTACAACATAAACGTTTTCGTGATCAAAGATAAATTCAACTCACGTTCCATAGATTCGCATTTAGACGGTACTTCGCATGCTACGCTAGTTCCGAGATATATGACTATGTGCCCTCACTTTGCCTTCATGATAGGGATATACCTACTTCTTCGAAACTTGTCGCTGCTGACGTAGTACAATGCCTTTTACTTTTTTTATGAGGACATAAGTAAACGGAACAAGGACGAATGCGTAAAAACAAAGCACGAGAGCAATAAGTAAGTATTCTGATTTGGCTGATTCCGTACATTTCAGAAGGTATATTTTGTTACAATCGAAGAATTTATTCGAACAAATTTTATATGTATCATGTTTTCCTTTGTAAATACAACAATATACACGTAATATTTTCATAAATCAACTTTGTCTCAACTGCGTTGATTTGATAAATTTAGCACTTATAAACAGCATGATTTATAAAAGTGAACAACGTTTACTCAAATTGGTAAGTTTTTCTTGCTCACCTCATATGTCGTCTTCGAAAAATATTCACCTTACTTAGGTATATCTAACAAAGAGTTATGTGACGATGAACTAGCCCCGAAGTCGATAAAAAGAATGAAAGAGCGCTAGGTAAGAGGCAGACTTGGCTCGAAGCCGAGAAGCTAGTAACCTAGTTAAAGAAAATTTGTAGCAAAGTCCTTGACGGTCGGTATAAAGTAGAACTGAACTAGAAAGTTATATTTGGTAGCCTAAAGTTATATTTCATGTTTAAAACATAAGGCAACCGGAACAATAAACACAGTTGCTCCTATTCCATAAAATAAGCCAGACAAACTTCAAATGCTTTTGATTGGTTACCTCCTAAAGCCGGCTTATACGGGTACGTTCCGGCTAGCTATACGAAATTTATTTAAACTAGTTCCGTATGTTATACAGTAATACCAGCACGGTTAAAACTTTGACCATTAACGCGTAAAGGACTTCATAATAGTTTCGGCTTTAAATTTAACAAGTTTCTTGACTAGCAGAATTTAATAGTATTTAATAGTACCTGTACAATCTAAAAGCGGGTTTTCATATCTGATGTTGTGTTGTGTATAGCAATGGGAAACCTTTGGCGGTTTTCACGCTCGCTACACAAAGAGCCAGGTTTTCATTATACAAATGCAATGTTACGTAGTGCAAACAACCCTTTCAAAAAGGGGTCTAAAACCGTTGTTTTTCTTTCAAGTATGGTTTTAATTCCAAAATGAATGAATGTTTGAAAAAATATATTTTTGTGAGTGAAATAAAACTTTGTGTTTTGGAAAAATCACAAATTCGGACTGGACCTCAAGTACGTACGCATAAACATAATCAAATAGTGTATCGCACCCACTATACGTTGATATTTTTTTATTGAGCTCAGGTCCCCAAAGGACAACATTCGACTATCGTAAATTATTCCATATTTAAAGAAATTTAAAAGGTTTGGTAATGTCGCAGCCAACTGGTTAAAAACGCTGTCTAATTAAACAACTAGTTCTTTAATCAAACGTCGCCATCTAACCAAACAACTAAACATTCATCAGCTAAGTGGTTGAAGATAACGTTCTACACTACAGCTGTATGATGGTTAGCCAACTGGCTTACGTTCAATTTGCTAGGGTAGCCATGTGTGTTAAGACATATTCACACATACTACGCGGGTTCACGCGCGTTATTATAATGTCACACGCACAGCTTACGCGTTGCGAGTCGCAAACGCAAGGGCAGCGCGTGGTTTGCCCAGTGGGTGCGTACAAAACTGTCAACACGCGCAGAGCCTGCGTATGTCTGATTCTGTGATCTGAAAGTAAGCCTATTCAAAATATAGCGGAATCCGGGTGGGTACGTGAGTACCAGAAGTCCGGAACTCAATTACTTGATATTTGTACTAGTCAGAATACCGCGTACCCACGTACAGAGCCGGTTCCGCACAGGTTTGCATAGCTCATGCTCAGGGCTAGACTATAGGGGGAGGGTTGAGGTGTATGAAAGGGGACTGCCATAGAAAAAAAATACCGTCTCCTTTCCCCCTCCACAATAGGCCCCCTTGGGGACATATTGACCCCCCTTTTTATGACGGGAACATACAGGGTTGCTCATCAGCAACAATGTTTACCTTGAACACTTTTCTCTGGAGGTCCGAAATCGGTCAGGTCAAAAAATAGAGGGGTCCATGGGATCCTTTTAACGGGGCCCTGGGGGCCTCTGACCGATTTTGGGCCTCCAGAAAAAAGTGTTCTAGGTAAACATTGTTGCTGATGAGCAACCCTGTACATTCCCGTCAAAAAACAGGGGGGAAATATGACCCCAAGGGGGCTTGTTGTGGAGGGGAAAAGGGGGGGGTAAATTTTTTTCTTTTTACAGGTAGCCCCCTTTCATACACTTCAACCAGTGAAACCACCCTAACTAAGAAAATTTTGAAAAAGTGTAATTTGTATGGCCGCTCCCCTAGTGCAAGCAACCCCAGTCTCCCCTACAGTCTAGCCTCGAGCATGAGCTATGCAAACCGGAGCGGAACCGGCTCTGTACGTGGGTACGCGGTATTGTGACTGGTACATATTGTCAAGCGATTGAGTTCCACTACGCTACCCAAGTACCCATCCGAATCCCGCTGCAGTTTGTATAGGGCTTTATACTTTGTAAGTACCTACGTTCACATCACTCTACTTTCATCAAAAATTAGTAGATACTGCAAATTGAATGATTACGTAACGAATTACCCATGTTTTATTAGGTTTGTGACAGTTTAATAAACATTTAATGGCTTAATTTTGTGTAATAACAACAAAATTACCTTGATGTTGGATTTCATAATTTCGCAGAGTTTCTTCAAACAACTGTTTGAAATTTTGTTCAGACGTTTCCCCCGTAGGCGCCTCCATCACTTATAACCATGAAACAGCACTGATTACGCTAATTACTGATTATTTATCATAAAATAACAAAATACGGTCTTGATTTTTGTGCTGCTGACGCCATCTTGTAAACAAACCGACTCCAGCGCCGCAGTGGCGTAAAAACGTACTTATTCAATTAAACAGCGGGTTTTCGGTCCGCCGCTATGTTGAACGTTTGGAACGCTACAAAATTCAGCCAGTGAACTAGTTGTTTGGTTAGATGGCGGCGTTTAATTAAAGAACTAGTTGTCTAATTACACAGCGTTTTTAACCAGTTGGCTGTAACAAGCACTGTATTGAACTCAACGCAGCATAGTGTACATTTTTATTCATCTGCTCACTAAAAGTGGTCTGACTATAAAAGTTTGAGGTCGAATATCCAA
The DNA here is from genome assembly GCA_024500475.1 of Phthorimaea operculella. NCBI lineage: Eukaryota > Metazoa > Arthropoda > Insecta > Lepidoptera > Gelechiidae > Phthorimaea > Phthorimaea operculella. Next base: position 4,162,333 of record JANFCV010000002.1, on the reverse strand, counting down.
GAAAATAACGCTGTAGGCTGCGTGTTTATTTATTTGCGAACATCCCAGCAATACCTATTGTTTGTCCAACTATACCCAACGTAAAACATCGTGATTAAGAGGACGACTGCGGGCTTAGGGCAAATCTAACGCGGAGATAAGCCTCGTCTCGATGGGATCTTCCCCTAGTCCGTCGATCAGTAACTAAATCGATTCGCCCTCATTCTCAGCACAAGATTAACCCCTAGTTACCAGCAAAAACAATAGACTCAGCCAAGAGGATATTAATCCTAAGACTTTGTAAAGCAAAGCTTTCATAAATCTCCGTCTACTCATTTATTATAAAAATTAATCCCTCGGCGTTTCTCCGACTTAAGACGCTGGCAATTAGCGATAAAAAGCATTTTTAATGCATTAAATTTACTAAAATATGAAGACAAATTTCGTTTATTGTTACAAACACAATCTAAATATAATCGTTGTTTTTGTAAACCCAAATAAATTTGAATTACATTTTCGAGATAAAACTATGCAAATTCAACTTATACTAATACTACTTGTAACGTTTTACTTCCATAGTTTAGAACTATTGGAAATTCTCTGTTGAAATTGGTCATCTTACGTTGATAGGTCGCGCTCTCATCGCGTACTTGTTAATATAGTCCATGGGTACGTTGATGAGTGCGACGACTGCAAAAAGTACCAGTGTGGAAACGTACGAGATTTGCGTGATGATTGGTAGACTGATCAGCCAATAGCGTGGCTGGGTGATGGTGCAGATGGTGGCCATGGAAGTCAAGATGGCGTGGTTTAGTCGTGGTGGGCTGGAGCCGGAGCTCTGCATGGCTGCTGGCCTCTCCCCACTCAGTACGTGAACTATCACTGACGCGGATTCTGAAACAAACAACATTTGGTTAACAAATAAGCATCAAGTAGGGGTGACCGATGTAAATTGGATTGCGAAAACAGGAAATCATACCTCATGGCGTACTCTAGGAAAACTTTCGCGATGGACTTATATCTTATGGCTGGCGTGATACTATGACAACGAGGTAAAATGAAAATAAACTTAAAAAATCATTTCACTCCTATGTATTTCCTCTGAAAGCGTTTCGGCCTTGTATACTTATCTCCCAGATAGCAAACAAACGAGCTAATGCTACGCCACGACAAACAACACGACACTTCTGCCGCAATACGCCTGCAAAATGAGAGCTTAAAAGACGTCTCGCTCAGCAGCGGGTCTCAAGCCGACAGCTCCCTTCACAGTTCTGACATCCACTAATAAACCACCGAGATTTACTTGTCAGGTGTAGGCACATCAGGCAAACTGAATTTATTCCAGCGAAATAAACAAATCTTCCTCACCAACCCTTACGAATCTCCCTTCTATTTATGCCGTTGTATTAAAGACAATAAAAAAGATGGGCGGAGACGATAAAGTGTTGTAGAGACAGCTGGGTAGGGAAGTTCGTGAACGTATGTAAGAAACAATTCTTTATGAGGCAGAAAAAAACACATTGGACATTGGTGCTTTTACATAACATTCCATATAAATATGAATCGCGTTTTAGAGTCAAACAAATCAGGTCGCAATAAAAATTCCTCAGATTATACAATTTACATAAAACTTATTCATGAAAATTGCATAATCATCGTTTCGAAAACAAATTGACTTAAACGTAGTCATTAGCGTAAGTGGGGGCTCATTTTGAAATAGAATTTTATGTATTTCAATTACTACTATGAAAGAAAGAAACTCTTACTTGGTAATGCTGAATATTTTTGGTCTTGCAAATACTACCTACTCGTAAGAAAACAATCGTACTTAGTATTCAAGAACAATAAAAGAGATACAAAACAAAATGGATGAAATAATTGGACCATGATTCTAAGCAACATTCCTGTTCAAAAATATTAATATTTCATATTTCGGGATTTTTACGGAATGCCCTTCAAAAACAAATTACGTGGACCTTTTTAGAAGTATAGGTTTATTTCAGGGTAACTACAATATTATAAGAATCCTAAATACAATCACTCCAATTAAGTGTCGCCTATTTTGAAAGGGGTTATGTTTGAAAAGGGAACCTCTTATTATGAGACCGCCAGACTGGACATTATGTGCCTAAAAGGCTTAGTCATTTGACTAAGTGAAATTATTATTTCTCCCAATTTCAAATCTAGCAATTCAATTTAATACGAAAACATGAGAACTAACAGAACTAGATTAAATCGTTTATGCTAATTAGTTTTCGTGTATTTACGTTTCATTATTATCGTAAATTTTCGGTGCTCCGTGTCAATTTCAATCAGTGATTTACAAATGAAATTGCTAACAATGAAAACAGTGATAGGTACTGAAATATGAACTGCTAGCAATCTTACCCGCGATAGCATCGCCTGCGATATTAAATTTCCCAAGGGATTAAGAAAACGTAAGATTTTTTTAATCAACCTTATTCCGACAGCCTAAGTATGAGACAACAAAGACGTAAGAAAGGTTCATCCGCTATCATAGTATCATGCATGACCAGCCCAACCGGGAGGCCAAGTTACGTTGGTTGCGTGGTATCTAATGACATCATGATGCCAAATGTTGTGTGGTCAAAAGAAAAATGCCAAGTGGTTAACGCGTATTGAAAAACACAGCTAACTAACAACGTTCTGGCCCTGGAAAGCTGCTGGAAACTGCTCTAAATATTACATAAGACCGGTCTAATACTAGATCAGTATCTTGACAAAGAAAAAATGTTATGCGTTTTTCAAGCTGGAGGATAGATAGGTACTCCACCGACAAGAAAAATATATATTAAAATAGATAAAGATAAACGTTTAAGGATACGAAAGCTTGATGTACCTACATCATGATAAATAAATACAACATTTATCCATACATCCATTAAAAAGCAATCTTGGTACTTAGGCATTACTTATTGTTATTCGTAACTAGTTAGTTACTTACAACAGAAATAGAAATGGAGGCGTACCTATATATATTAGTATCTTGTAATTATCTTCAATATTATGAATTGTCGTAGACAAATAAAACTGACTGTTTTATCAGCAAACAATCGAAAGTATGTTTGTCTGTAATGATCATTTTAAAACGATTAGATAGTAGAATATTATTTTTCCTCAGCAATTAATAACGGAGACATGGGTCATTTGCCGATTAATGTATGTGTACATAAAGCAGGTTACGTGGTGTGGTGTTCCTTTAATATTCATAATGAACTTGGCTGCCGACAGAAACGCCGATCAGGTCAAGGCTATAATTATTCAACGTACCTTTGTACCTACAAATTCTCCGTCAGCTGAACAAGAATATATAAGTCAGAGTCTAATAATACCTACTCAGTCGCTAACTGCACAAGCAAGACCGTAAGACATGGCACGCAGATGTGAGACGTGCAACATCACGACACTTGAATAAGTTTCTAGATAAGATGTATAAAATGGAAGAGACGCCGTATGATGGCAGACGATCACTTGTCTGACAGATGTCATCTAACGTCTCGCGTCGCACGTCTGATCTGTAAAGATGCCCCTCGAGTTTGATAGGTAGTACACTGAAAGATACCTACAACAAGTGTGAGAATGACGCTCCCCAAAAGACAGGCCCACCTCATATCATAACCTATCCCGCATGAACTTATCTAGCTCTTGCCATGGACGTATAAAAGGGCGGACAGAGTCGCGCTAATAAAACCTCTGTGTAGCCCCAAGTCAGCCAGTTGGCTGTACGTACAAGAACGCACGCACACATTCACACCAAACCCAGCCATTCCGAACGCAAACGTCAGCCTACCCTACCGATTTTTGCAAAATAAACAAAAACAAAACATCATGTCGTGCGTTGTAAAAATTTGAAAAAACAGCAGAGATCAAAGGAATAAAAGTTCGGGAATTACGTTTCACAGGTAAATTAATAATTTGATTACTCATTTTCATGTTTTAAATTATTTAAATTAGCCTCCAACTGAGGGCTGGTGTTGCCATTATTCACGTTATAAATTTCCCTAAAGTATAGGTAATTATTGGGTGGGTGGGTTCAAAAATTCGGTTTCACCACATCTTAAAATTAGAAAACGAGACAAGAATTTCTCAAAGCAAAAGAACGTATTATAAAAACTTACTCAACATATGGGATGTAAGTCGTAAATAGAACAATTCAATTTAATCGTATTAATAACTGTGTTTTATTGGTAAAAAGAATCCTAACATGGCAACCCTAATTCACTCACACAAGTTTATCCGTCGCCATTACGGTTATTCAGTTTTGACATAACTGGCATTCTGTCCGCCCTTTTATACGTCCATGGCTCTTGCACACGCGATGACTTTCTAGCTTCCTACAGAAGCGGTCTGAGTGGCGTAATCCTGAGCACGCAAAGAAAAGATAGTCAATGATTGACGAGTAAAAGAAAGAACTCACAGTCCATCAAAAACACAGGACCGAATTGAAAATATCCTTTTGTGTTTAGACTGTATTCCAAGTAACCGGCTACAAGACATCGGTGCTATTTATTAATTTTTCTTTAATAAATGCTTTTAGCTTTTATAACTCAAGATAGATACAGCCTATAATTTAATACCGACATTTTGTGTTCCTAATGGATGAAAACAGGGAAACATCGCATAAATTGTATTCTCTGGTTTGGTTTAGCGGCCTTTGCCAGTCTTTTGGTCCCAGTACGCTGCTCGGTCTCCACGCTGATGCAGCCTTGCTGATCATAGTTCACTATCTGCCCAAAAGATGAACAGCACCTGAGCTTCTCGGTCAGCACGTGTAGTTACCGGAGTCATGCGTTGATGCTCGTGCTATGAGCGAGCAGTCTGCTAATCCCCGTCTGCTGCTCCGTCTCCACGCTGATACCACCTCGATAACTATAGTTCACTATCTGCTCTACAGTACCTGAGCTTCTTGGAGCACACGTGTAGTTCCTTGAGTAGTATCGAGTAGCTATGAGCAGTCTGCTAGCTCTAGCTCATGCACGGTCACAGCTGATAAACACATGACGCTGACAGTACCTGAGCTGCTCGGTGCACACGTGTAGTTCCCGGAGTCATGCGGCGATGCTCGTGCTATAAGAAGTCTGCTGGCTCTAGTTCATGCACGGTCATAGCTGATAAACACATGCTGCTGACATTACCTGAGCTGCTTGGAGCACACGTGTAGTTCCCGGAGTCGTGCGGCGATGCTCGTGCTATAAGAAGTCTGCTGGCTCTAGTTCATGCACGGTCTTAGTTAGTACACATGATGCTGATATTACATTACCTGAGCTGCTAGGAGCACACGTGTAGTTCCCGGAGTCGTGCGGCGATGCTCATGCTATGAGCAGTCTGCTTGTCCTGGTCCGCTGCTCCGTCTCCACGCTGATGCCGCCTCGCTGGTCAAAGTTCAGTTCACTGCATCAATAGATGAACTGTGATGAACAGTACCTGAGCTGCTCGGTGAACACGTGTAGTTCCCGGAGTCGTGCGGCGATGCTCGTGCTATGAGCAGTCTGCTTGTCCTGGTCCGCTGCTCCGACTCCACGCTAACGCTGGCTCACTGGACGTAGTTCACTATCTGCCTCTTTACCAGTAGATGAACAGTACCTGAGCTGCTCGGTGCACACGTGTAGTTCCCGGAGTCGTGCGGCGATGCTCGTGCTATAAGCAGTCTGCTTGTCCTGGTCCGCTGCTCCGTCTCCACGCTGATGCCGCCTCGCTGGGCGTAGTTCACCACCTGCTCGCCTCTATACCAGTAGATGAAGCTGTAACAAATTGGGCAAGTTAGAAATCTTCAATTAGGCACATGGTTCCGGACTAAAAGGTTTCAGACTATCCTGAAGTATGTGCCTCCTTCTTGTACACGATGAGATACTAATAGCAACTGTGACAAGGACGCGCATAAGTCAGGATGGTCATGAATTCGAGCGCGCACTGTAGGTATGTAATATCCTACAAACGCCCTGTGTAGAATTTAAAATCAGTTTCATTGCTAGACATGTAACGACTACTAATATTTTATTTTTGTCACTTAGCACGTGTTTCTTTTTCGAGAATTTCGTTTATTTAGTAAGTAAGCGAGTCTATTTGTAACATGTTGTTTGTATACAAAATATGTGCGTGAAAAGCTCTCGAGAGACATACTTACGAGGATAAATATTTGATCTGTATGATGGGTTTGATCGTACGAGTACAAGCGAGATTTAACCTTTTTTCTATGAATACCTTACTTTTCTAAATTGATGTGCTATGTTTATAGATATTTTCATTCAGCTCAGTTGCTTAGTTACCGCCCCTTTTTGCTGAGTGACACTCGATAAATTAAAAATGATAGAAAATCTGACGGAAAAGAAATGGAAAAGGGATTCAAATAAAAGGATTTTATTTAATCAGTTCAATTACCGAGATTTCGTAAACAAAAAACTTAATAAAGTAATAAAAACAAAATAAAGAGATAATTAATCGAAGAATTTATTAATCAAATAGAGTCATTCGGGGTAAAAGTGCGCACTTTTGGATATTTCAATTCATAACTCCCAAACTACTGCGATTTAAGACACATTGTATGTGCTGTCGAATAGCTTGGTTAATGGACTCTCAAATACAAACAAACAACTTGCGATGTAATCTGCGGTTTTTCATAAATTTAAAAAAACAGTGACTAAGTCAGAGTGCGCACTTCTTCTCCGTGATGCGGGTAAAACTACGCGGTGTGTTGGGAAAAACTGCGCACAAGGGTTTTACAATAATTGAGGTCTTATCAGATGTTTATATTTTATAATTACGAGGCATTTCATAGTCTAAAACAATAAAAAAAGAAAGTTCTAATATAATATAGTTATTTCTGTACAGAAATGCGTTTTTAAATATTACTATAGTGGGGTAAAACTGCGCCCATCTAGCCACATACGTCATGTGCGCACTATTACCCCCGCAGTTTTACCCCATTCAATGAGTATTCAAAACAATTCATCGTAACTTTGACACTTTTAAGGCACGGTTGAAAAGTTGTTACTGAAAAAGAACTTCAATATGTATAGATAATAAAAAAGTAGAAGCAAACTCTTCATGATCATAATCCACACTCCCACAAACTTTTCCTTGCACCGAATAAAGTCTGAATTTAACCACGTTTTGGTATTTTTGGTTCTAATAGGTAGAAAATCGACCCGCACTGCACAGAGTGTCTGGACTTAAAATAGCGGTTCAGGTACACGTGTTTCCAGCAAATCAGCGTCCCTGCCCCTGCGCCCTATTCCGTAATATCGACGGTGCGCATTTTTACCTGCTGCGCAGTTTTACCCCGAATGACTCTAAATGTTGCCGGATAAAGAAGCCCCTCCGTAGCAAAATGACGGTCAATATCTAGGAATTCTTCGTTTATTTTTTGTACCAAATATTTGAATCAGAGAAACCATAGGTTATCATCACTGGCTTTAAAGTTTGAAAAGCTGCTATTAAGCGAGCTTTATCGTGAGTTAGATTGCACGATGAACTAGGCTTGGTATCAATAAAACCATAATATGGTCATTTGCATACGTGCCGCACGATATTCTACTAAATTTCGGACAGACAATGATAGCTTGTGACAACAGTAAGGCGATGCGGCGCGCCGTAGTGTGCTCTTCTACATAAGATTTGAAGCAACTTCTTTCGTTATTGATGTGGAGTGGCTACATCTTCTTCTTTCCGTGTGGGACACCGTGTCGTCCAACGACCTGATGAACCTTTTCCAACCTACTGTTTAATTGTGCGATATATGGCAGAACAATCTATGATAAAGTACAGATCCCATCAACAATCATTTGCTATCTATAGGGAGCCACAGAGAACTTAATTTTTTTGAAAGGTAGTTTAGTGTAGGTTTAAAAAAGTGTAGATGATTTGACCAATTCTCGTCCAATAAGACTCTATAACTTAAAGTTATACTACCTATTTAAATGTCAAAATCATAAGATACGTTTTCTCCCACAATTAGGTAAGAACTTCATTTCTATGACCATGAGGCAAATTGCTTAAACGCTATTGATTTGACGATTTAAATACCAAACTAATAATAGAATACAAAATCGTTATTACATTGATTTACTATTTACAAAACTAAAAAACAAAGAGGTAAAATACTCCGTTTAAATTATTCATGCAAAATACTTGATGTAACAAGGAAGTGCCTAAAACAAATTATCTATGTAACAAAACGGAGTAACTAAATCCTGAAGCTATGCTTGAAGTTATCTTTAGATTTGCGTAGGTGGTAGTACATGCAACCTTATACCTTAGAGTATACAGCAAGCTAGAGTATAGAGTGCGCGTATCGCCCCGCGTCGTACTTTCAAGCGTAAGCATATGTAGTTCCATAGATATTTCCCTCAAATGAATGAGAAGTATAGAGGTTCAATAAAGTTGTCACAGTCGTTTTGCTACTGATAGGCAGCGAGTTTGTGTTCGTACTTGCTTCACTCGTTCATAGACAGAAAACCGTACTCTATAGCTTGCTTACCTATGTATATTCTAAGCCTTATACGAACTGGCTGTCTACATTGCATCAACATACAATCACAACAGTTCACTGTTGGAAATAGGCGTCCCTTTATTGGTGAGGCTATCACTATGCCTGGCATGTAGATTGGCGAGCGCAGTGCAAGATGTAGCATCCACGTGAAATGCTGTTGCCAATTCTAGAATAAATTTATCCCTTATGCTTTCGTTCAAACTTAACACGACAAATTTAAGTAGTTATAAGATGTAATTAAAATTAAGACGTATTATAGTATTATAATTAAAAATCTAGCAAAAAATTTGATTTCAGAAACCGGTCACTCGGGGTTTTACTGATAGGTACAGTTCATTCAGTTTGTGTCTTTGCGTAGAAATTAGGCAGTTGAAATACTCTACCAGGGTTCATTGGGTAGCTCGTTGACTCTGTGTCGCACATGCATGATAGAAGAAGAAAAAAGTTTATAAGCCAAAGTTTGAGCGATAATTTTAAGATCTATCTTTAACCAGTTTTGTGTTTAAGATAATGACACCCTAGTTAAAAGAAACCTTAGAGATGTTCGTTTAAATTATTGATATGGTTATGAATACATTATAAAGTAATTTTTTAATAAACGTACGGCATGCGTTCACAATATGTTCCACATACCATTGTTTAACTTCATAACTCGCTCGCCACAAAGAAAAAATAAACTGACGTGGTAACTCATGGCAAAGCTTTTGTATAAAAACGTATCATTTTCAATATTTACATCCCGTTAAAATACCACATTAAATTCTCCCGAGGTCGTCTGAATAAAAATGACGTACTTTGTGGCTTACCCTATCAATATTCAAATTGCGCGTCCTTCGGCGAGATCTTAGACACAGGCCACCATTATAAGAAGATAGGCAAAGAATACCTCACTTTAGCGCCCTCCGACCCTTTTATCAGAAAATAAGCCTATCACTTTTATGGATGGGAAATGGGGAAACCTAAACATGTATGTGCGGCGGTGTGAAAAGGTACACGATAATACACTTCCATTATAAGGTCGTAACATCTCGAAGGTGGGTTTCGGTCTATTCACGCGATGACTTGTTTATACTGTGCCTTTTCTATACCTATCTTATTCGTTTTCACTTCGCCTATTTGAAGACCCATTTCCTTTACGTTTGGGGGTTTTTCTGTGGAGTGTTAGGCCTGAGCTGTACGTGTTTACACTTAGCAATAAAGAAGAATGAAATGTAGCTAAATAAAATGGAAACCAAATACTGTAACCAATTATTAAAATAACATTAAATAAAACTGAGGGTTCCAGAGGGGTAAGCACGATTTACCCACTTTATTTCCGCTAAGTCTTAACATCAGTCTAATGCACTCTTAATTCCCCGTCTACTTAGTTAAAATCCTTCTTGCAATCAACGATAAAGCTCGCGGAGAAAGAAAAAGGCCACTCGAAAATCTCGTTATAAAAAAGGAGGGAGACAAGGAAATTTCGAATCGTTCCAAATGAGGAAGCACGTTTCGTTCCTTCTTCAATGTCTCAGGGGATAACTCACTGCAGACATTTGCGTCAAACGTGACGTGTGTGTAATGAGATCATCATAATAAGCAGCTTTTGTATGATTTAAGAACGCCGGGCGCCTTTCTTCTGGGGAAGCCGGTGTCTTACGTCATAAAAACGTGTCGTTGTGTTTAATGTTAGGTAGTTTGGTGGTTTCATCTTCATTTTGTCAGCTTTATATTAAACCACGTTTGTACTACATACTTAAAAGCGAAAAAGTTAATGTACCTACCTTTAAACGTTTTACAATACTGTATCATCTTAATTAACATAAAATAGGTAGGTACATCACTTTTATTATCGACTCTTTGACAACCACTCGTCTACTTTGCGAAATACCTACTTAAGAAGGTTCGATAATGGTTTCGGAAACTATCTCTTTGTTAAATAATTAGCTTTCTAGCAGGTACTAAAGGATAAGGCAAGTAAAGCCTGATGGCTTATGATGTGCACCGACTTATCTCGCATGCAAGACTTCAGTTCTGACGTGAAAATCGTATGGATTTTATAAAAACAAGTGAATAGTTTTTACATCCTCCTCCTCACGTCGTATTCCTCATTAATTACTGAGGGTCGTGATCCCCCCTTGGAATCATCTTCTGTCGGATTATGTTTAGCCATCTGCTTCTATCTTTGGCTACATGAAGCGCATCGTGGAGATTGCTTTCAAGAGAAGAACTAATCTGATCGGACCATCTCACGGGACTGCGGCCTCTTGCACGCTTTCCATCAATCTGGCCAGTTACTATTAGTTGTTCAAGATTACTGCCGTCTTTCCTCGCTATATGCCCGAAGAATTCCAAGGTTCTGCGAAGACGTTTTTACATACAGGTGTAATAAAGACATAATGATAGTTGCGGTGCATATCATACTGGGTCTAATATTTTAAATTAATTGTAGGTATACTTATCCAGAAAAAATCTATCAAACCACCTTGCTGTTTGTTTTGATACTTGTTTTTTGGTTTACAAATAGGTACTAAACTAAGTATAGTAAGCGAAAACTTACCTAGGTGGATCCGGTGCATATTTGGCAACGCATGTGAGGTTGATGTCGGAGCCTGCTCTCACGAACAACTCTGGCCCGGACAGGATTTCTGCTTTTGATACTGTTGGACAAACGGAAAAAATATTAGTGAACAAAGTGTTAGCGCTGGTTTTAGTTAAAGAAAAACTAATACAAATATTTTAGGTATTGAACTGTATATCCCAGGTTTCCTTATAAAAATGTACATTCAAGATGCCCACGGTTCAGTGGTGCTAGACTGACTGACTCACAGACAACACAAAATAAAATAGGTTCTTAGTATAAAGACTATGTATAGCTCTGCCATATACACAAAGGCGCTACCACCCGCTACGAATAGTGCCATATAGATGCTGGAAAAGTGTATCATCAGCGTTATATCCACATATAAGATTTAAAACGTGAGACAGTGCAGAGCTCAAAACCGTTTCCAAATAACATATCGACGGTGGAAAGGTAAAAGGGGCCAAGCGACACTAAGGCAATTTTACAGGAGAGCGTTTTAAAGTTTAAAAAATCGGAAAAAAATTCATAACTTGGTAAAAAGACGATATTTAAAAAAAATGGAAAATTACTTTTTTATATTTTTAAAAGCGCATATTTTAAAGGTTATTCGGATGTTCTATCGTTTATATTATTTGAAATAAATGTCGGTTGTGACAAATTGACTCCAAATCTGGGCGAGGTAAAAGGGTCTAATGGTCATAGTAAATTTTAGCGAAACTGGGTAAAAAGGTTCAAGTTTCTTCATTTCTGATATGAGAATGTGTAAAAACGCATTACTATACAAGTAATTATAAAACCGCGCTAGGTATAAAGGGTTAATTTTTGATGTTAGTTAATTTAAAATGAGGTAAAAAGATATTAATACTGTCAAGTTCATATATCGATGAAGGAAAAAAGTATTAACGTGCTAGCTATAAATGATGAGGGCCAGGTAAAGCGACTTAGTTTTAAACATAACGAAAAGTAAAATGAAGTAAAACGAACCATATCCTTTGAATTTGAAATAAAAAACAAGGAACAAAGAATGAAGTCATCAGGTTTAGATATTTAAATACAAGAAAAATGGTTTAATTGCGTTACTTCAAAAAGAAAGAAGGGGGTTAAGCGCCGTTTTATTGAATGAAAAATAGTAAATTGCCATTTAGGTCCAAAGATTGGAAGGAGTCAGGAAACATTGTGTAGTTAAAATAAAACTAAATAATTTAGTTTGTATCCATAATCAAAGTTTTATTCGGAATGTTAGCCAGTGATGCTAACTACCGAACTACTAACTAAATTCCGAATTTTGCCGTGTGATGCCGGCTTAGAATAGCATCTTTTCATGTGTCTCTTCTGAACATCTTTAAATAGAAGGAGTTGACCGCCATGCTTCCGCTTGCTTGCCCTTCTCTAGCTCAGAATTGAAGATGCGCCACTCGCGCATCCTGCATCCGGGATACGTGACCGCACCACCGAAGCTGTCGACACATTAAGTAGGTAAGCTTCAATGCCACTGAAATTACTTTATTACCAGATTTACCTATCTACAGTTAAATAAATCGTTCGTTAAAATCTAAACTTAAAACCTAACTAATCAAAAAGTCCACCCCGAAGCGTACCTGATGCCACTAACATTGGCTCGTCTTAGGACTTCGGTGTCGCGCACTCGGTCGGACCATCTGATCTTCATGATGGTGCGAAGGCATTTGAGGTGGAAACGATCCAAAGTGCGTATGTGGTGTCGATACACACACCAGGTTTCGGAAGAGTACAGAAGCTTTGGCAGCACCATCGTCATATATACAGATATTTTTGTGGCTAGTTTAAGGTCGTGCGAGCAGAAAACCTTGGAACGCAGCTTCCCAAATGCTGCAGCTTCAGCACTGATTCTGCTATTGATCTCAGCATTAAGGTCACACTGAGCTGTAATAGTGTTCCCCAGACATCGAAACTTGCCAACCTGTTTCAACATATCTTCACCAAACTTAATTGTCAGTGTCTCACGACTTTGTGTATCCAGGGACATCACTTCCGCCTTTTTGACTATGATCTTTAGGCCGAATTGCAGCATGCTTCGTGAAAAACGGTCATCAGTTGTTGAAGGCCTTCTGAGGAATCTGCAAGGAAGCACAGGTCATCGGCATTCCTAATTTTAGTAATAAGTGCATGCGAGGCTTTGGCGCGCGCCTTAAGTCCAGCCAAATTAAAAAGACTGCCATCTGTGCGGAAGCGGATGCAGACTCCTTCGGAGACAGTATTTAGGACCTCCTTGACTACTACCGCAAAGTATAAGGCTAACAGTTTGGGAACTAGAACGCACCCTCGTATCACCCCACAGGAAGAAACTAGACTGTTTATCGTTTGCAGCACTGCATATCGTTATGCAGGAGTCTCAAAAGGGGTACAAACTTCTCCGTGCACCCTAGTTTTCCTAGCACCATCCAGAGAGCTTCACGAGGTACACTGACGAACGCTTTCTCTAGGTCAACAAAGCAGAGGTACAACTGACGATCTTGTTCTCTTATTTTTTCTTGCAGTTGACGAACCGAGAAAATAGCTTTACATGTGCCTCGGTGAGGTCGGACCAGCCAAATTGGGTTTCGGGCAGAATCTTTTCACCAATCCGCCTGCCAAGCGTGGTGAGTATGGCAATACCCACCAATACGGGGGAGGCCCATGTCCAGCGGTGGACTGTTGTGGCTGTAAAGGTGAGGTCAATGACAATCGCCCGCTTATTATGCTGCCGCTTAGTATGTCTGAGTTGAGGTAATAAACCGATGTGATGCAGGTTAGCTGATCAATCTACGTTAAGCAGATCGTTAAAATCTTCAGCCTATCGTTTGAGCACATCGTCTTTTGCTAGTCAAGCAAGAGTTGCGATCCATCCAGAGACCTCAAAGTCACTTTTGCTCTATGAGGTTTGGACTTAACTGATGTCTCTTTGCCGCATAATAGCATAAGTGATCAAATGCCAGTGTTTGAATCGTGGGTGCATCCACGTCGTCTTGTGCTTAGCGGCAAGTTTTAACATAGTGTTCGATATCGCTAGGTCATATTGAGCACAGAGACTGAGTAGCAACTGACCATTGCTGTTCATGTTGCCGACTCTGTGTCGCCCCAGTACTCCAGGCCAAGTCTCATAGTCCCGACCAACTCTTGCATTGAAATTGCCCAAGGCATTGAGATATAAATAGATAGAATTTGTCCTTAATGTCATCAGACTTGTCTAGCATTGTATCATAGATACTGATGACATTAATGTCACCTTAAGGTAGTTGTCTTTATCCAAGTGAAGGCGCAGTGTGGTAAAGCAGTCCAAGATGTTGCTTTACTAAATGATTTTTGATGGTAAATCCTACCCATGAACGTCGAAGTTCGGATACGGATGTAGACTTTCAGAAGAAAGTGTAGCCCCCTCCATCCTTAACTAGTTTTCTTTCATCGTCAAGATGTGTTTCGCTGTGTGCAGCCACATACACGTTGTAGCGATCAAATTCCCTAGCTTCTATAGCGGTTTTACGTTCAGCACAGGCGTTGCCATCTCTACCAATGAGCGATTTCACGTTCCACGCGTCAAATTTCATAATAGATGGTATAGAGTTTGTAATATGATGCGATGGCAGCCGTGGTTTCTACCACATTCCAGGTAGGGACGAGCATTCTTTTAGGGCACCATTTCTAGCCCCCTCCTTGGCTGAGCAAAGAAAGCAGTGCTTCCCTAAATAGGGCTGCTTTGTCACCCCAGGTGCTGCCGAATTCGCATTGTCGTCCCGATTTTTCAATGCAAAAGCGACCTCTTGCATGCAGACATCAGATAAAGCCTAGCTTGCACGCAAGCGCACACACTTAAGTCCTTCCCCTCCCCGGTTCAGTGGAACGGAAAACCGCTACGATTGAAGGATAGGTCAGATGCAGTATCTGGCTGACATTAACTGCCCGCGTCCTCTACCGTCGCCCTAGGCCATCCACCTTGCTTTGCTGAGTCGCCGAGTCCGCCAAACCCATTCGCACTATCTGCATTGGGTTGGCATTCTTGCCGAAACAGACTTTGTTTGTTAAGCAGGAGGGAGCTGCTTTTGTCCTCTCCCTCCCTGATTCAGTAGAACAAAGAACCGCTACGACTGAAGGAGAGTTCGGATGGTGTATCTAGCCGACAGAAACCTCACGCGCCCTCTACCGTCGCCCTAGGCCATCCACATTTCCTTGCTGAGTCGCCGAATCCACTAAGCCCATTGGCACTATTTGCATTGGATTGCTATTCTCGCCGAAACAGACTTAGATTTTTAAGCAGGAGGGAGCTGCTTTTGTGGGATCTAGGAGAGATGAGCAAGTAGGAATACGAGTGGGGAGGAATGTGGTGAGATTGGGACAGGAACACAGGTAATGGGATATTACTGACCGGAAGGTATTCAAAGACAGTAGAAGCTCGGGAAGCCGAGGTCGCGTACCCGTATACCACAACTCAGCTTTCGATTCATGAACTGAGATGGGTACCCCTGGCTAAATAAATAGTATTAATCATCCATTACATCATGTGTAATAGAAAATTTGGATCCTTAAATCTTCTAAAAAGAATATTTTTGGTAATTTAAGGAATATTTCACCTATCAGTCCTTTGGTTTTGATTGGGGATACCAACTGACTGAGAATTCGCCCGCGCGCGCGCCGATTGACGGTGGGGCGCGGGCACAGATACGGCTTCAAAATCAAAAATGTTTGGGGTCCATTAGGATAGGACCCAAAAATGTACGGTTTATCCGACTGCACTGTTTAATTTACTATAAATTTTTGATGCTTTAAATAAACATTGTTTTTAAATATGATTCAAGAAAAAAGTCTTACTTACAATAGAATGTAAACTCGTAGGCATTAAATACCTAAGGTCATAATAAATGACACGAAGTAGAAGGTGCCAACAATAATTATTTGTAAAATAGAAAAATAGATAAAGGGTTTAATAGTTATATAAACTATCAGTAAAGTACTGTAAAACGACTTAATCAAAAATATTTCTATTATTTTGATGACGTAATAAAGGCCTAACGAACAATATAATCAATAAGGAGCAGGGTAAAGGGTCTAAGTTACGCGGCTGCTTATTACAGATCGAGGTAAAAGGGTATAAGCGACATTATTGCTTTTTACAGATCGAGGTAAAAGGGACCAAGCGACACAGATGCTTATTGTAGGACGAAGTAAAAGGGTTTAAGCGACACGGTGGGTAATTATAGTTTGAAGTAAAAAGGTTTAAGTGATCTAGATGCTAATTACTGATTGAGGTAGAAGGTTTCAAAAGCAAATATTTTTTTAATAGGGTGTGGTAAAAATGGTTAAACGACATCATCATTTAATCTGAAATAGCGTATAAGGGTTTAAATACGTTGCATAGAAAAAATGAAATGAGGTTAAACGATTGAAATAGTCTGTCTTTGAAAAATGAAGATAGAAATAACGACTCAAGTGAAAAATTATAAAACTCTGTTGGGTTCAACCTATAAGAACCAATTATTTTAGATTCAGCGAGGGCACTCAAGCGACATTTTTCACTAAAATACAGGGGGTACTAAGCGACACAAAAGTGCTCCGATTTAAGCCAAACCCAGCTCAAAAAACGCAGAAAAATTCGCTGATTCCGAATATGTATATAAGTAATTTTACCCCAAAGTGTCGCTTAGCCCCTTTTACCTTTCCACCGTCGATATGAAACTGAAGATGCGCCGTCTACACTCGTGACTCCATCGTTGACGGCGTGACAGTTGTCATCACTCATCTACATCTCGCCTTTTATGTGTGTAGATAGCACCTTTGATTTCATACCCGTATTCGTGATAACCATTTCAATATTTATAGCACGCAATATACTTTATTACCGTTCTTAGACATAGTGTTAAAACCTATATTTGCTATTGAAATACTAAATCAATACTAAGTACAATAGAAGATCAACAGAGGTTAAACAGTTTTAATAGTATTAAAAATTCAAATGTTTTGTCTACTTCATTGAAATTGCTAATTTGAACTTATCAACCCTTTGGTTTACTTTGGGTTTTGATTTTAGATAAGCAAACAGAGGCGTGAAATACTACTAGGTAAAACAGTTTTTTTTGTTCGTTGATGAGCATCGAAGGAATATCAGCCTTTCAAACCACGTTAAGGGCATATCTCTCTCTCTTCATGTGGGACACCGAGTCGTTCAACGACCCAATGAACCCTGATTTCAGAGTTTTCAACCGCCTACTGCAAGTGCATACTAGCTATTTATTTAACTGTCAGCCTAAAAACTTCTACACCAGGGTCATATCATAGAGATGAGAAGTCACTCATGCGAGCATGATTACGTCACTGATTTGTGACTTATTTTGGTGTTCCACACGATTCCACATCCTGTACCTATTTGATTTGAAATTTGAATAACGCCAACATTTTCCTTGACGTAGTATTGATGAATTCCGAATTCCATTTCGTTACACTTCCCACATTAGCAAATCACATTTTGAGAGCAACGTACACAACGTAGACTCAACTATATAAAATGATGTGGAACTCAATGAGAATTTCGTATTCGAGGAAATACGAAGCATATTCAGGATTTTAGAGACATTGATTCGCAGAATTTCACGTGAAGATAGCTTTGACTACCTACATATAAACATATCTGAACTAATGATATTTAGTTCCAGAGAAATTACGGATAATAGGATGTATCAATGTATTGGAATTTTTAATGCACTCACAGCGCTATAATATTCTCATAAATTAAATAATGAGAAAATTGAAAAATTTAATGAATTTTTCAATTTTCTCATTATTTAATTTATGAGGATGTATCAATACCTACTGCAGTATGAAGAAGCGCAGTTACTTCTAATCTAAAGCAATACTTAGGTAAGTAATTTACTTTTGATCAGATAAAGCTAAAGATTTTATTACTTGAGGTAGGCACATCACTCGAACTATTTGGTTGGTTTAGGAGATAAATAATAAACTGTGTTTGACGTATTTGAAAAAAGTTTTACTAAAAGAAAAATGTTTGAAAGTTTTTCTGCTTAGTTAGAAGTCAAAGTCCAATTTATATTTATACGCTAACGATTGTATTTACGTAGAGTTCACAGACAACAAAGACAACATCACATCACATTAATTATGTATTTACATTATACTTAGTTAGTTATTATCTATACCTATACTTTTAACTCCTGCCTTATTAACTACTAATTGCAGTAGGCGTGCAGTTCAAAAATACTGACACCAGGGTTCATCGGTACATTGGACGACTTAGTGTTTTACTCGAAGTAGAAGAAGAGTACATTAGCCAACACCTTTCAACACTAAAACATTGATTGATTATTATAGTACACAAACGCATACACAATTGTGATTGTTTTAAATTATTTTAATTAAGTATCCCTGACAGTTAGCTAACAGTTTGCCAAAACTAAGAGATTACAGATGGAACATGGTTCTTAGGTGGGTACTTGGGTAGGTAATGTAAGTATACAAATTTACATACATACTTGCCGCTGCGATAATTATCAATAACTAATAAGTAGTTTGCCGTGTGGTGCCGGCTTTGAATCGCATCACCCTTTTAACATAACTGTTCCGAGAAATTTCAGGTGATAGAGGCTGATAGGTAGATGACCGACACCTGATTCAAAGAACATTGTAACTTATAATTACAATGTTATATAACTATTGTATATTTGGATTCCACGGTCCAATACGCACCTTTTGATGTATAAAACATGGTCCTAGGTAACCTGTAACTAGGTTTTTCCAAAGTACACTTTTCCAAATTTTCACAATTTCAGTCTTTAAAAGACGGTAATTAAAGTTACAATACGGCAACTTTTATGGTGTTAACAATTTTTCGAAGCTAAAACATTGTATACAAATGTTACAATGTTTTTGACTCATATATATCAACATCTTAAGGTATATTTTGCAGCGTATATTATGATACAATGTTATCACTCTAAATTTTTTCCGATTGACTACAAAAAGAAGCAGTTTTCAGCGCTAGTAAAGCAAGTTACAACGTTATTATTACAAAATGAAAGTGAATTATGCGGTAGTATTTCAAATTGTTGACCTTTTGTTGACCATATCTAGATTTTTTAAATATTTCCACTACAATAAAGCAATCTTTTACAACTTCGACAACAAAAATTCATTTTTTATGTATTGATATCAATATAAATTATTTTTTCGAGTAAATTTTTTTCATGATTTATTAAACCTTCTCATAAAATAACGTCTCGTGTTTTCATTTGAATACCACATAGGTATAATGTTATATTTGTGCGTAACAGTTTTTCTCAAAACTTACTAAGTCAATATCAAATTATCTGCCACAAAAGCGGTTTTAAAACAATAGTAACAAGCCTCACAGTGCCTAATGTATGTACAATACGATTATTTAGTACGTTTTTAAGATATTACGCCAAGAGTGGCTCTTCATTATTAAGTATGAGACACCGAGTAAAATTAATCCCATCAAAAACATTCTGTAAAAAACTAGCTAAGTCTCGATGGAGCTGCTTGTTTATCTCTAAAAAGTAATGAAATCTAGACAAAGTCGTGCCTAGTCTAAGGTCCTTTACTGCGATTTCTTTATTATTATAATTAATGTTATACGACTGGCCGATGACTCTCCAAGCCACCCTCAAATCCAGTATGTCACTTTTTACCGTGTAATCCTCTTCATATAGCATAAAATATGCTCACTAAATTTATAATAATCTATCAAAATATAAAAACAACTCCAACATTCATTGCAAAAATAGAGAAAATGAACTAAACGAAGAAACAGTTCAACAAGGTGGCACGCTTAATCGCACACTTCATCACGCTATTTATTTATAAGACATCTGTAATATTATCCCATTATCTAAACATCGGACCGATGATCTGCCCATTAGCCACTTTCCGTCCCTTAGCTATCACAGTCACTGCCTTTGTACATCCCACATCTTCCAGGCACATCACATCAGCTAGTAAAGTTTCCTGCCCGCACCCTGTTGAGCTTAGCTATCATTTTACGTACATCCTTCAGCTTTATATGTCATCAGATTTTAGTATTTCAGATACGATCTTGAAGTTTTATACCGATCATGGCAGGTCTCTGCGAACTTCAGTTTTATGCACAGTTTCCTTTGTTAGCACCTACGTGAGCGTAGAAAGCACACGTTAGTGCAATGCCCTGGTCTTAAGACATGACGATCGTACAATACTAAATATTTCCAGAGGTCCTTACGATTTCCAAAAATTCGAACATTCGTGACCAATTCAGAGTTGCGCCATTATTATTTTCCGGTTTGTTGACTGGAAAGGTTTCTCACAAAAAATGTAGCTTCTTAATTATTACAGATCTTAGCATGTGTGTGAAGCTATTAATGTTAATTCATAGTGTCAATTTATATATGATAGAACATACACATACACAGCTATTTCAGATGAAGTAACTGCTTTTTTATATCAAAATATTTATATAAGGTTAAATAAGTAATATATACTGGGTGTTACAAAACAACCAATAAAGCTGAAAGGAGGTCAAGGTACCCATGAAACTGAACAACTTTCCCCATGGAACATGGGTCGAAATATGAAAAAAAAAATTGGACTTCCCATACAAAATGAACTCACTTTGTATGGGAGATTTATTGGTTGTTTTGTAACACGATGTATATTGAAAAACATATTAAATCACAAAATAACAATCACATTCTAGCTTCGTTAAACCAAGTTTTTCTTTTTTACAATATTATAACGCAAATTTTCTTAGACATAAAGTTTAAAATCAGTATGTAACAACCTGTTACAATGTTTTGTGTTAAATTTTGTATGAATATGTGCAAAAAATGATGTTCGTAAGTATACGTTACAATGTTATTCAGTTAGTGATTCGTCATCTGATTTTAAAATATAATTTGGTAACGTGTAGTTACAATGTTATAAAGACTCAAAATGATTAGTATCACAATATCAGAACATTGTAACTCAACGAAAAAGGGGATTTTCTAGGGTTTCTGATGATTTATAAAATAAATGGTTTATGCCACTTGAAAGACCATACCTTTATGCTTAAATCACACAAAACTTGTGAAATCTGCATCACTAAAAAGATATTAACGTTCAAAAACCGATACCAAAATCTTCAAACGGCTCCCCTGTAAAGTTTGCATTTTTGAGTTACAATGTTCTTCGAATCAGGTGTCGTGTCAGTCAATAAACAGTATTCTGAATGACTCTCAATCTTTAATCAATCGTGGTGTAAATGGCCGTTTTTACAGTATGTTGTTTGTTAGCAATTATTTCTAAGGGAGCTTAATGATACACGTGCTTTATCCAATCAAGGCGAAATTATACTTTGAAATAGGTCTTTGTACTTTGAACCAACGGAAGTAAAAATAGTAACATTCAGATTTCGATAATGAGTTTCCGAATTAAACGATACTTAGAGACATTTATTTATAATTGACGAACTTAAATGGCCATAAAAACTAGGGTAGAAAAATTGTGCTTCGTATAAAGAAAATATGAGATGTTTTTTGAAAGTATAAGGTTCTTAAAAAAGCATAAGACGCCATTTAGTGCCATGAAAAAAAGCGTAGAAAAATTGAAGAAAATCGGATTATTTTTAAAAATAATTAGTTCAGATTTTTCAAGATGTTACGTCTCTATGATAGTCAAATACTTTGTCATTTCCTTTTCAACCAAGTTTACTTTCCACGCTTCATAAACGTGGCCACCCTACTTCCGGCAGATAACCGGAAATTGCTCGGTGCCCCAAGGTACATGTAAATAAGTCGGTATAAAATTCCCGTGAGCGTTTTAAGTGGTTCTTATTTTTCACTTACAGCCTGCGGGCGCGAGCGGCGCAAGCCGTGTTTCTCTAATAAGCCGAGCCACTTCTTTTGTTTGTGTATTAAACCAGCTTTCTTACACCTCAGGGAAGTTATGAGGTAAGAAATTGTGGCTGTGTTTCGGGAGATTACCTTGAAGATAAAAAAATAATTTTGATGGTAGGAATATTTTTTGAGCCACGGTTTAAAGGCGTTATCTTTTTCGATTAAAGGAAGGAAGATTTGTCTACTCGGTATCTCGTCAAGGAGGAAAAAACTGATTGAATAGAATATGTGATTATTAAAATAAATTAACTTTTAAATATGTAGAACAAGCTTGTACTTGTGCTTGATTGGATTTGGTAAACTAGACTAAGATTAAGATGTGAAGTTTTCAGATGTTTTAACTATTGGTTGAAATGTTATTGGGAGCAAATGTTAGTATTTTCCATTAGTGAAACTCTACAAACCATTTTGAATAGAATAATGACAAGGTATGCAATTTCATTTCTTTTTGAATACTGACTCTACTATACCGGAAAAATTAATAATTATTTTAATCGATCACTCTGTTCGTTATTAAAGAAAATGCGGAAAGGAAAAGGAGTTATCATTATTCTTCAAGACGTTTTAAAACAATGTTGTACCTACACATTTAGCTGTAACTTCCAGGTGTTGGTTTGGTACCCAATTGACTGATTTGTGGCTACCTACGTTTTATTGTGTTGTACTTAGCTAATTAACAACAAATACAGCTATCACCTCAGAAAAGAAGATATTTGTTTTGTTAGAAAATGTAATAAATACCGGCCTAAAAAACCGAGCTGTAAGCAACTTACAACACACATGATACTTAAAATATTGTACTTGTATCTCGGCTCTCTTTGAATTGAAATACCACGTCATAGTCAATCTATGAGCGTTGTATTTGTATCGAATAAGAAAATCTGCAGAGAATTGCTCTAATGAAAATATATTTACTTTTACAGCAGGTAGCACAATATATTCATAAATTTACTACAAAACGTTTTACTCGCACATTTGTGAATTCACTAACTGGCAATCAATTTAGTAATTAAATATCGAGATTATTAACATTAGTTACATATTCGATGTTTATTTGATTCGATGGAAACTTGATTAGAATCGCGTGTTACATGCAATGGCAAATCTAAAACGGTTTGTTTTCGACGAGGTGAAATTCGGAGAACCGTTACATTTTAGACGTTTACAGTTTTTGCCTGACTTCAATGAAAAAAGGTTGTTAGTTTTTCGTATATTCAGATTGTTTGTTAGGTATATAATGTTTGCTTCTTAAACCTTTAGAAAACGTTTGTTTTTGATTAGTTGTTTAACTAAGAAGTTCATTATAATTCAATTTCTTGGTTTTATGGCGTTTTTGTTATGATTTCGCCAGTATCAAGTTTCGACGATGACTTTGACTATAATACGGGATCACAAAAGAACGACGATCCCTTGACACATTTTTTATATTTTTTTTATATTCAGTGACCGACACTCCTTTCCGCTGAGTCGAGTGAAAGTTCATTATAATCAGTTCAGAAGTTTTCAAGAGACGGAATATTACGTATTAGTCCACTGCAAAGTCGGTTAAAGTTTTGTTGTTAAATTACAGCTTTTTCACTGTTAATTCATAGCGAATTTCTATTTCAATAATTCTTGCTATTTCGCTAATTGCATGTCATTAAAAATTGTTTTATTAGTAGTAGTATAGCATTATTAATAATCGTTATCGTTAAGGGTAAATATCGAATTTGCTCTAAAATTAATTGCTTTTTAAAATGATGTGCTCTAGCTATTTACCTATTGAAGCAGAATTTAAATGTGTTGAATTATCACATCACAGTTTTAGTATAACATCTTTTACGTCATATTATAATGATGAAACAAAATATTGTGACAGATAAGTAATAAAGATATGATAATATAATTTTAAGTTGACGAAAATTCTTTTAGGTATACGAATAGGTTTTGTTTCGTTGTCACAAGTCTCCATAATGAAACCTGAAGCGCGGCTGCACCTAGTTTTAGCCGGTAAGCACTAAGTGTAAACCTAGTACGAGCCGATTATTTGTCATTGCAATACACATTAACTCTCAATTTCCTTCACCACGGGAATGATACGGAATGATGCTATTCTGAGTCCGCACCACACGGCATATTATGTATTGAATATGATAAGCCTTATCAAACTTACCTACTACAGTCAGCCGAAACGACAAACTGATCTTCGGCTCGGTTGACACCTGGCACTCGTACGCGCCGGAGTCGCGGGGCTGCGCAGGCGCAACACGCAGCGTCCACTCGTCGGAGCCGTCCGCGTGCAGCGCTGCGAACCGCGCGTCGCTGCTGTACGTGTGAACCCCCACTGTCAGGATGTGCAGGTCGCGCTTTCTTATCCATGATACCTAAAAATATACAAAGAACCTTAATAACACTCCTGAGGCAGTCGGGTATGAATTACGTCGTTTGAATTTAGTGAGAAGCGACTTCATGTGCAACTACTAATGAGTATAATAGTTACATAAATACATATATCACGCCTATATTCCTTGCGGGGTAGGAAGAGCGTAAACGGCTGTACAAAACGGTCATTAACACCAGACATAGTGACAAATTGCCAGCCTGTCCCCTAATATCGCAATAAACATCAACTCTCAAATCAATGAGACATGGGGAGATGCTATTTTAAGCGTGCAGCGCTGCGAACCGCGCGTCGCTGCTGTACGTGTGCACGCCCACTGTCAGGATGTGCAGGTCGCGCTTGCTGATTCATGATACCTAGAAGTTATAAGGGCACTTGAATATCACGTCGTTTGGATTTGATGAGAGGCGATGTCATGTGCAACTACTGGTGTCATCATAATACATACATACCTACATACACACATCACGTATACTCGTATATCCCTTGCGGGCTCTGTCTACAGAACACAAAGGGCTATAAAAACGGCCATATACCTACACAACGTCAGAAAAAAGTTTGAGAGTTAGCACACCGTGACCAAGGAATTAAGAAGACTGTGAATTACCAAAGTGACAGATTATCAGCCTGTTGCCTAAAATTGCAATACACATCAACTCTCAAATCCCCTTGTCGCTTCTTACAACACTGAAAGATATGGATGGATGCTATGCTAAGCCAGCATACGACACGGTATGAGCAACCACTGCATTCATAATTTTAATTGTCTTAAGTAAAGATATTATTTTTCAACAGACAATTAAAACATAATTGGCAAATTGTCTGTTCGTTTAATAATTAACTGTTAAAACATGGATACCGCTTTTACTTCCACGAAATTAATAACTATCAATGTGTACTCTTATGACATGATTTTGATTAATAATTATGTTTAAATATCAATAAATTCTTGCAATGTTTAAATGGTAAGTGACTGACATAAGTACCTATCCATAAGGATAAGGATAGTTACAAAATTATACTGGGTTAGGTTAAGCTAGTACTCGTATGTTAGTATAGTACACAGCGACAGTAGTAATATTTCGAAAATGCCGTGCCCCATTTTCACAAATAGGTAACTTCAAACTAAATATTTTGAAAGTATCGGATATCTCTTGATAGAAAATAGAGCACCAGCTAAAATGAAATGAGTTTATAGTTGATGATACATGAGCTCAGAAATACGTATCTTTCCCGTAGAATGTGCTCCGAAGGTTATGATGTGCAAAGGATGCACGTAAAATATAAGGCGGGAATAAAATTTCCGCTAGAATTTTCTGAGCAAGCTGATCATTTTTCATAAGCTTCGAGATCGTGGTCTTACCTATTAACTAGTTTATTATGTAGTGCTGTTGCTCCGCATTGGACTATTTTCGTCTCGATGTGACGCTTTGACGCTTCGGATCTCAATAAGCATACGGTTGATTAGGTGGAACAAAAAATACTACTCTATAAGTATACGGGGTGGAATAGACGGTGGTTTTTGACTTTCCATACAAATTCAGTCACCTGATTGTAAATTTTTAATGGGATGTCGGTTTTTTTTGTTTACCACCATATGTTCCATGGGAAAGTTGTTCAGTTTCATGGTCTGAGCACGCCTGCAAAGTTTTCGTTACACCGTCTGTTACACCCTGTATAAAGTTCATATAATTGCCAAATTTTGATGTATCTGACACATCCATGGACGCAGCGTTAAGTGATGCGCACCAGATGCGTCTGTCACCCGTATGAGATAAACCGTATTTAAATGAAAACAAGGTGAAAATTCGCTTTTTCCTGACGAAAACGATAGCGCTGCGTAAAAATAACGTACAAATGGAAGTAACGTGTGTCGTCTTACTTCTTTCATAAGAATGTAACAAAGCCGATTTTTATGAATTAATAAGTAATAATTATGGATTACCTAAATTTTAGGGAATGCAAATAGCAAGTGTGATACAAAAAATAATTTGGTATACCAAAACGCGTGCCAGATTCAAATCCTGTGCTTTCAGCGGTCCGTGCCGACGTCCGAACAAACCCAACATAGTTTTATACTACTACGTGTTCTACTAACCGAGTCAGTAGAGACCGATCAAGCTAGGCTTTACAGTTTAGTAGTAATAATACCTATAGTTATGTTATGATTATAATTGACCTTTCAACCGTAGCGTTTCACTTACTCCATTAGTTTGTTTCGTAACCAGTTGCGTAGCCTACGTAGCCGTGATTCATTCATTGATCGCTACGCTTGATATTTGCGTAGAACTTAGCTACGAACTTTGATCACGCTGACCTTTAAATATGTGGCTCATGCAGAATAAATGTTCAAAGATTTGTATGGTTCTTGGAATAAATTACTTATTGTTTTAACTCACTACAGTGCTGTTTAATATTCAGTAGATATGGGCTGAATTCTTAAACAATATTTTAATTTAGAATTTCTATTTATAATGTTAAATTCAGGCAGCCTACGCTTTCAATCTCTGTTTTGGGAAGAAATATACAAAATAGGTAAGTAAGTACTTTAGTCATAACCTTCAAAAATGTAAGTAGATTGATTATACTATATGATCGGCGTGTATTTTTTTAGTGAGCGATGGAAATTTTTGAACTGGGCAATTTATTACCAAATTAAATCTGCCTACAACATGATAGCAGATATTTTTCTGTTATATAGAACTGGGTTGAAGAACGACCCCACGAGCTCAAGCCTTTATACAATCAGCAAAATCTACAAAAGCGTTTATCCGGAAAACACACAGCCCGCTTTAAATTTTAAAACCAAATTACCTTACTTTCAAAACCGGCTGCATGATACCGCACTAAGCAGCAATGCGCTTTTCACACAATCTAGCCTGCTTGCGCTGAGCTCATTTACCAAAGCGAAAGAGTTTATACGGATTTGTATTCCGTACGACTCCAACCGGGTTTAAAAAGTTTCCTCGCGACATGGTTTAAAGCTTTCCCGAGACAAAACTAACCGGATATACCTAACTGGATATATCAAAACCAAACCGGATTCTGTCGCTGAAGTTTTTATAGGTCAAGCCTAGATTAGCTCAGCTCATTGTGAAATACAATCTCGTTCGTATCGACGTCTTTTTCACGGATGTGTTGCAGTCTGCCTTTAGGACCAAAATGTTGAATTCCTAAAATGTTGAATTCTCAAAATGTTGAATTCCTAAAATGTTGAAAAAATTCAACATTTTGCGAATTCCCAAAATGTTGAATTCTCATAATGTTGAATGAAAATTTTTCTAAGTCCCAAGTGGTCTTGATACTGTTTCTACTATAGGTTTTCCCAAAATGTTGAACAAAATTTTTCAAAGTCCTAAATGGTCTTCATACTGTTTCTAATATAGGATTTCCCAAAATGTTGAAAGTGTAATTTTTATAAGTATTTGACACTCATGTTTAGTGACCTACATTTTATGTGACAGCTGTCAAACTTGTTACTCATTTATGTCGTAAACTATGCATCCTGGACTCCTAGTTTCTTTGAACAAGTTGTAGGTATTGGCAAGACCAACATTTTATGTGACAGCTGTCAAACTTGTTACTCATTTATCTCGGAAAATATGCATCCTGGACTCCTAGTTTCTTTGAACAAGTTGTAGGTATTGGCAAGACCAACATTTTATGTGACAGCTGTCATACTTGTTACTCATTTATCTCGGAAAATATGCATCCTGGACTCCTAGTTTCTTTGAAGAAGTTGTAGGTATTAGCAAGACCAACATTTTATGTGACAGCTGTCAAACTTGTTACTCATTTATCTCGGAAAATATGCATCCTGGACTCCTAGTTTCTTCGAAGAAGTTGTAGGTATTGGCAAGACCAACATTTTATGTGACAGCTGTCAAACTTGTTACTCATTTATCTCGGAAAATATGCATCCTGGACTCCTAGTTTCTTTGAAGAAGTTGTAGGTCTTGGCAAGACCTACATTTTGTGATAGCTGTCAAACTTGTTACTCATTTATCTCGGAAAATATGCATCTCGGACTCCTAGTTTCTTTGAACAAGTTGTAGGTATTGGCAAGACCAACATTTTATGTGACAGCTGTCATACTTGTTACTCATTTATCTCGGAAAATATGCATCCTGGACTCCTAGTTTCTTTGAAGAAGTTGTAGGTATTAGCAAGACCAACATTTTATGTGACAGCTGTCAAACTTGTTACTCATTTATCTCGGAAAATATGCATCCTGGACTCCTAGTTTCTTTGAAGAAGTTGTAGGTATTGGCAAGACCAACATTTTATCTGACAGCTGTCAAACTTGTTACTCATTTATCTCGAAAAATATGCATCCTGGACTCCTAGTTTCTTTGAAGAAGTTGTAGGTCTTGGTAAGACCTACATTTTATGTGACAGCTGTCAAACTTGTTACTCATTTATCTCAGAAAATATGCATCCTGGACTCCTAGTTTCTTTGAAGAAGTTGTAGGTATTAGCAAGACCAACATTTTATGTGACAGCTGTCAAACTTGTTACTCATTTATCTCGTAAACTATGCATCCTGGACTCCTAGTTTCTTTGAAGATGTTGTAGGTATTGCTAAGACCTACAACTTCTTCAAAGAAACTAGGAGTCTAGCAGGTAAAGTTTTCGAGATAAATGAGTAACAAGTTTGACAGCTGTCACATAAAATGTTGGTCTTGCTAATACCTACAACTTCTTCAAAGAAAGTAGGAGTCCAGGATACATAGTTTAGGAGATAAATGAGTTACAAGTTTGACAGCTGTCACATAAAATGTAGGTCTTGCCAAGACCTACAACTTCTTCAAAGAAAGTAGGAGTCCAGGATACATAGTTTAGGAGATAAATGAGTTACAAGTTTGACAGCTGTCACATAAAATGTAGGTCTTGCCAAGACCTACAACTTCTTCAAAGAAAGTAGGAGTCCAGGATACATAGTTTAGGAGATAAATGAGTTACAAGTTTGACAGCTGTCACATAAAATGTAGGTCTTGCCAAGACCTACAACTTCTTCAAAGAAACGAGGAGTCCAGGATACATAGTTTACGAGATAAATAAGTAACAAGTTTGACAGCTGTCACATAAAATGTAGGTCTTGCCAAGACCTACAACTTCTTCAAAGAAAGTAGGAGTCCAGCATGCATAGTTTACGAGATAAAAGAGTAACAAGTTGGACAGCTGTCACGTAATATTTAGATCTCGTCATGGGAGTCAAAGACTTAGAAAAATCACACATTCAACATTTTGGGAAATCCTATAGTAAAAACAGTATCAAGACCATTTGGGACATAGAAAAATTACATTCAACATTTTGGGAAAACCTATAGTAAAAACTGTATGAAGACTATTCGACACTTAGAAAAATTTCGTTCAACATTTTGAAAAGTTCAACATTTTAGGAATTCAACTTTATAGGAAACTAAGTTCAACATTTTGGGAATTCAACATTTTGAGAATTCAACATTTTAGGAATTCAACATTTTGACAATATCTAACTTTTTGAAAGACTTCAATTCTTCTCTCAGGTAGACTTTGATAGGGATGACGAAAACGAATAGATGGTTGAAAGGTTAACAAAATCGAATAGCTTTTTCTATAGCATATTCATTCATCCATTTCAACCAGTATCGCGCGGTAGGTATATGAAATTACGGCAACTGACGTCGACGACTTAGCTCCGATGAATCGGCGCAATCTGCGGCGTGGATGAGTCAGCCTCTTCACTAGCAATTTGGCCACTATTCACCGGCCTCTCCCATCGGAAACCACATGAAAGATTACCCACTCGCCAGAATGGCCATGTAGCTAAAAAGCAAAGTTAATGCCGACCGGCTTTCAGCCGCCGAAAAGGTTAAAATTTTACGAAAAATACATTTTTAATTGTAGAGATACAAAAACTTTGGTCGGAGAGAATTATAAAACAAAATGAGATTTTCCGTTGTTACAGTTTTACAGTGAAATAAATTTCGGTCTTTTTTGATGTAGCTCAAATAAACTATTCATCAAAACAGACTGTGATCCGTTTCGTTTTGAATTCATCATTCTGTGAAATAAAAAAGCTAGCATAAAATATTAATAATCAACTAGATAGATAGCATTTTTTGTGAATGAAATTTTGCATCACTTTCAATCTTTATACGTAAAAATAGTTTCCTTTTTTGTTCAAATTTGGACTCTATAAACCGTCTATAAACTTTTATACCGAAACACAAAAGGTATTTTGTTGTCGGTAGTAATTAAAATATGCGTAGGTTCGGTATTAAATTGCAACGGATATTATTCTTAATTTGCATAGTAACAATTTCAGCAAATGTTGTAGTAATATTTTTAGAAAACGTATTTTTTTAAGTACAATAGGGTACATAGCGTTGCTCGGGTCTGCTGTGCTCATCGTAGGCAAAACTTCTGTACATTATAATATTATACAGTGCGCTTTACTACACGCGATTATATCCATTTCACAGGTCACGTAGTAAATCGCACTACATACCGTGATTATTCAGGTTTATTCTAATATTCTATGCTATTGGTATTCACAGCTCTGTTAGCAAAGGTCCTAACTCAGCGGTGCAAGCTTTTTATGCTATTTGTACTCACCACTCAATCAGAGAGTTTCTTCACTCGGAAGTGCAGGCACGTGCGCTGGCTGACGTCGTAAGTTGCTTTTATACGATTACTATGCTAAGCTAATTCTGATTCTATGCTATTGGTACTCACCGCCCTGTCCGCAAGGTTCCTCACTCGGCAGTGCAGGTACGCGAGCTGACCTACGGCGGCGGTAGCTTGTATACTATTGCTATGCTTTTTCTAATGCTATGCTATTGATACTTACTGCTCTGTCGGCAAGGTTTCTCACTCGGCAGTGCAGGTACGTGGGCTGGCCCACGGCTGCGGTGGCTTGTATACTATTGCTATGCTCTGATGCTATGCTATTGGTACTCACAGTTCTGTCATCCAGGTGTACGTGGACTGACCTTTGGCGGCGGTTACTTACTTATTATGAAAAAGATTTTGAGCGGAAGATTTAGGATCAAACCCACATTCAAATGTAGAACATTTTATTATGTTATATCTATGCTAACTCTCAAGCCTGAAGCTATGCTATTGGTACTCACCGCTCTGTCCGCAAGGTTCCTCACTCGGCAGTGCAGGTACGCGGGCTGCCCCACGGCGGCGATGGCTTGTATACAATTGCTACTCTAACTCTGATACTAAACTATTGGTACTCACCGCTCTGTTGCCAAGGTTCCTCACTCGTCAGTGCAGGTACGCGGGCTGCCCCACGGCGGCGATGGCTTGTATACAATTGCTACTCTAACTCTGAAGCTATGCTATTGGTACTCACCGCTCTGTTGGTAAGGTTCCTCACTCGTCAGTGCAGGTACGCGAGCTGGCGCATGGCGCAGGTTGCTTGTATGCTATTGCTAAGCTTTGGTGCTATGCTATTGGTACTCACCGCTCTGTTGGCAAGGTTCCTCACTCGTCAGTCCAGGTACGCGGGCTGCCCCACGGCGGCGATGGCTTGTATACAAATGCTACTCTAACTCTGATGCTATGCTCTTGGTGCTCACCGCTCTGTCAGCTATGTTCCTCACTTGGCAGTGCAAGTATGCGGGCTAGCCCATGTCGGTGGTGGCTTGATACAATCGCTACTCTAACTCGGATGCTATGCTCTTGGTGCTCACCGCTCTGTCAGCTATGTTCCTCACTTGGCAGTGCAAGTATGCGGGCTAGCCCATGTCGGTGGTGGCTTGATACAATCGCTACTCTAACTCAGATGCTATGCTCTTGGTGCTCCCCGCTCTGTCAGCAAGGTTCCTCATTCGACTGTGTAGGTATGCAGGCTGACCTATAACGTAGGTGTTTGTATACTATTGCTATGCTAATTCTGATGCTATGCTATTGGTACTCACCGCTCTGTCCGCCAGGTTCCTCACTCGGCAGTGCAGGTACGCGGGCTGCCCCACGGCGGCGGTGGACTCGCGCTTCGTGCTGTTGTCGAAGTAGGGCTGCCCTAACGGCTCCCAGCCCCCGCCGCCGGCTGATACACCTGCAATTTGATTATAATATCAAGATTGGATTATACATCACAAGTCATGTCGTGTGATGCCGCCTTAAAATGAAATAATCGAAATTCTACTCGTGGGAATCGTCCAGAAAATGGGCAGCAGCGTTTAATTTGCACTGGGCTCGTCTATAAGACGCGGCGAATACGGCACTATTGGAAATACCGCTATAGTCCCCATATTGGGCAGTGATCTGTTGTGGCTGATAAGGTAAGGTTATCAAGATAGATTTTCACCGATAACTGAATGAATTATTTTTAGATTAAATTTTTTTGACAGCCGGATAAGAAAAAACACCGTCTGGTACTTAAGTACCTACAGAAAATGATTATATTTATTATGGTCTCAACTTGTGCATGAAATAAAAGTCATTTGACTTAATTTTATTAAATTTGTTACGCTACGCTGTGGGCTAGTTCGTTTGTCTTTTAAAAGGTACTGAACTCACCAAACTCACGAGGGAGTCAAATGGCAACAGTTTAATTCACTTTCAAACCGCGAACTCTTAATTATGTTTACCATAAGTTTAAGTCAAACATGATTTTAAAATTGGTCTGTGAAGTTTTCGAATACAACTAGTGAATGTTATTAAATCTATAGCATCCAATACATATTTTTAATATATTAATAATGGGATACCGTCGTTTTGCATATTGTTGAAGTTCCTAATATAGTTTGGGCATAACATGGTTCGCATAAATTTCTTTGTCATACTATTTGTTCGGCATAATCTTTTTATGTCATACGCATTTATAGTCATACTAGTCGCTTGTCCTATTTTCTTTTAGACTAATTTTGAGTCGCATAAATTGTTATCTGTCATATTGATCAATGAGAATAATATTTTTATGGAGGACATTACATTCAAACACATTTCTATGATTCTCATTTACTCTTGCTGTAAATTAGACGCGTAACGCGTACATAAACAGGGGCGGGTGCGAGCGAAGCGAGCACGAGAGTTCGGGGCACCCCGAATCGGTTAGGTTAGGTTAAGCAGGCTACGACGGAAGCAAGCACAGCGAGCGTAGCGAGCTGGCTTGCTTCCGTCATGCCTGCGGGTTAGGTTGACATTTATGCATGCCTTCTCGCTCGTGCTTGTTGCTTGCTGCTTTATTGCTTGCATGCATGCTGCTCGCTTGCTTAAATGCATGACGGGGAAGAGAGCGAGCAGCCCCCCACGGTAGAAAAAAAACTATAACCCATTTTCGGTAGGTTAGGTTGTGTTAGGTTGACATGTTTGCTTGACATGTATGCTTGCCTGCACGCTGCATGGTATGCCTGTTTTTTGTAGAATAGTTTTGAACAATATGCGGTATAATAATTATGCGTATTTAAAATTATGGCAATGAATAATATGCCTATTTATCTTTATGCTTATGGACATTATGACTCTGTAATTCATGCCAAAACGGTTATGTGTATTGAAGTTATGACTTGAATTCATTATGACTAGTGATCGTATGCATAATAAAAATATGGCTTAAAATATGCATCCCGACCCCAATCCATTAATAATATATATAAATTGAATATACACAAATTGATACCAAATATGTTAAATCAAGGTAGAAAGAAAAGCGACATTAATAGTATGGAAGCCTGTTTTTTATTTTATTTATATTTTTTGAACCAATAGATAGGGTAAGTCCGGGATATACGCCCAAGCGGGATATGTGCCTCAGTACAGTTGTGTGAAAAGTAAAACACACACACAAAAAATTACTCTATTATACAATTGCACACCCTCCCCTCTTCAGTGTGCCACAAAGCGTTGGCGCTTGCTGATATGCGTAGGAGTGTTTAGACGGCGACGTGACAAACAGTCGGAATTTTACTTTATGGACGAATTTTGGCCTTCAATAACTTTGGATTTACCAAGTAAGTGCACTTTCTTTTTACGTACAAATAAGGACTAGGGTATGTAGTTTGTTAATAAAGCAATTTTTAAAATAAAATATTAGTATTTAGAATTTATTTGTGATTAGGGCAAATATCCCCGTGAAAAAGTATATGTGCCCCGATATTTTTTGGGATATGTGGCCCTAAGGGCAGCCTGAGCGACGATGCAGCCAGCAAAAGAGACGACGCAGCCAGCTAAAGAGGTGACGCAGCTAGCCAAAGAGACAACGCAGTTAATCAAACAATTAAAGCAGCCAATATTCAAAAGAGAACCAGAGACGACGCAGCCAACCAGAGACGACGAGCCAGTCAAGGAGACAACGCAGCCAGCCAAGGAGACAACACAGCCAATCAGAGACAAAGCAGCCAGCCAAGGAGACATTATGGCCAACCAAAGTCAAAGCAGCTAGTCAGGGAGACAATACAGCCAACCATATACAAAGCAGCCAGCCAAGGAGACAACGCAGCCTACCAGAGACAAAGCAGCCAGCCAAGGAGACAATACAGCCAACCAGATACAAAGCAGCCAGCCAAGGAGACAATACAGCCAACCAGATACAAAGCACTGCAGCGAGCCAAGGAGACAACGCAGCCTACCATAGACAAAGCAGCCAGCCAAGGAGACAACGCGGCCAACCAGAGACGATGCAGTCAGCCAAGGAGACAATACAGCCAACCAGATACAAAGCAGCCAGCTAAGGAGACAATACAGCCAACCAGATACAAAGCAGCCAGCCAAGGAGACAATACAGCCAACCAGATACAAAGCAGCCAGCCAAGGGGACAATACAGCCAACCAGATACAAAACAGCCAGCCAAGGAGACAATACAGCCAACCAGATACAAAACAGCCAGCCAAGGAGACAATACAGCCAACCAGCTACAAAGCAGCCAGCCAAGGAGACAACGCGGCCAACCAGAGACGATGCAGCCAGCCAAAGAGACAATACAGCCAACCAAATACAAAGCAGCCAGCCAAGGAGACAACGTGGCCAACCAGAGACGATGCAGCCAGCCAAGGAGACAATACAGCCAACCAGATACAAAGCAGCCAGCTAAGGAGACAACGCGGCCAACCAGAGACGATGCAGCCAGCCAAGGAGACAATACAGCCAACCAGATACAAAGCAGCCAGCTAAGGAGACAACGTGGCCAACCAGAGACGATGCAGCCAGCCAAGGAGACAATACAGCCAACCAGATACAAAGCAGCCAGCTAAGGAGACAACGTGGCCAACCAGAGACGATGCAGCCAGCCAAGGAGACAATACAGCCAACCAGATACAAAGCAGCCAGCTAAGGAGACAACGTGGCCAACCAGAGACGATGCAGCCAGCCAAGGCGACAATACAGCTAACCAGATACAAAGCAGCCAGCCAAGGAGACAATACAGCCAACCATATACAAAGCAGCCAGCTAAGGAGACAACGTGGCCAACCAGAGACGATGCAGCCAGCCAAGGCGACAACGCAGTTTTGTTGTTGTCTGTTTGCTAAAATAATAAATATGTACTAATAAATGTATGTTTATATGTTCAAAATATTTATTTCTTGCCAAGGGCAAATATCCCCACCAAAGGCATATATCCCCATCAAATAAATCGCTCTGGGGCAAATATACGGCATGTGAGGCATCTATCCCGGTTTGCAGTTTTATTTTTAACTTGGAATATACAGATCAGTAATAGAATTGTTTTCAAAAAACCATTCAAAATCAATAAGTAATGGTCCAAAGTTTGGATATTTATGAAAATCATGTGCTTATTATTTTTAAACAAAAAGATATGAAAATAATAAAAATTGTTGGGCATATATCCCGGACTTACGTAACCAACAAATAATGTTGTTATAGCGGCAACAGAAACACGGAATCAGTTCAATTTTCAACTCTTTAACGTATACTATAGACAGCGTCTCGCTGCATTCGGAGTCATAAAACGTGAAGTAATAAATAATCTAATCTAATCTAATCTGTTTAGTAGTAAATAATTAATTTAACATATTAGATGTGTTTTGAATTTTTTAATTTTTAAATGCCTTTATTACACTACGCTCTATGACCCCGACTGCAGCGAGTAACTGACTATAATTATATTATGGTTTTTTAAATACAGCCTGGTGACAGACGGGCACATGAACAGAAAGACAGCGAAGTGTCAGTACCAGGGTTCCATTTTCACCCTTTGAGTACGGCATCCTAAAAATTGCATTTTACACAACGTCTGACAAAAGTTTGAGACTCATTCAGAACACTGTGTATCACTATAGTGACCAGCCTGTCTCCTATAATGGAAATATATTTATCAACTCTTATTATAATCCCTTAGTCGCGCTTCTTACGAAACTCTGGGACAGATATGGGGTGATGCTATTCTAAGCCGGCACCAAACGGAAAACTTTTTTTAAACAAAACTAAATAGCAATTTATTCAATAAAATTAATTAAATAACAAAACCATTAAATATCGAAAATAGACTGTATGTCAAATATGCAAAGTTTGCACCAATAGGAGCCGTGAGAATGACTGGAAATTGAAACTTCGTAAACTTATAAGTATTCATTACTATCGTAAATACAGTTTTTAGTTGTAACTCACTTTATGCACGTGTGTTTTAATTTAATGACAGCTCTTTCTTTTACCATGATCGTTCTCGTTTACCATGATCTAATGAATCGTTAAACTTTTTTAGCACTCGCGATTACTTTTGTTGCGATGCGATAGTTTTTTAGGTAAATAAGCGATTTACCTGGAAACCCGGCGTTTCGACTGAGTTAATTAATCGAGTTAATTGAACGATAACAATGTTACAATTTACCAAGTGTGCGGATGGAGAATGGCTGAAGAAGGCTTAACACGCAAGTGGGTCATTCTACAGAACAACGAAATTTGTGTTCGCGACTTATAAATTGAAAAGTATCGCTTGCAGAAGGGCACTTTTTGTTAACGTTTGAAATGGCTACTTATTCTACATGACAGCCGACAATATGAACCAATAATGTAATAATTTAGCCGATTTTTTTTGTCAACAGTACGTGACATGTCACGTCCTGTCGACTGTTCGCGTGAGCCCGGCTAAGGTTTAGCAGCAATTATAAAATTAACTTATATAATTATGACACCACAGATCCTCGATAATTAACTTCTATATCCTTAACTTATCACTTCTAAAATAACAAAAAATTATGTCCAGAACAAAAGAATTTACAAGTGATTCTACAAACGTTATAAAAATCTTGTCACTTCTGTCGACAGTTCAAAAATTAACTCTCAAATTAAGAATTATGATAATTTTAATAATTTATTTAGATTAAAATGGCAATACTATAGTCATTTGTTAGGACAAATGCAAAAAATTGCGTTTGAGCGTTAAATTGTAACCCAAAAATGATTTGAGAACTAGTTCTACAGCCATGTCAAAGTTAACGAGTCACTTCTAAATTGGATATACAAAAGATAAGCAACGGATTAAAAATAATTCGTGAGTTGAGCCTTGTTTGAAACGTTGATATTTATTCTAAAACTGATTGAATTCAATATAAACTCAGTATTTTATTGTTTTTGTGACGGTATTGTAAAATTTCTCACATCTGTCGACGTCATTCCTGTTGACAAAGTTGTCGACAGAAGTGATATTTGGCGACAGAAGTGACTTTTTTGGGTAATTGCACGGTAATAGATAAAAAAGTTTTTAATTTTTTTAACTAATTGTCTTTAATATACTGCTTAAAGGTGAATTCATCAATTCCGTAGCTTAAATCGTTAGTATTTTTTGGGATCGTCACCTATGACTTTCCACTATAAAATAAAGGTTTATCGTCGTAAAAAATACATAATTTGTGGCATTAATAACTTTGCTCTTTATTTCCACCAACTATCTCGCATAGTTTCTCCGGACTTTATTCAAAGGTGAACAATATTCTCCAAAAAACTCGTAATCAGTTCCACCAAAGCACAGGCTTCAAGACAATCACTAGATTTAGTTATCTGTTGCTTACTGCTTACCACATTATTTTTACAAGAATTCCCAGGTTTTTTGGTTTTATAAAATGTGCTTTTGAAGCGACGGTGATATTACTGATGATAGGCAGACACCACGACAACATCCCAAAACCTAACAGAGTGAACCCCAAATAATTCAATCAGAATAACAGAAAAGTGAAAATATTTTGGGTTAGGGCTTTCTCATTAGCGATGATAACGCTTTACTA
Organism: Phthorimaea operculella; assembly: GCA_024500475.1. Taxonomy (NCBI): domain Eukaryota; kingdom Metazoa; phylum Arthropoda; class Insecta; order Lepidoptera; family Gelechiidae; genus Phthorimaea; species Phthorimaea operculella. The sequence continues at coordinate 4,123,835 of JANFCV010000002.1, read as the reverse complement.
ATTAAGGTCTATCATCGACTAAGAATGTTATCGTCATCACCCGACGAAGATTCTTTTTTTATTATTGTCGACATAAGTGATGTCAGTTCTGTCGACATTTCTTGGTATATTTTTTTTAACTGAAATTTAGTAGTCGGATACCGGTTGACTTGAAAACATTATGACTTATAATGTTTAATTAAAGTTTAGTACTACTTTTTACTTATGTACCGATTTTGTTTATGTTTAAACATGTGATATTCATCACTTCTGTCGCCATGTGTGTCACGTCTGTCGACGTACAAAAAGTGAAAATTTAATTTTTATCGATTAATTTTGAATATTGATCTGTAATACTATTTTTGTAAAGTTAGTATGACACCAACATGTACTTCAAGCTAAAAAAACTTAATAAAAGTACAATTTTTAATTTATTTATTTTTATTTGCCACTTCGTAGAACCACCCAAGTAGGCGAATAGAGCGAGTTAACGAAACGCGCCAGTTTGTGAAACGAGCAAGTTGGCTTACCACTCGTACTCCAAATCGATGTAATGTTTGGATTTTCGCGAAGTGAGCAACGTCAACGAAAAATAAATGATATGCATATTTCGGACAGACCACTTCCACTTATGTCGAAGGGAAGCAGAATAGGTTTTTCGTCTAGATATTGAGATAGCGGAATCTCTTGCCAAATAAGCGCCGGCCGCATACCTCGCCACTCGGCCCACAATAACATACTGCGTGGGGCCCTTGTCTCAGCGAACATAGGCAAAGCTAGAACCAAACGGGATTGTTCGTTCTAAAGGCAAGAGGCCCGATGGGGTAACTTTCATCCCCTGGCAGAGAAGCAAGTGTATTTGAATTTTGATTAAGTTTATTAATTTGTCTATTGTTCCTAATTTGAGATGGGTAGGTACAGATATTGATAAAATAAGGTGTCGAGATATATTTTTATAATGGCATCTTCAGCCCCATTGGTTTAAATTGTTAGCTAAATTTAATTATTTTATTGTACTACGTTAACCTGAGGACGTGCCAAGGACTTTCGACAGAGTACGCAGTGGCAGACCAAGCTTTTTTTTACATATTTTTTCAATGGTTAACTGATGCCAGCACTTTCATTGTGGTACCTTATGGCATATTTTTTACGAAAAAATATCTTTAAAAAATTTCGATTATTCTTATGTTTCGGCAGGATGGGCTCTGGCAGACCTGGGTCTTTCGACTTGTTTAAGTCTCGGTTAACGATCCAAACCTAGCCTATCGTGGTACCTTGTGAGATAGGCACTTGTTATGCCCTCGGCTCTTTCAACAAAACCTTTTAATTTAGTTTATTAAACCTTACTTACAACACAGCGCAAAGGTATAGTCAAGTAAAGCTTCTTGATACTATTCCTACAGCGTGCAATGATCTACGCGCGATAGATATTGAAATTCTGAACTAGGGTTGAATATTATAATTTAAAAAAATCTTTGTTGTCATTTTTTTTATTTTATCCTGTTCTATGTCCCACTGCGGTGTCATTATTAAAAACAAATTCATTTTATTACATCTACAGAACTCGTGGCTTAAAGAAACGCAGTACATCTCCTAACACCCTGCATATGACCGCGTTTAGTATGTTCTTAGACGTTTTCTTTCCATTCGTACAGGGTCAAAATTTAACAATTATATAAATCACAAGCTAATCTCTACTACAGAGAATTAAAAAAATTAGAGAATTAGAGAAACTCTAAATCTACAGAGAATTTTGAAAACTGTAGTTTTTTATTACATCAAAATCGGTTCAGTATTTTCAGAGATAAAGCGTTGCAAAATCAAATAGGTAAGCTTTTTTAAAAAAAATCGTACCGGCGATCGTATGAATCGTGCCTTGTGACGTCACGATCCCGGAACCTTGTATAGGTTCGATTTTTAATTAATTTTTGACGTTAAGAGGCCTAATGGTAAGGTTATGGTTTAAAGGTAGGAAGGAAAGTAGCAAGTTTTCCTAAATTGTATACCTACACGGGAAGTATTTTACAAAATTTCATATTCAATTTATCAAGGATTTTCATCGCTTTGGCTACATCCAATCTCTAAAGAATGGATTAGTAGCTTGGAATTAGTTGTAAAACTATCCTGGTAGATAAAGCCCTACCACGCGTTAGTGGAATGAGCCGCTGTAGCCCAGTTGGAAGAGGAGTCACCAGTACAGATAGCGAAGATTGCTGGTTCGAATCCAGCCTGCGGTGAAATTTTGCAAGTTTTCCTAAATAAAACATTCTAGTTTTTAATGTAAAACTTATATTGGTCTTGTCCCATTTATCTAATTGTCTTGTCTGCCCCAGTAAGTACAAAATTGTTCGCTAATAAGCACTTACAACAAGGATGTGAATTAGGTTTGTCTTTCTTTAATTCAAAATTCATTACCTAACCTAGGTATATTTTTACTAAAATGTCTATTTGGTTTGCTTTCTAGAATACTATAACTCAAATATTAAGAAAATTAAATAATAATTGAAGAAAAATACATGGAATTAAAGTTGCCATCCTGTCAAGTCTGGTTCATTGCACACATAATGAGTATAGATACGGCCATGCTTGAAAATATTATATTGATTTAAAAGACTGTGTAACCTACAAAATATGAAGGTCTTTCAGTCAAACAGCTGTACTTTTTCACTTGTCCGTAATATTTAAAATGACATATACCCGAACATTTAAACTTCTATTTGGTTTTATGAAGTGGATTGGAGAGATCCAAGTGTATCTCAAAGTGAAATCAGAGGTCGACTTGGTCGAAACATTCTTTATTATTTACTAGCGTTCAGTTCGTGGCTTCATCCGCTGCAACTCATTTTCCCGGCATGTGTTATACATATAAACTTTATTCTTGAATCACTATAACTGTTACAAAAAACTGCATAATAATTGCGTGATTATTTTTTTTTTTAGTCTTTATTTTTAAGGAGGGTTTTTTCTTAAAAGAATATGCCACCCTCATAGTTCTACAAAAGACTTACACTATCTACGTCTAATCCCAACATTAACTAATTTATACAAGGCTCTTGCTGATCTTGAAGTAGGTTCCGCAAGGATACTGTTACAGAAGCCCACTTCATTATTAAAATTAAAACGATACATAAATTCATATCTCTCCGGTTCATTCCGGACACACTCCATCAGTATGTGGTATACATCCTCAATCGTACCGCACTCACTACAATTGGGCGAGGGAGTTTTACGCATAAGAAAAGCAAAACTGTTCAGAGGAATGTGACCGGAACGAAGCCTAAGAGCCGTGGTAATTTCATTTCTGTTCATACTACAACTTTCAAACCAAGGAACTCTGCAAAGACCCGGCTGAACAGTTTTATACCAAATCCCCTTCATTAAAGATCTTTGATTGAAATATTCGTGCTATAATTCAATACAGTGCTCCCTAACCATATACAGTATTTCCTGATAATAAGGCATACAGTCAAAGTCAATACCATCAGATATTGCACTTTTAGCCAACGTATCTGCCTTTTCATTACCAACCAGTCCTATGTGTGCAGGGACCCACTGGAGCACTACTGTCTTATTTGATTGACCCAGTTTCAACAATAAGTCCAAAACATCATAGGCTATCGAGGACCCTCGCGAAGACGAGGTACATCGAGCCACGTGTTGCAACGCGCTTTTAGAGTCTGATAGTATTACGAACTTATCATAGCTGATGATAGTACTAATATAAGATAAGGCTTCTAAAATTGCTATCAGTTCAGCACGCATTACTGAAATATTTGACTTAATTTTGAATCTGGCACTAAAATTATTTTGTGGGTCATAGAACGCTGCACCTAATAAATGATTCTCCTTGGAACCATCAGTATAAATTTTATAATAATTTGAATAACTTTTCAACAGTGTTTCATTGCAGAGTTCTCTTAGGTGGTTACTAGAATAATTACTTTTACTTTTATTCACTAACTCAATCTCACTTCTAATGGAAAGATTCACACTGCTGGCCCATGTATTCAAAGAAAACATTTTTATCTGTGTACACTGATACATAGATATACCATTAAAATACCTATGCGCTTTAATCAATACGGGAAGATTTTTACGGCTCCAATACGTGTTTTGACATAACTGGTCTAAAGTAATTAACAATTTGATAGTTTCATTGTTGCGAGTCGAGTTACATTTTAACCAGTATTTAAATGCTAAATAGGTTCTTCTTAGACTTAATGGAGGAATACAAAGTTCATTTTCCATAACATGTATCGGGGTAGTTTTAATAAAACCACCTATCACTCGCAGACACTGATTTTGAACTTTGTCTATTTTACTTAAATTTGAATTGCAACTACTGTCATATAGAAAACATCCGTAATCAAGTCGACTACGTACTACTGCCATGTAAAGGCGCCTTAGATGAGTTTGATGCACCCCCCAACCAGATCCCCTTAAAACTTGCAAAATATTTATAAATTTAAGTACTTTTTCTCGAATTTCGTTAATGTGTTTTGACCAAGTTAAAGTCCTGTCTAGCCATAAACCTAAATATTTTACTACTTTAACTACCTGTACACATCGCTCATTAACCTTAATATTCATGATGTCATCCCTGTAACCTCTTTTAAAAATACACATCTTTGTTTTATCATTAGAAATTTCTAATCCCATCTCACTTAACAATTTAACTAAATAATTTAGAGCAACCTGTATACTACAACACCCCTCAGATACACTATTGCAACTTGCGTACAAAACAAAATCATCAGCATACTGAGACGCCTTAACATTCGTAATATACCTACAAATATTATATGTCACAATATTAAATAATAAAGGTGATAAGGGGTCACCTTGAGCTAAACCAATATTAGTACTTCTTATTAACTCATAACCGTCTATCTGAATTTTAAGGTTTCTGAGACTTAGAAAGTTCCATAAGTAAACACATAGTTTAGAGCCCACTCCAATACGATCTAAAATCAGAAGCAAAGATGTAATATCCACATTATTGTAGGCATTATTTATGTCTACAAAACAAGCAACTGTAGGTTTCTTTTCCGAAAAACCTATTAATATTGTCGTAACTAATTTACTTAAATTATCGAAACATGAACTCATTTTCCGAAAGCCCGTCGTACTAGGTGAAAACAACCCTTTGTTCTCACAAAACCACTCTAATCGTTTATTCAATATATTGTGAAAAATTTTACAAAAGCAAGACAACATAGAAATTGGTCTAAGTGAAGATACATTATCTTGAATACCGCCCGCTTTAGGAATAGGTACAATTATAATATCGCGCCACTGCCTAGGAACGAATCCACTCTCATAAAACCGGTTGTATAACTGGACTAGTACGCTAATGGCGTTATCGGGCAGTCTTCTTATCATAGCGTATGTTATTCCATCACTGCCCGGGGAGGTATTTTTAATTGGAATACAGTTTTTTAACTCGTGAATTGAAATACTAGATTGTAATTGAATATTTTTCGAGAAGAATTCAGGTATATTAGGGTTAACAAAGTCGGGCGTTAAATTTTGTAATAATGATTTTGCTAAGTCTATATCAACTTGATTTCTTCTCTGCCGGTACCCCTTGATCCATTTCATTTTCTGCCAAACGTCAGTCGATGAGACAGAGTGGTCTAATGAGGTACAAAAGGTCTCAAAACTATCATTTCTCGCCTTGCGCATAACATACTGGGATAAATGTATTTTTTCTTTGAGGATATCGGAATTTCGAGGTATCGGATTACGTCGAAACTGAGAAAGGGCCAAACGACGTTCTGCAATAACTTTGGATAATTTTTCGTTCCAATATGGCCTTGAAATGAATTTACTACAGGGATCTTGACTGATTTTGATAAATAATTCAGTGGCAATATTTATGTAATCTATAAAAGTATCTGTAACAAACCCGAACCCGGGACTATGAAGGACTATACGCCTACAGGCACCGGCCTCTGATGTTATGAAGATGATGTCTTGAGTTCTAGATTTCATAGAAACCCATACCTCAAGCAAAGTGTAAATAATGGCTCGTGATATAAAAGTGATGTCTAGTTAATTATTGACCCATACGTTGTGTTTAAATAAAGTAATATGTAACCCAAAAATTCTTTTAAAGGTAATTGAGACATCTCTATACAAGCTATTATAAAAAAAAAGTGATTTTGATGAACAGGAGAAGGAAAGGACAGGAAACTGAACTCCAAACGGGCCCCCACTGCTACGCCCGAGGAATGTAGAAGCCCACAAGTCCAATAGATACCTTTCTGTATTCATAAACGCTCCATGTTCATCCCCACATAATCAGCCTTACGCATGCAAATTCTTCATGCATAAAACTTCATTGTAAAGATAACCACTAGAGCGTCCACCGAATACAAACGGTAAATTATCTGCTTCCCCCAGAAGAAGGATAAAAATATGGTGAGACGTGCGTCTCTGCTAATAGATGCGTCAGCCACAGACGCTTGTGGTGCTTAAAAAGCACCACGAAGAAGGATAGGTGATCAGATTCAGACGTCCTTTGCAGAACAACTGAAGTAGTTTAGAATAAACATTCTTATGACAGACCAAACTGACACCCAAGTGTCTAGTTGGTTAAGTAAGTAAGTATGTTGTAAGTAGGTATGTTATCAGTCAAATGACATGATTTCAACAATTATCTTTAGCTTTCCCTAAAGAGGTACCGGCAAGGCTGGTAAATGCACCGAATATGAAATTGCACTGGTCAGTCAGTCTCCACCCACATTTAACTCCTACGGAAGTCAGAATATAATATGAGAATGCTTTATGCAAGTCCCAAATCACATGTGAGCATACATTCCTATCAGTTGTAGACGGGAGAGCAATATTTTGCCCATCCCAATAGAGAGTAGATAGGATATGTTGATCACATGAACTTCCTGAGAGCATATGGGCTTCCATGACCAAAAGCTGCCATTACAACCATATCGAATGCTAGATAAGAAATAGATAGGTATTCGATGAAGATATGATAACAGTTGTCCCATGACATTTGATGACAACCATTGTAGTTAGTAGGTAAGTTGTAGTCATAGTTTCACTATGATGGGCACCATTTTAGCCAGTCATAAGAAGAACGTTAAGAACTTCATGACTAGGATATTACTTTAGATATGATTCATCTGAATCTGTTATAGGATAGGATGATAGGAAAGGATATTATCCATTCTACCAGCCATACATATTCTTAGATAAGAGTACTAACTAAGATATTATAGCAAGTACCATAAAATATTATCGTGGTAAGTGTTGTCCACGGCTGGACACATTCCCATTCTGAAGTACATTTTGTTTGTATAACAAAATATTGTTATAAATAAATGTTCGTCCACTGCCGGACATATTCCAATACTGAAGACTGTTTTCTTTGTGAGACAAAGAAACTGTTGTAAATGATTATTTGTCCACTGTTGGACATAACCAATAAATTAGTAGATATTTAACAATATCTATTTATGTATATTTCATAAACATTAATCAATTAAGTCCATAGTCGCTCAGCAACCATAGTACTTAAAATAGAAATCTGTCCACTGATGGGCCAAGCCAAACAGTAGGTAAGTAGATACAATATGTAAGTATGTTTTAACCACAGGAATTTTATCAAATAAATCCTTGATCGCTCAGCAATTATAGAATAGTAATTTATCCACTGATGACCACAGCAATTAATAGATAAGTAGATACCTAACCATATCTACTTATGTAAGTTTTAACACAGGAACTTTATGCTAGTAGCGCATAGCAATAATAAATTATGTTATTAATTTGGTTATTAAAGTCATATATATGGCATGATAGATAGACAAGTAAGGAATAGGAGTAATGGGATTATAGGGTATCCTACCTATTCCTAACATCTAATTTACCTATCTACCGACACACTAAATAGCCCAAATTTCCCTAATTAAAGATTAGATGTGGATACTATAAAGTTTATATGAAACAATCAGAACGCAGATTCTTTAAAACGACAACAAAACAAAGTTATTGCAATAAAATGACCTTAGCACTAAAAACCAAAGCATAAGACCATGTTCCGAATCTTATCAGCTTTCAATGAATACAAAACTATCAAGCATAGGTAATTAATATGTTTGTAAACATTCATATAGGGAATATATACTGCTAATAGGATTCGAAAGAAAGCATGAATTGTACTTATCCATCTGGAACTTGAAGCCACCAGCACACGAAGAACCAACAACGACGACATCCACAATGCCGATTCCAGTGCACGCTGAAGCACGCATCCTCTGCATCCAACAACACACCATACACGGGTTCAAAGCACTTTTCACCATCCAAACACACTCTCGAAACGAGGGGTGACCAGGCAAACGTCGATACTCCCTGGTCTGCGGCGCGACTCCACCAGGACTGATAGGTAAACTAATCACTGCACTAGGTATTCCTTTTCTGTCCTGGGAGACTTCACGATTCGAACTGAACTGCCCGCAGGCCGTATGGCTTGCTATTTTATACCAAAAAGCTTCGAACTTACGAGAAGAATAATGTTCTCGAAATCTGCTACTCATTACGATAGAAGATATTCTCCTCTCTTTCATACACATTTTAGAAGACATTCGACTATTCTAGATTTTTTTAGAATGTCTTGTTTCGCTACTTGTTGCCAGACACCAATTCAGGGAAGGGGCCACGACCCATCCTGACATCCAAGAAAACTTTTAGTGTATATTGAGTAAATCATGGGTTTACCAATATTATTAAACATTTATCGTTGGTTTATAGAATTTTTAGAAAATACATCAATTTTCTATAAACCGAAAGTGTGACTAATAGAATAAACCTTAGGTATTTCAGTCGCTATGGCACTATCATAGGCCTAGTAGGGCCCTGTCTAAAGTGACACCTTGCAGTTTCCGCTACTCGACAATAGATGGCAGCAGATTACACCACCTCGCGCACCCAACCTCACTTCAGTCACACACCCCTATCATTATAAATGCCACGAAAAATTATAAATGCCACTGCAAACGCTGATCAACTATCAGACTAATTATCCAAAATTATTTAGACTTGCAAATATGAACAATATAAAAAGAAAATAAACAAAACATTTCAATATTGCTTCACGCACATAGCGCCATCTCTCAGCCGCATTCCGAACCTCCATACCAAGCTTGACAGAACAGAACCAAACCCACAAGTATTGAATCACATCCCACAGCGGCGACACCAATAGATGTCGCTGTCCCGAATCTTTATAATTAATAAAGACCAGGATACAAGCCTTACATATCATAGTCCCTTTGTAAGTCATCAGAAAACCTAAAACTGTAAAATAAACTATACAATGTTTTTGAAAAGGATGACCAGTCTGCCTTCTTAAAGTTTCTTTTAAATATATAAGGTAACGTTTGAGTTATACCCAAAGAGAGCTTTATCATACGGTGGTCGCTTCCCAGTGTCTCATTAATTACATTGAAGTCAAATTGATTATGGAAGAGTTAGCGAATTCCACGACTGACAGACTGAGAAACGAGAAAACCGACATCATTTTAAAATCTTTTAGAATTTGAACTGTATTCAAATTCCAACTGTGTCGTAAGGTCACTTCCTTACCTGAAGAGATGAACTGAAATCGAAACAGTTGCCTACTTATTTTGCAAATATACTTTTCGTCTTTCGTTCTCTTTCACTAGTTCAGCGTAAAAACTGAACTAAGCTACATAAAGTTTAGCGATTGCCCCGCTTGGGTACAAGAAGCTTATCGTAGAGGACGAAACTCATACCGAGTTGTCGTAAGACACTCATGAGACCGATGCCTCGCAGATTCGCACCAGTAGTCCGTATGGACGCAGTTTCAAATTAACTTGAAGGGTATAAATGTATGCAAGTATGTTTGTTTAGTTCAGATTTTTATCTTTTTAGTCGGTACAAAGATACGTTGTGAACCAGAAAAGATCAGAGGCACAATAAATTTACGCATATCATTGGAAAATTTTAGCTCGTTTGGGAGGCAGGATAAAACGGGTTCAATCATTGATTGAAAAATAAAGCGTTAGAATTAGAACCATGAAACTGAAGTACAAAAAAGTATCATCATCATCTTTCTGCCCTTATCCCAATTACTTGGGGTCCGCGCAACACGTTTTGTTTGAACACAAAATCATGTTGCAAAAGGATTTGGCTATGTTTTATCTGACCGTACAAAGTACAAAAAAGTATACCTATGAAAAGAAAAGCGTTTTGTACAATGATATTATATGTAGGTTGGTTTTGTACGCATGGAAAATTAAAGCAAGAAACAAAGATTTTCAATTTTCCGTCAGTTTCAGACGAATATGGTTTGACAGACGCGTCCGTCGACGCAGCATTGTGCAATGCCTCGATGTTTGACATAAACCGTATCAGTATGAAGGTAGGGTGGAGAATCGAATGAATGACGCAGAAACGGGAGTTGCAAGTGTTTCTCGCCTAAATACGTATATAACTAGTATTTACGGGATTAGGCATTATTATCGAAACGAAAAGAGACTTTTCGGTAATACTCAGTAACAAAAACGTTTTTTTTCCGAAGGTAATTAACAAATATAAACCACCATAACAAGCAAATACCGGGCAAAATTTTAGTCGGTAATCAGTCAGTCATCTAAGTTTAAATAGTAATATAAATTTTCATTTTAAAAATTACATTTTTAAAACTCTGTGTATAAATCTCATTCTGCTTTATTATTTGATCCAAGGTTTATCCCTTCGCTGCGTCCATTAACCGATCCTTTCCAACGATAAAAACATACTTTGTTCCCCGTCACGTGCCGTTATTTTTTATCCCAACTCTTTAAGCATGAACCCGGCATTTTGTAAATATTTCATTACGAAGTCAGCGTATTGAAAAGACTGTTGTTTGAAAGATAAAAGAGATTCATTTGTATGAATTCTGAAACAAATTTGTGTTGGTCATGCTCACCCTTTGTTTGGGGTTCTAAATTTGGTGTAGTTCAAATTTACATTTTTTGCGTTCCAATTTATCTACGCCTTTGTGATGGTAGCATTTTTGTGTACGACGTGCTATTACGTAGTATGGAACCTGGGAATAGCGAAAGAGGAAGAGTTTTATCAGATGACAACTTTATTTAGATAACGGCTCCCCCATCTTGCTTGAGTATCGCGAAATATTTGTTCGAGCTTATTTTCCTCATAAACAGATTTTATTTATTGTTATCTTATGACCTCCATGACTAACAAAATAATATTTATTTATTCGAACAAAAATATATGAGGCAAAATACTTTTTATTGAGTGCACTAAAGATGCGTTCATTCGTATATTTGTTTTGCTAACATATCAAATTATGTAACCTTTAGGATTATTAGAACGCAAATAAAAAACCACAGAGCACGTGACATTTTGAGCTCAAAATAAAGTCAATACGTTGATAAGAATCCGGTTAACTTATAACCACAAATTATGAAGACGGTGCCTCCCTTTACAGTTGGCTCACTCAGTACTAGCGACAATTTTGACGCTTAATGGAATGAACTGGAATCTCAGAGGAACTCAAAGTAACTAAAAAGATGGTTGCCATTACCACAAATGTCATTTTCTTGAATTACAAATTGTCTCAGCATGATATTACGTTCTTGTATAAGATTTTGCTTTTTAATTCTAAGTAAGGTTCGAATGATCCTTAACTGTAAAATATTGTAAACAACCGTGAGACAGTTTGTAACTAAGATTAACTAAAGCGATTATATAGCGATTAGAGGTTCTTTACAATAAACCGTACCTATGGAAATTGAAAACGTTATATCATCATTTCAGAAATGTAAGCATTTATCAGTAGAGCTACTAATGTTAAACTCACAACTGCCACTTCCGCTTAGCAAGCGTATGATATTGATTAACTTTGTGAGTTCTCGTTAATCGAAATACAGTCCGTTCCAAATATTTTACTGAGAATCGCTATTACGAATTCCAGTAACCTAAGTATAATCGAAGTGTTTGCGAATATAGTCTAAAATATTATTTGTTTGGTGTTTGAGTTCGTTTAAAGTTTTATCTAACCAGTACATACTATTTTTCTCTTAACAGTAGGATAAACCTATCTTTTAATTTATAATAATTAGGATAATTTATGTGTAATATTATTAATTATCACTTAGAATTAATTAACTTTAGATAAGAAGAATGTTGTAAAGATTTTTCATAACCAACATATGTTGCGTTAGAAGTTATATGATTAACATACCTACCATCACTTGGTAAACATATTAATGACACACTCTTACACTAAATAAGGGCACTCTAAACCATCCGTCCATCCCGGTTTCCGGCTATTATTACTTAGACGGCGGTAGTTACGCAAACATATCAGAAGCGCACTAGTGGTTAAAAAACTGACACCTTAGTTTATCATGACACCAGGGTTCATCGGGTCGTTGAACGACTCGGTGTCCCACACGAAAAGAAAGAAAGATCATGACACGAAAAAAAATATTAAAATACAGAACCGTAAATTCAGAACCGGCTGGTGATAAGGAATAGCTTTCCTCAAGGAACATAGGTCAAATATGAAAAAAAAATTTGAATATCCGATACATAATTAGTGCCAATCAACTGATTTGAGTAAGTACACGAGAGATCAATAATTCTTTTTCATATTTCCACCTTGAGAAAGTTGTCCTTGTCACAAGTTTTCGTTATCGGTCAGTAGTGAAATTTCACCAAGTATAAAAAATTCACTTACCGAACAATAAAAATATGCAAGTGAGCTCTCCCGCCCACATTGTGTTATAGTCATTCACATCATCGTACACTGCACTCCTCACTCCCCGCACGCACTGAGTCTAAACCTTTTGTATGGGTTGTCCATCGCATAATAGTGTCTAATTTGCTCACTGTACCTGAAAATAAAGAAAACAATGCGTTAGTTTAGCGGTAATAGAAATACGTTATTAAGCTCTTTTACTATAAAGTTTTATAAGATACAGCCTGGTGATAGACAGACAGACAACGAAGTCTCAGTAATAAGGTTCCGTTTTCACCCTTAGGGTACGGCACACTACGATTTCTTTTCTTTTTTCCTAACCAGACTGGGAACAGATTCACAAAGTGAAAATATCAAATTTTGTGAGTGACCCCACCGGGAATTGAACCCGGGACCTTTGCGTGGCAGGCAGGCATACTAACCACTGCGCCACATCGGCTGTCAAATGAGTCACTACGAGTAAAAGATTGTAACTGGGGAGTATAGGTAAGCCAACTTGCTCGTTTCGCAAACCGGTGCGATATAGAGCAATCAGTATTATTTCCAGTTGCTCCATCCGATCTTACGCAAATGTCGTTTTGTGACCTACAAAATTATTGTTTTGTCCCGCTTAATTTAAACAATACAAGACAAATTTTACTTGACACAGACCAAACACAAATCAAGTAAATCGATGTTGAGTCACAACAGTCATTGTGAAGTTTCTATTGTTCTGGCGACAACAGTTTACGAAATGAGAACGCGAATGTTAAGGCTAATGTTTTAAATGTAGGGAATGGTGGGGACCTTGACATAAAGAAGTTTTCGTTTTAATGTGTTTGGGCTAACTTAGAGCATGTTAACGTGTAAATGAGTCTTTTAATGCTTGTCACACACGACGCGTGGTTTTGAGGTGTATGCCGGATCTATTTTATATGAATGTTTGTTTACGAAATCCCATACATACATACACAAACGAATACAAGGCATAACATTGCGGCTTCGTGGAAACATCAATTGGCTGCTTTCACAGGTCACTTGAATGTTAGCATCATGTAGAGTTGTGTACAATTCACCTATTAGAAGCAGTACTTTGTGTTACGCGCATTAATGATAAAAAAAAATTGTGTTCACTCTGTGTCCCCCTTAATAAAGATGCCGATTAAAGGTCTCAATATTTAGTCAGACGTCGTAATAGTAGCGCTAAATACCAAGCGGCAAATTGTACAAAGAATACAATCAACGAATACGCCTAAAACGCATGTATGCATGTATTTCATTATTTACGCTCAATACAAAAATCGGGGCGACCTGTTATTGGATATCAATATAAAAAAGCATGTATTAACAATAACGCCATAATATTAAGCTGTTGGTTGTCTAAATATCAATAAATAAAAAAAAAACCTAAATGAACTAAACTATACGTAGCAAAATGCTACGTCAGTTCGTAGCGAAATGCTACGTCTGTTCGTAGCAAAATGCTACGTCAGTTCATAGCAAAATGCTACATCGATACTTAGCAAAATGCTATTATACTTCGTTCTTTAGTAAAATTCTACATGAGCCGTAGCAAGACATTCTTGATTACTACGAAAATATAGTGTCGCATTTATACCTGTACATATAAAAATATTACGACCGAGTCAAACAGTTGTTACGTCTCTAAAAGCAGTAAAACAATGCCACGGTTTACAAGAACAACCTAATAAAATGTTTACGACACCACAACGACGAACCCCGCATAGAATTAAAAAGTAGAACTAAGTCTCATTCATACCCAAAGTTATGCAAAATTACAGGATTGCTCACAAAAAAGGAGTGTAATGTTTTTAGGGTTTATGTATGTATGTATGTGCGTTACTTTAAACCACTGCAACTCTTTAACCACTGAACAGATTCGATTGGGAATTGTATGAGAATAATCCTTACATTATCCCGGTTATGTCATAGGCTACGATATATTTCGTATAGGAAAATTGTTTTTCCACAAAAGCAGACGTGTCTTTGAAATATATACAGTAATTTTTCTTCTTATTTTTCAACAGCCGCAACAGTCCTCTGTTGAATATGGGCCTCCCCTTATTTGGGAAGTATTTATATTGCTTAAAAACAAATGAAATTGCTAATCAATAATTTCTTAATTTTGTCATTCAACAAAACCAAAGCTGACGAGTCTTTAATTAAAATTGAACTATTGTTCTCTTCAACAACTTTCAACAATGCTTTAAAGTTAAACAACTTTTAGTGGTCGTGTCGTGTTAATTGGCCGTCTAACTTCGCTGTAGGTAATTAAGTTAACGTTAAGTTAATAACTACTTAACTACTTATGCGAGTTTTGTGTGGAACTGAAGATGGTAACATGGGTTCCGAAAAATCAAACAAAAGCTGCTTTGGTTTTTGTACTTTTTGTATATGATTTGAAAATCACTACATAAAAAAAAACACAATTATTAAGTAGTACGCTATTTTGTCTACTACCTAGAAAAAGAGAACGAAAAATGGCAACATTATCGTTTGCGTCTTTTTCATATTACATGACATTTGAGTACCGGTTTACTTTGATTAATTTTGAAATTAAATTGTTCGTATCTTTTTAACCTATGGTTCTAAAAACAAGTAAAAAATACAGAATAATAGAGTTCTGTAGATCTCTAGGAAGAGGTGAAAAGAAAAAAAAGAAAATGTTTGTAGATATTGAGAAAAAGATATAAACAGGGTGATCAAATTTATACTGATTTTGGGGTTACTTTGATACCTACTCCTACCTACATACTACTACCTTTTCTTAGCATGGAATTTAAAAGTAACACGAATAACTTGTCCAAAACAAAAAGAAAAATAAAAATTGGTTAACAGGAACAAATGTTATTGATGTTTTTATACTTGGATCAATGACGCCCCGAAACACATTATGTACCGGATCAATGACGCCCCGCATCAAATTAAAGGACGCTGTGCCGTAAGTTTCAATGTTATGAAAACCAAAATTTGAGTTTTGGGTTCCTGAATATACACTACTATACAGTTCAGAAAAAAAAATCGTAAGACTTACATTAATTGAGCCGCATCTAAAGTTTTGCAACACTTTTTTAGCCATAAATCGATATAGAACCGAAAACATGCGGTTTATTTTTAAATATACTAATTTTGTCCAGCGCACCCGCAGAAAAGAAATTTAAATTTAATCAGTGTAGTCATCGCAAAAAAAAACTACCTAAATCAGTCCAGTTTTACGCAATTAGCATTTTCATGTGAACAGAAGTTTCGATCAAAGTCACCCCATGGTTCAAAGTAACCCCGGTTTACTAATGTGTTAACAATTATGTTGCCATTATGGGTCCTCTTCTTCTATTAACCAGGTAGTTTCAGAAATCTAGTAATTAAATATTCCGTATAATAGAAGTTTTGAAACTACTAAATATACTGGGAATGCAAAATTATGCTCATATGCCCTTTACACTTTCGCAAAATTACTGATACCTACTAATACACTGCGTACACGGCATTGACCGTAGATAGAGACGTTTACAAATTATGTTTTGAATACCAAACTTTAAAACACTTCTCGTGTTAGGTAAACGCGATAGTGGACAAGATATACTTCCATAATTTCGCGGGCTCGATTAGAACCGCGGTAGCCCAGTTGGTTAGGGCGTCGGCAGTACTGATGCCGAAGGTCGCAGGTTCAAATCCTGCCTGCGGTGAAAATTTTGGAAGTTTTCCAAAAATTGTTTACCTAACACGAGAAGTGTTTTAAAATTTGGTATTCAATTTATCGCGGGTTTTCATCGCTTTGACTACATTCAATCTGTAAAGAATGAATTAGTCGCTGGGAATTAGTTGCAAAACTATCCCGGTAGATGGAGCCCATCCACGCGATAGTGGACAAGATATACTTCCATAATTTCGCTGGCTCGATTAGAACCGCAGTAGCCCAGTTGGTTAGGGCGTCGGCAGTACTGATGCCGAAGGTCGCAGGTTCAAATCCTGCCTGCGGTGAAAATTTTGGAAGTTTTCCAAAAATTATGTTTTATTTAGTGTGGTAGTGGCTAAGAATACTGCCACCCCTAATCCACTCAGAGTGTTTCGTAAGAGAAGACGTAGAGTTTTTGACCTCGGCTGAACATCTGCCAACTGCCGACATCTGACGCATGGTGGCGGTGATACCACCTACAATAGCATTCCCAAAGAGGATGGACGTCAGGCAGGCGGCCGGTCATAAAACATAGCCAAATCCTTTTGCAACATGATTTTGTGTTCAAACAAAACATGTTGCGCCGACCCCAATTGATTAGGATAAGGGCAGGAATATGATGATAATTGTATTATTTAGTGTCAAAATGTTACATTACAACATCCTACACAAGAAAAAGCACAAACACTGTACGGCCGATTGCCATCAAAATCATGTTAATGCTATGACATAAGGTCTGTTTTTCTTTGTAGACATGTATTCTGATATGAGTTTGACAGCTGTCAAATATAGCCTGTTCAAATAGCCGTGGTTTAACGCAAAAATACAGGGTGTTAGGGACGGTGTACCGAAAACATTATAGGTATGAATGATCAGACCATCAAACTGAACAACTTTTACTATGGAGCCAATGGTGGGAAACGAAAAAAAAATTCCGACCTCCCATACAAAATTTATGATCGGGGTCGGAAATTTTTTTTCGTTTCCCACCATTGGCTCCATAGTAAAAGTTGTTCAGTTTCATAGTCTAAGCACGCCTGCAAAGTTTTCGTTACACCGTCCCTAACACCCCGTATACGCATCACACGTTTTTGTGGTTTGTGATAATCAAGACAGGAAAACTAATTTCGTCGGAAACTGGATACCGGAAAATATTGCCGTGTGATGCCGACTTTGTATAGCATCACCCTTATATCCATATCTTACCCGTGGGTGTTGTAAGAAGCGACAAAGGGAATTTAGAGTTTATGTGTAGGTATTTCAATATTTGGCAACAGGCTGACAACCAACTACCCAATCGGACTATTGCTTGACATGAGTAAAGCTTATGATAGAGTTAATCATCAAATTCTTCTAAATAAGCTATATGGCACCGGCATAGGGGCATGGCATACAAATGGTTTAAGTCATATCTTACAAACAGATCGCAAATTGTTGAAATAAAACATACAAACTTTTTAACCGGAAAAATCGAACTTATAAGATCTGAGGAAATACGTGTTACTGGCTCTATCCCGCAGGGTAGCGTCCTGGGCTGTCTTCTGTTCCTAATCTATATAAACGATCTGCCCAAAATTTTAGATAATCAGTGCATAATGTTTGCCGATGACATATCCATATTAATAAATTGTAAAAATAATAATGAATTAGAACAAAAACTAAATGAAACCCTTGACAAAATAATTGAATGGCTTGATAACCACAATCTCACACTAAATTTTAGTAAAACGAATCTCATGCAATTCAGACCCTATCAAAAAGCCCCATTGCAAATTGATTACTGCTATAGAAATTCCAAAATACACACAGTAAATTCTGTTGCTCTATTAGGTATAGAGCTAGATTTTAACGTCAATTGGAAAGCACATATTCAGACCCTATCAAATAAATTAACTTCATTTATATATGCACTTTCCCACCTAAAAAGAGTTACTGACTTCAAAACAGCCCTATCTGCATATTACGCCTACGCACACTCAAGATTAAGTTATGGTATTATTCTTTGGGGAAACTCTACAGACGTTACAGACATCTTTACATTGCAGAAAAAATGTGTTAGAATTCTCCTTAAGCTTGACCAAATGGATTCCTGCAAGCCACACTTCATAAAGCATGGTATACTAACTCTTACGTCACTATACATACTGGAATCATGTAGGTTTGCTAGGAAACATGAAAACTTATACTCACCTCTAAAAGCCATAAAAAGAAATAATCGCAACTTAAACAAACTCAGGTTACCCTTCTCTAAACTAAAACTTTGCTCATCAGGACCACATTCGATGGTAATAAAAATATATAATAAAATACCAGATGTAATTAAAAATGCAGCGACATACAAAATATTTGTCAAAAGCTTAAAAAGCTTCCTCATTAAGAAGGCCTACTATAATATTCGGGAATTTTTAGAAGATAAATTTGATAATGACTGAAATAATGAATGACATAAGATTAATAATTGTTTACTGACATGAATTTAATATGACAATGTTTTGTAAACCTTTAAATTAGATATTAAGATAGAATTAAATAATTTAATATAGTATATATTAAACATTTTATTAAACATTAATGCATGAATAATGTTTAATAAAATTATTCATGCATTAAGATAGAATTAATTAAATAATTTAATATATACTATATTAAATTATTTAATTCTGATTGAATTAATTAAATAATTTAATATATACTATATTAAATTATTTAATTCTATCTTAATGCATGAATAATTTTATTAAACATTATTCATGCATTAATGTTTAATAAAATGTTTAATATATACTATATTAAATTATTTAATTCTATCTTAATGCATGAATAATTTTATTAAACATTATTCATGCATTAATGTTTAATAAAATTATAAAATTAAATAATATATACTATATTAAATTATTTAATTCTATCTTAATGCATGAATAATTTTATTAAACATTAATTGTAAATAATTAGAAAGTTTTAGATTGCTAACCCTCTCACTATTGTAATACCCTGACGGGGTTCACTTTTATTGTAACTACCACCTACTATACTCTAATTTTAGAATGGCTTTAATAAACTTGTAATTGGCTATAAGTTTATATTGTTGTTTTGTTTTGCTGTAATTATGTAAGCTGTAAGTTTCCCAAAGAAACCAAAAATAAAATAAAATAATAAAATAAAATAATTGTGAAAATGCAATACTGAAATACTGAACCTGTCACTATGGTGATACACAGTCTTCTGAATTACTCTTAAACTTTTGTCAGATATTGTGTACATGGCTGTTTTTGTTCAGATGTTTAAGTACGTTTTGCTTACTCCGCAAGGGTACAGACGTGAAAAATTTATGTATGAAAAATCGCATATAATTATACAACGCGTATTTTGTTTTCGCTATTAATTTAAATCTATCATACCTACCTAGCTATGTGCACTTACCTAGGCAACATAATTTATGTTGATGTCATATTATGCAATGCAAAATATTACTTCTGAAATTGACGTACAATTTGTTCATACAATCGTACATAAAATAAATTTGACCAGTCGTACTCAGTCGTCGTCGTACCTACTTCCAATGTCACTACAAGATATTGAATTGAATGAATACACAGGTATAACATTAAAAATTACTTACAATTTCTTCAAATGGAAAAAAAAAACAGATGTGTTGCATTAGTATTACCAATTGCTCACAAATTTTTAGAAAGTACAAAATATTTTCATAGCTATTGATCAATCAATCGTCTAGACTTTTTTATCAAATTGTAAACATCGAGACCGACATTACGATTTGGACTTAATATAATTAAAGCAATCAGGACTATACGGAGTTTTAGAGACAGCTCTCCGAATACTGATAGGATCCATTCGGACCATGAAACTGAACAACTTCCCATAAGAAAATATTTCAGTACGCGTAAAAAACGTTTTTACTTTCTATACAAAATCCGATCATCTGACTGCATTTACAGTGGAAAGTCAAACATCTTTTACGTCTCCTGAAATATGTTCTTGTGGAATTTGTTCAGTTTCATGGTCTAAATGCACAATTTCAGTATTCAGAGAGCGGTCCTTTATACCCCCTAT
Organism: Phthorimaea operculella; assembly: GCA_024500475.1. Lineage (NCBI taxonomy): Eukaryota > Metazoa > Arthropoda > Insecta > Lepidoptera > Gelechiidae > Phthorimaea > Phthorimaea operculella. The sequence continues at coordinate 4,103,349 of JANFCV010000002.1, read as the reverse complement.
ATTCTATAAGACCACTCACTGCAGTCGGGATCGTAAAACATTGAGTGAGAAATAAATAAATAATTAGTTTCAAAACAGCGACATCTGTTAGCACTCTTGCTATGCTATTATTATTTATTTATTTATTTATAAAGGCCAGGGCTACACCAATTTTTAAGAACGTGACTGCATCGAGCGGTCTTAAAGACTACCTATAGGCAGAAAGGCTATGGTTGTTGATTTTTAAAGGCTCCAATGCAACACTTGACATTTGGTTAACTTTCAATACTTGACTATTAGTAAACGTAAGGTATAGTTTAGCAGTTGACTGTTGTGACTGTTGAAGGAGAAGACATAGATACTGCAATGCATGCTTTCCAACGGGACAGGTCCAAGTTACGTTGCATATAATAAGAATTTCCAGAAGCATAGTTCTTATGTCAAAAAAGACAAACCAATCAATAGAATGCCGTACACTTATAATACAGCCGTAACTACAGGCTTTTAATAACATCTCCCTAATTCTACCCATGAGTGTCGTAAAAAGAAACTAAGGTATAATCCAGGAAATGGGCAACGACGTTACGCTCACCAATCTGTCAAGCATGGTCAGTATGGCAAAACCCCCTAGCAGTGGAATGTTGTGACTGGTAAGGTGAAGTAGGTACAATCTTTCTCGCTCACTCATGAACAATCCAAAATGTAAGGTTTAGATTTTTTTTCAGACTGTAATCTAACACAGCAATAATTGTTACTTTCTAGATGCAGCAACATTTATTGAATCGTACAACATAGTTTTTTTCCGGCTTGTCCATATCAGTCACAAGAAAATCGAAACCTTAAAAGTAGAATTGTTCATGAGTTAGCGTGAGAGACTGACCCAAAAAAGTACCTTACTTTTTAATAATTCCAGTTTCAAAAATCTGCTTTGTTCTGGCTAAGAACATACTGAAATCTAATTAAAAAAATATATTATTACTAGCTGGTGCCCGCGAACTTCGTTTCGCCAAGGGAAGTTTATAAGACAACAGACTGAAGCGGCACATTATGCTAAACAATTTTTTCAATACATTCATTTTCATATCCCTTAAAGTTTTGCCGAGCTCCTGGTGTTCCGTCAGGTAGGTAGACAGACAGGCCCTCCAGTGGTGCTATAGGTTCTCACTAATCATTAAATATCTTCTCACCATATCAAACATCAAAAAACATCGCATTCTTTTTGAGTAATACAATAATAAAAAATATACAATTTTTACACATAATGGTACTGATCACGTATATTTTTCTGTTCTCATATTCAACGTTGATATTCAAACTTTGTCTAATGGTTAGTATTTTATGCGTGATCGCTACGATAAGGGCAGGCAGGTGATGATGGTGATGACGATGATGATGAAATAACCTGGAGGAACCCTGGAATACCGCGGTTTTGTGTGTGTTACTTGTCATAGAAGCAGCACATCATGCTAAACAACTTTTTCAATACAGACATTTTCGTATCTCTCAAAGTTTTCACCCTCCTGTTTCCGCGCCTGAGTCACATCTTGAGAATATAGTTAGTTACACTACCAAAACTGATGTTCCTTTATAATTTTTATGTCAATTTGCAAGCACAGCTTGACCCACTGTCGATGGATGGATGCTTGTTTCTTTCTACTTCTTCTGCTTACTTATTTCACTTCTGTTTTTGTTTTCTCATTGAGAGTTAAGTCTCTTACTGAGAGAAGGTATTTTTTTTTTCAGTTTTCGACATATGTTCCTTGGGGAAAGTTGCTCAGTTTCATGGACTGGTTTGTCCCTTAAAATTATTTCCGTTGCTTTTTTTACATCTTGTACTTATCTTATTCCTTTACCGCAACGCAATATCGAATTACGTGCAAACTTATTTCAAGTATAGTGGCTACCCATCCTTTAAGGGGTTCATTTTTTTACCCTATAACCTGGTATTTTGCATTTCTATTTGTTTTATACATACAAACATCTAAACAGATAAACGTCTAAATATCTAAAAGTAAAAGAAAACAGAAAATTGCTGAAACGTGTTCTGTTATCATTATCAATTTTATGTACCTACCTATTATCTAGATACCAAACAAAAGTCTTTTATGTACAGATTTTCTACCCTCTACAACAAATACAATTTACAAATACAATCCATTTATTACAACTTTATTATACCTATTATGTGGCTTCGGTGGTGCGCATCTTCTATTCTGAGCCAGCGGCAAGCGAAAGCATGGCGGTCAATTCCTCGTACCTATGTAAAGGTGTTCAGAAGAGACACATTAAATGTTGCAACATTGACCCCTCTAAATTCGAGGTTTTGGCAGCTCAACGGCGCGGTCTTGAAAAGAAACGAATCCGCGACTTTGAAGAGCAGCGTAAAACAGACCTGGACGCTAAACACGATGAACTGGAGGTCCGTCCTCCCGCCGCCATTAACTACAATTATATCAATGACAAACTCATGTGCCCACACTGTGCACGGGAGTTTACTGCCAAAATCGGCTATAATGGAAAATTATGTGAATAAAACTTTGATATTTCACAGGTTGATTAGCCGCCTATCAGTGGCTCTTTTTATTATAGCTTGAAGAAAAACAAACATTTTGATACCGCGTTTTATAAAACTATCAGCGACATCTATGAAATGACTTTTGTACTAATTTTCTTCTCGAACAACTTTTAAAACTTTTTTTTCATTATTTTCCATTAGGAAGCGACTTTTTTTTGCAGAAAATAAATAGGATCAATATATACCCTCGTTTCTATATCAGTAAATTTGTTAAAAATGTTTCTGGATGGTCGAGCTTTGCCGAACCAGTTAATGGGTTTTCCCATGGGATTGAGACATTTTCCCGGAGTAAAATGTATCCTAGATGTTGACCGGAGTAATAAACAATCACTGTACAGAATTTGGTAAAAATCCGTCCAGCAGATTTTGCGTGAAAGAATAACAGACAAACAGACAGACATACAGACAGACATACAGACAGACAAACAGACAAAAATTTAATTAGCTGTTGTTTCGAGATCTACATCTTGAATACAATTTACTACAACTACTCTTTTTTAAAACTATTTCATGTACAGACTTAGTTTCGTTACTGTTTTATTATATGTATAGATTCGATTACGTGAACGCCATTGCTATAAAACAAAGCTAAAGCAGTAAAAGTACGTAGATCTCTTGAGCCCTCAATTCTATTTTACAGCTTGGAAATGTCCGAAAAAACGGGAAAAATATTACCCCTGTCAAATGTAATTCGGGCTTAAGAGGTCTATCAAATTACAGAGAAAAGAAAAAAGGGCACACGGTATGGAGCAATCGAATTGGGAAACAGGATGTTACTCACTTCACTTAAAATGTTATCACGCCTAAATCTATTACAGGATAGGTAGAGTATCACTGGCCTGGTAAGATAACTAACAGGTTACCTTTTTTCACCTTATTGGTCAACTAGCTGCCCGTCAGCGGTTTCACCCGCTGCAACCTATTATTCCGCGGGAAAAAAGCATTATTCGCCAAGAGATGTCGCTGTTAGTTTTCGGCGAAAACGTTTAAAACGCGAATCGGTTCAGTCACGCCACCTATTTCTAAAATATTGGAAAATGCGTGATCCCGTGGGAATGAGACATTTTTCCGTGGTAAAAAGTATCCTATGTGTTATTCCAGATGCCCTTTTATATTTCTGCAAAGTTTCATGTCAATCTAATAAGCCGTTTTTGCGTGATGTCGTAACAAACACACACACAAACATCCGCCTTTATAATATTAGTAGGAAGTAGGATGAAGATGCCTAAAACTATATTTAATTTTTGAATACTTTGCACCAAAATTCTAAAAACCACTTTTATCCTTTTCATTATCACGTACTACGGGATGATCGGCTTAAAAAACAATAGTTTAATCTACTGGTTAACTAACTTAACTACGATAGATTGTGTACCCTGCCTTTGTAAATTTTTAGCAAATGCCCATTAGCCATGTATTGAAAAAAAAAAAAACACTAGTTTTTTATTCGAGTGTGTGCAAAGCCTATCTAAGCAAGGGTCACCTATGCGCATATTCTGCCGCAAAGCAGAAGTGTTACTTCTAAATTCGAATTTCAAGGGTGTTGAAGGTGGCGAAGTGAGACATTCCATCTTAGTTTTCCAATATTATTTGTTGTAGGCACAGATTAGGAAATAGTAACTATTGCATACGGTAGGTACCTATTGTAGCGTTCAAGCTTTAAATGGCTGTAGAGTGTTGATTTCCTTGGTTCAAAACTTAGGTAATTTATTGAGAAATTCAAATAAAGAAACAAAATTATTTTTTATGATAACGCCTATTTATAACGTTAAAAAAAAATTCACTTGACGTGGTAATAAATTCAATAGCACTATCTTTGAACTAACGGATTAAAGACAAACAAGGATAAAATTTACTGTTTTGGAACGAACAAAAAGCAAGGCTGCCCGTTGCGTGATAAGCTCTTGATTAATGCGCGCAATTCACATTAAATGTAATTTTTATTTCAGTCTAAATACGCTTTTTATGGCTCGCAATAATGCCATAAAAGAATTTTATTTATTTTAGCCATATACGATTTCCATATTTGGCAAAGATTTATGGTAATGAACGTAACAGGAAAAGTAATCAAGAAAAGTACATACACGTCTCCCAGCAACACGATCCAATACGTTTGGCAATTCACAACTTCGGTAACTTTATTTGCACATTTCCTTTCACAAGTTTCGTGTCACTTATAAAATTGTGTTTACGCGCGGGTAACGATTCAGCGATGCGCGGAATAAGGGTGCGATAGGACGGACCGCGTCAGTGGCGCCGCGCAAACTGGAGGGAACCGTCTAGCTACGGTGCCGCGCCGGCTGGATCATGCGCACAATCCTTTGCTGTGCCATTGTGAATTTACGCGTCTGTAAACGTCCAGCATTAGCTCTAGATAAACCTTTTTCGGGACAGCGTGCAGATCCTTTTATTGTTTTCATTAGCTTCTTATCCACGTCCTTCTATTCGGACGTTTAAACGATCCGGAAGCTGAATTTATAGGCCTCACTCTCCCTAAATACGCAGTCGCACTACTGAAAGTGATTTGAACAAACAAATTAAGATTTCAGATAAGAAATAGTTTACATTCTTTGCTACCTCTTAACGAGGTGCAGTAGGTAAATAATTGGGGTTGTATTTTCTTTTAAATTTCACGAAAACGAATCAAACGTATTAAGATAAGATTTATTTAAACGTACATTTTAAATGTGCAGCTATGATCGAAAAAGTGGTTTGTTGATGGAACAAACATTAAAAAAAAGCCTATTTGCAGTTGGCGAAATTGTGCGCAAATGACGTAACGGCAACCAATAAAAATGAACTGAACTTTGAAATTGACATATTTTCAGCCAATCAAAGAAAAAAGACACAATCGAGAGTGGCGTCATTAGGTTTCCACTGGAATATCCTATCCAGCCTGGGGATTAATTCATAAAGTGATTGTATCAACTTTGTGAATGACCCACCGAGGATTGAACACGGATCCTTTTGCGTCGCAGGAAGTTGCACTACTAGTGCGCCACATCGGCTGTCTAAACTGAATCAGCTTCACGTGCCCAGCTTTTTCACTTTGTTCACACCCCAAGTTTTGATAAAAACGTCATCTCTGAACCCGGGTTTCGCTACTATTTCCACCACCAAGGTGTGAGTGTGAATTGCCTTTACAACTGTAAGTAGCTATCAAAACTAAATCAGCTTCAAGTGGCCAGTTTTTTCACTTTGTTCACACCCCTCCTAGTTTTGATAAAAACGTCATCTCTGAACCCGCGGGTTTCGCTACTATTTCCACCACCAAGGTGTGAGGGTGAATTAACCTACAATCTCAGTTAATGTCCAAACTAATGAAAGTTTCGACCGGCGTGCGTGCCACGGTGGTTTTATTACGGTCATAACTACTAGATAACAATGATCGATGTTCACGTCTATCTATAGTCGTAAATGTTTACGATTATTGCCATGTATTTTATTCAAATATTGATTTCCTGAGCAGTACTTGATCTTAATAGATAGTACAGGGAGGACCGTACACACAGTGAAGTAAAAGAAAAAATTAATTTCTTACACCGAGAGGTATCCGAATCTGGCATGTTCTGCTAGAGCATTAACAGCGGTTTTGGAGAAATAATAAGGCTGATTCAGAAGAAAATCACGCCTTATTATCACTAAAGTGACAGGTTGTCAGCTTGTCGGGTAAAATTGTATGCTGAAAACCAAGCGAATCATTTTTGTAACTAGAGCAGAAAAGAGTCCGTTGTCAGGCTTATTTTTGTTACTGCCCTCGATATTTTGAGAACAACACAGGCGGCAGAAAACACGTATGAGAGACTTTTTAAGTCCGCTATTTCTGGGACTTTGGAAGAGTTGAGAATATTTTATGTCCCGGGTAGCGTGCTGGAACCAATTATGATTGTTTAAGTTTCTTTTTTGAGAATTTTTGTATAAATGTATCCTTCATTCGTTGTGTATTTAAATAATACATTTAAGCTCCTACTCATATAATCTTACCTAACCTAAACAATTCTAAATTACAGATGGGGCAGATACCTACCTATCTATTGCAGCGCTTTATATTCAACATAATATTATGCGAGGTATAAGGAACAGTATATACTGGTAGGGTGCATGCAGAACATGAAACTGGAAAATTTTCCTATAGAAGCATAATAGAGAAGCGCATATTTCCGGATGATCATGAAATCGTGCGCGCACTTTTGTATGTCCACCTATTTCTATTTTTTTAAATTTTGAAATCATTGTCTAAATGCACTATATCAGTATTCGGAGATTTGTCTCTAACACCATGCAATATTCCATTTCAAAGTGAAGTAGCAGTTGCTTGCCTATAGTATTAATCTCTGGCATAAATTCAAGTTACCTGAAGAGAGACATTAATCTGTTCACGAGATATCACGTTTAGTAACAGCATACCTGAATGTACTGTAGCCAGCAAATCCACCTACCTATTGGGAGACAAACTTATAATGGTTTTTCATACAAATACTATCTTCTTTTCGTGTGGGACACCGAGTCGTTCAACGACCCGATGAACCCTGGTGTCAGAGTTTTTCAACCGCCTACTGCAAGTAGCAGGCCTCTGACATGGTTGTGTAACGACCGCCATCATAGACAGCAACCATCATAGACGGAACCATCTTACTTGCGGACAATCAGGTGGTTCAGCCTGCAACGTCCTAACCAGACTGGGAACAAATTCACAAAGTGATAAATATCAACTTTGTGAGTGACCCCACCGGGAATTGAACCCGGAACCTTTGCGTGGTGGCAGGCAGGCATACTAACAACTGCGCCACATCGGTTGCCAAATACTATGAAAACCCAGTATATGTTGGACCCTTAAAAGAAACGGTAGATTTGCTAGCGATTGTACGTACTCATCTGTTATTTGGCAAATCTTTTAAGTATCACATGATTTTCCGAGTGGTGCCGGCTTCGAATAGCATGTATCGTAAGAAGCGACTATTGTGAGTTGATGTGTATTGTAATTTTAGGTGACAGGCTGACAACTAGTCATTACGGTGATACAAAGTCTTCGGAATGACTCCCGAGTTTTTACAGCCGTTTAAGTACTGCCTTGCCTGCCTACCTCAAAAGGGATATACGTGTGATATAATTTGTATTTAGTGAAATCGGACATTTTATATTAATCAGTGTTAATTAGGGTGCTTAGCTTAACTTTTTCAAAATAGACATATAGATACATTAGGTTATCACGGCTTTTTTAGTCAGTCGTTAACAGAAAATAATTGATATGTAGGTAGTTAATACATAGTCATGGTGGAATTGGTAAATATAGGCGTGTATTTTGTTTTACCGTGTTGTGTCAGCTTAGAATAGCATCACCCTATTTGAACACGTAGGTGTCTTAAAGGCAACTAAGAAGGGATCCAGGGAATGAGCAGAAGCTTTTCCTGTGATATCTAGAACACTTTACACTGCGCTCTCCAATCCGCCTGCCAAACGTGGTGGGTGAGCAAAACCCCTCAATCGGTGGAGAGTGGAGACTCATGTTCAGCAGTGGACTGTTGTGGCTATAGAGTTACAAACCCTAAGGAATGATGTAAATAATTTAATCAGAAAGTAATAAAGAACTTTAAAACAGAACACAAGAAAGTGGGGTAAAGTTTTGTCGAACTCGGAACGCGGAGTTTGTAGCGCTCGGACAGCAGAACTCCAGAACTGTCACCAACAAAGTAACATTGGAATGCATTGAAATCAGTTTCGTATAGATATAGAATAGGTAGGACTTTAAGAGTTCTTACATTGTAAAAGACTATAGGATGAAATGGCTGAAATTGAACTTTCCATTTCCCTATTTAAGATTGCAAAAGTCAATTGTTTTCCTTTTTTTAGAACCTATACACACATACACATAAATCACACCTGTATCACCGCGTGCCGTTTCTCTAATTTGTGCCTGTATCCTTTGCGTAGGCAGAGAGCAATTTTAGACAAATGTAGGTACTGACCATTGCTTCTCAGAAGAATTATAGGTCCAGTTTTAATGGTGCGTACTTATTTTACAAGCTAAAGTATTTTAAAAAAAACTGTTGCAATAGAGAAAGCCTTGCTAAGCCATAAATATCGTGCATTATCAAAACATATCTTGCGCGCTGTCCAAAAAGCTCGTCAAACAAACTTTATATAACGGAGCAGACGTTGCGGCTTTTAGCCGGGGAAGTTTTAACTGCACGCCGTTTACTCAAAATGCAAATTACAGGCTCCATATATAGAGAGGGGGGGTTGAGCTCCCCGCAGGATGTGATACACGGGACCCCAATATTAAACCACACGATCGCGCCATAAATTTAAACACCCATGTATACCGTGTAATTTTACACTTACCCCGTGATGTTTACACAATTTAAGTGTACGTGTGTTTTTTGTGGTATAATTGAATGGCGGTGATATATGGCTGAAATGAATACGGGTTTGTAAAAGCCAGTGGTTTTGATTGCGGGCTGGGTAGTTAGTTACGTTTTTCATATTTTCGTCATTCGTCTGCAAGGCGTGGTCGCACTTAGAGAGAAAACCAGAACTTTTGACAAAAAGTGCAATGAAATTAAATGGTGAATAAGAGTTACCAATCATAAAAGTAATATTATTTTTGAAAACTAGTTTAGATTTACTTCAGAACAATCGTGAGGTACAATCAAAGTTATAGAGGTAGAAGACCGAAGTTGCACAACACTTTAATTTACTTTGTATCAAATTGTCTTACGGTATGTCTACAATGTGCAACATCGTCAGTTTTAAACTTTTATTCGTTTTGATTGCTGGAATACGCTAGATATTATATATGATTTTCCTAAAAAATCAGATTACCGCGAAATGATGGTAATACTGATGCGAAATGCTCTAAAAACATCTTCATCAGAATAAATCTTCAATATGAAATAAGTAGGTATAATAAGGAGCAAATGATTAATCTATGTGAATTATTTAATTTATTGTAAACACGTGGCAGAATATAAATCCAGCGAAACAAGTCATTTCTTGCTACTACCATTTCTAACCTGTGCATAGAGGACTTCCACTTTGTTTCAAGACTTGTCTACTTTATCTATTACCTATTGTCATTTTAGTAAACAAAACAGAATTTTCTTATGTTGATAGTTCAAACATAAAAAGGTGTGATACAGACTCCCGACTTCCAAATCAAATTTGGAATAGCCTCTCCCGGGTTAGAAGTTCTCGCTGTGACTGGCGCGGCTGACTGGGAATTAGGCTTCCGAAGTTTATCTAAAGTCGACCGGCGAGTTTAGCAATGGTGGGGACACCGTCAGAAATTCTCATAGATTGTAATATAGATACTAGGAAACATTACATGCCGCAGCAGTCCACTGTTGTACAAGACCTTCTGTCATAATAACTGTGCTTGGCAAAGCAGCTGGGCGAAGAATAACTTATTTTATCCTTGGGCGCTCTTTACGATACTCATGTGTAGAATCAAGGTAATCACTATATTACACGGCACACATCACTATATTACACGGCACAAACATGTATTGTAAATGTAGAAATACAAGACGGTACCGTACAATACTGCTACTATGCTGCTACTCTTGACAGCAGCAACCAAATTGTAGCATGTGACTTGGCGATGCAACTTGTTGGCATTTCTATGTGATTTAATTTCAAACAAATGCTTTCGTCAATAAAATAGGACCACTATATTACCGCAAAATTTTACAGTTTGTAAGATAACCATCTAATACTATTGCATATGACATTGTAAATGACTTGTTAGACGACTTGAAATAGAAAGAAAATTTAAGCTAAATATTTCCGTCCCTTGTTCATCTTTACTTTCTATTACTTGAATAAGTAAGTGTCTCTAAACGGGAGTGAAAAGGGTATCATTTATAAGTATTATTTCTATCAACTCTCTTTACAGGATAGAGAGGCCGAAGTTACAGAAAAAAAACAACTTTAGGATTTATCTTGATTGCGACATCTTTTTGATGCGAAATCTGATAACTTCAACATTCAAAAATTTGGTGTAAATAAATTTTGTGTAAAACATTAAACTTGAAGAATAAGATTCTATGCAAAATCACTTTTATTTTGTTTGCTTTTCACTTTTATTTTGTTGTATATTTTTTATACAATTAACTAAGTGTGTTGCTTATAATGATGTTATTATTTTATTAAACTTATTTATTCATTTTATCAAGTACCTAATGTTTTAAATCTTCGCCCCAAATAAAGAAGAGACACTGCGCGGCGTGCCAACGGCTCGAATTATTCTCTTTCTGAAGACAGCAAAAATAAACGTGTTACGGTAACGAAACAAAAACACAACAGTATTTTCAGGTAGTTTGCTAAAACCGCAAAAAACCCTTTATAGAGTAATGAAATAACGTCAACAAGTTACGCCCCAACCCAAGTGATGTTCTTTCAAACAATGCCTTCAGCAGGGGTGTTTTATTGCCAACTTGTGGGACTTTGATATGGGTATGACAGCCCACATATATCGAACAATTCATTTATAATTTACTTCTCACAACTCACAATAGCACCTGTTCCAAATAAGGAAGCAAGTTTGAACAGGTTTGTGTGGAAGTTTGCACTGTCACCCGCAGAGGTAACAGAGTGAACTTTGGAGTGGTTAAACTGAATGAACATGTATCATTACTTACAATACTTTTATTGATAACAACTTTCAAATGAGAAAAAACATAGGACCTTATTCAAACTTTAGCAGATGCGTGATTAGTGGAACTCAATTGCTTGATAATTTGTACCACTAATTTGTACTAGGGTAAGTAGGTATATACCAGAAGTTTTTTGGTGTCATAAAAAACGGAGTCAATCGTCTTGAAATCTGATGAATAAAAATTTTAATGTTCGCTAGATTTCAAAATGTGTGTAGTGGATCGAAGTATCACTAAGCAACGCGGCATACTTAAACTCTGCCAGTGAAAATTGACCGCAAGCCTTCATAGTTTAGATTTATGTTATACCTTCAGCTCTTTGAGTTAGTCTATTTCCTATTCCCAACACAAACATATGCCAACATACATCTCATATATGCCAAATTACATCCCATCAGACATAACTCCAATTTGGGTGCTCTGAAACTGTTTGAAACACAGGAAGCAGTTTATGCGATCAATAACAGCGACGCATACGTCACGGGGTGGATTGCGGCGACATCGATCAGAATAGTTTGCTTGCAAATTTGGCATCTGCTACCCATCAGGGATTAGCACCGGGTACCATAGAGCAATGACCTCTCAGATGAAACATTGGAAACAACCAAATCAAACGAAGGTAGGCTACGAATATTTTTCCTAACTCCGAAAGAAGAGTTTCTCAATTTTAACTCGTTAGGTATCCAATGTGTTCAGAATGTATGAAATTTTTTGATATGGGTTTATCCAAAAAAGGTTAAAACTTTAATTTTCAGCAATTTATTTCTATTAGAATCTTAACTTAAAATATTTTCAATATAGTAAGTAGTAAGCAGTATAATTAATTTATTTCAGCCAGTTGCTTAGAATGAAATTCAAATTTCAGGTGGTTTTAGTTTAAAACTGTAAAAACTTCTTCGTCATGTATTTTTTTCTGCTACAATTTTTTTTCTTTATCAAAAATGAAACCTATTGCCTGATATTCCTTCTGTAGTTTGTTTACTCTATGCTAGGTATTAGCACCGGTAACGTAGTTCACCTACATGGGAAACTCTGCAGGGTTGGCGGTTGGCTGCTATTCAGAATTGTCACATCAGTTACCTACTGTTACCTACTTATTCTAGGTATACAATATTCTGTATTTAGTTTGGATACCTATACACCTGATAATGTCATTTTACAACATTTCAAATATCATTCAATATATCGTGAGCACTGTTTTTAGGTCTTTAAAGATTAAATGGTAAGAAACTTGTAGTTAGAGCAATATTATAATCACTACGGCGGCGGCAAGGTTTGTAGGGTCACACACCTATATCTACCATTTTTTTTCTTTTTGATGAACTTACTCTTTACTCTTCTTTTGTTTACCAACCCTATTCATTATCCTTTTGCTTTGAAGTGCTGGAATTTAATAAGAACTAATGATCAAATGCAAGCTGAAAGGAAGATTCTACATCTAAAAGGTAAGTAAGTACTAATTAGATTTGTTCTAAATCTTCAAGGAGTGCTCGTCTTTTCTCACGTAATGTTCGTACCTACATGTAATTTAAATAGATGCCGTAAATAGGTTACTCCTTCGTTGCCCCGAAGGATATTGCTACTGTAGCAATAAAGTGACCAATAATATCAATTTATTATTTTCTGTAGTGCAATGAAGTGTATTCGTTTTGATTTGAAGAAATTTATTTTTTCTACCATTCGTCGGTACAATAACATAACATAACATAAATATACACATAAAACATGAAATGGACAAACAGAAATAAAACAAAGAGTACAATGCAGGCGGTCTTATAGCTATGTAGCTATTTCTACCACTAAACCTTAAGGTAGAGGAAAAATTTATTAAAATTTCGGAACAATACCTTAGTCGGAAATTAAAACCCTGTCAAAATTGATATCAAATTAAAACGTATCTCTTGTTCTATTTTATTTTTTCCGGACTGCCTCAATATCATTTCGGTGCCTTCTTTTAGAAAAGCCAAGATTCGGCTGCAACCATCCATAAGCAAAAGCCCCTTTATTGTTCAAAGTTTTGCACAAAGCGATTTATCTACCCTTGCTTAAACATACAAGTTTCCTTACGCAGGATGTGCTGGCTAGCTAGGCTATGGAGGAAAGATAAGAAACTTGTACAGCACTGCAGTACTATTATGCCTGCGGCTGCAAGCAAGGTTGGTCACCTACCATTTCTCATAAAGTTTTGATGATTTTACAAAAAGTCATTCCAGTGAGAGTTTCAACACACTAAATAGATCCTGTAAAAAACTATAAGTTACCGTTAAATTGGAAAGTCGCCTTGTATAACTGTAGGTTTCCACCTTCCGACTCACTCCTCACCTTATAGTTTAGCGCAGTATTATGAAGTTTGGCTCTATACTGTTAAGTTATACGTTATCCTATGTATAGGTTTATCATACACATCCGGGAAGTGGCCAAGCCCGGCTGCTGTCAAAACTTGTCTAACCACACTAAATCTACAACCGATGTAAAACTTTCAGGTAGGTAAAGTTATCAAACTCCAAATTCAACAATTAACCGAGCGTGTGCGAGGCACTAACTTTAGGTACTGTAGAATAGGTAAAAGATTGTTCATATACCACAACAACTGGATTTAATAGTAAGGACAAGTGAATTTCAGAACCTTTATAATTTGGTTTTATTTCAATACCTACTTGACGACACATCTATATTAAATATGTTGATTCCCTTTTTCGCCGTTTGTGCTAAAATTGCTTAATGGTATTACTGACGGATCATGTTGTGATCAATTTCTTTGTACTTTGCTATTGACTTGAGAAATTCATCTAACTGATTGATGTGAAATGAAATATTTTTAAGTTGCTTTCCCAAACCACTTTTCTTCGCATTTATTGTGTTTGCAACGATATTTAATTTGTAACGCGCTAACTATAAATTTCAATACAATTAGTTTTTCAGTTTCAGTTTAGAAAACAAAAACTGTATGCTGCATTATTTGCCTATACCTATACATACCTATTTTAGTAATTATAACTTTTTTAATACAATATTAAGGTTATTTGTTACAGATTAAGTTCACAGCCGTAACACATACCGTAATATATGAATGAACGCTCCACAAGCAGATTATAATATCTATTGCGGAAAATGTATGAAGGCTCCGTTTCCACTGAAGTTTTACTTGAAGTTGCAATGAGACCCACGTGTGCGATCGACTATACTTCTTGAGGTTAAATGTTTCCATGGTCTATTGGTTAAAGCTTTGGCTCTCTGTCTTACCGATCCTAGATGGCCTGTAGTTGACTCTGAGCATATTATTAAAGCTTACTTCTCTTAAAATTTTGTTGGACGCAAATATTGTAATGATTAACTACTGTAGGAAATAAATTTTAAAGTTAATCGTATACGACCCGAACGATACCCTATAAAAGACAAACTGTGACGGCCGCAATTTGTCTATGATTTTCAATTCGTATAGTATTTAGTTAACTCCTTTTGTCAAAAAACTGGATCGGGCAAAGTACTGAAAAATCATGCGGTGCGCTAAAAAATCGTAATTTTCAGAAGCACAGGATCTATAACCGGGTTATAGTGCCTATACATAGCAAACAAGGTTTGAAACTCACTGATTGGAACAGGAATACTATATTGGGCTTTAGAACGCATGTTTCTCACAAAGACCACACGAGTGTAAACCAAAATTGGACTAGAGCTAGGTGCGCCTCCAGTCATAGCTTGGTATCACATTCCAGGAATCTGTAGGTACCAAGTTGTAGAGAGATTATCAAACAGTTGAGCAGTAATAAAAGAACCGTATATGAAATTGTACAAATATTTATTTCTTACATAAGTAAAAAATACATATTTTAATACATAGCTTATAAACCATACGAAAAATCTCCTAATTACCTTGTAGGGTACCTAAAAACAATCGTGACACGGCCACCGATGGACAAAGGACTGGCCATCAAATATATAATTAGATCTTAGGCCAGGCCCAGAATCTATTTATACATTAAGCTACACACTATACGTCATACACTTTAACATAAATTATATTAGTTGAAGCTAAGAATTTAATAAAGCAAGTATTACAGTATCCAGCTCATGTCAGAGATTCACGTTGCTGTAAGTTTAAAATATTGTTGATACTTAATTTGATCAAAAGAATTTCAGAGTCTGTCTAAAACAGTGTCCCATCACAAAGTTCAAAGAATATTCAAAGAAATTTTCTCATTAATTAACTCTAAGAACTATTTTGATAAATTTTGAAGATAATATTTTAGAATTACTAGATCTTTGATACCTTTTTTTGTCTATTTAATTATTTTCTGTTTAACCTTTATCTTTATAATCAATGGTTTTTTCTATGACATAAATTATCTTAATTATCATGAATTACGCACTAACTATTATTTATATAACAGCAGACAAAACAACAACATCATTAGCCAGAAAAGTTCACTACTGGACATAGGTAAATCTCAAATTACTTACCACGCATGGCAGGCGGCTTGACGAACACAGTGCAATAAGAATTCACTGGAAGCGTCGATTCACCATATGTACAAATGCAGAGATGGTATTCTAAGTCAACACCACACAGAAACAACTCAATAGTAAACAAAGTAAATAATTGCTGCTGTAAATCGATTTGCATTCACGCTGCATTCAACCGAATACTAAACGGATAAAGGAACTATTAGGGAGCAAATAAACGGTTCCCAAGTAGTACAGAATATCCGCTAGTTGCGAACCGTAATGAAATGCAAATCTCACTGTCCCGGCCAATGGCTAATTGGGAAAGTTTTACCGGCAAATTGAATGACATACACACATGCCATCTACGCTAGAACGTGGGACGGTTCTTGAATGTTGAATCGTTGTTTCTCAACACGCTTTGTCTGACTCTGCCTAATTACTTTGGCAACCAGAGTTACGAACTTATCTGTCAAAACAACATAACCTATTATTATTTTGGGACACATTTTCCTTTCTTCTATAAAGTTTCTTCAGATTTTTCTTAAATTTTCATTCTCTGAAGATCTTGATTGTACTTCGTAGTCACCAAAAAACACCAAATATTTTCATTCATTAATCAAGAAGTTTCTATTTAAAAATCACGTACATTCAACATCGTTACTATAGACAAGATATTTTAAATATCACATGGTGTTATTAGTATTTCTTTGACACTGCTAATGAGACTTCGATGAATACTAATTTTAAAATTAATTAAAAATTTGATTCAAAATATATTAGAGACAACAAAATAACCTGGTTTATCTCCCTACGTAGAAAATAAATTTTGTTGTGTTGGTGCAGCCTTCACCGTAAATTACAAAATTTTACATACTCCTGCGCTCTAGTCAAAGAGCTAACTTAACACGAATAATAAAAGGAACTTTTAAATTGTAAACGTTTAGTTAAGGCCGTACAAACTATGCAAATCAAAAATAATAAGCAATGTATCAAATTGCATGGAACATAAATTAGAAAAGTCTGAAATGGTCAGTAATTACACGCTAAGCATAGCAAAGAAAAAAACGGAAAATCGTAAGGCAGATCTTACTTTGATAATTAAGTATCTGAAGGGTTCATCGGGTTGTTGGATGACTTGGTGTCCCACTCGAAGAAGAAGAAGATTAAATATTACCTACCTAATTATAATTAGAATAGTTTATCTTAGACATCTTTACAGCACTTTTAGAAGATAATAGTTCATTGTGGATTTTTTTTTATTAACTTTTGTTGAAAACTGTTACCTCCCTATATATAACACCCTCACCTTTTCCGCTTAGCTTGCCAGTACTCGCCACCCTGCTGTATCAAGGCTGCTTAATGAGCGCCGGCTACACTCTTAATTTTTTCCCTCTTCCTCAACATCAAAAGTTTCCTTTGCGAGAAGCTAACGAGAATTTTCATGTTAATTGCCCCCGCTCGCGGAATATATAATTGCATATATTGTTTCTCTTGTTTTGGCGGAAGGAAGGGGAGGAGATTTTGTGATTATTTGTACTCCCTAATTGGAGTTCAGATAAGAACACCCTTAAACCAAATTGGGTTAAGTTAATTTTGACTTGGTGTACGACATGAGTGAGTTTATTTCTTTATCAGGCGAGTTAATGTTGTTATTTAATTATACGATAATTAATACGTTATTCGGTAACGGTTTGAAAATTATTCTAAATAAAAGATAACATTCGAATACTATAATATATGTGACTGAGGAATTATATAATTACTTGCCTACAACAACCGTTTCTTTTTAGAACTTGTCGATTGGTACAACAAAGACAAGCAATATCCTACTAACACTATCTACAATATAATACTAAGAAGCCATGTAGCTAATATAATAGTTAATACATGAAAGGGTTAACGTTAGGCTTGCTGCCCTAGTACCTGTTATCAATAGCTTATTATTTACGACTGAAGCTTAAATCAAGTCGTCTTACAGATAAAATATAATTACAGTACAGTTCGATCTTTCTGGTAGCTGTTGAAACAAAAACCATAAATAAATCAAATTTTGCATCGTTCTCGTAGATATTTTGTAGTACCTTACAATAATAGAAAATCAAAACATGAATTTTGTGAAATTGAGTAGGGTCGATAATTCAAAAAATTGCTTCGTCAATTACAGCCATGCAACGGCGAAATTTTTCAAATTCCTACATTTCACCATTGCCAAGAAAAATCCGAAACATTTCTTAGCCTGATTTTAATTTCAAATTCAGACAAACAAAAAGTTATGCGAGAAATACGCTTCGAGATACATTGTTTTGGTTTTTGTTTCAAGTTGGCGTTTCGGCTCGAAATGTTTTAATCTGTCGCTTTGCTATGTCATTGATATTGATTTTGTATTTTTTATTTCATGTATCCTTCCTCTAACTAGTTCAATGATCTTTGAGTGATATTTATATGACATGCTAGAGTTCATTACGGTTTAGTTTATGTACTTACTAAACCGTAATGAAGTCCGTAAGAGGAAGGAGAAGGAACATATTTTTTTTACTCAACTTTTAACAAACCTAGCTACTTGTAAGAATTAAATATCGTCGACTGTACCTTTCTAACGAAGAAGACGACAGTTCGATTCCTCTTGCACAGAATAAACAAAGTTTAAGCTCAAAATAAACAAGTGCAAGAAACACGACGCTCGCTGCAAGTCTCGTGACAGCAACCTTTTTGTATTCTTTGTGCTACTTTGTTAAAGTATCGTCCTTTAAAAGATTAAATGAATAAATTACAATTACTTGAGTTTGTGGTAGATTTTTACGAGTACCTTTTAAGTCCACAGCTGAACATGGGCCTTTCCCTATCGGGGGGTATTAACATACTGACCACACACGGATTAGCGAGCATGTGCAAGATGTTGCATTTACAGGGATCGCTGCTGCCCATTCTAGTCTCATTTTGCGACATCCGCGAATTGGGGTAGTAGTGGATACGTTATTATCGCGGTATTGTATATCTAACCTATTTCTTATAAATAATTAAGTAGTGTCTGATATTTTCTCGCAATATATGAACTAGGTATTTGTCCGGAAAGACAGCAACACAATAGCAGATTATAAGCTGGTAAACATCACAATGTTTAACTCTGGTTGTTAATGAATAATGTGTAGAATGCTGGGACGAAGAATTTCGTATAGAAACATATTAAATGATTGCGTTTTATTTTGCTCCCTGTAAAACACACACATAAAAATCCCCCCCTATCCCTTGCAGAGTAAGCACTTCTGTTCTGACAAAATATTAAAGAAAATAAATAAAAGGACCTAAGTAAGAAATGTTAACACAGTTTTTAGCAAAATTTAATAAAGTTGCTTCTTTAATCATAATCAAAGTGAGAGTCCTTTATTTTATGGATCATAATAATATTACACGGAGTAAGCATAATGCAAACATTTTTCGTAATAAACATTGTTCATAATACCAAGGGCATATTTCGTACGAGGCTTGTCAACACTATGACTCCATGTCATGCTAACAGCTTGGAGCAAAGGCAAACAAAAATATCAACTAGGTGCAGCAGTTTTTATTTTGTGCTTTCCCTACTGTGTGATGCCTTCGAACAGCATCATCCCCTTGTTACCCGTGGGTTTCGCAATAAAGGTAAATGGCGACTAATGGGCAGCAACGTTCCCTGTGTATTACCTACTCACCTTGGACTGCTGCACCAATGAGCTTGCCAAACCACAAACACCCTTTAACAGGTGGAGGGAGTGAATGTCCAAGTGGACTCCTGTCATGCCCCGCGTGCCCTAGTACCTGCACACGCGAGGACCTCTACAAAGCCACGGACAACGCTATAGGCGTGGCTGAGTATTGGTCCAACCAAATTTAGTAATCGCCAGAATCGATTCGCTAAGAAGAAGTGGACTGTTATGTTATGACTATTGGTGCCGAAATTGACTTATCATACGGGTAACAGTCAAAACTTAATTATAAATAGTAGGTTTGGTTTTCAAGTGCTCTGTTATTGTAAAAGTGGTACTACTTTAAGTGGTAGTATGATACTAAGCACAACTGTAAGTACAGCATGAATGGTACCATTATTTCGTAAGTTTGTAAACAGAAACCCCAACTCAATTCACACCGTTCCGACCGAAGCATGCTTCTATTTTTCGCGTGACTCGGTCTCATGGTGTAGACAAGCCTTTAATACAGCGTCGGGTAAATGGGCCATTGCGGGCAAATCGGATTTCTGCTGAATTAGTCTAATAGCACCGTGCTACTGCCGGCTTCTTTATTGCCTTTTTGGGCATTTCAATTTTCATTATTCGCTTATTTTTCATTTAAACTAAGAGCATCACTCTATTTCTACTCTTAAATGTCGTAGTACCGAAGTAGTGAGAGGCCCTTTACTTGTTCAGCACTGGAATGAAAATATTTAGCCACATACACTTTAGCTATTTCGCAAATTATTGTACACAGATACTAAGATAAGATAACAGAGTGGAGAATAAATTTACTATATAAATGGACGCATCTGTTAAAAAGACAAAAAATTCCTTAATCGTTTAAAACAGTTTCAATGTTACAAAATCAACTAAGTCGATTTCCGTTCATAACAATTCAAGTTACGATGCAAACCATTCAGAAATTCCACAAACTCCAGCTGTTTGCAAAATGCTGTACACAAAAGAATCGATTCAGAACTCCGGTTCGTACATTCTTCAACATATACGTTGACGACTTGTGGATGAAAATTAAACTAAAATGATGAAGCTGAAATAATAAGTATCGAAGACGAATGGTACGAATACAAAAGATACTTTAATTTAGGCTCATCAATAGAAGTGTCAATACTACAACCAACGACACTAAGTACAAGTGGCTTATCATAGAAAAGATACTTATGACCGCTGCATGACACTGGTGAACCACGCATCATTGCTCTGTAGACTCTGTAGAGAAAGAGACATAATTTTACGCGTGAGAAGACTTGTGTCAAGCAAATCGTATGGAATTTATCAAAACTAGTGAAGACTTTTGACATAAGGGTATAGATAAAATCTATTTTACGGGTAGCAGGCTAGCAAAGCTGGATGCCATTTACACCTTGGACATTAGCCTGCGAAAGGATGAAATTGTCTGCACAATTGAGACCATTAAGAAGCGCCGTTGCACCCCGCGAATGTTAATCGCAGGCTAGTGTGAATGGAACAATCACATTGTGGAGGAGACTCGCCTTTTTTCATTTAATTTTAAAACAAAAGGTTTAGCCGGAACAAAACGAGTGGCGCGGATAATGCATAGATACCTACTATCTAGAGAATCCATAAAATGGTTTGTATTTAAGTAACTTTTAAAAGCGATTGATTTTTCAGCTGTCATATGAAATGTAGATCCAATCAATACCAACAACTTGTCCCGAAATATGGGTAGTCTAGCATGCATAGTTTTATAGCTAATCGTGATATCAATTTTGAGAACAAAATTCTTAGCTGTGTTTCGTCTGATACAAGAACGTGGGTAATGTGATTATGAGCCAATTTTAATGCAAGGAAAATGACGATAGTCGCAACCGTCTTCTTCTGAGATTCCAGTCCATTCCAGTAAGCGTTAAAATTGACGAATTGTCGCTAGAACTGAGTGAACCATCTGTAAACTGGCCTCGGGCGCTATCTCCCTAATTTGTGGCGCAGCTACCTGATATATCAGTCAAAAAATAAATTTGTTTGATACTAAGCCTACATACAATTCAGCGGAAAGTTGTTCATATCCTCAAGTAATAGGAAGACTCAAGCAGCAACACTGTCCCTTGAGAAAAAATATCCTCGGTTTTTCTTTTGAAGTGTCCCTAATTTTGACCCTGGCTTATAAAGCAAGTTTCGTTCATTTGCCGCGGCCGCCGTCCCCGCGGGCTATCGGCTTGTATTTTTGCCAGGGCCGGCGTTAGTTCAGCTCGTAAATCAACGCACGTGACGTCACGTTCATCGTTTGATGCCCCCGGCGTGATGTAACACGCTTTAGTGCTTAAGCCGGCTTTTGATACAATCTTGTACTATTTACTAAGTTTCTTATGTGTATAAATTAATTTATGTCTTTCCATGTTTACACCAAATGAACTCGATGCTGCACCTTCTTTTTTTATTCACAAACTCGTTGGTTGGTTTGGTTGGTATGTCGACTGCATCATGAACCAGAGTTATTTAACGTTTCTATAGCAGGTTCTATATTTTACATACCTACTTGTTGATAACATCATACGTAGAGCCTAAAATTTTAAATAGGAAATATGTAAAGCAAAAGCAGGCTTCATACAACATTGTGCACAGAGAAGATAAAACTTTAAAGCAGCTTCAATTCAAATTATTTCTTCAAGTTGTTAACATAAACGTAACGATAAAAGTTAAAATCAAAGGAAAGCTTATTTATTTCAGTCATTTTTGCCATTTAGCAGATGGACAACTTTAGCTTATTAGTATACTACGATTTTCTCCGCCTACGTTCATCGTTAGCGTTGGATATAAAAAATAAACTGCTGCTTTAGTTTTTTGTTGTTTTCTGATCACGTACTTCCTTAGGTTATCATTGCGGTGTTGCAAACTGTAAATCTGTGCTGTTATCTTGTAAAAATGTTTCACAACAAAACAATTTTTACAGAATCAAGTTGTGTTTCATTTTTATATATCCTACGTTTCGAACATTTAGAATAACTTAAGCACAATACTAATTATTTATGTTTATCTTCTATACAAATACATACCTATAATAAAACTGTAAAAGGTAGGTGCAAAACAACACTTTATACGAGTAGTTTGTAAAAAAACAAATAACGTTAGCGCGTTTTAGAAAACCTGCAGCGACATCTATTTTTTGAATTTTAGCGCAGCAACCCTTTATAGTTTACATTACTATTTTTTGAATTCTCGAATTTGGCATACAGAGACACATCTCTTGGCAAGACGAAGTTTATCCGTAAAAAAGAGCACTCAAAAGTATTCAAAGCAAAAAGAATTATTTATGTTACAATGATAATTTTTACTTTACAAAGCATAATTAACGGTCATCTCGTAACCCACACAAAAATTAAAGATCATTTTAGATAGGTACAACGATCCAGGAAACACATCTTCCTAGCTATATTATTTGATAGAAATTCATGTCTATAATATGAGTACCTACCTTTTCCATTAAATAGATGAACTAGGATACGCTACGATATTAGATAAATGTACACGTATTTAATATTACTGAAGTGCTCGCTGGAATCATGTGGATTTCAAAATATGTAGTCGTTTTTACTGGAGTCCCACCAGAATTACTCGGAGGAAGCGGAAAAAGTCAAGAAATATCTGACGTGGGTTTCATTTATAAAAAATGCTATCAAACTGCTTGTGAAGTTACATAAATACATACATAAACTACGCCTCTTTCTTTCGCGTGTTAGTGTGTAGTTAGATTGGCTGACAACCTCACGGTTTAATTTTAATAGAATAACAGAACCTTGCAGAACGGAGAGCACCAGATTAACTATCAAACCATTTTAGGATTCAAATCCTTTCAGATGCGCTTGCTTACTTCACGGAGCGTCCACTCAATCTATCAGATACCTACGTATACTTTCCTGTCCATAAAATTTCCATCTTCATCAATGGCCTCTTTATTAATCGTTTTCAGCGCATACAACAGAATAAGTTGAGCATGGAGGTCTTATGATGCTATAATTTTCAAGTCGATCAAGACAATTTCTAGAGAATTCTTCATGAACTCTGTAAAAAGCTTTTCCTTAGATTCTGATCATTTCTGCTTAGACAGATACTTATTTGTGCAATAATTAGTTTCCATTAGGAGTTTTTCTAGAAAGAAACTTGTCAAAGCATTTCCTTTTTTACCCGACTGCCTCAGAAGGAGGGTTATTTTCAGAATATTGCCTGCACGTAAACCTAAAATATAAAGTGATCAATTTTGTATGAAAACCAGTATCAGTTAGTCCCATAGAAATTGGTTATGTGGATAGTACTAAAAACCCATTTTTAGTCTTACAATAAATAGTTGGTCTTTAGTAATAGCGCTGTCACTTACAGCAAAATATTGGTTTTAAACCAAAATAAATAATCATTTGATTGTTGGTTCACTTATTGTTTGGCACCTAGATCTTTAGCGTAGTAACAAAATCACGATCTATGTCATGTGGTGGCTCGCAATGAAAAGTCATAAACACGTACTAAATTGATTATTGGTTCACTTATTGTTTGGCACCAAGATCTTTAGCGTAGTAACAAAATCACGTTCTATGTGGTGGCTCGCAATGAAAAGTCGTAAACACGTACTAAATTTCAGTCCAATATTTTAACTACAGTTACAGTCAGTTTTTTATGAATATTTATTAAAAATATTTCACAAAATATTGGTTCAGATGTATTTGTGAGATTCAAATATCAAAACGAAATGGAATGATTTATGAATGTAGAAGAAGCCAAAGAAGTATGCAAGGATCGTAAGAACTTGTCTCTGCCTGCGCCTTCGGAAAACAGGCGTGATTTATGTAACTTTGTAAGTATGTATGAGTTTCAGAGTTTCAAACCTAAAGTATTCATTACAAAAATAGAAATATTTACTTACCTACAAAATACTTTGTATCTTCTAAAAGTTGCATTTAATTAATTAAAATTCTCTTCCAAGAATAAGCTCCAAGCAATTTAGACAATCTTTAAACATTGTTACTTGCAAATGTTTAAGGTCAGGATATTCGAGGAATTTTCATAAGCTTGTACAAGATGGTGACAACATAATACAAGAATTACCTGTCTAAAGGTCAACCTGACCTTAAGTAAACCTTAAGTATTTTAAAAACAAATTGGAATTTTGGAGGAATTTTCAGCTAACACTGAAGTTTTAAGTTATATTGTTTGATTTGATTTCTTAATCATCATCTCCCTTTTCCCAAATCCATGTCGGGATGTTGATTTGATAATGAAATAATTAAATATATTTAGAGCGATACATTATTATTTATAGGCATTTAGAGTAAAAGAGGATTTTTCTTTACTTAACCACAACAATCATGAGATTTCCATTTTTATAATACCATTATCGTGTACTTTTTCCTTGCTATAGGTAATTTCAGCTAACTTAGAAAATCTGAAATGCTTTTCTGCTATGCTTTCAAGATCGTCGCCTTAAAAATCTTCCATTGTCGCTACAAAAACAGCTGCATACTTATTCATCAAGCACTCGTTAAACTTGCATATTCTACTCGTAAAACTATTACAACTAGTTTCAACGTTCTTTTATATCTTCCCTTGATATTAAAAGTAGGGTAACTATTGCAGAAGTACATTAAATTTAACATGTGACTATCCTGCTCTCGAGTGTACCCAAACCAAGTAGGAAGGCATTACAAAATTATTGTAAAAGCCACGATTTTGGACTGAAAAATTTTAGGATGTAAGACTATGTATTACTCAATAGTTTTGCAGTAACTAGGCAATATCCATAAATTTTCTAGTTCTCTTTGAAACTATAGCCTGCTTCTACTATGTGTAATGAGTGTAATCAATGGATCGGTGTGTTACCAATACTATTACTAAGGCATGTTTCGGAAAGAACCGTAAGATACGGTCTTCTTTCTCTTCTTTGCGAGTCGAAGACGAAACTAAATTTCCTTTGACCAATATGTACACTAACCGCGTTTGGAGTGGCCGCCCACAGATCTTCAAGCGTGCAAGTGGCGTGGCACGCTGGGCAAACTAAAAGATGGGACATGCTCTGTGGTACTGAGCTGCACTGGCTGGCTCAGAGTTGCTGTAGCCCATGGTATAATAAGATACTCCGCCTGGTATTTCCTTCCGAGACTCGTGAACCACGTGACCAACACAAGACTACGTCATCATGCTTGTGGGTTACCAGAATTACCCACTCTTATGATGTTTTTTGTAAATCATTTATGATACTGTTAACTAATAAATACAATTGAAGTGTTGTTGTAAAGTTCAAGTTAATACACACGTAAATCTAAATTATAAAATTATTGGGAAATATTTTAACCCATTGTTCTGAGATTGAATTTACCCCCTAACGTATTTTATTGAAATAAAGTGGCAATACTAAGTGACGTTTTCTTGTGTTTCTCTGGGAAGGAAAGACCATGTTTTATTAGACTATGCTGTAGCCCGACCGATAAAGATTCTCCTTGCAACGACCAACCTGTGTGCGGAAGGGTAGCGTACCTACGTCAAGGGTAGCCTAAATAATTACGTAATTTTATAAATTTACATTGCTTTCGCGAGTAGTAAGTATTCAAACTAAATTATAGATCTAAAATGTGTACTAGGTACTCTAAAACTCTTCTTCCAGTGCAACAAAGAGAGTCAAAGACGAGTGCCGTAGAAAAAAAATCTCAACTGCTACTAAACGCAAACTCGTAATTGCAATACTTCTCGACGCCCAACAAATCACAGTGTTAAAGCGAATCAGGTCGAATTGAATTCCGGAACCTTCGGCAGGATATCCAACTAGCGAGAGAGGAAAGATGAAATCAATTTTGAATCAAAGTGAATGGGTTAAAGCTTGGAAAACGTAGGTAGTTACGAAACTCACAGGTGCATAACATATTCAAATTAAATATACGGATTTAAATTTGAAGACTTATGACTTTCTTCTAAGTAAGAGCCTTACTACACTAGCGGATTGGGAGCGGCTGCGGAGCAGAGCAGGCGCGCTGCGAATTCACAACGTTTTCATAGCGCATTTGTACTGAAAACTTTGGGAATATGCTGCGCATCCGCCGCGCACCCGCTCTGCTTCTAAACCGCTTGTATGAAGAGGCTTTTAGCAACACAGTGTAAATAGCCCAGCTTATCAAAACAGAGCAAATTTTTAGTTTCAGAAGTTCGTTGATTCGGGGTTCACCAGGTCGTTGGACGACTTGGTGTTCCGCACGAAAAGAAAAAGAGCTGGCCAAAGAGAACACAACTGTTGGCTTGCCTAGATTCGGGAAAAACAACAGAAAGTAAGAAAGTGTTTTCAGAGATCTAATAAAATAATCTAGAATTATAGCCTGTCAAAGATGATTTGAAGGCCGATTATAAGAAACCTACCGCATGTTTTTCCGGTGTTTGCTAGATACGGTGGTAAGACGAAATCACACACAAAACATGTATTAATAGTGGCACACATCACCGCATCAAAATTATACCTAATATAAATATCACAGGTGGTCATTTGTTTGGCGTTTTTGCAGACATGTTAGGAATCACAATATTGTCCGATATGTGTGTGATTCGCCAGTCACCTGCCTAGTAGCTACAAAAGAATTTCAAATGAGTTAGTATTTTGATTTAAAACAAAAATGATTCAAAGAAATGCTGCTTGGGACAAAACATCCTCTTCAAAGATCTTTTAACCCAACAACGCATTTGTAAAACAGTGACCTACCGTTTTCAAAATGTTTCACCAGGCTTGCAATGCACCGTGTTCACCACACGCACCGCATGTCTTTCCGATGTTCCAATGTGAATCCGATTCCTTACTAAAACCACAGAATAATAACTAGTAACTAGCGTTACTAAAACCGGGTTTCATAGTACATGTTGTCACATAGAATTGCAGCTTTCATAGATTATAGTCTTAAAGTTAACAAACGAAACGTAGTTAACGAACCACCAAATTATCGTAGATGGTCGCTTGAAGACGAGCATCAAATGAAGAGATTGAAAAATCTGGCAGGCATCTACTGGTGCATCGATAGCTCAGTGGCAGAGCGGTGGAACGTTGATCCATGCGGCCCGGGTTCGAACCCCGGTCGCATTGACCGAGGTTCGAACCCGGGAGAAATTGAAAATAATTACATGCATTTTGTATTTTTTTTCAATTTCTTATTTTCATTGTCGTACTTGGACATTCCTATAATGTTATGTTTAGTTCAAAACTGAGTTGAATTTGTTCGCCGCGTGTGCACCTCGACCGGCTTAAGAGGTCTCTCGTCAGCTCTGAGTGTCACACTTGCCAGGGTTGGGGATTTGTCGCCACCGTACTGTAGTAGTATTGGATTGTAGCCGACGGAATAGGTGAGGAATTTTCAATAAGCGCATGAAATGTTCGGAACTTTTATTTGAATATCTGAAAGATGAATCGTAAGGTTGTAGTTGTCAGGTACAGAAGCTCGATGTTGTTTATAAATAACGTTAACGATACTAATCATTGGTATAATTTGAGACTTATTAGGACTGACATCATTATCTTCCTGCCCTTATCCCAATTACTTGGGGTCGGCGCAACACGTTTTGTTGGACACAAAATCGTGTTGCAAAGGATTTGGCTCAATTTTACGAGCAGAGGTCAACATTCCTAGGGAATGCTTTTGTGGTGGATTAACCGCCACCATACGGTTGGCCCTGGCTGTTTGGGTCGGGTTTATCTCTCGGTCGCCTCTTACGATACGACCCCCAAGTGAAGAGAGGGGGTGGTGCTATTCTACTCTGCCGGCACTTATTAGCACTGACGTCATTACTAAAAGCTAGAATGGCACAAAAATCTTGCGAATATCAGACTATTAAGTTTCATCTTGAGACTTGAGACTATAATCCATAGCCATCGCACGCGATCTGATGGCACTCGAAATCCTCTCCACTGACTACGATGTTTTCATATTTTTTGTCTTGAGACTGAAGTAAACACTATAAGACTACTGATATAAATCAGGAACATTTCTCTAGATTAAAAAATTGCTCATAAATCTAGTATCCAGACAAGTATTTACACAGTGAAGTTTAGTTAGCGTAACATCACACGGTCCGTTGAATGCAAAAGCTATTGCACTTACCAAAGTAGCAGACTTTGGAGGAAAATCGGATTCAGGAAATCTACATTATACGTACCCACCTACTTTCCTAGTTGAAAAATAGATAGCAATAGTATGCACATGGTTGTTGAAAAATAAGTGGATTTAAAAGACGATGTTGTGGAGTAGAATTGATTCTATACGCTGACGTTTACGTAGAACCGATTCTGTGTCCTAAAGTGGGGAAAAATTCTTCAAGTCACTTTTTTAGTAGGCCATGATACAAGAAGTAGGTAATTAGGCAGATATTTCTAGTCCTCCTTACTACTGTACTATCTGCAGCATATTTTACTACCTTTAGCAAATAATAGATACTAGCCCTAGTTACTCGCTCTTATAGACAAAAGACAATATCATGTTCACAATTTATTCTGGGATCTCCGGTGAAATGGTGGCGAACGTGTCCAATATAATATGCTCTATCCTTTACTATGTCTACTGCTACCGTTTCCATTTTAAACTGTGGAAAGAAAAACCTCAGCACGTCTTGAAGCAAACCTAATGGTTCTCAATCAATCGCAATAAAAGCTCGGAAGCCACTGAATGAAGCCGCGTTAAACGGTATTTATTAATGCGGCTCACAAAGGAACTATCCAACAATGAAAATGGAATCCTGAAAACAATGTTAGGTGGTTAGGTAACTATTTTCCCTGGAAGTCTATTGCTCCTTGGAACCGTAGCAAGACTAGGAAAGTCACGAAGGAGAGCGAATGCAATAGCAAGCTGCGCACAGTAGGTAGTACTTCGAATTCAATTTGGTAGTACTTGTCGTCTTACTACTAATTTTCTTGTCCTTAGAAATGTGGTGGATGGAAATTCCACAACACGTCACGGACTATTTTTTCCCAGTTCAGATGTAAAATTCTACCAAACATTACTTTGTCTTGATAAATGGCAACAATTTAACGCTATAGCAGGGCGCCATGTTTTATTTTTAACAACGGTTTTGCCAAAAACCGGGTTCGAAGTGGTAGTGCATAGCATGGTCAAAATTTGTGTTCCATTACGAACGGTTGTTTTCGAGGGTAAGATCACTGTTAATTTTGGATTTTTTTTATGTGATGCGTTTCCGTGTCTTTCCTTTTAATTAGTAGAACTAGATAATAGTAGTTATTTGCATTAGTTTACTCAAAATTGGCATTTGATTGCCGATGGATCGCCTTACGTCACTTCAATACGTGACGTGATGTACAATGGAACCAAAATTCGTGACGTATTGAATTCTTAGGATGTGTTCACAAGGAATGAAATTGGGATTTGATAATTATTATTTTTTCTTCTTCTTATCGAGTCTTACGATATGAAATATAAAAAAATAATGAGTAAGTGATTTGTTGATAAAATGTGCTTACTTTTGGGGTCCTGTATCGATTTTCGGCAAGGCAAGTATTTATAATAAGGGATTTTTGGGTGTAATAATCAACTCGGATACTACTTCAAACATGTTTTTGCATGTCTCAAAATTGCAGTATTTTTAAGTAACATCTACATCTACACTTACATTATAAGGAGGAATGATTTGTTTTTGTTTATAGGAATATTGTAGCTTTTTTTTATTGCATACATACAAACAAACAAGATCATTTTTTAAGTAAAGATTTACAGATCAATGTGACCAGTGCCTTAGAGTTCCTTTACGTCACTTCACCTTCCATTACCGTGACGTGTCTTATTGTTAATTTAATTTGAAAAATTAATAATTAAATAAGTAATACAATAATATTTGCAAATTTAATACTAATGTATGCAATATACAACATAGTTTAAATTTTATATTAAATTATTTTACTAAATGTCGTTTTAGGCAGCATAACCAACATTATTTTGAGGTGTTTTGTACACAAACGTGACGTAATGTTACATTTTTGTTTCTATGTCATTTATGTGAAAAGATTTTCAAAATTGTGATATTTCTTTTAATTATTATTGCCTTAGGCTCTCGATAATACATACCAATTTTGCAAAATAGTAAATAGATGATCTTTAATAACGCCTTAATTTTGTGACGTAATGGAACTCATAATTGACTGAGTACATTTTTGACTCCGATTTACGCGAAAACTAACGAATACTTATGACTATATTTATATTTTACAAGTACATTATTAAAAAATGATTCAATTTAGACACAAAAGCAGGGAAAATTAATATGTTCGAAATTGCGGAATTCCATTACGTGACATACAACGTTTGAAAAATCCGCCCACATGCACTTTACGGCGGTATCTTTGCATTTCTTGTATGGGATATATATTCATCCGTTTCTGTTTCGTCTTTGATTCACACAAATAAGTAGTAGCTACGTTTATGGCGTGTGCAGAGAAAGACATGCCTCTAAACATTGCTTTATTTGGCAACGTTGGGTAATTAACAGTCATAAAGCAGGCGCCGCGACTTTGTAAGCATTGAGTGCTTTCAGCTATTAGGTTAACTCGTCCATTAACCGCGTGGATTCGGCGTCTGGGCCGAGTTTTCTTAGGCCTTGTTTAGACAACTACTCGCAACGCGAGGCGCAGTGTTACCAAAGAATACTAAATTATAGCTACTCGCTAAGAAGTGATAATCCCACCTCCTCTTTGACATGCTCTGCAGTCGCCCTTCTCGCAAGCCGTCTCAAACAGTAGGTAACGTCTGTCAGTTCGTCTAAACACGTATACATTTGTATACATTAGTAATTGTCTCCCGCTTAGATATTTCTATGGGAGTGTCTCCAACCTGGTATTACTTAGGTTCACTTATTAAAGCTTCGTGAGCTAATATGGTCCAGCAGGTTTAGCATTTACTTCAGGTATATACCTTCAGGTTCGACATTCGAATCGCCTATGTCTTCGGCGCGCCTAGGCTCGGCAGCCTGAGCTTGGCTGTAGTATGCAGTTGAAACATAATTACGTTGATTTATAAATAAGTAGTTTTTTCCAAATAAGTAAAATAAAACCCACAAGAAACGCTACGAACCAGCAGATCGTAACGTACCTACTATTTGTTTTAGGCAAGGCAAGGTACATCTTAAATAATCGATCGGTTCCTGATTATCTCAGCTGCTTTGCAACGCTACCCTACATTTCAGCTTATACATTTTTCACCGCTCCGCTTATGGCTATATCCTATATCCTTACTGGGTTCCTATTTGAAGGAGCCCCAGCGTTTGGCTTGAACGTTTTATAGGCTCACGCCTAGTCGGTGCACGCAATGTTTCTAGGTATCGTATTATAGTAGTAGCTGCCGACTAAATACTCGTAAATGTTTACGCTATAGTCATCGGGCCATTTCTTTTGGTTCAAGTTACTATTGAATATACGTTTGGACATTATTCGTTTCCATTTTCTTCACCACAAACTTAAATAGGTAGGTAGGTACCGCCTCCAACAAAAACAAGAAACTAACTAAAACCAATTTTCGAAATCACCTTTCGCACAACTGTGTCAACATCTAAAATGCGTAAATACTTGTATCACACACAAGAATTTACTTTTTACGACAAAATTTACCACGCACGACGAGTTTTGTATCTTCCCGGAGATTGCTTTGCGAATGTATGGACAATACAGAGCCGAAATAGCTCCGCCGCGCTGTACTGTACCAATTTCGCGCTCGCTCACTGACGTCGGCAAACTCGACAGCATTTTTCAATTCACTCCATGTTTGCTGAGAATCAAACCGCTAAATTTACTGTTCCAGTAGCTACCACATATCGAGGAAAAAATTCGCGAGTAGATTGGAAAATTCGCGTTAATCGGAGCTGGTGGCATGCATCGCCGCCTGGCGTTGTTTGTACAAATGATATTTGCGTACGCATAGAGCGGTGAAGATTGAATTTTCAATTGATGCGTGTTGAAATGGAACTGCGTTTTATAGAGCTTGAAAGTCTTCGATTTCTAAATTTAGCTATTAGGGGTCTAAATATAATATTCTTTAAACAATTAAAAATTAGTTCTACTATTTTTAAGAATAAAAATATTGATTGATACCTACTGACACAAAACAGTAAAAACTGGGTTTAATTGAATTGTCAGTATTGAGACAGTTCTAAAGTAACCGCAAAAGTTACTTACTCACTATAGTATGAATTAAATAAGCAACCACTTGATTACAAGACTATTGATAAAAAGCTTCTAAACAATCATTTCAGATAAGAAACACCCACATTTTCCGTGGAAATAACTTTTAATGCAACATTATTATCAGAGTAGACCCAGTAGAGCGTTGTATTATTTCATGGCGCTTAGTGGCCGGGACCCTCACATATCAAAACTTTGCCCTCGTGACATTTTCTAACTCATTTTAAATCGTATTAAATACAACCTTGGCTCTTGTGCCACTTTAACTGTGACTTGTGGCTCTTTTAAAGGTTTTCGGTCTTTTATGGCCCATGAATAATATAATATTTTCAATATAACAGCGTTTCAAATTGGCTGTTCCGAATATAGTTAGGATTAAGTGGGCCATAATTTAAATACGTGACCCGTATTTTTATTTCAGTTGATACTATTAAAAATGTCTTACGTTAGGTACCTAATAAAATATATGTTAATAGGTAGGAAAACGAAATGTTCTTACAAAAAAGGAATAATAGCAATAAAACACTCGTACCTACTGAGCCACGAAGAATTTAAATCACAACAATCCTTTCTTTGGCTATCAGGGATGCTTGAAAGCAATAATTTTATTCCCAAAGCCAGCAGCGGTATAACCAAGTATGAACTAACAATATTTTCATTCAATCTTCGTCCCCGCTCTATTTCCTTGCCTTTTCACAGTTAAATTGCACTCAAGTTAGCTACAAAGATGTTCTTGAAATATTTAAAGCACATTTAAATTATAGTTTTTCCTTCCTATTAAAATACGATTTGTTAATAGGTACTTGTAGATATAATGAAGCGTAAACGTAATCGTATGTTAGAAATTCCTTTTAATTTAAATTTTGTAAAACTGGTCATTAGAAATTTTATACGTAAGCGTATGTAAGAAATCATTATATATAATAAAACTAAGTTGATAAAATGTACGTGCCGATAAAACTTTAAAAGGATTCCCGGTACGATAAAAGGACTTATATAGTGCAATAGCCCTTTATCTCCCCTCGAACAAGAAAGTTCCTGTTTTAGCTTAAAGGGCGTATTAAAGATATAAGGGCTTTTTCAATCCCTCAAGTAGTGGCGCCATCTATTGTCGAGTAGTCAAACTCCACCGTTCGTGACCTTTGATGCAATCTGTTTCAAAATTTTGGATTTTATATGCATTGTATTTAAAAGTTTTTATTAGACCAAACAGATAATACCGCGAGTGAAACCGCGGGCGGAAAGCTAGTTTCTTTTAATTTTAAACTTTTGTAACACTACTGGTCATTAGAATTAAAAAAAAAAAAACAAACAAATAAAACTCAATCCGTCTTTGTCAATAGGCAGACGGTCCGTGACAGTGTCGTCTGGTAACAAGATAAGCGTCCGGCACGCGACCGCCTGCCGCCTCTAATCTCTGCACAAGGCTTGAGACTCAGGAACTGTCACTCTACAACTATACCACAAGAAAACTAGCTTTCTTTTCTTTAAAAAGGTACATTGGTATTTAATTCCTTCAAAACTTCATCCTTTTAAGTAGGCAGACAGTTCGTGACAGTGTCGTCTGGTAACAAGATAAGCGTCCGGCACGCGACCGCCTGCCGCTTCTAATCTCTGCACAAGGCTGAGTCTCAGGAACTGTCACTCTACAACGATATCACTTAGCGTGCCACAAGAAAACTAGAGTTCTTTTCTTTAAAAAGATATTTGTATTAAATTCCTTCAAAACTTAAGCCTTCAAGTAAGCAGACAGTTCGTGACAGTGTCGGCTGGTAACAATAATCTCTGCACAAGGCTGAGTCTCAGGAACTGTCACTCTACAACGATACCACTTAGCGGGCCACAAGAAAAAAGGTACATTTGTATTAAACTCCTCAAAACTTAAGCCTTCAAGTAGGCAGACGGTCCGTGACAGTGTCGTTTGGTAACAAGATAAGCGTCCGGCACGCGACCGCCTGCCGCCTCTAATCTCTGCACAAGGCTGAGTCTCAGGAACTGTCACTCTATGACGATACTACTTAGAGTGCCACAAGAAAACTAGTTTTCTTTGCTTTAAAAAGGTACATTTGTATTAAATTCCTCAATACTTAAGCCTTCAAGTAGGTAGACGGTTCGTGACAGTGTCGTCTGGTAACAAGATAAGCGTCCGGCACGCGACCGCCTGCCGCCTCTAATCTCTGCACAAGACTGAGTCTCAGGAACTGTCACTCTACAACGATACCACTTAGCGAGCCACAAGAAAACTAGATTTATTTTCTTTAAAAAGATATTTGTATTAAATTCCTTCAAAACTTAAGTCTTCAAGTAGGCAGACGGTTCGTGACAGTGTCGTCTGGTAACAAGATAAGCGTCCGGCACACGACCGCCTGCCGCCTCTAATCTCTGCACAAGGCTGAGTCTCAGGAACTGTCACTCTACGAAGATACCACTTAGCGTGCGAAGTAAGGAGATAGCGCCGCAAGGGAGTTCCGCTACTTGGGTCTGCCCTTTTTGGGATTGGAAAGAAATAGATCCGTTGTATGAAAAACTTGTTACCTACGAAATGGGCGTTTCTTGGAGAAACTAGACCAAAAGATGGCGTTAAAATTTGTTTGTATGGCGTACGTACAATGCCAAATATTTGTCCTCCAAATTTGGTGGTTTAGCTTGCAATGTTCTAACCACTGGGCACAATGTAACAATGTAATTTTCAAAATACCCTTTTTCTGGTCCTCTTTGTGGTTCATTTCAATAACCAAAACGAGGGCAATCCAGGTTTTGAGACCAAAGAGACATTTAAAAGCATCAATTGGTTCTCAATTTTAGGAAAACTTGCAAATTTTTCCAACGCAGGCAGGACTAAACCTGCGACTTTGGCTATCTGTTCTAACGACAGTTTTACCAACTGTGCTTCCTCTACCTTAGCTTACGAAATAAAGCAAGTGTATCATCGACACTAATAAACGAAGCCAAGGTTAAAAAAGTTACATGGCCAAGGTATACATTTTTGCAAATATTTCATAAATATTTCACCTTATAACGGGAAGTGTATTTAAGTTTGATTTTCATTTAATAATTATCCCAAGTATTTTACTATCAGCTGTCAACACAACAAACTTAACTTCTCGTAGCCAAGTTTGGTGTGAATTTATTGGAATTTCTTTGACAATATTTGCACTTCCCCGCAAAGCAACAAACAGACTTGGTGTTGACTTTGCGGTAGCTTCAATAAAGTTGATTGAATTGAGCACCGCAAACTGTAACCAGTTTTCACTCAGATCTTATTTTATTAAGAAGCAAATAAATGTAAGCAAAAAGGATATGAGTCATTCGTTACCCACCTGAGTCTTAAGGTACTCAATAAACTTCAAAAAACATGGTTTAAATACAAGTGTAATATTTCTGACAAATCTGTAATCAAATTGAGTAGAGTTAAAAGATGTTTTACTCAAATAAAAATACTTACGTTGGCGCAGGTGTTTATTCGTGACGTAACGTTTTCTTTGTTAAGTAGAGCCTTAAATGCAAAAGAGTTTAGTAAATATACTTCTTTGTTGCACTGTTCAATGCGGCTTCCTCGCCTTTATTGCGATCAATTAAGGGTAATTAGGTTCAACGACAATTCTAGTTATTGCGATTTAATCTGAATGGCTTAAAGATTATACAATACCTTTGACAATCAGGTCTTGCAGAAAATATCATATTGATAAGGTCCTTTTGGCGCATAATGTCGGTAGTACCTCCAGAAAATTGAAGTCACGGTGTAGGTACGTCATAAGTAACATAGGTAGGTAAAACACAGGTATTCTGTTAAAATTATATTACGTACAGGATATTAAATTCTTAAACTAACAACCTGGCCTTGTTCCTGGTCTGGTTATATTTCAACCGTAATATTAACCTAATTTTCAAAATATTTGTTTCCTTTTCGTCCATTTTGTTCTGATATTTTATTAAACAAGTTTAGGTATTCGGCTATAATCCTAGGATATTCTTGGTATGACGACGACAAAATAAAGTATGCAACTTTACTATAAAACGATTTACGGCCGAATTTCTGCGAAATATACAGGGTGTTAGGGACGGTGTACCGAAATTTTTGCAAGCATGATCAACACATACAAGTGAATAAGTTTTTAATGGTTGGTCAACAAGAAAAAAATTGTTCAGTTACGAGATCTGATTAAGCCTGCAAAGTTTTCTTACACACTGTATAATTATAATGAAAATCTTTTCCTTCCTTCGTGTAAAAACAATTTAAAATAAAATAAAATTTCACTTTTCACCTCTAAAAGTAAAGGCTAAAGCCCCAGTCGGATATGATCGTAACACTCAGCGTTCTTTCTGGAATCCAGTTTAAACCGCTTAGCCATTTGGTTAGCTTCTCTTCTCGGTCACAATTGATTTCAACTACGACTTTTGACTAGACTAGACAAATTCTAGAAGTTAGATGAAAAACAAAAAATACTGTGATTTAGTTTGAAGAATTCGGATTGATTCTTTGCAAATCCAAAAGAGTTTTGAATTGAAACCTCGATCACTTAACTCTTACCTGACTTGGTAATTTATCAGAAAAAAGTTATAATGGATGGAAGACTGAGATAAGATTTTATTATTATCTTTGTGCACGAATAATAATAACTACTTAAACATTCAAAATGGGGTTCAGGTGGTACCGAATAGCCCACTTTCCCGAATACGCTAAGCTCAATAGGTCAAACTGAACAACTTTCCCTAAGGACCAAAGTTTAAATTTAAGAAATGGATCTCCCATAGCAAATTGCTCGGACAGCAGCATTTTTTGGGAGTACCTATTTTCTATAATGTAAGGCTTTAGTTTAGTGAAATAAGTCCCTATCTAAAATACTCACAGAAAACTATTTTATCGGTGTTTACGAAACCAATACAGAAAACATGAAATTTTTACTACCCACGCGATTAATTTAAAGAACTTTGACTGTAAAAATCCTAAGTTCGTTGCCAATAAACTTTCAATGGAGATCGATGAAGCCAGGTTCTAAACCGAACTTAGCCTGGTGCAAGTGGCAGTAAATATATTTACAGCAAACGTCTGGGCGTGAGTTTCAAGCACCTACAGAGTTAGAAAACTTGCTTCTTACTATAGGGGCTAATAATAGTATACTTACTTAGCTACAATAGCAGATGATAGGTCAGATGTATTTTTTGATATTCTACCTAATTTTATTCTTGCCTTCTCTTTATCATGTCAAAGAATAAGAGGAATGCTAAGATACCTGCTTGAAAAAGGACGTACAAATTCTACTGACTATATTAGGTCGGGTTTGTGTCCGAAATGAGGAACAACTCTTACTAATAAACATCTTTACAGGTTAAGACTTAAAATTTTATGAGAAGAAATAATATAAAGTGAGTAGAGCGCGGTTCAGGCGCTTCAGCAAATTGGTTAATAAATTAAAAGCGGCAGTCTCAACGCCGTCGCCGACAGATGGCGTTTGAAATACGACAGGTATTTAGCAAGCTGCAACACCGGCCGCCGTACCCGTGTTTTAATTTTATGCTTTACGAGCAATTTTTATATCAATTTTCCCCGCGTCGTACTCCACATAATTCAGGCGGCACTCTCGCCGGCCCGAGGCCGATACGGCAATTTGTCCCGAATTTTGAGACAATATCGCGTGTAATAAACTTGTATGAAACAACGGCGCGGCCGACACGACGAGCTTTTTTAGCAACAAACACAGTGTATACTGAAAGAACAAAGCTTTATTTTCAGGCAAAAATGTGGGCAGCTCTCTGGTTTAGGTAATAGTTTCTTGAAACAACGGCTTTCCAATTTATCTCCCCGCAGACTAGAAGTCTTGACCTCTTGTTCTAGTTTTCTTTAAAATATTTCCACAGTGGTGCGGTGCAGCGGTAGTAGAAATAATACGTAAATACTTAGAGCTCCGTAAAGAACAATGGTAGTAGTAAAAATTCAGAGCATACAGTGGAACAAGGGCTCCCTAGAGAGTGGTGTTGCTCAGCATACGTGGCCACTGCGATATGGAAACGAAACGGATTTATTCAAACATTTACATAAACCTGGAACAAATGGTTGCTGTCTAACTGTTAAAGTATGAAATCATATTAAATCTTTTATGGATGTATTGTTGCACTTGACGAAAATCATTAAAATAAATAGACATGAATGGGAATAAAAATATATTTTTGATAGATTTTTGTTTGAGCTCATACTTATTAAATTATTTTCTAAAACGTTACTACGCTGCCTAGTACCCACGCAACCTTTTATCTTCCTGCAATATAAAAAAAATATTTAATAGATTTTTGTTTGAGTTCATACCTACATTAAATTATTTTCTAAAACGTTACTACGCTGCCTAGTACCCACGCAACAACCTTTTATCTTCCCGTATATAAAAAATAACTTTTTAATCACCACACAAAAACTTCCTAAATACTTCCTAAACGACAACACACGTTTTTACAATCCTTCTCAAAAGCCAGCGTCGCTCTCACGTCCAATGCATTGACTGCTAGACACGACGTCACGTGCTCTGATTTACGAGCGGAACTGGCAAAAGCACAGACTGATACCCCCAGATAGCTTAAGGACACGTAGACGCGTAAGACGGCCTAAGAAACGTTTGAAACGCCCTAAGGAAAGGGAAGGAATAAACAAAATTACGTCACAGGTAAACCGAATCTCATTATGTTTCTTTTTAATTTTCTTAAAAGAATGCTGTACATAAAAAAGTGAACTCAACACAACGTCAAATAGATAAGGCACAATCACTATTGAATGATAAGGATGCTTGTCACAATAATGGCGCCATCTAGTGTGTTTGTTTAAAATGTTACATACACACATACATACATACCTACATATATAATGCCTATATAAATTGCGGGGCAAGCAGAGCGTCAACAAAACAGACATTTAAAACACGTCACACAAAAGTTTAGCAGTCATTCAAAATGTTGTAGGAATCAAAACTTTTATTTCCGATTTTTTATCGATGAAGAAAGTTTATTTCAAAGATTGGCGCGTGTATCACGCAGATTGATAAAAAAACTCAAAATAATCCGCCTTAATAGTATTGCCCAATAAAGTTATTTTTTTTACTACCCGATTATTGATGGCTAGCGGTCACGGCGTAAGTTCAGCAAGGTCCGCATGGGTAAAAAAATAACAAATATTTATTTCGGGCCTTTTTTTTGGTTTTATTCTTGTATTAAATTAAGAATAACATCATTAAAACAATTTTGCTAACCTACCTACCGAACGCCTAGTCAAATATCAACGTAACTCCATTATAACCATTTGGCCTCAGCGCTTCGCAGACTTTGGCAATTATCGTTAAAAGTTTCCTAATTTTATCTCCAAGTATGCAAAATTCTTAGTCGGTAGCTTTCTTAAAACCTCCTTAAACTCATAAAAGACTACAAAGCCCGACCGTTGGGAATTAGATACGAAAACCGCTTAATCGAGACCCAGCCAAGTCACTTCCGCGGTGGAAAAACAATTTACTCCACTAATGACAAAGGATTTGAGAAAATAAACATAATGGGGTCTTCAGTGTTTGTCGCTACGTCGGTTTTCACACCCACCGCGTGTGAATTTCCGGTTGTTTGACAAAAGGAAATTTCTAAATACAATACAAACATACCGGATATTGTGGCATATTCGTACGTCGCCGCATCATACAGTTTATCAATTGTGCGGTGGTTATGACGGACTGCAATCTCGTGCGGTATCGTCCTTATTTCAAAATGAAGTAGTTGTCTGATCTTTTGCAAGCAGTGAAAACTTGAATTCCACAAGAAAAGTTGTTTTGTACCATAGGCTGCTTCACACCTTAAAATTAAAACGAATGCAGAATCCTTATTTCTTCTTCTTCATTGAGTGGTTAAACAGGGCATGGCGAATGACAATTTATGTTAAGTGCGTTAAAATTAACGTCAAATAAAAATGCAATTTCGTAAAATAAATACTGTATAAATCAGTTTAAAGGTAGACGTTATATAAATACGTACTTTTAATGAATGGTATGATAATGAATAACTTTCGTAAGCAATAAAGTGATTAATTAAAAAATATAGTAGTTAATATGCCTTACATTTTTTTAATTTACTTTAATGAAGTATTTTACCAAAAAATTTAAACTAACGACCTCGTTTCAAGAAAAGCTTAATTATGACTATGAGTTGATCTTACGAGCATATTTTATTTTATTTTCACACTT
The DNA here is from genome assembly GCA_024500475.1 of Phthorimaea operculella. Classification (NCBI taxonomy): domain Eukaryota; kingdom Metazoa; phylum Arthropoda; class Insecta; order Lepidoptera; family Gelechiidae; genus Phthorimaea; species Phthorimaea operculella. The sequence continues at coordinate 4,062,613 of JANFCV010000002.1, read as the reverse complement.
TTTCTTGGAATCACATTTTTAAAGATAAAGCAAATGATCTCTTGTGCATGTTACTAGGTTAAGGTACATTTGATGAGGTTATTTCTGCACAAATTTTATTTTTCCCTGAAAAATTATTAAACGGTTGCGAATATGACAACTTACTTAAGAATTTCTCGCCTTATGGCGCATAAAATCACGTTCCAAAAATGCCATACTTGTAGGTATTTACTATTGTAATAACAATATTCTGATCCTGGGGTGTCACATCACATTTAATTCTTGTCAGATCACGATGATATTTAGTTAGGAGTTATATTCGTTGCGGCGTATATGCAGTAATGCGCTGCGCAATGAAACTAACCATAAAACTTCATTTGAAACCATAAAAATCAAATCTTTCCAGAATATAACTGTTCTATTCATACCTAACCAGTGATTAACGTTCGCAGGGTGCAGCGACGCTCTTTAATGACTTCAATTGTGCAGAAAATTCTATTGCATTTAATAGCAGGGGGATCCAGTCGGCGGCACCCCCACAAACCGCACCTTTGAACGAATATCTACTAGAGAAAGATAGATATTCTACTGCAATCTACCTGAATTTTTAGAGGAGTTGTCCTGATGTGTGATGCTGTCTTGAAAAGCATCACCCCATTCCTGCCGCAGGTCTAGTGAAAGACTACAAGTATTATACTACTCAAATATGTAGGTATTTTTGTAATTTTCTACAATGAAAAGACAAGATCACGAACTGCTACGCCGTAGCAAAACTGTAGCGGATGCTACGATCGTATCACAGAGTAATTTTTATGTGACGTAGTAACGACTTACGTACTTCATTATTAATCTTGATCATAAAGTTGGTTTTTACGAAAGTAAAAATGGAATAAAATATCGCGTTTCATTGCGGTATTTTTCAATTTTGATGATTTGGATTGAATTTTATTCATATTTCCGTACCGCACAGCAACGATTTCACTTTTTGATTTAAACAATAATTATTTCAGTATGATTTTAAGTTCCCTTTTTGATAAATAAACGTATAAATTTAGATTTTTTTTTACCGAAGGGTTCGTAAGCGTGAAACAGGCGGGTAACCTAAAACTTTGCGAGTTTATCAAGGGTAAAAATTCTTTCCGAAGTTGTGGTGGATTCTTAAAATTTCGCTCTTCCCAAAGATAAGCTTAGCTTTATAGCTACAGTAAAAGAATATTGTGAGCAAACATTTGTTAAATACAATAATTTTTGAGTCAAAAAGCATCAAACGAAAATTAAATATAACAAGAGTTAAATTAGGTATAAAATGTTAGGGGTTTACAATGGCATTATGTAAATTAACCAGAGATAAAAAACATCCAAACTTCAAATAACAAGCAACACAGCTCGTTTATAAATATTCCGCGTCAAATTATGTCCGGAAGGGAAAATAAACAAAAAGACACGGCATAAAAATAACGGCACATTTTTATCGTCTTGTCACAGTCATCATGCTTGAACGAGCAGTATACAGGGCGATAACGAAAGACCCATTTTCCCGTAAATGCTAAGATCAAAAGGTCAAATTGAACAACTTTCCCAAAGAACCAAAGCCTAAAAAATATTGGTCCTTCCATAGCAAGTTGCTCAGACAATACATTTTTTTGTTTGATGGTCCAATGTTTTTAGGCTAACTTAGGTCCTTGGGGAAAGTTGTTTAATTTGACTTGATGAGCATAGCGTTTTCGGGCAATTGGGTCGTTTGGTACCTCCCTGTATTGTAGCATATCGATTAGTCATTAGAGTCACACCATCAGAACCATAACCCGCGTGGTTATCAAAGTTGAGAATCACTCATTTTGGCTCACATGTTTTGTTCCTGTACGACGAACTATAAACGAATTCAATCGATTTCAAAACCTGTTTTCATGATCTGCTGTTTCTAATTCCTACTGTAGCCATTATTAACAGGTTACGACTGAGTAACAGTAGCTATAAACACAAGGGCTTGTAGCAATTCCACTTTACTAGTTCGCAGACAATTGATACTGCTGTTGTGTATTAGAGGATTGAATTCTAGGTTTGCGGTTTTGTACAAATAACCCTGAGGTAAATCGGCCATGCACTGAGTGATAGGTATTCCGATTCGTTCATAAATGACAACTTGTGATAGCCGCAATTTATTGAGGCGACAGGTTCCATAATATCCAGTTTTTGTAAGGGATTTCTTAATAGGTAAAATAGAACTCAGCGACAGAAAACTGTTTCTTCCTGAAATAACCCTGAGGAAAATCGGTCATGCACTGTGTGGTCATATACCGATTTGTTCATAATTGCAAACATATTAATAACAACCTTTAACAGTCGCATTTTTTTGAAAGCGACAGGTTCCATGATATCCAGTTTTGTAAGGGATTTCTTCATGGGTAACACAGAACTCAGCGACAGAAAACTGTTTCTTCCTGATTGAATCAATAATGGCAACATCATAATAAAACTGAAATCTGTTAAAATTTGAAAAACAACTCCGAAGTCACTTCAACAAAGGGCAAGATTTTCCCGACTGATAATGACAATAAAAAGTTAGACGAATAAATTAAATATTGGAATCCCAAAGTTAGGAGACGGTTCAACTTTCCTCTCCAAGAATAAACAAACTTTAGGGCAAAATAAACAATTGCTAAGTAACACGAAGTTCATTGCTAAAATAAGTTTATTGCACTCGTCTTTCATTGAGTTTGAAGCGATGAAAATTAATAAATACCTACTTGGTATTCTTCCAAATTTTCTTTTCCGTTTTGACCTTCGTCCAATTCACAATACCAAATCCATACGTCGACTACTACGGTTTGCGGCGCTTGGTTTTCATGAACAAATCGTTTCTCAAAGTAACCTTCTTATGGCTGCAATCACATTTTGACGTCTGTTGTTGCGTTTTTTAACGCATGTTACGCGGCATCGATGGGATACGTCTGTAAACCGTTGGACAGACACCGTATTTTATTTGTAAGGGAATAAGGTGAAAATTCGCCTTTTCCTAATTCATGCGTTAAGTTGCGTTAAAAATTTCAGCGACGGACGTCAATGTGATCCGCGCCTAAGTTTAGGAAAATGTTACTAAGCACAAGTATATCTTAGTGGATTTTAACCATTTTTTTTTTTCGAAGTATTTGATTGATGGGTTGAACGGTTGAGTAGAGTTAAGTAATAGAATTTTAATTTAATATTTTTAGCAGTATTTTCGTGTAAATAAGTGATTAAATTAGTGAATAAAGTGAAAGTGGAAACGCATCAGTGTTTTCGGACATAAATTTGAGTAGAAATACTTGGATTTTCGACGCATGGATGTACTGCCATAACAGACAAAGGATTTGAATAACCAACGATTTTTCCCGGGGAGTATCGTTTCTTTGTTAACTTTTACACCTATAACAGATAACTACTATATTAAATCACATATAAACACAGTACACAACAGCCTATACCTCACTATTGTAGGAATTTACTACCTACACATAACACAGCCGCGTGAACTTGCCTCAGGTTACTTTTAACAAAGTTTACCTGACGGGAAGGTCAACTGCCGCTCAGTCAAGCTATTCAGCAAATAATTAATACCTATAGGAACACAAATGTCTTACTTTACCTGCTAGTTTTGTTTTAGTCTAGATTTTAGTGTCTCAGATCACTTGGGAAGTGAAATTGATGACACTTGACCAGTTGTTTACTTTCATACACATAGCACACGGTTTATTTACTTACAGTGCCTACTCACTAGCTTGCTAGCAAGTGTAAATTGTATATTAAGTAGTGTTATTTATAATTTCAGCTCAAGCAGCAGTATCAAAATGCCTACTGAAACACGTTCAATGGCTAAAGAGCAAAAATTACAAAACTTATAATAGAAGTGAAGGACTATGAAGCTCAAGTTGACCGTCTGGTCGAGGAAAGAAATAACTTGGAATATGATGTGAGAATGTTAAAATCCAGCAAAGAGACAATACACCTGAAACTTTCTAACACCCTTTGTTTACTTGAAGAATCTAAAGTAGATAATGAGCACAAACAATCAGTCATTGACTTTCTACAAGTAGAGAACTGTAAACTGCAGGCTACTTCGGACCGAGTTGGACTTTTGGAAGAACAGCTTCGAGAGGCACACAGCAGCCTCAACAATTTACAAAATGAGAAATGCTCAGCAGATAAAATCCAGTCACAATCACTCCATCATGAACTGTCATTTGCCCTACACGAGGAGCTATCTTTTGCAAATGTGACCAGCGATCAACAGTTCGCTCAATGGACTGAACCAACATCAGTAAATGTGCTGCAACACCATGCAAGACCGAACAGACCACAGACACATAAAGCAAAATTAATAAAAGCATTGAATAGAAATAGATTACTACGGAGACAGATCAAAAATAAACTTAAGAAACGGAACATTCTAATTAAACGTGTAGTGTTGCATCAGGAGATCAACACACTCAAAGCAGCTTGTTCAGCTTTATCTGACCAGTATAAAGAAGCACAAAACAAGTTGAGAAATCAATCTCCTTCCTCTGCACCTATAAGAAAGAATAATAATAATTTAATTAAAGAGAAATGTAATGAAATCATGGCCTTACTACAAAATGACACGGACGAGGCTCATGTTTCATTGCTGACTGACACAAGAGACCTGTCTAATTTTTCATCAAATGACAACGGACCCCTAAGGCTAAGAAAAGAGGCACCGTCGTTCGTTGAAAAATAAGCGTGACAGACAGCAGCCTGCAACTGACGAAAAAAGATCAAGACAACAGAAAGGCCTCCAGGAGTGCCACACTCCGCTAGAACGAAAACCTGAGTGCGGTCCTGCTTCACAGGGGCATCTTATTCCGTGGGGCCCCCACGTCTTGCAGAGGCCCGGGTTCCAGCCTAGTACTCCAGCGGCGCAGACGCCGCAGTACCAGCAGGGTCTACATGCACAACAAGGGCCCCAACCAGCTAGGCCACTAAACGAGCTAGGCCCAGGTAGTGCCGCGCATGGGCGACGTGACTCGCTCGCTACACCGCGCGTCCCGCGCGCTCCTCCTGCGGTTCTGCTTACGCCGCGCGTCGCCGGGCAAGGAGCCCAGTGCGCCTCGATGGTTCAGCGCGGTAGTAACATAGCAGCGTTGCACACAAGCACGCCCACGCCGTGTACTCGTAGCCAGCAGGTTCAGCAGCTGCCCAAGCCCGTGGACACTAATGATGTTACTAGGACGGTTATTTTTAGTGACAATATAGGAAAAGGTTTAGGTTATTTACTGCACAACCAGCTAAATCAGGTTGTTGAAAATGTTTGTCTACCCCAGGCCTCGTTTGAACAAGTTACTAAACGAATGCTTAGCTATACCTATTCAAAAAACACCACAGTTGTGTTATTACTAAGTCATAGTAGTGGTAAGCCAAATTCAAGGTAAAGAAATTAACAATTAATCCTAAATTTAAATTCAGTGACTGGGCGACTGTAGGTATTCGAACAAGTAGGAAAAAGTTATTTGAGCTCTATGATGAAAAGTCTTATAATCATAGTGAAACATTCGTTGAACGTGTTAAAAATTATTCAAAAATATTCAAAAATGTCTGTATACAAGCTAAAGCAATTTTCACCAAAAATAAAATATACTCTGCTGAAAATGTTATTAAAACTGTTTGGAAAGTTGTTAATTCAGAGACTGGTCGAACTAAATCTATTGAAAAATCTCATTCGTTAAAGACTGCTCAGGGAATTGTTACTGCAGACGCTGATGTAGCTAATGAGTTTGAAAGTTTTTCAGTAACATCCCATTTAAAACTACTGAGTCACTTAACTCTTCGCCTATCATCGCGTCAAATCTTCTTAAAACGAATGTTCAGACTTGTAATAATGTATTTGAGTTTAGGTACATTAATGCAAATGTAATATTAAAAACATTTAAAGAAATAAAAATAAAAACTACAGAGGATTTATGGGGCATGTCAGTAAGACTATGTAGTTCCTTAATAGATACATTAGCACCATACTTAGCCTGTATATTTAATGCTTGCATTGATCATGGCGTATTTCCTGATCTCATGAAGCACAGTAAAATTATACCTCTTTTTAAAGCTGGCGATAAAACCGATCCCAGTAACTTTAGGCCAGTATCTGTACTACCAGTTTTGAGCAAAGTTTTGAGAAAATTATACTTAATCAAATGCTCCTACATTTCAATCTCAATAAATTACTACATGATCAACAATTCGGTTTTACGAAAGGGCGCTCGACAACCGACGCTGCTGTTAAGCTCCTGCAACATATTTATGGTGCTTGGGAGGAGTCGCAGGATGTCATAGGGGTGTTCTGCGATTTGTCCAAGGCGTTTGATTGCGTTGATCATGAGACACTGTTGTTGAAACTGGACCATTACGGTATAAGAGGAAAAGCACTTGATTTGGTTCAATCTTATCTCGGAGGTAGGACGCAGAGAGTGCAGATAAATGGTGTGAAGTCACTGGGTTCTACTGTCAAAATTGGTGTACCGCAAGGATCAATATTAGGACCGTTCCTATTTTTAGTGTACATAAACGACTTGCCCTTCATGGTACAGAATCAAGCCAAGATAGTGCTTTTGCTGATGATACTTCTTTAATATTTAAAGTGGATAGAAAGGCTGTAAATATTGACGAAGTAAACGGCGCACTAGATCAGGTTAATAAATGGTTTACGTCAAACAATTTAGTACTGAATTCTAAAAACTAAATGTATTAAATTCTCTTTGCCTAATGTAAAAGTATTAAACACGATGTTGTTCTTAAGAATGAAAAGCTTGATTATGTTACTGAAACAGTTTTCTTGGGGATTACACTCGACGCAACAGTTCAATGGGATCCACATATACTAGCACTGGCTAGTAAACTTAGCTCTGCGGCTTACGCTGTTCGAAAAATTCGGCAATTGACTGATGTTGCTACGGCCAGGCTTATATATTTTAGTTACTTTCACAGCATAATGTCCTACGGACTTTTGTTATGGGGTCAAGCCGCTAACATAAAAACTATCTTTGTGTTACAGAAAAGGGCAATAAGAGCAATATATAAACTGCGAAGTCATGAATCCCTAAGAGAATTGTTTAAAGAAATTGGCATTCTTACGCTTCCTCGCAGTACATATTTGATAATATAATGTATGTGCGCAAGAATTCCAGTTCATATTTAAGAAACTCAGATATTCATTGTCGTAATACGAGAAATAAAAATAAAATTGTACCGCCACAAACCAGATTAAGTAAGATCAGTAAATCATATATGGGTAACTGTATACGCTACTATAATAAAATTCCAGAGGAAATTCTAAAGTTAAATGAGAGGCAATTTAAACTTAAAGTAAAGAATACTTTATGTTCGAAAGCGTATTATAAGACAGAACATTATTTGAAAGATAAAGATGTCTGGTCAGTAGCAACAGTTGCTCCAACGCAATGCAAGAGATAGGCATTATTTAAAAATAAACATGACATATATTTTAGTGGATATACTTACCTTTACTTTTATGATATGTAAATTGACATGTATGGTGGTTAAATTTGACATTTTCATATTATTCTTTAATTTTATTATTTTTTTGACATGTATTTTTACATTTACTGTAAATCTACTATTTTTCTTTTTTGCTATGTTATTTAATTGCTCAAATGTTTAAAGTACATTTTAAAGACAAAACAGTTAGAATAATCTACTGTAATTTTTATTTTTATTTTGTGAGCCGTTTTTGGCTATTCTATTAATTTATTTTCTAAGTTAGCTAGGGTAGCTAAGGGCCTAAGAATATTGTAGATTTTAGAATAGGTGCACTTCTGGGCAGGTTTTTGGGCGGTTTTCCTGTCCAGGGGGTCCGGCTAACCATACAAATGTAACTCCTTTTTAAAATTTTGACAGAATGTTTTGTCATTCATTGAGGCATAAAGTTGCATGCTGTGTGGTTAGCCTGGCCAGCCCCGAGGCAGTGCCTTTATTTTTATTTTTTTATCCCGCCTGAGCCGCGTTTAGAGTAGGAACTCAAATTGTTATAAAAAAGAGAAAATTTTGCATTAGAAATTTTCTCTTTTTTAAGATTGTATTAGAATATGACTTTCTTTAAGAGAATCTTGTACATTCCTACAAAGAAATAAATTATTGAATTTTGAATTTTAATAATAGAGTTTCTAATGCAAAACTGTGTTGGTTCTCATAGAAAATGTTCAAGCAGCTGAATAAAAAGCTAGTTTTCTATATAAAAGAACAAGTAAAATGAGTACCTAGGACTCAGCCTGTAAATACTACGCAATAGTTCTAGCGCCTTTTTCTCTTAACAACATCCTTAGCAAGCCACTTTAATTCTTAGAGTCAGTTCCCATAATGATGAGAAGCGATGTAAAAGTGTGATGACGTTGCGTTTTGGGGGTCAGTGTCAGTCGCGGTTTATTTTATCAGTCATCGAATGACTCAAGATCTCAGATGTGAGATTTTTTGACCGCAGTTAGGTATCTTGCTCGGGAAAACTCAGGGTGATGACAAACATAACAAAACACTACTACTATAGGGCGCCCCTAATAATATCTTTTCACTATTTTGAATGAAATGCAACCAAAGCATGTTTTAGCCACCGCAGCCTTCATTGCGGGGTTTCTTTATCTTAATCATTATAATGGTATCTGGTAAATAGTTATATCTCATGTTTTAAAAGGTCACATTTTGTCTCGTCGCTTCACCTGTCGGTAAGAACTGACCCTTAGCAAGACAAGGCTTGCATCATTAGTCTCAGTCTCCAGTTGTTAATGAGGGCACTGGCCTGAGTACGACAGTTCACTGAAACACTTTTTTTATTTTTTCACGAGCTCAAGTCCGCTGTTTCTTGCCAGTACCATGCCAGTACTACCTACCTACTTGTACCGTATTTTTGGAGTCCGTTGCTGAAGTTTTTGTTTCCATAACATACATAAGTAAGTGAAAAAATCGAGTCTTTTTCTCTTGCGGGGTACTGTAAAAATACATGCATACTTTCTGATTTTATATCCAAAACCTGTTAAATCATTTACTAATTCGCCAAATGAAAAGTAGCTATCTTTTTGCCTATCTGGATCTACTGATCCAAAACACATTCTAACCAAATCTCAGTTACTGTAGGTACCTCTTACGACATCGAAGTCCTAAAAATCTTCGATCCGGAGAGAATGGCGGTCTCCATGAAGAGAAATAATGAAGACACAACAATCCAATCAAACTGAAACAGACCCTTATTAAGGCCGGGTCTGAACACGCGATCCCTTTTAGCCCGACGAGGTCCTCATTGGACCCTACCACATCAAAATAGTACGCACTTGGTTATTCACACCTCTACATCTTGACAACATCTGTATCTGGCGAATGGGATCTTAATTCCAAAACACAAATAGGCAGAAACAATAATGTCCTTTTTCCTTCCCAATAATGTCCTTGTCTGGCAAAACCATGAAAAAGTAGATCATCGGTCAATGTCATCATCACCTACACAAAAGTTCTATAGCCTCGTGAGTCCTGGCGCCTGATTGCTATTTTTCATAACGGTCATTTTTAAATTCAATTTAATGGTATAAAATAAAAAATAAATAAAGAAAAAGTATGTATTTTTAGCCTCATTATTAAATTTAATGATGAAATTTACTAAATTCGGTTAAATATTCTATTTATTTAATAATAAAAAAAATTCTAAATGTGCAAAAATAATTTTAATGTCATCGCCTGAGGACCTGAGGTCCCAGGAGACTAGTGAGCATAGATGGATATCCCACTTTTTTGGGAGGGTTTGGTCAGTTTGTAGTGTACTGTAAGCCAAGACACGACAAACAATTGATAAATATCGAAACAACAATTTTGCAGTAACTTCTCTTTCTAGGTAGATACCTACTTACTCAACTGATCAACCACAACCACAGTTAGTAAAAACATATTATCAGAAAATCCGACAAATATATTTACACAACGGAAAAAGGTACAAGCAAAAATGAAGCGTGCGTACGTGTGTTATTAGTAGGGTAGAAATCGGAGTGCAATCACCTGAAAAAGCCATCACGTAAGTGCTGTAATATCCAATAAACCCGGGGGATTTCGGGGTAAATTTTACTTGAAGTCCATTCGGAATGTCCCTGACGATTTTTTATTATTGGCTGAACGAATTTAGTATCTGGGGAGATATAAAAGGAAATGAAGCTAAGCCCTTCGGAAATCTTCGAAATTGGTCTTTTTGGGGTGCCGTACCCAAAGGGTCTAAGTGGGACCCTGTTACTTATTCTTAGCTGTCTGTCTGTCCTTCTGTCACCAAGCTGTATCTCAACTGCGATAGTTAAATAATGGTTGGTTTTATGATTTGACTTTATCACAGGTGTCACATTTCTGTTGCTGCTTAAACAGCTAACACTAGAAATAAAAATAAAACAAATTCAAGCAACAATTTTCTTTTTCTTAATTTTACCTATATGTAGGTATCTCATTAAACGGTAGCATTGAGATGGTTGAAATTTTTGCAAAACACGTATTAGATGCCGTTTGATAACAACTTAACAACAAATAATAAAAACCTGTTCTGAGAGGGCTCTCATACAACAAACGTAATTTTTTACATTATGGTACGGCACCCTTAGTTTGCGAGTCCGACTCATACTTAGCCAATTTTTTCCCTCGGAGTGCGTATGAGGAGCCGAGGGGACAATGGAACGACTAGGACCGAATGAAAGAATGAAACAGCCACTCGCTCCTCCGGGGGCCAGTTTTACGATCGACTTTCAGATTTACGCTCCAATGGCGTTCGAGCACCTTGAATATTTTAATAGGTTATAAATACTATTAGGTACCTCACTACCTTTATGTTTTTCGACCTCTAGTTGGTGTCCACACTTGACGTCCGTTGTTGCGTGTTTGTAGCGCATCCGTAACGCATGCGTCTGACAGATACAAGGAAAATTTGGATTCTCTATACTAAAAACGGATGTTGACACAAGAGCCACGCGTAAGTTTGACAAATCTTAGTTAGGTAAGACTCATCAAAGATAATTTACTCATCAATGATATTATTCAATGAAGACCTACATAGACTAATGCAATTTGCTACATGTCATTACACAATTTTCAGAATTTCAGATACAAACTCATGGCTCGAAAATTACGAAATCTTTAAAAAGTTTTCATGAATTTTCGCCACCATTGAACCTTGACATCGTGAACGTAGATTAACCCTGCAGCTAGCTAGTTGATCACACCCATGGGGCTCATTACAACTCTAAGTAAAACTCCGTTGGAACCACAGTTGATACTGCCTCATATAAATACCGGGGTGGTAACAAATGACCAACGTTCCTTTCCCAATGAACAAAAGATAAAGTTTAAAAACTATGAAATACAGAAAAATCAGCTGACTGTGCAATTTTCTAAGAAAAGTATTTTTTTAAATGTTAAGCCTACATTCTTTGGGGAAAGTTGTTCAGGTTCACCTGTTAAGTTTAGGATTTTTGTGAAAATCCATCTTTTGGTACCTTCCTGAATAACCACCAAATACTAATCTTATGAACGGGTCATTGAACGACTCGGTGTCCCATACGAAAAGATGAAGAGACTAACCTTATACTTTCATACTTCATTTCTTTACTTTAGACATCCAATTTTGCGCATGCACGAAAGAGTGAATTTTTTACGTATAAATATTCTCTCATATATTTTATTTACAACCTAAATATTGCTTGCATAATGCTTCCAAAATCGTCTTACATGGGTTATCCTGCCGCAATTTTACACCACCACGTCATATTATACAGGGTGTTAGGACTGCGCAGATGGCCTAATAAATTTGTCTAAATAACTGGTAGTTGTTGGGTCTTCCATAGCCCTGATAAGAGGCTATCAAAGGCTTTTTAAAAATCAAGGTCACGTCTTTTTCTAAAACGCCTTCTCAGACTAGAGAGCTTCCCTAAAAACCTTCTCCACACACCTTTCATTTTAATCATGTAACATCATAAATCAGTGCTGTTCATCGTCGTACCTTAATCGGCTAGAAACTACTTTGAAGGCAACAACTAAGTTAAAATCTTTATCAAAAAAATATATAATCTGGTCTATTTGATCTCACTATTGGCTACCACTTTGTACGAGTATCATCATCATCTGCTTGCCCTTATCTCAAACCGGTTGAGGTCAGCGCAACATGTTTTGTTAGAGCACAGAATCATGTAGCAAAAGGATTTGGCAATATTTTATGTATGTATTTTTTAACACTCTGTATGTATCTATCTAATTTATTTTTTCCTTATTAGGACTCCTAAGAAAACAACATATTTGGTGTCTATCCCATTTATCACACGCTTGTAAACAGAACATCATATACCTACATTTGGACTTAGGTACATTACATATAAGAAATATTTAATGACCGGGTGAAGATGTTTGCATAAGAACTACTTAAAATCTCATTACTTTATACATTATCACTGTAAGTGCATGGGTACAGCTCGATTTGATTTGTGTCATGTCAGTAGGTACCTACTTACCAACTACAATATACATATTTTGTAGGTACAACATGATACTTATTATTCGTATGAGTATTTACATAGTTGAGTCGTTTGTCTTTTTCGTAGCTTATCTACCCTGATAAGCTTTTTTTATGGACAATATTAGTTGCACATCAAAAAACTTTGTCACAGAACAACCTAATAGCAGTCTGCGGCGAAGTTGTTCAACAGAATCTAGTCATGTGTAAAATATATAGGAGATTCTCACGCACACTACGTAATTTTCCCGCGATTTTCTGGATTTAATTTTTAGGCGAAAGGAGTTTACGAAATCCGATAAAAACAGAATAACATGGCTATGTCACCGCATCAAATTGATTGTCATTTTTATGGTGAGTATCATGAATTCATGAGTATCGTGCAGTACGTAACATATAATATCATTGTGCATTGCTTGTGCATTTCAGCCTACTTTGATGTGCAATCAACATTATTGATTGAAAAAGAGATTGAAAAAGTTATGACGCTTTTTTTTATATGCAGGTAAATGCTACTCATGTTTGTTATTGCTCGCTACAGTCGTATCGTGTAATAAAATGTGTGGTCTCATCACGAATGTCGTAAATTATATTCTGACCTTTGAACCCGACTAACAAAACAGTCACAAGGAAAGGTCAGAACAATAAAATTTATTGTTTTTTCCCTGCAATGATCCCGGTAATCATATCTATGACATGATATGCCTATGATAAAAATTTGTTATAGAAATAGTTATACTATTTCTCGATTCAGCTTTTACCTAAGTAAATATCTACACCTATAGACGATTGCGGTATTTTGAAACCGCAAGCTAAGGCACATACGATACTGCACAGCTGTGTGACTGTTATTTGCTTGGCTTGGTTCTTTGGCATGGCTGAACTTCATAATATGCCTTTGCTTTGAGTTGTAGAACTACAGACGGACACATACAGTTTTTTTTTAATATTTGCTTCAGTTATAATAGGTATACTGACTTCAGCAATTCGAGCGTACCCATTTCAGAGGTTAACATGTACATTGCACTTTTCATTATGTTATTTTGGAGGTCTTCTGATAGAGCGGTGACATGAAATTTAGGTATTATGTTTGTAATGCAGCCATTCAACTCCTAAAATTTTAATCTTTATAGCGCAATAAATCAAAGGTCGTGCCTAAAACACAGTTACTAATAAGCACTTCGACCTTTACCTTGTCAATGACTACAAAAGTTACAAACAACTACACCATGTTGTGGGTGGGTCCTCTGTGTATAACAATTATGACCTTTCAACCTGTTTGATCCCAAAAAATTCATAAAGGAGAATGTTAGAGTCCATTAACCGCAACATATTTATACTACCCAGAGATTCATGTTTTCATGCCATAAAATAAAATCATAACAAAAAGAACCTTGCGTGCGTGTTTTTGAGCAACATACCTAGTTGTCTTTGATTTTGACGTTATTTTCACAGGCAGATTTTCTTTAGGTGCTATCTTTATGCTATTCCTTTTTAAATAATTAAAACTCTGACACCAGGGTTCATCGGGTAGTTGAACGACTCGGTGTCCCACACGAAAAGAAGAATTAATAAAACTGACAATGTTTATGCGAATAAATGCGCCGTTTTTAGTCTTGTTTTCGTTACAGTGCTAATTTAAGATAGCGACTTAAGGTGTAAACGTGGAATCTCATTTAATATCGTTATCATACTGGCCACAATATTACGCCGTTTCTACCCGCAAAGGGATTTTCCAAGACAGCCTCAGTTGTTGGTGTGACTGACGCAATGATTAGCGGCCCTCTCTGTTTCCTGGTCACGTAGGGCCCAATCTGTTTAGCGGGTCTCTTTGGCCCCGGCCTAAAGACACTGTCCCAGGTAAACACAGCGGTGTCAGCCACACCGGGACACTTGCTTAACGTGATTTGGATTTCAATAATGTGATTATATAGATCTGACAGTGAGAATCTTCCTGATCAACGGAGGCGAGCTACACTCGCGCGATATTTTAGTTTGATAGCAGCAATTTTAATGCGGTGACTTGTGTGGTTATGGTAGTCGGGTTTTGTATGGTATTTCGTATTTTCTTTCCTCTGACACTGTAATGGCGTCCCGTTAAAATACCAGCAAAATATGCGTCAGAAATCGGAAATGTAATTTTCACTTAAAAATACCTAAGACGGTACCTATTTCAATCTCGAAAACCACTTTCAAAGCAAAAGCAAATCTTAAAATAGTTTTCATAATATTCACTACAATAACAGCATTCCTAGCAGAAACAGCAATTTCCCTCCAAACTCCTGAAGAGTTCTCTTATCTCGTCAGTGGAGTAATAAGCCGTAACATAAGTTTCTAGTACGGTCGTTTAACCAAGATGAGTATGCATATTGTGACCTTCTATTATCGTTTCATGCTAAAATAACCCCTTCCACGAAATATTTTCTTTTTATAGCTATGAAGGTAATGAAATAAGCATCAAATTTGGCATCATTAATAATCACAAGATGGAATAAATTAACTAGGGTAAGGTACGGATAGATGCGCCGTTGGGATAGTTGCGCAGGTTTCGAAAACACTATGTTCTAATGAATTTCAGCACTATTGCTCATTAAAACATAGTAGTCTTCCTCCTGAAAGCCCAAGTACCACGTTAATTATTGGAGTAATTGCACAATTTACGCCAGTTTAAGCAAAAATCTTCGGTAGCGTGGTCAAACCGGGTGTCGAAATTATTTTAGCACATTTTGTTTTTCGGGTATCTTTTCTCAAGATTGTAGAATCGCTCACATTTTTATTTCCTCATATGCACTACTTTATAAAGTATGTGCCCATTTATTAATTATTCCAAAATATCAAATCATTATTTTTTTAATTAAATGCGCAACTATCCGTACCAAAAAGGATATTTGCGCAGGTTTTTTGGACGGATAGTTGCGCTTTGGGGGATAGTTGCGCAGATTGATATTTTTGTTTATTTTAGTATGTTGCAGATGGATAAAATGCTTCTAAATTACAGTCTAGATATGGACGTTGTTCTACATACATTTTTATGCTACCTACGCGTTGATACAATTTTTTTACTGAAATAATGACTTAGCACTCAATAACTTTAGAAATAATAATATTTTTAAAGTTCGGAGGCCTATTCGAGTTTTAAAATAAGTATTTAATCAAATTAATTTCAAATTGGCTTGATTTAAATAAAGTACAAATTTCATAGTAAGTCACCTAGGTAATCTTCAAAGCGCAAGTATCCCCCCATGATTTTTTAGAGCTGCGCAACTATCCGTGCGGGTGCGCGACTATCCCTTTTTTAAGAGGCCAAATAAAACTGGATTTACAACAAAACAATAAAAATTAAATTCACGAATTAGGGCTTTAATGAAAGATTAAAGATCAATCCTTTAATCTGTAAAGATAATTTTGTAAATAAGTTCTTAATTATTGAGTTATAGAGCATTTTCCAAAAGGTGCGCATCTATCCGTACTTTACCCTACAGTAAAGAAACTGGTTTTCTTCACAGTGACACTTAAATTTTGGTAAACACTTACTAAACAGCTAGTATTTTAATTAGTGTTTTCAACCATGTTAGAGGCCTGCTACATACAGTAGGCGGTTGAAAACCTCTGACACCAGGGTTAATCGGGTCGTTGGACGACTTGTGGCTCACTCAAAGAAGAAGAAGAAGATCAATGTTTTACAAAATCACATAATCTAGAATAGGTACAGAAATAATTTATTCACCCTGTTGACAAGTTCGATTATAAAATTCAATATAGTTACCCCATGGCGCATTCATGTACTATTAAAACATTCAATAATTATTATATTTGTACACCTCATGGTACCCATCCGTATATGTTAACAAGTTACTAACAATTTGTTTGTGTTATACAGACAACTTCATTGATGGAACACATAAGTTACACAAAGTATGACAAATATCTAGTTTCGTTGTTTGTTACGAAACTGTGATATGATGTAATGATGTCAAAGTTGGAGAATCAGAGAAATGCTATTCAAACTATTCTGAGCTCATAATTATAGAACTATCTTTCAAAATCAGTATTAATACGCTTTAATATTACAATAGACTTTTCTAGCAGGTGATTGTTTTGGCTGCTGTAAGTTGTTCAATAGCACTTTAAATGTTCTGCGTTCAAGTTGTTCTTAGGAATATCTACATGTAGGAACAAGAGGAATAATACAGTTCCCTGTAGGTTATACAGGCTGTTAAGAAAAGTAATACGTTCCTTTTGAGGGATGAACCAGCCCATTAAACTGAACAACTTTCCCCAAGAAACATAGGTCGAAATATGGAAAGAAATTTTGGACCTCTCATACTAAGTTGAATTGAATAAATAAATTGAATTGAAATTGAAAGTGTGTCGGCCGGCCAGGTCAGTTTGTATGGGAAGACCATTTTTTTTTCATATTTCGACCTATGTTCCCTGGGGAAAGTTGTTCAGTTTCATGGGCTGGTTCATCACTCGAAAGGAACGCAGTACTTTTCCTAACACCCTGTATAAAGGAAGGCTGCTGCCCATTTCCTGTACATGTAACACTGACTGGAACACTTTTTGTGTTGCTTTTCTAAACCAAACAGTAGGTATCTAATTTTTAAAGGAATTTCTTTAGATTACCTCTAATTCGTGACATAACCGCAGTTTACATTATGTTAATTCTACTTACTATGATTTATTTTCTATCGTTGATCTAGTTGTTGTTGTTTGACGATTGTCCGTACTAAGACAGAGTCTGCAGATCCATCAGAAATTAATATCCACGCCGTCAGCTGGAGCGCACCTGGGCTGCCAAGGAATCATCTAATAAAGCAGCGTTATGAACTCAGCTTTTATAAAGTTTACCGTAAGCCGACTACGCCTTAAGTGCTTCGACACGTCAGAATGGGAAAAAGGAAGAATATAGTTAAGTATAAGGTTCCGTATTTTTTTAACTGCTGTTTTGACGCGTAGATAATGCTGAACAAAATCAAAGTTGGAGCAAAAGATAGTAGTTCAACAAGAACCTGCCTTGAACTACGACGACTGAATTCAGAAAGCTGTTTTAAGCCATAGAAACTTTTTCGGAAAGAATCCTCAAGCTCTTACAAATCAAAGCAGGTGGGAAGGTAGATATGTACTTTACCGATGGTCTGTACCAGCTTGTTCTTGGTCGTGAAATGGCTTCATCTACCTGTTTTAGAAGCTGTTGCCTCTAAAACTGTCAAGGTGAAATTATCTTTATTACATTTACTTGAGGTTCAGTTCATGTTATTAAAATAAATAAAACTCTCTTTTGATTCTCAGGCGTTATTTGAGACCCTTCTTCTGTATTTGCTACCGAACCCCGTAAATCTCACTTTCCTTCCGTTGTTAAGGTATCCACAGTTTTGGACGAAGCTCGTTTAATAAATTCCGTTTAAATTTAATGAATTTGTCTTGAGATTTATCTTCTACCAAAATGGACGTCTCATTCTTATCATGTCGGTCGTTGTGATACTTAGCATACCGCCGTAATAAAATAATGAAATTTTCGTTGCGATTTCAACCATTGTCAGTACAGTTTTACATTTTGTGGAAGACAAACTAAAAAAGATAGCTAAATAGGTAAGTACGAATAATCTATTTTTATAACTAAATATGTTGACGAAAGTAAAACTATCGAGGAAATAACTAGAAAAAAATGGAAATGTTGTTCTCCTATTTTGCACAGGGAAGTCCATCAGTGGACATGGGATGCTGGCCATGAGAGTGCAGTTAGTATTCTTTGCCATGAGGAAGGGAAAATCAAACCTATTTCAAGATGGAGAGAATTCAGGAATCCATGCAACAAAATGTGCAAACAAAGTTGGAATATTCGTGTACGTTAATATTCATAGCAACGGCTTAGCTACACATTTACATGCATACCGTATCGTTCCTTGACGGCACAAAATATTTTTGCACCCTGCAACTTTGCAATTGCTCTCTATTGCCAATTAGATGCAAAATTCGTAAAAAATATACTTTCATACCTACTCATTTACCTTCGCTTTCAAAATTGTTTGTAAAAGCGAAGGTAAATGAGTATGAAAAGATAAATAAGTACAATATGGACCGTAAATATTTTGTCCAAAAGTCACTGCGACTTTGAATTATAACTTGCTTCATTTCAGCTTCATTGACCACAGAATCCCTTTATTTCATTTCAAAATCTCACTATCACAATAAAGTCGCTTTTCAATCCGCAAGGCGTAAAGTGAAACTACTCTCACAAACGTGCCACAAACCAATCAGCTGAAAAGTCCATCCATTGTGCAAAACAGGAAGCCACACTCTTTCCTATTGCTCTAGACTTTTACGACCGCTGCGCCTCCCTAAGGATTCTTTGTAGGTGAATTTCCACCACAAAAAGTAACGTTGTGAATCTATTGAAAAGATTCTTTTAGTCAGCTGAATTCAAAATATGGCTGTATTTATTGTAATAGGTAGGTAGGTAAATACAAAAATTATTGTAAACAGGTTGCGTGTTTACTTGACAATAATTAGTATTATTAATAAAGATAGAGATAGAATAGGCAAAGTGAAATTCTCCGAAAGAAGGTAAGTATACACGTGTTGATAAAATATGTTAGTAGTAAATAAACTAATTGTAGTAAGTAGATAATAAGAGATGTTTTCGAGGAAGGATCTAAAAATACATATTCATTATATTTGAGCCCCTGTTTTAATCCAACAAGCACGTGTTAAGTCCATTCCCGCCTAAAATGGCGGCTTAACGTCGTATCAGGTACCGGTAGGTGTGTATGAGAGGAGATTAAAAGCAATTTTGGGCCTTTACGAGCTTTATCACGCTGGAACTGGTAGGGTTATGAAACAACAACAACATTATTTTAAAATCATGGTGGTTGTGCAGAAAAAATATTTTAACAACGTAAGACTTTTTTGCTACATCTAAATGAAATGTGGGACAAATGCTGCCTAGACCACAAGCCCAAGCCTGAATTCCAGTAATAAAAAGCACTTGTTTTACAAAGATCAAATGTGGAAAGCAACTAAGACTACGAAAGATTTTAAATTCTGAATCGAATGCGATTTTAAACATCAGCAATTACAAAAAAAAATGCTGTTTAAAATAAATAAATAAAATAACCTCCGTGCATAAATGAATTAGGCTCTTGCCAAATTCAAACACCGTTACACCCTGTATAAGTAAGAACATAATAAATACTATAAAAAACACAGTGTACTTATAACGGGAAGCGTTCAAATAGATAATAATGACGGTGGAAGATTTTATGTCACGTAAACTTGACGCCTTACTCTCAGTTTACTTTCTTCTAAGCATATTGCTTTGAAGAATGCGACGATTTAAGAGCCAGCCGTTTGTTCGGGGGTGTAATCTTGTCGTGAGCGTCGTTTCACTGATTACGAGTGGAGGTGCTACACGGAAGTCAGTGGCGCCGCCATAAAAATAAAACTGACTCTTCAAGGATTCCTTCTACGAAAAGCTACGGACTACCAACCTGTTAGAGGCTTATCAATACGTTTTAAAACTGTTACCATCTATTGCCACTTTGCCAGTTGCCAGGTCATTTGTTGACTGACTGTCTCACATGATAGAAGAAGACAAGATTTGACAGACAGTACTAAGTAAGCACCTATGAATAATTAAGTCAGTCAATGTTCACATGCAGTAATTTTTATGCATCTCCGGATTCGCCACTGAGCATCAAGTAGCGCCTTAAATTAAGTCGTAAAGTCCTAACATTCAAATTACATACATTAACACACATTACAACTGAGTTTTAAGACTTCCCTCGACTGGTTTGTGACACGTGCTTAAAGGAGGGCAGGTTTATTAGAAGTCATATAAACGTGGAATATGGACCCTTGTTATGTCTTGTGATGTGATATAATTATTGTTTGTTTTAAACTGTATTCTTGTATTCTATTTTATGCCTCGTGGGTTCTTTTTCCGCCATTTTGCGAAAACTATAAAGATTGTTCGACTCAAAGCTGACTGATTTGGTAAAATATAAAAAGCCTTTTTTAAACAAAGGCAACGAATGATTGCTTGCGTACGTCGTTTCCTTCTCTCACGACTTCCAAATAAATTCCTGGGCGTATTTTCTGTACTCCTACAATACTTTTTGACAGGTGGGTTTTAATAATATCGGCGTTTATAGCACAATGAGAGCATGATCCAAGATAGGGCCAATAATATGAGATATAAAAACAGTAAAGAGGCAAAAAACCTGTATTAAATCGAAAAAGTTAGCAATGTTGCACTTGAATGGTTTCCGAAATATGCCGCTAACACTTACAACGAACAATTTTCCAGCCTCAAAATTCTACACTAAAACTTTCAATTTGATTCATGATTATCAAGAAAAACAACGTTTGTTTAAGCTTATAACATCACTGGACTTTTCGAGTAAAACTGGGTTAAAAGCTTTTACGGGAAAGGTTTTGTAAAGTTTGGAATACTTTTCATGTTTTTCCTAATTGTTCCTTGAAGCAGAAAATATTCGGTCTGCCTAAAGAAAAAAGTCTTCTTTAATTGTTTTCGCTATGAATAATGTAAAATTATTCAACTGTCTCTATGTAGTCTTACTTTTAAAGCACTCGCGATTACTTTCACACATAATAATTACTTTAACGAGTCTTATCGCGATAGTTTTTTAGGTAAATAAGCGATTTACCTGGACACTCGACGTTTCGACTGGGTTGCACCAGTCGTGGTCGCGAGCAGACTGAAGTAGCAGCGAGTTGTCATCAGGGCGGTGGGCAACTAGATTTTCTGCTACCCACATATTGTCTTAATAATTGTTTGTAAACATTACACATTAGGCCGGCACACAACACTCACAATGTCCGACGATCGGTCCGATGGTGAATCGCGCGTTTTTATTTTGTCTATTACCGGACTCCATGTTGTAGACAATTTAAATCCGTCCTCCCGATTGAAATTATTGGGGTTCTTTTTGATTTCTATTGCCTCCCTCACCACTCTGGAGTAATAGTGACGTTCCACAGAGAGGACTTTTGGGGCATGAAGCTCGATCCAATGGTTGGCACCAGATGACAATAGGTGTTCAGCGATTGCCGATTTATGCGTCTGTCGGTTTTTCACAGCTGCGATATGCTCCTTGACCCGTTCACTGATACTACGCTTGGTTTGGCCAATGTAAGACTTACCACAGCTGCATTGTACCTTATATACACCTGCATTTTGAAAAGGTATAACATCTTTCGGTGTGCGTAAAGAGTAAGATATTTTGGACAATGGAGTGAAGACAGTCTTAATCGAACCCTTACTCAACACTGTCCCAATTTTATCTGTTACCCCTTTTACATAGGGTAAATACGCTGGCTGTCTGTTCACCTCAGGTTGCTTCGCTTTCTTGTTTTTTATGCGACGTTGAACTCCCTTGTAGCCGTTTTGAACCAGTACTTTATGAACATGGTTCAATTCGTCGTCAGATGTTCTGCGTCACACAAGTCGTAAGCCCTTTTCGTCAGTGTCGACACTACAGACTGTAGGTGACGCGGATGGTGATGAGAGGTCGCGTGTAGGTATCTATCTGTGTGTGTTGGCTTTCTGTATACAGCATGTGCAGGGACCCATCTGATCTCACCATTACCTTGACATCTAAAAGGCCAAAGTCCTGTCTCGTTCAACCTCACAGGTGAATTTGACTTTTGGGTGGATGGAGTTCAGGTAGTCGACATACTGCTTTACCGTGTCCATGTCTCCTTTGATGATGCTAAAGACGTCGTCAACATATCTCTTCAGAGCTTGATAGACGAGGACCGGCACTTAACGCCAACTCCTCGAAGTACTCCAACCAGATGTTGGCAATAACCGGTGCTACAGGGCTACCCATTGCCACTCCATCGATCTGTAGGTAATACTGCTCACGGTAAAGGAAATAGTTACCCTCAAGACATTTTCCAGTAAAGTTATGTATCTTTTGGACATACCATTAGCTGTAAGTCTGCCTTCGATTACCTTTAGACATTCTCTGATCGGGACGTTGGTGAAGAGCGATTCGACGTCAAAGCTCACCAGCATTTCATCTGACTCCAGTCTAAGGTCGTTAATTATGTCAATAAAATGACGAGAATCCTTCACAAAAGATGAAGTTTGGCCGACCAAGGTTTGGAGTACTCCTGCCACATGCTTTGCGAGATCGTAGGTAGGTGAGCCGATTTGGCTTACAATGGGACGCAAAGGCACGTTCGGCTTATGTACTTTGGGTAAGCCGTATAGTTTGGGTGGCTGTACCGTTCTTGGTTTGTGTAAGTGCTGTTCTTCATCATTCATAAATAAGTCCCCGTGATCCTTGATCAGAGTACGAATGCGCTGGTATACTCTGGCAGTCGGGTTGTAGTTCACAGGCTTGTACACATTTACATCTTCTAACAGTAAGTAAGTAAGTCGCAAGTAATACCACTGCAGCAGAGCGTCAAGCACTAAAAACACTCCGTGAAAACAAGGGAGTATTAGTGCTTAAAGCCGATAAAGGTAACGCCACTGTAGTGATGGACACTACTGACTACGACCAGAAAATCCAGGTACTGTTAGAAGATGTAAATGTGTACAAGCCTGTGAACTACAACCCGACTGCCAGAGTATACCAGCGCATTCGTACTCTGATCAAGGATCACGGGGACTTATTTATGAATGATGAAGAACAGCACTTACACAAACCAAGAACGGTACAGCCACCCAAACTATACGGCTTACCCAAAGTACATAAGCCGAACGTGCCTTTGCGTCCCATTGTAAGCCAAATCGGCTCACCTACCTACGATCTCGCAAAGCATGTGGCAGGAGTACTCCAAACCTTGGTCGGCCAAATTTCATCTTATGTGAAGGATTCTCGTCATTTTATTGACATAATTAACGACCTTAGACTGGAGTCAGATGAAATGCTGGTGAGCTTTGACGTCGAATCGCTCTTCACCAACGTCCCGATCAGAGAATGTCTAAAGGTAATCGAAGGCAGACTTACAGCTAATGGTATGTCCAAAAGATACATAACTTTACTGGAAAATGTCTTGAGGGTAACTATTTCCTTTACCGTGAGCAGTATTACCTACAGATCGATGGAGTGGCAATGGGTAGCCCTGTAGCACCGGTTATTGCCAACATCTGGATGGAGTACTTCGAGGAGTTGGCGTTAAGTGCCGGTCCCTCGTCTATCAAGCTCTGGAAGAGATATGTTGACGACGTCTTTAGCATCATCAAAGGAGACATGGACACGGTAAAGCAGTATGTCGACTACCTGAACTCCATCCACCCAAAAGTCAAATTCACCTGTGAGGTTGAACGAGACAGGACTTTGGCCTTTTAGATGTCAAGGTAATGGTGAGATCAGATGGGTCCCTTGCACATGCTGTATACAGAAAGCCAACACACACAGATAGATACCTACACGCGACCTCTCATCACCATCCGCGTCACCTACAGTCTGTAGTGTCGACACTGACGAAAAGGGCTTACGACTTGTGTGACGCAGAACATCTGGACGACGAATTGAACCATGTTCATAAAGTACTGGTTCAAAACGGCTACAAGGAGTTCAACGTCGCATAAAAACAAGAAAGCGAAGCAACCTGAGGTGAACAGACAGCCAGCGTATTTACCCTATGTAAAAGGGTAACAGATAAAATTGGGACAGTGTTGAGTAAGGGTTCGATTAAGACTGTCTTCACTCCATTGTCCAAAATATCTTACTCTTTACGCACACCGAAGGATGTTATACCTTTCAAAATGCAGGTGTATATAAGGTACAATGCAGCTGTGGTAAGTCTTACATTGGCCAAACCAAGCGTAGTATCAGTGAACGGGTCAAGGAGCATATCGCAGCTGTGAAAAACCGACAGACGCATAAATCGGCAATCGCTGAACACCTATTGTCATCTGGTGCCAACCATTGGATCGAGCTTCATGCCCCAAAAGTCCTCTCTGTGGAACGTCACTATTACTCCAGAGTGGTGAGGAAGGCAATAGAAATCAAAAAGAACCCCAATAATTTCAATCGGGAGGACGGATTTAAATTGTCTACAACATGGAGTCCGGTAATAGACAAAATAAAAACGCGCGATTCACCATCGGACCGATCGTCGGACATTGTGAGTGTTGTGTGCCGGCCTAATGTGTAATGTTTACAAACAATTTAAATTATTAAGACAATATGTGGGTAGCAGAAAATCTAGTTGCCCACCGCCCTGATGACAACTCGCTGCTACTTCAGTCTGCTCGCGACCACGACTGGTGCAACCCAGTCGAAACGTCGAGTGTCCAGGTAAATCGCTTATTTACCTAAAAAACTATCGCGATAAGACTCGTTAAAGTAATTATTATCTATGTAATCTGTTCTATGATTTGGTTAAAAGCACCAAAATTATAAATCATTGTTGGCAATTTGATAGTATGAAATGCCCACTGTTGGACATAGGTCTAGGGTCATAGGTTTTGTACCGGTTTTGAACCAACTGCATTCAACAGCTTACAAGGTAGTCGGTCTTAGGCACTTTCTTCACTCACGTCCGTTGCTGCACATTTTTAGCGCATCCATAACGCATGCGTCTGTCAAATGCAAGGACATTTATATTTCAAACCTACGTAGACCTAGGAATAACGCAAAAACTAGCGTTGGCATCTGTGTCTGTGATACTCCTTAGGTATAGCAGATGCAACATAACCATCTATATCTCTTGTGCACCAACAGATATTAGGTATGGGCCCGCGTTATAGGTAGGTCTCTGCGGGTTGTGTGTGATGTATTCGTTCTATATCTACTTCGAAATAAAAAAATTACGCATGGCTTCCGCCACAGAACCTTCCGGAAAATCTACCCCTCATGAGTTAAACCAATAAAAGACCATCCTATTTATTTTGTTTATACAGTATTAAATATTGTACAAATACCATGAATTTTGTCTTTTGAACTTTTGTAGCTTCACTTCTTTCAGCTTTTATAAGTAACTTCGAAGCCTCTTCGACAATTTATTAAGAACCTACACGTGCTTAAAATTTAGCTTTTGATGGAAACGCTATGAATATTATTGAAATTGTTTGTCAATAGAAGGCAGGTAATAAAATAAGTTCTTACCAAAATTTCCGGTCTCTTTTGTGAAACTGTAATAAATTGATATTAATAAAGTTGCTCTTATTTGATTTTGGTAACTACCTAATGTCATTGTACGCTTAATTTTGTAAGTTACTAGAAACTCAAGCAAGTGGGCAATAACTTGTTTCAATAAATGTTTTATTTTACACTCTGCCTACTCCGCAAAAGATAAAGGTGTGATGTGCTTTGTTCAAAATTTATTAAATCTAGTATTGTTTGTTCTATGTCGTGCAACTTGCTACAACAGTAAGAGCTACGAAACGCGACGAAAATCGTAGTCAAAGTTCCGATACGACGAATTATTCGCATATTTTGTACCTAGTTACAGGTACTAATACTTACCGCATTATCAAGTTAAGGAAAAATTTAAATATCGCGTTTCATTTTCCAAGGCCAACTGATCAATGAGCGATCCCTCCTGAGATGATTGACGGGATTATTTCCTAAGTAGATTGCCGCTTAAACTCCTAAGTTAATTTTCTTTCAGCCTTGAAATTCGTTAAAACGGGAGCGGTTTTTTGTGCGTTTATAAAGGGAAATCACACAAAAATGGCATACACTGAACAATAGCAGCTGTCGTCGGTGGAACATGAAATTGCTTTCGTCGTGTGTATGCGGAGATTGACAGCAGTCGAGGTAACGCGGCACGATTTTACACTGCGCAGAATAAGTTCGTTAGTGTACTGAAAGTGACTGAAACTCCCACTCGTGTCAGTGGTTTTTATTCTGAAAATTCGGCTTTAAATATTGCGTTTTTTTGCCAAAGGATTAAAATTATATTTCGCTTAGATATTCTGTGCATATGCCATTAGTATGGTAAAAGTCGCAGATTTAAACTTGCCTGCAGTGGAAAATAGCAAGGTTTCAAAAACAAATTAGTCTAATTACCCCCTCACGAAGTCTTGTGTTTTAGCCACATTATTAGAAAAGATCTAGAAATAATTAAATTTGCATAAGTAGAATAAAAACCGGATTAAGTGTTTAAGTCTAAACTGAAGTATAATCCTAAAATTCACTGTTTTTATGGTCTGCTAACGAACTAAATCTAGCGAATGCGTTTTTAATTTTATTTCGCAAGTGTAATATCCATTCGGTGTGCACGTAAGAGATCGCTGTGCACGTTTCGGAATTGCTTTCATTATCATATAGATTAGCGTCTGCGAGGCGTGACGAGTGCGGAGAGCGCTGCTGGATACATTAAAAGGTTCGCACATGCGCCGAACGATGCTGCGGATTTTGACAGTCCTTAAAAAATAACATACATACATATATCACACCTATATCCCTTGCGAGGTAGGCGTAGTGTTAACGACTGTAAAACTGACCAAAGTTTGAGCGTCATCCAGAAGACTGCATGTAATATTTGCAAGTCTATGCGACGTCAAGTGTCTTGATATGCGACTTTTCAATGGGATTTCATAAACTCCTTTTATCAAAAACCGGAACACACGAAATACCGTGAAATCATACAGTACGTGTGTTCCCCGCCTTAGATCCGTCTCCAAAATTAGTTATTAAGTGCAGCTAGATTTAGTAGCACAGCTGATTGAATATTAATCGCATCGGATGTGTCTGTCAACGATGGCGGATAATTTCAGCATCCCGATTTTCGATCTATATTTGTTTATTCTATTCTCAGACATGTTAATTGCTTGTTTGTCTATATGTCAGATTGTCACATAAATAGTATTTGTATCCTATTAACAACTTTGTCATATTTAAGTGATAATATCGATTTACAATTTTTCTTGGCGGATGACGTCAAAAGTTATGATGAAGCGTAAATATTTAGATTGTCAAATTTATACTATTTCTGTATAGTCAAATATTTTATTTAGATGCATTTTAACTACCGTCGTCTGTTCCCTGTAAATAGTTTTAACTAAAAGGTAAAAAATAATCTCATAAATCCATTTTCGAAATCTCATGGCTTCAGGCTCGAGGCTAAACAGTACATTATAAAAATAGTAAGTATCTTTTCAAAGCATTGCCACCTCACCAGCATTAAATTGGTTAGTTCCACCTCAGATAACTTTCAATCCGTCCTATCTTGGTGGTTATATTGAATTTAAGCTCGCAGCTTCTGCCACTCTCGAGTAAGCTAATGTGTCAGCAGCTTAATCCGAATTTGCACTAGTTATGAACTTCGTAGCTAGTTTCAACTTAGTACGATAAATGCGACTTTTTCTTGGAAGCTTCATTTATTACACAAACTCTGAGTTAGTTTCACGTTGTATGTTTGTACAGTCTCTCCCACTCACTCATGAAAAATCCAAATGTAAGGTTTTGCTTTTTAGACAATAATTTTGCAGCAATAATTGTTACTTTTCTAGATGCAACAACATTTATTGAATCGTACAATTGCCTCCATAGTTTTTGTCCGGCTTGTCGGTATCAAGTGCAAGAAAAAATAAACCTTAAAAATAAAATTGTGCGTGAGTCATCGTGAGTAATTGTACATGAGTGCGGCATTCGAGGGTTCCAGTAGCTGGCACTGCTTACATGGTTTCTCGTGGATATTTCTGGTAAGTAGGAATATCTAACCAACTATCTGCGCCGCCTATAACGGACAGAAATACGTATTAGTATTTTCCTGCACACAAAATACCTGCTGCGTCAACACTTACATCCATTTCAAAAATTGCCTTTGTGGTGAGGTCAAAGAGACGAAAAAACTTCCAAACAGACGCGGAAAGCCTTGGGCCTTTGAGGCGTGGAGGACTTAAGTGGGCCCTCTATAGAGGACGCGATCAGGGCCCTCTCGGCGTACTTTTTTCAGCAAATGAAAGCTATTAAGTGCCCTGAAGCCTGAAGCGAGCTCTCCACGCGGCTCGGCCCGCGTTAACTTGTTCGTTTGGCTTTGAAGGCGCATTCCCTGACTATAAGAGCTTTTCCAGTTGTTGTTTTATATTTCGAGTTTCGAACGATTGTAAAAAGCCACAGATCAAAAGGTGATGATGCCTTTGATATTGCTTTGGTGTTGCTTTATTCTCCAGTATCTACACAAACTTATGCATCATTAGAGCATAGCAATCACCTATATTGCTTGTTAAAGTGGTCCACTTCTAATATAAATTTCTTGACGTACGGAATATGTTAAAATTATTATCAGATGAGCTGATACATGATCTAAAATATACGCTTTTGAAAATATGGTATTGTAATCTTTGTCGTGACCCCAAAACAAAAATAATTTCTTATTATTATCTTTATTAATTTGTAGTGATTAGGAGGCGAATGAGGGCAAGGTTTTGGGTAGACTAGCGACACTTTGTTCAACGAAGTTTGTCACTGGCAGTCGTTGACATCTGCCATCGAAATGTCCGTCAGTGGTTAATATCAAAAAATCAGCTAGCGATCAGTGGCGACGCGGCTTGTCTCAACAGTTGAGCGTCAAATGCCAACATACTGCAGGTCTTAGTCGTTGACTTACCGACTGGATTGACGACTGGATTTTATTCATTTGATAACTTTATGCGATTTACCTGGAACTCGACGTGTCAACTGAGCTTCATCACCTTGTGTGATCGCGGGCAGACTGAAGTACAGCGAGTCAAACAGCGAGACTAAAGTGTCATCGACTGGACTCGACGGCTGCAACTGACAGGATACGTCGGCTGTAGTAAAAGCTGTCGCTAAAACAGTGCCGCTCGTCTGTAAGCAGCCTAAGTCCTAAGTAAACGTGATAGCTAAGGGGAAAGAAATATGAGCTTCGGCATTGATGAAGAATAATGACCACATTTATTAGCTCTATCTACTTCGTTACGTTAAGTAATAAGTAGGATTTATTACAAATCAGTACACTCTCACATCTAATAAATAAAGTTTTATCTCTAAGTGATTCTTGCGCCACACTTGGGGTATTTTTTTTACAAGTGTAGCTGTAGCCGCCGTAGCACTATTTGAAGTCAAACTAGAATAAATTATGATAGCATAAAATATTTTCAAAATACACTTTTTAGATAAAAATAATGTTAGAAATTAAATTAAATATAACTAACATCTTTTTTTAACGTAACAGTTTTCGACAAAAGCGCTTGCTTGAAAAACGGTTTATGGAAAGCTGGAAAAACTTAAACAATTTTTAAGTAGATTTAATCAAATTCTGTCAATCGAAAATCAGGATGCAAACAAAAACGGAAAACCATGGCTAGTGCAGGAGTAAGTATCCAGTCTCGTAACTACAAGATTCTAGCCACAAAAAGCTTGAGACGATCGAACGATGTTATTCTTGGTAAAGTATTTCATTTATTAGTAGGTATTATTCCGGATAGTTCAAGACGTCTAGACTCTACATGTTCTATCTGAGTCTCATATAATTTTATCAAGCTGTCGTCTGCAAGAACTCTTCCACTTAAATCGAAATCTCTTAGCTTTTTTAAAGTTTAACAAACCTATCGTAGGTAGATATCATCTCAATCATTACCATCATGAAAAGGTGTAGTTTCAAATACGTTTTTATTTCAATTCGTTAGGTACTTAGGAGGGAGTTCAAAATCCCTTTTTGCAGCATTCTTCGGATCGTTTATCTACTAGATATAGTAGTTACCTACAAAGTAAATTTATTTTTATTCTTTCTTGTGAGACACCTAGTCGACGAATGGCCTGATGAACATTTTTTTATTTTTTATACTGCCTATTTAGAGAGTTTGGCCCTTAGGTTAGGCCTCTGATGGTTATGTTATGTAACGACCGTCGACAGCAACTAGGACCGACGGCTTCACGGGCTCTCTGAAGCACGGAAACCATCTTTCTAGCTGACAATTCAATAGTATTTGTATGAAAAACTAATAATACTAGTCCAGTTTCAAGGACCACACAAATAATATACTAGTATAAGTTGCTCCTTGAAATAGGTAGGTGGATTTTCTGGCGATCATAGGTTCACATTTTAAGACGGCAATGAAGTGAATGTTGTAGGTGAGTCTTTCCATGGTCTTTCCTTAATGGTTGGTAGGAAATGGTAGCAATACTCGTACATTAGTAAGTGCAAAAACATGAAATTGCTGAGTGTGTTACCGTTTATTTCCTCACGTATGCAATTAAGATACATACCGCGATACGACCGTCCAATACATCCATTATTATCTTGAACGGCCTAAAAGGTGATTTCTACACACGCCGGGCGATATTACGATTTTTGACGGCTGGCAAGCATGTTATACAGATAGCATTGTCTTGCGGGGTATGCAGAGCATTAAGAAATGAACTATTTCGAATTACGTTCGTTATCGCCACGGTTAACAAATATATGACGGTAGTTTCATAGTAAGACGGTAGTGTATCAATAAAGTGGCAAGGTGTCAGCCTGTTGCCAACTATTGCAAACATCTGAAACCCATAAGCATATGAGATTTCGTACACCTATTTGCGTCAATAAAACCAGGCTCACAAAATGCCGTAAAATCGTTTAGTGCGCGTGAGAACCACTTAACGGCCTATAATTGCCAGCCAGAGCATTATGTGAGCTTTGCCAGAAAAATATAACGCTGGTTCGGATATTATTCTCCGCGGCACGGACGGGCCTTTTGTTCCAAATATTTCAGTGCACTTTTAACATTTTAGTTTTCCCGCTGAGTGTGCTCTGAACTTCAATTACGTGATTGAAAACTGTGACTAGAATTGAGTGGATGAATCTGCGTGAATGTGGTTAGATACATGTATTAATTTTTTACTGAAATTTCGCAAAAATCACGCTTTCTATCTACATATTAATCAGTGTTTCACAGATTTTATAACCACGCAATACATCAGCCTATAGCAGAGAAATCCAATACTGTAGTAGGCCTGGGGGGTAAATCTGCGACCATCTTGCTAAACTTGCCTTCGGTTACGTTTTTGGCCGTCAGGGTATGTCATAAGATGCCGTCTCTCATTTTCACCAACCAGTCACTGTTTGTCACCTCCTTTAGTCATCGGTCATTACTTTGGGGGGCCAACGTAATAGACCGACTCTATGTTTGCCAAGCCGTGACCTCAACCCGAAAACCTTTACCCCACCGTCCGATTTAATAAAAATATTTTTTCAAGTCATGAAATGCAATGTAAGCAATATTTTTCCAGCATCGAAAGCCTCTTTACCCGCCTCAATATATCCGTTATATCCGTTAAGCCGGGTACACACACGGTGATTGTTGGCTCGCATTGTCAGCACGTTAGAACGGTGACTTACCCCTTTGTAAAGGCAGTGCCACTGCAGAGGCACAAGACTACTGCAAACAAATCTCGGTGTGGACTTGTTTTGCTCAAACATGCCAGGTTTCTGCTGATGGCTGCGAAAATGGAGAGTGCTCTTTTGACGCATACATTAAAAATGAAAAAGTAGTTATAAGCCGCAAGGATATGAATCTTTACCTACCAACTAAAAGTTAATTTCTTAATGTTGGTATCTACAACTTGCGCATACTCTTACCATGTGAGACACCGAGATGTATCGTGATATTCCATAAAATTAGGTAGGTACGGTACTAAGAACACCTTTTCAGGTCATATTTGGTGCAGAGGCTATTACTTGTATTAAACGCAGAAAAAGGCGAGTTTTATGTGCAAAGCTGCACCAGCCAAAATGTGATATACCCCCACATCAATTATTCCGTTACCGTACTATTATCAGGTGCCTTCAACCTTGGCAGAACTAAGCTATTGTTGCAGATTCGTAGCAATATCTACGAATATATCACACAAGAAACCTGAATAACATTGTCCGAGATACCCTTGTGAATTTAAGGACATGTATGTCGTACGTTCGGTGGCACAGATTTTGCACGTGCAATACCTCAAGCGATGCTAAGTTCCACCTATATCAGAGCTCCTTGTCTCACGGCGCAAACCCTCCTGGCACTAACCACCTCGCACTCATGAATATTCTCTTACATGTGTCTTCATTTGCATCACAGCAAGGATGTATGTAAAGTCACTGCATGTGCATCCACCAATTTATATCCCAAGTCGTTGCTTAAAGTCGTTTTAGTGAAAATATATCTTCGGTGTAAATGTTTAAACGCTTAAGGCGACACTTTAAAAATGCTTTGGAAATAGAAATTTTGCTCGCGTTCTGTGAAATTTATTGCACTTGGGGTTTGTGTGAAATGTGCATAAAGTTTTATTTTTTGGTATGCAAAGAGGGATTAAAACTTTGTTACGATTGGGATACGTGCAGTAAAGTTCAGTGATCCTGATTTAGTTCAGTAATAATTAATCAAAATGCAGAATTTACTCGAGTGCAGGATTGTGTTAAACTTTGCAACACTTTACCCAATACAAATTATAAACAATATGCTAACAAACGAGTTACTTTATAATCATTATCTATTCCGAGCAAAATTGTTAGCCCTCATGGGCATCATTGTCATAGCAAGTAAAAGTTGGCGTCGAAATTGAAACTCTTAAATTGTTATTATTTTAAGTATAAGAATTCTTACTTGATGTGCATATCTTTATTAGCTCTGAATGAGAACATATTTGGAGAATACTATTTAAAATAAACAAGTTTTAGTTCATAAGCTACCTAGGAAAATACCCTATTCGATTGTACCACTCACCTCATAGGCCCTTCGTCCCTAAACTCAAGGGTTTTCCGAATGTGTCACGTAATACTACTAATGGGGATCGGAATGACTGAGTACTACAGGCGCCCTTAGTGAATAATTACCGGTTCATTAATCGAACCTCGGACATTGGGACTGTCCTTCGTAGAATTTAGAAACGAGCGGCGAATATTAGCTAAAATATAGTAAGTAGATAGTTCCTAAAGCATAAAGATTTAAGTTTTATTGTTTCTATTTAGATTTAATTGTAAATTTGTATTTATACTTTTCTTGTAAATATGATAGTGACTACTAGTTTAAGTTTCTGTAAATAAAAGTACCGGAACCGCTGTCGCCTCACTCACACTAATAAATGGGTAATTATACATTGAACTACTAATAAACAAATGATTTCATTATAAGAACAATAAAATTCAACCAGAATGACTAAAACATTTTCATATTTTGAACAATCGTTTAAAAGAGACATCTGTGAATTATCACAAAAGCTAATAAACAACAACATAGAGTTAGTACCTATCTACCATTGGTGCAATACTCATATGGAGACTCCTTGAAATGTTAGGTACTTAGTCGGTAACAAAGTGTTCATATCGTTTATACAAGTATAGGTAGGCATAGGCACGCATGTATAGTATGTGATATAGCTAGTGTCACACACACCGCATTATTTCCCAGTGTTTTGCCGAATCCGGTTTCTGACGAAGAGTTTATCATAGAAGAAGGCATAGGGTACGCACGTTGCATCAACTTGAAGCTGTCGCATGTTGTCATTTGTATGGTGAAAATCATGAATCGCAAAATCGTCCGGAGCGACTGATATTCATCTTAGGTGAGAAACACATGTACCTAACGTCCGTTTGTGCGTTATATTGCGCTTCGTAACACATGCGTTGAGACAATACAAAATTCGACCTTATTTTAATGCAAATATGGTTTATGTCAAATTGTTTTACAAATGCTTCCGTCAACGCAGCGTTGTGCGCCATTTTTGCGCTAACGGATTCGTCTGTCAAATCGTTTCATATAAACCGTATTTGTATGAACATATGGTGGAAAATCGTATTTTTCAAAAGCAACGGATAGCGCTGCGCAAAAATAACGCACCAACGGACGTTGTGTGTGTAAAACGTCTTAGTGTCAGTGGAAATATTAAACCTAGAATATTCTAGAGGCAAAAGCAATATCCTTGTTGAATGCCTTGCATTATAACATTTCTACTACTCTTGACTAGGAACCGTATTTATAAATGTTTCTCAGCATTAAGAGCAACTTTGAGATGTCTTTACCTACAACTGTGCTGGCATTTTGTCAATATTTCTCTCAAGATCGATCCTAAAAATAAGAGTTTTAGAAATCGGAAATTAATATTATGTAAATAAATGGAAAAGTATCAAGTGTTACAATTATAACAATCTAGGTTTCCCAAAATGGTTGGTTTATAATCCTGGTAATCAAAAATTTTTTGCCTTAGTCAATGGCGATGCGCAAACAAAGCGTCACCTATTAAAGTATTCTTACTCAAAAATCACCATCTTGTCGTGTCTACGAGTCGGCGAACGACCCGACGAACCCTGGTGTCATAGATCCATAATGACGCGCATCAATTAATATTTCCGTGACTTTGCAACATTAGTCACGTAGAACAGTGGAACTATCATTGCTATTAGGCAACTCAGCCGACAGAACTCAATGCAGCATACATTGCTGGTTTTCCCCATGAACATGTGTCTAAATACGAAAAGAAAATTTAGACCTCTCATAGTAAATTAATCAGATGATCGGCGATTTTGTATGGGACGTCCAAATTTTTTTTTCACATTTATTTTCGACCTGTGTTTTATGGGGAAAGTTGTTCAGTTTCGTGAGTACCTTGACCTCCTTTCGGCTTGTCATACCCTTTTTGTTACTCCCGGTATTGCAAATACACCTTTGACATTACCAGAAATGTATGTCGAATCGGCCTGTGGTTAGTAGGGTAGAGTAATAGCTCTTTATCGGCGCTATCATTCCTCCAGCACTAATAGGATAATAGCGAGTAACGTCCTCACACTAATGAGTTTTCTATTTCTGTACCGTTTTGCTTCGTTCATCAGTATCAATTAGAAGTGATTACAGCAACAACATAGCTTATACTTACGACGTACCTAGTAATGCTTTCACACATTGTCATCTTTATTTAGGAGATGAACTTCATAGCCTTTGTTTCAATAGGTATCTAATTTTAGGAATTAAATTTAACCCTAAAGTTAGGCCTTACACGAAAGTGTAAGCATAAATCGTAACACTTATTTTGCAATAGCAAGCCAGTTAAACCATTCCTTGTGTTTAACTTGTTAGTTTTGGAAGGTATTATTTTATTATTACGGAATTATTATTGGAAACTCGTAACTTACCTGCGTAAATCCAACCAGAAAATAGACAACTGTCTCTATTTGTAGGTTCTTGTAACTGAAATTCAGTATCTAGGTACTAGATACTCCCTCACATTGACGAAACTATTATTGTCTCTTACGAAAGCTTTTACGTATCCCAGGGGATTTAGAAAGAAACTTGTACAAACTTGGTTATAAATAGGTACAGAAAGGATTCAAATAGGCATTCTTTATTATCAACTTGACAGTAATATCAATATCATAATCTTACTTGATCAAGGTAAGTAATTTGTTACTTTTAGTAATTTAATATTTATATACGGGGTGTTAGGGACGGTGTAACGAAAACTTTGCAGGCGTGCTCAGACCATGAAACGGAACAACTTTTACTATGGAGCCAATGGTGGGAAACGAAAAAAAATTTCCGACCTCCCATACAAAATTCACGATCAGCTGACTGACTTTGTATGGGAGGGCGGAATTTTTTTTTCGTTTCCCACCATTGGCTCCATAGTAAAAGTTGTTCAGTTTGATGGTCTGATCATGCCTGCAAAGTTTTCGGTACACCGTCCCTAACACCCTGTATAACAGTAAAATATTATATCATGTTTGTAGATAAATGTAGAGCCATTTCAACATTTCTTATTTCCACGAAATAGTTCAAGACCAACCGATATAGAAACAGCAATTTATTTTCCTATGAAATCCTCGCAGCTCTGCCATTGACGGTCGGAGAAAGGTACCTCGACAATATAATAAATAGTGCAAAGTTTCCTCCCACTTAGAGCCCGCCTTGTCTCCTTTAGTTCTCTCAGCCTTTACAAACTTCCAACAGCTTCAAGATAAGATGGTACAAATGCGGCCTTATTTAAACCTTTAAACGAACTGTCTTGCATTATTCAACGTTCCCTAATTACAGGCTCACGCCTCGATTACGTCACAATCCGCTAGAAGTGTAAGGTAAATATTAATCACAATATTTCAGGAGCTCTAATGAAGTCGTGGCCTGCCACAGCCCGAGGGCACGGCAAACATTTTTAATCCGAGGCGCATCTCATAAATTTCAGAGCGGGGACGAAGTCGCTTTTGTTTTTCTTCGCGAGAGAAATATTTTTTGCTAAATTTACAGGCGCTTAGTTGCAGCGCGGCCGAAAGTACACTCTGTCGAGTTCGCAGCGGTAAGGCTTTCTTTTATTGTTAAAGTTTATTGTCATTGAGACATAGTACTGCAGGTACAAGTACTGTTAGACCTAGTGCGGAGCGTTGAGATGGATAAAGTTTGTGATGGTAGTTTGTGACCAAAGAAGAGATACTAGTTATCTGCCCTTGATTGTGAGAAATGAAGAATGTGTCATCAGCAGTTTGAAAATAGCTTACGAAGCAAGTAATTATAAACTTTTCTAAGTACCTACTGATGATTGCGCTACTATCTTTACTACCTTTCGCTACATAGAAAATACAATAATATAGTATCTTGGTTTATATTGTGTACCGCAGATGAAATTGATGTGGAAATGTTTACACAATTAATGTGCGCTTGAAATTAATATCTCAGGTGTCTCACGTTGCTCAAAGTTTGCCAATAATTTTGATTTATATAACCTCACCGCTGCTACGGTAAAGTTTTCCTATATTAAACAAATGTTACCTGTTTGGATGTACACATTACAGCGAGTTTGGTTAGCAGGTGCTGAAACGTCTAGCTGTTCGGAATTTTCAGATTCGGTGGATACCTACCTACCTGTCTATCGTTCATAAAATAATTTTGCATTGCATTGTCGAAACTAATCTTTTTACTTTGATATTAGGCCTTAGCGTCGCATTATTCAGTCACAGTCAAGCTAAAATCACGTCTGAGATATTTCCGAAATTAATTTCTATGACTGATATTGAAGGCACTGAGTTCATGCATTCTCGTAACTACTCGCATGAAGCATGTATGTTGCGACGCTTAACTAGGTATTTATTTATGTAAATACTTGGTTAAAAGGTACCTACTTGAAATTTTCGACAGTAAGTACGTTGTTATTTAATAAAAAAAAAACTTTTTCGGCTTGTAATCAACATTTTCCGATATTTAAATGCAATATTGCCTGACCAATTTTTCAAGTGATGGCATATTAAACTGTTCATCTCATTTTTCCCCTAGTTCATGGTAACAGCACAAAATAGCACCAATTGTTTCCGTAAATTGGGAAAGAGTTCGCATTCTGCTGATATCGGTCTATCCACAGTATCCACCTTGCCATTAACGGTCAGACGATGGTTAGATACGGGGAAATTTATGTACTGCATACTCAAACTGTGGACACATCGAAGAAACTGCTTTTCCATTTCCGAAAAGGGAGTTGTTCAGACCAATATGGAGTTTGTTTGTACCCGTGGCAATATCTG
The DNA here is from genome assembly GCA_024500475.1 of Phthorimaea operculella. NCBI lineage: Eukaryota > Metazoa > Arthropoda > Insecta > Lepidoptera > Gelechiidae > Phthorimaea > Phthorimaea operculella. Next base: position 4,024,689 of record JANFCV010000002.1, on the reverse strand, counting down.
GATTTGGACATAGAGTGTCAACAAGAAAAACTAAGTTACTTTCGTAAACAAGTAACTCTCGTAAGCCAAAATAAGTAACTTTCTAAGGCCCGAATCCACAGGCAGGACGAAAGAAATCCTATGAAAACTGTAATAATCCCGGACAGAACTATATAGGTCACGCAGTTAGGTATCATTTTCATTTGCGCATCACATGATTTTCCGATGATTGATTCAACTAACTTCTTTATTTCGGAACAAACCCCACTAGCATTTTAGCCCTTAATACCTATAGAATTCTTTGTTCAAAATTCTTAAAGCTATCCCGCTGTAGTAGTTCGAGGGTGGGTAAGTAGGTCGTAGGTAAATAGCGACCCTTTTTGTGGTTTCAATGGGGATATTGTGTTCAACCACGTCCTTACTTAGTAGGTTAATAAGGAAATGTTTGCGTTACACTCTAATTTTGGTAAGTGTAGAGTGAATGGTGTTTAATGTTTTATTCATTTCTTATTTATATTTACTTTACAGTTTATTACGAAAGAAAACAATACAAAAAGAACAAGATAAATTTGAACTGCGACCAATCTGGAAAATACGGAAAGGAAATGCAAATAATCTTTGTGAAGAAAAATTATTCTTACTAGACGATTAGTGATATTTCAATCCAACAGACAATATAACTCTTCGACGTGATTTTGATGCATTAAATTAAAGGATTGTTTTGAGAAAAATCCTACTATTCAGTATTTTTACAACACCGTGATTATAAGTAAACACACTGTTTACTGATAAGTTTACAGAATTATCATGATAATTGTCACATTTGTTTATAGCTAACAACTGTTGGACATAGACCTAAGACACGATCTGCGGTTTTCATCACGTAGTCACCACCAGCCGCCTTCAAGTTATCTGTTCTTATGACTGGAAGATACCTATGGTTCCTTGCTTCGGATGGGCACGTTAAGCCGTCGGTCCCGGTTGCTGTCTGTGATGGCGGTCGTTACGTTACACAACCATATCAGAGGCCTGCTACTAACAGAGGGCGGTTGGAAAAAACTCTGACACCAGGATGCATCGGGTCGTTGAACGTCTCGGTGTCCCACACGAAGAGAGATAGCTGGAAGGGCGTCCAATGCTACCTCTCCAATTGTCTTCTCTCCAAAATATTGGGAACTCACGGTTTGTGAGTAAAAAGACCGTAACATGTTAAACAGGTTTTTATATTTAATCAGTAATTTATTTTCCCTGAATTGTCTTTGAGACAATGTTTACAGTTTAGGCTACCCACAAACTAGTGCTATATTTCACATATTTTATTAATTACACGTCTAGCCGTCTAGTAGTTTAATTAAACCTTTTCATGGGCTTGAAATTTACGCTCTATTTTGTGCAAAGTAAACTTTATTCAGTATAATTTGTGTACAAGATCAGTATTCTACACTTTACGGCATCTTTTAATAAATTTTCTTAGTACCAAGGCATTGGTACCTAAAATAATTATGACCTGCGGTTTAATTAAGTTTTTCGTTAAATTCTGTTAAATTAATATCACTGATTTATTTTGCTTAGAAATTAATATTTTCAATCATTATTGTGCGTTAAATTAGTGACGTATTTAGAAATGTGCCTTGTGACGTCATCCTGCCGAACGAATCACCAAATAGATATTTTATAGACTTTAATTAAACGTGTAAATTGGGTTGGTAAGTAAGTATGAGGAAAAAATATAAAACCGAACTGAAATTCGTCAAATTATTTTATCAACCAAAACATTTTCATGAAATACTGACTTCATTGAAAATACTACATATCCTGTTCATTTCGCGAGCCCATTGGTTTCGGGCGAAAATTTCAGCTTCAGATAATTATTTATAGGGAATCCAACAAATTATCGCAAAAATATCGGCCGTGGAGCGGTGAGCGTTGGAGATGTGAAACAATATTCAATTATAAAAATAATTGATGTTTATTCGTTAAGAAGAATGAATTTTAATAATCTTGGTGTCCCACTCCAAGAAGAAGAAGAATAATCAATTTCGCAATTGTAATTTATTGAATACTAGCTGCCCGTCAGCGGTTTTACCCGCTGCAACCTATTATTCCGTGGGAAAAAAGCATTATTCGCCAAGAGGTGTCGCTGTTAGTTTTCAGCGAAAATGTTTAAAACGCGAATCGGCTCAGTCACGCCACCTACTTCAAAAATATTGGAAAATGCGTGATCCCGTGGGAATGAGACATTTTTCCGTGGTAAAAAGTATCCTATGTGTTATTCCAGATGCCCTTTTATATTTCTGCAAAGTTTCATGTCAATCTAATCAGCCGTTTTTGCGTGATGTCGTAACAAACACACACACAAACATCCGCCTTTATAATATTAGTAGGAAGTAGGATTAGTAGGACTACAATATCAAATTTTCAAGCACATAAATTAGTATCGCGTACAATAAGGTAATAAAACATATAAAACTTTATTTTAAAATAATTTTTATAGGATATTTTTATAGACGTTACGAGAAGAAGACCGCTTATTAAAAAAAAAACGATTTTTGTTTACCAAAGTCACATCTCTAGTGAGCGTTGCAGTAACAGCTGAATCGTAAATTGTTTATGGTAATGTGCCGCCGAAACGTGAAATATAACAGCTATTAGCGGGGAAATGTGCCTTGTGACGTCATCCTGCTCAACGAATCACCAAATAGATATTTTATATCACATATTTCTTTTTTACTGTCTGAATATCAGTTTATAGCTTTACGTCTTTGTGCAGCCAGTCTTGAATCAAGACGTGTTACTTGATCCAAGACAGGTCGCAGATTTGCTGGCGGTTTCTTTCTCGTTTCACATAGAATCACCACATAGATATTTAATATTACCTACATGTGTTTTTCTTATTTACTACCTGAATATCAGTTTATAGCTTCACGTCTTTGTGCAGCCAGGCTTGAATCAAGACGTGTTACTTGATTCAAGAATGCCTGCATGATTTACTGGCGGTTTGTTTCACGTTTTATTCTATCGTCCTATTTTTAATTCACTGCAGTACAAATCTTTACGAACGTAGGTCCTATAAATACTACGAAAAATTGTCGTTGTTGTCTTAATCTTCTTCTATTTCTATCGCATTGACACCAAGTTGACGTAAAACTCAATACGCCATAGGTATTCTAGAAAAAATGGCGCTCTCTTTCCCACTAAAGTTTACACGGCCTTTCGCACACGCAACGTCGGTTTCGACGTTATTTTAGCGCTGCGCTAGCGCAGCGTTAGAAAAATGCGAATTTCCACCTTAATCCCATATAAATACGACGACGCAGGCCCAACGCTGCGTTGACGGACCCTAATGTCAAACGGTATTGACAGACGCATCCGTCGACGCTAAAAATGCGCAGCGTTGTGCGTTGCGCTAAAATAACGCAGGGTATGGCACACGTAACGCAGCAACGGACGTTAGATTTTTGACGGTTTATTAACCCTTAGCTGAGCCTGATACTTACTTGGAATAATTAGGACATTTTCTGTGTATATTCAGTGGGTAGATTTAGTCGGCGACGGAATTTTCGCTGAAGTGTGTCATCTCTAATGCAAATAACATTGCTGGCGTAATGGCGCCGAATTTCATCGCATAGGTCCGGTCGTAGAGTATTTAATTATATTTAAATTGTATAGTATTTTTTACATTTTTATTTATAATAGTTATGTTGGGTAATTAGTAGTACGAGTGAAAGATTATTTCTTTTTTCAAGACAGGTTTTAATCACTAATTTTCAACAGCACCCCCAAGGGTTAATAATCGAAACCGACACTATAATAGAGTACAAAGCAATATAATCTGCAACAATGTATTACAATTCCATACAATATGAAACAGTGAGGCGCAATATCAATCTCAATATCATTCATAAGTTAAAAATATACGTCTCATTCATTGTACAATGGTATTACAACAGAAGTTGTCACCATCAGAACTCTGTGATAAATTTGAAATTAAACTTGGCGTTCAACAAATCTCAGCACTGAGCCAATCGTCTTACTAGCTGCGGCTGTCAGAAGTCCGTGCCGTGGAAAATACTGTATGCAGATGATGTTTCTCTTATGACTCTGTAGAAGACCTGCAGGGCGACTTCGACCGTTGGTTGAAGTTTCTATAAGACATTGGTCTCAAGATTAAATGCAAGAAAACGGAGCAGATGTCGTATGCTTATGTCAATATATTCATGAAAACATTTAGTATGTAAGAAAAAATATAAATAATTATACTAGAAATTATGACAGGCAGGCATAACCGCAATACAAGAAGTACAAATAAAATAGATCAACCAAAGTACAGACTAGCTAAAGTTAGGTCTTCATTTGATGGTCTAAGTATACGATACTATAAAAATATACCGGAAAATATATTAAGTCAATCAAAAACTAAATTTTAATCTGTGATTAAGAGGCTACTATACCGAGCTGAAAATTTGTGAGCTGTTAGTTGATAAAAATATTTCTATTTCATTTATGCATCCCACCCGTCCCGCAGTTATAAAAGAGACAGTTGTAGCTCGCTACCGGAAAATTTGCGTTCTGGGTGTACTAGGCTCCCCGTTCGAAATCTCTATAAAATTTCTTGATAGTGGCATTATTTTGCTGCCAATAAAATATTCTATGTTCCTATCGTTTGTGTTGCTGAAATTATTGTCATATTTAGAAGATACGAAGGCGTAAACTTGCTGATAAGTTTAGAGCACTTTGCGACGGCCATATCTTTTTTAAATGCATTATTACAACCAGAAAAAGAATATGGAGCATGGATGTAGTCCAGAAGAGTTACCGCGCAAAATTTGAGTCGATCGGTTGCGAATTGGCAGAGGGATAGGTAGAGAGCGTTTGTATGAAAAATAATGACTATAGGTCCCCCTTAAGAAAACATTATGTTATAAAGCCTATTATAAGTTAGATGATTACATTAATGACAAAAGGCATGGACCTCTGAAGTTTCAGCTCATCAAAAGAAACATGAACGCGTTGTTAATACCAAATCGGGACGTGCATTTACAATTGAAATAATAATAATTGTATGATTTAAATTTTCACACTTGAATGACTAAATTTAATTTGAAATCCTATTTTGTTTATGTATATTGATTGTATTTGACATTCTAAAAGAATTATTTGTGAATCTACTTGTAAATAAAGTTTTAAATATTTAGATGTTATAATGGCCACAAAGACGCGTCTAAGACAAAACTTTTAGCTCAAAGAAAACTTATACCTACAGTTTTACTATTTTAAATACTTGGGGCCAATCATTAGAAATTATGGCAAAATCGACCTACATGTAACCTATAGATAACCTTTAGAAAAACAACGGGATTGATGAAGTGGAGACAACTCGCAGGTGCAATGTGCGACGAGGAGATGCCCATCAAACTTATAGGAAAATTATATGTATAAAACGGTGATTATATTATACGACAGGAAGGATATCTCAAACAAACGTGCACTCCATTTTGAACCCTTATAATACCCTACTCAACGTAAAGATAAAGATAAAGATAAAGAACTGTTTATTGCCAAATAAAAATTACAAAACATAATTATGACATTCCAATCGGACTTCACACTAGGAAGAACCTGTGACGTGATAGTCCAGTCAACCGTTACACATAATGATTTATCATTCACAATTTCATAAAAAAAATAAGAACAGCTACACTTATTCCTAAAAATCACATACAGTAATTGAATTTAAATATAAACCTAAAAGAGAAACTTAATGAAATGTAACAATAAAATTTTAGAGTAACAAACAATAAATACATACATACTATACATCTTCATTTAGGGAATAATAATATTAAATTATAAGAAACATACATACTTATATTTAATAGAGCTATAATAATTATGAGATAATAAAAAGGATAGATTCAGTTTCAGTATAATCTAATGATTTTAGGCAGGATTGGAGTTTATTTTTTGCATATTTAATATTATCGTGTTTAATGTTACAGAGTTTGTTAATTGTGGAATAAGCGTGAGGGAAAGCGAAGTATTTAAATCGTTGAGCAAACTTTGTTTTCACTCGCGGAGGTTGAGTTACATAAACTCGTTTATTGCAGAGGGCTTTGTAGTTTGATGAACTTTGAATAGTTTTGTGTTGACTGAGGCTAGCTTTAAGAATGTATAGTTGCCGCACTGATAGCACATCCGCATCTTTATATACATCAGTTGGGTATCTAAAATGCTTGTTTGTAAACGTGCTTTTTGAATTCATTATTTGGATCCTATATTTTTGTAATCTTATGCCTTACTCCGTAGTAAAGACACTTTGTTTGGCTCGTCTTGGCGGGACACGACCGTGCTTCTAGATTGTGCTTTTAAGTTTGATTGACCAGCCGCGCTCTGATATTATTTTGTTCGATAAGCAGCAGTAAGATCAATTGCTCTTTCGACGTCAAGTGAAACGGCCAAATTTATTTCGACATCCTGTACGGGAAACTCATTTGAAATACAATGTCACATATTATCAAAAGAACAATATCATGTTGCTACGTCTACCAGTACTTTTCTCGCTCACTCATTCATACATAATGTCAGGTAAAATGTCAGGCTAGTGCAAGTGTTGCCAGGAACATAAAAATAAATTTACTCCACATTGGTCATTAAATGTTGTTAGGTTATTGTCGGACTAGCAGTAAAAGAATATGTATTATATCAGTTATCTAATTCCCATAATACAAGCTTTGCTTAGTTTCGGGCTAAATGGCGCTGTGTGTTTTATTCAGGCATATTTATTTACCCCTTGCAGGGTAGGCAGAGCGTAAACAGCTGTAATAAAACGGTCATTTACTCCACGTCTGACAGAAATTTGAGAGTTATTAAGAAGGTTGTTTATCACCATAGTGACAGGTTGTCAGCCTGTCGCCTAAAATTGCAACTATCAAATATGGTAGCTACGGGATAGATATGGGATGATGCTATTCCAGGCCGACACCACACGGCAAATAAAAATAATACAAAGATAAATATTTGAATACTAAGAAAACAACAATAATAATTATTAGTGAATTTTAAGAACAAGACTGCAGATATTTATAACGTTTGAAATCCGCGATCTTGAATTGATAACATTTTAATATAGTCAGTGCAACTTGAAGACTGTACAAATGTTTTGTGATTTCGGCGGTCTCTCCGGCTATGCTCCGGTAGCGCTAAATGGCGTAACCTTACCAGTCTGCTCCGATTTCCGATACCTCGGTTCACTTCTGCAAGGCGATGGTGAGATAAACCGGACTATCAAGCACAGAATAAATGCAGGATGGATGAATTGGCGACAGGTCACGGGCACAGTGTGCGACCCCCGAATGCCCCTCAAACTGAAGGGCAAGATTTAGAAGACGGTGGTCAGACCTGTCGTCATGTATGGATCTGAGTGTTGGCCTACAAAAGTGACACTTCATAATAATGTCACTATCCTCCCAGCCGTTCAGGCTGTTTCCGTGAAAAAGAATGTATCTACATGACCGTGTATTATACTTCTAGCGGCCCTTTGAGCGGTTTCACCAGCTTCTACTTACCTGTTTCCAAGTAGAAATTAGATCTTTGCCCTTAGCAAAAAGTCGATTACTCCGTTCCAGCAGAAGTGACTCATCAAGACCATGTGCCAGCAAAAGCGACCGTCATGCTGAACAACTTTTACTTTGATGGAGATATCTTATCTCTTGCAATTTAGATGGGATGCTGATGATCTGCATCAGGTACTCCAGACCTTCGATGACTATGTGCCAATAAAAGCGGCTCGTCATGCTGAACAAATTTTACTTCAAAGCCATTACCGTATCTCTTATAGTTTGAATGGGATGCTGGTGATCTGCATTAGGTACCTACTCCAGATTCTCGATAATCATGTGACAGCAGGAGCGGCTCGTCATGCTGAACAACTTTTGCAATGAACCCATTTTCGTACCTCTTATAGTTTAGCTGTGCTTCTGGTGCCCGCCATCATCAGGTACTCTAGTGATGAAAAAAAATAGTAGTCCATGTCCGTCCCTAATATTATGCCAGCAATATAAGTGGCAAATTTCACGAGGATCGCTAAATCATCGGTTTGATTCATTTTGGCAATATCCGTAACATTTCTCGCTTTTCCTACTTCATTCACCCAACTTCTATGGTAAAAATATGTACGTGGCAACACCTATCAACAAGTATTGTTTTGACAAGGTTGTCCGCCAGACGTGCGCAAAAGAGACAAACCTATGTAAAGGAAAGAGTGTGTTGTCAAATTTTGAAGTACTATATCTCGTTCTTTCACATGCAATCGCCACATCTTTTATTTCATCAATTATCAAACAATACGAATTGTACAGATGGTTTCTTATCTTGTAGGTACCGTCAAATTTGTTTCCGCTTCTGCTGGCACATGGATATCGAATATCCATAGTGTCTGTCTACCTAATAAAGTAGGTATCATATGAATGTTTAGTATTTTGTAGATTTTTCCACATGAAAGTAATTTGGAATACTTGGTGTTTTAATCAAACACTAGATATTGACATAAACTTTTTGGTTACAAAGTTAATAAAAATGAAGCAAATGGAATAAATTCACGCTGACGGGATTCGAACCCACGTTTTCAGACAAACCGGGTCAGATGTGTTTGAGCGCTACACTCGACTCCAGACTAAACTTCCGTAGCCACATAACAGTTTTGGGTAGAATACATTCGATGCTCAATTACAAGAGCAAACTCTTTCTTAGAAAAGGTGAGAATCTACACTAACTGCGTCAGGCCAATCATGACCTTTAAGACCCATCTGAATATGCTGCAAGTCATCCAAAACCGCTTCATGCGCAGGGCTACTGGAGCTGCTCCCCTAATAGTTGCAGCGTCTAACTACTACCCCTATCCAACTTCGAACTTTCGACTTTGCCCCAGGCACGTCCTTTCGGATGTTGACGGTCCCATCACATTAGCAGCTGATGCAGCCATTGCGAGTAGATCACACTCTACAAGCTCTTTAAGCAACCCTCGTCCCCGGCGAATAGGACACAGAGGCCCCTCACTTGTGCCATTCTTTGGCAACTACCGGCACATACCGGGTAAACACAGTCCGACCCGTTCTTCCCAGAAAAACTCGTAAGCCCAGTCTTACCCCAAGGCGTGATTGGGCTGGTTGTTTGAACAACCACCCACACACGTCCGGGTGAGCCCTCGCTCCCCACAAAATAGTTAGGTGTAGCTTTAACCGGCCCCGGGGCCGATAAGTGCAGTGCCACATAACAAAAATAAACCGCTACACTACGGTAGCTCTAACCCAGGCAGCGAAATTGTGAACCACTTGATTCGTTCATATATTTTTGTAACTTTTGATGGAATGGAATTCGATCTCTTTCACTAGTTCAGCGTAAAAACTAAATCAAGCTACATTAAGTTTAGCGATTGCCCCGATTGGGTACAAGAAGCTTATCGTAGAGGACGAAACTCATACCGAGTTGATGCGCTTCACAGAGCTTCACAGATTCGCACCAGTAGTCCATATGGACGCAGTTTCAAATTTCAACTGTCGTAAGGTCACTGAAGAGATGAACTAAAACAAAATACTTAGCTGTCGACTTATTTTGCAAATACACTGATCGTTATCTGTTCTCTTTCAATATTTAAGCGTCAAAACTGAATTATGCTACATATAGTTCTCAACCCGAAATTATCACGAATACTATAACGGATGCTGTACCACTTAAGTTTTAAGAAACACAAAAGTTTTTCGATTTGCGGTTGGTAACCATACCATTGCAAGCAAACCAACAGCATAATTAACTTTGTTATGTATATCGAAACGTTGACTACAAAACCCTAGTTGAAGGTGTGTCTGAGATGCTCTTGGCCGGTTTAATCTTCTAGTTCATACCTACTAAATAATAAAAACTTGTTTATTACATTCAAAATTCTTGCGTACCTACATTTACACACAGAAGATAAATACATAATGTCGCTTCTACAAATTTTAATCTTGACACATTTTTTCCTGTCTTTGTTACTCTTATTGTTTTAAATGCCTACAACTATCTTTGTTGCGCCGCAACGCACAAAAATCGTTCCTCTTTTGTTTTCCAACGCAGCGTTGTGCGCTATTTTGACGCTGCGCTAAAAATGCGCTGGAACGGACGTTACGTGTGTTCTTCGCCTAAGTGGGAAAGGGAGCACCATAAAACTGTCATACGATGGCGAATGCAGAAAGTGGCCTTCTCAACTATTTATAATGGACTCAAAAGCGATCTATTACTAGTATAAAACATTGCGGTATTATACCTATTATAAGTAAGAAAATTGGTTACCTATTTGCATAAACAAATACAGACAAAAACAATCTTTCACTCTACAAAACTACTTAAACCTACGCGTCTGTACGTACAATACCAGACATTTAATATTAAAAGACATTTAATAAATGTCTGCGTGAGGGTGAACGTCCGGATTTTCGCGAGCACTCAACAAGTGACAAACAGAAATGGATCTCGTTATTTCACGTGCCTTTGTCCTGATGAATGTGTAAACGGTTTTTAAGCACTTGACACTTCAGCCCTTTTTTAGGGTTTCGTAGTCTACTAGAAACCCTTATAGTTTCGTCATGTCTGTCTGTCTGTCTGTCTGTCTGTCTGTCTGTCTGTCTGTCTGTATGCCGCGCCCTCATATCTTCGTCAGTTTTAGAGCTATCGACATGAAATTTGGTGAGAAGATAGATCGTGTTGACCCAAATAAAGAAATGTTAAGAAAAAAATATTTTAAATGTTTTTTGGACCCCCTCCCATACAAGTGAAAGGGGGGCAAAAACTTTTTTTTTCTTCTGAAATATTGAATAGGGTATCGTTGAATAGGTCTTTTAAAACTAAGGTGAAGTTTCTTTGAAACAAAGTCACTAAAATGTTTTTGTCACGAGATATTTGCTTTTAAAAAGGGCGTTTTTGACATATAATTTGTTCCAGCTGTAACTTCTGCAGTATAAACGCTAAAAATTTGAAATAAATATGGAATATAGCTTACAGTCTGAAATTACAATGAAAACTATAACAGATATTGTACCCTTAAAGGTTTCAGAAAAAAATGAGTTTTTCTATTTGCGGTTGGTCATCATACTGCTGCTAACAAACCAGCAACAAATTAAGTTTGTAATGCTGAAAAACCTGATATTTAAACGTTGACTACGAAACCCTATTTGTGGGCGTGTCTGACACGCTCTTGGCCGGTTTTATATTCAGTTCCCCCCGTAGTTCCGCCACTCGGAGATGATTATTAGGAAAACGCAATTTTAATAAAGAAAATAACTGCTGTTTTTCAAACAATATCATACCAACTCTTCCTGATTTTAATAGCTCCTTGAAAAACTTTAACACGAAACAAAATTTTAGCGTTCAGCTCATCGTACCACCTCTTCCAGGGTCGCCTTGTCATTATTTTGGGTACCTACTTACTCATTTTGTTGTTATTCCAGCCGACAAAATTAAAACAACTGATATTTTTTTCTTCTGTAGTACCTAGGTAATATTTTCCTTCAGTAGGACCATAGTGTGACATCTAGACACACGGCAGTGTGTCCGCCAAGTTCGAGCGACACACCGGCCGTGGGTTATATTACACGAACCATTTCGGGCCAAGTTCGACCCACCTATAACTCAAAATCTATTTTATCTACGCATATGAAATTTCTAGTATCTGTCGAGATCTACTTACTTATCTAAAATACAAAATTTCATTAATGTACCTATTGTAGGTCTTGAGATATTGACGTCAGAAAATCGCTATTTTTACTATACACTCACTGACTGACTCACTCATCAAAAACCTAGACCACTTCCAATGGTCGTATTGACTTGAAAGGAGAATGCCCATTTCTGGTCTAAGAAATTGTCTCGCCTCAAAATGAAAATTAAAGCAATATGTAATATCCCTCATTCTAATGCAGAATAGCTACGGCAATTGTTGTACAAAACAGGGAATCTTACTTAATTTTTAAAGGTCATTCTACCGTTAGGTATTTTTACCAAAGATTTTACTGGGGTGTGAACCTTTTTTGCTCTGTTTGCTTCAGTATAGCTAACGATAACGATTTTAGAACGAAATACTCGATATACAGCCAAACTTCAGCACTTTTGTCTCTTCCGATGCAGAACTTTAACATTTAATAACTTCAGAACTCCTATCATAATTAAATTATTTTCAGTTACAAAATGTTAAGCAATAATTAGACTTTATGATTAATTAACTTTCGCTTTGAGGCGAGGCCTGCAAGTAGTGAGGCAAGCAATAGACGAACATCCCTAATAGAGTGGGCATGATTCTTTGGCAGGGAGGTAGGTCTTTAGGTCAAGGTAAAGGAAAAAATCTGAAAATGGCCAAGTGTGAGTTGGTTTTAAAAATAATAAAGGTGTAAATTCATACCACTAAGAAACTAAAACAAAAAATTTATCTATATCTTCCAATCGTCGTACCGACCTAAAATTCGTTACGAAGGTTTGTATTTAGTCAAAGTAAAGTATAAATGAGATATTTCCTTACCTAACTTAATCATAAGAAAAAAAGAAAATAAACCTTACAAAAATAAATGAAATCCCACCCAAAACATAATGAAGGCTGCCAAGTTCGATAATATTGAATGCTTCGCCTATAAAGAAGTGAGATCTAAATAGTACCAAGTTCCATACACAAACCTCAGTTAAAAATAGTTACAGGAATGCACACTTGATTTTTCGCAGTTTGGAAATAAGAATCTACTTTCCAAACTGCGGAAAATCAAGTGTGCATTCCTGTAACTATTTTTAACTGAGGTTTGTGTATGGAACTTGGTACTTATTTAGATCTCACTTCTTTTATAGGCGAAGCATTCCAATATTATCGAACTTGGCAGCCTTTCACATTTATGTTTTGGGTGGGATAAAAATAATGTCCTAATTGCTCCTCGGATATGCGCTTGACTTGACAGAATCAAATTGTCCTAGTTCCCGAGGCTTTAATGCACTTGGCAGCTTTATATAGCTTCAGACCTGTTTTGTCCTATCTGTGTCTTATCTAATATTGCATTCAGCGAGTTCTTGGAAACGGCCCTGAGTTGCGAACATTTTAAAAAGATTTTGGCTTGAAATCTTCAGCTCAATCGCATATTTTGAAGAATCACTTTATTAGACAACATTAAATTGAATTTGCGACGGCCAAGAGACAATTTCTGCAATAATTAGTATAAAATAAACTTTACTTTGCTGTATTGGATTTTGTTTCTAATTCATATGAATGGTTAACGACAAAAAGCCTACAATTTTATTATATATGGCATAATGTATATAGAATGTAGTGAAGTGTGCATAATAAATCAATAATAACTTTAGAAATAAGTAATATTATTACTTAAATACTCTAGAGTCATGCCATGGTAAATTTTATATACCTATTCAGTCGAGAAAATTCAACTCCAACGAATACAATCATCATTCCAGAAAATACATCGCCACAATTTAGCATAACACTTCGAGATTTTGAGAGATGTACATATACGGTTTATCCTGATTGAATTAATGAAAATCCAATATAAGTTGATTCTTTAAATCCAATAAGTGCCTACCTAAATAAATTATTTCCTGTTTCCCTTTCAAAAACAAAAAGAAGCAACTTTTCAATGTTGAGACACATTGAGGTGTGGTTGAGGTTTCCTCCGTCATCCTACCAATTTATCAATTAAAGTATTTGAATTTAGAATGACGTCTGTTGAATAATTTACGCTTTCTGTTTCCGGTTCCATTATTTCATTGTAATCAGATCAGGGATAAGGATACCACATTTAAACTTTGTTTTTTTTAACCTTCTACCCATGTCAATGAACATGGATAGCACCGAAAAAAACCTGTGTCCACCTATTCGAAATTCAAAGAAATTAGAGGTAAAGATGGGATTTTAATTGTTCAACAGTCGCAAAAGGTTATTAATTGCGGCCTGAGGTCAAGCTTTCTCACTCGCACTAAGACTCTTACAAACACTAGACACTCATGCTTTCTCCCTCCACCATAAGGAACTGCCACATAATCTCTTTCTTCTATGAACCAGAAAGTACAGTATAACAGCGACATTAAGTCAGCTGTAGCTCCCGATGGTCACGACCCTCTGGGGTCAGGCATCGACTGAATAGAAAACAGCAACTAAATGCGCCGTGTGAACGCACCCTTAATCCCCTTGTTTTAACAGTTCTTATTTTGCAATCCTCTCCAAACAGCGAGGAGCTTATAAAATACAACTGTCCACCAGAATTATTTCCACGTCATTTTACGGACACGAAAATAAACGACAAAAAGTGCGGGAGCTTTGTGAAAAACCACAGGTACAATCGGATAACATATATCAGGATTGAGCCGCATTTTTCTACCTCCGAAATGTGAGGCGTGTTTTATGGTTCCTATCTACTTACCTACCTATAAATGGGAACGATATTTACTCAGCCTTCTAGTTATTATCAAAGCTGTATAACCACCGCTAGACAAAGTTATAACCTGAATTTACTACTTACGTAATTTTCGGGCAATAAGTATCCAACCATCCAACAATGTCAATCTGTCTTTAGCAGTCCACTGATGGACGTAGGCCTCCCCAGGGTACCTTCGCTATAGGTAAGCCACGATCTCGCGTTTTCGCCCTCCATCCGGAGGGCATCTTACGCTACGTTTGCCGCGGCGTGTTAGATAATTACAAAATGGTAGAAACAACTAAACTGAATCACAAAAGCATAATATAACTTAACTTATAACTATTAGCAACCAATGTACCTATCATTCCCACCTCTAGCGGCATTACAATTGTAATTTCGAGATACAACGCTGCCTCCTAGCCTAGCATAGTCAGAGAGAGTTACAATGAAAAATAGGCTCGCCCGACTCCGTGCATATATCAACGGATAGGCCATAAATCAGAAGCTCACAGATCAAAACTTGGCAAAGTTGAGCTTTTTGGGATATTCAGATGAAATGGCTCACTCGCTCGTGAAATTAGAACGTAAAAGATCAAAGGCAAGCGATATCTATTCACGTCGTCTCATACACCTGGTTTCACTTAATCTTTAAACTCTACTCTTTGAATATTCATCTTCATCACCATTCAGTGACTAACGACCGGAGCTCAATTTTTGAAACAGTTGCGCATACGAACGTCTGCTACTTTCTACTATTCTAATTTGTTCACGTCAAGGATACTTATGTGTAAATGGATTTCACAACCGGGCAGCAGTTAGGCAGCCGTGGCAGAGTTTCGCGTGTGAATTTGTTACAAAGGAAGACCCCAAGATGAACCTTGTTATACTAGGCAGGCAACTCTCACGAGGTTGGGTACAAAAGAGACCGCCATCCAAGTAATCATGAACAGAATGTCGTCAAACCCGTCAATTCTGTCGTATTGTCAAAGCAATATGTTATCTATACATATAATAAAACAGTAACGAGTACCAAGTCTGTACATGAAATAGATTCAAAAAAGGATTTTTGTTTTGGATTATGTTTAAGATAAAGATCTCAAAACTAAAGCTAAAAAAATTTTTGTCTGTTTGTCTGTCTGTCTGTCTGTCTGTCTTTCTGTCTGTCTGTCTGTTTGGTTGTTATTCTTTAACGCAAAAAGTACTAAGCAGATTGTTACCAAATTTTGTATCGTGGTAGCTTATTACTCGGGTCAACATTTAGGATACATTTTACTTCGGGAAAATCTCTCATTACCATGGGAAGACGCAGCAAAGTTTTTTACATTCTATCCTATTGAGTGGGGTATCGTTGAATAGGTCTTTCAAAAATAAGTGCAGGTCTCTTAGAAACAAAATCGATTAAATGTTTCTGTCTCGAGATATTTCCTTCTAATGATTAATTTGTAGGTAGAGATGGGATTCTACCCGGGTAAATACCCAAATTTGGGTATATACCCATTCTTACCCGTTTTTTCCTACCCAAATTAGTTTTTACCCGGGTAAATACCCGTATATAAGTTTCATATTTATTACAGCCTTTAAGGCACGTGTTTTGCAAAAGAATTCGTACTATGTTACTGGAACACTTATTATGTACCCGTGCAATGTAAAGAAGAATTGTTTTACGTATTTTACGATTAAGTTTGAAAGATATCGTCATTCGTTTATTGCTTTTATACCGGTATTGTCCTGCATTACTTAGATCATGTTCATAGATGCGACTTTTTTGTCCCGCGATACACGAATCTCTCGTTCTTTTCCTCATGTGTAAAAGGGACTTCCGATAATTCTTCGGCCAAAGTCTTCTCAATGTGAACGCGCGGTCAAAGTGCTCAGCTCAGATCATGAAACTGAACGATTTTCACATGGTGGGTCGTAAGTATTTGTACGTTGGCTCGTTTGTGTTTGTTGGGCGGGTCGTACATGTTTTTTGGGTCGTAAGGGTTTGTTGGGTGGGTCGTTAGGATTTGTTGAGTCGTAAAGGTTTGTAGGCTCGTCAGGGTTTCTTGAGTGGGTCGTGAGTGTTTGTTGGCTCGTAAGGATATGCTGGGTGGGTCGTTAGTGTATAGTGTGTCTTAAAGTTTTGTTGGGTCGTAAGGGTTTGTTGGGTTGTAAGGGTTTGTTGAGTCGTAAGGATTTCTTGAGTAGGTCGTAAGTGTTTGTTGGCTTGTAAGGGTATGCTGGATGAGTCGTTAGTGTTTGGTGGGTCTTAAGGGTTTGTTGGGTGGGTCGTTAGTATTTGTTGGATCGTTAGGGTTTGTTAGGCGATTCGTTAGTGTGTTTGCTAGGGTCGAAAGGGTTTTTGGGTTTTAAGGGTTTGCTGGATGGGTCGTTAGTGTTTTCTAATTCGTAAGGGTTTGTTGGGTCGAAAGAGTTTGTTTGGTCGTAAGAGTTTATTTGGTTGTAAGGGTTTGTTTGCTGGGTCGTAAGGGTTAATTGTGTCGTAAGAGTTTGTTAGGCCGTGGGTTTGTTCGATCGTAAGGGTTTGTTGGATGGGTCGTTAGTGTTTGTTGGGTCGGTAGGGTTTGTAAGTTGTGCCGTTGGTGTTTGTTTAATCGTAAGAGTTTATTAAGATTTCGTTAGTGTTTTCTGGGTAGTATGGGTTGTTTGGGTGAGTTATTAGGGTTAATTAGGTCGTTAGGTTGGTTGGGCGATTCGTTAGTGTTTGCTGGGTCGAAAAGGTTTGTTGGCTGGGTTGTTAGTGTTTGTTGGGTCATTATTAGGATTTGTTGTGTGGTTCTTTAGTGTTTTCTGGGTCGTAAGGGTTTATTGTACCGTAAGGGTTTGTTGGATTGATTGTTAGTGTTTTACCAACATACCCAATCTTTAGGTTTGTATCCAGTACGCTATCTGGATTTTGGATCATAGTCGTCGTAATGACCCAACAAATCCCAAAGACCCAATATTCAATTCTTTATGAACCAACAAACACTAACGACTTACCCAATAAACCTTTACGAGCCAGCAAACCGTAGCGACCAACCTAGCAAACCCTAACGATCCACCAAACAAACCCTTATGACACAAGAAACACCAACGAATCGACCTACAATCCCTCACGATACAACAAACACTAACGACCCAAGACCCAACCTAAAAACCCTTAAGACCCAGCAAACCTCAAAAATCCAATTTGCAAACCTTTATAACCCAACATACACTAACGATACACCCAACAAACCTCAATGACCCAATTTGCAAAACTCTATGACCCAACATACATTAACGACCTACCCAACAAATCCTTACGACCAAGCAAACGCTAATGACTCACCCAACATACCATTACGACCCAACCTACAAACCCTTGCGACTCAACAAGCACTAAAGACCCACATAAAAAACCATAAAGACCCAACAAACACTAAGCTAGAACAACTAACTGGAGACAAGAGCGGGGCTTGACTGATGCGAAACTGTAGGCTACTGCGACGGGCGCGAGCTTACGAAACGTCGCGGGTGTTCTTATGTGGAAGCTACGGTGGCGTACGAGAAGTTAAACTACCACACATGAAGTCATAGTATGCGCATATGCATCCACGCCTGACAACTTATAGGTCTATTTCCTAGATTTATTCTAGTGAAATGACAAATTTGTTCGTTTCTTTTGCAGAATGATGACGATCGATCAATGCGTATTCGTTATCTGTTTATGTGGTTTCGTTTTCACGGTTTTCCTGTGACATATAGATTCTAAATGTATAGGTAGGTTTACATTACTTCATATTTTAAGGAAAAAATTGAAATAGAACGCCTTATAACAAAATTTTATAATTATATAGTTCTTACCCATGCTTTTGGGTAAATACCCGGTAAAAACGGGTAAAAAAGGTAAATACCCAATTTACCCGTTTTTTCCCACCCGGGTATTTACCCACCGCCCATCTCTATTTGTAGGTAGTACATATGTTTGCTTTAGGAAAATTTGTATGAAAACCTTCGTGGATACGAATGCTTAGTAGATTAAAAAGTTAGGTGTAGTGTCTATGTGGCTATTGTTTATGGTTATGTTATGTTGCCGTGTGATGCCGGCTTAGAATGTCATCACCCCATATCTTTCCCGTGGGTGTCGTAAGAGGCGACTAAGGGATAAATTCATCCAGGGGTTCAAGCATTGCAACATCTTACATTGCGCTCACCAACCCGCCTACCAAGCGTGGTGAGTATGGCACATATCCCCCTACTATAAGAGGGAGGCCCATGTTCAGTGTAGTAGACTTTATTGTGGCTGTTATAGTAATGTTATGTTAGTAACAAGAGAGTGAAAGGTGAAAATAACAGATGAGCCAGTGGTTTCGATTCATTGTTGCTGATGCCCGAAAACGAGCATAACTAACTACATACAAAGTATGTTTTTCATTTAATAATTACGTGTTGTCAATTACAAGAGAAATGTTGGTGTTAGCCTTTTTCCTACCATGCAAGGGATAATAGTGATACGTGTTTGAACGTAACGTGTATATAGGTAAATTATCACATCATTTACTGAGGTTTTGTTATTTGTTTAAGTAGTTCTAACGTCTTAACGTTATATTGCAGCAAGTTTGATTTAACCGCCGTATTATAAATAAATTACATCTTACATTAGGTACGGTTTACATGGCAGCGGGTCATCGATAAGGCGATGTAAACTGATAATGACACATAAAGAAAAAAAACTTTTAAGTGTATGTCTGCGTAGGTAGTCGTTTTTATTCTTCGTTTTTTTAATACTAAAAGTTAATTTGAAAGCAGCTGTTTTTGGCCAAATTGGCTATAGATTTGGTGCAAACTTAAATATAACATCAATGAATCAAAATTCAGACGTAATGCTCATAATAACTAGAAAAACAAAAAAAGAACTATACACCAGCGTAATATGTCTGTTTTAGCCAGGGGTACCTTATTATATAATATTATCAGCTTCTGGATTAAAAGTTTAGATGTGGTATACGAGTACACGACTCCGGCTTCCCGAGCTTCTTCCAGTAGAATCTTACAGCTTACTACCTGTGTTCCTATCCCAAACTCACCACATTCCTTTCCACTCCTGTTCCTACTTTCCCTTCTCTCCTAGATCGAACAAAAGCAGCTCGCTCCTGCAAAATCTGTTTCGGCGAAAAAGGTAACCCAATGCATAGTGCAAATGGGCTTGGTGGACTCGGCGACTCAGCAAGGCCAATTAGACAACCTAGGTCGAAGGTAGAGGGCACTTGCAGTAACTATCGGTCGGCCAGACACTGCATCCGACCTCTTCGTCAGTCGCAGCGGTTCTCCGTTCCACTGAATCGAGGAGGAGGACGACTAAGTGCCTGCACTTGCGTTTGCGCAACCGTTTGTGCACCTTAAGGCCGCTATAGAGCTTTTCACGAAGCCCATACAATTTTCCCTGCCAAACCTCTCGGAGCGTCATTTTGCGAAAAACATGGGGATGTTTGAATATTTTTTACAGTGATATTATAAATAAAAATAAATATATTTTTCTGCAATTAGATTAAGTACATCTTCTTAAATAACATATATTTTTTTTTAATCTTTACTACTGTTATTTTTTCATACAGAAGCCGTTATAATGGCGCATTATTTTGCAAAAAATCGTATATGAAAACGTGGTATTATTCTATATTTCTGAATAAAATTGTAAAATGTTCACTGTAGACTTTGTTCTCAAATATATATTCTATTTTTTTGTATAATTGTTTTTTTTTTACAGTGAACCAAAACTCTAAAACTCACGTTTGATTTGAGGTCTTTTCCTGAATTTTGGTTTTGTCGCTTTAGATATCGCTGTTTATAACAGGTTTAAAACTAAAATGTTAATATTTACATTGTACATTTTTTAGATGAAGATATGCTTGATTAAATGTTCAAGTAACATATTATTTTTACATAACGGTTTCCGAGAAACTCGCATGTTTATAAAGCCAATATTTGCAAATTTGCTAGAAAAAATTGAATGCGCTCTTAATATATCCTGTGCAACTGACGTAATGGACTACGATGTAGGATTCAAAAGCACCAACAGGCGAATCAGTGTCGACTTAATTAGTAGTAGAAGTGGTCACCATGGCCAACATCGGTCGGAGAGATAATTTTTTGGGAACGTGTACCTAAGTGTCTAAAAAGGTGTCAGTCTAACAATGCTAGGATTTTATAGAAATAATCGGTTACATGTAAACCATTAAATTATAGCAAGCTTAACAAGCTTAGCTAAAATGATGAGGTTAATTCGTTCCTTTGAGTGCTACAAGTAGCATGGACGTAAAACTTTCGAAAGAATCAGGCTAGGTATATTTTCCTGCCCCCTAACCCAAAACGCGATGTAAGTGCCGGCTAAACCCTTAGCGCAATAGAGCAGTCGCACAATCAACATCCTGGTAAATATAAGTTAGCAAAGAACATGATCAACACGATTACCAAGTCATCGCAAGCGCCGCACTGAGTCTCGGGCTTCCAAGATTGTGTCAAAGATCTTTTAGTCCTTGAGATACTCATATTCATACTCATATACTTATTTATTTGCCTTCAAATGGTACCATAATATCTTTAAGTTTCACATTTGTAGGCACAGCAAATGCCAATAAGTGGAGCTGATTACCCGTCTGCGAGCACCGCAGGCATCCCACCCTAAGGAAGAAGAAGAAGACCTATTCTTAGTTCGCGCACCCGACGAAATTTGACTCAGCCCTAGCCACACATTTAACTTGTGGCTGATTTCAAAATCAGTGTAACAACATGTAGATATAATTTAACTAACACAAAGCCTCTAATACCTTGCGTACGAAGTCGCGGGCACCAGCTAGTCTGAAATAATCATTGAACACGTTATTTTGTGGCCCAAGAGGCCCGTCTTAGGCTCGGACCTTAGAGCACATCATTTTTGCCACAGATGTTTGTAATGCTTGATAAATGCATGCATTCTCTGCGATAAAACTACTTTTGCCGTGCAGATGACATATTGTTACTTCTTCTTTTTTTGATTAAGGCTTTTGTCTTTTTACTAGTTAAGTTATACAGATACTCTCAACTGCTGTCAGTACTTTTGAAAGTTTACAAGATCTCATGCTTTCTTTTGTACTTTCTAGATAGAACTGTGAAAAACTGACCCAAAGAGAAGGTTATCCAAGTCAAACTTGTACCCGTTCGTCCTTGGCCCTGTACTAACTATCTACAGAGACACACCTAAGGCACTGCACTGATCACTTTGAATTTCACATTACATTGCGCAGAACTTCAACTGCCAAGAGCTTTGAGCTCCTGTAAGTTTGCAATGTAACCCGAAATTGACCGTAAACGCATTTCGCCTAACCCTAAAGGATCTCCGTTTCCGAGCAACTTTCAGTTCGTATGTGAACGCTGTGAACGTGACTGAGTTAGATAAGTTCCGTTACTAACTGATGTACAAACGTGAAGCCAGTTTAGCTTGTTTCACTAGCTGATTGGCTGCTAGAGCTGATAGTTTAGTCGGTGGGTACGTATAATTATTGCATGTGTTTGTAGTACGTTAGACAATTTATACCCGAAAATCCAGTCTGCTAAAAACGTAAGTCACTTATTACGGTTTTTGAGTCTCAGCGCGGGCTATTCTTTAGTAGGTAAATATGACGGCATTTATACCTTTTTTGCCCAACGTTTACCCTTATAGGTCACTTACACAACAAAATAAATCGTACACTACATCTAAAAAGTATTACTTACTTATCTCTATAATAAAATTAATGAGAGAACACTTATAGATACTTAGGTCTTTATAGGTATGGACAATTCATGAATTTAAATTAGAAGATATAAAATAAGATATTAGAACCCAAGGCCATGAGACCTCTTGAAAATTCGTCATCAAAATACCGGACAAATTCCTTTTATTACATTTCCTACAACATACTATTTAATTTATTTTCTTGGTATTCCGCTGGTAAATTAATAGCTGTTTATACAAGTAGTTAGCTGGAATCGTTGAGATAAATGAAACTTGAAGCTTTCGTGAACGTTCAGGCTATTCGTGGACTTCCTTATCAAAATGAAGGCAAAATTCAATTCATTTTAGCAAAACTATGAATATATTATCAAAAGACTCTCTAAAACGTTTTGATTGTACGTGACAAGATACTACGAACTATAAATCTACCTATCCAATCTGATACCTTAAAAAGATCAAAATTATATAATAATCGGGATGTCTACAAGGGCTCCAACAGTGCTCATGAAGATAATTTGATGAAGTTTTCGTTATTCATTTTTCATTTCAGAAGATTAAGGTTTCATTTATCACAAATCTTTTGCTCGCCCATTTATTGTTATTTGTAAAAACTAACAACGCCTTCTATAGAGGGGTAAAAAAAATAAACCACGCGAACTCTGGCCACCATGGGTATGTCGTAACTTCCAAATTGTTCAGTATAAATTACGGGGGTCAGAGACAGCAACGTAGTTCTTAAACATACATGGCACGTAACAAATTAACAAAGTAGAAGTGATTTACCGCTATGAAGCCCTGCTGGGGTCTCATATTACAGGAGAGGGTCGCAAGGCGGTCACAAAATGACGGAGGTTAAATGCAAGGATCTTCAACGTAAAATGGACTGCAGACTTCTGAATAACATACATACATACACTATATCACTTCATATCCCTTGCGAGGTAGGCAGAGCGTAAACGGCTGGAAAATAAAACGGCGGCCATTACACAAACGTCTGACAAAAGTTTGAGAGTCATTCAGAAGACTGTGTATCACCCTTGGACAAATCAGTATCACCACAGTCAAACGTCAGTCTGTCACTTAAAATTGCAATACCCATCAACTTTCAAATCCCTTTAGTTGCTTCTTACGACACTCACTGTTTGTTATATACAAAATAGTTTACAGAGAAAAAACTCAAACAAACAGTATTAAGAATTCGCCGACGAGTAATTTAGTTAATAAGTTAAATCATTTCCTACAATACCAGTAACCCACTGTTTTATCATATTACAAGTATCAATTTACCATAAAAAATATATCAGGAGACTTATAAAATATTTGACCTTCCATACAAAATCAATTTTTTTTTACGTCTGACAATATTTTCTTATGGGAAGTGATTCAGTTTCACGGTGTGAATGCACCCTATCAGAATTCGGAGAGCTGTCCCTTACACTCTGTATACATGTGATACTTTCATAGGAAAAACCAAGACTAAATACGAATCTTTAAAAATTACTTAACAAATATTTGTGTCTGTAGGGTACGAATCCATGACCCTCGGCGTAGAAGGCTGGCTGGAGTACTTTCCGCTACGCCATTGGGACAGTCAAATCTCGTAAATTAAATATATGCTTTTATTTGAATTCAAAGCATTAAAAAATTTTGTATTTTTAACCAATTTTTAAGTAAATTAATCAACAAAAGGTATAACTTGTGACTCGGTAAATTCATTGACGCGACGCACAACAATTGGAGCGTTTAAACACTTAGCTATCTTTCCCAGACCCCTACCTAAATTACTGACATTGAAATACCCTTATTATTATACTAACTTCCAAATTGCGCCCTTGATATTGAGCGGGTGATTTTGGAGGTATTTGAGAGGTGGAACGGACTGGGGGGCAGTTTAGCACCCGGGCCACGTACTCGCCTATTCATCAAGTCGCGACCCTAGTTTGTATTAAACGATATTATTCAAGCTCTTTCATTCACTGCCATACCCAATGACTTGTTGAAATATTGTTTTAATAACAAACTGTAATTTCAATTGATAATAATATTTGGCTACGAAGCAGCTACGCCGTAGCAAGTATCGCCTACGGAAAGCGGTTTAGTCAATGCTAAAGGTATTTGGAGTTCAAACTACGAGTAATGTAGCAATATATTACCGCAGTAACAGTCACATGTACTGCTGCATGCACCTGCTCGTAGATCATTCGGCGGGCAATAGAATGCCCGCGTGCATCCGGCGCTCTCGGTGCCGCGCCACGCCGACATACTCCGCCATACTCAGCTATACTCCGCCATACTCCGCTATTTATCACCGTGTGGCGAGGCCATTAGCGCGCTCCCAACACAGCGGATTAAAATGTTAACTAACCACCCTTTGTCTTCGCTGCAGTTGTGATAGAAAGCGGTTTTCAGTCTCAAATGCTTAACGATCTTTGAACACAGAATGTGGAAATTAAATTCCTCTCCGTGAGAAAGTAGAGAAGGTTGAATGAACCCTTATTCAACGTAAAATTACGAGATAAAGAGGGAGTTTGATTTCTATTTTAACAGTGAAAAGATCACTCCAAGATACTGCCAATTCAGTTTAATTTCCCAGAAAACGTTGTGGTTTGACTTCTATTTATAAAAGATTCGGAAACGTTTTTAGGACGACGTATATTCTGAGCAATCACGGCACACGTATATGATGAATGCAGCTATTTTTCCAGCACAATCATGTAGGCATGCCCAATTTTATTGCTTTTTTGTGCAGCAGTTACGAATCGATTTGGCTTAAAGCCAATCACATTATTTTAATAGTTGCTCTGTACAGGCGTAGCGATCACATATTTTTTCTTTAACACTGCATCCTGGGTACAAAAGGCAGCCTTTTCATTTATCTGTTTTGATTTTTGACAACTTATAAGTGGTTTCCACATTTGGTGCAAGCAATGCGCCATTTTAGTGGTACATAGCTAGTAATAACATGATAATTCATTACAAATATTAATCTCTTTTATCAACATAAAAATGCTTTGGTATTGGTACTTGTTTTAATTTTATGGAGTATCTAGGAAAGGCTTTTCGAAGAAGTTTGACCTCGATAAAATTGAAAAGGACTTTTCTTTTCTAACGAGGTCAGATTTTGGTCATGAGTCAGTGACCTCCATCAAGTAGTCGCGAGCTGACATTTTATTTACAAGGAGGTTTCGTAATGAACTTTTGATTGCTCGCAAGGGGGTGTAAATTGATTTTGCAGACATTGCCAGTTTTTAATTGTACTTGGTTGTTTGTTTCGTGACAGCCACTATACAAATGATAGAGACAGCCGTAATTTAATACGGTGACGTGTGTCATCATAATTATCTGGTTTTCAAAAGTCAAAAGTCAAAAATACTTATTTATATGCATGGATACATGGTATATAAGGTATTATTAATTGGTACATTGCATTTCATGATCCACTGGCGCAAACTCCACCAAAAAGACGAAGGGCATAGGACGTAAGAATGACAGTTGGCAGACAAGTGATCGTCAAATATTCTTCTTAGTTTTTGACGCTAGCTGTCATAGATGCGACGCTTTGGCGACGCTTGAGTGTGCCTTTGTCAATACTTTTTCTTACATTTTGTATGGAAACGTCGCGTTGGCAAACGTCAAGCGTCATGCCCTACGTCCTATGTCCTCTCCATGTCCGCTCTGTGGAGTTTGGGGCACAGCGTGCAAATTTTAAAATTCCCGTTAATACAATTTTAGTGAGAAACTTCGTAAACTCTTTCCATTGAAAAATTGGATCCGGTTTGGATCCCGTAACCATCGGTGAGCCTTACATTAGAAATTATTATAGGAGGACAGAGGAGGAAGGTCAAGAAAAAAAGAAGAAAAAGATGAACATCAAGTGACGGACACACGCGTAACAAAGATGATACGTAGCGTGGGTAGTAGAGGTAGTAGTATAGTAAAACAAAAAATTATAAAAAAATCTTTACTCTGAGTAAGTTATCAAGTTTCAAGCAAGGCAATAGTTTCTGGAAATATTTTGCTAAGAATAAGAGCCAGTGAAACACCACTCTATCATAGTTAAAAACTTCTTACTACAGATAGGATAACTTTTCACTTCACGATTTATGAGAACCTTAAAACAAATTCCACTTTTCATAAGAACTTCAAACTAATGATTATGTATGCGAGATTGCGAGGCCATATTTGTTTCCAAGTTTTGAAATAAATAATTATCACGAGTACTTTCGCAAGTATAAAACAAACGAAAAAGGACGAATTAACGAGGATAGAAAAGCACAATAGACATACTTTTAATTCTTTAACGGGTAGATCATGTAAGTCTTTTAAATGGGTTTGAAATTTTAGGTGGGAAGATTCTTCTCATCACCAAAAAAATTATGAAGCCCCATATCACTATAAATTTTTATATGATAGGAAGATTATCTTTTAATTCTCTCTATGAATATACAAAAACGGATTTCAAACACATTATAAAGCATGTGTCCAAAATGAGCTTAGTTTCCAAAATGTAGTTCTGATTGCTAGTCAAACAATCATAACTAGCTGATCACATTGTCCGCTGGAATTGCAACATATAAGTAGAACGGATAGCATACAACAATGATGTTTGTGTGATATCCGTTCCGGCTATTTAACTGCTAATGTGTGAGTTTCGCAGTGGTAGTGCGACTGGCTGCGGCGCAATGGTTCCGAGTTCGATTCTCAGTGGGACACTCACTCAATAACATCTTATTCAACAGGAAAATTCTTTGTTTAGGAAACAGTTTACCGTAATAGCTCTTTTCGTATAAATTTATCTATTTTAAAGTAATGAAGTCAAAGAAAGAAGAAAGAATCTCACTATTTTATTTGTTTCCATTGGTTAGGACATTGCAAGTTGAACCACCTTATTGTCCGAAAAGAGATATGGTTCCGTGCTTCGGAGGGCACGCTTATCCGTCGGTTCCGGTTGCTGCCTATGATAACTTAGACATAATCGTTACACCACCTTGTCAGAATACTAATAGTAGTAAGAGATGGTCGAAAGGCTCTTACAACGGGGTTGATCGGGTCGTTTGATGCGGTGTAGAAGTAAAATCATAACGATCTGTTCACATTACCCGGTGCAATTGCAACATTGATGTTTGTATGCTATCCGTTGCTGTACCATTAGCATTAGCATACTCCCAATTAGAACATAACTCCGAGTGGATAAAATTACGTCACAATTAGACAGAGCCACGGAATTAGGAGACCACGGAAATACGTGTGTAGTTTAATGACACACATTCACATATTTAATTATAATTTGACTTTCGACTCATGTTTAAACTGCAGTTACGTGTGTAGTAGCTGGGCAGATGGCTTTTTTTTGCAGTATCATCTTTTAAACTCACTTAGTAATTAGTAGGTTTCAATCTTGGAGTATATATAAGTAAACACTCTATGGCTTACTTATATACATATTTACTAAGGTTTAAATTCTAAGTACGTGCGAGTAATAATGTGAAAAAACATTTAGCTTTCTGGGAAGCCAGTGGGAGTAAAATGTCAAAGAACTTTATAGTAATTCAACACAGAGAATTATGGTGGCGATCACACGAAACGTCCGCTGCTGCGCTATGATAGCGTTGCGTAACATGCGAAATTCCTCTTTGTTATCATACAAATACGATATTATGTCAAATGGTTCAACAGACTCCTTTACTCACAGATACGCACTAGGGTTTCTGCCCGGGAATTCTCGAGGCGAGAATTCCCGGGAACTTTCTAGGATTCCTTCCCGGGAAATTAATGTCGAGAAAAATCGAGAAGTCGAGAAATCATAGAGAAATATACAAGGCTACTACATTTTAAAATGAGATAATTTTGATTACCTCACTACTATTTACTGGACTATTTGCTGTTAGACCTTTACTCGTAAACAAGCGGCGTTGTCCTTTGATAGCAGTGCGGCCTCAGAGTGCGGCATACTAGTCTACTACTGGACGAGGGACGGGAAAGGCCCCCTAGGGTACGCCACAAGGCACAATCTTCCGTTTTCGCCTTCCAGTCGCTCTCTTTAAGTTATTGGTCCATCTGGTCGGAAGATGGCCAACGCTACGCTTTCCGAAGCGTGGTTTCCACTTGAGGACCCGCTTATTCCACCACCCACCGGTTTTACGATAGATGTGACCAGCCCTCTGCTAAAGTGGGTCATCATGTCCGTCACTTTGTTTTTTTGGTAAACAATCTCGTTCGAGACCTTATCATTAGCGAGATCACCAGCATAGCTCTTTCTATAGCCCTCTGTGTGATATGTAGCCAGCCGGTGGGCCAGATTTACTGTCAGGTTCCACGACTCGGCCCCACAAATCATAACTGGTTAGATCTTGGTCTTGAGGCATTGTGGCAAGTTTGACTCCAGAATATGACGTAACTTCCCAGATAATGCTTATCCCAACTGCTATGTTTGCCCAAAGCGAGGCATACAATACTTTTGAACAACTTCATGATCTACACGGTCGACGGACACTGGCTCAGGGACTAAATGTAGATTGAACATGCTTAACCTTGGTCTTGTCGAAGTTCATCCCAAGCCCAATGCGCCTCGATACCACATCTAGACTGGACAGCACTGCAGCACTTTAGTTTTTCATCTAGCGTTGTTTCTTCATTTTTGAAAAATAAAGCATCAACACTGCTACCCCATTAGGTTGTATATCCTTCAAGGTTGTCCTATTGGCTATTACTGAATCGAATGGCCTTTTCAACCCTTCAAGGACATAATTTTCACCAGCTCTTTGAGTAGCTCAGAGGCCGGAGAGCGTCCTCGATTTTGTCTTTATCTTATATTTTGTTAGACGGCTAATAATCCCTGTGTTTATGCACAGTTATAGTTCTTGGCAAGAAAGATTTTTTTTATTTAAAAATTTCATTTAAACAATTCAATGTGAATTTGTGAACTTTTTCGTGATTTATATGGAAAAATTAAAATTTCTCGAAAGACCCGAGAAGACCCGAGAAGTGATGCTCGAGAATTCTCGATTCCCGGGAAATGAAAAAGCTCGAGAAGTCAGAAACCCTATACGCAGCATATGCGTCTGTCAAACCGTTTGACATAAACCGTATTTGTGTAAAAAAATTCGGGAATCCGCATTTTTCTAACGCAGCGCTAAATGATTACAAACATGTGTTACGTGTGATCACCGCCTTAAGCAAATTGAACATCGGCATAGAACTTAATTCACATTTTCATCCGTATTAGAATTTGTACAGCTGCGAAATGAGCTGTGGTTTGGACTATAATCCCATATAAATTAGGTGGGTTTTCGGCTGCAACGGCCAACTGTGATGCAATTTGTGGGATGATTAAGAACTAGTAAGCAGTAAGCACTCTAACATTTAAATGTCAGTATACAACAACTAAATAATTCTGAGATGAGTAGGGTCGGCAAATGGGAAAGAAAAACTTTTATGAAAGTTAGAATTCACCCCGACAATTTATTTAGCCGCAGGTAAACAGCAATACCTAATATTCCTAAACCAACTAGTTATTACTAAAGTTGGCGAGACCCAAATAAAGCTACTTTAATAAAATGGTCTCCATACGTCAACCTACTCGGAAGCTATGGAGAAAATTGCGGCTCTTATGTGGGCGTCCATAACCAAAGGGTTAAAATGGCGACCCGAAAATAACTGCCTAGCATGTGAACGACTCTTTTAAAGTTACACAGGATGATTGCTATAGTTTCGCAAATCAACTGATCTTCAGAGGCGGATGTAGGTACAGTACTAAGATTAAAATTATACAACTCTCTCGTTGCATTAAAGAGAAGTGATACTGATAAGATAACAAACTACTTTCCCCATTAAAAGTCACATGGAATCTGTATTTCCTGTACAATGCAAATTAGCTGATTGTCAATTTTAAAGTAGTTTTTGACATACATACATACACATAATATTACGTATCTTATCCCTTACGTGATAAATACGGTTGCAATCACCACGTCTGACAAATATTGAGCAAATATTAGAGGGCCATTTCAGAAAAATTCTGTGTTACTATCACAAAGTAAGTATTATGGCTAGCTTTGGTGTTACTATGGTGACAGTTTGTCAGCCTGCGCCTAAAATTTTAACACACATGAAACACTAATTCCTTAGACGTCTCTTCGACAACCGCGAAAAGGAAATGGGGTGATGCTATGCTAAGCCAGCATCACATGGCAAAGTAGTCAACTTTTATGATATTTGTAGGTACTGTTAAATAAAATACGCCATTTTTAAGAAGTTCTTTGTGGCACCCCCATTCTTCATAAAGCGTTTTAGCCTAGCGTGTAAAGGAAAAACACTGTAAGTGTCACATACAGTGTTTTAGCTCTATAAGGTTAATTACATTATTTCCCAACTAACAACTTGGTCCTATAAAAAACAGACTAAACGACTTTTGGTTATATAAAGGTCGTATAGTGGTAAGCAGAATTTCACTGAGTTGTGTAGTGGTGTCTTATTCGACCTTTTAGTCGCAAACGTCTAAAGTCGTATAATTTGGTCGAGTAAACGTTTATACGACTTAATTATACGACCGTCGTATAAAGGTCGTATAAATGATCGTTATACGATTAAATTATAGGACTAATCGTCGCTGTTGGGACCATTATATAACCTTCAGTCAGGCCACCGACTGTCTCTAGATCATAAGGTATATAAAGGTCGTATCATTATCTTTTATAAAACGTATAGTCGTATACAAGTCGCCAGTGCGACCGTCATATGACTTTAAGTCAATTCAGCGACTGTTACCAGACCATAAGTTGTATAAAGGTCGTATAAAAGTCGAATAAATTTCTTGTCTAAATGTCGCATAAAAGTCGCCTTTGCGACTGTTATATGACGTTTAGGTATGCAACCGACTGTTACCAGACCATTAGGTATATAAAGGCCGTATTACTTGTAATAAACATCGAAGTCATATAAAAGTCGCTATTGCGACCGTAAGATGATTCTTAGTCAGGCCACCGACTGTTACCAGACCATTAGGTATATAAAGGTCTTATTATTTGCTTTAATCAACCACATGGTTGTATTAAGGTCACCATGGTGATTCTTATACGACTTGAAGTCTGCTAGCGGCTGTTACCGGACCATTAGTCATATAACGGTCGTATAAAGGTCTTACCGCATTCTCATAAAAAAGTCGCTGTTTCGACATTTTTATGACTTTTAGTCATGCCACCGACTGTTACCTGACCATTAGGTATATAAAGGTCATATTATTACCTTAAATAAACCGCAAAGTCGTATCAAAAGCGTCATTGCGACCTTTACATGACTTTTAGTCAAGCCTACAACTGTAATTTGATCATTAGTTATATTATGATCATATTATTACCTAAAACACAACGCAATGTCGTATAAACGTGGTGTAACATAACGATTAAACGACTAAAAGTCCTAAAAAGGCTATTTATATGACTCTTAAAAACCTTTTAATTGTTTAGTAGTCGTACATAATACTTCTTCACAACTACTTGACCTCGCTGTGGTGTAAATTATTGTGGCCATGGTTCTGTAGGTAATAAAATAGGAAATATATGTTCGAACGGACGGACAGACTGGATGTATGTATGGATAAATTAACGAATGGATGGACGGACGGACGGACGGATGGACGAATGGACAGACAGATGGACAAACAGTCGTAAAATTAAGCCAAATCCTTTGCAACACGATTTTGTGTTCAACAAAACGTGTTGCGTCGACCCCAGGTAATTGGGATGAGGGCAGGAAGATGGCATTGATAAGTAGGTATGTGAAATTAACGATTAAATCAGATCACTACTGCCAGCCTTGAGAATAGTTCATCATGTTGTGTAGTACACCCCCGTACATTTTTTGTACGGGGCTATTGTTGGTCCTGATTCCATTCATCATGTCGTACTTCATTATGTCGTACATTACTCTGTCAGCAATAGTTATGCTGTACAAAACAATGTCGTACATTATAGGGAATCGTCGAATCAATTACAGCTGACTATCACGTCTTGTCTGACAGATGTTATCTTACGTCTCACCACGTTTCCTCCGTGGAGTACATACTATGCACGATATACTCAAAGCACAACACGATAATGCCCGATAACGTATTGTACTACAGAATAATGTACGGCATTATGGATAGACTTGAAATATGGGCCCAGACTAATAATATAGAGTGCTGCAAATAGAATCAAAACAAGTTACGTCATAGCGGATGAAGTGATGTGACAGTGTTAGCTGTAATCGACTTATATAGGGTGTTAAGAAAAGTAATACGATCCTTTAAACCACAAGTTCTGTTACGTAGGTATAACATAGTGTCTTGACCACGTTTAAAAAATAAATTAAAAATATTTTATATAAAACATTATTTAAAAAAATATATTGAAATATTCGACGTTATATTGAAATAGTCACGTTCAGCTGCGGTTGACCGTTGTAGATCTTAGTACGCGCTGTGAAGGAACAGTGCATAGTTATTGGAGTGGTAATTGACAGTTCATTGTAAAGCGCTCTGTGTTGTAGAGTTGAACTATATTATTAAAAGATTTTAAAAATATTTTTATTTTCAAATATTTTTTAAAAATCATTTGAACACCCTTAACATACTTTATTATACGATGGGACAGACTACTTTTCCTAACTCCTGTTGATTCATTATTCGAACCTAACATACAAGGCAACCCAGGGCGGCGGGACGGTGGTTTGGGGGGTGCAGCCCCCACAAT
The DNA here is from genome assembly GCA_024500475.1 of Phthorimaea operculella. NCBI lineage: Eukaryota > Metazoa > Arthropoda > Insecta > Lepidoptera > Gelechiidae > Phthorimaea > Phthorimaea operculella. The sequence continues at coordinate 3,991,828 of JANFCV010000002.1, read as the reverse complement.
AAGAGACCACCTTTAACACAATTCCAAAACAGTAGGCTAGGTAAGGTTAGAGTTGGAGCGAACAAATTGAGCGACTAAGCTCAATAAAGAATATTATATAATTATATTATTTTAAATAAAAACGATATGGATTTTGTTAGGAATGTATGTAAAATTATCAATCAAGTCACATTACTACGCTACTACTCACGTGATGTCTCCGATCACAATGTCGAGCAGTACACCCCGTACATTTTGGTAAGGGGTGAAGGATGGCGACATTGTTTTGATTCCATCCATAATGTTGTATTGTGTTCCTCTGGTGTGGTGTACATTATACTGTCGGCCAGTATTATGCTGTACAATACAATGTCTTTCAAGGTTTTCACTTTCTAAACGGTACCCTGAAAATGGCGGACAGAAAATGGTTTCTAGTCATATAACCCGACTTTTAGTCGTAAAGTGTCCTTTAACAGTCGCGATCACTACGTAAAGTTGTATAAACGTTATATTAATAAATAATGAATTAATAACATAAATAAAATAATTCAAATCGTTATTATTTGTAGGGGGCATTAAAATTTTGTTTGAATAATAACACAAAATAGTCGACAAAACAATTTCCCACTTGAAAACTCAACACTAAACAGTTCCTAACACCATTACAACTTTTCAGATTATATTCGATAACAAACATGGCAGACATTAATTATTTTGAATGATTTGTTTGTCTTTAACCTCACTTTCACTCGTTTGATAGCACACTGAAGTCCGTGCACGTTAAAGTAACACCGATGACCACTACACGATTTCAGGTCGCGTAAATGTCAGTAATACGACCACTACACGACTTTTGATCGGTTTAAAGACAATAATACGACCACTACACGGCTAAATGGTCGAATAACAGTCGTATAAGTTACTGTTATTCGACCATACGTCGCGAATCAGACTTGTATATGACTTTTACCAGACTTAAGCCCATTAATACGACCTTAATACGATCTTTATACGGACAAAAGTCATATAATTTGTGCCCAAATCGCGTCGTATAATCGTATATATAACCACTAAACGACCAAAACTATCCGACTTCAAGACGTAGCGATAACGTTGTCCCGACCATTATACGACCAAAACTTGTTAGTTGGGTTAGACTCTAATACATACCTACCCTCAACTTAATATTTCATCATAAAAGTGAATACAATTATTGAAGTTATAGACAAACAAAAAAAACTGTATGTGCATATAACCATGTTTTGTAAAGCCATAACACTGTAAACGCACTTACAGTATTTCTCCTTTACAATATTGCGCGTGCCCCGGATGCGAAATCTCGAATGATTCTATTTCTAAGTAACCATACTTAATGGTCGGGTTCTGTGGAAACGTATTTTAGGCCTGTGCCACCACATCAGAGGACTCTGCAACCATATCAGAGGACTCTGCAACCATGTCTGAGGCCTCTGCAACCTTGTCAGAGGTCATTGTAGCCATATAAGAGACTCTGCAACTATGTCAGAGGTTTCTGGAACCATTTCAGATGTTTCTGGAACCATGTCAGAGGATTCTGCAACCACGTCAGAGGACTCTGAATTCATGTCAGAGGTCATTTTTACCATGTCAAAGGTCATTACAACCATGTCAGAGGTCTCTGCAACCATGTCAGAGGCCTCTGCAACCATGTTGGAGGACTTTGTATTCATATCAGAGGCCTCTGCAACTATATCAGGGGACTCTGCCACCACAATAAAGGCCTCTGAACCATGTCAGAGTTCATTGCAACCACGTCAGTGGTCTCTGGAACCAGTTTAGAACTTATTGCAAACATGTCAGAGGTCTCTGTAACCATGTCAGAGGACTTTGCAACCATGTCAGAGGACGATGCAACCATTTCATAGGTCATTACAACCGTGTCAGAGGACTCTGCAATCATGTCAGAGGACGCTGCAACCATGTTAGAGGACTCTGCAACCATGTCAGAGGACTCTGCAACCATGTCAGAGGACTCTGCAACCATGTCAGAGGTCATTGCAACCATGTCAGAGGCCTCTGCAACCATGTCAGAGGCCTCTGCAACCTTGTCAGAGGTCATTGTAGTCATATAAGAGACTCTGCAACCATGTCAACGGTTTCTGGAACCATGTCAGATATTTCTGGAACCATGTCAGAGGATTCTGCAATCACGTCAGAGGACTCTGAATTCATGTCAGAGGTCATTCTAACCATGTTAGAGGTCATTACAACCGTTTCAGAGGACTCTGCAATCATGTCAGAGGACGCTGCAACCATGTCAGAGGACTCTGCAACCATGTCAGAGGACTCTGCAACCATGTCAGATGTCATTGCAACCATGTCAGAGGACTCTGAATTCATGTCAGAGGTCATTCTAACCATGTTAGAGGTCAGTACAACCGTGCCAGAGGACTCTGAATTCATGTCAGAGGTCATTCTAACCATGTTAGAGGTCAGTACAACCGTGCCAGAGGACTCTGCAATCATGTCAGAGGACGCTGCAACCATGTCAGAGGACTCTGCAACCATGTCATATGTCATTGCAACCATGTCAGAGGACTCTGCAACCATGTCAGAGGTAATTGCAACCATGTCAGAGGTCTCTGCAACTCTGTCAGAGGACCCTGCAACCATGTCAGAGGTCATTACAAACATGTCAGAGAACGCTGCAACCATGTCAGAGGACTCTGCAACCATGTTAGAGGTCATTGCAACCATATCAGAGCACTCTGCTGCTGATAGGCTAACTCTATCCCTACTTTGCGCTACAGTATTATTGTAAAAGAAATACACTGTATGAACCAATACAGTGTTTTTGCTTTACAAAGCAACAATATTTATGCTGTATGTTCATCACGCAGAAGCAGATTACTGTATTTAAATTATATTTCTGTTTATTTAATGTCATTTTGTGTAAAATTGGAATGGCTAGTAAGGTATTACCAATATCCATTAGTTCAAGTCATAAAAAAGTTCAAATGTTTTAAGTTATTCATAAAAAAAGCAAATTGCAATAAAAAACGTTTTTGCAAATTTTCTCAAAACTTAGGTGCTCGCACATACAGTGTTTTTGGTTTACACGCTAGCGTTGTTTCTTTTACCACAATGGATATTTAAATTTTCTGTGGGTAGTATATCCTTGCTGGTAATGGCAGACTTCCTAAAATATGTGAGTGGGCTGTTTGCTAAGTAGTTGAAACGTGGAAAAGCTAACAGACTTTATGACGAGAAACCTTCAAGAAACATACGGTAACGTCCGTTTGTGCGTTGTTTGTTTGATTTTCCATCAAATCTTATTGCAATACAAATACGATTTATGTCAAACGGTTTGACAGACGCATCCATCGACACAGCGTAAAGTATGGCCAACGAAACGAGATATTTAATGTAAACAACTTTTGTATGACTCGGTGACAGTTATTACTTATTACAATCTGTCCTTATCTGTCCATATGGTTTAATGTCAGCTGTCTCTTTCAGATTTGTTTACACTTTTTATCTCGCCTGGTTGGCTTTACTTTAGTGCTATGCGATTTGACATAAACCGTGATCGCACAAAAGGTTGGGTGGAGAATCGAATGAATGACGCACAACCGGACGTTAAGTGTTCTTCTCGCCTATCTAGAAGAGCTAATAACCACCAACAGTTATTTTACTTAGTAGGATAGTTTTAATACTAGAACCAGAAGCATCTTGCCTTGCACGATATTTAATCATATCTTATAAGGACCTTCCCTTCTTTTACGAAATGATTAACTTGTATTAGTTTTTTTACCTACTCTAATAACTTTTTCTAATCAAGAAAAACAGAACTCATAAAACAGAGTATTTGTACAACCAAAAGTAGTTAACGCGTACTTGACCCGAACTGAATGGACTCTACGAACCGGAATTAACAAGTTGGTTCGAGATTAGGGTTATACTATGTTGTAAAGTTACTTTACACAATAGAGTTCAATTTTTAACTAATAAAGAGCAAATGGGAGCTGCTACTTCAATGTTTTTGGACAAAGATAAGATAAGTACCTAGGTAATGATAAAAAAATACTCGCAAGAAAGATATTATTCTTTGATACTTGTATGATTATCAATCTTGTCTTATTTTAGTGGAGCATAGTAGAGTCTATTAACTTGTAATCTGCCAGCTATGGACATGAAGCTAGAACCACTTACGTACTGAAAGAAACCTGTCCTATGGAGGTCCTTCCTTATAAGTTTAGTAAAACAGTTAGACTGTTTACTTAGAATTGAAGATGGCCAATATTAAGTGTGATCGTCTATTGGGTTAGGAATACATTGCGTTAAAGTAGTGACTTGTTAGTTCTTACGAAGTGGAGCAGTGTTTTGCTTGAGATGTATAGAGAGGAAACATTTAAGTTTAAATACAAAAAAACTACAAGAATACGGGGCTCCCATCCATCCTACACACCCGTCCGAAAGGGGCCAAGACGCACTCATTCGACTTTCCTAAACGACCGAAGAATTTTGAATTACACGACGCTCTGTATATTGAAGAAGAAAGCCAAAAGATCAAATACTCCTAATATTATGGGAACTAACGAAGTTAATTGTGCTCCACTAGGAAGCAAGTTAAAAGGGGTCTAGGTTGGGGACCAGGTCAGGAACGACCCAGTCCAAGGTAACTCCGGGGATAATCCCTGTGACCAACCAACCCGGAATCCTACCTATCTAATCCTACCTAGCTAGCTCAAAGTCCGTTGACTGAGCATCCGCGTAACCTAAGGCCAAAAGTAAATTTTGGAGACAGTTTTCACAAGAAACCCAGAAGGTGAACTGTAGAATAATGGATGGGTGGCCATTCCCTTCGTGTTGTATGTGTTTGTTGAGGTATGGAAGCTTTCCCTCTAAGGCACCAGGGCCGGGAAAGCTACGCACCTCAACGCGGTGCAGTCTGAACTAGACCATGTAGAGTAAATTATGCTTGCAATACCAACCCAGGAACTCAGAAGTAGATCTTGTAATACTAGATATTGTGACTTCTAGTATTACCACATACCCTCAGTCCGAGAACAGGTATAGAGTGTAGCGCTTACTCTACAGTTCAAATCAACCTCTGTACGCGCGGTGGCACTTCACAGCATACATACACAGGTTAATAAAATTTAATATTTAAATTAAATTAGAAAATTCGACAGTCTCCCTTTTAAAATTTGTTAAAATAATTTTTATTATAATTTGGAAGATTAATCTGATTTAAGATATATTAGTGTTATAAAAAAAGGTTGTAACGTTTGGAATAATTAAATCATTAATTTACAAAGGCATTCCTAGCTGAAGAGTAAGAAGATCTAGGCATTGAAGTAAGTATGTTGTGACTGTCCTTCATCCATATCCATTCACAGAAAACGTTCATATATCAGCATCCATGAGTCTTCTAGACAAAAGATATAAGGTTGAAAACGTTCACTCCTTTCCTTTCTTTCCGATTTTATCAAATTATTCCCAGTTCCAATTTAGAAAAAAGGAAATCTCAACGTTGGATTATTATCTAATCTAAATATAAATAAAATTGAAATCATAATTCAAAAATAAATTAAAAGAATTTATACTTACATTTTACCACTTATAATTCACTTCTATAAAACTCGAGTATACTCGTGCACTCACTTTCAAAGAATGATATAATCGATTGTTGTCAAAAGACCGAATTGACGCAAATTTTCAAATTTGAAATAAAAGAATTATAAATAAAACTAGACATCTGAATGTCAAAGTGTCAAAGATAGTTTATTAAAGAAAGAATAAAAATGTCAAAACTTGAAATATCTCTAAATATTTTATGTTAAATGTCAAACTTGAATACCCTTGAAATATTCTATGTTACGTGTCAAACTTGAAAACCCCTTGAAATATTCTATGTTAAGTGTCAAACTTGAGAACCCTTGAAATATTCTATGTTAAGTGTCAAACTTGAAAACCCTTGAAATATTCTATGTTAAGTGTCAAACTTGAAAACCCTTGAAATATCCTATGTTAAGTGTCAAACTTGAAAACCCTTGAAATATCCTATGTTAAGTGTCAAACTTGAAAACCCTTGAAATATCCTATGTTAAGTGTCAAACTTGAAAACCCTTGAAATATTCTATGTTAAGTGTCAAACTTGAAAACCCTTGAAATATTCTATGTTAAGTGTCAAACTTGAAAACCCTTGAAATATTCTATGTTAAGTGTCAAACTTGAAAACCCTTGAAATATTCTATGTTAAGTGTCAAACTTGAGAACCCTTGGAACCTAAGCTAAATAACTAGGTTGTAATATCACACAAAAGGGAAATCACTCAAAAGTAAAATCTAAGTAGAACACTTTAGTTTCTCAAACTTAAATGTCACAACACTACACTTGCACGATATCTCCAGCTCAACGTTAGGTTCGGGAACCGTTGCTCCTGCGGAATATGACATGAAAACCAAAGGGTTCACAGGACGTTACACGTACAATAATAAATTAACACAACGTTACACTCGTGGTATGTCACTCGCACAATAATAAATTCACAAAACATTACACACGCAGAATGTCACTCGCACAATAATAATTTCGCAAAACGTTAGACACACAGGATGTCACTCGCGTAATAATAAATTCGCAAAATGTTGCACACGCGGATTGTCACTCGCACAATAATAAATCGCAAAACGATAGATTCGCGTAACACATAACTTTACGATCACTATGCCTAAGCATTAATTTTGGAATTTCCTTCACGCCTATTTGATACAAATGGTAGGTAAACACTTACGTCTGCAGGTTTGGATCTCAAACCTGGCATTCTCAAAGTAGTTGCCCCATCATAATCCAGTTCTATATACAGGATGATTTTTCATTGTTACAAGACATTTTTTTTTTTCTTCTTCCTTTACTCTGAAAAATACGAACAATATTAGTATTTTTTATATAATACAGATAAAAAACATAATTCTAGAAAGTCACAATAAACAATTTTTTTTTGTCAAATTCACGTATTCCAATTTCATACCACCCTTTGTTCGATCTCCGCCCTACAAATCCAAATGAGATTGGTCACTTTATAGGAGCACCCTAGCAGCGATCTGCAATAGAAGATATTATTCCATTCTATCTTTCCTAGATATAAAAAAAAATACTTATCTTTAAAATAGAATTTCACAATGCTCCCGGACTTTCGGGCATCCTTTGTTTGGTAGTTTTCCGTATTTCTTTGACTTTTTCCGAGCACTCAAAATCCCCTTTTTGTAGCTGCCATTTTGCTCCTTCCTTCAACACTCCAAAAATTTGACTGATTTTTCCTGTTCTAACCTGATTTTTCCTGTTCTGTCAGAAACCTTTTCAAAAACAAAAACGTCACACGATTTCAAATTTTTTATCCCGCCTACAACATTTGTCACCTTATACTTTGACATAAAGTTCTTATAAAGAAGTTTCTTACTCCAACACGGAATATAAAATCAAAATTAGGGTTCGATCGGTCAAATGGGTCAAATATTTAATATTTTAGCAAGATAAACATTTTCAATTTTTTTATGTCGAACGACGAGGTTCTCTACAATCCTCCCCCAGATTTTGGTTCTATACCTATAGAATTAAAATCTTATACCTCAAAGAGAGCTAGTCGTCTACCATAAAAAATAAAAGAAGAGAAAAAAAATTTTAAAACTTTAATTATAATCGGAAAATTAACAAATATTAAATATTTATCTCAATCATTGATAATGCTAAATGGATTTCTCTAAACATAATATCGAGATAAATGTATCGCATTATAAATTCCTCGAACTGTTAATCTATCTGGATCAACTAAAACATAAATATTTCCAGGCTTCCTAATTAAAACTCTATAGGGACCTTCGAATCTAAGTTTAAACTTTTGAATAAAGATTTCTAGTATCTGATTTATTTAATTTTCGAATTTTCACTAAATCTCCCACTTGAAATTCTATCAATCGGTGTGTCTTATTATAAAATTCCCTTCTAATTTGTCCTGCCTGCCTTAAATTTTCCTTAACCTCTTCTCTAATAGTCTCAACATCCCTAGTATTTTCAAAATGAGGCAAAACCTGATCAATGGTTAACCTGGCCGAACTCCTGAAAACTATTTCCTTTGGAGAATATTTTGTCGAATTGTGATAAGTGTTGTTATATAGCTCTTCAACATCTCCCAAAATCTTGTACCATCCTTTATGATTATGATGACAAAAAATACGAAAGTATTTGGATAACTCCTTATTCACCCTTTCTGTAGTATTGGGTCTCGGATTCCTAATCGAAGTATAAAGTGCACGAATTCCCAATTCTCTTAATCCAGTTCTCCATATCATACTAATAAATTGTCTTCCATTATCTGTCATAACTATTTTGGGCTTGATGATTCTAACAAACTCCTTTAATTTCTTTAAAACCGCTCTAGAAGTAGCCCTGCTTAAACCATACAATTTAATGTATTTGCTAAATGAGTCTTGTAATACAAAAATATAAGAATATCTTGATTGAGCTCTAGGTAGTGGTCCGTACAGGTCTCCCATTACAAGATCTCCTATCCCTTCTGTAATAATCGAATTACAAGGTCCAACATATTTAATAGGATCATCCTTCGATAATTGGCAAACTCTGCATTTCCGAATAACAGATCTAACTGTTGTTTTCATCCCAATCCAATAAAACCGTTGCCGAATGTAATGATAAGTTTTATAGACTCCCAAATGTCCCATCTCAATATGTACTTGTCTACAGGTTTCCTCCCGTAAAATTTCCGGTAAGAAAATCACTTGACGATCAACATTAGGTGGGTCATAGTATAGAATTCCATCAATCAAAGAGCATCTGGATGCGATTCTACCCAATCGGTCCTCCCCCAAACCATTCAATTCTAAAACTCGTTGTCTAATATTCATAATAATATTATCCATCATTTGATATTCATTCAAGCGTTCTAATTTCTCATTTAAAGACCGGCTTGAAGAAACTCCCATATACATAATATTTGGGCATTTCACCTTTTCTTCCTGAATAACTCCCCCAACAGGATACCTCGAAAGTATATCCGGTACTATATTTTCCGTCCCTTTAATATGTTCGATTTTATAATTGAATTGTTCTAAAAACAAGATCCATCTAGTTACACGGGCATTAAACAATTTAACATTTTTAATAAATATTAATGGTTTATGATCGGTCTTAATAATTATCGGTACTCCCCTTAAATATGTCTCAAACTTTTTCAAATTGTAAATTATAGCCCACAGTTCCTGTTCAGTAACAGTCCACCTCAACTCCGGTCCACGTAAAGCTCTACTACAAAACCCAAGGATCTTCATATTTCCCTCATCATCAATTTGATATAGCACTCCTCCAATCCCTATTCCCGAACTATCCACTTGTAAATAATATTCTCTGTTTTGATCTAGATGGTGTAGTAAAATAGTTGACAAGAATTCCTTCTTCAACTCATCCATTGCCGATTGTTCCTCTTGACCCCATTTCCATCTTTCTTCCTTACGTAAAAGATTATTAAGAGGAATCGTCAAAAGGCTATAGTTAGGAATAAACCTCCGATAGTAATTACATAACCCCAAAAAGGCTCTTAGTTGTTTAACTTTCTTAGGTTCTGGGAACTCTTGGATCGCTTCGACTTTAGCCGGGTCAGTCCTAATCCCATCTATTGAGACTATATGTCCTAACATTTTAACTTCTTCACAAACAAATTTACATTTTTCTATGTTACAGGTCATACCAGCCATTTCTAACCGATTTAAAACCTCGTCTATATGATGAAGGTGTTCAACCCAAGTCCCTGCTGTCAGAATAGCCAGATCATCAAGATAATTTACGCAAAATTCTCTAACTCCTATCCCTAGAATTTTATCCATGGCCCTGCTAAAACTTCCAACCGAAGTTTTCAAACCTTGGGGTAATACGTTATAAACATAAGATTTCCCATTTACTGTAAATCCTGTGTACTTCTTACTATTTTCCGAAATGGGAATTTGAAAATACGCGTTATTTAAATCTAAAATCGTAATAAATTTCACCCCATGGAAAGCATTCAAAACATCTATCTGAAGTGGTGGTGCTTCCGACTCTGCAACCATGAATTTATTTATTTCCTTGCATCTAGAAGAATACGAACTGAACCATCAGGTTTTATAGTAAAGGTTAGCGGACTACAATAAGGAGTTGATGCTCTTGAAATAATTCCCATTTCAATCATTTCGTTAATTTTATCCTCGACCTTTGATCTATAAGCATAAGGAATTGGATAAGTTCTATTAATCTTTGGTGTTGTTGTTTCCATTTTAATCTCATGAACGTAACAATTGCCCTTCCTAATTTTTGTGAAAACACCGCTTTGTGTTTCTCCAAAAGTTTAAACAAAGAAAGTTTTTGTTTAGACGAGATTTCCATTCCCAATTTAACTTTCTTTCTATAGCTATTTGACTCAATTGTTTTAGTTTCCTTTGAAGTACTTCTTTCTGAAGATTCACTCCTGGAGAATCCTCGTACACCTTCTCTAAAAATGGTACAACAACCTCGTTACCTCCCCCTGTGTTTAAGATTAGCGCCTTCGGATCACCTAAATCAATCTTAGCCTCATTTGCTATTAACCAATCAAACCCAAGGATCATATTTTTAGCCAATTTGGGAATAACTAATAATCCGACCTCAAATTCACAACCCTTAATCTCCAAGGTTATACTAGTTAAGAAATTTATTTTTAAGCTTTTCTGTCCTACTGCCCCTTTTATAAATAAAGGCTTTATTGGGAGCTTGGCCAAGTTTTGGATTGAATTCAGTTTGAAAAAGAAATCCTCAGCTATACAAGTTATTTCGCTACCCGTGTCTACTAACACCACAAAGACCTTCCCCAGAAATTCCACCTCTATTTCGGCTGTAATCCTAATATTCTCTTGTGTAATAAAACTTTGATCTACCTCTAATTCATCTGTAAATAACGAGTTATTTATATTGAAAACACTTAGATAATTATTATCATTTCCCTTTATGAAATTTTTTTACTCAATATAAGGTCTTATTATCTCATTTAATTCTAAATATCCAAGGCCACGCCTATCATTTCCTACCCTATAATTTTTATTTTCAACAGGGTGACGCCTTCCTTGTCTTGATCTTCCCAATCCGTCTCCAGGTTTCCATCCATTCTTAATGAGATAATTTACTGCAAAGTATTCTTTATTGCCTCCCCAATTCCAGCTGACTCGAGGCCAAAGATCCAGCCGCATCTAGTTTAAATCTATACAATCAGGTTCGGGTTCCATCTCCAGCTCACCCTCATTCTGAGTCATAATATGATTCAATGTTTTCGTTCTCTTGACTCCTGGTTGAGTCTTGTTTTGAACTGTACTTGCAACACGTTTTAATCCTCCTTGGGGATGATTCGAAACCTCCACATGGGTCTTGCATTGACGTCCCACATCATCAAGTTCTCTAAGAAACTCAGCTGCTTGTATAATTTTCCCTGACTTCTTCTGTCTCCAGACATATTGTACCTCTATCGGGAAATGATTCATTAGATCAGCCACCAATTGATCCTCAGGGATATTCCTTGCCAACATTTTTGCTTGACTCGCCAGATTTATGAAATAACTCATCATTGAAGGTTCTCTCTTCTCGCTCCAAGTGCCACAGACTATCGACCGGCGAAGTTGATTTTGTACTGTTTCAGACCAAAATGACTCAAGAAAATCCCTTTTGAAGTCTTCTTCATTCATCCACCTGTCCTTATAAATCCTTGCCCATTTATGGACTTCCCCTTCCAGACAAGCTATAATCTCTTCAATCACCTGGTCTTTTCTTGAAATTCTATTCAAATAGGCAAAGAGGTCTTCGATGAACGTTACCGGATGCATATTCGCTTTTCCGGGGTATTTCGGTCTTTCTAGTTTTGCTTCAGCCGCGTGATAAACAGTTACAGGTTCCACGGTGCTCCTGGAAGTTTCTTGGTTTTCTTTCTCCTCATTAATCTTGCGTTCGAGCTCGTTTATCTTGTGCGACAAACGACCAATAGTAGTCCGCGTCAATTGGAATAAATTCCTCCCTCTATTGGTTTTCACGACATTACGTTGAGAAGTTTCTGTCCGTCCTTGGAGAATGCCCTCCTGGGATAATCCATCAGTTTGTTGTGACCCTTGTTTGTCTTTAGGATCTTCCAATGTTTCTAAAATCTTGAAAAAATCTTTTAGAACTTCAGTTTCATTTTGATTCCCATCTATTATTTCTACTTCTGTATTATTGATTTCTCCATTCATTCTTCCTTCTAGTAACCATGCTTCATGACTTTCGTGTATTTGTTTTAGATAAGACAAGGTTAGTGAATTTTCGCCTTCTCTTTTCCTTGAGGAGATTCTCTGTAAAGCTATCTCTGGAGTGGTTCTAAGATAGACTATCAAGTCTTCTTGAACCCAAGCCTTTTCACATATAAAGTCATACCAATAGTCTAACATTGTTTTCTCAACAACGTTCAAATATCCTTCTTGAATGAGTGTTTTAATGAAACAATTCTTCGCAGAAAAAATACTCCGCTCCATGATCCTATATTTAGTAGTTATAGGTTCCTGGTGGTTCTCTAATAATGTTAGGAACACATAATTTTGGAAAGTATAACTCCATCGCTCTCTATCTTCCGAAAATGCTTTAAATAGATTGACCCCTCCAACATCTTGCCATTTTTCAATAGGCTCTTTCAAAACAGTAATATCCTTTTGTAATGCTAGGCCATCTAATAATGAAGATTTCCCAGAAGCAATATTTCCTTCTAATAGGATTTTGTATTTCTCATGGATATAAATTTTATCAAATTTATATCAAAATATTTAATATTTGTTCTGTAACAAACAAAAGCTAGCATCAAGACCTATACACTATAACTAACTGATTTTTCTTATTGTTTTCTCACAACATCTCAAAAATACACCGCTCACTTGCGACTCCGATATCCTGGTCACTATGGCACCATTGAAAGAAACCTGTCCTATGGAGGTCCTTATAAGTTTAGTAAAACAGTTAGACTGTTTACTTAGAATTGAAGATGGCCAATATTAAGTGTGATCGTCTATTGGGTTAGGAATACATTGCGTTAAAGTAGTGACTTGTTAGTTCTTACGAAGTGGAGCAGTGTTTTGCTTGAGATGTATAGAGAGGAAACATTTAAGTTTAAATACAAAAAAAAAACTACAAGAATACGGGGCTCCCATCCATCCTACACACCCGTCCGAAAGGGGCCAAGACGCACTCATTCGACTTTCCTAAACGACCGAAGAATTTTGAATTACACGACGCTCTGTATATTGAAGAAGAAAGCCAAAAGATCAAATACTCCTAATATTATGGGAACTAACGAAGTTAATTGTGCTCCACTAGGAAGCAAGTTAAAAGGGGTCTAGGTTGGGGACCAGGTCAGGAACGACCCAGTCCAAGGTAACTCCGGGGATAATCCCTGTGACCAACCAACCCGGAATCCTACCTATCTAATCCTACCTAGCTAGCTCAAAGTCCGTTGACTGAGCATCCGCGTAACCTAAGGCCAAAAGTAAATTTTGGAGACAGTTTTCACAAGAAACCCAGAAGGTGAACTGTAGAATAATGGATGGGTGGCCATTCCTTCGTGTTGTATGTGTTTGTTGAGGTATGGAAGCTTTCCCTCTAAGGCACCAGGGCCGGGAAAGCTACGCACCTCAACGCGGTGCAGTCTGAACTAGACCATGTAGAGTAAATTATGCTTGCAATACCAACCCAGGAACTCAGAAGTAGATCTTGTAATACTAGATATTGTGACTTCTAGTATTACCACATACCCTCAGTCCGAGAACAGGTATAGAGTGTAGCGCTTACTCTACAGTTCAAATCAACCTCTGTACGCGCGGTGGCACTTCACAGCATACATACACAGGTTAATAAAATTTAATATTTAAATTAAATTAGAAAATTCGACAGTCTCCTTTTAAAATTTGTTAAAATAATTTTTATTATAATTTGGAAGATTAATCTGATTTAAGATATATTAGTGTTATAAAAAAGGTTGTAACGTTTGGAATAATTAAATCATTAATTTACAAAGGCATTCCTAGCTGAAGAGTAAGAAGATCTAGGCATTGAAGTAAGTATGTTGTGACTGTCCTTCATCCATATCCATTCACAGAAAACGTTCATATATCAGCATCCATGAGTCTTCTAGACAAAAGATATAAGGTTGAAAACGTTCACTCCTTTCCTTTCTTTCCGATTTTATCAAATTATTCCCAGTTCCAATTTAGAAAAAAGGAAATCTCAACGTTGGATTATTATCTAATCTAAATATAAATAAAATTGAAATCATAATTCAAAAATAAATTAAAAGAATTTATACTTACATTTTACCACTTATAATTCACTTCTATAAAACTCGAGTATACTCGTGCACTCACTTTCAAAGAATGATATAATCGATTGTTGTCAAAAGACCGAATTGACGCAAATTTTCAAATTTGAAATAAAAGAATTATAAATAAAACTAGACATCTGAATGTCAAAGTGTCAAAGATAGTTTATTAAAGAAAGAATAAAATGTCAAAACTTGAAATATCTCTAAATATTTTATGTTAAATGTCAAACTTGAATACCCTTGAAATATTCTATGTTACGTGTCAAACTTGAAAACCCTTGAAATATTCTATGTTAAGTGTCAAACTTGAGAACCCTTGAAATATTCTATGTTAAGTGTCAAACTTGAAAACCCTTGAAATATTCTATGTTAAGTGTCAAACTTGAAAACCCTTGAAATATCCTATGTTAAGTGTCAAACTTGAAAACCCTTGAAATATTCTATGTTAAGTGTCAAACTTGAAAACCCTTGAAATATCCTATGTTAAGTGTCAAACTTGAAACCCTTGAAATATTCTATGTTAAGTGTCAAACTTGAAAACCCTTGAAATATTCTATGTTAAGTGTCAAACTTGAAAACCCTTGAAATATCCTATGTTAAGTGTCAAACTTGAAAACCCTTGAAATATTCTATGTTAAGTGTCAAACTTGAAAACCCTTGAAATATCCTATGTTAAGTGTCAAACTTGAAAACCCTTGAAATATCCTATGTTAAGTGTCAAACTTGAAAACCCTTGAAATATTCTATGTTAAGTGTCAAACTTGAAAACCCTTGAAATATTCTATGTTAAGTGTCAAACTTGAAAACCCTTGAAATATTCTATGTTAAGTGTCAAACTTGAAAACCCTTGAAATATTCTATGTTAAGTGTCAAACTTGAGAACCCTTGGAACCTAAGCTAAATAACTAGGTTGTAATATCACACAAAAGGGAAATCACTCAAAAGTAAAATCGAAGTAGAACACTTTAGTTTCTCAAACTTAAATGTCACAACACTACACTTGCACGATATCTCCAGCTCAACGTTAGGTTCGGGAACCGTTGCTCCTGCGGAATATGACATGAAAACCAAAGGGTTCACAGGACGTTACACGTACAATAATAAATTAACACAACGTTACACTCGTGGTATGTCACTCGCACAATAATAAATTCACAAAACATTACACACGCAGAATGTCACTCGCACAATAATAATTTCGCAAAACGTTAGACACACAGGATGTCACTCGCGCAATAATAAATTCGCAAAATGTTGCATACGCGGATTGTCACTCGAACAATAATAATTTCGCAAAACGTTAGACACACGGGATGTCACTCGCGCAATAATAAATTCGCAAAATGTTGCACACGCGGATTGTCACTCGCACAATAATAAATCGCAAAACGATAGATTCGCGTAACACATAACTTTACGATCACTATGCCTAAGCATTAATTTTGGAATTTCCTTCACGCCTATTTGATACAAATGGTAGGTAAACACTTACGTCTGCAGGTTTGGATCTCAAACCTGGCATTCTCAAAGTAGTTGCCCCATCATAATCCAGTTCTATATACAGGATGATTTTTCATTGTTACAAGACATTTTTTTTTTCTTCTTCCTTTACTCTGAAAAATACGAACAATATTAGTATTTTTTAAATAATACAGATAAAAAACATAATTCTAGAAAGTCACAATAAACAATTTTCTTTTGTCAAATTCACGTATTCCAATTTCATACCACCCTTTGTTCGATCTCCGCCCTACAAATCCAAATGAGATTGGTCACTTTATAGGAGCACCCTAGCAGCGATCTGCAATAGAAGATATTATTCCATTCTATCTTTCCTAGATATAAAAAAAATACTTATCTTTAAAATAGAATTTCACAATGCTCCCGGACTTTCGGGCATCCTTTGTTTGGTAGTTTTCCGTATTTCTTTGACTTTTTCCGAGCACTCAAAATCCCCTTTTTGTAGCTGCCATTTTGCTCCTTCCTTCAACACTCCAAAAATTTGACTGATTTTTCCTGTTCTAAAACTGTCAGAAACCTTTTCAAAAACAAAAACGTCACACGATTTCAAATTTTTTATCCCGCCTACAACATTTGTCACCTTATACTTTGACATAAAGTTCTTATAAAGAAGTTTCTTACTCCAACACGGAATATAAAATCAAAATTAGGGTTCGATCGGTCAAATGGGTCAAATATTTAATATTTTAGCAAGATAAACATTTTCAATTTTTTTGTGTCGAACGACGAGGTTCTCTACAGTACCTACATATTGAAACAACAAAATCTAAGCTTGAGTAGCTAAGTGTTCTTATTTCCTCGAGCCGAACCAATCGCTGGCAGGTAAGGAACAGTTGATCCGCGACGCCCTCCTGAGAGCTTCACGCTCCATATACCGCTTAGGTACGCCGGAGAACACAGAACGAAGCACGTTGGAAGGACTTTGCTGTCAAGATTATATCGTCATCATTTGAACAATAGTCCACTGCTTCCAGTACCAATAGTGAAACAACAAAAATCTGAGCTTGAGTAGCTAAGCGTTCTTACTTCCTCGAGCAGAACCAATCGCTGGCAGGTAAGGAACAGCTGATCCGCGACGCCCTCCTGAGAGCTTCGCGCTCCATATACCGCTTAGGTACGCCGGAGAACACAGAACGAAGCACTTTGGAAGGACTTTGCTGTGAAGATTGTACCCAAAGGTTGCTTGGAAGGAATCGCGGCAATATCACTGGCAGCCGTCACGTTACTCGATCACGCTCCACCGAGAAATCACCGGAATAATAACTTGTGTGAAAGAGCTCTTACATGCAGACGTAGCATCAACTTATTCCTAGATACTCGTGAATTCCTAGAAAGTGACTAAGAGATGAATTCAGACAATGGGCGGCACTGTCTCTGTATAAAACGCATTACGCTTGCCTTACTGCTTGCGAATCATAATGAGTACGGCACACACTCCTAACGAGAGTCCATAGTAAACTTTGCGGCCGTAGAGTTGTTGGTGCAGGAAGTTTGTGAATTATAGAAGAAGGTAAGTGGGTACTATACCTCACTAAGCTACTCGTATAATACATTTAAGAATGCATAGTCTGTGTGCTCTCTGATCTGTGAGAAAGAATTATCCGCCGCCGCCTCCGATAACTCTTTGTTACTCATTTAGAAGGCTCACTGAGCAATCTCACTGAATGTAAGCGACTTGTTTGTGAGATTCGGATAAATGAAGACGTTTGCTTACTTATTCGTTAGCCTGATGAGGAAAAGGCGTTTGTGAATTAAAATTCAAAAAGCGGCTCGTTATATTTCATCTTTTTATACCTGCAGCAGGTTTAATATAGTCTTCCCAGAAATGTCAAAGGCAAAAGATACCAACATATACTCTGTGTGATTACACGCCAGTACTGGGGGTGTACAAACACCTTGGTAAACATCGGGCTTTGCACACAGCACACAGAGAGTAACAAATGAACAACATCGTGCTTACATCTCATTTTGTTGCGGTTACAGTCGTCTTATCACATCCCCAAGTCTATGCCCCAAGCTCCACAGAGAGGACAAGGAAAGGACAGAGGGCGTAGGGCATGACGCTTGACGTTTGACATCGTGACGTTTCCATACAAAATGTACGAAAAAGTATTGACAAAGGCACACACAAGCGTCGCCAAAGCGTCGCCAAAGCGTCGCATCTATGACAGCTAGCGTCAAAAATTAAGAAAAATGTTTGACTATTACTTGTCTGTCAACTGTCATTCTTACGTCCTATGCTCTTCGTCTCTTTGGTGGAGTTTGCGCCTATAGTAGTCCACTACTAAGCGTTAGCCTTCCCCAGGATACAATATAAGACACAATCTTACTTTTTCGCTTTTCAGTTACTAAGCAGCTTTTTTTAGTCGTCGTTCGGTCCAACGCTACGCTTTCCAACGCATAGTTTTATCTCCAAAACTTGTTTACTCCACCCTCTATCGGTTCAACGACAGATATAAAGTGAGATAATTTAAATATTAAAGCCCTACTGAACCATACCAAGCCTGGTAATAATCCAGGTGGCTCAGTTGTTAAAGCAACCGATCGAAGTTCCGGAAAACCCTTTATTCAAGGTATTTGCTTCGGAATTTTACCCGTTTATTCCCAATACAAGGTGTTAGAAAAATTAAATGGGTGAACTTGGGGTGAACCATACCTAGAAACTGAACAACTTGCCCCGACGCATAAATGAGTGCTTGATAAATAACCTCACTTGATTTATACCTATAGAAACCTGCTAAGCCTCACACTATAACGTTAAGGGTAGACAACAGACCAAACCCAGAAATAGAATAGTCACACACTGCAGAGCGCTCTCTCGGTGACCGCAGTGAAGTTTTCTAGGTCAACCTGCTGTGTTACAACTGCATAGCTTCGGTACAATAGATATTCCAAAATAGTTGAACTATTCATGCTGCAAATAGTAGAAGACGTCAAGTATCCCTAGAGACTGTTGGCATACTTTAGCTATCGATAGCGAGCTTTTTACGATACTAGACTCTGTGAGTTGAATTTCAAATTAATCTATGGACAAAGCTGCACCGAGGGGCAGTTTCATCAAAATTGCTTCACATTGAAGGTATTTTTCCATTTTGATCCTCTCTCTCATAGAATCCTTTACCTTACTTAACGCAGTCTTATTTTGATTATCGAATCGAAGTTATACTAGTTGTTTGTTTATTAGTTGCTCCATGGATTGTTTTACAGTTCTGCTGCATTCAACTCGTTGCAAAAAAAGAATTTGAACTTGTGATCGAACATTAGGTATAGTAAGAAAGTTTTCTTAAGTGAACGTAAGTGTGTTTTATATAAAGAATAAATAATTAAACAGGCCTTCGTTAAGTTCACACAGCTGAAAATAGCCGCACGTCTAGAATAGTACCTAGAAGTTGTCAAATGTCCCTCACTGGCGAGGCCTGCCCTCTTAGTGACCGCAGCAAGCTTTTCTAGGTCATCTGCTCTTGGAGAGTCAGACCTCTAGGACTCCATTCCAAATTCCATATCACTAGACTTTTAAGGTTTTTAAAGGTATTTTTTAGGTTTTTAAATGCATTAAATTATTAACACAGTCAATAGAACTGTCCGAAGTATGCTATGCTATTTATTTCGGGACAGACCAGTGAAGTATACGATGGTAGCTTAATCTTTTCATAATAACCTATATATTCCAATAACATTGATATTATCGAAATTTCAGAAACAAACAAAACTCTTATCGTTATATCCCATAGAAAACCCCATCGAGATAAGCTTTAGGTACATTGTGAATTTGCGATCGCGAGTAAGCCCCATGACCTACTCGATTCCCTTCACAAACAACGTTGAATTGTGTCAATTTTACAACAAACAATACGCAAGCACGTTAGAACGGTACGAGAGCTATCGGAAACGTCTCGGATTATCCATTTGTTTAGGGAATCAATTTATACTGGTTCTGCGTACAGTAGTTGCGGATAACCAATAGATGATGAGCTCTTTAATGAATAACTCATACTGTAGCCGATCGTGTTCACCCGTAGGTACACAGTTATCCCATCCGAAAGGGAAAACAAAAGATCCCGGCACGTAGGTGGGACGTTAAATGCGAAACTCTCGCGAAAATCGGCATACACCCTTTTCTTTATCCGTTTGCTTCACATTTTAATTCAATTTACTGGATGAGGGAGAAAAAGTAATCTTCAGGGTTGGGTCGGGACGCTACAGTGAGATTGGAAGTCATCGGCGCGGTATTGGGACGAACTCATACACTTTTATGGCGCGGCAAAGTTTTTTTATTCACGCCGGAAAAAAGATTCGCGATCTGGAACAGGCGTGTGGGTGGCATACGTCAACTATATGGTATAGTTGGCCTGGGATTGTATATTTATCGAAGTTTTATTGTAAAAAGTTAGGAAGAGTAAACAAATGAATATTCCCGAACATGAATATCGAAGAGAAACTACGGTAACTAACGTTACACGGCTGGGAGTTTAGTTCAGACAAGATAAGTTAGGTAGTATTGACTACCTAGTATTTTCCCTCGAGTTTACCCAAATGTAGTATGATCGCACGTGAAGTATACGCATTACTTTCCTTAACGACCATGGATATACATGGGGCGGTGCTATTCTAGTCCGACCACACAAATGTTCAAACAGATGTTTGCTCAAGCTCAAATAGCAGTTCAATCAACCGTGTCAGGGTGGAATAGTTTCCATCTGAACGGACCGATTTCCGCGTGTTCTATTACGGATGTACAAAGCACATGAGCACAAAATAGAGAGTTTACAGAAGGTTCACTCGGCCCTATTTCGGATTTTCGCGATTGAACGATATTGCCCTATCATATTTTTTTTTTCCTAACTTGTCCCTACGATAACTACCTATTTAGGTCGCGATATCTACACCTAGCTGAATTTTGGGGAGCGGAAGGCTCACCCGGAGGTACCCTATCATATCCAAAGGCGACACTATGCGATTGCGACATTTTACGAAAGCGACATTATGCGAAAAAGACATTTTGCGAAACCGTCATTGTGCGAAAGCGACATTTTGTAGTAAGTATACATTTTGCGAATATAAATACAGTAGCAATAGCCAGGGTTGCTACTGTAAAAAATCTCTAAGTATAAAAACGTCAAAACAGCAAAATCTGACAAAAATGTCATATGATTCTGAGCCAATTTTAAATCCAATAAATATGACATTCGTGTCAACCATCTTGTTATTTACCTTGACTTCCCCTGAGATTCCCGTTTTTTCCAATTTTCGCCAGTAAGTGTCAAAATTGACGCTCGTACTGAGTGAACCATCTGCCCGCGCGCCGTTTTCCTAATTTGTGGATGTACGTACAAAGGACATGAGCTTGGACATGTGACGTCACACGACTGATTACAACACAATACGTCATCACCGCTCCCGATCTATGATAGCTTAGGTGGCGGTGACATAATGGCGCAATGTAAAAATTGTGAACATATTTTGATAAGAAAATGTACAGTATTTTCAGAATCCGGGCTAATAAGGACTATATTTTTAGGTGAAAGCATGGCAATGCTTAACGACCATGGGTATAAATAGGGTGATGCCATAATAGTCAGACCACACAAATGTTCAAACAGATGTTTGCTCAAGCTCAAATAGCAGTTCAATCAACCGTGTCAGGGCGGAATAGTTTCCATCTGAACGGACCGATTTCCGCGTGTATTACGGATGTACGTACCAGGGATGTGAAAAATAAATCGATTACCTACTCAATCAATTAATTAAAAAAGAAGAATAAATCGATTAATAAAAATTCGATTATATTTTCAAAATTTTCAAAATTACGGAAATCGATTATTTTTTCTTCTTTTTTCTTTTACCATACGTCTTGATTATGCATGAATTATAACACACCATACCCAAGTTTCTCGGTCTTAAGAAAGGAACCGTTTTAATACTGTGTGTAGTAGCGTTTTAGTGGGCGGTTGTAAAACTCTGGCAGCAGGGTTCATAGGGTCGTTGGGCGACCTTCTTTTGTTTTTTTTTTGTAACACGTTGTATGAAGTTTATTTTACTTATAGTAATTATTCGTATGACAAAATAATTTGTATTGCGTGTAACTTGATTTTTAGTAAAATCGTATCAAATGTCTTGCAAATTATTAAAAAAGTAAATGGCACTAACATTTTTATGATAAAACTAAAGGTGTAAAATGAAAAAATCGAGTTTTATTTTTACTCGATTCTTTTGTGACTAGAAATAATCGATTTAAAAAAAAAACGATTTTTAATTGCTCAGGTCACATCCCTAGTACGTACAAAGGACATGAGCTTGGACATGTGACGTCACACGACTGATGACAACACAATGACGCCATCAAACCGCTCCCATCTAGATATGATAGCTTAGGAGGCGGTGACATAATGACGACATGTAAAATAGCGAAATTGTTTTGTTAAGAAAATTAACAGTATTTTCAGAATCTGGGTTTAATAAGAACTACTTTAGGTCAAAGCATGGCAGTCGAGAGTAAATAGTTGCATTTAGGAGCAGTGTGCCAGTAAGTTGCAAAAAACTAAGTAGAAAAATGAGGTTTTTTAAATTCTTATTCATCTCTAGCAGTTTGGCAAGGTCTTATCAAAGAGATACTGGTCTGGCAACATTGCCTTTTTCTGATATAAAAACTAAAAAACTCCATTGTCTGGCACATATTCTAACTTTTACAAAATTTTTGCAAATTGTGCGGCTCACTACTCCCAAACTCAACCAGTCTCGGCTCCCATGCCTCGACCAAATTGGAGTTTTCACTAAACAGAATCTAAAAATAATGTTATTTTATATTATACAAATTCACTTTGATTTTATGCATTCACCTCGGAGATGTTGCATGGTAATATGAGTAAGGGTCCGAAATTAAGGTCTGACTGAAACCACAGTTGGATGATAGTGTGTTTGTTGACTAGGTACTAATTAAACGAACTAAAGGAATAGTGACGGAAGTAAAACAACGCTCAAAATACACTTTACTGCGTACAAAGCGCGAAAAGGGACTACGTTGTTGTACAATTTTTTTCACATAATCATTTCATCTAAGCTCATCTTACGACAGATAATTGTAGAAAAGTAAGAATAACAGATTTTTAAGCAATTTTTTATTTTAGGTAGGGCAGGCTACCGAATAATACTATAACCTATAACAAGCTTTCATATTTTAATTATTTATTGGTTTATTTGTTTTGTGCGTAGAACAAAGCGAACACTGAATATGTTGTCCGGACTACCTGGAATCATAAACATTGACAATTAGATCGATTTCAAACTAATCATGAATTTATCATTATACCACATCAAATTAAAAACCGCAGTCTAGAATCCTGCGAACTGATTAGTTCTATGCGTCAGTAAAATAACTCCTTAATGATATAGGTAGGTTACGTACCTACTCCGTTTCAATGATAAAAGGTAACAGAATTAAAACCTAGTAGTAGGTACATACAAGTCTCTATTTCTTGCTACCAGCTTTGGTAGTCGCTGGCACGTATCATGAAAATACGTGTCAAACGAATTAGATATTAATCCGTAGAGACGAGACCCGAAGAAAGAGCATCATTATTACATGCGAGCATTTTCTGGAGAGTAGCTAAACATGAAATTTTGTGCGGGATGCCAACAGTTATGTTATAACTTCGGTCCCATTCCTCAAATTGACGGGTTATACCTGCTTAAAGCCCCATAATAGATGGCTGCAAGTTGGTAGCTTTGCCAGTGGGTTACACTAGGTACTTACAGTGTGTACAAAGCAAAAAATTGTAGGTAATACTAAATAGTCTTGCTAAGAAGCGCCACACACCCCCTCTCTGACATATCCCCGCCCCGCTGTCGCCTTACCCGAAAGCGGTCTTGGGCGGTAACGACGGCCGGTTGCGCACATGCATACACGCGCCGAAAATCCTAAATAGGATCGGGTGATCCGTCTGTAAACTTTCTATTTCGTGTTAATACTGACCTGCAAGAACAGACCATACGTGATCTCGATCATGTTGAACGCTTTCATGACGAGCGGCCGCTGCGCTTGTCTGGTCGACATCAATATCATTGGAAGCAGCTCGCGCGGTGATTCGGTCAAATGCCAGCCGGAGTGGAAAAATGCATCGGACAGGAGATATGCCTGCAATTTTTTTTTTTGTAAATCAAATGTTTTAGGCAAATATCAAAATGATGAAAGGTTATTATTATATTATAATTTGCCCGCACTTAAAAATCTCGAATTCCCAATAATATACGGACGTTGACGATTGAGCAAAAAATGTGCAACGAAAGATATCAAGTGTGATTTCTTGACTATTAAAAATATCTAACAATAAGTAGGTGATATGAAAAATAGGTAATAATAAAATTAGACAGTTTTAACAACACCTGATAAGAGATATCTCCAGCGTTGCATAAAAACAAAGCCAGTAAAAAGTACAGAGCGCAAGCAAAGGCGATTATCTTTATCGTCGTCACTGGTGGCAAATCTGTAGCCAGCTGTAAAAAATATATATTTCTGTAGATTACTAGCATTTAGACTCCAGTAATTTCAAACTTATGATTTACGTTCAAAATCCGCCATTTTTAATTTATGAAATTTTTATATGGTTAGTTTCACTCGCACTGCTAAGTTGATTCCACACCTCATAATTCAACATTCATCTAGTCCGTGAAAAAAATTTACTTATCCGCATTCTAACAACCATACTCCAGAAAAACATAACCTTCCTTCAATGACAGTCGGGTAATAAATAGAATTTCTGTACTTACGGCCAGTTGGAGAAGCAGTGAAACGACAGAACCTGAACTAAGGCATAGTTGTAAAGTCACCACGGCTCCAAAAGCTGTATCAATGTCTTTACACATTCTAGAAAAAAAATATCAGCAAACAAATCGTAATCTAATGATAATTACAAATTATTCAATTATTTATTTTCTAGAGTAGCAACATACATGATCTAAAACATTAAAATGATGTTACGATGATTTATTTCAATCTACGGACTCTACGATAATCAGCACACGAGTAAGTACGTAAAGTAGGTATGCAATTCTCTAGATTTCAAATATGGGTAAAAATTTGAATTTTATTTTCTAACGCTCGCGGAGGAAGAAAAAGTATGGTAAAGTTCATTACGTTTGAAACAAGATCGACTTACTTTATAAGCGCTCCATGCATCACAATCGCTTTGATCAGCCCATTTTTCAAATTCAAGGAGGCCATTCTCAAATTAACTTTACATTCTTTGTCAAAAGTCTTCCGAATGCCCTCCAAGTACTGCTTCAAAGTGATGATCTTATACTTGAACATAATCAAGTACATCATAGTGAAGGAGTCGACGGAAAATATCATCGTCATCATCAGAATACAGAGGATGATAGTGAACAAAACTCTTACAGCTGTAGCTAAAGGCGAGTTGTCCTCATAAGAGGGATAGTATGTCACTATAGTAACAAAGTGCGTACCTGAAATCGTTTAATTTCAATTATTAGGTAGGTACTTTGCTTTCTACGTAATTAGGTACACAATTAAAACTTAATAATTTAAGAATTTAAATCTAGCCTACCATTTTGTGAAAAACGATTTTAACTTTTGTATCAACATAATAGACAACCAAAATTGATTTCTTCATAAAAACAACCCATTAACAGCATCATTTTACCTTCGTACATCTTCCTGAATCCTTCAAAAATGAAACACAGCACAGTCCCGTAAACAATCGAAAAATAAGCGTAAATATTAATCTTGATTATTTTATACTTATTCCTCATAAGATCCTCGCTTTCATATTCTTCACAGATCTCGACCATTTTCTCATTTAGCTTCCTAATTAGATTCTTTTGACGAAGTATGGAAAATATTTTTATATTCACGATTGTGTGGCTTACTGAAAATGTAACACAGTCTCCATGTTCGTCTTTAGGGAAGTCCTGAGAAATACCCATGATTTCAAATATCGTCATAAATATATACGTTGAGAAAAGGATGACTTGGAAAAGTCGATAGGCAACGGTGTCGTCTGCCCTCACTACACCCTTTTCAAACCAGAAATTCCCTGTGCCGACATACCAGATGTATTGGCAGTGGGTTCTCAGTATTGAATAACTTTTCATCTTATGTCGATCGTCCTGAACAGACATGGCTACAAATCTGCCTTATGGACACGCCTTTACAGTGAAGTCTACGGCTCGAAACAAATACTGCAAAAGAAAACTTATCATTTTATACCCAGAACAATTTAATGAAGAAATTATGCTATTGAGAAGTTGTTACAACTTGGCACCTTCTTGTTAGTATTAGGCAAGGTAATAACACATAAGTGGAAATGTTAAAAAGTCTACTTACAAAGTCTGGTTTAAATAGCAGTATAACAACTTAATTTGCCTAGGTGTTCGTTTTACCTTGGAAGTGTTAATGCAATTGAAAATCCTCGTTTATAGTATAGATATATATAGGATATAGATAGGATTATTTTTTGCTTTTACACCACCTGCATGGTGCACCCAAAAACGGTAATGTCGACAGGTCCAATAATTCTTTTCATCATTGTTTGGTTCGTAGCGAAAATTTTTCAGTTTGGCTTGTTGTCTTTGTATACAAACCTGTAATTTTGCTACTATGCAATTTCAATAATTGTTTCTGTATATTTTTGGCCATTTTATGTCGTTCTTAAAATATTTGAGTTGGAGCCTGGTATTAGACGTGAAATATTAATCGTGTAGGTACCTTTTGTGTACAAACAGCGTAATTATACAGTCCAAAATCGCTGAAATCACACACATAGGTAGATAATAATAATGGCGCTTATTTCGAGCACTAACAGTTGTTTGGATAAACTGATTCGCTGTCATATCAAATGCAAATTCGCGGAATATAACACCAGTGCAGCCATTAGCTCTAACTGTATGTTAACATTAGTGACTACAAATCTGCGAACAGATAAGTCGTCGAATTCAGGACGACTGTTTGAATATGATATGACATTTAAGATTTTCGCTAGTTACACAAATTAGGGAAACGGCGTGCGGGGTGCCTATACTATACAGATGGCTCAATCAGAACTAGAGACGATTTTGACGCTTATGTTATGACACTGAAAATAACCGGAATCTCAGGGGAAGTCAAGGTAATTAAGAGGTTGGTTGCCACGAACGTCATATTTATTGGATTAAAATTGGCTCAGAATCATATGACGTTTTTGTATAAAATTTTACTATTTTGATGATATTCTTATACTTTGAGATTGTTGGGAGTAGCAACCCTGGATAAGTAACAAATAACAATCGCAAAAATCCTGAATAGGGTCGAGTGATCCTTTTGTACACTGTATATTTTGTACTAGTTATCTTTAGGTATTGTGAGTATTGTGACACATTAATACAGTATAATTTTGGTTAGTTTAAATATGACAACTATGACACACTAACATTTTGGATAGTTTATATACCTAAGATTTTCTCCACAAATTTTTTATACATATAATTCTGATCATGATCACACACACAGTCTATACTGTTTTTTTGAATAAACAAATTGAATTGAATTGATCATCTCAATAGATTGTCTATTTTCAGTTCAGTCTCCAAATGATATAATTCCAGTAGATCTAATCCCCGACTGAGCGCGTTCTACCACGTTCAAAATAAATATTATAGTGACAGTAGCAAACAATAAATAAAAAAGAAAGTCGTCTATTGGTCGCGTTGTCGAAGTTATTTAGTTATAGTGCGATTGTGTCACGACGCAATGATTTACAACCGGAGGTTCTTTCCGGAAAATTCACAATCTGCAAAGGTCTTCGCACCGTACATAAAAAAGACGGAATATTTTTGTACATTTCTGGATTATAAGGAAAACATTTATGGAAAATATTACTTCTAGATATTATGTATTCGAATCATATTACGGTTAAATAGTCTTCACAATACAGCCTTGAATTATTTCATTTGTGCATTAATCACATTTAGCACAAATAAAACTATATTGAGTTTACGTAGATTTTATCACTAAAACTGACGGTTAAGTTATGTTATTTTATATGTTTTTAGTAAAAATAATTGGCTACAAACAGATATAGGAACATTAATATTTAGAAATATGTGAATACCTACTTCAAATAAGTGAACAACATGTTTGATAACTAATTAAATAGTTCAGCATTTATCTAATTTCTGTTAGCAATATTATTTAATTTCAACATTTTGAAGTGGATGATTTTGTCTGCCAACTATTCGTGTTTATAATTTAGGTTACTGCCGATTGCTCTATTTGGTAAATTAAATTTCTACACCAATGAAGATAAATATTTTATTTGAAATATTAATTCACTTTTGTCATTTTTGTTTTAGGTATGTAGATAATGAATGAACTTTAATTTGATAATGTGCAATAAATATTATGTATAAAATGTAGGTAGGTGAACTTTGTCAAATAATTTTTCATAATATATTTTTCTCTCTTTCTCTCTGTCTCTCTCTCTTCGTGTGTGTCACCGACTCGTCCTACGACCCGATGTTACTAAAGGAGATTGCCCATTTCTGGTCTAAGAAATTGTCTTGCCTCAAAACGAAAATTAGAGCAATATGTAATATCCCTCATTGTTTAGTTTTCGTATAAAATGGGCGCGCGGTGCTGGCAACACTGTCCTGTCATTCACGTCCTCTGCCGTCGCTCGCTTGGTTGATGCGAATTGTAATTATAAATGGTGTAATTTAGTGTGCTTTCGGTGTTCTCGTGTGGTTTTCCCTGTTCGGTGGGGAAGAGAACCAAGTGTATTTGGTTCCGGCGCTTTGATTGTCAGTCGGTTCGATAACCACGCGGCCGTCGGAAAAAAATAACCTTACTTTTAGTCACCCGCGCGTCCAGTGTCCTTTGGTTCGCGTATTGTACAGCAAAACGTGTTGCTGTCGCGAGCAGTGGTGTGCGGGAGAAATCTTTGTTACTGTGTGTTAAACATTATTTGATGTCGAACTATGAACAATAGTACTCAAGTGCTTGTGAAACTTGTTGGACGGAGTACCACGCGAGCTGGTGCCCGGGTACAGTAAGTCTAGTACCTAAGTCCCAATCCAAAAGTCTTCCTCAAACCTGATACCTATTTTTCCTGTCAAAAAACTAGACTTACAAGGAAACGACGGCGTCATCGTTCGCTCGGTAAGCAATTGTTGCTGGGCCCTGTTTAAGTAGATTTTGGACACAAGAATTTCTCGGCCGGAAACTTTCCGGAACAAAATTCTCTCATTAAATTTATTTTATTTAGCTATAGTAAAGAGCACTACGAATCGTAGTCAAATGTTGTTCGAGGCTGATCGACCATTTAGTTTTAGATTTTAAGATAACTTTAATTTGCTTCCACTGCGCTAAGATCAGCTTCGGAATCAAACATTTTTTGGTAGCAGAGCGTGGTTGCTTTATTGCAACATAGTTAGCCGTAATTTAGTATTAAGCGTGTTTTTAATATTACCCACATATTTTATTATTTATGTAAAATATTGTTTCGGTTTTTTGTGACTGTATTGTTTGCCTAGTGAACGGTACCTTATCAGTAAGGACTACGCCAGTCAACTAACATATGTTTTGTGGTATTTGTTTATTGTTTTTCGTTTAATTAAGTCGAGTGTGTAAAAGTAGGTACCATGGCTCCTCGATCGCCAGGTATAAGGCTGCTATAGGGTCAGGATTAAGGTGGTTTACTACCACAGCGGCAATGATCGGCCGCGAGGACCGGGAGGACGCGCTCTTGAAAAGTGCACAACAGGTAGATGAACGGGTTCGGTTTGTGTCGGATCAACTCACAGAGTGCCTCATTCTCCTTGAGGAGACTCCTAACCCTGAAGATCAGGAGCGGGTCGAGGCCGATGTAAGCCAGTGCTTGGAGCTGGCACAGGGCATTGAGCAGGCAGCTGCGAACATAACTAGGCGACGTGACGGAAAGGGAGAGCCATTCCGTGGTAAAGTGGGACAAGGATTACAGGTGCCTCTTCCGCCTGTTACGGTTCCAGTCTTTGCAGGCGATTACGCCGACTGGCCGGCGTTTGAGGACCTGTATAGCAGTGTGGTCCACACACGGACGGACATAACGCCGGCGTACAAGATGGCTCAGCTGATGTCCAGGCTACATGGAGAGCCTCATGAATTGCTGACGCATTTGGCTGTCTCGGATAGCAATTATGAGGTGGCGTGGAAGATCCTTACCGACCGGTATCGGAACAAGCGCCTGATTGTAGACAGGCTGTTAGACCAGTGGCTGTCAATACCAACCATAACGCGAGGTACGGACCTCCGCGAGAAAATCTTCCACCCAGTCAGTGTCGCGGTCAGCGCACTAGAGCGACAGGGTTTGCCAGTGGCGGGCTACGGTTATATCTTGGTCCACAGTGCTTCGCCGCCTGCCGAGCGAAATGGTCGCTCGATTCGAGCAGCTCCATGGGGCAAGTCCTCGGACCACCTCCCGACCTACGAGGATCTGAAGTCGTTCCTCGAGGCCGAAAGCAGGCGAGTGGACGTCCAGGCTGGTGAAGCCCCTCGCAAGAGACCTCTGCCCCTCGCCACCCGGAACGGCCGGGTGCATCGGCGCGAGGAGGCAACAGTGGGCAACCCAGGCGGTACAACACCGCATTGGAATCAGGGTGTGCCTACTGCAAGGAGACAGGCCACGGGGTGGCAGCGTGTCAGGAGTTTGCTGCGCAGCGGGTTCAGAGGAGACGGGGTGTGGCACAGCAGAGGCGTTGGTGTTTTCGGTGCCTGGGGCCGCATCAGGTGCGAGAGTGCCCTTCAAGCACCAACTGTAGGTACTGCCAGGGTGCACACCATCCGCTGCTTTGCATGAATCGCTCCGGAGGCGCCGGGGCAGCGCTGGATCGGATCAGCGAAGGAGCCTGCCCACCAAGGGAGAGCAACGCTCCCCACCCCAAGGAGGAGCCCACCTCCGCATCGGTCACAGGGACAGGCAGGGGGACGTCAACAGACGGAGCCCACTTACCCAAGGACGTGGGGACGATCCCCACCACGGCAGCAGGTGCCGGATTGGGAGGGCGGCACAGGAACGTGGCCAGGACACCCATCCCAGGTACGGGATCCAACGGGCGGGTGTCAGGGGAGCACTAGGCAGCCACCAGGGTACATGCAGTATTCTGCGGGCTTGAGCCACCTGGTTGGGTCTCAAGACCCACGCATGCCTCCGCCTATGCCTGAGTACCCGCGGCTACAGGCGCAACCTCGGTACGGACGTTTGCCGTCGGGGTACTATAGAACTCCAGCCATGGCCTTTATGGGCAGACCTCCCTACCAGCAGGAGTGGGACCCATACACAGGTTTGGGTAGTGAGGGGATACCCCCGCGGGACGCGGCCTCACCGCGTTTGGATTCCCGCTAGGTAATCGCCGCCTACTCATCAGCTTCGGCTCCCCGTCCAATCACGGTACTTTTGTACACGGTAATGTTTAGTTTTCGTATAAAATGGGCGCGCGGTGCTGGCAACACTGTCCTGTCATTCACGTCCTCTGCCGTCGCTCGCTTGGTTGATGCGAATTGTAATTATAAATGGTCGATCAGCCTCGGAACAACATTTGACTACGATTCGTAGTGCTCTTTACTATAGCTAAATAAAATAAATTTAATGAGAGAATTTTGTTCCGGAAAGTTTCCGGCCGAGAAATTCTTGTGTCCAAAATCTACTTAAACAGGGCCCAGCAACAATTGCTTACCGAGCGAACGATGACGCCGTCGTTTCCTTGTAAGTCTAGTTTTTGACAGGAAAAATAGGTATCAGGTTTGAGGAAGACTTTTGGATTGGGACTTAGGTACTAGACTTACTGTACCCGGGCACCAGCTCGCGTGGTACTCCGTCCAACAAGTTTCACAAGCACTTGAGTACTATTGTTCATAGTTCGACATCAAACAATGTTTAACACACAGTAACAAAGATTTCTCCCGCACACCACTGCTCGCGACAGCAACACGTTTTACTGTACAATACGCGAACCAAAGGACACTGGACGCGCGGGTGACTAAAAGTAAGGTTATTTTTTGTCCGACGGCCGCGTGGTTATCGAACCGACTGACAATCAAAGCGCCGGAACCAAATACACTTGGTTCTCTTCCCCACCGAACAGGAAAACCACACGAGAACACCGAAAGCACACTAAATTACACCATTTATAATTACAATTCGCATCAACCAAGCGAGCGACGGCAGAGGACGTGAATGACAGGACAGTGTTGCCAGCACCGCGCGCCCATTTTATACGAAAACTAAACATTCACCCGCCCCGGACCGACCCATCGGTCCGCTCTATGCATGGCAGGCGTGATAATGTAGCTACTGCTCGCTTAAGGACTGAATCCCCACCTGAACTTCTGCAACTCGAGGAGTGCCATCACTACCGGAAACAGGTTGAGAATGCGCCCCGGCGCCAACGCAGTGGCGGTAGGTTGACATCCTTAACCAGAACGAGATCCCCAATGCAGGGGTTCAGTCCTGTCCGTCCACTTAAGGCGTTGCTGCAGAATGTGCAAGTACTCAAGCGACCAACGCTTCCAAAAGTTTTGAGTCATTTGCTGCAACAACTGATAACGCGACAAACGATTGCTATTCACCTCCGTATAGGGATATTCCGGCAAGGCGTTAAGTGGGCGGCCAATTAAGAAATGCCCTGGCGTCAGGGCCTCTAAATCATTTGGGTCTGAGCTGAGCGGACACAAAGGACGCGAATTGAGTACAGCCTCAATTTTACAAAACACGGTCGCCAGCTCCTCGAAAGTCAAAATTGTTAACCCTACAACGCGCAACAAATGCGTCTTAGCGGACTTTACAACCGCTTCAAAATACCACCCCAGTGAGGGCACCCTGGTGGATCGAACACCCAAGTAATGCCCAGAACGGAGAGGCCCGTGCTGATGGCTTCTTCGTTCTCCTTAAGAACGTTACAATTTCCTTCATACACCGATCAGCACCCTTAAAGTTGGTACCACAATCCGACCTGATCAGCGCTGGTCGCCCTCGTCGCGACGTAAATCTCTCCAGCGCTGCCAAAAAGGCCTCCGTAGAAAGGTCGGCCACGAGCTCCAAGTGGACGGCCTTGGTGGCTAGGCACACGAACACGCACAAGTACGCCTTGATAGACTTTGCGTTCCGCAGGCGTGATGCCTTCACCATGAAAGGGCCTGCGAAATCCGTTCCCACACCTGCAAACGTCCAGGCCTCCGTCACCCGGTCCGGTGGGAGATCTCCCATCTGTGGCTGCATTGTGGCTGCCTTCAAGCGGTAACAAGGCAAGCACCTAAACACAACGCTACGTACCGTTCGTCGTCCCGATAAGATCCAGAACTCGCGCTGTAGGATGGCCAATAGCGCATTACAGCCCGCGTGCGAGTTTTTCTCATGACGATCCTGACTAAGAGCTCAACTAAGGGTCCCCTTTTTGGAAGTAACAGTGGATGCCGAGCCGAGAAGGGCAGGCTAGCGTTCCGAAGTCTGCCTCCAACCCTGAGCATACCTTGCTCATCCAGGAATGGGTTGAGGCGCACAATTCCTCCCTTCAGCTTTCCACGTCCATCCCTGAGCAGCCTGACCTCCTCTTCAAAATGTTCCGCCTGGACGACTCTAACCAATGAGCATAGAGCCGCATTCCGTTCCGCAGGCGAGAGGACAGGTGTAAAGTTCCGTTCTGCTTGAGGCTTCCTGCAGTTGTTCACGAACCGTTTGATCCAACCTGTCACCCCAAGAAGTTTGTCGAGGGAGCTATACCGTTCCAGCAAGAAGGCTGGGTTAGGCTTCGGTACGAGTTGCCCCACGTTCACTCGCAAACCTCGATCAGGTGGCCCAAGCGGCGCCCTGCACTCGTTGAATGGCCATTCCTGCGGCGACTCAGTCAGCCATTGAGGTCCCCACCACAGTGGGTGACTCACCAAATCAGGTGCCCTGCACCCGCGCGAAGCGCAGTCCGCTGGGTTCCATTCTCCCGGTACGTGCCTCCACACTAACGGAGTTTCCGACCCCGTAATCTGTGACACCCGATTTGCCACGAAAACCTCAAGTGTATGTACCGACGTCTGCAACCAACACAGAACTATCCGACTGTCAGTCCACGCGTACACCGTTTCATCAAGTTGATGGTACCACGCAGATTGCAGGTTACATGATTTAGCAAGCGCGCTAGAAGAGCTGCCCTGCCAATTCCAATTTGGGGATGGTCCATCTAGTTCTGACTGGTGCCACCTTACTTTTGGCCATAACCAGACGCACGTGCACAGTTCCCGTTGAACTTGCTGTCCGAAGGTATACAGCTGCCGCGTACCCTCGCTCCGAGGCGTCACAAAACCCATGTAGGGTAGCCTTACATCCCACCGATGGGACTAACTTGCGGGGTATCGCGATGTGCACGATCCCTGGTAGGGTGGTCACAAACTTGAGCCAATCCTTCAACAACTCTCCGGAGAGTTGGTCGTCCCATCCTAAGTTGGCTAGCCACAACCTTTGTAAAAGCACTTCGCCATGAACGTAACCGGGGCGATCCATCCGTTAGGATCGAACGTTCTAGCGATTGTCGACAGTACCGACCGCTTAGTCAAGTTTTCTCCAACGGTCGGGCTCGATCTTGTACGTGAATACGTCATGCGTTGGCCTATATTGCACCCCGAGGATGCCCAACGTGTTTGGATTGTCCGGGTTCTCAAAGAGGTGCGGGTCCTGATGGAACTCGCCTGGCAAACCGGCCAGGAGCTCTGGGCAACTGGACAACCATTTCCGCAACTCGTAACCTCCTGAACCCATGATCGCGATCAACTCGTCTCGTAGAATTAGCGCCTGCTCCACGCTATCAGCACCCGTGCAGATATCGTCCACGTAGACGTCGCGATCCAGTACTGCTGCGGCTCGAGGGTATCTTACCCTTTCCTGTGCGGCCAACTCTCGCAGCGTACGTACTGCCAAATACGGACTTGGCTTAAGTCCATACGTCACCGTGTTAAGTTCGTATGTGACCATCGGCTCATCTGGGCTCTCACGCCACAAGATCAGCTGATACCGACGGTCATCCGGATGTATCATGGTTTGGCGAAACATCATTTTGACGTCTGCGACAAACGCTACCTGGTGTAAACGAAAGTCTGTGAGAATGTCCACAATGTCCCGGTTCAATTTAGGACCCGCGTGCAAACATTGGTTCACAGACACACCATTCGAGGTAGGAGCAGAACCGTCAAACACCACCCGTATTTTCGCCTCAGGTGACTTCAAGACAGCCAGGTGTGGAATGAAATAATGCTCGACACACCTCCAATCCAGGCTGGACACCGACATGTGGCCCAATTGAATATATTCCCGCATGAATTCTATATACTTCTGCCGAAGTGCTGGGTCTCGCCTCATCTTCCGCTCCATTCCGAGTAGTCTCCGTTCCGCGAGCTGTCGCGAACTACCTAAAGCGGGGCGGTTTGGGAGAAAAGGTAGCCTGGTCACGAATCTGCCTGACGGGCATCTCTCAGTGTTGTATTGATAGAACAACTCGCACTCGTCATCCTCTGGCTTCCGTCTGTCCGCCGTGGGCGCTCTTCAGACTCCCAAAACCTCTGCAGCACCTCTGACAGCACACTACCATAGAGGACCGGATCCCTTCTGGTAGGTCCTGAGGTCTCAAACTGGGCCGAAAACAACATACCCCTGTGGTATCTACGGCCACCAAACCAGTTTCCTGGAGTACCTTCTTCCTACCGCACCATAATCTCCGAGGACGTCTGACCCGAGAAGTACGTCCACCGTACCAGGAGTATCAAAATCAGGATCAGCTAACTCCAACCCTGTGGTTAACCCTCTTACCGTTGGTGGTAACCTAACCTGAGGAGTTTCCCAACCACTTCATCTAGCACCACGGCTGAGACTTGATAGCTGACCCCTGTACATGTGCTACCTAATGTGAACTCAAAGTTCGTCTGACCCCGAATGTCAGGCACATTTAGGCCCCCGATGCCTACAGCTTCATCCTCACTTGGCCGTACATTTAGGCCTAGCCTACTCACCAGCTTACTCGATACAATACATCCCTGAGCCCCTGTATCCAGTAGGGCTCTTACTTGAATGGTCCGGCCACCGTATCCCCATACCCAAATCTTAGCCGTTGGCAAAAGTACCGTGATTGGACGGGGAGCCGAAGCTGATGAGTAGGCGGCGATTACCTAGCGGGAATCTAAACGCGGTGAGGCCGCGTCCCGCGGGGGTATCCCCTCACTACCCAAACCTGTGTATGGGTCCCACTCCTGCTGGTAGGGAGGTCTGCCCATAAAGGCCATGGCTGGAGTTCTATAGTACCCCGACGGCAAACGTCCGTACCGAGGTTGCGCCTGTAGCCGCGGGTACTCAGGCATAGGCGGAGGCATGCGTGGGTCTTGAGACCCAACCAGGTGGCTCAAGCCCGCAGAATACTGCATGTACCCTGGTGGCTGCCTAGTGCTCCCCTGACACCCGCCCGTTGGATCCCGTACCTGGGATGGGTGTCCTTGGCCACGTTCCTGTGCCGCCCCTCCCCAATCCGGCACCTGCTGCCGTGGTGGGGATCGTCCCCACGTCCTTGGGTAAGTGGGCTCCGTCTGTTGACGTCCCCCTGCCTGTCCCTGTGACCGATGCGGAGGTGGGCTCCTCCTTGGAGGGGGTGGGGAGCGTTGCTCCCTCCCTTGGTGGGCAGGCTCCCTTCGCTGATCCGATCCAGCGCTGCCCCCGGCGCCTCCGGAGCGATTCATGCAAAGCAGCGGATGGTGTGCACCCTGGCAGTACCTACAGTTGGTGCTTGAAGGGCACTCTCGCACCTGATGCGGCCCCAGGCACCGAAAACACCAACGCCTCTGCTGTGCCACACCCCGTCTCCTCTGAATCCGCTGCGCAGCAAACTCCTGACACGCCGTTACCCTGTGGCCTGTCTCCCTGCAGTAGGCACACCCTGATTCCAATGCGATATTGTACCGCTTGGGTTGCCCACTGTTGCCTCCTCGCGCCGGTGCACCCGGCCGTTCCGGGTGGCGAGGGGCAGAGGTCTCCTTGCGAGGGCTTCACCAGCCTGGACGTCCACTCGCCTGCTTTCGGCCTCGAGGAACGACTTCAGATCCTCGTAGGTCGGGAGGTGGTCCGAGGACTTGCCCCATGTAGCTGCTCGAATCGAGCGACCATTTCGCTCGGCAGGCGGCGAAGCACTGTGGACCAAGATATAACCGTAGCCCGCCACTGGCAAACCCTGTCGCTCTAGTGCGCTGACCGCGACACTGACTGGGTGGAAGATTTTCTCGCGGAGGTCCGTACCTCGCGTTATGGTTGGTATTGACAGCCACTGGTCTAACAGCCTGTCTACAATCAGGCGCTTGTTCCGATACCGGTCGGTAAGGATCTTCCACGCCACCTCATAATTGCTATCCGAGACAGCCAAATGCGTCAGCAATTCATGAGGCTCTCCATGTAGCCTGGACATCAGCTGAGCCATCTTGTACGCCGGCGTTATGTCCGTCCGTGTGTGGACCACACTGCTATACAGGTCCTCAAACGCCGGCCAGTCGGCGTAATCGCCTGCAAAGACTGGAACCGTAACAGGCGGAAGAGGCACCTGTAATCCTTGTCCCACTTTACCACGGAATGGCTCTCCCTTTCCGTCACGTCGCCTAGTTATGTTCGCAGCTGCCTGCTCAATGCCCTGTGCCAGCTCCAAGCACTGGCTTACATCGGCCTCGACCCGCTCCTGATCTTCAGGGTTAGGAGTCTCCTCAAGGAGAATGAGGCACTCTGTGAGTTGATCCGACACAAACCGAACCCGTTCATCTACCTGTTGTGCACTTTTCAAGAGCGCGTCCTCCCGGTCCTCGCGGCCGATCATTGCCGCTGTGGTAGTAAACCACCTTAATCCTGACCCTATAGCAGCCTTATACCTGGCGATCGAGGAGCCATGGTACCAACTTTTACACACTCGACTTAATAAAACGAAAAACAATAAACAAATACCACAAAACAAATGTTAGTTGACTGGCCTAGACCTTACCGATAAGGTACCGTTCACTAGGCAAACAATACAGTCACAAAAAAACCGAAACAATATTTTCCAAAAATAATAAAATATGTGGGTAATATAAAAAACACGCTTAATACTAAATTACGGCTAACTATGTTGCAATAAAGCAACCACGCTCTGCTACCAAAAAATGTTTGATTCCGAAGCTGATCTTAGCGCAGTGGAAGCAAATTAAAGTTATCTTAAAATCTAAAACTAAATGGTCGATCAGCCTCGAACAACATTTGACTACGATTCGTAGTGCTCTTTACTATAGCTAAATAAAATAAATTTAATGAGAGAATTTTGTTCCGGAAAGTTTCCGGCCGAGAAATTCTTGTGTCCAAAATCTACTTAAACAGGGCCCAGCAACAATTGCTTACCGAGCGAACGATGACGCCGTCGTTTCCTTGTAAGTCTAGTTTTTGACAGGAAAAATAGGTATCAGGTTTGAGGAAGACTTTTGGATTGGGACT
This sequence comes from Phthorimaea operculella, assembly GCA_024500475.1. Classification (NCBI taxonomy): domain Eukaryota; kingdom Metazoa; phylum Arthropoda; class Insecta; order Lepidoptera; family Gelechiidae; genus Phthorimaea; species Phthorimaea operculella. The sequence continues at coordinate 3,953,446 of JANFCV010000002.1, read as the reverse complement.
TAGGTACTAGACTTACTGTACCCGGGCACCAGCTCGCGTGGTACTCCGTCCAACAAGTTTCACAAGCACTTGAGTACTATTGTTCATAGTTCGACATCAAACAATGTTTAACACACAGTAACAAAGATTTCTCCCGCACACCACTGCTCGCGACAGCAACACGTTTTACTGTACAATACGCGAACCAAAGGACACTGGACGCGCGGGTGACTAAAAGTAAGGTTATTTTTTTCCGACGGCCGCGTGGTTATCGAACCGACTGACAATCAAAGCGCCGGAACCAAATACACTTGGTTCTCTTCCCCACCGAACAGGGAAAACCACACGAGAACACCGAAAGCACACTAAATTACACCATTTATAATTACAATTCGCATCAACCAAGCGAGCGACGGCAGAGGACGTGAATGACAGGACAGTGTTGCCAGCACCGCGCGCCCATTTTATACGAAAACTAAACATTTGGTAGCAGAGCGTGGTCCCCGTCCAATCACGGTACATTAGGTAGCACATGTACAGGGGTCAGCTATCAAGTCTCAGCCGTGGTGCTAGATGAAGTGGTTGGGAAACTCCCTCAGGTTAGGTTACCACCAACGGTAAGAGGGTTAACCACAGGGTTGGAGTTAGCTGATCCTGATTTTGATACTCCTGGTACGGTGGACGTACTTCTCGGGTCAGACGTCCTCGGGAGATTATGGTGCGGTAGGAAGAAGGTACTCCAGGAAACTGGTTTGGTGGCCGTAGATACCACAGGGGGGTATGTTGTTTTCGGCCCAGTTTGGAGACCTCAGGACCTACCAGAAGGGGATCCGGTCCTCTATGGTAGTGTGCTGTCAGAGGTGCTGCAGAGGTTTTGGGAGTCTGAAGAGCCGCCCACGGCGGACAGACGGAAGCCAGAGGATGACGAGTGCGAGTTGTTCTATCAATACAACACTGCGAGATGCCCGTCAGGCAGATTCGTGACCAGGCTACCATTTCTCCCAAACCGCCCCGCTTTAGGTAGTTCGCGACAGCTCGCGGAACGGAGACTACTCGGAATGGAGCGGAAGATGAGGCGAGACCCAGCACTTCGGCAGAAGTATATAGAATTCATGCGGGAATATATTCAATTGGGCCACATGTCGGTGTCCAGCCTGGATTGGAGGTGTGTCGAGCATTATTACATTCCACACCTGGCTGTCTTGAAGTCACCTGAGGCGAAAATACGGGTGGTGTTTGACGGTTCTGCTCCTACCTCGAATGGTGTGTCTGTGAACCAATGTTTGCACGCGGGTCCTAAATTGAACCGGGACATTGTGGACATTCTCACAGACTTTCGGTTACACCAGGTAGCGTTCGTCGCAGACGTCAAAATGATGTTTCGCCAAACCATGATACATCCGGATGACCGTCGGTATCAGCTGATTTTGTGGCGTGAGAGCCCAGATGAGCCGATGGTCACATACGAACTTAACACGGTGACGTATGGACTTAAGCCAAGTCCGTATTTGGCAGTACGTACGCTGCGAGAGTTGGCCGCACAGGAAAGGGTAAGATATCCTCGAGCCGCAGCAGTACTGGATCGCGACGTCTACGTGGACGATATCTGCACGGGTGCTGATAGCGTGGAGCAGGCGCTAATTCTACGAGACGAGTTGATCGCGATCATGGGTTCAGGAGGTTACGAGGTGCGGAAATGGTTGTCCAGTTGCCCAGAGCTCCTGGCCGGTTTGCCAGGCGAGTTCCATCAGGACCCGCACCTCTTTGAGAACCCGGACAATCCAAACACGTTGGGCATCCTCGGGGTGCAATATAGGCCAACGCATGACGTATTCACGTACAAGATCGAGCCCGACCTTTTGGAGAAAACTTGGACTAAGCGGTCGGTACTGTCGACAATCGCTAGAACGTTCGATCCTAGCGGATGGATCGCCCCGGTTACGTTCATGGCGAAGTGCTTTTTACAAAGGTTGTGGCTAGCCAACTTAGGATGGGACGACCAACTCTCCGGAGAGTTGTTGAAGGATTGGCTCAAGTTTGTGACCACCTTACCAGGGATTGTGCACATCGCGATACCCCGCAAGTTAGTCCCATCGGTGGGATGTAAGGCTACCCTACATGGGTTTTGTGACGCCTCGGAGCGAGGGTACGCGGCAGCTGTATACCTTCGGACAGCAAGTTCAACGGGAACTGTGCACGTGCGTCTGGTTATGGCCAAAAGTAAGGTGGCACCAGTCAATCCCCAAATTGGAATTGGCAGGGGCAGCTCTTCTAGCGCGCTTGCTAAATCATGTAACCTGCAATCTGCGTCGTACCATCAACTTGGATGAAACGGTGTACGCGTGGACTGACAGTCGGATAGTTCTGTGCTGGTTGCAGACGTCGGTACATACACTTGAGGTTTTCGTGGCAAATCGGGTGTCACAGATTACGGGGTCGGAAACTCCGTTAGTGTGGAGGCACGTACCGGGAGAATGGAACCCAGCGGACTGCGCTTCGCGTGGGTGCAGGGCACCTGATTTGGTGAGTCACCCACTGTGGTGGGGACCTCAATGGCTGACTGAGTCGCCGCAGGAATGGCCATTCAACGAGTGCAGGGCGCCGCTTGGGCCACCTGATCGAGGTTTGCGAGTGAACGTGGGGCAACTCGTACCGAAGCCTAACCCAGCCTTCTTGCTGGAACGGTATAGCTCCCTCGACAAACTTCTTGGGGTGACAGGTTGGATCAAACGGTTCGTGAACAACTGCAGGAAGCCTCAAGCAGAACGGAACTTTACACCTGTCCTCTCGCCTGCGGAACGGAATGCGGCTCTATGCTCATTGGTTAGAGTCGTCCAGGCGGAACATTTTGAAGAGGAGGTCAGGCTGCTCAGGGATGGACGTGGAAAGCTGAAGGGAGGAATTGTGCGCCTCAACCCATTCCTGGATGAGCAAGGTATGCTCAGGGTTGGAGGCAGACTTCGGAACGCTAGCCTGCCCTTCTCGGCTCGGCATCCACTGTTACTTCCAAAAAGGGGACCCTTAGTTGAGCTCTTAGTCAGGGATCGTCATGAGAAAAACTCGCACGCGGGCTGTAATGCGCTATTGGCCATCCTACAGCGCGAGTTCTGGATCTTATCGGGACGACGAACGGTACGTAGCGTTGTGTTTAGGTGCTTGCCTTGTTACCGCTTGAAGGCAGCCACAATGCAGCCACAGATGGGAGATCTCCCACCGGACCGGGTGACGGAGGCCTGGACGTTTGCAGGTGTGGGAACGGATTTCGCAGGCCCTTTCATGGTGAAGGCATCACGCCTGCGGAACGCAAAGTCTATCAAGGCGTACTTGTGCGTGTTCGTGTGCCTAGCCACCAAGGCCGTCCACTTGGAGCTCGTGGCCGACCTTTCTACGGAGGCCTTTTTGGCAGCGCTGGAGAGATTTACGTCGCGACGAGGGCGACCAGCGCTGATCAGGTCGGATTGTGGTACCAACTTTAAGGGTGCTGATCGGTGTATGAAGGAAATTGTAACGTTCTTAAGGGAGAACGAAGAAGCCATCAGCACGGGCCTCTCCCGTCAGGGCATTACTTGGGTGTTCGATCCACCAGCGTGCCCTCACTGGGGTGGTATTTTTGAAGCGGTTGTAAAGTCCGCTAAGACGCATTTGTTGCGCGTTGTAGGGTTAACAATTTTGACTTTCGAGGAGCTGGCGACCGTGTTTTGTAAAATTGAGGCTGTACTCAATTCGCGTCCTTTGTGTCCGCTCAGCTCAGACCCAAATGATTTAGAGGCCCTGACGCCAGGGCATTTCTTAATTGGCCGCCCACTTAACGCCTTGCCGGAATATCCCTATACGGAGGTGAATAGCAATCGTTTGTCGCGTTATCAGTTGTTGCAGCAAATGACTCAAAACTTTTGGAAGCGTTGGTCGCTTGAGTACTTGCACATTCTGCAGCAACGCCTTAAGTGGACGGACAGGACTGAACCCCTGCATTGGGGATCTCGTTCTGGTTAAGGATGTCAACCTACCGCCACTGCGTTGGCGCCGGGGGCGCATTCTCAACCTGTTTCCGGGTAGTGATGGCACTCCTCGAGTTGCAGAAGTTCAGGTGGGGGATTCAGTCCTTAAGCGAGCAGTAGCTACATTATCACGCCTGCCATGCATAGAGCGGACCGATGGGTCGGTCCGGGGCGGGTGAATGTTTAGTTTTCGTATAAAATGGGCGCGCGGTGCTGGCAACACTGTCCTGTCATTCACGTCCTCTGCCGTCGCTCGCTTGGTTGATGCGAATTGTAATTATAAATGGTGTAATTTAGTGTGCTTTCGGTGTTCTCGTGTGGTTTTCCTGTTCGGTGGGGAAGAGAACCAAGTGTATTTGGTTCCGGCGCTTTGATTGTCAGTCGGTTCGATAACCACGCGGCCGTCGGAAAAAATAACCTTACTTTTAGTCACCCGCGCGTCCAGTGTCCTTTGGTTCGCGTATTGTACAGCAAAACGTGTTGCTGTCGCGAGCAGTGGTGTGCGGGAGAAATCTTTGTTACTGTGTGTTAAACATTATTTGATGTCGAACTATGAACAATAGTACTCAAGTGCTTGTGAAACTTGTTGGACGGAGTACCACGCGAGCTGGTGCCCGGGTACAGTAAGTCTAGTACCTAAGTCCCAATCCAAAAGTCTTCCTCAAACCTGATACCTATTTTTCCTGTCAAAAAACTAGACTTACAAGGAAACGACGGCGTCATCGTTCGCTCGGTAAGCAATTGTTGCTGGGCCCTGTTTAAGTAGATTTTGGACACAAGAATTTCTCGGCCGGAAACTTTCCGGAACAAAATTCTCTCATTAAATTTATTTTATTTAGCTATAGTAAAGAGCACTACGAATCGTAGTCAAATGTTGTTCCGAGGCTGATCGACCATTTAGTTTTAGATTTTAAGATAACTTTAATTTGCTTCCACTGCGCTAAGATCAGCTTCGGAATCAAACACTCATTCTAATGAAGAATAGCTACGGCAATTGTTGTACAAAACAGGGAAACTAACTTAACTGTTAAAGGTCTTTCTACCGTTAGGTATTTCTCCCAAAGATGTTACTGTGGTGTGAACTTTTTTTGTACTGTTTACTTCGGTATAGCTAACGATAACGATTTAAAAACGAAATGCTCGATATACAGCCAAACTTCAGAACTTTTGTCTCTTCCGATACCCAACTTTAACATTCAATAACTTCAGTACTCCTGTCATAATTAAATTATTTTCAGTCACAAAATGTTAACCAATAATTAGACTTTATAATTATTTAACTTTGGCTTTGATGCGAGGCCTGCAAGTAGTGAGGCAAGCAATAGACGAACATCCATATTAGAGTGGGCATGATTCTTTACTTTATTTTAAACACCTATTTAATAATAAAAGGTAACCCATCCAAAATATAGAGGTACGTAAATATCGTATTGACCTATTCAAAATTCTTTCCGTGCGTAGACCCAATAGACCTGAACGTAATAAATCAAGAATTTATTTTATCTACGCGGTGGTGAATTGAATTAAACATATTCATATAAAAATACCGCTAGGTATTTCGTTTACCTTACCTTACCTTTACAGCCACAACAGTCCACTGCTGGACATGGGCCTCCCCCGTGGGTATTTCGTTTATCGAATTATTATTAGGTGAGGAACACACGCAACGTCGGTTTGTGCGTCGTTTGTTCGATTTTCCACCTTATTTTTATACGAATACGGCTTATGTCAAACGATTTGACAGACAACGCAGCGTTGTGCGATGCCGTTTGACACAAACCGTATTCATATGCAGGTAGGGTGGAGAATCGAATGAACGACGCACAAACCGACGTTGCGTGTGTTCCTCGCCTTATCGTGCTACAATCTAAACCTTTTAGTTCTACGTATTTTCCACCCAGCATTAACACACTTACAACATAAATCACCTTTTTCAGACAAAAAATCCACTGCAAACGCCTTAACCGTTTGTAGCAGCCATTTTTCAAGTATTTGACATAATTGCGGTGGTGTTTTTCTGCACTTGACATCTACATTAGCAGCTACAAACGAAACACATGATAGAGTATCGCAGCAAGTCATAAAAATTATATTTCATACTAAAAAAATTAAAAGTTCCTGTTACCTATTTATGCACTAAAAAGGCACGTATCCATGCAGCTTTTTATATTGCTCATGGCAACATTATACCTAATTACTTTTTATCCCTATTCAAACCAGGGATAACCAGGCAATTTAACGTACTTATCCCGTCCTACATAAATATTTTCTGATATCTCTGCCAATCGTAACAAGCGACGTTGAGTTTTGACCTCGACTTAACATCTGTCGACTATGGTCAACCGCAGGTGGCGGTGATACCACCTACAATAGCATTCCCAAAGAGGGTTGACGCAGACAGGCGGCCGGTCATAAAACATAGCCAAATCCTTTTGCAACACGATTTTGTGTTCAAACTAAACGTGTTGCGCCGACCCCAAGCAATAAGAGCAGGAAGATGATGATGATGATGATCTCTGCCAATTGTGTGCTAACTGCTAACACAACAAAGTATCGACATGGAAAGCTGCGTGTAGAATCAAAGAAGGGGTCAGGTCATCACTCGGTGGCGTGTGGGGAGCTACGCGGTCTGTGCTATCTCGTATCTCGGCAATTGCACTTGTCAGCCCGCGCCCGCTGCCTTAGCCACAACAGAAACAGTCTCACATACAATGACTGACATACTTTAGTCTCACATACAATGGTTGACGTATATTAGTATTGATTTACTAATATTGTAAGCCATAGCTCGGTGGCGTGCTAGGGAGCTACGCGCGGTCTGCGCTATCTCGTATCTCGGCAATTGCACTTGTCAGCCCGCTTCCGCTGCCTTAGCCACAACAGAAACAGTCTCACATACAATGACTGACATATATTAACAGTCTATTATAATGAATGACGTATTCGTATTGGTTATATAATAGTAAGCTATAGCTCGGTGGCGTACTACGAAGCTACGCGCGGTCTGCGCTATCTCGTATCTCGGCAATTGCACTTGTCAGCCCGCGCCCGCTGCCTTAGCCACAACAGAAACAGTCTCACATACAATGACTGACTTATATTTAGCAGTTTCATATAATGAATAACGTATTATAGATTATAGTATTGGATAGAGTAAGCTACAGCTTGGTGGCGTGCTAGGGAGCTACGCGCGGTCTGCGCTATCTCGTATCTCGGCAATTGCACTTGTCAGCCCGCGCCCGCTTCCTTAGCCACAACAGAAACAGTCTCACATTTCACATATCACACTATTTTTCATATTTCGACCTATATTCCTTGAGAAAAGTTGTTCAGTTTCACGAGTAGAGCACGTATTGAAATTATTTGCACTGAATTTAATAGCACCTTATATAGTATTGAATGGAATAAGCTATAGCTTATGTCTGTGCTATCTTCTGTCTCGGCAATTGCACTTGTCAGCTAGCGCCCGCTAGCCACCACAACAGAAACAGTCTCACATACAATGGCTGACATATACTAGATTTGCTGGGGACGTACTTACACGCAGTCTGATAGAATCACAAATGAATATCCATACGTCTGCACCGTTTTGAAGCCGTTAAGGCAGCTGTTTTCCTATCTATTCAAAATAATTCTTCCATAAATATGATTTTCCGGTACGGTGGGCTATTCGCGCGACAAACTAACCTAAATTTCAAAACAATTCAATATGTAAACATACAAATATTCACTGCGGCAAATACGCCTCCTCATTTCTACTTTAAACACTTCTATCTTCTGTTCCTTCCGCCCTAAGTCCCCGCCCTCCAACATCGCGCTTTCAACAGCCGAGTGGTGTAGTTGTAGCGCCCCCTAGTAATGTATTGTCTTATTTTCCGCCTCGCCGGCACTCGCCACGGCCGGAGCGATTACGCCACTTTACATACATTTATGTAGTGATTACTTTTCTGCACGGTAATTTTTAAGACGGTTCCGTTGTACTATCTGATTTTGCGTTGCGAAGTAGGGTAGAGATTGTGTGATTTATGTTTGACTAACCTCTGTTTACGTACTTCGGTTTTCAAGATAGGAAATTGAAATGCAAAATGTTACGTTCATTTTTCTACAATCAATCAAAGATAAAACTTATGTGTTTATCAATGTGTCTCATCTAGTTCGCAACTGCTGAGAATTGACCTGTGAACTAGATTCATTTCATTGTAAGTGCCCCCAATTACGAGTTGATTGCCCCAGCGCCATGGCAAATGAGTGCCAGTTTTTTTCGCCACCATAGAGCTATGTAGGTTACTGGAGTATGGTGGAGAAATCCTGACCTCATTAGGGACAAAAGACCCTTCTTAATTTCATCAGAGGGAACGTATTGTTGGTTGTGTTGGAAGCTGTTTTTCACATTCATGTTAATTCGTACTGTTAATTAATATTATACAAGGGAAAGTGTGTTTGCCTTTGTCTCCTTCAATAACGCAGCGATTTTAATAAATCAAAGATCTTGTTGCGTGTGTTTTTTTAACTTGAAACTTATGCTGAGTGAAGACCTTTTTTAGCCACATAAAGAAGTAATAAAATGTAACTTAGTGTATAAGTTTTCTAAAATATTGTGACTTATAAACTTATTTTCTTTTTTTCTTTCTTCTATTTTATATTTCCTATGATATTGATATTTCTTTCATTAAATATTATTTTCTATTATTTATTTAGGAAAGCCATTCCCTTTCTATACAGGACCATTAAGGGGACCAAATAAAGGTTTTCATGAATTGTTCCAAGGCAAAATAGAAAAATAGGCATAAAACACATAAAGTTAAGTTAGATAGTTTCGCCTTTTTAAGTTATGATTTTTGTATCCTTTTATCCCAGCTATTGCTTATACCACCTACGCTTCCTGTACCGGTCACTCACCTGTTCGAATATCAGTCCTTTAACCTTCCTAAACCCACTTTCTATCCTACTTCCTTCCACTCGACAGCGTTTAGTGAAAGCTGGCCAAGTAGGTACCAACAAAAGCTGCGGCATTGCGGGGGACCCTACTACAAACCGTTGTTGCACAAAGTAAGAATGGGCGGGCGCCCATACAGAGAGACGGCTACAAAGAAACGTCACTATACTTCCACACATATTTACATGCCGTCGTTTACGCACGAAACCAAACCGCTTCAGACCGGCTAGTAGCGAGTGTCAACAGCGCTTGGTGAGGGTAAATGACAAAATGACGACTCGCAATAGTGCATATAAGTATCTTTTCATCCCATCTATTCGAAAAGAACGACTTTGTTCGCCTTTAAGTGCACCCAAAGGTGCAGTTTTCTATTAAGAAACCATAAGTGCGCCGCAAAGTTCTTTTATTCGCACTTTTTAAATAAAGAACTCAATAAGTGCGAATAAAAGAACTTTGCGGCGCACTTATGGTTTCTTTGAATTTAGAACATCTTGATGTTCAGTTAGCGCCAAGGAAATGGAACGCAAATATTGTTCGAATAAAGGCTGTATGGGACGACGGCCCATAGTCGCGCTGCCCAGAAAGAATTAAAAAAAAAAGATTCGTGCGAATTACAGTCCGCAATTTCGTAAATTTTCACGAAAAATTACACGATTGTTTGAATTTTATTTATCTTTTTGCAAAATGAGTTCAAGTGAGTGAAAGTATAACATTAACTCCTGAAAGTATTAGAAATGAAGCAAGAAATGTGATGGATAATCTATTATTACCTGCAAAATCCCGGACAAAATACCTATATGAGAGCCTAATGGAAAATTTATTGAATGGAAAAATGCAAGTGGCGCCATGAGTTATTATTAGTTGTACTGTACCTATTAAATTTCTCTATTTAGTTGTTACTATTTGTTTTATTATATAACATTGCAATATGTAACCTTTTATTTTCTCATAGAGGGTGATGAAAAGTAGAGTGAATCACTCGGGCGCAAAATATATTTTGGCTCGGGCGACGTACTTTGAATCCCTCGCTACGTTCAGGATTCTACTAAAGAATCCCTCGCTACGCTCGGGATTCTACTCTAGAATCCCTCACTTCGCTCTGGATTCAAAAAAGCGCCCTCGCCGTAAAAGTATTATTTTGCGCCCTTATGATACAATCTACTATTGTACAGTATGTTATAGACTTAATGTGATATAATGTAAATACGAGGTGTAAGGAACGGTGTAACAAAAACTATGAAGGCGTGCTCAAACCAGAAACTGAACAACTTTCCCCGTTGGATATATGGTGGTAAAGGAAAATAATTTTTCAACTGCCCATTCCCATACAAAGTCAGTCAGCCGAACGTGAATTTTGTATGGGAGTTCTAATTTTATTTTCATGTTTGTTCACCCAGGTACCTACCTCATTTCAAAACTTTAGGTGAGGAACACACGCAACGTCGGTTTGTGCGTCGTTTGTTCGATTTTCCACCTTATTTTTATACGAATACGGTTTATGTCAAACGATTTGACAGACAACGCAGCGTTGTGCGATGCCGTCTGACACAAACCGTATTCATATGAACCGTACAAACTGACGTTGCGTGTGTTCCTCGCTTTAGACTGAAAAAGTAGCAACCCTAGAGTGTAGGTATAAATCATCGGAAAAAGAGGCGAGCTCTCCTTCTGTAAATTCTCTATTTTGTGACCGTACTACCTACAAGCGGTTGTTGTGACCTTAGTAGGTCTCCAGTGGAAAATAAATCTACTCTCGCATGCATAATGTATGCTCATTTTTACGGTAAATAAATTCTATTCCCCGCTGTTGTCAGTAAGAAGGCGCTCAGATAGGTAGCGTTATGGTTTGATTGTACGAGAAATATGGGCTCGCTTTGTGCGTACAATAAATAGGAAAGGCGATGTTTTGAGCCATTCTCGATTTATTCATTTCAAAGAAAACATCTTATTTGTGATGTTTTATTTGACGGAAGAACGTTTTCGTTGATTAAAATACAGTCTCACTCATCTCAACGTTTAATTATTTTTCGGGGAAAGTCTTTGTGTAAAAATTGGTGATCGCCATTTGCATTAGCTAGCAATTAATTAAGCGGAGCATACCTACTTAAACAAAAACAATGAAGTTTCTATGTTTGACTTTATTACACGTCTACATAAAAATGAACCCAAGCAGCAAAAAAGTCGAATAAGAATTGGTTTACTCAGCTTTCAATCGTATAAAAGCCGAGTAACCGTTCTCAAAACACCCATGTATCGTATAATAGCAGTTATCTCGACTATTTGGCAATATTTGCTAATGTGTGCTATAAGGACGTCGAATAAACGTTTATAACACTATGTTATAGCACTTTTACTCCACCTTTTATCAGATGCTGAATTAAAGTGGCTATAATACTCGTTATTCGACCGATTGATCTATAACAGTCGTGTAATAGCAGTAGAATAGCTGATTCTCTGAATAGGCCGCTTTTATACAGCCGTTATTCAGCATTCTTTTATGTATCTATAAAAAGCTCTATAAATGCAATCGAATTGCTTATACTTATAGCAACATGGCTGCTGTTATTGCACGCTTATAGAGTAACTCGTATAATAGAAATCAAAACGTTGTTATAGGATCTGTAGTCATTTTAAGAGCTATTATACGATATTCACTCAAAAGTAGAATTGTAGAGTTTTGGGAAACATTAATAGCACAAGTCCGTCCATTTTGTCGGTCGATATCTTGAAGACGTTTTTCGTACAATTTTACTATCAAAATGGATGAAAACAAATGGAAAAAGTTGAAAAGAAGCGGCCATTTTCGAAAGAAAGTTAAAAAAACGTTGGAGCAGATGAAATATTCTGCAAAACTAATGCAGCCTAATTTAATTTCTGCTAGTAATGCTAATGCACATCCAAGCGCGAGTCCGCCAGTTTTAAGTGGTTCCGTAGACGCAAGCAATGAAATCGTGATCGTGAATAGCATGGCATGAGCCGAGCTGGCTGGCCACCATGATCACGCGTGACATTGCAAACGTCTTGCATAAAGTTCGTACACTCACCAAAGGGTTGTAAAAATATTTAGTTACAGTAATAAGACTCATCATTTGTAAAATGATCATAAACAGCAAAGTAAGCACAACCGCGACACCAAAAGATATTTATACATGCTTTATTTTATTGTCAGGTAGAACAAAGTGAAATCTTCTTCGGATTGAGTTTTCGTTTGTACTAAGGCCACATCCGTTACATTTATCTGATAAGTCTGATAATATAAAATGCGTTTCCTTCCAAGGCCAGCGTAATTGGCCAAGTTGTTTTAAATCATCTTTGGTAAGAAAGGTATCAACATCCAAGAAGTCTGGCATTGTTTTACGAAATAAAATGTTCCTTGAAAATAAAAAAGAAAATTTAATTTGTATTTTGGTCTTGTACCAAAGGAACCCTAAATATTATCATGGCGACACCTTGTGCTATAAATGTGGTGACAAAGCACTCTTATTCGACTTTTAACGGAATAAGTGAGCTGTAACTGCAACTAGACTACCAATATGGACATTAGCTTATACAATTATTATTTAATATATATTTAATTTAATAAATTCGTTGTCAAATTTAAGAAAACAGGCGGCGCATGAATGTTTATGTAAAAATGCCTTTAGGTTTATCGATAAAGCTTTTTGCGCATGATGTTTTGGAGTAACTACACGAATATTAAAAATCGCCACATGTACTGCTGAATAACTTAATAAAATGACCTTTGAAACTTATTTAGTTTGCTTTACAAATATTTTTATACACCACAGCCTCGATCGTTGAGGAGATGAAAATGATCAGTAACTAGTTGTAAAAAAGCCTCCCTAAGATCTTTTACTGCACTTATTAGTCGAGTAAAAGCATTTTATTTGCTGTCATAGCACTAAAAAGGCGAATAAAAGCAATTCAGCTGCTATTATAGCACATTTAATCTGTATAAAGGCAAATCGATTGCGTTTATAGAACTAAATATCCCATATACGCATTTTGGTTGCTCTTATAGCACTCTTAGTGTTTTTTACCACGTTTACTCAACTCTTAAAGCACCTTTTTGCTGCTTGCTCAGCGCTTATTCTTCTTTTATAGGACTTTAGTCTGAATAATTTGCGCCTTTTTCGCGTCGAGTAAACGTTTACAGCGCTTTTACTCGACTGTTTTTAGAACTTTTATAGAACTTAAAGAGAAATAAGTAAGTGAATCAATACACAAGTTTTAAAATATAATAGGTATATATACTCAAAGGCTTATTGCCACAGGACACCTCTATTTTTTATTATACTACACAAAACATTATTTTTCATCCTTCAAAAAGTTTAAGCATTTTTCAAAAAAACAAAAATTGCCGTAAGCAAAAAAGGGTTTTCCTCAAGAAATAAAAATATTTCTCACGAAATGTGGTGAAAGGAAACTGGCGTTAATAAAATTGAAAGGGATCCTTTGTACTGCAAATAACATCGGTCACGATTTTTTAGCTCAAGTCAGGCCCAACGACCCAATTCCTCGAATATATACTTACATTAAAACGCCGTTTTGAAGTAGTACATAAGCCACAGAATCGAAATACTTTAAAACTTTCAATTATTACAAACTTTGAACCTCCAATTTTTGTTAGGTATAGCTGTAGATACTAGCGATGCTTTGAACCAACTGAGCTACCGTGGCTCATCCAGAGATTAAACGCAGATTTTATCTTAAATTATTGATTGGATTTACTCTTCCTTGAATAAAACATGCAATATTTTATGCACAATAGATACCTACCTAATTATAGTTTCATACATCCTGCCAGCTCCACGACTGAACTTAGGTACTGCAAGCTAGTTGCATTCTATTACAGATCTGTTGTATTGAGGTTATAACCTATACCGTGTAGAAGCTCCTAAACTTATAGTCCATGATATAGTTAACCGGAGCAGAGTAAAGTGAATTCGAATGTAATACTCATGCGCGCATCTTGCTTATCTAAATTGAAAATAGTTACCTACTTATAATAATAATTTCATAGTTATAAAAAAATTACTAACGGTACAATTATCAACATTTCAAACATTAAAATTGTATGTCATATTTCTTTTTAATTGTTCCGAAATTTTAGTCAAAGATCTGGCTATAGGTGTCAAATATTTGTCTGCACTTCATGACTCCCGTAAAGTGTAGGTGTTTTCCAACCTTGACTTTGGCAAAATTGTCCCCTACAGTGCGATAAACGTATTCAAAGTGTTTAAACCAACCACGATTTAGCGTATGTCTCGACGACAGTATGTCTTTTTTATGGGCGGTTGTTATTTTACAAAACATAAGTATCGCGCCAATGTAAAAGACAAATAAAACGCCAGCGTATTATACTTTTATATCCCTTGTATATTTCTCTTCGCCTTCTCACGGCTCTTATTTTAATGCACGTTTTATTATGATTCCTTTTACGAGAATTTTGTAAGACATAAATGTATAAAAACATTGCGTAATTTTCAGCCTTTTCGGATTAGCTTTGTACCAACTAATTGGATTTCTGCTTCTTTGTTAACATTGGCTTTGTTAACTTGAAATATGGAAATATTGTTAGCTTTCTTCCTTATTTATCGAAAATCTTATTAAAAATAAAATTATTTTCAGATGAGATTTAATTAGATCCTAATTTATGTTCAGCATTAATGATCACTGGAACATCAAACATTACTTACATTTGATTATAGTACCATATTTAAATTAGTGAGATTTGCTTAGTCCCTACTGCACAAACTTTTACCTGTGTTCTAGATATCAAACTGAACAATTTCTATTTATCTTTACTTCTATACACGAAAAAATTTGCCTTCCCATATACTATGAGAAGTCTTTTTCCTAATATTCAAAGAAAGTTACTAAGAAAATTGTATCGGTTTCACGGCTATAACACATCCAGGTTCAATCGTTCATAAAACACATTGTTTAAAATAGTATTAGGTATGTTCCAGGAAAAAAATATTTGGCCGGATTTGACTTCGCGTGCCAAATAAAAAACCGTTCAAATTACATTTCCTAAACTATAATATTATCATATTATTGATGACAATATTGCCTACCTATAAAACCAAGTCGTGTCCACGTCAAGACACAATAGCTGTAGTGGGTGCTTGTACCCACTTAAGCCTAAAGGCTTGCGCTTGTGACGGCCCCTTATCCCCCTAACCGGCCTTTGTACTGCACAAGCTGGAGGAAGGCACACGTTTCTAAGTCTATTGATCTAAAAGACTTATTATGGTTCGAGTATTGTGTATTGTTGAAAATCGTCTTGAATCTTTTAGCCGAGATATCGAATCTTTTAAAATACTTAGGTGATTGGTGTCAAACTTAGAGCAACACGGCCTTCAGTCGCCCTACTTGCCGTTTCCCTAATTTGTGCTTCAGTCCCCGTCTCTGGCCCCATGTTGCTCAAACTTGTCAAATAGCCTTGCCATAAATAATCTATCCACAGGTCATAAAGACTGTAGGTTACTGGTGGTGATGATGTATGTCTAGTGACGTAGTGACCCTTCGGTCCTTATTAACTCGTCACCAATCTATTGAAATACGCACCGTCACCCTCATTTCCGCTTTACATTGAATATTTTACCATCACGCCTTTTGTTATAAATTAAATAATAGTAAGTAGATTGTAAAAAGATCTTATTAAAGCCATAATCTATCTCAGCTTTTCATAATAAGAATATCTATGCAGAGGAAAATTATAAATTCAGTGCCCAGGTAGTCAGGTAAAAACTTCCTGCAAAAGCGGAAAATTATTCCAGCGGATAACGATGATATTGTAAACGAGTGCCTTTTATTCTTATTGCATCTCCCTTACAATTCAACTCTTTCATTTCTGCCCAAGGATTAGAGAGAAAATGTAAATAGAAAGCGGAGAGACCGAGGATTAATACAGATAAATTATGCAAAAGGCTTTAAGATCCTATATCCTTCATTAACGATAAAAATTGCTAAAGCTTCTCAAGCTGAGGTATTCACGAAATTGAAATTTCGTTGGTACTTTAACGAAATCCATTAATTGTTTTGAGTAAATAACTTTGCAGAAGTGAAATTCTCCTCCTGGAATTTGGTCCTATTATCTGGCAGGAAACAATGTTATTATTTCGGTATGTTGGTATAATTTCCATTTTTGTGAATAACTGTTATCCAGTTTTAAAGATTACGTGCTTAAACACTTTCTTTTCTTTTATTTTCATTACGTATATTAGATGGAGTAGAGAGTCAAGTCTCACCAGGTTTATACTTTAAGACGGAATGTTCCGTTAAAATAAAATCATTGTATCCTAAATCGGTACGTAATTCAATGGCAAGTTGACATCTTGCCATGATGATATGACCCACTTTCGGAAGGTTGTGTGGTGACAAATACTCGTGCATTTTATAATCAAAGCGTGTTAAAAATGAACCACATTTTAGCACTAATATCAGCCATATTGTATTCAAATCCACGCTTAATTTTAAAAGAGATTACCGTATTATGCTCTGTATCGCATGCAACCGCAATTCACACCGACAGAGCAGCGGCGGTTCAATTTCTAAAACGAATTAAATTGTAAACCGTTTTCTATTATGCCGTTCATTCCACAGAGCATATTCCAAAAATTTACGGTATTTGTTTTATAAAGCAAGTAATTTTTGTGGTCAATTATCGTACCGATTACGGATTAGGACAATAAGTGGCTACAAGTGCTACAACAAAATATCAGAGCAGTGGGTGGTTAAAGATAAAAAATAATTAAGGTGTTTTGAGTGGTATGAATTCTGGCACCCCTATTCTACTCAGGGTGTTTCTTAAAAGGCGACGTAGAGTTTTTGACCTTGGCTATAATATCTGCCAACCATGGTCAACATTATGGTGGCCGTAATACCACCTACGATAGCATTCCCAAAGATGGTCAGGCTGGCGGCCGGTCGTAAAATTAAGGTAAATCCTTTTGCTACATGAATTTGTGGTCAAACAATACATGTTGCGCCGACCCCAAATAATTGGGCTATGGGCAGGAAGATGACGATGTTTTTTTTTTTATTATTTAACTGTTTATTGCACACAAGATAAAACACAGGACAATTACTTACATAAAGAAAAACAACACAACAGGTACTACTTATTTCTAAAAAGAAATCTCTTCCAGCAGTCCTACGGTAGAGTGATAATAAATGAGAAACTCAGGTCTGTATCCAGACCTAGTAACACCTATTCCTAGTCCATACCAATTCCAAATAAGCAGAACTAAAGCTAAAACTACCTGAGGGCTGTTGCTTTAGGCCCTAAAACAATATTGCGTTACGTACTAGTTCCAAATTAAAATAAATATTGTGTGTACGAAACCGTACTAGTAGTTTATTTTGTTCTAAGTTAGGATTAGTTCTGAAACCATAAATAATTAAAGAACGGCTGTAAGCAGATACCTTTTGAAAAACATATAAACTTATAGTTGGTAAGTAAAACAATACCGATTTTTTTATTTTCTTATACTTAATATACTTCAATTTAAACAAAATAGGTACTTCAGCCCAGTAAATATGTTAAATGCTCATTCGGACCTGCGTGTTATATTTTTTTTTCTTCCTATATTATTGCACGGTGTTATTTAAATAGGTACACTTTGTAACATGCTTCTTTTGTTTACAGGTGGTGCGCTCGGCCCTATTTCGGATTTTAGCGATTGGCACATGTTACATAGCCAGGGTTGCAACTGTCAAAAATCTCAAAGTATATAAAAATATCATAACAGCAAATTCTGACAAAGAACGTCATATGATTTTAAGCCAATTTCAAATCCAAGAAATATGACGTTCGTGTCAATCATCTTCATAGTTACCTTGACTCCCCCTGAGATTCCGGTTATTTCCAGTTAAATTCAGTAAGCGTCAAAATCGTCGGTACTACTGAGTGAGGCATCTGTATAGGCGCTCCGCACGCCGTTTCCCTAATTTGTGCTTCTTTCTTCTTAAGTCTTTTATTTCAAACGTGAACACGCGAAATTTTGTGCAGTTTCGCGTCTAATTGTTACGTAATTTTATATATCATCTGTGTACTATCTAATTGAGCTATGTTCTAATTCTAATTGTGACTCTGCAAATGGTCGCGGAACGGATAGCACACAAACATCAGTATTGCAATTTCAACGAACAATGTGATCAGTAGCCTATGCTATGAAACTACAGGCTACCATTCTACATGCCAGGAGTATATTGCGTAGCCGGTTAGCCATTATGATCCCATTATTAAATCGGCTACGCAATGCACATCGAAATTCGCTTGTAGAATTGTAGCCCATGGTCTAATTAAATCGGGTATTTATTAGCAATTTGATTTATATTTTGAAAATTGACTATACATAAGTAACTAATTTGAACAAAATACGTACAGATTTGAAAAGTGTTATTTTGATATTGTTGTTTTGAGATAGTTGGCTTTATTTACTGAGATCTGGTTTCAATCAACTGATTTTGGAGAATATTTTCAGTCGTTTTTTTTGTTTTCTATATTGTTGATTATTTTTTCTTGTTTGAACATTGTTTTTATAATTTGTACTAAAATGGTTTAATATACACTGTTTTCTCCACAGACTAATTATTCAATTATTAGTTCTAACTTGGCCTTATTTTAGGTGGTTAATATTTTTTATTGCCAACAACAACACAGAAGTTATAAAAAACTTATTAATTAAATGAAGGTAAGGTAATATTAATATAGAATAACAAAACAAATTAGCTTTACCGACGATGTGTTTTGGGAAAGCATTCATTATTCAGCATTGTACAGAATTAGTGCGGAAAATAAATTCAACGTAAGCGTTGAAACCATTAGCTGCTACGTAAAATTTTAAAATAAATTCTATTAAAATAGTATTTATGAACACATGGATTATGTTGTTACTAATACAAAGGCAGTGAAATAATGAACTTCTTTTAAATCATTTAGCCTCTAAAAAAATTACCTTCTTGACAAATCTGTGAAATTATGTTATATTTTCGTAAAAAAATTTAAACAATGGAACGAATATTTGATTATTTTATAAATTTTTCAGAAGTTAAACAAATTTGCCGCTTTTTACTTCCTGCGCCACTAGTAAAGCAATGAAGAAAAATATAGTCACCCATGACATAATTTTAATTTTTTTTTTCGAAATAAAATCCTAAAGAAATTATTTAGTTTATACGAGCCTTAATTTGAAGAATGTAGTTCAGTTGGTGATTAGGTACATCGTGGGTGGTGGCTCTTGAACTGCACAGGAGTGCGGAGGTTTGAAAAATGTAGATAGAATGGTATAAGTATGTAACTTCTGCATATTAGGCATGAGAATGCTCGTGTCAAACGATTTACACGAGGCGCAGCCGAACAGACGCTCTCATTTTATTGCCCCATTATAAAATTTTCTAAGCTACATTTTTATTGTATTTCCGTAGTCTCCACTTAACTATTCTATTTTCAAATAGTTTAAAAAACAAATCCTGTCTGCAGCAAACATTTCACAACTCAACAAAAAAGCTGCGTCGCAGACTGAAAACATTGCCAGTCAATACGGAAAAGGCTGATTTTTGCAACCATAATGCCGAGTAATGTTGACGCAAAAATATGTGATCGCTCCGCTACCCCTGCACAGAGCAACTATTAAAATGATGCGATTGGCTTTAAGCCAAATCGATTCGTAACTGCAGCACAAAAAAGCAATAAAATTGGACGTGCATACATGATAGTGCCAGAAAAATAGCTGCATCCATCATAGACATGTGTCGCGATAGCTTGGACGGAATATAGAGTTACGTTGTCCTGAAAACGCAAACCAATGCGAACTTCAAACCGCAGAGAAACATGTCCCGGAAATGATTTGAATCACAGTTTCTGGGAAGTCGCTGGCATTTTCCAGACTGGTTTTGTAGCCGTTAACGAGAAAATAAATAGTTTCCCTTGCGCACTTGATTCAGTTCATATTTCCTATCTTTTTTTTTTTTTTTTTTTATTTATGATGGGCTTACTCTTGACCCCAATCTTACCCTAGAGCAGAGATGGGATCTACGGTGGAGCGAGCTTGCCCAGAAGATGCCCATTCACTCTAGACTTAAAGAGATTCAGGTTATATGCACTCGGAAATACAGACGCAGGCAGGGAATTCCATTCTTTAGCCGTGCGCATAATGAAAGATGATTTGAAGCGCTTAGTGCGTAATGTGGGTATATCAACTAAGAACGGATGGTAGCCGGCCGTGCGTCTGGAGGTCCGATGGAAGAAAGGAGACGGTGGTATGAGCTCATGCAGCTCACGCGCACACTCTCCGAAGTACAATCTGTAGAAGACCGATAGGCAAGCAACCTTGCGGCGGTGAGCCAGGCTGTGAAGCTTGGTCGCCACCAGTTTTTTTATCGCCTATTAATCTCTTGGCTCTGCGTTCCACCGAATCCAGTGCAGCAAGTTGGTATTTAGCCGAGCCATCCCAAAGGTGACAGCAGTACTCCATGCAAGATCGGACTTGAGCTTTATAAAGAGTTAGAAGCTGTTCAGGCGTGAAGTACCGCTTGACTTTATTCAGGACGCCCAACTTTCTAGCTGCAATTTGAGCCTTGGACTCGATGGTGGTGCCGAAGTTGAGGTCAGAGGACAACTCCATGCCAAGGAGTTGAAGAGTGTTGGTCACTGGAACAGATGTACCCCGAAAAGTAGGAGAAAAGGTGAAAGGACTCCTTTTGCGGAGAAAAGACACGCCTGCGTTTTGAAGCATTGAAGCTGACGAGATTGTCTTCGCCCCACTGGGAGACGTTACTTAACGTCAGGCTCGTACGCTCAATCATAGCCTTTCTCAATCTTTGGATTTCATCACCACTGGCTCCTGCGCCGGACAGATATTTCTCGGTGACAGTACTGTCATCTGCGTACCCAACAATTCCTGAAGATAGAAGGTCATTGATGTGCAGCAGGAAAAGCGTCGCGGAGAGTACAGACCCTGAGGAACTCCGGCGTCAATAGCCTTGAGGTCAGAGGAGCAGCCGTCTATGACCACTCGGATCGACCGTTCACTCAGGAAGTCAGCCACCCAGCTACAGAAGCCAGTGGGTATGCCGTACGCTGGAAGCTTGCTCAACAGACTCGCATGCCACACCCTATCGAAGGCCTTTGAAATGTCCAGCGACACTGCTATTGCTTCGCCGTGGTTTTCAATGGCCTCGCCCCAGCAATGCGTTACGTACACTAGAAGATCTCCGTGGAACGCCCTCGGCGGAAGCCATATTGAAAATCACTGAGAAGATCATTGTCTTCGAGGTACGAAAGCAGGTTGCAGTTCAGAACTCTTTCCATAACCTTACAGAGTACGGAAGTGATGGCGATCGGTCGATAGTTGCTAGGGTCGGCACGGCTACCCTTCTTGGGCACAGGTTGCACATTGGCAAGCTTCAAGATTTTGGTACAATTTTTGACACGAGAGAGGCGGTACAAGCGTGTCAGTACAGGAGACAACTCAGGCGCACAATACCTCAACAATCTTGCTGGTATGCCATCAGGACCACTGGCCTTGTTCACGTCCAGACTGCGAAGGGCTCTACGGACCTCTTTATTGTGCACTGTGATCTCAGACATCAAAGAATCACAGTGAGGTAAGGTGGGTGGATATTTCGAGCCAGCGTCTATACGAGAGTTGCTCGCAAACAGATCGGCAAATAAATTTGCTTTCTCTGCCGCGGTGTGGGCAAGCGACCCATCAGGTTTCTGCATTGGAGGTAGTGAGGGACGGCAGAAGTTGGATTCGACTGATTTCGAAAGGGACCAGAACTGCTTACTACCCGGTGGGTGTGATGCAAGCTTTGCCCCAATACGGCTAATATGGTCGAACCTAGCTTTTCGTAGCACCCGTTTGCAATCTTTTGAAGCCAGATTAAATGGAATACAATTTATATCATCTGTTTAAGGGTATCCTGAACGAGACAGCACAGCCATTATCTGTCTACAAATTCAGTAGAACCAGTAGATTTTAGTAAGTGTAAATATAAAAAATATCACATTCATAGTATGTCAGAGGATATCGGCACGGGCCGTAGCAAAGCGCGCCGGAAGCACGCGGGCATTCTATTGCCCACCGAGTGATCTACGAGCAGGTGCATGCAGCAGTACATGTGACTGTTACCGCGGTAATATATTGCTGGCTGCCTTAGTTTGAAAACCAACTACCTTTTAGCATTGTTGTAGTTTGACTAACCTTCATTCCGTAGTCGATATTGGCTACGTCAAAGGCTACGGCGTAGCACCGTCGTCGTAGCCCGACACGATGTAAATATTGCACCGAGCAGAATCACGGGTAGTTCTGGTGGTGCATAAATGTACCATAAGAACCACCAGTAGATACCCCTTTTTATGTGAAGATTTTTCATAGACTGAATAATTTGAACAGACGCAAAATTCCAGATTTTATTAAAGAAAAAATATGACATTTGGCGCGAAACATCTTTGATGTCACATACATCCACTACTGATAAACTGCTGATTTGTATATCAATAATAGATGGATATGACATACTTGTTTGATATCATTAGGTAAATGCAAGTGTTTAGTTTAACAAATTAATACTAATTTTAAATAAACTATAATACATTGGATTTTCTAACTCTTCTGGAAACCGGAAACCTTTTAAAATGATTATATAACTGTAACACGAAAAAGAGAAAATTAAAAATGTACATTTAAATGAAAAATGTTGTCAAGCACAGAACTCTTTTGTGCCAATGACTTTTACATTCAAATGGAAAAATAATAATTATACGCTTAGTTAAAATCAGGTTAATTTCATTTCTCTGCTTTGGCTTTCTACCTGCAATAGATGAATGTCCTATTTCCCAAACTCTATGCTATCAGCTTGAAATTGAGGTACAAAGAGAAAAATTTGTAGCTGACATTTTTCGTCATATTTTCACTATGGAAATACGATTTCCATTTAGGCACCAATTAGAGAGATTGTTGGAACACACGAGCACTTTCATGACCGAAATCGCTATTCCGGAGCTCTGTGTGGCTCTTTCAATACTAACAATTACATAACTCAGAAAATTATTGGTAGTGAATGAAAGCGGCGAATAATCCGGCATAATACAAACTAGGGCCGTGCAGGTGGCGGCGGCGTAATGGGTTCGCGACTTGATGAATAGGCGAGTACGTGGCCCGGGTGCTAAGCTCCCATTGCCCCCCCCCCCCTTCCAACACGCTACCACGAGAGCCGCCGAAATCTCCACCTCGACATCAAGTTCATAGTAATATTATTACAGCCACTCTATTCGATGAAAAGAGGTGGCTACCTTCCTATATGTAAGTGTTTATCGCCCACGCTTTTACGGGACTATAGGATCAAAATTTAAATCTAGTCCTACCGAAGCCAGTAAGACAGCAAGTATTTCCATTAAAATTACTATTGATTTTCATACTTGCAAACAAATGTTTTTTACAATTTACGAGTTTTTAGTTGACGGCTAGTTCATACTTAAATGAGAACTTGCATTTAAAATGAGACTTAGCTAGACAGCTTTAATTTTTATGTGCGCTATTTAAATTGTCATTGGTTTGTAAAATAAAACAAAGTAACTTTTATTAACTTCCTTTACGATATTCTGCCAAACAAAACATCCCCGTTCAAATATTAAAAATCCGCCCAATGCGCAGAGGTTCGCAACTTTTTATCAACTTTCAAAAAACTACATAACGCGAGTGGCTGATGTTGAGCAAATTCTCGCCGTGGCAAGATTTATTGAGAGGTCTTTGATTTACGGTTGAGTCCGCACATGAGCCGAGCCCTGGGGGTGTAAGGCAAAAAATAAAGTATTCCCAAGTAAAGCGAACGTTCTTTGTGTTTGAAAAGCTACGCAACTTTTTGCTTTAGAAATTTTTAGGAAAAACACTCGAGAAATATCGAAATGTACAAGGATATTTAAGGCGGGAATACAGTTAACGTCCGTTGCTACGCATTTTTAAGGAGTACGTGCGGTAAGCCAACTTGCTCGTTTCGCTTACCGGCGCGTTTCGCCAACTCGCTCTGTGCCTTCTTGCGAGTTAGGCCTACTTACGCCATTCGCTGACTGCGCGGTTGGTAAACTATAGCTATAGTGTACACTCAAGTACAAAAACTTGAAAAAATTAAGGCAAGACAACGACATCTATTAAGCAACGGATGCTTATGTGTTTGTTCATGCGTCAACGTCCATTTTAAGCATAGGGAATTGGATATTTTCTTGCATCTCATAAACTTATGCGTTACGAATGGACTAAAAATACGCAGCAACGGACGTCAAGTATGATTTCCACCTAAATCAAAAATTTGGATTTAAGGCTCTCTCTCTTTTTGTGTCCAAAAGTCACATCACGACATGGCGATGGTAAAACATGACAGGTTAGTGTGTTATTAATACGATAAACAGAAACTTGACCTCTGAAAAGCAAATAATGAAGAACCAAACAACAATGTAAATTAGGCAGAGTAATTTAGTCAAAAAATGGTATCCTAATCCTACACAGGTACAAAGTAAAATGCCTACGGGGACATGCGTTACTTTACAAAAAGATCAAAGAGAACCGGAATATAAAAAAACCTTTGATTAAACCATTGCCCTTTGTCCGACGACCTTTGAATTGACGTGTCATGCGCAGGAATGTTAACATTTTAATACAGACTGCCAGGCAAAGGTATTGACAATCTTTGACTGGATCGACTGAAAATAAGCGCTGGTTTGAATAAATTATTACTCTCGCTGCGGTTGAGTAGAGCGTATCTAATGGTACCCTTTTATGCGTCGCGGCGTCGCGGCAGCGTCGTTGTCGCTGTCAAATGACTGGTTTGAATGGGGATACCAGAAAGACCGGGCGTCAGCGTCAACGACGCCGCCGCGTCGCCGTCACGTTGACAGCGCGCTGAGAAGCGCAGGGTTTGTATGGGATGCGGTCAGGTTTTTCTACAAGACCGCAGCGACAACGACGCCGTCAAAATTTGACGGCGACGTTGTCGCGACGCTTGGTTTATAAGCCCCAAGCTCCACAGAGAGGACATAGGACATGCCCTACGACGCTTGACGTTTGATATCGCGACGCTTTGGCGACGCTTGAAACGGTTTCCATATAAAATCTATGAAAACGTATTGACAAAGGCACACACAAGCGTCGCCAAAGCGTCGCATCTATAACAGCTAGCGTCAAAAATTAAGAAGAATATTTGACGATTACTTGTCTGTCAACTG
Organism: Phthorimaea operculella; assembly: GCA_024500475.1. Classification (NCBI taxonomy): domain Eukaryota; kingdom Metazoa; phylum Arthropoda; class Insecta; order Lepidoptera; family Gelechiidae; genus Phthorimaea; species Phthorimaea operculella. Next base: position 3,928,299 of record JANFCV010000002.1, on the reverse strand, counting down.
TCATTCTTACGTCCTATGCTCTTCGTCTCTTTGGTGGAGTTTGCGCCTAAGCCTACCATAAAAACGATTGCTGTGAAGGAATGCAACTCACTATTGTCGTTTAGTAGGTATGCCGATTTGTGCCCCATTGAGATTTACTATCGCCAGAAAATCCACCTACCCATTTAAGGGACCAACTTAGGTTTTTCATACAAATACAAAGATTCTCGGCTGAATATGTGTCGACTATGCTCAAATGCATCGATTCCGCCTACAACAGCATTTCCAAAGCGGATTAACGTCGGGCTGGGGGCTGGTCACAAAACATAGCGAAATCCTTTTGCTACATGATTTTGTGTTCTAACAAAACATGTTGTGTCAACCCTAACTGTGTTTTGACTGATGAATTTTGGTAATTCACCTACTCACCTACCTAATACAGAACACAAACTAGAGCTCTGTAGCCTGCCTTCTTAGATGAATCTATTTAAAGTTGCTTAGACGGTTGCCTATATCTGTTGCAAGTCAGTTGGTTGAAGTTACTCCTACGCTAGAATAGTTCGACCAAATCAATTCTACTCGGAAAGAATAGAAGGGAGCCAAAACTTGCTAGCACAGAACTATTATTTTGATAGAACAAGAAAAGCACTTTTACCTTTTATTTACTTTCTAAACTAAATAGAAGGAAGTACGTACCGAACAACCTTTTTTTTTCAATTAAAGCTAAGCTCAGCAGGTTAAAATGATCATCTTATTTACCTAATTCAATTTTATTCAAATCTAATATCTTCTCGCGTTTGTACTACCTATATCATAAAGGTTGATATTACGTGACTGTCACGTAATTTCTAAAATATTTCGATACGTTTCTGTGGTGATACACGCCTCCTCGAGTTCAGGCTTAACTTTCTTAATTGTTATGGATTTGCAACTGATCCTTTTCATTCTAGTTATAAACTTTGATCGAGGTGAAGTCAAAGTTGATTTCTGAGAATAATGGATTTTATGTCTATCTCTAACTTTTATGCTATGTATATTTTATTTCTTTAGGAGTTTTTTTTTCTTTGATTGGCTAAATTGTATAGACGTACTTTGGTTAATTAATAAATTTAAGTCCAAAAATTTTACTTGAGTTGCACTTAATAAAAAACACTCATTAAGGATTAGATATCATTTTCAATACAAGTGTAAAACTAAAACCTCTTAATCTACTTTAGTACTAATGCACTGCATTGTGTTCTTTACTATTCTCGTTTATCCAAAAGTTAGGTAAAAGTAAGGCTTGAAGCAATTTCAGATTAGGTTTTCCTTTTTTTGTTTTGATTGTGTCTAAATAAAAGAGTTTTTACTTCATTACCTGCTGATTCTGCTTCTTGATCTTGAAATGTGGGTCTAGGTAATTCACATAATTATCTATTCCTAATACCTATTCAATAATATTGTAATCTAATCCATCAGATGCTTAACTAAACAATAACAACAGCATTAAGCATTATCATGCCAAATGTTGTAACCTATGAACATTATAATTTCAGTGAACCTAATGCATCGTAGGATTTGTAGGGAACGTTATTAACTGCCTGCATATTGCATTTACGTAAATAATAGGCTTAAAATATTTCGATTCCATGTAACTGAATATGATGTAGGTGGCCCCAATTTTCCTTTTTTTTGTCATTTATTTCTATTTGGAGAGAATAGACCGCCACTCTTTGACATAAATATCTTTGACGTATATTATAAAAATTAATCACATTCAGTACGTAGTGATGTACACCCAACTTTCTTTTCTTTAAATACATTTCTCAGCTGCACTGGTTTTAATCAGACTAAGTAAATAATTTATTTACTTTTTTCGTGAAGAAAACACGGGTTAAAAAGGCACGAAAAGCGTTGTCCCCGGTCCCCTGCGGCCGCTACCGCCATCTTGCGTTGTCATGATTAATTACGTGAAAGATTAATGGTCCGCAGTGTTGGACCGCTTACACGTGTCAATAACAAGATACAACGGTTAGCCACAGGAAAAAACGGACAAAAGAAACACCAAGGACGTACTTGCTGTGAGACCATCTTAATAAGCTCAATATAACAGCCGACGTTTATGCTAACAGATAGATGGTTCATTTTTCTTTGTTGGCATCTTTTTTATTATTGTACCAACCATCGCCAGCAAATCCACCTACCCATTTAAGGGATCAAATTATACGGTTTTTCATACAAATACTACGAAAAATCAGTAACAGTGGATTGGCTGGCAATAGTATCTAACTGTAAGCGAAGCCATTCATTTGTGATGTAGGTGTCTTAGGCGCAAACTCCACCAAAAAGACGAGGGCATAGGACGTAAAAATGACATTTGACAGACAAATGATCGTCAAATATTCTCCTTAGTTTTTGACGCTAGCTGTCATGGATGCGACGCTTTTACGACGCTTTGGCGACGCTTGTGTGTGCCTTTGTCAATACTTTTTCGTACATTTTGTATGGAAACGTCGCGATGTCAAACGTCAAGCGTCATGCCCTACGCCCTATGTCCTTTCCTTGTCCTCTCTGTGGAGCTTGGGGCTTATGTTGGTTCTGTTTTTGTTTTATAGACTAGTCTGACAGTAAGTAGGTAACTAAATGTTATTTATTTAGTCAATTAAGAAATTTTGCATTACATAAAAGATGTTTGACATAAGTTATAATTATTGTCATCCTGTGATATTCTTTCAGCAGATAGGTTCCAATCTAAACTCCGACACATAAGTTTCTTAAGGTACTATCGCAGCAAAAAATACTAAAAACTAGTAGGTATAAGTTGATAAGTTGATATATGAATAGGCCATTTAAGGTATCAACTTATACTAGTTTTTTTAGTATTTGTATTAAAGATCAGTAGGTATGAGTTGGTTCCTTAAATCGGTAAGTGGATCTGCTGACGATAGTACCATAAATAAAAATAAACATTTGAACCAGAGTTCAACAGGTCATTCATCGACTCGGTGTCCCACACTATAGACAGAGGAAAATAGTACAGTAACAATATGAAAGTTCAGCCTTAAATCATTGTGATAATAATCGATTTTATAAAATTCCTTCGCCTCTGCAGGAGATAAATGAAATTTGTTACAATTCATAAAACTTTCAAGTCCCTGAAGCCACCACAAACGAGAAAAAAACATGGTCAAGAACATGTGGAAGCGTGTTTAAAGTTAAAACGTACGATAGAGATGGCAATTTGATTAGTCAAATTCAAAAAGATTGATTTGATTAGTCAAAGTCAAAAGTTCTTTTTAAAAACATAATCACATAAATTCTGCATCTTCAAAAGGTTGATTTCCGAAAGCAGTAGTCAATTTTAATGCCTAATAAAAAAATGGGAGGTGATTCACATAGGGTGATTACTTTTGGCCTACCTTGTACAAGGGAAAGTGTGTTTGCTTTTGTCTCCTTCTATAACGCAGTGATTTTAATAAATCAAAGATCTTGTTGCGTGTGTTTTTTTAACATGAAACTTATGCTGAGTGAAGACCTTTTTTAGCCGTAACGTAAAGAAGTAATAAAATGTAACTTAGTGTATTTAGTTTTCTAATTGTGACTTAAAAACTTATTTTCTTTTTTTTCTTTCTTCTATTTTAGATTTCCTATGATATTGATATTTTCTTTCATTTAATATTACTTTCTTTTATTTATATAGGAAAGCCATCCCCTTTCTATACAGAACCACTTTAATCTATTATAATTGAAAGAACTAAATAAAGATTTTCATGAAATGTTCCAAGGCAGAATAGAAAAACAGGCATAAAACACTTGAAGTAAAGTTAGATAGTTTCGCCATTATTTTTAAGTTATGAGTTTTGTTCCTTATTATGCCAGCTATTGCTTATACCACCTACGCTCCTGTACCGGTCACTCACAGGTTCGAATATCAGTCCTTTAACCTTACTAAACCCACTTTCTATCCTACTTCCTTCCACTCGACAGCGTTTAGTGAAAGCTGGCCAAGTAGGTACCAACAAAAGCTGCGGCATTGCGGGGGATCCTACTACAAACCATTGTTGCATAAAGTAAGTATGGACGGGCGCCCAATGCAGAGAGATGGCTACAAAGAAACGTCACTATACTCACACACATTACACGCCGTCGTTAACGCACGAAATCAAACCGTTTCAGACCGGCTAGTAGCAAGTGTCAACAGCGCTTGGTGAGTGAGGGTAAACGACAAAATGACGACTCGCAAGTGCATATAAGTTTTTATAAGTGGTTTTTTATAGGTAAGCATTTGTCCGCTATCTCACCTGATGTTAAGTAACGATGCAGACGATGATGAACATGCTCGCCCAGATAATGCCTTTCACTCTCGCCTTGAAAAGGCCCAGGTTGTAACATTCCGGAAACAGATCCGCAGGCAGGGAGTTTCACTCTTTAGCAGTTCGTATTAAAAATGTAGAAGCATCTTCGTACAGTGTGTTACAGACTTAATCTACACTAATATAATAAAGAGGAAAACTTTGTTTGTTTGTTTGTTTGTTTGTTTGTATGTAATCGATAAACTCCGAAACTACTGGACCGATTTCCAAAATTCTTTCACTATTAGGAAGCTACAACATCCCTGAGTAACATAGGCTACTTTTTACCACGGGAAAATTCCTCATTCCTACGGGAAAACGGTTAGCAGCAGGAAAACGGGGAAATAAAGCAGATATTACCCAAATTAGCCAAACCGCTTTACCGATCCTCGCGAATTTTGGCACTGATATTACTATCATATAAAAGACGGACATGGTCAGCCCTCGAGGATCTGGAGTACCTGATGAAGACCACCAGCATCCCATATAAACTATAAGAGATACGGTCATGGCTTCATAGAAAAAGTTGTTCACCATGACGGGCCGCTTCTGCTGGCACATGGTCATCGAGGATCTGGAGTACCTGATGTAGACCACAAGCATCCCATCTAAACTATAAGAGATAGGGTAATGGTCTCAAAGTAAAAGTTATTCAGCACGACAGGCTGCTTCTGCTGGCACATGGTCACGAGGGTCTGGAGTACCTGATGTAGACAACCAGCATCTCATCTAAACTATAAAAGATTCGGTAATGGCTTCAAAGTTAAAGTTATTCAGCATGACGGGCCGCTTCTGCTCGCACATGGTCACGAGGGTCTGGAGTACCTGATGTAGACCACCAGCACCCCATCTAAACTTTATTAGACTCGGTAATGGCTTCAAAGTTAAAGTTATTCAGCATGACGGGCCGCTTCTACTGGCACATGGTCACGAGGGTCTGGAGTGCCTGATGTAGACCACCAGCATCCCATCAAAACTATAAGAGATACGGTAATGGCTTCAAAGTTAAAGTTATTCGCCATGACAGACCGCCTTGGCTGGCACATGGTCATGATGAGTAACTTCTGCTAGAATGGATTAATGGACTTTTTACTACGGGCAAAGATCCCATTTCTACGGGAAAACAGGTAAGTAGCAGCGAGTGAAACCGCTGGGCGGGCCGCTAGTATGATATAATGTAAATACGAGGTGTAAGGAACGGTGTAACGAAAACTTTGCAGGCGTATTCATACCAGAAACTGAACAACTTTCCCCATGGGATATTGGTGGTAAAGGAAAATAATTTTTCAACTGCCCATACAAAGTCAGTCAGCCGAACGTGAATTTTGTATGGGAGTTCGAATTTTATTTTCATGTTTCTTCACCCAGGTACCTCATTTCAAAACTTTAGACTGAAAAAGTAGCAACCCTAGAGTGTAGGTATAAATGATCGAAAAAGAGGCGAGCTGTCCTTCTGTAAATTCTCTATTTTGTAACCGTACTACCTACAAGCGGTTGTTGTGACCTTAGTAGGTCTCCAGTGGAAAATAAATCTACTCTCGCATGCATAATGTATGCTCATTTTTACGGTAAATAAATTCTATTCCCCGCTGTTGTCAGTAAGAAGGCGCTCAGATAGGTAGCGTTATGGTTTGATTGTACGACAAATATGGGCTCGCTTTGTGCGTACAATAAATAGGAAAGGCGATGTTTTGAGCCATTCTCGATTTATTCATTTCAAAGAAAACATCTTATTTGTGATGTTTTATTTGACGGAAGAACGTTTTCGTTGATTAAAATACAGTCGCACTCACCTCAACGTTTAATTATTTTTCGGGGAAAGTCTTTGTGAAAAATTGGTGATCGCCATTTACATTAGCTAGCAATTACTTAAGCGGAGCATACCTACTTGAACAAAAAACAATGCAGTTTCTATGTATGACTTTATTACACGTCTACATAAAAGTGAAGTGAATCAATACACAAAGGAAATAATCAAATCTAGGCCCCCCTCTAAGTAACGGCTAAGAATCTCATGAAATGTAAAAAAGATGATACGTTTTTTGGATCAAAATCTTATATAAATCATCTTCAGGCGAAACGGGAATCACAATTTATGTTAAAAAGTATATTTTTGTGTTTTATTCCGGTCAAAATTCTGGTTCCTTGATTCTGCTGACATCTGTGACACAAACGTAAAGTAGGTACTAAGAGCAACTAAGAGGAAATAAGGGTAAAATGGAGCAGTTTTTAAAACCCAGGATGCGTTAAAACAACTACAGCGCAGACAATCTCCTGTGTATGCCGAGTGATGCCGGCTTAGAACAGCATCACCCCAATTCTACCCGTGGGTGTCATAAAAAGCGACTAAGGGATACTCATCCAGGGAATGGGCAGCAGGGTTCCCTGTTAATGCACCATCATGCACTGCGCTCGCCAATCCGCCTGCCAAGCATGGTAAGTATGGCAATACCCCGATAGGGAGGCCCATGTCCAGCAGTGGACCGTTGTGGCTGTTATGTTATGTTATAGCCGGGTTCGTACGTAAGACAAGCAACAAAAGCGACTACAACAACATTAATGATAGATTAATGATTAATGACATTTTTATGATTTATATGACTTTATTAAATAATAGTAATAATAGGCCAGCTGCCACTGGCATTACAACGGCAAAAATATAACAGACCATGCCACAGGAACTGCAAAGGGTGATACGAATTCGTGTTTGGAAACTTCTTTCAACAATGTCTTTAAACTTCTGATCAGGGGTAGGTACCATTTTACCCCATCTACCCTGCAAGTATTACATACTCTTTGAAACTCTCATAGAGAATAAAACTTCTGCCATACTTTTGCATTTCCTCTTTTGCTATTGTCATCAAGTTGTCATTTGGCAAAAGGAAGTATACCCGCACACCCGCAACGTACTCGCCGTACGCGCTGAATAATGCGGATGGCCTCGCACACCTAGCCGCAAGCACAGCCGCATTGAATAGAGTTGGTGTTGCCAAGAGAGTACTTTCCTCCCAATTTAATGTGTAATTTTGCCGTATGTGTATTTTTCGGAATTTTATTTCAAATAATAATTGCTGTCATTTTACGCCAAAGGCACGTTCAAGCAGCCAACTTTCGTAACTGCAGAATTTTCTCCGTGCACCACGCAGCTTACTTTTGTTCCCATATATCCAACTGATCACTTCTACAGTAGAACAGGTCGGATATTTTCTACATTCTATGTTCTACGGTGGAACAAAACTTTTGAACATATTACAGGTCCCGCTGTTTCAACTTTTAAAAAATATTATTGTTCAAGGAAGTAGAATGTGCAGAAAAGCGAAATGCCAATACGTCAAAGTAGCAAAATGTAAAATTGCTAGAATGTAAACGTATCAAAATGTAAAGAAGAAGCGGAAAACATTTTGTGCCAATGTCTAAATGTTAAGGTAACAGAATGTCAATTGAATTTAAAAGGACGGAATCTCAAATATTAAAATGTCAAATAAGCAAAATGTGAAAATGTCATTTGGTTATTCTTTAAGAGTGACATAGACTCCAAAACCTTCGAAACTTTAGTTAGGAAAAACTGGAACACGGACGGTGAACAGCAGACTTTATTGGGAGGTAATGTTGATGGGACAGTCTGGCAGCATTGACAAAAACTAAATCTTTTTAAATGGTTACACTGTCCGCGTGCGCTCATGACGTCATCAGCATTATAGTCTATGATTAGCACTGGCTTAGATTAGAAAGCCGATGTGGCGCAGTGGTTAGTATGCCTGCCTGCCTCGCAAAGGTTCCGGGTTCAATTCCCGGTGGGGTCAATCACAAAGTTGATATTTATCACTTTGTGAATTTGTTCCCAGTCTGGTTAGGACATTGCAGGTTGAACCACCTGATTGTCCGCAAGTAAGATGGTTCCAGCCGTTAAGCCGTCGGTCCCGGTTGCTGTCTATGATGGCGGTCGTTACACAACCATGTCAGAGGCCTGATACTTGTAGTAAGTAGGCGGTTGAAAAACTCTGACACCAGGGTTCATCGGGTCGTTGAACGACTCGGTGTCCCACACGAAAAAGAGAAAAGAGCACTGGCTGGGGAATCCGTTCGGTTAGGCGCGTGCGGCTCAACAATATTTTCGAGGTTCCACAGATTTTCATACAAAGAATCCAAAATTCGGCGAGTGCGTTGTGGGTGTGCGGGTATAAATACTTTCACCTTATAACTCTTATCAAAATACTTAGTTAGGTTATGCCATTTTAGGTTAAGAATTATTTTGCGTCGTTTCATCAGTTTCCCGTTAGATAATTAAAAACTAAGTATGCCACCATGATCTAGATAGCGTAAGAAATACATTACTACGAGTTTAATTACTAGCCATTTCGATTTAGGCCCCCATTTCGAGGGGCCTAACCTTGTATGGGCATATGATTATCACCTTTAAAATATAATAGGTATCAATACACAAATTTTAAAATATAATAAATTTTAAAATATATTTAAAGTATTTAAGCTTTTGAGTAATAGTATAACTCAAAAGCTTATCGCCACAGGACACCTCTATTTTTTATTATACTACACAAAACATTATTTTTCATCCTTCAAAAAGTTTAAGCTTTTTTCAAAAAACAAAATTTGCCGTAAGCAAAAAGGGTTTTCCTCAAGAAATAAAAATATTTCTCACGAAATGTGGTGAAAGGAAACTGGCGTTAATAAAATTGAAAGGGATCCTTTGTACTGCAAATAACATCGGTCACGATTTTTTAGCTCAAGGCAGGCCCAACGACCCAATTCCTCGAATATGTATATACTTACATTAAACCGCCGTTTTGAAGCATTACATAAGCCACAGATTTGAAATACTTTAAAATTTTCAATTATTTACAACTTTTGAACCTCCATCTTTAGATACATCTGGGCTACCGTGGCTCATCCAGGGATTAAATTTAATTTTTGATCGGATTTACTCTTCTTTGAATAAGACATGGAAGATTTTAAGCACAAATACCTACCTAATTATAATTTCATACATCCTGACAGCTCCACGACTGAACTTAGGTACTGCAAGCTAGTTGCATTCCATTACAGAGCTGTAGTATTGAGGTTATAACCTATACGTGAGTGTAGAAACTCCTAAACTTATACTCCATGATATAGTTAACCGCAGCAGTGTAGAGTGAATTCGAATGTAATACTCATTCGCGCATCTTCTTTATCTAAATTGAAAATAGTACCTATCTACTTACTATAATAATTTCATAGTTATAAAAAAATTACTAACGGTACAAAATACATCAACATTTCAAACATTAAAATTGTAGGGATGTCATATTTCTATCGAGTTGGTTTAAGATGTATGTCATCATGAGCATTTAATTAATCCGAAATTTCAGTCACAGATCTGGCTATAGGTGTCAAATATTTATGTCACTTCATGACTCCCGTAAAATGTAGGTGTTTTCCATTCCAATCTTGACTTTGGCAAAATTGTCCCCTACAGTGCGATAAACGTATTCAAAGTGTTTAAACCAACCACGATTTCGCGTATGTCTCGACGACAGTATGTCTTTTTTATGGGCGGTTGTTATTTTACAAAACATAAGTATCGCGCCAATGTAAAAGACAAATAAAACGCCAGCGTATTATACATTTATATCCCTTGTATATTTCTCTTCGCCTTCTCACGGCTCTTATTTTAATGCACGTTTTATTATGATTCCTTTTACGAGAATTTTGTAAAACATAAATGTATAAAAAGATTGCGTAATTTTCAGCCTTTTCGGATTAGCTTTGTACCAACTAATTGGATTTCTGCTTCTTTGTTAACATTGGCTTTGTTAACTTGAAATATGGAAATATTGTTAACTTCCTTCCTTATTTATCGAAAATCTTATTAAAAAATAAAATAATTTTGAGATGAGATTTAATTAGATCCTAATTTATGTTCAGCACTAATGATCACTGGAACATCAAACATTACCTACACCCTTTTAATTATAGTACCATATAAGACAGTGAGTGTTGCTTAGTACCTACTGCACAAACTTTTACCTGTGTTCTAGACATCAAACTGAACAATTTCTCTTTATCTTTTACCTTCCCATATAGTATGAGAAGTCTTTACCTATTGTAATATTCAAAAATATAGTTTGGTCGGATTTGACTTAGCGTGTCAAACAAAAACCGGTCAAATTACATTTCCTAAACTATAATATTATTGATGACAATATAACCTACCTATAAAACCAAGTCGTGTCCACGTCAAGACACAATAGCTGTAGTGGGTGCTTGTACCCACTTAAGCCTAAAGGCTTGCGCTTGTGACGGCCCCTTATCCCCCTAACCGGCCTTTGTACTGCACAAGCTGGAGGAAGGCACACGTTTCTAAGTCTATTGATCTAAAAGACTTATTATGGTTCGAGTATTGTGTATTGTTGAAAAATTGACTTGAATCTTTTAGCCGAGATATCGATTCTTTTAAAATACTCAGGTGATTGGTGTCAAACTTATAGCAACACGGCCTTCGGTCGAGCACAAATTAGGAAAACAGCGTAAGGCTTCAGTCCCAGTCTGGTGTTGCTCAATGTTGTAAAATATCCTTGGCCATGATAAATAATCTATCCATAGGCCATAAAGACTATATAATACTGACGGTGATGATATATATCTAGTTAACCTATTGTTGATGGATGAGGGAGTCTACCGTCCTTCGGTCCTTATTAACTCGTCACCAATCCATTAAAACGCGCACCGTCACCCTAATATCTTACCATCACACCTTTTCTTATAAATTAAATAAAAGTAAGTAGATTGTAAAAAGATCTTATTAAAGCCATAATCTATCTCAGCTTTTCATAATAAGAATATCTATGCAGAGGAAAATTATAAATTCAGTACCCAGGTAGTCAGGTAAAAACTTCCTGCAAAAGCGGAAAATTATTCCAGCGGATAACGATGATATTGTAAACGAGTGCCTTTTATTCTTATTGCATCTCCCTTACAATTCAACTCTTTCATTTTAGCCCAAGGATTAGAGAGAAAATGTAAATAGAAAGCGGAGAGACCGAGGATTAATACAGATAAATTATGCAAAAGGCTTTAAGATCCTATATCCTTCATTAACGATAAAAATTGCTAAAGCTTCTCAAGCTGAGGTATTCACGAAATTGAAATTTCGTTGGTACTTTAACGAAATCCATTAATTGTTTTGAGTAAATAACTTTGCAGAAGTGAAATTCTCCTCCTGGAATTTGGTCCTATTATCTGGCAGGAAACAATGTTATTATTTCGGTATGTTGGTATAATTTTCATTTTTGTGTATAACTGTTATCCAGTTTTAAAGATTACGTGCCTCAACACTTTCTTTATAATGGGTTTCTTTATAATCCGTGTATATTAGATGGAGTAGAGAGTCAAGTCTCACCAGGCTTATACTTTAAGACGAAAGTTCCGTTAAAATAAAATCATTGCACCCTAAATCGATACATTCAAGACCAGTAGACATCTTGCCATGATGCTATGACCCACTTTCGGAAGCTTGTGTGGTGACAAATCCTTGTGCATATAATAATTAGAGCGTGTTAAAAATTAACCACATTTTAGCACTAATATCAGCCATATTGTATTCAAATCCACGCTTAATTTTAAAAGAGATTACCGTATTATGCTCTATATCGCATGCAACCGCAATTCACACCGACAGAGCAGCGGCGGTTCAATTTCTAAAACAAATTAAATTGTAAACCGTTTTCTATTAAGCCGTTCATTCCACAGAGCATATTCCAAAAATTTACAGTATTTATTTTATAAAGCAAGCAATTTTTGTGGTACATTATCGTACCGATTACGAATTAGGACAATAAGTAGCTACAACAAAATATCAGAGCAGTGGGTGGATAAAGATAAAAAAAATTACGAGCTAAAAAAATAAGTAAGGTGTTTTGAGTGCTAGCGGTTAAGAATTCTGCTATTCTACTCAGGGTGTTTCTTAAAAGACGACGCAGAGTTTTTGACTTTGGCTACAATATCTGCCAACATTATGGTCAACATTATGGTGGCGGTAATACCACCTGGGTCAGGCTGGCGGCCGGTCTTCAAATTAAGCCAAATCCTTTTGCTACATGAATTTATGTTCAAACAATACATGTTGCGCCAACCCCAAATAATTGGGATACCTAAGGGCAGAAAGATGACGATGATAAAAATAAATGTGAAACTTAGGTCTGTATCCAGACCTAGTAACAACGTGTCCTAGTTCATATCAATTCCAAATAAGCAGAACTGAAGCTAAAACTACCTGAGGGCTGTTGCTTTAGGCCCTAAAACAATATTGCGTTACGTACTAGTTCTAAATTAGAATAAATATTGTGTGTACGAAACCGTAGTAGTAGTTTATTTGTTCTTTGTTAGGATTAGTTCTGAAACCATAAATAATTAAAGAACAGCTGTAAGCAGATACCTTTTGAAAAACATATAAACTTATAGTTGTAAGTAAAACAATACCGATTTTTTTATTTTCTTATACTTAATACACTTCAATTTAAACAAAATAGGTACTTCAGCCCAGTAAATGTGTTGAATGCTCATTCGGACCTGCGTGTTATATTTTTTTTTCTTCCTATATTGCACGGTGTTATATAAATAGGTATACTTTGTAACATGCTTCTTTTGTTTACAGGTGGTTCGCTCGGCCCTATTTCGGATTGGCACTTGTTACATAGCCAGGGTTGCTACTGTCAAAAATCTCAAAGTATATAAATATCATAATAGCAAAATCTGACAAAGAACGTCATATGATTCTGAGCCAATTACAAATCCAAGAAATATGACGTTCGTGTCAATCATCTTCATAGTTACCTTGACTCCCTCTGAGATTCCGGTTATTTCCAGTTAAATTCAGTAAGCGTCAAAATCGTCGGTAGTACTGAGTGAGCCATCTGTATAGGCGCCCCGCACGCCGTTTACCAAATTTGTGCTTCTTTCGTCTTAAGTATTTTATTACAAACGTGAATACGCGATATTTTGTGCAACTTCGCGTCTAATTGTGATGTAATTTTATCTAGCTGTGTTCTATCTAATTGAGCTATGTGCTAATTCTAATCGAGACTCTGCAAATGGTCGCGGAACGGATAGCATACAAACATCAGTATGGCCATTCCAACGAACAATGTGATCAGTGGCCTATGCAATGAAACTACAGGCTACAATTCTACATGCGAGTATATTGCGTATCTTTTATACCGTGTTTAAGCAAATAAATAATTATTGTATTGTATTGTATTGTATTGTATTGCGTAATGCGTAGCCGGTTAGTCATTATAATCCCATTATTAAGTCGGCTACGCAATGCACATTGAATTTTGCTTGTAGAATTGTAGCCTGTGGTCTAATAAAATCGGGTATAGTTTGATTAGCAATCTGATCTAAATGTTGAAAACTGACTATACTTAGGTACCTAATTAGAAAAAAATAGGTACAGATTTGAAATGTGTTATTTTGAGATAGTTTATTTACTGAGATCTGGTTTCCATCAACTGATTTTGGAGAATATTTTCAGTCGTTCTTTTGTTTTCTATAATGTTGATTATTTTTTTATGTTTGAACATTGTTTTTTAATTTGTACTAAAATGGTTTAATATACACTGTTTTCTCCGCAGACTAATTATTCAATTATTAGTTCTAACTTGGCCTTATTTTAGGTGGTTAATATTTTCTATTGCAAACAACAACATAGAAGTTATAAAAAACTTATTAATTAAATGAAGGTAAGGTAATATTATAGAATAACAAAACAAATTAGCTTTACCGACGATGTGTTTTGGGAAAGCATTCATTATTCAGCATTGTACAGAATTAGTGCGGAAAATAAATTCAACGTAAGCGTTGAAACCATTAGCTGCTACGTAAAATTTTCATGTCTATCAAAATAGTATTTATGAACACATGGATTATGTTGTAACTAATACAAAGGCAGTGAAATAATGAACCTCTTTTAAATCATTCAGCCTCAAAAAATTTACCTTCTTGACAAATCTGTGAAATTATGATAATTTCGTAAAATAATTTAAACAATGGAACGAATATTTGATTATTTTATTAATTTTTCAGAAGTTAAACAAATTTTCCGCTTTCCTGCGCCACCAGTAAAGCAATGAAGAAAAATATAGTCACCCATGACATAATTTTATTTATTTTTCGAAATAAAAGCCTAAAGAAGTTATTCAGTTTATACGAGCCTTAAAAAAATGTAGTTCAGTTGGTATTTACAGCGTAGGTGGTGGCTCTTGAACTGCACAGGAGTGCGGAGGTTTGAAAAATGAAGATAGAATGGTCTCTTCTCTTTTCGTGTGGGACGCGAATGGTATAAGTATGTAACTTCTGCGGCATGAGAATGCTTGTGTCAAACGATTTACACGAGGCGCAGCCGAACAGATGCTCTCATTTTAATGCCCCATTATAAAACTTACTAAGCGGAGCAAAGTATTTTTATTGTATTTCCGTAGTCTCCACTTAACTATTGTATTTTCAAATAGTTTAAAAAACAAATCCTGTCTGCAGCAAACATTTCACAACTCAACAAAAAAGCTGCGTCGCAGACTGAAAACATTGCCAGTCAATACGGAAAAGGCTGATTTTTGCAACCATAATGCCGCGTAATGTTGACGCAAAAATATGTGATCGCTCCGCTACCCCTGCACAGAGCAACTATTAAAATGATGCGATTGGCTTTAAGCCAAATCGATTCGTAACTGCAGCACAAAAAAGCAATAAAATTGGACGTGCATACATGATAGTGCCAGAAAAATAGCTGCATCCATCATAGACATGTGTCGCGATAGCTCGGACGGAATATAGAGTTACGTTGTCCTGAAAACGCAAACCAATGCGAACTTCAAACCGCAGAGAAACATGTCCCGGAAATGATTTGAATCACAGTTTCTGGGAAATCGCTGGCATTTTCCAGACTGGTTTTGTAGCTGCTAACGAGAAAATAAATAGTTTCCCTTGCGCACTTGATTCAGTTCATATTTCCTGTCTTTTGAAGGCAGATTAAATGGAATACAATTTATATCATCAGTTTAAGGGTATCCTGAACGAGACAACACAGCCATCATCTGTCTACAAATTCAGTAGAACCAGTAGATTTTAGTAAGTGTAAATATAAAAAAAATATCACATTCGTAGTATGTCAGAGGATATCGGCGCGGGCCGTAGCAAAGCGCGCCGGAAGCACGCGGGCATTCTATTGCCCACCGAGTGATCTACGAGCAGGTGTATGCAGCAGTACATGTGACTGTTACCGCGGTAATATATTGCTGGCTGCTTTAGTTTGAAAACTAAACTACCTTTTAGCATTGTTGTAGTTTGACTAACCTGCATTCCGTAGTCGATATTGGCTACGGCAAAGGCTACGGCGTAGCACCGTCGTCGTAGCCCGACACGATGTAAATATTTCCCCTAGGATCACTAGGAGCACCGAGCAGAATCACAGGTAGTTCTAGTGGTGCTTAAATGTACCGAATAATTTAACGCAAAATTCCAGATTTTATGAAAGAAATATGACATTTATGGCGGCAAATATGTTTCTCTTCGGAAGACCCCTCATACGTCGCTGATGCGATCACAGCTGTAATCCGGCAGGGAATGGAATATTTCATTCCTTTCTCCGATATCCCGCTCGGTTATAAAGCCCAACCTTGGTTCAATGCGGACTGTGCTCGAGCTGAGGCTCGTAAACAGTCCGCTTACCAAGCTTGGGTAAAAGCTCGTGATCGAAAAGTGCGAGCGAGAAGAGTGCGAGCAAAGAAGAGAGCATATAATGCCGCCGCCAGGTATTGCAAACGGGTGCTACGAAAAGCTAGGTTCGACCATATTAGCCGTATTGGGGCAAAGCTTGCATCATACCCACCGGGTAGTAAGCAGTTCTGGTCCCTTTCGAAATCAGTCGAATCCAACTTCTGCCGTCCCTCACTACCTCCAATGCAGAAACCTGATGGGTCGCTTGCCCACACCGCGGCAGAGAAAGCAAATTTATTTGCCGATCTGTTTGCGAGCAACTCTCGTATAGACGCTGGCTCGAAATATCCACCCACCTTACCTCACTGTGATTCTTTGATGTCTGAGATCACAGTGCACAATAAAGAGGTCCGTAGAGCCCTTCGCAGTCTGGACGTGAACAAGGCCAGTGGTCCTGATGGCATACCAGCAAGATTGTTGAGGTATTGTGCGCCTGAGTTGTCTCCTGTACTGACACGCTTGTACCGCCTCTCTCGTGTCAAAAATTGTACCAAAATCTTGGAAGCTTGCCAATGTGCAACCTGTGCCCAAGAAGGGTAGCCGTGCCGACCCTAGCAACTATCGACCGATCGCCATCACTTCCGTACTCTGTAAGGTTATGGAAAGAGTTCTGAACTGCAAACTGCTTTCGTACCTCGAAGACAATGATCTTCTCAGTGATTGTCAATATGGCTTCCGCCGAGGGCGTTCCACGGAGATCTTCTAGTGTACGTAACGCATTGCTGGGGCGAGGCCATTGAAAACCACGGCGAAGCAATAGCAGTGTCGCTGGACATTTCAAAGGCCTTCGATAGGGTGTGGCATGCGAGTCTGTTGAGCAAGCTTCCAGCGTACGGCATACCCACTGGCTTCTGTAGCTGGGTGGCAGACTTCCTGAGTGAACGGTCGATCCGAGTGGTCATAGACGGCTGCTCCTCTGACCTCAAGGCTATTGACGCCGGAGTTCCTCAGGGTCTGTACTCTCCGCGACGCTTTTCCTGCTGCACATCAATGACCTTCTTTCTTCAGGAATTGTTGGGTACGCAGATGACAGTACTGTCACCGAAAATATCTGTCCGGCGCAGGAGCCAGTGGTGATGAAATCCAAAGATTGAGAAAGGCTATGATTGAGCGTACGAGCCTGACGTTAAGTAACGTCTCCCAGTGGGGCGAAGACAATCTCGTCAGCTTCAATGCTTCAAAAACGCAGGCGTGTCTTTTCTCCGCAAAAGGAGTCCTTTCACCTTTTCTCCTACTTTTCGGGGTACATCTGTTCCAGTGACCAACACTCTTCAACTCCTTGGCATGGAGTTGTCCTCTGACCTCAACTTCGGCACCACCATCGAGTCCAAGGCTCAAATTGCAGCTAGAAAGTTGGGCGTCCTGAATAAAGTCAAGCGGTACTTCACGCCTGAACAGCTTCTAACTCTTTATAAAGCTCAAGTCCGATCTTGCATGGAGTACTGCTGTCACCTTTGGGATGGCTCGGCTAAATACCAACTTGCTGCACTGGATTCGGTGGAACGCAGAGCCAAGAGATTAATAGGCGATAAAAAACTGGTGGCGACCAAGCTTCACAGCCTGGCTCACCGCCGCAAGGTTGCTTGCCTATCGGTCTTCTACAGATTGTACTTCGGAGAGTGTGCGCGTGAGCTGCATGAGCTCATACCACCGTCTCCTTTCTTCTATCGGACATCCAGACGCACGGCCGGCTACCATCCGTTCTTAGTTGATATACCCACATTACGCACTAAGCGCTTCAAATCATCTTTCATTATGCGCACGGCTAAAGAATGGAATTCCCTGCCTGCGTCTGTATTTCCGAGTGCATATAACCTGAATCTCTTTAAGTCTAGAGTGAATAGGCATCTTCTGGGCAAGCTCGCTCCACCGTAGATCCCATCTCTGCTCTAGGGTAAGATTGGGGTCAAGAGTAAGCCCATCATAAATAAAAAAAAAAAAAAAAAAAAAAAAAATTTGGCGCGAAACATCTTTGATGTCATATTCATTCACTACTGATAAACAGCTAATTTGTAAATCATAGATGGATATGACATACTTGTTTAATATCATAAGGTAAATGCAAGTGTTTAGTTTGACAAATTAATACTAATTTTTAATAAACTCCAATAAATTGGATTTTCTAACTCTTCTGGAAACCGGAAACCTTTTAAAATTATTACATAACTGTAACACGAAAAAGAGAAAATTAAAAATGTACATTTAAATAAAAAATGTTGTCAAGCACAGAACTCTTTTGTGCCAATGACTTTTACATTCAAATGAAAAAGAATAATTATACGCTTGGTTAAAATCAGGTTAATTTCAGTTCTCTGCTTTGGCTTTCTACCTGCAATCGATATTGATGAATGTCCTATTTCCTAAACTCTATGCTATCAGTTTGAAATTGAGGTACAAAGAGAAAAATTTGTAGCCGACATTTTTCGTCATATTTTCACTATGGAAATACGATTTCCATTTAGGCGCCAATTAGAGAGATTGTTGGAGCACACAAGCACTTTCGTGACCGAAATCGCTATTCCAGGGCTCTGTGTGGCTCTTTCAATACTAACAATTACATAACTCAGAAAATTATTGGTAGTGAATGAAAGCGGCGAATAATCCGGCATAATACAAACTAAGGCCGTGCAGGTGGCGGCGGCGTAATGGGTTCGCGACTTGATGAATAGGCGAGTACGTGGCCCGGGTGCTAAGCTCCCATTCCCCCCCCTCCCCCTCCAACACGCTACCACGAGAGCCGCCGAAATCTCCACCTCGACATCAAGTTCATAGTCATATTATTACAGCCACTCTATTCGATGAAAAGAGTTTGCTACCTTCCCATGTGTAAGTGTTTATCACCCACGCTTTTACGGGACTATAGGGTTACGGCTTTGATAAGAAAAATCAAATCCAGAAGCACAGCAAGTAGATATTTCCATTAAAAAAATTACTATTGATTTTCATACATACAAACAAATGTTTTTTATGATTTACGAGTTTTTAGTTGAGGGCTAATTCAAACTTAAATGAGAACTTGCATATGAAATGAGACTCAGCTAGACAAGGTACTTATTTTTTTTATCCGCTATTTAAATTTTCATTGGTTTGTAAAATAAAACTAAGTAACTTTTATTAACTTCCTGCCATATTCTGCCAAACAAAACATCCCCGTTCAAATATTAAAAATCCGCCCAATGCGCAGAGGTTCGCAACTTTTTATCAACTTTCAAAAAACTACATAACGCGAGTGGCTGATGTTGAGCGAATTCTCGCCGTGGCAAGATTTATTGAGAGGTCTTTGATTTACGGTTGAGTCCGCACATGAGCCGAGCCCTGGGGGTGTAAGGCAAAAATTAAAGTATTCCCAAGTAAAACGAACATTCTTTGTGTTTGAAAAGCTACCCAACTTTTTGCTTTAGAAATTTTTAGGAAAAACACTCGAGAAATATCGAAATGTACAAAGATACCTAAGGCAGGAATACAGTTAACGTCCGTTGCTACGCATTTTTAAGGAATACGTGCGGTAAGCCAACTTGCTGGGTTCACCAACCGGCGTGATTCGCCAACACGCTCTGTGCCTTCTTGCGAGTTAGGTCTACTTACGCCATTCGCCGACTGCGCGGTTAGTAAACTATAGCTATAGTGTAGGTACACTCAAACAAGTACAAAAACTTTAAAAAAATTATGCAAGACAGCGACATCTCGTAAACAACGGAAGCGTATGTGTTTTTTCATGTGTCAACGTCTATTTTGAGCAAGCATAAGAATTGGATATTTTCTTGCATCTCACAAACTTATGCGTTACGGATGCGCTAAAAATATGCAGCAACGGACTTCAAGTATGATTTCCACATAAATCATTTTGGATTTAGAGCACTCTCTCTTTTTGTGCCCAAAAATCATATCACGACGTGGCGATGGTAAAAAATGACAGATTAGTGTGTTATTTATACTATAAACAGAAACTTGACCTCTGAAAAGCAAATAATGAAGAACCAAACAACAATGTAAATTAGGCAGAGTAAGTTAGTCAAAAAATGGTATCCTAATCCTACACACACAGGTACAAAGTAAAATGCCTACGGGGACATGCGTTACAAAGTTTACAAAAAGATCAAAGAGAACCGGAACATAAAAAAACCTTTGATTAAACCATTGCCCTTTGTCCGACGACCTTTGAATTGACGTGTCATGCGCAGGAATGTTAACATTTTAATACCTACAGAGTGCCAAGCAAAGGTATTGACAATCTTTGACTGGATCGACTGGATAAGCGCTGGCTTGAATAAATTATTATTCTCGCTGCGGTTGACTAGAGCGTATCTAAAAACGATTGCTGTGAAGGAATGCGGCTACTCACTATTGTCATTTAGTAGGTATTTGTGCCCCATTGACATGTTCTATCGCCAGCAAATACACGTACCCATTTAGGAGACCAACTTATACTGGTTTTTCATACAAATACTAAGAATCTCGGCTGAATATCTGTCGACTATGGTGAAATGCATCGATTCCGCTTACAACAGCATTCCCAAAGAGGGTTAACGTCAGGCTGGCGGCTGGTCATAAAACATAGCGAAATCCTTTTACTACATGATTTTGTGTTCTAACAAAATATTTGGGTTGACACATCCTAACTGATTTGGGACATGATGATGAATTTTGGTAATTCACCTACTCACCTACCTAATATCATCTTCCTGCCCTCATCCCAATTACTTAGGGTCGGCGCAACACGTTTTGTTGAACACAAAATCGTGTTGCAAAAGGATTTGGCTGAATTTTACGACCAGCCGCCTAACAGACGTCAAACCTCCTTGAGAATGCTTTTGTGGTGGATTAACCGCCACCATACTGTTGGCCCTGGCTGTTTGGGTCGGGTTTATCCCTCTGTCGCCTTTTACGAGCCCCACGGGAAGAGAGGGGGTGGTGCTAATCTACTACCTAATACAGACACAGAACACAAAATAGAGCTCTGTACTGCACAATGTCAGCCTGCCTTCTTAGACGAATCTATTTAAAGTTGCTTAGACGGTTGCCTATATCTGTTGCAAGTCAGTTGGTTGAAGTTACTCCTACGCTAGAATAGTTCGACCAAATCAATTCTACTCGGAAAGAATAGAAGGGAGCCAAAACTTGCTAGCACAGAACTATTATTTGGATAGAACAAGAAAAGCACTTTTCCATTTTATTTACTTTCTAAACTAAATACTAGGAAATACGTACCGAACAACCTTTTTTTCCAAAAAATGCTAAGCTCAACAGGTCAAAATGATCTTGTTATTTATTTCAATTTCATTCAAATCTAATTTTTTCTCGCGTTTGTACTACCTAATCTTTTTATAAAGGTTGATATTATTTTAATTTCTATTATCGTAATTTCTAAAATATTTCGTTACGTTTCTGTGGTGATATACGCCTCCTCGAGTTCAGGCTTAACTTTCTTAATTGTTATGGATTTGCAACTGATCCTTTTCATTCTAGTTATAAACTTTGATCGAGGTGAAGTCAAGGTTGATTTCTGAGACTAATGGATTTTATGTCTATCTCTAACTTTTATGCTATGTATATTTTATTTCTTTAGAAGTTTTTTTTTTTATATTTGATTGGCTAAATTGTATAGACGCGTACTTTGGTTAATTTTTAAATTTATGTCCAAAAATTTTACTTTAGTAGATTAGCTATCATTTTCAATATAAGTGTAAAACTAAAACCTCTTAATCTTCTTTAGTACTAATGCACTGCATTGTTTTCTTTACTATTCTCGTTTATCCAAAAGTTAGGTAAAAGTCTGACTTTAAGCAATTTCAGATTAGGTTTTCCTTTTTTTGTTTTGATTGTGTCTAAATAAAAGAGTTTTTACTTCATTACCTGCTGATTCTGCTTCTTGATCTTGTAAAGTGGGTCTAGGTAATTCACATCATTTTCTATACCTAATACCTATTCAATAATATTGTAATCTAATCCATCAGATGCTTAACTAAACAATAACAACAGCATTAAGCATTTTCATACCAAATGTTGTAACCTATGAACATTATAATTTCAGTGATCCTAATGCATTGTAGGATTTGTAGGGAACGTTATTAACTGCCTGCATATTGCATTCACGACGTAAATAATAGGCTTAAAATATTTCGTTTCCATGCAATTGTAAGTAATGTAGGTGGCCCTATTTTGTTTTTTTGTTTTTCATCTATTTCTATTTGGAAAACAGGCCGCCACTCTTTGACATATATCTTGGACTTATATTGATCACATTCAGTACGTAGTGATGTACACCCAACTTTCTTTTCTTTAAATACATTTCTCAGCTGGTTTTAATCAGACTAAGTAAATAATTTATTTACTTTTTTCGTGAAGAAAACACGGGTTAAAAAGGCACGAAAAGCGTTGTCCCCGGTCCCCTGCGGCCGCTACCGCCATCTTGCGTTGTCATGATTAATTACGTGAAAGATTAATGGTCTGCAGTGTTGGACCGCTTACACGTGTCAATAACAAGATACAACGGTTACCCACAGGAAAAAATGGACAAAAGAAACACCAAGGACGTACTTGAAGTGAGACCATCTTAATAAGCTCAATATAACAGCCGACGTTTGTGCTAACAGATAGATGGTCCATTTTTCTTTGTTGGCATCTTTTTTAATATTGTACCAACCTCGCCAGCAAATCCACTTAATCATTTAAGGGATGAAATTATACGGTTTTTCATACAAATACTACGAAAAATCAGTAATAGGGGATCGATTGGCTGGCGATAGTACCTCACTGCAAGCGAAGCCATTCATTCACTGTGCTGTAGGTGTCTTATGTTGGTCCTGTGTATTCCTTACTTACTAGTTTAGTTTAGAATTGTCTGACAGGTACCTAGATACTAGATTTTATCTATTTAGTCTGTTACGAAATTTTGCATTGCATCAAAGATGTTTGGCGTGAGTTATCATTATTGTCATCTTAAGATATTGTTTTTGACACATAAGTTTCAATGTACTATCGCAGCAAAAACCAACCCATTTAAGGGATTAACTTATACTAGATTTTCTTAGTATTTGTATAAAAAAACAGTATGACTTAGTTCCCTAAGTGAGTAGGTGGATCTGCTGGCGATAGTAGGTACCATAAATAAAAGTAAACTTTTAAACCAGAGTTCAGTAGGTCGTTCATCGACTCGATGTCTCACACTATAGACAGAGGAAAATAGTACAGTAACAGTATGAAAGTTCAGCCTTAAATCATTGTGATAATAATCGATTTTATAAAATTCCTTCGCCTCTGCAGGAGATAAATGAAATTTGTTACAAAAGTTCTTCGGATGGTTCTCGGTCACGATATTAAATTTATGCCATCAAGTGGCATTCAAAGAACGGACATTTAACTTGAAAATTTAAATCGGGAATTCAATATTACCGGGTAATAGAACCTGCATTTTCTAGAGTTTCCCCGAAATTATTCCTCACCGCGCTCGCACATCCACACTTCGGAATTTAATAAAACGATGTTTGTTACAATTTCACTCGACATTTTCATAATAGAATAAATCAATGTGTTAAAAAATGTGCGTCCAATATCGACATAGTAGGTAGCAACTGATGAAAGGAGGATGAAAGTGTTTGCAACCATGCAGAATATCTCCACAATTAGTACATCGTTCTTTGTACGTAGGTACCTGGAAAAGGTAAGTAGGTAACATTAACTCACTTAGGTATATTTAATTATAGTTCTGAAAAAAAATCATTGCTGTTTATTATTTTATTGTAGCTATTTTTCAGATGCGAATTAGCTGCTTTCCTGTACAAAAATATAAATATGAAATTTCTTCGTTGTCGGGGAAGAAAGGACAGACAAACAAACACACTTTAATGTCGACTGTTATGTTCTTCCTTATAGGTACCTACATACTCTATCCCCTTATTATCCTAAGATATCTGCAGTTTGTGGCGGTATGTAAAATAGCAACAAGTTTGTAATTTGAGCTCTCTCTTTTCGTGTGGGACGCTGAAATTGGGCATTCTTGGTCTACTGATAAAAACTAAAGCTAAATAGTGGGTGGGTACCATCTCCCATAACTTTTCACCGCTTGACATCACCCCTTGGTACCTCGTTTCGATCGGTCGGCAGGTACCTTCTTGTCAAATTTCAGCTTTCTAGCAGTTGAGAATGCGAACCTCTCCGCTGAAACCAGAAACACCATCTCAATAATGTCTGTAATTCTGAGAATACATTTGCGCATGACGATCAATTTGTTGCTTAGGGTACAACATTTAAAGCGCACATAAATGTAGCTGAGAAATTAATTTTCTACGAATTCGCTCTGTTTCCTTTTGCATGTTAATATACTGTACCTACCTATTCAAAAACACCTTATATTTACCTAAATATTGAAATGTTCAAGCAAGCGTCAAAATAAATTGCAAACAATCGATGAACACAATATCCTACCTTTAAGTATACTCATACAGTAAAGAACAATAATTTTAAATTTCCAATGCTATGAATGAATGAATATCGCAATCGGTAAAACAGAACTCGTTTTCAAAGAAATCAAAATTTCGGGGCGGAATAATTATTTTTACAAAACGGCAGGAAGACAATGGAACGTTACGCTAACAAATGAAAAAAAGTCTTTGCAACTTGCTCGGAATATGAAATTACGAGATAATGATTTCCTACGGAAGGTCGGGGATCGAAGCGACGTTTTTCTCCTGATTTATTAAAGATTTCAGCAGGCAGTTAGCGACTTGTTTGGTTCTATTATGCTTCGCTTTACATTGCGTAGAGCGTCAACTGAAGGGCAATGCGAGCTTCTGTGTGATAGTAATGTAACTCTAAAATACAAGGGGTGAAAGCATGGCCACTGGACTACTGCCTGGTGGTTGAGTCCTTAAGCATGCGTTCGCCTTAGCACGACATCTAGAGTTATGGACTTGGTTCAGGAAATCGTGATTCGCGAGTAACATGTGGAATGGAAATGGGCTTTTACCGATGAGTGGGTTACAGTAGGGCTGAACAAGACTGAATCATAATTATTTTTCTTGATTACAATACGCAAAGATTCATTCTAAGAAAACATAACAAAGTTCTGAGCATGTCTGAAATTGCTTTCGTAAAGTTGTTTATGCCCTGCGGCTTTGATTTCTAACTGTACCTACAAAGTCTTACTTTCATAACCCCGAAAATTATGAATTGTCTAGCAATTTGTAGGTATGTTTTGTTTTATTTTCTTCAGTTATTTTTTACAAGCACACGTTCAGAGTTCAGAACTAGAACTTGCAAAGAGCAACGCGTATGCTGGATCTGGAAGAAATAACTGGCAGAAATCGCTAGATACAGACCTGGCAAAGCCCTAATTACCTATGTCGTGTTAAAGTGGACACTAGACAAGCCATCATGGTGGAGTAGACCCTACCTACGCGTATTTTATCGCATTTTCCGGCCTCTATTTTACACAGAGCCGAGGCTTTTGGCCTTTTAACCGAATAAAATAAATATCGCCCACCCCTAGAGCGCAGTGTTCACGGAGAGAAATGAGTATTTTTACCCGTAAACTAGGCGAGGCAAATTGATTTGCACTGCGATACGAATGGTTGGCTGCAAAGCGTTTCACTGACGTGTACGTAAATTACAAAGCCCGTCACGAGCGCGGGGTTTAACCGCAATCGGTGTTTCAGTCCGCGATTTCAGTTCTCATTATAACTACACACTTTGAATAGAAAGTGTACCTACCTACTACCTAGTTTTAATTACTAGCCATTAAAATATGAAGACTGATATATGTGAAGAAATACACCCAAATACTACAATACTTACGTACACGCGCCGCACCGACAATGTTCAAGATTGTACTAGAATTTTGCGGCGACTGAAATGTTGACTACCTATTTAGTTCTCATGTAGGTATATAGATGGAATTAGCCGGGAGTTATCTCCCATTCTACTGAAAAGAATCAGGCCAATTAAAATTAATATAACTTTTTTACAATTCCAGCGTTTTCACATCCAAATTAATTGTACCTAGTTGTGCAAAACAAATTACTTGTGTAAGCTACAAGTAATTGTTTTGCACCGGTGGTGTTCAAAAGCGATTCCAAATTTGCAATACAAATATTTTATTAAATTGGTTTCTGGACCCTGAGTCTGGAGCTACTGAATGCGTCAACATTTTATCCGAGTTCAGTTCATGATAACTTCATGTTCAATATAAGCAGTGTAGAAGTTTCATCTGACCCTATCGCATATGGAATCGGCGCTGTCTTAAGGTCTGGTTACATTTGATGAGAAATTTAGCTCTTAGCCACTTTGTGCAGTTACTGTTACATAAGTCAAACATTTGTGGATTTTGTCGGCTCAATCATATTTTGAACTATCTGCTTTCGTCAAAGAGAAGACAAAAGCCAGTCAAATAATAACTTACCGTTCGTCAAGCTTAGATAAAATTGCATTGACCCACAATGAATTGCATCATTGCATGTCATATTTAGCCAGAGTTTGCATAATGATGATGGGCGCTAAAAGATCAAAGAACTTTTATCCAAGTTTATTTATCGACTGTCTACAGCAACTGACAACTGTTAACTAAAGTCATCATCAGATCTGTGTATCCGCGTCTTTACAGGTCAATTCAAGTTGACGCGTTCGCCAACCACTCTCTGTGATTTGAATTAAGACTTGCCTGACGTCAAAGTAGCAATCGGGTGATGGGAGTCCGTATTTGCTTGTTGCCCACTGATAGACAATGTTTGAACGCGTGTTAAAAGATGTATTCATGTGTTCTAAACTATATCTACTGTGTATCCGCGCCTTCACACGTCAATTCGAGCTGAAGCGCGCGACGACCACTCTCTTTGAATTTAGAGTTGGCTGACGTCAAAGTAGGGATGTGACTTGGGTAATGAAAAATCGATTTTTTTATAATCGATTATTTCTGGTTGCATAAAAATCGATTTAAAATAAATCGATTTTTACTTAAAAAAACATCGATTTTTATTAAAAATCGATTTTTTCATTGTGCACCTTAATTTTATCAAAAAAAATGTTAGTTTTATCAAAGAGCCGAAATCTAAAATTTAAGACCGAGAAAATTGTGTATGAAAAGCCGAAATCTTAAATTTAAGACCGAGAAAATCGGGTATGGTGTGTTATAATTCATGCATGATCAAGACTTTTGGTAAAAGAATAGAGGCGAAAAAAAAACGATTGCAATAATTTTGGAAATTTTGAAAATATAATCGATTTTTAAATAATCGATTTTTTCTATTCTTTGAATTAATCGATTAAAATCGATATTTTTCAAAGAAAAATCGATTATTAAAATAATCGATTATTTTTTCACATCCCTGCGTCAAAGTGGCAATCGAGTGATGGAAGTCCGTATTTGCTTGTTGCCCACTGATAGCCAATCTTTGAACGCGTGTTGAAAGATGTATTTTAAAGTATATCTGCTGTGTATCCGCGCCTTCACAGGTCAATTCGAGTTGAGGCGCTTGGCGACCACTCTCTGTGAATTTAGAGTTGGCTGATGTCAAAGTGGCAATCGAGTGATGGAAGTCCGTACCTACGTATTTGCTTATTGCCCACTGACAGACAATATTTGAACGCGTGTTGAAAGATGTATTCATGTGTTCTAAAGTATATTTACCTACTGTGTATCTGCGCCTTCACAGGTCAATTCGAGTTGAGGCGCTCGGCGACCACTTCCTGTGAATTTTGAATTGGCTTATGTCGAAATGGCAATCGGATGATGGAAGTCCGTATTTGCATGTTGCCCGCTGATAGACAACGTTTGAACGAGTCTTCCTCTTTTCGAGTGGGACAACGAGCCGTCCAAGTGAAAGTGTTTTGTTTGATAATAAAATAAAATTCATAAGTACGTTTCCGGTTTAGATTAATACGCTAAGCATTAAAATAACAAAATTTGAAATATGTAAAACAAAAAAAAGGAAAGGAAGCTTAAGTTTTAATTACGTACCAACTTACTTACTAATGTGTGTTTACCTTGATTTTACCCAAATACTTTGATCCCATAATTTATTGACAGACGAACGCATCAAAAATTCAAAACGGGAAGCAGTTCCCTATTCCATATTGTAAACGAATTTCAATTAAAAATTAACAAGATAATGACCCTGTTTTAGAGGGATGTCGTGCATTTGCCCGACATTTGTGTCCTTATATTTTTTAAATAAAACTCTGCATTTAAAAGTAAATCCATTGGGAATGCTAAAAACATTTCAACCTTTACCTATGGAACTATTAATTCAATCATTCTACTACAAAACCAGAATGAGTTTAGTACGCTTGTCGGCCATTCGAATATCGGAAAATGCACATGGATAGATTTCTATCCGATTTTACTGTGGAAATATACCGGGCTAGCTTTACCTTCTGCATCGGGTAAATTCCAATAGGTACCTAGATAATAGAAACAAAATAGAACTCATCTAGGTACCGAGGAAAAACTGAAAAATTCTATCGTGGTACGTCTAGAGGATGCTTGTAAGTTTTCATCATTTCCCTGTAAGTTTTCATGATTTTTAAAATTATATTGTCCCTGTAAATACGGTTTGAAAAACATTATTATTTTTACTGAAATTTTCGTCAAAATGATACACCTACCTATTTACACATATTTATACAACATTCATGTCAATAAGCGCAAATAAGATTTTTTTAAATGAGACATGCCGCGTGCCAGCCAACCGGCAGACAGAGCGAAATGAAAAGGGTATTTTCTACCACGAATCTCGAAGGCAGTTTTCACGCACACTGCATAAGTTTCCGGTGTTTTGCCGGATCCGGTCTTTTAAAGAAAGTATATCAAAGAATTCAAGTCAAACTTCTCCACATCAAATTGCAGCTGTCATTTGTTTGGTAACTGGCACAAACTGCAATATCATCCAGTGAGTGTGCGATTCACAACAAGCGAGACGACGTTCAACCTCAAGTCTGTGTGTTCCCGCTGTCTCCGGTGACCGCGGACAACGACATTTTATTAAAATACTTATATTATTGTTTTGAACGGTATTATTACCGCGGTTAGGATTTTGTTTACCTAGAAATTACAAAACAATAGTTATAAGTATTGTTAACAACCGCGAAAATCTAAAAACATAATATATTTAATAAAATATACATAAATTCCGGTTGTGCTTGGTAAGCGCATTCCCGTTGAGTGTGGGGCAGACTGAACCAGTATCTTACCATGCCACGCCATGCCCCACCCTACCAAACCTTGTTTCGAAGGCGACAATAACACTTAGACGCGATTCCCCCTTTGGCGTTATCCTCATAATGGGGACAACGGTAAGCAAAACCAATATGACGTGACGGGGACACACTTACCGGGGACAACGGGAACGAACACACGCTCGAGTCATACGCTTTACCTTATTCACCTGCGACCTCCACACCCTCCACAATCCCATTGTTCCCGTCTCAACACTACTCGGTTGAATTTCAGTTTTAGTTACAAAATCCATTTTGTCCAAGCACACATTTCGTTTCAGAAAGACAAAGGAATTCGTTAGGGCGGATATTTGTGTTTCCATTTCTAAACTGCGAACTAGGGTTGCCGCTCGTTAGTGGACTATCTATAGCGTGAACTATCGATAGACTATCCAATGATTTCAAAAATATAAATATTATTTCCATAGTTACATATGCAGCAATAGTTTATCATGCAACAGTCAACGAGATTGTCTCACCGCCATCCATCGACGATTTTACTAACTACTAAGTGCCTGTTTATCTTTATAGTTGTCAAAAAATGCCTTTTATTGTCGATAGCATCGATACTATCGATTGTTTTTAAATCGATACTATCGATAGGCCTATCGACTGTGCAGGGATTTTAAATGAAAACTACAGATTTTATGGAGATCCGTAACCGTAACTATCGGATATTCAATATAAAAAGATATCCGTAACCGTAACGAAAACCGAAGTAAATTTTCGAATAATTCCGGATAATGACGATGCCTCAATAAGCCCCGTTACGACCAGTTGTTCTTGGGATGTATTGTCTGTTTTATTCTGTGGTTTAGTCATTCATAAATAACAATAATATGTTTTATTAACCAAAACATAATCGTAACCGAAACTATCCGAAACTTACGGATATCCGAAATGTTTTCATATCCTTATCCGTTAACCGATATTTTTTTTTAATATCCGTATCCAAAACCGTAACCGAAATTTCATAGCCATAACATCCCTGATGAAAACCATCGGTGGCAGTACTATCGATAGTTCAACAACACAACTTGGAACACGTTACACTGCTGTTCCCGGCAGCATTGCAATTTGAGAGTTAATGCCATTATTTCAGAATTTAAAAGTCGCTTTCACGAAGTCGCTAATATGTTAGCAATTGTGCTCCAGTCTGCTTTTGGCGTGCGCGGCGATTGTCAGAGAGAAGATTAAAAATTGTTCTGAAAATTTGTGCCAGTCGTGTTTCTTTCATTTTTGTTAAACTTTGTACTTTGTAGTTTGTAATTTCCGAGGTGAAAACTGAGGTAAATCTTTTTATGTTATGTACCTACGTAGTTGTGAGGGTTGCCGAGCAAGCACGCAAATCAAAAAGTTCTAAATAATAAACTCCCTATTTTGTACCATACTTCTTATAGAATAACCAGAAGAGCTTAAAAGATCAACTTACTCTGTACTCTCCGCGACGCTTTTCCTGCTGCACATCAATGACCTTCTATCTTCAGGAATTGTTGGGTACGCAGATGACAGTACTGTCACCGAGAAATATCTGTCCGGCGCAGGAGCCAGTGGTGATGAAATCCAAAGATTGAGAAAGGCTATGATTGAGCGTACGAGCCTGACGTTAAGTAACGTCTCCCAGTGGGGCGATGACAATCTCGTCAGCTTCAATGCTTCAAAAACGCAGGCGTGTCTTTTCTCCGCAAAAAAGAGTCCTTTCACCTTTTCTCCTACTTTTCGGGGTACATCTGTTCCAGTGACCAACACTCTTCAACTCCTTGGCATGGAGCTGTCCTCTGACCTCAACTTCAGCACCACCATCGAGTCCAAGGCTCAAATTGCAGCTAGAAAGTTGGGCGTCGTGAATAAAGTCAAGCGGTACTTCACGCCTGAACAGCTTCTAACTCTTTATAAAGCTCAAGGCCGATCTTGCATGGAGTACTGCTGTCACCTTTGGGATGGCTCGGCTAAATACCAACTTGCTGCACTGGATTCGGTGGAACGCAGAGCCAAGAGATTAATAGGCGATAAAAAGCTGGTGGCGACCAAGCTTCACAGCCTGGCTCACCGCCGCAAGGTTGCTTGCCTATCGGTCTTCTACAGATTGTACTTCGGAGAGTGTGCGCGTGAGCTGCATGAGCTCATACCACCGTCTCCTTTCTTCCATCGGACATCCAGACGCACGGCCGGCTACCATCCGTTCTTAGTTGATATACCCACATTACGCACTAAGCGCTTCAATTCATCTTTCATTATGCGCACGGCTAAAGAATGGAATTCCCTGCCTGCGTCTGTATTTCCGAGTGCATATAACCTGAATCTCTTTAAGTCTAGAGTGAATAGGCATCTTCTGGGCAAGCTCGCTCCACCGTAGATCCCATCTCTGCTCTAGGGTAAGATTGGGGTCAAGAGTAAGCCCATCATAGATAAAAAAAAAAAAAACTTACAGTGTCACCTTTTCAAAAAACCCTATCAATTACTAATAATATTTAAGTTACTTAAAAACATTTCTAACCGCAGATGGATGGATAGGTATTTGTCGTATAATGAGGACATAGCTCTGCTATCATTATTCTGTTGTACTGATTTGTCAACACAGCTCAGCATAGGTAGATATTAGAGACATCTGCGCATTTCTTTGCCGATTTGACCGATTGGTAAAGCAAGGTATTTTATTTTGTGCTTTTCAATATGTACATTCTCGCAGTCACAAATTAACAGGAACGTTTCATCATTTACCATGACTCTGCCAAAACTTTAACCCAAATTACGCCCTAAAGTGGTGTGATGGGGTGAGAAGGGCTGGAATGTGGTGTGAAAGTCATTAAAACCGTTTGTACATTCATCGGTCTTTTGCAAGACGAGGGACCGTGAATATAATGAGCGAGATCCTTTCGTTGTCACTTGTACAGTCAAGCTCAGTCTGAGTTAGACAGTTTGGACACAAGAAAGAGAATTTACAGAAGGTTCACTCGATCCTATTTAGGATTTTGAGATTGTCAGTTGTTACATGGCCTGTGTTGCTACTGTCAAAAATGTCAAAGTATAAGATAATCAAAACAGCAAAAACTGATAGAAGAACGTCACAATGATTCTGAGCCAATTTTAATCCAAGATATATGATGTTCGTAGCAACCATCTTCTTATTAGTTACCTTGATACAGTCAAAAGTCAGTTAGCGTCAAAATCTTCGCTAATACTGAGTGGAGTGAGCCATCTGTAAAGGCTCCCCGCGCGCCGTTTCCCTAATTTGTGCTTCCGTTGTCACTGGTACAGTCAAGCTCAGTCTGGGTTAGACAGTTTTGAGTTAGGGCGTTTTTATGCCACGCTCATAATAATTGGCAGTTCTAACCGGATGTGAACTCGATTGTAATGTGTCGAGTGTCGACAAAAACGTGCATTACATCCACCAAAGCTTTCATACTCACCTGAAGGGAGTTGAAATGAAATGTTTTTATTTATCTTCAGAACGCCGATGAACGACCCGACAAACCTTTGTAACAAAACCCATACTATTAATTAGAAAGATACTACATGTGAAAGTGAAACTGTTTTTTCTTCTTCTTCATATTATACTAATGATATTTTGCTACGAAATCGGATGATGCATCTGTCTTCCCTTCGGTTTGCGTAACACACGTAGTTAAAAATACTAAAAGTACATATTCAAAACTATCGCAAAATAATAATTATCAAAAGATAAATAGTAGATACATGTTTCGCGCGATATTGCTGTTTTTTAAAGCCTGTTCGAAAATAACAGAATAACAGCTGCATGCGGCACTATGTGTCATGCATGATGTGCAGTATATCTATGAGGTTTTATACAACTAATTTTGTTAATAATTAATTACCACGCCGGTTTTCTGCCGTAAAATCTTGCGGTACAAGAGAGAGAGCAAATGACACATTGTGACATATGCACGCGGCGCCGCCGTGTGCCACGCATGATTTTATGCAGCGTATGGGATATTCATTATACAACTTCTTTCTTTCGTCAATAGAACAAAACTGACTATCATCATACATACATACATACATACATATATCACGCCTTTATCCCTTGCGGGGTAGGCAGAGCGTCAACGGCCGTAATAGTACGGTCGTTATCGCCACGTCTGACACATATTTGAGGGCCGTTTTAGCTATTGTCGTGTATCGCTATAGTGACAGGTTGTCAGCCTGTCGCCTAAAATTGCAATACACATGACACCCTCGAGTCCTTTAGTCGCTTCTTACGACACCCACAGGAAAGAAATGGGGTGATGCTATTCTAAGCCGGCATCACACGGCATTCTAAGCCGGCATCACACGGCACACTATCATCATCAATCGCAAAATCTTACAGTGCATTCAAGAAGCACCAACATCAGCATAGGTATATGACGTCACTTAGGTAGTAAGTACATTTCCACTCTTTAGCCGTTCATATTTCGACGGAATACCTATTACCGTAAACTACGTTTTACCTATTATTGAAATGAAACGCTCAACGCTAAGGCTAATATTTTTGAGGTGATTTGTACAATATAAATATATAAATACATATATCACGCATATATCCCTTGCGGTAGGTGGGCTTAAAAACCAAGCGACAGCGACAACGACGCGCGTCGTTGCCGCTGTCAAATGACTGGTTTGTATGGGTTTGTATGGGGAACCAGAAAAACCGAGCGACAGCGTCGTTGCGGCGCGCCACGACGCCGTCACGTTGACAGCGCGCTGAGAAGCTTAGAGTTTGTATGGGATGCGGTCGGGTTTTTCTACAAGACCGCAGCGACAACGACGCCGTCAAAATTTGACGGCGACAACGACGCGCGTCGTTGTCGCGTCGCTTGGTTTTTAAGCCTATCTTTAGGCAGAGCGTGAACGTTTATAAAAACGGCCATTTATTTATAGAACTCTCTCTATTGTTGAGTAAGTGCATGACTGACTACAATATTATTTGTTACTAACCTGCCGAATTCTACCGATACATGCGAGAATTGAACTATGATTTTTTGAAGACTTATTAAAACTGAAGATAAATTAGCTAGCTAGCTGTACATTTATCTTTTTTAGGAATATCTCTGGCTAGACCCCACCGCTGGCTTAAAATTTACTTTAAAAAGATTGAAGATACTTTAAGTGACAGATGATAAATTGTGCCTTGACTACAGATCATTTATAGTCCTCCCACAATGCATTTATGGATGACCTAAAGAATGGCACAATTTCCACTGATAAATAAATCATTCTTAGTAGACAGATATCCTTCTGTACCTATAATCCTATTCCATGGCATCAAAAATTGTTAATACTTATCAATTGTTTCAAAAAGGTACTGTGAGAAATTGTACTATAGTGTCTCGCAGAATTGAATTCTAAGCCAGAAAGTACCTTATTCTAGACTGCTACTTAGTTCTCGAGTCACTTTCCAAGTAACAGAACCTTTGAATGGGACCCAAACACTTGAATAGTCTTTGTTACTCGTCTACTTAATTTGGTCTAATACGGCTTTAAGAGCAGTGTCCTGTACGCACATTAACATGTAATTAGGGACTTGGCTACATTTTTATGAGTTTGTTGCTGTCCGACCGTCTTTTCCTTAGAGTACTTATACATACCTAAGCAAGCTATAGAGTGCGCGTATCGCTCCGCGTCGTACTGCCAAGCGTGAGCAACTGTCCTATAGATACATACGTCAAATGTAGGACAAATATAGTGCTGCCACTATCGTTTCGCTAATAATTAACAGAGAGGTTGTGTTAGAAGTAATGCCACCCGTTCATACCCAGTTAGGCGCACTTTATACCTACCTACTCCATAGTCTTTTCCTTGTGGTTCAGAATTTAGAATAGCGCGATTCCATTTCTACGCCAGTTTGTCGAAAAACGGCCGAAGGATACATCGATCAAAGGACTAGTCTTCAGTGTTTCCTGCGACTGCGCCATCTTTTCCTGCGCTCGCCAACCTGGCTTCCATGCAAGACCAACAAAATTGCAAATCTTTGTTCAGCAGTGGACTGGTGTGTTTGTCGGCGTAATGGTTCGCAGCGGTTCTAGATTGTTCCGTAACATTAGCGAGATCTTTTAGAAAATTGATTGACACCAGAGTTTGTCAGGTCGTACGGTGACTCAATGTCCCAAAATATATCAAGAAGTAGATTAAATCAGTTTTATGCCACTTTGTTTCTCTAAAAGATCAATTGCGAAGACTTTTTAAAGACTGCGTTCCAACTGGTTCTAATCTAATCTTAACATATTACGTCTAGAAGAAAGATAATTCTGTTTAATGTTGCTAGAACGCCAGTTCTCAGACAGTGGCCGGGTAATAGCGCCCACACACTCGATTACGCGTCTAATACCGCCATTAGAGCTAAGAATACAGCGTCTACTGTAGGGTATAACAGGGAGTCGGTAGGGAGTCGTAGTTTTAAGAGATTGAACTTGCTAATAGGTACGAAATTAATTTTGTTAGAACACAAAATCTTGCAGCAGAATAATTTAGCAATTTTTTATGACCGGCCGCCTGCCTGACGTCAACCCTCTTTGGGAATGCTATTGTATGTACCTAGGTGGCATCACCACCACCATGCGCTTGACCACAGTCGACAGATATTCAGCCGAGGTCAAAAACTCTACGTCGCTTTTTACGAAGCAGACTAGTGGTGGCAGAATGCTTAGCTGCTACCACACGTTTTCAAGTAACCCAGTACCACATACGGCAAGTATTCCCAGGCCAAGATGATTCTTAATTTTTTACTTGTGAATATCGCTCAAATTTAAATAAAAAGACATGCACGATGAAAAGTAAGAGCAATCTTTTGCAAT
Organism: Phthorimaea operculella; assembly: GCA_024500475.1. Taxonomy (NCBI): domain Eukaryota; kingdom Metazoa; phylum Arthropoda; class Insecta; order Lepidoptera; family Gelechiidae; genus Phthorimaea; species Phthorimaea operculella. The sequence goes on along the minus strand of JANFCV010000002.1, from coordinate 3,892,217 downwards.
GGTGTCAGTTCGCACCGAGTGCCTGGATAATGGCGTCCGCACACTCGATTGCGCGTCCAATGTGGTTGTTCGTTTAATAGTGTTCATTGCCTTTGCCACCGTCGCATCGGCTCAACGTACTGGCTTCCCAAGCTGAAATGAAGGTTCTATACCGACAGCTTTTTAAGTAATTTACTGCCAAGCCAAACAAGTGTATACTGAAGAGAACACTCTAGAGGTAAAAAGTTACATGTTTGTTTCAATCTAGCACGTGTTTCAATACGAGCACTTTATGTTTGTTGCAGCTAAGAATCATAGTAAAACATTAATATTCATTTGACAGATTATAATAAGTCGATACATCCATAGAAGATTCTTGCTTGTTTAGGTAAATCATACGTCATTTCTGTGAGTTAACGACAAAAAGGAAATTGTAAGATAAGTAATTATTGGAATAACTTTTATAACATTCGATTATGACTAGTAAATTTAGATTTTCTGGATCTTTTTTCGATGAACCACATTTCAAAAAAGTTCGTTTGGAACTTCTTCAAAATCAAATCGTTTTCATGACTGAAAAAACAAGCACAACTTTTAATAGAGTTTTTCTGATACCGTACTTTGAGAAACTAAACTCATTAATAAACTACAAACATGAAAAACAGCATATGCATGATATTTACCTGTTTATTGCGCAAATTCTAAAGGAAACGGGTATGTTATAAATTTCAATTTCAAACTCATTAAAATTTTAATATGCTTCTAGCTTTATACCTACATAGAACATTAGTTTGTTGAATACCGTTATCAAAAATTGTAGCGAAAAAGGTAGAGCACGACTCTATGTTTGTCTAAAAACTTATTTATATCGTGTGAGATATTAAGTTATCAAACAACCTGATGAAAATTGCGGTGTAAGAATTTTTAACCGTCTACCACCAATAATAGCAGTACTCTTATCTACATGAACACCTTGTTCTGAGTAACAACCATCCTAAGTAGTGACTTTTACCATTCTTATATTACTTGATAGATAGACAGCAATGGAATTTGACAATTTAGCGTACCCTCCGAAGCACGAAACCACCCTTTATACACATAAAAAGTGGTTAGTTCAGGCAATAATCATCATCATCATCGTCCTGCCATTATCCCAAATCAGTTCGGGTCGGCGCAACATGTTTTGTTAAAACAAGCAAGAATGTCTAACCAAAATTAAAATACATTGCAGATTTCTGCTGCGTCAATGCTCGTTTTCGCCATTGCAGCACATCGCCTTATTTTCATTATAAACACTCTATATTTATAAAATTGCTTCGAGCACTCTTATCGCAAACTGTGAGAAGAACACGTAAAGTAACTAAGTACAACCAAAAACAAACAATCGACACCGCAACTTTCAGCCACTAATCGAAGTTTGAGTGTTGCCAGCTCCCGCGGAGGCTCCCGCTAATGTGGTAAAACAAATTCACTCGTTAACCCACTGAGTAAGACGCGGCCGCACACAATAACCACATTGGATACCGCAAAAAGGGTCGCTAGTTGCGCACCGACCCACGAACCGTTTATGACTTTTCGTGTTAAGTACCTCTGTATAGGATTGTGTTCCTTTGGTGAAAACTGAGCTACTTAGGTAAGTGGTAAAAAACTATACAATTTAGCGAAATATTGCTGGTAAAATGTGGCATGGAGAGAAGATAAAATCATAATCTCAGCGACTTAAGTAATGAATGCACGAAGCGAAAGGGCCTTACCACAAAAAAGGTTAAAATTAATCTTCTTACAAAAAACGGTAGACAGACAAGCGTTCAACGCGTGTCTAACTTTTTTGTGTAGTAAGGCCCAAAGTATTTTTCTTTGTTATTCAAAATAATAAGAGTGGCGTGAAAGAGGGGAGGCGTTTGCCCAGCAGTGGGACACTATACGGGCTACGTAAAAAAAAAATTAAGGTTTACAACAAAATATAGTTTCTTAAGCATTCATTTTCCATTCTTAACAAACTGCAGTTTCTTAAATAAAGTCTCAAAATAAAAATAAAGCACCTACTTCTGCGCTATTTCCCTAACAAGTTGTACAGGCAGACCGGAACGCGGCGCGCCGGAACCGGCCGAACATTTCGCACGCAGATACGGATCTCGGACCGTAAAAAGAAGTAAATATACAGTGGACCAGTCCGCGACTTGAGTGTGCACTGCGTAGGGATGGGAAATGATAATCAATATTTCCATAACCATACTCCATATATACTAATATTATTAATTCGAAGGTAACTTTGTCTATCAGTCCGTCTGTTACAGACAGACTGCTACGCTTTCACGACTTTACTACTGAATCGATTTGACACAATGATTGCTCGTACACAGAAGACGGTTATAGGCTACTTTTCCTACCACTAGAGGGTCTGGAGTACCTGATGTAGACCACCAGGTGTAACACCCACCAGGAGCCCAGCTCAACTAGAGGTATAGGAGATACAGATATGACTCCAAAGTAAAAGCTTTTCAGCTTGATGGAACGCTTCTGCTGGCGAATACACATCAAAGGTTTCGAGTACCTGATGTAGCCCACCAGGTGCACCCCAAGCAGTCCAGCTAAACTATGAGAGATACATATATGACTCTGAAGCAAAAGCTGTTCAACTTTATAGGACGCTTCTGCTAACGAATATACATGGAACGAAGGTATAGAAACATAATAAAGATAAATGTAACTCCTAAGCAAAAGTTGTTCAGCTTGATGGTGAATAGGTACATATAGAAGGTTTCGAGTACCTGATGGAGACCACCAGGTGCACCACCAAGCTCCCAGCTAAACTATAGAAGATAGAAATATGACTTCAGAGCATAAGTTGCTAGAAATGTAAAAGCTATGGTATGCGAAATTTCTTACGAGATTCCCTTCCTTATGTCAGTTATTTTTAATGTAGGTACTTATAGTCAAGTTAAAAATGTATATATTTTTTGTACCGATGTATTTTTATTTTTCTTCTTGCGCATTACAAATAATCGATTATTAGAAAGATCGATTTTGGGTACAGAAAATGTTGAATTGAAAATCACGTCCCTGTGCCACTGCCCACTGCATAAATTGCCCTCTATCTGGTCATCGCCTGACCCTTAATGGCCACAAGGTGGACAGATCGTTATCGCCAAATGGGGATTCTGGTGGCCACTTTAACGATACAAGGACTTTTTGTTGCTCGTTTGTGGTGCTAATGTAAAAAGGACTGCTGTTTTGTCGACGCCTCGCGATAAGTGATTGATATATTGCGGTTTGTTCTTAGCACAGCTGAAAGTAAATTATGGGGCTTGCCTGGCGTGAATAGAGCTTTTTAAGTTTAACTACTAAAGCGAAATAAGTAAGTAGGTTAGGTAGGTATTTTATATAGTCAAGTCACTTAATTGGTAGGATATAACCCTGTCTTCTGTCTCGTTCCGACCCGATATAAATATTTCTGGCATTTTTTGCGGGGGGAGTGTAAATCTGCCAAGTTCATTTAGTGCTGGGATTGAAAATTTCGATACTTTATAATTTATATGTACGTTTTTTTACCAAAAGATTATTTCTAGTCAAAAAGAAATAATTGAAAAATAATAAATAATTCAATTATTTCTTTTTGACTAGGAAGCAAATTTTTATTATGTTTTTTTTAATTATTTCTTTTTGACTAGAAATAATCTTTTGGTAAACGCTTTTTGGGCACAGAAAATTTAATTGAAAGTCACGTCCCTGTGTCACTGCCCCAAAAATAAAAAAATGTTTTGCTAACCGATGTGTTTTTTTATAATTATATTTTTCTTCTTGACCTGAAATAATCGATTATCAAAAAAATCGATTTTCAGGTCCAGAAAATTTAATTGTAAGTCACGTCCCTGTGCCACTGCCCATTGCATAAATTGCCCTCTATCTGGCCATCGCCTGACCCTTAATGGCCACAAGGTGGACAGATCGTTATCGCCAAATGGGGATTCTGGTGGCCACTTTAACGATACAAGGATTTTTTGTTGCTCGTTTGTTGTGCTAATGTAAAAAGGACTGCTGTTTTGTCGACGCCTCGCGATAAGTGATTGATATATTGCGGTTTGTTTTTAGCACAGCTGAAAGTAAATTATGGGGCTTGCCTGGCGTGAATAGAGCTTTTTAAGTTTAACTATTAAAGCGAAATAAGTAAGTAAGTAGGTATGTATAGTCAAGTCACTTAATTGGTAGGATATAAACCTCCCTTTTCATCATAGATTAACGTTGTCTTCCGTCCCGTTACGACCCGATATAAATATTTCTGTCATTTTTTGCGGGGGAGTATTGCCAAGTTAGTGCTGGGATTGAAAATGTCGCTACTTCATAATTTATATGTAAGTAAGTATGTAGCCTAGAGAAAAATTAAGAAAGCTACGTAGCGTGTCACCCCAATAACCCAGTTTGTTTGTTGTGAGCAAGACACGGAGATTCCCCGAAATTGCTCTGTCATCAAAAAGGCTCACTATTTCGCAACAAACCCAAGACCGAGACGGTTTATTCTTGGCAAACATGCCGGCTAAAGATCAACGAACTAACATTTTGTGTAACATTGTTCTATGTTAAAAGCTTTATGAAATTTTCTGGATGAAACTAGGTTAGAGTGAACGTTACTTATAGCCAAGTCTATCCTAAACAAAGTGACCCGTCAAGTGGCAAATTCTGGTCACCCTGGCCTGAAGGCACGCCTACTGAGTCCAAAGGTCCAAACGCCAATGTCCAGTTAACTAAGGCTAAATAGCGATCATAGTGCTACTTAGATGTTATCACAGGGAACGTTGCTGTCTATACCTTGTTCTTATTTCTTGGTAGCCTTTTACGGCACCGACAGGTAACTGCAAATTAGGTGCTTTTACTACACCGACAGGTACCGACATCACAAGGCAACCGCATCGGTAAAGTAATAAGTTTCGCAAAAGAATTAAACAATCGCTCTATTGCGTCTTCTGCTTCGCTATTATTCGATGATGCCGTGTCTACAGAATGCTTTGTCTGTGTTCAAGATGTTTGCGTGACTAGTTACAATGTATTCTCGTCTTGAAAAGGATTCAGCGAGCGTATGTCTTTTACAAAGTACGTGATTGTTTCAACACGTCCCGCGTATGCCGGTTTAAGGCGAGTAGTGTGGTGCCACTTTAAGAAAAAAATATCATTAAAATAACTTTTCCTATGCCCAAATATATGCCAGCGCTATAAAATATTCGCTGTGAGTGAATTGAAAAGTTTCAAAAAACGGCCACTTCTCCGATGATCTCTCTCCGGCCGGTTTCGGCCATGGCGAAAACTTCTACTCCTGATCAAGTCAGCGCTGATGCGCTCGTTCTAACACTAATTGTTATGGTAATTATGATTTAAATTACCATTACGTTGTATAATTTTATTACGTTGAGTTTTTAGGATATCGTTGAATTTTATGATAACACCAAAGGCTCAGCCATCAGGCGCAACATTCTCCAGCATTGCCTTAATTTCTAGTACGTACAACCTTAACAAAAAAAAGTTTTTTTTACCTAATGTGGAGCTACTGCTCTGGCACCACTACCCTTAAGTTGTGCAACTGGTACGGCGATGCCGTTTGGCGCTCGTAAACATGTAGTTACCTACTACACTGTTTTACTACAGTTTGATACCGCCACTTCAATTTATGAGAACACTTAGTTTAACTCTTTAAGACCGGCAAGTGCTTTGCAAGCGTGTTCAGTGATTGTGTCAAATGTTCTACTCCTTCCATCTACCTACTACTTGGTAGGTATTATAAGCAACATAACACCTAAACTTTCCCATTGAGTACCACTACCTGTTGTTCCCACAAATTAAATAAGGTACAAGTGCAGGTTATACAACAAACACACGTAACATCCGTATGTGCGTTATTTTACCGTATCTACTCCCAGATTTCATATAAAACTTTTAACTTCACTGACACCGGTGGGAAATAAATGCGTAGTGATGTTGTATGCCTTGTGTTTTGATGCCGGCTTCAAATAGCAACACCTTATTTGTTTCACAAGTACAGAAGCTAGAATATAATATTGAAACAACGAACAAAGCTTTTACTTAAGCCTGAAGCCACACCTGCGTTTCAGGGTTCGTTTAATTTAAAACCAGAACAAGGAGGAAAAGTTTAAGATGCCAGCACAAAGTAAGTATTGGCGGCGGCCAATACAGAGGGACGGCTACAAGGAAACGTCACTACATTCACACACACACACACACCTTTACACGCCGTCATTTACGCGCGATCTCGAACCGTTTTGAACCGGCTAGTAGCGAGAGCGAATGTAAAACTGTTAACAGCTTTCGGTTATTATTTATTATGTGGTTCGGAGCAAGTGGACGGCCAAATTACGACTCTTAAGTGTAAATATTTTTGTAAAGCGTGTCATGGTGTAAGTTTGATATGATGTAAGTAATGTACCTACCTAAGTACGTTTGATTCAGGTGCCGCTTTTCATAAAATCAGAAAGGAAAAGAGAACCCTAGAATGTAGGTATAATTGATCAGGAAAAGAAGCGAGATGTCCTTCTGTGATTCTCTATTTTGTGATGCCAGCGATGAAGTTAAAATAAATCAAAATGATTGGGAAAGTTTAAATGGGCACCTGGAATATTAATTAAGCTTAAGCATATTAATAGGTGTCAGTAAATATTTTAATCAATCACGAATGCTGAGAGCAATTAATCAAGATGTCAGTGTTTTGGTTAATTTGCAGTATCGCTTTGAGTGAGAGTTTTTGCCATACCATCTACTTCAATATCTAACAAATATTAACACACTTCAAAGTTTTGGGTAGGTAAGTAGGTACCTATATAATTTTGGAAAGCGATTTCGCTATCTATACAAGGGACGTTTCTATCGACTGAGCCACCTTAAACAAACTGAAGATAATGAAGCGCAGTTCAATCGCTTTTACGCGGTTTGCACTTGACGAAAGAACCCACCCAATAAAAATAATATAAACATACATACATAAATCACGCCTTTATACCCTGCGGGGTAGGCAGAGCGTCAACGGCCGTAAAAATACGGTCTTTATCGCCACATCTGACAAATCTTTGAGAGCCGTTTTAGCTATTGTCGTGCATCGCTATAGTGACAGGTTGTCGGCCAGTCGCCTAAAATTGCAATACACGTGAAACCCTCGAGTCCTTTAGTCACTTCTTACGACACCCATAGGAAAGAAATGGGGTGATGTTATTCTAAACCGGCATCACATGGTAAAAATAATGCTCTATCTATTCTATTTCCTACTGAGACCTAGTGGCACAGAATAAAAAATAGTACTACAGTAGTGAAGCTCAGTAAAAGACTTAACACAATCAACTGATAACTCGAACACGCAACCGCGCTCCTGCAGTGCCTGCACTATCGCTCAATGACAATAAACTTTAGCAATAAAACGAACCGAGTCTACTTTCGAGCTGTGAAGTGCTACTTACAGTTGCTTAGAGAAAATAATTTGATACAGGAACCCCTCGAAAGTGCAAAGTTGGGGTTGATTTCTGAATAGGTAGTCGTCATTTGATTTCGCGCACGAAATCGCTCTTACATAGGCAAAATCCTGTGCGTTAATTTTACACGCGCTCTATCACAGACTTCAACACAAAAAATAATTAAATAAATAATGCTTTTTTACCCGACTGCTCCATAAAGAGGATTTTTTGAATGTCACATTTTCACGTGTTTTGTGTGTGTACCTATGCGTAGCTATGTCTTGAGCTTGTTATCTTTCGGCATTTCGTGTGTGCGCCGTGCTCCCTTTACTATATTTTGGGCTACCACCAGCAAGACATTCTTTCGTGTGAAAAAAACGAAACCGATGCCTCGCTTTTGGAATTTACGAGATTTGCCGCAGCTTAAAAATGTTTGCCGAGCCTTCGGGCCGACACGACTTCATTAGAGGGGCCCGGAATATTGTTTATTATTAATAAGAATAATAAGCAATCTGATTTTTCTTTTAATTTCTAGCATAATCAAGGCCTTAATTTTGCTAAGTACTCACTTAGGTACTAATGGAATTCAGAAAACTAATTATTACTTTTTCTTTCTTTTTATCTAACGCACTACCTCTTTAATTACAGGGACTTGCACCCAGTGCAAAATATTTAATTTTATGAGTTTCCCAATATATGCTTGCTCTTGCTACCCAAAAGTGATGAAGATACCTAATTACCTATTCTCTTGAAATACTGAAAAGTTTGAAAGGCTGTAGAGAGTAGACGAAACTAAGCAACAACAGAAAATGGTGCGCTCAGCGGAGAGGTAAACTTTGCACTAACCTACTTGTACCTACTTCAGTTTGGCTATCGTTGGACTACGAGCGCTCTAGAGGTGTAGTGGTTTGTCTATCTCTGCTGAAAATGAAGGAAACGTTTTAGTTGTGGAGTTGAGTTCCATTTACGTGCGTACGAAGGTCACAGATTTTAATACTTACTCCGATACTTCAGTATGATCCGTCCTAGAGTGGCAAATGAATGACTTTCGATGGAAAATCTTGAACTACAAATTTTACGACGGAACTTTGTTTGGTTTAGACAAACTTCGAATTTCGTAAGTATATCAAAAACGATACATTGTACAAAATGCTGTTTTACCTACTAGACAATGAAAGCTAATTAAATTCTCTACATATTATTTAGTCGTGACGGTTTTTACCAATTTTAATTTTATAAGACTTAGAATTTTCTTAAATTTATAAAGCTCATGGCTGGATAATAATTTAGAACAGGTAAAAACTGACAAGAGTAGCATTTCATAAGCTTTGATTGTCCAATACAAATATATTTCATACAACGCACCGATTTCAAAATAAAAACAGATAATCAAATATTGGGAGCTTCTTTGTGCTTCCCCCAAGGCACCCAGCAGTGCTCAGTGAGAGGTATTTTAGTATATTTATTTGTCTTCCTAATATCCCAACAAAGTTCCGTCGTTAAATTTGTAGTTCTGGATTTTCCAACTAGAAATTCTTATGAGCACTCATTTACCACTCTATTCCGATTTAGACTACTTTGTTAAGCACACCATTTTGTCAATCCACACTGCAGTGTTCTGAATCAAACGTTCCGCATTCTAGGAAACCGAAACTAAATCTTATAATAATACTAGCTTTCCGCCCGCGGTTTAACTCGCGGTATTTATATCTGTTTACTCTAATAAAAAAGTTTGAAATACATTGTCTGATACAAATTAAACTGGAGGTGGAGTTCGACTACTCGACATTAGATGGCGCCACTACTTGAGGGATTGCAAAAGCCCTTATATCTTTAAAAATACGTCGTTTAAGTTAAAACGGGAACTTTCTTGTTCGAGGGGGGATAAAGAGCTATTGCACTATATAAGTCCCTTTATCGTACCGGGAATCCTTTTAAAGTTTTATCGGCACATACATTTCATCAACTTAGTTTTATTATATATAATGATTTTATTACTGGTTCAAAATGTCAGGTTTAGGTTCGGTTTTTCGTTTAGTTAGGTGCTTGCATAAGTATCAACACCTAGCTTATTAACGAATCAAACAACCTATCAAAACTTAGGTACTTACAACCAATATTCAGGATTCATCCAAATCTGACTTTACTAAGTACTCTCTATCTATTACTGAAACAGTTCTATAAACTTACCTAACTACAATAATAGTGAGTAGTACAAGTTCTATGAGGTGTGTAAGACGAGGTAACAGTTCCAATAGTGAGCTCTTTGTACCGCATGAAACTTGGATAGAGTTTGTCTCACTTACACCAGCTTACGCCCAACAACTGTTCTGTTATAGTTTCAAACGTAGACAGACCGATAAATGTAATTCCGTACGGATGAGTCATTTCCATGTCTCGTTCAGGCACGTTCAGGCAAGGCAAGTACCTAGCAGCAACGGACGATACGTGTGGGCTCCGCCTAAGACTTAAACTTATACCAAAGTAACACAGGCTACTTTTTACCGCTGGCAAACTTCTAATATCTAGTTAGCTGGTAGAAAGAAGAGCTATTGAATTGAAATAACACATGTAGCATTGGCTGCTAAACGAGATAGCTCCCGAATTTTGCGAATTTTCCACACCTAAAAATTTTGTCGGAAAAAAAATGTTTTGTATAAGATATTTAATTTGAAATCCCCAATTCTGAAAAAAAATACAGTTAGTTTAGTTACCTACTGATGGAGCAATGTAAATAGGCCTGAAAATATTCGGAGAGTTTACGTTGAAAATGAACATCGGTTCTTACGTAATCGAATTCCTGTTAAGACAATTGGTTCAAATAAAAAACTAATTAATACGTCTAATTTGATAAGAATAATTATACCTACACCTACATAATCAATAATCATCTCATCATGGTGTATAATTTATTCAAAACAATAAAAAAGTAAGTAAAAGCCACAATACAAATAACGTGTGATTTGTTTGGTTTGATGCGCTGTTTTTATGTGGGGTTTTGTAAACTCCTTTAGTCAACTACATCCGGTAAAACACCGGAAACAACTGCGGTGCCGAACCGTCAAAACTTTACCATCGATGCCAAAAACAGCGCCTAAATAGGAAACTCATTAGCGTGAGGACATTACGGGCCATTATCCTATTAATGTCGGACGAATGATAGCGCCGATACTTATCCGCGTGACTAATGTCCGAAACGCACGGAATATTAATTGACGCCCGCGATTTATCACACAGGAATATCGTCGGAGCAAAAATGTTGGGGCTGGTAATTTTAAGCTCAGATCATCAAGAATGGGCAAAAAGGAATGGGCAGGAGCGTTCCCTATAAAATAAACATCTCGCACTCCGCTCGTCAATTCGCCGTCCAGGTTTGGTGAGTATGGCCAGTATTGGTGAGTATATATAGCTAAGTCGAGCAGTGGACTATTATGGCTGCTAAGGGAATGATAGCGCCGATACTTATCCGCGTGACTAATGTCCGAAACGCACGGAATATTAATTGACGCCCGCGATTTATCACACAGAAATATCGTCGGAGCAAAAATTTTGGGGCTGGTAATTTTGCTTAGATTATCAAGAATGGGGAAAATGGAATGGGCAGCAGCGTTCCCTGTAAAATAAACATCTCGCGCTCCGCTCGTTAATTCGCCCGCCAGGTTTGGTGAGTATGGCCACGAGTATACCCTCCGAAAGAAGAAGAGCTAAGTCCAGCAGTGGACTATTGTGGCGGTTAAGGGAATGATAGCGCCGATACTTATCCGCGTGACTAATGTCCGAAGCGCACGGAATATTAATTGACGCCCGCGATTTATCACACAAAAATATTGCAAGCACCAAATGCTGCATGCTGGAGCAAAAATTGTAGAGGCTTAGAATAGCATCATCTCAATCCTAATATAAGTTTCGTACAAAGTGACTATGGGATAATTGTCAGGGAATGGAATGGGCAGCAGCGTTCCCTGTAAGACTTCGCTCGCCAATTTGTCCGCTAAGCTTGGTGAGTATGGCTATACCCTCTGATACGGGGAGGCGTATGTCCCATATACCGATACTTACCTTTCCTTGTGACTAATGTCCGAAACGCACTGATTATTATTTGACGCCCGCAATTTATCACACAGAAATATTTCCGTAGCAAAAATTTCGTGGCTGGTATTTTGCCGTGTGATACTGGCTTAGAATAGCATCGCCCCAATCCTAAAGATGTGTCGTAAAAGCGACTATGAGATAATTGTCCAGGGAGTGGGCAGCAGCGTTCCCTGTAAGACTTCGCTCGCCAATTTGTTCGCTAAGCCTGGTGAGTATGGCCATACCCTCCGATAGAGGAGGCCCATATCCTGCAATGTACTGCTGTGGCTGCTAAAGTAAGGTAAAGAGAATCATAGTACCGATACTTACCTATCCTTGTGATTGTGACTAATGTCTGACGCTTCACTTCAATCCTACGTATAGATGTCGTATAAAGCGACTATGGAAAAATTAACCAGGAATGGGCAGCAGCGTTCCCGACTCCGCTCTCTAATTTGCACGCCAAGCTTGGTGAGTATGACTATACCTACCCTCCTGTAGGGGGAGGCCCATGTCCAGCAGTGAACTGTCCGGTACTGACCTATGCTTGTGACTAATGTCCGAAACGCACGAAATAATAATTGACGCCCGCGATTTATCACACAGAAATATTGCCGCAGCAAAAATTTCATAGCTGGTAAAAAACGACTATGGGATAATTATCCAGGGAATGAGCAACATCGTTCCCTGTAACATCAAACGCCCTCCATCCAGATGGACCGAGGAATTAAAGAGAGCGGCTAGTAACAACTGAAATCGTGCCTTGTGGGCCTTTCGTTCAGCAGTTGACTGCTAGCTATAGGCTGATAGATATGTAAGTACATGTGTGAATTATGAAATTACTAAAATCTAAAATGAAAACAATACAATTTATATATTAAAGTTGGTAAATTATTACAGTTTCTAACTTTGATATCTGAGAAATTCAAATCTTATTATAATAACGATTCTTTAATATAAGGTTAAATAACTTCTTTGAAAACGTAGGTAAGGTACGCAGTATTGGAAGTAGCAGAAAACGCCGGGAGCAATCCTTAGAAGCTTTTTCTTAGTAATGTCTTGCTACGGTACTGGTTTGCCAAAGCAGAGCTCAGTCACTTGTAGCCGCTGGCTATCTTATCATATTACCTATCTTAACTAGCTGGTAACTACTAACTAGCATATTTAGATAGAAACGTACCTACTTAGTAAATGTCTACTTGTTTTCGTCTATGTTAAACAAATCTCTAAGAGTCGCCTCCAATGTTTTCTATCTGTAGAAGTGAAAGTACTTTGAACTGATGAATTATTAAGTGAGGGATTAAAGAAACTACGTCGCATTTTATTTAATAACAAAAATACTTTCATGTCATAAATGCGACGCGCATCTCACGAGTGCAGACGGTGTCTCTTTTGCTTCATACATTTGAAATCCAAAACGGACGGCTATGTCGCACGTCTCATGTTTCCGTCTCATGTCATACGTCTCGCCCATGAAATTAGAACCTTAATCACTTTTTATTTTGAAGAAATGACAGATGATTTTTTATTGCTGTGTGGATAGGGCATAAAATTCCTTAAAGTAAAAGTATGAAATAGGAAAATTAAATATCTCTGTCTGTCCCCCACTAGGACAAAAGTTAAGAAAGCATTAACTAGTAGATAGATGACAAGGGTTCGGCCTGTTTGTGTCACGAAACTCCCTAAATTTTAACACCTTTGGAAACTACACACATAAATATAAACTTCCTCATAATACTAGGCTAGCATGCTACCCCAGTATTACTGACTAAAAGCCGCTTTGACCTCGCATGTTTTGCTAGAATATTATCATCTTTACGTATGTATGTAGGTCTAGACAAAAATCTCAGTTGTAATTATTCTTCATTTCTGCAAAAATTATAGATATTATAAAAAAGGAAAGTAGAAAGAATTTTGCAAAAAGAACTCATTTTAAAGTATTTTTAAGTGCCTCAGTAGACACATTAATTATTAGATACCTACGATCGCCAGCAAATCCACCTACCCATTTAAGAGACCAACTTATACTGGTTATTGAAACAAATATTGACAAAAACCAGCATAAAATAGTCCCTCACATGATGTGGATTTGCTGGCAATAGAACTTATTTTCATTTGAAACAAAGGACATAATTTGGTGGATCTAAATGTAGAGACTGTACATGAACTTTTATTCTACATGTATGTATATTAAACTAATACCTACCCGAATTAGTGTAGGTAATAATGGTAGGAAAAGCTGTCTATATCAAAATACCAACAAGCTTCCGTCAAAAAATATTTTAAAAATCAACATATGGACTTTACGGTACAAATTTACCTAGTTTTGCAGAAACATCGGTAATAAAATTCGTATCAGACGTCAACTTAGAATAGCATCACCCCAATTCCACCTGTTGGTGTCGTTAAAAGTGACTAAGGGATCATCGTTCAGAGAAACAGGCAGCAGCGTTCCCATGAACGGGCACATGTCCAGCAGTGGACTGTTGTGGTTGTGATGGTATGATGTGTTCTTCTGGTAATCTATGATTTTTGCGTGGCTTCAGTTGCACTGTTCCAATCGGAAAATTATACCATTAAGTATTTTCGGCGGTGAACCGAAATGGTTTTAACTGCGCTGAAATATTTGAAACAAAGGCCTCGGCTGTGCCAACAGGAATTATTCCAAAATTATGTTTTATTCTTCTGGCAAAGCTTGCATAATGCAGAGATTACAATAAATCTGTAGACGCATGTATTGAGGCTATCTATCGACTGAGTAAGGTACTTAAAGATCCAAAAATTAACAATTACTTTGATTATTCCACTACAATACCAAGTTCTACTTTTTTATCAGAATCGTTTGGCCTCTTTTTATTTTCTCCAAATTAATAAAGCTAAATATTTCCACCTAATTAAAATATTTTTATAGCTATAAATATTTTTTTTATTGTTACCGCGTACGAAAAATGTTTCGTTCATTCCACTAGAAATCCTAATTCAGTTAAAATTCGGCACGTTTTTTTATCGGTGAAGCCATCGGGGGCTTACTGGTAAAAGATATATCTGCTCATACCTACAATTCCTTCGATATATACCTATAATGTGTTACCTACACCTACTGATAAGGAAACTACATTTTCGCACCATGTTTTCACCTGCTATCACATGGAGATAAGATGTTTTCCCGCAGTAGGTGACATTTTTAAAATATGTCGATAAGCATCGCATTGTAGCGATAGATAAAAGAAAAGTGTAATAAATTTACGGCTCTATAAGCCCGTGAGCGAAATGCTTTCACGGTGAGCCATGCAATAAAGTGCTGCTAATGTATATTTAATCGCGTATTGATGAGCAATAAAATCTAATCCAGATACTACTCCTTTGTACTATCCACAACAGTTCGAGTGTTCGCATGGTTCTCACAGGCACAGCATTATTTTTGTGCATTGCCGGATCCGGTTATTTACCTAAAGACATAAGTTGACAATATCCCATACACATTCACATGAAATCACATCAGCCTAATTCTACTGCTGGATATAGGCACAGTATATATAGATGAGTTCAAACAAAGCCATTATTTCGCTGTGACATACCTAGGCCTCCCACAGGGTTCGCCATGGGTGCGTTCATGCTGTTTCTCCTAGTAGGCATGTCCTCCGATGACAGTTTATAAAATCACATTTTAGCACGGTCAGGCCGAGCCCCTCGTGCCTTTTCCCTAATTTGTCCTGAGAAATTTTCAGCCAGTAACTCCAAAACGGTTTTACGATCTGAACAGTTACAAAAGAAGGCTGCTTGAACGTGGGGCACGTTTACGAGGAACTGTGATCAACAGTTTTTGCCATTGAGTTACTGCCACCGCAGTTATGGTAGCTGTTACAAACCGTTTTATCCTTCGGTGCGTGTACACATTATTTCAGAGAAAATACTGCACTGGGTTTGATACGTGAATGGTATCCCGAGTTGCTGCCAATGCCACGTAGATATAATCCATTCGATATAAACAAGGGATCGGGACACAAAAGGAGTGTCAAGCACAATGGAGCTTTTCTCCTTTGCCGGTGGAGGCGTGTAGTGTAGGCAATCGCTTTAGAAGCTGGTTTATGTGCTGTGTACACTCGCAGGGCATATTGGTTTATTGCGAGCGATAATCCTGCCTTGGCGTCGGACGCCCGTGAAGATCGAGACACACTGGACGGCTCGAATAACATGTATTGAATTCCGTCTTGGGTTCAAATCATCGATTGGCCGTCTAGCTCACTCAACGCCTAGCCTATGGTTCAAATCGTTCAAGCGTGTTTAATTTATACCAGAACTAGGTCTCTGAATGGTTTTCTGCGAATAACATGTAGAATTTCATACAGGCAATACATGTATTATATTCTACTTTGATAACCCACCTACCTACTACAACAAAGTAGAATAAAGAAATAGCCGAGTGGTGCCGACTTAGAATAGCTTCACTACATCTTTCCTGTGGGTATCGTAAGAAGCGACTAAGAGATTTGAGAGTTGATATGTATTGCAACTTTAAGTGACAGGCTGACAACCTGTTACTATGGTGATACACGGTGTCTTCTTAATGACTGTCACACTAACGCAGTTTACACTCTGTCTACCCCGCGAAGGATATAGGCATGATATATGCTTATATGTATGTGAATAATGGTTTACTCCAATCTGACTTAATTTTTAATTACTTGGTGGCTGTCACGACTCACGAACCGCAAAAACATTCGATGCATTTGCGATTGAACTAATTACTAATAAAATAAATGACAGAATGCTCACATAATCATACTTACATTGCCGTCATATGACTGTTTTATAGCGCCCCCTTTTCCACTTGGAGGTAAACTCAAGTGAGAAAAAGAGCGCTCTTCAACTGTCATACGGCGCCGAATGCAGCGAGTGGCCGTCACAACCTTTTTTTCCTAATAACCACTCACGTCAAATGACTGTGTATAATAATACCCTTTGAACTAAACAAAATGGGTGTTGAGAGTCAAACGAGCAAGTGAACTCAACTCAATCCACGCATTGAGTACCGCCTTTGGGCTTTAGGGCTCTTATGAGTCAACTGAACAAGGATTTTTTTCTTACAAAAGCTCGTGACTAATCTCTCCACCGATACATACTACGCAACCGATTAAGACCAAATAATTAATAAATACAAAATAATTAGGCTCACACGTATCTGCGCAATTATACTTCGTTGCTGCATCCTATGAGATTTAATAAACCATGTAGTACGTTCTTCAATGTACCGCACCATCACACGTATTTTTAGATATATTTTAAAAGAAATAATCAAAATCAAGTAAGTATTTTGACTACCGCCGTACTTAGCCCCGCCGTTCCCCAGATGGCGCGTCATTCGTTTTTCGTGTGACGCACCGTCAACGCGTTCCGTAAAAAATAATTATTTTTTTTGTAAAAATAAGTGTAAAGTGAAGTTTTAGAAGTGCAACGAAAAAGGACTAGTGAAAACTTCGATAAACTCGACTGGAAATGGATTTGACATGAAAATGGAGGTTAGTTTTTGAAAAACCCATGTCTTTGGTTCTTGTCCAAGAAATCTTTTGTTATTCCCTCAGTGTCGGCACGGGATGTCGTCCGAGAATTACTGTTGATATTCCCTCAGTGACGGCACGAGATGTCGTCCGGGAATTTCTGTTGATATTCCCTAAGTGACGGCACGAGATGTCGTTCGGGAATTTCTGTTGATATTCCCTCAGTGGCGGCACGAGATGTCGTCCGGGAATTTCTGTTGGTATTCCCTCAGTGGCGGCACGAGATGTCGTCCGGGAATTACCGTAGTAAAACCAAGCCGAGAGCCTGTCCCTTGTCGATTGCTGCCATTACCGCAATCCCACTTTCATGACGCTTTTCCTCAGTGGTAACACGAGATGTTATCCGGAAATTACTCCTTACTTTCCTATTGTGGTGGCTCGAGATGTCATCCAAGAAGTAAATACATGAAACTAAAAGCTAAGTTCTTGCATACTTTCCTAATGATGTGGTGACACAAGATGTCACCCAGGATGTAAATACATGGAACATGAAACTAAAAGCAAGTTATTGAATACTTTCCTAATGTGGTGACACGAGATGTCATCCAGGAAGTAGATACATGGAACATGATAATATGTGATAATATTAAACACTTACTTACTTGTTTTCCTCTTGCGGTGGCAAGATGTGCAACCCAGAAAGTAAATACATGAAGCATGAAACAAATGATGAGATGTTATCCATTAAGTCGCAATAGAAAATGAAACTCAAGAGATTTGGATTTTCTTCGCCTAGATCGTAAGATGACACCAATGCTTACAAGTATGCTGATGATCTCAAACGAACCACTTTAGAATGAACTGCTGCACTATAAGGAAATGGAGCCTTCATTCTAGCTGGAACCAAGTCAACCTCATGGAAAATCGTATGTTATTCCAATTATCTCTGATTTAAGGGCTGCTGGTGTTTTCAAAACACGTATTAACTTCATTTTTGTAATGGAGAAATGTTTCCGAGGTATGTGTGACTGTCAATGGACTTAAAAATGGCTAAAAGCCTTTTCATGAGATCTCTGAACGTTTGGGGGAAGATCCTCATAGGTTTGGCTGCTGATCAGTAAAAGGTAATTGGCTAAGACCCTATTTTCGGAAACCTATTTCTAATAACATGGGACTTTAGAAAGGCCAGACGACGTATTAATTGTTTTATCAATAAACAACTCAATAATCTACAACGGACCTGCATATTCTAATAAGAATATCTGAAATTATCTGCATTTTCCTTAAACTGCGTTTTTTGTACTGAATAATGATATATCATATCAGTAAACCTTGTAAACAAAAGTCTTATCAGACTATAAGTCACAATATCAACATTGGTTGACATAACAATGTTTTGTTTGGTGGGTACTCAGAAGAAAAATTTAATAACACAATTCTTAGGAAGACTCGGCGTGTAAATTACTCTGACAAGGCCTTGAAACCAAGGCACAGACAGCATTGCTGAGAAAAAAGTTCAACAGCAGCAGGGCGTGCTGCTCTTGCGCAGTCGCGCTTCTACACCGCTGCAAAGGAAAGGCATCCAACAGCATCACCCCCATTTGCCGAACCAAGCGGCCTACTGCAGCCACTAGAGGTACAGAAATGTATTTTCTACATGAAATGTGATTAGATTGTATTCAAAATCTTCTACATGTAGGTATGTTTCCTACTTTTCCAAATTCAAATTCCACAGCACTGCAGTGGACGATTATAAATTCTTAATGTAATCACAAAGCTAAACTAAATATCAACATTTAAGATGTATTTTCAAAACAAACAATTATTTTGTGTCATATTATGTGACTTTGCCGATGACTCATACTCATACGCGGCGGAATAGACCTGCTATCTATACCTACCAGCCTAATCTATCTAACTTATGGCTACCTGTTCATGAAATCGTTATGTTATTCGACCGTTTCAGTCGTTGAACGATCCTACTAAATAAGTATCTGCGATTTTGTTTTGATGAACTAGTCAATGTAACAATGAAGTTACATGTTTACCACTGTCAGTGGTCAGCTCTGTTCTCTTTTACTAAATAAGCTTGTGCTTACCTACCTAACTGACGCTGTAAAATAAAGGCCATTGTGATTTAGATGATTTATCATACATATTATGGTGGAAGTTATGTATTCTGTATGCTCTAATAATGCGTATAACTGTTGTTTATTCCGCCTAAGCTTCGACTTAGTATCAAACGAAAAAAGTATTTTTATTGGGTTTGGTATTATTGAAATCTTTAGAGCATTGAACATAATTCTCAAAATATTGATTTAAAACAATCTGCCGAAAAATACCATAAACTTTTATGAACTTTTACAAAAATGTGTCAACAAAGCAAATATCAAATTATGAAAATTGCCATAGGTAATATGTAGGTATGATTTTACTGATTGCCTGCAGTACGAGTAGCTACCTATAGATCCAATTAGCTAAGTTTAACACTTACACACAGTTCCGTAGTTATAATTATCACTCGTAAGTAAAAAACCCGTTAATTTTAACTAAGTTTGGTTTTACATACACGAAACCTTTAGAATAATGAAAAGACCACAATATCTGGCCTTATTAGAATGTCATACATCAATATAACTGGGATGGTTAAAATAAATTGTGTGTTGGATTAAACTATGTTTAATAGCAATGTTTAATAAATAGCATGTCCCTTTAAATAGACAACCCTATCACGGTTAGGACATTTTCAAATAGAAATCTTTACAGATTTTTCGATTTTGGCATTGGATTCTGTTCATCTTATGCCGGCGATAAGTATAGTTACTAATGAAAATCTGAACTGCCTTCGTGGAACTGTGGGTAATGTTTATGTAAGAAATTAAAAATATTATAGTATTTTTATTTCATGCATTTATATAACTCAAACTTGGTTTGTTAATTACCTACATTTAGTACAAGGACGTTAGACTGACCGATAAATAACATACCTACTTACTTATTACGATTTTGTAGGTCCTGTTATTAGAATAGTGGGGTACAATTCTCACATTAGTAACTTAACAAGAAAGATCTTGTACTGATGTACTGCAAGCATAAAAAATAGGATTTTGTATAACATAACGTCATGTGGATTTGTTGAAACAGGTTCAGTAAAAACATGCATTTGAAATTGAAATTTTTACTCTAAAATGGGATAAGAATATTTTATTCTTACACGCTTTTCCCATATTTTCTGCAAATCTAAAATAATATAGATCCACCTATTATCATAATATTATGTACCTACTTTGTCTGGACTAGACAAAAATTTTAGTTTATCCTTTTTTTATGACCTTGAAGTGTTAGGAATTCAAGATAGCGTTTTTTCTAACAATAATCAGAAAAAGATACGGCAGGAGTAGTGATGACATCGTAGGTAATAGATTGAAATCTCAAACCTTTTAACAGCCGTGATTTTGTAAACAAAATAACATCTAAAGATATTTTTTGTATCACTACCTGATTTAAGTACTTATCTACTTAAATTGCTTACAAAACAATTAAATAATAGCGCTAGTTTACACAACATAAAGTAAAACTTAGGTCAAAACTTTCTTTGAAAAAAAAATGAACTGAATAATATTTTGAATAATTTGTAAAAGATGACATTAGGACTAGGCCTTATCTACGTAGATATAAAAATTTCTAGAACCCTAGTGGGTATTGTTTCAGATCACAATAAAAACATTCAAACAACATCCAAGTGCATTTTTAAAACACTTTGAAGCTTGTAACTTCGTTCCCTATTCGCGACAGGACATCGTATTCAAACATTAACACTTTTTGTGATATTAACATAGCATGAATTACCCAAAAAGACATAACTAAAATCTAGTATTTTAATTTGACTCCGCAATGAGTTCAGTACCTACTGACAGGTTACTTACTTATGCTACGAAAGCCTATCCATAATAGAAAACATTGCATTGACTTAACATTGCATTCGATTATTCTTAAAATAGGTATTTATTATGATTAATGTCAATTAGCCTTAGCGCACGGCTAACTTAACTATACCTTTCTTTGTTTTTGATACCTTTTAATGAGTTTGATCAAGATGAAGCTTTCGAGCATTTGGTGACGTAGATAATAATTTGTTTATTCTTAGTACCTACCTACATATTTTGTATGTGTAGGCGAATACAGGTATTACATATTCATTTCGTGTTAAAAGCCTAAAGTTCTTTTCAAATATTGTTGGCAAGTCATTCTGCAATAAGTAGAGCGCTAAACATCTACATGGTTTATTAAATCTCATAGGATGCAGCAACGAAGTATAATTTATGGTTAATTGAACTTACCTAAGTGAACTTCAACCAAAATTATACGAGTTGCTGCATCCGTAGAGATTTAATAAACCATGTAGTACGTTCTTCAATGTACCGCACCATCACACGTATTTTTAGATATATTTTAAAAGAAATAATCAAAATCAAGTAAGTATTTTGACTACCGCCGTACTTAGCCCCGCCGTTCCCCAGATGGCGCGTCATTATTTTTAGAGTAAGAGAATCAAGGCACATTCTGCAATAGCAATAAGGGTTTTACGAAGTAAAGACGGGAGGGTGGGATCTTAAATCTCTACGGATGCAGCAACTCGTATAATTTTGGTTGAAGTTCACTTAGGTAAGTTCAATTAACCATAAATTTTAGCGCTGTGTAACGCATGCGTAAGGACAATGCGAATTCCCTTCCCACTCACCTTATTCCCATCCCATACAAATACGGTTAATGTCATACGGTTTGACATTATGCATCCGTTGATACGCAATACTAGCGGATGCGTCTGTCAAGCCGTTTGCGTTTGGCAAAATAACACAATAACAGGAGTACCCATTTCATGTGTCTGACACTTATATGGAAACTTGCTTAAAATTTTCCGAGGAAACCACTGAAGGCAGTTCTTCAAAGCTGTAGGTAGATACGTACAGGTGGTTCATTCTCGCACATCCTTCAATTTGATTTTTCAATCTACTTTCGTGAATGCGGAACCTCTGAGAAAGGCTTCTCAAATGTGATTCTATTTTATTCAAAGCTGAAGTTGGTGCGCGCATCACAGAATAAATACCTGGGTAATATGTTTTACAGAAACTTATTTTACTTTAATGTACACCACATTTAGCAATTTTTACACGAGCGTTTTGTGGGGTACCTACTTGACTATTATTATAACGACAGGTAAATTAAACTTCATTTATAAATGATAGTTATAAATACTGGAATTTGACGTCATTATACCTATATTTCTTATGACGTCAAAATAGTATTTAACTGGTTTAAAATTCTAACCTTGAATGTTTATAAAAATGATAAATGTAGTTTATTGTATTTACTGTATTAAAATCATGGGTATTATAACTTTTCTATTCTTGTAGTTACCTAGTCATGTATTGAAATAAAGTCCATGCAAGTCGATCCTCAGCCAGAGTGTAAGAAATTCAATAACATGACATTTTGTATCTACCAATCAGCATACCGCGTGCGTACCCACGTACCGTGACGGCGGTTCCTCTCAGGTTTACCTAGGCCTTACTTCATTCACTTCCTTATTTTATACCACTCGATTAATAGGCTGATTTGTGCATTTTCTTTATGCAACGAGAAATGATTCCAAACAATTTTCAACAGTGAAAGTTCAAATAAATACCGGATAAAGCTGTTTGTGGCAAAATAATGTTTACCAAGAAACTCGGCTGCAATCGTGCTATTTACAAACTTGGCTCCGAAGTTGGTTAGTTAGTGAAAACTGGATTTAGTTGGCTGGTACATTAGCTTACTCGAGAGTGGCAGACGCGACGAACTGAGATTGAATATGCACTTGTGAAGGATAGGGGTACGGGTAGCTAGCTTATTTTGAAATGGTTACTTGCTAACAAGGGCTTAATTTGACAAACCTGAAACTTAGAATATTTTATTCCACAGTCAACATATTCTACAAGGTTTTCTAGTAATTCAAGCAAGCAAAAGCCATAATTAAAAATAGAAGAAGAAGAAGTTTTCAAAGTTGACACTATAATAATCACACTGCCCACCCGCTGCTTCTCATGTAGAGATACCCGTTTTCAACGCGGTTAGCTCATTTATTACACCGTTTTCCGGTATTTAAAAGATCTTTTCCTGCGGTAAAAAATAAAATTAATATGTCATTAAGGAATGTTGTAATACTTTGAGTAGTTTCGCAGTTTATCGATAACATTCTTTGCTCTTTATAAATTAGTGTAGAGTCATTCGGGGTAAAAATGCGCACTTTTGGATATATCACTTCATAACTCCCAAACTAATGCGATTTAAGACACATTGTATGTGCTGTCTAATAGCTTGGTTAATGGACTCTCAAATGCAAGAAAACAACTTGCGATGTAATCTGCGGTTTTTAAAAAAACAGTGACTAAGTCAGAGTGCGCACTTCTTCCCCGTAATGCGGGTAAAACTACGCAGTGTGTTGGATAAAACTGCGCACAAGGGTTTCACAATAATTTAGGTCTTATCAGATGTTTATATTTTATCATTACGGGGCATTTTATAGTCTAAAACAATATAAAAATAAAGATCTAATATAATATAGGTATTTCTGTACAGAAATGCGTTTTTAAATATCACTATAGTGGGGTAAAACTTCGCACATTAGCCACATACGTCATGTGCGCACTATTACCCCAGCAGTTTTACCCCATTCAAAGAGTACTCAAAACAATTCATCGTAACTTTGACACTTTTGAGGCACGGTTGAAATGTTGTTACTGAAAAAGAACTTCAATATGTATACAAAATAAAAAAGTAAAAGCAAACTCTTCATGATCATAATCCACACTCCCACAAACTTTTCCTTGCACCGAATAAAGTCCGAATTTAACCACGTTTTGGTATTTTTGGTTCTAATAGGTAGGAAATCGACCCGCACTGCACAGAGTGTCTGGACCTAAAATGGCGGTTCAGGTACACGTGTTTCCAGCAAATCAGCGTCTCTGCCCCTGCGCCCTATTCCGTAATATCGACGGTGCGCAGTTTTACCCGCTGCGCAGTTTTACCCCGAATGACTCTAGATGAAAATAAATAACTGTATTCAGAAATAATTCAACATGAGTTTTTATTTCACACTTCGAAAAGAGCGCTTCAAAATTTGATAAATATTTTTCTCTTGCGTTGGATGCTTACTCAATTTGACCCTATAAATTGTACATTTAATTAACGTACCAAGAGTTACTAAGTTAACAAGTAATTCACTACACCAAACTTAAAGCCACTAATAGGTTATTATTGGTAATTGAATTAATTAGTACCAATCTGCTTGATTACTAGCAGACTAACATAGTTCATTCCCATCATCAACTATTATACATAGTATACAAGTATCTACATAAATTATGCAGTACCCTACCTACTGTGTAGTACTTAACCGACGCGCTTTGGTGGAGACAGGCACAGTACTCAAAATTATATCCCAAACTACTATTCACAATACAGCTTATCCTGATATTTTTTATAAAATCATCAAAACTAGCAAACAAACAGATCTCGTTCTCTCAATACGCAGACAATCTGCATTCAGTATCAGTCAAAGATGCAAATAATAAGTTTCACTCGTATTCCTTTAGGCCACTTCTCAGAGAGGCCAGTTATTTACATTCCCCCATGTAAATCTCGGCCTCTTTGGGTACTGGCTTACCTAAATGACAATTGGTAACCTATAACCACCTTCACTGTGTCGTTTAGAACTAGAAATCGTTTTGAAAGATTCTAGACAAATATGTGAAATTAATGCATAGATAAAAATGTTAGTCGTATATTTCGTGATATTATACCCGTAAATACGTAAATTAAAAAAAATAAGGATCTACCGAGGATCGACCCAAGACGCATGGGATACCGTCCCTCCGCTTTGTCACTGAGCTATCGATGCACCGGTATTTCACCGGTAGTTGCTTTTCAAATGTCAATCTCTTGATGCTCGTCTCGAATCGTCGATTTTAGCAAAATCTAGTAGACAAAGTATTACCAACTTTGAAAGTGCATTCAATTTTTTATTAATAAAGTGTGCTTATACTTTTATGAACTGCCTATAATTGTTTAGAAAAACAAAATATTAAAGATCATAATAATGTTCTTTATTTAAATGCTGTTAAGTATTTTGGCCAAAAAGCTCAGAAGATAAATATCGAGTATCGCACACGATAAGCAAACACTACACTTCGATGAAATCTAATCTATATGCTAATGAATGCTATTCCAAAACATAGACTGTCGAAGATCCTTAATAACTTCCCGACCAAAGGATACTGTCTAAATTATTGATGCACATTTCAAATTTAAATGCAACGAGGAAATGGCTAGTCATTTTGCTTCTCTAGGCTTGTCTAGTACTAGAGAACGTTTCATAGGAAACACAAAAACACTCGGGTCTAGAAAAATACTAATCTGCTAAGCTACAAAATTAACTACAAAATTCGTAGCACATTGCTACGACCGCTACGTTGAAGCATCATTTTTCTTTTATCGTCTGCCATAATTCCATGATAACTTATCCAACAAAGGATACTGTCAAAATTATTTAAGCACATTTCATGTTTTAAGTGCAACGAGGAAATTACGTGTATTTTTGCTTATATTACGAAGAACAGAGGATATAACCACAAAATAGAGTGGATACAGAAAGTTCACTTTACTCTATTCAGGATTTATGCGATTGGAATTTGTTACATAGCCAGGGTTGCTAGTCACCAATCTCAAAGTATAAGACTAAAACAATACCAAGAACAGTAAAATTTGATAAAAAACGTCATAGTATCCTGAGCCACTCTTAATCCAAGAAATATGACATTGATGGCAACCAACTTCTTAATTACCTTTACTTCGCCAGAGATTCCGGTTATTTCCAGTTTTAATCAGTAAGCGTCTAAATCGTCCCTAGTTCTGAGTGAGCCATCTGTATAGGCGCCCCGCGCGCCATTTCCTTAATTTGTGATATAACTGCCACAAACATCTTTGGAAAATATTGTTCTGCTTATGCTACAAAATCAACTACAAATGTCGTAGCACTATGCTACAACTGCTATGTCGTAGCATTAACAAAGTCATCAATATTTTAACACAATTTTAAAAAAGATATTTTTTTAACAAGTGTTTTCCTATACTCGTAGGTATTGTAAGATACCTTTTGATTAAGTAAACTTTCTAATTATTTGACATTGATACCATTATAAATTCACCCACAACAAACTTTTAGTTGCCTAGGTAGTGGTAGGTATTATAAATGTTATTTGTTATAAGATGAGCGAAAAAAACAAATCGTAATGTATTTATTCAATGTAGAATAATAGGTATATCATCATCATCACATGTTAAAGGCTATAGTCAGTCATTGTAATTGTCAATTTTGTATTATCCTATTACTACTATAGCCATAGATCTAAATAAAAACGCTGTGGGCCTTACCACAAAAAAGTTAGACCAGTGTCGAACGCGTGTTTAAAATAAAACTTCATACAAAAAAAACGCTAGACACGCGTTCAACCCTGGTCTAAATTTTTTGTGGTAAGGCCCTGTATGTTTGGTTTAATAAGAAATCAAAACCAAAAAGCATAATAGAACAAAATTCTTTAGTTTCATTGTTAAAAAGATTTCCATTAAAATCTCTTACAAATCGTTTGCACAAATAACATCCGCAAATTGCATTTACACAGCGAAACAGCTACGTTACAATGTAAGTACCTGGTTGAACCCATTAACAGACATGGTTTTGTAAAGTAAGGCCTCGTACATAATGACGAGCGGACCGATATACATAAGGCGAGAGACACACGTAATGTCCGTTTGTGCGTTGTTTTTGCGCAGCGTTATCGCATAAGTTACGAATATGCAATTTTAAACAACATTTTCACACGAATACGGTTATGTGAAACGGTTTGACAGTGGCATCCGTCGACGCAGCATTGTGCGACATTACCTAAGTTTTAGAGATACCTTAAGTACTCAATAATAGTAGACTAAAAAAAATATTTTGCCCCCTTTTGATATTTATATGAAAGAAAAACCATTAATTTTTTGCTAACATTTCTAAATTAGTGTTAAAACTATCTATCTTTGACAAAGTTTTATAACAATCAGTCCAAACTGACGAATGTATGAAGACAGGGTATACGGACAGTCAGCACAATACAATACAGACAGACTTGACGAAGTAATAAGGGTTTGTAGCAGACTAGGTAACCCTAAAAAGAAATGTGTTTTGCCATAGCAAGGATATTTTTTTAGCAAAGGATTTAAGTTCGAGCTGACAATTAAACTCAACTAAACTTAGCATATAAGCAATTTAAGTTTCATGTGTTAGTTTTTGGCTGCGTCTTTATGGTACAAACTTACTAAAGAATCATTTACTGAAAAACCGACACTTGATTTAATACATATTTTAGCCTGTAAAGAATCATGCCCAGTCTATAATGGATGTTCGTCTATCGCGTGCCTCACTATTTGCAGGCCTCGCATCAAAGCCAAAGTTAAATAATTATGAAGTCTAATTATTGCTTAACATTTTGTAACTGAAAATAATTTAATTATTACAGGAGTTCTGAAGTTATTGAATGTTAAAGTTGGGTATCGGAAGAGACAAAAGTTCTGAAGTTTGGCTGTATATCGAGTATTTCATTCTTAAATCATTATCGTTAGCTATACCGAAGTATACAGTGCAAAAAAGGTTCACACAACAGTCAAATCTTTGAGAAAAATACCTAACGGTAGAAAGACCTTTCACAGACCTTCCACCCTCTCCCTCGGATCTCCGTCATAAGCGGACGTGTGTTTGGTTAAACCCTACGCTTTTATTCATAAAAGTATTTTAAACATAAAATCAGTGATTTACCAGTGGGAGTACCAGGCTGTCAGAATCTCGAAGCGGCAAACAAAACGAGTGCGCGAGTGAGAACCTCAAACCAGAAAAAGAGACGCCAACACATCACGCAGTAAGGCTTAAAACCGTGCGACTGCGACGGTAGTTGTGCAGTACCGGCTGAGCAGGACAACGCTAATTCGGCTAGTGCGCCTAAACTGGTTTTTAACATCCTTAGCCACGCCCACCTCCCTACTGCTGCGCAAGAGACGACTAGCCCATAACTATAGCCAACTATAGATAAACTTCATTTAGGCCTAAAGTACTACTCATCGCACTTTTTCCGTCGGCAAAAATAGGCCTACGCTAATATAAAGTATGCAGGTCAACCGCACTCCGCCGCCGAAGCACAAAAAACTAAGTGCAAATGATGATAAAAATAAAGAATTCTATAGCCCTGCCGTAGATGAGAATGAGAATAATGACCTGAACTCAAGTTTAGACGACGAAAACTCCACCTTTGTCACCCAGAGACCTATAACACATAGCAAAGTGGTCGATATGCTAAAGGACATCCAAAATAGCCAGAATCTAAAATTCGCCACGCTCGAACGTAGCATGACCGAAATTAAAGCTCAAAATGCTGGTCTGCAGGACTCGGTCAAATTTATCTCGGATATGTACGACGAAATGAAGAAAAGGCTCGATGTGGTCGAAAGTGAAAATACCCTTTACAAGGCCCGGATACAAAGCCTGGAAGACAACCTGGAACAACTGGAACGTGGCTCCAAATCCTCGAGTATTGAGATACGCAATATCCCGCTCTCCCCGTCTGAAGATAGTAGCAAATTATCCGAACACGTCATTAATTTGGGTACGGCTGTGAACTGCCAACTGCAAAACTCTGATATACGCGACATATTTCGCATAAAACTGAAACCTGAAAAGGGATCTGAAAACCCAGTCCCTGGCCCCATACTTGTCCAGTTGACAACTACAACGAAAAAGGAGAATTTAGTAAGATCAGTTAGCAACTTTAATAAGAATAAACCTACAGGTAGCAAACTAAATACCTCACACCTTAAATTAGAAGGAACAAAGCCGGTTTATGTGTCCGACTGCTTGACAGTGAAAGCTAGAAGACTGCACTACCTCGCACGGGAGTTCAAGAAAAAACACCAATATAGCAGCTGTTGGACGGCCTATGGCAGAGTTTACTTGCGAAAGGCGGAAGGTTCGCCTACAATTCGTATTGATAGTGAAGAAAATTTGAATAACTTGCTTCTAATATGACTATTATTCATTATTCTAGCCCCTAAATATGTTTCATACCTAGTTTTCTTTTTTAATGATTTTATTATTATTAATTCACACCCCCACACAAACATTTACACGCTTTCATACATACAATACAATTTACTAACAGTCACTACAAAAAGTACCTACTTGAACACTGCACTCCACATTTCAAGACACAAACTTTTTCTACACGGATTGACAATTACACCTCTTATCAATGAACAGCCTAATTAGCATTAATGAAGAGTTGAGTAACCTCGGTGAAAACAACTCTTTTGAGTGTTCCGCAGATAAATGTGTTTCTCTTTTTAATATTAATTCTAAACAGTTTAGGATATTCCACATGAATATTCGTAGTGTAAATAAAAACTTTGACCAACTTCTCGCGCTGTTATCTATAGTATCGATCGATCTTCATGTCATAATATTAAGTGAATGCTGGTTAAGTAAGGTTTCAAACCCCCCATTAATAGATGGCTATGTCACTTATTGTTCTAGAAACTGTATTAATCAAAACGATGGCGTAATAATTTTTGTAAAAAACAATCTCGTGCATAAAATTGAATATCCGAATTTTGAACATGGTAATGTGATTATTTGTAGTCTAGGTAAGGAGCTTGCGATCGTAGCCATATATAGATCACCATCATATAAATCTATTGAAACTTTTATAACCAGTCTTAATAATCTTGTCATAACTTTGTCTCACTTCAGAAGCGTAGCAATACTGGGTGATATAAATATTGATATTATATCGGAAAACACCTCCGATACTGACGAATATCTTAATATGCTTGCGCTAAATGGGTACTTATCCACTCATTATTTTCCTACTCACGGACGCACATGCTACGATCACGTTATTTTGAAATCTAAAGCTAAGTTTCAAACTGCTGTGTTAAACACGACCGTAACGGATCACTATTCTACTATCCTATGTGTTGACCAAAACGTGCAAAAAATTAAGGACAAAAAATCTTGTTTACATTTAGATTACATCAAAATAGCAGCAGACATAGAAAACACAAACTTTAGTGACGTCAAAAACTGTTTAGACCCAAATCAGGCCACCAATTTGTTAATATCAAAACTGCAAATGATCATTAATAAAAACACTACCATCAAGAAAGTTTCGAACAGAAAACATAATATTAAACCGTGGATAACACAAGGTCTGTTAAAGTGCATACGTAATAGAGACAGATTACACAAGAAATCTAAGCAGGATCCAAACAATGAGGTTCTAAGATTGACGTATACCCGATATAGGAACTACTGCTCCAAACTTCTGCGGAAACACAAGCTTCTTTATGAACGAGGTGAATTTGAAAAAGCAAAGTGTAGCCCAAAGGCAACTTGGGAAGTGATCAAAAAAATTACTTACTCTTCCAATAAAAACCGACCCCCTACGGAGTTACTTCGGCTGGGTAGAGATCCAGCAGAATCGGTTAACTTAGTTAACAAATATTTCTCTAGTATAGGGCCATCTCTTGCGAACGATGTTCTTAGTAACTCGTACCCTACTACGGCAACTTGTCAAAAGGGACCATCTAGTCTTAACTCTATGGTACTTCTAGACGTTGATGACGACGAAGTTGATAGAATTTTGGTTAACCTGCGAAATGACTGTGCCACTGGATATGATGGTATCCCTGCCAATGTCCTTAAATCCTCTCGCAAAGTTCTAGTACCTCTTATCACACATGTTTGCAATCTCTGTCTCTCGACAGGAACATTCCCTGGTGCTCTCAAGATAGCCCTTGTTCATCCTGTTTTCAAGTCTGGAGACAGGGACAGTATCAATAATTACCGCCCCATATCTGTGCTAACTACACTATCTAAGATATTGGAGAAGGTGCTAAATCATCGACTTCTGAAGTTCCTTGACGCCAACAGCATAATATCTAAAAACCAGTACGGTTTCTGTAAGGGAAAATCCACCTCTGATGCTGTCTTAAAACTAACTGAAACTATAGCTAGAGCAATGGATAAAAAAGAAAAATGTGTTGGCATTTTTCTCGATTTAAAGAAAGCATTTGATACTGTCTCTGTTTCTTTACTGTTGAGTAAGATGGAGGACATTGGTGTTCGGGGGATTGCTTTGGATGTTTTCAGAGATTACCTGTCTGAGAGAAGTCAGTGCGTTAAAATAGGAGACCACACAAGTGATACTGCTTTCTTGACCTTTGGAGTCCCGCAGGGTAGCGTTCTCGGACCTACCCTGTTTCTAATATATATTAACCAACTTTGTGAAATTTCCATACCAAACTGTTCAATCGTAACCTATGCTGACGACACTGCTGTTATCGTTAACGGTGCTTCTTGGGATGATGTGCGTAATAATACTGAGACTGCTTTAAATAGCGTCATGACTTGGTTATCACAGAACATCCTAACTCTTAATGTCGACAAAACTAATTTTCTTACTTTTACACCTACGATGGCTTCTCGTCCTCATAACTTTGCTATCAAAATACACAAACTCACCAACTGTCAGACAACTTGCGCTTGTCCTCAACTATCAAGATCATCGCAAATAAGATACTTGGGAGTCCAAGTTGATGATACCCTTTCCTGGCACTGCCACATACAAACCTTGACAGCCCGAACTCGAAAACTAATATACATCTTTAAAATGTTGAGAAACTCTGCTGACAAGAGTATTCTGCAAATGGTGTACTTTGCTCTGGCGCAATCTATCCTAATGTATTGCATAGAGACTTGGGGTGGTTCTCCGAAGACCAGTATGCTTCCGCTAGAAAGGGCACAGAGATTAGTACTGAAAGTCATGTATAAAAAACCGTACATGTACTCCACCTCTATTCTTTATACTGAATGTAAGGTTCTTTCAGTCCGCCAGCTTTTTGTATCCGAAGTTTTACTCAGAACCCATGGTTCCTTGACATATGACCACAACTTCTGGTCATCTATTCGCAGAAAGGACCGCATTTGCAATATAGAACGCCATAGAACTACCCTTGCTTCGCGTCAATGCTATATTGTGGGGCCGAGATTGTATAATGTAGCTAGTAAAAATCTCTCAATGTACCCTTTAAACATGTACGAATGTAAAAAAGTAGTAAAAACCTGGCTTTTGTCATTGGACTACAATGCGACAGAAAATCTTTTTTGTATTACAATATAAAAGTAGGTTCTTCTTCTTCTGTAATATTATATTAAATTTCGATACAGTATTTTAAACGATGTAATTATAAATTACCAGACTAATATCAACTCACTCACACTCACACAAACACACAAACACACAATCAAACACTTACACTACATTCACATCCACTTACAAATTTCTTTTTGTTTCTGTTTTAATTTTAATTTTAATTTCTTTTTATTATATTCTTTTTTAAAATAGTATGCACACTGTAACATACAGTTTGATGGTTCCGAGTGGGGGAGCCTGGTGATCTGTAACACAGGCTCACGCCTATAACAGACACCAGTCTCTCACCAGCAGTATATTTTTGACTTGGCATGTTATGTACTTTTATTGTGTGAGAGAAATAAACTATTTTTATTATTATTATTTATTGTTTATACATTTTTTATCTCTCCGAAGAGGAAAAAACCTTTAAACACGGGCCAAAGCCAAGTGTATAAAGTATAGGTATTAATGATAAGTAGGTTGTTTAGGATAGAAACTTTCTGACGATTCTGCATGTATTTAGGATCGTTGCTTTTTGGAGCAGTGTATATATTTTTGGGTGGATATCAAGAGTTTTAAGGCTGGTGTGCAGTGATTTTGGTATTAC
Organism: Phthorimaea operculella; assembly: GCA_024500475.1. Lineage (NCBI taxonomy): Eukaryota > Metazoa > Arthropoda > Insecta > Lepidoptera > Gelechiidae > Phthorimaea > Phthorimaea operculella. Next base: position 3,859,294 of record JANFCV010000002.1, on the reverse strand, counting down.
TCCTGTAGTTGATAAAATGATTGGTATAGTTTTAACTGTGTTTACTTTCCACTGCGATTTAATTTCTATTGCTAAGTCTGTGTATTTGGAGATTTTTTCTGAATGTGTATTAAGAAGATTGTGTGTGTTACAGACGGCAATGTCAATTAAATATACAGTGTTGTTAATTTTGTCTAGTAAGGTTATATCAGGCCTGTTGTAATGAATGGTACGGTCTGTAATGATTGTTCTATCCCAATAGATTTTATGGTCATGGTCTTCGAGAATCGTTTGAGGTGTATACTTATAGTAAGCCACTTTTTCTGTAATGAGGTTATATTTGATTGCGAGATGTTGGTGTACTATTGAGGCAACTTGATCGTGTCGGTGTTTATAATCAGTTTGGACTATTGCTTTACAAGCGCCTGTAATGTGTTGGATGGTCTCGGAGCAGGAATGGCATCTTCTACATGAATCTGTTGGCAAATTTGGAATTCGGCAAATAAATTTCTGGTAATTACGAGTCTCGATGACCTGATCTTGTATCGCCAGCATAAATCCCTCCGTCTCGGGGAAGAGTTCTCCTCGCTGCAGCCAGGCGTTCGACGCATTTTTATCGACATGGGACTGCTGCAAGTCGTTGAGGTGCCTTCCGTGGAGAGATTTACGCTGCCAAGCGGCGATTTTTTCTTTTGCTTCAACAAGTCGTTCATTTCGTTGAGCATCTTTACTGTTAAGGTTCAGTGGTGTTAAATGCTTGTCTACGCTAACTATTTCGTTGTGCAATTTAGAGTGTTGGGCTTTGTCATAAAAATACTTTCTCAATGTCTGGATTTGTTTGTTATGCAAATTAGTGATATCGATAACACCTCTACCACCCTCGCTACGAGGGAGAGTCATTCTCTGAATGCAAGACCTGGGGTGATGTTTACGTTGGGTGGTAAGAGATGTGTTGATGACACGTTGCAAAGCTTCCAGTTCAGTTTGATTCCAGTTGATTACACCGAACGAGTATGTAAGTATGGGAATGGCGAACGAATTTACAGCTTTAATTATGTTACGGGAATTGAGTTGCGATTTGAGAATACTATTAAGTCTGTGTTTAAATTTTTTCTTCAGGTCTGCTTTTGTCTGTTTTTGATTAATATGTTTAGCTTGCTGGAACCCAAGATATTTATACGTACTTTCCTGGTCTAAAGATGTTATAAGGTATCCAGATTCTAAAGTGTAGTCATTCGAAACTACTTTACCCTTCTCCACAGAGAAAGTTTTACATTTATCAATGCCGAAGTTCATGTGAATGTCTCCAGAGAATGTTTGCGTGATGTCTGCTAGACGATGAAGTGAGTCAGGGTTGTTACTGTATAGTTTTATGTCGTCCATATAGAGAAGGTGTGTAAGAGATGTTTGATCCTGTTCGCTTGTAATGGTGAGCCCTTGTTGTGATGAGTTGAGCATGTTAGACAGTGGGTTTAAAGCTTATTATTATTACAGTTAAGTTAGTTGCCCTGTTTTGTACAACAATTGCCGTAGCTATTCTTCATTAGAATGAGGAATATTACATATTGCTTTAATTTTCGTTTTGAGGCGAGGCAATTTCTTAGACCAAAAATGGGCAATCTCCTTTTAGTCATGTACCCTACAGTACGGTCATTGGAATAGGCTATATTTGTGTCAAACTCATGTTAATGCTATGACATGAGGTCAATTTTTCATTGTTGACATGTCTTTTAGTATAGTTTTGACAGCTGTCAAATATGAACTATTCGAACGACCATACTATAGTTCGAGAACTGAAATCCGCTGAGCAATCGCGCCCAGCACCATTACAGCAGCATTAACATGCGACGCACACATTCTGCGCTAACGATATTATAAATGCCCCTAATTCTGCGATCCTGCAGTGTCGCGCACCTTTATGAGCACACAGAGAACGGACAACGTAGGTTTAAAAGATATCCACAACAACCAGTTGTACGTATAGGTATTAAAAAACAAAAACCCGACAGTGGGCATTTCAAAGTTGTATTTTGGGATAAAAATCTGCCATCCCGAATTTATGGATTTTTAATAATTATAGCCAGTGTCACTCATGCTGCTAAAATGAATCATGTCAAGATCCGCCTAGCCGTTTGGGCTGAAGCCCGTGAAAACGTTTTTTTGGTCTACATAACATACTCTCGAAAAGCATAACCCTCCTTCTAAGGCAGTCGGGTAAAAATGGAAAAAGGATCCAACATGTGCCGCAACTACCGCAAAATATTGCGGTTTTTATAGCCACAGCGAAGCGTTGCGGTGTCGTGTACCGTGATAAACGGCGGTTTTATGCGATTTCACACATTCAATAAAGTGGAAACGCAAAATATGGGTGCGTATGAAACAATCTAAACTTTTCAATTCGTTTAAAGAAACTACATATGAAACTGTAACTTTCTTTATCTCATTTTCAAGTTTGCTTTTCCATGAGATGTTTCGAGATTCGAATAGCTACCCACTTTGGTTACCCCAGTACAGCAAAATGTAGTTAGCTTTTAGTATAACAACCATAATAATATATGTATTCCGAAATAAGTGAGGATCTAGATCTATAAATAACTTTTATAAGATGTGGAAATTTACCACGAAAAAGCAGATCATAATATTTCTTACCTTGGTAACGTCCTGCGAAACCAAATCAAATATTATAATGTGTATGTAAAGTCCTTTGAGAACTAAAGCGTACAAACGCTTGAGAATTAGCTTTGAACTGAATAATTACATTGACATAAAGCAAAACTTGTTAAGAGGTCAAAGAACTGAAAACACTTTCTGTAAAGGCAATATTTCCAGGAATAGAGAATTACATCTTATTTTTATAATGTCGAGACGCCGCAATCAGCGTTTCCAAGGCAAAGATGAATCCCACACCTACGTCCGTTTGAGAGAAAGTGATATAGTTAGTATTTCGCATGTAAGTATAATAGAGACAGGTGTTACCGCAAACTTTTACGTTGCTCCTGCGTCGTTTGGGTTTTATAATTTATGAAATATATGACCACATTAATGTTATCCCTAAATGACTCCCGAAAATGGTTCTGTTGTGCTCATCTTTTCTTCTATTGTAAGTTCTATTATGCTTTTGACTTAACCTGCAGTACGGAATTTAAAATTTCCTCGCACATGACAGACGCATGGCATGCGTTACAAACGCGTTAAAAATGCGTAGCAACAGACGCCAAGTGTCGAACGACAAACTCCCTACAAACCAAGCAGCCGCAACTCCCACTAACATTTGTATTCGTGCGACGACTTCGGGTAATCTATATGATAATACACCGGGCCCACTGAGCACATAATTGTCCAAAGCAATTGAATGCTACATTACCATTGTCCGGGGGAGCTCGGCGATATGGAATTCACTCCAAATTTGGCTCGTAATAGACAATTTTCAACCCAAACCGTAGTTATTTTCATTTCATTGCACAGCCATTTAGGGACACGTTTAGGTTGGAGTAAACTTATAGCGCTATGGTGGATTTAATGGTTGGAATAAAAGTCACCAAAGTTAAGTTGTAAACTATTACATAGTATATTGTATGGAATTTTGAGATTCGTGCGGATTTCTCTCTCTCATGTTCAAACAAATTAGAGGCAAAAACAAACTGTATAGGTGAGGTACCTACTACTATGTTTGCACCCTTATCTATTACAGTTTCTATGTATTGTCTAAAAGTGAGAATGATACGCAAACAATTGAATAACTACCTACTTGGCTACCTGCCTTTTTTGATTCCTCAATTTTTGTAACATTCTAAAATTATAGCACCAGCAAGTTTAATTTAGAATTGTGGTAACACTTGCGGTATCACCAGCTGACGGAATTTTGCTGTTTTAGACGCAACACTAACTGAGATTAATAGTTTTAGACCTGCTTCTCACTATTTGGGTCACTCCAATATTCAGGGAAGCCATATTGTGAATTTATGACGAAGGTAAGTGGGATGTCAGAATTTCTTTACATACAATTCGCTCACAATCACAATTTGTAAATAATTTACAGCGGGTTAGATGTGGGTAAGCTGTGAGTAATATTATAAATGGGAACGTGTGTTTATTTGCCCGGCTTTCCGTAACAACAACGGAGCAATTTCATGTTTTTGTGTACGAGTAGGAAATATCTGAAATGCTAGAGAATATTGTAACATCTTTGTTTTATCTTGTACCTACATCATATTAGTTTCTAGAATCCACATAGGTCACTTGTTACCGCGGGAAAACATCTTATTTTTGAGGAAAAAGCAGCCGGTACTAAGCCGCGAAGAGGAAATCCATATAAAAATAAAGTTCAAAAACTAAAACACGACTACTGAGTTATCACGCTCTAAAAAGTAAGAAACAAGAAATCACAAATATGAACAATGCTCATTTCAACACCTATCATTTACGAAATTTATAAAAAGTTTAACATCCATATTGTAATTTATATTTTATACAAATTCTAAGTGATTTTCAGGTGATAGCCGTGATCGTATGCCACATTGCCTTAGTATTTTGTGCCAAGTTAATAATATAAATTAGGTGGCATACGACCACGGCTATCACCTGAAAATCACTTAGAATTTGTATAAAATATAAATTACAGTATGGATGGAAACTTTTTATAAATTTCGTAAATGATAGGTATTGAAATGAGCATTGTTCATATTTGTGATTTCTTGTTTCTTACTTTTTAGAGCGTGATAACTCAGTAGTCGTGTTTTAGTTTTTGAACTTTATTTTTATTTTAATTATTTTGGGGTTGAAAGAAAGTGTCAAACACTGGTATTTAACATAAGATTTATGGAACTATTATTATGCGAGGGGCTAGTTTCAAATCTAAAATAAATTTTTCTCGTTACTATTTTCTGTGGCTAAACCCCTTTAACCCAACGAGTAAATGCTCGTTGCTAGTTTCCCTTCCATAAATAGAATTTATCGTTTCTTTATTCTGTGTGGGGGGCCCGCCGAGTAGATGCTTGTTGCTAGTTTCACTTTTAAAATTAGATTCGCCTTTATCTTCTTTTATATTTCTCATTTCTTTTTCTGTAAGGGGGGCAAGCCCCCCTCAACCCCCCGAGTAGATGCTTGTTGCTAGTTTCACTTTTAAAATTAGATTCGCCTTTATCTTCTTTTACATTTCTCATTTCTTTTTCTGTGAGGGGGACAAGCATTAGGGGCTTAGCCGTGTGATGCCGGCCTAGAATAGCATCACCCCAATTCTACCCGTGGGTGTCGTAAAAAGCGACTAAGGAATACTTATCCAGGGAATGGGCAGCAGCGTTCCCTGTGAATTAAACATCTTGCACTGCGCTCGCCAATCCGCCTGCCAAGCGTGGTGAGTATGGCAATACCCCCCAATACGGGGGAGGCCCATGTCCATCAGTGGACTGTTGTGGCTGTTAAGGAGGGGGGCAAGCCCCCCTCAGCCCCCCGAGTAGATGCTTGTTGCTAGTTTCACTTTTAAAATTAGATTCGCCTTTATCTTCTTTTAGATTTCTCATTTCTTTTTCTGTGAGGCGGGCAAGCCCCCCTCAACCCCCCGAGTAGATGCTCGTTGCTAGTTTCACTTTTAAAATTAGATTCGCCTTTATCTTTTTTCTGTGAGGGGGGCAAGCCCCCCTCAACCCCCCGAGTAGATGCTCGTTACTAGTTTCACTTGCAAAATTTGGTGATTTCCATTTGTTTTTGTGATGGATGAGGGTAAGCTCCATTTCACTCCTGAGTCGGCGGCTCGCCCGTATTCGTTTTACATCGTATATTTTCACGTTTCGTTTTTTATGGAATTCTTATGGGATATTTAATAGTCGAATGGTAATAAGTATTTATTGCACGGGTTTATAATAGATCTTTTATGTACAATCCAGCAAAAATGAGTAGAAAAAAAATGAGGGCGCCACTTTTTATGAAATTTCAAAATTAAATGGCAACATTGACTATGAATGGCAACAATTTAGTATGAAAAATGTTTAGTTCCATTTTATTTAATTTCTTATCTTTTTTGCTGGACTGTAGGCGACTTTTATGTATCTAAGTATGATTATTATTTTGATTAGCGGGAGCAGCCAGCAGTCTAATATAATGAAAGTTATGAAAACTCTGGATTCAAGCTCAAACACAAATCATATGCACCGATAATAGCTATTGTCAGCATATCATCATATTAATTGATCTAGGTATTTAAAGGATAAAATTATACTGGTTCCTCCTAGTATTTTTAGATAATTCAGTATACATTGGATCCATAAATAAGTAGATTGATGTGCTGGCGGTAGTACCAAGTGTGATCTCTCATATCTTTTTTTTCGTCTTGTATCGTGTCTATATACCTATCTCTTTTTCGTGTTTTATTGAAAATATCGTCAGATTACCTACCTAGTTATAATTATAACACGAGTCATACTTAAGTGCCAAGTCGTAATAATCTATTGCAGAGCGCCGATTTCTCAATATTTCACGGAAATTCCAGCAAACCCATGAACATTTACCTAACAATGTGTATACAGGGTGTTAGGGACGGTGTAACGAAAACTTTGCAGGCGTGCTCAGACCATCAAACTGAACAACTTTTACTATGGAGACAATGGTGGGAAACGGAAAAAAAATTTCGGCCTCCCATACAAAATTCACGATCAGCTGACTGACTTTGTATGGGAGGTCGAAATTTTTTTTTCGTTTCCCACCATTGGCTCCATAGTAAAAGTTGTTCAGTTTGATGGTCTGAGCACGCCTGCAAAGTTTTCGTTACACCGTCCCTAACACCCCGTATTTTTGAATTACACTATTGAAGACCTTTCGTTTAATACTGAACACAATACCACTAGAAGAAAATAAAATTTTGGTTCGCTCTAGAGGGCGCCACATTAAACTTATTGTGTCAAAACATAGCCTATAACCATCGGCCAGTTTAGGCGCTCCTATTGATACCTGACTTGTCAAATTCTGATCAGTAGTTTAGGAGCTAGGAGGGAACAAACAAAATTAATTCCACATACATAGCGGTCAAAATTATAACACTCCTTTTGCTTCGCCGTAGTCGTGTAAAAATAATCCAGCACACTAAACCCCGCTTATCGCGTTGTTATCAAAGAAACGAATATTTAATATTTGTAAAATTTTATTTCAAATATAAAACGGTGCAAATAGCTGTCCGGAACCATTTGCGGCACCGCTGCCGCCACGAGCCGCGGGCGCACTTTGTAAGCTAGGAGGTAGTGGCATAAGAAGGAAGTGTTTCAGAGTGATTTTGTAAGAAAATAATTAACATTTTTAGAATTGGATGCACTAGTAACTAGTACGTACGTAGATACCTAGATACTTATTAAGGTCAAAGACTGATTGGTACTTCAGCGGATCACTGTTCAAGCACTAAACACAACATGACGCGTGACCTTGAGAATTTCAGAATAATGACATGTCACGGCCGCTTAGGCTATTTCTGGGGCAGCTGGGGCGCCATTGTTCACATTAAACAAGGTTTTATTAGAAACTCCCTCCTCCGAGCAATTCACTCGTATTTGATCTTCAGCTGGAAAAGTTCACGGTTATTAGTAACTTTATTAACTCTGCTAATAAGTCCGACGAAGTTTGCCGAGTTGTTCCTGTTACTGAAAATATTGCCACATTGGCTTGTTTGCTCCCGACCTGTGTATACTATAAAATATGTTTTCACCAACGCTGTTTGTTCTGTCGACAATTTTCAGCTCTTTAATTTCAGTAACTCGTTGGTAAAAACAGAAAACACTTTATTCCGCGAGTGCTCCGTTTCGAGCGAGCAGGTGCTCATATAAATTATTTCAAAAAGCACTTTAAGTCCTAAGTTTACCGCGAAAATAAAACATTTTGTGTGCGAATAAAATAAATTGTGGCCATTCTTCTAAGGATTGGAACTCAGTGGCGGCCATTAGAGCAACTCGCCGGAGGATGGACGGCTCCCCCTTTGTGCTACAAACACGATTTTATTAAAACCCACTCTGTCCGAAGTATTGTTCCACAGAAAATACGCGAGCGCTTTAGAATTCTTTCCTCTTCAGAAAATCTGGAGAAGCTGTTACAAGAGCAATGAAGCAGTCAATAGTCAGCAGGTGCCTGGAGTAAGTTACTGTCTTTATAACGATTAAGATTTCTTAGTTTATTTACATTACGACTACTTATTGTTGGCGGCTTGAAAACTTTGAGAGGGTTCATCGATCTGGCCGTTCTTCGCATCCGTGTCCCGAAGAAAAAGAAAAGGTTTTTAAACAAAGCTCATCTCTTCAATATTTCAATACCTCACGTTGATTCGTAACGTGCCAGTTGGTGCAAAGCAAAGTGCAACTTAAGTGCAATAAAATGAGATTTAAATAACTAGATAGATACTTCATTAAGACTTCCACTTTGCTTTATGTCGACATAAAACTCACAAGGAATTTGAGTAAGTGTGTGTAATTAGAATTTTTCGAGTTTACGGCATAATATACTGTGTAGATAAGCAGCACAGGGTGGGCTGAGAATTCTTCTTTTTGTGTTGATCATCGACCAATACGACGAGGTTAAGTGAACGACTGCCTGTTACAGTACCTAATAGAGAAAGTATTAGCGAGACTGCGTAGCGTGCCTTTAGGGGCAACCCGGAGGATCAATCAGAAAAATGGATTATTCATCTCACCAACATATCTAACGACAAAATATTGACTGTTTTCGAATCCCTCCTTAGAAATCAAACCGAGATCATCTGGTCATTGGACGACTCAGTGTCCGACACAAAAAGAGAGAGATCAAACTTGGAGCCTTGCAGATCCAAAGACCAACGCTCACACCACTAGACGACGAAGACACTCAGAGGCAGAATGAGATTACACAGCCGAAACAAACGACTGTCGCATTAATCGCCATCGCCATCGCCACGCTTTCCCGACGGCGGCGCCGGAATTAAAAAGTAAAAGGAGACATTTACGAGAAGAAAGTACTTACCGAGTTTGTGTGCCGTGTAATCTGTTTCTGTTTTTTAACTTTATGAACGGTAATGGCCGTTTTCACATCGGGCGACAAGTTCGGCGAAGACAGTTTTTTATTTAAAGTGTTATGTTATATTACGACTGAAAATCAAGCGATAGACTCGATAAAAAAAAGGCTACTCCTTTTCGTATGGGATATGAATCGTCCTACAACTCGACTTCAAAGTATTTAACATTCTATCACTTTGATATTTTGCGCTAGAAGTGTCTAGTTCAGAATATATTGCACTCTGGGTATAAGTAGAAACTAAAAAAAGACATTGGTCTCTCATTTCTGCATTGCTCTCAGCTCAGTACCGTTTTTGTGTAGTTCTGGAGTAGTTAGAACAATTCTGTTCACCTGTTCTCTCACTCACTCACTTATATTCATTCCGCTGTAAAGACTGTGTCCACAGAGAGCGATACGAGCCGCTGGGGTATTTCGAAGGTTCGACTGATATTTGCACGTAACAGTCATAGATGGGGAACAATAGCAATCGTTTTGATCCACCATTCTGATCACACAAGCTACGTCCTATAGATACAGGGTTGGATATTAATAACAGATTCCATAGTGAGTATATGAGTCTCTTGCGATCTGGTTTGCTAGAGTAGGGACAGAAATAATATGGTCTCCTGCAATCTCCCCAATTGATTTCGTAGCGACTAGTAAAGTCTTATGCGTTCATCAAATCATCTGCCAAAAGTATTACCTAGTTCAATTTATTTCTAGCAAATTCACACGAATTTAAACGGGGCATTAATATCATATGACTAGCGGAACATCAATCGCTTTCAATGTGTCAGGGCCGTTATTGCAATTTTCAGTTTATAGTTCGTGTAAAATTTGCTCGCCTGTTAAACGGGTCTGTTCGAGTTACGGCAGTTTTGCAACTAGCTGAAGTTGCGTTTTAGGATGAGAAATGTTATATAAACGAGTTAGCTACGTAAGCCTTCTACGGGTGAAAACGAGAACTCGAATAATTTCTGGAATTCAGGAAATTGGAGATATTCGCTCAAAATCCGCAAACGAGTAGGTACATATTTGTTTGACTCACTTTTCAATTTAATAAGAGAAGGGAGCGCGAATTTCAAACACAAAACTTTTGTTTCCAAGTAGATTCGCAAATAATACCAAAATAATTTGCTACCAAAACAATTTTGCTGTGTCTTACGGGGTGCCACATGCTGAACTCTGTGATAATTTTAAGATCTCATGTAACCATGTGGCAATGCAAATAAAAACTGATTACCGATTAGTGATATGTGAACGTCGAATACCTACATTAAACGAAATTTATTATACCTCTCTAATTTGCGTACTGGTGGTCGACCCGACGCCAAAAAAAAAACTTGGAACCCTTTATAACTAAAACTGCGTAGGGAAAAAAGCGCGGGAAATTCTCGGTCCGATTGGTTGAGATTTTTTGCTATACAATTTTAAAATACTTTAACGCTGTTTATTGATATAAGATCAGTTTTATTTTGTAAATAAGTGTATGTATAACTTGTAGATTAAATAGTTTTGTAGATTAGTGTAAGTTTTGTAAATATTTATTGGTAAGTCTTTATTACTTCTCATGGCGGCGCCAAAGCCCCCTGACCCGGGGGGTTTTGATGGAGATCCTCCTGATCATATTGCTCAAGAAGTCACTATTTCAAATGATGATTTCTCAAATATGGACACCTCGATGGACACGGATGGATCTGTAGTTTCAGTATCACAAGGCAAAAACAAAAGAAAAATTTCTTCCTCTGTGTGTATGTGCAAACACTGCAATAAAAGAAGAAAGCGTAACAGGAGCAAGGAAGGCAGTGTCGCTGGTATTGCAAAAAGTTATGAATGCCAATGCGAGGTAAACTTTGATGTTCTGAAAGGTAAGGTTTTAGCTAAAGTTCATGAAATAAATTCAAATGAGTCTATGAAACCTCCGGGTCGCATAATAAAGCCAGTACCGAAAAATACCGCGAAAGCTTTTAATAATACACCAAATAATGACAATAATAACCCCCAAGGGGAACAAAACGATGAACATGACAAGACACCAGAGATTCCCATTACTAAGTCACCAAACCAATCGCAGCTCAATAACGGCAAGTCACTAAATATGGATGTAGAGCAATCAACAAGGCCAATATCTGTTGCTCGGCTCTTTTACCAATCTTCTGATGCTGCTCCATTTATTGTTCACGTTCAAAGACAGCAGTCATCTCCAAATGATAGTGTGACGTTACACCCAATAACTTTTGGAAGATTTTTAAAAAGAAACAACATCCATAGTATAATTAATGGAAGTTTGAAACGGATTGGCAGAAATAGAATTTCACTTTCATTCTCCAGGAAGCAAACAAATTCTTGAATAACTCAAATCTCAAAAGCGAAAATTACAAGGCATTTATTCCTACATTCTCTGTTACTCGCATGGGAATTGTCAGGGGGGTGCCTACAGAATAGACAGATGATGAAATTAAAGAAAATGTTACTGTTCCAGTCGGTTGCGGTGCGATCTTGAAAGTACGTAGGTTGAAAAGAAAAATTGTCACTGAAGGGGTTTCTCAACTCAAAGCCACTGAAACAGTAGTTTTAACTTTTGATGGTCAGGTACTGCCGAAACGCATTTTTATGTGCTATAATGCTTTGCCGGTTTCTATCTACATTTTCCCCACCATACAATGCTATAGGTGTTGCAGGTTTGGGCATGTAAAGTCTGAGTGTCGAGCGAATACTCCTAGATGTTACAAGTGTGGTCAAAATCACCTTGGTGAAACTTGCTCAATCAATGAGGATAAGATACAGTGTTGCTTATGTAAGGGTTCTCACTTTGCTACAAGCAAATCATGCTTAGAGTACAACCGGCAACATGCAATTAAAGAATCTATGGCAAAGAGTTGCATTTCTTATGCAGAAGCTTCCAAAATTCATCCACCTATCGCAAGGGTGTCATATGCGGATGCTTTATTATCGTCCCCTGACGTCACTCCAGAAGTTTCAGGTCCTCCTCCACATTTACAAAATCAGACACAAAATACGTCTTACAAGAAAACTGTATTTAAAACTCCGAAAATGCGTTCGAAATCTGACAGCGGCTATGATCGTGAGGCTCACAATAGTCTAATTAAAGATTACAACAATATGTCACAACCTAACAATGGTTGTGCTCTGACTAACAACGATTCTTCAAGCTCAGTAGCTGATTTAATTTTGGCTCTTATTACTTCATTGTTACAGTCCAATTTCTTGACACCGTCCAACGCTGCCCCTATAATTGAAACGATATCTAAAATCACCAAAAATGGCCAAGCTACTGCAATGGAATTGTCGCAGCGCAACATCTAAAAAAGTTGAAATAATTCACTTAGTAAATAAGTATAATCCTTTTATAATATCTTTACAAGAGACATGGCTTAAGCCGGATTCCTGTTTCAGGATACCTGGCTATGCGTGTCTCAGAGAGGATAGAACTGATGGGTACGGTGGTTCTGCCCTGCTCATCAAGCATTCTTATTCTTTTACTTATTTTCCTACATCTCACAATAATAAAGATTTTTCTGTTATAGCTGCAATAGTCAAGAATATATGTTTTGCTTCAGTTTATATCCCCCACCCTTCCAATGCTATATTTGATGAAATTGAACTTATACTTTCAACTTTGCCAAGGCCCTACATAGTTCTTAGCGATTTGAATGCTCAGCATCAGTCATGGGGCAGTTCAAATACCAACCACTATGGAAATATTGTGGTAGATTTGCTAGACACTTTCAATTTATGTGTTCTTAATACAGGCACTCCAACTCGTAGGACTAGCCCTGGTGAGGGGTATAGTGCACCTGATTTATCCCTGTGTACTCCTAGCTTAGCTTCTACGTTAACGTGGGAAACATTATCATCCACTTACGGTAGCGACCACTTTCCTATTATAATTACATTTCCCATTACTGCCACTTATGTACATAAACGCCCTCCACGATTAAAATATAAACTACACAATGCAGATTGGGACAAATTCAGTAAACAGTTAGAGCAAAAAATTATGTCTCTTCCTAGAGTCCAACAGGGTTCTGAATCATTATGCGCTACTACTCTAGCTCTCGCTTTTGTTGAAGCAGCCGAGGAAATTTTTCCTATTAAAAGATGGGGCAGTGATTATATCCCTTCTCCCCCGTGGTGGGATGCTGAGTGTTCGGAAGCAATAAGAAATAGAAAAGAAATGGAGCACGTATACAATGAGTGCGGTTCTGATGAAAACTATGAACTGCTTACAAATATGATTAAAAATACTAACAAATTAATTAAAAAGAAAAAATTTGAAAGTTGGAAGGCTTTTTGTCTTTCCTTATCTCCCGATGTCCCTCCCTCTGAAGTTTGGAAGAACATTAGGAAGTTTCGGTCTGCATTTAAAGACTCATCGTCAAAATCGTTCCCTTCTTCATTGGCACATAGTTTCTTATCGAAATTAGCTCCTCCCTCAGTACCTGAAAATTTATCAATGTCTCCAACTCCAGCCTTACTAAATCACCCTCGGGATCTTGATGAAGTTTTTTCTTTAGTAGAACTTAAAGGTATTTTGTCCAAAGTTAAGGATACAGCCCCTGGGCTAGATGGCATTCCTTATTCGTTTCTGTCACATCTTGGAGAGAATTCTCTTTCTTACTTTTTAGATATTATTAATTCCATCCTCATTTCAGGCAACATTCCTTCAGAATGGAAGTCCCAGGAGGTTATTCCTATATTGAAACCCAACAAAGATTCATCAATTGCTTCATCTTATAGGCCAATAGCTCTTTCATCTGTTCTCATGAAAATTGCTGAGCATTTGATCAAAAATAGAATAGAATGGTTTATAGAATCAAATAATTTGTTAAGTAATACACAATTTGGTTTTAGGCGTGGAAGAAGTACGATGGATAGCATAAGTATCTTTATATCTGATATTAGAATAGCTTTTTCTAGTAATGAATCGGTCTTGGCAGCATTTCTTGATATAAACGCTGCATATGATAGTGTGGTGCTTAGCGTTCTCAAAAGTAAATTACAAAATTTGAACATTCCGCCCCGTTTAACAGATTTTATAATTAATATTTTGTCAGAAAGACGCATTCATCTGTTTCCGGATGATGGTACTGAAGAGACCAGGCTGATATGGAGGGGCTTACCACAGGGCTCTGTATTGAGTCCATTGCTTTATAATTTGTACACATTTGATTTAGAATCTTCATTACAGCGTACGGTAAGTGTTCTTCAGTATGCGGATGATTTGTTATTATATAGTACTAATCGATCTATTGAAAAAGCTAGCGCGTCGTTGAATGTTTCCTTAAATCATTTGAAAGAATGGTTAGATTTAAATGGCCTGGATTTATCTCCTAACAAAAGTTCGGTAGTATTGTTTTCAAGAATGCGGCTTCCGCCTCCAATCTCTGTTCTTTATAATAATGTTGAAATTCCTGTTTCAGATAATGCAAAATTTTTAGGTGTAATATTAGATTCGAAATTAACTGGTACCCCACATTGTGAATATGTGTATGCCAAGTGCGAGCGTTTATTAAATATGCTTAGATGTCTTTCTGGTGTTTGGTGGGGTGCTCATCCATTTTGCATGAAGCTCGTATACAATGCTCTTATTCGTAGTGTTTTAGATTACGGTACATTTTTACTGGAGCCAGGTAGTGTGGTCTCTTTCAAAAAGTTAGACAACATTCAATCGAAAGCTTTAAGGCTGATAACGGGTGCAATGAAGTCTAGCCCAATCAATGCCCTCCAGGTAGAGACCTGTGATCCTCCCTTACAGCTGCGACGACAATATCTGTGTGATAAGTTTTTATTTAGATCTCTACAACTTTCTCATCATCCTCTCCATTCAAAACTACAAAAGCTCTCAGAATTAATTTCGTCTTCTAGTTATTGGTCTCACAAATCACCTCCATGCCTTATTAAAAGTTTTCAAAAGTTTAAATCTTTGCAAACACCTACTCATTCTTCGCCTTGTTACCCTCTGTTTTGCGGTTCATTTAACGCTTTGGTGTATGTACCTAAAGTGGTCTTAAACTTGGGTCTCACAAAGGATGATCCAAATAGTAATATGAATTACAATTATGAAGTCGATAAAGAATGGGAGGACTACCATTACATATTCACTGATGCTTCTAAACATTCTACACCAGGCCATGTGGGCGTTGGAGTATACCATACCCAATATAAAATTTACGAGCAAATAAAACTTCCACCTGAAACTTCTGTATTCACGGGAGAATGCTATGGCCTCTATAAGGCTGTCGAATACATCCGAATCGCAAAACTAAGAAAAATTGTTATATTTACAGATTCCATGAGCGCCTTGCAGGCTCTGAGTAAATATCCATTTAATTGTAAAACAATTTTTCCAATTATAATAAATATTCGAAAATTGCTATATGATCTCACTTCTCAGGGTAACTGTTCAATTTCTTTTGCCTGGATTCCGGGTCATAGTGGCATCTCTGGTAACACAAAGGCTGACCGCCTTGCAAATGATGCAATAGTATGTGGTGACACTTTTCCTAATATTAATTATTGTCATGATTTGGTGTCTATGCCTGCGTACCATTTAACTGAAACTTGGAAACAGATGTGGGTAGAGAGTTCTCAAATAAAAAGGAAGTTCTACGCTCACATTCAACCTAACATTTTGAATAAACCCTGGTTTCATAGACTTCAAATTGGAAAACGATCCACGAGTGTTTTAATTCGTATGCGCCTCGGTCATGTGTGCACTCCGGAACATCTTAGCAAGCTTCGCATTGTTGAAAATGATTTATGTGAGTGTGGCGAGATTGGCGACTTAAATCATATATTTTTTTCATGCTCCCGATACGATCGTTCGTCTTTTATTAACAATTTATTACTTTCTAAAATACCTATGCCTACTTCTATACCTATCTTACTCTCTACTAATGACTATTCTATTTATAATCTCTTATCTTTGTTTATTAATTTGAATAATATTCGTATTTAGTTTGTAGTTTGTATGTATGTATTCGTTTCTTAAAACTGATCTAATAATTTTATTAACTTTTTGACACGGTTTTCAAAATACGCGTCTTGATTTCCCGTGTTTTGTCTGTGGCAATACGCAAACCGCGTTCTGCCAAAAAAAAAAAAAAAAAAAAAAAAAAAAACTGCGTAGGTACCTGCGTAACTGCTGTAAGGTATGATATCTCGAGTTCCTTATGCTATTCGAAGCTGACATTTCACAGCAAAGAATATGAATTCAAGTCACAGATCATCTCTTTACATCTCAGTTGCATAATGTCAACGGTTGCAAAAATATTGAAATAGGTTCACCAATATAAACTGATATACGATTTGTCTTATTTCAAATCCGGTGCTGTGCTTGCTGGCTTTCTTCCAGCCTGTATATCTTGTGAGAGGAAAGATTAAATTTTGTGTTCGACTTCATTGTTTTCTCTATTTAGTTATACAAACATAATGATTAAAATAGGTACTTTGCTGTAAGACTAGGTATAGTATAACCTTAGTTTAATCAAATAAAATAAAATTACCTGATTAACCGAGAATAGCCGCCGTTGTTAGTTTTAAAACAATTCACGAAAAACGGGAGTATAAGCAATTTTTGAAAAATAAAATCAGTAGTTCGATTCATTACCCCCGAAAACCCACTCCTACATACGAAATTTCATGAAAATGGTTGGAGCCGTTTCCGTGATCCCGATTATATGCCCATACATGAATTGACCATTGAGAGATATTAGATAGATAGTGCCCATAAAACTATTCATACGAATACCAGCAATCTGAGCTTTCATTTAGGTAGGTCACAGCTGTTAAACCCACGTAAGACTCTATTATATTTCTAGACCTCGTCTATGTCTCGTAGTGCCTCATAAACCACATCGTATTCATTTTATAGTGAATACACAAGCATTGCGTTCACGTTCACGTTCACAACTGCAGCAGTGCACACTCACGACACATAAACCAGAATTTCACAGCCGCTAGTACCGTTTAACAGCAGGCATTCACTTTTATTTGCCCGTATAAGCGGATTGTTACACTAATTTTGGAGTCATAATGTTGAAACCGCTAGCATAATAAATTAAAAGAAAACATAGAGTATTTTATGTACGTCTCAAACAAAAACTTGAGCTTCTGGCTGCATATGCATGATTCGATATCTCCCTTGACTTGACTAAACCGTTCCTCAGTGTGAATAAGACATTTGCTCGAGATAAAAAGTAGCAATGAAAGTATTTGCCCCGTTGGCGTAGTGGATAGTACCCCTGCCTTCTACGCCGAGGGTCGTGGGTTCGATTCCCACCGACACAAATATTTGTAAAGTAACTTTTCAAATATCTGGGTCTGGGACTCTGGGTGTTTTCTATGTATAATATGTATGTATTTACAAAAAAAAGTATTTATTTATTATATCAGTTGTCTAGTTCCCACAGTACAAGCTTTGCTTAGTTTGGGGCTAGATGGCGCTGTGTGTCTCGTCCAGAGATATTTATTTATATTTTATTTATATTTATTTGTGTAGCCAGCTTACTAAAGACGAAAGAAAGTTTTTGATCCGTCTAATAGTCACGAAATTATCGGTTACATACAAACAACATTCAAATCTTTCCTCTTTATAATATTAGTGTAGATAGTACCTATATATGTATACTATAGAGAGTATCCATATCCTCTTATCGTGTTATTCACGAGTATATATTCAAACACTATTACCTAGATCAACCTGTACTGGAGTTGATTGAAACTAATATAACATTAGTGAGTGGCGTGGTAAGTACTAGTTACCTGATGCTTGTAGATTATCTTCGAGTAATTAAGTATACCTATAAGCTATTTGGAGTATTATGGAGTAAATATACTTCTCTACACTATCAAATCGTTTCGCATGTAGATGTAGCTGCAGTGTAATTTCAAAATTGAAAAAGATACAGTTTAATGTAGAAATAACCATCCGTCATTTTATTTGGAATCTAGATTAGATGGGATGCAAGACATGCGTTGCTCAAAGAGACAAAACATCAAAAATTCATTATAGTTATTTTCATAAAACTGAGAGTTAATGTAGGTATAATATATGTTTGTTACCTCTTCATAACAAACAGCTTGACGAATTGGATGAAATCCTGGTACTCTGATAGAGCATAACTTGGACTAAAAGCAATAGCAAGTGAGAAAAAACTCATAGGCTACATTTAACTTACCATGGGAAAACATGCCATTCCTACAGGAAAACCGAAAAACATCTGCGTTTGAAAACTCGGGGCTCTAGTCTAGGACCTAAGTACATGATAAATCTAAGTTTTCGACTTGAATCGGGACTTAATGTTGTCGGTGGCAAACCGCTGGCATAGTAGAGCGTGGTTTGTTATTTATGAGGCGCCGGTACATGAGGTTGTGGCCACGGAACTCCTTTGCTGCAGCTGTATCTAATCAAATACTTAGTAACACGATTATTTGATTAGTCGATCGACAGAATATAAAAGTGAGTGCCCGATCCGATTACATATGCACATATGCATTATGTGCATATGCATTAAGCACGTTAATATTTCAATCCCAACCAACGTGCTCAACAGTGCGTAATGTCATATTTATTTGATGCCAGTTGTTGTGGTCATGGGACAGATTCTCCGTGGCTATCCCAACAGATTTAAAATATCGTAGGTATATTTTGTTTATTTAGGTTCACACGTCTATCAATATTATGTTCATATGTGTTCTTGTGATGTTGTGATGTCATGGAACGGACCCTACATGACTAAGGACCTAAGGACGAGTGAAAGCATTGTTTTTCCACGGTTACCACAAATATTTATTCATTGTCTATGTTCAAATTTTATCCAATCGCAAGTTACAATACCAGTTGCTTATTATACGTCAGTTTGGTACTGTAGTCATAAAACTCCTCCGTGGCTAGGACTGTATCCAGATCCCACTACCTGCAGTTTCACATTGTTGTTTCTACAAATATGTATTCATTAACACACTTCTGTGCCTATGTTCATATTTAATCCAAACCACGTGCCCGATAGTGCGTGATATCAGTTATGTATTAGTAGACGCTACTTTATTGCGTTGCGGTCACTGAAATTCACGGATATTCTGTGGCATGGTAGTGTCCAATCAGGCCTATAACGTTTTGTCAAACATTCATGTTAATATTCCTTTCTAGCAACACTGATACAGGGTGTAAGGGATAGCGCTTCGAATACTGATAGGGTGCAAGCAGACCATAAACCACTTTCTCCTAGGGGACGTGTGTTATGTCAGGAGACGACAACAATATTCTACTTGCCATAGCAAATCATGATCAATTCACTGCGTTTACTATTTAAAGCAAAACAAAATGTGCTTCCTGAAATATTTTCTTATGCGATGTTGTTCAATTTCATAGTCATCCTATCGGTACTTACATATTTGTAAGGCCGTCCCTTAGGTACACCCTGTATAATAAGTATTTGCTGTGGGTAAGAGTCAATAGAATTGTATGCCTACCAAAATGCTCTTCGTTTTAAATAAAAAATACTAAATTGCCCTATATATTTTTCTGATTGACCGTAGAGATGTTTCGCGAAGATAACTGGGAAGTGGTTGAGTACGTGATGCTCATTCACACCGGAAGTTTGTGGTTGTAAGTTGTATTCTTGTAAGAATGTAGCTTAATGCCACGTAGCATTTCCAGTAATCAAATCAACTCGCAATCCATTGCAAAACAACGCTGCAACTTTTGTTATCCAACACAAAACAAAACGGTAGGAAACTTATTTATATTTGGTGCGTCTTACAATGTGCGCAACATTGTAACCAATACCGATACCATACAGCACTAATGATAGAATACCTAAAGTAACCCTACTAGATAACTTTATAAAATGTACATACCCATTGGTACGGTTTTAAGTCCTTCTCACGCGTATCGCTAGATTTTCCGATTTCTGCCGGATCGGGGTATCCGACGAAAAGAGGTTGCGAAATTTGATACAGCCATAAATACCAGTAGTGCACGATGTTACGAAACTACAGGCTACAATTCAACAGGCGAAAATCGATGTACAAATGGCTAACCGACTACGCAATGAACATCGAATTTCACCTGTAGAATTGTAGCCTGTAGTTTCGTTGCATAGGCCACAGATAGCCCATATAGCACCCATCACCGCACCAAAAAATTGACATTGGTATCGTGGTATCGCCCGGCGCGTGTGTGATCCATCCTTGGAGTATAAAATATCAGCAAGCTAAAGCTATAGAGTGCGCCTTTCTGGGTATGAATGGGTGGCATTAGTACAAACACAACCTCTCTGTCCATCAGTAACAAGACGACAGTGACAACACTATTGAATCTATATACTTTTCATACGTTTGTCGTAGGTATCTAACCATACCATAACCATAACAGACAACAGTCCGCTGCTGGACATGGGCCTCCCCCTATCGGGGGGTATTGTATTGCCATACTCACCACGCTTGGCAGGCGGATTGGCCAGCGCAGTGCCAAGATGTTACTTTTACAGGGAACGCTGCTGCCCATTCCCTGGATGAATATCCTTTAGTCGCTTTTTACGACACCCAAGGGTAGAATTGGGGTGATGCTATTCTAAGCCGGCATCACACGGCATATCGTAGGTAGCTATGGAACTATTTCTTACGCTTAGTATGGCGCGGGATGACACGCACACACTATAGCTTACTCGGATTCGCCTCACCGTTTTGAGGGCGCAAGGTTCACCCAACTATTAGCAGCGCATCGCTCAATGTCCGACCGGGAATTGGCACTTTACTAACCCAGGATTACCCCAACGGCTCTATCTGCTCGAACCTTATGGCGGGGCCCACACGTAACGTCCTTTCATAGCTAACGCATTCGTCTGCCAGATACATACATATCTCGGATTCCCCATACTTAAAACTGAGAGTAAAATAACGTAACGCAAGTTTCTGCGTCGGTTTTTTAGTATAAGGGATTCAAAAGTATGCTTCTGATTTGACAGAGGCATGCTAAACAGCATAATGTGTGGGCCCGGCCTGATATCTGTAGCTTGGTTGCTTGCATTAAACCTTCTGATAAACAATTATACATACCTTGAGGTAGACAGTGAGTTTTCCCACATTTGATTTATTTTGGGTTTTGTTTCAAACGATGAGTTACTTAATCAAGTGATTTTTGGCGCTTTGCACTCATGACGTCCGTTTCGACGTTATTTTTGTGCTTTGAAAATGTAATTTTCCACCTTGACTACATATAAATACGACGACGCATGCCGCACGGTGCGTTGAGGGATGCGTCTGTCAAACTTTAAGCAAAACAGACACATACGTCAATGCACCATTGGACTTGTGGCGTCGTAGATAGCGCAGCGTAAAAATAACATCGAAACTAACGTTAAGAAGGTGTAAAGCGTTAAAGTTAGGTAAGTAGGCACCTATCTTTTGCAGCGAGCCGTAAATGTAAATATTTCACACTTTTCTCTTTTTTGCAGTGACTAAGCAGAGTTGTATCTTTTATATCATTATGTTGAATAAAGTACCTATTTTCATTTCACTTTTAAACGCTTAATTTGTAAACATTTTTCACTCAGTTATTAGCACTACGTATTTAAAATCTACAAACTAAGCAGATTTCAAACTCTCTTTAATTTTAAATTTTGCTAAGCTTACCTTTTTCATTCATAATAAATAACGTATGCAGTATTAATCATTGCATTTATATGCAAAAGGTGTTAAAGCCAGCGCTTTATTCACACTTAATTTCTGTTCGGAAAATTCCAACTTTTGTAGAAAATGTTCCCAACTTTTATAGAATTAAATTGATATTTTTGCTGCGGCACTTACTAAGGTAGATTAGTTATATAACTTTACAACTAAGCGCCTTTGTTTTTAATACTATACACTAGCTGGCTTATTGATTAGGATACCTACCTATACCTACCTACTAATGAGAATTCTCAGTCGGTATTAGGTACGTGATTCATAGAAGAAGGCGACCCGAAATGGCAACATCATGGTTGTCATCTTGCTCAACTGTAATATGAAAAAGATGAAAACAACAGTGTGGCCATTTTGAGTCTCTTTATTCTATGATTTTGGTTATATCGGTAGGTACCTAACAAAAGTTTAATTCGATTTATTTGACTGAAGTAACAATCGATTTGCAAAAGTTTCTAAAGTACTTGAACGACCTAGGTAATAAGTACCTTCTAACTACCTACTTAGTAATACAACTCAACAAATTGCCAGCAACATTTTTGAAATCCAATTACATAAGTTCCCACTCCATGTTGGTCTGAGTTCGGTTGATTGAAGCAAAAGTTTGATTAGATGGAGGTCTATGCTATGTATGCGCCCTTCGTCAAAACCATTAGCCACGTTTTCGTAAGATAAAATGGCCTAAACGATTACAACGAAACTTCTCCAGTAGTCAGTTTATATCTCAACAAAGTACAGGCAGATGAATTAAAAAAAACTGAATTGCTGTAATTTCAAAGTTTTATTTTGCGCCATTTTGAATTTATAAAATTTTAATAGGTGTAGCCAGTGTCACTTTGCGCTACTAAGACACTTCATATTTCAAGATAAACTTAGCCGATTGGGCTGTGAAAAATATTTTCTAGTCCACATACCTACATACTCTCGAAAAACATAGCCCTCCTTCTGAGGCAGTCGGGTAAAAATTACTAACCTACCAAGATGTGCAAACATAGCGAAAAGAGTGACCGACTGCCTTTTCGCACCAGTTTCTCCCAACGACTCTATGATAACGAACTCCATACGTCTTGGGGTATAATCTGATGTGGCCGTCGAAAGGCGCCCCTCTATCTCAGTGGGAATAATGCTCTACATTTGTCTTCCCTCCCCCCAACCCCGTAACCTTGATCCCCTACCCCGCTCCGCATCCTGACGCATCCTTCGTCATCTATCAGCTTCGTAACGGGAACGCATTGCTTCTGACGTCTGACAGCTATACGATGAGGCATAGAATTTTGGTTCAGCTACGTTTTGATGCCTTCAGGCTAACTGTAATTCTAGCTTCTAAGGACTTTTGTAGCAATATGACCGGGAGGTGGAACTTTGGATTTTCGGTTGGGATTAGGAAACATTTAATTTTAAAAACTATATCAAATAGGTATCTGTTCTGGGGTCAGTTCTTTTCGGATAGTTTCTTTGTTTGTCCAAGGAACCAATATTTAAAACTATCATAAAGAGGTTATGATAGGAGAGACATTAAATATGTGTTCAGTTAGTACCTTTGTTTTTCCCAATAATCATCTACGTAGCTAAATGGTAGTATAATTTATACAAACCGTTAATTTACATGAATTTTATTAAATTACATTAATTTACACGAATATCTATTATTCATGCATGTAGTTTATTTGCATTTATTACGTAACTAATAAATTAATAAATTGCTGTTAGCTGAATTTGGCTAACAATTTAAACATAACAACTACGTAAAACGTGAAATACACAATTGAATAGGTATTCAATTTATTTCATGCTGTAGGTAATTAATTATTTTAGCTAACAAAAAATAAAAACAAAGTTTGAAGTAAGTACACAATAAGCTGATTGTGCGTTGCACATTTATTTATTTAATTAGTAGATTAGTTTTAAGGAGGTCTAACTTTCTTCCTATAAATAAAATAAAAATTAAGATTGTAGATAGATAGATGAATACACTTATCCTCCGGGTATAAAGATAAAAGAAAATCTTTTATTTCAGATAAACCGTGGGTTAGGCATAGGCACAGTACAGTAGGCACCAGATGAAAATCGCGAACGCAAGAAAAGGATCGAACGCCATTTAAGGTGCGTAAATGGAATGAATACATCAAACGCTAGCGTATCCGAAAACGATCTGTACAGTATATCACGGGGTGTGAAAGTAAAAATTTTGGTGGGCGATCAATTCCCACCGAAACTCATGCCTCTTTACACACTAAATTATGTAAATGTAATGGAACTCCGTCCATTCCGCAACCGAAGGCGGAATACGTTGTTAACATTTGAAGGTAAGCATATAAAGAGTCAATATCGGCAACCCACGAATAAATGGGACATAATGAAAATATATTACCTACGGGGCGGGCCCTCGTAAACGACTGCGGGGAGCACAGACTTGTCTCATCTAGTCACAGACGTGAAAAAAATATTAGAATGGAATAAACAAACAGGTGTTTTAAAAAAACGAAAACCCGGCTGCGGAAATTTCAAAGTTGTATTTTGCGATAAAAATACGCTATCTTGAGTTTATGAATTTTTAATAAAACCAGTGTCACTTGCGCTGCTGAGACGAATCTAACGACCTTATCTAAATTCACATTACAAGATCCATCTAGCCGTTTGGGCTGTAGACCGTGAAAACGGATTTCTTGTCTACATACATACAAACATACTCTCAAAACCATAACCCTCCTGAGATAGGTAAAGAAACTGTCGTTATTACATCTACAGCCACATCTCTGGATCCATTCCTTATAATCGCCTTGTACTACACCCACGGGTAGAAATAGGGTGATGCTATACTAATCCAGCATCACACGGCACGCTCGGCACTCTTCCCTGTCTGCAATATTAAATTCACATACCTCACGCGGTGTACCTGAAATCGCCGTCTGTAGTGTGACTTGTCTGTGTTTTCCAGTGAATGTTATTCAAATAAACATTACTCGAGCGACGTCGTCACGGACTTGGAGAAATCGTAAAATTTATAACTTCGCTCATACGAAGTAGGTGGGTGCCTACTTATATGCCCAGTCAGGCGGAGGTCACATTGAAATCAATTTGCGATGTTGTGTACTCGCATGGTTGTTTGAATCACCCTGTATTTGCTTACATCTGTTCTCGGTTCACTGAGTCTTTCCTCGATGACTTTGTGCGGTTTATGAGTCTACAAAAATAATTAGCAGAAATCGTTTCGTTCTTTGTGGAGATTTTTGATGCTGCGAAGTGAGGGGGGTGAATGGGTAGTACCTACACTCAAATTTAAAAAAGCATTTTTCATAGTTCATCAAAATTGTTACAACTTTGATATTATTATTTTTAGATAATTGAATTTCTGTCTACTCTATTGCTAATTAGGTAGGTAAACTTTACTATATTTTATTTTTCTGTTTTTACAGGAGACGTTTGAGGTCGGCCGGGTCCCAGTCGTAGCACAGATGATCGATCAACCGCAGAGGCGCCGAGGTAATCCATCAGACTCTTCGAGACACACACTTAGCGAAGCCCTGAACAAGTGTACCACTTTGCACCATGGGAATATGGAACAAAATACACAGAAACCAAAATATTTCTTTAATTAAGTTCATAGCACACATACACTTGCACATTTACCCCAATCTCGAATGGTTTTACCGTAAAGTAGAAAATCTTTGGTCTTAATTTTTTATGTGACTGAAATCATAGACTGAAATAGTAATATTATTAAGTAGCATGCATGTCATATTGTACATAAACCGTAGCGTACAAAATCTTTTTAATGACCTATAATTATCTTACATGTGATATTATACATTATTTGAATAGGTATAACATCAAAGATTTTTACTCTTTTACCTACTAATCCACCAATTGCATCATCTTGTGTGACTCAAACGGGAACAAATCTTTCACCGTCCTGTTATTTCAAGAATCCAGAAACACAGCCCCGCCTCGGACAATACCTCACGAAATAAAATTCAGGCTCCGTCCCGAGGGGAAATCGCGAGCCAGCACACATTTGTAAAGGTCCCAAGCCCTCACTGTGAGTGAAGTCCTTTGAATAGCAACGAGACAAAGAACGGAAAGAAATACTCTGAAAATGAAACTGTAAAGGGAGATTTATGTGTGCCTGCCTACTTACCTACGCAACACAGAAAGGGTCCGAAAGTCGAGTGTTGCGAGACACATTCAGCCGCTTAGGGAAATTGATTCGAAACCTTTGTTTGCAGTGGCGCCGACTCCGATCTCATTTTCACTAGTTTCCAACTTTCACGGGGAAGGGTGAAAGGAAACGTTTTCGGGTGGTAATTTGTCGCTAAAATCCTTATTTATTGCAACGTGGGAGTTGGATCGGCCCCGGGGCGAATTCTGAAACTTTGCTCCTTTAACTTCGCTCCACTGAATAGCGACACCTTGAGCACATATTGAGGTTGAATCCTCGTTTTCTTGTTTCTCTTGAGTTATGGGGGAATACTTTAATACAATTTGGAAGTTTGTCGTCGCGGCGGCAGATTCCGGTTAGAGTACTAGATCACGAGCTGCGTTCAATAGAATTGAATGCTTTTGAGTTAACATCGTCTGGAGCAAAGTTGGATGGTGATAGTTTGTCCCGACGCCAAATGGCTCGCGCTGATTTGTGATTCTACTTAAATCGATTTAAGCGTCGCAAATTGCATTAGGTACGTACAAAGCGAGCATTTGACCGTTTTAAGTTAGTTTGTGTTCTCTATGAAAATATTTCCATTAGATTTTGACGATCTGCGGAAAGTTGGTTTCACGGAATATGAAAAAGGTTTATACGCGAATCTTGTTTATATTTTGTTTTTGATCCCTTTCACTTCTACGAATACGAGAGGGTTCATAAACACGAAAATATACATTTTATCATGTTTTCCAAATTTATGAGTACCTCAAGTATAAAAATAGGTATATTTGTACTCTTTCACTAAACACCTTGACCTACATTGCTAGAACAGTTTTATTGAATACTAGCTGGTGCCCGCGAACTTCGTTTCGCCAAGGGAAGATTATGAGCCAACAGAAGCGGCACATCATGCTAAACAACTTTTCAATACAGTCATTATACCGCACAGACAGATTGATTTCTTCTTCTTCCTTGCACTTTCCAACTTTGGGTAGTGTTATCTCTAGATTTTCGGCACCATAAGGTTCTTTCTGGGGTTGTCGGGTCAAGTAGGTTTTTTGTCGTGAGCCTGGTCATACACACTAAGTGATTACATTTTCAAAAATAGGTAGGTAGTTTTCAAAAATATTGATGGTTTACTTATTTTATTTTATTAAACGCCCACTATTTTTAGGGCTCCGTAGCCAAAGTGTACCGTATTCTCTGAGACTTCGCTTCGCTGTCTGTCTGTGACCAGGCTTCTATCTCATAAACCGTGATAGTAAAACAGCAAAAATATTAAATTTGAATTATAGATGTTGTATTTCTGTTGCCGCTACGGCTCCTTTAATGGTGTACCATTATGTGTAAAAATGGCATATAAATCAAATTGGTTTTAAAGGAGCCGAAAACAGAAACAGAAAGTTAGAAACAGAAACAGAAACAGAAAGACCTACCGGTCAAGTGTAATTTTCTGTTCTCATTTTCGTACTTTGTGTCATGGTTAGTATTTTATGCATGATTGGTACAATTATGGCAGACAGATGATGATGGTGATGACGATGATAATGATGATGGAATAACCTGGAGGAACCCCGAATCAACACCGATTTGTGTTTGTTACTTGTCTATGAAGTGGAAGCTCACCCCCATCCCTCCTGTTTCGAAGTCTGAGCACCTGAGTCACATTTCGATGATATAGGTAGTTAGTTAGGTACACTACCAAAACCGTCGTTGTTTTATTATTTTACGCGAAGGAGCAAGTCAATCTGAAGTTACTATAAAAACTATATCGTTTGGTGAAAACAAACAAACCAGCAACAAAATTAACTTCGTAACACTGATAAACCTAATTTTTTGGTTTCTATACCTCTAAAGGTAAAAAACAGAACCTGTTGTCCCTCCGTCTGTCATTCTGTCAAGACCCTTTATCTCAGGAACGCGTAAAGATATCGAGTTGAAATTAAAACCATATACTTAAGTCTATGAACGCTAGTAGTTGTGAAAAAATCAAGCACCTAGCTTCAAGTCAAAAAAGGATATAGCCGTTTATGCAGTAAAAACCGGCCAAGAGCGTGTCAGACACGCCCACAAATAGGGTTTCGTAGTCAACGTTTAAATATCAGGTTTTTCAGCATTACAAACTTAATTTTGTTGCTGGTTTGTTAGCAGCAGTATGATGACCAACCGCAAATAGAAAAACTGTATTTTTTCTGAAACCTTTAATGGTACAATATCCGTTATAGTTTTCATTGTAACTTCAGATTGTAAGCTATATTCCATATTTATTTCAAATTTTTAGCGTTCATACTTTAGAAGTTACAGCTGGAACAAATTATGGGTCAAAAACGCCCTTTTTAAAAGCAAATATCTCATGACAGAAACAATTTAGTAACTTTGTTTCAAAGAAACCTCACCTTAGTTTTAAAAGACCTATTCAACGATACCCTATTCAATATTACAGAAGAAAAAAAAATGTTTTGCCCCCCTTTCACTTGTATGGGAGGGGGTCCAAAAAACATTTAATATAATTTTTTCTTAACATTTCTACATTTGGGTCAACACGATCTATCTTCTCACCAAATTTCATGTCGATAGCTCTAAAACTGACGAAGATATGAGGGCGCGGCATACAGACAGACAGACTTGACGAAACTATAAGGGTTTCTAGTAGACTACGAAACCCTAAAAACGCGTGTTTTTTACCCTCTCAAGGGAATTAAAATTCAGAGGATACTTCCCGTAGACCTAGAACAAACTCTGACACCAGGGTTTCAGAGTTTGTTCTAACATGAAATGAAACATGAAAAGAGAAGACAATGAAATTTGGCAAGTAGCTGCGTTTTAAAGTACGAATTAAGGAAAAACTCTAGACATTTTCATAAATTTATTGTTTTTATGGAGGCCGAAAAAAAAAAACAAAATTTAAGAAATTTGGCTAGTTGTCCAAGTGGAGTATCTATCATATGAAATATAGGTTTGCCAACCATAATAACCTACAAATCTTAGTACGGAACCCTCGGTGGGCGAGCCCAACTTGCAATTGCCGTTTTTTTTACATTGCCTACGAAACTCTACTTGCGGGCGTGTCTGACACCTTCATGTCTGGATTTTTATTTCGCTGTACGGGGTGTTAGGGATGATGTACCGAAAACTTTGCAGGCATAATCAGACCGTCAAACTGAACATTTTTTACTATGGAGCTAATGGTAGAAAGCGACAAAAATTTTCCGGCCTCCCATACAAAATTCACGATTAGCTGACTGAATTTGTATGGGAGGTCTGATAATAGTTTTCGATGCCCACCATTGGCTTTAAACTTAAAGTTGTTCAGTTTCATGGTCTGAGAACACCTGCAAAGTTTTTGTTGTATTATTATGTTGGTATGGTAGGTGTTCGAATCTCGAGTCCAATAAGGATATAAAAACAACTACAAATATTGTAAGAGGTTACCCAGCTCAAGAAACTAAACAACTCTCCCCAAGAAACATAGTCTAAAACAAAAGATGTAAAAAAACTGCAAATATTTTAAGGCGTTAACCAGCTTATGAAACTGAACAACTTTCCCCAGGGGAAATACGAAAAAAAATTTGGACCTACCATTAAAATTTTTAAGAGGTGAACAGTCCATGAAACTGAACAACTTTACCTGAGGAATATAGGTCGAAATATGAAAAAAAAATATATAAAATATCCTCCTCCCGTATAAAAAGTATTGGCCGGCTATGTCAGTTTGTATGAGAGGAACAATTTTTTTTTCGATTTCGACCTATGTTTCTAAGGAAAAGTTGTTCAGTTTCATGGATTCGTTTACCCCTTAAAATATTTAAAGTCATCTTTTTTACATTCTATGGAAAAAATATGGACCTCCTCCTATGTAAAAATGTTCTTGCCGATAGCTGACCGAGTAATTTGTAGGGAAGTAATTTTTTTTTTAATTTTTCGAACTATGTTCCTTGGGGAAAGTTGTTCATTTTCATGGACTGGTTCACCTTTTGAAATAATTTCAGTTGATTTTTTACATCTTATAACTTACCTTATTTATCTACCGCAACGCAATATCGATTTCCGTGCAAACTTATTTCAAGTAAAGTGGCAACCCCCCCTTTTAGGGGTTGATTTTTTTTAGCCTAAAACCTGGTCGGTGATCTTCCCGACATTTTGGTATAATTTGCATCAAAATCGGTTCAGTAGTTTTTGCGTGATGCTTCCTCATACAAACAGATAAACAGAGAAACAGATAAACAGACAAACAGATAAACAGAAAAAAAATCTAAAAATTACTGAAACGTGTTCTGTTATCAATTTCAAGTATCACCAAACACTTTTTTTTGGGAAATCTTCTATGTACAGACTTTCGACCTTCTACAACTTTATTATATGTATAGATGAAGCCGAGACACTTTAAATTAACAGATGGGCTCTCGTGCGCTAGTACCTAACAAGTCTAGAAAGTTTCTTTCAGACAGTATACGAAAAGTTTAAGTACTTCTCCTTCAAACGCCGTTCTGTCAAGTAGGTTTTCTTCTAAACAATGTTACTCGATTTTATTAAACAATCCATAGAAAATAAAGTTACAAAAACGTGTTAGAAATACTACCTGGTTCACAAAAGAAAGGGGTTATAAATGGCACTCAATCCACCCCAAAAAGTCGCCTCAAAATCCGTGCGTTGTTTAGGAGTCAGCGAATTCCACGACAGACTTCATTTATTACTATGTATTGATAAATGAATCAAAACGGATTTGAACTTGAGCCGCTCGCGTTGGCGACCGGGACTTCACTCTACAGCAGCGCTATTGAAGTCAATTATCTACTCGACGGAGTGAAATTAAATGTCACGCAACGAATGGCACGTAACTAAAAAATCTTTTACGCAGCTGAGGTGACTTGGACTCTGTCACATTTGTACTACCAATTTAAAATTCATTCGACTGAGCTATCTTGGACCCTGTCAAAGATCTTTTATTTATTTATTTACTAGCTTTCCGCCTGCGGTTCCACTCGCGGTATTTATCTGTTTAGCCTTATAAAAAGGTTTGGAATACATTGCATTTAAAATCCACAATTTTGGAACAGATTGCATCAAAGATCACGGACTCGAGGTGGAGTTCGACTACTCGACAACAGATGGCGCCACTACTTGAGGGATTGAAAAAGCCCTTATATCTTTAAAAATACTCCCTTTAAGTTAATACGGGAACTTTCTTGTTCGAGGGGAGATAAAGGGCTATTGCACAATATAAGTCCCTTTATCGTACCGGGAATCCTTTTTAAGTTTTATCGGCACGCACATTTTATCAACTTAGTTTTATTATATGTAATGATTACATCATCATGCACACACAAACTCTTGAGTTGTTCAACGTTACTTTGTTATCCCAGCAAATATCTGATACATACACATAGAAAAATAGATTCCAGTGCAATGATATTATATGTAGGTTCTAGGTTGAGGTAGATACGCCACCTGAGCAAAAAGTTGTTCCTTCAAATTGGTCTCCGTGAGACCAATGTGACAGTCTTGTGTCAGTCAGGCTTTGGTCAGGCTATGAGCTGTTCAAGCGAATTTCACGGAACAACTTTTTTGTACAAGCAGTATGGAGATACCGTGTCTATAATAAAATGTCTTTGTTCCAGTGGATATTTACACCTTCAAGTTACCAAAGAAAGAATTGTAAGCACGCAAAAGTGATATTACAAAAGTCTCAGTCTGGAAACTTTCTAAAAATTGGTTCTATCGGTTTGAACTTGCCTATTACAGTCTTTCTCAAACTTTTGTACAAACCACGGGTTTAACTGAGCCTTAATGCATTCTAGCTGCTATAGCCAAAGAACACCTATAGCTACTCCTACAGCGATTACGTGATATTACATTTCTTTTTGTCAAGCACATTAAATTTTAACGCCATTTAATTTTTGGACAATCTTTTTTCACTGGGTTGTACCTATGACAAAATAGTTTGATTCATATTTTATTTTATTTTACACACTCAAAAAAATGTTTTAGTTCAAATTTTGCTATTTATTTTCATTGTTTTCTTAAACTTATTTAGTTTCTGGTATATTTCTTACTAAAACGCGATGCAAGCCAGTGTTTACGTACGTGACGTACCTAACTAGGAATTTATTTCTTCACATCTCTGAGAACCGCTGGCTTACCGTATGCCCAGATTTGTAAAGATACGCCCGCAGACTTTTGACATCACCCAACTTTTTGAAACTTAAATAAACGTTGCGAAGTTCAATTTGTTGGACCCCGATAACTTAAAGAGAGGCAAGTAAATTCGTATCTATCTACACCCGGTATAAGGGACGGTGCACCAAATACTTTACAGGCGTGAACAAGCCATGAAATTGGCTCATTTTCCCTGTGGCTCGAAAGGTAAGAAATTAAACATAAATAAATAAATAAATAAATATATGTGGCTGGTGTAGCCCCATCATCATCATCACTATATTTAAGGTGCGCGCAGATGTTCGCACAAACTCAGGCACACACACTTAGTCCTCCCCCTCCTCTATTCATTGGAACGGAGAACCGCTACGACTGAGGAAGAGATGGGATGCAGTATTTGGCCGACAGTAGCTGCAAGCGCCCTCTACCGTCGCCCTAGGCCGTCCTTATTGCCTTGCTGAGTCGCCGAACCAAGCCCATTTACCTACACTATCTGCATTGGGTTACCTTTCTCGTCGAAACAGACTTTGTTTCTTAAACAGGAGGGAGCTGCTTTTGTTGGAGTGGAAAAAAATGTGGTGAAATTGGGACAGGTAGTGACCGGATTCTACTGACCGGAAGGTATTTAAACAAAGACAGTAGAAGCTCGAGAAGCCGAGGTCACGTACCCGTAAACCACATTTCAATTTGATTAGTATTAGGTTGTTGACTGGTAAGTATGGCAATATCCCCTTAATACGTGGTCACCCATATCCAGCAGTGAAGTTTTGTGGCCGTAAATTTCTTTTCACAAGTTTTTTACTGGATCGCTTCAATATAGGGTGAAATTGTACTAGTGACCGATAGCGAAAACTCAGAACCAGCTAGTGATAAAAAACAACTTTCCCCGAGGAATACCTATAGGACGAAATACGAAAAAATTTTTGGACCTCCCAAAAATTGCCGATCAGCTGATCTGAGTTACAATAGGAGGACCTAAATTTTTTTTCGTATTTCGACCTATGTTCTTTGGGAAAAGTTGTTCCTTATCACCAGCCAGCTCTGAGTTTTCGCTCTCGGTCACTAGTAAAATATCATCCTATGTATGTAATAGCAAGTCAAACAGCATGATGGATAATTGTTGCAATCTCGTCCGATAGAACGCCAGTTACACTAGTCAACAGGAACAAGTAAGTACCTAAATAAAATTGGCTAACCCCAAACTGTCTGCTTAGTTTTCTACAAACATCCCAAATCCAACGTCCGCCGGAAGTTCGCCAACTCCGCGCAAAGGACAGCTGTAGTTTTTGACGTCGTGACTTCCGAAACATTTTTGAATATTCCCGTTATGAAAGTTGTGAAGCTGGGATTTGTGGAGGCTTGAGAAACCGTCGAGGGCGGGCGGGATAAGGCTGCGTGCGGCGGAATTGGAAAAGTTGGGGCGGGCGGGATTACTGACGGCTATATTGCCACAATGTAACGGCGAACAACTTTCACTACTGACTACTGGGTCGCGAGTCTCAGCTGTGACTTTGTATAAATCGGAATCAGAATGCTTACTTACTGTGCTTAATTTACTGCACACCAAGGAGAGGTTTTTGGGAGGTCCAAAAATTTTTTCGTATTTCGTCCTATAGGTATTCCTCGGGGAAAGTTGTTTTTTATCACTAGCTGGTTCTGAGTTTTCGCTATCGGTCACTAGTACAATTTCACCCTATATTGAAGCGATCCAGTAAAAAAACTTGTGAAAAGAAATTTACGGCCACAAAACTTCACTGCTGGATATGGGTGACCACGTATTAAGGGGATATTGCCATACTTACCAGTCAACAACCTAATACTAATCAAATTGAAATGTGGTTTACGGGTACGTGACCTCGGCTTCTCGAGCTTCTACTGTCTTTGTTTAAATACCTTCCGGTCAGTAGAATCCGGTCACTACCTGTCCCAATTTCACCACATTTTTTTCCACTCCAACAAAAGCAGCTCCCTCCTGTTTAAGAAACAAAGTCTGTTTCGACGAGAAAGGTAACCCAATGCAGATAGTGTAGGTAAATGGGCTTGGTTCGGCGACTCAGCAAGGCAATAAGGACGGCCTAGGGCGACGGTAGAGGGCGCTTGCAGCTACTGTCGGCCAAATACTGCATCCCATCTCTTCCTCAGTCGTAGCGGTTCTCCGTTCCAATGAATAGAGGAGGGGGAGGACTAAGTGTGTGTGCCTGAGTTTGTGCGAACATCTGCGCGCACCTTAAATATAGTGATGATGATGATGGGGCTACACCAGCCACATATATTTATTTATTTATTTATTTATGTTTAATTTCTTACCTTTCGAGCCACAGGGAAAATGAGCCAATTTCATGGCTTGTTCACGCCTGTAAAGTATTTGGTGCACCGTCCCTTATACCGGGTGTAGATAGATACGAATTTACTTGCCTCTCTTTAAGTTATCGGGGTCCAACAAATTGAACTTCGCAACGTTTATTTAAGTTTCAAAAAGTTGGGTGATGTCAAAAGTCTGCGGGCGTATCTTTACAAATCTGGGCATACGGTAAGCCAGCGGTTCTCAGAGATGTGAAGAAATAAATTCCTAGTTAGGTACGTCACGTACGTAAACACTGGCTTGCATCGCGTTTTAGTAAGAAATATACCAGAAACTAAATAAGTTTAAGAAAACAATGAAAATAAATAGCAAAATTTGAACTAAAACATTTTTTTGAGTGTGTAAAATAAAATAAAATATGAATCAAACTATTTTGTCATAGGTACAACCCAGTGAAAAAAGATTGTCCAAAAATTAAATGGCGTTAAAATTTAATGTGCTTGACAAAAAGAAATGTAATATCACGTAATCGCTGTAGGAGTAGCTATAGGTGTTCTTTGGCTATAGCAGCTAGAATGCATTAAGGCTCAGTTAAACCCGTGGTTTGTAGAATGGAAGAATGGAAACAATTTGATAGGGAGGCTTTAGAGTGTCCCCGGGAAGTAAAGTTTAAGAGTGGCAACAGATTTAAAGGTAATAGAGTGGCACCGGGTCAGAACGTTTTAAATTAGCACCTAGTCAGAATGTTCTAGAGTGGGGCCGGGTTAGGTTCTTAAGTGGTGGAACCAAAGGTGGTACAGAAGGATTTTGAGTGTCACCGAAAATAAAAATATTTTTACCAGTTACAGATTTTTTCATTTATTACTAAAATTTATCTTTTTTTTTAAATTGCAACACTGAATTTAATAACGTCAAAATCAAATTATAGACCTGTCAAAAACCTCTGTTGAAAAAAGCGCGGGAAACTTCGGCTAGGAGGTTCATTTTTTGCTTTTGGTGAAATTAAAATTCATTTTTGTAGTTAAAAACGTTGCGGAAAGTGTGGTATTGTAGATATTTCTTGTATTTAGTGTCTATATTTGTATTTGTGTAAATAATTTGGTAAGTTTTTGTACATATAACTTGTAAATATTGATCTCATATGAAAGATCCCCCTGACCCCGATGATTGGGGGGGTTCAGGTTTCCTCGGAGGCCTGAATCTCCCTGTGGGAGCGAGTATAACTGTAGTGTCTGCTGAAGATAGTAAGATGGATACTGACGGCTCAGTAGCCTCGGTGTCATCCAAGTCAGGTACTCGAAAGCGAACAAATTACTTACGAATTTGTCGCACATGTTCAAAACGGAAAAAGAAAAATGCAAATGGACAACCTCTTGGCGATAGTTATTGCAAATGTAACACGGAAAATACAATTTTGATGAAAAAGGTGACCTATGTTCCGAATATAAATGATAACGCTTTCTTGAAAATGACAAAAAACCCGCTCCAACATCACCTATCAAAGACTCTACTATGACACCTCAAGGTGAATTTTCAGGCTCACCTCAACAACAGGGTCATTCTCAAATTCAGCATCAACATGATTCTCGCCAGGTTAGCCGGAGTGAGTATATTCAGACAGATGCATCACCCTATTTGATTCACGTACAAAAAGTTGTAGAATCCCCTGATAGTGCAACCATCCTACACCCAATCACTTTCGGCAACTTCTAAAGAGAAACAATTTCCAAAATATAGTACCCGGCAGTGTCAAACGAATTGGCAGGAACCGCTGTGCCGTTGCTTTTTCCAATTACAAAGATGCCAACAATTTTTTAAAGAGTGATCTTTTAGTCATGCATAAATTCAAGGCTATTATTCCGACCTTTAATATCACACGGATGGGACTGGTACGTGGCGTTCCCGCTGATTGGACTGAGGAAGAAATATTGAAAATATTTCCACTCCCATTGGTTGTGGAAAGATTTTGAAGATAAGGAGGTTGAATTATAAAGTTCAAGTTAATGGTCAAGCTACATGGAAACCATCGCAGTCGGTAGTTATTACATTTGATGGCCAGGTCCTACCAAACAAGACTGTTCATGTGCTATAATGCCCTACCCGTAGAAGTCTACACTTACCCCACAATCCAGTGCTTTAACTGTTGTAGATACGGACATACGAAAGCCCTATGTAGATCAACAAAGCCTAGGTGTTATAAATGTGGTGCAGACCATTCCGGTGAATCTTGTGAGAGAGAAGAAGATTCTGCATCTTGTATAATGTGCGGTGGGTTCCATTATGCTACTAGCAAAGTGTGCCCTGAGTTTATACGACAGAAGGAGATTAAAGTAAGAATGGCAAATAGTTGTATATCATATGCAGAAGCGAGTAAACTTTTTCCACCTGCATCAAAGTCATATGCTGATGTCTTAATATCGAACCATACTGAGTCTGAAAAGAATTCCCCCAGTAGCCCTCCTCGCGTTTCTTACAAAAAAACAATTTTCAAAAAGCCACGTTCTCCTCATAATACAGAAAGTGGGTATGACAGAGCAGCACACAATGCGCTGCTAAATGAGTTCAAAATACCAGAACCTCAAAACGGTTGTGCTTTGGCTCCTAAAGAGAATGACCCTAAATATGACGCAATCATAAATACCATCCTTGCTCTTATCAGTACATTGATTCAATCTAATCTTTTTAAACCGTCCCACGTTGCCCCAGTTACTGAACTCATGCGTATTTTAAAAGACATTCCTAATGGATTCCAAAATAATCCAGTGGAATTGCAGGAGCGTAATACCTAAAAAAAGTGACCTTATTTACTTAATCAATAAATTTAATCCCATAATAATAGCGTTAGTGGAAACTTGGTTAAAACCTGAATATGTTTTTAACATTTCAGGTTATACCTGTCTCCGCGATGATAGACCTGACGGGTATGGCGGTGCCGCTATACTCATAAAAAACACTTTACCTTTTACACAGATACATTTTCGGCCTCACGATTTTAGTGATATAATTAATGTGGTAGGTTTAAAATTCCAAAATATTTCTTTTGTCTCAATTTATTTATCTCGTTCTTCATTAGATATACTTAATGAATTACATAATATATTAGCTCATGTTTCGAGTCCATGTTTAGTTCTGGGTGATTTTAACTGTCATCACCAGTCTTGGGGTAGTGGTGTTACGAATGTTGAAGGTGAGCGATTGTTAGAAATTTTGGATGACAGAAATTTATGCATACTTAATACTGGTGCGCCAACGAGGCGTACGAATCCTAACGTCAATATTAGCGCAGTAGATTTATCAATTTGTTCCCCTAATTTAGCTTCTAATTTTACTTGGAACCCTTTGCCTTCTACCTTGGGAAGTGATCATTTCCCACTTATTATATCATGTCCTATTCAATGCCCAACTACTCGAAAACGTAGCCCTCGTCTAAAATATAAACTAAATAACGTGGATTGGATACAATTTAAAAACCTTGTGGAAGCAAAAATATCAGAATTACCTCAGGTTGTTGAAGGTAGTGAGGCTATTTCTTCTGAAGCTCTGGCTCAATGCATGATAGAAGCAGCTGATCAGTTATTCCCTATTAAAAACCCTTCATTTAATAAGATTCCGCTTCCACCTTGGTGGGACAGACAGTGTTCTGAGGCTGTAAAAAGTAGAAAGGATGCTGAAAAAGTTTACGCTGAGAATATGTCTGATGAGAACTTGGATATGCTAACTAATACTATCCGCGAAACTCAAGAGTTCCTTAAAAATAAAAAGCAAGAGGGCTGGAGAGCATTCTGCGCTTCTTTCCCCTTCGACATGTCCGTCAGAAGTTTGGCGTAATATTAGACGATTTAGATCGGCTTTTGATGAGTACTTTTCTCCACTATCATTGCCGTCGTCAGTAATTGAGGATTTCTTGGATAACTTGGCGCCTCCTACTGTTCCTGAAAGTCTAATCCCTTATCCACTTTTACCTTCACCAAATAGTTCATATTCCCCAGATTCATTGTTTACTATGTATGAGTTGAAGGGGTTTTGTCAACTGTGAGAGATTCATCCCTGGAGAAGATGGAAT
Source organism: Phthorimaea operculella (assembly GCA_024500475.1). Classification (NCBI taxonomy): domain Eukaryota; kingdom Metazoa; phylum Arthropoda; class Insecta; order Lepidoptera; family Gelechiidae; genus Phthorimaea; species Phthorimaea operculella. The sequence continues at coordinate 3,820,945 of JANFCV010000002.1, read as the reverse complement.
CCCATATTCTTTTTAGTGCACCTAAGCGACGCTTCATTAAATTATTATTTAAATATCATTAACTCAGTTTTCATATCTGGTAATATTCCTCCATCCTGAAATCCCAAGAAGTAATTCCCATTAAAAAACCAAACAAACCTGCAAATGATGCAAAATCTTTCAGGCCTATAGCACTGTCGTCTGTAATTGCTAAGGTAGCTGAACATTTAGTTAAGAATCGTTTGGAATGGTTTATTGAGCATAACAAATTATTATCTGAAAGTCAATATGGTTTTAGAAAAGCAAGATCTACACTAGACAATTTAAGTATGTTGATTACAGATATTCACTTAGCTTTTTCATGTAACAAGTCAGTTATTGCGGCCTTTTTAGATATTAGTTCAGCATATGATAATGTTATTATATCCATTCTCCAAAGGAAACTGAAAACTCTTAATGTGCCTGCAATACTAGTGAATTTTATAACCAATTTACTATCCCAAAGATTAATATCGGTAGTTATAGATGATAATTCTAAAATATCTCGTAATGTTTCTAAAGGTTTACCACAGGGTTCGGTTTTAAGTCCAATTTTATACAATATATACACATATGATCTGGAGTCAGCTTTAAGCAACTCTTGTAATATCTTACAGTATGCGGATGACCTTCTTTTGTACACTGTAAATAGTTCTTTGGAAGAAGCGTCCACTTCATTGAGTTCTTCTCTTGACTTGCTTAAATGTTGGCTTGATTGTAATGGACTGGATTTGTCAGTTGCAAAGAGTAAAGTTGTGGTGTTTTCTAGAATGCGATCTATTCCACCAATTTTAGTTACGTATGATTGTCATCCTTTGCTGGTTGAAGGAAGTGCAAAATTTTTGGGCGTTATATTGGACAGCAAACTTACTGGATTGCCCCACTTTGAGTATGTTGCTTTGAAATGTGAACGTTTAATTAATATTTTGCGTTGTCTTTCTGGGGTTTGGTGGGGAGCGCACCCTTTCTCTATGAAACTTTTGTATAATGCACTAATACGGTCTGTTCTTGATTATGGCACTTTTCTGTTGGGTAATGGTAGTGTACTCGGGCTGAAGAAACTAGACTCAATTCAATCTAAAGCTCTCAGAATTATCACAGGAGCAATGAAGTCTAGTCCAATAAATGCATTGCAGGTTGAATGTTGTGAATCCCCATTAAAATTAAGACGTCAATATCTTAGCGATAGGTTTTTGTTCAAATCCTTCCAGTTCTCAAATCATCCTTTACATTCCAAACTACAATCCTTAAATGAATATATCTTAACAGCTCGTTATTGGCAGCACAAATCAGTTTCTTGCCTAGTCCAAAGTTATCGCAAAATTTTATCTATTAATAGTCAAATTTACCGTTCCCATTCCTTGAGTTTGTTTGAATCTGATTTCGAAACTTTGCTTGTACGCCCAAACATTCGATATGATTTGGGCGTGGAAAGAAATGATAGTAATGCTAATATAACTTTTTTGTGTAATATTGATAATGAAAACTGGGAGGATTACTATCATATATTTACGGATGCATCTAAAATTTCAAATAATGACGATGTTGGTGTGGGCGTTTATCTAGCTCAGCTAAAATTAACAATTAAGGTAAAACTACCCCCAGAGTCATCAGTGTTTACTGGAGAATGTTATGCTCTTCTAAGAGCAGTAGAGTTAGTATTGTTGTCGAATTTTAAGAAAACTGTAGTATTTTCAGATTCTAAAAGTGCACTTCAGGCATTAGAAAAGTTTCCATTTAAAATGAAACCGTACTATCCCATCTTATTTGATATTCGTAAAAAACTGGGTTTATGCATGTCTAAAGGATTATCAGTTGTTTTTTGCTGGGTTCCTAGCCATTGCGGCATAGCGGGGAATGAAAAGGCTGACAAGTTGGCTAAAGAAGCAGTGCAGGATGGTGACACATATCCGTACATAAATTATTGCCATGATTTGGTCACTCTGCCCGGGATCTATCTCCGGGACTCCTGGAATAGACTCTGGTCAGAGAGTGGTCAGTTAAAGGGGAAATATTACTTTAGTATGCAGCCTGCCATTCCTGTTAAACCATGGTTCTTCAAAGTAAAGTTATCTAAAACTGTTACGTCAATTATTATTAGAATGCGCCTGGGGCATGTTTGTACCCCGGCACACTTGGCAAGATTCAATATTGTGAATAATAATATGTGCGAGTGTGGAGATGATGTTGGAGATTTGGACCATATTTTCTTTTCCTGTTCCCTTCATGATCGTTCCATCTTCATGCAGTCACTGCAGTCCCTTCGTGTTCCTTTCCCAACACGTATTATTTGTTTATTGATGCATCCCTTACAATATTGCAATATTTTGTCATCTTTTATCGTATTTAATAACATAAAGCTCTAGTATATTTAAGTTTATGTAGATTCCTTAGATTAGATAAATTGACCTTACTTTCCCAACTTTTCTTTATTTTCCTTTCATTTTCGCGTATAGTTTCCCTACCTTTTATTACTATAAAAAACTCGAAGCTGGCACAAAGTCAAGTCTAGTGCCATAACACAAAAAAAAAAAAAAAAAAACCTCTGTTTAATTTTCTAAAACTGGGCTTTCGTGGAATAGCACAACTTAAAATTGCTAATTTTAACCATTTTAAGTTAGTGATTTTAACTTTAGAGATTTAAAATGGCTAACCTGTAGAATAGAGACCTTTACCTTAGACCTTAGAAGAGAGATTGTGTGGCTGAAGTCTACAGTGGAGCATATCAAGTCGAGCTATGCAACTACGGAACACATAATGCAGCTTGAAAATCAGGTACGAAATTGTGTTGATGCTGGGAAATCTTTTCGAGAAACATCTTATCTCAACGGTCATCCAAACGTAAACACAAGACGAGGAGCCTACATACTAAATCAAAGCAGCAGTGAAGGTGGCAGTAGTGGACCAATGGGAATAGCATACGTAAACATGTTTGCGAATTGCGAAGGTGAGAAGAGCAAGACCGATGAAAATGCTGCATCACTTTCCCACCAGCGTCAAAATAATAGTCTTTCTCACCAGGCGGCGGCGGGCGTGAGCGAAGGGCAATCGTCTAAAACGGAACGCGCGCTAATACCGCTCGCGCCCTCTGTGATCCCAGAACGTCAAGCGATCGATCTGTCACTGTTACCCGACGAACATGAAAAGTCAAGAAAAGGTGGGATGAGCCACTCTGCAAACAAGTGCAGGAGTCTTTACTGACTAACAGCCAAAATTTACAGGACCGCGCACGCTTGTTAGCTGTATCGGAAAGAGAGTCAGGTTACTGGTTACAAGCTCTACCATCTCCATCTTTGGGTACTGTCCTTGACAATACATCACTCTCTCTGGCTGTCGGTCTACGCCTAGGGCTCAAAACCAATCAGCCCCATCTGTGTCACTGTGGCCAATCCGTAACCGAGCTGGGATACCACGGCTTATCCTGTCAGAGGAGTGCTGGAAGATTTTCCCGTCATAGTTCCATCAATGATATAATTAAAAGGGCCCTCGGTGCCGTGGGTGTCCCATCGGTCCTTGAACCAACCGGCATAGTAAGATCTGACGGGAAAAGGCCTGATGGGATGACCCTAGTCCCCTGGAGCCAGGGAAAGTGTCTAGTGTGGGACGCAACATGCGTTGACACACTGGCACCTTCCCACATCAACTCCACCTCCAATAACCCGGGGGCCGCTGCTATCTCAGCCGAGTTGGCCAAAAAGAGGAAATATGACCTAGGGGATTGCTACATTTTCCTCCCATTTGGCATCGAAACATTGGGAACGTGGGGCCCTGGAGCTCGTTCTTTTTTGAGGAGCATTTCAGTGCGCCTCATTGAGGCCACGTCGGACCAGAGGGCGGGTTCCTTCTTTGCACAACGCATTAGTTTGGCTGTGCAAAGAGGGAATGCAGCTAGTATGCTGGGGACGTTGCCTCGGTGCGGAGCACTGGAGGACATATTTTATTTATAAGTAGTTTTTAGATTTGTATATTTGTTTTTTCATTATTTTGTATGTTTTGTTCAATAAATTATTTATTCGTTGCCCCCGACCAAATTCACACTCAAGACTTTACCTTTTTGCCGGATAATACTCACCAAACCGATGATGATGAATTTGAAAAGTCGTATAATACACCCAGTGAGAAGGAGACTCGGGGCTCACCGTTTTTGCCGGATAATACTCAGTCACACCAAAGCGTCGAGTCACGGGGTCGTAATCCTACAATGGCGGAACTACTAAAAAACGGCGGAATGTGGAAAACACAAAGACGTAAAATGCCGGTAAAAAGCAGAAACCACGTTATTGAGGAAGACTGGTGTGTGGTCGGCAAAAATAAAAAGCTGCGCAAATCGGGAGGAAGCGCAAGTCTTTCCGGAAAAATGGGGAAAGCAGAACCTGCGGCGAGCGGAAATTTCAGGGCGGCCGACAGCAAGGTACCCATTTTTATAACAAACGTTAGTAAAGAAACGAAGGAAAGTGATATTGTAAACTACATTTTGAGCAAAACTAACCAGAATGTTACGTTGCAGAAAATTAACATCAAAGACAAGTGGAAGGATCATTGTGCCTACAAGATGCTTGTGTCCAAATTAAAGGTGGGACTCTTCCTCGACGAAAAACTCTGGCCCGAGGGCATCATATTCCGGCGTTTTGTGCGTTTTAACGCTCCAAGGCGCACACTCGATGGAGGCGAACATGAACAAACCTAAACATAATGGATGACACCTTCACACTTGTAAGTTTTAATTGTAAGAACGTAAAACGTAGTATCGATGGAATACGTGAACTGTGCTCTAAGGCTGACTTGATTGCTCTGCAGGAAACGTGGATTCTACCACATGACATCGCGTATCTCGCGACCATCAGCGATGACTTCGCAAGCACGGGGACCTCAGCGATAAATGTGGAAGCAGGGCTGCTGCGAGGACGCCCTTACGGGGGCACGGCTCTTCTGTGGCGGAAAAGTGCGTTTCAAGCTGTGTCGGTAATTGAGTGTAAAAATCCGCGTATATGTTGTATCAAAATAGTGACAAACGGCAAATCATTTATAGTGTTTTGTGTATACATGCCAGTCGACTTGGTAAAGAATCTACCAGAATTCACAGACTGTATGGGTACAATTCAGTCAATTATTGACACCAGTGGTGCGGAATCAGCCTATATATTGGGAGACTTTAATGCTCATCCCGGTGAGCCTTTCTATTATGAACTTCTTGAAATCTGTGAGGAAAATGAGTGGAGCTGTGTTGATGTGGACATGTTGGGGGTTGACTCCGGTGAATATACTTTTACTAGTGAAGCGCATGGCAGCTGTACCTGGTTGGATCACTGTGTTGTCACAAGCTCGGCTTTACCATCTGTGCAGAGCGTTTCCATTTCCCATGATGTCCATTGGTCAGACCATGACCCTCTTTTCATTAAATGTAATTTAGATATTATTAGGCAAAAAATTCAGTGTAATACAAATAACTTGAACCATAGTCAAATTATATGGGGGGAAAGAGATGCTGAGCAAATAAGTATGTATACAAATAAATGTAATGAGTTACTTAAGATAATTGACTTCCCATTAGAACTAAATAAATGCTGTGATAGAAGTTGTAATGATCTTAGTCATCATAGTATTATTGATAACCTATATTCTGATATTGTAAAAGGTCTTAGTGTAGCATCCAAATTTTCCAATAAACCTCGCAGAAAATATAAAAAGAAACCTCTGATGGGGTGGAATAGGCATGTCAGAGACGCTCATGGGGAGGCCAGGCTTAGGTTTCAACTGTGGATCCTATGTGGCAGACCTAAATCAGGTTCAGTTTACGAAGACATGCGCTCTAGTCGTAGGCAGTTTAAATCTAAACTCAAATGGTGTCAAAGGAACCAGGAACGTATCAGAATGGAAGTTTTAACATCCTTACATGTGAAAAAAGACTTTAGGGGCTTTTGGAAAAGTACAAACAGAGTGGGGCCTAGGCAGGGCCTTCCTGTGAGCGTTGAGGGACTGACAAATCAAGTCGAAATAGCCAATCTTTTTAAAGACCACTTCATGGTTACGCCGGTGACTGCCAGCTCTGGGAGGGTGCCCGGTGCTGGGACTGTTGTGGAGGGGGAAGAAACCATTAGCTTCTCAGCTAAGCAAATAGCTAAGGTTATAAAGAAAATGAAGCGTGGTAAATCACCCGGCCATGACGGTCTGAGCATTGAGCACCTTCAGTATGCAGGCCCTCACCTTCCTCGTGTTCTGGCAATGTTGTTCACTTTTTGTATCCGACACTCATACCTACCATCTGAACTAACCAAAACTTTGGTTGTTCCCATAATAAAGAACAAAACAGGAGATATTTCTGCAAAGTCTAACTACAGACCTATCTCCTTAGCAACTACAATTGCCAAGATATTTGATAGTCTTATTAATAAAGAATTATGCAAATATGTGAAAATTAATGATGCCCAGTTTGGCTTCAGGCCAGGGCTTTCAACTGAAAGTGCTATATTAAGTCTGAAGAACACTGTAAAATATTATACATCTAGAGAAACACCAATATATGCCTGCTTTTTAGATCTATCTAAGGCTTTTGATCTTGTACAATATGACATATTATGGAAAAAGCTGGAAAAATGTAATCTACCTAAAGAACTAATTCAAGTGCTTAAATACTGGTATTCTAACCAAACAAATAGTGTAAGGTGGGGCAGTGTCTCATCGGAAATGTATAGCATGAAATGTGGGGTAAGGCAGGGCGGGTTGACATCCCCAACTCTGTTTAATGTCTATGTAAATGATCTGATCGAGGAGCTGAGCAGAATGCATGTTGGATGTCACATAGACGGCATATGTATAAACAATATTAGTTATGCTGATGACATGGTTCTGCTCAGCCCTTCGGTCAGTGGACTTAGGAGGTTACTAGGTGCATGTGAGGAATATGCTGCCCAACACGGTCTTAAATATAATACAGCAAAGAGTGAATATATGGTATTTAAAGCAGGCAAAAAGTGTCCCTCACATGTACCAGATATTACTTTAAATGGTGCTCCATTGAATAGAGTAAAATTCTTTAAGTACCTAGGTCATATTGTGACTGAGGATCTGAGCGATGATATGGATATGGATAGAGAGCGCAGAGCGTTGGCAGTCAGGGCAAATATGATTGTTCAAAGATTTAAGTACAGTTCTGCTCAGGTCAAGGTAACGCTGTTCAGGGCTTATTGTACTTCACTATATACATGTAGCCTGTGGACAAATTATTGTAAAAAGTCGTGGAACTCCTTACGAGTCCAATATAATAATGCTTTTAGAATGCTGTTGGGGCTGCCGCGATGGTGCAGTGCGTCGGGCATGTTTGCGGACGCTCATGTTGATGACTTTCATGCCACGATCCGCAAGCGATGCGCGGCTGCACTGCAGAGAACTCGGGGCAGCGCCAACAGTATTCTGAGCTTGATTGCTGGTAGATTTGACAGCCCTTTTGTAATACATTGGTCGAAGGTGCACCAAAATATGCTCATTACAAACCCATATCTGTAAAGTATTTCAAGGACATATCTCTATGTAAGGAACATTTAAATAAATAACTATTTAAACTATGGATGTAAAAGTCTAAAAATTAAGTAAATTCTTTTGGAAATTTTAAATAACAATTAACTAAGCTAAACACTACATACCTAACCTTAGCTATAAAAACTTTTGCCTACAAATATAACTATGTACCTACTGTTTGAAATTAAATACCTAAACTAAACTATGTATCTGTAATTTTAAATAACAACTAATGATAAACACTTGTACCTGACACTAGATATTACAAAATCTTGCCTAAAATGTAAAACTATGGATTTAAAAGTCTGAAATAAAGAAATTTTATTTTATTTTTATTTTATTTTATTTTATTTTATTTTTTATTTATTTATAATATACCCTGTAAAAACTGAAATACTTTTGCCTGATTAACGCAATGTGCGAAGCAAAAATGTAAACAAACAATGGTTTAGTTATTCAACCCAAGCCACGACCACAGCTTAACTTCAATTTCTTAGCTGCATAACAAACACGGTGCAGAAAGGAATACGTCTTTTCTCACCAAGTCCCTGGTGTCTCGGCGTTGCAGTACAAATGTTCCCGTGACAAACTCATGTCCCTCCAAAGAGGCTTTGCGATTTGCGCGATTAGAGGGTTTAGAACTCTTAATACTTACACAGCAATCGTCCTCTCATGCTTCACACCTATATGCGATAAAATAAAAGAAACATCTGACATCGAATTGACACGTATCACTCAACTGTCTTCTTTCGTACCACACGATATTGCCCTGGATTCTCCGGTTCCTCCTGCTGATCTTCTACATCCATCTTTGCGTAAGGCTATAATGTTTAGAGAAGTTAATAACACAGGCGATCTTGAAAATACTTTGAACTCTCGAGCTACTGCCCTGTACACAGATGGTAGCAAACACGACGCCGGAGTTGGAGCGGCAGTTGTCATATTTAAACCCAGCGGCCAACAGATCACCAAAAAATTCAAACTCCACTCCACTTGTTCTGTTTTTCAAGCCGAACTTCTTGCAATCAAACATGCCTGTGATTGGGTGCTTAAGGAAAAGGCTACACCATCGGTTATTTTGTCTGACAGCAAATCTTCCCTTATGGAATTGATGAATCCAAATTCCAGGTGTTTTCACGCGGTGCAAATATTCAAAAATCTCCATCTTGCTCAATCTCTTGGCATTGAAGTCTCATTTATCTGGTTACGCGCACACGTTGGTATTGCAGGAAATGAAGCTGCTGACATCGCGGCCAAAGCTGCTGCTACTCTGCGAGTATCTCCCGAGTTCGATAAATTTCCCCTAAGTCATGTGAGACACTTCAACAAAAGCAATAGCTTAAAGGGAAAACGAGAACTTTTTGAAAATCCGGAACATTGTACATACTTAAAACAGTGGTGCCCTGACTTTAACACTCTAGAAACAGTACTCAACATATTCAAACCAAATTTTTGCTTTACACAACTTTTCTCGAACCATGGTTACCATAACCAACTTTGCTGAGAAAATAAATTGGGAAAAAACTAGCAATAGCCCTGAGCTTCTTCCATATAACATTACGTGTGAAAAGATTTCGAATTTTATTGATACGATTAACGTATGCGGCCTAAGCCAGTTCAATAGTGCATTTAACTGTAATAATCGTGTATTGGATTTGGTCTTCTGTAATTATCCGATTTCTTTACGGCACTGTAGTGCACCGCTAGTGGCTGAGGATATACACCATAAATCACTCAGTGTTGTGGCCGATTTCGTGCATGTGAATGTCCTTGCCGAACAGCCTAGACGTAAGTACATGTATGGTCGTGGTGATTACACTTCTTTGACTGCTGCGCTTGATAATATTGACTGGAACATAGTACTGATGTCTGGCTCGTTGGAGGAAGCCATTAAATATTTTTATGACAGATTGTATGAACTAAGAGATAAATACATACCTACACGCTTAATTAATTCAAAATATTATCCACCGTGGTACAGCCGTGCACTCATTAAAATTATAAAAGAAAAATTCAAATTTCACAACAAGTATAAAGTATATGGTAACCAGACTGACTATGATACATTCTCATTATTACGTAATCGTGCTATTATTGTAGAGGAAAAATGTTTTACTTCGTACATAGTCAACGTTCAAAATTCAATAATAAAAGATCCAAAGGTATTTTGGTCGTATGTCAAAAATAAAAAAGAATCCTGTGCTTACCCGAGCCAAATGAAATATATGGATCAAACAGCATGTACCGGTGCCGATATTAGTGATTCATTTGGCAAATACTTTCATTCTACCTTTAGTGATGACAGTCAATCCACTATTGACAGCACACAATTTGATTTATTCTGTTGTAACAATAATATAGTATCCACAATTGAAATAACTGAAACACATGTTATAAAACTATTAAAATCATTAGATCCATCTAAGTCTGGCGGTCCTGATCTTATACCTCCTACTTATATCATTAACTGTGCGGATAGCCTCGCAGTACCTGTTACTGCGTTGTTTAGACGGTCCTTATCTGAAGGTCATGTTCCTTTGATTTGGAAATCCGCGTACATCACGCCTGTGCATAAAAAAGGGGATAAGACCAGGGTCGAAAACTATAGACCAATATCAAAGCTATGCCTATTCGCCAAAGTTTTGGAGAGGTTAGTCTATAACCAAGTATATTCCGCACTTAAATGCTCATTCATCGATGAACAACATGGGTTTTTAAAAAATCGTTCCACAACGTCTAATTTGCTGTTGGCCAGCGAACTAAACTCACAAGGTATGGACAGCGGTGATCAAATAGACGTTATTTTCACCGATTACAGCAAATGTTTCGACAGGATAAATCATAACGTGCTCCTCGTGAAACTTTATAACATGGGTATCCATGGTGACTTGTTTCGATGGTTCACATCTTACATAAAAAATCGCAGCCAGGCTGTAGTACTGCAGGGTTATACTTCAGACTGGTTTCAAATCCCGTCAGGTGTACCCCAGGGATCTCTGCTTGGCCCTTTATTATTTAATATGTTTATAAATGATGTTAAAAACATCTTTGTGCATTCCGAAATATTATTATATGCTGACGATATGAAAATTCTAAAGAAAATTCGGAATATTGAAGATGCTCAAGATTTACAAGCTGACCTTTGTCGTTTCCAAACATACTGTGTTAACAATAAATTAGATTTGAACATATCAAATGCTACCTTATGTCTTATACTAGAAAAAAGAATATTATTAATTTCGACTATACATTACACGGCTCTAATATTACTAGAGTTTCCTCCATCAAAGATTTGGGTGTAACGTTCGACACAAAACTGCTTTTTGAGAGTCATATCGACAATGCAGTCAATAAAGCTTCTAAAGCTTTAGGTTTCGTCATGCGAATATCGGCAGACTTTAACAGTTTAAAAGCTATTAAAGTTTTATACTGTGCATTTGTGCGTAGTCACCTCGAATATGCTTCTACAGTCTGGAACCCCCAGTATGAGACTTATAAGTCACGTATTGAGGGCATTCAGAAAAAGTTTTTGCGTTTCCTGGACTACAAGCTAATAAAATATTTCTATTTCTATTTTTATTTTACAAAGCCCGAGTTAAAACTTCTGGTTACCTTCAGAGATGTAAAAGGTATCACTTTTTACCTCTAGAAACTAGGCGTAATATTAGTGACTTATGTTGCCTAGTTAAAATTCTAAATGGTACTATTGACAGCCCAGAACTGTTATCTAAAATAAATCTGCGGACTAATCAACTTCGTTTTAGACAGCGCCCACTGTTGTCAGCAACTTCTGCTAAAACAAATTATAGGAAAAACTCATTTCTTATCCGCACTTGCCGTGCGTTCAGTGACTTACCAAAAGATATTGACATAGATATATTCTGTACCAGCGTTTCTGCCATAAAGAGACTTCTAGCCGAACATGCATTCGAAAACATGTAGATTTTCTGATCTCTTTTTTTTCCACTTTTTTTTTTCCACTGTTTTTTCAAATTTTTCCAAATTTCAAAATTTTTGAAATGTATTCAACTCTCAATTTTTTACTTTCAAACAAACATGTTCAACGGTAATACACTATAGGTGGAGATTTGTTATTAGTTCGATATCATGTATTTTTTACGCTAACTGTTGTGTAAAACTGTTAATCTCCCAAATAAAATAAAATAAAATAAAAATAAAATAAAATAAAGAATACTTATCCCGATTTCATATTACCTCCGATGATTTGTGTCCGTGTACTGGGGATGTTCCGCAAACTCTAGATCACCTACTAAAGTCATGCCCTCGGTTCGGATCTTCCAGACTGAACCACACTCTAGTGTGTGGGTCAATGAATATCTCCGATCCCTACGACTTACGCACACTAATCAAGAAAGAGTCAAGCGTCAAGTCATTCACACAACATCTTGAATACATAGTGAAACATCTGAAACACTTTAATGGCACATAGTGTGGGTATTTGCCGACCACGGATGGATTAAATAATATATATATATATTAAAGATAAAATTATGATGTGCCTAAATAACTAATTCATGATGTATAGTAGACTTAATAATACTGTAAATAGTTAAAAGAAGTATGTGCATAGGCTTAAGAACATTATAAAAACATTTAGATATAACAAATGCTAAAAAAAAAACAACAAAAAAAAACGAAGTGTAAATTCTCGGATATAACTGTATTTTGTACTGTTGTAGTTGGTAGTTCGCAAGACGTGTACATAAAAAACTATTATTATGTAATTTTCAATAATTAGATATTAAGTATTTGATTAGGTTATAATAAGTAAGACAGACTATATGTGCGTTCAGATCAAACTTAAAATGTATAAATATTGTAAGGTGTAATAATTGGGAAAAGAACACGTTACTAGTTTTTAAGTTAGTTGGTAGGTTAGATTTAGGTAATATTGATACAATAGGTGCAAATAACAAGTGCTAGTTATAGAATAAATATGTGTTAAAGGAATAAATTAAGAGACGGGGAGAGGTCAGGAGTAAACCGTTCGCACACTGACCTCTTACTCAAACCCGAATCATATAAAAAAAAAAAAAGTCCCTGGTGAATCTCACACGCATATGATAACATTGCGATTAGCGACAGCCACCATACAAATTACATCTTGTGACAGCCACAGCTTAACGCAGCCACGTGTGCTATACCTAATAAGCGGTTTTGCATGATATTTCGTTTAAGTTCGAAAAAAACCTGGATCGATTTCCACACCTAAGATGTTGATCGACCTAAAACTGACGAAGTTATGACAGCGGGGCATACAGACTTGACGAAATGATAAGGGTTTGTAATAGACTACGAAACCATAATAACGAGATGCCGGATAATTATGCGGTGCGTGTGACAGAGAACAGCCTGAGGTATTGCCTTGCACTTTTGAATATATTTGTAAACATGCATCGGACTGCCGACTGTAGGTCCGGCGGGAGAGAGACATACAAGTGACCACAGATATTGAATACCAAGTGGGTGACACCTTCCTCAAGAAAACGTACAAATGTATAACAGATAGAGAATAGTAATAATGAGATACAATGTAATGTATAGAGAACAGTAATAATGAGATTTTCTGTACCTACAAATAAACCTTTCTCTTAAATCATTCTATCTGTTACAAAAAACCGTTCTGTTACTAAGGATTTATAAACAGATATACTTAAAAGGCGACTTCATTTTATACTCATCTCATTTCATCTCATCTAGCCGTTTATACTATATAATGATAATGAAGTATATAATATAGTTCTTGCGAAGTTTTCGAACGGCCCCCCTGATATGCGCAGGCTCATGTCCAGCAGCGGACTGTTATGGCTGGTATAGTCAATACTCAATACTATCATAGCGGTGGCGTAGCTTTTCTCTACGGCGTAGAGATTACGTAGCGGCGTAGTCATTAGATATTCTAGGCTCGCAGCAAAGGTCACCCACCGCTCACGCTAACGAGTCAGGCAGAACGTAGCTGAATTCATTTTAAAGTCAGATTCATTAAAGCTAAGCGCTGAAAACAGTTATAGATTGGAGTTCTACAAACGACATTAGTCTTAGTTACAAGCTATTAACGTTTACAATCTAATCCATTAATCTTCCAATAGCGGCTGTACTTCGGGGGTTGACAGCCTAAATTACAGGTACATAAATGGATATTAAACTTTTGGTGGTACCTATATAATATAAATATAAGGTAGGGATTCATCCTCAAAGATACTCACTCATACATCATTGACACAACTAAATAAGAAGACAAGGCGGTTCTTATTCACATATCTACCGCATCTTTTTCCGGTGTTTAGCCGGAGATTGTATCCAACGAAATACCGTATAAAACCGGATATCATGCATCGTCCGCCGCACAAAATTTGCGGCTGTACAAGTTGTCATTAATATGTTCACAGTCTCAAACCGCAATAAAGCACAGCAAAGTGACTATCTACTTTCAGGGAATATTACAGATTCCAATTAAAAAGAATAACAATTTAAAATGTACGCCACCTCTGCTGAAATGCAATGTGACCTATCCGACCTGTTTCGTACTTTGCTTCGTGGGTAATTCAATTTAAGGTAACGGGTTCGAAACGTGCGCCCAATGTTTCAAAGGTGCCTTGTTTAAGCCCTCTAGTTAGTAGTCTCAGTCTCACTAACAAATCTAATTAATTGGTGAAGTTTAGTTTTCACCAGAGATCAGAATTTTTTCAATAGGAGTAGATTGTAAAGATCAAACTAGATTAGTTTTAAAAAAATTATATAGGGTTAAATTTATTTAACAATCAAATATTTTATGGGAATGTTCTGCTCGCAAAACAGAACAACTTTTTTATGAACAAGAAAATTGGGCCTCCCGTTCTAAGTGTTATTCTTTTCATAACATGTTTGTAAGGGCGGTCAAAATATTACTTTTTAAATGTAACCTTATACATATAGTGGATGATATTTTTGTAGCTGTCCAGTGTTTCGAAGTTCATGGAAATTAGTATTTTTTAACCGCTCGTTATCGTAGTATTTAAAGATATCCTACTAAAGCATTACGGATGAAAGGCCAAAGCAAAACTTACTTCTGAGTCTGTCAAAGTGTTCACCGTTCCATGTTAAGTTTAATGCGAGCCTGCAAACGATGTAACGCTTTATGCAACGTACCGCTGTGTGTGTGTGTGTGTGTAACATAGACGCGTGACCGCCTTCTTCCGCCTTGTAACTGCTGAGCGAAGGAAACTGTACCCCAAACTTAATCTAGAAAATAATATAGTCGTTAGAGGCAGGGGGCTGAATCGCAATGAAGTGATCAGGCCGGTGCGTGGAGATAGCTGACGGGCTGATGACGGCTATTACAGAATTTCGCCGAATTTCGGGGAATGTCGGCGGATTCGCGGCCTCACCCCTTTCCAAGACGTGACCTGGTGGCCAAACTCGACGTGACCAGCATAAGACACCCTCACACTTGCGGCGAAAATGATAGCGTCGGCTAACGTAAGCGCGATTCAATGAACGAGTTAGCTGGGAAAATATGTCACCTGAGATCGGCGAAACTAACACTAACTTTGTGTTTCGAACTAAAGCCGTAAGTTCACTTTCATAGTTTTAAACTCCTGTAAAACCAGACTTTATAATACTTTGTGAATCTCGCCGTATTCTGCGGCTCCAATCTCCTTAACTATCAAATGAAATGGGAGTCATCTTTTATGTTTTACCGAGAAACGGGTACGAGTAGGTACTACTATACCTACCTATCTACTTTGCTAAAGCGTTAGTTGAAAAAGGTTTGTTTTAGTTAAGTACAGGTAAAGTTTTATTTTTTACCTGTCGTTAGTATTCTAACAACAAAATAACTAGATAGGATAAATGAAAATATTTTCAAAGTTCAAGGGAGCCACGTTAATCGGGTCTGGAATCAGTTCGCCGACTTGCTCGTTTCGCAAACTGACGCGATTCGCCAACTCGCTTTCTGCCGACTGGCGTGCTAGGCCTACTTACGCTATTCGCCGACTGCGCGGTTAGCAAACTGTCATGATGTACAGTGAACATAATAATAAATTTAATACGAGAACGTAATATGGTTGGATATGAAATTTTGAATACTAGGGATAGACATAGCATGAACAACTTTTTTAAATGACTTTTTATACAAAAACTTAAGGCGCAAGTTCCACAGAGAAGACTTGCGTTGTGTCGCGTGGGATGGCATCTGTCAGACTAGCGATCGGTAGCCGTTATCGATGCGACGCGCGAACTACGTGTGTAATTTTGTCAATTCCATTTCATACATTTTATATGGAAACGGTTTCAAGCGTCGTCGCGATGTCTTTTTACGCTAAAGTCTATGCATGTGTAACGATGACGTCTTAGATGATCGCTTGTCTGACAGATGTCATTTTGTGTCTCGCATCACATTTCTCATCTGTGATGTCAGCGCCTAAATACCATAACAGCCACAACAGTCCACTGCTGGACATGGGCTTCCCTCGACGGAGGGTATTTGCTCACCACGCTTGGCGGCGGGAACACTGCTGCCCATTCCCTGGACGATTAACCGTAGTCACTTTTTACGACACCCACGGGTAGAATTGGGGTGATGCTATTCTTTATTCGGCCTAAATGTAGCTTATAAAAACTGAACAACTTTTAAGTTAAGCAACATATAAAACTAAACAACTTTCAACTTTGAACTACTTTTAAATTTAAATAACTTTTAAAAATGAACATCTTTAAAAACTGAACAACTTTTCTTACGCATGCTAACCGAAAAAAAATCGGCCTCCTGTACAAAATTCCTCAATCCCAAAATACGCAAAATGTTTAAAAAATTGTACTTGACTGTACTCTATAGCTATAGTTTACGAATAGCTCAGTCGGCGAATGGCGCAAGAAGGCCTAGCACGCCAGTCGGCAGAAAGCGAGTTGGCGAATCGCGCCGGTTTGCGAAACGAGCAAGTTGGCTTACCGCGCGTACTCCGTTAATCGGGCAAGTTTCAGCCGCCACTTGATTGCTCTTCGTCGTTTGAGTAGGTAAGTAGGTACACAGTTAATTAGTTAGTATCTGCGCGCACTTGCATCTGTATTCTGTGCTTTTATTACGTCTTTTGTAGCCAGCATATCTCATCACTACCTGTGTGGATATTACAATTACAGCGAGAAGATAAGCGAGCAGTTACGTCACTCGCAGCGTCAGCACAGCAGCATCAGGGAAATGCACAGCATTTTCACAGGTCACCGAATTTATAATTAACTGGTGCCCGCTGACGTTTTCTCCGCAACAGGCCGCGGCTTTACACATCGCGCCGAAATTTCGCGCTACAATTAAATTCCATTTCCATAATAAATTAATATTTTGATGCGGTCGAACTGAATGCATGTTAAGTTCATTTTACTGCGCCATTGCAGTTTCGCTCGTGTGATGTGGCAAAGTGTTTTTAATACAATGTAAATTGCGTAAGTTAATGAATGTCATAAAATTGTTTTTATTAAAACCAACCTATCTACTTACTTATGTTTATGTACTTGGCTATCGACAAACTAATTACGTACGTGGGTCTCACCATTTGTCCAAAGTCTCACCACTGATTACGAAGCAAGTAGGTAGGTAGGTACTACAAGTGAATAACTACGCAGATAGTAGTTGGCAATGAATATACCCTGCTAGTTGGCCCACAAGTCTGGCAGATTTATTTTGTTTTTGCATGTTCCGTATCTAAACAGACCGTGACACTAAACAAAGTTTCATCCCATGACTTTTTTTTTTCGATTATTCATTAAAATTAAATGGAAGGTCGATTGTTTTTTCTCGTTTAGCAACATAACCTCCATAGAAAAAGTTGTTCATGCTTACAAAGTTTTCGGTATAACTTGCGCAGATAAAGAACATATCCGGAATTGGCAACATTATTGTTGACATCCTGCTCAAATGTCATACATGATAGAGAGGCAAACAATAAGGTTGCCATTCGGGTTATTATGTTCTTTATCTGCGCCAGTTATACAGAAAGTTCACTCAGCCCTATTTTGAATTTTTGCGATTGGCACTTGTTATAGCCAGGGTTGCTATTGTCAAAAATCTCTAAGTATAAAAATATCAACACAGCAAAATCTGATAAAGAACGTCATATGATTCTGAGCCAGTTTTAAATCCAAGAAATATGACGCTACCTTGACTTCCTCTGAGATTCCGGTTATTTCTAGTTAAAGTCTGTAGTCAAAATCGTCGCTAGTACTGAGTGTGCCATCTGTATAAGCGCCCCGCGCGCCGTTTCCCTAATTTGTGATTATACCGTCCCTTACACTCGGTATTCCTCTTCTCTATGCAGCAACACTACCTACAGCAAATATTCTCGCGCAGTGCCGTCTCTGAGCCCTCTATTATTGTTCCTAACTTTTGTAATCTTCTAAAAAGGTTTTTATTCGTTCGGAGAACATCTTTGCGTCTATGGGGGCCGTGACCCGACCATTCAAAGGAATGTTTTGTAGTTCAGATAGGTAAATGAAAATAACAAGGAAATAAAAGTAGTGCTGTTGGTATCAAGTGTTATGTACTTAATGTAATCACATAGTAATCACGTATGTAACACACAGATTTGTGGAATAACAAGGCCTAAAAAACACAAACTTTCGCCTGTAGGTATAATTAGTAGAACGATTATTAGTATAAGGAGTACCTCAGTAGTGTTGGCAGTTGAATAGGAAAGGTATAACTACGCAATGCAAGTTACGTTTAACCCCTACGGTAATGCTACGCTGTAGCCCGTAGCTATTGATGCTACGTAAATATCTTCATGTTTGTGATTACATTTTCCTGGACGAATTTCAAATCAATTAATGCAATACAACATTTTCCTGCCCTTATCCCAATTACTTGGGGTCCGCGCAACACGCTTCGTTGAACACAAAATCGTGTTGCAAAAGGATTTGGCTGAATTTCACGACCGGCCGCCTACCAGACGTCAACCCTTCTTGTAATGCTCTTGTGGTGGATTAACCGCCACCATACGGTTGGCTATTTGGGTCGGGTTTATTCCTCGGTCACATTTTACAACCCCCACGGGAAGAGAGGGGGTGGTGCTATTCTACTCTGCCGGCACCACATGGCAGCCCACGGGGAGAGAGGGGGTGGTGCTATTCTACTCTACCGGCACCACATGGCAGCCCACGGGGAGAGAGGGGGTGGTGCCCACGGGAAGAGAGGGGGTGGTGAAATCAATTAATGGAATACTATTTCAATTAATGGTACACGGAAGGACTCGTAGGTGGAACATCTAAGTAGTTAAGTCTCTCTCTTTTCGTGTGGGACACCGAGTCGTTCAACGACCCGGTGAACCCTGGTGTCAGAGTTTTTCAACCGCCTACTACAAGTAGCAGGCCTCTGACATGGTTGTGTAACGACCGCCATCATAGACAGCAACCGGGACCGACGGCTTAACGTGCCCATCCGAAGCACGGAACCATCTTACTTGCGGACAATCAGGTGGTTCAGCCTGCAATGTCCTAACCAGACTGGGAACAAATTCACAAAGTGATAAACATCAACTTTGTGAGTGACCCCACCGGGAATTGAACCCGGAACCTTTGCGTGGCAGGCAGGCATACTAACCACTGCGCCACATCGGCTGTAGTTAAGTATGCACACATCATAATTCCAACACACACAGAACGGACAAGGTGGATTCACAAGTTTAGCTGTGTTCACACTTGGTAAGCCACTCGGATTCACCAGTTGGTAACTAGTTGCGGCTCTGTATATTACAAGTACCTGGCTAACAGAAACTAAAGATCTTCTTCACCAGGGCGTTGGACGACTTGGTGTTCCACTCGAAGAAGAAGAAGATCTTCTTACAATTTCAAACAACAGGTAAGTAAAACAGTTTTAACTAATTTCCTGTATCTAAGAGACTCGGAAGGTTGATTTAAAATACAAAATTGCGAAATAGGTAAGTAGTACACAACAACAAGCTCTGAAACTCAATCCATATTACCTTCCTGTGCTTCAGCTGTATCAAAGGATTTCAGCACACGACACGTTCGTGTGTGATGCGTAAACATACCTTTGTAATAAGTACCTGGAGTCCGTCCTTCAGCACCACCCTGTATAAAAAGGTATCATCAATTAAATGTCACCACCATTTGTCAAGTATTCACTAACCATTATACAGGGTGTTAAATTAAATGCCTGCCATAGCATAAGGGTAGGTTAAGTATCGATAAAGGATACCGTAAAAAATATAGAAACGCGAGTACGCGCACTCTATTGTAGCTCACTCTAGGCTTGCTTCCAACCAACCTCAGGATAGGTATAGCAGGTACCTACTCTAAAGCATTTTTAAGTAATTACTTACCTACCTATTTCAAACATCAATTCTAGCGTTTCTAGATCGTATAGATGCAGATAGGTAAAGCCCGTAGATCGATAGAGTCGAAAATTTGATGTACCTACTTTGTAATTAACAATTTCGTCATTATCCAGGTCAAAAGCCACTAGGGAAGGATCGAGGAGACAAAGAAATTTCCATATATGAATTGATTTTCATCCCTACCCTCTCCCATGAGGGCCGGACCACCTGACGCAATCTTCCAATTCTACGTGATATAACCGCCATCATAAAAAGTTTACGAAAAAACAGACATTAACTTAAACTTTAATTTATTTAGTGATACTTAGTAGCCTACTCGTTTTTAAATTTTAAATTTTAAAGCGTAACACGTGTCACACTTGAACTTTCGAGATATGGATGCAATTTGCCTTCCAAATCGATTTTAAGTAGAATCACAAATCAGCGCGAACCATTTAGCGTCGCCGGGACAAACTATCGCCATCCAACTTTGCTCCAGACGATGTTAACTCAAAAGCATTCAATTCTATTGAACGGAGCTCGTGATCTAGTACTCTAACCGGAATCTGCCGCCGCGACGACAAACTTCCAAATTGTATTAAAGTATTCCCCCATAACTCAAGTGAAACAAGAAAACGAGGATTCAACCTCAATATGTGCTCAAGGTGTCGCTATTCAGTGGAGCGAAGTTAAAGGAGCAAAGTTTCAGAATTCGCCCCGGGGCCGATCCAACTCCCACGTTGCAATAAATAAGGATTTTAGCGACAAATTACCACCCGAAAACGTTTTCTTTCACCCTTCCCGTGAAAGTTGGAAACTAGTGAAAATGAGATCGGAGTCGGCACCAGTGCAAACAAAGGTTCCGAATCAATTTCCCTAAGCGGCTGAATGTGTCTCGCAACACTCGAATTTCGGACCCTTTCTGAGCCGTGAAGGCCAATTTTAGACATGCTCCATCGCATGCTTAGATACGTACCTAAACCTCCCTTTGCGGCAGCCAGATGTAATTGCGAATTATCTTCGCAGGCAGTGCCTTTTGTGCTTTAGGCTATTACAATGTTGCTGTATTTCACAGTCAGTCAGGAAATGACAACTATTGCTACTTCTTGACCTGTGCCAACCGCATGGGGCGGTCTAGAGGCTGCTTCGAAATACACCTGCTGAACGCGTATACGTCTGAACCTGCCCTTAGTGTTCGATCAATCACCGCGTGGGCTGAATACCTGGAAACCTTGAATATCATAAAATTGTCAGTAGGTGGTACCTTTGTTTATTTTTAAAATATGATTTAATATTAAAATTATCCATCTCCGTTCGTCTGGTTTACCTTCGTTATTAAGTTTGTTCTCGTTATCTGCTTAAACATTTACGCCTTGAAAAGTTTTACGCTTTGAAATTCATCGCTCTGAAGCAGCAGCGTGAGCTTTTATTAAAAATATTCAGCCACCGCGGTCCTCTCGTTTGCGTGTCTCATATTTTCAGCATAGCAGACTTTGTTCCAAAATAATATAGACATTTTCCAGGGTGATAGAGCGTCCGATATCTTATTACGGCGAGCTTGTAAACTCACGAAACGCTTCTCGAATCACTGCCTTTACGGCCTGCGCTGCCGATATTCACCTTCAACCGTCGTTTCCGCCTACAATCTGATCGTTCTAAATTGAACTCTATAGCAGAGTCTTTACGGTAAAAAGTGCAGCTGTCGTCATATCGGTAGTGTAGGCTGATATAGGCGGATTTTTTGTCGACGGTGATGGATAAAAGCGTGAAGGCGAAGGTGACTTGATTGAAAATCCCGTTAAAGAGAAGAGGTGCTTTGAGACGGTTTTGAAAGACTTGCGCGGTGTTTGAGATTGGATCATGTTCCCAGCAGGCGATATAGTGAATCCTCTAAGAGTGAATCCCGCCGCGTGGTGTCGGCATCACCCCAAATCTACCCGAGGATGTCGTGAAAAGCGACAAAATACTTACCTCATAAATGCACTTGTAAAACGTTGTTACACGGACTTAGAACTTGAGTTTTTAAGCTACGCAGTGCTTTAGTAATATATATTTCTAGACAACGTTGAGTAATGCACTTGCTACGAAATCCACGGAGTGACGTAGTACTTGTTACAGGATACTCCGACCACAATGCCACAAATCATGGGGACGCAGCGCGGGGCGCCTTTACAGATGGCTCACTTAGTACTACCGACTGTTTTGACCCTTACTTACGCACACTGGAATGAACTGGCATCTGAGAGGCTAAGAAGATGGTTGTCACGATCGTCATATTTCTCTGATTAAAATTGGCTGAGAATCACATTACGTTCTTCCATCAGATTTTTCTGTTTTGATATTCTTATATTTTTATCTTTAGGTATGTAAGGGTCAAGTGATCCTTCTGTAAACTCTCTATTTTGTGACCATGCCACACATATCCCGTAGTGCATATGCTACGGCTATCTCCTAGCAAACGCTACGGGTCTCTCGCAGCCTTGCAAGTATGCAGCATATTCAAAGATATAGCTGTTCAACCGGCTGCTGTTCTAGGGCTGATAGACGGGAACTCTAAGCAAAATGCTACTACGTCTATCTCGTAGTAAAGGCCACGAGATCTTCGTAGCATGTTCTACGCAAGCTAACGCCACTGCAACTGATTGATAACCTTGCCCTTCTAGAGCAGATAGACGGGAATCGGGATACTCCGAGCGCCATTCTACGCGGTCCTATGATCTTGTACGTACACGGGATCTTTGTAGCACGTACTGCGCTAGCTAACGCTTCTGACACTGATGAAGATGCCTTTCTAGGGCACACAGAGGCGATTTTCATAGCATCATGCTACGCACATCTCGTAGTAAATGCTATGGCATCTTCGTAGCGTATGCTACGCATACTAAAGTCACGAACACTGATCAACAATCAACTCACTTCTAGAGCAGACTGACGGGATGTTCAGAGCACCATGCTTCACATATATCGTAGTACTTGCTACGGAGTTCTCGTAGTCCATACTACGGCACCCTCCTAGCTTATGCTACGCGTGATAACGCTGCAGAAACTGATCAACTCGTATTGTCTGATATTATCTCGTAGCATGCACAACGTTGTTCGTAGCATGTACAGACATTTACAGAATTCCATATAGACTTTACAGAGACATGCACATGAGCTTTAATTCTAAAGTCGTTTGAAGCCAAACTCCACTCACACATACAAAGAAGCGCGTAGTAAACCGATTGTAGCAAAAGAATAAGATGACTAATCAAGCACGTTCCAATAATGACTAATAGTGAAATGGGTAACAAAATTTCGCACTCCATGTTAAAAGTTCGGATGGCGCATTGGTAAAGACAGTGGCCTACCAATCAGGGATGTCATGGTTCGTATCCTCATGGGTCGATTCTTTTTTATTTGAACTTTTTTTCTTTAAGTATGACGGCGCATGCCGCCTCCTTGCTTCAAGATAGTCGCTGGTTGCTGGCTGGGACAAGATTGACGTCTGGTCGATCTGGAGAAGCGTCAAAGCTTGAGCGCTGTCAATGATCTTCTTCAGAGAAGAACCATCAGCGCTGCAATCTCCACGAATCTCCGCCGCCCCAGGGAATATCGTAACGTATTATGTTGTAGTTGCCCTAGGAGGGCTCTTTGAGTTATCCCGTAGCTGTACTATAGAAATATCGTATCATTAACTATTCGGTATGGACGGCCATGATGGTGGCGGTGATCCGCCATTATCAGAAGTGGGTAACGAAAGGCTGCCAGGTGGCAGGCTCTACCACGCCGAACGATGTAAAACTTGGGGACAAACGGATGCACGAACCGACAGCGAAGTCTCAGTAACTAGAACCCTCTCTTGATTCTCGATGGTGTTTTCATTGATTTAATACTCGCATTACATGTTTCAGCTGCGCCGTTTCTTCAAGAGATGTTCAACCTAAATTAAACGCTCAATGGCAAATTTATTCTTCGGCCGTATACTGCAGGAGACTGGATGCTATCTAATGCTAATCTAGAGAATTTATTGCTGAATGGTTGTTTACATCGGGTGAGACGTTTCCAATTGTATCATAATTATCGGTGATTTTAGAAAAACATCTTTGTAAACATTCGATAAATCTGAAATTTTATCAAAACCGAAGGTTTTCAGCTGTAAATTGAAAATGAATGAGTGAGTCCGTTCTCGACTATCGTTGCCAACGTTCATACCATGTTGAAAACACCAATTCTCGTCTGATCAACAACTACCTATCTTTACAAATTATTACTGATACTGAACGTAGATGCAGCTCGCTGGTAATGTTTGTTTATTGTCTAAAACTTATTGCGGTGTAAGATTTCGTGATATTTTACCTTTCACAGCGTCGATTTAAAATCGTATCTCGATGGCAAGGTGTGGGGATGTGTTTCGATGGGAACGTGTCTAAATGGAACTAAACCGATTGTATAAGTCATGCATGATGTTGTATCCTAACCCACCAATATGAAATTATCACAACACAGATAAATCCATTCCTTTACCTTCAGACATATTACGTCTTCCTCATTTTAAATATTCGTCGTTTCGTTTTGCAACTTCAGCAATCTTCGTAGTTAACCAGAGAGCTGTAATGTACTAGAGACTACAACAGGAACAATATTCTGTATACAAGGTCTGTAGCGATTAACTATGGCAACGGGGTCTAATTAGTACCTAATACATAGATGCAGCGTAACCGCACATGTTTGTCATCATAAACGACATAACATGGCGTCTCTGCTAAAACTATTATCGAAAAATGTTATGAAATTATTGAGATATCGCTAGTTTTAGTTTCAAAACAAACAAAATTTACGCGCTCTAAAGCCGGCAAGCAACTGAGTCAGTTGGAGCCGCGTGACTCCACATGGGTGGAACCTTTTGTATGTGAGTGGTGCCATTTCTATACTAGGTACTAGGTAGTCAACATTTGAAACCGGATTACTAGAGCTATGAGCGGGCATATACATATTTTTTCAAAAATACATGATTATTTCGCGAAGTTGGACGTTCAGGAAGGTGAAGATTCGTGTCGTGACATTTTGCATTGTATCTCAGCACGCGTAGAAGTTTCAGAATAGGTATTCCCTTCTGTTAAGAACTGCCTAGGGTCCAGGAAATAATAAATTATGAATTAAAAATGAAAAGTCGACTGAACTTTGCTAAGATGTATTCGAGAAACCCTCAAAGTTGCCTAGCACAAAGTACAAAAAAGATATAAAAACTTAGTGTTGCCAACACCTTCCTACGGCATAACTTTATCTTTGCTGCATCTTGGACGCTGCATACTGTTTGCTTGAACGCAACTATAAAGGAGAAATATTACTGATTTGCAGGTGCTTGTACTATAGAGAGTTTACAGAGGGATAGCTTGTCGCATAGCCAGGGTTGCTGCAGTCACGCACGGGTCACGTTCGACGCGCGGCGAGTGTGCTTGTTGTTGTGTTCAATTTAGGTGCTTGCTGTGTTCTATCTGTGTTTTCATACAGTTGCAAAACATCAATGCCGAAAACTAAATGCGGCAAAGTTTTATCTTCGTAAAACGGTAACGGGGGCAAATACCAAAGTTGCACAAACCGGAGAGGGGAATGCCAGGGTTCTTCGATGGCTGTCGTCAGAGCCGGTGATCTTACAAATAACAACTTCTTCCAAAAATTTCTACTTATTCTGGCAGGGTTTAAGTTATCCATATCAATAAATACCTTTATAACAATTTATTATGGCTAGGTTCAACGCGGGGATGAGGTGCAGGTAGATCTGGTGCAAGAACGTAATGATGATGATGTACTTCCAGATGTGTCCCTCGACGGCTACATACTATCAATTACTTCTTGCACGAATGTGACTCGCAAAACCGAATATAAGTTTGAAGGTTCGGTAGCAAGTAGTGCAGTGAAGCTGCCCGCTTTTAACGTACGTACTTGAGTCACGTAATATGACGAATGAAGAACGTACCTGATATGACGTTTGTGGCAGCCATCTTCTCTAGTTTGCCTTGAGTTCCTCTAAGATTTCAGTTCATTCCAGTGAGCGTCAAAGTCGTCGCTGGTGCCATGAAGACTATCCGGTGGAGGTCGCGAGCCGTTTCCCTAATTTGAGCTTGTACCATTGTAAGGTACCTACATCAACTTGCTGCAATGCCAAAGTTAAATAACTATCAACTTTAGTTGTTGCTTGACTTGTTACAAATGGCGTTTATTTAATGGGAATAATTATTTGTTTGTTACGAATTAGGAGTTTTCAAGTTACTGAAAAGCAAAAAGCAGAATAAACTCAAAATGTTAGTACTGTAGAATTGGTGCAGGGTGCAACGGGTCGTTGGACGACTCGGTGTTTCACTCGAAAATAAGAGAAGTAAAATTGATTTTTGACTGAGAGTAGTTATGCAGGTAATGCAAGTTCGTGTATTGGGAAAAACAGCTTTTACGACGCGTGTTGTGCGGAAAGGCAGATGGCCACAACCGTTGGGCATATTCAGATCTTAACATAGATATTTTATACCTATCTCAAATACATACCGTGTTCATGGGCTGTGGTGAAACATGTTTTCTTTTTTTTTCAGTTTTATGTCGAGTTCAAGTATCCATAAGGGTCATCATCATCAATCAGTATTACAAGGGCTGCCAGCTAGTCATTACCATTCGATCGTCTGATGAAATGTGAAAATAATGCTCCTAAGATGTTCAGTAACCTGAAAGCACTATTTACATGAGTATTAGCTACTTTAAAACCGCCACTCGTTGGATCTAATACGGTGTCCTGTGATGTAAAGCTGCTAATTCAGTCCTGATGATGGCGATGCCAATAAAAGACTGGTGTAAGATTGCAGAACTCATAGTTGCAAACACCTTATGGACATTAACTTGCTTACTGGTGATCCTAAAGGACGTGCAGTCTCTTGTTTAGCAAAGATGATTATGAAGTTGATGAACTTGCATGCGATGCTGTAAAATAGAGTTTAATGGCCAGATATTGTTAGGCGAAATTGTATCGAGTAACTCGATGGAAGTTTACAAGTTATATAGAATTCTAAGCTCTACTCCATTAAAACGATGCATGAACGGTTGTTCTGAACACTAAGAAACTGAGGAATATAACAAAAAAGGAGGTGAATCGTAACTATAGTCGGGGAGCCCAAGGAGAAATTAGAGTTGTTGCTCAAGCGCGGCATATGATCGTACATTGGGATTCTTTGTACCTACCTGTCGGTCAAATGGTCTTGTCTAGAGATTTTTATCCGGTGAGTCAGATTCATGTTGGTTGGCTGTTATGAACTGATTGACTGTTACTGTTGTGCAATGAAATGAATACGGTTGGATGCCGTGACGGCGGTGGTTACTGTGGTGGTTGAAGGGATCATGTCGTACCAAGCCATGCAGCTTAGAGCGGCTGGTTGAAAGGACACATGCATCCGGTTCAACGTTTAGAGTGTATGTGTCTGGTCGAAAGGACATCCAGGTCTAATGGTGGATCGTGCCGGGCTACACCCAGGTGGGTTAAGTTGATAGCACATACTGGTCTGAAATGGATCGTGCCAGGCTACACCCTGGTGGTGGGGTTAGTTGAAAGGACATCTAGTTCTAGACCGGATCGTGCTGGGTCACACCCAGTTGGGGTTAGTTGAAAGGACATCCTGTTCTAGACTGGATCGTGCCAGTCCTGACACATGGTGGTTGTTTGGATTATTGGTGGATTACACGGTTGAGACAAATGGTGATTACTGATGGATAACGCTGACAAACTGGACTCGTCAGGTTGGACGAGCGGGTGTTTTGAAATGGAGCGTTGACTGCTTGCGTGATTGTTACAGAGACACCAGCTGAAGTGCCCAAGGGAAGCGCCCGAGGACGGTCGCATGTCAGTCTGGCCGTGACGGCGCATGCCGCCTCCTTGCTTCAAGATAGTCGCTGGTTGCTGGCTGGGACAAGATTGACGTCTGGTCGATCTGGAGAAGCGTCAAAGCTTGAGCGCTGTCAATGATCTTCTTCAGAGAAGAACCATCAGCGCTGCAATCTCCACGAATCTCCGCCGCCCCAGGGAATATCGTAACGTATTATGTTGTAGTTGCCCTAGGAGGGCTCTTTGAGTTATCCCGTAGCTGTACTATAGAAATATCGTATCATTAACTATTCGGTATGGACGGCCATGATGGTGGCGGTGATCCGCCATTAAGTATTTTTATCGTAATTAAACTAAAGACACGTGTTATGTGTTATATGTTCCACCTTGACCTTTCACTATATAAAATAATGATTGACCTCTGAGGATTTTTAAGCTTTCTTTAAACATTTTAAGTATTTTTATTTTTAATTTTGAAATAATGTTACTTTCACGGCTTAAAATAGCATCACTCTATTTACCGAACCCAGGAAACCCAGGGAATGGGCAGCATTGTGCAGCGTTCAGCGTCATTCTATGTCGTAGTTTTGGATAAAACTAGGTTTTTGTCCAAAAAGCTAGGCGCTTGAGATAACAAAATTTTAACGTAAGTTTTGCCAAAATTTTTATCATAATCCTAAACCAAATCAAGTTCTTAATCAAAGACTACATTATATTAATATTTTTGGCAATAACTTAACCATATTTAATCCTAAACTACTTCAGGTTCATGATCGGAAACCTATATTGTTATAGATTTTCGATCAAAATCTTAAAACAAATTAATGTTTATGATAAAATTGAATTTTACCTTTGTTATCTACTGGTCTTTGGTTTTTGGTCAAAAACCTGGTTTGATTAACATCGCTGCGACATATAGCATTAACTTCACCGGTTATTGTAGCAATTGTTCTGTGGTTTTGAATTTAAAGCGGTTGTATTAAGAGTGAGTATCGAGGAGCGCGCATTGTTTTGCATGTGTGTGTATAAGATGTAAACACAACGTGTAAACGATTTTAAAAGTGCATAACTTCAGCGTGCCTATATCCACTTATTACTATCACTGTACTAGCACGTGCTACGCAAGCTAACGCGCCACCGAAGACTGAGAAACAAGTCCTTCTAGAGCAGACTGGAGCTTATCTCGCATATGCTACGGGATCCTCGTAGCATAGTATGCTACACATATCTCGTATAAGCCTACGCCACTGAGCACCCCAAGCCATGCTCACATTTCCAACTTTACGCCGAATTCCATCGCGTAATTTCGATCGTAGTGTGTCTAGACATTATTTACCTTACCACAAAAAAGTTAGACCAGTGTTGAAAGCGTGTCTAAAACTTCATAGAAAAAAACGCTAGATACACGTTACCCCAACACGGGTTGGTCCTATATAGTCCTAAAACATTACTGGTCTAACTTTTTTGTGGTAAGGCCCTATATCTCGTAGTAAAAGCTACGGCATCCTCGTGTACCACAGAGACTGATCAACATGCACTTCTAGAGAAAACAGAGGGGATGTTCAGAGCACTATGCTACACACATCTCCAGTGGCGGATCCAGGGGTCATGACCCCCGAGCCGGGCCAGGACTTTGACTAAGTGGTTATATTATGGTTTACTTATTGACAATGTCTTTTTTGTCAATGTCAAACACAAGATTCCATTCAATTATATAAGCAAAACCCGGCATATGGCAAAATCGTCGACTTCATTCGGCCATCGTCCTAAGCTGATCCAGGTTTTTGGCCAAAAACCTAGGATTTTGGCCGAAATCCTAATGGGAACGAGGAGTGGAGAGGTACGTTATGCACCTCCCCATGATCTGTTAAGGGTAGAGTTGAACACCCTAAGGCATCGGACGCCCTGAAGGATGGGGTAGCGTCAGACAGCCTGAACAGCAGGATTGCCTCGGTTGACCTGGAGACAGACACCATAAGAGCAGGAAGTACCACTGGACCCTCGGGAGAACGGGAGGTAGCGTCAGACGCCCTGGACGGCAGGGGGTATCGTCGGACGCCCAGGAAATCCAACGCCCGCCATCTTTTATCCTCCAGAGTGTCCGACGCTACCCACGCCCGCCAAGGCGTCCGACGCTACCTCCCACCCTCCAGAACGTCCAAAGCTACCTCCTGCCTCTCAGGGTGTATGCCGCTACCTCCAACCCTCCAGGGATGCCCTTCACGGCAAGGGGTAGCGTCGGAAACCCAGGAAAACCAACGCCCGCCACTTTTTATCCACCACAGTGTCCGACGCCACCCACGTCGTCCGATGCTACTTTGTAACACAGTAGTAGGCCCGACGCTACCCCTTCCCGAGTACGGCATCCCTGGAGGGTTGGAGGTAGCGTCAGTCACCCTGAAAGGCAGAAGGTAGCGTTGCCCGTGCTGTAGGGTGGGAGGTAGCGTCGGTCGCCCTGGAGGGCATGGGTAACGTCGAACTCTCTGGAGGATGAAAGATGACGGTGGTTGGATTTTCTGGGACGCTCGCTACCCCCTGTCATCCGGGGCGTCCGACGCTACCTCCGATCCTCCAGAGCGTCCGAGGCAATCCTGCTGTTCAAGCTGTCTGATGTTACCCCCTGCCCTTCAGGGTGTCCAACTCTACCCTTAAAAGATGTGCATAACATAGGTACCTCTTCACTCCTCGCTCCCGCGAAATGCAAAAAAAAACATAATACTAAACAAATCTAGGATTTCGGCCAAAATCCTAGATTTTTGGCCAAAAACCTGGATCAGCTTATGACGATGGCCGAAGGAAGTCTACGATTTTGCCTTATGCTGGCTTTTGGTCAAAAACCTAGGATTTTGGCCAAAAACCAAATTCTGTCTCTCGAAAAACATAACCCTTCTTCTGAGGCAGTCGGATCAAAAATTACTTATAGTACCTATAAAATTTTCTATGTGACCCCCCCCCCTGAGCCAAGGCTGGATCCGCCGGTGCACATCTCGTTCGTAGTAAATGATACGGGGTCCTCGTAGTCCATGCTACGGCAATCTCGTAGCATATGCTACGCGTGCTAACGCTACCGAAGAACCGACAAAGATCCCGTGCGGCCCGGTGTGTGTTATCTCGTAGCATGTACTACGATGATCGTAGCATATACTAGCAAGTAAAAACCTAGGTTTAAGATAAAATTAAGTTTCGATTGTGTCATATGCTGGGTCAAAAACCTGATTTTATCATAAACCTGCAACAGATAGACAACAATAAAACAATCAAGTATATTTTTAATATTTTATACGAAACTTTTACAAAATAACTTTTACTTAACTTTCACTAAGAATATTGTAGTAAAATTAATTGTCATAACCTGCCCTTTACCCACGGGCTATCAATATTGTACAGTTGAATTGTATCAGACAATTCATTCACAAGAAAAAATTACTAAAGTAACTAGTACCTAAACTCATCCTAAACTGATCTCTGATATTATCACAGGAAGAATCTTGTAAACCATTATAGAACTATAAGGTTCACACATGTATACCCAAATCAGAAGATCTTGGTTTCAAATGATAATGAGATTCTAAAGAAATCAAAGAAACTCCTTACAAACTAATAACAAAAAGGTTCGAATTGTAACAAAACCAAAAATATAACAAAGAAAAAATGTATGGTATGAAGAATTTTAATTTCATACCTCTCTAAGTAAATAGTGTTAAAATTAGAGAGCTTAGATGAAAAATTGGTCTCGCTGCGCTCGCTAGCTATACCTCTAGATACCGTCAGTGTACTTGTCAATGCGGCTATAAATATTTGGTTTAAATTAGCTTACTCTTGGCTTACTCCCATAACAGTATCACTGACAGGTACCCAATTATTTTGAAAAATGCTCCTCATTTTGAAGTACACTCCTTTACCTTTACCTTTACAGCCACAACAGTCCACTGCTGGACATGGGCCTCCCCCGTATTGGGGGGTATTGCCGTACTCACCACGCTTGGCAGGCGGATTGGCGAGCGCAGTGCATGATGTTTAATTCACAGGGAACGCTGCTGCCCATTCCCTGGATAATTATCCCTAAGTCGCTTTTTACGACACCCACGGGTAGAATTGGGGTGATGCTATTCTAAGCCGGCATCACACGGCACTCATGTAAACGGATTATACAAAAAGCTGCTGCATTTTTACCCGACTACAGCAAAGCAAAAAGGAGGGTTATGATTTTGACCTGTATGTATGTATGTATGTTTGTATGTTTGTATGTTTGTATGTATGTATGTATGTATGTGGCATAAATTTCGTCTGTTCCCTCATAACTCCCGAAATACTTATCCAAATTCGACAAATGAGGTATCAATAGAAGCGTCTGAACAGTCTGGTGGTTATAGGCTATATAATGTCAAAATAAATTTAATATGGCGCCCTCTATACAGTGTGAAGTAACGAAGAAAATATTTATTTTCTTGTACTGGTATCGAGTTGGGTATCAAACGAAAGGGCTGAATTAGCACAATCCGGAAATATATATATTTTATCTCGAAAACGTAGATTTTCTTAGATAATGAAGTCGGAATAAAGATAAGGTATCGCACTAACAGTTTTGGCAAACATTTTATATTCGAGCTCATTTGACTCGGACTTGTCATATTGTTGATGATAAAATTTATTTGACATGTAAGCACAAGATACATAAAATATCTATAGCAAACCCGCAAACAAAAGGTGCTTACTAGGTACGTATACGCAACGAACATGTTAATATAAAAGATCTTTTATGTATCTATAGTACTAACAGTTGCTACTCAGTTACTACCTGATACGAAGTTGCGAATGGAGAGATTCATAATCACCCAGTGCGATCCAAACACGCAAAAAGAAACGTATACTTACGTGACACATCTAAGAAATGTTGGCATCTACTTTGGAAGTGAAACTCACACCAACCATCGAGTCGGGGGGTTGAGGGGGGCTTACCCCCTCACAGAAAAAAGAAACGTGGATATCTACTTTAGAAGTGAAACTCGCACCAACCATCGACTCGGGGTTGAGGGGCTTGCCCCTCACAGAAAAAAGAAACGTGGATATCTACTTTAGAAGTGAAACTCGCACCAACCATCGACCCGGGGGGTTGAGGGGGGCTTGCCCCCCTCACAGAAAAAAGAAACGTGGAGATTTACTTCAGAAGTGAAACTCGCACCAACCATCGAGTTGGGGGTTGAGGGGCTTGCCTCACAGAAAAAGAAACGTGGATATCTACTTTAGAAGTGAAACTCGCACCAACCATCGACTCGGGGTTGAGGGGCTTGCCCCTCACAGAAAAAAGAAACGTGGATATCTACTTTAGAAGTGAAACTCGCACCAACCATCGACTCGGGGTTGAGGGGCTTGCCCTCACAGAAAAAAGAAACGTGGAGATTTGCTTCAGAAGTGAAACTCGCACCAACCATTGACTCAGGGGTTGAGGGGCTTGCCTCTCACAGAAAAAAGAAACGTGGATATCTACTTTAGAAGTGAAACTCGCACCAACCATCGACTCGGGGGGTTGATGGGGGCTTGCCCCCCTCACAGAAAAAAGAAACGTGGAGATTTACTTCAGAAGTGAAACTCGCACCAACCATCGATTTGGGGGGGTTGAGGGGGGCTTGCCCCCCTCACAGAAAAAAGAAACGTGGATATCTACTTTAGAAGTGAAACTCGCACCAACCATCGACTCGGGGGGTTGAGGGGGGCTTGCCCCCCTCACAGAAAAAAGAAACGTGGATATCTACTTTAGAAGTGAAACTCGCACCAACCATTGACTCGGGGGGTTGAGGGGGGCTTGCCCCCCTCACAGAAAAAAGAAACGTGGACATTTACTTCAGAAGTGAAACTCGCACCAACCATCGGCTCGGGGGGGTTGAGGGGGGCTTGCCCCCCTCACAGAAAAAAGAAACGTGGACATCTACTTTAGAAGTGAAACTCACACCAACCATCTACTCGGGGGGTTGAGGGGGGATTGGCCCCTCCCAGAAAAAAAAACGTGGACATTTACTTCAGAAGTGAAACTCGCACCAGCCATCGACTCTGGGGGTCGAGGGGGGCTTGCCCCCCTCACAGAAAATAGAAACGTGGAGATTTACTTCAGAAGTGAAACTCGCACCAACCATCGACCTGGGGGGTTTTGAGGGGGGCTTGCCCCCCTCACAGAAAATAGAAACGTGGACATCTACTTTAGAAGTGAAACTCTTACCAACCATCGACTCGGGGGGTTGAGGGGGGCTTGCCCCTCTCACAGAAAAAGGAATCGTAAACATCTACTTTAGAAGTGAAACTCTTACCAACCATCGACTCGGGGGGTTGAGGGGGGCTTGCCCCTCTCACAGAAAAAGGAATCGGAAACATCTACTTTAGAAGTGAAACTCGCACCAACCACCGAGTCGGGGGGTTGAGGGGGGCTTGCCCCCCTCACTAAAAAAAGAATCGTATACATCTACTTTAGAAGTGAAACTCGCACCAACCACTGACTCGGCGGGTTGAGGGGGGCTTGCCCCCCTCACAGAAAAAAGAAACGTTGAGATTTACTTCAGAAGTGAAACTCGCACCAACCATCGACTCGGGGGATTGAGGGGGGCTTGCCCCCCTCACAGAAAATAGAAACGTAGACATCTACTTTAAAAGTGTAACTCTTACCAACCATCGACTCGGGGGGTTGAGGGGGGCTTGCACCCCTCACAGAAAAAAGAAACGTGGATATATACTTTAGAAGTGAAACTCGCACCAACCATCGACTCGGGGGGTTGAGGGGTGCTTGCCCCCCTCACAGAAAGAAGAAACGTGGATATCTACTTTAGAAATGAAACTCGCACCAACCATCGCCTCGGGGGGTTGAGAGGGGCTTGCCCCCCTCACAGAAAAAAGAAACGTGGACATTTACTTCAGAAGTGAAACTCGCACCAACCATCGACTCGGGGGGGTTGAGGGGGGCTTGCCCCCCTCACAGAAAAAGAAACGTGGACATCTACTTTAGAAGTGAAACTCGCACCAACCATCCATTCCGTACTCTGTAAGGTTATGGAAAGAGTTCTGAACTGCAAACTGCTTTCGTACCTCGAAGACAATGATCTTCTCAGTGATTGTCAATATGGCTTCCGCCGAGGGCGTTCCACGGGAGATCTTCTAGTGTACGTAACGCATTGCTGGGGCGAGGCCATTGAAAACCACGGCGAAGCAATAGCAGTGTCGCTGGACATTTCAAAGGCCTTCGATAGGGTGTGGCATGCGAGTCTGTTGAGCAAGCTTCCAGCGTACGGCATACCCACTGGCTTCTGTAGCTGGGTGGCTGACTTCCTGAGTGAACGGTCGATCCGAGTGGTCATAGACGGCTGCTCCTCTGACCTCAAGGCTATTGACGCCGGAGTTCCTCAGGGGTCTGTACTCTCCGCGACGCTTTTCCTGCTGCACATCAATGACCTTCTTTCTTCAGGAATTGTTGGGTACGCAGATGACAGTACTGTCACCGAGAAATATCTGTCCGGCGCAGGAGCCAGTGGTGATGAAATCCAAAGATTGAGAAAGGCTATGATTGAGCGTACGAGCCTGACGTTAAGTAACGTCTCCCAGTGGGGCGAAGACAATCTCGTCAGCTTCAATGCTTCAAAAACGCAGGCGTGTCTTTTCTCCGCAAAAAGGAGTCCTTTCACCTTTTCTCCTACTTTTCGGGGTACATCTGTTCCAGTGACCAACACTCTTCAACTCCTTGGCATGGAGTTGTCCTCTGACCTCAACTTCGGCACCACCATCGAGTCCAAGGCTCAAATTGCAGCTAGAAAGTTGGGCGTCCTGAATAAAGTCAAGCGGTACTTCACGCCTGAACAGCTTCTAACTCTTTATAAAGCTCAAGTCCGATCTTGCATGGAGTACTGCTGTCACCTTTGGGATGGCTCGGCTAAATACCAACTTGCTGCACTGGATTCGGTGGAACGCAGAGCCAAGAGATTAATAGGCGAAAAAAAACTGGTGGCGACCAAGCTTCACAGCCTGGCTCACCGCCGCAAGGTAGCTTGCCTATCGGTCTTCTACAGATTGTACTTCGGAGAGTGTGCGCGTGAGCTGCATGAGCTCATACCACCGTCTCCTTTCTTCCATCGGACATCCAGACGCACGGCCGGCTACCATCCGTTCTTAGTTGATATACCCACATTACGCACTAAGCGCTTCAAATCATCTTTCATTATGCGCACGGCTAAAGAATGGAATATAACCTGAATCTCTTTAAGTCTAGAGTGAATAGGCATCTTCTGGGCAAGCTCGCTCCACCGTAGATCCCATCTCTGCTCTAGGGTAAGATTGGGGTCAAGAGTAAGCCCATCATAAATAAAAAAAAAAAAAAAAAAAAAACCATCTACTCGGGGGGTTAAGGGGTGATTGGCCCCTCCCAGAAAAAAAAAACGTGGACATTTACTTCAGAAGTGAAACTCGCACCAGCCATCGACTCGGGGGGTCGAGGGGGGCTTGCCCGCCTCACAGAAAAAAGAAACGTGGAGATTTACTTCAGAAGTGAAACTCGCACCAACCATCGACTCAGGGTGTTAAGGGGGCCTTGCCCCTTAACAGAAAATAGAAACGTGGACATCTACTTTAGAAGTGAAACTCTTACCAACCATCGACTCAGGGGGTTGAGGGGGGCTTGCCCCCCTCACAGAAATAAGAATCGTAAACATCTACTTTAGAAGTGAAACTCGCACCAACCATCGAGTCGGGGGGTTGAGGGGGGCTTGCCCCCCTCACAGAAAATAGAAACGTAGACATCTACTTTAGAAGTGTAACTCTTACCAACCATCGACTCGGGGGGTGGGGCTTGCACCCCTCACAGAAAAAAGAAACGTGGATATCTACTTTAGAAGTGAAACTTGCACCAACCATCGACTCGGGGGGTTGAGGGGGGCTTGCCCCCCTCACAGAAAAAAGAGACGTGGATATTTACTTTAGAAGTGAAACTCGCACCAACCATCGACTCGGGGGGTCGAGGGGGGCTTGCCCCCCTCACAGAAAATAGAAACGTGGAGATTTACTTCAGAAGTGAAACTCGCACCAACCATCGACTCAGGGGGTTAAGGGGGGCTTGCCCCCTCACAGAAAATAGAAACGTGGATATCTACTTTAGAAGTGAAACTTGCACCAACCATCGACTCGGGGGGTTGAGGGGGGCTTGCCCCCCTCACAGAAAAAAGAAACGTGGATATTTACTTTAGAAGTGAAACTCGCACCAACCATCGACTCGGGGGGTCGAGGGGGGCTTGCCCCCCTCACAGAAAATAGAAACGTGGAGATTTACTTCAGAAGTGAAACTCGCACCAACCATCGACCAGGCCTGGCGCACTCCGCGGCGTAGGTATAGAGTTGCAAGTACGTGCGGCGACACCCCCGGGAAGGTTAGTCAGTTGGTTGCCGCGCGCCGCACGTTACGCGCGCGCTCCGATGCCGTTCGCATTTCTTCACGAGATTTATTTTATTTTATCAATTCTGTATTAAGTAACTCAGCTTCCTACCTCATTCGTTAATTTTGTATGATAATGCAATTTTCATATTTTTTCTAATATTTGTGCTTTGATTTTCTTTCAATATCCTACGTTTAACAAAACATTTTATTTTTGTTTTACTTGGGTGTAGAAATGTACTCCAGTACACTTTTCGTAGGTACCTATTTTCATATAAATCTCGAAATTCGCATCCCTACAAAGCGTGCCGGCTGTGACCTTCAGAGGCGGTCTGCGGCAAATGAACTTTCGCGCGCAGCAATTCGGCTCATTTTTGCTTGCGCGCGCGATCAGTAGGCTAATATAAAAGTAGGTATTCAAAGCCAGCGCGAAGGAAATTGTACTTTATTATCGCGCATAAAGATTTATATTTGTTGAATTGCTATGGCGGAGTGCGTCTTCTGTACCTGTACTATTATGTATTCTGTGCATCGACTCAGGGGGTTAAGGGGGGCTTGCCCCCTCACAGAAAATAGAAACGTGGACATCTACTTTAGAAGTGAAACTCTTACCAACCATCGACTCGGGGGGTTGAGGGGGGCTTGCCCCCCTCACAGAAAAAAGAATCGTAAACATCTACTTTAGAAGTGAAACTCACACCAACCATCGAGTCGGGGGGTTGAGGGGGGCTTGCTTCCCTCACTCAAAAAAAGAATCGTATACATCTACTTTAGAAGTGAAACTCGCACCAACCACTGACTCGGGGGGTTGAGGGGGGCTTGCCCCCCTCACAGAAAAAAGAAACGTTGAGATTTACTTCAGAAGTGAAACTCGCACCAACCATCGTTTCGGGGGGTTGAGGGGGGCTTGCCCCCCTCACAGAAAATAGAAACGTAGACATCTACTTTAGAAGTGTAACTCTTACCAACCATCGACTCGGGGGGTTGAGGGGGGCTTGCCCCCCCCCCCCAGAGAAAAAAGAATCGTAAAAATCTACTTAAGAAGTGAAACTCACACCTACCATTGACTCGGGGGGTTGAGGGGGGCTTGCACCCCTCACAGAAAAAAGAAACGTGGACATCTACTTTAGAAGCGAAACTCGCACCAACCAGCGACTCGGGGGGTTGAGGGGGGCTTGCCCCTCTCACAGAAAAAAGGAAACGTGGACATCTACTTTAGAAGTGAAACTCGCACCAACCACTGACTCGGGGGGTTGAGGGGGGCTTGCACCCCTCACAGAAAAAAGAAACGTGGACATTTACTTTAGAAGCGAAACCCGCACCAACCAGCGACTCGGGGGGTTGAGGGGGGCTTGCCCCCCTCACAGAAAATAAAAACGTGGACATTTACTTCAGAAGTGAAACTCGCACCAACCATCGACTTGGGGGGGTTGAGGGGGGCTTGCCAGAAAAAAGAATCGTAAACATCTGTCTACTTTAGAAGTGAAACTCGTGATCGCTGCATTTACAGCCGTATGGCGCTCCCTTTCGCACTTGAGTTTGCCACCATGTGGGAAAAGAAAGGCTATAAGGCAATGAATGCAGCTATTGGTCTTCTCGACAATAGTTTCACTTCAGGTGGTTTTAGGATGGTTTTGCGTTATAGGCCAAGGTACACTTGCTTAATTTCGCAGGCTTTTCTTCTGTCTCTCTCTCTCCTACCTCTATGAGGTATAAAAATTTTAGCGATTTTTTAACACTAGACGTATTTGAAATTTGAGGTTTTGGAGATTTGTGACAAGCATAAATCTTAGGATGATTTAAAAAAAGACGAGGATCATCATCAGAACTTTTTCGTTTTAACACTAAATGTCTTATCTGATCCTCATGCCTTCTCATTCTTTTAAGTCAGCTTGTATTTTTCTATAGCGAAACAGCTATCATTTACGTTTTGGAGTATGTACACTTTCCACATCTGCTACAGTATTACGAGAGTAGCTATATTGAGTATTCTTTGTTATTACAGGCATGTTTGGAACTTGTTTAATATGCTTCACTCCAAAATATTTAAAATAAAAATAAGTCCAAAAACTAAAACCCGACTACTGAGAGATCGCACTCTAAAAAGAAATAAACAAGAATTTTTAAATATTTAACTACACACAATTTAATGCCTCTATCGTCTACAAAAGTGATACAAAGCTAACACCTATAATAATTAATTTTTGTGGAAATATAATATAAATTCATATTGGTTTTGAGGTGATAGCTGTGGTCGTGTGCCACGTATTCCAGTACTTCTTACGTAATAAAACGTTATAAAAAAATATAGGCAAAGTGGCACACGACCACAGCTATCACCTCAAAACCAATATGAATTTATATTATATTTCCACAAAAATTAATTATTATAGGTGTTAGCTTTGTATCACTTTTGTAGACGATAGAGGCATTAAATTGTGTGTAGTTAAATATTTAAAAATTCTTGTTTATTTCTTTTTAGAGTGCGATCTCTCAGTAGTCGGGTTTTAGTTTTTGGACTTATTTTTATAGACGGTGTCTTTGGCTAGTTCGGGATTTACCGAGCGCAGCGAGACAATTTTTTATCTACGGGGCAAGCTCCACAGAACAGACGCGCAACATGACATCTGCCAGACAAGGAATCGTCAGCCGTCATCTATGGGACGCGCGTCTCACGTGTGCAGCTATGAACGTTTTAAGCGTCGCGATCGCGATGTCGCTCATATTGTCTCCGACGATCACTTGCTTAAGCCCCAAACTCCACAGAGAGGACAAGGAGAGGACGTAGGGCATGACGCTTGACGTTTGACATCGCGACGTTTCCATACAAAATATACGAAAAAGTATTGACAAAGGCACACACAAGCGTCGCCAAAGCGTCGCATCTATGACAGCTAGCGTCAAAAACTAAGAAGAATATTTGACGATCACTTGTCTGTCAACTGTCATTCTTATGTCCTATGCCCTTCGTCTTTTTGGTGGAGTTTGCGCCGATGGAACGCGCGTCTCACGTGTGCAGCTATGGAAACGGTTTTAAGCGTCGCGATCGCGATGTCGCTCATATCGTCTCCGACGATCACGTGCTTAACAGATGCCGTCTTACGTCTCACGTCTACTCTGTGGATTACATCTTTACAGATATACACTATGCTTAGAAGTAAGTTAGGAACTGTTTAGCAGTCATCTTAAATTTACGAGCTATTGTCGTTCTATCTCTTTTGCACACTATAGTTGAGAAGACCACTCGCTGCATTCGCCGCCGTATGTCTAAAACTCAAATTATCTCACTCAAATGAGAGCCATTCGGTCAGAAATGTAGCGAGTGATCTTTTCGACTTTACAACATTGTTGTCGAATATTGTCCTATATTGCTTATTGTGTTAACTAGCGTAGCTTGGTTCATTCTTTATAACAATCTCTTCCTTTATCTCTTGTTTGATCGGCTGGAGTTGTACCTGTGCCTGAGAATCAC
This sequence comes from Phthorimaea operculella, assembly GCA_024500475.1. Lineage (NCBI taxonomy): Eukaryota > Metazoa > Arthropoda > Insecta > Lepidoptera > Gelechiidae > Phthorimaea > Phthorimaea operculella. The sequence continues at coordinate 3,780,371 of JANFCV010000002.1, read as the reverse complement.
TTGCTTTGGGAAGCTTCTCTCTTTTTACTACACTTTCTTCCTTTGGTTTGTCTATTATTTGTGCTCTCTTCGCATTTTCCAACTTCATTTGTCCTACTTCAGTGGTGTTATTATTATTGCGAGGCAATTTTTGATTTTGCGGAGTATTTGTATTCAAGTTTGTATTCCAATTTTGATTGTTGTAATATGGATTTGGATGGTATGAATTTGGAAGGACATAATGTGGATTTTGTGGGACGAAATTTTGGAAGTTTTGGAAATTATGGTCAATTCGTGGTTGAGGTAGTATTGGAGGCCTCGGCAACGGAACCTGCATAAGGGCGAAAATCTCCTTTACGGCGGGGCTGCAAAAATATGTCAGTTTTAGATTGAATACCAAATTAAACACCTTTTACAGGTTTATTTAATTTATACCTAAATTCGCAGGCTTGATTAGAACCGCGGTAGCCCAGTTGGTAGTGGCGTCGGCAGTACAGATGCCGAAGGTCGCAGGTTCAAATCCTGCCTGCGGTGGAAAATTTTGCCAGTTTTCCAAAAACAGTTTTAGATTATTAACGAAGTAGTACATTCTACAGGGTACCCTTCTAAGTGGTTCAAATCTAAATTCTAGACAACCTAAGCTTTGGTAGCAGCTATATGTATGTGGGCATTCGCTCATAAAGGGTCCAAGTGTCGGCATTTAGTTTTCAAGATATTTGCATTTTTGTTAAATTAGGATTTACTGAGTTACATCTTTGGATGACCATTACAAAAAAAAATATTAGGTTTGTTTTTGTTTTGGTAGACATTACAATAGAGGAACTATAGTAGATTTCGAAATCGTCATCATTTGAATTTTTATGAAGTTGGGTATTTGGAGTTACAACTTTGGAGGTCTGTAAAGCTGAAAGTTTCAGGAAATATTTGTTTTTATAGTCAGTATGATAGTGGGACTCTTGTAGATTCTGAAAATTATCGTAACTCAATGCCCCACTGATGGACCCTTTTTGCGCGGAAGCCCACATATTGGTAGCTTAGGTTGTCCCTAGATTTTTCTTTGAACCACAGGGTATAATTTTCTTGTACATACTAATATAAAATCATACTATACCTGGGTGTAGGCAGTAATGCTGGACGATGATTTATTGGTTGTGGTTGAGAGTCTCCGTGAGATCCACCTGGGACCAATTCACTAGCGAGAGAAGAAAGTTTATCATCGAAGTCCTTTCCTAAAAAAATATCAAATTTAAATTATTGAGTTTAATAGCTTATTTATTGAATTTAAAGAGTAATAGCTCATTATATCGATCGACCGCCCTACGCCCTACTGCCTTTACCTTTACAGCCACAACAGTCCACTGCTGGACATGTGCCTCCCCCGTATAGGGGGTCTTGGCAGGCGGATTGGCGAGCGCAGTGCAAGATGTTTAATTCACAGGGAACGCTGCTGCCCAATCCCTGGATAATTTTCCCTTAATCGCTTATTACGACAACCAAGCGTAAAATTGGGGTGATGCTATGTAAGCCGTTTTGATTTGATTTGATTTGATTTAGTTTCTGTAAAAACACCAAATATACACATGAAAACAGAAACTAAAATATCATTTCATTTTCAAGTGTTTCATTACAATAAAAATATCTGCATTTAAGAATATGATTTCTGTATGTGGTATAATTTCAAGTAGGTGTTGTATTTGTGACTATTATGAATAACTTGCTTACCTGATTCAAATCTAACCAGTAATCGCTTGTTGCTGACGTAAAAGCGATTCAATGCTTTGCAGACCTTCAGCGCATCTGTATGTGACGCAAATTTCACCAAATGTTTGCAGGTCTTATCTTTGTTTTTGTTGAGTACAATACTCTTGAATTCCATTTTCTGTAAAATGGAAATACCAATTTTGTATTAAATGATAACAATAAACATTTGTAATAAATTTTTGAGTGCCTAAGTACGCCACAAATAAAGGAAATAGTTCCTACTACGTCACCTACACCAAAATATAACTAATAAATAGTGGTATATCAAAAGGCACGAAAAAAATGGGTATGGGTGGGTTTTATGAAAAGAATACTCTTTCGTGTTTAATTTTCCAAATGCAACAAAAACAAAAGTATCTCGTTTTTTATGAGAGAGGTGTATAAGTAGGCACTTACTCGACCAAATATATGGTTTATTAATTTGAGTATATGAGGTTTCTCCCATGTGTGAGGTATTTTATCCATAACCACAGTTCTGCAGTTTTTATGTTCAGTTCCTGAAGATTTATTTTCATTTTTTTCTGCTGCCGACAGCTGTTTCTGCTTTTTTACTGCTCCCAGCTGCTGTTTCTGATGTTTTCCTGCTGCTAACTGCTGTTTCTTATATATTTGTTTTTCTGCTTTAAAGATTTTTTTTAAGTCAGCTAACTGTGGAAAATAGTATGATGTGCATGAGTCGTTTTCGCTGTCGTCTATTTCAGTTATACCATCTGCATTTGGACACCTGCGATAGTAGAAAAAATTACGATTATTTAAAAATGGTTTCTCAAACTGGACATTTTGCAAACTGGTCATAATGCAAACTGGTAATTTTTTCGCCACTAGACATTTTGCAAAATGAACATTATGCACACCTAAAGGCATCCTGTTTGAAAGACTAATTTATTTTTTTAGGGGGTCAAATTCTCGGCATGTATGTTGCAGCTCTAAGATAAAATCAGGTTCTGATCAAGAACCTCTGAATTTTGAACTCTATTTTATCATAACACTAAAATCATCTTTTGATCAAGAACCTAGACTTTTGTAGAAAAAATGCGACATGTATGTCTTAATTCATTAATTTAACATATCTCACCAATTTTGTTGATCTAGTCTGAACCGCTTGATGCACTTCAATGCTTTTTCAATTCTACATTTTTTAATATTTTGATGAATTGCACCTGCAAGAAAACATGTGAACTATATTCCTCAATAAAAATCAAGACACCTTGCAATTTTATGTTTTGTATACCTACTTCTTCTTGTCTTGTCCAACCTACAGATACAAGAGACTGATATTTTATGTTTATTTTATTTTTATTTTACCTAGAGATACATTATCAGAGAAACATGTTTATTTAGGAATAAATATCTGATGTGATTTAATAGTGAGTATTTACCTTATATTTTTATGAAATTCATACAATTTTCTAAGTACATTTCAATTACAAGTGTAATAAATAAAACTTTTGTCCAAAACAAATATAAATACTTACCAATATCCAAATCAACTTGTATTTTGTTTTTAAAACATTGCAGTCCTTGCATATCATACAAAAGTTGTCTGCAGTCTTCAATGTGTATAAAGTCTATCAAACATTTCATTGGGTTTTCTGGATCCTCCTCACGTAACTGCTTTCCAGCTCGGGTAACTTGCACACTGTATGTAGGTTGATTCACATCCTGAAACAAGTATAAGCACATTTAGTCTGCTTATATTTGTTTACATCTCATACACAAAAATTTATATAAAAGGGCATTTAACTTTGTCCCGCACAGGACATGTAAAGTAGCTTATATGTTTGTTTATGCTTGAGGTTTAGAGCTACAGTAGATACTTTTAGTTACTTACCATACCATATTAACAATAAAAATGTTTCTTACACGGAAATACTACAAATTAGGGGGTCCTGTGAAGGACATTTTCATGGAATGCTCCTAAATAATTCAAGGCTACAGAACAATACTCACAAAGCTTGACATTAAGCGAATCAGTGTGATTATATGATATATTTGAAACCAATCAGGTAAAAATGTGATAACAAGTCTTCTATACAAAGGATGGTGGGCCATAGCATGTTGTATTATAAAGGGTTTCTTATATGCATATATGTTCTCTCTTTAAAAATTTGTCTGATATGCTGCAGAGACCATTCTGGCTTGAACTCAACTCCAAAGTGTTTGCAAAGGAGTTCAACAGTATGTTTGTATGTTGGTATTCTTTTTACGCCAACATTCCCATGATTGTTGGCTTGTTTAGGTAAGTGGTCTGATGGTTTTGCTGCAGGTGGAGGGTCACTTGCGCTGCCTGATTCTTCATCTGAGTCGTTGACCTCAATGAGCTCATAGTTCTCACATAAAATCACATCATCATCACTGTCAGCTGCATCCATGTCCATTTGTTTCGGGTCAGAGTATACTCCTTCCATTTTATTCATCGTATATATGAAAAAAGATCTGTAATAAGGTTATTTTTAAGTTATTACGATATCTGCTTCTATTTGCCTCCCATATTTACCATTTTTAGGGTTTCGTAGTCTACTAGAAACCCCTATAGTTTCGTCATGTCTGTCTGTCTGTCTGTCTGCCTGTCTGTCTGTCTGTCTGCCGCGCCCTCATATCTTCGTCAGTTTTAGAGCTATCGACATGAAATTTGGTGAGAAGATAGATCGTGTTGACCCAAATATAGAAATGTTAAGAAAAAAATATTTAAAATGTTTTTTGGACCCCCTCCCATACAAGTGAAAGGGGGGCAAAAAATTTTTTTTTCTTCTGTAATATTGAGTAGGGTATCGTTGAATAGGTCTTTTAAAACTAAGGTGAGGTTTCTTTGAAACAAAGTCACTAAAATGTTTCTGTCACGAGATATTTGTTTTTAAAAAGGGCGTTTTTGACCCATAATTTGTTCCAGCTGTAACTTCTAAAGTATAAACGCAAAAAATTTGAAATAAATATGGAACATAGCTTACAATCTGAAATTACAATGAAAACTATAACGGATATCGTACTCTTAAAGGATTCAGAAAAAATTGAGTTTTTCTATTTGCGGTTGGTCATCATACTGCTGCTAACAAACCAGCAACAAAATTAAGTTTGTAATGCTGAAAAACCTGATATTTAAACGTTGACTACGAAACCCTAAAGTCTGTTTTTCTTAGAGAGTCCAGAAAGGTAAACAAACAAATCTCCACAGACTAAAAATCTCTAATATTAGATTTGGTAGGGCTGGGTAAGAGTGAGTCAGTTCAAAATCTTTATAACTGAGTCGAGTAAGATCATCGTAACTTGTTGTTTGTTTGAACACAGTATTAAAAACAAATACCCTGTGGCTTTACCCGCATTATCATTGCTTTTTATATTAAAAAAGAAAAACCTTTATTGGTAAACGTAATATAATTTTGCCGTTCATAGTAGCTTAAATACAGTGCTATAAAAAGGAGTAGTAATTAAAATGTCGTCCCTTTTAAGCCCCGTTGATATGAATCTAAGTTTAAGAAAATAATGTTTTTCATTACTAATTTTTTTTTTCGCAATGTACTTGGAACACTAAATAATAGAGACGGCATGATAAAACAATTCTTGCCTCTCGCTCGCTATTGTTACTGTTAGAAAGAGAAAGTCGTTCTGAAGCAATAGCGTTTTACGGCTTGCGATTGACCGTCATTCATTTCCTCGCTTCGTTCCGATGTCGTGTGTTCCGAATGCTCTTCCGTGTTTGATCCCTGACGACTTGGCTTTAATATTCGGTTTTTGTGTTTGCTTTTTGTTTTGGACGTTGTTTTTATCTGAACCGACGACTTACTGCTGTGCCTCCTGGACTCCGACCTCGCTACCGAATTGGATTTTGCAGCAACTGCTACTTTTAGCAAAGGTATGTATTTATCACTTTATTTATTCGTTTTTTATGTATTTATTTCTGTACTTTAATACTTCTAATATTAATTACATAGTTCTATCTAAGATTCGATTTATAAAAAATAAAATGTTTAGTTTTATAAATTCTTTGTCATTCAGCGGAAAAATTTAAATTATGTTAATTAAATATTTAACTCATTTACAAAATACCTAGTGAAAAATTGTATACTTAGTTCCAATACCCAGAAATTTTTATAATAATTTCCAAACATAAATCTTAAAATACACCATTAAAATAAATTTATAAGTAATTTATTCATTTAGAAGATAAGGTTGTTGATAATTTATTTCAAAAGTGATATTACAATTATATAAGATACCTAATTATATTATAACCACCAACATAAGGAATGGTCGCCTTTAACATAACAAAGTTTATAGATATTATATAAAAAATATTAACAAATGAAATCGATACTTCAAAGTGAAAGGAAAAAAATACCTTTAAAATATTATTTCTTTTTACGGATCCTGTGAATTATGCCTATACTGTAAACGTTGCAATATCTGATAAGTTCGTTCGCTCAGAACGTAGCGCGACGTCCTTTATTCGGCGGCGGCGGCGGCATCTTTGACAAGTGCCGCGCGCCCAGGCGGTATGATAAAGGGCGATTCGTACAAAGCGAACGCACTTTAGTAGGCCTGCCGACAACAGTTTTTTTTTCACTTTGTATTTTGTAAATTACCTATGTATAGTAAAAGTTCCAAACACTGATAACGAGCATGAACAATAGGTTTGCCGACAGTCATATTCTTTCTCTTTAAATTCTGAGAATTATATACAACAAAAAGTAGAAAAACACTGCAGCTGCACATAGTTACCTATAGTAGGCGTGTCGACATTAGATTCTTTCTTTCACTATGGATTCCACGAATCACCTAACTATACTAAGGGTTCCAAACATTGATAACGCGCATGGGCACACAATAGGCATGTCGTGAGTCATATTCTTACTTAAGATTTCGAGAATTATACGGAACAAAAATTACAACTGATAACGCACAGATGCAAATAGTTAGGTATATTAGTTTTGAAGAAAATAGATCATTCTTTCTTTCTTCAGAATCTGTGAATTAATGCAGCCTATTCTGGCGGCTAGCTTAATTTAGCTTTAACTTTTAAAATCAGGTTTTGACAGGACCATAACCAATACGGCCCGGCTAAGAAAAAACCTATAGTCCATAAAATATAGCTAGATACCTGTGACAGATGTCAGACTTATTCAATTTTTATTTTATCCTTTTCACACTCACTTGGTTTCCTATCTAGCATCCTGCTGTCACAGGTATCATCGTATAATTTAGAGTATAAGTCCATGGTAGCTCATTTGGAGAAAAATGTAAAAATCACCAAACGTTAATTTCTTAACTTCTATGCCAAGCTTCTATGTAAGTAGTAAAATAACGGTGGTAAATAATGTTATGTTTAGAGAATTAATGTAGGTTTCTTTGTAATAAAGTGATTTTCCGCATAAACTATTATTTTTATATATTTAAGCGTAAATTTAAAAACATAAGTAGGCCCCATTGTAATGTTAATATAACTTTTTTTACCTATTACAATTAATTTGAAAGTAGTACACCCATAATAATCGTTGTCACTCACTACATAAGAATTATCAGATAGCTACTTTACAGAAACTTAATTTAATTTAATTCACATTCATTATTCCATATTCTTCTAAATTAGCGTTATACTTATTTTTCAGGACCTCATCATGGATGATGCGCAACCTGGCACATCGTCATCTTCTGGCCAAAGCCAAAAGAAACGTAAGAGGAGCAATTCACTCCCAAATGAATTGACTTCCTCTCCTATGAAGAAACGGCCCAAAACAACGAAGCTGAATTCTTATAGCAAAATGGTTATTATCAATTTGTTCAAATATTTTGTATCGTCGATGGCAACGTACCCATATAAACAAGAAATTTATAAAAACATTGCAAACATAATGTCAATATCTGAAAAGACAGTTACAAGAACCATTAATGAATACAAAAGAAAAGGCGCAGTGTCATCTCCAGAACGACCTCATTTTAGAACATCAAAATTTACTCAATTAGATGATTTTACTTTGACGGCGATAAGGATGAAAGTTCATCAATTTTATTATGCAAACGAGTTGCCGACAATCGACAAAGTTTTGACAGCCGTTAACGAGGATGATGACCTGCCTACCTTTTCGAGGAGCTCAATGTATAAGCTGATGAAAAAAATGAATTTTAAATATACAAAAAAGATCGAGGAAGAGCGTATTATTAGAAAGGCCAGACCTCATTGCATGGAGAAGAACATATTTAATGCGCATTAAAGACTTCCGAAAAGAAAATAGAAAAATTTATTACACTGACGAAACATGGGTCAACGAAGGTCAGAATACAATTATATTTTGCTACAAAATTATATTCTAAATTACTTAGTTGAACTACTGAAATAATTTTTCTTCTTTATCTTATTTTACAGGCCATACTACCAACTATATATGGGTGGATGGGGACATCGAAAGTAGCCGACAGGCCTTTTTGAGGGGACTTTCGACGGGCCTTCAAAACCCACAAAAGGGAAGACGCCTGATAGTCACCCACATTGGCAGCGAAGACGGTTTTCTTGAAGGAGGAGAAAACATTTTCAAGCCAAGAAAACTGATTCGGAGGTGACTATCACGGTGAAATGGATGCCGAGACATTTGAAAAATGGTAAGTCAATACTTGTGATAAATGTAGTCATCATCATCATCATAACAGCCACAATAAAGTCCACTGCTGAACATGGGCCTCCCCCTATTAGGGGGGTATTTGCCATACTCACCACGCTTGGCAGGCGGGTTGGTGAGCGCAATGCAACATGTTGCAATGCGATTGTGAAATTCATCCAGTGATTGGACCCCTGGATGAATTTATCCCTTAGTCGCCTCTTACGACACCCACGGGTAAGATATGGGGTGATGACATTCTAAGCCGGCATCACATGGCAATGTAGTAGGACCCGTATTATTTTATACGACTGAAGTCCATGATATAATTTCCCTCCCCACCCATAAATTTAATTAATTACATTTAGATGGATAATGAGTTATTTTTAAATTGCAGGTTCAAAGGGATTCTAGAAAAAATTGAGCCGGGGTCAGTAATAGTATTGGACAACGCACCGTACCATTCTAGAAGGTTAGAACGTATACCAAATATGAGCTGGAGGAAGGCAGACATACAAGGATGGCTGACAGAAAAAAATATACAATTCGAAGAAAAAGAGATTAAGGCGCAGTTGCTAGCTAAATTCGACAAAGAAAAGTACCAAAAAAAATACATAGATGAGCTAGCAGCTAGTAAGCAGATACTGGTGCTACGCCTTCCTCCATACCACTGCGAGTTAAACCCAATCGAATTAATATGGGCACAAATAAAAGGTTATGTTGGGCGACACAATAAAACTTTCAAGCTAGACGATGTAGAAGAATTGCTGAAAGATGGTATAAGCAGAATTGGTACGGAGTCCTGGAAAAAATGCGTCGAGCACATTAAGAAAAAAGAAGACGAAATGATGCGGCTCGACGGCATAATTGACGATTTGACAGATAAACCGACCCCGGAGTTTGTGATTCACGTTGGTGAAAGCAGTAGTAGCGAAGATTTTGATAGCTCTGGCAGTGAATAATTAATAAATATTATCCACTTAAAAGAATTGTTTTATTTGTTAGGATAGGTACCGGTCACATAAATCTCAGAGCACATGAAAAAACATAAATGAAAATAAGAAACGGAAAAAATTACAGCGCCGGCCGGGGCTGATATTTTTTCCATTTCTTATTTTCATTTACGACAATATATAACACTGTGAGATAATATAAACCATAATACACGAATAAAACATGTTCTATCCCTGGGTGGGAAGATATAATTTAAAAAAGTTAATTAAATTTCATTTATCAACTGCGTAATGCCCAAACCACACTCGCGAGGCGCCTCCTGGAGGCCCTCCACAGCTGACTCGTGAAAGAGTTGATAAATTAAATTAAATTAACTTTATTATTATTATTAACCGTTTATTGTACACAAAAACATTACAAGAGATACACATACAAAGAATAACGACACAACAGGACAACGTATGTAATATGTATTAAAATACTTTTTAAATTATAACTTCCCACCCAAGGATAGAACATGTTTTATTCGTGTATTATGGTTTATATTATCTCAAAGCGCTATATTATTCTCATAAATGAAAATAAGAAATGGAAAAAATGACAGCCCCGGCCGGCGCTGACATTTATCCGTCACGATTGACATACAATACGTGACACGTAGACCAGGCGAGGGAAAAAAAGGAACTCGAGGGCACCATGTACACTCGTCCCTCGTGTTGCCTCCTATAACTCATGGAGTGTGTGAGTCGGACATTAAATATAGCTTGATACCGTGTGACATCAGTCAGCTTTGGGAAAATGCTCAAGGTCAACTTTTCTTTGTTTCCTCTTTCCTTCTCATTCAGTATGTATCTGACAAACGTAACGGGTATCAAGTTAGATTTTATTAATTTTACCTATCCTAACCTTAACGGTACTTTCATCCTTACATAAGAGAAAGTAAGTCGCGATTTTTTCTGATAAAAGGCATTTTATAAATGTTTGTAGATGTTATTTACGTATTCTCAAAGAATAAGATTGAACTTTTATGATCATACCTAATAATAATGACTAAAACAGAAAAAAAAAATAGAAACCTTAAAGTAATCAATCAATCGACTCATTGACCGACTCACTGAACTGAATCAGAACTTTGGATTCAATGATTTGGCACAGCACTATTCAAAGATGGCTGTATGTTCACGATCTGTCAAAATGTCCGTGTTTGTATATTATTTTATTAATTTCTAACAGAATTCTACATAATTGTGTCATAAATTAAGTGTTTTCATTTATGTGGGATGTGAAACAAGTGAAATATGTATTTGTATGACAGTTATAACGTGCAGTTCTCATATATTATGGCGAAATCTATCGACGTGGTTATGGCAAGTTGTTTGTTTACATTTACGGACTCTCTAAAAAAAATAGACTTTATTTGTGGGCGTGTCTGACACGCTCTTGGCCGGTTTTTTTATTGTAGGTATGTAAATAAAAGAAGAATACAAGAAAATAATGAATAATTCTCTGCAAATGAAGGCTTCTTTGGTAAGGTAAGATGCTAAGGCAAGCAGATGGTGTGCAGGTGATGTGCTTAGAGCTCAGGGTAAACTTACCAGAACCCTGCTTGATGCTTTCTTTACTTCCTTCAAACCAGGTAACCTCCAGTGTTTCCTTGACCATCAGACAAGGGCTTTTTATTTAAATCAGGCACCACTAAATTATCAATAAACTTTCACTGCCTGATGCCTGACCTGCTTCGCTGGCTGCACTAGCTAGTCTAAATATTTAAGTTAATTTGTGGGCTGCACTTTGTTGTTGTCCAATCCAAAACAAAACACATCCATTCTCCACCTGAGATGAGAGAACTGGGTGAGTCCATGGTATAATATAATAAGATACTCCGCCTGGTATTTCTTTCCGAGACTCGTGAACCACGTGACCAACACAAGACAACGTCATCATGCTTGTGGGTTACCAGAATTACCCACTCTTATGATGTTTTTTGTAAATCATATAAGATACTGTTAACTAATAAATAAAATTTAAGTGTTGCTGTAAAGTTAAAGTTAATACACACGTAAATCGAAATTATAAAATTAATAAGAAATGTTTTAACCCATTGTTCTGAGATTGAATTTACCCCTTAACGTATTTTATTGAAATAAAGTGGCAATACTAAGTGACGTTGACTTGTGTTTCTCTGGGAAGGAAAGACCATGTTTTATTAGACTATAGTGCGTTTCATTTTATAGTTCCTCTGGCGTCATGTTGGCAACATTGGAAATTTGTATGTAAATAATAAGGCGGCAATAATATTACATACAAATTTCCAATGCTGCCAACATGACGCCAGAGGAACTATAAAATGAAACGCACTTTATGGGCTGCACTTTGTTGTTGTCCAATCCAAAACAAAACACATCCATTCCACCTGAGATGAGAGAACTGGGTGAGTGAACGAGGAACGCACGCACATGCAACTTTGTTGCTGACTCGTTTTGACACCGTATTTTCGTGGCGCGGACTTTATTCTATCTATATTCTCTATGGTACTTATTTTTTTTTTTTTTTTTTTTTTTTGTTTCTGTCTCGGAATATTGTTTATGTTCTTTATTTACAGAAAACTTAAACTAGTAGGCACTATCATATTTACAAGAAAAGGATATATACAAATTAACAATTAAATCTAATTATAAACAACAAAACTAAAAACTAAAACCTAACCTAAGACCTAATCAAAAAGCCCGCCCCGCAGCGTACCCGGCTCAAAGGTGCCCATTATTCCAGCAGCGTTGCCGCGCTGGATGGCAAGTGAAATATGCTGGATGAGGTACGCTCCGGAGCGAGGATCACATCCGCGATCTCGTAAGCGGCGGCCTAGTTCCCTAGCAAACTTTTTGGCTTCCTTGGCCCAAGGGCCACCGGTTTCAACCGCAAAAGGCACGAAAATATAGTTACGTGTAAGTTCTGAGTATTTTACGTGCTTCTGAGCAGCCGCGTATTCCGCTGCGGAGCCTGCTTCCCTCGTCGTTCTCGGTAGGTGGGATGCTGCATAAGTACTGACGCAGGTGGCGTCCCACAGCAAAGATCGTCCTTTTTCCCACGGGACAAGGGAGAGGCCATCTGGGCGCTTTCCATCCGAGCGACAAAGACCTGGAGGCTCCAGCGTGCAAGGGATATTTGCTGACACCAATGCACGGCGAATTATATCATTTAGCGCGTGGTGTCTGGGAAACCTTCCAGCACACTTTGCACAACTGAGGCCATGATGGCCAGAAGCGTCAACAGCTGCTCCACAGGGACAGATATGGGGCTCACAAATACGACAACCTAATCGTAAGGCCACTGCTACCCGTAACGAATCGTTATCCAGGTGCGTGCCGAGTTGGGGGGAGGGGAGTGCCTGGAGCCATGCACCCGACTCAGGGCAAGTTGCTGCTTTAATGCGGGCTAAGTCCGTACCCCAATGAGATTCGATCAACTCCGACAGAATGAACTTTGACCGCAGATCATCCCAAGCTCTCTGTAATTCAGGCTTTGCCGGTGGCTCGACACCAGGACACGTCGCTGCCCAAGCCAGTAGAGCGTCGCTCTCAAAGGGGATGCTGAAATCGTCACCTTGTAGGTTGAGTATCTTAGTGACGAGGTCAGCAACTCCGTTCGAAGAAGCGAGGAAAGCTGGCAGACCGACGGCCTGTACACTCCTGATGCCTAAACCTCCGTGCCTGATAGGTAGTACTGCTTGGCGCCACTGGTTTCGTCAAGCGTGACGTTGATGATGCTCTCAGTGTTACTCGGATAGCGTCATCAACTACAGAGACTTTATCTGGGTAAAGCCATGTCGGAGTTGTTCGAATCACATAGGTTAACTTCGGAAGGGAAAAGCAAGAGCGAAACAGAACGAGGGCAACATGGGCTGACAGTTGTGATAAATGGTCTTGAACCTGTTCTATCATTCTGCTCTTGGTCTCCAGAGCCGCTGGAATCGCATTAGGGAAAATGGGTGCTCCAAGAAGCGCAAGTGTGTTTTCGTTTAATGTCCTAACGCCTGGCATCAAGCAGTTAAAAATTGCGATGTTGTTGTTTGCCTCCTCGCCGCATGAAAAAATTTCACACTTAGATGGGTTGACTTGGAGCCCCAAAAGAGACAGTTCAGTAATAAGCGTCTTCACGTCCTGTGCCACCGATTCTGTAGTTCCACCGATTGTGCCATCATCAAGGTACCATACATTCAGGCTTGATTTCAAAGATTTGACCACCTTGTGTATTGCCAGACTAAATATAAGCGGGCCAAGTGGATCCCCTTGTTGGGCACCAACTTGAGATGGAATCTGAGTACCATTGAAAGATAAGTGACTCTTCTCTGCATAACATTGGTGAAGAAAGGGATACAAAGAAGGAATCAAATCCTTGACTTCAGCCAAAATTGTATCCCTTTCGACACTGTTAAAGGCGTTCTTAAGGTCCACCTTGACGATGACGCAATCTGTATTTTCGGGGTTCATGGCAAAAGCGCGAGTAGCGTGAATCGCCGCCTCGCAACCTAAGGTTGTGCCGAAACCAACTTGGTGCGGCTGCAAATGAGCAGCCATATCGTTCCTCACTGCACGGCATCCCAACTTTGCGACAAGCCGGCGGAAAGTGCTACCGACTGCGATTGGCCTAATCCCACCATCTTTCTTAGTAAGAGCACAAAGTGACGCACCGTACAAGAAAGGGCAAACTTCAGTATTGAGTGCTCCACGCAGGAGAAAGTTGCATAGTTCTGTTAGTGATTCTAGCAACTTCGTACCGTTATTTCCCGCGGAATGTGAAATCAGGTCTTTTAGATGTTGGGGACGAAGTCCGTCTGGCCCCGATGCCGATGAGCTGTGAAATGTGTTCAGTGCACGGACAACGTCTTCAGCGGTTACCACCAAGGGAGAAAGTGAGGTATCCGGCGAAATTGCAGAATAAGACCGAGATGGGGGAGGGTGTTTCTCTATAAGCGAATTAAGTGTATCTTCATTGGCTGGTGCGATTTTACAGTCGGAAAGAAGAAGCCGTGCTGCACCTGCTAAATCACCTTCGTGAACTTTAGATTCCACCTTCCTGTATAAATTAAATGGCCTGGCACATGGATGAAATTCAGGTTGTGGGCAGGTACTTTCTATATTTTGCTTTACTTTGGTTGTTAGTGAAACGGTTCCATTCTGTTCTGGTATTCTCAGAGCTGTGAAAGAAAATGACAATAATCTAAACCAGGCTTCTTGTGTGTTGGACTTTAAGCATTCATTTATTAAGTTTACAAGTTTTCCGGCAGCTAAGGATCTAGCACCTTTTGGGACACGTTTCAAAACGTGGATACTTCTTTTTAAATCGGGCAAACTCTCAAGGCCTAGAGGAGCAGTCTGATCTGGAGTTAAGTTGTTGGCACGGGACGATTCTACCTGACTATCTGATTTTTTGTTATGGATACGGCCTATGTGTATACTTAAACCTCGAACTCCGACGTAAGTGTGGTTGGAACCGGGGCATTGGGGACAAGGCAGCAAGTTTGCGGTAGAAACTTCGGTAGATGTACTACCCATAATAAATAAGTAAATAATATAAATGTACAATTGTAAAAAATATAAACTTGAAAAATAAATTATAACACAAAAGAAAAGTTATAGACTAAAATCATAAAAGCTTATCGGATTATTAAACTATGAAAACTAATGGATGAAATTGGCCCATATTCAGAAGAGACAGCGGTTGAAAATGTTTCGGTTCGACAGGGTTTTCGATCTTGGATGTAAATCAGCTGCAGCGGTTTCCACATCTCGCGAACGCTCACCGAGCAGGTACATGATGAGGATTTTGTTGACCGGTAAAGGTCCTTCATTGCCTCTGGTCCAGACAGGTCATCAAACATTTTACTCTGCACTCGTTCTGGCTGATCTGCTGTTAACATAGATGATAGGACCATCGGAAAACTTGACTCGACGGAAAACGAAGTAAGGTGTCGCCCTCTAGTAGGTAAATCACAGAACTATTTATTTTTCTTTTTTACGTGATACCAAAAAACCTTGTTTCCAAACTCAAAACTACTCAAAGAGAAAAGGTTGTAGTGGTTCGGCAACTTGACGATAGATGGCAACAGTGATGTGATGATGTTGTGTTGTGGTTGATATCAAATGAGTGATTTAATTTGCGTAAAAAAGTCTCTTCCGTGTTACAACTTATGATGAAAATGAATTAAAAAGTCATCATAATTCATATCGTGATTTTCGAATGTCTTATATCACAAATTCAACTAGCACAGTTCAAACACGGGCTGTCACTGAAAGTTCGTTAACTTTGGCTTGTTTGGAAAAACATTCAAATATCTTGTTGCGAATATTAAAATCAGAAAACTAATGGGGAACTATTAATAAGTCCATTTTCACTGTAAAGGGCACTTTCATACACGAAACACAATGTACATTAAGCTGACCGGAACCAAAAACCGCTGGATAAAAGTTTTTGCTTGGCGTCGTTCTGCTGTTTTGGTTACGCGGTAATATTCCTGTTTAGACTGAAAGTGCAGTGCTATTAATGTTTGTAGGTGAGAATCAACTTAAACACTTTCCCAAACGAATGTTTTCAGGCACTAAAAACGTGGCGAAACTATAATAATCGAATTTGCAAAATGTGAAGTTGTTTACATTGGCGCCATTTTTTTTTTTGGTACTTATTTTGACATTTTGCATTTGTCGGAAGAATTCGTTGGTCGGAAGCTCGGTTGGAAGTGTCTATATAGCGGGGCGCCCCGCTCGATAGTCATTTAGGCTATTCACCGGGGCGCCCTGCTGAATAGCGCTTTGTCTATGGATAGGCTATTGAGCGGGGCGCCCTGCTTAATAGCGCGTTGTCTGTAGTTTGGCTATTGACCGGGGCGCCGCTCCGCCGTTATTTCGACTCGTATGTAAGTATCATGTCAGCCGATGTGGCGCAGTGGTTAGTATGCCTGCCTGCCACGCAAAGGTTTCTGGTTCAATTCCCGGTGGGGTCACTCACAAAGTTGATATTTATCACTTTGTGAATTTGTTCCCAGTCTGGTTACATTACATTGCAGGCTGAACCACTTGATTGTCCGCAAGTAAGATGGTTCCGTGCTTCGGATGGGCACGTTAAGCCGTCGGTCCCAGTTGCTGTGATGCTATGATGGCGGTCGTTACACAACCATGTCAGAGGCCTGCTATTTGCAGTAGGCGGTTGAAAAACTCTGACACCAGGGTTCATCGGGTCGTTGAACGACTCGGTGTCCCACACGAAAAGAAGAAGAAGAAGGTAGGTATAAGTACAGGGCAAGTGAACCCACATTGATTTGATTTAGTAAATCTATGTTTGTTTGACCTCGCCAATACCTACTGTCGACAGGAGGTATTGTCTAACTAGAAAAAACAGACGCTAGTAGTCCACACTAATCCTTTCTCACCCATCCCCATCACTTAATCATCACATCCTCACCCATCTTCATCACATCATCACCCAACCTCATCACTGCTCCGGAGTGCTCCGTACTTATATTATACCTACCATGATACCTACATACGAGTCGAAATAACGGCGGAGCGGCGCCCCGCTCTATAACCAAACCACAGACAAAGCGCTATTTAGCAGGGCGCCCCGCTCAATAGCCTATACATAGACGAAGCGCTAGTCAGCAGGGCGCCCCGGTGAATAGCCTAAATGACTATCGAGCGGGGCGCCCCGCTATATAGACACTTCCATATTTGTCGCTAAAAGGCGGAAAATTTGTTTTTTTTTTGTTGGTTCTATTCCCATTGATTGATCACTCACTCACTACTTGTTTGGCCACTATGATGATGAGGATGAGGCTCGGGATGAGGATACCCAAGCACGAGCGATGCCTATTTTTCGCCTTTTCATACAAATGTAATTCCCTGTTTTCTTCCCGTAGGTATAATGAATGTAGAGCTATAATTATTTTTTAATTACTTTTATGCCTACCATATTATTATTATTATTGCATGCCATTGTTTTATTTTTACAAAAAATAATTATTTACTAGAAGAAAATATAAGCACCCTTCAATTTTCCATATAAATTAAAAAAGGCTCATATTTTCTAAATGTGTGGCAGGCCCTAATGCAATAAAAACCATAGGTACAAACGACCCCGAAACTGCCCGGAAAGTACCTAACTACTAGCGTGCCTCCCGGAAAGCAAAATGGAAATCAATGGCGTGGCGATCATGGACGCACACCATCAATTCTAGTAAAAAGAGTTGAGATGTCCTGCGAAAATTAGGTAGCGCTCCTTCCATCAGAAACAAACACCATCCATTCGCAAGTGCTCAATAAAACTAAATATAACTTAGAATATAGATTTACTTAAAAATTATGTAGGATAGGAAGTAACAATATGAAGTCAGCGTAGAAAAATCTACAATGTTTATAGTTTTAAATCTTCTAAGCTAAGACAACTTCTATGACTCGACCGTCCACTCTTGAATGATGGAAAATACCTGTATAAAATGTTTAGGAAATTGTTATTAGGTACAATGACTAATTATTAAAAGTCCATATAAATAATAATACGAAACATCAAAAAGTCACATATTTAACTGAATATCTATTACATATAAACTCAGTACATAGTATAAAACAAAGTCGCTTTTTCGTTTCTCTGTCTGACTGTCTTGGAATTCGCTTACTCCTCCTAAATCACGAAACTGATTTTGATGTGGTTTATGTAATAGATAGATAGAGTGATTCAAGAGGTTAATATGTAGGTATAACACATGCAGGAGGAGTTAGCGAATTCCACGACAGACAGACAGAGAAATGCAAAAAGTGACTTCATAACCCGTCTTCCTCAGGAGGGTTATGTTTTTCGAGAGTATGTGTGTATGTATGCTTGATTGAATCAAACATTTTGGCACTTACCACAAAAAAGGTGTTACACATGTGTTAAACGCGTGTTTAACATAAAAATGCATTAAAAAAACGCTAGACACGCGTTCAACTTCGTCTAACTTTTTTGTGGCAACATCCTTATTTTTGAGAGTGCAAAGCGCACTAAAGGGAAACCAAAGAATAATTCGGCAACCACAGGGTTATAGTACTGGCGTTCGAATAGCCCATATTTGACAGATTTCAAAAAGTCTATTTATCTTTGTTGACATGTATCTAGTATGGGTCTGACAGCTGTCAAATATGGCCTATTCGAACGCCGGTACTACAGTTCAAGACTATTTTGTGTAAAAGGATACGCTGACAGCGCTCGGCGTCGCGCGGGTCTCTGAACCGCACAACCGCGCGGTTGGTCCCCGTCAGCTCGCAAAACAGCAGTTCACCCAACTCGCCAAGCTTACTCGCCAAGGCCTCGCACGACACGCTTGGAGGCAACTGTCGAAATAACAATATGTATTTATTTATCCTCCATACATATTATAAATGAAGAACACAGATTTACTTTAGGAGAACACCGATTTACAGTGCATATCTGGCTCCACGGAAGACCAGCGTTACACGCAGCTAACCACTGCTTGTAACCACTGCACTGAGTGGAGGCCATTTTTAGTTACATGAATAAGTAGGCACTAATGTGTAATTTAGTTTAAAATATTTTATAATTTTAACTAAAATAAACGTATTTTCTTTCTTTCTTTCAAATGCAACAAGGAGTCCCTACATTGTACAACATAGTATTGTACACCATAATACTGGCCGCCAGAGTAATGTACGACGTGATGAAGCACGACATGGTGGATGGAATCAAAACAATGTCGCCATCCATCACCCCGTACCGAAAGTGCACGGGGGTGGATTGCACGACATGATGGTTGGAGACATCACGTGTTGTGGTAGAATAGTGATGTGACTAGATCGATAATATTATATGCATTTCTAGCTTAATCGATGTCACATGAAGAAGTGTAACATCAGCCCCTCGAAATGGGAGTGCCAGGCTGCTAAGAGACCCGAGTGGAGATCTATGATAAAATCCAATATCTCTGACTTCGAAGATAAACGGAGACTAGATCTTGACTCTAAACGGGATGAGTTGAAAGCCCGACCACCAGCGGCGATCAATTATAATTATGTAGACGGTGTGCTCACATGCCCGCATTGCGCGAGGACCTTCACAAAAAAGATTGGCTACATAAGCCATATGCGAGCGCACGAACGCCAACAACGGAGTTGAAGCAGTCGCCATGACCGAAATCGGTCGGAGGAGGATAATAATATTATATGCATTTCTAGCTTAATCGATATTGTTTTTATATGAAATATGTTCTTAAGTAAGCTTGGTCGCTCACTTCGTTCGCTCCAGGGGGTCACTGTTCTAACCTAACCTAACCTACTGTGTCGGATTTGCGTTGAATGTGTTTCTTTACTGCGGGGGGCTGCGCCCCCCAAACCCCTCCTTTTGGGGGGGCTTCGCCCCCCCCGTCCCCCCCTCCGTGGGTTGCCTTGCATGTCATGTTCGAATAATTAATCGATAAGTCGACCAAAGTCACTGTCACATCCCTACATCCGCTGTGACGTCATTTGTTTTGATTCCATTTCCACCCCTGTACATTATCGGTCCGGGCCCGTATTTTAAGACCATCCATCCATCATGTCGTACAATGATCTGCTGTACAATACGCTGCCGTGCCTTAACCTGCTGTGCATTGAGTATGTCGTGCATTGTGGTTCCCCGCAACAAGTTAACAAAGAATGCCGTACAGTCTGGCAAAAAAGTCTTAACATTAAAAAATATACTAAATTGTTGCCATTTATAGTCAATGTTGCCATTTAATTTTGCAATTTCATACAAAGTGGCAACCTAATTTTTGTCTTCTCTTTTATGCTGGACTGTACACCAAAAACAACTTGAAAGAAAGATAATGCTATTAGGCTGGTTACAGAGCGAAGCGGTCCGCTGTGAAACGACATTCTGTTGTGCGCGGCGCGTTTCGTTGTGGCGTGCCTACAGTCTTGTGTAGTCATTATAGTACCGGCATTAAAATAGGCCATATTTGACAGCTGTCAAAATCATGTTAATGCTATGACTTATGGTCAATTTTTCTTTGTTGACATGTTTCCTAGTATGGGTTTGACAGCTGTCAAATGTGGCCTATTCGAATGACCCTTAGAATGACCGTACTATTCAACTATTGGCCTTGACGAGGCCTTGACTATAGGCGACCATGCACACATGCGACTTTTTTCGTCGCGCGCTATTTTTCCCTGACCGAGCCGACAATGGGACTTCCGGCTATTGCATCGCATGTGTGAACGGCCTTATTGCTGTATTACCGCGCGTTCACACTGAGGTGACTTTGGCCGGCGACCTATCTGTAGTTCCTTTCACACACATGGAAAAGAACGACAGACCCATGTGTCGCGTGACAAAATAGTCTCTACATACATACATACATACATCACGCCTTTATCCCTTGCGGGGTAGGCAGAGCGTCAATTACCGTAAAAGTACGGTCGTTATCGCCACGTCTGACACATATTTGAGGGCCGTTTTAGCTATTGTCGTGTATCGCTATAGTGACAGGTTGTCAGCCTGTCGCCTAAAATTGCAATACACATGATACCCTCGAGTCCTTTAGTCGCTTCTTACGACACCCACAGAAAAGAAATGGGGTGATGCTATTCTAAGCCGGCATCACACGGCCAAAACTATAAGCTATGTTTTATAGAAAAGGATAGAAAAGGACACCACGGCGAGGTCGTAAAAGATTGCAAATCGATCCATATTTTGCTACAAGATAGCTGAGAGGCTCTTTTGCAACATTCCAAGTTAACAAAGAAGGTCGCAAATACAGCGAAAATTACAATTATATGGTACGTACGTATTTGAATAACAGCAAGTCCGATTTTTCTGTGCAACGTGTATTCTGCGGGGTAGTAGCTGAAAGCATAAAAATATTTACTTGGTTAGTATTTATTCATGGTATAATAAGATACTTCGCCTGGTATTCCATTCCGAGACTCGTGAACCACGTGACTGACACTTGCCTACGTCATCATGCTTGTGGGTTACCAGAATTACCCACTCTTCTGATTTTTTTTGTTACTCATATAAGATACTGTTAAGTAATAAATACAATTTAAGTGTTGTTGTTAAGTTCAAGTTAATTATAAAATTATTAAGAAATATTTTAACTCACTTTTCTGAGATTGAATTTACCCCTTATCGTGTTTTCTACATTTACACTAATATAATAAAGAGGAAACCTTTGTTTGTTTTTTTGTTTGTTTGTTTTTTTGTATGTATGTAATCGATAAACTCCAAAACTACTGGACCGATTTCCAAATTTCTTTCACCATTAGAAAGCTACAGCATTCCTGAGTAACATAGGCTACTTTTTAATACGGGAAAATTCCTCATTCCCACGGGAAAAAGGTTAGCAGCAGGAAAAGCGGGAAATATAGCGGATATTACTCAAATTAGCCAAACCGCTTTACCGATCTTTGCGAAACTTAGCACTGATATTTCTAGCATATTAAAGACGGACATGGACTACTTTTTGTCAGCCCTCGAGGATCTGGAGTACCTGATGTAGAGCACCAGCATCCCATCTAAACAATAGGAGATACGGTCATGGCTTCATAGAAAAAGTGGTTCACCATGACGGGCCGCTTCGGCTGGCACATGGTCATCGAGGATCTGGAGTACCCGATGAAGACCACCAGCATCCCATCTAAACTATAAGAAATACGGTCGAGGCATCCTACAAAAAAAAACACCATGATGGGCCGCTTCTGCTGGCACATGGTCACGAGGGTCTGGAGTACCTGATGTAGACCACAAGCATCTCATCTCAACTATAATAGATTCAGTAATTGCCAATTTTTACGGGAAAACAGGTAAGTAGCAGCGGGTGAAACCGCTGGGCCCCACTTTATTTCAAAACTAGCGGCCCGCTAGTATTGAAATAAAGTGACAATACTAGTGACGTAGGCAAGTGTCACCCTGGGAATGTAAGACCATGTTTAATTAGACTATATAAGGTGTAAAAAAATCAACTGCAAATATTTTTAGGGGTGAACCAGCCCATGAAACTGAACAACTTTCCACAAGGAACATAGGTCGAAATATGAAAAAAAATTTGGACCTCCCATACAAATTGACTCGGTCGGCTGGTACATTTTGTATGGGAGGTCCAATTTTCTTTTCCATATTTCGACCTATGTTTCTTGGGGAAAGTTGTCCAGTTTCATGGGCTGGTTCACCCCTTAAAATATTTGCAGTTGATTTTTTTACATCCTGTATATTCAGTCAAAAATACATTTTAAAGTAGAAATTTTAAAAAAATATCTGTTATTATGGTTTTGATAAAGGGAAATTTATTACCTTGACAATCCATTACATTTGTCTCCTTTTTCATAACTAAATTCGAATTTTCAAGACCTTTTTGTATATCGGCCTGTCCCGGCTCTTTCTTTATATTTACATCTTCTATCTCAGTTTCGATTTTCCTTCTTATTACTGGCGCTTTATCCCTATATTTTATCAATGTATCTTCACTTGTATGTCTATTTATATCATTGTTCTCTTGTAATTCATTTACCCGAGCGGGAATTTCTTGTATAGCTGTGTTTTCCAAATTCCTAACCACACTTCGACTTGGCTTGTTAGAATTGCATGGTTCAGTGTTTATTTTAATAAAGTCACTAGTTTCTGGTTGAACCACATTTACAACACTTGGTTGCTCAAGCCTCTTCTTATTCAGACCAGCGATTAGAGATCGTAGATTTGGAGTATTTGAGACTGATTTTGGATTGTTATTGGAATTAGATTGTGGAGGGTCTTCGTATAATAAAGCCGCCTGTACCATCACAGTGTCTTCTGGTTCTTTGGTAAGTCTATTCTGAATACTATTTGGAGTTCTCACAATATTTTGTACCAAACTGGAACGGCAGGCCTCCACGGAGGTGCTGCAAATGAATATTATTTTAATAAAATATGGAAATTACTACTTTCCTTAGATTTAAATACCTAATCATCAAATACAAAAGATATACTTGCCTGGTTGTAGGTACAATTTCGGGTCTAGATTTTTTTTGTGGTGGCTGGTTATTTGTACTCGGTGTATCTGAGACCAATTTCCTTTTAAATGGTATGCCATCTTCTCCTATATCGTAATCTAAAAATAAAAACAATTCACGCGTAAAAATAATTTCGTAAGGTCCAAAACAAAACAAATGAACTCTCAAAGTTATAACTATCTATACAGAGTGGACCATACAACTTTAAAATTTGAATAACTAAGAAACAGCAAAAAATCGTGTAACTACGGGGGGGTGATTCGGATATCTAGTATCATAATAGAAATTCAAAATGCTTTACATTTCAGTAATTTTAAAGTGGCTGCCAGCCTTTTGGCGTCAAATATACGGGCGAAAATCTGGATGATTAATTGTTATAAATACATGCTATGCGGAATCGCAGTTATGTGTGAAAGCTCTAGGGAAGATCAAATATTTCTTTTATCTACACGTTCAGTAATGTTGGTTTTATAGAATCGAAAGCAGTTTTGTTAAGAACTGCTTTATAAATAATGCAGCCTTTAAAAAAGACTTCCTTATCACAACCAGCTACTCCTCCTTTTCCTTTGCTTGTTACTTTTAGGTATAACGGGAGGAGTCGATAATACGAAAGTTATAAAAGCCTTGTTATAGCAAGTCTCCTAAAGATGATACTGACCTGAGTTCAATTTGACTTCAATCCTTTTGCCATTGGGCACATTGGTCCCATTCAAATCATTACAAACCTTCATTGCATCTTCATGTGTCGGAAGTGTAACCAAATAATTACAAGTGTTGTCTATGTTTGAACGGACTAAGCGGAAATTGAAGCGTATTCCCTAAAAATACATGTTAGTACTTAATTACACAAACAAAAATTACTTTCTGATCCTAACCAAGAGAAGTAGACAAAAATGTATATTTTTTTTGTAGATGCGCCATCTACTAATAATGTCACACTTTGACGAAAACATGATTACTCATACATATTACGCCACACATACAACATACATACAGATATAGCGGATATAGCAACGTAAAAAGCGACTTCATTTGACATTATGTACCTATTGACAAATAGATAAAATCAGTAATGTTCCTTACTTGACCAGCAGCATTCTTGATAAAATTGTATATCCATAACCTCTTCCAAGAATTTGGTATATTTTCCATAAGAATTGTTCTGCAGGTAATGTCTACCTCTTTCTCGGATTTACATTCGACATTTTGTTTTTCATTATTTGAATGAGGTGTAGGTTTTGTATTTTGTAGTGCTACGTTATTTGTATCAGGTACTGCCACATTATTAGTTCTAGGCTCTGCCATATTCTTTGTATTAGGCATTACCACATAATTAGTTCTAGGCACTGCAACATTCTTTGTATTAGGCAGTGCCATATTCTTTGTATTAGGCATTGCTACATTCTTTGTATTTTCTGAGCCTGCCGTCGAATTCTCCTGCGCTTCTTTTTCAAAAGGTACTTTCTCATCACCATACAACTTTTTAAATTGCTTTTGAATGTCGTTTGTTGTTGGAAATGTGTACGAATCAGCCGGTTCTACATCGCTGTCGTGCATCTCAGTACCACCACACTGCTGACACCTGCAATCATAATAAATAGCATAGCTTAATTATGTGTTGCCGCAGTTACTCATAGTGTATGTTTTAAAATTTCCTCTTTGTGCTGGATTGCCTGGTTAAGGCCGCCTTTGCTTGTATTATGTTCTTTGATTTTATATCTATGTTTTAATGTGAGCAATAAAGTGATTATGTCTGTCTGTCACAAAATAAAATCGTCAAAAGTGGTTTTTAGCCCTTTTTTATTTAGGCTAGGCAGATGATCTACCTTCTAGTTGTCGATATGTCAATTTGAACGCTCTGTAAAGATAAGAAATTCACTCACCACATTGTCTGTTGTCGTCTGAACAATATCATGCGACTTATTATGTTTTTTGATCTTGCTTCCTTATACTTCTTATAGTTCGTACCTGCAAGCAATTTATGCATACAATTTTAGCATCATTTTGGTCAACTATAATTGTCTATAAATGTAACACAGAAGTCAGTGATAGAAAATTTCATTTCACCATATTAAGGATGGTTTGTATATGTATAAGAGAGATATTTTCTCTCCCTACAAATAGCTACTTACCAGGATCAATTTTGACAACAATTTTATTGTTGAAACACCGGATGCCTTGCATAGCATAGAAGACCTGTCTGCAATCTTCAATATTCAAAAACTTTATTTTAAATGCTACCAAATTTTCATCAATTCTTTGTCCGTCAGGAATTTCCTCTATGAAATAAGTAGGCTTATTGACATTCTGTAAAAATAATATTTATATATTTTTTTTGGAAAATTATATTATTTTAGTTATTATTATGTATACGGTATAAATAAATCAGCTGCAAATGTTTTAAGGGGTGAAGCAGCCTATGAAACTGAACAACTTTCCCCAAGGTAGAAACATAGGTATTAGGAATATTATACTTCTATATAAAATGTATGGAATATTTTTTTCGCAGCGGTAAAATTAAGTTTGCTTTCAGTACTATTGCGAATTTTAAGCATTTTAACTGTAGTTTAGACTAGTAAAAGTAAAAACAAGTATTAAATTTTCGGTCAAATTGGAGTGTTCTAGAGTGGGAAACTCGGAGAGTAAGGAAGTGGCAACGGGTATACGAAAGTTGTACAGAAATCTGGGTCGGAGAGCTCGAGTGGCTTCTAGAGAAGGATAAATAAAGTCGGAAGGTTTAGAGTAGCACCTGGTTGGAAAGTTTTAGAGTGGCACTGGGTCGAAAGGCTTCAGAATGGCACCAAAATGAAATGTTCTACAGTGGCACCGGGTGGTAAGAAACCTACTCAATGAGACCCGGGTGGGAAGGTACCAGATACAAACCGGGCCCTAAGGATTTTGACTGTCACCAGGTCGGAAGGTCGTAGAGTGGAACTGGTTCGGGTATTGTGATAGTCACCACGCTAGGTAGGTGGATTGGCGAGCGCAGTGCAAGATGTTTAATCACAAGAAACGCTGCTGCCCATTTCCTGAATAATTATCCATTACTCCATTACCGCGCATGCACACTGAGGAGACTTTGACCGGCGACTTATTGGAAGGAAGACCACACACGTGGAAAAAAGCGAGATCCGTGTGTCACGCGACAAAAAAGTAGCTTGTGTGAGCGCGGTCTTAGTCACTTTATATGACACTCATGGGTAGAATTGGGGTAGAATGCTATTATAATTATCGAGCCAGCATCACACGGCATAGCAATCCAGACCTGCCCTAACCACATGTCAATACTTACAAAATTAGACATCATGCGCATCAGAGTGATTAGATGATAAATTTCAAACCAATCTGGAAAATTTAATGCATGCAATCCTCTACACCGCCGCTGTGCATTTTTATATATAGCATTTCGAAGTTCTGGTGTATTTTTGTGCATCCTAGTCCTTTCAATAAATATTTGCCTGATCTTTGACAAGGACCATTCAGGTTCAAAATCAATTCCGAAATATTCGCAGAGACGTTCAACAATTTCCCTGTATATAGGAATTCTTTGCGCTTTATCCAGTGTTGGGTATTCATCATAGACGAATTTATTTCTCCTTTTTCTCTGACGTTTTGGAGGCTGATAATCAGGGTCATTACATTGATTTTCCAATACTTTAGGTGCAGAATGTGCTTGGCTGTCATTGGACTCATCATCTGAGTCGTCAATATCGATAACTGGGGTTTGGTCATTTATTATGGACACTGCTATATTATTAGTACCTGGCTCTGCCACATTTTTTGTGATAGGCTCTACCACATTATTAGTACTAGGCACTGCCATATTTTTAGTACTAGGCACTCCTACATTATTAATACTAGGCATTGCCACATTCTGTGTATTTTCCGAGCCTGCCATCAAATTCTCCTGTGCTTCTTTTTCAAAAGGTACTTTCTCATCACCATACCTTCTTTTAAATTCATTTTGAATGTCGTTTAGCGTTGGAAATGTGTACGAAACAGCAGGATCTACGTCGGTGTCGTGCATTTCAATACCACCATTTTTGGGACACCTGCAATTATAATTTGCACAAATAAAATCTTACAAACTGATTTTTGGCTTATAGATTAAGGATTTGGTTGTCTAATTTATTTGGGCTGGCGCATGATCAACCTCTTAGTCGCTCAACCTGGTCTACGAGTTCCGAAACAGTTGCATCAATATTTCAATATGAATGCACTTATTTATTTAAGTAGCTCTAACAAGAAAACAAAAATTCACTTTTAATTAAATATGTTACAAATAACACTCACAACTTGGTTTACACATTTAGTAGTGAGTACAATCCTTAAAATATTTCATTTATACTCATATCTCAAGCATTTTAAAAATTCACTTACCACATTGTCTGTTCATATCTGAACAATTTGATGCGATTTATCGCCTTCATTGATCTCTGTTTCTTATACTTTTTATAATTAAAACCTGTAAGCAACCATTTTAGGCAATTGAAATCCTTGAGTTTAGAAGATATTATTTTAATTGACTTTCATTTTCTATGTATACCTACAAAAGATTGTAAGAGGTACTTTCTCTCTACAAATAACTATAAGCTGGTTACTTAATAGTTAATTTTGTGAAACTCATTAGAGCCGATTCGAAGATCAAAATTATACAATGTTTTCTTGTTCAAAGTTATTAGATAGATACTGTAAAAGATTAGAGACTTACCAAAATCAACTCTTACGACTATTTCATTTTTGAAACACTTGATGCCTTGCATAGCATAAAAGACCTGTCTACAATCTTCAATATTCAAAAACTTTATTTCAAACCCCGTTTGAGTTTCCTTTATGAAATAAGTAGGATTATTTACATTCTGAAAGAAAACAGATTGTATTTGTAAAGTGAGAAATAAAATTCTAATTTATTCTTTCACTTTTTTTCACTAATTCTTTATATTTAAAAACATAACTACCTATACCTATTTACAGTACTTAAAAGTAATTCAACTAGAATTATTTCCCTTGAGCCAAAAAGACATCAATTTTCTCATTTCCTGTGAAGACATTGTTGATATTGATGTTAAAAAGTTACATGATATTACTATGTTACCTACATGATAAAAATAATGTTATGTTGCTTGTATTGTACAGTTAAAGTTCTATGGTTTGTTCTAACAAAATGAATTTTGCATCTTCCTGGGAACTACTTTTTTATAAGCATGACTGTACGGGTTCAACCCACTTTCGTGTCAAGAATTATATATATGCATTATGCCAAGAAAGAGCATACAATTTGTTGTGTAATATATAAAACATAGATTTACCCTTTTTAGCTAGCCCAGACTTAATCATACATTTATAAAAATATAAACAGAAAGATAAAGTAAATCAATAGCTTATACCAATACTTACAAAATTAGACATCATGCGCATCAGAACAATTAGATGATAAATTTCAAACCATTCTGGAAAATTTACTGCATACAATCCTCTACACCAGCGGTGGGCATTTCTATTTTTATCTATTGCACTTAGAAGTTCAGGTGTTTGTTTGTGCATCCTAGTTCTCTCGTTAAATATTTTCCTGATCTGTGACAATGACCATTCAGGTTTAAAATCAATTCCAAAATATTTGCAGAGACGTTCAACAGTTTCCCTGTATATAGGAATTCTCGATGCTTTATCCAGTTTCTGATAATTTTCATGTGACGTCCTTCTGGTTCTCTCATGATTTGGAGGCTGATACTCCGAGTCATCGTCACCATCATCACGTTGAATTTTCAATATTTTGGGTGCCGAGAGGAATGCTCGGTTGTCATTAGACTCGTCGTCTGAGTCGTCAATCTCGACAACCGGGTGCTGGTCATTAATTATGACGACTTCTTCGTCATCATCACTTTTGGCTACCTCCACTTCCATTGCATCATTTTTTGACTGGCAAGGGCTCAATTCTTTGTCATTTGCTGCTGAGCCATGTCCTAAACATTCTGAAAAGTTGGAAAGTTGATGTTATATGCGTTGAATTGATAGGTAGTCAGTAGAATACAAAATATATAGGAAAATAAATTGTACTGGAGGTTATAGAAGGAAACTTGTAAGTTTTTATTATTTTTAGGTCTAAGGGGGATTCAGTGAGTATCCTAGAAGATGAGTCACACAGATACTTACCAGACATAGCTTTTAACAGGAAACCAATAAATAATACCAAAAATCGAAAACACAACAATCGCAAACACAACACATTTTTTTTTTTAATTGTTTTGTCCTTTCTGGACAGGCGAAGGTCTTTAGACCATACTGCCTCGTCTTTAGTTAGTACTTTTCCGGGTATTTTTTTTAAAGCTATACGTCTTCAGTGTTTGTCCATTCAGTGTGTTTTATAAAGTTATACGTCTTCAGTATTTTGTCCAATCAGTGTGTTTTATATGTTAAACGTCTTCAGTATTTTGTCTATTTAGTGAATTTTATAAGTTGTACGTCTTCAGTATATTGTCCATTCAGTGTATTTTATATGTTGTTCATATTCAGTATATTGTCCATTTCATGTTTTTTTTTTTAAACTTCGTCTTTCGTTCAACTTTCCATTATAGTCATTATAATCATTTCCTTGTTTTCTTTTTTAACTTTTTTTTAAATATTTTTCCTAATATATTTACACAATAATATACATTTCTTATACAACTAAATGTCCTTAACAGTAGATATTACAAAATTATACAATGGTACGTATGTAGAATTATTTTGAAGTAATGTTTGTACAGAGTGCGGGACCAGATGTGGTTCTCCGTAAATACGGATTAACTCGTCCATCAGCAGAAGGCGCTGTATACCGAAAGACGAGCACGAAAAGAACAAATGATCAATAGTTTGATCCTCTTGTGACTGACAGCGATCGCACTGTGGGTTATTTACAATTTTCATACGAAACATATGATAATTAAGACGACAATGTCCTAACCTCAAACGGCATATAGTGGAGTAAAACTTCTTACACCGGTATGTACTACCCGTACGGAACCAAGAAACAGTTTTCAAATTAGTATTTACAGCAGCATACCAAGATCCTTTGTTTTTCACTTGTACTATATGATCACAATGCTCTTTCCACTTAACATACATTCTTTGTTTGAGTACAGCAACAACATCAGTATATGGCAATAGTAAGTTCAAATTATTGCTATCAGATTCCGAATTTGAAATTGTACGAGCCAAATAGTCTGCTTTTTCATTGCCGGATACCCCTATGTGAGATGGAGTCCACATGAAGTCAACTACTATTTGGTGATTGTTGTGAAGATCAAACCAAAGATTTTTTATAGAATGTACAAGATAATTTGTGTTTGCGTTAAATTTATTATTTTGTAGAGCCTTTAAAACACTCATACTGTCACTGACGATTACCCACCTATGAAAACCACAATTGCGACTCTGTATGTGCTGCAGTGCACCGAGTATAGCAGCTGCTTCAGCTGTAAATATGCTGGATATTTTATTTATTTTATATCCAATACCTATTTTATTTGCAGGGTAGTACATTGCAAAAGACACATTTGACTCATTCTTTGCGCCATCAGTGTACAAAAATTTGTATCCATGCCAAAGAGATAATCTCTCATAAACTTCCTCCTTGCTAGAAAGATTGTTCTCAATAACTATGTTCATTGGACTGAATTTACTTTTAAAGGGACCATCGTAACATGGTAGGTAATTATTGTTTTGAAAGATAGGAATGTTTCGTAGACTTGCCACAATATCAGAAAAGCCTTGCAAAATATAGCACGGTTTTCGAATTGTAGAAATACTAGGATGAGTAAGTTCAGCTATAAGATTGTTATTTTTTTCAGAGTAGAGTTTTAAAATAAATCTTTCTTTTAAATATGTGAGACGTATAGCCAAGGGAGGCAGGTTACACTCCACTTGTAAAGAAACAATTGGAGTGGTCCTGAAAGCTCCGGTGACTATCCGCATGCATTTATTTTGTATTTTATCAAAGTTATCAATGAGTTTGGAGTTACCCGCATAACACAGGAATCCATATTCAAAATGCGATCTTACTATAGATTTGTATAACATGAGCAGAACTTTTGGATCCGCTCCCCAACTAGTACCACAAAGTGATTTTAAGATATTGCAAGCCTTATTAGCTTTAATTACCAAGTTATCTGTATACTTTTTCCAAGACAAGTTACGACAAAATACAACACCCAAAAACTTTATATCGAAAGAAAGTGGCAAAGCAATACTATTGTAAATAACTGAGGTCAAATTAACACGGTTATTTTTACCAAAAACAACAACCTTACACTTTTGGGGATTAACTTCAAGATTTAAATATGACAGATATTTATGGAGATTAACTAAAGCCAGATTTATGTCATTTATGATATGGTTATAATTATTACCCGACATATAGACTACAAGGTCATCAGCAAACTGTAAATTTTTAATCCTGGGTCCCAACATTAAATTCAACCGACGTATATACAGTACAAATAACAATGGAGACAAGATTCCACCCTGACACACTCCGACAGAAGACAAACGGGGACCAAATAATCTACCGTTATGTTTAACATAAACTTTCCTATTAATCAAAAATACACGAATCCACTGAATAAGTTTTAGTGGAATACAAATTTTCAATAATTCTGTACACAAAATATCTATATTTACATTGTTAAAAGCACCAGCAATATCAAAAAACACACTAACGAGCTTGTTGTTACCGCCAATGTTTTTCAAAATATCTAAATGTAATAAACAAATACTTTCGCGGGCTGAACGTCCTCTACGAAAACCAAACTGATTTATCGGCAACAACCTATTGTGCTCTATGAAATATTCAAGACGTTGTTTTAAAAGCTGCTCAAATACTTTTCCTACACAAGAAGTCAACGTTATAGGACGATAAGAATCGGGATCAAATTTAGGTTTATCAGGTTTTTGAATAGGTATTATACAATCAATTTTCCATTCATGAGGAATGTCGTTATTAGACCATAATGTGTTAAAAATGTCTAACAACACTAACAAACTACTATTTGACAATTTTTTTAACATCAGATATGGAATACAATCTAACCCACATGAAGTATCTCTACGTGAAAAGATAGCAGCTCTTAGTTCCTGAATGGTGAAGGGGTCAATAATAAAGCTATTTTGAGAATTGTTGTTTAAATTAGTGGTACTAAAAGATACAGGTTTATTTTCTACAAAATCTGGAGTGTATTTCTGGAGAAGACTAAAAATCCAATCATTGTTGTCATCTGTGCTTTGAGGAACATACGTTTTATTATATTTACGCATGAAGCGCCAAATTACTGATAAGGGGGTACAACGATTAAAAGAGGAACATAACGTAACCCACGAGTTTTTTCTCTCTGACTTAAGAGTAAGTTTTTTCAAAGCTTGTAATCTTTTAAATTCTAGATAGTTTTCCAAAGTTGGATTGTATTTAAAACGTATGTATGCTTCTTTAGAATTACGAACGGCAATAGTGCACTTATTATTCCACCAGGGGAGAGTAGACCTGCGTGAACGTCCACCCACTCCCGATCTTGACAAATCGGGATTGCGAGGACTGTTATCAGCATGTCCACTAGAATTGGGAGTTGATTGAGATATAGCACAAAACAATATTTTGACAAATTGTAAGCCTCTATAGGCGAAAACGAATTCAACTGGAAATCAGACATCAAATGCACAACTTTTTCAGCATACATTTGCCAATCCACATTCCTAAAATTGGGTTGGATGGGCATACGTACACCACTGTTAATGTTATTAATGTTAGGAATACTACTAAAAACCATTTTAGTTATTACAGGAAGATGATAACTTCCAAGAGGATCATCGTGAACAGACCAACTGGAACAAAGAGCCAAAGAAGGAGAAACAATTGTTAAATCTAGTGCATTAGGACGCCAAGTTAGAGTACCCGTTGTAGTGGGCTGACCATCATTCAAAATAACTAAGTTGTTATCGTCAACAACTTCCAAGACGGCTCTACCGCGTGGCGCAACAGAATCACAACCCCATAAAGTATGATGCGCGTTAAAATCTCCAGCAAGAACAAATGGACCAGGAATAGATTTGACTAAATTATCAAACTTTACTTTATCAAATGCAGGATTGCAGTTAGTAGGACTGTAGAAACTAACAAAACTAATTTTTTTACCGTTTATTGTTATCTGTATGCAAATATTCTGTAGAGAGTCATCAAAATAAATATTAATTTTATTGTAATTTATACTATTATGTATAAAAATACATACACCGTTGTGAGTGTTACCGCAATCATTGCGTTCTATACTGTAGCCCCGAATATTCATTCTTTGATGAGGCTTCAACCAGGTTTCGCATATGATTGCGATATGTATGCTATTGTCATATAAGAATTTTGAAAATTGATGCTTGTTACTTAATAAACTTTGTGCATTCCATTGCACGACATTGAGAGAATCCATTACTTAATTGTATGGGCTCCCTCACTGATCGTATCCTGAAACGCCGCGCGAATGGTTTCAGTGTTAATTGGGGCTTCGTTTTTTTTGTTTGCGATCAATTTCACAATAACTTGTGTTACCATGTTTATAAATGATTGGCTTTTGATCATATTTTGTAAGTACTGGTTTGAATTTCTTGCCGCCAAATGCGGAAACGATTTTTCATCAAAAAGTGCAGAATATGTCGCAGAGTGGGATTTAATTTTATTTTCCTCAATTTTAGCCTTTTTGATGGGACACACTGCTGAGATCGCCACGTGGCCGCCCTTACAGTTCGCACATATTGGATTGTTCTTGTCAGAATTACAGATTTTAAAATTGTGGGGCCCTGAGCAGATCGAACAAGCATCATTATTTTTGCAATAACTTGCGATATGCCCGAACTTTAAACATCTCAGACATTGTTTAACGGGAGGAACGTATAGACTGACCTCGTGTCTCCAGTAATGCAGGTAGACGAATTCAGGAAGTTGCGTCGAGGAGAAAGTTACAGCAACCGTTTGTGTAGGTTGAAAAGAAACTTCCCCATCATCATCTCGCACCCGCCGCATGAAGCGTCGAACCTGTACAACATTCTTTGAACTGCCACCCAAGTTGACAAAGATTTCTTTGTTGCTCATTTCAGCAGGTACCGATCTTATCACACCGGTTACTTCCGTGTCTGCGGCTGGAATTGAAGCTGAAACTGAGAGTTCTTTAAGTATTTTTTTATTTTGTATAAATGCATTAGCATTCTTTGCCGAATTGAACATAATGCTGATTTTGAACCTATTGATGGATCTAAAATGCAACACCCCACTGATGCCGTTAGTATATATTTTTTCCGAAAGCAACATACGCTCCCTGTCGGAAAACGGCTTGTCTTTTTCATTGTGTGTAACAAACACAATGTATTCAGGCTTGTTACAATCTTCTGGGTATTTCCTGTCATAGCTGTCTACTTTGAATACTTTGTATTGGTCCTGGTTAACATTTCTCTCTGATTTCTTATCTTCAAATGTCCTCTTTTTATTGTTATCAACAACCATGTCTTCAGGGCTGGAATCATCTGACGACGATGTTGGCAATTCCTTGGCCACGGGGGATCTAGATCTCGATCGAGTTTGCAACTCATCGTCTTTTTTCTTTTTAGGTCTTCTCCCCATTTCGGGGAAGAAAAACTATTACGAACTATTTATAGAAACTTAATGTACACTATTTACAATAATTATTTACACAAAAACACTTTAAATCTATCGTATTTATATTTTTCAAAATATTTTTGCTGAAAAACACGTCTCTTCTTTTCAATATTTTCCCGCCGAAAAAAAAAAACCAAACACAACACACATCAATAATCACAGCAAGCAAAGACAAAACAAAAGTGACAGGAGCGGTTTTTTTTTTGCATAGAACATAAACCTCGCACGCACAAGCGACATTTATGTTGCGCGCTACGGTTGTGTCGTTGCGTGACTGTCAGACCTCTATCTTACTATCGATGAGAGTGAAAGGGACATCCGATTGTCGCGCGGCAAAAGATCGGTTTAATACGAAAGAGAAAGGAAAAAGAGAGGTCCTCGGCAGAGCGGCAACTTTACGGCAGGGCGCGAAATTCAAATAGTTAGAGCAAAGTTTCACAGTTCGGCAGTTCGGCATCTCACCAGCCGCGTCAATAAGAGCTCAGCTCAACGTTTATTCTGAGTATCAGTCATTCATGAATGTATGTATGTATGAAACCCTTCTCGATGCTCGAATCCAATTCGCACATTTTCATTGTGGCTTATATTTCTTGGGCTGACCGACCGAGTTCATAAACTGACCGACCCAACCGACTGTTGGTGTCTAATCCGGAGGTCCCGATTCGATTTCCGGGGAAGCACCCACACAGTTGATATTCATCACATCGCTTTGCGAATTTGATTCCAGTTTAGTTAGATTAGGTAGAACCTTGTGTAGGACATTGTAGGCTGAACAATCTAATCCTGTAATTCGAAAAAAAAAGTTCCGTGCTTCGGAGGACACGGTTAAGCCGTCGGTCCCGGTTGCTGTCTTTGCTATGTATGATTAAGTACTTAGACGGCGGTCGAAGTACAGCCATGTCTTGTTACTACTATAAGTAGTGGGCGGTTGAAAAACCCTGTCACAAGGGTTCATCGGGAGTACACAAAAAGAAAAAGAAGAACCCTAAAACCCTAAGTAAAGGAAACTGCATTTTGAACTGACTAGACTGCAAACTGCTGTGTTCACAAAATTTCAACACGGGGTCGTCTTGATGCAATTTTATTCCCCAGGAATTCATAGAAAATTCCAGTTTTCTTTGTAAGAATGACTAGTTTTGTTTTTAATTTTATTATCAGTAGGTTTGTCAGTAGGTATCACCATTTGTTGCGTGACCAAAGCACTTAGTACAGTATGATCACTATCTCAAAAAGTTGATAAAAAATGACTAGTTAGACGGTATGTGCTGCATGCATAGCTCTGTAATAAGCTGGTAATTGTCAAGATGAGGCCATGATGAGACCATCCTTCAGGTTTTCGCTCATGTTCTAACGTGTTACTGACACACAATTAATTGCATCAACGTTATTAAAGCATTTTTATCTTGTTCATCTAGCTGATCGCACAGGAAGTAATGTTATACCGTCGGCATGCGATGCGTGGGTTATAAAGGCTGAAAAAGATGAGGCTGCGTCAATGAGCAGTGACCGGGAGCTATGAGACATCAGTTAAGTTTGGCGGTGATCGCCGTGGTGGTAGTGGTGGCAAGCGGGCTGAGTGTGGCCGCGCCATCCGTACCACTAATCGCGTCTTCAGGCGGACTCAATCCTAGCTACGATGAATATCATCTACACAATTTGAAACGAGTAAGTCATCCTATTCCGTCTGCCTTCTAGGTGGGGTGCCTTAAGGGCAAAGTGAA
Organism: Phthorimaea operculella; assembly: GCA_024500475.1. Lineage (NCBI taxonomy): Eukaryota > Metazoa > Arthropoda > Insecta > Lepidoptera > Gelechiidae > Phthorimaea > Phthorimaea operculella. Next base: position 3,743,692 of record JANFCV010000002.1, on the reverse strand, counting down.
TATGTGAAACAAACATTTCATCTGTGAAAAATCTGAATGAAAAATTTCATGAACTTGACCTCTCTCCCGTAAAAGATAAATCATCCCTCTGAGGAAACATCCTATACAGGGTGTAAGAGACGGTATAACGAAATCTTTGCAGGCGTGCTCAGACTATGAAACTGAACAACTTTCTTTACCCATGGAACATATTGTGGTAAACGAAAAAAAATTCCTACCTCCCATACCTACAAAATTCACGATTACCTGACTGACTTTGTATGAGAAGTCCAAATCTTTTTTGCTCACCACTATATGTTCCATGGGGAAAGTTGTTCAGTTTCATGGTCCAAGCAAGCACGCCTGCAAAGTTTTCACTACACTGTCTCTTACACCCGTGTATGCGATCTGAAGAAAAAGAAACATCCTAAAGTGCTCGCACATACGTTTCTGGTGGTTTCTGGGCACGGAAGTGTATTTTAGTGAATAGAAATTCGCATTCGCCGCGGTCTAATAATCTTAAACCACAACTCATTCATTACAATACATTACCTTGTATTGAAGAAGCTTTGAATCCTTGTATAATTTGTTAAAGATAATAAGTAGTAGAACGAATAGTATGAGATGTGTGCTGGTAGAGTTTAGATTAAACCACTCGTCGCAGACTCACGGCGCATACGAAACTTCCATGATTTAAAAATATATCTCCTCGCTTCCCGTGTATAAATTTTTTGGAAAACTTGCAATCCACCGCAGATAGGATTTGAACCTGCGACCTTCAGCATCTACCGCCGCCGCCAACGCCACTACCAACTGGGCTACCGTGGTTTTTGGAAATTTTCCAAAATGATGTTTCCCCGACTTCCCATACAAAGTCCTTTAAAGTACGTAGTGTGCACCTGTAGTTACTACAGAGTATTTGTTTGTCAAAAGGTTGCTAGGCAAGCGGATCAGATGACCCCGCCGCCTCCTCCCCCTGACCAACCACCACCGCCGCCGGAGGGACCCCCGCCACCACCGGAGATGCCACCGCCACCGCCGCCCCCACCAGAATGGAAACCTCCCTTCCGCAGGCGACGAGAGGCCAAAGGTGGCGGTTCCATGCCCACGAGGAAAGGCTGAAGACTTCAACAGCAATCGGCTTAAGACGACGACATTGATATTCTGACACCGGTACTATGATTGCTTTCACAGATCTGTGAGATACTTAGAAATAAATTATTTATCAAGCATTCTGTTGTATACTTTCTTATTCTCAGACCAACAAGTATATTGTAAATCAGTATTATTTATTTTATTATTCACGGATGAATATAAAAGATTCAATACTGTGCTTCGAAGGGCACGTTAAGGCGGCGGTTGCTTTCTATGATTAGGTACCTACAACAATGTCAAAGGCTACTTGTTGTAAGCGGTTGAAAATCTCTGACATCAGGGGTTATTGGGTCGTTGAACGACTCGTTGACCCACTCGAAAAGAAGAAGGTTACCACGACGATACCCTATCTTAGCACAAATCTAGGTAGGTATCTCACTCAACTCAAGACAATAAGGTGAAGACAGTATTGAAATGTCTCAATGATCTCAATCCTCACTCAACCGAGTTTTATGGGGTACGGAACCCTCAATGCACAGAAACAACTCACGCTTGCTTTCCTTACAGTATATATTTTTTTAATATTTGTTCTCTCTGGCTTCGAGTCTGGCTCATACTGCTTCAGTTGGTGTTGTGTATCCGAACGTATAGATTTGTCAAACCACCTTAATAGTGATGCCAGATAGAGATTCCCCAAATTATAAGGGTTATTTTATCGATTTAGGGAAATGCTTTTGTTATTTCTATTTTTTTAAGCGGGGTTTCGAATCTTGGAAATGCAAATTTGCATTTTTAAAATTGATGGTTTATGTGATTTTTTAAATAGTCATCAATTGTGTTAGTGAATTTTTGCTTGATTAGAACTCAGGGGGAATTTCGGGGAAGATGTGTGGGGAAAGAGTGAGGTGGTCACCTGGCAGCACTGTTAGTTTAGCTGTCAAAAATTCGAGGTTATGCTATGTACATTTTCGAAAATGATAATTTACAATTTCCAATGAACTTATTTTCAATTAATCTAAAACAGCATGCAAATGTTTGAGAAGATCATAAGTGTTTAAACGAAACCTTCACAATGCTCAGAAATTTAACCAAAGCGCCTAACTTGGTTTCTAACCTAGGAGGCAAGGTGAAGTTCCCCCAGCGATTCAAAGGTACTATTATCGAGAAATGGGCTGACTACTGGAAGAACATGTATATAGACTACAGGCAGATGCTGCAGGACTTGAGAACTGATATCCAGGACGACCCTAGAAAGGCCATGCTCTGGGCAACGGGATTGGGAACAGCATATTTACTAGCGAAAAACAATCCCAATGAATTAGACTTCAGAGATTCCTTGAAACGGGCTGAAAATGAGATCTTCTTCTGTAGCGACAGTTGCAGAAACCCCAAGTCATTAGAACACGTGCGAAACATTGAGAGTTATTACAACCAGGGAACAATACACTACAAAAGCTTTGGGATTGCCTCAGTAATGTATACTACAGATATAACTGAACGCTGTGACTTATATAAGAAACAATGTTCATATCTGCAGCCTTCATACTTCAGTTTTCCATCAAGAGTAGTAGATGTCGGTATCATGGGGCGTTGGTGGAATATTTTTATAAAAACAACAAACTATGATGTTAGTGATTAAGTTTTATGTTTAGAAGAAATACTATTTAATATGCTGTTATTGATTGTGTTGTGTAGTCAAATAAAACTAATAAATTGTTGAAGAGAATGTTGTATTTCTTTCTTAACGTTAAAACAATTAATGTATAAAAACTAAGACCTCACAAATCATCTCATGCGCATGGTTTATCCTAAAATGCAAGTCTAAAAACACAAATCACTACTATGTGAACATGAAAATATAAATTCTTCTCCAAATATTTTCAATATTAAACACTTGAATCTATTCAGTTGCAGAACAAAAATAAACAAACAAAACCATTTCCATTTATGGAAGATAGGAGCAGCTCACAATATCTTTTACCAATTGTTACAATTAAATTAAAACAAAGAAACAATTAGATTTAGTAAATTAAACATGCATTTATTCTCTTCTTTACTTCACATCACATTCATCATATTCTTCACAGACACATTTCATTACATCTATGAAAAAAACATGCAAGCTCAGCCTGATAGAAAATATACAGAAATCAGATTGCCCAAAATTGTAAAAATATATACTGTAGTTTAGTCCTTGTAGCAGATGGATAACTGGGTAAGTAACAATAAGCTAACTGCTCATCCATACAACAGTAAATTAAAGTGTTTCTATTCTAATATCAAAAAATCTTAAAAAATATAAATAGTCATTGATTTCTGACAATGTGATTGAAACAAAATCATCCTTTAGTAAAAGAAATAAAAATCATCACTTTGATTACAATGAGGAACGTTCTTAAAAAGGGAACAACAATAAAATTACAGTAATGTAATATAAATGGCGGAAAAAGGGAACTCAAAAAATTATTGTAATCAGTTTTAAAACAATTTCATCTTAATTGAACCAAAAAGTCGCACGTGACTTCCTATTAAATAAATAAAATGAAAGGAGAAAAATTAACTTTATACTACATTTGAGTCTAGTTGAATATTTATAAAATGAATAAACTGGCATTCATGGTGTTTCAACAAACAACGAATCAACGAAGTATTATAATATAACCATGGTGTAAAGAAAAGTTCTATATTCCTGTGGCGCAAGCTCCACAGAGGCGAAGTGCGACGTCACAAGGACGTGACGTGACGCATGGTATGGCATCTGTGAGACAAGTGTTCGTCGGCCGTCATCAATGCGACGCACATCTCACGTGTGCCGTGTCCGTGTGTTGTTTCATACATTTTATATGGCAAGGGTTTCAAGCGTCGCGATGTTGCACGTCTCATCTGTGAAGCTAGCGCATTTGAATAAGAAAACCAACTCATAAAACCTTATAGCTCTCCCCAAAGCACATAGGTCGAATTAAGAGAAAACAAAATTAGCCTTACGCTACATATTTCGACCTATGTATTTAAGCGGGAGAGTATGTTCAATATTTTGTTTGTATCACAGTAGAGGTATTAACGCGAATTTGAATAGAAATCTGGCAGTTGAAAATATAAAGATATAGGTCCTGATGTCTTATCATTGCTGACCTCAAGCGCAAAATAGGGAAACGGCGCGCGTTGTGCCTCAAGGCCTAAAGATATTTTACCTCGACGTAAGGATGGAAACCTTTGGCGCTTGCCAGGAACATTTATTATGCCCATGATCGTAGATACGCGTATATATCGAACTTTGAGGTCAGCAATACTCTTGACGGGACCTACAACTAGTGTTAAACAGTAAAAAATAACTCCTGTCCGCTGCAATAATAAATTGTTAGGTAGATACATAAATAATTTACGTCTATCACAATATTCAGACTTTACTTAACCGTTAGTGTACCTTCATTAAATATTTTATACATACAATGAACAATAGTAGCAGATACAAGGTTATAATTTAAGTTACGTACGGCATATGCACAATCACAGATAAATATGATGTTCGTTTAGTTACATAATATACAACATGAAATGAAAACAATATAACATTGAAAAGAGCTGGCATGCGTATGTCACTAAACTGAAAAACTTTCTCCAAAATTGTTAAAAAGAGGCACATCAACCTACTACGTAATTTTGCCGATTTGGGCCAGCCAGAGAAATGAATATCATGTTGAAATAAATATCTTCTTTTTATTTATTTTAACTTAGGTTTCTCGTTGTCCGGTATAATGAATAGCTCGACCTCTTTTCAAGCAGTTATAATAATTCTGTTACATGTTGTATCACACACAGAAACAATACACAACCACATTTCACAACAAACAAACGAAACTGAAATACGTACGGGAAATCAAAGCTCCTACACTCGCTTCACACTCATCACATGCAAAATCGATAAATAAAATTGATGAAGTACAGATAAATAAATAAAACTAATTGTAATTAAATAAACAAAATCAGTGGCATGAGGCTCCATCTCCTGATATAATGGCCACGACTCTGACAAAATATCTTTTCACCTATTTCTGCTGTGGAAGATGTAGGTATCGCTTTCTCTTTCTAACAGAAGAAAGTGGCCTGAATGTTGGCTAAAGAAAATCTTTCCGAATAATTGAAAGCTAAAAATGAGTAGACATTCATACGAGTATCATGCGCCCTTTAATTTTTTTCACGAAGAACTGAACTAAAACTTGTGAAACATTGAGTATTTGAGCTAAAGCAGCGAATTCCTTTTGGGAACGTTTTAGTTTAACTTGGGGCGAGTGTTCAACACACAAAGTACGTGATACCAACCACAAAACGTTCTGTACGTGCCGACAAAGTTGGGGTCAAGTCATCCTGGTCACGGCATAAAATGATCTTAGGCCTGATTTAGCTCTGAGAGGTTATATCTTCATACAAGCGGCGCAAACCTACATTATAGAAAAAGATATATAACCGAAGTAATTAAAAACTTACGATACCAGAATTTCATTAAGTATCCGGCTTTAAAAAAAAACAGTCTAAAAATTATAAGTTGTTCGAGTGCAGAATGCAATGCGCTCATGCAAATATAGGCGTCTCCCTCTCTGAAATGGACTCGTGTTGGCGTTAGAGCAGGATGATGTCGTGCCCGGCGCCGTACGCGTACAAGCCCCCGTACTCGTCGAGGTCGTCTTCGTCCAGGAATAACTCGTCATCTGAAAAGATATCGATTTTATTTGTGAAATTGTGATCGTGCTTATTCGATTCTAGAGTTCAACAATATGATGAGAATATAAGACGAGAATTAGGGTAAAAGACCGTACAGGAAGTATCGTAAATACACTGATAGACTGGGAGGAGTCTAGCTTGCTTCTCTAGCAAAACTTTATTCTCGGTACCACTAAACGTATAGTGGCGCAGCGAGTAGCAGATCGGTACCAGCTGACTCGTTGCACGCAAAAATGGCGAACGCAGACGTAGAGTTGCGGAAAATTGATCGTCATACCATCAAGGCGCGCATTCATTTGGGAAAATCTCGGGAACATTTGTTCAGCAACTACTTCACGAGATTTTCCTGTTGTCACAGATCACACGCAAAGTTGTTGCTAAACAATGAGGAACTGTCCAGGACCACGTTATTGAAAAGAAAAACATAGATGGCGCTCTCCATCACCATGGAGAAATATATATGACGATGGAGCGTGCCATCTTTATTTTTCTTTTCAATAACGTGGTCCTGTTTAATTCATCATTGTTACAAAATGATTAGACTCGTTGACTGTTACCCTGCGTACCAGTGCCGGGCATGTAGAGGTCGTCGAAGTCGTCGTGGTCGTAGAGGTCGTCGAGGTCGTCGTCGCTGGTGTCGGAGTCGCGGAACACGCGGTCCACGAAGTCCCTGTACCTTACAACTAGCTACAACTAGCTTGCTTAGCTGTGGCTGTGCCTCACAACTAGCTTGCTTATATATTACTCTAAAGTGTTCATTATTCTCACCTGTGCCGGGCATGTAGAGGTCGTCGAAGTCGTCGTGGTCGTAGAGGTCGTCGAGGTCGTCGTCGCTGGTGTCCGAGTCGCGGAACACGCGGTCCACGAAGTACCTGTGCCTCACAACTAGCTTGCTTATATAGGGTGAAATTTTACTAGTGACCGATAGCGAAAACTCAGAACCGGCTGGTGATAAGGAACAACTTTCCCCAAGGAACATAGGTCGAAATCCGAAAAAAATTTTTGGCCTCCCATAGTAATTCAAATCAGCTGATCGGTAACTTTGTATGGGAGGCCCAAAATTTTTTTTCGTATTTCGACCTATGTTCCTTGGGGAAAGTTGTTCCTTATCACCAGCCAGTTCTGAGTTTTCGCTATCGGTCACTAGTAAAATTTCACCCGATATATTACTCTAAAGTCTTCATTATTCTCACCTGTGCCGGGCATGTAGAGGTCGTCGAAGTCGTCGTGGTCGTAGAGGTCGTCGAGGTCGTCGTCGCTGGTGTCGGAGTCGCGGAACACGCGGTCCACGAAGTACCTGTGCCTTACAACTAGCTTGCTTACCTGTGCCTTTAGAATATACTATAAGCAAGCTATAAAGTGCGCCTAAAAGTTGGAACGGTTTGTAGTAGTCTGCACACAACTACGTCTAAGTATTAGTAGCAAATTGCCAGTGACAATACACTATTGAACCTCTCATACATTTTACGTCTATATCTACGGAGCAACTGCTTACGTCTTGTCAGTACGGCGCGGGCTCTTATGCGCACTTTATAGCTTTCTTATATAAGTCTTCATTGTTGTTTCTAACCTTGTTATTTTAAATCGAGGCTTATAGAGTTTCAACATCTTCGGGAGTCCGACAGGTCACTCGCGCACGCTAGCACCGCCCGCCGGGAAATGACCTGACCTGTCTTTATTATTCTCACCTGTGCCGGGCATGTAGAGGTCGTCGAAGTCGTCGTGGTCGTAGAGGTCGTCGAGGTCGTCGTCGCTGGTGTCCGAGTCGCGGAACACGCGGTCCACGAAGTACCTGTGCCTCACAACTAGCTTGCTCACCTTTGCTCTTAGAGTATATAAGCAAGCTATAGAGTGCGCCTAAAAAGTTAGAACGGTTTGTAGTCTGCACACAACCACTTGACTATGTCTAATATTAGCAAATTGCCAGTGACAACACTATTGAACCTCTATAACTTTCATACATTTGACGTCTGTATCTAGGGAGCTACTCCTTAAGCTTTGACAGTACGGTTCGCGCATTCAACAGCTTTCTTATATATTACTGCAAAGTCTTCATTATTCTCACCTGTGCCGGGCATGTAGAGGTCGTCGAGGTCGTCGTCGCTGGTGTCGGAGTCGCGGAACACGCGGTCCACGAAGTCCCTTTGCCTCACAACTAGCCACAACTAGCTTGCTTACCCTGCGCCCTTAGAGTGCCTATAGAGTGCCCCTTAAAAGCTGGAACGGTTTGTAATAGTCTGCACACGACCGCTATGTCTATAAGACGCAAATTGCCAATGACAACACTATTGAACCTCTATATCTTCTAAAATATTTTACGTCTGTATCTATGGAGCAACTGTTCACGTTTTGTCAGTGCGGTGCGGGTCAATACGCGCATCCGGACGTAGGTGAGGGTTGCTGCGGTCGTTATATTACTCTAAAGTCTTCATTATTCTCACCTGTGCCGGGCATGTAGAGGTCGTCGAAGTCGTCGTGGTCGTAGAGGTCGTCGAGGTCGTCGTCGCTGGTGTCCGAGTCGCGGAACACGCGGTCCACGAAGTACCTGTGCCTCACAACTAGCTTGTTTATTATATATGACTCTAAAGTCTTCATTGTTCTCACCTGTGCCACGCGGTCCACGAAGTACCTGTGCCTCACAGCTAGCTTGCTTATATATACTCTAAAAAGTCTTCATTATTCTCACCTGTGCCGGGCATGTAAAGGTCGTCGAAGTCGTCGTGGTCGTAGAGGTCGTCGAGGTCGTCGTCGCTGGTGTCGGAGTCGCGGAACACGCGGTCCACGAAGTACCCAAGCCTCACAACTAGCTTGCTTATACAGGGTTATTTTTTAGTCAGTGCGCAAACTTTGCAGGATGTTTCTACTCGTGATTCTGAAGAACTTTTACTATGGGGCTACCTGCGAAATCTAAAAAAAATTTTTTGTTGTTCCATACATTTTTGCCGAGTAGGTATGAATTTTTATATGGAACATCCAAATTTTTTTTTGCGAATTCGCAGGTGGTCCCATAATAAAAGTTGTTAAGAATCACGAGTAGAAACACCCTGCAAAGTTTGCGCACTGACTAAAAAATAACCCTGTATATTACTCTGAAGTCTTCATTATTCTCACCTGTGCCGGGCATGTAAAGGTCGTCGAAGTCGTCGTGGTCGTAGAGGTCGTCGAGGTCGTCGTCGCTGGTGTCGGAGTCGCGGAACACGCGGTCCACGAAGTACCTGTGCCTCACAACTAGCCACAACTAGCTTGTTTACCTGTGCCCTATATATAAGTAAGCAATAGAGTACGCATATTGTGCAGCGTAAGCAGTTGCTCCCTAGAAACAGGCGTCAAATGTATGAGAAGTCATAGAGGTTCAATAGTGTTGTCAGTGATGTTTTGATACTGATGGACAGAGAGGTTGTGTTCTAACTACTGCGGATAGTTCTAACTTTTTGGGCACACTCTATAGCTTGCTTATATATTATACTCTAAGACTTTAAGTCTTCATTACTCTCACCTGTGCCGGGCATGTAAAGGTCGTCGAAGTCGTCGTGGTCGTAGAGGTCGTCGAGGTCGTCGTCGCTGGTGTCGGAGTCGCGGAACACGCGGTCCACGAAGTACCTGTGCCTTGCAACTAGCTTGCTTACCTGTGCCTTTACAGTATATATATAGGGTGAAATTTTACTAGTGACCGATAGCGAAAACACAGAACCAGCTGGTGATAAGGAACAACTTTCCCCAAGGAACATAGGTCGAAATAAGAAAAAAGCATTTGGACCTCCCATAGTAACAGAAATCAGCTGATCGGCAAGTTTGTATGGGAGGACCAAAAAATTTTTTCGTATTTCGACCTATGTTCCTTGGGGAAAGTTGTTCCTTATCACCAGCCGGTTCTGTGTTTTCGCTATCGGTCACTAGTAAAAATTCACCCTATATAAGCAAGCTATAGAGTGCGCATATCGGCCTGCGCCGTACTGTCAAAGCGTAAGCAGTTGCTGCTCCCTAGAAACAGGCGTCAAATGTATGAGAAGTCATAGAGGTTCAATAGTGTTGTCACTGATGTTTTGATACTGATAGACAGAGAGGTTGTGTTCTAATTACTGCGGACAGTTCTAACTTTTTGGGCGCATTCGCACTCTATAGCTTGCTTATATATACTTAAGACTTTAAGTCTTCATTATTCTTACCTGTGCCGGGCATGTAGAGGTCGTCGAAGTCGTCGTGGTCGTAGAGGTCGTCGAGGTCGTCGTCGCTGGTGTCCGAGTCGCGGAACACGCGGTCCACGAAGTACCTGTGCCTTACAACTAGCTTGCTTATACATGGAGTAACAGAAAGGGTATTACAAGCCGAATGGAGGTCAAGGTACTCATAAAACTGAACAACTTTCCATATGGAACATGGGACGAAATATGAAGAAAAAAAATTTGGACCTCCCATAGTTAATCAATCAGCTGATTGGGAATTTTGTATGGGAGGTCCAATTTATTTTTTCATATTTCGACCCATGTTCCATAGGGAAAGTTGTTTAAGGTCCTCCTTTCGGCTTGTTACACCCTTTCCGTTACTCCCGGTATATTACTCTAAAGTCTTCATTATTCTCACCTGTGCCGGGCATGTAGAGGTCGTCGAGGTCGTCGTCGCTGGTGTCGGAGTCGCGGAACACGCGGTCCACGAAGTCCCTGTGCCTTACAACTAGCTTGCTTACCTGTGACCTTAGAGTATATAAGCAAGCTATAGAGTGCGCCTAAAAAGTTAGAACGTTTTGTAGTCTGCACACAACCACTATGTCTATTAGTAGCAAATTGCCAATGACATCACTATTGAACCTCTATATCTTCTAAAACATTTTACGTCTGTATCTATGGAGCAACTGTTTACGTTTCGGCAGTACGGCGCGGGCTTCAATAGCTTTCTTATATATACTCTTAAGTATTCATTACTCTCACCTGTGCCGGGCAGGTAGAGGTCGTCGAAGTCGTCGTGGTCGTAGAGGTCGTCGAGGTCGTCGTCGCTGGTGTCGGAGTCGCGGAACACGCGGTCCACGAAGTCCCTGTACCTTACAACTAGCTACAACTAGCTTGCTTAGCTGTGGCTGTGCCTCACAACTAGCTTGCTTATATATTACTCTAAAGTGTTCATTACTCTCACCTGTGCCGGGCAGGTAGAGGTCGTCGAAGTCGTCGTGGTCGTAGAGGTCGTCGAGGTCGTCGTCGCTGGTGTCGGAGTCGCGGAACACGCGGTCCACGAAGTACCTGTGTCTTACAACTAGCTTGCTTATATAAGGTCCTATTAAATTCACTGCAAATATTTTAGGGGCAGATCAAAAAAAATATATGCATGTACTAGGCAAATTTTTAAAGAAATCTACACGCTAGTTTTCGAGAAAATTGCATTTAACTAAAAAAACACAAAACGAAAAAAGTGCACCCTGTTTGTCCTAGAAACTCACACATTGATGAATTTAAATTACGCGCCAAAAAAAGGTGCTGTGATTGGTTGGTTGTCAGTGTGCGTGCTGTGTAAGTGAATCCTGTCTACGTGGCGGAACGTCAGTCGGGTCAGTCAAAGGATGTTCACATAATTAATTAAAAAGTTTGTTTGAAAATGAAAAAAAAAACTAGCGTGTAGATTTTTTTGAAAATGCCTTGGATGTTTTTCTTATACATATTTACGCATGCCCTTAAAATATTTGCAGTGAATTTAATAGGACCTTATACAACGTGTTACAAAACAACCAATAAATCTCCCATACAAAGTGAGTTCATTTTGTATGGGAAGTACAATTTTTTTTCATATTTCGACCCATGTTCCATGGGGAAAGTTGTTCAGTTCCATGAGTACCTTGACCTCCTTTCAGCTTTATTAGTTGTTTTGTAACACCCAGTATATTAGTCTAGTCTTCATTGTTCTCACCTGTGCCGGGCATGTAGAGGTCGTCGAGGTCGTCGTCGCTGGTGTCGGAGTCGCGGAACACGCGGTCCACGAAGTACCTGTGCCTTACAACTAGCTTGCTTATATAGGGTGTAATTTTATTAGTGGCGGATCCGTTAAGGGTGTGTTAACACGCGGTCCACGAAGTACCTGTGCCTTACAACTAGCTTGTTTATATATTACTCTAAAGTCTTCATTGTTCTCACCTGTGCCGGGCATGTACAGGTCGTCGAAGTCGTCGTGGTCGTAGAGGTCGTCGAGGTCGTCGTCGCTGGTGTCGGAGTCGCGGAACACGCGGTCCACGAAGTACCTGTGCCTCACAACTAGCCACAACTAGCTTGTTTACCTGTGCCCTATATATAAGTAAGCAATAGAGTACGCATATTGTGCAGCGTAAGCAGTTGCTCCCTAGAAACAGGCGTCAAATGTATGAGAAGTCATAGAGGTTCAATAGTGTTGTCAGTGATGTTTTGATACTGATGGACAGAGAGGTTGTGTTCTAACTACTGCGGATAGTTCTAACTTTTTGGGCACACTCTATAGCTTGCTTATATATTATACTCTAAGACTTTAAGTCTTCATTACTCTCACCTGTGCCGGGCATGTAGAGGTCGTCGAGGTCGTCGTCGCTGGTGTCGGAGTCGCGGAACACGCGGTCCACGAAGTACCTGTGCCTTGCAACTAGCTTGCTTACCTGTGCCTTTACAGTATATATATAAGCAAGCTATAGAGTGCGCATATCGGCCCGCGCCGTACTGTCAAAGCGTAAGCAGTTGCTGCTCCCTAGAAACAGGCGTCAAATGTATGAGAAGTCATAGAGGTTCAATAGTGTTGTCACTGATGTTTTGATACTGATAGACAGAGAGGTTGTGTTCTAATTACTGCGGACAGTTCTAACTTTTTGGGCGCATTCGCACTCTATAGCTTGCTTATATATACTTAAGACTTTAAGTCTTCATTATTCTTACCTGTGCCGGGCATGTAGAGGTCGTCGAAGTCGTCGTGGTCGTAGAGGTCGTCGAGGTCGTCGTCGCTGGTGTCCGAGTCGCGGAACACGCGGTCCACGAAGTACCTGTGCCTTACAACTAGCTTGCTTATACATGGAGTAACAGAAAGGGTATTACAAGCCGAATGGAGGTCAAGGTACTCATAAAACTGAACAACTTTCCATATGGAACATGGGACGAAATATGAAGAAAAAAAATTTGGACCTCCCATAGTTAATCAATCAGCTGATTGGGAATTTTGTATGGGAGGTCCAATTTATTTTTTCATATTTCGACCCATGTTCCATAGGGAAAGTTGTTTAAGGTCCTCCTTTCGGCTTGTTACACCCTTTCCGTTACTCCCGGTATATTACTCTAAAGTCTTCATTATTCTCACCTGTGCCGGGCATGTAGAGGTCGTCGAGGTCGTCGTCGCTGGTGTCGGAGTCGCGGAACACGCGGTCCACGAAGTCCCTGTGCCTTACAACTAGCTTGCTTACCTGTGACCTTAGAGTATATAAGCAAGCTATAGAGTGCGCCTAAAAAGTTAGAACGTTTTGTAGTCTGCACACAACCACTATGTCTATTAGTAGCAAATTGCCAATGACAACACTATTGAACCTCTATATCTTCTAAAACATTTTACGTCTGTATCTATGGAGCAACTGTTTACGTTTCGGCAGTACGGCGCGGGCTTCAATAGCTTTCTTATATATACTCTTAAGTATTCATTACTCTCACCTGTGCCGGGCAGGTAGAGGTCGTCGAAGTCGTCGTGGTCGTAGAGGTCGTCGAGGTCGTCGTCGCTGGTGTCCGAGTCGCGGAACACGCGGTCCACGAAGTACCTGTGCCTCACAACTAGCTTGCTTATATAAGGTCCTATTAAATTCACTGCAAATATTTTAGGGGCAGATCAAAAAAAATATATGCATGTACTAGGCAAATTTTTAAAGAAATCTACACGCTAGTTTTCGAGAAAATTGCATTTAACTAAAAAAACACAAAACGAAAAAAGTGCACCCTGTTTGTCCTAGAAACTCACACATTGATGAATTTAAATTACGCGCCAAAAAAAAGGTGCTGTGATTGGTTGGTTGTCAGTGTGCGTGCTGTGTAAGTGAATCCTGTCTACGTGGCGGAACGTCAGTCGGGTCAGTCAAAGGATGTTCACATAATTAATTAAAAAGTTTGTTTGAAAATGAAAAAAAAAACTAGCGTGTAGATTTTTTTGAAAATGCCTTGGATGTTTTTCTTATACATATTTACGCATGCCCTTAAAATATTTGCAGTGAATTTAATAGGACCTTATACAACGTGTTACAAAACAACCAATAAATCTCCCATACAAAGTGAGTTCATTTTGTATGGGAAGTACAATTTTTTTTCATATTTCGACCCATGTTCCATGGGGAAAGTTGTTCAGTTCCATGAGTACCTTGACCTCCTTTCAGCTTTATTAGTTGTTTTGTAACACCCAGTATATTAGTCTAGTCTTCATTGTTCTCACCTGTGCCGGGCATGTAGAGGTCGTCGAGGTCGTCGTCGCTGGTGTCGGAGTCGCGGAACACGCGGTCCACGAAGTACCTGTGCCTTGCAACTAGCTTGCATATGTATCCTACTAATATTATAAAGGCGGATGTTTGTGTGTGTGTTTGTTACGACATCACGCAAAAACGGCTGATTAGATTGACATGAAACTTTGCAGAAATATAAAAAGGCATCTGGAATAACACATAGGATACTTTTTACCACGAAAAAATGTCTCATTCCCACGGGATCACGCATTTTCCAATATTTTTGAAATAGGTGGCGTGACTGAGCCGATTCGCGTCTTAAACGTTTTCGCCGAAAACTAACAGCGACATCTCTTGGCGAATAATGCTTTTTTCCCGCGGAACAATAGGTTGCAGCGGGTGAAACCGCTGACGGGCAGCTAGTATTACTCTAAAGGCTTCATTATTCTCACCTGTGCCGGGCATGTAAAGGTCGTCGAAGTCGTCGTGGTCGTAGAGGTCGTCGAGGTCGTCGTCGCTGGTGTCGGAGTCGCGGAACACGCGGTCCACGAAGTACCTGTGCCTTACAACTAGCTTGCTTATATATTACACTAAGTCTTCAATTCTCACCTGTTCCGAGCATGTAGAGGTCGTCGAAGTCGTCGTGTTATTAACGGTAGGCAGTAGTAAACACACAACCTCTCTCTGTAGCAAAACGCCCGAGGCCACACTATTGAACCTGTATATCTGCTCATTCATTTTACGTCTGTATCTATGAAGCATCTGCTTACGCATTCACAGTACGGCTTGGGTCGATAAGCGCATTCAATAGTTTTCTATATCCTCTTCTAAGTGTTTACTGTTGTCACCTATGCCGTTCTTATATACACTCTAAGTCTTTATTTTGCTTACCTGTGCCGGGCATGTAGAGGTCGTCGAGGTCGTCGTCGCTGGTGTCGGAGTCGCGGAACACGCGGTCCACGAAGTACCTGTGCCTCACAACTAGCTTGCTTATATATTACTCTATAAAGTCTTCATTATTCTCACCTGTGCCACGCGGTCCACGAAGTACCTGTGCCTTACAACTAGCTTGCATATATTATATTACTCTAAAGTCTTCATTACTCTCACCAGTGCCGGGCATGTAGAGGTCGAAGTCGTCGTGGTCGTAGAGGTCGTCGAGGTCGTCGTCGCTGGTGTCGGAGTCGCGGAACACTCGATCTACGAAGTCCGGACGTAAGTGTGGGTTGCTGCGGTCGTTGCAGCTGTCCACGGAGAGCAGTGGGTGCGTCGGGTACGACTCCTCCTGAGGGGAAAATGTTAGCATAATATACCAAGGAGCAGTAGTTTAACTCGACCACCTTTCCGCTTCAAACTATCTACGTATGTATGTAGGGATGTCAACATATTCGTTGTGCGAATCTTAATTCCACTGATTTCCATTTGGGTAACAAAATACTAAGTAAGTACTATCTAAATAGTACATGCAACCGTTGTTGGAGATTAAAGCGGGGCTCGACTGCGGCGGAACTACCAACAACTACGACGAGCGAGAGCTTACGATTCGTCGCGGGTGCTCCTGTACTCCTGTGTGCGTGCTACATCGGCATAGAGAGACTTACAGCACCGAAAAGTCGTAGCAGGTGCGTAGGCACCTACGAGCGTGTCGCTTTATACGTAGTGGACCTAGATTTTTTAGGCCAAGTGTGAATAAATCGATGCATTTCGCACTTCTCCGGCTCTTCGCGATGAGCCTGGGGAATCCGCGTTTGACCTGCGACATGTATAGTTACCGGATGCGCGGCGATGGTGCCGGCGAGACGCAGGCTGAGGGGCCGCGGGTGGTCGTTGAGCGCACGCACACACGCGCACACGATCTCCTCAGACACGTTGTATATGGTTGTGCTTGTATAGTTGGTTGGTTGTTATGTATAGTTGGTTGGTTGTGTATATGTACCGGATGCGCGGCGATGGTGCCGGCGAGGCGCAGACTAAGTGGTCTCGGATGGTCGTTGAGCGCACGCACACACGCGCACACGATCTCCTCGGACACGTTGTCGCAACCGCAGATGTCCAACTCCTGTATAATAGAAACATAGATTATATGTTAATGCCGGTTAAAAGAAACAAAAAGGCAGAAAAGGCATTGAACGTGAATGTAAGCCATAACATAATGCGAGCGCTGGGTAAATTGTTACTAAAAATTTTAGTGCGAGTACAACGACCACGGCGGAAGTAACCCACTCTATGCTGGTCTGAGTTCAGCATTTCGGCCATATTTCGCAAGTAACCCAAGGCCGCCTATTCCATCATAGGGGGTGCAGCAATCTGCCGGCATCGGAGCCCCTGTAGAATCAATACAGCGGTAGCTACGCCCATGCTATGGTTCTTTAGTTTGATGTTTACCTCCAGTTGTCGGCACGCGGCGACGGCGGTGGCTAAGGGCGCGGCGGTGATGGCGGCGTTGCCTCGCGCTGTCAAGCTCCGCAGCCGCTGGCAGCGCGCGACGCCCGCCACGCCGCTGTCTGTTAGCGCTGCTATGTAGGATATGTCCAGCCGCTGCAGCGCTGTACAGCTGTAGCAGACTGCTATGGTTAGTTTGTGTCGTGATGTTTACCTCTAGTTGTCGGCACGCGGCGACGGCGGTGGCTAAGGGCGCGGCGGCGATGGCGGCATTGCCTCTTGCTGTCAAACTCCGCAGCCGCTGGCAGCGTGCGACCCCCGCCACGCCGCTGTCCGTTAGCGCGGCTATGTAGGATATGTCCAGCCGCTGCAGCGCTGAACAGCTGTAGCAGACTGCTATGGTTGTTTAGTTTGATGTTTACCTCTAGTTGTCGGCACGCGGCAACGGCGGTGGCTAAGGGTGCGGCGGTGATGGCAGCATTGCCTCGCGCTGTTAAGCTCCTCAGCCGCTGGCAGCGCGCGACGCCCGCCACGCCGCTGTCTGTTAGCGCCGCTATGTAGGATATATCCAGCCGCTGCAGCGCTGTACAGCTCTTGCAGACCGCTATGGTTGTTTAGTTTCGTGATGTTTACCTCTAGTTGTCGGCACGCGGCGACGGCGGTGGCTAAGGGCGCGGCGGTGATGGCGGCGTTGCCTCTTGCTGTCAAGCTCCGCAGCCGCTGGCAGCGCGCGACGCCAGCCACGCCGCTGTCCGTTAGCGCCGCTATGTAGGATATGTCCAGCCGCTGCAGCGCTGTACAGCTCTTGCAGACTGCTATGGTTGTTTAGTTTTGTGCTGTTTACCTCTAGTTGTCGGCACGCGGCGACGGCGGTGGCTAAGGGCGCGGCGGTGATGGCGGCATTGCCTCGCGCGGTTAAGCTCCTCAGCCGCTGGCAGCGCGCGACGCCCGCCACGCCGCTGTCTGTGAGAGGCTGCTATGTAGGATATGTCCAGCCGCTGCAGCGCTGTACAGCTCTTGCAGACTGCTGTGGTTGTTTAGTTTGATGTTCACCTCTAGTTGTCGGCACGCGGCGACGGCGGTGGCTAAGGGCGCGGCGGTGATGGCCGCGTTGCCTCTTGCTGTGAGACTCCTCAGCAGCTGGCAGCGCGCGACGCCCGCCACGCCGCTGTCCGTGAGCGCGGCTATGTAGGATATGTCCAGCCGCTGCAGCGCTGTACAGCTCTTGCAGACTGCTATGGTTGTTTAGTTTCGTGATGTTTACCTCTAGTTGTCGGCACGCGGCGACGGCGGTGGCTAAGGGCGCGGCGGTGATGGCGGCATTGCCTCTTGCAGTCAAGCTCCGCAGCCGCTGGCAGCGCGCGACGCCCGCCACGCCGCTGTCCGTTAGAGCTGCTATGTAGGATATGTCCAGCCGCTGCAGCGCTGTACAGCTCTTGCAGACTGCTATGGTTGTTTAGTTTCGTGATGTTTACCTCTAGTTGTCGGCACGCGGCGACGGCGGTGGCTAAGGGCGCGGCGGTGATGGCGGCATTGCCTCTTGCAGTCAAGCTCCGCAGCCGCTGGCAGCGCGCGACGCCCGCCACGCCGCTGTCCGTTAGAGCTGCTATGTAGGATATGTCCAGCCGCTGCAGCGCTGTACAGCTCTTGCAGACTGCTATGGTTATTTAGTTTCGTGATATTTACCTCTAGTTGTCGGCACGCGGCGACGGCAGTGGCTAAGGGCGCAGCGGTAATAGCCGCGTTGCCTCTTGCTGTCAAGCTCCTCAGCCGCTGGCAGCGCGCGACGCCCGCCACGCCGCTGTCCGTTAGCGCGGCTATGTAGGATATGTCCAGCCGCTGCAGCGCTGTACAGCTCTTGCAGACTGCTATGGTTGTTTAGTTTCGTGATGTTTACCTCTAGTTGTCGGCACGCGGCGACGGCAGTGGCTAAGGGCGCGGCGGTGATGGCGGCGTTGCCTCGCGCTGTCAAGCTCCGCAGCCGCTGGCAGCGCGCGACGCCCGCCACGCCGCTGTCTGTTAGCGCGGCTATATAGGATATGTCCAGCCGCTGCAGCGCTGTACAGCTCTTGCAGACTGCTATGGTTGTTTAGTTTGATGTTTACCTCTAGTTGCCGGCACGCGGCGACGGCGGTGGCTAAGGGCGCGGCGGTGATGGCCGCGTTGCCTCTTGCTGTGAGACTCCTCAGCCGCTGGCAGCGCGCGACGCCCGCCACGCCGCTGTCTGTTAGCGCAGCTATGTAGGATATGTCCAGCCGCTGCAGCGCTGTACAGCTCTTGCAGCTATGGTTGTTTAGTTTCGCAATGTTTACCTCTAGTTGTCGGCACGCGGCGACGGCGGTGGCTAAGGGCGCGGCGGTGATGGCGGCGTTGCCTCTTGCTGTCAAACTCCGCAGCCGCTGGCAGCGCGCGACGCCCGCCACGCCGCTGTCTGTTAGAGCGGCTATGTAGGATATGTCCAGCCGCTGCAGCGCTGTACAGCTCTTGCAGACTGCTATGGTTATGTTTCGTGATGTTTACCTCTAGTTGTCGGCACGCGGCGACGGCGGTGGCCAAGGGCGCGGCGGTGATGGCGGCGTTGCCACGAGCTGTCAAACTCCGCAGTCTCTGGCAGCGCGCGACGCCCGCCACGCCGCTGTCTGTTAGCGCTGCTATGTAGGATATGTCCAGCCGCTGCAGCGCTGTACAGCTCTTGCAGACCGCTATGATTCCCTCGTCGCCGACACCTGTTATTGACAATTCTATTTTACTTTTGAAGTTTACAGTTCTGGATTTCAAAGAGAAAATTTTGCACTACAAATTTTCTCTTTTTAAAGTTTGAACTAGACTGTGACTTTCTTAAAGAGAATCTTATAATTCCTACTGAGAATTAAATACTTTGATTTTGATTTTTGGGTGTAAACGCAATTCAGAGCCTTTTTTCCTTCTCAGTTAAACGCTGTACGTATTTTTAGATATTAATTCAATAGGATTGCGTTTTTTTTTAAGTTAATTCTATTTTCTAAGTAGCTAAGAAAAGTTTTTCAAAGCATTAAGTTTAGCATGCGCACAGTAAAATATACAGCATCAAAGAATTCGCAGTAATGCAGAAAACTGAACTATAACTATAAGAATCTGCTAAGTGAGTTAAAAATGCTAAATAATTCACCTAAAAGTGGTTTCAGGATGTTATTCCGTATCGTTTTTCCTATAAAATAATTAAACTCTACCAGATCTCTAACCTCTTCGCAGGCATGTACGTAGACAAAATCATAAAAACGTTAAACTCCGCTGAGCAAAGTAAAACAACATAGATAGCGAGAAAAAGAGTTATCAGTGATATTCATATTTCCAAAGAAATATCCATATTTTGCACATGGATGGGAAAGGGCGTTTTTTGAAGATACTAAACACTGTTCTTTTAGTAAACAGCGATATGGCGTTGTACACTGCTATTAGGCGCGTCCAAGCTGCTTGCGTGCTCATTGCCTCGCGCGGAAATACGCACGTGCGCAGTCGAGCCAAGTTCGGCCCAATCTGGTCGCCTAAATAAATTAAAACGCAAATTTCTGAGGCGCGTAGGTTTTGGATTGTCCGTACGGACAATAGTAAAAGAATAAAATTCGCTTAATTTGAAGTGAACTTCGCATACGATCGGCTCGTCCGTAGTTCGTACAACCGGAATGAGGCAGCGGACACCCTTACAGTCCCAATCGTGTGAAAAACATGGCATCTACCTAGCTATCAAAGCATAGAAACGATTTCAGTTTTCAGATAATAATAAAATGTTGGCTTGCCACTAAGCAGACTTTAGAGCAACACCGATAACATGCCCACACAACAAATAGTGGTATAAAATACTCATGAAATTGAATGAGTACAGTGTAATTTTTAGTAAAGCCAATTGTATACTAGCAGATATTTAAATATAACTTTCCAGTATAAAGGAGAATGACCATTCCTGGTCTCAAAATGCGTCGGGCATCACAAATCAAATTAAACTGATATTAAAGTCATTTTTTAACGAATAATAGACACGGCTATTGTCGCATAAAAAAGGGAAAATTAACTAAGGTGTGAACCTTTTTTACACTGATTAGCGAACATAACGAATTTAGAACTAAATACACGAAAAAGAGTAAAATTTCATCACTTTTGTTCACAGATTAACTTCTTTTGACTTTATAATTATTTTACTTTAGACTTTACACCAAGAACTACAAGATTAACAGTATGAGCATCCATTCTTTCGTGGGCATGTTCCTTTTTCTTTTCTCTTTAACTATTTTCTAATGTAAGCAACAAATCAGATGATATTATATTTTTAAGATATTATTGAATAAATGTCTATTTTGCAGAGTAAGTAGAGCAACATTTAAGATTTTTTAAATAGCGTTTGGTCTATTTAGCCATAGTACAGATTTGATACGTAGGAATATGTCTGAATATGTATTTATAGGAATTTGTCGGTATTCTGAAAATAATAAAATATTACTAACAACAGGTGCTTGAACCAAAATTTTGAAAATATTATTTCAATTTCATGAATACGTTGAAGAAATAACTTGTAATATTATTATGTACCTTTCTTAATTTCGAAAGGTCTCATACGGTTATAGTAACTTTCAGTAACCGGTGCTTGAAAATGCCAGCGCACTGCTCCGCCATATCACAAGGAAAAAATAGAAATTATCAATAGTAAGTAGGCGAATGACACTAATGTATATTATGTATTATGTTTTATCTATCTACATCTAATACCTATAATTGGGATTTTGTAAATGATTACAACAATATTCATGTAATTTCTTATACCCCTGCAGGTTTGGATCTACGTAGTAGGGTTCATTTTCAAAAAAACACTGTGTACATCAAAGAAAGCTGAGAATTGCTCGGTCAACTAGCTACTTTTTATTATTTTGCTTTTCCCCTGCATAGACCTAAATGATGATAACAAAATCGTTCACATATGGATGGATAAGGTTTTATAGTATCTCAATTGGTAAATGTATGAACAGTACTGATCTTCTAAAAATCCTATTGTAGTTAGTTCCTATTCTTAATTGTCGTTCTAGTGTATTTATACGATACTAAAAATTTAATTATTAAGTATCTAAATAATACTCAATTTATACTTAAATAATACTCAATTTTATAGCAAGAAACTTGAACAGAGATTAGTCGTAAAAATATAAAATTCAGACTTACCGACATGCGGGAAACTTTTCCTTGAGTTACAACTGGAGATGTTGAGCGTATGCAGCTTATGGCAAGACTGTGCTACTTGCTTCAACACGGCGTTGGTTATGTAGATATTTCTGCTCAAATTCAACGACTTTAGCTCAGTAAGCGTTGAAATAGCTTCGCAAAACGCTTCGTTGGCTAGCGGCGCCATACACATTTCGACCGATGTGTATTCGCTGAGTGAAAGATCCTCGAGTTTTGGCAGCTTTTTGAGTATCATCGGTATGATTTTCCACATGGTGATCGGACAGACGTCCAGTTTGAGTGAGGTTATGTTCGGCAGGTTTTCTATGGCTGCGCTAAGTACGGTGCCCTGCGGAAAAAATTGAATAAATTTAATTTCATTTTAGTTACAAGTAGTTTCTTTTCAGTCAGTGGGTACCAATGATTCGGCACCAATCAGTGTAAATGGTGAGAACATAGAGCAAGTTCAGCGGTTTACTTATCTGGGAAGCGTGGTTGACCCTCAAGGAGGTGCAGAAGCTGACGTAGAAGCACGAATTAATAAAGCGAGAGCTGCTTTTGCGCAGTTGAAACCAGTCTGGACCTCATCAGTAATCACACGACGCACTAAAATTAGAATCTTCAACTCTAACGTGAAGTCGGTCCTCTTGTATGGGTGCGAAACATGGCTCGTCAAAAATGAAATCAGTAGTAGGCTCCAGGTCTTCATAAATAAATGTCTAAGACGCATTCTGGGAATACACTGGCCACGAACCATCAGCAATACCAAGCTTTGGGAACTGACTGATCAAAAACCAGTCGAGAAAGAGATCCGATTGCGGAAGTGGCGCTGGATTGGGCATGTGCTTCGAAAGCCCGAAACCCACATCGCTAAGCAAGGTTTCGTCTGGCAGTCCTCTGGCAAAAGAAGGCCCGGCCGCCCTCGAACAACGTGGCGGCGCTCAGTGGACAAGGAGGCTGCATCCACTGGACTTGGCTGGAAGGAGCTGGAGGATGTCGCCCAAGATCGAGAGAAGTGGAGAATTCTTCTGAGAGCCCTATGTCCCTAGTGAGGGATAACAGGATTCCATCATCATCATCAGTGGGTACCAATTACATTCCTACTGTTTGTTAAAATACCTACAGGTGAAATTTTACTAGTGACCGATAGCGAAAACTCCAGCTAGTGATAAGGAACAACTTTCCCCAAGGAACATAGGAAGAAATATAAAAAAAAAATTTTACCTCCCATACAAAATTGCCCATCAGCTGATTTGTGTTACTATGGGAGGGCCAAAATTATTTATTCGTATTTCGACCTATGTTTGTTAGGAAAAGTTGTTCCTTATCACCAGCTCGTTCTGAGTTTTCGCTATCGGTCACTAGTAAAATGCAACCCTAATATTGATAGGAAGCAATGTTTGCCAATAAACGACTCGGTGTCCCATTCGAAGAAAAAGAATATTTGCTAATAAACAGCCATGCAGTTTAGCGGACTTATAATTATTTTTATTTAGAAATTCTGGCTCTGAACCTATTTTTTCTTACCTGTAGGCTATAGCAGTTGTAGAACGCGAGCTGCGTGAGTTTGGGCGGCTGCGCGCCGGTGAGGAACAGCCCGGTCACGTGCGTGTTGTTCGCGACTGTTAGCGACTCGATGCAGGAATCAGCTGTTGCTCACCTGTAGGCTATAGCAGTTGTAGAACGCGAGCTGCGTGAGTTTGGGCGGCTGCGCGCCGGTGAGGAACAGCCCGGTCACGTGCGTGTTGTTCGCGACTGTTAGCGACTCGATGCAGGAATCAGCTGTTGCTCACCTGTAGGCTATAGCAGTTGTAGAACGCGAGCTGCGTGAGTTTGGGCGGCTGCGCGCCGGTGAGGAACAGCCCGGTCACGTGCGTGTTGTTCGCGACTGTTAGCGACTCGATGCAGGAATCAGCTGTTGCTCACCTGTAGGCTATAGCAGTTGTAGAACGCGAGCTGCGTGAGTTTGGGCGGCTGCGCGCCGGTGAGGAACAGCCCGGTCACGTGCGTGTTGTTCGCGACTGTTAGTGACTCGATGCAGGAGTCGGCTTTCACTAGGTGCACCAGGCTTGTGTCCGTCAACTGCGACAAATAAACAAGTCATGACTAATAACTTTATAATTTAGAAATTTAAAAAGAGTTACAGTGGTTTAAAGAAACGCACATACATACATGAACCCTCAAAACATTACACTCCTCTTTTTTGTGGGCAGTCGTTTAAAAGAAATAAGAATTTGGCTAATAGATTTAAGTTTATGTGACCTGCATGAATTTTTTAATACTGATTTTGCACGCTGATCTAAGTTAGCAGAATAGAGAACACTATATTGTAAATACCAACTTTTAATACCCATTCTATGCAAATAAAGAATCTTGAATCATTTCATTAGAACCTTACAGAGCTTCTTCTTTTGACGAGCTATTAAGAATATATAAAATAACCAAGGTGTTGGAATTTGGATTAAATATTATAATATAAAAGTCTATCGTAATTTGGAGTGATAGCCAGTCAGTCAATTTGTGACTACAATGTTTGATTACACAGTTTTTGATAGATCATCAAATATTTATGTAACATGGCCAGTCTATTTAGGCTGCCAACGATTACGATAGTATCTGTATCTGTAAGGGCCCGTGCCTGAATATCACATTTAATACAAGCCCTTATAAGGAGCCGTTTTATGCCGGCTTAGAATAGCATTACCCCATTTCTTTCCTGTGTGTGTCGTAAGAAGCGACTAAAGGACTCGAGGGTTTCATGTGTATTGCAATTTTAGGCAAAAGGCTGACAACCTGTCACTATAGCGATACACGACAATAACTAAAACGGCCCTCAATAGTCATGGTCCTTAGCAAAAAAATACTGTTTTGCCGGCACAGTTGATGCCGCTTTGCTCAGTGATACTAGGGACCATTGTGAATGATTCCATCCGAGGAAATGAAAAATCCATCCACTGGATTTCAAGATGGCGGACCTTCGTTTTTTTGTATGGCACTAAAAAAATAATTCTTCTGGAGCCCATCGTGCGGGGTAACAAATGAAAGGGCTAGACGAGACAATTTCAAAAATATATCGTTTTAATACATTTCCGTTGCCATCTTAGAAAAAAATCAAGTTACATTTTTAAAAGTAGTCAAAACAAAACATGCCAAGTTTGAGGTCCAGTAGGTACAAAATGGCTGACATATAGTTTCATAAAAGTATGCCAAATGATCCACCATATCCTTAACTCCAACGTGACGATAGGAATTTTGAATGCAATGGAAAGTAGATCATTGGGAACTGCAGTAGGTTAGTAAGAACTGCTTGTGCGCCTCCATAAATGATTAAGATGCAATTCTCCTCATGATTACTTCTACACTTAAAGCTAGATTATGATGTGCCGGATCATTTTGAATCTTCGGGCACGTTTGTGCCCCCGCCAAGTCGAGTAAAAAGTGGCTTTGCCGTACCATATTTCTCTTAAAGCAGTTTCGGCCAAAGTTGAGATCCCTTCAACGATATGTTGGATAAAAATAGATATATTTAATTTAGCAGATATAGAAGCTCTAAATGGAGTAAAATACTTAAATTTAAGAATAGAAAAAATACAATTAACTATGTGATTCTATGTGAATACACAGGATTACCATTTTAAATTTACAGCGAAACAGCATTCATTGCAGTTTAAATTGTAGAATCATGTTAGTGTTTAGTGTACCTATATATACCTATTTTATTTATTTATTTTATTTGTTTAGGAAAACTAACAGCTACTAATACACGAATACTTAAAACTAATACAATTCACAAAGCCAATTACAGGTTTTCACAAATACATAACGAAGTAGAAATTTTAAGAATCACACTTAATAATACAAATTTGAATAGGTAATAAATACGGGTGCTTGGAAGCTCGATGCGAAGCCTTAAGGAGGTGGTAGAACGGCTCTCAAAGAACAATCTGAACAATACCTGTCATGAAATACAATGATTCTAAAGTTATTTCGTACCGACGACGTCGTGGATTGCACAACGTTTCTGGTGAAGTAGTGGACTTGGCTGTCTTTAACAAAATATATCTTGCAAGTAGTAAGTATTTAATTTCGCTCGCTCAAATAGGCCATATTTGACAACTTTCAGATATAAGGTTATTTTTCTTTGATGATGTGTTTTTTAGTATGGGCTGTCAAATATGCCCATTGGAACGACCGTACTCGAAGTTAATATTTTATGTACGAAAACTCTCATTTTTTTGCGGTAGATGTACCTAATGAATGGTGAGACTTGCTTTTTTTTGAGTTGTGTTTTGATGGTATCTCATATCTTTACATAAGGCTTTTTTGATCTCACTTCGTTCATATACCTAGGTATTATGGTCCGTCGAATGAGTAACAGATTCAAGGGAATTGAATGAATTTATGAAATATTGAATGTTTTTTTAATGACTGTTTGGGTCCTTAACACACAGGTTTCAAATGTTATCCAAAATATCGGTGTTTTGGGTGTCGAAATTGGCCTGAACTGTTTCGAGAGAAACAATTTTATTTAAATTAATCATTTATTGTAGGTACCTACACAAAAAAATTCAGGGCAAATACAAAAATAAAAACGATACTACTTATTTCTAACATGAATTTTTCTTACAGCCCTACTAAACTGAGATAGCATTCATGAGTAGAGCAACATGGTACCTATGGCAAATACGCTTTTTACTCGACTTGGCGGGGGCACAACCGTGCCCACAGATTCAAAATGATCCGGCACATCATAATCTAGCTTTAAGTGTAAAAGCAATCATGAGAAGAATTACATCTTAAACATTTATGAAGGCGCACAAGCAGTTCTTACTAACCTATTGCAGTTTCCAATGATCTACTTTCGATTGCAAAACATACATTAAATCTAAGTATTTTCAAAATTCCTTTCGTTACGTTAGAGTTAAGGATATGGTGGATCATTTGGCATACTTTTATGAAACTATATGTCAGCCATTTTGTACCTACTGGACCTCAAACTTGGCATGTTTTGACTACTTTTAAAACTGTAACTTGATTTTTTTCTAAGAGGGCAACTGAAATGTATTAAAACGATATATTTTTGAAATCGTCTCGTCTAGCCTTTTCATTTGATACCCCACACGATGGGCTCCAGAAGAATTATTTTTTTAGTGCCATACAAAAAAACGAAGGTCCGCCATCTTGAAATCCAGTGGATGGATTTTTCATTTCCTCGGATGGAATCATTCACAATGGTCCCTAGTATCACTGAGCAAAGCGGCATCAACTGTGCCGGCAAAACAGCTTTCGGGTGATATTTGACCGTACCCGCTTAGACTACAAATATTTGTCAGAGGTGGCGATAACGACCGTATTTTTACGGCCATTGACGCTCTGCCTACGAAAGGCGTGATGTATGTATGTATTATATGAAGCAAATTAAAAATAACAGTGGTACTTATCGCAACATTTGTAAATTTACCTTATTACAGGATACAAATGACAGGTTTTTGAGGTTCTTGCAGCCATAAATAAGAGGGTTCCAATTCTTGGTGTGCATGCTGACAACCTGCAAAAGAAAAACAAATATAGGTAAAAGGATTCCCATTAAAATAATACGGCAACGAGTAAAAACGCTGGGCGTACATAAAGAATCAATATCCCTACCCTACCCTACCCTACCCTTATTCCAAATAAGTTGAGTACGGCGCCATATGTTTTATTAGAGCACAATATCATGTAGCAAAAGGATTTGGCAATGTTTTGTAACGGCCGCATGTTTGACGTCAACCTTCTTTGGGAATGCTAATGTAGGAGGTATCGCGTGTAGGTGGTATCACCGCCACCATCATCATCATCATCATATCGTATGGCAATCCCTGCCTGGATCAAACATCTATGTCAAGGGTTTTTAGCCAGCTCTCTGCGTAGGGAGTGAACCGCCACCGTGGGGTTTACCGACAGTGGCGGATCCAGGGGGGGGTCATGGGGGTCATGACCCCTGAGCCGGGCCCAGGACCTTGACTAATAGGTTATATTATTGTTTGCATATTGACAATGTCTTTTTTGTCAATGTAAAACACGAGATTCCATTCAACTACAAAACATAATGGCAAAATCGTCGACTTCATTCGGCCATCGTCCTAATTTTGGATAATCGATTTTGGCCGAAATCCTAATGGGAACGAGGAGTGGAGAGGTACGTTATGCACCTCCCCCTGATTTGTTAAGGGTAGAGTTGGACGCCCTGAGGCATCGGACGCCCTGAAGGATGGGGTAGCGTCAGACAGACAGCCTGAACAGCAGGATTGCCTCAGTTGACCTGAAGACAGACACCATAAGAGCAGGATGTACCACTGGACGCTTGGGAGGACGGGAGGTAGCGTGAGACGGCCTGGACGGCAGGGGGTATCGTCGGACGCCCAGGAAATTCAACGCCCGCCATCTTTTGTCCTCCAGAGTGTCCGACGCTACCCACGCCCGTCAAGGCGTCCGACGCTACCTCCCACCCTCCAGTACGTCCAAAGCTACCTCCTAAGAGGCCTTAGGGTGTATGCCGCTACCTCCAACCCTCCAGGAATGCCTTTTACGGCAAGGGGTAGCGTCGGAAGCCCAGGAAAACCAACGCCCGCCACTTTTCATCCACCAGAGTGTCCGACACCACCTACGTCGCTACGACGCTACTTTGTAACACAATAGTAGATACGACGCTACCCCTTCCCGACTACGGCGTCCCTGGAGGGTTGGAGGTAGCGTCAGTCACCCTGAAAGGCAAGAGGTAGCGTTGCAGGTGCTGTAGGGTGGGAGGTAGCGTCGGCCGCCCTGAAGGGCGTGGGTAGCGACGGACACTCTGGAGGATAAAAGATGGCGGTGGTTGGATTTTCTGGGACGCTACCCCCTGTCCTCCAGGGCGTCCGACGCTACCTCCGATCCTCCAGAGCGTCCGAGGCAGTCCTGCTGTTCAGGCTGTCTGATGTTACCCCCTGCCCTTCAGGGTGTCCAACTCTATCCTTAACAGATATGCATAAAATACCTCTTCACTCCTCGCTCCCCCGAAATGCAAAAAAAACCATAAGACTAAAGAAATCTAGGATTTCGGCCAAAATCCTAGGTTTTTGGCCTGCCTCAGGAGGGTTATGTTTTTCGTGAGCCTGTATGTTAGTACCTATAAAATTGTCTATGTGACCCCCCCCCTGAGCCAAGGCTGGATCCGCCGGTGTTTACCGATCATAATAGTCGAGAGATATTCAGCCGAGGTCAAAAACTTTACGGCGTCTTTTACAAAACACCTTGAGTCGTCGTTGGT
Organism: Phthorimaea operculella; assembly: GCA_024500475.1. Classification (NCBI taxonomy): domain Eukaryota; kingdom Metazoa; phylum Arthropoda; class Insecta; order Lepidoptera; family Gelechiidae; genus Phthorimaea; species Phthorimaea operculella. The sequence continues at coordinate 3,714,635 of JANFCV010000002.1, read as the reverse complement.
CGTTGAGCGCGGAGCAGCAATGTATACAACACACTGTATACAACATCATGTATACCTTGAACTGACGATGAAACACCGCTTCATGTCTTTTGCGAATGTGAGGCACTTGTGTAAACAAGAAGTCGGACTACGGGTGGTCACTTGCATTGCAGTCCCCGAGAGAAGTCCCAAACAGATCGTGGCATTCTCGAAAATGGTCCGACCGGATGAGGTAATTTAACCAAAAGAGTCAGCCACAATAGATCTGCAAAGGTCGCAGTGGCTATTGGTCTGATCAGGACCAACCCCTTCTACTAAAGTAATAATAATACCTTGAGCTCCTCGAGGTTGGGGCAGAACTTGCCGACGGAGTGCGCGGTGCGGTCGTTGAGCGCGGAGAAGTGGTGGTCGATGTGGAGTCGCAGCAGGCACGGGCCCAGCCGCTGCAGCACTGTCACACCTTGTATACAACACCCTGTATACAACACCCTGTATACAACACCCTGTATACAACACCCTGTATACAACACCCTGTATACAACACCCTGTATACAACACCCTGTATACAACACCCTGTATACAACACCCTGTATACAACACCCTGTATACAACACCCTGTATACAACACCCTGTATACAACACCCTGTATACAACACCCTGTATACAACACCCTGTATACAACACCCTGTATACAACACCCGGTATACAACACCCTGTATACAACACCCTGTATACAACACCCTGTATACAACACCCGGTATACAACACCCTGTATACAACACCCTGTATACAACACCCTGTATACAACACCTTGTATACAACACCCTGTATACAACACCTTGTATACAACACCTTGTATACAACACCCTGTATACAACACCTTGTATACAACACCCTGTATACAACACCCTGTATACAACACCCTGTATACAACACCCTGTATACAACACCCTGTATACAACACCCTGTATACAACACCCTGTATACAACACCCTGTATACAACACCCTGTATACAACACCCTGTATACAACACCCTGTATACAACACCCGGTATACAACACCCTGTATACAACACCCTGTATACAACACCCTGTATACAACACCCGGTATACAACACCCTGTATACAACACCCTGTATACAACACCCTGTATACAACACCTTGTATACAACACCCTGTATACAACACCTTGTATACAACACCTTGTATACAACACCCTGTATACAACACCTTGTATACAACACCCTGTATACAACACCCTGTATACAACACCCTGTATACAACACCCTGTATACAACACCCTGTATACAACACCCTGTATACAACACCCTGTATACAACACCCTGTATACAACACCCTGTATACGACACCCTGTATACGACACCCTGTATACGACACCCTGTATACAACACCCTGTATACAACACCCTGTATACAACACCCTGTATACAACACCCTGTATACAACACCCTGTATACAACACCCTGTATACAACACCCTGTATACAACACCCTGTATAAAACACCCTGTATACAACACCCTGTATACAACACCCTGTATACAACACCCTGTATACAACACCCTGTATACAACACCCTGTATACAACACCCTGTATACAACACCCTGTATACAACACCCTGTATACAACACCCTGTATACAACACCCTGTATACAACACCCGGTATACAACACCCTGTATACAACACCCTGTATACAACACCCTGTATACAACACCCTGTATACAACACCCTGTATACAACACCCTGTATACAACACCCTGTATACAACACCCTGTATACAACACCCTGTATACAACACCCGGTATACAACACCCTGTATACAACACCCTGTATACAACACCCTGTATACAACACCCTGTATACAACACCCTGTATACAACACCCTGTATACAACACCCTGTATACAACACCCTGTATACAACACCCTGTATACAACACCCTGTATAAAACACCTTGTATACAACACCCTGTATACCTTGAGCTCCTCGAGGTTGGGGCAGAACTTGCCGACGGAGTGCGCGGTGCGGTCGTTGAACCCAAACAGATCGCGGTATCCCCTTAACCAAAGGGCAGCCACAATAGATCTGCAAAGGTTGCAGTGGCTGTTGGTCTGACCAGGACCAACCGCTTCTACTAAAACAATAATAATACCTTGAGCTCCTCGAGGTTGGGGCAGAACTTGCCGACGGAGTGCGCGGTGCGGTCGTTGAGCGCGGAGAAGTGGTGGTCGATATGGAGTCGCAGCAGGCACGGGCCCAGCCGCTGCAGCACCGTCACTCCTTGTATAGAACACCTTGTAACAACACCTTGTCTATAAAACACCTTGTATAAAACACCCTGTATACCTTGAGCTCCTCGAGGTTGGGACAGAACTTCCCTACGGAGTGCGCGGTGCGGTCGTTGAGCGCGGAGAAGTGGTGGTCGATGTGGAGTCGCAGCAGGCACGGGCCCAGCCGCTGCAGCACGCGGCGCAGCACCGCCGTCGTCAGCGTCACGCCCGTGTGCTGCCACCACGACGTCTTGAACATGCGGATACCTGCCAAGGAAATGTTTCAAATGAAGTCCAAAACAGTCCAGTTGAAAATCGCACAAGTCCTCTTTTTGATTAGTTGTAAAAACAATCGTACCTATTGAAAAAGAAAATTCAACTGTCGTGATATTTGACTTAAGAAACTTCTTGAACTTGACCATTTAGGACATTTAAATGGGACCCCCATCAAGGAGCATTCATTAATTAATCAAGCAATAACTCTAGTAATACTGTAGTAACTGCAGCTGACTGATATCATCACAAATCACATTATTACGTTTTCATCAGACAAATTTTACAACCAATCTTAGCACTGTACTGTTGAAATATCTTGCTCCCTTCCCTCAAAATGAGAGCAGACTTGATGTAGCGCTGCACTGTTGAAATTCCGAGCTTGTTGCGCTGATAATGCATATTCTGCCTGGGTGGAGCAGTTTAGTGCCCCTTTCGCCTTAATATACTATGATTCATGTATTATGTTGTAATGTTTGTGATGATGATGGAAGGTGGAAACATAATCTGAAACTCTAAACAAAAGGCAGTAAAATGGACTTCTTACCCATAAGATACTCTTGCACCATATTCTGCCAGCTCCTACTGACTCGCTCGGAGCGTATGAGGTCTCGTATGGGCACGTAGCTGAGTATGTGGCTCAAACAGTCTGAGTTCAGGATGTCTAGGATGTTGTATGTTGGTTCTGTCTCTTCTTCTTCTTCCTGGCTCTGCAAAGGGTTTATTGGAAGTTAGGGAAACAATTTGGACCTTTTTCAACATTAGAGAAGTAAAATTTTTACAACTCAGCATCTTAGAATTTGAATGAAAAAATAATGGAAAGACTTATAATGGAACTTCTATTTCTTAAAACCGAAAGTCGCAACCATGTCTGCATATTTATTTCCTCTTTCTTTCTTACCGGCGTTGTACTTACGACTGATGGTTGTTGATCATCTGTTTCAGTACTTGGTTCTGCATTTTCTGATGAAGTTTCAGGAATTGCTGAAAAGAAAGTATTTTAAATGTAAGCCCAATATCCCTGAAATAAATTATGGAGACAAATGCTGACTTATCTTTAACATAATAACTTAGTACGGTAACGATTTAGTCGCGGCACGTCCAGACTGGGCAAACAGCCTCTCTCGACGAGTACCTGGACTACAGCGATATTTTTGCGCAACAATATCGCTTTATATGTTCTCAAATAAAAACATTGTTGTTAGACTCCTTACAAACACTATAAAAGCAAGTAATAAACCAATAGCCGCGTCGAGATATGGAGCAGCCTCACGTGCTTAAGCGCTTGCTGCTCAGCTCAGTACGACGCAAGACTGCTCGCTTGGTGGTGACCATTTCTAAATAAAATCGCCAAGTGCGAGTCGGACTCACGCACGAAGTGTGCCGTACCATAGTATAATAATTGCCCTCCTTATTATTATTTTCATTCTATTCTTTAGTATCTGTTGTCGTAGCAAATATTCATAGTAACACATATTCTGTGAAAATTTCAACTCTCTAAATATTACGGTTTATACTGCCTGGTGACTGACAGACAGACAGCGAAGTCGCAGTAATAGGGTTTCCTTTTCACCCTTTAATTATCACCCTAAAAATAAGTCTCCAATTCCCCCTTCATTTGTAGAGCATGCGGAAAGTCATGCCGCTCCCGTATCGGCTTATACATCCATGAAAAATCTTGCCTCAGACACATGTCATGAATAAATCGTCTGTCGCAGACAAATGAGGCCAATGATGATGAAAAATAAGTCCTGTGTAACTTACTCTCCTCCTGCCTCTGTCCGCGCGGCTTCCAGCGCACCTGGCCGTCCGCGTCCTCGGCAGGCTGGTGCCAACTGTCAGCCGGCGAGATGCGCAGGTTGCGCCCGCGCAGCATCTTTTCGTGGCTCGGCGCTTGTAGGGCTCTGAAAAAATTAATAAATACAATAGCTGCATCTCCACCAAGCGAGAAGTTTCGTGTGCTTAAAGACTTGCGAGGTTGCATGGACGGTGCTTCCCTCTAGGCATGGCATGCTCATGCATGGGCGAACGCGCGCAGACCAAGCAAAACAAACTTGGCAAAATGGTTTGCTCAAAGGTGCCTCATTTGCCCCGCGAGGCGGTGAGCATGCTGGAGGCGCAGCTAATGACATTTTTCACATTTTAGTCACAGCCGTAGCAACCATCATGTCTATATGAAAACTTGTCTCATAGTAAAGTGTCATGGGCAATTTTTGTGATTGTACAAATGAACCAAAATCATTTATTTATAACAAAATTGACATAAACAGATGTAATTTCCATCACTATAAAAATACATACATATCAGAATTTAATAAAAATGCAGAACAATCTGATACATTATCAGATCAAGTCAATATAGGATCAACAAGAAATAACATAACATAATAATTAAAAAAAAATTGGTCGTTTTTGTAACAGGAATTAAATTCAAACGCCTTTTGGGTATAAAAGACATATTTTATTTCGTTTGTTTTGTAAAAAAGTTTGGATGGATTGTGTAAAAGACGGTATGAATCAAAAAGGTGTAAACAAAGATTTGACTGCTGATAGAGACGAATGGAAGAGAAAGACATGTTGCCCCGACCCGAAATAAGTTAGGATAAGGGCAGGCAGATGATGACTTACTTGTGCGCATCGGCAGGATTGCTGTAGGTGACGAAGGCATAGGTCGGAGTGGGGGTCTTGTTGGGCCCCTTGTCCCCCATCCTCAGCCAGCAGCTTTTGATGAAACCGTACTGGGCAAACACTCCAAACAACTCTGTGCGGGTTGTCTACAAATAAAAAAGAATAAACATACTATTTTTGGAAAACTTGCAAAATTTTCTGAAAATTTTGCTAGATTTCCAAAAAGTGTATACTACCTAACACGAGAAGTGTTTTAAAATTTTGGTATTCAATAAACATACTATCAAAAACAGATTTCTGTGAGTATAAATTCATGCCTTCACATTTCTTTATCTATCAAAATAGTTGTTTACATTGGATAGGTATTAGTAAAAGTTGTATGCAGATTTAGTAGTGGCAAAAGGTGACATATCAATGAAAGTAAGCTGGAGCAAAAATGTAATGCAAGAGTATAAGGTTTGTAAAATTATGAAAGGGAAGCCGATGGAAATCACTATGCATGGACCCTTCGCCATTGCTTAGTTGTTTTTGGTTAATTCAATCAGCCTATGCAGTGAAATCATAGAAATCACATCAGCTGCACGACCTTTGCATATCAAGGTACAAAATTAATCAGGCTAATCTATCTACATAGTCATCTACAAGATGATTATCATATTGATTGCTAGAGACAGTACTTAAAAATGTAGGTAGACATGACAAAATTAGATCCACAACAAAGAAAATGAGAAAGTAAACCTCACTGGAGTGAAGAAGCATAATGCTTTGTACAACATGAAGGTGAAAATGGAGAAGAACATTGTCAACTGTTGCTAATTGCAGAAATAAAAGATCATGTGGGGTAAGATTTCACTGATGCTTGAAAGCCCTTTGTTTGAACTATTTGGAGGTTATGAAAGTTAAATTTATATCAAAGGTGACCCTTCGTGATTCGTATTCTCACCTTCGGCGGCAGGTTCGACACGTAAAGCTTCCTGATAGGTATCCCGTCTTCTGTATGAGTAGGAACACTCCGCAACCCGTACGGAGTGACTTCAAGGTTCGAGCTGATTGCATCTGAAACCAAACCATATTACAGGACTCCCACATGAAGAACAGATACGGATAACGCTCACTCCAGCACGATACATACAAAACTCACGGCGGACGACGTGAAATAACTCTGGATCCAGATTGAGAAATTCTTCGTCTTCGAAATACATGGTGCAAAGTTCCTTCACTTAGCACCTGAGACTCGCTGCGTTAACTACAACCAACATTCAACCATGATATCAATAAACACGAAAAAACACAAATAATTTGGACAAATACTCAAAATAAAATTGATAATCGCAAATGCAGTCAACATACAACGGCCGTGATATTTTTTAATGAATGTTGCCAACTTGTTAATCACGTCAGCATCAGCTGTGGGATTTCGTAGAAAAGCAGCAATGAATATTGAAATAACAGAAAAATTGCAAGTTGAAAGCGCATGAATGAGGATCGGATCAATATTGTCTATGGTAAATCTAATGTCAAAATATCATTCATTCATTCATCTTGTCTATGCTTGTGTTGAAAACTTTTGGGCCGATTCGGCAATATTTTTTAATATTTTTAGTAATATAGTCACAAAAATCTTATAAATCAAATGTCTGAAGTGAAAAGAAGAAAATCTACAGCCAAAGTTGTTGAGGAAAAGGCTGAAAATGTTGTTGCTGCAGAAAAAGCACCTGAACCCAAACAGTTCGTATCAAGCCGGCTGCACCATGACCAAAATCTTTAATTATTTCTATGGAAGGAACATAAAATTAATTAGAGTATTCTCTGCTATTCATTCTTACAGAACTACTGGCAGCCAGTTTCCTTTAAGATACTTGTCCCGGGTAGTGGTTATAACAAGTCTCCTCATCGTGATATATTTTACGTCGTCCGACGATAAAAAGGTGAAAACATTCGCAAAACAGTCAGAAGTGCTGGCTGGAAAAGGTAAAGTTGTGGAATGCTCGCCTGCCTACCTGAAGGAAGTGGACAAATACGATCGCTGCATCCCGAAAGACTGCAAGAGATATGTATCTGATAAAATTATAACAGAGAGGGAAGCTAACGAACTGTTGGCTATTGCGAAGAAAGGGCTGAAACTTGGGGGATCCTCCGGCGGCGCATCAATCCTGGACCTTCACAGTGGTGCCCTGTCTATGGGAAATCATTTCATCAACATTTATAAGAAAGAAGAAGCCAAGAACTTGTTTACTGAGGCTGATTTCACAGTTTACAGAGTAAGTGTTAATGAATATCATGACTAGGTGTTACTGTGTTCAGCTCAGAATCTGAATAAATGATTATTAAGCCAAGTATTCATTGGGTACAAAATCCCTGATACTTTGTATAATAGACAATAAATATTGGCAATGTCCCCAATGTGTATGCTTTTTTTCGGGAACTTTGTTCAGGGACATTGTTCAAAATACGTCCACATTGGGAACATTCTCCAGATACTTTGTGTCATATACAAAGTTCCTGGGATTTTGTCATCAATGAATACCTGCCTTTACCCTGAAAAAAATTATTCCATAAGCATCTCTCATTACAACCCTTATTACCCATGGCTGAGTTTAGCCTCTTGCCTTTCATGGCTACTGCATTATTGTGGTCTAACTATTGTCATTTACAATGACCAGTGTGTTATTCCATCCATGGAACTGGCAATAACTTAATTTATCAGACTTATCTTGCTAATTTATTGATGATAGGCAATAGATGATATGATAAATTGATAACAAAGCACTAAAATATGTTAACAACTTCTAATCTAAATTCCATTCTATTTCTATTGCAGGTAGTGAAGGAGAAAATAAAGTATGCAATAGCACACCACTTTGGTGTGGATCCGACCAGAATCTACCTAACACACCCCACATTCTTCTCGGAGATCACCGGCAGGAAGGCTGTGACCGTACATGATGAATACTGGCACCCACATGTAGACAAGGTAGCTAATTCTTCTTCGTCATCGTAGCCTTATGTCTGAAGGAAGTGACTACTCTGGACAATGTTTGTCTCCAGCTTTCTCCAAACTCCTCTGTCTTATCCCATGTGTTTTGTTGCCTGTAAGATGGTATGTGTGGCGTCCCTTCTTCTCTTACCTTCAACAATGCCAGTGATATGATAATGTTTCCTTCAACACTGCCAGTGATAGCTTATAATGTTTCTCTAATCTAGTACAGCTTGCGCAGATGAAGAACATATCCCAACTCGGCAACATTATTGTTGACATCCTGCTCATGTGTCATACTTATATAATATGAAAGAGGCAAATCTGGATTTGTTCTTCTTCTGCACTAGTTAGAGTAAAGCCTTAAAACTTTTAATATATTGTCGCCTTTTTCACAAATACCTATAATAATTAGTTATGCGTCAAGCCAAGTCACCCTCCATGCAATGCAAGCAAACATAAAGATTAGTTATATTAGTTTTATTTTTGATTTAGTTTATTTAGGTTTAATTGCTGAATTTATGGTTTTTGCTTCTGCAACTACTTGCAAATCTGTGTCAACTGTCTCTTTCAAGGTAAAGGTTGCCTGAAAGAGATCGCTGCAAGCGATAAGGCCGCCATTTCTTACTTTAGCTTGAATATTTCTGTTTGTTGTTTAATGTTTTAATTGTATGTAAGCAATAAAGTGTTAATCTATCTAGCATTTACTTATTGCTATTAATGGAATAGGAATAACAAGTTTTCCCAGTAAATATTACATACTCACTTATAAACCTTCCTATTAAATAGAAAAAAAGCGTCAAAATCCATAGCATTGTTTAGGTGAAGTTAGCGGTGTCCAAGACAGAGAAACACTAAAAGCAACTTTATTTTATACTATGTATTGATGTAGGTTTTAACACAAGAGTTTATGTCTACTATTTATTTTTCGTTATGTTTCAGGAAACATACAAATCATTCCACTACACAACTCTCTTATACTTGGGAGATTACAACATAGACTTCAAGGGAGGTAGATTTGTCTTCGTTGATGAGAAGATCAACAGCACCATAGAACCACGCAAAGCCCGACTCAGCATGTTTACCAGTGGAGCGGAAAACTTGCATTATGTAGAAAAAGTTGTGTCCGGCATCAGATATGCCATGACCATATCATTCACCTGTGATAAACAGTATGCCATAGAGGATCCCAGTATTAATAAATATTTGAGCTAAATAAAGCTATTGTAGATTTAAGCTGTGGTTTTATTTGCTAAGTTTTATTCAATTAATACCTAAGTGTACTGTAGTAAAGCTTGTGTAAAGATTATTCATGATTGTACTACAAAACAAATACTTTACACATGTCTCAATGTTTACTATCAGCTGCAATGTTAAAAATTCTGAATAAGGTTCATCGGGTCGTCCGTCGACTTTATGTCCCATACGAAAAAAGAAGAGTAAATAAAAGTACCAAATGATAATAAGTTTCGCCGCTTTGGAGCTCAAAATATTGTCCCTTTGTCCGAAAGCCTTTTACCTACGCAGTAGGTTTTCGCTACTTGTAGGATTGCTTGTAGGTATTGTACCATCCACAGGTACTCGAGATCCGTACCAACCATCCCCTGTTTTCATCCCTACCTGGGAAAAATCATAACATCAAGGTCATTGAACCGAACATGAACAGGTGCTTATTAATATATTTGTGTCTCTCTCACTCTTTTACGAGTGGAAGCGAAACGACAGTATTTTGCAATTTCAAGGTCGCACGTTTCATTCATTCATTTTGACGATTTCATTCGTTCCTTCTTCGCAGTTTCGCGGATTTTCGGAATCGATTTGTTTGTGGTCCGCGCGCGCTCGGCTCGGCTCGTCTCGTCTTTTTTCGTGCGTGTGTCAATCAATCATTCAAAACAAAACATAATCGCTACGTGACGCTGTCTCGCTATACAAAAACAAAATACAAAACATGTCGCAAAATCAGATTTTTTAGAAAAGTTAAATTTTAGTGCAACTGGACTACCATCGAAACTTTGGGATTATAAATTATTCGTTGCAAGAGTTGCCCTGAGGTGAGTACTTTTTGCGTGTTATTTTTTTATCGTGTTGAATTTTCACGTCTTATGCCTGAAATTTACCATGTATTTTTGTTGTAGAACTTCATAAATGGACGGGTCTGCCTTGGAGCACAGTGACTCGGATTCTGGTGAAAGTTGGACTTTGCTGGAGAGCGGTCCAGTTTATGGAGATGATGCGCCTGACTTCGTAGACCATCCTACTAGGGAAGATGGGTATGTATCCCTCGTATTACCTCGCTTCTTTGAACGCAGTGTTTGAACGTTATAAATAGTAAAAAATAGTGGGTTCTATCAGCATACTTACTTCTCATGGTACATATTAGGTACTTCTCTTGACCTTCACAAGCCGAGCCTCTAGTGATGTAATAGAGACCGCATCAAAGTAGCATAATGTAAGAATAAAGATCAATATTTACGCTAAATTACTTCCACCTATCCTTATCATATCAGTGTTATGAAAAACTGCTGATAAAGTGTTTCCAAAACATGTGCCTGTTGCCTCTAGTCACATATTGTTCATGTTAGATGTTCAGTAATTTTTTGGGAAATAAAGGCATAATTTCTTTGGTTAAAATTAGGTAAAAGTGTATTTTGATAATAATTTCATAATTATTTCTCTATTTAACAATATACTTTCTACTCATAAAAACTTAATCATAATAAATTCTGTGAATAAATTTCATCACATTCACATCTGAATCTATTCTACATGAATAAATAATAGTATTAACACACCTGAATATTTTATACAGAGTAGGTAAATAGTAGATTAGTTTTTGTTAGGTATTATATTCTTGTCTCAGGCTTCGGAATATATTTTTTTGTTTAAGTACCTAGTAAATGTTTCAATGGCCTAATTATTTGTATTTTCCACAAACATGTAAATAGTTATTCAATGTAAATCGATGACCACTTACAAGTTAAATGTTTAAGGAAGCATTTTATTCTGTATACCTACCAATACCAATCCACATTTGTTAAACTTGTTTGTTTGGAAAGTTGCCAAAAGTGGAGCAGTGAATGACCTGTGCAAATTCTTTGTTAAACTTCCTTTCAAGATACCTATTTAGGATAGTCTTTGTGTTGGCCAAACACAGACAGACATGTAAATAACAGAAGTTTAATTAGTTACAAGAACCTACTTACATTTTTACCTACCATAGTAAAATAGGAAGGTGTTTGTGTAGGTAACAGATGGGTACACCAAGAGTTAAGAAGGTACATCATGCCAATTCCTGAAATGGGACATGATAAATATTTTATTATTTTACTTATAAAAAAGAGGAACCTTTTTTAAAGTACATAGTTATAAATAATAATTATTATGCAGGTGGTACATAAAAAAGGTAGATGACTACTTTCAATTAATAACAACAAGGATATTATTTTGTTTGAAACCTGCATCATGTTTCCAGCATTTATGATTATGATTAATTAGGATGCATTTGCATATCTTCTATGCAATAATGCTCTAATCATTACAATAATGTTTTGTTAGCGTGTCATTTCACTTTACGACTTGAGATAAACTGATGTAACAGTTGATAACGAACCTTGAAATGAAACTAGTTCAAAATAGCTAGAAGAAAGCAAGATAACTTATCAAGTAGGCCACAAGCTAATATGTACCTACATACATACATATACCACACATCTATACACATAATAACGTAACGCTAATATAATATGTGCTGTGAATTAATTAATAAGTTTTTGGTCAAAAACTTGTAAAGTTTGCCACCGCAGTATTATGCAAAATTAAATAAAAAATTATACAATTTTTGAAGTACCTGACATGGGAAGTGTTTTTAAAATACAGTTTTTAGTTTGCAAGTAAAATTCTGACCATTTATTGAATTGATACTTAGTAAGTTAGTACCTAGAATTTTTTCTTTTACATTTATATGGTGTTGTTCTTAAGTAGGTATCAATACTTGGTTTGTCACTTCTCTTTGCCTGACTAAAGAAACATGGTTTCAAATATCAAATGATAGAAGACACCCTGGTGTGAGAGTATCACACTGCTTGAAATATTCTATTTTTTGTTACGCATGGCGTTTTTAATAACATCGTTTTATTTACGCATAACATGACCTATTTAATTTTAGCTCTGATAAGAAAATTTACATCACATAAATGCGTAAAGATTAGTTATGCGTTAGTAATGCCATGCGTGTACTTATAGTTTGAGATTTAATTATGGACAAACGAATAATTCGCTAGTACCTCATTTAAAGGTATTTTTAGCAAGATATAGGGATTAAGATTTTATTATTTTTAACGACTGTTTTGGTAAATATTTATATGATTTACTTTTGTTTGCAGGTCACCAGTAGACCATTTGGACAAAGACGAAGACACAGATGGCATTTCCATCATCAGCGACTCGGAAGCCGAGTCGGTGACTCCTTGCGAGCTCACCTACGAGCACTGCTCGCTCGAGGAGGCCCGCCCATCCGCGCCTCACACTCCAGACCTTCCGGCAAATCCAGTCCCTCCCAATAAGCTCGAACGTAACGAATCCATAAGGGAAGAAGACTTCCTCGGAGATAACACCAAACTTAAAACTTACGTTCACAAACGGAACAAAAGGCTCAGTACGGTGCTCAATATAATCGTACTGGGCAGTGTCATCACGGCGGCCGGCGTCGCCATCGGCCACATGTGGGGCGTCAAAAACGACTGCATCAGCAACGGACCCTCCGTCAACAAAATACTCTCCAACCTCTACAAGTTGCAGGAAGAAAACGCGTTTCTCAGAAATAAAGTTAGAGAGCTCACTATTATAAACAACTACCAACTGGGCCGCAAAACTGACATCGAGAAACCGCCGTTGAAGCTACACAAATGCAGAAAAGTCTTCGAGGAATCTCTCACCAATAAAAATGCCGACAGACTCACCAAGTGCGTCGATAACGAAGACAAACCGCTGGATAGCCACATGTTGGAGTTCGAGAAGGAATTCCTAAGTGACATTGAGAAATTGAAGAACGTCTACCAACAAAACAAGAGTTGGCTCGATGTTGAAATTACGAGACGATTGAAACGTGAAGGATATAATGTGAATAAAAGCCAAAACAGTTTGAAATCACCAAAGTCAATTAAAATTAATGAAGAGACAAAAACTGTGAAGGACGATCGTGTAAAAGGGCAAACTTCGGAACCGCCTTTGAATGGTGAAGAAATTATCAACGTGATAGAACCTCTGGCACCGACCGTTCCAGCTTCGACAGAGAAAAAGATTACTTACGCAGATTCATTGAAATCTGTCCACAAAGTAGTCAAAAGAAGTTCCAACGAGCTAAACACTGGAAATAGAATTAAAGATTACATTCGAAAGAAAAGACCGATTAAAAAAGACGATACGATATTCGAGAATTCGAGCGACGAAGAGCTGCAGAAAGATGACAGATACATTCCTCACATAAGCAAACCCGAGCGTAAGAAGAACGACCGCCAGAAAACACATAAGAAACAAAAAAGACGCAACAAATACGAACAATGGGAGATGAAAGGCGGCTACATGCGAGACTACGACGATTTCTCTATCACCTCTTCTCACGAGAACGAATACGTTCTCAAGAAACCTGACCAAAACCACTTCAGCAAGGAGTTTGAAAAGAACAACTACATAAACCAATTTGCCGAGCCGGTCGATATCAAAAAGCCAATAGCCGATGATATAACTGTCAAGAATCGTACCAAAGGCGATAAGGCGAAGACCAAAGATCTCGGATGGTACGAGAAACGCGTCGCTTTGCGGAAGGAGGCTCGTAAGAAGTTAGAACACGAATTGTTCGGGGAAACGTCTCCTAGCTCGGCCCAGTGGTACTTCCGCCGCATGCAACGCCGCGAGCAGTGTCGCATCGGCAAAGACAATGACACTTACAAACGACTCTCAAAGAGACTCATGAATTACAAGACCAAACATTAGTCGGCTTCGAGCCTCATTTAAATGGATGTGTCATATTATGAAAGGTGTTAACAGTTAAACGTAGCGGAAGTTAGGTGTTGACGATAGATTCGGTCGAAGCGACTGGAAGGAAGGAAATTTTAAATATAGTACGTGTTCACTATGCACTTTAATGTAAAGGAGCGTGAGTATCGTCAAGCGGGAAGAGCTCGGACGGGGTCAGGGCTAGACTGGTCGATTTACATAATGTATGCACTGACCAGGGCGATTAGACCGGCTGTCGCGTCGGTGCGCGGTCAAGTTTGTAGGTATGATATTCTGTAATTCAGCCAGTTTGGTCTGAACTCTTCCAGGAGGAGATCCTTCTAGACTATACCCACACTCTTATGTTGGTATCAAGGTGAAACCGCGCTATGACTGCACTGCAGTAGAACTGCGAAAGTTGGCTTCAGAGACTTCGCTGCAGTGCAGTCATAATGCGGTTTTGCCTATACCCTGCCAACAAGTTCTGATTTGGCTTACATTGTTAAATGATTTCAAGGGTGACGATACAATGAACTCAACATAACCCCAGCAATGTATGCAGAGTCGGGCCCTGTTGGCAAGTACTATCCACCATTTAAGGGATAGCATAAACTGGGTTTTCTTAGTATTTGAATGAAAACCCAGTATAAGGTTGTCCCTTAACTGGGTAGGCGTATTTCCTGGTGATAGTACCGTAATACCAACTTTAGTGTTTCGGAAACAATACATATATCGGTGTTATTACTATTAGATAAGCTTCGGTGCGTAGCACACATGACTCGTTCGTACGTTTGTGGATCCTCTATTTTGTACTAACTTTATGTAATTTAGATCTATCTTTTCGATTTGACGCTATTATATTTAAGACTTGCAGGTTATTTTAGGTTCCGCCTATAGGTAGCACTGCGTTTAATATTAAGCTACTTTACCAGTGCATTAATAAAATTTAGAAGACCAATGGTTAAAAATGCTTTAAAAAACGTATAATATCAAACCACCTCGTATTTTGAAAATGCGTTTATTTTATTACTCAGTATTTATTTACACTTGCCCTTATGGATTCTCGCATCCAGTGATATTTTAGTTGTACGCTATTTTCTAAATTTTAAGTATTAATAAATTAAATTAAAAATATTTTCTTGTTTAATTTGTTATTCAACTTTAATCAAAATCTTAATATAAACGTTTAGTCATCGCCGATAGCTCCACTGAAGACCAAATTGATAGCTGCATTCACGTCCCCTGCAACAAAAGTTAGGAATAAGTGTGACATTAAAAGAACTTTGTCATTTGCGACTTTGACATCTTGCCATATAATAGCGGCATTTACTATTTTGACTACATTACTACTACTTAGATTTTCAAATTTTCAAAGAAATAAATGGACTTTGTGACATTATAAAAACTCGTCTCAGCTCATAAGTGCAAGCAGCTCAATGTCCTTTTCGGAAAATGTCCTTTGTGACTTGGAATTTATCTGCGGCATTTACTATTTTGTAACAAATTCCTTTTTTACACTTAGATTTTAAAAGAAATGGATTTTCTCAATTTTGAAAAGTACGTGAAACTTCCGCAATCCATTACCTCCAGCAATGAGCAGTGCGCGCACGTTGATCGCGTCGTCCAGCAGCCCCATCTCGTGCATGTGCTGCAGCTGCGCGGAGAACTCCCCGCCGGTCTGAGAGGCGCTGCTGCCGCCGCTGCTGGACGCTGAAATAGAAGAAAAAACTGAGCAACCTACTTTTCTAGATGTAGCAACATTTTGCAAGTCAGTGGTCACTTTCAGGTCAAACATAAACTTTCAAGTTAGTAGTCCACTTACAGGTCGTTTGTCAACTTTTAGGTCCATGGCTCAATGTTCAGGTCGTTTATCAACTTCAAAGTCAGTGGTCCACTTTCAAGTCCTTTATCAACATTCAAGTCAGTGGTCCACTTTCAGGTCGTTTATCAACATTCAAGTCAGTGGTCCACTTTCAGGTTGTTCATCAACAGTCAAGTCAGTCAGTGGTACATTTTCAGGTCTTTTATTAATATTCAAGTCAGTGATCCACTTTCAGGTCGTTTATTAACTAACAAGTCGGTAATTCGAGTAATTCATTCATTGTTTCAGGTTATTTGTAAACTTTCAATTAAGTCTTACAATTTTAAGTTGTTGATTAAGTCAGTTTATAATTACAAGTTGTTAATTAAATCAACTTTCTGATTATTCATGGATATTCAAGTCAATCGTCTACTTTCAGGTCGTTTAAAAGTCAGGTCAAATGTTCACTTTCAGGTTGTTTATCAACTTCCGAGTCAATTGTCCATTTTCAGGTCTTCAACTATCAGGTTAATCGTTTTCGTTCAGTTTGTGCGTCCACTTTCAGTGGTCTATGCAACGAAACTACAGACTACAATTCTACAGGTTAAATTCGATGTACATTGCGAAGACATTGCGTAGTCTGTTAGCTATTATTATCCTATTATAAAACCTGCTACGCAATGTACAACGAATTTCACCTGTAAAATTGTAGTCTGTAGTTTCGTAAAATCGGGCGCAGGTCAGTCGTTATTAGTATCATCATGTTCCTGCCCTTATCCCAATTACTTGGGGTCGGCGCAACACGTTTCGTTGAACACAAAATCCTGTTGCAAAAGGATTTGGGTGAATTTTACGACCGGTCGCCTACCAAACGTCAACCCTCCTTGGGAATGCTTTTGTGGTGAATTAACCGCCACCATACGGTTGGCCCTGGCTGTTTGGGTCGGGTTTATCCCTCGGTCGCCTCTTACGACCCCCACGGAAAGAGAGGGGTTGATGCTATTCTAATCAAATGGACGGATATTTTATTTTAAGCAAATTTGAAAGAAGACTTTAATGCACTTACCGAGCTGAGCTTGGTCCATGGGCGCGTCAGTGTCCCTAGCCCCCGCGCGGTTTATGGCTTCAGTGATAGCTGAACTGAACATCTCCGGAGTAATCACTGCTCTGCCCGCGCCTAAAATGTGAATATGGAGGTAAATTTTATTATGGGCTACGGCTACAGCGCAAAAAGGTTCCATCAGTGGGGTATTGAGTCAAGATGAGTTTCGGAATCTACAAAAGTCCCTCTATTACGACTATAAAAACAATATATTTACTGAAACTTTTTGTTTTACAGACCTCCAAAGCTGTAACTCCAAAAAACCTAACTTCATAAAAATGCAAAAATTTCGTAGGTCTAGAAAGCCAATATAGACTTATCCACTTAAAGAATCTTGTATAGTCTGTTTATTGTAATTACTACCAAAAACGTAAATTTTTCTATAATTTTTTTGTAATGGACATCCAAATATGTAAATCCAATTTCACAAAAATGCAAATATCTTGAAAACTAAAAGCCGACACTTGGATCTTTTACGCGCGGAAGCCTTCAATAATGTTAATCATTCAAAATTTCAAGTCTGGTCCAATTATCAATGGACTGTACCTGAGCTGGTGGGCGTGCTCTGTGTGTTCCCGCTGCCGGAGTCCCGCGCGGCCTGCAGCAGCCGTAGTAAACTATCCTGGCTGCCCCGCGCGCCCGCAGTGCCACCACCCCCGCCGCGGCTACTGGTCGAAGATGATACAGCTTCTGTCGCAGCCTGAGGAATGATCAGTAGTTATGAGCTCGTGAGCCATTTTGTGTGCAGCCTAAAGGTTGTGGACAAAATCTCCGCGATCTGTTCTGATAAAGTTTTACGTTACGGGATAATGTTCCCGAAAAATTCCCTATGAAGCCGCATCCTCGTTGGGAACTTTGATACGCAACATTGAATAAATGCGTCTTCATTGAGAACTTTTGTATTTATGCAATGTCGCGGGACTTTGTTCCCAATGAATACCCGCCTTGCTTGAAATGAGATTTTCTACCTAAAGAACGTAAACCAAAGAAGTAAACTTTTAAGGCGAGACATAAGAAAACACTTGCTTAGGAAGTAGGGCTCAAAAACACCACCCAACAATTTAAAACGGACATCAGAAAGTCACTATTAATTTCTGACCTGTAAAGCGGCGGCCAGCTGTTCCTGCGTGATGGGGTTGTTGGTGCGCTCCGCCCCTTCCTCGGTCTCCTCCTCCTCCGCCTCTTCATCATCAGATAGCGCCTCCAGCGAGTACGCGAATCCCGATGTAGGCACTGTTGTGGAACAAATATCACAACATTTACCTTGATTATGATCATAGTATACTCTAGCATTGTCATAGGTAGTGTTAGCGGCATCTCATATGTTCGCATTTCCAGGTTATTCGTCAACTTCATCCACTTTCAGGTAGTACATCAACTTCCAAGACATACATTCACTTTCAGGTCGTATATCAACTTACAAGTAACTAGTCGTCTACTATCAGGTTGTTCATTAACTTTCAAGTCAGTCGTCAACTTTCAGGTTGTTCATTTACTTTCAAGACAGTCGTCGACTTTCAGGTTGTTCATCAACTTTCAAGTCAGTCATCCTGTTTCAGGTAGTACATCGACTTTAGAGTCATATGTTTACTTTCATGTCGTATATTAACTAACAAGACATTCGTCCACTTTCAGGTCGTATATCAACTTTCAAGTCAAAACTTTATTTTCAGGTTGTACATCAACTTTTAAATTATTCATTCCATGCCGCATGGACTGCAGGTTGCATACAAACCCACCATTGTCGTTGGTAGTGTTAGCAGCGTCCCGTGCCCTCACGAGCCTTGTCAAATGTGTGAGCGCGTGAGGCAGCGCGGGGTGCGCGTCGGCGCCGCGTCGCATGGACTGCAGGTTGGCTCCCAGCGCCGCCAGGAGCTCCACCTCATGCAGGATCGACAGGGCTACGCAGTCGTCGTTCAGGGATGGCGCCGCTTCGAGGATCTCGTTCATCGCTGATTCGTCATTTAGAAGCTGAAAAGAAAATTTATGATGCTAGTTTGTTGGATGTATCAAAGTTTATGACTCATAAAGCCACTTCAAATCTATAAGATATACCGTCTCGGATGGAAATGAAATGAAAACTAATCTACAGGCAGAATTTGATTCGCCATCTACTGCCAGACACATAGAAGTTCATTGACCTTCAGAATGTTCAAAAATTCCACTGCCAGGCACAGCCTTTTAGAAGTTCATTGACCTTCAGAATGTTCAAAAATTCTACTGCCAGACACAGCCTTTTAGCAGTTCATTGACCTACAGGGTGTACAAAAATGACTTTATTACTATAATTTTCTATGTAATACCTGCATAGCCCTAGTCCAGCCTGGGGCATTGGGAGTGCAGCCGAGGGTCCGGAGTGAGGCATTGAGCTGCTGCAGTTCAGCATCAGAGAATGGAGCCGGGGCGGGCGGTGGAACTGTCACTTTCTTCTTAACTACATGAATCATCTCCCCATTCTTTACTCCGCTATCTTGCAGTGTGAACCCTCCTTTCAAGATTTTTCCATGGTGTATTAGTTCTGAAAATATTTGTGTTAAGTATAATTATTTTTTATTTGTTGTGTCGATCAATTGATATAATCATTCAATTAGTCTTTTACGCTTCTTTAAATGATTAAGCTTGTTTATTAACTATTTCCACAACACAGAAATTCATGAAATAGATTTTTAAAACCCACAAGCACAGCACATACAAAAAGACAATGGGTTAGATACAGATTTTACAAATGTCGGAGCTATTGGTTTTAAATCAAAGAAATTGTTCCACTACATAATCCAATCATTAGAAGAAGAAGAATCAATAGGAATAATTATAAATATCTGACCTAATTGATCAGAAGGGAGGTTAGCCTTCTTTTCGGCTTCAGTTTTCAGGCTGTCGACAGTGTGGTCTAGCGTGTAGTTGTCCAGTTTGTGACGCTCAATAGGCCCAGGCTTCACCTTGATGCCAAGGAACACACATTGCTGGCTTTCCATTGTGTGACTTCAAAAGTTCTGTACAAATACAAAGAAATTATTATAAAAATGGAAAACTAAAGGTTTTTACACAGTTTGACGGTGAAAATGGTTTTTACTTACATTAGGATATGTAATAGTTAATCGTACTCTCAATATTTGTAAAAGCCGTGCTAAGTTTTAGTTTTGCAAAATCAAAACAATGATTTTTCACCAGCCAGCTGTCAGTTCATGTCTGTCATGTCATTATTTTGTCTATGGAAAATTGAAAAGAAAGGACGCGCGCACACGGACGACTTGTTGTCGCGCGATAAACGGACTTTTCACCCTTTTGTACGAGAGTGAAAGGGAGTTCCAATAAGTAAGAATTTGTCTATGAATAACTTTTTGTTAGAAGGAGAAAGAAATATATTGTTTACATCCTTTCCGACATGTCGGGCATGTCAGATGGAAATCAGCTGGAATTTAAAAAAAAATACAACACAATTGTCTATGGCGAGCGAAATGTCGTCGTCGTTCTGTCAAATCACATCACTCACACACGCAGAAAATTCTTGAATTTTTATCTAATGTGTATTAGAAAATGGTGCTATGGAAATGAACGGCTGGAAATATTACGCAAACATTGAGACTACCCATGAATTATTTTTGAAATCTACATCTTGACAAGTTGGTAAAATGACTTGAAAATGAAGAACGGATTCGATGAAGTTTTGGAGGCTAAAATTGCTGAGCGGAATGAGCGAGCTAAAAAACTGTACAGGTAAACATTTTAATTAATTCCTCCCGTTTATACGAACGAAAATAATGCATATTTATGATTTATTTTATGTTACATTTCCTTGCGCTACAGGTCAAACGATACTGATTCAAGAATATGTAAACATGTGTTTTGCACACTGTTGTGACACATTTTTATCATTTCCAGATATGTGAGTGACGTCGCCAGGCGCGTCAGCGACGCCACCGTGGCCTGCCGCTCCATTGCGGACCTCTTTACCACCATGCTGGAGGTACAGCGGCAGAAACTCAGGGATAACTGTGAAAAACTATTGTTCCTAGATCCTACCAACCATGGAAAGAAGTCACTTGAGCTACTCTGGCGTAAAGTGTACTATGATACAATATCTACTGCTAAAAAGTTGCGAGAAACGGACCAAGACTATGATACATATCTGTTTACTCTTATAGTAGGAGGTATTGGGCATTTTCACAACTTTATTACGAGATTTCAAACTGAAATGAACCTGCAATTGAAAGAGTTAGATTACAATCCACTACTCAATGATGAAGATAAAGAAGTCCATGAGCCTTCAGAAGAAGAGATTGAGTTTGGCCGATCAGCTCTGCATACTTGCCTGATATACCTGGGAGACTTGAGCAGATACCAAGCAGAGATATTTCATGCTTTTGATCCTTCTATTGCTGCTCGCTATTACCTTCAAGCAGCTCATGTTGACATGGCCTCAGGAATGCCATACAATCAACTTGGCAACTTATATTTGGACAAAAACTACAATTTGGATTCAGTATGCTACTACATACACTGCCTTAGTTGTGCTTCCCCATTTGATGGAGCTATGGGGAATTTAACTAAAATATTCGAGAAAAGCACACAATATTGTGAAGTTCTAAATGATGCTGATGCTCTAACACAGCCTGAGCATCTTCAGAATGCTGTTGCTAATTTCCTGTCTCTAATTGAAATATGGTATCTCAACAAAACTGACAGCAATATTCCTCAAAGATGCAATGTCATTGCTCAAGAATTCAAAATTGCTATGGACTTCACAATGAACCCTCTACCAGATGTCAATAAAAACTATGAAGAATACAGGCAAGCATTAGAAGAAGAGAGTGTTAACCCATCTTACCTCAATGGTAACCTTATACACAAAATAGTACAGATTTGCCTTTTCACTATGGCCAAAATGAATGAAATTGATGAGAAAAAAGCATTTGCTTGCAAAGCCTTTACATTGGCATTACTATCTCAACTGCTTCAAAAATTGCTTAAACAGTTGGAGTCCTTGGGTCTTAAAAATCCAGCACGTAATTATAAACCTAGAAAACCATCTATTCAGGAAATAGTGTCTGAACCTGAACCAGTAGAAGAACTTACAAAAGGTAAAACATCACCAGAAGAAATAATTCAAAATGGGAAAGAAAAGCATGATGATGAGAAGATAGAAGAAAATCATATGTCAGATGAAGACAAGAAGAAATTGCCAAATGGTGATGCCAAAGGTACAGCAAAGAAGGCATTAGCGAAAAGACGGCGACGGCGCCGGGTCATGTCGTCAGACAGCTCAGACTTAAGTGATGCAGGTACTGAGACCAGTGATGTGGAGACTGATGAGTCATGCTCAGATGAAGAAGATCTATCTGACTCCAGCTTTCAATCTGATGATGACTCACAAAGTGATGGGTCATTCCATGATTGCTCAGACACAGAACCTAAAAAAGTCAATGGCACACATACACATGTCGAAGAGAATAACAAAGAAGCAAATGGAAACAAAGATATTAACAACCAAGAAGATGATGCTCCAGAAAAACCAGATAATGAAAAGGAAACAGAACTGAATGAGGAGGAAATTAAAAAATTCTTACAAGGAGATAACATTCTGCCAAGTATCAAGTTGTTACAAGACTGGATCCTAACTGAAAAGGATTTGATACTTTCTTGTGGGGACAGTGGGGAATCTTTGTTTCAATGTGTTGTGGATTTGCTCAATATTTTCTCATATTATTTCAATGCCAAAAACAATGAAATCAAGGAGTGCAATATTTTAAAGTATGTAAAAATATTGGTAAAGAAGTTGAAGCTGGAGTATAAAACAATACCATTACCTGAGGATGTGAACTTGCGTGGCACTAACATCTGCAAGTTTGATAAAAAAGCTTCAGAATGGCAAATCTTAGACAAATACAAACCAACTGTCTATGAAGAGAATGTAATAAGAATCTTAAATTTCATTGAATTTGGGAACCAAATAGCTAAAATTGTGCCAAGAATTCGATTCAATAGGAGCATGAAGATATTCTATCTGAAGAAGATTCCACATGTGAAGTCTAACACGAAAGTCAATCATCATAAGAGGACAAGAGAATGGCATAACTCTAAGAAACCGCATGTAAGTAAAGTAAACAAATTCATACAAAGCAAAGAAAAAGAGAGATAACACTAGAAAGCTTAGCTAGTAAGATAAAGATATAAGTATTTGATATACTATTTATCACTGCCTAGAAAACTCATTTTCTAGCCATTCTGAACATAAATCACAGATGTTCCGCATATATCCTCTGGCGATTCGCCTTTTACTGGCGAACTTTTTGTTCTTTACGGGTTCGCCCGTTCTCGTTACAGCAAATCCTTACGGTTTTGTGTTTTGTGCCATATGTATAAATAGGCGCGCCCACACCAGGCGAGGGTGCTCGCTGCCTCGCTGCCTCGCGCGGCAAACGACCTAAAAATGACGTGGCTCACCCGGGGCAATGCAGCTCGTGCTCGGACGAACGCACGCGAGCTGAGCCAAAATCAACGCGCCTCAGAAGTTTGCCTATTAGTTTATTAGGCGTACAAATTGGGCCGAACTTGGCTCGTCTGCGCACGAGCGTATGCCAATATTTTAACCTCTTGATGCTCTCGAAGCGACAATTTAGCGACATCTAACAGTAGCTGCTTTGAATTTTGCAACTTTTCTTATTTACATTTACATACAAATTGTACAACATTCTTCACTAACTAGTCACAATTTTTATTGTGTAATAACAGTTATGTTGGTTATCTATTTACCTAAGATACAGGAATTGTCATTCTTAGTTTAGGAAACAAAGACCTCATAATTTATTTTGTATCATTGTACTATTTGCAATTCAGTTTATTCCATAAAGAATTATCTTAATTTCCCATGTATGAGAAGGGTTAGTCCGACGATATCGTCAAGCTTACAGGACCTCACTCGAGGAGGGTGGCACAGGACCGTGAGGATTGGCGCTGTAGAGAAGAGGCCTATACCCTGAAGGATGTGGTCTGAGAATGATGATTGATGAAATAAATTACAGGCAAACTTCTGAGGCGCGTAGATTATGGCTCGGCCCGCGCGCGTTCGAGCATGCGTTGCCTCGGGTGAGGCACGTAATTTTTTGGTCGTTTGCCTCGCGAGGCAGCGAGGCTGCTCGCTTATTGTGGACGCGCCTATTAACGTTCAAATTCACCAACATTCTGTACTAACTAGTGACAATTTTCCAGGCGGAGGGCGCGGAAGGCGGCGGCGGGGGCGGGCTGCTGCGTCGCCTGGGCAAGCTGTGGCTGGCGTCGCGCGTGAAGGAACTGGAGCGCGGGGAGTGCGGCGCGCCCCCCCCCGCGCTGCTGGCGCTCGACGCCGCCGCGCTGCATCTGCACCTGCGCCGCGTCAAGCAGCTGCTGCACGCGCGCAGCTTCGTGCTGCTCGTGCCTGCCGTCGGTGAGTGACTGCACTAGGATGCCGTAAACAATGTGTCCAATTTAATGCATTTTCCTCGGAACACTGCGTATAGGTTTGGCGAGAAGAGTTCTTTAAGTGGCGCTTTAGGAAAAGGATTTGCTAGGAAAGCAAAGAGACTAAACGTTATATAATTTGTTTCCAGTGCTGCAAGAGTTGGACGACCTGAAGCGCACCCGCAGCACGGCGCGTGACGCCATCCGCTGGCTCGAGCTGCAGCTCAAGACCGGCTCCCGCTACCTGCGAGCCCAGCGCCCCGGACAGGCCAAGCCTCTCACTGCCAACTACCCGCGCAAACCAACCCCCGCCGCGCAAAACAAGATACAGATCCTCGAGTTCTGCAACCACTTCATCGACGAAACGCAAGCGCAAGGCGGCAACGGAGACCCCGACAGCTCTCTACACGGAAAACCGGCGCCCATGCTGATCCTGCTAGTCGGCGAACAGATAAAAGAGGAGGACGGCAAAGAGTTCAACTTAGGCCAGGCGGCGGCCGCGGCGGGCATCTCCGTCGAGTACATCTGCGACTTCTACAGCGCGTGGCGCTCCCGGGGCGGGGGGCACAAGCCCGGCAAGAAGAGGTGAGCGCGCGGGACGCCCGTCGGGACACGCTGCAGGGCTCCGCCCCACCGCCCCAGAGGCAGAGATCGCATCATACGGACACGGATTTGCGCCGCACCTAAGCGTCGAGCGTAAAAAAGCATTACAATAAGCAAAACGTTACGCTTCGTCGACTTTGCCTGTCGATTTTTCGGGATATCGCCATCTTTATCCTTAAACGTTTAATAGTAACGTTTATCGCCATTTACATACTTATTCTTCTAAGATCGGGAATTTCATAGCGTCCATTATTGCATTTCATTTTCATTCGATGTTCGCTCATTCATTATCATCAGGCGTTTGCTTATTCATTTTCGATGTTCTCATAATCATTTTCATTTGACATTCGCTCATTTAGATACTTATTGAGTTTTCGATTTCGTAAGTTCTTCGGTTTCTTTGTCCATATTCAAATGGAATAAAATATATGTTTTCATTATTAATTTTGTCGTTATTGTTATTTATTCCTATTGCCTACCTTATCTGATAAGAAGCCGGTACGAAAAACTATAGGTTTGGTATGTATTTCCACCGATAGGCCGATGATGCTATAACTGCGCAGATAAAGAATGGATCCAAAATGGCAACATTGTTGTTTGCCTCTATCATTTTATATGATATGACATAATGAGCAGGATAACTACAGTACGCGAATGAGTTCATGACCATGTTGAGGAATGCGGTAGTGCTGTGACTAATTCATGTTGATGTCGATATCGAGAATTGTTGCCGAACAGTTCAGTTCAGACTACTCATAGTTATTAGTTAATGGGTTGTTTTTCCTACAATATTGAGTAGGTAGGGCAAAGGTAGGGTATCGTTGAATAGGTCTTTATAAACTAAAGGCAGGTTTCTTTAAAACAAAGTAACTAAAATGTATATGTCTCGAGACATTTGCTTATTAAATGGTGTTGTTATTAAATGGGCCTTTTTAGCCATAGTTTGTTCGAACTGTAACTTCACTGTTTGTGAATAATATTAAAGAAGTATTTATGGTTTCTACACAAAACACAACACAACGACAAAATATCCACAACTTTGTGACACACTTTTTTCCCATCACTCGACTGCGGGCGAATGCGGGTAGTTGGGTAACCGCGGGGCGCGCCGCCCCCGCGCGCCTCATTCCCCGATGGCCAAGAACTCATTCGCGTACTGTATAACGTTTCCAATTGGGGTTCATTCTTTATCTGCGCAAGCTGTAAACAATAATCAAGAAACGGTCCCGACGTGTTTGAAGAAATTAATCCGAAAGATGGCTATAATATTTGCAATTGCAATTATACGGGGTGTTAGGGACAGTGTCACGAAAACTTTGCAGGCGTGCTCAGACCATGAAATTGAACAACTTTCCTCATGTAACATATGGTAGTAAACTAAAAAAAAAATTGAGTTCCCATACAAAGTCAGTCAGCCCAGCTGATCGTGAACTTTATATGAGGAGTCGGTTTTTTTTTCGTTTACCACCATACGTTCCATGGGGAAAGTTTCATGGTCTGAGCATACCTGCAGTTTTCATAAACCGTCCCTTACACCCTGTTTTTCAACATCTACACACCTACACTCTTGCTTATACTGGGTGAAATCTTACTAGTGGCCGATAGCGAAAACTCAGAACCGGCTGGTACGTGGAATAAGGAATAACTTTTCCCTAGGAACATAGGTCGACATATGAAAAAAAAAACCGGCCAAGAGCGTGTCAGACATAAGGGTTTTAAGTAGACTACGAAACCCTAAAAAGAAGTTGGAGGGAGAAAGCATGAACAGGTAGTAGTGTAAGTACAGTTGGAATAGTCGACTGCAGGTCGACCTAACCACTATTGTAGTTGACAAAGGAAGTGTTGGTTGAGTACAAAGAGAATATAAGTGACGCGGATCTTCATGATGGTAGGCCCGTCGTTGCTCGAAGCTGTTATCCAATCAATCATATCCAAAACCCCTGTAGAAAGGAATAGTAAAATAAAATCAGTAAATATATTAGCATACACTCTATTTATTTCCTAAAATACCAGATAAATAAAAATAAGTTACATAATTTAACAAACGATTTTGTACAGGCGAAGATCAATCAGTTGAGATGAGCATCCGTAAATACATTTACAAAAATTTTGATTTTATGATTAACATCACAACTCACAAACTTCGAACTTAGCTAAATTAGAGTGATGTGTTGTAAATTACATGTTAGAACAGCTTAAAACTAATAATATGCATGTTTCCGATGCTGATATTAACTATATAATATATGTATAGTCAATAAACCTAAATATATTTATTTTAAAAAGTGCACTTAAACAATATTTCATTTCATAGAACACTATCCTTGAGTAGCTGAGCCCAATAAATTTATTCTAACATCATACGATGTAAAATGTTAATAAAAATGCTGTCCATTATCCCCACAGGATAATTTAAAACTCTGAGTTCTTTAACTTAGGTTAATGGATCAATATAATAATGTACAAAATATACATTACCTTTTAACAATCTTTCAACAGTCTTATAACTTTATAATATAGCTATACAATAAAATATTGCACTTAGAACTCAATTGGCGAGTGTGAATATGCATTTATACGGTTATCTTGGTATAACAACCGCTGTAGGCAAATAGGTCACTTAACCTACTTACAATGTAACATCATTGCCTCGACCAGATAACGCCGCAGTGGGCAACAAGTCAACCTCAACACCAACACCTCAACAACAATTACACATATGCGGCTGAAGTTAGAAAACCCACGTAATATCAACGTCAAACAAAAAACTACTGACATAGTAAACTAAAAAATAAATAAACTGCTGCCATTAATCCAAGAAATAAAACAAGAACCACGCGATAAAAGGCCAATCGGTAGGGTTGACATGCTGCCTACTGTATAAATCATTAATTCGCACCTTCTATATTTACAAGCGGTCCGGCCGTAACTATAAGAGGAATCGACTTAGCATGGGTACCGTTACACCATTTATTGATAGATGCAAGAAAACACTTCAGGTGTCCGAATCGTGGCTCAGCCTAAGAAAAAACCAAGGGCATTCTTTCGATTTCCCAGCTTGAACTTGCGAATTATGTCGCTTTATAACCAGCACAAGCTGTGACGATGCGTACGGCCCATTTTGTGCTTTTTTCAGATGCTGTTACAGTACCCACACTACGTCGCCCATACTCTAGCAGCCGACCAACTGAATGAGCTGTTGAACAGTGGAGCGGTCAAGTAAGCAGAGATCAAAGTCGAAGGTCTGAGTGGTGACCTCGTACCGGCCAGTCTCCGCGATGAGATTGACCACCCTTTCTAACTCCTCGTTGTTTTTGATCATCATGATGCGCTGTTGCAGGCCCCGCAGCTGCACCATGTAGTCGGGGGAGATGTCCCCGGGCTCCGCGTCCTCGCCGAGGCTGCTGGAGACGCCGTTGTCCTGGACCTTGGTCTCCGAGGACATGATCGAGCTGCCGCTGGTTTCGCCGGTGTCGTTCGACGGGCCGCCCTCAGTCTTAGCGACCTTTCTGTTCTCCGAATTTTCCTCTTCGGCCGCTTTCCGTTTGCGTCGTTTCTCCTCCTTTCGTGAGGATTTGTCTTTGTGTTTTTT
Source organism: Phthorimaea operculella (assembly GCA_024500475.1). NCBI lineage: Eukaryota > Metazoa > Arthropoda > Insecta > Lepidoptera > Gelechiidae > Phthorimaea > Phthorimaea operculella. Next base: position 3,685,960 of record JANFCV010000002.1, on the reverse strand, counting down.
CGACTTCTCCTTCTGCGGCGGAGGTTCGACGGGCGGTTCCGGTTCGGGCTCCCGCTCGGGCTCCGCTTCCGGCTCGGGCTCCGGTTCGGGTTCGGGCGAGGGTTCACGCTTCACTGGTTCGGGAGAAGGGTTCTCTATTTTAACTTTGACGTCCTCGTCCTCTGCTATCATGGAGTTCTCGGAGTCTGACTGGCTGCTGACAATGTCCTCTGCGCCGGCGTGCGCGGGCTTGACGAGGCCGCTCTTGGAGCTGCACTGCGAGGCGGTGTCGATGGAGATGGGCGAGGCGGGCTCGGGCGGCGGACGCTCTTTAGGAACTGGTGTGGGTCTCCTCTCTACCACTTCCGGTTTCTCTTCCCGCTTCTCATGTTTGTGCTTCTTTTCTTTACTGGACTCTTTATTTTTTTCCCTGGATTCGTCGCGTTTTTTATCCTTTTTCTTATGTTTGTGTTTTTTGCTTTCAGATTCGCTCTTCTCTTTTTTGTGACGCTCTGAGCGTTCTTCGTTTTCTGGTGGTGGTGTTTTACGTAGGTTTTCGATTGAGAATTTATTTATCTTTTCAGGTTTAGGAGGTTTTTCTTTGACTGGAGGTGAGTCTTTAACTGGGTCTTTCTCTTTCAAGACATCTCTGGGTTTAGGGGTTTCTTTAGGAACTTCTTTGACCTGCTCTTTGGGTGATTCTTTTGACTTATGTTCTTTTTTGTGTTCTTTCTTTTCTTTCCTTTCTTTGTCTCTGTCATGACTCTTTTTCTCTTTTTTCTTTTTCTCCTTTACATCTTTGTCGACTTTTATTTCAGGTGGTTTTTCTTCCACCTTAGGTTTCTTTATTTCAAAGCTATCAGAATTATGCTTAGGTTTATATTCTTCTTTGATGCTGGAGGCACTGCTGGAGCGAGGAGGTGGACTGGGTGGTCTCCGAGATGGACTTGGACATTTTTTCTTGGCTACATCTGGTGAAGGTGGCCTCTCACTAGGCCTCTTACTAGATTTCTCTTTTTGCTTTTCTTGCTCTTTACTGTGGCTCTTAACTTTCTCTGATTTGCTTCTATCTTTTTCTTCTTTTATTTTGACTTTCTCAGATTTGGATTCCTTGTGTTCGTGTTTGGGTTTCTTATCAGAACTGGATCTTTCTTTGTCCTTCTTATCAGATTTAACAGCCGATGCAGTCTTCTCCATTTTCTTGGGATCTGGGGAGATTTTGGATGGTTTTTGAATGGGTGCTCCGAATAAGTTTTCGAAGCTGCTGGTTCTGTGTGTCATTTCTTCTTTATGTTCCTTAGACTTGTGTTTTTTCTCTATTTTTTCAGTTAATTGCTTAGGTTTACCGAGAATTGGTTTGTCTTCAGAAAATGAGTCCCTACTTCTAGTTTCCTGGTCAGGATTGGTATAAAATGCATTTGTATTGCTAATCACAAGACCTCCACCTTTCATCAATTTTTTTCTGAAGTCATCATTGGGGTTTTGAAAAATGTATCTATCTTTAAGAACCCCACTTTGCTGTAGTGATAAATCATAAGTGAACTGTATTCTCTTGGGCTCATCCTTATTCTTCAAAAAGATTTCAATTGGGAACACAAATCCTGCATATCCGGACTCTTTGATAGAAAATGGGGGTTCCTTCACAACTGCAAAGTAAAACAAAGACATAATCATTAATTTTGTGACAACAATATAATTTTATGACTTCTATGAGTTTTATCAGACCATCAGATTTAAATAGGACATGCTATATTTAAAGCTTTATCATATGCACATGTTTCAGAAAAAATGCATTAAATTCGACTAATTGTTTAGGGCAACAATTTTTACTACGAGACTAATAATGGCACATGAGAAAAAAAATATCTGCCATTCAACGGAATTTCACATGGGAGGTTTAAATTTATAAAATGCCCTAAACAACTTGTACCATTGCATCTCCTTTGCAACATGGTGTTTATGTGCTGGTGTCTTTTTAAATTAAAATTAAGCAAGTAGGTTCAAATAGGTCACCTACAGAAAGTCACCGCACCTAGAGAAATCATTGTATAAAGTAATTTAAAAAAACTAGAAGATATCCATAAAATGTAATTGAATTTTACGCATAATAAATACAATAATATAATAGTATTCTTATCAATGAACACTGATAAAAATTATTTAGCCAGATGTAGTAAAACGAAAACAGGTTAGCTTACCCCTTTTAGGTTTAGGGAAAGTTTCGTGAAGGTGAAAGACGACTTTGTCGACAAAGTGGCTTATATCGTGGCCCTCCTGGCCGCGCACAAACACTTCCCAGTCATGAGTGAACCCCTCAGGAGTCTTCTTGGACCGTAGCGAGGCTTCATGCCCAATTTCAAAATTTACTTTTATCGCCGACATGCTGGAAAAGACGACAAATTACAATCAACCACTGACCACCAATTTGAACTCCTGTAAACTTATTTACGACGGGAAAATCAAAACTTTATATTGAATAGGAATACGATACCTGAATGTTTACAATCTATTTCACTCAAGTATAAAAAATTAACTCACATTTCTTGGTATTTCTTTGATAGGACATTGAACAACCTCTGTTATTTGTGATGAAAGATTCGTATTCAAACAGAGATCTACAAGAAATCACTAAAAATCGCAAATAATCTTTTAGCGCCCTTGTTATTTTGGTCCGCCATATTATTTTTCATCGACATCAAAACGGTGTTGCTGATGCAAAAAAAGAAATTGTCGTGTCGGGTGAGTCAGGTGGTAAAGAGTGTGACGGTTGGGTAGTATGTCCATAGACAATTTATTGTTTTCCCACTGAGGCACTGACTGTCAAAGTGGTCTTTCCTGAAACGAAACTGGTGTAGCAATTTTTCAGTTTTTATTTATTATTTAGTTTTAGGGCTAAAAAAGTCACACGCGCTAATAATCAGTCATCATGTCAGCTTTGATGTCTGCAATACTCCAGCCGATGAAGTAAGAAAAGAAGCATAGGTTATCTTCTCTTACCAGAAGAGAATTGTTTCGACCGAAATCATATTTTTATTATTTTTCTTGCAGGATGTTGCGGCAAGGGTTACACACTATGTCTCAAATTACCTCTGGAGGTGCCAGCTCCAGCTTGGTTAAGCCCGAAAGTTGCTTGCTGTCGTCTATCAGGACGAAAGTTCGATGTTATTTCCCAAGACCCAATGAGGTTATGCGAGTCCGGAAACATGGTTGGGAAAAGAGGATGTCTACGTCCACTGGTCGCAGAGTGATCATGCGAAGACTTCTAAAGGGCAGACATGTCCTCTCACATTAAAACTTTTAATTTATAATATTAGTTGTATATGTACAAATCTGGTAGTGATAAGAATGTTAATAAAATGAAATAAACTTATAGATGAACAACTTATTTTTTATTTGAACAACCAGATTTTTTAACCTTTTTACTTTAACAAGCTGAGATGTTATATTAAACTTAATACCTAGTTTAAAATACAAAATTAACAAACAAATTAATCACAATTCTTTACCTACATTCCTACTCATGCAATGTTTACCCTGACTTAGCCTATCTTTTTCAAAGCAGTCAGGAAACAGAACTAACTTTGCAATAAAATCAACATTTTATAAATAATTTCAATAATCACTTTATTTGAATACTATTTCAAAAATCTTATTTATTTATTCAAACTTGCACTTACTTACACAGTAAAATTTAATAACCGGCTAGTTGAACAAATACTTTTGTTGTGAGGGAAGTGACTCGTCTGAGTTTGTGGGTGATTTGGCCGGTTTGAGGAGATTGGACATCTCGGATACAACTAAAGTGGTCAACTTGATTATAGCTAGATGAGCCATCAGTTGCAGTACCAGAGCACCAAATCCTTTGTATAAGCCAGCTACTCCTTCCCTGGCTACTGTTGTGTGGTAACAGTCCAAGAAACCTTCGTAACCAGTTAGGATTGGAGTCACTGATGTCCCTGTGTCTAGGTTATCAATTATTGTCCTTGTACCCTGAAAGTAAAAATATATTAATTATCAGTTGAAGTAGTGAATTGAATAGCTTATCTATAAATTTTAAAAGGGCTATTTAGTAGGTATTTTCATTGCACTAGCAATCTCTATTTCATATTTCTATCGTTACCTAGATGACTACTCATAGTTTTTGGTCTCAAAATTGACTGATATAAAAATAGTACAAAATAAGATTGTATGGAGTTGTTGCTGAATTGTTATCTTTTCCTGGGCTGATAGAAAATCAAATTGGAAATTCATTAAGATCACTTCTAAGAATATTTATCTCAAGTATGAAAGAGTAATAAAAATATTCTTACCTGTATATGAAGTCTATGAATAATAGTTTCCACAGGGTAAAACAGAATTTCCATTGTGATGAATGAGAAGATGCCAGCTTTCAGGTTGATATCCTCAATGAGCGGGTTTTGATGTGACTTGGTGTAGTGCATGTTGTAGGAATCACTAAGTTCATGCCTGTGTCGTTGCTGGAAGCGGAGTACCCTCACTGTTATACTCCTGAGTATTAAGCTAGAACAGTAAATCATATTATTTTTGAAATATGGAAATGGATTGGCTTACAAATCGTCTTCTTTACTTGTGTATTGATACACAGACTGCGAGTAATACAAAAAAACTTACTGGGCAATATATTTAGTAACTCCCAGAGCAGCTGTTGGCAGCACAATAGCCCAGATTGGTAGCATTCTGCCTTTACTGGGTGATCCCCACTCCAGTAGTCGCACTAGCCCTTCCCGAAACACATCCAAGAGGGCTGGCTTGTCACTGGCAATATCACTCTGGACCGTTTCTACTAAGCTAGCTGAATAGAATGGTGTGACTATTGCTACACTTATACTGAAATCAAAAAATGGAAAATTATTTCAATTATAGTTGGATGGACCAATGGAGATGGATGGTATCTAAAAGTAGTCTGTTTACCATTTTAGTGTAATATGTTGTAGGAACTGTAGAACTGAACCACACTTTCCAATCTCTCTGAAAAAGATAAAAATACTTTGAGAAAATCTGTGCCAAAAAACTCTATGTAAAAAAAGTTGTATTATTTAAGTAAGAAAATAATACAAACTGGGGAAGACTTGGAAAAGAAATTTAAATCTTACTTGGGCCACCCTGTTGCTTTGGCTACCACATCTTCCACTGCCAAGTTCAGTCCCTTGACTATGCAGGTAGAGCCGATACCCTTCCACAGAGTAGTGACATCCTGTCTTCGGTGCAGTCTCGCTACTACCGGCAGTAGTGTGTATGGAACTATGTGGTAGTTCTTTAAGTTGTTGTGCACCTGTTATTATAAAATGAGGGTCAGTAAGTTATTGACACTATGCAAGAGCCTTATATTCATAAAATGTAAGGGTGACAAAAGTTAGGAAACCCCCATCAAAGTCTATCTGTAGGTCTCTTTATAGATACTCTAAGATATGGAGGGCTACATTTGGACAGCTAACTGTAGGTCATGCATACCTACACAACACATGGCTGTAGTGCCATTGTCAGCAAAAAGTTAATGTTCAGTAACTGACCTGGCATTGTCTACGGAGTACAATAAATGGGTGGCTGAGCAAGTTCTCTGTAATAAGACTCGCAACACTTATTGCCGTCGTCACATAACTGTTGCTATCTGCAATCCAATGAAATAACAACTGCATTACTACATACACTTTGATATGCACTTGCTTTGTGCTTGATACTTGCATACCAGTGCTACCAGACATAAAAGACAATGATTTTGAGGTTCTAGAAAGTTAGAAATACAAGAGATTACTACCTTCGTCTGGAGAATCATCCATAACCAGCGGTGGGCCTTGATATTCTTCAGTTACAGGCGTATGATATCCATAAATCTGCTGATATCGGGTATCGTATATATCATTGGTTTCTCTGTTCGGATCCAAACCATAAGGCCTATTGTACCCACTGAAGTCTCCGAAACCTGCCATATTCAATAGAATACAAATTACACTAGCAAAACTAAACAATTACGCTAAAATAAAAAATTATAAAAATTCCGCACAATATTTTTTGATTTCTATGAATAATCGAAATGAATATGAATCAAATTCGTACGTCTTGTAATAGCCAATGACGAACGAGAATTTCAAAAGATATCCAATGAGAGTATTGCTGTCATACAACAGAGAACCTACTCGTCAAAAACCCGTCAATCGAATTTGTAAGACGTTCGGATACACATACGTGGTATTAAAAAAAAAAAAAAACTTTTTTTCCCGACCAAGTGCGTGTCGGTCAGCCTATGAATGGTTCCGTACAATCAAAAATGTTTTTTTGAAATCTGTTTGTTTATTTCCCAGTAGTTGCCATGTGATGCCGGCTTACTATGTCATCACCCCATATCTTTCCCGCGGGTGTCGTAAGAGGCGACTAAGGGATAATTTCATCCAGGGGTTCAATCCCTGAATGAGGCCCATGTTCAGCAGTGGGCTTTATTGTGGCTGTTATAGTAGTAGTAGTAGTGGCGTATGCTGGAAATGCTCAGTAATACCCTAAATGAAAAACAAACCATCATTTATAAAAAAAAAAACCTAATCTCAACCTCTATGGAAGAATCACAACCCGCAATCGGCCGGAAGTTGGAAAAACCGTGACTTCCGAGGCTAATTTTTTGGGAACGTAAAGTGATCAACTTTTTCTGGTAACTTGTATATAACCCACTGCTGTAAAATGTGTGGCGGCGCGCATGCTTTGATAACAAAACTCACGGCAGCATTTAGCGCTATAATAGTAAGGAATATAAACAGTAACGTTTCAAACATAAGTCTGCCTGTCCTAAAATGGCCGGAAGTACCTACTTGGCCAAAATCTGTGTTCATTTAAAAAGTTAGCACCGTTTCCGACCTGCTATGCGTCTACTGATGTAATGTGACGTAGCGTAGGTTTTTCCTGGATGGGCCGATGGACTATTAGTAAATAGTTGCTTTTCCGTTAACTTTTTATAGACCTTAGACCAGCGCTACCACTGGATACCTCTGCACGCACAGCCTCTAGATAGATGCTCTCTCTTTGGATGCTCTGCTACCTACCACCTCTACTAAAACGCTAGTTCTATTTATATCACTGTCTTTGATTAGGTGGATTTATCCTTTATCACAGATTTATATCCTCTTTGACCTCTACCAAAGAAGAGTTCGTGCCTACAATACTTTCAAAGCTGTCATTTTTCATTTTCTTAAGTTCATCCAGGGGGGTGTCAGTTGTCGTTCCAAATTTCGACGCTCGTCGCTGCTATCGCTTATTTGACTGTGGCGGCAGAATTTAAATTCGGAATGAAAAAATTATTGTCAGTCAATTCATCTGTGACAAAGACACTTCTATGACAAGACTTTTCAAAATTTCAACGTGGCGTCTGTTGTTGATTAAATTTTCGGTGAAATTTACGGAATTTTATGAGTAGTCCTCGCATTAATGAATGCTTGAGTTGATTCATCGCGCATTATTTATTTCTCAAGTTGTTGATAAGAAATTCTACCTTCGCAAAACCTTCGGATGCGTGGACCATGACCTGAAACGTGGTAGGTAAGCTGTACCTTTTTAGGTTACGGGGTGATTACCTAAATATGATGATTCTTCATTTGGATATGTTTGCTCGTGGTTCTTTGTGTGTGCATAAGTGAGCAGAGAAATTTTTTGTGTACAATTTGCTGCATTTAATTATTTATTTAACATGAAGGGTTTTCCTTTCAGATCAAAATGCTTTGAGTGACCATAATTACTTCAAGACCCGATCTTATGATAATGATGATGATTCTGACCTCACCTAATTTGTGGGAAAAGCAAATATTCATGTGCAACCTTCGCCCCTTTTTGTGAACACTGTACAAGCTTCTACATCTACCTAAAACGCCAGGCCGAAATAACTTTATCATGTATGTTGAATTAATTCTTATCAAACATCGCAATGGAAATTTCCGATAAAACTCTTTGTAAGTGGTAATGTGGTAAGTTTGTAAACTACTTTGAATAAATGTATTTTGAAAATTTAATAAACTGACAATTTAATCCCATTTTCTGAAGTTTTATTCACAATTTCTTATTAATTTAATCAACATCGATATAGTATATATACCCTACAGTAGAATGCCGCAGTTTTATCGATAATGACCGCACAGCACTAATAATCGATGGCGATAAATGTTTCGATGGACAGCACTATTAATTATTGTACCTTTTTGGATTTACTATCTCCTTATGGTCCTAATTAACATCTATGGTTAACGCGCGACACTAGCGCCAAGAGATGAACAATAATGTAGTGGGATATGTAATCTGTGGTAGTGGGACAAGTGACTGTCGTATCTGTAGCTAGTCTACATATTTAAGTTCATCTGTGAGTTCATCTGTGACAGGAACTTCAGATCAATACCTATAACCAAACGTCCACAAAAATAGAAAAATATTTTATTTTCTAAGGACTAGGATTGTGGATAGAGTAGGAAACGATGACGACCGTCGGAGAAAATCTAACAGATGTAGAGCCGGAGGAAGAGCAAAAAGAAGAATTGAAGGAAATTGAAATATGCGCACGCTTGATGTGGACTAAGCAACAGGTCTCTTCTATTCACGTATTTATGTCTAGAGCTATTCACGTGTCTTGTCCGTTTGATACAAAAATAAAATAAAGAAAAATAACTTTCTAGAGGTACTACTTTATACAAGCCAACTTAAAAAGGGCCGAAGGCAGGAGTCTACTTTGAAAACACTTTTAAATCGAATTCAATAAGATTTAATGCTTAATTATAAAATATTATTATACAGAAAGTAAAAAAAAAGTTAATGAACCCATAAACCTGAACAACTTTCCCCAAGGAAAATAGGTCGAAATGTGAAAAAGTTTTCGAGTTTCCATGCAAATTTGACTCACTCAGCTGGTACATTTGTGAGGTCCATTTTTTTCTTATTTCGACCTTCATTTGGACAGCTAATTTAATGTAGGTATTCAGCATCACAAATCAATCACAATCAATACTAGCTACCGTTATCTTATTATCGCCATTATGTACCTATCGTAAAACCCTGTGAACGTCACATACACATATCAAGATAAGCGAGCTGTACGGGGCCAACTAATCACCAACCCTGAGCGTCACCCACCCAACCCCTACCTGCTACGCGCCTGATCGCGACGTAACTCTTTGTATCTAACTCTTCAACTGGCATATTTAATCAATAAACGTAACCACCTTGATATTGCAAAATTTTATAAGTAAATCTAACCGAACGCGTTGATCATATTTATTATTCTTAGTCCTCAATCGAAAATCATTTAAAATATGAACACAGAGCATAATGAAATTAATCTTGAGGGAGGGACGATAAATCTAACAACATCGACAGTTGTGTCCAAACCAGAAGTTGTTCAACATGACGAGCTTCCTGAAATCACTCCTGTTACTGCAAAGCTTATGTTGACTAAAGAACAGGTTCTTGATTTCTAAATATCTTGCGTGATATATTATTGAATTAATATTAAATTTTTACAAAAGAGCTGTCTTTTTTTCAGAGAGCGGATATGTTGGAAGCTTTTAACTTGTTGGATCACACTGGGGAAGGAAAGATCAAGAATGATGACTTTCGTGTTGCTATTAAAGCTTTAGGTATAACTAGTTGACTACACAATCTTCTACGTTTAGAAAATACGATAAACCAAACAATATTGAACTTATGTATTTTATCACTGCAGGCTATACACCAAATAAAGAAGATCTTCAGTTAATGGTGAATGCAGTAGATAAAGGGAAAACTGGAAAAATGAGTTTTGAAAACTTCCAAACTGCTATAATGCGCAAAGTGATGTCCAAAGATTCTGACATGGATGTACAGAAGAGTTTTCGAATGTTCGATGACGATGACGCTGGTATACATCATCATTATTAGAAACTTTTTACAAGGCAAATGAATAATAATATACTAAATATTAGTTTTTGCTATTGGTTGTTGGTTGCTTTTGATTGTAGGCACAGAACACTATTACTCCTGTAGGTAATCAAATCATTTTTCATATCAGTTATTTTTCTTACTCAAGTGTACTTAAAAAATAATAATTTCATTTACAGGGTTGATAAGTTTTGAAAACCTTAAGCGGGTGACTGAGATTTTGGAGACATACTTGACTGATGAAGAGATTGAAGAGATGTTAGATGATGCAGATAAGGATCAGGATGGATTTGTAAGTTGCTAATTAAAGGATTGGGAAGAAAACAAATAAAAAAGATTAGAGTGCTTCTATATCACAATGTCACTTATTTTATGCTGCTCCAAAGCACAAAGTGACGATTCAGCATCTATTGCTGGTGTTCATATGGGCGTCGTTATTATAATTAAATGAACTAGGGTAGTGTTTGAGTGCTATAGCGTTAATCAAATAATAACTGTTTTATTTTTGTAGGTGAACTTGGAAGAATTTATGCGAATGATGAGAAATGGTGTTCACATTGTTACTCCGTAGCTACTGTCTTCTACTTTATTCTTACTTATCTTATTATTTATTTAGTCATAAATTAGTATTCAGTTGTATGGCTGAACTTGTAACGAGTTACTTAATGATTACATAATTAATTATCACCCACCTGTTTAGAATTTTATCTACACTTCATACATAATGTTCCTATTACAAATTCGAAAGCAAATGTATAAGCAACTGCTTTACAGCCATTCAGCCTTTAAAAAAAAATGTCGATATCATAAAGTAAAATGTCGATGTCATAAAGTACTTTTTTCTGACTTTATGATATCGACATTTAGCAGTAAGATAATAAAAAAAAACAAATCTCACGTCACGACACAATCAAAGAATGGGACGACACTTGAAATTATGAGGACTTTTTAATTATTAAATCTTTGCTTCAAATCATTTTCCGAATTAAAATTTACCGATTAATGCTTTTTAATTTTAAAAGTTGTTCCGTTTTTATGAGCTTCCATTTTAACGTTTAGTTAAAAAGTTACTTATGTATAAAAGTCGTTCAGTTGGTGGTTCAGTAGATATGCTTGCAATCGCCATAGTGCAGTGCGGAGGTTTGAATTATTTTTCATAGTTTTTCTTGTAGAGTGTAGATAAAATAGTGTATGCAACTGCAAATAATTAGGCTTTAGAATGCTCGTGTCAAACTATTATCACACTCATCCTAAAGCCTCTCATTATTAGGCAGTTGCATCAGGGACATATATATAAGTGATCTGGGAGTTGCATAAACTACTATTATCAAGCTACTACAATCTCCATCTATCTCCATGTATCTGAAATGAGAATGATGAGATATGTGGTGTGACAAGAATGGATAAAATAAGGAATGAGTATATTAGAGGGATGATTAGAGGAAGTTTAATTAGTAAAAGTTGCACCAGTGGCAGAAAAGATGAGAGCTAGCCGTTTATCGTGGTATGGGCTTGTTATGAGGAGGGATGGAAATCATGTGATGAAAAAGGTAATGAAAATGAATGTGGATGGACGCAGAAGGAGAGGAAGGCCTAAAAAAGTTTGGAACGATTGTGTAAAAGATGATATGAATCAAAAAGGTGTAAACGAAGATTTGACGGCTGATAGAGAAGAATGGAAGAGAAAGATAGGTAATATGTTACGCCGAGATGTTGATCTCGTTATTGTATTTTTAATATAACCGTCCTAATAAATAATACAAGAACCTGCGAAATTTCCATCTAAATGTAGCCAGATAGTAGGTCCATCAATATGTAGCCAGATAGTAGGTTAACTTTTAACCAATACGGTTGACTTTTCATGTTAAAAAATATTTAAAATCGTTATTTTTGGCTAATAAGATCATCCTGATGGCATACCAGCAAGATTGTTGAGGTATTGTGCGCCTGAGTTGTCTCCTGTACTGACACGCTTGTACCGCCTCTCTCTCGTGTCAAAAATTGTACCAAAATCTTGGAAGCTTGCCAATGTGCAACCTGTGCCCAAGAAGGGTAGCCGTGCCGACCCTAGCAACTATCGACCGATCGCCATCACTTCCGTACTCTGTAAGGTTATGGAAAGAGTTCTGAACTGCAAACTGCTTTCGTACCTCGAAGACAATGATCTTCTCAGTGATTGTCAATATGGCTTCCGCCGAGGGCGTTCCACGGGAGATCTTCTAGTGTACGTAACGCATTGCTGGGGCGAGGCCATTGAAAACCACGGCGAAGCAATAGCAGTGTCGCTGGACATTTCAAAGGCCTTCGATAGGGTGTGGCATGCGAGTCTGTTGAGCAAGCTTCCAGCGTACGGCATACCCACTGGCTTCTGTAGCTGGGTGGCTGACTTCCTGAGTGAACGGTCGATCCGAGTGGTCATAGACGGCTGCTCCTCTGACCTCAAGGCTATTGACGCCGGAGTTCCTCAGGGTCTGTACTCTCCGCGACGCTTTTCCTGCTGCACATCAATGACCTTCTATCTTCAGGAATTGTTGGGTACGCAGATGACAGTACTGTCACCGAGAAATATCTGTCCGGCGCAGGAGCCAGTGGTGATGGAATCCAAAGATTGAGAAAGGCTATGATTGAGCGTACGAGCCTGACGTTAAGTAACGTCTCCCAGTGGGGCGATGACAATCTCGTCAGCTTCAATGCTTCAAAAACGCAGGCGTGTCTTTTCTCCGCAAAAGGAGTCCTTTCACCTTTTCTCCTACTTTTCGGGGTACATCTGTTCCAGTGACCAACACTCTTCAACTCCTTGGCATGGAGCTGTCCTCTGACCTCAACTTCGGCACCACCATCGAGTCCAAGGCTCAAATTGCAGCTAGAAAGTTGGGCGTCCTGAATAAAGTCAAGCGGTACTTCACGCCTGAACAGCTTCTAACTCTTTATAAAGCTCAAGTCCGATCTTGCATGGAGTACTGCTGTCACCTTTGGGATGGCTCGGCTAAATACCAACTTGCTGCACTGGATTCGGTGGAACGCAGAGCCAAGAGATTAATAGGTGATAAAAAACTGGTGGCGACCAAGCTTCACAGCCTGGCTCACCGCCGCAAGGTTGCTTGCCTATCGGTCTTCTACAGATGGTACTTCGGAGAGTGTGCGCGTGAGCTGCATGACCTCATACCACCGTCTCCTTTCTTCCATCGGACATCCAGACGCACGGCCGGCTACCATCCGTTCTTAGTTGATATACCCACATTACGCACTAAGCGCTTCAAATCATCTTTCATTATGCGCACGGCTAAAGATTGGAATTCCCTGCCTGCGTCTGTATTTCCGAGTGCATATAACCTGAATCTCTTTAAGTCTAGAGTGAATAGGCATCTTCTGGGCAAGCTCGCTCCACCGTAGCTCCCATCTCTGCTCTAGGGTAAGATTGGGGTCAAGAGTAAGCCCATCATAGATAAATAAAAAATAAGATTGTTCTTGGGGCCATTAGCCGAACCCAACTTTTAGGGTTCCGTACTTCAAAAGGTAAAAAACGGAACCCTTATAAGATCACTTTGTTGTCCGTCCGTCTGTCCGTCTGTCCGTCTGTCATTCTGTCAAGACACTTTATCTCAGGAACGCGTAAAGATATCGAGTTGAAATTAAAACCGTATACTCAAGTCTATGAACGCTAAAAAACGTCTGAAAAAATCAAGCACCTAACTTCAAGTTAAATAAAAATATACCCGTTTATGCAGTAAAAACGCGTGCTTTTTACCCTCTCAATGGAATCAAAATTCAGAGGGTACTTTTCGTGAACCAAGAACAATGAAATTTGGCAAATAGCTTCGTTTTGAAGTACGAATTAAGGAAAAATTAAAAAAAATCCTAAATATGGTTTTTATGAAAATGGGGCCCGAAAAAAAAAACAAAATTTAAGATATTTGGCTAGTTATCAAAGTGAAATACCTATCATATGAAAAATAGGTTTACCAACCAGAATAACCTACAAATCTTAGTACGGAACTCTCTGTGAGCGAGAAAATGCTAAGCTGAACGCTAAAGAAAAGAATATATAAGGTAGGTACTTAGTAAGTACTACTTACCTACTCATTAGGTGTTAAAAAAACTATTACTATTACCTAACCAAACAACATAAGACAAACATTTTATTAGAGGACATTTTATTTTATGTTTTGAAAAAAAAAACTCAGGGAAAGTAGTTCAGCGGAACGGGACGGAAGATGCGTTGATCGAAGTGTTCAGCAATGTTCATTTCACCGAAAGTCGGTCAGAGGGCAGTTCGGTAAGTACCGATAGTAAGTACCACTTATTATGATCCCCAGCTCGGGACGAGAAAAAGCGGACTCCTAATCTGCCTGTCATTCATTTTGGAATTGGACCAAGTCTGGTCTGTGGGTAAGTCCACATTCTCTCAGTCTCCCACACTCCCCTAATAAGTATAACTTGCGTGGATAAAGAATTGACCATTGTGGTTGACATCCTGCTCATATGTCATATAATTTGATAGAGAAGCAAACAATAATATTGCCAATTCGAGTCCATTTCTATCTGCGCAAGTTCTACTCGTTAAGCTAGAGGTATGTGTATCCGAATTTTGTTTTAGCAATCTGTCTGACAGTTGACAGCTGACCAGGGTGACCATTTGTGGCAGGATCCTGCCATTTGGGCAGATTTGACTCTTAAATTTTGACTGTGGCAGATTATGTTGACGGATCAGAAAAGTGGCAGGTTTTGGCAGTTTTTGGGATTCTAAGAAAAATCCTGTAATTGTATCGAAAATTTTAACTTAAAACAACAAATTTAATGTTTTCAAAGAAATCTGTTAATTATTACGTACTAAAACATGGATTAAGTTGGACTTTATTACATAATTTTCAATTTTTATGGTAAAAATCGTATTGTTTTTTTTTTAGGTCGAGCTTTGTTGGGTTCAGTTTGGCAGATTTTGGCAGATTTAGTGAGGATACTTGGCAGATGTAGGCAGGTTTTTGGGAGGGATTAGGTTTGGCAGGTTTTGGCAGATTTCAGTGTGGGTCTCTGGCAGATTCGCCATATTTGAGATGGTCACCCTGCAGCTGACGGCAGTCGAGAGTGGACGGCGGGCAAGCAAGCGCAAAGCGCAAACAAAAATCGCGAGGCAAATAGCCAAGACGCATGATCATTTTCATCTTCTATCTGTCCCTATCCTTTGTGAAGAATCAGACAGCGAATGAATATCGATTATAATAAAATAGGGCCTAAGTTACAAAAATGAGGATAGTTTTTTGATGTTCGAATCGTGTGTGTAAAATGTTAGGCTGGATTGTGTTGTGTTTATTGACTTCACGGCTTCATAGTGAGTATTGGTGATATGTTTGCTGGAGTAAGTGTTGTGTTGAGGTGTCGTGATGTTGATGGCGAGTGGTGTTTCAGGGGTGTCGAGTCAGGGAGAGTGCACGGACCTCCGCGGGCGGGTGATATCCAACGGGCTGCACTACGCGCCCGGGCCCGACACCTGCACCCTCTGTGTCTGCGACAATGGGCTCCCGAAGATCTGCAAGGCGGTCCTCTGCTCGCCTCCACAGGTAATGTTTTGGTTATTTGTTATTGATATTGTTACCAACAGTTCTAAATGCAACACTCTTTGTTAGTTGGTTTAGGGTGACCTTTTGTGACCCCTTTTTGGAAATACTCCAGTCCAGTAGCTTTATTTTCTTACAAAAGCACAAAATCCTACATAAGTCCTCAAATAATCAAATGGAGTGTTGTAAATATAGAAATTGTATCAGCTGGGTGACCTTAGCTTGTACCTACTTACTGTTAGGCGCAGACCTTTTTGGACAAAATAGTGGCCTGTGCATAGAGCTCATCTGTGTATGACTTTGACTGTGTCAAGTGTTGTCGTGTCACAGTGATGTGAAAAAATACTGTCAACAAAAGTCTCTAGGTGAAAACACATTGTTGTAAATAAACTCGAGAAAATAAAATTCGCCAGCGCTCTTTTGATATTATAGTTATATTTTATTAATAGGTCACGGACCCGCTAATATTTGGGCGAAGAGTCGCGAATAATTTTTTCGAAGATGGATTTTACGACGAAAATTGATATTGGGAAGCTGGCCGGTAAATCAAACTGGACGACGTGGAAATACAAAATGTCAATAATGCTGGAAGGGACGGAGAATGCAATGGCAGCCGTCGAGGGCAAATTGACTCCACCAACTCCTGTAGAAGGCCCAGAAGGTGACGCCGCCGTAACAGCTTATAATGCGGCTTTGGCCAAATTTAAGAAAACTGAAACTGGCGCTCTTCTGATGCTGACCACAAATATGTCAGAAGACACCTTAACCAAAGTAATGAGGTACAGGAAGGCATCAGAGGTATGGCAGGAGCTGCACAGATTATTTGACGGGAACACGGGTGACAGGGCATACACGCTGTGCATGGAATTCTTCGCACAAAACATGACAAGGCAGATGACATCGCGACACATATGTCAAAACTGAAAAACTTGTGGAACGATTTGAAAGCTGAAGTATCCAAAACAGACGCAACTGCTAAATTACCTGAGATGTTCCTAATATGCAAGATTCTTGATACTCTGGATGACCGGTTCGTCAATTTTAAGTCAAGCTGGCTCATGCTGAAGCAGTCTGAAAAGACAATTGACAGTCTGACGAGTCACCTCTGCACCTTTGAAAGAGACTTAGGCAGTCAAGAGACCACTAGAATGGAAGCCCTAGTGACTGCACCGAGTGGATATCGCAAATGCAAGGACGAGCACCTGATTTGCAACTATTGTCATGCAAAAGGACATAGAGTTCGCAAGTGTAAGAAGTGGATTGGAGATGGGAGGCCACCCAAACCAGTACAAGGCACGTCAGGCAAAAGCTCAGAATCCAAGCAAGTGCAACAGATCTCACTGATGGTGAACGCTTGCTCCAGTGCGAATGGTCAAACTCAAAATAGAGACAAATGGTTTGTCGACAACGGAGCAACTACACACATAGCTGTAAGGAGAGACTTCTTCAAAGAGTTCCATGAATTCGACAAAGACCACACTGTTACAACAGCTGACGGAACCATAATTCCTGCCGTAGGAAAAGGCTCTGTAGAGGTCGAAGCGAAGGTCGATGGCAGGAGGGAGAACATAATGCTCCGAGATGTGTGGCTAGTACCAAACTTGACGAAGAACCTTTTCTCGCCGCTCGCTGCACATGACAGAATGCAGAATAGTGAATTTACGTCAAAGACGAGAGAGTGCAAGTTTGACGTAGAAGGCACGACAAGAATTGTCGGCAAAAGATCGGCGTTTGGTGGACTGTATGAGCTAGAAATGAAGACAGTCACGTCAGTCAAGCGAACCATAGAGGTTAACGTACCTAAAAGAAACGTAAGAAGATGAGCAAGAAAGCCTCAAGGGCATGCTCATAGGCTACGAAGTGTTCAAAATCTCCACTAGTAGGTATGCCCCTACAATCAGAGGAGCTGAGAGCGGAGATTGAAACATTTCCGAAACAGAGCCTAACGTGAAAACTGAAGACCATGAACTAGCTCTAGAGGGAGATAGAGTATTAGATCAAGTTCATGAAGACGAACACAGCATTGAAGATCCTGAAGCTTCAAATGATGTGATCATAGAATCAAATGAGGAAGAGCTAGAGATAGCGGAACCTCGCTATAATTTGAGAGCACTCAATCAGGGAAAGTGGATGCAAAAGAAGCACACTTCCCCTACCGTGGAGCCGTTGAGTCAATTGATTACTTGATGGCGGGAACGCGCCTAGATATCGCTTATGCCGTTGGAGTTGCATCTTGTAAGCTAGAGTCTCGAACTAAAGAAGACTGGCTTTTAGTAAAGCGTATCATGCGCTATATCAAGGGCACCTGCTCCGATGGAGTGAAGTACAAGGCTCACCAGAAGAGCGCGTTACTTAAATGCTTTATTGACGCTGGAGAAGTGCCAATACTACATGTAGAAGAAGGCGGTTTGGTGATGAAGAAAGTGAGCTCAGATGAGCGACTGGCTAACTTCTTAACCAAGGCAGTTCCGAAGGAGAAGCAAGCCGGAATGTGTGCCCTATTAGGTGTTTGCAGCAGAAATACCTAAAGTGCAAGGGAAAGTGTTAGGCGCAGACCTTTTTTGGACAAAATAGTGGCCTGTGCATAGAGCTCATCTGTGTATGACTTTGACTGTGTCAAGTGTTGTCGTGTCACAGTGATGTGAAAAAATACTGTCATTGAAAGTGTCTAGGTGTAAACATTGTAAAATTATCTAAATCGAAAATAAAATTTGTTAGTGCTCTTTGAACCCGAATATCATTCCACTGTTACTCTGCAGAACGAGTATAAAACTTAATACTTACAGTAATAGGGTTTCAAAATAGGTCAGGGTCAGAGAACAATCCTTTAGGTAGGTAAGGGTTGCAGCAATCCCCAATGAATACCTGGCTTCATCAGTTACATATGAATCAAAGCATATCTTTTCTCTTTATAATATTTGTGTAATATTATTGGTAGTTCAGTTTTTTGTTTGCAACTTGTATTTTCCATTGTTCTTTTGCTTTACCTAAATTCAATGGAGGGAAATATCATTTCCTGTTCCCACCAATGAAAATGTTTTGTTTTACTTTTGTGGTGCAAAAGGATTTTGTAAGGTGTTTTGCACAATATTATGTGCTAGCGGCCCATTTGCGGTTTCCCGCTGGAAAAGGGTATTCATATAAACCTTCTTCTTGAATCACTCTATCTATTACCGAAAACTTCATCAAAATCTGTTGCGTGGTTCAGGAGGAGTTAGCAAATTCGATGTAAGACAGACTGACAAATAAATGTGAAAAGCTACTATTATTCTACTATGTATTGATTACAGCAGTATTGGCTGTAGTGCAGATCAAGACATGCACACAAGACACACACAGATTATCAGTGGAAAGTCTCTGAATTCAAAGTCATCTGATCAGTCCATCTGGCTGGGGCACAGCCAGCACTTGCAGCTAGAGATGGGCGGTGGGTAAAAACCCAATTTGCCCAACTGGGATAAAACCCGGCAAAAAGGGAAAAAACCCAATTTGTGCCCATTTCTGCCCAATGCAATGGGCGTAAATGGACGGATTTATCACAAGTATTTTTTACTAGTTACCCTTGTTTTTTATGAATAAAAATTAACTCAAACGAGCTCTTTTCAGATGAACTAGCGTCCCGCGTAGCGGTTTTAGCGGTTTCTACAGTTTTCTCGCGAGAAAAACCATGTATTAATACACAGTAGTAAAAGAAGTTGCTATCCGCGTCTCTCTGCCAGTCAGTCTATTATGGACCTCATTAAAACCATTTTTTCCTCTTTTAAACAATGAAATGGACTTTAAAGTGGTTTTTCAAAAAGATGGGTAAAGTAGTTCAAAAGAAAGATTTATATGTACATCGCATGCCAGGAAAATAAAACGGTTAGCAGCGGCAAATAAACACGACTATCAAGTAAAAGTCTGGTCCGTTGCAGGAAATTGAAGAGAATTCTGATCTTTTAATGGACGTATATTTAATATCTGTCTATTAATAGCTGTTTAAGGTTATTTTGACTCGTTAAAACCAATTGTGGATGTAAAAATACTTTTAAAATATCCGCCGAGGCCGCTGGGCAGAAATAGGCACAAATCGGGTTTTTACCCGGCAGATTCAAAGCGCCCGGGTTTTAACCGGGCAGATGCCCATCGCTACTTGCAGCAGTTTGACTTTCACTAGAGAGTCCTCTTATTTACGACATATGTTGTTAGAGTATATTACATAAGCTAGCTATAGAGTGTGCCTAAAAAGTTAGAACGGTTTGCAGTAGTCTGCACACAACTTCTTTGTCTATCAGTAGCAAAATGTCAGTGATAACAGTATTGAATCTCTATAAACTATCATCATACATTTGACGTCTGTATCTAGGGAGCAATGGTTCCACAGTATGGAGAGGAGAGGGGCCTTATTTATACTCTAAGGTTGAAAAGCAATAGCAGAGCAGGTAAAACCAGAGAAATATTATCTAGTCCATCATAAAAGTCCCAATTTTTAAATGGCATAAAATATTTGCTGATATTGTTTTGACAAGGGATTAAAAACTAAATATTATTGATGTGGATTACAAAAGGATTAACTAGATTACATTTTGATTTAGTTTGGATCAACATGGATTATCTTAAGCCCTGTCAATCCACATTGAGTGAACTGAAAGATTAATAGGTTTTCTTACCTATTAAGCAGAGATAAGTCTATGGCAAAGAATAATTAATCTAGATATGAGGTGTGGTGTCGCATTTTTCTAGATAGAAGTCAAAATGGTTGATTGAAGTATTCAAGTCGTAAGAAAAACAGTACCTAGGTCTAAAAATATTTCTGGATGAACTTTCCTAACACATATTAAACACAAAAAAATAACTTATAATATGCAAGAGGTATTTACAGCAGCCATCTGATGGCATGCGTATAGGACGCAATCTCTATAAATAACCTTTGGTTAACATTGACTGTCTCCATTAGAATAGGTAGGTAAACTAAGATTAAGAGTGCTGGGGTGCAATGAAATCATTACTTCTTGCTATTAATCGGCCAGGCACATTCGTAATTAATATTTAATACATAGATAAAGTATGTTATGTTCGTTCGATAGGTAGTTTCTATTGAATGATCAGGTGCAACATGCGTGCTGTGACCGTAAGGTGACCGTAGGTGGGTATTCATTATGGACAAAATCCCCTATAAGTTGTATCTGATACGAAGTTCTAAATAAATAAAGACGCACCTATTCTTTTCCCTCGCGGGGAGTAAAAGACCGTGAAATTTTTAACTTGGGCTTATCTAAGGCAAGCATGTTCAAACTTCATCTGCATCGTCATTTACCAACAGGTGAGATAGCAGGCAAATGCGGGCCTAAATTAAATTAAAAATAAAACTAGCTCCACTAGGATTCCCTATACCTACGAAATCCTAGAACCTATCTTTGAAAAAATATCAAATTCATCAGACAAATTGCACAACCGGAAGTCCGGAAATAGAACCCGCGACTTTTGCAAACAGGCAGACGCACTGTCACTGCATCTCGTCGGTCTTCATGTCACAATTACAATACATGTAGGTACCTAATCATCATCATTATTTGCAATTAACTATCCATCCATAGATGTTGTCATACCCATTGATCCAGCGCGTAGTTAGCCAATTGACCTTAATATACGTATAAGGCTGAGTAAGTGTTTTTATACGGAACGTAACGGAATGACATTCTGAAAGCATCTCTCTTCGTGTGGGACACCGACTCGTTCAACGACCCGATAAACCCTGGTGTCACAGTTTTTCAACCGTCTACTGCAAGTAGCAGGCCTCTGACATGATTGTGTAACGTCCGCCATCATAGATAGCAACCAAGACCGACGGCTTAACGTGCCCATCCGAAGCACGGAACCATCTTACTTTTCAGACAATCAGGTGGTTCAGCCTGCAATGTCCTAACCAGACTATGGACAAATTCACAAAGTGATAAATATCAAGTTTGTGAGTGACCCCACCGGGAATTGAACCCGGCACCTTCTGCGTGGCAGCAGTCATACTAACCACTGCGCCACATCGGCTGTCGATGCCGACGGAATGACAATAATAGTATACGTAATTATCTCGATGGCGCAGTAGATACTATGTTGAACTAGATTTTCATTCACGCTTAGCGATTATAGGTAGTGAATGAATATATCACACGCACTCGCCTAGAGCGATTTCACTTGTCCCGCTATATATCACTACATTACATAGTATAAAAGGAAGTCTCTTCTCATTTCACTTGTCCCGCTATATATCACTACATTACATAGTATAAAAGGAAGTCTCTTCTCATGTGTCTGTCCATGTATGTTGCTTAGATTTATAGTTGTTCAAGAGGAAGGATAATTAATTATGTATAAAACATGCCGGAAATAGGTCTTATTCCCACGAGAAAACTGTTAGCAGTGGATGAAACCGCTAGGCCGGTTGTTAGTTATGTATGTAAATGTAATGTATAAAATCCTTAAATAATGCAACTCATCTTCGATGCTTCGTTTTGCGAGTATACTAAAGTCAGTTCCCTTCCTGCAGGACTGCCGCTCGTTCCGCGTAGGCAACACCTGCTGCGAGTTCATATGCCTGGACGATGTAGTGAAGCCGCCTGAGGGGCAGGAGGCCAACGTGCGCCTCGCAGCGGGGGGCGCGGCCTCGATCGTGCTCTTCACCGTGGCTCTGGTCGTCTACCGCGTCAGGAAACAGAAGAGAGGCCGCGCGCCGCATGCCGACGATCAGCGCAGCTTGACCAGCATTGGGTGAGTCATTGTGGGAAGCCCAGTAGGTTTCTGTTTCTCTAGCTAGATAGAACAGGGTTGGCATGCATCGGTATGCGTTCTATTCTATCTGACGCATAGCTAATGAAACTAGGTAGTGATTCTATGACGCATAATAGAAGAATGCAGAAAAGGGGCACTCTCTAAAAGTAGGTACAAAACACATATGAGGCAAGAAGTAGAAATAATGGGAGTTACGAAGACAACTTAACTTACTCACAGCCGTTTGCCACTATAACGTTTGATTTGTTCTTAGCTCGGCACTAACACGTTATAGAAACGTATACATTTTAAGATTCCTTACTTTTCAAGTTAATCTTTTGCCTGTTTCGGGCCTCCAGAAGTCAAAACTTTTGCAAGCACCGGAGAAGATGGTTAGGAGTTTGGTCTATCGGACCATTAATCTGTGACAGTATCGTCCATAATTGATTTATGATAGGTATCCAGGGAAGAAAATACATTAATTCTGACCCGACAGGAAATTGATTGACATCATTGTTTTCGTAGTGAGAGGGTCGCCTTTTGGGATTCGCTCTAATGAGTCTATTGTTCTGTATTTAGTATCTGGGTCAAAAGGGGTTGAAGTTGTCCTGAGCCCATTATCCGCTATTCAGGTAAATAACGATGGCCAAAAATATAATAATCACAGCCCTGTTTTATGCAAATCAGTGGCTATATGAGATTAATAGATAATATTATGATTATGGTGTGACATGATGTAGTAAAGATGCATTATGTAGATACCTCTATCAATAAATATGGTTCCGTAGCTCTAATGGAAATAAACATACCCAGAAGTATATTAGGACTGTAATGGGCTGTCAAACTTTAGAAGAGTAAAGTAAGATTTAAAAAATCTACCTATTTCCCGTAGACCTAGACCTACAAAGTTAAGAAAACATTACATTTTATACTCATAGTCGAAATGTAAATGGTAGGCATAATAGTAATTTCGTTCAGCCTTCACTGTCTCACTGGTAATGACTAGATGGCCGTCACCACGAGTCGGGCTCAAATTACGTATCATTTATCCGGCAAAAGTAATTTTAGTTCTCATTGTAGTTTTGTGGCTATGTAACATTGACAAGTGTAACATAGTAGACGAAAAGACTTGAACACGTTTAACGTGATTTGATCTCTTAATACTAACATTGTAACAAACAAGTGGATAAAAACATGATGAAGATGTTATTTTGTATCTTACTTGTCTGTATAGACAGATGAACATTAAATGTTATGTACGTAACCCTATTTCGTGGGATATTCGTATTGTCTTTATTCTATTTATTTCTCTTGAGTGCTATATCTATAAAAGCAATTTGTATAGCGCTATGAGATCACTTTTGATCGGTGCGAGACCTCGAGTGCACTCAGACTGAAAGGAAATAGCAGTAAACGCCCAATAAATCGTAAAGTTCTGTTTCTAAAGTGTTTTACATCTCGATCAAGAATAGAACATACAGGAGGCTACTATCGGCATCACTTCAACCTATTCGACGAATAGGTAGATAGGTTAATCCCTTCACTAAATTCCTTATCAGTGGCGAAGGGTGACATAATATTTAAGGTGGCCTACCGAGCAAAAAATGTACTTAATGAAGTACTTAGATTGATGTGAGAGTATAACTAACTCCGCTGACTCAGTGACCCAAAGAGGATCTTGGTCTCCGAAACGAGCTCCCTCCACCGGTCCCTGTCCTGTGCGATCGCCTGCCAGTTGTTGATTTGGAGATCGCGAAGGTCAGCATCCACCACGTCTTTCCAGCGGTACCTGGGACGGCCCACAGGGCGGCGTCCTGTGGGACGCCCCATGTACGCTCTCTTTGCTCCTCGATCCTCTCCCATTCTCTCTATGTGTCCGAGTATGGAATCGTAAATTTCTGAAAGGGAAACTGATGCGAATGAGCATGTATGGACCCTTGGCCACTGAATCTATACTGATTTATCTCATAGACTGTTTGATAATATAGTTGAGCTGCAGCATAGTAGGTACCTACTTATCTAAAGTGTTGGATGATCACTAACTTATTGAGTTGCTGGGAAAGACCACTGTGTTCCAGGGAAAGAAGACGTTGATTGATAAGGATTCAATGATTCAGTAATATAAGCATTTGGTAACAAATCTTGGGAAACCTTAAAAACCTGTTACTGAAAATCTGAACCTTTGCTTGACTTAGATATTTTTGATTTCTTGATGGTTTGAATTCATTTTAGCACATTGGGTAACATCGATGACTATTAATTGCAGTCTAGTGTGAGCTCATTCTTTGGCGAGAAAAAACCATCTTGCGCAATAGGTAAATAGTAGCAGAATTGTTTTTATTCATCTTTATGGCATTGTTTTCCCACTACAGCAGGTGATTGTCTAATCAGCTGATAAAACATACTATGCTCACTTAAGCTCTTTCTTTCTCTTATGTCTAAGCGTTCACAGAGTTACTACACACTGATAGAAAATTGTGCCTTGCAATTTTATCTTTTTTACAATTACTAATCCTTTTCTGTGCAATGCAATGACTATCAATAAGTGATATTTTTATGTCTTATTTTGAATAAATATTTTTGACTTTTTTGAGAACACATACTCCGGATATGCAGGAAGTATGCGTGCGCGTCATCACGCGCGTACCGATTGTAAAGTATGGGATTTGCATAACATAAAAGCAACCAAAAATCCAATTGTAGTAAATCTTGGATCAATACATTGTATAAAATGAAGTTGCTTTTTACCACGCAACGGATTTTGATGTAGTTTTTGGTAATATATAGAATGAGAAAGGTATACACTATGTATAACGCATGCTGGGAAAACGTCTTTTTCCAGCGAGAAAATGAGTTGCCGCTAGTAGATACTATTAGTATGTGCTCTGTTTTATCCATGCACTTGTATGTAAAGTATGTATAACTGCATACATACTTTACTGTATGTAACCGATACGATAACGTAATTGTATTCGTTTTATTGTGATTTATCTAGACACACGGCAGTGTGTCCGCCAAGTTCGAGCAAAAAAAGCGACACACCGGCCGTGGGTTATATTACACGAACCATTTCGGGCCAAGTTCGACCCACCTATAACTCAAAATCTATTTTATCTACGCATATGAAATTTCTAGTATCTGTCGAGATCTACTTACTTATCTAAAATCCAAAATTTCATTAATGTACCTATTGTAGGTCTTGAGATATTGACGTCAGAAAATCGCTATTTTTACTATACACTCACTGACTGACTGACTGACTGACTGACTGACTGACTCACTCATCAAAAACCTAGACCACTTCCAATGGTCGTATTGACTTGAAATTTGGCATGGAGGTAGGTCTTTAGGTCAAGGTAAAGGAAAAAATCTGAAAATGGCCAAGTGTTAGTCGGCTTTAAAAATAATGAAGGTGTAAATTCATACCCCTAAGGAACTAAACCAAAAAATTTCCAATGGTCGTATTGACTTGAAATTTGGCATGGAGGTAGGTCTTTAGGTCAAGGTAAAGGAAAAAATCTGAAAATGGCCAAGTGTGAGTCGGTTTTAAAAATAATTAAGGTGTAAATTCATACCCCTAAGGAACTAAAACAAAAAAATTATCTATATCTTCCAATCGTCGTACCGACCTAAAATTCGTTACGAAGGTTTGTATTTAGTCAAAGTAAAGTATAAATGAGATATTTCCTTACCTAACTTAATCATAAGAAAAAAAGAAAATAAACCTTTTTTGGGCGGGTAGTTGAAGTGTTAACAACACCTTTTGTTAGCTCCTCAATTTATATTAAATATAAATAGTATACTTATATTTTATAAATAATATCTTATGCTAAAGTTATAAATAAACTAAGAGCTACCTGCCTGCATAATTTCCTTTGTTATCTCCAATAATTTGTGACAACACCACACTTCACCACATCATCCACAATGGCAGACAACGCACAGGTACTGAGTTCCATGTTGGCAATGAGGGAATATGTTACCACCAAAATTGCAGACTTCCAGGCTGAACTGAAACAAGCAGGACGGAAGCAGCCCAACTCTATTGCAGCTCTGAATGGAGAATTTACTGCTTTCAAGACATTTGTCTGTAGTGCACTTGATGCTCTTCAGGTCCAAGTGGATGCTCTGGCCAGGGGCCTGGACCGTATTGAAATGCATTCGCGACGTAAGATGCTGCTTGTGCACGGTGTTACTGAACAAAAGAAGGAAGACGTCACGGCCCAACTTGTGAGTGCACTGTCATGCAAAATGCAGCCTACAACTATAACCTCAGCATGCATTCGAACGTGTCATAGAATGGGCACTACCAAAGCCGACTCGAAAGGGAAGCCGCGGCCCATTTTAGTGAAATTCACCGACGCATCAGCCCGGGAACGTGTCTGGTTTGGCAAGAAGGCTCTCAAGGGCACCGGTATAACGCTGTCCGAATTCTTGACAAAGCCTCGGCATGACGCATTCATGGCGGCCAGGGCCAAGTTTGGGATCAAGAATTGTTGGACCCAGAACGGTTGCATCCACATCAAAGCTGCCGACGGTGTGAAACGCAAGATTGTGTCCATGGCCGAGCTCGACCTACTCGATGTGGGGTCACCGACGCCGGTAGATTCCTAGAACTTTTTGTAGTCCGTCAAAGCACCACTCACTGTATATTTTACCCACTTAGTTTATAAATTGAATTGTTTACAGTGTATTTTTAAAACCTGTTCGTTCCATTATTACTTATTTTTCTAACCTATTTTTGCGAATGTCTTATGTCACTTTGACAGACAGCTGAGTATAAATTTCCGAACGATTTTTAGCTTGGTTAAGGGTGCGTTCAGGTACGTTTTTGTAACTTTATTTTTTCTGCAACATTGTTTTTAATCACAGTGATATATGTGTATTGTGTACTGCGTTAATTTTGCTAGTTTTTAAATAGTTTTTAAGTAATGTGTTGTTGGTTTCTTGTTTATTGTGTAGTGTTCATAACTTCTTTTACCAGGTAGCTGGCAGGTAGTATGGAAACAGGAGACTAATTAATTAATTAGTCAAACCTCTCACATAAGTAATTATTTATTTATTTTTATTATAAAATATATATTATATTATATTCTATTAATATACATACATAATTTATCTTATGTTAAATAATAGTGATACTGACTCTGATAAAGAATCTGACTTTTTTTCTGCTTCTTCGGCTGATGAATCTTCTGGCAGTTTTCACAGTATCACACAATCTCTCGACAATCTACTAGATTCCGAATTCTCAATCCACCCGAAAAACTTCAATGTTGTGCACATTAATGCACAAAGTATTCCTGCGCACTATACGGACTTGATTGCAACCTTCTCTTAACAAAAACATTCATGCCATATTGGTTTCAGAAACCTGGCTAAAGCCTTGCCTCCCCTCCACATCATACGGTATTCCCGGATTTCAGCTTATTAGAAATGACCGAATCAATAAGGTTGGTGGAGGTGTAGCAATTTATTTAAGGGAGCACCTACCTTACAAGATCCTTGATCTCAGTATATCTCCTCCCAAGGACGAACCGAGGGCTGAATATATTTTTACAGAAGTCCTCCTTGGAGTTTCTAAGGTTTTGCTAGGCGTCTTCTACAGCCCCTCCCTGCACATTGACTATTTCGCACAACTAGAAAGCCTGCTGGAGAATCATGTTCCTACTGCTGATCACACTATCTTATTAGGTGATTTTAACACCTGCCTGTTAAAGCAAGATTCTCGATCTTCGAAGTTGTGTTCAATGGTCAATGCTGCTAATCTTAATATTCTTCCCCTTTCGGCAACTCACCATTTTCCCAACTGCACTCCGTCGTTGTTAGACCTTGTGATTGTATCATCTAAGGAACGTGTTCAAGCCCATGGTCAACACTCTGCAGATGCTTTCTCGTACCACGACCTTCTGTTCCTTTCATACAAAATTAAATGTCCAAAGGCGAAACGTCGTATTGTGCTACAGCGTAACTTCAAAAATATTAACTCTGAAAAATTTATGGCAGATCTAAACAACATTGACTGGGATGCAGTTTTTGACGCTCCGACCACCGAGGAGAAGCTTGATATCTTTAATTCGCAGCTTATACAATTATTCGACGTACATGCTCCTCTTCGGCCGGTAAAAATTAAGCATCTTCCGGCTCCTTGGCTTACAGATAACCTGAAATCCCTGATGAGGAAAAGAAATGCCGCCAGAGCTAAGTACAAGAGAGATCCTTCTGATGCTAACTGTGCAAGGTACAAAGCTCTCAGAAATCGCTGCAGCAGACTTTGCAGAGATGCACAACGACGCTATATCCACTCGTCAGTCGAAAATGGCAATCCTGCAAAGGTGTGGCCCTTTTTGAGGTCTCTTGGAATTGGGAAATCTAAAGCATCCTCGGCACCAAACCTTGACATTGAGCTACTCAATACACATTTCTCATCAACTTGCCCCATTCCATCGTCAACTAAGCAGGCTGCTTTGCGGGACTTGTCCTCTGTCGCACCTCCAGCATATCCTGATTTTCAATTCCGGCCAGTAACAGAGAGAAGTAGAGAAGAACATAACTGCAATAAAATCCGATGCAGAAGGTATAGATGGGATAAGCCGTAAAATGGTTCTCTCTCTGAAAACAGTTGTTCCTATTTTATGCCATATCTTCAATTTCTCACTCTGTTCTGGCTCTTTTCCTGGCTGTTGGCGTCAGGCCGCAGTTATTCCTATCCCTAAAACCAGTAATCCATCTCTTCCAACCCATTATCGCCCTATATCTATACTCCCATTTCTATCAAAAGTCCTAGAACGTCTTGTTCACCAACAGTTGTGCTCCTTTATCAACTCTAATAGCATCCTTAGTCCCTTTCAATCTGGTTTTCGCCCTGGGCACAGCACAGTCACTGCTCTCATTAAGGTGACCGATGACGTACGCCTGGGGATGTCAAATCAACTTATCACAGTTCTTGTTCTACTAGACTTCAGTAACGCTTTTAATACTGTTGATTTTGACATTCTCCTGGCGATGCTGCGGTCTCTAAAGCTATCCTCTACAGCAGTAGAGTGGTTCAAAAGTTATCTCTGCGGACGTAAACAGAGTATCCGTGTTGATGAGAGAACTTCTTCTCTTCGTGATATTGTTGCTGGTGTGCCTCAGGGCGGTGTCCTGTCCTCTCCTCTTTTCCATCTTTATTAATTTTCTTACTCCTCTCCTTCAATGCCAACATCACCTTTATGCTGATGACCTGCAGATTTATACACAATGCTCTGTGAATGATGTTGTTTCTGGGATTAAACAGATTAATGATGATCTGGTAACAATAATGAACTGGAGCAGCTCGCATGGACTCACAGTAAATCCCACAAAATCGCAGGTCATTATCATGGGTGGTTCAAAGCAGCTGGCGCGCTTAGACATGGATGATCTCCCTCCAATAACCTTTGATGGAACACGATTACCTCCCAGCAAATCTGTCAAAAATCTTGGTGTTATCCTTGACAGCACATTGTCCTGGACTCAGCAGGTTTCAGAGGTCAGTCGAAAAATCTTTGCTGCTGTTGGATCGCTAAAACGCTGGAAAAATCTATTGCCTATAAGGACCAAGATCGAACTTGCGCAAGCCTTGCTATTGCCGATACTTGATTACGCTGACACTTGCTACTTAGACCTGGACGAGGACCTGCTTGATAAGCTTCAGCGTCTTCAAAATGTATGCATTAGGTTTATCTTCTCGTTGCGCAAGTTTGATCATGTTTCCTCTTATCGTGCACAATTGGAATGGGTAACGATTAGACAGCGTCGAGACTCGCACGCAGCAGCGATTGTTTTTAACGTGCTGAATAGCCCCGTCATGCCCACCTACTTGACCGAACAGTTTAAATTCCTCGGTTTGGATCATGATAGACTGGTAAGGTCAAAGTCCGACAACATTTTAAAAGCGCCCTTTACGCGATCGGGTTACTATAAGGAATCGTTTCTTATTAAGTCTATTAATATATGGAATGCACTGCCGCGAGAGATTCGACACTGCAAGACATTAGACGCATTTAAAGCAAAAGTACATCAGCATTATCTTACAATGCCTAAGTCGATTGTCAAATGATATCCTTTAATTTCTATATATTTCTCTGTAAGATGTAACTATGTGTGTATATATATTATGTCTATGATATATATTAATATATGTATTCAATTATATATTTATGTAAGTATGTATTGTATGTATTTATTTATATGTATATTGACCTATATGTATATATTTTTATTATTTATTTAGTAATAGTATGATGGAGTTCATAATTGTTCATATTTAATGCTTTTGCACTGCTCCGTTTTCTTTTCTGTTTTCCTCTACCCAAAGGTTGTCTGGAAGAGATCGCTCTTAGCGATAAGACCGCCTTGCGCACTTTTAGTATAAGTTTTTCCTTTGTTATGTTATGTAATTGTGTGTAATAAAGAGTTTTTTACTTACTTACTTACAAAATAAATGAAATCCACAAAACATAAATGTGAAATCAATGCTTCGAGAAGTGAGATCTAAATAGTAGCCAATCCATACACACTGTTAAAAATAGTTACAGAAATGCACACTTGATTTTCCGCAGTTTGGAAAGTAGATTCTTATTGAAAAATCAAGTGTGCATTCCTGTAACTATTTTTAACTGAGGTCTGTGTATGGAACTTGGTACTTATTTAGATCTCACTTCTTTTATAGGCGAAGCATTCCAAGATTATCGAACTTGGCAGCCTTTCACATTTATGTTTTGGGTGGGATTTAGATTACCGCTTCCGTGATACAGTTGGACACATGGACTTTGTTGTTTGAATCAAGCTGAAGCTACAGATAAAATAAACTATATGTAGTTGTACTCCTAGAAACAGATTAAGTTATTGGAATTGTTTAGGTGCGTACAGGTAATTTGAATGCCTTGTATTTTTATTTATTTATGGAAAATGCTTGTACTTATACAGCACTCGGGCGCATAACTATCTGATTTATTATGCATGGCTAAGATAGCAAAAAATATCCCTGTTTGGACGTTATTTTTCTCATCTTATAATATTTTAGGAGCAGTGGGCTAGTATAGGCTGATTAGATAGATATAGGTATAACATGGTGGGAGCTGAGCATAGTCTACCTATATTCTATGTTCATAATACGAAACAAGACGTGAAATTTAATGACACAAGTCAGCTTGAAGATATCCTGTAAGAGTTTGTCATTCACTAGATATTGCTAGGGATAAGCAAGGTCTCTGGTCAGAGTCGCGGTCATTATGGTAAAATAGGGAGTTTACAGAAGGTTCACTCGGCCTTATTTCAGATTTTCGTGATTGGCACTTGTTACGTAGCCGGGGTTGATGCTGTCAAAAATCTCAAAGCTTAAAAACATCAAAACAGCAAAATCTAATAAAGAACGTCATATGATTCTGAGCTAATTTCAAATTCAAGAAATATGACGTTCGTGTCAACCACCTTCTTAGTTACCTTGACTTCCCCTGAGATTCCGGTTATTTCCAGTTAAAGTCAGCAAACGTCAAAATCGTCGCTAGTACTGAGTGAGCCATCTGTAAAGGGGCCCCGCGCGCTCTTTCCCTAATTTGTGCTTATATCTTTACTTTATGTTATCAGAAAGATCCTCTTGTTTATGAGCAATTACTACAATCTGTACTTCAGATTTCAGTAGTTCTTTATCTACACTCGTAAAAGCATTCTAAGATTAGTTCATACTTTTACGGACTTCAGAAAAGAAGGTTATCAATACACCTCGAGGTATTAAAATCATATTCTTAGAATTCCTTAATATTTTGATGTGTTAGTTTTCGGGTAATGTACAAAATTTGAAACGTAGGTATATTACGTGTGCACATTTACTAAACTACTACTAATACTTCCAAAACTACTGATTTTGGTGATTTTATTTTACATAGGTTTAGAAATGATTGTTAGAATAAAGAGTCGTAACTATTTTGGTTCGCAATTTTTGGAAAACTTCCAAAATTTTCACCGCAGGCAGGATTTGAACCTGCGACCTTCGGCATCAGTACTGCCGACGCCCTAACCAACTGGGCTACCGCGGTTCTAATCGAGCCCGCGAAATTATGGAAGTATATCTTGTCCACTATCGCGTGGATGGGCTCCATCTACCGGGATAGTTTTGCAACTATTTTGGTTCGATACAGTTTTAAATATGTAAGTTATCAAGTGTTTCTTCATTGTGAAGTCGGTTTATTTATTTACTCTACCTTTTTGTACATAATTCTACATACCAACTTTTGTCATTAAAGTTTGTTTTGATAGAGTTTAAATTGCTTTGTGTTACTGTGGTTCTCTTTATGGCAAAGAAGCCAAGTTTAATTAGACTACGATCTTAAGTAGGTACATACATATGTATAGGTAGGTACACAGTAACACTCTTGAATCTACTCGGATATAGCTACGTATGGGTAGGTTTGTTATATAATCGAATATTTGCACTTTCGTATTTTTCTTTTATATTTTTTTTACATATAATTACCGAGTTGTTTATTTGACATCAACAGCGTTAATAATAAGTAGCTTCTTATTCTTCTTAGAGTGGAGCACTAAGTCGTCCAACGACCCGAACGTCGGTGTTTTGTAGAAAGGGCGAATGCGCCATACAAAAGTGCGGTTTATTCGCCCTTTCTACAAAACACCGAAACGATGTAAAGTTAGCTAAAAATTTATCCAGTTGGTTCCCGCTGAAGTTGTGGATTGAGAGCGTGATTTTTTCTTGTTCAATTTTCTTTTTTATAATACCTAAAAACTAAGACTCAGTATGACTAAGAATTGCAAAAGCTCGCAGATCGAAGTTCTTGTGCAAAATTCTGTCTAAGTTTGCCCCTTTTTAGGGTTTCGTAGTCGTCGTAGTAGAAACCCTTATAGTTTCGTCAAGCAAGTCTGTCTGTCTGTCTGTCTGTCTGTCTGTATGCCGCGCCCTCTTATCTTCGTCAGTTTTAGAGCTATCGACATGAAATTTGGTGAGAAGATAGATCGTGTTGACCCAAATATAGAAATGTTAAGAAAAAATTATATAAAATGTTTTTGGACCCCCGTCCCATACAAGTGAAAGGGGGGCAATTTTTTTTTTCTTCTGTAATATTGAGTAGGGTATTGTTGAATAGGTCTTTTAAAACTAAGGTGAGGTTTCTTTGAAACAAAGTCACTAAAATGTTTTTGTCACGAGATATTTGCTTTTAAAGAGGGCGTTTATGACCCATAATTTGTTCCAGCTATAACTTCTAAAGTATAAACGCTAAAAATTTGAAATAAATATGGAATATAGCTTACAATCTGAAGTTACAATGAAAACTATAACGGATATTGCACCCTTAAAGGTATCAGAAAAAAATGAGTTTTTCTATTTGCGGTTGGTCATCATACTGCTGCTAACAAACCAGCAACAAAATTAAGTTTGTAATGCTGAAAAACCTGATATTTAAACGTTGACTACGAAACCCTATTTGTGGGCGTGTCTGACACGCTCTTGGCCGTTTTTTGCGTAAGCAATTGGGAAATAGTTTGCGGGAAATTTGCTACATTCCTCGGGTTTCGTGACCTATTTTGTATGGCCTCGACTCGACCGACTGTTTCACAACATCGTTACGCAGGACGTAGGAAAATTTACAGAAAATATTCGAAAGGGTGAAACAATTTTCCCCGAACCTGAAAATGGTTTTTTTAACAAAATAATTTGAATAGGTCTTCGTATTGTGATAATGGGTGGAGGAAAATTTGGTCCTTGGGTCCCTGAGGCAAGTTGTTACAAGAGTTACAACTCTTAGAATATTTTACGGCCCTTGAGAAAAACATGTACCTACCTATTAACTTTCGTGGAGCTTAGATTTGTGTAATACTCATAAAAAATCAAAAGTTACTTTTTATCTTCTGTGACTTCTCGCATCATATCCTACTATTTTTCTAAATATTAAAGCATTCAATATACATATGTTCTCCCATCTTTCACAGATACATAAGCGGCAGCATGGCCTACATGGGTGGCACCTGCGAGACTGCGCTGGCGTCATGGAAGCCCCCCGGCAACTATCTGCCGAGGGGCGAAGCTCCCCCGCCGTACGATGAGGCGGTGGCTCAGTGCAGGCAGGAGGCTCTCAGGTAATTATAAAGGCTCTGGGGTCATACCCAAAATTTTTGAGAGTGGGTTTCTCGGGAAAAGGTGTGAATAAAGTGATGATTTATTTATTATTGAAATCAGCTACTTTAATAATTCTCTTCTACTAATAAATAATGCTTATTTATGTATATGTAATAAATAAATGTATGGTTTCTGTCAATAGCCGAGCTTCGAACGAATCCGCTTATCATCGCAGCTACCCAACCACTTTGGAAAGCATACCGCGACCAGACGACAACATTCAGTGCTCAGGACACAGCTATGTCAACATGCCGCGTAATATACTACAGGTACGTACGTAATTGAAGAAAGTCGAAGATGTAGGTAAGCGAATAACGACACTAAGGGGGTGGGTAGATCACTAAGGAGACTAGAAGATGGTGCACAAAATCCTGCAGTAGTCAAAGAGAGGTGGTGAAGGAAGCAAAATGTCAATAGGCCAATGAATGACATAAGCACAGAACCATAGGGATTGGCGCAATAGAGAAGAGGTCTAGGCCATATGCTAAATCCGAGTGAGTAAAGGATAGGGCTGAGATAGAGTTAGAGACCGCGAGAAGTTGGAACACACGTCTAATTTTCATCATAAACAATGTTGTTTCAGATGGCAAACACTCAGAACTGTTACAAAGCGCATCTGTTACACCATGTCTAATTTCATCATAAACAATGTTGTTACAGATGGCAAACACTCAGAACTGTTACAACGCGCCCCTGTTACAACCCGTGCACCCGGAGCCGCGGGAACAAAACCCCATGCCGCATCACCCGCTCGCATCTAACAGTAAGTGGACAAAAGCTAAGAACAATAACTAAAAGGACTAAAGTCTTTGGGATACTAGCGACCCACACTGATTTCGCGTAAAACAAATGTACCTGCATCATAACATAACATGAAGACATTAAAGAGTCAGGAGCAAAGATCGGTGTCGTTTGATGCCAGCTTAGAATAGCGTCACCCCCTA
Source organism: Phthorimaea operculella (assembly GCA_024500475.1). Lineage (NCBI taxonomy): Eukaryota > Metazoa > Arthropoda > Insecta > Lepidoptera > Gelechiidae > Phthorimaea > Phthorimaea operculella. Next base: position 3,650,681 of record JANFCV010000002.1, on the reverse strand, counting down.
TCTTTCCCGTGGGTGTCGTAAGAAGCGACGAAGGGATTTGAGAGTTGGTGTGTATTGCTGTTTTAGGCGACAGGCTAACAACCTGTCCCTATGGTGATACACACACAGTCTTCTGTTAGTTTACGCTCTCCCGAAGCTTTAAAGCTTTTGAAACTTTTTCTGCTTTATTTTTTATTATTAATATTGGTTTTTGTCACATTTTACAACCTCATTACCTGTTATTTTATTTTTTACTTTATGTTTATTTGTTTTTATTTTGTTTTTAGGTAGTGATTAGTAATCATTCCAGTTTAACTAGCTTACTTCTTCGATCTCAATAGGTAAGTTATTTTTAGAATTTACTTTTACCGTTTATATTATCAATTTCATGACAATTTATAGTTAAATTTGTTTCAAAAAGTAAATATAATCAACTAAAATGTTTAGTGTTGAGACAAGGTAAGTTGAAACTGGTTAATAGTATAATAATGGGCATCAAGTTATCCTGTCTATCAGTATTGTCGGCTATTTCGGATTATGAATTAATGATCTATGAAATCGAATATTAAATCTTACTTAAAAGGATGATCTTATAGTGAACGGATCGATTTATGTCTATGGTTTGTATGATTATCCTAATACGATCTAGGATTTTTGTAGTAAATGTATGTTTTATTTCCAGTGGTAGGATTTCCCAGTGCAATACGTCTGACCGGCTCCCTCGGCGCGATCAGCAACCGAGGCCTGCTCAGTCTTCTGCAACGGGAACCGGAGCCGGAGAGGCCGCACAACGTGCCCGGCTTCTACACCAACGCGCCCATACACACCTCCCTGTGAGTCATGCCACCCTGGTACTGTAACCGAGGCCTGCTCAGTCTGCTGCAACGGGAACCGGAGCCGGAGAGGCCGCACAACGTGCCCGGCTTCTACACCAACGCGCCCATACACACCTCCCTGTGAGTCATGCTACCCTGGTACTGTAACCGAGGCCTGCTCAGTCTGCTGCAACGAGAGCCGGAGCCGGAGAGGCCGCACAACGTGCCCGGCTTCTACACCAACGCGCCCATACACACCTCCTGTGAGTCATGCTACCCTGGTACTCTATACTACACCAACGCGCCCATACACACCTCCCTGTGAGTCATGCTACCCTGGTACTGTAACCGAGGCCTGCTCAGTCTGCTGCAACGAGAGCCGGAGCCGGAGAGGCCGCACAACGTGCCCGGCTTCTACACCAACGCGCCCATACACACCTCCCTGTGAGTCATGCTACCCTGGTACTCTATACTACACCAACGCGCCCATACACACCTCCCTGTGAGTCATGCTACCCTGGTACTGTAACCGAGGCCTGCTCAGTCTGCTGCAACGGGAGCCGGAGCCGGAGAGGCCGCACAACGTGCCCGGCTTCTACACCAACGCGCCCATACACACCTCCCTGTGAGTCATGCTACCCTGGTACTGTAACCGAGGCCTGCTCAGTCTGCTGCAACGAGAGCCGGAGCCGGCAACGTGCCCGGCTTCTACACCAACGCGCCCATACACACCTCCCTGTGAGTCATGCTACCCTGGTACTGTAACCGAGGCCTGCTCAGTCTGCTGCAACGAGAGCCGGAGCCGGAGAGGCCGCACAACGTGCCCGGCTTCTACACCAACGCGCCCATACACACCTCCTGTGAGTCATGCTACCCTGGTACTGTAACCGAGGCCTGCTCAGTCTGCTGCAACGAGAGCCGGAGCCGGAGAGGCCGCACAACGTGCCCGGCTTCTACACCAACGCGCCCATACACACCTCCCTGTGAGTCATGCTACCCTGGTACTGTAACCGAGGCCTGCTCAGTCTGCTGCAACGGGAGCCGGAGCCGGAGAGGCCGCACAACGTGCCCGGCTTCTACACCAACGCGCCCATACACACCTCCTGTGAGTCATGCTACCCTGGTACTCTATACTACACCAACGCGCCCATACACACCTCCCTGTGAGTCATGCTACCCTGGTACTGTAACCGAGGCCTGCTCAGTCTGCTGCAACGAGAGCCGGAGCCGGAGAGGCCGCACAACGTGCCCGGCTTCTACACCAACGCGCCCATACACACCTCCCTGTGAGTCATGCTACCCTGGTACTGTAACCGAGGCCTGCTCAGTCTGCTGCAACGAGAGCCGGAGCCGGAGAGGCCGCACAACGTGCCCGGCTTCTACACCAACGCGCCCATACACACCTCCCTGTGAGTCATGCTACCCTGGTACTCTATACTACACCAACGCGCCCATACACACCTCCCTGTGAGTCATGCTACCCTGGTACTGTAACCGAGGCCTGCTCAGTCTGCTGCAACGGGAGCCGGAGCCGGAGAGGCCGCACAACGTGCCCGGCTTCTACACCAACGCGCCCATACACACCTCCCTGTGAGTCATGCTACCCTGGTACTCTATCCTACACCAACGCGCCCATACACACCTCCCTGTGAGTCATGCTACCCTGGTACTCTATCCTACACCAACGCGCCCATACACACCTCCCTGTGAGTCATGCTACCCTGGTACTCTATACTACACCAACGCGCCCATACACACCTCCCTGTGAGTCATGCTACCCTGGTACTCTATACTACACCAACGCGCCCATACACACCTCCCTGTGAGTCATGCTACCCTGGTACTCTATACTACACCAACGCGCCCATACACACCTCCCTGTGAGTCATGCTACCCTGGTACTGTAACCGAGGCCTGCTCAGTCTGCTGCAACGAGAGCCGGAGCCGGAGAGGCCGCACAACGTGCCCGGCTTCTACACCAACGCGCCCATACACACCTCCCTGTGAGTCATGCTACCCTGGTACTTTAGTCGTAATTCAGTCGCCAATACGTGTAAAAAAAAGTTTATTTACAATTATTTAACCATAGTAGAAAGGAACCCGAAACGGCGACATTATTATTTGCGTCTTTTTATATTACATGACATTTGAGCAAATTGTCAATAATAATGTTGCCATTTCGAGTTCCCCTTCTTCTATGAATCGGGTAGTAAGTACCAAGTAGGTATTGTTCTAAACCTTTTTACAAAGATAAACCATTTTCAATATTTTCTTTATTGAACCTTTCAGCCACCGCACAATCCCGCGCATATCGACAGCGATCGACACGACGATCTTGGACACGTCAATAGCCGGCTTCAACCGCACCGACCGCGGCCTGCACGCGGAGATCCGCCGCTCGTTCCACAAGCCGAGCGAGCGCCGGGACACCGGCAGAAGCATGCCCAGAAACCTGAATATTGTGACGGCTGACCACTCGCATGGACATCATAACGGGTGGGTCATTAAAACAATTATTACATACCAAAATCTACCAATCCTCCCAAAATCTACCAATACTCCCAAAATCTGCCAATCCTGCCAAAGTCTACCAATCCACCTCAAATCCACCCAAAAGCTATCGCTACGCGTTCCACAAGCCGAGCGAGCGCCGGGACACCGGTCGAAGTATGCCGAGAAACCTGAATATTGTGATGGCTGACCACACGCACGGACACCATAGACACCAACTTGACGGGTGGGTCATTGAAAAAATTATTACGAAATCGTATCACTCCCTCCACAATCTACCAATCCTCCCAAAATCTACTAATCCTCCCAAAATCTACCAATTTTTCCAAAATCTACCAATCCTTCCAAAAACTACCAATCCTTCCAAAATCTACCAATCCTACCAAAAGCTACCATCTCATCTGCCTGCCCTTATCCCAATTTATTTACCAAAAGCTACCAATCCTCCTAAAATCTACCAATCGTCCCAAAATCTACCAATCCTTCCAAAATCTACCAATCCTCCCAAAATCTACCAATCCTCCCAAAAGCTACCAATCCTCCCAAAAGCTACCAATCCTCCCAAAAGCTACCAATCCTCCCAAAAGCTATCGCCTCTACCAAAACACAGCCTCTAAGCTGAGATTCGCCGCTCGTTCCACGAGCCGAGCGAGCGCTGGGACACTGGCCGGAGCATGCCCAGGAACCTGAACATTGTGACAGCTGACCACACGCGTGGGCATCATAGACACGAACATTATGGGTGGGTCATTAAAACAATTCATTTCACCAACTTTTCACACCGGTTAAACCAACCGTGTATTCTTAAAAAATCCTACCACACTTTCCAAATTCACCTATCCTACCAAACTTCTCCCGCAACCTTCCACTAGTAACAAAACCTTTAAGTTGAAATTCGCCGCTCGTTCCACAAGCCGAGCGAGCGCCGGGACTCCGGAAGAAGCATGCCCAGGAACCTGAACATTGTGACGGCTGACCACTCGCATGGGCATCATAGACACGAACATGACGGGTAGGTCATTAAATCAATTACTACGAAATCGTATCACTCCGTCCAAAATATACCAATCATCCCAAAATCTACCAATCTACACAAAATCTACCAGTCCTCCCAAAATCTACCTATCGTCCCAAAATCTATCAATCCTCCCAAAAGCTATCGTTCCTACCAAAATGCGGTCTCTAAGCGGAGATTCGCCGCTCGTTCCACAAGCCGAGCGAGCGCCGGGACACTGGAAGAAGCATGCCCAGGAACCTGAATATTGTGACGGCTGATCACTCGCACGGACATCATAACGGGTGGGTCATTAAAACAATTAATTTCACCAACTTTTCAGAAGAGTTATACCAGCTGTGTATTCTTACGAAATCCTATGACTCTTTCTCTCAAATCTACCAATCCTCCCAATGTTTACCATTCCTCCCAAAATCTACTAAATCTCCTAAAATCCACCAATCCTCCCAAAATGTACCAATCCTACCAAAATGTACCAATCCTCCCAACGCGGCCTCCACGCGGAAATCCGCCGCTCGTTCCACAAGCCGATCGAGCGCCGGGACACCGGTCGAAGTATGCCCAGAAACCTGAATATTGTGACAGCTGACCACTCGCATGGACATCATAACGGGTGGGTGATTAAAACAATTATTACGAAATTGTATCAATCCTTCCAAAATCTACCGATCCTCCCAAAATCTACCAATCCTCCCAAAATCGACCAATCCTCCTAAAATCTACCATACCTAGCAAAATCTACCAATCCTCCCAAAATCTACCAATCCTCCTAAAATTTACTAACCCCTCCCCATATCTACCAATCCTCCTAAAATCTACCAATCCTCCCAAAGTCTACCAATCCTCCCAAAATCTACCCCTCCTACCAAAATCTACCACTCCTACCAAAATCTACCAATCCTCCCAAAATGTACCAATCCTCCCAAAATCTACCAATCCTCTTAACGCGGCCTCCACGCGGAGATCCGCCGCTCGTTCCACAAGCCGATCGAGCGCCGGGACACCGGTCGAAGTATGCCCAGGAACCTGAACATTGTGACGGCTGACCACTCGCATGGGCACCATAGACAACAACATGATGGGTGGGTCATTAAAACAGTTATTACTAAATCGTTACACTCCTTCCAAAAACTACCAATCCTCCCAAAAGCTACCAATCCTACCAAAAACCTACAACACCTACCAACCTACCAAATCAAAACATGTCACTATCTAAACCTATCAAAACCAACCAAGCTACTAACTTTCAGTTTAATCAAAAATACCTGTATGTGTACTACAATAAACTTATATTTAAAATATTAGAGATTTCCCACAAAAAGTGATTCATGTGTTGAACGCGTGTTTAACATAAAACTCCATATAAAAACACTAAACAAGTTAAACTTTTTTGTATTTCGAGTGTTTTATTCCATTCTGTAAATGTATCCCCTCAAATCATCTGCAACATTGCTTGTATCGTTTCTAGCTCAAACATCCGCATAAGCGCCTCGGGCGTGAACAGCGCTACCAACATGGCGGCCATGATCCCCGCCGGCCGCCGGGACTCCCCCGACGGCAGCGAGGGGAAGTCGGGGAACAAACCACCGCCGCCGCCGCCTGTGAAACCACAGGACAACCCCGTGCCCGTTACAGCACCCACACTACCGCTCACTGTCGACAAGGTAACATTATAACAACTAGCCCGCCTTTCACACTACTGCTCAATGTCGACCAGGTTAATGACTACTGACTTAAGCCAGTTGTATACCAACATAGCCGACAATCCCCCGACGGCAACGAGGGCAAGTCGGGGAGCAAACTTCCACCGCCACCGCCTGTCAAACCACAGGACAACCCCGTGCCTACCCCGACTCCCACACTACCGCTCACTGTAGACAAGGTAACATAAGACAGGTGTATACCAACATAGCCGACACTCCCCCGACGGCAGTGAGGGGAAATCGGGGAACAAACCGCCGCCGCCACCGCCTGTCAAACCACAGGACAATCCCGTGCCCGTTACAGCACCCACACTACCGCTCACTGTCGACAAGGTAACATAATCCAGTTGTATACCAACATAGCCGACACTCCCCCGACGGCAACGAGGGGAAGTCGGGGAGCAAACCTCCGCCGCCGCCGCCTCCCGTCAAACCACAGGACAATCCCGTGCCTACTCCGACACCCACACTACCGCTCACTGTCGACAAGGTAACATAAGCCAGTTGTATACCAACATAGCCCGACTCCCCCAGCGAGGGTAAGTCGGGGAGCAAACCACCGCCGCCGCCGCCCGTCAAACCACAGGACAATCCCGTGCCCGTTACAGCACCCACACTACCGCTCACTGTCGACAAGGTAACATAAGCACATCATATACCAACATAGCCGACACTCCCCCAGCAAGGGGAAGTCGGGGAGCAAACCACAGGACACCGTGCCCGCCCCGACTCCTACACTACCGCTTACTGTCGACAAGGTAACATAAGCACATCATATACCAACATAGCCGACACTCCCCCAGCAAGGGGAAGTCGGGGAGCAAACCACAGGACACCGTGCCCGCCCCGACACACACACACTACCGCTTACTGTCGACAAGGTAACAACATAAGCCAGTTGTATACCAACATAGCCCGACTCCCCCAGTAAGGGTAAGTCGGGAAACAAACCACAGGACACCGTTCCCGCCCCGACACCTTCACTACCGCTCACTGTCGACAAGGTAACAACAGAAGTCAGAATTCAGTATTCAGTATTTATTGCACACCATGTTACATATTCACATACATAAAGTAGATCTTAAATAACAATCAGTCTTGAACATGGACCCGGATAGTTGTATACCAACATAGCCTGACTCACCCAGCAAGGGTAAGTCGGGGAGTGAAGTCGTAGTCGTAAGAGTTGTAGTCGTAGTATAAAAGTGAACGGCCGCGCTCAGCCGCACCTGACTTACTTGCTATTTTAGTCAGCCTATTATTTTACGGTGTACTGAAACTGAGTTCTTCAACTGTCCTGATAATATTTTGGAATTAAATGATAATATTTTGGAAAATAGCCTAACGCAATCTAATTTCGATCGTTTTGTTTTTCAGCCGTCTTGCGTATGCAGCTACTCTGGATCGGGCAACAATGGAGCAGCCAATGGAAACGGAGGAGGAGAAGCGGGTGAAGAGGGGGAGGGGGAAGGGGAAGACGCCGATGACTTTCGCAGCGAGTGCGAGAACTGCAAGGCAGCCAACAACTCCAGGTATGAACACTGTATACCAATCAGTTAAACAAGGAAAACACATATTGCCTATGTAATTATTCTGTAACAGGCAAGACCACTCCAGGTAACTCCAGGTAAGACTCTATACCTACATCTGTAACATAGCACCACCATAGCACCTTCTATGAGGCCGCTACCTTGCCTCCACCCAAGTCATTTTTATTCTTTCATCCATCACATTTTTGAATTTTCATTTTTTGTCGTTCCTCATCACGTCATTTCTTTCATTTTATTTACTCACGTCTAGTTATTCAAATGCTAATCTATTTTGATTTTGAATCATAAAGGAAAAGTGTGAGCACTACCAGTGTTATCAAAATATTTCGGACAGTAAGGATCTTTTCTCCAATTTGCTCGGAAATAGCTTCATTACCTTAAAAAAAGAATACGTCAATGGGCTCATTTATGTAGTCAAGGCGCAGAGGACTGTAATAGAAATTGCCGGACTAGGCCGGTAATAAAAGGGTTCTTAAACTTCACACTTTCGTGATTAGGTGTTTTATGGAACACACTTTGTTTGAAGTTTGAAGGCTGAATGTGAATTTCCCGCGCATTCTTTATGAAACGGAACGTAAGCAAAACCAGCGCCAACGCTTTGCGAACTTTAAAAAAAGTTACAAAGTGTCAATTTTATTACGATTTAAATATTTGTTTCCTTGCAAATTGGAGAAAAGCACTATACAAACCTCGGCCGAAATAACAATTTCTGGTCTCGATTACTTTAGAAGGCCTCGACTTCGTCTCGGCCTTCCAATGCCACTCGGCCAGAAATTGCTATATACTCGGCCTGTGATGTAATGTACTATTTTTTTACATCTACAATAAACGCCATCATCAGCACTGCCGTGGTTTTTACTTATACGGCACGAACCCTACCAATCCCGGGTATCGTGATCCCCTAGTCTGGTTGAGGCTACACAGCTAAACAAGGAAAACACATATTGCCTATGTAGTTACTCTGGAACGGGCAATAGCGGAGCAGCCCCACTGTTCTAAAGAATATATTGGTAATGACCTCCCTCACCAGAAAAGATGAGAGCTAGCCGTTTATCGTGGTGGGCATGTTATGAGGAGGGATGAAAAACATGTGACGAAAAAGTAATGAATATTAATGTGGATGGACGCAGAAGGAGAAGAAGGCCTAAAAAAGTTTGGATAGATTGTGTAAAAGATGATATGAATCAAAGAGGTGTAAACGAAGATTTGACGGCTAATAGAGACGAATGGAAGAGAAAGACATGTGCGCTAACCCCAAATAAGTTGGGATAAGGGAAGCCAGATGATGACCTCCCTCACATCTGAACCCTTCCAGGGCATGTACCGAAATACCTTTCACTCTGTACGTACTTCCAGATGGGCGGTAGACGAGAACTGGCCTGACGAGGAGGACGAGGGCACGCAGACGCTGCAGCGTCGGGCCCCGCCACCCGCGCCCCCCCCGCCCGCCACCGCCACCCTGCCGCAGCCCGTCACTAAGCAGGCGTGAGTAGAGTCCCTACAATGTACAACATAGTATTGTACAGCATAATACTGGCCGTCAGAGTAATGTACGACGTGATGGAGCACGACATGGTGGATGGAATCAAAACAATGTTGCCATCCATCACCCCGTACCTAAAGTGCACGGGGGTGGATTGCACGACATGATGGTTGGAGACATCACGTGTTGAGGTAGAATAGTGATGTGACTAGATCGATAAATTATATTCATTTCTAACTTAATCGATATTGTTTTTATATTAAATATTTTCTTTAGTAAGCTTGGTCGCTTACTTCGTTTGCTCCAGGGGGTCACTGTTCTAACCTAACCTAACCTACTGTGTCGGATTTGTTTTAAATATGTTTTTTTACCTTGGTTCTTGGTAAAAAGCCTTAAGGCTTCGATCTGCTGTACAATACGCTGCCGTGCATTAACCTGCTGTGCATTGAGTATGTCGTGCATTGCGGTTCCCCCGTGAGTATACCCTGCAGGGTGGCCAGTGGAAGAGAACTGGCCTGATGAGCACCCCCCCGCCCGCCACCGCCACCCTGCCGCAGCCCGTCACCAAGCAGGCGTGAGTATACCCTGCAGGGTGGGCAGTGGAAGACAACTGGCCTGATGAGGAAGACGAGGTCACGCAGACGCTGCAGCGCCGCGTACAGCTGCCTCGCGCGGTAAACGACCAAAAAATGACGTGCCAAAACGTGGCAAAAATCTCATTTAAAATTGTACATATGGTAAAAACGAGACGTATTTTGTTCTGAGGCGCGTTGATTTTGGCTTGGACGGCGCGCGTTCGCCTGAGTACGTGCATGCGTTGCCTCGCGTGAGCTACGTAATTTTTTGGTCGTTTGCCTCGCGAGGTAGCGAGGCAACGAGCAGCCTCGCTTGGTGTGGACGTGCCTATAAAGGAATTGAATGGGAAAGCAATTTTTTTCAAATTCAAGTACGTTTCCTGATTTGATGCTTTATAACGACCTGTAAAATGACGCAGATTTTTTTCCTTTGTACCTGTAGTCGCGTCGCGCTGGGCCCGCCGTCCAACTGGGAGAACTGGTTCAACACCATCCCCGACTCCGACACCGACTCCGAGGAATAAATCACCGAAGGCACATCACACGAAGGTAGGCTCCGAGAACCAGCCTTATTTAGCTGATGACAAACTAGTGTTGCTGGTCTATCACAAAAGAAAGGTAATTTTAAGTGCGGCGTAGGCTATAAATGGGAGGGAGAAAGCATGACCTCCAGCCGCCATTTTTGTTCCCTTTCTTCTGTGAATTAGTACTGCCATCGATAGATTTCTTTCGAAAACCCCTACTCAATCGATAGATTTGTCGATAGTATCGATGGCTCAATCTGTAGCAATACCACGCAGCCGAGGCTCTGAGGTCTTTTTTGACAGGCAAATAAACTGGTACCGTCGATAGATGGCGCTAAGGCAATGTCGACGACGCGGACAATCGATACTATCGACAGTTTCTCAATCTTGCGAAACGGTACTATCGATACTATTGCTGCATTTTAAACTATCGATGCTATGCCAAATCTTCTTAAAAGTTATACATTAATTTTAAAATGCCAAAATATTAACAATCTTTGGAGGGTGATAGAAAGTTTGGTCAATATCTCTCTCTCTGTGTGGGTCTTAAGTAGTAAGTAAGGGAATTTTACTAACGGGCAGAATAGACGGCTAAAGGAAAAGGGTGTTGCAGATTTGTATAAATGTTCGTTGTTTGACTTTGGGTTTTGTATATTTATGATGCGTCGATACCGTCTTAATTAAATTGAATTGTTTACACGCGTGGCGATTCTCATGTCTATCGATATATAGGGTGAAATTTTACTAGTGACCGATAGCGAAAACTCAGAACCGGCTGGTGACAAGGAACAACTTTCCCCAAGGAACATATGTCGAAATAAGAAAAAAATTTTTGGACCTCCCATACAAAATTGCTGATCAGCTGATTTGAGTTACTATGGGAGGACAAAAATTTTTTTTCGTATTTCGATCTATGTTCCTTAGGGAAAGTTGTTCCTTATCACCAGCCGGTTCTGTGGTTTCGTTATCGGTCACTAGTTAAATTTCACCCGATATTTATAACTCTTATTTTAAAGTGTTCTGACATGCTTATTTTGTGTGTCCGCATTGGTTACAATAAAGCATATATAATTACATATTTCTGTGTCCAATGTGTAAAATGTACTGTTTCAAAAAGAATATGCACTGAGGAAGTGGAAGCAATCGTTGAAACTACATTATTTATTGAACAATATTTTTTGGATCCTAAAATTCTAAATATCAATATTATAATGTATATTATACTAGAATCTATGCTCAGCTCTTACTGCCAAAAATATATCGTCAATCGTTGTGTGGTTCCCCCTTTATTGTTATTTTTTTATGTTTTATATTCAATTCGCGCCAAATCAATGTCATATTCTAATTGTATCAGTCTTAAGGTTTATACAACTGATTTACGTGATATTTTGACCTTTGAGTATGATTTTGATTAAGCAAATGAAGAAATATAACCTCTAAGTTCAATTAGATACTGGTACCCATTTATTTATATTTTCAATGTTACTGTTTTTACTAAGCCCACCTGTCGACTGTTGAATTTGAGATGATTTATTTACTCTTTGTCACAAATAATGGTTAAGAGCTTATACAAGATAATACTGTTGCATTTTACAATATAGTAGATGTTGTTATTAATTTTACACGTATTAAATAGTAGCATCACATGTATCATTCCATAACATTCTATGTAAGTTTTTCTTTGTATGATTCAAAGTCGCACAATGAAACAACGTTGTGCCGTATTATGAATAATTCTCATTATTTTGCTTATTTAATATACATAAGTGACAAAAAAACAAAAAAAATACATCCCATAACACGTGATATTTTTTGCATTAAGCGTCTATTTACTTGTACTTTTAATTTAAATTTAAAAAGCACATATGATGTGTGTATTTATTATTTATAGTCACAATCACAATTTATGTCACAAAGAGTTTTATCAAGGTTAGACTGGGAAAGTACTGCTTACTTCTATCGTGTAAAACGAAGTACCCATTGACACTACCTAACAACTTCTTAAAATCTTAGGTTAAAAAAAATATTTCTTATTCAATAAGCTAATACGATGTATGGAAGGTCATAAAATTTTGTTGCTAATGATCACACATTTTGTTCAGTTTTATGAACTTTTTAAAAAGGTAGTACTTTTCTTGATACCCAGTATTTGTAAGGAACCAAAGAATCTTGTGTCTAGTTTGTTAATTGACTGTTATATGTATTGTTTTGTTCAGTTGTTATGTCTTCTTTATATTACCAGTGAATGATATGACAATTTCAAAATTGTTCTTGCTCATTTCTAAAAATTTAAGGACAGTCTTTCAAGTTAAAATAAAATAGTAATTAAGTTTAATTAGTAGATATATATGAATCAGATTTATTATAGTGTAAACTCTGGGTCACGTAAAAGTGATAATGCATTTTAATAAAAAAATTAAGTATTTTAGTTTGAATTCGATACTATTTATTTAGCTCTATCCCACTGCCTGCGCCACTAAGATTTACTATTACTAAACTTGGGTAAATTAAATAAAGCTTTAAATCTTCTGTAAATTTTGCGTGACCCACGGTTTAAAAAAAGAAATACATTTAAATACAATCCTTAGATGATAGATATCGATTAAATTGGTGTTAACAATTTATCCTGTTCAGATATTGAAGCTCTCCTGTGTAATATTTATAATGTAATATAACAATGTTATTATCTGTTGGTCGGTGCCAAATCGGATTATAGGAAAGTTCAAAGTTTGCACTTGTGAGCAATGAATACAGGTGAAAAGAATCTTATAAAAATCAATTCCTTTTGGTCTAAAACACCATAATAATCCCATCAACATAATTCGGATAAGTATTGATTTGATTTTGGATCATATCCATAATATGTGTAATAAAATAAAATATATACCGAAAAAAAAGAGTAATCTTATAAATTTACGGATCACACTTACAGTACTTAAAAGAAATCGTCTGCATCTGCTCTCGCTTTTGGATTTTTCAATTAAATACAAAATTAGCTGTGTTTCTTGCTCACGAGTCTAACTTTGTTGTGAGATTAGGTAGGTTGGCCAAAATAAATAAATTTATGGAGTACATAATATTATATCGGTTAGAAAGTGCAGAAACAAGCAACGATATAAAAACTATAAACTGAGTAAATGTTATGTACAAAAAGGTAGTAAATTTTGTTTACTAAACATTCGTTACTTACAACAACGTTATATTCAAACTACCCTAAAGTTTCGGATTACATATGCCAGCCCTGGGGTGGCAGTTAAGGTTACGAAGCTCTTTGAAAAAAAAAGCCCTTCCCATGTTGACTATAATCGATCCTAATACTGTTTATTAGGCAGGTATACTAACAGTGGACATCTGATATCAGGACAAAGTTTCTTGAAATTACTAAATAATAAAAAAACTATTAAATATTCAATGCTGAATCCTGTAGCGTGTTAAGCAAACAAAATTTACGACAGAAATGCTTATTCATGTTCAAGAAGGTATTTTTGATTAGAGTAGCGGCAGGATTTCAAATATTGTAGATATGATAAACTATTTTCTCTAAAAAATATAAGTAATAGAGGCCATGCCTTCTCAGGGAGTAAAGCTCTAATTATATTAGTTAATTCTAAATATGTAATTTGTATTTCCAACTGATCGGTCAGTGGCCGACGAACGAATTTATTTTGAAGCATAAAAATATAAAAGAAAAACTCTTCTCTTTTTTGCCTTACTTTCACAAAAAAAGTTTTAGCAAATGTATAATATTACAATACCTATGTTAAATGATGTTATGTTACACTGATTTCCCCCAGCAGAGTAGGGTTTAAGTCTTGACTTTCAGGGTTGTAAAGTAATATGTAAAAATGTAAGAGTTTAGAAACGTTCCAAATGTGCTAGGGAAAATATTTATTAGTACCTAAAATCAACATTATGATCTCTAGCACATAAGGAAAGTATGAAATGAAGCGTGCTGGGTCTATGCATTTTTTTATTAGAACTGCACAAACCTCTTAAGAAGAAGCGTTGATATTTTACTACTTTTTTGAACTTGTATATTTTTTAACGGTAGATGCTAGGTTACCAAAATATGTTAAATGAATTCGCTAGTCAATTGGACCTAATGTAATCAACAGTTTTAAAAATTTACTTTACTAAAACCTATTTGTTATACTTTGCAGCTGTTAAACTGTATTAACATTCCAAATACTAATTAGGTATACAGGATGGAAAAAATCAACTGCAAATATTTCAAGGGTAGAACCAGGTAGAACCAGCCCATGAAACTGAACATGTTTCCTCAGTAACATGCGTCGCAATAAGAAAAACAATTTTGGAGCCCTTACAAAGTGAAGTGACTCGCTCGTTTGGTACATTTGGATGGGAGCTCCTTCTATTTTCATATTTCTAGCTATGTTCCTCAGGAAAAGTTATTCGTTTCACGAACTGGTTCGCCCCTAAAACTTGTGCAGTTATTTTTTTATATCCTGTATTTTAAAGTAAATGTATTAATTAAGTATGTGTTAGGGTCAGGTTGATTGTAACTGGGTAGGCATGTTCAGTATTATGTAACCATTTCCGAACCAAATGCAAACATTTAAATAAACGAATTAAGGAAATGTGCTCACGTGTTTTATTTAAACAGCATATAACATTAATAAACTGGTTTATTGAATAACTTGTTCTAAGTAAACGAAAGCTCCACTTATTTTAAATTATGCCCTAAACAAGATTTATTTCTAGACATTTTTATCTTCTATTATAAAATAAAAGAACGACATAATACAAGATAAAACACAACAGATAGGATATTATTGCTTGCTAGAATATACGAGGTAGGTTTCTTACATGTTTGAAGGTTTAGACTTTACATGTTATTTTTCATGGCTTATTTAACTTGCAGATCTATCTTTGACTAGTTGGTGCAAAAGAATAAAAGCCCCTGAATTCAAAACGACAACGTACCTATGAAGATCAAAATAATCGGCAAGAGTAAAAAGTCAGGAGACATCGATCACTTCCGCCATGGTAAGCGCGCAACAGTATTTGATAGAAAAAGATTGAATGTACCTACCTATCTAACATGTTGGCAGTAGGTATATACCGGGAGTACCTAACAAAAAGAGTATAACAAGCCGAAAGGAGGTCACTGTACTCATGAAACTGTACAACTTTCCCCATGGAACATAAGCAAAAATATGAAAAAAAAAGTGTGGGCCTCTTAAAGTAAATCAATCAGCTGATCGGTGATTTTGTATGGGAGGATTTCTTTTCATGTTATGATCTATGTTCCATGGAGAAAGTTGTTCAGTTTCACGAGTACCTTAACCTCTTTTCGGTTTATTATACCCTTTTTGTTACTCCCTGTATGTTTGTTATACCTATTTAATATTAGTAAAGATGTAGATGTAACCATGGCAAAAGTATTAAGAGTAGATAGTTTAGACTAGACACCGTAGCTCGGTCCTCTTCTGGGTTGGGATCCCATGGCCACTTGCACTGGCGGTAGCCTGCCTCCTGAAAATACGAAGAAAAATAAGTATCTTTAACACTGTGATGATGTAAAAAAAAGCACAGTTTGAGTTTGAGGTACACACCGATACCTTTTGCTTCCCTTATGTCACTGGTATGTGGTGGTTCGATCAAGCTACAGGTTTTAGGAGTGAATCATTATTTGAGAGATAGATACGTAGGAACGTACATGCGTGTAGTTGTGCGGGAAGCAGGTGCTGCGGGGTTCTCGCACTGGTAGTGGCGTCTTGTTGCGCCAGCACGGTATCTAGCCACCGATGTCACGCGCCCCAGTCGCCTTTTTCTGGTGGCATCTCGATCAAGCTCTAGCTTTCTAAAGTGAACCATCATTGAGGGATGTATTTAGAATAAAGCAATGTAGGAACGTACATGTGTGTAGTTATGTGGGAAGCAAGTGGTGCGGGGTGCTCGCACTGGCAGCGGAGTCTTGTTGCGCCAGCACGCGAGCCGCGCCGCTGACGTCACGCGCTCCCAGTCGCCTTCCCTTATGTCCACCTGGAAAACGCAGATGATGTATTAAATTATGAGAAGTTGCTCCTTCCTATAGTCCGGCAAGTTCGTGCGCGACCTTCCTTAGGGGTGACAGACGTTGGGGGGGAGATGTCAGCGGGTAGCGGGAGGTGTAGCGGGGAAGGGTGACGCGCGCATCCGCGCTGCACGTCATATTAGAATGACGTGCTTCCTCGCCCCCCGACCGTCTGTACCCCGCAGGAAGGTCGTGCACGAAGTTGTCAAACTATAGGAAGCGTATTCATGTTACCGATTCATGATGCATACCTCCTCGGCCATGTCCAATTGTGTCTCTACGAAGCCCACGGGTCGGTTTATACCACGTCGTCGAAGTGGTGCGTCAGTCGGGTTGTTTGTCGCTAGTTTACAAGGAAGGAAGCAACGCTTTGTAGGCGTCGTCGCTCAATAGTGGCGACTCGGCCGAATAAACCATTGCATTGGTACACTTCCTTTTAGTACCTACTTATACTCGCGCAGAGTGATCTTGTCGCCGCCTCCGAACGGCGAATTATAAATCACAGCTTAAGACGTATCTTGCTACTAACCGGTTGATTGGTGAGCGGGTCGGGCACGGGCCGGCCGCCATGTTTGTCACACAGCAGGTTGATGGCCAGCAGCAGTAGGTTGGTCTGCGGAACCTCCACGCCGGAAACCGGCCGCTTGCATTCGTCGGGGGGCTGTCTGAGGGTCTCTAGCGACTTTGGGTTGCGCTGTGGAGAATACTTTGTAAAGCACGGTCACAAAATAAACAACGTTTAGATGAAACTGTGTAATATGTAAGTATGTACAGTCTCTCCCACTCATTCATGAACAATCAAAAATTTAAGGTTGCGATTCTTTTCAGACTGTAACATTTTACAGCAATAATTGTTTTTTTTTTTTTTTTATAAATAATGGGTAAGCATTTGTCCGCAATCTCACCTGATGTTAAGTGACGATGCAGACGATGATGGAACATGCTCGCCCAGATAATGCCTATTCACTCTCGCCTTGAAAAGGCCTAGGTTATAACGTTCCGGAAACAGATCCGCAGGCAGGGAGTTCCACTCCTTAGCAGTTCGCATTAAAAATGTAGAAGCGAAGCGCTTTGTGCGAATTTGCGGGATGTCTACGATATAAGGGTGGAATCCCAACCGGCGTCTCGTGCACCGGAGATGGAATGGTGACGGAGGTATCAGGTCATGGAGACTGT
Source organism: Phthorimaea operculella (assembly GCA_024500475.1). Taxonomy (NCBI): domain Eukaryota; kingdom Metazoa; phylum Arthropoda; class Insecta; order Lepidoptera; family Gelechiidae; genus Phthorimaea; species Phthorimaea operculella. The sequence goes on along the minus strand of JANFCV010000002.1, from coordinate 3,633,313 downwards.
GCACACTCCCCGAAATGTATCCTGTAGAATACCGACAAGCAAGCTACTTTGCGACGGTGTTCGAGGCTCTGTAACTTTGCGTCAATTAGTGCCCTATCAGTGATGAGTTTCTTGGCGCGCTTCTCAATCGAGTCCAGGGCTGCCAGCTGGTATTTGGCAGACCCGTCCCACAGGTGACAGCAATACTCCATGCAGGAACGGACTTGAGCTTGGTATAGTTGTAAAAGCTGTACTGGTGTGAAGTATCGCCTGACCTTCGAGAGAATTCCGAGTCTTTTTGCTGCAGTCGTGGCCAAAGACTCAATATAATGTCCAAAGTTCAGGTCAGATGAAAGGTTCATGCCAAGAAGCTCAAGATGGTCGGAAATCGGTACGGATACACCTCGGAAAGTCGGAGTCAGGTCGAAGGGACTCCGACTTGTTACTTGTTACTTTTCTAGATGCAGCAACATTTATTGAATCGTAAAACAAAGTTTTTGTCCGGCTTGTCGGTATTAATCTCAAGAAAATCCAAACCTTAAAAATGGGTTTGTTCATGAGTTAGCGTGAGCGACTGTACTATGTATTATTATTTATGTTATAAAACTTTCCCTGGAAATTCCTTGTTATCTAAGTCATAAATAAATGTTTTCCATATTTGGAACACATTTTGAGACATTTGTAGTTTAGCAATTTTGATGTTTAGCTAGAGTTCCGATTTAACAATTTCACCTTAAATTCATAGAGCGGCCGCGTCCGATCGCAAGCGGCGAACCGCGTGCGGTTGATCATGACCCTTTTGTCGTACAGCTGCTCATACTTCTCCCTCTGCCAGTCCTTCCAGATCCTTCTGCGCCTTTTCCTCTTCACGTAGTAGCCCGTGTCGCCGGCTACCAGTCCTAGAAATAGATCACCTGCAGCTCATAGAGCGCCCGCGACCGGTCGCAGGCGGCGAACCGCGTCCTGTTGATTATAACGTGCTCGTCGAACAAGCTCTCGTACTTTTCCCGCTCGTAATTCCTGCGCAATGCGTTGCGCCGCTTATTTTTCTCGTACTCTGTGTCCCCCGCTACCAGTTCCCCTATAAAAAACGCTCGGTTTTTATCTGATTTTGGTCTAAAATTCTACCCAGCCAGTACCTACTTAAAAGCATGATCGCTTCTACTCTACTCGTACCGTGCACCTTACCATGACCATGAGCATGCTGTGTTGTCTGGTAGCTGAAAGCTAATACATACTACCAATTCATTATACTAAGTGAATAGAATTACTACTTGCTGAGATTGTAGGATGTAGGTGCTACCACTACATAGAGAAAGTATTCTACCTAGATCTACAAGTCAAGTCTGTTGGGCATTACTTAACAAAATACCCCTTCAAAAAACTGAATAACTATTGTTTTTATCATGGGACGCGTATACATTGCCGTAATAAAATTATGTAACCAAATATCCTTGCATAAATTCGTGCTCTACGTTCGTGCAAAAGAATATTAAATTACGACTTCGAGCTACTAAAATGAAGTTTATGAAATGAGACTACGCCCGTGCATTTTTATGCAGCTGCAGTTACCACTAATGTTAAGTTACATTTCTACTACAAAGGCACGACCATGTTCTACGTTGAAATTGTATGTGATACTTACCATTGCTAATGAGAGCAATCAGAGTAATCACTTCTCTAGTGACATGGAGTATCGTCTTGACGGAATTCCACAATGCTTTCAGTATTGAAGGCACCAACTGAAATAATATGATAGAGTCACTTATACATTCAAATTAATACACCTTTCTGAAAATGATATTATTGAATCAAAAATGAAATACAACGCATTCAATGTTGGGGTGACAGACTGATCTAACGGCTGCTCGCAGCCTCAGCAAAGTCGGCCTACTTGGGAAGAGGCCTGCTCATGCGCTGACGCGTGATGTGACTGCTGTTTCAGAATCTATCGACCTCATCAGCTATCGGTTATTCGATGTATTTACCCCACCCACTGAACTTCTGCTTGATGTTCTTATATCTGAGGACGTGACGCTTGCGGGTAAGCTTAGGCTCACTCTTAAAAGGACATCGAGGCGCCGAACTTTCCGGTGGAAAATTCAAAAGGCTATTAACTCACTCTTGGTTGTCTTGCACCCAGTGGAGCTAGAACACTCCATTGTCTAGTAAAGAGCGCATCTTAATAGTGGGGCGATGCTATCTTGACCCGGAATCAAAGGTGGTTTACTCACTCTATTCCCCGCCTTGACGACCTCCTTCTGCGGTGGGAGGCAGATCGCTTGGTAGTTGTGCACCCAGCGAAGCTTGAACATTCCACTGTCTAAAGAGCGCATCATTAATAATAGGGCGAAGCTTTCTTCAGCCAGAATCAAGGGTGGTTTACTCACTCTATTCCCCGCCTTGACGACCTCCTTCTGCGGTGGGAGGCAGATCGCTTGGTAGTCGTGCACCCAGTGGAGTTTGAACACTCCATTGTCCAATAAAGCTCGCATGGCTAGGTGGTCGCTCCTACAATAGGCAGAATACTCACTCTATTCCCCGCCTTGATGACCTCCTTCTGCGGTGGTAGGCAGATCGCTTGGTAGTCGTGCACCCAGTGGAGTTTGAACACTCCATTGTCCAAGAGAGCGCGCATGGCTAGGTGCTCTCTCCTTCAATAGACAGTACTCACTCTATTCCCCGCCTTGACGACCTCCTTCTGCGGTGGGAGGCAGATCGCTTGGTAGTCGTGCACCCAGTGGAGTTTGAACACTCCATTGTCCAATAGAGCCCGCATGGCTAGGTGGTCGCTCCTTCAATAAGGCAGTATACTCACTTTATTCCCCGCCTTGACGACCTCCTTCTGCGGCGGGAGGCAGATCGCTTGGTAGTCGTGCACCCAGTGGAGTTTGAACACTCCATTGCTCAATAGAGCTCGCATGGCTAGGTGGTCGCTCCTTCAAGTATACAATACAAGCAGTATACTCACTCCATTCCCCGCCTTGACGACCTCCTTCTGTTGTGGTAAGCAGATCGCTTGGTAGTCGTGCACCCAGTGGAGTTTGAACACTCCATTGCTCAATAGAGCTCGCATGGCTAGGGGGCCGCTCCTTCAATAAGCAGTATACAAAACAAGCAGTATACTCACTCTATTCCCCGCCTTGACGACCTCCTTCTGCGGCGGTAAGCAGATCGCTTGGTAGTCGTGCACCCAGTGGAGTTTGAACACTCCATTGTCCAAGAGAGCGCGCATGGCTAGGTGCTCTCTCCTTCAATAGACAGTACTCACTCTATTCCCCGCCTTGACGACCTCCTTCTGCGGTGGGAGGCAGATCGCTTGGTAGTCGTGCACCCAGTGGAGTTTGAACACTCCATTGTCCAATAGAGCCCGCATGGCTAGGTGGTCGCTCCTTCAATAAGGCAGTATACTCACTTTATTCCCCGCCTTGACGACCTCCTTCTGCGGCGGGAGGCAGATCGCTTGGTAGTCGTGCACCCAGTGGAGTTTGAACACTCCATTGCTCAATAGAGCTCGCATGGCTAGGTGGTCGCTCCTTCAAGTATACAATACAAGCAGTATACTCACTCCATTCCCCGCCTTGACGACCTCCTTCTGTTGTGGTAAGCAGATCGCTTGGTAGTCGTGCACCCAGTGGAGTTTGAACACTCCATTGCTCAATAGAGCTCGCATGGCTAGGGGGCCGCTCCTTCAATAAGCAGTATACAAAACAAGCAGTATACTCACTCTATTCCCCGCCTTGACGACCTCCTTCTGCGGCGGTAAGCAGATCGCTTGGTAGTCGTGCACCCAGTGGAGTTTGAACACTCCATTGTCCAATAGAGCTCGCATGGCTAGGTGGCCGCTCCTTCAATAGGCAGTATACTCACCCTATTCCCCGCCTTGACGACCTCCTTCTGCGGTGGTAAGCAGATCGCTTGGTAGTCGTGCACCCAGTGGAGTTTGAACACTCCATTGCCCAATAGAGCTCGCATGGCTAGGTTGTCTTTCCTTCAATAGGCAGTATACTCACTCTATTCCCCGCCTTGACGACCTCCTTCTGCGGTGGTAAGCAGATGGCTTGGTAGTCGTGCATGCACCCAGTGGAGTTTGAATACTCCGTTGTCCAATAAAGTTCGCATGGCTAGGTGGTCGCTCCTTCAATAATCAGTATACAATACAAGTAGTATACTCACTCTATTCCCCGCCTTGACGACCTCCTTCTGCGGTGGTAAGCAGATGGCTTGGTAGTCGTGCACCCAGTGGAGTTTAAACACTCCATTGTCCAATAGAGCTCGCATGGCATGCGGGTAAACCCGGGCTAGGTGCTCACGGATTGGCTCTTCCGGAGATAACTCTTCCTGGGGACCGATCACACAACACTTTTAAATAGTTAACAGTCAAATCTAGAACGTAAATTCTGTAGCAGACGTGCCCTACATCTATACGAGCCTATTTTCTTATTTAATTAGAGAAAGCAACCAATGCGAGACGATATTACTTGAGAACTTATACCGCGGTGGAAAAGCTACGACAATGCATTTATTTATTTATTTTTATATTTTATTGCACATAGTACAAAAGGCGGGCCTAATGCCTCGCGGCATTCTCTACCGGCCAACCAGAGGGTAAACAGAGAGAAAAAGATGCATGTAGTGGATACGAAATCTGAGAAAAGTACTAGGCGTCATTGTACAATCGTAGCCATAGAGCTAGACCCCGAAGGGGGCTTACTTTGGGCTTGCACACAATGAATTGTCAGATTGTCACACACAACCCTTGCCCCTGAAAACGTAACTGGAGAGCTATAGAAATACGTAGCGGCTTCACATTATAACAATAACCTACGAATATCGTAGCTCGAGAGCTACGATAATAGGAGTACCTAGCAGCAAGGTCAATGTGACCTGAGAAAACAACTACGCGTCGTTGTATAATCGTAGCTGGATGGCTACAATTAAGCATAGCGGCTACATATTGTATTTAATCTTAGAAAATGACGAAGTAGATGACGTAGTATAAATAAACGTAGCGGATGAGGCTACGATTACTACGGGTTGTAGTACATATGTATGATGGATGACTGTAGCCGCAGGGCTACGATAACACATAGCGGCTACTGCAGCCGATTTAAAGAAAATGTAAAATGAAATCCAGTGTTAAATTTACGGAAAAGTGAAGAAACCAGGCTATCCCATGAAACTGATCCAGACATCTTGATCAGTAATTTGTTGTTGGAAAGAAATGCGATACTTTTCCCAATACTCTGTGACTATACCTCATCCCGTTCGTCTCCGGCGACGATCCACCCGCTCTCGTCAATGAGGACGCACTGCCAGTTCTCACTGTCGCAAGTCGGCTTGCAGTCCTCTTCGTCGCACTGCAAACATATAAGTAGCTACAGACAGAATAATACAAGCAAGTGAAGAAACTAATGAATGTATTTTGATGAATCTTGTGATTTTGGTAAAAAATATGCTTGAAGACTTTCGATACTGGCGGGTGGGACCAAAGGACCAAACGTCACTCATTAATTAGGTTTTTCACATAGGTACATACACAGCATTGCATACACACATCACGGCTTTATCCCTTGCTGGGATACAGGAGCGAAGATTACAATCAGATTTTTTAACAAACAAGTATCAATCATGCATGAAACCTACATGACCAAATTTGCTGAATCCCGAGCCGTTTTTACCCACAGATTTTTACCACATTTGTTCGATAAGGTGCACGAAAATTCTTTAAATGCATCTAGGTACTAATTTACTGCATAATAGGTATGTACTCTGAATAGCAACTCACCTGTGGATCAGTCGTGGCTTCGAGTATGTCGTCAAGATGTTTCGGGTAGAAGTGGAAGCCTGTTACTCCGATGATGCCCTTGTCTGCGTTGCCCAGAGTACGCGCCGCCGTCACCCACCGGTCTCGGTCGGTAAACTGTGTGAGATAAACAGAAATGTCTTACATTTGGAACGAATTTCGAACACAGGTCAATGAGAGAATTATTCACCGGGGTCACAACCCTCAGCAGTGAGAATACTGAACTGTATTGTCCTATTATAAGAGGAAGGATGAAGAGAACTTGCACGTAATGCGATACAACTCAAGTTTCTTAGAGGTTCTAAGCTGTAGGTTCTAGAGAAATCATATAGCAGACGATCGGAAGTAGTACTGTGCACTCTGTAATACCAGTTCCCTAAAATATCACTCGCTGGCATCTGAATTCACTATGTTGGTCCTATATCAGTTTGTAATCCTTGCTTTAGGAGGCATCTGGAAAGACCGTTGCATCTTCTTTATAGGCGTGACGGGCGCATGGATGACCAGCGTGCCTATACCAGCTCTCCTGGGGGATACGAAGCCACTTGCTAATATCGTAGTAGATGCTGGTCTTATCAAGTATATGCTTACTTGAGGCGGCATCTGGAAGGACCGTTGCATCTTCCGTATAGGCGTGACGGGCGCGTGGATGACCAGGGTCCCAGGGTACGCAGCGGCGTGCTTGTATCAGCTCTCCTGGGGCCTCAGGGCTACTCGCTGATATCGTAGTAAACTATACTGGTCTTATTAAGTATACGCTTACTTTAGGCGGCATCTGGAAGGACCGCCGCATCTTCCGTATAGGCGTCACGGGCGCGTGGATGACCAGCTCTCCTGGGGCCCTTGAGTCACTCGCTGATATCGTAGTAGACTAGCTACTTTTTATCGTCTTATCAAAGTGTTGGCCAAGGCCTACTGCTTACCTTAGGCGGCATCTGGAAGGACCGTCGCATCTTCCGTATAGGCGTGACGGGCGCGTGGATGACCAGCGTGCCAGGGTACGCAGCAGCGTGTTTGTACCAGCTCTTCTGGGCGCACTGGAGCCACTCGCTGATATTGTAGTAGACTATACTGGTCTCAAGTATATGCTTACTTTAGGCGGCATCTGGAAGGACCGTCGCATCTTCCGTATAGGCGTGACGGGCGCGTGGATGACCAGGGTCCCAGGGTACGCTGCAGCGTGCTTGTACCAGCTCTCTTGGGGGCCTCAACTCAAGGCCATTCGCTGATATCGTAGTAGGCTAACTGGTCTTATCAAATATGTGCTTACTTTAGGCGGCATCTGAAAGGACCGTCGCATCTTCCGTATAGGCGTGACTGGCGCGTGGATGACCAGGGTCCCAGGGTACGCAGCAGCGTGCTTGTACCAGCTCTTCTAAAGGCTTTGGGGCCACTCACTGATATCGTAGTAGACTATGCTGGTCTCAAGTAGGTATATGCTTACTTGAGGCGGCATCTGGAAGGACCGTCGCATCTTCCGTATAGGCGTGACGGGCGCGTGGATGACCAGCGTCCCAGGGTACGCAGCAGCGTGCTTGTACCAGCTCTCCTGAGGCCCTCGAGGCCACTCGCTGCCGTCGGGGGGCTCAGCGTGGCGGGTCGCTACGTTGTACTGCTGCCAGCGGGATAGACCGCTCTCTGTATAACAAGTTTTTGAGCATTAGAACATCTTATTATCATATCATTATCATCATCATCAAATCAACTACAGTCCATTGCGAGTATTGCTTATGCTGTACCTATACTAGCCACGTTTGACAGGCGGATTGGTGATGGTGAGTAAATTCAAGATGTTGCGTACACATTGATCGCTGATGTCTAGTACTCTATGGTATTCCCGGATAAAATGACTTAGCTCACCTTTTACGGTACCAACGGATAAAATGAAGTGATACTACTCGTATTTTAACGTGTGTCACACGTGAAACTAACCTTACAAATCTTTATTATAATTTACTAGCGGTTCGTTAGCGGTTGCACCTGCTGCAACTAATTTTCCCGGCATGTGTTATAGATATAAATTTTCCTATTAAATCATTCTACCTATTACAAAATCAAAATCCGTTAGGAGGAGTTTGCAAATTCCACGAAAGACAGACAGAGAAAAGTGAAAATCGACTTCATTTTATACTTTGTATATTGATTGCTGATGTAATACAAACCAGTAGCAACGAAAGCAGTGACTGAGCCGAGGCCGCAATCTGCGCATATATCCTTGTCGTCGTTTGCCCATTTCTCTGTCAACATGGCTTCCTTGCACAGGCGGGCAATCAGCTCCTCGTTACCTGGAAATTAATATAGGATACTAAAATAATGAGTACTAATCCAAGCAGACTAGAGGATCGCATAACGTGCGAGTACGAATCTCGAAATAAGTCCTCCCGTAAACTTAAAGACGCGTAGCACTTGCTACGAATCGTAGCAAATGTCTACGCGATCAAAAGCTCCGGTGTTCGTGTAGAACAAATTGCGTAGGCGCAATTTATTTTGAGCACCTACGTAACTTGGTACGAAATAAACCTGTGATTAGATTGCGTGACAATACCCATTTGCATCAAAGTTCATTGTTAGTTTGTAGATGGTTAAAAAACTTAAAAAGTACAAAGTTTAACGCACGCATTGTGACCTGTATTCTCGAAAACACCTAAAATTTAGGTCCTAAATGGTGGACTTCGCACGCCAGATCGTTCAATTGTATAGATAGATTATACTGCCTGATTCACATAAGAAGGGGAATATTAATGGCTGTGGTTCCATTAGTGGGAGGGAAAATCATGAACGCCTAGTGTATGTAAGAGCCTTAGTGCGAGTGAGAAAGCATGACCTCCGGCATTTATATTCCCTTTCTTCTATGAATCAGGTAGTTCTAATTTGCGATGATACTGACATATGTAAGTCTTGTCCAGCAGCATAGAAGGCCCCTTGGAGAACTTATGGTTGAGGTTGTGCATCTTGAAGTTGGGCTCGTCTTTCCGCCGCATCACAAAATGGCGGACCTCGCAAGCTGGTTCGTCGAACTGCTGCTCCACATGCTTGCAGTACAACCTGGGAATGGTAAGTAAGTAATCAATAAATAATCCATCTTTATGGAAATACTGTTTTTGTTTTGTTTTATACTTGTTGAATATAAGTGAGCGTTGTATCTATCTATTTATCTTTGGAAGCTATCGAATCATACTGCTTTATATTCGAACTTTTTAAAATTGATTCTATAAATAGCTACCACACCAATCAGGATTTCACCGCTACTTCAGCCAAGGAACTGAGTGCTTTTTCAGCCAGTTGCTTCGTAAAAACTCCTTCGGGCACAGCATAACTCTTAGGTATTATGTTTCGTTAACGACGCCACTACCGAGTAGTCCTCTACTCTGTTCCATTGTATATCATCAGTACCTACCAATCAGGATGCACCACTACTTCAGCCAATGAACTGAACGCCTTTTCAGCCAATTGCTTCGTATACATTCCATCGGGCATAGCGTGTCTTTTACTATGCTTTGGCACCTACACCACTACAGAGTAGCCTTCTAGTTAGTCTCTTCTATTTTATAAAAAGGACCTATAACGCCAATACCTACCAATCAGGATGCACCACTATTTCAGCCAGGGAACTGAACGCCTTTTCAGCCAGTTGCTTCGTAAATACTCCATCAGGCACGGCGTGTCTCTTATTATGTTTTGGCAGTGATACCACTACAGTGTAATCCTTCACTCTCTTCCAATGATACTCTCGCTTGCCGAAGATGGTTCTCATTCCGTTCTCGTAGATGTATTTCGCGTCCAAGTCCCTTCTGCCTCGTGTCTGGTGAATTACGTCGGTACGGAACTGCAAACGAAAATCCAATAAATGGGTTTGGTTTAAACTTAAAAGGTTTCATATTGAAAACAGAAGACAAGTATTGTAGCATGTAACACGTCGTTAACTGCCCCACTATATGTAAGACAGCCCATACTTGAATCCATTTTATAGTGACTCCATTTCTGACTCGCGGATATATAGGAACTCGAGTCGCAACGTAAGGACAAATGAACTTTACCGTATTTCTGACTGCCTGCTAAATACACATTCTCGGCAATCACCTTCAGTATTTATCAGATCTGACGTTTTACCTATTCTTCAAGGGCCAAAGGCGTGATTTTACATTTGTATGTTATTGGGAACTTACCTCCATCCAGTCTCTGGAGTAATTTCTCGGTAAGTGTGGTGCGGCTGATTGCTCGAGGTCCAGCAAGTCTACAGTTCGATAACCGGGCCTCAGAATGTCTCCGTCAAACTGTTTCAGATAGAAATGAATTGTGTATGATGGTATTGATGGTTTTTGATTTAATTTTTTTGTGCAAGGGAAAACGTTGCCGTATCTTGCGTATGTAAGTACTTATTTTCAATCTGATAGATACGTCCCACTTGCTGGCTTCCACGAAAAAGGTCTACGTCCTTTTCGTCTACCAACTTAGTTATTTTCTACGAATGTCTTTATTTACGGTCAAACATACCTTCTATGAAATGCGTAATATCTTAGGTACATACAAATTATAGTTTGTAGAAATGACAAAACAACAGAACTTTTCTTATTTTACAAAACAGAAAATGGCAGGGTTATTCGGGCCCGACACCCCGAATTTCGGGGTGTCCCGATAATACATCAACGGCGTGTGATATTTGGCATCGATATGAACAAGTTTTACTATAAGGCTATCTGCGAAATCATGAAAAATAGATCCGCTGTTCAATTCATCTTGCTCAAGCGAGTAGGTCTTAAATTTTTCTATGGTACAGTATATTTATATTTCGTGACTTCGCAGATAACCCCACAGTATAAGTTGTGTATAGACGCCAAATATCTCTTACACGCTGTAGATCCATTATTAAAGGGACACCCGTATTATGTTATGATTCAGTTCTATAAACTTCTCTTACTTAAATTAGCACATCTAATAGTTCTACACTATCCTGAATCTTACCACTGGTTTCAGGTTGTCGTGTATGACGATGTTCCCTCGGTGGTTGATGATGAACAAGGATCCACCTGCGCCCAGCTGCAACATCAGGACTTACGTCATACAGGGTAAGGTAGGTATTGTTTTTTAATTAAATAAGCCTGCATTTGTTTGCGATCTCACCCGCTGGTAAGTGATGGACGATGCAGACGATGTTGAAGTATGCTTGCCTAGATAGTGCCTATTCGCTCTTGCCTTGAAAAGGTGTATGAAAACTGATCTATATCTTTTCCCCCCGTGTTTGATTTTGATGGTACCTTAAAACGAAATGCCCTCCATAATGAGGAGCTACGAGTCATATAGAGCCAACTTATAGGTTCTGAGTTTTCACTATCGGTCACTAGTAAAATTTAACCCAATATAAGTAATCAATACAAAATGATTACCAGATAGTAGGGCAGGTACAGCTTGAGGTGCTCGATGGGAATGTCCACGCCGGCGACCCCCAGCAGCTTATTTGCAGGATACTGCACAATGTACATAATAATTTTAAGCGTTTTCTAACAACAGCTTTACTAACAAGAGGTTGAACAATTTTCCCCTAAAAATATAATGTCGGGAAACGGGGACGAAACCCAACCCATACAATTTATAGAGGTACAATCAGTTGAAAAGTATACAATTAAATTGAGAGTAATATAATTTATCGGACCATGATCTTGTGGTTATACGGGGTGTAAGGGACAGGGTGTCTCCGAATACTGATAGGATATAGGCATACAAAATCACGATCAATTGATTGCAATTAAATTACTATGTGAAGTCAAAAATTTTTTACGTTTCCTGAAAATTATTTCTATGGAAGTTGTTTAGTTTCATGGTCTGAATGCACCCTTTTAGTATTCGGAGAGCTGTCCCTTACACACCGTATATTAAAAAAAAAACATAATTTAATACATATTAATAAGTTTACTCTACCGATCTCGTAGCGTTCCTTTGACTTTCCTGTAATTAGAGATTGCAATTGAATTAGTTATTGTTATTATTATCGTCATAGCATAGTGGGTTACCTATGTTAGGGGTATTCAGCAGTATCAGACAGAGTGCATAAATCTAAATATTGGTCACTATGTACTTATCTAGGTACATGTCACGATGAACAACCCGATTTCTAGGTAGACTTTATTGATTGAAGTCTGATTTAGATAAGTATGTGTATGATCGATTATTGATCAAGGGTCATTCTGCTTAGAAATACTTGAGTGATCGAAACCGACATTAGAATACAGTCCAGATGGACTATATTGATAGAAATCTGCGAGGCATCGGTCTTCTCTTCTGAGTGTCGCAAGTGTTTGCCCCTAACTACTCTTTTATGATTTTGACACGTATCATATCAAAAAATTTTAAACATTCACCGTGTTTTTTTTTCACCCACATTTTCAGCAGTCTACTTTGGTAAATATGCGTCTTTCCCTACCTGCATGGTAAGGGCGGTTTCGCACTAAGAACGATCAATTTTTATTCGACCGTTCCGAACCCGTGAAATATGTCCGTCTCCGACTACCGATATCGGAAGGACGGAGACGGAAATATTTTAATCGGACGTAGTGCGAAACCGCTCTAAGGGTCAGTTCCCACAGAAGGCGACGAGACGAGACGCGACGCGACGATGCAATGTCATTTTCAAGCGGCATCAAGATGCAACGCGCGGCGCCGCTCGATGCATCTTCATGTCGCTTCCGGCCGCTCGGTGCTGCTTGTCAGCTTGTCAATTCACTTTAGTAGTTCAAGAGCTTGATGTATGTGCAGGTTATGTGATATGATAGCTTTGTATGAGCTTCGATCGGAACGGAACGGAAGACTGTGTTTCTCTTAGAGCCCAAAATTCTTTTATTTTATTTTAATAGGTATATTTTAGTTAACAGCTACATTTACGATACAAAATATTATAGATAACTACAAGCCAACATATGTAGTTTAGTCGTTTTTTGACCTGTGGTTTGCTGGTGAGTCAAATAAATTAAGTATTCTTTAAATTTCTGGGAATAAGCAACAGTTTTCTGTGTGTACAACACCTTGCACTACGCTCGCCAATATGCTTGTTTGCCAGAAAATAGCTCATGTCCAAACAGTGTACTGTTGTGGCTGTTAAGTTTCTAAATTTAAAGTAAAAATGCTGTCAGATAGATAGATAGTGTAGCGTTATCTACATCTTTCTCTTCGTCTAGGACACCGAGACGTCCAACGACTTTAGGTACATATGACCTCTGGTGCCAGAGTTAACGGCGATGGACTTTTATACGTCCATGTTAACGACCGCCGCGCCGTCTAAGTAACACAGCAACCGGGACCGACGAATTAGCGCATGTTAATTTATCAATTATCATATAATTCATAACATATGAGCCTTTGTACGTGGCGGGCCCAAGAATGACATATGTCCATGAATACATATATCTGAGCCAAATAGTCTCCTTCCAGGCACGAGAAGACAAACAAGTTACGAGATGCACCGAAAAAGCCTGGAGGAGCGGGGGAACAAATGAAAGGCGAAATCGCAAAATCATGTGCATTCTCCCGATACTCACTTATGGGGCACAGACGTGGCCTTTGACAAAAGCTCAGAAGACCAGCTTTAATATCTCAGCGAGCAATGGGGCGCAGTATACTAGAAAACTCTGACTCGGAAACTGAAACTCGTAGATTAGGTCAGAAATACTACACTGCGTCCCAAAACGCAAATTGCCGATGTGGCACGTGCAGCCGCGAAGCTCGAATGGGATTGGGCTGGTCATGTCTACCATATGCCAAGCGAAACTATGGGCTAAAACCATCACTGAATGGAGCCCCAGTGCCGGTACCAGTGATGAAGGGGAGGGAGGCCTTTGTCCAGCAGTGGGATCCTAACGACTAAATAAGTTAAGTTTAAATGGTTGAAAGTAGCATTTGTAGAGCAAGATAGGCGTAGGTTACAGACAGGGTGTAAAGGTGTAAGTTCGTCAGGTGTGGCTATAGTCATATGAAAGTCGAACGCGTCTGTCGCACTCCTTGAATGCAGCGCCGTATACTTTTATACTACGGCTATAGCCGCACAACGTGGTGACCGAAAACTTTGCTGGCATGATTAGAGAATAAAACCGAAAAATCTTTCGTGTATGTTAATTTTGTCCTCACGTACAATTCCCGATCAGCTGTTAATGCGCTATTTAATTACTTAAAAAATGTAACTGTTAATAAAACAAAGAAAAGCAGCATTTAACAAAGAGCATTCGATAAAAGAACGCTCGTTGGAGTTTAATTCCTTTCTACACAAAATGGGAAAAAATTGTGGTAATTAATAAACCTTAAGGTAGGTACTTGTGAGTTTTTTTTAATATTATTATTATTATTATTAAATTCTTTATTGTTCACCATTTAATCCACAGTTATACATACAATTGAAAAACAAAGGCGAGCTTATCTCTATAAGAGATTTCTTCCAGCCAACCTAGCGTGGATGAAAATCGAGGAGTATACGGGAGCATTAGAAAATAAAATATGAACAATTTCTAAATAAAATACATTAAGTTAAATAAATAAAACAGAAACATGTTGCAAAAATATATAGGTACCTACTAAATAAATTCGAATACACATATAAATAATAAAATAAACTAATACGATAAACGTTTAATAATAATAGTTTGTACATAAATAAAATTGTTATAACTGAGATAAAAAGTGCTCTTTAAATTTTGTTTTAAATGTAGCAACAGTGGTACATTTTTGTATAGATTTAGGAAGTTTGTTTAATATCTATTAGGTTTCATATAAAAATCGGGAAAAAAGGGGTTAATCTGCATTTTTTGTTCACGCCGGGTTTTAAATTAAAGGTAAGTAAGTATTACGTAATTTTTCTATGAAAATACAAAATCTGTGAATCTGTCATGTCATGACCAATTTAATAGGTTATCATCGATTTATCCGAAAAGATATCAAAAATACTTAAAATATAAGTATTATGAATAACTTGCGGCCCGTCTCTTTTGGTTAAACTAGGTTTTTGGTGTTCCATTCTAGGTATGTCACATCCTGGATACTAACTGCCAGTTGAATGGCCTCACCATGCTGAACAACTTCAACTTTGAAGTTAATACCTTATCTCTAATAATTTAGGTGGGATGCTGGTGATTTTCATCGGGTACTCTAGACCCTCAATGCTAGCAAAAGCGGCCCGTAATAGTGAACAATTTTTACAATAAAGCCATCACCATATCTCTTATAGTTTGGATAAGATGCTGGTGGTCTACATTAGGTACTTTAGACCCTCGATGACTATGTGCCAGCAGAAGCGGTCCGTAATACTGAACAATTTTTACAATGAAGCCATCAAATATCTCTTATCTATACTTTGAATGGGATGCTGGTCATCTACATCAGGTACTCCAGACCCTCGATGGATGACCATGTGCCAGCAAAAGCTGCCCGTCATGCTAAGCAAATTTTGATAGAAGCCTTTTTCGTATCTCATATAGTTTAGCAGAGCTTCTGGTGCCCTCCATTAGGTACTCCAGATCCTCAAGGGCTGACAAAAAGTAGTACATGTCCGTCTTCGATATGCTAGCAATATCAGTGTTAAATCTCGTGAAGATCGGTTAAGCGGTTTGGGTAATATCTGCTTAATTTCCCGGTTTTACCACTGGTAACCGTTTTCATATAAGAAAATGATATCTTCTCGTGATAAAAAGCAGCTTATGTTACTCAGAAATGTTGTACCTTTTCAATAGTGATAGATTTTTGAAATCGGTTCAGCAGTTTCAGAGTTTATCGATTACCAGCGGCCCGCCCAGCGGTTTCACCCGCTGTTACTTTCCTGTTTTCCGTAGAAATTGGATCTTTTCCCGTAGGTTCCAGCAGAAGTGACCATCATGACCATGTGCCAACAGAGGCGGCCCGTCATACTGAATAACTTTTACTTTGAAGCCACTACCGTATCTCTTATACTTAGATGGGATGCTGGTGGTCTACATCAGGTACTCCACACCCTCGTCACCACGTGCCAGCAGAAGCGGCCCGTCATGCTGAATAACTTTAACTTTAAAGCAATTACCAGAAACCTTATAGTTTAGATGAGATGCTGGTGGTCTACATAAGGTACTCCAGACCCTCGTGGCCATGTGCCAGCAAAAGTGGCCCGTCATGCTGAATAACTTTTACTTTGAAGGTATTACCGTATCTCTGACAGTTTATACGGGATGCTGGTGGTCTACATCAGGTACTCCAGATCCTGGATGACCATGTGCCAGCAGAAGCGGCCCACCATGCTGAGTAACTTCTACTTTGAAGCTATTGCCGTATCTGGTATAGTTTAGATGGGATGCTGGTGGTCTACATCAGGTACCTCAGATCCTCGATGACCATATGCCAGCAGATGCGGCCCGTCATGGTAAAAAACTTTTTCTATGAAGACATGACCGTATCTCTTATAGTTTTGATGGGATGCTGGTGGTCTTCATCAGGTACTCCAGATCCTCGAGGGCTGACAAAAAGTGGTCCATGTCCGTTTTTAATATGCTAGTAATATCAGTGCCAAAATTCGCGAAGATCGGTCAAGCGGTTTGGCTAATTTGGGTAATGTCCGCTTTGTTTCCCGCTTTTTCTGCTGTTAACCGTTTTCCCGTGATAAAAAGTAGCCTAATTATGTTACTCATGAATGTTGTAGCTGTCTAATGGTGAAAGAATTTTGGAAATCGGCCCAGTAGTTTCGGAGTTTATCGATTACATACAAAGAAACAAACAAAAAAAAACAAACAAAGGTTTCCTCTTTATTATATCAGTGTATATAGTGTACTTACCTAGACATACATACAAATAAACAAATCTTTCCTCTTTATTATATTATTGTAGATTAGTGTAGACAATGTAGAAGTCTAGATAATAATATAAGTGTAGATGTAGATAGTGTTGAAGCGTAGATATAAATGTAGATTTATTGTATGGGGCTACTAGGCCACCAAAATATGCTATAATGTTTCAAGACTTTCCCAACTTCAGGCTCGTAGACTATAAAGTGACAGGTATTTGATGGACAATGTCAGTCATCATCATGCGGCCTCTTGACATTGCAGCTCGTTGTATCCCAATGCATCCCGATGCCGCTTGACGCCTCGCGACGTCGCGCTACAACAAGATGCAGCGCGCGGCGTAGCGCTACGCCGCGCTACATCGAGCGACGCGACGCGGCATTTTTGTTCAATTGCCGAGCACAAGGCCGCTCTACGTCGCTCGTTGCAGCTTGTTGTAGCGCGACGCCGCGCAACGCCGCGCGAAGCAGCTTTCAGTCTTGGTAAATTGCAAAGTAGAGTGTTGCCGTTTTAGCTAATTATTACAGAATTGTGTGTAAAATCCTCTTATCTTTCCTTTCTATATAGTATTTTTTTTTTTGTTTATTGTGGTTAAAATCTACATTTCAGGTCAAAATAAAGACCAAGCGCGGTGGGTTATAGTGCGCCGTCAACGTGACAGCGTCGTTCATAGTATGACTGGTTTGTATGGGTTTAGGTATATGGGGATGCCAGAAAAAAGGGTGACACGCCGCGTCGCGCCCTCAATACTATGAACGACGCTGTCACGTTGACGGCGCACTACGAGGTCACCGCGGTCGGTCTTTATTTTGACCTTACAGGTGAAAGCTGTCAATCTTAAGTCAAGTTTTCTCGGAAATAGTGTATGCTAGACTATCAGATTGTTTTAGAAAATAGTAGGTCTTGAAGTGATCTTTCAAATGACAGCTGTCGAAAATAAGATCCGTTTATCTCGAAAACCATAAATTTAAGACTATAAATTTCTTTAAGGAAATGGTAAGCCTTGACGAGTTTTATCAAACGACAGCTGTCAAACTAAAATCACATTTGTCTCGGCAATCATTCATGCCAGTCTATCAGTTCGTTTGGGAAAGTTGTAGGCCTTGAAGAGACCTTTATTTTATGTGACAGCTGTCAACCTAAAAACTAGTTTATCTCAGCAATCGTTCATGCTAGACTATCAGTTTGTTTGGGAAAGTTGTAGGCCTTGAAAAGACCTTTATTTTATGTGACAGCTGTCAAACTTAAATCTCGTTTATCTTGTCAATCGTTCATGCTAGACTATCAGTTTGTTTGGGAAAGTACTTGGCTTTCATGAGACCTTTATTTTTAGTGACAGCTGTCAAACTTCAAACTCGTTTATCTCGTTAACTGTGCATGCTACACTACTAGTTTCTTCAGAAAAGTTGTAGGTCTGGACGAGATCTACATTTTAAGTGACAGCTGTCAAACTTCAAACTCGTTTATCTCGTTAACTGTGCATGCTACACTACTAGTTTCTTCAGAAAAGTTGTAGGTCTGGACGAGATCTACATTTTAAGTGACAGCTGTCAAACTTCAAACTCGTTTATCTCGTTAACTGTGCATGCTACACTACTAGTTTCTTCAGAAAAGTTGTAGGTCTGGACGAGATCTACATTTTAAGTGACAGCTGTCAAACTTCAAACTCGTTTATTTCGTTAACTGTGCATGGTTCACGACTAGTTTCTTCAGAAAAGTTGTAAGCCTGGACGAGATCTACATTTTAAGTGACAGCTGTCAAACTTCAAACTCGTTTATCTCGTTAACTGTGCATGCTACACTACTAGTTTCTTTAAAAAGTTGTAGTTCTTGCCAATATCTACATTTTATGTGACAGCTTTCAAACTTCAAACTCGTTTATCTCGTTAACTGTGTATCCTACACTACTAGTTTCTTCAGAAAAAAGTTAAATGAGTATAAAGTTTGACAATTGTCACTTAAAATGTAGATCTCGTCCAGACCTACAACTTTTCTGAAGAAACTAATAGTGTAGCATGCACAGTTAACGAGATAAACGAGTTTGAAGTTTGACAGGTGTCACTTAAAATGTAGATCTCGTCCAGACCTACAACTTTTCTGAAGAAACTAGTAGTGTAGCATACACAGTTAACGAGAAAAACGAGTTTTAAGTTTGACAGCTGTCACATAAAATGTAGATATTGACAAGACCTACAACTTTTCCAAAGAAACTAGTAGTGTAGCATGCATAGTTAACGAGATAAACGAGTTTGAAGTTTGACAGCTGTCACTTAAAATGTAGATCTCGTCCAGACCTACAACTTTCTGAAGAAACTAGTAGTGTAGCATGCACAGTTAACGAGATAAACGAGTTTGAAGTTTGACAGCTGTCACTAAAAATAAAGGTCTCATGAAAGCCAAGTACTTTCCCAAACAAACTGATAGTCTAGCATGAACGATTGACAAGATAAACGAGATTTAAGTTTGACAGCTGTCACATAAAATAAAGGTCTTTTCAAGGCCTACAACTTTCCCAAACAAACTGATAGTCTAGCATGAACGATTGCTGAGATAAACTAGTTTTTAGGTTGACAGCTGTCACATAAAATAAAGGTCTCTTCAAGGCCTACAACTTTCCCAAACGAACTGATAGACTGGTGGCATGAATGATTGCCGAGATAAATGTGATTTTAGTTTGATAGCTGTCGTTTGATAAAACTCGTCAAGGCTTACCATTTCCTTAAAGAAATTGATAGTCTAAGATTTATGGTTTCCGAGATAAACGGATCTTATTTTCGACAGCTGTCATCTGAAAGATCACTTCAAGTCCTACCATTTTCTCAAACAATCTGATAGTCTAGCATACACTATTTCGTGAGAAGGTGGATCACTGACAACTACTCAACGGAACTACTGCGAATGATCGTAAACTAAGATTTGCGATAGTTCCATTGTCTGACCTGGCCCAATGGAACTAGTGCGAAAAATCTTCGCAGTAGTTCCATTAAACTATACTCAATTGAACTACTGCGAATGATTGGTCTTTTTTTAGTTCAATAACAACTACCTACCCTTCATAGGTACCAAGTAGAACCAAGTTACTTTGCTTTTTTTTCGTATCGAGTTTCCAAAAGTTGTAGGATTTTTTTCCCATCGCGGCAACACTGAGCGTGGGAATCTGACTGACAGGCGGCCGAAAGTGACGACACCTGAACTGACATTGCATCGTCGCGTCGCGTCGCGTCTCGTCTCGTCTGGGTTTGAAGCGGCTTCAAGATGCATCGAGCGGCGCCGCGCGTTGCATCTTGATGCCGCTTGAAAATGACATTGCAGCGTCGCGTCGCGTCTCGTCTCGTCGCCTTCTGTGGGAATTGACCCTTAAGTGTTTTATTTTCCTAAGCCGCTAAATTAATTCGTATTTAATAGTCCGTGATTTTATATTGTTATCTTTAAATTATTACAATAAATTATCAATGCGATCACCTGCGTGAATCATTATCATTTTATCATTCATCATTAATTTAAATTACTAGGAATACCTAAGTTGTTCCTTACCTCTGCCAGGGTGATAGTGATATTCTGAAAAAAAAAACAAACATTAAATAAATACCGAATTTAAAACATTGTTTGGTACTTATACAATATTTTTGAAAGTTGCAAATTTTTCCATCGTAGGCAGGACCGCAGGATTACGCGTGTAAAACAACAAACACTTCTTGTTTCAAGATTGAACTACCCTTGAAATAAACAACTTTCCCAGAGACCACAGGTTAAATATTACTTGGTAACCTGTACCCAATATCGGTAAAATTACTCAGGCTTTACCTTTACTTGTAATACCTACATAATTTATGTAACTTTAATATGACAGGGTCAATTATTTTTTCATATTTCGACTATAGTGTATTCTTCGATGAATGTTGTTCAGTTGCATTGCATGAGCTAATTCACCCGTGGAAAATAATATTACTAAGCGATTTTTTACAACATGGTTTATGCGTTTATCTGTCACGATCACTGCTACTGGAATTGTGCAATCAATGATTAAGCAAATAGATGTTATCAGGTCTCGCCAACCATATACAAATCAGTCAGTCAGACATACAAGCAATATTCCTAAAAAACAGAAACCCGACTGCGCTGCGGTAATTTCAATGTTGCATTTTGCGATCAAAACCCGCCATCTCGAATTAGTTTTTTTTTTAATTGCTTGTCTCACCAGGAAGAATCTAACAACATTTCACATATCAAGATCCGCCCAACCGTTTGGGCTGTAGGCCGTGAAAATGAATTTCTGGATACATAAATAAATACTACATACTCTCGAAAAACATAACCCTCCTTCTGGTATTGGTTTCGCGTACACAAGTACCGCGGTGGTTCCGCTCAAGTTTGCATATAACCATAACCAACCATAACAGCCACAACAGTCCACTGCTGGACATGGGCCTCCCCCTATCGGGGAGTATTGCCATACTCACCACGCTTGGCAGGCGGATTGGCTAGCGCAGTGCCAAGATGTTAAATTTATAGGGAACGCTGCTGCCCATTTCCTGGATGAATATCCCTTAGTCGCTTTTTACGACACCCACGAGAAGAATTGGGGTGATGCTATTCTAAGCCGGCATCACACGGCGATCAAGTTTGCATATGGCTTAAAATAATGATGTATTCTTACCTCGAACCTCGTGTCGTCAAACACAGGCACAGCCACGCTGATCTGGAGCTGGTAATCCAATTCAGTGCCTTCGTAATAATATCCGTGCGTATTCTGAAAACCCGTAGAGATTACAATTAACATAATGAAAATAAGGGCGTTCACCTCCATGCTTTTGTAGGGTACATAGATATTAAAAATACTAGTTTTTCCTCGTAACTAGGTACTACCTACAGTACTTGGTTGGTTGGTTGGAGCATTCCACGAAAACGCCTTGACTCAAAACACCTCAATTTTTAATTCTTTCTTAAAAGATATAAGGGAAATAGGCCACATAAAAACAGAGACAGCTTTTGTTACTGTACTGACTAATATCTAATATTGTAGTTAACTTAAAATCATTTTATTTTCTTCTGTTTCTGTTTATTTAGAGTAACTAAGTTGATCCCACCATACTGTCTTGCAGCAGACATTTGGTTGCTATTTTCGTAGAATGCTTCATGTTTCATGATTAACATGTGATTGAAGCTGTGAAAGCACGAAATAATCTTACAACTTGAATAATGCCAATAATACCTACCAGGCTCAAGAATCTCTCATAGGCCTCGGCCAGCCGACTCTCCTTCAGGAATTCCTTCTTGTTCTTCCTCAGTTCTCCATAACGGTATGCTTGCTCTTCATTCTCTTTGATGGTCCAGTAGTAATCACTTCTCCTGGGATCCTGTAAAGAGTATAATGAAGCCATTGATTTGTAGATCAATGAATGAAGCTCATGCTGGGTTAGACAGTTTTGACTTTGGCCTAACAGACTATGGCCGTTCGAGTTTCTAACCGGACGTGAGCTTGACTGTATAGGAGATCAATTCAAACATAATTACGTATAAGTAAATAGATAGATTAGATACTTATTTCGATTTCACTTTATCGTACATAATCTCTAATAAAAATAAAAATGGGTCTATTATTTTGTATTCTAGGATAGGAGATAAGTAGTCTACTAAATATCTCATAACCCAGTTGGAGACATATTTTAGAAACATTAGTAATCCGATCGTAAATCTTGTTACTACACAATTCAGTTTTGATCAGAGATTATTGGCATGATATTCGATGAACTATGCTTTTTGATTTTAATAGATAATGGTATTTTGATATCTTGTTATTGGTCTTATAATCATAGATTTATACGGCTTCCGCGTAAAAACGTGATTTCTTAAATAATCACTGTACACAAATGCTATATTCTCAGGCACAAAAAGGAAGAGTTGAACTTAGTCTGTCAGATATTTAAAGATAATTTTTAGAAATTGCAGTATCTTTCTAGCTAGTGACAGGTTGTCAGCCCATCGCCTAAAAAACCGACCTCAACTTTAGCGTACAAATCGCTGAAGACAGTGATCCGTTCCTTCCTCTGATGCACAAGTGGTCGCTCCAGGACTCGAAGAACCTGCATCACTTGCTCGGTGACGTCATAATCTGTCACCAGCTCTGTAAAATAGGCATCAGTAGAACACGCGAGCCACTCGCTGTACTCGTACGAGTTGTCCCGTAAGCCGTACACGTCGTGCAGCCAGATTACGAAAACCCTGAAAAGAAATCAGGGTGATAATTATAACTTGACCAATGCAAGGCACAATTTGAAATATATCTTTTCATTTAATTTTTATAGATGAATCTGATTGCAGTTTTATACAGGGTGATTGGAAATTCGATGCATTCCCTGAAGGTGGTTAGAGGGGGGGCCATTTCCAACATATTCTTCCATGGAACCAGGGGTCGGAAATGATTGGTTACAAAATTATTAGGACTTTTGATTTTTTAAAGAAAATTTCCCGATTTCAACTTTAAAAGTCATGCGAAAGCTAGCCAAACCGTTTTATGCATAGTTTTTTGACATGATCTCATAGTGAATGAATAGGACAATCATTTTAGTTACAAGTTTAGTTAGAAATACTCTTCTTTTTTAAAATACAGCGCCAAAACAAGAAAATATTTTGGTGGAAAGGGATTTTTTTCAACATTCATAGTAATCTACTGTAAAAAATCACTATGGAATAATCCGTAAAAACTTCATAACAGAGTTCTCTGTTGCATTAGCTAACCAAAAAGGTACAATAATCTACAATCAAACATGTTTTCATAAAAATAATTAGCATTAATGCAAAAAGCGGCGTGCGAAACAAGGCAATTGACTATGGTCGGTCGACTACGCCAAAGTCAGCAAATGCGACAATACAGAAATGGAGCTCCTGAGCTTTAAACAGCCTAAAAAACTGAAATGATAAATCTTTGTCGGAGTTTTTAAACCACCTACTACAAGTATTAGACCTCTGCTATGGTAGTGTTACGACCACCGTCTGCGTTTATTAGACATCAATCGAGGCCGATGGTTTAATATGCCCTCCGGAGCACGATATTTTCTTGCGGACAATCAGGTGGTTCAACGTGATTTTTTAAACCAAACTGGGAAAAATTCACAAAGTGTTGAATATCAACCTTGTAGGTCAACTCACGGGAATCGAACCTGGAACCACAGACTCCTGAGGGGAATGCTCCACCCATTAGACCACGAAAATACTTGAAAAAGTTGTCTAAACAGCATTTGCTGACTTTGGCGTAGTCGACCGACCATAGTCAATTGCCTTGTTTCGCACGCCGCTTTTTGCATTAATGCTAATTATTTTTATGAAAACATGTTTGATTGTAGATTATTGTACCTTTTTGGTTAGCTAATGCAACAGAGAACTCTGTTATGAAGTTTTTACGGATTATTCCATAGTGATTTTTTACAGTAGATTACTATGAATGTTGAAAAAAATCCCTTTCCACCAAAATATTTTCTTGTTTTGGCGCTGTATTTTAAAAAAGAAGAGTATTTCTAACTAAACTTGTAACTAAAATGATTGTCCTATTCATTCACTATGAGATCATGTCAAAAAACTATGCATAAAACGGTTTGGCTAGCTTTCGCATGACTTTTAAAGTTGAAATCGGGAAATTTTCTTTAAAAAATCAAAAGTCCTAATAATTTTGTAACCAATCATTTCCGACCCCTGGTTCCATGGAAGAATATGTTGGAAATGGCCCCCCCTCTAACCACCTTCAGGGAATGCATCGAATTTCCAATCACCCTGTATATTACGTTTTTTCCCCCTTACCTGATTTGACCAGTTGGGTCTAGCTCCCTCATAGTATCAGTAAAGTTCTCGTTGATACTGTCGGATATGAACACAATGGCTTGCTGGCAAGGAGCAGGCCTGTCTGTGCGTTGCGCTTGCTTCTTCAACAAGTCTACAGCGACAGACAGCGAGTGTCTTATGTCCGTGTAGTTTTTCATAGGGTAATGTCCCAACATCGTCATCAAAGCAGCTGAATTTACATGGTTTGCCTGCAATAAGAGAGCAATCATCAACATTAAAAAGTCAATGATTAAGTACGATGATAGAAAGTGTAATGACGGTGTACCGAAAACGTTGCACCATGAAACTGAACAACTCAACGAATTATTGGAACAACTCCTTTTATTATGGCGCCAATGGTGGGAAACGAGACTGTTTTTCAACCCATACAAAAACCATTCGTTGATGGATTATGTAAGGGAAGTCAAGGTTCTTTTTCCTTTACTGAGGTTACGTTTTATGGGGAAAGTGGTTCAGATTCATGGCCTGATCAAGCTTGCAAAGTTTTCGTTTTACCGTGCCACAACCGTCGTGTATACTTACAGATACAAGATCGTCGTCAAAGCAGTCAATGACGGACTCAGTGTGGTAATCATTAAAAGCTATGATGTTGACTTGATCATCATCAGTGAGAGCCGTCAGCAGCGCCAGGACGAAGGAATCCGCGTGGACTTTATTTGAGGAGTTGCTCATGGACCCTGAGAAGTCGAAGAGGATGAGAATGTCCCTCGGAGCTCCACCGGCAGCGACGTACCACGGGCGCAGACGACAGTCGTACAGGTCTGCGATCTCGTCGTCTTCAGCCAGTTGCAGTTTGAACATCGTATCCCACGATGCCGCTTAAAAACAAAGTAGGTAAGGTAACAGTACCATATTATACCATACGTACGATATTTTTACATTTTGATTTGTTTTTGTTCCAACGCATACTAAATCTGATTGAGACGGGGGTTTCTTGCCTCTACTTGTTCTGAGTTTTGGGCATTAATGCTAGATGGTATAATATCCGAATAATTGCAGCGGTGAACGCGATTTACCATGACAGCTACAACGAGAATAAACGAGATATACCATGCTATCTACCAAGTTACATTTTCTATATAAAACGGCAGACACTATCGGTTATTATTATTCTTCTAATTCGATAAATCTCTGATGCGTCGTGGTGGGTCTTTACTTACCTGGATAATGCCTCATGAAACCTTTGGCACTACAAAAATACTGGAAATCAGTCATGGCATCCTGCGCATAGTTTTTCCTGAAAATGTGCAGCAGTTCTTCCGACCAGTAGATATGTGGCAGTACTCTGTAATCTGCCGAGAAAAACACGAAAGTTTACAAAGTATATTGTTTTATTTCGCTTTCGGAGGAAGCTAGTCAATATGAAGCTGGCTCTGCCTAAGGCCTAGCTGATGAATGTCTTAAACGGGAAACTGAATTTAAGAGGAAAAATTTAAGGTAACGCTGTTCTCATTATGTTAATGTTGCCGCTATTTTATACGACATACTCACCACAGTCGAACACTTCCGATGCAACCTTGACGCTGGAGATGTCGAGATGCACCTTCGCGTCACTCCCGAAGTGCGATATCGTCTCTAAAGGCATTGAGTTTATGTTGCTGCAGTTGTTTATCTTCTCGTGCACCGTCTGTCCATCCTCCCAGCTCTCTGTGGCTGGTATTGCCTTCACTTTCTCCAGTTGCTGGAATAATGGAAAAGACCGCGACGAATTGAGAATCTCCCGTTTGTGTCGTCAACATAAAAAAGCTTCCCGCTCTTCCAAATTCAAAAATCTTTAGATTGAGCTACTCGTCAAAGATAGAGAGTGATCAAGATTATTTATGATTACTTACGATACTATTGTCAAAGATGTAGGTAGAAGGTGGAATGACTTCTTTTGCCGTACTGAATATTTTCTCAGCCTCCCTCCCGATAGCCGCCGCTGCTTCAGCTCTCTTGTCCAGTAGACTCTCCAGGGCAGCAGCGGCCTTTTCCACAATTTCCGCTCCATTTCGCGTCTCTCTCTTCACTTCTTTGAAACTATCCAGCAAAGTTTCTCTGAGAACCACCTTGTTCTCGACTTTGAGAAACGCGTCAGATATGTCTCTTGCCCATTCTATCAAACTGTTTGTAAAAAAGAAAACGACTGAGAGAAGAGAAGACTTCGGTGATGAAATTAAATACTTATTTAGATTTATTTGCCACTCTGTTCGTGAAATTCATTACCTGTTTCATCGTTAATGGCTTTTTAACTGGTCTAACAACCAACTGGAGTGAAAATGGTAAATAAAATATTTCGCATATCTCCAACCACTGCTGTTGACTGTCAGAGAGATCAGACAACAATCTATCAGGTAAGTGGAGAAAGGCTAGCTGTAATTCGTCTACAGCGTTTCTTAAAATACCTCTGAATGGTGTTTTTAAGTAAGTAATTAATTATAGTACCGACGCCGAGAGAAGTCGGTTTTGACAGATGTCGGATTTGCGCAAATGCCATAGCAGAGGGTTCATTTTCCTTTGATGACTTCCCTTTTAGTATGAAACTGACAGATGTCAAAACCGACTTCTCTCGGCGTCGGTACTATACCAAACAAAATACCATAGACAAACGAAACCTTTTTCGCGCAGCGCTAATGATATTTTGGTGCTCTGTGCAAAATACCAATGGAAAAAACAATAATTAATCAATAATTATTAAAACAGTTATCATCTGGTTTCCCATCCAAGACAAACAAACAACAAACAACAGTAGAAACAAAAAAATATTTTTGACAAAATACTTATAAACCTAGATAAGTATCGCTCACATTGATTCATCATATTCTATACGGGGTGTAAGTAAAGGCAACTCTCCGAATACCTACTGATAAGGAGTGCATTCAGATCATGAAACTGAATAATTTCTCATAACAAAATATAGGGTGAAATTTTACTAGTGACCGATAGCAAAAACACAGAATCGGCTGGTGATGATAAGGAACAACATTCCCCAAGGAACAATAGGTCGAAATATGAAAAAAAATAGCCTTGTCCTTGGTTTCATTGGTTCCCTAGCACCATAGGGTTTAAGTTTACTACACTATCGGTCACTAGTAAAATTTCATTGGTTCCCTAACACCATAGGGTTCTAAGTTTACTACACTATCGGTTACTAGTAAAATTTCATCATATATTCCAGGAGATGTAAAAAAATATTGGCTTGCAGTAAATTCAGTCAGCTGATCGTATTTTTGTATGGAAGGTCAATTTTTTTTTTACGACTCCTGAAATACTTTCCAATGGAAAGTTGTTCAATTTCATGGTCTGATTGCACCTTAGGATTGCACCCTATCAGTATTCGGAGAGCTGTCCCTTACACCACGTAAGTAACAAGTACCAAGTTCTAGTTATTGATAATGAACCAATATGTAAAGTGAATCATCCATGTAGGTGGTGCAATGATTGTTTACTTACGATTAAGTATTGCTCGTTCTTGGTAATACCTAGGTACCAAGTTCTAGCTATTGATAAAGAATAAGAACTTACATATTATATTGAGTCATCTACGTAGGTGGGGAAATGATTTCGTTTACTTACGATTCGACTGGAATAACTTCCGTGCGCTTGTTTTTCTTGGGCGGAATGACAATAGGACGTGGTTTCTTAGGAACATGATCAGCTATATCTGGAGTTGCCTCTGGTAGCTCAGTGGTAGTGGTAGTAGATGTTCTTACTCTCGATGGAGATTTGTTTACAAGTGTTTTACGTCTAGTAGGCTCTCCGCTAGATGATTTTGATTCAGCGTTACAAAAACATAACAATAAATATACTAGAGCTATTTGCATTTTATCTCTTTTTTTTGTACCTAATTTACAGTATTAACACTGAGTTATATTTTAAAATTTGGATTTTTTCAGAAACCATCATTTCTTATAATATTAGACGCTGAAATATCGTTAATTTAGGATTATTCAGGCCTATCATTTTGACGAAGCACTTTATCGATCTCACTCACTTCAACTAGATTATTTAAATTATTTTGAACTAGATAAGGAACTTAGTTTTATTGTGGAAACGGGTGTAGTTTTCCCGTTAGGGCGGACGGAGGCTGACTGCAGGCGGGCGGTGGACGGGAGGGGAACGATGGCGCTGAGTCGCCGACTTGCTGGCGCCGTCTGATCTGGACCACTGGAGAAGTATCGCTTCGCTACATAAGGATAGTCACTATCTCTTTGGCATAGAGCTCCTCTTGGCACAACCCACAATTAAATGTTTCGTGCTTTCATTCATCTTTTGATATCAATTTGGGTAAATCGATTTATTATAATTTTTACATCGTTATTATTTAAGTAAGTGTATTCTTGGTATAAGTTTACTTTTTAGGCCTCTGGTTGAAAACCTTAGAAGGCGAAGTGTTTTCTCGTTACTTTCGATTAATATCTTCCATAAAGAGATAGTGTTTTTATGTTACATAGACAGGTTCACCCGTTCAAATATTTTGTTTCGGATATTTAACTATTTAATGCATTAAAACTTAAGTGATAAAAGAACTGTGAGATAGGTACAGGCACTATCAGTTACTGTAGGTAACTGCCTGTTTCAGATGAAATATAATAAAAAATATTTTATGTGTTTACCTACCTAAGTATAATCAGTATGTGCACTAATAGATAAATTACAAAAATCTTTTGCGACTTTTCCACTTGTGTTGTTTTGTGTTGTAGTTGTGCATTGAAGAGGCAAAACCACTAGATTAAAAATCAAGATTCGTTGAAACATGACGCAATATTTTTCATTTCCTATAGATAAGAATGATACTAATCATTATCATCATCAAAAACATGATACAAATTTTCTCGTCCGATAAACAGCTCAACACACAATAAATCGCTACCCTTTTCTACTATCAAATGATTAATACCTAAATAGGTTTAGAAAGATAAGATTAGCTAGTATTATAGTCTTAATTCTAAGATGGCGGGACTGATTGTTGCTAGATTTGTACTATATAACGT
Organism: Phthorimaea operculella; assembly: GCA_024500475.1. Lineage (NCBI taxonomy): Eukaryota > Metazoa > Arthropoda > Insecta > Lepidoptera > Gelechiidae > Phthorimaea > Phthorimaea operculella. Next base: position 3,603,935 of record JANFCV010000002.1, on the reverse strand, counting down.
TTTGCACCTTAGATATTGCGGTAAATTTTACAAGGATCATGAAAGGTAGGCATACGCGTATATTTTTCTATAACTTTCACACAAACTTTAAAGTTAGTAGTTCGACGTGCGCTTATTATGACTCTATGTGTAGATACCTATCTAAGAATTTGAAGTTTTGATTTGCTCCGACTGAAACGAAGAACATAATTTAAATTTGACACCTACTTCTTAGTTTTTTATTTATTTTAACTTACATGGATGACACACTAAAAAATCTCGAAGATTAATTCGTTTATGAAGTGAGTAAGTATATCAAAAAGTGAAGACTTTTTAACATAATTTGTACGTTTCCAGTAATTTTAGCAGTATTGTTCCTTGCCGTGGCGGCGTACGCCGTGCCACAATGCCCCCCTCAGCAGGCCGACGACTGGAGCATCGAGAAGCTCCTTCGTCACACGGACTGCAACAAGTTCTACAAGTGCACCTACGGAGTGCCGGTCGAGCAGGACTGCGTACCTGGTCTGCACTTCAACCTGGCCACCTGGGAATGCGACTGGCCCGAGAATGTAGACTGTGAAGACAGATACGTTCCCGGACAACCGAGGCCTGAGCCTGAACCTCAGCCAGAACCTGAAGTCCAGCCAGAGCCCGAGGTTCAACCAGAACCTGAAGTACAGCCAGAACCTGAAGTACAGCCAGAGCCCGAGGTTCAACCAGAACCTGAAGTACAGCCAGAACCTGAAGTACAGCCTGAGCCTGAAGTTCAGCCTGAGCCCGAAGTTCAGCCAGAACCCGAAGTTCAGCCAGAACCCGAAGTCCAGCCAGAACCCGAAGTTCAGCCAGAACCCGAAGTCCAGCCAGAACCCGAAGTTCAGCCAGAACCCGAAGTACAGCCTGAACCTGAAGTGCAGCCAGAACCCGAAGTCCAGCCTGAACCCGAAGTTCAGCCAGAACCCGAACCTGAAGTGATTGTAGTGCCAATCCCCGAAGGAGGAAATAACAGGCCCGACCCCGAAGGCGAAGTAGAATACATCACCCCTGCACCTGAAGAAGAGGCCCAGCCCGAACCTGAACCAGAACCGGAACAAGAAAACAACGGGGAAGACGAAGAAGACTGCGATGAAGATTGCGATGAGGATGGCGAGAAAGAGATCGAGTTCTTAGAGAACGGATGCCCGGTGGATCCTCACATCCACTGGCTGCTGCCTCACGAGTCGGAGTGCAACCTCTTCTACTACTGCGTGTGGGGACGCAAGGAACTAAGGGAGTGTTCCGCGTCGCTGCACTTCAACAGAGTGCTCCAGGTCAGTGCAACTTTAGTTTTAGTCACTGGAGTAAAGAGATCTAGTTCTTAGAGAACGGTTGCCCTGTGGATCCTCACATCGACTGCTGCCTAAGGAGTCAGAGTGGAACCTCCTCTTCAACAGAGTGCTCCAGGTCAGTGCTACTTTAGTTTTAGTCACTGGAACAAAGAGATCTAGTTCTTAAAGAACGGTTGTTCAGTGGATCCTTAGGTGCATCTACTGTCTGTTGCCTTAATAGTCGGAGTGATGTTCCACTCTTCTTCAATAGACTGCTCCAGGTCAGTGCAACTTCAGTTCTAGTCACTGGAATAAAGATATCTAGTTCTTAAAGAACGGTTGCCCGGTGGACCCTCACATCCACTGGCTGCTGCCTCACGAGTCGGAGTGCAACCTCTTCTACTACTGCGTGTGGGGACGCAAGGAGCTCAGGGAGTGCTCTGCGTCGCTACACTTCAACAGAGTGCTCCAGGTCTGTGCTACTTTGGTTTTAAGTCACTGGTGTAAAGAGATCTAGTTCTTGAAGAATGGTTGTCCAGTGGATCCTCACATCGACTGCTGCCTTAGGAGTCACAGTGGAACCTCCTCTTCAACAGACTGCTCCAGGTCAGTGCAACTTTAGTTATAAGTTACTATAATAAAGAGATCTAGTGCCTTAAAGTACTGTTCTCCAGTAGTGGACCCTCACATCCACTGGCTGCTGCCTCACGAGTCAGAGTGCAACCTCTTCTACTACTGCGTGTGGTGACGCAAGGAGCTCAGGGAGTGTTCCGCGTCGCTACACTTCAACAGAGTGCTCCAGGTCAGTGCTACTTTAGTTTTAGTCACTGGTGTAAAGAGATCTAGTTCTTAAAGTTCTGTTGTCCAGTCTCTATCTACTGGGTGCTCGTCAGGAGTCGAAGTGCAACCTCCTCTTCAACAGACTGCTTCAGGTCAGTGCCATTTCAGTTTTAGTCACTGGAATAAAGAGATCGAGTTCTTAGAGAACGGTTGCCCAGTGGACCCTCACATCCACTGGCTGCTGCCTGAAGTCGGAGTGCAACCTCTTCTACTACTGCGTGTGGGGACGCAAGGAGCTCAGGAGTGTTCCGCGTCGCTACACTTCAACAAAGTGCTCCAGGTCAGTGCTACTTTAGTTTTAAGCTACTCTAACTTATTCAGATCACTTTTCTTGGAGAACGGTTGCGCAATCTTTCAACAGAGTACTCCAGGTCAGTTCTATATAAGTTTTTCAGTCACTGGAATCAAGAGATCGAGTTGTTAGGTCCTATTTTTACTCATGAGACGTTAGAAATGAGACATCATGATGCTTGAAACAGTTTGCATGTAAAATGTATGCAACAGAAGAGACACCGTCTACACCCATGATAAGCGCGTCTCATCGCCGAAGGCCGGCGCTCGCTTGTCTGACAGACGTCATCTTACGTCTCGATAGTGCCTTAAAGAACGGATGCCCAGTGGATCCTCACATCCACTGGCTGCTGCCTCAGGAGTCGGAGTGCAACCTCTTCTACTACTGCGTGTGGGGACGCAAGGAGCTCAGGGAGTGCTCCGCGTCGCTACACTTCAACAGAGTGCTCCAGGTCAGTGCAACTTTAGTTTTAAGCTACTGAAATAACTTTTTCAGGTCACATTTCTTAGAGAACGGTTGCCCAGTTCTTCAATAGAGTCTTTTCTTAGAGAGCAGTTCGCCAGTACTTCAACAGACTAATCCAGGTCAGTGCTACTTTAGTTTTAAGTCACTGGTGTAAAGAGATCTAGTTCTTAGAGAACAGTTGTCTATTGGATCCTTACATCTACTGTCTGCTGCCTCACTAGTCGGAGTGAGGTTTCACTCTTCTTCAACAGACTGATCCAGGTCAGTGCCCTTTCAGTTTTAGTCACTGGAGTAAAGAGATCTAGTTCTTAGAAAACGGTTGCCCAGTGGACCCTCACATCCACTGGCTGCTGCCTCACGAGTCGGAGTGCAACCTCTTCTACTACTGCGTGTGGGGACGCAAGGAGCTCAGGGAGTGCTCTGCGTCGCTACACTTCAATAAAGTGCTCCAGGTCAGTGCAACTTTAGTTTTAGTCAATTGAATAAAGAGATCGAGTTCTTAGGTCCCATCTTCACACATGGGATGAGACGTGAGAAGTGAGACATCACGACGCTCGAAACCGTATTCATGTTAAATGTATGCAACAGAAGATACAGCGTCTACAACCGTGATAAGCGCGTCTCATCGCCGAAGGCCAACTATCACTTGATGACTGATGTCATGTTACGTCTCAAGTCTCCTGTGTGAAGATAGTGTCTTAGAGAACGGTTGCCCAGTGGACCCTCACATCCACTGGCTGCAGCCTCACGAGTCGGAGTGCAACCTCTTCTACTACTGCGTGTGGGGACGCAAGGAGCTCAGGGAGTGCTCCGCGTCGCTACACTTCAACAGAGTGCTCCAGGTCAGTGCTACTTTAGTTTTAAGCTACTCAAGTAACTGTTCTCTAAGAAAAGTGATCTGAACAAGATCACTTTTCTTAGAGAACAGTTGCCCAGTTCTTCTTGAGAATGATCCAGGTCAGTGCTACTTTAGTTTTAAGTCACTGGATGAAAGAGATTTAATTCATAGGTCCTATCTCCACTCATGAGACGTAAGACATGAGACGTGAGGAGTGCAGTGGCGGATCCAGGGGGGGGGTCATGGGGGTCATGACCCCCCCCTGAGCCGGGCCCAGGACCTTGACTAAGTGGTTATATTATGGTTTACATATTGACAATGTCTTTTTTGTCAATGTCAAACACAAGACTCCATAGCAAAAGCCGGCATACGGCAAAATCGTCCACTTCATTCGGCCATCGTCCTAAGCTGATCCAGGTTTTTGGCCACAAACCTAGGATTTTGGCCGAATTCCTAATGGGAACGAAGAGTGGAGAGGCACGTTATGCACCTCCCCCTGATCTGTTAAGGGTAGCGTTGGACACCCTGAGGCATCGGACGCCCTGAAGGATGGGGTAGCATCAGACAGCCTGAACAGCAGGATTGCCTCGGTTGACCGGGACGAGAGACACCATAAGAGCACTACTGGACGCTCGGGAGAACGGATGTAGCGTCAGATGCTCTGGACGGCAGGGGGTATCGTCGGACGCCCAGTAAATCCAACGCCCGCCATCTTTTATCCTCCAGAGTGTCCGACGCTACCCACGCCTGCCAAGGCGTCCGACGCTACCTCCCACCCTCCAGAAAGTCCAAAGCTACCTTCTGCTTCTGAAGGTGTATGCCGCTACCTCCAACCCTCCAGGGATGCCCTTCACGGCAAGGGGTAGCGTCGGAAGCCCAGGAAAACCAACGCCCGCCACTTTTTATCCACCAGAGTGTCCCACGTCCTCCAGGGCGTCCGACGCTACTTTGTAACACAATAGTAGGCCCAACGCTACCCCTTTTCGAGTACGGCGTCCCTGGAGGGTTGGAGGTAGCGTCAGTCACCCTGAAAGGCAGGAGGTAGCGTTGCACGTGATGTAGGGTGGGAGGTTTCAGGTAGCGTCGGTCGCCCTGGAGGGCGTGGTTAGCGTCGGACACTCTGGAGGATGAAAGATGACGGTGGCTGTATTTTTTGGGACGCTACCCCCTGTCCTCCAGGGCGTCCGACACTACCACCGATCCTCCAGAGCGTCCGAGGCAATCCTGCTATTCAGACTGTCTAATTTTACCCCCTGCCCTTCAGGGTGTCCAACTCTACCCTTAAAAGATGTGCATAACATACCTCTTCACTCCTCGCTCCCCTGAAATGCAAAAAAGCCATAAATCTAGGATTTCGGCCGAAATCCTAAATTTTTGGCCAAAAACCTGGATCAGCTTAGGACGATGGCCGAAGGAAGTCTACGATTTTGCCATATGCCGGCATTTGACCAAAACCCTAGCATTTCGGCCAAAAACCTAATTCTGCCTCTCGAAAAACATAACCCTTCTTCTGAAGCAGTTGGGTCAAAAATTACCTATAGTACCTATAAAATTTTCTATGTGACCCCCCCCCCTGAGCCAAGGCTGGATCCGCCGGTGGAGGAGTGAGCCATCACGACGCTCGAAACCGTTTCCATTTAAAACAGAAGAGACACTGTCTACACCCGTGATAAGCGCGTCTCATCGCCGAAGGCCGACGCTCGCTTGTCTGACAGACGTCATCTTACGTCTCGATAGTGCCTTAGAGAACTATTGTCCAGTGGACCCTCACATCCACTGGCTGCTGCCTGAAGTCGGAGTGCAACCTCTTCTACTACTGCGTGTGGGGACGCAAGGAGCTCAGGGAGTGCTCCGCGTCGTTGCACATCAACAGAGTGCTCCAGGTCAGTGCTACTTTAGTTTTAAGCTACTGAACTTGTTCAGTTCAGATCACTTTTCTTAGAGAACAGTTGCTTCAACAGACTGATCCAGGTCATTGCAACTTTAGTTATAGTCCCTAGAATAAAAAGATCTAGTTCTTATAGAACGATTGCCTAGTGGACCCTCACATCCACTGGCTGCTGCCTCACGAGTCGGAGTGCAACCTCTTCTACTACTGCGTGTGGGGACGCAAGGAGCTCAGGGAGTGTTCCGCGTCGCTACACTTCAACAGAGTGCTCCAGGTCAGTGCTACTTTAGTTTTAGTAATTGAAATAAAGAGATCGAGTTCTTAGAGAACGGTTGCCCAGTGGACTGTCCCTCACATCTGATCCAGGTCAGTGCAATTTCAGTTTTAGTTACTGGAATGAAGAGATCTTGTTCTTAAAGAATGGGTGCCCAGTGGACCCTCACATCCACTGGCTGCAGCCTCACGAGTCGGAGTGCAACCTCTTCTACTACTGCGTGTGGGGACGCAAGGAGCTCAGGGAGTGCTCTGCGTCGCTACACTTCAACAGAGTGCTCCAGGTCTGTGCTACTTTGGTTTTAAGTCACTGGTGTAAAGAGATCTAGTTCTTGAAGAACAGTTGTCGAGTGGACCCTCACATCCACTGGCTGCTGCCTCACGAGTCGGAGTGCAACCTCTTCTACTACTGCGTGTGGGGACGCAAGGAGCTCAGGGAGTGCTCTGCGTCGCTACACTTCAACAGAGTGCTCCAGGTCAGTGCTACTTTAGTTTTAAGCTACTCTAACTTATTCAGATCACTTTTCTTGGAGAACGGTTGCGCAATCTTTCAACAGAGTACTCCAGGTCAGTTCTATATAAGTTTTTCAGTCACTGGAATCAAGAGATCGAGTTGTTAGGTCCTATTTTTACTCATGAGACGTTAGAAATGAGACATCATGATGCTTGAAACAGTTTGCATGTAAAATGTATGCAACAGAAGAGACACCGTCTACACCCATGATAAGCGCGTCTCATCGCCGAAGGCCGGCGCTCGCTTGTCTGACAGACGTCATCTTACGTCTCGATAGTGCCTTAAAGAACGGATGCCCAGTGGATCCTCACATCCACTGGCTGCTGCCTCAGGAGTCGGAGTGCAACCTCTTCTACTACTGCGTGTGGGGACGCAAGGAGCTCCGGGAGTGTTCCGCGTCGCTACACTTCAATAAAGTGCTCCAGGTCAGTGCAACTTTAGTTTTAGTCAATTGAATAAAGAGATCGAGTTCTTAGGTCCCATCTTCACACATGGGATGAGACGTGAGAAGTGAGACATCACGACGCTCGAAACCGTATTCATGTTAAATGTATGCAACAGAAGATACAGCGTCTACAACCGTGATAAGCGCGTCTCATCGCCGAAGGCCAACTATCACTTGATGACTGATGTCATGTTACGTCTCAAGTCTCCTGTGTGAAGATAGTGTCTTAGAGAACGGTTGCCCAGTGGACCCTCACATCCACTGGCTGCAGCCTCACGAGTCGGAGTGCAACCTCTTCTACTACTGCGTGTGGGGACGCAAGGAGCTCAGGGAGTGCTCTGCGTCGCTACACTTCAACAGAGTGCTCCAGGTCTGTGCTACTTTGGTTTTAAGTCACTGGTGTAAAGAGATCTAGTTCTTGAAGAACAGTTGTCTAGTGGACCCTCACATCCACTGGCTGCTGCCTCACGAGTCGGAGTGCAACCTCTTCTACTACTGCGTGTGGGGACGCAAGGAGCTCAGGGAGTGCTCTGCGTCGCTACACTTCAACAGAGTGCTCCAGGTCTGTGCTACTTTGGTTTTAAGTCACTGGTGTAAAGAGATCTAGTTCTTGAAGAATGGTTGTCCAGTGGATCCTCACATCGACTGCTGCCTTAGGAGTCACAGTGGAACCTCCTCTTCAACAGACTGCTCCAGGTCAGTGCAACTTTAGTTATAAGTTACTATAATAAAGAGATCTAGTGCCTTAAAGTACTGTTCTCCAGTAGTGGACCCTCACATCCACTGGCTGCTGCCTCACGAGTCAGAGTGCAACCTCTTCTACTACTGCGTGTGGTGACGCAAGGAGCTCAGGGAGTGTTCCGCGTCGCTACACTTCAACAGAGTGCTCCAGGTCAGTGCTACTTTAGTTTTAGTCACTGGTGTAAAGAGATCTAGTTCTTAAAGTTCTGTTGTCCAGTCTCTATCTACTGGGTGCTCGTCAGGAGTCGAAGTGCAACCTCCTCTTCAACAGACTGCTTCAGGTCAGTGCCATTTCAGTTTTAGTCACTGGAATAAAGAGATCGAGTTCTTAGAGAACGGTTGCCCAGTGGACCCTCACATCCACTGGCTGCTGCCTGAAGTCGGAGTGCAACCTCTTCTACTACTGCGTGTGGGGACGCAAGGAGCTCAGGGAGTGTTCCGCGTCGCTACACTTCAACAAAGTGCTCCAGGTCAGTGCTACTTTAGTTTTAAGCTACTCTAACTTATTCAGATCACTTTTCTTGGAGAACGGTTGCGCAATCTTTCAACAGAGTACTCCAGGTCAGTTCTATATAAGTTTTTCAGTCACTGGAATCAAGAGATCGAGTTGTTAGGTCCTATTTTTACTCATGAGACGTTAGAAATGAGACATCATGATGCTTGAAACAGTTTGCATGTAAAATGTATGCAACAGAAGAGACACCGTCTACACCCATGATAAGCGCGTCTCATCGCCGAAGGCCGGCGCTCGCTTGTCTGACAGACGTCATCTTACGTCTCGATAGTGCCTTAAAGAACGGATGCCCAGTGGATCCTCACATCCACTGGCTGCTGCCTCAGGAGTCGGAGTGCAACCTCTTCTACTACTGCGTGTGGGGACGCAAGGAGCTCCGGGAGTGTTCCGCGTCGCTACACTTCAATAAAGTGCTCCAGGTCAGTGCAACTTTAGTTTTAGTCAATTGAATAAAGAGATCGAGTTCTTAGGTCCCATCTTCACACATGGGATGAGACGTGAGAAGTGAGACATCACGACGCTCGAAACCGTATTCATGTTAAATGTATGCAACAGAAGATACAGCGTCTACAACCGTGATAAGCGCGTCTCATCGCCGAAGGCCAACTATCACTTGATGACTGATGTCATGTTACGTCTCAAGTCTCCTGTGTGAAGATAGTGTCTTAGAGAACGGTTGCCCAGTGGACCCTCACATCCACTGGCTGCAGCCTCACGAGTCGGAGTGCAACCTCTTCTACTACTGCGTGTGGGGACGCAAGGAGCTCAGGGAGTGTTCCGCGTCGCTGCACTTCAATAAAGTGCTCCAGGTCAGTGCTACTTTAGTTTTAGTCACTGGTGTAAAGAGATCTAGTTCTTAAAGTTCTGTTGTCCAGTCTCTATCTACTGGGTGCTCGTCAGGAGTCGAAGTGCAACCTCCTCTTCAACAGACTGCTTCAGGTCAGTGCCATTTCAGTTTTAGTCACTGGAATAAAGAGATCGAGTTCTTAGAGAACGGTTGCCCAGTGGACCCTCACATCCACTGGCTGCTGCCTGAAGTCGGAGTGCAACCTCTTCTACTACTGCGTGTGGGGACGCAAGGAGCTCAGGGAGTGTTCCGCGTCGCTGCACTTCAATAAAGTGCTCCAGGTCAGTGCTACTTTAGTTTTAAGTCACTGGTGTAAAGAGATCTAGTTCTTAAAGTACTGATGTCCAGTGGATACTCGCATGCACTGGCTGCTCGTCACGAGTCAGAGTGGAACTTCCTATTCATCAGACTGATCCAGGTCAGTGCCATTGCAGTTTTAGTTACTGGAATACAGAGATCTAGTTCTTAAAGTACTGTTGTCCAGTGAAGTGAATACTCACATCCACTGTTCCTCACGATTCGGAGTGCAACATCTTCTTTAACAGACTGCTCCAGGTCAGTGTAACTTTAGTTGAGTCACTGGAATAAAGAGACCTTGTTCTTAAAGTTCTCTTGTCGAGTGGACCCTCACATCCACTGGCTGCAGCCTCACGAGTCGGAGTGCAACCTCTTCTTCAAAAGGGTGCTCCAGGTTAGTGCAACTTTAGTTTTAGTCACTGGAATAAAGAGATCGAGTTCTTAGGCCCCTTTTCCAGATATGAGATGTAAGACATAAGGCGTGAGACGTGAGACATCGCTACGTTTGAAACCGTTTCCGTGTAAAATGTATGCAACAGAAAAAATATTCTCTACATCCGTCAGACGCGCGTCTTATCGCCAACAATCACATGTTTGACAGATTCAGTCTGACAGTTCGCCGCTACACTGCAACAAAGTGCTCCAGACATGGCTCCAGATCAGTATTATTTTCTATTATTATTCTCTTATTTTTATTTTCTGGTATATCTTATTTGATCCCCTAAATAGGATTTTTATTTCTTCTGTGATGATGATAAAACTTTAAGCGCTAAATTTCGTTTTGTTGTCTAAAGGCGTCGAAAACCACAAGAAAGTCTAGTTAACTTAGGACTTCCACAACTTTAGAAGACCTGTTGACTGATAGAATATAAGGAACCAACCAATATCATCCATGTATGAAAGTACAAGTAAGCTTCGTAGCAACTGCTACGAGTGGGCTACGTCGTAGCTAAGGTCAGCACAGGACATACATTTTACATTGTGTTACTCTTTGCAGGTTTGCGACTGGCCTTCTGACGCCGGGTGTGCATTGTCCGCCAACAAACATCGCGAAAGTCGTGTCGCCTACCGCGCCACCTATGCGTAGGATCTACATCGTCTGAGGCCGAACATCAAAAGCTGAAAAAACACTTTACACGACCATGAATCAAAAATTGCGCAGGCGTCATCTCATCACTTATTAATCTCGAAAAATAAAAACCTTTAATAAAATTGATAATAAACTTTTATATAAGGACGAGGTGTGGTTTAATTATCTTTTCATTTATTTACCTAACCCGACAGTTTCACCCCTCACTGATTTTCCGTAGAAATATAACGATTTCCAATGACTACGTACAATTACCTACCATAAATAAACGTGTAAGAGATAGCTTACTGAAAACTGATCAACTTCGCCAATATTTGTGGGAAGAGATAATATAATTTTTGCAGCCTCCACAATACGAAATTTACTATCAGCTAACTGACTTTGTCTAGAAAGTCGAATAATATGTCGTTTCCCCACTTTAGGTATCTAGGGAAAGTTGATAATTGTCATAATGTCTTGATCTGATCACGAAACTTAATTTTTCGGTACATCGTCCGTTTCATACACCCCATCCCTGATCTTCTTCTTCTTTTCGTGTGGGACACCGAGTCGTTCAACGACCCGATGAACCCTGGTGTCAGAGTTTTTCAACCGCCTACTGCATGCAGCAGGCCCGTCCCTGATCATGGTGACGTATATCCGCCCAGAGTCCAGCTGATGCGATTTTTATGTCTAGGTAACATTGAAGAAGTAAAATCAATGTAGGTAGGTTTGAAGGATAAAATGATTAAAAGAAAATGTTTGCAAAATAATTATTTTAATGAAAGTCGTCTACATTAGGTCATATTACAACAAAAAATTAAGACCTCTCGACAATAAAATGATAACAACTTTGAGGATTTGTCACTTTGATCATTTGTTTCGACATTGTGCTACATGTTCAATTTGATTTGAAATAAACATTAAGACGAAGATTATAAAAATTATACGATCCAATTATTTGATAAGGCCTGTAACTTAAGTTGTTAACTGTCGACCATATTCATGGTCTTACAATTCTGTCGCCGCAGTCTACCATTTCTTGGAAGTTGCACTGCTTCCTTAAAGTGTCGTATAAGTTGTTAGACGAGCATGAGAAGACGACAGGGCGACGTGACATACAAACGTAGAATCTATGACATTCTTCATGGGGAACCAACTCGCCTGCCGCGCGCACATCAGAACACTTAGTGACCGCCGCATCATACCCAACGTCTTTCTCGCTAACCTCCGTCTCAATTTCAATTTCATCAAAGTCACTTCCATCCTGCTTAGATTTTTTTTCGATGACTTCGGCTAGGTTTATTTTTGCGTTGCAGTTAATGTTTTGGGGCCAATCACATTGGTTTGTATTGCGGTTAAACATCAAAGTGCCTGAGCAAGTCATCACTTTTGGTTTGTTGTCGGCGCAGACATAATACTGTTTACAATTTGTTTCATGAGGCACACGTTTTCCTTCAGATCCGAGGGCAGCGCAAGTTACAGAAACGTCAGGGACTTGGCTCTCACTGTCGTCTTCACCACTATTATTGTTTTCATCTTCTACGTCCACTGGCTTTAATCTGTCTTCACACTTGACGTTTTCTGGCCAATCACATCTTCGAATCACAGGGTTGAATAAAGTTTTACCGGTGCATTTTGATGACACAGGTTTCCCTTCTACGCAAGTGTAGAATGAATCACAATCCTCGTGAGCAATTAAAACACCATCAGACCCAATAGTTGCGCAGATTTTGTGAGCGTTAGCGGGGTTGTGGTGATCAATTTCGGAACCAGCATTACCAGAGTCAACATTGTCAGAACCGTTGTTGGAGTTTTCGTCATCAGGGTTTTCATCTTCTTTATCGTCCTCAGCGATCACTCTGTCACCACATTGGACATTCTCTGGCCAATCACATTGTTCTGTGTAGGGATTGTATAAAAGTCCAACTGGGCAAGAGATAGACACAGGTTCACCATTTTCGCACCTGTAGAATTTGCAGCAATTTTCATGAGCAATAAGGACTCCATCGGATCCATCGGCAGCGCAGACATTTGGAGCTTCGGCAGGGTTGCAGTTGCAAGTTTCAGAGTTTCCGTTATCGGATCCTCCATTCTCATTACCACCGTTGTTGTCAGAGCCTCCATTTCCATCCCCGTTGTTGTTGTCAGGAATAACTCTGTCACCACATTTGACGCTTTCAGGCCAGTCGCAAACTTCTGCGTATGGGTTATACAAGAGTACTCCGGGGCAAGTCATGGTCACGGGCTTTCCTTCGGCACAGGTATAGAATTGGTTGCAGTTTTCATGAGCGACGAATGAGCCATCAGATCCATCGGCAGCACATACTTTAGGAGCTTCAGCTGGGTTGCAGTTACAGATGCCAGAACCATTGCCTGAATCTCCGTCTCCACTTTCAGAGTTGCCATTGTCTGAACCACCGTTGTTATCTCCTCCGTTGCCGTTGTAGTCTCCTTCACTTCCATTATTGTCAAGTTCGCTTACAGGTTCAGGGATAACTCTGTCACCGCATTGAACATTTTCCGGCCAGTCACATTGTTCGGTGTAGGGATTGTATAACAGTCCCACAGGGCAAGCGATAGAAACAGGTCGTCCGTTAACACACTTGTAGAAATTGCAGCAGTTTTCGTGTGCAATTAAGATGCCATCAGATTCAGCCAAACCGCAAAGTTTTGGAGCATCGGCAGGGTTGCAGTTACAAGTTCCTGAGTTACCATTGTCAGAGCCTCCGTCTCCATTACCTCCGCTACCGCCAGATCCTCCGTTACCACCAGAGCCTCCGTTGCCATCACTTCCATTATTGTTATTGTCTTGTTCCGGGATCACCCTGTCACCACATTTGACGTTTTCGGGCCAGTCGCAAGCTTCAGCGTAAGGGTTGTACAAAAGTCCGCCAGGGCAAGACATGGTCAGTGGCCTTCCTCCAACGCAGGTATAGAATTGGTTGCAGTTTTCATGAGCGACGAATGCACCATCAGATCCATCGGCAGCACATACTTTGGGAGCTTCAGCTGGGTTGCAGTTACAGATGCCAGAACCATTGCCTGAATCTCCGTTTCCACTTTCAGAGTTGCCATTGTCTGAACCACCGTTGTTATCTCCTCCGTTGCCGTTGTTATCTCCTCCGCTTCCATTGTTGTCACCTTCGCTTCCAGGTTCAGGGATTATTCTGTCACCGCATTGAACATTTTCTGGCCAGTCACATTGCTCACTGTAGGGGTTGTACAATAGTCCCGCAGGACAAGAGATAGCAACAGGTCTTCCATTATCACATTTGTAGAAATCACAGCAGTTTTCGTGGGCAATTAAGATGCCATCAGATCCAGCCGCGGCGCAAAGTTTTGGAGCATCGGCAGGGTTGCAGTTGCAAGTTCCAGAGTTACCATTGTCGGAGCCTCCGTTTCCACTACCTCCATTGTTATCAGAACCACCGTCGCCATGACCTCCGTTGCCACCAGAGCCTCCATTACCGCCAGATCCTCCGTTACCACCAGAGCCTCCGTTACCACCAGAGCTTCCGTTACCGCCAGAGCCTCCGTTACCGCCAGAGCCTCCGTTACCACCACCTCCAGTATTGTTATTGTCTAGTTCCGGGATCACTCTATCACCACACTTGACGTTTTCAGGCCAGTCGCAAGCTTCAGCGTAAGGGTTGTACAAGAGTCCGCCAGGGCAGGACATGGTCACTGGCCTTCCTCCAACACAAGTGTAGAACTGGTTGCAGTTTTCATGAGCGACGAATGCACCATCAGATCCATCGGCTGCACATACTTTGGGAGCTTCAGCTGGGTTGCAGTTGCAGATGCCAGAACCATTACCTGAATCTCCGCTTCCACTTTCAGAGTTGCCATTGTCTGAACCACCGTTGTTATCTCCTCCGTTGCCGTTGTTGTCTCCTCCGCTTCCATTGTTGTCACCTTCGCTTCCAGGTTCAGGGATTACTCTGTCACCGCATTGAACATTTTCTGGCCAGTCACATTGCTCACTGTAGGGGTTGTACAATAGTCCCGCAGGACAAGAGATAGTAACAGGTTTTCCATTATCACACTTGTAGAAATCACAGCAGTTTTCGTGGGCAATTAAAATGCCATCAGATCCAGCTGCGGCGCAAAGTTTTGGAGCATCGGCAGGGTTGCAGTTGCAAGTTCCAGAGTTACCATTGTCGGAGCCTCCGTTTCCACTACCTCCATTGTTATCAGAACCACCGTCGCCATGACCTCCGTTGCCACCAGAGCCTCCATTACCGCCAGATCCTCCGTTACCACCAGAGCCTCCGTTACCACCAGAGCCTCCGTTACCGCCAGAGCCTCCGTTACCGCCAGAGCCTCCGTTACCACCACCTCCATTATTGTTATTGTCTAGTTCCGGGATCACTCTATCACCACACTTGACGTTTTCAGGCCAGTCGCAAGCTTCAGCGTAAGGGTTGTACAAGAGTCCGCCAGGGCAGGACATGGTCACTGGCCTTCCTCCAACACAAGTGTAGAACTGGTTGCAGTTTTCATGAGCGACGAATGCACCATCAGATCCATCGGCTGCACATACTTTGGGAGCTTCAGCTGGGTTGCAGTTGCAGATGCCAGAACCATCGCCTGAATCTCCGCTTCCACTTTCAGAGTTGCCATTGTCTGAACCACCGTTGTTATCTCCTCCGTTGCCGTTGTTGTCTCCTCCGCTTCCATTGTTGTCACCTTCGCTTCCAGGTTCAGGGATTACTCTGTCACCGCATTGAACATTTTCTGGCCAGTCACATTGCTCACTGTAGGGGTTGAACAATAGTCCCGCAGGACAAGAGATAGTAACAGGTTTTCCATTATCACACTTGTAGAAATCACAGCAGTTTTCGTGGGCAATTAAGATGCCATCAGATCCAGCTGCGGCGCAAAGTTTTGGAGCATCGGCAGGGTTGCAGTTGCAAGTTCCAGAGTTACCATTGTCGGAGCCTCCGTTTCCACTACCTCCATTGTTATCAGAACCACCGTTGCCATGACCTCCGTTGCCACCAGAGCCTCCATTACCGCCAGATCCTCCGTTACCACCAGAGCCTCCGTTACCGCCAGAGCCTCCGTTACCGCCAGAGCCTCCGTTACCACCACCTCCATTATTGTTATTGTCTAGTTCCGGGATCACTCTATCACCACACTTGACGTTTTCAGGCCAGTCGCAAGCTTCAGCGTAAGGGTTGTACAAGAGTCCGCCAGGGCAGGACATGGTCACTGGCCTTCCTCCAACGCAGGTATAGAATTGGTTGCAGTTTTCATGAGCGACGAATGCACCATCAGATCCATCGGCTGCACATACTTTGGGAGCTTCAGCTGGGTTGCAGTTACAGATGCCAGAACCATTGCCTGAATCTCCGTTTCCACTTTCAGAGTTGCCATTGTCTGAACCACCGTTGTTATCTCCTCCGTTGCCGTTGTTGTCTCCTCCGCTTCCATTGTTGTCACCTTCGCTTCCAGGTTCAGGGATTACTCTGTCCCCGCATTGAACATTTTCTGGCCAGTCACATTGCTCACTGTAGGGGTTGTACAATAGTCCCGCAGGACAAGAGATAGAAACAGGTCTTCCATTATCACACTTGTAGAAATCACAGCAGTTTTCGTGGGCAATTAAGATGCCATCAGATCCAGCCGCGGCGCAAAGCTTTGGAGCATCGGCAGGGTCGCAGTTGCAAGTTCCAGAGTTACCATTGTCGGAGCCTCCGTTTCCACTACCTCCATTGTTATCAGAACCACCGTTGCCATGACCTCCGTTGCCACCAGAGCCTCCATTACCGCCAGAACCTCCGTTACCACCAGAGCCTCCATTACCGCCAGATCCTCCGTTACCGTCAGATTCTCCATTACCGCCTGATCCTCCGTTACCACCAGAGCCTCCGTTGCCATCACCTGCGTTTTGATTATCGTCTAGTTCAGGGATCACCCTGTCACCACATTTGACATTTTCAGGCCAGTCACATGCTTTATCATAAGGATTGAATAATAAAGCGCTTGGACAAGTCATAGCTATAGGTCTTCCTTCAACACAAGTGTAGAACTGGTTGCAGTTTTCATGTGCTACGAATGCTCCATCTGATCCATTTGCTGCACAGATTTCAGGAGCTTCAGCTGGGTTACAGTTACAGGTACTAGAACCTCCATTATTGTCAGAGCCTCCATTGCCAGAGTTACCATTGTCAGAACCTCCGTTTCCACCATTACCTGGTTTGGGGATGACTCTTTGCTCACATTTCACTTTTTCAGGCCAATCGCATTGCTCACTGTATGGATCGTATAGAAGGGTTCCAGGGCATGAGACAGCAATAGGTTTTCCGTTGGCACAGGAATAATATTGATTGCAATTTTCGTGGGCTACGCATACACCATCAGATCCGTCGACAGCACAAATTTCAGGTGCCTCTTCAGGATTGCACTTGCAAGAACCAGAACCGTTATTTTCTGAACCACCGTTTCCATTTTCTGAGTTGTTGTCTCCCCCGTTTCCGTTGTTTTCTCCTCCACTTTCTGGTGTTGGAATTACTCTGTCGCCACATTCGACCTTCTCAGGCCAGTCGCATTCTTCGGTATAAGGGTTGTATAAAAGATCGCCGGGACAAGACATGGCAATGGGCCTTCCGTGAACACATTTATAGTAGTCGCAGCAGTTTTCATGAGCAATGAGTATACCATCTGAACCAGGGGCCGCGCAAAGTTTTGGAGCTTCAGCTGGATTGCAGTTACAAGTACCAGAGCCTCCATTTTCTGAACCACCGTTGCCTGACCCTCCGTTTTCTGAATTACCGTTGTCAGATCCGTTGTTATCGCCTCCACTTCCAGGTTGACCAGGTTCAGGAATCACTCTGTCTCCGCATTCAACATTTTCAGGCCAATCGCATGCCTCTTTGTAAGGGTTGTACAAAAGGCCTCCAGCGCAAGATACAGAAACTGGCTTTCCGTGGTTACATTTGTAGAATTGGTTGCAGTTTTCGTGAGCAACCAGGATTCCATCGGACCCATTAGCTGCGCAAAGTTTTGGAGCTTCCCCAGGGTTGCAGTTGCATGTTCCAGTGTTTCCGTTGTCAGAGCCTCCATTGCCACCAGAGCCTCCGTTGCCATCAGAGCCTCCATTGCCACCAGAGCCTCCATTGCCATCAGAACCTCCATTGCCACCAGATCCTCCATTGCTATCAGAGCCTCCATTGCCATCAGAACCTCCATTGCCACCAGAGCCTCCATTGCCACCAGAGCCTCCATTGCCACCAGAGCCTTCATTGCCATCAGAACCTCCATTGCCACCAGAGCCTCCATTGCCATTACCTCCGTTATTTCCGTTGTTATCTCCACCAGTTTCTGGTGTTGGAATTACTCTGTCGCCACATTCGACCTTCTCAGGCCAGTCGCATTGTTCGGTGTAAGGGTTGTACAGAAGACCATCGGGGCAAGACATGGAAATGGGCCTTCCGTGAACACATTTATAGTAGTCGCAGCAGTTTTCATGAGCAATGAGTATACCATCTGAACCAGGGGCCGCGCAAAGTTTTGGAGCTTCAGCTGGATTGCAGTTACAAGTACCAGAGCCTCCATTTTCTGAACCACCGTTGCCTGACCCTCCGTTTTCTGAGTTACCGTTGTCAGATCCGTTGTTATCGCCTCCACTTCCAGGTTGACCAGGTTCAGGAATCACTCTGTCTCCGCATTCAACATTTTCAGTCCAGTCGCATGCCTCTTTGTAAGGGTTGTACAAAAGGCCTCCAGAGCAAGATACAGAAACTGGCTTTCCGTGGTTACATTTGTAAAATTGGTTGCAGTTTTCGTGAGCGACCAGGATTCCATCGGAACCATTAGCTGCGCAAAGTTTTGGAGCTTCCCCAGGGTTGCAGTTGCATGTTGCAGTGTTTCCGTTGTCAGAGCCTCCATTGCCACCAGAGCCGCCATTGCCACCAGAGCCTCCATTGCCACCAGAGCCTCCATTGCCATCAGAGCTTCCATTGCCACCAGAGCCTCCATTGCCACCAGCGCCTCCATTGCCATCAGAGCCTCCATTGCCACCAGAGCCTCCATTGCCACCAGAGCCTCCATTGCCATCAGAGCCTCCATTGCCATTACCTCCGTTATTTCCGTTGTTATCTCCACCAGTTTCTGGTGTTGGAATTACTCTGTCGCCACATTCGACCTTCTCAGGCCAGTCGCATTGTTCGGTGTAAGGGTTGTACAGAAGACCATCGGGGCAAGACATGGAAATGGGCCTTCCGTGAACACATTTATAGTAGTCGCAGCAGTTTTCATGAGCAATGAGTATACCATCTGAACCTGGAGCCGCGCAGAGTTTTGGAGCTTCAGCTGGATTGCAGTTACAAGTACCAGAGCCTCCATTTTCTGAACCACCGTTGCCTGACCCTCCGTTTTCTGAGTTACCGTTGTCAGATCCGTTGTTGTCGCCTCCACTTCCAGGTTGAACAGGTTCAGGAATCACTCTGTCTCCGCATTCGACATTTTCAGGCCAGTCGCATGCCTCTTTGTAAGGGTTGTACAAAAGGCCTCCAGAGCAAGATATAGAAACTGGCTTTCCGTGGTTACATTTGTAGAATTGGTTGCAATTTTCGTGAGCGACCAGGATTCCATCGGAACCATTAGCTGCGCAAAGTTTTGGAGCTTCCCCAGGGTTGCAATTGCATGTTCCAGTGTTTCCGTTGTCAGAGCCTCCATTGCCACCAGAACCTCCATTGCCACCAGAGCCGCCATTGCCATCGGAGCCTCCATTGCCACCAGAACCTCCATTGCCACCAGAGCCGCCATTGCCACCAGAACCTCCATTGCCGCCAGAGCCTCCATTACCATGACCTCCGTTGCCATCAGAGCCTCCATTGCCATCAGAGCCTCCATTACCATTACCTCCGTTGTTTCCGTTGTTTCCTCCTCCACTTTCTGGTGTTGGAATTACTCTGTCGCCACATTCTACTTTCTCTGGCCAGTCACATTGTTCTCTGTAAGGGTTGTACAAAAGACCTTCAGGGCAAGACATGGAAATGGGCTTTCCGTGAACACATTTATAGTAGTCGCAGCAGTTTTCATGAGCAATGAGTATACCATCTGAACCAGGGGCCGCGCAAAGTTTTGGAGCTTCAGCTGGATTGCAGTTACAAGTACCAGAGCCTCCATTTTCTGAACCACCGTTGCCTGACCCTCCGTTTTCTGAGTTACCGTTGTCAGATCCGTTGTTATCGCCTCCACTTCCAGGTTGACCAGGTTCAGGAATCACTCTGTCTCCGCATTCGACATTTTTAGGCCAATCGCATGCCTCTTTGTAAGGGTTGTACAAAAGGCCTCCAGCGCAAGATACAGAAACTGGCTTTCCGTGGTTACATTTGTAGAATTGGTTGCAGTTTTCGTGAGCGATAAGGATTCCATCGGAACCATTCGCTGCGCAAAGTTTTGGAGCTTCCCCAGGGTTGCAGTTGCATGTTCCAGTGTTTCCGTTGTCAGAGCCTCCATTGCCACCAGAGCCTTCATTGCCACCAGAGCCTCCATTGCCACCAGAGCCTCCATTGCCACCAGAGCCTCCATTGCCACCAGAGCCTCCATTGCCACCAGAGCCTTCATTGCCACCAGAGCCTCCATTGCCAGCAGAGCCTCCATTGCCACCAGAGCCTCCATTGCCACCAGAGCCTCCATTGCCACCAGAGCCTCCATTGCCATCAGAGCCTCCATTGCCACCAGAGCCTCCATTGCCATTACCTCCGTTATTTCCGTTGTTATCTCCACCAGTTTCAGGTGTTGGAATTATTCTGTCGCCACATTCGACCTTCTCAGGCCAGTCGCATTGTTCGGTGTAAGGGTTGTACAGAAGACCATCGGGGCAAGACATGGAAATGGGCTTTCCGTGAACACATTTATAGTAGTCGCAGCAGTTTTCATGAGCAATGAGTATACCATCTGAACCAGGGGCGGCGCAAAGTTTTGGAGCTTCAGCTGGATTGCAGTTACAAGTACCAGAGCCTTCATTTTCTGAACCACCGTTGCCTGACCCTCCGTTTTCTGAATTACCGTTGTCAGATCCGTTGTTATCGCCTCCACTTCCAGGTTGACCAGGTTCAGGAATCACTCTGTCTCCGCATTCGACATTTTCAGGCCAGTCGCATGCCTCTTTGTAAGGGTTGTACAAAAGGCCTCCAGAGCAAGATATAGAAACTGGCTTTCCGTGGTTACATTTATAGAATTGGTTGCAGTTTTCGTGAGCGATAAGGGTTCCATCAGACCCATTTGCCGCACAAAGTTCCGAAGCTTCAGCCGGGTTGCAGTTGCAGGTGCCCGAACCCCCGTTACCAGAGTCTCCATTGTTGTTTGAATCTCCATTTCCATTTTCATTGTTTTCGCTTTCGCTATTGTCTTCTTCAGATTCGATTTCAAGTATTACTCTATCACCACACTCGACGTTTTCAGGCCAATCACACTGTTCTGTGTATGGATTGTAGACGAGACCTCTCTGGCAAGACATAGTAACGGGCCTTCCATGGTTACATTTGTAGAATTGGTTACAGTTTTCGTGAGCAACCAGGATACCATCTGAACCAGGTGCTGCACAGAGTTCTGGGGCTTCACCTGGTTTGCAGTTACATGTGCCTGAGCCGCCATTTTCTGAACCTCCGTTGCCTGATCCTCCGTTTTCTGCGTTACCATTGTCAGATCCGTTGTTGTTGCCTCCACTTCCAGGTTGACCGGGTTCCGGAATCACTCTGTCACCACATTCAACATTTTCAGGCCAATCGCATGTCTCTTTGTAAGGGTTGTACAAGAGGCCTCCAGCGCAAGATATAGAAACTGGCTTTCCGTGGTTACATTTGTAGAATTGGTTGCAGTATTCGTGAGCGATAAGGATTCCGTCGGAACCATTTGCAGCACAAAGTTTTTGAGCTTCGCCAGGGTTGCAGTTGCAGGTGCCGGAACCACCGTTGCCAGAGTCTCCATTACTGTTTGAATCTCCGTTTCCAGTTTCATTGTTTTCACTTTCGCTGTTGTCTTCTTCAGAATCGAGCTCAAGGATCACTCTGTCACCGCACTCGACGTTCTCAGGCCAGTCACACTGTTCGGTGTGTGGGTTGTAAAGAAGGCCTCTAGGACAAGGCATAGTAACGGGCCTTCCATTAACACACTTGTAGAATTGGCAGCAGTTTTCATGAGCAACGAGGACTCCATCGGAACCAGGCGCTGCGCAAAGTTCTGGGGCTTCAGCTGGTTTGCAGTTACACGTGCCAGAGCCGCCATTTTCAGAACCTCCGTTGCCTGATCCTCCGTTTTCTGAGTTACCATTGTCAGATCCGTTGTTGTCGCCTCCACTTCCAGGCTGCCCGGGTTCCGGAATCACTCTGTCTCCGCATTCAACATTTTCTGGCCAGTCGCATGCCTCTTTATAAGGGTTGTACAGTAAGCCTTCAGCGCAAGAGATAGTAACAGGCTTTCCGTGGCTACATTTGTAGAATTTGCAGCAGTTTTCATGAGCAACCAGGGCACCATCGGAACCAGCAGCCGCACAGATTTCAGGAGCTTCAGCGGGATTGCAGTTGCAACTTCCAGAACCTCCATTTTCGGATCCACCGTTGTTATCAGATCCACCGTTGCTATTGTTGTCACCTCCAGGTCCTGGTTTTGGGATCACTCTGTCACCACATTCAACATTTTCTGGCCAGTCACATTGTTCTTTGTAAGGATTGTAAAAAAGTCCTGAAGGGCAAGCGATAGAGACAGGCTTGCCATTGCTACACTGGTAGTAATTACAACAGGTTTCATGAGCGATTAGGGTCCCATCGGAACCTGCAGCCGCACAAATTCCAGGAGCTTCAGCGGGGTTGCACCTGCAGGTGCCAGATCCACCGTTGTTTGATCCATCGTTGTCTGATTCTGTGCTCTCTGGTTCATCGTTGCTTTCCTCTTCGATTAGCCTTTCCCCGCACTCTACAGTGAATGGCCAATCACAGATTTCGGCAATCGGATTGTATTGCAGGTCACCATAGCAATTCCTAACCACAGGTTCTCCATTCCAACATTGGTAAAATTTATTGCATACTTCGTGGGCTATCAAAGTGTCATCAGAACCTGCTATTGCGCAGATGAGGCGTGCATGTTGTGGGTTCGTTTTGTCATATGATGCGATGTGTTTTGTGGGCACTGGATCTGCTTTAGCGAGCGCTAAAGCGCAGATAAGTGCTACGAATTCTGTAAGTAGAAAAAATATTTCTTAGTTACTTAACATTTATTTGGATTTTAGTAAGTACGATGAACTCGCAGAGCTATATTTCAATTATTCACTAGAGTACTTTATACTATTTTCTATTTCTATTCTATTTCAGCCTATTGCAGTCCACTGCTGGACGAAGGCCTCCCCCAGGGAACGCCATAAGGCACGATCTCCAGTTTTTGCCATCCAGTCGCTACTATTTTATACAGAACTAATTAATTATCTTACCTTTCATCAGTTTATTCTCTGTGCCTGCAATCGTTGCACTACGACTATTGTCAATCAACTGCTACGACAATAATTTATACTTACCCTTTTGCACTGATTGATCTAAGATTATCATTTTGATAATCATTATTTTATCCGATTACGAAAAAACTCCATTAGTAAAATGTTATTTTTGTTTTGATCCTTCAGAAAATTTTGCACTGAACATGTATTGTTAATTAAATAATTTGATATGATAATTGATAACATTTCACGGTAAAGGTCAATTTTGGGACAATTTTGTCAACAGGAAACTTACTAATGGATAGTTGCGGCAAACGTCAAATACCGATATAAATGATATGATAACGACGGAGATAATTCTTTAAACCTAAAACTATACGGGGTCTTGTGCGAACGCTAGTCTTCTCCATCTCTTTTTAGAACGAAATACACAATTATTAACTAAACTTACGCACTTTCGTCTTAGTCGATACCCAATTCTAACATTCAATAACCCAAGAACTTCTTATGTTCAGTAACAATACGTAAATTAGACTCCTACAACAACTTTGGCTTTGATTGCAGGCCTGTAAGCTCTGAAAGGCAAGCAATGGACGACCATCCACACTTTCGTGGGCATGATCCTTTAATTCCGTACAAGTTTATAAACAACAAAAATACTCTCCGTTCCGCACTTTCTGAAAGGATCATGCTCACTCTAGTACGGATGATCGTCAATTGCTTGCCTCACTACTTGCAGACCTCGCATCAAAGCCAAAGTTAAATAATTATATAAAGTCTAATTATTTCATAACATTTTGTAACTGAAAATAATTTAATTATGACAGGAGTTCTGAAGTTATTGCATGTTAAAGTTGGGTATCGGATGAGACAAAAGTGCTGGAGTTTGGCTGTATATCGAGTATTTCGTTCTTTAATCGTTAGCGTTAGCTATACCGAACCGAAGTAAACAGTGCAAAAAAGGTTCACACCACAGTCAAATCCTTGGTAAAAATACCTAACGGTAGAAAGACCTTCAAAATTTAAGTTAGTTTCCCTGTTTTGTACAACATTGCCGTAGCTATTCTACATTAGAATGAGGAATATTTACAATTTTACATACTGCTTTAATTTGCATTTTGATGCGAGACAATTTCTTGGACCAGAAATGGGCATTCTCTTTTGTAGATTAATTTAGACCGATACCGAAAATACAGAACGATAACACGTACCTACCTAATAAGGAACAACTTTCCCCAAGGAACATAGGCCGAAATATGAAAAAAAACTTCTCATATCAACTGAAATCAGCTGATCGGCAATTTAGAATGCGAGGTCCTTTTTAGGGTTTCGTAGTCTACTAGAAACCCTCATCATTTCGGTAAGTCTGTCTGTCTGTCTGTCTGTCTGTATGCCGCGCCCTCATAATTTCGTCAGTTTTGGAGCAATCGACATAAAATTTGGTGTGAAGATAGATAGTGTTGACCCAAATTCAGAAATGTTGAGAAAAATATATTTTTATTGTTTTTTGTGAAATACATGTGAAAGGGGGGCAACATTTTTTTTTCTACCTGTTATATTGAACACGGTATTGTTAAATAGATCTTTTAAAACTAAGGGGAGGTTTCTTTGAAACAAATTCTCTAAAATGTTTCTGTCTCGAGATATTTGCTTTTAAAAGGGGCGTTTTTGAGCCATAATTTGTTCCAGCTGTAACTTCTAAAGTACGCAAGCTAAAAATTTGAAAAAAATATGGAATATAGTTCTTAATATGGAGTTACCATGAAAACTATAACGAATACTGTACCACTTAAGATTAAGGAAAAATAAAGTTTTTCAATTTGCGGTTGGTAACCATACAGCTGCAATCAAACGAGCAACAAAATTAACTTTGTAACGCTGAAAGATACTTAAACGTTGACTGACTACGAAACCCTATTTGTGAGCGTGTCTGACACGCTCTTGGCCGCTTTTTTCTTTCATGTTTTGATCTAGATAATTTATGTTCCTTGGAGAAAGTTGTTCTTTATCATCACCAGCCCGTTTTGCGTTTTTGCTATCGGTCGCTAGTACAAATTCCTCCAATAAAACCTCTTGGTCCAGTGATTCTGTGTGGTTCCTAATCATAATTGTCTCCATTAATTTAGAGGACAAGCTTTAACTACACTAACTATAAAGAGGAAAGATTTGTTTGATTTGTGTGTGTTGCAGATGCCGATGTGGCGCAGTGGTTAGTACGACTGCCTGCGAGGCAGAAGTTTCCGGGTTCAATTCCCGGTGGGGTCACTCGCAAAGTTGATATTTATCTCTTTGTGAATTTGTTCCCAGTCTGATTGGGACATTGCAGGCTGAACCACCTGATTTTCCGAAAAGCAAGATGGTTCCGTGCTTCGGATGGGCTCGTTAAGCCGTCAGTCCCGGTTGCTGTCTTTTAGACGGCGGTTGTTACACAACCATGTCAGAGGCCTGCTACTTGTAGTAGGCGGTTGAAAAATCTCTGACACCAGGGTTCATCGGGTCGTTGGACATCTTGGTGACCCACTCGAACAACAAGAAGAAGAAGAATTCTTAAATCTACTTCTTTCTACTTTTGTGCTGCTAATCTTCTTGTAATCTAATGTAGAATGACTGGAAGCCTGGGAGATAACACCTTCGGCGTTACGTCCATCATCGCACCTACATTTATGCATTAGGTTAAATCAATGGTTAAATAAATAAATAAATAATTCTATTGCGGATATCTTGTGAGCTACAAAAATTTTGACGTCATAATGTCGGCGTAATCAATCAATAATTCATCCATCACTTTGCCTTTGACGATGTTATCTATCAGTTTATTAATTATCATTTATCTACCTACTTATCGACTTAAAAACATCCTCCTTAGGTTCATTTACTAATTAGGTTTCTACCATTTCATAAGTAGGTATACCTAATAAATCTGTTAGAAACAAGTTAGAAAAGCGAAGGAAATTTCCGACTGTTATTGTGGACGATCAAGAATGTGAACTCTTTCTACTTACTCAGAAGATAGCAACTAAGCACCTATCCCTTACCACCTAGGAAAAACATGTCACTCGATGCATCCCCGACTTAAGAGTGACATGTTTTTCCTAGGTGGTATAAATGTAGGTAGGTATAAATGTATTGACTGAAATTCTTGGCCCATTGGACTTACTGACTTCTTGGTCTCATCAAAATGAAACTGAAACAATAGTAGGTGTAGTACCTACGATGACTTGAAAATGAATCCCCTAGGCGCGCCCTATGTGTCGCATTTTCCCATGTCTGGGATTGCTTGGTTCTGCCTGCCACAAATTAGGAAAATGGCGCGCGGGCCCCCCCCCGGTACAGAGGACTCACTTAGTTCTAGCGACGATTTTGGCGATTACTGACTTAAACTGGAAATAACTGGAATGTCGACGGTTACCGCGGACGTCATATTTCTTTTTTAAGTTTAAGTTGGGTCATAATCATATGACGTTGTTGTACCAGATTTTGCTGTTTTGATATTCTTATGCTTTGAGATTTTTGACAGTAGCAACCCTAACTATGTAACAAGAGACGATCGCGAAAACCCTCTATAGGGTCACCTTTTGTAAACTCTCTATTTTGTGGTTCTGCTTCTTAGAGACGTTTAGGTTTGCAGTAGGAGATAGGCAAAAAGCAGATGTCATGATAACCTACCATAACCTACATGATGATGTCCGTATGTGGTAGGTAGTACCAGAAGTACAAGTTGGTCCCTTAAGAGGTTGCCAATGGGTAGGTTGAAGCAATAATTGCTTTTTAAATGTTATCTTTGCCTGCAAGGAAACTGTAAGCAATTGTAGCGCTCAAAGAATTGCTCCGCTTCATAAAATTACAGGGAGAAACAAAAAACTATAACGAACCGAAAGGGGGCCAAAGTGCTCATGATCTTGAACATGGGTTAACATTTAAAAAAATGGACCTCCCATACAAAATTACCGATCAGATTTACTATAGGAGGACTAAATTATTTTTTTCTTTATGTTTAGACCCATGTTCCATGCATGGGGAAAGTTGTTCAGTTTTATGAGTACTTTGACCACGTTTCAGCTTGTTAAACGCTTTTTGTTACTCCGTTATATCTCGGGCTCTACCAGCGCTCTTAACATTAAAGTGTAAGTAGTACTGATTTATATCAGGTATTTAGCAACAAACGAAAACCTACAACAAAGTATATATTCTATTGTATTAGTATTAGGACAATATGTTATGTAGAGTCGAAAATTTATGAATTGTTCATGAAAACTGGACGCTGTAAAGTAGCTAAAGGAACGTGCGCGCCCACGTCAGAGCCGACGACGTAACGTGCGGGCGAACACGTGGTATCAACACCCACCCGTGCGATATGGCTATTCATGTCAATATTTATTTACGGTCCAACGCTGCGTAGTTGCGTGCCAGAAACGGTATTAAGGCTAGTGGAGCTGCAACGCACGCGGCAGAAAATATAGAATCGTGGCTGGTGCTAGTAAGATCTGTGTATGATGCGGACTACGTCACACGTAGGCGCCCCACTCCTCGCGCGCGGCCGGTGGGCGATCAGTGCCGCCCGCGCCGAGCCCGCGCCGCCCGTCGCCCCCGTCGTCGCACGCAGTGTCATGCCCGCGCGGTAGTTCCCGCCACCGCGCCCACAGCTGCCTTCATGCTAAACAAACCCAAACAACGCAAGTGAGCTCCTCGCTCCACACGCACAAGTTTGCACAAGTGTACCCTCGAACGACTCATGACCTCGGTGCCCTGTTGCAGATGTCACCCGTCACCGCACGAACAGCGGCGGTTTTATCACATCATAGAAAATGACTGAGGGTCCACTCCAGCATGAGAAATCGGTGAGTGCTCGGTGTAGTTCGGTAGGAGCGCACGGACGAACCGCGCGTGCGTTGCGACCATCCGCCGTGACAGGAATCTCAGCTATGCACTGTAGAAACGGAAGGTCTGGATGTCACTGCTTCTGTGATCGACTGGTCAGTCACATGTTATCTGTCAAACGTTTTTACGTCACTAGAGATGACAGCTGATGGGAGAACCGGTTTAGGTCGATGACATAATTATTCGGAACTTCGGAAGAGTCACGGTCAAGAAAGTCGGTTCTTCCATCGTTATCGTTGTTATCAGCAGGGCTATCTCGTATGCCTGCGTATTTATTCACATATCCTGCCTGTTCGACAATTTCAATTTTAAAAATATTTGTCATTGGACAAACTGATTTGAACGCAAATAGCTTAGTTATGTAAATACACGCTCGGAAACTGACAGCGTTTTCCTTGAAACTTGAGTTTTTGACGCGGCCGAAAAGTTGGTCATATTTATGGTGTCCTATGCTAATGTGCCGAATATAACTGGTTTCTTAAGTGACTGTACAGTGCACGATGTCTTTAAATATGTAGAACACATTCCATAGCAATTTATGATTGAGAATGACGCGGTTCGTCGCGTTCTTATCAGTCTTAATAACTGAACAACAAAGTAATTTATAATTTATGCCTGTAGTGCAGTCTGCGTTATAGAATTAATACCTAGGATAAATAATTTGTTTATTTATTATCAATGCATAGTATAAAACGTATTAAAATTATGTTTGAGTCGTCGTCGTCTGCGTTGCTCTGCCTTGCCATAAACCGCACAAAGGATTTTGATGCCGTTTTTTGAAATAGACATAAGGATTCAAAGAAAGATTTGTATGCACACCGGAAAACGTCTTCTTCCCACGAGAAAACAATTAGCAGCGGGTGCCACCGCTGAGCGGGTCGCTAGTTTTATTAGGTGTATAAGTTACACCTGCTATAACCCGTAAAGAGATTTTCCCTTTATAATAAAACAAATTTAAAACAGCATTAGTATTTTACTTTGACAACTTTTAAATTTTTCAATAATATTACCTACATTGATTGACATATACGAACAATATCATTTCTTTTTGTTGTATTACACGTAATTAATTATAGTCTGTCTACACAAACATTATTAAAAAAATTGGTTGCAATATTATCTACAACAGATTGTTTTTTCCATGTTTAACTCACTTTCCAAATTTATCTTTCATAGTATTATTTAGGTTTCATATAATTTATTTATACAGCTAGATAATGATCATTTGTGTTGGTTTTACGATAATACGTGCCACGGTACATAAAAAACAGTAATTAATACCCACCTACATATCTACATACTCAGTACTATCAGCAGTACACCAACCTACCCAGGCGGGGTGTAACAATCTACATAATATAAATGTATGAAAAGCCAGTAGGTATTAGACGAAGACGACGGTACCCTAAATTGGTAGGCTGATGTGTTGCTGATAGTACTCATATACGTAGGTACTTATCTCATTCTTAGATCTCATTCCATCACCTAGGTTGTAGTTTATTTTTTTTCAAGTATTATTATAAGTTATTAAAATACGAATGAATGTGTATTTGGTAGGTTAACAGACTGCTAATCGGCACTAATCAATTATAATACTTTAATTATTGCGACACAAAACATTAAGTCCATTAAATAGCGATAAGCTGCCTCGAGAACTATTATAATGCTGATTAACAATATATATTTCAAAACACGTTTAAATATATTTTCAATGCGATTTGACGTTTTTTAACTACATCTCTGTTTAACGCAAAGACATAGGTTTATTAGGTCTGTGGTTTAACGTTTTTATTTTGTTTTAAAAGACGTACCTACCTACCTACCTACTCATCAACTTAAAGTCAATGAAGCATTTTTCGATGCAAGATATTCGAGACGATTTTTGATGACAGCGAAATGTGAAACATTGCTGATTTTATCATTTTACTTTGGGTAATACTTGGTAATACTCATTTCTTAGTAGACATTCGTAACAGACATAATTTTCCAAGTGGTAGAGAGAAGTGATAAAATATTGTGATTTAAAATGCCTTTGTCTTCGGCTTATGATCTTGGGTTCAAGGTAGGTTATCTTAAAATTTGTATTGGTATATTAGCTCAAATTAAATACCTATTGTATTGGCGGACGATAGTACGTTTTGAGTAATACCTAATAATATTACAAAATGTACTTAAACTTGTGTGTTGTTGTTTGAGACGCTTAATTTAAATTAATAATTTATAACGGAGTCAGCTTGATTTCTTAAGAACCAGATACTTAACTGCCTAAGTACTATCGCCAGCTCATCAACCTACCCAGTCTGGGTATATACGAAACTTGGTCGGGTTATGTGTCAAAACTGTCATCTGCTAGTCACGCCTTATCTGTAATTTTACTGCAGCTGAGTTTGACAGTCCATGTGGCGCAGTGGTTAGTACGGCTGCCTGGGAAACAGAAGGTTCCGGGTTCAATTCCCGGTGGAGTCACTTATAAAGTTGATATTTATCATTTGTGAGTTTGTTCCCAGTCTGGTTAGAACATTGCAGACTGAACCACTTGATTGGCCGGAAAGAAAGATGGTTCCGAGCTTCGGAGGGCACGATAAGCCGTCGGTCCCGGTTGATGTCTAAGATCAAAGATCATATTGATGACTTAAACGGCGGTCGTTACACAACCATGTCAGAGACCTGCTACTAGTAGGCGGTTGAAAAACTCTAACACCAGGGTTCATCCGGTCGTTCGACAAATCGGTCTCTCGAAGAAGAAGAACTGCAGTTAAGGACTAGAAAAATCAGCGTGCATCTCTTTCAGGCCAAGTCTGATAATAAATTAATAATAGTTGAGATTATATTTATCGGTGTAGGTATGTTAGTAAATAAAAAGACGTAATTGCACAGAACAGAATACAAAAAACCTACCAAAACACAGAAAAGCGGAATTAGAGCGTTTTACAGACAACCTTTGTAAAAAGCTTTAGATAGCTACAGGATCCTATTCTGGTGTAAGTTGGTGATGCTCGGTGATCCTATTCTCATCTATTCCTATTGTTTTGTCACAATCATGAACTACTTTTCCTTTTTTGTAGTGATGAATTAGAACACCATATTATCAGCAAAACATAGAGACAAAAATAAACAAAGTATAAGCAGAAAGATACCAATTTATTCAACGCAATTATCCTTATGAATAACATAAAATATACAACTAGCACTGATTCTCCCAATCGAAACAGTTTTTAATCTATTAGCGACTTGTAAATATTGATAGCTAACAACCTAAACCTATATGAAAATAAATATTTATCCACTTCAAATCTTTATATACCTAAATACATTAATCTAAAAGATTTTTAGTTTAATAAAATAAGCATCCTCATGTATCACTAGGGGGTTACGTTTCATGATACTTCTTGAAAAAGCTTCTTCATCACAATGTTAATATTGCTGTCCTTTTGTCTTACTCAACGGCATGTAAAATTTGTGGTATTTCAGAGCTATACACACACAAGAGTCAGATCGAATAGCCATGGTCTTGTTGAACACGAGCATCCTTCGCAATTAGTTTCTTATTGTGTAACTTTACGAGTCACCATTTCTTTGAGGATGATGCCGTTTTTTCTCGCTATGTGATTATTAGATAACTTCCAACATTCTGAGAAGACTCATGAACTTCTTGGTGCGGAGTGCAGTCAGTGCAGTGCAGCTGAGTTGGCTCTCCAAAGCGGCTACGTTTTTGCATCATTTTACGAGTAGGATTTTCCTTCGTGCTTTCCTACATAAACAATCACACATTCAGAGGTAGACCATTATTTTTCAGTAGATCACCTTATTATCACAGGAAACAAAATAATACAATTAATTTTCTTGCAAATCTTTTACATATTCATTATTTATTCTTTATTAATTCGAGATTTGTCGCCAGTGAGAGTATAGTATTCTTTGTTTGTTGCTTTATATAGGTTTCTGCCACTGTCAGTCTTACTGTCAGTTGATTTGATTGTGATTTTTTATAGTCAAGTTTGGTATTAAAAAAGAACTTGAGTTTTTATGGTGAGGTTTTATTTTATTTCCAAACTCTTTCTGTGTAATATTTTATTCGGAGCAGCTGACCTTGATTGGCGACCAATCAGAAGGCGGACGATGGCTGCCGAAATCACCCGACGCGATCCGAACTCAAACCTGACCAAAACCAAAAAAGATATTCCATAGAAATGAAAAACTTTATAATGGGCTGGAACGGGCCGGAACGGGACGGAAGATGCTAGATCCGCCAGAGGGCGCCGTAAAGCGAACATTAGCTCCATATGAAATTATTATTTAAAATAGTCCTGTCAAGTATTTATTAAATTCAGTGACAGAATATTATTAATTATGTGCTAAATAACGTGTGATATCGTTAGTGACGTTAAAATGTTAACACTCAGTGCAAAAACTACAATTAACTGTGAGAATATGTATATACAGTTTTCTTTAATATCCTCTCGTTAGACATTTGCGTTAGCATAATAATTTAATAGTCAGAGCTGTTACGAGTGAAGTGCGTACATCAAAATCACAAAACTAACAGTGCAAAATGCTATAATTTCAAATATTAACAAAAAACGTACAAATTTGTGAATATAAACAAAACTCGGAAGTGCTCGGAGTGATTCGTATTAAGTCGTACCTATACGTGTGTCATCGACATAAGTTGCGCTTACAACAATCGTTTACCTACGCTGTGCAGTACTAGTACCATAATTTCGCTGTATAGTCACGAACACTCGTGGTCAAGCGGCTACACCACCTGCCTGTGGCACGGGATGTTAAGGATCGATCCCCGCACCGAAGATAACTTTTTGTAAAATTTTGGATGAGATACATTTTTTTTTTTTTGTGTGTTATATTTCTTTGAGACCATAATATAGAGATATAACAGTAAGAACGGTACCTCATTTCCGATTACGAATTATAAAACAGCCAATAAAATGTCACTAAACTGCGAAACATGCAGTAATATTATAGAAAATAGAGAATTTTTGATATGCTGTGTTTGCAAGAACACCTATCACATACAATGTTGTCAGGTGTCTCCACAAAGATTTAATCTGATGGATCCAGATAAGAAAAAAATCTGGAAATGTAAATCTTGCTTTGGAAAACAAAAGTCACCGCAAAATGATAATTATGATAATGTCACACGTAGGAAATACAGACCAATAATTCCAATATCTAATTCCTTCAGTAATTTAACAAGCTTGATACTGGATGACGAAGATAATTCGAACGAAAACTCATTTTTTTCGCCTGTAAATAACCAGTGTAACAGGAGCTGCCCAGAACGTACTAATATATACAGTAAATCAGATGAGATGGAACAAAAGATCATTGATTTGCAAAAAAGTCTAGAATCAGCAGAAAACGAGATTGAAAATTTACTTTCGGAGAACCAGCTACTGAAGAAACAGATTAAATTATACGACAATACAATTAGACATCTAACGAGCACAGGGCAATCCACGCCAAAAGCAAATATATCAAGACGAGAAAGAGAGATTTTAAATAAACAAAGAGCAAACCAAAGCATAATAAACACAAGTATGACAGTACCGACCAACACCCAGACACCTACAGTAAGGCGCAAGTGCAAGATAAACAAGTCTAGTAAAACCACACAAAGGCAAGAACAACCTCTACCTCAATTTATAAGCACTCCAAACACATCTCCAACAAATAATATACAAGAGCCACACAGCAACTCAGGCGATATATCATCTATATCGATGACATCAACTTCTAAGACTCGACCAAAAAAACCAACTATATATATGCTTGGGGATGAACAAATCCGAGGCTTATCGGCACGGATCATGTATGCTAAGCATGGGAACCCAGGAGACATATACAGCATAGAATCTACAGTAAAAACGGGAGCAACAAGCGCGCAAATTATCGCAGATATAGAGTCCATAGAAAATAAAATGACAGAAAACGACATACTCATATTATCAATTGGACGACATGATAAAAATCCATACGAATTGTTCACAAACCTATGTAATACTATGTACAAACTCAAAAAACATAAAATTTTGTTATTAAGTGTATATAAATACAAATATCTAGATACAATTACATTCAACAATGAAATGAAATTATTTGTAAAAAATTACAGTAATTGTACATTAATAGATTACAATGAAATTGTAGGATTACGGTCATATTATGTAAACAAAGATATTACACATAAAATAATTTATATAATTGACTCAATTTCAAACTATGATGAACTCTATAAGACATACGCCTGTGAACAAGCATCTGCATGTGCTCAAGAAGTTCATGAAACAAACAAAAAAAGTACCTTTTTTCGTCCCTAAAAGTAAACACAAGATTGTAGATGGCTCTATTCTAGATTGTAGTGAAAAACTCTTATTATTTAATCAAAATATAAATGGATTGTGTTGTAAACTTGACCTTCTGGAATTGACTCTAATTGAACTAAAAAGTAAAGGTAAAGAGTTTGACGTTATTTGCTTGAGTGAAATTCATGTAATACGTAACTCAGAGGCTAATATTAAACTAAACAATTTTAAACTAGCTGCTTCTTACTGTCGCCCCAATGGCAGTAGAGGTGGAACATGTATATTAGTGAATAAGCTTTTTAATTGTAAATCTTTGCAAATTGCCTCAGAGCTAGCAGTAGATAATTATTTTGAATGTTGTGGTGTTGAGATTACAGGCCTAAACCTCATCATAGTTAATATTTACAGGATACCCAAGCAAGTTAAAGCCCATGTGGGTGTTTTCTTGCATAAATTAGACAAATTGCTACACTCTCTAACTTGCAGATTCAAACGAAAAAAAATAATTGTCTGTGGTGATTGGAATATCAACTTGTTAATTGAAAGTGATGCTAAAAATCAACTTTTAAGAGTTCTTAAAACATACGGTATTGAACCCCATATTTTAACACCGACTCGAGAACACTCTTGTATTGACCAAATAGCGAGTAATATCAAGTCGGCTCAGTCTGAGGTTTTGGATCTTGGACTGTCGGATCATGAAACGGCTCAAATTTTGTCAATAGCAGTTAAGAAACAGATAGCATTTTCATGCTGGTTTGAACAAAAAAGGGATTACAGTCACGAAAATTTAAATAAGTTCTGTAAGTGCATTTCGGCTCTTTCGTTTGCCGATGTCATGGCGTCGGAAGAAACCAGTACTGCATTTCATCACTTTTTCGATTTATTGTGCCTATTTCACGACTTGTGTTTTCCGGAGATTAAGGTTAAAATAAATAATAGACCTAGAGCATTAAAATGGTTGACCAGGGGCCTTAAAATATCATTAAAAACCAAACGCTCTCTATATTTTCAATACCGTAATTGTAAAGGTTTGAAACGAGTAAATAAATCAAAATTTAAAAACTATAATAAAGTATTTAGGAAATGTATAAATAATGCCCAAAAATTGACTAATAATAATTACATAAATAAACATAAAAATAAGTGCATAGCCACTTGGAATACCATAAACTCAAATGGCTCAAATTGTTTATCGCAAAATAGTGACATAAATGAAATAAAATATGATAATTTTATTCACTCTAATCCAATTGACATTTGTAACATTTTTAATAATTATTATATAGAACTGACAAATAAAAGTACTCCTGACATAAATATACATAATTCAAATCTAAATACAATTAATACCAGACAGAATACATTATTTTTGAGACCAGTGACTGAGACTGAAGTCTACAACATCATTATGTCTTTAAAAAATAGCAAATCATGCGGGTATGATAACATAACCACAAAAATACTTAAGATGTGTTCCTTACAAATATGCTATCCGCTTGCTCATATAATTAATTTGTCATTTGTAGAGGGCACTTTTCCAGATAAATTAAAGGTCAGCATCGTGAAACCATTATTTAAGAAAGGAGATTCGTTAGATCCTACAAATTACAGGCCGATTACTTTGGTGCCGATCTTATCAAAATGTTAATGTAGATAGTCTTCTATGCCATGTGATGCCGGATTAGAATGGAATTACCTCAATTCCACACATGGGTGTTTTAAAAAGTAAATGTGGAATAATCATCAAGGGAATCGGCAGCAGAGTTTCCTCTAAATTCATAATCTTGCACAGCGCTCGCCAACTCGCCTGCCAAGCGTGGTGAGTTTAATAATATCCCCCGATAGTCCAGCAGTGTACTGTTGTGGCTGCTATGGATATGGTTGAATTGTTGAATTTTTCGAGTCGATATGCATCAACATTAGCTGTTATCAGACCAGTATATTTGGCTACAGTAATCGCCATTGTAATTATAATCATAATCCAAGACATAGGTAATTTGATTGACAAAATAAAATCAGCAATTGCAAGATACGTCGTTTGAATATGAATATTCGCTTAATTCCCTGGGCGGAATACAACTTGTAGAATGGAAAATTGCGCACCACCCTAATGCCCTTCACTTCTCGGTGTAGTGTGAACTGATCCTGAAAATATGAAAATGAAAATGACACTTTTGCTGCTAAAGTGATAATAAGACAATTACTAAATCCATATGTGTTACACCGTGGTTTCACCTGCTATTATTTAAGTTGTATACTCCAATTTCATTTAATTTCAATTCCAAAATTTGAATAATTTTAGATTATATAGGTATTTTGCTAATCATTCTATAATATAAAATGAAGTTGTTTTAGGC
Organism: Phthorimaea operculella; assembly: GCA_024500475.1. Lineage (NCBI taxonomy): Eukaryota > Metazoa > Arthropoda > Insecta > Lepidoptera > Gelechiidae > Phthorimaea > Phthorimaea operculella. The sequence continues at coordinate 3,567,626 of JANFCV010000002.1, read as the reverse complement.
GTTTCTCTGTCTGTATGTCATGGAATTCGCTAAAGCCTCTTATACCACGCAACGGATTTTGATGCGGCTGTAATAAATCTCTAGGTTTTGTAATTGTATAAAAATACATGCCGGGAAAACGTCTTTATCCGCGGTAAAATGAGTTGCAGCGAGTGACGGACTGGCATTACTGGTGAAATCGTTATAGTCCGATTCGTTCTTCCCAGAACAGTCTTGCCCCAAGGGCGTGATTGGGCTGGTTGTTTGAACAACCACCCACACACATCCGGGTGAGCCCTCGCTCCCCACCAAGTAGTTAGGTGTAGTTATTGCCGGTCCCGGGACTGAATAACGTAGAGTCCAGTAGCAAAAAAGGAGGTGAAATCTTTACACAAATACCTAGCTGCAATAGTTGAGTTTATAGATTACATGTGTGATGTTGAGTTTATAGATACAAGCAAAAAAAAACATTCTTCTTGATAATAATATATATTAGTATTTTATATTAGAAGAGAAAGCATCTAAAGCTCCTAAAATCTTGAATCTGCTTACTTCAGAAAACATATGCTTCAAAACATCGGGCACATTCGTGTCGGGTAACGCTCGGGCATAGTCGGATACTTCAGGTCATCTTCAGGTCGGGCTTTCAACAAGGCCTCGGGTAGACATCGGGTAAGCATCGGGTCTTTCCGGCAATCGTCGAAGTTAGCCAATCATAAACTTACTATTCTCGGTTAGCCAATCAAAAATCCTTACTATAAAAGATAACATTAGAATAAAACATCAAAACGGATAAAACCAAGAAGGATAAAACCAATCTTCTTGATAAAACCTCAGGACAACTTGTGAATGAAAATAGACAAATACTTACGAGCAACCAAAGAGAATATTCTGAGCATGACGTCTACGTGGCATGATGATTTGTCAAATTACTACAAAATTTGCTAAATTTTAGGACAACAAAGAATTATGATTAGGATAATGATTTATAGCTAATATTCTAGTTGAAGAAAATTTTAAAAATATAACATAACGTCCTAAAGATTGAAAATACGAACGACGTGCTCGTTTATAGCTGCAGCTGCAGTTGGACGCAGAAATTGCATGAAGCGTCGTAACATTTCCTGCACTAGATCTGGATAAAGGCCTTGATTTGGATTCTAAAAGTCCTTTACTACGGTGCGGAGATATAGCTGGCCTATGCGGAAAGACGATTGAGCTCGTAAACTCGCATTTCATATTATTTGAAATGTTGCAACTGTTTTGGAGTGCATTCCGCACCAACAATGCACCAACATGTCCATCATGCCTATGGGTGTATAAATCAGAGCCCATACTTTAATGCGGTTGCGTTGTAGAAACGGAAAAAGACCTCAAAAAGTACTGATGACTGACGAAAGTTGATGGAGAACGGACCAGAGTTCCATAAAATCTTCTGATCGTGAACCGACCCGACTAAACATCCAAGACGCGCTAGACCGTAGCCAAGCACATATAAAGATGGGAAACATTGACGAGGCAAAGGACGAATACGTTTCTCGTGATAAATAAGAAAGGAACACAACGAAACGCTGAACACTTCCGCCGATTTACATGCCGCCGATGTGAAGAATTTGTTTCTTTGTTTGTGTTTTCAGGAAAACAAGAATTGTAATGATGAGATATGAGTTTGGATTTGGATTTGCCCACACGAAAAGAGAAAGAGTTATGCAGATGAAAAGTGCAATAGTAGTTTAGTTGTAGTTAAGAGTTGAATATTTATTAATACTAATGATGAATTTTCTGAGATAATCTTATGTTTTATTTCTCCACCACCCACAGCTTGAGCTTTAGAAAAAGCATGTGGCCTAAATCTTGTTATCTTAAGATAATAGGAGTTAGATGATCCTATGATCAGTGATTGTGCCAAAACAATGTAACAAAACCCAGAGTCACACGCAGTACTGGAATTTCAGAACCATTTCATCGCATACCTTGCGTATTGCATAAAATGTTCAAAATTCGATTTAAACCATGTGATGCTGTAACAGAATCGCATCACCCACTCCTCTTTCCGCGCAGGTCAAGTAGCTGAGATACTAATATAGTAATGGTTCGGCCATGCCGCCCTGGTTCGAGCCACTTATTTTCATTTATGAGAGTTATAGCACTGTGAGTGCATTAAAAATCCCAATAGACAAATGGTTCAGGTTTAATAGATAGAAAGCTTGACTTAGCTGATGGCATGTGATGTGAGATAAAAAGCCTGTAGCTAATTCACAGAAAATAAATTTAATTAGGTTGCAGACGCTCTATCTACCCCGCAAGCGTTGCAGACATGATTTCACGCAAGCTTCAAACATCTAGTCAATGGATGTGTGACTGGCAGATGACAGTTTTGACACAAATAACCCGACCAAGTTTCGTTTATAGGCAGACTGGGTAGGTTGATGAGCTGGCGATAGTACCAAAGATTGAAACATTAAAAAATATTTGTTTCTTTAGAAATCCAAAAGATCCTCTTTTGAAAAGAAAATAATTTCACTAAAGTCATATCATATCTTACGTTACGAAATGAAATACATACCTAATTCGAATGTCTTAAAAATTATGTTTAGGGTAAAAGAAGCAAGCTGATAAAATGAATACTCGTAAGATCGTGGCTCGTGAGTAATCGATTGTTCATGGGGAAGTCCACTTTATCACTTAATTTGGAATAAGTGAAGGTTTTTCGCAATATTTTCGTGTACAGATATTTTAAACCTACTTTCTTAAAACAATGTCTAAGAACTGGAAGGCCTAGGTACTTTTAATTTATTTGGTCAGGGTACTGGGTTGTGGCTACTACTATGACACCAGGGTTCATCTGGTCGTTGGACGACTCGGTGTCCCACTTGAAGAGAGAGAGAGAGAGAAAGAGAGAGAGAGAGAGAGAGAGAGAGAGAGAGTGGTCAGAAAAATCAGTGACTACAGGAGTTAATTGGTCTAAAGAAAAAGTCTAGATTTTGGACATCCTAATCTATCAATCTAGTACTAAACGTATGGAACATTAGTATAGGACACACAAATCTAATGTTCTTAAAAACATCAAATAATCGGTAACCGAACATGCAAATCTTTCCTCTTTATTACTATACAGTGACAAACACGCGTTGAAGTCTTTTGTATAGGTAGTTAACAGATACTTAGGTATCCCAACTAATTATGGGATCACTCCTTGTCCTCGCTGTCATTGCCATTATTGATAATTTTAGACATTACACATTTGACGGTCAGTCGGTCATGTACCTATACCCAAGACCTATACGATCACAAAGCCTCGCATGGAAATGTTAGGCTAGGATTTCCAGCGTTAGGGTGTCATTGAATAAACACCCAGATTCGAGATCAGATTATAATCCGCTTTCAAAAATATGACAGATTATGCTGACTCCCACGGCGTCGCTCTTGTGTTTACTTGGTGTTTACAAACATAACGACGCTATCTATCTAGACGCATAACTTTATAATTAAAAAATTTAAATGTAAAAAGAAATCTGAGCGCGTTCCGTCCTCCTGTCCTCTAACTCTATTTTATTTTTAAGCTAGCTGGTGCCCGCGAACTTTGTTTCGCCAAGGGAAGATTATGAGCCAATAGAAGCGCCACATCATGCTTAACAACTTTTAACAACAACAATACAGTCATTATATCACACAGACACATTGATTTCTTCTTCTTCCTTGCACCTTCCAACTTTAAGTAGTGTCAGCTCTCCTAATTATTCGGCGCCATAAGGTTCTTTCTGGGGTTGTCGGGTCAGGTAGTTTTTTTTGTCGTGAGCCTGGTCATACACACTAAGAGATTACATTTTCAAAAATAGGTAGGTAGTTTTTAAAAATATTGATATTTTACTTATTTTACTACCCGCCCACTATTTTTAGGGATCCTTAGCCATAGTGTGCCGTATTTTCTGAGACTTCACTTCGCTGTCTGTCTGGCACCAGGCTTCTGTCTCATAAACCATGATAGTAAAACAGCTAAAATCTTAAATTTGAATTAGAGATGTTGTATTTCTGTTGTCGTTGCGGCTCCTTTGAAACGAACTTGATTTTTATGACATTTTTACACATAATGGTACCGGTCACGTGTAATTTACTGTTCTCATTTTCGTATTTTGTCTCATGGTTAGTATTTTATGCGTGATTGGTACAATTATTAGAGCAGACATATGATGATGGTGATGACGATGACAATGATGATGGAATAATCTGGAGGAACCCCGAATTACCGCCTATTTGAGTTTGTTACTTGTCTATGAAGAGGAAAGCTCACCCCCATCCCTCCTGTTTCGAAGTCTGAGCGCCTGAGTCACATCTTCAAGATGATATTGGTTAGGTACACTACCAAAACCGTCGTTGTTTTATTATTTTTACGTGAAGGAGCAAGTCAATCTGAAGTTACTATAAAAACTATATCGTTTAAAAAATAAAAGTTAATGCAATTTGCGGTTGGTACAAACAAACAAACCAGCAAACAAAATTAACTTCGTAGCACTGATAAACCTAATTTTTAGGATTTTATAACCTACTTTAAAAGGTAAAAAACGGAACCCTTATAGGATAACTTTGTTGTCCGTCCGTCTGTCATTCTGCCACGACCCTTTATCTCAGGAACGCATAAAGATATCGAGTTGAAATTAAAACCATATAATATAAACTTAAGTCTATGAACGCTAGTAGCTGTGAAAAAATCAAGCACCTGACTTCTAGTTACAAAAGGATATAGCTATTTATGCAGTAAAAACGCGAGTTTTTTACCCTCTCAAGGGAATCAAAAGTCAGAGGGTACTTCCCGTAAACCTAGAAGAAATTCTGACACCAGGGTTTCATCGGGTCATTGAACAATTCGGTGTCCCACACGAAGAGAGAGATAGAGAACAATGAAATTTTTCGAGTAGCGTGTTTTGAAGTACGAATTTAGGAATAACTGTAAACATTTTAATTTTCATAAACTTATGATTTTTATGGCGGCCGAAAAGAAATTAAGAAATTTGGCTAGTTGTTCAAGTTGAGTATCATATGAAATATAGCTTTACCAACCATAATAACCTACAAATCTTAGTACGGAACCCTCAGTGGGCGAGTCCAACTTGCAATTGGCCGGTTTTTTTACATTGAGTACGAAACCCTATTTGCGGGCGTGTCTGACACGTTCACGGCTGGATTTTTATTTTGCTGTACGGGGTGTTAGGGACAGTGTACCGAAAACTTTGCAGGCATAATCAAACCATCAAACTGTTTTTTTTTACTATGGTGGGAAAAGAAAAAAAATTACCGACCTCCCATACAAAATTCACGATCAGCTGACTGACTTTGTATGGGAGGTCTGATATTTTTTTTCGTTGCCCACCATTGGCTTTATAGTAAAAGTTGTTCAGTTTCATGGACTCTCTCTGCACGCCTGCAAAGTTTTATTTGTATTATTATGTTGGTAGGTTAATTCAAATCTCGAGTCCAATAAGGATATAAAAACAACTGCAAATATAGTAAGAGGTTAACCAGCTCAAGAAACTAAACAACTCTCCCCAAAAAACATAGTCTACAATATAAGGTGGAAAAAAAAATTACTGCAAATATTTGAACTTTGAAGGCGTGAACCCGCTCATGAAACTGAACAACTTTCCCCAGGGGAAATATGAAAATAATTTTGGACCTACCATTCTAATTTTTAAGAGGTGAACCAGTCCATGAAACTGAACAACTTTACCTAAGGAATACAGGTCGAAATATGAAAAAAAAAATATATCCTCCTCCCATATAAAAAGTATTGTCCGGCCATGTCAGGTTGTATGAGAGGGCCAAATGTTTTTTTCGAATTCCGACCTATGTTTCTTGGGAAAAGTTGTTCAGTTTCATGGATTTGTTTACCCCTTAAAATATTTAAAGTCATCTTTTTTACATACTATGGAAATAAAAATGGACCTCCCCTATATAAAATGTTCTAGCCGATAGCTGACAGAGTAATTTGTAGGGAAGTTTTTTTTTTCATTTTTCGACCTATGTTCCTTGGGGAAAGTTGTTCAGTTTCATGTACTGGTTCACCTTTTGAAAGTATTTCAGTTGATTTTTTTACATTTTATAGGTACTTATTTATCTACCGCAACGCAATATTGATTTCCGTGCAAACTTATTTCAAGTATAGTAGCAACCCCCCCTTTTAGGGGTTGATTTTTTTTAGCCTATAACCTGGTCGGTGATTTTCCCGACATTTTGGTATAATTTGCATCAAAATCGGTTAAGTCGTTCTTGCGTGATGCTTTCACATACAAACATCTAAACAGATAAACAGAGAAACAGATAAACAGACAAACATCTAAACAGAAAAAAAATCTCAAAATTGCTGAAACGTGTTCTGTTATCAATTTTAAGTATCACCAAACACTTTTTTTTGGAAAATCTTCTATGTACAGACTTTCGACCCTCTACAACTTTATTATATGTATAGATAATACTAGAACAAGAGTCAAGTCACTGATAAATCATTGGTTACATACGAGATTATTGTATGTGGCCGAAGTCTTTTTCCGGATACTGGAGGTCACCTTAGTAACTATGTAGGTATTTACTATGTGTACCTGTACCGTTCAGTAATAAGTACACTTTGTATTCTCTTTGTGAGTTACAAATTAAGGACTTTAACTTAGGTTGGTACGCACTGCCAGGCGCGGTCACAGCCCTCAGTTTCAGGGGGGGTCGTGGCGGCTGAAATACCTTAGAACCATTTTTTTTATACGCACTTTAGATTTAAGAAAAAATTCCTACTGCGTGAATAGGCAAAATGTCATAATGACGTGTCCAACAGTTAGATGCTTTTAAACTACTGAATTATTTGGATGAAATAATAATCTGTTTGTTTGTTGTCTAAAGAATCCCCATAAAATGGCATAAAATTTTGCGGATTACCATTCTATTCTCTCAAAAGAAAAGACTCCAACTTTCAGTCTCAACACAAAGCACCGTATTAACACTTTACTTAGTAAATGAATTTGTTACTAGCTAGGCAGTGTTTTTCAAACGTTTGAATAGGTACGCGACCCCTTTCCAGGCAAAAATTAGTTAATTTTTTGGCGACCCTGTTTAGTCATCAATGTCATCATCATAGAAATACAAAATTAGTAATAGCATTTAATTGGTGGCAGATACAGAAAAACTTCATGCGTTGTAAGCATGCTCAGGATATTTATCTGGGTGGGTAGGCTGAAGTTTTCAGGTAAAAATAAGGCACAAGCACGCGGACGTATCGCGAGTGAAGCGAGCTCGACTTTTCGCGTTATAAAAAGTGAGAGGCCTCAACACTAGCAGTAGATGTAAAACAGTTAGAAAGGTGTACGTGTTGCGAGCGAAGCGAGCCCGACTTTTTACGCTTTATATAAGCAAAGATTTACACTATATACACGGTAGTTTCTTTTTCTTGGATTTCAGGGGGGGTCATGACCCCTATGACCCCCCCCCTGTGACCGCGCCTGCGCACTGCTTCATTATAGAAACCAATAAGTTTTATTTGTATACGTTTTCGGTATTCTTTACCTAGTCTCACCAGAGTCTCACAAATTATTATTCTATAACTAAACCCATAATGCAAGTGTAGGAAGTAATTTGTAAATTCGCACAACCGTGAAGGTCTTTACGTCTTGGTCTTTAGGTATACAATACAACTCAGATTTTAGCTAAAGTCACACCTTTTTATGCCAACACACCCGATTCACCGAGATAAATAATTTACTATTTAGTAAAAAAATCCCAATTAGTCCAAAGTTCTAGCGAGGTTGGTCGCCTTCCAATTTCATACGTCGTTATTTAAGTATCTTATTATACCATGGTTATTTCGATGACTTTACTAGTCATCGATGCCCAGAAATGAGTCACTAAACTGAAGTGGGGGTGGGCAGGGCACAAGGTTAGACGGGATGACGATCGGCGTACGAAGGCGGTATCACAGTGGCGGCCCAGAACCAAGGAATATACTACTCTAGCCAAGAACAACTAAACGTTCAGTAGGCAGACCACCCGCCAGATGGACCGACGACCTAGCAGAGGGTAAATAAACTTTGAACTTTGGCCCTAAGTCGTACGAAAAAAGTGCTTCGTATAGTGTGAAAGTATCTGACAGAATTTCTTTTTGTTAGACAAAAATTATACTTTATTCACAATTTCACGGCTGTAATTTTATATTATAACACAAAACGGGTGTTAAAACTTAGTAGCACATTATTTTGGGATATTGGGATTACACCTGCTTGAGACTAAATCTAGTAGTAAAACAAATAATTATAAGGCTTGTATTTATTGTATATTTATGATATAGGTATTTATTTATTTTAAATTTATGTCGTATATAGTGTTTTTGTAAGTTAGTAATTCTATTTAGTATCAGTAATAGTCTTTCTCGTATTATTTCCTGTATAGATCATAAACTATAATATCCTATGCCAACTTTTAGTTTAGTTCAAAATAAACCTTAAATTTTGTATTATTGTGGTACAATAAAGTTATTACATACATACGTGATACATACATTCATACACTTCTTGTCTCCGCTTTCTATATTATTTTATTAGTACATTGAGTTATTGGGTAATTTAAACGCTGTAAATCAACAATTTACCGTATCTTATCGAATGTCATTAAAGTTATCGATCATGACCTCATCAACTAATGAACTGCTTTTGAATAGGTAAAACATTCGTCAATCAACAATGACGAGAATTTAAAAAAATAAATCTACCATTAATTTAACGTTCTTATACACGTGTTTCGGGGGAAACACATTAAATTGGAAACATTGTGTAGGGCATCGTACTGAATAATTTCCGTTGTATACAATTTAGTACTTAAGCTTAGATTTGGACGCGCTTTTGCCAGATGGACCGATGAATTAAAAATATCGGCCAAGTGCGTACCATCATCAACCCTGACTTTTATTTTTTAGTTATTGCTGTCATAACGGAAATAGTAACATTTTCTTACAGCCCTCAAAACAACTTTAGGTAAAATTGAGCAAAAAACACGCTTTTGTACGGGAGCCCTTAATTTTTGTATAGGTAGTTGTTATAGCGGATACAAAATACCTACGGTATAAAAAATTTACTTCTCTTATAATTATGGTTTAGATATCAGATACAGCCAGACGGACAGACGGACAAACAGTCTCAGTAATAGGATTCCGTTCGATACTCTATAAAGGCGGCAGGTGACTTGATGACGAAAATGCTTGGCGAAAATGGCATATAGTCCAGCAAAAGAGTAGACAAAAAATGAGGGCGCCACTTTGTATGAAATTTCAAAATTAAATGGCATCATTGACTATGAATGGCAACAATTTAGTACGAATTTTTTTTTCTCAAACATGCTAGGAAATATGACAATTTCTTTCAAGAAAACAATCCAGAAAGTTTGACATTGTCTGTAATTTTGTAATTTCTGAACGATTTCTTTTTTACACATCAGCAATGGCGCGATATCGAAATCGTTCAGAAATTACAAAATAAAAAAAGAATAACTCCTAATCCACATCTTGACTTAGTAATCAGTAAAACAACTTTTTATATCAAATTACTATAAAATAAATTAAAATCTTTATAATTTCCTAGCATTTTTTTGAGAAAAGCACTATGTAAGCCTCGGGGAAAATGACTTTGCCAGACTCGTATTTTTAAAGTCCTCGCCTGCGGCTCGGACTTCAAACTCTACTCGTCAGTCAACGTCTTATTTCCCGTCCTCGTCAACAACCTACTATAGTTCCATTTTATTTAATTTCTACTCTTTTTTGCTGGACTGTATGTGTAGTGCTTGGCTTTTAGCGTTCCTTGGTGAAAGCCTGAATTGGATAGCAATAGGCTGATCTAGAGTACTATTTATTTGTAAAATATCCCTATGTCTATCTTCTAGCTAATCTTGTAGGTACTTGGCACCTTTCTTTTTTAAGTCATCAGAAAATTCATCATGTTCTTGTTGTTATAGATGTTAATTTTTAATAAAAATAAAGAATTCGAATCTTGCAATGAAACATTTTTTCTTAGTGACTCTGGCAGAATGTCAAGACTAGTGCCAATAAAATAGAAAAAGGTTTTAATTTATTAGAAAAAAAACTTGACACTGGCATAAATAAAACTCTATTGCTCGGATGAATGGGCTCCATCTCGTAGTTACTATAATTATTCATTGTTCGGTTAAAACAGGAATTTTCAAAATGTTGTGAACATTCAAGGATATGCTTTCTTGCAGTGTCTATGTTCTCCACACAAAGTATTTTCAGCCATGCATTTCGCTTTTCTTTTCTTCCATCTTACCTTAGGTAAACTGAAAAGAATAGGAATGTCTGTAAGTATGTGCCTGGTTCTTGTGGGTTGCAGAATTATGCGGGATTATTGCGAGATGCAATGTTACCGCAAGATTTCGGTATCAAGAGTTGAGGTGCATTTAGCGGCTACAGCAGTTATCAAAATTTCAAAATGTTCACTTTTAAACCTTCTCGGTTAGAGTGCAACTAGGGGCTCTACCTAGAAAAAAAAAATCCTTCTAGGGCTCCCAGGGATTTCTGTCTACAAAGTTTTGTCTGGGGGCCCTTGGCGGTCGGTTTTTATTCAGTTAAAGGGTCTGCGGGGCCCTTAAAGCTAACTTAAAGGCCCCAGACCAAAACTTTGTAATATAATAATCTACTCTTTCCACTTTTGACGGAACGTCGAAAAATCGGGAGGCCCATATTACCCCCAGAGGCCTCTGAGGCCTCCCATCGATTTTGGGGCCAACGAGAAAAGAAGCCTACTTTCGTACACCTCAACCATCGGAACACACTTAGAAAATTTAGTAAAAAGATCATTTGTATGGCAGCCCCCCTAAGTGCAGTCTAACCGAATCATCGATAGTCGATACGGGAACAAACCCTACATCACTAAATCCCATACAAAACATTGGTACAAATTTTAACCACTTTTCATCAAATCTAAATAAAAATATGGAGTGTATTTGTATGAATAGTAAAGCAATAGGTCTATTTTCAGCAAGTGCACTTGAGAAAATGAAAAATACTGAGATATTTCAATGGAATACGCAGTACTTACTGGTGTAATATTATATCCGGCGGCATTTTTCTACTATCGGTGCCGCAGCCAATAACGCTGCACCGGGGCATTTTATACACGTTTTTCTTCACTTTTGATTAGTAATTTTCACACAAATGATTACGTACTTATTTATATTCAACAACAAAAATTTATTTCAACGCTTGTTGACAGATGAGCTACCACAGACACGTGTTTTTTGTAATGACGGATTTGCCACGAAGAATGGTTACGGTGACGTCACAGAAAATAATTTCCGGAATGCGAATTGTCAAAATTTGTGTCGTCTCTTTCGGCTTACCAAGAAAACCATAAATAAGAAAGAAATCGCATTAGGTATATAAGTTTACCGTCAAAACGCAACATATATGTATAACATTTTTTCCTATAGACAACTATTTCAGATCCATAGGGTTTCTTTCATCCGAGCTCTATTGCCACAACCTCAAAAAAAAGTTGTGGAAAATATGAAATGTGATATGAAAATATTTTCAAAAATATCAAAAAATATGGACATTTAACATTTTTTATCTATGAATTTAAATTTTCCATCAATATTTACTGCGGCACGCCTTGCACGCCGCCAATAAAATACCCATAATTTCATTTTAGTGCTTTCAATTTCAAAAAACACTTCAAAAACCTAATATTATAGCACTAGCAAGGCTTGACTGTAAAGGTATTGTAGAGTTTTTGTCCTTATTTATCTTTAACTTACTTACTTTATTTTGTTTAGTTTGAGGTTCCCGTGTTTTAGAAACTTACAAACTGAGTAGGTATCATGTATTATTACTTGCTTTTACTGTGCTTTTACTTTGTTTTATTAGTACGTATTGTCTTAAGTCGACCAAAAGGAAAGCCACGGGATGCCGACTAATTGGGGACCCACTGATGGGGCCATGTCTCACGGGGGCATAATATTAGTTACCTACTGTATTTATACTAACTTACTGTATCTATTGTATTATTTTATATTTATGTAGGCCTATCTATCCGATAAGACACTTACCTACCTATTTTTCTTTAAGTTACTTACCTAGTTCCCTTGTACATGTAGGTAACTCTCAGTGTGCCTCAGTCAGAATGTACTAATGAAATTAATTCAACATTGTTTCCAAACTTCCAAATCCATCCATCCATCCATAACAGCCCAACTTCCAAATGATTGCATAATATTATTAAATACTAATTATTTTTCTAAATTATTTGCGTTTTAAAACGAACAGCAATTTAAAATGTATTAGTATTTACGTAAATCGATGTCCATATGAACAAATATAACATACGGATCTATAGTTCCATCAGTTGAGTTGATATGAGCACACTTAATACATATTTAATGAGCGAAGTAATATTGTTGAGTACACGAGCGTAAATTAAGCGTGGAATATTACTATTTCTGACTATCGATGATAGAAGACCCTGTAACATAAAACATGAATATTTTTCATTCTAAAACATTCATATAAAAATAGGTCATTTAAATTGTACGTAGCAGCTGCTACGCACGTGCTACGCCGTAGCCCGCAGAGGTCTGGAGCAAGGGATGGTGTGAAATTTTTAGCACCACACATCCTATATTTTTGCTTAGCGTCCTCGTGATTTCGCTAATGTAGTAAGTTCTGAAGAAAGCGATTGCCACTTGTTGAACGTCTATCAAAGTAATTCATCCTCGATTCTAATCCTACCCGAGAAGTTGTGGACGATGTTTTTGTTGTGTTCTAAACAGTTCTAAATTAATTTAATGCCCTGTGTTTCTCCTTTTTTCGTTGACGTCCGTTTCTCCAAAATCACTTCTTATAACTATGACTATTGTATGTTCCAGATGTGTATGCGTATATGGCTAGAGGTGGGCCACGCTTGTGAACCGCGCCGCTCCCCGCTGGGCCGAGCGCTGGCTTTGGACTGGCGGGTGTGGGTGAAGGGCGCTTCAGGACAAGACATCAGTCCCTTCGTGCACAAAGTCGTGTTCTATCTACACCCGGCGAGTGCCTTCGTTTATCCCAAAAGAGGTGAGACCTATTGATTGGTATCTATAGACTGAAAGCTATAGCTGGACTGACGGGTGTGGGTGAAGGGCGCTTCAGGACAAGACATCAGTCCCTTCGTGCACAAAGTCATGTTCTATCTGCCGTCGGCGAGGCCTTCGTGTATCGTGTATCCCAAGAGAGGTTAGGTCCATTGCCACTAGAATTCTAAAGCTGGACTCTAGACTGTGTAAAAGGCGCTTCAGGACAAGACATATCAGTCCATTCGTGCACAAAGTCGTGTTCTATCTGCACCCGGCCAGTGCCTTCGTTAATCCTAAGAGAGGTGAGGTCCATTGCCACTAGAATTTTAAGCTGGACTCAAGACTGGATGAAGGTCGCTACAGGACAAGACATCAGTCCCTTTGTGTACAAAGTCGTGTTCTATCTACACCAGAGATCTATCTATCTATAGACTGGAGGCTAAAACTGGCGAAAGGTGCTTCAGGACAGGACAATAAGTCCATTTGTGCACAAAGTAGCTTTCTATCTGTATCCTAAGAAAGGTGAGGTCCATTGGCTGGTATTTTATAGACTGAATGCTAAGGTTGAACAAGAGTCTGGGTGAAAGGGGCTTTAGCGCTTCAGGAGAAGAAATCAGTCCCTTCGTGCACAAAGTCGTCTTCTAGTGTACCCTACGAGAGGTAGCCATAGCTTGATATACCTAGTCAGTTATTAGTAGACTGAACGCTATTTCTAGACTATTCTCTTTTCGTGTGGGACACCGAGTCGTTCAACGACCCGATGAACCCTGGTGTCAGAGTTTTTCAACCGCCTACTGCAAGTAGCAGGCATTTCTGGACTGGCGGATATGGGTCAACTAAATGACTAATTTATGTTGTTGATGATAAATGATGATGAGCGTAGATTATGTCGTCTCGTGGCGCAAGTCAATATACTAACGAGTCTCATTAGAATTTTTACCTACATACTTACTTGCTTAGGACTGTAACTACCAAAAACACGAATAACAAAACCAATAATGATTCGCTTCGGTTTGAACTGTTGTTTCAGTTGGATGTATAGAATTCTTAATACGTAGATAGCACGAGAGCGATACGTGGACATACAAGATAGATAAGTAACATTTAAAGGTCAACTTGTGTAGAACATCCGCGATGGCAAAATATCTTCTCTCGTGTCTTCTATATATAATGTTATGAATTAATTATTTAAATTAAATGTAAAGTGTCATAGGGTGGGTGGCCGGTCGCCCTGACACTAGTTTTTATAATTTGCAATACAAGTTTCAAACTAGCGAACTATTCAAAGGCCAAACCTAATATATCGACTCGCCAAACTAGTCAAATCCAGTTAGTTAACCTAAACTTGTTTTTTGCTATCGAAATAATTTTAATTTGTTATTTAGTATGTCGGTGCCGCGAGCGGCGAGCACGCCTCGCGCCTGTGCCTCTCGCTCCACAATAAACATGCTTATTATCGTTATCTGTCGCGGCTGATAGCCCCGCCGCCGCTCCGCACCGACGACAAGCAAATTATAGTTTCGTTTCGTCTGAGGAGAGTTATCACGACACTACCTCGCGAACGAGCGCTTCGACCGTCGTCAGGTATGTCGCGCGCCCGTCTCACCGCTCGCACGTCTGCTTCCAGTGATCCAGGCGCCGCCGTACGAGATCCAGGAGTCGGGCTGCGCATCCATCGAGATCCCCATCCACGTGTACCTGAAGCATAGCGAGCGGCCGCGCCGCATCCGTCTGCGCTACAGCCTGTGCGCGGACAGCGCGTCGCGCAGCTGCTCCGAGTCGCGCACCGTGTTCTACGACATCGAGAACCCCTCCGAGCCGCTGTGGCGCGAGCTGATGCGCGCGGGCGCCGAGGTGGTCGCGCGCACCGACACGCGCGTGCACGCGCACGACAGCCTCGTCGTGCTGCTCGACCGCGAGAAGCAGATGAAGCCCAACAAGTACAAGTTCGCCGAGCCGGCGGAGGCGCGCAAGCCGAAGCGGTGCAAGGGGGAGGAGGCGTGCGAGAAGTGCGCGGAGGTGGGCGCGCAGCTCCGCAAGCAGCTGAAGTCGGCGCTGACGGAGGACGAGGTGGCGCGCGTGTGGCGGCTGTGCGCGGCGGTGGCGCGCTACGAGAAGTCCGCGGAGGCGCTGCCGCTGCCGCCGTTCTCGGACCCCATCTACCGGCTGCCGGAGCTGCCGGCCTCGCTGCGCGCCTCGCTCACCAGCGTCGAGGCAGACCTCGCCAGACAGTGACACTCCAGGACCTGCAGCGCAGATCTATTTTATTAACCTATTGTTGCAATTTACGGTAACAGTCCCATATGGTAGTCACCGAGCTTATTCAATAGGTGGGAAAAACCTTTAAGAGTTGCGCAAAGCCGGTTTTGTTATTGCATATTACAATAGTTTACACTTTTGGCTCTGGCTGGAGAACCTTTTCCCTGCTGCCCTAATCAACAAGTGCTAGTGATCCATGGTGCCATGCGAAACTCAGTGCATAAAATGCTATCGCATACATAATAATAGTAGTTAATATGTATGGTCATACATACACATAGGAAAATAAAGATATTTTAAACGCAACATATTTTAAGGCAAGAATTTCGATTCTCTTTTATACGAAGTACTATTTAATAAGTTGTAGAGTGCCTGTCTACATGAGCTGTGAGTACGATCTCAAAAGATAAAGTTAATACCTATTTGCTCATTAATAACATAATATAATTAATGTTCAGTTACCTAAGATGTCTATTCTTATAAAATTAAATATTTGTAACGTACATGTTATTTACATATTAAAGATTGGTTGTGAAATGTTTGTTAGATATACCTATATTTATCCACAGTTTTATCTAAGAAAAGTCTTTTTAATTAAAAGTGATAATTTATTTGTACATTTTAGGAAAATTCTATTTAGGTAAGTATATTTACCTATTCTCGTATTTTATCTTTATGAGAATAGGTAAGTATACAGAATCCACATATCTTTGTTATCAAAGTTACGTTATATATGGGTCCAATCTAATATTTATCTTGAATGGTTATTTATTATTATAAGTTACCTACTTAGACAACATTTTCATTCGAATTTCGATAGGTTTATGATTTTACTATCAAATTTATTGTAGTAAATAAAACCGATATGTTGTAATTATTGTTATCTAAATAGTCAATTTACAAACAACGCCATGTTGAGAATGATAGATAATGTTTGTTCTAGGTACTTTTAGCTATTCATTGAGATCTACTATGTTAATTATTTTTCAGGGTACCTACCTACATTTTCAAAAAAGTTGATCAAAATAGTCTTGGCTTGTCTCATTTATTTTGTCCAGAATAGCTATTTGGTTATCAAAATCGATTAAAGTAGGAACCTACCTAGTTGCATTTTCCTCATGGTTTTGTTTTTGGTTAGTTAGCCCCATCGATATTCTTTTGGAGCTATTTTTTGTTTTTGTTTTGGTAATAATATTATATTTCGGGGGAAAATTGATTGTGTTAATAAGGAAGGGATTAAACCTTTGAGTTTGATGTGAGATTTTAGTTAGGAGTGCTGTGTTTCCTGCCATATAAAGAATATTAATTTTAAACTATATTATGTTATTATAGGTAGTTAGTAATTAAAATGTCTCGTCTCAGAATATTGTTTTAAATTATTGAATGTTAACTTACAGGTACTTTTAAGTAGCATTTTAACCTCTTTTCCTTTGATGTTCTCAGTAAATGTATATAGAACCTGTTTATAATGTACCTACCTTAAGTGGTAGATTGATGTGCTACTGATTGTACCTATATAAACCTGCTTTTATTAATGTTGTAAATTAATAGATAATTAGACAACCAAACAGGAGGTACCTTTATAGCAATCAGTGGCTGAGTGATAGAAAAATATCGACCAAGCAAATTAGACTAGTGAATAACGATAGAATGAGACTATTATTTGGTAAGTCGATGTCAGTCGTCCGTACCCAATACTTAGTTTGGAATATAACACTTAGGTATAGTAGGCTGGGCAATAGCAATCCCCCCACTGATGTAATGTGAGCATATTTTTATTAAATAAGTTTACATTTAATTAAGGTACTTGATTTTATTAAATAAGTTTACATTTAATTAAGGTTCTTAATTAAATGTAAACTTAATTAATAAAAATATTTCAATACAACATATTTCAGGGTATGTTCTATTTACAAAACTGAACAACTAAGTGTCATTCTCTTTTTCTTTATTTTCATATTTTGAAGAAAAGTTTTTATTAAAAGTTGTTCAGTGTTGTCGATCAAACATACCCTTCATAATACATAACGGTTTATATTTTTGTACCTACTTAATTCAATTTAACCCTATAGATAGGTAGGTAAGCCATTTAGGTAACACCTCGACGCAAAAATAAGTCAACCTACAGGGTACTAGAAATAAGATGTAGCTAGAATTTGCTCAGTAGTTATAGTTAAACATGAGTAGGTAGAAATCTAATACCACTAGGTAGGTATAATTCTGTTGATAAATAAGTAATATCACCAGCACATCTACCTACCAATTTAACTCGCCATGCCCGAGTTATTTTAACGCAAAAAGCAAAAGAATATGTCCTTCATGACGGGACATTGGGCATGACAAGGTAGAACCATTTTCTATTGAATTTTCGTACCAAATATGAAGAAAATCCAGTAGGTAGGTATAATGTTATCCCTAAATGGGTAATTTGGTGTGCTGGGGATATTAGTAGGTAGGTACCTACTACCACTATTACCTTACATAGGTACCTTAGTTATAATGTAAGTAAATAACAATTGTTTTTCTTAATATAACATATCAATGTTTTCCATATTTGTGAGTTTTATTAAACCCTATTTCAATATCAGTTCATCATAAAGATAAGTAGGTAAGTTACCTATTTACTTTACCTATCATTAATTATTGTGTCGGTATTACAAACCTACCTATTAAATATATACGGGATGTAAGGGACGCAAATTTTGCAGGTGTGTTCAGACCACGAAACTGAACAACTTTCCCTACTTAAAGGACATAATGATGGTCACTCACGCTAACTCATACTCACGCTAACTGTTTTTAAGGTTGTCGATTTTCTTATGACTGATACGGACAGACAATCCGGACAAAAAGTATATTGTGCGATTCAATAAATGTTCCATAAGGAAAGTTGTTCAGTTTCATGGTCTGAGCATGCCTGCAAAGTTTTCGTTACACCGTCCCTTACCCATGCTTACACCCCGTATGTACCTAATACCATAAGAATAGGACCTACATCTTGGTACTTTATACCTACCCACTGATAATAAGCACAAAGTTGCACAAAGTAAGTATTAGCGGCCGCTTAATAAGTATGTATTTGACACGTGGAGAGGATCGGGCGTAGGGGAGAGGGGGGCGGCTTTGCACAGGGGCAGCTATGAACAAGCTAAATACTGTCTACGTGTGTTATGCTATAACGATGGAATAGGCTTTAGTTTAATGTTCACAACTGTCGGCATCCCTGTCATCGACAATTTTACGAAGTCAACATAAAACGTGGATGTTATTGGCTGTTTTTGTTTCTGGATGTGCTCGATGTACATTTTTTTCAAAAGTTGTAAGGGATTTTCTGGTTATTCTTGGTTTTGGCGGATTTATACGTATATTTATTCTAATTTGTGTTTATTTATACGTCCATTTCACTTATTATTTAAATCCTAGAGTAAAGACTTTATTTAAAATTCTAATGAAGAAAGCTATAAGTTACGCTTGGGGCAGCTTTCAATAAATTTTAAGGGGCCCATTTGGACATACAAAGTTGCACCTAAAAAAATATTTTAAAAATTAAGTTTAAATAAGGGATTGATAACATTTATAATCGTTTAGCTACGTATCATTGTTTTGTTTTTTAGTAATTTAGTTCAAAAATCTTTATTAGATCGAAAAATAATGAGTCATAAGTGGTCAAAAATTATATTGAAAAAATCTGTATAATTTTTCACGCAAGTAAGTTATATCAGAAACTAAAGTCAAACACAATCAAAATGCAAGAAATATGCATATTTCGCTGTAATAAACATTGAATAGTAACAGAAAAAAACTACTTGTTCAAAAGTGCCCCGGGCTTGTTCAAATCTGCCCCGGGGTGGGGCAGCTTTTAACGCTTTCCGCGCTTGTAGTAAAACCGGCGTAGCACATTTTCGTGAAAAGCAATTTTAACATTGATATCGTTTTGATCGTCCCAGATAAGCTACCTAATAGACCATGCACAAAAATATTAAGAAAGTTAACTATTTTGGAAGTTACAACATGTTTTGTAAATTCTGTACAAAGCTGCCCCCCTCTCCCCTAATTGATAACAAAACTCGTTACTTAATAAGGCTAGATGTACTTACCTACCTAGTTTCCTAGTTATAATAATATGCTACAATAACTAACATACCGACAAAATTTATTACGCATACTCTTTTCCGACAAACCTACATACATACACATATCACGCCAATATCCCTACACTTGAAGTAGGCAGAGCGTAGGTTAAACCACAAAGTACAGTCCAGCAAAAAAGAGTAGAAATTAAATAAAATGGAACTAAAAATTTTTCATACTAAATTGTTGCCATTCATAGTCAATGTTGCCATTTAATTTCGACATTTCATACAAAGTGGCGCCCTCATTTTTTGTCTACTCTTTTTTGCTGGACTATAAGTATTGGCTAGCGTTAAATTACCTTTAAATAGTCCATGAGTTAAACTTAAGACCCAGTGTGGTGTGATCTTACGGGTCTTACCTACCTTAGGTTCTTATCAAGCGTCTTACTCTTGGACAAATCAACCTCGTCTTACTCTTACCACGTCTGACCTAAATTTACCTACTGCTTCCGTGGTTTGATGGATTGAGCGAGCGAATCCGGAACTTCCTGTCCCTGGTTCGATTCCGGGGGAAAACATACCTACAAAGCTGATTTTTGTAAAATCACTTTGTGAATTTGTTTCTATAGTCTGATTTTTATTCAGATGGACTAAACTGACATTTGGTGGGTTGCCACGTTATTGTATTTACAAATGGTAAAAAAATAGTGTTGTACCCAAATGATTAAGTTATGTGATTCAAAGATTGTGATTGAATCTTTTTGAAAATAAATTTAGTTAATTTCAATTTTCATTAATTAATTGTTCTAAAAGACAAACTTACTATTTTGTAAAAACAAACAAACTAACTTCATATTTATTTCCTGTCTGACGACCGACCACATTACGTTTTTGTCGTTATTGTCAGAGGATTTGAATTTATTTATTCACCAGGTTCACTAGCATAGTAACTTGTAAAGATTGTTTACCTTATAGGTAAACGTTACAGTCTTCTATCTGACCTACCTACAGATTTTTGAAAATCTGGTGGAAAATGTACGAAAAAGTAAAAAAAAAAACCAATAAATTATCTTAATTACTATTTATTTCTGAAGAATCAAATTCAAATTCAAATTCAATTATTTATTTCTTCGTAGGAATTGGAATAGGAAAGGTTCCATATGCAGCAAAGGTTCCATATGCTGATCAAGTGGTTCAATTGCATTGCCTACTCATTCATGTCAGCGGCCCACGGAACGGCCTTGGCCTTGGCCTTGGCCATGGTCATGGTCATGCTCATGGTCATGCTCATGGTCATGCTCATGGTCATGCTCATGATCATGCTCATTGTTATGCTCATGCTCATGGTCATGCTCATGCTCATGCTCATGCTCATGCTCATGCTCATGCTCATTGTTATGCTCATGCTCATGCTCATGCTCATGCTAATGGTCATGCTCATGCTCATGCTCATGCTCATGCTCATGCTCATGCTCATGCTCATGCTCATGCTCATGCTAATGCTCATGCTCATGGTCATGGTCATGGTCATGCTCATGCTCATGCTCATGCTCATGCTAATGCTCATGCTCATGCTAATGGTCATGCTCATGCTCATGCTCATGCTCATGCTCATGCTCATGCTCATGCTCATGCTCATGCTCATGCTCATGCTAATGCTCATGCTCATGGTCATGGTCATGGTCATGCTCATGCTCATGCTCATGCTCATGCTAATGCTCATGCTCATGCTCATGGTCATGCTCATGCTCATGCTCATGCTCATGCTCATGCTCATGCTCATGCTCATGCTCATGCTCATGCTCATGCTCATGCTCATGCTCATGCTCATTGTTATGCTCATGCTCATGCTCATTGTTATGCTCATGCTCATGCTCATGCTCATGCTCATGCTCATGCTCATTGTTATGCTCATGCTCATGCTCATGCTCATGCTAATGGTCATGCTCATGCTCATGCTCATGCTCATGCTAATGCTCATGCTCATGCTCATGCTCATGGTCATGGTCATGCTCATGCTCATGCTCATGCTCATGCTAATGCTCATGCTCATGCTCATGCTCATGCTCATGCTCATGCTCATGCTCATGCTCATGCTCTTGGTCTTGGTCTTGGTCTTGGTCTTGGTCTTGGTCTTGGTCTTGGTCTTGGTCTTGGTCTTGGTCTTGGTCTTGGTCTTGGTCTTGGTCTTGGTCTTGGTCTTGGTCTTGGTCTTGGTCTTGGTCTTGGTCTTGGTCTTGGTCTTGGTCTTGGTCTTGGTCTTGGTCTTGGTCTTGGTCTTGGTCTTGGTCTTGGTCTTGGTCTTGGTCTTGGTCTTGGTCTTGGTCTTGGTCTTGGTCTTGGTCTTGGTCTTGGTCTTGGTCTTGGTCTTGGTCTTGGTCTTGGTCTTGGTCTTGGTCTTGGTCTTGGTCTTGGTCTTGGTCTTGGTCTTGGTCTTGGTCTTGGTCTTGGTCTTGGTCTTGGTCTTGGTCTTGGTCTTGGTCTTGGTCTTGGTCTTGGTCTTGGTCTTGGTCTTGGTCTTGGTCTTGGTCTTGGTCTTGGTCTTGGTCTTGGTCTTGGTCTTGGTCTTGGTCTTGGTCTTGGTCTTGGTCTTGGTCTTGGTCTTGGTCTTGGTCTTGGTCTTGGTCTTGGTCTTGGTCTTGGTCTTGGTCTTGGTCTTGGTCTTGGTCTTGGTCTTGGTCTTGGTCTTGGTCTTGGTCTTGGTCTTGGTCTTGGTCTTGGTCTTGGTCTTGGTCTTGGTCTTGGTCTTGGTCTTGGTCTTGGTCTTGGTCTTGGTCTTGGTCTTGGTCTTGGTCTTGGTCTTGGTCTTGGTCTTGGTCTTGGTCATGCATGGTCATGACCACCCGAAGAACCCTTAAGACACTGGGCGTTCCGTGGGCCGCTGACATGAATGAGCAGGCAATTGCAGGCTGAACCACCTGATCAGCATATGCAGCAAACTGCATATGGAACCTTTCGTAGCAGGTGCGTAGGCGGCTTCGTAGCCGCGTGTCGCCCTATACGCAGTTTTCCTGGATTTATGTCCATGCAAATAACGAATTCGCAGATTTCCGGGAAATGTGCGAATAAATCGATGCATTTCGCAGTTATCCGGCTCTTCGCGAAGGGCCTAGGGATTTCGCGAATAACCGGATTTCGCTACATTCCTGCGACATACATACATTTCCCCGTGAAACATGGGTCGAAATATGAAAAAAAATTGGACCTCCCATACAAAAACAAAGTACCTACCAACCGACCGACCGAGTCAATTTGTATGGGAGGTCAATTTTTTTTTCATATTTCGACCCATGTTCCATGGAGAAAGTTGTTCAGTTTCATGAGTTCCTTGACACCCTTTCAGCTTGTAATACCTGTTTAGTTTCGTACCATTACCATACGTTTTGTAGTTTCGCGCCATTTCGTCTGACACCGGCTAGTCGGCCGACGCCATCTTTTTCCCTTTGTTAGTTCAGTCGGTTCGATAACCGCGCGGCCGTCGGGATATAACCTTACTTTTTGGTCACTCGCGCGTCCGGTGTTGGCCACATATTTTTAAGTAATTTCTCATGCGGGAGAAGTCCTTTGGTTCGCGTATTGTACAGTAAAACGTGTTGCTGTCGCGAGCAGTGGTGTGCGGGAGAAATCTTTGTTTTTCGCATGCGCAATTGCTGCCAGGGAAGAGTTCCCTGTTCTTGTGCGGTAGTGGAACCGGGTGAATAGTGGTTTTGTGGTGCGCTTGAATGCGAACTGGGCAGGATTCTTGATTGAGGGCCAGCGTGGCCGAACTATGAACAATAGTGAACCCAAGTGCTTGTGAAAACTGGGGTGAATCCAAAATTGCTGAAGGACGGAGTGCCACACGAGCTGGTGTCCGGGTGCAGTAAGTCTAGTACCTAAATTCCAATCCAAATGTCTTCCTCCAAAACCTGATACCTTTTTCCTGTCAAAACTAGACTTACAAGGAAACGGCGGCGTCATGGTTCGCACGGTAAGCAATTCGCTGCTAGGCCCTGTTTAAGTAGACTTTGGAAACAAGAATTTCTCGACCGGAAACTTTCCGGAACAAAATTCTCTCATTAAATTTATTTTATTTAGCTATAGTAAAGAGCACTACGAATCGTAGTCAAATGTTGTTCCGAGGCTGATCGACCATTTAGTTTTAGATTTTAAGATAACTTTAATTTGCTTCCACTGCGCTAAGATCAGCTTCGGAATCAAACATTTTTTGGTAGCAGAGCGTGGTTGCTTTATTGCAACATAGTTAGCCGTAATTTAGTATTAAGCGTGTTTTTTATATTACCCACATATTTTATTAATTTTGGAAAATATTGTTTCGGTTTTTTTTGTGACTGTATTGTTTGCCTAGTGAACGGTACCTTATCGGTAAGGTCTAGGCCAGTCAACTAACATTTATTTTGTGGTATTTGTTTATTGGTTTTTGTTTTATTAAGTCGAGTGTGTAAAAGTTGGTACCATGGCCCTCGATCGCCAGGTATAAGGCTGCTATAAAGACAGAATTAAGGTGGTTTACTACCACAGCGGCAATGATCGGCCGCGAGGACCGGGAGGACGCGCTCTTGAAAAGTGCACTACAGGCAGATGAACGGGTTCGGGTTGTGTCGGAACACCTCACAGAGTGCCTCATGCTCCTTGAGGAAGCTCCTAACCCTGAAGATAAGGAGCTGGTTGAGGGCGATGTAAGCCAGTGCTGGAGCTGGCACAGGACATTGCGCAGGCAGCTGCGGACATATCTAGGCGACGTAACGGAAAGGAAAAGCCATTCCGTGGTAAAGTGGGACAAGGATTACAGGTGCCTCTTCCGCCTGTTACGGTTCCAGTCTTTGCAGGCGATTACGCCGACTGGCCGGCGTTTGAGGACCTGTATAGCAGTGTGGTCCACACACGGACGGACATAACGCCGGCGTACAAGATGGCTCAGCTGATGTCCAGGCTACATGGAGAGCCTCATGAATTGCTGACGCATTTGGCTGTCTCGGATAGCAATTATGAGGTGGCGTGGAAGATCCTTACCGACCGGTATCGAAACAAGCGCCTGATTGTAGACAGGCTGTTAGACCAGTGGCTGTCAATACCAACCATAACGCGAGGTACGGACCTCCGCGAGAAAATCTTCCACCCAGTCAGTGTCGCGGTCAGCGCACTAGAGCGACAGGGTTTGCCAGTGGCGGGCTACGGTTATATCTTGGTCCACACAGTGCTTCGCCGCCTGCCGAGCGAAATGGTCGCTCGATTCGAGCAGCTCCATGGGGCAAGTCCTCGGACCACCTCCCGACCTACGAGGATCTGAAGTCGTTCCTCGAGGCCGAAAGCAGGCGAGTGGACGTCCAGGCTGGTGAAGCCCCACGCAAGGAGACCTCTGCCCCTCGCCACCCGGAACGGCCGGGTGCACCGGCGCGAGGAGGCAACAGTAGGCAACCCAGGCGGTACAACACCGCATTGGAATCAGGGTGTGCCTACTGCAGGGAGACAGGCCACGGGGTGGCAGCGTGTCAGGAGTTTGCTGCGCAGCGGGTTCAGAGGAGACGGGGTGTGGCACAGCAGAGGCGTTGGTGTTTTCGGTGCCTGGGGCCGCATCAGGTGCGAGTGCCCTTCAAGCACCAACTGTAGGTACTGCCAGGGTGCACACCATCCGCTGCTCTGCATGAATCGCTCCGGAGACGCCGGGGCAGCGCTGGATCGGGTCAGCGAAGGAGCCTGCCCACCAAGGGAGGGAGCAACGCTCCCACCCACTCCACTGAGGAGCCCACCTCCGCATCGGTCACAGGGACAGGCAGGGGGACGTCAACAGACGGAGCCCACTTACCCAAGGACGTGGGGACGATCCCCACCACGGCAGCAGGTGCCGGATTGGGGAAGATCGGCACAGGAACATGGCCAGGACACCCATCCCAGGTACGGGATCAAACGGGCGGGTGTCAGGGAGCACTAGGCAGCCACCAGGGTACATGCAGTATTCTGCGGGCTTGAGCCACCTGGTTGGGTCTCAAGACCCACGCATGCCTCCGCCTATGCCTGAGTGCCCGCGGCTACAGGCGCAACCTCGGTACGGACGTTTGCCGTCGGGGTACTATAGAACTCCAGCCATGGCCTTTATGGGCAGACCTCCCTACCAGCAGGAGTGGGACCCATACACAGGTTTGGGTAGCGAGGGGATACCCCCGCGGGACGCGGCCTCACCGCGTTTAGATTCCCGCTAGGTAATCGCCGCCTACTCATCAGCTTCGGCCCCGTCCAATCACGGTACTTTTGCCAACGGCTAAGATTTGGGTATGGGGATACGGTGGCCGGACCATTCAAGTAAGAGCCCTACTGGATACAGGGGCTCAGGGATGTATTGTATCGAGTAAGCTGGTGAGTAGGCTAGGCCTAAATGTACAGCCAAGTGCGGATGAAGCTGTAGGCATCGGGGGCCTAAATGTGCCTGACATTCGGGGTCAGACGAACTTTGAGTTCACATTAGGTAGCACATGTACAGGGGTCAGCTATCAAGTCTCAGCCGTGGTGCTGGATGAAGTGGTTGGGAAACTCCCTCAGGTTAGGTTACCACCAACGGTACGAGGGTTAACCACAGGGTTGGAGTTGGCTGATCCTGATTTTGATACTCCTGGTACGGTGGACGTACTTCTCGGGTCAGACGTCCTCGGGAGATTATGGTGCAGTAGGAAGAAGGTACTCCAGGAAGCTGGTTTGGTGGCCGTAGATACCACAGGGGGGTATGTTGTTTTCGGCCCAGTTTGGAGACCTCAGGACCTACCAGAAGGGGATCCGGTCCTCTATGGTAGTGTGCTGTCAGAGGTGCTGCAGAGGTTTTGGGAGTCTGAAGAGCCGCCCACGGCGGACAGACGGAAGCCAGAGGATGACGAGTGCGAGTTGTTCTATCAATACAACACTGCGAGATGCCCGTCAGGCAGATTCGTGACCAGGCTACCTTTTCTCCCAAACCGCCCCGCTTTAGGTAGTTCGCGACAGCTCGCGGAACGGAGACTACTCGGAATGGAGCGGAAGATGAGGCGAGACCCAGCACTTCGGCAGAAGTATATAGAATTCATGCGGGAATATATTCAATTGGGCCACATGTCGGTGTCCAGCTTGGATTGGAGGTGTGTCGAGCATTATTACATTCCACACCTGGCTGTCTTGAAGTCACCTGAGGCGAAAATACGGGTGGTGTTTGACGGTTCTGCTCCTACCTCGAATGGTGTGTCTGTGAACCAATGTTTGCACGCGGGTCCTAAATTGAACCGGGACATTGTGGACATTCT
Source organism: Phthorimaea operculella (assembly GCA_024500475.1). Classification (NCBI taxonomy): domain Eukaryota; kingdom Metazoa; phylum Arthropoda; class Insecta; order Lepidoptera; family Gelechiidae; genus Phthorimaea; species Phthorimaea operculella. The sequence continues at coordinate 3,540,961 of JANFCV010000002.1, read as the reverse complement.
CACAGACTTTCGGTTACACCAGGTAGCGTTCGTCGCAGACGTCAAAATGATGTTTCGCCAAACCATGATACATCCGGATGACCGTCGGTATCAGCTGATTTTGTGGCGTGAGAGCCCAGATGAGCCGATGGTCACATACGAACTTAACACGGTGACGTATGGACTTAAGCCAAGTCCGTATTTGGCAGTACGTACGCTGCGAGTTGGCCGCACAGGAAAGGGTAAGATATCCTCGAGCCGCAGCAGTACTGGATCGCGACGTCTACGTGGACGATATCTGCACGGGTGCTGATAGCGTGGAGCAGGCGCTAATTCTACGAGACGAGCTGATCGCGATCATGGGTTCAGGAGGTTACGAGTTGCGGAAATGGTTGTCCAGTTGCCCAGAGCTCCTGGCTGGTTTGCCAGGCGAGTTCCATCAGGACCCGCACCTCTTTGAGAACCCGGACAATCCAAATACGTTGGGCATCCTCGGGGTGCAATATAGGCCAACGCATGACGTATTCACGTACAAGATCGAGCCCGACCTTTGGAGAAAACTTGGACTAAGCGGTCGGTACTGTCGACAATCGCTAGAACGTTCGATCCTAATGGATGGATCGCCCCGGTTACGTTCATGGCGAAGTGCTTTTACAAAGGTTGTGGCTAGCCAACTTAGGATGGGACGACCAACTCTCCGGAGAGTTGTTGAAGGATTGGCTCAAGTTTGTGACCACCCTACCAGGGATCGTGCACATCGCGATACCCCGCAAGTTAGTCCCATCGGTGGGATGTAAGGCTACCCTACATGGGTTTTGTGACGCCTCGGAGCGAGGGTACGCGGCAGCTGTATACCTTCGGACAGCAAGTTCAACGGGAACTGTGCACGTGCGTCTGGTTATGGCCAAAAGTAAGGTGGCACCAGTCAGAACTAGATGGACCATCCCCAAATTGGAATTGGCAGGGGCAGCTCTTCTAGCGCGCTTGCTAAATCATGTAACCTGCAATCTGCGTGGTACCATCAACTTGGATGAAACGGTGTACGCGTGGACTGACAGTCGGATAGTTCTGTGCTGGTTGCAGACGTCGGTACATACACTTGAGGTTTTCGTGGCAAATCGGGTGTCACAGATTACGGGGTCGGAAACTCCGTTAGTGTGGAGGCACGTACCGGGAGAATGGAACCCAGCGGACTGCGCTTCGCGCGGGTGCAGGGCACCTGATTTGGTGAGTCACCCACTGTGGTGGGGACCTCAATGGCTAACTGAGTCGCCGCAGGAATGGCCATTCAACGAGTGCAGGGCGCCGCTTGGGCCACCTGATCGAGGTTTGCGAGTGAACGTGGGGCAACTCGTACCGAAGCCTAACCCAGCTTTCTTGCTGGAACGGTATAGCTCCCTCGACAAACTTCTTGGGGTGACAGGTTGGATCAAACGGTTCGTGAACAACTGCAGGAAGCCTCAAGCAGAACGGAACTTTACACCTGTCCTCTCGCCTGCGGAACGGAATGCGGCTCTACGCTCATTAGTTAGAGTCGTCCAGGCGGAACATTTTGAAGAGGAGGTCAGGCTGCTCAGGGATGGACGTGGAAAGCTGAAGGGAGGAATTGTGCGCCTCAACCCATTCCTGGATGAGCAAGGTATGCTCAGGGTTGGAGGCAGACTTCGGAACGCTAGCCTGCCCTTTTCGGCTCGGCATCCACTGTTACTTCCAAAAAGGGGACCCTTAGTTGAGCTCTTAGTCAGGGATCGTCATGAGAAAAACTCGCACGCGGGCTGTAATGCGCTATTGGCCATTCTACAGCGCGAGTTTTGGATCTTATCGGGACGACGAACGGTACGTAGCGTTGTGTTTAGGTGCTTGCCTTGTTACCGCTTGAAGGCAGCCACAATGCAGCCACAGATGGGAGATCTTCCACCGGACCGGGTGACGGAGGCCTGGACGTTTGCAGGTGTGGGAACGGATTTCGCAGGCCCTTTCATGGTAAAGGCATCACGCCTACGGAACGCAAATAATAATAAATAAATAATAATAAAAATCATTTATTCCAGAATCATTTAAAAGAAAACTTTTCCATATCAAAAAAATACAAATTACTTATAAAATGAACATAAAAATTAAATTAGATTAAATTAACAAAAATCCATTATTAGACATTAAGTTAAATTAAGTTAAGAACATGTCACACTACATATTAGGTATTATTGGTCCGGTCGTTCACTTCACTACACACACTATTATTAATTAATCTTCATGTAGTCTACGCCATGCCGCATGAATGGGGCTAGCCAGCCAGCTGCGGGCCGCGCATACCACGCTGTTAGTGGAGGAGTGAATACGCTCGGAGGCTCCAGCAGTAGTCCGCCGCATTAGCGCCGCCCAGCCAGGAACCCGGCTCGCAGCAAACATTTCTGAGGCGCTGCACCAGTATGGCAGTCGGTGGAGCGCTCGCCATGCGTTATTGTACTGCACACGTATTTCGTTGTAGGCCGCCTTTGTATTGTTGCACCAGAGCTCTGCAGTATACAAGTTGGTGCAAAAGGTAGTAAACAACATTCTTTTTACCGATTCGCTGCAACGCTGGAAGCGGCGTGCCAACATGTTTCCTTTGACACTAAGTGCTCTCCTCTGCCGTTCCATGTCTGGTTCATCTCTTAGGTCGGAGTTTATTATGTGACCAAGGTATCTGACTTCGTCAACTTTTTCTAAGCTTTGACCTTCGATAGAAAGCGACGGTGCACATGATGGTGTGTTAGATGATTTAAACACCATGTATACAGATTTAGAAGCATTGTATTGCATGTTGTGGGAGGCATGTTGTTGTTCTCTATCAAAGTCTATCAAGGCGTACTTGTGCGTATTCGTGTGCCTAGCCACCAAGGCCGTCCACTTGGAGCTCGTGGCCGACCTTTCTACGGAGGCCTTTTTGGCAGCGCTGGAGAGATTTACGTCGCGACGAGGGCGACCAGCGCTGATCAGGTCGGATTGTGGTACCAACTTTAAGGGTGCTGATCGGTGTATGAAAGAAATTGTAACGTTCTTACGGGAGAACGAAGAAGCCATCAGCACGGGCCTCTCCCGTCAGGGCATTACATGGGTGTTCGATCCACCAGCGTGCCCTCACTGGGGTGGTATTTTTGAAGCGGTTGTAAAGTCCGCTAAGACGCATTTGTTGCGCGTTGTAGGGTTAACAATTTTGACTTTCGAGGAGCTGGCGACCGTGTTTTGTAAAATTGAGGCTGTACTCAATTCGCGCCCTTTGTGTCCGCTCAGCTCAGACCCAAATGATTTAGAGGCCCTGACGCCAGGGCATTTCTTAATTGGCCGCCCGCTTAACGCCTTGCCGGAATATCCCTATACGGAGGTGAATAGCAATCGTTTGTCGCGTTATCAGTTGTTGCAGCAAATGACTCAAAACTTTTGGAAGCGTTGGTCGCTTGAGTACTTGCACATTCTGCAGCAACGCCTTAAGTGGACGGACAGGACTGAACCCCCCTGCATTGGGGATCTCGTTCTGGTTAAGGATGCCAACCTACCGCCACTGCGTTGGCGCCGGGGGCGCATTCTCAACCTGTTTCCGGGTAGTGATGGCACTCCTCGAGTTGCAGAAGTTCAGGTGGGGGATTCAGTTCTTAAGCGAGCAGTAGCTACATTATCACGCCTGCCATGCATAGAGCGGACCGATGGGTCGGTCCGGGGCGGGTGAATGTTTAGTTTCGTACCATACGTTTTGTAGTTTCGCGCCATTTCGTCTCACACCGGCTAGTCGGCCGACGCCATCTTTTTCCCTTTGTTAGTTCAGTCGGTTCGATAACCGCGCGGCCGTCGGGATATAACCTTACTTTTTGGTCACTCGCGCGTCCGGTGTTGGCCACATATTTTTAAGTAATTTCTCATGCGGGAGAAGTCCTTTGGTTCGCGTATTGTACAGTAAAACGTGTTGCTGTCGCGAGCAGTGGTGTGCGGGAGAAATCTTTGTTTTTCGCATGCGCAATTGCTGCCAGGGAAGAGTTCCCTGTTCTTGTGCGGTAGTGGAACCGGGTGAATAGTGGTTTTGTGGTGCGCTTGAATGCGAACTGGGCAGGATTCTTGATTGAGGGCCAGCGTGGCCGAACTATGAACAATAGTGAACCCAAGTGCTTGTGAAAACTGGGGTGAATCCAAAATTGCTGAAGGACGGAGTGCCACACGAGCTGGTGTCCGGGTGCAGTAAGTCTAGTACCTAAATTCCAATCCAAATGTCTTCCTCCAAAACCTGATACCTTTTTTCCTGTCAAAAACTAGACTTACAAGGAAACGGCGGCGTCATGGTTCGCACGGTAAGCAATTCGCTGCTAGGCCCTGTTTAAGTAGACTTTGGAAACAAGAATTTCTCGACCGGAAACTTTCCGGAACAAAATTCTCTCATTAAATTTATTTTATTTAGCTATAGTAAAGAGCACTACGAATCGTAGTCAAATGTTGTTCCGAGGCTGATCGACCATTTAGTTTTAGATTTTAAGATAACTTTAATTTGCTTCCACTGCGCTAAGATCAGCTTCGGAATCAAACAATACCTTTGCTTTCTGTTACTCCCGGTAGTACCTACGCTCGCACAGGGCACGAAATTCCAATCGCTATAGGTAGGTACGATACGACCGTCTATGCCCTGCCTACCCCGAGAGTGCGTGCAGGTAGGCGTGGAAATGACCCCACTCGGTCCGAATATTCCGTGGTCCGAAGCACAGACCTACTGTGGTTATAAAAAGTACTCTGTGGTCCGAAGGGTCCTAACCTAAGGTCGCTTCGTGTACCGTTTATTAGAATTTCCACAGAATTTCTATAGAAGGCTAAGAAGAGTTCGGTAGTTCGCGAATTACTACAGAGCGCTTGCTCGCTCTAACTTAATCTTATTCTTGTTAGCTCAAATAAACGCAACTGTCAAAATCATCTGATCCTCATTTGACAAAATCAATCGCTAAAAACTCGAGGTTACTGTTCCATTGTTTTTAATTTATTCTAGAAAATTATCCTCGTATTTTCGATCGATAAATTATTGCCACGCATTCAGTAGCTACTTGTCCACGCGTCACGCATCATTTGCTTCAAGGAAAAGTGTTCTATTGAGGTCAACAATGGTTTGCGTTCCGTGTTTCATTGTCCCGGTGCTGTTGTTTCTGTGGCACAAGTTTATCCAGCCGTACGTGCTGCGTTTCTGGAACCCGTGGGCCGTGAAGGACGCCGACGGCAACACGAAGACTGAATTCCCGTTCAAATGCGAGGGAGGTGTGTGCATGTTCGCTAAGAAACCTGTTGAGAACAAAAATGAAGCGGAAGTTGACGCCAACAAAGACACTACGAATGGAGCGGAGTGTGTGAAACCAGACAGACTAAAGGCAGAGTGATTAGCACTCATTTTGGCTGCTAAGTATTACGTACCTACCAATTTATGTGATAACCAAGCATTCATAGTTTTATGAGCAGAGTATACTTTTTGTTATTATAGCTGAGTATGTAAGAAAACTACTGTTTTCATTATAAGTAAGGCCAATGAAACATGATAAGTAAACAATCTTACTATGACTGAGTAATAGGTAGGTATTGTGTTCCGTCCCATAATGTATGGTCTCATAACAATATCAGTCTCTGTAGAATACAATATGCTATAATGATTTTACAATACTACCAAAAGAACCACAGAAACCAGATCATATAGGTTAACAGAACATATCTATTTTGTTTCATTGGTGTTTCTTCATGATTTTTGTTTCTCATTTAGTTATTTAATAATACACTTATTATTAGCAAATATTTTAACCTGTGTACCTATATTATATTTTAATATGATTATTGAGTCAATCTCAGGAGCAAGTTTATCTTTTGACCACCCATCATTACCTTATACTTGTTTGTGGTTACTACAATTTGACTGTGGATGATAGTATAGTTTTGGAGATATAATTTGATCTGTTTATTGTTTGACATGCTGATTGAATCGCATCAGGTCAAATTATTTATCCTAAACCCTGTTCCTACTTTCTACATAACTTTAGTCATGATCTAATGATGCATGACTGGTGATCAAATAACATTCTAAAGAAATGTGTACATTGTAAGAATTGTTTTCTGATTATTTGTTTGTGTTATAACAACTTGCAAATGGTTTTGCAATTATTATTTTGTGTCTTAAATATTATCTACAAATAAATATTGGATGTTTAGTTTAGGTTACAAAAAAGTTTTGAATTCTATTGTAGAAAATTGTTTTTCAGTGTTATTTTGGTTCTCAAAGAAAACAAAAAATATTGGAAATGGAAATGTGTAAATAAAAATATGTGATGGGATTCTGAATTTTTATTTGAATTGTAAACTGTCTTACAAGAATCTGCAATTGCAGAATTTACTTACAATAATTGAAACATGGCATCAACTAAGCTTAACCTCTATTGCAAATGTGCCTGGTTTACACTAACTTCTATTGCATATTATGGTATTTGAACAATGAAATTATTTAAAACATTTCTAAATATACGCAAAGTGAACTACAGGCAAAGTTAAAATAAAATCTTAAAAATACAGATTATTTTCCTATAATAATAGTCGGATCTGTCCAAGTCGCCATATTTACAATATGAAATTGGTGTTAGAAGAGCAATTCCAATTTCTAAATTGTAAATCTTGCAACTGATCAAAGGATACATCTAATACACTTATGATCGAGTATATCTAGTGCTGCTAAGAAATGGAATTAATCAAGAAAAATTGCAATTAAAAAAATAATTTTATAGTCAACACCTTACATTGATGTTTGTCAGAACCATGTCCACTTTGATTACTTACATTATAACTAGCTTAAAACGAAAATATGATGCATCTACAATTGTTATAAATCCCTAAAACTTTGCTTAAAATTAAAACATAAATTGGAACAGTCATTTCATTTTAAAAATTGCAGATGGATCATATTAGTAACTAGACTGCACCATACTGCGTCCACTCAATGGCAACCGTTTTAACATTCAATAACAATCAACAAGTCCTGTGCACTGGTATCGCGAGTGATGTTTACTGCGCAACCTCTCACTTGACATTCTTGAGCTCAACCTCGAATACTAAGGTCGAGTTTGGTGGGATGACCGGCGGCGATCCTTTAGCTCCATACCTGATGACAATAAAATTGTGATGTAGCTATAATTCCCACAAATAAGTATGTTAAATGAAATGTGGATGCAAAGCATAGATGCTTGTTTAACCACCATCTCTGATATGATTAATAAAAGAAAAGAATAGACATCGCATATATGATAATGGCCTCTAGCCCATATAGTGGTTTGACCCATCAACACCCCTTTTCCTGTGGGAATAAGGCGTCATACTGCTGTGAAAAGTACCATAAATTACGAAGGTATAATGCATCTTTTATACTTATTTTTCATGATTAAGGGTGGGACACGGACACGGAGCAGGCTACGTAAAAAAAAAGTAAACAAGGGTAACTCCAATCTGCCACCCCAGGATGGAGCCCTAGGGTGAATTCTTGAAAACGTATGTCCAACCAGTCATCCAGGGCTATGTTTTCATTCTACTCTAGCTCAGGGTGACTGGTTGGTTGGACATAGTCTTCCAATCTATTTCCCAAGGGTGTCAGATTGGATAACCCCAAAAAATTGCATACACAAGTTCAGCGTAAAAACTGAACTAAGCTACATAAAGTTTAGCGATTGCCTCTGCTGCCCATTCCCTGGACGATTATCCCTTATTCGTTTTTTTACGACACCCACGGGTAGAGATGGGGTAATGCTATTCTAAGCCGGCATCACACGGCTGTCATAATAATTAGTGTATAATGGTAACTCACGCCATGTTGGGCGGACAGACGATCTTCCTCTTGCCGCCGACCTTCATGCCGGCGACGCCCACGTCCCAGCCGCTGATCACCTCCTTGGCGCCCAGCCGGAACTTGAACCCGGGACCCTTCACGCAGTTGTCGAACATCTTGTTGTTCTGCTTCAGCCGGCCCTCGTAATACACCTGTTGTCAATAAATAACAAAGAAAAAAAAAATTATTTCAATGAAAAATCTTACAATATTTTCATACATTTGAAAAACTTTCATTTTGTCGCCAAATTAATAATTAACACGATTTTACAGCCTGTTCATTTTGCGAGCACACTACGTCAGCGAATGAATAAATGAATCCTAACATTAGAATTACTGGATTATTCTTAAACGGCCTTCGTAGTACACCTGAACACGAACGTCACATAAACAACAATTTTGGACAGTATTGTCAGTATTTAGCTGATATTTATCAATAGGCGCGTCCACACTGAGCGCGGCAAATTGCCGAGGCAGGGCATATGCGAGGCATACGCTCGGGTGGCAGGCGAGCCAAGTTCGGCCCATTTGGACGCTTAAATAAACTAACTAGAACCGAGGCAGCCGAGCACTCAAACGGCTCGGCCTGCGCCCGCTCGCCCGAGCATGACCTTGGGTGAGCCCGAGCGTATGCCTCGCCTCGGCAATTTGCCGCTCACCGTGTGGACGCGCCTAATGACTATTATATATAGAAAATCAATATCTGATAACTTGTAATAAGAATCAATCTGATGGCTATCATAGGGAATCACTATCTGATGATGGCTATCATAGGGAATAGGCGCGTCCACACCAAGCAAGCAGCCTCGCTCCCTCGCGAGCCAAACGACCAAAAAATTACGTGGCTCGCCCGAGGCAAAGCAAGGTCATGCTCGGGCGAACGCGCGCAGGCCGAGCCAAAATCAACGCGCCTCAGAAGTTTGCCTATTAATTCATTTAGGCGGCCAAATTGGACCGATCTTGCCTCGCCTATGCACGAGGGTATGCCGCGCGAGGCACTAAGTACCCGAGCAGCCTCGCGTAGTGTGGACGCACCGCACCTGAAGAACAATAATTTTATATGGGTTGTACTGACCATGACAGTCTTGCCGGGCTTGGCTGCAGGTCCGCTGCCAACCTTCAGATCCTCGATGAACACGCCCCCGCTGAGGGACTTCTTCTCCTTCTTGTCACCAGCCTCCTCTTTCACCTCCTTTTTCGCTTCCTTGTTTTTCTTTTCGGGCTTCTGGGCTTCCTGTTTCTCTTTCTGTAAATGAAGTAGAAAAAATTTATTGGTGTGATGATAATCATAAAGTTGTATACTTATAGTAAGTCAGATGATTTGGTTGAAAAACATGACAGTGTAAGTGCATTCACCCCAAATTATTGTTGTTTAAACTCTGCCCGGTTTGAGTGAAGTTTGAATGCTCTTGGATGTTATTTTAAGGACAAAATCGAGTAATGTCAGAGACATAATGTTAAATGAGCTGCAACCTGCATAAAAACTGCTCACTTGTTAACAGCCACCAACAGGAATGGCAGTCAGGGTTGCTGCTACTCTTGCAGACTGTAAAAAACTGCCAACAGGGCGTGCGCAGCCATACAGATGTAGCGACTCAAACGCGACGGCGACGGTTCGTCGCACGTATTTCGGTTGTAACATTACCATAGAGGTTTTTGTACCAAATAGCAAGTAAGATTTAAAAATGTATAAAAAAAAAGTTTGGTACCTTGGTGGCTGTTCCGTTGGTGAGCGGCTCCTTGCCCTCCTTCTTGAGCTTGGCCTTGAGCCGGCGGCGCGCGGACTTGCTCAGCTTGCTCAAGTCCGTGCTCTCCGCAGTCGTGTCCGCCTCGGCTTCCGACTCCTCTTCCTCCTCCGCCTCTTCCTCGTCGTCTGAGCCTTCCTCCTCCTCGTCCTCGTCATCATCGTCGTCTTCTTCTTCATCACTGCAGCATCAGAAGTATAGGTTATTAGAAATATAGGTTAACTTTAAAGACTTATGGATCATCAACTTTAGGTTGACTGTATAAATACAGATTAAATGCCGTGTGGCCAGCTAGGATAAGCATCACCCCATATATTTTCCGTGAGTACGCGACTAAGGGATTTGAGAGTTGATGTGTATTGCAATTTTAGGCGACAGGCTGACAACCTGTCACTATGGTGTACAGACTGTCAGACATGGTGTAAATGGCCGTTTTTATAGTCGTTTACACTCTACCCACCCTGCAAGGGATATAAACATGATGTATGTATGTATGTATGTGATTGTTCTATAAAAATAAGAATGCTAAAAAATACAAACATATTTGAGGCTTCATCATACCTGTCGGCCTCAGCTGATGTGTTCATTTTGAAGGACTCATCATTCTCGTCGGAGTCCATGTCTCCATCTAGGAGCTTCTTCAGCTGGTCTTCGTCATCCTCGTCATCTGAACTGTCTTCAGCTGCCTGCTTCTTGTCTTTCTGTTGGTGTCAAACATTTTGATGAGTAAGGTTTAACTATAAAACAGATGCAAAATGAAAGACATTAAATGTGGCAGAAATAGCCAAAAAATACAAAAAAGAGGAAAATATTGCTACTGAAGGTTAGCAGATGATTAATATAAACCTTTATAACAGGAGAAGATTGTATGTTTTGTATGTGATGGAGCTTTCCTACATTGGTTTTATGATATTTCTATAGACGAAACACACCAAATTTAGTTCAATAACTTTATATGGAAAAAACGCTCTTCTTCTTATTAACAAAAGTTGGTCAAGACATATTTGACACAATAGGGATGAGGTACATCACTACGCCTACTACTGCTAGTGTTGTGCCTGTATCACACATCCTCCTTTTTCAAAACAAACAATACATTTTTAAGTTACAGAGCAAATAAACAATATAACAAATAAAATATAAACATATCAAAGGTCCAGTCTCTTCGGCTTCCTCAAAGCTCTTCCATAGCGGCTTCTTGGAGTGCCGCCGCCACCGGTTGCATCAGCAGGTGTGTCGCTGGCAGGTGCGTCGCTCGTCACATCTTCTGCTGGCGCTGGATCATCTGGCGCTAAGTCTGGTACACTTTCTGATCGGGGCGAACGTGTAGTTGAAACTGACGGTGTCTGTGCATTTTCTGTAGGCACCTTTATGATCATCTGTCGGTTTCTACGCACTATCCCTCCTTCATCTGTCTCGATATTATAACTCCTCGGCTCTTCCCTTTTGTCTTTGACAGTGCCGTGCACTTGTTCAGTAGGTAGGTATACTCTATCTCCCGAGGATAGGTCTGGTAGTTCCTTAACTCTGTGTCTGGCGTCATGTATCAATTTTGCTTTGTCTCTTCTAGTACTCAATTTACGTCTGTACTCTTGGAGATCTGGGGTTTTAGGTTCCAGGTTCTCGTCACGTGTCTGTCGGTAAGGTAGTATTTAGTACTCTCGACATTAATACTTGTGATGGTGCGAGTCCAAGCTGAGTTGGTGTTGCTCTGTACATTAGTAATCCAAGATGTGGGTCTTCATTCTTTTCGAATATTTTTTTTATAATTTTGACACCTATTTCGGCCGCGCCATTGCTTTGTGGGAAATGCGGGCTGAAGTGATGTGTTCAAATTCCCATTTGTTTGCAAAGTCTTTGAATAATTGCGATGCGAATTGTGGTCCATTATCTGTTCTAAGTATTTTAGGAATACCATGTCTAGCCATAATGTTTTTCATGTGGTTTATTATAGCTGATGATGTTGTGGACTTTAAAGTTATAACTTCTGGGTAGTTAGATAATGTATCTCTGACCACTAGGTATTCTTTTCCTTTATAAGTACACAAATCTGCTGCTATGACTTCCCAGGGGAATTTTGGTATTTGTCCTGATATGAGTGGTTCAGGTCGTTGTACAGTTGATTCGATGCATGTCGTGCATTTCTCATTCCATGTTTTGATGTCATTGTTCATGTTAGGCCACCATATAGCGAGCTTTGCCCTATTCATGGCCTTTGTAATACTGGGTGTCCAGTGTGAAGCTTTCGAGCGTCTCTCTTTGTAGCTTCTTTGGTATTAATATTCTGTTATTGTATAGTATAAGTCCTTTCTCTGTTGTAAGATTTATTCTTTTCTCATAATATGGTTTCATTTCTTCTTCTATATTTTCTTTTGTCCATCCTTCTTTTATGTACCTGTAAACTTCCTTACATTCTTTGTCTTCTTCTTGTGCTCTCTTTATTACATTTAAACGTTGGTTCGAGAAGCTCGAAGATAACGAAGTGAAGATCGACATTACAGTGAGCTTGTCGTCGCTCTCGCTTAAGATATCAGTGTCTCTTTCTGTTTCAGCGACTGGTAGCGGTGCTCTTGACAGAAGGTCAGCTGTGTACATGTATTTTCCAGGTACGTGTACAATCTCATAGTTGTATGGAGTCATTCTCATCCTGAATCTTTGGAGTCTAGCAGGTAAGTCTGCTATCGGTTTAGAACCAAGTATAGCGATCAATGGCTTGTGGTCTGTTCTGATTGTGAAGCTTGGTAGACCTAGCAGGTACAGTCTGAATCTCTCGCATGCTGCAGTGACTGCTAATGCTTCTTTTTCAATCATCGCATATCTCTGTTGGGTTGGAGTAAGCGACGATGACCAAAAGTATACTGGTAACCATGTCTCGTTCTTTCCTTTCAGGTGTTTCTGCTCCAAGACTGCTCCCATAGCATATTGCGAAGCGTCTGATGTAACTCTAGTGCTGAGCTTAGGATTATAATGTGCCAGTTGTGGTGCTGATGTCATCAACTTCTTTATTTTATTGAATGCTTCAGTATGCTGGCTTTCCCATTTCATGTCAGATTCTTTTTTTAAGAGGTCACGTAGGGGTTTAGTGATCTCGGCTAAGTTTTTTATAAACTTCAGGTTTTGGTTTACAGCTCCTAGGAAACTTCTTAATGCTGTGATGTCTTTCGGTATGGGCATGTTGACTATAGCTTCAATTTTACTGTGCATGGGTTGGATTCCATTTTCAGTCACAGTGTGCCCTAAGAATGTGCACGTGTTAGTTCTAAATATACACTTGTCTTTGTTTAGAGTAACTCCGGCTTTGTTGAGGGCTCTCAGTACTTCTCTTAAGTTTGCATCATGCTCCTCTATGTTCTTGCCATAGACCAGTGTATCATCAACCAGATTTACACATCCTTTTAATCCACTTAGTATTTGCGACATCTTCCTTTGAAATATATCACTGGAGCTTTTCATTCCCATTGGCATTCTATTGAATCTGTACCTACCGATCGGGGTAATGAATGCTGTCAGGTCTTTGCACGAATCGGCAAGTTCTACCTGGAAGTAGCCTTTCAGGGCATCTATTTTGGAGAATACTTTCGCTTCGGCTAACTGCGCGAGGCATTCTTCGACGGTCGGTAGTGGATGAAATTCTCTTAGTACTGCTTTATTAAGCTCAGTATAGTCTACTGTTATTCTTACTTTGTCTTTGCCTGGAACTTCAGATTTGGTGACTATTGGTACCATCGGTGCACACCACAGGGTTGGATGTGTTATAGGCTCGATCACACCCATATCTTTTAGTTCATTTATGGCTTTTTCGACTTTTTCTTTTATAGGAACTGATATATTTCGTGGGGCTGACACTGCATAGGGTATGGCATCTTCTTTTATTTGTATGTTGTATTTGCCTTCCATGGTGCCTAGTCCTTGAAATACTTGTGAGAATTCATCTTCAGGTTTAAGCTCACTTGACACTTGCATAACTTGGGCTTCTTCATGCCACTTGATAATGCCAAAGGCGTCACATTCCGTTAGTCCTAATAATGGAGTTTCTTGGTCTTTCAGTATGTAAATATCAGTTGCTTTAGTGCGTCCTTGCCATGTCATTTTCACATTTCGGCATACGCCTCTTCCTGGTAGCAACATTTTACACGGGCCCCAAAGTTTTTCGTCAACGGGCATTGGATCAGGTAAGTTTAATAATTTGTGCAGTTCAGGGCTGATAACAGTATCGGAGGCCCCTGTATCTACTTTAAATCTGACAAACTGATCGTTTGCCTTGATATCGACAAACTTGGCTTTATTTTTCTTGTTCAATACGGAATCTATCTTTCTATCTATAGTTCCGAAGAAAATTTCGTCCTCGTCATCCCGAATTTCGACTTGATGGACGTTTCTCGGTGCTCTCCCCTCTTTTTTCGATTTATTATACCGGCAGACTGTCATCCAATGGCCTTTTATACCACAGGTCTTACAAGTTGAATTTGCAGCCCCGCATTCGGCGAATCTGTGTTTGGGGGTCTTGCCGCACTTTCGGCATGGTCCTTCGTCATTTTCGTATTGTTTAGGTTTATTCCACCTCTTTTGGACTTGGTGCACTTCGGCTTCGGTACTGCCGTGGGCTTTTTGGTTTAGTAGCCCCATGCCTGCTTCTACTACTTCGGCATGTCGCACTCTATTTATCACATTTTGAAGTGTCGGTTCCTCTTGCTTGTTTTGAATCTGCTTTGATAGCTCGTGATTTTTCATCCCCGCTACGATGCGGTCGCGGACTAGCTCGTCCTCTAAGCTTCCATATTCACATTTTTTGCCTAGTTTATGCAAATCGGTTATGAAATCGTCCGCAGTTTCATCTTCTTTTTGAACTCTTTGGTTAAATTGAGCTCGGGCGTACATTTTAGTTTTCTTCGTAATGTAATACGACTCGAATTTGGCTTTGACTGTGTCGTAGTTACTCATTTCTTCCTTAGTGAGTTTTAGCGACGAAATTATGTCGTTTGCCTTGCTGCCCATGAGGTATAGTAATGAGTTTACCTGAGTTTCGGCCGGCATGTGCTTGAGTTTAGTTGCTTCTCTATATTGCTCAAAGCGAGTTATCCATGCAGTCCAATCGCTACCTTTGAATGAGAACTGTTGCGGAGGTGGTGTAGATATTCCTGCTGCTATAGGATGCCGTGACTCTTCGGTGAGCCGCTTTATGGCTTCTTGCTGCAAGCGCATCTGCTCCCGCAGTTTATTCAGTTCTTCCTCCATTTGGGTTCCTTATGCTGTCACCATGTATGTTTTGTATGTGATGGAGCTTTCCTACATTGGTTTTATGATATTTCTATAGACGAAACACACCAAATTTAGTTCAATAACTTTATATGGAAAAAACGCTCTTCTTCTTATTAACAAAAGTTGGTCAAGACATATTTGACACAATAGGGATGAGGTACATCACTACGCCTACTACTGCTAGTGTTGTGCCTGTATCACACAAAGATTAAGTTTAATAATGGAGCTATAGAAATAATTAGCAATTCAGTGTTGGTTACAGTTTGAGAATTATTCCTACCCCACAAGTACTGCATGATAGAGGCATGATCATAGTAGGTGTAAAACACAACAAAACGGGTATGTACATACACATACACAAAATATACCTAAATCAGTACATGTACAGTTTGTTTATAACAAACCTTAGCCTTCTTAGCATTAGTGTCATTGCTATTCTCCAGTTTCCTCTTGTTCTTGGGCTGCACCAGCTCCGGAGCCTCATCCTCATCTTCTTCCTCTTCCTCATCATCAGAAGGCTCCTCCTCAAACTCAGGGTCCAGGTAGCCTGTCAGGTGGACGTTGCATTTACCTGAAAGAGAAAACATTTGGAATGTAATAATTTTGACTGAAGGGCAAGGTTATTTGGGGGATGCAGTCCAATGTATAATTGGCTTCAACATCTTGCTAGATCCAGAAGTTATGCTGGGATGTTGTGCTTGGGAGAGTATTTCACAAACCTTTTAGAGCTTCAAATGGGCTTCAACTTTTTGAGCATCTTCTTGTAATTAATTAGGTATTACATACATGACCTGAATGCTCTTAGCATAAAAATAAAAATTATTAGACAGCTATGGAACCAGGCTAATCAAGAAAAAATTCAAGAAGAGCACTTGATTGGCACCTTTTATCCAAATAATTTTTTCTTCATCACCTTGAAGTAGAATATTTTCATCAGATTTATATATTATTTGTAGGGAAAATACAAATATAATAATTACCATTTGTCAAAAAGGAGACTGAATCGCCAGCCTTGAAATACAGATCTAAGGGCACTT
The DNA here is from genome assembly GCA_024500475.1 of Phthorimaea operculella. Classification (NCBI taxonomy): domain Eukaryota; kingdom Metazoa; phylum Arthropoda; class Insecta; order Lepidoptera; family Gelechiidae; genus Phthorimaea; species Phthorimaea operculella. Next base: position 3,525,084 of record JANFCV010000002.1, on the reverse strand, counting down.
GGATCATCTGTTTCTTCTGTAATGTGCATACAAGGAAGTTCTTGCCGTCAACGACCACCATGACCTGGCACGGCTCGTTGTCGCCTGTGGAGATGTCCATCGCTGCTTGGGAGATGTGGAACGGTTTCTCCACCACTTGGGTGTACCGTTTGTTAGGTTCCATTATCAGTCCTGGAAAGTAAAGTTGCATTTTATTATACCTACAGGTAAATAGTAAAATAGAGGCTCCTGTCCAGCAAGAATGTTGTACCCGATACCTGATGTAGTAGTAGTAGCATCAGTATCATAGAAATAATGGACTGTTCATTTTATTAGATTTGAAAAAATATCTGTATTCTCTGACCAGCCTAAGACATGGTATGGACAAACCTTATAGGTGATATTACCATATTCTATGTATGCATACCCCTGGATCACAGACATAGGATGATGGAAAATGGTTTTGTACACAAAGTTACTGTGACCAGCAATTTTCGAGTGAATGAACTTGAGCTGGTGTTCATAAAGCCAGGTATTCATTCGGGACAAAATCCCTGATACTTTGTATCATAGACAATGTTTATGGACAATGTCCCGAATGTGTACGCTTTTTTTCGGGGATTTTGTTCGGGGACATTGTTCAAAACACGTCCACATTGGGAACATTCTCCTGATACTTTGTGTCATATACAAAGTTCCTGGGATTTTGTCCCCAATGAATACCCGCCTTGAATAAGAACAATAAGTAGGTATGTACGTTGCGTGGACAAAGAATTGCAGTGGAACTTGCAACCAGCTTGGTCGAATATAATCTTGACATTCAAGGTACACGAGACATAGAACCAGAGCAAAAACTTGTTAGTCAACAAATAGATAAACGATCTTTCTAATCAAGATGCGCATGCAGCAGTTGAAGACCAAATTAGTTCGCAAATTCATAAATTCAGAGGTGGGTAACACGTGGTGGCGGTTATGCCGGGTGGCATATAAAACAATAAATTCTTACCCCAAAACATCTTGAATGCAGTATTTGTTCCGTTTAAAGTTTAAGCTGCAAATTTATCACCGAAATGTGATCTCCACTGACTTTTTTTTGACTGAATTTCAATTCACAACGTGGAAACAAGACCGCGCGGCAAAAATCAACCTCGACAACCAAAATGGGGAAAGTCATAGACTATAGAACTTTGACATTAGAGCTCGGTGTTGCCAAAATTATTTTAAAGGCTGGAACACACCAAGAGCGAGTGCGGCGCAGAACGCCGTGTCTCAACAGTCAACACCATGGTGTGTGCTGCACTGCAAATCAAATAAGCAATTATCGTAGTACTTTTGACAGCCACATTACAGATCGTGCTACCTGCCTGGAAGTACATATTCAAAAAGTGCATGTGCACTCCGAAGCAAGGACGCAAGCTTCCACAACAACTTGTCGCTGAAAGCGCACGAGTGCCAATAAGACCAACGTATTTATTTTATTTGGCAACACTGGTTCACCATCACCACGAAACCATAGACAATTTAGTTTCTTTTCTGTCAACTGTCAAAAGGCGAAAGTTGCTTCAACCATGGTAATTTTGATAATTTTAAATAAAATCCGTGATAATCTCGCCAATCTCTGTTACAAGTTATCGAACAAATCATCTAAAGTGTGAAGTGATAGAAACTGTGCTATTAGACATGTGTATTTACTTCGTAACCTCTTCACCTTCCAGGGTCGTGTACGAACCAAGACCGTCAAGAAGGCGGCTAAGATCATCATTGAGAAATACTACACTAGGTTGACTCTGGATTTCGACACCAACAAGAGGATATGTGAGGAAATCGCTATCATTCCAACCAAGCCTCTTCGTAACAAAATCGCTGGGTATGTACCGATTGTTTATATGTTTTGACTACGTACATTTAGGTTAGAGTGCACACAAGAAGGCTGGCTCATATTAAGTTCCATTGCAATTACTGGCTTATATTATCCTGACGCTGATTCTAGCAGGCGCTAGGAATGTATTCGCAATGCCCAAGCGTTTCCTCAATTTAGGTTATAATTATGAATGAGTCAGTGACCCTATTACCAACTTTTGGCTATATTAAAATCAGTCTGGTATACCATTCTGTAATATACTCTTTTGTAAGGTATGACCTAATCTATGAAACTCATATTTTTCAGGTTTGCCACCCACTTGATGAGGCGTCTCAGACACTCCCAGGTGCGTGGAATCTCCATCAAGCTCCAAGAGGAGGAGCGTGAGAGGCGCGACAACTACGTGCCCGAGGTGTCCGCCCTAGAGCACGACATCATCGAGGTAGACCCAGACACCAAGGACATGTTGAAGATGCTCGACTTCAACAACATCAATGGTCTCCAGCTGACTCAGCCAGCCACACAGGGAGGCTATGGTGGCAGACGTAATTAAGGATAATAAACTTTAAAAAATATTCTCTGGTTTTATTCTAAGTAATCAATTTGTTCCTAAGATAGCCTGTTCCTTGTAGGTATTCATTATTAAACCTACAGTCTATTAAGTTAAAACATTGGCTAAAACTATAATTTTCACAGATAAGTGAAGTAGTTCTTGGTCGGAAGATAGCTTAGTCTGCTCGGATTAGACTACCTAGTAAGTAAAATAACTTGAGACAGCTTCCAATAGAATCCTGGAGATCATTTTCTGAAGTTGTGGCTGTCTGTAGTAACTAGTTCTAGCATTTTTAAATGTCAGGGTGTGTATAGATTTGAGTAGTAAATAGTGCATCGTGTCTTCGAGCAACGCATCTTCCATCCTCCAAGGCAGCGTGTGATACAAGCACAATAATTTTGTGCTCTACTAGCGATAATAATCCCAGTCTTTCACATGCGAAAAATCAAAAATAGAGCCCCAGATTTCATGAAATCGATTTTGTAGGTATCGATGTTTTTTCTCGATATCAGTCGATGACCTTTTGCGTTCGGATACAATAGAAAAAAGGAGAATATATAAATTTGCCTCAGAATACACAGTCTTAAATAAAGACTTATTTTGGGCTCTCATTGACCTCATTTTCATCTCAAAATCAGTTTTTGTTGTTTACATGTACGTTATTAAGATTTTAATGCATTTCGAAAGCATTTTAATGGTTTCAGTAAGTTACTAGATCCAATTCCTTGTGCGCTACTAAAATCGCTAAGGCCAATTTGACATTTCTATAACCGTTTGCTATTCTACACGTAACTGTCAAATTCAAATGACAGCATTATAATCTCTAAAATACTTAAAATTAAGTGACAGCGCTAAACTTAGCTTTAGCCGATTAGTGCTATTCCACGGCGCACAAATTTAAGCATTTTAAAAATTTAAAACTGCTAAGATCGCTAATCTTAGCGGCCACTAAAAGGTCCTCTTAAAAATAATACTGTCAGAACATCTCAAAATGGGTGGGGTTTGGAGTGATTTGTGTAATTATTCGTCACATCAGAAAGTTCAAGAGTGGAAAAAAGGTGATCGGGATTTAAAGTGTCACCGGGTAGGAAAGTTTAAGAGTGAAAACAATTTAATCGGGAGGTTTTAGAGTGTCACCCGGTAGTATAGCCGAAGAGTGGAAACAATTTGATAGGGAAGTGTCCCCGGGAAGTAAAGTTTAAGAGTGGCAACAGATTTAAAGGTAATAGAGTGTCACCCAGTAGTATAGCCGAAGAGTGGAAACAATTTGATAGGGATGCTTTAGAGTGTCCCCGGGAAGTAAAGTTTAAGAGTGGCAACAGATTTAAAGGTAATAGAGTGGCACCGGGTCAGAACGTTTTAAATTAGCACCTAGTCAGAATGTTCTAGAGTGGGGCCGGGTTGTTAGGTTCTTAAGTGGTGGAACCAAAGGTGGTACAGAAGGATTTTGAGTGTCACCGAAAATAAAAATATTTTTACCAGTTACAGATTTTTTCATTTATTACTAAAATTTATCTTTTTTTTAAAATTGCAACACTGAATTTAATAACGTCAAAATCAAATTATAGTCCTGTCAAAAACCTTTGTTTAATTTTCTAAAACAGGGCTTTCGTGGAATAGCACAACTTAAAATTGCTAATTTTAACCATTTTAACTTAGTGATTTTAACTTTAGAGATTTAAAATGGCTAACCTGTAGAATAGAGACCATTGTCTATTTGTAAGTTGTTAAAATTTGATCCCAATTCCTGTGTATCCAAACGTTTTAATTGTTTTCGATTGCTTGTGCTTGTCCTCGGAACGAGATTCACCAGTCGAAAAATTATGTTTGACGTTCTTGTTCATTTTCTGGCCAAGAGGTTGCTGTGCTAACGTCTGTTTTACTTCTAGGAGTAATTTACCAATTCTATCTGGAATTGGGCATTCGTAGCATGCAGAATGGAATGTCCACATTTGTTAGATAACGTCAAGACGGATGGCGTTCTCGTCGCTGCGGACTCGACGATCACAAAGAACTTCAGTTGTTCAGGTAATAAATAGTTTTGTTTTATGAAATAACACCTACTGGATTTGGGTCGCCAATCAGCCTCAGATAGTTGTCGCATCGCATCTCGCAACGGGAGGTTAGATTTGGAAAATCAATACAGCGAACGAACTATTATAATCAGCTGTTTGAGGGGAGAGGGAGGGGGGAGGCGTGGATGACCGTGACTCGGTGTCGCGTCGCGATCTGACGCGTCGCGTATTAATGCTAAACCACATCTTAATGGGAGACTATTTTGGGATGCGCGGCTCGATGGTATGGCGTGGCTAGTGCGGCATCAAGAGGCCTCACAGCGAAAGCTACACGTTACGTCGAACTTCCGAAACGTTCGCACCAAATAGAATGAGTCATTAATCAAATCACGCCACTTACGCTATTTACGCAGTACATAAGCCTTCCTGGCATGCTATTTATTCAGCCACTCTCTTGAGACCTACAGATTTTCTGCTAGACAAAACTTTTATTTATCAACTTTGCAGATAAGAATAAGTCTGCATGGAAAATAACTCTTAACTAGCTAGATTATTACAGTCCCTCAATATCAATTTGAGCCAAATAAGCATGACGTCTGTGATGCAGATAGATACCTAAATAATTTACAAGTTAGGTTGCTGTTTCTACCTAGAGCATTTTCCATGTTATTCTGAATCCCAAACAAATCTATGTATGTATTGTAATGTAAACACATAAATAAAACATACAAACAAGCTATTTTCAGGAATGAGATAAAATGGATTTAGTGTATGGTGTAGGTAGACCAAGTTGTTTTAGACAAATAGAGCGCCTGGATGCCTGTATGACAAATTCAAACTTTAATTATTAAACTTTTAATTCCTGTGTAATACTGTGTATGTACATAATTCAGCAAAGCATGATGACATAAAATAACATTGAGTGTGTTAAAAAGATTTAAAAATGTAAATTAGATACCTAATATGCATAAATATACTAATATTCTAGTTTATTGCCATGAATTATAATAAATCAGATCAAAACAAGGCAAAAATTACACAATAAAGTAATGAAGAAGCTTCTAAAATCATAAACCTACTTCCATCTTTCAGAATGCTCTACAAAAGATCAGAACTGGCTATGTCTGCAATGCGGTGCTGTGAACTGTGGCCGCTATGTCAACGGCCATGCCAAGTTACATGCGGAGCAGAGTGGCCACCAGGTCTGCATGAGTTGTGAGGTCTTCTCTGTCTACTGGTAAGATAACTGGCTTGTTATAACCATTTCTCATTTTATTCAGTAACTGTAAGATTTCCAGACATAGTCATAAATTATTTAACCTGCATAAATCTAATCTAAATGCCAATGCGGCTGTATAAATGAGTTATTGACATTGTATAACAAGTCATGGCCAGTTTAGTGTTCATCCATATTGGTATTTAAAAATCAAATGGATTGATTTGTAGTATGGTCAACTAAAAATGAAGTTTTTCGAGTTTTTCCATGATATTTTTAACTACGAAAGTTGCTTTTGTCTGGCAGTGGGTTATTTTTTATTAGTATTAATAATTAATAATTGATATTTTTCTTCTTTCAGCTATAAGTGTGATGATTATGTTTCAAATGACACTGAAGCAGATGCAGTAAATAAAATACGCCAGTATGTTATGAGTATCAATAAAACTGATGAAGAGAATGGCAATATTGATCCAAGTGAGAACAGTAAAGACGGAACAGAGTCCTATGTATCAGGGCAAAATGAGCCTTCTTCACCTAGCAATAAAGATGATATAAGCGTGGATATAACACCAAGTACTGCTAGCTCATTTAGTGAAGTGTCTGTTGTTCTTTCAGCAGATAATATTCTTAGTAAAGCATCTAAAAGTGCTAAGGTAATAATAAATTAATTATTTATAAAACTAAAAGTAGGGTTGATATGCTATGTCTAAACCAGTTTTTTATATCACTCCTGATTTTAGTAAGGTAAATGTAGAAATATTGGAGCAAAATCTTTATATTTCAAGTATAAACCAAAATTGTTTGGTGACTTGTAAATGTTTTAAACTAATACATGTATCCTATTCAAAGTATTCATGTAGTAATGTTCATGTAGTAACACACATTTATTTATTAAATCAAACAGTATTTCAACAGTATTTAGTTTACACAGTAAATTATGGTTATCAAATTTTTTTTTTCTTTTCTATAATACTGGGTGCGAAGTTAGCTTAGAAAATTTCACTTATATGGGCTATTTTACTCTTTAAATATTTCCAGAATTCTTATTTTATAGCATACTTTGTTTGTTGTATTTCAGACACCTGAAGAGCCAGCGCGTAGTCTACGACCGCGCTCACGCAAGAGATCTCACTCAGAAGACAGTAGTTCTACAGAAAACAATTCATCGCAAACTAAGAAAGAAAAGAAACCTTCCCCTTGCAACGGCAAAACGCAACGGGATAAGAAAATTGTAGGATTAAAAAATTTAGGCAACACATGTTTTATGAATGCTGTACTGCAAAGTCTAAATAATATTCAGGAGTTTAGTTGTTATTTTAGTCAGTTGCCTTCGCTTGAAATGAAGACGAATGGTAGAAAAGTGTATCATTCGCGGAGCTACACGAGACAGAGCGAGGTGGAAGTAGTTATGGCTGAAGAATTGAGGAAGGTTCGTGGCTTTTTTTTATTTTTATTATTTTTTTACGGTGACATTGAGTCGCATATTTTCAGAATAAAAAACAGGACAGGTAAAATAGTATTCTGTAAGAGCAAAACTTGAAATACATAATTCATTTTCTCTGGAAGTACATGATGTGTTGTTTTCTTCTATTTTTATCCAGCAGCTTAGTTTTAAAAATCTAAATCCTACGCATAAAATCAACGCATCATTTTTTCTTTGTAAAGCTGAGACAGAGTGATACCTACCTATTTCTAGCGTCATGTTTCAATTTGATGATTCAGGCTCATCTTATGTATTTTCGCGGTGGTTTATCGTATAACATGTTTATTGTATGACACAATATTCTGTCCACCAGGTGCTAATAAACCTGCGCAGCGGTTGCGCGAAGGGGTCGGGCGGCGCGATCTCCCCGGAGTATCTGTTCCACGTGATCTGGAAGGTGGTCCCTCGCTTCCGCGGCTACCAGCAGCAGGACGCGCACGAGTTCCTCAGATACATGCTCGACAGGTAAAGAATAAGTAGCAGTGTAAAAAAAAAATACAGGCGTGAGCAGAAACTGGTTTCCTCTGCACCGTAAATGTCAAAAGTCTATGATATATTTGTCTATGAAAAGTTGGGATTACTTAAAGTACTATTATAATTTTCATAAACAGATAATAAAAACATTGACAAAGTTAGCGTAGGCCGGGACGACCGTGGGGTAATGTCCCACTGCTCTGCCAACTGAGGCGCCTGCCTGACCGAATGTTTATATGGTGGCCACGTCAATACCCACCGCGCCCAAGTAAAATCTCGGATGGGGCAGCGGATGACCTAACCGATGCTGGTGAATACGTCCTGCGAGCGAAGCGAGCTCGGTATTATTTTATGAATAAGCGAGGCAGATAAATAAATACGTCTTACAAATTCTTTGTCGGCTGGTAGGTAAATGTTTATAATTATTATTTTCCAAGAACAAAATATCGATAAATAAACAAATCTCACTAAAACAGACCCGGAAGGAACCTTGGTGCAGAACCCCGCCCTGAATGGTTCCTCGTGCAGCACATAGCGCTGGCAATCCAACGTGGAAACGGGGCCAGCGTTATGGGCATATTTTTGCACTGCACGGGGATCTATTTGGGGCGGTCTTGTTGACTGAAGCTAAACTGGTTCCGTTGTAGATTTTTGTTTAATGTCGTTACAGACTTCACACGGAGCTGTTGCAGCTGCTGCCGCCCGAGCGGGAGTCGCCGGGCGCGCGCTCGGCTTCCATTGTGACAGCGGTTTTCGGCGGCACGCTGCAGAGTGAGGTAAAGTGCAGGAATATGGAAGATGAAGAGTGCAGAGAGAGAAGAGATGCAGAGTGAGATATGGAAGGAGCTCGTTACCTTTACATAAATGTGTATGGGAGTACCCACTTAAGTTACGGAAGTTGTAGAACCGATGCCCTTTAGTTACTTTCAATACCGTATTTAAAAAATCCATGTATCTCACACGGATTTATTAGAAAACTAGCTGGTGCCCGCGAACTTCGTTTCGCCAAGGGAAGTTTTTGAGCCAACGGAATCCGCACATCATGCTAAACAAATTTTTCATTACAGACATTTTCGTATCTCTAAAGGGCGCCACACACAGGGCGCGCATGCGTGACGTGCACGTCATCACGCGCGTAGAGATAATCAGGGTGTCACGTACCAACATTTTCGTGGAATGCCCTAGGCATTCATGCTCATTGACACACGGGGACGAAAGTTAGAGAGATTACTCTTTTTTTGGTTTAAATTCAAATACATGAATATCTGTTTCCTTCAATTCCAGGTGCGGTGCTTAGCTTGCGGCACTGAGAGTAAAAAATTGGATCCGTTCCTGGACCTCTCCCTGGAACTACCGGACGCGAGCAGGCACGAGGAGCCCGTGCCGCTCACCGACTGCCTACAGAGCTTCGTACAGGTAATTCAACCAATCTTCTTCAGTCGTATTGGACACCGTGTTTTTCTACCCGTGGCTGCCTTAAAAGGCGACTAAGTATGGATTTAATGAATTGGCAGCAGCGTGAACATCTACATCTTTGCACTGCGCTTGCCAATCCGCCTACCAAGCATACAATTGCACTACTGTGGCTATAGTACAAGTTGACTGTTGTGGCTTTAGTAGTAATTAGTGTTGGACACCTAGTCGACGTGTGATCCGGTGAACCCGGTCTCAACTTTTAAATCGCCTCACAACGACAGCAGTCTATGTTATCATAGCCGGGATCAACGGCTTATCATACTTTCAGAAATGCTCTTTTCAGGGTTTCGTATCTAAAGAGGTGGCCCATGCAGACAGACAAATTATGATTTACCAAAACACAAAAATACTAACTTTCTCCAGGTGGAAGAGCTAGCGGACACGGAGCGTTACTTCTGCAGCAGCTGCAAGTGCAAGCAGAAGTCCACCAAGCAGTTCCGGATCCGGCGGCTGCCAAATGTACTGTGTCTGCACCTCAAGCGCTTCCGGTGGCATAACAACTATAGGTACATGTAAGATAACTTCCTTTTCTTTTATTTTGACTAGATTATTATACTACATGTTAGGAAAAATGGACTGGAAATTCCATCCGTTTTCGTGGCCCAAGTCATATTGAATGTAGGACACGAGAATATTTTATGTTCAACTAGAGGACAACCAACCTAGCGGTTTCGCTCACCGGTAACCGTTTTCCCAGGAGAAGATGTTTTCCCAGGGCAAAAAGTAGTGTAGTAAAGTAACAGTAGGACTAACGTGGCTTTCTAAATATGAAAGATTTTATGATTTCGGTGCGATGTTACAAATGTGTTAAAACATACATGCAATAATGCAAATTATTCCACTTTGTACTTTTAGAATAGGTTGAAAGTAGTGCTAGTGCTGAAAGAGATTCCCTGATGAATTATGCTAAACAAATCCATCTTCGATCCAACAAGTTGAGCTGTTCAACTGTTGGGTTTTTTAAAGATCTTAAATCCACTAGTCTACTTATAAGTCCCATCCTAATGTAATGTAAAACAAACTAAACCTGTTTGTATAAACGTATTTTATACTACACCTGCATAGTAATTTACTTATAGCTTTACACTTTATAGGGCGGAACGTTAGTCATTGTTCAACGTACAAATTAGCGGGAGGGAATTAACCATACAAATCACTTTCCTCCCGTGGTAGTTTTTACCGAATTTAGTACAGTTGATAGGGTAGGTGAACACAAGTTGATCAGTTGTGAAGTTGTCATTAAGAAGTTGTCCAGTTTTATAAATTGTACAGTTTTTAAAGTTGTTCAGGTGTAAAAGTTGTTCAGTTTCATAAGTTGTTCAGTTTTGTAAGTTGTTCAGTTTTGTAAGTTGTTCAGTTGTATAAGTTGTTCAGTTTTGTAAGTTGTTCAGTTTCATAAGTTGTTCAGTTTCATAAGTTGTTCAGTTTTGTAAGTTGTTCAGTTGTGTAAGTTGTTCAGTTTTGTAAGTTGTTCAGTTTTGTAAGTTGTTCAGTTTTGTAAGTTGTTCAGTTTTGTAAGTTGTTCAGTTTTGTAAGTTGTTCAGTTTTGTAAGTTGTTCAGTTTTATAAGTTGTTCAGTTTTGTAAGTTGTTCAGTTGTGTAAGTTGTTCAGTTTTGTAAGTTGTTTAGTTTTGTATGTTGTTCAGTTTTGTAAGTTGTTCAGTTTTATAAGTTGTTCAGTTTTATAAGTTGTTCAGTTTTATAAGTTGTTCAGTTTCAAAAGTTGTTCAGTTTCAAAAGTTGTTCAGTTTTGAAGGTTGTTCAGTTTTAAAAGTTACTGAATTAAAAAATTACGCCGTTTGCATGTGAGAGTTTGGAAATGTGTACCTAGGTAGTTTATTTTTTGTGGATGTTTCAACTCACCCCGCGGCTGTTACAACTGACCCCGCAGGTGTAGTATAAAGCACTATGTATTACTCGGAAGAAAGCCCGACTACAAACTCGTGTGTATTGAGGCCCTCAGCTGCGCTTCGGGCCTCAAACTACACCCTCGTTAGTAATCGGTTTCTTTCTACCCGCGTAAACAATGTACTATTCTTTCTTTTAAAGTTCACTTCCGATCCTTTCCAAATTTTGAATGTGGCTGGTCTAGCGGGACTAAAACATACACTAAACTTGTCATTCCAGGAACAAAGTGGACACCTCTATATCATTCCCTCTGGAAGCGCTGGACATGTCCGGTTTCGTGCCTGGTGACGTCAGAGACACGCGGCGCGCTAGGAAAGCCTCGTCCCTGTATGATCTAGCCGCGGTCATCGTGCACCACGGCACTGGGTGAGTCACTAAGCGGACAGTCACAAAGTGGACAGTCACATAATGGACAGTAACAAAATGGTTAGTAACTAAAGGGGCAGTTACATTATGACTGTAACAAAATGGACAGTAACAAAATGGACGGTAACAAAATAGACAGTAACAAAAGGGACAGTAACAAAGTGGACACATCTATATCATTCCCTCTGGAAGCGCTGGACATGTCCGGTTTCGTGCCTGGTGACGTCAGAGACACGCGGCGCGCTAGGAAAGCCTCGTCCCTGTATGATCTAGCCGCGGTCATCGTGCACCACGGCACTGGGTGAGTCACTAAGCGGACAGTCACAAAGTGGATAGTCACATAATGGACAGTAACAAAATGGACAGTAACTAAAGGGGCAGTTACATTATGACTGTAACAAAATGGACAGTAACAAAATGGACACATCTATATCATTCCCTCTGGAAGCGCTGGACATGTCCGGTTTCGTGCCTGGTGACGTCAGAGACACGCGGCGCGCTAGGAAAGCCTCGTCCCTGTATGATCTAGCCGCGGTCATCGTGCACCACGGCACTGGGTGAGTCACTAAGCGGACAGTCACAAAGTGGACAGTCACATAATGGACAGTAACAAAATGGACAGTAACTAAAGGGGCAGTTACATTATGACTGTAACAAAATGGACAGTAACAAAATGGACGGTAACAAAATAGACAGTAACAAAAGGGACAGTAACAAAGTGGACACATCTATATCATTCCCTCTGGAAGCGCTGGACATGTCCGGTTTCGTGCCTGGTGACGTCAGAGACACGCGGCGCGCTAGGAAAGCCTTGTCCCTGTATGATCTAGCCGCGGTCATCGTGCACCACGGCACTGGGTGAGTCACTAAGCGGATAGTAACAAAATAGACAGTCATTTAGTAACAAAATGGACAGTAGCAAAATAAACAGTAACAATAAAGACAGTAACAAAAAGGCCAGTAACAAAATGGACAGTAACAAAATGGACAGTAACAAAGTGGACAGTAACAAAATGGACAATAACAAAATGGACAGTAACAAAATGGACAGTAACAAAAAGTATAGTATCAAAATGGACAGTAACAACATGGACAGTTACAAAGTAGACAGTAACGAAATGGACAGTAACAAAATGGACAGTAACAAAAAGTATAGTAACAAAATGGACCGTAACAAAATGGACAGTAACAAAAGGTACAGTATCAAAGTGGACACCTCTATATCATTCCCTCTGGAAGCGCTGGACATGTCCGGTTTCGTGCCTGGTGACGTCAGAGACACGCGGCGCGCTAGGAAAGCCTCGTCCCTGTATGATCTAGCCGCGGTCATCGTACACCACGGCACTGGGTGAGTCACTAAGCGGACAGTCACAAAGTGGACAGTCACATAATGGACAGTAACAAAATGGACAGTAACTAAAGGGGCAGTTACATTATGACTGTAACAAAATGGACAGTAACAAAATGGACGGTAACAAAATAGACAGTAACAAAAGGGACAGTAACAAAGTGGACACATCTATATCATTCCCTCTGGAAGCGCTGGACATGTCCGGTTTCGTGCCTGGTGACGTCAGAGACACGCGGCGCGCTAGGAAAGCCTCGTCCCTGTATGATCTAGCCGCGGTCATCGTGCACCACGGCACTGGGTGAATCACTGAAACTAGTGTTGACGGACTATCGGTAGTACTACTACCCACTTTGCTATCCATTATTCAAATTCAGGATTTAATGCCCCATTTAAACCTGAGCGGTGTCCGCACGATGCGTGATTTGTGATATCCTGATTGGTACAGAATGTTTAGCGATTGAGTTCCGCTACCTACATAGGTACCGCACGGATACCGCTTAGTTTCGGGCCTCTAAGCTTAAAAGTAGAGCGAAGCTTGGTAACAAATTTTCCTGCCAGGCAATTTTTCACTTTTCTTAGGCGCCGGGCCGTATATTTCTGTTTATTTCTTGAATTTATCTTTCAAAATCATGTGCCAACTGATGGCTGGCTCCTGGCGGGCCAATTCAAATGCTTCGTGGCCCGCGGGCCTTGGAATTGGCTGGATGGGCTAGATAGAGTATCCACCAAGTTAACAGTGACCGTCTTTCCAGCGCGGCGTCGGGCCACTACACGGCGTACGCGATCAACTCGGACCAGTGGTTCCACTTCAACGACCAGACCGTGCGCCCCGCCGCCGCCGACCTGGTCGCCTCCTGCAAGCCCTATATACTGTTCTACATCCGCCGCGAACTTACCCTCCCCCCCTCTCCCTCCCACCACCCGCCGGCTACGTGACGGCTTCAAAAACAACTCTGTGTCTACGAGGTAAGGAGGCTGTGACGTATCGAGAGATAGCTGGCGTCGTGATAAGCTGGTTCACATAAGAAGGGGACCCGAAATGGCAACATAATTGTTGACATCTTGCTCAAATATCATGTAATATGAAAAGGACGCAAACAATAATGTTGCCATTTCGGGTCCCCTTATTTGTGAACCGGGAAGTAGTTACATTCGTTTTAAAACACAGTCTTCTGTAGGTCTCTCAAACTTTGGCCGTTTTTTACATCCGCCGACCTCGTGGCCTCCTGCAAGCCCTACATACTGTTCTACATCCGCCGGGAACTTACCCTCCCCCCCTCCCCGTCCCACCACCCGCCGGCCACGTGACGGCTTCAAAAACAACTCTGTGTCTTAGAGGTAAGGAGGCTGTGACGTATCCAGGAGATAGCTGGCGTTGTGTCATTGAAAGCGCGCCACACACCGTATCCGTTTGCGTGACGTGCACGTCGTTGATGAGATGAGGTTGTATTGTGTTGGATCGTATCACGGGCCGCACACTGCCTTCGTATTGCTACTACTACTATAACAGCCACTATAAAGTCCACTGCTGAACACGGGCCTCCCCCTACTAGGTGGGTATTTGCCATACTCACCCCGCTTTGCAGGCGGATTGGCAAGCTCAGTGCAAGATGTTGCATTGACAGGGAACGCTGCTGCCCATTCCCTGGATAATTATCCCTTAGTCCACATATTCCTGCGTATGCTTGCGCGTAATCACGCGCGTAGCGCGGTGTGAGGTGTCTCATACGGTCCCGTAAAATCAAGTCATAGCTACGAACGTGATGACGTGCACGTCACGCATAAAGAGGCGGTACGTGGCGCCCTTCATTCGATTTAGAACACGAGAATTAAATTCGTATAAATACTTTTTTTTGTCATAAAAATCTTGGAACTAAATGGCGCCACTCACGACTATTGAGTTTTTTTTTCCTGATTTGAAATAAAGTCGTGTCGTATGTAAAAGTACCACAATACACGAGAAACTCAACATAATTAGACTATTTTTTCACTGCTATACCTACCTATGTATTTTTATTCATTTCTTTTTTGATTTCAGCAGAGTATTTAGTTTAAATCGATACGTCACAAAATACCCTTAAATTCTTAGCTCCCTGAATGGTAGAGCAAAATAAAGTTATTGAGATTTCGTATGAGAATAAAAATAAAACGCGTGCTTTAATAATGTTATGTAGCCTAATTGCGTGGTTAAAAACATTGTGATAATATTTTTTCTGTCTGTATTTTGATTGAGCTGCGTATGTCTTGTAAATAATCAGGAATTATGTATGAATTATTTAATGAAAACGCCACAAAACAAGAAACTGAACTGAACTCCGTGATGTGATTGGTGCGACATTAAATCTCAAATGGTAGGGTCACACTATCTCATAAACTCACTTCGCCAAAAATCGAAATAGGTAAAACACCGGAACTTTATGTGGAGCGTTTGAAAACTGCCTTACCGTGGCATTATTATTTAAAGTTGTTTAAAATAACACTTATCTATCAGTTGTACCCTACCATGTCGGTCAGTGGTCGACTAGACTTCAGGCGGTTGAAAAGCTCTGACTCTAAGGTCATCAGGTCGATCGTCGACTCAGTATCCCACACTATAAATTATTGATAGATAAGATTACCGAGGAATTACTAAAGAAGTTTTTCTTACCATTGAGACTTATGTCGTACCAACTCGTAACCAATTTAAGTATTTGATGACGATTTATGTACTGGCTAAACGTGAACAACTTTACAATATCATTCCTAGGTTTACAACCTGAGCTGGTCTCACTCGTGTCCTGTACCTTATTTTATAATGGTGTCGATTCTGGCATACAAGTTTCTTAACAAAAACTCTTTCGTCAACTCGGTGTATAGAATAATCAGAAATAATGTACGGTTTTGATTATATTAACAGCCAGCAAAATTTGAATTGTCTAAGAATAAAACGTCATTTTAGCAAGCTTGCTTGCTTGCTTGCGTAAACTCCTCCTCTTTTCTTTATTTAACAAAGTGGCATGAAATTAAGATCATAAAAGATTAGATACGAAATGTGTTCGCGAGAATCGACACCAATCTGTGTATTGCTGATTGCAATAAGTTTATTCTTAACGTTAAAAAACCTGCGTCATGTATTTTCTCAACATAAAAAGCTTAGATGTTTTTTGATTTGCCACCAAAGATTTTTTGAAAACGATTCTTTTTCTGCTTATCAGTCGATAGAAATTATGAAACAGCAATAATATAAATCAAGGTAGAATTCTATTTGCCTTTTAACACTGGTACTGAACTGGTAGATGTAGTTATAATTATGTTACATTCCGAGTTGAATGAATGGACACCAGCAAAAATGCAACAATTGAACATTTTGCGACCTTTTAGAACCAGCCCTTTCGTGAATTTTTAAAGGCTAATATTAAAATTATACCAGCTTTAATTCATAAGATTCCTAAGATATAAAAATAATAATTAGTCCACAAACCCACCTAGTTTCAAGTTTATAACAACAGTTGTTACACTGGTGCAAACTCATATTCCTGTACTACTTTTTTGTTTTGTGGATCCAACTTTACATTCATTCAGGCCTGAATGTTAACAAACAAAAATACTCATTCATATTATATCATAGTTTATGCAGTTGTTGACAAATCAATATTTACAGATTTTGAGCTTATAAATAAATAATAACTGTTCTACAAAATGCATTGAAACTCTCTATATATAATGTATTACGAATATTTACGAAGTGTGATATTATAATACAGTCTTTACTGCAACGGGATAACTTGTGGCATATGTTGATGCATTTTACGACAATTTACGTAGTTAGTTGTAGATTTTAATGTCGGATACATAATAGCTGTTCAGAATGATCAGCGGTAGGAAAATACTTTCAAATACATACTGGGAGTAATAAAAAGAGTATAACAAGCCGAAAGGGTCAAGGTACTCATGAAACTGAATAACTTTCCTCATAAAACGTGGATCGAAATATGAAAATAAAAAATTTGGAACTCCCATAGTAAATCAAAGAAGCTGATCGGTGATTGTTATGGGAAGCACAATTTTCTTTTTTATATTTCGACCCATGATCTATGAGGAAAGTTGTTCAGTGTCATGAGTGAGTACCTTTACTTCCTTTCGGCTTGATATACCCTCTTCAGTTTACTTTCAGTTTAATTCGAAATTTAAAGCATTGCAAAACTAAAATAAGTTACAGTTTTCTCCCGTTGATCATAAATCATCTCCAACGCAAGGTACAGGTTTTTAGACATGTGTTTTACATTCCTGACGACAATCTTTGGTTTATCAATGTTTATAGATATATCACGATGTGCATTACGAGACTATTTTGTGTTTAATGATGTGATAGTATAGAGAACTTGTGTAAATAAGGGAAATTATAGTATGCTGATGATTTTATTGTATGTGGACTTCTCTTTTGCAAAGTACCTAAGCAGGTTTATTTTGTGTAAGTACTTCAATTACTGGAAGTTGTTAGTGATTGAATTTAATAAATTCGCCAATTTAAATGAAGTAATTGTTTTAATTAACATAAATAAAATTACCCGCTAAATAACTATTTACATAACTTACAGCAACTTAAAAATCTCGTTAATCGTTTGAAGAAGGTTTGGTTTTCCTCGATAGAGTCAGTGTTCATTGACAACTGCAGGGAAGGAATGCTTTGTTGGTCAAACACCTCCTCATACGCGGCCCAGGCGGAAGGTTTGAGGAGCGCCATATGCCGCATCCAGAGAGACTCACTCGCTCTATCGCCTTTTGCATCGCGCGGGATTTCAACACGATCATCCTTGATCAAGGGCTCTTCATGGATCCAATTATTGCTCTCAATATTCTCCATCGGACCTGACACTATTCTAGAATCAATCTTATTACTGATCTTTATACGAGGTACAGTTTTCATCATTGGAATATGATCGCCTCTGTCCTTAGGAGCGTCGATTTGAGTTTGAACTGCTATATCCCTACTGGTGGAATATTCTCTGTGCAAAGGTTCTTCTGTATTCACCAGTCCATCTGAGAAATCAACTACCTTGTGTATTGTGGTAGTCCTAATAGATATATTAGTAGAATTTAAGGGGGTGTCCATTTGAACGCCCGATTTTGTTGACTGACCAGACTTGTCTTCAGTGAGGCTATTTCGATTGCTGCTTACGGTGACGTCATAACTTTCGCTTTCATCGTGGTATTCTGTAGCGACATGGCTTGCACAATCGCCACCACATTGGCAACTCTCTTCATCACCCTTCGTCAATAAGTCGACTAATATTTCAGCTTTTGATTCTTCTTTTTTCTCTTTCAGTATAATTTCCTCGTGCACAGTTGCCAAACGACCAGTCAGGTCTGATGATAGATTAATTGGACTTGCATATCTTATCTTGCGCCTTTTCTCCCGCGGGGATAAAGCCATCCAGTTGACAATGCTTGTCGACGTATCAGATTGGTTTACCTTTGGTTTAGACGTGGAAGGTTCGCTTGTACACCAGTTATTTTCTTTTAAACCGAAACTTTTTATTGGGCTTTCTGCGATATCATTATTCGACTGTTTTCTGCCAGGTTCCGTTACTTCAGTAAGCGTGGGAAGAGGAGGGGTCGTAGGCAGATTCAATCTTGGTATATAAGTAGGGATCGGTGAGGATGCTCTATTTAAATTATCTTCTATCTTCGACTGCTGAAAGTCATCACCGCTGCTGTTTGTGATAGTGCTGCACTCTTGGCTGGGAATATTGACCAATTCAAAATCGTTTTCAGTTAAAATATTTCTATTTTTGAACGAATATATCCATACTGTTGGCTTATCTTCCTGATCTCCCTGATCATATCTTACATTATCATCATAACTGTTGCTCCCGTAAGCCCAATTCTGATTGGTTTCGTTTCTATTCATGTTAATCACTTCTACATCAGCAAATTCTTCTTCGGATGTGTCGGAGTTCAACAAATGATTGTCATGAATAGTAAAGCAGTTCTTTTGGTTGAAAATTACATTTTCTGGTGGCGGAAGTCTAGCTCCGGAGACGTACACTTCAGCGAAAACGTAGCCATCTTCACAGTTACTCGTATGGGGTGGAAAATCGTTCGGTCTACCGTTGTTTAGGTTTAGGCGTCTTCGTTCACGAGCTGCCTCATTTCTTCTATAGTCATCTTCTATGTTTTGCTTAGAACAAGACCATTGGCTAGAGTCAGGGAATTGGTGTGGGATGGGAAAGTAGTCCTTGTCATCTTCGAGTGAATCATTAGCTGATTTTCCCGATTCTGAGGATCGGAGCTCCACGATTTGCACCCCGGATGTGGTGTGTTCAGTTTGCATCCAAATGTCGTGGAATATATCGGGTGTGATAAAATTTGTAGGCGTTGCACGGTCTGAAAAGAGATATTGTAAGTGCATTGGTGGACATAGAAGACTAACGAAAGATTCCGAACTAACTCCGTTGCCGATGGTTGCGGCGACGCTGCTATCTGCTGCTGTCCATTTGATAACGGTTGAGGATTCAAAACAATGTAACCGCCAAACAGCTGTACAGATAGTAAGAGATTTATCACACATCAGTCCACTGCTGGACGGAGACCACTAGACCTACCCCAGGCAGGGTAGGCAGATACGCCATAACATAAGGCATAATCTCCCGGTTTCGCCATTCAGTCACTACCAGCTGGCCGGAGAGTGCCTAACGTTACTTAGTCCTTGTTACAGTTGTTAACTTGTTACGCATCCAACGGGAATAAACTAGGGTGGTCAATGGTCAATGTTCAATGACTAGCATGACTGACTACAAATAAAAAATTGTGATGTTATTACAATGTGTTTTCCCGTTTAGGTCTGCTCTCTTCATTTTCATATCATTTTAATTTTCAGTGGAAAATATAAACATAGACGAAATGACATATCTTGCTTATTATGACATTGACGACTTACTTACGATGGCACTGGGGAGCACTGGCAGCGAAGTCAATTTGGATGTCACTCAAAATTTTGCAAACAAAAAGACCGGAATTAGTAGTTTACATACGAATAGTCTCGCATCGCATTTAAAAAGTCCGAATACAGTTTTCAGCCTGCACAACTGAAAATATTAAATCAGAAATCGCTACAGAAGGGAAATCCTGTTGCAGTCGGATAGTGGAAAAAGTTGAAGCAATTTCGTCGCTAAAAGCCTGTGCGATGCGGTAGTTCCGCAGATAGGTACCCCCGTGTTGGCGAAACAAAGTGTAAATGGAATGATTGCGTCAATTCGAGCTACAAAGGCGGCGAAATTGCATTAAAAGCTCCGTGGCGCGGGCCATTTGGCGAGCACTTAGTCCATTAGACGCGTCCAAATAACGTTAGTGTTGTGTGGGACGGGGACAATGGGAACTTGATACGGCAGAGGTGTCGAGAGTTTGTGGAGCTGATGGGAAGTGCGGATGTTTGAGGTGTTAGAGACGAACTAATTAGGACTGTTGGGTGACCAGCATCAAAGCCATAGACGATGCTAACTAAGTAATTATAAGATGAGAAGATAAGCACTAACAATAAACGATTAATATGGAAGTAAGTAGTAAGCACTAATGACAGTTTATACCGTGCGTCGTTTCCCTAATTTGTGGTTTAATAAGTACGATTATTTTTTTAATTTTGAAAATGCAAGACACACTTGAAAAACTTAAGGTAGTGTTTACTCTAAAGGCCAAGCACCTACGAGAATGAAAAAAAAAACGTCGTCGAGGGGGTTAGTATTATTGAAAAATTAGGTGAGTTATATCGATCTACTTACTTAATGCTCAAAACACAATATAGTCAATATTTTTCCAACACTACATTGCTAAAAAAACTTACAGGAGCGAGTCGCGCCCCAACCTAAAGCTTTGGGGCGAAGTTTCCAAACGTGGGCGCTCGAAACGGGCGAGTTAGCGCGACAAAGGTTAATGAATTAGATTACAGCTGGAGTGGAGCGCCACTCATTGTGTAATTTGAAAATTAGCGCCCGCTTTTACACTGTGCTCGCTCCATTAACACTTAATGTTTCAGCTCGGAGACAATTAATTTGGGAAGGTTTTGATTATTGATCTGAAATTGACCTTTATAATTAGTTTTACGTCGTTTTAGTAACAATGTACTAAAGTACGAGTACATTTGGACGTCGTCACCTTCATTGACTTATCGACGATGAAGAACGATATCCTCCTATCTTCATACGAATTACATGGAAGATAGGAAGTTATAGTTCTTCATCGTCGTTATGTACTTAGTTAAGAAACACAGGCAGAAAATAGTTTCGGTGTCGTGTCTTAATGTTGTGATTGGGTTTTTCGGGTTGTTATACCCTTTCTGTTACTCCCGGTATAAAAGCACTAGCGGCCCGTTAGCGGTTTTACCCGCTGGAACTCATTTTCCCAAGGGAAAAGGATGTTTTCCCAGCATGTGTCATACATTCCTATAAACCTTCCTCTTCAATCTGTTACAAAATATCGCACCAAAACCGTTTCGTGGTTTAGGAGGAGTTAACAAATTACACGATAGACAGACTTCATATTTATTACTATGTAGGTACCTATTGATAATCACGCTAAGACTTCCATTGTAGGTAGGTAAGTTGTGTTGTCTAATGTCTAACAATCTTAATTACAAACGGTTATCTATGCATTTATCTATTCTCAGACTTTAATTGAACCAACATGTGTCTTTCATGTGCATATCTTAAGAATGTGTGATTGATTAACTAGACCAATTACCTACCTAGGTACAGGCAGGTGGGTATTCACAAGCGAAACCAAGTTAGGTGGTATTCTACTTCTTAGGAGTTACTCTTAACCCATTCAAAACGGGCCGGAACTTCACGAAAGATGCGTTGCTTGAAGCATTTAAATTATCAACCTAGAATGGTTGAATGCTTAAAAAAATAACTAAAGATACTGATATATGATCATCTTAGTAGTACCAAATTATGAGTGGATCCATTAAGTGGACACCTGAAACTGCTGCTGAAAGTCATTCCTCATCTTCCTGCCCTTAGGTAGGTATTTATCCCAAATCAGTTGGTGTCGTAACATGATTTGTTAGAAAACGGAAATTATATAGCTACTTAGCAAAAGGATTTGGCTATGTTAGGTGACCGGTCGCCTGCCTGACGTCAACCCTATTTGGGAATGCTATTGTAGGTGGTAAGTATCACCGCCACCATGCGATTGACCTTAGTCGATAGATATTCAGCCGAGGCGAAAAACTCTACGTTGCTCTTTACAAAACACCCTGAGTGGACTACCTAGGGGTGGCAGTATTCTAAGCCGCTACCAAACGGCTTAAACTACTGCTGAAAGTTAAAAATATCTTGAGTTTTCTAATTGCTAATTGCTGATTGTTTAGATAAGATTGTATGATGGTTTGTCTTTTGATCTTCCGAAAATACGCACCAACTGTCTTATTAGCATTTCCGCCTTTTTAGCGCTAGAAAACAATAACGCCATGCATAAATTAAACTAAAAAGATAAAAAGCTGCCGCGGAAACGAAAATATTTGCTCTAACAACCAAACAGCCTTCCATTAACAGCTAAAAACAAAATGGCCGACTGTAATTATTTATTTTTGTCTATCAAAATATTTTTAATTGGCTTTGTTGGAAAATAGTGTACTATGTTATTAGGCTGGTATAAAGCTGTATATTAATGTATATTTGCTAATGGAAGAGTGTCTGAGATAAAAGCCTGCTATCTGGTGATCTCGGCGGTGAGTTGTAATTAGAGGGTATATGGTAGTGCCCGCTTCCTTGCCACTTAAAACTACACTGGCGCGTCTTATTGTGCCAGCCAGCAAGGTATGAATTAACGTACGTAATTGCTATGTAATGCTGTTTACTTGGAGTATGTTTTATGTTCTTGTGTAGTGTGGGCGTGGCCTAAAATGGAGGCCTTTTCCGCTACGTTTGGCCTGTAGATACTACAAATAATATCTACCGAACTTGTTTTTAGCTGACATAGCTGTGTGTTTAAAGGACATATTATAGGTACGACGAGTGTCGTCTGGTCTGATATCCTATGTTTTTCCTTCCTCCCTGAGAATTTCTCTTAGATTTAGAGGTGGTAGGCTATCTTAATTTAACCCTATACCTACATAAGAAAAAAGCGTGAAATACAACCACTTTGTATCGGTACTACGGTCGTCTGTGGATATCATCCCACTCATACAAAGCGTATTTCTTATAGTTTTTTAAGTTCAAAAAGCGAAGTCACTGCACTATTACCCGTGCAATTATATCCTGCATTACTTTATAACGAACTTTGGCCGTTATTAATTTCCACTCATACATTTCGCTCCGCGTTAATGCAGCGTAATTTGCAATTAATGTCGCTCGATATCGTTTTATCAACTTTTTTAGCGTTTCCCTGAATATTTATAAGGCAATTTCACTAAAAGCATGCGGCTAGTACGTAATTGGGGAATATGAAAAAAAAACTAAAGTATGAGATATCAGTGTTTACTTTAGCAATGAACCAATTGCTTTATTGCTGTAAGAATAGAAAGAAGATGGAAACGTAAAAAGTGACTTCACATTATCGGTTTCACCTGCTGCAACTCTTTTTCCAACGGGAAAAGGTATTCTCCTGAAATTTGTTATACATAAAGCTTCTTCTTGAATCACACTATCTATTACAAAAAACTACATCAAAATCCGTTGCGTGGTTTATGAGGAGTTAGCGAATTCCACGACAGAGAAACGCAAAAAGCAACTATGTATTGATATTGATTATTTCATTGTTCAGGTCATGAACAAATTGCTTTATTATGTAAGAAATAGAAAGAAGATTTTTTTTTTTATTTAGCCTGCTCCGTGTCCCACTGAAAGAAGATAGAAATGCAAAAAACTACTGCATTTTATGCAACAAAGGGCTTGGCTAAATGTTCATACAACAAAAACCCAGAATCGCCAGTAACTAAATGTATATGTTACAGGCAAAACCCTTAACCAGTCAATAACGTTAATGACTGGCAAAACCAGTCAATAACGTTATTGCCTAAGGTACTCAGTCAAAACCCTTATTGACTGATTTTATCTAATGAAATCAGTCAATAACGATATTGACTGACGTGCCCAGTCAAAACCCTTAATAGATACGTCCTGGCTGGTCTTAGATCACCATCAGGACCGTTAGATGGTCACAGCCAGAGTGGAAGTCTACAGTCTTGCTCGCCGGTTGTTATTCCATAAGGACATGCCCAAGTCGTAGATGGCTCTTCACTTATGTTGACCTCAGCAGATACGTGGCCTCACCTCCCAGAAGTCATAGACCTCCCGGTGGTTACTCGAAGACTCGGGCTCAGTGCCATCGGCGAGCGAAACAGTAGACTTTCACTCTGACTGCCTCCACCTTCTATCTTCTATAAGATGCATTTTGGTGAGCGTGCGCAATCGCCCAACGACCTGATTATCCTCATTCCACTTCCGGGAACGCGTCGCCGACTGGGATTAAACCTTTTATCAGCTGGTGAGATAGCAGACAAATGCGAGCCTACCGTACTAAAAAAAAAACATCGATCCTGACGGTTACTATGCAGTAACCACTCCTACCCGCCACATCGCACCAAAGCTCATCGCACCGCACTAATACCCACCGCATCGCTCATAATCTCCCCGCAACGCAGTGCTACCCGCTGCATCGCACACCGAAACTCTCCGCACCGCACTGTTTTCCGCCGCATAGCACATAAACTCACCGCAACCCAGTGAAACCCGCCGCATTACACACCGAAACTCACCGCAGCGCACTGCTATCCGCCACATAGCACATAAACTCACCGCAATTCAGTGTAACCCGCCGCATTACACACCGAATCTCTCCGCACCGCACTGATACCCGCCGCATAGCACATAAACTCACCGCAACGCAGTGCTACCCGCCGCATCGCACACCGAAATTCTCCGCACCGCACTGCTTTCCGCCGCATAGCACATAAACTCACCGCAATTCAGTGCTACCCGCCGCATTACACACCGAATCTCTCCGCACCGCACTGATACCCGCCGCATAGCACATAAACTCACCGCAACGCAGTGGTTACTGCATAGCGGACGTACCTATTAAGGGTTTTGACTGGGCACGTCAGTCAATATCGTTATTGACTGCTTTTAATAGATAAAACCAGTCAATAAGGGTTTTGACTGAGGCCCTTAGGCAATATCGTAATTGACTGGTTCTTTCAGTCAATAACGTTATTGACTGGTTAAGGGTTTTGCCTGTAACATATATAAATGGGTTCACTAGAGTATTGATATTTAATTAAAAGAATATACAGGGTCCTAACCCATCTAGTATAGAAAAAATTAGATGAAATAGATACTTATGCGAGAGGCTCGTCCAGTGGTTAAACTTACCCCCTAGTTTATCTTGTAGTTAGTTGTAGGTAGGATGTCACATACGTACCTACCTACATAAAATATAATCGTGTATCTGGTAAAATGACAACTAGGATATATATGTTTGATTCAAAGATAAAATATAGATATTATAAAATATCTTGGATGACTTTGGTAAGTGTTTATACAACAAAATCCCAGATTCTACAGGAACGAAATGTATGTACACAGGATGTAAAAAAATCAACTGCAAATATTTACAGGGGTGAACCAGCCCATGAAACTGAACAACTTTCCCCAAAGAACAAAGGTCGAAATATGTAAAAGAAAATTGGAGCTCCCATACAAATTGACTCGGTCGGCTGGTATAAGAGAGGCCCTAACGTTTTGTTCTTTAATTTTTCGACCTATGTTTTTTGGGGAAAGTTATTCAGTTTCATAGGCTGGTTCACACCTGAAAATATTTGCAGTTAATTATTTTACATCCTCTGTACACACATTTCGTTCCAGTAGAATCTGGGTTTTTGGTGTATAAAGTATAAACATTTAGCAAAGTCATCCAAGATATTTTATAATATATTTTATCTTTGAATCAAATATATTTATCCTAGTTGTAATTTTACCAGATACACGATTATATTTTATAATTGTAGTTATTTGACATCCTGCCTACAACTGAGTACAAGATATACTGGGGGGCAAGAGTAACCACTGGACCAGCCTCTCGTATATTTTATCCAATATTTTCTATACTAGATGGGGTAGGACCCTGTTTTTTTTTAATTAAATAGCAATACTCTAGTGAACCCATTTATATACATTTCGTTCCTGGCGAAGCTGGGTATTTTTTTGGCCAAAACCTTTACTAGGTACCTTCATATGGTATTGGATATTTTCCTTGATCCAAGCAATAAAAAGGTTACTAATACGATATTCTACTGTAAAAATACTTAAATTTCTTGGTTTCAACACGCGAGATCGTAATCGTTGCCCTTGTCTGGTGTCTCCAATGTAGCGGCGGCACAAACAACAAACTGTGGTAGCACTATGCCGAAGAGGTCAACCACATTTGGTAAACTTTTTAAAAATATCTCTATCTAGTGGTGCCGGCTTGAGAATAGCATCATCCTAAGGTAGACCCGGGTAATAAGGCCCACCTAACAACGAACCGAAATAAAACCTTTATTTTATCACCCTCAGGTAAAACAACGTTTGCAACGTATAGCAAAATTTACTATTAATTGACCTATATGGTTTTATTACAATTTTGACAATAAAAAGTTACAAATTTGATCATTTTTCAAAACATCGATTTTTGGCCATCCTAAACTGGGCATGCGTTATAAGGCCCCTGCCAATTTTATTACGTTTGGAGTTAAAGTAAGCGTTAATTACAAAAAAAGGTACACTTATATGAATGTTTACATATTATTGAACCTAAATAAAAGCAAAAAGTTGTGAAATCATCAATATTTTCCAAAAAGACTTCACTTTCTCAGTGAGGAAGAAAACAGCCTGGCAATCGAAATTTCAGGAGCTAAATGCAAAAAAATTGCCATTAATCCCAAAAATATTTTTGTTTAACTTAGAAAAAGGTATTTATTTTTAAAATTACTTGATTTTGAATTTTCATACATTGGGCCTTATTACCGGTATTTGGTTTGGATAGCCCCGAAAGCGGGTTGCAAGGCCCAAATTAAAAAGGTGGTGTCAAAATTTATTTTTATTAATAACATAAGTGGATATAAAGTTATTTTAACCATACCATAACCATAACAGCCACAACAGTCCACTGCTGGACATGGGCCTCCCCCTATCGGGGGGTATTGCCATACTCACCACGCTTGGCAGGCGGATTGGCGAGCGCAGTACATGATGTTGCATTGACAGGGAACGGTGCTGCCCATTCCCTGGATAAGTATCCCTTAGTCGCTTTTTACGACACCCACGGGTAGAATTGGGGTGATGCAATTCTAAGCCGGCATCACACGGCATCTGCCCTAGTCTTGCCAGTAAAAATAACCATGTGGTTTTGAATTATGTGCCAGAATTTCATGCTTTCATTGGACAATGCTGTATTAAATTATAGCGAGTATAATTTCTAACAAGGTGTTTTTTTTATTTTAATCTAAGTAACTCAAAAAATTGGGCAAGTTATATCCACAGAATGTATCACAATGAAATCACTATGTTGGGGCAGGTAATTTTGTGGTTTAATTGTTTAGTCCCAACTTTTTTTTTATGTTTCAATTTTATTTAAATAGGTCCTCTTTTCCTGGTGGTGTTTCTATTTTGTTTGTAAATAATATTTATTAGGCATAGAAAACTCGAAAACAGGGGCGCCTATGCCACCAGGAGAGTCGGCATATTTCTTTCTACCCAACTACAGCTACCTAATTAATAGTTAGTGCCATGTTTACATTATTTAAAAAAAAAAGTCTGTTGTTCCTTAGAGAAAGTGGATCAGTTTTATGGGCTAGGCTAGGCACCCCATAAAATAATTTGCAGTTGATTTTCTACACATAGAAACCAAAAATATGTCAATGTAACATAGTAAAAGTTAAGTTTAGTATACATATAGATAACAGAAGGTAGATGAATATTATGTTGAATTAATTCTAATAGATTCTGAATTACTCAATTAAGAAAAGAAATATAATATTTGATGATGTTGGTCATTTATAGTTACTTTTCATAACTAGACCGTAAAATTATTTTCCATTTAATGCCCATGTTATGTTTGTTGACTTGTTGTAGTTACGTTTAAGGGCCCATTTTCTTGAATTTTGATTTGCGCTGTTCCAGACAGAAATATCCAATCACATTTCACTCAAATATTTGCGAGATTTTATGGCTTTTTAACATGGACACCAGAAAAATGATGTTGCAACATCTAAATCAATGACGTCCCATAGAAAAATATTTTTTTACATTTTTGCATCTAAAATTTGTTAACTACTTCAAAACTTAAGTTTTAAATAAGTAGAGGTTACTTTGGTTTTTTTTGTCGAGCGAACTTCATCTAATTGTGTAATAACTGAAAACAAATTTGACTCTCTTAGATTCTTGACCATTTACTACAGAATAATATTGTTTTGAAAAAGGAGATTTGAGGTATCAGACCCACGCGAATTTCAAAATAGAGACTTTGAAGTTATTTTAAATTCCAAAAATTTATGGGCCTTATAAGACAGCAACAGTGTAGAGAGGCCCCAACAGGGCTTGTAAGGCCCAAGCAACAACCCTGTGGGGCCTTCCTAACCGATCGGGGCCTTGCAACCCGTATTCACACTTTATGAATAAAATAGCGTTAAAACCAGACATACCTACACGTATATCAATGGAATGATAAATAAATAAACACATTCAACAATAATCTACTAATAAATTGCAGTATTAACTATAGAAAACTACTGTTTAGTGGGAGCGCAAAATAGCAAAAACACTGGCCGTGCCCGAGGTCACCGAACAACCAGTCGTCACTGGCAAAATAGCGGCCGCACGCGGCCCGCTCCCGCGTCCCTGCGTTCCTATTGGTTCATTTTACGCTTACTATGAATTTCGCGCCAACCGAACGTATTTTAAACGGTTTTCTGCGTTTGGGCCTTCGAAGACTGGGGGCCTTACACCCCCGATGTACCTTATATCTTTCCCGTGGGTGTCGTAAGAAGCGACTAAGGGATTTGAGACTTAATGTATATTGCAATTTTAGGCGACAGGCACAGTCCTCTGAATGTCAGTCTTGGTGTAGGTACCTAAGGACCATTTTTACGCCCTGCCTACCCCGCAATATAATATGTATCTAGTGGTTCAGTTTGCTAAGATACCTAAGGTAGTCTGTTAAAAGACATTATTTAATTTCAATACGAGTCGTCACCGCAAGAATGAAACGACAGTTTTATTTAGTTCAGGGGCGGAGTTGGCTGCTTATTTTCTCGTGATGGTCAACATGTAGGTAGGTTAGGTACTTACTTATTCATTGGTAAATATAATCTTGAGTTAGGTCCTAACCATACAATCAATTCTATATAAACTTAAAAAAAACATAATATTTAGAATGTTTACAACCCCTTCTGATTCCGAGGCGTAAATGGAAAGCATGATTCGCCAGTTTCGTCGAACAAATGTTTTTGGAAACGGTCGGCTTTCTGTTATCCAACAGGCTAACACTCAACACACCACCACCGGGCTAATCGACACGTTTCCGACAAAATTACAACTTAATCTAACACTTTCTGTAATGACCCAACAACTCTAATAACGAAATAACACTATTGAGTTTTGGGCAACATTTTTTGGTTTCGAAGTGAAAGGAAATCGCGCACTTTACACAAAAACTTGTGGGATTCTTTTTAGTTCGTGATTTTGATTACCTAGTTGGTAAGTGTTTGCTTGTTCCGACGCTCAAATGCACGATTTTTAACACAAATTCCTACCTAAGCTTCTTGTTGCGATAGTAAAGTTTAGCCTAATGTCTACTAATTTATTTGTGGATATAAACACTCAAACCTAACTAAACGATAAAAGAGTTGAAAAAGTTTACGTAGGCAGACGTAGTAAACAGTATACAAGGAGTAAGTAGGTATGTAAGTAAATACCTTATTATAGCACGCATTTAAATTAACACCCTGTAGTGTGTAGATAGTTATAGTCCGTATGTCCTTAATGCACTGTCCAAACAAGCCGCGCTGTGGCTCTGATTAGAGGTGCGCTGGCTACAATATCACAGAGCCACTAAGGGCCGCCGCCGACAGAGTGGACACTTTTCCGCGCGCCGTCGCGCGACTCTAACAGAGAAATCGGAAAATGAACCGTACGCAACTGACGTAACGGCGATAATGGCCGGCGGCGGAAAAAGTCCGAGCGCCATTTGTTCGCGCGGCGCCGCGCGAATTCGCGCGACTCCGCGCGGCGCCTCTTGAGTGCGCTTGCGTCCGCCGGGCGGCCCAAGGCCGCAAGCGGACATTCTCCCGGTGTTGCCATCACAATAAAAATAAAAAAGATAATGTTTCTCAAAGAAAAGTGTCGATTACTAAAATAAATCAAAATAAAAAATATCTAAACATTGTTTTGAATAAATATTTATAATATAAGTACCTACAACCTTGGTGATTATTGGGTCGTTAGGGTTTATTACGTGGGTCGTTGGTGTTTGTTGGGTCGTAAGGGTTTATTATGTGGGACGTTCATGTTTGATGGGTCAACAGGGTTTATTACGTGGGTCGTTCATGTTTGATGGGTCGTAAGGGTTTATTACGTGGGTGGTTGGTGTTTATTGGGGCGTAAGGGTTTATTACGTGGGTCGTTGATGTTTGATGGGTCGTAATGGTTATTTATGAGGGTCGTTGGTGTTTGTTGGGTCGTTAGGGTTTATTACGTGGGTTGTTGGTGTTTGTTGGGTCGTAAGGGTTTATTACGTGGGTCGTTGGTGTTTAATGGGGCGTAAGAGTTTAATACGTGGGTCGTTGGTGTTTGTTGGGTCGTAAGGGTTTATTACGTGGGTCGTTGATGTTTGATGGGTCGTGAGGGCTTATTACGTGGGTCGTTGGTGTTTGTTGGGTCGTAAGGGTTTATTACGTGGGTCGTTGATGTTTGATGGGTCGTTAGGGTACCGTACGTGGGTCGTTGATGTTTGTTGGGTCGTAAGGGATTCTTAAGTGGGTCGTGTGGTCGTTTGATGGGTTGTAAGGGTTTATTACGTGGGTCGTTGGTGTATTTTGGGTTGTAAGGGTTTATAACGTGGGTCGTTGGTGTTTGATGGGTCGTAAAGGCTAATTACGTGGGTCGTTGGTGTTTGTTGGGTCGTAAGGGTTTATTACGCGGGTCGTTGATATTTGACGGGTCGTAAGGGCTTATTACGTGGGTCGTTGGTTTTTGTTGGGTCGTAAGGGTTTATTACGTGGGTCGTTAATGTTTGATGGGTCGTAAGGGTTAATTACGTGGGTCGTTGGTGTTTGATGGGTCGTAAGGGTTAATTACGTGGGTCGTTGGTGTTTGATGGGTCGTATGAGTTTATTTTGTGGGTCGTTGATGTTTATTGGGTTGTAGGGGTTTATAACGTGGGTCGTTGGTGTTTGATGGGTCGTAAGTAGGGATGGGCCGAAATTCGTTTCACATTCGGTTAAACCGAATTTCGGCAGGTTTTACCGAACTTCGTCATTCGGCCGAAATTCGGTTCACACTGCCGAACTTCGGCCGAAATTCTGCACATTATCATTATACTACATAACTCGGCAATCAAAAAGAATAAGTATGTTTCCATTATAAATGAATTACGTATAATTCGTATGGTGCCGTTTTAGAATAGCATTAGCCTATTTTCTACCCGTAAGCGTCGTAAAAGGTGACGAAAAAATGGGCCGCAGCGTTCCCTGAAAATATCTACAAGACTTTGCTCTACGTTCTCTAATGAGTATGACAAGTACGTCACAATATGGGAGTGCCCATGTCCAGCTGTGGACTGTAATCGCTGTTATACGAGTAGTAGTAATATAAGTAGTTCAAATAGTCACTTTAGATTTGTAAAAAACTACTTTCATACCTAGTTCTTTTAATTCAGATACTTACTCGCTGTTGGGTCATTCTTCAAAGGGTCGAAAATTTCGGTCACAGGGTTGTAAATGCTAAACTATACAAGTTTGGACATATCGATCGATTGGACATGATTTAACACTTCAATACCTATGTGGAATCGATTAAAAAGTCTTATTTTATATTCACTTAGTATTTCAAAACCCAGTCTGAAAGTTGAAAACGGGGGTATTTTTGGTGTTCTCCGCGTGTCACACCTCGCACTAACTTTTTACAAATTATGATTTTACTACTTTCCTTATGTTTTGTACGTATCTATTGTATATCAGAATAATCGTCATAAAACAATATATTAGGTGAATGATGAAGAAAATATGTAACGCGAGTAATTTTAAAAATAAACCCGAATATGTATCGGTCACACGATTTCGGACAGTTAGCCCAAGCGTGGTAAAATCGGTCATAACTTCCAAGTTTATAACCATATCCAGCTGAGATTTTGTTCCTCAAATTATTATGATATGCTTCAATAATCAAAGAGTGAATGGGCACCTCAGTGCCCAGAACTAAAAATATTTCCAAAAATAAGGGCTGACACAAGTTTTACTACCCTTGGATGTAAGTTACGTGGATTCAAATTTCTTTCAGAATTAATACTCTTAGAGATTCGTCTTTTACAGGGCTGATTTGTAATATAGTCGGGACTATTAGTCTATAATTTTATTTAGATTCAATAAAAGATGGCCGAGTTATTATCAAAAATACTATGTTTTTGTAATCTGCGTGGAGTAATTTGCGTGGCAAAATACCCACGCAGCTTACAATTCTTCCCACGCAGATTACACAATGGTTCTAAGAGTTATAAAAGATTGAAATAACAATTTTAAATACTTTTATTTTACCTAATATTCATTAAAAACACATGAAAAGAATTCTTTTGGCAAATATCATCAAGATTTTGAGTTTTCATATCGTTATATTTGGTTTTACCATTTTTTTGATGGTAAAACCAAATATTTTTTGAGTTAATTTTACCAATTTTGATGGATTGGAGTGCATGTTTTGTCAAAACATACTGGACGTTGGCTCTTTTCAACCACCTAACTTTGTCTCGCAGCAATTTTTCGATGCCAGTGATCGTTTTCTCATAGGCTTTATGTGTATTTTGAGGCCAAAAGTCAAAACTGTTAGGTAGATCCAATAATATGCCAGCGACTGTATTGAGACATAGTGCTCCTGATTTATCTCTTGTTTTGACAATCTTGCTAAATTTATCAGCGCTTGCACTACCTATTTTTAAAAGAAGTAAAATGCCAGAGCCCCCTTAACTTGCTTATGTAGGTATCATTGGTTCATAATCAGGGCGATAGCGTTAACTCGATTTACTGTTACGTCATGGTGAGGAAGAAGGTCTCCATCAGACGCTTATCATATAAGTCTAATGTGCAGCAAACACCTGCAGCTGACCTGTCTTTCTTGCGGATCCAGCCAGGGAGGCCGAAAGGGTCGCATAGGGCTCAGGCAACCCTGTGTATTCCATGACCGTGTCCTGGGCGACACAATGTCTGTCAAATCTTCCTGATATTATTTAAATCTACTGCAATTGACGGAGTTAGGCCATGGTGAGTTAACTTGCTAGTTGCCCTAACTGCGGCCGTCAATATGGCTTTAACCTAAGACTACTGGAAATATTTTTGTAAGCTTGGGCAAACGTGGCGAACTTGCCACTTCGCTTGACATTTCGAAGGCTTTTAGCTGGACAAGGTCTAGCAGAAACCTTGACCTGGCTCCTCTGCAAGCTTCCTATTTATGACAACCCAGCTGGTTTTTGTAATCAATAACAGCTATCTCTCTGACCGCATGACCATTGATGCCTGTGGTCCTCAAGGTTTTAGTCTCTCGGCGATTTTTCCTTCAGAACAGCTTTTAACAACTTCAGTTTGGTATTCATGGTATGCAGAAGACAGTACCATCACAGAAACATTGTCAAGTCCAAATCAGCAAAGCGGAAATTGCGTTCTATAGAGAAAGCCCTGGTCTCATTCAATGCTACCACGACACAGGAGATTTATTGCATCTGAAAGTAGTCCACTTCGGAGCCTAAAAATCACTACTTTCTTATGAAACTAAGCACAAGCTCACCTTTGTAACTAAATTTAAGTATCACCAATTGTTATTTATTAAAGAATTCATATAAAACTCAAGCCTGATCATGTGTGTAGAAATCCGGCCACCCCTTGGATGACTTAGTCAATAAGTTGCTCTTGATTTGATGGAACTCAATACGACACATATCTGGTCAATACCAATCTACACAGCCTTGCTTTTTGTCGCAAGATGGCCTGCCTAGCAGTCTTCATCATATTTTTTATTCAAAATTATGCTGAACCAAGACGTCCACGACCTTATTTAGCCAGCTCCTTTCCACCATAGAACACCTGTAAGTATATTTGGCGGGATCCCATCTATATTATTTAGTTGCCAATCCACCAATTTGGACTAAGCACTCTGAATCTTCTTTCATTATGCACACTAAAAGACAGGAACTAATTACCTGCATCTGTTGATTCCAAAATCATAAAACCTAATAATCTTTTTATGGTAGTAGTGAATAAAGACTTATTTTCCATGACCTGTCTCCACCACAGACTCCATCTTTGCCTTATAACCTAGACTTAAGTCAAGAATAATCATGTTTCAAGTAAAACTTGTAGAAAACTAATGAAAATACAAAGATAAAATTGGCTATGTAATCTGCGTGGCTTGATTTGTAATCTGCGTGGCACACAAAATTTTAAAATTAAATTTCTCGAAAAGTAATTGTGCTAGCAAGGACCACCAAACTGTTCTATAATCGTGAAAGTATACAGAATCATATTTCATAGTCATCATCTTCAAATTGCTTAAATTAAAATTTGCCACGCAGCTTACGCGGAGAATCGAAATCTGAATAATGACCCTGTTATTAATTAAATACAATATTTAAGTAGGTATAGATTTTTTTTATAATCGGGATATGTTTTATTTATTATTATTCATCATACCATAAACCATAAGAGCTACAACAGTTCACTGCTGGACATGGGCCTCTTCTATTTGGAGGTTATTGCCATACTCACCACAATTCGCAGACGGATTGGCGAGCGCAGTTCAATATGTCGTATTTAAAAAGAATGCTGGTACCCGTTTCCTGGATTATTATCCCTTAGTCGCTTATTGCGTAGAATTGGGGCGATGCTATTCTAAGCCAGCATCACACGGCACGTACTAATCACAAGCACTTAATTTTTATTAGATTAGAGAACAAGAAAAATTAACCTGATAAAGCTACTCATTAGCTCCGAAAAGTCATATTTTGACACTTCAAAGATAAGCGTGGAGATGTCAACCGAAATTCGGCCGAAGTTCGGCCGAAATTCGAATTCGGTGGCTTTGCATACCGAATATTCGGCCGAAGTTCGAATTCGGTCAAATCCACTTTCGGCCCATCACTAGTCGTAAGGGTATCTTACGTGGATCGTTGGTGTTTGTTGGGTCGTAAGGGTTTATTAATTGGGTCGTTGATGTTTGTTTATTTTGTGGGTTGTTGATGTTTATTGGGTTGTAAGGGTTTATTACGTGGGTCGTTGGTTTTTGATGGGTCGTAAGGGTCTATTACGTGGGTCGTTGCTGTTTGATGGGTCGTAAGGGTTTATTACGTGGGTCGTTGATGTTTGATGGGTAGTAAGGGTTTCTTACGTGGCTCGTTACGTAATAAACCCTAACGACCCATCAAACACCAACGACCCACGTAATTAACCCTATCGACCCATCAAACATCAACGACCCTCATAAGAAGCCCTTACGACCCATTAAACATCAACGAACCATGTAATAAACCCTCACGACCCAACAAACACCAACGATTCACGTAATTAACCCTTATGTTATTTGTGTTTATAGGACAGGAAATGGAACATTTACCACATATTTAGACATCCTAGAATTACTCATTAGTAAGATAACTGACGAAAATAAAAGGTTCATTTTAATCGGTGACCAAAATGTGGATTATTTATCTGACTTATGTCCTGAACGAGAGAAAATTATAAACTTATTGGATACCTACGGGTGCAAAAATGTAATTAACTTCCCACACGGGTATGTTCTACCTGCGCAAAGGCACTTGACTTTGCTGTACTGCGAACAGCTGACTGTGATGACGTCACTGCGTCAAGTTTACCTACACCAATTAGTGATCACCTAGCTCAAGTTATCACATTAACTGCATTGAAACAACGTACCAAAAAGACCAGTAAATTGATCGAAAATCGTTCATATCCCGATGAATCTATTTTATCGTTTTATAATGACATTAATAACTATAATTGGAATTTTATTAATGACATAAATATTGACATTGATTGCAAAATGAGTAAACTAATTAATATATTAACGTACTACATTGACATACATTTTCCGATTAAAAAACGTCAAATCAAATCGCAACGTATTGCTCCTGGCTAAATGATGACATTCTAGATTCCATCCGAAAATTTAATGACTTCAGTGAAATGAGACAGCAATATCCTGACGATGAATTACTAATGGAATGTGTTACCCATTATAGTGACTTGATAAAACATTCATCGTTTAATGCCAAAAAGGACTATATTGTAAACCGCCTTGCTGAGAGCAAAAACCCACAAAAAGAAATCTGGCATATAATAAATGATGAAACATCACAAAAACCGAGGTACACGGATATTTATTTAAAAGACGAATTGTGCAATGATATCCCCCCATACATCTGTGCCTGATACATTTAACACGCACTTTGTAGGTATAGCTTCAAAGTTCTCACTAAACTGTGATGAGTCATTATCGGACCTGTATGTACAAAAACATCTAAATGACACTGGTGTACCACATTTTACTTTGCCGGTCGTCACCGCAGATGACCTAAATAAAGTGCTAAAGTCCCTACTAAAATCTCGCACTACATTGGACATATATGACATATCTATAAACATCCTGCTTTGTGTATGGCCAATAATTTCTCGGGTGTTAGTTATATTGATAAATGAAATGTTTTCGAGTGGCGTATATCCGGCCGTTCTCAAATGTACCAGAGTTTGCCCGGTATATAAAGGCAAAGGAGAAAAACATAAGATAGATAACTATAGGCCCATTACCATAGTATCAAATATATCTAAAATCATAGAGTCCATTATATCATCGAATGTTGTTGCCTACCTTGAGTCGAATGAATTGCTGACAGACAAGCAGTTCGCGTATAGGAAATGCAAGTCAACTACGTCAGCTGCTCTTTCGATTTTTGATTGTGTGACTACTTGCCTCGATGATAAGTACAAAGTATCAGCCATGTTTTGCGATCTCTCGAAAGCGTTTGATGTCATAAATCATAAAATTTTGTTAAGCAAGCTATACAGTTACGGTATACGAGATAACGCTCACCAACTTATAAAATCGTTTCTAACTGACAGGAAGCAAACTGTACAAGTAAAAATAAATGGTAAACAATTAAAATCGGAGCCTTGTGATGTAACTATAGGAATTCCTCAAGGATCAGCCCTCGGTAATACCCTGTTCTCGTTGTTTGTCAATGACCTTCCATCAGCCATATCAGACGGCCTCGTAGCTCTCTTCGCTGATGACACCACGGTGGTTGTGAGCGCGCCAACACATGAGAAGCTCGTTGACAAAATCTGCAAAGCAAGTGATGAACTTCAAAACTGGTTCTCTGCAAACGGCCTTGTACTAAACGTGAATAAATCGAATGTAATGATATTTTCAGGAAGATCAGTTGACTTACCTCAATCTATTATAGCTCGCAGTCCGATGCCGGTATGTGGCCGATGTAAGTTTCTTGGGTTCACCTTGGATTCGCATCTCAACTGGGAACACCACGTGGAAGCACTATGTAGCCGGCTGAGCAGCGCTGTATATGCGCTTCGTCAGCTAAAACCTCTCATCACGCCATCAGCCCTTAAACAGGCTTATTTTGCGTATTTCCACTCACTCATGGCCTACGGTTCTCTTTGTGGGGAGCCGCATCGAACGCGGATCAAGTTTTAATCATGCAAAAACGAGCAATACGCGTAATTGCCGGCGTAAAACCTTTGCACTCGTGTCGTCAGCTATTTCCTGAGCTTCAAATAATGACCCACTACGGACAATATATCTTTGACGTCATAAATCAGGTCCGCCGAAATTTGTCGGAATTCAAACGTGTCAGTGCGGGATCGAGAACGATACGTCGTACCGGCCGACTCGCTCCCGTCAAGCACCGGATGGCGCTAGCGAGACGGAACCCGCGTGTGATTGGTCCTCGCTATACGACAAACTGCCTATGGACTTGCAAAGTGAACAATGTGACGAAACATTTCGGTACCGATTAAAGAACCTTTTATTGGAAAAATGTTTTTACTCTGTCCAAGAGTATGTGATTTGTAAATTTTAAATTATTTTTATAATTATTGTACATTTATTTTTATTGACATTGTTATTATATATTTTTACACTGCTTTTTTGACATATGTACTTAGTAATTAATTAATCAAGATTGTACTTTATATTTTATTATTATTGTTTTTTATATTTTTTACTTGACGATCACTATTATGGAGGACATTTATTTTAATAATTGTAATTGAATTTTTAGAACCTGTAATGTGAGATAAATAAACTAAACTAAACTAAACTATGACCCATCAAACACCAACGACCCACGTAAGTAACCCTTACGACCTATCAAACATCAACGACCCACGTAATAAACCCTTACGACCCATCAAACACCAACGACCTACGTAATAAGCCCTTACGACCCAACAAATACCAACGACCCACGTAATAAACCCTTACGACCCATCAAACATCAACGACCCACATAAGAAACCCTTACGACCCATGAAACATCAACGACCCACGTAATTAGCCCTTACGACCCGTCAAACATCAACGACCCACGTAATAAGCCCTTACGACCCATCAAACATCAACGACCCACGTAATAAGCCCTTACGACCCATCAAACACCAACGACCCACGTTATAAACCCTTACAACCCAAAATACACCAACGACCCACGTAATAAACCCTTACAACCCAATAAACATCAACGACCCACAAAATAAACTCATACGACCCATCAAACACCAACGACCCACGTAAGAATCCCTTACGACCCAACAAACATCAACGACCCACGTACGGTACCCTAACGACCCATCAAACATCAACGACCCACGTAATAAACCCTTACGACCCAACAAACACCAACGACCCACGTAATAAGCCCTCACGACCCATCAAACATCAACGACCCACGTAATAAACCCTTACGACCCATCAAACACCAACGACCCACGTAATTAACCCTTACGACCCATCAAACATCAACGACCCACATAAGAAACCCTTACGACCCATCAAACATCAACGACCCACGTAATAAACTCTTACGACCCATCAATCATCAACGACCCACGTAATAAGCCCTTACGACCCAACAAATACCAACGACCCACGTAATAAACCCTTACGACCCATCAAACATCAACGACCCACGTAATAAACCCTTACGACCCAACAAATACCAACGACCCATGTAAGAAACTCTAACGACCCAACAAACACCAACGACCCACGTAATATACCCTTACAACCCATCAAACATCAACGACCCACGTAATAATCCCTTACGTACCAACAAACACCAACAACCCACGTAATTAACCTTTACGACCCAACAAACACCAACGACCCATGTA
Source organism: Phthorimaea operculella (assembly GCA_024500475.1). Taxonomy (NCBI): domain Eukaryota; kingdom Metazoa; phylum Arthropoda; class Insecta; order Lepidoptera; family Gelechiidae; genus Phthorimaea; species Phthorimaea operculella. The sequence goes on along the minus strand of JANFCV010000002.1, from coordinate 3,485,761 downwards.
AGAAACTCTAACGACCCAACAAACACCAACGACCCACGCAATAAACCCTTACGACCCCTCAAACATCAACGACCTACGTAATAAACCCTTACGACCTAACAAATACCAACGACGCATACAAATAACCCATACGATCCATCAAACACCAACGAGCCACACAAACGACAATTTTTTTTTTCAAACGTGGCAAAAATTAGTTCAGTGACAATCGTAACGTAATGTTCTTTAATTTTTAATAGGTTGGATTCATCTGAACCACCCAATTTATTTTTAATAAGATTAGCGGGCAACACTGTCTAGCGAACCGGCGGACGCACGCGCCACGTGGCGACGCCGCGCGGAAGAATGCCGCTTGGTGTGCTCCGCGACCAAGAGGCGTCACGCGAAAAGTGTCGCCGGCGTCCGGTCTATGTGCGCCGGCCCTAATGCACCCGGCCGACCTTCAAATTAGCCGCTGGGATAGCTTCCGGCTCCTAAAACGCAGTGACTGGACAAGGACGTTACAGGTTGAACATTACATAAATGACGCTTTAAGTCTAAACAAATGGGTCACTAGTAGTAGCACAAAATAGTGAATATACAGAAGGGACATTCTTATATTTAGGATTTTCGCGATCTGTCGCGCGTAGCAAATCTTAAAGTATAGAATATACAGCAAAGTCACAAGAACGTCACATGACTCTGAGCGCTACTCTGAGCCAATTTTAATCCAAGAAATATGACGTTTATGGCAACCATCTTCTCAATTACCTCGAGTCAAATCGTCGCCAGTAGGTACCTACTGAGTGAGATATCTGTAAAGGCAATCCGCACGCAGTTTCCCTAATTTGTGGCAATACCTACTTACGGACTATAAGCTCTGAAATTACGTATGGCGCACCGCCTATACAGATGGGTCTCTCTCTAGTACTAGCTACCTACATTTGCAGGCGTTTTCAAAGGATCTCATGGGGACAGAGATACACGCAGGGAAAAATTAATTATTGAATTTTGATTTAGTTTTAGGTATGGTTCCCAGTGACCAACTAAAGTAACAACACTAAAAAGTGCAGTTTGAAAAGGAAAAATTGACACGGAACCTTATGTAAACCTCTTTATTTTGTGTTAAGCTGCAGACAGGGTATTTGAGGAATAGCATAAACCTATGGTGGCTTTACTCAGCCCATGAAATGGATCAACGTGTTCTATCTATGACTTGGAAACGACACCTGATAGGTTTTTTAAATATGCATTTTGTGTGAAAGTTGTCTACGTGTCCAACTCGCAGTCCCAGAACAATATTTAGTCGATAAAAAATCGATAATGATCAAGCGCCAACACCGACACTGACGTGTAAATATCGATAAAATCTCGCGGCGCCTCTAGCTGTCCTGATGAAATAATTAATCCTCGACTGCTCTCGATACATAACACAAAAAAGTGAAACAAAAACTTCACCCAAATTGATATTGATGTTCAAAAGAACAAGCCGATTGAGTTGTTTTACAACACTATTACATAACGGACAAAAAATGTTGTGAATGTTGTGAGAATCTAGTTTGTTTTTACTTTATTAGATCTATGGTACAAACACTTTCTGTTTCTGTTTGTATCGTATAGACCTTAAAAAGTGAGAGAAAGTTTCTGTTATTGCTATTCCCAGGAAATATTAGTGTTTATATCCTAGATTTATTATGACAGCTGCCTAAGTTACTTTTTATGACGCTCATGTAAACAAATGGGGTGATGCTATTCCAACCCAGCACCCGACGGCATCGTTTGATTCGCGTTGAAGTCTTTTGTAATGCATTCTGTAACGGTACTACGACATGCGTAGGCGCGCTACGAGCTACGAGTGCTACGACGAGTCATGCTTCTCTTTGCAAATGTTATTATTCTTATTTCGCAAACGTAATAGGTACGTATCGACATTGTACGTATAATAAAATATTGTTAGCCATATCATTTCACATCTCAAATAAATAATACTTCATCTTATAGTGTTCCACAAAGACCTTTTATCGTGTTGATAATCGTTCGTCTATTTTCAATACCTGATTAAAATAAATGAATGTGTATTTTAACTATTATCAATAGTCAAACGTCGGCGTCGGCTTTTGTCCAATATTTTTTCCTAATCAATCGTTGAAAGGGTAACAATGAGTCATCCGGACGAGATTACTTTTTATTACAAAACATTCTTCTGAGATTATGACAGGTATTGTTGTAAAATAAAACGCTAGTACTAATTGTTTAGAATCGCTACATTGCGTCAGAGTGGAGGCTGGAATAGGGGCACTGTGATGCGGCTTAACAAATAAAACAATCGTTTAGTTAGACAGTTCAAAGCGGCGCGCGAGCGGTAACGCAACGCCTACGTGTGGTACAAGTTACGAGCAAAGTGATATACTTTCAAAATACGGTTGAGCGTTTGGAAAAAACATTTTACACCAACCTTTACCCATTTTCAATATTTTCCAAACACGTGACTTTATTAAGCAAAACGGAATACAAAAACGTCAAAAATATTTGACTCAAATAAATGATTACATTATATCTAAATCCAACTAATTTTAACCTTAATCATTTGATTTGACACATAGCGCTGTTTAGCAGTAGCAGTCATAACATAAAAGAAATATATCTTAAATTGGACAAAATTAAAAGAGTGGTGAGCACGCTACCTAACTGCAGTCGCGGTCATTGATAGGTATTTCTCCCATACGACAGCAATACAGCCGCAAAATAAAGCAAGTGGTTTTCTCAACTATAGCTTCGTGGGGCTCCCCCTCTTCGCTGACAGAAAAAGGTTATACAAGCGTCTGTATTCCAAATTTTACCTACCCAGAAATTAAACTGAGTATAGACGCGTTCTCTTATAACTTGTCCAGCACATGACAACTCGCTGCGTCACTGGCGGCGTCTTTCAATCCTCCCATGAGCGTTTGGGCCCTCCCCCACACGGCGGCCTGACAAAGACCCGCGTTACTTATGTATAGACGCGTTCTCTTATAACTTGTCCAGCACATGACAACTCGCTGCGTCACCGGCGGCGTCTTTCAATCCTCCCATGAGCGTTTGGGCCCTCCCCCACACGGCGGCCTAACAAAGACCCGCGTTATTTATGTATAGACGCGTTCTCCTTTAACTTGTCCAGCGCATGACGACTCGCTGTGTCACTGGCGGCGTCTTTCAATCCTCCCATGAGCGTTTGGGCCCTCCCCCACACGGCGGCCTGACAAAGACCCGCGTTACTTATGTAAAACTCTAAACCAAGTGATATCGCTAGCATAGGTACACTAAATGAGGGCACTTAAGTTCAATCGAATGGATTGTATTATAGTATTGTGTAAGGATGAAATTTTACCAGTGACTGATAGCGAAAATGCAGGTCGATAGGCTTGTATGTATTTAAGCGCAATTACTTTACTCATGACTTCATAACCTAATCCGCGTAGTTAAATTGATTCTGAAACATAAGTAAGGTTTCGCCCTATTATCGATAACTTATGCCAAATGATCAAAATAATAATGATGATTTTGATGATGAGCATGGCGTGATGATGAGTAACGCGTTCTCTAATAACTTGTCCAGCACATGACGACTCGCTGTGTCACTGGCGGCGTCTTTCAATCCTCCCATGAGCGTTTGGGCCCTCCCCCACACGGCGGCCTGACAAAGACCCGCGTTACTTATGTAAAACTCTAAACAAAGTGATATCGCTTTCATACACTCGTTCAACAGGGCGCTTCAGTTCAATCGAATAGATTCTAAAGGATGAAGTTTTACTAGTGACTGATAGCGAAAATGTAGGTAGGGCTGGTTTTAAGGAACATTTTTCTCTGAGGAACATAGGCCTAAATATATAAAAAATTTGATCTCTCATATTAACTCAAATTAACTGATCGGCGATCTCGCGGGGTCCATGTTATTTTTCATATTTTGGCCTATGTTTCTTGGGAAAAGTTGACTTTTTGCTATCGGTCACTTCACTAGTAAAATTTCACCTTATAGATAGGCTTATTAGTATGTATTTTAGCGAAATTACTTTACTCATGACTTCATAACCTAATTCGCGTAGTTACCTACATTGATCCTGAACCATAAATAAGTTTCTCCAACGGTTTCGCCCTATTATCGATAACTTATGCCAAATGATCCCAATAATAATGATGAGTAACGCGTTCTCTTATAACTTGTCCAGCACATGACGACTCGCTGGGTCACTGGCGGCGTCTTTCAATCCTCCCATGAGCGTTTGGGCCCTCCCCACACGGCGGCCTAACAAAGACCCGTGTTACTTATGTAAAACTCTAAACAAAGTGATATCGCTTTCATACACTCGTTCAAGAGGGCGCCTGAGTTCAATCGAATAGATTCTAACTCAGATTCTAATGCATGAAATGTTACTAGTGACTGATAGCGAAAATGCAGGACGGACTGGATAATGAACAACTTTCTCTGAGGAACATAAGCCGAAATATAATGAAAAAAGTATTAGATCTCTCATAGGAACTCAAATTAGCTGATCGGCGTTCTTGTTCCCAACTTCTTTTACATATTTTGACCTAAGTTCCTTACGTAAAATTGACCAGCCCGTCCTGCATTTCCGCTATCGATCACTAGTAAAATATCACCTTATAGATTAGCTTATATGTAGGTATTGTATTTTAGCGCAATTACTTTAATCATGACTTCATAACCTAATTCGCATTCGCATTCGCGGTACATTGATCCTGAACCATAATAGTAGTTTATGCAATTGCCTTATAATAAGAGGCTTTAGGATGTGAGTGTCTGTTTATCACACGAGGCGCAGCCGAGTGTGATAATAGTTTGACACGAGCATTCTAAAGCCTAATTATATTGCAATTGCATACACTATTTTATCTACACTTTACAAGAAAAACTATTCTATTCTATTCTATTTCAGCCTATTGCAGTCCACTGCTGGACGTAGGCCTCCCCCAGGGAACGCCATAAGGCACGATCTCCCGTTTTTGCCATCCAGTCGCTACCAGCCGCCTTTTTTAAGTCATCGGTCCATCTGGCCGGAGGGCGTCCAACGCTACGCTTGCCGAGGCGTGGTCTCCACTCGAGAACCCGCTTACTCCACCGTCCGTCGGTTCTACGACAAATGTGGCCAGCCCACTGCCACTTCAGCTTGCTACACTTCCAGACTATGTCCGTCACTTTGGTCTTTTTTCGGATGGCCTCATTCCGGACTTTATCCATTATAGAGATACCAAGCATAGACCTTTCCATGGCTCTCTGAGTGACATGTAGCCGGTGGGCCAGTTTTACTGTCAAGTTCCACGTCTCGGCTCCGTAGGTCATGACTGGTAGGACGCATTGATCGAACACCTTGGTCTTGAGGCATTGTGGCAAAGATGCTTTCGAGGATATGACGCAGCTTTCCAAATGCTACCCAGCCAAGCTGCACTCTTCTGGTGATTTCAGCCTCAAAGTTGTCTCTTCCCATCAGCAAAGTTTGCCCAAGGTACACATATTTCTGGACAACTTCAAGGACTACACCTTCGACGGAGACCGGCTCGGGGACTATGTGTTGATTGAACATGACCTTCGTCTTATCCAAGTTCATCCCAAGTCCAACACGTCTCGAGGCAGAGTTAAGACTAGATAGCATTTTTTGCAGGTCCTGCAGCGATTCGGCCATTATGACTATGTCGTCGGCAAAGCGGAGATGCGTGAGACTTTCGCCGTTGACGTTGATGCCCAGTCCATCCCACTGTAGAGTTTTGAAGACATCCTCCAATGCGTTGGTGAAGAGTTTCGGGGATATAACGTCACCCTGTCTACAAGAAAAACTATGAAGAATAATTCATACCTCCGCACTTCACTATGGCGATTGCAAGCATATCTACTGAACCAACAACTGAACGACTTTTATACTTACATAAGTAACTTTTTAACTAAACGTTAAAATGGAAGCTCATAAAAACGGAACAACTTTTAAAATTGAAAAGCATTAATCGGTAAATTTTAATTCGGAAAATGATTTGAAGCAAAGATTTAATAATAAATAAGTCCTCATAATTTCAAGTGTCGTCCCATTCTTTGATTGTGTCGTGACATTTGTTTTTTTTTATTATCTTACTGCTAAATGTCGATATCATAAAGTCAGAAAAAAGTACTTTATGACATCGACATTTTACTTTATAATATCGACATTTTTTTTTAAAGGCTGAATGGCTGTAAAGCAGTTGCTTATACATGTGCTTTCGAATTTGTAATAGGAACATTATGTATGAAGTGTAGATAAATAAGTTTTTCCGCCGGTTACATTATCGATAACTTATGCCGAGTGATTTAAATAATACCTATTAGTAACAAGTTTAAGTATCTATTAATAACATCGCAGTTAAATCAAAGAGGATTATTGGTAAAATAAAAAAAAATGTATACCTACAATTCAGTTTGCATTACAATTTACAAATTACAACAGATGTGTAGAGACGTTATGTAAAAAAAAAATTAGAACTACCTACTTATATTTTCAAACAATGGTGTGCGTGTTGTTCAAATGCTATTCTAACTTCAAAAAGAACTATGAAACTGTATTATCGAAGAGTTTGATTGTTGGGCAAACGTTCCACACCTGGTTAGCACCTGATTATGCTTTAGTTATGTGATGCTGAATTTCTTTAAAATTAGTTACGTATGAAACCACTCATTTATTCTTTTTTGGACAAGAAATTTTAAATTTCGTATATCTCGTATCCTTACCAAACTAAGTCAGCATTTAAGCTGAAGCGATGATTGCTAAAGTACTGATGGCGAAAGGTCTTGGTTGTTTCACCTTCTTTTCGGATCGGAGGTATGGAAGTGTCCATACCACAACCTTTTAGGATAGACGTATAGTCCAGTTGGACTATGAATGAGCATCTGCGAGGCATCGGTCTCACGAGTGTCTTGCGACAACTCTCGTGAGTTTGGTCCTCTACCTACGATAAGCTACTTGTACACATTACAGTGTAATCCTTATTCACTTAATCAGCAATAGTCAGCATTTAAGCTGAAGCGATGAGTGCCGAAGTACCGATGGCAAAAGGTCCTACCTGGTTGTTTTCACTTTCTTTTCAGATCATCAGGTATAGAAGTGTCCATACGACAACCTTTAAGGCTAGGTATAGTATAGATATGTATCTCTACTTAAATTATATGCTCGTAAACCACAAACGCAACATCGAGTGCCGTAGGTACATTTTCTTTTCTCTACAACGAATAGATATTTTATGTAAACCGTAGCTACATACAAAATACATAAACATAAACACTGCGTGCAAACAGTGCGGCGGAGCGAAGGGGCGGCGAGGGGGCGCAAATTTACCGCTCTGGCGCCCCGGGCCCCTGCGCTGCCCCATTTGCATACCCACTTGCGGGGCTAACCTAATGCGGCGTGGCATGTGTCAGAATGTTACTACTTCTACGTGGAGAACTGCCCTTACTATAGTTTTATTTCCTTGAGTATCCGTGTTGGTTTGGGAAACGATCTCATTTGCCAAATACCCATATTATCGCAAAATATTACATCTATGATCTAGATCGAAAATATAGTCGAATTCCATATCTTTTAACTATGTCATAAGTAGGGTAGGGTGGTGTAAGATTGCGCAATTTTTGTTCAACACCTTATAACTCTAAAAATATTAACCTTATCTAGGTTCAATCACTTATTTATTAAAAGTTATTCTTCTGGCAACAAATCAACATACTTAATATTGCAAAATATATATCATCGCCTTAATAATAACATGAAAATCACAAATCGGGAATTGCGCAATTTTGCACACCGTAGTGTGTAAAATTGCGCATCGAGATCGATAAAATTGCGCAACATTATTATTTGCTTAAATTGCGGGATACAAAAAATGTATACAATAATAATAGACGAAAATATATATTTACCTCAGAAAAAAAGTAATAACCACAAATTAGGAATTTCACAATTTTACACACCATATAGTGTAAAATTGCGCGTTGAGGTCGATAAGACTGCGCGACTACATGGACAAGAAAGACCAATTTAATGTGCTTAAAGTATGTAATAATCAAAATTGGAAACAAAATTAGAAGTTTACTGAACAATTAAAAGGAATTATCGAGATTGGACACCCAATAATGACAAGTGTGTGTAAAACGGTATGCGCAATCTTACATTTACTCAAGATGCGCAATTTTACACATTGAGGTCATTTTGCAAACTTTGTTCTACTACCGCCATCTCTTAAACAATATCTGTTTAACTTTTCACGTTACTTACAATTCAATGACTCCGCAGCGACAAAACAATAACAAATTAACAAAATTTCTACTAGTTTCAGTTAGGTAAAACAATAAAAACATCAAAAAGTTTAATCAACAGTGACTAAAAACTTTAAACTCTAATAATTTGGTGGTTTTACACTCATTTACCATACTTTTTCTGGAGCACGTTTCTGTTGCGACTGAGAACAAAATATAACTGAAGTTAGCTACGAACTTCGTTCCGTTGTTCTGCAATGGCGTGTGCGCAATTTTATCGACCGCGCAATCTTGCACCACCCTACCCTAGTACGATCAATTGTTTTCATATGACGTACATTTAAATTAGGTAGATAATATGAATATGACTCATGATTATCTCAAATAAAAAGCAGACAAGTTTGTCACGCTTTGTTTTTTGTTGTCATAATTGAATTAAAAATAAATTGGAGATGATGATTTTTTACCAAATAGGATAGCTACAGAAGTGTTGCGAGTTTCAATAGTTGCATTAATCTAGGTACGTGCTATGCACATGTACCTAGGCATTCTGCATTTACTCAGTTGGTACTTGCTTGTTAGTACTGATTTCGAACTAACTATGAACCTACACTACTAAATTGACCATAGTAAAACGATCCCTACGTATCTAGGTACTTTTTATTGCTATAATCTTATAGCTCTATCATGTTCAAGGTGGTCTCAGGTCTCACACTCGAGAAGTTAACAATCCTAAAACAAAAAATATTTTCAAATCATTTTCAAATATCGGACTAATTTTGAACCCGTCTTCAAGAGGCCAAAGCATCGGCTAAAAGAATGTGAGAACAAATATCGTATGTCAAGGGGTACGTGGGTTGGATGATATCTTCAAACATCACGTCGAAACCAAGAGATCACAGGACCATTTTAAAATTGTAAAGAAGATTGCTTTGTCTGTAGGCAGGTTTTACTGTAGGACTAGCTTCCAACTGGCAATGTAAAACATACTTTAAAGATACGAAGACCTTAGCGTATGGAAAATTGTAGTCTAAAGTCCCGAGTGAAATGAACCCTGCACTCGGGCACTCGACTCGCACTGAAGAGGTTTGTCTTGCATTCGAAACGACCATTATTTTTGTTGTACTCGTGTTGTGAAACATATCGGGTTTTGTTTCGGTTTTCGGCCACAAATCGATGATTATTGTTGGGCATTGTTCATTGTTGCACCGTTTAGATTTCTTTTTCATGTGCACAGCTGTTTCTTCATTTTCAGAATGCCAACCAATGTTAGGTAATGACTTTCTTCGAGGACTAAGTACGTGGATTACATGTGTTTTAGCAGATTTGGCGTGACAAGCAATCATTTAGTCCTCATCTTACTTTTTAAAGTACCTAAATATGGATATCAATATCAGCTCCATATTACGTAAGCTACTCGTATGTTCTACATATAGCGTGATGAGTTTACATACCTATTTCACATGACACTGGCTGAAATGTTTGTAGGCAAAAGCCATAATTAAAATAACCGGCCAAGAGCGTGTCAGACACGCCCACAAATAGGGTTTCGTAGTCAAGCAACGTTTAAATATCAGGTTTTCAGCGTTACAAAGTTAATTTTGTTGCTGGTTTGTTTGCAGCTGTATGATTACCAACCGCAAATAGAAAAACTTTTTTTATTCTAAAGTCTTTAGTGGTACAGTATGCGTTATAGTTTTCATGGTAACTTCAGATTGAGAAGTATATTCCATATTTTTTTCAAATTTTTAGCGTTTATACTTTAGGATTTACAGCTGGAACAAATTATGGCTCAAAAACGCCCATTTTAAAAGCAAATATCTCGAGACAGAAACATTTTTGTGACTTTGTTTCAAAGAAACCTCCCTTTAGTTTTAAAAGACCTATTCAACGATATCCTACACAATATTACAGGAGAAAAAAATTTTTTTTGCCCCCCTTTCACCTGTATGGGAGGGGGTCCAAAACATAATTAAAATATTTTTTTCTCAACATTTATAAATTTGGGTCAAGACGATCTATCTTCACACAAAATTTGATGTCGATAGCTCTAAAACTGACGGAGTTATAAGGGCGCGGCATACAGACAGACAGACAGACAGACAGACAGACAGACAGACAGACAGACGGACAGACAGACAGACAGACAGACAGACAGACTTGACGAAACTATAAGGGTTTCTAGTAGACTACGAAACCCTAAAAAAGCTATTTTAATTCATATTTATTTATTCTTATTTATTTATTTTCAGCCTTAATCATCGTGATAATAACAGCAAAATTTGGTTTAATCTATGTATCTACCTTACCTTCCTAGCATCTTCGCTACGCTCATCTAGGCCCTCTCTGACAAAGCAGAAGCAGTGTTACCAGCCATGCAACCAATAGTACATTATACTGTAAGAGCGCGGTACGGCAGCTCGGTCTGTTTGCTGTGTATGAGACTGTGTGCCATGTATGAAGTGTAATATGATCCCTCTGCCGCCGCTTGTTGGCTCTGCCTGCACGGTTTGCTCCTCTGCTACTTACGGTCTTGCTACTGAGCTTACTGGACTCTCACAATATTAAAATACTCGAGTTTTGTTGTGTAGAAGGAAAGCTACAATTCTTAAAGATTTTTTGACAGCTGACAAAAAGAAATAAAAAATATGCCGCTACATAATTTAACATGAATCTTCTTCTATCGTGTAGGTAGGACACCGAGTCGAAAGAATCTTCTTCTTTGCGAGTTGAAGATGAAACTAAATTTCCTTTGACCAAAGAATGAATGATGTAATGATATAGTTAGTGATATTTGTACTATGACTAAACTTTAAACACTTGTGATATTTATTTCTGGGAAATACACGATCGAGTGCTTGTTCACGATACCGCAAACACGTAAACGATACCATACTCCACATTGAACGAGTCTCAAACGTCCGATCAACTCTAGTGGCCAGGTCGCTGGTTGACCGCTCAAGATGTTTGGTTGCGCCGTTTCAATAGATGAGTACCTACCTAGCTACGTATTTATTTACTTGTGGTCCGATGTGTTTTTAATGAACCAGGAGCCTGTCTTGATGTCTGATCCCCTGGTCTTGCATCTTGCTTAAGTACTTAGGTAGTTCGTTGCAGCCTTGCATCATTAACATTATGCAATAACATAAACAATCAAGAATTTTTCCCTGGTAGGCTTTTATGATCAACACAAGTGTTTTAATCATAACCGCTTCACACACGAAACGTCTGTATCAACGTTATTTTTGCGCTGCGCTATCGCCGCGTCAGGAAAATACGAATTAAGTACCACCTTAATCCCATATAAATACGACGACGCATGTGAACCAGTTTGACAGACGCATCCGTCAACGCACCGTTGACGATAGCGCAGCGCAAGAATAACGCCGAAACGGATGTGTGTAAAGCGCTCTCCTGATTTTGATCAGCATTGAATTAAACATTCCATTGCTAAATAAACTGTTTTCCAGCTGCTAGGGCTAACTGCGACGACAAACCGGCTACTGCCTAGCCTTCCCAACAAAAGAATTTTAGGTTTTATTTTTGTACTTTTTGTTGGAACTCTACCCGAGCGTGAAGCCAAACGGCCGGCAGCCTACAGATAAATAACCCGGCTGTTATCCCACTACCAGTCTTTGTGCTCGGAGTAATTACGATTGTGCTGGAATCCTCAAATATTTGCCCTAAACTTTCCTCCGTATGAACTAATGAGCTACCGATCGGCTCAGATCACGAGAAGGTTTCAGAGAACAGTACAAATAACCAGAACGAAGCTATTAAAAATTGGTCACAGTCTGATTAGGAAGTACCTACCTATTCAAACCTTCCACTAGCTTACGGGAAATTTAAACCATATCTGTATCAACTATAACTATAACTGTGTCTTTGTGCTCGGAATAATTACGATTGTGCCGGAACCCTCAAATATTTGCACTAAACTTTCCTCCGTATGAACTAATGAGCTACCGATCGGTTCAGACCACGAGAAGGTTTTAGAGAGCCGTACAAACAACCGGACAGAAGCTGAAAAAACTGGTCACTGTCAGACTAGGAAGTATTTTAAGCCTTCTACTGACTTACCGGAAATTCAGCGATAATTAATACCTTAGCCTGTACTATTATGTGTTCTATGCCTTAGCTCTATCTACGCACGTAGCATTCAAATCTTTATTAGGCTCAAACAACAAAGCTTGCTGTTATGAAACACGGGTTAAAAAGTAATGCAAACATGATATATTCGGATTGAATATGCAGTCCCAGATTTAAGTACAGGTACCTTAGTCTATTGGGATTTTTAATGCACTCACAGTGCTATATTATTCTCACAAGTGAAAATAAGAAATAGAAAATATGTCGCTTGGAGACGAGCATCAAGAGATAGAAAAATTTGGCGTCCATCAACCGGTGCATCGATAGCTCAGTGGCAGAGCGGTGGGGCGTTTACCCATGCGGCCCGGGTTCGATTCCCGGTCGATGTATGACATTTTTTCTATTTCTTATTTTCACTTGTGAGGTACCTTAGTAATATTTAAATTTCCAGTGCATTTCGCTGCGTTTTATATATATATCTGTTTACTTTGAGGCTTTTTGCGTGTAATTGCGAAGAGTCCTTCAAGCCAGGTATTCATTTGGGACAAAATCCCTGGATTTTGTATATCGTCAACTTCACGCATGTATCACGGCATTCGCGGCAACTTCATGTGTGTCTCTGGGGACTTGTTTTTGGAACATGGATACAAATGTTTCGGGACAAATGTTCAAAAATTTTGTGAGTGTGTACGTGTAGTTTTCTAGTTGCGGGACAAATTAAAAAATGGAAACAGTGTGGAGAAGCGAGCAGACGGCGATGCTAATAGAATTGTATGAATAATATAGATTGTTTTGGGATTTGAAACATCCTTTTTACAAAAACAAATTTTGGCAACAACTGACAAGTGTGGACGGTTTGTTGCCGATACTTTGTATCTGGGACTTTGTATATGGCAATTTCGCGGGGACATTTGTTGGGAACATTGTGTCGTATACAAAATCCATGGATTTTGTCCCCAATGAATACCCGCCTTTATGGTTTCATTCTGCTTGCTCACAGGGTTCCCTCTAAAACACTCATGTACTCTGAACTGAACTGATCGGTAGAGTTTTTTGAACTCTCTTTGCGTAATACTAAACGTGTCTCCGAAAACCTATTAAGAGAAAAAATAACCCCGTGTTGTTTGCTTCTGTCGTATTTGGAAATCATTTATTTGTTGTTGCATGCAGTTTGAACGGTAGGTTACGTATACCTGGAATTTATGAGAATTCACCAATAACAACATCGATGGGAAAGCAAACACCAACTAGAAGTATGTAGAGTTTCAAGTAAAAAAAGTCATGCAAATTAAAGTAAAGACGGATAAATATTTAAGACAAATATTTGAGCGCTTCTACGCGATATGCTTAACGCATTTTGAATAGTTATCTACATTACTTCTTACTCACTATCTACATTTGTAAGAAAGTTTACGAATAGGTAAATACAAGATAGATGAAAAATTGAAGAGACAAGGTAGATGTGACTTTTATTTTATCCATGGTTCAGCTACCACCCACGCCACGCCCTATTTTAAAAGCATTCTAGTTTCATATGAATTTGGGACTTTTTTTAGGGCAAAAATACTCAATAAAAAACTGTATTCCTCTCTTTGAAAACAAATGGCCTCTCGCTGATACGATAACACGAACAGTCATCTCATTACGCCGTGTTGGCAGATCGATCCAAATATTATTTATATTTCACGACATAATTCCCTTAGGAAAACAAACCTGGATTCCAGCCAGTCATCTGAACAAACTTTGGATGGTCCTTTGAAAATAATCTGAGTTGGATGGCAGCAGAGTGGTTGGGTGTGAGTTTGGTGGCATTGTCTGGGGCCGTGTCAACACTCCACCGAGTGGTTCCTCGAATCGTATTGTGGTGCCTCTAAAGCTCCAAGGGTGGGTGACAAGAAAAAACGTGTGATACAGAGTGCTGCGGTTATTATTCAGGGTTTAATAGAGGCAAACTACAGGCTATCACTACTTACCTACAGTAAAACTTGCTGGGCTCCACCCCTGGGGCTTCTCAATACAAGATGATATGCTTTCGTTTCAAATTGAACTTTGCTGTGTGTTACTCCATGTTCTCTTTTTCTCAGCAAAAAAAGAAATATAGAGATCCATTCCTGGGCACATCACGGGAAGAAGTTGGTGGAAGTTGAAAACATTTAATAGGTAAGTACTTAAATTGTTTTTCAGTCAAGTTCATAAAAATTCAGATGATGAATCAATCATCTATCTATTCCCTGACTCAGAGCTACACACCCGAGAAAAAGTCCCATAACCACCCTGTAGATATAAAATTATTACGAGTATTTATCATGTGTGGGTCCATTATATTGACAGTATTCGTGGCAAAACAAACAACGTGGGCTAAAGCTACGGCATATCATCCAACGTGCGTACACTTGAATCTAAACCTAAAGTCCCATCACTCCCATACCGAGCTGGTGGAGATTCATACAACCTCGAGGGACTTCGTGAGTAAACTCTCCACGAAAGGATTGATCGGATAAAAATCGATCTTGTTTAACAAAATAACATTGTTACCATAGAAACCTCGGTGATATTTTTTTTTAAGCGTTTTCAAAGCGCATAGTGCCTGCGGTGGTCTCATGTTATTGATAAACACTTTAGGAGGTGATCGCTGGTGCTTGGAAGCAGAGTTATTTTGATAGTGTTAGTTGATCGACGATACATTTAGATCTTCCAGCATCGCATTAGCTTTATAGCACCTATTTTACGAGATTGTTCTCAATTTGGATATGATTTTCGGAAAGCACTTATTTGGACTTATTAGGTACTGTACTATGTCCCAAAGCTGAAAAACCTGTAAGTAGGTTTCCCAATCCTGGTCACGGCACCAAATTGTAGGTAACGTTTTTGTTTTGGTCTAAGAAGGCAGTGGTGTCCAGACAATTGGTGTCTGATAGATTTAGATTGATTTTTTTTATAAGTTCACAGCAATGAGGCTAGCAGTAGCCACTAGCTACAATAATATACATAAGTACTTAGTTCTAAACCGAATTATCCGTATCAAACGCAACAAAATAAAATATTCCATCTATCGCGAACCATCATTAAATAAGCCGTCCGCCATTTACATACACGATTTGTAAGTAAAGGCCCGTTCACAATGGCGTCACGCGTGCGATCCGATTCCGGCGCGGGATAATACACGCGATTTCAATAACAAGTCGCCGATGCGATTTGTCGCGATGCGGCGATGCGTGCTGGTACTGCCACTGTGTATTCAGAGCCGGCCGGGTGGACACATTTAATTGTGGCGGGTGTGTAGGGTCGCCAAGCATCGTGATACTTATTTCAGATAAAGTTGCTGTTAGTATTAAAGACTGAATACTGAGCAACGGAAGTTTTAACTAGATTGGCGCGCAATACCAAGCTGTATGCACCCTCTGTCTTAGTGTTGTATCGAATGTCATAAATTCAAGCTCTCGTAGGTACCTGATTATACATAACCCGTGTTATTATAAAAAAATTACATGGTTTAGTCGCTTGAACTTTAACACTATCTAAACACGCGCCTAACCTTTTTGTAATCACACCGAGCTGCTTTTGACATTTCTTGGCCTGTACCTATGCACTATACCGTATTAATTGACGAGATGTTCTGTATAAAAATAGGGAATAAAGACTTCTTTTTTCTTTTTCATGGTGACCCTAGCCACCCCAAGCGCCGCTGCGGACTCGAAGGAAGTAAGCAGCAGATGCTGATCATGTCAAGGAGCCACGCAAGGGGTGATTGTTTCCTCTCAATCATAAAAAAATTAATGTATCTAATTATGCTGGATCCGAAACCCCTAAAATAGATACCTAAAAGGCGTGGAGGTTCAGCTTATTCGATGAATTTTATACGAAAGAGCATACTTACGTGTACGTTCCATTCCAGCGGTACATGCACATCATGTAGTTTGTCGACTTGGTAGGTATCCCACACGTCAAAATAGCTATTTTACACATAATGGTTTCTTTACCGGGTCTTATTGCGAAAGATTTTTAAGTAAGTAAATAAGTAAAATAGTGATTGATGACCTGGAACACGATGTTTCAACTAGGTAAGTTGTATCAGTTGTTATCTGCCCGCAACCATTTATTCAATCCCTTATTTTCCTAAAAACTATCGCTGTAATACCCAGTAAAGTAACCATTACTTGTGTGTGAAAGAAATCGCGAGTGCTTAATAAAAGTTATATGAGCGATTTCATCAATATTGTGTATTTAGGTATAATTATTCTCCTCCGCACCGTCAACCGACGTCATCGTTGTAGTACCTAGTAATACGTATAAATATGACTTTGATTGTGAAGAATTATTAAAACTACTTTGCAAACATTAACCAATTACGATTTACACTCCGCCACCTCTATTGACTTCGCAAACATTGCAACACAGCTGCTTTACAGTATCAAATGCATTTCTGTGAACCGTCAAAACTCAAACCCCTTTGCCCTGAGGCACGAGGGTAGGCAAGCACTCGAGTGGTCCGTAGTGCGAATCTGCGGGAGGTCTGAAATTTGCTTTCGTTGTGTTTGTTTTGTTATGTTTAAACTGTTACGAGTGGAATGGGTGATAGAGTAGGCGCCAAAGGCTCTTCAGACAAGTTTTGCGGAAGTGTGCTAGTTCCTACCGACAACTGATACGTACTTGTTCAGCATGTTTTCCTGAGCACGGAATGTGCGGTAGTCACCTCGTAAGTGGAAGTGGGGGGGAGTTATGACGTAACAAAGATGGCCGCCCGACCAATTCTTTAAAGCGGTATATCTAGACAACTACTGGACTGATTTACATAAGTAAGGTGTTAAATGAGAGAGAATACAGTTTTCTATGTTTGATTCCATACATTTATGCATGTAATGCTAACAAAAAAGAATTATTTTAAAAAATGCGAGTTTTCAAAAAATATACTTTTTTTAATTGGCTTATAACTCTGCAACCGCCAGAGTTATTAAAATTTTGACAAAGACAAAGTGTTTTGCATTTTTTATTAGCTTTCTAACGAACCCCTAATTATTCAGATCAGACAAGAAACAACGGAGATAAAGTCATTTAACTGGCCCGAATCGATTGTAAAAAAATATCGAAAATTGACATAGCCCACGCTGCGGGTCCACGAATCCAAAAAAAAACAAAAAATATTTGTGTTTTGGCACTTGGGGGGGTACTTGATATAATCTGGTTCACAAAAAGAACCCGAAATGGCAACATTATTGTTGACATCTTGCTAAAATGTCATCTAATGTGAAAAGACGCAAACAATAATGTTGCCATTTCGGTGCCCTTCTTTTGTGAACCGGGTTATAATCTCATCTGATAATGACAGGCGGGTTGGCAAGTGCAATACAGGGTGTTAATTACTTTTATTTGCTGGTTGGAGGGTAGTGAAGATCTTTATGATGCCATGTCACCACAATGTGGTTAAAAATTAAACTAGGCAATTAAGAAACCAAATACCGTTTTACTCAATTTTACATTCATTTAAATAAAGACAATCAAACAAAATAAACTACTTAATCATCGACAATCACATCACTATAGTTAATCTCGTCTATATAATTACATTGGTTAAAACATTTGTATCCAAACATGATATAAATTCGAGATCTTTTAATGAAATCAAACGACGATGACCGTTTTTCCTAGAGGCCCGTCTCCCTCCTCCAACTAGGGCAAGATATGGAGCACCAGTTTTGGAATGTATCTCAATTTGGAAGTCATGGTTAGTTGTATTTTTTTTACTATGGTGACATTTCTCAAACCCGTTATCAGTTATGTTGGGGCTTAAAACAACAGATTGTATGACTTAATTATCTTAATTATGACGAGGTAACGCCTCTCAACGCAAGTTGGATCTATCCTTGTGAATCTCTCTACCTATTTAAAAAAACCGTATCAAAATCCGTTGCGTCATTTTTAAGGAGTTTGTGTTTCACTTCTCCAAATTACCGCCGCCTACTCCCCTGCTACTCGTTACCTAATTGGTCTCACTCCGCACATCCACCGAAGCATTCTCATGGATGGGTTAGACTAGGCATTTCAGAACAGGCCTGATTGTATTTTAACACGACGCTGCCCACCAGAATACCTGATGAACTATGAGCAAAGATAATTTCCAGTTAGGTCCCTAGGAAAGGATGGAGAGACGAGTCAAATGCCCACGCCCTAAACTGGATGGAGTTTGGGATGGAGTGGCTCAAGATATGGAAAACTAGAAGAAGGAGAGGGAGGCCTTGGTCTGTTGTGGGATATATCTGGCTCATAATTATATAATAAATAATAAAAGACTTGGGTTTGTTTCATTACGATATTTTTTTATGTAAAATAAGCCCGCATTTGTCTGCTATCAAAAATTCTCAAATGTTTAGTGACGACATCTGTTCGGTGACGACACAAAGTAAGTATTGGCTTGCTATACATATTTTGTGGTGACGATGCTATTCACTCCAGCCTTGAAAGGCCTAAGTAGTTTCGAAAACAGATTCGCTGGCAGTGAATTCCACTTCTTAACAGTTCGCAAGATAAAAGTTGAAGCAAATCGCTTTGTGAGAGAAAAGTATATCAAAACAATATGGTGGGCGACGCGAGCCCCGGAGATGGAATGTGGATGGGTGTATCCAGTTTTGTAGTAATTGCGCATACTTACCGAAAAATTTCCATAGAATACTAACTTACATGAGACTTTTCCACAGTGTTCAAGGTTCCCCCCACTAATAGCTTGCGTTAAGTGACAAGTTCAAACGTTCGATCATGGACTCTTGACAAGACTGAGTGGTTTCTTAGCTAGCCTTCGCTTTGGGCATGTATTTGTCAACAAAGGTGCTGTCATCTGCGTACCCAAAGGTGTCAGGCAGAACCTTGAGGACTCCAGCATCTATTGCCTGTTGTTCAGAAGAGCGTCTTTCTAAAACCAGTCGTATGTGGTCGTAGTCGGGACTGTCCACATAAGAAGTCTGATATCCAGCTGCAAAGATCAGCAGGAAGTCCATAGGCAAAATCAGTCATAGATTAGGTAGATATTTTATTCTTCTTCTCAGAAATCGACCATGGGTAAAATTTTCTGTGTTTTACACTTGTATTGTAGTAGGAATGCCTGTAAAATAAAGACCCTGTAAAATACAATCAGGCCTGTTCTGAAATGCCTAGTCTAACCCATCCATGAGAATGCTTCGGTGGATGTGCGGAGTGAGACCAATTAGGTAACGAGTAGCAGGGAGTAGGCGGCGGTAATTTGGAGAAGTGAAACACAAACTCCTTAAAAATGACGCAACGGATTTTGATACGGTTTTTTTAAATAGGTAGAGAGATTCACAAGGATAGATCCAACTTGCGTTGAGAGGCGTTACCTCGTCATAATTAAGATAATTAAGTCATATAATCTGTTGTTTTAAGCCCCAACATAACTGATAACGGGTTTGAGAAATGTCACCATAGTAAAAAAAAATACAACTAACCATGACTTCCAAATTGAGATACATTCCAAAACTGGTGCTCCATATCTTGCCCTAGTTGGAGGAGGGAGACGGGCCTCTAGGAAAAACGGTCATCGTCGTTTGATTTCATTAAAAGATCTCGAATTTATATCATGTTTGGATACAAATGTTTTAACCAATGTAATTATATAGACGAGATTAACTATAGTGATGTGATTGTCGATGATTAAGTAGTTTATTTTGTTTGATTGTCTTTATTTAAATGAATGTAAAATTGAGTAAAACGGTATTTGGTTTCTTAATTGCCTAGTTTAATTTTTTAACCACATTGTGGTGACATGGCATCATAAAGATCTTCACTACCCTCCAACCAGCAAATAAAAGTAAATTAACACCCTGTATTGCACTTGCCAACCCGCCTGTCATTATCAGATGAGATTATAACCCGGTTCACAAAAGAAGGGGCACCCGAAATGGCAACATTATTGTTTGCGTCTTTTTCACATTAGATGACATTTTAGCAAGATGTCAACAATAATGTTGCCATTTCGGGTTCTTTTTGTGAACCAGATTATATCAAGTACCCCCCCAAGTGTCAAAACACAAATATTTTTTGTTTTTTTTGGATTCGTGGATCCGCAGCGTGGGCTATGTCAATTTTCGATATTTTTTTACAATCGATTCGGGCCAGTTAAATGACTTTATCTCCGTTGTTTCTTGTCTGATCTGAATAATTAGGGGTTCGTTAGAAAGCTAATAAAAAATGCAAAACATTTTGTCTTTGTCAAAATTTTGATAACTCTGGCGGTTGCAGAGTTATAAGCCAATTAAAAAAAGTAAATTTTTTGAAAACTCGCATTTTTTTAAAGAATTCTTTTTTTGTTAGCATTACATGCATAAATGTTTGGAATCAAATATAGAAAACTGTATTCTCTCTCATTTAACACCTCACTTATGTAAATCGGTCCAGTAGTTGTCTAGATATACCGCTTTAAAGAATTGGTTGGGCGGCCATCTTTGTTACGTCATAACTCCCCCCCACTTCCACTTACGAGGTGACTACCGCACATTCCGTGCTCAGGAAAACATGCTGAACAAGTACATACCAGTTGTCGGTAGGAACTAGCCAACTTCCGCAAAAGTTGTTATTTGACGAGATAGCAAAGATTGGCTCCCGAGCTATGATGGTTGGCGCCTCTCAAGTGTTTGTGTTCAACTTTGAGTAGGAACTCGTAGGTGTGACCTTTTAGCTAGCACTGAAGCTGTTCTGTGAAAATGAGGTTTAGTAGGGTTCCTACTTGCTGGAGTTCGTTTCGGTTATAGATGTTTCAGAGAAGGATGTGGTAGGATCTTATGGTATTTACCTACACTTGATTTACACACTGTATTTACACTATATGTGAAAAACATTCGACAAGATCCCATGCCTGTTTTGTTTCGTCATTTAGATGAAATATTTCCACTCCAAGGAGTTTATTCAAATGCACAATTTTGTAAAAGTTCTCTCAGTATTTTTACTATTTTGCGCTTCAAAAATCATTCATCGAATCAAAATAAAACACAATATTGTCAATCATCGGTCCGTTGATTTGTTATAAAATGGTCTGAGAAAGCGTCGGGCGCCCCGGGCCGCGCATTCAGAATGTTCAGCGACTCCAAGCATTAACACCTATTACAGCCGCGCCTTTGTCCCCGCGCACTTCCACGCAAAATACTACACTTTCCTTTTTACTGTTTATTGTGATCGTTTGTTTCGAGGCGCAAACCGTTCGCCGACAAAGCGCCCGCCGGTGCGGCCCGATGGGTGCTTTCAAGTGTCGAAAAGCGGTAATTTGCTTCATTCACTCATTGTTGGGGCTAAAAGTCGGCCTTTGTCGACACTTGACGGAATTGGGAGCGTTTAGATTCGGGAGTGGGCAATTCGCGAGAGTGGACCGTTTTGCCCGCCTCTCCCCGCCGTCGGCCGCCGCCGGCTCGGACGGCGCACCTCAATGCCGGTCTAATGGAAGCTTGAAAGCTGTTTGAAAAGGTTTTCCCTTCTTCATAATCGCTGAAATTTGTTACCATAAAAAGACTTCGTATTCAATGGAATTTCATTTTATCTGAAAATTCAGGACAACTTCTAATCTAACCCTGCAGACATTTTAGTTGAAATTCAAGTTGAAACAATACAAACGTTTAGTAAAGCATTGCGCGCACGTTCATTAGACGCGCCCCTCCCCTCCCCTCGCCTGCAGCCATTAGGGCGCATTTACATGCGTTCTCGTTCCCGTGTTGTGTACACACGGCCTAATCTTTGCGCTGATTTAATGTTCTAGTATTCCGCCCGCACGAGTATTAGCTCGCGTCAAGCTTAAGATCAAGACTGATTGGGGCCAGTTACTTCATTCTTCACTCAAGTGGTTCGCTGTTTCCCTTGCTTGTTCCGTGACGTTTGTCCTGCAGAACAAGCAATACCAACGCAGAAGAGAAGTCCATATCTAATGACTCCTACGATACTTCCTAATTTTGTGCCTACATGACGTCTCAGAGGTATGACGATGTAAAGAAGAAGAAGAAGAAGAACTGGTCTGTACAACGCACCCATAATAACCACATGCTTTCGATGAACAAAATAGCAACATCCAACCGTTTTTCTACACATACGCAGTGCTTCAATCTTTCCGCCACGGCGTTTTCCTGCGTTTTTCTGACTTATTCTGCCATCTGATCTCCCCAGCCTGACTAGATCCGGTAATATCAACCACGCTAACTCCACGAGCCACTGCCGGCAGCAACCACTCATTCGATTATACGTCGACGCCCGCCTTGCAGCCTTGATTAGTAACACACTCAAACACTGCCAGTTGTACTACAGGGTGAACGTACCAGTCTCAAACCAGGCAGCTTCATCTCTCTCTCTTCGTGGAAGTTTTACAACGCCCCGGTGCACCCTGGTGTTAGAGTTTTCAACCGCCGTCTGCAAGCAGCAGGCCTCCGACATGGTTGTGTAACGACCGCCATCATAGACAGCAACCGGGACCGGAAAGCACGGAACCATCTCGCTTTTTGGACAATCAGGTGGTTCAGCCTGGCAGCTTTTTTAGTAACACACTTAAAAAGTCAGTACCAGTTGTACTACAGTCTACAGCTAGGGTGATCGTACTAGTCTCAAACCAACTTTCATAATACGTCGACGCCCGCCTTGCAGCCTTGATTAGTAACACACTCAAACACTGCCAGTTGTACTACAGGGTAATCGTACCAGTCTCAAACTAGACAGCTTCATCTCTTTCTCTTCGTGTGGGACACCGAGTTTTACAACGACCCGGTGCACCCTGGTGTCAGAGTTTTTCAACCGCCGTCTGCAAGCAGTAGGCCTCTGACATGGTTGTGTGTGTAACGACCGCCATCATAGACAGCAACCAGGACCAAAACATGCCCATCCGAAAGCACGGAACCATCTTGCTTTTCGGACAATCAGGTGGTTCAGCCTGGCAGTTTCATTAGTAACACACTAAAACAGTCAGTACCAGTTGTACTACAGTCTACAGCTAGGGTGATCGTACCAGTCTCAAACCAGCTTCCATTATACGTCGACGCCCGCCTTGCAGCCTTGATTAGTAACACACTCAAACACTGCCAGTTGTGCTACAGGGTGATCATACCAGTCTCAAACCAGGCAGCTTAATGTCATTCGAGTGGGACACCGAGTCATTGACCCGATGCACCCTGGTGTCAGAGTTTTTCGACCGCCTACTACAAGCAGCAGGCATCTGACATGGTTGTGTAACGACCGCCATCGACAGCATCCGGGACCGACGACTTAACGTGCCCATCCGACAGAACCATCTTGCTTTTCGGACAATCAGGTGGTTCAGCTAGGCAGCTTGATTAGTAACACACTGCCAGTTGTACTACAGTCTACAGCTAGGGTGATCGTACCAGTCTCAAACCAACTGTCATTCTATACGTCATCGCCCGCGTTGTAGCCTTGATTAGTAAGTAACACACTCAAACACTGCCAGTTGTACTACAGGGTGATCGTACCAGTCTCAAACCAGCTTCCTCTCTATGCGTCGACGCCCGCCTTGCAGCCTTGATTAGTAACACACTCAAACACTGCCAGTTGTACTACAGGGTGATCGTAGCAGTCTCAAACCAGGCAGCTGCATCTCTCTCTTCGTGTGGGACACCGTGTCAATCAACGACCCGATGCACCGTGGTGTCAGAGTTTTTCAACCGCCTACTGCAAGCAGCAGGCATCTGACATGGTTGTGTAACGTTGGTGTAACGACCGCCGTCATAGACAGCAACCGGGACCGACGGCTTAACGTGCCCATCCGAAGCACTGAACGATCTTGCTTTTCGAACAATCAGGTGGTTCAGCCTGGCAGCTTGATAAGTAACACACTAAAACAGTCAGTGCCAGTTGTGCTACAGTCTACAGCTAGGGTGATCGTACCAGTCTCAAACCAGCTTTCATTATACATCGACGCCCGCCTTGCAGCCTTGATTAGTAACACACTCAAACACTGCCAGTTGTACTACAGGGTGATCGTACCAGTCTCAAACCAGGCAGCTTCATCTCTCTCTCTTCGTGTGGGACACCGAGTCGATCAACGACCCGATGCACCGTGGTGTCGGAGTTTTTCAAACGCCTACTGCAAGCAGCAGGCATCTGACATGGTTGTGTAACGACCGCCATCATAGACAGCAACCAGGACCGACGGCTTAACGTGCCCATCCGAAAGCACGGAACCATCTTGCTTTTCGGACAATCAGGTGGTTCAGCCTGGCAGCTTCATTAGTAAAGTAACACACTCAAACATTCAGTACCAGTTGTACTACAGTCTACATCTAGGGTGATCGTACCAGTCTCAAACCAGCTTTCATTATACGTCGACGCCCGCCTTGCAGCCTTGATTAGTAACACACTCAAACACTGCCAGTTGTACTACGGGGTGATCGTACCAGTCTCAAACCAGGCAGCTTCATCTCTCTCTCTTCGTGTGGGACACCGAGTCGTTCAACAACCCGATACCGGTCAGAGTTTTTTAACCGCCTACTGCAGGCAGCAGGCCTCTGACTGGTTGTGTGACGACCGCCATCATAGACAGCAACCGGGACCGACGGCTTAACGTGCCCATCCGAAAGCAGCTAGGGTGATCGTACCAGTCTCAAACCCGGCACCAGTCATACTTAGAAGGCTTTTCCTTCAGAGTATCAAGATTTTGCGTCATGTCATACTTATTTTTATTAATACTATTAATAATAAAAATAATAATAATTTTTGCAATACAAAAAACTGGTTTGGTATTGATACGTAAACCCTACGATGGTACAACGTCAAGGGTCGTTAGCCAAAGTTTGAGAGCATATATTTCTGTTGGTATCTAACATTTGCTTAGAATTTAGGAACATAAGGAATAGACCAGCAGAGCAGAGACACATGAGAGATGTTTAGCTTGGTATGTAAGAATTTGCTGCGGATCTCTTTTGGTCTCTGGTCATGAGCCGGGATATTTACCATACTCATACTAGCACGCTTCGCAGGCTTATATCTAAATGGTGCAAGGTGTTCGCCTGGAGCGCTGCTGCGTATCCCTGGATTCATCATCTCACAGTCACCACTTCTTTTACCCAGCCATATGGGAAGATAAGATAGGCGTGATTCTACTCTATCCGGAATCCCACAACAAGTTAGGTCACTGCTCAGTCGTATTCTGGTGACAATGAGACAAAGTTTGATATTTTTGCATTCAAACAGTACCAACCAATATCTTTTTGTCAATATCTTATTCATAATTCTTTCTAATGCACGGTGTCCCCTGATATAGAGTGGTCAAGTATTTTCCTTCCGTAAATAAAAGTTCATTGAGAACCAAAATAACCCTTATCCTCCAACTTAGCTTTGTAAGCCTGTTCACTATTTCGACAACTTTTAAACACGAACTACAAACTGCTACAATCATATCAGTGGTAATCCGGCTTAGCACAGACTACGCAGGAACGGATGCGTCAGCTTCCTGCATATTTACCGATTATTGGCTCACAATGGGCTGTGGCTCTTCTAGTCTGTTTGTGTCTGTGGGATTACCACGTTACGCCTTTGTTTGGTCGATAAGCGCCTGATAACATTAAGTTAAGAGTTTAAGGATGCGTGTGAAAAAATGGAACGTCGATCGTAGCATTTGTTTTATAAATATGTTACAAACTAGTTCTACTTATCTAGTTTTAACACTTTTCTGATATTAGGTACCTACGTTATTATAACAAAACTAATAATGATGTGATGTGATCAAATACTATTAAATTGTCTATTAAATTCTCCAAAAAATAAAATAAAAACTGATTTAAGTAGTTGTGATTCCTAAATTATCTAGACCTAGGTATAAAAAAGTAATGAAGGCCGGTCTAATAGTATCTTGTTTGTGTTTATGTAAGAGGGTGTTTGTACCTATATTTGGAAAGGCCATTAATAAATGATTATGTAAACTTTTTAAATAGGTTATTATATATTCAACACGTGCAATGTGTATCAAGTAGGTCCGATAGATCACCACCTTGATAATTAATTGTGACTGAATAGCCGCAAAATTACTATAAAATACAACAAAGAGAATCCAAATAATTCCTAACAGAACAGAACAATGTATACAAATAGGCAGACTTGATACAGCGATTCGAGTTTCGGCACAGTACACGAAAATAGAAGTAGGTAAGGTGTTTCAACGCGGTCATCACACCAGACCCTGCACCAGCCTTTAACAGTGCACTGCTGGATATAGGGCTCCCCTAGGGACCCTACGCCATAAAGCCGGGTTTACACGTTACGAGTTGGCTCGGACCGAGTGCACTCGGATTACTACTCGGACGCTACTCGTAACATGTAAACATGTATCCGAGTGTACTCGGATGTCACTCGGATGCCGGCACCCAATCCGAGTCGAGTCGGATCGTGTTCTACTTTTCCTTTCAACTCGGATCTGCAGCTCGGATATAAACAAAAATGATTCAAAATAAAAGGTAGTCGGATCGTAATACTCTCCGTTTTGTGGAGTTCTATGAAGCAGAAGAAGTGTTGTGGAATGTGAGACATGAAGATTACAAAAACAGATATGCCCGAAATGTCGCACTATACAAATACTTGAATATGGTTCCCTTTGGAACTCAAAAAGAACTTCCTAAAGTTCGGAAACATTCAGCAACAACTAAGAAACCTTGCAAAAGTAAATCAGTTTGTTCCATGGTGAGAGAATTCCGTGAGATCACAAAAAATGGAATGAACTTTGATAGGAGTACACTACGAAGCGTGTAAACCGGTATAGGAGTACACTCGTATGAAGCTAACTCGTACGAGTGGACTCGGCCGTGACTCGGTCCGAGCCAACTCGTAACGTGTAAACCCGGCTTAAAAGCTCGTTCTCCCGCTTTTACCATCTAATCATTTCCCCATTCTTTAAGGTATGTTCAACTCGTAAGAAGTTTTTGGAAAACTTGCAAAGCCAGCAACCTTCGTTCGTCATCTGTACTGGCATCGTTTCTACCATCTGGGCATGGCATCTGGGTTACAGCGGCTCATTCCTAGCCTGTAAATCGAATCCCACCCAAAACATAAATGTGAAAGGCTGCCAAGTTCGATAATATTGGAATGCTTCGCCTATAAAAGAAGTGAGATCTAAATAAGTACCAAGTTCCATACACAGACCTCAGTTAAAAATAGTTACAGGAATGCACACTTGATTTTCCGCAGTTTGGAAAGTAGATTCTGAATAAATATCATATTAAATACCTAAAATTGTAATACTTACAAAAACGCAAACCTGTTTTTTCAGCAGTTTCCTTATGACTTTTTTTATTTATTTTTTTCTGTACTTTGTAATGATATAACTTGGCAAGTTTTAATAGAAAATTATATACTTGACTCATTGCGTTTAGTAGGTTTATAACAAAGTGTGTGAAAACTTGCCAAGTTATATCATTAAAAAGTACGGAAAAAAATAAATAAAAAATGTTATAAGGAAACTGCTGAAAAAACAGGTTTGCGTTTTTGTAAGTATTACAATTTTAGGTATTTAATATGATATTTATTCAGAATCTACTTTCCAAACTGCGGAAAATCAAGTGTGCATTCCTGTAACTATTTTTAACTGAGGTCTGTGTATGGAACTTGGTACTTATTTAGATCTCACTTCTTTTATAGGCGAAGCATTCCAATATTATCGAACTTGGCAGCCTTTCACATTTATGTTTTGGGTGGGATTTCATTTATTTTTGTAAGGTTTATTTTCTTTTTTTCTTATGATTAAGTTAGTTAAGGAAATGTCTCATTTATACTAATTTTCAGATTTTTGAATATGGACTATATGGACTATGCTTCTTACAAAGAAATGGACTAGTTTTTTTTATTAAATTTTTCTACGTTTGCGTGGCAAAGGAAACTTTTTTGTTTTGTCATTTTGTATGACTGACACGCTAGAGCGCATTGCCCATTCAATATCTTGGATTTTTTTTACACGTTTTCTATTTACTGATAAGCTTGCCAAGTCAGGGCGGTATAATGTACGTAGCCAAATATATTCAATTTTTACTTAACATAACATAACAGCTACAACAGTCCACTGCTGGACATGGGCCTCCCCCTATCGGGGGGTATTGCCATACTCACCACGCTTGGCAGGCGGATTGGCGAGGATTCCCTGGATGAGTATCCCTTAGTCGCTTTTTACGACACCCACGGGTAGAATTGGGGTGATGCTATTCTAAGCCGGCATCACACGGCATAGCAATTACAACAATTTTTACTTTACTTTGACTAAATTACAAACCTTCGTAACGAATTTTAGGTCGGTACGACCATTGGAAGATATAGATAAATTTTTTGTTTTAGTTCCTTAGGGGTATGAATTTACACCTTCATTATTTTTAAAACCGACTCACACTTGGCCATTTTCAGATTTTTTCCTTTACCTTGACCTGAAGACCTACCTCCATGCCAAATTTCAAGTCAATACGACCATTGGAAGTGGTCTAGGTTTTTGATGAGTGAGTGAGTGAGTCAGTCAGTGAGTGTATAGTAAAAATAGCGATTTTCTGACGTCAATATCTCAAGACCTACAATAGGTACATTAATGAAATTTTGTATTTTAGATAAGTAAGTAGATCTCGACAGATACTAGAAATTTCATATGCGTAGATAAAATAGATTTTGAGTTATAGGTAGGTCGAACTTGGCCCGAAATGGTTCGTGTAATATAACCCACGGCCGGTGTGTCGGTTCTTTGCTCGAACTTGGCGGACACACTGCCGTGTGTCTAGATGTATCTTGACCACTAACGTGTGCGTCTTAAGCGGTTTCCCAAAGGCAACGTAATTAGTTATCACTTGACATTTTGCATCAGGATACGCAACCCACGTACCTATTTGACTATCGGTCAGATAATATGCATCAGGGTACGCGTATGGCTACTGTTCAAATTTGAATATGGCCTAATGTCATCGGTCCAATCTCACCCTACGCTTGCCGAGGCATGGCCTCTACCCAAGAATCTTTACTTTGCGTGTTGATAGCTTGGTGTTCTTTTACATTTCTACTGTAGTATGGGCGCGGCGCAAAGTGAAGATTCTTGGGTTGAGGCCACGACTCGGCAAGCGTAGCGTGGCCTATACCCAAAAATCTTCACTTTTCGTTTTGATCGCTTGGTGTTCTTTTACATTTCTACTGTGGTATCGGCGCGGCGCAAATCAGAGGGCCGGGTAGACGTCCCAATGATCGACACTCGACGGCTCTCGATCAGAATTATTCAGACTCAATGAACGCCGCCATTACTCAGCACATCCACGGACATTTGAATATGGAACGCCAGCGCCTGATGGCTCATAGTTGCAACAACATTTTCTATCTGTAATTAATTACAGCTGTAGCTGATTTTATCGTAGGTCTGTATAGGATAAGAACTTCTAGAATATGTAGTAGGCACCTTTGTACCTATGCGCTACGGTGCGGTGATAACGACGGAAGATACCTACCTACCTATTGTAAAAAATACATCAAGCCTCAGCACATAATAGATACCTATTTTTGCTAAATTCGCAGGCTTGATTAGAACCGCGGTAGCCCAGTTCGCAGTGGCGTCGGCAGTACAGAAGATGCCGAAGGTCGCAGGTTCAAATCCTGCCTGCGGTGGAAAATTTTGCAAGTTTTCCAAAAACACATATAGATACTTAAGACGTTAGCTCCACAGAGGAGACGTGCGTCGCTTGTGTGTCGTGACGCGTGGGATGGCATCTGTCAGACAAGAGTCATCGTCGCCGTCATCGATGCGACGCGCGTCTCACGTGCGTAGCTTTGTCTCTTCTTTTTGACACATTGTATATGGAAACGGTTTCAAGCGACGCGATGTCGCACGTCTCACGTCTCTGACGATCGTTTGTCTGATACACGTCTCATCTGTGGAGCTTGCGCCTCATAGGTATTTGCCAAATAGAACCGACCGGTACCTGAGAAAATACCTGCACGTATTTATATGACATCTGTACAAAAATTTAGGACTATGATGTCATATTCATATTATTGCCAATAAGGTACACCAATTGTCAAAATAATTGTATAAATATAAATATGACATACCTAATAGACCTACATTTTTGTCCAGATGTCATATAAGTACACACTAGGTAGGCAGGTATTTTCTCAGCTATCTACTGTTCGTATCGTACTCTTATCATACCTATTTTCGAAAAAATATTATAGGTAGGTACCTAAGAACTAATGCTAAAAAGAAAGTGAAACTTCTGCTTTAAAGGCAGTCTAGTATCTTGTTCAACCGACAAGTAAAATATTTGCAGTTGATATTGTAAAAGGCCATGAGACAAAAAAAAAGCATTTACACTGTAGTTCCTATCTCTTATCTTTAAAAATCAATCTAAAAATCACACGTCAGTTTTAATCCTTCCACAGGTTGCAGGAGATATGGCACAATAGGAGCGTGAGAAAGCGATTTCTGCCAAAATAAACATGGAAACGATCATTCTATCTAGAGCAATGGGAATGGGAACTTACAATTTGACAAGTGTTTGACAAGCGTCACGTTATTCAGTGACACGGATTTTCCTACTTAATAAAAGTTGTAGGATGTAACTGACTTTTGTGATTTACAAAATGATAAGTTATCCGAGGATCCACTGGTTTTTTAACAGATGGTGTTGTTAGTTTATTAAAAAGCTCCCAAAAGGGGTGAGGCAACGATTTTTGACCGACCGAGATGTAGACCTATTAATCGCCCCCAACACCCCCTAATTACGAAATTTCGTGATAATCGTTATACCTACCTAACAGCTCCAACGATTTTGAGTACGAGTTAGGTAGGAAGGAATCTATCTCTAAACAGTAGGTACTTAGGTACTTATCTATCTTACCTATTTACCTTTTAAACTTGTAACATTAAAAACGAAAATAATTTTAGAAAATCTTATACAAGTTACCTGTACATAATTTACTCAGAATTCCGACTTAAGTCGATTCAAACTTCGTCTTTAGAATGATTCCCACGTCTTGCCCTGATTCATTCATTTCTAATTATAGCGTACTCGTAGGCGATTTTCCTAGAAAATTCTCATTAGTTCCAACAATAATGGTATTTAGCGTGGGAAACGATCAGGTGATTTTATTGCAAATATTTGGTACCTACTTAATAACTTATTTAGCAACTAATTGTGTTCTATGTTAATTGTAATTTTATCTTTATGATTTGATTATACGGGGTGTTAGGGACGGTGTAACGAAAACTTTGCAGGCGTGCTCAGACCATGAAACTGAACAACTTTCACTATGGAGCCAATGGTGGGAAACGAAAAAAAATTTCCGACCTCCCATACAAAGTCAGTCAGCTGATCGCAAATTTTGTATGGGAGGTCGGAAATTTTTTTTCGTTTCCCACCATTGGCTCCATAGTAAAAGTTGTTCAGTTTGATGGTCTGATCATGCCTGCAAAGTTTTCGGTACACCGTCCCTAACACCCTGTATACACACACAGGTAACTTTTCGTCGGAATAGGTTGATATTACCTATACTTATTGATGATGGAAAAGGTAATATTTACTTATAATTTTTATGATCTCCAATAGTAGGTACCTAGTAGCAAAATAGCGATGACAGGATGGATTCGGAAATTAATACTTAAAGTATACCTACCTTTTCTGTTTTCTGATGGTCTCACAAATATTTACCTAGGCACCTAGTTTGGTAATTTAATTGTGCAATGCGGCAAAAAAATGTGTTATTTTTGTCCCGAAATATGTACAGCTAGTCCCGCTCATTCATGAACAATCCAAAATATACCCAAGGGTAGGTAATTTATTTAGTCAATTTTACTGCAATAGTTGTTACTTTTCTAGATGCAGCAACATTCATTGAATCGTACCTACAACATAGTTTTTGTCCGGCTTGTAGTACAGTCACAAGAAAATCAAAATCTTAAAAACACAATTTTGTTCATGAGCTAGCTTGAGAGACTGTACGTGTACGTGTAGGTATTAAAAACTACTTGTGGAGATAACTGCACTTTCAAGAATTGAAATAACCAGATCCAACATAGATAGGTCGGTAGGTAACAGTGGCGAAGTATCTATCTAAATTTGCCGGTTCGCATAGGCTTCCCTTTAATTTTATAAATTCATAGACTAGGTATCACATCAATTTCAATACTTTTAATTTAGTATTTTTTTTTTATTGGTGTAGTTTCGGTAAAATGTGACTCTTCGCCTCTGATAGTTAGTATGTAGGTACCTACTACTAGACATACCTTTATGGTGAGTTTATTTTTCGTAAACTTGGAACGCCAACAATAAACGACAGTTTTATTGTGATGAGGAAATGGTTGGTATCAAATCAACATACCTACTTCGGTTTGTTGCTATTGTTAGGTATCTGTATTTGATTAGTGAGGCATATTTGAAATTAACTGACCACAAATCTAAGATAAGTTTACTTTGATACAATTTAGCGAGTAGGCACCTAACTAACTACCTATTTATGGAATTGTTCCAAGATCAAACATTTTAAATACATTTACGATTATTGTGTATAGCCTAAAATATTAATTAGGTACCTATTTAATTACCTAGTTGCATCTATTTGTTGTAGAGGGATCTTAGTCATTTAAAACTCGGCTAAGTAGTTATAAAATTGGAAAAGAAAAGAAATACTAATGTTTCCGATAGAATGATATTTATTCAGAGAATTAATAATTCATATTTATAGTTATTAATGGTTTCTAGTTAATAAACAACAGCAGGTATGTTTACACTTTACCACTGGTTATGTTATAACAATAAGTAACTATACACAATTACTCTATTTACAAATAGAACTAAAAGATATCTACAGTCGATTGGTCGTTTTCAGACTTTCATTACATTAAGTACATTATTTACTAGCAACCACTGTCCTAAGTGCAGTTTTAAGTAGATTACAGATTAAATTTACAATAATTTACAATTTATTAACTAACTCTTACGATAAAAGGAAAGGAAATGATAACTTCGTAAAAACGCATATCACATCGCGAGGGAAAAGAGTTCAACGCGCTCAGAAATAGAAGACAGAAGCAACAATATAGATAGACAGAAAGATATATAGAATAGAAAAGAGAAGAACTAAAGAGGGTTGAGTATTTCACTAGGCAACGCAATACCGTCGGGTAAGTTTAATACTGTCTAATACTGATTATTCACAGGTTTTGTTCGTACACGGCACTGCACAGTTTAAGTGTCTGGTGGTCGGTACTGGTCAGGCGGGCTGGGCGGCGGCGCGGCTTGCGGAGCGTGCCGGCGCAGCTGCTGCAGCAGCGCGGGGTCCAGCGCCGGCCACCACCCGCCCAGCAGCGGGTACTGCGCCGTCGGCGCCAGCGGCTTCGACTCCTCCTCGCTGCGCTCCTCCTGATCACTGGCCACCACATCGATATCTTCTTCCGGCTCCTCCTCGCAGCTGCTGTCACGGCGCGGTCGCTTCTCCGGCGCTTCGTCCGGAGCCAACAGCGACGCTACATCAAACTGCCTCTTACGGGCCGTCCCGCTGCCGGCCAACCTTCCACTCCAAAACGGCAGAGGCAGAGCCGTCGGCGGCGGTGACGACGGTGGCGGCGACGGCGAATCCTCACCGTCGTCGTCGACCGCCAATCCCATGTGCTTTCTCACTTTCCTCTGCGCTTTACGTCTCCTGAAATCACCTTTCCTAAAGTCTTCAACATTCGCTGGATGTATCGCCCAATAGTG
This sequence comes from Phthorimaea operculella, assembly GCA_024500475.1. NCBI lineage: Eukaryota > Metazoa > Arthropoda > Insecta > Lepidoptera > Gelechiidae > Phthorimaea > Phthorimaea operculella. Next base: position 3,451,738 of record JANFCV010000002.1, on the reverse strand, counting down.
TCCTTTTCCGTTTGCAGATCGTCCGGCTTTCACAAAACAATCGTTGAGTGATAAGTTATGTCGTATGGAGTTCCGCCAGCCGGGTCCTCGGGAGCGGAAATACGGGTAGTTATCCAGGATGTGTTGGTAGATGTCCGAGAGGACTAGTTTGCGTTCGGGTGAGCTCAGGATGGCCATGGCGATGAGTCCGATGTAGCTATGCTGGGGCTTCGGTTCCTCTGGTTGCAGAGCGCGTTGTTGGAGCAGGGACATGGAGAGTGCGAGTCGTGGCGCGTACGGCGGGTAGCATGGCGTCGGCGGGTACAGGCGGAGTCTTTCGGCGACGGCGTAGTTGTAGAGCTGGAGTCGGTAGTGGTCGAGCGCGGCGGCGGTGACCGTGGGCGCGTCCTTGAGCGGCCAGGAGGTTCCATCGGGCCCGCTGCACATGTTGCCGGGGCGAGCGCGCGGCGGCGAGTGTCGCTGTCTCGGGGCGGAGGCCGGGCCTCCCCGCGCCAATCACCGCGCCCGCCCCGCGCCCCGCGCCCCGCCGCCGCCTCTCCTGGTGTTTTTGTTTAGCGACGCCCCACTCCGGCCGCCGCGCCACGCGCCCTGCCTTGAGCTGCACTGTACTGATCGCACGATATAACATTACCAGGGAAAAAATGTTAAGCATTCAAGTACCTAAACCCCTTAAAACTATTTTGATATTCAGTCATCAACTGTGTAGGGTAAAAACTGACTACATTAAGTAAATAAACTAAGTAACCTATTACCTAACAGCTGTGGTAGTTACTATCGCCAGCACATCAACCTACCCTTTTAAGAAACAACTTAAGTATAAATTAACCTCATAGGTAGATAGATAATATTGGCAACTGTAATTAGGTACTACTTAATTTTCATACAAAAGGCTTCAACGCAAGCGGAATTATTAAAATTATTTCTTATAATCCTCTCCTATCCCACTATACTTTCAATAATGATATTGTAAAGAGAAATAATTGTTGCGACACGGCGCTAAACCGGTTATAATCGTATCTAAAATAACATAGGTATATTAATTTTAAAGCACTTCTTACCGCGGAAAGCTGTCTCATTAACACTTATTTAAACACAAATTTTAAACATATAAAAAAAAAACGCGTTTCCGCTAAAGAACAAATTCGCGTTTTAGGAAAGCTAACAGCGACATCTTCTATTGAGTAGCTGTACTAATAACTCGTATATTCGCAATACACACCGATACCGCATGCAAAGATATGATAAATAACATATGCCAGTCAAAAATGAATGTGTAGATATCTAGTCATAGTCATTTCATTTGACAGGCAGCGAGTAAAACATTATATCGTGAAAGAAATAAAATATTGGATCAAATTGGCCGTTTGAGAAAGTTCAAAAATTTTCAAATGGCTGGGAACTGCTGCTTGCTAGGAATGTAGAAAATTATTGAGATAACTTTTTAGATACTGCGATCAGATTAATAATCTTCTTAATGGTCATGTTCATGTCATACATAGCATCACCTTCCATTTTCGTAAAATGTTTCTGCTAACCGTACCACGCAAAGCCGTTACAAATGACAACTTCGTAGCGAGTGCTTCCCTGTTATTTCAGAGATATCACAACACACAACAACACATTACTTCTCGGGAGGCGAGCATGAAAGAGATGACTGCGCAAAAATACCCTTTTTGTATGCAACAGAGCGAGACCGAATGATGTGCAACAGTTTCATATTCGTCACGGTCTTGGTTCCCCCTCAATCCATCCACAGACAATACACCTTAGCGTCTGAGAAATAAGAGCGATGTTCGAATATTTTAGTGCAAGATTTTATCGTTGTTGTGGATGTGAATGAGAAACGAAAATAAAGAAGGAACAGGAAGACGCGATACGCCGCTACGCGTGTAAAAGGGATAGAAGATGTATCGATGAGCGACAATGCAGTTGCCGCCCATTTAAATACGCCATTTTGTTTAGTGTCTCCACAGTCTTTGTGTCCCACCAGAAAGCTGTGTTTCGCGGAATAACGAAATTACAGGAAATATTTACCTATTCGCCGTAGACAACGCTACGGAAACCGTAGCTGTGTCGTAGCCGGAATGTTTACGAAGTTACCTTTTCAGGAAGGATTTTTCTTTTATTTGAAAGGTTTTCTTATTTTGTCTGGCTTCTGTTTATCACATTGCGTATTTGGGAAATGAACAAGTAAAAGGTACACAGCTATAAAAAACAAAACGATTATTTTATTACGAACTAATACGAACTTTCGTACCTAGACTTATTAATAAATCATATCTGATTATTTCCATGGAGTACTGGCTTTTCAGTTAAAAAACTGTAGGTATACTCATCTATCTTTTGTATTTAGGTAAATAAAACCCGTTGTTTTATTGGTAAATCGTTGAAACCGCGTGCAGTTTTGAACAAAATACTGTCGAATTTAAAACCGCGCGCCGACAAACATTTTATTTTAATTCGATTTGTTCGGTTTCATTTCGAATTCGAATAAAGTTTACTGGGGTAGGTATTTAATTGCGCAACAAAATACTAATCACAAATGCCATTATTTCCATCTGACGCTACATGTAATTGAGATCGGTATACCTAGATGTGATAATTATGTAGGCTGTAAGCTGACTGGTTAATAAAAACTGTAAGTAGGTATATGCGGTGCCAGCTTAGAATAGCATCACCCAACATCTTATGATGGTGTCGTGAGAAGCGACTAAGGGATTTGAGACTTGATTTGTATTGCAATTTTAGGCGACAGGCTGACAACCTGTCACTATGGTGATAGACAGTCTTTTAAATGACTCTCAATCTTTTGTCAGACGTACCTAACTACTTGACGACGACTAACTTTTGACGACGTAATTTACACCACGTAGTATATGGTAGTTATTTCATTTATAGGTATCTCATTCATTCATTAGTATATAGGTACCTAAACAAACAAGTAGCATCTGTTATACACACAATTGCCTATTGATTGCCTAAGAAAAGTTTTTTAATTCTTTATCATTCATCTTAAACACTTTCTTATAAAAACTTAAGACTGTACTGAACTCGGTACAATAGGTAAGTAGCCTAGGTAGGGGAGAGTTGGACATATTGTACCAGTAGATTAATCGTACCACCAGCATATTTTCCACTAAACGTGCGTTTTTATTCACTTTGGCAACATTAAATGATAGCTCACAACACCCAATATGCTATGACGGTTTGTGACGGCGCTGCACATGAGACTATACATTTAATAAAATATAACAGGTTTTAGTTGACCCCGATACTATTTTTTAGGTTGGGAACATAAGGTTTTACGAACGAACGACTGGCCAATAAAAATTGCTATTTTGTCATATTGGTTATTGATTATTTTCCTTTTGACCTAACTAAACGAACCAACGCAATCATTTGAGGTTTTTAAATGACAAATTATTTATGTAAAATATTGCTTGTTCTTGAAATCGTACCGATCTGTAGTTTCTAAATCGTACCAAAGGATTGCTACTAGGATATTTCAGTTTTGGTTCGAACATAATGAATCTCAAATCTGAGAGGTGAGATTAAGTGTTAATAAGTGTGGAGATGGATTTAAAGCATTGTGCATTTTTTAAATGTCTTTTTTTTTAGAAATTAGCACAACATTTTATTTTCGCGTTTTGTATTGAAATTTTCGAAGTACGATATAAAATACCTCGTGGTACGAATAAACGTACCGGTCTCTAAAATGTACCGATAGCAACTTTTTTTTGAAAATGGTTTTGTGTCAAAAATACTTATTTATTAAAAAAATCCATTGTGGTATATCAGAGTTAATTAAATAGACTAACCAAGAAGCCAATTATCATAAGGATAACTTTAATAGTTTTCTCGCAAAACTAGATTGAAATTAGGGGGTACAATATAGCCAACTTTCCCCTACCTACCTACCTACAGTACCTATTATTGTAATACAAAAGATACTTATAGATATCGATCTAATCATAACAAAACCATCCCGGATATAAACCTAACCTGCGGCCTACGGAAAAAACTTCCCAGCACTATTTAACAACAGTTACTCGAAAAACCATTAGCACCCTTTCAACAATCGGACCCTCCCGAGATTTGTCGCTTAAACGTTTATTTAAACGTTCCAATTTATGCAGATTGATTTATTGTACCTGGCTGGTTCTGTGTTCCATTGTAAGGCGAAGGCGGTGCGCCCCGCCCACTCACCGAGTGCCGAAGTATTTTATTCTGTGGAGGCAAATGCTTTTATTTGTTCAGCCTGACGCCCCGCGGTTTGGCCATGTTTGTATTGTTTATGTAACGGAACGGTACGCATTGTATTGTAGTGAAGGGTAACTTATTTACTGTAATTAAATACTTAGTGTAATGGATTTTCTTTTTTTTTACAGTCACTGTAGGCAACTTGTTTCTGGTTAAACTTTCGGACTGGTTAAATAAAGAAAAGCAGTAACACTTATATTATAAGTTACAGCTATAAGAAATCTAGTTCCAAGAGCACACCTAGATCATCACTTTCTTCCTTTCCACCTACTTATCAATTTTCTTTAGACCCTGTTTCATTCTGCAAAATAACGTTTCCCTTTCTACCAATATAACTCCACAGCCTACAACCTACCATCAATTTTGGTAAATTTATTCAAAGCGTGGCGTCCGCGGAAAAACTCTCGTATTTTCGTTGTCACCAACTCCTGAACAATATTTAGCGGCGGAATATTGAATTAGATCCAATAGACTTTGTGTGGAAACTGTTCGCAAAATATTTTGCCGCCACAAAGGAGGCATTAGATGGGGGAGGCTCGGGATAATTTTATGTAAATCGGTTTCGTTCGCCGCCGCCGGCTGGCGGGCGACAAACGACGCGGCGGCTGACTTACAAAATGTAGAGAAAAGGATACTTACATACAGAATTTATTGTAACTGCAAAAGAAATATACCTACGTAAGAATTCAAAACGTAACAACAAAAACAAGATCATGCACTCCCAATAACGGACTCCAAACTTCGTTTCACTGGTCTGTTAGGTCCTTGGTAAGGTATTTTTTTTTTTGCTGAAATATGAAAAACACTCTTGGAACTTTTGGACCTAACTTGAGTCCCTACATTGTACAACATAGTATTGTACACCATAATACTGGCCGTCAGAGTAATGTACGACGTGATGAAGCACGACATGGTGAATGGAATCAAAACAATGTCGCCATCCATCACCCCGTACCGCAAGTGCACGGGGGTGGATTGCACGACATGATGGTTGGAGACATCACGTGTTGTGGTAGAATAGTGATGTGACTAGATCGATAATATTATATGCATTTCTAGCTTAATCGATATTGTTTTTATATGAAATATGTTCTTAAGTAAGCTTGGTCGCTCACTTCGTTCGCTCCAGGGGGTCACTGTTCTAACCTAACCTAACCTACTGTGTCGGATTTGCGTTGAATGTGTTTTTTACTGCGGGGCTGCAAACCCCCTTTGGGGGCTTCGCCCCGTCCCCCTCCGTTGGTTGCCTTGCATTTCATGTTCGAATAATTAATCGATAAGTCGATCAAAGTCAACACTGTCACATCACTACATCCGCTGTGACGTCATTTGTTTTGATTCCATTTCCACCCCTGTACATTATCGGTCCGGGGCCGTATTTCAAGACCATCCATCCATCATGGTGTACAATGATCTGCTGTACAATACGCTGCCGTGCCTTAACCTGCTGTGCATTGAGTATGTCGTGCATTGTGGTTCCCCCCTAACTTTGGACCGCCACGACGTTTCGTTCGACGCAATATGAATCATCTATCAGCGCCTACAAGTCTTGTACAAGACGGTTACGCAATTTGTTTATCTTACCTACCGCGAAACGAAACAACTTGTAAACTGGTGGTTCATTCAATCAATACAAGCCCGGGCGATGTTGTTTGACAGCTATTTACCTACTTACAAGAGGCTTGCTGTTCATTGCTGCTAACAAATTCTTCTTGTATTTGCCTTGATTAAGTAGGTACAAAAAAAATGTGATGTTAAAACTGCAATTGCCTTCTTTCTGGAGATCGTATTGTCACCACAGAATTGTTCTACGCTGATTGAGTGAGATCAAAAGTTGGAATAACAAGTTATAGGCAGGAAACTAGTGTTGCTTCTTCTTCTTCTCCGAATGGGACACCGATTCGTCCTAAGACTCGATGAACCCTGGTGTCAAACTTTTCTGCTATAAGCAGGCCTCAGACATGGTTGTGTAATGACCTCCGTTCAAGTGATCATAGACAGCAACTGGGACCGACGGCTTATCGTGCCGACCGAAGCAAAGAACCATTTTGCTTTTCGCACAATCAGGTTTGAACAACCTGATCCTGCAATGTCCTGACCAGACTGGGAATATTCACAAAGTGATACATATCAATTTTGTGAGTGACCTCGTCAGGGAAAAACAAAATTATTTGCAACGAAGATGAAAAGTGTACCTCAATGTAAGTATACGTATTTGATTTGGTTCACGCGCATTTAATAACTACCTATACACTAGAATAGCTTATTTGTTTATCCATTATCAAATCATTGACGAAAAATCTTTACAAAATAACCGAACAAAGAAACCCACCGAATCTGGCCGCATTACACACATAATCCGAAATTATTTGCAGCGGAGATGAAAAGTACCTATCGCGAAACCTTAGCTATTCGCTGAATCCTCCCCCGCAGACGGACAGAATGCTCCCCGGGGACGCCTCAAAGAGGGTTGGTTGCTACCAGGGCTACCATTCTCTTGAAAAATAGGATACATTCAATCTGCAAGGAATGAATTGGTCGGTGGGAATTAGTTGCATAAAACTATCCCGGTAGATGCGTTAGTGGCCAAGATACACTTGCTTAATCCGCAGGCTAGGATGGAACCGCGGTAATCCAGTTGGTAGTTCAGTGGCGTCGGCAATACAGATGCCGAAGTTCGTTATTTAAAGGTTATTCAGACAAGAAACCCTAAGTACTACCTATTTCATCAACAATGTCTTAGAAGGCGGGCTTAGACGAAAAGTGCTGGCTGCAACTCGGAACAACATTAAATGCAACGCCATGTTTATTTAGCTCTAGCGTGCGTGCAAGTATGATATGAAGAGGTGTGTTTTTTACCTTTCTAGGTTAAATTAGTCGTACAAATATCTATAATTAGGCCGGGTAGTACCTAGTATGGGTTAAACCGGTTTGGGAGTAATCTGTGGTTGCTTTGGCTATAGCCGGCCAACTAAATGAATTATGATTATTTTTTTCATTTTCCTAGAAATGATTTCTAAAGAAGGGGGCCAGCCCTAGTTGCGACTTGTGCAGTCTTTTAACGAACCCCAGCCAGGATACGGTCTCTCCTTTATAAATGTCATCTCAGGATGCAGTGTATAAATGTGGATCCTAATAGAATCTAAGGATTCTTTTGTGTCTGTCTGTGGAAATATTGCCATGGAGTTAGTTGGACTGGATTTTATGGGAAATAGGTTAAAGTTTACGTGATTTATTTAAAGTACGAATGAAGAAATTGAATCTCCCATACTTGATTATGTACAAAGAGTACCTTTTTAGGGTTTCGTATTCTACTAGAAACACTTATCATTTCGTCAAGCCTGTCTGTCTGTCTGTTTGTCTGTCTGTCTGTCTGTCTGTCTGTATGCCGCGCCCTCATATCTTCGTCAGTTTAAGAGCTATCGACATGAAATTTGGTGAAAAGATAGATCAATACGAATCATATATAGAAATGTTGAGAAAAAAATATTTCACATAATTTGTTCCAGCTGTAACTTCTAAAGTTTAAACGCTGAAAATTTGAAAAAAATATATGGAATATAGGTTACAATCTGAAGTTACCATGAAAACTATAACGAATACTGTGCCACTAAAGACTTCAGAAAAATAAAAGGTTTTCTTTTTGCGGCTGGTTACCATACAGCTGCAAACAAACCAGCAACAAAATTAACTTTGTAACGCTGAAAACCCTGATATTTAAACGTTGACTACGAAACCCTATTTGTGGCCGTGTCTGACACGCTCTTGGCCGCTTTTTATATGTAATCTAATCATCATCATTTTTGTATCTGAGAGGTCAAAAACTTTTTTCATATTTCAAATAAAGATTCTAACAAAAGTTTTTCAGTTTTGGGAGTAGAATACATCCTTATTTACTTCTTAATTAAATGTAATCTCATATTTTAGGTATGTGCGGCTCCTAAATCTCCTATAATATATAATATCAGAGTACGTGGAAGCCGTAGTTTCCAACTCAGAGCATGGGCATGGGCGATACGCTCATTTAAAGATTATACCGCGTGTGTGTGTGTGTGTGTGTGTGTGTGTGTGTGTGTGTGTGTGTGTACGGACAAGTAATTTTCAAGTTACTTTCGAGTATATCAAAAACCTAGACTACTTAGTACTAGGTATACTCAATTTAGTACAAATGATTAAGACTAACCCGTGTGGTGCCGGCAGAGTAGAATATAGCACCACCCCTCTCTTCCTGTGGGGGTCGTAAGAGGCGACCGAGGGTTAAACTCGATCCAAACAGCCAGGACCAAGCGAATGGTGCCGGTTAATCCATCACAAAAGCATTCCCAAGGAGGGTTGACGTCTGGTAGGCGGCCGGTCGTTTATTTTAATTCAGCCAAATCCTTTTGCAACACGATTTTGTGTTCAAGAAAACGTTTTGCGCCGACACAAAGTAGGTAATTGGGATAAGGGCAGGGAGATGATGATTAAGACTAAACCAACCATTTGTCCGTTAAAATCCTGCTTCGATCCACCGGATACCAATAAGTGCCTAGACTAGACGGTGCGTTTCTGTTTATTCAAAACATTGCAATTTTATTTTATTATTCGTTTTATGACCCCAATTCTTATAAAATTACCTTTGTAATCTATCTTAACGCCCAATAAGTATCTTAAGTCCCACTTGGACTAATATTATTTCACTCAACAATACCGCAGATAAAATTGTAGAAAAAATCATATGCATTCCCTGCACTTGAATAATCATAATCACTTATTGGGTCGACAATATGTCGCATTTTTTGCGCAACCCAGGTAGGTAACCTTACACCTCTTTGAAGAGGTAACTCTATACAAATTGGCACCACCATTCATCCCTGTGACACTTTTATACAGCCACGATTAACAATCACAAACGAAATTAGAACCCAATAATATTATTAAAAGATTTTTTCACACCCCATGAGTTAATATTTTGAATAGCTACCAGTTATTCGGATTACCACCTACGTATTTGTGTAAACACAATAAATATTTTTTGGGAAGCGCCTTTGTGGCCTAAGTGAAGATTTTAGATAGTGTAAAGTTTAAGATACAGGGGAGATAAAGCGATATTTTGCGTTTGAAAGCAGGAAGACGTAATTTGAGTGCGATGACTTTCCTTCTTTCTAAGAAATGTTTCTAGGTATGTATTTATTATGCTAGCTTTGATATCTTATTTGTTGATAATAAAGACAGGTTCAAATTCATAACCCTTCCACAAAATTAGATAACAGAATGTTGACGAGATATTTAGATGAATAACTATTTATTTGACAATACAAGTAGTGATGACTCCATAAAATCTCTCCCATTATTTAGACAGTAAATCCCGTGCGAAACCCTCAATATTTTGACAGGGTGCGCCCAGTAGCCACAAACTCAAGTACATACTCCATTGATGACCATAATAGCTCCGGAAGGGCCACATAATCCACTTATGTTGTACTTCGGTCGACTGCTTTAACAGGGCCTCCCGTTACGAGCGAATATTGACGACTAAAAGCGCGATGGAAGCCGACGCGGATTAGCTTCCATTTCTGGTTTTTTGAAGCGCGTTTGCATCGCAATAGATGTATAAGCAGAAATGCAATTCAAACTGTGTTCGAGCTTGTATAGTTTGGCGATTGGTTTAGGGGTCTTACAGTAGTGGTTATTGAAGAGTAATCCTCGACTAACGCCACTAATCCTTCTGCCAGCTATTGTCAGGAAGTGCGCTCGATTTTGATTCGATCACAACTGTCGCGACGAGAGGAAGCGGACAATTTGCATGTTCGAATGAAACAACTCTATAAAAACTGAAATAAATAAATAGTCGAACGAATCAAGAACGAATAGTCAGTGATGTCACATAAGTACCTATACCTAACCGCATGGTAGATTACCCGTGAAGTACAGAATAATTTTGCAATTTGAGTTAAGGTACCTAACCTACTTGTATAATTATAGCCATTTTGCGAGCGTGACTTTTTGCGTGATTATGGGTGATTGTTGATTTCAGAAGCTTCTTTACTCCAATCTAACTAAATGAAAATGGATCTTTTCATAAGTACCGAGCAGCACCAAATAAAATGAATAAATAAATACCTACTCTAAATGAGTCAGTCATCTGCTTACACGCGGAAGGAATGCTCACACAGCCCACTCAAATGGTCAATGGACCGTTCACAACAATCACAACTTAAATAGAAAACACATTTCTCCGCCATTCTGCTTCCACAATGCGTAAATACTTCATAAATATTTAAACACCATTTAAATAACCCTTTGGGCGACAGCTTGCATTGTGGGACTATTTTTACACTAAAAAGTTTTGACAATGATTTTACTCTTGGGCTCAGATTTCTGTAAGCGGTGAAAAGTAGAGTGAAATTCTAATAACCAGTAGCAGTAGGTATGTTTAATTAATTACTCTAAAGTAATATACCTACTCTGTGAATATAATCGTTAAAATAGGTATACAAAACACAAACTTTCTTCTTTGTCTAACTACCTACCTAAACTATTCTAAGCTAAAACAACTCTACAGCGCGGGTCAGATCAGATTCTCAAAAGTTGACGCTAGCGTCGTAAGTACCTATTTAGGAGCCTATAAACAGGATACAACTAAAGTTTTCAGTCCCAATTAAGAGAGAGAGAGAGTCCCAACCAAACACATGAAATGTCTGTAAAATAAAATAAATTACTTACATTTTAATCAGTTTCAGCCGCCGCGCCGGCCAGTAAAATATTTAGCAAATAAAATGGAATGGTGCGGTCGGGTGTCCGCGAGATTGGCTACGATTGCTGTGCGGTTATTGATTTTCCGGCACGTTCTTTGATTTCCACGTAAAAAGCTCTGAAACTGGGAAACGTTCATATGTAGAGATTGAGGTGATTGAGGCCAACTTTTCGCGGTTTTGTTGTGTACACAGAACTTCGTCGTTTGCGTTCCGGTTTTTGGTAATTTTATGCTTTTATTTGACGTACATAAATGCTAAGGGGTGTAAATTTTTTTTAAATCATTATTTTTATTATTCAAATTATGTTTTCCTGCAATGCCATCTATTTTTAACCCCCGACGAACCAACCGGAGGGGTGTTATAAGTTTCACGCGTCTGTATGTCCGTGTGTCTACGATTCTTTGAGGCAACGTATCTCCGAAATGACTGAACCGATTTCAATGCGGTTTTGTTTATATAAAAGCTAATATGGTTAGGATGGTTCTTAGCCATATTTCATGAAAATCTGATGATGGAGACGAAAGGTAGACTAGGAATCACACTACGTACTATATCCCCGTGTTTGAGCTAATTTGACTCAGAGTTGTCATATCTTTCAAGTAGTGCATGACATTATGGAGGTCCTAACTATTTTCAAATATGACTTGAATGACCGTACTCGTATTTATTTGACTTTAAGAAATAGGTAGATAAAAGATCTATTACTTAAAACCTGCGCGTAGGTATAACGTGTATTTACTAAGTTAGTAATAAACAAAAAATTAAATGTAATACTTCTGTATGTACTTATGAGTTCCTGTACCTGTGCTTTATCCTGGATGAATGAGTTCCTTGCTTAAATAGGTATGTAGAAAATTTATTTAAAACCCGTACTCAATTTTGCTCGCTTTGCTCAAGGACTGTCTAACCTAGCTTTCTTCACAGTTTACCTATTATTGCTAATGTAGGAAAAGTGACTTTACAATCAAAATATGTACTTAATAATCCAGATCTATTTTGGGTATTATTGTAAAAATTTGCGCTCGCTTCGCTCATCTAGCTAGACTAAATTGCTTGGTTTATCCCCTCAGAAGACGACGTCAAATGTCTTTTGCAGAATTCTTACAAGCACTAAGTATCATACCGGGCGGTTGAGGGGGCTTGCCCCCCTCACAGAAGACGTCAAACGTCTGTTGCAGTATACTTACAAGCACCAAGTGTCATTACCGGGGGGTTGAGGCGGGCTTGCCCCCCTCACAGAAGACGTCAAACGTCTGTTGCAATATACTTACAAGCACCAAGTGTCATTACCGGGGGGTTGAGGGGAGCTTGCCCCCCTCACAGAAGAAGACGTTAAAGGACTGTTGCAGGATTCTTACAAGCACAAATTGTTATTACTGGGGGGTTGAGGGGGGCTTGCCCCCCTCACAGAAGACGTCAAACGTCTGTTGCAGTATACTTACAAGCACCAAGTGTCATTACCGGGGGGTTGAGGGGGGTTGAGGGGGGCTTGCCCCCCTCACAGAAGACGTCAAACGTCTGTTGCAGTATACTTACAAGCACCAAGTGTCATTACCGGGGGGTTGAGGGGGGCTTGCCCCCCTCACAGAAGAAGACGTCAAAGTACTGTTGCAGGATTCTTACAAGCACAAATTGTCATTACTGGGGGGTTAGGGGGGCTTGCCCCCCTCACAGAAGACGTCAAACGTCTGTTGCAGTATACTTGTAAGTATACCTGTTTTGTCCTGCTTCTGCTCAACGTTGTTTTCTTCACCCTGCTTGTTTTTTTTGGCAATTTAGGAAAAGAGACTTTATAAAGTAATCTACTGAATAATTCTAATTCTAAGAGTTTAAAAATAATTAAAAATTGATTCAAAATACATTAGAGACAACAAAATAAAACTTAAATTAAAAATTTAAAGGAACCCCCCGACTTTCAATCCTTTAAAAAGTTAAAAATAATTTATTTATTCAATAAAATATTGTAAACCAATTCTCCAACGCGTCGGGGGGCCGCTAAGTAAACAATATAAGTAAGAAGTTTACAAAGCATAATAAACATATTAGTTGCAAATGTCATTTCATTCGATACAAGTATGTCTTACGATTTTATTGAAACTTTTTACCTATATTGTTTACTTAGCGGCCCCCCGACGCGTTGGAGTATTGGTTTACAATATTTTATTGAATAAATAAATTATTTTTAACTTTTTAAAGGATTGAAAGTCGGGGGTTCCTTTAAATTTTTAATTTAAGTTTTATGCATATGATTTTCTTACTTTCTGAAATGAGGCACAAATAGGTCATAGTTACTTTAACGGGTCTTATCGCGATAGTTTTTTAGGTAAATAAGCGATTTACCTAGAAACCCGACGTTTCGACTAGGTTTTCACAAAATTATCAATTCCCACGCTGATAAATTGTATGGTATGTTTCCACAAAATTGAATTAACCATAACAGAAACACAACTAGTTTTCAATACTTATAAATCGGCAGCAGCTCCTACAGCTGGACGGATGTGGTCGGAACTACATGTCCGACCAATTATGAAACGATCAAAACATGTTACATTAGATTTAGCTTAGTGGAATCTTTCTAAGAAAGGTCTTCACTCAACAGAGCTCGTATGCACGTGATTTTAATTCAATTACACATCTATTGTACCCTAAGGCATGTCGCCCGCAAAATATTGTACTGAGTTTTTGCTCTTGAGAAGTTACAATCAATGTTACAATGCATTTATTTTGCCAACAATAACTGTATTCTGGACACAATGAGAAATCCCGGACGATGACAACCCGTCACGATGGACATTGGGGTTTTGGAAACTATTTTTCAACGCGGAAGAATAAGGTACAAAAAAATGGACACAGCATATGATCGATTTGAACTTTTGGAGACAAATTTTGCATTGATGTTTTGCAATAGCTCGGACTTTCTAGACAACTTTGAAGGTATATTTCAATTTTGATAATTTTAACTTACAAGTAGTAAGTAACTTCACATAATGGTCTAAAATCTACCAAGGATTCTTTTAAAACAACCCACTTGCAATGTAAGTACCTATACTTACTTATTTTGTTTTATTAAAATATCTTTCATCCATTAACCAGCTCGGTGAAGGTCGTTCTATAGCCGGATTTTAATGAAAATGCTTGATTTTTAGGTAATCTGAAGAGTTATGTTAGAAGCAATAATTTACTAGTTAAATATTGTACTTACACATGCAACTATTTAAGAGATTCGTTCTGTGTTTCGCCACAAACAATATTATGAAGCTAGATTAAAAAAACATGATGATTAAAGATATTATATGAGTGAATTACCTATATAAATCATAAACTTACTCCCGAAAACTGATGCCTCGTCTATCTCAGAAAGAAACTAACTGTTCCTGTTTCAATAGCGATGTGAAGTGTTTGTCACTTCTGTTCCAGATACAATCTTAATCTTTGCTAATCTCAGCTTAGAGGGGTTTGGTCTGGTCAGGACTTTATCAGTGCAGTTTCTGATGTAGGTTGATGGCTGGCCCACCTATAAATGACAATGGTCAATGGTACTGTACCGTGATTGAGCGACCACCTTTGTGTAAATATTTTGGAGAAAACAGAAAAATAAATCTTACCTCATCCAACGATGGAGCGGAGACGCGGAGTGACGAGTGCTAGAACGCTGCTAGTGTCAAGAAGTTCCTCCTTGGGGTCATCACCAAATTACGTAGAAAACGATAGTTTCGTTATTTATAAATCCTTTCTGCGCAACATTCATAGAAAAAGCATTGGAAAAGCTGATATCACATAATAATAGCCTTCATGCACCAACTTGGACGCCACCTGCGCCACTTAACGCAAAAAATATGTTATTTTCGTTATTTTTCTTAGATTTAAGGTATCGCTGGCTGGACTTGTCTGACAGAAGTTTGGATTTTTATGTCAGTTGTTGTGTTTGTCACATGATTGTCTCACGAACGCCATAAAAACAAAGTTCTATTTATATTCTCTTTACGATCATTATTATTTTTGCGCTGTAGCAAGCTGCGTATTCTCAGGGAGAAAATTGAAAAAAATGATACCCTTTCCGAAACTATCGCAAAGACAGCTGATATTCATGTTCACAGTTATATCGCTGTTCACGTTCATGAACATTTGCTTCGTAGATGTAATGCCTGACTACGTACGTGGCATCAGAAGGAAGATGAGTGTCATGAATGATGCTCACAACAAGACGGTAGTTGACCCAGTGAAACTAGACCCCGGTCCGGTACTTAGTACCGCCGGTCTTGTAGTACCCAGCGTGCCCAGCGATCCTCCTCTACATATCCTATTTTGGAACATCAACAAAGACTTAAGTGATCATGATCAATATATTCAATGTAACAGCAACTGTGAATTTCATCATGACTATGGTAACTCCGACAGCGCCAATCGCTCCACTGCAATACTTTTCAGTCCCCGAACACTCAACTTGAGCGATATGCCCACAGAGCGCAGGGACAATCAGTTTTATATCTTTTTATGTTTGAAACATTCCTCCTCCGCTCCATTCTGCATTGTTTTTAATGACAGGTTCTTTAACTTGACAATAACTTACCGCCTGAGCTCTACTATACCGTGGAATTATGTCTCCGTTCAGGACCTTAGCACTGGAGACTTTGTAGCTCCTAACAAATCTGTAATTTGGAAAAAGAGCAATCCGAACCAATCAGATCCAATTACTCCTCAATTAAATGCAACTATAAGTCGGAAGTTTAGACCTTTAGCATGGATTTCGTCGGGCGACATTAGAGGTATGATGGACGAACACTGGAAGCTTTACATGAACGACTTGGAGTGGCATCTGATACAATTCGGCATGGATATTGATATATACGGGCCATTTTCAAAAATTCGTTGCCCCAATGACGACTGTGACAAATTGATAAAAACGGATTACTACTTCTACATAGCCTTGGAAGATTTTGTGACTGAAGATTATGTGTCGAGTGAGGTTCTTCGAGCTTACAACAACTTCGCTGTCCCCATTGTCTATGGAGGAGCAAACTATAGCTGGTAAAATTTCTTTCGCCATTAGAAAGCTTAGGTTACTTTTCGCCCTGGTATATAAGGTTAATATTATTTATAAATTTAATTTAGTACAAATCTCTTGAGGGCGCGTTTTACTTACAAAACCGAACAACTTTTGATAAAAGCTTTTCTTAGAAATATGAAAAATTTTGGACCTCCTATACATAAATGCTAAAAAAGCGTGTTATATTATAATTTTTCATATTTCAAAGAAAAGTTCCTAAATAAAGCTGTTTTGTAAGTAGGACAGGCCCTTAAAATATTTGTACTTAATTAATTTCAATAACCTTCTATAAACTCATTTCCACGGGAAAACGCTAAATTGCCCCCTAGCAGCGAGGCGCATCTTCAAAACAATATTTGATTTTCATCGCCTTATACCGCGGTATAAAAAAAGCGGCCAAGAGCGTGTCAGACACGCTCACAAATAGGGTTTCGTAGTCAACGTTTAAATATAAGGTCTTTCAGCATTACAAAGTTAATTTTGTTGCTGGTTTGTTTGCAGCTGTATGGTTACCAACCGCAAATTGAAAAACTTTAATATTTCCTTCATCTTTAGTGGTACAGTATCCGTTATAGTTTTCATGGTAACTTCATATAAGAACTATATTGGATATTTTTTTCAAATGTTTATCATGCATATTTTAGAAGTTTCAGCTGGAACAAATTATGGCTGAAAAACGCCCCTTTTAAAAGCAAATATCTTGAGACAGAAACATTTTAGAGACTTTGTTTAAAATAAACCTGTCCTTAATTTTAAAAGACCTATTCAACGATACCCTACTCAATATTACAGGAGAAATAAAATTTTTTTGTCCTCCTTTCACATGTATGTATGGGGTCCAAAAAACGATAAAAATATTTTTTTCCTAACATTTCTAAATTTGGGTCAACACGATCTATCTTCACACCAAATTTGATGTCGATAGCTCTAAAACTGACAGACAGACTTGGCGAAATGATAAGGGTTTCTAGTAGACTACGAAACCCTAAAAAGAACCTCCCCTTACCTAATAGAATTTCGCTTCTTAAATATTAGGTACTTAGTCTTATTTTAGCTTGTGCTAATGTAAATTCCATTTTTTTTCAGTTTCCTGCCACCAGGATCACATTTGAACATTAGGTACCTAGTCTTATTTTAGCTTGTGCTAATGTAAATTCCATTTTTTTTTCAGGTTCCTACCACCAGGATCATATTTGAACGCTAGGGAACTAGAGCCTCGATCTTTAGCAAAAAAGATAGGGCTGGCTGTGAGCAACCCGGATGTGTATGCTGAATACTTCAAGTGGCGCCATCTTTACCGCATAACCAGCAACGAAGAACACCACCCTTTCTGCCAGCTGTGTGAGATGTTGAACAAGATAGTAAAAAAATAAAGGTACTGTTCTTGTAGTATAAATTGGTGGGCGACACCAGTCATTCATTAAACTTTTGTGTTTTTTTATTCCATGGAGCTTTCCGGCATTTCTATTTTTTTTTATTAATTATTTACAAATAACCTGGAAATTTATTTAGTTACAATATTAGCGGATGGAATAGCTTTAACAATTTATTTTCTAGGTACTTATGAAACATAAAAGTATGTATTATTCCCAATCGATTTTCATTTCGTTTTCGGCGATTTTTCGTACTTATTTATAAGAAAGATCAGAAGCAGCTTTTTATTTTTTTTATAGTTTAGGAGCTGTCCGAAGAAAAATGCTAAGAATCTATAATGAGTGTTAGCGTAACTTCGTCCCCTTTCAATGATTCGTTACTGCACCAAGGTTAGGGGAGGGGGAGCAAATCGCACAATACGGTAGTTAGATGTGTATCGGCCGAGTTTAACGAGCGAATCATTTTGTAAATGTTGCCGAATAGTAATAACATCAATGGGAGAAAGGGAGCGTCGCGCCTCCTTCATCTACAAATATCGAGCGAAGCAAAAGTAGCAAATTTAATATAAAATCTAAGTATATCGTATTGAAATTCATCATTCGGTATTACTCGGTGTGTGCAGATCCATAATATCAAGTTTATAGAAATTAGGTGGTATTTTTTCCAACGGGTCTGTCATAAAGTAGAGTCTTCACCTGAGTTTCGCTTTTACACCATCTACAACCTACATACAGGTTGTAAGGGACGGTGTAACGAAAACTTGGCAGGCTTGCTCAGACCATGAAACTAAACAACTTTCCCCATGGAACATATTATGGTGATAAAAAAACATTTTTTACTTCCCATACAAAGTCAATCAGCTGATCTGATCGTGATTTTTGTACGGGAGGTCAGAATTTTTTTTTAGTCATTACACCGCCCCTTACCCCGTGTAAAATCATTGTTTTACTTAGGTAAACAATCTTACGATCATTTTAAGAATTTGTGGTACAATTAAATTTAGCAAGTTTTCTAAAAATATAAGCACCGTTTACTAGTTTATTCATACTAGCTGTTCGATTATCACAATGACACACGCGCAACCCACGATTAGCAAAACAAATTCGCTAAATGGGGTGTTTAGTCGCGTCGCGGCGCGTTTTGTTCTCCCTCGCCGCGCCGCTCTACTAGCCTGAGAGGTGGCTATGTCTATGGGTATAGAGTATCATGGTCTTTTATATAACTCGATTTTTATAACTGTGCGTTTGGAGCTGTCAAACTTTGTATGGGTTTTGACAGTTCAAGTGTCAAATCGTATAGAAAGTTTGACAGCTCCAAACGCACAGTTATAAAAATCGAGTTATATACCGGGAGTAGCAGAAAGGGTATAACAAGCCGAAAGGAGGTCAAGGCACTCATGAAACTGAACACCTTTCCCCATGGAACACGGGTCGAAATGTGAAAAAAATATTTGCACTTCCCATACAAAATCGACAATCAGATGATTGATTTACTATAAGAGGTCCAATTTCTTTTTCATATTTTGACTCATGTTCCATGGGGAAAGTTGTTTAGTTTCATAGTACCTTGACCTTCTTTCGGCTTGTTATACCCTTTCCGTTACTCCCTGTATAAGAAAAGTCGAGCGAGCCGTTTTCAGTTGCAATTTGGAAGTATACATACTTCTCGTAATTATAATAAACTATCGCGTGAGTGCCGTTGCATATTGAATTATTCATTCCGTTGCTTAAATCGTATACCTTTTGCTGTGGCCAGTTCTCGGGCTATCTCCCTAGCTACTCAACCGAAATCTATTTATTCATATCGTATTGTAATTCGGGGCTGCGTTGCGTTCCGTTGGTTGGTCAAGTCGTACGTCTTCTGCTGTGACCAGCTCTCGGACTATCTCCCTAGCCGTTCGACCGAAATCTATTTATTCATATCGTATTGCTAATTCGGGGCTGCCGCACATTCCGTCGGTTTCTCAAGTCGTACGTCTTCTGCCGTAGCCAGCTCTCGGGCTATCTCCCTAGCCGCTCGACCGAAATCTATTTATTCATATCGTATTGCTAATTCGGGGCTGCCGCACATTCCGTCGGTTTCTCAAGTCGTACGTCTTCTGCCGTAGCCAGCTCTCGGGCTATCTCCCTAGCCGCTCGACCGAAATCTATTTATTCATATCGTATTGCTAATTCGGGGCTGCGTCGCGTTCCGTTGCTGATTGAATCATCCATTCCGTTGCTTGAATCGTACATCTTCTGCCGTGGCCAGTTCTTGGGCTATCTCCCTAGCCGCTCGACCGAAATCTATTTATTCATATCGTATTGCTAATTCGGGGCTGCGGCGCGTTCCGTTGCTGATTGAATCATCCATTCCGTTTGCTCAAATCATCCATTCTCTTGCTCAAATTGTACGTCTTCTGCCGTGGCCAGCTCTGGGGCTATCTCCCTAGCTGCTCGACCGAAATCTATTTATTCATATCGTATTGCTAATTCGGGGCTGCGTTGCGTTCCGTTGCTGATTGAATCATCCATTCCGTTTGCGGGATGAAAAGTCCCCGGAGAGTTGGCCCTCGTTTCTTTGTGCACAGTTGTCGTTCGGTTTTCTGAATGCTAATCACGATCAAGAATTTATAAGGTGATACCGTGTCATTTAAAATCCATTTCTTTTTTATCGATCTAATATACCTTTTAACAAGCAAGAATCGTATACAGGAAAATCAACTGCAAATATTTTAAGGGGTGAATGAGCCCATGAACCTGAACAACTTTCCCCAAGGAACATAGGTCGAAATATGAAAAAAAAAACAGATGAGATTTGAGTGAAAAGACATTGCCCAAAGTGGACCAAATAGCGACCAGCATTGAAACATAGTGCATAACGTTCCTAAGGCTAATACTAGTCTGAAAGCCAAACCACATCAAAATCCGTTGCTGGAGTCTTGAGAAAAATGACATTATATTTCAGGTTTCCCATCAACGAAAAATCATAGCCAACAGCTTATTTCTAAAATAAAAGACGGTAATCATTGAATCAATCAACCACTTTAATCAGTCTATTACTTCCTGAACAGCTATTACCACCGGTGTTACTCAGGTGTCGTTTTATCCTTTTCTTTTGTACGGGCGTTGAACCAAGTAGCGACCCGCATTGAGACATAGTGCATAATGTTCCTAAGACTAATACTAGTCTGAAACCCAAACCACATCAAAATCCGTTGCTGGAATCGTGAGAAAAATTACATTATATTTTAGGTTTCCCATTAATGAAAAATCATAGCCATCTAATAACTTATTTCTATAATAAGAGATGGTAGTCATTGAATCCATCAACCACTTTAATCAGTCTATTACTTCCTGAACAGCTATTACCACCGGTGTTACTCAGGGTGTCGTTTTATCCCCTTTTCTTTTGTACGGGCGTTGAACCAAATAGCGACCCGCATTGAGACATAGTGCATCATGTTCCTAAAACTAATACTAGTCTAAAACCCAAACAACATCAAAATCCGTCGCTGGAGTCTTGAGAAAAATGACATTATATTTTAGGTTTTCTATTAACGAAAAATCAAAGCTAACAAATAACTTATTTCTATAATAAGAGATGGTAGTTATTGAATCAATCAACCACTTTAATCAGTCTATTACTTCCTGAACAGCTATTACCACCGGTGTTACTCAGGGTGTCGTTTTATCCCCTTTTCTTTTGTACGGGCGTTGAACCAAATAGCGACCCGCATTGAGACATAGTGCATCATGTTTCTAAGACTAATACTAGTCTGAAACCCAAACCACATCAAAATCCGTCGCTGGAGTCTTGAGAATAATGACATTATATTTTAGGTTTTCCATTAACGAAAAATCAAAGCCAACAAATAACTTATTTCTATAATAACAGAAGGTAGTCATTGAATCAATCAACCGCTTTAATCAGTCTATTTCTTCCTGAACAGTTATTACCACCGGTGTCACTCAGGGTGTCGTTTTATCCCCTTTTCTTTTGTACGGGCGTTGAACATAGTGCATATAGTTCCTACGACTAATACTAGACTGAAACCCAAACCACATCAAAATCCGTCGCTGGAGTCTGGAGAAAAAAGACATTATGTTGACAAGACAAAACCTGAACTATAATGTTATTTTTCTCAAGACTCCGGCGACGGATTCTGATGAGATTTGGGTTTCACGCTAATATTAGTCTTAAGAACATTGTGTACTATTTTTCAATGCGGGTCGCTACTTGGTTCAACGCCCGTAAAAAAGAAGAGGGGACAAAACGACACCCTGAGTAACACCGGTGGTAATAGCTGTTCTTTCATCAGGTAATAGACTGATTTAAATGCTTGATTGATTCAATGAGTACCGTCTTTAATTTTAGTAATTAGCTGTTAGCTATGATTTTAGTTAATGGAAAAACTGTGATACAATGTCATTTTTCTCAAGACTCCAGCGACGGATTTTGATGTGGTTTGGGTTTCAGACTAGTATAAGTCTTAGAAACATGATGCACTATGTCACAATGCGGGTCGCTATTTGGTTCAACGCCCGTACGGATAAAACGACCGACACCGGTGTAAAGCTGTTCAGGAAGTAATAGACAGGTTAAAGTGGTTGTTTGATTCAATGACTACCATCTCTTATTATAGAAATAAGTTATTTGATGGCTTTGATTTTTCGTAAATGGAAAACCTGAAATATAATGTCATTTTTCTCAAGACTCCAGCGACGGATTTTGATGAGATTTGGGTTTCACGCTAATATTAGTCTTAAGAACATTGTGCACTATGTTTCAATGCGGGTCGCTACTTGGTTCAACGCCCGTACAAAAGAAGAGGGGACAAAACGACACCCTTAGTAACACCGGTGGTAATAGCTGTTCGTTCATCAGGTAATAGACTGATTTAAATGGTTGATTGATTCAATGACTGCCGTCTTTAATTTTAGTAATTAGCTGTTAGCTATGATTTTAGTTAATGAAAAAACTGTAATACAAAGTAATTTTTCTCAAGACCCCAGCGACGGATTTTGATGTGGTTTGGGTTTCAGACTAGTATTAGTCTTAGAAACATGATGCACTATGTCTCAATGCGGGTCGCTATTTGGTTCACCGCCCGTACAAAAGAAAAGAGGATAAAACGGCACCCTGAGTGACACCGGTGGTAATAGCTGTTCAGGAAATAATAGACTGGTTAAAGTGGTTGATTGATTCAATGACTACCATCTCTTATTATAGAAATAAGTTATTTGATGGCTTTGATTTTTCGTAAATGGAAAACCTGAAATATAATGTCATTTTTCTCAAGACTCCAGCGACGGATTTTGATGTGGTTTGGGTTTCAGACTAGTATTAGTCTTAGAAACATGATGCACTATGTCTCAATGCGGGTCACTATTTGGTTCAACGCGAGTACAAAAGAAAAGGGGATAAAACGACACCCTGAGTAACACCTGTGGCAATAGCTGTTCAGGAAGTAATAGACTGATTAAAGTGGTTGATTGATAAAATGATTACCGTTTTTAATTTTAGAAATAAGCTGTTGGCTATGATTTTTTGTTAATGGAAAACTTGAAATATCATGTCATTTATCTCAAAACTCCAGCGACGGATTTTGATGTGGTTTGGGTTTCAGACTAGTATTAGTCTTAGGAACATTATGCACTATTTCCCTATGCGGGTCTGTGTTTGGTCCAAGGTCCATACAGAAATGGGCAATCTCCTTTGTTCAGATAAATCGATCTTGATACGTATCATTTTTTAAAAACGTTCCTTCATACTTATTTGTTGTTTTAAAACCAACAACGACAGACATCTATTGATTTTAACAGAGGAAATTCTTTCAACCTGGTACTTGAAATTAATGTTGCTTTCGCTATCTCTGATGAACCGATTACATACCTACATACCTATCTAACAAAATATTATTATTGTATGAGATGATATTTGCACTTAATATTCGTACGGAATATGGCAAAACCCATAGGATCTAGAGCGTCCCATTTTCAGCCTGTTATAGAAAAAATCCTTTTCCAAAGACGACACTAAACGTAATGTGACCTCCTGAACAAGTTTGTATGTTCTTGAGAACATAATTAAAGTGCTGATTGATAAAGACTACTTACTTAATTTGTTAAAAGAAACCTTAGATACAGGAACTTACAAAATGAGCAGTTAATTTTTCATGATTCCCATTTGTGGTAATTAGGTACCGATAACACAAACATGTACCTGATCCTGAACCAGTTTGTATGTTCTTGGGAACTATAGAACGTGTATGACACAACGGACTTTACTTTACCGACTGAGGTAAAGTATTATACTTCAATGAATATTCTGAATGCAAGACCCTTATTAGAACATATGTAACCTATTGCCTAAACACATTGTTTAGCCTGAGCACTAATTGGAATATGGTGCGCTCTGTCATTGTGCAAATTCGACGAATTTCGCGATTCATTGGAAATCGCTAATTATCTACTGAAGGACATTTACATTCGGTGAAAATGTTATTTTACCACTCAATTTGATGAGCTTACATATTCTAGTAAAATTGAAAACACACCTATTTGCCCTGCTGTATTATAAAGTAGAATGTGTCAAAGATTTAGAGAAGAAAAAGGCTCGTATTTATTAATGTTTTCATTTAGGTATTTGCGCTTCTTCTTCCATGGGGATACCAAGTCGTGGCCTGATGAACCCTATTTGCGCTGGAAGTTCGTGAGCCTCTGTGTGAAAATTATTTAATCTCCCATCCATACTAAGTACATTATGTAGTCTTTCCAATGCCTCGCTAGCATGATGTAGGTACCTATTGCAAAATTGATTACCTACTTACTTACTATCACATGATATAAAGTCATTCTTTAGTGACCAGCATTTCATTTGTTTACCTCGTGCCATCTTTCACCCATTGCACAATATCCAATATTGGCGAGCCGCTGAAGTGGCTTCCCCTCGCAAAGCTTACATTTCTGCGTCAATATTTGACAATTGTCCGTTCCCTTCACTTCACCCACCCTCGGAGTCAGTCATTAGCTCATTGTGTCTGAGCTTTCACGCGTAAACATCTATAAAACGCTCATTACCGGCTGTTCACTCATAATTGTTGGCACAATGGTGGTCGCCCAAGGAGCTGCTCTAGGGCCACTCAATTATAAAGTCGTTGAGTTGAGAGATGCTTGAAAAAGCGTGTGCTGGTTGGGGGAAACTTGCGGGATACTAGGTACATATATCTTGTGGTTATCTCTTTTTAACTTGATGTAGGATAGTATACCGTATCAGATATCTTTTGTGACTGTTATTGATATAATAAGAGCGATCGTTAGGTTTATACTTCTTTGATGAGTATGATCTTAGGCGGGTGCCAGTGAGAGTAGCACCAATGCAGAAAAAGTTATACTTACTTGGAAAATGATTTTTTTACAAACAAGGCAAACAGTGAAAAGTGAGTCCGCAAAATCACATTTACGAACGACGCGCAATTATGTTCCCAAAAAAAAGTGGTTCAGTTTCTTGGTTTGATCACGCTTGCAGGAAATTTCGGTGCACCATCTCTTCCTTACACCCTTACTTTCAATGACTTTGGTACTCACTCATCTATACATCATTTCAGTCAGCGAAAGAGTTGTATCTATCTATGTGACTTACATACTCGTTTATTGATCCCTCAAACAATACCTAAGCCTATTATTTACATAACAGTGTATCTACTATCCATAACGCCGGGCAATTATATCTGGAATACATCGAGCGCACAGATACGCCAATTAGGCGGCGGGCGGAAACTGGCGCGCTTGCGCTGGAGCTAATTGTTTCCGAAACAGTCTTCGGGCCGCTGGAACCCTGGTGCCTCCCTAAACGATAGGGTTGAGACTCGTGATTTGCTATATAAGTTTGTTTATTTGATAAAGCCTTGCCATATAAAGTTTATTTCATAAAACCTTTCATCAGTCATTTTCAAGTGCTACTACTAAACTATTTTTCTGACTGGCATACATTTGAGCCAACCATTTAGCGCACAGATGCACAGATAGGTAGGTATGCATGTAGGTTTAAGCAAATTGATCTACCTGCCCCAAAAGATAAAAAATTTAGTACTTATGATGTACGTAAATTCAAAATATTGAAATTAGCCGGAATAGCCCCCTTTAGTTCGTTTTAACATTTTAAATCTTGGGTTTATTTATTGAGAAAATTTTGTATGTAACGCACTAATGTGCGCGTTGATGTCTTTTGTAGGCGACTATGTATCAATTGCCTAATTGGTGTGAACTACATAAATATAATTAAATAATTTGAAACATACATAGCTAAGTAGTCGGTTTGCCTATATCACCAAGTCTCATCTGCATATTCAGAAACAATAGTAAAATCGCAGGCGAATACCTAAAATGCTCAACCCTACCCTACATCCATCCCACCCTCATCCCTCCTCCAGCCCTCCCCCAAGGCTCCGGGCGACGTCAAATACGCAACGCTACTGCACTGCAATCCGACTGAGGTTCTACTTCTATCTTTAGAGATCCTTGTGGCTTCCGCTAAGTGGATAGAGGATACAGACTTGTTAAAAAGTTTCTACCTTTGTCCCCGGGGTATGTTCCTGTATTCTTTTTCTTATTCATTGGTGACGTTTGTTTGAGCAGCTGCTACAAGACCGCGGAAACAATTCTTGAAACGCAACCCGATATCTCGCACGGACCACTCATCTCGTATGATACGTTTCACGGGCTTCCGTCCACTCGAATATCATAGCGGCACGAAGCCGCAACAATATCGATATATTTCGCTCGTAACAGTAGGTCAGCCAGGAAGCGATCTGTCGAGTATTCACCGACCGAGCACAATGGGCGCACGTGGCGAACGCCTGCCGTACACTATTAGCAACGAGTCTATTATGTCGAGTATTGTTGCTATTTATTTTTGACAGGCGTTTAGTACTGTCGAGCAAATTGAGTGGCCGATTAATGTTCGCATGAATGGATGAATGCTTAATTAAATAAATAATGAGTGATTGCTATCTGAGTTCTACTTTTATTGTATCGGAAGCAGATCGGAAGTCATTATAAAATCGGTATATACCTACACACCTACCTGTGCACAAATAATAATACCTAATCAATCTCACGACAAAAAAGAAAGATGACCGAAAAACTATTGCCGAAAATGGTCAATATGTAGAGAGAGACATGCTACATCTACCGAATCCGAAATAATGGTCTCAGAAAATAAATTAGTTTATATAAACCACAACCACACAAAGGATTAGAGTGGGTATGTACCTAAGGTAGGTAGGTACTTACTTAAATATCTATTATAGAAGTTATTTTGGAGCCGACAGATGGTTTGTAGTTTACGTACAAAAGAAGACAACCATTAAATATTTTAATAACAAACTACCAAAATGACAAATAAGCTTTACAATATTTTTATAAACACCATCAACCCTTCCTTTTATCATTACAACATCACAGTAATAATTACTGTTCAATCCAAATCTCTGAGGCGGAGTATCTTATTATACCATGCTCTGAGGAATAAGCAACAGTCGGTGTAATATCAGTATAGAAACGCGTAGGGACTCGAGGGGGTAGGGGAGTGCAGTGGGGAAGCCGCGGTAATAGTTCATCATCCGATAATAGCGGGATTAACGCGATACAACCCTTTGTGGGTGGTTTAAAAACTTGCACAAAACATTTGCTGGCAGCTCGGCAGTGGCCCGGGCGCCTGATTATTTATTCGCCGCATTTATTTTATTATTCGTACAGTGAATTCGTTATCACATCACTTTGTGGCCAAACTGAAGCCGCATTCGGGATTATGTTCGCGCGCAAATATTGATAAATAATCCGTTCTGTTTCAGTTTACAACGAAAAGCGAATTCCACATTTTTGTTACATTTATTACGGCTAAAATTCTATTTATCAACATCAAACGATACACCAACTTTGTCTGTCAGCTTTAATCTTTCATAACTAAATATACTCCAACCCTTCACACAGTTTATCGCTAAAGACGTGTACAAAATAGTGTATTCCTGTCACACGTTCACAAACCCTCCGTTTGTTCTAACAACCACTTTTACCAGCAGCGCTGTCAATTTGTATTTGCCTGCAGTCGCTAATGTGGGTGGTGCGTAGCGATGTTTTGCGAAGAGAGCAATATTTCGACCCCTATTTTAGTCTGCACTGTAAAGTCTACTTTGGCTCGGCGCGGCGGGGGATGCTATAGCTAGGGACGTTCGTAAACTTTGGCGATTTGCAGCGGTGGTTGTGTTAACTAAAGTAGCGGAATGAATAGGTGTCAAGAGCAATGCGTCAGCCCCGCGGGGGCGCGGACGTGCCGTAACCGGAGCCTCATAATGCTTCGTAATTCAATTGATTCCCCGACACTACCCGCACGCTTCTTCCTAACTTCGTTTCGCCCGTTTTGATATCGGATACGCCGCTTTGACGCCTCCTTGGGCAATTCTTTCCCCCATTGAGCAAATAAAAATAAAAGCACGACTCATTTGTACATGTTTTGTTTTAATAAATATTTTTAACTTATATCTAGTGTTTGTATGAGACGACTGGAGATGCGAAGCTGAAATGTCCAACAGAGGCAGCTGGTGAGTAGGTAATTTGGCCGACTTGTTGAGCGTAGGTTACAGGGGCTTGAGCATATGCCACTTGAGCCGGAGCCTGCGCGTAGGCTACTTGAGCCGAGGGATACGCCACTTTAGCCACTGGTTGAGCGTGAACCACTGGTGCTTGAGCGTAAGCGTACTGTGGTTGACTGGCTTGTGCGTAAGTGACTTGAGTAGGAGCCGGGGCATACGCGATTCTCTGGACAGGAGCTGGCGCGTAGGCTACAGGTTGTGGCGCGTATGCTACGGGGGCTGGGGCATACGCGACTTTCTGTACGGGCGCAGGCGCATATGCTACGGGTTGTGCGTAAGCTACTGGCGCTGGGCTTTGAGCATATGCAACCTGAGCTGGAGCAGGAGCGTACGCTACTTTAGCTACGGGTGCGGCCGCGTAGGCGACAGGCGCCTGAGCTACGACCTTCGTAGCTACAGGGGTGCCTTCGTAGCGCACGACGGCGTTGAATCCATGTTCCTTACTGGAGGAATACTCAACGATACGTCTCACACCGTCTGGCTGTACGAAGCTGTAATATCCTTGCACGTCATCACCGTTGCGGTTCTCCTTTGCTGACTTGTCGTCACCGCTCTGGGGATCTTGGATCGAGTATTCATATTCGTATTGGGCTGGGGTTTCCTGTTCCTGGTAGATGAGTTTGGTGGCTACGGGTCCTTGGACTGCTACTGCATCTTGAGGTACTGCTACTGCAGCCACGGCCGCTACCAAGCAGGATAGTACGATTAGCTGTGAAGGAAATACATAGTTATACGTCAGAACTGCGTTATGCTATTTGTTTCTATTAGGTAGGTATACATTCACACAATCCAGCAAGAAGTCAACAGAACTTTTAAAATAATGACTTTTATTCAAATCTTTTATGTATTTAATCACTATTTATCGCTATATTTATCATCACACTGCACTGTTATAAAATCTAATTCATTTTACTCACTTTGACAACCATCTCTGTATATTTGTCCTTAGAATATGTGATGCTACAACAAGTATCACAGCTTTTATACCAATACAAGTGTTGCGCAGGCTATCATCAAAATATACCTCTATACCGGCGACTCAAAACTGGATCAATATAAATGTTAGTAAAGTAGGTACATTTATCTATTACCCAATATGTATTTCGTCTCATGTCCTCCGTGTATAGTCAATTATTTTTAAATTATTAGATTTTATGGTTAATTTGTCTAATTACGATTTATGTTTCCGTTTCCTCGAAAATGCTGTACGTTGTACCTAATCGTAATTTCCGAACTGCAAAAAAAATACATAAATTGTGATCCCGAAAGAAAAGGGCATAAAACCGCATGAAACTCATACATTATTTATTCTTATGCTCATACCTTAATTTATATAACCCAATCATTCAATTCAATATCAACACTCGAAATAAAAAACCGGCCAAGAGCGTGTCAGACACGCCCACAAATAGGGTTTCGTAGTCAACGTTTAAATATTAGGTTTTTCAGCATTACAAACTTAATTTTGTTGCTGGTTTGTTAGCAGCAGTATGATGACCAACCGCAAATAGAAAAACTCAATTTTTTCTGAAACCTTTAAGGGTACAATATCCGTTATAGTTTTCATTGTAACTTCAGATTGTAAGCTATATTCCATATTTATTTCAAATTTTTAGCGTTTATACTTTAGAATTTACAGCTGGAACAAATTATGGGTCAAAAACGTCCTTTTTAAAAGCAAATATCTCGTGACAGAAACATTTTAGTGACTTTGTTTCAAAGAAACCTCACCTTAGTTTTAAAAGACCTATTCAACGATACTCTACTCAATATTACAGAAGAAAAAATATTTTTTTGCCCCCCTTTCACTTGTATGGGAGGGGGTCCAAAAAACATTTAATAGGTATATGTTTTTCTTAACATTTCTATATTTGGGTCAACACGATCTATCTTCTCACTAAATTTCATGTCGATAGCTCTAAAACTGACGAAGATATGAAGGCGCGGCATACAGACAGACAGACAGACAGACAGACAGACAGACAGACAGACAGACTTGACGAAACTATAAGGGTTTCTAGTAGACTACGAAACCCTAAAAAGTAAACAAAAATGTGGATCTCATCTCAGTGCACTATGTTAATGTAATCTTAGATATTCCTAAACAGGTGTAAAAGTAGTTAAGATATAAAATAGATTTTTAAAATTTCAAGTAAATGCCATTAAATGTACCTATCTTATGTACTCAGTCAGTAGCTAAAAACGATGATGGTACCGAAATATTATTTTCATTTCGAATCATCTGGTATGGAAGTGTCCACAGCCACACATACGGCAACCTTTTAGGATAATAATATCTCGAATGTTTCTTACAAATGTACCTACTTTACCTACTGTGTATCTGAGGTATCTGTATCATAATATCCATAATTAAATGCTAACAAGTTATAAATACCTCGTCAAGGGCCACAAATTATTCATGTGATATTGATAATGGTTTACAAAACTGTAATCATTCAACATCCGGTAATAGTCATAAAATGTAATTAATTTGGTTTTAATATTAATTTATTTCATAACCCGACACATACAAGCACTCTATCGCTAGCATATTATCATCCTACCCATTTTAGGGTTCAACTTATAAGTATAGTTACTGGGTGAAATTTTATTAGTAGGTAACCGATGCCAAAACTCCGAACCGGCTGGTGATAAATAAGGAACAACTTTCCCCAAGGAATATCCTACCTACGTCGAAATATGAAAAAATATGGTCCTTTATGTTCCTTGTGAAAAGCCAGTTCTCTGTTTTCGCAATCGGTCACTAGTAAAATTTCAGTTTA
The DNA here is from genome assembly GCA_024500475.1 of Phthorimaea operculella. Lineage (NCBI taxonomy): Eukaryota > Metazoa > Arthropoda > Insecta > Lepidoptera > Gelechiidae > Phthorimaea > Phthorimaea operculella. The sequence goes on along the minus strand of JANFCV010000002.1, from coordinate 3,420,904 downwards.
CTCGGTATTTGTATGAAAATGACAAAATCAGTGTAAGTTGGTCCCTTAAATGTGTGTTAAAGGTCCCTTAAGTGGTTGATGTGCTGACGAAAGTAGCTAACTATGGTCATTTTTAAACGTTGACAAATTCGGGCCATGGCAATGAAAGTCTCTGTTCCTTGTCAAACAGCCCATGAAACTAAACAACTTTTCTCAAGGAACTCATACTCATACTCTGATCATAGGTCAAATAATAAAATTTTGGACCTCTCATAAAAATTGGCTCGGTCGCGTCGCGTCGGCTGGTACATTTATAGGGGGAACTAAAAATTTAAATTTTTCTACCTTTGTTCCTTGAGAGAAGATATTGACGTTCTTGTATGCAACAAGAAAATCGCTGTGTTCTTTTCTTTGCTACTTTAGCTTGACCATATCCTTACCTGAGATACCTACAACTTAAACTAGATTAGGACATTCTGCTTCAAAGCAACAGTTGCGTAGGATCAACTTATTTTGACGACACACCAATAAAACATTTAAAAAATGGTCAAATCACATTACCTAATCAAATTCGCAATCCTAAAAGCACATTTTGACAGACAATTAGTTTAATTTTATTCGTTTCAATTTAGCCAAAGCCGCGGGCAAAACTTGTCTACCCATTTCTCACGACTTTTTATTACAAGTGTAGGTAGTTGTAGGACCGGTTATTTTCATTACCAATAAATTATTTGAAAATTTGATGGGAATTTTTGAACAAAATTAAAAATGAGATAGTGATGTACCTACTAAATAATGATGGTCCCGTTTGCATTTTCGCACTTTTTGTTTTGCCCTAAGATTGCCTGGTAACTGGCAGAGAATGCAACCTAGAGGTAGCATTAAGGCCGCCTTGTTGTACTGTTTTTATTGTCTGTGTATTTTTATTATTTTAGATATTGTTACATTTTGAGCAATAAATAATTAAGTTACCTTTCTATGTCTTAAGGAAAGGTAAGTGGTGCACCTACTGACAACTTTTTGCTTAGCAGACATGACTTATGCCAGTGAAAGTAAACGCGTTAGATTAGGTACACCCTGAAAAAATATCTAGGTACTATGTTGATAATCGACGCATTTCAACCACCCAAACAATATGGGGCCTACACAACGGGCCTACATGAGTGGCGGTTTGATAACGTGATGATAGTATTTGTGCGGGTCACAAAGTCGTAATTATCTTTTCTCCAATTTGCTCGGAAATAGCTTCATTACTTTAAAAAAAGAATACGTCAATGGGCTCATTTATGTAGTCAAGGCGCAGAGGACTGTAATAGAAATTGCCGGACTAGGCCGGTAATAAAAGGGTTCTTAAACTTCACACTTTCGTGATTAGGTGTTTTATGGAACACAATTTGTTTGAAGTTTGAAGGCTGAATGTGAATTTCCCGCGCATTCTTTATGAAACGGAACGTAAGCAAAACCAGCGCCAACGCTTTGCGAACTTTAAAAGTTACAAAATGTCAATTTTATCACGATTTAAATATTTGTTTCCTTGCAAATTGGAGAAAAGCACTATACAAACCTCGGCCGAAATAACAATTTCTGGTCTCGTTTACTTTAGAAGGCCTTGACTTCGTCTCGGCCTTCCAATGCCACTCGACCAGAAATTGCTATATACTCGGCCTGTGACGTAATGTACTATTACGTTCGGAGTGGACAGTATGGTACGCGGTTTTAAGATAGAAATGAAATTTTGGTCCGGCGCTCAGTCGGCGAGCAGGAGACCTGTTCAGGACATTATAATTTTCGATGTAGTTTAGGTTAAATGTATAGTAAAGAAAATAAGTCTATCGTTTTCAAGCTAAAAAAGCTTCTGCTGCTCCTGGCTTGCATTGGATTCTGGCAGAACCCGACTACTGATGTTCAACATTTTCTCTAGAATGGTATGTGGTTGGTTTGACCATGGCAACTGGAAAAGGATCTCTGTATTTAGGGGCCTCTACCTACATGAGTGAGAGATAGTTTTGATAACGTGCCGGTATTTAAAAATGTACGGTAAAGAAAATAAGTCTATCATTTTTAACGTACAAATACTTCTGCTGCTACAGGCTGCCATTGATTGCTGGCAGAAAACCAAACCGAATACTGATGTTCAACATTTTCTCTCGAATGGTATGTGGTTGCTTTGACCATGGCGACTGGACAGTTGAACAACCTGACAACACGCTTGACGAGAACATTAACTTCACTTAGAGACATTGCTCCAAATTCAAATTGCCAAATGATATCGATTTGCATAAGGGGCAAACTCCGCAGAATAGACTCGAGACACGACGCGCAACATGACATCTGTCAGACAAGCGCGCGATCGTCGACCGTTATCGATGGGACGCGTGTCGCTTTGTTTCTTCTGTTTCATAAATTTTATATGGAAACAGTTTCAAGCTTCGCGATGTCGCACATCTCACGTGTCCGACGATCACTTGTTTGACAAATGCTGGTCTTCATAGCCATAAGAGCAAATGTGACAAATCAAACAATAATAATTGATGACTTCACGGCCGCTGCAACAATCATCTGAGAAGATGTTGTGGCCAATGATGATCTTACTTGTTAAGTCTCACGTCTACTATGTGGAGCTCGCGCCTAAGCTGTGTGCATGCGCATGATTTACTAGTAGAGATATGATCGGTGTAGTAATGTGATCGGATAAGTGTGACAGACTATCTTGGTCAGAATAATGTAGTGGCATGTAGTGCTGGCCGTAGGGCTTTTCGTGGGTGGCTAAAGGGCTCTACGACAGTATGAACATAGGTGAGAAACCAAATTCGATAGTTTTACGAGAAACAACATAATAAGCAGTCAACATAAAAATAAAACTACAATTTACAAAAAAGCTCAATGCTTATGTAATGACGCAGCGGGACCCTAATATATGTAAATAACAACATAAAAATAAAATCCAATTTCTTTGCCTTATAAAGACATCAACGCGATTCTTAATAAGTAATCCAGATTAAAACGAAATCCCCTGCGAATGATGCATGTAGGAAGAAACTTAAATTCTATAATAAAAGGTATTTAAAAGTTTTTACCATCGAGTCTAATTATTAATTGTGCCCTCAATTAATTCCAATTATAATAATCTTACACTCACGCATTAACCTTAACCTGCCAAGTCCTAAGCTGACCACAACCAACAACATGGACAGACACCAAACAATGGCCCTTATTACTTCAAATTCCAGCTCATATCTCATCGATCAATCAAGTTCAGATCTGTCTGAATATTTCTCGTGTTATACATACATATTACCGCCAATGGCGGTCAAGGTTGGTCACTGGACCAGTTTCAATTTCTTCTCGAAGAACCAGTTCAGAAAGACCTGACGCACCTTTGCTCATTTATAACAGATGGAAGACATTGCGCTGGGAGATAGAGGTCTTATTACATTGGCCGTAAACACATGTCGTTCTAAGAAAATGTTAAGCACTCATTACTGAATGAATGACCGTACGAATGTCGTCGTGTTTTCGTAAGTTCAACCTGCTCCGTATAAGGTTTGGAATGAGTTCAATAACAACTGATAATTATGAACAAATTGCTCTGTATCTCGTTTTGCTGAGAGATGTATCAGAAAAGTTCATCGTTGTGCCATTCGGATGGTAATACATTTTTGGCAATGTTTTAATGCCATCTGCATACGTACTATTGTAAAATATGTTGTCCTGCCTTGAAGATAAACGTTTATTAAGAAACTTCAATTAAGAGCGCATTCAATTTTTTCTATCAAATTTGCAAATATTGGCTTTATAAACATGCGAGTTTCTCGAAAACCGTTACGTAAAAATAATATGTTACTTGAACATTTAATCAAGCATATCTTCATCTAAAAAATGTACAATGTAAATATTAACATTTTAGTTTTAAACCTGTTACAAACAGCGATATCTAAAGCGACAAAACCAAAATTCAGGAAAAGACCTCAAATCAAGCGTGAGTTTTAGAGTTTTGGTTCACTGTAAAAAAATATCAATTATACAAAAAAATAGAATATATATTTGAGAACAAAGTCTACAGTGAACATTTTACAATTTTATTCAGAAATATAGAATAATACCACGTTTTTATATACGATTTTTTGCAAAATAATGCGCCATTATAACGGCTTCTGTATGAAAAAATAACAGTAGTAAAGATTTAAAAAAAATATATGTTATTTAAGAAGATGTACTTAATCTAATTGCAGAAAAATATATTTATTTTTGTTCATAATATCACTGTAAAAAATATTCAAACATCCCCATGTTTTTCGCAAAATGACGCTCCGTGAGGTCTGGCAGGGAAAATTGTATGGGCTTCGTGAAAAGCTCTATAGCGGCCTTAATGAAGACTCTACTGGTTGTGATCGACCACATGAGTTCATTCTACAGGGATCATTTTCTGATCCGTCGTAATGGTGACTTTGTTTCGCAAAGTTAACTCGTAAGTAGGAGCCGTAAAAATTAAGTGAATTCCCTCGAATAAGATAGGAAAAATATGCACTCGCCCATATGCAGAGTTGGGTAAAGGGGGTAGGCAATTGATAAAGCGTAGCATTGACTTAACCTTTTCGTTTTATTAATTTGTACTTATCTACATTCGTGCCCTTCTTATCCTTCTTCATTCGTGTTTGACTAATTCAAGTATATCATTCATTATTGACCAAACAAATATGCCCTAATAATGAGGTCTACTTGGTTGAGTAGAAACATAGAGAGTAGAGCTTAAAAATATAGCTACATTGTCTTCCACTTTCAACTAACTACAAGCACGATTAATTCTATTCCCCTAATCGCCTATCACCAATCTCTCACACACAATAGGCCTTCACCTCTCAATCAGTGGTCCTAATTATTGCCGGGGGCACATCTGGTGACACACACCGGTGTCACAGGCTGCCGGCCCGGGGTCAGCTGGCTCGTAGGCGATACGACAATGCTCTGTATATAAACTGGTGCGGGACACCGGACCAGCATAGTCAGTACCGGACAATCACATCAACTACAATGGCCGCTAAGGTAAAAAAAAACACCTTTTAAGGGTTAACTGAACTGCCTCCCGTAGGTTAGAATCTGAAAGCCTCTGAGTAGTTAAATTTCTTTGGGATTCGAATTTGAAATTGCTAGTAATACCTATCACATGGTGACCGCCTGATTTCCTTGAAATTGTAAATTAATTTAAACCTTATCTTATTTCAACAGTTCTTAATCATCCTTTCTGTGGCGGCGGCTGCGTCGGCGGCGCTTGTGCCGGTGAAGGTGGCGTACGCGGAGCAGGAGCACGACGCGCCCGCGCACTACGAGTTCCAGTACTCCGTGCACGACTCCCACACCGGCGACGTCAAGGAGCAGAAGGAGGCCCGCAACGGAGACGCCGTGCAGGGCTCCTACTCGCTCGTGCAGCCCGACGGCGTGCTGCGAGTGGTCGACTACACCGCCGACAAACACAACGGGTTCAACGCCGTGGTCCGCTACGAGGGACACCCCACCCCCGCGCCCGCGCCCGCCAAGATCCTCGCGCCCGTCGCCAAGGTGGCTTACCAGACTGCTCCCGTGTACCACTCCGCTCCCGTGTACCACGCCGCGCCCGTCGCTAAGGTCGCGTACCAAGCCGCCCCCGTGTACCACGCCGCCCCGGTCGCCAAGGTCGCCTACACTCCCGTAGCCAAGGTCGCCTACACCGCCCCCCTCGGACACGTCACCTTCTCCTCCCCCGCCATCTCCTACCACCACTAATTTGTTGACTGAAAGTACCTACCTAAAAGGATAAATTATTATGATGTGATTGCTTAGTAATAAGTAGCAAATAAATTATTTATGAAATTGACATTCTAGTATCATCATTTTCAAAAACCTATCTACTAAAGTTTTATTGCATAACTTAAAACTTTCCTGCAGAATTTGCAATTTAAACGATGTCACCTGTTTTAATTCGTGACAACAGCCTATGTGGCGCAGAGGTAGTGTGACTGCTTGTGAGGTTTTAGGTTTAGTTCTCGGTGGGTCACTCACAAAGATACCAATTATATTTTGAATTAGTAGTAAGTAGGATAGAACATTGAAGCCGAATCAAATGATTTTCTGACACCAGGGTTTATCGGGTCGTTAGACGACTCAGTGTCCCACACGTAGAGAGAGAGAGAGAGATGAGCTGTTTTAATGACGTGATTATGTAATCAAAATAGATTTCGGTTTGGTATAGTATACCTACTGGGTGAAATTTTATTACTGACTGATAATGAAAACTCAGAACCGGCTAGTGATAAGGAACAACTTTCTCCAAGGAATATAATGTCGAAATTAGTAAAAAAAAACATCCTGCCAATCAGCTGATTTGAGTTACTATGGGAGGTCCAAAATATTTTTTCATATTTCGACCTATGGCTATATGTTCATAGGGGAAAGTCTGCTGGTTTTGAGTTTTTGCTATCGGTCACTAGCATCATCTCCCTATACAAATTCAATGCAAATATTTTTAGCGTGTGTTCTACTCGTGAAACTGAACAAGTATTTATTTTTAGTACTTCAATTGTTCTGAAAATATGAAAACTTTAAGACCTCTTATAAAAAATTACTCAAAAACATAATTATAGCTTTGACACAATGATTTTTTTGTAGCATTTACCACTCTTAAGTTTTTACTAGCTACTACTATTTATTTGGAATCGCGCTCACCGATCCTTGGCTAGGTATAGGTAGACCAGCCTAAATAGTCTAAGAAATCAATAAGATTTTGTATGGGAGCATTTAGGGGAAAAAATGTCTAGCAGAGAAGCCAAACATAAAAAAAATACTGTAGATTATGAAAACACTAGCTAAGAACAAACCTAAAAAATATTACGTATTTTTAAATGTTTTCCTTCGAATTTTTACGAACTGTTTTTCATCTAACGATTTATCATAAAAACTGGCCATGAGCGTGTCAGACACGCACACAAATAGGGTTTCGTAGTCAACGTTTAAACATTAGATTTTTCAACCTTACAAAGTTAATTTTGTAGCTGGTTTGTTTGCAGCTGTATGGTTACCTGCAAGTTGAAACAGTTTTAAGTATATATCTTTAAATTTTGGGATACAGTATTTGTTATAGTTTTCATGGCTAGGGCATGCATTCCGGAATTCCGGAATTTCGTAATTCCGGAATTTCGGATGGTTTTATCCGATATTACAATTCCGGAATTGAAGGATCTAATATCGTTATTCCGATATTAGTATATATTATTATTAATTTGAGGAAAAGGGTTTTTCCTGGAAAGATAAACAGTCACTGTGACCTTTGTAAATATATTGTGGTGTGGCTGATCGTTTTTGTAGATGACGGGCCATTTCGAGGAATGCCACAACCTGTTTCGGGTTAAGAGATAGACCTCCTTCTAGGACAATTTATGGCCAATAGCCGCCCGTATTCTGGCTTCTTATTTGCACAAGTACCTAACGTTTGCAGATATCTTGAAGCTGTGTTTCATCATCCTCAGTGCAAAATCTGCAGTATGTAGATTTGGTACACGAGATTACAGTGTCGACTCAGAAAGGGTCCTTGAAGGTTATACCGAAACTACGTCCATGCGAACTACCGATGCCTCGCAGATTTGCACGAGTAGTCCATATGGATGGACGCAGTTTCAAATTCCAACTGTCTTACGTAAGATCACTTTCTTACCTAAAGAGATAAACTGATGAACAGTTGTCTAATTACTTATATCAGTTGCAGCTTAGTTCAGTTTTTACGCTGAACTAGTGAAAGAGAACGAAAGACGAAAAGTATTATTTGCAAAATAAGTAGGCAACTGTTTCGATTTCAGTTCATCTCTTCAGGTAAGGAAGTGACCTTACGACAGTTGGAATTTGAAACTGCGTCCATACGGACTACTGGTGCGAATCTGCGAGGCATCGGTCTCATGAGTGTCTTACGACAACTCGATATGAGTTTCGTCCTCTACGATAAGCTTCTTGTACCCAAGCGGGGCATAAAGCTACATAAAGTTTAGCGATTGCCCCGCGTATCCTTTGTATGTCAAGTTGAGATGGACACACTCATTATCGGTCTTGATTTGGGTTTTGACAAAATACACCAGAGCAAGCATGCCTCTTTCTCCTGGATCCATTTGTGAACCAGCAGGCCTAAGATATGCAGCGCGACTTCGCTTTGTCGCGCTCTATCTCTACGCCGCGCGACTTATATCTACAGGTGCTAAGATGCGACTCGCGCGCGCGCGACTGAGAGATATGTCTACATCGCGAGAAAACCATAGACAATTTGTGAGAATCGCTAACATGCGACCCAATTTTCTCTACTTTTGACGTTTCGCTATAGAGTTTGAGCCGTAGAGATATGTCTTCGACCAATTTTGAGGAAGAGAAAGCAATAAATCCAGTTTTTGGCACATATTAGTAGTGAATATTTCTAATTGGGAGCAAAATATGATAAAGGGTATTAGATAATTCTAAGTTGCTCCTTTTTTGCCCATAAGATGTTTTTTTTCCTTAAAAATATATATTGCTGATGTTACCTACTCAAAGTGTGAATTTCTCCTAAGTAGCCCATTTTGCATTTCTAAAAACAGTGCTTTCTTTTAGTCTGCCTTTCGTTACAAAGTTAAGTTTAGTTATTTTAATGCCGTTGTTTCCTTACATACTTATTTATCTGATTTGTTCTCAAAAAGTGATTTAAAGACGAATTCTACGTAAGCAATTGTTTATTATATAGTTACACTATTTTAGATTGAACAAAAATGAAAAAATCACGATTCCGGAATTGGTTCCGGAATTCCGGAATTAGGCCCTAATATCGAAACTCAGTTCCGGAATTGATAAGCTTCCGATATTGCATGCCCTATTCATGGCTATGGTTTTTACAGCCGATGTGGCGCAGTGGCTAGTACGAGTACGACTGCCTGCCACGCAGAAGGTTCCGGGTTCAATTCCCGGTGGGGTCCTCACAAAGTTGATATTTAGCACTTTGTGAATTTGTTCCCAGTCTGGTTAGGACATTGCAGGCTGAAACGTCCTGATTGTCCGAAAAGTAAGATGGTTCCGTGCATGGGATGGGCACGTTAAGCCGTCGGTCCTGGTTGCTGTCTTAGATGGCGGTCGTTACACGACCATGTCAGAGGCCTGCTACTTGTAGTAGGCGGTTGTAAAATTCAGACACCAGGGTTCATCGGGTCACACATCACACGAAGTGAGAGAGAGAGATGGCAACTTCAGATTGAGAACTATATTCAAATCTTTCTCAAATTTTTAGCTTTTATACTTCAGGAGCTACAGCTGGAACAAAATAAGGCTCAAAACGGCCCTTTTCAAAGCAAATATCTCGAAACAGAAACGTTTAAGTGACTTTGTTTCAAATAAACGTCCCTTTAGTTTTAAAAGAACTATTAAACGCGATACCCTACTCAATATCACAGGAGTAAAAAAATATTTATGCTGGGGTCCAAGAAACATTTGATATAATATTTTCTCAACATTTCTAAATTTGGGTCAACGCTATCTATCTTCACACCATATTTGATGTCGATAGCTCCAGAACTGACGCAGTTCTGAGGGCCCGGCATACAGACAGACAGACAGACAGACTTGACGAAATGATAAGGGTTTCTAGTAGACTACGAAAATGATAGTTTATTATAAACTAGCGACCCGCCCAGCAGCTGAACAACTTTTGCTATGAAGCCATTTTCGTATCTCATATAATTTAGCTATGCTCCTGATGCCCTTCATCAGGTACTCTAGACCCTCGATGACCATGTGCCAGCAAAAGCGGCCCGTCATGCTGAACATCTTTTTCTTTACTCTTTGTAGCCATTACCGTATCTCTTATCGTTTAGATGGGATACCGGTGGTCTACATCAGGTACTCCAGATCCTCAAGTGCTAACAAAAAGTAGTCCACGTCCGTCTTTGATATGCTAGCATTATTGCGACAGGATAAATATTTGAATTACTAAACACGTTTAAAAATAATACCGAAAAAAAAAATAGTTATGTATGAGCCATTTTCTAACTTTTTTTTAGTTAAAACAAAATAAAATTCCTGGACTACTTATAAAGATTAGTTACATTACAACCGCAAGGCTTAGCTTTAACACGCCTGGTAACTCCCAAAATTCATTAATAGGTATGGCTATTAATACCTACTATTAAGATAATACAAATACGAGCAAAATCAATCAATATCATAGTATCGCATACTTTTAGGGTGCACGCGTTCAGGTCCTAATTATTGCCGGGGGCACATCTGGTGACACGCACCGGTGTCACAGGTTGCCGCCGCCAGCCCGGGGTCAGCTGGCTCGTAGGCGATACGACAATGCTGTATGTATATAAACTGGTGCGGGACACCGGACCAGCATAGTCAGTACCGGACAATCACATCAACTACAATGGCCGCTAAGGTAAAAATAAAAAACATTTTTAACGATTAACCGAACTATCTCCCGTAGTTTGAGCGTTATGTTTTATATTCTGAAGTCCCTATTTCAGTTTTTCAATGATTCAAATTTGAAATTGCTGGTAATGTCACTTGTTTTTTTGGTTTTCTAGCTAAACCAAGTGAATTCCTTGAAAGAGTTGGTTGGATTCTTACTCCTTGCCAAATTTTGTTTTGATTATCGCTCTTTGTCTAGATTTATTTAAACCTTTCTTATTTCCCCAGTTCTTCATCATCCTTTCTGTGGCGGCGGCTGCGTCGGCGGCGCTGGTGCCGGTGAAGGTGGCGTACGCGGAGCAGGAGCACGACGCGCCCGCGCACTACGAGTTCCAGTACTCCGTGCACGACTCCCACACCGGTGACGTCAAGGAGCAGAAGGAGGCCCGCAACGGAGACGCCGTGCAGGGCTCCTACTCGCTCGTGCAGCCCGACGGCGTACTGCGAGTGGTCGACTACACCGCCAACAAACACAACGGGTTCAACGCCGTGGTCCGCTACGAGGGACACCCCACCCCCGCGCCCGCGCCCGCCAAGATCCTCGCCCCCGTCGCCAAGGTGGCTTACCAGGCTGCTCCCGTGTACCACTCCGCTCCCGTGTACCACGCCGCGCCCGTCGCTAAGGTCGCGTACCAAGCCGCCGACGTGTACCACGCCGCCCCGGTCGCCAAGGTCGCCTACGCTCCCGTAGCCAAGGTCGCCTACACCGCCCCCCTCGGACACGTCACCTTCTCCTCCCCCGCCATCTCCTACCACCACTAATTTGTTGACTGTTAAAAAGTATCTACCTAAGAGGCTAAATTATTATGTTGTGATTGCTTAGTAATAAGTAGCAAATAAATTATTTATGAAATTGACATTCTAGTATCATCATTTTCAAAAACCTATCTAGTCTAAGCGGGAGTGATTCTCGCGTTTGGTCCGGATTTCGTGTGCAAGCATAAAAGTGGTATGAAATGAATTAAGTCAGAAGTAAGTTATATGCAAAAAGGTCTAAAATAAAAATATATTAGGACATGCATGTCCGATATTTGGTTTAAGTTGTAACATTTCAGAGTTATTGAGTATTAACTAGTTAAAATCTCATTTCCATCCGTGTGACATTTCGTTTATCTAACATTAAAATAATCGTATCATGTCATTAATGCGACAAACTTAAGAATATTTTCATATTTTCTGATCATCAGTGAAGACAGGTAACGCATGATATGTAGTTCAAGCAATTAAACAGACTGGAACCTAGAGAGAATCAAAGTTTAATTTTTGTCAAACGAAATCCTTCATTTCCGTCCGCAAGAAAGGAAATAAGGTTTTTCCCAAATGTGTCCTTCCTAAGAGAGTTTACTCCCCTCGTGCCTCTTCCAATTTAGTCGGCCGGAAGATCTTACTGAAGGTGGGTCTGTACGTGCGTTAGTTAAAAAGATATTCGGATTCTCTCCCTCAAATTATCGTTTTGTCACAGGTAAGAGCTCATTACCATTTCGTCATCAACTCACGAAGATTGCCACACTTGGTTTAGCTTTTTACATAATACAGGAGTACTTCATTGATTGTGTTTTTATCCAATTTGCATCATGGCTTTGAAATACTTAATGATCACGAGTAACTGAACGATAACTGTCAAAACTTCATTTCCATCCAATTCATTTCCGTCCAAAATGTATTCGGACGGTAATGAAGTGTTATGGTCGGAAATGATCTTTTGTATGTAATGAAACATTTTATGTGTGTGTTTGGGCATGAAAATTTAACAACTTTCAAAGTTTATGAAACTAATTGCTTAGAAGCCGACCACATACACCCGTGTGTGGCTAGTGACGTGGCTAGCACAGTGCTTCCATGTCCTGAGAGGGCGGGCGAGGGTGATGCCTCCTGCTCCTTCTTGGCTTTCGCTTCTTCGTTGCTCCGTTGGGGCCGTTGGCGGTTTGCCGCGTTGGTCTCTCACTAATACATGTTCACCAGAGCGACCCCCCATAGCCTCGCCTGGCGTTGCAGACGGCGATCGAAGCATCACCAGAGAGGCTCAAACCCGTAGGTAACTCTCCGCCGGCCGCACGCAGCTAAGGAGAAGATCTTCACGATCTTCCTGCGCCATCTCTTCGGTTGGCTGCGTTGTCTCATTGGCTGGATGCATCGTCTGCTTTGTAGGCTGCGTTGTCTGCTTGGCTGGCTGCGTTGTCTGCTTTGCTGGCTGCGTCGTCCAACGGGCTGGCTACGACGTCTCCTTAGCTGGCTACGTCGTCTCACTGATTGGCTGCGTTGTTGTCTTGGCTGGCTGCGTCGTCTTTTTAGCTGGCTGCGTCGTCTCTCTGGTTGACTGCGCTGTCTCCTTGACTGGCTGCGTCTTCTCTTGTTGTCTGCCTTGTCTCTTTGGCTGGCTACGGTGTCCACTGGGCTGGCTTCGCCGTCTCTTTAGCTGCCTGCGTTGTCTCTCTGATTGGCTGCGTTGATTCTCTAGTTGACTGCGCTGTCTCCTTGGCTGGCTGCGTCGTCTATTGTTGGCTGCGTTGTCTCTTTGGCTGGCTGCGACGTCCAACGGGCTGGCTGCGGCGTATCTTTAACTGCCTACGTTGTCTCTCTGGCTGACTGCGTCGATTCTCTGATTGACTGTGTTGTCTCCTTGGCTGGCTGCGTCATCTCTGGTTGACTGCGTTGTCTCCTTGGCTGGCTGCATCGTCCACCGGGTTGGCTGTGATGTCTCTTTAGCTGGCTGCGTCGTCTCTCTGGATAGTTGCGTCGATGCTCTAGTTGACTGCGCTGTCTCCTTGGCTGGCTGCGTCGTCTCTGGTTGGCTGCGTTGTCTCCTTGGCTAGATACATCCTCCACCGGGCTGGTTACGTCGTCTCTCAGGTTGACTGCGTCGATTCTCTGGTTGGCTGGGTTGTCACCTTGGCTGGCTGCATCGTGTCTGGTTGGCTGCGTTGTCTCCTAGGCTGGCTGCGTCGTCTCCGGTTGGCTGAGTTGTCTCCTTAGCTGACTGTGTCGTCTATGGTTGGCTGCATTTTCTCCTTGGCTGTCTGCGTCGTCTCTGGTTAATTGCGTTGTCTCCTTAGCCGACTTCGTCGTCTCTGGTTGACTGCGCTGTATTCTTGGCTGGCTGCGTCGCCTCTAGTTGACTGTTTTGTTTCCTTGGCTGGCTGCGTCGTCTTTGGTTGGCTGCATTGTCTCCTTGGCTGGTGGCTTCGTGCACCGGGCTAGTTGCTTCGTCTCTTTAGCTGCCTGCATCGTCTCTCTTTTTTCAAGAAGCAGTTTTGTTCCAAAAATTTTTATTTATAATTTTTGGTAAGACTGTTTGATTATAAGTGGTACAAATGTATAATTATTGAATTCCGACACCAAATTTATCTAATAGAAACAATTAAAATAAACATTAACTTTCTTATTAAAAATTATATATTAAAATTACCTTCATTTTTAGTAATATTTCATTTCCGTCCAATATATAACATTTCCATCCGTGCAGTTTTCATTTCCGTCCATGGCTTCATTACCATCTTTTAGATAACTTAAATAATAATCATCCTACTTGAGTGCAATTTAAAACAAACTATCAGTATGCATATATTTATCATATATATAAAAATAAGAGCCATAACGGCAAAAAAATATTTTTTTCTGAAAAACGCCCAAATCCGGACCAAATGCGAGAATGAGTCGGGTACGGTCAAATATCACCCGAAAGCTGTTTTGCCGGCACAGTTGATGCCGCTTTGCTCAGTGATACTAGGGACCATTGTGATATTGTGAATGATTCCATCCGAGGAAAAGAAAAATCCATCCACTGGATTTCAAGATGGCGGACCTTCGTTTTTTTGTATGGCACTAAAAAAATAATTCTTCTGGAGCCCATCGTGTGGGGTATCAAATGAAAGGGCTAGACAAGACAATTTCAAAAATATATCGTTTTAATACATTTCCATTTCCCTCTTAGAAAAAATCAACTTACATTTTAAAAAGTAGTCAAAACGTGCCAAGTTTGAGGTCCAGTAGGTACAAAATGGCTGACATATAGTTTTATAAAAGTATGCCAAATGATCCACCATATCCTTAACTCTAACGTGACGAAAGGAATTTTGAAAATAATAAGATTTAATGTATATTTTGTAATGGAAAGTAGATCATTGGGAACTGCAGTAGGTTAGTAAGAACTGCTTGTGCGCCTCCATAAATGTTTAAGATGCAATTCTCATAATTATTGCTTTTACACTTAAAGCTAGATTATGATGTGCCGGATCGTTTTGAATCTTCGGGCACGGTTGTGCCCCCGCCAAGTCGAGTAAAAAGTGGCTTTGCCGTACCATATTTCTCTTAAAGCAGTTTCGGCCAAAGTTGAGACCCCTTTAACGATATGTTGGATAAAAATATAAATATTTCATTTAGCAGATATAGCAGCTCTAAATGGAGTAAAATACTTAAGTTTAAGAATAGAAAAAAAAACAATCTGTCTGTCTGTCTGTCTGTCTGTCTGTCTGTCTGTCTGTCTGTCTGTCTGTCTGTCTGTCTGTCTGTCTGTCTGTCTGTCTGTCTGTCTGTCTGTCTGTCTGTCTGTCTGTCTGTCTGTCTGTCTGTCTGTCTGTCTGTCTGTCTGTCTGTCTGTCTGTCTGTCTGTCTGTCTGTCTGTCTGTCTGTCTGTCTGTCTGTCTGTCTGTCTGTCTGTCTGTCTGTCTGTCTGTCTGTCTGTCTGTCTGTCTGTCTGTCTGTCTGTCTGTCTGTCTGTCTGTCTGTCTGTCTGTCTGTCTGTCTGTCTGTCTGTCTGTCTGTCTGTCTGTCTGTCTGTCTGTCTGTCTGTCTGTCTGTCTGTCTGTCTGTCTGTCTGTCTGTCTGTCTGTCTGTCTGTCTGTCTGTCTGTCTGTCTGTCTGTCTGTCTGTCTGTCTGTCTGTCTGTCTGTCTGTCTGTCTGTCTGTCTGTCTGTCTGTCTGTCTGTCTGTCTGTCTGTCTGTCTGTCTGTCTGTCTGTCTGTCTGTCTGTCTGTCTGTCTGTCTGTCTGTCTGTCTGTCTGTCTGTCTGTCTGTCTGTCTGTCTGTCTGTCTGTCTGTCTGTCTGTCTGTCTGTCTGTCTGTCTGTCTGTCTGTCTGTCTGTCTGTCTGTCTGTCTGTCTGTCTGTCTGTCTGTCTGTCTGTCTGTCTGTCTGTCTGTCTGTCTGTCTGTCTGTCTGTCTGTCTGTCTGTCTGTCTGTCTGTCTGTCTGTCTGTCTGTCTGTCTGTCTGTCTGTCTGTCTCTCTCTGTCTGCCTGTCTGTCTGTCTGTCTGTCTGTCTGTCTGTCTGTCTGTCTGTCTGTCTGTCTGTCTGTCTGTCTGTCTGTCTGTCTGTCTGTCTGTCTGTCTGTCTGTCTGTCTGTCTGTCTGTCTGTCTGTCTGTCTGTCTGTCTGTCTGTCTGTCTGTCTGTCTGTCTGTCTGTCTGTCTGTCTGTCTGTCTGTCTGTCTGTCTGTCTGTCTGTCTGTCTGTCTGTCTGTCTGTCTGTCTGTCTGTCTGTCTGTCTGTCTGTCTGTCTGTCTGTCTGTCTGTCTGTCTGTCTGTCTGTCTGTCTGTCTGTCTGTCTGTCTGTCTGTCTGTCTGTCTGTCTGTCTGTCTGTCTGTCTGTCTGTCTGTCTGTCTGTCTGTCTGTCTGTCTGTCTGTCTGTCTGTCTGTCTGTCTGTCTGTCTGTCTGTCTGTCTGTCTGTCTGTCTGTCTGTCTGTCTGTCTGTCTGTCTGTCTGTCTGTCTGTCTGTCTGTCTGTCTGTCTGTCTGTCTGTCTGTCTGTCTGTATGCCGCGCCCTCATATCTTCGTCAGTTTTAGAGCTATCGACATGAAATTTGGTGAGAAGATAGATCGTGTTGACCCAAATATAGAATTGTAAAATATTTTAAATGTTTTTTGGACCCCTCCTATACAAGTGAAAGGGGTGCAAAAAAATTTTTTTTCTTCTGTAATATTGAGTAGGGTATGTATGTATTTATTATTTATTATTTATTATTTATTAAAAACATTTATACAACCATTACAGGGCAAGCCTAAGGCGATTGCATAAGAAAAATAGAACATGAAAATGACTAAAAACAAAAATTTACATCAAAGAATCTAGCTTGAAAACAAAAACAAAACTAGCTTAAAACTAAAAACTTAACATAAAAGAGATCAGGAAATCTTAATCTATTAAAAACTATCGAGATACAACAAAAAGGTATATCTAACTACTAATAAATATTTACAAAACAATAACTTCTTATTCTAATGATAACAATTTAATATTTTCACAATGGCTCATGAACTCTTTCATTATAATGTGCCATTTATCGGCAAATATATCCACGTGCGGCTTTTCGGTCAACAGTTTGTCTACAAGACCAACCCCGCGCAAAACAGGCGACTCGCGGTGCGCTACAGTGCGACACCAAGGGATAGAGAGAAGATGGTGCGAGCGACCGCGTAAATACTTGTTAGGGACAAAAAATCGGAGTGCCGCAGATACCAATTCAGGGCTGTTGTATTCCCCGCGCAAAATCCGAACGATTGTTGCCATTAATTGAAAGTTCCTACGAGTTTCTAAGGAATTAAAATTTAATGTTCCTGTATAAATCTAGTTGGGTATAAAAATGGGTAGTACCGTAAACTTTTTGTAAAGAAACCTCAGGAAAGCTTTTGGACTCGCTCTAAGATTAGTATGTAAAATCCTCGTGCGGACCCCAAACAACAGAGCCCGACTCAAGTTTACTCCTAACTAACGCAGTGTAAAGTTGCTCTACCGCTTTTTGATCGCTGAAGTCTTTTGCATTACGTAATACAAAACCTAGTCTCTGGAAACATTCCTTAGCTAAACCTCCAATATGATCATTAAATGTAAGCTTCATGTCAAAAAGTATTCCCAGGTCCTTGACTGAATCGACACGAACAATGACGTCCATCCCTAGACAATATGTATTATATAAAGGTTTTATAGCACGGGTATATGAGAGTACGGAACATTTAGAAGGATTAAATAATAATTTATTGGTGATACTCCACTCAAATATGGCATTGATATCGGCCTGAAGTCGATGGCAATCCTCAATACACTTTACCGGTTGGATCAGTTTCAAATCGTCAGCGTAGAGTAGACAAGATGAATGTGCAATAACGGAATCAATGTCGTTTATCATTAGGATAAATAAAAGTGGACCCAGAATTGAACCTTGGCTAACACCTGAACGAGTATGATAGGGTTGGGATATAAATGAACCATGTTTCACAAACTGTTGACGGTTAGCTAGATAGTCGGCAATAAATTTAAGAAGAGAAGGTGCAAATCCAATAGCTGAAAGCTTACACAACAGAACGTCATTGTCAACGCGATCGAACGCCTTAGTAAAGTCAAAGTAAACAACGTCTACTTGAACACCTTTGTCCAGGTAACTGGAAATTGTATCTACCTTGGTCAATAAGTTAGAATTAACTGATCTCCCTGATCGAAAACCGTGCTGTGCATTACTTAAATAGGGATCTATTTGTTTAATAAGTTTAGAGTGGATGACAGATTCAAAACCTTTCCCAAGGCGGATGAAATTGCGATGGGACGGTAATTTTCTACTGGAATTTTATCTTTTGATTTTGGTATCGGAGTGACTTGGGAAAGTTTCCAGGTTGCTGGATATTTATGGGTTCTAATAGATAGATTAAAAATGTACAATAAAGGTTCTATGATAAATTCTCGACAAGCTTTTAAAATGTAACTGGGTACGTTGTCGGGTCCTACAGCACAACTAGGTTTTAATTTATTCAATGCTAATTTAATGTCTGACACGCTAAAACTGTCTATGTTAATATAATTTGCCGATGAACTGTTGTCTTGTTTACTAGCAGAATCAGCGGACAAAGTAGGCACATGAGTGAGGAAGACACTTGAGAAAAAAGTTGCGTAAGCTTCAGCAGCATCAGCACCCTCCACAGATTTATCTTGATAAGTTACTTGAGATACAAAACCACCATTGGTCTTAAGGTTGTTAATATGTTGCCAAAATTCCTTTGGGTTCCTTCTTATATTTTTTTGAATACTATGGACGTAGAAATCATATGCTTCTGAAATTCGCAATTTAAGTTCAGCTCTAAGTTTTGAAAAACATTTATATACAGATTTATCATTACTCGATTTCCAGGTTTGGTGTAATACTGCCTTGCGCCCTAGGTCTTTAATAATATCAATTGTATACCAAACAGGATAGCGCCTTACTGCACCTTTGGGTCGAAATTTTTTCGGTACACTCCGGTCAAATATGCTATAAACAATTGTATAAAATGATTCGACGGCGCCGTCTACGTCGCTAGCATCAAAACAGAATCCCAAGTAGCATCACAGAAAAGAGAATAGAGCAAGTCGAAATCCGCCTTTGCAAAGTTCCAATCCCTACGGTTACTGATATTGCTCGGTGGCAGGGGAGATGTGTTATTTTTGATTCTTTTTACAGTTAAAGAAATATCGAGTGGTGGGTGGTATTTATCTGCGCTTGGCACTAGCCCGTTTGTGGCCTCACTTACTCTTATTTCTTCAGTGTCGTCTGAGACTAAAACTACGTCAAGCCTGCCCCCATGAGTATTCATTACTTCACAAGCATCTTTTAATCCACATACATTTAAAAAGTAACCAAAATAGGCAGTAACCGTCTTAGAACAACTATTTAAATTTAAATCACCGATTATTATAACTTTACCCTTAATAACATTAGACAATATAATTTGTTCAACTTTTTCAAACCACTGCATATATATTTTATCTGGTGAGGCAGGTGGGATGTAAACTACGCACACATAAAAAGTCAAGTCTTTAACAGAGAATGTGGTCCACAGATCTTCGCCACTATCCGTTTCCATATCATGACAACGCTGCAAAGAGATGTCAGGACAGGCCGCAAGCAAGACTCCTCCGCCGGCACGTCGACACCTATCACGACGTACGATAGACCATCCACTTTCCATCAGTTCCGAGTCCAAAACAGATGCGTCAAGATTTGATTCAGTAACAGCTACAAAATCAGCGTCGTGAAGTACCAAGTTTGATCTCCAATACTTCAATGTATAATCTCTTTATTGTATAATCTCTTTATTGTACCTTCTTAAAACTAATACAGGAAAAACATTTCAAATATCGTTGAATAGGTCTTTTAAAACTAAGGTGAGGTTTCTTTGAGACAAAGTCACTACAATGTTTCTGTCACGAGATATCGACACCTGATTCGAAGAACATTGTAACTCAAAAATGCAAACTTTATAGGGGAGCCGTTTGAAGATTTTGGTATCGGTTTTTGAACGTTAATATCTTTTTAGTGATGCAAATTTTACAAGATTTGTGTGATTTTAGCATAAAAAGGTATGGTCTTTCAAGTGGCATAAACCATTTATTTTATAAATCATTAGAAACCCTAGAAAAACCCCTTTTTCGTTGAGTTACAATGTTCTGATATTGTGATACTAATCATTTTGAGTCTTTATAACATTGTAACTACACGTTACCAAATTATACTTTTAAAATCAGATGACGAATCACTAACTGAATAACATTGTAACGTATACTTACGAACATCATTTTTTGCACATATTCATACAAAATTTAACACAAAACATTGTAAAAGGTTGTTACAAACTGATTTTAAACATTATGTCTAAGAAAATTTGCGTTATAATATTGTAAAAAAGAAAAACGTGGTTTAACGAAGCTAGAATGTGATTGTAATTTTGTGATTTAATATGTTTTTCAATAATTTTCTTTACAATATACATTAATTATTTAACTTTATATAAATATTTTGATATAAAAAACAGTTACTTTATCTGAAATAGCTGTGTATGTGTGTGTTCTATCATAAATAAATTGACACTATGAAATAACATTAATAGCTTCACACATATACTAAGATCTGTAACAATTAACAAGCTACATTTTTTGTGAGAAACCGTTCCAGTCAACAAACCAGAAAATAAATATGGCGCAACGCTGGACTGGTCACGAATGTTCGAATTTTTGGCAATCGAAAGGACCTCTTGAAGTATTTAGTATTGTACGATCGTCATGTCTTAAGACCAGGGCATTGCACTAACGTGTGTTTTCTACGCTCACGCAGGTGCTAACAAAGGAAACTGTGCATAAAACTCAAGTTGCGCAGAGACCCACAGAGCTTGCCATGATCGGTATAAAAGTTCAAGAGTGTATCTGAAATACTAAAATCTGATGACATATAAAGCTGAAGGGTGTACGTAAAATGATAGCTAAGCTCAACAGGGTGCGGGCAGGAAACTTTACTAGCTGATGTGATGTGCCTGGAAGATGTGGGATGCACAAAGGCAGTGACTGTGTGATAGCTAAGGGACG
Organism: Phthorimaea operculella; assembly: GCA_024500475.1. Lineage (NCBI taxonomy): Eukaryota > Metazoa > Arthropoda > Insecta > Lepidoptera > Gelechiidae > Phthorimaea > Phthorimaea operculella. The sequence goes on along the minus strand of JANFCV010000002.1, from coordinate 3,400,157 downwards.
GAAAGTGGCTAATGGGAAGATCATCGGTCCGATGTTTAGATAATGGAATAATATTATAGATGTCTTATAAATAAATAACGTGATGAAGTGTGCAATTGAGCGTGCCACCTTGTTAAACTGTTTCTTCGCTTAGTTCATTTTCCCTATTTGTGCAATGAATGTTGGAGTTATTTTTATATTTTGATAGATTTTTATAAATTTAGTGAGCATATTGTATGCTATATGAAGAGGATTACACGGTAAAAAAGTGGCATACTGGATTTGGAGAGTCTTGGAGAGTCATCGGCCAGTCGTATAACATTAACTATAATAATAAAGAAATCGCAGTAAGGAACCTTAAACTAGGCACGACTTTGTCTAGATTTCATTACTTTTTAGAGATAAACAAGCAGCTCCATCGAGACTTAGCTAGTTTTTTACAGAATGTTTTTGATGGGATTAATTTTACTCGGTGTCTCATACTCAATAATGAAGAGCCACCCTTGGCGTAATACACTTCCCATCAGAAAAATCGAAACACCTCGGTTTTTCTTGTTTTTGGCCGAATTAAACACCAAAAAGTTTAGTTTGCGTTAAAAAAATTATATGACTGTGTAGCTGGTAGTTTTGTCTTTTCAGTGTGTATAAAAAAATTCAAAATTCAAAATTGGAACCCCACCTGTTTGTTCTGTAAATGAGATGAATGACTGAGACACGTTTGCAGTTTGCCCCTTTTAACGATTCATAACATTTTCAACATTAAATTTAGAGCTTGTCTTAGCTTATCTTAAAACTTTTGTTTTTTTAATTGTTTACTGTGACTTTGGATCGCCTGAAAAAAGTTAGATTTTATCTGAATCATGGGTATTTTGCCCGTAGAAGCCGCCCAAGTGGTGATATTGCCAAATTTTGGACTTGGTCATCGTTTTGTGGCTGAATGTTTGCATTTAAGCCTGACCTCTGTTCATAAAGCTTACAAACGCTATCAGAAGACTAATCTGTTTACGCGACGTTCAGAATCTGTCGGAAATCGGGTCAGTTCTGACCGACATGATCGAATTAATGTTATGAGTTCTTTGCAAAATCGACGCCTTAGCGCTTTTCAACTGCGGCAAAAGCTATCAAATGTACAAAAGGTGGCTGAAAGCGGTTCTACAATCAGAAGAAGGTTAAAGCAACGTAGACTGGTACCGCAATAGCCAGGAAACGGGCCCAAATCAACTGCAGATACGAAGACAAAATCTGTCACGCCGTCGGCGCTGATTCCTGCCCAAACCGTTCACGAACTGTCACCATAACTAAACTTTTTATCAATACAGCATTGTGTAAAGCATTTTTAATCCCTTTTGTAAACCATAGTGCTTCCATGGTTACCATTCAGGGTAATTCTACACTCAGCAGAAAAGAGGAATTTCATCCAATGGGTATACGACCAGTTTAGGTGCCCACTTGCAAAGTTAAGGCGCGCTATTTACTTGTCTTCAGTTGATTTGAGCCCGTTTCCTGGCTATTGCGGTACCAGTCTACGTTGCTTTAACCTTCTTCTGATTGTAGAACCGCTTTCAGCCACCTCTTGTACATTTGATAGCTTTTGCCGCAGTTGAAAAGCGCTAAGGCGTCGATTTTGCAAAGAACTCATAACATTAATTCGATCATGTCGGTCAGAACTGACCCGATTTCCGACAGATTCTGAACGTCGCGTAAACAGACTAGTCTTCTGATAGCGTTTGTAAGCTTTATGAACAGAGGTCAGGCTTAAATGCAAACATTCAGCCACAAAACGATGACCAAGTCCAAAATTTGGCAATATCACCACTTGGGCGGCTTCTACGGGCAAAATACCCATGATTCAGATAAAATCTAACTTTTTTTAGGCGATCCAAAGTCACAGTAAACAATTAAAAAAACAAAAGTTTTAAGATAAGCTAAGACAAGCTCTAAATTTTAATGTTGAAAATGTTATGAATCGTTAAAAGGGGCAAACTGCAAACGTGTCTCAGTCATTCATCTCATTTACAGAACAAACAGGTGGGGTTCCAATTTTGAATTTTGAATCTTTTTATACACACTGAAAAGACAAAACTACCAGCTACACAGTCATATAATTTTTTTAACGCTAACAATACTTTTTGGTGTTTAATTCGGCCAAAAACAAGAAAATCCGAGGTGTTTCGATTTTTCTGATGGGAAGTGTATCTTTAAAACGTACTAAATAATCGTATTGTACATACATAAGGCACTGTTAGGCTTGTTACTATTCTTTTAAAACCGCTTTTGTGGCAGATAATTTTGATATTGACTTAGTAAGTTTTGAGAAAAACTGTTACGCACAAATATAACATATACCTATGTGGTATTCAAATGTAAACACGAGACGTTATTTTATGAGAAGGTTTATGAATAATTCGTGAAAAAAATTCACTCGAAAAAATTATTTATATTGATATCAATACATAAAAAATGAATTTTCGTTGTCGAAGTTGTAAAAGATTGCTTTATTGTAGTGGAAATATATTAAAAAATCTAGATTATGGTCAACAAAAGGTCAACAATTTGAAATACTACCGCATAATTCACTTTCATTTTGTAATAATAACGTTGTAACTTGTTTTACTAGCGCTGAAAACTGCTTCTTTTTGTAGTCAATCGGAAAAAAGTTTAGAGTGATAACATTGTATTAGAATATACGCTGCATAATATACCTTAAGATGTTGATATATATGAGTCAAAAACATTGTAACATTTGTATACAATGTTTTAGCTACGAAAAATTGTTAACATCATAAAAATTGCCGTATTGTAACTTTAATTACAGTCTTTTAAAGACTGAAATAGTGAAAATTTGGAAAAGTGTACTTTGGAAAAACCTAGTTACAGGTTACCTAGGGCCATGTTTTATACATCAAAAGGTGCGTATTGGACCGTGGGATCCAAATATACAATAGTTATATAACATTGTAATTATAAGTTACAATGTTCTTCGAATCAGGTGTCGATATTTGCTTTTAAAAAGGGCGTTTTTGACCCATAATTTGTTCCAGCTGTAACTTCTAAAGTATAAACGCTAAAAATTTGAAATAAATATGGAATATAGCTTACAATTTGAAGTTACAATGAAAACTATAACGGATATTGTATTCTTAAAGGTTTCAGAAAAAAATGAGTTTTTCTAGTTGGTCATCATACTGCTGCTAACAAACCAGCAACAAAATTAAGTTTGTAATGCTGAAAAACCTGATATTTAAACGTTGACTACCAAACCCTATTTGTGAGCGTGTCTGACACGCTCTTGACCGTTTTTTTTGTATGTGATCGATTAACTATGAAACTATTGAACCAATTCCCAAAATTCTTTCACCATTGGAAAGCTACAACATTCCTGAGTAACATAAGCTACTCTTTACTACGGGAAAATATCTTATTCTCACGGGTAGGTAAATGATTAACAGCGGGAAATCCAGAAAATTTAGCTTAGGTATATTACCCAAATCATCCAAACCTCTTGACCGATCCTCGTGAAATTAAGCACTGTTAGATATAGCTAGCATATCGAAGACGAACATGGACTACTTTTTTTCAGTACTTGAGGATCTGGAGTACCTAATGGACTATATGAGATACGAAAATGGCTTTATAGCAAAAGTTATTCAGCATGACAGGCTGCTTCTGCTGGCACATGGTCATAGGATCTGGAGTACCAGATGCAAAACACCAGCATCCCATCTAAACTATAAGAGATGCGGTAATGGCTTCAAAGTAAAAGTAATTCAGCATGACGGTTCGCTTTTTCTGGCACATGGTCATCGAGAGTCTGGAGTACCTGATGTATACCACCAGTATCCCATCTTAATTATGAGAGATACGGCAATGGCTTTAAAGTAAAAGTTTTTCAGCATGATGAGGCGTTTTTGCTGGCGCTTAGTAACGAGGATGTGGATCACCTACCTACAGTAGAACCTGCCGAAAACCAGAAGCCTGGCTCAACTGAAATATATGGGTAAAGATTTATAGAAAACGTTTTTAAACTTTAGATGAGTCACTTCTGCTGAAACGGAGTAATCTACTCTGTGTCGAGATATTTGCTTCTAAAAGGGGCATCTTTTAGCCATAATATAAGGTCCTATTAAATTCACTGCAAATATTTTAGGGGCAGATCAAATAAAATATAAGCATGTACTAGGCAAATTTTTAAAGAAATCTACACGCTAGTTTTCGAGAAAACTGCATTTAACTTAAAAAAAAAACGAAACGAAAAAAGTGCACCCTGTTTGTCCTAGAAACACACACTTCGATGAATTTAAATTACGCGCCAAAAAAAGGTGCTGTGATTGGTTGGTTGTGAGTGTGCGTGCCGTGTAAGTGAATCCTGTCTACGTGGCGGAACGTCAGACGGGTCAGTCAAAGGATGTTCACATAATTAATTAAAAAGTTTGTTTGAAAATGAAAAAAAAATCTAGCGTGTAGATTTTTTTTAAATGCCTTAGATGTTTTTCTTATACATATTTACGCATGCCCTTAAAATATTGCAGTGAATTTAATAGGACCTTATACTGGGTGTTACAAAACAACCAATAAAGCTGAAAGGAGGTCAAGGTACTCGTAAAACTGAACAACTTTCCCTATGGAACATGGGCCGAAATATGAAAAAAAAATTGGACCTCCCATACAAAATAAACTCCATTTGCATGGGAATTTTTATGGGTTGTTTTGTAACACGTTGTATGTTCCAGCTGTAACTCCTGAACTGTAAAAGTTAAAAAGATATACAGTTTTCAATCTGAAGTTGCCATGAAAACTATGCGGTTGTAAACCATAAAGCTGCAAACAAACCAACTACAAATTAACTTTGTTAGGCTGAAAAATCCAATATTTATATCTCGACTACGAAACTCTGATTATGGGCGTGTCTGACATGCTCTTGGCCGATTTTTATGATATCTTTAGGTAAAAAACAAGAAAAAAAGTCGTAAAACTTCGCAGGAAAACTTTAAAACTAACATCTTTATTATAATTTTTTTATTTGGCTTCTCTGGTAGACATTTTTAAGTGCTCCCATACCAAATCTCATTGATTTGCTCTGGTCTAGCTATACAGAGCCGAGGATCGGTAAGCGAGGTCCCAAATAAATAAAAATGCCGGCTGGTAAAAACTTAGGGGTGGCAAATACTACAAAAGAATCATTGTAATCAAAGATATGTTTTTGAGTCATTTTGTAAATTTTCATATTTCAAAATAAGTTAATCTAAGAATAGATAGTTGTTCAGTTTACCGAGTAAAACATACCCTGAAAATATTTGCATTGAATTTAATAGGACTTTATATAGGTAGGGTAAAATTTTGCTAGTGACCGATAGCGAAAACTCTAAACCAGCTAGTGATAAAAATGAAAAAATATTTAGAACCTCCCAAAGTAAGTAAAGTAAACCTCCCAACTGATTTAGTTGATCACACCTTTTATACCGTGTTAGCTAGAGAATTAATTATATTTTATTTCATTTCCTTTTATTTCAGGCTATTCTGAGTTTTCGTTATTGGTCAGTTCAGAAGTAAAAAACCCAGTAGGATAATCACGTTATTAAAACAGGTTCTCTCTCTCTCTTCGTGTGGGACACCGAGTCGTCTAACGACCCGATGAACCCTGGTGTCAGACAATCAGTTGATTCTGCCTGCAATGTTCTGTCTTACTAGGAATCAATTCACAATACATGTATATAATTAATTATCTTTGTGAGTGACCCACCGAGAACAGAACCTAAAACCTCGCAGGCAGTCGCATTACCTCTGCGCCACATAGGCTGTTGTCACGAATTAAAACAGGTGACATCGTTTAAATTGCGAATTCTGCAGGAAATGGGCAAAAGTCATGCAATAGAACTTTGGTAGATAGGTTTTTGAAAATGATGGATGATAGTCAATTTCATAAATAATTTATTTGCTACTTATTACTAAGCAATCACAACATAATAATTTAGCCTCTTAGATAGGTACTTTTTAACAGTCAACAAATTAGTGGTGGTAGGAGATGGCGGGGGAGGAGAAGGTGACGTGTCCGAGGGGGGCGGTGTAGGCGACCTTGGCTACGGGAGTGTAGGCGACCTTGGCGACCGGGGCGGCGTGGTACACGGGGGCGGCTTGGTACGCGACCTTAGCGACGGGCGCGGCGTGGTACACGGGAGCGGAGTGGTACACGGGAGCAGTCTGGTAAGCCACCTTGGCGACGGGCGCGAGGATCTTGGCGGGCGCGGGCGCGGGGGTGGGGTGTCCCTCGTAGCGGACCACGGCGTTGAACCCGTTGTGTTTGTCGGCGGTGTAGTCGACCACTCGCAGCACGCCGTCGGGCTGCACGAGCGAGTAGGAGCCCTGCACGGCGTCTCCGTTGCGGGCCTCCTTCTGCTCCTTGACGTCGCCGGTGTGGGAGTCGTGCACGGAGTACTGGAACTCGTAGTGCGCGGGCGCGTCGTGCTCCTGCTCCGCGTACGCCACCTTCACCGGCACCAGCGCCGCCGACGCGGCCGCCGCCACAGAAAGGATGATCAGAAACTGGAGAAATAAGATCAGGTTTATAAATCTATGTAAAGAGTGACCATCGAAACGAAAGTAATTCGGCAAGGAGCTCCCAGCTCTCCTGTATCCTGTCTTAACAAGAACTGGAAAGATTAGAATTAAAAACATATTTGTTTTTTACCTTAGCGGCCATTGTAGTTGATTTGATTGTCAGTTGCTGACTGTGCTGATACGGTGGTGTGCAGCAGTTTTTATACACGGCTTTGTCGCCTACGGGGCAAATGTCGACCCGCGCCGGGCCCGTGACACCGGTATGTGTGGTATTGGTAGGTATGTCACCACGACACCACGTGCGCGACAGGTGAAGGTTTACATGGTGCTTTCATGTGGACAATCTGCAACTTATGAATTTATGATCATTCAGGAAAAAATAAAAAACCAATGATAAAGATGTTAAAAACACATTCTACACAAAGTTAAGCTAAGTATAACATTTCGAGTCATTTCTGGGGCGTCACACAATACCAGCAATACACGCCACTTTTTTTTATCCAGCTACTACAATAATAGGTAGACCTTGGTGTAAGTAAATAGTCACACTGTTAAAGTTAACTCTTTATGCGTGACTCATGCATCACAAATAAGAAAAGTGTATTTGACAAAAATTGTGTTGAGAAGAGACCTTATTCTCATAATTATAACAACCGTTACGTAAACGTAGAGTTCTAGTTGGTTCTAGGTATAAATTCAAAGTAGGTAACTTACCTAAAATTAATGTAATTAATTATACTTACGTCATCTATCACATTATTAGTATTCTATATTATAATAATGGTTGTATTCCACTATTACATCGCAAATTCTATCCGATGTCGTTTAGTACCGGTATAAATAAACACAACACAGAGGGTCCCCCTCATAATCCGCGCCTAACTCTTGATTAATTTTCGGTAAGCGGCTTGTCGGCGGTCGCCGTGCGCCATTCCGGTCCTTACTTACAGCTCCTGTAGGATTTCTTGTACACCTCGTACTGTGTTTGTGTTGGGCAGTCCGTGATTGAAATTGAAACAGATTGTCGATAGGATACGGATGTAGGGAGGAAAATCTGATTTAGTTAGATATCTCGATAGATAGATAGCTGAAATAGTGGCCATTCCGCTCCTTACTTACAGCTCCTGTAGGATTTCTAGTACACCTCGTACCGTGTTTGTGTTGGGCAGTCCGTGATTGAAATTGAAACAGATTGTCGATAGGATATGGATGTAGGGAGGAAAATCTGATTTTGTCAGATATCTAGAGATAGATAGCTGAATTAGTCGGTATTCCGCTCCTTACTTACAGCTCCTGTAAGATTTCTTGTACACCTCGTACCTTGTTTGTGTTGGGCAGTCCGTAATTGAAATTTAAACAGATTGTCGATAGGGCAATGAGGAAAATGATATTTTGTTAGATATCTAGGTATCTAGATAAAAAAAGATAACTGAATTTGCCATTCCGCTCCATCTTACAGATAGCTCCTGTAGGATTTCTTATACACCTCGTACCGTGTTTGTGTTGGCCAGTCCGTGATTGAAATTGAAACAGATTGTCGATAGGATATGGATGTAGGGAGGAAAATTAGATTTTGTGGGATAACTAGACAGAAAAAGATACCTAGTTAGTCTCTGTTCCGCTCGTTACTTACAGCTCCTGTAGGATTTCTTATACACCTCGTATTGCTGTTTGTGTTGGGCAGTCCGTGATTGAAATTAAAACAGATTATCGATAATAATATGATAAGAATGTAGAGATAAAAACAGATTTGATTACTTGATTAGTACCTTCCTAAGTAGCCGAAAGACAACAAACTGGAAGTAGGGACCTACGAAAGAGAGCTTGCTTTCTAAGCATTACAACAAAAATATTCTTCCAACATGACTTCAAACAATTTACCATCCCTCAAACATCTACGGCTTCGTATCTCGCAAATATAATACAAAAAGGGAATTTATGGAAAAAATATTTACATCGGGTAGCGAAGCCGGTGCTCGCCGGCTTAATTTGCGGGGAATTACGGCGGGCCCACGGGGAAATCTACTTTACATTCAATTTGCCGCACTGATAAAAAGCAATCTTTTCATTTTTACCTGCCGACTGACGACCGAGCTGTCCCCGGCGGTGTTGCCTTGGCAATGACGGAAAATGAAGAGGTTTACAGATTGGTTAACTTTTGCTAGACTTGAAACTAGCAACCGTATCTTCAAGATTGCTTTAGTCGGTGCAGTGACTGAAGAAACTGCTTACACAAGCCAATTCTTATTTATCTACCTACTTTGTGCTACTTACCGTACCCACCCACCTTAGTGGCACAAATTAGGGAAACGGCGCAAGTGGTGTGTAGGTAGTAAGTATAGGTACTATCGCACATTATCAACCTACCCATGTAAGAGTTTGTTTAAGGGACCAACTAATACTTACAGGATGTTCTAAAGGTAAAAACTGTAGGTATAGGTAAGTTGGTAGATTGATGTGCTCGTAGTGCTACGCAAGCCATCTCTGCAAAGAGCTTCCGCGCGCCATCGTAGGTAATAGCTATGTAATGATGTGTATCGGATATTGCGAAACTATTGCTACATTTGGTGTAGTTTTGATCATCGAAAGGTAGGTACTACTAGCATAGTAGAAGATAATTTGAATCATAGAGCAGTATTAGAGCTTTTAAATAAAATTCTAGGTATCGTCGTTTCGAGCTATTCTCGAGCGTAGCTTCTACGTTATTTCGCAACGGGCAAACTAATTTAAATACTTGGGCATTGCAACATTATCTCTACATAGACTCCTAAACTAACTAATATAAACATCAACCTTAAAACACTACATATTTCTCTCATATTTCTGTCCACAGTTCGAAATGTGACCAACCTTGAAACTTTCTTTATTCAAGCTATTACGGCCTTCGAATAATCCGCATGCATGTTACACAGGTTCTAAGCCACGACCGACGACGGCAGCCGGCGGCCATACTAGTGAGTGGTTCTAACCTGCCCATTTAAGGGACCAATTCATACTGGTTTCTCATACAAATACTAAGAGAAACCATAATAAGTAGGTCCCCTAAATGGGCAGGTTGGTGTGCTGGCTGGATAGCACTATCCATGTCCCAATCACGGCGGCTGAATGCGATGAAATCACTATGCGGCGTATGAATAATTCAGCTGCGGTCCTCCCGCCTCCACCGGCCGATATCGATATCTTTATAACGATATGACGGAATATACCTAGGTAGCTGTAATTTTGCAGTGTAAGCGGTTTTGTGTGTCCTGTATGTAGCTAGTTATAGACTAGGCAGTCGTACGCGATTTTGTTAATAAAAATCAACACTGGATTCCTGTAGGTATTCCTAGTACCAGCACAGAATACATAATTGGTACCAGAGATATTAAAGTTACAAGGTGCTTCAGTATACTTATCACATGGTCCTACTCCTTATGATTAAGAAAAGAGTACGATATACACCGCTTTAGATAAGCTAGTTGATTTTGCTAAATTTACTAAAAAATAAAACACACGTTACAAAATGTTTCAAACCACTTCTAGGTAGGTATAACATAGAACTGATTTGAAACAATTTTAATCACTGCCGTGAATTTTTAGTAAATTTACCAAAACGAGTCGCGTAAAGCAAGTAACTAGGTACTTGTCCTGTGTTTTATCTACTTACTGATGGTTACATTAATTTAACCCACAAATAAACAACAGTTTTATAGGATTTCGGTCACAATGAATAAGTACAAGACTAATTTAAATAGGTACGAAATTATTTTTATTTGTGTAATCAAATACCTACTAAGCTCTACAATCTAAATGTAAGCTTATCTACAACAAATCAAAAGCGTCTTTAGGCAACACTAAGTAAAGTTTCAGCGTAAACTTCACCGTACTCATTGGTAGCTCTGCATCCATAGTAACCAACGTCAGATTTCTCTACGCCTTTTATCTCCAGATCCACCTTATATCCTGATTTTCCTGATGAAATGAAGGTTATTTTTCCGCCAGTCGTCATAAAGAGAGGCTTGGCGTTGTAAGTCCAAGTGATCTTGGGTTTGGGAGCGGCATTTACTCGGCAAGGGATGATCACGTCTCCTTGCTTTGTAGCTGTTTTAGTTGCAGGTTTTTGCACGAATTTAGGGGCACCTGAAAGAAAAGTTATTTCAGCATTCATGGAGTAGTTCAACTTTTGAGAACCCGAAAACACATCTATCTAGAGATAGATGTGTGATGGATAAATCCATCTTAACTCTCGTATGATAACTAATTCCGATCGGTCAATCGTAATATTGTTCGTAAGCATGATGTTACTAGATTGCATCAATTATGATCAACTTTGAAACTTGCTGACAAAAGTCAGTAATTTCTATAGTCTTCTTCATCTGCTTAATTATTACCCTCAAATATCTTTCAAGAGCAGAAACCAGCACATTTATTACTCTGGGGGGACAGCCTGACAATCTTGATCACACTTATTCTACCAATATGTACCTAAATACTTACTAGCAACAGTGAGTTTCATAGTCCTTTCAATGACTGAACCATCAGTGTCTGTAATTTTGCAAGTGTATGACCCCTGGTCGGACATCCTGACATCTTTTATGGCAAGTCTCCTGCCCTTGCTGCGGTTGTGTCTAGTGATGCGTTGGGTCTGTGGGTCGTCGTCGCCATTCACGTTCTTGCCGTCGAAGAAGTAGTCTGGGGGTGCTAGCGCCCTGATAGATGGTAGGAGATAAGGATAAATGACATTATCATGAGATAGACAGGTATGATAAATAATATGCTGCCAGTCAATATAAAAACTTTACAAAGGGGAACATTTGAAATAATATGCAAAAGTCGAGCCGGCATCAAAAATAGGGAAGAAAAGAAGGTAGGCGTTTAGTGTTCATATGGTACATTAGGTACAAGCTAGTTGTTATTATACAATCCTGAGGTCTTTCCGTAAAAAGGAAACTTACCCTCCAAAAATGCAGTAAAGGAAAATGGCGTCTCCTTCCTGTGCCACCACATCCTCGCTCACGTACTGAGCCACAGCTTTCTTCGCCACCGGTGTCCCCTCCTTCAAACCCTCAATCACATGTTCCGCTAAAACTAACACGTCTACGGACGGTGCAGATGGGTGTACGGTACCGCACACATATTTGTAGTCTTTTCCTGCGTCTTCGTCTGTCACGTTTGCGAAGTAGAAGTGGCCGTTGGGGCCTATAGTGGTGCGGACTGTAATGTACTGCTTCTTACGGGTGCTGTCGAAAGGTTTCTCTAGACGCAACCAGGCGATCTCGGCTTTCGGGTATGCATCTACCTATAAAATTAAGGTCAAAGTTGTACTAGGTGTTTTAAAAAGGTGGTGCAATAGATTATGATCGAAGAATGAAACGTTGCTGGCCAGATGTCAAGTCAATCGGCGGTCACATGAAAATGTCTTAACCATTCGAAACGTAGAGGGCAGAGGGTTTAGCCAAATAATAAACAAGTTAACCGCGTAAACCTAACGAGTGATACCACTTTAGTCGTCAAGTCTTCAAAATATTCTAAAACTATGAAAACATCACAAACCTGTGGGCACGCCAACTCGAAAGGTTCCCCTCTAACGGGAGTGTGCGTCTGCGTCTTAACATTCTGCGGTAGGTTAATATACGCCATCTTGACTGCAATAGGACCTGAGCTGGCCACACCCAAGTCTGACTTGGCGAGGCATTCGTATGTCCCTTCAGTGCTGGGCTCGGATTTAGGGATTCGAATGGACCCATCGGTCTCGACGATAGCTTTGCTTGGCGGCAGGGTTTCGCCGTCTTTTCGCCATTCGTATCTTGAAAGGAAATAGTTTTAGATGAATATCAGTCGGAAATGGTGTGGAAAACTAAATTGTCAGTTTCATGAGCTAGTTAACCCCTTACCTAAAAATATTTGCAGATAATTTTTTACACATTATACTATACTTAAATCATTTTATATGTTAGGTTTATAAATAGACTGACTTACTTGACATTCTTTCCTAGTTCAGTAGGGATTACACAGTTTATCTTCAACGGGCTACCGTCAACGTACACATGTTTAGGCTGCTCGCGCGCACTGGCTGGTTCCTGGGCCAGCGGTACAGCTGAACCTAGAGAAAAATTTAACAAGATTTACAACATGATAACCCAACCCATGTCCAGCAGTGGACTGTTGTGGCTGTTATGGATGAATGGATGGAACCCAATGTCTAATTTGCAACCATCCACCGATAGCAGAACGTTTTACAATCTCTTAGACGAAGATCGTTGCTGCGTTACGTATGATTTCCACTCTATTATGGGAGTCGGACGTCTATGAAATATCTAGGTACTCGATGAACCCTAGAGTTTTCCGTACGGTACGAAGTGATAGTTATCTATTATCGATGATTAATCGTGAAAACTACATTTCGACCATACCCACCAGACCAGAGGTACCTAGTTAAATAAAATGTCTATCTTTCCTAAGTACCTACATGTTTTTGTTAGAGAGGAATAATAATAACACAACACTTACCAAGAGCTAAACACGCAGCAACGATAAGAAGTTTCTCCATCATAGTTACAAGATTATCTGAAAGCAATCAGAAATTTAATAACTTTTAGACAAAAAAGTTACTTATTTCATTATGTTTAATGAATTATAGTTAAAAATACTTGTACCTACTTATTCGTATCTCTCCCTTGCTGGGAAGAGTTGAAATGCTTGAGTATTCACCTCAGAGCCTGCTTTTATATGAAACTGACTGAATCGCGTACATTTTTATTATTTTCCTCTTATCCTGCTCTATGAATCCCCTGCTGTATCGCAACAATTTATGGATCACCTGTGCAAAATACTGAGTCTTTTCAATAAACTCTGCAAGCAAAATGTAGAGCTACTACAGCCGACAAGAATTCACCGACTTTTCATGGATACAAAGTTAAATATTTTGCCCGGTTTTACTTGTAACAAAGAAAGAAAAGTTTCTTCGTAGATGTCCAAAACGAAGTAGCTATAGACTGTTAATTTCGATTATCACCCATCAACTAGGTATTTTTAATAGATTCATCTCAACATCATAGGCTTGAAATTAATGCTGCCAATGAAAATTGATAACCTGATGATGATAGATAACACTAGTTCAGAGTGTTAGAGGCGATCAGATGAAGTACTATCGCCAGCCAGCACATCAATCTACAATTTAAGCGATCAACTTATACTGGTTTTCCTTAGTATTTGTTTAAAAAAACTAGAGTCAGTTGGTTCCTTAAATGGGTAGGTTCATTCATGTACAGGTAGAGTAGTACAGATAGGTTGCTAATTCATAAACCTACATACTTACACAAATCACGCCCATATCCCTTGCGGGGTAGGTAGAGCGTAATCAGCTGTACAAAGCGGTCATTTACACCAAGTTTGACAAAAGTTTGAGAGTCATTCAAAAAACTATTAGAAATTCTAAAATTATATTTTTCACAAGACTAAGGCTTTTCTCTAATAATACGATACGATTACTCAATAATGAGATTTTCGGGGCAAGCTTGGTAATCCTCTAAAGATTTTGTAGGTTCATGTATGTTTCAATTATTCATGTATTCTAAGGTGAATAACATTCTGATTCCTTTATTTACATTTACCTCATTTTTCACACGGCACCTGCTGGGATTCACCGTGGGGCACGACAAGGAAAAATATTACCCAATAGGTACATACTTATTTTATAGCCTATAAATGTTTATGTTTTGCAAGACTCTCAAATACCAGGATACCTACTACAAAACAAATAAACTTGAAATTACTTCTCTATATTTTCTCCGCGATCTAGCCGTGTTAGATTTCTCTTAGAATCCGATCCGCAGATCTGCTTGATACACAAAACAGATATTCGTCAATTTATCACTTTTTGAGATGTTTGCCATTTGTGCCGTTGAAGCTCTGTGATAATTGATTTCTTAGATAGTGGCCGTTTTAAACCCTGACACCTGACACCGGAATTCATCGGAATCAGGATACAAATTTCCATTGTTTCGGGGTGGTTTTACCGGTTCTTCATGATGACGCCGCGCGAGCCGTTGTGCGATGATAAAAAATATCGGTTTGTTTGACCTTACCACTACAGTACGGCCCTTCGAATAGGCCATATTTGACAGCTGTCAAAATTATGTTAATTCTCTTCTTCTTTTTGAGAGGGACATCGAGTCGTCCAAGGACACGATGAGATGAGCCCGATGTTAATGCTATGACATAAGGTATGTCTTCTATATAGGATGCAATTTTATTAGTGGCGGATCCGTTAAGGGTGTGTTCTGTCAATGAAACTGAACAATTATTACTTTCCCCAAGGAACATAGGTCGAAATACGAAAAAAAATTTTGGTCTTCCCACACCTACTAACTGTGCCCGCCGCCGGGTCAATTTGTATGGGAGGGCCAATTTTTTTTTCAGTTTTGTTTTCAGTTTCATTGACAGAACACACCCTTAACGGATCCGCCACTAATAAAATTATACCCTATATAGTATGGGTTTGACAGCTGTCAAATACGGCCTTTTCCGAAAGGCCGACAGCAATCCACTGCTAGGGAATTATCTAGTAGTTTATGAGAATGTTATGTTCCGTTCATGGGAACAAAGGACAATACTCACCACGCTTGTCAGGCGAAGAACGAGCGCAGTGCAAGATGTTTGCCTCACAGGGAACGCTGCTTCATAATTCCTGAATCAATTTTACCCCTTCTTTTTAATGGCACCCGCGCGTAGATATAGCGTAATGATTTGCTATGCTGACATCACACATTATTTAAAGACGGTTTGTCCTGTGATGCCAGCATAGAATAGCATCACCACCTCATTTCTTTCCCGCGGGTGTCGTAAGAGGGACTCGAAGGTTTCATTTGTATAAAATTTTTAGACGATTGGCTGAGAACCTATCACCACAAAGTAAGTATTGGCTAGCACTATCACTAAAGTCTTCTCCTTCGAGTGGGACAGCGAGTTGTTCAACGACCCGATGAACCCTGCTGATAGTGATGATGTGATACTCTTTTTGTGAAACGGCCTTTAAATATTGGTTAGTCTCGTCAATAACGACAGTTAACGCTTTGCCTACCCCACAATAGCCACCTACGGGTGCATCAGCGCCGACTTCATCAGGAGTAGGAGTGGTCACCATGACCGAAATCGGCCGGAAAGATCATCATCATCATCATCATCATCACCCCACAAGGGAATAAATAGGCGCGCGCTTGAGTGTGGGTTATGTTATGACAAAAAATAAAACAAACTAATATGATTTCACTGGTACCTCATTTAATAAGTATTTCAGTTTTGGGCGGGTTCTTGGGCGGCAGTACGATGGGGCACTCGTAGACGTTGATGCTCTTGTCTTTGGACACCGACACCAGTTTGGTTCCCTCCGCGTTGAATGAGGCGCCCCACGACTGGAAATTAACGCTACAGTGCGGCCGTTCGAATAAGCCATTGTATGTGTGTGTGTGTGTGTGTGTGTTTGTTTGTGTGTGTGTGTTAGTGTGTGTGTGTGTGTGTGTGTATGTGTGTTTGTGTGTGTGTGTGTGTGTGTGTGTGTGTGTGTGTGTGTGTGTGTGTGTGTGTGTGTGTGTGTGTGTGTGTGTGTGTGTGTGTGTGTGTGTGTGTGTGTGTGTGTGTGTGTATGTATGTGTGTGTGTGTGTGTGTGTGTGTTTGTGTGTGTGTGTGTGTGTTTTAGTGTGTGTGTGTGTGTGTTTGTGTGTGTGTGTGTGTGTGTGTGTTTTAGTGTGTGTGTGTGTGTGTGTTTTAGTGTGTGTGTGTGTGTGTGTATGTGTGTTTGTGTGTATGTTTGTGTGTGTGTGTGTGTGTTATGTTGCTTATGTTATGACAAAAAATAAAACGAGTATGCATATTAGGTACCTCATTTAATAAGTATTTCAGTTTTGTGCGGGTTCTTGGGCGGCAGTACGATGGGGCACTCGTAGACGTTGATACTCTTGTCTTTGGACACCGACACCAGTTTGGTTCCCTCCGCGTTGAATGAGGCCCCACGACTGGAAATTAACACTACAGTACGGCCAGGCCATATTTAACAGGTGTCAAAATTATGTAAATGCTTCTTAATCTTCTTCTTTTCGAGTGGGACACCAACTCTTCCAAGGACCCGATGAACCCGATGTTAATGCTATGAAATATGGGGTGTTTTTCTTTGCTGACATGTCTTTATTTGACAGCTGTCAAATATGGCTTATTCGAATGGCCGAACTTTAGGAGCCACTTAAAGTCGTGTATGGGAAGGTATATGTTCCGTTCATGAGACCACTTGGGAATAAAGGACTATACTCACCAAGCTTTTCAGGAAGATAGTGATACTCATTTTTCTGAAACTGCCTTTAAGTAGCTATTTGTCAGGCGCGTCGATAACGACCATTATCGCTTTGCCTACCCCACATGTAGTGTGTGTTATGTTATTATGACAAAAAATAAAACAAGTCTATAAATTTTATGTACCTCATTTAATAAGTATTTCGGTTTTGGGCGGGTTCTTGGGCGGCAGTACGATGGGGCACTCGTAGACGTTGATACTCCTGTCTTTGGACACCGACACCAGTTTGGTTCCCTCCGCGTTGAATGAGGCTCCCCACGACTGGAAATTGGGTACATATTAGTAAATAAAGAGGTAAGATTTGATAACGTGTCCCCCCGCTTAATTCCAAAGACAAAGATTATACGTGTTAGTAGAAATACTTTTAAATAGGTGCGTCCACACTGAGCGAGGTTGCTCGGGTGCTCATTGCCTCGCGCGACATACGCGCAATTTGGACGCCTAATAAATTAATAGGCAAACTTCTGTTGTCTCGGATGAGCCTCGTATTTTTTTCGTCGTTTGCCTCGCGATACAATGAGCACGCGAGCAGCCTCGCTTGGTGTGGATGCGCTTAATTACTACTAGAAAAACAGATGCAGTTGTTTTTTTATATCCTGTATTGTCTAACTTACTGTGTCTGTATGCTCGTTGAATGTGTGCAGCGGCTTGAGCCCGTCTGAGAGCACGACACGCACACTACCGTCGCCGGCTGCTATAGCGACACGGTGCCCGTCGGGAGACACGCACACACTCACAGCCCACGACTTTAGCTCTAGCGAGGCTTGGAGGCCTGCACTTGCGCTAGAATAAAATAAACAGAGTGTTAAAGTCCATTTCTGCGGCAATTCATTAAAATTTGTATGTAATGCCTATCTTCCTTGTACCTTCCCATCTTTCGTTAGAAATCTAGATGATGGACCAGATCTATACAACAGTTGTTTTTTTTCATAGGCGTCAGACGGTGTTTCGTTGTAGACGCTAGATTCTAGGAACTCACAAAGTCGCAACTAGACCGTGTAGTTACCTAAGTTTTGGTCTAGGTTCTACAGCCAATTGACAAACCAGAAATGCCTTCGTAGAAATAAAACTGAAGGACTACATAAAACAGTAACTTACAGACATAAGTATATACCTATATCACGCCTATATCCTTTGCAGGGCAGGCGGAGCGTAAGTAAACGGCTGTAAAAAACGGCCATTTACACAACGTCTGACAAAAGTTTGAGTCATTCAGATCAGAAGATTGCATATCTGGCTGTCAGCCTGTCGCCTAAAATTGTTATACATATCAACTCTCAAAACCCTTCGTCGCTTCTAACGACTCTCACAGGAAAGATGTGTGGTGGTGATGTTATTCTAAATGTTTTAAAATATCGAAATGCTCTGACTTACACATCGAAAATCTTCACACAGTTATCCTGAGAGGCGGTGACCAGTTGGGTTGACTTGGGGTTGAACGCGACGCTTCTGACTAGTTTGGTGTGAGCTTCGATGGTATGCAGTAGCTTTCCCTGCGCCACGTCGAAGATGCACACCGCGCCGTCGACCGCGCCGCTCGCTATGTATCTGCCGTCGGGGCTCTAGGAAGACAGATTGATGATGATGATGTATTGGATTGGGAGTTTTTGGAGAAACTAATCTGCAAAATGGCATTGTACGCCGCCATAGACTTTGACGGATTACCTGTAAATTTTTTATGCACTCGAGACGGCGGCGGTGCTAGCCGGCGGGGCACCATTAGTGCTATACTGTTCTCATATAAATAGAAACAAGAAATGTCCTTAATGTGGCGGAACTTTATAGCTTAATCTACAGGACCAGGGACAATACTTTGTAAGTTGTAAAATCAGTAGGATTGGCAGACGTTGCTTGGTTGCTCCTTCTTGGTCATCATGCAGGCAAATAAACTAGGTTTCTTTTTTGGATTTAAATCACATGTTAAAACAACAGTTTTATGTTGCTACAATGACTACAAACATCATTTTACCTTACAGCATTCTTCAAACAAGCAGATTTGAAAAACAAAAACCGGCCAAGAGCGTGTCAGACACGCCCACAAATAGGGTTTCGTAGTCAACGTTTAAATATCAGGTTTTTCAGCATTACAAACTTAACTTGTTGCTGGTTTGTTAGCAGCAGTATGATGACCAACCGCAAATAGAAAAACTCAATTTTTTCTGAAACCTTTAAGGGTACAATATCCGTTATAGTTTTCATTGTAACTTCAGATTGTAAGCTATATTCCATATTTATTTCAAATTTTTAGCTTTTATACTTTAGAAGTTACAGCTGGAACAAATTATGGGTCAAAAACGCCCTTTTTAAAAGCAAATATCTCGTGACAGAAACATTTTAGAGAATTTGTTTCAAAGAAACCTCACCTTAATTTTAAAAGACCTATTCAACGATACCCTACTCAATATTACAAAAGAAAAAAAAATGTTTGCCCCCCTTTCACTTGTATGGGAGGGGGTCCAAAAAACATTTTAAATATTTTTTTCTTAACATTTCTATATTTGGGTCAACACGATCTATCTTCTCACCAAATTTCATGTCGATAGCTCTAAAACTGACGAAGATATGAGGGCGCGGCATACAGACAGACAGACAGACATGACGAAACTATAAGGGTTTCTAGTAGACTACGAAACCCTAAAAACCTGACTACAGCAAAATTACAAGTTTTGAATTTATGAAATTTTTACATAGCTAGCTTTGTCACTTGCATTGCTTAGTTAGACGAATCTAAAGACACCTTACATGTCCACCCAGCCGATTGGGCTGTAGCCCGTAAAAAAGAATTGACTTGTCTACATACATACAAACGTAAATCGTAAAAAACGTAACACAGTAATTGAATCCTCACCCATGCAACACTAACAGCAAACCTCCCTCTAGTATCCAAAACCCTTTCCTTTTCTCCTTTCTCAACACTGAAGATGAAAATCTTGCCTGTGTGACTACCTAGAAAGAATGAAAAAAAAAAAACTTAGGCACTACATATATTTTAGATACTACAGACTCAGACTAGATTTATTGTATATATAATAAGCCTGTTTATCTGAGCCAGTTTCAATTTCCTTTCTTCTGTTAATACTACTTTTATATTACAAGATGACTCAAAGCTCAGTGTGCCTATTGGCATAGGCCTCCTCCAATTCTTTCCATTGATCAGACTTTCTGATTTTCATGCATATTTTGGGTATTGGTTTGTGAAATGGAGGGTGTTGGTCTGATCCCCCGCGGCGACCACCCGTATTGGGGGATTGATTGGGTGCTAGCCTAGCTATTGCTGGCTTGTAGATGCGGCATGCATATTTTGTTTATCTATTTTTTCTACAGCTGTGGTAAACGGTTGTGTCTTCATTGGAAGAACTGATGGATTTGCGGAGGTCCCCCAATATTCTTTCATAGTATTTTTCTTTCCTGGATTTTTGTTAGTTTTGTTTTCTGGAGGGCTTTCCGAATGAGGACGCTTGTTGTTGTGTTTGTTTGCCTCTGCTGACTTTTTCTGCTTTGGTTGTCGCACCACAAGTTTATCATATTTTATATAGGCTATGTTGCCTTTTTCGTTCTCTTCTTTGACTCTTGGCTGAAGTTCTTTTCTTGTTTCTATAACTTTTGGAGGGATATCTTCTTTTATTTAGTACCCTGTGTTTTGTAAGTGCTTTTTGTTTCTAAGTACCTATTTCAATTTTTCGACCCATTGTTGTTAAGGTTACTTGAATTGGTCTTGATTTGTCAGACTTTTTTCCCACTCTTCGCGCATTTTGTATTTCCAATTTTGAACAGTCCAATATTTCAAGCTTTTTGCAGAATTCCAAGATGATATGGACAAGCTGATCATAGTTCCGTTCATTTTCTTGCACTCCATAAATGAGGATATTTCTTTCTGATTTATTGTATAGTATTACTTTATTCTATCGGCCCTCATCGCCTGAATTAAACAATATTATTAAGTCCTCATTGCCCGTGGTACAGCATATGTACCAGTGATTTTGAATCTTATTACCCTCCTCAACTTAAAGTTCAAAACCTATGAAAAAACAGAACAATAGCTGGTATTTAAGGGGTTAATACCGACCTGACACAACTTTAGAACCATCTGGAGAAAATATCACTTTCCAAATGTCAGTGGCCCCAGTTTGCATCTCGTGAACTTTCTGACCAGACGTCATGTCCCAGATCATTAGTGTGCAGTCTAGGGATGTGCTGGCAAGAGCTGTAATCAAACAATGTTTGAAAATTAGTACACAGGCAGTATAGGCAACCTTTTTTTCATTTATAGTTTTCTATTAAAAAATGAAATTGTGGAATGAGTACAAGGTGTTGTTTACAATTAATCATCTACACAATGGAGTTCCACCAAGCGCCGACAATCGCAAGTACGAATTATGTTTTCTATTAAATAAGCATAAATACCAAAGTTCACTATAACAGTATCTTTTATTCAATTATATTTTTTGTACTAAAGCAATTTTTTGTACTGAATTTTAAGTATTACTCAATGTAAGACATGAGTATTAGCTAGCACTATTACCTATATGTTCTGCACTATTAGCCAAAATACACTGCCAAAAAACTTTGCTTTAGAGATAATTTTTGTAAGTTTGTGTAAGCTAATCCCTGGGTCTCCTGAACAGAACATTTATAAAAAAAAATCTCTAGGGCCATTTAACCTCCTGCCTACAGCGCCTGATTGCTATTTTTGTAAACACCATTTAAAAAAAAAAAACGGCCAAGAGCGTGTCAGACACGCTCACAAATAGGGTTTCGTAGTCAACGTTTAAATATCAGGTTTTTCAGCATTACAAACTTAATTTGTTGCTGGTTTGTTAGCAGCAGTATGATGACCAACCGCAAATAGAAAAACTCATTTTTTTCTGAAACCTTTAAGGGTACAATATCCGTTATAGTTTTCATTGTAACTTCAGATTGTAAGCTATATTCCATATTTATTTCAAATTTTTAGCGTTTATACTTTAGAAGTTACAGCTGGAACAAATTATGGGTCAAAAACGTCCTTTTTAAAAGCAAATATCTCGTGACAGAAACATTTTATTGACTTTGTTTCAAAGAAACCTCACCTTAGTTTTAAAAGACCTATTCAACGATACCCTACTCAATATTACAGAAGAAAAAAAAAATGTTTGCCCCCCTTTCACTTGTATGGGAGGGGGTCCAAAAAACATTTTAAATATTTTTTTCTTAACATTTCTATATTTGGGTCAACACGATCTATCTTCTCACCAAATTTCATGTTGATAGCTCTAAAACTGACGAAGATATGAGGGCGCGGCATACAGACAGACAGACAGACAGACAGACATGACGAAACTATAAGGGTTTCTAGTAGACTACGAAACCCTAAAAAAGAATTAAAAAGATTTAAAAAAGGGTATTTCTTCTGTTATTTAATTTTATGGTGACATTTACTTCCATTGCGTAATTATTGTATGGTTTTTTTTAAGATTTTTTTTCTGAAGCAACAGAAAAAATCTTATGTCCTTTGTATAGGACACTGTAACGCTAGAGGTTAAAGAGACAAGAGTTTGGTGTCTAAATCTATTCAAACAGTAGCTGTGGTTAAAACCCTGAGAGGTCTGCATACATTGTTATATTTTTCTAACAATAAACTCACTATGTCCATCAGGGCTGACCGCTACTGACACAACAGCCATAGAATGACCCTTCAGTGTGTGCAGTAATTCCAGCTTGTTGTTTACTAATGTCCATATCTTGATCAAACAGTCTAACCCTCCAGTTACTATAAAATCTGTTAGCACCCTGAAAGTAGGAGAAAATATATTTTTTTATTATCAGGATAATTATTTATTAATTTACCAATTTATTGTACACAAATGAATACAAAAAGAAATGACACAAAAAAACACAGGTACAACAGGCACTGCTTATTTTCTAATTATGTAAGGAAGAACATAAGAGTATATGCCTTTATAAATAAATAAACAAATACCGGTAGTATATCAATCATGCAGGATAGTTGAAGTGGGTTTAATGAATTTCAAAATTATTTGTCTCAAACTTTGTAAACATTTTCTCCTAAACCAGATAAGTAGTAATGAGGTTAACATTATTTATAATTTAAAATATGAATGTAAGCTATCTATACATATAATAAAACAGTAAAACCCGTGTGTCTGTACATAAGACAAATTTACAAAAAAATTAATGGGGGTGACATTAAAACTGGATCAGAACACATTTCAACTTAAAAAAAAATGTCTGTCTGTTTGTCTGTTTGTTCCGGCTAATCTCCGAAACTACTGGACGGATTTCAATGAAACTTTTTTTATTGTGTAGCTACTAAACCTGGTCAACATCTTAGCCACTTTTTACTGCGGGAAAATTGCTTTTTTCTACGGGAAAAAGGATAAAGCGCAAACTCTATACATTTTTAAGATAAGTCAAACGCTAATCTCTGAAACTACTGAACGGATTTGATTGAACCTTTTTTTATTGTGTAGCTACTAAACCTGGTCAACATCTAAGCCACTTTTCACTGCGGGAAAATTGTTGTTTCCTACGGGAAATACGATTAAACGTAAAATGTACTCTTCAACCGGGTGGACTTGAATGAAACTTTTTGTCGTGTAAATCCTGCTCAACATCTAGGCCTTTTTTTGCTGAAAAATCGTTCAATTTCACGGGAAAAACGATAAAACGTAGATATTTTAAATTATTTTAATTGTAGTGTAGGTATAGTTAAATAACTTATTGAGCAAGGTCAAAGTATAAACTACTTTCTACTGCAGGGAAATCGCTTATTTGCATGCTGAAATGAAACTTCTGGGTACCTCAAGATCAGTAACTATGATTATTGCCTAAAACTAAATTGTAACAGAAATATAGCATCTGTGTAAGCTTCAACTCTCTAACTATCGCGGTTTATGAGATACTGCCTCCTTGTGACAGAGAGATGGACGGACAGACAGCGAAGTTTGTTTTTACTTTGACTTTTGACCCGATGAACCTTGGAGCCAAGAGATTTTCAACCGCCTACTACAAGTAGCAAGCCTTCTGACATGGTTTTGTAACGACTGCTGCAATAAGTAATCATAATCATAGGACAGCAACCGGAACTAACGGCTCAACGTTCCCTCCGAATCACAGAACTATCTTACTTTTCGGACAATCAAGTGGTTCAGTTTGCAATGTCCTAACCATACTGGAAACAAATTCACACAGTGATAAATATCAACTTTGTGAGTGACCTAACGCGGAACTTTCGCACGTCAGAAAAGTCACACTCACTGCGCCACATCGGCTGTCATAATAAGCAATCGATATCGACAAAACTAGACAGAAAGTTCATCCATCCCTAACAGCCACAACATGTCACTGCTGGACGTGGGCCTTCCCTTATCGGGGATATTGCCATAAGTACTTACCCCGCTTTGGCAGGCGGATTGGTAGGTAAGCGCAGTGCAAGATGTTGTATTCACTCACAGGGAACGCTACTGCTCATTCCTTGGATATTCAGAGTCAGTAAGTCACATAAGAGAAAAGCCCAGGACCAGACAATATCAGTAATGAAGCACTAAAAAAAGGAATATGTTTACTGATAACATTCCTCACAACCCTCTTCAACATGATACTGGATCAGGGAAAAGTCCCACATCAATGGAATAACTCACACATCATTCTACTATACAAGAAAGGGAATCCATTGGAGTTAGGAAACTACAGACCAATTAGTCTGCTTCCCAGTATCTACAAACTCTTCTCGAGCATCCTGCTGAATCGAATTACGAACAGTATAGACAATAAACAACCAGTGGAACAGGCGGGCTTTCGCGCAGGATTCTCCACAACTGACCATATACACACCCTGGAACAAATACTAGAAAAGTTTAGAGAGTACAACCAACAACTATATATTGGCTTCATCGACTACTTCAAGGCCTTTGACAGCATCTACCACAGCTCAATATGGCAAGCACTAACATCATGCGACATCAACTGCAAATATATAGAAATAATTAAAAATATATACTCAAATGCATCTAGTAGAATCAGTCTGGAAAATAAAGGCGAAGAAATACCAATACAGAGGGGTGTCAGACAGGGAGACCCCCTGTCACCAAAATTGTTTATCGCAATACTGGAAAATATCTTCCAAACATTGAACTGGAAAACAAAGGCATATGGATTGAAGGCAAATTCTTAAGCCATCTTAGATTCGCCGACGATATAGTAGTGTTCGCCAAATCAGCGTCAGAACTTAAGGAAATGATAACATCCCTGAGTGAAGCAAGTAGAAAAGTGGGGCTTCAAATGAACTTCAGCAAAACTAAAATTATGACAAACCACCACCAAGTACCCATCGAAGTAGACGACAGCATCATTGAGTATGTGGACAACTACATCTACTTGGGGAAACAAGTATCTTTCAACCACGAAAACAATGACAAAGAGGTCGAACGACGAGTAAACATTGCATGGAAAAAGTACTGGATGAATAAAGAAATCTTAAAAGGCAAATACAGCATGAACCTTAAGAAGACAGTAATAGAGACTTGTATCATACCCAGTCTGACATATGCCTGCCAAACATGGACTTACAATACCAATACAAAAAATAAAATAATCACAACACAACGAGCAATGGAGAGGAGCATGCTGAAACTGAGAAAAATAGACAAAGTTAATAGCAAGACCATCAGAGAAAAAACTTCCCTTACAGATGCTCTGGCGCATGCACAAAGTCTAAAGTGGAGATGGGCAGGACATGTAAGTAGAGACAACAAGAACAAGTGGACTCATAAGTCAACAAAATGGAAGGGCCCACTAGGGAAAAGAAAAGTTGGGAGACCCACAAAACGATGGACCGATGACATCACAGCGGTGGCTGGACGGGATTGGTTGAACCTAGCGCAAGATAGGGAAAAATGGAAAAGTATGGAGGAGGCTTTTACCCGAAGGGATCCACCAAAGAAAAGAAAAAAAAAAAAGTGAATAAAAATTAATAATATTATACTGTACTTACCAAAAATATATGTAATGTTTAATTTGTTTAATTTAAATCTTATTAATTGAATGTAATTTAGTGTGGAAATAAAAAGCTTTTTATTATTATTTATTTATTATTATAAGTCACATAAGCCAGCATCACACATCCAGACACGGACACGGACAGAAAGTGATGGCACAGAAAAATTAGGAGAGCCGACCCCACCCCACCTAAAGTGAGGAAATGCAAAGCAGTAAGTAAATCTGATAGCGGTTGTGGGTATCGATAGTGGGGCCCACACGCCAAATCTGCGACCGTATTGCCAAACCAATAAAGCAGTTCTGGCTTCTTCGGTTACGTTTTTGCGCATAGGTCCGTTAGTGTTCTATTTTAGCGAAGCGCAAACGCATGCGTCTGTCAGATGTAATTTTCTCATACAAAAAACCGAGGATAAAGATACGCGACGCAAGTTTCTGCGCTGCGTTGTTTTAACGCAAGTATTTGCTCTGCTTTTATCAAATGCAAACAATTTTCTAAATTTTCCATACTTAAAACCGACATTAGACGTTAGTCGTGCGCTCAAAAAGAATAGCAACGGACGTTACGTGTAGGCCCTCTAAGTAAGCGATGTACTTTGATGTTTGTTATGGGGGTAGACAAAGGTCCTGATCAAAATATATGATAGAGAAGTGATAGTGACCACTTTTATCAGCACTGAAGGGCCTGACTGCCTACCTACCTGACGTCGTTCACCAGGAGCGCAGGTAAATTATAATGCAGGTAAACTATATACACATGAAAATGGCTCTATTACAAAAGTTGTTAGCATGATGTGTCACTTCGGATGGCACATACCTAGGTACCTCTATGCATCCCTTGGCGAGACGAAGTTCGCGGGCACCAGCTAGTATTAAATAAATATATTAAACATAAATAACCAACAAACTATTCTTACTTTGTATCGCCAGACCCTGTATTTGTTTTAGTCCAAGCACAGCAGTATATAGGGTCGTCGTGAGCGTTTTCCTTCTTTAGAAGTATAGAATGCTATAAAAAAACAAGCAAAACAATTAATATTTAGGTAAAACTTTGAATAAATCAGCAATAAACATATGGAACTATGGTGTTCAACAAAACGTAAATTTTAGCTGAAGTACACTCACCGCAGCTTCAGCAGGCATTTTTTATTAATTTAAGATTATTCCTGGTAACAATAAATACTGTAATTAGAGTATTCTCTACAATTATTAACAATGAAAAATAACAGAAAATTAGGGTTGCAGAAAATCTAGAAAATCACCAACACGATGTTTTAACAGCCGCCAGCTGATTTTGACACTTTGTGGATGCGTTCGTTGTTGTTGTTTTAAAAATTCATCCATCAGGATAGGCAATGGTACTAGCCATACAGCCTAGTCTTTTATTAGTTCTTTCTGTTATCTTTTCAAAAATAAGGCATTAAATGCCAATTCTTCTATAGTTCATTTCTTATTTCCAATAAAAACAAGGCAAAAATGCCATTTCTTCTATATATTCTTGTGTAATTTTCAGGTTCATAAAATTCCATGTCCGGGTTAAATCCATGTCAAAGCTCTCCAACCGTGGAGATAATAAAGTCAAATATTGGATTAAAAGTGGCAGGGTTCGATAGAAGTTCTTGAAGCGACGGCGGGATACTGTCTTTGTAAATATCTTGCAGCTTGTCAATTAATAAAATTCGGTTAATATTTAAAGCAGGACAGTTGAAAAATATATGTTCCAGCGTTTGATTTTCATTTAGAGAGCAATCTGTACATAAAGGTGAGTTAATAATTTTCATGCGGTGTAGATGGGCTTTAAATTTACAATGACCAAATCGTAACCTGCATATTTGTGTGAAGAATCTTCTTTTTATAAAGGTATTATTCTTAGCGAACCAGGGTTTCTCTCCAAGATTCTTATTGATTGCAGCATACCATGCACCTTTTTCTTGTATTATAATTTGATGTTGATTTATCCAGCTTTGTCTAATTTCCTCTTGAATCAATGGGATTAAATCTCTCCATGGAAGTGACATTCTTCTGGGTTGTCCAATTAAGCTATTGTTTATTGTTCTGGCAAGGTAGTCAGCTGTTTCATTACCTGACACACCTTTATGTGCTGGAGACCATAAAAATTCAATTGAAACATTGGCGTTATATAGTGTTTGCCACAGCTGTTTAATTTTATAAATAATATAATTTGTACTCAGAGTGTTATTCTTTAAAGCTGATAAAACTGACATACTGTCACTAATAATAAGCCATTTAGGGAAAGAGTGATTTAAATTGTTTATATATTCTAAAGCGGCTTGAATTGCTGCAGCTTCTGCCGTAAATATACTGCAGGTTTTTGGTAGTTTATATCCATTTCCTGTCTTCAAGGCACTGTGATAGTATGCAAGAGAGACACCAGTATCAGTTTTTGAGCCATCAGTATAAATATGCTGGTATTGTGGCCATAATGATAGTTTCTCATATAGCTCTTCTCTAGTTCTAATGGAGTTATCTATAGGTAACTATATTCATATTGCAAAATTTGCTTTCAAAAGCTCCTTCGTAACATGCCAACTTGTCAGATTTGTGAATGTTATGCCTTTCATTATAAACTTTTATTTCAGAATAATCAAGCAGAATAAAGGGGAATTTAATTGAAGTAGATGCAGAGGCCAAAGTTTGATTTTCAGCGATTTTCTCTAATAAGGAATGGTGAGTAAAAGAAAATAATTTCAGTAGAAATCTAAATTTGAGATATTTAAATCTTAACATCAATGGAGGTATATTGCATTCAACTTGCATAGAAACAATAGGTGTTGTTTTCATTGCACCTGTTATTAAACGTAAATTTTTATTCTGTAAAGCTTCTAACTTTTTAACCAAAATAGGATTGGAAGCATAACAAAGAAAACTATATTCAAAGTGGGAACGTACCACAGACTTATATAACATAAGTAAAACTTTAGGATCAGCCCCCCATGATGTTCTAGCGAGGGATTTAAGAATATTAAAAGCTCTAGAAGCTCTATCTGACACATAACTTACATGCTTATTCCATGATAAATTTCTAGTAAAAATTACTCCAAGAAATTTTGCTTCATCTTCTACTGGCAATAAGCTACCATCATAATATATATGAGATATTAAAAGTCTAGATCTACTAAAGATCACAACTTTAGTTTTCTCTAGACTAACACTTAAATGTAAATAATCAAAGTATGTTTTTAATCTTTCTAATGCTAAATTTAATTTGATTTCTGTTGCTTGCATGTTAGACCCAATCTAGACACACGGCAGTGTGTCCGCCAAGTTCGAGCAAAAAAAGCGACACACCGGCCGTGGGTTATATTACACGAACCATTTCGGGCCAAGTTCGACCCACCTATAACTCAAAATCTATTTTATCTACGCATATGAAATTTCTAGTATCTGTCGAGATCTACTTACTTATCTAAAATACAAAATTTCATTAA
This sequence comes from Phthorimaea operculella, assembly GCA_024500475.1. Taxonomy (NCBI): domain Eukaryota; kingdom Metazoa; phylum Arthropoda; class Insecta; order Lepidoptera; family Gelechiidae; genus Phthorimaea; species Phthorimaea operculella. The sequence continues at coordinate 3,370,852 of JANFCV010000002.1, read as the reverse complement.
TGTACCTATTGTAGGTCTTGAGATATTGACGTCCGAAAATCGCTATTTTTACTATACACTCACTGACTGACTCACTCATCAAAAACCTAGACCACTTCCAATGGTCGTATTGACTTGAAATTTGGCATGGAGGTAGGTCTTTAGGTCAAGGTAAAGGAAAAAATCTGAAAATGGCCAAGTGTGAGTTGGTTTTAAAAATAATGAAGGTGTAAATTCATACCCCTAAGGACCTAAAACAAAAAAATATCTATATCTTCCAATCGTCGTACCGACCTAAAATTCGTTACGAAGGTTTGTATTTAGTCAAAGTAAAGTATAAATGAGATATTTCCTTACCTAACTTAATCATAAGAAAAAAAAAATAAACCTTACAAAAATAATGAAATCACCCAAAACATAAATGTGAAAGGCTAAGTTCGATAATATTGGAATGCGCCTATAAAGAAGTGAGATCTAATAAGTAAGTTCCATACACAGACCTCAGTTAAAAATAGTTACGGGAATGCACACTTGATTTTCCGCAGTTTGGAAAGTAGATTCTTATTTCCAAACTGCGAAAAATCAAGTGTGCATTCCTGTAACTATTTTTAATTGAGGTCTGTGTATGGAACTTGGTACTTATTTAGATCTCACTTCTTTTATAGGCGAAGCATTCCAATATTATCGAACTTGGCAGCCTTTCACATTTATGTTTTGGGTGGGATACAATATATAGCTAAATCATCAGCAAATTGTAAATTTCTTACTTCGGTACCCAGTATACTATTTAATTTATTAATATACAAGATGAACAGCAAAGGACTTAAAATTCCACCTTGACAAACACCTAAATATGACGATTGTGGTCCATATAAATTATTTTTAAACTTGACATATACTTGCCTACCATTTAAAAAGTTGAATATCCAACTAATTAATTTTCCAGGTAAACCTAACAACTGTAACTCCGCAGCAAGCACATGGTGATTAACATTATTGAATGCTCCAACGATATCAAAGAAGACACAAACAACAAATTTATTAAATGAGAAGGAATGATGAATGTCAAGAAAGAGATTATTCAAACTTTCGATTGCAGAGTGACCACGTCTAAAACCAAACTGATTTGGAGGTAATAACTTATTAGATTCAATAAAAAATTCCAGTCTTTGTTTTAGTATTTGTTCAAAAACTTTACCTATACAGGATGTTAATGCTATAGGTCGATAAGAATTACAATTATCCGCATCTTTACCAGGTTTCAAAACTGGAATTAAACAATCAACCTTCCATTCAGTGGGAATTATGTCATTAGACCAAAGAAAGTTAAATATGTCCAAAATCATTTTTTTACTTGACAATGAAAGATTTTTAATAACTTATATGGAATATGATCTAAACCAAAAACAGTATCTCTTCTAGAGCTAAGTGCACTAATAAATTCATTTAAAGTAAAAGGTGTAATTAAATAATCATTACCACCAGTGACTGGAGAGTTAACAGTAGTAGTGACAATATTTGGAGAAACGGTTGTGTACTTATTTAAAAATGCTGGTATCCAATCTGTGTTAGAAGACCGTATCACATTACATTCAGAAAAGATTTATTAAACATGCGCATTGTTTTCCATATTACAGACAGAGGTGTTTGCCGGTTAAATGTTTCACACAAAGCCATCCATGAAGCTTCTTTCCCTTTTAATGGTAAGTTTTTAATAGCTTGTTGTTTTTAAAATAGATATAATTTTCTAATGTTGGGTCATTTTTAAATTGAATGTAAGCAGCTTTAGAATTATTTACTGCTAAAGTGCAGGCATTATTCCACCAAGGCAAACATGGTCTTTTCCTACGTGTTAAATTTGGCTGCACTGAATTATTTCTGGTTGTGGGATTAGCCTCAAATGCACAATTTAGTAGTAAAGAGCAGAGATTAGAATAGGATTCCTGGGGTCGTTCAAAGTCAAAGTTAAAAGTAGTTAATTTGTCACTAACTATTTCTTGATATTTTTCCAATCGACATTTGAAAAATTTGGACGGATGTAATTTCCTTGATTTAAATTGGAATTGTTAATTCTATTTACAGAACCAAGGATACTAGTAACAGTGGGAAGATGATAACTCCCCATTGGATCATCATGAACTGACCAGCTACAACGTAATGATAATGAGGAAGAAACGAGAGTAAGATCCAATGCATTTGGTTTCCACACATGTGAACCCACAGTAGTTGCTTGGCCGTCATTAAGGAGGCATAAATTATTATCATCAATCACATCTTGCAAAATTATACCACGCGCATCAGTTGACGTGCAACCCCACGAAGTACTGTGTGCATTGAAATCCCCAGCCATAATAAGAGGCCCGGTACAGATTTAATCAAACTATCAAGACGGGAATAAGTAAAGTTGGAAGGAGAAGCCAACGTGGGACTATAGAAACTAATTATTGTAATAATTTCATTGTTGAAATGTAACTGAACTGCCAAATTTTGTAATGAGTTATCAGAATGTGTGTTTAACAAATTGTAACGCAAATTATTTTGTATTAATATAGCAACACCATTGTGTTTAGTACCTATATCTAATCTTTCGATGTTAAAACCTTTAATTTTAATTTTTTCCCCTGGTTTTAACCAGGTTTCAGAAATAAGTGCTACATGAATATTATTATTATATAAAAATAAGTAAAAGCATGTAAATTACTAGACAAACTTTGAGCATTCCATTGAACAATATTTAACTGATCCATAAATTAGAATTTACTTAGTTTTATGGTCTGTGGTTTTATTGACACTGAATGAATCAAGTAAAGCGCTTTTATACTTTGAGTAGAGATTGGGATGGGATTTTCAGCATCTTTACTAGCGGAAATAATTTTTATAATTGAAGAAATCAGAAGATTCATGAATTGTTCCGATTTAAACAATTGTTGAACTGGGTCTACTTTACTTTTTAGTGGGGAAGTTTTGTTATTAAAAACTTCAGAATACGAGGCCCTGCGCATCTGAACTTTTATCTCCTCTGCTTTTTGAATTTTCACTGGGCATGATTTGGCAATTGCAACATGTTTTCCTTTGCAGTGAACACAGACTGCTTCTTCTGGCCGTTTTACGCAATCTTTGTAATTGTGAGAATCACCGCAGATTGAGCACCTCTGGGCGTTTTGACAGAATTTACCAATGTGCCCAAAGCGCAGGCATCGCAGGCATTGGCTCACAGGAGGCGTGTATGGCCTTACTTCGAAATACCAGCTGTTAATATCCACATAATCAGGAAGTACTGCACTAGCGAAAGTTATCGATACCGCTTGTGTTGGTACCAAGCAGGAGTTACCTTCGTCGTCTTTGGAACGTCGCATGAATCGGCGTACAGATACAACATTTCTGCAACTAGAAATTCCATCATATATTTTTTGTTGCTCATGTATGTTGGAACGTTTGTTATTACCCTGTCACTTCCGTTAATCTTGCTGGAATAGTCGCCCTCAACTTTAGCTCTTTTTGAGACTTGAGATTATTAAGAGCTGCATTTGCTAACCCTGGTCGCTCAAATATAACCGCTATTTTGTAACGATTGATTCTTTTCAATTGCTTGATACCTTTGTTACTAAGCTTCAATGCGCTTCCCAAGCCCATCAAGTCTCTCTCACCTATCGGCGTCTTGTCGTCCGCGCTCTCGTAAATTACTATATATTCGAACTCACCGCCATCCTCCGGATACTGACGAATGTAGTTTTCCGTTTTGTATGGCTTGTATTTGTCTACATCGTCGTCGCCCGCATCATCGCTCATAGCGGGGTCCTCTCCTTCGCTTACCTCTCCGCCATCGTTTCCCTTTTTACGTTTGCCTTTGCGACCCATGGCTGGGCAGCAAAGCTGTGTTGCTTTTTTATTGCACTATTAGAATATAAGTTACTAGTAATTAAATTTACTAAGAAATTATCAATTTATTCTGCAAAAAGCAATTTTAAAATTTTCTTTGAAAAATTTTCACCCTCTTGATTCAAATTCCCGCCAAAGAATCTGGATGCGTTCATTTAAATCGAAATAGCAGAAAAAGGTATGTTCGTTTTACTTCCGGTTGGTGACCGAAGGAAGATTTATCGCGGGAAAGAATCGATTTCCTTATTTTTGTCTAAGCTTTTCGCCGTAATTCTTGTCTTTACGATTGCGCTAGCCAATACTTACTTTGTGTCTTTACCAGTGGTCTTTACCCTCAAAAGATAAAGGCGTGATTATGTATCTGTATTAGGTTGAAACTTTAGAATGAGGAGTTTAAATTTAAAACAAATTGCTACTTAAAATACATTTTATTTTATTACCATTAAATTACACACTATAATGGGCAGTCATAGATGTTTATACTTTTATCTTCTCCAACTGAAACGATTTTATTGCTTTCTGCATTGAACTTTACGCCCCAGACCTGAAACAAACAAAAAATGTTAACGTTAAACCAACGGGTTCATGTATAATGGTACTAAGCAGTAATAGCAAAAGTACTTCTTTTCTAGTGGGACACTGACCCGTCGTCCAACGACCCGATGAACTATGAGAGAATAATTTTCAAAATTAAATAAATTTTTAGTCTCCTTCTGCCGTCAGATGTCATGCCATTACCTCAAAATATCATTAGCCCAGGCATTATGCGCTTACATACATTACTCATTTAACCATTGTAAGGTAGGCAGAGAATAAATGACTGCAAAAATGATTAAAATACACCAAAAAATGCTTGAAAGAATCTTAACATTTTAGTGTATTTTACTCATTTTCCCGAAAAAATAAAGTTACTTCTGTCAAGGAGTTTTTGATAACCATTTATTTTTCTATTTGAACTCTTGTCATGCATGACTCTGTCAATCGTCTCTTCCTGTGTGTCACATTATAAACAAGATCTCTAAAAATATTTTATTATTTCATGGACCTCAATATGGTAGAAAACGCATGAAAAATGTGTTAAAAACATAGGAAAAATCGTGCTACATAAGGAGAGCTATAAATTCCGTAAGAAAAACCAAGTCTAGTACCAAAAATCTTTCGCCAAAATAAAGATGTCAAGCTCGACTTGCAAAATCGATATAGGTCGATTAGAAGGTACCAAAAACTGGCCAACATGGAAATTCAAGGTAAGATTACTACTGCGAGGAATACCCGGCGGATTAGATGCCATAAATGGCAAGCTTCAAGAGCCGACTAACCCAGGCAGTGACGTGTCACCTGAAAGTACTGCGGAATATGAAAAAGCTCTACAAAAGTACAACGAAACAGATAGTGCAGCTATGCTAATACTCACTGCAAATATGACCGACGAAAATCTGCAGAAAATTATGCGATTTGGTTCTGCAAAAGAAGTATGGGAGGAACTCTGTCGTCTTTATGATGGAACGTCAGATGACAAAGCTTACGACTTATGTATGCAATTCTTCAGCTACAGAAAGGACCCAAAGCATGACATGGCTACTCACATTTCTACAATCAAACAACTCTGGTTTGAAATGAAAACTGAATTAGCCAAAGACGGAAAATCTGAGCTCCCAGAAATCTTACTGATATGCAAGATACTACAGACGTTGCCAGAAGATTATTTCGCCTTCAAGTCAAGCTGGACCCTACTGTCCAAAAAGGATCGCACAATAGAAAACCTTACTTGTCAACTGTGCGCACATGAAAAAGCCCTGATGACTCGAAATGAAGACAATCATTCTTGTGCAGAAGCTTTAATGGCCAACAGCAGTGAATTTAAGAAGAAAGTCAAGCAGTTTAGATGCCCATACTGCAAACAAACTGGTCATAAAATAAAACAGTGTCAAAAATGGATTTCTGATGGAAGACCACCAAAACCAGTTAGCAAAACGAATCAAAATCTTAACCTTACGCTTACACTTATGCATGTTACAACAGCTAAGAACGGAGAATGCTTTACAGCTGTAGAACCTGAAGAACACGACGGCTGGTACGTTGACAATGGTGCCACCAGTCACGTAACATTCCGAAGAGACTTCTTCTCGAACTACCAATGCTTCAATAGCACTCATACCGTAACGACGGCTGATGGAGCTGTAATAAAAGCTACAGGCATAGGAAACGTTGATTTGAAAGCAACTGTCAATGGCAAAGTCAACAACATTCGATTGTGTGATGTATGGTACGTTCCTGAATTAAAAAGAAACCTTTTCTCAGTGCTAGCAGCACACGATACTTTGAAAAACAGTCTATTTGTTTCTGAAACGGAAAAATGCCGAATAAACGTGAACGGAAAGATATTGTTAACAGGCAAACGACATAAGCATGGAGGGCTATACAAACTGAATGTTGAAACAGTAAAGAACGAAGCTCCAAACCTGAACGTTTTGACTACTGACAATATTCTACAGTTATACCATGAAAGGCTTGCCCACCAGAACAAAAGACACGTAAAGAAAGTTATCGAACGCGAATTGAACATTAAAGTTCGACTTGATTCAGAATTATGTACTGGATGTGTTTATGGGAAGACACACAGACGAAAATTCGGAACAAGAGAAAGCGACAACTCCGGGTGAAAGGATTCACACCGATGTATGTGGCCCATTCCCACCATCTTTCTAAAGTACAGATACTTTGTACTATTCAAAGATGACTATAGCTCGTACAGACATGTATACTTCTTGAAGCATAAATCTGAAGTTCACCTGAAACTCGAACAAATGCTTAAAGAAAGCAAAATGGCTGGACACGAAGTTAAAGAATTACTCTCTGACAACGGAGGTGAATTCGATAATGAGAAAGTGAGAAACATACTACAAAAAGCAGGTATAAAACAAAGACTCATTATGCCTTACACCCCACAACAGAATGGGAGTAGTGAGCGCGAAAATCGAACTCTAGTTGAAGCCGCTCGCAGTATGATGCACGCTCATGAAGAGTTACCCTTGCCACATGGGCAGAGCTTATCTCAACTGCTGCATACGTGCTAAATAGAACCGGACCTACATCTCAAGAAGGAAAATCGCCGTATGAACTATGGTTCAAGAAAAAGCCAGAAATTAAACATCTGAGAATCATTGGCTCTCTATGTTACTCTCATGTCCCAAAACAAAAGAGAACAAAAATGTCAAAGAAAGCTCAAAGATGCATATTAATTGGATATGATGGCGATGATGGGTACCGTTTACTAAGCACAGGTCATCAAACATTAATACGGTCGAGAGATGTGACCTTTAATGAAAACGTGATCAGGTCTATCGGGTTTGATGAGTCTGAAGAAGAACAAACAAGCACCGAGATAGAAATTTCCTTTCCCAGCAACAATAATGATCATGAGATGCATGATGCAAGGGAGGAAGAGCACAGCGATCGTCAACAAATCGTTGAACAAAGCGCTTCAAGTGTGCCTCATGCACCACAAGATGACATAAACACCACATTTGTTGAAGAAGAAGAAGAAATACCTGAAATCGATGATGACTACAATAATGCACCAGACGAAACTGAAGAGCTCGAACAAGTAGAATCAGAACAAGGCGAACTAAGTATTCAAGAAATCGAACAAGAGGGTCAACGCACCTATAACTTGCGCGATAGATCTACAATACAAAAGCCTCAAAGATTCAACGACTGTGTACTTATGTCTACGTCAAAAAAGTACCACATTTGGTGAAGACCCCAAGACATACAAAGAAGCCCTGTCAAGTCCTCAAAGAGATAACTGGATCAAAGCTATGGACAGTGAAATAAATTCACTAAAAGAGAACAATACATGGATTTTAGTAGATCTACCTGATAAAAGAAAAGCAATATCTTGTAAATGGGTTTACAAAACTAAAACCAATGCAGATGGTTCTCTAGACAAGTTCAAAGCACGACTTGTAGCTCGAGGATACACACAGAAAAAAAGGAATAGACTATGATGAAACCTTTAGTCCTGTCGCAAAAATGACTACAATAAGATCAGTTTTGAGCGTAGCAGCGAATGAGAGTCTACATCTTACGCAATTTGATGTGTCTACGGCGTTTTTAAACGGATCTCTTGAAGAAGAAATCTACATGAAACAGCCAGATGGTTACAATGACGGTTCAGAAAAAGTATGCAAACTGGAACGAAGTCTTTATGGACTAAAACAAGCCCCACGATGTTGGAACAAATGCATTGTTGACTACTTGAAGAACATCGGCTTTAAGCAGTGTGAAACTGACAACTGCCTGTTTATCAGAGTTAAAGGCAACAATAAAATAATTCTGGCTCTATACGTTGATGACGGACTTGTTGCCGCTACAGATAAGAAAGACTCCGAAAAGTTTATAATTGAACTTAAGAAAAGGTTCAAAATAACTACGAAACCTGCCTCGTATTTCTTGGGACTGGAGATAGAAAGGTTTAAAGACGGACTTAAACTCTCTCAGAAACACTACACTGAAAAAGTGTTAGCTCGTTTTGGAATGAGCGATTGCAAGCCAGTCAATACACCTATAATCAAAGATGCTCCAGCAGCAAACAAGAAAGAAATCGAGAATAAAAGTGAGAAATTCCCTTACAGAGAAGCTGTGGGAGCCTTAGCTTACCTCATGGTCGGGACCAGACCTGACTTGGCCTACGCCCTAAGTGTGGTGTCCAGAACATTGGCGAATCCATCCCAAGAGGATATCGTTAAAGTCAAGCGTATCATGAGATATCTTAAAGGCACTACAGATGCAGGAATAACTTACAAAAAGGGATACAACCATGGCATCTTAGAAGGCTACAGTGACTCAGACCATGGTGGAGACATAACAACAGGAAGGTCAACTTCTGGTATTGTCTGCCTCTATTCAGGTGGAGCCATATCCTGGACAAGCAGAAGGCAAACCTCCGTAGCCATATCTAGCACGGAAGCAGAGCTGATAGCTGCCAGTGAAGCAGCCAGGGAAATGATCTGGTTAAAAAGACTGTATGAAGATATAGCAGTTCTTAAAGATGTCCCTAAACTTAACGTGGACAACGATGCAGCTATTAAGATTGCTCACAATCCAGAGATGCATCGCAGGACGAAACATATTGCGATAAGACACTTTTATGTTCGAGAGCTGGTGTCCAGCAAAGAATTAAGTGTTGAATATGTGCCAACAGAGTTCCAGCTAGCAGACATCCTGACAAAGGCCATTCACAAACCAAGACTGGTTCAAATGTCGGCGAGGATTGGTCTATCCCTGTAAATGCAATAAATGTATACAAAAAGGGAGGATGTCAAGGAGTTTTTGATAACCATTTATTTTTCTATTTGAACTCTTGTCATGCATGACTCTGTCAATCGTCTCTTCCTGTGTGTCACATTATAAACAAGATCTCTAAAAATATTTTATTATTTCATGGACCTCAATAACTTCCATACTATTTGCAGGGGCCGAGATTAGGGGTGATGCTATTCTAAGCACCACACCGACTACACGGCTTATGCTCCTTACCTGGTCATTGTGCTCCTTGAACACGTTCTGGCACTGCATGGTGTCGAGGTCCCACACGCGCACGGTGCGGTCGGCGCTGGAGGACACGAAGCGTTTGCCATCGGGAGAGAACGCCACCGACAGCACCCACGACGCGTGACCCGATACAGTGCCCGCCAGGTTCGCGTGCACGCTGGAAGAAAGTGAAATGTATCATATCAGGGATCATCATCATCTGCCTGCCATTATCTCAAATCAGTCAGGGTCGGCGCAACAAGTTTTGTTTGTGCATACAATCATGTAGCGAAAGGATTTGGCTATGTTTTATGACCGGCCACCTCAACCCTCTTTGGGAATGGTATTGTAGGTAATATCACCATGCGTTTATCCACATATATTCAGCCGGGATCAAAAACTCAATGACGCCTTTTACGAAATACCCTGGGTGGTGCAGGGGTGGCAGTAAAGTATATCATGGATGAAATTATAATTCGTGAAGTTTTATTCACAAAAACGATAAGTGTTGCACTTTTCGATAGTATTACTATAGTTCAAACTGTCGATTGGCCTATCGACTGTATAGCGCTTTTCGAATAATACTGCTATGGATAATCCTGCGTATATATTATGTATGATTAACTTACACATCATACAGCTTCATAATGCCCATCGTCGGACGCAGTAAGCAGTATCTGAGAGTCTGACGAAAAGCACAGACTTCTGATAGGCATGGCGTGACTTTCCAGAGTGTACACTAGTTCCCCTGCTTTAAGTTTGATGGATAACTAACTTACACATCATACAGCTTCATATGTCCGTCGTCGGACGCAGTGAGCAGGAGTTGTGAGTCTGGCGAGAAGCAGAGACTTCTGATAGGCATTGCGTGACCTTCCAGAGTGTGCACAAGTTTTCCCTGAGCTACGTCGAATATGTTGATGATTCCGTCGAGCGCGCCGCTCGCTATGTATTTGCCGTCGGGACTCTGGAAAATGGTTGATACTTTGTTAGGAACTTTACATTTTTAGAAATTGATCGAGAAAAGAGAGAACTATGAATAAAAAAGCAGCCAAGAGCGTGTCAGACACGCTCACAAATAGGGTTTCGTAGTCAACGTTTAAATATCAAGTCTTTCAGCATTACAAAGTTAATTTTGTTGCTGGTTTGTTTGCAGCTGTATTGTTACCAACCGCAAAATGAAAAACTTTAATATTTCCTTAATCTTCAGTGATACGTTCGTTATAGTTTTCAAGGTAACTTAATATTAAGAACTATATTCCATATTTTTTTCAAATTTTTAGCATGCATACTTTAGAAGTTAAAACTAGAACAAATTATGGCTCAAAAACGCCCCTTTTAAAAGCAAATATCTCGAGACAGAAACATTTTAGAGACTTTGTTTTAAAGAAACATCTCCGTAGTTTTAAAAGACCTATTCAACGATACCCTACTCAATATTACAGGAGTTTTTTTTTTTGCCCCCCTTTCACATGTAAGGGGGTCCAAAAAAACAATTAAAATATTTTATCTCAACATTTCTAAATTTGGGTCAACACGATCTATCTTCACACCAAATTTGATGTCAATAGCTCCAAAATTGTCGAAGTTTTGAGGGCGCGGCATACAGACTTGACGAAATGATTAGGGTTTCTAGTAGACTAAGAAACCCTAAAAAGTGTGCATACAATACACAGCATATATTTTATTAAAAACATAAACAATTAAAATTAAAATAGAATTGTAAGGGTCTATCAATCCTAAATGTAGGGTCTTATTAGATTTTCTTTTTCATTGTATTAAAGTGCTTTAAATAAGTTAAGGTACTTACATAAGCAACACTCAATGTAAATTTCCCTCTGGTATCCAATGTCTGTTCCTGTTTTCCACTCTCAATATCGAATATCAAAATCTTTCCTGCATTACTGCCTGAGATCACATGCTTGCCATCCGGTGAAAAATCTAGCGTCCAAACATCTGTGGTACCTGTTTCCATGCTCTTTATTTTCTCGCCACTTGCTATGTCCCATAGAATCAGGGATGAGTCTTGAGAACTACTTGCTAGGGCTGAAATTGAAATTAACAAAGATTCATCTAGGGAATACTTTCTGTGTGGTTATTCTCCATAATTGCCCTAGGCAATAGGGGTATAGGGGGAAGTCCATGTCTAGAGGTGAATTAAGTGAACTGTTATGGCTGTGAAGTGAATTATGTGAACTGTTATGGCCGTTACCATTAATTTTAATTTTATTTATTAACATTTGTTTATAAATCTTTTTTGGTTAGGGTTTAATACTTTCGGTAAGTCTGGTCAGGTTTGTTAGACAGCCTCAGACAAGTATAAGCCTTTTGTACCTTATTGTGGCTTAAAATAATGTATGTTTACACCTACAAGTTTTTCATTACGGAATTAAAGATAATATTTTTAGATGTGTAGCTTACTTTTGCCATCAGGGCTGACAGCCACAGAGATTACTCCTAAGGAGTGCCCTTCAAGTTGGTGTTTCATCTCTAGTTTACCATTTTCCAGTTGCCAGATCTTCACCAGGTCATCCAGGCCTCCGGTTATTATGTAGTTCTCTGTTTCTGGTGGCTCTTGGTCCCTGGACAGTTTTATTTTCGGTTACCCATGTAATAAATTCTAATTTAATGTACTATACCCAATACTCATTAGTCTACAGAGTTAACAATATCAAACCACTCAAAGTGAATATGAATGTAAACAAATCTTACACAATAAATTACAGAAATTTCGGAATTCACTAGTTTAATGTTCAAAAACAGAGAAAAAGTGCAATTCAATAGGTAATAAATTCCAAAAGTAGTAAGGAAGGCTTTGTAAACATACTGTGGTGGTTCCTGAGGAGTTTCACTATTTTCAGGGTTTTCCTCCGCTGGCTTAGGTTTCTCCTTAGTTATTTTACTCCAGCCACAGCACCAAATGGAATCTTCGTGAGCATTCTCCTTTTTCAATTGTAAATAATACTGAAATAAGAAACAAATATATATTGAGCAGTTTCATGAGTCAATGACGCCGGCTAGTATCAAGCGAAAGAAACAGGAATTATCAGCTTACCAAGGTTGTGATTGACATTATTGAAACAGGTAATAAATCACTACAATTTTCTCTGCAGAATACAAGATTTTATTCTAAATTAGCACAAAAATATCAACTCAACAAGAAATGAGGTGAGGTTATCGCAACTATTTTGCATAAATCGAGCAATCAATAATGTTTGAGAGCGAGAGAAAAGATTCACGTTGTTTGATTAGCTATCTTGCTCTTCCGTTACATTTGACTGGTTTGGTAAAAATAAAACGCATTATTCGACAGATACGGTGCATGTTCGTTTCATTTTTCGGAAAATGCGTTATCATTCTGAACGCAGCCGTAAAGAATAAAAAAAAAACACTATTTCCGGTAGCTTTTTTTGATTTGACAGCTGCTGTGAGTTGATGTTGTTTGTGTTGATTTTGAAATTATTTGCGCCCGTTAAAAAGTGAGGAGCGAGCACTGCTTTAGTTTTATCAGAGTTTTTACCAAGTAACAATATAATCCAACATGTCTGAGTCCCTATTTGATATATTCGGCGATCGCTTGACACAAAATTCTACTCGTAGCCTGCCACGCCAGCCTTTGTCCAACAATGGTGAGTTTCCTACATAATTACCTTTTTCTACAGATATATACGTACCCTGTTCAATAAACTGAATATATGCTTTATTTCATTGCAGAAAATATCGGGAAAGTCGTTACCACGGGCCCGGTAAAACCAAACGAACCGTTAAAAAAGGCGGGTGAAACGAAAAAATCATTTTTATCAAACGCTGGTAAAGCTCTTCGCGATATCCAGACTCCCAACCAGAAGGTCTACAGTCCTGTTTGCAGGAATGTACAACCTTCGGCAAAGAAAGTCCTTACCTCACAGTTAATTTACAGCGATGACTTAGATGATGATGCTATGAAATTTTATGAAGAACTAGAGTTCACCAGGCCTTCATACAAATATGGTAAGTAAGTATCTTATGGATTATTTATAATGGACTCAGTAGCTATGAATAAACCAAGGACTCAAAGTTACACCCAACACTTCACAATGTGTATCATTATTATTGCCATATTGCTGATGTATCACATAATCAATGTTTTTTCAAATCTACTTCTTTTTTTACCAGATCACCTGGTGGATTATCTGATGGGACCTGAGCCAATGGCAGCTCGCTCACCAACACCTCCCAGGACACCTCCTCCAGTTGAAGTTTGCAGGAACATGGACCTCGACTGCTCATATGAAGATGATTTCTTTAAAGGTACAATTACCTGCACACCTACCTACCCCTTTACAGAGGTTTTTGTTACAAACTGCTGACACAAGAATAAGAAGAAGAAGCACTTACAAAACCTAATATGTACCTATGCTATATCCATCAAATTAGAGTTGATTTGACTGATCCAGCAATAGGACCAACACAAAGGTTTTAAATGATTTAGATCAGTTTTTTAATTGTGTTGTAATAATAAAAATTGAGCTGGAATAGTCCAGTAAATAACCCCGTCTTCTAATCAAGACTCGTGCATGATTTGATGATGTAATTCCTTCTGTCATGACTGAAAAGTTCTGATCAAGGTAGGTACTTCAATTTACTAAGATTTTTTTTGTTTTGTTTCAGATGACTTTCCACAATACAATGACTCAAATCCTATCAGTGAAGATGAATTCCCAGATCTGTTTAATGACTAAATGCTATCTTTGTTGGATGCTTTTATATTAAGTTCCATAATAATAGTAGATTATGAGACAATTTTGACAAGATTTTATATTTTAATGTACAGTTACAGCTGAAAATTGGTATGTTTTTTAATTTGCTGCCCACTTTCTTATGTAAGTGATAGCATCTTTATTTATAATATGAAAGACTATAGTCTTCTAAAGTATTCAGCTGTTACTCATTGATTTGATTACACTTAAACAAGCTTGGCTTTGAGCCTTTGAGGGATACATTCATTTAAAAAACTGGTGTGATTATTGTGATATGTAATGAAAATGTATGCCATTTTCAAGGGCCTTATGACAAAAAAAGTTATACAGATGTAGAATGTGTGCCTAGCGTTTTTTTGTAAGAAGTTTAATTTTAACTTTTTTGTGGTAAGGCCCTAAGATTTTGTACCAGTGATTGCAGTGAAATGTTGTCAGAATAGGTATATGACTGGAATTTTATGGATGTTTGCATTGTATAAGTTCAATAAAAATTAAGTACAAAGAATCCTTGAAGCTTTTAGAGTAATCCTGTTCACTTATCGCGTAGGACAACCAGTCAATGTATTGCCTGATGAGATCATGATTTTCCTGCCCTTATTAAGTCGGCGCAACACGTTTTGTTTGAGCACGGCGGCCGCCTGCCTGACGTCAACTCTCTTTGGCAATGCGTTCCTGCCCTTATCCCAATTACTTGGGGTCGGCGCAACACGTTTTGTTTAAACACAAAGTTATGTTGCAAAAGGATTTGGCTTAAGTTTACTACGACCGGCGGCCGCCTGCCTGACGTCAACCCTCTTTGGGAATGCTATCGTAGGTGGTATTACCGCCACCATACGGTTGACCATAGTCTGCAGATATTGTAGCCATGGTCAAAAAAACTACGTCGCCTTCTAGGAAACACCCTGATTAGAATTAGTGATGGGTAACCACCCGGGTATTTACCCGCCCGTGGGTAAAAACCCGGTTGTTACCCATTTCAATCCACCCAAACCACCCGATTGCCGGGTAAAAACTGACTATTAAAATGTTTAATATATTATTATTTTATTACTGATTAAACGTATCTAGTTACCAAAATAAAGTGAAAAATAGGACTATGCAAGGGCAGATGGAAAATAAATTCAATGTTAATGTGTTTCGGGGTGTAAACAATCAACTACAAATATTTTAAAGGGTGAGCCAGCCCATGAAACTGAACAACTTTCCCCAAGGAACATAGACCGAAATATGAAAAAAAAATTTGACCTCCCATACATTGACTCGGCCAGCTGGTACATTTTGTTTGAATGAGTGAGAGAGAAAAATGAGTTTGAGTAGTTATTTATTATTATTTATTACACAACAATGCGTCAAACAATAAGTTACCAGTAACTAGTTAGAAAGAGACAATTGCAACTAAATAGATAGAGTACCTATTATATTGCAATATTTGCAACTAAGAATAAGTGCTAGATGTAAAATATTTTATAAAAAGCAGATACTAGATTGCCGAGTGGTGTCGGCAGAATAAAATTTTACAACTACAAATCTGCCCATGGGTATACAGGATGTAAAAAAATGAACTGCAAATATTTTAAGGGGTGAATCATCCCATGAAACTGAACAACTTTCCCCAAGGAACATAGGTCAAAATTAGAAAAAAAATGTAGGACCTCCCATACAAATTGACTTGGCCGGCTGGTACATTTTGTATGGGAGGTCCAATTTTTTTTTTCATATTTCGACCTATGTTCCTTGGGGAAAGTTGTTCAGTTTCACGGGCTAGTTCACCCCTTAAAATATTTGCAGTTGATTTTTTTACACCTTATATAGTAAGAGGCGATAAAAGGCTTCCGGGAGGTGGGCAGCAGCGACTCCCGTTTTGACAACATAGCCCACAAACAACACTGCGGTCACCAACCCGCCTGCCCAGCGTCGTGACTGTGGGCAAAACCCCCCCATGAACAGGTCGAGAAAGAAACGGCCCCTAGTTTCCAGCCGCCCTAGTACCCTGGGCTACGGTAGCGGTCCGGGTTATGGTAGAGCAGGGGGTGCGAAGAATCCCCGGGCTACGGACGTCGGCTGCCATAAACTGACCCTGACCACGTACAGTGGACGCAGTCTGTGGCTGGATGACAGCCTCGGCGGCAGATACGGTGGCATGTTCTTTGGTTGTCAAAAGTCCGAAGACAGGGGGAGGACACGATAACCCTAGAATCAGGTCACCTATTCTACTTCAGGGAAGGGAGCGAGCGCACAGTCCCGGTGGCGTAGGGTTTTCGTCAATGAAGCTCTATGTGGCAACGTGAAGGAGATCTGCAGCGTCTCGAACAGGGTAGCGTACATCGTACTAAATTTGACTGAGAGGTACTCTCTTAAGGTCGTTCATGTATATGCGCCGACTTCGAGCAGCTCAGATGACGAGGTGGAGGCCCTATACGACGAAGTGTCGAAGGCCATGCACCAAACCACTTTACTGTTGTCATGGGGGACTTTAACGCTAAAGTGGGATATCTCAGTGATCAGTAGGTTCAATACTGGAAGCGATCACCGACTAGTTAGAGGCACCCTAGATATCAACAGCTTTAAGCTAGAGAGAAACTGCGTAGTGAAGTCAGTTCTCCGTCCTAATCTGCTCCAAGCCGGATATGAGGAGTTCCAACTTGAACTTAAAAACTCGATTCGCTGCCCTGGAGAACCCGACAAACATTGACGAGGACCTAGAGGACATAGTCGAGGTTGTTTGCGAAGTGGGGACGATGCACTTTCGTGAAAGGCGAACAGATAAGAAGTCCAAACTTTCAAGCGAGACCCTGGAACTGATGCGAATTATACGGGAAACACCAGAGGATGCATTGCCAATCCCCCAGTCACTTAACAAAAAGAATCGAAGTATGGTAAGACGCGACCTCCGAAGCTGTTAAAGCTTGAGTGTTATTTTCATTTTTCATTTCATTTTCATACTCGACTTGTAAAGGAGGCGATGGAGAATAGCCGAGGGTCGAATGTTTTTACCAAGAAAATACGAAGGAGTCATCTGGCAAAGCTAACAACCTCGAATGGTGTAACTATCACATCGGTTCCCATGATTCTTGCTGAAATTGAGGACTTCTATGGAAACCTGTATGCCTCACATGCACAAAAGCTTCCACCTGACCTCAGACCCAAGAGCTCCTCTCTCCCGCCACTTTACAGAAGATCTCCCGGACATAGATATAGACGAAATCGGGGCGGCTATAAGACAGCTTAAAAATGGGAAGGCTCCCGGGGAAGACGGAGTGGCCTCTAAGCTACTTAAAGCCGATGGAAACCCTGTCCTTAAGGAGCTGAAAAGGCTTTTCAACTCTGTAATAGCTCAACTCCGGGACAACCCCTAAGACGTGGAGCATAGGTGTAGTAGCATTGTTTTTCAAAATGGAGACAAAAACTATAGGCCGATCACACTTCTGAGCCACGTCTATAAGCGTGTCTGGAGAGTCGTCACGAATCGTCTGGCATCAAGATTTAACGCCTTTTAGCCACCGGGACAGGCCGGGTTATGTAAGGGCTTCAGCACCGTGGACCACATCTATACTGTGAAGCAGGTTATACAGAAGACAGAGGAATACAACCAAAAAGCCTTACGAAAAAGCCTTCGCCTCTATCGAAACCTGGGCTGTTTTGGAGTCCTTATAGTGGTGCCAAGTCGACTGGAGGTAGGTGGAGGTGCTGAGAAGCCTCTATCAAATGGCTACGATGTCCGTTCAAGTACAAAACCACAATACAAGACCCATCCAACTGATCCGTGGTGTAAAACAGGGTGACGTTATATCCCCGAAATTCTTCACCAACGCACTGGAGGATGTCTTCAAGACTCTGCAGTGGGATGGACTGGGCATCAACGTGAACGGGAAAAATCTCACCGGTTCCGCTTTGCCGACGGCATAGTCATAATGGCCGAATCACTGCAGGTCTTGCAAAAAATACTATCTAGTCTTAACTCTGCCTCGAGACGTGTTGAACTTGGGATGAACTTGGATAAGACGAAGGTTATGTTCAATCAACACGTAATCCCCGAGCCGGTCTCCGTCGAAGGTGTTGCCCTTGAAGAAATATGTGTACCTTGGGCAAACTTTGCAGATGGGTAAAGACAACTTTGAGGCTGAAATCACCAGAAGAGTGCAGCTTGGCTAGGTAGCATTTGCCACAATTCCTCAAGACCAAGGTGTTCGATCAATGCGTCCTACCAGTCATGACCTACGGCTACGGAGCTGAGACGTGGAACTTGACAGTAAAACGGGCCTACCGGCTTTATGTCACTAAGAGAGCTATGAAAAGGTCTATGCTCCATCCATAATTCTATTTTATTTTTTTAATGAGGCTATCTGCAAAAAGACCAATGTGACGGACATAGTCTGGAAGTGTAGCAAGTGAAAATGGCAGTGGGCTGATCACATTTGTCGTAGGACTGATGGACGGTGGAGTAAGCGGGTTCTCGAGTGGAGGCCACGCCTCGGCAACTGTGGACGCCCTCCGGCCAGATGGACCGATGATTTAAAAAAGACTGCTGGTAGCGACTGGATGGCAAAAACGGGAGATCGTGCCTTATGGCGTTCCCTGGGGGGGGGGGCTACGTCCAGCAGTGGACTACAATAGGCTGATATAGTAGTATAGTAGATACTAGATAATATTTTAGTTAAAAATGTCGCATCTCTAGCAATTTTGCGTTTAAGTGCCTAGAAATATACTTTTGTTCCAAATTAAAGTTGCATTTAGTCCCTAGGGACTAAAGGATCTACTTTAGTTGCCCTGATATACGTCCAAAGCGTGGATTTTTAAGTATAGGGGATGTAAAGTATTTTTTTGCCATAATTTTAGCGGTGTTTACAATGGAAAACAAAAATCTTATAGCTGTGAAATACTAGTTATACTTGCTTTGAGAATTTCTTGGGAATATAACCTTTGTTTATAATTTTTTCATATAATACTGTTTTTACCCGTCAATTTGGGTGATAATGGGTAAAAACCGGGTGATTTGGGTAATTACCCGGTTTTAACCCGGGTGGGTTGAATGGGTTTTTACCCTCTACCCATCTCTAATTAGAATAGGGGTGGCAGAATTAGCCGCTAGCAATCGTGTCCATCAGAATGGCGGGTGTATAATCTCGAAATGAATCAAAATTACTTGTGTTATATGTACACTAAATGTACGTATTTGTACTTAAATATCCACGTCGTACATTTATCGAATGCTTAGAAATAACGATTCCAAAGTAACCAGCCATTCTGACGCCAGGATGGCGGGTGTATTTGAAACGGATGCACCAAACCTGACCATTCGTGTATCAAATAAATGTACGAGAAATGTACGCATCACCTCACATAATAAAAACTAATGTAAGCGCGTGAATGGACGTCCCGGGCATATTTCTTTCCGCTGAGTCGACATTTGTTTAGTACCTTTAATAAGATTCCTTATTTCAGTAGTGAAAAAATTTGTACCGCTAAGATTTCCGAGATATTGCCCTTCAAGATAGGTGCGTCCGACCACGCGAATTCATAACCTCAAAATCGTTAATTCTTTGATATCTTTGCAGGGGAACGTACTACACACAAAATTATGGCAGCATTGCCGTTACAAATCACAAATCTTAATTCGTACCGCCTTTTTTTATCTAAAAAACGTCACATATGAGAGAAAAAGGCGATTGAAAGTTTTCCAACATGTGGTCTGACGTACTCGCTGTATCTCCGTTATAATAGTGGTACAAAATTTGTGATGCAAATCACAGCATTAAGACAAGTTGTACTAAGCATTTGGTACATCAACCAAAGCCGTATCTTCTCTAGTTAATGAAAAATCACCAATTCAATATTTATAAGAAAATGTTCCGTAGTGATGTGCATGACCATAGCTGGACTACGATCTTCATATACCTACTGAAATATAGTGTCTAGTCTACTTAAATATAGTGTCTTGCACATGAGGGATTTTCCAACAGATTAAAAACGTGATAGTACAGATTTAAAATGTGGGTTTTCTGAGAGCGGCGTCTCTTCCGCAGCGTTGATACATAAATTTGGTACTCCCATACAAAATCTCCGATCAGCTGATTGATTTACCATGGAAGATTCAATTTTTTTTTCATGTCGACCCATGTTCCATGGGGAAAGTTGTTCAGTTTCATGAGTACCTTGACCTCCTTTCAGCTTGTTATACCCTTTCTGTTACTCCCTGTATTTATAATTAAAAATATTTAGAGCGCTTCGAATAATGCCTATGAAGAACTGTCAATGTGAAGAGTATCTGATATCCAGTATAGGTTGTATCTAATTAACTCCTAAAAAAATAATTTAATTAAAACCATAAAATACTTTTAATCATCTTTATTAATTAACGACGAACGTGACAACAACGAACTTAAACTAAAATCACAGATTCATTGCAATATAATTAAGTTGTCTTATAGGAATGGAAAATTCCTTTATGTGCAGAATGTCCCTTTCTCAAAATGTCCCTATCCCAGAATGTCCCCTTCCCAAAATGTCGCTTCCCCAACATTTGGTATGAAACGTCGAAAAAACACAAAAAAATTAAAAATGTAAAAAGTTTTGGCAAGAATATTATTACTGGAATTCCAAAATAATATTCTTCAATTTTTTATTTATTTTCTTGACGTTTAATAACACTTTAGAAAAGGGACGATTTGGGAAGTCCGGGAAAGGGACATTTTGGAACCAGGGGACATTTTGAGAAAGGACATTCTACACCAAAAGGATAAAATTAACTTAAACTATAATCACATGTGCTTTTTTAAGTCGACTCAAATCACAGAGAAACCTTAGTATACATTAATTATAAAATTATCACTCTTTCATCTTAAATACCGCTTAATTTTGACAATGCAAAAAATATCGTCAATTTTAGTCACCAGTACGCAGTCTTTTCCTTCCTCTTTCTCTTGTCTTATCCTAATAAAGTGCCAAGCCAGTGTTATTTTTAAAAGCTTTTATTTCATTTGCAGTGTATGTATGTAAGTAAGTAAGTAACAATGTTTGTTCGGGCAAATCTTGGCAATTTTTTTTTCGTTTCTTCACAAGAAAAGTTAGCACTGATCTATATATTAGTGGAGCGTAGGAACTTCCCTGTGTTGTCACATGATTTTTCGTAGTCTACTAGAAACCCATATAGTTTCGTCGTGTCTGTCTGTCTGTCTGTCTGTATGCCGCGCCCTCATATCTTCGTCAGTTTTAGAGCTATCGACATGAAATTTGGTAAGAAGATAGATCGTGTTGACCCAAATATAGAAATGTTAAGAAAAAATTATACTAAATGTTTTTTAGACCCCCTCCAATACAAGTGAAAGGGGGCAAAATTTTTTTTTCTTCTGTAATATTGAGTAGGGTATCGTTGAATAGGTCTTTTAAAACTAAGGTGAGGTTTCTTTGAAACAAAGTCACTAAAATGTTTCTGTCACGAGATATTTGCTTTTAAAAAGGGCGTTTTTGACCCATAATTTGTTCCAGCTGTAACTTCTAAAGTATAAACGCTAAAAATTTGAAATAAATATGGAATATAGCTTACGATCTGAAATTACAATGAAAACTATAACGGATATTGTACCCTTAAAGGTATCAGAAAAAAAATAGTTTTTCTATTTGCGGTTGGTCATCATACTGCTGCTAACAAACCAGCAACAAAATTAAGTTTGCAATGCTGAAAACCTGATATTTAAACGTTGACTACGAAACCCTATTTGTGGGCGTGTCTGACACGCTCTTGGCCGGTTTTTTTTCTTTAACCTAGCTGAGATAACTAATTTAAGAAAATGGCATAAAGTACTTTATTTATACTGATAACGCACTTTTTCATAAAAAAGAACGATATAATTGAGAATAATATAATTTTAAGCGCTTTAACGTTACGGGCAAGAAAAGCATAAATTTTTTCCATTATACATATTATTATATTGCTCAGTAGTTTAATACTTTAAAGTTTAGCGATTGCCCCGCTTGGGTACAAAAAGTTTATCGTAGAGGACGAAACTGATACTGAGTTGTCGTAAGACACTCATCATTAGTGCGTCATAATATCAGCCAAATACGTCGGACGGAACGTAGAATCAGCCACCGACTTTAGGTCGCGTTATAGTGTGTCATCTCAGTGTGTCATGTCAATTATTACACTCGGGCGAGTAAAAAGTATAGACTATTGTTAATTTGTCACAAACATCAACTTAGTATTTCTAATTAAGCCGCAGACAAACTATCGGACGTTTTGTCCGCGGACGGAAGTGAGGCTATTGTTGCTAATCTATCTAGCTTGCTCTGATGGATACCACGCACGATAGGTCTTAAAAAAAGTTTTCTTCTCTCATACAAAAAAAATTACGTCATAACTTATTGCTGGCTCGCTCACTCGTGGTGTTGCTGCGATTGCTGCGATAAGGGCAGTGTTTGAACGCTCACTCGCGTTGATACTTTCGCTGCAGTACCTATTCACGGCATACAGTACGTGACATTTGAAATACAATCGTGAATACACGTGAATAGAAACACTCTGCAACTTTGCATGTAAGGTCTTTGGTTTGCACACTTACTATAAAATAACCCTGCAGACTATTTAGGTAGACTTTAAATTTGAGCTAAGAAAAATAGCAAATACAATAAAGATATTGTTGTTGTCACCGCAATTATGTGCAAGACACTATATTAATTAAGTAGACTAGACACTATATTTCAGTAGTTATATGAAGACCGTAGTCTAGCTATGGTCATGCACATCACTACGTAACATTTTCTTATAAATAGGTATTGAATTGGTGATTTCTCATTAACTAGAGAAGATACGGCTTTGGTTGATGTCCCAAATGCTTTTTACAACTCGTCTTAATGCTGTGAATTGCATAGCAAGATTTGTACCGCTATTATAACGGAGATACAGCGAGTACGTCAGAACACATGTTGGAAAACTTTCAATCGCCTTTTCCTCTCATATGTGACGTTTTTTAGATAAAATAAGGCGGTACGAATTAAGATTTGTGATTTGTAACGGCAATGCTGTCATAATTTTGTGTGTAGATTATTCCCCTACAAAGATATCAAAGAATTAACAATTTTGAGGTTATGAATTCGCGTGGTCGGACGCACCTATCTTAAAGGGCAATATCTCGAAAATCTTAGCGGTACAAATTTTCTCACTACTGAAATAAGGAATCTTATTAAAAGTACTAAACAAATGTCGAGTCAGCGGAAAAAAATATGCCCGGGACGTCCATTCACGCGCTTACAAACTAATTTACTCTCAAAATAAGGTCGATAAATAGGTATCAAAAGTTAAGTGAACTCTGATCGATGTAGGGCGAATTTTTACTAGTGACTGATAGCAAAAACTCAGAAACGGCTGGTGATAAGAAACAACTTTCCCCAAGAAACATAGGTCAAAATATGAAAAAAACATTGGGCCTCCCATAAAAAATTATCGATCAGCTGACTTGAGTTACTATGGGAGGCTAATTTTTTTTCATATTTCGGCCTATGTTCCTTGGGGAAAGTTGTTCCTTATCACTAGCCAGTTCTAAGTTTTCGTTATCAGTCACTAGTAAAAATTCACCCTACATTGATCAGAGTTCACTTAACTTTTGATACCTATTTATCGACCTTATTTTGGACGCCCTCCGGCCAGATGGACCGATGACTTGAAAAAGGCGGCTGGTAGCGACTGGATGGCAAAAACGGGAGATCGTGCCTTATGGCGTTCCCTGGGGGAGGCCTACGTCCAGCAGTGGACTGCAATAGGCTGAAATAGAATAGATAGACCTTATTTTGAGAGTAAATTAGTTTTCATTATGTGAGGTGATGCGTACATTTCTCGTACATTTATTTGATACACGAATGGTCAGGTTTGGTGCATCCGTTTCAAATACACCCGCCATCCTGGCGTCAGAATGGCTGGTTACTTTGGAATCGTTATTTGCATTCGATAAATGTACGACGTGGATATTTAAGTACAAATACGTACATTTAGTGTACATATAACACAAGTAATTTTGATTCATTTCGAGATTATACACCCGCCATTCTGATGGACACTAGCAATCGGCTATTACGCTATTACCTGATAGAACATAGAACACTGAAAACTAAGGAAAACAAGAAAAACACTATTCTAATAATAATAATCGCCTATTTATGTCTGTTTTTTTAAGAAAAATCGATTTTGATATCGATTCGAGTATTTTATACATGTATCCGAATTTCAAATAAAACATGGCGTCGTCGTAAGAATGCGTCATTTCCGGTTGTCAATTGATGACTGAGAGTTTTGCGCGGGAAGCGAGAGGGTTCGTGCGTAACTTTATTTCTTATTTTTGTAAATTAGTTTTTCGCTGTTATTGTTGTGTTAATGTGGTGAGATTAACTTAATAATGTGCCGGCAATGAAGAACAATGTAGTGAAAATGAGAAATAAAGTGATCTCGTGTGGTTCTTCTTGTTATTCCCGTGTAAAGTTTCGAGAGCATTGGAACGCGAGCGTCACTATCGTGTTCCAATGAGTTTAGGTTAGGTTAGATTTTAAGAACTATGAACTAAAAATACTGAAGACTAGGCAGCATGGTCATAAAGATCTTCGCCTGTTCCTTTGGAACGAATAAAAAAAAAAATAAAAAAAAATTGATGACTGACAAGTGCTTGTGTGTGTGGTTATTTCGTTGCTAATTATTTTTTTTAGGTTTTACGTACAAACTAAAGCGAAATAGTTTATTATAAACTACTGCTTTATTAACTAAAAGTGTATCACAAGGTGTTGTTCATAAATAAAGTAACCCGGTTAATAAAAACTCCAAAATGGCGATGTCAAAATCTACGAACACGTACAATCGTCAGAATTGGGAAGATTCCGTAAGTTCCCAGGCATTTTATGTAACTTTGATTGTATTCCTACGTTAACTGTATACTAAATCATGTGGTTTTGTTGCAGGACTTCCCAATTTTGTGCCAAACATGCCTCGGAGACAACCCTTACATTCGTATGGTAAGGTGCCTTCTAACCTTCGATTACAACAATTCGGTCTATTCATATTACAATAATCGTGTTATTTTTTCAATTACAGACTAAAGAAAAGTATGGAAAAGAGTGTAAAATATGCGCGCGACCATTCACAGTCTTCCGTTGGTGTCCAGGCGCGCGAATGCGTTTCAAGAAGACGGAAATATGTCAGACATGCTCTAAACTAAAGAATGTGTGTCAAACTTGCCTGCTCGACCTAGAGTATGGTCTTCCTATTCAAGTGAGAGATGCTGCTCTAAAGATTCAAGATGATTTGCCTCGGAATGAAGTCAATAAAGAATATTATATCCAAAACTTGGACAACCAGATAGCTAAGAATGACCCTACACAGCCGAGTAACTCAGCATTGAAGTCTAAAGGTGCTTCAGACTTGTTGTTACGTCTGGCAAGGACTGCTCCATACTATAAGAGGAATAGACCACATGTTTGTTCCTTCTGGGTGAAAGGGGAGTGTAGGCGTGGTGAGGAGTGTCCTTACCGGCATGAGAAGCCCACAGACCCTGATGATCCATTGGCTGATCAAAATATCAAGGACAGGTATGTTTAAAATAATAACAGTTTTATGATAACTGGGTTGCAAAAAAATACAAAAGTGGTATTGGTATGCTTAAAATTGTCAAAAATACTACAGACTTAATTAACTATTATTCAAAATATTAACTACTGCTGTACTAATTTGCTTTAATGCTTTGGACTGCCATAATGTTGAAACTGTAGTAGAAGTATGTCCATTCATTAGCTAATTACAACCAGCAAAGTAAATAAAGTAATTACAACACACAAGCCATGATTGTATGAGTAATAGATTTGATATATTTTATATTGTTTTATCATGTGAACATTATTCACTCAGACAAACTGCCAAATACTTAATTTTTACCATACCAAATCTTTCCCCCACAGGTACTATGGTGTAAATGACCCTGTAGCAGAGAAGTTGATGCGTAGAGCAGCGGCAATGCCAGCGTTACCTCCCCCGGAAGACAGGACGGTTACAACCCTGTACATTGGCAACTTGCCTGATAACTGCACTGAAGATGAATTGAGAGGACACTTCTATCAATATGGAGAAATCAGGTATGATCCCTTAGCTAAGATTATGATTATTTTGCCAGTATAAGACAGGAAAGCCAAATGTGTCTTTTTGCAATTTTCTCTTTTTATTTCTGCTAGAAACAGCCCAATGTTCTTAAAAGAAATACACATTGTTTAGAAAACATACATATTTTGCTAATTCAATACTTCTGAAGTTAGCAATAGCCCAATCTCCTTCCTAAAGAACATATTTATTTTAAATTACTAAAGCATATCTATTCTAAAAATTTCTGAATTTTAGAAACCAATGTCATTTAAAGAGCCTATAAAAGACTCCAAAATTTATAATTTCTAATTTTCATTTTTTTTTTCTACTACAGGTCGCTAACCCTAGTGCCTCGCGCGCAATGCGCCTTCGTGCAGTACACGACGCGGAGCGCGGCCGAGCACGCCGCCGAGAAAACGTTCAACAGACTCGTCATTGGCGGGAAGAGGCTTACTATCAAGTGGGGCAAATCCCAAGGTAAGACACTTGTAGTTTGTCTACTACAGGTCGCTAACCCCAGCGCCTTCGTACAGTACACGACGCGGAGCGCGGCCGAGCACGCCACCGAGAAGACGTTCAACAGACTCGTCATTGGCGGGAAGAGACTTACTATCAAGTGGGGCAAATCCCAAGGTAAGACACTTGTAGTTTATCTACTACAGGTCGCTAAACTTAGTGTTTCGTGCCCAATGCGCCTTCGTGCAGTATACGACGCGGAGCGCGGCCGAGCACGCCGCCGAGAAGACATTCAACAGACTCGTCATTGGCGGGAAGAGGCTGACCATCAAGTGGGGCAAATCCCAAGGTAAGACACTTGTAGTCTCCCTAATACAGGTCGCTAAACTTAGTGTTTCGTGCCCAATGCGCCTTCGTGCAGTATACGACGCGGAGCGCGGCCGAGCACGCTGCCGAGAAGACGTTCAACAGACTCGTCATTGGCGGGATGAGACTTACTATCAAGTGGGGCAAATCCCAAGGTAAGACACTTGTAGTTTATCTACTACAGGTCGCTAACCCTAGTGCCTTCGTGCAGTACACGACGCGGAGCGCGGCCGAGCACGCCGCCGAGAAGACGTTCAACAGACTCGTCATTGGCGGGATGAGACTTACTATCAAGTGGGGCAAATCCCAAGGTAAGACACTTGTAGTTTATCTACTACAGGTCGCTAACCCTAGTGCCTTCGTGCAGTACACGACGCGGAGCGCGGCCGAGCACGCCGCCGAGAAGACGTTCAACAGACTCGTCATTGGCGGGAAGAGGCTTACTATCAAGTGGGGCAAATCCCAAGGTGACAACTGCTCACTTCGATTTAAAAAATGGATAAAATTGAAGTTCTCATTTTAATTCAGTTGTTTAGCGACATTGGGTTGCATCAACCAACTTCATGGGTATTTCAAGATATTTACTTCGCACAAAACACGAATATCAGTGTGAAATACAAACAGAAAACTGAACTAATATTAGCAGCTTTGTCATTTCCTAGCCTGAAAACCTGAATACCATTTGTCTTTTTTACTTCACTACTTTTACAGGTTTACTGTAAGACGACTTCATGAAGTTCAAATTAATTATACTGTACTAGCAGCCCGTTAGCGGTTTTACCCGCTTTAAAGAGGCATTTTCCCCGTATGTGTTATATTATAATAAACCTTCCTCAAAATCCGTTGCGTGGTTTAGGAAGAGTTAGCGAATTCCACGACAAGAGAAACACAAAAAGCAACTTCACTTTATACTATGTAATGTATTGATTTCCAGGTCGTCAAGGCATCAACGAGAAGAACGAGTCCCAGCCGGAGCTGGCGCCGGTGCCCGGGCTGCCCGGCGCGCTGCCTCCGCCCGCCTTCCTGCACCCCTTCCCGCCACAGGTATGTATTTGCATTCATTGAATCATCTTCAGCCACAAACTTAGTGTCTGTAATCAATGTCTCAGCCGGAGCTGGCGCCGGTGCCCGGGCTGCCCGGCGCGCTGCCGCCGCCCGCCTTCCTGCACCCCTTCCCGCCACAGGTATGTATTTACATTCATCCGTCATCTTCAGCCACAAACTTGATGTCTGTAATCAATGTCCCAGCCGGAGCTGGCGCCGGTGCCCGGGCTGCCCGGCGCGCTGCCGCCGCCCGCCTTCCTGCACCCCTTCCCGCCACAGGTATGTATTTACATTCATCCGTCATCTTCAGCCACAAACTTGATGTCTGTAATCAATGTCCCAGCCGGAGCTGGCGCCGGTGCCCGGGCTGCCCGGCGCGCTGCCGCCGCCCGCCTTCCTGCACCCCTTCCCGCCACAGGTATGTATTTACATTCGTTTTATCATTAGGTGCGTCCACACTGCCCGAGGCCGTTCGGGTGCTCACTGCCTCGCGCTGCATACGCTCGTTCGCAGGCGAGCCAAGTTCGGCCCAATTTGGACGCCTAAATAAATTAATAAGGCGCGAGGCACTGCGCGTGGCAATTGCCGAAACATATGCTCGGGCTCACCCAAGGTCATGCTCAGGCGAGCGCGCGCAGGCAACTCAAACGTACGCGTCCAAATTGGGTCAAATTGGCTCGCGAGCCACACGAGCGTATGCCTCACGAGCATTTGCCTCGCGCAGTGTGGACGCGCTTATAGACAAATTTGTGAGGCGCGTTGATTTTGGCTCGGCCCGCGTGCGTTTGCCCGAGCAAGAGCATGCGTTGGCTCGGATGAGCCTCGTAATTTTTTGGTCGTTTGCCGCGCGAAGCATTGAGCATGCGAGCAGCCTCGCTTGGTGTGGACACACCTGATGAGATGCGTAGGGCTTGAATTGAAAAGCTAACGTCTCATCCATGGCCTCATTGACAAAGTGCCTGTTAGAATGACGTTTAAAATACGTTCTATTTCCCCCAGATGCCGCCTCCACCGAACCGGCCGAACGACTTCTTCAACTTACACCACTACGGCGGTTGGGGCGCGCCGTGGGCCGGCCCCCCGCCGCACCCGGGTGCTGCTCCCCCCGCGCCGCCGCCGCCCGCGCCCCTGCCGCTGCACTACCCCAGCCAGGACCCCGCGCGGCTGGGCGCGCATGCGCATGCCAACACGCCACAAACGTAGACGCTGTGTTCATTCTTGTATCAAACTTGTAATAGGATAATAAAGTATTTGTAAGGAATTATTTAGTTTCTTTTATGTCAGACTAAGGTGAAACGCTCTCTAATGTTTCGCTCTGACTGAGCTATACCGGGAGTAACAAAAATAGTGTGGGAGGCCCAAATTTTGTATATCATATAAATATACACACGGCCCGGTCCGCCAGTTCTTTGCTTGAACTTGGCTGGACACGCTGCCGCGTGTCTTGATTTCGACCAGTTCCCTTGGGAAAAGTTGTTCTGTTTTATGAGTATCTTAACCTTCTTTCGGCTTGTTGTACCCTTTTTGTTACTCCCGGTATACTTTCCGATACTGAAAAGAAAACCAGCATGGACCACTAGTAAAATTTCAGTTCAACATGAACTTTTATTGAATCATGATCATGTTACTTAAAATGTAGTGAAATATCTGGCTAAGGCCCACGTTTGTATGTATTTACTTGGTAAAGACATTGTTAATTTGGTAATGATATTGTCAAAACCAAGATTTTCTTCTGTATGGCAGGCATGTTGAAAATTCATTAAGTAATTTTGTTTATACAATGTATGATAGTTATCTACATTATTTTTTCTTGACTTTGGCCTTTACCTTTTCCACACCTATTTTACAACTGGCTAATCTAAATACTACCTCAGTTGTATGTAACTGTAAATTGACAGAATTACTTTAGCTACACAGATAACTGTAATAAAAACTAAATTAAGTATTACAAAATCTTTTATTTTGCGCCTTAATTTATAAATATGCTATGACGATATAATTAATAAAACAAGATAAATCGTTTGAAACTATATTTATTATTATTAATCATAAGTTTATAACATGACTTACTTGTTACAAAACATTTTAAACATTTAGAATAATCTACATACCTTCACTCCCAATCGTGTGGGTAGGACGGTCTGATGATAATTTACAAATATACTAGGCCCATAAAGTGCCCAGTGTGATTTTAAAAGGACAAAAAGATAACCCTACAGAAAGACAATGTGATACAAAGAAAATAAATAGTAAGAAAGTGTCTAGCCACTTCGAAAATATAAAAAAACGATTTTAAACACAGAATATTTAGTTAATATTTATAAATTAAATGTAATGTAAAATGTAATTATTTATGAATCGTATGGCATTAACCGGCGACGTTGACGCCGGGTAATATTTACCCGAGGCGTTTTTAAAGGGGAATATATATTTTTCCTGGCGTCCATCTTACTCATCCGTCGGTATAGCTGGAGATACAACAACCCTCTGTTAAGCCCATTATTGACATCAGATTTGTGCCATTCGTGTAGAGAGATACAAGTGTTTAAATCCAAAACGGGTAAGTTCTACCCGGCGTCATTGTCGGTGTAGTGTGTTCATGACATATTTTTTGTTCGTGTTTTTGGTAACTTTTGTAGGTAATTTTGTTTATTATTTTAGTTTAGGTTACAAATGGCTTTTAGTCCCCAAGATCACATTTGTTTAGAAGATAAGACGATTATTTTCGAAAATAAAGCTAAATATCCTCCCAAAAATGATGTTTTACGAAATTTCACGATTTTCTAGCTGGTTTTTCTAGTATTTATAAAAGATAGATAAAAAGATGTTTTTGTCCTAAATCAATACCATATTTTATTAAATAACGTGTATAACAGTCTTTTCTTTCATTATTAATAAAAATATAATGTGAAATATAAATAAAAAGTTGAATTTATTGCAAAAAAATCGGGTAAAATTTACCCGATGTCATCGTCCGCGTAACTTTTTTCACGTCAATGGCGCCGGGTTAAATAAATATAAATCCCATACGATAAATAAATGTACAATTAATTACAGGGCTGTACTCAGCTCAGGCCATTAAATATTATTGTTTTTAGAAGCTGGTTCAGTTTTTCCAAAGCTGTTTCGTCGAGTGACTAGTTAAATATGCTTATATTCACTTACACTATTAGTTTTTACATAATTAACACTAAATCGAAGTCTTGTGCATCTAAAGATGATGACACTCGGCAAGAGGATCACACAGATGTAATCGAATCGAATATAAATATGTATAAGCTAGCTACAAATTAAATATGACCTTTAAATTATACTCAAAATTATTTGGTTTTAGATCTTGTTTCGCCAGATGATTGGTGGCCAAGTATAACAAATATATTGAATGGTTAAAACACCGAGACACTTACAATTCTCACTAACCACTAAATAAATGCTACGAATTATTTTTTTATCTTTTTAGATACGCGTCACTTCTCGACATATTGTACGGTCATCTCTTTTGTATTTTGGAATGCTTTTTGTTGATAAATATACAATTAAGAACGTCCTTTTATTTTATATTAAACTAATATTTAGCCAAAGTAATTCCAATAGAAAACATGTAAATATAAGCTCATTTTTAACGAAGGTATTTTAGAACTAGCATTACACTAAATAATTTACTGCGGTAATCTTAATTCAACATATCATACATTATTTTAAAATGCACAAACAAAACCGATTATAAAATGTTATGAATGATTCACAAGATAGCATTATATCCTATAAGTACATGTTAACCAGTATAAGATGTAATTATTATTATATTATTCTTGTCTTGACTCTTGTTTTACTCTGTTTGATTTGTCAATATGAAATGCTGCCTTGTGTCTCTAGCAACAAATGTTAGCAAACGTAAATAAATATGAACGATGATCTAACGAATGAAACGTACAAACGATCATTACACAGCCATAACAGTATCTAGCAGTAAAGCAGGTATTTTAGTTTTTTTTTTTATTCAAGTCAAGTTAAACATTCGTTTGGCCGAGGTCTGCGGTAGAGTCCATCCGCTATCATAGTGTCATGACCAGCCTAAGCGGAAGACCAAGTTACGCTGGTCGCGTAGTATCTAAGTATTGCGAACAGCGTGACTGGCCATGTCATGACACTATGATAGCGGGTGGACTTTACAATTATACATAGTAAAGAAAATACCAAATTCTCACGCGATGTAAAGGATAAACTATGAAGTAATTAATATCTCATATTGAAAAGGGAGTTATCTAATCTAATGTAGTTTGTTGTGAAGGTACTATAGTACGGCTCCTAAGCTGGAAGTATGGTCCCATCTGGCAGAAATCATGAAACTTGGCATGTGTGTAGCTTACATGTGTAAGCTTCAGGAAAAGAAGGGAAGCAAGTTGGACCCCCCCTGCTTCCCCCCTTTACCCCCCCTTTTACGTCCCAAATTTCAGTTATCTTTATTTTTCTCGGAAACGATTAAAGATAGGAGAAATTTGTCAAGGTAAGAAAAATTCCTTATAAAATTGTCTACATAATTGTTCTTGGGTAGATGTTGATAAAACTTATACTTTTCGAGTTATGCTTCTGGGAAACCCATAATTTTTTTGAAGGTGACTTCCAGCTCTGAATTAGCCATAACTACCATGTGATAGAATATTTTTTCAAACTTGCTATTGGCTTTTATTAGTTAGGTAGTCTTCAAAGGAAATCCGCAGAAACAACACTTCTATCACGCCTGTGGGGGTGGGGGGAGGGGGGCAAAGTTTATTTTTTCCGAGCTGAACTTGAGGACTTCTGACTCCTTAAGTAAATGTGACACGAGAAATTGAGTATCATTTTCGACTAAACCAAGGACGGAGTATTCATTTCTGGGACGCTTTTTGGTACATTTCATACAAAAATATAAATATATTAAGTGAAATTAGAAAAAAATATGTTTCGTTCTCATTCAAACTCTGTTTTCTTCATGACCTTGAGACATATTTATTAGATAATAACACATACTCGAAGACATACTCACCCTAATTATAAAACCATATTTTATTTTCGAAAATATTAGAAAATACCTAGCCTACAGAAGCCTAAATATTTTTACAAAGTTATGTTTGTAGCTGGAAAAATTTCAAATTCATAGATTTTGTATGCAAAAATAAGATTACCAACCGCAAACGTATATTTCTCAATTGTCGCTAAACCATTCCAGATAGGGAAATGCCCTTATAAGAAATGTTGTTTATACTGAAGAGTTGTTTATGCTGATATATAGAAATTGAAGATCTGGAGTACTTGATGTGGAACATCAACAGCCCAGCTAAACTATTCGAGATACTGTAATGTCTTCTTAAACATCAAGTACTCTAGATCCTCAATTTCTTTATTCCAATAAAAACTACCTTTCAGTATAAACAACATTCCTTATGAGGGCATTTCTCTATCTGGAATGGTTTAGCGACAATTGAGAAATATAAGTTTGCGGTTGGTAATTTTATTTTTGCATACAAAATCTATGAACTTGATATTTTTCCAGCTACAAACATAACTTTGTAAAAATATTTAGGCTTCCGTAGGCTAGGTATTTTCTAATATTTTCGAAAATAAAATATGGTTTTATAATTAGGGTGAGTATGTCTTCGAGTATGTGTTATTATCTAATAAATATGTCTCAAGGTCATGAAGAAAACAGAGTTTGAATGAGAACGAAACATATTTTTTTCTAATTTCACTTAATATATTTATATTTTTGTATGAAATGTACCAAAAAGCGTCCCAGAAATGAATACTCCGTCCTTGGTTTAGTCGAAAATGATACTCAATTTCTCGTGTCACATTTACTTAAGGAGTCAGAAGTCCTCAAGTTCAGCTCGGAAAAAATAAACTTTGCCCCCCTCCCCCCACCCCCACAGGCGTGATAGAAGTGTTGTTTCTGCGGATTTCCTTTGAAGACTACCTAACTAATAAAAGCCAATAGCAAGTTTGAAAAAATATTCTATCACATGGTAGTTATGGCTAATTCAGAGCTGGAAGTCACCTTCAAAAAAATTATGGGTTTCCCAGAAGCATAACTCGAAAAGTATAAGTTTTATCAACATCTACCCAAGAACAATTATGTAGACAATTTTATAAGGAATATTTCTTACCTTGACAAATTTCTCCTATCTTTAATCGTTTCCGAGAAAAATAAAGACAACTGAAATTTGGGACATAAAAGGGGGGGTAAAGGGGGGAAGCAGGGGGGGTCCAACTTGCTTCCCTTCTTTTCCCGAAGCTTACACATGTAAGCTACACACATGCCAAGTTTCATGATTTCTGCCAGATGGGACCATACCTCCATACAAACTGCCAATTAAGAACTCGGACTACTAAGGGATATTATGAAGTGGCATACTTATTTAATAAATAGAAAATTGACTATCTATTGAATAAAATATTATAGTAAAGTAGCTGTTGTGCAGTACCAAAAGCAATCCATAGTAATAAAACCAAAGTAAAATTTTTAACATAATATGTTATATTATAAATTAAAAACGCGTAGTACGACTGGCCAATAAATTTATACTATTAAAAAATATACAGCGGACATTAATGTTGATTATCTGGATATTGGTTTTATGTAATTAATTATGTTATATGGTAAGTGTTATTTTGTCAAGGTTTAACGATTTTTTTATCTGTTCGTAATCTAGCTGGACACTGAATAATTGCAACTAGATATGATAAATAACAGTCAAGTCTTCAATATGAATTAGATCAAACACCCGAGTAAACTACACATACACGCCAACCATTAAAACGATGAAAATATATAAATCTGAATACTTTAATATCAGAAAAAGCTTACAGTAAGTCGATTGACGATTTTCTTGTGTACTTTTCCGACGAGCATTCCTATGTCCGTTTCGATATCTCCATATTATCTCCTGGAACAAATATTTTTATTTTTAAATTTTATCAAATTATTTTTCAACCAAATAGGTAACCGTTTTATTATCTCATGCTGACATTCTCCATGTCCTTTAAAAAGGACATTAAAATAGTCATGCACATAAATATATAGGGTGTAATTTTATTAGTGGCGGATCCGTTAAGGGTGTGTTCTGTCAATGAAACTGATCAACTTTCCCCAAGGAACATAGGTCAAAATATGAAAAAAATTGGCCCTCCCATACAAATTGACCCGGCCGGCCAACACACTTAGTTATAGGTGACCAAAATTTTTTTTCGTATTTCGACCTATGTTCCTTGGGGAAATATAACTTTTAAAGCACTCGCGATTACTTTCACACATAATAATTACTTTAACGGGTCTTATCGCGATAGTTTTTTAGGTAAATAAGCAATTTACCTGGAAACGTCACTATTACTCCAGAGTGGTGAGGGAGGCAATAGAAATCAAAAAGAACCCCAATAATTTCAATCGGGAGGACGGATTTAAATTGTCTACAACATGGAGTCCGGTAATAGACAAAATAAAAACGCGCGATTCACCATCGGACCGATCGTCGGACATTGTGAGTGTTGTGTGCCGGCCTAATGTGTAATGTTTACAAACAATTTAAATTATTAAGACAATATGTGGGTAGCAGAAAATCTAGTTGCCCACCGCCCTGATGACAACTCGCTGCTACTTCAGTCTGCTCGCGACCACGACTGGTGAAACCCAGTCGAAACGTCGAGTTTCCAGGTAAATTGCTTATTTACCTAAAAAACTATCGCGATAAGACCCGTTAAAGTAATTATTATGTGTCCTTGGGGAAAGTTGTTCAGTTTCATTGACAGAGCTCACCCTTAACGGCTCCGCCACTAATAAAATTGCATCCTATATAAGTTCCAATTTCGTATAAAACCATGCTTAAAATATTTCAAACCGTATATCACTTATCTCAAACAATATTCGACATACTTTCATGCATCTCAGCAAGGATACACTCGGAAAGTTTTGTGCTGTATTCACTCATTTATCAGAAATCTACTTTTGTTTTTATAACCCTTCGGTTTCACTCAAGCAGGAAAGAATGAATAATGATCTTGCATTACGTAATTAAAGTTAGTCGACCAAAGATTCTATCTACACTACAGGTGCATTTTCGTGCGATATTTGTAATCAGAGTGCAGCTTTTTTTACTTGTAATCGAATGCCATACTTCCGAACATTATAAGCTCTTATTATCACTACAAGTTCGACAAAATGGCATGCTATCGGAAGTAACAAAAAGGGTATAAACAAGCCAAAAGAAGGTCAAGGTACTCATGAAACTGGACAACTTTCCCCGTGGAACATGGGTCAAAATATGAAAAAAAAATCGACTTCCCATAGTGAATCAAACAGCTGATTGGCGATTTAATATGTGAAGACCAAATTTTTTCATTGAAAACCATATTTAAAACACTTCCCGTGTTAGGTTCACAATTTTAGAAAAACCGGCCAAGAACGTGTCAGATACTCTCACAAATAGGGTTTCGTAGTCAAAGTTTACAGCGGTACAAAGTTAATTTTGTTGCTGGTTTGTTTGCAGCTGTATGGTTACGACTTACGAAACCCTAAAAACTTGCTAAATTTTACACCGCAGCGCAGGTAGGAATTAGTTGCAAAGCTATTCCGGTTGAAGGAGCCTTGCCACGCGTTAGTGGCCAAGATACTTGTTTTTAGGGTTTCGTAGTCTACTAGAAACCCTTATAGTTTCGTCATGTCTGTCTGTCTGTCTGTCTGTCTGTCTGTCTGTATGCCGCGCTTTCATATCTTCGTCAGTTTTAGAGCTATCGACATGAAATTTGGTGAGAAGATAGATCGTGTTGACCCAAATATAGAAATGTTAAGAAAAAAATATTTTAAATGTTTTTTGGACCCCCTCCCATACAAGTGAAAGGGGGGCAAAAATATTTTTTTTCTTCTGTAATATTAAGTATGGTATCGTTGAATAGGTCTTTTAAAACTAAGGTGAGGTTTCTTTGAAACAAAGTCACTAAAATGTTTCTGTCACGAGATATTTGCTTTTAAAAAGGGCGTTTTTGACCCATAATTTGTTCCAGCTGTAACTTCTAAAGTATAAACGCAAAAAATTTGAAATAAATATGGAATATAGCTTACAATCTGAAATTACAATGAAAACTATAACGGATATCGTACCCTTAAAGGTTTTAGAAAAAAATGAGTTTTTCTATTTGCGGTTGGTCATCATACTGCTGCTAACAAACCAGCAACAAAATTAAGTTTGTAATGCTGAAAAACCTGATATTTAAACGTTGACTACGAAACCCTATTTGTGGGCGTGTCTGACACGCTCTTGGCCGGTTTTTTTTCTCATATTTCGACCCATGCACCATAGGGAAAGATGTCCAGTTTCATGAGTTCCTTGACCTACTTCCGGCTTGTTATATCCTTTCCTGTATAAAAGCGTGTGGTTAGTAGTGGGGCGTGGCATGCTCACCGCTGTGTGGCGGCTGCTAGTACCGGTTGTTGGCTATCTGCGCGTTGGAGGCGGCGGTCTGCAAGCGTGTGGTTAGTAGTGGGGCGTGGCATGCTCACCGCTGTGTGGCGGCTGCTAGTACCGGTTGTTGGCTATCTGCGCGTTGGAGGCGGCGGTCTGCAAGCGTGTGGTTAGTAGTGGGGCGTGGCATGCTCACCGCTGTGTGGCGGCTGCTAGTACCGGTTGTTGGCTATCTGCGCGTTGGAGGCGGCGGTCTGCAAGCGTGTGGTTAGTAGTGGGGCGTGGCATGCTCACCGCTGTGTGGCGGCTGCTAGTACCGGTTGTTGGCTATCTGCGCGTTGGAGGCGGCGGTCTGCAAGCGTGTGGTTAGTAGTGGGGCGTGGCATGCTCACCGCTGTGTGGCGGCTGCTAGTACCGGTTGTTGGCTATCTGCGCGTTGGAGGCGGCGGTCTGCAAGCGTGTGGTTAGTAGTGGGGCGTGGCATGCTCACCGCTGTGTGGCGGCTGCTAGTACCGGTTGTTGGCTATCTGCGCGTTGGAGGCGGCGGTCTGCAAGCGTGTGGTTAGTAGTGGGGCGTGGCATGCTCACCGCTGTGTGGCGGCTGCTAGTACCGGTTGTTGGCTATCTGCGCGTTGGAGGCGGCGGTCTGCAAGCGTGTGGTTAGTAGTGGGGCGTGGCATGCTCACCGCTGTGTGGCGGCTGCTAGTACCGGTTGTTGGCTATCTGCGCGTTGGAGGCGGCGGTCTGCAAGCGTGTGGTTAGTAGTGGGGCGTGGCATGCTCACCGCTGTGTGGCGGCTGCTAGTACCGGTTGTTGGCTATCTGCGCGTTGGAGGCGGCGGTCTGCAAGCGTGTGGTTAGTAGTGGGGCGTGGCATGCTCACCGCTGTGTGGCGGCTGCTAGTACCGGTTGTTGGCTATCTGCGCGTTGGAGGCGGCAGTCTGCAAGCGTGTGGTTAGTAGTGGGGCGTGGCATGCTCACCGCTGTGTGGCGGCTGCTAGTACCGGTTGTTGGCTATCTGCGCGTTGGAGGCGGCGGTCTGCAAGCGTGTGGTTAGTAGTGGGGCGTGGCATGCTCACCGCTGTGTGGCGGCTGCTAGTACCGGTTGTTGGCTATCTGCGCGTTGGAGGCGGCGGTCTGCAAGCGTGTGGTTAGTAGTGGGGCGTGGCATGCTCACCGCTGTGTGGCGGCTGCTAGTACCGGTTGTTGGCTATCTGCGCGTTGACGGCGGCGGCGGCTGCGTTGGAGGCGGCGGTCTGCACGTGCTGGTTGCGGAGGATCTCTGTCGTGAACTCGGCCTGCGCCTTGGCCAAAGACGCGCCCGTCGACCGGTAGATGCGGTGCACCTGCAATGGAGAATTTATGTTAACAGACGTTTTTTTACATTTAATTTAGAAAATAACTACTTAGATTGCTGCTGTACTAGTCATTACTTTCGGAAGCACGTTTTTTCACGAAACACTCGCATTTATTTTTCATTTGAGTACACTTGTTAAACGACTATGAGCTTTTATTTACAGACTTGTTCTTTTGCCAAAGCTTGGATATAATCAAGGGTGCCACACACCGCCTCCGTACTCCGTATGCATGCGCGTATCATACTGGTTGTAATGTATCGGATTGTATGAAAGCGATGCCACGATGGGCCGTGTCTTATACGTGTCCGATACATTACAACGTCACAGTTACGCACGTGATGACGTGCACGTCACACATACGGAGACGTTATGTGGCGCCCTTTCATCATACAGTAATGAGGATTGCCTATTAAAAATTGGATTTATAGATATACATTAGCTATGAATGGTTAGTATGTTAGCTACAGCAAACACGACAAAATTCATAGCAAGTTATATACTTTAGACAAAAATATAGGGCTTCTAGTTTCTTTTATTACCTTAGCCATGAGTAGCACGTTAGCTACAGCTGACACGATGAATCCTATAGCAATGAACTAAATTATTGTGTCCATTATAAAGGACATTGGGCTTATAGACGTACCTTAGCCATGAGTAGCACGTTAGCTACAGCTGACACGATGAATCCTATAGCAATGAACAGTGTGAAGATAAATGTCAGAAGACAACTAAATTATTGTGTCCATTATAAAAGACATTGGGCTTATAGACGTACCTTAGCCATGAGTAGTACGTTAGCTACAGCTGATACGATGAATCCTAAAGCAATGAACTAAATTATTGTGTACTTTATAAATGACATTGGGCTTATAGACGTACCTTAGCCATGAGTAGCACGTTAGCTACAGCTGATACGATGAATCCTATAGCAATGAACTAAATTATTGTGTCCATTACAAAGGACATTGGGCTTATAGACGTACCTTAGCCATGAGTAGCACGTTAGCTACAGCTGACACGATGAATCCTATAGCAATGAACTAAATTATTGTGTCCATTATAAAGGACATTGGGCGTATAGACGTACCTTAGCCATAAGTAGCACGTTAGCTACAGCTGATACGATGAATCCTATAGCAATGAACTAAATTATTGTGTCCATTACAAAGGACATTGGGCTTATAGACGTACCTTAGCCATGAGTAGCACGTTAGCTACAGCTGACACGATGAATCCTATAGCAATGAACTAAATTATTGTGTCCATTATAAAGGACATTGGGCTTATAGACGTACCTTAGCCATTTGTAGCACGTTAGCTACAGCTGACACGATGAATCCTATAGCAATGAACTAAATTATTGTGTCCATTATAAAGGACATTGGGCTTATAGACGTACCTTAGCCATGAGTAGCACGTTAGCTACAGCTGATACGATGAATCCTATAGCAATGAACTAAGTTATTGTGTCCATTATTATTTATTATTGTGTCCATTATAAAAGACATTGGGCTTATAGATGTACCTTAGCCATGAGTAGCACGTTAGCTACAGCTGACACGATGAATCCTATAGCAATGAACTAAATAATTGTGTCCATTATTATTTATTATTGTGTCCATTATAAAAGACATTGGGCTTATAGATGTACCTTAGCCATGAGTAGCACGTTAGCTACAGCTGACACGATGAATCCTATAGCAATGAACTAAATTATTGTGTCCATTATAAAGGACATTGGGCTTATAGACGTACCTTAGCCATGAGTAGCACGTTAGCTACAGCTGATACGATGAATCCTATAGCAATGAACTAAGTTATTGTGTCCATTATTATTTATTATTGTGTCCATTATAAAAGACATTGGGCTTATAGACGTACCTTAGCCATGAGTAGCACGTTAGCTACAGCTGACACGATGAATCCTATAGCAATGAACTAAATAATTGTGTCCATTATTATTTATTATTGTGTCCATTATAAAAGACATTGGGCTTATAGATGTACCTTAGCCATGAGTAGCACGTTAGCTACAGCTGATACGATAAATCCTATAGCAATGAACAATAAGAAAACTAAATTATTGTGTCCATTATAAAAGACATTGGGCTTATAGACGTACCTTAGCCATGAGTAGCACGTTAGCTACAGCTGATACGATGAATCCTATAGCAATGAACTAAATTATTGTGTCCATTATTATTTATTATTGTGTCCATTATAAAAGACATTGGGCTTATAGATGTACCTTAGCCATGAGTAGCACGTTAGCTACAGTTGATACGATAAATCCTATAGCAATGAACAATAAGAAAACTAAATTATTGTGTCCATTATAAAAGACATTGGGCTTATAGACGTACCTTAGCCATGAGTAGCACGTTAGCTACAGCTGACACGATGAATCCTATAGCAATGAACTAAATTATTGTGTCCATTATTATTTATTATTGTGTCCATTATAAAAGACATTGGGCTTATAGATGTACCTTAGCCATGAGTAGCACGTTAGCTACAGTTGATACGATAAATCCTATAGCAATGAACAATAAGAAAACTAAATTATTGTGTCCATTATAAAAGACATTGGGCTTATAGACGTACCTTAGCCATGAGTAGCACGTTAGCTACAGCTGATACGATGAATCCTATAGCAATGAACTAAATTATTGTGTCCATTATAAAGGACATTGGGCTTATAGACGTACCTTAGCCATGAGTAGCACGTTAGCTACAGCTGACACGATGAATCCTATAGCAGTGAACTAAATTATTGTGTCCATTATAAATGACATTGGGCTTATAGACGTACCTTACTAGTGTAATAATAAGTCTTGATGGAGGTCAAAAGACAACTATTGTGTCCATTATAAATGACATTGGGCTTATAGACGTACCTTAGCCATGAGTAGCACGTTAGCTACAGCTGACACGATGAATCCTATAGCAATGAACTAAATTATTGTGTCCATTATAAAGGACATTGGGCTTATAGACGTACCTTAGCCATGAGTAGCACGTTAGCTACAGCTGACACAATGAATCCTATAGCAATGAACTAAATTATTGTGTCCATTATAAAGGACATTGGGCTTATAGACGTACCTTAGCCATGAGTAGCACGTTAGCTACAGCTGACACGATGAATCCTATAGCAATGAACTAAATTATTGTGTCCATTATTATTTATTATTGTGTCCATTATAAAAGACATTGGGCTTATAGATGTACCTTAGCCATGAGTAGCACGTTAGCTACAGCTGATACGATAAATCCTATAGCAATGAACAATAAGAAAACTAAATTATTGTGTCCATTATAAAAGACATTGGGCTTATAGACGTACCTTAGCCATGAGTAGCACGTTAGCTACAGCTGACACGATGAATCCTATAGCAATGAACTAAATTATTGTGTCCATTATTATTTATTATTGTGTCCATTATAAAAGACATTGGGCTTATAGATGTACCTTAGCCATGAGTAGCACGTTAGCTACAGCTGATACGATAAATCCTATAGCAATGAACAATAAGAAAACTAAATTATTGTGTCCATTATAAAAGACATTGGGCTTATAGACGTACCTTAGCCATGAGTAGCACGTTAGCTACAGCTGATACGATGAATCCTATAGCAATGAACTAAATTATTGTGTCCATTATAAAGGACATTGGGCTTATAGACGTACCTTAGCCATGAGTAGCACGTTAGCTACAGCTGACACGATGAATCCTATAGCAGTGAACTAAATTATTGTGTCCATTATAAATGACATTGGGCTTATAGACGTACCTTACTAGTGTAATAATAAGTCTTGATGGAGGTCAAAAGACAACTATTGTGTCCATTATAAATGACATTGGGCTTATAGACGTACCTTAGCCATGAGTAGCACGTTAGCTACAGCTGATACGATGAATCCTATAGCAATGAACTAAATTATTGTGTCCATTATAAAGGACATTGGGCTTATAGACGTACCTTAGCCATGAGTAGCACGTTAGCTACAGCTGACACGATGAATCCTATAGCAATGAACTAAATTATTGTGTCCATTATAAAGGACATTGGGCTTATAGACGTACCTTAGCTATAAGTAGCACGTTAGCTACAGCTGACACGATGAATCCTATAGCAATGAACTAAATTATTGTGTCCATTATAAAGGACATTGGGCTTATAGACGTACCTTAGCCATGAGTAGCACGTTAGCTACAGCTGACACGATGAATCCTATAGCAGTGAACTAAATTATTGTGTCCATTATAAATGACATTGGGCTTATAGACGTACCTTACTAGTGTAATAATAAGTCTTGATGGAGGTCAAAAGACAACTATTGTGTCCATTATAAATGACATTGGGCTTATAGACGTACCTTAGCCATGAGTAGCACGTTAGCTACAGCTGATACGATGAATCCTATAGCAATGAACTAAATTATTGTGTCCATTATAAAGGACATTGGGCTTATAGACGTACCTTAGCCATGAGTAGCACGTTAGCTACAGCTGACACGATGAATCCTATAGCAATGAACTAAATTATTGTGTCCATTATAAAGGACATTGGGCTTATAGACGTACCTTAGCTATAAGTAGCACGTTAGCTACAGCTGACACGATGAATCCTATAGCAATGAACTAAATTATTGTGTCCATTATAAAGGACATTGGGCTTATAGACGTACCTTAGCCATGAGTAGCACGTTAGCTACAGCTGACACGATGAATCCTATAGCAATGAACTAAATTATTGTGTCCATTATAAAGGACATTGGGCTTATAGACGTACCT
This sequence comes from Phthorimaea operculella, assembly GCA_024500475.1. NCBI lineage: Eukaryota > Metazoa > Arthropoda > Insecta > Lepidoptera > Gelechiidae > Phthorimaea > Phthorimaea operculella. The sequence goes on along the minus strand of JANFCV010000002.1, from coordinate 3,327,158 downwards.
TAGCCATGAGTAGCACGTTAGCTACAGCTGACACGATGAATCCTATAGCAATGAACTAAATTATTGTGTCCATTATTATTTATTATTGTGTCCATTATAAAAGACATTGGGCTTATAGATGTACCTTAGCCATGAGTAGCACGTTAGCTACAGCTGATACGATAAATCCTATAGCAATGAACAATAAGAAAACTAAATTATTGTGTCCATTATAAAAGACATTGGGCTTATAGACGTACCTTAGCCATGAGTAGCACGTTAGCTACAGCTGATACGATGAATCCTATAGCAATGAACTAAATTATTGTGTCCATTATAAAGGACATTGGGCTTATAGACGTACCTTAGCCATGAGTAGCACGTTAGCTACAGCTGACACGATGAATCCTATAGCAGTGAACTAAATTATTGTGTCCATTATAAATGACATTGGGCTTATAGACGTACCTTACTAGTGTAATAATAAGTCTTGATGGAGGTCAAAAGACAACTATTGTGTCCATTATAAATGACATTGGGCTTATAGACGTACCTTAGCCATGAGTAGCACGTTAGCTACAGCTGATACGATGAATCCTATAGCAATGAACTAAATTATTGTGTCCATTATAAAGGACATTGGGCTTATAGACGTACCTTAGCCATAAGTAGCACGTTAGCTACAGCTGACACGATGAATCCTATAGCAATGAACAGCGTGATGATGCCCACTGCGATACTAGAGTTGAATGTCTTGATGGAGGTCAGAAGACCGCTGGAAATAAACAAACAATTATTATTTTTATACAGGGTTATTTTTTAGTCAGTGTGCAAACTTTGCAGGATGTTTCTTCTCGTGATTCTGAACAACTTTTACTATGGGGCCACCTGCGAAATATAAAAAAATTTTTGGTTGTTCCATACATTTTTGCCGAGTAGGTATGAATTTTTCTATAGAACATCCAAATTTTTTTTTGCGAATTCGCAGGTGGTCCCATAATAAAAGTTGTTCAGAATCACGAGTAGAAACACCCTGCAAAGTTTGCGCACTGACTAAAAAATAACCCAGTATGTCAGTGTGAAGTGACTGCTTAGCATCACCCCATTTTTCTAAGGACAGGCAGCCACATCATATGACGTGAGTAAGGCATCTTACACAGTACTTGCGAATCCGCGTCCGAAGCGTAGTTGTTCTTTTTCAGTGGGACACCGAGTCGTTAAACGACCCGATGAACCCTAGTGTCACAGTTTTTCAAACGCCTACAAGTAGCAGGCCTCTGACATATTTTTGTGACGATCGCCGCCGTCTAAGTTATCTTATCATAGACAGCATCGGGGACCGACGGCTTAACGTGCCCTCCGAAGCACGGAACCATCTTGCATTCGGATAATCAGGTGGTTCAGCCTGTAATGTCTTAACCAGGCTGGGAACAAGTTCACAATATTAACTTTGTGAAGTGTCCCACCGGGAATCGAACCCGAAACCTTCAGCGTCACAGGAAGTCGCACTACCACTGTACCACTTTACGGGTATTTTGAAGTGCCGTGTAAAAAATCAATAAGTGTTCTATTCCCACTTCGATAGATCTGTGCCGCCACATGACAGCGGATAATACAGTATCATGTTACTCGCATGTAACCCAGGCAGACAGAGATCGAATTACCCGTGACTTTTTTACCCTTAGGCAAATGTACCTACGTATTTTCTGTCTTGGTTTCTTATTTATTTAACCGTTTATTGTATACAGTCAAATACAAAAACATAACATTAAAACAATACACCACAGGTCAACTTGTTTCTAAAAAGAAATCTCTTCCAGCAGAACTATCTTAGTGCGTCATAAGTCTATCAGATCAGTTTATTACTATGCTATGGTTAAGTCCCAGCCAGTGTAGTATGATTTCGTCGTTTTATTTTATTTATCTTTAACTCCATACCACATGAGAAATGTAAATAAGCCATAGAAGGTGGGATTTTCTAGACCCCGAATTCAAACTAAACTTGTTGAAATTTGAAGTCCCACATAAGTTTTCTAAATGTTTTACAGAACATTGATAATATTTCTATCTAATTCATGTGCTAAATTGAATATAATTCAGTATTTTTTGAGTAATTACAAGATAACGTAAACAAGTCGATTTGAAAACTTTATAGCTTATCTAACATTGATAGTATTTTTATATAAATTTAATAAATTGAAAATAATTTAGTATATTTGAGTAATTACAAGATAACGTAAACAATACCCCAACTCGCATGCTGAGTGTATTTCTTACCAAAATCCACCCTCAGGGATGCCGATGGCCTGGACGACGGAGATGATGATTTGAAAAAGGAAGATGAAGAAGAATACCATGAAGTTGAACGAAGAATCGCTCCTAAACGCCTGCAGACAAACAAAATAACATATTACAGTATGTAGACAGAGTTGTTGCTCATTAATTCAGTTGTTTCGTTTCTAGATAAATCAATTATTAGAGGTTAGAATTGCTCCTACAGGAAAAGGAATTTCTAAAATCAATCATCTTCCGTTACCGCAATTATAATTGGACATGGTCCATCTGGCTGGAGGGGCGACCAGCGCTATACTTGCCGAGGGCTCAGGCCACCGACAATGGGGTCTATAATCCAAACTATGTGTCTTACTTTGATCTTCTGGAGCCCTTCCAGCTTAAACTTTCGTTATAGCCCCTGATTCTCTTTTAAGAAACCTATGTAAAGGGAATGAGATTGTATTTTAATTTGGCAACAGTTTTCAGCCTCACCTTATAAATAGGTCTGTACCAGCAAACGAAACTGAACGGCGTGAGTAGAACGAAGTAGAGTATGGACAGTCCGAACGGGTTGAAGCCGAGCCCCGCGAACATTATAGCCCTCTATAATAGTTACTGTAACAGATATTATCCCCATAGCTTTTTAGTTTTTAGGTAAACTAAGGCTTGACTAGCGTGGTGTGCAAAATCATGGAGAAAGTTCTAGTCCGACATATAAGAGCCTTCCTCGATAAACACAGCATAATCAGCGATCAGCAGCACGGCTTTTGCCCTCACCGCTCTACAGTGTCAAACTTACTGTCTTGCTTGGAATCTTGGACCAATAGTTTCAATAAGAGAGAGCCTGTTGATGTAATATATCTTGACTATGAAAAGGCCTTTGACAAAGTCCCAACTACAAGGCTTCTGCAAAAGCTGGAACACATAGGGATTCGAGGAAAACTGCTAAATTGGATCGAGGCCTTCCTGCGCAATAGAACACTAAGAGTCAGAATTGGTGATACTATGTCAGAGGAGCGTGAAATAGACAGCGGCGTGCCACAGGGCTCAGTACTGGGTCCAGTTCTGTATATTATCTATACATTTGACCTACCTCACTGCCTGAAATGTAATGTTAGCATTTTCGCTGACGATACAAAGATCTTTGCTAACCCACTCACTGACTACGACAGCCTACAAAGAGACCTGGATACCATAGCAAACTGGTCAAAGGAATGGCTCATTAATCTTAATGCTGATAAGTGTACCATACTTCATATAGGCAACAAAAATCCTCAATTGTCATACAAGCTGAATGGTGTAGAACTGCGAGCAGTCAAAGAGCAAACTGACCTGGGAGTTATCATTAAAGACAACCTAAAGTGGGAGGATCACATCACCACAATCACAAAAAGAGCGAATAGTTTCATCTATTTAATAAGAAAAGCCTTTGGAATCCTTACTCCAGACATGATGCTTAACATACATAAGACCTACATAAGACCATTACTGGAATATGCTTTTCAAGTTTGGAGTCCCTACTTTGTCAAGGACATTGAACTTTTGGAGAAAGTACAGCGCAGATTCACCAAAATACCAAGACAACTAAAGAGACTACCATACGACGAAAGACTAGAAGCATTGAAACTAAGCACTCTAAAAGAGCGAAGAGACCGAGGAGATCTCATAGAAACTTACAAGATCTTAAATGGGCACTACAACCTCCAAAACTTCCAATCTATGCTCAAGAAGGATATCAACACCCGTCTAAGAGGCCATCACCTAAAACTAGAAACTTGTGCTTCACAAAATCTTCCTCATAAACACTTCTTCGCAAATAGAGTTGTCAATGAATGGAATAAGCTACCAGAAGATGTAGTCTCAGCACCAAACATCAACATATTCAAGAATAGACTCGATGAACATAAAAAACAAATCAAAATAAAACAAATGAAAACTTACTATAAATAACTGGATACAGGCATTATCAGTCGTACATCGACTGCCTGCCTGCTCAAGAATAATAATAATAATAAATAGGCGATTTACCTGGAAACCCGTTAAAGTAACTATTATGTATGAAAGTAATCGCGAGTGCTTTAAAAGTTATATTATAGCCATCGTGCCCAGCGCGCAAAGTATGTATACTCTCACCTTATAAATAGGTCTGTACCAGCAGACGAAGCTGAACGGCGTGAGTAGTACGAAGTAGAGTATGGAGAGTCCGAACGGGTTGAAGCCGAGCCCCGCGAACATTATAGCAGTCGTGCCCAGCATGTTCCTAGCGTGCCCAGCATGTTCCTAGCGTGCCCAGCATGTACACACTGGTTCACAAAAGAAGGGGACCCGAAATGGCAACATTATTGTTGACATCTTGCAAATGTCATGTAATATGAAAAAGACGCAAACAATAATATTGCTAGTTTGGGTCCCCTTCTTTTGTGAACTAGGTTAAATACACTCACCTTATAAATAGGTCTGTACCAGCAAACGAAGCTGAACGGCGTGAGTAGTACGAAGTAGAGTATGGAGAGTCCGAACGGGTTGAAGCCGAGCCCCGCGAACATTATAGCCATCGTGCCCAGCATATATACACTCACCTTATAAATAGGTCTGTACCAGCAAATGAAGCTGAACGGCGTGAGTAGTACGAAGTAGAGTATGGAGAGTCCGAACGGGTTGAAGCCGAGCCCCGCGAACATTATAGCCACCGTGCCCAGCATGTTCCCAGCGTGACCATAATGTATAGCCTCACCTTATAAATAGGTCTGTACCAGCAGACGAAGCTGAACGGCGTGAGTAGTACGAAGTAGAGTATGGAGAGTCCGAACGGGTTGAATCCGAGCCCCGCGAACATTATAGCCATCGTGCCCAACATGTTACCAGCGTGCCGAACATGTAGAGTATGGAGAGGCCGAACGGGTTGAATCCGAGCCCCGCGAACATTATAGCCATCTATAATAGTTACTGTAACGGGTCTTATCGCGATAGTTTTTAGGTAAATAAGCGATTTACCTGGAAACCCGTTAAAGTAACTATTAGTAAGTAGTTATATTATAGCCATCGTGCCCAGCGTGCCCAGCATGTATAGACTCACCTTATAAATAGGTCTGTACCAGCAGACGAAGCTGAACGGCGTGAGTAGTACGAAGTAGAGTATGGAGAGGCCGAACGGGTTGAAGCCGAGCCCCGCGAACATTATAGCCACCGTGCCCAGCATGTTACTAGATTGCCCAGTATGTATAGACTCACCTTATAAATAGGTCTGTACCAGCTAGGGTTTGCATTATCCGTTAATTTTTACTATCTGGATAATTCGGATAATTTATTTGCAAATATCCGGATATCCGAATATCCGGATAAAACAAATATTTTACAAAAGATGGTTAAATTCGTTGCATTTCTTTTTAAAATATATTCTAATAATTATAAACGCAAATAAAAAATCTGCATTAAAATATTACAATCGAAACAGTAACTCTTTTACGGCTTACCCGAAAAAATGATCATTATTGGATTTAGCACAGAGATTGCTACCATATTGGAGATGGACAAGTTCTTTATTTTTCAGTACTTGAGACTTATTAGATCTTGATACAGACCTCCAGGTGATTACCTAGGTCTTTAAATGCAGAAATAGTTTTTGCTGGTTTATAGAAAAGGCATCGGAGCCTAAAGAACTCGATGTGGAACAACCGCTCAACTATATGAGATAAGGAAAGAACTTTATTGCAGTTTTTTTCATCATGAAGGTCTGCTTCAATTCGCACAAAAAACGTTGAGGCTCTGGAATACCTGATGTGGAACACCAGGCGCCCAGCTAAACAAATGAGAAACGCAAATAACTCTATAACAAAAGCTGTTTAGCACGATGAGCTGCTTTTGCTAGCATGTAAACATGAAGGATCTTGGTTGCTTGATATGGAACATATCTAAACTATAAGACATAAAAAAAGCTTAACAGCAACAGTTGTTTAGTATGATGAGCTGCGTCTGGTGGCACAAAGTCGTCGAGGGTCTATAGTGGGCAAGTAAACCATAATAAAAGTTGTTTAGTATGATTACGAACTACTATTGCTGGTACATATGAATCAAGGGTTTGAACCGTGATTCCCAGCTATCATAATTATTTGCATCTATTATGAGAGCACCTGCATCACAGAAATGCTAAAATGCTTATCTTCTACGGAATGGGTCGACAAACAACCCATTGCTTAAAGAAATGCTGTTTCAATTCAAAAACAGTAACATGAAAATAAATATATCCTTACATTGCCGGTTAGAGCCATAAATAAATAGTACATTACGTCACAGGCCGAGTATATAGCAATTTCTGGTCTCGTTTACTTCCAAAGTAAACGAGACCAGAAATTGTTATTTCGGCCGAGGTTTGTATAGTGCTTTTCTCCGATTTGCAAGGAAACAAATATTTAAATCGTGATAAAATTGACACTTTGTAACTTTTAAAGTTCGCAAAGCGTTGGCGCTGGTTTTGCTTACGTTCCGTTTCATAAAGATTGCGCGGGAAATTCACATTCAACCTTCAAACTTCAAACAAATTGTGTTCCATAAAACACCTAATCACGAAAATGTGAAGTTTAAGAACCCTTTTATTACCGGCCTAGTCCGGCAATTTCTATTACAGTCCTCTGCGCCTTGACAACATAAATGAGCCCATTGACGTATTCTTTTTTTAAAGTAATGAAGCTATTTCCGAGCAAATTGGAGAAAAATATTTTTCAGTCAATGTCTTAGTTTTATGAGATTATTTACAATATTTTCGATGCAAATAAATCCGGCAAAAATGCAAAAAAAGTTATTCATAATAATTTGATGAAATAGTATTAATTTCTGGCATCATTTGGTTAAAATAACTCCTCCAAAGTAATAACTGAATTATCCGGATATCCGAATTCCGGATTTAAAATGTGACGGATATCCGGATAAAACGGATATCCGAATATCCGGATTGCAAACCCTAGACCAGCAGACGAAGCTGAACGGCGTGAGTAGTACGATTTACGAAGTAGAGTATGGAGAGGCCGAACGGGTTGACTCCGAGCCCCGCGAACATTATAGCAGTCGTGCCCAGCATGTTCCTAGCGTGCCCAGCATGTTCCATGCGTGCCCAGCATGTATACACTCACCTTATAAATAGGCCTGTACCAGCAGACGAAGCTGAACGGCGTGAGTAGTACGAAGTAGAGTATGGAGAGGCCGAACGGGTTGAATCCGAGCCCCGCGAACATTATAGCCATCGTGCCCAGCATGTTCCTAGCGTGCCCAACATGTTACCAGATTGCCCAGTATGTATAGACTCACCTTATAAATAGGCCTGTACCAGCACACGAAGCTGAACGGCGTGAGTAGTACGAAGTAGAGTATGGAGAGTCTGAACGGGTTGAAGCCGAGCCCCGCGAACATTATAGCCATCGTGCCCAGCATGTTCCTAGTGTGCCCAGCATGTTTCTAGCGTGCCTAGCATGTATACACTCACCTTATATATAGGTCTGTACCACAGACCTACTAAACCTATGGACTGGCTGTACCCTCTGAATGTGCGTGAATGTCAAACAATGTTGGACTCATAAAATGGCGGATTTTTGTAGGGTTGTAATCATTTTGGACCCAAAAATCGGTATCGATAGTCGGTAACTGCCTACGAACGATCCAATTATGCAATTTGGGTTACGATTTGACGTCATTCCCAAAGAGGGTTGACGTCAGGTAGGCGGCCGGTCATAAAACATAGCCAAATCCTTTTGCAACATGATTTTGTGTTCATACAAAACATGTTGCGCCGACCCCAAGTAATTGGGTAGGAAGATGATGATGGTTACGACGGGCATTATGCCTACGCTGTTGTGATATTTTTTGTGTACCTACCTTACTACTGTATTATGCTTATTTTCATAATACTTAACTGCTTTTTGTGTGTAGTAAATAAATGGTTAAAAAGAAAAACAAGTTGTCGGGGTAAACATTTATGATAATAATAATCAATCAAAAACCAAACATAATAATTTAAACATAATTTAGGTATTTGTTTTGTTAACACAGGTTGAATTTCTTGTGCTTTTTTTTTCGCCCGTGACCACTGTTGAGAGCAGTCGTGTTATCGGTTAACTAAAATATCGCTTAATTCTCAGAATCTTATTTCAACTTTAGTGCAGTGCCTATAAGGATAACTTTACGTTGCAGTGATTAAACTTTTATTAATTCGTGAACTCAAGCAACCGTACGGACGGAACTGGGCGTATTACGTCGCTCTCACTCTAACATCGCTGAGACGCTGAGAGGCGACGACGACGTTGCACGCGATTATCGGACAGGTGCATTCGTGTGCGTGTTTTCGTATCTGTGCGCGCTTCTTGCCGTTGGGATCGTACGGTGGCAACTTGTTTGCATAAGGAGGTAGTAAGCAAAATGAATGAGAACAACGCTGTTTCACCTACTTCTATAGAAAAAGCTAACTCCTGCTCGGATCTTTCCAATTTTAATGTGGATGACAACATAAACCTCGCTCGACGTAACTTCAAACGCAAGAACCCAGACGACGATATGGAATCGCTGTTCAAAAACTTTACAGCCGAAATATCAGCGAAGTTGGAGGTATTCAAATTGGATATTGGGCAGCAGATCTCTAACTCAAACACCGAATTTAAGAATGCGATCAAAGGGGACTTAGATATTATAAAGTCCAACTTAAAGCAAGTCACTGACAGGCAGACTGAAATGGCCGTTGAACACCATAATCTGTCAATACGTACAGAGTCCATAGAAGAGAGTTCGAAAAAACACGCTTCCGATCTATCTACCCTAAATGAACAGGTTAAAAATCTTCAATCCGAACTAAACATGCAACTTCAGCGTGACCGTCTTCTAAATCTGGAAATATCAGGACTTCCCGAAAAAACTAATGAAAACTTAACATCCTTAATCATTAGTATCGCCCAAATCGCAGGCGTCGTGCTACAACCACACGACGTTGATCACGTCACGAGAGTTCAGCAACACGCTAAAACTTCAGGCCGTCCAAAGCTGGTTATAGTAAGACTACGCACGCGTCTTATAAGAGATTCGATTATATCCGGAATCCGTAACAGAAAAGGCATAAAAACATCCGACATAAACATTCCCGGTGAACCCCAGGCTATTTACGTGAACGAACATCTCACCCCAGCTAACAAGTTTTTATATATGCAAGCCAAAAGAAAAAACGAGCGTCATCTAGCTTCCGGTATGTTTGGGTCCGTGACGGAAAACTTTTCGCAAGAAAGGACGATAATTCTCCGATTATCTACATCCGCTCAACTGAAGATCTGGACAAAATCGCGTGACTGTATTTAAGTGTGTATCTTGTGATATTGCCATACTATTCCTTAACTACCTATCATCGTGTCTATCATATGTTAGAAAAAGGACTACTATTGCAGGTTGATTCGGCGTCCTCGTTATATTATATATATAATAATACTTACTTGCATGACATAAAATATCTTATATATTATATATTCGTACTCATATATATAAAATTTCATATAATATATATCTTATATCTATATATTATAATCATTTAACTACTTTCTTCTGCATAGTGAGGCTTATTAAAATAAACAAACACAGCGTATACTCAATTGTATTATTGTTTGACCCAATTTGCAATGAACAATCAAAGTTTAACTAAATTGAAGCCTAAAATCTACTACCAAAACGTCCGTGGCCTCCGGACAAAGCTACTACCATTTTACAATAGTATGTTATGCTGCGATTATCAAATATTATGTATCACGGAGACGTGGTTTCAAAACGATATTTTAGACTCTGAGATATGTGACCCAAGGTTCGATATATTTCGCAGCGATCGCGATCTTACATCTACGGACAAAAAGACTGGTGGTGGCGTGATGATATGTACTACGCGCGAGCTATGCGCCTCTGTGCGCTATGAATGGAGCTGTGACACAGTTGAATCAATTTGCGTAAACATTTCTGGGAGTAGGTTGGGGTCAAGTGAGAGCCTAAATATTATATTAGTATACATACCTCCGGAGGACAATACTACTGCTAATCGTATTCAATGCATCTTGGATAGTTTCAAAAGATTTTACGAACTTAACCCGTCCGATAATTACTTATTATTGGGCGATTTTAACTGCCTTGTATACGTTGGAGCTCAGATTGCTGTTACTCACTCTCACATGTTGGTAGAACTGAAACTCAATCTGCCGCATTGAGTTTAATGGATAACTTATATTACATGGGTTTACGTCAACATAATATAATACAAAACAGTAGTCAAAATGTTTTAGATCTTTGTTTCAGCAATTTGGAACTTGTTATAAATGAATGCACTCCGATGAGCAAACTAGACAAAAATCATCCCACATTTGAGTTAGAACTCCCCGACTTACAGTTTGTACCATTTAAAGAAAATCCACAGCCACACTACAATTTTTTTAAGTGTAATTACGATCAAATTAATGATTATCTCAAGGGAATTGATTGGGATGGTGTCTTGAATACGATGCACATTGACGACGCGGTCGCAGCTTTTATAATGAGCTTTACATATGTTTTTCACTTTTGTTCCAGTTTCCACTAAATCAACGTGTTACCCGATTTGGTACAGTGCCTCTCTTATTAAAATAATACGCGAAAAATTCAAGTTTCACAAAAAGTGGAAAACCTTTGGTAACCCGCGAGATCGGGATACCTTTTCTCTGTTGCGGGGTCGTATGCACCGTGTTCAGGATCAGTGTTTCGATCGTTTCACTCGTAATACAGAAAAACTCATAAGGTACTCACCGAAGGTGTTTTGGAAGTACGTCAAGTCCAAAAGAGGAGGTTCAAGCTACCCTCGCGAATTCTCACTTGGTAATCAAAAGTTCACTAACGCCCAACATATTTGCTCAGCATTTAACAAATTTTTTGAAAGCGTCTTTGCTGCTCCACCCGATGAGGACTTCGACATTCACGACAGTACTAATTATTCCGGTATTGAGGTCTTATCTAGCGTAGATGTCACTGAAAATGATGTTATAAAGATGCTCCGTTCGCTAGACAAATCGAAAGGTGCGGGCTGCGATCGGGTACCGCCAGTGTTCCTGTCGTCATGTGCTGATATTCTAGCAATACCTATCACAACACTGTTTCGACGCTCTCTTAAGGAGTGTGTTTTCCCTACTATTTGGAAACGAGCTCATATCATACCCATTCATAAAAGGCCCCAAATCCATAATAACTAACTATCGTCCTATTTCGATACTTAACACTATATCAAAAGTATTCGAGAAAGTCGTTTACAACAGCATGTACAACGTCATAACGCGGAGTATATCTGACAAACAACATGGGTTCCTGAGGGTCGCTCGACAGTATCAAACTTGTCAGTTTTACGGACTATGTAGTTAACAACATGGAAAACGGTGGTCAGGTTGATGTGGTTTACACGGATTTCGAAAAAGCTTTCGACCGTGTGGACCACAACATCCTGTTAAAGAAACTGAATGCGCTAGGGATTCATGGCGACTTGTTAAGATGGGTACAGTCGTATCTAGCTAATCGGTCACAAGCCGTTGTTTTGGGTGGCTTCAAGTCGGACTTCATTTCGATCCTCCGGTGTCCGCAGGGTCGCATCTCGGCCCCTGTTCTACAACGCTTATATTTTCGATATTGGATGCTTTCGCAATGCTAATCATCTTTTATATGCAGACGATAAAAAAATTTACATGAATATTAAGTCTAATTCCGATTGTTGTCTGTTACAAGAAGATTTAAATAAATTATATGAATACTATTCATTAAATCGAATTAAAATTAGTATTGAAAAATGTCAAGCGATTACCTTTACTCGAAAAAAAAATCCGATTATCTCCAATTATCATTTTAATGGCGTTGTGGTTGAGAGGGTCGAGGTGGTCCGTGACCTAGGTGTGATACTGGACTCTAAAATGGCAATGACCGCTCATATAGACCACATAGCAAACCGGGCATTCCGCAATTTGGGATTTGTACTTCGGACTTGTCAAGCGTTTAGTGAATTAATAAGTTTTAAAGTGGTATATTTCGCCTATGTCAGGTGCTTATTAGAGTACGCAAGTCCGATTTGGTCACCTTGCTATGAAGTTCATATTAAACGTCTTGAACGCATTCAAAAAAAGTTCTTAAATCACTTAAATTTCAAATTCGGAAAGACTAGTATAGATGACACATATGCAGACAAATGTTCTTCTTATAAACTTTTAACTTTACAAGACAGGCGTGATGTCCTCGATATGGGTCTCCTTTTCGATATTTTACGAGGGCGTCTAGATTGCCCTGACCTCCTCTAGCTTAAGATTTCGTGTGCCTCGGCGACGTACGAGACGCACACATTTGTTTAGCGCTCCATTCCATAAAACTAATTACGGTCAAAATGCGGTACTAACCCGTATAGTTAATACCTACAACAGCAAATTTGATAGTATTGACCCTTCATTGGTTCTAAAACCACTTTTAAAAACAATATTGTATCACTTCTATCCCCGAAGACACAAACATAATGCTTTTTGTAATTAAATATATGTTTAGGTAGGTTTGTTTCAATTACTACTGGCGGCGGCACAATACGTGCTGTTTACCCGTCTGGGGGATCAGCTTGTGCTGGTTTTTCGTAGTATTTGTATGAAGGGCCAGTATTGGTTGGTCTCTTGGATGGATGGTCTGATGTACTAGTTATCGATGGTGCTGCTCGTCTGTCAGGTCAAATGTGCTTAGTTTTTTTCTCTCTTTTTTCGTCTAAAGAGATCATAAAGAAAAATATTGTTATGACGTCATATTTCATTTAATATCAGCTGCCTCAAAACACTAACTTGTTTATTAAATTAAATTATAAATACCTAGGTACCTATAATATTAAAAAGTAAAGTGTTTTGTGTTGTAAACGTTACCTAATCAATTCAATATGTAGTTAATGATTAATAATTAAGTGTATCTAGCGATTAGGTACCTTCTTATTGCTACGTAACAATCACTTTCTGTTGTTTTGATCTCTTTATTATTCTCGTTCGGCACTCGGTCTTATATCAAAACTACCTACATTAAGCAGGCGAGCGGCGTCGTCGTCGTGCGATGGATAGGCGTTGATATACTTACCTACCCGTATGACGTATACTGTATAGGATCAATCAGGCTCAGGTCCAGCAAGATACTCGACCCGCCAAATTGGCGCTCGATGCGCGCGGCATAAGAACAGTTCGAAATCAAAAATGTGTCTGGCTCGGCCTGAGCTCGGCTGTACCTCGAGGCTTCTCCACCCTGCGGCTTTGTATAGTAAATCATCAATGTTTACCTTACCTTAAGCAATACGAAGGTGTGAGTTGGTAGTGGATTTTATAGGTCTTTCAATGAACGTAATTTATATTATTAATCAGCGCAACCTGAATCTCATATTGTTTTTGTAATAATAAGTATACGTTTTCCCTTCGTAATGAAACCATTGACCAAGTACCTCACTACGATGGCTACCTACTGCTAATTCGTGCGTTTGTAACTATTTATGTATTATTTGTATGTATGTAAGTATTATGTAGTTTATCATTTATCAATATTTATATCTATATAGTATTTTATTTGTTCTGTTTTACGTAGTTTATGTTTTATACATCTCACTGCCGAACCAACATGTAAACATATTGTTACTTAGTCCTGCACCGATAGTTGTACCTACTGTTAGTTAACTTTTCAAATACCTGCTCTCAACTTATATTGTTGTATTTAATTTAGTGGATAACTGTAATTGGCTTTTCCTTTACAAAATATGGATATTATTGTTAATTGTTTATAAGCTGTTGTTATCCTGAATAAACAAAAATAAATAAAATAAAATAAAAATTCCAGAAATTTTCCTTTTCCTTCCACTTTGCTCCTGTTGCTGCTCAGTCAAAACAGACCTATCATTTTCCTTAGCTTGTACCAAAAAGGGGTTGGCAAGGCTTCTTCACGTAGGCATAATTTATCTAGAGTTCTGTTATAACATTCGACACCAAAATACAGGGAGCATGTAAATATTTTTCCATGACGTGGATTTATATTTTCAGTGCCAATAATATCAAGCCATTTCCTTCTTCTAACTTCATTTTTTGCTTCTGTAAAAAATATTTTTAAATTATTAAACAAGTATATACAAAATCCTTTAAAGAACTAAGTTTTTGTTGTTAGGTACTTTGGCACATTATAACTTTCTGAATTGAACTCTCCAAATTCATTATTTCCTTCCATTCTTACGAATTCTGGCAAAATATATCGATACCGTGACTTTATGTACTACCCCAACCCTAGCCGACGATCAGTTTGTATGAAATCAGTATCAGCAGAAATAAAGTAATTAATGATATATTGGGGAAAAAAATGTTTATAGTTTGCTGCTTTATAGCGAAAAATAAATGCTCGTAGCTTTTAATTACATATAATCTTATAAAGTTCGAGTAAAATAGCAGATTTGTGTACTTACGTGTGCAAACTAATTTCAGGGCGATTTTTATTCCGACGCCCGTCGCACTGTATTATGGAATAGTCAGGCATGATGTCCTTTCCATAATTTAGTCTTTTATCACTAAAAATGCACCGCAAAAATAATATTTCATGAAAAATACGAATAAATCGCACTTTGTTTACAAGACTTTGACACTTGAAGTACCATAGATTGTTGGCACTATAAAATGGCGAAACAGTCGCGTTCGAAAATTAAAGGGATCTGACAGACAATATTTTATCTCAATCTCCTTACAGAAAACCATTTGAGAGAAAAGGAAATAACATTATTTTTCCGCATTCTACATTGACAGAACAGATTAGTTCCAGTCCATACCAGGTTTAGTAGGTCTGTGGTCTGTACCAGCAAACGAAGCTGAACGGCGTGAGTAATACGAAGTAGAGTATGGATAGCCCGAACGGGTTGAATCCGAGCCCCGCGAACATTATAGCCACCGTGCCCAGCATATTCCTATAGTGCCCAGTCAGTATGTATAGACTCACCTTATAAATAGGTCTGTACCAGCACACGAAGCTAAATGGCGTGAGTAGTACGAAGTAGAGTATGGAGAGTCCGAACGGGTTGAAGCCGAGCCCCGCGAACATTATAGCCATCGTGCCCAACATGTTACCAGATTTCCCAGTATGTATAGACTCACCTTATAAATAGGTCTGTACCAGCACACGAAGCTGAACGGCGTGAGTAGTACGAAGTAGAGTATGGAGTGGCCGAACGGGTTGAAGCCGAGCCCCGCGAACATTATAGCCATCGTGCCCAGCATGTTCCCATCGTTCCCAACATGTTACCAGATTGCCCAGTATGTATACACTCACCTTATAAATAGGTCTGTACCAGCACACGAAGCTGAACGGCGTGAGTAGTACGAAGTAGAGTATGGAGAGTCCGAACGGGTTGAATCCGAGCCCCGCGAACATTATAGCCATCGTGCCCAGCATGTTTAAAGACAGCAGTAGCGCGTGAACTGTAAATGGATAAAAAAGAAAGATTAGTAACAAAAAACACCACAAACTACAAATATTTTGAAGACATGATACTGAGGCCACGTTAATAGGTGCGTCCACACTAAGCGAGCAGCCTCGCTCCCTCGCGAGGCAAACAACCAAAAAATTACGTGGCTCACCTGAGGCAACGCAAGGTCATGCTCATGCGACGCGCGCGGGCCGAGCCAAAATCAACGCGCCTCAGAAAGCCTATTAATTTATTAGGCGTCCAAATAGGGCCGAACTTGCCTCGCCTGCGCATGAGCATATGCCTCGCGAGGCAGTGGGGCAGCGATCACCCTTAACTGGTGTGGACGCACCTTACACTTTATGGGCGTGTTCTCATGACAATAAACAACTTTTTGAGGTCATATGAATGAGAAACTTCCCAGTGCCACATTACTGCACAGAAAATATAGATGGCGCGCTCCTATATGACGTTAGAGGACGTCATCTACTTTTTCTTTTCAATAATGTTGCCTTGGACAGTTCCTCATTACCTGCATGCCTAGATCATATAAATGTTTTTTGGCTTAAATAAGTCATCCTGTGGCACCAGGATTTTTGTTGACATAAAAAACATAAAGTTAAAAACAAGTTTTTGATACGTTTACGCCCCATTCCGATTATATTAGCACAAAGTCCTCAGATAACATAATTACCTACAGTACACGTTCAATTAAGAACCTCAATAGACCAATTAGAATTACATTGACACATACATCTACTTCATAAACATAGTGTGTTGATAGAAACAGGGTTAAAGTGACAAACTATTAGTTTTATTAACGACAGCTAGCTTTATAAATACTCACACATCCACAAGTTATAAACGTGACGAACAATACTCTGGAATACCAAGCTACATAGATGTCTTGGTAGAAATAGGGTTGGACCAGATAGATAATTGGCAGAGGTGACCAGTTATAGAGAACTAGATGTCTTGGTAGAAATAGGGTTGGACCAGATAGATAATTGGCAGAGGTGACCAGTTATAGAGAAATAGCTTTAGAAGTACTTACACATCCATAGATGGTACAGATGGCGGACAATCCTCTGGAATTCGAGTGGTATATCTACATTGATGTCTTGGTAGAAACAGGGTTGCACCGGGCAGAAGGACGGCAGAGGTGGCCAGTTGTTTCGCCGGCCGGCAGACCCCGCCCTTAATTCTGCTTCGCGCCGCGCTAGCTCTTCTGCTTTCCTTTCCAACTCTTCTTGTCTTCTCTGCAGATCAGATTCGGAAATTGGCATGGTTAGAGAGTGGGAATTATAAGAACTACAACCCGGTAATATACAAAAGTGAAAGTAAGAAAATAATCTAAATTAAAGGGTTTTTAAAAAAACTAAACTAATCTAAAATGTTTAAAAGTAGCACAAAAAAATATAACCCTCCTTTTGAGGTGTTCAGGTAAATAGAGCCTAATTTATTATATGGATTACTACGAACGTTGATCAAAAATAAAACTACGAAAAATTAAGATCTGATCTGCACTATGTGTACTAAGAATTTTGACTACCCAACTAAGATTGAATAAAATGGTAAAATTTGCTACCCACATGGTTTTCAGAGTGGGAGGACCAATTTAAGCAATTTATTCTGTAACTAGTCAGTGCTGCATAGTATAACCAATATCACATGTGCTAAAATTTCAACTTCTGCAAACAAATTCAAGAAGCAATCTTTATGTTGCAAAAATAATTATCAAAATAAAATACCCACATGAATCATATACAGATAAGTTTATAAACAAAATAAGCAAACATCAACATAATGAGACAGATACAAGTAAAAGCAATTGATAACTACTTGTGATAATAATAAAATATACAAACATAAACAGTTACATATATATCGTGATTCATTTACCTTTAGCTCCTTTTGTGCATGAAAAAAGCAAAGTGTGTGTTACTTTTGTGCACATTTGAGCACTACTTCCTCTTAATTTTTCAGCAAAATGGTGATGATTTATTTACAACATGAGTGTGACCCCAAAAAAATTAGGACAAAGGCAGGGAGATGATGAGTGCAAGGTGTTGTTTTCACAATGAACGCTGATTGCTCAGTCCCAGTATCCTTCCATTACTCACCCTTTTACAACACCCATGAGTACAAATGGGTTGATGTATGCTACCGTGCACCACATGACAGAGATTCTGAATACATTTTCTAAAATTACACAGTTTTTGTCTTTGTAAAGATATTACAACTTTTATTTCATGGGAATTTACATATTTTAATTTTATTAAATGATCTTGTTATACAATTTATGAGCTAGGTGAGCAAATATGTGTGAAATAGACATGCTAGTGATGTTTTGTGAGCTAAAAGACAAATATTTTTGAGAACATATCACACAAAAAAACATTATACCTGGAAATCAGCGGTAGTAAAATTGGCAGGTGGGGCGGCAGCAGCCTGTGGTTGCTGTTGTGGTCGGATGAAGCCTCCTGACGGTGGGGGTGGTGATACCGCCTGCATGATAGCTGGCTGTGATTGCTGAGGTGCCTGAACAAACACATTTCAATATAAATTATAGTGAAGTGCTAAAAAATGCTGAAAACTTGGATCAACTGTTAAGGTAGTTTCTGTTTAATAGATTGTGTTGTGCCAGTTTTTCCTGAATGTTTTAGTTTCCTGTTTATTCAAGATACACAATAATATAATTATCTGGTATGGTCAAACTGATAACCAAACTTACCTACCCATCATTTGCCCTGGACCGGAAAGTTATTTAGTGATTTAACTGTATTGATGTTTATAATAAAACTAATAACAATCAGGAAACCCTTAAGGATAGCAGACAGAACAAACTGATAAATGGGCATTATCACACCACAAACTACACAAAATATTTAAATGATTGTGTGCCTTACAAATTCTGTATTTATGTCATTTAATGCTTGCTACAATCCAAACTTCTTAATGTGCACCATAATGTGCAATACATATATGATCTGTATGAAAGAATCATACTAATGCAAAATTTGTTACCAAGTATGCACAAAATGTTGGTAAGGCTCGTCTTTTGAATACCAACCATGAGCAATCGCTCCCATTTTTTTTTTACAGATTCCTTACCATGTCACTAACATATCTGTAAAGTTTTAACTTGTGACAACGTCTAGAACTCGAGTTATAAATTTTTAAAGTTTTACTAATTTCATACAAATTGAGGTTATTTTTGCCATTTTTCGCCAATTTGATACAAAACGTCATTGCATGTTGCCATTTTGTAATTTTAGACTAATTTAGGTCCGTTAGGCACAACCTAACCTAACCTGGCGTTCAACGCCAGGTTAGGTGAGGTTAGGTTAAACGGTGACCACAGCATACGCAGCCGGCGAGCAGCGTGCCCGGCAGGGCGGCGAAGTGCCAGAACCGACACAGGTCATCCCCAAAAATGGGGGTGGGGACCCCCCCGAGTGGGGGGTCAAGACCCCCCCATGGGGGGTCCTACCCCTCCAACCTATACATTCTTTTATAAAACCCCTTAGTGACTTACAGGTCATTTGCGGGGGTGGGGGGGTCGGACCCCCCAAATGGGGGGTCGTCACAGGGTGGACCCCGGAGGTTCCCCCTCCCCTCCTCCTCCATAATTTTTTTTTAATTATTTTATGGTAGGTATTCAAAAGTCCTTCCGTTGGTAATATAAAATCTATCTGAATGACCAGATGGCCCCAAGTTCAGTATAAATTATTGGACCATATAAAATGCTAATTAAATTCTCGTCAAGTAAGTTAACAGTGGAGCAACATCATATCTCCAGATACCGTTGCACGCGCTATCGAATCGACACCTACTGAATCCAATCACAAAGTTATGATATGACTAATACAATACAACAGTACCGTTTGATTCGCATTCTGTTGTCCATCGAAAGGGTTGTAGTCATCCAAGCCTTGTGCCGCATTGTTTGTACTCCTGGCCACCTGCTGCACCGACGGATCCTGCGGAAATTGCGGTAAACATCACATAGAAGCCTTGTAAAAATATTTTTCATGCCATCAAGAGGCTACTCACAGCAAATGGGTTGTCTATGGTGGGGTCACTAAACGGATTATCCTCGAAGTTCGACATTGATTTGGTTTATTTACGCCACTTTACACTATAAAAAGAATTGCGCAGCACAAAGAAAAGACTTTCACCAGCCCCCTTTTGTATTTTTAGCAGAAAAAGACAATAAACCGAAACGACCGATATCCAAGTGACAGATGGCTGATTGTTGTTTTAAAAATTCATCCATCAGGATAGGCAATGGTACTAGCCATACAGCCTAGTCTTTTATTAGTTCTTTCTGTTATCTTTTCAAAAATAAGGCATTAAATGCCAATTCTTCTATAGTTCATTTCTTATTTCCAATAAAAACAAGGCAAAAATGCCATTTCTTCTATATATTCTTGTGTAATTTTCAGGTTCATAAAATTCCATGTCCGGGTTAAATCCATGTCAAAGCTCTCCAACCGTGGAGATAATAAAGTCAAATATTGGATTAAAAGTGGCAGGGTTCGATAGAAGTTCTTGAAGCGAAGGCGGGATACTGTCTTTGTAAATATCTTGCAGCTTGTCAATTAATAAAATTCGGTTAATATTTAAAGCAGGACAGTTGAAAAATATATGTTCCAGCGTTTGATTTTCATTTAGAGAGCAATCTGTACATAAAGGTGAGTTAATAATTTTCATGCGGTGTAGATGGGCTTTAAATTTACAATGACCAAATCGTAACCTGCATATTTGTGTGAAGAATCTTCTTTTTAAAGGTATTATTCTTAGCGAACCAGGGTTTCTCTCCCAGATTCTTATTGATTGCAGCATACCATGCACCTTTTTCTTGTATTATAATTTGATGTTGATTTATCCAGCTTTGTCTAATTTCCTCTTGAATCAATGGGATTAAATCTCTCCATGGAAGTGACATTCTTCTGGGTTGTCCAATTAAGCTATTGTTTATTGTTCTGGCAAGGTAGTCAGCTGTTTCATTACCTGACACACCTTTATGTGCTGGAGACCATAAAAATTCAATTGAAACATTGGCGTTGTATAGTGTTTGCCACAGCTGTTTAATTTTATAAATAATATAATTTGTACTCAGAGTGTTATTCTTTAAAGCTGATAAAACTGACATACTGTCACTAATAATAAGCCATTTAGGAAAGAGTGATTTAAATTGTTTATATATTCTAAAGCGGCTTGAATTGCTGCAGCTTCTGCCGTAAATATACTGCAGGTTTTGGTAGTTTATATCCATTTCCTGTCTTCAAGGCACTGTGATAGTATGCAAGAGAGACACCAGTATCAGTTTTGAGCCATCAGTGTAAATATGCTGGTATTGTGGCCATAATGATAGTTTCTCATATACCTCTTCTCTAGTTCTAATGGAGTTATCTATAACTATATTCATATTGCAAAATTTGCTTTCAAAAGCTCCTTCGTAACATGCCAACTTGTCAGATTTGTGAATATTATGCCTTTCATTATAAACTTTTATTTCAGAATAATCAAGCAGAATAAAGGGAATTTAATTGAAGTAGATGCAGAGGCCAAAGTTTGATTTTCAGCGATTTTCTCTAATAAGGAATGGTGAGTAAAAGAAAATAATTTCAGTAGAAATCTAAATTTGAGATATTTAAATCTTAACATCAATGGAGGTATATTGCATTCAACTTGCATAGAAACAATAGGTGTTGTTTTCATTGCACCTGTTATTAAACGTAAATTTTTATTCTGTAAAGTTTCTAACTTTTAACCAAAATAGGATTGGAAGCATAACAAAGAAAACTATATTCAAAGTGGGAACGTACCACAGACTTATATAACATAAGTAAAACTTTAGGATCAGCCCCCATGATGTTCTAGCGGGATTTAAGAATATTAAAAGCTCTAGAAGCTCTATCTGACACATAACTTACATGCTTATTCCATGATAAATTTCTAGTAAAAATTACTCCAAGAAATTTTGCTTCATCTTCTACTGGCAATAAGCTACCATCATAATATATATGAGATATTAAAAGTCTAGATCTACTAAAGATCACAACTTTAGTTTTCTCTAGACTAACACTTAAATGTAAATAATCAAAGTATGTTTTTAATCTTTCTAATGCTAAATTTAATTTGGTTTCTGTTGCTTGCATGTTAGACCCAATACAATATATAGCTAAATCATCAGCAAATTGTAAATTTCTTACTTCGGTACCCAGTATACTATTTAATTTATTAATATACAAGATGAACAGCAAAGGACTTAAAATTCCACCTTGACAAACACCTAAATATGACGATTGTGGTCCATATAAATTATTTTTAAACTTGACATATACTTGCCTACCATTTAAAAAGTTGAATATCCAACTAATTAATTTTCCAGGTAAACCTAACAACTGTAACTCCGCAGCAAGCACATGGTGATTAACATTATTGAAGGCTCCAACAATATCAAAGAAGACACAAACAACAAATTTATTAAATGAGAAGGAATGATGAATGTCAAGAAAGAGACTATTCAAACTTTCGATTGCAGAGTGACCACGTCTAAAACCAAACTGATTTGGAGGTAATAACTTATTAGATTCAATAAAAAATTCCAGCCTTTGTTTTAGTATTTGTTCAAAAACTTTACCTATACAGGATGTTAATGCTATAGGTCGATAAGAATTACAATTATCCGCATCTTTACCAGGTTTCAAAACTGGAATTAAACAATCAACCTTCCATTCAGTGGGAATTATGTCATTAGACCAAAGAAAGTTAAATATGTCCAAAATCATTTTTTTACTTGACAATGAAAGATTTTTTAATAACTTATTAGTCCGATACGGCTAGCTTGATTTGAGGCCATAACTTACAAAAATTCTAGAGTCGCTCATTTTTGCATATAGTGGTGCAATGTGTGTCTATAAAGCACATTTGGCATTATTGTGCCATTTTTCATGCTTCCAAAATTGGCAATTCAGGGATTGGTGACACATATTTTATTTTTAACTTATAAGTATCTGTAAATAAATTAAAGTTTGAAAATATGCCAGTATTGTGAATGTGACAGATTGGATAGTGTAATTTTCCATTTTGTGTAATTTTCGACCACTACAAACCATAGTAATGTCAAAATTACATAAACGAGATCAAAAAAATATTAGAGTCAATGAAATATGCACAACTGATCTTAAAAAGCATAAATAAGATCAAATCATAAAAATGTGCCTAATTGATGCAATACTTCATTCAATTATAAAAAAAATAAACTGAAATGCCTTACATAACATAGAAAAGAATATTAAAGTCATTAGAGTTCACAAATTTAATACTGTGAAGTTGTGACAATTCGGATGTATGAAGTTGTGCCACTTTATTCCATAATTTCAAGAAATATACCACATTTTCAATAAAATGCGTTCAGAGGTTAATGACCGCAGTGAGGCGGGGTCGGCGCAGCGGCGGCGGCGGCGCAGTGCGTGGCGGTGGCGGCTGCGATACGGCTCAAACGGCAATACAATGCGTGTGATTTCTTAGAAAAACCCCCTTTGTTTATTTACGTAGGTACCTGTTTTTGTACATTTAATCTTATTGTCATTTCGATTAAATCATTTTAATCTCGCGACTTTTATAAAAGCCAATATGACAGCTGTATAAATCATACCAACGCTTTGACATGAAAGTTATCTTTCTTTGTTGACCGGTCTTCTGGTATGGATTTGGCAGCTATCAAAATGGGATTTTTATAATGGACATACTATATTTGAGTGAATCTGAAGCATATTTGGTTAGGTGCCTGGCTACCTACTTACCTACCAACATGTTTATGGGTAGATCAGAACTGAATGATAGTAGAAAAAAAACGGCAAATCTAAATGGCTTATTTAGCTGGGGAGCCGACGATGCTACATATGTAGTGGGCTAGTGGCTCGAGCGTCACTTCTCAGTGCTTACAAACATACATAAATTGATCTTTTCTTTTTATACTTACCCCGAAAACTTTGGGACCAAGTCGAGCCTGGGTTGAGCGGGTATGGACTCCGTATATACCTACCGCCACGATATTTGTATGGAGATTCCGTATAATGAATCGGTATCACATTAAGTTACGGAAGTTGTATAAATGTACCCCAGTATACTTTTCGTAGGTACCTACTTTCATATAAATCTCGAAATTCACATCCCTACAAAGCGCGCTGGCTGTGACCTTCAGAGGTAGTCGGCGGCAGATGAACTCTCGTGCGCAGCCATTCGGCTTATCTTTGCTTGAGCGCGTGATGAGTATAGGCTAATATAAAGTAGGTATCCAAAGCCGGCGCGAGGGAAATTGTTCTTTATTATCGCGAGTAAAGTTTTCTATTTGTTGAATTGCTATGGCGGAGTACGTGTTCTGTACCTATATGTATTGTGTGGTAAAACTTAATAATGAGTCTTTTTATGATATGATGTAGCTACTAGCCCTGGTTGGATACTTTTTACCGCGGGAAATTCGCTCATTCCCACAAGAAATACGATATTAAACAAATATTTGTATGACAGCCCCCCTCATATTTTATTTTATTTCAATGTTTAGTATTTGTTGTTATAACGGCAACAGAAATACGACGCATGCGAAAATTTCAACTTTAGCTATCGCGGTTTATGAGATACAGCCTCCTGTTCATAGATGGATGGACGGACAGACAGTGAAGTATCAGTTACTGGGTACCCTTGGGGTTCAGAACCCTGAAAAATAACGGGAGTGTAAACTTCTTCTTTTCGAGTAGGTCACCGAGTCGTTCAACGACCCGATTAACCCAGGTTTTTCAACCGCCTACTCCAACTCCAAATAGCAGGCTTCTGACATGGTTATCTAACGACTGCCGTTTTATTAATCATAGGCAGCAACCGAGACGGACGGTTTAACGTGCCCTCCAAAACACGGAACCATCTTTCTTTTTGGACAATGAGGTAGTTCAGAATGCAATGCCCTTACCAGACTGGGACTGGTAATACAATCACTAAGTGATAAAATATCAACTTAGTGTTGTGAATGTCCCATGCCGGTAATGGAACCCGGAACCTGCATTCGCACTACCATTGCATCACAGCAGCTGTCAAAATTACCTCGAATGGTGTAACTGTCACATCGGTTCCAGAGATTCTCGCTGAAATTGAGGACTTCTATGGAAAACTGTATGCCTCGCATGCGAAAAAGCCTCCACCTGATGCGACCCCAGACCCAAGAGCTCCCCTCTCCCGCCCCTTTACAGAAGATCTCCCGGACGTAGATATAGACAAAATCGGGGCGGCTCTCAGACAGCTTAAGAATGGGAAGGCTCCCGGGGAAGACGGAGTGGCCTCTGAGTTACTCAAGGCCGGTGGAAAACCTGTCCTCGAGGAGCTGAAAAGGCTTTTCAACTCTGTAATAGCCAATGGGACAACCCCGAAGGCGTGGAGCAGAGGTGTAATGGCATTGTTTTTCAAAAAAGGAGACAAAACGCTTCTCAAAAACTATAGGCCGATCACACTTCTGAGCCACGTCTATGAGCTGTTCTCGAGAGTCGTCACGAATCGTCTGGCATCAAGATTTAACGCCTTTCAACCACCGGAACACGGTTTCGTAAGGGCTTCAGTACCGTAGGTAGACCACATCCATACTGTAAGGCAGGTTATACAGAAGACAGAGGAGTACAACCAACCACTGTGTATGGCTATTGTGGACTACGAAAAAGCCTTCGACTCTATCGAAACCTGGGCTGTTTTGGAGTCCTTGCAGCGCTGTCAAGTCGACTGGCGGTATGTGGAGGTGCTGAGAAGCCTTTATCAAATGGCTACGATGTCCGTTCAAGTACAAAACCATAGTACAAGACCCATCCAACTGCTCCGTGGTGTAAGACAGGGTGACGTTATATCCCCGAAACTCTTCACCAACGCATTGGAGGATATCTTCAAAACTCTACAGTGGGATGGACTGGGCATCAACGTCAACGGCGAAAGTCATAATGGCCGAATCGCTGCAAGACCTGCAAAAAATGTTATCTAGTCTTAACTCTGCCTCAAGACGCGTAGTTGTACTTGGGATGAACTTGGATAAGACGAAGGTCATGTTCAATTAACACATAATCCCCGAGCCGGTCTCCGTCGAAGGTGTAGTCCTTGAAGTTGTCCAGAAATATGTGTACCTTGGGCAAACTTTGCAGATGGGAAGAGACAACTTTGAGGCTGAAATCACCAGAAGAGTGCAGCTTGGCTGGGTAGCATTTGGAAAGCTGCGTCACATCCTCGAATCATCTTTGCCACAATGCCTCAAGACCAAGGTGTTCGATCAATGCGTCCTACCAGTCATGACCTACGGAGCCGAGACGTGGAACTTGACAGTATGGAAAGGTCTATGCTTGGTATCTCTATAATGGATAAAGTCCGGAATGAGGCCATCCGAAAAAAGAACAAAGTGACGGACATAGTCTGGAAGTGTAGCAAGCTGAAGTGGCAGTGGGCTGGCCACATTTGTCGTAGAACCGACGGACGGTAGAGTAACCGGGTTCTCGAGTGGAGGCCACGCCTCGGCAAGCGTAGCGTTGGACGCCCTTCGGCCAGATGGACCGATGACTTAAAAAAGGCGGCTGGTAGCGACTGGATGGCATAAACGGGAGATCGTGCCTTATGGCGTTCCCTGGGAGAGGCCTACGTCCAGCAGTGAACTGCAATGGGCTGAAATAGAATATAGCTGTCAAAATCGGTAATCGGTATACTTACACTACCAATTTTTATGATTTTGACAAACCGGTTGCATATACCCTGTGTACCTACCAATTTACAGGTTCACACGTAACGTTACGTCTGTTTTTGCGCTACTTTAGCGAAGCGATAACGCATGCATTGTTTTAACGTGGGTTTGGGGAATTCGAAATTTGTATGTATCTGACAGACGCATGCATTAGCGCTGCAACAGGTGTTACGTTTGGACCCCGCCATAGATTGTGCATGCATTCATATATAACGCCGGGACCGCTTAATTCTGTAAATTATTTAAATGAATTTTTCGTCAAAATTGGTAAATCACTTGCTGATGAAATTATAAATCAAACCAGAGTTGGAAGTACTGTAAGCTCAAATGTACTAGGCACACATGACACTTCCTTTGTATTGCTTGAGACACACTCACTAGAGGTTGAAAGTATTCTTATGGGCTTAGATTCTGCAAGTTCTCCTGGCTGGGATGAGATACCCACAAAATTTCTAAAAATGTCTAAAGATAATAATTGTTCCCTTGCTAACTGAACTTGCAAACCTTTGTTTCAAAACGGGTATATTTCCCAAGGCTCTTAAGAAATCGATCGTGACACCTGTTTACAAGAGTGGTGATAGAGACGACGTAAATAACTACAGGCCTATATCTGTACTAAATACTTTTTGAAAAATTATTGAGAAACTGCTTTACAATCGTCTGATAAGCTACCTAGACAAATATAAGATCTTATCGAAGTCTCAATATGGGTTTAGGAAAGGACTTTCAACCCAAGACGCTGTCACAGCATTAACATCGGTCGTTGAAGAAGAAGTAGGTAATTTGTTTTTGTGACTTGCTAATACATTTTCTTGCAATGAATTGTAACGTGTTTTTGTTTCTAAAAAGATAACTGATATGCCTTAAAATACCCCACTCGACCCCAAAGTGCTTTGGGTAGGTAAAAAAAGTCTATGTATGTATGTAATGTAAGCACTGAGAAGTGCGCTTTAGCTACTACACATGTAGCATCGTCGGCTTCCAAGCTATAATAGCCATTTAGATTTTGCGTTTTTGACCTTGGTTGCCGACTTTTTCAAAGTTTTTACTAAATATCTAGGATGCAATTTTGTTAGTGGCGGATCCGTTAAGGGTGTGTTCTGTCAATGAAACTGAACAACTTTCCCAAAGGAACATAGGTCGAAATACGAAAAAAATAATTGTCGTCCCATACTAAGTGTGTTGGCCGGCCGGGTCAATTTGTATGGGAGGGCCAATTTTTTTTCATATTCATATTTTTACCTATGTTCCTTGGGGAAAGTTGTTCAGTTTCATTGACAGAAGACAACCTTAACGGATCCGCCACTAATAAAATTACAACCTTTAAAAGAGCCCGAATGTATAAAATACCATTTTCCGGATTTAAAATACAGTCACATTCAAGCACGCACGCTGGCAGATCCGAGCGGTCGAACCATTTCACTACATTTTCTTGTGCCCATCACGGGCATCATTTATTACAACAAAAAGTGTCTTGACCGTCCAAAAGAGACGGTCCATCACCAAAAGGAATGAACAACCGTCCGTTTTGGAGATGGTTTGGCAACGCTGCAAACAACACGTGATCGTTACCGCGCGAGCGCCGCGTAGGCCGGCAGCCGCTTTGCCCGGCCCGCACCCCTCAAACAGTTTGCCCCGCCCGCGCCGCCCAGCGCTAACCCCGCTTGCGAAATTATGTATGAAGAACATATTATAATGATGATATTTAGTGGATGAAATAGGCACAAATTACAAATTGTGACTCAGTACTCCATTAAAATAATGTAGATGCAAACTCTCATAACTTTAATATTTTTTGTATGAAGGAGCACCTCCTTCACTTTAGATGTTATTAACTGTATTTGTTTGTTATGTGGTTTGTTGGTTATTTACGGAGCGGAATTGTTAAAGAAAAGATGTGGTCCGACTTCGTAGAGCGTATATTGCACACTAAAGTAAAAAATGCATTGAACAATGTAAATTGCAGATGTAGCAAATTGGTCAATATGTGGCGCATTAACTTATTATAAAGAAATACAAATTATTGTCGAGTTGGCTCGTACATCCTCCCGACTCTAAAAGAAAGAAGGAATATAAATCAATGTATCTGTTAATAGAACATAAAATAAATGTACTTAGCAAATTGTAACAAACAAAACAAATCAATTAAACTGGTGAAGTGGCTCTATCTACTTTCATGGCCACCTGGTTAATGTTTTCTTCCAAGCTAACTCCATAATTTGTATAGGTGGTGTCATGTTCCATTCGTGTTGTCTTGTGTTGCATTTCTAGCATTTCTGTTTTCGGCTCGACAGTTGGTTTTGTTGCCATCTCTCTCCAGATCTGTTTGATCTTAAAGCCTCCCCAGGCTCCAACTGCTAGCAAGCAAATACTGATGAAGCTGTACATGACGTAATGGGTGTGACCACGCTCTGTGCTTTGGACGGGTGTGAATTTGTCTAAAGCCTTGAGAGTTCGCTCGTATTGACTCTTCACCTTCTCATAAGCACCTGATGCAAAGTACTCATCTGTTTGATTAGGAAGCGTAGAAAGTTGTTCGTGGTTTACCTGGAACTTAGTCCACAAAGACTTGAGTGAGTCCGTCCGCTGTTTGATGTAATCAGCGTTTTTCCAATCCTTGTTGTCCTTGACGAAGTTCTCTTCGATTCTGTCGATCGCCTTCGCGATGATAAGTTGGTTTTCGAATAAGCCTTCCATGTTTGTTGCTGTTGTTGTTGTTGTTGTAGTTGAGTGTAACCGTGTCCTTACAACGATATGTGCAATAATCCTTCTCAATCAGACTGGTGAGACCCGCTGGTGGGAGGCCAGTCTGACCGATTTGCTATCGAAGTTTCAATTACACAGGTCACACACTTCACACTTCTATAACACGTGGATCGCGAACTGATTGTATCCTGTCCCAGCCGAGATCCGGCTCGAAGGACCAAAAAATGAAGGAGCACCTCCTTCACTTTAGATGTTATTAACTGTATTTGTTTGTTATGTGGTTTGTTGGTTATTTACGGAGCGGAATTGTTAAAGAAAAGATGTGGTCCGACTTCGTAGAGCGTATATTGCACACTAAAGTAAAAAATGCATTGAACAATGTAAATTGCAGATGTAGCAAATTGGTCAATATGTGGCGCATTAACTTATTATAAAGAAATACAAATTATTGTCGAGTTGGCTCGTACATGTAGGTACTTATACAGGTTGCCACAAGAAAAAAAAATTATACAAAAATAATGTGTGAGTGGATTGCGCACAAATTAGTATGAGTGACATAAATTACTAATCCGAAATTTGTAATACCTATTTAAACGACTCTAATTATTTTTCATGAGTTGCTTTTGAGTAAATAGAGTAAAAAAGGGTACTTAATACAAATTCGATATTCTAGTGGAAAAAAATGGCACAAAATGCATTTGAACATCTATTACCGTTTGTTTATTAACAAGAACAATAAATTTTCATCTTTAGTTTTTTTTTCTATGAATAATGGTAACAATCAGAAATACCTAAATATCTACCTAACCAAATACCTAAAAACGCACAAAATCATGAATTGGCTTGGAGAAATGATCTTTAAACAGTAAGTCAAAAAAGAAACAACTTTAATAATCTTTAAACCTAAAAAGCTATCCATACGCGTCTATATATGGAATATGATCTAAACCAAAAACAGTATCTCTTCTAGAGCTAAGTGCACTAATAAATTCATTTAAAGTAAAAGGTGTAATTAAATAATCATTACCACCAGTGACTGGAGAGTTAACAGTAGTAGTGACAATATTTGGAGAAACGGTTGTGTACTTATTTAAAAATGCTGGTATCCAATCTGTGTTAGAAGACCGTATCACATTACATTCAGAAAAAGATTTATTAAACATGCGCATTGTTTTCCATATTACAGACAGAGGTGTTTGCCGGTTAAATGTTTCACACAAAGCCATCCATGAAGCTTCTCTTTCCCTTTTAATGGTAAGTTTTTTAGTAGCTTGTTGTTTTTTAAAATAGATATAATTTTCTAATGTTGGGTCATTTTTAAATTGAATGTAAGCAGCTTTAGAATTATTTACTGCTAAAGTGCAGGCATTATTCCACCAAGGCAAACATGGTCTTTTCCTACGTGTTAAATTTGGCTGCACTGAATTATTTCTGGTTGTGGGATTAGCCTCAAATGCACAATTTAGTAGTAAAGAGCAGAGATTAGAATAGGATTCCTGGGGTCGTTCAAAGTCAAAGTTAAAAGTAGTTAATTTGTCACTAACTATTTCTTGATATTTTTCCAATCGACATTTGAAAAATTTGGACGGATGTAATTTCCTTGATTTAAATTGGAATTGTTAATTCTATTTACAGAACCAAGGATACTAGTAACAGTGGGAAGATGATAACTCCCCATTGGATCATCATGAACTGACCAGCTACAACGTAATGATAATGAGGAAGAAACGAGAGTAAGATCCAATGCATTTGGTTTCCACACATGTGAACCCACAGTAGTTGCTTGGCCGTCATTAAGGAGGCATAAATTATTATCATCAATCACATCTTGCAAAATTATACCACGCGCATCAGTTGACGTGCAACCCCACGAAGTACTGTGTGCATTGAAATCCCCAGCCATAATAAGAGGCCCCGGTACAGATTTAATCAAACTATCAAGACGGGAATAAGTAAAGTTGGAAGGAGAAGCCAACGTGGGACTATAGAAACTAATTATTGTAATAATTTCATTGTTGAAATGTAACTGAACTGCCAAATTTTGTAATGAGTTATCAGAATGTGTGTTTAACAAATTGTAACGCAAATTATTTTGTATTAATATAGCAACACCATTGTGTTTAGTACCTATATCTAATCTTTCGATGTTAAAACCTTTAATTTTAATTTTTTTCCCTGGTTTTAACCAGGTTTCAGAAATAAGTGCTACATGAATATTATTATTATATAAAAAATAAGTAAAAGCATGTAAATTACTAGACAAACTTTGAGCATTCCATTGAACAATATTTAACTGATCCATAAATTAGAATTTACTTAGTTTTATGGTCTGTGGTTTTATTGATACTGAATGAATCAAGTAAAGCGCTTTTATACTTTGAGTAGAGATTGGGATGGGATTTTCAGCATCTTTACTAGCGGAAATAATTTTTATAATTGAAGAAATCAGAAGATTCATGAATTGTTCCGATTTAAACAATTGTTGAACTGGGTCTACTTTACTTTTTAGTGGGGGAAAGTTTTTGTTATTAAAAACTTCAGAATACGAGGCCCTGCGCATCTGAACTTTTATCTCCTCTGCTTTTTGAATTTTCACTGGGCATGATTTGGCAATTGCAACATGTTTTCCTTTGCAGTGAACACAGACTGCTTCTTCTGGCCGTTTTACGCAATCTTTATAATTGTGAGAATCACCGCAGATTGAGCACCTCTGGGCGTTTTTACAGAATTTACCAATGTGCCCAAAGCGCAGGCATCGCAGGCATTGGCTCACAGGGGGCGTGTATGGCCTTACTTCGAAATACCAGCTGTTAATATCCACATAATCAGGAAGTACTGCACTAGCGAAAGTTATCGATACCGCTTGTGTTGGTACCAAGCAGGAGTTACCTTCGTCGTCTTTGGAACGTCGCATGAATCGGCGTACAGATACAACATTTCTGCAACTAGAAATTCCATCATATATTTTTTGTTGCTCATGTATGTTGGAACGTTTGTTATTACCCTGTCACTTCCGTTAATCTTGCTGGAATAGTCGCCCTCAACTTTAGCTCTTTTGAGACTTGAGATTATTAAGAGCTGCATTTGCTAACCCTGGTCGCTCAAATATAACCGCTATTTTGTAACGATTGATTCTTTTCAATTGCTTGATACCTTTGTTACTAAGCTTCAATGCGCTTCCCAAGCCCATCAAGTCTCTCTCACCTATCGGCGTCTTGTCGTCCGCGCTCTCGTAAATTACTATATATTCGAACTCACCGCCATCCTCCGGATACTGACGAATGTAGTTTTCTGTTTTGTATGGCTTGTATTTGTCTACATCGTCGTCGCCCGCATCATCGCTCATAGCGGGGTCCTCTCCTTCGCTTACCTCTCCGCCATCGTTTCCCTTTTTACGTTTGCCTTTGCGACCCATGGCTGGGCAGCAAAGCTGTGTTGCTTTTTTATTGCACTATTAGAATATAAGTTACTAGTAATTAAATTTACTAAGAAATTATCAATTTATTCTGCAAAAAGCAATTTTAAAATTTTCTTTGAAAAATTTTCACCCTCTTGATTCAAATTCCCGCCAAAGAATCGACAGATGGCTGATGATGACGAAAAATGACATTTGAAACAGTGTTGCTAGAGTAGAAAAATACGGTTGCGTTTTGAGAAAATATCAATAGAACAAAAGTGTCATGACATTTTTACTGTTGGGCTGAAACTTCTTTTCTCCTAAAAAACGAAAACCCGACTACACTAATTTCAAAGTTATATCTTGCGTTTAAAATCCACCATCATGTATTTATGAATTTAATACAGCCAACGACAAACGACAACTCATATGTCAAGATACACAGAGCCGTTTAAGCCGTAGACCATGAGAAAAAATTTCTTGTCCTTGTCGAAGTCAATATGTAAGATTCTGACGCTTACATAATGACCCGTTCGTATACAGACGAAAAGCAGTATACAAATTGTCGGCACGACATCCGGCAATATGACTTTGAAATGAACGTTGCTTAAACGTCAACGTGGTGATCCTAATATTAGGGTGACCATGATTAAGAAAAAAACAACGATATTTATTCATTTACATATTATTTACTTGAGTATCTTTTAGACTGTTTGATAGATATATTTACAATCATAGCTCGTTAAAGTGCTATGATTGTAAATATCTATGTAAGTTAAACCTTACTTTTTTACATCATGATTTAAGTTGTGTTGATGAGTGATCTGATATTTTTGCTAAATAAAAGTTCTTAAGGAAAACAGGGCTGTGTGAGAATAATGCATCACCATCATCATCATCATATCAGCCATAGGACTTATACTGCTGAACATAGGCCTCCCTAAATATTTCCACTTTTTCCGATTAGAAGCGGCCTGCATCCAGCATTTCCCCGCGGACTTGACCAGATCGTCTGTCCATCTCGTGGTGGGCCATCCTACGCTGCGCCTCCTGGTACGTGATCTCCACTCGAGAATACCTCTGCTCCACCGATTATCAGTCCTTCGAGCAATGTGGCCCTGCTCTTTGCCGCTTCAGCTTATTAACTCGAATAATTAACCTGTCCTTAACCGTTGATTCAAATCTGATGATATGATTGGTTTAGTGACGACGCAATTCTTAGCGATTTTCATTTTTAATTCGCATAAAGGACGAAGCGACACAAACAAGTCCATCGCTTTTCTTGTAATCATAAATCGATCCTTCAATTGATACAATAGATACAAAAAAATCCTGTCCACCATGCCCGCAACTTTCGTCAATTTCATTTAGTACCTATATCGAAGTAGTCCTCCAAAGTGCGTACTGTCGGACTACAATAATTGTACTTTTTTGTAATTAAGTAATCCTGCACAGCAATGTTCATTACGACGTAGCGAGAGCACCAGTACCTAATACTCGTCCCTAGTCCGCCGAATATCCGTGGCCATGGACGTCCTACCACTTTTTTTTAACCTCGAAAAATTTCTGGTTCGTCCACGGGGTTCTAACCAATCCCTTACGAGTTCCATAATACTTTTTAAAAGTTCTGAACTAAACTTCTCCTTAATCTCTTATTGTCACTGGTAACATAGTAATTTTATTTACAAGATTTCCGTTTTCACCTCCTGTTACTACTTTACTGTACGCCATATTTATTATTTTGCGATTACAGCGCCACCGTGGCGGAATTCAGTACTAGTTCGTACATATTGCCGGGCATTATGCCATACGGCAAAAGGACGTTTTTTTGGCGGTACACATAATGTCGACGGTATACATACGTCAGATGGAAATATGCAAACGGCTTTTCGTTTGTAAACACACGAGCTATTATGTAGAAGGCAGATTTTGACATATTGACTTCGACATCCTCATTTTTGTTTTGTGTTGTAACAAAATATGTTGCCAGACCCAAATCATTTGTGATAATGCATGATACATACATACATAGAAACTCTCGATAAACCAAGCGAAAACCATAACCCTCCTTCTGAGGTAGTCGGGTAAAAAGGTTCTTTTTCCTCATTGTAGCTTCAGAAAAATCCATGTTATTTTTTCATAGGGAAACGGCGACGACGAACGACCCGGTGAACTCGAATAGTGTCGGAACAGAAGAGGACACGAGACTCCGCGGCGGGCTTAGAATATTTTGTGTAATATTGTAGTGGATGAACCGAAGTGTATCCGAACGCCAGAGCTGAACTTTAGTTTCGTAAGGTTGGCACTACCTAAAAAGCGAAAGTTGTTTTGCGGTTGGCAGTCGCAAGTGTCAGTTTCGATGGTACTGTCAAAGCGAAGGCAGCTGTAGCTGTTTACGTTTTGTATCGTTATTTTGCGATCGTTTCGCACAACTTTTGTTGTATCATAATTTGTTTTTACGCTAACGCTTTTATCCCGGCGGTTAATGGTGAAAAATACTTGTGATATATCAAGTTCTTTGTGCCATGTCAGATGTCAAGAGGTGAATAGTTAGTGTTTTGTGTTCTAACCTGTGAGTGACAGTTTTTTTTATATTGTTTGGGATTTGGAGCGATAAACATATCGGTAAGTGTTTCCTTTTGTATTCTTGTTGGATCGTTGAAACGTTGAATTGGTGAAATTGAAGTTACGTGTGCAGTGGGTAATTATTTGGTGGGTATTACACTGGGGCTTGCGTAAGGTTCGTGTTTTTAGTGGTTAGCATTCAGGTGGGTATAGGTTGCTAGGTGAGCGCGCGTGCGCGGTGCGAGGCAGGGCCACTGCGGCGACTCGCGGCGCGGCCCTCGTCACCGAAGTCTCGGCGAAAGTTGTTTGCTCTTGATATCAAGGAAGTAACGTGAGCTAAACTAATACCGGTCCTACTGTTGTACCTACCTGCTATGAGTACTCATTTCAAGTAACAATTTTGTTCAACTCTCATGCAATGCTTAAAACTTGGTCAGTGATTCATCAAAACCGTTGAGCCTGTACGTACTTCCTAGAAGTTTCTAATACAACACCAATTTTATTTTGAATCTAAACTTATTAGAGTCTTGTTGGAATTGAGGAAATGACCTTTACAACTTTGGTTTACTGAAAAGCTTAGTAATTATTCAAAATAATTATTATAAAATTATTTAAATGTCTAGAAATATGAATAAAGATTGTATTTTTTTTATATTATGTAGCTAAAATGACTTATGCATGCATTATGGACAATCAAAGAGTCATCAGTCTCTTAATAATATTTATATAAACAAATTAAACATTTAAAGTCAAAGGTTATCAGTTTATTTTAAGATTAACATAGCAGACTACACATTTATATTTTTAAACAATTTGAGGTCTTGGTCAGCCAGTTATTGGCTAAAAATATGTTGCAGAAATACATTCAAAATCCTATTTTGTTATTCACAGCAAAATATAAAAAATAAATATTTTTCAATTTAATATCTGGGCTCTTTTATTAGCAAATGTTTTATGTAGGCAGTTCAAACAGTAAACAAACATACAGTAATTCAAAAATCTAACTTGATTTGTATATCATGGGAAAAAGTAAGATCTAATAGATGTGCCACATTGAACATTCACCTTGTATGTGAGTTTCCCATTGGGGAACAATGTTGGAGCCACCCCATTGAAAATGTTCACACATTAGTCTAAACATCAAAAACATAACAATGACCTGCTATACAATAATGGAATGACATAGAGTACAAAATGATTTTGACCCTAAAGGCTAGATCACAAAGCTTACATCCAAATACATTTAAAATAGATGACACTGTTTTTTATGTATTGATGAAATTTATCTACATACATACATACATATTTCATGCCTGTATCCCTGGCAGGGAAGCAGAACATTAAAGGCTGTAAAAACAGCCATGAACACCAAGTCTGACAAAAGTTTTAAGAGTCATTCAGAAGACTCACCTGCAAATGCTAGCACCAGTGAAAATTATCTGTAATATTAATTTAATAAAAAAAATTGGTAGCAGGGAATTCAATTTTATGGCAGTTGTGTGTGATATTTTATGTTAGATTTTTGTGTTATTTTTTATGCTGAATGGCATCATCAGAGACATTCAAAGATGAGTAGGTACATCTTTTAATGCTGATTAGGTGATGAAACTTATTCTACTATTGTATAAAATGCTTTGTCTTAATAAGATGAATGGACATGTTACTCAATAATGAATTGCATTAAAATAAATATGTTTAGCTATGTTTCGTTAACTCTATTTGTAAATATAATTTTATAGATATTTTCGTAAAATTAGCAATTCCAAGAAAATAATAATTGTGTAAGGAGGTATAACAAAACTTTTTCTTTTCTGTAACTAGGAAAAAAAGCCCCAAACCACAATATAAATGAGTTTAATTACTATGTATGCAAATAAATTCGTAAACACGCAATTTAATTGTATTTATCTTCATTACCGAGAAACAAGATAAAAAATGTTTTACATCGAAAAGCGAACTAATATAAACAGTAAACGAAAATGATATGAAATATATTTATTTACATTATGGCTGTTTGGTATTCATGCAATAAAATATGTGCTGTTAAGTGACTGAAGGGCGAAAGAAGTATGCAAGGATCGTAAACAAGTAGAATAGGTACACTGTCTCTGCCATCATGAAAGAGGTGTGTTTTGCGTATGTCCGTAATAGGTGATTAGCAAATTCAATATTATTGTCATCATCATGACATGACCGATCGATAGACTTCCACGGCTAGACATAGGTCCCTCAAAGTTTGGTACCCAGCTGACTCCGTGTACTGTGATTTTTAGTGCAGTTCGCGCCAGTACGTACTAGATAATCATTTTTCCTCCGATACCAAGCTATACATACACCCATGTTTAGTATCGTTAGATTCCTCGTGTTTTGCTGACTATACTATCTAGGCCGATACTGCATCCAACGGGTTTACGCAACCCTAGCAAATAGTGAGGTGATTAGCAAATTACGTCACGCGAATAGGCAATAATACTAACGTTGCGTTTCGACTTGCAATTGCCGCCGACGATATTATAATATAAGGTCGAGGCTAAACTGTTACTAATGGGTTCGTGTCGTTTTATAATCGACATGCAAATTTTAATAGTTATAGCTAAAAAGGTCGATAGCTCTTTTAAACCAGCACGTGACTTTTCTGTGCAGCTCCATAATGCCAACAGTCATCCATATTTATGTTCTTGATCGTTTTTTGTACGAAATAAAACGTCATACACATCTGTGAGACGCGTTTACAATTGCCATTAGAGTAACTACGTAAACATACCAACTATTGCAACAGGAAAAAAAAAAAGAATCATACTAGCAAGGGCCGCAACTGATACATGAAATAAAAACAGTCTAACATTGCACCTTTATTGATGGAAATTGCGCTCAAGTGCCCGCAATTGTACCTAGGTGTACGAAAACTCATAAATCTATTGCTGAATCATCTCTAAACGCATAATAATCAGTACTTAAAATATTCTCAACCTTTGAACTTGAATAGAATAATCAATCACCTTGCACATGTAACATAACTTCCTGCCATACGTTCATTTATAAATTAAACCAACCAGTTACAGCCTGAGAACTAGTGTAAGATTAAACGTGTCAAAATCGTATTAGTAGATAAAATCTAGAGAGCAATTTTCAAGTTTTGGGCATTTAGGACAATAAAAAATATTAAGGCCCTATAAAACGCAGTGCCAGCTGATGTCACACTATAGCATTAAAGTTAAAAGCATCAAGCTGCATGTTTAAACTAGTAATGGAGCCAATATCTCACCGGCCAGCGGTCTTAGTCACTCTAGATGGTGAATTATTATTATGGCTGTGTACGCTAAGCTAAGCCATCATAATCGCCAAAATGCAGAACTGCGCCTGGCGCCTGGAACAGTCTCTACGTAGCTAACTCATATCATGAACAATAACATTTTTCATTAATGAATAAATATTATGCATGAAAACTGTGAGTGCGATGATTTTTTGTTATCGATGCCGACAAGCCGGACAAAATTTATATTGCACTAAAAATGTTGCTGAATCTAGAAAAGTAATAAATAACCATTGCTATAAAACGTGACAGTCTTAAAAAAGAAAGCAGTCCCAAATGTTGACCTGTTCACGAGTTAGCTACTTTAGTCAATTATTTTTTACTTTAGTATAGCAAAACTCGTCGAAAATTGACTTCTTGCTCTCCGTCCATTACAATTGTTTAGTATTAACTGTTAACACGTGATTTGTAATTGTAATGGCTGCGCGGTAAAGTGCACATGGCTTATTGAATGGTCGATAAGGCGAAATGGGCCAAATCAATCACTCGACTGGGTAGAAACTAGAAACGCGTGAATATTTTAAGGTACCATTCGTATTTCGGACCAACAGTTAAGTAGGTTTCTCAGTAGCTAAGTAAGATTCGCTCCGATTCGTTGTTCCACACAACATCACCTGCCTGCCCTTATCCAAAATCCGTTGGGGTCGGCGCAACATGTTGTGTTAGAGCACAAAATCATGTAGCAACACGATTTGGCAAGGTTTTATGACCGGCCTGCTTGACGCCAGCCCTCTTTGGCTATCAAGTATTGAAGGTGAAGACCTGGCGACCATGCGGTTGATCATAGTCGACAGATATTAAGCAGATTTCAAAAACTCTACGTCGTCTTTTAAGAATCACCCTGAGTGCACTAGGGGTGGCAGTATTCTTAGCCACTTCCACACTTACAAGTCCTAAAGTCCAACCAGCAGCCACGACACAAACAGCCACATAACATCCATTTGAAGTCCAATCAAATATTCAGGATAAAGTTTTATACGAAATCCACATGGGGACGTTCCAGTTTCGTGTATGCTCCAGAACAGACTTCATTGTTTCGGTCAAAGAGCATGAGAGTCGTCTAAATTACTGGCACATAATAAGACAATGGTTCTGAGGTCACAACGCATGGCTGCACTACGGGTGACGTTGTACTAATAATTTGAACGTAAAAAAAATGTGTTACTTAAGTTTTTTTCAGTAACTTTTATGACACCCTGTGTAAAACTGGTTGTTTGTACATACCTAACAGATGAATATGAAAAAATACATCTAAAACACATTTAAAGCAATTCCGTCGTCAGTACAAGCCGCAACCGCCTCACATTTCAAAGGAAACAATCTTATCTTCACACCATTGTATTTACATAGAAGGTTGCGTTACTATGTACTATCGCCAGCAAATCCACCTGCCTATTTAAGGGATCAATTTATACTGGTTTCTCATAGTATTTGTTTGATAACCCGGTATAAGTTGGTCTCTTAAATGGTAGGTGGATTTGCTGACAATAGTACCTGCCTAATGAGCTTGACACACTTCTTTACCGGCATGGCTGGCATGGATAAAATTGCAAATGCAAATCCAGTACAAACTGGACAGTTTTTGCCATAATTAAAACCTTTATTATTTACAATGCAGATTCAATGGATTGCAGTGCTTTAAAAAGGAGGTGAAAAAAATGAGCTAAAATTAACTATTCGTAGGGATGCTTTTGTACCTATTTTAGAAATGGCTGAGAATTCCTACTTTAAATACAATACGTTTTTACGTCGAGCCTAAACTAATGGGACGAAAAACTGAAAGCTTACAGATAGCAACAGGCGCAAGTGTGCCTAAATGACGTAATGTCAACCAATAAGAAGTAACTAAGTTTTGACATTGTAATTTTTTAACCAATCACAGAAAAAAGGCACAATTGAGAGTGGCGCCATTAGTTCTCCAGTTTTCTACCTAATTGGGATATAAGCAGGAAGATGATAGTTATAATGATGATACTATACGTTCGTACTTTGATAAATCTCTTAAAAACTATGTCTCAGGGGTGTAGCTGTTTTAGAAACGACTTACCACTTTGGCGTGCCAAACTACAAAACATAGGTACATACCTTACTTTCCCATAGAAGAAAAACGGGAAAACTGACATTACTGACAAAGTATTCTGTATGCTCAAAGTCTCTTGTAGTTCACGACCGCATCACTTAACCTAACACCGGAATCGAACCCGCAAACTTCTGTTTTCAGACGTCAAACTTCTCGCTCCGTCCAATAGTTCTTAAAATAGGAGAAAAGCATTTGTAGAAACTTTGACTTCGCGTATAAATAACACGGAATCGGAACGGAAATACACGATAGACGAGATATTAGAGCATAAAACTTGCAACTCGATTTCCTTGGTTAGGACACAGTAAAAGCAATAGACAGCACAACATCTTTAAACAAGATGATCGGAGACCGAATCAGGAAAAGCAAGAAGTTGAATTTCAATGCGACAATTTTGGTTAAGACTTTCAATGCAATTTTGGCACAATGAGATAGCTTACTGCAGAGCAGAACGAATGGTCACAACCCACGGTACGACTGTACCTTTTTTCTATTAGTCGAAAATATGTCAATGTCAAAGTTCGGTTATTACTTTTCGCGTATTTAGGTACAGTCTTGCATGCTGCCATCTGTAATAAACTTTATTCCCCATAAATATAAACAAGAAATTTAAAAAAAGTCAATCATCGACGGTGGATCGAACCCAGGACACGCGGATTAT
Source organism: Phthorimaea operculella (assembly GCA_024500475.1). Taxonomy (NCBI): domain Eukaryota; kingdom Metazoa; phylum Arthropoda; class Insecta; order Lepidoptera; family Gelechiidae; genus Phthorimaea; species Phthorimaea operculella. The sequence continues at coordinate 3,285,947 of JANFCV010000002.1, read as the reverse complement.
AGAAGCCTGTCAAATTTCAATCTCATTTTCATTTATGAGAATAATAGTGTGCATTAAAATCCCAATAAAGTTATTACCCATTTCGGTCGTCAATCAGATTTTTTACCCAATCAAGCTTACTTACTGCTATATTTAACTCTACTGTAGTCTCTACCTATCTATCTACCTACCTACATATGTGGTGTTTTGTTTGTCTTGAGATTGTGAAGGTTTATGTAGGGTTCTGTTTCCGCGTTTAGGATCAATAGGACCCTGCAGTTTGCCTCAATTGGGGTTGAGATGTAAGACGTTTTGTTTTATGGAAGTTTAGGGCCGACCACATTGCCAGCCGCCATAATCATATCTACAGACATCGTCTTCGTTATATCTTAGAGTCACGAAAAAAAGGCCGCGGAGAAAAATAAACTAATACTAAATAGTATACGAGTAGGTATGTAAGATTGTGTTTATCATATCGTCGTGGTTTTCACGAACTATCCTAATACCATTTTTCTCCTGACTCGAACTTTATTCTAATTTCTGATGAAACATCTAGTCTGTTGACCCGATAGGCTGGATACTTTTAGAAGTCGTAGTTATCAAGCTTCTATTGGGAAAAGTTTCACGTTGGTATTTGCAATTCAAAATATGTATCTAGAAACTACGAATTTTGGTACCTACTGAAGAAACTCTACTTGGAAATCTAACAAATTGAAGTGGTAAAAAATCTATTCACTTACTTATCTAAATATCTAACTTATTTTGGTTATGAATGGAGAATTCTTGCATTGAGTCTATAGAACTTTTACTATGGGAACAAATTTCTCTTCTAACGCAACCTTTAACCGTGCACATCGATCTTCATCTTCGGTACGATCATAATAATAAATAACATTACATAAGTTTGTTACTTTGTAATATTATTATGGGAAAGTCTTCCTTTAGATATCCGATTTCTCTCCACCAAGGGTTGTTGTCATAATATAATCTACTATTGAGCTACAAACGTTATTGTAAGTTGTAATTATTCTTTAGTAAACGCTTAAAATTGGAAAATAAATCAAGTCTTCTGTTAAAATTAGGATGGAACCCACCAAAAGAGAAATGAGTTCGAAAATTGAAAAAAACTGTGTCCAATGCAGTTTTAAAACGTACGTATTGGTCAGATTAGACTTCAGTAAGACTTTTAAAAAGACGGAAGTGCCGACCTGGACCTGATTCGAACTGAGCAAATGAAATGAAATGAAATCAACTGAACAAATAGAACTGAGTTAAAAAAATAATACATCAAAAGGCATTCGCCCAAGAGTGGAAATGACTACTGAGAAAAGTCGACGTTTAAAAATTGAATTCACTATTTCTACAACTAAAACCTGTTTTCATCTAGAATAGCTGTACTTTTAAAGTGTTCGAGATCGTTAACCAAAAGCACTTTGCTATGTAATGGGGCTATCAATCATGTAAGAGATCTGACATAATCCTTGCTTCTACAAATGATCTATTTTCTTTTCACAACGAGACATAATAATGTACACAAAAGTAGGGCATCTAGTACGCACTTCTTGCTCGCACCTTACCTTTACAGCCACAACAGTCCACTGCTGGACATGGGCCACCCCCGTATTGCCGTACTAACCACGCTTGGCAGACGGATTGGCGAGCGCAATGCAAGATGATTAATTCACAGGGAACGCTGCTGCCCATTTCCTGGATAATTATCTCTTAGTCGCTTTTTACGACACCCACGGGTAGAATTGGGGTGATGCTATTCTAATCCGGCATCACACGGCAAAATGTTTGCTCGCAAAAAGTAGGCAAAGTATGCTTTAAGTTTTCAAGAAAACTAGAAAATTGATAGATTGGCCCGACAGCGTAGTTTATAGAATCTCTTGAATCTCTCTCAAAGATTGATCTTAGGTTTCCTCCAAATATTTGTAAAGATTATTTTCCAATATTGTTGTTATTAAGCCTGCTTGTATCTATTAGTATATTTATTTTTAAAAGAACATCATCCATTATCTACTTCACTGTACAGGTTTGGTTCAGGTTCAGTTGGCTGTTGTTCTGAATGTTTATTTAGCGTAAACAGTGTGTATGAAATTGGCGCAGCCGGTAGGATACAGCGTCTTCCTAAGCGTTTTTCATGCCCCAACATGACATGACCTCCAGCAGTGATCCAAAAGCGAGCACGAATGCAAAGACCCCCATATTTCCGGGCCACTGCTCCCGTATAGCCCGACTCGACTTCGGCTATAAAACTCCAGTCGTCATGGCGTCGAGGTCGCCGAGAAACAAATATCTCATTTAGCTGCAAACCATAGACTTGTATCAGGTAAGATCACGCATGTTTTGTGCATCCCATTATACCTTACGTTACTCCTGTAACACAAGCAGATTAGCAAAGAACCAATTGGGCCAGGTTTTTGCAGGTAATACCTACAAAAAATGACCTCAGTGAGTTACATTACAATTTCAGTAAAATTGCAGATTTTACCTAACGCCGTATTAGATACTAGCTAGCAGGCAGGGTACATCGGTTTGTTGGACGACTTGGTGTCTTACACGAGAGAAAGAGAGAAGGCAATAAGAATCGAAACGACTAATGGATCAGTCTATAAACTCTTCGCCTTCTATTCATATTCATAGTAATATCACAAACGCGCCATTTTGCCTAATTTGTGGTAAAATAGTGGTGCTTTTGCTACATACAAAAAAGTATATTTGAATAACATGCGTCATCTATTCTTTTTGTGTCTATGCTCCAGAAGAAGAGGGGCAACTGAGTAATCACTTAATGCAGGAAAGGGTGCACATCTTCGCTGTAGGTCACTGAGTACTGAGTAGACAAAGCGTTTTGCGAGTATCATCTTGAACTAGGTCGCTCATCGTATTTTCTTATAGTAGGACTAATATGTTTAGGAAAAAACATTCCATACAAAATGCTCTATTTACCTGCATTATTATGTACCCAAATTATTTTTTCCAAGCGTTTAATATACGTGTTTTTGCTAATTTGGTAGCTTGAATTAAAATAGAGATACTAGATATTATTTTCTTTACCGCCCTGTACGTACAATATTGCTGTAGTTTTAATACCTAGGTAATAGGTATAGCATTTTTTCATCAAAATTATGAGAAAATTAGTATCTTCTAAGAATAATAATTTGATAATAAGTTATCCAGGTTAAATGAAGCCATGTTAGCCTAATCAATAAATCACTTAGATTCAGTAATTGAGCCCTACTTACTTAATTGTAAAATCGATTCATTATCGTTACATGGCCCATAATTTAATCGATCAACTAATTAATACTAATACCTGACCCGAAGATGTTTAATTAAAGGACATACCAAGATACAATGATATATATTGTGTTAACGACCAATAATTGCTCTCTTTAGCTATTAAAAAATTAAGCTACAGACCCACTGACTTATACAGGGAGTAACAGAAAGAGTATAACAAGCCGAAAGGAGGTCAAGGTACTCATGAAACTGAACAACTTTCCCCATGGAACATGGGTCGAAATATGAAAAAAAAGTTTGGACCTCCCATACAAAATCGCCGATCAGTTAAATGATTTACTATGGGAGGTTCAAATTTTTTTTTCATATTTCGACCCATGTTCCATGGGGAAAGTTGTTCAGTTTCATGAGTACCTTGACCTCCTTTCGGCTTGTTATACCCTTTCCGTTACTCCCGGTATAATGTCTAAGAAATTAAGTTAGTGGCCTTTTTTGTCATACCACACGCTATCATTGACTGACTTATTCATAAGTTATTAAAAAGTAATCGTTGAATTATACGAATTACCTACCCTTGAAGACTTTGTAGGTAATTGTACCTACCTGTGTTATTTCCCCAACAGCTGTTATTTCCCGAACTGTAAAATATTTGTCATAGTATTTTTACCGATTAACCTACTTATAGGATAATTCATGGAAATCAGCGTTCTCTGTGAATACAATACTTATGTATGGCAAATACCCCCCAATTGGGAAAGTCTATGTCCAGCAGTGGACTGTTGTGACTGTTGAGGCAGTTCAGGCGGATGTAGCATAGTGTAAAATAGGTACCTTGGTAGCTTATACGTAATCGGTGAATGGTTGTGTGACCTTGCGTGTCGTGAAAATTATAGGCTCAATAATTTAGACCCGTTGAGACCCGGTATTTATATCTAAAGCATTTTATTCGCTGCTCACTTTTATCGCACAACATCCAAAAATTATTTACACGAAATCATTAAATTATACCAATTTATATTATAGAAATCTGCTACAGGAAACATTTTTATTAGCTACACTAACTCGTTTTTATTCGGACTAAATTCGACTTTAGTGGAAAAACGTGCGACTTGTAAGTAAGCGACATAATAATATTATTAAAATTATCGGTGAAGGGTTAAAAATAGGAGTCGGTCGCCTTCACACCATGAGGGCCATTAACTATTAGGTAAGAAATTATGCTTTGACACGAATAAGGATTAAACCCGTCGGTAGCGAGAAATATGTTTCTACTACCTACTCATTACACCACTACTAAGATTACCCAGCACGCAATGTATTGAACAATTCTACAAAATTACACCCGAGTAGGGTTGCCTGCCACTGACTTTAGCCGGACATATCCGGCTTTTTGCGGTCTCGTCCGGCCGAATGTTTAGATACGCGTCCAGCCTGTCCGGTTTTTTGGTCAGGCAACGTGCATAGTGCACTTGCTAAACGAATTGTGCAATTTACAAATTCATGGTTTGAAAAAGTAATATTTCCAGCGAGTGCAATCAATTTCTTTCTATGAAAAGCACGAAAACTAGTTATTTGTTCAACAAGAAAGCAAAATTGATTTTTGCTGCGAGTGCTAATTTTGAAACCCGAGGTAGCGAAGGATACTAAAATTGAATCACGAGCGTAGCGAGTGATTCAAAAGTAGTATCCTGAGCTCAATGAGGGATTCAAAAGCACGAGTTGTAAATTTGTTTGCTTTCGTGTGGTACACACAACTTTTCACCTCTACCAGTAAGAAAATTATGTTTTTAAGGTTTTGTTCTTTATGGCTAGGCGAAGGGTGTGACGATAGGTAATGCCTAGAATTTAGTCTATAAATAATCCCGCCAAACAAATTTTCAATGATGCGTTCAGAAATTTTACAAAATGTCAATATTTAGAAGTTTTCGTTCTGAAATCGCCGCCTTTATTACGACTAGTTTTTGAAATCTTAGTGTTAAATTAGATGTTCGAAATTCAAATTACTTTTCTCCACTACTTTTCTCAACAAGTTGAGAAATGTGATTTGAATTTCGAACGATGGTTAAAGACGACCTTTGCCGACTAAATTTTCGCAGCCAAATAGTTCATTTCAAGCTGGTGAGGTGAAAATAATGTTTTCTTAGTTGTCGTTAATAACTTGTGGCTGACTTCAACCTACAAGTTTATCGAGTTTCATAATATGAAACTCGATATACATAATTTTATAGGATTATATTATAATCCTATAAAATTATGTTTTATAGGATTATATTATAATCCTATAAAATTATGTCCGGCTTCCTATTTGGCTTTAACGTAAGATGTGTCCGGTTTTGTAGGGCTAAATGTCCGGCTTTTCACTGTTCCGTGTCCGGCTTTTCTGTATAAATAAGTTCTTGGCAACCCTACACGCGAGCCGCTAGCTAACGTAAAAACTGGTTGGCACACTGTCCGCAATTTTTACTTTTATTCATTTTATTGGCCCATTCCAACGGCAAATATTACGCGGACTTGTGACATTTTATGGCCAGAATTAATAATTAATAACTAGTCGTATCTAGCTACGTAAAATAACATACAATTTTATGCTGCGTCGAACAAATTTTAACGATTCAACTTTTGGTTTTTAATTGAAACATTTATTATTTAAGCTTACACAAAACGTTGGGAAATACAATGTAAGTTTTGAAATAAATATTAGCTACGCAATTTGCGTTGCGTGAAATGTTAGTCGCGTTGGTTACAAATTTTCAGTTTTGGGACGAAATAGCGACCTCTGTCTTGTATCATGACGAGTAGCAATTGACATTGAGTAATATCCTCCCTAAATGGAATCTCACCCGCTTTCCACTGAGTAACAAATGACGAGTTGAAGTAAGAATTACCCCTAATGGTGATTGATAGCGGCGCTGTCATATTTCGGTTTTATTGTTTCAGTAAGACGTCCAGCGCGGGAGCGGGCGTAATCGACCGCCATTACGTCTCGCTCACCGATTTACGGGGTTTTCTGATGACACAACTTCGTTGCAAATTGCTCTATAAAAGTTATTTGTGTTCGCCATTCTTGTTCGCACGTACCGAAACCGCCCAATTTTCTATGAATTGTGAAAAAGAACGAAATTGTGCGAATGATTCTGGGATGGCTAACGTGGGTCGTATCGCCGAATGAAAGTTGTATTTTTTTATTGTACTCACCGTGATACTCGCTCTAAGTGCTACTAAACGAAAATTTCTTTCGAAATGCTTTTATTATTCTCGACAAACTATTTTCTGTATCAAACAAGATTGGTTGTAAACATTCATACCCACTTAACCATAACACGACTTAACTACTTTTCTTCTTTTCTGTTCCCACATCTACTTAGTTACGATAAAATCTACTTAGGTAGTAGGGCACTTAAATTCCCTGCATATTCATACCTTCCTTTACAAGTACTAGATACCTCCTACATTTGCTGTAAGAAATAAGCTTACTTAGTTCCCAGCTCAAGAAACGCTACGCTACTAAGTAATTTTATTGGCATCTCTCTTCCCCACGTTCCGCACACATAAAGAGTATACATTGACGTCATGTAAGATCCACATAACCACATAGTATGTTTTCTTTATCATGGAATTCCCAAATTACTCGCAGGGCCATGTGCAGCGGTCTATTTTAGTTACAGTAAACAATTATCCACATGTGCTTTATGACGTGTGCAACATTACGTTAGGTATGGTTGGCTTGATGGCTCGTTTGTGTGCTAATCAGTAGATAAATAACAGGATAATCATTGCAATAGGCACCTCCTTCATACTCAAGACATTAGGGTAGCCTTTTGAATGTCAATACATTTTCCAACAACTTCAGATACAATCTTGTCTATATCTAAAAACTAAAAATTGATATCGTTTTACTGAGTACAATTCGAAATATAGTTAGTTCTGAGGCTATAAATTGTACAAAAACTTAGGTAGGTGCCTAAAGTATTTCTTTAAATATGAGTGTATAATAGTGTACCTATATTTTATATTGAACTTTATGTTTATCTTTTCATTAGACTAGACAAATGTGGCATGCTAAGTAGATACAGTGATCTCATGACAACATTTTTAGGTATATTATGTAGTCAGTGTTATTAGCTAAAATAATAATCCCCAGATTGGCAAAGCATTTGCGTATTGCGTTTTGTAATAGGTAGCGTCATGTGCGTCGACGCATACAAAATGCTCACTTCCTTCCATTATACAATTTTATCATTGGTCGGTAGAGCACCTAAATAACATATAATACCTAACTACCATATATACCGCTTCTACCCTAGACCGGATCTGACTAAAAAGACAATAGCTCTAATAAAATCATCGAGGCATCTTTGAGCATGTTTTATAATCTCGAAGGTATCGAGTTTGTAAATTTTTGGCTCTTAAAGCTAAGTTTACTATCAAAGGAACCCGAAAATTTCACACGAGCTGACTATGTACTGCAAAAAAGTTTAAATAGATGACGATAAACGTCACATATCGATGCAAATGGAGGCTGCTAACCGACCGAGTTAGATCACACAGCAGGGCCCAAAGTCTGCTAAATAAAAATCGTTTCAGTTGGGTGTCGATGGCATGGCAGTTGAATGGTTTTGATGGTTTCGTATTCTGCTTACAGTTTTTAGTATGGAAAATCACAGTGACAATAGAATAACAGTTGAGTGTCGCTGGCATTACAATGGCTAAAAATTAGCAGACTTGGTGTCCCACTCGAAGAAGAAGAAGCAGAAGCAGGCTTAGGGGCCAGGTTGGAGACTAGACCGTCAACACAGTACCTGCCTACACTGAAAGCCACGGGTTCAAATCAAATTTAGGTCACCAAGTCGAATTCCCAACAAAGCTTGTATAAAGTGCACGCTATTCTTCGACCCGTAATTTAGACTCCCGACACGCCCCGCGCATGCTAAGCGGGACCCGTAGCGCAATAAAATTAAACAATTAGTCTTATCTGGCGTCTCAGGCCACCTCGGCCACTAAAGAGACCTTTTGCCATTACGCTTTTTTGCCGCGAACCTTGGGGCTCTTTGTTGCGGCAAATTTATGCGTGTAATATTTTGAATTTAAACCAGGAAATCCTGTAGCGCTCTCTGACATTGTCTAATTCTCAGCCTTACATTGTCTAAGATAGATTACTTATTAATTAGAGAAGTAAACTTCCGTCCGGTCCACTGCTTAATAAAAAATAAACTGTAGTCAGTAGGTAAATTGCAGAAGGTCAAGTTTAAATATCAGGGTCAATCTTCAAAGCATGATTATTTTCAATTTCCGAAAGAAAATGCACACATTGATTACTCGCAGAGCTAAAATTTCTACCTTATTTGGAGAGCCTGAACCTATTTAGTATAGCGCAAAAACAATTACAACAAAAGGGTAGTAGATTACGTAGATATAATTTTTTTTAGTACCAAAAATTCATTACCATGGCCTGTTCTCTGGTCAGAACCGACAAAAAAAAGAGCATATTTCCAAAATGTGCGCGGAGAACATCACTTGCTACAGGGTACCTAAATTCTAAAACATTAAGCTTTCAAATCTATATTTTTATTCATAATTTGGAATACGAAGACATATTGTTTTTGTCATCTTAACTTTTGTCACGATAAAAACTTCATTACCATGTGCAGATTTATTTGTGTTTGAGGTAGTCGTAATTTCCTTTGATCTCGCTGCAAAACACCGTCATTTCTCTCGCCGCGAGTCAATCGATCGGCGGACGTTGTGTACTGTGTGGATGTGTCTACGTTTTCGCGACAAAATCAGATCGAAGTGCGTAATTTGATGTTTCAACCAGATTATTCTTCATTACACGGCCTGAATTATTGAGTTAAGTTTATGTTATATCTTTAATTGTTTGCTTTATAAACATTACTCTCAAGTAGTGTTAGGTAACCATAAAAGCTTTTATGAGAAAAAACGGGAAAGATGCGAGTTTTTCTCAAATATATTTGATTTCTTCATTACCAGGCCCTTCATTACCGTCTTTACCGTAACCTTTTTGAGGCTACGGTAATGACGTTGCCGCGACGGAGATGAGAAACTCTTTTTTAAGTTTTTCTTTTTTTAGAATTGATAAATAAGTATCAGCAGTTAATGCTCAAATACTTTTCTGTATGTTAATGTGCATGTAAAATATTTATTTCCCAGTAATTAGAATAATTAAATGTAGTGTTTTTGTTGACTTGCAGTGGTTGGTAATCCGATTATATAAAGGGCCCTGGAGAGCCTCTTCCATTCCTCCCTATTGGAGTCCCAGGAGGCTCCAACTGCGTTCAGCTCACTTTGTGGTGTACGTGTTCAGGTTTCAACAGGTCTGCCACATGAAGTCTTCATCTTGGCTAGGTCGTCGTCGCTTTAGCGTAGAGTGTGCCCAATCCAACTCCATTTACGGTGAGCAATTTCCTCTGCGACTGGTGACTGCCTGGGTATAGACTACAGTAGATACCTAGTATGAATACAACGATTTATTTACGAAAACTTGGATTTTGTTCGACAAGGTTTTAGTTACCTTCCACTACTCATAGCCGTACAACAACACTGACTTTTCGAGTGAGATGAAGAGTGAGATTTTGATAAGTTGGGTAAGGATGTTTGTTTTCCAAACAGGTTTTAACTGAGCGCATACACCTTTGGCTTTCTTTATCCTGTCCCACCGTCAACGTCCTCGTCAAGCCACCACTGTTGGTAATGGTGCTGACCCGAAATTGCTGTTATAGAAAATTGAAAGTAAAAAACATCACTGTTTGACTTTTGCGATTATTTTTATCGGGTCTGCTCGTGAACCACTTTGCAGGTGCTGTGGATACAGAAAGTTTTGATGATGTTGACCTGTCTTTCGTGGTAAACCCCTCCTTCTTAGCGTTGCCCGCATCGCGCTCCTTTTTACTGTGTCAAAAGCCTTTTTAAAATCAACGAAGTTATGTACACCTCAAACTGCAGTTCTACGCATTGCTCTATCAGTATCCGGGACGTGTTTATTTGGTCAGCACATGAGCGCCCAAGGCGAAAACCAGCATGCTCTTCGCGTAAGGTTCGTTTTATGTGAGGTGACATCCTGCCCAGCAGGTTCTTAGCTAGAACCTTTGCAGCAGAAGAAAGTATTGTTATGCATCAGTTGTCGTTCTTCGGAACTTTAACCAACAGCCTTTGTTTCCATTTTGTGGGTGCTTGATCATCACATTCCCAGATTCGTGCTATGAAAGGGTACAGTGCAATATTTCAGTTGATCGCACTGCGTATTCCATAAGTAGCTCTACGTTAATGTTGTCAAAACTAGAAGATTTTGCCGGATTAAAGTTGGCAATAGTTTTAACAACTTAGTGTATAGTTGAGGCGGTCATAGGTCTATCAAGCAAATCGTCAGGATTCATTCTAAAACTGCTGCCCGCTTTACTAACAGAGATATGAGTAAACCACACTGAAATGTTCGTGCCATCTGTCTAGCTGTTCTTCAGTTGTACAAAAGAGTTGTCCATCCTTGGCTTTAAGAGGTTTCTTAGACAGAGTTGCATGCCCCCCACTAAACAAAGATGTGGTGTCATACATAGTTATTGATTTATGTTTTTTATTTCATTACCATACCCTAATAAATCATTACCAAGTAACAGTTTCATTACCGTAACTAAGCTTTATTTATTTGTGTCAGTATCTCCTTAAATCTTAGTTCTATCAGCGTGCCTTGCACACATGTGATACATTAGGTTATAGTCTCTCGTTACCTACGCGAAAATTTTATTTCAAACGTATTTTTTTACCCTATTAAAAAATTGCGCAAATATTGCGCCTTTTGAAGATTGACCCATCAACGTGACATTTTTCTGCAGTCAGTGATGTTAACATAATTCGTTTGCTGGAAACAATAAACTGTGCAATATAACTAGTTAAATATCTCCTAGAAGGACTCTTTTATACCGCACGTACAAAACCGAGATATATCGTCAAACTCAGATAGCAACTTTTTGTCCGTCTGGCTGCTATGAAGACGGAATACACAAGTGCAAAATTTATATGCACTCTGAACAAAGCATGGAACAAAAACTGATTGAATCACACACAGTTCATCTGTATTCTGTTCGCTGAGAAAACTGCGGCCAACTGGAATCTTTCCATGAATACAATGAAAACAGTTCCTAACAAACTTCACTATAAACACTGTTTAATACTTAACTAGTTTTACAACAAAGAATTGTTCCGTCTTCAGACTAACTTTGCCCAGTCTTGTTCGGGATCGATGCAAAAAATATCTGACTGGTATTTATATTTACGTTTAAAATCAATTATATAACGGGTTGTTATTCGCAGTCACGCGATTGTTCGCTTAGCGTTTGTTTAAAAGGTTTATTGTTGTTGTAAGTCAATTATGTAGTATTTGCTATGAATTTCGTCCGTAGTACCACAAAATAAAGAGTTTACAGAAGGACCACTCGACCCTATTTAGGATTTTCGCGATTCTCACTTGTTACATAGCCAGGGTTCCTATATAATTCAATCCAAAGACGAAATACAGCTCTACATCTCATACAAAAACGTCGAATTATGATTCTGAATCGATTTGAATGCTAGAAATATGACGTCCGCGGCTACCATCTTCTTAGATACCTTGAGTTACTCTGAGATTACAGTTTATTCCAGTTAACGTCAGTAAGCGTCAAAATCGTACTGAATGAGCCATCTGTAAAAGCGGCCCGCCTGTCCTCTCCCTAATTTGTGGTAGTACCCAGGTTGGTTGTATGCACCGGTTTACCTAGAAATCGGTCGCCGTTTCGTGGCTCGGCAGCGACCTCCTTTCGGTTCTGCTGAGCCAGTCTAACAGAGTCTAACAAACTTAGATTGGGTAGTTACCGTCGCTCATTTAAAATTTTATGACGCCACCCTACGTAGCGCTGCAACCTTACAATTTGAGTCAGTAAAATTTAAACTCGTTAATAAGGTGCTACGTAAGTGAATTATATTATCGTTAATAGCTTTGAATGTTCCTTTTTATGGAGCATAACTTTGTAGGAAAATTTATTTTTGTTTACGTGAATTGATGATGAAAAATGAAATGAAATCTTTCACCTACAATCTCGGTTCCTAGGGATTTCTTAATATCGAGATAAATAGGTAATCATTATGCACATGCCTACGTACGATTACGTTTTCCAGTTGTATGATAGTGTCCATGACGTTTCGCCTTCTATTCCGCGCGACCTTTTATCTGAGACCTGTTTTATTTTCTTTATTTATTATACAAACACATATCACGCCTTTATTCCTTGCGAATTACATACATAAAAATAAAACTGTGACCTAACACGTATTTCTTTTCCTAATAAACGTAATTTTATCTATTACCCAATGTCTGGAGTAAACTTCTGATGTAGGTTATCCATCATTATCGGTTTTTACGGAGATCGCTAGGTTAACCATTGACACCGCTGTGTAAAGGTTATCGGGTTGTCTCCGCTTCTGGGAACTATTGTTCCATCAGTTACGTGAAAGATAAAGACATACATACTACTATAGACACTATTAGATACAGTATACAAACACTCGTGTACGTTGAGTGGTTATTGACAACGCGTTTAGCGTCCAGCGTAGCTGCATATGACGCAATTCAGTGCTGACTAGATTTGATGGCCGGTCAGTCGGATATTTTGAATGTCGAATTTGAATAGCCGTGAAGTGAGGGGTGCTCGTGTGTGAAACCTATTTGTTTATTTCATGTGAAATGTTGCACAATTCTTGTATCTGTTGCCAAAGTTTATTGTCAATGATGAAGCAAGTCGCCCATTTCACAAAGGGCAATACAATAAGAAAAGTCGTGATCGCAGCAATTTCTTGAGAAAATAGATTTACTCACGAACTTTCCAAAGCGCAGATAAGTATCTTACGATTTCCTGTTTTGACAAACTTCGCCGAGAAGTAACAACATATCTACTTAACTTATACTTCGAAAGACTTTCTTCTTCATTTATTTTGGTATTTCGGAAGCTGGAGACAACATTTCTGTTTTATTTTTAGTAAGAAACTACCTCATTTCTATCTGAAAAATATTGTACCATAAGTCCACTGAAACTACCTTAAGGATAAGAAGCTGGCAGGAAACCAAAAGGGGACTGTAAACTAGAAAAATGAAATGCAGGGTGTAAAAAAAATACTGCAAATATTTTATGGGGTGAACCAGCCCATACAACTTAACAACTTTCCCTAAGTAACACAGGCAGAAATATGAAAAAAATGGGCCCCCGATTCAAAACGTAACAGCCAACCGAGTCATTTTGTAAGTATGAGAGGTCTATTTTTGTTCATATTGTGTCCTAGGTATGTTCCTTGGGGAAAGTTGTTCAGTTTCATTAACCTGGTTCACCCCTTAAAACAACACATTTCAATTTGCAGTTATTCTTTTACACCTTGTATAAAACTGCCCAAAACTCTTCGATGTTGCCGAAACCGAGCACACATTTTGGCGCAACATAATGGAGAAATTGCGAATGCGAGCATTACAATGAAGCCACTAATAATACCTACCGGCCGTACTGTACAGTGCTTTCGAAAACAACAAAAGAACAGAAAGTGAAATTTATCTGTCCAAATGCTACACGGCGAGAATATACAAAGCGGCGGCGCAAATTCGAAACACGGATTTCGCATCGCATATATACCCATATATATACTATTACATTACAGATAAACTTTCTTTGGTACAGTGATATAAAGCATGTAACAAAGAAAGTAATGAACATGAATGTGGATCATGTGGATGGACGCAGAAGAAGAGGAAGGCCTAAAAAGTTTGGATGGATTGTATAAAAGACGATATATTATATGAAAATAAAGGCGTAAGTGAGGATTTGACTGCTGCTAGAGATGAATGGAAGAAAAAGACATGTTGCGCCGACCCTTAATAAATTGGGATAAGGGCAGGTAGATGATGATGGTACAGTGATATAAAGTCACATAATATTACTAATTATTGTAACATTTGTTTTTTAATATAAAATCATCAACAACTAATGGATTTTTAATATTTCTCCGTAAACATTTTACGAATCGGTAGCTATTTAAACAAATAATTGTAGGTAATTAATAGACTTCGCAAACAAAATGAATTATTGATCAAGGTATTTCATTCATATTGACCTTTAAAAAGTTCCTGCAAAAAGTTGTTTAGTTTCATTGGCTGGTTCACCTTTTCATAGGATCGTGATATATTATTAGGAATCTTGTAGATATGTGTATGTAACATGTTTATCTGACGTCACTAACATTATGTAAATGTCTCGCCGTATGGTGCCGGCTTAGAATACCATCACCCCATACCTTACCCGTGGGTGTCGTTGAGAGTTGATGTGTATTACAAATTTAGGCGACAGGCTGACAACCTGACATGGTCCTACACAGTCTTTTGAATGTCTCTCAAACTTTTGTCAGACGTTAGACCGTTTTTACAGTCGTTTATTAGCCCTGCCCCGCAAGGGATATAGGAGTGATATACCTATATATTTTATAGATATGAGTAATATGTTTATTTGACTTCACTAACACCATGCAAATGTTTATTTGCCGTGCTAAGTTCGAAGTCGATCGAGTAAAGTACGGCCATATCAATATGTCATATTTGACAGCTGTCAAATACATACCAGAAGACATGACAGCAAGGAGAAATAGACCTTATGTCCTAGCATTAACATCATTTGAACAGCTGGCAAATATGGCCTATGCGAACGACTTTACTGTAGTTACCCACTACGATGTGTAATGACTCGAGCCGTAAACACGGTACGAACCCATTGACAGCTAATTACGCGGGGAAAATTGGTAACCGATTATCCCCGATTACCCTTTCAGTCGGATGGCTTTGATATTATGCTCGGAGGAAAACGCCTGCCTACCCCGCAAGTATGTATGGCGGTATGTGTCTTGTAGATATGTGTATGTAATATGTTTATTTGACTTCACTAACACCATGTAAATGTTTATTTGCCGTGCTAAGTTCGTCGATCGAGTAGTAACCCACTACGATGTCTAATGACTCGAGCCGTAAACACGGTACGAACCTTAGAGTATATAAAGCAAGCTATAGAGTGCGCACTAGGCCCCGCGGCGTACTGTCAAAGCGTAAGCAGTTGCTCCCTAGATACAGATGTCAAATATATGAGAAGTTATAGAGGTTCAGTAGTGCTGTCACTGGCGTTTTGCTACTGACAGACAGAGATGTTGTGGCCAGACTACTGCCAACAGTTCAAAATTTTTCGGCGCACTCTATAGCTTGCTTAACCTATTGACAGCTAATTACGCGGGGAAAATTGGTAACCGATTATCCCCGATTACCCTTTCAGTCGGATCGCTTTGATATGCTCGGAGGAAACCTTCTGCCTACCCCGCAAGGGATATAGGCATGATATATAAGTATGAAGGTATGTATTTTGTAGATATGTGTATGTCACATGTTTATTTGACTTCACTAACACGGCAAATGTTTATTTGCCGTGCTAAGTTCGGAGTGGATCGAGTAGTTACCCACTACGATGTCTAATGACTCGAGCCGTACACACGGTACGAACCTTAGAGTATATAAAGCAAGCTATACGGGGCTATTTTTTAGTCAGTGCGCAAACTTTACAGGGTGTTTCTACTCGTGATTCTGAACAACTTTTACTATGGGACCACCAGCGAATTCGCAAAAAAAAATTTGGATGTTCCATAGAAAAATTCATACCTACTCGGCAAAAATGTATGGATCAACCAAAAATTTTTTTTAGATTTCGCAGGTGGCCCCATAGTAAAAGTTGTTTAGAATCACGAGTAGAAACATCCTGCAATTTTTGCGCACTGACTAAAAAATAACCCTGTAGAGTGCGCATTAGGCCCCGCGGCGTACTGTCAAAGCGTAAGCAGTTGCTCCCTAGATACAGATGTTAAATGTATGAGAAGTTATAGAGGTTCAGTAGTGCTGTCACTGGCGTTTTGCTACTGATAGATAGAGAGGGTGCGCCCAGACTACTGCCGAGAGTTCTAACTTTTCAGGCGCATTCTATAGCTTGCTTTTATATACTCTAAGGTACGAACCTATTGACAGCTAATTACGCGGGGAAAATTGGTAACCGATTATCCCCGATTACCCTTTCAGTCGGATCGCTTTGATATACTCGGAGGAAACCTTCTTTGCGTTGGTATCGATTTTATAATGAGCTTGTTTAGTTTCGTACCATACGTTTTGTAGTTTCGCGCCATTTCGTCTGACACCGGCTAGTCGGCCGACGCCATCTTTTTCCCTTTGTTCGTTCAGTCGGTTCGATAACCACGCGGCCGTCGGCGATATAACCTTACTTTTTAGTCACTCGCGCGTCCAGTGTTAGCCACATATTTTTAAGTAATTTCTCATGCGGGAGAAGTCCTTTGGTTCGCGTATTGTACAGTAAAACGTGTTGCTGTCGCGAGCAGTGGTGTGCGGGAGAAATCTTTGTTTTTCGCATGCGCAATTGCTGCCAGGGAAGAGTTCCCTGTTCTTGGGCAGTAGTAAACCAAGTGAATAGTGGTTTTGTAGTGCGCTTTGAATGCGAACTGGGCAGGATTCTTATTGAGGGCCAACGTGGCCGAACTATGAACAACAGTGAACCCAAGTGCTTGTGAAAACTAAGGTGAAACCAAAATTGCTGAAGGGACGGAGTGCCACACGAGCTGGTGTCCGGGTGCAGTAAGTCTAGTACCTAAATTCCAATCCAAATGTCTTCCTCCAAAACCTGATACCTTTTTTCCTGTCAAAAACTAGACTTACAAGGAAACGGCGGCGTCATGGTTCGCACGGTAAGCAATTCGCTGCTAGGTCCTGTTTAAGTAGACTTTGGAAACAAGAATTTCTCGGCCGGAAACTTTCCGGAACAAAATTCTCTCATTAAATTTATTTTATTTAGCTATAGTAAAGAGCACTACGAATCGTAGTCAAATGTTGTTCCGAGGCTGATCGACCATTTAGTTTTAGATTTTAAGATAACTTTAATTTGCTTCCACTGCGCTAAGATCAGCTTCGGAATCAAACAGAGCTAGTAACATTGTACTGTACAAACAAAGGTTAAGCTCTTCCTATTATACTAGGTGAAATTATACTAGTGACCCATAGCGAAAATTTAGAACCAGCAGATGATATGGAACAACTTTCCCCCAAGGAACATATGCTGAAACGTGCCCATAGTAAATCAAATCAGCTGATCAGTAGTTTTGTATGGGAGGTCCAAATTTATTTTTCATATTTAGACGTATGGTCTTTGGGGAAAGTTATTTCTTATCTATCACCAACCCGTTCTGCACTTTCGCTATCGGTCGCTAGTAAAATGTCACCCTATATGTACCTACATTCGCACGCAAAATATCGTCGGTCTTTGCGGGTAAGCAGGGCCTTAACGGCCTAATTGTCGTTTTCACGATGTCCTGTGACGACTGCCCAAGAGCTAGTGTTGTGCATTTATAAATGAGCATATAGGTGAAATTAAGAGCTTTGTACGCGGCGTAGTGTGCCGTCAATGTGACAGCGTCGTGCCGCATACAAGTAAATACGAACCAGTCATTATAACAGCGGCATGACGCGCGGCATGCCCTTTTAGGGCACCTCAAAATAATTTCAACGACCATTTGTGTTTAGAAAGAGGTATCGGTGTACCAACCCTATATCATCTATGTAAATTGAATTAAAGTAAGTATTGACCAGAATCTCTAGAAATTGTTAAGGCGAGGTCGAGCGAGGTAGGTCGGTGACATCTTGAATATTCAATTGTAGTCTAGCAAGTCTTCGCCCAAACTCTATCCAGATCTAGATTATACTGAACTGGACACGTCGGTCTGAAATAGACGGTCAAAGATAGCACTTACTTTACTTACATGAAAAAAAAAAATGAAAAATGAAATGAAAAAAGCATTTATTAAGAAAAAACAATTTCAAAAGGTAGTACAAACCTGCCAAACTGCATAGCAGTTTGTTGGCGGGAGAAACATTATTAGGTTAATTACATTATTACATCACAGAAGGACACAAGTATTACGAGTATAGTTAATACCATATGTTAAATAATACAAACTGTGTATTTAGAAATAAATATGGATTTATTTTATTTTATAGATGCAATGTGCACCTGACTCACAAATCATAGAAAAAGCAAGTGTTGCCAATAGCAACAATACAAAATAACCAACATTATAGTGTGGCTGCTATAAAACCTATTCTTATTAGGTAAAAGTACAGAAAAAGATTTTATGTTCAATAATTAATTGAACAGAGTTGGGCGGCGGCAAAGGTAACTAATAGAAAGAAAACTTTTAATAAACAAGCCGACAACTCTACAACAAATCTAAATTTTGAAAGAAATATTACAATTTTAGATATTGACCTAAGTTCAGAAAAATTACTTTATAAAAACTTAAACAATTTGTTTCCAATGAAGGCATAAAGTATTACCTATTCAAAATATACATAAGTTACAGAAACTGTGACTTTAATTTTATAGTTGTATTTTAATTACATTTAATCCCTAACAGTCTGTGTTAACTTGTAATAACAAAACCAAATATTTACTTCTCTAAATAAAAGAAAACACTGAAGGAAACCTACAGTAACTGAAAAATAATAGTAGCATATTCCTACTTTATAAAAGAAAGATACTTTATACCTAGATCATACCTTAATAAATAATGTACATATATTTTTTAAAAACAAAACAAGAACCCCTTTGGTATTACAAAGTAAATTAACTTACCTAATCTGACCCTAAAGGCAAAGGACATAAGGTCCTGTAGGAACGGACATAAACCTTATCATTCATTTGTACATGAGCAACTCTGATTTTGCCATCCGGGCCAGGCAAAACTTTTACAATACGCCCCATGGGCCATTTCATAGGTGCTACATTACTTAGTTTTACAAGAACTAAATCACCTACTTTTAAATTTACAGCATCATGCATCCCAAAAATCCTGTTTCAACTTAGTACACAAATTCCAAAACATGAGTCTATTTGAATTTATAGTGGTGTAATTAACCTCAGGATAACTTGTCATTTGAGTGCCTATTAAGAAATGTCCAGGAGTGAGATAATTTAAATCTGAAATATCTGAAGACATTGGGCATAAAGGTCTGGAATTTAATATAGCCTCTATCTGTGTACTTACAGTATAGAGCTCTTCAAAGGTAAGTGCAGTATCACCTACAACCCTTTTAAAATGATATTTAAAACTTTTAACTCCAGCCTCCCACAGGCCACCGAACTCTGGTGAATAGCTTGGAATAAATTTAAATTGTATGTATTTTGTCAAACAATATTTATAGACAGCATCTCGGTGACTGGGAGAGGCCTGTAAATTGTACAGATTCTTCAACTCATTTTCTGCACCCTTAAAAGTTTTGGCATTGTCACAATATATTATGCTAGGTAGACCACGTCTAGAAGTAAACCTTGCAAGGCATGCTAAGTAAGCTTTGGTTGTGAGGCTACTAAGTAACTCAATATGTATAGCTTTTGTTGAGAAACAAACAAAAACAGCTATGTAAGCTTTTGTGATCATGGGCCTCCTTATACGAGCCACTTTTAAATTAAATGGGCCACAAAAATCACAACCTACAACCTCAAAGACCTTATTTCCTGTAACCCTATCTGAAGGTAATGAGCCCATCAACTGTTGTGCTCCCTGAGCCTTTATGCGAAAGCATTTTATACAAGACCTCAATACCTTTTTCACTTCCCTCAATCCACTCACAATCCAATATTTTTGGGACAAAGAAGACAATAGCAACTTGGCACCAGCATGTAAGAGCCTTTTATGCTCTTTTTCTATCATCATTTTAGTAATGTGTGATGATTTGGGCAATATGACAGGGTGCATTTTATCATAAGATATATTAGGTGCATTAGACAACCTACCACCCACTCTTAGAATCTGTTCACTATCAAGATATGGATGCAAGCTACTTATTGGAGACTTGATAGGTTTGTTATTGGAAATAGCTGTTATTTCAGCTGAGAAAAACTTAGACTGATTATAACGAATTATAACTTTTAAAGCTTCTGAATATTCCTGAGGAGACAAAGGACCAGTATTTTTAATAGTGTCTTTTCTAGCATTATTCCTAAAACGCAAGATATATGCTATTTGAGTCTGCAAGATATTAAAATCAGAGTATCTGTCAAATATATTAAAACCATCTGCAATCTTACAGAAATTACTGCATAATTGATTGGAAGTTAAATCAACATTGGTGTCTACATTGGTAGGCAAAATCTCTTCTTCTAAAGGAGAGGTTGATTGAAAAGCTTGATGCTCAAACACTAAATCTGACAAATATTGTGGACCATTCCACCAAATAGAGCATTTAGCCAACTTATCAGGCTCTACACCTCGCGATATTAGATCAGCGGGGTTGTCAGAAGTTTTAACAAAAGACCACATACAATCAGCGGTAAGATCTTTAATTTTCTTGACTCTATTAGAGACATATGGCTTCCCTTTTATTGAATTTGAATTTATCCAATGAAGAACAATTTGGGAATCAGAATTCAGAAAAACTGAAATATCAGGATATTGACCTTTCAGGGAATCCCTCACCTTGCTTGCTAGTTGAGCAAGAAGGAGAGCACTATTCAGCTCAAGTTGTGGAATAGTGTGAGACCTACTAAGTGGCGAAACACGAGATTTCGCACACAAGAGCTCTACCTTCACAGTGCCATCCTTACAGAAACTTCTCAGGTACAAGCAACATCCGAAGCCTCTGAAAGAAGCGTCGGCATACCCCACAACTTGAACTGAGAGCACCTCAGCTGAGGTAACATATCGTGGAACCTCAATAGTCTGCATGTCTTTGAGACATGACAAAAGTTTCTTAAACTCTACTAATTCTTGAGTGGGTACTATAGAGTCCCAATCCACCTTTAAAGCATACAACTTTTGCATATAAATCTTGAACGACATGATGATGGGTGTGATCAAGCCTAAAGGATCAAACATCCGCCCTATAAAGCTTAATATTTTCCTCTTTGTGTTCAAGTCATTTTCATCAAAAGGTGGACATACAAATGTGAACTTGTCTGAAATAATGTCATACTTCAGACCTAATGTCTTTACAACATTATCTTCATTAAAATCAACTTGATCAAAATATCTTTGGTTTGCAGGCAGATCACTTAGCACTTCATTGTAGTTTGAACACCATTTGTGTAAAGTGAACCCACCTTCCTTCAGCAAACCGATCAGCTGATTTTTCAACTCATGTAGAGTGTCTTTATCATTGGCACCACAGAGTATGTCATCGACATAAGTATTGGACCTGATGGCCTCTGGCAGCTCATGCCAGAGGAAACCGCTCCTGAAACCTAACTGCCAATTCCAAGAGACATCGGGCACTTAGAAAAGTTGAGCACTTTAGACCATAGGTCACAGTTTGAAGCTGAAGACAAAGTATAGGCTTCGAAGGGTCATCTCTCCAGAGTATATTTTGTAAAGGTCTGTGGTGTTCATTTATTTCAATCTGTCTGAACATCTTTCTAATGTCAGATATAAGGACATAGAGATAAGTCCTAAAAATGAGCAGTATATTGAAAAGCTCATTTTGTATGACCGGTCCATTTAATAGGATGTCATTTAAAGAAATCCCTATTTTAGAGGGCATGCTGCCATTAAAAACGACACGAAATTTAGTTGTTATGCTGTCCTCATTGAACACAGCATGGTGAGAGAGGAAATAGACCAAGGAATCATAAACATCATAACTATTTATGTCTACTACTTTAGCATGGCCTAAGTCCAAATATTCCTGTATAAATTCCTTATATTTCTCATGGTATTTATGATCTTTTTTGAATTTATTTTCTAATGAGAGAAAACGCTGCAGAGCCACTGAAAAACTGTCCCCTATCTCCAACTCCTCAGCAGGTTTGACAAGTGGCATATCAACCGAGAATTTATTGTTTTCCAAAACAACTGAACTTTGAAACGACAGTTCAGCCTCCTCAAAATCACTCGAAGCTTTCACTGGCTCTTCAGGCATTTTCTCTGATAACCAAAATCTATCCATTATGTTATCTAATTGGTTCTCATTTTGACACATCACAAAATTTGATGAGATAATATTGCCATCATCATTATGGGGTTGTTGACACTCTCTTGCACCACCAACAATGTAACCGAATAGGGTACTTTGCAAGACAAGACCACATTTTAATTTTATAAGCCCGTTCAACAAACTTTGGAAATAAACCTTTGCATCTAGCAAAATGGATATTTCAGAAGGGACATTAAAGTTCACATCAGCAAGAACTAAATCTTCTGGAATATCCAATTTTGATATATCAAAATATTCATGGGGCATTTGTGATGTCACATCTTCAACCACCTGGCAGTTTACATCAAACTTTACATCATGAGTGCATGAATAGACTGAAACATCTACGGCGCTATTCATCTGTGACGGCTTATTGCCAATCCCTATCACAGTTGTGTTTTTGTCAAAGACATCGAGCTTTAACTTATCCACCATGGACTTTTTGATAAAACATCCCTCACTACAACTGTCAAGCAGAGCCTTACAATACACTTCACGACCATATTTATCAATCAGTTTAACCTTGACTGTGGGCAGTTGCCTCTTATTATCAGATTGATTTGAGCACAGCGCTACTCCTTCAATTGGTTTCTCATCACGATGTAAAAGTGTATTGTGAGATTTCTGCTTACATTCTCTACATTTGAAGGCAAACTTGCATTTGATGCCAGGGTGAGAATTTAAGCAAACCTGACACCTATTTTCATCCTCAATAAACTTGAGTCGGCCTTCAAGAGGAGCCAATTTAAATTTTGGGCACACAAAAATAGGGTGACTTTGTTTTTCGCAGAAAGAACATAATGCTTTCCTGCTATTATTTGAAGCAACATAGGTTGCTTTGACATTTGGAGCTTTTGAATGAGTAGGCTTCTGAACATTCTCACTATGGACCGTTGGAGAACTATCTTCTAAGGCCTTTGCCCGTCTCTCCAAAAATGAAATAAATTCATTCATTGTTGGCAGTTTATCAAGGTCCACTCTATCAAGGTGGTACGCCCTATTCGTGTATGAATCTAGTTTCTTGGTGAGTATAGAAATCAGTAACCTATCCCATTCATCAACTTTTTCACCAAGATTCTTCAAAGCGTGAAGCTGCTGTTGCACATCTGAGATCAATGAGCGCAATGCTGAAGCGGTCCCTTTTTGAATGACAGGCAACTCCAGAATGACATTAATGTGGTTGGAAATTAACCTCGACTTATTTTCGTAACGTTTCTTCAACAGGGTGAGCGCTTCAGTATATGACTCATTGACCACAGGTAAATTAATTATAACTGACAGAGCATCTTCAGTCAGATACTTTCTTAAATAAAAAAGTTTCTGGACATCAGTCAGAGACTTGTTTTTATCAATCAGTGCGTCAAAAAGGTCCATAAAGGATTTAAATTTTGTGAAATCCTTCCCATTAAAGGTTGGAATATCAATTGTCGGTAATTTTGAAGAAGAATTGTCCAAAACTGGCTTAGTGGTATCTTTTTCTTTTAAATCCTTTAGGGAGTGATTCAACTTTGCAAGAACATTGAAATATTTATCCTCTACTGATGAAATGTCCTCAATATCATTAGGATCTAAAAACAAAATGTCAGAATTTACCTCTTCGTAGTCTTTAAAGGCACATAAGAGCTTGTTCCTCCGCTCTTGCAACATGATTTCACTTGCTTCGTTATAGGCCGCACTGTTAACAAATGTTTCCACACGTGTGATGGCACCTTTATAACATCCGCGCTTATTGCGCAAACGCTTAATATCTGCGTCCTCCGCCATCTTCAAACACCAACCAGTCCCTGTACTGAAAAAGTCCACTTAAATTGCCACTTAAAACGCAAGAAATCCAGCAACTTGCCGAATTTTTGTTTGCTTATATTGTAATGAATGTCAAACACTGATAATAACATCCGCCACCTCACCACCTGTCAACCCAGCAAAAAACGCACCAATAGCCGCGATTCTCTATACTGTTTTATCGACCGACGAACACGTTCCGCCTGTGAGCAACCGTCTCGCTCGCACGCACTGTTTCACCGACGACTTCTTGACCCCGACGACGAACGCATGGCCGCACTGATAGCGCTACACGGGTGAATGAACTCGCTGGGCTGTAGGTACAAACACGACGAGGCAACGCGCAGCGTGATATATACCCTCGAAACTCAGTCTTCGGTTTTCTACAAATGGTTTCAGAAAACCCAAACCGACGCCGCGCCGCTGTCACGCACGTAGATTGCAAACAAAAGACTGCGCAATGGCCGCAGCTTTTTCTTGTATGGTATGAACCGGTATAGCCGGCCCAAATTTGGATGCAATCACGCAAACTGCTCACGACTTGCTTCTTCTTCTGATCTAGTATGGACTAGAAACAGCTCCCAAACAGTGTCTTTATGATTCCTGTGAGATATTTGCGCAAATGGCTGCAATATCCCGCCACGCGCCGTGCAGTTGCGTCGTATTTTTTCGACACAAATCACTCGCGAACTGGAAAAATCACTGGTTCAAACTTTGTAATTGTCAGAAGGACCACAGCACAGTCTGTTAAATAATACAAACTGTGTATTTAGAAATAAATATGGATTTATTTTATTTTATAGATGCAATGTGCACCTGACTCACAAATCATAGAAAAAGCAAGTGTTGCCAATAGCAACAATACAAAATAACCAACATTATAGTGTGGCTGCTATAAAACCTATTCTTATTAGGTAAAAGTACAGAAAAAGATTTTATGTTCAATAATTAATTGAACACCATAGTATAAAATAAAGTCGCTTTAGGTGTTTCTCTGTTATGTGCACAATAAAGAATTAAAAAAAGATAAAGAGAAATGAGACGACCAAAATCGACCGACATTGGTGTTATTTTCTAGTGGGTCTTTGACATGGTAATCATCTTGTCAACCTCTCAGTGAATCAATCTCTATTTCAAACGATGAAACAACACGTGTAATGCATGTACAGTCACTGCCGCTCACTCATGTACAAGTCAAAATGTAAGCATTGTTTTTTTTTCAGACTGTCCCATTTTACGACAATAATTCTTACTTTTCTAGGTGCAGAAACACTTGAATGTACTGAATTGTAACATAATTTTTGCCCGGCTTATCGGTATCAATCACAAGAAAATCGGAAACTTAAAATTAGGACTGTTCATGAGTGAGCGGGAGAGACTGTACATGTAGTACAGTAATGTACAAATAGTACTGACTACTGCGTCATACAAAACGGTCCTGTATTCCTTATCGCAACTATCTATCCGGTTGTTGTGGCCGATAACCCTCGTTTGTCTATGTAATTGGCCAATAAGCACTTATCTGGATGACTGTCCCCTATCGCGGTCCGGCGTGAATTCGCTAACTGATCCCGAAGGATCATTTTCTATCAATGTTAGGTGTGAGAGTCAAGGGCGTGTGAAAAAATGTTTACAGAAGCTTTAGTCACCACTCTTTGAATCAAAGTATTGTCGGTATATCTTTTTGTCTGGCAGCAAGTCGGAGAGATAAATCAATATAGAGGTAGAAAACTCAGCAAGGAAAACGGACCTTGTCAAGCTCACGTCCGTACACACTCGAACCGCCAATGTAAGTCTTAAGTGCACGGCATAAGAGCGCAGCGGTCCAAACTGCCCAACCCAGTATGAGCTTGACTGTACCATTGACTTAGCATGCAAAATGTGATAGCTGTCCAAATGAGCTTTTAAAATGTGGCTGAACTGTAACTTAAGTTTCAAATTTAAAATTCGTCGACATCGTACCTGCGGTGAAAATTCTTCATGGTTTCCAATTATTGTATACCTAACACGGGAAGTGTTTTTTGGTATTTAATATTCATCGTGTAATGAATTATGGACTTATGGAATTATGAACATCTGGGATTGACCGACACGATTCAGATTAAAGTTCCATTCGAATAACAGAATTTCAATTAATCAGATCCGTCTGACTGATGAAGGTCTCACAAAGCGCTTAATGGATGATATCAATATGAGAATCTAACCAGCACAAATTATAAGTTTGTTTTTGCGGATAACCCCCATTCCTCTATCTAATTGGTCAATAAACACTTATCTGGACGACTGTCCCTTTATTGCGTTCCGGCGCCAAATAGCTAACTAGTCCCCGAAGACTATAAACCATAGGCAGTGTTGCCGTTTAAGACCTCTTCATTTGTGCTGAATAAAAATTTGTGGAATCTAGAGAAAATTCTCAATCACAAGCAAAGCAAAAAGTCGATTTTCGAAGCCAGAAAATAGAATCTTGAAATGGCGAAATCGAGTACAAACGGTACATACCTACCTTTACAGCTAGCGACATACCTACATCACACTTAAAAACACCGACAATACTGACATCTGCAAATAACGACGAAACTCACCGACAAAATATACAAAAATAAGTAGATAGTGGAATAAAATTATTTTACCCGAAGCTTTTAACAGTGTTTTTCTTATCTTGTTAATAGGCATTTTCACCATACGAAAAGTGTAGTGGTTTTTAACGCGTTTGTTTTTGACAACAGTTTGGTGCTTTTCTTTTTCCTCAAACAGCAACACTGACCATAGGAACGGGATCGGTATGAAAATTAATCAGCTTAATGGTCGAAGGAGATGCATGGGCGGGTTTTTGGAAACGAGAGAGCTGTAATATATCATCGGTCCGGGTTTAAACTTGGGAGACGTTGAAAACCTCAATAAAAGTTCGAATGATATAGGTACCTACTTATTTCTGTGGGTAAAGATTATTTTTATTAGTTTGGCTTTGTCTCTAGACAAGGCTATGTCTAAAAGCAGGTTTAATTCTACCTCAAGACAGGTAAAAGCTTGTGATAACGATAAGAATAGAACTCTAGTAAAAAGTAGTACGGGAAATTACTGCGCAAAAAGATTAGTTTTTTTTAGAATTTTCATCTTGCTGTTGAAATCATAAGTACTTAAATTGCAACTTGAAACTTTAATATCCACCTCAAAATGTCGATGAATAACCTGTATCTGTCGTAAGAAGTGTCGTAGAAGGTGAACTAGTTACGTTTTGTACCCACCCTTTAAAGGAAGTTTCATCCAACCAGTGCTGGAGCCTGTTTTGGATTTCCAACCAGTTACAGTTACACAATTCGAGAGCTGGTGTTTTGCGACTGCACCAAAGAGTCTATCTATAGTAGTTACTAGTCTAGGGTTATGTCACAACGCTCCAAAACTATCCTCTGCATAATCTTCATTTAGTGCCTAAGTGTGGATTCCATATCAAAAGGAACCTGCGTTAGAATTTACATGTATCTACTCCAAGTAAGTTCTTAAGTAATTTTGTAGTTATCGGTTTTGACCTTTTGTCATACTTCTTTAAATTAGAAAAAATGTTAGGGATACATGAAATCGAAGTGAATTTCTATTTCTAAAATAAACTATTTTCATCAATAACCTGTAAATAATGTAGTAGGTCTAAATATTTGAAACAATAAGTAAAGCGACGTTTGGAGCGCATAAGAGTTACCTATCAATGCACAGAGATCGCTACAAAACTCAAGTTTGGTCGTTCGTACTTCCGAGTCCGAGTCTACTTGTCCGTGCCACTTTGGAACTCCCCAACCATCGCCCAATGCCCCCCCATCGCAATCCGATCACGCCGGCTGACCCATAAACATAGTTACCAGTTACGAAATGACATGACCGTACGACACATATTTTGCCCAACATGTCATATCTAGTGAAAACTTCTCTCTGATAAGGGTCACTGTTGCGAGTTCTTTGTTTTTAGATTGAGTTTCAGATAAACAACATATAGTGGAGAATATGAGAACTAATTACGGCTGCCTTTGTTTACAAGCTCCAAAATGAAGAAACGAAAAAGCAAGATAGCTTTCGTACATGATCCAGCCTTCCCGCAGTGTTATTATTTTCAGCGAAATATAGCTGAGATAGCAGCGAAAATGACCCCAGAACCGGGAACGCAGTGTATGAACGTACATATCATAAATTCAGCAATATAAGGTTTCCCCGCAGCCAGTTGCCTTTTCGAGTGAACTTCCTTTCAGCCGGGAATATGTTCGGCTTGTTTTGTTGTGTTTGCAAGTTAGCAACGGCAAATTGTCGGATTACACAACTCTAAGTTGCTCGGTCAACACTGCAGCAGCATCTTCGGAGGCTCAACCCGAGCGTTGCGGGTTTTTGTCTCCCGATGCGTAATTTGTTTATTTGCAAAACATGAGCAAAACCAACATCGTTAGCGTTACGCTGTAATTCACTCGTAAATATCGCCATGCTGATGTTACAACTTACCTAAATGTTATTTGTTTTGTGTGAGGGGATTTTCGCGGGATGTCTATTAGCTAAGGCTGCGGGCTCGAGTTGTTTTTCTTTTGAATAATAATGAAATTTCAGATGTTTGCCGTAAATTCTGTGATTTATGTTTGTTTCCTTTCGTGGCGGGCCATCCGTTCGCTCGGACTTCCTTTTGGCGGCGTGTAAATAAGCTCCCGGCATTTTGTTGCCGTTTTAACTGTTGTAAATTGTATGAGAAAAACAGTGGGCACTGCCTTACGGCCGGCTACGAGCAGAGCCGGGCTCTTTACATATTTATGAGATTTTATAAAAACAGTACTTCACAGTATTTCATTGCAGGATGCTCGAGTGTTTTTGTTTAAAATTGTCTGTCTTTTGTTCATTGTTTCGTCGCTGTCTGAGTTCTAGTTTCTACATTAGTTTATCCCGAGTTGAGGCACTTGCCGGCGTGGCAACGGCAAAGTTTCCTTATTATGGTCACGTGTAGTGACAGACAACAAGAAGATGGTAGGAAGATAAACAAAACATCGTTGTTGCTATGTTGCGTAACTTGAGTACCTACTTAGAAACTGCCAGTAAGTTTGGAAGAAAAACTAACCGCATTATATTTCTGAGCCTCGATTGAATACTAAGCAGAGTTTGATAGTTGTCGTAACTGGCAGTTAAGAACTTTTCAGAGTGCCCTTTGACTAACAAGCAGACCGCTCGGATATAAACAATTAGCAGGCGATTCGATTCGCTGGGAAATCGGGCGGATTTATTGGGTTGGCTACGAACTTCGGTCTTTCAACACTTCAAAGCAATTTACTTCCAAGAATATTTCGCTTTTATATTTTTGGAAGTAGTGATGGCCAGAACACAGCGAAATTCAAAATCCTCAAACGTAAAATGTCATTCGGGCGAGTTTTTCAGACTTATCTCTGCTCGTTAAACCGCTTTGCTTTCCTAACACAATATTAAGTCGTAAAGCATCGTAGTCCAGCGTGTGCTCTTTCACCGCCAGCGGCACGGTCGAATAAATCCGCCGGTCGCATCGGCCGAATCTTCGATGTTTGCGGGAAATCGTGCCTTGAGCTGGCAAGACCGGGCTCCCGGACTTCCTCCTTCTCCGGTGTAAATAACCGGTACGGCGCCTCCCTTTGTTTACCGGTTTAACGGTTGTAAATTGTTAGGTAATAACGGGGTGCTTGAGCTCTATTTGGATGAAGTATACTACTCCACTCCTGAATATTCATAGCGATAAAAATGCTCAAGATATGAATTTTGGAAACGTTGTGTATGCATACAAAGAGATTGTTACGCCTTATTATGGCTGAAAGGTATCGTACCGTGGAGAATTAGGTATGAAATAATGGCTAATAAAGCATAATTGCCGTGAAGTTCTTAACAGCTAATGCAGGTTTTAAAAGGTTAATTATACTGAGTAATGAAGCTGAAGCCAGCATTTTTAAAGCTTGAACTGCTTTGCGCTGTTCGATAAATCGGGACTTGGCGCCAGACCGAAAGCCTGATTTGTAGACACCATTAAACTATCATCAAGCTTTTTCACAAAAATGCTCCCTTCTCCGGCATGCAATAAGCTTGCCGTCTTTTTACGAAGTTACAAAGTGACATTAAAGATTAAACGAGCGCAAACGAACTTTGACTGTTCGACAGGCTTTTATATCGTTGAAAATGAGTTTAACAATATTTGTTTGCGATCGCATGAAAACGGCCGCGAGCTTGTGCTGATGACGTCAACGTTGAGTTCGTTAAAGTAGTGAGTGGTCGGCGGAAATTCGCGATCGTTTCAGTGGCCATTTCACTGTCGACAAGGCACGATTTGCATAGATTGCTGGCAATGCTATGTGCGTCATTGCGATGCACTCGAGATAACCGGCAGTGTATGCCAAATCGGATGTCAGGTCAGGGCAGAGTAGGTGAAATGGCGACTTTTCGCCTTTTTGCACGCGCGTCACGTGTGTCGGTGTGACGACTCGGCGTCGCCGCTCGCTGCGCCGCTGACCACGTCGTCGACGTACGTGCAACTGCGGCCGGTTACGCAACGACATGTCTTACGCGACCTTTACATCACGTTCCTTTATTTGCTCTTAAATTCTAGAATAAACAAAATTTTCTAGACTAAGCTAGAACACGTCCTAGTTTATTCCAACTAAACGCTTTGTTCCAGCTGACTTTGCGCTCTGATATTTTCGTTTTAAAAGAAAACTTTTAAAACTAATATCAAAAGACATCTGTATGAATGCGTGCAAGTGAAAATTTGTAAACATATTCCTGGGCGAAACAATTTTCGCCGCTGGAACTCGGTCCGACACTTTTGGCAGCAGTTTTGTTAATTCAAAAGTTGTCGTGTTGTGCTCGCGTTGTTTTAAAAGTTTGGTCAGTGGTTCCCTAACTATTGGAACACCATTTGCTGGTTGTAGTATTTAAACAACCTACGGATATACATGCTTACAATGAAGGTTAGAATCAAAAAGCTTATTTAGGCATGCAAGCGATGTTTCAGTGATATGAATTGTTTTTGTCCCGTTTTTCACCTCTTGTTGCCGCTAGCCTTACATACATAATCAGTAAAACTTATATCTACTTACTCTTTTGCCGATCAGAGTAACAACAATCTAGGATACAATCGCAACAACACGTATTTGATACACAATTTGGGAACCACTGCCAGTACACGATTATTTGCTGCGAACTAAACGAGTAAATGCGGAAAACTTTTGTTTCATTCGCGCAGAAGTGCAGAAAAACAGAATACCAACCAATACCTACTTGAAAAATAGAAATTGCAAAAGTAAGAAAGGCAAATTGAGGTTATTTAAAAAACTGCTTATGTAAATATTGAGTTCGTTGTACCTACCTTGGAATTAACAAGCAATTAAAATGCAACTACTATCCTATACCAGTGTGCCCTGAAAGCATAGGTAGGTAAATCCCAAGCATAAATTCCACATTTGTACGTACCTATAGATTTTCGGCCAAAATCAGCACCAACTCCCTAAGCCTATCTTATTCCAGTTCAGTGAATACAGTTACTTAATATTTCCTTCAGATCTTCATTACTTTGATAGTTACTATTCCACCAGCGGTGCGCGGTTAAGTATCAGAGTTCTACTTGGTGTTTGGCAAAAGTGGCAACGTTCTGGAGTATTTGTGAACAGTTTCTTCCTGTAACATTATATCCTGGTATGAATTTATTTATTTGAAAGATTTTTGTAGCAGATAGGGTTCCGTATTTGATATCTACCACTACGCATAACTAAGTCGAAAAAGATTTTAGCGCTCATTTGAATAGGAAGAATGTTTTCTGACAGCAATCAGTGCGTATTATAAATCAAGTTTTGATTATTTTATCTGAAGCTGAAGTTTACTTGAAACTAGACCGCCAACTACACAAGTAAATATTTACTTTCCCACGATCACTGTACCTCATCGGTTTACTGGATACCCCATAAAAATCACCTTTAGTTACCCCCAACCGTCCATCACTCCATTAGGAGTACCAGGCTCGCATCATTTGAAAGTGGTGAATGAAACAATGGCTCCCTAACACTTACAATGCACCCAGCGTCCGCACTTTATGACGCCGAAGCCAGGTCCTGCATACGAATACCATCGGCACTTTCCACTTTACTGCATCGTTAACGGACGTGTTTCGCCGTCGGCGTGCTGTGTAGCCGAGAGGTGAGCGTCAAAAAGAGCTTCAACTTTGCACATTGGGGTAGAAAGCTGAAAATCGCCATGAAGGTACTTCTTGACCTACTGATCAAAACTGGGGGTTGCGCCAAGTTGTGCCAAGTGAAGGGGCGGTAATCGCTGCCCCTTCATGCCGATTTTCAGCTTTCTAGTTCTATGTGAAAAGTTGAGGACGCTTACGTCCCCGCTAGTGCCGCCGACCTTCGACCAATATAAGTAGTTATGGACATGCCTTGCGCATACAAACAGGTCAGTAAAAATGTGCCAAGACACAACTACATTATAAACACACGCACACAGCTACACACGTTCTAATCACGTGAATATACGATCAGAGACAGAGATAGCGCGACGCACTTGCACAGTAGTGCGAACGCGATAGCATTATGTCCGTGACTTTCGTCTTTATATTCGGACCCTATTACGCACTTTACGCCAGCTTGCGCGTTTCTTATGCAAATCCATCAATCGGTCGCATACGAAAAGCGCAACCTAGCGTAAAGTGCGTGCTGGATCGTGTTGCTGTAAGACCATCCTTCGAACTCGACATTTTGCCGACTTTATTACATTAAGTAATTTAAAAATACAAAATATAAATAAGTACTAACGCATGAAAACTAATTCGTGATGCTTTATTTATGTTTGTTGAATTATTGACACACTAACAAAGCACAAGACGGCATCCTGATGTCAGTTTTGGGAGTTGTAACGAACGTGTCGCGACGTGTTTCTCGTAGGCGGCGCAGAGACCGACTGAGCATGGCGTCACTCGCCTGGGCGCACTTGGAGCGGATCAAAACAGTTGCTCGGTATGGCCCGTCCATAACTACTTATATTGGTCGAAGCCGCCGACGTGTTACGCCTTCGAGGATAAAAGGTGAAGGTGTCAACGCTGATGTAATGCAGTGGTGTCAATTTGTCTAGAACATTCTCGTACGGTCGTGACCATGTTGGGAAGGACGCTTATTGTCGTACCCTAGTTGTTGTCGCTTCGGAGCTTGAGGAAGGTTCACATAGTGTAACAATAGAACATTTATGTGTACAACACTTCTGAAGACACGTAAGAAGTGTGCCTACTAAACCTGCCTGTTTATGTTTTTAGGTCAAGGTGAAATACTAAACATCGATACGTGACAATGTATTGTCGACTATAAATAGCAAGTCGTGCTTAATTCCGTATGTAAATATTGCATGCTAGCGTCTATAACTCTATAGGCTGTTTTGATTGTGACCCCCTTTAATAATAGAGAGCAATTATTGCAATTAAAAGAGTAGGCGGGAACCACGGGTATAATACTTAATAAGTATTTCAAAGAAAAATACGTGTACTTTAGCAGTCGGTTAAGAGGCTGGGCTGGGCCGTCGGTCTCTAGTTATTCAATGATTTATCCATTGTACCATCATGAATCTTAAGCGCAACTTAATAAGCATACTTTTAATTTAAACACTTCAAAAACATTAAGAAGGAACCTTCACTTTGATGTTCAAATAAATGGTTGAAGCACACTGCTATAAAAGATAAAAAACTTTAATCGTACTTTCTCTTGTTTGAGGTTGAGTGGCGAAATGGTGTTTTTTTTCGTGGGCTCATCTCCGAGAGCTTGAAACGAAAGTTTATTAGTGTTACTAGTTCATAACTGTAATGTTGTTTAGGTGGCATTAGAAGGCATAGGTGGCAGGTACAGACAACTTTAGGTAGATATACATTAATGACAAAGGCAGGCCGAAGGAAAAAATGTACTGAATCAAAGTAGATTGATATAAGAGTATGGATTTGTAAAGTTCTAAAACGGAAGCCTGTAGGAATCGGCTTTTATGGAATGGACCCTTCGCCACTGGTATACATTTGATATCATCCATTATGTGGAATGGTTAAATATATTCAATGTAGACAAGCTATCATATGCTTGAATGTGGGCAGGAGGACCGACATCATCTGAAATCGTTAATTCTTTTTGATGAAAGCTTTCTGCATGCCTTTAACATAATCTGCCGCTTAAGTACTTGTTTAGAATGGAATTTATTTGGAACTGCGATTAGGTTTTTAGTTAGGTACCTCGACATTTCAGAGTAGCTGCATGCTAAACAAAAAAACATATGTTGTTCTACACAATAATTTGAGTATTGTAAACAACTGCGTAAACCTGAAAACGCAAGTTCCTTCGTAAATGTAATTTTGTTTCGACAAGTAATATTATTTAATACGTTTATTTGACTGTATTGTCAACTGGCGAACAACATGAATATTAAATTGCGGTATCTCAAACATAATGCATTTTGGTCAGTCAAGCGGCCACTTAGCGCGATCCGATTTACAGTAACATGCCTGCACATTTAAAACAAGTGATTTCATTTTGACCATTAATTTGTTGACTGAAAACGGATCGGAATCATTGTTTCAACATATGAATTTATTGTGACACGATAAAGTTTTTATTGAATTAATATCGCTTCGCCCGCTGGAACAATTTTATGCGAGTCAATTTGGCAACCGTCAATTTGAGTCAAAGCGAAGACCTCCACGGAACTTTATCAAATATTCAATTTAATCAACTTTTGTTTATCAATTTTTTTTCTTTACGCACGTGTAACAATTTACCTACCTACAGAGAAATCAAGGTTTAAAGCCTACTAATCATGATAAAATAACATTAACACAGTATTGCCGTGTGGTGCCGGCTTTGAATAGCATCACCCCATATCTTTCCCGTGGGTGTCGTAAGAAGCGAGTAAGGGATTTGAGAGATGATGTGTTTTGCAATTTTAGGTGATAGGCTGACAACCTGTCACTATGTTGATACTCAGTCTTCTTAACTACTTCCAAACTTTTGCAGACGTGATGTTAGTGGCCGTTTTTACAGCCGTTTACCCCGCAAGGAATATAAGCGTGATACATGCATGTTGGGTAGGTGGTTACGTGTAGTATACGTGTTCATCTAGGTACTTCAAAACATATGCATCATCATCATCTTCCTGCCCTTATCCCAATTACTTCGGGTTGGCGCAACTCGTTTTGTTGAACACAAAATCGTGTTGCATAACTAATTTAAATATCAAAACTCTACTTAACTTACTACTTAATCCTACTAATATTATAAAGGCGGATGTTTGTGTGTGTGTTTGTTACGACATCACGCTAAAACGGCTGATTAGATTGACATGAAATTTTGCACAAAATATAGAAGAGTATCTAGAATAACACATAGGCTACTTTTTACCACGGGAAAATGTCGTATTCCTATGGGATCACGCATATTCCAATATTCTTGCAAAGGTGGCGTGACTGAGCCGATTCGCGTTTTAAATGTTTTCGCCGAAAACTAACAGCGACATCTCTTGGCGAGTAGGTAATGCTTTTTTCCCGCGGAATAATAGGTTGAAACCGCTGACGGGCAGCTGGTAGGTACATAAAGCATGCAGCTAGTAAATGCCTGCAGTAGTGAAGTTATGCAAGAAATGTCGATTAAGAAAATTAGGTCACACTTAGAATCTAACTTAACTTTTCTTATACATCGCGTTTCGCAAATAAATGCTTTAAATTGCATTCACTCTCTAGGACATCGTACTGAACAATTTTCATTATGGGACAGGCGATGTGGCGCAGTGGTAGTGCGAAGGCCTGTTTTGGATTTGATTCTCGGTGGGTCACTCACAAAGTTGATATTTCATTCATCTCTTTTATTCAAACAAGAAAAGTTATGGAACCAAGTTGTTACTAGCCTTAGAGTATAAGTATATAAGCAAGCTATAGATTGCGTCTAATAAGTTAGAAAGGATGGCAGTAGTAAGCACACAACCTCTCCTATCAGTACCAAAACGCCATGGCCAACACTATTGAACCTCTGTAACTTCTCATAGGTATAGTTGACTTCTGTATCTATGAAGCAACTGCTTACGTTTTGACGGTACGGCGCGGTCCGATACGCGAACTCTATAGCTTGCTTGTATAATACTCTAAGTAACTAGCAGATGCGTATTTACGTCACTTTACCAACACTGACCCCTACGACATATTATCTTCATCTATCTTCACCTCACCATAATCCTCACAATGTCCAACAGGATATTAACACGTTTTGTACCAGAGGGTTTCCATTCTAAGACATTGTTGAAACGTTAAAACCGTCTAATGTACGGGATTATCCTGGAAACGTCTTATCTAAATTAGACATGGACTTCCTTAGTTGCTATGCTCGTTTATACTGGCATAGCAGCAAAGGTGAGATAATCCCTTGAAAATACCTTCATATTTTTTTTAATTACTGTAACTATCTACACGAATAATAAAGAGGAAAGCTACTACTAAACTATAAGAGATACAGAAAATGGTTCCATCGCAAAAGTTTTTCAGCACAATAAGTCGCTTCGGCTGGCTCATGAACATCGAGGGTCTGGGTTACCTGATGTAGACCACTAGGACCCCATCTCAACTATAATAGATACCTAGACACCTAAGTGCCAGCGGGTGAAACCGCTGGGCGAGCCGCTTGTTTATAATATATAGAGTACCTACTATAGAGGATATTAAAGATCACCTTATAGTCTTTTTCCGACCTGCTCCCATGCGTCTCATCTCGTTCAGTTCAGTTTCTGGATGGGCCCAAAGACTATTAGTAGGTAAATTAGTTTTAGACCCTATTTCAACGAATCGTTTTTATGCCCGTCTATAATTTAGGCTTAAAAAAAGATGGGATAGGAACGATATCTATACGCAAATAATATAACTTCTTCTATCACTATTCTTCAAATACTGCCACCTCTTCTAATCTACTCAGGGAGTTTTGTAATAGGCGACGTAGAGTTTTTGACCTTGGCTGAATATCTGGCGACTATGGTGGTGATACCACCTATAATAGCATTTCTAAAAAGGGTTGACGTCAGGCAGGTGACCGGTCGTAAAACATAATTTTGTGTTCTAACTAAACATATTGCGCCGACCCCAACTGATTTGGGATAAGGGCAGGCAAATGATCATCACGTAAGAGAATAATCTAGACACACGGCAGTGTGTCCGCCAAGTTCGAGCAAAAAAAGCGACACACCGGCCGTGGGTTATATTACACGAACCATTTCGGGCCAAGTTCGACCCACCTATAACTCAAAATCTATTTTATCTACGCATATGAAATTTCTAGTATCTGTCGAGATCTACTTACTTATCTAAAATACAAAATTTCATTAATGTACCTATTGTAGGTCTTGAGATATTGACGTCAGAAAATCGCTATTTTTACTATACACTCACTGACTCACTCATCAAAAACCTAGACCACTTCCAATGGTCGTATTGACTTGAAATTTGGCATGGAGGTAGGTCTTTAGGTCAAGGTAAAGGAAAAAATCTGAAAATGGCCAAGTTTGAGTCGGTTTTAAAAATAATGAAGGTGTAAATTCATACCCCTAAGGAATAAAACAAAAAATTTATCTATATCTTCCAATCGTCGTACCGACCTAAAATTCGTTACGAAGGTTTGTATTTAGTCAAAGTAAAGTATAAATGAGATATTTCCCTACCTAACTTAATCATAAGAAAAAAAGAAAATAAACCTTACAAAAATAATGAAACCACCCAAAACATAAATGTGAAAGGCTGCCAAGTTCGATAATATTGGAATGTTTCGCCTATAAAAGATGTGAGATCTAAATAAGTACCAAGTTCCATACACAGACCTCAGTTAAAAATAGTTACAGGAATGCACACTTGATTTTCCGCAGTTTGGAAAGTAGATTCTTATTTCCAAACTGCGAAAAATCAAGTGTGCATTCCTGTAACTATTTTTAACTGAGGTCTGTGTATGGAACTTGGTACTTATTTAGATCTCACATCTTTTATTTTATAGGCGAAGCATTCCAATATTATCGAACTTGGCAGCCTTTCACATTTATGTTTTGGGTGGGTATACTTTCGTAACTGAACTTCCTGATTCTGTTTTTATCAATGCTTTAAAAAAGTCATCGTCCACAGTAATGTTCACAAAATGGCGTATAAAAGTCAACAGAGGGCGTTAATTGCTGTCGATGCCAATATAACGTTATCTTTTTCCAGTTATATCTTATTTTTACACAAAATGAAATTTCCTGAACGGAATGGCGGGGCAGGTAGGTTAATGATGATATATCAGTAAAAGTATCTTATCTATGTATCTTTTTTATAAAAGGACAGGATTGAACGACCCTACAATATTAAAGGGGTAAACAAGTCCATGAAACTTTAGAAAACTTGCATAATTTTATATCTACTACATGATTTCAAACTGTCGCTGTAGAAAAAACATGACCACTTTGACGAAATAATTCAAAATAGTCTATCGTGATAAGAAGTAACAAGCTTTTTGTATTTTAGTCATTTTGCCACTTTGGGGTTCAGTAAGCAAATTTGACTACTCCTTTCTTGTTTTCCTCTTTTGCGATTTCTTATTGCCGTTTATGGAATACCTAGCATACCTACCAATATGGAAATATTGTGATTCTCTGAATGTAAAATAAAAGTTTAATTACTTTCATTATTTCTAAACAGCGGGAGGAGCTTTACAACGTCAGTGTATTATAAACAAAAATCATGTAACTAAATCATTATCTTCCTGCCCGTATCCCAAATCAATTGGGGTCGAGGCAACATGATTTGTTTGAATACAAAATCTTGCAGCAAAAGGATTAGCCGCTACCACTCGGCATCATGTACCTAAATGTTGATATCAAATTGCCTCGTTACTGCAAGAAAATTGCATATTTATTGCTGTAGCTTGATGCATGTTTTTCTAATAAGAGAATAATTACAAAATGAAGCATTAACGTATCGATGAAACGTTAAACCAATTTATAGAAACAAAATGTTGCACCGTTGCAATGGAAATCATCTTTTTATTGTTCCATTTCCATTAAACTTAACGTAAATTATATGAAATTAATATATGTAGAGTTTTAAATTGATCTCATAAGGTGGACTATTCATTATTTTATTTTATTTGTTTTTGTAGCATTGGTTCACTCGATTTAATAAAAATAACTAGGGTAAGTCCGGGATATACGCCCAAGCGGGATATGTGCCTCAGTACAGTTGTGTGAAAAGTAAAACACACACACAAAAAATGACTCTATTATACAATTGCACACCCTCCCCTCTTCAGTCTGCCACAAAGCGTTGGCGCGTGCTGATATGCGTAGGAGTGTTTTAGACGGCGACGTGACAAACAGTCGGAATTTTACTTTATGGACGAATTTTGGCCTTCATAAACTTTGGATTTACCAGGTAAGTGCACTTTCTTTTTACGTACAAATAAGGACTAGGGTATGTAGTTTGTTAATAAGGCATTTTTTTAAATAAAATATTAGTATTTATATTTATTTGTAATAAGGGCAAATATCCCCGTGAAAAAGTATATGTGCCCCGATATTTTTTGGGATATGTGGCCCTAAGGGCACATATCCCTGGCCTAACTTTAATGTTTGTCTTATATTTCAGATTAGAAATGCCCATGAAATATAAGCGTAAAACTGACGTGCAACCGCGAATTATTGCTTGGACCGAGGATGCAGCCAGCCTGAGCGACGATGCAGCCAGCAAAAGAGACGACGCAGCCAGCTAAAGAGACGACGCAGCCATCTAAAGAGGTGACGCAGCTAGCCAAAGAGACAACGTAGTTAATCAGACAATCAAAGCAGCCAAAAGCCAAAAGAGAAAACGCAGCCAACAAGAGAAGACGCAGCCAACCAGAGACGACGAGCCAGCCAAGGAGACAAAGCAGCCAGCCAAAGAGACAATACAACCAACCAGATACAAAGCAGCCAGTCACGGAGACAATGCAGCCAACCAGAGACAAAGCAGCCAGCCAAGGAGACAATACAGCTAACCAGATACAAAGCAGCCAGCCAAGGAGACAACGTAGCCTAGCAGAGACGATGCAGCCAGTCAAGGAGACAATACAGTCAACCAGATACAAAGCAGCTAGCCAAGGAGACAACGCAGCCTACCAGAGACAAAGCAGCCAGCCAAGGAGACAATACAGCCAACCAGATACAAAGCAGCCAGCCAAGGAGACAATGCGGCCAACCAGAGACGATACAGCCAGCCAAGGAGACAATACAGCCTGCCAGGTACAAAGCAGCCACACATTTCTCGCAACGCATTCCTCGCAACGCATTCCTCGCAACACATTTCTCGCTTATTTTGTATGTAGAATGGCCTCGCTTCGCAAAACCCGATTCCACCAGAGCTGAGCTGAGCGAGGCTAGGAAAATGAAGTGATTCTATTGGTGGTTTTTTCCTCGCACACCGCTTAGCTACCTCGCACAGCTCTGGTGGATTCTCATCCTAAGGCGACAACGCAGTTTTGTTGTTGTTTGTTTGCTAAAATAATAAATATGTACCTACTAATAAATGTATGTTTATATGTTCAAAATATCAATTTTCTTGCCAAGGGCATATATCCCCACCAAAGGCATATATCCCCATCAAATAAATCGCTCTGGGGCAAATATACGGCATGTGAGGCATCTATCCCGGTTTCCAGTTTTATTTTTAACTTGGAATATACAGATCAGTAATAGAATTGTTTTCAAAAAACCATTCAAAATCAATAATTAATGGTCCAAAGTTTGGATATGTATGAAAATCATGTGCTTATTATTTTTAAACAAAAAGATATGAAAATAATAAAAAAAGTTGGGCATATATCCCGGACTTACCCTAGTCAATTTTGAATGATATGTACTATCGCCAGCAAATCCACCTTCTCATTTAGGGGTTCAAATTATATTGGGTTTTATGCGTATTTGTATGAAAAACCAGTATAAGTTGGTTCCTTAAATCTTAAGGTGGACTTACTGGCGATAGTACCTAGCAGGTAACGATTTTTATTTTTCACAGCATGAAGAGATAATACATGTTCAATTAAGTATGAAATATTTTTTGTCTTTAATTACCTTCCATTATACGAATATAATAACCTAGCAAAATTAATTTTACTTCCACGGTACCAATAAGTTGGCAGCTAAATCCATTCGACTCATTTCATAGCAATTATCGAAAAAAAAATATTATAGCTAGCTCTACGTGCATTATGTATGAACAGGGCAATATGTTTGTATGAAAAGGCAGAAAAACAGGCATCACTCGGGTATTTTTGTTTGTATGGTTTTTGATGACATGATATACCTACCTATGTAATGATATGGATTTGAATAAAATGATATTGTAGAGGTATTGTATTGTATTATTATTATCCTCTTAAGCTTGTCTCCTTACCTTTATAAAACTAGATCAGCGAAAACCAAAGCAAAACCCATTTCCTCCTTTGCAAATAAAATAGACAGGTAAACCCGCCGGTTCACAATTTAATCAACGACCTTATTTACTGGCACGTTCTCCGTCATTTAATTTGTTAAATTGAAAAGAAACATAGCATTGTTCAGATAGAATTAGGTTTATTTGCGAAGAGCTCTCGGCCGTAACATCGGATCCCTTCGGTGTTGCCAACCCTTCCGTATTTTTACACCGCAAGTAATTATATTAGTAAAATATCAATGTAAAATCTTCTTAAATAAATTAAATTGTATACAATCCGCAACCACCGCGCCCATCCGCAACCACCGCATCCTAAAACGTAAACAGTTTTAAGAGAGTTTTTATCACCCTTTGAGTGCAATCAAGTTACAAATCATAGTCTACGGCATTGGGTTGTTAAAGATTTTGGTACTTATCTCAGTAAAGTAGAATCCTTTCTGTGGACCAAGTGCATGTTTGTGACATATTATTATACTTGTGTCAAACATTCATAATTTCTGCCACAATATTAAAATTGATCCAAAGGACGGTGGACCCTACTCTTCAATGTACGTTATAGGTACAGTCGGGATCAAAAGGGCATACCTAGGTCCGCCTCAAATGATTCAAAATATCCTTTTATTTAGATATGCCCTTTTAACCCAGACCGTACCGCTACCTAGTTAGGTAGGTATTATTTCAATCGCCAAGCTGTAGGGTTGGCAACCCGCTCTTCAGGAGAATAAGTGAATGGAATAAATGAAACTCCCTATAAAGTGGATAGGATGCGTCAATTCCGGGAGCTTAGAGTATTTTACTTAATGCTCAGGGTTCACTGTATTTTGTTCTCTACAGCTTCAAGGCGTAGGTGGTATAAACCTTTTTGACCTTTTGGATTATTCGATTGACTAAACAATTGTTATTAGAAAGCTTTTGTGATATTTTCGTTTGTCTGAGTGTAGGCTTAACAAGATGATTGTGTCTGGCATAAATAAAAATTATCTGTCTGTGATGTCTCTACATTAACATTTTAACTAATTTTAAACTTAAGTCGGAGATAACTTGATTTCTAAAGGCGAAAGAAACTTTAAATTGTTCCAGTATTTCTTATCTTTTTGTGGTATAGTGCTTGTACGTCTAGCTGGGCACACATCGAGACACAAAATAGGTATACGAGGTATACGAAATACAACACGTGCAATAGTATAAAGCGCATAGCAAACATGTGCAAACAAAAAGTCACGTCTGAACAGCCATAAGCTTCAAAAATCGTAAGCAAACAACACTGAAGCTGAAAGTAGGAAGTGCTTCGAGATCTTTATATGCCGTCCGCCATTCCTCTCCGCTCAAACTGAGACTATACTTTGTCGCGGCTCCAATGCCTTTGAGAGGTGACGGCAAAGTTGCTCGTGTGCAGTGTGCTTTAGATTCCAGAAATATGACAGAAAGAGCACTGTAAAGAAAGAGCCATTGGCCTCAAAACTCGTTAACAAACAAGACTGAAGCTGAAAGTAGGAAGTGCCGTTATATTCCGTTATATGCCGTTCGCCATTCCTCTCCGCTCAAACTGAGACTATACTTTGTCGCGGCTCCAATGCCTTTGAGAGGTGACGGCAAAGATGCTCGTGTGCAGTGTGCTTTAGATTCCAGAAATATGACAGAAAGAGCACTGTAAAGAAAGAGCCATTGGCCTCAAAACTCGTTAACAAACAAGACTGAAGCTGAAAGTAGGAAGTGCCGTTATATTCCGTTATATGCCGTTCGCCATTCCTCTCCGCTCAAACTGAGACTATACTTTGTCGCGGCTCCAATGCCTTTGAGAGGTGACGGCAAAGATGCTCGTGTGCAAAATAAGACAGAAAAAGCACTGTAAAGAAATCACCATTAGCTTGAAAAATCGTAAGCAAACACTGAAACTGAAACTAGGAAGTGTTTCGAGATCTTTATATGCCGTCCGCCATTCCTCTCCGCTCAAACTGAGACTATACTTTGTCGCGGCTCCAATGCATTTGAGAGGTGACGGCAAAGTTGCTCGTGTGCAGTGTGCTTTAGATTCCAGAAATAAGACAGAGGAGCACTACGAAGGAAGTAAACAACTCCGGCTTTCACGCGCTCACACCTCCGACGGACTTAAGCAAAAGCCATTTCGACAGGATATTTTTTCGATACTTTAATGCCGTCCGCTACTAGATACTGCGAAGATACTTTGCCGTATATTGCACGAGAGGTGACTTCAAAGTATGCAGTCCGTACTGAACCAGAAAATAAAAGACTGATTTGTCGGAAATAATATTTCCTATCCAATCTCAAGATCGAAAACACGTCGCCTATAATTTAAAATCTTGTAAAAATACTAACTCGTCGAGATATTTTGCTTCACTTTGTTTTCATCGCTCCGTCTACCAATTCCTGGTCATAGCTACATTATATCCTTATTTCCTATCTCAAGATCGGAGACAAAGGCTTCTGCCGAGTTAGTGTCATGCCATCGTTATAGGGCTTAGAGAAAACGGACAACGGGTTACGGGTAGGGATTGCAA
Organism: Phthorimaea operculella; assembly: GCA_024500475.1. Taxonomy (NCBI): domain Eukaryota; kingdom Metazoa; phylum Arthropoda; class Insecta; order Lepidoptera; family Gelechiidae; genus Phthorimaea; species Phthorimaea operculella. Next base: position 3,241,876 of record JANFCV010000002.1, on the reverse strand, counting down.
TCCCGCACCACATTCAATCCCGCGGGATTAATTTGCGGGATTGGTCCAATCCCGCGCGGATCCCGCGGGATCCCGCATCTTTGTAATCATGTTAGAAATCTCATTCAAAATACAGATTTTCTTTAAAGATCGACTTTAGTTCAATCAACATTAACATGCCTGTCATGCGGAGCTAAAATATTTGTTTTCAAAATACATAAAAAATCAAAATTGATATTAGTGTAATCAAATTACATTTATTTCGTATTTAGGGCCGTGTTCAATTTTGCCCTTTATTCTTACTACTGCTAATATATTTTTTTATCTCTTTCCCATACATGTGAAAGGGCGGGCAAGAATGTTTTTACTTGTCAGCAATATTGAGTTTATTGTTGAATTGGTATTTTAAAACTACGGGAAAAAAATGTTTCTGGCTCAAGATATTTGTTTTTAAAAGGGGCGTCTTTGAGCCATAAGATCCAGCTGTAAGTTCTAAAGCATAAGTAAGAAAATTTGAAAAAAATATGTAATATAGATCTCACTCTGAAGTTACTATAAAAAATATAACGGATACTGTACCAATCAAGTTAGATAAATAAAATATTTTATATCTGCGGTTAGTAACCATACAGCTGCGAACAAACCAGCAACAAAATTAACTTTATAACGCTGAAAAACTTGTTATCTAAACTACGAAACCCTATCTAACACGCTCTTGGCCAGTTTTTTAAATAATGAATGAATTGTAATATTGTATTGGCTAAAGACTAGAAATTAAAGGCAAATCAGGCACTTTAGATCACAACTTTCATCTGTCTGATAACTAATTATCAATTTACTAAAAACAGCTGGGACTACATATACCCGTAGTAAAAAGATAACTTTTTTTTCGAGTGTGACACCGAGTCGTTCAACGATTTGATGAACTTTGGTGTCAGAGTTTTTCAACTCTGGTGTCAAGATAACTGACAGATAAGTTATAAAAGAATGGGTATTAATGGTTTTGCGAGTATCACCCAGTCTGCAAACAACAAGTATGTAAGAAATGCTTTTTCAGCTTCTACTCTAATAGTTGAGATAATTGATACTTTTAGGATATAAACTTTGAGTTTTCGCCATTCGGAAGCAACAGTTGACGTGTTTTTTGGTGCGATTTTTCAATGTGCGGGATTCGCGGATCCGCGTTTTGAAGGTGCGGGATCCCGCAAGGCCGAAAATAGCGCGGGATCCCGCGGGATTGCGGATCCCGCAATGCGGGATTGCAATCCCTAGTTACGGGTTAAACAGAATAATGTTGATGAAGATTCTGGTTCCACTCCGCATCCTCATAATGCGGAAGTTCCACATTTTTTTTATTTCTTCGATCGGCATACTACATCCCCATGTTTAAGGTCACTCTTCCCCTTTTTCCGACAATCTTTCGATTAGATCGGTAAACTTTGGTAAATAATCTTTCACTCTTCCTTTCGTTTTTTCTCTTCCTTATTCACAATCCTCAAATACTTTCTTATTTTCATCCGCACTCTCAAAACTGGAAACAGAAGAAGACTGCGGATTACCCATCGCATACAATGTGGCAAATTTATTTATTGTCATTAAGTAATTGAATTTTATATTCATGGTTGTACCCGCAGTTTTATGAGGTATAAAAAGTTGCTGATAGTACTTTAGTGTATGTTTAGTTTTATTACTTTATGTCTTACGACGGGTCTTATAATATAAGACCCGTCGTCACTTAGTAAGACATAGCCTCATATTATGAGGCTAACATGCCTACTTGCCTTTTATTATGCTTTCTTTAGGTTATCCATAACGTGATTTTTTAATGCGATCAATCACATCACAATCACACGTTTATCTTCACAACACAACATCTTTTGGAATCTTTCGTCTTTTTAACAAAATTTAAAAAGAGGAAAGATTCCAAAAGATGAAGATCAAATATCTCCGAAATTACTAGATCGGTTTCGAAAATTACTTCACTGCTACGAAGCTACATTATCCTTGAGTAGGTAGGTATCATAGGTAGGCTACGCATTTTTACGGATGGAAAAAATAAACTAGTGTAAAGATTTTTAAATTTATTAAATCATTTAATATTGTGACTATTGTTTTAAGCATAAAGGATATTTAGCAATGGCACACACAAATAATTCGGTACGACAGACATGCCCTGATACCAGGTCGGCATTAATATTAGATGGATATCTTAGGACTTAATTCTAGAGTGCATTGTCTAAAGCTTACATTATTTTTATCTGTGAAAAAAAAAACAAGCATTTAGTCATTTAGTCACATAGGATATTACAGAAATTCAAGTAGAAACACAATGAATCGTTACAGCGACGAAAAATAAAAAGGAAAGAAAACGTGACTAAAGCTAAACACCAAAATAAGTCAAAACATAAATTGTTACAACTCGTAAAACCATTCTGTCTTCAAATTTTCAAACGACAAGGATGACGTAAAATATTGAAAACTTAATTGCAAAAATATGCAGGAACCATGTTATGGAATCCATGACACCAAGTTCTATCGTTTCATTCATCGTTATCGCGAGGAAGAATTTATCATCATCAACTACATATCGCATTGACTGCCGTCGCCCCGTACGCCGTTTCCCTAATTTGTGGCCATGCTCGCTGCGATCACAAATGCCCCCCCATGGGGGAAGGCTCAAGTCCAGCAGTGGACATTTGGCTTTGTTGATGTCGTTAATGTCACCTAGAATTGAGCCCATTAGATGGATATTCACAACCTAATTCGAGACACGAGGAGACGTATTGCCCAGGGCGTACATCGTTAATCTCGTGACGTTGCGAGACTAACAAATTTCGGTATTTACATAAATACCTACGGAGGCTGTTGCTTGTCTTACTTCATTATCTTAGGAGCAATTAGTGACGTGGGTGTTATACGGTGACTTGCCTGTTTGTCATAGTAACTAAATATAGTAATAACTACATACCTATATCAAAGGTCAGTCATTCATTAAATCTATAGTAATAGGTATTTTAAGCCATTGGTGGGGCTAGAGCTTGTTCTTTACAAGACTAAACAACCAACGAACTGAAAAGAAACGACCACATTGACACAAATAAAAACCCGAAAGTTTCGCCGATTATATTAGTTAAAACACACGAAAGATTTGTGTTGAAAGCATGGGGTAGGCACGGCACACTAAAAGTCGTTCAAATATAGTGCCTGTGAAACTTTTGTTTTCTATTTTTTCTCGTTCACGCCATCGGCTTTGAAAACTTCAAAAAGCGAAGCCCATCGATCATCCGATCGACTTCGTTTTCTGAAATTTTCAATCGTATAGTAGGTAAGATCGCTTAAGTGAGAATTCCCGTTTTTTCCCGAGTTTGGCAGCCATTTCAAACTTTTTTTATTGGCCAAAATTTTGTTATTTTGTAATAACTCAAAACTGGTAAGTGCTATAAATGAACATTGTATAGAAGAAATGTTACGCGTAAATTTCTGCACAACCTTGCTCTAATAACTTTTTTGGTAATCTAATAGTTTGCGAAAAAAACGCTTTAATACAAGGCAGTTTTTTTCTAAAAACTCACCAAATCTAAAATATGAATTAAGTAGTGAAGTTAGGGATTAAGAATTACTTACTGTGTGGGTAGACCTTGCTACGGTATCCTGACTGATACTTAGTAACAAGCTTTCTGCCCAGAGGTTTTACCCGCTAATATAATTTCAAGTAAACAAGCAAAGAGTTTTACCACCTTATGAGATGATTTTCTTAAATTCCTTTCCTGGTGTTAATTCACCCAACCAAAATAACCTCTGCGCAAAATTTCAAGAACCTAGGTCCAGTGGTATTGCCTGTGCATAGATTTACAATTTGTAAAAAAAATATTAAATTTGTTCGTAGTTGCCACATTTTTATTTTTTTGCAATCCCTTGAGGCTGTTCTTTAATAGTTCTGACCCAAGGTCCTGTTAGGATAGCAAAAAAGAACAAAATGTGGCAACAACGAACAAACTCTACTTTTTTCATACAAATTGTATACCACGCACAGGCAATACTACTGGACCTAGGACCCTGAAATTTTGCACAGAGGTTATTTGAATAATCTTAATTAATATCAAGAAAGGATTCCAAAAAATTCATCACCTAAGAAGGTAAAATAGAGGACGAAAATTTGTATAAAATTAACTTGTTTACTTCAAAATATATCAGCGGGTAAAACCGCTGGGCGGAAAGCTTGTTACTTAATATCAGGCAGGATATTGTAGCATGGTCTACCCACACAGCGAGTGACTCTTAATCCCCAACTTCACTACGTACTTTATACTTTCTAATTTGTGAGTTTTCAGCAAAAACTGTCATGTTGTGCTACGTTTTTCTCGCAAACTATTGGATTATGAAAAAGTTATTGATAACATTCATATGCAGAAATTTACGCTTAACATATCTTCCATACAATAGTTATTTGTAGCTCTTACCATTTTTGAATTATGACAAAATAACAAAATTTTGCCCAGTGAAAAATTTTTGAAACGGTTGCCATTTTTTTTTGTAAGTAGGCCAGCAAAGTCCCGGTTCGGCATAGGTAAAGAATAGCCTAAAGATTAGTTTCCAAAGCGGAACCGACCTGGAACACGCACGGGAACTCCCAAAATTTTTTTGTATGGAAATTCTAACCTACTAGTAGTCAATCTACATAATCACGGGTCTATTTTTGCATGCATGAAGCATTCGTTCATGTACTGCTACTTATCCAAACACAAACCCTTTTTTCTGCTTTTACGTTTGCAAAATAATGTGCGGTGCCTGTAAAAGTAATGACCTAAAATCTCAACCATGTAGTTAGTAAATGAACTGCCAAGCCGAGTTAAATGTAGGGGGATGACAAATGTTGAGTTGAGTGGTGCCGCTCGGTGTGCTTCCATTTCGGTTAATAACTCGCTGCTAGCTCCAAATGTTCCTGCCGGCCTGGTAGCTCCGGCGCTTTGTCTAGCATTCCAGCTATTAGAGTTGACTGATTGTCTATGTGTGTGCATGTGTGTAGTTGGAATAGAAGGTTTATGATTGCAGTTTTTTGGTAAAGTTGCTGCCAGCTCCAAATGTTCCTGCCGGCCTGGTAGCTCGGGCGCTTTGTCTAGCATTCCAGCTATTAGAGTTGACTGATTGTGTATGTGTGTGCATGTGTGTAGTTGGAATAGAAGGTTTATGATTGCAGTTTTTTGGTAAAGTTGCTGCCAGCTCCAAAAGTTCCTGCCCGCCTGGTAGCTCCGGCGCTTTGTCTAGCATTCCAGCTATTAGAGTTGACTGATTGTGTATGTGTGTGCAATAGTGTGCATGTGTGTAGTTAGAATAGAAGGTTTATGATTGTAGGTTTTTTGGTTGCAACTTGCTTCAAATGATGGATGAAGTTATAGGTAATTTTACCTAAGTTCTTATATTTGTGGAATTTTTACTTACTTGTTATATTAGTACATTTAATTTTCATTGTTAATATGAGTGCATCAAATTGCAGAATCATCAATATTATTATTTTTTCTTACATAACAAAAGTGTTGTGTTTGTTGCAAATCTCTGTTATTTTGTAAACATATCTTTATTTCCAACAGATGTTGCATCGTGGTATTCAAAGGTGAATTTGTTAGAGTTAAGTAACACCATTGCATGCAATCATATAATATTTAACAAAGCTCTGGGAAAATTGAAAAAGTTAATTCTCAATAAAGTATGAAAATATTTTTGAATTCTTAGAGCATTACAAATCAGTTACCTAACTGATACTCTCACATCTCATACTAGCATCAAACTTATAAAACCTCGTACTTTCTTTTAATAAACTCTGCGATAAAGTCCTGAAGGTGAGAGAGGAGGGTATTGACTTGTCATTTAATAACTTCATATCAGTGCGACCAGCAATCTAAACCTTTTCATCAATATTAATAACAACAATATCACTTGAGACGTTTTAATGAATTCGTCTTAGAAAACTGAACTTACTTTCAAACAAACATGAAAAGTAGTGTGTTAAAGACTGAATAGTTCACGTAGGCAAAACGGTGTACAGTTTCGCACAGCACAATTGGTGACCGACGAGTCAAAACGACTTCTGGAATTCTGGATATTATGTCGTGACTGTAAGACAGCATTGTCCGAAAAGCTTTGGCTTTTCCGGTGGCGTTGAACATGTAATTCAGTTACCTCAAAGTGAGGTATCGATCAAGGTATTGACCTGTTATGTACGGACCAAAACCTTATCAGTGCGACCGACCGGCAATCCAAACCTTTTAATCAAAATTAATCGGCCGACCTGTCCCCTATCCTACCGAACAACAGTAACACTTTGCCGAGCTCGTTTCGGCGGCAAATGAATATCCAATTAATCGCCAAAGTAGAGAACTAAGGACTGTATTAATTTACGTACATGAAGTCATGAAGTAGGTAAAAAAATGTGCTTAAAAGTGAGGTATCCATCAAGGTATTGATCTGTTATGTACGTACCAACACCTTATCAGTGCAACCGACCGGCAATCCAAACCTTTTAATCAAAATTAATCGGCCGACCTGTCCCCTATCCTACCGAACAACAATAACACTTTACCAAGGTCGTTCTGGTGACCGTTTAGGCGGATGATACTGCGATTTTCCTGTAATGTCACGTCTTAAGGCCGTTGTTCAAAAATTGAAGCCAGTTAAAAATGAACGAAATAGTGTGGCGAGGGAGTTATCAATCAGGGTATTGACTTATAACGTTACATACCAAACCAAGTCCATATCAGTTCGACCAGCAATCCAAACCTTTTAATCTAAATTAATTGGCCGACCTGTCCCCTATCCTACCGAACAACAATAACACTTTGCCGAGCTCGTTTCGGCGGCAAATGAATATCCAATTAATCGCCACATTTAGCTGCAAAATACGGCAATTGCCGCGTGACGTCACGGCTTACGGCCGGTTTACGCCGCGATAAACCTGATGCCGGTATGATGGCTAAATAAACCCAGTGACCAGAGGGAAAAACATTAAATACAAAATTACATACACACAACTTTGAACCGACTTTCTCAGTGAAAAAAATAGAGAAAAAGTATTTAGCGATTCCACTGGGTTAAGGCTTAGAGTGACTCCGAACCGGTCCGAGTAAATAGGGCCGCCAAAATGTTTATAGAAATAAAATAGTCACTTATTAGACATACCTATTAGAAAACAAAGTATCCGATATAAAAATATTTTACAATAAAATGCAATAAAGCTAAATCAAAAATAAATCAAGTGTAAATAAATTTATTTCGGTGATAGATTTTTGTGACGTCAATACTATTATTTGCTGTTTTTGTCATGATTGATTTAAGCGCATAAAAATCAATCACGTAAACAACTACGATATTTCATACTGTACCAATAAAGCGAATATTCTGTAACAGTTGCAGTTTGATCCAAAACGTGTCGTGAAAAAATAAATCTTTCGATAAAAATTCGTCTGAATAAAAAGTTGTGATTGATATATTTTTAATTTATTCTGTGCTATAGTGATCGACATTCTGCGATCAACAGTGCCTAACTGGTGAAACCGGTGAATAATTTGTATTTTTAACTAATTTTAGATAAAAATAGTGCAGTAGCAACTCAGGTGGAAAAAATTAGGATTTAATCGACATAATAAATTGGATATCCGTCCGTGGTTACTCACTAGCTGATCTATTTAATGTTACTTTTGGAACAAACAAAGTCCATGAGTGTATTTTTTAACAAAATTGTTTTGGTTTGTTTCAGGTATGTATCCCAACACATTTTACGAAAGGTTCGATTGTACTGACACCCGCAACTACGTCACGAAGCTGTAAATGGTATGGTATGGCCTTTTTTTGGTTTGACATACGTGTAACATTTTAACACGTAATCTACGTTTTACTTTTACCGGATCCAGCTCGTCGAGATAAAATTACAAGCACGCTCCGTCAAACATCGGGGCTTGCGGTATTACATACCTCCAACATTACATCTTACATTGTTCGCCAAGTGTGAACTCGACATTTCACGCCATCTTGCCCGGGGTAAGAGGACACAAAGTGTTTGATATTTGCTGTGTAACGTTATGTGTGAACTTATAGGACAAAACTATACAGGGTGTAAGGGACAACTCTCACAATATTGATAAAGTACATTCTGATTATGAAACTGAACAACTTCCCTTAAGAAAATATTTTAACAGATGTAAAAAATTAAATCTTACATTGTTCGCCAAGTGTAAACTCGACTAATTCACGCCATCTTGCCCGGGGTAAGAGGACACAAAGTGTTTGATATTTGCTCTGTAACGTTATGTCGGCTCGTACGTGTGAACTTATAGGACAAAATACGCGGTGTAAGGGACAGCTCTCCGTATACTGATAGAGTGCATTTAGAATATGAAGCTGCTTGAGGAATGGCATGGCCTCCCATACAAAATCACGATCAGCTGACTACACTTACTAGACACGAAGAATTTTTTACCTCTTCAGAAATGTTTTCTTATACTTAAGAAGTTCCTCAGTTTCATGTTCTGATTGTTCAGAGAGCTGTCCCTTACATCCTGTATGTTAGATCTGTTCTGATACTTTGTAGTATCGTAGAGTAAATCAGGGAGTATTCAGCTTTAAAGTCGTGGGTATGTCTATAATTTTCAACCAATAGCTTATCTTTGCACGGTGTGTAACTAGCCTATAAGTATTATGTTTCACAACAACCCAAATTACTTTGATTTACACGTGCCATATTTATGTAGAGGTATTTGAGTTGTGTTTTGATGGTTTCCATTTGTTTTCTTTAATGATTGAGCGATGGTCTTCGGAAGATTGCTGGAAAAATAAGGTGTTGCTAACTGCGGAGTTTTAAGTAGCGAGGAATTAGTTAGACTTATGTTTAACTAGTAGGTAGACTAATACAGCCTGATGTAGGTAGGTACGGGACCCTTAAAACTGAGATCTTAGAGTGTTATCACACTAGCGGTAAGCGAGTGGTTGCGGTATATTCGCTGCGCATCGGGCGTCCGGTCCGCTCCGCATCCGCTCGCAAATCGCTTATGTAATAAGGCTCTAAGTTACCTGTATCTCTATCTACCTTTTTGGAATATCCGGCATCTGAAGATCAGTTTATTCGTATAACGATCGGGGTCGCCTGCTAACCTTTGAGTTGCACATGTTTTGTGCACATTAAATACAGCACATTATACCGTATTCTGCTGTTACAGTGCTCATTAGAGCGTAACGTGGGAGTCGTACGACTTTTCAACTTATTTATCTTTATTTTACTTTTGTTATTGTAATATTTATCTAAATATAAAGAACATATTCTAGCTATCATCTTGACGTTATCCAACCCAATGTAAGAGTGTTTTTCTTCTTCAAAAGCCACAATTGTCCACTATTGGACATGGGCTCCCCGATTATATCTATTTGATCGCATTACCACTTTCAGAACTGTTTTTTGTGATGTAGGTACCTATGTGTCCTCCTAAATAAGGCGCAAGCTCCACAGATGAGACATGCAAAATGACATTTGTCGTGAGACGTGCGACATCGCGACGCTTCTTGCTGTTGTGCCTGTTTGATATAAAATGTATGAAACAGAAGAGCCAAAGCTACAGACGTAAGACGCACGTAGCATCGATGTGGGCTGACGATCGCTTGTCTGACAGATGCCATCCCACACGTCACTTCGCAAGTCTCCTCAGTGAACCTTGCCCCTTAATTTTTATTTAGTTGACATGGAAACTATTTTGTCATCGCTAAAAAAGGTAGTATTTACTGAATCTAAGAGACCCTTTTCACTGATTTTTGACATGTGCCGTCAGTGACAACCTTGCTTAACTTTTGTCGCTCGTGTCGCGATTTTTCCTCATAAATCAGTTATGTTAGGGCCCTTTTCCTGTCATGCGTATTTTCGTCCACGCGCAGAGCAGGAGACTTTTCTTGTATTTTCGCATGCGGAAGTCTGCTTCTAATTTGGTCGTATCACACGTTCTACTAAATTTATCCATTATCATCCTTGACATTAACAAATTCAGTAGTAAAAATTTGTGATAGGACTATTTGTTTTTGACTTACACGCACGATCAGAAATTCAGCTTCAGAAGCACGCCATCACTGTACAGTGTAATACACTTTTGCGAGCTAAATACGGTAAAAGATGACCCCTCAATCAAATATAACTCGAGGGGCTACTGATAATACTACGTGATCAGAAATTAATTGTTACAAAATATTGTTTACAAACTCGCCTTTTGTTTCATCATCGTGCAATGTAAACTGGCACCGTACCGTAGTATGTCTGACATTGTATCGAACTTGTATTAAATAATCTTACTATGAGATGCGTTCCGTTCATGTGCGTAAGAAATAGTAGGCATAAGTATTAATAGTGACTTATGACGTAACAAGCAGATGTGTTAAAAAACAAAAACCCGACTGCAGTAATTTTAAAGTAGTATTTTCCTGTAAAAATCCGCCATCTTGAATCTATATTTTTTTAATAAGCCAGTGTCACTCGCACTGCTGAGACAAATCTAACGACACCTCATATGTCAAAATCCAACTATCCGTTTGGGCTGTAGCCCGTGAAAAAGTATTTTCTTGTCCACCCACATAGAGGTACATACATACATACATACTCTCGAAAAACATAACCCTCCTTCTGAGGCAGTCGGGTAAAAACCACTAAAAGGATGACGAGCGTAAGAGTCTCACAGGATGTTACCTTAGTGCCATATGAACATAGCAACTATTGGGGACTTAGGTAGGTTATCATCCTCAACTATGCACAGAGCTAAATGTTCAAAGTTGAGGGTCTTTTTAGACGCTTACCACCTCGCTATTACTAAATCGTGAAAATAGAACAAACCTACTTACATACCCAAGCAAAATACAACTAAGCTAGCAACACGTAGCGCCAAAGTATCGTAGCAAAGCCGACACGTCTGTTGCCTAAAAAATTTGCAAGACGTGCCTTCGTGAGAAAAAGCAGAAATAGACAAAATATGTTTATTTATTACATAACATCACAGACGGTGGATTGTCCCAAATACCGTATTTCATCATTCTCTCACGACATCGCACGTGTGAATCGACTGTCATCGTAGGTGTGGAAAAAATAGCGCCTCGTGTTTACGTTGCCTTTAGTGCCGATGCTGGCGTACGTATTCCTTGTTGTGTAGTCTGACAGCCGATGTGGCGCAGTGGTTAGTATGACTGTCTGTCACGCAGAAGGTTCCGGGTTCAATTTCCGGTGGGGTCACTCACAAATTTGATATTTATCACTTTGTGAATTTGTTCCGAGTCTGGTTAGGGCTTTGCAGGCTGAACCGCCTGATTGTCCGAAAAGCAAGATGATTCCGTGCTTCGGATGGGCAAGTTAAGCCGTCGGTCCCGGTTGCTGTCTATGATGGCGGTCGTTACACAATCATGTCAGAGGCCTGCTACTTGCTGTAGGCGGTTGAAAAACTCTGACACCAGGGTTCATCGGGTTGTTGAATGACACCGTGTCCCACACGAAGAAAGAGAGAGTTGTGTAGTTGTGGCTAAGAATACTGACACCCTAGACCAGCTCTCAGGGCATTTGTTTCACCTTATCAGCCTTAACTTAGACTGTTTTATTTCCACAACAATATCAGAGGCCTACTACTACTAAAATTTGAAACTAGAGTTGACCGGGTCATTCGTCGACGACCCACAGGAAAGAAGATTGGTATTTCGTAAACGGCAATGTAGGTACTGTATGTGACCTTGGCCTAATAAACGTTTCTCGACCCCGTTAGCCGTGTGGTGACGGTGAATTACTAAGCTGCCATAAAGAGGATTGACCAGGGAATGACCAGGGTGAATAATTTATACCTTGTTCGGTTTTCACGACACCCTCGAGTAGATTGGGGTAATATATTCTATGCTAAGCAAATACTACACGGTATCGTTGTGCAAAATCAAGAAAATATTTATTTTGGAATGCGTACGAGTGAATCGTCGCCATATTGCGTGCATGCAACATAGTAGTCTTTTAGTCACGAACAAGCTGTCATAAACAATTATTACAATGTGTAATGTGACCTTTGTTATTATTTATTGGTGGATCTCATGCGGACCGGAACTTTAAATATTTTATAGAGGTCGGAGTTCACAATAATCTCTACTGAAAATCACAATACACGTTTATTTTTACTATTTATAAGTACTAGTTTACAACAGTGATGAAACTGCAGATAGGATACGTACCTAATCAAGAAAAGATTGTTCTGTTACTATTTGCTGTAGGTAAATGTTAAAATGTTTGGAGCCAAAGATTATAGTGGTCTAAATTAATGAATATCCAATCAAAACACAATTGATTTGACTAACTGTTGTGGGGAGGAAAACTCAAAGCTAGAATTTGCGTAAACGCACCAATAAGAAGTAGTTACTTTGTCATTGATGCCATTTTCTACCAATCACAGAAAAGGAACATCCGAGAATGGCGCCATTAGTTCTCCAGTTTACTACCTCATTATGTAAGAAGGAAATAACACTTATCGTCGCAAAGGGTTATTGGTAAAAAATTACTTTATACTCGAATGGAAGTGAAATAGAAACGCAAACGTACATTCCATCCATGAATGTATTGGAGCTCGTCGAAGTCAATAGTTATTCAGCACTGGGATGGAGCTCCGTTCTAATGATATGTATGGCTTCCTGAAACGATTCCATAAATAAACCTCTATTGAGGAATTCCTACGTGTCGGGAAAAATGCTTCCTACAAACATTTCTGCGTGAAAACATTCAAAACGGCGTAATGTTTTAGGGTTCCGTGAAGAACAGTGTCAAGTCAGAAGGCTGTATGTTTTGTAGGTAATAAAAAGATATGACTTTTTGGGACAAATTCTTACTTACGTATATTTTAATTCTTGTATCCAAGCAACTTTAGGACGTCTTTTATCTATTGTGGTGTATTATCGTATGGAGGAGAAAAGAGTCCAAAAAAGTGGAGGTAGTGGGTGAAGGAAGATACAAATATTTAAAAATGGGTGCACGATGTTTTGTTGACTGATAGACAGCTTAGGAATGGAAGTGACGAAAATGTTGCGCTGACATTAAATGAATTAGGATAGTTAAGGACAGGGAAACGTTGGTCAGATGATGTAATATGTATGTAATCATTTGGTTATGGTTAGCGCGTATTTTGAAATATCGAATTCCTGCTGCACCTTAAACATAAACAAATGTTCATTACACACGCCTGACTCACCCTTGGCTGGTATTTTCTCATTTCCAGCAATACAGAAACATAACGTGATTTTAATGTCCTCTCTTCTATTATTATTGTCAAACAAGGTCAAAGGAATACGTAACAGTATATTTTCTTTTTTCCTTTCTCGGGGAAAACGTAAGAAATGTTTTGTAAACGTCAGAATACGAGTATACATTCTCTTATCACGTTCGCAGTACGGTGACTCGTACCAAATGTTCTGTTACTTATTAGGTCTTAGAAGGTATACGCGATTTTTACGGGCGAATTTCTAGGAAAATTCCTTTTTTGGGGTTTGAGAACTAGTATATTATGCTCACCTACACGATAGCCGAGAACATATTATATTACGTTCCTACATGGATTACTCGACTGCCTCAGATGTGGGTTATTTTTATTTTATTTTTGTGGTCTGCGTTCCAGTCTCCCCCTAAGTCGTCATTCTAGCCATGGATGAATAACTATTGTAAGGTCTATCTATAGCTATACCCATATCTATTTACTAAGAATAACCACTACAATAATTTCTATAATTATCCTTGTAAACAACAACGTACGTAGGTATGAAAAAGTTCTAAGAAACCCACTTAAAGAAACACTAGTTCTTCTTAGCTATTAACTACTAACTAATTGTTCCTAAGCAAAAATACCACAATGTGGTGAGAAATTAATGACTTGGATACTATTGTGTTTTCCTTTTGTCTTTCGATCCCAAGAAAAACAGTAGGCATAAGTTTTCTTTATCTCTCGTAGTTTAGGACGGCTCCAGGTATTTTTGTCGCCAGGTTTTCTTTACTGAAGTTGTTAGCTTGCAAACAATATTAACTAAAAATTTATAAAAATTTACCAGCGTCAAGAAAAGGACGCTTTCGGATACGGCCTGGTTAAAAAAGATATATGTAGTTATGTACCTTCTTAAAGAAAAAATCTTTCGTCACAAATGTTGCTTAGGGAAAGTTGTTCAGTGGTATATGACCTCCTTTCAGTTTGTTAAACCTTTTGTTTACAGATTGTGTAGACTGTGCTGTCCTTTCTTTCATGCAAATTCGTAGCACCGTAGGTATGAATCACAGCACCTCATTACATGGGTTGTAAAACATGAAGTCGCTTTTTGCATTTTTTTAACAAACTCAAAACCACGCATCGGATTTTCGTGCGATTTTTTATTGATTGAGTTGTTCAAGAGGAAGGTTTATAAACCAAGAAAACGATTAGCAGTGGGTGCAACCGCTAGTAAAGCGAATATCCTCAGATAGAGCAATGTCTGCACGAGTCGGCAGTTTGTCTGAAGTTTGAGGTTAACTCGTGCAGACAACCTAGCAGGTGGTTGAGCTATCTCGATTATAGATGTGGAATCGCAAGACTTGCTTGTGAAACTCACGTTCTATCTTTGATCCTAGTACTAAGATACGAGTTACGGAGTAATTTTGTATCAGTAGTATAATGGAAAATTGCTGTCCATTCGATTCGGCCGCTAGTCCTAGATAAAGCGAATATCCTCAGATTGAGCAATGTCTGCACGAGTCGGCAGTTTGTCTGAAGTTTTAGGTTAACTCGTGCATGGAGTGCGGACAGAACCTAGCAGGTGGTTGAGCTATCTGGATTATAGATGTGCAATCGCAAGATTCGCTTCTGAAATCCACGTTCGATGTTTGATTCTAGTGTGATACTAATACCCCGCTATTCCTAGATAAAGCGAATATCCTTAAATTGAGCAATGTCTACACGAGTCGGCAGTTTGTCTAAAGTTTGAGGTTAACTCGTGCATGGAGTGCAGACAGAACCTAGCAGGTGGTTGAGCTATCTAGATTATAGATGTGCAATCGCAAGATTCGCTTCTGAAATCCACGTTCGATGTTTGATTCTAGTGTGATACTAATACCCCGCTAGTCCTAGATAAAGCGAATATCCTCAGATTGAGCAATTTCTGCACGAGTCGGCAGTTTGTCTAAAGTTTGAGGTTAACTCGTGCATGGAGTGCAGACAGAACCTAGCAGGTGGTTGAGCTATCTAGATTATAGATGTGCAATCGCAAGATTCGCTTCTGAAATCCACGTTCGATGTTTGATTCTAGTGTGATACTAATACCCCGCTAGTCCTAGATAAAGCGAATATCCTCAGATTGAGCAATTTCTGCACGAGTCGGCAGTTTGTCTAAAGTTTGAGGTTAACTCGTGCATGGAGTGCAGACAGAACCTAGCAGGTGGTTGAGCTATCTAGATTATAGATTTGGAGGCGCTAGATACGCATGTGAGATTTACGTTCGATCTTTGACTCAAAGATACGTACGAAGTTGAATTGTACCTGTAGTATTACGGAACATTAGTATGCAATTATTCATTGATTCCTAGTTCTCTTTTAACACTCTCAGGAAAAAAAAGGCGATGCCATTCCAAGCTGGCATCACATCGTGGATAATATTTTTTCGGCACCAGTGGCAGTTTGAAAAGATGTCAAGGAAATGACACTGCGTGATGATCACTGTAGTGTCGGCAGATGTCATTTTCCTCAACGGCAGCGGTCACGTTTTGCGTGTCAATGGTTATTCAGCGTTATTAATCTAATCGGGTACCTTATTTCTGTACTTCGGGGAAACCCAGACAAAACCGAATAGTCTAGGCAAAGGAAATTACGCCTTATTCTCAAACTATACATAAGATAGCGGTAAGATCCAAATACAACTCGAAAACCAGCCCCATGTATGACATAGTAAGACGATTTTTTGAGTCATGTTCATGTGAGTCACTTGATGTTTCATTTTGATTTTTGAACAAGTACATCAGAACCTGAACTTTCTCAAATAACAGATAGATACTGATTTATCTTTAATCTTAGCACGGCTTTATTTCTCTGCTAGAGGCATCTTTATCATCTTTCGTGTCAGTCGATGACAAACTTTACATATTATGTGCTTAGACCACTGTTTAGCCACGTGGAAGCCTCATAGTGGCATGATGGCATTTCATTTAATTTCGCGAAATTACGATCCAAGCAATCTTGGAAAGGTTAACCGCTGTTAAATAATACTTAAAGGGTCTCATTGAAACCCGCGATTGTTCAGAATAAGCTGTTAACATTGAAAAACTATGACATATTTGTCAGTTCAAGACTTTTAGTGCAATTAAAGGCAATCGACCCTGTGCCAAGGTTACATGATCACGCAATCTGTTATTTAATATTCGATTACGATTTCCCGCTTGAAATTGAAATTATTATACTCTTTTTACAGAACACAGCACAAGAAATAGAGAATAATAACATCATGTCGTAATTTAGTCCCTGCAGCTGAAATTCCAGTAAGCAACGTCAAATTCTTAAGTAGTGACTTTTGATTTTAACTTTTACGGCTACAACAGTCTACAGCCTTGAGCTATAAGCATTCCCCTATTTGCCACACTCAGCACAGTGAGATGATGCTATTTAAAGCCGACACCCACACGGCAATGAGGATTTATTGTGCTCTACCTACACCCTAGTGGAAACATTGGAGATTTTGCTCTAAATATAGCTTTCAATAGAATGCAATAACTTTGTAGCTTAGGGCTCAAAGCCCTTAGGGCGCGGTAGTGGGCCTCAGTCGTTTCCGCTGGAGTTTCTACGATACAAGCCTTCCGGATACTATAAAGTACTTACATACATACTATGCATGTACATTGTGTATGTAGTCAGTAGTACTATGTATGTATCTATTTTGGGTATTATGTGCGAAAGTAAATTTTGTGTACAATTAGGCCATATGCTATCAAGCCTGTTTTAACAGAAAGTAGAATATCAAAACTAGAACATTTAGTCGTAAGTTCCCTAACTAGTATATCATGCGTAATCTGCATACATCTCGGTATGTAGGTATGCCAATAAATTTTGGTTTTTAGTAAGTATATTGTATTTATTATTGTTCTATCTTCAATTCCAAGGTGTTAAAAAAAAATACAGTTTCTAAAAACACCATTTTCAGATAGCATTGCTCAGTTCCCCGGAGCCCCAATTGTTTAATCGGCGAAGTTCCCGATACAGGCCCGGCGGCGCGGAAACTTAGCCTACCCTCGAATGCTCTAGTCTACCCCAGCCACAGTAGAAACGATGCAGCAATATATCTCGAATTCTCGAGTATCAACTGTTTAATCGGCGAAGCTCCCGATACAGGCCTGGCGGCGCGGAAACTTAGCCTACCCTCGCCTGCTCTAGTCAACCCCAGCCACAGTAGATAAAACGCAGTAATACATCTCGAGCCTTAACAAATAGGTGAAGTTCCCGATACAGGCCCGGCGGCGCGGAAACTTAGCCTACCCTCGAATGCTCTAGTCTACCCCAGCCACAGTAGAATATATGCAGCAATACAACTCGAGCAGCAATTGTTTTAATCGGCGAAATTCCCGATACAGGCCCGGCGGCGCGGAAACTAGCCTACCCTCGCCTGCTCTAGTCTACCTCAGCCACAGTAGAACAAATGCAGTAATACATCTCGAGGTGCAATTGTTTAATCGATGAAATTCCCGATACAGGCCCGGCGGTGCGGAAACTTAGCCTACCCTCTCCTGCTCTAGTCTACCCCAGCCACAGTAGAATATATGCAGCAATACATCTCGAATCCTCGAGCATCAACTGTTTAATCGGCGAAGTTCGTTCGAAGTTCTTGAAACAGGCCCGGCGGTGCGGAAACTTAGCCTAGCGTCGCCTACTCTAGTCTACACTAAACACAGTAGAAAATATGCAACAATACATCTTGAGCCTTCAATCTTAATGTGTGCAACTAGCGTGTCCCGAGCGCCTGTAATTATGGCACACGTATACGGCGGTGCCGCGATGAAACTACCTACTGCTCGTTTCACTTCTACTGCGGTCTCACATACTAGCTGATAGGGCCTGTTCGTTTCGCTTAATGTGTGTAACTAGCGTGTCCCGAGCGCCTGCAATTATGGCACACTCAGTATACGGTTGCCACGATGTGGTTGCCACGATGTAGCTACCTACTGCTCGTTTCACTTCTACTGTGGTCTCACATACTAGCTGATAGGGCCTGTTCGTTTCGCTTAATGTGTGCAACTAGCGTGTCCCGAGCGCCTGTAATTATGGCACACTCTGTATACAGCGAGATGAAGCTACCTACTGCTGGTTTCACTTCTACTGTGGTCTCACATACTAGCTGTTAGGGCCTGTTCGTTTCGCTTAATGTGTGCAACTAGCGTGTCCCGAACGCCTATAATTATGGCACACTCTGTATACGGCAAGATGAAGCTACCTACTGCTCGTTTTACTTCTACTGTAGTCTCGCATACTAGCCAATAGGGCCTGTTCGTTTCGCTTAATGTGTGCAGCTAGCGTGTCCCGAGCGCCTGTAATTATGGCACACTCTGTATACGGTTGCTGCGATGAAGCTACCTACTGCTCGTTTCACTTCTACTGTGGTCTCACATACTGGCTGATAGGAGCTGTTCGTTTCGCTTAATGTGTGCAACTAGCGTGTCCCGAGCGCCTATAATTATGTCAGAGTCTTATACAGCGGGATGAAGCTACCTACTGCTCGTTTTACTTCTACTGTGGTCTCACATACTAGCTGATAGGGTTAATGTGTGCTGTTCGTTTCGCTTAATGTGTGCAACTAGCGTGTCTCGAGCGCCTGTAATTATGGCACACTCTGTATACAGTGAGATGAAGCTACCTACTGCTCGTTTTACTTCTACTGTGGTCTCACATACTAGCTGATAGGTTCGTTTCGCTTAATGTGTGCAACTAGCGTGTCCCGAGCGCCTGTAATTATGGCACACTCTGTATACAGTTGCCACGATGAAGCTACCTACTGCTCTTTTCACTTCTACTGTGGTCTCACATACTAGCTGATAGGGCCTGTTCGTTTCGCTTAATGTGTGCAACTAGCGTGTCCCGAGCGCCTGTAATTATGGCACACTCTGTACCCAGCGGGATGAAGTTACCTACTGCTCGTTTTACTTCTACTGTGGTCTCACATACTAGCTGATAGGGCCTGTTCGTTTCGCTTAATGTGTGCAACTAGCGTGTCCCGAGCGCCTGTAATTATGGCACACTCTGTATACAGTGAGATGAAGCTACCTACTGCTCGTTTTACTTCTACTGTGGTCTCACATACTAGCTGATAGGTTCGTTTCGCTTAATGTGTGCAACTAGCGTGTCCCGAGCGCCTGTAATTATGGCACACTCTGTATACAGTTGCCACGATGAAGCTACCTACTGCTCTTTTCACTTCTACTGTGGTCTCACATACTAGCTGATAGGGCCTGTTCGTTTCGCTTAATGTGTGCAACTAGCGTGTCCCGAGCGCCTGTAATTATGGCACACTCTGTACACAGCGGGATGAAGTTACCTACTGCTCGTTTCACTTCTACTGTGGTCTCACATACTAGCTGATAGGGCCTGTTCGTTTCGCTCAATGTGCAACTAGCGTGTCCCGAGCGCCTGTAATTATGGCACACTCTGTATACGGTTGCCACGATGAAGCTACCTTACCTACTGCTCGTTTCACTTCTACTGTGGCCTCACATACTAGCTGTTAGGGCCTGTTCGTTTCGCTCAATGTGCAACTAGCGTGTCCCGAGCGCCTGTAATTATGGCACACTCTGTATACGGTTGCCACGATGAAGCTACCTTACCTACTGCTCGTTTCACTTCTACTGTGGCCTCACATACTAGCTGTTAGGGCCTGTTCGTTTCGCTCAATGTGCAACTAGCGTGTCCCGAGCGCCTGTAATTATGGCACACTCTGTATACGGTTGCCGCGATGAAGATTTATTGTGCTCTACATGCTACAGCTGTTTTCGCAATATTTCGCGATTAAAACGCTGGGTTAATGTCTATGAAAGGTGATTTGAGGATGATAATTTTTGCAACGTCCTAGCTACAAAGACGGTGTTGGTAAATCCTATATTGTGATGAGATGGACGTCTTTGTAGCTTTAGCAAAGTTTGTGCACTCACTTTCCTACTGTTCCTTTGCTATGTAAAAATTTGCGTAAACAAAAATTCCATCTTGTGTAAGGAATAGGGTACTCAACACCTCACTCTTACTCTGTTTATAACTGCTTAAAAAAATATATCTAAAACAGCGTTCCATTCGAGACAACTGTAATGGAATCATTACCAACAACAGCGCCAATGCGGGTGGAGAGTAAATGGAATCGAAACGTAGCATTTTCCTTCCACTTCTGCGAACCGCTAACAAATCATAAACAGGAACAACATCTTTTCATTCACGCTTCAGTTCAAATAACTCGGAGTGAAGAATAAGGAAGAAAGATCGTTGAGATCAAATAAAATGAATGCAATCAGTTATCGGTCCATAACCGAAATAATTCCATATTATTTTTGTTATAGATGATGTAATTGGCTTAACCCACTTTAGACTATCAGAACGGCGCACTTTTGAATCTCATTTCGGATAGTCAATTTAGTCCGTGCAATATCACACCCTCTTGCATTTTCAAAAACACCATTCTAATTGGTTAATGGTAGTCGTGGATTTTGTCTACATTTTTGCCTAGAACCTCGTCTACAATACAACACGTGTTTCGACTGCAAGGGGACTGTAGTTGGCACTGGTAGACTTAGGTACGTATTTTTGCTGAAGGAGCTACATTTTGGTTTTATTTGGTCTCGGTACAATGTCGACGGAATCACAAAAGGAGCCATCTATAATAAAACACTATCAATCTTTCGATAGAAAACTACAACAGCGTTTTGAAAATAGAAGAATTTAAATGATCGACCGCTGACTACATTTCAGAGGTACGAACTTGTATTTGTTTCGTTGCCCATATCCTTTTTATTTGGTCTCAGTACAGTTTCGACTGACTCACAAAAGGAGCCGTCTATTATAAAACACTATCAATCTTTCGATGGCAAACAACAACAGAGTTTTGAAAAGAGGAGAATTGAAATGATCGACCGCTGACTACATTTCAGAGGCCTCTTGACGCATAATACCTACGCAATTTCGTTAAAACGTGTAAAAAATTACGTTTCCACCTAACAAATTCCGCGCTAAATAGGTACACCTCGGCATTATGGAGCACAATGCACGTCGCTTATAACCAGGTTGAATGTAGCAGAGTGTTGTACCGACAGCTCCTTGTTCCCGTGACGTGTCGCAGCGTCCGCACTACACCCATTTACCTTTTGTACTGCAAACAAAAGACACTTCATAACAACAGTGCGAGGTGAAAATTGCCGTTTTACTACTTTTACGACGGTTTAAAGTTTACCCGTTTACAAGAGTAAAATGATTACCTACCGCGAGCTGCGGTATTAAATTTTCGCTTTTTAATTTTTAACTGGTCTCGCGAAAGCTGGGCTTAAATGAAATTTCGGATTATGCGACGCTTTGACTGCCGAACAAAATATCTAATAACGACTATCTACTAAAGGAAGTAATTAAAAACGTCAATGCTTATGAAGCTGCACTGTTCCTCCACAAAAACTCACTAATATAAACGACTCTGGTCTCATGGAGGGTAATTTCTTCTCTGCGCAATTTGAACATATGTTTTTCGAGGTTGGTAGCTGGATGACTAGAATCAAGGGTTTTATTTCATAGAAATATCTAGGTATTATAGTACAATCGCAACTCAATCTAATCTAAAGACACGTCAAATCAAAGACTGTGGAATCTTACACAAAACTGGCAGATAAATAAATACGTACGCATTGCATGGGATGTCCACAATCTTGTATTCGACCACTATTAAGAGGACAACCCGCATAGACATCATAGGTAGATCGATACGATAGGCCGCGTTGAGTGCATGTTCTATTTATACGTGTCCAAAGTTTTTCCTTTTATTTTAGACTACGGGCAGATTAATGGTGTTTTGTTGGGAACAAGCGTTAATCCATCAGAGATCGGTTCGGTTTGGAGCGCCGCCAAAAAATATGCGGCTCGAAATGCACCCCGGACGATCATTTAAATTCTCCTCTTTTCAAAACGCTGTTGTTGTTTGCCATCGAAAGATTGATAGTGTTTTATAATAGACGGCGCCTTTTGTTATACAGTCAACACTGTACTAAGACCAAATAAAAAGGATATAGGCACCGAAACAAATACAAGTTTGTTCCTATAAAATGCACCCCGGACGATCATTTAAATTCTCCTCTTTTCAAAACGCTGTTGTTGTTTGCCATCGAAAGATTGATAGTGTTTTATAATAGACGGCGCCTTTTGTTATACAGTCAACACTGTACTAAGACCAAATAAAAGGGATATAATGGGCACCGAAACAAATACAAGTTCGCTCGCTTTCGCATTTACCACCAATTGGGAAAGGGAGCGCTTTACAACTCTCATACGGTGACGAATGCAGTGGCCTAAATGAGTGGCCTTCTCAACTATAAAAGTTTATTTCTTCTGGACTTCATCCATCACAGAAGCCCAAAGATCTGCAGATGCTGATACGAAGGTCCTTGGTTCGAGTCTCAATGGGGATGACAACTACAAAGACGCGAATAACTTTGAACTTCGAATTTCAAAAAGAGAGAAAAAACTATTTCTTCTCAGAATTTATAGCGGCAAGCTGTTTAAATAACAGAGCCAATTTTTTCCTGATCATCCATAAAGCTGGTACTCTATTTAAGTAGCTATGTAGTGCAGAAGCAGTGTCACATAAATAAGCGCTGTCGACGCAACACGGCGCGTGATAGACGCGGAGCCTGAGCCACCTTGTTTATTGTTCTACATCTAGGACACACCCGCGTTATTGAGACTAACTGACTCTATTGCAAAGACAATATTATGTTCCTTTAAAGCTGTTTCTATACTAAATAAGATATGTAGTACAGGAGCAGTGTCACATAAACAAGCGCTGTCGACGCAACACGGCGCGTGATAGACGCGGAGCCTGAGCCACCTTGTTTATTGTTCTACATCTAGGACACACCCGTGTTATTGAGACTAACTGACACTTGCAAAGACAATATTTTCCTATAAATACTAAAGTAGCTATGTAGTCCAGGAGCAGAGTGTCACATAAACAAGCGCTTTCGACGCAACACGGCGCGTGATAGACGTGGAGCCACCTTGTTTATTGTTCTACATCTAGGACACACCCGCGTTATTGAGACTAACTGACACTATTGCAAAGACAATATGTTCCTATAAAGCTGGTTCTATATTAAAGTAGCTATATAGTCCAGGAGCAGTGTCACATAAACAAGCGCTGTCGACGCAACACGGCGCGTGATAGACGCGGAGCCTGAGCCACCTTGTTTATTGTTCTACATCTAGGACACACCCGTGTTATTGAGACTAACTGACACTATTGCAAAGACAATATTTTCTTATAAAGCTGGTTCTATACTAAAGTAGTTATATAGTCCAGGAGCCGAGTGTCACATAAACAAGCGCTGTCGACGCAACACGGCGCGTGATAGACGTGGAGCCACCTTGTTTATTGTTCTACATCTAGGACACACCCGTGTTATTGAGACTAACTGACACTATTGCAAAGACAATATTTTCTTATAAAGCTGGTTCTATACTAAAGTAGTTATATAGTCCAGGAGCCGAGTGTCACATAAACAAGCGCTGTCGACGCAACACGGCGCGTGATAGACGCGGAGCCTGAGCCACCTTGTTTATTGTTCTACATCTAGGACACACCCGTGTTATTGAGACTAACTGACACTATTGCAAAGACAATATTTTCCTATAAAGCTGGTTCTATACAAAAGTAGCTATGTAGTGCAGGAGCCGAGTGTCACATAAGCGCTGTCGACGCGACACGGCGCGTGATAGACGCGGATACTGAGCCACCTTGTTTATTGTTCTACATCTAGGACACACCCGTGTTATTGAGACTAACTGACACTATTGCAAAGACAATATTTTCCTATAAAGCTGGTTCTATACTAAAGTAGCTATATATACAGGGAGTAACGGAAAGGGTATAACAAGCCGAAAGGAGGTCAAGGTACTCATGAAACTGAACAACTTTCCCCATGGAACATGGGTCGAAATTTGAAAAAAAAAATTTGACCTCCCATACAAAATCGCCGATGAGCTAATTGATTTACTATAAATAAATATAAATAAATATCCCTGGACGAGACATACAGCGCCATCTAGCCCCAAACTAAGCAAAGCTTGTACTATGGGAACTAGACAACTGATATAATACTTATATACTTTTTTTTTGTAAATAAATACATATTATACATATAAAACACCCAGACTAAACACAAATATTTGAAAATTTACTTAACAAATATTTGTGTCGGTGGGGATCGAACCCACGACCCTCGGCGTGGCAGGCAGGGGTACTATCCACTACGCCATCGGGCCAGTCACTATGGGAGGCGTAATTTTTTTTTTCATATTTCGACCCATGTTCCATGGGGAAAGTTGTTCAGTTTCATGAGTACCTTGACCTCCTTTTAGCTTGTTATACCCTTTCCGTTACTCCCGGTATAGTCCAGGAGCAGTGTCACATAAACAAGCGCTGTCGACGCAACACGGCGCATGATAGACGCGAAGCCTGTAGAGTGGTCAATGAAAATCCTGGACTATCAATTTTACGACGGAATTTTGTTTGGGCTCTTAGATAGACAAACATACTAAAATACCTCACCTCTTCAAGGCTGGGTGCCGTGGGGGAAGCACCAAACAATCATCATTGAACTTTCTACTGAACCAACTTGACATATCTTACTGACGTTATTAAACACAATATTTTCCTGTTTATAGAAGCCGTTTTGTACCTACTAACTATCCATGTAGTTGCTGTTTTCAAGAAATTGGTTAGCGTTAAAGAAAGCTAAATATGACCTTACGTGTAGCTTCATTCGTATTGGACTGAAAACTAAAATTCATTGGAGGTAGCTAGAACGATACTTGTAAACTCTCCCAAAGTATGTAGATAAGTTTAGAATTCAAGTTGCGAAAACATGAGACTCAAACCCGTACCGCAAACGCATTCCACGTGATCGTATGACGCTACGACTCAACGAACCCCTTTTGAGACTGACACTCCAGAGCACTTGAAATGGCATTGTCAGCAGCGACCCAGCTCACCTATTTAAAAGACCAACTTGTTCTGGTTTTTCTTAGTCATTGTATGGAAAACCAGAATATGCGCATCTCGTAAGGAGGTGAGTCGAGGTCGAGCTGAAGCTAGATCGAAATAAACCAAGGTGACCTGGGACATACAAAACGGTGCGACATTGGTTCGTGTCTAAAATAAACAAATTTATTTAAGTAAATAGAGACCTAGGTATGTGAGTTAGGTTTTGATTTGTCGAATGACTTAGAATTTTAGATGGAGTTCCTACTTTGTAAACACAGAAAATAGGCATGCTAGGGTTAACTTGGTGCTCCAAATCATAAGAAATAAAAAAATATGCCGCTAATACTATTCCTAGTATTTTCTATGCCAAAAATATAAGTACTTGCTCTGCACGACAGGGGTTTATGATTTTCTCGGAAAAAGAAATGTAGGTAAATATCACCCCTTTCAATAGGTATGGATGCTATATTTGTTCTCAACAAAGAAGTACTTACCTTGAGTAAAAATATGAAAACGAGGAAAAGAACTGATGCGGAGTATCAGGACATAAGCCAATTACGGAGTGGTGAGTTGATTTCCTCTGATGCCATGTCAGAATTTCCTGTACCACAGTAAAGATTACATTCTGAATTCAATATTTTAATCACTCGTCGCAATAGTAGTTTTTTAAAAAAGCAGGCTCTCGACTAAGTCAGAATACCAATCAAATCAATATTTGGTAACCATCCGATGGCGACAAAGATAACGCCTTCGGAATTGCTACTTTTAAATGCCCAATAGTCATTCTGAATTCTATTGATTTCTAAAAGCACGTTGCCTTCGCAGAAACTATACATAAAGTTGTCTAACATTGCTTTCGTTGCCTGAGGTTTCTCTGCCTTGCCCAACTAAGGGACATACTTTGACATTACCTACTGTTTCTTACTTCAACTGTATCTGATACGATATAGAAGCTTTCTATATCATCTATGCTATAGACTACCGTAGTATAAATCTAGGCTGAAATTGTATAGGCAGTAAACACGTGCCGATGATATAAGTGCTGATCAATTCGATTGGTAACAGGACTCGTAATATGATACGTGTCGGACATTTTATTTGCCAGAATGTCAATGAACCAAAATTACACGTAATCATAATCATGACTGATTTTTTTATCATCTACATTCATGAAGAATATGAAGTACCTTTGATTTCCTGGTAAGTGATGTATTCACGTATGAGATAGTTTGATTTGATTTAGTGGGAACTATGTAGACAACTATTAAGGCAGTCAATGCTAACAAGTACACTACTGGTCTGACTAAAACTCTCTCAGGCGAAATTATTCGAAAAGATAGCTAGAATTTTAGCCATTACTAAAATTAGTTTCTAATATTACTGTAGTTTTCGGAACCTAGTATACAAAATACTTAAAATCTGTCGTTTATGTATTTGATAAAATTTTATGAAATTGTTATTATAACGCTCTATGACTTAGAAAAGTGGACCGATTATATCGCTGCCCAACTAACCATTAGTTATTTTTCATGGTTCGTCGGTAGCCCGCTTAGCTACAAATACTTTTGAAAATTGGTCATTGCAGTAAAATAAAACTTTACAATTTTCAGCAAAATTTGCGAAAAATGTTTGATAAATCGTTAGATACGAATTCAACGTTTTTATAGTTGGGCACTTAATTTTTAGGAAAGTAGTAGGTGTAGGTATGTATTTAAAATTAATTTAAAGTCCATTCGCAATCATAGTGTCATGTCATGAACCAGCGTAGCTTGGCCTCTCGTTTAGGCTGGTCACATTATGATTTTGAATGGACTGTAAATAAAATTCTCATTTCCAGTTCTCGAATGTCAAACTTCATCATAAAACGGCACAGCTGTTCAATTCGAACTGTTCCATATTCGCAGTTTGAATAAAGGCCTAGTTTCATTCATGTACAAAAGTGTTCGAGCGCAACAATCGCGTGTTGCGCGCGTGTGGTTATTCGGAAGTAATTTCCTTGCGAAACCATCCAGCACTGTGATGAGCCTGACTGTTGCCAACTTAACAAAATTGTAGTTTCTACCTAGTTCTCGATTTTTGTGAAGTGTTTGAATTTCGAATAGTTTCTTTATACTTGTTCTTTTTTACGCCGCTTGATCGTCACTTTACTTTTATAGTAAGAGGTGAGAACTTGTAATACTTGTGTGGTTATTCGGAAGTAATTTCCTTGCGAAACCATCCAGCGCTGTGATGAGCTTGCCTGTTGCCAACTTAACAAAATAATTGTAGTTTCTACCTACTTTGGTAAATAGTGTTTGAATTTCGAATTTCCCGACTTTGGTAAATAGTGTTTGAATTTCGAATAGCTATCTGTATATTCTTTTTTATACCGCTTGATTATCCTTCACTTTTAAAAGTGGTTACACACTTGTCATACTTGTGTGGTTATTCGGAAGTAATTTCCTTGCGAAACCATCCAGCGCTGTGAAGAGCCTGCCTGTTGCCAACTTAACAAAATGGTTGAAATGCAGTTTCGCGTTTCTTGCTCGTTCTCGACTTTGTACAGTCTTTGGTGAATACTGTTTGAATATAGAATAACTCTACCTCTTATAAGCTGATCGTTAGTGTTTGTCTTAATACGTGTGTGGCTATTCGGAAGTAATTTTCTTGCAAAGCTATCTAGTGGTGTGATGAGCCTGGCTGTTGCCAAATTAACAAATTGGGTGAAAATGCGATTTCGTGTTTCTTGCTAGTTTCCTTTCGAGGTGTTGAATTTCGAAGACTTTTTTTTGCTTCTCGATCTATAATTGTTTTAATTTAGAGGTTAGAGCTTATCATAAATGTTATTATTAGGAAGTAATTTCCTTACAAGGTCGGCGCTGTTAGCAACTTTGATTTGGTTGGTCAAATGATTTTATATTACCTATCCTATCTATTTCTACTAGCTACATTAATTATGCGCAGAATCTAATTAAGAGGAGCAGGTATTTTAATAGTCCTGTCTAGTCTGTTATACAAGCTCGTAACATTTAAAAATTACTACCTGTTTTCTCAACATCTTGATTGGTACTAGAATTGTAAAGTAATTACAGCCTCTTCATATGATAATCTAAACTTTATAGTTCAACCGGTCTTATGTATTTTGTTTGAACGTTTTTTCCTGCGAAGAGTAGGTAACCCTATCTAAGCTTGGCTGAACAAAATGCAATTAGCCACCGCTTACACAAGTATCATAGCAACGTTGTCAGTATTCATTTGGACTACTCGGTGTCCCACTTGAAGAAGAAGTATTCATTTGAGCATTTTTAGCATTTACGAGTAAATACACGTATCGTTCTAGGACCTAGTCCGACTGTCCCGTTGGCGTATTGGATAGTACACCTGCCTTCTACGCTTAGGGTCGTGGGTTCGATTCCTACTGGACACAAATATAAGTAAAGTAATCGGTATTCGTACAAATATAAGTAAAGTAATAAGTATTCGGTGGAACGCAGAGCCAAGAGATTAATAGGCGATAAAAAACTGGTGGCGACCAAGCTTCACAGCCTGGCTCACCGCCGCAAGGTTGCTTGCCTATCGGTCTTCTACAGATTGTACTTCGGAGAGTGTGCGCGTGAGCTGCATGAGCTCATACCACCGTCTCCTTTCTTCTATCGGACATCCAGACGCACGGCCGGCTACCATCCGTTCTTAGTTGATATACCCACATTACGTACTAAGCGCTTCAAATCATCTTTCATTATGCGCACGGCTAAAGAATGGAATTCCCTGCCTGCGTCTGTATTTCCGAGTGCATATAACCTGAATCTCTTTAAGTCTAGAGTGAATAGGCATCTTCTGGGCAAGCTTGCTCCACCGTAGATCCCATCTCTGCTCTAGGGTAAGATTGGGGTCAAGAGTAAGCCCATCATAGATTAAAAAAAAAAAGCCAATTTTCAAATATTTGTGTTAAGTCTGGGTGTTTTCAATGTATAATATGTATTTATTTACAAAAAAAAGAATGTATGTATTATATCAGTTGTCTAGTTCTCATAGTACAAGCTTTGCTTAGTTTGGGGCTAGATGGCGCTGTTTGTCACGTCCAGGAATATTTATTATTATTATTTATTTTTCTGCTGTTTTACTTACTGATACGGTTTGTTGAGTAACTACGTACCTGAAAACCTTTTTAAAATAAATTGTGCTCGTTCCAGGAACTATAACGTTGACGTTGTTGATGACAATAATCGGGGCCTCGTGATTGCAATGACTCATTGTTTCCACACAATGCGTTTGATGATTGCGCATTGTTACTAGATTGCGTTAATTAGATTATGGTTATGTTACTACAGTATGGGTTTCTAACCTTAACACTGACAATGACTTTAAGTTTTCTAGTGTACCTACCTTACACGGAGTGTGTATCTTCATCTATGCAATCGAATAGCGATATACTGTTCACCGCCATTGACAAGCAGGTTACAACAAAAATGCTGCCGCCTGGTTCCTATATGCATCTCTGAGTCACTTTTTATGTCTCCTACGGATAAAAATCATCAACAGCGACAAAAACCCATATGATCATGATATGACCCTAAGGCCATAGCGAGAAACTGGATAATACTAAGTACTTTAATCCGGTGCTACACTGTATATTTTCAACCCAAGCAGTGGTAGTGCGACTGCCTGAGACGCAGAAGGTCCCGGGTTCAATTCTCGGTGGGTAACTCTACTACAACAGCCACAATAAAATCCACTGCTGAACATGGGCCTCCCCTAGTAGGGGGGTATTTGCCATACTCACCACGATTGACAGGCGGGTTGGTGAGCGCAATGCAAGATGTTGCAATGCGATTGCTAATCTCATCCAGGGATTAATCTCCTGAATGAATTTATTCCTTAGTCGCCTCTTACGACACCCACGGGAAAGATATGGGGTGATAAGATACACGGCGGTGGGTAACTCACAAAGATGATATTTATGACTTAGTGAATTTGTTCCTACTCTGGTTAGGACATTACACGCCGAACCACCTAATTATTCGGAAAATAAAGATGGTTCCGTGCTTTGGAGGGACCTTTCAGTCGTCAGGCCCGGTTGTTGTCTTTGATTATTTAGACGACGGTCGTTACACAACCATCTCATGCCTGATACTTGTTGTAGGCGGTTGTAAAACTCTGATACCAGGGTTCATCGGGTCTTTAAACAACTCGGTGTCTCACACGAAGAGAAAGAAAGAAAGAACCAAGAAATCAGTCTAAACACAAACACTTATAATATCCTATGTATATTTCTTTGAAATTGATGTGATGACACTTCCAGACTGTTGAAATTAAACGTAGAACACTTGTGTTGAGGGCCAGACGTTTCTCAGGTGAAAGATGGAGACCACTTGAAGTCGTAACTCATCCTTTGTGATCCTTGCGACACCACCTCTTCAAATGGTAACCTCGTCAGGTAAGGAATCCTTATGTAGGTACGTGGTGGTCTGGAAACTTTATAGAGTATTCCGGATTAATCATTAATTGAAATTAAAACGAAAGCCGTGTGATGTCGACTAGAATAGCATCACCGCAATTCTGCCCGTGGGTGTCGAAAAAAGCGACTAAGGGATATTCATCCAGGGGATGGGCAGCAGCGTTTCCTGCAGAGGCAACATCTTGCACTGCGCTCGCCAATCAATAGGGGGAGGTCCATGTCAAGCAGTGGATTGTTGTGGCTGTTCTTATGGTTATGGAAACGGAACGTATGTATTGTGATTTCAATGCACTCATTGCGCTATTGAGTTGTCAGAGCAGTGGGACGATACCCCACGGTCCCGGCCTCAGCCGACGCCAACGAATTTTTCAATTACCTATCTTTTTTTATGAAAAGTAACTTTTAGGTATTTAATCGTACTTCTATCTGCCTACTGCACACGAATAATTTAAAAACATTTGTAGTAGATGACGAAACGTAGCATTTGGGCCATATAGACACAATCCGGCTAATGAAGCCGATTGATTTGGAACGTACGCTGCTTAGTGATTAGATTATAGCGTCAGCATATACCTACCTACACTAAGTGAGGAGGAAGGCATGGGTTCGAATCTCGCTTCTGATTTAAATTTCTATTTCTATCAGCGTGTGGTAGCGGCTAAGAATACTACCCTAGTCCACTCAGGGTGTTTCGTAAAAGGCGACGTATAGTTTTTGACCTCGGCTGAATATCTGTCGACTAAGGTCAACCGCAATGTGGCGGTGATACCACCTACCTACAATTGCATTCCCAAAGAGGGTGGACGTCAAGTACATGATTCTTTTGTCTAACAAAACATGTTGCGCCGACCCCAAATGATTTGAGGCAATGGCAGGCAGATGATGATTTTCTCCTTGACCAAAGAAAACACATTTCATTTCTCTACCTACATTCTTTTACCTTTAAATTAGTTACTTTTCTATTAAGCCTTTAAAATATAACTCGCGGTTCCAGTCAATGGTTTCAATCGGATCAAATATTTGAATCTCGTATTTAAACCGTATAGAGATTACGGGATGACGTTTTTAATCCATTCAATGATATTTTTGAATGGATTTTAGATGGAGAATAAATCGCTGCGGACAGTTCCCAAACGGGTTGTTCATTCTGAAACTCAATCAGAATGTTAGTTAGGGCACTTTTGTACACAGGTTGAATTAGACACAAGTATTTTCGTTCATAAATTTTTACCGATTTCAAAGTTATAGGTAGCGATGTAAATCTATTTAGAATTTGACGTATGACATAATGGAAGGCCGATTAAATTGCGACTTAGTAGTATTAATTTACACATTATTAATTGCCCTCAGTTTATGTTTGAAATTATCATGATAAATTATAGGTAGCATGGCTACCCAGAAGGTGGTTTGACCTGAATGACTACTAGGTCGTGTATTTCGCACAAGGTCACATTTCAAAAGTTATTTCATAAAAAATATGTTTTCCGGTAGCCTAATGTAGCTGTAGGCCAAAACGACTCTCTACTCGGATAAAATAACAACGCGAACAAAAAACGGTAATCAAATGCCAGAGCTCTAAAAAAAGAACGAAGTGCTAAATAAAAATCAGCGCGCGACTGCTACAACGCTTCCAATTTTAAAAGCTCAGCAATGAAAACCAATTTAAAAGGCCCTCAGTTCGCAATCCAACTAGCACTTGACAGATTTTTCCATCTAGGTGGACTGGAAGTAAAGGCTTGTTTTCCCGTCCACCCCGGCCGTGACTTGGCTCCGCGTATTCTTGGCTCGCGTCCAATACGCCCTGATGACGTCTCTCGCACGTTAAATTGATATTGGCACTTAGCACAATGTCTGTTGTCGACGATCACGCTCCACGCTCAAAACTTGAAACTTTATGGTCACTGAACTTCGGATCACACTCCAGAAGATATGCGACGTGTTTTTAAATTTCGAACTTTAGTTTACAAACTGCGATGTTTCTTTTCGTTGCTGCCGTGAAATATTGTTCTGTTTTTCAGGATGTTGCGGTGTGCGCTCGAGGTGATTGATGTGGGAGAAAGGCGTTCAGGCATTAACGTTTCTAGTTGTGGCAATCCGTCTTGTTAGACTTTCTAAGTATCATCCTTTCACGATTAAGGCAACTTTCGTCGTTTCCGACTTGACCTTTGTTCGAAATGTTCGAATTGAAACCTGCTTTAAAGCGACCGGTTGTATTACACCTTCATCATCCAGTCACTTATGTAAGCAATTTAAATGAGCAGCCAGCGTTGCAGTAAAGGTCATGGTTTCGGAGTTACGCAAGCTGCCTGAGTCAAGTGTCAGTTGGTCTCGGTCGACCAACTTAGCCTTTGAACGGAATCATGTTTGGAAACTTAGAAACCACACGATCGACTCCACTGGAAAGTTAGACGCTTCTGGAAACTTCCCCCGAAATTTGGCGCGTAATGAAAATATATAATTTGTCGTTCAGTGCCAGTATTAAGATACTGCTAGAATTCAGTCGAGCGTGAAATTTATAAAATTGTTCACTGACTTGTCAGAAAATTCTATTAACGGTTATATTAGTATGCTTTCAATTTTCTGACCTTTTCACGAACGTGACGAATGTTAGCAAGCTATGTTGTTAGGAGATATTTTGTGTGTGTTTTTTATGATTTTCATGATCACGGCACGTGTAAGTAAATTCTTCACGCATTATGTAAGTAATTTAAATAAATGTGAGACTGTATCCAATTGACCTAAATTGAGTGAAATTGGACTATTTTAGTTCAAATTTAATTTTTATTTCTTCGCGTTCGTCATAGGTAACGTGACGCACGTGTAAATGCAAAATATATTTCATAAAAAAATGTATATACGTAATTTTCTGCTAAAAGTCTGGCATGAAACAAAATTACCATTAAAATACCAGAATCTCCGGTCTACAGTTGCATGGCGAGCACTAATTACGAAATGTTGGCGAAATAATCCCGAACCTCCCTAATTCCTCGTGCAATGTTCGCTGCAGCCGAGTCGTTTCGGAGTGAGGCGTTCTCCTAGCAAGTTCCTTATCAAGCGAAAATTCTGGAATTCCGTCCGGGTCGCTGGAATGTTGCCAGTCGCCGGCGCATTGTGGCCCGCCCGCCATGTTAGTGAATTAATATTGCCAATAGAGCAGCGCTGGACGGCCGACGTGCAAGTTGCAGCTAGCTGCTCTAGAGGCGCCTTACATTTTCTCACTTTGTACACTGTTTTGATGATGGCCTCCGAACTTCAAATTGAAGATGGCACCCCATGATGAAGATGATACAATAGAGCAGCGCTCTGGTCAGGCGACGTGCAAGTTGCAGCTAGAGGCTCTGACATTTTCCCACTTTGTATAGGGGAGACCCGTACAAAACCGTATACCCGGGTAAAACCGTATACCACTGTTATCTCCGAATTCGTTTTGAATTTCGCGCGCGCGCGCCATTCGAAAGCAGCTACGAATAGGATCAATCCGTCAACAAACATTTGTCGATGCATGCCCACGCGTTAATGAGTTATTGAAAAAAATTGATTTGAAGGTGCTCCAATCTAATTTTTGCGGTTACAAATGCGTTCACTGTATAAAATAAGTGAGTAGTAGGCAAGTACCAAATTGGTTACGTATTTCTGTGTGTATTTACTGTATAACAATAGTGTTTATGCCGGCAAATCAAAATTGTGTATGTAGTGAAGCTTCAATGTATGTGTACTGGGACCTGGGGCAAAACCGTATGGGGTAAAACCGGCCAGGTTGATTTGTATACATTTACAAAGAAAAAATGCGACATGCTATTGAAAGTGTGGTTGGTGGTGAATTCCGGTATTTCAAAGCGACACAAAGTTATGTCATACCGAAATCGATGCTGCAAGACCGGGAGAATAAACTTAGATCATCTGGTAATCTGGTGGCAGCTAACAGCAAAGGATTGGGAGGTATACGGTTTTGTCCACCCCCGGGGTAAAACCGGAAATTTATGACTTTTTGTTTGAGACTGACTGTTTACGTTCCTTATTGATTTTAATAGTTAATGACCATTGACCAGTGCAATGTGTACCAGGTTATATGCTTTAATAAAGGTTGCCAAATGGTAACCCAATGTTTATTATTGGCTGAGCTATATAAGTTTTCCGTTAAATATACGGTTTTGCCCCGGTCTCCCATACTATTTAATGATGGTCTCCGAACTTCAATTCGAAGATGGCACCCCATGATAAGGTTGATACTATTTGATCGGATTTCGGCCGCCATGTTAGTGAATTAATATTGCCAATAGAGCAGCGCTGGACAGCCGACGTGCAAGTTGCAGCTAGAGGCGCCTTATATTTTATTTCTTTGTATACCATTTGATCGAATTTTTGGTGCTATTGGATATTGTCTTGCTCTATAAAGAGTCTACTAAACTTTCATCGGTTATTTTCTCACTTTGTATAGGTAATACTAACTATCAATTCGATTTTGTTATCAGAATTTTCCCCTCTTTGTATCCTTTCAGAGCCATTTTTAGTGTCATTGGATATTTTCTTGCTCTATGTTTGATATCCCATCTCATCAAATTTTGGTATCCTACTTTCTGACTAGATACTGAGAAGATAAAACGAAATAGTTATAAAACTGTGCTTATTCCTCGACGACGATTGCATTTCCGCTTAAACTTGTTATAATCTGCTATGTCGACATAAAATATCGCTTTAGATAATCTAGATTTTGTTTCCACGTTTACAAATCGCATTGCGTTTATTTCGCAAGTCTTCCTTTGTGGAGCTGCAGTCCTTAATTCGTTGTTTCCTTTTCTGCAATATCGTAGTATGTCCACCAAGGCTATTGTAGGTATTTGATTGCGCTGCTGGCTTGCCTACCCTGATTATTTGTCATCTTAAAAGGTTAACAAAGGAGCATGTGCACTGTGCGCAGATATTGACCCTTGAGTCTTTGAATTACGCAGAAATGCGGGACTTGAGTCTATCCTAATTGAAAGGAATTTGAGATGGTATTACTGATACCTGATATTCGGAAGAATAGCACGCTCAAACTATTTATAGTGTAAATTTCTTAAAATCGGAGCCTCGTGCCTGTGGAAGTGTTTCCGGAACGCTATTCTTAGACCTTTTCAGGTCTGAATAGGCATTATAGGAATAAGTATGCATCATCTTTGCAGGTGAGACAGCAGGCAAAAGCTTCCTTATCTCAATTTCTGTAATTTATTCTACAGTTTCAGATCAAGCAAAGATGGCAGACATTCACGACAAGTATTATGAAGACTATTTGGAACTTAGAAACGTTTCTTTTTCTTCAGAATTCGTCTTTTTAGGAATACAATGATTTAAGGTCAACCTTTTTGAGTACTCAACATTATGAGAATTGGACATTATGTTCTAGAACAATCCTGACCCAGATAACTTTTTAATTCCAACTAACAAACAAATGCATACAGACGTCATTCACTTGACCTACCTGCAAAGGCCTGGCTCGTATGCCTCGGCAACATTTGCTTTAAAGCTACACAGTGGACTTTAGAGTTTCTAATTGGAATATACGATGACTATAAACTTCAGCCAACAAAGGGCATGCTGTATTTCATTTTATTACAGCCCAGTCAGGGTTTTGTGCTGTAACTTTATGCTGTTTTATTTCGGGTTTTATTAAACTCGCTTCCCGCTCAGTGACCTCCCATAAAATACTGGACTAGTATTTTATCTTCTGGATATTATTTGTAACATTAGTCTTTACATGTATTTTTTAGTGTTGACTTTCTTTGTTTCTTATGTGACATTTATATTAGCAATTTTTTTATCTTATCTTTTGGAAAACTTGCAAAAAAAATATGCGAGTTTTCCAAAAATGTTATACCTAACACAGGAAGTGTTTTAAATTTTGGTATTAATTTAATCTTGGATTTTGCCATAAACCTTGCTTCCAAATACCACTGCAAGTCATCGTAACTCATCACTGACGTGGCACAGTCATTCACTAGAATTTCTTATCAAAACTTTCCCCGACAATTCTCTCACATTTCTCTTTTGTAAAGTACCTATCCATTCAACCTTTGTGAGTTCTGGGCATGAATTATAAAGACGCGAAATATCGCGGTCCTTTCGCCCGAAAAACTCTTGTGACCATTTTTACACTTTTGTGTGTATTTATCTCAATTCCGTCACCCCCGGCTAAGATATGGGGGTCGTTTCTATTCTTCCACATCCTGGTGGATATGATTTATGTTTTCTTAGGTCACGACTCAAGACTCGAGCTCACCTAATCCTTGGAGTGAATTCCTTATTCATGGATTCTTGGGTGTAGCGCAGCATTTCTCAAAGTGTGGTCGCATTCGTTTGTAGCAATCACAAATGTTAATAGTATTTTCTTCTAATTTTAGTTTGTTTTTGAGAACGTAGAACATACTTTTATAATTTAAACAACAACGTGAAGAAAACTATAAACTAGGAACTAAGTAGCACTCTGGACTGTGCCACTTTCGTGTGATTTGCCAAGTTAAAGATTTTTGTCTATTTATTGGTGTGTTGGCACAAGCGTGCCTGGGGTTTATCTGTTTATCTGCTAACAGCGCAATACACCGTTGTCGTTAGACAGCGAGTCATAGGAAGAAGGCCGTATAAAACTTCTGATAGTAGGGTGTATCTTGTCGTTCATCAACAACGAGAGAGAAAGCTACGGAACTTTCCTATCAGAATCGAGACGAAAAATATCCTTCTTTTTACTCGTGGGTAAAATTGCTTGTATTTTTAATAGTCTCAATCCATATATATTTGGGAACCGCTGGTTTCAGCGGTATAAGCCTCGGTTGAAATGGCGCCACTTATAATGGCACAGGAGCCGAGCTATTCGCTTTCTCGCGGCTTTATGTGTTGAATTGTTTATCGTTTTATTGCCACTATTTCTATTGCTTTTTGTTTACCTTTGTCGCTGTATATTTTTCGAACAATTCATAAAATCCGACACCTTTGTGCTAGGTATACAACGTGTTACAAAACAACAAACTTAGCCGAAAGGAGGTCAAGGTACTCATGAAAATGAGCAACTTTCCCCATGGAATTACAAAAATTTGGCCCTCCCATACGTCGGCTGGTACATTTTGCATGGGAGGTCCTTTCATATTTCCATCCATGTTTTATGAGGAAAGTTGTTCAGTTTCATTAGCACCTTAACCTCCTTTCGGCTTTAATTGTTTTTTTTTGTAACATCCAGTATTCAAGACGTTTTCCTTTGCGGAACACTAGCTATAATGATTGCCTACTATTTTGCAAACGACCTAATGAACCTTGGTTTAAGTTTTTAAACGCCCTATTGGGTCTTTCATAGGCCTTTGACGTGGTTGTGTACCGAGTCGCTCCTATTGATCGGCATCAAAACAATCATAGATCAACTGGAGCGGCTAAACGTGCCCTCTAAAGCGGAACTACATTTCTTTCTGAATGTCAGGTCGTACTAGAGACCTACGAATCATGAGATCAAAATTAGACCGCTTGAACAAATTAGATAATAGTTTTCTTAACTTGATTTTGTGTCGTTTATTGTATTATCAAATTTTGATAAATTGTTTTATTTGTTGCAGGTACGTAAACAAAGTACTTCTGCTGCTGTCTACGATGGGATAGTAAATGCGTATAATACCAAACTAACCAATTTCAGCTAAACTAGGTGTCGCTTATACAATACTCATTAATCATTTTAGTCATCCAAAATGCCTTTATCAGAATCGACACCTAATTTCCGCTAAATAAACTAAATTATCCGTTTTGACATATTTAGATGCGATTACTCATTAATTCTGCAATTCTGTAAACTCGAAGACCCATACATATATCACACCTATATCCCTTGTGGGGTAGGCAGAGCGTAAACTGCTGTATACACCACATTTGACAAATGTTTGAGAGTCCATCAGACCCATAATTAGGTATAAATGTCTCTCAAATCTGAAATCGGTCTTGAGAACGATTTTGAGATGTCATTAGTACATCTGACGTTTGTCAATATCGCGCACAAGATCGATCTCATAGTTGAGAGCAATCTACAACAAGCAGATGTATTAAAAAACAAAAACCCGACTGCGGTAATTTCAAAGTTGTATTTTGCGGTAAAAATCCGCCATCTTGAATTTATGAATTTTTAATATATTCAGTGTCACTCGCGCTGCTGAGGCGAATCTAACGACACCTCACATGTCTAGATCTGTTTGGGCTGTAGCCCGTGAAAGCGAATTTCTGGATACATACATACTCTCGAAAAACATAACCCTTCTGAGGCAGTCGGGTAAATACGGGACTTAATAGCCGACTAAATAGATAAGTTGAAGGTCTCATCGCTCTTGACACGGTTGCATTGTATCCATGACAAGCTTGCAACTTGCTAAGTAAGGGTCAGAACACACCGGGACACGACGAGACGAGAATTATTAAAAAAAATGTTCTAGCTCGTTTGTACTATCCATATTAAAAAATTGGGCAATAGTTGTTGAAGACACATTTTCAACCAAACACAAGCAGATGTATTAAAAAAAAACAAAAGCACGAATGCAGTAATTTCAAAGTTGTATTTTGGGATAAAAATCCGCCATTTTAATTAATTAATATATTATGTAGCCACTCGCGCAGCTGAGACTAATCTAACGACACCTCACAACACAAGTAAAGACCGGCCAGGCCGTTTGGGCTGTAGCCCGTTAAAACGAGATAAAATGATACATACACACAAATACATACTCTCGAAAAACATAACCCTCCTGAGGCATTCGGGTAAAATAGGCACAGTCTAAAATGTTTGAATGAAATTAATTCTCCAGTTTGCTACCTCTCGGTGTGTACCGATCTTAAAATGCTCATTGTTAATGTTTGCATTGTCTACCGAAGGTTGCA
Source organism: Phthorimaea operculella (assembly GCA_024500475.1). Classification (NCBI taxonomy): domain Eukaryota; kingdom Metazoa; phylum Arthropoda; class Insecta; order Lepidoptera; family Gelechiidae; genus Phthorimaea; species Phthorimaea operculella. Next base: position 3,202,335 of record JANFCV010000002.1, on the reverse strand, counting down.
CGGGAATTGACTCACAACTTATCGACAATATCGACTATTGACTCGTTTCTGTGCCTATTCATTTCACACATAATAGGCTATAATAGGTTATTCTTAATGAGGTAATTCATTCATTCAAGTGCTCTTTCATACAAAACATATGTCATCTGTGTGTACCTTGCCTTTATAATAGAAGTAATTGAAACATTTCGTATGATAAAAGTCATGTGGTGTCGACTATGAATAGCATCACTTCACTTCTACCATTGGTTGCCGAAAAAGGCAACTCAGACCCAGGAAATACGCAGATGCGTTCCTTGCAATGCAAAAACAATACATTACAATGCGAAGTTCGAAGTGCGAACACCGAATCCGCCTGCCAAAGGCGGTTAATACGGCAGAGGCCAATACCAATAGGGACCAATGCCCAGCAGGGGGCTGTAGTAGCTGTTGCGGTTGATGCTCGACGATGACGATGTGTGACAGATCGTTCTAACTAAGGGCATGCCACGCTCCTAATCAGCAGATTTTTTCTCGTATCTCTACGAAAACGCTTTTATTTTTCGAAAATTATATTCATATTTTTTTAAACTTTAATTTGTAGTAAGTACGTCAAAACCCTATTTGTGGGGATTTATGACCGGGTGGAAGTAAGTTTGCAATTTAGGATTGGTTGCATGATATTCCGTGCATTATGTGCCGTGTAATGCCATTTCTTTCCTGCGACTAAGGGACCTGTCACTATAGTGATACACGACAATAGCTAAAATGGCCCTCAAATATTTGTCAGACGTGGCGATGACGACTTTATTTTTACGGGCTTTGACGCTCTGCCTACCCCGCAAGGAATAAAGGCGTGATTTATATATGTTTGCATGATATTCTACTAGGTGCACTGATGCAGTTGTCAAGATGGCGTGATGCACGTTGCTAATTGGTCGCGTGATCGCAACTGGGCCGTGGACTAATCACGTTCCAAGGTCACGTCACACTGACATGTTACAGTTTTTTTTTTTATACAACGTCAGTTGAAACCACAGTATAATTAATACTAGCGTAGTGGTTAAAACGGGACTTGCATGCATGCGTTGTAGGTACACAAACCAGAGATATGAAATGAGGGACTGTGCAAGGCCACGTTATTGAAAAGAAAAATGTCGATGGCGCTCTCTATCGTCATATAGGTATTTACATGGTGATGAAGCGCGCCATTTTTTTAATAACGTGGCCCTGGACAGTTCCTCATTGAAACAAAATGTTCTTAGAGTAAATTTTTTCAGTCTGCCATGCATTCCTTACCAAATAATACTTTACTTAATTGGATCTACCTTATTCATAGAAGAAGGGGACTCGAAATGACAACATTATTGCTGACATCTTACTCAAATGTCATATAATATGAAAAAGACGCAAATAATAATGGTGTCATTTCGGGTCCCTTTCTTCTATCAGTCAGGTTAGAAGGAATGAATGGCTGACTGAATTATTTTCCTCTATCAATATTTGGTTCTCTTTCATATCTTGGTTGTCACTTCCAGGGTAGGCAGAGTGTCTATTATTATAAAATTATGAATATTTGAGGGCCTTTTCAGAAAAATCTGTACCACTATTATAATAGTAATAATACCTACTATGTATTTCCAGACGTCTCGGTTCTAAATTATCTGTATTAAATGTGCCTACACTTCCTGAATACAAATTGGTTCAGTTATTAAATGTATAATTTAGGTGTTTATTTACCAACATAGTACCTACCTAATAATTAATTGCTTGGTTCTCGGTTATTCTTGGAATCAGTCTGCTGTAACGAGATTAGGCCGAACGTTAAATGGTGTATTATGTACCTAATGAATGGAAATACTAAGAAATTGAATCGAATGTCACTTCTATTACCTTACCGAGTAATAATCTACTTTTATCTGTATTAACTATTTATATTATTTGTCTCTTTCAAAATAAAGGTTGTCTAGAAGAGATCGCTGCAAGCGATAAGGCCGCATTTTCTTACTTTAGCTCTAAGTTTTCTGTTTGTTGCAATGTAACCAATGAAGTGTTAATTTATCTATTTATTATTTACTAGCTGCCCGTCAGCGGTTTCACCCGCTGCAACCTATTATTCCGCGGGAAAAAAGCATTACTCGCCAAGAGATGTCGCTGTTAGTTTTCGGCGAAAACGTTTAAAACGCAAATCGGCTCAGTCACGCCACCTTTGCAAAAATATTAGAATATGCGTGATCCCGTAGGAATAAGACATTTTCCCGTGGTAAAAAGTAGCCTATGTGTTATTCTAGATACTCTTCTATATTTGTGCAAAATTTCATGTCAATCTAATCAGCCGTTTTAGCGTGATGTCGTAACAAACACACACACAAACATCCGCCTTTATAATATTAGTAGGATTACCGGTACCGATCGGGCGATTCATCAGTGTTCAAAACGTAGGATACGTAAAAATTCAAAATAGATTCTTTTCTCATAAATTTAACGACAGGAAAGACTTTATAAATCAGAATTTGGTCATTAAATAAGGCAAAATTAGGGGCATATAGTCGCACGGCCATATGGACTGCATGCTTCACAAATCACAGGTTACTTTTTTATAGTAAAAAAATATATTCACCTCTCATCCATCAATAAAACATTTTCTCATTAACCGGGAACGTTCTAGGGCACATGGGAATTTTCCCGGAAGCATTCCCTCCCACTCGACTGTTTCTGGGAACGGAAAGGTTCCCGCGGTACACAATCTCTCAGTTCTTTCTTTTGCTTTTGATTTGTGAAGAAAATTACAAAATTAGATTATATGTCTTTTCTGAATCTACCTATGTAGCAAGTACTCAAAATAAAATAAACTCCTACATTAAAAACCTACTTAGTGGAACCGTAATGAATCAGCTAATGGAGTTAATGTCGCAAAAAGTTCTTTAGGTTTTGTAAATTAGCAATTAATTTTCATTAACATTTTTGCTTTTCCAACTTATTTCAAAAACACATTACAATTTAGCTTAAACAAAGTCCTTGTAACTTTTCATTTTTTCGTTACCTCAAGTAATTATATTTTTGATGATGACATTGTTAATGTAATGACTTAAAATGTTTTTGAAATGTTTATAAAAGCAATTACGTACAAAGCTTGGTTCCGTAATTCTGGCGGTTTATTGAATTATAGTGAAAGACTAAAGAGAAACAATAATGGTAGACCAAGCGCTGCGAACAGATATCACACAAAGTGTGGCCGCTTGAATTCAGCTACTTAAGTTGAATTTTGCATGTGTTCGCATGCATACGTCAAACAAAGTAGAAAACTGAATGAATGAATTTGGCTTTTGTATTATTTTATCCTTGAGTGACGACCCTAGTGTTGGTTTCACTGTAGGTAGGAAGATAAAGACGTGTTGCGCCGACCCCATAAATTGGAATAAAGGCAGGCAGATGATGATGTTCAGTTCGCCAGGTCAACAAGATAAACGAGTAAAGAAAACTATTCATATTTTGTTATTCAGGGAAAGGGTTGTAATTTATCTCGTGTTTTGTTAGTTCTTGTCATAATAACTTTTCGTTTCTACAATCCACAAGATACTCAAGGGTTATAATCTATCTCATTATCTGTTAATTTCTGTCGTAATAACTGTTCGTTTCCACAATCCACAAGATACTCGAAGCAATCCGTCTTCCATATTATTTTTTCGTCTGAGGGTGAAATATTAGTGGGCCACCTGCTCAAGGTTCTTAATTAATTTACGCAGCTCCGCCAGCCTTTGTCAAGTGTAGATAAAATATACCTTGAGATTAACAGCTTGTTTTAGTTAGATGAGATCATATACTTATCGGAATTAGTTTAGTAGGATAAAATTATTTATTGAGAAGGTGAAAAATATTGTTTGTTATTCTGATTGGCTTTAGTGTGTACCTGCTATCCATAAGAGACGGTCTTTAATCAGGAATCAGGTAAAACGTTTTTGGAACAGACGTTGAATCACCGATCTTTGTTGATTATAGTCTGTTCGAATAGCCGTGTGTGAAAGTAAAAGTCAAAGTCAAAGTCAATCATTTGTTTCTTAGTAGGAATTTACAAGATTCTCTTTAAGAAAGTCATATTCTAATTCAATCTTAAAAAAATAGAAAATTTCTAATGCAATATTTTCTCTGTAACAATTTTTATTAACAAGGGCCTCTAACCATCGGTTCCTACTTCTCACGTCTGTCAATGGCATAATTAGAGATGGGCACGTACCCGGGTATTTACCCAACTACCCGGTAAATACCCGTACGTACCCGGTAAATACCCGTATGTACCCAAATAGGTGGGTAGATAAAAATGTATGGGAAGTCGAAAATTTTTTCTCGTTTTTCAGCATGGCCTCCATAGAAAAAGTTGTTCAGTTTCATGGTCCAAGCATGCCCGCAAAGTTTTTGGCACACCGTCATAAAACACCGTAAAAATGTAAAAAAAAATATCCGCAAATATTTGAAAGTATATATCAGCCCATGAAATTGAACAACTTTCCCTAAGGAACATAGGTCAAAATATGAAAAAATAAAAATTTTACTTTGCTTCCTTATAACTTGTCTCTGTCTGCTGGTACAACGCCCTCTATAATTTATCAATCATTGTATGAATATTCTGTAACTAACCGTAATGGTTAAAATCAAAAATAATGTAAATTACGAAAAAAATATAACTTTTCAATCTACCCAGCCATTTGGGTACATACGGGTATTTACCCGGTAAATACCCAATTACCCAGGTATATACCCAAATGGGTAGATTGGGTATATACCCACCGCCCATCTCTAGGCATAATGTCACCAATAGCATTAAAACTGTTTTTCATTCAGATTTTTATTTATATTACGCCAAACTCAATACAATTCTAGTTATTATACTTATCTTACGCAAATTTATAACTTGAATACTGTTTAGCTGTAAAAAACATCTGCCGATCCGGGGATTTGACCACTAAGCAAGCAAACCCTTTGGATAAGTACCTTTTATGCAGCATTTTCATTCATTCAAAATGTGCATACACTTATGGAAAAACATCTGCCGAATATAATGTTGTCGATAATGAAAATTGCTCGTAACCATAGCACTCGAATTTCGCCGATTCCAATGCAATGCAATGGCACAATTGGCAATCAAGTAGTATGTTCTCATTTTAAATAATTATTGCATCTACGTGTGAAAAAGCAAAAATAAATGTTCTTTTCATTTAAATCTTACTTATACGATGAGATTTTTTTAAATCACGCTATGATAATGAATTAGAATGTGACGTTACTCAGATATCTATTCTCAAGTAGTCTATAAAGTATTTATTTCATAGTTAAGTCAAGTTATTTTAATCATCTGCTTGCCTATAACCCAATTTATTTAGGGTCGACGCAAAACCTATGTCTTTTTCTTCAATTCATCCCTATCAAGAATCAAATGTATAATCCTCATTTACCTGTACCATTTCTTCTCTTATACAGTCTAACTTCAGCAAAAATCACTATTTCACTCCATCATAAAGAAAAAATCACATTTAATGAAAATTAACACACGCATCTGAGTTTCGAAAATTAACGGCAATCCTTCACGTGCCAGTAATTTCGTCAGCACAGTATAAGTAATGCCCCCAAAATCACGTCAAGTTGGTATCACTGACGTACGCTCTCCGCATCACCAAACAGTCTTACCAACAGCAGAGTCGTGTGCCTTCAAACTTTTGCTATTTCCATTGCTGGTTTTGATTTAAGAGGAGGTTACAGGTTATGTTTTGAAGCAGCTATGTAGGGTGACGAGGATGAAATTGGTGATGGGACCAAGAGCATAGCGAAGAGTTTTCCCAATATTTCCCGCTACGCCCGCATTATAAGTTAAACTTTATCAATTATCGAGTTATACTCGACTTGTGGGCACTTCCGACTTCCGAATATTTCATATTTCACTCGCACGAGTTTGGTGTTGGGTTGTTCTTCGCGATGATAAGGAATGTTCTTGGCTAGTCATGCGGTTATTTGAACTTTGGCAGTATATTATCGCTTTCGAGCGAATATGGGACATACTTAATATAATTTAATATGATTTCACAGTTTAGGTAAGATATAAGTAGTACTTTGCAAAATTATTAATATTTCTTAAAAATGTTGCTACGTGTTAAAGAAATCCGTTAGGTCCTCCCATTCAAAATGTTTTGGTTAGTATTTTGGCTAGCTAGAGTCAGTTTGTTTGAAAGGTTTAATTGATAAAGTACTCATTGTTTTATACTAGTTTTAGCTGTATATTGTATAACTACGATGCCATAACCCCATTTCTTTCCTGAAGCAAGAGTAGCAATCTTCTTTTCTACGCGTAAAAAAACCGGCCAAGAGCGTGTCAGACACGCCCACAAATAGGGTTTCGTAGTCAACGTATAAATATCAGGTTTTTCAACATTACAAACTTAATTTTGTTGCTGGTTTGTTAGCAGCAGTATGATGACCAACCGCAAATAGAAAAACTCATTTTTTTCTGAAACCTTTAAGGGTACAATATCCGTTATAGTTTTCATTGTAATTTCAGATTGTAAGCTATATTCCATATTTATTTCAAATTTTTAGCGTTTATACTTTAGAAGTTACAGCTGGAACAAATTATGGGTCAAAAACGCCCTTTTTAAAAGCAAATATCTCGTGACAGAAACATTTTAGTGACTTTGTTTCAAAGAAACCTCACTTTAGTTTTAAAAGACCTATTCAACGATACCCTACTCAATATTACAAAAGAAAAAAAAATTTGCCCCCCTTTCACTTGTATGGGAGGGGGTCCAAAAAATATTTAATATAATTTTTTCTTAACATTTCTATATTTGGGTCAACACGATCTATCTTCTCACCAAATTTCATGTCGATAGCTGTAAAACTGACGAAGATTATGAGGGCGCGGCATACAGACAGACAGACAGACAGACAGACAGACAGACAGACATGACGAAACTATAAGGGTTTCTAGTAGACTACGAAACCCTAAAAAGTGATTACGTTTTTTAATGTTTTTTTTATTAAGTGTAAGCGAGGTCACGTTTAAGAAGGCACTTTGTGACTGCAGTAAAAGTTTTAATGAGATAGCAGGTAATTTAAAATAGCTATTTCGTTTAATTTAAACTAATTTATGTTCTTGCTATAAAATTAATATAATCGTAATGGTCATAAAAACAAAATAGGCTTCTTGGGTAACAGCTTTGTAATATTTTGTTGTGTAAAATAAATAATAATGCATACCTTAAGCAAAACAGTCACAGCCACAACAGTCCACACCTGGACGAGCGGGCTTTTTCCACTTGGAGAGTATTGGCATACTCACCATGTTTGGCAAGCGGGTTGGCGACCGTAAGGCAAGATGTTGCATTCACAGGGAACGCTGCTGCCCATTCCTTGGATGTATTTATCCTATGGCCGCTTTTTACAACTGCAGGCAGCATCTACAGGCAAAATTGGGAGATGTTATTATTCTTATTATAATCTGGCATCACACGGAACAATAATAATACCAAGAATAATACGTGTGCCGGAGCCAGACGCTCCTGTGGCAGATGGCGAGCTGGATAGTGTACCTAACCTGTCTAACTGCGAAACACAGTACTACAAATGAAAATACGTATGTTCCGTACAGGTTCTGTAATCCAACTAAAAAATCTATCAAAAAACATCAAAACGACAATAGATCAAAAAACATGAAAAGTAATAAAAAATAAAGCCAATGCTATCAAAAAGGTGCAGTTCTGCACATTCCCCCGTTTTTTCATAAGAATGGGAACCCGTTTGAAGCGGGTGGGGAAGGACTCTGGCGGCTGTGGCTACTTCTCTTACTCTGGCATAAGAGAGGGAACTCGTTTGGGTTGGCAACGGCTCTGGCAGTCGTGGCCACTTCAGTAGCTCTGGCATATCAGCCAACAAATCATCTTATCCTCTGGCATTGTATCTTCTAACGAATTCATTTTATCAGGTTTGCTCTAGCTTGACGTTAGATCCATAAGCTAGATTGTTCAGCGCACGATGATGATCTTTTATCAGAGAATGTTCGACTCTGGCAGCCTCGGCGGTTAACTTGCACAGATTCATTATTGCAGCGTTAGAGCACAGGCTGTTTAGGTACTTTACTTAGACGTAGTCTTCGAAAGCTTGGACAAGGAGGTATCTCTTTCTTTTCAGCGGCTCATGGACAAGAAGGCATCTCTTTCTTTTCAGCGGCTCACTGCTGCTTCGCTGGGACCGAAGTTATTAAGCTTATGTTCAGGTGAATGTTCGATAAACATAAGCAGACCTCTGCGGTGGAAGATGTCTCATTGCCATTGAAGGGTCAGATCGCTGGGCCTTTGTTAGTTGATAGTTGGTGGCTGTCGCGCAGACTGAGGAATGCATACTTATAAACCAGTGGACCCATCGGCGTTCGTTCACTAGTTTCTGTATTTACGTGAGCATTATTGAAGATGAGCCTGTGATTATGATGAGAGAGCGAACTGCGGAATGCTTATCATCAAGTATAGTAAGGAACTTCGTGTTATCTGTGACGTTATTCTTCCCGCCAGGTGGATAAGGTGGTCGTCGTCTATCACAGGAGACGAACCTCGCTGTCGACTTTGTGGCGTAATCGGTTCATTTCCTCGTAATAACAAGAGCTCAGCAGTAAATGAGTCGACATGGATTGCCAGAGTATGGTGCTATCCGTGCAACTTCTGTGTTTTGAATTCTTCGATTTGGAGTCCAAGTCTACAGAATTACATTGTATTCGTTGTTACAAATAAATAACAATTTATTACAAATTATGAGTTACGCTAACACTTTTGATACGGACATTCTGTTACACAAATAAATTAACGAATACCTATAAAGACAGAGAATAAAATATTAGAAATATAAAAATAAAACAAGGAATAATTTTTGACAATGACAATGAGATGACTCGAAAAATTTGACTATGGTTTGACTAAACTACTCTATGACATTTTATTTTAGAAAAAGATGTTAAAATGCGCAAAGAGTTTTTATATTTTTAGATAAGAGACTCCAGACTAAGCTTCAGACCTAAAAGGGTCCCAAATCTCAAACCTAAAACTATTGTACAATTTGGTACGATGCGTTGTCCAAAATAACGGTAGAATTTAGTACGATGAGTTTTCCGAAAGGCTTCCGCGGTCTCGCGGTTTCATTTTGCAAGTGTGTCTATAATTGATTCCAATCAAATCAATTATAGAATGATTTTGAATTTGGATAGATATAGGCTTCCGAAACAGTAAAATGACCAGGACAATGGCTCACCAAGACTCCGGGTTGAATCTTGTTGGACATGAAGCCAAACAAGACCCGACCTAAAGTGGTGATCGTGAGAGGCTCACTGAGGGAACCCGTGGGCCCGTCGTTCAGCACAAGAAGGGAGTCGCAGCTACCCGCCGGGCCTGTTACAGTCACTGGTAACATTTCTGACAGGGAGCGGCCAGCTTCGACCCGTTCTTGTTTGTGACTGTCCGTGGCGATAGGGTCATTCATCGCCACCAAACAGTCGTCTCCTATTGGAGCTGGTTGTTCGGTTTGGCTGGAGTCATCAACCACTTCTAACTGAACCAAAGCGGGTGATGGCTCTGACTTGGTTTCGTCGAAATTTGCGCTGCGCTGCAAAAATTCATGATTCTCGCCTCTTTCTCCGTCATAGTTAGCATTGGAAAAGACATTGCCCAAAGTGGACCAAATAGCGACCAGCATTGAAACATAGTGCATAACGTTCCTAAGGCTAATACTAGTCTGAAACCCAAACCACATCAAAATCCGTTGCTGGAGTCTTGAGAAAAATGACATTATATTTCAGGTTTTCCATCAACGAAAAATCATAGCCAACAGCTTATTTCTAAAATAAAAGACGGTAAACATTGAATCAATCAACCACTTTAATCAATCTATTACTTCCTGAACAGATATTACCACCGGTGTTACTCAGGGTGTTGTTTTATCCCCTTTTCTTTTGTACGGGCGTTGAACCAGGTAGCGACCCGCAGTGAGACATAGTGCATAATGTTCCTAAGACTAATACTAGTCTGAAACCCAAACCACATCAAAATCCGTCGCTGGAGTCTTGAGTAAAATGACATTATATTTCAGGTTTTCCATTAACGAAAAATCATTGCCAACAAAAACTTATTTCTATAATAAGAGATGGTAGTCATTGAATCAATCAACCATTTGAATCAGTCTATTGCCTGCTGAACGAACAGCTATTACCACTGGTGTTACTTAGGGTGTCGTTCTGTCCCATCTTCTTTTGTACGGGCGTTGAACCAAGTAGCGACCCGCATTGAGACATAGTGCATAATGTTTCTAAGACTATTACTAGTCTGTAACCCAAACCACATCAAAATCCGTCGCTGGAGTCTTGAGAAAAATGACATTATATTTTAGGTTTTCCATTAACGAAAAATCAAAGCCAACAAAATAACTTATTTCTATAATAACATATGGTAATCATTGAATCAATCAACCACTTTAATCAGTCTATTACTTCCTGAACAGCTATTACCAGCGGTGTTACTCAGGGTGTCGTTTAATCCCCTTTTTTTTGTACGGGTGTTGAACCAAATAGCGACCCGCATTGAGACATAGTGCATCATGTTCCTAAGACTAATACTAGTCTGAAACCCAAACCACAGCAAAATCCGTCGCTGGAGTCTGGAGAAAAAAACATCATATTGACAAGACAAAACCTGAAATATAATGTAATTTTTCTCAAGACTCCAGCGACAGATTTTGATGTGGTTTGGGTTTCAGGCTTATATTAGTCTTAAGAACATTGTGAACTATGTTTCAATGCGGGTCGCTACTTGGTTCAACGTCCGTACAAAAGAAGAGGGGACAAAACGATACCCTGAGTAACACCGGTGGTAATAGCTGTTCAGGAAGTAATAGACTGATTAAAGTGGTTGATTGATTCAATGACTACCATATCTTATTATAGAAATAAGTTATTTGATGGCTATGATTTTTCATTAATGAAAAACCTAAAATATAATGTAATTTTTCTCACGACTCCAGCGACGGATTTTGTTGTGGTTTGGGTTTCAGACTAGTATTAGTCTTAGGAACATTATTCACTATGTCTCATTGCGGGTCGCTACTTGGTTCAACGCCCGTACAAAAGAAGATGAGACAGAACGACACCCTGAGTAACACCGGTGGTAATAGCTGTTCGTTCATCAGGTAATAGACTGATTTAAATGGTTGATTGATTCAATGATTACCGTCTTTAATTTTAGCAATTAGCTGTTGGCAATGATTTTAATTAATGGAAAAACTGTCATACAATGTCATTTTTCTAAAGACTCCAGCGACGGATTTTGATGTGGTTAGGGTTTCAGGCTAATATTAGTCTTAAGAACATTGTGCACTATGTTTCAATGCGGGTCGCTACTTGGTTCAACGTCCGTACAAAAGAAGAGGGGACAAAACTACACCCTGAGTAACACCGGTGGTAATAGCTGTTCAGGAAGTAATAGACTGATTAAAGTGGTTGATTGATACAATGACTACCATATCTTATTATAGAAATAAGTTATTTGATGGCTATGATTTTTCATTAATGGAAAACCTAAAATATAATGTAATTTTTCTCACGACTCCAGCGACGGATTTTGTTGTGGTTTGGGTATCAGACTAGTATTAGTCTTAGGAACATTATGCACTATGTCTCATTGCGGGTCGCTACTTGGTTCAACGCCCGTACAAAAGAAGATGAGACAGAACGACACCCTGAGTAACACCAGTGGTAATAGCTGTTCGTTCATCAGGTAATAGACTGATTTAAATGGTTGATTGATTCAATGATTACCGTCTTTAATTTTAGTAATTAGCTATTGGCTATGATTTTAATTAATGGAAAAACTGTCATACAATGTCATTTTTCTAAAGACTCCAGCGACGGATTTTGATGTGGTTTGGGTTTCAGACTAGTATTAGTCTTAGAAACATGATGCACTATGTCTCAATGCAGGTCGCTATTTGGTTCAACGCCCGTACAAAGGAAAAGGGGATAAAACGACACCCTGAGTGACACCGGTGGTAATAGCTGTTCAGGAAGTAAAAGACTGGTGAAAGTGGTTGATTGATTCAATGACTACCATCTCTTATTATAGAAATAAGTTATTTGATGGGTTTGATTTTTCTTAAATGAAAAACCTGAAATATAATGTCATTTTTCTTAAGACTCCAGCAACGGATTTCGTTGTGGTTTGGGTTTCAGCTTAGTATTAGTCTTCGGAACATTATGCACTATGTCTCAATGCGGGTCACTATTTTGTTCAACGCGAGTACAAAAGAAAAGGGGATAAAACGACACCCTGAGTAACACCCGGGGCAATAGCTGTTCAGGAAGTAATAGACTGATTAAAATGGTTATTGATTCAATGATTACCGTTTTTAATTTTAGAAATAAGCTGTTGGCTATGATCTTTTGTTAATGGAAAACTTGAAATATCATGTCATTTATCTCAAGACTCCAGCGACGGATTTTGATGTGGTTTGGGTTTCAGACTAGTATTAGTCTTAGGAACATTATGCACCATATCCCTATGCGGGTCTCTGTTTGGTCCAAGGTCCATACAGAAATGGGCAATCTCCTTTGAAAACTACAGAGTGGAAACTTTTCTAAGCTTCTGTGACAATCTTCATTCTCTTTCAAAGATTGCCACCTATCATTTTCTGACAGATTCATGAATTTCTGACAATCAGTCAAATCATGCAAATTTTTGCAGAAAATGCAATTTTTATTTACAGAATTTATTTCATGATTTTCAGCTGGGCATTTAGCTGCGGTGTCTGCAATACTAACATTGTTGAGATGATCACGGCAAGCAGGTGGCGCTAGTTGACTCGTTGGGTCGTTCGTCGACTCGATGTCCCATGGGGTGTAGGCGATCTTATCGACCAGTCCACATTTAGCCTGATCATACAAACCAGTCTGCACAGCGGCTGCAGTCTCGCGTGGTGTGTCATCAGCCTCAGTATCACACGGTTGTAGGGTAGTCAACGTTGGCCATGCTACAGCTGATTTAGGGGGTCCGTTCCTGTTATGGATATCCTCGTGCCCTGACGAAGCACTTATAATGGAGGTCTGAGGCTCTGCGTCGGGTAACCGTGGCGGGAATGCCGCAGCTGGCTGAGGGACACGCCCGTCCCTAGAGTAAGCATCCGCGAGCATTAGCATGGCGTCTCCGTTATTGATGTGGGCTTCCGCGTGCCTTAGCGGAGCACCCGCACCTGTATACTCAGAAAAAAATGTGTTAGTTTCGAATACCGGCTGATTGGCTGAGGTTTCAGGCGGCTTCTGTGATTTAAGAGATCTAGTATGCGAACTTTTGTGGTTACGTCGCGAGGAATTACTAGATTCAATAATTGCTAGCTTAGCCTTTAATTTGGCTTCAGCTACGGCTTTTGCGATGTTGGCCATCGCTTCAATGTGTTTGGCCTCAGCTGCGAGTTTGAGAGCCTTTATTGTAGCTCTCGAATTTCTCGAGTGGCATGAAGAAATACCGTGGTTTAACGTGACGTGAAGTGACGATGGGGCAACCGAATTAACCACAGACTGAGTTTCCCTTGAGCTTTCACGGCCAGAAGTATGGTGGGCCTCCTCCCGAGGAGACTTGACTTCCATGGGGCCGTGGCAGCCGGAAACTTGGTGTGCCTGCATTTTGGTATTGGGCCGCCTGTCACCACAGGCCGTGTCAAAAATATCTAAGTTGTATGAAATTTATATAGGTTTACTTACCGGTAGAAGGACCAATTTATGTGCCGGAGCCAGACGCTCCTGTGGCAGATGGCGAGCTGGATAGTGTACCTAACCTGTCTAACTGCGAAACACAGTACTACAAATGAAAATACGTATGTTCCGTACAGGTTCTGTAATCCAACTAAAAAATCTATCAAAAAACATCAAAACGACAATAGATCAAAAAACATGAAAAGTGATAAAAAATAAAGCCAATGCTATCAAAAAGGTGCAGTTCTGCACAATACGAATAAAGCATTATTTAATAAAATTATCTGCAATACACAAGGTGTGGTTTTCCTTGTCATATCTTGCGTCTTGTTTACGTCTCTATTGTTGTTAGGTAAGCTAATGGATGGATGGGGTTCAAGGGTGAGTAATGCGCAATATATGACAACCATGTCACGCTAGCCTCTTCTCACCAACTCCACTCCTGCCTACCCGCGGTGAACCCTGTTACGTCGAGTAACCTATAGCTGAGATTGTGGTAACCAACCCCTTTGGAGGCGTAGGTCGGCAAGCAGAAGGAGAAAGGGGGTCCGGCGTTCCTTCTACCACGTTCGGATGTCAGGCATTGGCAGCTGGATGCTATGGCTATACTATAATACCACAGCGGTCCAGTAGGCAAGGGAAACCACTGGACTATCTTCCCAAGAAATCCACAATGAGCACCAAGAATATAGAGAAAGCGAAGAAATGCGACCCAGGTATATCCTGGCGCCATGTTGAGTCCAGGTCACATGGTGTGAAATATGCTACTGGCCACCCTGGAGTGGCACACCAGGCCCAGAGTGGACAGAATGCTACTGGTGAAGCATCTGGTCTTCGTGACCGCGCACTTCTTCGAAGGATAAGAATAGGCACATGGAATGTTCGTGGCCTTTTGCAACCGGGAAGAGAGAGATCATAGATAAAGAGCAGACCAATTACAATCTCGAAATTCTAGGATTGACCGAGACTCATTTGAGAGGTTCTGGTTTTATGCAACTGCCTCCGGCCGCATAACATACTTTTCAGGACCAGTGGATGAAAGCAAGAATGGAGTAGCTATATCTGTATCACCTCATATCAATAACTCTGTGCTAGGCTACAACCCGATTAATGACAGGATCATGACTTTAAAACTAAACACCAAACCATGTCGCTTAAATATTGTTCTAGTGTATGCACCTACATCGAATTCCTCGGAAGATGAAATTGAACAGTTTTATGGCAAGCTTGATGACGTCCTACAATCAATGCCAAGAAGGAGATCACAATTGTGATGGGGATATGAACGCCAAAGTGGGCAATACCTCTAGTGATGATCACCTGAGAGGAACAGTCGGAAAGTACGGACTAGGCGACAGAAATGAGAGGGGAGAAATGTGGCTTCAGTTTTGTACAGAAAATTCTCTCACTATTATGAACACATGCTTCCAAAATCATCCAAGAAGACTCTATACTTGGATAATGCCAGGAGATCGGGCTCGTAACCAGATCGATTATATCGCGATAGCAAAAAGGTGGAGATCATGTATCACGAACACAAAAACCTATCCGGGGCTGACTGTGGTAGTGATCACAAATTGCTAGTGGCTGAGCTGAATATCAAGCTAAAGCGCTGTCAACGTAATAACTATAAGTCGCAAAGACGTTTAAAACCAACAGAGCTTATTGCCTTTGAGGAAAACTTTAATGAAAAAGTGTCTGAATTGGCAGCGAACAGCAACGAGGACAAAGAAGCAAACTGGAACAGTTTTAAAACCTTGTTATCACGACTCGCAAGAAATCGCAAATCAAAATGATGAAGGACCCAAAAAGTATGGATAACTGAGGAAACATGGGACGCTATAAAAGAGCGAAAGAATCTGCTGATGAATAATGTTGGTACCAGCGAAGATCAATATCAGATGCGCTCAGCTGAAATACAAAAATTATGTCGCCGTGATAAAAATGATCATATCAACTCTATCTGTCAAGATATCGAAGACCATGCTGCAAGTATCCATACGAGAGATCTTTTCATGAAAGTGAAATACATCACGAGAGAATTTAAGCCGAAGACCTGGGCCGTGGAAGACGATGCGGGTAACTTGATAACAGAAATAGACAAGGTTACTGAAAGGTGGCGGGCGTATTGCGAGGAGCTGTACAGGATAATCGTGCAGAGTCGGTCGGACAACCTACGACATCTTGCAAAATCATAAAAGAGCTGGAACCAGATATTTTGGACTCCGAGATCAAATGTGCTATCAACAAGCTGAAAAACAACAAGTCTGCCGGATGTGACACTATTTTTGCAGAAGAATTGAAGCACGTAGGGCCAAATGGGGTGAAAGTTCTACGTGACTTATGCAACCAAATTTGGAAATCAGGCGAATGGATTAACGACTGGAAGAGATCCACTCTCATACCTTTACACAAAAAAGGATCCACCAAGGTTTGCAGCAACTATCGAACTGTGGCGCTTATCTCACATGCAAGCAAAATTCTTCTTTATGTCATTAATAGCCGACTAAATAGATACTTGCAATGGCAAATCCCTAAAGAACAAGCTGGGTTCGTCAGGGCCGAGGCACAAAGGAACAAATAGTTAATATCAGGCAAATTATTGAAAAGAGTCGAGAGTTCAACCGACCACTATTGATGTGTTTCATCGACTACTCGAAGGCCTTTGACTGTGTCAGATGGGATTGTTTATGGCGCGTCCTAGGAGAGATGGGTGTCCCAGAGCATTTGGTAATCCTTATATCGCATCTGTATGAAAATGGAGAAACCGTAGTCCGAGTAAATGACTGCGAATCAAACCCATTCAAGCCCGAAAAAGGCGTCCGACAGGGATGCATTTTATCGCCAGTGCTGTTTAACATCTACGGAGAGTACATCATGCGGAGAGCATTGGAAGGATGGGAGGAAGGATTTCGCATAGGCGGTGCAAAATCAACAACCTGCGCTACGCAGATGACACCACACTGTTTGCGTCTTCTGAGAGTGAGATGGCTGAACTCATTCGGAGAGTAGAGAGAGAAAGTGAGGCTGTAGGTCTATCAATCAATCGGACAAAGACAAAGGTGATGATAGTGGACCGAGCCGGCGAACTTACAACTACTGGAGAGTTAAAAGACCTGGAGTATGTAAACGAATTTGTCTACCTAGGATCACTCATTAGTAACCAGGGCGGATGTGAGAAGGAGATACGTCGTCGCATTCAGATGTCAAAAACAGCTGTGACCAAGCTTATTAGAATCTGGCAAGATCGAAATATTAGAAATAATACAAAGATAAGACTAATGCGAACATTGGTATTCTCAATCTTCCTGTATGGAGCTGAGTCGTGGACAATACGTGCTACTGAAAGAAAGAAGATAGATGCATTTGAAATGTGGTGTTGGCGACTCATGCTACGTATTCCTTGGACAGCGAAAAGAACAAATAAATCTATTCTCGAGCAGCTGAGAATAAAAACTCGTTTATCCACCATATGCTACCAAAGGATCCTCAGCTATTTTGGACATGTGGCGCGTAGAGAACCAGACAACCTCGAAAAGTTGGTCATATTTGGGAAAGTGGAAGGAAAACGCTCACGTGGTCGCTCTCCATCGAGATGGGTGGACCAAGTGAAACAGCTGGTTGGAGCCCCTGTAACCGATGCCCTAAGAAAAGCCGAGAGCAGAGATAAATGGAGAACCTTGACTTCGAACGTGCTTGCGAAACTTTGTGGACACGACCTTCAGCAGTGAAGAAAACGACTCAGAAGAAGCTAATGGAAAATTCGTGCTGAGATTATTTATTCATCTCAAATATTAATTTAATTTCGTAAATTTATCCTTTTTGCGTTCTGTTTTTTACGTGAAACTGGCCAAATCACCAGTCTGCAAAATCCAAAAATAGCATAACAAGCAAAATTATTAAAAATTGGAAAACAAAAACCCGACTGCAGTAATTTCAATCTTACTTAAATTTTTCGTTTAAAATCCACCATTGATTGTGTCACTCGCGCTGCTGAGATGAATCGAACGATCTGTCAAGCTGTAAATGCTGTAGCCAGTGAAACATACATACATACTCTCGAAAAACATAACCTTCTTTCTGAAGCAGTCGGGTAAAAAGACGATCAATTTCTCACCTAGATAAGGCCCAAAATGTTTGCACCCACAATCGTGGACCGGATACACTGTATATTCGAGTTGACACACCCAGAATGCCCATATTCGGGATCTCGGATTCGCCAATCGGGTTTACGTAAGCCGGAGAAAGTGAATGCGAATGACGTGATGGGTTTCCTTAACAGAATTAATGCATTGACAGTGGCTGATTTCAATGCATTGATGAGAGGCAGAAAAAAATACGACCATATCACAACGCGTGCCGTCGCCTTAATTTGCGT
This sequence comes from Phthorimaea operculella, assembly GCA_024500475.1. Taxonomy (NCBI): domain Eukaryota; kingdom Metazoa; phylum Arthropoda; class Insecta; order Lepidoptera; family Gelechiidae; genus Phthorimaea; species Phthorimaea operculella. The sequence continues at coordinate 3,184,216 of JANFCV010000002.1, read as the reverse complement.
ATCATTCCACATCAGTCTATAGTTCCACTGCTCGACGTAGGCCTTCAAGGTTCGCCAAACGGCACAATCTTACGTTTCAGCCATGCAGTTGAACAGCCATCGGTCCATCTCGCCGGAGGACGTCCAGCACTAAGCTTCTTCAGCAGTCACGCTTCAACTAGACAACCAGCTTACTTATGCTACAGTCACTTCGTTACCGAATTCCATTGACTTACGCAGAGGCGCTCAAAACACCCTAGAGCCAAGGACAGATATTTAAATTCTTAATTCAAATATCCGGTAGTCAAAACCGCAGCCCTTTTGATGAGCAGGTTTTCGCAATACGCTATTGTCTCTAGATATAGGTCGTCTTGATAAGTTTCACTCTTGGATAAGTTTCACCTACCTACATGATCTTTAGTTTGATTAGGTTGTCAGGGAATTCAACATCAATCAAGTAATCTAGTAATCAAGGTACTCGATTACGATTTAAGTGTGAGTGAAGTGAAAAGAAAGTTAGAATTAGTGCTTTTGTTTGATTGACGTTGAGAGATATGCCGTTTGGGTTTAAAAAAAAGAATTCTTGGTAAGTTTCATGTTGTTTCAATATGCGCAAAAAAAAATTACATGGTAGTCAGTAACAGATACAAGATTTGCAAATTAGCTAATTAATAACTTTGTAAATGGCATAAAACTTGAAAATATCTACTTAGTTATGTCTAGTAGCATAGTACTAAAAAATTGTGAATATAGCTACGTTTTTGTGACTTTCAATTCTTTCAAATAATTTTTCTATCAATAATTTATCTAAGTATAATAATTTATCCCTCCCGCGATGCTACTTTGGCATTTGGCTACGTATGGCAAGTTAAATAGATAGATGTATATTTGTTGTTGTAGGTATTTTGTAAGTAAGTACACTAAAATACCTAAATTATGTAGATGACCACTACAATCGCTCTTATCCGCTACAAAAACTCCTAGAGTATTTGTCAAAGCAATAAAAAATTGTCTTGTTTCTTTATTGTTAACTCAGAAAAGTTATTTTTCCGTAAATCAATAGATCTAGACCAGTTTATGATTGTCTTTTATTAGATCGTAAATATCTTGGGAGAATAAATAAGTATTTTACTTAGCTATCTTTGCTCAGTATTATTTCTGAGTGAAATGGATTAGGTATTATTTCTCTCTATCGTTCGTGTTACTCGTTTATCTACTTATTATTCTATGAGATATTTGTTTTGCTTTTTTATTTTAGTTCCTATCAATTGCTGTATTCTGGGTAACTGAACTTATACTGACTTTTGATTTGACCGTTACACGCTTTCCCTTGGAAGTAAGACGTTTTGCAGGCATGTATTATACAAAAAAAATACTTCATTCTGAATCACTCTTATCTATTAATTCAAACAACCGTATCAAAATTTGTTGCAGGATCTAGGAAGAGTCAGTGTCCGTAACAGATAAACACAAGAATTGACTTTATTTTATACTAGGTAGATAATTATGTATGTATGTATAGTCTATCTATCGATATTGTGGAGTATCAAAATCTAAAATTAAGGTCCATCCAAACTTTTGTCCAATCTTAGACTCTGACCAAATTATTTGTCAATTTACCAACATTTCTACCGCCGGCACAACTTTTACCATTAATTTTGGCACACCAGATCCCGAATCTCAATTGTCCGTATCGGGCAGACAATCTTCAATCTTGGGAGTGTCATGAAGCATTTGCCGTAATACTTTGAGCGTTCCGAGTTTTGACTCCGACCATTTGTCACTCTCGAACAATTTGGGACATTTCTTCCACCATTAATATCGGTAAATACCGAACTCCAGCCGCGGCCGCAAGTGGCCCGGATAGTCCGTGGGCCCATCTAGGTATTTACCTACGGCACATGACATCAAGATGAGTATGACAGCAGGTCAGATAGGTTGTGATAATCAAGAATCAGAACCCTGAATTGTCTGGAAGTTGGAAAATTCGTGACTTCCGTTTACGTTACGTTTTTCGTTTCGAAACTCATGGCAGCACTTAGAGCTTTCTAAGTAAAGGAAACAAATAAGTCTGCCTGTCGTAAAATATCCTAAATTACTTGGTAGACAGTGTTTTAACAATTTCCGGCCAATTCTCTGATTTTTGCTTAACACAACTTTTTCGACCTGCTGCCGTGTGTATCATCTTGATGCCATATAACGTACATAACTGCCTAGATGGGCCCACAGACTAGGAGCACAATGAATGGGCATTCCTCTCGGATCACCTGTCCAACTGTCTTAAGTGCGGTGGCCTCATTTGTCAACGTCGCGTATCTTACCGCCCCCTATTGTCCGCCTGTCAGGACTACCCCCAATTTTTAAACTACTTCCAACTTCCGGTACTAATTTTGAGGTAGGTACGTCATTTGATATAGTTACGAAACTCATGGCAGCACTCGGTGTTTTAACAACTTCCGGCCAATTCCGGGTTACGATTTCCTGATTTTTGCTTAGCACAACTTTTGTGACCTGCTATCGCGTGTATCATATTCCTTTTTTATGGCGTAGGTAACTGCCTAGATGGGCCCACGGACTAGGCGCACAATGAATGGGCATTCCTCTCGGATCACCTGTCCAACTGTCTTAAGTGCGGTGGCCTCATTTGTCAACGTCGCGTATCTTACCGCCCCCTATTGTCCGCCTGTCAGGACTACCCCCAATTTTTAACCCTCAAGGCTGGCATCTGCTCCACAAAATCCGTTCCTTTCACTGCATTCACTGTAGCGAACTCTGGAATCTTCGTATACATTTAAATTTGGTTTCGGTGTTTGTGAATTGTTGTGCTTTTTGACTGAAAAAATATAATATTCAAGACCGCTACAACGTTTATCGTTAGTTTGTCGTATAATTTGTAAAACACGGGTAAATACCGACCTAATTGGCGAAAATACTCGGAACATGATTTTAATATAGGTTATTTTGCTGCGAACAGTAATATGCATGAATGATTTTGACGCGAAAATTCGTCGATTGTCACTACAATGTAATTTATTGCGTATCAAAAACGCACGTGGTGTGACAATATACGTACCTTTATTATGAAAAGCTAAAACAATTATGTCGTTTCATGCATTATTATACTGTATTGAAATTTAATTTAGCCGTGGCCATCAATTGACGGCCTTAAATTTTAACATGCACGGGATATTAGTCGCAATTCGGAAAATAAATTGTCTTTACTTATACCTTAAAGTAGCGATGTCACTTTTCGTCAAATAGGTTAAGAAAAGAACAGGTGATGATCACGACTAAAGTATGGCTAACGAAACGAGATAATTAATGTAAACAACTTTTGCATGACTCGGTGACAGTTATTACAATCTGTCCTTATCTCTCATAAATGGTATAATGTTAGCTGTCTCTTTCAGATTTGTTTACACTTTTTATCTCGTCTGGTTGGCCTTACTTTACAATTGTCTTATAATTTGACGCATAATGCGCTTTATTTGTCATAATAAGGCGACAGTGAAAACAATGACTACTAAATTAACTACAAATGGCGAAGAACTCATTGACACATTTTAACTTAGATATCTTCTTCTTCCTCTTCTAAAGTGACAGCGCTTATTTAATTGCGGCCCCTACCTAAAGGCTGAATTAGCCATGCAAAACACCGAAAATACTGCACCGAAGTGTCAACTGCGTATAATCTTTCGGCTTTAAATAAGCATCTTCTTGTGCCTTTAATTCAACGAAATATGTTCTTCACTACATAATTCAAACTCCAGAGGAAGTTGTAACACTTTGTTCCCATGTTCCCATAGTGTGGAAATGGCGTAATGATACCTTTTGTCTGGAGGGAACTTCATTGTTCTTCATTCCCCCTCTGTGAACTATTAGATCAACTGTAGTTTTCACGCCATTCTGCTAACATGTGAAGTTGGCGAATTGCTGTTTCAGTTCCTCAACTTATAGCGAAACTTATAAAAGGGTGTCGAAGTTGGTATTATAATACTTTGAATAATTATGAGTCAACTTAGTTAGCATTTAAGCTGAACGATGAGTGTAGTTGGCAAAAGGTCTAGGTTGATTCACCTTCATTTCGGATCATCTGTTATTGAAGTGTCCATACGACAACCTTTTAGGATAGGTATAGTCCAGATGGACTATGCATACAAATCTGCGAGGTATCGGTCTCACGAGTGTCTTGCGACAACTCTTTAGTTGCGTCCTCTACGATTTATAAGCCACCTCAGCGTAATCCTTATTTTTATGAATCAATGTTATCAATTAGGTGGTGAAGTATAAAAAAAGTTTAACTGAGCTTAGGTTTGAGATATATGATTATTTATTAGATTATGAACCTACTTCTTCCTTTTTGCTTGTGGGACACCGGATCGACGTAGGTACGTCTCAATGAAGAATTCTGAAATTAATTTAGGTATACTTACCGCAATATCGCCACTCACAGACCTTCGCAAATCTTAACAAAGCGAAATAGCCTAGGTATTATTTAACATCTCTACTACTTATTATAATTAAACGGTTACCTATTACTGCCTGATGAATGAAATTGTACTTATAATATTTCCGCCAAAACCGTGCCTTTGAAAAAAGATTTTATAGACTCGATCTCACAATAACGCGAAGCCTTCTTATTTTGGAGGAAACAACCTTTTTTAGTGTTATTATATTCCTAAATAAACTTATTGGCCTTTTGTACCTAACCTAAAGCCATTTGACGGTCATATAATAAAGTGCCAAGTACCAACTTGAGCACAACAAAAGTCTGTAGGTGTGTTCCATCCGATCCATTCTTTATAGCCACTTATTTTTATTGCTTTCAGGGTATCATAGCTCATCTCGATAGTGCTTTTCTTATTTCTATTTAATCTTATCTCCAGCGGTGTCACAGTGACCGCTATAAAATGAAAGTCATATGGATGGAATAGTGGACGATGTGTACCTAAATGTTAGTTTCATAACTTACTGAAAAATCGTAAGAATGTTGGCTGTGGTCTGGATTCAAACCCGGGGCCGTGGAGTACCGTCACACAGCTATAATAGTACCTACAAAGTATATAATTTAATAACTCCGCCTTGACAACTACCACCAAACTACGGTTCCTGGTTCAAATCTCGACCGCAGCAAATGTTTTCATCGATTTTAAATTTCGATAAAAGTTAAAATTGGTAAAAGTTAATCCCCCAAATAGCTTATTTAAAGTACTACTAACTAACAGTTTCTACGTACCTGTTATTTGCTTAATAGACATAAAACATAGAGGCGTCAGGTGTAGCTTTTCCCAGTAGGCAAACTGTTAAAATTAATTAAGGTATCCAATTTCAGTGGATTGTTATCGAAGGCGATAAGTGGCCGGATAATTTGTTACTATGCGTATTGAGGCCGTGAATCGAGAGAAAAGCGTTGGTACGATATTTTCAGATTTTAAGCCTTTTACGATGTAGGTACGAATGTACTCAAAGAAATCATCTATAGTTGCGACTATTGATTTACTTGGTTGAATTAATATGTATCGATAGAAAAAAAACAGATAAAATAAAAATTGCATACCTATTATTGCAATAGGGTTTTTGTTGAAAAAACTTATTTTAATTCAAGAAATCATTTTTTATTTTATTTGAACGATTTTCGCAGTGAAACCAGCCTTTCGAAGGCATCCAGCACCTAATTGTGGATTGCTGCGCCTATCCTCGCCTAAATAATAAAAGTCAAATTGTAGTGAAATTGTGTGGGAGTTCTTTAGAAGACGCCTAATGTCTGGTTAACACTGATTTAACATCTGTCATCTCACACGACTGGATAATAATGAATGTCGGAATCGAAGTTGATTGTTATTTATTGCTTTTTCACTAATGGCGAAAACGGGAGATCGTGCCTTATGCTTATGGCATACCCTGGAGGAGGCCTGCGCCTACCAGTGGACTTCTATAGACTGATAATATGTGATAGGTACACTTTTTTGTTCATATCACTTTCCAATTGGTCCACTTTACATGTCAAAAATGAGAAATGGCGACATTGTGAAGAAGGTAAGTATGTGAATATTATTTTGATAATTCACATCACAATTGATGATTCCGCACGCTTCCAGACATTTTGGTCTTAAACGGCAATTATCATATTTAAGCATTTTCTAACTTAACCCTAGATTGGTCGCGTGGGGTCTTTGAAAGCCCTTCGAATAGAAAAATGCGTATTTTTCTTATAACAGATTATGTGAATAGCTTGAAACTTTGTGTACCTTCCTGAATAGCATGTAGATTAGTGTGAAATTATATTTCTTCAATATCCATTCACGCGTTTACGACTTATGGGCGTCGTTTTCGTAAAAAGGCTTTTAAAGACCCCACGCGACTGGAAGTTTTTATAAACTTTTCATACATATTTTTACAACATTTTATTTTTCGTTAGATTAATTCGTGAATAACAGAAAACAAAACAGAAATATTTTTAAAGTTAATAAATAAAAATATTCACGGAGTTTTTCAATTTAGGCTTCAAATTACGTTTATGATCTACCATCCGTTAAATTTGATATTTTTCTTAAAAAATATGCATTGTTTTTCTTGCCAATTATTAGTTTATCTGTTCAGATCATATTTAGTGTTAGTAAAACACAAATAATTAATCAAATTTTATCATTCAATGACACCTAAACTTTGGGGTTCACAAAGACCCCACGCGACCGATCGCGTAGTTTTTTTGGCGCGACTAATCTAGGGTTAAGAACGGTCTCTACCTAGCGATAGTGGGCACTCGGGCAGGCAAGGTTAATAATGGCCAAATTCCTCTATTGACTCAAACCCCACTCAAGGAATTACAAACACCGTAGTACAGTAATAGATTAAACCCGGCTCGTAATTGGATTTGTACTTACCTAATCTAGTTGAGTACCTGTTTCTAACTAGGTAAACCTTTGCTACCCTGGTACCGTCGGTACCGGGTACGTTTATTTAGAGGTATGGAGGAAGCAGTAATTATTTCCTGCTCTCTTGGTAACGTTTGTGATACAGCAGTTTAGATGATTTGTTTTGTCAGTGCTTAGCTTACGCTGTTCATTTCTGTTATCCTAGTACAATAGAATTATAATGATATCTAAGGTATCATTTCTAGGTAATTTTGAAAGACGTAAATGGCAGACCCAACAAATTATTAAGAAACGCGACTGAGACATGAAATCTGAGTTCGTAGTGAATCGATCCATTGCTAAAATAAGATAATAGTACCATCAGCAGCACGTCGATTTTTCCATTTAAGGGATAAGCTAAGTATAGATAGTCAAAAGCTTGGAAGAACGCTGGACTATTATCGGGACGGAAAATCGCGTTGCTCGAAGGTCAAAAGTATTCTGTCTGAGTATCAAACAAATTACTTTTTGATAAAATATGCTTAATTCAAAATATTAATCAAGCTCTGTCATTGCAAATTAAAATAAAATAAAATTATCGTCTAGCTCTACTGCCTATTAAGAGGCTACTATACCGAGCTCAAAGTTCGTGAGCTGTCAGTTGATAAAAAGATTTCTATCTCATTTATGCATCCCACCCATCCCACAGCCATAAAAGAGACAGTTATAGTTCGCTACCGGAAAATTTGCGTTCTGGGTTTACCAGGTTCCCCGTTCGAAATCGCCACCAAATTTGTTGATAGTGGCATTATTTTGTTGCCAATAAAATATTCTATGCCCGTATCATTTGTTTTGCTGAAATTCTTGTCATATTTGGAAGATACCGAGGCGTAAACTTGGTGATAATTTTAGAGCATTTTGCCACGGCCATATCTTTTTTTAAATGCATTATTACAACCAGTAAAAGAATATGGAGCATAGATCTAGTCCAGAAGAGTTACCGTGCCAAAAATTGAGTCGATCGGTTGCGAATTGGCAGAGGGATACGTTGAAAGCGTTTGTATGAAAAATAATGACTATAGATCCCTCTTAAGGTCTCTTTCAAAATGTCTAATTAATTAGACAAAAAATATTATGTAGAATTACATTAATTAATGTTCAGCTAATTCTAAATGAATTCGAATTTATTATAAGATTTAATACAACTTTCAGCTAAATAATTTTGCTGGAAATCCTAATTAAATTCCTAATTAGTAAATTTATTTATTACTGGCTTTGAAGTAATAACTAAGGTTATGTTCATTAATTTTATTCACTAAGTGTGAGATGACTAGTTAATCTCGATAATTCTAAAGATGTTAATTGTTTAGGTTTAGTTTCTAGGTAAATAATTTATTTAAGGTGAATAAAATACACTAAACTAATACGCCTCACATGAAAAGAAAATTCTTTTTATGTATAACCCTTCTTCTTTTCATGTGCAGCACCTAGTCGTCCAACGACCCGGTGAACCCTGTTGTCAGAGTTTTCCAACCGCCTGCTGACTTGATGTCCTCTATTTTATGGTGATCTTCATCACTAGTTTTGAATAAGTCATGATTTTGTCTTATTCATCACTTTGAGTATTCGCAGATAGCGCCGAAATATTCCATCTTCAATAAGTTTCCAAAGTTAAATATCCTCCAATCTCAAAAAGCTTCGCTTAATATTCGAGATTGGCCGTATTTCCATTTATAATCCCAAATCACTCGAACGAAACCCCTAATAAATTCTTGTCTACAAACTTTCCCAACTTGAAGGCGTCTTATTTTCAATACAATTTAGTAGTTGCGAGCGCAAATGAACTCTAAAATTGTTGGAAATTTATGAAGGTAATTAAATTATTTACAGCCAGTTGTTGTAACGTTTCCTTTGGAAGGGAAAGGGGAAGCGGGAAGTGTGTTTTAATATGTATTAGGTAACGGAGAGAATTTAATGTAAGTAATAGTTACTTACTTACCTTGTATGGGCCGTGCGACATTTGAGAAGGCTGGTTGTGCTGGTAATTTGCATTGGGTAGATGTAGATAGCGATTGCGAACCAAGTTCCGGCTTTGTAGGCCTTTATTGCTGGAAGAAAGAGAGGTAAATAATTCCTTTGTATTGCCCTACATCATAGATATTTTTAATAATAATAATTTGGCCCGTGCAAGGTTTACCTCTCCGGAGAGTCTTATAAAATATAAGAATACATATAATAATAATAAGACATTTATTATTCAACGGACGATAGTAAGCTTAAAATGAGCCTAAAGTTGTGGTGAGAAAAAGACAGACAGACAGTCACCAAAGTGATAGGTGCATGGCAGTTTTATTTCTACACAGACCGACGATCATTCTGCCTGCTAGATTAAATAGGTCAGTTAGCTTGTCCTGTCAATAAAACAGTTTGATAGCCCAACGGAGTGACTGGCACCGTACTATTAGCATCAGTTCAACCTCTCCTTTCAAGGCTTCAATTTAAATGGTTATTCTAAATAACTTAAGGAAAAACCAGTATACGTTGATCTCTTAAATGGTTAGGTTGAAGGGTTGCTGATAGTTCCTATCGGTCGTAAAATAGACAGAATGTGATTTTACGACCTCACGTAGGTATGTACGACCCTTCTGACCTCCATAACCTTTCTGCACATCTTTGCCGATTTGTGCTGATTGTAAGTTTTAGTCCCCATGAATCTGTGACTTACCTATGCATATTTATCATTACAGTAGGTATGTATGCATACCCATGTATATCACACAAATATAGCTTACTTCCGATTTAATATCCTTCCTTACTTTGGAGCGGGTAGCAGTTCAAGTTAGCAACTACCAACTATGTTGAACATGATAGTTTTACACAAGTTAGAATCGAATAAGTAAATTGATAATCAAATAGGTACTTTGAATTCGGTTACGATTACCTTAACCTTACTTAAAGAGCCACAACAGTTCACTACTGATCATGGGCCTCCCCTTATCGGGTGTATTGCCATTCTCACCACGCTTGGCAGGCGGATTGCCTAGTTGCTTCCCATCATCATCATCATCTTCCTGCCTTTATCCCAATTAGTTGGGGTCGGCGCAACATGTTTTGTATGAACACAAAATCATGTAGCAAAAGGATTTGGCTTAATTTAACGACCGGCCGCCTGTCTGACGTCAACCCTCTTTGGGAATGCTATCGTAGGTGGTATTACCACCACCATACGGTTGACCATGGTCGGCAGATATTGTAGCCAAGGTCATAAACTCTACGTCGCCTTTTACGAAACACCCTGAGTAGATTAGGGGTGGCTGAATTGTTAGCCGCTACCACTCGGCATTCCCTGGATAATTATCCCATAGTCGCTTCTTACGATATCCATATTATGTAGAATTGTGGTGATGCTATTATAACCCGGCATCACACTGCCAAAATATTAATTCGCTAAAAACCTGGAATATCGGTTTTCGTGATTGATAATTTCGTTTATGACATTAATTAAGAGTGAATTTGGTTATCACGTCGCACGATAGGCGTAAAATTGAATTTGAAAGTGCTATTCGGAATCAAACCCGGATGATTGCTCCAATTATCATCGGAAATCATAAATCATCACAGTTAATTAGCTAATCATTACTCACCGAATTCACTTCAAGTATACAAATTTTAGGCCTTAAATGTCAATCAATTAGTTCCTGTTACTAAAGACAATTAATTATACTGTGCTTAAGATCAAATTGTTGAAAAAGGCTGGGGATGAAAAAATGACATCCGATTAACCTCTCACTTTTTTATAGGCGGTTAAAGTGTTTCTAGTACTTAAAATTATACATCAGCATGACTAATAGAAGTAATTTGATCTGATCTGATGAGTAAGTCTATATTTTTAAAATAAATTTATAGAGAATCGGCTCTATCGCACCATTCATTTACTTTGCGTGTGTCGGTTCCTTTGAATTGGTAACCTAGCGTACAAAGTTTATAATCTGCTGTTGGCTGGAACAGACTGCTTAAACTGCGAATCGCGTGCGACGTCACACGACATCCTCAACACTGTATCCGCTGACTTTTAACACGTTTTGCTACGCCGTAGGGGTGGGCTACGGGGTGCCTACGGTGACACAAAAGGTCTTCGTAGAATTGGTAATCTGTGGAACAAACTTAGTTCATAGTCTGTTGGCTGGAACTGACTGCTTAAACTGTGAATCGCGTGCAACGTCACACGACATCCTCAACACTGTATCCGCTGACTTTTAACACGTTTTGCTACGCCGTAGCGATTGGCTAGCGCCTACGGTGAAACAAGGTCGAATGTAGGGGTGGTGTATCGAATTGTCAACGTGAACATCAAAAGTCACGAGCACATGGCCTTCCCAGTATTGCCACCACGCTAGGCAAGGGTATTTGCTATAGTCGAATTTCTAATTCAATTCACTAAACTGATGTTTGGTGGGTGGCCGCTTTTTTAGGAAAAATAAATAGTGATGTGCTAAAAAGATTAAATTCAATCACTCATCTAGTGACACAGTTCATAGTTATTAAATCACTAAGTGTATTTGGTTACAATTTTAGTAGAATAATTTTAAGGACGTGTTCTTCTCACAAAACTGAATAAGATTTAATATAAATTTTTCGTCAAAATACGAAAATTAAAAAATTGTGTCTCCCGTACTAAGTGACACACTTTTAAACATTTTTATATGAGGAGTTTAAAAATTTAGTAGGAAATTAATAAATAAATGTAAGTGACCTGACTATGAGGTTTGAATGAATCAGCTCACCTGAACTTAAAAATCGAACTGAAGTTAGTCACTAGTGATATGGAGTTGGTATCATTACTTTGTCAGCATCTGTCATTTCAGTGAATAAAATTAAAAATTCGACTTTAGTTGAATTTATCCCTTGGTTGCTTTTACGACATCCTCAGGTACATTTAGGTGACGCTATTCCAAGCCGGCATCATAATTATATCGGATCATTTTTATTGATAAAATTATCTTTATATGCCTTTTAATAGGCAATATAGAATACCCATCCATAGTACTTACATCATATTTCCTATTCGATTTTTTTTAGAACTAGATATGGCTAACTAAGGATCGTGCATAGATGCTAAGACGTATCCGATTTAGGCCTTTCCAAAATCGGATACGTCTTAGCATCTATGCACGATCCTTAGTTAGCCATATCTAGTTTTTCCCAACCATTTTTCCAAGACTATTCATGTGAGGTTACAAGCAAAATTAATTACAACTAAGACAATAGTCACGGCAGCTAAAGTGTTATTAAACTGGAATTGCAGGAACGCAAGCAACAGTATTATATTAATTTCGTAACATGCAAATTAGTCTTGTTTACAACAGCACTGCTCGTTAAGTATATATGAAGTTTATAGCTGCTAATTAACTTCTTAATGGTTGTTCATATTTTTTAGGAAATTTGTTTGTTGTGATGCGTTCTTTATATAAAGCTATAAAGATGTAGATATGTTATATATACAAAACAAATTTCTCGTTATATTCTATGTTGATTAGAAGTCCTATCCTGTCCTTGCAATATAGGTTTTCTAACAATTTCTTTCACTTCTGAGATTTCGATTGCTTCCACTTTTGTGATTTTTTGCGTCCTACGCGGCGACCGTGCTAGACAAACTTTCACGCCCGAGCTTTTTCAAAGCTCGAATTCCCTCGTCCGTCTAATACACTTACCGGCACTTGGTTGGAAAACCAACAAGGATGACTTATGAACCCGACGGGCGCATTGGCAGACGGGGCTGGCCGCGAGCCCAGATACTGTATCGCTCGGACGCACCACCATTGTACTCAAATTGATGCTCATGTTAACAAAATGGCCCCGTCGCACGCTTCAACTGCTGCCCATCCGCATATTTTGGCAGCCCCTAAAATTAGGGTTGCCAGGTCCTCATACGTAAAAGCCGGGCTTCCCTGCGAATTTAGCCCAGTATTTAGGTAAAACAGCCAGACACCTTACACCAAGCATTTTTAGTCCTAACATTAGGACACCTAGCATATTTAAGGATTTTCGGTCTTAATACACTTACCAGCACTTTGTTGGGAAACCAACAAGGATGACTTATGAACCCGACGGCGCATTGGCAGACGGGGCTGGCCGCGAACCCAGATACTGTATCGCTCGGACGCACCACCATTGTACTCAAATTGATGCTCATGTTAACAAAATGGCCCCGTCGCACGCTTCAACGTCGCACGCCAATACCTAATTTCGGGCTGCCTGCGAATCTGCACTAACAATTAGGTAAAAAGCCAGACCTTGCAATTTTAAAGTATTCATAGTAAAACTAAGCGTTGTAGCTGTAGCTGGACGCCTTACATTTTTAAGATTTTAGGTCTTAATGTAAAAAAAATGTAAAACCTAGCAAGGACAGGGGCGACAGCGATCGCGCTCGGCCAATGCTCGTTCGTTCGCAATTTAGTCTGGACTCGCGCAAATGGCACGAATTTTAAAATATAAAAAGCCTAACATAAGCCGGACAGGCCGGACGCCGCTTATTTTGCAGGCAATCAAATATATTTATCCGGACGCCTGGCAACCCTACCTGAAATTAACCCTGCAATTTCAACGATCACATTCTAAAACGCGCGTAGTTTGAATACCTGGAACTTTAAAAGGTTTCCACTTTGTAATAGAATGTGATATTAATAATAAATTGTTCCAAAGCACGTCTAGTCTATAGAAACTTGGGAAAGAATTTAATTATTTTCTCTTGCTGCTCCGCTTGTCTCGAGCTGTAGTTTGCAACATCTTGTAATATGTTAGACAAGCTGCACTTCGTATCTAGAATGTTTATCAAGCGAACTTGTACCAACTCGGCTCGGTCTAGTTTCGATTGCGGTTTTAATCCAATACTCTCAGTTCCTCGTTCACAAACTGCTCTTGACGTTGACGTGATGTAAATACAACTCATGTTAGCAGACAATGCTAATTTCAGCTGAATTTGGCATTCGAAAATAGAGTTTGTAAACGTGATGAAAGGACCAAATGTTAATTGAAATGAAATCCGTTTCAGCTGCCGCTGTATTCATATCGAGAGCGCCAGATATTTTGAATTTTCGTAAAGATCCCGTTCCTTTCATGTTTTCGTAATCCCGTTTCTACATATGCGCTGATGTGATGATGTTATTTCATCTGCCGCGTGAAACTGATTAAAGCTAGCATTTAACTTAATGGTGCAGTCGTAACTCCAACTGAACCCTCTATTAAAGCCGATTTGATCGCTTCTCGTTCACAACTCGATTACATTGTCGAGTGCATTTCAGTCGAGTTTCCTTTTATTTAGCTTCCTCTCGTTGGAGATTGAAAAGTACGAACATGTTGATTTACGGTTTTTCGCTGTTTATCGATATTTTATACAGTTGTAAAAGTTTTAGTGATGTTTTTGTAGCTCATTGGGCCGCGACTGTGAACAGGCGTTTTTCCGTTTACGATGTTATTTATGCTTCGTTTGCTTTCCGATTAAATTCGTCAACTGTTGTTATTGCTTGTTATGTGTGGCGCGAGCTTTCGCCGGACGCAGGAGCTATTTACTCTCATCATTGTATACGAACACGGTCGTTACAAATAAATTTGTTTATTTAGATCCTATCCATACGTAATTTGTTTACGTTACACGAATTTATGTGTTTCCAAAGATCTAATCTGTTGACGTAAATCTCGTATTGAAAGCTAAAATATGGGTATTGGAAATGGTGAATGCGGAGCTTATACTCCCATAAATTATTGCTCAGTTCAAACGTATTTATAAAAGTGTGTTGTTTCGTTCCAGGTACGTATGTTGGCGAAATTGCAATTGGCGAGAAAAGCAGTCGTGTGGCGTCTCGGCTTCTTTAGGTACGGTAAAGTCCCGGAATTTAAGTTGTCACCGCGGGTCGGCGTTCAATTTCGTCGCGGCCAATTCCGGCGGGCGACGTCGAATAAAAAGTCGGCGAGTGCAATAAGTGGCGCCATCAACGTCGCGTTAGTGCCAACACAATAAAATAGAAAGTCGATTGGTTCGGGGGAAAAAGTCGAGCAAGAAAGCTTCGGTCATCTCGCCCCGACGACTGGTCCAGTGGTGGGTAACCTAATGAAATATATGTGGGAATGCTGTGGGTATAGGAACATGCCAGAAATAGGTACTTAAAGACTTAGGTTAGGTTGCTAGCATGTTTATGCACTAAATGATAGCTAAAAATTTTAGTTGTATATTTAGGTTTTTAATTAACCCTACGTTTCGGACACTTTCCAGTGCACGTGGTAAAAAAATGTTTCAAGGAGTAAACTAGCACTTCATACTCATGTTTCCATACGAAACATAACTTTCATCAAAGTATTCTTTGATCTAGTCATTCAATTTCATGGACTATTTGGCCCCAGCCTTAAATAAATTGTCAATTTTATTTCATTTTATATTTTATTGGAGTAACCGCACACATTTTTTAAACAAATTACAAATACTAGGTCTTTTATAGAGCTAAAGACGATGACGGAACACCTTACAACTATATTTTCAGTCGTTTTTTAAATAATTCGTTTTTAAATTAGGTTGCCGCTAAAAGGTTTGCTATTCCTGCCGTTCGTAGCTTTTACACGATTCAAAGTAACTCATCGCTCACTCAGTCGGATAAACCCAGATTTCTTTTAAAATATAAAAACGTTAACGAGATGTACCCTGGAGTAGTACCTAGTATAGTACCTACCTAATACCTATTTATGGTCTAGTGATTTTTTGGTCTCAGGATCTGAAAGTCTCTGTTCAGGGGACACAAAGTTGATAATTGTAAGTTTATCACATTGAGAATTATTGTAAAGTTTTGAGAAATTGTTCTCACTTCGGGTACAATGAAGGCCATATGATGGTCCAGAAGAAAGACTGCAGTCCTTATATGACCATGTCATAGGTCTACTACTAGTACCAACTTGTAGTAAAGTCAAACGTGCCGCAGTCTTTTTTCCGAGTTAGAAGTAGGTACACGCGCGATCTGATGGAATTTGGGATATGAGAAGCCGGAGGGGCGCAGCCCCCGCGTCACTAACTTGGTCATTTGTGACTAGCACATGCCCCAAAGCTGCTATCAGATCGTAGCGTACTGTTTATCACTTAAGTATCTACCCACCAACATTATTAATACCTATGTACCAAATTAACGTTACACCTAACTACTAAGAAAAATACAGGTATTTTAGAAACTCGTTCAAGAACATTTTCCCAGAAAAAGGTTGGCAACTCCTAGCTTTTACCTTACACGAGTCGAAGCAACTCATTGCTCACTCACTCGAATATGAACCTAGAAATCTCTTTGAAAACTATAAAATATTAATACAAGTACTACGAGGATGGCATGAAAGCAAATTAAGTTTTTTTTAAAGAAGAACCGTCTTGTAGCTTCTGTGTTTAAAGGTTTACTTTTAACTTCATAAGAAAACTGGATAGTGGATTGAATCCCCACACACCTAGGTATATTTTGTGTACCTGCCTTTTATAATTTATTCATTCGCGCATTAATATGTTTAGGAAGATTTTTTAAATTTTACTAGCTTTTGAACTTACTAAGTCAACTTCAGGAGTACTGATGTGAATTGTGATGATAACTACCTGAAATGAACCATGTCATTGCTTAAATACTCTAAAGCACTTTGAATTTTGTACTATCATTGTCAGCACAGCAACCCAACCTAAATGTGTACCGTTTTTTTAAACAAATATCAAAAAAATCCCGCATAAAGAGGTAGGTTGATATGCTGGCGATTGTACATCTCAGTATAGACTACTTTGCACAACACAGTATTGCAGACGTATCTTGGGAGTCTTTTCTTTTTCCAACGGTAAAAGTTTTCTAGTTTGTATCGCGAGACAAAAGTTATTTTCTTGTAGTTGTTGTGAAAGGTACAATCGGTCTGCAGCAAACATCTAAAATTATCCATTCCAGGAGGTCCAACTATTCTGGTCGTTCAAAGAAATTGTACAGATAACCAGTATAATGCGGTCCTTTATAGATAACTTATAGTGCTGCAGATAGTACCTAATTCCACGACGAAGGATCGATGCAATCGTTGCATTAAAATGTCAGCGTTCCTGTCGTGTCAAAGGTAATGAAATGTCAAAGCTAAAAGCAAAATGTCTTTGATACTGGCTACGCTTAGATTGAGAATTGCCTTGCTGCACTTGGTACATCCCGCACTATCCAAAGACACCGTCAAAAAATGCGTCAAGGTTTGTATAACCCGTTTATTTTAGATGCGTCCTTTAAGCACAAATTAGGAAAACGGCGCGCCTTTAAGCTATGAATTTTAACAGCTCGAGGAGCATTTTTTAAAACGTTACTTTTGTTTCTTGTGTGTCATGCTGAGCCATGAGTAGTTTTCATTCCCGCGCAGCGAAGTAATGCCAAATCCAAGGATACTAGGTAATATTGTTTTCTAACCAAACAAAGAATATTTATTACAATTTTGTTTCCAAATTGAATAATTCTCATTTCTGGAACAAGTTAGGTTTCGTTTTGTCATAAGCTTATTTCTAACTAGCGGCCGGCTCAGCGTTGCACGGTTGCACGTTTCAAAACCACATGCAATCTCTAGGTATCTATGGCTTAAATCCTCTTTGCGTAGCCTATTTTGAACAGGCGACTATGCCTATCAATACCAGCCACCTACCAGCAAACTGCTCAAAATAGGCTCACAAATTCGTAATACTGGAAATTGCTAGACGTGTTGAAAGGATTTTGCTGACTCAATCACTCTACTCTCTCTTTACCTCCATTCTCATGGAAGCTGGTCAAATGAATCTGACATGGCGAGTATTAAGTCCTTTTAATCCCCACGTATGAAACGGACCAAATTACTTAGCAAACAAATTTGCTCTAGAGCTTTCGAATAAATATGAATTTATTTACAAAACTCAGTGATTGAAAAATAATTTAACTCTTTCTGTTTCCATTTAAAATGATATTCATATTTTACTCCCGCTTAAAATGGGAGGTATAGTTGTAAAGTGGTTTTTCATATACATTAGTTTGACCAGTAACGTTAATGCAACTCACTTTCATTTTATTTAAAATATACAAATGCAGATAATCTTTTAGGTTTTTTTACGAAGAATCTTTGCTACATGGTTACTTTTTCTTTCACTAAGTGGCTACCTACTTGTTAGGAGATCATATGTCGGGTCTTTTAATTATTTTGAACGCGAAATCTTACTCGCTTGTAGAATGTAGTCGGTTCACTTTCACTGGCGCTGATGCCTCGACTTGTTTTTTGAACACTTTTGTTTTCGTATTATCTGGTTTTGGCTGCTGTTTCTTTTCTTAGGCTGCTCTTCCACTAAAGCTCTTTAAGTAACATGTGTCGGAAGAGGGTGTGTAGCTGTGCTGTGAAATGTGTGGGGGTTTCTACCAGACATGTGCGATGAAAATGTGTCTTCCTCTCGCAACATATCCCTTGCATACATTTGTCGATTGTTTAGTGTACACAAAAACCTCATGTCGCTAAGCCCTATGCCACCAAAGCTGTGGCAATTGAGGCTAGGAAAGAAAAGTGATCCTATTGGTGGATTATTTCTTCGTACGCTGCTTCGCCCCTTAGTTCTGGTGGAAGAGTAGCCTTATCTCTCGATATTGTTTTTGAAATCTCAAAGCATCGCGTCACCGTGACTAGGTCAAAAGTTTTAGTCGAAAGTATGTTTTTGTTCTCTGATTTGCATGTTTGGCACATTTCCTGCCTATTGTCGGCATTGTTGCCGTCAATGTCTGTCAGTTTCTTAACGAGCTATTGAATTGATACTCGGCGGATCACGCTCGCAGTCAAGTCGTCGTGATTAGTGTTGCCAGGTCAGACGAAGGTTTGTTAAAATTAGACTACAGATACAAAATGCTGGTAATTGGCCTAAAAAGTTGACCCCACGGCAGATTCCAATCTGAATTTGATGATAATGTGTAAGATAGCTAATATTTTGTATGTTTACGCACACATTGGTCAAATTAAAGAAACAAAGAATATGTCTACTACAGCTGGGATTTACCGACAGTTGTGCCCCGTCCGCAGTCGAAGAGTTTTGAGTTTTATTAATTTATTATTGATTACACATGGCAACCCTTTCAATAAGGAATGATGGTATTAATATTCTAATTGGCAGCACAAGGCAGGAGCGTGACTTGGCCTACGGTTCCCTGCATTTGAGACCGGTCACGAGTCTACTCTATAGCTATAGCCTTCACGTGACGCCGGCTTTATAGTTTTTAGATCGCTCACAATTTGGTCCACTTATTTTATAGTTTTATTTTAACGACTTACTTATTTAGCCAAGCTTAGTAGTCACAGCTGACGAGCTGGCGTTTGTGATTTTTATTTGTTGAACTCCGGAAGAAGACTGTCGTGATCGGAAGCTGGTGTAAATAATATTCTAAACTTCAAAGCAATCGTCATCAACAGACCTAGGTAAGACCTTAAATATTACACTTAGGTAGATATTATGTCGGTTTTAGGAAGGTACAGTGATAGTAATAAGTGGATATAGGCACGCTGAAGTTATGCACTTTTAAAATCGTTTACACGTTGCGTTTACATCTTAAACACACACATGCAAAACAATGCGCGCTCCTCGATACTCACTCTTAATACAACCGCTTTAAATTCAAAACCACAGAACAATTGCTACAATAACCGGTGAAGTTAATGATATATGTCGCAGCGATGTTAATCAAACCAGGTTTTTGACCAAAAACCAAAGACCAGTAGATAACAAAGGTAAAATTCAATTTTATCATAAAAATTAATTTGTTTTAGGATTTTGATCGAAAATCTATAACAATATAGTTTTCCGATCATGAACCTGAAGTAGTTTAGGATTAAATATGGTAAAGTTATTGCCAAAAACATTAATATAATGTAGTCTTTGATTAAGAACTTGATTTGGTTTAGGATTATGATAAAAAAATTGGCAAAACTTACGTTAAAATTTTGTTATCTCAAGCACCTAGCTTTTTGGACAAAAACCTAGTTTTATCAGAAACTACGACATAGAATGATGCTGAACGCTGCACAATGCTGCCCATTCCCTGGATTCGGCCCTTGGATACCCTCGGGTAGAAATAAAGTGATGCTATTTTAAGCCGTGAAAGTAACAATACTTAAAATGTTTAAAGAAAGCTTAAAAATCCTCAGAGGTCATTATTTTATATAGTGAAAGGTCAAGGTGGAAAATTTCACATAACACGTGTCTTTAGTTTAATTACGATAAAAATACTTAAAGAAAAAAAGTTCAAATAAAAAAGAATCGACCCATGAGGATACGAACCATGACATGCCTGATTGGTAGGCCACTGTCTTTACCAATACGCCATCCGAACATTTAACACGGAATGCGAAATTTTGTTACCCATTTCACTATTAGTCATTATTGGAACGTGCTTGATTAGTCATCTTATTCTTTTGCTACAATTGGTTTACTACGCGCTTCTTTGTATGTGTGAGTGGAGTTTGGCTTCAAACGACTTTAGAATTAAAGCTCATGTGCATGTCTCTGTAAAGTCTATATGGAATTTTGTAAATGTCTGTACATACATACATATGTTTACTACACACTCAAGGACTAACCCTTTTCCCGTGCGATGCTGAAATGGCTTAATTTTTACGGAAAATGAATGCAGAGAACACTCCAATTATATTTATAACAATGACATTTTACGAGCTACACTACACAGGTAAGGATAATACGAAATACAATAACCAACCGTGTTCAAATAACCCTCCGAGCAGTGTTCGAATGTCGAATAAATAGATCCATTTAGATACGTCCTCGGAGGGTGATACGTTCCGTTTATTGAAACGTGAATATTCTGAGTAGGATATCACACAATAGTGTCAGGTTGCCGAGCTGACACCTTGTTAGAAAGGTCGTCCTTTTGAGCCCACGCCCATTGTCCTGCGAGGGTCGGCTCAGTTTCAAACACACTTCATCTCGAGACAAGACAAATAAGGACCCTAATTGAAATTTCTACAAAGTGGGCCGGCATTTTTTCTGAATTAATTACGTTTTCGAAACACTAACGTCTCCAGAAGACTCTTTTTAGACGTCCAAAGCAATTTGTGTTCATTTGGACGTGAAACGAAATTGGGCTCGGGAATCTCGGAAAAATCTTGAAGTTGCTAAGTAACTGGAAATATATTTCTTTATTGCGTAACAAGATTTGCAATTTACATTGTATCCGCAAAGTTGAAGATGTTTTAATCACGACATAAGTGCGTAACGTTTTTCTTGTGTTTTTACGATCCATTTTGAGTTTGTGGGAACAGGGCCGGTTTTATTGAGGTCGTATAGTTAGAACGTCTTGCATGCATCAAGGGGATCTCGAGATGGTTCTAAAGCACGTCCGGATCTCGAGCTATAACTCACGGCCAGACGCTTTGATCGTCAATCGGTCACTGTCAATTTGACCACCGATTTTGCGATCTACACACCCGCAGAAATGGTTACGATTTCTCATACAGAAATACTATTAGACCGGGAACATTTTTCTTTTAAAGTGGCATGGTGTTTTGTTCAAAGTTTGCGATTTAATTTGAAGGCAGGTCGCAGGTGGCGTCGTGATCGTGAGTTGGATACTAAGCAAGTGCGTTGCGTTATTGGGCAACAAAATGAATTGGAGGTATTTGTTAGTTGCGCTAATCCTATGAAAGGTGAACGTTCAGTTTCGAAAAGTCCTCTCGCCCTTTATTTATCTGGACGCCATGGCGCCATCACTATTAATAATTTCTTCGTAAACGTATTTTAAAAGCTCGTGAAGTGATCGATCGCGTCTTCACTCACGCGTTAGAATCAACACGTGAAAACATCTGCCAATAAAGATTTATCTGGTAATATGAGCTGATATATCCATCATCATTTATGTCCGCATATCGCTATCGGCCCGCATGTGTTGTTTATACACAAATTAAGTAATGAATTCATTTTTTCCCGACAGATATCATATCTCTGGTGTTGGCGTACGCCCGATGAATTACGAGTAAAATTAATTCGGACCGCGCCACCGAAATCCATCCAGCCTTTTGAATAATGCAAACAGTTTATTGGACCGAACGTATACGTTATGCATTTCATATGATATTGTTTTAAATTGCTCCCGTATCTCCTCTAACACAATTGATTTTTACCTCGTAGTTGTGCGAGGTTAGATACTTTCACAGTTTTTAAATATTCTGGTCAGATCCGTTTTTGCAGTCGATTTACGGCTGCCGAGCCATTTAATCTTGGTCATGAATAAATGTGATTTGTGTGGCATTTTTTATTGCATTAGCGGCGAGTGGGGTGGCTGGGTGTTGGGTGCGCTACATTGCTCTCGGTATAAATCCGTCTGAATTAGTTCTAGCACAAAGCGAGGACATTACTGCAAAGTCCTTGTGCTAAATCAAGCGCTCTCGAGGCAGCGACGGCTATAAATGCACAATGTTCAGCCGCTGCTAAATCGACCCCAGATTAGGAACTGTTTCTAACCGACGACAAAAACGGAGGAGGTTCTCAGTTCGTCGTGAACTTTTTAAAAGCTTCTCGTTAAACTGACAGGCCGCGATGCCATTAGTTACTCTAGCAACACTAGTGAACTCTCGTGTTTGAATGATAGGCCTTAATGTAATGACTTAGTTCGTTCGCTATTTTGCAACTGGATGGATGCCTGCCTGCCAAGTGAGAGGCTGCTGCAATTTCATTTCTTTTTACGCTACAGTGAATTTCAAATTTTGAAAATAATTACTTAAGCCCGATGTGTATTGTTTGAACAGACTGAAGCAAAACCAACACCTAGTGTTTTTTACACGTAGTATATGAATGCTGGCTCAATTATTCCTAAAGTAGACCGCCTACTTTTACTACCCGCATGGCTGCATAATCTGAATACGGTTTTTCCCGTGTCATGTCAATACCCATATGAGATACGCACATAAAATAGCATTATACAACGCGGCCTGGTTTCCGAAATGCGTCACCGCGAACAGCAAAACGAGATGGCACCAAAATGCTAAATATTTTTTCTACATGCAATTTTTTTTTGCCACTGCAATTTGACCTATGGATTGCAGATGAATATGATATACGAATGTGCTCGGGCTTTTATTTGTGATGTGAATTTTTGCACCGGTTTCGACGGTTGACTGTCGTGTCCGTAATCGAATTTTTGTTATTTATTTATTACGAGAGCTAACTGTAACAGACACATAAAATACTAGGGATTCAACTTTTGTTTCATTGGAAACGAAAATATTATTATTCATTGTGATAAAGATTAGACTACCCTCTGTTCTAAATAGTTGAAGTTTTAATCTTATGATTGTTAGAGTCTACAAAGTTGAAATTATCAATTTGCGTTCGAGACTTTTCAAGAGATTATAGGTCTCAGACGTTTAAAAGGCATTATCTATCTTCAAACGTCTTAAGAACTAGGTGATGTTTAGTTTTCATTATTCAACTAACTATGAATGATTTATAAAGTGTTGTTTTCTTCTGAAACTTAGTAACAAATAACGGCTGGTTGCATTAACCTAAATAGAAAAATTTGAAAATTGTTTTTATTCGGTCGTTTCAAGCATACCGATTACATATTATTCTATCTAGTTACAAAACGGTGTTAAACGTTGATAATGTAAAGCGGTTTTATGTTGTATATTTTTAGACGAAGTATAAACCCCGTGAGCCCATTTCGGAATATCTCTGGTAGTACGCGAACGAGTTCATGACCATCACTAAATAATCACTCACGTCATGACACGATTCATTTACCTAAACAAATATTTAACACCACATGAAACCAGCCCAACCACAGCTATTATTGGGCACGGGAAATCAAAAATGCGTTTTCCAATTTTCAGCTTAAATGTAATCGAACCCACACTTCAGCTAGTTTACCAATTCACCAACTGCGGAGAGTTAGCAATTACCGAAATTGCCAGTAGGTTGGTAAAACTTGCATGCGAATTGAGTGCGAAGCGATGCGTAAAATCGATTCGGTAGGTAGCTTTTAAATACGGACTTTGAAACCTTTCAAAACCCGACCGAAAGCCTTTTAACGAGGTTATATTTAGTCTCAAATACTTTAAGTGAATTACAGACTGGAATATCAGAGCCGATAATAAACCTTTTGAAACCAATCACCTATTTGAAATTAAGCCCTATGCGAACCTGAGCGGAACGGCCGCGGTACGTGGGTACGCGGTATTCTAATTGGTAGAAATTGACAATCGGTTCCGCTCAGGTTTGCATGGGGCTTTACTAATTTACCTACTCCACGGTTAAGATTAGACTAAAATCTTAATACTTAGATGGATCGGATGATTTCAAGAAGGTCTCTAGTAGTAACTGAATGGTGAAAACGGAAGTTTGTGCCCCATGGAGATAGGTACTACACTGCGGGATTCCTTAGTACAGGAGTGGACTCAGTTTGTGTTTTATTCTTTGCTCATTAAGTATTTAAATATGCTTTTAGAAAATATTGAAATGAATAAATCTTGAAAACATTCAATCTCCATTGCGAAGTAATGAAATGAATTCGATAAAAATGTTCAAATATTAGTATTGAAGGCTACAGATTTTATTGAAAGACTTTAGGTTTTTCTTGATTGTGCCAATATGTACTGCTAATGTGTTAGTTCTAAAAATCCATTGCTTACTTTGTTCCCTGGTGATTTCTATTTCTTAAAGCTCTATAGCATGTAGCCTTCTAAGAATTGTGAAAGATATTTTGTTTGCAAAATTTCAAAAGTGTTTATGTGTACGATCTTCCTCGTAAATCTGAAAACTAATGGATTTCAATTGTTCTTTTTTTGAGTGTTAGAATGTTTTGACTGCTGCAAGTCGTCTATGTCATGGACTGTTTTCAATGTTTTTTTGCGTGGTAGGAATGGTCAGACTTGCAAGACTTCATCACAATCCATTGAGTGTTTTCCCATTAACGTAATTTTTTGTTCTCTGGTGATTTTCATGTATAGCTAAGTAGAAAGAAGACTCCAGGGTTTTCAATCAGATTGCAGACAGACATTAAGCTATCTCCATTTTGTGAAGAATTCACCTAGCGATACCTTTACTTGTATAGTCTTCACATCTTGAGGTCATTGTACGAAAATTTTAAATTGAAATTGTTTGTTGGATCAAAGCATGTCTAGGACTTTGCACATCTAAAAGTAAGTATCGAAGATCTGTTATTTGCTGAAGAATAGCGATCATTGAAACCATCTTAACTTTACATAAGTTTTTCAAAGCAGAACTTATAAGTTAGTTCATATTTGAATTGGTTGAAGTGTTATTTCTGTAAGATATAAAGTAAAGAGTCATGGGATTAACTGGGTACATAATGGTGCTGCTCATAAGTTGACCCTAGCATGTTTTAAAACAAATCTTACAGGTCTAATATAAACTGCAAATATTTCTTCTAACTATGAATGAGTTAAAAATGATTCATTTTCAAAATACTCACTAACATGATTCATTTAAAATTTAACCCTACTCATAACCCAGCTAAATAAACTGAAACTACATCAAACTGAGCGCACCAATAACCGTAAAAATTAACCCTTAAAACTGCGAATCCTTTACTGTTCAAATTAAACAAATTGGTCTTTAGCAAACAACGTTGCAGGGTTTAAAATACGGTTCGGGGTCGGTAAACCTAATTTATACTAAAGCATTAAATTATGCAATGAATTCTCGGTTGAAATTTGCTGGGCGCCAGTGGAAATGGTCCGTGGTCCCGTGAAGGATACACCTGTCCAGGGACGCAAAGCCACAAGAACAAGTGTTTTTTGTATTTCGTTTTTAAATTGTGACTTTTCACTTGGATGTCTTGGCCAATCATCATAGCATATAATTTAATTTCAGTCCTATGACTCTTGGATGAGAAAAGACAGATACAGAGTCAAAGATAGATTGATCTCACACACAACTGTACTGTAAACTAAGGAATCAAGCGGCTTTACGGAAAAAGAAAATATATGCCCATCGATTCTTTCTATTTATTAGCAGTCGTAGAAACCTCTGTAGAATCTTAACTGTTTAAGAAATGAAGAATGTTTTAATGATTTAATGTGAATCGCGTTTTATTGAGTCGTTTATTCTGTTTATATCAAAAGCTTGTTTCAAGTATCCAATAGTTTTTTTATATAGGCTTTTTACCTCTAAATATAATTCACGTTCCTTAGTCACATTCACGTCTGATTTCACGTACAATAAACAACGTATTTCTACTACATTTATTAAAACAACATTCCCTACCGAAAACACGTTAATTCACAACATTCCAGCCATTTCCAGCTTACAATACAACCGCCATGAAACAAACAAACGCATTATTTGACTTTGAAATTCATAATCTAGTAATAGGAGAGAGGTCATTCGTCCCTAATATTTCATCATTTGAAATTCAAATACCAGGAATATTTGATGCCCAAATTCATTGCCATTTTATTTCGAAACGCTTTACGAGGGTTGGCAATAAAATACATATTGTAACCGACGCAGCAGACACCTCCGCAGACGTTTCGTTATCTCATATCTTGAGCGAAAAGAAATTTATTTCGCGGCTCTAGAAATGTAAATGGCGGACGCCCGCTCCGCGCTCCAAAGAAGATTGATAACACCGTCAAAAGAAAATTGTTGTATTTGCCTAAAAACTATGCGGGAAGCGGTTAGACGGTTATCCTTCATAGATTTCCATCAGTGCGGAAACGTCGGTGCTAAAGTATCGTGTACCAAATTGCCTCCGAGGAAGCTCGGGAAAAAAGGAAAATAAGGCGACATCGGGTCGGTCATTACGTTAATGCGAGACTAAACTTGATTGATGATCCCTGGCTCTGGGCCGAAATGTTGACCTGTGCCAGGGGTGGCGAAGCTAAGCATGCGAGAAAATCACTGCACGCCACCGCTTAAATTACGAATGAAATCGCTGGCAATTTCGCCCGTTTGTGAAACAGCCACAGTTTAAATAGTTTATCTGCGTCAACATCAACGGCCACAAAAGTCCGCTGCGGTACACGGGCTTCCCTCTATTAGGGGGTGATTTCCGTATTCATTATCACGCTTAGCAGGTGGATTTTAGAGCCTAGTGCAAGGTGTTGTATTCACAGGGAACGCTGCTGACAAAAGGCAGCCAAATGCGTTAGGGAACGCCCTGGATTTATTTCTTTGTAGCCTTTTACGACACCCAAAGATAGAACCTACGGAGTGATGCTGTCTTAAGTCGGCATTATAAAGTCTCCTCTTATTATCTATTTGCTTTGTACTGCTTTCTATTAGAGGTAAATTTGATTTTTTAATTATCAGTCTGGTTGTTCACTTAGGTAAATGTCAGTTCAGGATGCTGTTGATAGTACATCTTCAAGTACCTACAGCTGTGTTCGGTGTAACCAGTGGAGTGAGAAAAAGTGCAGGCCTTGCTTGAATATGCATAAACCTGTTCATAAAATTAAAAAGTGTGCTTTGGCACCAGAAGAGCGCAGTCTTACTAACCTAGTAAAATCCTGCACAGATAGGTATATACGAAGTACCTACAAGAAAAAGATCCAACAAACTTGAAGCAAACTTTCACAAACTTGAACTTATTTTTTGTGTATGTCGAAATAGAGAACGTATCATTAGCTATTTGCTCAAAGTACCTACCTGTTACATTACCTAAGGCGTAACATTTTGGAAAAAATAAGAAACGTGTAAAACTTTCAGAGTTAGAGGTAAACTTCTAGTTCTAAATGTTGATGTTAATAAGCTATTATAACACCTGAGATTCTCACCTTTGTAAAAATAAATACTATATTAGAAAAAATACAGAATACGCTTTGTACGCCTGTAGTCTTTAATGACGTTACTTTATAAAGCAGATTTTTCCAGGTGATTTTATCCAACAAGAATGTTCACGCTAAGGTAGAGTGAGCTGCAAAATTACTGGCATTACTTCCTAGCTTAGCTATTCTGCGAGCAAGATTTTTTAAATACCTTTAAGATTTTATCCTGGCTGTCTATTAAATAAAATACCATTGAGGTGCGATATCGTTCCTACATATAAAGTGTAATTAACTGCAATTATTTTGAGGGGTGAACCAGTTCTTGAAACTGGAGAACTTTTCTTAGAAAGCATAGGTGGAAGAATGAAAAAAGCAATTGGGTCTCCCATACCAAATGTATTGGCCGGCTAAGTCAGTTTGTATGGAAGGGCCAACATTTTTTTTTTCGTATTTTGGCCTATGTTTCTTAGTTTCATGGACTAGTTTACCCCTTAAAATATTTGCAGTAGTTTTTTTTAATATTCTGTATAGGCACGTAAGTGCGCTTTTTATAAAAAAATGCCGATTTATCGTAAACTCTATTCTTGACGAATAAAGAACAAATGTACTGAAAATACTGGTTGTTTAGATATTCTTTACTTTAACCAAAGGTTTTAAATGTTGGTCCAGTTTACCCATGCACGACACCCCTACCAGCCTGTAGTTCGTTAAAAAGCTGTCGCTCTACTTGTGTCGCTAGTTTGGCTCGTTGGCGCCACGGTTGTCAATTATACACTAGACTTTCGATTAGCAAAAATTAATAAACAGATGACGTGTGATGTCGGCTTAGAATAGCATCACCCCAATTCTACACGTGGGTGTCGTAAGAAGCGACTAAGGGATTTGAGAGTTGATGTGTATTGTAATTTTGGACGACGGGCTGACAACCTGTCACTTTGGTGATACACAGTCTTCTGAGTGGCTCTCAAACTTTTGTCAGACGTAGCGTAAATACTGAAAGTTTGTACCGATTTACTCACAAATCATTGGCAACCACAAACGCCCAGTCCTTTATCTAGGTGCTACAATTCCCGCTAAACATTCCAAATACACTGAATGTAGAACCCGGCGCGCTGAAATAGCAACACCGCTTCACGAATCGGTCACGCCGAAATACC
Organism: Phthorimaea operculella; assembly: GCA_024500475.1. Taxonomy (NCBI): domain Eukaryota; kingdom Metazoa; phylum Arthropoda; class Insecta; order Lepidoptera; family Gelechiidae; genus Phthorimaea; species Phthorimaea operculella. The sequence goes on along the minus strand of JANFCV010000002.1, from coordinate 3,155,454 downwards.
CAATTGATTTCTCTCATAGAGAACATAATTTCAAAATTCGATTGGGTCCGTAAATACTTTCAGTAGAAAACTGATCTCATAGAGCGCAAATTCTGACCGAAATTCAATAAATAAATTAGGTTTACAACTTAGTTCGACGCATACTCGCAAATCATTGGTAACCACAAACGCCCTCTTTATACTTATTGGCGCTACGATTCCCGCTAAACATTCCAAATACTCTGAATGTAGCGCCCGGCGCGCTGAAATGGCAACACCGCATCACGAACCGATCACGCCGAAACACCTAATTGATTTCTCTCATAGAGAACATAATTTCAAAATTCAATTGGGTCCGTAAATACTTTCAGTAGAAAACTGATCTCATGGAGCGCAATATATGACCGAAATTCATTAAATAAATTAGGTTCGCAACTTAGTTCGTAACGTTCGCAAATCATTAGTTACCACAAACGCCCAGTCCTTTATCTAAGCGCTACAATTCCCGCTAAATATTTCAAATACTTACGCTGAATGTAGCGCCTGACGTGATGAAATGGCAACACCGCATCACTAACCGGTTACGCCGTAATACCTACTTGACCTCTCTCGTTGTTGTACAGTAGAAAACCGAGCTCATAAAGAATAGTTTGCGAACAAAATTAATTATTTGCAACTTCCTAAAAATTACTAGCGATTTAAGCTCAAATCATTGGTAACCACAAACGCCCAGTCCTTTATCTAGGTGCTACAATTCCAATACGCTGAATGTAGCGCCCGGCGCGCTGATATGGCAACACCGCGTCACGAACCGGTCACGCCGAAATACCTAATTGATTTCTCTCATAGAGAACATAATTTCAAAATTCATTTGGGTCCGTTAATATTTTCAGTAGAAAACTGACCTCATAGAGCGCAATTTTTGGCCGAAATTTAATTAATAAATCAGGTTCGGAGCTTAGTTCGTAGCGTAACCGTTACTAACGACGTTCGTCGTTCGGCCTTTTATCTATGCGATACAATTCCCGCGTAACATTCCAAATAGGCTAAAAACAAGAAAGGAAATGGCTGTTGCCACCGCATCACGAATCAGTAACGCCGAAATACCTTAGCTACTCTCATCATTGATAACCTGATTCATTATGGAAAGGAACCTAAAATGGCAACGTTATTGTTTGCGTCTTTTTCATAATACATGTTTCTTTTAATTTAGATCTCTTTCTTTTATAAATCTTATTATACTATAATCTAATCAATGAACAAAAAATATTGTATTCTGGTTTTTTCATACAGATTTAAGCGGTAGGAAAAGTACTCTTTTTATTTTATGTGTGGTTATGTCTCATCTCTGTCACAAAGACTGCTTATAGAATACCAAATGTTTTATTTTGAGTTTCGTCCACGTGTACCTAGGAGTAGAGCGATTTGTATAACGTCAGGAAACCTTTTGTTCAATAACCAATCCTGTTAATTGACAGTGTTTTAATGGATTTCCGTATTTTCCTGGTCATAATTCATAGTTCAGCAACTGTCAGACAGACCTCCTGTTATTCGTCGATTCGCACTGGAACTGATTCACTAGCTACTAATAGCGGGGAGGTTACCGTCAAAAAAGGACCTCTACCTTGCACATTGTGCTAGAAAGCTGAAAATCAGAGTGAAGGTAGTTCTTGACTTACTGACCAAAACTGGGTGTGGTGCACAGCGAGAACTTCACTTAGCACCACTTGGCACCACCTTCAGTTTTGATCAGTTGGTACAGAAATACCTTCATGCCGATTTTCAGCTTTGTAGCTCGATTTGCAAAGTCGAGCACGCTTCTTTCTCTTCTTCTACGAGTGGGACACCAAGTCGTGCAACGACCCGATGAACCCTGGGTGTAAGAGCTTTTTAACCGCCTACAGCAAGTAGCAGGCCTCTGACATGGTTGTGTAACGATTGCCGTCTAAGTGATCACAGACAGCAACCGGGACCGACAGCTTAACGTGCCCTCCGAAGCACGGAACCATCTTGCTTTATGGACAATCAAGTGGTTCAGCCTGCAATATCCTAACCAGACTGGGAACATAATATTTAACAAGTGATAAATATCAACTTTGTGAGTGACCCCACCGGGAATTGAACCAGGAACCTTCTGCGTCGCAGGCAGTCGTACTAACCACTGCGCAACGTCACGCACGCGGGCCTCCCCGCTATAAATGATTTATAGACCGAGAGGCAAAGCGATAAATACTCGTACGAAAGTGTCGTCAGAAAAGTTTCTGCACTGCGGGCGTCCGGCGCTTGATGTCTCCTTGATAGATGTTATTCGGCAACATTATCATAATTATACACATTATAGTAGACGTTGCTGAGCTATGATTTATCTTGCGTCCGTAATGATAGATAGATGGCTTTCGGAACTAACAGACAGCAATTCTAAGATAATCTCGAAGTTGCATGGTATGTGGGTAATATCAAATCAACCTACTCATTTTAAGAATCAGCTTATATTCTGGTTTTTCGTAGTACTTGTATGAAAAACAAGTATAAGTTGGCCTATATATATAGGTTTGTGTGCTGGCCATAGTACCTACTACTAGGTACCTCGAGATAATCAGGTGACTTAATATATCATCATCATCATCTTCCTGCCCTTATCCCAATTACTTGGGGTCGGCGCCACACGTTTTGTTGAACACAAAATCGTGTTGCAAAGGATTTGGCTTATTTTTACGACCGGCCTCCTACCAGACGTCAACTCTTTCAGATAACTCATACAATTTTAACTTCTATCACAAATTATGGAGACGACGCACAGGGCGCCTTTTATCCTTATTGTCAAAAGTATTTTCGTGTTTTTAATAATAGGCATACAGCCCGAATTATACTTTATTTCAGGACAGCTCAATATAACACCTATATAAATAGTACACGTTGAATATTCTTTATGATCCCATTATTCACCTAACGGATCGTATGACGGAAAAATAAAATTGGAAAAGGGAAAAACTATCGTGTTTATTTTCGTGAAAACGAACAGACAGGCTGTCAATAGCCTTGTATTTATAGTAATCTGGGTTCGCTCTAGCATATGCTTTTTTAACAGAATATTTATACCTACATACATATAGATACTTGAATTAATGAAAATATATTTTAATCCGATATTAAAATTGAATAGATAGGTACTAACACAAATTCAATTCATCATTATCATGAGATCAGCCCATAGCCGTCTACTGCTGGATATAGGACTCCTATAGGGTACGTTACAAGACACGATTTCCCGTTTTCGCCATCCAGTCATTAATAGGTTCATCTGCCATTTTATTTCCACATATTTAAAACACATTATCAAATCAAGTTTATCCTGAAGCGTACTTATTCTTTTTAGGCTCAACTAGTTCAGCCTAGGATTAACTAGTTTCTCCTATCGGCCATCGGATGGACCGGTGTAGCCTAGTCTATACCGGTTTATCCAATCGCATGTAGGATAAACTAGTTTGACCTAGGAAAAACTAGTTAATCCTAAAATCGGGTTTGGCCGGTAACATATAGATTGTTTTACTAATTATCTTATTTTTATTGTTTTCAGGTACGTATCAACAACCAAAATACCCGACTTTTCGTTTTGTATTCAAGCTGTAATACACGTTTTAGTAAGTACAACATCAGTTACAACGAATCATATTAGGTCGATAAGTGACTCCGTAATTAATATTCAACATTTAGTAATTTTATAAAAGCTGTACAGAAAATCTCTAGTATAATTATATAAGTAGGTTAGGTAGGTATAGATACAGTGCATTGCTTGCAAGCTGGTATTTATCATAACTGGTGATTCTAGACATGGGTACGAACATATTTGTCTCTGGAGCCATTTGCGAAATCACGAAGTAAAAACAGCTGTTCCATACAATACAATACCGAGTATGGCAACACCCCCCGGTAAGAAGAGGCTCATGTATAGCAGTAGACTGTTGTGGCTGTTTGTTAAGGTAAGGTTTCGTCACAAGTGAAAATAAGGAATAGAAAAAATGTCATACATCTAAAACTGTTAAAAGTTATTAAGGTTTCGTACAAAAACCTAATACATACTCAAGCAACATGTATAGAACATCTGATTTTATTTCGTGATTTCGCAGATAGTTTAATATTTAAAGTTTTTCATATAGGTATACCTAATAACCAGTTTGTATAAAAGCTCGCTTGCCGGGAACACACTTTATAATATTGATATTTACTATTAAAATAAAATAATACAGGAGTAGTTTACACCATGACACGTTTATTCTCCAGAGTCCTAATACAGAATGTCAAGAGGGTTCCGTTACATTTTTAAACTTTGAGAATTATTAAACTTTACTACATCGCCGCGTATTCGATTGGTACTGCGTTTCGATTCATATTTGGACAAGGTTGTGTAGTCAACTTGATAGTGCTATCTTTGTTTGTTAATAAACAAACCGAAGGGATTGATCATGTTTGTCCGTCATACGACGAGACACAGTACCATTCCTTTTCAACATGTTATTTAAAAATTGCAACAATTGAATGTACAATCAACAGTTTAAAATCAATAATTAACACTCGGCCATCCTGAATCTTAATTACGCCCTCGTAAATGTTACACACTTTTTGTTACGCTAATCTCAACCTTTCAAATCAAAACAATTACAACAATATTATTATCAGAAAAATTTACAACTATCTTAATGTTCAAAATATTTTTAGAAGAATCATCTATATTAATATTCAAAATACTTTCAGCAATTCTAATATTCAGAATATTCATAACAGTCTTAATATTCAAAACATTTTTTAACAATCCTAATATTCAAAACATTTCTTTAACAGTCTTAATTTCAATATTATTTACAACAGTCTTGACACAGTATAGATATTTTCATCCTAATATTTAAAATTTTACTACTCGCAAAAATGTTATTTTGTAAAACATGCAAACATATTATTTTGTAAAACATTACTGAGCGAATTACTCAATTACTCGGCCATTCCTGATAGTGACACATTGCGTCCTCGTAATGATACAAGTATATTACTTTTATTTTAACTACTCATGACTTAGGTACGTACTGAAGTGTATGTTTTTTTTTATATTGTACTCAAAATAATTAAATTTTTAATTATATAAAACAATTACAACAATATTATTATCAGAAAAATTTACAACTATCTTAATGTTCAAAATATTTTTAGAAGAATCATCTATATTAATATTCAAAATACTTTCAGCAATTCTAATATTCAGAATATTCATAACAGTCTTAATATTCAAAACATTTTTTAACAATCCTAATATTCAAAACATTTCTTTAACAGTCTTAATTTCAATATTATTTACAACAGTCTTGACACAGTATAGATATTTTCATCCTAATATTTAAAATTTTACTACTCGCAAAAATGTTATTTTGTAAAACATGCAAACATATTATTTTGTAAAACATTACTGAGCGAATTACTCAATTACTCGGCCATTCCTGATAGTGACACATTGCGTCCTCGTAATGATACAAGTATATTACTTTTATTTTAACTACTCATGACTTAGGTACGTACTGAAGTGTATGTTTTTTTTTATATTGTACTCAAAATAATTAAATTTTTAATTATATAACTTATTATTGCATATTATTGTAAATAATCTTATTCTATATATTTTAAAACATGAGAATGAAATTAACTGGTCTTAACCACTCAAAAATTCTGAGAAACGAGTTCAGAAAAATAATAATAATAGTTTATTTTTAATAACTAGCTCGAGGACAATACTGAATCAATCAATCCTCAAAAGGCACCTGGAATCTAGTCCAGAAATATTAAGATTCTACAAACTAAAATTGTGTTATAACATAAAAAGCTTAAATATAAGTAAGATTATTTCACTAATGACAAAGAAGCATGTCGTGACCTTCCAGTGCAGCACAAGAAAACGCACTTGTTATTATTTCCGAATCGGGACCTACAATGAGTTTACAATTGACATACCTATATTTATGTTATGACTTAATATACCTACTCATTGTTACATTCTCTCTCAAAGTATTCTTTGTGAATCTACTTGGAAATAACAAATTAACTCTTTCTGTATCTGTGTATCTACATTACAAAGCATATTTTGTAAAAAATATTATATATAATATCTTGTTATCCATCTGTACTAGATTTATTTTTATATACGTTTTCGGAGTAGCTGATAAACATGTTTTAAATGTCATATTTCGATAAAAACAAATGTGAAAATGTCTCAACCCATTCATTACTGTTTGAAATTATGTTAGCAAATGAATCATACATATTTCTTCAAAACAATATTAATCTCATTGATTCATGTAATATAGTTCATATTATTATATTCATTGTTAAACCTATTCATATGTTCTTTCATTAGCATTACACAGATGATGCTGCTATAAAAATATTTTAATTGATAAACAACATAATTAAGTACAAATATCTGTAGTATTTAGGAAATATTATCAAAATTCAAGTTAATCAAACCTAATAACAACTTTTATTCATGGTCAACCTCTGGGCTCACACCGTCTCAAACTCATTCATCTCTTACATGTTATTCTTAATGATTTTAGACTTTATTTAACTACTAAGAGTAACAGTATGTCACAACTGCCATCGAATTATAATGTAGACATTGTGGAACATATACGTTGAGATTGTGGGACAAACCCTTTATTAATGTGGGACAAACCCTGTTTTCAATGTTTCAAACTCGATGGGATGAACCCGTGATTTTAACTTAAATGCACACTGGTTGTTATGCCTTATTTGAATAAGTATCAGATTATGATTGTATTTATATATTGTATTTTTATAATCTTTCTTGATTTCATGTTGTATTTCATGTTGTATTTTTATAATCTTTCTTGGATGTCTTGTAATTGTTATAACATAAGGACAAAATTTGAATTACCCACATTTTTTTAGTCACTTTATTTATACTACAAAGACTAAATCTGGATTATAAATTTTGAATCTGAATTTCATTTACTTTTGTTAAGCTGTTCATCAAACATTTTATAAAAATTGCGAAAAAATATATCTTTTTACTTAAATTTCAATTAATAATTGTGTTGTATATTCGGAAAACAAATAGTTTTTTTTTCACATATATTTTTATTTAGTGTTTTTTTTTAGTAATATTAATTTCAATCATTTTTATTTATCTCATTTTTAACTATGTTATTATTTTTCAATTTATTACACACCACTTTATTCACTTACTTTTGAAATTTAAACTTAGTTTCGGTTTATTTGAAAAATTATTTCTTAATTATATATTATTTTCTGATTTTTAATTTTCTTTGGGACATAGGTACTGGTCATTTTATTTTATTTTAATTTAATTTATTTTTCTTACTTTTTATTTTTATATTATACAACCCTGTTTTGTTGTAATACACTACACCCACTTTTTATTACTAGGCGAACATAATTTTTACTATGGATGGGACAAACCCTTTTTCATTGTGGGACATACCCGTTTATCATTGTGGGACAAACCCTTTATGATTATGAGACACACCCGTTATGATTTTGGGACACTACCCTTTTTTTACAATGGGACAAACCCGGGTTCAGCATTTAACGACCGCCGTCTGTAGTCGGGACCGACAGCTTCACGTGCCCTTCGAAAGCACGGGACCGACGGCTCAACGTGCCCTCCGAAAGCACGATAGAAAAACATACCCTTTTCGATACAAAATTTACATAGTTGGTTACACATCTGTTTTTGTATTAATTTTATCACAATATGATAAATAACTTCTATTTTTTTGACACGCCAAAATTGCTGAACTTTATTAACTTTGCTTACTCATTTAACTGATACTCGTTTACCTGTTTACTTGTTAACTTACTTTAAAAATACTTTCGTTTACCTTACATTACGTAATATTACCGTATTGATATCAAATATTCAAATGTCCACTTATACCAAAATAATTATCGATGGTCTCCTTTCCATTACATCGGTCGCTGAACGTTGGCGATGCAAAATTCCATTTCTTGTCTTTGCCGTTATATGATGGCTCACTCCAACCAATGTCGCAACATGTAAACAAAAATAACATTGGAAATTTAATAAATTTATATTAAGAACATAATGCATTTTTCTTGTGCTACCTACACATATGGTTCAAAGAAAATTAGCAAGAAAAGATAAAAATAAAATTAGATCAACTGACATATTGATACCGAGGCCAGATGCCTACTACAACTTCTCGCACTTGAGATGATTGTGCATTAGATTCTCGACACAAAACTAATTAAGTATTCGACTAATGCAAGCACCATAGTTATCATCAGAACTCGTTTACGCACCTGTCATTCAAATAGTTTCGCGAGATGACCCTTCATAATGCAATGTTTCAGTTGCAAAGTCCCAAAGCCGACCGTCCAGGAATCCGTATCTGCCGCCACCTTTCACCAGCCGATCATCACCTCAATAGATCGATATATTTTGCCAGGGCCCGCCGGCGATACACCAAGAAGTAGAAAAAAAAAATGTATTAGAATTATTACTGATACCGTGTGATACCGGCTTAGACTAGCATCACGCCATTTTACTCAAAGCGGGGCCGTAAAAATCGACTATAGCATTAAACAAACTCCATTTTATATTACAATTTGGGCAATAGAATGCAAAATTTTCTGAAATTACCCTCAAATATTGTCTGAAGTCACAAATCTTGAACGACCATTTCCATCGCCGTTCACGTCCTGCCAACCCCGTAATGGACTAAGGCATGATACTAAAATATTTTGAAATATCAGAATGTAGGTAATCTTTTCATGTGATCACTTATCAGCCAACGGTAGATAGGTACATAATTATTATTATTAACTTTCAGACGTACCTCTTTGAATCATGGTCACAGTGGGAGCTCTAATGTGCACCAGAAACAGTCCAGGACGATCCATGACGTCGTTTTTCCACTATTCACTTCTCGATCGTCATATGACTCCATAATATTTTTCACCTGGTGCAGGCGCCTCACTAAGCGCAAAACTAGCGGCGACTTTATGGCTTGAACTTGAAATAGCACGCGAAAAATTCGAAAAGCACTTCTGTAGTATTAAAATAAAATAATACAGGAGTAGTTTACACCATGACACGTTTATTCTCCAGAGTCCTAATACAGAATGTCAACATGGTATAATAAGATACTCCGCCTGGTATTCCGTTCCGAGACTCGTGGACCACGTGACCAACACAAGTCTACGTCATCATGCTTGTGGGTTACCAGAACTACCCACTCTTATGATGTTTTTTGTAAATCATTTATGATACTGTTAACTAATAAATAAAATTGAAGTGTTGTTGTAAAGTTCAAGTTAATACACACGTAAATCTAAATTATAAAATTATTAAGAAATATTTTAGGTCACTTTTCCGAGATTGAATTTACCCCATAACGTATTTTATTGAAATAAAGTGGCAATACTAAGTGACGTTGTCTTGTGTTTCTCTGGGAAGGAAAGACCATGTTTTATTAGACTATGAATGTCAAGAGGGTACCGTTACATTTTTAAACTTTGAGAATTATTAAACTTTACTACATCGCCGCGTATTCGATTGGTACTGCGTTTCGATTCATATTTGGACAAGGTTGTGTAGTCAACTTGATAGTGCTATCTTTGTTTGTTAATAAACAAACCGAAGGGATTGATCATGTTTGTCCGTCATACGACGAGACACAGTACCATTCCTTTTCAACATGTTATTTAAAAATTGCAACAATTGAATGTACAATCAACAGTTTAAAATCAATAATTAACATTACGTTGATACGGTAAATAAGACTAGTTCTCCAAAATAGCCTCCTCTAGTTACTATACTCATAATTAACGAGTACAAAACGAATAATTCAATCACCGCTATCTCGACGCACGCGAAATTCGCCATTAATTATATCGGAACACGATATATTTCAGCTTTGTGCGCAGCGATACTAATTAATTGCTACGATCAATTAGTAATACTACCGTTGTGAATTTGCCTGAGTTACGCTTGTATTTTCACGTTTGGGTTAATTATTATTATTGCCTTTACCCTCGATTGTGGCCGCCATTTTCTATTGAAAGCCAAATATTGGTTCTGCCAAGCGGAGTGCACTTGACTGCAGGTTATAATAGGAAATGTACTTACACACATCTCATCAGCCGGTAGCAGCCCACTGCTTATTCGCCACTTTACGAAAATAGATGGAGGATTACTGCTGCAATTAATATGTTCGATTTTATTGTGCACAAAATACTGATTATTTTTTAACCATAAGTACTATTTTGTGTAGTTTTGCGATAAAACGTGTGCCTTCATCATTTCACTATTTTTTTGAACTTGCTCTGGTTAAGTCAATTGAAGTGCAGTTTTGAGTTTATATGACGTGACATTTCGCCTTCAGGCACGATCTTCTGTTTTCGCCGGCTCACCCGAAAAGCAGCTCATCCTAAAGTATACAATGCAGTGTTAAATAGACAGCCAATACTGTCCAAAAAACATTAGAGTCTATCTGGATGATCACCACTATAAAGATCCAACACTTGGTACTATTTACCCGTTTCTCAGGCAATCTACCTACTTAATCATTATCATGAGAGTCTTAGAGACTCCTGCTTCTGGCCTTGAATCAAAAATGAAGATGATTATTTACATCCTGTCTATCAAAAACCTTTTTACCTTTCCTGTTTCTAGGCCAATAATATTTAATTGTGATTTCAATCAGTGGCCAATTTAGATTCCGTTTATAACCCTTGCGATATGTATGAAATATTGTTTACCGGTAATATCTAGATTAGAATATCAGTACAGTAGCAGCAATATTATTTGTTGATGGGTTGATTATGGAGGCTTATAACAATATCTGAGACAAAAATAAGACACTCCAGGTATACAAAGTATAGTCTAGTCACGAGTATGATATTAAAATTTAGCCTCTAAAGGAACTAAGAATACGGTAGACAGAACGAATTCATATTCAATTATAGTTTCCTTTCTGTTTGAAAAACTACTTATAATTTAAATTAAAACATATTTTTTGTACTAAATCATAGAACATATCGAGCGAAACCATAGTACCTACTTTTAATAAGCATAGGTATTTTTAACTCTTAATCAGCATAGGTATCAAAAATTAAGAACTTACAAGTGTCTTATTTAAGATAACAATCCTTGTGAGATCGATATCAACTGAGAAGTTGTTCGTCTACCTAGTCAATATCAAAGCTACTGAAAAGTGTCCAGTTGTACCAAATTGTGTATTTGAATATTTTATTCCTTGCGGGGTAGGCACAGTGTAGACGGCAAGTCTGACAGAAGTTTGAGAGTTATTCAGAAGATTGTGTATTACAATAGAGCCAGTTTATCAGCCTGTTGCCTGCAATATCAATACACATCAACTGTCAAATTCCTAAGTTGCTTCCTACGACACCCACAGGAAATATTTGGAGTGATGCTATTCTAAGCCGGCACCACACAGCAATATTCTTAGGCGGCTCTTTGCCAGGGTACCTCTGCTCTATTATGCCCTATTACTTCGATCTTTAAGACTATCCGAAATCGCAATAGAAAGGCGAATGCTGCTCGACGACCTTGTTTGGCTCCTTTCGCCATTCGATATTTACCTACTCAAATTGCACAGACATGCCTACATACCAAGTTGTTATTAGCACTAGTATTTCAATATAATAGCTCAACTTTATGATCTTTGTGGAATACGAAATATAATAAGGTATGTCGATAAAGTTTTGCATCAAAATGTAAGAATGGATTGTATTGAAAAGACTCAATTTCAATTTCAATATATTTATTGCATATCACAGAAACATCTAAAAGATAGATAACATTAAGTAACTAAGCTAAAAGAGTTGTCATGTGACACCCCGAGGGGGCACAGCAATGTAGTGTAAGGATAATCTTTTCAACCTAAACATAGATAATTATTTTTCATTTATCCGTCTACTTATAAATTCGTTTCATATATGTATTTTATAATTACCTATTTCTTATTTAAATAAACTGCGCAATTATATAACATAAACATAACAAATACTTTATAGGTAGGTAATTATATTACCTATACTTATATACCTAATCAACTAATTTCTAAATATTTTATGTTATCATTAAAGAATTCGTGGATATCATAATAACATTTTTCTAAGAGGAACTTTTTTAGTCTGTTTATAAATATGTTTGGTTTATCTATATTTTTGAGGCTATTGGGTATTTTGTTATATATTTTGATAAGCATTGAGTGTGGGCCGGTTGTATACATTGTAAGTGTTGAGAATGGAATTTCGAGTTGATTTTGTTGCGTCTGGTTGTATTTTTTGGCGTATAAAGGTTTGGGTGCTTTCTTACGAACTTACAGGCTTCCAGTATGTAAATAGAGGTTAATGTTAGAATACCGAGTTTTTTAAAATGCGTTCTACACGAGTCCATATTATGAATATTTGTAAGGATCCTAATACATTATTTTTGTAGTGTAAATATTTTGGCTATATCTGTGCAATTTCCCCAAATAATAATTCCGTAATTTAATCTAGAATGTGCGTAGGCGTAATAAGCTGAAAGACAGGTTTCTAAATCGGTTGCTTTTTTGAGCTCTCTAAGAGCGTATGTGAAAGACGATAATTTACCTACTAGTTTATCTATGTGCCATTTCCAATTTAGATTTGCGTCTAGGTATCTCGATTCCTAATAGAGTAGTGGCGTTGACAGTTTCAATTTTATTGTTTTTGTGAGAATAATCTATTTGCAAGGACTGTTTCTGATATGGTTTAAATTCTATTATTTTGGTCTTTTTTAAATTTAACTCAAGGTTGTGATTCTCTAGCCAATATTCAATTTTATTTAATGTATCTTTTAATTGACTATTTAATTCATTCAAGTTATTACACGGAATTAGTATAGATACATCATCTGCAAAGATAACACACCGATGATCTATCTGACTCTGTGGGTACGCACTATGTCCAGCACATAAACCTACCATACAAGGGACCTACTTATACTGGTTGTTGGTACAAATACTAAGAAAAAACAGTATAAGTTGGTCCCGTAAATGGTAAGTTTATGACTGGATATTCGATGGCATGTTTGTATTGTACGTTGGTACGGTACAGTCAAGCTCACGTTCATTTTGGCTTTCAAACCGCCAATGATAGTATTTACGTTATTGAGCAAATGGTACTCTAACAATATTATTATTATTGCTTAATTTTGTAACTATACCTATAAATTACCCATCAATTTCTCGGAATATATAATAGCGTCTTCTTTCCCTATTGAATACTATAATAATAATAATTCACAATTTTCTATGATTATTGCCTACCTCTACCTACTATTTCGTCAGATTTTTCTAAGAATAAACTTTTTATCTGTGTACATATTTTTCCTTGTATTTGCAACATGTCGACCGTTTCATCTATGTATTGACCTTGTCTGAGAAAAGCCTCTGACTTATTTGCCTTTGAATCTTGATCCCGGCTCAAGGAGATGTCTTTACAGGCAACTAAAAATAAATATCTTTGAAGCGGCAGGTCAAGTGAAAGGATGAAAGTTGGTTTTACACTAGCATGCTTACAGGGATCGATATGGCGTACATTGCTGGTTATTTCAATTAAGTTGGGAGGTTATGGAGTTGCTGCTTTTATTTCTAATGCAAGATAATATTGTGACCTTACCTTCTTGTAGACCCTTAAAGCGCATCGTTACGTCATACAAACGAAAATCTGAACTTCAACAGAGTTAAACATGAGCTAAACAACAATTTTATCAAAATAACTTTATGTAAAATGATGGAGGCACACGTTTTAAGTATTTTCTCCACAAAAAATAATAATCGTGTTTATTGCAGCAGTAGCTCCATCTTATATTCATAAAGTTGCGAAACGGTTTTTACAGAGAAATCTGACGGTTAAAAAATTATTTGTTTTATTTTGCGAAAATGTTTTAGAAGCACTGGACTTCCCATCAAGTTTTTTTATATATTTTTGTCTCATTTAAAGACGTAACTCCATTTAAGTTTTCAGCTCAGAAACGTCCGCGAAAAGGTGAGAAAGCGTTCGAAATTTTCGATACTATTTCTTGAAATCTCCATAAAATAATAAGTAACTATTTTTATGACTATTTCAAGATATATTCTACAAAACTATGCGACCCAAAACACGATTTGATTAAGATGCCTCGATAGAAAAAAGTCGCAAAGTAAGCTCGAATTTTCAGTGTTTTTAGCTAAAATCCTGAACGATTTCATTGTTATTCAATATTTTTTTTATTTTATTTTGTGTCCTCTTCTTCCTTTTTAAATTTTACAATGAATGTATGTACTTTTTGAAATATCTCTAATGTATCATTTTATATTACAAAAAATGTTCAGATTTCTTGATCGAAGCGTCATCGTCTGTTTCTCTCTAAAGCAGTGATAAGGAAAGGACTCACTTTTTGGGACTGTTTTCGCCTTAACTACTAGCCGTGCTGATACGTGCTGATCTCGCACATAAACGACGGTAGTAGGTATAGTGATGTTTCCTTGTAGCCGTCTCTCTGTATTGGGCGTGCCCGCCAATACTTTGTGACAAATGCCTCCCTCTTCTCTTCTAATCCTGTTCCTATCTAGGCCTACCTTTGCCAATACCGGTGCCAATAACCTCATAAATGTCGCCTATTACCTTTAAAATATGCTCAAGAACTAGCAATGTACATCAAATCGGAAAGTGTTGGTAGGATAATACTGGCAGGCTGGCAAACGATTCAGGTAGAACATTTCTTTACACAAATCTGAGCCACTCTCGATTTTTTCTTTAATTAAAAATATTACTTATTCAAATATTCGCAAATTGAACTAATATTTGATTCCTAAGTATTTACCTAAGTCAAAATTAGAAAGAATGAGTGAAATGAACAATGTCAAAATCTGCAGATGTCTGTAGGTTACTAGATGTCTTACTTACTTAGGAAAGTGAGTGATAGAATTAATAGTTAAGATCCAGCTAACCAAACTAAAGACGTTTCCTGAATGAATTAAATTATTCTTGAGTTGCAAAAGAACGCTTTTAACATTGTTTATAAAAATGTAGAACAATCAACTCGTGACTTACGATTGGAAAGAAGCCCGACTTTTTCTGCTTTCTTCCTTTCGCTGTGATTTTTATTCACGATCTGTCCAGTTTGTAAACAAAGAGGATTTTTTATAGAAAAAACAATAAGAAAGCGGCGGAGCAGTTGAGAAGGCTTCACGATAATTAAATTTGCATTTTAAAAGAACCGCGTACACAATATTCAGTTTATATTTAATTAGAATTTCTTATGGCTGCAGTACTTTTCCTATTTCCTTTACTAAAACAAATAAAGAAGATAATTGAGTGTTATTTGTTTTGGTTGGTATTTTACAAAATTGGATATGAATACGTTATTAGATAGGCCATTAAAAGACAGGTGGACCGACAGCACATGAATTAGTGAAGGCAATCCATTTTGAAATAAAAGGTTTGCTCCAGTCCAAATACAAGCGTAAAGCGACAAAAATGTACTACGTAGGTATTGTTTACTCTACATAAGGTTGTATTCATAAAGGTTGAAAATCCTTTATCCTGCTGGCGTTTTGGCCTCACGATGAAAATAACCTTCAACGTATGCATACATAATATATACATATGTACTGTTTTCAAATGAAAATATACCTTTAGGTTGACTTATTTATTTTCCCCACGCATCCACTTAATCTATATGCCTACCTGCTATTTTTATTTTTATTTCGTCACTTTCTATCAGAACTGCACTTCCCTCATGAAATATTCGATCTGCAAAATTTCGGTCGATCGTTACATATTTCTTGAAGGCATAGTTTTGTCATAATGTGGTTTGATCGGAATCTTGTTCCATGTTAGTTTAAATACCGGTAATATTTATTTATTTATTTATTTATTTGATATTAGCAAAATTCACAGCACATAAACTGATATTACAATACAACTTAAAAATATACATAGCCAATTACGAATATGCTTTTATTTTTATGTAAGTATTTTTTATTTTTACTGTAATGGATACCACAGATTGTCACCGCGGCCGGCCTCGATCTAACCAGGTCGTGGCGATATAGAAACCTTACTCCAGAACTGGCTACTAAAAGACCGAAACCGCGAGGGGTGACGCGAAACAGGGGAAGCCTTTGCCACTAGACAACAATGGGGTATTGAAAAGGCCAAACGAAAAAAAAAAACTTTTTCATTTTTTCCGTCGCCTGTGACCTACACCGTACGTAAATCGAGATTCCGGCGCACACCATTAGTTGAATCCACTCGCTGGGAGCTATATAAATTGACCACTATTGGGTTAATGTTGGATGGAACTAGGGCTTTTACACTTGCCCCCAGTAATTAGCTTTGGACACTTCATTTTGTCATTCTTACAGAGGAAAGTTTGTTTAGCTGATTGCGAATTTAATTTGTGAGCAGAATTTTATTATTCGGATTCTATGTTTTTGTAAGGTCGTACTGATAGGAATTCTGTTTTTAT
Organism: Phthorimaea operculella; assembly: GCA_024500475.1. NCBI lineage: Eukaryota > Metazoa > Arthropoda > Insecta > Lepidoptera > Gelechiidae > Phthorimaea > Phthorimaea operculella. The sequence goes on along the minus strand of JANFCV010000002.1, from coordinate 3,138,923 downwards.
GGATGTCTGAGTGTATGTGGTCTACATTGATTTAGCATTTTGAGTTTAGTCTAATGACCTAAGATCCTTGGATCGATTCGTGGGAAAAATATTTATCACTTTGTGTTCGTCGTTCGACTTTGTAAGTTTAGTTAGATAGATGGCAGGTGAACAGACTAATTTTCCGCAAGAAAGATAGCATCGCGCTAAAATAAGGTAAGGAAGGTATATGTTGCTACAATGGGAACTCTATTCGTTTACTGATGATGATGAATGATGATTCAGTATAAACAGATATGTATTGTCGGGGAGTAGGTAAATTACCTGTACCTATTCCATATTCAAACTCTTATTACATCATAGCAATGTTCATGAATTGTGTCTACTTCGTAATGAGCTGCATGCAAAGCTGTAATTTAGCACCAACAACAAACCTAGGGCCATCGCACTACAATAACATATCCCCATGCACAACAGACAAACGAACAACAAACGAAAAGCAAATGTTTGTCCAACACGGGAATCAAACGCGTGCCCGTTTTAGTAACACGGTATCATTGCTTACATGCCAGGACAGCCGATGTGGCGCCCTGCCTGCCACGCAAATGTTCCGGGTTCAATTCCCGGTGGGGTCACTCACAAAGTTGATATTTATCACTCTGTGAATTAGTTTCCAGTCTGTTTAGGACATTGCAGGCTGAACCACCTGATTGTCCGCAAGTAAGATGGTTCCGTGCTTCGGATGGGCACGTTAAGCCGTCTCGGTCCCGATTGCTGTCTATGATGGCGGTCGTTACACAACCATGTCAGAGGCCTGCTACTTGCAGTAGGCGGTTGAAAAACTCTGACACCAGGGTTCATCGGGTCGTTGAACGATCCGGTGTCCCACACGAAAAGAGTGATTGCTTACATATCAACCTACATACACACGTTAAGCCTTTATTGTGAGGTAGGCAGAGCGTCAACGGCCGTAAAAATATGCTAGTTATCCCCATGCCTGATAAACAATTTTAGGCCCTTTGTCTTTTACATAGTGACAGGTTGTCACATTTTCTTGTAATACACATGAAACCCTTGAGCCCCTTAGTCGCCTCTTTTGACACCCGCGGGAAAGAAATGGTATGATGCTAAGCCGTCATCACACAGCATATCCATGCTTTGCTACTTATTTTAGGCATAATATATCCCTGTTGGGTGTAAGGGATGGTTTACTCAAAGCTTTGCAGGCATAATAATTCCATGAAAATGAAAACATCACCTCATGGAACTAACGTTAAGAAACGAATTCTTTTTTTATTTCCACAGTAAATCAGTTCTATCTGCTGATCATAATATGCAAGTTTTGTTTGGCAGGTTTTAACACCCCTAAAAGGTCGCAACTGTAGGTAATGTAAAAGTTTTCAAATAAAAGAAGTTGAATGAACTTATCGCACCAAAGTTGCGCGGGGCTTACAATAGATGGCGCTATGAGTAGCGTTTCAAAGTTTACTGTATGTTGTGGTTGTAGCAAATGTAGTTACTGGTTAGGTACCTACCTCTGTTGTTCAACGGTAAGCAAGTATTTTTTTAAAAAGAAATAGTATAATAAGAACTATAGTGTAACAATTTTTTTTTGTGTACCGTGGCTTGTTAATACGGCTGACACCTAGAGTCACTCTAGGTCTCAGCTATAGGATCTGGCCAAGGCTTGAATCAAACCCATCGTTTACAAAAAAATAAAGTTACAATGTCAATCCACAAAGCGGTCTTCTCTTTATTCCTTTTAGAGTTAGACAACGACCCGATGAACCCTGGTGTCGAGAGTAACTATTTCAACCGCCTAGGTATTGCAAGACATTGTGCTCAGACAGCAACTTAACCTGAAGAGTCCCAATTCGAAATTCGCATTAATCTAAACCCGGATGCGTAAGGTCAGAACGGGAGACAGCAACTTAACCTGAAGAGTCCCAATTCGAAATTCGCATTAATCTAAACCCGGATGCGTAAGGTCAGAACGGGATTGGCAATAGTTAGTGGTTAAACCTTTTACGAGATCCCGGTAAAATATGACGAGGCACGATTTATAAGGGTGCAGCCAATAGGAATCGTGCACGGAATTTAAAAGGTTAACACTTATTTTTATACAATAAGCATAAGATATGTTTCTATGATGAGAGATACGAAAATACGATTATGTATCATTCTTAGACTAAGCTCCCCACTCACATTGACAAAGTCTTGACCTACTAAGCTAGGCTATAGATAATCGAAAACTATGGGTACTCGAACGTTAGACCCATGTGGGGTAGTTTTTGCAAATTATATTAGTTTTTCTACATGTGCCCTGTGTGATGACTTATGAGACTAAAGGCTAGAAGCTGATACATTTTGGTTGGTAAATATTTACATTCAATTACAACTTATGAAACTAAGCTAGTTTGTCTCCTCTGCAACTTACAACTGAATTTACAGTGCCATTTAGATTTTACCACAAATGTTTGAATCATCTTTTTCTTTTAAATTGACACTCCTGGTATATTTCCTCCATGGTTATTTGAAGTTGTAAGCGTTAATTCAATAAACTAGACTAAAAGCAGCGCTTCGGTATTTTTTGTAGATCAAGGTACTTACTTCTATGCTTAGGTAATAGGGAATACAAAACTGTGTCTATTTTTACAGGATAATCATAACCGTATGTCCGTAATCCAACCGCCATAAAAAATATTGCTATTTCATTTGTTGCTATTTTTAGAATCAGGGTTAAACATGAAGTTCAATTTATTAGTGTAAGACGTGATCTAAATAGAATTTACGATAATTTAAGATAGGTCCATTTATAATTTCTCTTTTAAGGGCCTCAGTAAGTGTTTGAATTAGCATAACAAAAAAGACGACTGCCAGAGTAATAAGAAATTGCTTCGATAAGAGTGTGACATTTTCAATGGAATGTTTTATTATTTAGTACTTTACAAAACGAATGCTACAACAACAACAAAAAAACGTGAAATCAAATTGTAGGATATTTAAACATTTTTTCCATCTCCTGCACGTTCCCCTAATATATTTATCGCTGTATTATTCTTCAGACCGGAACAAAATTTTACCACTAACTAATAATATACTTTATGTATGAATCACCACCTATTCAAAGTTCTCATCACAAATACGCCCTACTTTTTGCCCCGCACTCAAGGCAAAATATTCACCCCGCCTAACTTTTCTCCGAGAAAAACAATTATGAATGCTGAACCGGGACACAGTAGGTATAAGTAAAAGAGCAGTACAACGTGTCATGTCAACGCGAATAATTTGATTGAATTGTTAATTTCGAATTGTATTTTTCTATGCCAATTTACATGGTTCTGTTTCTTTTGCTAGGTAGTAATAATAGCAGTAGTAATAATGACAACAACAAAACACAACAGTACTCGTAAATCGTCCTGCGTAGTTTTGACAGTACAGTACAGAAATATAGTATAGTACCTAGTACCTACCCATCACAAAACGAAGAACACAACAAGAATATTTTGAGAATTTAACAAATAACTGATTAGATTAACATTTTCTCTCTTCTTAGCCCCCAGTTAGTATCTGTTTGTATCACCTGTCTCATTAACCTCCCACTTTTAATTTACTTATCTCATTTCCTGCATGTTATTGTATCCTCATTCGCTATCGATATAAAGTGCTTTTGCTAAAACAATTAATTCGGGGATATTCCCAAAACATTTTACCTACTACTTTTACATCTACTATGAACGGCTCAAGCAAAAAGTTGCCAAGATCGTTACAGTAATGTGAGACTAAACTAGATGGATGTACCCGGCGAGCCGCTTAGCAAGTGCACTTTTATCTTAACTAAATAGCCCCGGACAGACTTCCTGCCCCGGGTCCCTGATGTGGATGAAGGTACCCGCGATGTTTTTCCTTGATAGTCAAGTGAGATTATTACTTACTGCTCTTCTGTTCTACTGTGGCCGGCTAAAGCAAAAAGTTGCCGAGATCGTTACAGTAATGTGAGACTAAACTAGATGGATGTACCCGGCGAGCCGCTTAGCAAGTGCACTTTTATCTTAACTAAATAGCCCCGGACGGACTTCCTGCCCCGGGGCCCCGATGTGGATGAGGACTGGCATACCCGCGATGTCTTCCTTGATAGTAAAGTTAGAAAATTCCTTACTGCTCTTGCCTTCTACTGTGGCCGGCTGAAGCATGATAATGAGGACTTCCTTGCCCGCGTTTGCTTAGTCTTTATAGTGAAGTGATAATACTGCTCTTCTCTTCTACTGTGACAGGCTCAAGCAAAAAGTTGCCGAGATCGTTACAGTAATGTGAGACTAAACTAGATGGATGTACCCGGCGAGCAGCTTAGCAAGTGCACTTTTATCTTAACTAAATAGCCCCGGACAGACTTCCTGCCCCGGGGCCCCGATGTGGATGAGGACTGGCGTACCCGTCTTTTTTTAGGGTTTCGTAGTCTACTAGAAACCCTTATCATTTCGGTAAGTCTGTCTGTCTGTCTGTCTGTATGCCGCGCCCTCATAACTTCGTCAGTTTTGGAGCTATCGACATCAGATTCGGTGTGAAGATAGATCGTGTTAACTCAAATATAGAAATGTTAAGAAAAAATTATATTAAATGTTTTTTGGACTCCCATACAAGTGAATGGGGGGAAAAAAAATATTTTTCTTCTTTAATATTGAGTAGAGTATCGTTGAATAGGTCTTTTAAAACTAAGGTGAGGTTTCTTTGAAACAAAGTCACTAAAATGTTTCTGTCACGAGATATTTGCTTTTAAAAAGAGCGTTTTTGACCCATAATTTGTTCCAGCTGTAACTTCTAAAACGCTAAAAATTTTAAATAAATATGGAATATAGCTTACAATCTGAAGTTACAATGAAAACTATAACGGATATTGTACCCTTAAAGGTTTCAGAAAAAAATGTGTTTTTCTATTTGCGGTTGGTCATCATACTGCTGCTAACAAACCAGCTACAAAATTAAGTTTGTAATGCTGAAAAACCTGATATTTAAACGGTGACTACGAAACCCTATTTGTGGGCGTGTCTGACACGCTCTTGGCCGGTTTTTTTTCTTTAGTAAAGTGAGACTTGAGTTACTTAAAATGCGACTTAGACTAGAATCTCTAAATTCTTCTACATATACATAAATCACGCCTATTTCCCTTGCGGCGGGAAGAGCGTAAACGGCTGTAAAACGGCCATTTATACCACGTCTGACAGAAGTTTGAGAGTAATTCAGAATGCAGTCTTCTAAACTAATATAATAAAGAGGAAAACTTTGTTTGTTTGTTTTTTTGTATGTATGTAATCGATAAACTCCGAAACTACAGGACCGATTTCGAAAATTCTTTCACCATTTGAAAGCTACAACATTCTTGAGTAACATAGGCTACTTTTTACCACGGGGAAATTCCTCATTTCCACGGGAAAACGGTAAGCAGCAGGAAAAGCGGGAAATACAGCGGATATTACCCAAATAAGCCAGACCGCTTTACCGATCTTCGCGAAATTTGGCACTGATATTACTAGCATAGTAAAGAAGGACATGGATTACTTTTTGTCAGCCCTCGAGGATCTGGAGTACCTGATGAGGACCACCAGCATCCCATCTAAACTATAAAAGATACGGTCATGGCGACATAGAAAAAGTTGTTCACCATGACGGGCCGCTTCTGCTGGCACATGGTCATCGAGGATCTGGAGTACCTGATGAAGACCACCAGCATCCCATCTAAACTATAAGAGATACGGCCTTGGCTTCAAAGTAAAAGTTATTCAGCATGACGGGCCGCTTCTGCTCGCACATTTACCTCTGCTGGATCGGAGTAATGGACTTTTTACTACGGGCAAAGATCCAATTTCTACGGGAAAACAGGTAAGTAGCAGCGGGTGAAACCGCTGGGCGGGCTGCTAGTCTTATATAAAGTTTTAGCACTCGCGATTATTAGTACCTAACTATTATGTGTCACAGTCTTCTTGTTCTTATTTCTCACAACCATATTAAGAGGTTGTCAGAATCACCCTAAAATTGCATTACAACAACTCACAAATCCCTTAGTAGCTTCTTACGACACCCACGGGAATGATATGGGAGATGCTATTCTAAGCCGGCACCAGACGGTGCGGCTATTTCTTCTATCGTGTGGGATACCAAGTCAAACGACCCGATGAACCCCGGTATGACTTATCAAAAGTAGATAGATTTTGTCTATGCGTATAGATTTGAACGATTTTAAATTTTCATTTAGCTAAGACAGATCCAATTTATGTATAGTTTGCGTACGATTTGATGGCATTCGAAAGCTAAGACAATGTATGTCAGTCAGTAGTGTCTGACAGTAGGCACGGATAAGTCTTCGTGAGGATTATTGATTAGTAGGTACGTCTTTTCAGATGACACAAAGTCATCATCATCATCATCCTGCCCTAATCCCTACCTATTACTTGGAGTTGGCGCAACACGTTTTGTTTGCACACAAAATATAAGGCCAAAATGTGAAGTTTATCTTTTAAAAAAAATATTACAGTAGGTACCATGGATTGTCAACCTAAAAGTAGGTACGTAAGTACCTCTCTTTATCTGAATAATGTAAAGCAATTTTCTGAAGAGTGATAAATGGAATAAGATTGTGGAGTGACGTGTAATGCATATAATTTCGATTAAATGAATAATGCTTTCAGAGTACTGGAATATAAATGTTATTGATGGATACGTAATGTGTTGTAGACGGACCAATAAAATAATATTTAATACGAAAGATTTTGATGTTACCAGCAAACAAATCTAACACAAAACCTATAAGTATGTCCGCATGGATAAGGCTCGTATTAATTCATCAAGTGCAGAAAACGGGAAATAAAAGAATATTACACAGAAATATGCAATCATACTTTCAGAATGAATAACTTTTTACTATGTAATAACATAATATAGTTTGAAACCTTACATGTAGTAAGTGCATAGAACTGTTTTGGGAGTGACTCGCTTCTTTCTTCTAGAAACCTTGTGACATTGCGAATCAAACTTATCTTCATATATTCTATAGACGGCATCCCTCAAATAAAATCACCCAATTTCTGTAAGTCAAAATATAATTTTAGTCATACGGTAAGGGTAGAGAACTCCATGCATATTTTAGGAGGAAGGGCCGGACATATAACACGGACGCTTCACTCGGACTTTCTTTTAGTCAAATGAGGCAGAATAAAATAATGGCAGGAAAAAAGGATCCTCGGGAAAGTTATGAAAGGGAGAATCCAAAAGTTTGCTGGCGGCCGTTTGCATTTTGTACGTTTGTTACGTCCCGTTTCACGTTATTATTTATGTTACGTTCTCCTGACCGCTAAGAGGCGGCTTAATTAATGCCGCCCATTACCGTACCTTCCTAGTGTTACAACAATTATTTTACCAACCTCGTTAAGAAGTTTCATGTTGAGGAGAAAAATATTCTCCTTATATAAGGTCCTATTATATTCAGTGTAAATATTTTCAACAGCTTCTCTTAGTAACATCTTTCCGATAGGTATTTAAAAATAAGAGACGGGAGGACTATGTCCTGCAGTGCAACGCCGTATAGGCTACGAAAAATAATAATTCTGGACCTCTCTACAAAGTGAGACATGTTTTGATCATTATTGAGTGGAATGTCCAACATTTTCTTACATTTTTCAAAAATTAAATACTTAGAAAAGTTGTTCAGTTTTTACGAGTTTACCCTGAAAATATCATCATCATCTTCCTGCCCTTATCCCAATTACCTACTTGGGGTCGGCGCAACACGTTTCGTTGAACACAAAATCGTGTTGCAAAAGGATTTGGCTGAATTTTACGACCGGCCGCCTACCAGACGTCAACCCTCCTTGGGAATGCTTTTGTGGTGTATTAACCGCCACCATACGGTTGGCCCTGGCTGTTTGGGTCGGGTTATCCTTCGGTCGCCTCTTACGACCCCCACGGGAAGAGAGGGGGTGGTGCTATTCTACTCTGCCGGTACCACACGGCATACACCCTGAAAATATAAGGTATAACAAAATCAACTGCAAATATTTTAAGGCATGAACCAGCACATGAAACTGAACAACTTTCCCCAAGAAACATAGGTCGAATTACGAAGAAATTTTTTTGATCTCCCATACCAATTGACTTCGTCGGCTGGTATAGTTTGTATAGGACCAAATTTTTTTTTCATATTACGGCCTATGTTCCTAGGGGAAAGATGTTCAGTATCATGGGCTGGTTGACCCTTTAAAATATTTACAGTTGATTTTTTTAAATCCTGTATTTGTACTGAAGTATAGGACCTTATATTATCCAGGGTTTCCAGTGTTCCCATGTTTCGTTGCCTTTGTTGGACGCTCGCCTTTGTGCCATTGTTATTCGGCTTCAACAAGTTGTGCAACTTTTCCTTTTGTTTATTCAATCGGCCCGAGATTTTTTTGATTGATACTTTGTAGAGTTTCGAAGTGATTGATTCGATCCGAAGGGCTGGAAACTTTTCTACTTTACTTTGGCTGCGATCGGAGATTCGGACAGATTTGTTTGGACAGTTTGTATTGGTATTGTGATTCGAAAATCTGAATATTTATAGTGAAAAGTGTTTTAGTTCTGTAACTTTGATTAGGAGTGCTAGGTTCGTCTTTCTTTACCTTAACAGCCACAACAGTCCACTGCTGGACATGGGCCTCCCCCATATTGGGGGGTATTGCCATACTCACCACGCTTGGCAGGCGGATTGGCGAGCGCAGTGCAAGATGTTTAATTCACAGGGAACGCTGCTGCCCATTCTCTGGATAATTATCCCTTAGTCGCTTTTTACGACACCCACGGGCAGAATTGGGGTGATGCTATTCTAGGCCGGCATCACACGGCCTTCTGCCTCGTCTTTCTTTAGTCTTTGCTTTTTCAATTTTGAATACAAGAATCTAAGTTTTCATAAGACTTTTAGTTTTAAAGAAATTATGCCTAAATATTGTACCTTGGGTCCTCTTCAAACATTATGTTTTAGAAGTCAGAAGAGTCATTATACTACTATTTTTTCTACAATAGTACATGAGCAGTACAAGGTTCTTGAATATTTTATTTTCTGGCTAGATTTTTTAGCCTGTGATGTCTAAGGGCTTACAAAGCCAAATCCTAGCTAAAAAGAACTCCTCACAAAAATCCAAATGATTTATATGTCTCCAGTGGCGGATCCAGGGGTCATGGGGTCATGACCCCTGAGAGGCCCAGGACCTTGACTAAGTGGTTAATTGTGGTTTACACATTGACAATGTCTTTTTTGTAAATGTTAAACACAACATTCCATTCAATTACATAAGCAAAAGCCGGCATATGGCAAAATAGACGACTTCATTCGGCCATCGTCCTAAGCTGATCCAGGTTTTTGGCCAAAAACCTATTATTTTGGCCGAAATCCTAATGGGAACGAGGAGTGGAGAGGTACGCTATGCACCTCCCCCTGCCCTGATCTGTTAAGGGTAGAGTTGGACACCCTGAGGCATTGGACGCCCTGAAGGATGGGGTAGCGTCAGACAGCCTGAACAGCAGGATTGCCTCGGTTGACCTGGAGACAGACACCATAAGAGTAGGAAGTACCACTGGACGCTCGGGAGAACGGGAAGTAGCGTCAGACGCCCTGGATGGCAGGGGGTATCGTCGGACGCCCAGGAAATCCAACGCCCGCCATCTTTTATCCTCCAGAGTGTCCGACGCTACCCACACCCGCCAAGGCGTCCGACGCTACCTCCCACCCTTCAGAACGTCCAAAGCTACCTCCTGCCTCTCAGGGTGTATGCCGCTACCTCCAACCCTCCACGGATGCCCTTCACGGCAAGGGGTAGCGTCGAAAGCCCAGGAAAACCAACGCCCGCCACTTTTTATCCACCAGAGTGTCCGACGCCACCCACGTTCTCCAGGGCGTCCGACGCTACTTTGTAACACAATAGTAGGCCCGACACTACCCCTTTCCGAGTTCAGCGTCCCTGGAGGGTTGGAGGTAGCGTCAGTCACCCTGAAAGGCAGGAGGTAGCGTTGCACTCGTGCTGTAGGTTGGGAGGTAGCGTCGGACGCCCTGGAGGGCGTGAGTAGCGTCGGACACTCTGGATGATGAAAGATGACGGTGGTTGTATTTTCTGGGACGCTACCCCCTGTCCTCCAGGGCGTCCGACGCTACCTCCGATCCTCCAGAGCGTCCGAGGTAATCCTGCTGTTCAGGCTGTCTCTGATGTTATCCCCTGCCCTTCAGGGTGTCCAACTCTACCCTTAAAAGATGTGCATAAAACATAATACCTCTTCACTCCTCACTCCCCCGAAATGCAAAAAGTCATAATACTTAAAAAAATCTAGGATTTCGGCCAAAATCCTAGATTTTTGGCCAAAAACCTGGATCAGCTTAGGACGATGGCCGAAAGAAGTCTACGATTTTGCCATATGCCGGCTTTTGGCTAAAACCCTAGGATTAAAAAAAAACCTAGGATATTAAAAACCTAGCCTCTCGAAAAACATAACCCTTCTTCTGAGTCAGTCGGGTCAAAAAAATTTTATGTGACCCCCCCCCTGAGCCAAGGCTGGATCCGCCGGTGTATGTCTCAGTGCAAATTTAGAGTTTGAAATATTCTTTTGTTTGGATCGTTAGTGTTGCGTCCAGTTTTTCGTCGGTCTTCGCTCGTCCATCATGTTTAATCGTATTGCCTTTGTTCAAACAAAATGGATGGTTTTGTCTAGGTACACAACGCAAACAAGGCGAATGTTTTAAGAAAATTACAAAGTTTCTCTTGTTTTGCAGATGAATAGGTACATGGTAAGTATTTGGTCAAAATGGGACTATTTTAGTTTGCAGAAAGATGGATTACTTACTTATTCAATAAAATTGCTTACAGCGATAATATTTTGTTATTTGTTAAGAGTATTTGTTAATTCTACTTATTTTTGCTTCATGTTTCATAAAGTATTCTCTATTGTGTGTTGTGTCATGTCATTCTTATTAGTGTGCACAAAATAAAAAAAAATCTATGCTATCATCATTTTTCCCAATTACTAAGCTTTTCACGTTGATCACGGTGGTCCTTTAACGCCTTTACTCGTCGTTTTCTGATTTCTGTGGACATGTGCCAAAGTGGAAATTTTGTTGTTTGATGAATCGTTGCGTTGCGGGGAGAAAAGAACAAAAAATCAGGAATCGGATCGGAAATTGAAGCCGTGACTAGAAAAACGTTTAGAGCATTCCATCATCTGTAACCTTTAGGGTCGAAAACTTAGATAAAAAAAGCAATGGGCATAAGTTCGGGCCTTATGATTTGTCTAATTTACATCTGCAGTGTGTTAGACGATATTATCAAACTGCAATTTTTCCTGCAAGTTTCCAATTAGTTTTAAATTAGCCCTGAATAACTTATCCGGTATTATTACGATTTGATACCGTGGGTACCTTTGTTTTAGTACTAACGTAAGATACTTAGCAGTTCTCTAGTAAAGTTCTTGACTCGTTAGGAACACAAGCAAGAAGAAGCAGGTGGTTTGAAACTATGACACTAGAGTTCATAAGGATTTTTTTTAGCACATATTCCCACACGCATATACGTAAAAAAGTCTGAATGTTCACTTGATCAAAATCCGTTTCAAAGTGGTTAACAATATTAATGCAGAATAGACAGTCATACTCGTAGGGAGCTTGATTTCTTCTGTCATTAGACTCATTTCATTCGTTACTTACGAAGTTGTAGCCACTTAAATCATTTGTGTTAGGCCTAAACGATGAACTCATTAGGAGAATTCAACGAATAAAGAAGTTGGACCCGAAATGACTTGTGCTAATGAGAGGTGAAAAGGCTTTTTAGGAGATTTTTTTTACATTTTAATGAGTTCCTTCGTGGGCCTAACTTGGTAGGTACGATTTCTTTGAGGAAACCCCTGTCCAGTATTTCTGTGATGTCATCTAGTTACAAAAGAAGGCAAAGACGTAAGTTATTTTGCAAAAACATAAATTAACTAGGCAGTCGTGTGAACGATGGTCAGTTGTAAGTAAAAAGCTATGAAAACTATTTTACGGAACAAACATCACTGTGAGACAGCTGCTTAAGCCTTAAAATGCTTACAAAAATTTAATCAAACTAACATTTTGATTCATAATTTTTCACTACCGCTGTTAAAAATTTGTCTAGCTTTACGTCTGTTTTCTATTTTTCTGCCTTTAAATGTCAACCATAATTCTACATGACGTGACCATTTCAGTTTTAAATAGTGACTCCGGCACTAAATATTTTTTATGGTAGGCAAAGTGTGGCCGTTTCCTTTTCCGTGACTAACTATTATTAATTTGGGTAGGTACTCGCAGCCCGCCCTCGGCAACTGTAGTAAACAAAAGTAGCAAAATAGGATTCGGCAACACTGGACTGGGTGAAAATTTTGATATGTTAGAAAATTAAATTGTATTGCCTGTTTAAACTCCTGAGTGGTGAAGAATCATACCTAGCCTTCAGCATATGATTCATAATTCTATCATGCTTTAGATCAGATCTTTTGAGTACCTAGCTATTATTTATTCCTATGGTAGGTACCTACAATATCTTCTGAGAAGGATTTTTCCTACTGTCCATATTAGGTCGAAAATTCTTAACGACAAATAGAAGATATACCTGTGTATTTCAGTTAAAATTTATAATTCATGAAAAATATGGTTAGTTGTTTTTTATGCGACGAAACATTGATTTCACTTAGCTTATCTTATACAACACATTTTAAATAACAGCAATGTTCATACTCATAGTTTGAGATTGCTGCTACCAGCCAACCCAAAATCCTTCAAAACTTGCAATACGAAAATTTACACATTATCTCTCTAGTTTAATTTTATTCTAAATCTAACAACAATCAACTTGACGAAATAAATGAATTTGAAACAGGGCTCCGCTTTTCTCGGAAGCGAGTTTAATTTGGGATTCACTTCAAGTGCATTTAAATAATCAATCAGGCTTCCATTAGCGTTACACTCAATTAGGTACATTCCAGCGGTTTTAAAACCCGAAACAACCGTGAAACTGTTTTGGAAAACTTGATTTAGTGTATATTTTTTACGTCTATACTAACTAACTCTTGACCTCTGCTGAATATTGGTCGACTATGGTCAACCGCATGGTGGCGTTGATACCACGTCTACTATTCCCTAAGAGGCAAGTAAGCTAGGCGGCCGCAGCTTAAAACATTGCGCCGACCCCAACTGATTTGGGATAAGGGAGGGAAGATGATGATACTAATTCCATTGGCTCAGCGACAGGAAGTGGATTATGATTTTTGTGCGATCAGTTCTAAGTATGCAATACAAATATGCTTTATTGTACAAGAAACAAAATAAACCCCCTACCTCCTTGTCACCGGCGGATCCAGCCTTGGCTCAGGGGGGGGGTCACATAAAATTTTTTTGACCCGACTGACTCAGAAGAAGGGTTATGTTTTTCGAGAGGCTAGGTTTTTAATATCCTAGGTTTTTTTTTAATCCTAGGGTTTTAGCCAAAAGCCGGCATATGGCAAAATCGTAGACTTCTTTCGGCCATCGTCCTAAGCTGATCCAGGTTTTTGGCCAAAAATCTAGGATTTTGGCCGAAATCCTAGATTTTTTTAAGTATTATGACTTTTTGCATTTCGGGGGAGTGAGGAGTGAAGAGGTATTATGTTTTATGCACATCTTTTAAGGGTAGAGTTGGACACCCTGAAGGGCAGGGGATAACATCAGAGACAGCCTGAACAGCAGGATTACCTCGGACGCTCTGGAGGATCGGAGGTAGCGTCGGACGCCCTGGAGGACAGGGGGTAGCGTCCCAGAAAATACAACCACCGTCATCTTTCATCATCCAGAGTGTCCGACGCTACTCACGCCCTCCAGGGCGTCCGACGCTACCTCCCAACCTACAGCACGAGTGCAACGCTACCTCCTGCCTTTCAGGGTGACTGACGCTACCTCCAACCCTCCAGGGACGCTGAACTCGGAAAGGGGTAGTGTCGGGCCTACTATTGTGTTACAAAGTAGCGTCGGACGCCCTGGAGAACGTGGGTGGCGTCGGACACTCTGGTGGATAAAAAGTGGCGGGCGTTGGTTTTCCTGGGCTTTCGACGCTACCCCTTGCCGTGAAGGGCATCCGTGGAGGGTTGGAGGTAGCGGCATACACCCTGAGAGGCAGGAGGTAGCTTTGGACGTTCTGAAGGGTGGGAGGTAGCGTCGGACGCCTTGGCGGGTGTGGGTAGCGTCGGACACTCTGGAGGATAAAAGATGGCGGGCGTTGGATTTCCTGGGCGTCCGACGATACCCCCTGCCATCCAGGGCGTCTGACGCTACTTCCCGTTCTCCCGAGCGTCCAGTGGTACTTCCTACTCTTATGGTGTCTGTCTCCAGGTCAACCGAGGCAATCCTGCTGTTCAGGCTGTCTGACGCTACCCCATCCTTCAGGGCGTCCAATGCCTCAGGGTGTCCAACTCTACCCTTAACAGATCAGGGCAGGGGGAGGTGCATAGCGTACCTCTCCACTCCTCGTTCCCATTAGGATTTCGGCCAAAATAATAGGTTTTTGGCCAAAAACCTGGATCAGCTTAGGACGATGGCCGAATGAAGTCGTCTATTTTGCCATATGCCGGCTTTTGCTTATGTAATTGAATGGAATGTTGTGTTTAACATTTACAAAAAAGACATTGTCAATGTGTAAACCACAATTAACCACTTAGTCAAGGTCCTGGGCCCGGCTCAGGGGGGGGGGTCATGACCCCCATGACCCCCCCCCTGGATCCGCCACTGCTCCTTGTATGTAGAAAATTTAATGATATTTTCTCCACACGCGATCTCAAAGTAAAACATTGTTTAAAAACTAGTTCGGTAGTTAAATAGCTATCAGAAGGCGGATGTGTGAAGCTTGGTTCATTTCGTTACTCAACGCTTCAGGGTAGAATGAAAAGAGCCACAGTATAGGTAAGTGAAATAATCAGCAAGACGACTCGGCTGTTCTTGAAAGTGTTGAGTACCTACATACAATAGAGTAATAGAAATGTCTAAAATCAAGGCTTGTATATTTTCTGATGAGGGAGTTCTCGGGCTTCTACTCTTTACTTAGAGACAAGGGCCATAAAAAGAAAATAAGGTTAAGGTTACAAGGGACGTACAAGTAAGAACAACGTATAGCTTGATTTACTACTACTAGTTTAGCCTAGGCTAGGCATAAGTCTCATCTTATACAATTATTAGGAATTTCAAAAATTGTACACCTAACATAGAAAAGCGTTTAATTTTGTTTTTGTTTATTCATAGTTTTAAGTTACCAGTTTTATTTTATAATTAGTTACCGAGGAAGAGGCTGGTTACTCACAACACAGCCCCGCGCGCCGTTTCCCTTATTTGTGGTAGGTATCCTAGTGGATCAGTATGCCATGTATTTATCGCCAATGTTATATGAAATAAAACATATTTTTATTTAATTTTAATTACATGGTACTTGATAAAAGCTATTGTATTACACTAACATTCAACGACTATTTTTGACTCATTTTTCTAGCAAGTTATATACCTACGACCTTTAATATGTATTGTGGCTAATAAAGCATCTCTATCTTTATCTAATTAATAAACATACTGCACCTTACTCATACTGTAGAAGAGGCTACCCACAAATACGTATTTGATTGCTAGCGTTCAAAGTTTCGACCGCGCACGCGAGTGTAAAACATCCTCCGTCGATACAAATACGGGGAAACCGTAGGTGAATGTACTCATTAAAATGTCCTAGTTGGAGTTTGTGGAATCAAATTTAAGTTAGGAGCCGAATGAACCCTCACGAGTTTCAGATCATATTGGGTAAGTATATTTGGAAAAGTTACATGCTCACAACACAACAAAAAATGAGATCGTCTCCTCAACAATTTACAGTTTGTGTTTATACCTATTATGAAGCGACGCTCTGTTCTCAGACTTCGATTTTATAATGGAAAACTCTATTTCTTTTTGTTTTCCTTTGAAAGAGTCAGACTCAGGAGCATTTTGTCCATTCTTTTAAAGAAAGCGAAGCGACATCTCTTAGCGTGCTCCTTGATCCCTTTAAATAATAAATTTCAGCGTATCAGCTAAGAGCATGTGTCCCAGAGGTAGGTATTTCTCCATTCAAGTACATCATCTCATAAACTCCATTCGAAATCTAGACCAAATAATACAAACGTAACAGACAAACATAATATTTCTAACAAAACAGAAATATGGCAGATGAGATAAATGCCTGCTGGTAAGGATACGGCAATATCAATATCACATTGCGAGCCGGTCGTGTTGCTTGTGTCACGTTTTCAATTAGTTGCCAAGACGAACATTCCTTACAAGATATAATAAGGATTCAAAGTCCTCTATCTATGTGACTCTATAGAATCAAAGCTTTAGATCTTCAGAGCCATTCACTCGAATGCTTGTAATCGTGCCTGTATACTTGAACGGACACGCGGTGAAAAGGATTTCTACTATCTCGCAATTCCAAAGATTTTCTCGTCAGATTTTTCATAAAGATACTACTTCATTCGACGTTACCATATTTTGTACACGATGTGAATTCTGCAAAAATCGCTGGCTTATGAAACAAGCTTATATTTTGGTTATTCTTTAGAGAACGTGAGTATTCTTCAGAACAAACACAATCAGCGGCGTAATCGAAATTTCGCGTCACAGCTTTTATTTCTTTCACCCTTTTTTTATCCGATATTTCTCGCCGCCATTTTCTTCTAACCCACCTAAACACTCGAAACGGACATCGAATTCCCGCGTAACAACTTTGAAGTCGCTTACCGAAGTCTCACGTACGAGGTGTCTGGGGAGTCTGAAGCTTTTAGGGACGCCCTATCATTATTGGTCGTATTGGCTGTGGTACGGATTACCACTGGCGGCCTGGGGGAGAGATCGGCTCGCACGCAACACGAGTGCCTATTAACATACTCCTGTTACTAATTAGGGAGGCTGGTCGCCAGAGAGTGAACACCGTCACCTGCAAATTGGAAGCCGCACTTCGCTATCGGGAATGGACGGTTGCTGATCGGTACTTACATATGTACCTACGGTCGGTTTCGATTTGGTTTACGCTGTTATAACCTAAGTACTTCAATTTGTGAGAGATTATTTGCTGAAAATATTTCTCACACATCACCCGATTTAGCACAAACAGACCAAAAAACACATTTCTTTGTCGCCGCACCACAAAAGAGCACTGAAAAATTTCTCTCATATTTCCCGGAGCTGCCAAAGAATTTCTGAACATGTTCACGTTTCTGCGGCGAGGGAGTTGTCTTTATACCTCTAACATGCCACTTTACTTAAAGATGACGTCACGCCGTTTCCATTGTGCTAGGAGTGTCTAGGAGGCTAGGGGGGTACCCGCTTCGCCTTCCACCTTTAGCTAGATAGAAGTGCATTAGCGCGCTGTTGCATTACGACTGGCAGGAATTGCTTTGTAGGATTTCTCTGTATCCTCTGTGAATTTTATGAAGTTGCTCGCAGATGGGATCATCCTTGTGTCTTATGTGACAGCCTTTGAATTGGACGTTACTGAAAGAAAAGGCTTAAGTTTCAAGGAGGTCTTGGGTATCTAATGTTTCATTCAGACCTCTCTGTACCGGATTAAATATAATTAAATTGTTTTATTCAGGTGAAACAGTTTTTTTTTTTTATATAAATGCTATCACAAAAAAGTCACAACATTTTAAGATCTGAGTTAGTACATGTGTTTCCGGCCATTGTTCGTCGCAAGCCCAATTTGACTTTTTTAAGTTAAACAGAGTCAGCACCATAAAATTATATTGTGATATTTCCTGCGCCAGGTCATATTATGAGGTATTTTTGTTAAAATAATGTATGTGTGTATGTATGTATGTAGCATTCGGTATCACACACACATATCACTTCATCGTGCGGGCTGAGCAGTATGTGTTAAAGTTTCCAAAACTTTCAATCATCCATAACCTCCAATTTATTTATTTATTTTTACACTTTGTTGCACGAAGTACAAAAGGCAGGTCTAATGCCAATATAATTTCTTGCAGTACAAAATAACAAAGATCGTATTTTCTCCTCGCACGAATTTCAATGCGTAATTTCTGTAACAATTCCATCGATGAGTGGACGTCAAACGCCGGATCGGATTTCCAGCTACAGCCAGCGCTCAATGGAACGCGCCATTGTATGCAGCACGTTGGTGCAAGCGAGTGGACACGGGAATTCCATTCTATGAAGTTGTTTTGTTGCAAACGTGTATTTTATTCAACTTCAAAAAGAAGCAGAGATGTCGTGGCCGGTAGCGTAGCGTAGGTGGAAAGGTATTACAGTTCCTGGTTGCAATCCCGACCGCAGTCAAATCTTTTTAGGATGAATGAATGTTTAACAACTGTATAACATTCTATCACCCATTGTCTCTAATTTTCCAATTTAACCTCTTACACCACGACAACACAACAAAGATCGCATTTTCTCCTCGCACGGACCTCAATACGCAATTTCTCTAACAATTCCATCGATGAGTGGACGTCAAACGCCGGATCGGAGTTCCAGCTACAGCCAGCGCTCAATGGAACCCGCCATTGTATGCAACACGTTGGTGCAAGCGAGTGGACACGGGAATTCCATTCTGTGAAGTTGTTTTGTTGCAAACGTGTATTTCATTCAACTTCAAAAAGAAGCAGAGATGGCCTGGCCGGTGTCCTAGCAGTGCAGTAACAAAAATCGTATTTTCTACTCGCATGAACCTCGATACGTAATTTCTGTAACAATTCCGTCGATGAGTGGACGTCAAACGCCGGATCGGATTTCCAGCTACAGCCAGCGCTCAATGGAACGCGCCGTTGTATGCAGCACGTTGGTGCAAGCGAGTGGACACGGGAATTCCGTTCTACGAAGCTGTTTTGTTGCAAACGTGTATTTTATTCAACTTCAAAAAGAAGCAGAGAAGGCGTGGCCGGTCGCGTAGCAGTGCAGTGGGACGATATTACAGTACCCTGTTGAAGTCCCGATCGCAGTCAAATCTTTTAAGGATAAAAGAATATTTAACAGCTGTAAGTATAACATTATTTTCCCAATAGTCTCTAATTTTACAATTTAGCCTCTTACACCACTACAACTAGGGCATGCAATATCGGAAGCTTATCAATTCCGGAACTGAGTTTCGATATTAGGGCCTAATTCCGGAATTCCGGAACCAATTCCGGAATCGTGATTTTTTCATTTTTGTTCAATCTAAAATAGTGTAACTATATAATAAACAATTGCTTACGTAGAATTCGTCTTTAAATCACTTTTTGAGAACAAATCAGATAAATAAGTATGTAAGGAAACAACGGCATTAAAATAACTAAACTTAACTTTGTAACGAAAGGCAGACTAAAAGAAAGCACTGTTTTTAGAAATGCAAAATGGGCTACTTAGGAGAAATTCACACTTTGAGTAGGTAACATCAGCAATATATATTTTTAAGGAAAAAAAACATCTTATGGGCAAAAAAGGAGCAACTTAGAATTATCTAATACCCTTTATCATATTTTGCTCCCAATTAGAAATATTCACTACTAATATGTGCCAAAAACTGGATTTATTGCTTTCTCTTCCTCAAAATTGGTCGAAGACATATCTCTACGGCTCAAACTCTATAGCGAAACGTCAAAAGTAGAGAAAATTGGGTCGCATGTTAGCGATTCTCACAAATTGTCTATGGTTTTCTCGCGATGTAGACATATCTCTCAGTCGCGCGCGCGGCGCGAGTCGCATCTTAGCACCTGTAGATATAAGTCGCGCGGCGTAGAGATAGAGCGCGACAAAGCGAAGTCGCGCTGCATATCTTAGGCCTGCTGGTTCACAAATGGATCCAGGAGAAAGAGGCATGCTTGCTCTGGTGTATTTTGTCAAAACCCAAATCAAGACCGATAATGAGTGTGTCCATCTCAACTTGACATACAAAGGATACGCGGGGCAATCGCTAAACTTTATGTAGCTTTATGCCCCGCTTGGGTACAAGAAGCTTATCGTAGAGGACGAAACTCATATCGAGTTGTCGTAAGACACTCATGAGACCGATGCCTCGCAGATTCGCACCAGTAGTCCGTATGGACGCAGTTTCAAATTCCAACTGTCGTAAGGTCACTTCCTTACCTGAAGAGATGAACTGAAATCGAAACAGTTGCCTACTTATTTTGCAAATAATACTTTTCGTCTTTCGTTCTCTTTCACTAGTTCAGCGTAAAAACTGAACTAAGCTGCAACTGATATAAGTAATTAGACAACTGTTCATCAGTTTATCTCTTTAGGTAAGAAAGTGATCTTACGTAAGACAGTTGGAATTTGAAACTGCGTCCATCCATATGGACTACTCGTGCAAATCTGCGAGGCATCGGTAGTTCGCATGGACGTAGTTTCGGTATAACCTTCAAGGACCCTTTCTGAGTCGACACTGTAATCTCGTGTACCAAATCTACATACTGCAGATTTTGCACTGAGGATGATGAAACACAGCTTCAAGATATCTGCAAACGTTAGGTACTTGTGCAAATAAGAAGCCAGAATACGGGCGGCTATTGGCCATAAATTGTCCTAGAAGGAGGTCTATCTCTTAACCCGAAACAGGTTGTGGCATTCCTCGAAATGGCCCGTCATCTACAAAAACGATCAGCCACACCACAATATATTTACAAAGGTCACAGTGACTGTTTATCTTTCCAGGAAAAACCCTTTTCCTCAAATTAATAATAATATATACTAATATCGGAATAACGATATTAGATCCTTCAATTCCGGAATTGTAATATCGGATAAAACCATCCGAAATTCCGGAATTACGAAATTCCGGAATTCCGGAATGCATGCCCTAACTACAACACAACAATAATTGCATTTTCTCCTCGCACGGATCTCAATGCGTATAATATCTGTAACAATTCCATCGATGAGTGGGCGTCAAACGCCGGATCGGATTTCCAGCTACAGCCAGCGCTCAATGGAACGCGGCATTGTATGCAGCACGTTGGTGCAAGCGAGTGGACACGGGAATTCCATTCTATGAAGTTGTTTTGTTGCAAATGTGTATTTTATTCAGCTTGAAAAAGAAGCAGAGATGGCGTGGCCGGTAGCGTAGCGTTGTAGTCCAAACCGCCGTCATATCTTTTTAAGATGAATGAATGTTTAACAGCTGTATAACATTCTATCAGCAGATGTCTCGAATTTTCTAATTTAACCTCTTACACCACTACAACACGACAAAAATTGTGTTTTTTCCTAGCACGAATCTCAATGCGCAATATCTGTAACAATTCCATCGATGAGTGGACGTCAAACGCCGGATCGGATGGCTACAGCCAGCGCTCAATGGAACCCGCCATTGTATGCAGCACGTTGGTGCAAGCGAGTGGACACGGGAATTCCATTCTATCAAGTTGTTTTGTTACAAACGTGTATTTTATTCAACTTCAAAAAGAAGCAGAGATGGCGTGCAGTAACAAAAATCGTATTTTCTACTCGCACGAATCTCAATACGTAATTTCTGTAACAATTCCATCGATGAGTGGACGTCAAACGCCGCGCCGGATCGGATTTCCAGCTACAGCCAGCGCTCAATGGAACGCGCCATTGTATGCAGCACGTTGGTGCAAGCGAGTGGACACGGGAATTCCATTCTATGGAGTTGTTTTGTTGCAAACGTGTATTTTATTCAACTTCAAAAAGAAGCGGACTTGGCTTGACAAAGAGATGGTATTTCTACGATTTTAGGTTAAGGTCCCAACTGCATTTTTTCCGATTTCACTGTTTTCATTTTCAAAATGCAGGTTCTCAATTTGACCTGTAGTTATATATCATGCTCTGAATTTTTTTCATAGCCTCCAAACTTTTACACGACTACAGAACAACAAGGTTTCCAGTTTCAGTTTTATTGTCATTTCTTATAAAAATCTCAATGCGTAATATCTGTAACAATTCCATCGATGAGTGGGCGTCAAACGCCGGATCGGATTTCCAGCTACAGCCAGCGCTCAATGGAACGCGGCATTGTATGCAGCACGTTGGTGCAAGCGAGTGGACACGGGAATTCCATTCTATGAAGTTGTTTTGTTGCAAACGTGTATTTTATTCAACTTCAAAAAAGAAGCAGAGATGGCGTGACCGGTGGCGTAGCAGTGGGACGATATTACAGTACCCTGTCAACCATGTTAGAGGCCTGCTCCTTCCAGTAGGCGGTTGAAAAATTCTGACACCAGGGTTCATCGGGTCGTTGGATGACACGGTGTCATCATCATCATCATCAATTTATTTGGGGTCGGCGAAACATGTCTTTCTCTTTCCCTCTTTGTCCCACTCGAAAAAGAAAGAACAGTACCCGGTTGGAATACTGACCGCAAAAAATACTTTTATGGGAAAACATGCGTTTATCTACCTATTTACTTAGTTAAATTACACAGAACCCACCGTCTAATTTGTCGTATGTCTATCAATTTGTCGTTAAGGGAACTTCCAATTATTTTAACACTCGTAGATGTCTATCAGTTTTAGTTCATCACACTGAGTATTAATCAAATTAACCTAGAAACAGGTTCGTAATGTTTGGAGTTCAGCGTGAAAATATTTTTCTCTTTCTTTGAAAAAAAAAAAGTATAAACGAGATTTTAGTCAGAGCAGAGATATTTGAAAAATTCCTAAGTTTAATATGGAAATGTTAGAAGCCAAATTCATGTCAAGGTATATAGTTAGAAGTAAATCAATGTTTAGTAAGTAGGCGTCTTACTAGTCCACGTTAGTTCTTTGTTATATTAATGTCAGTTCTAACCGAAACCGATAGGCTGTAATCGGTTATCGAGTGGAGGCGTGGGCAAGCTAAGCGTTGGACGCCCTCCGGTCAGATGTACCAATGACATATAGAGACATAATATGTATATTATATAAGTATATTATACTTCCCGTCAGAAGTATATTATACTTCCCGTCAGAAAAATCGAGACACTTAGCAAGTGTTTGTACGAATCACATTATCTGAAATATATGTTTGTTTACGAATAAATGTCTAATATCGATCAACAGTGTGTATTACGAGGTTTCTAAATCATAATGTCAATGTTCTAAATTCAACTTTTAATTACATAGATTTCATAGTTTGTTTAACTATGAAAACGAAACTGTCTCGATTTACTTGATGAGGAGTATAGATGGCAAAAACGGGTCATCGTGCGCTGCAGGTTTCCTACATCCAAAAGTGGACTGCCGTAGGCCAATATGATGATGAAGTCACTGATAATGAAGTGCTGATATAAATCTGGAAAGTTATCGACATATCATCACATTCGATGTGTTTGTTATACGGCAAACTTTGAATGTGCGTCTACTCTAGCTGAAACAGACTAATTGCTCAAGTTAGCTCCCCCAGGATACCTATGATTGAACGTATCAAACTTCAACATTACTTCTTAGATGTATCTATAGGAAACATATCAAAGTTTACTGTTACTTCTAGGACGCAAAGGGAATGGAATTAGTAACAAAACTTTACCGATAGATGGAGCTCTACCACGCGTTAGTGGCCAAGATACACTTGCTTAATTCGTAGGCTAAAATTAAGCCTGTGTAGCCCAGTTGTAGAGGCGTCGACAGCACTGATACCGAAAGTCGCAGGTACAAATCCTGCCTGCGGTGAAATATTTTGTTTATAAATGTAAGTTCTTCAAAATTGTATACCTACCGACCAATGGAAGTGTTTTAAGATTTGGTATTAAAGGGAACATAATATAAAAGTTAAACATTAGTTATGTATGTTGGTAGATACTTCTAGGACGTACAGGGCCGCAGGGGCCGTGACCCGCACTCATCTATCAGATCTGATCAAGATATTACGAGCTATAAAAAAGTTATCCACATAGACGGGGATTTATTATCGCCGTGATAAAGTAGAAACTAGTGGACTTTATCGGTTTTCATAAAAACTCTGTAGAAGGAAATGTGTTCTGAAATCTTGTCGTTTTTGGCGCGACTCTGTCGTGTTTACAAGTCCTTGGCCTTCAGCGTTGGGAAAATAGCGTATTTATTACCATTGATTCGTACACAAATCAAGACGACGTCCTGTACCGCTCCAAGTACCGCTAGAGATATACGGGGGTAGCTAGTCTTAGGTACGTTATTCATTATATTTATTTATTTAAATAAATGAGGCCCGCATTTGTCCGCTATCTCACCCTTTGGTAATTGACGATATCTACTGACGAAGTTGGAACATACTTGCCTAGATAGAACCTATTCACCTATTCACTCATGCCTTGAGGTAATAATATTACGAAAACAGATCCGCCGTCAGCAAATTCCAATCTTTAGCTGTTCTTTATACCTTAACCTTTTTTCTAAGGTCTCGTATAAAAATACATTATCTGAAGCCACCTTCAGCCGCAGGCTTACTAGATTACCTGAAATCCCATTGACCTGGAATTCCTCAGCGCTACAACGGAATAATGAATGTACTGGATCTCGTGCCTCTGAGCTCGTGAGGTGACAATGAAGGAGCCAAGATCTCAGACGGGGTAAACGTAGCTACAGCTGGGAATAAAGTGAAGCTGGTTACAAAATCGCAGAGTGTTCTGTGCGTATCTCACACACATCACATCAGCCGACAGCAGTCCACAGTTGGACATAGGCCTCCCCCAGGGTACGCCACTAGGCACGATTTCCGTTTTCGCCATCCAGTCGCAACCAGCCGCTCTCTTTAAGTCGTCGGTCCATCTGACCTTCACTGCAGAGCCATGGCCTCCACTTGAGAACCCGCGCTTACTCCATCGTCCATCAGTTCTACGACAGATGTAACTAGCCCAATGCCACTTCCAGTCTGTACTTAATGGACATTTACTTATTATTGATATTTTATTAAGGACTCTAGAGGCAGGTCGGCGACACTCTTTAGTATTCTGTGCCACAGGAATCATGGTAGGTAGATATTGTACGCCAAGCCACGGGTGTTCGGGATTTGATTCTTCAATTTCTCGAAAACTTCCAGCGCCAAGGTGGTGCAGAGTATATAGTTTTTTTTCGCTTCAACAGTCCGGTCACCTCCTTCCGAGGAATATGATGTCTGGTTTAACAAAAAAACTATTCTCTGGTCAGAACCTCAGCGCCCCTTGAGTCTCAGTCTCCATTACATTCCCCCAAACCTCGGTGCTCGGTTCCTTGGTGTGGCAGATACGCTTGCACCGTCTACTTTATTCCCTAGTCTTTGCGCGTGACATGTGTCAACCCTCGTCACCACCCAGATACGGAGACCCTCCTCATGGAGATGCGCCGGTAATTGCCACTACATGGAGTATACAGCGTGGTAGTTCATTTAGATCTGGTTAGATTGGCCTCGCTACTGTAAATAAGAAGTGGTCAAGTGCGAATCGAAGGAGTATCGATATTTCCGTATAAAGTTGTGTTAAGTAAATAAATAAATTAGATTTAGTATGTATCTAATAAAATTTCTTGGGCTATTTTAAATGATCAACGTATACTGGTTGTCATAATAAGAAGTGGATATCGACTGCGCATTTTGATTGGCAGTTACGATTTCCAGGAAAAGTTCTTCAATCCTTTTCTCAAGTGCATCTTTATGATTCTTACTAAGAAACAAATTGGAACGTCTTATTCACATAATAACTTGTTTCTAGAAATCTAAAGGAAACGAGTACAAATGTAGATGTCAAGCTGTAGCAGCTCCACTCGCTTCAAGACAAATGCGAAACTAATATTGCTGCTGATTCTGACAGGATATTTTCTTAGATTTTCTTCAAATGTTCTTAAAGTATTTCCTTTGCTTATTGTCTCCAATTATTACTTTAGGTAGGACGTTAGTTGAAGCATCGAGCCGAGAGGTCATGTCATGACTTTCGATTTGGATAGTTCATTGTTCAAAAGTTGTTCATTGCTATACAGCGTTCGGGTCTTTTTTATATGTATATTCCTGTCCCTTTATAAGTGGCCAAAATATAAATCTAAAATCTGCACAGCCAAGAAGCCACTTGACAAGTATAGGTTACAAAGTTTTATGTCAGAGAATCGCAGCTAATATGACATAGAGAGATGTTTTCCGGGCGTTTTCCGTTAAAACAACAAGTCGGGTATTGTTTTCCTAACCGATAATAGGAGACGACGTCGTATTTTCTACTTATAAACAATGAAAATAACTAACCAAACGTCTTTCTTTCCAGGTAAGTGGTCTCGTCGTTAGAGAAACAACAGGGTAACCTGGGAGGCACGTCATTATTACGACTTCAACTGAAACAGACGTATTGATTTCAAAGCGGTGAATCATAGTTGCGTCGAGTGGTTCAACAATGGTTGGTAATCTACCTACACTAATAATAAAGATTTGTTTTTTTTTGTGTGTAATCTATTAACTCCGTAACTACTGGACCGATTTTAAATTCTTTCACCAGTAGAAAAAATGGGAAAGATCTGTTTTTCTGTGTGTCCCTAATCAATAAACTCTGAAACTACTGGACCGATTTTAAATTCTTTCACCATTATAATGCTACAGCATTCCGGAGTAACGTAGACTATTTACTTTTTACCACGGGAAAATATTTTATCCCCATGGGAAAACTAAATAGCCAAATTAGCCAAACTACTCAACCAATCTTCCTAAATTTGGTACGGAGATTGCTTGAATATAAGAGAAGGACAAGGACAAATTTTTGTCACCAATGAGGATCTAGAATAGCAGGAGCACTGCTAGACTACTTCTTCTTCGGAGGGGACACCTAGTCGACCGAAGAATCTTGGTGTCAAAGTTTTTGACCGCCTAATGCATGCAAGTCGCAGCTAAACACTTACCTGTGAGATACGAAAATGGTATTGTTGCAAAAATTGTTCAGCATGACGGGTCACTTCTGCTGACACATGGTCATCGAGGGTCTGAAGTACCTAATGTAGACCTCCAGCATCCCATCTATCACATTCACAAGGGAAAACGGGTAAGTAGCAGCGGGTGAAACCGCTGGGCGGGCCGCTAGTTTACATATTTTGTGTAACATTTTTTCCATTCTTTTTGTTATTTTTTCCGATGATGCGCGTCGGTAAACCCTGATTCAATCACGTGGCATTACGAACTGAATTGCTATGGAGAATAAGCCCGGCTATCCGTCTCGATTGCTCGTGAAAACCTTATTACACTATACTTCTAGGGCCAAATTCGGCATACATTGCGGGTCATCTTAAGGGTAGCTTTGTGTTTTTGGTAATTTGCGTGGTCATAAGACTCATTAATACAATAGTTCTCAGAATTCGTTTTTCGAAGTCCCTGCACAAGCCTAGCTCGCTCAGCGCCCGCCCCGCTATACGCCTTGCGCTCGCGATAAAGCTAGTGTTGTCTTTTTGGTGATCGCATCGCATGGCATGTTTATTAAAGAAAATTTGGATGATATCGACAAATCATTAGTCCAGTCTCTAGTAGTACGGTTGAAGTCAGAATAATGTGACCCCACCCTACTACCCTACAGCGCAATCGGCGACATACTTTACTTATCTATACATTGTCCGCACGCCTACTAAATTTTTTCCATTGACATACGCCAACACAGCAATGAAAGCATAGAAAAAACAAGGTTCACGCGCCCTCATATCCCTTACGCATCCATAACATCTGTCAAGTCAGTCAAGAGTAAGTGAAACAAAAATAGTCCGAAATGGTCCGAACCTACCCGAGCTTAGCCGACTAAAAGATTCACGCCGACGCGACGTCACTGACATAAACTAGTTTTCAATCAAGTTTTATTACACAAATAATGATCTCATAGTAGTTGGCGAGTGCGAGTCGCATAAACGAACAGTAGACATAATAGTTATAGCTAAATTCGTCTCCTGAGTCAATGGCTAGATGGCTAAGGGGTTAAGCAACTGCAGTCAAAAACGTAGAATCGCTGGTTCGGATCTATGATGTGTTCAACTTTTTTTTCTATTAAAAGTGCTGTTTATTTATATATCTGTCTATTATTTTCTTTTTTGTTTAAAAGAAGTTTTGTTTGTAGACAAAATTAAGAAGTTTAAAAATTGATAAGACCATCTATTATACTTTAAATGTTACTTTATTTGAATCTTCATAATTCACACAAAATATGTTTGTATCACCTAGGCAAATTTTACAGTAAACTGTGTAATGAACATTTCATACAAACATGAATAAAATACTTAACAATTAAGTTAACTGACTATAATTTAAACAACAATATAGATAGTTCAGGATTTTAAAATTATCGTTTAGTCACTACAAGAGATCAAACATGTTATCTTTGAGTAAAATAACAATTTACGTCTCTCATAATGACCAGCACAAACAATCTATATTTAACCACAGATCACTTATAAATACATATGTCCTAAGGGTATTTAATTAACCTAGCGATATTCTGCTGCTAGTGCTGAGTATATTTTCTGGATTATAGCGTTCACCTCGTCGTCTACATAGGATATTTCATCCACATTATTCCACATCGTCCTTTGAAGCACTTTTCGTCAGTGAATATTAATATTTGCCCTTCCCAATCAAAGTTGCAATACTCTGTAACATAAATACATTACTTAATTTAATGAAGATCGTTTATCAACAGTTAGAAAAAAAAACAATAGAACATACACTATACCTATATAAGTAAGTATGTAGGTATAATGTATTTGTATTAGTTCAGCACCAGAAATAATATTTACCTGTAGCAAATCTTATCCTAGCTTGACAATGCTCTTCGGTCAGCGCAATTTTTTTGGCTGGTTTCATAGCTGGTTAATAGTTGTGTATGCCAGCAGCGTGTAAATGTCTTCGCACAGTATACAGAGATATATCGTATAAACTTGCTGTTGAACGAGTAGTTTTAAATCAATCCTCGCTGTGAAGGCTAACAATTTCACGGTGACGTAGATTTTCGTTGGTGTAAGCTTTGGCGCGGCCCTCGATTTTCACAATTCACATCACCAGTTTCCTCATATCTCCTAATCCATCTGCGAACCGTGTTTCTCTGTAAAGTCGTAGTGAAACTTCCTTTTTTCTGTTCCCACAGAACAATTATTTTTGCTTTTAAGAAAACACTATGCACCATGATTTGATTTGACCAGTAACTAGGTAAAAACCAACGGAAATATCATAACGCACACTATTGAACTGAGTAATTAAATAAAGTTGAATACATTTCTACGATTTAGTATTCAAACTACCTTCTTATTTTATTCATCTGCTAGAAAACATCAAAACGTCTACACGGGTCTCATACGTCACAATGACATCACTAGTTGCACGACAGGTGACTTCTAATTTCGCGCCTTTAACCATCAGCTGAATAGCCAAGCGGTTAAGATGCCCGACTACAATGCTTACAATCTAAAAGATTGGAGGTTCAAATCCCAGCGGGGGTTGTATTCGTATGTTGACTATTTATTATTTTATTTCTTGTTAATGAAATTTGACTAAAGCAACTTCAAGATAAAATGCAAAGGACTCGACATCGTGCTTGCGAGTTAGTCGTGTGGTAGGGTGAAGCATGAATTGCTCAGGTATATTGCATAGGCGTAATGCTTTGCTTTAAGGTTCATTTCAAAACGTATTTTTCTGTTTAAATGTTTGTAGCCCGGGGGGTCCGGTAACTCTGCACTTGACTGTACACGCGGGCGCTGGCCGCTCGGCGTGCTGGATCTGATTACTCTCTTAGTTTACAGGGAGTAACAAAAAGGGTACAACAAGCCGAAAGGAGGTCAAATTACTCATGAAATTGAACAACTTTCCATATGGAACATGGGTCGAAATGTGACAAAAATCTTTGGTCCCATACAAAATCGCAAATCACCTGATTGGTTTACATGGGAAGTTCCATTTTTTTTTTCATATTTCGACTCATATTCAATGTGGAAAGTTATTCAGTTTCATGAGTACCTTGACCTCCTTTCGGCATGTTATACCCTTATTGTTACTCCCGGTATAAATCACACAAATAATGTAACCAGCGCAATGTATGCCGAATCGGCTGTTGGCGTGGTAATGTTATTTATATCATTTTAACCTGTTATGCGCGGGCAAGGATTCTTTTGTGACCCTCTAGCCCGACATTGACGTTTTCTTATCTATGCCTTTTAAAGAAAGGGTACGTTTGTATTTTGTTGAACAAAGTAGCGACAATTTATGATATACCTACTACTGAACCGGCAGCAGCGGTCACCGTTTAACCATGCAAAAAAGGGAGCCTTTGTTACGAAGAAATAATAAATGTTTCAGAAGGTGATAGAAATTTTAAAATTCGTTCTTAGCTTCGAGATGCAAATAATCTTTTGTCTACTTCAATATTATATTGTGATTTTCACGCAACCAACTATGGTTTAATACCCGCTAACCCATCAGCTACCTAGCAATATAAGTACCCACTAAACCTTAATTTAGTAACTTCTACACATCCATCCCGTCCTATGTAAAGTTCCTTATATTTAATTTTCTATTACCTACTTAACAAAATTATTATAAAAATTATGACTTAAATCTAAAGGGACAACATTTTTCATTAAATAATTTTCTACAAATACTCCAGATTAATCTGAATTGTAAACGCAACGTGAATATCTTTTCAAATATTTGAACGAACAAGAATCCCTGGCGTAATAAATCTGAATTATTTGTAGTTAGAAAAAAGGTCCTATAGAGGCTGTTTTTACTAGTATAAAATGCGTTTGTTTGTTTGTTAAAAAAGTTGAAATGTAGAACCTAAGACGCAGGCAGGGATTCGTGTTATTTAGTTACGTAAAGTACGATACGACCGTCAAACTAAACTTCCAGGGGTCGAACCAAATAAATAAATAGGCTATAATTTGACAGCTGTTAAACCCATACTAGAAGACATGTTTATAAAAAAAAGAACTTTATATCAAAGCATTAACATGATTTTGACAGCTTTCAAATATTACCTATTTGAACGGCTGAACTTGTAGGTACTACTACTGTTTTTAGAGCAAAAAAGTCTCACTGAACGCCCTACTATATTTTGTTCGTTGATAAGACAGTTAATTCAGTTTTTCGTGCTTATGTGGCTTGTGAAGCTAGTTTCACACCAGGTTTCATCGAGTGGTTTGTCGACACGATTTTAATAGCCATATTTTTTCCTGAAATGTTCGCAGTTTACACAGTTTACCAGTTACATGGCAATAACATGCAATTCTCTTCTACCAACATAAGGAAAAAAATAAGATTTGAAAAGTGGCAGTAAGAATTCCGTTATTTCTAGGGATAGCGGGAGAAACCGTAAAGCGCGCTGCTAGTTTCAGATAAAACCGTTTTTTCAGCCATCACTGGTGTAAGACTAAAAACTAACGATTTATCTCAGTCAGTTTTTCTCGCGAAATTCCTCGATCAGCGGGACTTTATGTATGGATGTACTTTGTAACACGAGTCCTTGTTTTAAGATGTTCAATAGCTCGAGTTTCGCTGGGTGCCCCTTTGAATGTAGTTAAATAGCCAGTTTATACTGACCTTTCCTACTGCAGGGTGGCAATTAATTAATAAATATAGTTAATTATAGGTTTGCACAAGGTTTGCAATAGGTGCAGGTATTAGTTTTTTATTGTTCATTTAATTTTATACACTATTAAGCAATATTTATAATAGGAAATAGGACAAATAGGTCTGACATATACAAAAGTCCTTATTAAAAATGTAGAAAAATACTACAGAATATAGGTATATTTCTTAATTTATTTTGTTGCCTATTAAGCCTAAGTACTTACCCTCTTCGAAACAACCTTAAAATTTTGTACAAAAACAAATATTTTTAACAAAATGTCATTTTGTTAAGCATTTCTCTCTCATTCTTTTAATTATTTTCGTGATTGCAATTTGGGATTAAAATAAATATACATTATTGTGCTTTTTGTACCTCAAATTAATTCGTACATAATTCAGACAAACGAAACTCATTTGGAATAATTCTCTGGGGAGTAGAGAACCGTAATAATTTTTGTCGAAATAATTTTATTGTTTGAAATAAAGGTGCCGGTATATTATTACGTAGGCATTTTATTAATGAGAATATTAGTACTAGAATTATAGGCGGAGTGTCGTGATGTGGATCAAAGCACTGACTGACTTAGTGGCACAGAAGGACAGAAAGAAACCATAGTCGGTAGACCATCAGCGTAAAATACCCATCTGTTGTATGGAACAGTTGGATTACGTAGATAATAGACGTGACACATGATCATCGTTTTATTTAATCTGCATCTTTTGGACCATATTGCTCTATGACTTTCCTGCTGTAGTAAAAGATATATGCCAAACTGACTAGAGAGTCTATGAGTATAGTATTTTTCTGTAGGATGTAGGCACATGAGAATGAGACGTGAGTGAGAAAAAAGATGAGAGTTGTGTGACATGGCAGTCAGTAAAATGCGAGTCCTACGTATGTAGACGGTGGCGTCTCTTCTGTTTCATACATTTTATAAGGAAACTGTTTCGTGCCTGGTTTCGAGCATAGCGATGTCTCACGTTCCATGTATTATGCCTCATTATGTGGAGATAGGGTCTTACTTCACTTTTAGGCAAAGACTATCTACATAAGCATTTAAACATAGCCGTTTATTTGAACAGCCGTATATAAACGAGCTCAATTTATTATTTGCAGTTCACTGTAGATGTAATTTCCATTCAGAATTATACCCGCAACGGCGAACGTTCATCTAATATTCAACGTGTGGGTGATTAATCGACTCACATTTCAAATGTGGACTAAATTCTACGAGTAACTGCATTCATTCTACTGAGCTAGTTAAATAGGACTTACCAGGGTTGGTACAAAGCACTCCATCTTTTTAAAAACCTACGCTCGTATTTATAAATTGCTTTAGCTACACTAAAAATTAAAGAAACGGCGTACGAGGCGTCATTACAGATGGATTACTCAGTACTTGCAACGACTTTGACGCTTAATGACTTTATTTCAGTTAATAACTAGAATCTCAGAGGAACTCAAGGTAACTAAGAAGATGGTTGCCACGAACGTCATATTTCTATATTAGATAGCTACATAAATTTTCCTTGTTATGTGTAGGAAGATTAACATTGGCCGTGTGGTGCCGGCTTAGAATAGCATATACCCATATCTATTCCGTGGGTGTCGTAAGAAGCGACTAAGGGATTTGAGAGTTGATGTGTATTAATTTTATGCGCCTGTAACTTAGTGATACACAGTCTTCTAAATGAGTCTCAAACTTTTGTCAGACGTGGTGTTAACGGCTGGTTTTTACAGCCACCGTTTACACTCTGCCTACGTGGTTTACGCTTTGCCTACCCCGCAAGGGATATAGGCGTGATATGTGGGTGTATAAAAATTCTAGGTGTTTTTGTAGTTCCTCGTATTTGCTAACAAGTGAAAGGACCCAATCTCGGCATAAAAAGGTCCCCGACTATAGTCCGTCAACTTCGTGCACGACCTTCCTGCGGGGTACAGACGGTCGGGGGGCGAAAAAGCACGTCATTTTAATATGACGTGCAGCGCGGATGCGCGCGTCACCCTTCCCCGCTACACCTCCCGCTACCCGCTGACATCTCCCTCCCCAACGTCTGTCACCCCTAGGGAGGGTCGCGCACGAACTGGACGGACTATAGCGGGCGGCCCGGAAGAGGAAAAATTAAGGGACGTGATCACTTGACGTTCAGTCAACTAATAACATCTGAGTAAATACATTGGATTGTGTGCCTTATTGCGTCTCCGAGGGTAATGGATAAAATGGATTAGCGGCGTCTAATGTCGAGGGTTGGTGTCCTTTTTATATTCGTTAGCTACATGTATTTTCCTTGTTAGGTGTAGGTAGACTAGGTAGATTAAAATTGGCCTTGAGGTGCCGGCTTAGAATAGCATCACCCCTTATCTAGCCCGTGAGTGTCGTAAGAACCGACTAAGGGAACTGTGAGTTGACGTGTATTGCAATTCTAGGCGACAGGCTGACAACCTGTCTCTATGGTGATACACAGTCTTCTCAATGACTCTCAAACTTTTGTCAGACGTGCTTGCTGATTTTTACAGCCACCGTTTACGCTCTGCTTACCCTGCAAGGGATGAAGGCGTGGATTGTGTGTGTGTTAGCATGTGAGTGTAAATTCCACCGACAACTTGTACGGTCAATCATTTCTCACTTTTTCTTTGTACTTTTAGCCATACAGCTTGCAATTTTTCAGTTTTCATACCAATTTACTTCGCTCTGACAGGATGCCCCATTCCGCGGGAGTCTCTTAGGAGGATCCCGCTGCGAATCTCTAAATTTTTCACTTTTTCATTGGCTGACAGGCAGGAATTTCAATATTCGGATCGACTGGATTCTTCACGTTGGGTTCACTTCAATAACTGCATTTGGTATTCGAACTTCACTGATGTTATACCTACATTGATTTATGGATTCCCAATTCATTTTCGGGGCTATGAAAATTTGTGGTGGATTTTTAGCACCTGGTACACTTGATTCTGAACATAGGTCTACGAGGGGCTTACGAAACCGCGTACAAGTCAGGTGTGCCATACAACAACAAAATACATTTAAAATGAAATATACTCGATCAAAGTTCATGGAAGAAGTGTTTTTTTTCCGAAGATTACTAGAGAAAATACCTGCCAGGCTAGGCAGTTTTGTTAAAAAGTACCTATTTATTTTGTGCTCTCAAAATAAACGTGCCATACCTATGTGTGTTGCACCTTTGAATTACAAAGTTATAAATCTATTTGGTAGCTCTAATTTTTGTTTTGCAATGCAATCTTCATAAATATAGCACAAAGCCTATAAATCTAGTCTCCGCTATTCGTCGTAGTCGTCCTTGTATCGAGTCGGTACAATCAGTCGCAACGCTGTCATTGTGGTGAATAATTGAGGCTGCCTCCTCCAAGGGACGTGAAAATCCGAGTATCGTGCTCCCCATACCTTGTCGCCAAAACAGGTTTTGTCCGATCTGTTTGCAATCTTCAGAAATATAGCACAAAGCCTATAAATCTAGTCTCCTAGTCCTTGTATCGAGTCGGTACAATCAGTCGCAACACTGTCATTGTGGTGAATAATTGAGGCTGCCTCATCCAAGGGACGTGAAAATCCGAGCAGCGTGCTCCCCATACTTTTTCGCCAAAATAGGTTTTGTCTTATATGCCAATTTCCCCTGAAATCTAACACAAAGTCTATGAAACTAGTCTCCGCTATTCTCCCGTCTCGTACCCCCAATAGTCCTTGTATCGAGTTGGTAGCAATCAGTCGCAACACTGTCATTGTGGTGAATAATTGAGGCTGCCTCCTCCAAGGGACGTGAAAATCCGAGCAGCGTGCTCCCCATACATATTCAGGCAAGGCGAGGCTCCGATTGATCAGAGATGTCATAACGATATGCGGCCGTGTTGTGTGTTATCGCCTTGCCAATGTATTCGGCGGCGCTTTAATCTAACACAGGCATTGTGCCTTGCCTGTGCCTACTGAGTATTTGAATGAACTATTTCTGCCTCTCCCCTCTCTTCGTTGGCAAATTGTTGACTCAGAAATTATGAAACTGGTTTCGAAAAGATTGTTTCATATTTTTTTCTTTCTCGTAGACCTGATAGGTGGAGTCGGAAGGTGAAGAAAATTTCTGTTTATGGAACGGCCTCCTACACAATGATGCGTCTTACCGTATTTTTTGTACAAGGAAAGCATTTTTCGTGGGTGTCGTAAGAAGGGACTAAGAGATTTGAGAGTTGATGTTGTCTAGCAATTTTAGGCGAAAGGCTGATCACCTGTCACTATGGTAATACACAGTCTTCTGAATGATTCTAAAAAGAAACAGTTGTTTGCGCCCTGCCTACTCCGCAAGGGATATAGGTGAGATTAGGGTTTTCTACCCGGGTACCTGGGTCCGGGTATACCCGGGTATTTCAGACTTTTGGTACCCGGGTATAAACGACGCGTATACCCGGGTACTCGAAAAAGATATATATAGACTGATGTTATACAAATAAAAGAGTAAAAAGAGGATTTATTTGTAGTTTCAAAAGTATTGTTTCTTTTAACGAATTGGTTTCATTCATATTATATAGATTTCTACACAAATTGACTTTATATATCTAGTTTTCTATAGTATATTTTTAAGAGAAAATATTTGTATTATTTTCCGGGAATATTTTTGTAGGTTTGTAACGAATTTCCTCAAAATCTGCGCGTAAGATTTTAAGATTTCTTTTACCTTTAGAATGCTATAAGTAATAAAAAGTGAGACTGACTGAAGTATTTTTATACCAGTTTTGTTTGTCAAATTTTACTGAATTATTCCCACTTTCTGAACTTCAACGTCAGGTATTATAATTAAGTATAAATAGAGTTAACTTTTAAATCTTTGTTCCTCAATTTTGAACCCATTTTTATTTAAAAAGGTAATACCCGGGGTATTTAAAAAATTCGTACCCGATACCCGGGTATCTAAATTGGTCGGGTATTCGAAAACCCTAGGTGAGATACATGTATGTATGTAAAGCATAATGTTAGTTGGTAATTAACTACCTATTTTGATTTCGTCTTTCGTCTTTTAGAAGAGATCATTTCCTCACCTTACGATTATATTAAAGAGTCATTCATGAGTTTCCTTGCATATCTCTTAGGACCTATAACTTAGTGACGTAATCTCCTATTCATTGAAGACATTGCTTTGAGAAGCCAGTGCTGCTTAGCATGCATATCTGGTTGCACTGAGCAAATTAATTTACGACATTCGTATGACGTAGGTATTCTATGGTTGCTCTGCAGCTCTACACACAGAGCTGTTCTGTGTATACCTACTTCTCTAGATATTAGTTTGTATTTGCTACAAACGACAGTACTTTGAAGATGGTGGGCAAATAGTGACTTCAAGACAGGAGTTTTTCAATTCATAGAGTTTATCATATTATGGGGACATTTATTTTAATAATAGTAATTGAAATTTTAGCAACTGTAATGTGAGACAAAAAAACTATGATTCTTTGGATGTTTCCCGATTACTTTAAAGAAACAATTTCCAAAATGGAAAATGCTTTTGTTTCATTTAGAATTATACATACTTCCATTGTAGTCACATAAACATCAGGTCAGGATAATATAATGATAAAGTTTTGGAGAAATTGAGGGAACTCTCCAAGAAAGTTACACCATAGACGCACCTTTCTTTTTCCTTACAAGGAAGGCAACATTTCTCCTATGGAATCTTATGGAGGCGAGCAAAGTTTAATTATATCCCGGCTCTATATCAAGAGACGGACAGCCAGAGGCATAAATCCAGATCCTAATTTGCTTTCTGGTTGGTAACAAATGGTCTAAGCCGTTGCGGTTGCGGGACACGTGCGCCCGTCCGATAGAAATCCTATAAATCCCAGCAACTGGAGGCCCATTCGTACGTAATAAGGTAATACAAGGTTTGCTTGCCTGCCTCTTTGAAGTTCCTGCAAGCCTGGTAGATTATAGATCAGATCAGCTATAGGTACGATGTGAGTCTTTGAAATTCGAATCCAACTAACTTGAGGCATATAAATAAAGTATTAGGTAATGTCGTTAATATAGGTTTGCGTGCGTGCACCCCTTCTTTGAAGTTCCTGCGAGCCTGGTAGATAGTTGGGTAGAATATCGACATACATTGGAATTCGACTAACTAAAGGCCAATAAGCAATAACAAATAGGGTATATTTACAAGGTTTCGGTAATACATGTAGCTTAAGCTCAGTTTTTATGCTGAACTAGTGAAAGAGAACGAAAGACGAAAAGTATATTTGCAAAATAAGTAGGCAACTGTTTCGATTTCAGTTCATCTCTTCAGGTAAGGAAGTGACCTTACGACAGTTAGAATTTGAAGGAATATTTGCATATGTAACAATGTTTTCATTAAATATTTACTATGAAGTATGATTTCTGTACTGCTTGGTTGAACAATAACTTCCCGTAAATATACACGTGTGAGTTATTGAAATACCATTTGCAGCATTTTCAGTCTAGAAATTATTAGGTAAATCGTGCCTTTCAAAAAGCTTACAATTTTTTTATGAAGGGTCAAGTAAACCTGTATTACCGAAATTTGAAACTGCGTCCATACGGACTACTGGTGCGAATCTGCGAGGCAACGGTCTCATGAGTGTCTTACGACAACTCGGTATGAGTTTCGTCCTCTACTATAAGCTTCTTGTACCCAAGCGGGGCAATCGCTAAACTTTATGTTTTTACGCAGTTTCTTTCGGTAATACAGGTTTACTTGACCCTTCATAAAAAAATTGTAAGCTTTTTGAAAGGCACGATTTACCTAATACTAGACTGAAAATGCTGCAAATGGTATTTGAATAACTCACACGTGTATATTTACGGGAAGTTATTGTCCAACCAAGCAGTACAGAAATCATACTTCATAGTAAATATTTAATGAAAACATTGTTACATATGCAAATATTTCAAGTTCCAAGCATACCTCGCCAAAATATGCGCAACATAAGAATAGATAAGAATATTTATGCATACCATGTAAGTTTGGTTTAAGCTACATTTGAGTTTAACTGACTTTAAGTCACTTTGTGGAAACTTAGTAGTTGCCGAGTTCTAGATGAGCTTATTCTGGCCGTATAAATTATGAACTGCATGAATATATTGCTGTTGAAAATGTCGTAGATCTTTAGTAAAATTTTATTACTAAACTCAAAATTTACAAAAGTCAGTAGGGTCACAAATTAGGGAGACGGCGCGCGGGGCGCTTTTACAGATGGCTCACCCAGTAGTAGCAACAATTTTGGAATCTCAGAGGAACTCAAGATAACTAAGAAGATGGTTGCCACGAACGTCATACAGTCTTGGATTAAAATTGACTTAGAATCATATTCCATGCTATCAGATTTTGCTGTTTTGAATATTACTATACTTTGAGATTTTTGATAGTAGCAACCCTGGCTATGTAACAAGTGACAATCGCGATAATCCTTAATATGATCGAGTTATCCTTCTGTTAACTCTCTATTTTGTTGTAAGAAAGGACAGGTAAATAATAAATAGGTAATTGTCGTGTGGAACAATGAGTTAAGTGAAATGACCCAATAAACCTTGGAAGTTCCTTGTAAACCCTCATAAATAAGGTGGTTAAGAAAAGCAGGTTGTACGCCTTGCGGTTGACAAACAACATATTCCAAGGTAATTCCAAAACGAAATCTAAATTTCAAATTCTCGCAGCCGCACTGATGTGCTTTATAACTCCCCCTTAATTTGCTTATTCAGCGAAATTGCTGCCATTCAGCGGAGGTACACCAACAAAGATGGTTCGACGTCGGAATCACGAGTTGGATTCAACTCTACTCGGCCCAAAAACTGTCTGAAAAATGAAACGAACGTGATTTGTACAGTCAGGCAAAATTGTTATAAGTGATTTATATTTAAAGGGATCATCATCATCATCATGTATTTAAGGGCATTGCCCTTGTCGGTGGAGTATTCGCCAGCTTTCTCTATCTTCTGCCTTCTCGTTTACCTCTCTGTTCGACGTGACTGTTATTTTCTCCTTTATTTGATCTAGAAAGCTTCTCCTTGGTCTTCCTTTTCCTCTTCTTAACTCCCCCTTAATTTGCTTATTCAGCGAAATTGCTGCCATTCAACGGAGGTACACCAACAAAGATGGTTCGACGTCGGAATCACGAGTTGGATTCAACTCTACTCGGCCCAAAAACTGTCTGAAAAATGAAACGAACGTGATTTGTACAGTCAGGCAAAATTGTTATAAGTGATTTATATTTAAAGGGATCATCATCATCATCATGTATTTAAGGGCATTGCCCTTGTCGGTGGAGTATTCGCCAGCTTTCTCTATCTTCTGCCTTCTCGTTTACCTCTCTGTTCGACGTGACTGTTATTTTCTCCTTTATTTGATCTAGAAAGCTTCTCCTTGGTCTTCCTTTTCCTCTTCTTAACTCCCCCTTAATTTGCTTATTCAGCGAAATTGCTGCCATTCAACGGAGGTACACCAACAAAGATGCTTCGACGTCGGAATCACGAGTTGGATTCGAGCCGGCCCTGACTCCACTCGGCCCGAAAACCGACTGAAAAATGAAACGAACGTGATTTGTACAGTCAGGCAAATAATTATTATAAGTGATTTATATTTAAAGGGATCATCATCATCATGTATTTAAGGGCATTGCCCTTGTCGGTGGAGTATTCGCCAGCTTTCTCTATCTTCTGCCTTCTCGTTTACCTCTCTGTTCGACGTGACTGTTATTTTCTCCTTTATTTGATCTAGAAAGCTTCTCCTTGGTCTTCCTCTTCCTCTTCTTAACTCCCCCTTAATTTGCTTATTCAGCGAAATTGCTGCCATTCAACGGAGGTACACCAACAAAGATGCTTCGACGTCGGAATCACGAGTTGGATTCGAGCCGGCCCTGACTCCACTCGGCCCGAAAACCGACTGAAAAATAAACGAACGTGATTGTACACAGTCGGGCATAATTTTTTTGTTATAAGTGATTCGTATTCAAACTAATATTTTTTTAATAATAAATACTAAATTATAATGACGACTGATTTAAGTTGCGACTAATTAACAGTGAAATAATCTGAGATTTAGGGACGTAAATTGATTTTCACACTTGATAACAGTAATGTTTCTTTCTATACAGTTCCTACGTTTTACTGATAAATAGTTCATTAAATTATTTGACATACTTAGGTATTTAAATTCATGTTGCTGCTCTTCTACCTGCCTGTACATCGATTTATATAACTAAGGTATGGCCGTGCGAATAGGCCATATTTGACAGCTGTCAAACCCCTACTAGAAGACACGCCAACAAAAAAAAAATAGACCTTATGACATAGCATTTACATGATTTTGACAGCTGTCAAATGTGGCCTAAATAAATGACCGTACTGTAGGTATAATATTTTCGGGCGGTTTTGTACAGAACGCACACGAGTTCATGACCATCCTGAAAAATGCGCCTTCTTGTCACCCTATCATTGGTACAGATGTATACGATTTATATAACTAGGTATAATTTTTTCGGCCGCTTTTCGGGCCGGGTTGCACCCGGGCCAACTAGAACCCAACCCGATGATTCGATGTCGGAATCACGTCCCCGCGCGAATCTCGACGCCAATCTGTCTAATTCACTCGGCGAGCGACTTTGAACCTCGTGCCCCTGACATCGAAACCAATATGTCTTGGTATATTGGAATAACACTTTTGACTTTAACAGTAGGTACTTCATCAAGTGCCTTTTTTTCGATACGGGGGCATTGTGGCCGGGGGCAACGGGGTTAGGGGGCATAACGGCCGGACCCGGTCACCCTATTTAGATAACTAGGTATAATTTTTTCGGGCGGTTTTCGGGCCTGGTTGAATCCGGGCCGGCTTGAACCTAACCCGATGATTCGACGTCGGAATCACGTCCCCGCGCGAATCTCGACGCCAATCTGTCTAATTCACCCGCCGAGCGACTTTGAACCTCATGCCCCTGACATCGAAACCAATTACTCGACACTTGTAATGTTAATTAGGTGCCGTGTTAATTAGTCACACACTGTGTGTGGTCACAGGTGAAATATGAAGCAGTAAGTAGCGTCAAGGGACCCGTGCCGTGCGAGAATGGAACGTGGAACGGTGGTGGAAACAATGCGTTGGCTGCGCGGGTTTTTGACCCACCAGAAATTATACGCTTCCTGGACACCACAGCATTGTTACAGATGTGTAAGACAAGGAGGCGCATACTTTAGGATAGGATCTTCTGTACAAATAAGCTTTCAGCACGAGTAGTTCGTTCGTGTAGTCAACTTTGCCCTTAGAGACTTTATGCTGCTGCCTATTTGTCTGTATCTGTAATATCTGTATGTATTTGTTGGCTACAAATCTGTTAAATTGATATTGTGTGCAGTAAGATAAGTAATTACATGTAAGGCATGATTGTACGACGTGATATTACTGCTAACGTTTTGCATCCGCAGTAGATTTTCCTGCAAAGGCTGCTGTCTTTTAGATACTTTATGCTGCTCTCTTTATTTCTCCTGTGGCACCGCGGCGTCAGTCTGTATAACACATCTGTTGGGCACGAATCTGTTAAATTAATATTGGTGCTGTAAGGTAAGTAAATAATTACATGAACATTCATCCTAATGCATGATTGTGTGACGTGACATTCTGTAAGATATTTTGTATCCGCAGTAGATTTCCGTGCAAAATTTGCTATATTTTAGAGATACCATGCTTTTTCCTTTATTTCTCCTGTGACACCGCGGCGTCAGTCTGTATAACACATCTGTTGGGCACGAATCTGTTAAATTAATATTGTGTGCTGTAAAATAAGTAATTTCATGTTCATATTCACCCTAAGGCATGATTGTGTGACATTCTATAAGATTTTTGCACCCGCAGTAGTCTTCCCTGCAAAGTCTGCTGTCTTTTAGAGACTTTATGCTGCTCCCTATGTTTCTTCTGTGGCACCGCGGCGTCATCTGTTGGGCGCGAATCTGTTAAATTAATCCCACCCAAAACATAAATGTGAAAGGCTGCCAAGTTCGATAATATTGGAATGCTTCGCCTATAAAAGAAGTGAGATCTAAATAAGTACCAAGTTCCATACACAGACCTCAGTTAAAAATAGTTACAGGAATGCACACTTGAGTTTCCGCAGTTGGGAAAGTAGATTCTGAATAAATATCATATTAAATACCTAAAATTCTAATACTTACAAAAACGCAAACCAGCGTTTTTCAGCAGTTTGCTTATAACATTTTTAATTTATTTTTTTCTGTACTTTTTAATGATATAACTTGGCAAGTTTTCACACACTTTGTTATAAACCTACTAAACGCAATGAGTCAAGTATATAATTTTCTATTAAAACTTGCCAAGTTATATCATTACAAAGTACAGAAAAAAATAAATAAAAAATGTCATAAGGAAACTGCTGAAAAAACAGGTTTGTGTTTTTGTAAGTATTAGAATTTTAGGTATTTAATATGATATTTATTCAGAATCTACTTTCCAAACTGCGGAAAATCAAGTGTGCATTCCTGTAACTATTTTTAACTGAGGTCTGTGTATGGAACTTGGTACTTATTTAGATCTCACTTCTTTTATAGGCGAAGCATTCCAATATTATCGCACTTGGCAGCCTTTCACATTTATGTTTTGGGTGGGATTTCATTTATTTTTGTAAGGTTTATTTTCTTTTTTTCTTATGATTAATTTAGTTAAAGAAATGTCTCATTTATACTAATTTTCAGATTTTGGAATATGGACTATATGGACTATGCTTCTTACAAAGAAATGGTCTAGTTTTTTTTATAAAAATTTTCTACGTTTGCGTGGCAAAGGAAACTTTTTTGTTTTGTCATTTTGTTTGTTTTGGCATCACACGGCATAGCAATTACAGCAACTTTTACTTTACTTTGACTAAATTACAAACCTTCGTAACGAATTTTAGGTCGGTACGACCATTGGAAGATATAGATATTTTTTTGTTTTAGTTCCTTAGGGGTATGAATTTACACCTTAATTATTTTATAACCGACTCACACTTGGCCATTTTCAGATTTTTTCCTTTACCTTGACCTAAAGACCTACCTCCATGCCAAATTTCAAGTCAATACGACCATTGGAAGTGGTCTAGGTTTTTGATGAGTGAGTGAGTGAGTCAGTCAGTGAGTGTATAGTAAAAATAGCGATTTTCTGACGTCAATATCTCAAGACCTACAATAGGTACATTAATGAAATTTTGTATTTTAGATAAGTAAGTAGATCTCAACAGATACTAGAAATTTCATATGCGTAGATAAAATAGATTTTGAGTTATAGGTAGGTCGAACTTGGCCCGAAATGGTTCGTGTAATATAACCCACGGCCGTTGTGTCGGTTCTTTGCTCGAACTTGGCGGACACACTGCCGTGTGTCTAGATATTGTGTGCTTGGAGAGTGGGCTCGCGGGCAATCAGCGAAGAGAAGTAATTACATGTTCATATTCATCCTAATACATGATTGTCTGCTGTCTTTTAGAGACGTTATGCTGCTCCCTATGTTTCTCCTGTGGCACCGCGGCGTCATCTGTTGGGCACGAATCTGTTAAATTAATATTGTGTGCTTGGAGAGTGGGCTCGCGGGCAATCAGCGAAGAGAAGTAATTACATGTTCATATTCATCCTAATACATGATTGTCTGCTGTCTTTTAGAGACTTTATGCTGCTCCCTATGTTTCTCCTGTGGCACCGCGGCGTCATCTGTTGGGCACGAATCTGTTAAATTAATATTGTGTGCTTGGAGAGTGGGCTCGCGGGCAATCAGCGAAGAGAAGTAATTACATGTTCATATTCATCCTAATGCATGATTGTGTGACGTGATAGTCTGTAAGATATTTTGTATCCGCAGTAGATTTCCCTGCAAAGACTGCTGTATTCTAGAGATACCATGCTTTTTAATTTATTTTTCCTGTGGCACCGCGGCGTCATCTGTTGGGCACGAATCTGTTAAATTAATATTGTGTGCTTGGAGAGTGGGCTCGCGGGCAATCAGCGAAGAGAAGTAATTACATGTTCATTAGGGTACAGCAGCGACACGCCACATCGCGTGACGTGTGTGTCGGCTCGTACACACTGGTATGGAATACAGGAATGAGGTATATGCGGAAGACGCT
The DNA here is from genome assembly GCA_024500475.1 of Phthorimaea operculella. Taxonomy (NCBI): domain Eukaryota; kingdom Metazoa; phylum Arthropoda; class Insecta; order Lepidoptera; family Gelechiidae; genus Phthorimaea; species Phthorimaea operculella. Next base: position 3,094,313 of record JANFCV010000002.1, on the reverse strand, counting down.
CGTTAGATGTCCTCTGAGCTTCTTGACAAGCTCTTGCTACGGTATTTTATTCTGTAAAACTAAATGAATAAGCAGATGTTTTAGAAACATAAACTTGACAGCGGTAATTTTAAACTTGTAATTTGCGATGAAAATCCGCCATCTTGAATGTATGTATTTTTAATACAGCCAGTTTCACTCGCGCTACTGAGACGAATCTAACGACACCTCACAAGTCAAGATCCGCCCAGCCGTTTGGGCTGTAGCCCGTGAAAACGAATTTCTTGTCTACATACATGCATACATAAATACACACTCTCGAAAAACATAACCCCCCCTAAGACAGTCGGGTAAAAAAGTAAGGTCGCTGAAACTGAAACAAAAATTTTGTTGTCTGAAAATATACGGATTTAATACTGTGATACTTGATGCAAAAGTTGCATCCTGTAATACTATAATAGTGTACTTTCGAGCCTGAAATGCAAATGCGCGTATGCAAAATAGATCACGGTTCGTCGATGGTTTGGCAGGCCGCTACGGATTAGAGGCTGTCTAATTTTCGCTTTCTCGCGTTCGCTGAATAGCATCGCCCCTCTTCTAATGTGGATCAAGCATAAATTACCTACTGTAAAGTATACTGCCATATTTGAACAATGAGTTTACATGCAGCGTGTAGTCTACTTCTTCTTTTCGTGTCAACGGTTTTAACTCAAAAGTATCTTAAATAATCAATTTCCTAAAGTTCGCGACACCAACAGCCCTTTCGTTTGCCGCTTCGGTGTAGTCTACTATAGAACATTATAGTCATACACGGGCAAGCAGTAACTAAAATAGTCCTCAGTTTTCGTTTGCCGCGGCCACACTTTTCAAATATTTACGCGATTTTCCGCCCGTTTGCATTCGTCCACTTAATCTGTACGCAGCGTGAAAGCGCTAACTCAGCTCCGATCCAGGAAGGGGGTGCACTCGTCACATGATTTACTATGCAGTGCTACGCCACGAAATTATTGAGTAGGTTCGTGGCCCCGCCTGTATCCAATACACCACTACACCACACCTGTCATATCGATCCGACACAACCAAATAACACGGTACTGGGAGGTAGTAACATAAAACCAAAGTGATTTTGTAAAGAAAATGTCTAATATTTTCAGACTAATAATTTAAATTATTTTTTTTACAAAAGCTTAATCATCATCTTCCTGCCCTTATCACAATTACTTGGGGTCGGTGCAACACGTTTTGTTGAACACAAAATCGTGTTGCAAAAGGATTTGGCTTAATTTTACGACCGGCCGGCTGCCTGATGTCAACCCTCCTTGGGAATGCTTTTGTGGTGGATTAACCGCCACCATACGGTTGGCCCTGGCTCTTTGGTTCGGGTTTATCCCTCGCTCGCTTCTTACAACCCCCACGGGAAGAGAGGGGGTGGTGCTATTCTACTCTGCCAGCACCACACGGCTTACAAAAGCTTAAACATAAGGCGTAAAAAATCAACTGTAAATATTTTAAGGGGAAATTGATTATCAATACCAACTAATTTCTGGCGTTTTACGTGTCGCGGCCGCTTAGGCTACAACCAAATAGCACACGATCGCTGCTTGAAAAATACAAAAATACTCAATCAGTTTTCATGTTGATCATGCAGCTTTTCACAGAAGTTTATTATGAGTCTTTCAAAGGCGGAAATGAATTTCGCACGAAAAGGTTTTGATGAGCGTGCCCTCGATATTGCTTTTTCCGTTTATAAATACTGCTATATGCGTAAAATAGAGTGAATGTGTATTATTGCTTGCTAACATTGCCTTGGTGCCGATTCTGGCGTTCGAAAACCAATTTCACAATCAGCCAATTAACTACCATTTGTACCTACCAACATACCTATATATCACCTTATAAATAAGATATTAAAGAGGCCCATATATGACTCAAGTGCCGAATGATTTCTAAAAGATAAAAATACAAGTAGGTAAGTCTGTTATCCAAATCAATAGTCAAGTCAGTAGGTTGAAGTCAGTCTGTTACTGTACAAAATAACCAGTGTAATTGCCATAAGTGCTATTTTGTGGGTCACATTCCCCGGATAGTGTTTTGTTTTTGGCTACGCTACTCTATGAGGTTTGATGCGAATTGTGAGCTGTAAGTAGAATTCCTGTCTTGTGAAAGAAGTAAAGACCTAGTTTTAAAAATAAATGTGTGCGCCAGAATAGGTGCTAATGTATCGACTAGGCCAAAACATTTCTTTGAAAACCGGCTGATTATTAATAGCGTTTTGCTTTGCAGGAATTATTGTCTTGTCGCGGTTTGAACTTTATAAGATAGATTGTTTTTGAACAAGAAAAGACGAACTCCAGTGAATGAAATTTTCAGGGGTGTGATATTATCGCTATTTCGTTATCTTCATGTCACACAAATGGTTATGTGTAAGCGGTAATGGGTTGCAAACATAATAAGATTTCCATACAGCAGCGTGTTGTGTTGCGCCTAGGATTACTAAGATTGCGGTTATCGGCCAATTTTGCTGTGCTTACATATTCAGGCTATTATTTTGGTCAGGCCTAACCAGGTCGGTTAGAGGCAGTGTGTGGTGTGTGTGTGATTGAATTATACAGGGAGTAACAGGAAGGGTATAACAAGCCGAAAGGAGGTCAAGGTACTCATGAAACTGAACAACTTTCCCCATGGAACATGGGTCCAAATATGAAAAAAAAAATTGGATCTCCCATACAAAATCGCCGTTCAGTTAATTGATTTACTATGGGAGGACCAAATTTTTTTATTCATATTTCGACCCATATACCTTAGGGAAAATTGTCCAGTTTCATGAGTACCTTGACCTCCTTTCAGCTTGTTATACCCTTTCCGTTACTCCCGTTATAAGGTTTAATCAACTGCAAATACTTTAAGGGCTGAATCAGTCCATGAAATCGAACAACTTTCCCTAAGGAAAATAGGTCGAAATATGATTTAAAAAATTGGACCTGCCGCTCCCATACAAATTAACTCGACTGGCTGGTACATTTTGTTTGGAAGGCATTTTGTTTTTATTTTTTTCATATTTTGACCCATGTTCCTTGGGGAAAGTTGTTCAGTTTCATGGACTGGTTTATCCCTTAAAATATTTACCACTAATTTTTTACACCTAACAGTCTAAGTTCTTAGGAAAAAAAGCTTTTTTGATGGCATACAAAACGTTCACAAAAATTCCGCCCCAACGAGTTGGAAGGGTATGTTCACACGTCACTCACACACAACACAAGTTTAGCGGTTAAATGTGAAACAAAATATCGACAGCCCATCACACCCGGCACGCATCGCATCAAGTTTCAACCGGTTTAGGAAAATTGGATTTGCTATCATTTGAAACACTGGCTGGTACATTTTGTATAGGAGGTATATTTTTTCATATTTTGACCTATGTTATTTAGGGAAAGTTGTTCAGTTTCATGGACTGATTCACCCCTTAAAATATTTGCCCTTGATTTTTTTACAACTTATAGGTATATTCTGGGTATAAAGTATAGCTTTCTTGCTGGCATATACAAAAGGGTTCCCAAAAATTTCGCTCCGACGAGTTGGAAGGGTATGTTCACACGTCACTCACACACAACACAAGTTTAGCGGTTAAATGTGAAACAAAATATCGACATTCGACAGCCCATCACACCCGGCACGCATCGCATCAAGTTTCAACCGGTTTAGGAAAATTGGATTCTCTATCATTTGAATCATTCGAATGCGGTTAAAAAATTGATCTCCCATACAAAATGAACTCAATTTGTATGTGAGCTTTATTGGTTGTTTTGTAACACATTGTACTTTTGCTGGCATACAAAACGTTCACAATTTCGACCCGACGAGTTGGAAGGCTATGTTCACACGTCACTCACATACAACACAAGTTTAGCGGTTAAATGTGAAACAAAAAAACGACAGCCCATCACACCACACGCATCGCATGACGTTTTAACCGGTTTAGGAACATTGGATTCTCTATCGTTTGAATCGTTAGAATACCAACAGCTCTAACTTTTTAGGAGTACTCTATAGCTTGCTTAAACATGGTGTAAAAAAATTAACAGCAAATATTTTAAGGGGTGAACCAGTCCATGAAACTGAACAACTTTCCCCAAGGAACATGGGTCGAAATACGAAAAACGCTTTTGGTCCTTCCATACTAAGTGTGTTGGCCGGCCGGGTTAATGCGTATGGGAAGGCCAAAAAAATATCTCATATTTCGACCTATGTTTCTTAGGGAAAGTTGTTTAGTTTCACGGACTGGTTCACCCCTTAAAATATTTGCAGTTAATTTTTTTACACCATGTAGGTATAAACATCCTCCTATCATGTGTCTGTATACAACGTGTTACAAAACAACCAATAAAGCTGAAAGGGTGTGGAAAGGTCCGTTGCAAGGAGTCAATTAACAAAAAATTAGAGCCGTAGTATCGTTTTTGAAAACTACGAAAAAAAATTTTTTTTGTTAAATTACACTTATTTTTAATCGTGGCATCGCAGCACTAATTTTGACAGCTCAAAGTTCAAATGAAGTTACCGACGCGGCGAAGCGCAGTTCGGTCTACATTGCTGGCTATTACATGAATGTCATCAATACAAGAAACTAAGTCAACCAGCAATGTATGCCGAAGCGGACTTTGTTCGCCAGGTAGTGTAGCACCTGACCTAGACTAGTGATGGGATTATTTTATCGACTGATGATAATGAAAAATATTCTTTTTTTTGGTTAGTTATGTAACAGGTTGTATAAATTGGTAGGTAGCTGAAAAGCGTGCGTGCACCGTCGCGTTTGGTCTCGCCGCATACCGCGCGCACGCCGAGCCGCGCCGTCATTCACTTGTCGAACTGCTAAACCGTAACAGCTGGACTGAACCGCTTTGACACCTGCCCGCTTTGACGATGTGTGCAACTTTTAAAAATGCCTCTAAAGGCTCTTTTCTGTAAAAATATTTCTTTCGTAAATGTCATGCATAAATGGTAAAAAAAGGGTATAACAAGCCGAAGGGAGGTCAAGGTAGGTACTCATGAAACTGAACAACTTTTCCCATGGAACATGGGACAAAATGTGACAAAATCAAAATTGGACCTCCCATACAAAATCTCCGATCAGCTGATTGACACACCATCTTGTTTGATCTGGCCGCATACCGCGCGCACGCCGAGCCGCGCCGTCATTCACTTGTCGAACTGCTAAACCGTAACAGCTGGACTGAACCGCTTTGACACCTGCCCGCTTTGACGATATGCGCCTTAGAGTATTATATAAGCAAGCTATAGAGTGCGCATATCGGCCCGCGCCGTACTGTCAAAGCGTAAGAAGCAGTCATGAAGCAGTTGCTCCCTAGATACAGACGTCAAATGTATGAGAAGTCATAGAGGTTCAATAGTGTTGTCACTAGCGTTTTGCTACTGATGGACAGAGAGGTTGTGTTCTAACTACTGCCAACAGTTCTTACTTTTTAGGCGCACTCTATAGCTTGCTTATATAAACATCCTCCTATCATGTGTCTGTATATAAATTGGTAGGTAGGTGAAAAGCGTACACGATCGCGTTTGATCTGGCCGCATACCGCGCGCACGCCGAGCCGCGCCGTCATTCACTTGTCGAACTGCTAAACCGTAACAGCTGGACTATAGTACGGTCGATCGAATAGGTCATATTTGACAGCTGTCACACCCATACCAAAAAACATATCAACAATGAAAAATAGACCTTATGTCACAGCATTAACATGATTTTAACAGCTGTCAAATATGGCTTTTTCGAACGACCGTACTGTAGTTGGTAAAAACATCCTCCTATGATCCCTGAAACGTGTCCACTAATGAATCGGTAGGTGAAAAGCGCACACCATCTTGTTTGATCTGGCCGCATACCGCGCGCACGCCGAGCCGCGCCGTCATTCACTTGTCGAACTGCTAAACCGTAACAGCTGGACTGGACTGAACCGCTTTGACACCTGGCTTGTCTATAGTACGATCGTTCGAATAGGTCATATTTGACAGCTGTCAAACCCATACTAAAAGACATGTCAACAATGGAAAATAGACCTTATGTCATAAACATTAACATGATTTTGACAGCTGTCAAATATGGCCTATTCGAACGTACTGTAGCCGGTAAAAACATCCTCCTATGATCTATGAAACGTGTCTGCATATTAATCGGTAGCTGAAAAGCGCACACCATCTTGTTTGATCTGGCCGCATACCGCGCGCACGCCGAGCCGCGCCGTCATTCACTTGTCGAACTGCTAAACCGTAACAGCTGGACTGAACCGCTTTGGCAGCTGCCCGCTTTGACGATATGCGCCTTAGCGTATATATAGGCAAGCTATAGAGTGCGCATATCGGCCCGCGCCGTACTGTTAAAGCGTAAGAAGCAGTTGCTCCCTCGATACAGACGTCAAATGTATGAGAAATCATAGAGGTTCATTAGTGTTCAAGCGCATACCGCGCGCACGCCGAGCCGCGCCGTCATTCACTTGTCGAACTGCTAAACCGTAACAGCTGGACTGAACCGCTTTGACACCTGCCCGCTTTGACGATATGGCGAAGAAAATCTATGAAATATGTTCCATAGTTAGTTTATTTTAGTTTTATGAATCTTTACTACGTCTTCCTTGTAACACGCTGACATCTTGAATCCTCATTTTCCATCCCTTTCATACATATCTACCTTACTCTTTCACCCGTCATATCCCATGGAGATTCCACTCCTACATACATTTTCTGCGGCATGCTCAGAAAAGCCGTAAAATGAGTAATTTAAAAAAGGCTCTTTTATGTCCGAAAGACTTCTATCGTAAATACCATGAATGGAAATTGTATAGTCTAGCCGGTAAAAACATCCTCCTATGAAACGTGTTCATGTATGAATCGGTACACCACCTTGTTTGATCTGGCCGCATACCGCGCGCACGCCGAGCCGCGCCGTCATTCACTTGTCGAACTGATAAACCGTAACAGCTGGACTGAACCGCTTTGACACCTGCCTTTACAGCCTACCTTTACAGCCATAACCGTCTAATGCTGGACATGGGTCTCTCCCTTATTGGGGGGTATTGTCATACTCACCACGCTTGACAGGCGGATTGGCGAGCGCAGTGCAAGATGTTTAATTTTCAGGGAACGCTGCTTCCCATTTCCTGGCTAATTATCCCTAAGTCGCTTTTTATGACACCCACGTGTAGAATTGGAGTGATGCTATTCTAAGCCGGCATCACGTGGCAAATGTACAATGGATAAATCGGTAGGTGAAAAGCGCACACCATCTTGTTTGATCTCGCCGCATACCGCGCGCACGCCGAGCCGCGCCGTCATTCACTTGTCGAACTGCTAAACCGTAACAGCTGGACTCAACCGCTTCGACAGCTACCTAGTCTATAGTACGGTCGTTCGAATAGGTCATATTTGACAGCTTTCAAACTCATACTTGGACACATGTCAATAAAGAAAAATAGACCTTATGTCATAGCATTAACATGATTTTGACAGCTGTCAAATATTGCCTATTTGAATGACGGTACTATAAAGACCGTGGCCGTGTGATGCCGGCTTAGAATAGCATCACCCCATTTCTTTCCTGTGGCTGTCGTAAGAAGCGACTAAAGGACTCGAGGGTATCATGTGTATTGCAATTTTAGGCGACAGGCTGACAACCTGTCACTATAGCGATACACGACAATAGCTAAAACGGCCCTCAAATATGTGTCAGACGTGGCGGTAACGACCGTACTTTTACGGTCGTTGACGCTCTGCCTACCCCGCAAGGGATAAAGGCGTGATGTATGTATGTACTATAAAGACTCTTTTTTTTGTCCAAAATACTCCTTTCTAAGTTCTTACTCAGATTCGTAAATGCCGATAATATGAATTGCATAGTCTAGCCGGTACAAACATCCTCCTATAATCCCTAAAACGTGTTTACGTATGAATCGGTAGCTGAAAAGCGTATAGTCCATCCGCTATAATAGTGTCATGACCAGCCTAAGCGGGATACTACACGACCAGCTTAACTTGGCCTCCTGCTTCGGCTGGTCATGACACTATGATAACAGATGGACCTTCTTTACACCACCACGTTTGATTTCGCCGCATACCGCCGAGCCGCGCCGTCATTCACTTGTCGAACTGCTAAACCGTAACAGCTGGACTAAACCGCTTCGACACCTGCCCGCTTTGACGATATGCGCTGACTCGACTGGAACACGGGAAACACATTTTCTACTACTAAAAACTAGGAAACTAGGTTTCCGGATGCCTTTATGGAAATTGCGAAGTCCTAGACCGGAAACAACGATTATTAAAAATTACAAAAATCTGTAAGATGAGTTTAGGGGATTATGGCAATAAATGTCTGCCTATGTTTACTCCTTTGAATATTATACAAACTGTGTACAACCCGGGTTAAGTTGCTTTTTGTGATGCAGTTGCTGAAACTTCTGATTTCAATTGCAGACATGAGTTGCTGCATAGTATTTTATATGTATAGGCTAAGTTTTTTACTGGCATAAAAACTATTGCCAACCACATGACTTCTTTTTATAGGTATCATAATCTATTTCTTTCCACCAGTGTCCCTTGTCATTGGATATCGCCCTCGTGATACTCGACAAGAGCCGAGTAGACATCTGAAGCTTATCTCGTTAAGAGGGAATAATATTCTCATGATATACCTAACTAGAAAATTGTATATTTATAATAAGGATCTCGGAAACGGCCCCAACGATTTTCACGAAATTTCGTAAATAGCGATTTCCGTAAATCGATCTAGATAAGTTTCATTTCCAAAAAAAATTTGTTTCGCCTCTTTTTGAGAATTTTTCGTAAACTAACGACGCTATCTGTTGAAAAACCGAGGAATATCAACTAGGTACTTTCTTTTTATAGGTAACATAATCTATTTATTTCCATCACGTGTCCCTTGTCATCGTGATAGGTACTTGACAACAGCCGAGTAGACGATATTAACGAAATTTTGTGAATAGTGTTTTTTGGGTGTGATAAACCGAGCCCCGTTTTTGAGATTTTTTCTTAAACTAACAACGCCATCTGTTAAAAAACCGAAGAGTCTTTATCGGTACTTTCTTTTTATAGGTAACATACTCTATTTATTTCCTTCACGTGTCCCTTGTCACCGTGATATCGCCCTCGTGATACTCGACAAGAGCCGAGTAGACGTCTGAGGCTTATCTCGTTACGAGAGAATAATATCCTCATGATATACCTACCTACCTGTAAACGAGTTTTTTTTTTATATTTATTTACATGAAGGATCTCGGAAACGGCTCCAACGATTTTCACGAAATTTCGCAAACACGGATTTTTGGAGGTGATAAATCGAGCCCGCTTTTTGAGAATTCTTCGTAAACTAACAACGCCATCTGTTGAAAAACCGAGAAATATCGGTCAACTTTCCTTTGATAAGTTACATAATCTATTTCTTTCCATCACGTGTCCCTTGTCACCGTATTACCCTCGTGATACTTGACAGGAGCCGAGTAGACGTCTGAAGCTTATCTCGTTACGAGAGAATAATATCCTCATGATATCAGATTAATACAATTTAGTTATCATATCAGGAACTCACGGATATTTCGCTAGTGGAGGTAATTTTGTTACGCCGCTGGCTATACCCATGGTATTCTGTTATTTTACGTAACGTTACATGTTGTTTTATTTATTTACCCACTGACTTATTCTGCAATGTTTCAGTTTAATTTCGATCAATGTACTACTTGTTTAAGCTCCAATTGTCTTCCATCTACTAAAAGTTGCAGATTGAAATGTTTTTACAAGTGACAGCTTTTGCACTTTGAGGAATTTTTTACTACTACAACGTTCTATAATTATGCTTTAGAGTCGGTTCTTTAATCTGATTTAGCAGATTTTCGATAAAATACGTATTTGTTTCATAGATCTATATCCCCTTCATGATACAAATAAATCTGATATCTTTATACAAAAATACAAATCATTCCGAGCACCCCGTGTAATGTTTTACTCATCTTCAGTCATAAAACTTTACAAGAAACTGTAACAGCATACAAAACAGCGCTTTTCCAGTGTCAACCCATTCTGAAACGGTTCACATAAACTGGAATCAGTATTGCAATATGCAAATATCATAGTCTGCTTCCCGCGTGCAGGGCGAAGAGCACGGAAGTGCTTCAGATAGACCTTACAGTTCAGATAAGCAGGTTATAGAACGCCTTTATCGCTACGGTCCATTGTGCTCAGCGAAAGAAAATGTTCTGTAGATAGGTACTAAGGGAAAAACGGTAGCACGAGATCTATAAATAGTAACAGTATAAGCGCGTTTTACTAAGCGAGTTCTGGTCTTATTTATGCCACCACCGAATCAAAATCGCGTATGCAAGCATGATAGTTTCCTACTCAAATGAATTCAAAAATGTTTACAATACAACCTGTAGGTATTACTTTTAAAAGGTACTTCCTTATATTTATTTTGTGCATGAAATTGTGTTCAACGCGTCTCAGGCGTAATTGCTACGAGATTTTTATTTCTTCATTCTGATTGCTCGTAGGGATCCGTTTGAAATATCCCCATGCACTGAAGTATAGGGTGTCCCGGCACTATACCCAGAATATCTGGATTCTGGCGTGTGTTGCTTGTTTGCCAACGCCGGATCACAACCGCAGCGAGCGTACATAGCTTTTGGCGATAGAAAACAGAGATAGAATTTATAGATAAGGCTAGATCGGATATTTTCGATACTACACATTTATTTACGCTCGGCAAGCTACTAGGGATGAGAGATTTAGTGTCAAAAGGTTACCTATATCGATAAATAGGAAGGAATTTTAATCATTATACCTAACCTTGCACTGTGCCAGTTGTAGACCCACCTCACAACTTCTGCCGATTTGTGGATGTATCTTTTCATATTCGTTTTTAGACATCGGGTCCTTCCAGTTATCTCATCCGTATCTTATGTCCTACTGCCGACAAAGGCTTACTAACTTTAGCGCCTACAAATTCTGTCATTTTACAGTCTACTTTTATCAACCTATTATAATTTCCGAGTTCGTCTCTTCCAGTTATCGGATTCGGTGTATTCTGCCTAGTTGTCGGCAAAGTCGTGCTGCCGTCGTTTGGTAGACACCTCCATTGATATTCATCCGATACTATTTTGATCGGGCTTACATCATTCTGTCAAATACCGATCCATCTGATTCCAACATTACACGAAATTCAATTATTCAGGAGATTTAGGTTATACACGTAGACTTACAAGTAGATTAGTCAGAACAACTAATTAGCTAAAGTGCTACGATTATCAGAACTAACTCGTTGACTTAATCGGGAAATTCAGTACAATTAACCTAAAATAGACACTTCCAAGTAGAGCAAGCAGACAACGAAATAGGTAAATACTTCTTACAGTTTAATCACACTGAAGAATGCGTTTTTTAATCGTTTAAATCTGAAACTTCCTCGCAAAGTGGTCATAAGTATCACGCTCGAAATAATAGGCATATGTATAAAAAAACGAAAACCCTACTGCGGAAATTCAAATTTATGTTTTGCGGTTAAAGTCCGCCATTTGAATTTATGCAATTTTAATTTAGTCAGGGTCACCTGACGCTTTTGAGACGAATCTAACGACGATCAGGCGCAGTACGTAAAAAGAATTTCTTGTCTACATACATACCGGACATTATGCGTCAAGAGGACATTTTCTCAAAAAACATAATCCTTCTGTACCAGTCGGGTAAAGACACGATTAAAAGGATGTTCGCTTTTAAAACCAAATTAGTTCATAGCCTTCGCCTGACCGAAATATGAACCGCATTTTCAATATCGGTCTTCATTTTTCTCATGACAATCTAACGTCGATAAATAATTCGTTTCGGCCATCATTAATCTTTCGGTATCGTGCGGGTGGCTCGTACAATTGACTGGTTATTTCCAAGGGTAAATTATGAAGTTCGATTCCACCACATACGGACATCCAACACGCCAGGGCTTCCGAAGCGATGGGCTGTTGCGGGTCGCGATGACGCAAGGCTTTCAGAAAGTCTTAAAAGTCTGTTGGTAGACAAATTGTAATAAAACTACTGCTGATTCCTTGTAATCATTATCCTACAATACAATTTACTTTATTGCGGAAAAGAAAAAGAGTAACAAAAAGTGAAATTCTACTAACTGAACAGCCTACTAACTAACTATCTAACTACTGACTAAACAGCCTAAACTCTACGTTAGATGTAATAATTATTAAAGGAAATCTAGTAAGAGACTTTGAAATTCGTGATGATGATGACTTAAAATAACAATTTTCCTTTTTTGTTTCAGGTATGTACTGACCAACTCGATACCACAGTTCATCAAGTCGTTCGTCGACTGAGTTTCGTAAACGAGAGAGAGAATCGAGTCGGTAAAACTATTTCCAATTGCTCCGAAGTTGGGAACCACTGCAATCAATACACCACATCGCAGTTGTGTATAAAACGGTAAAGGCAGGTGAAATATGAGCAATATCGCCCCATACACCCATAGAGTGAATGTTTATTTACTTATAAATGGGCCGGGCCCTTTTTGTGCCTGGTAGTGTAGCCCAGAATACGATTTGATTGGTTTTCTTTGTAACTCCATTTCTATTTTACTTGACTATAGAAAAGCAGAAGCGGGTTTTATTTTTAGCATTGCTTGGTACCTTTGTGAATCCCAGCGATGGGAGAAGAGTTCCTGAGTCTTTATGAGCTACAGCCTGGTAACAGACAGACATCGAAGTCTCAGTAATAAGGTTCCGTTTTCACCCTTTGGGTACGGCACCCTAAACCTACGTTTAACATTTATAGTTAAATAATGTATACTTGCGATTGTCGGCGCATGATGAAACTTCGTAGTAGACATAGTTGTGAATAAAACTCTTGTAAAATTACATAAATATAATGTAAAATTACATTGTATTGTAAAAAATACCCCTGAAGATGCTCATGTGAGTGAAACTGGTTGGGTTAAACCAGCAATATAAGTGAAACGAGTACAAGAGTTTTATTTACAACTATTTATAGTTAAGTTATTTTTTGGACGTTTCCCCTCATTTACCTACCTACGCGTGTGGATGTTTTCGTTCTCAACTCAGTAAACATTCGTAGGCCTTGGCATGATATTGACGTCTATTCTTAGAATAGATTTTCAATATAAAGGGTTGTTTGTGCGCACTGTTGATTTTAAGCACAATGTTTGACAGTAGATCAATTTTGATAGCCTACTTGGCTTCTTCTTCTTTTCGAGTTGGACACCGAGTCATTCAACGATCCGATGAACCCTGGTAAAATAGTTTTTCATCCGCCTAGTACAAGCAGCAAGCCTCTGATATGCTTGGGTAACGACTGGCGTCTAAGTAATCATAGACAGCAGCCGGGGCTGACAGCTTAACATGTCCTCCAAAGCACAGAACCATCTTCCTTTCAGACATTCACGTGGTTAAGCCGCCAAGTCCTAACCAGACTGGGAACAAATTCACAAGGTGGTAAATATCAACTTTGCGAAGTGCCCACCGGGAGTCGAACCCGGAACCTTCTGCTTGGCAGACAGACGTACTACCACTGCACCACATCGGCTATCTGCTTAGCTGTGGATATTTTATAGTTTTAGCACTAAAATGACACTCTTTCATAGTTACGAATGTTCTTTTTTCCTCCAAATATTTTTCTTGCTGTTGAAATCTCTATTTCGCATCGTCGTTAGAAAGTTCAGAAGGCAAATAACGATACCGGGGCGGATTTCAGAAACCATAATTAAAAGTTGCCGGCTAGTTTCATCTTGGTGTTGCCACCTGTTATTATGATTAGATTGGTACACCGCAGTTGTGGGGAAATCTCTCTATTGGATGTTTATTTTATCTGAAAAACCTTTAAATTTAAATAAAAATGCTTTTAATTTATAATTTACGTGTAACGAGAGTCATTTAAAAGAATAGAATGTGTAGTGTGCCATATTACTATTATTATAAATTATACTTTTATTTGTAACATTATTAGGTACTCTTGTACTTGTTTGGTAAACTTTCAAAACTTTAATTGCACCTGCCCTGTTTTTTCCACATGCCCTAAGGTAGACTGGGAGATAACGCCTTTGGCGTTAAGTCCGCCATTGTACAGTTGTGCATTAAGTTTAATAAATAAAAATAAATAAATATAGTGACAGCCCGTCGCCTAAAATTGCAATATACATCAACTCTAAAATCCCTTCGTCGCTTCTTACGGCACCCATGGAAAATATATGGGGTGAAGCTATTCTAATCCGGCACCACACGGCAGAACATACCTCAGTCTAATAAACCGCTTTTGAAGTTGGCAACCCTACTTCCCCTCATTAAAACTTACCACCTGAAGGAAACAAACATTCTTCCCGTGTAGCGTAACTAAATCCCGCGCTGACGATAAATCTCAGCTCAAACTTGGACTTGCAACTTCAAAGTCAGTTTTTCTAAGTCCTAGCCTCAACTCTGATCAGTATGACAATGAGGTAGCAAACTGGAGAACTAAGGCGCAAGTTGCACAGAATAGACGCACGAAGCGACGCGCAACCTGATATCTGTCAGGCAAAGATAGTCAGCCGTTATCGATGCGACGAGCATTTCTCTATAATTATCTCTGTTTCATAATAATTATGGAAACTGTTTCAAGCGTCGCGATGTCCCACGTCTAACGTCTCCGATGATCCCTTGTTTGACAGATGCCATCTTACGTCTCACGTCTCTTCTGTAGAGGTTACGCCTAATGGCGCCGGTCTTGACAGTTACTTTTTCTGGGATTGTAAACGACGTCAAAGTTGAGTAACTTCTTATTGGTGCGTTGACTTGTGGCACATTCGTGTGTTCTGTCTTCTGCAATAAGCTGTTTATCGGAAGGTCTCTGTTTGTGACGTGAAATTTTTGATTTTGATCCTAGTGTTCAGAGGATGAACAGCAATCCTGCGCGCCGTTTCCCTAATTTAGTGACTGAAATTAAAGAATCTTCAAAACTGAATAGTTTGTTATGGGACTACATTTGTTTTATTTTATCTACACTTTGAAAATGTAGTTTAAGAAACCAACTTTTCTCTGGCAGACTCTTGCTACAACGCAACAAAATATTCGACGTCTAGGGAGAAATTGTTGTTGACGAAAAAAAAAACCACCACGTCGAAATGTTCTTGCATATGTATGTATGTCTTCCCGTACGTCACCGCACGGGAATAATAAATGCCAACATTATTTCTGTGAGAATAGCTACAGAGCACAGGTTCTCAAAGCTCTGTGATTGTGTGATGACAGATTTGTTTGGACTGCATACTTTGTCGAGTCACGCCTTGTAATAGGTAGGTATTGTTAGGAGAAAAAGATAGCATTTTGTATGCTTGAATCAAGTGGGCTCAAAATCTTCAAAAACTACAGAACAAGACTCAATCAACAGTTGCTGTCATACTTTCTAAATCAAGCAAATGATATCCTCCTACAAAAACACTGACCAATTGACTCAGTCACAACTTAACTCAGAAGACTGTGATTATGAACAGCGATCAGTTTACGTCTGGACATCCTGCACTGTGATTTTCATTGTTCTCCCCCCATAACCCACATTACAATTAGGTTTGGTTACGCGACCCACAGTTTGGGAAGCACTGCTCCAGAGACACGGCTTAGTCCCTGGCTCGAGCCATTCTTCGCATTTTTGCGGCGCCTTTGCTGGAATAATCTGGAAATTTCTACCCAAGCACTAAAAAGCTGCTGTTAAGCCGTATCTCCACAGGTGGTTATGTGGTTGGCGGTTCTCGTTTTTTGCTATCTGTGGGCACACGTCGCGATCTCGCGACAGGTATCTTGTAATTTAAAACAACTCGCCTTGAGTGCTACGCCGTAGCAAATGCTACGGCTTAAGTTTCCCTATCTTTGTTTATTTTATTTATCACTAGCGGCCCGCCCAGCGGTTTTCATTAGACGTTTTTCGGCATAACTTTAAAAATAAATGTTAATAATACGTGTACAAATACTAATACAAGAGAACGCAAAAACCTGAAGAGGTTCGTCCGGTACGCTCTAAATAAATGTGTCAATAGCTATATGTCCCTAATATGAATTCAAGACGCTTTTTAAGTTTTTCTGTCTGTCTGTCATGAACACCGCTAACTCCTTCCAAACCACGCACGAGAAATAGTATTTCTTCGCAAATTCTGCTTTCAACCTTAACAGAACGCGAAAACATCTACTTGACGGCAGAAAAAGGCTGAAAGCGGCACTTCCCCATCGAGCCTCGGAAAATCCACTCCAACTGTACTTTCTAAACATCTTTGTTTGTTTGTTAGTTTGTACACCGGCAATCCCAGCCGGTACACAAGAAGCTAATTAAGGAACACCATCAAGTAGTTGCAGTTCGAATCCCGCGGGGCGCGTTAAATAAAACAAAGTCCCTTCTCGGATTTACTCAAAACATCGCTAATGCATTCTGGAAATGAGTAATTCAGTCTGTTTGTATTCTAATCTAGTCTACTATTCTCTATTAGTTTATTCTATTCTATTCTACTAACAATAATTAATTCTATTCTGCTCAATTTCATTTCAAGCCTGTTCTAACAAAACGGAAATCTAGGTTAAACGTGAAAAAAATGTAGCAGTCTAATTTTGAAAGTCGTTTTAATTAAACTCGATGTCCAAAACGACAGTAGTAGAGTATCTACTCGGAAATATAAACGATCTTTTGAATGCGCGCATGTTTTTTTAAAATATTTTTTGGCCACAAAAAAGTTGAGCGCGTGTTTAAAATTAAACTTCAAACAAAAAAAACTGAAGGCAAGCGTTTAACGCGTGTCTAACTTCTTTGTGGTAAATCTTTTTATGTTCCTGTTTAAACAGTTTGTCATCAAATCATTATTGATGTGGTTTAAGCCACTATTGAAATTCTGGTTATGTAATTCTGAGTAAAATATAAGTACCTCCCTACAATTTTAATTTATATTATAATATTTTTCAGGTGTGTTCAGTATTACAGGACCTAAACCTACTCGTTGACAATCAATCATTGACTTATCAGGTTTTCGTTATAGACCACTCTAGTCGAGCTATCTTTGTTTTCAAGTCCTCCATGGTTAGGGGATTCATCTGTTGTTTGTGTGCGCTCCATTCTGACGACCTCCGAACCAAGTTATGGAGGTCGCCTTGTTTTTGGCACACCCCTACGATTTATGCTTCCAACTAGTGATGTGACTATACTGATTGGACTAAGTGTGAAACGAGCTTTATAATTTTCGATTGGTATTACCCGTAAGAAGTTTTCTTCATAATACATTTCAGAATAGGACTTTGATTACTTTAATAAGACAAAGCCGATAATCTTCCATAATCTCTTTAAAGTAACAGTCAACAGGATTCTTCTGAAGTTCCATCGCCTGGGACTTTAGTTAAAGCAAATTGCTAGTAATTTTCCTACACATAAACATTGTTGTCGCATTAGTGTGCAAATGATCACTTCAGACTTGAAACAAATATGGCCTCATGAAATTAATAAGACGTTTCTTGTCTTGTTTGCTCTTTTTGTGATCCGAGAATGCGTTTTTTATGTACAATTTAAACTAATTTTACCAGTTGCTTCCTGTATTAAAAAAATTTTTTTCTATGGTCAGCGGTGGTAATATAGCTTTTTAGTCGTGATGCTGGCTTAGAATAACATCACCCCAATTTAACCCGTGGATATCTTAAAAAGCGTCTTTTTGTTGGTGAAGAATTTTGGAAAGCACTCAAAATTTCTTGAATTTTAGTTTCTAGTTTTTTTTTTCTGTTTAGAATACTGTACATTTTGAAAACAGCATAATAATATAGGTGACGTCACTAAGGTGAACAGCAGGCGATGTGATTCACTGCTCCACTGTAGAACGCCTGATCCATTATTTAGTTTTAATGTCATCTAATTTGTCCAAATTGAATAGATTATATATAATACCTACTACAGTACATTTTAGAAATCATTCGGGTGACGTCACTTAGATACCAATTGAATAGATTATAATAACCACAGTAAATTTTAGAAACCATACGTGTGACGTCACTAAGATACCAAGTCTCCCGTGAACAGCAGGCGATGTGATTCACTGCTCCACTGTTGAACGCCTGATCCATTGTTTAGTTTTACTGCCATCTAGTTTGTCCAAATTGAATAGAGTTGCACCCGAATCGTAAATTACACTACAGTGTTGTCGGATTATGATACTATGTCGTTTTGTAGCTTTGAATTCAGATTTGAGGAAATGAAAAGGCGTAGGTATTCATATCACATTTTTACAAAACGTTTTGTCTTTACTAGGGATCGTACCTACAATATTTAAGGATAGTTTTTAATGGAATTAAAAGCTCGAATAATTTTATGTTTCATTAGTCAGGTAGGGTTTAGGCTGAGGGAAGGCCAAACTCCAGCAGTGGACTATTATATGGTTTATGTGATGTGATGATGATGTTGCAGCATCGTTGTAGTAGGTTTGTTTGCTAGATATATTTGCAACATTCTTATTTATTTTATAGTATAAGTATTCTAGAGTACCTAACTACATACCTGTATTACAGGTATTCTGAAATGTAATAGTCGTTTTGGAAATGTTATTTCCGTACCATGTTATGTGACTCTTTCCGCGAAACTCAAGCGTTTTTAACAAAATGGAACGTAAAGCGAAACTGGATTTCTATTTTTCAAATTCAATTTTGTAGTGAAATGGAAGCTGCAATTGGAAAATACAAATAACGCGTGAAATCACGTTGGATATCATGTCCGCTTTGGAGAAAAACTGCGTTCAAAGGCACTATTTACATTTATTGCAATAACGCAATAACATAAAGATATCTTCGTTTGGCGTTCAGGTCGCCGAGTCGACGTACTACCCGATGAACTCTGGTGTCAGAGGTTTTATACCGCCTGGATTCTACAGGCTTCTAATATGAATGTGTAAGGAACGTCGTCTAAGTAATCATACGTAATAAGGAGGCAGGGGTATTCATCCACTACGCCAGTCAATCGGTCAAAGTACATGTTGTGGGAAAGAACATTTTTGTGGAAAGACGTGGGATATTTAATCTTTGATCTGAACGCTATTATCTAATCACGTTTCCAACAATAGATTATTTAACCTAAATGAATATACCAGTTGCATAATTAGTTATAGGTAATTAGCTGATAGTTCAGTTAGTTAGCTAAATACAACAAGTGCAGTCGTGGATTATTCACTGATCATTCGTAAGTGCAAATTTTGATTCGATATTATTGTGTTGATTAGAAGTGCTTATCTGGATGTTTTGTGGTGAGTGAATAATGTTTATTTACTTAGTAATGTTTATTTAGCTGTCATCAGAAGAGAGTAAGAGAGCACTATCTTTCACTATCCGACTAAAATAGGTATATTATAGTATGTATATTATTATACGTAGTATGTATTTATTTTATTTATTTTTAGGTAGGATTTTTATGTTATATATAGGTATTTTATGTATAAGTATGTAGGTATTTCGTTAGTAAGTATATATTTTAGTTAATTTAAATTTAATTAAGTATTATGTGCACGCCCAATCTGCCTATCTTACAAAAGTCTCCCTTGCTGTAGGTCAGCTGGAAGAAATTTCTTAGTAGAAATAAGCTGTCCTGTTGTGTCGTCTTTCTTTGTATATGTCTCTTGTAATGTTTCTTGTGTGCAATAAATGGTTAATAATAATAATAATCAGTGTATATTAGTCCACTGCTGGACGTAGCTTCCAGGTTACGCGGTATCTTATTGCACACTTTATTTCGCTAACCAGTCCCTTCTAGCCGGCCCCGGGTGAGCCCTCGTTCCCCACCAAATAGTTAGGTGTAGGTTTGATAGCCCCGGGGCTAAACCCGTAGAGATAGTCAGAAAATAAGAAATACCTTACCACTTTTTTGTGGTAAGGCCCAAAAGGTCTATCTGGCCGGAGGGCGTCATACGGTATGCTCAGAGTCGTGGCCTCCTCTCGAGAAATCGCTTGCGCTAGCTGCGTTCTTACTATTTTGGCATTGTGATCGGCCTTTCAGTTCCGTTCGTAATTATCGTAATCTTATCTAACCTTGAAATTCTTTTCCACTACCAATATTTATTTCAAAGAAAGTCATAATTCCAACAACATATGCTCTCAATAGCTGGTTAACCATTGAGCGTATCACATTCATACAATATTCATGCGTCTATAAGATCGCCATAAAATCCCTCATCATCAAAAGGGCGATGGGTCGTTCCGCAAAGGGCTCGGGCGAAGAGCGCTATGTGCCGCTATGCCACTAAACTAAGGGCCGGGGCTCGAAAGTAACCGTGAGCGGTCTTGAAACCGAGCGGGCAGATCGTGCGGCGTTTTATACAAAACATGCAGATGAAAAAACAAAAATCTGATAGCAGTAATTTCAAAGTTGTATTTTTGCTAGTGGTTCATTGTTTTAAAACAGATTGCTATGTTGCAAGACAAGAGAAAAACAACTTGCGCTGCTGAGACGAATCTAACGGCATCTCATATATCTAGATCTGCCCAGCCATTGGGACTGTAGCTCGAAAAACAATTTCTAGTCCTCATACATACTTAGGTACATACACTTACTCTCGAAAGACATTACCCTCCTTCTGGCGGTAAAAAATGGCGCATTGTATGCAGACGCTGCTGGCTGGAGCGACCGCTTCATTTTCGGTTTCTGGTATCGGTCTATATCATCTAGACACACGGCAGTGTGTCCGCCAAGTTCGAGCAAAAAAAGCGACACACCGGCCGTGGGTTATATTACACGAACCATTTCGGGCCAAGTTCGACCCACCTATAACTCAAAATCTATTTTATCTACGCATATGAAATTTCTAGTATCTGTCGAGATCTACTTACTTATCTAAAATACAAAATTTCATTAATGTACCTATTGTAGGTCTTGAGATATTGACGTCAGAAAATCGCAATTTTTACTATACACTCACTGACTGACTGACTCACTCATCAAAAACCTAGACCACTTCCAATGGTCGTATTGACTTGAAATTTGGCATGGAGGTAGGTCTTTAGGTCAAGGTAAAGGAAAAAATTTGAAAATGGCCAAGTGTGAGTCGGTTTTAAAAATAATGAAGGTGTAAATTCATACCCCTAAGGAACTAAAACAAAAAAATTACCTATATCTTCCAATCGTCGTACCGACCTAAAATTCGTTACGAAGGTTTGTATTTAGTCAAAGTATAGTATAAATGAGATATTTCCTTACCTAACTTAATCATAAGAAAAAAAGAAAATCTAGACACACGGCAGTGTGTCCGCCAAGTTCGAGCAAAAAAAGCGACACACCGGCCGTGGGTTATATTACACGAACCATTTCGGGCCAAGTTCGACCCACCTATAACTCAAAATCTATTTTATCTACGCATATGAAATTTCTAGTATCTGTCGAGATCTACTTACTTATCTAAAATACAAAATTTCATTAATGTACCTATTGTAGGTCTTGAGATATTGACGTCAGAAAATCGCTATTTTTACTATACACTCACTGACTGACTGACTGACTGACTGACTGACTGACTCACTCATCAAAAACCTAGACCACTTCCAATGGTCGTATTGACTTGAAATTTGGCATGGAGGTAGGTCTTTAGGTCAAGGTAAAGGAAAAAATCTGAAAATGGCCAAGTGTGAGTCGGTTTTAAAAATAATGAAGGTGTAAATTCATACCCTAAGGAACTAAAACAAAAATTTATCTATATCTTCCAATCGTCGTACCGACCTAAAATTCGTTACGAAGGTTTGTATTTAGTCAAAGTAAAGTATAAATGAGATATTTCCTTACCTAACTTAATCATAAGAAAAAGAAAATAAACCTTACAAAAATAAATGAAATCACCCAAAACATAAATGTGAAAGGCTGCCAAGTTCGATAATTTTGGAATGCTTCGCCTATAAAGAAGTGAGATCTAAATAAGTACCAAGTTCCATACACAGACCTCAGTTAAAAATAGTTACAGGAATGCACACTTGATTTTCCGCAGTTTGGAAAGTAGATTCTTATTTCCAAACTGCGAAAAATCAAGTGTGCATTCCTGTAACTATTTTTAACTGAGGTCTGTGTATGGAACTTGGTACTTATTTAGATCTCACTTCTTTATAGGCGAAGCATTCCAAAATTATCGAACTTGGCAGCCTTCACATTTATGTTTTGGGTGGATAAACCTACAAAATAAATGAAATCTCACCCAAAACATAAATGTGAAGGCTGCCAAGTTCGATAATATTGGAATGCTTCGCCTATAAAGAAGTGAGATCTAAATAAGTACCAAGTTCCATACACAGACCTCAGTTAAAAATAGTTACAGGAATGCACACTTGATTTTCCGCAGTTTGGAAAGTAGATTCTTATTTCCAAACTGCGAAAAATCAAGTGTGCATTCCTGTAACTATTTTTAACTGAGGTCTGTGTATGGAACTTGGTACTTATTTAGATCTCACTTCTTTTATAGGCGAAGCATTCCAATATTATCGAACTTGGCAGTCTTTCACATTTATGTTTTGGGTGGGATTAATTTAAGTATGCGCAGTCATTCAACCGACTCCGTGCTGGTGTTGGAAGGTGCCACGCAAACAGAGTAAAGTTGGGGTTTTCAGCCGATGACAGGTGCGGTTGTGGCGCCGTTCAAACCATGGACCACCTGCTCCAATTGTCAAGCTCTCAAGTCTGCTCAAGACCTAAAAGTGTCGAACGCAACAGCCATCGCCGTGGCCACGCATTGGTCCAAGGTCTTATAGTTACCATTATCGATTCGATGAAGTAGAAGAAGTATGCGCATAAGATCCTGCCGCTGCCGCGCGTCCGCTGTCACCCCGCTGCACTTCGAAGCCCCGTCCTAAATGTTCCAGGGGTCGTGACGCTATGCCGCTAAACTGTTCAAGGGTCACGTGATCAAAATGTGACCCTACTTACCTACGTCATGTTATGGTTGCTGCTGTTTTTCCTTTTTTAAACTGTGATTTCGTCTCATATGTTTGGATGTCTGTATAGGGAAATGAGAAATGGTCTCACACGAAAATGTATTATTTATAATTTAGATTTAGGATTTATAATTTTGACTCGATTCGGCTAGCTATATATGAGAGCACAATAGAACAAAAGACTTTACAATAGAATTTTTTGTTCGTATGTCATTTAGAGATAATGCATTCATCGGGTCAAGTCATATTTCCTAAATTGGGATCTCGGAAATAGTTCAAACAATTTTTACGAAATTTCGTATGTAGGGGGTTTCGAGGGTGGTAAATCGATACATCTAGGTTTCATTGTCCAAATATCGTTTTCTACCTATTTTTTCAGAATTGAAAACTATCAACGACATCTATCTATTAATGAACCGAGGAAACTCGGTCTACCAGGAACTCGGATATTATATTATATAAACAAGATTGTTCTAAACTTGGTCAACCTTCACTTTGAACACGTTTTGCACCAATAACTGGCCACACAATATACGACTCGCCAGTCCTATAACTCGCCACAAAGGCAACTTAATTAACCCTATTGTGGAAGAAAACACAGCTTGGCCATTTACAGCCCTGCGCGGGAATCTGGTCGGAATTCCATCTGGGAACACGCTTAAGGGATAAAGTTTTAGATTAGGTAGGGAATGGATGGTTAAGAAGAAACAACCACAGATTAATATGTAAGTACCTACGTTCAATGTACATACATTAGATACATTATGAAAGCAGAGAAGGCAGTCGTAAATAACGACTTCATATTATGCGTAACGACGTAAGAAATGTAATATGTTGAGGCGGTTCTTGGCTATTATGTGGACAGTCTTGTATGTCTGAGCAAATGCTTGCTTATACTAAACTGCAAAGGAAAGAACATTTTGAGAGGCAGACCCAGCCAGTTCATTCCTTTTAAATAATGGTCAAAATAACCAACGCTACTTCCCGTCTTAGTGCTGACTTAAATTCTCACAACACTCGTAACGGTGCAAAAATTGTCTCCATTGTCCTGAACAGCGCTAATTATCGTTCCCTCGCGTCCGATACGGCCGTTCCCGACCCGATCGTCGGCTATGGCACGTAATTGTTCGGAAATGGCAGAACTGGCGGGATTACACTCGATCACATGCCGCGTAAACAGTTTAGCGACGATTTTTCTCCATACTACATTTTGATAGCAAGTGATTTTGTGGTAGAGTTGGTTTTTTAGATCACACTGCAATATTAATGGTGCAAAAATTGTCTCCATTGACCTGAACGGCGCTAATTATCGTTCCCTCGCGTCCGATACGGCCGTTCCCGACCCGATCGTCGGCTAAGGCACGTAATTGTTCGGAAATGGCAGAACTGGCGGGATTACACTCGATCACGTGCCGCGTAAACAGTTTAGCGACGATTTTTCTCCGTACGACCTTTTGATCGCGAGTGATTTTGTGGTGGAGTTGGATTTTTCGCATTCAAACCGGATTTCGTTTGAATGAGCCGGAGGGTCACCTAGGTTCATCTAGGCTGTAGTAATTTCTTAAAATTTTTGGAAAACTTGTTTTTTTTTTTCACCGCAGGCAGGATTTGTACCTGCGACCTTCGGCATCTGTACTGACGACGCCACTACCAAGTGGACTACCGCGGTTTTATCCTGGCCTGCGAATTAAGTTAGTAGTGGCGTCGGCAGTAGGTACTGAGGCCGAAGGCTGCAGGTTCAAATCCTGTCTGCGGTGGAAAAAAAAAACAAGTTTTCCAAAAATTTTTGCAAAAATTGTTTACCTAATACCCGTGGTATTACGGTATTTTTTTAATTTGAGTGAGTAGGTATAGGTAGGTATGTGTGAAATATTTATATAATAAGATTTTCTATTTGAAAAATCGATTGCGATCTTGAAGAAAGTTTCTTTTACCCATGACGGTAGGTACACCGTAGGTTAGGGACCGGCATTACATATTTGCCAACCTGTAAATATGTATGATGAATAGAACCTTTTCCTGTGCCACCTACAATGCAGTCAGCACACCGACAACGTACGAGTTCAATACTTTTGTTCACCTGTCAAAACAACCAGCGCCATCTTGCGGAACACAATAATTGCCAGCAGAACAACAACGTCTTTGGAATGCCGCCAAGTCTATCTGCCAGGAAATGTGTCCTGTAAACCAGAGATCTCTGGCTGGACCACAGTAGATGCAAGAGCAGTAGGTTAACTTGCAACATTGCTCTGCTCAGTGTTTTTCGTGAATTCGGAAATTAAAACGATAATAATTATCAGGGTAGAGGCAGCGATAGTAGCAGTAGGTTAACTTGCAACATTGCTCTGCTCAGTGTTTTTCGTGAATTCGAAAATTAAAACAATCATTTCAGGGTAGAGGCAACGATAGAAATAAGAAAGTAGGTACGTGAGTAATTTTTGTACTCACAAACAGTTGTTTTTAATTTCATTCAATCTAAAGAATTGCAGCTCCGTTAAAACCCGATTGAGGTTTATAATGATGTTAAAATTGTTACTCGTAATTTCATGATTCACCAGAAAATTAAGATAACAAATCATCATCCATCAGGCTATAGCAGTCCATTGCTGGACGTAGGCGCCCCCGGATATGTCACAAGGTACGATCTCCCAGATAATAAATGGTTTCAGATTTTTCTCACAAGGAATACTATAAACATTCGAAACAACTGTTCCTTCTATTTCTACTGTGTCTACAACTTCTGGATAAACCATGCTTGGGTTATTCATGCGGCCGCGTACCAAACAAAGCGAATGGATACTGTACCTACTTTTGATACCCAAGTTTATTGTGCCGATTTGTAACTGTTAGAAAGAGTCTCCTTTGCAATCCGTTAAAGTTTAAAGGCAATAAGAGTTCAATCAAGCCATTGAAAGTTGTCTCACACATCAATACATAGTAAGTATAAAATTAAGTCGCTTATTGCGTTTCTCTTACTGTTTGTCATGGACACCGCTAACTATTCTTAAACCACGCAACTGATTTTCCATTAGACAGAGTGATTTAAAAGGGAGGGTCATAATGATTAATACATGCCGAAAAAACGTCTTATTCCTACGGGAAACTATTACCAGCGGATGAAGCCGAATGGCAGGCCCCTGGTTTCTTTAGCTCTAGCTTTAATAAGCTACCATTCACATAATTAACTGTCCACTTTCTTTATAGGAGCATTTCATTTATTTCTTGTACTTTTCATGTAATAACATAATTTTCCATCATTAAAATACAAATCAGCATTACATTGTCACTGAAGTGACAGGCGCAATAATATATTACAAACATTAACGACACTAGACTAGACAGTAATATAGAGACATGTTAATGGCCTGACAGTCGCGATGGCTTCCGATCAATAAATATCAGTTTATTATCCTTATATTAATTGTCGTTTTCTGTCTCCGTGATGTTATGATGTAGCTAGTTGGAGGTCAAATGTTTCAGACATCTACTGTAAGTTATGGGTTCAGGATTTCGCGTTTGATTCCATGTTAGATCGAATTATGATTTTGTCTAAGGATAACTGACTGTCCTGAGTACCGAGGTCGTAGGTGCTATTCCACCAATAAGTTCAATGTAACGTAACGTTACGTAAAACGCGTTGGTAACCGAAAACTAGGTATTGATTTGTCACATACTTTCGGTATCAAATCTACAGGCGTTTGGATATTAAGAATAAAAAGAAACACAAAACTACATCAACGAAAACCCTACATTAACTTCAGACCAATCTATTATTCCTATTCGGTATAAAGCTGATAATTTTCTATTAAAGTCTAGTCTTCTATTTCAGTGTAATGCCCTGTGTAGACACATTAACTGAGTGGCAGTAAAGTGACATCCCGACGGCCGTTCATTGGCTAAACCCGGGGAAAACAGTCTACTAGAGTAAAAGTTGTTAAAACTGCAAATAGCCGGGAAAATTCCAATTATTCCCGGAACTATTTCGCACTGTTTGAAAGCAATACCTAGCCATGAGCTCGAATGAAATTGAGGATTAACAGCGATAAAGTTTCAGAATAATTGAGGTGAAAAAATCTGCAGCACCCGTAGTTGGGATTTTTCTCATTGGGCCGGGCTGCCCAAGTTTTATTAAGTTTAGTTTGGGTTGGATTTAGGTTAAGTTTCTCACTAGGTGTTTAGTTTGGGTTTCGTTGTCCCTTTTAAAAGAGGTTTGAACTTAGAACATTACCATTTGACATACATAACTAAGTAATATTACCTACTGAAGATAAAATACTTTTCATTAACGATACTTACTTGCTGTGTTGGTCTCAGTTCTTATTTTTACCTACGCCTTATTCAATAAAGGATGCATAAATATATTCTGATTAAATAAAGATGTCTCATTCAAAATATCTGTTACACGGGCGAAACTACGAAACAAAAAGCTTCTGTGTAATAACATTTCAGGGATCAGATTAATTTTTTACACCTTATATTTGTTATAGCTTGAATAAAGATACCTCATTCAAAATATCCGATATTATGTATGAAAGTTGAAACAAAGAGCTGCTCTGTAATAAAAACATGCCTATTATCAGCGTCATGTCTCTCAATTTCCTTTCACCTTATCCTCACACTACAGGCGCATTGTTCCAACCGACCAGCGAACCCAATTTTAGGGATCCTTCCGGTTAATAAATTAATCTCGTGTCAAATCACCCTCAATGCGACGCGAGCCAAAGTTGCCCGACTTACCGATAACGTGGTGATGCCAGCCAACCCTGATGATTCGGCAAAGTAAGGGTAATTTGAAAATTGTTGTCTCCATTCGAAATTCGAAATGTCTGGGAAGGAAATATTATTGAATCTTGAATGACGACGATGATCGAATGGAGACAACAACTTTGACAGTTGAAATTCGAAATGAAGGAAAGGAAATATATTGAACCTTGAATGACGTAGCATTTACTTACTTGATTTATCAGTTTTTTTTTTGCTTGTGCGTAGTCAATTTACTATAATTTATTTATTTAAGAGATACCTATCACGTTTTTCTTTTCTTTGTTTTACCTTTGCAGCCGCAACGGTCCACTGCTGGACATGGGTCTCCCTCGTATTGCGGAGATATTGCCAAACTCACCAAGCTGCTTGGCAAACGTATCTCGCTGTGTGTTAATTATGGACTTTTTTTAAATTTTTTGTGGACTGAGTTGGCAACACAGCGCGTGCAATTAATGAAAAGCTGATCTGGGAGTATGTCTCCGGCTTGCGGCTGATAACGACCCTTATTCGATTCAAAGAGATACTTATCGCGTCTTTCTTTTCTTTGTTTGCGGTGTGTTAATTAAAGTGTAATTAGGAAAGTTTTTGCTGCTTTGTTTTCGGTGGCGAGGCAAGCTTTAATGCGTTTTTTATGGCGACGCCGGTTCGTGTAAATGTGTTTGTACTGTCCGTGGCAACTTGTGTTCCGTTGAGGGATTAATTTAAACTGGTTTATCTTAACAAATGTATGGGGAACCAGTATAGGTATGTGTTTGACCCATTCATGGTATCTTCAGGTGCCGACAGCTTATGTGTAGTTTGAAAGTCCTAGTTCACTATCACGCGTGCTTACTACACGAATATACTTTGAGCATTAATGAATAAGAAAAGTAGAACGTATGACATCAGTGGAAAGCGCACTTTTCGCAGTTTGGCGCATCCTGTTTCAAGCCGCCGCCGCCAGTATTTATCTAAAAAAACTCTCAAAGACCAAAAGCTGTTGGCATTTTCATTTCAGCTCCAAAGAATTACCAACTGACTTTCCAATTACAACCCAATGCAGCGCGAAACAGGAATCCCAGAATTTTAATTTTCGCTTACCGCCAGCTTCATTTCAATCCTAACTTTGGCGAAAGTTTGCTGCATGTCTCGTTACCGACTCAGGCGCCGACAAGAATGACCAATCGAGCTAAAGTCGGCGAAACACCCTGTTTACAGGACCAGATTTAAAATACATGGCTGGTTTGGTTACTTTATAGGTGTCGAGAAACTCAGTATAGCGTGCATTGAATCCGGCTCTATTAGGAGGGAGGGTAGTGTAAGACTTAAAACTCACCGAAAACAGACCGACCATTGTAAGCGCATGTGATGTACTTACAGTTTAGTTGTAGTTTAATTGCAGGTACCTAACTGTTTGAAATTGCAACTCTTCGGAAAAAGGACAACATTGCTTAAATGGACGGTTATTGATTTGAGGATGACGCACTTGCAATCTGGCGCATCTGAAATCTGTAGTGGAACTCGACAATTTACTTTCATTTAAAATTAATGCAGCCCGTCTGTAAAGAGCCTAAGTAAATTGGATTTCTCGCGGTCGGGTGAGGGAATTATGACGCAGGTATTACACTAATCCTCAAGAAAGGAGGAAAATGAGAGGAAATAGTAACACTGCCGGGACAGGATTTTGTTCCTTCTCGTTGTCTGTTCTTAGAACGTCTAGAAAACTATTTTATAGACATTCTGCATTTAAAGTAAGGTCCTTTTATGTCCTTACCTTCCAGAAAAAATAGAGATTGTATTCTTACCTAGTATGTATCTACATTTTGTTTATTGTTGCAAATTATCACTTTTTTTTACATTTCTCTAAATGTTTTGTCCGGCAATCACCAATTTTTACAATAATTGGTTATTGTTTTTGAGTAGTAATCCCCTAATAACATAAATATTTGAACAGTAATCAAATCAAATCATTTACAATTCCACCTTCATCATCAGGAGACGTCTACTGCTGAACAAAAGTCTTCACATGCGCTTTCTTAGACGACGATTTTTTGCCAACACCATTGCGATGAAATATGGTCATGACTCCATTACTTTCCGTACTTTTTACTTTCGGCTCGTCCAAGTTCTTTTCCCGGTTCTTTCTGCCGTGAGCAAACTAGTCCGAGGCGACACAGAAGTCTGACAAGTTGTTCTTTGACAGCGCGAGGTCCTTTTGTATTGCGGTAATTAATGTTGGAGACGCCGGGACGCACCTCCCGGAGCTCATTTCTTATCTGTGCACACAGAGGGAATAATGTTTAGAGGTAATCCTGCAAATAAGTGTGCCAGGAAATGTAGTACAAACATTTTGTTCATCATCATAATTATTTCGTAAGGCAGCCTTCTCAGCCTCACAAGAAATAGGTACTTTCAGTTCTTTGAATTTATGTTTTTATCAATTATTGGTAGAATTAATCAATACCCTGTTTCAAGTCCTTTGCTTTCGCTCGTGTTGCTGGTACTCACGAGTTGTTAGAAAATATTTCCATATAGGTAATGTAGGTAGGTACCCGTGGCGGCTTAAAAGCACTCACACCACTACTAGGGTTAGTCGGGTCGTTCGTCGACTCTGTGTCCCATTCGAAAAGAAAAATGGATATTGTAAAAGTTCTAATTTAAAGTAATTAGAAATTAACCTTTCCGACTGTCATTTCTTAGCTTCACAAGGTTTGTTATCAGAGTTCCTTCTAAATAAATATATCCTTAGATCTGAATCTGTCTGTGCAGAAAAAGTGCGGTTACTTTTGTAAAAGTGAAGGAAGTTGGTCATTATTAATGGCAATGCTCTGTGTATAAGTATAAAAGAAATAAGTAAGACGCGGTGAGGCTTTTCTTTTGAGGAATTAATAGGATATACTGCTAATTAGGTTGTGTTTGAGCTTGTGTGAATAACAGGTGGATAAAACTCCTAAAAATATTTCGGTTAGTGGACCAACACATGGTTCTGAACAAATTTTTAACCACGAAATTATTTAGGATTTGGATTCTTTTTATGTATGAAAGTTCTCAAAGCGTCTCCTCTATTAAATCAGTTTACTTCAACAACAATAGTTTCTATAACAAAACGTGTTTCCTGAACCGTACTAGGAAGCAGCTATTCAGCGACAAGGGAACAGATTGTTCATTATTAAACTGCAAATTCATTATGTTTAAACATCTATCCAAAGAACAAGATATATGTTAGGTGTTCTGTTTGATTATATTAAGGAGAGGTAAACATGAAACTTTGCCTGAATCTTGTCAATAAAGGAACAGTTAATCTAAGATGCAATGGAACGTAAAACTAATTTTGATTTTAATGAATTTAATGCGATCACAAAACTCGCTCAACCCATCAAAAAACTGCGAAACGCACTTTATTCGCAAAGAATAGATATTCCACCGGGCTAGAAACATCGCCAAGTGGGAACCAATAAACATTCTCGAGTTGCAATCAGGGGGAGCAGTTCTAAAGAATTGCTCCGAAGAGACGGGGCGAACGTAAAACGATGTATAAAGGTAGTTTTTAATTGGTGTGTACTGGCAACCTTGCTCGTGGAGCGACGATTAGATTAATTTGCCTCAAAAATTGATTAACAGATCCCTTTATTAAGTTAGCAAACAATAGATATTCCACCGGGCTAGAAACATTGCCAAGTGGGAACCAATAAACATTCTCGAGTTGCAATCAGGGGGAGCAGTTCTAAAGAATTGCTCCGAAGAGACGGGGCGAACGTAAAACGATGTATAAAGGTAGTTTTTAATTAGTGTGAGCTGGCAACCTTGCTCGTGGAGCGAGGATTGGATTAAAATAACCCAAAATACGATAAACGAATATCCTTATTAAGTTGGCAATCAATAGATATTCCACCGGGCTAGAAACATTGCCAAGTGGGAACCAATAAACATTCTCGAGTTGCAATCAGGGGGAGCAGTTCTAAAGAATTGCTCCGAAGAGACGGGGCGAACGTAAAACGATGTATAAAGGTAGTTTTTAATTGGTGTGAGATGGCAACCTTACTCGTGGAGGGAGGATTGGATTAAAATGCCCCAAAATATGATAAACGAATATCCTTATTAAATGAGCAATCAATAGATATTCCACCTGGCTAGTAACATTGCCAAGTGGGAACCAATAAACATTCTCGAGTTGCAATCAGGGGGAGCAGTTCTAAAGAATTGCTCCGAAGAGACGGGGCGAACGTAAAACGATGTATAAAGGTAGTTTTTAATTGGTGAGTACTGGCAACCGTTTTCGTGGAGCGAGCATTGGGTGAAATTGCCTCAAAAACATGATAGAGCAATATTTATTTCTTAGATTTACACCTATGAAGTAGGTAGATATCGTCCGTTGATCTGTTGAATTTATTTGTATGTAAGCTCCAAGAAACGATTCCTCACATTCCATACTAGAATTGAGAAGCTTCTATCCATATAAGCTTTCTGATATCTGATGACCGCAACTCAGCCATTTGCTTGATTACATTACCCATTTGCAGCGTATCTCGGATTTAAACTCGCTAGTATGAGCGAAAACAAGCGATTCTGTTACTGGTCCATTCAGCGTCGGCAAAATGTTCCGACATAGCGCACATTCGATGCTAGAATTGAGAGCCTTCTTGTGTAAAACGTCCTGTAATTTCTTCAAACCCCGAACAGTCTAACCGCCACTCGAGCATGATTACTTGATCAGTGATCACATTTCCCATTTGCGTCGTATCGGGTTTAAACTTCCCAGTATGAGCGAAAGCAAGCGTTCCACTAACTGGTCCATTCTGCGTCGGATGTGCAAAATGGTCCGTAAATCATTGGTCCCATCGCGTCGCCGCTCCATCGCGCATCTCGTTCTCTGCCAACTAGTGGGCTATTCGCGTCTGCCTTTTAGTTTACTCGTCTTTTATTGCGCGAAAGAGGACTGTATCTTTCTCCGAGTTTATGATTGTCTCGTTTTTACCCGTCGGTGACGTGAAATGCGGCTAAGAAGTGGTTAGCCGTGTACCGTCTGAATACGAATACTTTGCATTGTGCTCGATAACATATTTGCCTGGCGTAGTGATTATGGTAGACCCCTACTAATAGGGGAGACTAATAGGGGAGTACCACGTCCAGTAGTGTAGGTAACTATACCTCTACAAGGTTTTTAATGAACAATTTATCACGATTCTTTCTCGATTTTGCAAAATACTGTTTAGGCTCACTAGTTTAGCTTACGATAAATATAACGTAACGTACATATGATAATTTTTATTTTACTGGCTGAAAGCTAAGTTCTTTATAACCGCTCTAATATTTTTACTTTAGGGAAGGTAAACTTAGATTTTACTACATTTGTACTGAAAAATAAGCCTGTATCTTTACGAATGTTATTAAAACATTAATGTATTTAAGTGCATAGTGCACTTTAACAAATTGACCCTAGGGCAATGAGTTGTTTTTGTAACTTATGTTTCTTTTATTAATATCCTTAACGTAATATAAAAATAGTATTAAAATTTACACCAACGTCTCAATGTGTTGTTTGTTGCCTTGGTGTTGCACTCGGAATAATGATGATTGTTCACATTTCAAGCACATTTAAGCTCAGGCAGTCGTCTCTAAGCAGTCAGAAGCTTGCGTTGGATGTGCAAAATGGTGTCTTAAATCATGCACACTTCCCGTCTCTGCTCTATTGTGCATATTTCAGCTCCTTGCCAAATGTTGCGCCATTAGTTTCTTCCCGTTTGACACAAAAGCACGTTCTTGGATTTATGAGAACGTCGATTAACCTTGCAATAAATACTGATTTCTTTTCAAAGGGAATGTTGTTTAATGTTATGATTTTCGTGTAAACGCGAATAACCCTGACTAACGAATGCGGCGTGCATTCGGAAATTGCAATACTCATATGTCACCGACCGTCGCAGCAAAGCGTCTGTATTGATGTGGAAGGCAATGCGCTCTGGATACCCACCAGCTTACCCTGACCCTGCGTCCCTCTTGTACGTCTTCAGCTCTCGTACAGACTCCAAAAGCCCCTTTTATCAAGAGGTGTCTCCGGTGGCTGGACGAGTGCGCGTCACTCAGATAAACGTTTAATATTTCAATTGTAACTTTAGTAGATGGCAATTGAATGGTTCTGACTGCTCAGCGTTGCTGCTTTGTATCACAGAATAATGTACTTAAATAAGAAGCTTTTTGACATTCAGAGAAAGCTGTTACGAAGAATTTTGAAAGGTTTTTTGAATTAAGTTTATTTGTTTGAGGGATTCGTAGTTCAACTATTGAGTAATAAATAAGAAACTATAAGTGTATAAAAGGATACCTAATTGATAACATAACGTGTAATTTCAAAAAAGAAAGAAAGGTAACGTAAACATTACCATGTCATGTAATGTATCCATGATAGTAGGTTTACGTTGCCTACGTTAGCCTAGGTATTCGACACTCTCTTAGACGTTTTATTTCAGTACTAACCTGAATCTAGGCCAAGGTTTATTATTACTATTTTTTATTTACAATTCAGCCTTCATTTATAACAAAAATAACTTAAATTTAGACTATGCCCTGACTTCAGGTCATAATTCCCTGAATTCCTGGCAAATAATGTTTGTCGAGCCAGACTATTATTCAGGCTAAATAATCCACACAGACCCGTCTAACCTACTGTCCTAGGACTTTCCCGGTACTGACAGACCTTATTGTCGGTCCTAACCTAAACTGTCTTTAGCCATCAATAACACTGTTATTCTAGGTAAAACAGGGATGTTATGAGCTCCGAAATCGGAATAAAAGATTCGAATAGTTTTGGATAGAGGCGGAATTTCACTTCACCACGCTATGACTAAGGTAGTTTTTTGATTAGCCGAGATTCATCATCATCATAGCATTATCAATTTAGTCCTAGGACGTCCACTGCTGGGCAATGGCCTCCCATAAAAAAATACACTTGCAGGCAAAAGCAGCTTTCAGTGCAGACACAAGCGTCGCGATAGAATTGCATTTTTTTTCTATTGCCTACCCATACCTAGGCAACAATTTTACATTTATGAACACACAGTGCGATTAACTGTAAGAAAAGTATCGTGTTTAGGAAATATCCGTACACACACATACATACATTCATACATATGTTACCGGCCAAACCCGATTTTAGGATAAACTAGTTTTTCCTAGGCCAAAGTAGTTTATCCTACATGCGGTTGGATAAACCGGTATAGACTAGGCTAAACCGGTCCGTCCGATGGTCGATAGGAGAAACTAGTTAATCCTAGGCTGAACTAGTTGAGCCTAAAATTAATAAGTACACTTCAGGATAAACTGATTTGGCTTAGTTAAAAATGGTTAAGGCTACAGTGACGTAGCTCTAGAGGGTAAAGGGTAACGTCGGACATCCTGGAGACATCGGACACCCTGAATACTCGAACACCCTAGAGGGTAGTGTGTAGCATTGGACACCCTGAAGGCTCGGACGCCTTGGAAGGACGCCCTGCAGCGAGGCACTAGGTACACGCTGGAGGCATCAAACACCTGCAAGGATCGAATGCACTGGTGAGTGCGGGGTAGCGTCGGACACCCTAAAAGCTCGGACGCTGCCTGCCGTGGGCTGGGATCCCACAGACCAGCAACACCTGCGATGTGACAGCTCGTGAGAGCTATCGCCGACAGCGATCTTGCAAGTACTCTGCCTATAAGGTGTCTGAGTCTTCAGGGTCCCCAACGCTACCCCGCACCTTCCAGGGCAATCGAGCCTCACAGGTGTTTGATGCCTCCAGGGTGTGCGATTGTACCATTTACGCTGAATCTAGAGCTACATCACTGTAAGGCGTCCCTCCAGGGCATCCGAGCCTTCATGATGTACGATGCTACACCCCACCCTCTAGGGTGTTCGAGCCTCCAGAGTGTCCCATGTCTCCAGGTTGTCCGACGTTACCCTCTACCCTCTATAGCTCCGTCACTGTAGCCTGAATAATTTTGTCTAAGCCAAACCAGTTTATCCTGAAGCGTATTTATTCACTTTAGGCTCAACTAGTTCAGCCTAGGATTAACTAGTTTCTCCTATCGGCCATCGGACGGACCGGTTTAGCCTAGTCTATACCGGTTTATCCAATCGCATGTAGGATAAACTACTTTGGCCTAGGAAAATCTAGTTTATCCTAAAATCGGGTTTGGCCGGTAACACATATATCACGACTATATCTCTTGCGTTGTAGGCCAGTGTAACCGGCTGTAATAAACTTAAACATTTTCGTATCCATATCCGAATACGATATAATATTTAATTTTGAAATGACATGTCCATAACATCCCTAGTTAGGTCAAAGGACTGAGCTAGCCATTCAACCTAGGCTGTGAGATAATTACGCGTGAATACGTCGTTTACGGACGAATGGTAGTGAATGCTGGTTGGCAAGTTCTGAGAATGAGCCTGTACGGTTCGGTATTGTGGTCAAACTCATGCGAAAGGGAAGCGATTGGAAATCTATAGCCGGCCGGTGACTCTTCATTTTTGTCCAGCCCTCTTGGTCTGAACTTTTCCATAAAAATGTATTTTCCTCTTTTCTTCTCGAATATTGCATCATCTTCCTGCCCTTATCCCAATTACTTGGGGTCGGTGCTACACGTTTCGCTGTACACAAAATCGTGTTGCAAAAGGATTTGGCTGAATTTTATGACCGGCCGCCTACCAAACGTCAAACCTCCTTGGGAATGCTTTTGTGGTGGATTAACCGCCACCATACGGTTGGCCTTGGCTGTTTGGGTCGGGTTTATAATTCTTTTTTTACTTAATAAAAGCATACTATAGGCATGCCCATGCCATTCAACCTAGGCTGTGAGATAATTACGCGTGAATACGTCGTTTACGGACGAATGGTAGTGAATACGAGTTGGCAAGTTCTAAGAATGAGCCGGCACGGTTCGGTATTGTGGTCAAATACATGCGAAAGGAAAGCGATTGGAAATCTATAGCCGGCCGGTGACTCTTCATTTTTGTCCAGCCCTCTTGGTCTGAACTTTTTCATAAAAATGTATTTTCCTCTTTTCTTCTCGAGTACCTATTGCATCATCTTCCTGCCCGTATCCCAATTACTTGGGGTCGGGGCTACACGTTTCGCTGTACACAAAATCGTGTTGCAAAAGGATTTGGCTGAATTTTATGACCGGCCGCTTACCAGACGTCAACCCTCCTTGGGAAAGCTTTTGTGGTGGATTAACGGCCACCATACGGTTGGCCTTGGCTGTTTGGGTCGGGTTTATAATTCTTTTTTTTCTAAATAAAAGCATACTATAGGCATGCCCATGCCATTCAACCTAGGCTGTGAGATAATTACGCGTGAATACGTCGTTCACGGACGAATGGTAGCGAATACGGGTTGGCAAGTTCTCAGAATAAGCCTGTTCGGTATTGTGGTCAAACTCATGCGAAAGCGATTGGAAATCTATAGCCGGACGGTGACTCTGCATTTTTGTAGAAGCAGTACAAAAAAAATCTTAGTCTGAACTTTTTTATACAAATGTATTTTCCTGTTTTCTACTCAAATTTTGCATGTAGTGCTATAATTCTGTTTTTACTGAATTAAAGCATACTCTAGGCATGCCCATGCCATTTAGCCATGTTGTGCCGACCGCAACTGATTTGGGATTAGGGCAGGCAGATGATGATGATAAAGCCGATATAGTGCAGGCCCATGTTATTTTTATTTTTCGATTAATTATGAACGGAAGAAAATATTAGCATGTTTCTTTTTCCATAATAATGGGGGGGGGGGGGGGTGTATTTAGTAGGCCGAAATAAATAATAAAGTAATTGCTTTTCATGCGTTATTCGCGAAGAAAGTAGGGAAAATCTTTTGCATGGAAACGCCAATGCAGACATCTCAGGCATCCTAAACAGTTACGCTGTACTGTGAACAAGTTACCTACATGTTTGTCATAGATTTTAAACAAGAGTTATGTAATTTATTCATGCTGTTACCTAGTTATAATCGTGTGGGAAGTGGCGATTGTGGTGCTCCCATGCATTCTTCACGTGTTTTTTAGAAAAATATTCAATAGTACGCAATAGATTTGTTGTCATTTCCCGTAGTCGGCCATATCTTTTCGAGATTTTTAGGTTCGGTTTCTGTTTTGCCTTCAAGGACAGAACACTACGCTTGTGTATGCATATGCGTAGTCACTTAAACGTTGTGCCTCAAATATGTAATATATATGGGTCAGTCTTGCACGGGCTTTGCCCTTAAGTGAACTGCTGGGCAAGGATCTCCTCTCCCCTCCCTTCTACTAGACTTCGTAGTTTGCAGACGTTAGGGGCATCCCGTCATCCCTTCTTTGGCCTACCAAAATTAACATTAAAATAATATTATTAATAAAAAAGCTTAGGTTTATCTATCCGTTTATTTATGTTAAGTTAGCTATGCAATTCACGTTTCTGGCTCACAGCTTGTTGTGTAACTACTATGAATTTCTGTACGCGTGTCTGAGTCTGTGTATAGAGAAGTTCATTACACGATTATTACGATCCTCGCCATTCTGAGTAGCAGAACCCATCTCCGCCCTGACAATAGACCCCCGACTATTATTAACATCTGTATTAAATATCAGCCGAGGAGTTTCTCGGAATTTCTAAGTAGATATATTATCTGGAAGTCGGGTGATTTGGCTTAGATAGCTTCACCTCAATTATACTCGTCGTCGTAAAAGGCGACTAAGGAATGAAATCAGGGAATGGGCAGTAGTGTTTCCTGTGCACTGCGCTCGTTAGTCCCCTTGCAATCGCAATAGGCCCTAAGCCCCTGAGTCAAGCCTATATCCAGCAATGGATTGTTGTGGATTGTGATTTTTGATTGCGCAAAACTATTAAAAATTCTGGTTCCTGCTTAATTTTATTTATCGTAATTATTTCACAATAAGTTTTTAAATGAAAATGCAGCAGAATAAATAAAACAAACATGATGAAACGCAACAGTGTAAATAATATAAAGCGTGAGTGCAAAAATCGCAATGCATGGAATGTAAATGTTGAAAGTTGAAAAAACATAAAATCGCGTCAACTCATTTTTTACCAAGACTAGATTTTAGAGAAAATACGCGCAAATGTAAATACAAAACCAAATTAAAACTATATATCCAAATATAGGGAAGACACATCGTATATCACGCTGATGAAACTTGTCCTTTTTGGCCGGCGCGCTCGGACCGCAAAACTTTAAATCAAAATGTTGCCACATAAAGGATGAAATTTTACTAGTGACCGATGCTGGAAACCCAGAACGTGGTTGAAATTAAGGAACTGCTTCCCCCTACATAAGTCATATTATAAAAAAGTATATTGACTTTCCATACCAAATTACCGGATCAGCAGATTGGGTTTAAATATAAAGAGTGTTTTTTTATCTCAATACTTATTTTGACCTCTGTTCCTTGCGGAAAATTTTTAAAGGCTAATCTCGTTGGAAAAACATACAAAACTATAAGTCTGTTTACTTAATATATGAACCCGAAACACGATTAGACTTAGTCTTTTGGAAAATCACAAAATTAGGCTTTGTACATGTAAGTATTTTGTACGAAAAATTGTGTTTATTCAAATGTTTGCTAAAGAGCAAATAAAGATAAAATAAAAAGAGAATATTTTCAAAGGCTAAGTGACCCCGCGACAGCTTTCACACCCGGTGTATGTCCGCCAATGCATAATTGTGTTTATTCAAATGTTTGCTAAAGAGCAAATAAAGATAAAATAAAAAGAGAATATTTTCAAAGGCTAAGTGACCCCGCGACAGCTTTCACACCCGGTGTATGTCCGCCAATGCATAATATTTGCAAAAGTAAACTTTTAATTGCGGCACCAGCTCTATGCCGCAGTTGTACGTATCCGTGTTAGAGTTTAATGAATTTCACAGCAAACAGAATTTCGGAACAGTTACAGAATGTGCCTTCATAAAGTAAACAAGTATATTGAAGCTCTACTGTAATAAATAGCCTCTATAACTTGTGCATACTAATTTGGAGCTAACGATGTCGGAATGTGAATCAGGATTTAGTTATTAGTTACACTTGTGGCGCAGATATAGACTAATCTGGTTAAAATATGATTACGACTGGAACAATTTGTCACCTCTTGCATTTATTTATTTTCATATTTTGTACTCAATATTTTCTAAGTAGCGTTTAACTTGTGCCATGTGGTGCCAGCTTATCATCACCTATCGTTACTAATACCGTTAATGTGGTAAAAAAGTGACTAAAGTATCAATCAACTGAATGGGTAACAGATTTTTCTGTGAATACGACTCCTATTTCTGCGCGTTTCAATCCACTTGCTTAGCATGGAGAGTATAGCAAATACCCCTCTAATTGGAGGATGCCCATATCTGGTACTGATTGACTGATTGGGCCATGGTGGACTGATTTAGCTGTTGTATTGTTTGAGCTGTTGTATTGTGTCGATGAAAAGTATCTTCGACAGAAAGCCATAGACACGAGAACACTCGATAAGTAGGGTTTCAAAATAGCATGGCGAACCTTGTAAGTAGTGTAGTTTTAATTTGTAATGCGACACCAAATAAGTAAAAAAGTCTTATTTTTTACTTATTTGGTGTCGCATTCCCTAAGGGTGACAGACGTTGGGGGGAGAGATGTCAGCTGGTATTAAAATGACGTGCTTCCTCGCCCCCCACCGTCTGTACCCCGCAGGAAGGTCGTGCACGAACTTGTCGGACTATAGTATAAACTTGAGTTTGTCTAGGACATTCGCCACCTCTGCTGTTATTTTTATCTGACCCATATTTAGGGTCTAACTTAGTAATGCGACACCAAACGAAATGAGACTGCAGTGAAGCTGAAGTATCCTCAGCTGCACAAGAACAGAAGACGCTGCTTGTAAACGTCGAGGGAGTGGAGAAAGTGCCCTCACATTCAAGTATTGTGGGTGCTTCAGTGGCAAGGGTTCTTTATTCTACAGCTTGTAGTTAACATTTCATGAGCGCTGTACAGAGAAATGTGCCAGATAATACACTCTATTAAGCTTCTAACGACTAGATGTAACAAAATATGCTGATAATATAAAGTGTGAATTCCCAAGGTACTGGTTTAAACTTGATTATATCTGGAACGTTCGCCACCGATGCTGTTTTGAATTATCTGACCCATATTCAGGATCCAAGTTAATAATGCGACACCAAAACGAAATAAGACTGCAGTGAAGCTGAAGTATCCTCAGCTGCACACGAACAGAAGACGCTGCTTGTAAACGTCGAGGGAGTGGAGAAAGTGCCCTCACATTCAAGTATTGTGGGTGCTTCAGTGGCAAGGGTTCTTTATTCTACAGCTTGGAGTTAACATTTCATGAGCGCTGTACAGAGAAATGTGCCATATAAAACGCTTTATTAAGCCTCTAAAGGATTTCGTCAGCTTCCTACCAGACAAGATGTAACAAAATATGCTGATAATATATCAAGCCACTGTCGAAGCTGTGAGGGTTGCAAAATACTGGGGGAATGAAATTTGAGGCATTGATTTTGCTATCGACACAAAGAAGAAGATGATATATCAAGGTGTTGGTTTAAACTTGATTATGTCTGGAACCTTCGCGACATTTGCCGTTTTTTTTATCTGACCCACATTTATGGTCTTAGTCATGCGATCCCGCAACGAAATAAGACTGCAGTGAAGCTGAAGTATCCTCAGCTGCACAAGAACAGAAGACGCTGCTTGTAAACGTCGAGGGAGTGGAGAAAGTGCCCTCACATTCAAGTATTGTGGGTGCTTCAGTGGCAAGGGTTCTTTTTTCTACAGCTTGGAGCTAACATTTCATGAGCGCTGTACGGAGAAATGTGCCATTTAAAACACTTTATTTTGAGGAAGTAACTGAATTCTTGTAGCCACTTCTCTGTAGCCGCATCCTACTAACGATGTAAGAAATGTCTTATCATAAGAAACCTTTAGGGTTGGACAAATCCAGGAAACTGAAACTTTCCGGAAATTGTTAATAAATGTTGCCTTTTTATGTAGGAACTGCCAATACACAGTTTGTGGTATCAATCAATGAGAAACACGTATAAAAAAGTTACACACATACATATATCATGCCTATATCCCTTGCGGAACAGGCAGTGCGCAAACGGCTGTAAAAACAACCACTAACACTACGTAAAAAGTAATCCTTTAGGATGCCGTACGAAGGACAGACAGCGAAGTCTCTCAGTAATAGGGTTCCGGGTTAAAACAGAAACCTATTACTGAGACTTCGCTGTCTGTCCCTCTATCGCCAGGCTGTATCATATACAATAGTTATAGAGTTGGAAATTTCACAGATGTCGTATTTCTGTTGCCGTTTTAACAGCAAATACTAAGTTAGAATTAAATAAAATTAATGTATGGGAATATAAAACTGTGTTTTTTTGAAAAATAAAGAATGAAATGCAGGTTGAAGGATTACGTCGGATGGAATTAACTAACAAAAACAAAGTACTGAAAAATGGCATCGGAGATTGAAATAGGAACTGTGCTACGGCGTAGGTGTTGCGTAGCAAATGCCTACGAAAAGTTCAATGCTACATCCACACTAATTATTACAAATGGGAAAGTTTGTTTGTTTGTCTTTCGTTTCCGTCGACACGGAACTAGTTAGTTGAAAAGTTGGAGAGTGACATTGGCTTACTTTGTTAATTTGTACCCCGTGTAACCCTCAATATCCTTGAAATTCTAACAACAAAAATCCTTGAATATTAAAAATAGACGTATTTAAAACGATCTTTTTCAGATCAGTTAAAAATAATATTCATTGTCACAAACCGAGTTGTAATGAAAAAATACCAACATTTACGAACTTAACGGCTCGCAGTACAACAGTTCCCGTTAATTTCGTATTCCTTTTGTGCCGCTGAACAAATGAAGTCGTGTTAGCATTCCGCATTTCAAAGTTGGCGGTGGACAGAGCTTCCATTCCATTAGTACAGGAAAGTTGGCGCCATAGACCTGGTACGTGTTGACCCGCCTATATATAGCATTTATATATAGGTTATGATGATCTCTCCGGCCGATTTCAGCCATGGCCACCGCTTCAACTCCAATCAAGTCGGCGCTGATGCGCCCGTCATCGGAGTGCATTATTCTTAAGCGGTCAGTTGCGCAGGATATATTAAGGTGCGCAGGCGTTTGCGCAAACGCAAGTGTATACACAGTCATCCCCCTCCCCGATTCAGTGGAACGGAGAACCGCTGCGACTGAAGGAGAGGTCGGATGCAGTGTCTGGCCGACAGTACTTACCTTCACGCGCCCTCTAACGTTGCCCTAGCCATCCACCTTTTAAAGGCAGGTACGTCAGAGTTACTGGCTTTGTAATTTTCTAAAAAAGTCACATACCCACATCATTAAAATCTGTCATTTAGTACAACGGTATCAAAAATGCCTACCTAGTATACCTTGTATTGATTTGATATGGCGTGATCACGCGCGTAGAGATGACGTTCTATCGTATGGGATAGTATAAGAGGCCGCATACCGTGCTACGCTCGTGATTACGCGCACGCATGCGTAGCGCGGTGTGCGGTGTCTCATACAATACCATACGATACAACGTCATATCTACGCGCGTAACGACGTCGTGACTACGTACACGTCACACATCTCGTATGGTGCGTGGCACCGTTTCCACGTTTGGTGAGTCCACGAGCTATCAGGTCGGTGGTTGGTGGTTATTTTTAATTAATGCTGCATCTGCAACACGCAGTGAAAGCGCCCGCGTTGGCTTCCAATGTGAA
This sequence comes from Phthorimaea operculella, assembly GCA_024500475.1. Lineage (NCBI taxonomy): Eukaryota > Metazoa > Arthropoda > Insecta > Lepidoptera > Gelechiidae > Phthorimaea > Phthorimaea operculella. The sequence goes on along the minus strand of JANFCV010000002.1, from coordinate 3,050,860 downwards.
TACTCTGTAATAAGTATTCTAATTATCATGGCTCGCACGTTCATATTATTTATTTCGCGGGAAACTTTATCAGAAATTGTTACTGTTACTGGGTTTACTGAAATGAAAATAGTTTAATGGATTTAAAGGAGAAAATGCCAGAAGCTACACACACTAGATGGTTATTGAAAGTTTTTTAATTTAAAGTAAATTCCAGGGAAGTTTGTTGAATATGTGTATATTTTATTAAAATGAATTACTATAAGCATCTGTATCCTAATAAAATTGTAAACGGTGTCAAGCCAAACCTTCAAGTCGTCAAACAATCAATTGAAGAAGTTGTTGTCCGAAGCACGCAGCCATTGTTACGGATAATCAAGTGGTCTTGTAATTATTATTAGGGACTGACTCTGACATGCTTATTTATTATATTAGTAGTTATTGAATTATATTAAGATGTGACAACTGTTTAGTAATAATGAATTCAAATATACAATGTATATTGTTTATGAATAAATTGAATTCAATTTTATGTGGCACATATCTCCGTACAGCGCTCATGAAATGTTAACTCCAAGCTGTAGAATAAAGAACCCTTGCCACTGAAGCACCCACAATTCTTGAATGTGAGGGCACTTTCTCCACTCCCTCGACGTTTACAAGCAGCGTCTTCTGTTCTTGTGCAGCTGAGGATACTTCAGTTTCAATGCAGTCTTATTTCGTTGCGGGGTCGCATTACTAGCCTGGATCCTAAATATGGGTCAGATAAAAATAACAGCAAAGGTGGCGATGTTCCAAACATAATCAAGTAAACCAGTACCTTGGGCATTCACATTTTGACATATCAAAGTTCACTCAAATCTCTTGTATCTAGACCCGAAAATCTTTTCAGCATATTTTGTTACATCTTGTTTAGTGGAAGCTGACGAAATCCGTTATAGTCATAACAAAGTGCATTTTATTTTATAGCACATTTTTCCGTATAGCGTTCATGAAATGTTAACTCCAAGCTGTAGAATAAAGAACCCTTGCCACTGAAGCACCCACAATACTTGAATGTGAGGGCACTTTCTCCACTCCCTCGACGTTTACAAGCAGCGTCTTCTGTTCTTGTGCAGCTGAGGATACTTCAGCTTCACTGCAGTCTTATTTCGTTTCGGTGTCGTATTACTAACTTAGACCCTAAATATGGGTCAGATAAAAAAATAGCAGAGGTGGCGAATGTCCTAGACAAAATCAAGTTTATATTATACCGGGAGTAACGGAAAGGGTATAACAAGCCGAAAGGAGGTCAAGGTACTCATGAAACTGAACAACTTTCCCCATGAAACATGGGTCGAAATACGAAAAAAAAATTTGGGCCTCCCATACAAAATCGCCGATCAGCTAATTGATTTACTATGGGAGGTCCAAATAATTTTTTCGTATTTCGACCCATGTTCCATGGGGAAAGTTGTTCAGTTTCATGAGTACCTTCACCTCCTTTCGGCTTGTTATACCCTTTCCGTTACTCCCGGTATAGTACCTTGGGCATTCACACTTATATTTTTTTATTGTCCAATTATTTGATATGAATTATTTAGGTATAATTATTATTATATTAGCCTACAGTGGTCTTGTAATGTAATGTCCTTGTTTAATTAACAGCAGTCTCTTAAAGTGCTGTATTGACAAGTATCATTGTTATTTTTATATTATTTTATGGCACATATTACAAATGGCGGGTCTAATGTAACGCAGCATTCTCTACCGACCAACCAGAGAGTAAACATATCTTTGTGCCTCATTTTTTACGAATGACCATAATCCTAAGACCAACTAAGTTCTGAATACTACAGGCAGTTAATCCATCCACAGAGAATTACTCACATAACTCAGTAACTCGACAGTACAGTCGGCAAAAATACCGCTCGCAATCTTTATGCAGCTTAAATAAAAATATTGTTTGCGATCCATTCCGTCAGTGCCTGCAAATATTTGCAAACAGCTCATCCGGTAGTTTTAAAACGCGAATAGTCTGGGTTCCAAACGGACAGGCGCATTAAAATGAATCGCAGGCGGGGGATAAGTAGGTAGTGAGAATTCTGAGAGCTCGGTATTCATCTTTATTTTTTTCGTGTGCACCGAGTCGTTCAACGATTTGATAAACCCTGGTGTCAGAGTTTTTCATCCGCCTACTCTAGTATCAGGCCTCTGACGTTGTTGTGATACCGCCGTCTAAGTAATCATAGACAGCAACCGGGATTGACGTCTCAACGTTGGCTGCGAAGCACGGAACCATTTCTGTTTTCGACAACCAGGTAGTTTAGCCTGCACCTGCACCCGTCTGCTAACAAACTCACAAATTGAGAAATATCAACTTTGTGAATGTCCCACCGAGAATCAAACCCGGAACCTTGCGTCGCAGTCGCACTATAACTGCACCACATATGCCGTCATGTGAGAAAATGAGAACTCTGAAAGCGCGGCATTCAGAGCGACACTGCAGAAGTAATGCGTATTATTTTAAAAGCTCGTGTAAAGTGCCACCGGGTGAACACCGCTGCAACAACGTTATTATGTCCGAATGGACACGTAGCGCAACACTTTGCGTTTACATTATTTTAAAGGTGTTCAAAAGAGGCACATGGAATGATGCAACATCGAGACCCCTCGTAGCCCAACGGCTAGAATCCGCGACTTTGAGGAGCAGCGTAAAGCAGACCTCGACGCTAAACGCGACGTATTTAAGGCCTGTCCCATCGCCATGTAGCTATAAATAAGTCAATGCTAAACTCACTTGCCCACACTGTGCACCACGGGAGTTTACTGCTAAAATTGGCTACAATAGGATGCATCAGCGCTAATTCGATCAGGAGTACAAGTGATCGCCATGGCCGGAACCGGTCAGAGAGATCATCATCAATTTTCAACCGTTCATGAGACACATCGAAGCATCATTCCCAGAGCAAATGAAGGGTTGTGATGGATGACCAGTGTAAGTTAGACCCTTAAATACGTGTATTGACGTGCGGCTGATAGTACCACCGGTCACGGCACAATGGCTCGCCTACAATACATCATCCCGAATTACGCTTGCAGAAGCATATCATTATTAGTTTGATGGCTTTGTGAATGCTACAGCGCATGAAAGGTTCTTTTGAATGACAAGTGTAAGTCAGACCCCTAAACAGGTGTATTGACGTGCGGCCGATAGTACCCCTTATTGACGTCCGGCTGATAGTACCACCGGTCACGGCACAATGGCTCGGCTACAATACATCATCCCGCATTACGCATGCAGACAGATAACGCGCGCCGTCTCGAGATTGGCACATTATGCGCCCAGGTGAATACCTGCATGCATTATGGACGAGGGCGTGTCAAACTCGCATGCATATTGTTATTAGTTGATGGCCGTGTGAAGCCCGGTGGACATGTAACGACATAGGTACATACGTACGTTCATACATATATCACGCTTGTATCCCTTGCGGAGTAGGTAGGGCGTAAACGGCTGTAAAAACAGCCATTTACACCACGTCTGACAAACGTTTAAGAGTCATTTAGATGACTGTGTATCACGATAGTAATAGGTTGCCAGCCTGTCGCCTAAAATTGCAATCACATCAACTCTCAAATCCCTTAGTCGCTTACGACACCCACAGAAAATATATAGGATGATGCTATATTAAGGCACCACACGGCATTAACTTACACGTAGGTATGTTTTAAATTGTATCGAAGTATTCAATGGACTAATGCCATCAGCTTTTCTGATAAGGCTGCTCTCAAACTATTGGACATACAATAATACCTATCACGTTTCAAAATAAAATAGATTTTCTCCATAACATGATTGACATTTTCAAAGGTCACCCCGCAGCTTATGAATATCAGGTATCGATAGAATATTCCTATTGTTTCGACATTCTCTATAAACAAAGACCTGTCACTATTACCCTCCCCCCCATCACCCCCACCCTGTACTCAATTAGTGAGGGGTCGTATATCGAAAACTATTGAAAAGGGCACCCTTTATATAAGGTGCTGCCTATCGTATAGTAGCGCTACAATAAATCGTTAGCAACAAATTTTAGTCATAGCCCCTTTAGAATTTCCTGCATTGCGATTTTACAGACGATCCCCTTACACAAAATCTTGCACAAAGAAGACCAACAACTTGATAATAGATAAATTCCATAAGCAAAATATCGAATGGAATCGGAGTCTTATTGCTCTGCCTACCCCTCAAAGGTGTGCGTTAAATGCGTGATATGTGTAATCTTCTTCGTCAAATCGATGGCAACAGTTATTTATGCACGTAGTATAACTTTTAAGCCAGTAGCGACCGAGTTTTTAATGGCGCCGCTAGTGTTCGCTAGATATCACCTTAAAAGAGTTTGCCAATACACGGTTAAATACTTCGAAAGTCCCTCACAAGTAGTCCTTTTTAGACCCAAATCACATCTTCTGTCAAGTGGTAGGTACTTTGTATATCGAAAGGGAAATCTTATGTCTTCATTCTTTCCGAAGAAGTAGGTATTGTATCTTTTGTTTTAAGGACACAATAGATTGCGGCTTTTAATAGTATCACATAACTTCTATCTGTAGTTGTCGTGAAAGGCAACCAAGGGATCCAGGGAATTACTCCCCAAATTAAGGGAGGTAAATGTGAAGCAGTGGTCTGTTACCTTAACAGCCACAAGAGTCCACTGCTGGACACGGGCCTCCCCCTATCGGCTGGTATTGCCATACTCACCACGCTTAGCAGGCGGATTGGCGAGCGCAGTGCAAGATGTTAGATAAATCACAGGGAACGCTGCTGCCCATTCCCAGGAAAATTATCCCTTAGTCGCTTCTTACGACACCCACGGGTAGAATTGGGGTGATGCTATTCTAAGCCGGCGTCACACGGCAAACACGGTCTGTTAATATTGAATAATGTATGATGGTGAAAATAATGAAAAACGATTAAATTGTTGGTTTCTTCTTATGAGATGTCAACCTCGACCGTCTTGAAAGAAAATTAATTTTTAGCTTATTTAGTAAGTGTTAGGTATAGGTATTAGGTAATAATACTACTACTATTATGAAACGAACAAGACCCGCCCATTAAAATGAGCAAGTACTATTCTAGCGAAATTAATTCGGAACGAAGAGTGATAGATAAAAAAAAAACTCTACAGGTTGTCCGTGGGCCCATCTAGGCAGTTTGCTACGTCACATGACATCAAGATTAGAGGCGTGGCAGTAGGTCGAAAAGGATGTGCTAAGCGAGAATCAGAACAATCGGAACCCGGAATTGGCCGGGAGTTGGAATATCCGTGACCTCAGGTACTAATTTTGAGGAACGTCATTTTTAGCTTCTTTACATCGTCTAGTTCTTCCGGTACTTTTTGGACAGGCATAGAGTTATGTTTATTTCCTTTACTTATAGGTAAAGCTCTAAATAAGTCCACGGACTACAGCGACATTCAGTCACAAAATGACTACTATCGGGAATACCATTTTGACAGTCAGTTAATTTACCTATTTCATACTAAGTTGAACACAAAATGCGTCCAGCCACTGTCCACTGCGAAAAGATATTTATGTCGAACGCCGAAATAACAACGTGTTCCATATTGAAATTACACTAACCACAATAGTTCATTAGTGTTCAGAATAATGGCACAGAATTGATGTGAACAATGTTGCCTGCTTTCGCAACAATGTTTCTTTATATATTTTGGGGATGTTGTACGTTTCTGTCAATTCGCCCTGTGATGCCGGCTTAGAATAGCGTTCCCCATTTCTACCCTTGAGCGTCGTACAAAGCGACTAAGGGATCGATCCAGGGAATGGGCAGCAGCGTTCCCTGCGAGCTCTACATCTTAATACCTAAATGTGCGAATGTACTTACTGTACTGATTAAATGGTTGGCTTTTTAAATATGTATTCGAGTTTATTTTAACAAAGAACAACAAACATGATAATTTCGTTTCGTTCGTTGATTTTTCTATAAAATCAATGAACTTCACATAGCTGAACAATTTAATTTTTGTTCTTATGAGTAATTTTATTGGCAGCATTGGTTACGTTGCGACCAACTTCATAGCAGCGAAGATACGAGCAAAATGATATCATGCATTCCCAAATATTGGAATACTCGAAAAATATCATCATGAGGTGGCATCTTCATTATTGAAGTTTGAAGGTTTGCGGAGCATCGGCTTGCGTGCATTCCAAATGTTTCCATGAATATAATCCTCGACTACAACTCATAAAGCTTGTTTATAAAATCAATGAACTATATTTTCGCAGCAAAATAATTAAATTCAGCAATTTTGTTGGCAACATCGGTTACGACCAACTTCGTAGCAGCGGCGATACGAGCAAAATAATTTCATGCATTCCCAAATATTGGAATACCAGATGGAATATTATCATGAGATGCCATCTTCATTATTGAAGTTTGGTTTGGAGGTCTGCGGAGCCTCGGCCTTTGTGCATTCTAAATGTTTCCATAAATATAATCCTCGACTTAAGATACAACTCATAAAACTTGTTTAAAAAAATCAATGAACTATATTTTCGCAGCAAAATAATTAAATTTCAGCCATTTTGTTGGCAACATCGGTTACGACCAACTTCGTAGCAGCGGCGATACGAGCAAAATGATTTCATGCATTCCCAAATATTGGAATACCCGGCATATTCCGTATCATGGTCGTTAGTATCGCGGAGAAAATGTACTACGGTCGGCGAAAGGAATGTACTTGCAGTGCGGTGTGTGCAGAATATGTTTTAGAAATGGCAACCTAGTATTGATGTTACTAACTGTAGTCTGTGAGACTTTGCTTACATGCATTCTATTCTAGTTATTGTAGGCATTGGTCTATTGAACATAAGGAAGTATGTAAGGTCATCGATAATTGCGTAAACTGAATTAAAGAATGAGCAGTAAAGTCGATTTTTAGTAAAATATCAGAAATAAAATAAGGGAATTGGCGCATTGTGGCGGTGATTACTATACTAAACCGTTTTGCTGCTGATTGTGTGTTCTAATCAATGATATTAAATGTTCCAATGTAACAAATCATGTTGCGCCGTGCCAAATAAATTTGGATAAAGGCAGGAAGATGACGATGAATCTATTTCATAAATTATAGACTTTTTTTACGCATCACACCCATAGAATAATGGAAAAACAATATGCTTGAATTCACAGCTGCACAGCAAATAAACTGTGCATTACGAAAATTTTCAGGTATTCAGTGTTGATAACAGCCCGTGGGCGAATTTGCACAAAATCAACTTTTGCAAGATAAATACGCAACCAAAGACCAAACGAGTGAGTTTTCGAATAATGAGGAATTAAACTAGACCAATACGAAAGTACAGAAACAAAACTATATTCAACTTTTCCCACCTGTACTCACAAACCGATTTGAAATTTTGTTGAATAAACAAATATGCTGCTGGTTGCAGTTTCGGTTGCTTTCGTGTATAAAATCAGCTTAGTATATTTAAAATCGTCCCTTCGAGACGAGCATCATGAGGTTGATAATTATGTTAGGATCGACCAGGCGCCGTAAGTTCAGTTTTTTTTTTTTTTTTTTTTTTATTTATGATGGGCTTACTCTTGACCCCAATCTTACCCTAGAGCAGAGATGGGATCTACGGTGGAGCGAGCTTGCCCAGAAGATGCCTATTCACTCTAGACTTAAAGAGATTCAGGTTATATGCACTCGGAAATACAGACGCAGGCAGGGAATTCCATTCTTTAGCCGTGCGCATAATGAAAGATGATTTGAAGCGCTTAGTGCGTAATGTGGGTATATCAACTAAGAACGGATGGTAGCCGGCCGTGCGTCTGGATGTCCGATGGAAGAAAGGAGACGGTGGTATGAGCTCATGCAGCTCACGCGCACACTCTCCGAAGTACAATCTGTAGAAGACCGATAGGCAAGCTACCTTGCGGCGGTGAGCCAGGCTGTGAAGCTTGGTCGCCACCAGTTTTTTATCGCCTATTAATCTCTTGGCTCTGCGTTCCACCGAATCCAGTGCAGCAAGTTGGTATTTAGCCGAGCCATCCCAAAGGTGACAGCAGTACTCCATGCAAGATCGGACTTGAGCTTTATAAAGAGTTAGAAGCTGTTCAGGCGTGAAGTACCGCTTGACTTTATTCAGGACGCCCAACTTTCTAGCTGCAATTTGAGCCTTGGACTCGATGGTGGTGCCGAAGTTGAGGTCAGAGGACAACTCCATGCCAAGGAGTTGAAGAGTGTTGGTCACTGGAACAGATGTACCCCGAAAAGTAGGAGAAAAGGTGAAAGGACTCCTTTTGCGGAGAAAAGACACGCCTGCGTTTTTGAAGCATTGAAGCTGACGAGATTGTCTTCGCCCCACTGGGAGACGTTACTTAACGTCAGGCTCGTACGCTCAATCATAGCCTTTCTCAATCTTTGGATTTCATCACCACTGGCTCCTGCGCCGGACAGATATTTCTCGGTGACAGTACTGTCATCTGCGTACCCAACAATTCCTGAAGATAGAAGGTCATTGATGTGCAGCAGGAAAAGCGTCGCGGAGAGTACAGACCCCTGAGGAACTCCGGCGTCAATAGCCTTGAGGTCAGAGGAGCAGCCGTCTATGACCACTCGGATCGACCGTTCACTCAGGAAGTCAGCCACCCAGCTACAGAAGCCAGTGGGTATGCCGTACGCTGGAAGCTTGCTCAACAGACTCGCATGCCACACCCTATCGAAGGCCTTTGAAATGTCCAGCGACACTGCTATTGCTTCGCCGTGGTTTTCAATGGCCTCGCCCCAGCAATGCGTTACGTACACTAGAAGATCTCCCGTGGAACGCCCTCGGCGGAAGCCATATTGACAATCACTGAGAAGATCATTGTCTTCGAGGTACGAAAGCAGTTTGCAGTTCAGAACTCTTTCCATAACCTTACAGAGTACGGAAGTGATGGCGATCGGTCGATAGTTGCTAGGGTCGGCACGGCTACCCTTCTTGGGCACAGGTTGCACATTGGCAAGCTTCCAAGATTTTGGTACAATTTTTGACACGAGAGAGGCGGTACAAGCGTGTCAGTACAGGAGACAACTCAGGCGCACAATACCTCAACAATCTTGCTGGTATGCCATCAGGACCACTGGCCTTGTTCACGTCCAGACTGCGAAGGGCTCTACGGACCTCTTTATTGTGCACTGTGATCTCAGACATCAAAGAATCACAGTGAGGTAAGGTGGGTGGATATTTCGAGCCAGCGTCTATACGAGAGTTGCTCGCAAACAGATCGGCAAATAAATTTGCTTTCTCTGCCGCGGTGTGGGCAAGCGACCCATCAGGTTTCTGCATTGGAGGTAGTGAGGGACGGCAGAAGTTGGATTCGACTGATTTCGAAGGGACCAGAACTGCTTACTACCCGGTGGGTGTGATGCAAGCTTTGCCCCAATACGGCTAATATGGTCGAACCTAGCTTTTCGTAGCACCCGTTTGCAATACCTGGCGGCGGCATTAAATGCTCTCTTCTTTGCTCGCACTCTTCTCGCTCGCACTTTTCGATCACGAGCTTTACCCAAGCGGTAAGCGGACTGTTTACGAGCCTCAGCTCGAGCACAGTCCGCATTGAACCAAGGTTGGGCTTTATAACCGAGCGGGATATCGGAGAAAGGAATGAAATATTCCATTCCCTGCCGGATTACAGCTGTGATCGCATCAGCGACGTATGAGGGTCTTCCGAAGAGAAACACATTTGCCGCCACGGGTATGAAGCAAAGAAAGCACGCATCTCGTCCCAGTCTGCTGACTCGTATCGCCATACTCTCCTCGTGCCCCTAGGGGTGTAATCCGGAGGAGAGCAGATGGACACGGATTTCACCACACAGTGGTCGGATGATCCCAGCGGAGCCGAGACCGAAACCGAATGTCTGTGCGGATCAGTTGTCAGCAGAAGGTCCAGGCAATTGGGTGTGTGGTCTGTGATATCTGGTATTCGCGTCGCTTGTTCCACCAGCTGGGTGAGATCTAGCGCCAATGCTAGTTTACGCGCCTCTCGCCCAGCATGGTCAGTTTTCTGGTATGGGAACAGCCACTCTTTATGGTGAGCATTGAAGTCCCCCAGAAAAACAAGCTCTGCTGTTGGATATCGCTGAATTGCTGTATCTGCCGTCTCAGAGAGGTACTCCATGAGTCTAGTCGTCTCCTGATCTCCGCTGTGCGAACGATAAACACTGGCGTAGAGAGTTTCTCTACTCCAGTGTCAACCAAAAGCCACAGCACGGGAAACCCTGAATTCTCAAAGCCACGGAGACGCTTACAGCAAACGTCATCGCGAACATACACACAGACCCCTGCACGCTTCTTAAACTTGTGCTCAAGAGTGTAACCAGGGTAGTTGAGGTATGCCACGTCCAACGGTGTTGCTATCTGCGTCTCCGTTAAGAAGAATAAGTGCGGCTTCTCGGTCTCCAGGTGGTGATGGACCGGGTCTAGGTTTGTGTGTAGACCTCGGATGTTCGTGAGGTGCACTTTGAGTGGGAGGAAGTGTTGCCGTTGGTCAAACTTTTTCTTCTTTTTTAGCTTTTTCATGTTTTTAAAAGAGTTTTTGTGGGGGAAAGAAAAGATAGTCGAGGCGCTGCTTAGAAACCCTACTCGTACCTTTCGGTTCAACTGATTAGAGAGGGAACTCGCTTGGAGACTGCGGGGACGCCCGAGCCCCCCCGATAACACTCCACCGGGTCCTCCCATCCAGCCGCCAACTGGCACGGTGGAGTATACCGGGATTTATCACAGTTGGCGGGGCAGCCTTTGCGCGTGGCTAGCGCGCAAGTCGGGCCCCCTACTGACTGCGGTCGGCCAACGGCTGAGACCGTGCCTCGGATCCCGCTACCCTCCAAAACGAGTTACCGGATACAGCATCACCTAAGGACAAAGACCGGTTCCGGCAACGCAACTGACTACATTGCTACCCCCCAATGGCACTGGCAGTCCCGCACACCGACGGAACACAGCAAGGCTGTTTGGCGCCGGACTCCGGCGGGATGGTGGTCGCGAGCCAGGCGGCCACCGCTTTTGGGATCTTCAGCCGTCAACACATATTGTGAGGACGTTGCCCGGGGTGGACCGCTAGGAGGTAGACCCCACCCACCCCACCCCAAAGTTGGCAGAGCAGTCGGACGGTACCCCACGGTACAGAGTTCAAGTCTCGGCCGACGATAATATATATATTTTTCAATTTTCATGTTCTTTTTTTCATTTATCAGCATATCTTCTTATTTACCTACCTTATTATGGTTTAATCGGGTCTCCAAAGCGCAAAATTCGACAAAAGTTTACCAAACCTGCCAATTAAATGCAGATGAGACATAATAAAGATGGATAGGCTGCAGTTAATTTTATTTTACATCGGTCAAACATAACGAAGTATTTTTATGTTTAGTAGGGAGCTTACAAAGCATTGCTCTACAGTGCGCAGCCATTTCGCTGTGAAATGACGTCATTCCGAACTTATAACGCTCACCTAATGGGACATTTTGCAGCGGCCATTTTTATTTACGAACATAAATCACTATTAAAGCTTTCGAAGCGCGAAACCGAGAAAAACAAACACGTTTCGAAAACAGTCTAACGTGTTGGCTACTTTTTGTATAGGTAGATCGAGAGTACAGCAACCTACCTATTTAAGGTATCAAATAATACTGGTTTCTCTTAGTATTTGTTTGAAAATCCACCATAAGTTGGTCCCTTAAATGGTAGCAATGGTACCTACGCAAGCTGGGCGGCCAGTGGGCGTCGTATGTCACAAAGAGGAAAGTATTTCTCATTTTGCTCCGGAGGAAAAAACAACAAAAACGCCGTTTGTTCCGCCCTCAATCTACTTTGGCTGCCGGACAAAGGAATATTATTTCAATTAAACTCTACGAAAATGTGCACAATATTTTTTGGTGTATGCCTTTTATATAGGGTGTAAAAAACATGATAGGATTTTAAGGGGTGGACTATCAGATGACCTGATGAATAAGAATAGATTTAAATAAGAATAAAATTGGATTTCCCAAACAAAATGTATAGTTACCGATCAACAATCTCATTCGGGAAAAGGTTTTATAATAGTCTAAGCTCCCATTGACAAAGTCTTACCTCATAAGTCTACCGATTGAAAGTATGCTATAACGATAGATCATGTTTAGGAGGTCATAACATTGTATGGGTGGCCATCCGAAATCCTGGCAGGTTTTTTTTATCCGACTTAAAAAACTTATTTTATTTCTAAAATTTACATCACACAGCTTTACCGTTCGAAACGTATATATACCCTTCTAAAGAGACACCTTTGGCGATGAGAACCCGCTTAGGTTGCCAGCTCCAACATTGGCAGTTTCTATGGTCAGCCACTTTTTACAGGCTAAAAAATGAACTCGGTTATCTCATCTGGCTACCCATTGAAATTAATATAGGTCGATAGCCCTAGGGATGTCATTGATGATTATATAAGGTTGCCTGTTATCAGCCTGGCAGTATCCTTGAAAATCTCATTTAAAAAATTTGAGGCGGCTTATCAGAGATACCGTTGTGATGATAACAGGCAACCCTATATATTCATCAATGGCATTCCTAGGGCTATCGATCTGTATTAATTTCATTTAGAAGTAAGTGACTTTATTTTTTGGCCTCTAAAATGTGGCTGACAACGGAAACTGCCGGTGTTGGAGATGGCAACCCTAGCGGGTTCTCATCGCCAAAGGTGTCTCTTTAGACGGGTATACGTTTCGAACGGTAAAGCGATGTGATGTAAATTTTGGAAATAAAATAAGTTTTTTAAGTCGGATAAAAAAAATCTGCCAGGATTTCGAATGGCCACCCATACAATGTTATGATGACCTCCTAAACATGATCTATCGTTATAGCATACTTTCAATCGGTAGACTTATGAGGTAAGACTTTGTCAATGGGAGCTTAGTCTATAATGTTTTTATTCCGACCTATCGTTCTTCAATAGAATTATTCCATTTTTTTACCTATCTATTTTCAGTTTCTTTTTACACCTTATATTATTAACTAGCTGGTGCCCGCGAACTTCGTCTCGCCAAGGGACGTTTATGCGCCAACAGAAGATAAAAAACCATTATAATAGAGTCATTTTCGTATGTTTTTAAAGTGAAGCTGTGCTCTTGGTGTTGCATGACAGTTAGATAGGCAGACGGACTCCAAACTTCTCGTAGATGTTGATCACATGAAACTTTTTACTCCCCCCATACCAAACGTCAAAATACGTCGCAATAAAACCTAAAGAATCTCTTTATAAATCATATTTGATGTTCTACCTGTAAGGGGCCTATTTCTATTCTATTTCAGCCTATTGCATTCCACTGCTGAACGCAGGGAACCCCATAAGGCACGATCTCCCGTTTTTACCGTTCAGTCACTACCAGCCGCCTTTTTCAAGTCAGCGTCAGCGGTCCATCTGGCCGGTGAGAGTATAACGCTACGCTTACTGAGGCATGGCCTCCATTCGAGAATCCGCTTACTCCACCATCCATCGGTTCTACGACAAATGTGACCAGCCCTCTGCCACTTCAGCTTGCTACACTTCCAGACTATGTCCGTCAGTTTGGTATTTTTTCGAATAGCCTCATTCCGGTTTTTATCCATTATAGAGATACCGAGCATTGACCTGTTCATAGCTCACTGAGTGAAATGTAGCCGGTGGGCCAGTTTTACTGTCAAGTTCCACGTCTCGGCTCCGTAGGTCATGACTGGTAGGACGCATTGATCGAACACCTTGGTCTTGAGGCATTGTGACAAAGATGATTCGAGGATGTGACGCAGCTTCCCAAATGCTACCTAGTCAACCTGCACTCTTCTGGTGATTTCAGCCTTAAAGTCGTCTGTTTCCATCTGCAAAACATATGTCTGGACAACTTCAGGGGTTACACATTCGACGGAGACCGGCTCAGGGATTATGTGTTGATTGAACATAATCTTCGTCTTATCCAAGTTCATCCAAAGGGGACAACACGTCTCGAGGCAGATTTAATATGTGTATGAAGTGGCCTCCATTGTCCCCGTCGGCGTCTATTAAATACTCCTAGTTGTTTATTGTATGCGTAATACGAAAGCATCTCTACTCTGATGAGTTATAATAAAATGGGAGTTTTAGCCAGTATTGAACTGTTACTTGCTTATGCTATTTACCAGCTGGCCGACCGAGCTCGCTCGGTTTTTGTTTTTATGCGTTAGTTTCAAAACCACTTACAATCACGGTTCCAAGTCACGGTTACATTACACTGTCTTACTCACCAACAGATGTCGCGGTTAGTTTTAAAATAATTTAGAAAAAAGTGTGAAGCAACGATTTTCGGTAAATGAAACCTACCTATCTAGAACGATTTATCGCCGCCGAAAACCCCTATTTAAAAAAAATATGAAAATCGTTGGAGCCGTTCCCGAGATCCCAAAAGTATAATTTTAAAAATAATATATTTTGTATACAATTTTTGCTCATTTAAAGGTATAAGATTATTATAGTTCTTTACACAGGTAACGGTCATAAAACGAAGGGCAAAAAAGCTTAGTATTCATGTAAACAGCTTTAATTTTCATCTAAGTATTTAGCTTCAAAATTCATCCCCCATTTTTCACCCCCGTTAAGGCAGAATTTCCAAAAATCCTTATTGCGTCATTCGTAATTTCTAACTAAATAGACAAAATATTAATTTTAATTAAATTACCTTCAAAACTGACGGAGTTTCATACAAACTTCTCCCCTCCTTTTTACGCCCTTGAAGACAGATTTTCCATAAAAAAGATAGCCTATAATTATGTTAGCGAGGACTATAGTTCGACAACTTCGTGCGCGTCCTTCCTGCGGGGTACAGACGGTGGGGGGGCGAGGAAGCACGTCATTCTAATATGACGTGCGGCGAGAATGCGCGCGTGTCCCCTCCCCGCTACACCTCCCGCTACCCGTTAACATCGCCCCCCTCACCGTCTGTCACCCCTAAGAAAGGTCGCGCACGAACTGGCCGGACTATAATAGCTATACAACAAAAACTCAAGTGAACTAATTGTCGAACGAATTTGAATAGACGATTTTCCACTGAATACCTAACCAGCGAAAGGTATCGAGGTAGTAATTTCTGCGGATACTTTTAATTTCCGAAAAACACCTCGATAGCGCGTTTTAGAAAACTAACAGCGACATCTAGGTGGGTAAAAGTGCAACACAGTCAAATGTGGTGAGTGTTTTAGCGCAATTTTTTTTCAGTCTTGTATTTTTAATAATATATTCTTTATTGTACACAGAAATTTTACAGAAAACACATACAGAAAAAACATGTACAAAGGCGAGCTTAACTCAAAAAAACATTGAGTTGTCTTCCAGCTTACCAGCTGATAGGACACTTTGATCTAAATTAGCGGGCAAAAGTGTACGCAATTTCAATAAACATACATATACCTACTTAAAATATAATACCTACATTATATATATTTATATAATATACATATATATATAATCAACAGATATATAAATTATTATATGACATGAAGGATACATTCATAAGGAGAGAAAATGATCCTTAACTCTTCTCTTGAACACCTCCAACGAAGGACTTGCCAAGATTTCATGCGGCAAGGCGTTCCACAACCGCACAGAGTGCACTGTGAACGAGCTGCCATAGCAACTGGATGTGTGCGTAGGGATTCTAAGGAGGTGAGTTCTGATGGTCCGACAAGGTTGCCCACGAGGGACCATGTATTGGAACCGCTCACGGAGATAAAGCGGTGTGGCAGGGTTATTGAGAGTGCGATACAGAGTGCATAGCACATGTACGTCACGACGGCGTCTGATTGGTAGCCATTTTAATTTTGCCCTGAACTGTGAGACGTGATCGTACTTTCTCAATCCATATATAAATCGTATGCACAAATTCTGCAGTCTCTCCAACTTATTTAGCATTTCCTCCGTGGCATCTAGAAAACACACATCTGCATAATCAAGAAGTGGAAGTAGAAGGGATTGTGCAAGGAGAATTTTCGTTTGCAGAGGTAAGAACTTCTGCAAACGCTTTAAAGACTGAAATGAATAGTGCACCCTCCTACTAACTTCATTGATATGACTGACCCAGGAGAGCTTGCAGTCGATTATTACACCGAGATTTTTAGCCTTGGGCATATAATTTATCTGAGTCCCATCATAGATAACTGGCGGTATAATGTGTTGCGTTAGAGAGTTCAGCATAAAGGTGCTTCCAATAATTAGAGCCTGCGATTTAGCAGGATTAACAAGTAGTCCAAACGATTTCGCCCAATCGCAGACCCTGGCCAGATCATGATTAATTTCATACACAGTCTGCTGAACATCATTAGCGCTAAAGTGACGATACAGCTGCAAGTCGTCTGCATAGAGATGATGATGAGATGAAATTACTTTGGTCAGTGCATTAATAAAAATTGAAAATAAGAGCGGAGAAAGGACGCCTCCCTGGGGAACGCCAGCTGTGAGATCACACCAATCGGATGTAAAATCATCATGCCGGACACACTGCGAGCGACCCCGAAGATATGAATCAAACCATCTCACTACAGGTTGAGAAACGTTAAGAGAATGAAGGATACCTAGGAGAACATCGAAATCGACAGAGTTGAAGGCGCTACTAAAGTCCAAGAGTACGAGAATGGTCAACTGTTTGTTGTCCATTGCTTGGCGAATGTCATCTGTAACCTTAAGGAGTGCTGTAACCGTACTGTGCCCTGGACGAAACCCAGATTGGTATTGGCTTAGTAGGTTATTGCGATTTAGAAATAAAGACAACTGTCTCTGCACGATGCTCTCCAAGACTTTGGAAAGGATGGGAAGAATGGATATTGGACGAAACTGTGAAAAGGATTCGGGATTGGAAGTTTTAGGTAAAGGAATGACATGCGCTTTTTTCCATATAGATGGAAAGCAGCTAGTCTCTAAGGAGAAGTTAATGATGTGGGTAATGACAGGAACTAAGACATCAAGTAGCGGCAGTATCATCTGTAGGTGAATGCCATCGTCACCCACTGCCTTGGTGGATATGGATTGAAGGGATTTTCTAACGTCTCTTCCTGTAGCCGGGGTGAAAGAAAAGGGGAGTACAATTAGGAAGCGGTAATATTGAAAGCTGGTTCAAAGTTGCAGACTTGACATTGTCCTCTATTGTGACTGGAGGTGCGGAAAAGTGGATATTGAGTGCATTAAGATCAATGTCAAGTGCGCTTTCATGAGAAGGTTTACCGATCCCTAGCGTTTTTAAAAATCGCCAGACCTGAGAGTTTGGCAGATTTTCAATATTGTTGTGAATGTGGCGTCGTTTAGCATCTCTACACATCCGACTGCAGCAGTTTCGAAGCTTTTTTATAATAATTTAAATTATCTTCTGATGGGTGCCTTTTCAACGCTCGCTTCGCCTTGTCCCTTTTAGCCATCATTCTTTTTATCTCATCAGTCAACCACGGAGCTGAAGGCCGCCTTACTTTAACACGTTTAAGTGGAGCGTGGGTGTCATATAGAGCAGTCAACGTGTTGCCGAACGCAGCTACCTTCCCATCCACTGTCTGCTGATCAAAAACACCAGACCAGTTAGCACTAAGAGCACTAGAAAGCAAGCTTTCCATGTCTATACCTCTAAAACTGCGAAGGAGAAGGAATTTAGGCTTTGGTTTGGGAGGACGGATTTTGTAGGAAAGATAGATAAGGTCGTGATAGGAAAAGGGCGCTGTAAGCTGACCATGATTAACGACCAGATCAGGATTGGAAACAAGGATGAGGTCTAATAAGGAAGGATTTGGATACTGGGGAGCATGGTGAGTGGCAGATAGAGGAAGAATATGCAGATTCAAGGAAGAGACTATGGACTGCAGATTTTCGGCGCGATCGTCAGCTTTTAAAAGGCAGGTATTAAAGTCGCCAAGGATTATAGTTTGGTCATATAGTGGAGAAAGCATTTCGAGTTTGGACTCAAGTGAGGAGAAGTAGTTGATTTTAGATGACGCACTGTAAAAGACGCCCAAAAGAATCTTCGAATGTTGGAAAGTGACTTCAACAAATAAGTGTTCAGCAGTCAATTTATAAGGATTGGCAGATGTGTCAACAATTTTACAAGGAAGTTCTGACCGGAGATAAATAGCGACACCACCTCCTCCTTTACCGATCCTATCGTTGCGCAAGAGTCGATATCCTGGCAAATTATACTGAGCGGATGCAAGAGGGGCTTAAGATAAGTTTCTGAAATCAAGACTGCATCGACGACAGAAGGATCGAATGAAGACAGAATGTCGGAGTAATGTGCAGGTACACTCTGAGCATTTATGTGAACTATATTCAAGTGCCTTACTTTTCTTTGTAGTCTAGACCGCAAGTGATCACAAAGAAGAAGAGAGTCATCAGAAAAGGCACTAGCGTAGTCCCTATCGGAAGAGCAAGAAGAAGAGCAGGAGAAAAAAGAATCTTCAAAATCATACATTAAAAGATATAAATATATAGAATAAATAAAATAATAATATAAAATATATATATATATATATCCTAAACCTACTTCACTAAACAAGAATAAAATAATATCCCTGATCACACTGCCCGGTTACATTCAGTTTACAGGATTGTTTTAATAACTATTCACAAATCAGCCAGTAACCAATCTCAAAATAAATTAGAGAAGAAAAAAAAAAAAAACAATAACAATAACATTTTAAAACGAAACGCAACATGACAAGAAAAAAAAAAAGTAAGAAATTGACACTGACACATAACCTTACTTCTACATAGCATCGACTTGTATTTTAAAAACAACTTTTTTCAAAATTACCTGGAAAGTCGAGCGATATAAGGAAACATGATTTAGAAACTGAACAAGTATTACGCTACAAAATACGGAAGACACTCTGGCAGTTTGTTTACATCGGCGGCGTTCACTTTTGCTTCACGTTAATGCTTTTTTTTAGTTAAATTCGTATGAAATGTTACCTATTAGTAGATTTAGAACCTCGAAAAAATTCTTTGCAGTTTTCGTATGAACTCCGCGAAACCAATTACTGTGTTTTCCTGTGGGAATGAGAGATTTTCCCGAAGTAAAATGTATCCTATATGTTGACCCGACTAATAAGGTATTACGACACAAAATTTGGTTAAAATCCGTCCTGTAGTTTTTGCGTGAAAGATGGACAAACAAACAGACAAACAGACAGACAGACAGACAAACAGACAAAACATTTTTTTCTTATTGTTCTGAGATCTGTATCATGACCACAATTAGAAGTAAAAATCCTTTTTTTGAACTATCCCATGTACAGAATTGGTTTCGTTTCTGTTTTATTATATGTATAGATACGCCATGTAATGTAATCGTTCTAGTTCAGTGGCCACACTGTTCTATTACCAAGATTAGTCACTGGAGTGTGAGCTACGAAAATAATGTTTAGGTCGTAGATAGAATCTCGAGTAAACAGTTTCGCGGAAAAACAATGAATGTCAACCGAATTATTATTATGCTCCTATTAAATCCACAACTAGAAGACGATTGAAGGCATAGGTATTTTTCACTTATTAGGTTATGTATGATTTCAGGGCGTCAAATCTGCGACAGTATTGCTAAACCAATAAAGCAGTTCTGGCTTCGGTTACTTTTTCGCCCGCAGGTTTAGGAATCCCCGTTTTAGGAATCTGAAAGTAAAACCTAATACAAGATCATAGCCTAAGATAGATAAACTATGAAATATATTGTTTTCCATTGCATTATAATAATAAATTATTTCCATTACAGACAATTTCGTACAAAATTCCCACAAAACTGGAACTGTAATAAAATTTCCCACACTTTCAACTATTATAATCCCCCAGAAGTTGAAAACTTTCTGGCCAAATCCGATCTGACACCGGGTTGATAAAAAGTATTACATATTTTAATGTTAGCTTTTTGCCCCGCAGTTTCGCCTGATCCTTAGTGTATTTTTTCCGAGAGAATGAGATGTTTTCTCGTTTAAAGTCTAGAATATAATGGAAGGTTCTTGAATGTTCTTCAACGAATATGTTAATTATACTCTCGAACAATAAAGAACGTCGTGAAATGCTCCCAAACTTTCTGCAGTGTTTTAAAAAATCTTCCATCAATCCTGTATATCTTAAAATCTAGACACACGGCAGTGTGTCCGCCAAGTTCGAGCAAAAAAAGCGACACACCGGCCGTGGGTTATATTACACGAACCATTTCGGGCCAAGTTCGACCATCCTATAACTCAAAATCTATTTTATCTACGCATATGAAATTTCTAGTATCTGTCGAGATCTACTTACTTATCTAAAATACAAAATTTCATTAATGTACCTATTGTAGGTCTTGAGATATTGACGTCAGAAAATCGCTATTTTTACTATACACTCACTGACTGACTGACTGACTGACTGACTCACTCATCAAAAACCTAGACCACTTCCAATTGTCGTATTGACTTGAAATTTGGCATGGAGGTAGGTCTTTAGGTCAAGGTAAAGGAAAAAATCAGAAAATGGCCAAGTGTGAGTCGGTTTTAAAAATAATGAAGGTGTAAATTCATACACCTAAGGAACTAAAACAAAAAAATTATCTATATCTTCCAATCGTCGTACCGACCTAAAATTCATTACGAATGTATTTAGTCAAAGTAAAGTATAAATGAGATATTTCCTTACCTAACTTAATCATAAGAAAAAAAGAAAATAAACCTTACAAAAATAAATGAAATCCCACCCAAAACATAAATATGAAAGGCTGCCAAGTTCGATAATATTGGAATGCTTCGCCTATAAAAGAAGTGAGATCTAAATAAGTACCAAGATCCATACACAGAACTCAGTTAAAAATAGTTACAGGAATGCACACTTGATTTTTCGCAGTTTGGAAATAAGAATCTACTTTCCAAACTGCGGAAAATCAAGTGTGCATTCCTGTAACTATTTGTAACTGAGGTCTGTGTATGGAACTTGGTACTTATTTAGATCTCACTTCTTTTATAGGCGAAGCATTCCAATATTATCGAACTTGGCAGCCTTTCATATTTATGTTTTGGGTGGGATCAAATCTTCTAGAAGAAAAGGAAACCTTCATCGAGGGAAGGCGAAGGGCAGGGCATTCCACTGCTTTACCGAGCTATCGGAGCTTTGGATGCTACCACCAAATTTTCGAACACTTGGTGGTCGTCTCGAAGCGACGCTAGCGACATCTAATGGATTCCAGTGTCTCGAATATCTCCCTTATCCTCGCGGAAATCGATCCCACTACCTCAACCAGAGTTTCAGACCACTGCACCACAGAACTATTCATAAGTTGTCAACTTTGCTTCCGCCCCGACACCGGTCGGCATGATCGCGCGATATTTCAATACTAACTCCCGTAACTAATGTTCGGGAACTGAGCTGTCTAGAATGTTCTAGACTCTACAGCTGGAGTGTAGTTGCTGGCGGTTATTGTTCAAAAGGAGCGGGCTTAGCTCAGGGACGGATTCAGGACTAGGAAAGAACTAAATACAAAGGTTTTTATTTTTTTGGTTGGTTTTTGTTTATCATAAAACTTTTTACCATAAATCGATCCGATAAATCTTGTTTTGATATTAATAATTCATTATTATTATTATTGAAATATTTTTATTTAAATTTATACTCCCCAGTCAGGTATCATGATTAATAACTTCAATACTCACCACGCCTAGCATAAGCAACGGCTAGCAAAGTGCAAGATATTGCATTCGCAGGGAACGTTGCTGCCCATTGATTTTTTTCCCTGAATGATTATTTTTCTGTTAAAGTTTTATCTGTTGTAGTTTTTTACGACACTCAAGCCACGGCATCACAAGCCGTCCTTATTAATTTAAAATTTAATCATGGCATTTTTATTCGTTATAAAAATCTTTAAAATAGCATGCTCCCATCACCGTCCCCGGTAACAGTATCGTGCGAAAACTTGCTGCGATTGTGACACTCGCACAATATTACATACAAGACTAAGTTTCTATCGAGTCTACAAACGCTTACTCCTCGCAGCTTACCATGTTATAATGCGGTAATGATAGATTATCATAGAAGCAATTTCCACTTCAAGAATCATTTCAAGTAAAAGTAGGTTATTCAACACAGTTGATAATAAAAAAATAGCTTGCTTTTACAGGTTCTACTTGTTATGAGAGTAGATTTTTGTTCGCTATAAAAATCTTTGTAAACAGCTTTTTCCCTGGCACTGTCCCTGGTAGCAGTATCGTGCGAAAACTTGCTCTGATTGTGACACTTGCACAATATTACATATTAGACTAAGTTTCTATCGAGTCCACAAACGCTTACTCCTTGCAGCTGCATTGCGGTTACTTCGATGTTCTAACACGGACATGACAGATTATATAAGCAATTTCTAAGTCTTCACAGATCTTGTCGTGGTACACCAAGTCAACGCACGACCTGCGGGCAAAAACGTAACCGAAGCCAGAACTGCTTTATTGGTTTTACAATACGGTCGCAGATTTGACGCCCTGATGAGCCCATAATAGGAGTAAACACACTTTAGGGTTTACCTGTCAAGAGAGCAGGGTTTGAAATATTTTGTATGAGCGAGTCAAGAACTCTTAACGATGTCATATGTAAACTAAGTTAAAAGAACCTAACTTAGTTTATTTAGACAGCATACCTACTAATCTATTAACACAAAAGTTACATAAAAATAATAGTAAATTATTTCATATTGACTCTGTACAGATGCCCGTAAGCGAAAAATTCTAGTAGCACGTGTAAAGAAATCTTATCCATTCCTCATTTATTTATTGTTTACCTTACCTAAGCCATATAAATGCCAATTTTATTATGAAGTAATTACATAGAATTGTTTTTCCTTCTTATTTGCGAATGAGGATTTTTTGGACTGACGCGGCAACACGAGTAAAAACTAGATGGCACTATTAACTTTTTCAGATTGAGGGATCATCACTAAAATTTTGACAGTTAACAGTTGATAGTACGAAACATAATGTTGTCGCATTTTAAACTGTAAGTCTTTAAAAATTATAGATTTGGCGTATATCCTCGATATGAGGTTCGGAAAATATGGGAAATCTGTACTGAGCATTTTCATCACTCGCTCAAGCGCCACCTACTCGTACTAAGAACTGAACGAACAAATTAAAAAATCCCAATGTAAGTTATGTAAAGGCCCTTCTTTGCATCTAGAGAGTCTGATTAGGAGAAGTTGGTACTAGCTACAAGCTAAAGCTAGCAATATTAGCTGTTCACTGCTCCGTGAAGGAGGATACTAGAGTTTCTACTTCTTAAAGCAAAACTTCTGTACCAGCTAACATGCGCAGGGAATTGTGAAGCTTCTTTTTATCGTGTCGATGAAATCGCTTAAACTTACACGAGATTCTGTTTTTATTTTGCAAAGTTTCCTTTGTCAGTGCAACTTTTAAAGAAATGCAATCATGCCAGAATGCAATCATAGCTGACCTCCGCAACAAGGTTCTGCGAATACAGGCACAAATAAGAGAGTCAACACATAAAAATACAAACGTAAATAGACATTTTTAAAAAAACATTCCAATTCTTATGAAATATCATTTCGATTATTCGCTTACCTTTTTTTTATTTTCCTTCTATTGTGTGGGCCACCAAAATGCGAAACGATAATTTTTTTTACAAGAACGTAGGTATCTATTTAGATAGGGTAACCATTTCAAACCCTAATAATCGACTTGTTCAGGTACAACTTCGAAATTACCGCAGTTGGATTTTTGTTTTTTAATACTTCTTGCTAACTAAGTTTTTACATGGAGGGTTTGTTTTATCGTCAAACTATAAACATCTTGATTTTTCTTGATAACTCGTTAAACTAATGATATTTCGTTCTTTGCAGGTACGTATCAACTACGAATCGCCGAATCCATATCTATGCAGGTTTGCGTAAGTACAACAACAGTTACACTGAACCGTAATGGTTTGATGCATATGCATTAGATTATCTTGTTAGACTGTTACTATACCTACATCTACGCATACATATGTGGCGCTAATAACAGTAGATTCTATAGGTGTCCATTAATTAGATACCATTAACATAGAATGTCGATCCGATGATAAGTCATCCGTGCCGGTCAGATTAACGCGCCGCCGTGTAATAATACCTTACTAGGGCCACTCAGCCTATTCAATTAGTACTACTTGATCGAATAATTTCGTATTGGTCTTTGGAAATAACATGGATATGCTGAAGTAGCTCAGTTGACTACCGAATTATTGCAGTGAAATATTCACTATCGGACAAGCCTCACATTTTGCGTTTTATACAAGTACCTCCGTCACGTTTTACTCCTACAATTCTCTTAAAGCTATCGTTCGACTTGGCTATCTACTTACCGTAAAACTTATAGAGTTCGTTAAGCCAAGGACCAGTTAAGCTGAACAAACCCATGATAACATTGGTTAATAAGTTAAACGTAAAATAACGTACCTATTTGTGTCGACTGTTGTTTAAAAATAATACAATTTTCTATTCCTTACAATGACAGTTTTTATTTTGATTTCAGTGATGGAAAATCCAACATTGATTACATTATTTTATTCCCTGCAAACATTATAACCAATTTCTTTACATATCTTTGCTATTATTATATCCACCTGCTTGTGTATAGAATCAAAGTGAACAAAAAATAATGTTACCTTATACGTATGTAACCTAGACAGAACAAGTCGTAGGTACGTCTTGAGATGACTTCTATTAGACCTTTGGTGACTACTAAAGAAAAACACATTCGTCTCGGCCTAGGTTTTTCTGAATCAGTGTCAGACCAAATTACCTACTCGGTCTAATTTGTCTCTTTGTCTTACGTTATTTTTATTATTTTATTATGTTTTGATAACGCAGTTACTCAGTCTGGACGTTCACTAAAATAATAATGCTAGCGTTTTTGCTTAGTAATATTATGTCGGGTATGAAGATGGAAACCAAATAATTAGTAATGTTATTTTCTACTTACTTACATCTACATTTTATTACGATTGTCTTCATTTAATCACAGAGTTTGTTCTTTTTAGTTTGTGTGTGATCTGATAATTAATCTGTAAAACTACTAAATAGATTTCAAGTAAGTATTATTTTATACTTAGTAAACTTAGTTAGATACAAAAAAAATAGTACTTAGTCTGTTTCTAAAATTATTTCTATTTTTGGATATATCTTTTGGAGATTACAGTGAGTTAATAAATGCGAATGTCCCATATATTTATTTCGAGACACGAAAAGACATTGACGAGAAAAAATGGAGTGTATTGTACAGCATTAGGATATTCGACTGCCTTTAGATAGGTACGCGTTAACTTCTGACCTCCAGGCCACCAGTCTTTGCAGCACGTGTATAATAAAACGACATGAATGGTTTACAAAATATATCACGCCTTAATCCCCTTCGGGGTAGACAGAGCATAAACGGCTGCAAAAACGGCCATTAACACCATGTCTGAAAAAAGTTTGAGTCATTCAGAAGACTGTGTATCGCGGTAGTGATAGGTTGTTAGCCTGTCGCATAAAATGCAATACAATGAACTCTTAGATCCCTTAGTCGCTTCTTACGACACCCATGGGAAAGATACGGGGTGATGCTACTGTAAGCCAGCACCCCACCGCAGTGTGCCATGATTGAATGGTTTGTATGAATTTAATATGAAATAACGTCACACTGAGTCACTTACTCACGTTTATCAGTACTCTTCGACCCGACGTCTGCTGCAGCGACGTGCGGTACAAACTCAATTTATAGCTGTATCGTATTTTCAGCCAATATCTGAGGGTAATCTAGGAAAGGAGTGGAACATTCAGTCGATATTAGCCGATAAATTGGCATTGCAAGAGTCACGTTCTGCGGCGTGAATATTGCGACAAATGCGAGTTCGCCCGATGCTTTATTGCAACAGATAGGGATGCGACAAGACAGATAAAGATAGGGAAATATAACTTTATTTCACGCCATGACACATCACGTCAACATTTGCAGTCCACTTCTTCTTTCGTGTCGATGACTCAAATATTTCGACCATTAATTTGCTACGGCTACGGCACTGTTGTTGGCCTCATAAAAGTCGGATAATGTGCAGGACTGCAGGTACTAGGGCACTGTCTTTAAATCATCGGTCTTTCAGCCCGAAGGGTGGACCAAAGGGCTTCCCACACTACGCTTGTCGAGGCATGTCCTCCATTTGAGAGCCCAGTTACTCCACAGTCTAACATTAATTGCCAAATAAAATTACAAAAAATTATAGTAAGTATGTTAGTATTACAATTGGGCTTTAGTCTGAAGAACCTGTGACGCTATCACGCTAGTTCGCAGTTGCGTAAGAAAATTTCTAAAAGTATTTTATACTTATTATTATACATAATTTTTGTCCCAGCCCTTGCAACAAACAGGCGCTGTGTGGAGGATTTGTGACGTCATCGTTTTTATTAAAGCCAGTCCGCCAGGATTAGCGGTTTGCAATTATGAGCATCGTCCTTGTGAGCAATATCCACGTAATCTACACTAAGGAGCTTTTTCCCGCGCTCCGGAACTGTTTATCTGTAATGCGATTTTAAAGTCCTGGAGTGCGTTCATGCTATCATCTTTCGTAGCTCTTTTATACTATGACGTCGCTGAACGATCACCTTTCGCATGACGAAAGTATGGAACTGACAAAGGACTAGTTAAAAAATTCTACGAAAGATGAAAGCCTGAACGCACTCTCGAACAGTCACTAATTGACATTTTGATGCGACACGACGTTGACCATTTCTTGATAAAAATCGATTTTCGTGTACACAAAATCGTATTTTAAGAATGTTTTTTGCAACCAACAGGCTCTGTGTGTAGGATCTGTGACGTCATCGTTTTTATTAAAGCCCCCCCCCCCCCTGCCCCTTCGCCAGGATTAGCGGTTTGCAATTATGAGCATCGTCCTTATGAGCAATATCCACGTAATCTGCACTAAGGAGCTTTTTCCTGGGCTCCGGAACTGTTTAGCTGTATTGCGATTTGTAACTCCTGAATAGTCAGTAGCTTGACATTTTAATACGACATGACGTAGACTATTTCTTTAAGGGCGCTACACACCGGGCGCGTATGCGTGACGTGCACATCATCACGCGCGTAGAGATGACGTTGTATTATTTGGGATTGTATGAGAGGCTGCACACCGAATACGCATGCGTACGTGTAACCACGGCGTAATCACGCGCGTACCGCGGTGTGTAGCCTCTCATACAATCCCATACGATACTACGTCATCTCTACGCGCATAGTGACGCCGTGACTGTCTGACCGTGCACGTCACGCATACGGGCTCGGTATGTAGCGCCCTTTAATTTAAATATCGATATAAAAATCGGTTTTCGTGTACCCAAATTTTATTTCGAGAATATTTTTTCCCAGTCCTTGCAACAAACAGGCGCTGTGTCGAGGATTTGTGACGTCATCGTTTTTATTAAAGCCCCCCCCTGCCCCTCCGCCAGGATTAGCGGTTTGCAATTATGAGCACAATTTTGACAACCGATGTGGCGCAGTGGTTAGCATGCCTGCCTGCCACGCAAAGGTTCCGGGTTCAATTCCCGGTGGGGTCACTCACAAAAGTTGATATTTATCACTTTGTGAATTTGTTCCCAGTCTGGTTAGGACATTGCAGGCTGAACCACCTGATTGTCCGCAAGTAAGATGGTTCCGTGCTTCGGATGGGCACGTTAAGCCGTCGGTCCCGGTTGCTGTCTATGATGGCGGTCGTTACACAGCCATGTCAGAGGCCTGCTACTTGTAGTAGGCGGTTGAAAAACTCTGACACCAGGGTTCATCGGGTCGTTGAACGACTCGGTGTCCCACACGAAAAAAAAATAAAAAATAAAAAAAAAAAAGCATCGTCCTCATGAGCAATATCCACGTAATCTACACTAAGGAGCTTTTTACCGGGCTCCGCAGCTGTTTATCTGTAATTCTATTTTAATATCCTATACAGGGAGTAACGGGAAGGGTATAACAAGCCGAAAGGAGGTCAAGGTACTCATGAAACTGAACATTTTTCCCCATGGAACATGGGTCGAAATATGAAGAAAAAAAAATCTATCATAGTAAATCAATCAGCTGATCGGCGATTTTGTATGGGAGGTCCAATTTTTTTTTACTACTAGCTGTGTGGAGGATTTGTTTCGTCATCGTTTTTATTAAAGCGCCCCCCCCCCTGCCATTCCGCCAGGATTAGCGGTTTGCAATTATGAGCATCGTCCTCATGAGCAATATCCACGTAATCTACACTAATGAGCTTTTTCCCAGTCTCCGGAACTGTTTATCAGTAATGCGATTTTTAAGTCCTGGAGTGCGTTCATGCTATCATCTTTCGTAGCTCTTTCGTCGCTCTTTTATACTACGACGTCGCTGAACGTACCCTTTCGAATGATGAAAGTATGGAACTGACAGCTGACTCGTTTAAAAATTCTGAAAGAGCTACGAAAGATGAGAGCATGAACGGACTCTTGAACAGTCAGTAATTGACATTTTGTTGCGACATGACGTTGACCATTTCTTTAGTTTAAACATTTGTTTAAACATCAATATAAAAATCAATCGTATATTAAGACACTTTTTTCACAGCCCTTGCAACAAACAGGCGCTGTGTCGGGGATTTGTGACGTCATCGTTTTTATTAAAGCCCCCCCCCCCCTGCCCCTCCGCCAGGATTAGCGGTTTGCAATTATGAGCATCGTCCTCATGAGCAATATCCACGTAATCTACACTAAGGAGCTTTTTCCCGGACTCCGGAACTGTTTATCTGTAATGCAACTTTTAGGTCCTGGAGTGCGTTTATGCTGTATCATCTTTCGTAGCTCTTTCGTCGCTCTTTTATACTATGACGTCGCTGAACGTACACCTTTCGAATGACGAAAGTATGGAACTGACAGCTGACTAGTTTAAAAGTTCTACGAAAGATGAAAGCCTGAACGCACTCTTGAATGGTCAGTAACTTGACATTTTGCTGCGACAAGACGTTGACCATTTCTTTAGTTTAAACATCGATATAAAAATCAATTTTCGTGTACACAAAATCGTATTTTAAGAAAAAAAATTTCACAACCCCTGCATCAAACAGGCGCTGTGTCGGGGATTTGTGACGTCATCGTTTTTATTTGCTATTTGTATTGTAGTAGTCAAATAAAAGTCCATTCGCTCAGAATTTATTGTGACAGTTAAAGCATTTAAACTAAAACAGAATTCTCCAAGACGGACCAGTAATCAGAAGTAACAGTGATTAGTTAATGATGAATGAATAAAAACAAACAAGGCATATAACATGGACTTCCTCTTATGACGAACACTTATGAAAATACGAAAACAATGTATGAAAATGACAAACTGGTTCTCATGCGTAACCATGCCTTAACATTTATCTTTCATTAGAAAGCTTAAAAAACTAATGTTTCAAGACGTCTCTTACAAAGAATGAAAACAAAGAATTATATCTCAAAAACAACTAAAACTGTTGATGTCGCAAAAATATGTCGTAGGTATTTCCTGAGGCCATTTAATATTCTTTCCGGAGATTTATATCCCCGAATTCGTTACGTCACGTCGAATATTGCGATAGGAGACATACTGGACTGAAAGTGAAACGAGCCAATCCAATAAATTAAGATTTTATGTAAAAAAATATGGTTTCAAGGAATTCATGCTATCTTTTAGAAAATTAACCCCTGAGTAACAAACAACATTTTATAACGCCGCGAGAAGATTCTTCAGGAAAATAGAGTTGAAATTGATGGCTATGCCACTAGTCACAAAAAATCTACTAATGATCTTTTCGTTTAGTGCTTCGCACATAATAATTTCTTATTTAATGACTATACACAATGGACGATACAATAACATTAACATAAGTATCAAATTCAAATCTATAGAGTTATTTTAATACTTTAATTTTTATTTCATCGTAATCAGTCCAGGGTTTCCAGAGATATGGCGTTGTAAAATCGTTGTATATCTCTGGATATACTGACCTGATTTGGATGAATTATAAACTAAAGTAGTAATAAAAATCAACTGTAAATTAGCATGGGATAATTATGTGAAAGTGCAAAATATTTACCCTTTG
The DNA here is from genome assembly GCA_024500475.1 of Phthorimaea operculella. Classification (NCBI taxonomy): domain Eukaryota; kingdom Metazoa; phylum Arthropoda; class Insecta; order Lepidoptera; family Gelechiidae; genus Phthorimaea; species Phthorimaea operculella. The sequence continues at coordinate 3,020,769 of JANFCV010000002.1, read as the reverse complement.
ATTAAGTGTATTAAAACAATTTGTTGCTCTTTTTTAATTTGTCGTATATAAAAACTTATACCAAAATGCAGTTCAAAATAAAACCGGCAGATAAGTGCCGACAAAAAACCGTTCTGTTTCCGAATAATTGTGTATTCTGAGATACGTCGGTTTATCACCCGGGCCGGGGGCGGCCTGTGGCTGCTGTAAATTAGCATGTTATAGGTGAAAGTGCAAAATATTTACCCTTTGATCAAGTGTATTAAAACAATTTGTTGCTCTTTTTTAATTTGTCGTATAAATACTTATACCAAAATGCAGTTCAAAATAAAACCGGCAGATAAGTGCCGACAAAAAACCGTTCTGTTTCCGAATAATTGTGTATTCTGAGATACGTCGGTTTATCACCCGGGCCGGGGGCGGCCTGTGGCTGTTTTATTGGCGCAGATAGCATTAATGTTGAGGATATGACCTATGGCCGACCGGCCGTAATTTACGATGTTAACTGCCTTATTGACTCGCTTTATATTTTGGATGTTTGATCTTTCGGCTGTTGTGGGATGTTGTAATGGACTTGTATATTCAAATCGTTCACTTTAAGTAAATGTATGCTACTGTTAAAATAAAGGGCATAATTAGACAAAGCTAAACCGTGCATACGTATTACGTACTAGTCATCTGTGTTTAAATTGCCTATGTCATTATATAAAAGTGTAATAACTTGTGTAGAATAAATATGCAGGTAGGTACGTAAAATTTGTAGCATTTTATATGTTCTACAGGAGTTAAAATATAAGTTTCCTTGCCTACCATCAACTTAGCACATCAACGAACTGATTAAAAAGTTCGTAGACACCAGCTACGACGTAGCACGTTTCGTAGCATTTCAATCCGTATTTGTTTATCCCGGGTTTCAGCGAATTGATTTACGAATTAACTTGCGTACGATCTCCCGATTGCGACGTCCTAATTGGTACGCTGAAATTATTTATGGCCCCTAATCCACGAGGCCCCCGGTGCCCCTACGTGTTCGAGATAAGGATCGTGCCCGGCAAAAAATTAAAATTCAATCCGATTAGTATTATGTAATCGGCCGGATTACATTTCGCAAGGAAATTAATTTGTGTTTCGAGATTATTGGCCGAGTTTTGCCATTTTTAATTATTGTGGCTATTAGATCTGTCTTATCGTAATTCAATTGTGTGTCAATAAAAATTTAAAAAATGGCAAGGTGAAGGAGGCATCATGTCGTTTATTGAAGTCAAAGAAATGGCTCAAAAGAGAGCAGATGGTACATTACTGTAATCCAAAGTCCAATCCATACCTGCAGAGGCCTTTAGTATTCAGTTTAGCACTTCCGTACGGTGCTGGCTTAGAATAGCATTACCTCGTATTATTTTTCCCGTGGGTGTCGTAAAAAGCGACCAAGAGATAGTTGATGTGTATTGCATATCATTCAATGCATTTGATACACAGTCTTCTGAATGATTTTCAATCTTTTATCAGACGTGGTGCAAATAGCCGTTTACGCTCTGCCTATCCCGCAAGGAATATAGGCGTCTTCTTCTTCTTCTTTTCGTGTGGGACACCGATTCGTTCAACGACCCGATGAACCCTGGTGTCAGAGTTTTTCAACCGCCTACTGCAAGTAGCTGGCCTCTGACATGGTTGTGTTACGACTGCCATCATAGACAGCAACCGGGACCGACGGCTTAACGTGCCCATCCGAAGCACGGAACCATCTTACTTGCGGACAATCAGGTGGTTCAGCCTGCAATGTCCTAACCAGACTGGGAACAAATTCACAAAGTGATAAATATCAACTTTGTGAGTGACCCCACCGGGAATTGAACCCGGAACCTTTGCGTGGCAGGCAGGCATACTAGCCACTGCGCCACATCGGCTGTCATCAGCGTCATGGCTCAATCAAATTGTCTCCGTCCGTGTATCCAACCCCAATATTGCCAAGTCCAACGTGTAATCTAGGTTCGTTAATTAAAGCTTTTCAGCGCAAATTGGTGTTGACGCCTCGCTGTTTAATGAGTAATGGACTTTATACAACACTGCCGTGCCGTTTTATGAGTTTAGCTCAGAAAACAATGTGAATATGAAAAAAAAAAGGTTCCTGCTCTCACAGTGCTGATAAAGTTAGATATTTTATCTACACTCATTTCGTAATTTTCGTTTTACAGAATCGAATGCAAATTCGTTATGACCTGCTTTAAGAAATATGCAGCCATAAAAAAAGAGACATTCGCGTTCTGAAGCCTTCAGTTATAAGACAATTGCATAAACTACTATTATTCGCAAGCATACATGGTAATTATGTGTTATTTTCTACCTCTAAATTAAAAATAAATCGGAATTCTTATTAGTGCCGAAACTAGTCACGAATCTGATGACGTTAATTAACTGATACTTGGTCAAGTAAAATCAGATCTTTTATAGAAACTTGTAATAGTGTTTTTTTACGCAAAAGAATATTATTGGTGACTTTTAGCTTTCAATGCATCCACATTGAATGGAACGATGATTTAACTGCATAGAGCTACTAATAATTGTAGGTTTTTCGTATACAATATCTCTTTAATACATTAAATACCTACCCTATTCGAATTACGAATTTTACCTTCCCAACTTTTATGCAAAACAAAGTTCACGTTTGTTGAATGTGTTAAAACCTAAACTAAACAAACATGTAACTTATTTTACCCGCTTGTAAATAACAGTTTAATTCTCCCGGCTAGGTTAGCTAAGCCGCGAGTTGGTTGCTGTCAGTCACCACTAGGGATGTGAAAAAATAATCGTCATAATAAAGTTCTCGCTTTTACTTTTTTTGTATTCACTTGTTGTGATTTATAGAAACTTTAGAGTAAAATTCATTTTATTAAGTATGTTTTTAAATTGAATACAATAAATCTTTTTTCGATCTGTTTAGCGATATCCCTATTGTTTAAAAATTTGTGATTTGATTCACTTGCGTAATGGTCTTATAGGTTTTCATAATAATATTAAAATGCCTATAATAATGACACGGTTATTTCTTATTAAGTTACATACCTACTTTGTTGGTATTGTTTTTTTTGCCCTGAAGATGATAGAGTCATTACAATGTCGATGTTTTAGGATGGAAGCCGCATCCATAGTCACGACTAGGAACAGTTTGTTTGTGGTCCGTCCAAACTAGACTTTTCCCGGAACAGTCGTTAGGCTAGTTCTGTGTGAAAAACTGCCCGTACACTACACCGACCAAGTTAACAACAGCTGATACGTGCCGCTGTACTGTATGGTGTAAACTTGCGTGCAATAGACTACGTATACTACACCAACCAAGTTCACTACAGCTGATACGAACCGCTCTACTACATGGTGTAAACTTGCGCGGAATAGACTACGTATACTACACCACCCAAGTGCACAACAGCTGATATGAACTGCTGTACTACATGGTGCAAACTTGCGTGGAATAGAGTATCATGTTTGAAGTTGTAAAAAGTAGTGTTGACTCGTCTGGTTCGGTCTGTCGTTTCCTTTGAACATGGGGAAATTACTACAGGCCGTGGATTTAGTGCTTTTTTTTTAATCTCTAGCTAGAAACACTTAATTGCTCACATTGATAACATAACACACACTTTAACCAAATCAAACATTACAATAATAGCAAACCTGCACTTACAGTAAATGTAGTATGAAATATTTTCTTCATTTCATTAAGTAAAATATATTTTTTTACCTACATCGTCAACTATGATATTATACCATACAAAATTGATTATAACCATGTCGTCACAAGATGGTGTGAAGCCTTTGATGTCATCGATAAGACTCGCAAACACTACACCCACTCTGAAATTTAATACTGAAATCGCCTTAATAGACGATGATGCTTCACATGTATTCATGTCATGTATAATTTACCGTCCTCAACGAATAACACTCGATACTAATTCGATACGATCCCTCGGCAATACGAAACGTGATCAAGATGAACAAATATTAATTTAGTAACATGTTACATCAAGTAACGCAACACGTCAAAGAAGCCTTTGTAGTAACATCGCGGGGTATTAAATTCATGTTCACCCGAAATGCGGTTTAGGCACGTGTGCTGAAATGATTTACGTACGTTTGTTGGTCGGTGGTAAATATTTGGTGTATTCGCCGACCGCAGCAAGAGCGACGTCGCGTCCGACGCCTGACATCGCTGCGATGCGATGTTGTCAGACTTGTGCCCGGCGACGTGTCCACACATAAATTCCACGCCACTCCTACCGAAATTGAATTATACGCAGCCCGGCTTTTATATCTATTACGAAAACGTTGAACGCTCCCCCGAGTGAGGATTTAGACACCGATAACTTTCTCATTTCCTTCGGGCAGCGCCACGCGTTACTTACACGCGTAAAACTCGATCCCTCGCGACAAAACCCCGCCCGCACCGACGGCGTGACTTCCTAATAAACCATCAATCTTCTACCTGACATCGCGTTTACCAGTTTATAGTCCCATTTTATGACGGTTCCCATGCTTATCACATCTACGACCCCACGACCCTTGTCAAATAATATCGGTTGCTAAATACTCAATCAACAGCGATGGAAATTCCGATTAACATGCCGATGCCTAACTCGGTAAGCGTAAAATTATTACCGGGGAATACGTAACGTAACGTTTGATTTATTGAATTCAACCGAGCGATTCCAAGTAACGCCGAGTGCGTCTCTGATTGCTGAACTTACTCGATTATCACACACTCGCTCGCGTAAACAGCCTCTCTGAGGGGCGGTATTAAGAGGCTACTATACCGAGCTGAAAGTTCGTGAGCTGTCAGTTGATAAAAATATTTCTATCTCATTTATGCATCCCACCCGTCCCGCAGCCGTAAAAGAGACAGTTATAGCTCGCTACCGGAAAATTTGCATTCTGGGTTTACCAGGTTCCCCGCTCGAAATCGCCACCAAATTTGTTGATAGTGGCATTATTTTGCTGCCAATAAAATATTATATGCCCGTATCATTTGTTTTGCTGAAATTATTGACATATTTAGAAGATACCAAGGCGTAAACTTGGTGGTAATTTTAGAGCATTTTGCCACGGCCATATCTTTTTTTAAATGCTTTATTACAACCAGAATAAGAATATGGAGCATAGATCTAGTCCAGAAGAGGTACCATGCCAAAACTTGAGTCGATCGGTTGCGAATTGGCAGAGGGATACGTTGAAAGCGTTTGTATGAAAAATTATGACTATAGATCCCTCTTAAATAACCAGGGAATGAGTTAATTAAAATAGTTAAGGTGCATACTCGAGACGCGCGCGCCAGCAAGTCTTGATTAAACTGTGCGGATGCGGCTTAATATTTTTGAGAGTAATGCAAGTAGTTGGGGTGTGAATTTTAATGAGTGTAAGCGCGGAAAGGTAGGAGCAGTGCGCTGGCAAGGATTCGCGCCGTCTAATCCGTAAGAGCTTCGGAACGTGTTTGTGTAAAGTTTTCCATTACATTAGAGAGCTGCTCGCTCGCAGCCTGAACTAGAACAAATGGGCGGCAGCGCTCGGATATCGTAACAGCTACTGTTATTTTAACGGATGTAACTTTGGATAAATGTCAACTGTTCCCGAATTTACTGCCGCTACCAGCGACTCGGTTTTATTAGCTCGTTTTGCATACATTACCCGAGCACCGATACATGGCGGACGTGGATCGCTTTAACAAGAGACGCGACGCGCGCGCCCGCTCCACGGCGATAGTTTAACAAATAAAATATTCCTCAACTCGATAAAAAGCGTTCTAAGTTTAAAGAAAATTGGCTTTCGTATAGTTCGCGGATGTGGGGTAACAACTTCTCCGCTGTCCAATTTACAGAGAATTCCTTCCCTGTTTCCGTTGTAGCGGAGGTAAGAAACAGGATTTGTGGCGATCCCCCTCATTTCTTCACCATTATGCTGGATTTTGACTACCGTTATACTCGGCTTTATTCAATGACTTTGATGATCTCGCGAACCTTTCAGTTTAAACGGAGCGTTAAAGTGTTATGGAGGAACCTTAGCCTTAATGTGATATTTAAAGCTATAATCTTCTTTTTGTTGGAAAAGAATTGTGGTTAGGTAAATTTTTCGTTGAGAGATCGTTAAGTTTATTCTGATTTTCTTTTTATATGAATACAAGAGCCTTATTATACGTTTTTCCTCGGCAATTATTTTGCATTTGTATTTGGTTGTTGGTATTCCAAACACGGCGATAACAGGCGATATCCATTGCAGATTTGCATCTGTGATGTTATTGTTATGTCGTAGCGAACATAACAATGTAAATTGTACACTGTTCCACACATCGTACTGACTCTGGTTCGGGAAAATGTATGTTGGAAAATGTTAAATGTGAGTAAAAGTGAAATAATAGATATTATGACTACAGAATTTGTGTTTTACTTTTCTCAATTTGGAAACAGATGACTTTCTTGCTGTAATAAGTATAAAAAAAGTTACTTTCAATAGACAAACTAAGGCAAAGTACTAAGAAATTGGTAGCACCATTACAAACCTTCCATTTAGATATTTTATCCGATACTTGAGGTATCCAGGTCCAGGTATCAATAAGTAATTTATTTCTCTATGAAATCTTTACTGAATTCTTCATCCAAGCGAAGTTAGAATCAAAGGTAGCTACCAAAGCAGTCTGTCTCGTTTGCTATTTGTACTAAGGCTCGTTTGGCTCATCTTCTATCTGTGCTTATGTACACATACGGCGTAGGAAGGCCTTGCCTCAAGCTCTTCCTATTCGAATAGTTAATCCTACATGCAGTCCCAGGCTTAATTTACTGTCGAGCCATACTACCTCCTACTGCTCCTAGAATCCTAGTAGTTTGCTCGATCGCTCGTCACATATGCTTCTGCCCTTTGATCTGATTTGTTACACCTGAACGTGTTGCTTCTTGGAATTGATGTAGGCCTGGTAATAATATCCCATGGAAAACAAATGCGAAAAGGAGGCAAAGTTTTTGTTTTTTAATAAAAGTTGAATTCGTTGCAACCTATACCTGTTGTAAACATAACAGGCCTTACCGCAAAAAAGTTAGACGCGAGTCGAACGCGTGTTTAAAATAAAACTTCATACAAAAAAACGCTAGACACGCGTTGAACACTGGTCTATCTTTTTTGTGGTAAGGCCCAATGAGTCATTTGAGTATGCTAAGTTTTATTCACATCCGTTTATTGGGTTAAATAATAGCGTGGATATACACAAATACGGATGTGTGCAGCTTTTAATATAGTACTCAGAATAATATGATCAAACTCTGGTCGACCTATTAAGGGACCAAAACAAACTAGTTTTTCATACAGTTACTAAGAACAACCAGTGTTGTTCGATCTTTTGAATGATTGGGTTAAAGCCAGTATTGTTCCCTCCTGTCAGGACCTACACAAATACGTTTGTACAGTGTATGTACGTTCTATGTACGTACGTACGTAAGTAACCATGGCTCCTTCCAAGAATCCTATTACTGGCGAGCCACTCTCAATCGCCCGTTGCAGATGCATCTGCCCTTTGATCTGATTATACCCGAACGTAATGCTTCTCTGAGCTGTAATTTGTGTGGCTTGCTAGCAATAACTTGGAAGCTGGGGTGTACATACATAAGCATCCATATCAGTCCACTGCTGGACATAGAAGTTCCTCATTTGTATGGGGGGTGTTTGCCATACTTACAACGCTTTGCTGGTTGATTGGCGAACGCAGTGCAAGGTGTTGTTTTTACTGGCAATGCTGCTTTTCGTAAATTCGGTGATGGCGCAATTAAAGTTGTATGTATGTATTGGTTAGTAGACTTATTCTGATAGTGTAGGAATATAATTTGACACGACTCGCTTTGGCGTGCTAACCAAAAAACGGGTCTAAAATTTCCTCTCATCTCATAATGTCCTTTTCACAAAATTTCCTTTAGTCAAAATGACCTTTGTGCAAGATGTAGAAGGGGTGAACCAGCCCTTGAAACTGAACAACTTTCCCCATAAACTAGAAAGGCAAAATCCTGCTACGTACCTACTTCTTCTTTCGCGTGGGACATCAAGTCGTCTAACGACCCGATGAACCTGCCTAAGATATAACCCTTTATCTTCAGGGGCATGCGGTCTGTTTTGTATTTAACGTTATTTTTCAGGAAAAATACAGTTACCTATTTCCGCTATGAAATTGATGCGCATAATGCATTATGTGCACCTCCTTTATCTCCTTTATAAAATGAAACGAGCTCGTCTTTTCCTTTGTGAGTTCAACGTATTTAGCTTATTTTTCTAAGGAGAGTCCTGTTACCAGGAAGTCCCAAGGAAATGGATACCAGTCAAGAGGCTACACTCCAGATATTGATCTTTTAAAGCCAATAATACCCTTCCCTTTAGTAAGTTATTCTTTTGTAAATCTCTGTTGTGCTAGTGATGTTTGTTTGAGTTATTTCGAGCAACACTCAATTAAATTTTTTTCGTTGTTGTAATTTTCTGATACATAATTGTCCTGATTTTGCGACCTCATTTAAATTCCAAGTGTAAACACTTGATAATAGGTCAATCACCTTTATTATTCATTGTGTAGGCGGCTATAAAACTTTACCACCAGAGTTCATCGGGTCTTTAGACGACTCAGTGTCCCACACGAAGGAAGAGAGAGCGGCTAAGTGCTACCCTGACCATTTAAAAATTCAAAAATTAATCAAATGTACTAATTTTATCGAGATTCAGATTTAAACACAAATATTGAAGCTTGTTTGCAGCATGTTATTTTAATAATAAACTATTTACTGTACTTACAAAAGTGCTAAAATGACCAACAGTGTAATGTTTGCGTTTTGATATTGTCCTTAAGTATATTACAAGGAGATCGTTTAGTATTTTCATATAACACTGAGCGGCATTTAATTTCCTTGGACGTCAACGAGTTCGCTTAAACGCATCTAATTTGGCACTGCCGCGGAGTGCACGGCGGCGGCGCTCCAGAAAAATGCGGCGTTGCCAGCTCGCCCTGCTTAATGTATCTTTAAGTGCCAGCAGAAGAATTAATACTGTACCGAATAGTGCCTCCACGGACTCGAGCCTGATATGATATGAAGCTTTAACTTCAGAAAAATGCGGCTTTGCCAACTCGCCCTGCTTAATGTATCTTTAAGTGCCAGCAGAAGAATTAATACTGTACCGAATAGTGCTTCAACAGACGCGAGTCTTATCTTAAAAGTGTGTAGCGCCCTTAAAATAAAGGCTCGAGTCTCTTGCGACACTTGTAGCGAGTACAGCCGAGTAGCATTTACAATGGCCTCGTCTGACGCAAATTAAGACGAAGCTCGGGCATTCGGTATAATCGGTGCAATTTGCGAGGAGATCACGTAGATGTTTTATTTTCGGATCGCTCATCGGGCTAATGTTCGACGTGCCATCAGAGGCGGGTGACGTCAAGCCAATCCAGTTATTGTGAAAAATTACCGCCTGTTGTGCCCCAATTTTACCCGTGGGTGTTGTAAAGAGAGACTCAAGGGCGCTACACACCGGGCCCGTATTCGTGACCCTTTAGGTGCATAATGTCCATTTTGCAAAATGTCCAGCGGTGAAAAAATTACCAGTTTGCAAAATGTCCAATAGCAAAAAGTCCAGTTTGCAAAACGTCCAGTCCGCAATAGGTCCAGTTTATATGAAATACTGGGTCACTAACCCTTGTGTTTTGGGGAAAGTTGTTTGGTTTCATGGTCTGAACTGACCCCTTAATTTCTCTATGTTTGTTTAGTGTCCTTAAGGGATAACTATCCTGGGCAATAGCGTTCCCTGTTGATTTAAACGTCTTGCACTCCGCTCAACAGTTCGCCTGCCAACGTGGTGAGTATGGCAATAGGTACCCCTGATACGGGAGAGGCCCATTTCCAGCAGTGCCTTGTTGTGGCTATAAAGGTAAAATATAAGATGCCCTGTGTTATAAAAGAACAGGCTACAAGTACTGCGTATGGATGTCTCTATGACAGCTACCATTACATAGCTTGGTTCAATAAATCTCATCGCGTTACTTGTTTTTCAGAAATAACAAAATCAATTCCCGAAAACTCTTTTGCTCCACCTTCTTTTGTACTTCTAGGGTGTAGTTGTATAGCATTAAATGCTATTGAACGAAATTCACAGAAAAGTGTCTATATGAGTCTGAGATATTAGTATAATACCTATTCAATGAAATATTGTGTGTTTCAGCGAAAAATTCTCGTGAATGTTATAGTTGCAAATATTTACTTTTCATATTAAAATACGTGCTTACTGTACCGTTTGATCTTCTCATAACATAACATGACGTACTTAGCAGCACCAATTAGAAAAGTTACCTAAGAACGGTAAGTGTGCCAATAGAGAGAAACCCATTTCCAGCAGTGGACTGACAGCCGATGTGGCGCAGTGGTTAGTATGCCTGCCTGCCACGCAAAGGTTCCGGGTTCAATTCCCGGTGGGGTCACTCACAAAGTTGATATTTATCACTTTGTGAATTTGTTCCCAGTCTGGTTAGGACATTACAGGCTGGACCAGCTGATTGTCCGAAAAGCAAGATGGTTCCACGCTTCGGAGGGCACGTTAAGCCGTCGGTCCCGGTTGCTGTCTATGATGGCGGTCGTTACACAACCATGTCAGAGGCCTGCTACTTGCAGTAGGAGATTGAAAAACTCTGACACCAGGGTTCATCACGTCGTTGAACGACTCGGTGTCCCACACGAAGAGAGAGTAGACTGTCGCGGCTGTTTATTCTGATGATGTATAGGTACAGCTATAGTGCATATACTCAGTATGCACTTGATGACATGCGATCATCGACTGTGCTGGAGGGGCTTTTGTGTTCTAGAGCACCCTTGTACGGTACGTAGTGCATGGCATCCAATGGCGTGCTAGCAACCACTTGTATCAGCTGCATGTCAATGCATCTCTTTAAAACTAGTTTTTCATACTGCTGTAGGAAAAACCAGTATACCTACATTACCTACCTAAGCTACTTTGGTCACTTTATTATTGCCAATAAATAATGGTACTTGTTTTTACCCGACCGCCTTAGAAGAAGGGGTTATGTGTTTAAACAAAATAAAGAACTAAGTTATAAATTTGATCTTGTGTAGCATTCTCAAATCCTAATATAATTTGATGCGTTGAATTCTACAAGATTAAGAACAAGTGCACGTACGTTTGTTTATATATTTGCATAGAAAAATTATAGCAATTCTGATATATTTCTCTTCATTGAAGTACCGAGTAAAATTAGAATACCTAGTTAATAAAATCGCAATAAAACGTCTTCTTTTAAAAGCAATATTAACATAATAGCAACTACGATAAGCTACCTATAATGTTTCAAAGATATGAAAACACTTAGCGTATTAGTATTAGCTTCCGGCTATTGCGCTAGAATATTCCAATATGTAAAATGCTTGTTCATACATGAAGAGGCTACATATTACATAAGGTAAGCGTATAGATTTTGTACATGAAAAACTTGATCTAGATATTCAATACTCCTTTTAAAACACTTCCTCATATTTTAACCAAAGATATTTTCTATGGTGAGTATGGCAAACATCGTTTATGTATTGTTTTCTGTTGATGTGGTTGGTCTTTTTTACATGTTTGCACAATCACGATCATAATAAAAGTGGGTCTATTTTCAATCTCAGATAGAAGGCACAGTCGCGACTGGTGCCATTAAGTTACCAGTTTTCCCCCAATTAAAACTATAATCGACATTAATGTAGGTGCGAAATTGAACTATTTGGTATGGCTATCGAGTATGATCGTCGCTGACAGATTGGTTTGGCCTACGCAGTTTCCCCTAAGTGGCTCGCCACGAACGCTCTAACTGATCGAGAGCTGGAGGCTCAATTAGTAGAGGGCCCGAGGGTTCGAGGGTTCGAGGGCTCGATAGCTCATTGTGTCCTCCTCAACTCATCTCGCACTAGATATTGCCCCTGTATCGGCTGGAGCGTCCTTCAGAATTGCATGCGCCTAGACTATCGCGTTCATAATATTTGCTACAAGCTCTACGTATACCACGCCTATAACCTTTGCGGGGTAGGCAGAGCGTAGACGTCTGTAAAAAACGACCATTCACACCACGTCTGACAATAATTTGAGTCATTCAGAAGCTTGTAGCCTAATATTGCAAAACACATCAACTCTCAAATCCATTAGTCGTTTCTTATGACACTCACGCCAAAAATATGGGGTGATGCTAAGCCGGCACAGAAACAGACAAAGAAAGCTCTAGATTTGGAAATATCGATGTTTCATCAGTCATCCGTTTGTAACATGTCTGTTATTGGATAATTATTTTTATTCTTTTTCTAAACAGCCCTACTTAAAAAACAGAGTTTGTCTGATGCACAAGGTATTGTCTGATTTCAAAGCCATAACCGACCACCTTGGGAGTATCTACTCTTTCCATAAATGAAATGTTTTACAAATCGGTTGACAATGCCGGAGTAATCGTGTTTATGAAGAAACCAATGGGTTAGATGGAAAACCTTTTTCGTTTTTAAAGTAGAACGTATAGGATAGTTTTGAATTCCGATGTTACTACGTTGGTTTTAACACCAGATGACGAATTAGCTTTAACAATGTTTATTCTTGTGACAAAGTAAAGTACTACCTCTTCACCTTAATCAAAATCAGAGGATTTTCCCGAAAATCGACACGGAAAATCTCCATTTTAAAAATGGAAATTCTCTTTGATCCTAAACTCGCCAGCTGTAGTCTAGTTTGTAATTAAAATGTTTTTGTAACTTTAGAGCGGCGAAAACCATTAAACTTTTACACTTTTTGAGCACGAAACGTAATTTCAAACATGCTTTGGGTGAATCTTCGTTGATCATCACGAATCTACATAATATTAAAAAGAGAAAAGTTATGTTTTCTTGTTTGCCTGTGTTTCAGAACTTTTTAACTATTACGATCCCTGAGTAACATAGCTACTTTTTACTCCGAGGAAATGTGTTCCAAATTTTACTATCGAATAAAATTATGTATCTACTGTTCATAGCTCGTTACTTATTTAATCGTGTTTTAAAATTTGCAGAATGATCTACACCAGATCTTGTTCAATCATTTTCTAATTTACTTAATAATGTTGCTTGTAATAAGAAACATACATTCAAAAGTTGAAACTTCACTTCCTATGCATGTTCCTTACCGTTGAATGCAAGATTAGTATAGCGATTAAACTTCTTGAGAACACGAATCGGCTGAATTGCTAAGCCTGCGGTTGCGGAATGTAGTTGGGGCTCGGAAACAGTTAGTGCATGCAGCCGCAGCCTACATCTAGGCCATCGAATATTGGTACCTTCATAGAAGGACTAATATCTTTCATCTACTTACAAGGAAATTTTAAAACGTCCTGGCACGAGCACCTAAGAAGATCTAACTATTGTTATTGCCAAATCATATCAATACAAAGTATAAAATGTAGCTTTTTGTATTCCCTGTCATGATTACCGCTAATTTCTACTAAACCACGCAATGCATTTTGATTCGGATGTTTTAATAGATAAGTAGAATTATTCAAGTGAAAGGTTGACATGTATATCGTGGGCTTATCGTTAGAGTCTATATCGCGACATGCCCAGTGATATCGCGTTACAAGGAATGCGGAATTCGTACAGCGATTAAACTCCTTGAGAACACGAATCGGCTGAATTGCTAAGCCTGCGGTTGCGGAATGTAGTTGGGGCTCGGAAACAGTTAGTGCATGCAGCCGCAGCCTACATCTAGGACATCGGATATTGGTGGCTTTGTACATATAGGAAAGTGTCTTGTTGCTATACGGATACTTTCGATAAGAAAATTTATGAGCACCTAGACAAGATTTAATTTGGTCATTAAAATCCATCCAGAATGGGGACTATTCTACGGAATAAGAACCAAAATGTAGTCGCTTTTTGCGTTTCTCTGTCATGGACACCGCTAATTCCTCACGAGCCACGTAGCGGATCTTGATTCAACTTTTTTAATAGATAAAGTAATTTGAAAGGAAGTTTATGTATATCGTGGGCTTATCGTTAGATTGGCTTGGAATACGGGGTGTTAGGGACGGTGTAACAAAAACTTTGCAGGCGTGCCCAGACCATGAAACTGAACAACTTTTACTATGGAGCCAATGGTGGGAAACGAAATAAATTTTCCGACCTCCCATACAAAGTCAGTCAGCTGATAGTGAATTTTGTATGGGAGGTCGGAATTTTTTTTCGTTTCCTACCATTGGCTCCATAGTAAAAGTTGTTCAGTTTGATGGTCTGATCATGCCTGCAAAGTTTTCGGTACACCGTCCCTAACACCCTGTATAATGACAAAGCCCGGACACATTATGATACTCCGTCACATCGTGATACAGCCTGGCATATCGCGTTACATGGAATGCGGAATCCATACACCGATTCAACTTCTTGGGAACACGAATCGTCTGAATTCCTAAGCCTGCGGTTGCGGAATGTAGTTGGGGCTCGGAAACAGTTAGTGCATGCAGCCGCAGCCTACATCTAGGACATCGGATATTGGTGGCTTCATACAAGAAATGGTCTTGTTGCAATACAATGAGATGATTTCCGGTAAGAAAAAAAACGCCTTGGCACGAGCACCTAAATTGTGTCCCGAAATCCAACTAAAAAGGGATATCTTTAGGATGAAGAATTGTTATTGCCAAATCAATATCAATATAAAGTAAGATACCACTAATTTCGCAACGGATTTTGATTCGGCTTTCTTTTTGTAGATAGAGTGATTCAAGAGTGATATTTTCATGTATATCGTGGGCTTATCGTTAGATTAGCTACATCGCGGGCACATAGTGATACTTCATTACATGGAATACGGAATCCGTACACCGATTAAACTTCTTGAGAACACGAATCGGCTGAATTCCTAAGCCTGCGGTTGCGGAATGTAGTTGGGGCTCGGAAACAGTTAGTGCATGCAGCCGCAGCCTACATCTAGGACATAGGATATTGGTGACTTTATACATACAAGAACTTGTCTTGTTGCTATAAAAGGAGATTTTCGACAAAGAAGTAGTGTTTACCAGCACCGAAAAAATAAATAATTTGAACACAATAGGACACCCGAAATCTATTTTAAAGCATTTTTTTGCTTTTTGTTATTTTAATGCATGACAGCTTTCGCAAAGTAGGTAATTACAAATTATTACGTTACAAAAAACACACCATGTAAAATATGTAATTTTGTTATTGTAGTAGCCCGTAGCACCTCGTAGCTCGTAGCACTTCCTAGCTCGTAGCACCGACGTAGCAAGCTCTACGTCGTCCGCGTCGCGCTCGTGTCAGGGCATAATAAGCCGTCTTCATAACTCTTTCTTTGTCTTTCTTCATTTTTCCTCAAGACTTTTTTTATAATTAAGGAACTTCCTCGTGCCTTGGCGACCAATAAAAAAACGAAAAAGGTAATTGAAAATTGTCTAGAATTTTAAGCAAAATAATTAAATCAGATATTGTCTTATGTTGCGTCATTCGTTGACATAAGTAGTAGGTAAGATCGCTTAAGTGAGAGTTCCCGTTTTTTCCCGAGTTTGGCCCCGCCTTGGAAACGAATCTTTAGGCTATTCTTTAGCTATTCCGAGCCGGGGCCTTGATAGCATACTTACAAAAAAAAAATGGCAGCCATTTCAAACTTTTTTTATTGGCCAAAATTTTGTTATTTTGTAATAACTCAAAACTGGTAAGTGCTATAAATGAACATTGTATAGAAGAAATGTTACGCGTAAATTTCTGCACAACCTTGCTCTAATAACTTTTTTGATAATCTAATAGTTTGCGAAAAAAACGCTTTAATACATGGCAGTTTTTTCTAAAAACTCACCAAATCTAAAATATGAATTAAGTAGTGAAGTTGGGGATTAAGAATTACTTACTGTGTGGGTAGACCTTGCTACGGTATCTTGACTGATACTTAGTAACAAGCTTTCTGCCCAGATGTTTTACCCGCTAATATAATTTCAAGTAAACAAGCAAATTTTTTGCCAATTTACACCCTTAGTTTTACCACCTTATGAGATGTTTTTCTTAAATTCCTTTCCTGGTGTTAATTCACCCAACCAAAATAACCTCTGCGCAAAATTTCAAGAACCTAGGTCCAGTGGTATTGCCTGTGCATAGATTTACAATTTGTAAAAAAAATATTAAATTTGTTCGTAGTTGCCACATTTTTATTTTTTTGCAATCCCTTGAGGCTGTTCTTTAATAGTTCTGACCCAAGGTCCTGTTAAGATAGCAAAAAAGAACAAAATGTGGCAACAACGAACAAACTCTACTTTTTTCATACAAATTGTATACCACGCACAGGCAATACTACTGGACCTAGGACCCTGAAATTTTGCACAGAGGTTATTTGAATAATCTTAATTAATATCAAGAGAGGATTCCAAAAAATTCATCACCTAAGAAGGTAAAACAGAGGACGAAAATTTGTATAAAATTAACTTGTTTACTTCAAAATATATCAGCGGGTAAAACCGCTGGGCGGAAAGCTTGTTACTAAATATCAGGCAGGATATTGTAGCATGGTCTACCCACACAGCGAGTGACTCTTAATCCCCAACTTCACTACTTACTTTATACTTTCTAATTTGTGAGTTTTCAGCAAAAACTGCCATGTTGTGCTACGTTTTTCTCGCAAACTATTGGATTATGAAAAAGTTATTGATAACATTCATATGCAGAAATTTACGCTTAACATATCTTCCATACAATAGTTATTTGTAGCTCTTACCATTTTTGAATTATTACAAAATAACAAAATTTTGCCCAGTGAAAAATTTTTGAAACGGTTGCCATTTTTTTTTTGTAAGTATGCCAGCAAAGTCCCGGTTCGGCATAGGTAAAGAATAGCCTAAAGATTAGTTTCCAAAGCGGAACCGACCTGGAACACGCACGGGAACTCCCAAAATTTTTTTGTATAGAAATTCTAACCTACTAAAGTACCTACAATTTATTGTTACCTACTTTTCCTTTAGGGTCGTCACAAGTAGAAGAAGTATTACTAAAAGTTTTTTATTTTATTGCTTTAATTAAAATACGCACCAAAGACATAATTGAATATGAAATATTAAAATCACTTTTATTTAAACTTGGCGTGCGTAGTAATCACGCAATTAATTCATATTCTAATTACCCTATCAGCGAAGGTCATATTCAATTACGCGTAACATTTGACAAAGCTTTGGCCAACTATTAATGGGATTTCCCCAACTCCCGCTGAATATTAAACTGATAATAATTACTGAGAACCGACGACTACACAGACTTATAGACGTCCATGTGCCAATTTGTGTATGTATGTGCCAATAACGTCAAAACAATTTTTTTTTGTTAATTCGTCCATTCATAAGTGGACACATTAATTGTCCTTCTCTTACCTTCTTCATCATTTTCTTGTATCTATTTTCTTACCCACATCTGTCATCTGTTACAATTGTAGGAGTTAATTAGCTGAGATTGAATACCAAATTTTAAAATACTTCCGTGGCAGGGCAGGGCTCAATCTACCGGGATAGTTTTGCAACAAATTTCCAGCGACTAATTCAGTCTTTGCAGATTGAATGTAGCCAAAGCGATTAAACCCGCGATAAATTGAATACGAAATAATTTTAAAACTTTTCCTACGTTAGGCATTAAATTTTTGGAAAACTTGCAATATTTTTACCGCACACAGGATTTGAACCTACATACTTGTTTATTTATATGTCAAAATTAACACTGACTGACCAATGCATGCTATCTTACATACCTACCATACCAAGTGTTATAAGGTCTGATGTCTTGCCAGAACGAATAGGCCGTCTACAAGACTGTATGGTCGTTGCTGAGAACTGAATTACAACTTGATATATTAACGGAGACCCGTATTCCACGGTAAAGTGTACGTGGTCGGGTGTCTATAGTGAATGGTCGCGTTACAGGATGTTTGTCGCGGGGTGTGTTTGCCTGAAGGCTGCTAGTGTGTTTGACTTCGGCTGTGTACTGAAGGGGAAACTACCAAATATACTTACAACTTGAATGCGGCTTTAGATGAGAATCAATAGGACACAGAAATCACCTTTCATGTACACTTTGTATCTGATAGATAAACCATTTAAATAGAAACTGGACTTGCCATTTTATATCAACCAATAAGCATAATTCAATAGAGTTGGCGGCGACCATGCATTAGTATAATACAATTAATATTTGTAGGGACCTTCCACAAAGAAACCGTGTTTTTTTGTAATGTTTGCAAGCCCTAGCCCATAGTGAACCTGTTATGATATTTGTTTCCATAAATTATGCTCTCCATTTTTAGTAAACCTACACATAATTACTATGTGTGCATAAAACATGCCCATAAAACCTTACTTTACAAAAAACAAAGATAAAAAGTGCATTAGGACCATATAATGAGCGCGTTCTACATTTATGTAGGCTCATAAAGAGGTTTTACGAACTAAATGCATACGCTCCATTTTTATAAAAGCCATGCAAAGTGTATAATGAAATGACAGTTGTTATCAGGGTTTCCTTATCACCATAGGTAATTTCGGCTTTATGTGTACTCGCGCACGTAAAGTTCCGCCCCTTATCGATAAAAAACAAAATATATTTGAAAACCTATAGAAACTTATTCTAGTTTTTAAGTGTTGTTACAGCGGCACAATAATTTCTAACCTATTACGGTTTTTGGGTAACGAGATTCAAACGGACATAGAGACGAGTCCCATTAGTAAGGTCATGTTACGACCCTTTGGATACCGAACCCTAAAGAGCTCCATTTTACCAGAGAACAGTATCGAACGGCACATAGGTTTCTTCACTTGATGGGACAGCGATCTTATCGGAATATAGGTAAACGCCAGAAAAATCCTCTGCTTTTTAAAACATCGGGGTTTTTATGCAAAAGCGCAAAAAGGAATATCCGTAAGCATTATCTTTCTACAGCATTAACATGTAAACGACAGTTCTTTAGCTTCCTTATACTTTTTTGAATAAGCGTCATCGGTATCTAACTTATAATGAACTGAAAGAATTTTACAAAAAGAATGGATCTTTATAGATTACTCACACGGCATGTACTACCGGGTTCATAGAAGAAAGGGATTATAAATGCAAGAAACTGGTCGTGTTTAAAAAACAAGTGAAATACCTCAAGATGCTTTAAAAAAATACCAGTCATGAAAGACAACATGATTACATCATCCTAATAGTGTAGAGCGTGTGTGTGTGACCTCGTCAGAGCCACTTTCATTTAAAAATATCTCACATCACACACACACACACACACACACACACACACACACACACACATCTTTACATCATCCTCTCCTTACAGGCCACTGCTGAACGTATTCTTTCCCCAGGGTACAACATAATGTACGATTCCCCGTTTTCGCCGTTCATTTTCTTCAGGTATACCAAACCAATATTAGGTACAATTTCCCACAAAACCAAGGAGCCGAGTGGAGTAGGTAAATGCATTCCCGAGTAAATTTATACGTCGTCAGTATTCGGGTGTTTGATCGTCAGCGGTGGATCTTTATAAACTACTCTCAAGTCAGATCCAGGTCCAGATTTCACCCAGTGCTATCCGTTTTCTCGCACAAGAAACTGTTTTTGTTCAGAAAAGTTTTTGAAATTATTCAAGTACCTTTAAAAATTAACAGTCATGAACAACAACATCTCATTCTAAAAGCGAAAAAATTCCAGTAGTTTTTCCATCGCTTCACAAACACATCATCACAACAACCTATAGTAATCCATTACTGGGCCTCTCTTAGGGCACGCCACGACACGATCTCCCGTTTTCGCCATTTATTCTGTACAAGTATACAACCAAACCAATATTAGGTACCTACAATTTCCCACAAAACCAAGGAGCCGAGTGGAGTAGGTAAATGCATTCCCGAGTAAATTTATACGTCGTCAGTATTCGGGTGTTTGTTCGTCAGCGGTGGATCTTTATAAACTACTCTCAAGTCAGATCCAGGTCCAGATTTCACCCAGTGCTATCCATTTTCTCGCACAAGAAACTGTACTTGTTCAGAAAAGTTTTTGAAATTATTCAAGTAGCTTTAATAATTAACAGTCATGAAAAACAACATCTCATTTTAAAAGCGTAAAAATCCCAGCAATTTTTCCATCGCTTCACAAACACATCATCACAACAACCTATAGTAATCCATTACTGGGACTTTTAGGGTACGCCACGACACGATCTCCCGTTTTCGCAGTTCATTCTCTTCAAGTATACAACCAAACCAATATTAGGTACCTACAATTTCCCACAAAACCAAGGAGCCGAGTGGAGTAGGTAAATGCATTCCCGAGTAAATTTATACGTCGTCAGAATTCGGGTGTTTGATCGTCAGCGGTGGCGCCGCAGCCGCAGCACCGGGGAACTACAAACACGAATTCGGAATTTAAATATTTGAGAAGCCACAAGCGGTGCCGGCAGCGGCGTGGCAGAGAAAATTACTGGTGTTTATTAGGGCACTATAAACTTCAGGTGTTTTAAAAGGCGACAGGCTGTCTACCTGTCACTACGGCGATGATTCACAGTCATCTGAATGACTCTTAAACTTGTCAGACGTGGTGCAAATGGCTATTTTTGCAGCCGTTTAGCGCTCTGCCTACGGATGTAGGCATGATATATGTATTGTATAATTTATGTTTATGGAAGACCCTGCAAATGTGAACGGTTGTTTGGGCATGATCCTCTCAAATAATTTGGTATATTCATCGTCACTTGACTCTCTAGGATGCTATTCTATGTACAAAAGAAAATAGAAGACTGGAGACTAAAGACTAGAAAGTAGCTAAACTAATAATATCAGTTTAATAAAAAGATTGAACCGACTAAAACGTGTTACGATTCGACGTTAACAGAATACCAACAACAAGCCATAAATAATTTATTGTGCTTTTAAAAAGCTGATATGGCATTTTGATGCCATATTTTTTGGTGTCATATAAATTCATACAGACATTAAACTTATCGTATAAATTCCTGTGTCCCACACGAAAAGAAATAAAGTAGGTATTACTTTCGCGATAATAACACTAAAATATATTTAAAATCCATATTTTAGGCTAAATTTTAGGTTCAATTCCCGGTGGGGTCACTCACAAAGTTGATATTTTTCACTTTGTGAATTTGTTCCCAGTCTGGTTAGGACATTGCAGGCTGCACCTAATTGTCCGCAAGTAAGATGGTTCCGTGCTTCGGATGGGCACGTTAAGCCGTCGGTCCCGGTTGCTGTCTATGATGGCGGTCGTTACACAATCATGTCAGAGGCCTGCTACTTGCATTAGGCGGTTGAAAAACTCTGACACCAGGGTTCATCGGGTCGTTGAACGACTTGGTGTCCCACACGAAAAGAAGAAGGCTAAATTAGGTACTACTAGTATAACAGCCACAGCAGATCAGTACTGAACATGGTCCTTCCCCGATGAACTACAAATCAAATTAATCCCGAGCCATCATAAACACCGACCGAAGAGCTATCACCTTTGCCTATCTACTTTAGACAACAGATAAGGGAGGCATTACCATAATTAATGCAGGGTAACACACAAATGCGGAACGAAGCGCTATTGAACGTATTTCAGCACTAGAGTATATGAGCAAGCTGTAGAGTGAGCCCAACCAGGTATGAACGGTTGGCACGGGTATGAACACAACCTCACTGTCCATCAGTAGCAAAACGATTGTGGTAACACTATTGTATAAGGTCCTACTATATCACTGCAAATATTTTCAGGGTGTGGTCTACTTGTGAAACTGAACAACTTGTCCCGATGAACATATGTCTAAATCCAAATAAAAATTGACTCGGTCGACTGGTACATTTTGTATGGGGGACCCAATTCCTTTTTCATATTTCGACCTATGTTCCTTGGGGAAAGTTCCTCAGTTTCACGAGTAGAACACGCCCTGAAAATATTCGCAGTGAATTTAGTAGGACCTTATATTCCTCCTACATTTATAGAATTTTTGCCTTAGCTAGAACAAAGGCCCGGAGCGATACTTACACTCTATAGCTTGCTTGTGTATACTCTAAGGCATTTCAGCACTAGGGATATTAAGCTGACAAGTTGAGTGGCACCGATAGATTCCACCGTCGGAATCCCGGGCGAACACCTCCGATAATTAGCCGGTTATTCGCAGCAGCCGAGCGTCGCGGCATGAATAAAACATTCGTGAAACACTAGTAGGGTTGCCAGGCTGGGTAAAAAGGTTGTACAGTGTGCCTGTGGTCATCAGTCATCACGAATATCCTTGAAACAGTGGTTTTGTAATATCGTTGCAGCATCGTCATCATATTTATTTATTCTTACTAATTGTTCAGCCAATTGACAGCCGATGTGGCGCAGTGGTTAGTATGCCTGCCTGCCACGCAAGAGATTCCAGGTTCAATTCCCGGTGGTATCACTCACAAAGTTGATATTTATCACTTTGTGAATCCAGTCTGGTAAGTACATTGCAGGCTGAACCACAAGATTGTACGAAAAGCAAGATGGTTCCGTGCTTTGGTACGTTAAGCCGTCGATCCCGGTTGCTGTCTATGATCGCGGTTGTTACACACCCATGTCAGAGGCCTGCTTCTTGTAGTAGGCGGTTGAAAAACTCTGACACCAGGTTTCATAGGGTTTTTGGACGACTGGTTGTTCTACTCATTGTTCAGCCAGGGATTTTTCTCTTTGGTTCGCCACTAGTCCGACATTAAACCTTGAGTGCGATTTGTTTATCGCGTGGCTCCAGCACGAGTGTTTAAAAGCCCCTCGGCTAGTATCATTACATTGTCAAAGAATGAGTTTGTGCTTATGACGTACCCTAGCGGAGGCCTAGGTCTCGCCTGTCTTGCATTTTCGCTATCGGTCGCTAGTTAAATTTCATACATACATACATACATACATCACGCCTTTATCCCTTGCGGGGTAGGCAGAGCGTCAACGACCGTAAAAGTACGGTCGTTATCGCCACATCTGACACATATTTGAGGGCCGTTTTAGCTATTGTCGTGTATCGCTATAGTGACAGGTTGTCAGCCTGTCGCCTAAAATTGCAATACACATGATACCCTCGAGTCCTTTAGTCGCTTCTTACGACACCCACAGGAAAGAAATGGGGTGATGCTATTCGAAGCCGGCATCACACGGCATTTTTACGGCCAGGGATTTTTCTCTCTGGTTCGCCACTAGTCCGACATTAAACCTTGAGTGCGATTTGTTTATCGCGTGGCTCCAGCACGAGTGTTCAAAAGCCCCTCGGCTCGTATTAATTCCCCGCCATCGCCGGTATAATTCAATTCCATTTGTCCCCGCACGGGCCAAGTATTTACGACTTAATAACGACCACGCCGTATTTATTGTTGAGAAAAAAATAATTTCGACACGCGGAATTATTTTTGAACGGATGCACAAAAGATAATTGGTAGGTTTGTCTTGAATCAACCAACAGGCAAATAAAAATATTTAAATTTCTGCCAAATTATTATTTCGAAAATCTCTAAATCAACCGTTTACCTACAAGACCATGGTAGAATTACGGGGTCAACCTTCAGCCTTGGCCGTACTTCGGCCAAATGGACCGATAACTTTAAGATTGTAGCTAGGTCCACCCTGTCCTGTATTTTCGCTATCGGTCACTAGTAAAATGCCACCCTATAGTTTGAACCTTCCATACTAAAAATGTTGCCTGGCTGGGTCAGTTTGTATAGGGGGGCTATGACTGATTCATTATGATATGACTGATTATGATGGCTCCAGCACGAGTGTTCAAAAGCCCCTCGGCTCGTATTAATTCCTCGCCATCGCCGGTATAATTCCATTACAGCGGCTTTGTCCCCGCACGGGCCAAGTATTTACGACTTTATAACGACCACGGCGTATTTATTGTTGAGAAAAAAATATTTTCGACACGCGGAATTAATATACAAAAGATAATTAGTAGGTTTGTCGCGAGTCAACAGGCAAATAATAGTAGTTTATGCAACTGCCTAATAATGAGAGGCTTTAGGATGAGAGTGTCTATTTATCACACGAGGCGCAGCCGAGTGTGATAATAGTTTGACACGAGCATTCTAAAGCCTAATTATTTGCAGTTGCATACACTATTTTATCTACACTCTACAAGAAAAACTATGAAAAATAATTCAAACCTCCGCACTGCACTATGGCGATTGCAAGCCTATCTACTGAACCACCAACTGAACGACTTTTTTACATAAGTAACTTTTTAACAAAACGTTTAAATGGAGGCTCATAAAAACTGAACAACTTTTAAAATTAAATAGCATTTATCGATGAATTTTAATTCGTAAAATGATTTGAAGCAAAGATTTAATAATAAATAAGTCCTCATAATTTCAAGTGTCGTCCTGCCGCGGCGGGTGACACTTGTTTTTTTTTTCATTCGACTTACTGATGGCCAGTGTCAAATTGGAACAGATTACAATTTGGTATGCGGGTCAATTCGTTTAATTTTTTTTAAATACTAGAAATCGAGTTACTTTATGTAGCTGCCAGTAGTATGAAAGTTTTTTTTAAAGGCTGTATATTCGTAATGCAGTTCATTACGTTCGTACTTTCGATTCTGTAAAACGAATATTACGAACTGAGTGTAGATAAACTTATATTACATTGTCCGAAAATTATTTTGAAAATCTGCAAATCATCCGTTTACTAGACCATGTGGCAGATTTACCGGGTCAGCCTTCAGACGTCCTGGCGGTCTTGAGGTCTGAAGTTTGACTTCGGCCAGATGGACCGATGACTTCAAGAAGGTAGCTAGTTTGTGCCTTATTAGGAAGTACTCTAGCCGAAGCCTAGGCCCAGTCTGTCCTGCATTTGCGCTATCGGACACTAGTAAAATTTCACTCTATAATTTAGTTTTTAATGACTTGCGTCGTGTACGGTATGTTTTTGCAGACCGGCGATTAAGTTTTCGCCTATGTTTTACCTTGTCTTCGTCGATGATACGATGACAACCGGTAGTATAAGTTATAGAATGTGTGACACGCTGTGATTTATTTATTACAGCCTAAAGACCCCGTGACAACTATATACTCGTAACTAATTTAAGGTGCTAAAATATTAACTGCAAATATGTTGAGGAGTAAAATAGTCCATGAAACTGAACAACTTTCGCCAAAGTACATAAATCTAAATATGAAAAAATTGAACCCTCTATACAAAAAGTGTTGGCCGACCGGGTCAGTTTATATAAGAGGGTTAAAATATTTGCAGCAATTTTTTTACATCCTGCATAAGCGACAGAGTGCGAATCTTATCTTATCTTTTGGTTACTTAGCATTGATCTCAGGATCTGGCGCAGCTTGAAATAATTCCAGACCACTTTTAAACCGAATCAAAGGATAAACACCGAGAATGTTCCAAATTGCAATTTTAATTCCACGTTTCTTCTAAAACGTAGTAAAGTTTGGTCGTAAAACGTTACAGCGTTAGAGCAAGCCCGTGTACCTGTGATACCGCACTGGGCCATAAAACCGAACTTTCGCATTACACGACAACGTAAATGAACCCTTATGACATCTCAGACCGCGTGATATTTAGAGTAGAGGAAACCCAGCCAAACATTTTGTAGGTACTGCGCTCGTGAATCCGCTTTAGAAGCGTGGTGAGAATGAAAAATGAAACCTACCCATATCGGCAGGCTCATGCCCAGCTGTGGACTATATTATAGGCCTCTCTTCCTCTCTTTCACATATACATATTTACTTACAATAGAAAAGTTTTTGCGGCACCTAGGTACGACTGTGCTCTACCTGTGATACTGCACTGGGCCATAAAACCGAACTTTCGCATTACACGACAACGTAAATGAACCCTTATGACATCTCAGACCGCGTGATTTTTAGAGTAGAGGAAACCCAGCCAAACATTTTGTACTGGGCCGCGAATCCGGTTTCCAAGCGTGGTGAGGAGTGAAATACCCGTATGGGGAGGTCCGTGCCAAGCAGGTCCCTCTTTCTCTCTCACACACACATATTATTTACAACAGAAATCTTTTTTCATTTCCTTGAAATGCTTTCATAGTCTTTTGGATACTTAGCATTGATCCCAGGATCGGGAGTAGTTAGAAATAATTTCAGACCACTTTTAAACCGAATTAAAGGATAAACACCGAGAATGTTCCAAATTGCAATTTTAATTCCACGTTTCTTCTAAAACGTAGTAAAGTTTGGTCGTAAAACGTTACAGCGTTAGAGCAAGCCCGTGTACCTGTGATACCGCACTGGGCCATAAAACCGAACTTTCGCATTACACGACAACGTAAATGAACCCTTATGACATCTCAGACCGCGTGATATTTAGAGTAGAGGAAACCCAGCCAAACATTTTGTACTGGGCCGTGAATCCGGTTTCCAAGCGTGGTGAGGATTGAAATACCCGTAGGGGAGGTCTATGTCCAGCATTGGATTATATTGTAGAGGTAGGTATAACTTTTCAAGCACTCGCGATTACTTCCACACATAATAGGTAGTTACTTAAGGGGTCTTATCGCGATAGTTTTTAGGTAAGTAAATAAGCGAACTGCCTGGGAACCCGACGTTTCGACTGAGTTTCATCAGTCATAGGTAACTATTATGTATATTGTAGGTCTCTCTTTCTCTCTCTCACACACACATATACATATTTACTTACATTACCAAAGTTTTTGCGGTACCTAGGTATGACTCAGCTCTAGTAGGGAATTTTGAATAATATTGCGAATAAAAAATAACTATTATACCAATATATTGATACATACCTACTTATGCAAAGAAGTATAATTTTGCCAGGTTCAAATCGATACCTACTAAGATTTTTAGGTGTACCTATACTGAACAGGAATGGCAAAACTATTTACAACTTTGAAGAGCTCACTCTAGATATTTTTTCTCTGTACATGAAATACGTGTGGTTTTAGAAGTTGTTTTATATCAGCGTCCTAAGGTCACCGGCGAACGACCTGACGACATTCTCCTACCCGCGTTATTGTCGTTATTGTCCGAGAAATTCCAAACAAAACTTCGTAATATTTTAACTTCTGAATAGGCACGTGAAAAGGGTCCAAAAATTCCACAATACGCGGGCAAATAACTGGGTTTTGAAAGCCGCTTATGTTTAAATATTTCTAACATATATTGGTATTTCTGGTTTTGGTCACATTAGATGTAACAACATTTTGAACAATGTCACATACTTTGAAGTAAGGATAGAGAATGAAATTTTAGTATCGTAGCGTTAAGATGACTCAGTACTGCAGTTCGAACTTTATAGGCCATCGCCGACTTGCCGCGCGCACCTGAAAATACACTGCACGGATATGACAGTCATATTCTTGTTAAACAGGATATTAAAATTTCACGATTTCCTCGAATCTCGGCGAGATCGTCCCGTCGCTTTTACTGCCTGTGGCCCGGTGAGGTACCGTAAAACAAGCCGTCAAAGTTCGACGTCACCAGCATTCCGACCGATTTCACACAAACTTATATGATCCACAATAAATTCTTCCTTTAAACCAGTTATGTGGCCCAGAAATAGTTGCTACGTCGATTATTTCAGTTTGTTTACCTTATACGTGAACCCTTCTTTTATGTAAAGCATTTTTAGCAGCAAAATTGATCAGGCGAGAGCTTCCCGAAAGGGTAACCGGCCCTCAATTCGACTGGCGCTCTCTTAAATATTCACAAGGATAACCAAAAATAAAAGCCCTCAAAGCCAGACCGTACAACGACACAAAGAATTTAGTTCAAAGGTTTTACTTTCACTGAGAACGGACGTCCGGATAAATTTCCCAAATAAAATTTCATAAATATTTTTGATATATTCACGGTCAGGCTTTTCATACTTTGCCCGCGTGGCTTATCTGGATTATCTCGGGATTTGGCTTGGATTTTTTAACTTGTTCTCGTTTGTGCGTCCGCTTATTGCGTTTCCCTGGCGCGTGATTCGCCGCCGCCGCCGCCGCCGCCCAAGCCGCAAATATGTTTATCGTGGCGCTCAGACAAGTGAATGTTTCGGAGGGACCATTTTCTAATTCTTGACCAGACACTTTTTAAATTGCAGTTCATATCAGTCGATAACAATCCACTGCTTAAGGCGCATCGTTACGTCATACAAACGAAAATTTGAACTTCAACCGAGTTAAACATGGGCTAAACAACAATTTTATCAAAAAATCTTTATGTGAAATGATGAAGGCACACGTAAATTTGTCGCAAAACTGCTTATAGTAAAAACATATTTAGTATTTTCTCCACAAAAAAATTAAACGTGTTTATTGCAGCAGTAGCTCCATCTATGTTCATAAAGTGGCGACATGGTTTTTACAGAGAAATCTGATGGTTAAAAAATTATTTGTTTTATTTTGCGACAATATTATAAAAGCACGGGACTTCCCATCAAGATTTTTAATCATATTTTTGTCTCATTTCAAGACGTAACTCGATTTAACTTTTGTATGTAAAACGATCCACCTTAACGTCGGCATCTCTCAGGCTGCATTATAAGGCACGATCTACAGTTCCGCCATCCAGCAACTACCAGGCGCCCTCTTTACGTCATGTGTCCATTTGCGCACATATCCAGCTGCCACTTTAATCTTATAAACAATATTTGTGTTTTAGCTTACGAAAAGCTCTGATTTGATTTGTTCTCTCTGAAATCTCCCCTTGGTCAATGCCCGGCCCAAATTTCCTGACCGTATTTACAGTTCGTTCGAACGTAAAAAATAAAGCTAGAGTAACGAGCCAAGCGCTTCAATTACACTTTATTAAAATTTAATATCTCTTGGACGTCTTTTGTGCTCTCCCATACAATTTTGAGAGCTATTTAATTGAGATGGTAAAACCGGTAAAGCGATAGCATAGACTTATATATATAAACTAGCGTAGCGATAGCAAGATTTTTTAAATATGTATTTTAAATTAAGTGTACTTAATAAGCCGGGTTCAGACATATGTGCCTACGCGCGGCACGCACGCACAAGATTTTCTAGACCCAGCATCATCTTCCTGCCTGTTTCCCAAATCAGTTGGGGTCGGCGCAACATGTTTTGTTAAAACACAAAATCATAAGACCATCCACCTGCCTGACGTCAACTTTCTTTGGGATTTTGGAAATTGTAGGCGGTATCATCGCCACCATGTGGTTGACTATAGTCAATATTCAGTTGAGGTCAAAAACTCTACGTCGCCTTTTACGAAACACTCTGAGTGGACTAGGGGTGGCAGTATTCTTACCCGCTACCACACGGCACTGCCAAATGTTCTAGCCGCAATCAAAACTAAATAATCGTATTGTTTCAACTTAAAAGTACCTATAGGTATATGCTGATGAATAATTTCTTTGTCCACAGGTACTAGGCGTGTGACGACAGTGTGCCAAAACGTAATGCCGTGTTCGCACGCGTGATATAGTTACAGTGCTTGTGCGATCAGTGACATGGTGGCGGCATGGGCTGCGCTGGCGCTGCTGGCGGGGCTGAGCTCGGCGGTACCGGAGCCGGTGTACCACAACCAGTTCGCCATTCACGTGCCAGACGGAGAGCACCATGTAGATGATATAGCGGCGCGGCACGGCTTCCTCAACCACGGACAGGTGAGATCACATACCTACTGCTTTTGTACCAGGGATTGTAGAACCAAACAGACCCAACATAACAAACATACCCAACCTACCAAACAGACTAAGCTACAAACAGACCCAACCTACCAAACAGACCCAACTTACCAAACAGACCCAACCTACTAAACAGACCCAACCTACCAGACAGACCCAACCTACCAAACAGACCTAACCTACCAAACAGACCCAACCTACCAGACAGATCCAACCTAGCAAACAGACCCAACCTACCAAACAGACACAACCTACCAAACAGACCCAACCTACCAGACAGACCTTACCTATCAAACAGACCCATCCTAACAAACAGACCCAACCTACCAAACAGACCAACCTACCAAACAGGCATAACCTACCAAACAGTCCCAATCTATCAAACAGACCCAACCTACCAAACAGCTCCAAACAACTAAACAGACCCAACCTACCAAACAGACCCATCCTACCAAACAGACCAAACAGACCCAACCTACCAAACATACCCAACAGACCAAACCTACCAAACAGACCTAACTTACCAGATAGATATGACTGATTTATCAGTGACATGGTGGCGGCATGGGCTGCGCTGGCGCTGCTGGCGGGGCTGAGCTCGGCGGTACCGGAGCCGGTGTACCACAACCAGTTCGCCATTCACGTGCCAGACGGAGAGCACCATGTAGATGATATAGCGGCGCGGCACGGCTTCCTCAACCACGGACAGGTGAGATCACATACCTACTGCTTTTGTACCAGGGATTGTATTACCGAACAGACCCAACCTATTAAACAGACCCAACCTACCAAACAGAACCAACCTACCAAAGAGACCCAGCCTACCAGACAGATCCAACCTACCTAACAGACCCAACCTACCAAACAGACCCAACCTATCAAACAGACCCAACCTACCAGACAGACCCAACCTACCAGACAGACCCCAACCTACCAAACAGACCCAACCTACCAAACAGACCCAACCTACCAAACAGACCCAACCTACCAAACAGACCCAACCTACCAAATAGACCCAACCTACCAAACAGACCTAAACTACCAAACAGGCCCGACCTAAAAAACAGACCCATCCTACCAAACAGACCCAACCTACCAAAGACCTTATAGCATAGCACTTACATGATTTTGACAGCTGTCAAATATGGCCTATTAGAATGACGGTACTATAGTGCTACTATTGGGAATCAAAGTTGGGCTAGTGTGATAGTGCTTGTGCGATCAGTGACATGGTGGCGGCATGGGCTGCGCTGGCGCTGCTGGCGGGGCTGAGCTCGGCGGTACCGGAGCCGGTGTACCACAACCAGTTCGCCATTCACGTGCCAGACGGAGAGCACCATGTAGATGATATAGCGGCGCGGCACGGCTTCCTCAACCACGGACAGGTGAGATCACATACCTACTGCTTTTGTACCAGGGATTGTATTACCGAACAGACCCAACCTACCAAACAGACCCAGACTACCAAACAGACTAACCTACTTAACAGACCCAAGCTACCAAACTGACCCAACATATCAAACTGACCCAAGCTACCAAACAGACCCAACCTACCAAACAGACCCGATTGATCCATCTGCCCTAACTAAAACTACTGAACCAATGCACCCAACTGGCAGTGCTTGTGCGATCAGTGACATGGTGGCGGCATGGGCTGCGCTGGCGCTGCTGGCGGGGCTGAGCTCGGCGGTACCGGAGCCGGTGTACCACAACCAGTTCGCCATTCACGTGCCAGACGGAGAGCACCATGTAGATGATATAGCGGCGCGGCACGGCTTCCTCAACCACGGACAGGTGAGATCACATACCTACTGCTTTTGTACCAGGGATTGTATTACCGACCCAACCTACCAAACAGACCTAACCTACCAAACAGACCTATCCTACCAAACAGACCCAACCTACCAAACAGACCCAACCTACCAAACAAACCCAACCTACCAAACAGACCCAACCTACCAAACAGACCCAACAGACCCAACCTACCAAACAGACCCAACAGACCCAACCTACCAAACAGACCCAACAGACCCAACCTACCAAAAAGACCCAACAGACCCAACCTACCAAACAGACCCAACAGACCCAACCTACCAAACAGACCAAACCTACCAAACAGACCCAACCTACCAAACTGACCCAACCTACCAAACTGACCCAACCTACCAAACAGACCAACCTACTAAACAGACCCAACCTACCAAACAGACCCAACGTACCAAACAGACCCAACCTGCCAAACAGACCCAACCTACCAAACAGACCCAACCTACCAAACAGACAACCTACCAAACAGACCCAACCTACCAAACAGACCCATCCTACCAAACAGACCCAACCTACCAAACAGACCCAACCTACCAAACAGACCCAACCTAACAAACAGACCCAACCTACCAAACAGACCCAACCTACCAAACAGACCCAACCTACCAAACAGACCCAACCTACCAAACAGACCCAACCTACCAAACAGACCCAACCTACCAAACAGACCCAACCTACCAAACAGTCCCAACCTACCAAACAGACCCAACCTACCAAACAGACCCAACCTACCAAACAGACCCAACCTACCAAACAGACCCAACCTACCAAACAGACCCAACCTACCAAACAGACCCAACCTACCACACAGACCCAACATACCAAACAGACCCAACCTAAAAAACAGACCTGACATACCAAATAGACCCAACCTACCAAACAGACCCAACCTACAAAACAGACCCAACCTGCCGAACAGACCCAACCTACCAAACAGACCCTACCTGCCGAACAGACCCAACCTACCAAACAGACCCAACCTACCAAACAGACCCGACCGATCCATCTGCCCTAACTAAAACTACTGGACCAATGCACCCAACTGGCAGTGCTTGTGCGATCAGTGACATGGTGGCGGCATGGGCTGCGCTGGCGCTGCTGGCGGGGCTGAGCTCGGCGGTACCGGAGCCGGTGTACCACAACCAGTTCGCCATTCACGTGCCAGACGGAGAGCACCATGTAGATGATATAGCGGCGCGGCACGGCTTCCTCAACCACGGACAGGTGAGATCACATACCTACTGCTTTTGTACCAGGGATTGTATTACCAGACCCAACCTACTAAACAGACCCAACCTACCAAACTGACCCAACCTACCAAACAGACCCAACCTACCAAATAGACCCAACCTACCAAACAGACCCAACCTACCAAACAGACCCAACCTACCAAACACACCCAACCTATAAATCAGACCCAACCTACCAAACAGACCCAACCTACCAAACAGACCCAACCTACCAAACAGACCCAACCTACCAAACAGACCCTACCTACCAAACAGACCCTACCTACCAAACAGACCCAACCTACCAAACAGACCCAACCTACCAAACACACCCAACCTATAAATCAGACCCAACCTACCAAACAGACCCAACCTACCAAACAAACCCAACCTACCAAACAGATCCAACCTACTTAACGGACCCAACTTTCCAAACAGACCCAACCTACCAAACAGACCCAACCTACCAAACAGACCCAACCTACCAAACAGACCCTACCTACCAAACAGACCCTACCTACCAAACAGACCCAACCTGCCAAAAAGACCCAACCTACCAAACAGACCCAACCTACCAAACAGACCCAACCTACCAAACAGACCCAACCTACCAAACAGACCCAACGTACCAAATAGACCCAACCTACCAAACAGACCCAACCTACCAAACAGACCCAACCTACCAAACACACCCAACCTACAGGGTGTTAGGGACGGTGTAACGAAAACTTTGCAGGCGTGCTCAGACCATGAAACTGAACAACTTTTACTATGGAGCCAATGGTGGGAAACGAAAAAAATTTTCTGACCTCCCATACAAAGTCAGTCAGCTGATCGTGAATTTTGTATGGGAGGCCGGAAAATTTTTTTCGTTTCCCACCATTGGCTCCATAGTAAAACTTGTTCAGTTTGATGGTCTGATCATGCCTGCAAAGTTTTCGTTACACCGTCCCTAACACCCTGTATAAATCAGACCCAACCTACCAAACAGACCCAACCTACCAAACAAACCCAACCTACCAAACAGATCCAACCTACTTAACGGACCCAACTTTCCAAACAGACCCAACCTACCAAACAGACCCAACCTACCAAACAGACCCAACCTACCAAACAGACCCTACCTACCAAACAGACCCTACCTACCAAACAGACCCAACCTGCCAAAAAGACCCAACCTACCAAACAGACCCAA
This sequence comes from Phthorimaea operculella, assembly GCA_024500475.1. Classification (NCBI taxonomy): domain Eukaryota; kingdom Metazoa; phylum Arthropoda; class Insecta; order Lepidoptera; family Gelechiidae; genus Phthorimaea; species Phthorimaea operculella. Next base: position 2,986,882 of record JANFCV010000002.1, on the reverse strand, counting down.
CCTACCAAACAGACCCAACCTACCAAACAGACCCAACCTACCAAACAGACCCAACGTACCAAACAGACCCAACCTACCAAACAGACCCAACGTACTAAACAGACTAACCTACCAAACAGACCCAACCTACCAAACAGACCCAACCTACCAAACAGACTAACCTACCAAACAGACCCAACCTACCAAACAGACCCAACCTACCAAACAGAGAAAACCTACCAATCAGACCCGACCTACCAGACAGATCCAACCTACCAAACAGACCCAACCTGCCAAACAGACCCAACCTACCAAACAGACCCGACTGATTCATCTGCCCTTACTAAAACTACTGCACCAATGCACCCAACTGGCAGTGCTTGTGCGATCAGTGACATGGTGGCGGCATGGGCTGCGCTGGCGCTGCTGGCGGGGCTGAGCTCGGCGGTACCGGAGCCGGTGTACCACAACCAGTTCGCCATTCACGTGCCAGACGGAGAGCACCATGTAGATGATATAGCGGCGCGGCACGGCTTCCTCAACCACGGACAGGTGAGATCACATACCTACTGCTTTTGTACCAGGGATTGTATTACCAAACAGACCCAACCTACCAAACAGACTAACCTACCAAACAGACCCAATCTACCAAACAGACCCAATCTATCATACAGACCCAACCTAACAAACAGACCCAACCTACAAAACAGACCTAACCTACCAAACAGACCCATGATACCAAAGAGACCCAACCTACCAAACTGACCCAACCTAGCAAGCACACTGACCTACTAAACAGACCTAACGTACCAAATAGACCCAACCTACCAAACAGACATAACCTACCAGACAGACCCAACCTACCAGACAGACCCCAAGCTACCAAACAGACCTAACCTACCAAACAGACCCAATCTACCATACAGACTAAACAGACTCAACCTACCAAACAGACCCAACCTACCAAACAGACCCAACCTTCCAGACAGACCCGACCGATTCATCTGCCCTAACTAAAACTACTGAACCAATGCACCCAACTGGCAGTGCTTGTGCGATCAGTGACATGGTGGCGGCATGGGCTGCGCTGGCGCTGCTGGCGGGGCTGAGCTCGGCGGTCCCGGAGCCGGTGTACCACAACCAGTTCGCCATTCACGTGCCAGACGGAGAGCACCATGTAGATGATATAGCGGCGCGGCACGGCTTCCTCAACCACGGACAGGTGAGATCACATACCTACTGCTTTTGTACCAGGGATTGTATTACCAAACAGACCCAACCTACCAAACAGACCCAACCTACCAAACAGACCCAACCTACCAAACAGACTCAACCTACCAAACAGACCCAACCTACCAGACAGACCCAACCTACCAAACAGACCCAACCTACCAAACAGACCCAACCTACCAGACAGACCCGACCGATTCATCTGCCCTAACTAAAACTACTGAACCAATGCACCCAACTGGCAGTGCTTGTGCGATCAGTGACATGGTGGCGGCATGGGCTGCGCTGGCGCTGCTGGCGGGGCTGAGCTCGGCGGTACCGGAGCCGGTGTACCACAACCAGTTCGCCATTCACGTGCCAGACGGAGAGCACCATGTAGATGATATAGCGGCGCGGCACGGCTTCCTCAACCACGGACAGGTGAGATCACATACCTACTGCTTTTGTACCAGGGATTGTATTATCAAACAGACCCAACCTACCAAACAGACTAACCTACCAAACAGACCCAACCTACCAGACAGACCCAACCTACCAAACAGACCCAACCTACCAAACAGACCCAACCTACCAAACAGACCCAACCTACCAAACAGACCCAACCTACCAAACAGACCCAACCTACCAAACAGACCCAACCTACCAAACAGACCCAACCTACCAGACAAACCCAACCTACCAAACAGACTAACCTACCAAACAGACCCAACCTATCAAACAGACCCAACTAACCAAACAGACCCAATCTATCAAACAGACCTAACCTACCAAACAGACCCAATAAATTCATCTGCCCTAACTAAAACTACTGGACCAATGCACCCAACTGGCAGTGCTTGTGCGATCAGTGACATGGTGGCGGCATGGGCTGCGCTGGCGCTGCTGGCGGGCTGAGCTCGGCGGTACCGGAGCCGGTGTACCACAACCAGTTCGCCATTCACGTGCCAGACGGAGAGCACCATGTAGATGATATAGCGGCGCGGCACGGCTTCCTCAACCACGGACAGGTGAGATCACATACCTACTGCTTTTGTACCAGGGATTGTATTACCGAACAGACCCAACCTACCAAACAGACCCAACCTACCAAACAGACCCAACCTACCAAACAAACCCAACCTACCAGACAGACCCAACCTACCAAACAGACCCAACCTACCAAACAGACCCAACCTACCAGACAGACCCGACTGATTCATCTGCCCTAACTATAACTACTGGCCCAATGCACCCAACTGGCAGTGCTTGTGCGATCAGTGACATGGTGGCGGCATGGGCTGCGCTGGCGCTGCTGGCGGGGCTGAGCTCGGCGGTACCGGAGCCGGTGTACCACAACCAGTTCGCCATTCACGTGCCAGACGGAGAGCACCATGTAGATGATATAGCGGCGCGGCACGGCTTCCTCAACCACGGACAGGTGAGATCACATACCTACTGCTTTTGTACCAGGGATTGTATTACCGAACAGACCCAACCTAACGGACCCAACCTACCAAACAGACCCAACCTACCAAACAGACCCAACCTACCAAACAGACCCAACCTGCCAAACAGACCCAACCTACCAAACAGACCTAACATACCAAACAGACCCAACCTACCAAACAGACCCAACCTACCAGACAGACCCAACCTACCAAACAGACCAAACTTACCAAACAGGCCCAACCTACCAAACAGACCCAACCTGCCAAACAGACCCAAACCCAACCTACCAAATAGACCCATCCTACCAAACAGACCCAACCTACCAAACAGACCCAACCTACCAGATAGACCCAACCTACCAAACAGCTCCAAACATCTAAACAGACCCAACCTTCTAAACAGACCTAACCTACCAAACAGACCCAACGTACCAAACAGACCCAACCTACCAAACAGACTCAACCTACCAAACAGACCCAACCTACCAAACAGATCCAGCCTACCAAACAGACCCAACTAGGGAATGCAATCTCGTACGAGATTTCAACCTAGCGAGATCTCGCGAGACTAGACAGCCAGTCTCGCGAGATCTCGTAATTTACGAGATCTCGTGAGATTGGGCAAATTGCACTAAAAATATATGAAAATGCTTGTTTCAAAAACTAGCAATAGACATGGTATGTAACTAAATAGAAACTGCATCTAGGCAGTGCATAAAATGCTGGAAATTGTACGAATTTTAAATAAAACCTGAAGAATCAATGATTCAAGTTACGAAAAAAGATGCAACATTATATAATTTTTTTAAAAAGGATGACGAGAATAAATTAAGTGTAAAATACAAAATTTTGTTCAATATGTTTTATTTTACATACCAAATACCTTGAACCAAATAATTATTAATGGTAGAACAGGCTGATTAGGAAGGAAGGAAGGTAGAATTTTAGCAGAATTTAAAACTGGGGTTGGTAGATTTTAGCAACTTTTTTGGTAGTTGTGTGATTCAAAAGTGGTGACGCTGGCTATAGGATTCAGTTCGCGCGCAGCTGCGCTATGATTTACACGTCGTTACGTTGTTTTTGTCAATCTCGTTATCTCGCGAGATCTCGTTCGAAATTTGACGAGATTCAATCTCGTAAAATATGGCCGAGATCTCGCGAGACCGGGATCTCGGTGAGACGAGATTGCATTCCCTAGACCCAACCTACCAAACAGATCCAGCCTACCAAACAGACCCAACCTACCAAACAGACCCAACCTACCAAACAGACCCAACCTACCAAACAGACCCAACCTACCAAACAGTACCAACCTACCAAACAGACCCAACCTACCAAACAGACCCAACCTACCAAACAGACCCAACCTTCTAAACAGACCCAACCTACCAAACAGACCCAACCTACCAAACAGACCCAACCTACCAAACAGACCCAACCTACCAAACAGACCCAACCTACCAAACAGACCGAACCTACCAAACAGACCCAACCTACGAAACAGACCCAACCTACCAGACAGACCCAACCTATCAAACAGACCCAACTTACCAAACAGACCAAACTACCAAACAGACCCAAACTACCAAACAGACCCAACCTACCAAACAGACCCAACCTACCAAACAGACCCAATCTACCAAACAGACCCAACCTACCAAACAGACCTAACCTACCAAACAGACCCAACCTACCAAACAGACCCAACCTACCAAACAGACCCAACCTACCAAATAGACCCAACCTACCAAATAGACCCAACCTACCAAACAGACCCAACCTACCAAACAGACCCAACCTACCAAACAGACCGAACCTACCAAAAACACCCAACCTACCAAACAGACCCAACCTACCAAACAGACCCAACCTACCAAATAGACCCAACCTACCAAACAGACCCAACCTACCAAACAGACCCAACCTACCAAACAGACCCAACCTACCAAACAGACCGAACCTACCAAAAACACCCAACCTACCAAACAGACCCAACCTACCAAACAGACCCAACCTACCAAACAGACCCAACCTACCAAACAGACCCAACCCACCAGACAGACCCGACCGATTCATCTGCCCTATCTAAAACCACTGGACCAATGCACCCAACTGGCAGTGCTTGTGCGATCAGTGACATGGTGGCGGCATGGGCTGCGCTGGCGCTGCTGGCGGGGCTGAGCTCGGCGGTACCGGAGCCGGTGTACCACAACCAGTTCGCCATTCACGTGCCAGACGGAGAGCACCATGTAGATGATATAGCGGCGCGGCACGGCTTCCTCAACCACGGACAGGTGAGATCACATACCTACTGCTTTTGTACCAGGGATTGTATTACCGAACAGACCCAACCTACCAAACAGACCCAACCTACCAGACAGACCCAACCTACCAAACAGACCCAACCTACCAAACAGACCCAACCTACCAAACAGACTTACCTACTAAACAGACCCAACCTACCAAACAGACCCAACCTACCAAACAGACCTAACCTACCAAACAGACCCAACCTACCAAACAGACCCAACCTACCAAACAGACTTAACCTACCAAACAGACCCAACCTACCAAACAGACCCAACCTACCAAACAGACCCAACCTACCAGACAGACCCAACCTACCCGATAGACCCGACTGACTCATCTGCCCTAACTAAAACTACTGGACCAATGCACCCAACTGGCAGTGCTTGTGCGATCAGTGACATGGTGGCGGCATGGGCTGCGCTGGCGCTGCTGGCGGGGCTGAGCTCGGCGGTACCGGAGCCGGTGTACCACAACCAGTTCGCCATTCACGTGCCAGACGGAGAGCACCATGTAGATGATATAGCGGCGCGGCACGGCTTCCTCAACCACGGACAGGTGAGATCACATACCTACTGCTTTTGTACCAGGGATTGTATTACCGAACAGACCCAACCTACCAAACAGACCCGACCTACCAAACAGACCTGACCTACCAAACAGACCCAACCTCCCAAACCGACCAAATCTACCAAGCAGACCCAACCTACCAAACAGACCCAACCTACCAGACAGACCCAACCTACCAAACAGACACAACCTACCAAACAGACCCAACCTACCAAACAGACCCAACCTATCAAACAGACACAACCTACCAAACAGACCCAACCTACCAAACAGTCCCAACCTACCAATATACCCAACCTACCAAACAGACCCATCTTACCAAACTGATCCAACCTACCAAACAGACTTAACCTAACAAACAGACCCAAACAGACCCAACCTACCAAACAGACCCAACCTACCAAACAGACCCAACCTACCGGATAGACCCGACCGATTCATCTGCCCTTACTAAAACTACTGGACCAATGCACCCAACTGGCAGTGCTTGTGCGATCAGTGACATGGTGGCGGCATGGGCTGCGCTGGCGCTGCTGGCGGGGCTGAGCTCGGCGGTACCGGAGCCGGTGTACCACAACCAGTTCGCCATTCACGTGCCAGACGGAGAGCACCATGTAGATGATATAGCGGCGCGGCACGGCTTCCTCAACCACGGACAGGTGAGATCACATACCTACTGCTTTTGTACCAGGGATTGTATTACCGAACAGACCCAACCTACCAGACAGACCCAACCTACCAGACAGACCCAACCTACCAAACAGACCCAACCTACCAAACAGACCCAACCTACCAAACAGACCCAACCTACCAAACAGACCCAACCTACCAAACAGACCCAACCTACCAACCAGACAGTCCCAACCTACTAAATAGACCAATGCACCCTACTGGCAGTGCTTGTGCGATCAGTGACATGGTGGCGGCATGGGCTGCGCTGGCGCTGCTGGCGGGGCTGAGCTCGGCGGTACCGGAGCCGGTGTACCACAACCAGTTCGCCATTCACGTGCCAGACGGAGAGCACCATGTAGATGATATAGCGGCGCGGCACGGCTTCCTCAACCACGGACAGGTGAGATCACATACCTACTGCTTTTGTACCAGGGATTGTATTACCGAACAGACCCAACCTACCAAACAGACCCAACCTACCAAACAGACCCAACCTACCAAACAGACCCAACCTACCAAACAGACCCAACCTACCAAACAGACCCAACCTACCAAACAGACCCTGCCTACCAAACAGAGCCAACCTACCAGACAGACCCAACCTACCAAACAGACTAACCTACCAAACAGACCCAACCTACCAGACAGACCCAACCTACCAAACAGACCCAACCTACCAAACAGACCCAACCTACCAAACAGACCCAACCTACCAAACAGACCCAACCTACCAAACAGACCCAACCTACCAAACAGACCCAACCTACCAAACAGACCCAACCTACCAGACAAACCCAACCTACCAAACAGACTAACCTACCAAACAGACCCAACCTATCAAACAGACCCAACTAACCAAACAGACCCAATCTATCAAACAGACCTAACCTACCAAACAGACCCAATAAATTCATCTGCCCTAACTAAAACTACTGGACCAATGCACCCAACTGGCAGTGCTTGTGCGATCAGTGACATGGTGGCGGCATGGGCTGCGCTGGCGCTGCTGGCGGGGCTGAGCTCGGCGGTACCGGAGCCGGTGTACCACAACCAGTTCGCCATTCACGTGCCAGACGGAGAGCACCATGTAGATGATATAGCGGCGCGGCACGGCTTCCTCAACCACGGACAGGTGAGATCACATACCTACTGCTTTTGTACCAGGGATTGTATTACCGAACAGACCCAACCTACCAAACAGACCCAACCTACCAAACAGACCCAACCTACCAAACAAACCCAACCTACCAGACAGACCCAACCTACCAAACAGACCCAACCTACCAAACAGACCCAACCTACCAGACAGACCCGACTGATTCATCTGCCCTAACTATAACTACTGGCCCAATGCACCCAACTGGCAGTGCTTGTGCGATCAGTGACATGGTGGCGGCATGGGCTGCGCTGGCGCTGCTGGCGGGGCTGAGCTCGGCGGTACCGGAGCCGGTGTACCACAACCAGTTCGCCATTCACGTGCCAGACGGAGAGCACCATGTAGATGATATAGCGGCGCGGCACGGCTTCCTCAACCACGGACAGGTGAGATCACATACCTACTGCTTTTGTACCAGGGATTGTATTACCGAACAGACCCAACCTACCAAACAGACCCGACCTACCAAACAGACCCAACCTACCAAACAGAGCCAACCTACCAAACAGACCCAACCTACCAAACAGACCCAACCTACCAAACAGACCTTACCTACCAAACAGACCCAACCTACCAAACAGACCCAACCTACCAAACAGACCCAACCTACCAAACAGACCTTACCTACGAAACAGACCCAACCTACCAAACAGACCCAACCTACCAAACAGCTCCAAACAACTAAACAGACCCAACCTACCAAACAGACCCAACCTACTAAATAGACCAATGCACCCAACTGGCAGTGCTTGTGCGATCAGTGACATGGTGGCGGCATGGGCTGCGCTGGCGCTGCTGGCGGGGCTGAGCTCGGCGGTACCGGAGCCGGTGTACCACAACCAGTTCGCCATTCACGTGCCAGACGGAGAGCACCATGTAGATGATATAGCGGCGCGGCACGGCTTCCTCAACCACGGACAGGTGAGATAGCATACCTACTGCTTTTGTACCAGGGATTGTGTTACCGAACAGACCCTACCTACCAAACAGAACCAACCTACCAAACAGACTCAACCTACCAAACAGACCCAAACAACCAAACAGACCCAACCTACCAGACAGACCCAACCTACCAATTAGACCCACTTTACCAAACAGACCCAACCTAAAAAACAGACCTGTCATACCAAACAGACCCAACCTACCAGACAGACCCAACCTACCAAACAGACCGAACCTACCAAACAGATCCAACCTACCAAACAAACCCAACCTACCAAACAGACCCAACCTACCAAGCAGACCCAACCTACCAAACAGACCCAACCTACCAAACAGACCCAACCTACCAAACAGACCCAACCTACCAAAAAGACCCATCCTACCAGACAGACCCGACTGATCCATCTGCCCTAACTAAAACTACTGGACCAATGCACCCAACTGGCAGTGCTTGTGCGATCAGTGACATGGTGGCGGCATGGGCTGCGCTGGCGCTGCTGGCGGGGCTGAGCTCGGCGGTACCGGAGCTGGTGTACCACAACCAGTTCGCCATTCACGTGCCAGACGGAGAGCACCATGTAGATGATATAGCGGCGCGGCACGGCTTCCTCAACCACGGACAGGTGAGATCACATACCTACTGCTTTTGTACCAGGGATTGTATTACCGAACAGACCCAACCTACCAAACAGACCCGACCTACCAAACAGACCTGACCTACCAAACAGACCCAACCTCCCAAACCGACCAAATCTACCAAGCAGACCCAACCTACCAAACAGACCCAATCTACCAGACAGACCCAACCTACCAAACAGACACAACCTACCAAACAGACCCAACCTACCAAACAGACCCAACCTATCAAACAGACACAACCTACCAAACAGACCCAACCTACCAAACAGTCCCAACCTACCAATATACCCAACCTACCAAACAGACCCATCTTACCAAACTGATCCAACCTACCAAACAGACTTAACCTAACAAACAGACCCAAACAGACCCAACCTACCAAACAGACCCAACCTACCAAACAGACCCAACCTACCGGATAGACCGACCGATTCATCTGCCCTTACTAAAACTACTGGACCAATGCACCCAACTGGCAGTGCTTGTGCGATCAGTGACATGGTGGCGGCATGGGCTGCGCTGGCGCTGCTGGCGGGGCTGAGCTCGGCGGTACCGGAGCCGGTGTACCACAACCAGTTCGCCATTCACGTGCCAGACGGAGAGCACCATGTAGATAATATAGCGGCGCGGCACGGCTTCCTCAACCACGGACAGGTGAGATCACATACCTACTGCTTTTGTACCAGGGATTGTATTACCGAACAGACCCAACCTACCAGACAGACCCAACCTACCAGACAGACCCAACCTACCAAACAGACCCAACCTACCAAACAGACCCAACCTACCAAACAGACCCAACCTACCAAACAGACCCAACCTACCAAACAGACCCAACCTACCAACCAGACAGTCCCAACCTACTAAATAGACCAATGCACCCAACTGGCAGTGCTTGTGCGATCAGTGACATGGTGGCGGCATGGGCTGCGCTGGCGCTGCTGGCGGGGCTGAGCTCGGCGGTACCGGAGCCGGTGTACCACAACCAGTTCGCCATTCACGTGCCAGACGGAGAGCACCATGTAGATGATATAGCGGCGCGGCACGGCTTCCTCAACCACGGACAGGTGAGATCACATACCTACTGCTTTTGTACCAGGGATTGTATTACCAAACAAACCCAACATACTAAACAGACCCAATCTACCAAACAGACCCAACCTACCAAACAGACCCAACCTACCAAACAGACCCAACCTACCAAACAGACCCAACCTACCAAACAGACCCTGCCTACCAAACAGAGCCATCCTACCAGACAGACCCAACCTACCGAACAGACCCAACCTACCAAACAGACCCAACCTACCAAACAGACCCAACCTACCAAACAGACCCAACCTTCCAAACAGACCCAACCTACCAAACAGACCCAACCTACCAAACAGGCCAAACCTACCAAACAGACCCAACCTACCAAAAAGACCCAACCTACCAAACAGACCCAACCTACCAGACAAACCCAACCTACCAAACAGACCCAACCTACCAGACAGACCGAACCTATTAAACAGACCCAATCTACCATACAGACCCAACCTACCAAACAGACCCAACCTACCAAGCAGACCCAACCTTCCAAACAGACCCAACCTACCAGATAGACCCAACCTATCTAACAGACCCAACCTACCAAACAGACCCATCCTATCAAACAGACCCAACCTACCAGATAGACCCAACCTAAAAAACATACCCAATCTACTATTCAGACCTAACCTACCAAACAGACCCAACCTACCAAAGAGAATTTTGACAGCTGTCAAATATGGCCTCAAATGCCGGTACTATAGTGTGATAGTGCTTGTGCGATCAGTGACATGGTGGCGGCATGGGCTGCGCTGGCGCTGCTGGCGGGGCTGAGCTCGGCGGTACCGGAGCCGGTGTACCACAACCAGTTCGCCATTCACGTGCCAGACGGAGAGCACCATGTAGATGATATAGCGGCGCGGCACGGCTTCCTCAACCACGGACAGGTGAGATCACATACCTACTGCTTTTGTACCAGGGATTGTATTACCGAACAGACCCAACCTACCAATCAGACCCAACCTACCAAGCAGACCCAACCTACCAAACAGACCCAACCTACCAAACAGACCCAACCTACCAAACAGACCCAACCTACCAAACAGACCCAACCTACCAAACAGACCCAACCTACCAAACAGACCTAACGTACCAAACAGACCCAACCTACCAAACAGACCCAACCTACCAAACAGACCCAACCTACCAAACAGACCCAACCTACCAAACAGACCCAACCTACCAAACAGACCCAACCTACCAAACATACCCAACCTACCAAACAGACCAAACCTACCAAATAGACCCAACCTACCAAACAGACCCAACCTACCAAACAGATCCCAACCTACCAAACAGACCCACCTACCAAACAGACAACCTACCAAACAGACCCAACCTACCAACAGACCCAACCTACCAAACAGACCCATCCTACCAAACAGACCCAACCTACCAAACAGACCCAACCTATCAAACAGACCCAATCGATCAGACAGAGACAGACCCAACCTACCAAACAGACTAACCTAGCAAACAGACCCAACTTACCAAACAGACCCAACCTACCAAACAGACCCAACCTACCAAACAGACCCAACCTACCAAACAGATCCAACCTACCATAAAGACCCAACCTACAAAACAGACCCAACATACCAAACAGACCCAACCTACCAAACAGACCCAACCTACTAAACAGACCCGACCTACCAAACAGACAACCTACCAAACAGACCAACCTACCAAACAGACCAACCTACCAAACAGACCCAACCTACCAAACAGACCCAACCTACCAGATAGACCCAACCTCCTAAACAGACTTAACCTACCAAACAGACCCAACCTACCGAACAGACCCAACCTACCAAACAGACCCAACCTACCAAACAGACCCAACCTACCAAACTGACCCAACCTACCAAACAGACCTAACATACCAAACAGACCCAACATACCAAACAGACCCAACCTACCAAACAGACCCAACCTACAAAACAGACCCAACCTACCAAACAGACCCAACCTACCAAACAGACCCAACCTACCAAACAGACCCAACCTACCAAACAGACTTAACAGACCCAACCTGCCAAACAGACCCAACCTACCAAACAGACTTAACAGACCCAACCTACCAAACAGACTCAACAGACCCAACCTACCAAACAGACCCAACCTACCAAACAGACCAAACCTACTTAGCAGACCCAACCTAACAAGCCCAACCTAACAGACAGACCCAACTGATCCATCTGCTTTAGCTAAAACTACTGAACCCATGCACCCAACTGGCAGTGCTTGTGCGATCAGTGACATGGTGGCGGCATGGGCTGCGCTGGCGCTGCTGGCGGGGCTGAGCTCGGCGGTACCGGAGCCGGTGTACCACAACCAGTTCGCCATTCACGTGCCAGACGGAGAGCACCATGTAGATGATATAGCGGCGCGGCACGGCTTCCTCAACCACGGACAGGTGAGATCACATACCTACTGCTTTTGTACCAGGGATTGTATTACCGAACTGACCCAACCTATCGAACAGACCCAACCTACCGAACAGACCCGACCTACCAAACAGACCCAACCTACCAAACAGACCTAACCTACCAAACAGACCCAACTTACCAAACAGACCTAACCTACCAAACAGACCCAACCTACCAAACAGACCCAATCTACCAAACAGATTCAACCTACCAAACAGACCCAACCTACCAAACAGACCCAACCTACCAAACAGACCCAACCTACCAAACAGACCCAGCTTACCAAGCAGACCCAACTTACCAAACAGACCCAACCTACCAAACGGACCCAACCTACACAGACCCAACCTACCAAACAGACCCAACCTACCAAACAGACCCAACATACCAAACAGACCCAACCTTCCAAACAGACCCAACCTACCAAACAGACCCAACTTACCAAAGAGACCCAACCTACCAAACAGACCCAACCTACTTAACAGACCCAACTGATTCATCTCTAACTAAAACTACTGGACCAATGCACCCAACTGGCAGTGCTTGTGCGATCAGTGACATGGTGGCGGCATGGGCTGCGCTGGCGCTGCTGGCGGGGCTGAGCTCGGCGGTACCGGAGCCGGTGTACCACAACCAGTTCGCCATTCACGTGCCAGACGGAGAGCACCATGTAGATGATATAGCGGCGCGGCACGGCTTCCTCAACCACGGACAGGTGAGATCACATACCTACTGCTTTTGTACCAGGGATTGTATTACCAAACAGACCCAACCTACCAAACAGACCCAACCTACCAGACAGACCCAACCTACCAAACAGACCCAACCTACCAAACAGACCCAACCTACCAAACAGACTTACCTACTAAACAGACCCAACCTACCAAACAGACCCAACCTACCAAACAGACCTAACCTACCAAACAGACCCAACCTACCAAACAGACCCAACCTACCAAACAGACTTAACCTACCAAACAGACCCAACCTACCAAACAGACCCAACCTACCAAACAGACCCAACCTACCAGACAGACCCAACCTACCCGATAGACCCGACTGACTCATCTGCCCTAACTAAAACTACTGGACCAATGCACCCAACTGGCAGTGCTTGTGCGATCAGTGACATGGTGGCGGCATGGGCTGCGCTGGCGCTGCTGGCGGGGCTGAGCTCGGCGGTACCGGAGCCGGTGTACCACAACCAGTTCGCCATTCACGTGCCAGACGGAGAGCACCATGTAGATGATATAGCGGCGCGGCACGGCTTCCTCAACCACGGACAGGTGAGATAGGACACATAGACAGTGTTAAAATACCTATACAATACAGTGTTTTACTGTGTTTCAGGCATTTATTTAAACTGGTGAATCTAGGCATCTATACGAACTATTGCTATGGGTCATCAGCTAATCACAAAAAAACAGCTGCTCCATAGAAAAGCCTACCTAGGCAAAATTGATTGAACAGCTGATTTTTATCTTGGTTTCACAGATGGTCCCACAGTAAAAGAAGTTCGTAAAGATGCCTAGATTGACCATTTTAAATAAATGCCTGCTTGCTACACTGTACTTTTTTAAGCTTTCACCGATCCGACCGTCCCGATCTACCAAACAGACCCGACTGATCCCTCAGCCTTAACTGAAACTACTGGACCAATACACCCAACTCTCTTGATTTATTCCATAGTACTTCCCTGTTTGTCAGTTAATGCCATAATAGGTCAGTGAGGGCGTTCGCTAGCGCTACCATTGGGAATCAAAGTTAGGCTAATAAAATGAAACATAACCAATGTAAATAATAAAGATAATTTTTAGGCAGTATTTGTAAACCAACTATACTCATATCAGTTCTCTTATACGTTTCTGAACATAAATTTGTATCAGCTTTCAAACTTTTCCATTTACATCATAGAAGTATTTACTGAGTGGTACCGTGTTGCAATATTACGAGATAGTTTGAAAGCAACTCACGCAGCCGTAGCTTCACGGCGTCGTAGCAAAGTGAATAACCATGCGGTGTGACTACGGTTTGCTACGGCGTAGCACCTCGTAGCTTCCCGTAATTTTCTGCGTCGAGCGTTTGACTTTACATACATACATACATTTATCACGCTTATATCCCTTGCGGGGTAGGCATATCGGCTAATCGGCTGTTAAAAAATCGAATATAAATTTTATTGTTACTAGTATTACTCTATATTAAAATTAAAAAGCAAAATGTTTGTGTTTTATACTCGTTATTATGTTTATCTAGTCTACATGTGTGGACTGTTTGAATAATGCTTCTAATAACAAAAGCTGTAAACACATAAAACAAACAATATTATAAAAAAGAATTTACAGAATTGAGTATGCAAATATCATCTAATTCGTCCTATACACTCCCCTTATTGACATTCCTAATAGACCCCACAACCTTACTAAGGGCGACCATTGCCTTTAGCCACAGTATGTAAAATAGGCAGTAACGAAATAGACGTGTTTCGGGGTATTCTACTGTCAAATTAAGCATAAAGTTTGCCAATGTCTTAATAGTCTTTTTAAGGACACTTTGAAACTTATAAACACACAAAGATAAATAAATATCTTTTATCACTAGCATGCTCAAGCTTAACTTAACAAGCTTACTTTTTACAGGAAAACACATTATTTCCTTTTAGTCATATTTGATGCAAATTATTTGAGTCCTTACTTTGGCGCGGTGGCCCTGACTGCCACTGGACAAAAATCGGTTAGATGCCGTGTATCTGGGTCGTACGTATGTCTGTGTGAGAGAGATTCTGAGCATTTCTATGAAGATTAACTACTGCTTTACCCTAAACATAATGTACTGTGCCCTTACTCGGCTCTGCACAGTCTTTTATTAACTCCATGTGTTCATCAGACCTTATTCAGCCCACACGAAATCAGGCCAATAAAGTATAATTAGGCGCAATTAGGCATTAATTTAGTTGAAAGTTGCCCGCCCGGTCTGCGGCTTGCGGTGAGGTGTATAGCGCAAATGAAATATCAACTAAATTGTGCTGCAAAAGGTACGTGAAGCAAGAACGGTAAAGTGAGAGTCAATCCTCTCGAGGGTAGCCAGTCCATGTCAAGCTGGGCTAAGTTTATAGTGCGTTTCATCTTATAGGTCCTATGGCGTCATGTTGGTAGCATTGGGAATTTGCATGTAATTTTATTTCCGCCGTATAAAATTAAATACAAATTTCCAAACATGACGCCATAGGAACTATAAGATGAAAAGCACTCTACATTCATTCAGACGTATCCAGCAATGTCTTAGGTAAATCCTGTCAAGTAATTGAAAGAACAGTAAAGAGGTTCTAATTTTGCTCAGTTAGGACACTTTATTGCTCACTTTACAAACACAGGGCCGTATGTTTCACGGCATTTTGTTGATTGACTATTTTTGTAGGCCTGTAGTGTGGTGTTATCACATTAAACAGCGGAGAAAGAAGAAATTCTCGTCCCACTCAAAAAATGAAGTACTAAACTTTACAAAGACCGATACTGAACACTCCTGGATAAAATCAAAATTAATGATATCAACAGCCATAACACCGCTGCTGTATGTACCCACTTGAATATAATAATGGGTACACTAGCATTAAGGTAAGAAAAAAAATATATCCCTGGACGAGACACACAGCGCCATCTAGCCCCAAACTAAGCAAAGCTTGTACTATGGGAACTAGACAACTGATATAATACTTATATACTTTTTTCTTTTTTTAAATAAATACAAATTATACATAGAAAACACCCAGACTAAACACAAATATTTGAAAATTGACTTTACAAATATTTGTGTCGTTGGGAATCGAACCCACGACCCTCGGAGGCAGGGGTACTATCCACTACGCCAACGGGACAGTCCCATCTCTCTCTCTCTCTCTCTTCGTGTGGGAAACCGAGTCGTTCAACAACCCGATGAACCCTGGTGTCAGTTTGATTCTATTGTGGAGAAAATACTATTATATTGTAACACTTAGTAATTTTGTGACAAATTTACGCCCTCATCATTTCCCATGAAGATTTTTTGAAGGACTTGCTCTGCATCTCACGTTTAAGTAGATTGAAGTGCAGTTTCTCGTTCGTATGGCGTTACGTTTCGCCTGAACGTTAACTTAATTTATTCAAAGTAGTCATTAATTTAGTTGTAACCAAAACTGGCCGTGGCTTGGCCTGCGGGCTGCGGTGATTCTCAAAATTAATGTTATTGAACTGCGTCGGTTTTGTTCGAATTTTCTACCCTTTGAGTTTTAATTGAGTGTCGGTTATATCAACGCCATTGTTTAATTATGTTGTTTTATAAACCGCAGTGTGTGCTTGTCAAAGCGCTTCGTTTATTGTGAGTGACATCTATTTAGGCACATTATTTTGTAGTGTTCCATAATATATTATTAGGTACCGTTTTATAATTACGATAATAAAATTTGGTTACGCAGAAAGATATGCCAAAAACGTGTTCTCTTTATATCATTGATATAACTCTGATTATAGTAGATATACATTATTAAACATATCACGCCAATATCCCCTGGGGGATAGGCAGAGTGAAGGTATGTATATTCTCCCCTAGCAGGTAGAAAATTGCAAATAATAGTAGACTTTTAACCGTTACTTAGTAAAACTATACCACAGTATAATTAATCGTACACTATATGGGAGACCGGGGCAAAACCGTATATTTAACGGAAAACTTATGTAGCTCAGCCAATAATTAACATTGGATGACCATTTGGTAACCTTTATTAAAGCATATAACCTGGTACACATTGCACTGGTCATTAACTATTAAAATCAATAAGGAAAGTAAACAATCAGTCTCAAACAAAAAGTCATAAATTTCCGGTTTTACCCCGGGGGTGGACAAAACCGTATACCTCCGAATCCTTTGCTGGTAGCTGCCACCAGATTACCAGATGATCTAAATTTATTCACCCGGTCTTGCAGCATCGATTTCGGTATGATATAACTTTGTGTGGATTTTAAATACCGGAATTCACCACCAACCACACTTTCAATAGCATTTCGCATTTTTTCTTTGAAAATGTATACAAATCAACCTGGCCGGTTTTACCCCATACGGTTTTGCCCCAGGTCCCAGTACACATACATTGAAGCTTCACTACATACACAAGTTTGATTTGCCGGCATAAACACTATGGTTATACAGTAAATACACACAGAAATACGTAACCAATTTGGTACTTGCCTACTACTCACTTATTTTATACAGTGAACGCATTTGTAAACGCAAAAATTAGATCAGAGCACCTTCAAATCATTTTTTTTCGATAACTCATTAACGCGTGGGCATGCACCAAGAAGTGTTTGTTGACGGATTGATCCTATTTGGTAGCTGCTTACAAATGACGCGCGCTCGCGAAATTCAAAACGAATTCGGAGATAACAGTGGTATACGGTTTTACCCGGGTATACGGTTTTGTACGGGTCTCCCCTACTAGTAGCTTTCTTGCTTCTAGCGCTTCTGTGAAACAAAGTGAAACTATTATATTTCCAACGAACCCCATTTGCCGTCTCTAAGAAACAGAACTTGAAAATTATCTTTTTAGAAAAACGTTCCAATCAATCATCAAAAGATTCTAGGATCTAACTAATCTGCCAACGACAGATTGTCATCAAAAGAAAGAACAAGCCTTAAATAAGCATTAATCTAGATACCACGCTACCGCCTACACTACCACCTAAAATTCTTAAATATTGCTGCCTTTTTTAGTCTAATACCTACGCTTAGAATAGGATAGCAGGTGATCTTGGCTAAAATTGACTATAATTTAACGCGGTATCTTTTTAATCGCCATTTCATCAGATTAATGCGTAAAATCATAGAATATTTATTCTAATTAAGAATACCAATAAAGTTTTTTTAGGTACCCATTTTTCTAAGCGTGTTTTTATCTAAAAAAGACAGAATCTGTAGAATCAAGAGTATTATCCACCTAATTAAAATTGTTAAGCCGAATCAGCCTTTCGCTGAATTGACCTAATATTTGATCTCTTGGAACTTTCCAACCCGTCAGCTGAATTCCGAGTGACACAAAAGATTCCAAAAATCTGCATAACTTAGGCACTCCTGACTTTAATAAACGTCAGGGCAGTCTCCTCTCTTCGTGCTAAATTGAAAATGTCACTGCGAACCTTTCAACTTTTAGACAGAAACAAGTTTTGCAGAAAAATTTAGTGTAGCGCTCTCTAATTATTTTTGATATTCTGTGCCGAAAATAAGTATGTAGTATGTCTTGTGTTCTGTTTCTTAAATTTAGAATTCACTATAGTTTGAATTTATTCGCCGTGGAATGCCGGGTTGGAATAGCATCACCCCATTTCTTTCCCGTGGGTTTCGTAAGAGGTGAATAGCGACTTCAGGGTTCCCTATGTATTACAATTTCAGGCTAACAATCTGTTGTCATTTATTTTACCAAAGCTGGCCTTTCTCTGAAGTTTTTTTCAGACGTTGCGAACGTATTTTTTACGGTCGTTAACGCTTTGCCTACCCCGCAAAAGATAAAAGCGTGATGTAAATGTATGTATGGACTGAATTATTGATTGTTATTTCTTTTGCAAAGCACGTTACTTATACCACCACTTATAATGTAGTTATTGGAAAAATACCCGTCACAATAA
The DNA here is from genome assembly GCA_024500475.1 of Phthorimaea operculella. Taxonomy (NCBI): domain Eukaryota; kingdom Metazoa; phylum Arthropoda; class Insecta; order Lepidoptera; family Gelechiidae; genus Phthorimaea; species Phthorimaea operculella. The sequence goes on along the minus strand of JANFCV010000002.1, from coordinate 2,967,789 downwards.
TACGTAGTAAGCTATAATTTACTTGCCTTACTTTTCTACGGAACTCGATAATAATTAGCTTCACACAAAACGCACTGCCCAGCGATCTATATTTCTGTAACTTACACTGCCGCATCGCTTGTGTATCTCTAATGGATTCGCTTCAATAAACCGGCAATGTATTTCATTATCAATTCTCCCTTAGCGTGAAATTTGTGAATAGTCCAAGCCGAGCCTATGTTTCCTACGAAACAAAAACTACTTTTAAAAACTCGTTAGTGGGAAGTTTTGAAGGAATAAGAATAAGCGGGCGATAAATTACGTCTTTTACCCTCTTTTAAGCACTTTCGCTGAGTAAAATCAGTTTTTGCAACGATGCTTTAGCATGCGATGCCCAATAAAAAATACATCAATGTTTTTGAGTTTTTGGATATGTTTTTGTGTAGGTATTTCTGTTTTTGTCCTTGTTACCGCGATACAAGAAATCGAGGCTATGCGTGTACCGTGAAAAAAAATTATATCTCTGAGTGCTATTGAATGCTTTATTTTGTACATGAATCTTCTCATTTTAATCTTGGTAATTTTCCCGCGGCATTTAAATATAACACGACTATTCTCAAAGGTATTACTAGCAAAATGCTAGCTTTGAGTTTATTAGAGCTAAGTAATAAGTAATCTTGTTGTCTGAGCTGTAGACATAATCTTTCCAACCTGTTGTTTTAAACTGCAAAAATAAATGCCTGCTTCATTGCTGGATGTGATTTGCAGAGAAAGAAAATGGAAAAAGTAGGGTTGATGGAATATTTGCAAGTAAAGAATGGATCAACAGTATACCTCTAGTATACGTAACACATTAACAATATACTTAAAGCTCTCCAGATAGCTACTACCTGGACTGATATACATACAATCATACATATATCACGCCTATATCCCTTGCGGGGTAGGCAGAGTGTAAACGGCTGTTAAAAACGGGCATATAAACCACGTCTGGCAAAGAGTTCATTCTACTTCGGTCGTTCTTTACCACCCACCCATATAGCTACTACCTGGAATAGAACACGTATACCGGGAATAACGGAAAGGGTATAACAAGCCGAAAGGAGGTCAAGGTACTCTTGAAACTGAACAACTTATGGAACATAGGTAGAAATATGAAAAAAAAAAATTTGGACCTCCCATAGTAAATCAATTAGCTGATCGGCGATTTTATATGGGAGGTCCAATTTTTTTTTTCATATTTCGACTCATGTTCCATGGGGAAAGTTGTTCAGTTTCATGAGTATCTTGACCTACTTTCGGCTTGTTATACCCTTTCTGTTACTCCCTGTATAAAAATAAGTAGATAGGTTACGCGGATGAACTTCCCAAGTTCCCGTAAGTAAATAAAACAAACAGGCTATAGTACTTTTATGTTCATTACCTAAGATGGATTACTTCCTAATAAAAATATACATAAAACTGCGCTGCCTCAAATTGCAAAAAGGAGGTAAATCCAATTTAGCCTTTTTATTATTATAGGTACGTCGCAAGACCACATGAGGTTTAGCGTAAAGTTATCATACGTGTGGTGCAAGTCAAAGGAGACGAAGCTGGCAATTCGAGAATATATTGCCTTAATTCGTCCATTCGTAAGTGGACACATTTTTCCTTCTTTTACATCCTTTATCATACTCTTGTACGTCCTACGATGTTCACATATTTGGAATTTTCAAAATCATCTTCAAAAATTAGACGAAATTATAAAAAGTACTTTAGTCGAACTTCTAAACTGCAGGATGGATGAGCTATCTTGGGTGCAGGCGTCACTTCCAATTCGTCATGGAGGCTTAGGCATCAGGCGTACCTCAGACGTTTCGCTGCCGGCCTTTCTATCATCTGCCCATGCTTCGAGCCTTCTGTGCGGAAAAATACTTTACCCCACTCTGGGTACCGCTGAGGTTCTTGGTGCGGCAGATGCCAGAAATATATGGCAGTCTAAATGTTCTGAGGCTCTGCCAGTCTCGCCAAACATCCAAAGGCAGTGGGATGAACCTCTATGTAAAGTAGTCCAGCAGACACTAGTCAGTTCCTCCATAAACTCTGCGGAGCGGGCGCGCCTGCTGGCGGTCTCGGAGAGGGAATCTGGGTTGTGGCTTCAGGCTTACCCATCTTCCCACATCGGCGCCTTATTAGATAGTATCACCCTTTCCCTCGCAGTAAGGCTTCGCCTGGGGGTGAAAACATGCGAGAGCCACCGCTGCTCATGTGGGGAGATGGTGAGTGAGCTAGGCCACCACGGACTATCGTGCCAAAAGAGCGCGGGTCGCATCCCACGTCATTCTTCCCTTAACGACATCATTAGGAGGGCTCTAGTGTCGGCTAATGTTCCAGTTATACTAGAGCCCAGTGGCATTTCACGAGCGGACGGCAAAAGACCAGACGGCATGTCGTTGGTGCCCTGGAAGCTCGGAAAAAGCCTGGTATGGGATGCGACGTGTGTTGACACAATGGCTCCTTCTCACCTTCCTTCTACGTCACTGCAGGCTGGCGCTGCTGCTACCTCGGCAGAGTCTCTGAAAAGAAGGAAGTACTCGTGCCTGGGGGACCTGTATCTGTTCATCCCATTTGCCGTGGAAACGATGGGCTCCTGGGGACCAGCGGCCAAAAGTTTCTGTCGCGACCTTTCCCAGCGCCTCGTGGAAGCAACAGGTGACCGAAGGGCTGGCAGCTTTTTTTCCCAAAGGATAAGCTTGGCTATCCAGAGGGGCAATGCTGCTAGCCTTTTGGGAACCCTGCCGCGCTGCGAGGTGCTGGATGACATTTTTAATTTATAATTTATAGTTTAAATAGGTTTACTGTATATAGTTAGCACGTAAGTTTGTAATTGTACATTAACACAAGTTTAAGTTATATTAAATAAACTCTTGAATCGATTTTCTTACTAACATCTGTCGTCTGTCACTATTGTAGGGGTTAACTTAAATTAGCGCTGTCGCTTTCTGTCACAAAGGATTAGAAAATAACAGGAGATATCTAAGACCTGTCAGGTGTAAATATGTCAATGGGTTCTTCGCCATTTCTAGTTAATTTAGTCGCCATTGTTATAACAAAAGATCTTGATAAATTAAGAAATTCTTACCTTCTCGCAGTCGCGTATATCTTAGACCGTTTATAAGTAAACGCTTCCCGCTAAACGTTGCGTTTGGTAACGTTTGCGTTTCGCGTCACGTCGTCGATGGCTTTCAGCGGGCCTATGCCTCCCCTACGCTTTATAAGTATTCAATAGTGTCTTTAATTGATCAGTAAGTACACATTAAACCATCACATCTCGGTGAAATTAGAACCTGGATTATTTTATCGCGATCGGTTGAAAATTCGATGGCTCTCGGCACGCCCATGCCTCCCCTACTCTTTTAAAGTATTCAATAGTGTCTGAATTGATCAGTAAGTAGGTATACATAAAAACAAACAGATCTTGGTGAAATAAGACCCTGATTATTTTTTCGCGATGGTTTAAAAATTTCTCCGCATTTCGCCTGTTCCTTAGGCCATTTATAAGTAAACGTTTCCCGCTAAACGTTGCGTTTGGTAACGTTTGCGTTTCGCGTCACGTCGTCGATGGCTCTCGACGGGCCCATGCCTCCCCTACGCTTTATAAGTATTCAATAGTGTGTGCAAATTGTTCACTCCCCATTCTCATTTATTTCTCTATCTTTGGTGTGTGCTTTTGGGCTGGAGATGTTTTATACCGTGTCTTATGTTTGTCAAATTATACATAAGATAATGTAAGAAAAATAAGGTTGTGAATAGCACTTAGGTAAAAGCGGAGGGGTTTAAAGTTTCGAACAGTTAGAAAGAATATCACAGATTTAACGCGGCTAAACACTACTTTACTCAATTATATATTTCCTCTTGAAATCTGTATACAGACTAAGCATGATTTTGTGCTTGTTATTTGTTTGAGTGTTTGTTACTTGTCGTCTGATCTCACTTAGCCGATGTAATAGATGTCTTGCTCGAGTCGAATCTTTTTCATACCTTCTTTTTTGCTCTAAAGGCTAAAAGGTAGTCAAATACTCTACGCACAGTGTGTTACATGTGTCTCGAAGCCGGACACCATGTTTTATTTCCTTCTTTTAAATTTTCCAACTACACTGTGGTCAGAAATGACGCCACAGTCATCTGATTGAGTGGCAGAATCAGACCGGCACTGCCGATGGCGCGGCTTACCGCGTAGAGACGGACCACCCGCCTGTACAGAGGAAGTCGCCTCTATATATACCGACGGCCGGAAAAACTTCGATACCGCGTTTCAGGACTCTGGATTTGTATGGGGTTTGTTTATTCGTTAGTCTCAAACATCCAAAAAAAGTTAGACAGTGTTTAAGTCGTGTGATGCCGACTTAGAATAGCATTACCCCAATTCTACCCGTGGGTGACGTAAAAAGCGACTAGGGGATACTCATCCAGGGAATGGGCGGCAGCGTTCCCTGTCAATGCACCATCATGCACCGCGCTCGCCAATCCGCCTGCCAAGCGTGGTGAGTATGACAATATCCCCCGAAAGGAGGAGGCCCATGTCCAGCAGTGGACTGTTGTGGCTGTTATGGTAAGTCAAATAACGTCAAATCGTGTGGAAAAATAATTTAACATCATCATATAAATGCACGGCTAACTTTTTCGTAATGATAGCTAAAATGTTTTTTTTTTTTTAAATCTTGAAACATTAATTCCCATCTGTAACCAACGCCAGCTAAATCTGAATAAACCCGGCGTGGCACGTGCAAACTACGTTCGCAAACACCCTTGAGGCCTCCATTGTAGAGAGAGTGTCGCCAAACACTCCTCGCGAGTCAACCGGCAGCTGTTTGACTTGTTCCAGAATAGACCTGCAAGTGCTCTTATCCTGTTGTTGTAGGCAGCTTATGGTGTGCCCGTGTGTGTAGAGATGGAGTGTGCGTATGTGTGTGTGGCTGAAGTGGTGACGGCAATAGGTAAAGAAAACAATTATAGTGCGTTTAGGGATTGTTAAAAAGGTTTATCGGATCGTTGAACCACTAGGTGTGCACTCGGAGAAAGAAAGAATATAAAAAGATGGTATTCGAAGACTCGTAGAGTGTAGTTGGTTGTGAGAGTGGAAAGTTTGTGGATTCTGTTTTTCAGTTATTGGCCTTGACTTTACACCGACCTATAAAATGTGTTCTTTGTAATAAGTAAACTAAAAACGACATAAAAATTGATCGTTTGGTTCTTCTTCTTATAAGTTACTATCCTGTGACGATACTTTTACCATCATGCGACGTTTCGCAGACAGACAAAAACGTAGGTACCAACACTACCATCGCCTTTTCTCCTATTCTATATGCCTTCTTGTAGGCAAATAGAAAGCCTCCCACATCCACCTGGTTAAACTTAATTGTCAGTCAAGTGTTTGCCTGACGTATTCGACTGCCTCGGTAGGCTTGACGATGTTGTTTTTGCTCTGGCAAATAGTGTGCTAGTACCTTCAATATGTTCGGCTGTTTTTGCACTCGTCGAAGAATAATAATGTTTCTTTCGGGAAGGGTTTGAGGCATATGGGTTAAGCTTTGCTTTCCAAACTGATGTATGAATTTGTGTCTACTGTTTGTCAGAAAGTGGAACAAGATTTAAAAATAAAGGCAGTTTTACGTGATTAGCAAACGGTATCCCTTTCGTAGGCATAATTTTTTTTCCACTAATATGTTTTAGCATAACATGTTTCGCATAATTTTTTTTCGCCTACCATTGCTTTGACATAATAGTTTCTTGCCATAATATTTATCTTGGCATAATCATATTTTAGACTATGGTATTTTATACTAACAATATTTTGGCATAATTGCTTTTGTAATAATTTTTTTTGGACTAATATAATATATTTTTTATTAAGTTCAAATGGCAGGAAATGTAAGTCAGTTTAGTATTTTTTAAGATATATTAGGTTAAATTAGGTCAGTTTAGGTTAGGTTAGGTTATTTTTATGCAATTTAGGGGTTCTTCTAATGCATCAGATTTTTATGCCTATTTTGATTATGGATATGACAATTTATGGTTTTGTATTTTAGGCCTATGAACTATTATGGCAATATTTTTTGTGCGTAAAGAAATTATGCCTAAACTGTTATGCGTACATGAATTATGCGTAAGTATTATTAGTTTAAATTACAGTGTGCCAAAATATATTATGCCAATTATTTTTATGCAAATGGATAGAGAACCTTAGCAAACTACATAAAAAGTGCAGACAAAGCGGAACCAAAGCAAATAATAAAGTTCGCTCCGCACGCTATCAAAACAAAAAGTATATCCAAACAAATTCAATATACCTAACTGTATTTATTTCATAAATAAATGTTTGCCAACAAGTTTACCTACATAGCGAACATCAAAGAAAAAATTGCGAAGTGGTGGCCATTGTTTTTCGTGCCCTCAAGCTTTGTTTTCTCATTTGGACATTAATAAAATGTTGTTTCTTTGAATTGCTTTATTTGGAGGGCCAATAAAATCAATTACTCTCGCATTATGGGCAGTTTTTTGTGATTTTTTGCGAGAAATTTCGAAGTGGACGAAGTTTTGTTTTGTAACGACTTGTTAGAGCCAACTGGCGGGAGGAAAATGCTATTGTGCGATATAAATTGGATAATACTGTATCTCGCAATACATTTTCTCTGTTATTAGATTGTGCCGGGCGTGACGGAGTCGTCGTACGCTTATCCGAGAGCTGCTTCAAAGATATTCTGTGGTACAAAATGTTTATGTGCTTAGGTAATGGTAGCAAGGAACGCATTGATCTACTAATTTAAGATATCAATTATACAGGGAGTAATAAAAAGGGTATCACAAGCCGAAAGGGGGTCAAGGTACTCATGAAATTGAACAAAGTTCCTCATGGAATAATTATAATATTATGAAAAATAAATGGACTAATTATGAAAAATAAATGGACTTCCTAAACAATATCGTCGATCAGCCGATTGAGAATCTCAATCAACTATGAGAGATCATTTATTTTTTGTATTTTTTGACCTATGTTTAAAGGGGAAAGTTGTTCACTTTCATGAGTACCTTGACCTCCTTTTGACCTGTTATACCTTTTTTGTTACTACATGTGTATTAGCGCACCTTATACAGAAAGAATATAACATTTCATAACCTCTTACATAAAATCCATGCACGCATCTGGCATATTTGCTGCTTATTACGAGCACAAAGAATCTCAGCACTGTATTCGTGTCTACCCCGGCACCGTTGACACATGCCTGTAGGTATTATGTAATGTTCAGGCCAAGGATGGGAAATTCGATAAATATAGGAATAGCGATATATTGAGTAGTTGTACATATCGATAGTATTAGAATTTTTATTTATTCTCGAAAATGAAAAGTCACGGCCGAAGCTAAATAATTTTTCTATTTTTCTTATTTTCATATCGATAGTATCGAAAAGTATCTATATGGTACCTATCGAAATCAGATAGCGAACAATTTCATAAAAGTGTATAAAATTATGTTACTGGTAACACTGGAAGTGTTGTGTCCAATAGCTACGGCTAGCGCGTTGTCGTAGAGTTTTAAGTATTTGATAAACGATTTCCTTTCCTTATTTTTAATTATATATTAAGTTTTTAAAAACATCGACAATATAATATCAATTTATCGGAGTCCTAGATCGAAATATCGATGTTGACTAAACTCGATATAATTATATCGATAATTTGATAAACCTTGCATCCCTAGTTCAGTCTGGTGTTGCCGCATTTTTCACAGCCAGGTTTGAGTGAGACGCCGCGCGCACCTGGCAACTGCCTTCACGAAGGCATATTACATTATGCCTGCGAAAGTCCGGACGCCTTGTCACGGCAGCTTTGCAAACTATGATAACAAAGAGAAATATGATTACATGGGTGTTCTCTTCTGTCTATTTTTATTTAATAGTTTCAGGTTGCCAGATTCTTCAATTTACATGATGTTTTGCTTTGTACAGCATAGTGACTGACTGATTTACGCGTCTATATGATAAGGTAACTTAACTTAGGTAGCTTCTTAACTATGATATCAGAAGTCGAAGATTCGATTTTTATGCCGGGGTTTCCATTTAATGGAAAATATGTGCTGATTTACGTTTGCTGGATGAGGAATGCCAGTATATTTTTTGGTTTCTGGGTGAGCAAATTTCATCTTCGGCTTTCTTTACTTAATCTGGCCTCCAGATCTGGCATACACTACATACCTTTATAATCAAGGGCAAAACCCACTAATTGAAAAAATGCAGCCACTAGTAACCCTGGAAAATTGATTCTACCTATAGTGGTCTATCAATAGAGCTCACGTCGAAGATTACCTTCCCCACCAAATCCGATTGCTTCACCAGCTGTAAGCCACAAAACCACTAAACCTATGTCCATTATAAAGCACATAGACGGAACAATGCAATCTATGGGTTTAGCGGTTGGTGACATTAGTGGGTTATTGAAATTAATGTGCATAAAATATCGGTAAATCGGTTCGGTGCGCTCTACCTCTCTATACCTTTACGTACTGGACCGTAAGCGTGTTTTGTGCTCAATAAATCTGATACGAAAAAGCTAGGGCACTATGAAACAATATTTCTTTTCAATCTGTTATTTAGAAATTTATCACGCTAGCAATTAGTAAACTAATATTTATTAAAAGTTGGACAAAATTTGTAGGTAACAGTTTTTGATAATAAATAAGTGCAGGAAGCCTATTTTGCAAACTTGGTTTAGGTGAAATAAAAGTTAAGGCTGTCATACGCTTATGTGCGTTCAGTTAACGCCCCTTAAAAGTCCTGAAGAAATCCTGACTCTAAAAAAACAATCTGGTTATATGCTCTTAGACTTAGAGCAAAGTTTTCACCACTCGTGCCTACATGAATATTTATCTTATTTTCATAAATATTCAACTCATTGTAGGTAGTAATAAAGTCACCATATAAAGGCGTCCTACGCCGGAAGGATATGAACCTTTCCTGTGGCCCTTAATGTGGCAACCCTATGGCATAAAAAATCTTCGTTAAAATATTCGTAAATATTAACGAGCCTCTCACAAAAGTAGATGTTTTTCATTCCCGCAACTCGTTCTCTTGAATAATGATCTTTTCAGAAAGTTATTAATGGCGAAATAACAGACTTATATTTTCCTATAAAAAGAAAATGCTTAATAAGTATTTCGGGATTTTCGAGACTCATAAAATTTATTTATAAGGAGTTTTCCTGGATTTCGACATTGCGGTAAAGAGTTTCAGATTTCAATTTATTACGTAAACGTAACAGATGAAATAAATAAAATCACTTTCAAGTACCTACTTAACCTACCCGCCTAAAAAGGCTATTCCAAACTGGTCTGAAGACCAATAATAGAATATGCTAAGATTTAACATACCTACCTACCTACTTAACACAAGCTTAATATCATGACGGGCAGATCAAGACATAATACACACAACCACTTTAACCAGGGAACGTGTATACACGACAACAGACTAGAGAAATGCTCATAGATTTCGTGTGGGACACACCCAACGAGCAAAGAGTCGTCCAACGATCCGATGAACCCTGGTGTCAGAATTTTTTACCTTAGCATTATTTTACAAGTTTCAGGCCTCTGAAATGGTTGTGTAACCGTCTAATCTAATCTATCTGCATTTTATCCGGGACCATCCTTACCCCAAACCTGTTTGATCAAGCCTGAACAGTTTCTTGGAGTCGGACATTTATTTGCTTTTATTTTGGCACCCATCATTTAGAGGTAACCCCTTTATTTCCGTACCCTTAATTGCACTCCTTTATTAAAATGGACCGGAAAATCTCATATTTCGTCATGATTTGACGTCACTGTTTTCATCAAAACGCCAATGATCACAAAACACTGATTCGAACAAAGCTTCGGGAGCGCTTCACGAATATTAATTTTACCGTTTACTAATAATCGGATTGGCCCGTCGTTGATTGTGCATAGAGCTTGACATCGGTACTGAAATACCGGTATATACCGGTACCGGCATTTGTCGTGTCGAAAACGGTTCTCGTGGGAGGATTTTGTTAAGGTGCTAACTAATTCTCACTTGTACCGTCTTAATGAATACCCCTGCCTCATCTGCCAGTACAATTATTGACATCATAAGTTAGTTAATAAATCACTCAGCTCGTGGATAGGAAAAATTACGAACGGAAAACGACGCGCAAGTGACTTGTGTCGATATCGCGGCACTTTTATTTGAAGTAAATCGTCGGATGCTCAATATACCGCACATCAAGATACAAACAGATTGGTATTTCTTTATAGATTGAGAATTTACAGGCGAACTTTTTTTATCGACATCGTTGGACTGGACAATTGTTTAGGCATGAACCTTTTGTTGCTATGCAGAATTTACCGGTACCCGTTCTCGAAAACCGGTCTGTCCCACCCTTGTTTCATTTAGGGGCTAAACGTCAAAACAATCGGAGACCTTTGTGTACGATTGGCAGTTGGAAATCAATCAGTTGCGAGCGGAACTTGGTAATTGAATCGGCCCTTTTGCCCAGGGGTCGCTGTTTGCTCCGTGTTACGTCCATCATCATATTGTATGGCAAATATCCATGCTTGGATCATATGACGGTATCAAGATTTTTCGGCAAATTGTCTGCATCAGATGCAACAGAAATGCTATGTTATCTACATGCGTAAAAGACTTAAATGAGTGGTTTTTTCCTGATTTATCCATAAAGCAGCAACAGCACTGCAAAGACATAAAGTTTAGATATTCCTACACCAGTTTCTACTGCTTTTTCAACTTTTTTACTTACAATCAACAAAATTCAAACACATAACGATATTTTTCTTTATATTACAGGTACGTAAATGCGAACCAGATATTCAGACTACAAGACACTACTGGGCAATATGCTTCCGGTAAGAAAATTTTCTAATTGCCGCTTGCATTACAAGATGAATGCTATTCTATGGTTTAAAAAGGGCGTGTTTGTTTTTACTTGGTAAGTGTTAATATTAAGTAAAATTTAGACTCGGAAGCCTTAAAGATCAACTTTTAATCATTCCTATTTTCAAGTTATAAATGTTATTCATCCTCTTTTAAAGGCGATTTAAAATAGTCGTACGATCAGTATTTAATTAGGAAGTTGTAAACTCCGCCTTGCCTCGCGTCAACTCGCGTGTAGGCGGCCTTAAGTAGTCAGGTAAGTGTTGGGATACTTGCCTAACTAGGACGTCGTATGTTGCCTAGGAAAGTTTTACCCTATTACGTTGTGATGCTTAGGTAGATAGAGATGAAACGTTTACTGCATAAAATTACGCAACGTAACTATTCACACAACATATAATAACATGATAGTGACGTGATAAGTATCGTAGATTCATACATAGCATCGTTTTAAAAAGTAGTTTCTTTGACTAGTATGCAAGTAGAAAATTAACAGTTAAGGAACCGCGGATAATGCCTGATACCTTAAATGGTTAAAAAATGGTTTGCAAGCGACAAACTCACAAGAAATGCTGTCGAAAATCATTTGGATATTGCACAGCCAAAAAGATTGACCTGAGAAAATAAAAATCACCACAGCATTTGCCTGCCCTAATCCCAAATCGGTTGTGGTCGGCGCAACATGTTTTGAAAGAGGAAGACATCATGTAGCAAAAAGATTTGGCAATGTTTAGGTAATGACCGGCCGCTACCTGACTGACCCTCATGTGGCTGACAGACATTCAGCCAAGGTCAAAAACTCTACGTCGCCTTCTACGAAATACCCTGAGTGGACTAGAGATGGCGGTATTCTTAGCTGCTTGCTACCTCACGACAAAAAAAGCACTACAATAAGACTACATTGCGTTCTTTGACCTGGGTAAATTTTAAATTTGAAAATATATAAACGAGTATAACAGAACAGGGCACTGAAGAAAAAAATATTGCCGGATAAACTCGTTCGCCTAACAGTAGTCGTTTGAACTGGAATTCCTGGACCAACTGCCAGTGCACTGCCGAAAAGCAATCAAGTTAATAATCAAATAACTCTTCCCGTGCGTGCACCCACAGCACATAGGCGAGAAACACACGCAACGTCCGTTTGTGCGTTTTTTTTGCACTGCGACAATACGAATTTCGACCTTATCCTCGTAAAAATGTGTTTTATGTTAATTGTTTGACAAATGCTTCCGTCAACGCAGCGTTGAGCTCTATTTTTGCACTAACGGATGCGTCTGTCAAACGTTTCACATAAAACGTATTTATTTGCAAGAATATAAGGTGGAAAATCGTATTTATCAAACGCAACGGACAGCGCTGCGCAAAAATAACGCACCAACGTACGTTATGTGTGTACGAGTATAGCGCCGTACTGAGCTTGTGTTGCTTGTGTAACTCGTGCTTGCCAAACGTGTATTGTTCATAGGGTTTGAAAGGAAAATGGATTGGTGGAATACAAAGATTCAGGTACTTCGGTGTGTTGCGTTTTTGACAATTTGCTGTGATTTTGCAAGTTTTGGCATTTTGAGACTTGTAACGTTGTAAGTCATTTTTGGTAAGGAGGTTTTCGATTACGTTTGTCGAAATGTATTTAGTTTTACGAGTAACTTCGGTTTTGCAATATGGTACGCATTTTCCCATGGCAAAAGGTAAGGGTTATTATATTATTCAGGGATAATCAGATTCTTCACGTTGAAAGTGTTATCAAAATCGGTCCAATGGATAGTCTTAGCAACAAACTTAGGTAGTTAGTTTCAAAAAATAACTAGCACATACAGTAGATAGATGTAGATAGATAGGTAATTATTTTTGAAAGCTTTCTTTCGTTATTAGTAATAACAACAACAGACAACAAGTAACATGGTTCTTATTAAATGTCTTATTCGACAGATTTTTCCTATTATATCATAAATCTCGGTTACAGGTTGCGAAAACCGAAATATCCGGTAGCTTTTTATCATTCTCCATAATCGGCAGACTGTATCTACGCTTGGAGCTCCATATTGGTACCTACCTACTTATTTATTCAACGTTTACTGTTCGTACATGTTACGTATGGTACAGTTGGAAAAAGAGTTTGCTAGCCCTAATTGTAGGTGATATTTTTTGTCGTGATACTGAAAACTGAAGATGCGCTGAAGATAAGCAGTAAAATAAATAATACCTTTAAATTGTTGGGTTTTTGTAGTTCATAGCAAACAACGGAAAATAGTCGCAAAATTACAATCATTGAATAGTAAGAATAAAGTCACAATCGCAATGAATACCTATAATTTCCGCAAGGACCTTATTAATAAATGTACTGAAAATATAATCACCTCCTGCGGTTTTCCCTTTCATTCCGTCAACATGGCAACTAGTCTTGGATAATTGTGATAAAGACTTAGTAGCAAGGAAGAGTTGACCTTTGTATTATAAATAGATTCTAGTAACCTTAGGAGGCGCCTCGCGCGCCGTTTCCCTAATTGTACCTTAGGTGTGATTTTCCTGAAACGACGTTCAAATATTTGTCAAAGGGTTCTGTCACTTCAGTTACTAACTTTACAGCCTTTAATGCTATGCCTATCCCGGTAGGTAAAAAGATGTGATGTGCACTTTAGTTGCCAGTGCCACGTGTACCTAAAGGGTATGCTAGTGATTTGCTTAACTTTGTGTTGCTTGACACTTGTACCGCCGATATGAGCCTTATGCGCGCGATATAAGAACGGTCTAAAGTCCAAACAGTGTAACCCAACCTAAGCCTGACTGTACACGATCCGTGTGAACACTCAGCTGTGTGGTATCGGGTATCAAGATATTGGAAACACGCGATCTACCTACACCTACCTATAGATAGACATGTTATTTGGTTATTTGAACATGTTCATCATTGCCTGTTTTTGGTTTCGATACATCTCACGCTGTGTCGAACAGTAGGTAATCGAATGGGGTGAATAATCTCATTATTTTATTTTTAATTTCTATGTCTATTAAGTACGTTAATATTCTCTATTGCCTGTTGAGTGCCTTCTATTAGCTAAGTAATGTACTAATGACAATACCTACAGTTTTCTAAAGATTTTTATCTCCTTATTTACCTACACTTTCAGCATGCGTACACATCAGCGGGACGTAAGCCTACCCCAGGTACCCCAGGGTTCGCCATCCAGTTACTACCAGCCGGCTTTCACAAATTCGTTTAAAAACATGTCAAATAAGATAAATTATTCAGTTTAAATACAAATACTGCGCGCAAATAGAGGATCATTAAGCGATGTGTATCTACAATTTCCATTTCTAATTCCGATCATTGGGGATGATAAAAGCCATTTTGATCCTTATCTGTATGGATTTTAATTACATTTTTCCAGTTATCGCGTGTGGACAATCCGCGGTTCCGTGACTGGATAGTCCCTGGTACAGTCGGAAACATAAAGCGCTATGCAAACCTGAGCGGAACTGCAACGGTACATGGGTACGCGGAACTCAATCGCTTGACGATTTATATCAATCAGAATACCGCGGTGTTGTGTGATGCCGGCTTAGAATAGCATCACCTTATTTCTACCCGTGGGTGTCGTAAAAGGCGACTAAGGGATGAATCTAGGTATTGGGCAGCAGCGTGCCCTGTGAATATCTACAAAACTTGCACGCCAATGCGCCTGCCATTGCGCTAGCCAATACTTACTTTGTGCCTGCCAGTAGTAGAATACCGCGTACCCACGAACCGCGCCGGTTCCGCTCAGGTTTGCATAGGGCTTTAGTGTTTCATTTTTAGAGAACTTGCAAATTGAGCCTGCAGTTTTCACTATCAGTACTGGTGTCTGTATCCAGTGGACTACCCCGGCTCATCAAATTATATAAATATGCCTATTAGAAAAAACTTTAGACAGAGGCCACCTACTAGGTAAGGCACATTAAAGTACCTATTCTTAATATGATATTCAAATTAAATTAATGTTTGTGTAAGGATAAATGGCATTTTGTTGACAACTGTACAGCAAATTAAGGCACGAAGCGATGACTTTTAAAACTTAACTATTTTATTGGTAGAAATTTTCATTTTAATTAAAATATGATTTTACTATTACTTTGTTCAGTAATTATCAATTGAATAAAATATAAGTTAGTGCGCTGAGTTCGTGAAACTTATCGTCCATTATAGTTTGTCAAATATTAAATAATTTACAGAGATATGTATAGTTTTCGACGTAGGACAAAAGTCGAAGATGTAGGTAAGCAAATCACGAGATTAAGATGTGATGGGCGGGCAGGACATTTTGGCCAGGAGCCAGGACGGACGGTGGACCAAAGCAGTCACGGAGTGGTGGCCAAGAGGAACAAAAAGACCAGTGGGCAGACCATCAGCCCGTTGGTCAGATGACATCATCAAATTGACCGGGTCTAAAATGGATTCATATGGGGACAATCGTATGATATCAATGAGTACATTTACATAGGTCAAACAGTCTTTTTTCAAGCAAGACAAGATAAAGAGGTCGAAAGACGGATCGAAAATGCCTGAAAAAGTTAGTAATACTGACAGAAATATATCTCAAACAATTTCAATTCCACGTAAATCGAGCGTTGCTAGTACAGTTTTATTGCTACGGTTTTAGTACTCTGTTTATCAAAACTATCAACTATAATATTGGCTCAAGTTTTACTTTGAAATCGGTTCACAATCACGACACGACAGTAGACTGACATTCAAAGTTTTACAGTTTATAATCACCCGACTGCCTCAGAAGTAGGATTATGTTTTTCGACAGTATGTATGGAAGTATGTTGGTATGTATGCTTGGAGGAAGGCTAGGTATGGAGACGCCATACGAAGAACTTCCCCTCTGTCACGGCCTATGCCCACTTGGGCTTATCTTATTACAAAAACCAGTTGCTGTCAGATCTTTTACTAGAACGAGTCCAGTCGCGCATGTCAAATGAGCTCCGATAAAAAGCCGAATTGTAGAGCTAATAATGCCTTTAAAAATATGTAAAAATACAAATTTACAACAGAACGATATCACTTTTCATCTGAAAGTATTCCTCCAGTACAATATCACTAAATAATATATAAAATTAGCGATTGAAAATTGTACATAAGTGTTGCCAGTAAGTCGTACAAAATGTCTGATGTGGAGTTTTTTTTTAGGTGGATCTACAATAAAATAATTGTATTTTGTTCCTTTTGTTATTATTTTGTGTCGAACAATGGTGTTAATCATAGTATCGTTAATTTACAAATAAAGATTATAATATTCCACCATATAATAGGTAACAATTAACGATCTTAGTTTATTGATGCCTTTAAAAACAGTAAATAGCTTGCTAAGTAAGATTAGAATGTTAGTTTGGGATTGTTCTACTTATTCAATGATGTTCATTTCCAGTCGATATTCAATGAAAAAACGATAATTTTAACTTGAAGTATCGAGCCACACTCAACCCAAGCTAGTGCAGTGACCCAAGTAATACAAAACGTCGATACTTTTTCTATCGCCATAGTTACAAACCTATACTATGTAAAGACGGTCTGTACCGAAAACTATGCAGGCATGATCAGATTATGAAATTGAACAACTTTTACTATGGATTTTGGGAAACCCTGATTTTGTTCGAGTTTCATTGAAAATGAATGTCAGTCTCAGCTGATCGGGTGACATCGGATGTCAGCCGACGTGGCGCAATGGCTAGTCCGACTGCCTGTTCAATTCCTTTCGCTCACAAAGTTGATATTTATTACTTTGTGAATATGTTCCTAGACTGGTCAGGACACTACACAGGCTGAATCACGTGATTGTCCGAGAAGCAAGATGGTTCCGTGCTTTGGAGCCATGTTCAGCCGTCGGTCTCGGTTGCTGTCTATGGTCACTTAGACGGCTGTCGTTACACAACCATTTCAAAGGCCTGCTTCATGCAGTAGGTGGTTGAAAAGCACTGGCACCAGGGTTCATCAGCTCGTTGGACGACTTGGTGTCCTTTAAACTGTTTAAACTTAAGTGCGACATTTTAACTTTAATTACATATATAAAAAGGATTTCGCACTTACCTACTTCTTATTACGTCCAGTCGGTGGTCTTTTATCAGCTGAAGTGCTCAGACAAAACACGAATATTTGAAAATTTACTTTATAAATATTTGTGTCCGGTGGAAATCGAACCCACGAGCCTCGGCGTAGAAGACAGGGGTACTAACCACTACGTCATCGGGATAGTCGAAGTTATTATGTATGACTTGTTGTATAGATGGTTTTTTAGCAAATTCCCTTACATAATATCCTATGATACTTAATTATCAGTAAATAGAAGGTAGGTATTGCATTGATTGTACCTACATAAATGTATTATCTGGTCTATGGGGAAAGAAATTCATATTTTGGTTAATTTATACCTTATGCAATATTTAAAATGATGTTATTGCGCCTATATTTCTATTTACTACAAAATCCTATTCTCAAGAACTAAGTTGCTTTTGAAAATGCAATAATATGACACAATATTGAGTAGACTGATTTAATTAATCGAAAGGTCAAGTATCGATATTGTCGATTCCAACACTAGCTTGATTTGACAGCTTTACCTCTCCCCCCGCAAAAAATGGCAGAAATATTTGTATAGAGTAAAGTAGCTATACCCACTCCCTTCCGGGCCGGAACGGGACGGAAGATGAGTTGCTCGAAGTATGTATGTATATAGGTTGGTATGTATGTGGACAAGAACATTCTATTTCAAGGGCTACAGTTTAAACGGCTTGGCGGATTCTAAAATAATTACGAGTGTAAAGTGTTGCTAGATTCGTCTCAACAGCGCCAGTGACAATAGTTATAATTTCATAAATTAAAAATGGCTGATTTCAAACGCAAAATATAGGTAACTTTGAAATTACCGGAGTTGGGTTTTTGATTTCTAATAATTCTGCTTGTATTCACAAGGCTATCTGATTAATCAAACTCAAAAGACAAGACAAAAGTTAGGTATTCTAATAACAATTGTTGTTTAGAATTTCTAATTTGTTCACTTAGTACCTACTTAACAGAGAAACAGAATTTAATACGTATTCATTAAACTAGGCCACAGCTTACTATTTTCCCTTAGGTACCTTCCTACATTTTAAGTGATTGTAAAGTTTCTATGTCAAATTATATTTATGAGCCGTTGGACGACTTGGTGGCCCACTCGAAAAAAGAACTGGAATCTCTGAGTAACTATGAAGATGGTTGCCATAAACGTCGTATTTCTTGCATTGAAAACGTCTCAGAATCAATTACATTTTTGTATCACATTTAGATTTATTGCGTCCTCGCATTCAATCGAGCAACCCTGACTATGTAACAAGTGACAATCGCGAATCGCTTTTACGTTTCAGAAGGATCACTCGATCCTAATTAAGATTTTCGCGATTGTCACTTGTTACATAGCCAATACAAGGACGATAGGTATGATTCTGAGCCGATTTAAATGCAAGAAATAAGGCGGTCCTGGCAACCAACTTCTTAGTTTCTATGAGTCTCTCTGAGATTCCAGTTAATAAAACTTCAGTAAGCGTCAAAATCGTCGCTAGTACTGAGTGAGCCATCTGTAAAGGCTCCCCGCGCGCCATCTACCTAGTAATGTGTGCCTCTATGCACACTTTTTTTTACCAGGGATTTTAACGTTAGCCTGAAAGATTGCAACATTAAGTACACAGACAGATATACTAAAATAGATAGGTACAAATCCGGCAGTAGCGATACTGGCAATCCGTAACGCACACTTGAGTGCAAACATATCAATGTTGGATATCGTGCATATTCATCAGACGTCCCGATTCCGCCCAATGCAAATAGTAAACACCGATACGGCACTGCGGAAAAAGTACCGGGATTTTCAGCATCGTATGGAAACTGGATGATGTTAGAGATACTGCAAATAGACAGAAACTGCAAATAGATAGATAAATTCCATCTAATCTGACTGATGTGCAGACTAATTTCATAATTATAGAAAAACCACATCCAGTCGCTTATCATTTCATTTTATAAATAAAAAATACATTTATTGAGTAATTAATTAACAATTATGACGTTAATGTTATCTCCGTGATATGATTAACTAGATCAGTGGTACTTAACCGGTGGTCCCTGGAAGCATCTGAAGTGGTCCGTCATGTCAATAAATCAGTGATATGAGTTATGCCGTCTTTCTGACTTAAACTAGCAATTTTAATGTGAAATGTCGAGCTCGCTTCGATCGTAATACGTATTTTGTTACAGTTGTTTCGTGTAACCTCGCTTGCTTTTTACCGTGAACCTTTGGCTAATGGCCCCCGGGACAAAAAGGTTCAGATCCCCTGAACTAGATTAACAATAGTTCAAATATGTACCTAGTTATCTCATGTGAAAATAAAGTCATAGTATCAGAATGTCCGTAATCCATGTCGTTGCACGTAGTCCGTTAACCAGTAACAGTAGCAGTTTAGCCCGGAGTTTCATTACTGCTATAAAAGTAACTGAATCTTTCAGTTCTGTGAGTATCGCATCGCACAAAAAATCCTATGCGGTGAAAATACCGATGTTTTTTCTACCGGCAAAAATTACGCATAGTTGCAGCAGCCGCTGCTGGTTGAGTGTAAGCTCTTGATACCCGGTTTGGTTCTGTGTGTGTGTAGATATGTAGGTAACCTATGTTGAAACCGGTCTTTATCGTCACGACAAAATAGAAATTCAGAAAAAAAGTAGTAGTGTTCAACTAACTATACCTCATGCCTAGGAGATCAAAAGAAAGATATAGGTGGTGCTCTCTGTCGTCATATACAGGGTGATTGGAAATTCGATGCATTCCCTGAAGGTGGTTAGAGGGGGGGCCATTTCCAACATATTCTTCCATGGAACCAGGGGTCGGAAATGATTGGTTACAAAATTATTAGGACTTTTGATTTTTTAAAGAAAATTTCCGGTTTTCAACTTTAAAGTCATGAGCTAGCCAAACCGTTTATGCATAGTTTTTGACATGATCTCATAGTGAATGAATAGGACAATCATTTTAGTTACAAGTTTAGTTAGAAATACTCTTCTTTTAAAATACAGCGCCAAAACAAAAAATATTTTGGTGGAAAGGATTTTCAACATTCATGGTAATCTACTGTAAAAATCACTATGGAATAATCCGTAAAACTTCATAACAGAGTTCTCTGTTTCATTAGCTAACCGAAAGGTACAATAATCTACAATCAAACATGTTTTCATAAAATAATTAGCATTAATGAAAGCGGCGTGCGAAACAAGGCAATTGACTATGGTCGGTCGACTACGCCAAAGTCAGCAAATGCTGTTTAGACAACTTTTCAAGTATTTTCGTGGTCTAATGGGTGGAGCATTCCCCTCAGGAGTCTGTGTTTCAGGTTCGATTCCCGTGAGTTGACCTACAAGAAGGTTGATATTCAATTGTGAATTTTCCCAGTTTGGAAATCACGTTGAACCACCTGATTGTCCGCAAGAAAATATCGTGCTCCGGAGGGCATATTAAACCATCGGCCTCGATTGATGTCTAATAAACGCAGACGGTGGTCGTAACACTACCATAGCAGAGGTCTAATACTTGTAGTAGGTGGTTTAAAAACTCCGACAAAGATTTATCATTTCAGTTTTTTAGGCTGTTTAAATCGTGCGTCATCCTAATCGTGCGAAAATCTGCTACTAATTGTGCTCGTATCACATGTTCTACTAAACTTATTAATTTATGCACACCCTAATAAATTCACACAAACCCTTAACATTTAAAGTGTCGAGTAGTAGAACGTGTAATACGAATGGTTAGACCACTCGTTTTAGATTTCCGTGCACGGATTTGGATTACGACAATTCAGAAATGGAGCTCCTGAGCTTTAAACAGCCTAAAAAACTGAAATGATAAATCTTTGTCGGAGTTTTTAAACCACCTACTACAAGTATTAGACCTCTGCTATGGTAGTGTTACAACCACCGTCTGCGTTTATTAGACATCAATCGAGGCCGATGGTTTAATATGCCCTCCGAGCACGATATTTTCTTACGGACAATCAGGTGGTTCAACGTGAATTTTTAAACCAAACTGGGAAAAATTCACAAAGTGTTGAATATCAACCTTGTAGGTCAACTCACGGAATCGAACCTGGAACCACAGACTCCTGAGGGAATGCTCCATCCATTAGACCACGAAAATACTTGAAAAAGTTGTCTAAACAGCATTTGCTGACTTTGGCGTAGTCGACCGACCATAGTCAATTGCCTTGTTTCGCACGCCGTTTTTTGCATTAATGCTAATTATTTTTATGAAAACATGTTTGATTGTAGATTATTGTACCTTTTTGGTTAGCTAATGCAACAGAGAACTCTGTTATGAAGTTTTTACGGATTATTCCATAGTGATTTTTTACAGTAGATTACCATGAATGTTGAAAAAAATCCCTTTCCACCAAAATATTTTCTTGTTTTGGCGCTGTATTTTAAAAAAGAAGAGTATTTCTAACTAAACTTGTAACTAAAATGATTGTTCTATTCATTCACTATGAGATCATGTCAAAAAACTATGCATAAAACGGTTTGGCTAGCTTTCGCATGACTTTTAAAGTTGAAATCGGGAAATTTTCTTTGAAAAATCAAAAGTCCTAATAATTTTGTAACCAATCATTTCCGACCCCTGGTTCCATGGAAGAATATGTTGGCAATGGCCCCCCCTCTAACCACCTTCAGGGAATGCATCGAATTTCCAATCACCCTGTATATCTACATGGTGACTGAGCGCGCTATTTTTTTCTTTTTTTTTCGATAACGTTGCTCTGGGCAGCTCTTTTATAGGTCAGAATTGTGTACAGAAACTGAATTACGAAATTATTGTATTCTTTACAAGCGCATAATTCATGTCTTTCATTACTCGAAATATCTAATAAGTAGGTACGCACGAACCATCACCCAAACTTCTTTAAACAAATACAAAACATTTGCTACATAATGGGAGGGTAAGAAAGTGTTTCTGAATTTAATTTAACGGCGAAAATGCTTTAGATACAACCTCTTTTTGTTTTAAGGTGCTAAAAAGTAAGTAGGCAGCAGTCTGTTCTTCTTTATTATATTACGAGAAATAAGGGTTTTTTAATATATCACGTTTATGTGTAGCAAAGTTTTGCGGTTTCGTGCATTATATAGATAAAAAAGAAATCTTATCTGTTAAAAACCTAAAGAATGAGGGAAGTAATACCAGTAAACATACATAGTTAAAATGAAGAAGAGTTTACACACGTTTTCTATTTATTATCTCTTTGAATTTCTTCTTATTTTCTAAATGTGATACTATATGCATTGTATCACGATATTTTATGTGGCCGTTAACGCTCTCCCTGCCCCGCAAGTGATATAGGCGTGATATGTGTATCATTATGTGTGTGTAAAAGTTATAAATTCTGGAGTCGGAGGCCAAGACCCTTTCTGTAATGTAAGCCAAGGCTGTAAGTAAATACACAAAACACATATAAGTACTCAAAACGTACATGAAACCTATCATAACGATATCCATTAATGTCTCCACGTCCCTAGATGGCGAAAGAGCGTCGGCAGGAAACAAAGCCATTTCCGCTGCTGACGGTACCGTGAGAGTTGTGTTGTCGCCACCACGCCGCGGCACACGTGAGCTGAATAACGGTCACCTTCATACTTTTACATTACTAGAATACCTACTTTTTTTATATCCTGTTCTGGGACTTATGCGATTCAGCCTGGTGACAGACGGACGGACAGACAGCGAAGTCTCAGTGATAGGATTCCGTTTTCAATTCCCATAATGTAGTACAAAAGCCAGTCGATTTTTATGAGGAATTGCCCAATTCAATATTTTCATTCATGCACCGTGATAGCGCAAGAAATCATACACGGTAATAAATAACTTACATACTATCAATTTAATATAACTTTTAAAGCACTCGCGATTACTTTCACACATAATAAATACTTTAACGAGTCTTATCGCGATATAATAATCGCGATAAGACTCGTTAAAGTAATTATTATGTATCAATTTAATGTTCCTACTTATCTACCTATCTATATATCAGGTCATTATAGAATTTCTACTCGAAATTCAACCTAAATTATTGTAAAATATTTAAAGCGATGCAAATAATTTCCAAGACAATCAACAAAACAAACTGTTGTCTAATGAATGTAATTCACAAATAAATTGTATCAACAACAGAAAATCGCGATTTTTCAGTCTGCAAGGGTCTTTAAGGCATTTCGCCTAAAGCACGTCGATTTACCATACGGAGTGAAATTGACAGCCGCAATGTTTATTGCGGGGGCCCCTCTCCTCCCATCTCCCAGTTTCGTCGAGTCTTTTTGTGGAAAGAAAATTTATCTAATTTCGAACAAAGCGAATTTCGGGCGGTATCGCTATAAGTAATTCTTTACGGGGCCCATGAAAAATTTTCAGCCTCGACGAAATTAAATAATGTTTTCTTTTGCCGTTTCCCGGCTGTCCTAATTTAAAATGGGCTTTGTACAAAGTCAATTTGGTTCGAAATTTTATTTTATAACCAACGATGCGTTCGTGCGTTCATTGGGAAAATTCTTCAAACAATAATCAACAATATTCTATTTTTTACTATAGTATGGCAAATATTTATCAATTTAATTCAATTCAATTAGGCAAATGTTGATAGCAGAAACATTTGTATAAAGCAGAATGAATAACAAATCTAATCGGTTGCTTATCTATGCCGTTATCTGTTAGAAATTATCGTGGACAAAATTAAATAAACATAATTCAGCAATAAAAAATACCGACGAGGATGGGATTCGAACCCACGCGTGCAGAGCACATTGGATTAGCAGTCCAACGCCTTAACCTCTCGGCCACCTCGTCGTGCTAGCAGACGGCGAAATTACAGCATACTTGTTCGTGGTAGAGTCACGTTCTTTACATTACATACTATCTACATAAAAATTATGTTTATAGTCGTCGGGCGTGACGACCTTTGTACTTACTTTGGTTGTTTCTTCGGTCTAGACACCGCTAGCTAGATATTAGTTTTTAAAGTTGTCTGACAATGCATAAGTAGGTACCTACTTACATTCCATTAATATGTAAATATGATACTTTCTTTTTACCTCCTTTTCAGCATTTATTTGTTCAGTTGACGTATCTACATTCTTGTTTCATTTTAGGTAAGTTTATTATTGTACGTTTGAGACAGTTTTTAAATATGTTCCTAACCAAACTTTTCTGGAAGTCGTATAGTTTAGTATAGTTAGTATAGTTTCTGCAACGTCAGCGTCAGTTAGAATAGTAGTATAATAATAGTTACTTTATTGTTCTATCGAACTATCTAAGCGCGCATACAAATTCATTTAATTCTATTCGCACAACAAACTTGCCGTGCCGTATGGTGTCGGCTTAGAATAGCATCACCCTATATCTTCTTTCCCGTCGTAAGAAGCAACTGAGGGATTTGAGTTGATATATATTGCAATTTTAGGCGACAGGCTGACAACCTGTCACTTGGTGATACACAGTCTTCTGAATGGGTCTCAATCTTTGGTCAGAGATGGTGTAAATGGCCGTGTTTTTACAGCCGTTTTCACTCTGCCTACCCCACTAGAGATATAGGCGTGATATAGGTAAGTACGTATGTATGTATTAATTTTACATAGAAAACACTCAAGAGTCAACATAACTATTTGAAAATTTATATCGAACCCACGACCCTCGTGGCAAGAATCCACTACGCCATCGGGCCAACGCCATGATAAGTCTTTGCTTGTTCAGTTGAATTTTATAGACGCGGTTGTTTTCATAAACTCTTTGGAAAACGAATAACGACCATCTGCTGTGCTAATATCAGCCTTATTTATTACACGCCTGCTAAAGAGAGTACGCTTTATTTTTTATTTACACTCTTTTTTATACGTTTCATCTCCTTAAACGATAGTCTTTTCGCTGATCTATGAAGACTCTTTGTTTCCATGGAACGTGTTTTCATTCGATTTACGCGTTTAGTTGATACAAGTAAGTAGAACGTGTTTGATGAAAAAACATGGGGTTTACGGTTTACCTTCATTTTAGGTTTAGTAGGTCGGCTTTGATCTGTTTGTAGAGTGTCTGTGTAATGTTTCGTTTTATGATGCCTTGTACACGATGACACACTTGATGTCTTGCAGTCTGTGGCTCAGTGCCCTATGTGACTGCACCTAGTCTGACTTGTCCATGTCCGTAACAGCACTTGAGACGTGGCTAAATACAGGATGTAAAAAAATCAACTGCAAATATTTTAGGGACTGTACCAGTCCATGAAACTGAGCAACTTTCCCCGAAAACATAGATCGAAATATAAAAAAAAAACTTTTCTTGGGGAAAGTTTTTCAGTTTCATGGGCTGGTTCACCCCTTAAAATATTTGCAGTTGTTTTTTTTACACCTTATACGATATTAAGTATTTCCTAAGCAATACGCGAATTCTCGAAAAATGGCGTAATGCATTGATCCATTTGTCATATTTTATTTGTGTCAAAGTGTAATGCGCCCGCCGTTTTCAACAGCTAATCCTCCTTAAAACAAACGTAGACTTGTTGGTTCCTCAGTCAGATGGTCTCCAATTAACAACATTAAATTCTAAACAAAGTAAAGCGAGTTGCTCTAGCACTGGGTTTCTTAAGAACAACCTGCCTACCCCCAAGTAGTTTAAAGAATAGTGTCGAGCACAATATGCATTTCGTTCGATAAAAAGTAAAGTTTTCCAACTCCAACACTATTCGATTGGGATTTTGCAGTTACAGTTACAATCGAGCAACCCAGTTACAATCTCGTAAATAAAAATAAGAAATTGAAAAACCGGAGCTCGAACCCGGGCTGCATGGGTCAACGCCCCACCGCTCTGCCAAAGTTTAAAAAAAACTTTCTATTAGATGTCGCTAGATTGTCATTTGGAGGCAAGCATCAAGAGATTGAAATTTGGCAAGCATTGATCGGTGCATCGATAGCTCAGTTGACGCATGCAGCCTGGGTTCGAGCACCGGTCGATGCTTGACATTTTTCATTCTTTTATTTTAATTTATCGTGACTTATGTTATGTTATGACGCACTCATGGGGAAGCTTCCGATCAGCAAGTGGACTGCTGCTGCAGGCTTATTGTCTATGCTGATGTGATGGGATGGTGTCTCATTTATCTGTCTGTGGATATTCCTAGATTAATCTGCGTGCGTGCGTTATCGATATTTGGCACATCACTATTTTCTGCTAGTTTCACGGCTTACGAAATACGGGAGTGGGTTGAGGAGTATTCTCTAGAGGCTTACTGTAATTCCTCTTTTAGCTAGGTACCTACACTTCGTCGTAGCAAATTCCGCGACTCAGAAATTGGTAATCTTTTTTCCCGCGGCAGTCCTATTTTACGCGCGTTTTCGGCTGTTTTGGTAAGCGAATATGGTTTTTAGATAGATCATATCACTATGTTCGCATTTCAAATTAGAAGGTATTATTTTTAAACGCGACAAAGACCGAATTATATACTAAATAGACCGCTTGATCTCAGTAACCTTATCAAATCAAATCTCAAAATTTCTTTTGTGTATCATTTTAGAATCATCAAATAATAATAGCAATTATTGGAGAATTTTAATTGCAAAATAAGGCGCTGCTCTGTTTCCAATTATCACTGTTTGATACTTTAGCTGTTGGTTTTGATTGAGTCTTGCACTCCAATTTGTTGTTCCACCAATCAGAGTCCTTGTTTTTTGCCGAACGCACTGCAACTGTGTACAATCGCTTTTATTGGCCTTGTTTTTTCGATGCTGCCATCTCGTTAAAAAGAAAGAGCCAAAAAAACAAGAATCGACACAAAGCATAATTGGAAGTGTCGACGAGCGTACGTACGCAAACAATTCTCTCGTTAGTTTTTGCTCGGAGGCGACAGAGTTCGCGCCCGGAAGCGGATTCGAACAAAATCATCGAACTAAGTCAGAGTGTCTCAAAGTTGGTGCTCCGGGTGCCCCGGTTAGGTATATAAGATAGTAGGCACTGAGAACCCCTCCAAGCCCTGTCTGCCAAAAAACTAACCAGAAGTTTGTGCTTGCAACTTGCAACTCAAGAACAGTTGCCCTTTTTGTGCATTATCTCTTTCCGTCTCATATCTCCGTTTGATACATCCAGTGGCAATCATATACTTTTTAACAATATGAAGGCGACATGTATAAAATTCTTATGGGCAGCAAACTGGCTGTATGAACACGCTACCTGCTGCTACGTGTAGTCAAATATACCTTTGTGATTTTTACAGTAGAAAACAATCAACTCCCATAGTCCACTCTAGATGTTTCGTAAAAGGCTACGCAGAGTTTATAGCTTTGAATGATAATCTACCGAAAGAGGGTTGACGCCAGGCAGGCAGCGAGTTAACTAAACCGAGTGCATATAACCTGAATCTCTTTAAGTCTAGAGTGAATAGGCATCTTCTGGGCAAGCTCGCTCCACCGTAGATCCCATCTCTGCTCTAGGGTAAGATTGGGGTCAAGAGTAAGCCCATCATAGATTAAAAAAAAAAAAAAAACCTTTTGCAACATAGTTTTTGTGTCCCTACAAAACATGTTGCGCTGACCCTCAATTGGAGTAAATGCGAGGAATCTGATTGCTTTTATAGCCGGCAGCTCCAAATATTGAGAACCGCTTGTTAAACCAGCAGGACTGTCAATAGTGGCGCGGTCCGTTTCGCGTGCGTCCACTTACTCACTTACTGTCGTTTTCTACCTCCAATTTGGGGCTGGACACGTGACCGCCGAAGTCCCTTTGCGGCCAGTTTTCAATTGGCGTGTGGAAAATAAGAGTTGGAAACCCTAGGGAGTTTTGAAGGTGATTCTCGCTTTTGAGAGGTAAACGGAGGGGATCCTTTAGTGCGAGTTATTGTAGGGCTATTAGTTGAAAATGCAGGGTTGTTCTTTTGTGCGGACAGTTCGCCGTGTGGTGCCGGCTTAGAATAGCATCACCCCGTGTCGAAAGAAGCTACTAAGGGATTAGAGTTGATGTGTACTGCAATTTTAGGCGACAGGCTGACAACTTGTCCCTTTGGTAAATAATACTTACATAGTCTTTTGAATGACTCTCAAACTTTTGTTAGACGTGGTGTAATAAGCGTTTACGCTCTGTCTACCCCACAAGGATATTTGTATGTTCTTTAATACGCTTAGTTTGCAAGGTAATTAATTTTTTTATTACGAACTTCTTACTTGGACACGTATTGAGAAAAACCTGTCTGGTTTAAATTAGTCCTATCGTATATCCTTGACGAAAGCAAGATAATATTATGCTTAGTGCCATAACCTGGGGGACGCATACGTCCAGCAGTGGACTGCTATAAGTTGATGTGATGTAAATAGAGAAAGCTTAGGTACAAGGATTTGGTTAGGATATTGCAGGCTGAACCACCTACCTGATTGTCCGAAAAGCAAGATGGTTCTGTGCTTCAGATGGGCACGTTAAGCCGTCGGTCCCGGTTGCTGTCTATGATCATTTAGACGGCGGTCGTTACACAACCATGTCAGAGGCCTGCTCCTTGCAGTAAGCGGTTAAAAACTGACACCAGGGTTCATCAGGTCGTTGGACGACTTCGTGTCCCACCGAAGAAGAAGAAGGATTTCGCGTCGAGAAATAAAAGCTTAATACTTTGCTTCAATTAAACTTTCACGTTATAGGGTGAACTCGTGTTGATTTATCAACAGATTGTTGAAATTTGAGTGCAACAAATTAATGATTTAATGGATTTCCCGATTAATTTTCCGCTCGTACCGGAAGGAACTCATTAAAATTCTGAAGAAGTGTTGTAATTATTCACGAGCGGACCCGGGGCACGTTATGTAAGTTTTAATGAAACAAAGTACAGGTCCATTAGTGAAGGTGAGACAGGAATATTCATTTCGTTATTATAGGTCCTAAAGTACCTCGACAGCCGATGTGGCGCAGTGGTTACTACGACTGCCTGCGACGACGCAGAAGGTTCCGGGTTCAATTCTCGGTGGAGCCACTTACAAAGTTGATATTTAACACTTTGTGAATTTGTTCCCAGTCTGGTTAGGACAATGTAGGCTGAACACCTGATAGTCCGAAAAGCAAGATGGTTTCGTGCTTCGGGTGGGAACGTTAAGCCGTCGGTTCCGGTCGCTATCTATGATCATTTAGTTAGACGGCGGTTGTTACACAACCATGTCAGAGGCCTCCTACTTGCAGTAGGGGGTTGAAATACTCTGACACCAGGGTTCATCGGGTCGTTGGACGACTCCGTGTCCCACACGAAGAGAGAGAGCATGTCGCCTAAAATTGAAATACACATGAAACCCTCGACCTCGAGTCCCTTAGTCGCTTTTTACGACACCCACAGTAAAGAAATGGGGTGATGCTATTTTAACAGGCATCACACGGCGTGTTAGTTACCCAGTCTTAGTTTACTCAGTTACATAAAGACCCATTCACACCAGTCACCGTTATTAAATTAAAATTAATTTGAAAATGGGCTGCAAGTAATAATAGGGACAAGCGCGTAGATAGCGCAATAATTACCTATATTTACCTAGATGGCGTGTGAAACGCAATGTATCTATCTATCAATTTTCGTCGGTTTGTTTACAGTGACTAAATGGTGTAATATAAATTACCTACCACAAACCTAACAGCAAGGAAAATTTCAGAGGAGACTCTACGAGTATACAAGACGAAGCCAATAAAGCTCGTCGGTGATTGCTGTAATGTAACGATTTTGAAACTTATTTGCCTTTTGAACTGTTTGAAAAGTTGGTATCTTAGAACAGATAGAGGTAAGATTAATATACACTTCCCATCAGAAAAATCGAGACACTTAGCAAGTTTACGTTTTGTACGAATCACATTATCTGAGATACATGTTTAATTAGGAAAAAATGTCTAACATCGTTCAATAGTGCATATTACGAGGTTTCTAAATCATAATGTCAATATTCGAAAATCAGCTTTTAATTACATAGATTTCATAGTTTGTTTAGCTATGAAAACGAAACTGTTTCGATTTTTTTGATGGGGAGTATAGATACCTATCTACATACTTAAACACTACGAAAATGCAGGAAAATCTGTGTGGCCGAAAACTTGATGAAATGAACATCATAGTAAACAAACATTACCATACCATACGCAGCAAACTTCCTAAATAAACCAGATACAAGAACGTATGTGTAAAACTTGACAAAACACGGCGACACGACAGTCATGCTCGTTTGCAAACTGTGAAAAAGTATGTGGAATTTAATTTGCATAACAAAGTTGAATAAATGGCATGGTAATTTTGGAGCTACGTCAGAGGTGTGACGCGTAGAAAGAAGATTTGTACTGTCTTTTACATACCCATAGCTGAGACGGCCAGTCGCTGCATTCACCGCCGTTTGACAATTATATGGCGATCTATTTCTCACTTGAGTTTACCACCAAATGGGAAAGGGGACGTCGCTGTCATATGGCGGCGAATGCAGCGGGTGGCCGTCTCATTTGTAGGTAACGATTGATTGATTGAGTGGCGATTAGTCTAAAAAAACATCCCAACATTGCGGATATTGGTATATTATAATGTAATTAATTTGATCATATTCGGCTGATTGGCATTTCATTTGTTAGTTCGTTTGTTAGTTCTTCCGTCCAGCGAAGGTGCCATGCTTCTTTGGTCTAGATTTCTTTAAGACCCAGGTTTCTTCAGAACTTTCAGTGCGTGCGCTCCGTCACGAAATTGTCCGAATGACAGCAATGCGCGGACCCGCGCTTAGTTTACTCACTTCATCTGAACTGGTTGATAAAGTAAACTTCGTCAGCAGACCGCTTGCGCGGGGAAACCGCTCGACGCAGGGCACGTCCTCAAAGGTTCCAATACCTATCGAACGCCAGTCTCCCTCCTTACTTTATCCATGTCCTTCTATCGTCGTTATTTACCTACCAGAAATTGGCTGTTGACCAAGTACCACCACATACCTATATGCAAACCCTATTTGCCATCACGTCTATCAATGTCCCACTCAGCATGCACGGCCGACGGTGATTGGCCCCTCATGTGTAGTTCTTCCGTCCAGCGGAGCCAGGCTTCTTTGGTCCAGCTTTCTTTCATACCAGGTTTCTTCAAATCCTTCTAAGTTCTTTACCTACCGCACTCCAGTCTCCCTCCTTACCTTATCCATGTCTTTCTTCTAAAGTAGTTATTTACCTACCAGGCATTTGCTGTTGATCAAGTACCCACATAATGCAAACCCTATTTGCCATCACGTCTATCAATGTCCCACCCAGCATGCACGGCCGAAGGTGATTGGCCCCTCATTTGTTAGTTCTTCCGTCTATCGAAGGGGCCAGGCTTCTGTGGTCCAGCTTTCTTTCAAACCAGGTTTCTTCAAATCCTTCTAAGTTCTTTACCTAACGCGCTACAGTCTCCCTCCTTACCGTATTCATTTCTTTCTTCTCTCGTCATAATTTACCTACCATACATTTGCTGTTGATCAAGTACCCGTCCGTCCCACATAATGTAAATCCTATTTGGCATCACGTCTATCAATGTCCCACTCAGCATGCACGGCCGACGGTGATTGGCCCCTCATTTGCCGCGATTGTGTCCCACGAATACATAATTCCTGAATGTTGTCGCTTGTCGACATTAGCGTAAGCCGTTTAGCCAGTGCCGTAGCTAGGTAAAGGCCCTGGGGCGAAATTAGACTATAGACTAGCTAGGGCACCAAAAATTGCTTATCTTTACACAAAAGTGTACTGGTGTACTTACATTAGCCACTAACTACACAGGCGAGACGTGCGACATCGCGATGCTTAAAACAGTTTCCATATAAAAATAGAAGAGACGCCGTCTACACACGTGAGACGCGATAACGGCTGACGATCACCTGTCTGACAAATGTCATCTTACGACTCGCGTCGCACGTCTCTTCTGTGAAGATAGCTCCTCACAGAGTTGACATAAACAAATTCAGTTGACTAAGAAACCTTAAAAAGGTCCCAGGTGCTGTTTAAAATATAAGACATCTTTTTTCAAATCTTTCTCGTGTCGAAATCTACTAACTCATAGAGGTCCGTGGGCCCCCTTATCCTCGTGGGCCCCGGGATCCGGCCCCAGTTTATCCCTTTTGTAAATACACCACTGCCGTTTAGCTAGTCTGCGGTGGCGATAGCTCGAATCAGGTTTAGCCATCAGCTGTTAAACTCTGGATTCGCTTATTTCGGAGCCAGATCTGTCTGTGTTTGGGTAATTATTGCACTGATAAGTTTCAGTCACGTAGTCACGTCTAGTCTAGTGCAGTTAGGTTTATAGTGACATGTAAGTGGTTAGTTAATATGGATAATATGACGTATTTTATAAGCGCGGTATTTTGTGTTAAGGGTGAATGCTCCCCACCTATAAAACTGATTGAAAGAAATAGACCTGTCTGCATTGAACAATCCATATTATAGACTCGTGTAAAATAACTTACTAGACACTAGAAACTAGAGGTATATATTGCATCAGTGTTACTAGAAACATCAATATTAAGTTTGTGTTTGCGTTTCTAAGTCACAGCTTTAGCTACAAAGGTTTCACTAGAAAAAGGCATTACCTGCTTTGCAAGAATCGGTTTAAAGTTTGACATGCAACATGTATACGACCTATTCCGCTGCTGGAAAACTCCAGCGGAGTCGAAATGGGGCCCGCATGCGGGTATTTTAAACCGAGGTAACTTTGCGGCCCGCAAGTGTCGGCAACCATTAAAAGTAACTTGAACGACGTCGGTCGGCGGCCCGCAGTAGCAGCCGAGCGAGAGTAATCGCCTTTGCTCGCAAACGTGAAAATCGCTATTAAAAGTTTACTTGGATACAAGGTTGGTAACCGAATTGTGAAGTTGTCAACAAACTCTTTCCGAGAACCGGCTAAGTTTAGAAAAACTTCAGAGCATCTGGAATTTGTTATTCTTTGAAGTTGTTCGTAATGAGCTTAAAACAACTTTATGCTGATTTCCAATATTGTTGTTGCGGAGAATTTTACTTAGAAGGGGAGGTATCACGCAGGTGTTGAGCGCAAATAAAACTCGAGGCCGCTCGCTCCCCCGAAGGCGGTTACTAATGCAGATTGCGTTCAGAAGGTCATATCTAAATCACGGGATAGAGCGGGACGTCAGTGCTTTATCTTAACTCAGCACCTGGCCGCGTCCCCCGCCTCCCGACGCGTGAGTTATCACGTCGGTTCTCCTTTTGTTGTTTACGAATGAGTTTTTCACGTTTTCGTCTGCCGCGGGCCGCGAGTTCGACACACCTGCTCCCATTCCCGGTCTCCGGGCGCGCGTTATATTTATTGTACTCATTTTATGTATATTGTGAGCGAATAGTACGCAGTTGGGAACTTATCGTGCCTAATGCCACGCTTATTTTTCTCCGGAACGGGACTTCCTGCGAGATGATGTTTTTATTATAAAGACGTGTCGGGACTGGGGAAATATTTACGTATGTTAAGGAAACGCGTGATGTGATGTACGCGTGGCGTTTTCTTCTGAATGCGCGCGATATTTGCTCGCAGTCAAGGTGTTTGATTGATGAAATTTGCCTGTTGGCGCGTTATTGTGCTCCTGCCACATTATCTTATCCCGCGGAAGATTTTCTTTCTTCACCAAATGTAGCGTGTATATTCGTAATATATTCTCTTGTAATGAGTGTTTATGTATATGTGTTTAGCTACTGGGCGTATTATCATTTCCGTTCCCTTTTCCGAGGCCTAACTTCTCGTAATAAGGCGTAGAAGGATAAGTGCGTATATAAGTTTGCTCATGATATTACTTTTACGAGATTAAGACTCCGGGATACTTACTTATAAAAGGATTGGTAGGATTAGGGAACACACATGAAATCGAAGAAATATACACATTTACGGGTAAAGGGCTTTTAGTTAGTTACAGATAGCCTTTTTTACCTTTAGAAAAAGGTTAGATCGAGATTACCCTAAATAGACGAGCGTACATGAAAAGATTGATGACTACAGAAGAAACGAATGAAGTAGGAATGCAAGGATTGTTGCAATTGGAAGTATATAGGTACTCTCTGCCTATCCCTCCGGAAAAGAGGCGTGATTTATGCATGTATTTTGTATGCCACATAAATAAAAGAAATTATTTTCTCTACGATGTACATATGCCGATAGCCCTAAAATTTGATCATTCGTACTAATCATAAAACTTAACATACACAGCTGAATTTTAGTAGGATAGCCTTTGCAATATAATTATATTTTTGTATGGAATAAAAGGCTTTTCAATATTCAGATTTATTGGGCAAAAGCATTCCTAGAAATAATTCACCATTTTCATAGGTTCCGTATTCAATGAGCAAGCCGAAAAAAGAACTGGTTTTCATTATAAAAATATTTTATAATTTAGGAAAGTACTTAAAACAACAAGTACGATTAGATAATATTCTAGTAAGAGTATTCAACACTTCCGCCAAATACTTGTACCTGGTGAGTTGTAGCGCGGAAAAAGGTCAAGATGGGTCATTTTGTTCTTACTTGTAAGAATGGCAATTGGATCTCTAATGTCCTTTACTTGCTTGGTAACTTGAATATTTGTTTAGTTAGAGTAAAGACTTTCATATACGTTGGTTGTTTTTTTTCACCAAATTTAAAACTACGCCCGTGTCACCCGTCAGCGTGAAGTAAAATACATCAATTCTGGTGCCACCAACAAAAATGCGAATAAGCGTCCCCTACACGACAGAACAATTCGGAAATGGAGGCAAATATGTGCAATTAGAACACAAAAGCTGCTCAGCTGTTCAGCGGTTCATAGCCCATTGTTCAGAGGAGATATTTTTACAATTATACCGGTTATAGCCACACCCGCAATAACACGCCTTTCATACCGGTTATTCGCGCCCGCAATGTTCCCAAAATTGAAATCCATTTGAGTTTTTAATTGAGTTTTGGATTTTCAGTTAACACTAAAAATAATATGGGAAGTTCATATCCATGGGCGCTGAAAAGGTTTTTAATCAATTTCAGTGCTTACGGATCCACTTCAGGAAATTAGATCTTTTCAATCTATGATAACTTTTTC
This sequence comes from Phthorimaea operculella, assembly GCA_024500475.1. Classification (NCBI taxonomy): domain Eukaryota; kingdom Metazoa; phylum Arthropoda; class Insecta; order Lepidoptera; family Gelechiidae; genus Phthorimaea; species Phthorimaea operculella. The sequence continues at coordinate 2,932,766 of JANFCV010000002.1, read as the reverse complement.
AGGGTTGTCAGCTGATGATGAATGAACTGGTAATTTTGTATTACGTGTTTTGTCAGTATGTGCGTTATGATATACATTCTTATAAGAATGTCTGGTCTAATTAAAATTGCTAGTAGACGTTCTAGATGCAGGCAAAGGAGACAGAAAAAATAACTAATTAAAAACGTCATGTTTCCTCCAGACTTAGCCTGGTAATAATCAGTTAAGAAAGTAATATGACCATAGTTTTGGCCTTAAATATTAGGCATAAAGTCTTTTTACCCGACTGCCTCAGAAGGAGGGTTATGTTTTTCGAGAGTATGTATGTATGTGTGTATGTATGTATGTATGTTGCCAAGAAAATTCTTTTTCACGGGCTGCAGCCCAAACGCATAGTTTTTGACATTATGAGGTGTCTTTAGATTTGTCTCAGCAGCGCGAGTGACACTGGCTAGATACAAAAAATTCATAAATTCAAGATGGCGGATTTTTAACGCAAAATACAACTTTGAAACTACCGCAGTCGGGTTTTTGTGTTTTAATACATCAGCTTGTTTTGTACTCGTATTTTAAATCACGAGTACAAAATTGCAAGAAATACCCAGACAGACTTCGCTTCCTGGACATTATCTGGCTACAGCTACATTATTTAATTTAACAGTTCGCAGTGTTGTTTGGTTTCTCGCTTTAGGAGATTGTGCTGCGTTTTGCGGCTGCGTTATCGTTTTCATTTCAGTAAGTGCACTAATAGACGGGGAGATAACTTAGTCAGAAAATGTACGGTTTGACGAGCTACCAACTTTGGGTTGGCTGGAGGAGATTTTTTATAGGAATAAGCTCTCCCTTGTGACTAATTTTAAGTTTTCACCTACTGTATTGTGTGTACGATGAATAATTCATGCACCAGCCTTTACTTTGTCAACTCTTTAACTTCTCATCGAGGCCTTTATCCTGCAGCCACTTCGTTTAGTGCACCAATTGTAAACGCTAATTTCCGAACTGGTCTCTGTTGGGCTCTTTCGTTTCTCGTCAATCCGTTCACCCTTTAACGTAGCTAGCTCCCCAACTATAGCTGCATCGTCGCCCGTGCCCTACAGTTAGTGCTAGCCACTTCGTTTAGTGCACCAATTGTGGACGGTGAATACCGCACTCTGGGCGCTGTTAGGGTCTTTTGTACCTCGTTAAACCGTTCACCCTTTAACGTAGCTAGCTCCCCAACTATAGCTGCATCGTCGCCTGTGCCCTACAGTTAGTGCTAGCCACTTCGTTTAGTGCACCAATTGTGAACGGTGAATACCGCACTCTGGGCGTTGTTAGGCTCTGCTAATGTGTTACAGAAATCGTGTACTAACTACCTGCACAGTTCGGAATAATTATTTCCTACATTTGAAAGAAACTGTTACAAAATACCGCTTTAGATCGTTTCAGATACTTACACCAATTAATAGGGTGTCGTAGTCAAAGTAGAAAGAATATTTATATATCTGTTTTTCAGCAACACATAGTTAATTTTGTTGCTGGTTTGTTTGTAGCTACAGGTAAGGTTACCAAAGGAAATTTAAAACCTTTTATTTTTCTTCAAACTTGCTGTGGTATATTCTATGGATCTTGCAACTTTTTATGGTAAAAGATCTAAGTTGCAAAGCTTGGTTTCTTTACAAGTTTTGTTTATGACGGATAACTATTATTTTCGTATAATTTATGTATTTTTCATAAAAAGCGCTGGTATCTTGGTAGCACTCCCTATAATGCGCAGTGAGCGTGTGTCGCCTCGCGCCTCGCCTGCAACTGGTTTTACTACTGACTACTCCCACACTAATGTCCCCAAACGAAGTGGCGCTAGTTTACTGCCACCACTCCTTTAAGCTTAGATTGTTTTTTTTTTTCATGTAATCGCGTTATTTTCCTTGTAGAACTCTTCATAATGCGCAGAGAGCGTGTGTCGTTTCGCGCCTCGCCTGCAAGTGGTTTTATCACTGACTACTCCCACGCTAATGTTCCCAAACGAAGTGGCGATAGTTGACTGCGACCACTCCTTTATGCTTAGATTGTTTTTTTCATGTAATCGCGTTAGTTTCCTGGCAGCACTCCCTATAATGCGCAGTGAGCGTGTGTCGCCTCGCGCCTCGCCTGCAACTGGTTTTACTACTGACTACTCCCACACTAATGTCCCCAAACGAAGTGGCGATAGTTGACTGCGACCACTCCTTTAAGCTTAGATTGTTTTTTTTTTTTCATGTAATCGCGTTATTTTCCTTGTAGAACTCTTCATAATGCGCAGAGAGCGTGTGTCGTTTCGCGCCTCGCCTGCAAGTGGTTTTATCACTGACTACTCCCACGCTAATGTTCCCAAACGAAGTGGCGATAGTTGACTGCGACCACTCCTTTAAGCTTAGATTGTTTTTTTTTTTCATGTAATCGCGTTAGTTTCCTGGCAGCACTCCTTATAATGCGCAGAGAGCGTGTGTTGTCTCGCGCCTCGCCTGCAAGTGGTTTTATCACTGACTACTCCCACGCTAATGTTCCCAAACGAAGTGGCGATAGTTGACTGCGACCACTCTTTTATGCTTAGATTGTTTTTTTCATGTAATCGCGTTAGTTTCCTGGCAGCACTCCTTATAATGCGCAGAGAGCGTGTGTCGTCTCGCGCCTCGCCTGCCAGTGGTTTTATCACTGACTACTCCCACGCTAATGTTCAACGGCATTAGGCAATTCTCATATTTATGAGCTATTATCATATATGGCTTTTCTAGGGGTTTGTTTGTCGTATGGATGGGCCAACGAGTGGACGAATGACCCTATGAATATTAGTGCCCGAGCCGTTTAAGGGCGGTTTTACCTGCGCACCAACTTTGTCCATATCTTCCCCGTGAGTGTCGTAAGAAGCGACTAAGAGAAAACGGGCCACAGCATTTATAACATACATATCACGCCTATATCCCTTGCTGAGTAGGCAGAGCGTGGGTAAACTAAAAACATGTGTGACAAACTTGAGAGTGATTTAGAAGACTGTGTATCACCGTAAGAGACAAGATGTCAGCCTGCCGCCTAAAATTGCAATACACGTCAACTCTCAAATCCCTTAGTAGCTTCTTACGACAGCTACGGGAAATATATATATGGACTGATGCTATTCTAAGCCTATGAACGCATACATTACGATATGACGTACGTGGTATTATAGGTTATAACGTCATTGCTTCTAGACCATCCTATCCTATCCTGTTAGTCTAACCACATCAATTCTAGCTATTCCAGGATTATAGTGGTGGTTGCTAGTTGGTTTTGAATAAGCGATTGTTCTCCGTACAGACAATCTTCCTAATGGCAATCGGCCGATGCTGTTAGTGTGGATCTTACTGAAATATGAAATAGACAAAAAAATGTAGCATGTATGGGTAGGCCATACGTGCAAAGAAATTTCATGAAAGCCCCATTCCACGAAAAAGACAACTTTGTCCGTTACGTGACATGTATGGGATGCCAGTTTTGCTTAAGGGACAAAGTTACAGGAGTTGTAGAACTTAATGCACTAAGTTACTTTAAATACCGTATTTAAAATACCTATTTAATGTGTCTCACACAGAAGTCGGAAATATAAGAAATCAGGATGTTACGTACAGATATTATCGTGGAATGCCTCAAATGTTGTTCATGTATCCAAGGGCCGAAAGCACAGATTTGATATGGCGATAGACCCGATTAAACGAAAGAACTGTATATTATCTTTTTCGTGTCGAAGATAAAAAATCTAAAAACAAAATGGCTCTGGCTCGGGCCGGACGCATTCTGTTTGGAATTTCAAAATCATAACTTATATTTTTAAATTTAAACTTAGTAAAGACAATATACGAATTCAGGATTATTCTAAAATGATCTTAATACTCTATCTTTAGCTTTGCTCCACGTAAACCTAAATTAGTTTCGCGGGGAAGCTATTACAGGGGCTCTACTCTTCGTAAAAAATTGCCGCAAAAGACTGAAGAGTGAGCAGGAGTAAGCCGAACATTAAGCCCTGGAGATTATCAGGGCGAAGCCCTAAGTCGGACTGTTACGTAGGGATGTGGAAAAAATCGATTTTTATTATCGATTCTTATTTTATCTGGTGGGAAAAGGCATTTTTTGTGACAATCATTTGCTCTAACGTATTAAATATTTGATTTGCACTAATTATTTCTCCGTTTGGGGCTTGTGTAACATCAATACAAATACACGACACCTTATTTCAGGTCTCTTGTAATATTTTGTTTTGACGGCATGATGTTATTTTCCTTCTGTCGCTCGCGCAAACAAATTTAAAAAAGGCATTAATTTTTAAAATCGATATTGTTTTCTTTTGATAAAATCAATTTAAATTTAATCGATCTTTTTTGGCTGACTAGAAAGAATTGATTATTGAAAAATCGATTTTGTTACTACATAAAGTGACATCCCTGGTGTTAGGCTACTAGCGAGCAGGTGGCGGATTACCGCTTAATCGCGGAACCGAGGCGGCGGAACCCCCGCGCGGAACGGAACGCATCCAGCTAAGCCGCCACTTTGTTTCTACACTTTTCACCGCCTCATCAACACATTGATGAACGATCTGTCGTTTGTTACCGCCAAGATAAATGGCGTCCGTTTTTTTGCGGGTTTAAATAAAAGAAATGAGAAAAAGTAGGAAAGAATGCAAAAAGTGTGCTGCATCAGCTGGGAATCGAACTCTAGTTGCCTGCGTAAAACTCTATCTCCGAAGTAGCAAAAATGAGAAATTTTTTGTAAAATATGCAAAAAGTGTTATGAGAAAAAGTAGAAAAGTAGGTAAGAATGCAAAAAGTGTGTTGCATCAGCTGGGAATCGAACTCTAGCTGCCTGCGTGTCATGCGTTCAATTTATCACTGAAGTAGCAAAAATGAGTATGTGTAGTAAAAATATGCAAAAAGTGTCATGCATCGGCCGGGAATCGAACCCGGGCCGCCCGCGTGGCAGGCGAGCATTCTACCACTGAACCACCGATGCTTATGATTAGCTTGTCGAAATAACCATGTGCCACTTACGTCAAGGTCGCACAATGCTCTTATCGCTAGAATATCATCAATGTACGTGTGCGAAAATTACTAATTTTCGCACTATTGCATTTGTTAAAATTAGCGTGATACAGCTGTTTCATGCTTTACTTCGAATTGTACATAGTAACAGCACGGTGTCAGCAATATTATGTTGATTCCATAATAGTAAGTAGGTAATACTAAATGTATCTAGGTATTCTGTAATTATTCCATGCGTATGCAAATATGGCAGCGAGCGATCAACATCATTTATTGCGATAATTCCTATTCCCGGGTTCGTTGATTTAGTGCTATTTCAATTTCATAATTTTGTAGATTCGACGTGCAAAATTATAATATTTGGGAATTTCGGTGTTCTCCAAATTACGCAAGGTTAATTTATAGATAATGGGTAGGTATTAGTAGGTACCTACTCTCATTTTATTTAGCTGAAACAAACAGAGACAGTTTTATTTTTAGGCTGTCACTTGTTCTGTGAAATGGGAGTTTTATTTTCCGTAATATGCATAACACAACGCGTATTACAGAAGGATTGTAGAAAGAACATATCTTTTTATATGCTCGACCGACTACTATGCCGGTTTTAACACTTGTCAGTAGGGTCAAAGAATTTGAACGATAATAAATTACCTGGAAGGTTGAATAAATAAATAAACGTCGAAATAGGCGCAATGTTTATTATTTTGAACGTCTAAGACGTATGTGAAGGTAGGTACGTATGTACCTACCTATAGGAATTAGGAATACAATAGAAACGGAAAACAGACTATGCAAAAGATAAGAAAAAGACTGAAGAAGACGCTTTATCCCAAATTTACTGACGTTCCATTCAATTTTCCTAATCTAGTCCTTGACAAAATGAAAAGATGCACACATACAAAGCCAAACCAATGTGCAAACAATCTCTCACCTGGACGAATACTGCTACGCGGACGGACACAGGCTCGCAAACAAAAAAGCTCCAGACTTTTCCAGAATAAAACTGGCAAATTGGTCTTTTATTTCTGTTTAGCCCGATACAGATCGGATTTCGCTCGCTCCGGGCAGCTTTTACAATATCTCGAATTCGCCGTAGCATGTCGCACCTGCTTTTTCAAAGTGAAATTCGCATTTTTTTCTCTCGGCTCCAGTTATTCATAGCGGCTGAGCTAATGTTGAGGGTGCTTGTGTAGAGGGCGCGGCTTTGAATCCGCCGAGGCGCCATGGCAGGCTGGCAGGCTTTCTCCGCAGAAAAGTAAATGACGTCGCGTAGTGAGGCGGTCTGGAGAGCCATTCAAGTCTGTCAGTTGGTTCCCAGTGGTTGGGAGCCCCAAAGGATTATTGGCTGAATACCTGGCAAAAGGTGTCTTGAGCCTTGAGTGCAAGGTGCGCTTTTGCAGCTTTGTGTACTTTGTTGGGGTTATCTATTCTGTGACTTCGTGAACTCCATTGTTAAGATTATCCATATTAAATTTGAACTTGGCCAGTTTTGTTTCGAAATAAAAAGTTACCAAACGAGTACCTACAACAAGTCTTTAAAAAATATCTTCTTGTAAGAACAACAAACATTCTAACAACTCCAGTTATTTGCAAGCTTGTCTTCAATTTAAAAATGCAAAATACGTAATAAGCTGTGTAAGCTGTCAGCTCTGTCCGAGCTGTCAAAATACATTACATTTTCAATTTCACGCGTTCCATCCCCAGCAGTTTCATAGTTTTAAAATGTGTCTTGCATAGCTTGCATACAATTTATTTCTCGCCCGTCGCGTCTTCTTACAATGTCCCGATGATATTCTGCATAATATTCTTTAAGCAGGGCTGTGGTCTGACATAGCAATAAGTAGCATGTTACTTTTACCTATTTATAAGTATCTACTACTACTTGGTACTAGACAGGTCTACACTACAAATTCATAGTAGGATTTTGATTTGATTGCCAAACTTTGGTGTTACACACACTGTTTATTAAGTAATTATTTGAATTCTGAGAAACACAATTTAATAATCGACTAAAATCCGAATTTATCAAAGTTTGATGGTGTAATACCAAACAAATATTGCATTTGTCAGTAGTTTTATAGGCCTCAAAGTACATACGTGCCCTCTAACATTTATTTTATTTCTTTTCAGGTAAAAAATATGCACAGCCTGACTAATAGATGCTCAATGGAAAACTGAAAATATGGATGCAATACGGTAAAACAATATGACCTATGCGACGTGTAAAGTTGCTATTCCGAATGGAGCGGCTGACGACATATGCCGCGGCCGACAGCATAGGTAATAGGTATGTCGTCGGCCGCCGCCTTCGGATAGTACCTAGGTATTTAATACAACTCCATATGAACCAGTAGTGCCGCGGCGGCCGACGGCATTTGCACCTTCAGGTTCGGTGTACCGAAAACTTTGTGGCACGTTCAGAGCATGAAACTGAACAATTATTTCTATGGAAGCTTTGTTGACTAACGAGACATAGTTTTCTGGACTATTTTATAAGTTGACTAACCATTTGAATGCAATAGGTACAAGACCGGCGCAGGTAGAGAGAAAAAGAAGAGGCGTACAGTCAGCAGTAGGTAGATGCAGGCTGATTTAATAATGATTATAAAATCCCTGTACAAAGTTAGGACAGCTCAGTTTCAATACTTACACGAAAGCGCTGTTATTTTGCACCTGTTACCTAGCAACACACTACCCACATTCTGCACCTCAGCTGCAACAAGGCACTCGCGAAATTGTATAACGTTAAGCCGGCCAGGGAATACTTACAGTTATTACTGCTTTGTTTAAGCTAAAGTCGCTTCTGTGATGTCTCCAGTCCATTTGTTTTTCGTTTATTTGTTGGTGCTTGCTGATGAAATTATAAAAATGTCGTTGTAGGAATCTAGTTCTAGGTTTTTGCTTACCGAGCTATCATTGAATTTTTGCAGACCTAGATCGAATTTGTAAAGATTTTGTTATCATTTTAATCTGCAGGTACCTACCGCTTCTGTTGGTCTAATCTCACTCTTTCTTACCCTTGAAATCATATTCTCTGCTTGACCTTATCCCAAAACTCCTTAATCGCTCGTCAAGGCCTACCTATAAAAAGTGGCGCCTCAGAGGAGAGGATAAACTCGGCGCAATTTCAAAATGTTTTAGAATCAGCCGCGAGCCTGGCCACAGATAGACTGTAGGCGAAATATTAAAAAGTCGTCTCCTTCTTGAATTCTGTGCCACCCTCTTATAAATGGCTAAGACTGGTATCGATAGATTCCTTGTGCTCTACAGAACTCGGATATGCCTGTCTTAGTTGAAAAAATTGGTGCGTTTGACATCTGTGACGTCACAAAGATGGCGGCCGACCGTTTTAAGTTTTTATAAATATCTCAAGTTTTAAGGCATCGATTTAAATGTTTGATATGTCATATAAAAGGTATTATTATTATCTACAATCACTTCTTTGATACCTACTACCTAAGTGTAGGGGTTGTAAAAATATTTATAAAAGTATGTGCTTTTTCTAGTCACAGTTGCACTTTATTAGAAAATATGGCCACTATAACTTAATTATGAGATGCTTTACCTGATACATTATTATTTCAAATAAAAGCTTGTTTCATTACCTTTCCAAAATATATGTAACACTGTTGTACGAAATCAAATAAATGATTTATGACTATTACAGTGAATAAAGTGCCTGCTCCGCGAATGATTAAAAACACGGTTGAGCGTTTTATGATTTTGTTAATATCTCAAGTTTTAAGAAATCGGTTTCAATATTTGATATGTCATATTATAGGTATTTATATTGTCTACAATCGTTTTTAACACCTTCTACCTAAGTGTAGGGGTTGAAAAATATTTATAAAACTATGTGTTTTTCTCGTCACAGTTGCGCTTTATTAGAAAATATGGCCTTTATGACTCAATTGTGAGATACTTTATCTGATACAATATTAATTCAAATGAAAGTCTGTTTCATTACCTTTTCAAAATATATATATTATTGTTGTACAAAATCAAATACACGATTTATGACTATTAGAGTAAACCAAGTGCCTGCTCCGCGTATGATTAAAAACGCGGTCGAGCGGTTTATGATTTTGTTAATATCTCAAGTTTTAAGAAATAGATTTCAATGTTTGATATGTCATATAAAAGGTATTTGTATTGTTTACAATCACTTCTTTGATACCTACTACCTAAGTGTAGGGGTTGAAAAAATATTTATAAAACCATGTGCTATTTCTGGTCACAGTTGCACTTTATTAGAAAATATGGCCACTATGACTCAATTGTGAGATACTTTATCGGATACATTATTATTTCAAATGAAAGTCTGTTACATTATCTTTTCAAAAATATATAACACTGTTGTACAAAATCAAATAAACGATTTATGACTATGAGAGTTAATCAAGTGCCTGCTCCACGTATGATGAAAAACGCGGTTGAGCTGTTTATGATTTTGTTAATATCTCAAGTTATAAGAAATCGATTTCAATGTTTGTTATTGGTAAGATAAAAAGTCGTTCAACATTTTTAGGGTTTCGTAGACTACTACGTTTGTCTTGTTAGGTATTTCGTTAAGTCTGTCTGTCTATCTGTCTGTTTGTATGGCCCGCATTCATTACTTTGTCAGTTTTATACCTATCAACATCAAAATTGCTGTGAAGATAGATCGTATTGTCCCGAATTTAGAAATTTTATCAAAAATCAATTAAATGTTTTTTGGACCCCCTACCATACGTGTGAAGGGGGTGCAATATTTTTTGCCTTAAATATTGAGTAGGGTATCATTGAACAGGTCTTTTTAAACTAAGGGAATTATAATTAAAAGAAAATTCAATAAAATGTTTCTGTCTTGAGATATTTGCTTTGAAAATGTACATTAGACGTACCTTTTCAAAGATAAGATATTTGTTCCAGCTTACTGCTAAAGTAGATATTAACGCTAAAAATTTGAAAAAAATATGGAATATAGTTCTCAACCCGAAGTTACCATGAAAACTATAACAGATCCTGCCTGTACTACTCAACTTTAAAGAAAAATTTAAGTTTTTCAATATACGGTTGGTAACCATACCTACAGCTGTAAACAAACCAGCAATAGAGTTAATTTTGTAACGCTGAAAAACCTGTTACACTTTGACTATGATACCCTATTTGTGAACGTGTCTGACACACTCTTGGCCGGTTATTTTACGCCCATGTATCTTTATTTACTTTTGTAACTTTAGTTAAGTATTAAACAAATAAAAAAACAAACATTTACTTCTTTCAATATTTCATAAACCACTAAACTTAAGCAGTAGGTATGTAAAAAGTAATTGTAGACAATATAAATACCTTTAATATGACATATCAAACATTGAAATCCATATCTTAAAAAGCGAGATATTAACAAAAACGTAAAACACTGGGCCGCATTTTAATCATTCGCGGTGCAGGCACTTGATTCATTGTAATAGTCATAAATCGTTTGTTTGGTTTCCTACAACAGTGTTGCATATATTTTTGAAAAGGTAATGATACAGGCTTTTATTTTAAATAATAATGTATCACGCAAAGTATCTAATAATTTAGTTATATTAGCCACATTTCCTAATGTAGTGCAACTGTGACAAAAAAATCACATGCTTTTGTAAATATTTTTACAATCACAACACTTAGGTAGAAGGTATCCCAGAAGCAATTGTAGACAATATAAATACCTTTTATATGACATATCAAACATTGGAATGCATATCTTAAAAAGCGAGATATTAACAAAAATGTAAAACACTCGGCCGCATTTTAATCATTCGCGGCGCAGGCACTTGATTCATTGTAATAGGCATAAATCGTTTGTTTGGTTTCCTACAGTAATGTTGCATATGTTTTTGAAAAGGTAATGATACAGGCTTTTATTTTAAATAATAATGTATCACGCAAAGTATCTCATAATTGAGGTATAGTGGCCACATTTCCTAATAAAGTGCAACTGTGACAAAAAAACACATACTTTTGTAAATATTTTTAGAACCACAACACTTAGGTAGAAAGTATCCAAAAAATAATTGTAGACAATATAAATACCTTTTAAATGACATATCAAACACTAAAATCGACGTCCTAAAACTTGAGATATTGACAAAATCATAAAACGCTTAGCGGCCATCTTTGTGACGTCACAGATGTCAAACGCACCATTTTCTCTAACTAAGACAGGCATATCCGAGTTCTGTAGAGCACAAGGAATCCATTGATATCAGTCTTAGCCATTTATAGGAGAGTGGTACAGAAAATCTCAAATTGCTCAATCGCCTCCAGACTAAGAATACATGATACCTAGTACTACGTCAATTCGTTTTTGGAAATACTTTTATTAGTGGATTCACTGCCACCATTATCATTATTTAGAACGTAATAAGAATTCATTTCAACTCTCGTGTTGTTCTCAAAATTGTTTAAAATGAACTTTAAAATTGTGTGATGCCGGCTTAGAATAGCATCACCCCATTTCTTACCTGTGGGTGTCGTAAGAAGCGACTAAAGGACTCGAGGGTATCATGTGTATTGCAATTTTAGGCGACAAGCTGACAACCTGTCACTATAGCGATACACGACAATAGCTAAAACGGCCCTCAAATATGTGTCAGACGTGGCGATAACGACCGTACTTTTACGGTCGTTGACGCTCTGCCTACCCCGCAAGGGATAAAGGCGTGATGTATGTATGTATGTATGTATGTATGTATGTTAAAATTCATTGAACCTGTGCGGAACAAGTCTTAAGCAACTGCGTCGAGATTCCGCCGAAGTTGCATCCCCGTCGCGAAGAGGCGCACTCAACTCCACAGTCACTAAACTTACATTTTGGGTTGCCATCTCACTGACATTAAACTACTTTCTGTGTCGTAGTTACTTTAAAACCCAGTTTTCCACACTGTGCCCAAGTTTACTGCCAAAATCGGCTACAATAGCCACCTACGGGCGCATCAGGGCCGACTTGATTAGGAGTAGAAGTGGTCGCATGCTGACATAAAACTACTTCCCTTCTCTCAATGGGGAGGGAAACATACTTAGTTTATTGCAAATGGATGCATGTACAACCTATAGTCGAATTTCTAATTCAATTCACTAAACTGACGTTTGGTGGGTGGCCGCTTTTTTAGGAAAAATAAATAGTGATGTGCTAAAAAGATTAAATTCAATCACTCATCTAGTGACATAGTTCATAGTTATTAAATCACTAAGTGTATTTGTTTACAATAATTTTAAGGACGTGTTCTTCTCACAAAACTGAATAAGATTTAATATAAATTTTTCGTCAAAATACGAAAACTAAAAAATTGTGTCTCCCGTACTAAGTGACACACTTATAAACATTTTTGTATGAGGAATTTAAAAATTTAGTAGGAAATTAATAAATAAATGTAAGTGACCTGACTATGAGGTTTGAATGAATCAGCTCACCTGAACTTAAAAATCGAACTGAAGTACGTCACTAGTGATATGGAGTTGGTATCATTATTTTGTCAGCATCTGTCATTTCAGTGAATAGAATTAAAAATTCGACTTTAAGTGACGTATCTAGCGACGACCAATAAGAAGTAACCTAAACTTTGACATTGACACGTTTTCGACCAATCACAGAAAAAGGCACAGTCGAGAGTGACGCCATTTTTCTCCAGTTTACCTTATTTTAGTTTCTATTAGAGAAGATAAGATTCTAAAAATAGTAATATGAAGAATTTTTAAGAATAATAATATGAAGTAGCCAAAACATCGTTGACATTGTCTCTGACCTCTGACCTAGCCGAAATAAGAGCAAACCCAATCAAAGTAAGAGTAATTAAAACATCAAAGTCGCCTACAACAAAATTCATTTCAAATTTCTTGCACCTTCTATTGTCCCTCAATATATTTCAACTAAAATTTATTTAATTTATAATTTTTAAAAGAGCTACCTATCTAATCACTTATCTTTTTTTTTCTTTGAGATGGCAACCTCCACTTACTAAGTTGTAAGAAGTACATTTTGTTATTACACTAAGAAACTAGTTACTGTGTTGGCAACTTTATCCTTTGTGTTTCGGCAGTTTTGGTAGAAATATGCATTAGCAACGTAATAAGTAGGGACGTATGTTATGACTTCATCATTATCTCTGGTAACTCTGGTAATGTTTTGGAGTCGAATACTTAGTTGTACATACATTCATACATCACGCCTGTATCCCTTGCAGGGTAAGCAGGCAGAGATGGCTGTAAAAGAACGGCCATCTGACATAAGTTTGAGAGTCATTTAGAAGTATTTCACGATAGAGACAGGTTGTCTGCCGCCTTAAATTGCAATACAAATCAAGTCTCAAATCCCTTAGTCGCTTCTTACGACATGCACAGGAAAGATATGGGGAGATGCTATTTAAGCCGGCACCAAACGGCAAAAAAAACACATTTCAAATAGTTCCCGGCCGGGTATCAAACTCGGAACCCTCATGCCGAAAGCAGGTATGCGCCAGATACGCCGTGTCGTCTTTTAGTCTGAGGCAATCTGTATAAAATAAACTGCTTTTGGTCTTGGTACAAGCAATCACTTATTTAAACAAGCTTAAACACTAAGTCATCTAATTTAATTCAAGTCACTCGAACATAACACCCACTTAACTTTGAATGTATAAAGATTTTTATAAAGAACTTTGATAAAATTGGAAATTTATTGCGATTTTGCTTCTCTTGAAATAATACAATTTAAAGCGCTTGAAAAAATCTTTTGAAAATATAATCTTACTACTTCAATGGTTCTTTTCACAGAGAAAAGAGTTCTAGATGACTAGAAAAGTAGTTTCTTTTTCAGAAATACTTTTTGTTAAGGTACCTATAGTACATTTTACTCGTAAGTTTTGATTGAATGCTAAAGATTATTCTACGCTTCGTAGGGTACAATTCTTCGTGTGGTGATTGTCTAGTAGGCATGATATGCAACTACCTTTTGCCAGACGGTGTTACGCTTACGCCATTGCTCTTGACTTTGGCAAAATGAAGGGCATTTTGTAGTTTGATGTCCAAGTTTGAACGATCTAAACATCTGGCAGGCGAAGTTTTAATGCAGTAAATTTTCATGTGAGTTAAATACATTGCATTGCGCTTACCAATCCACCTGCCAAGAGTATGTATGTATATGGGAGAGGTTCATAATATCCCGATAGAAGGAGGTCCATGCCATGGCCATTGCCGTGTGGTGCCGGCTTAGAATAGCATAACCCCATTTCTACCCGAGGGTGTCGTAAAAAGCGACTAGGGGATGAATGCAGGTTATGCAGGCAGCAGCGTTCCCTGTGAATATCTACAACACCTTGCACCGCGCTCGCCAATCCGCCTGCCAAGCGTGGTGAGTATGGTAAAACCCCCCAATTGGGGGAGACCCATGTCCGGCAGTGGACTGTTGTGGTTGAAATAGTAGGAGGCCCATGTTCCATGCACTACAGTGGACTTTTGATGACCATTACGTTTACGTGCTACGTATCTGTACGCCAGAGCCCTGTAAATAAACTAACTTGTCTATAGACTCGATTTTAAAATGTTTGTATTTTAATACGAACTCTATGCCACATTTTCTGTAGTAAAGTAAGTAACCGAACGCCATATGAAGTGAATGTGTGCTTTGAATGCGAAACGGATCGTGTTTGAATATATTTCCGATAATGTGAGCCTGCTATCTTGCTAGCTAGTTTGTGTTTCAGATAAAAGTGTAAAGGCAAAAATGTTATTGGATTTTTTTACACAGCTAATCTGCATACCTATGTTGTAGGATAAAAATAATATGGCGAGTCGGCGTCCCACTCGACAAGAATTTGAAATGGGCCTGATTATCTATTTATTTTTACCATTATTTATTTAGCTTGTGGTATAATAAAAAATTATTTTCCATAAAACAATACGTTTAATTTAAATAATAAAATAAGGATAAAAATTAAAATGCAAAAAGAATATTGCATCGGCCGGGAATCGAACCCGGGCCGCCCGCGTGGCAGGCGAGCATTCTACCACTGAACCACCGATGCTTATATCCGTAGCAGTAAATTTACCGACCGGTAGCATAGCGTGCGCTAGTTAGTGACGGTGACCTACATAACGTTACGAGTTCGCAAAATAGCAAGCGGAGCGCAGGTTCAAATTAGAAAGTGAATCTTATTGAGCTTGAAATAGAGTGCAAGTGCTATGGATGTTTGTTTTCATATGTACGTGTACTGACATTTAAAAAAATTGAGTAGGTACCAAGCGCGCAAATACCTACCTATACCTACATTTTGAGTAATTTTTACAACTGTAATATCAGTTGTTATTTTGCGAAATTCCATCCTAAATGTACAATTCATCAGGTGCATGCACTATTGCATAACTACTAGCTATTCTACGAGTGGATGTGGCTTATTTTATTATCTGGTCTGAGTGATATAATATATTATATCGGTATAAAAGTGCATTGACCACTGATTTCTGCGTAGGACTTGCGTAGGTACTTACTTAGTCAATTTGTTTGACAATGAAAAGCGAAAAGAGTCTGTTTAATATCTTTCTTGTTTAATTTGAGAGGTTATTTAATATCAAACCGATTGGAACGACAGGGGTGCCACACACACCTACCTACTTAAATCTTTGCGTTCCATTTACCTACCTGCTGCCTGCAAATTTTAAGATCATATATCCTTGCCGGCAGCAGTGCGAAGTCAGGAGCACCCCAGCACCTCTATTTTTCATTACCATAGAGCAAATAATAATTTTCTGTGACCAACTATGGAATAAAATACAGAATGGCCCAAGGAGAAACGTCCTGAAGAAAAAAATCGAATGAAGTAGTAAGGGGTATCCATATCACCCCCCCATATTCCGTTTACTTTTGTTTTGCCCAGCTTTTTGGGCTGTGGTCCGTGAAAAATAATTTCTTGTAACCACATAATTACCTACATACATACATATCCTCGAAAAACATAACCCTCTTTCTGAGGCAGTTGGCTAAATATGTGCCTAAGTAGGTAGGTATAAATTAGTCTAAATTATTAATTATATTAACCTTAATTTTTTGTATGCTGATGTAATACTATTTTCAACTTGATATCGAATGCCATTTCAACAAAAATTATGCTCCAACACCATACCTATATTGTTGTGTTTTAGGCTTCACTTGACCATTAGCAATACTTCGTCTACACTTTACTATTTGATCTTAGCCTGGGAGCTCTATTTTTCACTACCCACAATTTATGTAGCCAGTCTGAATACTCGCGGCGGATATATGAAGAGATTAAGTTATTATCTGCTTGGAACTGAAGCCACCGCTGAAGGCAATTTAAAAGTGTATTCAGTGCGCATCACGTGCGGTATAAGTTTAATCACATGGAGAAATAACACGCAGATGTATTTAAAAAATCCGACTGCGTTAATTTCAAAGTTATATTTTGCGAGTGAAATCTGCCATTTGAAGTTTATGCAATTTTAATAAAGCCAGTGTTACTCACGCTTGCCGACATCTAACGACACTTCATATGTCAACGACAGTTCCAACCAGACTTTTGGGCTGTAGCCCGTGAAAAAGAATTTCTTGCCTACATACATACAACCCACAGCACATACATAAATACGTACATACTCTCGAAACATAACTATTCTTCTGAGGTAGTCGGGTAAAATTATAAAGAATACAACAAAATAGTAAAATAACGCCTAAACCGATAAATTAAATTAAAAGTTAAATGAGCATACGGACAATAATTTTAAGTTAGTTCTTTAGGTATTATAAGAAGATAAGATTGAAGATAAGTTGTTATTATAACTAAGAAATTGGATACCAAACCAACTAAGCAAACTAAATCCCCGGGCTCAAAGGGTTCACAAGTGTCCTGCCTCAGATACCCTGTACACAAAGTAAGTACAGGCGGGCGCAAAATACAGAGAGACGGCTACAAGGTAAATGTCACTACACTCACACACAGAACCAAACAGTCTCAAAATGGCAAGTACAGAGTTTCAATAGCGTTTGATGCGGGAAGACACCGGTAAAATTACGACTTGCAAGTGCAAATATTTTTGTAGTGTGTAATTGTTGTTTATTGTTTATTCAGCAAAAAATATAAAACATTACAAATTTAGAACCTAAGGCGTTTTATACAAGGTGTTCCAAAGGAAATACATTAAATTGGAGACGTTGTGTAGACCATTGTACTGAACGATTTCCATTATGGCACCAAGTTTGAATTCTTAACAATTAAGAAGTTGAAATTTTCATACAAAGTAAATGCCTACATTTACTATAACCATTATGTAAAACCCTTTATCCAAGATTGCAACCTTGCAATTTTTAGTTGTAGGATTTGAATCTTCGAAAAAGTTTGGAAATAGTTGTCTATATTTTAAATTTAAACGAAAACTTAAGATAAAAGATCTTTTTCTTGGTGTCAACTTTATTTTATTGCCGCCTCAAACTAAAAACTTCTTTTGACTTAGAGCACCCATAGAGACGCAAAGACAAAAGGCCAATCAGAGAACCCAGTAGAGTCTGTAGTGTCAGTTGTGTCAGTTTTTGACGAACATGACATTTGACCTTGGTCTACGCCACAACTGTTGCCTTGGCAACTAAATTACCGCCAAAACCGTTGCCTTGGCAACAGTTGTGGCGGTAATTTCAAAAGTTTTTCCAAGACGGCAACATGACATAAATAAAGGTCATAATTAATAAAGCTTCTTTCATAATGTGGCACTGAATTAAATTTAACAAAGGTGATAATCATATGCCCATACAAGGTTAGGCCCCTCGAAATGTGGGCCTAAATCGAAATGGCTAGTAATTAAACTCGTAGTAATGTATTTCTTACGCTATCTAGATCATGGTGGCATACTTAGTTTTTAATTATCTAACGGGAAACTGATGAAACGACGCAAAATAATTCTTAACCTAAAATGGCATAACCTAACTAAGTATTTTGATAAGAGTTATAAGGTGAAAGTATTTATTCCCGCACACCCACAACGCACTCGCCGAATTTTGGATTCTTTGTATGAAAATCTGTGGAACCTCGAAAATATTGTCGAGCCGCACGCGCCTAACCGAACGGATTCCCCAGCCAGTGCTCTTTTCTCTTTTTCGTGTGGGACACCGAGTCGTTCAACGACCCGATGAACCCTGGTGTCAGAGTTTTTCAACCGCCTACTACAAGTATCAGGCCTCTGACATGGTTGTGTAACGACCGCCATCATAGACAGCAACCGGGACCGACGGCTTAACGTGCCCATCCGAAGCACGGAACCATCTTACTTGCGGACAATCAGGTGGTTCAACCTGCAATGTCCTAACCAGACTGGGAACAAATTCACAAAGTGATAAATATCAACTTTGTGATTGACCCCACCGGGAATTGAACCCGGAACCTTTGCGTGGCAGGCAGGCATACTAACCACTGCGCCACATCGGCTGTCTAATCTAAGCCAGTGCTAATCATAGACTATAATGCTGATGACGTCATGAGCGCACGCGGACAGTGTAACCATTTAAAAAGATTTAGTTTTTGTCAATGCTGCCAGACTGTCCCATCAACATTACCTCCCAGTAAAGTCTGCTGTTCACCGTCCGTGCGTGTTCCAGTTTTCTTAACTAAAGTTTCGAAGGTTTTGGAGTCTATGTCACTCTTAAAGAATAACCAAATGACATTTTCACATTTTGCTTATTTGACATTTAAATATTTGAGATTCCGTCCTTTTAAATTCAATTGACATTCTGTTACTTTAACATTTAGACATTGGCACAAAATGTTTTCCACTTCTTCTTTACATTTTGTTACGTTTACATTCTAGCAATTTTACATTTTGCTACTTTGACGTATTGGCATTTTGCTTTTCTACACATTCTACTTCCTTGAACAATAATATTTTTTAAAAGTTGAAACAGCGGGACCTGTAATATGTTCAAAAGTTTTGTTCCACCGTAGAACATAGAACGTAGAAAATATTCCGACCTGTTCTACTGTAGAAGTGATCAGTTGGATATATGGGAACAAAAGTAAGCTGCGTGGTGCACGGAGAAAATTCTGCAGTTACGAAAGTTGGCTGCTTGAACGTGCCTTTGGCGTAAAATGACAGCAATTATTATTTGAAATAAAATTCCGAAAAATACACATACGGCAAAATTACACATTAAATTGGGAGGAAAGTACTCTCTTGGCAACACCAACTCTATTCAATGCGGCTGTGCTTGCGGCTAGGTGTGCGAGGCCATCCGCATTATTCAGCGCGTACGGCGAGTACGTTGCGGGTGTGTGGTATACTTCCTTTGCCAAATGACAACTTGATGACAATAGCAAAAGAGGAAATGCAGAAGTATGGCAGAAGTTTTATTCTCTATGAGAGTTTCAAAGAGTATGTAATACTTGCAGGGTAGATGGGGTAAAATGGTACCTACCCCTGATCAGAAGTTTAAAGACATTGTTGAAAGAAGTTTCCAAACACGAATTCGTAT
Source organism: Phthorimaea operculella (assembly GCA_024500475.1). Lineage (NCBI taxonomy): Eukaryota > Metazoa > Arthropoda > Insecta > Lepidoptera > Gelechiidae > Phthorimaea > Phthorimaea operculella. The sequence goes on along the minus strand of JANFCV010000002.1, from coordinate 2,913,287 downwards.
CACCCTTTGCAGTTCCTGTGGCATGGTCTGTTATATTTTTGCCGTTGTAATGCCAGTGGCAGCTGGCCTATTTATTACTATTATTTAATAAAGTCATATAAATCATAAAAATGTCATTAATCTATCATTAATGTTGTTGTAGTCGCTTTTGTTGCTTGTCTTACGTACGAACCCGGCTATAACATAACATAACAGCCACAACGGTCCACTGCTGGACATGGGCCTCCCCCTATCGGGGAGTATTGCCATACTTACCATGCTTGGCAGGCGGATTGGCGAGCGCAGTGCATGATGGTGCATTAACAGGGAACCCTGCTGCCCATTCCCTGGATGAGTATCCGTTAGTCGCTTTTTATGACACCCACGGGTAGAATTGGGGTGATGCTGTTCTAAGCCGGCATCACTCGGCATACACAGGAGATTGTCTGCGCTGTAGTTGTTTTTACGCATCCTGGGTTCTAAAAACTGCTCCATTTTACCCTTATTTCCTCTTAGTTGCTCTTAGTACCTACTTTACGTTTGTGTCACAGATGTCAGCAGAATCAAGGAACTAGAATTTTGACCGGAATAAAACACAAAAATATACTTTTTAACATAAATTGTGATTCCCGTTTCGCCTGAAGATGATTTATATAAGATTTTGATCCAAAAAACGTATCATCTTTTTTACATTTCATGAGATTCTTAGCCGTTACTTAGAGGGGGGCCTAGATTTGATTATTTCCTTTAAGTTGCTAATTACTTCTAAACGAGAGGTTTTCATAACTTGGCCCCATAATGAAAATTATTCGGTACGATGGCCTACACAACGTCTCCAATTTAATGTATTTACATTGGAACACCTTGTATAATCATAATCAGTATTAATAAAAATACATATTTGTGTGATAGTGTAAGTCGGATATAATGTAACTACATTCCTAAGTAGGTATGTTTAACCCAGGCCCACGTTTCAAAAATTCAGAAAGAAAAAATAGCAATACTAGGAAGTAGTAACAAATGATCGGAAAAAGAGGCGAGCTGTCCTTCTGTAAATTATTTTTTGTGTCCTGTAGGACCTCATAGAGACCGCAACAAGGCCAAACAGAGCAGTTGATATCCTTCCTACTAATCTTCTTCATTTTCCTTCAATTAATTCCCAAATTTCCTCCAAGACGACTATTTTCAACTGTCGACTCCCGCAACTATCTCTAATTTGTATCCAAGCCAACATTTGCTTGGATTGTAATCTAGAGAATTTAGGTTAGGGATCACATCAAATAACTTTACTTAAATGAACCTGCCCTAGAAATTTTACGCGCTATAAAACGAGGTCTGTTTTTTATTATTTTTCGATGAAACGTTTCTATTAATAGTAGTTCAGTTTTGTAAATAGATACCCATTTTAGATAGGGTGCATTCATACGAAAATATTTCAGGAGACGTAAAAAGTTTTTGACCTCTCTCTCTTCGTGTGGTACACCGAGTCGTTCAACGACCCGATGTACCTCCTATACAGTATCTATCTATCTTGCTATTAGTATTTTGAGAGCTGTCTCTTACACCTCGTCTATTATTTCCAATAAGTATTACTGAATTCCGTTAGTTTGATGCCTCGGGCCAGATGGACCAATAACAGTGGCAGTAACTGGATGGCGAAAACGAGAGCTCGTGCCTTATGGCGTACCCTGGGGGAGACCTACGTCTTGCAGTGGACTGAGTCACAAACAAATTAGCGAAACAGTCTGCAACCCTGGTTATATGATACAAGTTACATTCAAAAAGTCCTAAATAGCGTCGAGTGAACCTTCTATAAACCCACTTTTTGCTGACTGCGTGATGATTCCTAAATTCACGTCCACACGGTTTATCTTCAAACTTCATTTCAAAAGGCGTGAAGTAAACAACTTGCAGCCTAAAGTGATAGGGTTTTTGCAAACTACGGATCTTTAAAAACCTTAGTTGGAAGCATCACTTAGCCCAGGCACGCGACTTGGCAACTCACTCGGGCCTGTTTATTACAACTTTTAATTGATCGACCAAGTTTGCGGCCAGGACCTTGCGCATACTGTTCTACGTCATCGGACGTAATTCAAATTGTTTTACAACAGCGCGATCGACCGGACTTTTAGTCGAGATAGAGAGACTTTTTGTTCTCTTATCGCGTAGCACACTTAGTCGACGACCGACACAGCACTTGAGTCTGAGACTTTTGACCCCCTGCGATCAGTAGCCGGCCTCTGACAGTTTTGTAAGGTCCGAAAAAGAAGATCATAATTTATGTTAGTGATGAGTAGGTACATGGAAGATACTACTATATACGTGTGCCAAGGCGATACAAAATCGTAACAGTGACCCCCGGATCTCTACACCAAAATCAGACCACTAGACCACATACGCCACATTATCAAACCTGATTTTACACAGTATTGCAGCATTATATTTTGTTTTACGTAATTAGCTCTTGTTTTAGCTCTTTCTTTTGCCTTGGTTTCAGCTCGCTCCTCAGGTAAGCCTGTAAGGCATTGCTATCTGTGTATGCCAACCCTAACAACCGGCATCCGGCATAATCTGCAATCAGCCACCAATGGTGTCTGGCGACAGGCTTAATCTTGGCAACTATTTCAGCGAGTTCCGCTAAGACACACAGCGCCTAAACACATTACCGACCTAAACTTCTAATCCGACCCTACAAGGCACAGGCAAAAGACACAGTAGAAGTAAGATCGGTAGGTCTTTACTATTAAGGTGTAATAAAATAATTGCAAATATTTTAAGAGGCGATCCAGTCCATGAAACTGAACCACTTTCTTGCTTAATCTTGGCAACTATTCGAGCGAGTCCCGCTAAGACACACAGCGCCTAAACACATTACCGACCTAAACTTCCAATCCGACCCTACAAAGACACAGGCCAGAGACACAGTAGAAGTAAGATCGGTAGGCCGGTACTATTTAAGGTGTAAATAAATTAACTGTAATTTTTTTAAGAGGCGAACCAGTCCATGAAACTGAACCACTTTCTTGCTTAATCTTGGCAACTATTCGAGCGAGTTCCGCTAAGACACACAGCGCCTAAACACATTACTGACCTACAATATAAGGTGTAAAAAAATTAACTGCAAATATTTTAAGAGGTGAACCAGTCTATGAAACTGAACCACTTTCCCCAAGGAATATAGGTATAATAGATAACTACAGACCTATCACCTTGATTCCAGTTCTAGCAAAATTATTTGAAAGACTTATTTTTGTAAGGCTCATAAATTTTTCTGACAAATATAACATATTAGTAAATGAACAAAATGGATTTCGAAGGGAAAGGTCTACTGACTTAGCCATTTATCAATTAATGTTACCCATACACGAAAGCATAGATAAAAGAACAGATATTTGTTCAATTTTTACTGATATGTCAAAGGCGTTTGATTGCGTGAATCATTACATTCTACTTAATAAATTGGAACGTTATGGTGTGCGAGGAAAAGCGTTGGAATGGTTTTATCGTATTTAAAAGATCGACAGCAGTATACAGAAATCACCTTTTATAATGAAAAAAATAATAGCATCGAAAAAATTCAGTCCAATATAAGAAATATTAATAGAGGAGTCCCACAAGGAAGTATACTGGGGCCACTCCTGTTCTTATTTTACATAAATGATTTACCGAAATGCACCACTCACCAAACTGTCCTTTATGCTGATGACAGCACAGTAATAGTAAAATTTACGGACCGACAGACTTATGAGACAAATGTTAACATTGCACTTGAGAGGATAGTGGAATGGATGGAGGTGAACGAACTTTGTATTAATTTAACGAAAACAAATATAATGCAGTTCCATTCATATGCAAGAATACCTAAAAAACTAAGTATTGCTTTTAATACGCAGAGCATTAAGGAGGTTGAGGTAACTAAGTTTCTGGGTCTTACTATTGATAGAAATTGTGACTGGAAAGCGCACATCGATGGTTTATGTAGCAGGCTTTCTCGATTCGTTTACCCACTGCGGCGCATCATAAATTTTTCAAGCGAAGAAGCTGGGCTGATGGCATATTTTGGATACGTGCAATCCGTTTTAAGTTATGGTTTAATATTTTGGGGCAACTCTGTCAATGCTATTGATGCTTTTAAAATTCAGAAGCGTTGTGTTCGAGCTCTGTGTGGTTTGTCTCAGCGAAGTTCATGCAAACCGTTGTTTCAAAGATATGGAATACTGCCTCTTCCCTGTCTGTATTTAAAGGAAGTAATTTTATTTGTAAAGAAACATATGAATCTTTTTGAGACAGGTCAAGCGCGCGGGCGTAATTTAAGAAGCAACCATAAGCTTGTACACAGGGCAAATTATTCATCAGCATTTTTTCATAGAAGCCTTTTCTACATGAGCGTGAAAATTTATAATCATTTTCCTGATGAATTTAAAGAACTGCCTTTACATAAATTAAAAATAAAAGTAACAGAATTATTAAAGTCTAAATTGTATTATAGTATCGATGAGTATTTGAATGACAAAAATAAGTGAAAACGGAACAAATTAAATTTTTAACATTATATTTTAATTTCATTTTATATTGTATGACATTATATTGAATTAACTTGATCAATGACATTTTAAAATTTAAATCGACATGCATGTTTAAAGTTAATCAATTATTTTACAAATTACATTTTTAACATAATAATTATAATTTATTCTCATATTGTATGACTTTATATTGAATTTAACTTGATCAATTCACATTTTAAAATTGAAATCGACATGCATGTTTCAAAATTAGTTTATTATTTTATAATTTAAATTGTACACCTCTATGGTAGACTATAGCTGGATTTTAAATTATTGTAAACACACCTGTATGCTGTACCTATAGTTATGCAATAAATATATTGAATCTTTGAATCTTTAGGTCTAAATAAGAAAAAAATATTTAGGTCTTCCATACAAGTTGTGTTGGTCAGCCTGTTTCATTTTTTTTTATACAAGCTACTGCGATTTGTCGCTAGTCTATTGGCAAGACCCATTCAAGGCCAAAATATTTAGTTGTAACTGAAGCCGTGCATGAAAGCTATGACCAGGCTATGTATCACAATGTGTTTGCAATCGCATGATCTTTGATGATCTTTGATGGTTCTACATATAGGAAAAGCTAAGTTATTACTTCGATGTGTTGCAGTTTGACTGGTATTTCTTGCAATGTTGTTGGCCACTGAGACCACAGGCACATAATCCTATGTCTGGTTTTGACCGAACTGATGAACTTTGTCGCCTCACGATGTACAGACGCTGCATTTCCGTAGAGCGATGCGATCGATGACCGGTGGTAAAGGGGGTGAAGCGAGGGCAGGCAGGGCTATGGTACATAACATACTGCTTACTCATTTCTACTGTACAGCAGCGGTCAAAACCGACCCGCTCCGTGAGGAGTTAGGGGCACCGGCCCAAACCGCGCCGACGACGGTCGGAAATTATTACCCGGCCGACTTTCAAATTATACAGAGGACTGAAGGTTTGCCAAATCAAGTTTAAAAGCTTGAACATGAACATGTTGAAACATATTGGACTGTGCTGTACTGTAAAAACTTAAAGCATCTGTTGAAACCCATCACAGTATTTTATTTTCCTTAATGGTGCTATTGATAATGAATGACCCCCCCCCCCAATGTTCTTGTATTGAACATTATTTGAAAAGATACTGAACTAGATACTTTGAAGAATTTCTACATTCTTCGAAGTATTGAGTTCTGCGCTAAACCAGGCATTTATGTACCTGTATTTTGGCTTCATGTTTATGTTATTATTATGTTATGTTTATGTTATCTATTTCAGCTTTAGTATCTTACGATAGTAATAGGTAGGTACGCCGGATTATCTCTTTAACCGACCATAAAGGAGTATAGGTCCTCAAATTGTAGGAAACTTGATATTTCTTTTTTTCATTGAATAATCTTCTTAGACAATACGTGTTGCGCCTACTTCAAGTAATTGCGATAAGGGCAGGAAGATGATGAATCTTCTTAGCTTCTTAGACAACAGACCTCGAAACCAAATAAAGCAGGTCGGGGTAACTTAGTTACAGATACCCAGTTTAATTTACAAAGCGCCCTGTGAATTAATATCTCAGATTTGGGCTATTGTCGTGGCGCGGGTTTGCGGGTAGTTGGTAGCTAGCTAGGCTAGTGCAGAATGCTGAATTCTGTTTGGCCATGTCTAGGTTATATTGTTTTCTGGACACATAGGCTAAAGTTAGACTTGTGTACCACATTCCTACCTTTCATCATTGAAATTAAATTTTAAATTCGGCGGAGTTGTTTCTGCTTTTAGTGAGAATATTACCTTTAATATTGCCCTGTCTCCTACGACCACTACAAGTTAATCCCATACTTTAGTTGATACTACAAAAGATGAAACTCAAGTTTCCTAAGGGGGCCCGGTACTCCTTTACATAAAACAATGAGTATCGCTTCTAATTGCAACACGTAACTATTATTATATTATATGAGAAAACTAAAGCTCATTGTTTGAAAAAATGTCTGAAAAGTTTTTGAGTTACATAGAAGACTGACTACTTATTATATCGCCATAGTGACAAGTTATCAGCCTGTCGCCTAAAATTGCAATACACATGAACTCTTAAATCCCTAAGTCCCTTCCTACGACACCCACAGGAAATATATGGGGTGATGCTATTCTAAGCCGGCACCACACCCCTCTCTATGGCGGTGTGTATCGCCCTAACTGCAAGTGACGACGTATTAATCTCTGTCTACGTAGGTTTAATATCAGGACCGGGGTGCCTTCGCCCTCGTAGACAAATGTCCAAATAAGTATTTCAGAGAGACGTTGACAGTATGCTGTGGATAATACAGTAGGTATAGTAGTGACCTATAAGTACTGATAATTCGGTTTGAAAACGCTTCTTATGCGGAGAACTGTCTTTTTCGGGAAAGAAAAATAAACGGAAAATAAATCAAACACAAAACTTGCGCGTATAAAGAATGGGTCCTGAGACATCCTACTCATATGTCATATAATATGACAGAGAAACAAATAATAATGTAGTCAATTCGGGATCAATTCTTTATCTACGCCAGTTATGCTCGCAACAATTACGATACGATCATAAAATCAATTCTCCATGCCTATGCTTATCAACACAAATTATATTTTGGCAAAGCAAACCAAGTACTTATAAATAGCTAGCTATAGCTACCCACTCACTGTGCTGGCGAACGCGTTATCAATATTTAGCTTATTATCTTACATAACAAAAGTACCTAAGCCAAATATTAGTGGTTACCTATTTATTATAATTCATAATTTATTTATTAAAGCCAAGGCGTACGTTTACTTCGTATAATTTACACAACTGGCCGATCCGATAATAAGTATTATTATTAATAGCAGAACTTGCTTAATAAGTAGAATTTATCGGTACTATTTTCTTTGGTGCCATATAGTACTGGTACGTACATACCTAAATTGAAACACTGGATTTTATTTTAGCTTATATTATGTATAGCAATTTTCAGACCCAGTTTCGTGCAAACGATTTTCAAATTACTTTTTCAAAGACCGCCTTGGATAATCGATTTGGCAGTGTAGATAGACTATTAGGTTCATTCATAGTAATAAAATTTCTGTATATTTTTTCTAATATTACGTGTAGATACTCGCAATTTAATCTAATACTTTATTCGCTCAATTTTGTAAATAATTCACGAATATAACGCTGTACTCACGTAGTACATTAAATTTTGCATAATTTATACAATATCTTAGGTATAATATCTCTATTGAATTTATACTTTTCAGTTTTGATAATATTCAAACGAGACAAGCAAATATGCTAAAATTTAATACTAGTGGAATTATATTACATTCCCTTATTATTATTACATTATACTACACTGTTCTTCTTCGTCTTGTGGGACATTGATTCGACAAACGACCCGATAAATATCATCCAAGAGAAATCTACGGTTTCTGTCTTTGTCTATATTTTCTTGTATGGAATATTCAGTAAAAGACCTACTAAAAACTTTCTAATTCAGTATTCAAACTACTTAGATTCGAAACAACTTTTATAAACTGTCTTCGATGCGACGTGCGTCTCACGTGTTTAACTTTGTCTGTTCTGTTTCACATGGGATAAAAAAAATTTGGACCTCCTATAGTAAATCAATCAAGCTGACCGGTGATTTTGTTGGGAAAGTCCAAGTTTTTTTTTTCATGATATGTAGAACAATATTCCATGGAAAAAGTTGTTCAATTTCATGCGTACCATTGTCCTTTCGGCTTGTTATACCCTTTTTGTTACTCCCTGTATTTTTGACTATTTCAAGGTTTTGATTTCAGATCGTGTTGTAAGTTTTAAATGGGCCTTTTTCGGAGAAACTAATCCGTGAGAAGGCATTTGTGTCCATAGTCTTAAAGGGATTAGCTGTAAAATAACACTTATTCCATTCTAGTCTAAGGCAGCGTACAACGCCATCTTGCGTTTTAGTTTCTCCAAAAAACTACCGTTGGCATCCTTAAGATATTTGCATGCAGTAGTACCATCCAAAATAATATTTTCAATTTCATATGAACAGTTGGGCTCAATGGGAAATGGACTGATCATCCTATCACGCTTTCCACATCTTTGTGGCGAGACAATGATAAATTGTTTTTTAAAAGAACCGTCTGCTTCGCCTTAGAATTTTTACATTGTTCCTAGCGATATGCAAAATCCTTTGGCCGTATTTTGAAAATTTAGATAGGTATATTAATTGTTAATTTTAGTTTTTCCATTAAGCAGTATTTACTATATTTTATGGATTTCGGTCCATTCGTTTGAGATATTGTGGTCCGTAGATAAAAAAATCATACCTAGATATTTCTGAAAAATATACTCCTCATCAAAAAATCAAGACACTTTATTTTTCATAGTCAAATGAAATATGAAATCTATGAAAAAAGTTGCATGTAGAAAATCAACATTAGGATTTTGAAACTTCGTAATACTCACAATTGAACTACATTAGACATTTATTCCAAAATAAACATATGTCTCAGATAATGTGATCCCTACAAAACGTAAACTTGCTAAGTGTCCCGAATTTTCTGATGAGAAGTGTATTATTTTACATTGAATATACCAAGCTAGGTACTTTCTTTTCCATCGCTTCGAAAGAGACCATAAATTATCACTGTCTCTTCGGACACATCCTTCGTTCGAGTATAAACTTGTGTCTCCAGGCTAACTAATAGCCAGCCGAACGTGGGGTTACTCTATCGGTATTCGAACTTGGACAATATAGAGCAGATGTCACGTTGTGGCCCCATGATCTTGCAAATTATGGACACCCCAAACTTGGTCTCGACTAGGGAATACAATCCCGGCCTTTATTTATAATCCCGGGATTTCGGGACTAGTTGGACACAATCCCGGGATCCCGGGATAATCCCGGGATTGAAGTCCCATACAAAATCACTTCATAATAATAACATTTTTGAGTTAAAAAAATCTTTGACAATTTAATACATTTTTTATAACCATTACATAATTTACCTAAACACTTCCTAAATAAAAATATAGGAACTTTTATCTTTCGAAATATTTTGCGATTGCAAGTTTTTAATAATATTTACCAATAGGTACCTTCTTATTTATTCTATTATAACTAAGTGTTAAATTATTTGAAAAATAAGACATATAATTGGAGACATATAATAACTAAACATAAGCCTTAGGTATAATCTTAACCTCTGTATGCTTTCATTTGTTATCAAAGCTGATCTAGTAGTAGTAGAAACAATAGGGCGTACAAAAATTCATCGCCAAGTCTGTTTGTTCTTTCAGACTTTGACAAACACACGGTAGACGTACAGTAATTAGGTAGTATCTTATCAGCTCTTTCAAGATTGTAGCCTCGAACAGGTTCATTTCTTGAGCAATATTTTGAAAAATTGATGTAATTAACAATGTTATCCATTGATTTAGCCCTTCCTGTGAATCCCGAAAATCCCGGTATTTGTAAATTAGAATCCCGGGATTTTCGGGACTGGAAATTGACCGGGATCCCGGGATCCCGGGATTCGGGATCCCGGGATTGTATTCCCTAGTCTCGACTTGCCTTGAGTTGCCTTGAGCACCAATTTAGTTTAGCTTCTAAATGAGTTTAGGGGTTAAAACATCGACCACAAAGCCTACTAGACGGTATACTAGAGTCGAATATGCTGTGTCAAGACGAGATGGCGATCCAATATTAGACTTGGGCTAGGTCGAGGTTGAGCGAAGAGTGCTCACCCGGAAGTTGTCGTATGCTTGTTCAAACAACCAGCCCAATAACGCCCTTAGGACTTGTTCGGAACGGAACGTCGGACTGATCTATATTACTGATGTAAAGTCACGCGCATTATTCAGTCAATGTTGATTTAGGAGTTGAAGCGACCACTAGCCAATCAGCATGCACACATTACCCTGCCTCTGACTCCCGCACCTCAGTTTGTTGGCAGTCTGTTTGTTAGGAGATTAGGCGGACATTAGTCTAGTACGCTGTGTGGTCGTTGGGTTAGCTTAGAACAAGCGGTAGAGTTGTACACATATTGTGCCCCAGGCGTGCCTATGGGAATAGTGTTTATTGTTGTATACCTTCTTAGTTCGTATGTAACAATATACAGGTTCAATCTAAGAGTTCAATTCAACTTGTATTGATTACAAATTCGACCTGTAAGTATGTACCACACCATATCTAATCAGGATCCCAAAATGCTCTGTTGCGTAAGGCCCTAACTTATCATTATCACTATGGCTTCTAAGCTATTAAGTTTTTTATAAAAACGACTTACCATTTAATGAAAAATAAAAAATTGAAAAAAACGCATGCATCGACCGAGGCTCGAAACCGGGCCCTATGGGTCTACGTCCCACTAAGCTATCGATGCACCGATCGATGCCTGCCAAATTTTCAATCTCTTGATGCTCGTCTCCAAGCGACCATCTAGCGGCATCTGTAGGAAGTATATCCTGATATACTTATTGCTGTGAGTGCATTTAAATTCCAAATACTTACCTATTTTCATAATTCTTATTTTTTGTGTGTAGGTGCATACTATTTTTTATCAAATCGTTAGATTTATACTATGGGTGTAATAGTTATAGTTCCGGGGACCTCAAAACCTAACCCGACTATTTGTTTGGGAGCTATGTAGGTGTGATATGTTAGGCGCACCTGGAATTAGTTTTGTGGTTGTTCAAACAACCTTTTAGTTGTTCAAACAAACCGGCTCAAAGGCGAGGCTGAGATTAGAAGTTGTTCTTGGAAGAACGAATTGACTGGTCCACTACTGTAGTTCAATTTAGTTGCACTAAGGCACAGGTAGGTAGGTACTATCAGCAAATCAAACTAGATTGTAGGGATCAAATGAAAATGGTTCTTTGTGCAGTTACTAAGAAAACCGGCTTCGTGCTGCACCATACAGGCTTGTGTATAACAATGATGTTTGTTGTATGAGAGTCCCCTTAATTTTAATTTTATATATTTTTTTAATTTGTTGTCAAAGCCGCAATAAAAATACATGTTCTGTGAAAATTTCTTCTGTCTTACTGTTACCATTCTTGAAACCATCATAGTTGTTACTTTTCTAGATTCAGTAACATTTCTGCTTCGTACAACGTAATATTTGTCCGGTTTGACGGTCTAAAATAAAAATAAAAAGTAATTAAGTAAAGTATCCGCCTAATTAGGCGGATAACAGTAAAACACAACCGTTCGATATCCAGCTTTAATGAAGAAGGAAATACCCTCGTCTCATACAAAATAATATGTTTCTTATTACTACCCACATCGTACACTACATAAACCATAAAAATAAAATTGTTCATGAGTTAGTGGGAAAGACTGTACTACTACAGATACCTACAAACTCGCTTAGGTATGTGCTTCGCACTGCAGACAATCCATCTCAGGTGTTTGATCATACAATACCGTTTCATACGTTCGACGGATGTTCTGAATAAAGCTAGGATTTATCTCTTTGTTTTCTGCTATATCATTTTATCTATATCAAACATTGCAGACGTAAAAAACGTGGAAGTATGTTCGTAAAACTTGTGAATTTTACGTTTATTATTTTGAAAGAATAATTTGAACTATTTAGTTGAATCTTCTGGTTATATTTTTTGTGACTGAGACCTACCTACTGAAAATACGTAAATGACTGGGTAGTGATAAAAGATATTATATAGTTTTTACTAAAAAGCGAATGTACAAAAAATATTTTAAACATCCCATAATAGTAACTGAAATAGGTTGATCGGAATTACGTAAACAAAATAAAAAAAAAAAACGGCCAAGTGCGAGTCGGACCAGCGCATCTTGGATTTTTGCTGCCAGTGGGGGGAGGAGGGGTTTCAAGGTTCAGTTTTATATTTCCTTAGATAGTTTGAAATACAATTTGGGTTAGGTTAGTTGTTGTGTTTAATGTTATCTAATATGTGTAAGTAGTAATGTTATGTTTTTTTATCTAATTGGTAAACAAAAATAAGTAAGTGATCAAATGATAGTAACATATTAACATACAGATAATCTAGAAACTTGAAATGTTGCGCAGAGGTTGACAAAATAGTGAGAAAGAGTGTAACGAAATAATTTTTCATAAAAAGTCATCCCTGAAGGGGGTAAAACAGGAAATGAAATTTCTAGGTAACTTTTTATTCCTTTACAATTTACTCACAGTATAGTTCATCAAATCAGCAGCTACCTAAATAGTCAAAGTTAGCTTTATCGATGTGAAGGAACTATATCACGTTTTCTAAATAAAATTGCACTGCAAACCGCGAAGGAAAACATCACAAAAATAAATAGGATACTATTCCCGGAACACAACGATATACGGTGCTATCAATATTGATATGAAGCACTTAGTCCGGGCCGGTGGCATTATTCGAGGGCACAACTTACAAAAAATTTTAAGTTGCTTATTTTTTTGTACGATTGTGTGATGTGTGTCTGTAAAGCTCATATTTCATTTTGTGTAATTTTTTACGATTGCGTAGTTTTTTGAATTACTTTATGGCAGCTCATTGATTAATTTCAATTTATAACTGTGTATAGTTAAATTAATATATCAGAATTGTCTTGTATACGGTGTAATATCCCAGTTTGAGTAGTTTTTTTCCACTGAACACCAAAGCATGTTAGCATACATCTTAAATGATACAATATAATAATTTGGGTTCGGCTTTGTTTGGTTCATAAACGTTTAGCAAAAAATAAATAACTTTAATATTTTTGAAACATGAAAATCTATGTGTACCAGACTAACTGCCATAATTCTGCAGGTAAAATATTCTACTAAAAATATCTGAATTGAGACCTTTATTCCTGTTCAATACCTAGAATGTAGATTTTAAGTGGATTTCTATTAAAAAGTAAATTGAAACGTCCATATTGAATTTTTTGTACCTGGAACATCCGCCATTTTGTTTTGAAAAGTTTTTAACGCGATACCACATGTGGTTGCATTTTTGTAGCAATTTTACCTAATAGCATACACGCTACAAAAATATTTTTGGCAAAATTACTACTATTGAAAAAATAAGTAAATAAAATTAAAACAACTATAGATTATTACGTGCGTGCTCGAAAAGTTTCGCCTACTTGATGAACACTTAGCGTTTTTTGTACGATTGACGTTTTTTGTAGAAACTAAACTGCATGCATGATGGCGTTATATGCTGCCTAAGTAGTAAATGTAGTATAGTACTAAATGTGGAATAAGTGTTAAAATTTGACTGCTAATCCCTTTAAGTTTATAGAGGCGCCATCTCGCGGATTAGTTTTTCCGAAAACGCTTATTGCTCGTAATTAACCGACAGACTTGGAGGCTAATAATATAACATTTCAAATTCAACAATCCCACTGAAGCATACAACATCCCCATTTACGTATTCGAAATTTCTGTAAATGACATCATCAATCATTCAGTGGGCTTCCGGCGATACCGGAAACGGGGCTGTTACTTCCAATATTGCTACTGACTGATCCATCTGTTTCTGATTTAGGATTATGTCGTTCAATATAACATGGAATATGTTATCTGCCAGCCCGGTTCACCTGTATTTTCTTGTTAGTAGAATATTCGTCTATTGATCTATAGGCAGGTGTGCTAAACTATAACAGCTGTTTAGATTTAGTTAATACATCGCCAGGACATTAATCTGCTCAGGGGCCAACTTTCACTGTTTTTTAATACATATAAGGTGTAAAAAAATCAACTGCTTTCTATTATTTTAAGGGGTGAACCAGCCCATGAAACTGAAAAACTTTCTCCAAGGAACATAGCTCGAAATATTAAAGAAAAATTACTTCTAAGGTCTGCACACACAACATTACTTATTTTAAGGTAATGATCGATGTAATAAAGGCGGGATGTGTGTGTGTGTGTGTATGTAATTGTAGTTGTAATACGAATTTTAGGAACACAATTTTATGTGCGGCTTTTTTTTAAATTTACTGGTTTTATAATAATATAGGTAAGGGTCTTCATAAATTCATAAGCTAATAAATAAATACAGCTCCGTGGCTATAAAACATTATAAGTAGATTGTAATATTCAACAAAATTACGCTACCCGAATAATCCGCCGTTTGACTCAGAGCAAAAAAATGCAGACGGTATTTAACGAGCAATCAGAGAGACGCCGTAAAAAGTGGTCGCAGTCAGACTTGGCGTGGACTGAATAAAAAAAATACACACACATAACGCCTTATGCTCTTGAGGGGTAGGCGGATCGTTAACAACCGTAAAATATGGTCATTCTCGCCAAGTTCGTAGGACTGTTTCAATAAATCGTACGTGTATCACTCTAGTGATGGTTTCTCAGCTTGTCGCCTAAGATTGTAATACACACACATGAAGCCCTCGAGTCCCTCAGTCGCCTTTAATGTAATTTTGTTTAACTTGTCTCTCTGATTGCGGCTAGTTTTCATGGCCTAACTCTGGCACTTAGGATTCATCATCATCATATCAGCCATAGGTCGTCCACTCCTGAACATAGCCCCCCTAAATATTTTCACCTTCTCCTATTAGAACCGGCCTGCATCCAGTATTTCTTCGCGGACTTGATCAGATCGTCTTAGCATTCTGTCTAGAATTATATCCTTGATCTGAGTCAGTGGAATGAAATTATTTGGCTCGTGTCGGGTTTACGAGGGCGGAGCTCTATAGGGCTGCGTTTAACGTCCCCGCTATTAACTAACGCCACACGTATACCTAACGTTAAATTTACTCGGCTAAAATTTGGTGGGTACGTCTAAGTCTAGAAAGTAGGTTTTGTTTTATAACAATTTCAGAAGGACTTTCATTTACACCCAATGGCTTAAAATTAGACTGCAAAGAGAAAAACAAAGCTCCTAC
Source organism: Phthorimaea operculella (assembly GCA_024500475.1). Classification (NCBI taxonomy): domain Eukaryota; kingdom Metazoa; phylum Arthropoda; class Insecta; order Lepidoptera; family Gelechiidae; genus Phthorimaea; species Phthorimaea operculella. Next base: position 2,897,905 of record JANFCV010000002.1, on the reverse strand, counting down.
ATGCTCCTACACATAAATAGTCTGAAATACAATTTTTATCTATGAGCATAATATAGCACTGTGAATGCATTAAAATCCCAATAAATCTCAAATTTATATTCACAATAATGATCTAGTACCAAGTAGATACCAACTTGCTGCACTGGATTCGGTGGAACGCAGAGCCAAGAGATTAATAGGCGATAAAAAACTGGTGGCGACCAAGCTTCACAGCCTGGCTCACCGCCGCAAGGTTGCTTGCCTATCGGTCTTCTACAGATTGTACTTCGGAGAGTGTGCGCGTGAGCTGCATGAGCTCATACCACCGTCTCCTTTCTTCCATCGGACATCCAGACGCACGGCCGGCTACCATCCGTTCTTAGTTGATATACCCACATTACGCACTAAGCGCTTCAAATCATCTTTCATTATGCGCACGGCTAAAGAATGGAATTCCCTGCCTGCGTCTGTATTTCCGAGTGCATATAACCTGAATCTCTTTAAGTCTAGAGTGAATAGGCATCTTCTGGGCAAGCTCGCTCCACCGTAGATCCCATCTCTGCTCTAGGGTAAGATTGGGGTCAAGAGTAAGCCCATCATAGATAAAAAAAAAATAGTATAGCGCCATCTCAAACACGTTTTTGCATGTGAGTAAAAGGGACAAAATGACAACTATCTTAGGCGCGTAAGTGAAAGGTAAAAATGACAATTTGCTGCTACTTCGTTATCCTGAATCTCATCGTGAAAAGACTGCCTGCAGGTTCAACCTCATAGTTAAATAAGACATCCTAATTTGTAAACTATAAACACGCGTGGTGTAATTCGCTCTGGGATTTTTAAAGGCAGAGAGAGCCGCCCCTATTACGTTTATAGGCTCGTAAAAGATACAGTTGCTCACACCTTTACTGTTTGGGGTTTATTTAGTTCATTCGACCTTAAATTTATAAACAGGCAAAAAGTAGATGCGGCAATTTCTTATAAATTTTTTATTAGCACTTAATACGGTCCAAATATCAATGTCCTCTAATTGATTTTAAAGCGCTTTGTAGTTTCTTGATGTTTATTATAAAACACCTTATATTGGTAGGGTGCATTCAGGCCATGAAATTGAACAATTTTCCACAAGAAATATTTATGAGACGTAAAATTAAATTAACTTCCCCTACAAAGCACGATTAGCTGACAGTATTTATTATGGGACGTGTAAAAATTTTGACGGCTCCTGAAGTATTTTCTTTGGGAAGTTGTTCAGTTTCTTGGTCTAAATGCGCCCCATTCCCAAAGAGGGTTCACATAAGTTAGGCGGCCGGTCGGTCGTAAAACATTGCCGAATTCTTTTGCTACATGATTTTGTGTTCTGACAAAACATGTTGCACCGACGCCAACTGATTTAGAATAAGGGCAGGAAGATCATGATGAGTGTATTGCGGTCTGATATCATCCACCCATTTCTCACCCGCGCTTGTAGTAATTTATCATCAAGCTTGTAGTAAAGTATCAAGAATAGCTAAGAATTAGCCAAGTAATTATCTTGTCTGCATCAGCAGGTACTTTGCCCAAACAAAATTCTTCGAATGTATATAATTTTCTTGAAAGTAGACGATTAGCAAAACAAAGCTTACAATTTATTCGAAGGAAGGGAAGTCGTAAAATTATCCTTATTGCCGAGAAATAAAATTAATGTCAAGAAAGCCGGTATTATACCAAGAAAAGCCGTGACATTATACCCGTTATACTTTAGTTAGATAATCAAGGGCTAAAAGTTGCGTCGGTGTTCTGCAAGTAAGATAGGTCTAGAAACGGTCGATTCGGTACTTTGAATTGAATATTCTCTGTAAGAAGAAAAATCTATGAATCCAATAGTTCATATCTCAATGAACTATTGGTAACCTAGTAGATATCTTGAAGTGACGGTGTACCAACCATTGATTTTTCTCAGGAGGCACCAAGACGTTTTCAGAAGAATTACGTAGGTTGAAAGCCATTTTTTAAATAGCGGTATACATTGGGTATACTGCACTATTATATATTCTGTGATACTGCTGACTGGCTGGAAAGCATCTTCATTTTCTAAAAGGAACACGGGGTACATGATGTTATGAAGCTCGATGCTGGTGTTCGGCTCCTGCAGTTTCCGCAGCGTGGAGTGGAAATTTTTAAATTGACACTATACAGTAGGTACCTAAAACAAGTTATATTATTCAATAAAACGCTTTATTTGGTGTAGGTACGTATTGTTCACTACAAATCATTTTAGTAACATAAGTAGGTCGTAGTCGGGCCCGTTACGCTGGAGGGCTTGCAAACTTCTTGTCCCATCCCAACACAGTTTTGAAACTTCCACTACAATGAAGTTCCTATAGTCTTACTTTAAGTTTTACACCTACTTTTTGGCGGCGAGAACTTCGTTGCAGTGTGGTGCCGGGTTACAATAGCATCACCCCATATCTTTACCGTGGGTGTCGTAAGAAGCGACAAAGTGAGTTGAGAGCTGATGCGTATTGCAATTTTAGGCGACAGGCCGACAACCTGTCGCTATGGTGATACACAGTCTTTTGAATTACTCTCAAACTTTTATCAGATGTGGTGTAAATGGCCGTTAACGGTTCCAGTTTAGATTACAGGTTGGGGTTAATATTTTAATGAAACATTTTTTACTGGACTGGGTGCGGTTGCTCTTAGTATTTTTTAAATGGATTATGCTTTCTTTTCGATGGTTACCTACGTCGGGGATTGTAAACTTCTTCTTTCATCTCAACACAGTTTTGAAACTTCCATTACAATGATGTTTCTATAGTCTTACTTTAAGTTTTACACCTACTTTTTGACGGCGAGAACTTCGTTGCAGTGTGGTGCCGGGTTACAATAGCATCACCCGATATCTTTACCGTGGGTGTCGTAAGAAGCGACAAAGGGAGTTAAGAGTTGATGTGTATTGCAATTTTAGGCGACAGGCCGACAACCTGTCGCTATGGTGACACACAGTCTTTGGAATTACTCTCAAACTTTTGTCAGATGTGACGTAAATGGCCGTTTTTTCGACCGTTCCAGTTTTACTACAGGTTGGGGCTAAAATTTATTGAACATTTTAGATTTTTTTACTTGAGTGGTTGCGGTTGCTCTTAATATTTTTTAAATGGATTATGCTTTCTTTTCGATGGTTACCTACGTCGGGGATTGTAAACTTCTTCTTTCGTCTCAACACAGGTTTGAAACTTCCACTACAATGAAGTTACGATAGTCTTACTCTAAGTTTTACATCTACATTTTGACGACGAGAACTTGGTTGCACGTTTCCTGGTTATAACATTGATCGTATTAACTCGTGATCCTACCTTTATAACCTTTATAAATCGGGAGATTTACCAGAAAACTGAACTTTACTGACATGACAGCAAATGAGGTGGTGTTACGACTAATGTAGTGTGTGCTACTCGAAGACTCAAAGGTTCCAGGTTTGAAACATGACCGGAGCAATGTTTAAAAGATTTACTGTTTTTGAAACTAAGCTTAAAAAATTACTTAATTTATGATCATATTTCCAAAATAATTTTTTGGTAGGTATGAGTTTTGTTTGATAGGATTTGTTTGCAAAGATTACTTACTAACGTACGCCAGCAATATTTTTTAAACATCGAACTTAAAATAACATTAGATTTCAACAAGTATTTTCCATCGGTTTCCGATTTCGTAACAAACTTTGCCTTTAACAAATTTTGTATGTAAATACTGAATAACACAATTTGTATAGTTAGAAACTGTGATGTAGTGTTGCCGAACTATCAATAGTGTTGCTATCGATAGGTAGTTTTCTTTTCAAAAATACAATTTACATTAAAAAAAAACACAAATGATAAGTCATAACAAAATACGTCTTTTTTTATTTGAAATCAGCTACGCAGTCGATAGTATCGATAGTACTGATAGTTCTAACTATAACAATACTATAGTCAAGTGCAATACTATCGATAGCATTGATAATTCGATACTATCGATTGTTCTGTAGTGAATCGATACCACAAAATAGAGAATTTAAAGAAGGACAGCTCGCCCCTTCTTCCGATCATTTATGCCTACATTCTAAGTTTGTTAATTTCTTTTCCTGAATTTTTAAAATGTCGTACCAGGGTCAAACTGTGGTCAAACATATTAAAGCACATTAATTACATTATATCAACCGTATACTATAACATACTACACAAAAATATTGGCACTCGTGAGTTGTAATTTTGCCGTCCGCCCGCACCGAACGCTGCTGACTGACATTCGCTACTAACCGGTTCGAACCGTTTCGAGATTGCGCGTTTACGACGACGGCTTGTGGATGACTGCGTGAGTATAGCGACGTTTCCTTCAAGCCGGCTCTCTGGATTGGCCAGCCAATACTTATACTTTGTGTCGATATTATCGTTAGTTCTTTAATTTTGAGGACAATAGTATCGATAGTATTTCTGCATTTATAAGTACCGATGCTATCGATATGTCGATAGCGTGAACTATCGATAGTTTTCTATCTAGCAGCAACACTACTACGATGGTGAAGCTTGGTAAGACTGTGTAAATGAGTTATATTTATGTCGCAACTTTCAAAGACTGTCTGCGTTGCCTCCGTTACCAACTGCAAGCCTTTGACTAAAAACTGTTTTTTTTCGCAAGCCCTGGTTTTAATAATAAATTTCCGTCATTTTGTTTTCTGAATCTGTACATGTTTCATCAACAAACTTATGATTGGTTGAAGTCGTTTAGGCGTATAGTATTACGTTTTTTACATTATTTTGTAACAATAGGAACCTCCCGCTGACATTTCTTCCATTCTTTGCATCCGTTAAACTGAGAAATGTTTTAAAATGCCATATGAATGAATGAATGAATGGAATAGGTCTTCTTCTTTTTCATGTAGGTCACTGATTCGTCCCAACCGATGAACCCTGGTAAATGAATAGGTAAATAAGTAAGCCTTAAAACTGATATATATTTTTGCTTTGTTCCAGATTGGTTCCCTAAAAGGGTACTACTTGCTGTCCCACCATAATGTACACAAGAGGTCCACAGAGCCGAGCCACGAACACCATAGAAAATTAAATGAGGAACCCATGGTAAGTTTTAAACATAATCAGTTGTCTATTGGGATCTAAATGCACGCACAGTGAAATATATGAAAATTAGAGAAAAGAAAAAATATGCATCAACCGAGGCTCGAACCCGGGCCGCATGGCGTAATGCTCCACTGATCTGCCACTGATTTATCGATGCCTGTCAAATTTCAATCTCTTGATGCTCGTCTCGACATAATCAGTTGATTACCAAGGGCCTTACCCTTACCATAATAAACTAAGACGTTTGTTGAACGCGTGTTTAAAAATATCCCCATACATAAAAATAACGCTAGACTCGCGTCCAACCCGTCTCTAGCTTTTTTTGTGGTAAGGCCCAAAATAATTAAAATCCTTCATCGTGTTAGGTATGTTCAATTTCGGAGTAGGTATTTGCACAATTGCACCGTAAGCAATGACGTCACTATTCGTTGAATTGTCGCGGATACTCTCTCTTTGACAAAATTGCGCAAGTGCATCTTCACACCTGCCGAGATTGTTATACGCAATCGATCCTTCGTAAAAAATTATGTTTTCAACAATCTGTATACTACAGATTATCTACCTACATACTGTAGGTAGATATTTTTTAAGAGATGGCGGAGCCCTTAATTACAAATCTTTCTAGGGCTTCGACAATGCCTTTGAGAAAGTTTCAGCGATCGCAATTACTTAACAAGTTAAGTATTGTTGAATAAGTAACTTGAAAAGTGATTGAGACTAACACGAAATACGATATTTTTTAAAGATAGTTGTTGAGACGAAAGTTATTAAGGCGATTAGTGTTGAGAAACTTGCGCCACTTCATGAAAAAAATGTTGTGTCTTTATGAAAACATCCATCATACAACAAGTGATGTCACGTTAGTCTATTGCAGTCACGCGTGCACAAGGCACGAACTCCTGTTTTCGCTATCCAGCAAACGATACATTTACAATACCTGTCTCCTCCATTTTTAGTAAAATCGTAGACGAATCCAGGGGCAAAGATGATATAACAATCCAAAAGGAGGTCAAATCTTTGCCTATGGAACATAGGTCGAAACATGAAAAAACAAATTTTGATCTCCCATTCAAAATCTCCTATCAGTTTATTGATTTACTGCCTATGTTCCATTGGAAAAGTTTGTCAGTTTTAGACCGACCTCCTTTCGGCTTGTTATACCGTTTTTGTTATTGCCGGTAAAATTTTGACCTGAAAACTTATTGGAATGTTCAATGTAAAACCTATCTAGAAGGAGAGAGAGGAGATTGAGTCTTTATTGTATTTCGTACTTATCCATACAAATAGTCGTGGCGTTCGATACTTCGTTTGCTGCTACTACGTGCAGTAGTGAGAAATTACTGCTTGCCTGAAGAGGAAAGCATTTTTTCCCAAAATGGCCCTAGTTTCGCAGAGCTCCCAGTAAACAGTTTTCGAAGAAATATGAGCCTCGACAAAAACTTTATCACTCTGCAATTTATTAAATTAATTCGGCGCGGAATGTATTCATCAGTTTCAATTATGATTTGTAATTAAATCACCATTTTATGCCACAAATAAAACGCTGTTTCAAATTTAGTGCCTCACTTAATTTTGCAGAATTTAAAATGAAATTGCTCTGCCATGATAAAATCATTGAATCACTTTTTTTGAAGAAATATGAATCTGACTTTTATTAAAGAGTTATGAGACAATGTTATGTAGTTTTTAGGTGGGTATGTGAAGACAAATAAACATAACTGTCCACACTTGCTCAGAAGCTTTATAATTTTCCAATTATGAGATTGTTAGAAACACTACGGGTCAAATTTATGAACTCTTTTTGTAAAGGCGGTTACAAATAAATCAGTGTTAAAATCTCCTTTTAAACATTTTGAACCCGAGACACCGTTTTCTTAACCGGACCTTATAATTCAACCGACCCTCTGTTGAATTATCGTTTGTCGTAAAATGACCCTTCTTGGTAATAAATAGAAAACGCAATATCGTATAGCATTCGTGATAGGAGTTTGAATAGTATTACAGGCAATACGATTAAAGAGTTCGACTATATTGGCGTGTTGGGCGGCTTAGAATAGCACCACCTCATATCTTTCACATGTGTGTCGTTAGAATCGAATAAGGGTTTTGAGAGTTGATGTATTGCAATTTTAGGCGATAGGCTGACAACCTGTTACTATGGTGATACACAGTCTTCTTTGTGACTCTCAATCTTTTGTCACACGTGGTGTGTATGACCGTTTTCACAGCAGTTTGCGCTCTGCCTACCCCTCAAGTAGTAAAGCCTAATAAACTTATTTATTCTGATATTAAAGCTGAACTTTTATGTAGGTAGACATATTTTATGTACGCAGTCATATTGAAAATTCCAGAGTTTATTAGATATGTTACGCATGTCAGCAGACTTCTGAAGGCAGTTCATAATATTCTGTTCTATATCAATTATGTAGTTGATCACGAATTAAATTCCGTATGTAGATATTTTCGTGAATTTCATACATAAACAGCCGGTTCCGGCTAAACAAAATTGGATTTCAACTGACGCGTGGAGAAAGGACGTGTGTATAAGACCAAAAAATAAAGAAGACTGTACGTATACGGGGTGTTAGGGACAGTGTAACGAAAACTTTGCAGGCGTGCTCAGACCATGAAACTGAACAACTTTTACTATGGAGCCAATGGTGGGAAACGAAAGGGAAGCTGATCGTGAATTTTGTACGGGAGGACGGAAAATTTTTTTCGTTTCCCACCATTGGCTTCATAGTAAAAGTTGTTCAGTTTGATAGTCTGATCATGCCTGCAAAGTTTCCGGTACACCGTCCCTAATACCCTGTATATTTTGCTCATTTCTAATTTATGTCGAGTCTTAAGCGTAATACACAATTTAATTTACTTTAAAACTACAAATTATACATAAAAAATGTCCGCCAATGCCCTCTGTTTAAAGTTATAATTTACGTAGCAACAGTTCTAATTTATGTAGCCTAAAAACCACCGTGTAGTGCTGGCTTAGAATAGCATCACCCCATTCCTACCTGTGGCTGCATTATAGGCTATTATAGGTTAAACATAGGGATTTATCCAGGGAATAGTAGCGGCGTTCTTTTTGAATACCTACTAATATTTGCACTGCGCTAGAAGCTCTTGGTAATCCGCCATCCAATGGTGGACTGTCGTGGCTGGTCATGTTGAAGCAGTTTGGGGAGCGGCTATTGGAGAAGGGCCTTCCTCTGAAGTTTGTGTCGTGTGTGGTCGTTTCATGTCAGAGGCCTGCTGCTTGTAGTCCGCGGTTGAAAAACTCTGACACCAGGATTCATCAGGTCGTTAAACGACTCGGTGTCCCACTCGAAGAAAGGTAGTATTTTACATTTTACTCTTCTTCATGCTACCGAATGGCATCTCTTTATCTACCCTATTTTTGACTCCAAGACTTTACGATAAAAGTATTCGGAATCGCTATATTTCAGGATATATTTGAATATTAGATATGTTCTATTTCGTCTCGTGTTACGTGAAACACTTCAAAGAGTATGTTTTGTATGTGCAAAGAGAACTTCATAGGTATCTACAATGTAGTGTCGATACATAGTTTAAAATGAAGTCGCTTTTTGCGTTTCTCTGTCTGTCTGTTTGTCGTGGAATTCGCTAACTCCTCTTAAACTACGCATCGGATTTTGATGCGGTTTTTGTAACAGAGAGAATGATTCGAGAGGATGTTTTATATAATTTATCACATACCGGGCGGGAAATAGACGCATACGCATTGTCGAAAGACACTTAAGATACCGATAGACCGATGCCACGCAGATTCGCTTTAGCGGCTCATATGAACGCGACATCAAAATATATGTTTAATAATTAGTCAGAATTGAAACAATTCATTTTTCAACCTTATATTTCATACACACTTTCCTCTATTATTTAGTTGACGAGGCACCACCTGCAAAGCATACGTCAGAGATTACAGTTCTGGATTAAAGTCGGGACGCGGGACCATTTACGAAGGGCAGATCTCACTTTTCCCATTACCCATTGCAGTGGTAATACTAGGACTTTTTTACTTCAGACAGTCCCATTATATCCAACAAGATAAGAATTCAAGGATGGACCGTTTACGACGGGCAGATCTTACTTTTCCCATTACACATTGCAGTGGTAATACTTACTGGGACATTATTTTTTACTTAAAACAGTCCCATTATATCTGATAAGCTAAGAATTCAAGAAAAGGAATAGTGTGAATTATTTCGGCATACTATAGAAGTGACATAAGGAGTAACATAATCACATATTGTAAAATGTAATTTGTAGCACTGTAAAAATATAGATTAACCTTAATTACTTACCTATTTAAAATAATATGTACTATTATAAGTTTTGGCACACTACCGCTACATTTTAGTCACAAGTGTGATTAAAATCACCGATATAACTAAATGAGTATTGTGGGATTACCATTAATGGTTATTCTAAGTGGATAAAGCGGGACCTATCCTTTACGCACTGACTTTTCGGGACATTCCGGGACGCGACCTTGTGGCGTCACACGCTCGGCGAAATATTAAATCGCTAAACATTGTCTCATTGTTATGTTGTCCGTAGTTTGAATAAGCCCTTATTGTCGCAGTGTAGGGACTTTTGAATAAAGGTAAGTTGAGTTAGTGTTCGGTGTTAGTTCGCAGTTAAATATGTTTTTGTTTGCTTTGTTTAATTTTATGTTGTGTTTCTCACACATTTCTCTTTTTTATGGTGCCATACTCAAGGGTAAAACGGGCTTCACTGTCACCAAGCTGTATCTCATAAATCGTAATAGCTAGAGAGTTGAAATTTTTACAGATGCCGTATAACGACAAATACTAAAAATATGAAGAAAACAACAAGGAGGCTCCCATAAAAAAAAAACGAGAGATTTTGCAAGACTAACTATGATAGTTCGAAAGGCTGTATCTTTTATAAACCATTCGTCGGTAATAGTTAGACAGTTGGGGCCTTACCACAAAAAAGTTAGACCAGCGTTGAACGCGTGTCTAGCGTTTTTTTTGTATGAAGTTTCATTTTAAACACGCGTTCGACACTGGTCTAACTTTTTTGTGGTAAGGCCCTTGGATTTTCATAGAATATGTATTACTTTTCCCATTATGATAACAAATACTAAAGAGTAGAATAACATAATTTTATGTTTACGTCAGTTGTATGGGAGCTCGCGATAATTTTGAATTTTTAAATTAACGTGGGCACCCATACAACAGACGAGATTTTCATGCGATTTTTATACAAAATGGTACGGCACCCTCCATGAGCTAGTCCGACATGCACTTGGCATTTTTTTTTCAATTAGATACGCAATTTTGATTAGATGCGTGCTCTTCAATCAAGCTGCTGCTCAAATTGGTTCTTATTAATGCCCTGTTTTCAGCCTAAGTGCATCCCAGCTCAAAAATTATGTGACAAATGTTTAGTTGTTGGTTTCAAAAGGCTCGTTTTACGTATCGGTGGAATCGGGCCTTAATCTGGATAAACAACTCATCGTAATAAATATTGCCCGTCACTATCGCTGTCAAATCGCTTTTTTCAATAGGTAGTTTTAAAAAAGTCTATAAACGGATTTACCTGCATACGTTAACGTATTTTTGCGCTTTGCTCGGATTACAGTTTATTCAGCCATTCGCAGATTTTATTAATGGGAAATATCAGACGAATATCGAATAGTGTATAATCGGTTTAAATTTCGCTGAGCGGTTGCACTGAGAATTATTAAATTTGTTAAGCATGAATTTTATGTACTGTAAGTAAGCATGTACTGAAATATTGTAAGTTATTATAAATACTTATTGTAAGATCGTTTTGTTTACCGTGTGTGCAAGCTAATAAAATATTTCTATTTCTATTAATCCGACTTAAAATTTCGGGAGTCCGTGGCAGGTTGTCTGTGTAGGTATGGGTCGAATTTCCAATCCCACTAACGTGCAGTAACATTACAATTTTATTGTTTGTTTATTTGTATGATACTTTAACTGCGCCTGCCCTATTTTTTCCACGTGCCCTAAGGTAGATAGGGAGATAGATGACGCCTTTGGCATTAAATTAGCCATTGTTCAGTTTAGCATAAAGTTTAATAAATAAAATATTTAAATAATAATTAAATCCGTTTTAGAGCTCAAATGTTAACGTGTAATGTGGTTTAGATAAATTCTTTCAGGTAAATATCTAATCAGCTTATTGGTGGAGTTCGCCATACATAAGACAAGATCTCCTGGTTTAGCCAGCCAGTGGTTATCATCAGCATTATCGGTCCATCTGGCCGGAGGGACTCTCACGACGACGTTCGCTAAAGGCACGGCTTCTACCTCGAGAACCCGCTTAACATAACTATATGAAACCTATTGATTTTCGACGTACCTATATAATATGCATGGCAATTCAATAAAACCGGAACACCTCGAGGCACTGGTTGCAAAATTTCCGATATAGCTGGGGAGCCAATTTCTCAATTTACACAATTCCGTTAAGCCCCGGCCGGCCGGCGATTTTTTCCCAAAATCTGTTTAAAGCTTGCCTGATAGAGTTGAGGCTTACACACACCAGCCTTTATTAGTTTAGGACCCTATTACGGGTCTCTATAAGCACAAAGGGGTTTTATTAAGCCTCATTCGCTCCTGTTTTACTCAACTGCGTTTAGAAAAGGAGAGTTGTGTTTCTGTGCTTGAATGTTAGTGTGACTTTTGTGTCGTCGCTACTGAATAAGTATGAATTAAAAATGTAAAGTGCGATGAAAATCACAAAGGTCTTAAACACAATATGGACTAGCCTAGCGAAAAAAAATACTTTATCGTATTGTGTCACGGACTTATTTGGATGACTTTTTTCTATAGATTTTAGAATTTGACTACCGGCTAAGATTTTTCTACAAAGTCGGTTTTATTTCTTCAATTCTGATTTGTAGCAGTTCAATTACGATGCGTAACTCAAATACGGGAATAGGGCTCTATGTCATTTCTCTGAGTTTAGTTCTTAGGTTTACCTTACGGCATGTAGCGCTCACCAGTAAACGTCATTTGTTCTAATTTCAAGTCAAGATTTGCAAAATATAAAAAGAAAAAACTACAGGACATTAACTGGCACAGGTCTGCTTCTAGTAGTAGGCGGTTGTAAAAGCAACACTAGGTTATATTTCTTTTACTTTTAAGTCAAGATTTCCAGTATGCCTAGGTATATTGACAGTTAAATGATAATTAATGCCGGCTTAGAATAGCGTCACCCCAATTCTACTCGTGGGTGTCGTTAAAAGCGATTAAGGGTTAATTATCTGGGGAGTGGGCAGCAGCGTTCCTTGTGAATATAAAATCTTGCAATGCGTTCGCCAATCCGCCTGCCAAACCCCCCGAAAAGGGGAGGCCCATGTCCATTAGTGGACTGTTATGGCTGTAGAGGTATTTATAATGAACCGGACAGAAAACCCTCTCAAAAACCAGCGCAAAAGTCCAGATGGCTCAGATGGCTGTACGCCATTTTTTGGCCTCCCCCGGATAATCATGTTTGTTGTGTGTAACGACATCGGCTGTTTGTCCAGCTGAGTGCGGTAACGAGGGAGCAGAACAACGTTAGAGAAAATATTTGCGCGATTCCTGTGTTTTCATTGTTTTTAGATGAGATTTTATTAGCGAAAGGAGTTTGCAATTTGTCGGGGTCATTATTTTTATTTCAAGTATTTTCGTTTACCTAATACTCGAAAGATAACTGGACTGATTTGGAAAGTTATGTTTTGGTATGAAAGCTTATGCATGCCAATGCCTAGTTGTCCTGTAGTGTTGGAGCATCAGGCCCGCAAAATCATAAGTTAGTATTCTTTGCCAAAAGTCCAGATGGCTCAGATGGTTGTAGGCCATTTTTTGTCCTCCTCCGGATAATCATGTTTGTTGTGTGTAACGACATCGGCTGTTTGTCCAGCTGAGTGCGGTAACGAGGGAGCAGGACAACGTTAGAGAAAATATTTGCGCGATTCCTGTGTTTTCATTGTTTTAAGATGAGTTTTTATTGACCGGCTTAACAAAATAGGAAGAGTTTTTGATTTTATTCAAAATGTTTTTTTAATTTTTTTATGTGAGTTCACTATTGTCGACCGAATACTTAACAAAAGATGACTAGATGGATTTAGAAAGACAAATTTTTGTATGGAATGCTAGGCTCGCCTAGTTGTCCTTTCACGTCAGGACCCAATAAAAAGAAGAGACCCTGGAAAAACTGAGAAATATTTTCTAAAATTTCCGCCAGATATTTCAGCGAAAATATCTTTAAAGTACTCACAGCTTGGAAAACTACGTGTAAACTTGACGCGTAGTTCGTCGAGCTGAAAACCACCTCGTAAAAATTAACCAAGTAAAAACTGTGCGAAATGCAAAATTCAGATTTCGTCGAGTCCTGGCCTAGATTTTAACCGCGAAAGTAACTCAAACAAACCGTTATACAGAGTGTATCTAAAAAGGTGCAAATCCCTTAAACCGGGGTCTGTCCTCATGATTACAAGGAAATTCCCCTAAGAAATATTCGTGGAAATATGAAAAAGAAAATATAGGAACATGGAGTTTTTATACTTTCTTTAGAGCAGAGAGAATTCAACGTGCGCCTTTCGCTAACCAATCTGGACTTACTAATATTAAAAAGAGGTTATATTTATGTATGTTAGTTCTTTCCCTACGTAGCCTGTATGAGGCACGAAAGTGCCATAGGCTACTTTTTGTTACAGACTATGGAACCTGTAGGGTAAAGTACGGATAGATGCGCCGTTGGGATAGTTGCGCAGGTTTCGAAAACACTATGTTCTAGTGAATTTCAGCACTATTGCTCATTAAAACATAGTAGTCTTCCTCCTGAAAGCCCAAGTACCACGTTAATTATTGGAGTAATTGCACAATTTACGCCAGTTTAAGCAAAAATCTTCGGTAGCGTGGTCAAACCGGGCGGGCGTCGAAATTATTTTAGCATATTTTGTTTTTCGGGTATCTTTTCTCACGATTGTAGAATCGCTCACATTTTTATTTCCTCATATGCACTACTTTATAAAGTATGTGCCCATTTATTAATTATTCCAAAATATCAAATCATTATTTTTTTAATTAAATGCGCAACTATCCGTACCAAAAAGGATATTTGCGCAGGTTTTTTGGACGGATAGTTGCGCTTTGAGGGATAGTTGCGCAGATTGATATTTTTGTTTATTTCAGTATGTTGCAGATGGACAAAATGCTTCTAAATTACGTCTAGATATGGACGATGTTCAACATACATTTTTATGCTACCTACGCGTTGATACGATTTTTTTACTGATATAATGACTTAGCATTCAATAACTTTAGAAATAGTAATAATATTAAGGTTCGGAGGCCTATTCGATTTTTAAAATAAGTATTTAATCAAATTAATTTCAAATTGGTTTGATTTAAATAAAGTACAAATTTCATAGTAAGTCACCTAGGTAATCTTCAAAGCGCAAGTATCCCCCCATGATTTTTTAGTGCTGCGCAACTATCCGTGCAGGTGCGCGACTATCCCTTTTTCAAGAGGTCAAATAAAACTGGATTTACAACAAAACAATAAAAATTAAATTCATGAATTAGGGCTTTAATGAAAGATTAAAGATCAATCCTTTAATCTGTAAAGATAATTTTGTAAATAAGTTCTTAATTATTGAGTTATAGAGCATTTTTCAAAAGGTGCGCATCTATCCGTGCTTTACCCTATTAGAAATGAAAAAAATATTACTTACACATATTTTTCACTTCAAAAACACTCTGTAGGCAAGGCATATGCGGTAGAATATAGTTGACCCTTGTCTTTTGTTCCCGAGACCCAATTTTCTCTCGGTTGTATTTGTTTTGAATATAATTAAAATTTCCAGCTCACATTGTTCATGATGAAGCAATGGACGAGTTACTGCGGGTTTTAAAAAGGACCCATTGTGGCACGTTCATAATCTACGCCGCGTTTACTTGGTAACTGGGTTTGTATGGGCGATAGCGCAACTTTGCATCTAACAGTACACGTTTTTATACCTAACTTCTACTGATAAAATACGCTTTAATATCATTGTCCAATAGGTACTACAAAACAATATTACTTGAAGAGTTACAAGTTGAAATGAGGTGTCTATCCTTCGTCACAAATATCGATTTCAGAATTCTGATTCGGTCAAACAGTATTATATTGGATACCGAAGCAAAAATTATAAGAAAAGGAATAAATTTGTGCGTGATGGGAAAGGGTGGGCTGAGGAGAAACCTTCCAACCGTAAAGTTTGTTTCTCATAACCGACTCTAATAAACTCGAACAAAAAGGTTCTCTTTTTGTTTTTGTTACGTGATTTATATCGTTCTGTTATGAAATCGTATCGAATTTCCTGTTTATTTATTACAAGGATATTTCCTGGGATCGGATGAAGGTGTTTCTTTGCGTGAGATATATCATCCGTGATCAATTATTCAGTCTGATACGTAACCAAAGCTTGGCTTCAAATACGTATAAAATAAGAGGAATTTCCGTGGTATGAAATAGTTTCATTTTGACTGGCTGTAGAGTAAGGTTTGATGTGACGTGAAAAATAAAAGATACGATAGATTATTTTGGTGTAAAATATGGCATCTTTTTTATTTTATTTTACCGCTGATAAGTCTAGCTTAGGTCTGATATAAGGGACAAATGAGATCGAGACATATTTAAATATGCTATTACAGCATGACATTCCTTCTTTAATATTTTAGGAAAATTTAAATAAAACTCAGAACAAATTTTAATAAATCAAGCCAAAACAATTTGTTGCCCACCCACTGAGCTATTCTTTGAAACCTTGGTAATGGTTACCAAGCACATTTGAGACTCAAAGGATTCGATGTCATTTACGATGTAAAGTGAATAGACAGCAGACAACTGAGTTCTTTACCCTTAACAATATTTTGCACAAAATGAATAAGAATTTCGTAAAATATTCAATAAGCGAGACAGAATTCCTTTGACTGATATTCGTCTTGCGATACATATCATTTAAAGTTTTTCTGTTTTATAAATTATGTCAAGAAGTAGCAATAGAGATGAGCGTAAAATCATTGTAATGAACTGAGCCAAATATATAACGAAGAAAGATTTATTTGTGTGTTTGTATGTAATAACTAAACCCCGGAACTTCTTGACCGTTTGAAAAATCTGTTACCATTAGATACTTGCAACAGCCTTTCGTCACATGCTTATGTTACCACGAGAAAGTAATGTTATTCTCATGAAATATCTGTAATTGCAGGTGAAACTCTGAGCATCTGTATTTGAATACATACCTAGGTTATACTCACACATGAAGCCAAGCCGCCATCTCTACACAACACACATACAAACTTCAAAACTTTCCCTCTAAACACGTCCTAAAATGCGCTTGAAATACTGCGTACGTACAAAGTTTACCACCCTCTAAATTACAGAACGCGTGTACTTAATGTGTGAATGCAAACACTGTTGGACTTAGATTTACTGCGGAAAAAGTTGCTCACTAACATACCGTGACGGGAGCGTCGTTATGCGCGCCTGCTTCCCACAGAACAAAAAACATATTGCAAAAATGTCATTGTAAAGGTTTAGTTCTATCGAGACACATTCCCATAGAGGCACAAATATTTTTAGGGTCTTCTTTCTCTTCGTGTGGGACACCGAGTCGTCCAAAAACCTGATAAACCCTGGTGTCAGAGTTTTTAGGATGTATTCTGCTCGTGAAATTTGACAACTTGCCGCAAGGAACACAGTTTAGAATATGATAAAAATTGGACCTCCCATACAAAATACGACTTATGTTTGTGTTCCATTTGTTTTGGGAAAAGTTGACCAGTTTCACGATTAGAACTTATCCTGAAAATCTTTTGTACTAAATTAAAAATAACCCTATTATATGCATACAGGAACGGTTTTTGCTGTGAGTTTTTTGACGTCTCATTTGTCTGGGCACTATCTTTTTACCGTGGCACACACGGTCTCTGGACGGGAAATCTAATTTGTCGTAAGTAATCCGCAAAGAGCGGACAACTTTGAAATATTAATGACGGTGGAAAAGAAATGCAAGTATAGTCCGACAAGTTCGCGCGCGACCTTCCCTAGGGGTGACAGACGGTGGGGGGGCGAGGTATCCAAGTAATCAACAGGTGTAGCAAGAAAAGGACACGTGTATTAAAATGGCGTACTTCCTATAGTTGAGGAGACCACTAGCTGCATCCGCGGCCGCATAGCTCCCTTTCCCACCTGGTGGTAAACTCAAGTGAGAAAGGGAGCGTCAAACGACCGCGAATGCAGCGAGTGGTCTTTTCAACTATACAAACTATTAGTCGAAATTTTCTATTGGTAGCGCTTTTCACTAGTCATTTCTCGCTTATTTCATAGTACTGTGCCGAATATTGTGATTTTGGTGGGCAGCTAATAAAACTAGGAGGCGGTCCGGTCGCCTCTCAGTCCTTTATCATGTTGATAAGGTCCACCTTTCTTATCGCAAAAAGAGGGTAGACTGGGTGTAAAGATAAATATCTTAGTCTAGAAAAATTACCTTCATAGAGCGAAAAATTTCACGACACTGGGTGGCGTTAAGCAAATAACTGACTTTTTCGAAAACGCCTAGCTCAATTTTATTTGAACAACAGCTTTGCCCTAGGAAGAAAAATATAACCTCCCATTGTTTGTCGGTCAGATGATTTGTGCACAAAAAAGAGAGTTTACAGAAAGTTCACTCGGCCGTATTTTGGATTTTCGCGATTGGCATTTGTTACATAGCCAGTGATAGCCAGGGTTGCTACTGTCAAAATTTTAGAAGTAAAAAATATAAAAACAGCAAAATCTGACAAAGAGCGTCATATGATTCTGAGCCAATTCTAAATCCAATAAATATGACGTTCGTGTCAACCACCTTCTTAGTTACCTTGACTTCCCCTGAGATTCCGGTTTTTTCCAGTTTTCGTCAGTAAGCGTCAAAATCGTCGCTAGTACTGAGTGAGCCATCTGTATTGGCGCCACGCGCGCCGTTTCCCTAATTTGTGATGTGTGTATGGGAAGATAGATTTTTATACTTTGATACTTGGAAAAAGTTGTTCAACTAAACCGGTTGAGCACAGCGTTTTCAGGAAACTCGGTCGTTCCAAAGCACTTCGTATTTTCTAAAATAAACTTCATAAATTTTAAAAGTTTATTGCCCAAGACCCAAAAATTACAAAGTAAGCACTGCTTCAGCGCGTTAGCTCAAACTGTTTAGCATCAAACACGCAATAGCCAATGTCCTAGCTAGTACTATACTATTATTATACAGGGAGTAACAGAAAGTGTATTACAAGCCGAAAGGAGGTGAAGGTACTCAAGAAATTGAACAAGTTTCCCCATGGAACATGGGTCGAAATATGAAAAAATAGAAATCGGACCTCTCATAGTAAATCAATTAGCTAATCGGCGATTTTGTATGGGAGGTCCATTTTTTTTTTCATATTTCGAACCATGTTCCATGGGGAAAGTTGTTCAGTTTCATGAGTACCTTGACCTCCTTTCGGCTTGTTATACCCTTTCTGTTACTCCCGGTATATTCTGTGCCAATGTTAAGGTCGCGCGTGGTTTCGAAGTTTTCATACAAACGTATTCCCCTGTGTTCTTTCCGAATAATGTATGTAAAGCTACAATCTATTTTTTAAAAGGCATGACTAGGGCATCGTCGTAATGTCAACAGTATAGCGAACTTTATCGCCAGACTAACGGGAAGTATCACAATTTCAAAATTTTATAGCCACTGAAGTTTCCAACGTCATAAATTGCGAGTTGAAGAGAGTTTATAAGGCGATGGAGGCAGTTCTTTTCCGCCAATACTTTGTTCGAAGATATCATTATATTTATGAGTAGAAATGTTGGTTTCGCCGATACTTGCCACGTCCTTTCCTTATTTATTTGTCTGTTGGCGGTGCATTTCTACAGTTTCTATCTTGGCAATATATTGTAGGTAAGGTGTAGATACACCACAAAAGTAAAATATTACAATAATAACATAGTTTATGTAGTAAAATATTTTCATACCTGTAAAATAATTCAGAAATGTTTTCGGATGCTGGCCTTAACAAATGCTTGGCTGAACAACAACGCACCCGCTCATGCTTATTTCATTACTGAATGTAGTTGCAAAAGGTTAGGCTACACCAGCGATAGAGGTCAATGGCCTGAGTTCAATGAAGTTTATGATCGCGCCGTAGAAGAGCTTTCTTTCGATACGTTAGGATGCGTAGCTCAAAACTACGGCGTAGCAAGAGTAGTAGGTAGCTACAGGAACTAGCATATTGCTACAGCAAGGCTTACTCTTCGCGCATTATTTACTTCGTTAGTAATTCTACATTGCTTCCAGAATATTAGGTTGGTGAGGTCGCGAAAACATAATGGCTTTTCATCTCAGTGAAGCTACCCTCGGTCACACCCGGCCCACAGACCGGAAGGGATTGAAATGAATACGGGCGTGACAACCCTTAACCGCGGCCGCCCTTAATCTTGTACCTATATTCATATTAATGTATGACGAAATAATATTAAATAGCTTAACATTGCCTTTATGTTAAACTATAAGGCAGGTGTGATATTGCTGGAACAAGACCGACTTTTTTATCTGTTTTAGTAATGTTCTGTACTCGTAAGGACAGTTATTGAATTTCATCGTTTATTCAGCAATGTTTTAAGCCTCGTATTTTGCTGCTGAAAATAAATGACAAATTGGAGTATTTTTACTTTGAAAATACAAATCAACCAAACGCAATAACAAGGCCCTTTTGTAGTTTTGCCTAATAAATCTATTTCTTATGCAGATCTAAAGATGAAACTACAAAAGCAGGTCTGCACTGCATTTGGTTTAGTAAGATTTTCAGGACAAGACCCCTTGTGATCATTGAATCATGATGAATAATCATTATAAAAATTCCATTAAACCTTAAAGATTATTTGCTTAAAAAAGTATTGGTACTAAATTTTATCATCGGCAAGCTTTTAAAATATTTAAAACCTTTCGGAGAAATGTGCATAGTATAGTCGTTCACTCTGCTTATAAACATTATAGGTATTCTATGGTTCCATTTACATAATATAAAACTGAGTTTTCGTACATTATTCGGGTAATTTTTGAGAAGAAATGTTTTGATCTCTAGAAATACATTGAAAACATTAATTCCTTTCACAAATGTGTGTAACAAATTAAACAATCGCGTCGGTCCCCGCAAAGAATTAGGACGATAAAGTTAGAGAAAAGACCGTCGGTTTTTTTTATTAAATTACTCCGGGACAGAGACAAACAGTGGCCGAGTGTACCCTCCGTTCATATGTCGGTGCAATTCTACTGCGCTCTAAATTTTTCCAGTGACAATATGAAGAAATCGAAAATATGCAGAAATTAAACTGCTTTAAAGGAGCTAAACTAAGAATATCTTTATCAATTTAAGGAACATTATTTTAAACAACGGGATCGATTCCAATGAAGTTTTGTTATAAGTTCAGTTTTAAAGAACAAGTAGAACAGATTTACACAAAATTAGTCTGTTCTCTCTTATTTTGGCTTGTTCGCTTTTACTTTCATGTGTTACTTACTGATTTAAGTAGATAAACGTATGCGTTGTTTTTAATTCGATCGAGAGCTAATCGTAAATTTTATCCGTAACGTATCGGCGGTTTACGACTATCCTTATTATTAGTGTTGATAAGGATTCTTCATCCGCTACCGTTTCCACATAAAATAAATTTTGAAGTTTCTCATCCGCGTCCTTTTCAATGAATCAATCCTCATCCGCATCCTCCAACTTTGAGCTTGTTGCTTCCTCTTCCTCATAACAGATTCTTCATCAACACTACTCCTCATCCGGAGCTCGTTACCTGTGATTGTACAGCACGTTACAAAGTAATTTATACTTGCGATTGTCGGCGCATGATGAAACTTCGTAGTAGACATACTTGTAAATGTGAGTGAAACTGATTGGGCAAAACCAGCAAATATAAGTGAAACGAGTAGAACTTTGTCATGACAAAGTGTAAGATAAGGGTCACACTGGAACAAACCTTACCCTCTGTTCATATGCTGCCGGCAGCCGACAATAAAACATGTGTGACGTCACCGGAGGGGGGGGGGGGGGTCGAGGGTGACCGCAGCTACATTTTTACTTGCCAGTGCTAATGAAATTAGCCGACCATTGCGACGCGACAGTGGAATTCAGAATTGATGTACGGTACAAGAACGTCGTGAGATTGCTTAATAGTACAAAAAAACTAGTACATTGTAGTGTCTAAAAAATTGCAAATTAGCTTCGCATCGCAAATTATAGTAACATAGGCGCCTATGATACAACTTATTACAAAATTATATTAATGGGTACCGTTGGTTTACTGCACCGCCCCGTGGCAAGGTGATCTCAAAAAACTTATCTAAAAACATGCACCAATAAAATTCTAATCCATCACTGAAAACCGCTTCAAAATCAAACCCGTGGTGTTGGAGATAATTAACAACATAGGCTGTTCGTGTGTTTGTGCAAACAAACACACAATCATTCTCTCACCTCAAACGCTATATCCGTTCCGTCGTGAGTAAAAATACGTATATGACGTCACCCTAAATAGTCTAAGCGGGTACGGTCAAATATCACCCGAAAGCTGTTTTGCCGGCACAGTTGATGCCGCTTTGCTCAGTGATACTAGGGACCATTGTGAATGATTCCATCCGAGGAAATGAAAAATCCGTCCACTGGATTTCAAGATGGCGGACCTTCGTTTTTTGTATGGCACAAAAAAAATAATTCTTCAGGAGCCCATCGTGTGGGGTATCAAATGATAGGGCTTGACGAGACAATTTCAAAAATATATCGTTTTACTACATTTCAGTTTCCCTCTTAGAAAAAAATCAAGTTACATTTTTAAAAGTAGTCAAAACATGCCAAGTTTAAGGTCCAGTAGGTACAAAACGACTGACATCTAGTTTCTTAAAAGTATGCCAAATGATCCACCATATCCTTAACTCTAACGTGACGAAAGGAATTTCGAAAATAATAAGATTTAATGTATATTTTGCAATGGAAAGTAGATCATTGGGAACTGCAGTAGGTTAATAAGAACTGCTTGAGCGCCTCCATAAATATTTAAGATGCAATTCTTCTCGTGATTGCTTTTACACTTAAAGCATGTGCCGGATCATTTTGAATTTGCAGGCACGGTTGTGCCCCCCCCCCAAGTCGAGTAAAAAGCGGATTTGCCATAGGTACCATGTTGCTCTACTCATGAATGCTTTAGTAGGCCTGCTGTAAGAAAAATTCTTGTTAGAAATAAGTAGTGCCTGCTGTGTCGTTTTTATTTTTGTATTTGTCCTGTATTTGTTTTTGTGTACAATAAATGATTAAATTAAATATAAATGTTTCTCTCGAAACAGTTCAGGCCGATTTCGACACCCAAACAACGATATTTTGAATAACATTTGAAATCTGTGTTTTAAGGACCCAAACAGTCATTAAATAAACATTGAATATTAAAAAAAACATTCAATTCCCTGTTACTAATTCAACCGACCATAAAACTTCTAAAGCACTTTTAGATGAAATATACCTATATGAATGAAGAGAGATTAGAAAAACCTTATGTAAAGATATGAGATACCATTACAACACAACTCAAAAAAAAAGCAAGTCTCGCCACTACTCATCTCAACACTACATCTACCGCAAAAAATGAGAGTTTTCGTACATAAAATATTGACTTAGCTTAGAGTATGGTCGTTCCAATAGGCCAGGGATGGCGAACCTTTATGCATATACGTGCCAATTTTCTGGAATAACAATTTAATGATGTCGCAGCCGTGTCATCAAATATTCTTGACTTTGTGATCGATCAGTGAAATAATGTCAAAAAACAATATCAACTCAAAGCTCTTTATTTACCAAGTGTCAATTAAGTGTCTATTGTGCAATGCTTTTATTAAATGTTTTTGACAACATAATTTGGGTACATAATAAACTAACTTGCCCGTTTCTGATAATTCTTTGGACTGAGAAAAATCATGTTGAAAATTCCTTAATTGAAAAATCAATCACAGAGATAAATTCCTCAGTAATATTTTCTGCATTCGTTGTCTTATATTATCAGAATCATTCACTGAGAAAATCTGAAGTTAACCGAGGACCTTTTTGGCTTGTTTAACGGAATTTTATTTAGCATCAATCAAGTCTTAGCTGAAAACTCACAACTGTGTATGATTAAAAACAAACACGTCAACTTTGTTGAATTGTGTTAGTCAGCTACAGCACTGTATTTATTCGTTTTTAAATATAATAGTTATTATTCGCAACCAAACTTGACTTGATAAATTCAATTACTTTATTCAGTAGTTTTAGCAAGCAATATCTGTGATCTAAAATAAGTGTATGCAAGGTTGGAGACAAGTATCCATAATATTTAAAAATAAATTAGTTAATTGGTCACAACTAAACTAAATTGTCATTTAAAATCTGAAATACTTCTGTTTTTATTGTAGTTTAATTGTAGATATGTAGTGTAATTAAAGTTGACCGATCAATCGATAACTGCAACTTAATTACTCGAGAACTAATACATACGTGTAATATAATTTTTAAATTAACTTGTTTGTAGTTTTTAACATATATCATGTTTATTAAATACATGATGTGAAGTTTTGTGGCCGTGCGCATGCGCTTTACATACTTCCATACAGTCCTGAAACGCGGTATCGAAGTGTTTCCGCCGATCGCTATATATACAACTTCCAAAAATGTCTGGTTGGACCAGTTTGTCCCCTGGTCACACAACACCCGACCAGGCGGGTAGCTTAAGCCCTTAACCCTCCTCTGTCGTCACTCGGCCAACTGGCCTCATCA
Source organism: Phthorimaea operculella (assembly GCA_024500475.1). NCBI lineage: Eukaryota > Metazoa > Arthropoda > Insecta > Lepidoptera > Gelechiidae > Phthorimaea > Phthorimaea operculella. The sequence continues at coordinate 2,873,952 of JANFCV010000002.1, read as the reverse complement.
TGGTGACCCTGACGTGATCAACAGCAACGACGTAACTCACATTGCAACACTCTTCAACGGTGCCACAAGTCATCATCATCAGCAGCAACCACTGCAATCACAGCATCTCCAAGAACCAAAGCAGCATCATCCCTGCCTGTACATGTCATCGACGCCTCGAAGACGTATATAGGTACAACTTCCACATGACCAGGCGGGAAGCTCCTCCTTTTGCCTCCTCATCACTCGGCCAGCTGGCCTCATCATCCATCACTCCTCCTAAAGTTTATTTTTATGTTCAAATAAAAAAGTTTACTACCAATAGCAAGCATACATTTTTTAACTAAGTAGTTCAATCACAGCTGCAACGTAAATCGGCTATGTCAATTAAGTTAATTATTTATGCAGGGATACATATCATATAGGTTTTATTTAAATGGGAAGACCTGCTATAGTTAACTTTGTTATTTGGCTATGAATGAATGAGGTCTTATGGACTTCTTTAAACCTAACTTGGTTACTTGTTTAGGTACTACAAAGAAAAATGGTTAGTTATAGACCTAAAATTTGACAAAACTAGGTGGTTGGTTTTATGGAAGTATTTTAGCCATTTTCACTTATTTGTTTTTAGCAGTAAACTTTGCAAGCACTATATTAACAAAGTCGCTTTGTTGATTACAACAATAACTTATTTAGTTCTTAATATGCCATTTTCTCAGTGTTGATATATTTTTCAAGTATGGAAAATACTTGTTGTTTTTTGCTACATAATTTATTATTTTTTCTTAAAACTCATAATCAGTGACGTGCCGAAAATATTTCGTCGCGTGCCAGCAATGGCACGCGTGCCATTGGTTCGCCATCCCTGCAATAGGCCATATTTAACAGCCCATACTAAAAGACACAGCATCAAAGAAAAATAACCTTATATCTCAAAGTTGTCAAATATGACCTATTTGAGCGACCGTAATTAAATAATTACAAAAATAAATAATCATATACTGACTACTTGCAAGATATATTTTGTTAAAGACAGCCAAGTCCGCCACTTCACCAGAAAAGTTGTGCAATCCACGACGTCGTCGGTACGAAATAACTGTAGCATCATTATCTACACTAATATAATAAAGAGGAAACCTTTGTTTGTTTTTTTGTTTGTTTGTTTTTTTGTATGTATGTAATCGATAAACTCCGAAACTACTGGACCGATTTCCAAAATTCTTTCACCATAAGAACGCTACAACATTCCTGAGTAACATAGGCTACTTTTTATCACGGGAAAATTCCGCATTCCCACGGGAAAACGGTTATCAGCAGGAAAAGCGGGAAATACAGCGGATATTATCCAAATTAGCCAAATCTCTTTACCGATCTTCGCGAAATTTGGCACTAATATTACTAGCATATTAAAGACGGACATGGACTACTTTTTGACAGCCCTCGAGGATCTGGAGAACCTGATGAAGACCACCAGCATCCCATCTAAACTATAGGAGATACGGTCATGGCTTCATACAAAAAGTTGTTTACCATGACGGGCCGCTTCTGCTGGCACATGGTCATCGAGGATCTGGAGTGCCTGATGAAGACCACCAGCGTCCCATCTTAACTAAAAGAGATACGGTCATGGCTTCATAGAAAAAATTGTTCACAATGACGGGCCGTTTCTGCTGGCACATGGTCATAGAGAATCTGGAGTACCTGATGAAGACCACCAGCATCCCATCTAAACTATAAGTGATTACGGGCCGCTTCTGCTGGCACATAGTTATCGAGGATCTGGAGTACCTGATGCAAACCACCATCATCTGATAAGTGATCGGGTAATAGTTTCAAAGTATAAATTATTCAGCATGACGGGCCACTTCTGCTGGTCATGGTCACGAGGGTCTGGAGTACCTGATGTAGACCACCAGCATCTCATCCAAACTATAATAGATTCGGTAATGGCTTTAAAGTTAAAGTTATTCAGCATGACGGGCCGCTTCTGCTGGCACATGGTCACGAGGGTCTGGAGTACTCGATGTAGACCCCCAGCATCCCATCTAAACTATAAGAGATACGGTAATGGCAAAGATCCAATTTCTACGGGGAAACAGGTAAGTAGCAGCGGGTGAAACCGCTGGGCGGGCCGCTAGTATTTCATATTTATACACTACATACTAACAAGATTCTACAATTAAAACTGCAACGAATGCTGTTTCGCTGTAAATTTAAAATGGTAATCCTGTGTATTTACATAGAATCACATAGTTAATTGTTTTTTGTATTCTTAAACTTAACACTTAAGTATTTTACTCCATTTAGAGCTTCTATATCTGCTAATTGAAATATTTCAATTTTTATCCAACATAATCGTTTATAGACTTATTAAAATAAGATAAGGAGATATCGTTAAAGGGATCTCATCTTTGGCCGAAACTGCTTTAAGAGAAATATGGTACGGCAAAGCCGCTTTTTACTGGACTTGGCGGGGGCACAACCGTGCCCGCACATTCAAAATGACCCGGCACATCATAATCTGAGATCATAATCTGAGATCATAATCTGAGATCATAATCTAGCTTAAAGTGTAGAAGCAATCATGAGAAGAATTGCATTTTAAACATTTATGGAGGCGCACAAGCAGTTCTTCCTAACCTACTGCAGTTCCCAATGATCTACTTTCCATTGCAAAATATACATTAAATCTTTAAATTTTCGAAATTCCTTTCTTCACGTTACAGTTCAAGATATGGTTGATCATTTGGCATACTTTTAAGAAACTATATGTCAGCCATTTTGTACCTACTGGGCCTCAAACAGGGCATGTTTTGACTACTTTTAAAAATTTAACTTGATTTTTTTCTAAGAGGGCAACTGAAATGTAATAAAACGATATATTTTTGAAATCGTCTCGTCAAGCCCTTTCATTTGATACCCCACACGATGGGCTCCAGAAGAATTATTTTTTTAGTGCCATACAAAAAAATGAAGGTCCGCCATCTTGAAATCCAGTGGACGGATTTTTCATTTCCTCGGATGGAATCATTCAAAATGGTCCCTAGTATCACTGAGCAAAGCGGCATCAACTGTGCCGGCAAAACAGTATTTTTTTGCTAAGGACCATGACTAAAAGCCATTTTATTTAAAGAGAATCAAGATAGATTGATTGCCAGTGACAATTTATTTTTGTCTTGTGTTGTTTTTTTTATTCTGTAGCTATTTTCGTAAATATTTCGTGCGGAGCAAATGTGGGCAGTGCGTTTTCGACCCGCAAACATGAAATATTTTTAATTTTTAAATTGTTGCGGTGAGGCAATTTTGCGTGCTCCAACAAAACCATGGAATCCGAAAATTAATTTCCGGGAACTTTTTATCCAGGGTTAAATTTTTACCAAAATAATTGGGAAAGTTAAAAATTTTGTTGAGCCTAACCTAATATATCGCATGTAAATTTTATGAAAGCTTAATTTTCTTTTACGATGATTCAGGGTAAAGGTTTAAAGCTGTGAATTGTTTTATTAGCATAGTCCGGGCGGATTAGTGGTCGTCCAACCAAACTTTGAATGTTATTATTATTATTATTATTATTAGCCTGAAAGATCCCACTGCTGGGCAAAGGCCTCCCCCTCGGTCTTCCATTTATTTCGATCCAGAGCCAACGTCGTCCACTCCTTTGAAAATGTATCAAGATCGTCGCGCCATCGTTTTCGGGGTCTACCTCTACGTCTAGACCCGTTTTGAGGTACCCACGGTTCGGAAACGATTTTGGCCCAACGATCTGGGTGCATCCGACAAACATGCCCGGCCCAATCCCACTTTAACTTGGCAGTCTTGCGCCCTACATCAGCTATTCTGGTTTTTGCTCTAAGAGTAGTGTTGCGAACTCTGTCCGTTCGCTTGACGCCAAGGACACTGCGCTCCATAGCTCTTTGGCAAACCTTCAGTTTGGACTTTTGGCTCTCGGTAAGTGACCAAGTTTGCGCACCGTAGGTTAGGACAGGCAGGATACACATGTCGATGAGTTTCCGCTTCAGTGAGAGGGGTAGATCACCCTTCATATATAACTTTAAAGACCAGAAGCTTTTCCAGGCGTTCTCAATCCTACGATCGATTTCTTTCTCTTGCCTGTTTTCAAAAGAAACTATCTGGCCTAAGTAAATATACTCATCGACATAGTGTATTACCTGCCCATCGACCTCTACCCTACGTTTCGTGCTGTTGGTCATCAGTTGAGTCTTGGTCCTATTCATTTTAAGTCCAACCTGAAGGCTCGCCACACTTAACCCTTGTAGCATATCTTTGAGTTCCGCTGCTGTGTTTGCGAATAGGACAATGTCATCAGCGAAGCGGAGGTTGGTTAATCGCTTCTCGCCGATTACTATGCCTAAAGAATCCCAAGATGGTGCCAACTGTTTAAACACTTCCTCCAAGGTACTAGTAAATAGTTTGAATGTACCAAATTTTAAAACATTTTCTGTGTAAGGTATACAATTTCTGAAAAACTTTACTGCCGTTGCCTCTACCAAGTTGGCTACTGCGGTTCTATCCTATCCTGCGAAGCAAGTTTTTCAGATCCAAACTTGAATTTTTATTTTTGTTAAACTTCAGGCGTTTGGCCCTGGATGGCCCAAAAAAATTCTAATCTGTAATTATTATATTAGTGTACTGAGTGTCTGTCAGTTAAAATAATAAAACACTGGAAAAGTTAATATTTAAATGGTACTTAGGTACGCAAAGTTTATTTTGACCCGTAGCGTTAGCTTGAATAAGGTTAAAACTACACAATACCGTGTTGGGAATTTTAAATAACGTACACTAAGTCTTTTGTGCTTACTGTTACATTTTTAATGTACTGCGAGTGACCATACTAAAACATTGTAGACACTGTGCAAACTGTGCTCTACACACCACTGGAATTCGCGAAAACAATAGCTTGTTTCAAAGTTTAAGGTTTTGAAAGCATTTACAATGTTCTTTGCGCCTTTTTACCCTCGAGGGAACATAGACGGTATACCTATGCGTTTGTGGTGAGAGAATGTTTGTGTGCTTGTATGTGTGTGTGCAATCCTATGTAGCCAATTATCTCTAAAGTTGCTGGTAGGATTTTGATGCGGTTTTCATTGATGGATTAAGATTTTATTGGTGCATATTCTTAGATAGGTAATACGCGAAGAACTCGCCAGAATGCTACAGTAAACATTACGTGTGAAAACAAATGTTACCTATTATCTCCAAGCCCACTGGACTGATTTTAATACGGTTTACAGTGATAGGTGAAGATTTTGATTGGGGAATGTTCACAGCTTGGTGTTATGCGATTAAACAGTTGTAGGTTATTTCGAAGTAAAAAATATGTTTTTACTTGTAAATTCATTCATTTGTAGAACTGAAGTGTAGTTGTAGATTTGTTTTTCTCGTACGACGTCAGCTTAGATTAACATCACTCTAATTCTACCCCTAGTGGTGTTGTAAAAAGCTAATAAGGGATTCATTTAGAGAAAGAAAGGGCAGTAGCGTTCCTTGTGAATACAACTTTTGCACTTCGCTCGCTAATCCGCCTACTAAACATGGTGAGTATAGCAATGCCCATTTCCAGCAACTGATTATTGATTCTTATACTTCGCAATGAACCAGAGTTTATCGGTAGGTACGTCGGTCTTCTCAATTTCCCTCGCGATAAGAAGAATATTAAACATATTAACAGATTTTCTCAATACATCCTTTACTTACATACATTTACTTCGAGGGCAAGGGTCACTTGGCCGAGATAATAGCGAGGTCCATTCTTGATGACGTCATAACTCGCCTGATACGACTAGTAACCTTCGGGCAGCCTATCTTAAGCCATCATAGTTGTAGTGAATACGGTCAAGTGAAGAATAAAGTCATATTCAAACTACAGTAGAAACCGGACGGGTACGTACGTGGGCTTGACAATTTGTAACAATTCGTACTGCGGCGGTTCCGCTCAGGTTTGCATCGGGCCTAAAACATAAACCTTTTTGACAAAAAGATTTGCGTAAGTATTTGATATTTGAAAAAGGGTATTAATAATATCAATACTGTTATCATCATAGGCTATCGCGATAGGCTGACAACCTGTCACTTTTGTGATACACGGTCTCCTGAATGACTTGAACTTATGTCAACGACCTCTATGACATTAAAAATATAAACCACATTCAGCTCGAGATTCTGGAGACAAAAGAGACAGCGCCTGCGAGAAAGTAAATAGCACTGACACATATTAGCATCAGAAAAGCTCGAGGGCAGTCGTAGAGGGGTGCTTTTCCCGCGTCTTAATCTATACCTACTTCTCTAGATATTAATATTATAAAGGAAAAAATATATTATTGCAATACTGTGTGTTGTATTGTAAGTACCTAGGTCTAAAACTTTTGTCTCTACATTCTATAAAGAGGAAAGTTTTGTGTTTAGGTAAAAATTTACCAGTTTCATGAGGTATTTTGACCTTCTTTTGGGATCTTTGTACCCACTTTGGTTACTTACACTGTCTACGTGTAGGTATATACTTTTAGGTTCGAAAATCTTTTAGATTTTCTCAACGCAGTTTATAAGAACGATTTGTTCCAATTACAAGGGCTTAGAGATAAATAGTTTTCTATTTCGGTGAAAATACAGTAAAGACCTAATCCAAATGTAGTTGACAGAGTACGCCTGTCAAATTGAGTATTAGGTTGATTTTTTCTGAATTGATTCAATTTTCTAAATCTGTGTTATTTGTTTCACACGCCACTCTATAACGATCAATTTCAATAAACGTTTTACGCGAGTATTATTTATCAAAATTAACGTGAGAGTGTACCAGCTGACTGTAGGTAAGTGCTACAAAATTTTAAAGAGAATAAAATTATACGTATTGTTCTTCGAAAATTGTGCCTTTCAGATTGTTAGCTTGTTTTTCATTGGGTCGCTCTTCGACTCAGTGATCCACACGAAAGAAAAAGCTTGTTTTTCTTGGATTTCATATTATATTATCAAAAGAGTAATAAATAGGGTGAAATTTTACTAGTAACTGGCTGGTGATCAGGAACAACGTTCCCCAAGGAACATAGATAGAAATATGAAAAAAAAAGATGTTGACATTCCATACCATCTGAAATCAGCTGATCGGTAATTTTGTATATGGGAGGTAAAAAAATATTATATTTCGACCTATGTTCATGTGGGAAAGTTGTTCCTTATCACCAGCTGGTCCTGAGTTTACGCTATCGGTCACTAGTAAAATTTCACCCTATATTTGTTTGAGTGTCTGTTTCTTTGTATAACGTATTTATTTACTAGATATAAAGGAGCTATCTAGAATCAAGGAGGAGGATGAGAAATGCAGGATTCTTTGTTCGCCCTGAGAAGTGTACAGACTTTGTGAAGCTTTGTACGTACGTTGCACATTCTGTTGTCAAATAAGTTTGTTGTGTACTAGCTCCGAGGAGATACAAGTGTCTCTTGATGCTTGTGGAATCTCTTGTATTTTGTTATTTTCTCTCTTGGTTATATCTTAAATTCACATCATTTTCGTCGGCTAGTGTTTTTATGTCCTAGACGCCATCGGTTTAGAGATAGTGATGACGAGACAGTATGCATAACGCTGTTTTGAGATCGCTCTTAAATCTAACAAAAATTTTGTTTTAAGCACTAAGCACCTCCGTTCTTTGCCTTGACGATATAAAACATTGCGTGAAAAAAAAAATGTGCTTGGGAACCAAGGCTTTCGGCGAAGGTAATTCTTAAATAAACCACAAATTAGACTACAAGCACAAATTAGGGAATTGGCGCGCGGGGCGCCTACAATTGGCAAAAATTTACAAATTGAAGACCTAAATCTATCGTGTCTGTATGCGGCTACAACAAGACAGCTCCGTCCAGCGTTGGAGGTGCAATTTCACAGTTGTTGGGGAAGCAACAGACAGCGGGAAGTGGCTCGGCCGCGCGTATTAGCATGAGAAAGCCCCGCGGCTCCTGGAAAATACCATCAACGGTACTGCCTATCTTATTCTTTCGACGTGAACATTCCAATTGCGCGTTTTAGAAACCTTGTGGCGCCATCTGTTGAGTGACGAAAACTTAGCCATTTCGTTGTATGTTCGTGTTACAGTTGTAGTTTCTATTTTCAAAAGTTTGAATAACTTTTTTACATTGACCGCTATATTTTACAAAATTGTGCTCTATATTCCGGTTGTTACCGTGTCTGTATGCGACTACAACAAGACAGCTCCGTCCAGCGTTGGAGGTGCAATTTCACAGTTGTTGGGGAAGCAACAGACAGCGGGAAGTAGCTCGGCCGCGCGTATTAGCATGAGAAAGCCCCGCGGCTCCTGGAAAATACCAGATACCCACGGTACTGCCTACCTTATACTTACGACGTGAACATTCCAATAGCGCGTTTTAGAAACCTTGTGGCGCCATCTGTTGAGTGACGGCGAAAGCATGTCAGTTGTAGTTTCTATTTATGTTTTCAATTAGCATGAGAAAGCCCCGCGGCTCCTGGAAAATACCATCAACGGTACTGCCTATCTTATACTTTCGACGTGAAAATTCCAATAGCGCGTTTTAGAAACCTTGTGGCGCCATCTGTTGAGAGCGGTACATTTTGCAAAAAAGAGTTTTAGTCTGGTTTCTATCGTGTCTGTAAGCGGCTACTACAAGACAGCTCCGTCCAGCGTTGGAGGTGCAATTTCACAGTTGTTGGGGAAGCAACAGACAGCGCGAAGTAACTCGGCCGCGCGTATTAGCATGAGAAAGCCCCGCGGCTCCTGGAAAATACCAGATACGGTACTGCCTATCTTATACTTTCGACGTGAACATTCCAATAGCGCGTTTTAGAAACCTTGTGGCGCCATCTGTTGAGTGACGAAAACATAGCCATTTCGTTAGATGTTCGTGTTACAGTTGTAGTTTCAATAGTTTGATTACATTTTTTAAATCGAGCGGTATATTTTGCAAAAAAGAGTTTTAGCCTACTTTCTATCGTGTCTGTATGCGACTACAACAAGACAGCTCCGTCCAACGTTGGAGGTGCAATTTCACAGTTGTTGGGGAAGCAACAGACAGCGGGAAGTAGCTCGGCCGCGTGTATTATTAGCATGAGAAAGCCCCGCGGCTCCTGGAAAATACCAGATACCCACGGTACTGCCTACCTTATACTTACGACGTGAACATTCCAATAGCGCGTTTTAGAAACCTTGTGGCGCCATCTGTTGAGTGACGGCGAAAGCATGTCAGTTGTAGTTTCTATTTATGTTTTCAATTAGCATGAGAAAGCCCCGCGGCTCCTGGAAAATACCATCAACGGTACTGCCTATCTTATACTTTCGACGTGAAAATTCCAATAGCGCGTTTTAGAAACCTTGTGGCGCCATCTGTTGAGTGACGAAAACTTAGCCATTTCGTTGGATGTTCGTGTTACAGTTATAGTAAATCGAGCGGTACATTTTGTACAGTCTGGTTTCTATCGAGTCTGTATGCGGCTACAACAAGACAGCTCCGTCCAGCGTTGGAGGTGCAATTTCACAGTTGTTGGGGAAGCAACAGAGCATGAGAAAGCCCCGCGGCTCCTGGAAAATACCAGATACGGAGATACGACATCGTGTTGTGTGCCGGGGGACACTAGGAATTGGCTCGTGCTCTGTTTGTAAAATAGTTTCGGTACTTCCGTGCTTTTCCTTCTATGGAATCGATAGCGTTTTCATAACTTTCTGCATATTGTATCAAGTGTTGTACCAATCTAAAAAAATAGGTGAAATTAAATTTGTACACACACAACAGTTACTTGACTAATTAATCAGGAGTCTGTATTGTCCATAAGTTTGCCGTAATCACCTATCGAAAAACTGCTAGTGAACTAAATACTTCCGATAGAGTTCACATCTTCTTATCTATTTGATGTAATCTTAGTTGTGCTTCTGGTGCTACTTGCGATTAAAACCAGAAGCTGCCTACAAAACCTTCAGAATAAAGCATTCTTCAGCAACTTTTCAGGTTCAATATCCGGAATAACAACGTTATTTTTTTATCAGAACGCTTCGGACGAAACTCGATCTGTTATACCGCCTTCAACCGAAACTGAATTACCATAATTTACTCCAGTTTATTGCAGATATTCCTCTTTTTGTTCCGCTTTCAACATTACAAACACAAGCTTTGGAAACTTCGACCGATGTTGAGGTGGAAACAAAAAGCGGCCTCTCAGGCAGGAATTATTTAGGCTTCAGTTTTACTACTTTCTAAGAAAGGGATTTGGCGTAAAATGGTTGGGAGTAAGAATTTCCTTTGAATCACACGTTTGGTAACAGATTTCTTACTGTTCCTACCTAACTTGGTTCAAGTCTAAAGATTATACGAGTTTACTATGGAAGGAGTCAAAATTTTTACCTCTTCTAAGTACCCGTGATTTTATTCATTCACTTGGGAGAGCCTTCCGAATACTGACATGGCGCATGCAGATCATAAAACTAAACTTTCCCCTAGAAACATATGTCCGGAACTCATACAAATATCTGATAGTTTCGTTAGTGTGCCATAGGCATAACTATCCGGAGCCTCAATCATGCAGCAGCAAAATATTTACGCTCCTAACTTTTCCATTGAACGGGCAGAATCTAGCTTGATCTGAGGATAAAACAGGGGCCGCTTACTGTGATTAAGTAAAATCCTATGAGATTCAATCGATTAGATAGAAAGGAAAGTGTTTACTTAGTTTTGTGAGCGCTTTACGCGAAGTATGCTTCGTAAGGATTTTGCCCAACCCTCAAGGGAAATTATTACTAAGGTATTCCTTGCAGAATACAAGTTTCTATTTAATTCGTTCCCTGGTAAAGATTTCTGGGATTTGAATAGTTTAAACTTGCCCGTTGGCTAACAGTTATTGCGCAAAATGAAAGGATCTTAAGATTTTGTTGAGTTCCGAGAATGATACTGAAATATAGTCGTTTAAGCGATCTACCGACTTACAATTTTAAAGGAGTAAAATTCGGGTCTAAAGCCTACAGAGATTGGTAACATTGCTGTAAGCAGTAGTTAGATGGCCACATGTTTACCTACCTACGGTAACAAATAAGTTTTGCTTCACAAGTCTCAAACAAGTTTTCTTTGTCCCCAGGTCCGATGGGTCCAACAGCAGAGAGAGCGGCGGAGAGTGAAACGGGATTACAACCCTTACGACGGAGGTCTTTGGGGTCAATTCAACCGGAGACAACCGGCTCACAGGACCCACCATCGAGCCCTGTCTTCCTCCGCGTCCCCGTTCTTCCCCGACCCGTTGTTCAAGGAACAATGGTACCTGGTGAGTTATGTGAGTTTTTTTGTGGTTCGTCAATTTTGTGTTTACTGCACCTGGGTACAGACTATGCCAGACACTCGCTAGGGCTGGTTCAGACATAGGCGGGCTCTACGCGTTTTTAGCCCGTGTACGTCTAAGCCCGGCTTTATTTTTGCTACCGTCAACATCAGTAATCCACAGGTAAGCACAAACTTGACGAACTATAGCTGATGCTATGGTCGCAGTTTATTTATTATTATTGCTGTGTTGTTATGCTTACTAATATAGCCTGCTAACGAATTGAATAGACTGCTGATCAAACTGAAACATTTATTTCCGAAACTATCAAACTTCCTATTAAAAATGTTTCCTATTTAATAGGCTGCAGTAGGTATCCTTTAGGGCATAATAAACCCTACTTTTTGTCGGAGAGTAACCTATTTGGTATTGGATGAAACCGCTAAGCTAGCGGTTAGTTACAAATAAATTCAAGTGAAAAGGAAATAACACAAAACTCTCCTAGGTTTTCACAGCGTATGAAATTGAATAACTTTTGTTCCACAAGTTCTGAGAAAAGCTTTTTGTCATTTTCCTAAAGCGCTGAATGGTTTCTTTTCAATTTCATAAGCCTAGTATACATATAAAGTATAAACCGTTCAGTAATATTTTGCATTGCATCTATAACACCTCTATTTCATCTCGGCTTTTTCTGGCGTAGACATCCTATAACTCAAATTTAGAAACCTAGTTTGCTAGTACTAACTAATTTGTTTGTATGCTAAATGCGAATTTGTTTTCAGAACGGAGGCGCTAAGGACGGCCTAGACATGAACGTGGCCCCAGCGTGGCAGAAGGGCTACACAGGAAAGGGCGTGGTCGTGTCCATCCTCGATGACGGCATTCAAACCAACCACCCCGACCTCGCACAAAATTACGTAAGCTCTATTTAAACGCGCAACCCAGATAAGCTCACTGAGGATCTGCTAACAGCTCGTGAAACTCGAAAGTAAATTTAGGAAACGGAGATAAGCCAAACGTATGCGGGCACACAACTATTATCGTACGTACGCGGCTCAAAGTGAACTCCGCGTTAAACTTTCCCCACATATTAGCTTTTGTAGTTGAGCACCGATTTGCACTCGTTAAATTTCCACAGGTAATTTAGTTAAACTCTATTCAAACATTGCACGTTTCTGCAGGATCCCAACGCCTCGACTGATATTAATGGAAATGACGATGACCCTATGCCACAAGACAATGGTGACAACAAACACGGAACTAGATGTGCCGGAGAAGTTGCAGCCGTTGCGTATAACCAATACTGTGGTGTCGGCATAGCTTACAACGCCAGTGTAGGTGGAGTCAGGATGTTGGATGGTGTGGTTAACGATGCCGTCGAAGCAAGAGCTTTGGGTCTCAACCCTGATCACATTGACATCTACAGTGCGTCATGGGGACCTGAAGATGATGGAAAAACTGTTGATGGTCCAGGTCCTTTGGCTAGAAGGTAAGTATCGATCACAGTTCTGTTTTTAAATGAATTGACAAATTACTTAAAAGTTAAGACATATGGTTTCAATAAATAAATTGTACACTTTTTATGTTTTGGATTATCACCACCCTATGTAGTGTAATTTTATTTTAATATTCTAGATTTTCTTTGGTAAATAAACGTATTTTTAAATTTTTACAGAGCATTCATATATGGAGTAACCAGTGGTCGTCGCGGCAAAGGTTCGATATTTGTGTGGGCCTCAGGCAATGGTGGCAGGCATACAGACTCTTGCAATTGTGATGGTTACACGAACAGTATATTCACATTGTCAATATCCAGTGCAACGCAAGGAGGATACAAACCCTGGTACTTAGAAGAATGCTCCTCGACGCTAGCCACGACGTACAGTTCTGGAACACCTGGACATGATAAGAGTATAGCGACTGCTGACATGGATGGAAGATTAAGAGCTGATCACATTTGTACTGTAGAACATACTGGAACTTCAGCCTCTGCTCCTTTGGCTGCTGGTATTTGTGCCTTAGCATTAGAAGCCAACCCTGAGTTGACATGGAGAGATATGCAGTATTTAGTAGTATTAACATCAAGACCAGGACCTCTCGAAAAAGAAACTGGGTGGATAGTTAACGGAATCAAAAAGAAAGTCAGCCATAAATTTGGATACGGACTCATGGATGCTTCGGAGATGGTGAACTTAGCTGAACAATGGGTTTCAGTGCCACCACAACATATTTGTAAGTCACAAGAGATTAACGAAGATAAGCCAATCGATGCCTCGTTTGGTTACAGTTTATCAGTTCATATGGACGTAAATGGATGCGCTGGCACTGTAAACGAAGTAAGACATTTGGAACACGTGCAATGCAAAATATCGCTAAGATTTTTCCCCCGAGGAAACTTAAGAATATTGTTAACATCTCCAATGGGAACAACGTCAACTCTGCTCTTTGAAAGACCCCGTGACGTAATAAGCTCAAACTTCGACGATTGGCCTTTCTTAAGTGTTCACTTCTGGGGTGAACGTGCTGAGGGTAGATGGAAATTACAAATTGTAAATGGAGGAAACAGGCACGTAAACCAACCTGGTATCCTTAAGAAGTGGCAGTTAATATTTTATGGTACGAATGTAGAGCCTGTAAGATACCGCACAAAAAAACCAATTGCTCCTGCATATTCTTTCCCGACCGCTGCAGACGGTTACGAAACTGTCGGGGATTCTTTTTACAGCACTGACGCGTTTGCTAATTACCAGAACTATCCTACTTTATTCGCCGCCGGGTCTAACCCAGAAAAGGCGGTGGCCAACCTCGATGGACATAACGTTCCCTCACCGCATGGGGAAAATGTCCTCGCTGATAGTAATGACAAGCGCGTCATGCATGAATGTGATCCCGAATGCGATTCTCAAGGCTGCTATGGAAAAGGACCGACCCAATGTATTGCCTGCAAACACTACCGCCTAGACGATGCTTGTGTTTCACGCTGCCCACCAAGAAGTTACGCGAACCAAGGCGGAGTATGCTGGCCGTGTCACGAGTCGTGCGAAACTTGCGTAGGACCCGGACAAGATTCCTGTTTGACTTGTGCTCCTGCCCATCTTTTAGTCGCAGACCTAGCTGTATGTCTACAACAGTGTCCAGACGGCTACTGGGAAGATACCGAAGCTTCCGTTTGCCGTCCTTGTGCCGCTCACTGTTCAACTTGTTCTGAAAGATCTGACCAATGTACATCGTGCGACCATCACTTGTTGCTGTTCGAAGGCCAGTGCATCTCGGCTTGTCCACCTGGATATTATGAAACTGATGACTACATGTGTGCGAAGTGCCATTCTTCATGTGATACCTGTTCCGGGCAGGGAGAAACTCAATGTGTTACTTGTCATCCAACGACGTATACGTTAAATGGACGTTGTGTTTCGAATTGTCCTGCTGGCTTTTATGCTGACAAGAAGAGGAAGGAATGCATGAAGTATGTTCATTTATATTGTGTTTTATATTATTTTGTAAGTGTCTATTTAGGCTATAATGATGTTTGATTTCTTGTAGGTGTCCGATCGGATGCGAGACGTGCACCAGCGCTTTCTGCCTGTCCTGCATTCAGAATTGGGAATTAAACAAGAAAGGAAAGTGCCTTCCCAAGGGATCGGACCGTTGTTTGGCAGGGGAATTCATAGACAGCCAGCAACAGTGCAAACGTTGTAGCGGCTCCTGCGAATCATGTTTCGGCAACGACGAGAGGCAGTGCCTCACTTGCCCGTCTCCGAGTCTACTTCAGGACTACACGTGAGTTCATGCCATAGAGCAAAATCTTCCATAGTTCGCGACGCTGCTATACTTCAGACGGCCACTCTCTTTCTAACTTGGTAGTAAAGTCAAGTGAGAAATAGAGCGCCATACAACTGTTATTTGGCGGTGAAAGCGACGAGTGGCCGTCTCAAATATTTGAGACAGATAAAAAATATACAAATAACCGTATTAATGGCCATCATCGCCGCACCGACCACAAAGCCCTGATAGTCAATTTCTCCATGAAAAAAAAAAAACTGTCAACTAGGTAAGAAGCGCGGGCAGGGATTGCGTCAACTCATATATGACCAATAGTTTACCAATGCTCTCGATTTTACATCAGGAATAGGACTGATGTGTTGCCAGAAAGTTTTCGCCTTTACGGGCAGGCTCCAAAGAAAGAACGTTTAGACACGACGTTCTACATCCAGACAAGTAATCGTCAGCCGTTATCGATGCGACGCGCGTCTAACGTGTGTAGCTTCGTCACTTCTGTTTCATACATTTTATATGGAAACGGTTTCAAGCATCGTGATTATGCACGTTTCACGTCTCCGACGGTCACTTGTTTCACTGATGCAATCTTACGTATCACGTCTACTCTGTAGAGCTTGCGCCGTAGTGTGCTGTCGATCAGGGCTATGTGATCGTTGCGTGAGTTTATGCAGTTTACCAAGAGTGTACCTGTTTTTCGTGAAAACCGATCCCGCTTAAAGCGTCAGGGAATTGCTTACATAATGAACGCTGCTATACAAGCGTCAGTTTATTCAGGAATATGAAACGTAATTCTGGGAACGCGCTCATAATTAAATTGCACACAGGGATGTTTGAAATTGTTAAAGAAAATATTATTAATACTGCATGTTTTTAACGACTGCCTGCCTGCCATGTATTTTAATGATCGTAACTTTGCCTGAGAAGACTAGTGTAATTTTTTTACGGTCCATTGTCTATACGTGTTTTAAAGTTTTAAACCACTAACTTTTTGTAGAAAAGCCTTACTCGTTTAAAAAAAATACCGTCAAATACCTTAAATATGAGCCGCAAAGACTTGGGATACGTAATTTTTATAACTCTACAAATATTGTAACTTTTAGCCTAAACGCGATAAAATCTGTTTAATTTATTAAGTTTTTGACTGATTGCGACAGTTAGGTACTTAGTTTGAAATTGGACACCAAGTTTCGTTAATTTGCAAATTACCCGCGCCACATGTCTGTTGCTATTAATGGTAATTGCATATTAAACGTAATGTTTTTTAAAGTTAAATATGAAAATTCGCATCCACAGAGAATTCTGTATTTTGGATAAGTGAAAATGGGATGTCTGGGAGTGCTGTACCAAAACTTCGCAGTCATGATTAGTTCATGATACTGAACATCTTTTCCCATGGAACCAATAACAATCAAACATTTTTTGTTAGAGTTTCAGTAGTATAGGTGATTCTGCTGATTGGGTATATTGTATGGGAGGACAAAAACAATTTCGTTTCTCAAAATATGCTTGACTGTCCTCCCATTATACCTTTGACCTGTAGATAGATTATTTTACAATTTAGAAAGAATTTATACACAACGTTCATTGACGAGCTGTTTTCTTTACAGCTGCGTAACAGAGTGTGGTAGAGGCTACTACACGGAAGCCGGCAAGTGCGCTCGCTGCGTGCACGGTTGTTCAGAATGTGTGTCAAGGTTGAACTGCACCTCTTGTTCCGGAGCGCTTCGTTTGCAGTCCGGAGCTTGCCGGAGTTCCTGTGCCGAAGGGTAAGCCATCTCCCCAAGATCTCTAAGTTCCTCGTTCACAAGTTATGCCTTGGAGGTTACAAAGAGACAGGGTTTAGAATGAAGCGAGCTAAATATAATGTCTCAGAAGAGAACTACCTCTGGAGTATGTACTATTAAAACACAAGCTGTAGAATGTAAATATATTCATGGGTATTGATTTTGAATTTCATTCTTCCTAGTACCTTCTATTGACCACAAAATGGCACTGTTATATCTCTATCGCCAAATAGATCACTAAAACGTCCTTTCTCTTCAGGTACTACGCTGACCGAGGCACGTGCGCTAAGTGCTACCTTTCCTGTAGGACCTGCATCGGTCCAAGACGCGACCAGTGCGCCTCGTGTCCTTCTGGATGGAGGTTGGCTGCTGGAGAGTGCCATCCAGAATGCCCTCAAGGTATGTGACCCCATCATCTTTAAGCAAAATGTGCTACATCTCCTGTAGGACCTGCAGCGGTCCAAGACGAGACCAGTGCAGCTCGTGTTCTTCGGGATGGAAGGTTAGCTGCTGGAGAGTGCCATCCAGAATGCCCTCAAGGTATGTGACTCCATCATCTTTACGGAAACTGTGCTAGCTCTCCTGCAGGACCTGCATCGGTCCAAGACGAGACCAGTGCGCCTTATGTACCTCTGGATGGGGGTTAGCTGTTGGAAAGTACCATCCTGAATGCCCTCAAGGTATGTGTCTCATCATCTTTAAGGAAATTGTGATACCTCTCATGTAGGACCTGCATCGGTCCAAGACGAGACCAGTACACCTCATTCATGTTCTTCTGAATGGAGGTTCTGAATGTAGTGCTATCCTGAATATCTTCAAAGTTTGTCACTCATCATTATTATCTGGTCTTAAAGTGTGCTATCGATTGCTATTGTCGTATCCGCCTTTTTCCTGTATTGGCAGTAGCTATTGGTGTCCAAAACTAGCAATAATCGCGAGTCTTAAAACATCTACATATCGATACCTTCATTTTACAGATATCTTTTGATTTGCAGACCAATTGCACTCGTGAACCAAAAAGTTAACCATTATTTTTCCACAGGCTTCTACTCCAGCCCCGGCGGCTGTAGACACTGCCACCACTATTGCCGAGAATGCGACGGCTCAGGACCCCTCCACTGCAAGTCCTGCCCCGCCGGCTTCATGTTAGATGGCGGGCTCTGTATGGAGTGCCTCGGCTCGCAGTACTACGAGCCTAGCAGTGGAACTTGCAAGGCGTGTGATGCAACTTGCCGGACGTGCTCCGGTCCCGGGCAGTTTAGCTGTACTGGCTGTTCGAGGCCTTTGAGGCTTGATCGGTAAGTAAGATTCTGAGAAACGCTAAAGTAACTATTGCAGCTTTCTTTAATAGTTTTGGTCACGGAACACAATATAATATACTCCTTGGCAGGGTTTTGGTACAGACAAATTTACGCCCGGTAAAACAACCAAACCGTTCCCATGTAAGGAAGTCATAAGAACGATCTGAAATGAAAACTTTCTAAACCAAGCTGAACTTGACTGTACTGCGATAACATTCATTTCACGACTCGTACCTAGTCTAAGTACTCCTCCTAGTTCTCTTCATGTGATTTTTTAGTCACCTACTCTACCGAGTTGGAAATGTCTACCTAATGCAAAGAAGCTAGTCGATTAGTTCCTAAAGTGTGAAAATTTCTAAAACATTTTCTAATTCCTTTGTAACCAGTTTTCCTAGCAAAGTTCTTCCTAGTATTCATAGTTGGCGTTAATATAAAGTTGTCTGGTTTTCTCAAGGCGTTGTAAGCCAACACCAGACGGAGATTAGTCGGTAATACCCTACACGAGACTGCAACCGGCATTCATCAAGAAAATCTTGAGGAAAACCGAGTGATGATAATACTTCTTTTTGTGGTAGATCCAGAGTTACTATTCGCGCGTGATGCGAGTGTAGTGGTTTAGATTTTGGTGTAACTTTAAGAAGGAAACTAATGTGACTGCAAAGTAGAGAACAAACACATAAACCTTCTTGCTATAACAATTTGTGACCCCGGAAGTGCAGCAAACTGAAATGGCAGTGGACTAGTCACATCTGTCATAGAACCGATAAAGGGATGTAAGCGGGTTCTCGAGTGAAGGGCCATCCTTCGGCAAGCGTTGGACGCCCTTCTGCCGGATGGAAAGGGCGGCTGGTAGTGACTGACTTGCGTCCAGCAGTGAACTCCTAATGGGCTGATGTAATTTGTTGTGATGATGAGTGTACTGTACACTTGTACATTTATATTTATAGATTCGTTATAATTTCGGTTATGGTACTCATAGTTTATATGAATAAAGCTGGGTGGTTCACCCACATCTGACTAAGATTAGCGGATAAAACTTTGGACGCGGTTATAACGCTGATTCATCAGGAAAATGTTGAGGAAAAATACTTGGCGATTAATAGATAATGCGGAGTTTTTCCTGTGCAAGGCTGTGTTTGAGTGTCACGAATGGGCATGGAACCGATTTATGACGGTTACAAAAAAAGGTTAAAAATGGTTTTGAGCGTTGCCGAAATCCAGTTTTACACAAGCCAGGCATGAGTCTCAAAAAAATCTAGATACTTGCTTAATTTCTTATGGCGTTGCCATAAAAAAGTTAGGCAAGTGTTGAACGCGTGTTTAAAATAAAACATCCTTCTAAAAATAAAACGCTAGACACGAATTCAACGTTCGTCTAACTTTTTTGTGGTACACGCAGAAAAAAATCTGGTTGCATGTACAAGAAAAAAAGTAAATCAAACTAGAACTTCTGATAGAATCCGTGACAGCTGGACTTGCTGTTGCCCTTGCAAAACAATTCCGTAAGAAATTTGAACTATTAATTTATTTAGGTCAACAAAACTACTGATATAATTATAACAATACATCTTGTACCCATCACTAGACCAATTGTGGGAACTTACATACTATTTGGTAAATATAACCAAACCTTTGCTTCTGGTTCCTAATCACATTGCCGGACCTACTTTAAATCTTGTAACCGTTACTAGACCAATTGTAAGAACTAATACACTATGTAGTAAATATAACCAAACTTTAGTTTCTGTTTCCTAATTACTTTGCTGGACCTACTATAAGTCTTGTGACCGTAACTAAACCAATTTTAACGATTAATACAATACTTAGTAAATATAACCAAACTTTTATTTCTGTTTCCTAAATACTTTGCTGGATCTACTTTAAGTCTTGTTATCATGACTAGACCAATTGTAAGGACTAATAGACTATTTAATAAATATAACTAAACTTTTATTTCTGGTTCCTAAATATGTTGCTGGACCTACTAGTGTATTATTTTAATAACTGGGTATGAATTATAATAAAGTAACTTTAAATAAATGTACTGTAATGCTAACATTGTCTGTATTGTGACAGGAACATTAAGTATTGTAATGCTAGTATTGTGTTTTGTAGTAGTAACTCTGCAGTTTGTTATTCGTGAATACTAGTGCAGGTGGAAGCTGGAACTTCGTTTGCATAATATGAGGACCGGATTCGGACTTCTGATATGTGCTTTGGTAAACCCTGTGTTTAATATCACAAATGTTGCCAGGGTATCGTGGTCCAATCAAAGATGTCGACCTTTTTTCTGTATTAATCGTGTGGTATGTCAAATGAAAGGGATAAGTGTTACAAGATAATAAAATATATCGCACTTGAATTTAGCCACATTATGCAAAAAAATTAGTTAAGGTAATTAAGCACGGTCTTCTATTGTATCTCCTTTATATTAATTTTATTTTTTAAATATAAATTAAATATAATTATATTAGTGCGGTATATTTTTGTAATTGTAAAGTAAAGTCCTTTCATTTAACATCTCACATGATAGGTTTCCGAAAAAACATCTGCTATCTTTGAGTGCCCATCTTTGGACCACAATGCAACCTGGCAACATATGCGATATTTTGAAAACAAGGGTTACCAAAACATATATCAGAAGTCTGAATCCGGTCTTCATATCATGCAAACGAAGTTCCGGCTCCCACCTGCACTAGTATTCACGAATAACAAACATTTTTTAACGTCGCTTACGCTATGTCTCCCACATATCATGAATGTATTTAAATAAAAAATAAAATTGCATTCATGAAAATAGTATCAATTTAATGTTTATATGGTAAACATCACACTAGATTTGGCAACGATTTTCACTTAAGTATTGTTAATTATACTTATCCTAATATTAATAACTAATAATCAGTCAAGGTTTATATAGTTCAGTCGCATAACAGTCTCGATTCCAGGTTACAAATTGTATTTTAAATATTTCTAACGGCGTTTTGCAATAACGTCCTGCAGGTCCATAGGTCTCAGGCTCAGCACATTTGTAATGAAACCATCCTTTACTTCAGCTTTGGAAGTCCTCCAAACTTGATTTTTGATTTCCCAGCAGTAGCAGTACTAGCATAAATGCAAGGATTGATTCCTTTTCTTCAAAACTTTCGTCATCTAAAAAAAAGAGTAAATAAATATGAGTAGTAGTAGACGAAGTAGGAACGTGGACTAAGAAGGGCGGTTGACAAAGTAGGAACGTGGACCAAGTAGGGCGGTTGACAAAGTAGGAACGTGTACCAAGTAGGGCGGTTGACAAAGTAGGAACGTGGACCAAGTAGGGCGGTTGACAAAGTAGGAAAGTGGACTAAGTAGGGTGGTTGACGAAGTAGGAACGTGGAATAAGTAGGGCGGTTGACGAAGTAGGAACGTGGACTAAGTAGGGCAGTTGACGAAGTAGGAACGTGTACTACGTAGGGTGGTTGACCAAGTAGGAACGTGGACTAAGAAGGGCAGTTGACGAAGTAGGAACGTGGACTAAGTAGGACAGTTGACGGAGTAGGAACGTGAACTAAGTAGGGCGGTTGACGAAGTAGGAACATGGACTAAGTAGGGTGGTTGACGAAGTAGGAACGTGGACTAAGTAGGGCAGTTGACGGAGTAGGAACGTGGACTAAGTAGGGCAGTTGACGAAGTAGGAACGTGGACTAAGTAGGGCAGTTGACGGAGTAGGAACGTGGACTAAGTAGGGCGGTTGACGAAGTAGGAACGTGGACTAAGTAGGGCTGCATATTTTTTTTAACGGTTTTATCTACCATATTCAGTAATCAAAGTAATAAAAAATGCCAGGCCCGTTTAAGGGATAATAGTGTAAGTAGTGTAGATCAATTTACCAAAGAACGTGGCGAGGCTTCATCATCTGTACTGGCCGTTTCTGTTTCTGCCAAGACCGTTATCATGATCTTGATGGGCAGGCACAATGATCACGTCTGTATTTTCAGTGATGCTGACACATTTTGATGTTGATGTTGAGGGAGTCTCATCTATGCTGGTGGTGATTGTATCACTTGTAGGTTTAATTGGTGTCAAGAATTCACTTTAACTTTTCACTTTCTTGTGTGAAGGGTTCAGCATTTCCACAAATTCAATCTGCAATATAAATTTAGCATTAGTTAATTAGACTGATATGATTTAATTAATACGACCACCAATATTCAAACAACTAAAGGACTTCAAACATTTTGTAAGACTGGCAAGTCATTAGGTCAATGCTAATGGTCATTGTGAACTTACTGGGCTGCTTGTATCTACTTCTTGTTCATCACTTTTTGTTATTTTCTGCCAATTTTCTAGATTTCTTAAAAGTCTAGCCCTGTCTTCTTCTGGTGCTATCAATTCCTTCACTAGGTAACTGTCTAGCATCGACAACGTAGACAGAGTTATGTTGTTTGCTGAAACACAAATTATATGATTAATAATATACATTATGTAGGTACGCAAATAGTAGGTAACTTTACTTCATTATCCATCACACCAAATAACCAGCCTCATTGAAAGACCGAAAAATTACATGGCTCACTCGAGGCCACGCTTGCTCGTGCTCGGGAGAAAGCGCGCGGGCCGAGCCAAAATCAACGCGCCTCAAAAATTTGTCTATTAATTTATTAGGCGTCCAAATTGGGCCGAGCGTATGCAGCGCGAGGCAGCGAGCAGGCGAGCAGGCGAGCAGCCTCGGGCAGTGTGGACGCACCTAATTCCGTGCTCTATATTTGCATGTTTAATTCTTTGTAATGTGTTATTATGTATATCCAAGGCCTACCCTACCTACCCTAGTGGGGGCTATGAGTGTGATCATGTAAGCGGATTCCCCTCTAACTCAGAACAGACTCAACAGACAGACTGCATCAGCTGCAAAGCTCTGATGTTTGTCAACCCAAAGCTACGAAATATTGACAATAAGATTTAGGTACTATGGATTTACCTACCTTCAAATGTGCTGATAATATTGCGTTAGGCCCCATTCTCCCAGTAAACGGGGAATATCTTTGTCGACTTCAGTCTCCATGGGGTCTCCTTCATCCATCGTAGCGACAGAACACTCAGATCACAGAACACTTCCTGCCTTTGCAAGAAAACAAGACACAAGACACTTGTAAATATTAAAAACGCCAATTTCGAAAAACGCGGGCGCAAAATGAGGAACCGTAACGTAACAAATAACAAAACAATATGGCGCGCGCTGCCGCCAGCAGCGCCATCGCGCGGGAGGGGAGCGAACGCACTGTGCGCCTTGTGGCTACAAGTTTTTCTACACTATCTACACTAATATAATAAAGAGGAAAACTTTGTTTTTTTGTTTGTTTGTATGTAATCGATAAACTCCGAAACTACTGGACCGATTTCCAAAATTCTTTCACTATTAGAAAGCTACAACATCCCTGAGTAACATAGGCTACTTTTTACCACGGGAAAATTCCTCATTCCTACGGGAAAACGGTTAGCAGCAGGAAAACGGGGAAATAAAGCAGATATTACCCAAATTAGCCAAACCGCTTTACCGATCCTCGCGAATTTTGGCACTGATATTACTATCATATAAAAGACGGACATGGTCAGCCCTCGAGGATCTGGAGTACCTGATGAAGACCACCAGCATCCCATATAAACTATAAGAGATACGGTCATGGCTTCATAGAAAAAGTTGTTCACCATGACGGGCCGCTCCTGCTGGCACATGGTCATCGAGGATCTGGAGTACCTGATGTAGACCACAAGCATCCCATCTAAACTATAAGAGATAGGTTAATGGTTTCAAAGTAAAAGTTATTCAGCACGACAGGCTGCTTCTGCTGGCACATGGTCACGAGGGTCTGGAGTACCTGATGTAGACAACCAGCATCTCATCTAAACTATAAAAGATTCGGTAATGGCTTCAAAGTTAAAGTTATTCAGCATGACGGGCCGCTTCTACTGGCACATGGTCACGAGGGTCTGGAGTGCCTGATGTAGACCACCAGTATCCCATCAAAACTGTAAGAGATACGGTAATGGCTTCAAAGTTAAAGTTATTCGCCATGACAGGCCGCCTCTGCTGGCACATGGTCATGATGAGTAACTTCTGCTAGAATGGATTAATGGACTTTTTACTACGGGCAAAGATCCCATTTCTACGGGAAAACAGGTAAGTAGCAGCGAGTGAAACCGCTGGGCGGGCCGCTATCAATCAATAATAAAGAGAACAATACATTTAAATAAGTTAACTTCCGCAGTTTGTTTCAAAAACAAAATATGTTTAGTTATTCTAGGAAACTATCAGGTTGGTAAAGGTGGTATATAAATGGTTATGTAAACTGTTGCAGAGTATTGTTTACTATACCATTCTTGTAGTCACAACACCGTGTTTAGGTTTTTAGATCAGACTAAACGAACAGTTGTCAGCACAACAAAGAACTAGTTCTTGCTAACCTAATATTAGTTACGAATTAAGAACATTTTGTTAATGGCACTGACATCGTCTTAGTTTTTATTTACATCGCGCATCATTATAGGAACACGACAATTATGTAAATTGTACATCCTCGAAAAGTAGTCTGTGCAAATGACTTCGTTAATGAAGCAAGTCATTTGGTTTGTAACACATGAATAATTGTACTATTATTTTATAATATTTTTATAGTCTGGTTCATTAATCGAACACTACACTGAATTATACATTTAGTAGGTATAAAAATAATAACATACAGATTACAAAGGAAACGTGTTTGAGACTAAACTTATTGTTAAAATAATTTACAACATGGTTTTGTAGTTCTGGCTGTCACCAATTTCTCTCCGTGTAAGGCTCTTAGGGTGTACAAGCTTCCTATGTTACGCTACTATCATTTAGATCAATTGCCTCGAATATTTTTTTAAAGCAGCATGGTATAGAATCATACAAAGTAAATATCTGATAAGATAAGGTAAATTCAGTTTGGGAATAATCCGAGGTAACGTAACGTTTTTGCATCTTTTAAGTTGTGCATTCCCAACGTGTTTTTAATAGGCCCACATTTTTTGGGATTTAATATTTCTGTAATAAATCTAATATCAACGATAACGCCTAAATCGCACAGAAATTGTGTTGCTCCAAGAAGTGACAGTTACTCAGTATCTGGAAGTTGGCAACTTAGTCGCAAGTTCCCCGTTAGATGGAGTCCTAAACTAACAGCTGACGTAGATAAGCGTATAATCTGTTGAAGCCACTGGCAAGACGGAAGGAATCTGTATTTTGATAAATTAATTGCATGCCTGCATGCGCTGTATCTGTATGGAGACTAGGAGTAGGTAGTTTAAATTATATGATGAAAAATAGCAGGAAAAACCTCTGAGAAACTCCACGTCGCCTAAAATGAGAGCAGTTAAAATTCTCTTCATGTTTCGTCTCAACTGTTTTTTACCGTATGAGTTTCGTCTTCGACGATACTTGTACCCAAGCAGGGCAATCGCTATACCTATTTTATGTTGTTTAGTTATTTTTTTACGCTGAACTAGGAAAAGGAGAACGAAAGACGAAAAGTATATTTTAACATAAGTAACCAATTGTTTCACTTGCGATTCAGCTCTTCAGGTAAGGAAGTGACCTAATGACAGTTGGGAATTTAAAACTTCGTTCATACAGACCACGGTGCGAATCTGTGAGAGTTTTCTCTCTCTACGATAAGGTTCTTGTACCCAAGCCTTGCCCAATGTTTTTTCCCAATTCCCAATATCTGTTAGCCGGTCTCTCAACGTTACCTTGAAGTTAACTGCTCACGTAATTCTACATGATGTGACCAACGTTGCGATTGACGTCTTGGGCCAGATAGACTTGAAAGAAGGTGGCTGGTAGCGAACGAATGCCGAGAACAGGGGATCGTGCCTTATGGCGTACCCTGGGGAAAGCCTACAGTTTAGTCACAAAATAGAGAATTTACGCCAGCCAATACTTACTTTGTGGTTTAGTGGGCCCAGGACAAAGAGTACCTAGAGTGCGCATATCGCCCCGCACCGTACATACTATCAAAACGTAAGCAGTTGCTCCGTAGATACATACGTCAAATGTATAAGAAGTAATAGAGGTTAAATATGGCGGTTTGCTACCGATAGACAGAGAGGTTGTGTGCCGTTCTAACTTCTTAGGTGCACTCTGCTACAGATTGAGGTGTGGTAACTGGTACTAAAATGAGTTTTTTCTGGCAGGCTGAACAACCAGTGCGTGCCGTGTTGCGGCGGGCGGGGGGAGGTGAAGAACTCAACCACCGCGCCCGACTGCTGCCAGTGCCATCCGGAAACTGGTAAGTTTGATATCAGGTGACATGATTATTATTTAAACTGTCGTTAGTCGTGACACACGTTTCTTCGCACAGCAGTAGACAGCGGTTAAGACGATACCCGAGTGATACCTACCTGTTTTCAGCCTATTCATACAAATTTATTTCTCTGTTTTCCCGTCGAATAGTGCATGTAGAGTTGTAAATATATTTTAATTACATGACTACTACAATATGGTCATAGTTAGGATAGAAGTTACAAGTAAGGCAGGCGAATGTCTGTTTATGTAAGTATACCTAAACAATTTCCTTAGGTCTCTTACGAGACCATTGACTAGGAACTAGATTGATTGACTAATAGATACACAATCAATCCAATACCCTTAACTAATCCATCACTGGTTTCCCAGGAGATTGCATAAACTCCTCAGTAGTCGGCAAACGGCGTATCGCGAAGTATATAAGGTCCTATCAAATTCACTGCAAATATTTTAAGGGCATGCGTAAATATGTATAAGAAAAACATCTAAAGCATTTTAAAACAAATCGTCACGCTAGATTTTTTTTTTCATTTTCAAACAAACTTTTTAATTAACTACGTGAACACCCTTTGACTGACCCGACTGCCCTTCCGCCGCGTAGACAGGATTCACTTACACGGCACGCACACTAGCAACCAACCAATTACAGCGCCTTTTTTGCCGCGTAAATTAAATTCGTCGAAGTGTGTGTTTGTAGGACAAACGCAATTTTCTCGAAAACTAGCGTGTAGATTTTTTTAAAACTTTGCCTAGTACATGCTTACATTTTATTTGATCTTCCCCTAAAATATTCGCAGTGAATTTAATAGGACCTTATAGATTAACACCTACCTATATTACACAGAAGGATGTAATGTTTACCCCTTCCTTAGATATATGATTGCCTCGCTGCGCTCGGTAGATCGAGTAACTATCCAAAGGCACCGTCAATAAAAATGAAGCCAAAAATTGTATAATCCGTTGATAATCCGTTTATTTGCAGTAGTTATGTACTTCTTTTAATATTCTTATCTATTAATTGGGTAACTGTCAGATGTATAAAGATGAGCCCATTACGGCTCGTGTTTGATTGCTTCATTTTACAAGTACGTACGCCGACTCAATCTACTGAGCGCAGCGAGACAATCATTTTTCTAAGGTCTACCAAAATAAAAATCTTACGTCTTTACTAGACTAAGAAGACAATTCAGTAGATTGATTGACTAATATCCACTTTTATTAATCCATCACTGGTTTCCTAGGGGACTGCATAAACTCCTCAGTAGCCGGCAAGCGGCGTATCGCGGAGTGGGGCGCGCTTCACGCCGAAGCGAGCGAGGGAACGCTGCCGAGCGCGACGACGATAGTCGTCGCGGTGTGCGCGGCGGCCGCGTCTGTGTTCTTCGTGGTTCTTATAGTGTTGCAGGTAAGTGACAATCAGTGCCATACACGGCTTTCCTTACAAAAATTACAAATCCAGACTCTCATCAATCTACTTCCAGTTAGTACATTTCTCGCTGCGGCCTACCTTCTCTAAAACTCCATCCTTCGCTACAGGTGACAATATTTTTATCCCATATAAATCATGGCTATAGTCAAGCTCAGGTACTGTAGACACTCTAAGCTTCACACCGAAGCGAGCGTGGGAACGCTGCCGAGCGCGACCACGGTAGTCGTCGCGGTGTGCGCGGCGGCCGCGTCTGTGTTCTTCGTGGTTCTTATAGTGCTGCAGGTAGGTGCCAATATTATTATTCTATATAAATCCTGGGTATAGTCAAGCTCAGGTCCTGTTAGACCCTCTAAGCTTCACACCGAAGCGAGCGAGGGAACGCTGCCGAGCGCGACCACGATAGTCGTCGCGGTGTGCGCGGCGGCCGCGTCTGTGTTCTTCGTGGTTCTTATAGTGTTGCAGGTAGGTAGCAATGTAATTATTCCATATAAATCATGGCTATGGTCAAGCTCAGGTCCTGTTAGACACTCTAAGCTTCACACCGAAGCGAGCGAGGGAACGCTGCCGAGCGCGACCACGATAGTCGTCGCGGTGTGCGCGGCGGCCGCGTCTGTGTTCTTCGTGGTTCTTATAATGCTGCAGGTAAGTGTCAATATTATTATTCCATATAAATTTGTATAGTTAAGCTCAGGTCCATTTAGACACTCTAAGTGTTAGACACTCTAAGCTTCACACCGAAGCGAGCGAGGGAGCGCTGCCGGGCGCGACCACGATAGTCGTCGCGGTGTGCGCGGCGGCCGCGTCTGTGTTCTTCGTGGTTGTTATAGTGCTGCAGGTAGGTGACAGTATTATTTATTATTTCATATAAATCATAGGTAGAGTCAGGTCCTGTTAGACACTCTAAGTGTTAGACACTCTAAGCTTCACACCGAAGCGAGCGAGGGAACGCTGCCGAGCGCGACCACGATAGTCGTCGCGGTGTGCGCGGCGGCCGCGTCTGTGTTCTTCGTGGTTCTTATAGTGTTGCAAGTAGGTGCCAATGTAATTATTCCATATAAATCATGTCTATAGTCAAGCTCACACTGAAGCAAGCGAGGGAACGCTGCCGAGCGCGACCACGATAGTCGTCGCGGTGTGCGCGGCGGCCGCGACCACGATAGTCGTCGCGGTGTGCGCGGCGGCCGCGTCTGTGTTCTTCGTGGTTCTTATAGTGTTGCAGGTAGGTGGCAATATTATCATTTAACATAAATCAAGGCTATGGTCAAGCTCTTATTAACAAATCCAGACTCTCATCAATCTACCTCCAGTTAGTACATTTCTCGCTGCGGCCTACCTTCTCTAAAACTCCATCCTTCGCTACAGGTGACAATATTATTATTCCATATAAATTATGCCTAGTGTCAAGCTCAGGTCTTGTTAGACGCTCTAAGCTTCATAGTGCTGCAGGTACGTGGCAATATTACAGTTATTTGTCCTATTCTATACTGGGTGTTACAAAACAACCAATTAAGCTGAAAGGAGGTCAAGGTACTCATAAAACTAAACAAATTTCCCCATGGAACATTGGTCGAAAAATAAAAAACAAATTTGGACCTCCCATACAAAATGGACTCCATTTGTATGGGAGCTTTATTGATTGTTTTATAACACTTTGTATAAATCCTGGGTAGGATATTCAAGCTCAGGTCCTATCAGACCCTCTAAGCTTCACACCGAAGCTAGCGAGGGAGCACTGCCGAACGCGACCACGATAGTCGTCGCGGTGTGCGCGGCGGCCGCGTCTGTATTCTTCGTGGTTCTTATAGTGCTGCAGGTAAGTGACAATCAGTGCCATACACGGCTTTCCTTACAAAAATTACAAATCCAGACTCTCATCAATCTTCTTCCAGTTAGTACATTTCTCGCTGCGGCCTACCTTCTCTAAAACTCCATCCTTCGCTACAGGTGATAATATTATTATTCTATATAAATCATGGCTATTTTCAAGCTCAGGTCCTGTTAGACTCTCTAAGCTTCACACCGAAGCGAGCGAGGGAACGCTGCAGGTAGGTATAGTCTTAGGTATAGTCCGACAAGTTCGTGCGCGACCTTCCCTAGGGGTGACAGACGTTGGGAGGGGTGATGTCAGCGGGTAGCGGGAGGTGTAGCGGGGAAGGGTGACGCGCGCATCCGCGCCGCACGTCATATTAAAATGATGTGCTTCCTCGCCCCCCAACCGTCTGTACCCCGCAGGAAGGTCGCGCACGAACTTGCCGGACTATAGCAATGTTATTATTCCATCTAAATCATGGGTATTGTCAAGCTCAGGCCCCTGTTAGACACTCTAAGCTTCACACCCAAGCGAGCGTGGGAACGCTGCCGAGCGCGACCACGGTAGTCGTCGCGGTGTGCGCGGCGGCCGCGTCTGTGTTCTTCGTGGTTCTTATAGTGCTGCAGGTAGGTGCCAATATTATTATTCTATATAAATCCTGGGTATAGTCAAGCTCAGGTCCTGTTAGACCCTCTAAGCTTCACACCGAAGCCACGATAGTCGTCGCGGTGTGCGCGGCGGCCGCGTCTGCATTCTTCGTGGTTCTTATAGTGCTGCAGGTAAGTGACAATCAGTGCCATACACGGCTTTCCTTACAAAAAATACAAATCCAGACTCTCATCAATCTACTTCCAGTTAGTACATTTTCTCGCTGCGGCCTACCTTCTCTAAAACTCCATCCTTCGCTACAGGTGACAATATTATTATTCTATATAAACCATGGGTATAGTCAAGCTCAGGTCCTGTAAGACACTCTAAGTTTCACACCGAAGCGAGCGAGGGAACGCTGCCAAGCGCGACCACGATAGTCGTCGAAGTGAAAAATACAGTCTTCATGGTTCTTATAGTGCTGCAGGTAGGTGGCAATTTGTTTAAACGTTTTGTACATCAAAAAATAGATAAGGATGACGATGATAATTTTGATTGTATTCGATTCTCTTTGAATCAGGAGTACAGTCAAACTCAGCTCCGGTTAGACACTCGAAACGCCATTTTTATGCAAATTTCTAAGCCGGCGCCATAATATAGAATCATGAAACGTAATTAATACATTATCAAATTTTATTTTGGCAAATGATAAACTTACTTACTTACCCTACTAACTACGATAGAGGACCAATACACGTTGTGTCCTGCACTGAATAACCTATATCACGCCTATATCTCTTGCGGGGTAGGCTCGTAAACGGTTGTAAAAAACGAATATTTACACCATGTCTGAGAAAAGCTTTAGAGTCATTCAGAAGACTGTGTATCACCATTCCGACAGGTTGTCAGACTGTCGCCTAAAATTGCAATAGGTACATTTTTGCATACTAAACACATAGGATAGGGGTTATCCGAGGTTAAAATAGCTGCATTACACCGGCCAGTACACTAGTGCTAATGGAACACAGACTAAGCTACCTAATTAGTACGTCATTGACTGCTTAAGCTTGTTACTCTAAACAGGGTATAAATAAACAGTTTGAATTAGGCTTATTCACTCAAAGTTGTTTAAAACGTGTCAAGATATCATCACCCAATATATTTTCCGTGGGTGTCGTAAGAAGCGACTAAGGGATTTGAGAGTGAATGTGTTTTGCACTTTTAGATGACGGGCTGACAACCTGTCAGTAAGGTGATACACATTCTTTGGAATGATTTCTGGCCGTTTTTACAGCCGTTTACACTCTGCCGGGTAGGCAGTAAGGGATATTATAAGTAAGTTGTATATTATAAAGGTGTAAAAAATCAACTGCAAATATTTTAAGAGCTAAACCAGCCCATTAAACTGAATAACTTTCCCCAAGGAATTTATGTCGAAATAAAAAAAAAATTTGGACCTCCCATACAAATTGACTTGGTCGGCTGGTATATTTTGTAAGGGAGGTCCAAAAGCTTTTTCATATGTTCCTTGGGAAAAGTTGTTCAGTTTCATGGGCTGTTTTTTTTACATCCTGTATACCTAATTAAGTGTATAATAGGTATACTGTGTAAAATACCTTAAATTTATTTCTGTGGAATAGCTGATAATTTTCGCGATTTCGGCGATAGATTACCTATAAGTCAATTAAGTTATAAGTACTAACGAAACTCATTTCCCACAGCTGAGCAGCAAACGCGAGCCGCACGGGCGGACGAGAGGCGCCATCTACACCCCTTTAGCTGTAACCGACGATCGTGATGTCACCGTCCTCAAAACCCACGGAGCCTACCCAGTAGACGACCAGAGCGAGCACCAATCCCTCCTCGAACATGCCACATAGCGCTGTGATACCATAGTTCCAAACGACCACAGAGAGGACATGGAGAGGACATAGGACGTAGGGCATGACGCTTGACGTTTGCCATCGCGACGTTTCCATACAAAATGTACGAAAAAGTATTGACAAAGGCACACACAAGCGTCGCCAAAGCGTCGCATCTATGACAGCTAGCGTCAAAAACTAAGAAGAATATTTGACGATCACTTGTCTGTCAACTGTCATTCTTACGTCCTATGCCCTTCGTCTTTTTGGTGGAGTTTGCGCCATAAGTGATTCGAGATCCACCAATCGCTGCTCGAACATGCCACATAGCGCTGTGATACCATAAGTGATTCGAGTGGAACAAAGTGAAATGCGCGTGAGTTTCGGTAGTAGCTAAGTTTAAATAGTGTTTTAAATGCGGTCGCGACGGACACGGCGCGGAAGAATGCTGGACGGTTGGTTTTATTGAATGGAAATAATGCCTTTTGGATACGTTATCTTGACTACTTTTATCCCGGGAGTAACAAAAAGGAAACAAGCCGAAAGGAGGTCAATGTACTTATGAAACTGAACAACTTTCCTCATGGAACATTGGTTGAAATATGAAAAAAAATTTAGACATCCCTTCTCATAGTAGCTAAATCAATTAGGTGGTCGGCAATTTTGTATGGAAGGTCCGATTTTAATTTAGTATTTCGATTCATGTTCCATGGGGAAAGTTGTTCAGATGAACCTATTTTGATGACCTCGTTTCGGCTTGTGATACCCTTATTGTTACTCCCTATATGACTTGGTTAGTGGGGTTTTCGTAATTCAAAAGTATGTAACCTGCCAAGTTATATAAATTAATGTCTTGGTAGTTTGAAAACAACAATGGATTTAAACGCTTTTTAAACTGATGGAAGTTATAAATATCTAATATCTACTTAAGAAATTTTACTGGCCTTTTAAAAATAAGGCAGTTTGTTCAAAAGCTAATCAGTGATACATAGAATGAATACACTTATCTGCAAATATATATAGATAGGTAGTATTTACGGTCGCGATCTGATGGCGGTCGAAAGCGAAGAAAATGTATGACAACGGTCGCCATCTAATCGCGCGCGGATTAGAAGTTCACGGCAAATCTATAAGCAGCTCATCGCATTAAAAATTAAAAGGATCAAAATTACTGATTTGCCATAAAGCTGTTTCGAAAATCAGCATAAATTGATATTTTAAATGGCAAGTTCGAAGTGTTGCTCATAGTGTGAAACCGTAAGGTGCTCTGAAAGTTGCAATGTTGAACAATATTTAAAATCAAATCATTTTATGTCAAAGTTGTTTGTTAGCACAAGTTGTAATGCACTTCAACTTGCATTTAAAGGTCTAAAGCCCAACGGACTATGACGTCAATAGTTTATCCTAAGTACTACACTACTCTCAAAAAATAATATTTCTGTATTGCTAACAAAAGTCCATCTTGTCCGTTAGTCTGTAGACCGTACCTAATATAACTTTTGCTTCTCAAACCACTGTTTAACTGGATTTCTATTGTACTTGCCAACCCGTGGTGAGTATAGCAAACACCCTCCCAAAAAGAGGATTCCCATGTCCAGAAGTGGGCTTCTGTCGCGTTGGTTAATTACAGGCAAAAGTCTCTGAGTAGTCAAGAGTTTCATGCTCCTGGTGTTTCACCTTGTCTGCAAAAAATAATTTACTGATTAGCAGAAAAGTTTGAAGAACCTAGACACTAGTATGCGGTCGCTTCGAGACGAGCATCAAGAGGTCAAAAGATTCGTTAGTATCAGCCAGGCGCTGGTAGCTCAGTTGGCAAAGCAGTGAGACGGTACCCCACGGTCCCGGGTTCAATTCCCGGCCTGCGCTAATGAATATTTCAACTTTTCTTATTTTCATAGATTTGTCAATAATACAGCAAATGAACCCAAGAACCAGACTCATGTGATATGCATTGATGCATCGATTAACTAAACCAAACGTTAGCTATCCGAACGTTTGCTGGAGTTCTCAAACTCAGTGTTCACACAACTTACACCCTTAATGAATGTTTGATGAAGTGAATTACTCCTATTTTCAGTATTTATATAAAAGTTGAATCGTGTGTGTAAACTGTGAATATTATTTTGGGTTCTTTACATACGTGCTTTCTGCCGCGTGCGGATATAAGTCGCATGGACTGCCCGCGTCCGATAACTTTATACCTACCTATTTACGTTTTTTTGTCACGCGGATAACACTTATGTAACAAGAAGCAAGCTATCACTCAAACATTGTGATAGAAAAAGGGATTTTAGTAAGCCTACAAACTACTGTTCTTTTTGTTGAAATCAATGTAGTTGCAGTTTCTCAATTTCTACAAAGAAAAACAATTTCCCCTTCAATTTCTCTTAGCAGGTGTTCCATTAAAAACTTATTTACCGTATCGGTCACCATCACCAGTATATTTCAGTACCTACCAATCAGACTGTAGTGTAGTAGGTACAATGCAATAGGTACCTACTGTTCAAAGGTTCAAATCAATAGATGACCTGAATTACAGCGCGGAACGGTACTACTAGGCACTCTACTACACACTATAGGATTATGTGTGGTACATGATTTGAACAAGGGAACTAGCAGAGGGACCTCTACGAATAAACGAGAGAGGACGTAGAAATGTCGTCGCAATCAGAATTAAGACGCGCTAAAATAAATTACACCCAACTATCCAAAACCGCCACGTGCCTATTTGGACCCTTCATTAAAATGTTATTGACTGTGCTCCCGCCTGCAACTAAGAAGCGACTGACGAGTTTTTGTGGGCTCCGTTCTGGGACCCAAGTCAGCTATTTTTAGCCATTGTAATGCCAGCGACACAACTGTCATTCGATTGCCACTGTGACTTTTTCATACTAAAAACTGTTAGCAGAATACGAAAATACTAAAACTCCAACTGACATGCCATCGACACACAAATAAAACGATTTTCATTTCGCAGACTTGACTCCTTGTGGCGTATGCAATGGAACTACACAATTCTACAGGCAAAATTATCCGGTTAGCCACTAAGATCCCATTATTAAATCAATGTAGATCGAATTTCTGTACAATTGTAGCCTGTAGTTTTATAAAATCGTGTGCTGGTTGTTCGTAGAGTTCCCTTTGAAAGATTTCCTTGCTCTGTTGGTATGAGAAATCGATACTGTTTGACCTAGTGTGAGTCATCATGTACAGCCTAGGTTATGCAAAGTTTACTCAGTCGTGATGCTAAAGGATTTTCCTCATGTCAAAAATGAAAACCAATTTTGTAATGGATCAAAATCGCTCAGATCAAATCCCATGGGTAGGATGTAATGCTGATACCTATCTAGTATTGGATTGAACCATGTCAGAGGCCTGCTACTTGTAGTAGGCGGTCGAAAAACTCTGACACCAGGGTTCATCGGGTCGTTGGACGACTTGGTGTCCCATTCGAAGTTAAAAAAGATTGGATTAATGGAATTATTGATTGCTTCCCACGCTTGGGACATCTAACTTTTCAGTACATTTGAAATGAGTCGTCAAGCTCGTAGCAAAATGACAGCGCGGGAAATCGAAAAACTTTTAACTTGTCGCCTTCCGTCGCTGTAGATATAAACCAGGAGGCCAACAAGTTGATGATAAGAAATACTGGATTCGTTGAGATTCGATTATAAACACTGAATATGTGCCGGCAATAACACTTACATCGACCCATTTAAGGGGAAACGCCACGTCATACAAACGAAAAACTGCACTTCAATCGTCTTAAACATGAGTAAATTTTTCAAAAACCTTTATGTGTAATGATAATGACGAAGGCACACGTGAATTTGTCGCCAAACTACTTATAATTAAAAGATAATAAGTATTTTCTGCACAATAAAATGAAACGTATTTATTGCAGCAGCAGCCCCATCTCTTTTCTAAAAGTTATGAATCTGTTTTTACAGGGAAATCTGATGTTTAAAAATCATTATTAGTATTTTGCGAACGTTTAATATAATCACGGTACTCCTTATCAGGTTTTTTAATCAGACTTTTGTCTCCTTTACAGACGTAAGTCAACTGAACGTAACTTAACTAAACTTTATAGAAAACGGAACACCTTATGGGAACAATTTATACTGGTTCTTCACAAGTTTACTAAAAATAACTAGTATAAAGCATCCAGTGTGTCAAGGTTGATACTTAAACGGGTTGCTTTTAATAACTTGTTTTATCTCTTAAATGCCTAACTCGAGCTCTAGGTGTGCTGCTGATAGAAAACAACTGCTGGATAAAAAACAATTTCAAGGCTACTGCTGGACATGGGCCTCTGCCTGTTATGGAGGTATTTTCCATTTTTACTTACCGTAAACATTTAGACGTACTTTTCTATTCAATTATTTTAGAGTTTTGAAGTCCATTTCGCATTTGAAAACATATAACCAGACTAGTTATAAAAGCAATACCACACAAAATAGGGCTCAATAAAGATCACTACGCCATACAAATATGCCACGATATCTCAAATAATACTATTTAATTGTATTTTACGAAACATACTCGATTATCTGAGCTCTCTTTCTTATAAGGTGATATAGAATATCTGAAATTTACTTAAAGGTGTGCAACGTTCGCCTAGAAATAATAAAGTTATATTTGATTCTTCAGATTATTACCTACACTACTTTCTTTCATCTCTACCGTTTCTCTTATTTATTTTTGGAAAGCACTAGCATACACTTTAATGTTTCAGATAATTTATAAACACCACTTATAATGACGTCA
Organism: Phthorimaea operculella; assembly: GCA_024500475.1. Classification (NCBI taxonomy): domain Eukaryota; kingdom Metazoa; phylum Arthropoda; class Insecta; order Lepidoptera; family Gelechiidae; genus Phthorimaea; species Phthorimaea operculella. The sequence continues at coordinate 2,837,063 of JANFCV010000002.1, read as the reverse complement.
TCACAAATTTTACTACGTTTTATTTTTACATTCTTATTTTATGATAATTTTGTTTTAGGCCCAAAAGTTACCATAGAAACGTGTAAATTGTACAATTTTTATTTTGAACGTAATTCAAGTAAACGACAATAGCGTTAAATAGGAAAATATTATTTTTATTATTATTTAGTTAAAAAACAACACGCCTTGTCATAATTATAATATGATTAATTTTAAGTAGAAAAGCTTTTAGTTTCTTAAATATAATTTAGTAAAATTGTAATCCTTCTCATTTTATTCGAAATGCTCTGATACTGTCACAATTTTCCGTTAAATTAAAAATAATTCTCTATAATACCTATTGTGTAAGAAATTAGTTAAGTATGGGATACAATTTTGGTACCAATATGGACCCGATGTATACTTATGTGATATAATATTGTTATATTCTAAGATATCGATCAACGATGTTCTCATAATATTAAAATTTAAATCAAAGAGAATATGTGTTACCATTTCCCATCACAAATGTATATAAAAACCTTTAGATAGATTGTTGAATTATTCATTAAAACTGTTTTAAATGCATGCCTTTTGACAAACACAAAATTGTCAAATAAAGTTTTATATTAACTCAAATTTTACCTCTGTTTCTTTATTAAATTTCTATAAATTATCCTTAATTTTTCATTTCCATTGTAGTTTTTGTATCATTATTAGGTATGTATTTATGTAAAATTTAATTTAGTTTCATTATGAGTTGTAGGTACTGTAGATATTAGTTTAAAAAGCTTCTTGACATCTGATTTCTAAAGAAATGAATCTAAATTACGAATCTTGTTTCATGCAAGAAATCTAAATTTTAAATCTTGTACAATAATGTAGGATTTCTATTGCAGTTTTTTTTACTACGTTTTAATGGCATCTTTTTAATTAAGAGTATATTTTTGTATGAAATGTTCTTACGTGCAATTAATATTTGTAATAAAACAGAGGTCTGTGTCGATATTTTGTTTTCTTTTACTTCCTTGTGAACCTGTTTTAATACCTACTTAGACAAATAAGAAATTTAAATTAGTTTTCTGTTTCAGTCACTAGTTTTGTCTTTTCAATTGCATCACTTGTGATTTAATGACAAAGTTATCCATCCATTAGTATCGTAAATCGTAATACAACAATTGAATATACTCATATCATAACATTTTCAAGTTAAATAAAAGGCCTACGAAGTTGCTACACTTAATGATATTAAATTCACTTTTATTCAACCTTTTACTTTGTTTGTTGTTACATTACGCCCAAAAAGTATCTCGTAACTCACACAGACCCGAAACGGATGCGTTAGCCTGCCCTGCGGTCGCAACTCAAACCGACAAAAACGTCTAATTTATCCCCGGGAAGGCCGGAGGGACAAAAAAGGAACTCCAATCCGCCGCTTCTTTTTACGGCCCCCTGTCTATATGTTAATGAGGCGGTCCGTCAAAATGTATGTTAAAAGGGTGATAGTGAGCCATTCTCTAAGGAAGGTGGAGGAAAATTGAAAATAACAAAGGGATATCTGCGTTTTATTGGTCATTCTTCACCGTTCTACGGTTGTCGCTTCATTTTTCGCCTCCGGGTGAGATAAAACGGCCATTTGCATTGCAAAGAGGTGGTAAAGGTAACGGTTCTTTTGTAGCCATTTCTTTAACATCTCTTGGAAGTAAATTAGCATGACATCGTCGGTCCTGTTAAGTTCGGATTCGTTGAGTGCTTCTTGTTTAATAGTAGAATGGTTCAGTCAAGTAAATTTTCTGAGATTATTAAGAAAACTACTTTTCCGCCAAACAGAACAAAATATTGTTAACCAATGTTGAGTCAGTTAAGATAAGATGGCTCTGGCGTGGGGTCTGGTATCTATATCCAAAATTATTGATGGATGTAAGTAAAGTAGGTAGACATCTAAGTAGCTGTTTCCAGAAAATAACTAAGTAGGTACATACTGGTAATAGTTCGAGAGCCCAGGGGGTAAGTGGCTATCTCATAAGGTACCACGATAGGCTAGGTTTGGATCGTTAACCAAGACTTAAACAAGTCGTATGACCCAGGTCTGCCAGAGCCAATCCTGCCGAAACATAAAAATAATCGATATTTTTCAGAGTCATTTTTTCGTAAAAAATATGTCATAAGGTACCACAATGAAAGTGCTGGCATCAGTTAACCATTGAAAAATTATGTAAAAAAAGCTTGGTCTGCCACTGCGCACCCTGCCGGAAGTGCTTGCCAGACCTCTCCAAAGATGCCCTTCCGACACCCCTAAACTATCTCATCGGGTACCACGACGCGACCACCACAACATAATAGCCAAGATCACTCTGACAATAGATCACAAGGTCTGCCAGGCCTAAACTTGCCGCATCCTAGTGTTTTAGACATTTGAAGTTGTAGGTCCAGTGTATGAAAAATGACCTATATCTTTTTCCCCCCGTGTTTGATTTTGATGGTGCCTTCATACGAAATGCTCTCCATAATAAGGAGCTTCGAGTCATATAGGACAGTTGGGTGGAGGGTTTCAGTATTGAACGCAATCCTGTCAAAAAGTTTGAAATGGAGGTTTGGTCTATGAAAACTGGCCTATATCTTATTCCCCCCGGGTTTGATTTTAATGGCGCCTTAATATGAAATGCTCTTCATAACTAGGAGCTTTGAGTCATATAGGTCAGTGAGGAGGAGGGTCTCTGCATTGTACACAATCCTGTCAAAAAGTGTGAAATTGTAGGTAAAGTGTATGAAAACTGGCCTATATCTTTTCCCCCCACTGGTTTGATTTTGATGGTGCCTTGGTATGAAATGCTCGTAATGATTAGGAGATTCGATTTGTATAGGTCAATTGGATAGAAGGTCTCTGTTCTGTGCACAATCCTCCTAAATATGAAAATATTCGATAACTTCTGCAGATTTTATCAGTTAAAATTGTCATATCATAAGGAACTCGAATAAAAGTGCTTGCATCAGCTTACCATTGATAAATTATGTTAAAAAGACTTGGTCTGCCACTGCGCACTCAGCCGGAAGTCCTTAGATGAGATAGGTTAGGGGTGTCGGAAGGGTATATTTGGAGGGGTCTCCCAAGGACTTCTGGCAGAGTGCGTAATGGCAGACCAAGTTTTCTTAACTCAATTTATCAATGGTAAGCTGATGCTTTTATTCGGGTACCTTATGATATGACAATATTAACGGCAAAAATCTGCAGAACATATCCAATATTTTCATGTTTAGCAGGATTGAGATTTTTTCCGTTAACATTGTAATTTCATAAGGTACCCGAATGACAGTGCCAGCATCAGCTTACCATTGATAAATTGAGTTAAGAAAACTTGGTCTGCCATTGCGCACTCTGCCAGAAGTCCTTGGGAGACCCCTCCAAATATACCCTTCCGACACCCCTAACCTATCTCATCTAAGGACTTCCGGCTGAGTGCGCAGTGGCAGACCAAGTTTTTTTAACATAATTTGTCAATGGTAAGCTGATGCAAGCACTTTTATTCGAGTTCCGTATGATATGACAATTTTAACTGATAAAATCTGCAGAAGTTATCGAATATTTTCATATTTAGGAGGATTGTGCACAGAACAGAGACCTTCTATCCAATTGACCTATACAAATCGAATCTCCTAATCATTACGAGCATTTCATACCAAGGCACCATCAAAATCAAACCAGTGGGGGAAAAGATATAGGCCAGTTTTCATACACTTTACCTACAATTTCACACTTTTTGACAGGATTGTGTACAATACAGAGACCCTCCTCCTCACTGACCTATATGACTCAAAGCTCCTAGTTATGAAGAGCATTTCATATTAAGGCGCCATTAAAATCAAACCCGGGGGGAATAAGATATAGGCCAGTTTTCATAGACCAAACCTCCATTTCAAACTTTTTGACAGGATTGCGTTCAATACTGAAACCCTCCACCCAACTGTCCTATATGACTCGAAGCTCCTTATTATGGAGAGCATTTCGTATGAAGGCACCATCAAAATCAAACACGGGGGGAAAAAGATATAGGTCATTTTTCATACACTGGACCTACAACTTCAAATGTCTGAAACACTAGGATGCGGCAAGTTTAGGCCTGGCAGACCTTGTGATCTATTGTCAGAGTGATCTTGGCTATTATGTTGTGGTGGTCGCGTCGTGGTACCCGATGAGATAGTTTAGGGGTGTCGGAAGGGCATCTTTGGAGAGGTCTGGCAAGCACTTCCGGCAGGGTGCGCAGTGGCAGACCAAGCTTTTTTTACATAATTTTTCAAGCCCCCCTCGCCCCTCTGCGAGATCGGTCGTACTTTCGAGTCACTCCACGTATTTAATTATTTTTCGCCACTTAAAATGAGCAAAACTGACACACTAGCCTTAGAAAGGCTTCTCAACAAGTGCATCGCTCCATTTGCATTGGAAATTGCAAGATTGACCACCATAATAGAAGCTTTAAATTCAACTCAACACCAGCTGATAAAGTCAACCATGTACCGGTAAGCCAAATTCAAAAGTCACTTACCAATAAGCCAATAACGAGCGTCGGCCTGATGACGTCTGCGCAGATACAGCCAACACGAACAGCTGACGGAGCTACGTCATGCGCTACGTCACCCGCTAACGAGCAAGTTTCCGATCGAGCAAAGCGAGCCGCAGCCCGAAAACGCACAAACAACACTAGACTAATTCATGCATTATTGAACCACTAAAAACTCCACCACACGCACAAAAGCCACTTCAAAATGCAGATGCGCCGAGGAAATCCGCGCACAAAACCACTGTGGATGTCAATGTACCGCCTATCAACCTTAATATGTCAACAACACACTCGCTAGACAAAGCGGTGACTACACCAGGGTCCGACATTCCAGACAAACATCAGGACGATTTAGAAAGTTGGACTGAGGTGAAAAACAAGAGAAAGAGGAGACCGGGTAGAACTATTTTGCATGGCGCCGGAAGCGCTGATGTTGACCTTCAAACTGTAGAAAAACTGAGACACATTCAAGCGTGGTCTTTTAAACCCGAAACCACAACGCAAAATATTTTGAAGTTTCTAAACAAGATAGCACAATGTGACGACTACACAGTAGTAAAACGAGACATAGGATCGGCTCGACACGCGTGTTTTGTCATCGGAATGCCGGAAAGTTTCTACGCGCGAGTAAACACACCATCCGTGTGGCCGCCCGGCGTTCGACTGTCGGACTGGTTTCTGCAACGCTCCCGCGCAGCGCGGGAATCACAGGACCGATCTAAGTAGGATAAAAATCACACCTACGACTAATAATGCACGTTGCGAAAAGAAATTACCGACCGCAATCACAGTATGTCATCAGAATATCAGGGCATTAGATAAAAAGACTCCACGACTAGAGGTTCTCCTGCAAAATGAGTTAAATTGTCATGTACTTGCGCTCACTGAGCACTGCTTATTAGCCGAAAATCTTAAATGTGTTACTATCGATGGATACTATCTTTTATCTAGCTTTTGCAGGAGAAGCTCTGCACACGGGGGATCTTGTATTTTCGTAAAAAATAATGTGAAAGCGATTGAGAATGTCGAAATATCATCGCTTTCAACTGAACTTTATTGTGAGATATCAGCAATTGATTTAATTGACTATAAAATGACAATTATATGTATTTATAGAACTAACTGTGGAGTTAGTAATAACGATTTTCTGCAATATCTAGAACGCTTGCTCGATAAAATTAGTCACATAGAAAACACTTACGTTGCAGTAGGGGACATGAATCTTGACACCTCCTCTTCTTGCAAGTCTAAGTCGAACAAAAAGCAGCTACTCGACTTGTTGTACGCTCACGACTCTAGAAACGAAGTAAGTTTTATCACACGCTTAGAAGGTGACTCGGAGTCATGCCTTGATCACGTCTACACCAACTGCCCTCGCGGTACTGTGAAGGCAGCACCTGTGATCACCAACCTCACCGACCACCTCGCAGTGCGTGCCACCATCACATGCTTACCACCAGCACCGCCCCCGCCCCCCACTCGAATGGTCCGAGTCTACTCACAGGATAACTACGCAAATTTTACAGCTGCCGTTGAAAGTATAGATTGGCCTCAGATAACTCAGCAGTACAATAAAACCACTCAAACGCTAGCAACCGCGATAATAAACGCTTTAAAAAACAAATTCGAGATATGTTTCCCTTTACGACGGCTGAACAATAAAAAACTTAATAAAAACTGGGTTTCCGGTGATGTAGTGGATCTGAAATCATTACTATTCGAAATAATTGACATTCATAATAAATTTCCTCAAAATGATATTTTAATAAATTTAATTAATTTGATAAATGATAAATACATTAATTTAATAAAATACGAACGTTTTAACTATTTCACTAACATGATTCAAACTAGTAAGAACATAAATAAGACGACATGGAACGTAATTAATAATCAGAGAGGAAAATCCTCTAATAGTAATACCGACTTTACAGAATTTATAATGACAGCCGCGAACCCTGGTTATGAGAGCGCGAAGGATGTAACGAACGCGATGAATAGTCGTTTCGTCGGAGCCGCGGCCGCTTGCGGAGCGCCAGCGGCCGATTGTACACGCGCCCTCGCGCTTTTGCGTGCTGCGCGTGCGCCCTCCGACCGCTGCATGCGTTTTCAGCCGTTCACTGCCGCAGAAGTCGAGCTTATAATTAAAAAACGAATCGCACAAAAAGCCACCAGGGACATTTATGAATTGTCAGTTCTGATATTAAACGCAGCCACCAACACAATAGCCCCTATACTTGCTGATACCTTTAACCGATGCGTGAAAGAGGGTAATTTCCCCGAAGCGCTAAAGGCAAGTAAAATATCCCCTCTCTTCAAAGGAAAGGGTAGCAGAGGCGACATCGATGCATACAGGCCAGTGGCAATAATACCGGTCATGGCAAAACCGTTCGAAAACGGGATATGCTCTCGGATAACTACTTTCCTGGATAGCACCGATGCAATATCCGATCGTCAATACGCCTACAGGGAAGGCCGCTGCACGACGTCACTCACAAGGGAGGTGATCAGCCGAATCGTGGGAGCCCGAGATAGAAAACAGCAGGTTGCAGTTCTGTGCTGCGACCTCTCGAAAGCCTTCGATGTGGCGGACCATGGTGTATTAGCCGCAAAACTGAAACACTATGGTTTTGTAGGTACCATACACGCTATGCTGATCGATCTCCTCAAAAAACGCTCCCAAAGTGTTATAGCTCGTGGCGGAAGCGTTCAGTCTGACCCTATCATGACCAACATGGGTGTGGCCCAAGGATCATCTGTGTCTAATTTACTGTTTTCTCTGCTCCTGAACGACTTGCCAGAGGCAATCACATCAGGTGACGCATTCATGTATGCAGATGATGTGGCTGTGGTAGTGCAAGCTTCTAACCATGCAAAGCTAGTGGAGACACTCAACTTGACCACAACACAGCTATCCGAATGGTTTAAAGCGAACGGACTCGCTCTTAACCTAAAGAAAACCCACTACATGATTTTCGATCTCTCGGGAAGAGCTATGAAACCAGCGACTGTTCTAGTTAATGGCGATCTGTTAGAGCAAGTAGATACAACAAACTTCCTGGGATTCCTGCTAGACAGACGAATGACGTGGGAACCACAAATTGACAAACTGTGTGGAAGGCTGAATGGTGCATGTTTCGCGCTGAGGAGAATATCACGCGTGGTATCAAGGCAAGTGGTGCGTACATGCTATTTTGCTTTGATACAGTCCGTACTACAATACGGAGTAGAGTTATGGGGTTGTGGAGCTGAGTGGAATCGTGCTTTTATCGCGCAAAAGCGTGCGATCCGTATAATAGCGAAGATTCCGCAGGACACCTCGGCACGCCCCTACTTTAAGTCGTTAGGCATGCTAACACTGCCCTCGCTAGTGATTCTACACGTGTCATTGTATGTGCGAAAAAATCTCCACCTATTTTCAAGGAACAGAGATATCCACTCATACAATACACGAAACGCCGATAAACTAGTTCCGATAAAACACCGCCTTGCAAAATCAAATCATTTAACGCATGTGATGGGGCCGGCAATTTACAATAAACTACCTGCCAACGTCACCGAAGCAACGAGTCTGAATAATTTTAAACTCCGACTTAAACAGTGGTTAATCGAGCAAGCGTTCTACTCAGTTGATGAAATGCTTCAACATAAATAAATTTAAAGATGATATGTTGAGAAATTCTAATTTATTAGAAAGTAATTTTGTTCGTAACTTTTATATTAGGTATAATTATTATTATTACTATTATTTCTAACTGACATGATTTATTTTTATCAAATGTAATTTTAATGATTTTAATTACCTATTACTTTATGTCTATTTATTGCAATGGATGTATCTTAGTTAAGCTAAGCTTTATTTCATTTGACATGTAATTTAATATTACCAAATAAATAACATAACATAACATAACATAACATAACATAACAATGGTTAACTGATGCCAGCACTTTCATTGTGGTACCTTATGACATATTTTTTACGAAAAAATGACTCTGAAAAATATCGATTATTTTTATGTTTCGGCAGGATTGGCTCTGGCAGACCTGGGTCATACGACTTGTTTAAGTCTTGGTTAACGATCCAAACCTAGCCTATCGTGGTACCTTATGAGATAGCCACTTACCCCCTGGGCTCTCGAACTATAATAGTTTTTCCTAAAGTCTTTGTGTTGAACGGTGCGTTAAATAAAGATTGTATGACACGAGTGATTGCTATCATAATCATTCCTTGTCGTACGGTATAGCGACGCTCCCTACGTACATTATGCTAACTGAAAAATAGCTACTTTACAGGAGAGCCGAAAAACCGTAGAAGAGTCACAACTTTTTTTGTAATTTACCTACGAACTTGAAATTCATACAATGTGAACTTCTAACAATATTTTTATGAATGTCATCTTAATATTTAAATAATTTTGCTTATTTTTGGATTTTATTGTAGATAGAATATTTGAAAGGTCAAGTCAATGTTCCAACATACGCGTATACTATTCGAAATGCCACATAGCATACTATACGTGGCTTGGTATAGCAGCAATTTTTTGGTTAAACTATTCTATTTACCACATAGAATAGTATTCTTCGAAATATTATCCGATTATATTGGACATACTATTCGATGTGCCATATAGACTCATATACCTCGGGCTCAACTCTGCCATTTATTTCACATGAAAATTTAACACTAGTTATAATAATCGGTAATTTTACATTATTCTTTAAGTTTTAATCCTTAAATATATATATTTATGTAGTAAATACGCAGATATCTAATTTTTTTGTAAATAGAATTATATACGTTGTTGCAAAAAAAGAATCGATTTATGAATACTATTCTATTTTGTATCAATTTGGTACTGACTAAACATTGTCTACTATAGGACAGGTTATTTTTTATTAAACGGCTTTATTTGGGTTCACATTGGTGTGATAGTAAAACCTGAGTTAATTTTACGACTGCGTCGTTCCCAAAGACTGATTGAATTAATTATTTATTTATTTAACATAATGTACAGCTGTACTATGGTGAACTTAACGCTATCTCCCAGTCTAGGTAGATTGGGTTGGCCTCTTTTAGGTCTTGGAGTTGGGACAAATGGGGCAACGCAGCAGGTGGTCCATGGTTTGGACGGCGCCACAACCACACCTAACATTGGCTGAAAATCCCCACTTTACTCTGTTTGCGTGGCAGTTTGAGACGATTGAGTAACTTCCAGACTGCCCACGGAAGGTCGCCACCAGGTGGGAGATATTCAGCTGGTGGGAGTTGGGACGCGTCAGGAGGGTACCTTATTATCCATTGTTCCAACCTTATTACAGGTGCCCCATTTGTGCCAGAATAAGGGTCACTCATAAAGCTTTTTCGCCTCTTAAGTCGCAGTGGTGGCGGAACGTGGTTATGCAACGGATGTCTGGGGTCCTCCGTTGGTTTTACCCTCTCGACACAGCAGGCAGCATATCGGCGGACGTTAGGTGGGGCTATCCCAGCTAGCGAGTACAGGTGGGACAGTGAAGTCAGCTTGAGTGTGCTCGTCACTATCCGACAGGATTCGTTCAGGGCAACATCTACCTGGCTCGAATGTTAGGAGCGAGCCCAAACCGGACTTGCGTACTCAGGAGCCGAAAAAGACAAAGCCAGACTGCTGGTGCGAAGTACATGTGCAGAGGCGCCCCGTTTGGTGGTGGGTCAGTCTTTTTAGAAGGCAATTACGGGCACTTACTTTAGACTTCAACTTATTGCCGTTTTCTTTAAAAGTTAGTATCCGGTCCAAAGTGGTGCCTAGATATTTAGGCGCGTTGTTATGTTGAATTGCTACTCGATACCACTTACTATCAAACTCTTTGTTTGATTCTCGATAACAGAGGTGAACCACGCATGATTCAGTTTTTGAGGGGTTTATGTTTTCGCTGGCATGTCAAAGCGAGATCACCCGCGTTGATAAACCGGTTAGTTGCAGGATGGTGTGGGGTTGGTTATTGGTGTTGTTAAACAGTGTAGGTGCGAGATCACTACCCTGTGGAAGACATATTTTGTGCTCGCCGACTGCTCTTTTCAGAGTTCAAGCTCACTTGGGACCGGCGGTTACTCAGCATTTTGCTTAGGATAGCAACAAAAAGTTGGCCGTTTATGTACGTCGTCAATTTTCCGAGCAGACGCTTAATATTGACGGTGTCGTAAGCTGCACTTAGGTCGACGGAACCACCTCCGCGACCAGGTTTACCGTTAAGAAGCAGCTGGTGGGCAACCTGGTTCGCAGTAACGGGGCCAGGTTGTGTTGCCGTGTTAGGGTCACTAGTCCACTTTCGAAGTATGTCCCAAGCCTTTTTACTATTGTAGGACATGACCCACTGATTCGACCAGATTAACCCACTGCTCTTGGTGGTCTTCAGAGATTTCAGCCATAAGTTCCTCGCCGGCAAGTATGGTATCTGCTGAAAACGTTTTTTTTTTAATTGTTTCCTTTTATGTTTTCGTCTTATTATAGTGGGCAAATAATTACTTAGCCTTATACCGGCAACATTGTAAACTCATTAATATTACAGAAAAAAAGATGGCACACTGTGGCGGGTGCCAATTTACAAATCGCTTGTTTAATAAAAAACGGACATAACTCAAAAATTGCGAATTTTCACTTTTTAACATAAAAGGAAATAACTCAACGAGGAGAATAGGTACAATTTAATCGGTTTCAAAATCGGAGCGAGATAACCGATTTAGCCGTTAAACTCTCTCTTTTTAATTAAAAGTTCTGCGAAACCGTCGCGGTAAAAAAGAAGCATTTGGTTTTGCTCCGGCTGTGGTTGAAGGAGGAGGTCCTTCATTTTATTATGACAACGAAACATTTCGAGATAATTTTCTTTATTATTAAATGTATGTAAATAAAGTGTCTTGTTTCTTTAGTATTAAATAGAAATATTTTGATTTATTTCCCTTTATTAGAAAATGTTTCGAGAAAAGAGTGAATCATTTCGAGTTACTTCGCTTTATTATTAAAATTCTACACATACTCGGGAACTATATCGAATAAGTGCAGTTTAATTATTAATATTCATAAAATTTTAAGTCACATTTCATGTTACTTCTGTTTATTAATGAGCTTAAACGTAAATGTCAGAAATATCTTAAGTTGTTTCTGTTTCCGACTAACTTGATTTGTTTATTCATAGACACATCTAACATTCTTACTTTATCTAAGTACCTAAAGTACGATTATAAATAAATACTTAGCATAGCACTACCCCTAGTCAGCCTGTAGAAATCGTAAGAGATGATAAAGGGCTTTCAGGAGGTAGGCAGCAGCATCTTTTGAGGTCCGAAATAACATACTGCGGTTACCAAAACGCTTGCTCAACGTGGTGAATATGGTCAAAAATCCCTTAATGGATAGAGCCAATGGAAGACAGGCCCTAGTTCTCGGCCACTCTACTACCCTAGGCCATGGTAGTGGACTTGTACTGGGCCCTAAGTCTGCTATTTTTTATCCATTGTAATGCCAGCGACAACGGTCATTCTATTGCCACTGTGATTTTTCACACTAAAAACTGTTAGCAGAATATGAAACTACCAAAAACATCCAACTGACATGCCATCGACATACAAATAAAACGATTTTTATTTAGTAGACTTCGGCCCCTGGTCGTAGTGGGGCAGGGAATGCTAAGAATTCCTGGACTACAGACGACAGCTACCTAAAGAAGTGACCCTGGCTACGTAAAACTACCCACTTTACTGCTAGAAGGTGCTCCAAATGCTTGAGCTAGAATCATAAAAGATACTGTAGTATGTTCTTGGACTGTCAGAAGTTCGAACAGATGGATGTTTCTCCCAAACACAGTAACCCTAGAATCAGGCCATCTATTGAACTTCAGGGAGGAGAGCACAGTCCCACAGAGAGGCATAAGGTTCTTTGTCAACAAAGTTCTCCGTCACAATGTAAAGGAGAACTGTAGCGTCTCAACCAGGCTAGCGTACCTCGTACTGAAACTGACCGAGATACTCTCTCAAGGTTGAACAGGTATATGCGCCGACTTAAAGTAACTCAGACAAAGAGTTGGAGGCCCTATACGATGATGTGTTGATATACTGAACCACTTAAACCACTGTTGTCATGGGGGCTTTCAGCAGCAGTGTGGGACAGGACAGGCAAATGAGGTTTGAAAGCACTTTGCTACGGGAGAAGAAAACAGGGGGATCAAATGCTGGTCAACTACCTCAATAGGCAACGGCTGTTCTGTATGAATACCTTTTTTTACAAAAGTACCCAGCGGTAGTGAACCCCTAAGAGCCCTGATGACAGGACGAGGAACGGAAATGCTTCACCATGACCTGAACAGATAACAGATAAGAAGTTTAAACTTTTAAGTAATACCTTGGCACTGATGCGACTTAGACGGGAAACATTAAAGGATGCCTTATCAGATCCCCAGTCACTTAATTAAAGAGCAGAAGTATGGTGAGCCGCAACCTCTGATGTAGGAACACTCGTCCTATACGGGAGGCGATTAGGAATTTCAGAGGTCAAAAGTCTTTATCTTTACTAACTGGGAAGAAGTCATCTGACAAATCTAACTACCTCAAATTGTAAAACCATCACTTCAATTCCAGAGATTCTCGCTGAAACCGAGAAAATCTAAATCCACATGCCTCGTATGCACCAAAACTTTCATCTGACGCGATAGACTCCAGAGTTTGTTACTCCTAGATATAGACAAAAATCGGGGCGGCTCTCAGGCTGAAGAAAACGAAAGCTCCCAGTCAAGACGGAGTGGCCTTTAAAGCGCTAAAAAACCGTTCTTGAGGAGCTGAAAAGGCTATTCAACTTCGAAATATTCAATGGGACAACTCCGTAAGTGTGAAACAGCGTTTGTTTTTCAAGAAAGGAGACAAAACGTTCTTCAAAAACTATAAGCCGATCACAATGAGACACGTTATAACACGAAAGTCGTAACAAATCATCTGACATCGAAATTTGAAGCCTTCCTACCACTGGAACAGGCTAGTCAATAGAGTATTGCTAACCTCTGTATGTGCACTTTGTGGATTTCGTGAGAGCTTTCGACTTGATCGTAACCTGGGCTGCTCTGGAGTCCTGACAGCGGTGCCAAGTGAACTGGCAATATGTGGAGCTGCTGGGAAGCCTTATTTCAATTAGCGACGACATTCGTTCAAGTACTTAACTACAAAACAAGACCCATTGTACAAATCCGAGGTGTAAATGAGGGCGACGATTATATCCTCCAAACTTTTCACCAATAATGCGTTAGAGGATGTCTTCAAGGCCTTACGGTGGGATGGACTGAACATTGGTGAATATCTCACCCATTTCCGCTTTGTTTATCGAAATAGTAACACTGTCTAAATCGATGCAGGACCAGCAGAAAATGCTGCCCAGCCTAAATGTGGTCTGGAGGCGTGTTGGATTCGAAATGAAATCTGGAGAAGACCAAGCTCATTTTTAGTCAACACAATATTATCTCTGAGCCACTCCAGGACGACTTCAGAAGTCAGCAGTGGTCCCTGTGAATACAACACCTTACACTGCGCTCTCTAAAGCCTGCCAAGCGTAGTGAACGTAGCAATAAAGAGAGGCTCATGTCCAGCATTGGACTGTAGTGGCTGTTATTGAAATTTTAACGTTATTTTTTTTTATTGTTATCATCGCATCGAAAAATTAGTCGGCCATAGCAAATGAAGATTACAACAAACTTATTATTAATATAATAAGTATTAATAAGTTAAAGAAACTGTTAAAAGTTTTGAATGTAATCTAATTTATTTGGACTTATTTCATAGAATAATAAAATAATTTAAAATTAAACTGCAACAGTACGAGTTAGATCAAGAATGCACTAATCATGTTTAAAACTAAACGGAAATAAGTCAAAATAATTCCTCATTGTCTTTTAAAAAACTGCAAACGTTTAAACATAAAAAGAACTAACTTGGTACTCGACTAAAAAAAGTGTCTATAATACGAAAAAAAATTAAAAAGATGTAATTATTTTTACGTTTTTTTATTGCTATTTATATGTTTAACAACTAACAGAAAAAAAATACGGACATAAATAAAAGTTTCTCGAAGAATACACGAAATAGTTTAAAAATATCGACAAGTCAAAACTTTGATCTCGATTTCCCAATATTTTGATTTTTTGAGTTATTTCTGTTTATTATTGAACAAGCGAAATATATAATATTTTGGGACCAAGTCTTGACTTTGCTCTTAAGCAGTTAAGGGTTAACAGATTCCACTACTGAGCTAAGGCCTTCCCTGTGGTTTACCATGTTCTATACCCATAGTGTGATCTGAGCAGTTTGCATTAATTGAAAATGAAATAAGAATTCATCATTCTTTATTCAATTTTTCATTTCTCCGTTCCAAATTCTTCAGTACGATGTATGGTTTACAATGTATTCAATTAAATCTCATTTTATCAGCAAACGCGATGTAGATCTACTATTCCATCTACCAGTTAGAATAGCTTCGTGACTTCATGCAACAAAAATAAACTGTTCGATCTACCAGATAGAATACTATGTGTTTCTATTATTCTATAAATTTATGGCGTACACTATTCTATGTACCAGATCGAATAGTGTACATTGATTACTAATTCAGACGTTAAAACGAATACTATTCAATCTGGTAGATGGAATTGTGTACGTTGTTTTAGAACAAAACTTGGAACTTAAAGGAAATTCCAGATTAATGAAGCTAAAAGAACGTTAATATATCTTGATTAGGTATTAACCATCATTGTGTCGTGCCCCAGCAAAAAATGTTCGTACTGCCAGATGTCGTAGTATTCGTGCGAGTTAAAAAAGTTGCAAACAAGGTACACTATGATAAGCGGCAGTTTGAATACTTTTAGAAGTCTTGGTGCACTTAGAATGCAGATAGAATAGTTTGTGGCTGAATTAAAATCTAAACTACACTGAATTTAGAAAAAAATTAAATGCCAGTAGATGCGTTTTAATTTGTACATTCTAATGCACTTACCAGTGCAGTTAGCATTTTCTTTCACTTTGACTAGTATACGTAGGGAGCGTCGATAGGTAGGTAGGTATACCTATAAAATAATGTCTGTTGTCTCTATCTTTACCGGGAGTAACGGAAAGGGTATAACAAGCCGAAAGGAGGTCAAGGTACTCATGAAACTGAACAACTTTCCCCATAAAACATGGGTCGAAATATGAAAAAAAAACCGGCCAAGAGCGTGTCAGACACGCCCACAAATAGGGTTTCGTAGTCAACGTTTAAATATCAGGTTTTTCAGCATTACAAACTTAATTTTGTTGCTGGTTTGTTAGCAGCAGTATGATGACCAACCGCAAATAGAAAAACCGGCCAAGAGCGTGTCAGACACGCCCACAAATAGGGTTTCGTAGTCAACGTTTAAATATCAGGTTTTTCAGCATTACAAACTTAATTTTGTTGCTGGTTTGTTAGCAGCAGTATGATGACCAACCGCAAATAGCAAAACTCAATTTTTTCTGAAACATTTAAGGGTACGATATCCGTTATAGTTTTCATTGTAACTTCAGATTGTAAGCTATATTCCATATTTATTTCAAATTTTTAGCGTTTATACTTTAGAAGTTACAGCTGGAACAAATTATGGGTCAAAAACGCCCTTTTTAAAAGCAAATATCTCGTGACAGAAACATTTTAGTGACTTTGTTTCAAAGAAACCTCACCTTAGTTTTAAAAGACCTATTCAACGATACCCTACTCAATATAACAGAAGAAAAAAATTTTTTTTGCCCCCCTTTCACTTGTATGGGAGGGGGTCCAAAAAACATTTAAAATATTTTTTTCTTAACATTTCTATATTTGGGTCAACACGATCTATCTTCTCACCAAATTTCATGTCGATAGCTCTAAAACTGACGAAGATATGAGGGCGCGGCATACAGACAGACAGACAGACAGACAGACAGACAGACAGACAGACAGACAGACATGACGAAACTATAAGGGTTTCTAGTAGACTACGAAACCCTAAAAATGAACTTCCCGTAGTAAATCTGCTGATCTGATCGGAGATTTTGTATGGGAGTTTCAATTTTTTTTTTCGTCCCATGTTCCATGGAGAAAGTTGTTCAGTACTATATCGATACTAAACCTACCCTGAAGCTATGGCACGCGTTTAAATTAACATCCTGTATTCATGAAGAGTCTTATTTTCCTATGCTGGCCCAGTTTACTCTGCGTGTGTATGGTTTGTTACCATTTAGAGTCACCACATTTCAGCGGCGTGTTCTGCAGATGACTGCTACCGCTTCACGCAGATTTGTATGCCGCGCTGTGATTTATGGCTCAAGGCTTTTTATTTGCCTCTCGCACTTGCAAATGGGGTGGAGAACGCCCTAAAGCAAGGCCAACTAAACGAGATTACAAATGTATATAAAATACCGGGAGTAACAGAAAGGGTATAACAAGCCGAAAGGAGGTCAAGGTACTCATGATATTGAACAAGTTTTCCCATGGAACATGGACCGAAATATGAAAAGAAAAATGGGTCTCCCAAACAAAGCCGATCAGCTGATTGATTTACTATGGGAGGTCCAAACTTATTTATATATTTTTCGACCCATGTTCCAAAGGGAAAGTTGTTCAGTTTTATGAGTCCCTTCACCTCCTTTCGGCTTGCCCTTTCTGTTACTCCCGGTAGAGTCATTGGGGCTAACTGTAGGTACGCACTTGTATTACCATGCCAAGTGAAAAATTCAAAAATCAAGATGACGGATTTTTATCGCAAAATACAAGTTTGAAACTACCGCAGTCGGGTTTTTGTGTTTTAATACATCAGCTTGTTCTTCGTTTGATATAAAGCGGCATTTAACAGTCAGTCAGCTAATGGCAACTAGAGGTAAATATCGCAAAATCGCGCGTAGGTATCATGTAGGAAACCCCTTTAGTTTACTATCACATACCTACACATACATCACGCCTCCATCCTATACTGTGCAAGCAGAGCGTCACTGGCCGTAAAAATAGGGTCGTTATTGCCACGTTACTATCAGTGGCAATAAAATTATTTTAACCTGAAATCCGTATCGAAACGGTTAACATTATCAGACCTATCAATTTTGATCGTATCTTTATTTGATTATTCGTTCCGGCCACGTTCGGTTTAAATGGGATAAAATATTCAGGGGGACAAATTAACACACATCACGACGAACATTATGAATTTAATAGTTTTATTATTATGTTAATTTTTAGCACTCCAGTATTTTGATTGATAATGAAAATGTTGGGGTACGTAATTTAAGGGGAGAAACACACGCAACGTCCGTTTGTGCGTAATTTATTCGATTCTCCATCCTATCGTCATACGAATACGGTTTATACGCAAATGTCAAATGTCTTTGTTTATGCCAAACAGCATCGCACAACGTTGCGTCGACTGATGCGTCTGTCAAACCGTTTGACATATATACCAAACAAACGACGCACAAACAGACGTTCCGGTGTTTTTCTCGCCTAAGGTAAAAGCAAATAGAGCAGTGTTTTTCAAACTTTTTGAATACGCGACCCCTTTCCAGGCAAAAAGTCAATGGCGACCCCCCTCCCTGTTGGGTCATCATCATCATAGAAACATAAAATTAGTAATTTCATTTATTCAATGGCGGATACAGAAAAACTACAAGCGTTATGCGCATTCGTAGGATATTTTTCTGAGTAGGCTAAAATTTTCAGACAAAAATAAGCCACAGCGAGCCGTAAATATCGCGAGCGAAGCGAGCGAGAATTTTTACGCTAAAAACGAGCATAAAAGCTTGAAAGTTAGTGAAAAACAACAAAAGCCGAAAAACACACGTATCGCGAGTGAAGCGAGCTCGACTTTTCACGTTACAATCAACTCAGGAGCACTAACACTAGCCGTGAGTGTGAAACAGGCAGAAAGGTGCGCGTATCGCGAGCTAAGCGAGCTCGACTTTTCACGCTACAAACTGGTTAAAAACGTATACAACACTGCATACTGCATAAAATAGCAGTACGTTTTGAAAAATAAACATGCCCATTCTTTGTCACTAAAATTGTGTTTTACTGATTTTTTTCCGACCACCCACCTGTGGTTTTGCCTTGACTCTTAGCTTTTGCCGGCGACCCCCCTAGGAAGGCACCGCGACCCCCCCGGGGGTCGCGACCCACAGTTTGAAAAACACTGAAATAGAGGATCGCATGCAGCAGCGACGTCACTTCTGGTTTTTATCTTAATATATAAAACTCAAGAAGACTGACTGTCATCAACGCACAGCCTAAACTACTGGACCGATCCGGCTGTAATTTGGCATGCAGATAGCCACTATAATGTAGGCATCCGCTAAGGAAGGATTTTTTGAAATTCAACCCCTAAGGGGGTAAAACGGGGGATGAAAGATTGTATGAAACTTTTTATTCCTTCGATATAACTGCTTCAAATTTCGTATTAAGGAAGAACTTTAAAAATAATGAATAACGTGTTTCAGCATTTTCCAATTTTAATCCCCCGAGGGGGTAAGAAAGGGGATGAAAGTATTATATTTACACGCAGGCCGCTCCTTTGAAGCTACAGTTTTGAAATTTGGCACCCTTCTTTTTAATAAACAGTTGATATTATTTTGATTAAGAAGTATTCAAAATTTATCCCCCGATGGGTTGACATAGGGGATGAAAATTACGCATTGTCGTAAAAACCAAACCCTTGGAGCTAGAAGCGTGAAATTTGGCATGTGTATTCATTAAGCAACGTTAGCATCCACTAAGAAAGGATTTTTTGAAATTCAACCCCCAAGGGGGTAAAACGGGGGATGAAAGTTTGTATGAAACTTTTTATTCCTTTGATATAACTGCTTCAAAATTTCATATTTAGGAAGAACTTTAAAAATAATTAATGACGTGTTTTAGCATTTTCCAATTTTAAATCCCTGAGGGGGTAAAAAAGGGGATGAAAGTATTATATTTACGCGTAGGCCGCTCCTTTAAAGCTACAGTTTTGAAAGTTGGCACCCTTATTTTTAGTAAGCAGTTGATATTATTTTGATTAAGAAGTATTCAAAATTCATCCCCCGATGGGTTGACATAGGGGATGAAAATTACGCATTGTCGTAAAAACCAAACCCTTGGAGCTAGAAGCGTGAAATTTGGCATGTGCATTCATTAGGCAACGTTAGCATCCACTGAGAAAGGATTTTTTGAAATTCAACCCCTAAGGGGGTAAAACGGGGGATGAAAGTTTGTATGAAACTTTTTATTCCTTTGATATAACTGCTTCAAATTTCGTATTAAGGAAGAACTTTAAAAATAATGAATAACGTGTTTCAGCATTTTTCAGTTTTTAACCCTTGAGTGGGTAAGAAAGGGGATGAAAGTATTATATTTACACGCAGGCCGCTCCTTTGAAGCTACAGTTTTGAAATTTGGCACCCTTCTTTTTAATAAACAGTTGATATTATTTTGATTAAGAAGTATTCAAAATTTATCCCCCGATGGGTTGACATAGGGGATGAAAATTACGCATTGTCGTAAAAACCAAACCCTTGGAGCTAGAAGCGTGAAATTTGGCATGTGTATTCATTAGGCAACGTTAGCATCCACTAAGAAAGGATTTTTTGAAATTCAACCCCTAAGGGGGTAAAACGGGGGATGAAAATTTGTATGAAACTTTTTATTCCTTTGATATAACTGCTTCAAATTTCGTATTTAGAAAGAACTTTAAAAATAATTGATGACGTGTTTTAGCATTTTCCAATTTTAAATCCCTGAGGGGGTAAGAAAGGGGATGAAAATATTATATTTACGCGCAGGCCGCTCCTTTAAAGCTACTGTTTTGAAATTTGGCACCCTTATTTTTAATAAACAGCTGATATTATTTTAATTAAGAAGTATTCAAAATTCATCCCCCGATGGGTTGACATAGAGGATGAAAATTACGCATGGTCGTAAAAACCAAACCCTTGGAGCTAGAAGCGTGAAATTTGGCATGTGTATTCATTAAGCAACGTTAGCATCCACTAAGAAAGGATTTTTTGAAATTCAACCCCCAAGGGGGTAAAACGGGGGATGAAAGTTTGTATGAAACTTTTTATTCCTTTGATATAACTGCTTCAAAATTTCATATTTAGGAAGAACTTTAAAAATAATTAATGACGTGTTTTAGCATTTTCCAATTTTAAATCCCTGAGGGGGTAAAAAAGGGGATGAAAGTATTATATTTACGCGTAGGCCGCTCCTTTAAAGCTACAGTTTTGAAAGTTGGCACCCTTATTTTTAGTAAGCAGTTGATATTATTTTGATTAAGAAGTATTCAAAATTTATCCCCCGATGGGTTGACATAGGTGATGAAAATTACGCATGGTCGTAAAAACCAAACCCTTGGAGCTAAAAGCGTGAAATTTGGCATGTGTATTCCTTAAGCAACGTAAGCATCCACTAAAAAGGATTTTTTGAAATTCAACACCTATGGGGGTAAAACAGGGGGTGAAAGTTTGTATGATTTTTTTTATTCCCTTGACATATTTGCTTCAAATTTCGGATTGAACAGTTGATATTATTTCGGAGTTTTCAAAATTCATCCACCGATGACATAGGGGATGAAAATCACACATTGTCGCAAAAAACAAACCCTTAGAATTAGAAGCGTGAAATTTGGCATGTGTATTCCTTAAGCAACGTAGATATCTATTAAAGTAGGATTTTAATTCAAAGATTTTATTTTAAAGTTACGCATTGTCGTCATCACGGTCATACATAACCAAACCCTTGAAACGTGAAATTTGGCATGAGAGGAGAGGGAGAGGTAGAGGGAGAGAGACAGAGAGAGGGAGAGGGAGAGCGTGAGGGAGAGCGAGAGGGAGAGTGGGAGGGAGAGCAAGAGGGACAGCGATAGGGAGAGCGGGAGGAAGAGCGGGAGGGAGAGTGAGAGGGAGAGCGGGAGGGAGAATGAGAGGTGAGCGAGTGGGAGATCGAGAGGCAGAGCGAGAGGGAGAGCGGGAGGGAGAGCAAGAGGGACATTGAGAGGGAGAGCGAGAGGGAGAGCAGGTGGGAGAGCGAGAGGGAGAGCAGGTGGGAGAGCGAGAGGGAGAGCAGGTGGGAGAGCGGGAGGGAGAGCGAGAGGGAGAGCAGGTGGGAGAGCGGGAGGAAGAGCGAGAAGGAGAGCAGGTGGGAGAGCGAGAGGGAGAGCAGGTAGGAGAGCGAGAGGGAGAGCAGGTGGAAGAGCGAGAGGGAGAGCGGGAGGGAGAATGAGAGGAGAGCGAGAGGGGGATCGAGAGGGACAGCGAGAGGGAGAGCGGAAGGAAGAGCGGGAGGGAGAATGAGAGGGAGACCAAGAGGGTCAGAGCGAGGGAGAGCAGGTGGGAGAGCGGGAGTGAGAGGTCCCACTGCGCCACATCAGCCGTCTTTTAGATTGTACATAACGTGTTGAGGCGTTTTTTTTCTGTTTATCTCCGTAACTTTGTTAAAGTACAACAAATCATAAAGCGCAATATACTTAGGTATCTATGTTATTTCTTATGACTACGCGGGCGAAGCCGCGGGTTTTAGCTAGTCGATTGATATGTTAAGTATGCCGTAGGAAAAATAATTCCTGGTTCAATATAGAATGGGATTATACATGGCGGTGATACCTTCAGTGGTAGGGGTACCTATTTATTCGTCATTCGCCTAACAAAAATTAGGTAAGATAAGATAATTTCTTTATTAATAAACTTAATTACAAATAGGTAAACTTATAAAATAGTAAGGTGTACAGTCCCCGACTACGGGTGGAAATCTAACTCTGCAAGAGACTGTACGGTTGATCCTGCCAAATGACGTCATCATCATCTCTACACACACCGCAGGCATTTTGGCGAAAGTTGTTCTTATCACCAGCCTGTTCTGCATTTTCGTTATCGGTCATTAGTAAAATTTCACCCTATAGGTATTGTAATATCTGACGCAGCCCGAGTAGCAGCCAAGCTGAAGTGAAATTGGGCCGGTCACGTCTGCCGCATGCCAGAAGACCTATGCAAATACAGCAAATACTGCTTCTGCATGGAAACCACCCACAGCAAACAGACGCCGCGGTAAACCCCGTCGTAGGTGGCGCGACGAGCTTGACACATTCTTAAGGGACTGGCGCACGGAGGCCCAGGACAGAGCTAGATGGAGAGAGAAGAGGAAGGCCTTTACCCAGCAGTGGGATGCACATGCTAGATAAGATAAGATATTGTCAAGCCGTCTCCTACTCTACCCCGTGTAAGAGCCCAGGGAGGAAAGACTGACTGAAAACCAGCGCCGACAGGACTTGGGTCTTGTTGGCAAATGCTGAGTCAGACCCTTTTGCCTTTTTTAGCTGTTGTATTAACTTAGATTAATCTAGTTTTAGTTGAACTAAAAGGCAAGAAACATTATTTTTTATTTTTTTGTATGCTAGACTCTCAGAGGAGATCAAATTTCTTACTAGGTTTAGTAAATAAACGTGTCCTTATGTACTTTCTTCACCGTCTTGGAATAAAACAAAAGCGGGAACCTTGTATTCCCCCGGTAGATACTATCTTGGTAAACAAAGGTCTCAATTCTACCAGACATTTTTAAGAATAACACTTCTCCTGAAACAAAAATCCATCGACTTTATGATTTTTTTATCCAGTGTCAAGACGTTCGGGTTTGAGCTGTAGCCCGTGAAAAATCATTTCTGGTCCCAATTATTGTTTACATTTGCTTGTTAGGATAAGTAGGTGTTTCAAAAATGTTTAGTTCTCGCTGGAATAGAAACCAAAGACATATCAAAGAATACCGGTTGGTAGAGTAAGCAAACCAACCTGTTTATTTCCCCAGCTTTAGCTTAGGTTTTACAATTGTGTATTCACAAGCTTTGGTCTACTGATTGTATTATTTGTTTTGTATGTATTGCAGAGATCGATGTGAAAAAACTGTAGGTACCACATTCACAGAACAACTGATATTATAATGCACACACATACATATCACGCACGCCCGCCCATATCCCTTGCAGAATAAGCAGAGTTCAAGTGGCTGTAAAACGACCATTTACACCACGTTTCTCAAAAGTTTGAGGGTCATTAAGAAAGACTGTATCACTATTAGTGATAGCCTGTTGTCTAAAATTGCAATACACATCAACTCTCAAATCCCTTAGTCACTCACTACTTATGACGCCCACGGGGACTGAAGAAGATAGCCTAGTTGGTTGATCATACAGCTACAGCTACATAGACTAAGTAGGTATATGTAAATATAGATTCAGTGAGGCATTCCCTAGATGCGCCTTGTCAAGCGGCGTCGAGGTAATCCGATTCAGAAGATCTGTTATTTTTGCGCTCAAATATCTGAAACAACGTTGAATTTTATTATTCTTCGCTCGTGCAGGTAGGATACCGAGTCGATGAATGAATCGTGGCAGAGTTTTTAAACGTGTTTTAAACCGGCTACTACTTTCAGACCTCGGACGTGGTTGTGTAACGACCGCCTTGTCGTGATGATTGACCAATAGCGTTTTTGTGTTTCCTCCGAGTACCTATCGAACCAGAGATCTTCGTATCCTGAGTAAGACCAACGTTGTGCCAAATAAGGTGTCCCTTTGCGCAGTAGTAGAGAATATTTATGTGGTGTTATTACAGTTTTTGATTCATAAAATCGATACATTTCTATACAACTGATTATGGCAGGCACAATGGAAAGAATACAAGTGCTTGACGATATAGAAACAGATATAATAATGGACATGTTATTAATAATAACATGCCTACAATGGTCCAACGTTTATACCTGATAAAAGATATAAGATACTTTAGAAAACAACATTTGGCTATAAAATGGGTCATTCATTAATTAGTATTTTGCCGTGTAGTGCCGGCTTAGAATAGCATCATCGCATCCTGTGGGTGTCGTCGTAAGAAGAAAAGCACTCAAAATTTTAAAGTCCCATTTTGACCTTTTATTCTTCTACTAACATTCCGTCCCGCACATTCACTCGCGGTTTAGTATTTTTACTGTTCTGTAATGTTTTTGTTTACTAACCGTTATCAAAATAAGCAAACACGGTCTTCCTTGCCTCGCAGCGACCTGCAGGCATGCATGTATGTAGGTATGTAAATAAATTCAATCTTTATTTCCGCTACTGGCTGGTCACGTTGAATCTAACACAGTTTGCTATCAATCTTACTCTAGGGTTCAACTTACACTGCTCGTTCTTAGTAACTGTATGAAAAACCAGTATAAGATGACCCCTAAAGGGTTGATATTTGTTTTTGCTGAAATTATATTCTATAGCAAATCAAGTTATTTCAGGGATCAACTTTTATTTCATACCTTGAATAACTTGATGATTAATCAAGGGATCACATTTTGACCATCGTATTCTTCATCTTGCAGATTCACTCGCGGTTTAGTATTTTCAATGTCCTGTATTGTTTGTGTTTACTAACCGTTATCGAAATAAGCAACACGGTGTTCCTTGCCTCGCAGCGACCCGCAGGCATGCATGTATGTATGTAAATAAATTCAATATAGCCGCTACTGGTCACGTTCCATCGAACAAGTTTGCTATCAACCTAACTCTTTAAGGGTTCTACTTACACTGGAGATTCTTAGTAACTGTATAACAAACCAGTATAACGTGATCTCTTAAATGGTTGATATTTGTAAGTATGTAAATAAATTCAATAAAGCCGCTACTGGTCACGTTGCATTGAACAAGTTTACTATGAACCTGGGTTCAACTTACACTGGTGACTCATAGTAACTGTATGAAAAACCAGTTCAAGATTATCCCTTAAATGGTTGATATTTATATGTATGTAAATAAATTCAATAAAGCCGCTACTGGTCACGTTGCATCAAACAATACAGTGTGATATCAACCGAATTCTTTAAGGGTTCAACTTACACTGGTCGTTCTTAGTAACTGTATGCAAAACCAGTATAAGATGATCTCTTAGCCTTAAATAGGCGCGTGGGGTAGTTAATACCACACCCAACGCATGTTGAAAGATTCTATAAACAAGTCTCATGTTAACACACACAGCATGTTAAAAAATTTAGAAGTCTATAAACAGGTCTCAGAAAAAGAGTTGAGTTCAGTGTTTGTTTTTTGTTTTAGTATTTTCAATGTTATGTAAGTACTGTTTGTGTTTACTAACCGTTATCGAAATAAGCAAACACGGTCTTCCTTGCCTCGCAGCGACCCGCAGGCATGCATGTATGTATGTAAATAAATTCAATAAAGCCGCTACTGGTCACGTTGCGTCGAACCTAACTTTTTAAGGGTTCAACTTACACTGGTCATTCTTAGTAACTGTATGAAAAACCATCATAAGATGATCTCTTAATCCTTAAATAGGCGCGTAGGGTAGCTAACATTAGCACCCCACCCAACATGTTAAAAGATTCAGAATTTACAGAAAAAAGTTGAATTCAGTGTTTGTTCTTTGGTTTTAGTACCTATTTTCAATGTTCTGTGTTTACTAACCGTTATCGAAGTAAGCAAACCCGGTCTTCCTTGCCTCGCAGCGACCCGCAGGCATGCATGTATGTATGTAAATAAATTCAATAAAGCCGCTATTGGTCACGTTGCATCAAACAATACAGCTTGATATCAACCGAATTCTTCAAGGGTTCAACTTGCATTGGTCAATCTTAGTTACTGTATGATAAGATGACCCCTAAAGGGTTGATATTTGTTCTTGCTGAAATCATATTCTATAGCAAATCAAGTTATTTAAGGGATCAACTTTTATTTCATCACTTGAATAACTTGATGATTAATCAAGGGATCACATTTTGACCATCGTATTCTTCATCTTGCAGATTCACTCGCGGTTTAGTATTTTCAATGTCCTGTATTGTTTGTGTTTACTAACCGTTATCGAAATAAGCAAACACGGTGTTCCTTGCCTCGCAGCGACCCGCAGGCATGCATGTATGTATGTAAATAAATTCAATATAGCCGCTACTGGTCATGGTGCATGAACCTGGGTTCAACTTACACTGGTGATTCTTTAACTGTATGAAAGACCAGTTCAAGATGATCCCTTAAACGGTTGATATTTGGAAGTATGAAAATAAATTCAATAAAGCTGCTACTGGTCACGTAGCATCGAACAATACAGTTTGCTATTAACCTAACTATTTAAGGGTTCAACTTACACTGGTCATTCTTAGTAATTGTATGAAAAACCAGTATAAGATAATCCCTTAAATGGTTGATATTTTTATGTATGTAAATAAATTCAATAAAGCCGCTACTGGTCACTTTGCATCGAACAACAGAGTTTGCTATCAACCTAACTCTTTAAGGGTTCAACTTACACTAGTCGTTCTTAGTAACTGTATGATAAAACCAGTATAACAAGATACCTTAAATGCTTGATGTTTTTTCTTGTTGACAGCACATCAAGTCATGTCTGTCTGTATACTTCGGGGTAACGTCAATGACCTTGGGTGTTTTTTTTTAATATCACCGGGCTTTTTGAGTAAAATCTAATTTGAACTTTGGTGTTGAATGTTGATAACTCGACTCTGTAGGTAGTTGTTGCTGCGGGAAGCTGCTTGTTTTAACTTTAACATGTTTTTGTGTTCAAAATCGGAATTTGGGATCAGTTAGGATGTTATATATTATAGGTATGACCGCCAGCACATCAGCTTACCATTTAAGGGATCAATTTAAACTTGTTTTTCTCAGTACAATGTGTATTTATATTAGTCTTTATACTAATCCTAATGGTTTATTTTACATGATAGTGGAGGTAGAATTAGCATAGTCTTGCAAAAATCTGTTTTCTCTAAAATAATAGGGATTTTTTGGACTGACAGCTTCATGACTCCGAACCAAACTCCGAACTAGATGGCGCTGGTAAAATAAAGGGATCAGCTGGCAAATGTCAAACTCACCACCATGACACCATAGATTATACGAAACATGATGTTGCCGCTTTCTAAACTGTAATACCATTTAAAGTGTAGATTTGGCGTATATCCTCGATATGAGGTACGGAAAATAAGCGGTTTTGTGAATTATGGTTTGTTTTTCTTTAATTAATAATTTTTACAAAATACGAAAATAAAACATATTATTTAATAAAAAAATACAACCCCTAATTAAGGCCGCTATAGAGGTTTTCACGAAGCCCATACAATTTTCCCTGCCAGACCTCTCGGAGCGTCATTTTGCGAAAAACATGGGGATGTTTGAATATTTTTTACAGTGATATTATGAATAAAAATAAATATATTTTTCTGCAATTGGATTAAGTACATCTTCATAAATAACATATATTTTTTTTTAATCTTTTCTACTGTTATTTTTTCATACAGAAGCCGTTATAATGGCGCATTATTTTGCAAAAAATCGTATATAAAAACGTGGTATTATTCTATATTTCTGAATAAAATTGTAAAATGTTCACTGTAGATTTTTTTTCAAATATATACTCTATTTATTTGTATAATTGTTATTTTTTTACAGTGAACCAAAACTCTAAAACTCACGCTTGATTTGAGGTCTTTTCCTGAATTTTGGTTTTGTCGCTTTAGATATCGCTGTTTGTAACAGGTTTAAAACTAAAATGTTAATATTTACATTGTACATTTTGTAGATGAAGATATGCTTGATTAAATGTACAAGTTACATATTATTTTTACATAACGGTTTTCGAGAAACTCACATGTTTATAAAGCCAATATTTGCAAATTTGCTATCGCAATCAGCGCCATCTATTAGAAGCTAAACGAACAAATTAAAATTTTCCCATTGCCATACAGCGTTCCGTGTGCGGGCGCTACCTATTAGTGAACTCGTGTTTTTCGTATTTAAAAAAGATTGCAAAATCCACGCACCAATTACAATCTCACAAACACTCGTACGTATCCAAACGCAGCCAAGTACCAGTAATTGTGTTAAAAACCCATTAAAACCATCTGGATTGTACTCCCTGGTGGGGCGACTTGGCGTTTGTTAACGACGCCTAGGGGAGTTTTGCTCGTAACCAGTGATTAAAACTAAACCGTAACTGCTGAGTTATGATGCAACTTTACGCCAGTATAATTTGGCGACATGGTTCCGCGTATTTAGGTTAACATTTGCTAGACTGCTATCTAATTAGGTTGTCGGTCTGTGTGCGAGATATGCGCATCTTTGGGTCGAGTTATAGTCGGGGTTTAGCCGCGGGCGGACTCCACAGTTTTGCGGCTAACGTAATACGGAATCTCGACAAATCTTGAAAGTATGGTAGCAAAAGAATTCTTAATAGTATCCAAATACTGACAATACCTTCTGCTTCTTCTATCGTGTGGAACACCGAATCGAACCTACCCGTTCAAGGGTATAGTGGTATTTTTGTACCAATCACGGCACCTTGTATCTCGAATTGTATGTTCCCGCTAAGTCTTGATTCTATGTTCTACAGCTTTCCTAGATGCATTTCGTCCATACAGGATAAATTTCATAAATTCAGCGTCTCCACTAATTAAAGAAAGCGGTGTGCAAAACAAGGGCAACCAAGCGTTGAAAGTCCAGTCCCGCATTTGGGCGGACTCGGATGCACGCGGCCTCTACGCGGGTCGCACGCGGGCTCTACGCGGGTCGCACGCGGGCTCTACGCGGGCTCTACGCGGGCTCTACGCGGGCTCTACGCGGGTCGCACGCGGGCTCTACGCGGGCTCTACGCGGGTCGCACGCGGGCTCTACGTGGGTTGCACGAGTAGTTATCGTAGGCTGCGTGGGTGAATCTGTCTTATTACGCGCTCAACACGTCTAGAACATGCGTAAGACAGATTCTGTGGTATAAAGCCGAAAGAAAACCGTTGAAAAAGGAGATGAACATGATAAATGAAAATAATATAGCACTGTGAGTGATTTTTGTAAAAAATTACATGCATCGGCCGAACCGGATCGAACTCCATTCGATCGATGCATGTCATTTTTCAATTTCTTATTTAATTTTCGAGAATAATATTTAGCACTTTACTGTATGTAAATAAATTCAATAAAGCTGCTACCTAGCAACAGAGTTTGCTATCAACCTAAAGTGCGGCTGTTCAAATAGGCCATATTTGACAGCTGTCAAACCCATACTAGAAGACTTGTCAACAAAGAAAAATAGACATTTTAACATAGCATTAACTATCATGTTTTGACAGCTGTCAAATATGGGCTATTCGAACGGCCGTACTGTAACTCTTTAAGAGTTCAACTTACACTGGTCAATCTTAGTAATTGTATGAACAACCAGTATAAGATGATCTGTTAACCCTTAAATAGGCGCGTGGCATAGTTAATACCCTACCCAAAGCATGTTGAAAGATTGAGAAGTCTATAAACAAATCTCAGAGAAATAGTTGAAATCAAAGTTTGTCTTTTAGTTTTAGTATTTTCAATGTTCTGCACTGTTTGTGTTTACTAACCGTTATCGAAATAAGCAAACACGGTCTTCCTTGCCTCGCAGCAACCCGCAGGCATGCATGCATGTATGTAAATAAATCCAATAAAGCCACTACTGGTCACGTTCTTCGTAACAGAGTTTGCTATCAACCTAACAATTTAAAGGTTCAACTTACACTGGTCGTTCTTTGTAACTGTATGGAAAACCAGTATAAGATGGCCTCTTAACCCTTAAATAGGCGCGTAGGGTAGTTAACCCACCCAAGTGTTGAAAAATTCTATAAACAAGTCTAAGACAATGATTGGAGTTCAGTGTTTGTTCTTTGGTTTTAGTATTTTCAATGTTCTGTGTTTACTAACCGTTATCGAAATAAGCAAACACGGTCTTCCTTGCCTCGCAGCGACCCGCAGGCATGCATGCATGTATGTAAATAAATTTAATAAAGCCGCTACTGGTCACGTTCTTCGAGAAACAGAGTTTGCTATCAACCTAACTTTTTAAGGGTTCAACTTACACTGGACTTTCTTAGTAATTGTATGACATAACAGTTTAATCGCTCGTCTGTGGCAAAGTATTATATAGGACTTTGCCACAGACAAGGCCTACCTATAAAAATGGCGCCACAGAGGAGAGGATAAGATGATCTCTTACCCTACCTGTCATGTTGGTTCGAACAATAGAGTTTGCTTCTAGTTATTCTTTGTAACTGTATGAAAGACCAGTATACCAGTAAGATTAACCCTTAAATGCTTGATATTTGTACAGCACATTTTGTAGCACATCAAGTCATGTCTGTATACTTCGGGGTAACATCAATGACCTTTGGTGACCTTTACAGGCCTGGAAGGGTTTTTTAAAATTTCACTGGGCTTTTTGAGTTAAATCTAATTTGAACTTTGGTGTTGATAACTCGACTCTGTAGGTAGTTGTTGCTGCGGGAAGCTGCATGTTTCTACTTTATCGTGTTTTTGTGTTGAAAATCGTAATTTAGGATCAGTTAGGAATTAGGATGTTATATAGGTATGACCGCTAGCACATCAGCCAACCAATTGAGGGATCAACTTATAATAATGTATTGCAATTTTTTAATGCACGTACAGCAAGCACTACATTATTCTCATAAATTGAAGATAAAAATATTGAAAAATTCACTAGCGACCGCCGAGACTTGAACCCGGGACTGTGGATCGCCGTTCCACCGCTCTGCCAACTGAGCTACGGCCTAGCAATCCCTGGTGAATTTCTCAACCTCTTGATGCTCGTCTCGAAGCAACGATTAGGCGACAATTAGAATCCTATGTTCTTTTTGTTTTTATTTGAGTGTCGGTTGCGTATTTTGTACATGATATTGGAGGTAGAAATAGCAGTCTTGCGAAAATCTGTTTTCTCTAAAATAATTGCCATACAGCGTTCCGTGTGCGGACGCTACCTATTAGTGTACTAGTGTTTTTCGTATTTAAAAAAGAAAACCCACGTACCCATTACAATCTAACAAACACTCGTACGTATCCAAACGCAGCCAAGTACCAGTAATTGTGTTAAAAACCCATTAAAACCATCTGGATTGTACTCCCTGGTGGGGCGACTTGGCGTTTGTTAACGACGCCTAGGGGAGTTTTGCTCGTAACCAGTGATTAAAACTAAACCGTAACTGCTGAGTTATGATGCAACTTTACGCCAGTATAATTTGGCGACATGGTTCCGCGTATTTAGGTTAACATTTGCTAGACTGCTATCTAATTAGGTTGTCGGTCTGTGTGCGAGATATGCGCATCTTTGGGTCGAGTTATAGTCGGGGTTTAGCCGCGGGCGGACTCCACAGTTTTGCGGCTAACGTAATACGGAATCTCGACAAATCTTGAAAGTATGGTAGCAAAAGAATTCTTAATAGTATCCAAATACTGACAATACCTTCTGCTTCTTCTATCGTGTGGAACACCGAATCGAACCTACCCGTTCAAGGGTATAGTGGTATTTTTGTACCAATCACGGCACCTTGTATCTCGAATTGTATGTTCCCGCTAAGTCTTGATTCTATGTTCTACAGCTTTCCTAGATGCATTTCGTCCATACAGGATAAATTTCATAAATTCAGCGTCTCCACTAATTATCGAAAGCGGTGTAGAAAACAAGGGCAACTAATTAACAAAAGTTGCATTTGGGCGGGTTAAGATGCACGCGGGCCCTACGCAGATCGCTCGCGTGGTCATCCTAGGCTTTGCGAGTGAATCTGTCCTAGTACGCTTTCAACACGTGTAGAACCTGCGTAAGACAGACCGTATAAAGCCGAAGAAAATTGTTGAAAAAGGCGATGAAGATGTTAAGTTCTGGGCGGTACATGCCATGCCATACTACTAAAGGTACCTACATAGTCAAAACAAACAAAATATCCACTGCGTACATATATTGAATGTAAACTATTTTTAGAAATTAATTTCGATCAAAAATAATTTATCCGAAATTTTATCGAATTCTGTTCCCGGAAAACGAGCCTTTTCGCAAAAAAATATCGTTTGGTAGAGCCAAATTAAAAAATATCGTTGAGTCTTTATCGTCTCGTAAATGTTAGAGGGCGCAAGCACCACAGAAGAGACGTGCGACGTGACGCGTGGGATGGGATCTGTCAAACAAATGATCGTCGTCGGAGCATGAGACGTGCGACGCTTGAAAAGTTGAAACCATTTCCATATAAAATGTATGAAACAGAGGATACAAAGCTACACACGTGAAACGCGCATCGTATCGATAACGGCTGACGATCGCTTGTCTGACAAATGTTTTGTTGCGCATCTTTTCGCGCATCCCCTTTGTGAAGTTTACGCCTAAGATATTCATTTCATGAGAAACAAGCACTACAGTTTCAGTTTCAGTATTACACTCAATAGTCTTTGAAAGTAAGGTTCTATTTTCAAATAGCTTCTAGTTCCAAGAACTTCGTAACTGTCAGTTGAAAGGACTTTTACTCTGGGACACTTTATAAGCAACTACCTTAACTCCATTGATCTTAAAATGTACAAGAAATGTGCTTTGTAAACGTGATCTTAGGATAAAGTATCGAATTCATCCCATTAGTTTGAAACTATGTTTTTACCTTGTAACTTTAGATTTGTACTATCGCCAGCAAAACCACCTACTACTACAGCAAATCAACTTATACTGGCCTTTCATAAAACTAATAAGAAAAACCAGTATAAGGTGATCCCTTAAATAGATAGGTGGTTTTGCTGGCGACTACTTTCTACTTCTTGGACGTGTCCTTGGCGTGTCTCACTAAAAATAAATTTTATGGGCATAAAGAGAAAAGAATTTTTAGAATTGCGAGAGGGATTTTTAGTGTTGATAACTACGTGTTTACATGTATTTTAATATGGGTTTGACAACTGTCAAATATTGAAAGAAATATATAGACCGCATTAACATCACTGTGACAACTTGCAAATATGGCCTATTTGTACAGCCGTACTGTAGAAATCTTTTCCAGCAAAGGGGCACGAGATATGATGATATGATGATATTATTTCACTTAATAGGAATTTGATCAACTCCCTCATTTTGTTTCATCACTGTTACGATTATATTTACTTGATTTGTCCCTAATCCTCTAGCTAAAACCCAATTAGTGCGAGCAGCTTCTTATTTAACCGGTATGCGACATTAGGTGCCGATCGGCACCCGAGCGTCAACATTCCGTCAAGGACCGTAGGTGCCGATCGGCACCCGCGATTCTGGCCGTTATTGCGTAAAAACTACGGGTTATTTTGCTTTGGAATGTTTTGACAGATGATTCCTTACGATATTAGCTGTCAAATGAGCCATAGACAATAAAGATTGGATGAGTGAATGGTTTAGAATGAACCGTCAAAGTAAGGCCCCTGCACACCCACTGCACGCTCAAAACGCACGATTTTACGCACGATTTTTCGGAATTTTATCGGTTTTCGAGCAAATTTTTTGTTTCTCATCACTAGAAGCGAGTATCCAAACCCAAAAATAAAAAACCGCTTGTCAATCTGTGCAGGAACAGCTGAGTTTGACGCGGAAAGCTGAAGGTCGATTGCGCGGGGTGGTCGGTGTTGTATGGGGGTTTGTTTTAAGGCTTCTATGGAGTGTCAGGGGTGCAACAAAAAGGGGGAAAATCTAGAACCGCAGACCGGTTAAAGCCCTTCTGATCATTACATAGTCTTTGTGATGGTAGAATGAAATAGAGCATTGTATCAGCTATTTCCTCTGTAGCTTCTAGGCTTCTGCAATTGTGCCAACCTTAG
This sequence comes from Phthorimaea operculella, assembly GCA_024500475.1. Lineage (NCBI taxonomy): Eukaryota > Metazoa > Arthropoda > Insecta > Lepidoptera > Gelechiidae > Phthorimaea > Phthorimaea operculella. The sequence goes on along the minus strand of JANFCV010000002.1, from coordinate 2,802,888 downwards.
TGCCAGCCAACAGAACGACAACCAGCGAACAAGTCAAGTAACTAAACTTTGACATTGACACATCTTCATGCAATCTCAGAAAAAAAGGCACACTCGAGAGGGGCTCTATTAGTTCTCCAGTTTGCTACCTCTTTGTTTGGCATGTTGTCATTTCTAAAGCTATAATACTATCGGTAGCACACCAATCTGACCCTTTAGGTTGTACTTCTTCTTCTTCTATAAATTATCCTACTGTTAGGCAAAGGCCTCCCTGTTCCTTCCTTCTCTCTATATCTACCTAGTTAATTTTTTATTCGATGGAAAGGGTATAAAAATTAGGGTCTTGTGCACATAAATTATAAAAAAAAAACAAATTGTTTTCTTACAGTTTTTGGATGTAACAAGAAATTCTTAAATATTTTCGACTATATTTCCTTGGTACCTAAATAAGTGATCATTTTTATTAGTCCTTGACCTGCTTTAGGTTCATTTACACCCTTTTCCTTACACATTTTACACACAACTATAGCGTAAATGAGGTTGAAAAGGACATAAATTTCCAAAATTGCCTCACATATTCAATAAAATAGAATTATGATTAACTAGTACCTCGCACGCGATTCCGCTCACACTGCGAAGATATTTTCATCTTATGAAGTGAACTTCCTCACAGAGAAATTTATGGCATGGGGTGCATTGATTAATAAATATTGTAAAATATATATTGGGGTTGTCGTAAGGTATAGTATATTTCAAGTGAAATGTTGAGGAAAAACTGAAAAACTTTGCGTGAATGTAACCTTGTGGCTATGTATGAATTTAATGGGTGAGGTAGTTTGTTGAAAATAGAAATTATATGTAACAGAAGACAAATTTGGTACCCACCGAATTCAATGTAATTTGTTTCCGAGTAATTTCTTAGTCAGTGCGCGTTTACACAGGGTGCGCAAATAAATCTGAAATACTTTTACTATGGGGCTAAAAAATGGTGCTATACTCTATCTCGATCGCAATGTATGAACCGATATTAAATATGGTGGTTTAAAGAGTCATTGAGTTATTAACGTATCCTATAATTAAAAATGGAAAATTATTTATTCCATATATTTTTTAAGAAGGTACGTTCTAACGACCACATTTTGGTGTTTAATTATGTCATAAAATTTACTGACACAATTAGAAATAGGACGCCTGCGCCTTAACATTAAGGCTCGAGTTGACATGCAATTAACTGAATTAATGTGCCTTTTAATTATAAGAACAATGACTCCTAATATTGCCACTTGAGCTATTAATTTCATACAAGAGCGTGGAATTAGTAAAATTATAAGGTAGGCAATTTATCTGTGTTATGAGGTGGCAATTGCTGCGTTGAAAACGAGAACCGGGTCGCGGGGCGCGAGACATGTAATTTGATACCCTTTTGTAGTACGATATTACGTAAAGTTATTATTATTCGCTGTGGAATAGGCGGGTTCTCGAGTGTAGGCCCCGCCTCGGCAAGTGTAGCGTTGGATTGAATGGACGCCTTGAAACTAGCTAGATGGACGGCTAGTAGCGACAAGATGGCGAAAACAGATGATCGTATCGTACTTTATGATATCCTAGGAGCCTACATCCAGCAGTGGTTCTTCAACATTTCATTTAAGTATAGTAGGTACGATACCTATCTCTTTACATTTACAATTTCTTTTTCTATTTATTGAAAGAGCCGATGATAGGCAAGTAAAGTAGCCTCATAAATAGACTCATTGATTAAGGTTCAATTCATACTACACTTGTAGGTATTTTGTTGGTCGATTAATGATTGACGTATTTGTCCGTTTTTGTTTAGATGACCAAAGAAGCCATTAAAATTGATTTGATTAGACGAATAAAGAAAATTCAGAAAATATGATTCCCTTTAAACTAGGAATTCATACAGTTTATAAAACAAAAACCATAAAAAGTGTGACCCCTCTAGATGGGGCATAGGTTACGGTGCTGCTGGGTGAATATCGACAACTGCGTTTTTTGTCTCATTTCGGAGGATATTTTATTTTTTTCGTTTTTTGGAACTTTGGTTACATAATGGTAATCTTTATGGTGATTTATTTTAACTGTGTAAAAATGCTAGCAATATCTTAATCAGAAGCTGAGATATTCAAGATTGAATTTTGAAAAAGGCACCGAAATGAAAACAGTCCTCCGAAATGATAATAAGTGTGCACCGAAATGAAAAAAGTCCTCCGAAATGATAATAAGTATGCACCGAAATGATAATTGTCCACCGAAATTATAATAAGTGTGCACCGAAATGAAATATGTCCATCGAAATGAAGTGGTCAAGTGCGAGTCTCTCTAGGCAGGCAGTGTTCTGTTTCTGTACTGTATGATAATATTCAATGCGATTGGATTTAACCAATAGTCAAAAATAAGCCTGTATGGGAAGGGATTAGCGCTCTCTAAAGATGGGCGCTCTCTAACACACCTACCTACTGGTAGGTAGATGGGTACGTGGCATGCGCGCTCTCTAACACACCTACCTACTAGTAGGTAGATGGGTACGCGGCATGCGCGCTCTTTAACACACCTACCTACTAGTAGGTAGATGGGTACGCGGCATGCGCGCTCTTTAACACACCTACCTACTGGTAGGTAGATGGGTACGTGGCATGCGCGCTCTCTAATTCATCTACCTACTGGTAGGTAGATTGGTACGTGGAATGCGCGCTCTCTGACACACCTACCTACTAGTAGGTAGATGGGTACGCGGCATGCGCGCTCTTTAACACACCTACCTACTAGTAGGTAGATGGGTACGTGGCATGTGCGCTCTCTAACACAACTACCTACTAGTAGGTAGATGCGTGCTCTCTAACACACCTACCTACTGGTAGGTAGATGGGAACGCGGCATGCGCGCTCTCTAACACACCTATCTACTAGTAGGTAGAAGGGTACGCGGCATGCGCGCTTTTTTCCTAACACACTCACATACTAGTAGACTCGCTCTCTAACACACCTACCTACTAGTAGGTAGATGGGTACGCGGCATGCGCGCTCTTTAACACACCTACCTACTAGTAGGTAGATGGGTACGCGGCATGCGCGCTCTTTAACACACCTACCTACTAGTAGGTAGATGGGTACGCGGCATGCGCGCTCTCTAAAACACCTACCTACTAGTAGGTAGATGGGTACGCGGCATGCGCGCTTTCTCCCTAACACACTCACATACTAGTAGACTCGCTCTCTAACACACCTACCATTTAGTAGGTAGGTAGGTCTCTAATTCACCTACTGACCAGATAGTACGAAGGGGTTAGGTATGCTATTATTGTGTGGGCAGTTTACATTTGTCTAGCGAGGTTTTCATAATAGTTTCGTAAATTAACAAACCCTACCTTCGAATTCGACAAGGAACCCTAAGGCAACGAGCCTGTCCAAATTTCCGTGGGGTGTTATCATTTCTGAGGGGTGATATAGACATTTCAGTCCACCGAATCCTCCGAAATGAGAACGCAGAAATGAAAATAGAACAGTAAATTTCAAATATTTTTTTTAACTAAAACAATGATAGTGAAATCAACAGCACTCAATTCCAACAGTTCCTAAAGCACATAAACACAGTAATTTTGAGACAAAAGGAATGAGCAATACACGAGTTAAAAAAGGCACCGAAATGATAAAAAAAATGTCGCCACTCCACAGAAATGAAATATTTTCTTTAATGGCGGAAAAACGAAGCGACATAGCTCCCGTGAATCTGCACCGAACTTTAGAGCGAGACTAATAAAAGACGTCGAAGGGCAAGCGGAGTGCGTAAGCGCAGGGAGTGAGAAGCTATTCTGCCATAAGATTTTACCCTCCGGAATGAAAGGGCTTCCTCAGACACATGTATTCAGGTCTCTTAAACGTAGTACATTATAGCTAAAGAGATGGGTGATACTTATATCAATTCATTGGTTCACTGTTTATAAAAAATAGCTGTAATTTCATGTCAATATGAGACCACTTTGGCGTAACAAGGTATTTAATGACCAAAAATGTAAAGCGGACAACCCGCCGAGATGAGAAAATAGCACTTTATTATTTTTTACATGTGATTTATAGTTTTTCAAATAAAATTATATTTATTGTACCAGGTAGTTCACGACATTTTCTACCCGAAAAAAAATTGCGTCATAAGATATTGACACGATACACCCTCGTTATCAGCCCGGACACTCATTTTTTCGGCTTGGGATATTCACCCTGCTGATAGTACCAAAACTCATTTGGGGTCTGAGTAGACAAACTGAAATGCAAATTAAAGATGCTGTCGCAGATAGCGAAGTCCTAAATTTTTTCTCACTAAGTAAGGGTCTGTCCGCACGGGAGCAATTGCCCGTCCTGCCCCGACTTCCCCAAGATAAGGGGAGAGCCGGCTGAAATGGTACAGTGCTAATTTGAATTAAATTTTGGGGAGTAAGCTCCCGGTTGGTAGATTACACCGTTTGAGAGCGGGTAGGGTACCAAAGTTAAGTGAACTACAGGGAAAAATTTTAATAACGTCGCTGGGAATATAGTGTTTGGCTAAACTGGTCTGGGAAACATAATATTGTAAGCTCAAATTAGACAGACGGCGCACGGGGCGCTTTTACAGATGGCTCATTCAGTACAAGCGACGATTTGACGCTTACTACATTTACTGGAATAAATTGGAATCTTAGAGGAACTCAGGGCAACTAAGAAGATGGTTGGTGCAAACATCCTATTTCTTGCTCATAATCATATTACTTTCTTGTATTAGATTTTGTTCTTTTCCTTTGAGTTTTTGTTTGTTTGTAAATAGGTTTGAGTGATCCCACTGTAAACTCTCTAATTGTGTTGTAAGTACGTAAGTTAGAATTCGTATTTGCTGTCGATTTGTTGAACATTAATATTAATTCGTATATGATTCCACATAATGGCGTTTATGTAGATTATTATAAGCTTTACGAGAGATCTGAATGATGATCAAAATCATGAATTGATTGATAGTTGGGTAGCAACTTAAACTGGGATTTCTACAGTTTATAAAAATACCAATAGGTCGGGCCCTAAAGTTGCTGTTCTGCTGACAGTACCTATTAATAAATGTGTCACAAAATACGGCATAATCCACTTATTACATAAAAATACGACTTATTTAAAATTATCCCTCAGAAGTATAAATCAGGGTTACCCTTGTAATGTAAGTAATTCAGTATTATTTTCGTTCATTGCTCGCTGAGGGCAAATAAAGTAAAATATTTATTGCGGAGAGAAGCTATTTTAATTTTCTTTGCATCCCAATAAGATGGTATTTACAGGAGATGCTAAAAGTTGCTCATTAATCACTGTGTTAATAGTAAATACCCACGGATACTGTCCACGCGCGATCTGATTGCATTCCAAAGCGAAGTATTAACGTAGCATGGACACCCTAGTCGGATGTGTTGGCCTTCTTCTTCTTTCGTGTAGGACACCGAGTCGTTCAACGACCCGACGAACCCTGGTGTCAGAGTTTTTCAATCGCCTACTGCAAGTAGCAGGCCTCTGACATGGTTACCGCCATCATAGACAGGAACCGAGACCGACGGCTTAACGTGCCCATCCGAAGCACGGAACCATCTTACTTGCGGACAATCAGGTGGTTCAGCCTGCAATGTCCTAACCAGACTGGGAACAAATTCACCAAGTGATAAATATCAACTTTGTGAGTGACCCCACCGGGAATTGAACCCGGAACCTTTGCGTGGCAGGCAGGCATACCAACCACTGCGCCACATCGGCTGTGTTGGCGTGAATATGATGGATGTGGAGGATAGAACACATCGCTTTGAGGCGAAGCGAACTCGTATTCTTTTCTTTTTCTGAATTTTCAATTCAAAGGGAAAGTGGTTTAGTTATTTAGTCAGATCACCTGCAAAGTTTTTGGTGCACACCCGGTATTGACGTAGCTTGGACACCCTAGTCGGATGTGTCGGCCTGAATATAATGGTTTTGGAGAATAAAACACATCGCAACGAGTAGATGGGAACTCGTAGTTTTTCGTTCCCCAAAATTCCAACCCAAAGGGAAAGTTGTTTATAGTTTCATAGTCTGATCAAATCACCTGCCAAACGGCGCACTGCCCTTTACACCCGGCATAGACGTAGCTTGGACACCCTAGTTTGTTTGCACTCTGTATTTACGTATCTTGGACACCATTTGGACACCCTAGTTTGTTTACACCCTGTATTTACGTAGCATGAACACCCTAGTTTGTTTACACTCTTTATTTACGTAGCTAGGACACCCTAGTTTGTTTTCACCCTGTATTTACGTAGCATGGACACCCTAGTTTGTTTACACCCGGTATTTACGTAGCTTGGCCCGTGTGGTGCCGGCAGAGTAGAATAGCACCACCCCCTCTCTTCCCGTGGGGGTCGTAAGAGGCGACCAAGGGATAAACCCGACCCAAACAGCCAGGGCCAACCGTATGTTAATCCACCAAAAAAGCATTCCAAAGGAGGATTGACGGCTGGTAGGCGGCCGGTCGTAAAATTAAGCCAAATTCTTTGCAACACGATTTTGTGTTCAACAAAACGTGTTGCGCCGACCCCAAGCAATTGGGATAAGGGTAGGAAGATGATGATTTACGTAGCTTGGGCACCCTGTATTTACGTAGCATGGTCACCCTAGTTTGTTTACACCCGGTATTTATGTAGCATGGATACCCTAGTTTGTTTACACAAGGTTAACACCCAGTATTTATATAGCATGGACACCCTAGTTGGACATGTCGGCCTGAATATGATGGATGTGAAAGATAAAACACATCGCTACGGGGCGATGGCAACTCTTAGTTTTTAGTTTCCAGAAATTCCAAATGAAAGGGATAGTTGTTCAGTTTCATAGTCTGATCAGATCACCTGCCAAACAGTGCACTGTCCTTTACACCTTTGTTTTTTGCGTAGCTTGGACACCCTAGTTTGTTTACACCCGGTATTTACGTAGCATGGACAACCTAGATTGTTTACACCCGGTATTCACGTAGCATGGACGCCCTAGTTTATTTACACCCTGTATTTGGAGACCCTAGTCAGACGTGTTGGCCTGAATGTGATGGATGTGGAGGATAAAACACATCGCTACGGGGCGATTGCTTCTGAACACGATATTTGTTGACGATCGAGCTCTAACTCGGATCACGTTTCATGCACAGAGATGCTATAGCTTGGTAAATGCAGTCACAACAATTTTTAACGTCTTCTTAGATAGAGGATCGGGGTTCGGGATTCAATCTGGACATGTCAGCCTGAGTAATTATGATGGATGTGGATCGTCAACAGGGGGAGGAAAACTCAAAGTAGATGACAGTAAGCGCGACTATGCCTATTGTAGTTAATGAGGCCAAGAAGCTCAACAACTTTCCCCATGAAACATGATGTGTCGAAAAATGAAAGTAGCTTGGACACCCTAGTTTCCTTACACCCTATATATACGTAGCTTGGACACCCTAGTTTGTTTACACCCGGTATTTACGTAGCATGGACACCCTAGTTTGTTCACACCCGGTATTTACGTAGCATGGACACCTTAGTTTGTTTACACCCTGTATTTACATAGCATAGACACCCTTGTTTTAATACACCCGGTATATATGTAGCATGGACACCCTAGTTTGTTTACACTAGGTTTACACCCTGTATTTATATAGCATGGACACCCTAGTCGGACATGTTGGCCTGAATATGATGGATGTGGAGGATAAAACACATCGCTACGGGCGATGGCTTCTGAACACGATATTTGTTGGCGATCGAGCTCGAGTTCGGATCACGTTTCATGCACAGAGATGCTGCCAGCTTGATAAATGCAGTCATAACAATTTGTCCAAGCTACGTAAATACATTACGTAGCTTGGACACCCTAGTTTGTTTACACCCGGTATTTACGTAGCATGGACACCCTAGTTTGTTTACACCCGGTATTTACGTAGCATGGACACCCTAGTTTGTTTACACCCTGTATTAACGAAGCTTGGACACCCTAGTTTGTTTACACCCTATATCTAGATGGACATGTCGGAGTGTCGAACTGAATATGATGGATGTGGAGGATAAAACACATCGCTACGGGGCGATGGCTTCTGAACACGATATTTGTTGACGATCGAGCTCGAGTTCGGATCACGTTTCATGCACACTACGAGATGCTACTTGGATACCCTAGTTTATTTTCACCCTGTATTTACGTAGCTTGGACAGCCTAGTTTGTTTACAGCCTGTATTTACGTAGCATGGACACCCTGATTTGTTTACACCTGGTATTTAGGTAGCATATACACCCTAGATTATTTACACCCTGTATTAATGTAGCATGGACACCCTAGTTTTTTTACATTCCGTAGCATGGTCACCCTAGTTTATTTACACCCTGTATTTACGTAGCATGGACACCCTAGTTGGACATGTCGGCCTGAATATGATGGATGTGGAGGATAAAACACATCGCTACGGGGCGATTGCTTCTGAACACGATATTTGTTGACGATCGAGCTCGAGTTCGGATCACGTTTCATGCACAGAGATGCTATAGCTTGATAAATGCAGTCACAACAATTTTAACGTCTTCTGAGAAAGAGGATCGGGATTCAAACTGTATACGGGGTGGTGCTAAACGACGGACTCTTCCGAAAACGTAGGGTGAACTGAAACTGAACGACCATCTTCCCCCAAAGTTTAATTACATTTAAATAATGACACCCATAGGTGCTCGGTCAGCTCACCCTTCAGGCCGACACAAAGTTGGACACCCTAGTTTATTTACACCCGGTATTTGCGTAGCGTGGACACCCTAGTTTGTTTACACCCTGTATTTACGTATGAATATGATGATGGATGTGGAGGATAAAACACATCGCTACGGGGCGATTGCTTCTGAACACGATATTTGTTGACGATCGAGCTCGAGCTCGGATCACGTTTCATGCACAGAGATGCTATAGCTTGATAAATGCAGTCACAACAATTTTTTAACGTCTTCGACAAAAGAGGTTAACTATCGATTGATTCCATCTGCATAGTCAGGAATATTAGGATCGTCAACATGGGGAGAAAAAGTCAAAGCAGATGGCAATAAGCGCGACTATGCCTATTGTAATTAATGAGGCCAAGAAACTCAATAAGTTTCCCCATGGACCATGATGTGTCGAAAAATGAAAGTAGCTTGGATAGCCTAGTTTCCTTACACACTGTATATACGTAGCATGGACACCCTAGTTTGTTTACACCCTATAATTACGTAGCTTGGACACCCTAGTTTGTTTACACTAGGTTTATACCCTGTATTTATATAGCATGGACACCCTAGTTGGACGTGTCGGCCTGAATATGATGGATGTGGAGGATAAAACACATCGCTACGGGGCGATGGCTACTGAACACGATATTTGTTGACGATCGAGCTCGTGGTCGGATCACGTTTCATGCACAGAGGTGCTATAGCTTGATGAATTCAGTCACAACAATTTTGACGTCTTCTGAGAAAGAGGATCGGGATTCAAACTGTATACGGGGTGGTGCTAAACGACGGACTCTTCCGAAAACGTAGGGTGAACTGAAACTGAACGACCATCTTCCCCCAAAGTTCAATTACATTTAAATAATGACACCCATAGCTGCTCGGTCAGCTCACCCTTCAGGCCGACACAAGGTTGGACACCCTAGTTGGTTTACACCCTGTATTTACGTAGTTTGGAAAGCCTAAATTCTTCACACCCTGTATTTATGTAGCATGGACACCCTAGTTGGACATATCGGAGTGTCGGCCTGAATATGATGGATGTGGAGTATAAAACACATCGCTACGGGGCGGTGGCTTCTGAACACGATATTTGTTGACGATCGAGCTCGAGTTCGGATCACGTTTCATGCACAGAGATGCTATAGCTTGATAAATGCAGTCACAACAATTTTTAACGCCTTCTTAGGAAGAGGATCGGGATTCAAACTGTATACGGGGTGGTGCTAAACGACGGACTCTTCCGAAAACGTAGGGTGAACTGAAACTGAACGACCATCTTCCCCCAGAGTTCAAATATATTCAAATAATGACACCCATAGCTGCTCGGTCAGCTCACCCTTCAAGGTTGGACACCCTAGTTTGTTTACACCCGGTATTTACGTAGTTTGGACAGCCTAGTTTGTTTACCCCCTGTATTTACGTAGCATGGACACCCTAGTTGGACATGTCGGCCTGAATATGATGGATGTGGAGGATAAAACAAATCGCTACGGGGCGACGAGAACTCGAATTTTATTGTTTTCCAAAATTCCAACTTAAAGTTAAAGTTGTTCAGTTTCATAGTCTGATCAATAACTGATTATAATGAATGACGTTCTTATATCAGATTTCAGTGTTTTGATACTCTTATACTTTGAGATTTTTGACAGTAGGAACCCTGGCTGTCAATAGAAATAGAATAGATAGCAATTCTGGCTATGTAACAAATTACAATCGCAAAAATCTTGAATAGGGTCAAGTGAATCTTCTGTAAACTCTCTATTTTGTGTCCTAGTCGGATGTGTTGGGTAAATATGATGGATGTGTAGTATAAAACACATCGCTACGGGGCGATGGCTTCTGAAAACGATATTTGTTGACGATCGAGCTCGAGTTCGAATCACGTTTCATGCACAGAGATGCTATAGCTTGATAAATGCAGTCACAACCATTTGTCCAAGCTACGTAAATACATTACGTAGGTTGGACACCCTAGTTTCTTTACACCTTGTATTTACGTAACATGGACAGCCTAGTTTGTTTACACCCTGTATTTACTAGCTTGGACACGCTAGTTTGTTTACACCCTGTATTTACTAGCTTGGACACGCTAGTTTGTTTACACCCGGTATTTATGTAGCATGGACACCCTAGTCTGTTTACATTACGTAGCATGGTCACCCTAGTTTATTTACACCCTGTATTTACGGCATTTACGAAGCATGGGCACCCTAGTTTGTTTAAACCATGTATTTAAGAAGCATGGTCACCCTAGTTTATTTACGCCCTGTATTTACGTAGCATGGACACCCTAGTCGGACAAGTCGGCCTGAATATGATGGATGTGGAGGATAAAACACATCGCTACGGGGCGATGGCTTCTGAACACGATATTTGTTGACGATCGAGCTCGAGTTCGAATCACGTTTCATGCACACTACAAGATAATACTTGGACACCCTAGTTTGTTGACACCCTGTATTTACGTAGCATGGACACCCTAGTTTGTTTACACCATGTATTTACGTAGCAAGGGCGCCCTAGTTTTTTACTCCCTGTATTTACGTAGCTTGGACAGCCTAAATTGTTTACACCCTGTATTTACATAGCTTGGACACCCTAGTTTGTTTACATTACGTAGCATGGACACCCTAGTTTATTTATACCCTGTATTTGTGTAGCATGGACACCCTTGTCGGTTGTGTCGGCCTGAATATGATGGATGTGGAGGATAAAACACATCGCTACGGGGCGATTGCTTCTGAACACGATATTTGTTGACGATCGAGCTCGAGTTCGGATCACGTTCCATGCACACTGCGAGATGCTGCTAGCTTGATAAATGCAGTCACAACAATTTTAACGTCTTCTTAGAAGAGGATCGGGATTCGGGATTCAATCTGGACATGTCAGCCTGAATAATTATGATGGATGTGGATCGCCAACATGGGGAGGAAAACTCAAAGTAGATGGCAGCAAGCGCGACTATGCCTATTGTAATTAACGAGGTCAAGAAACTCAACAACTCTCCCCATGGAACATGATGTGTCGAAAAATGAAAGTAACTTGGACACCCTAGTTTGCTTACACCCAATTATTTGCGTATCTTAGACAGCTTAGTTGGTTTACATCCTGTATTTACGTAGCTTGGACGGACAGCCTAGTTTTTTTACACCCTATAATTACGTAGCTAGCTTGGACACCCTAGTTTGTTTACACTAGGTTTACACCATATATTTACGTAGAATGGATACCCTAGTTGGACATGTCGGTCTGAATATGATGGATGTGGAGGATAAAACACATCGCTACGGGGCGATGGCTTCCGAACACGATATTTGTTGACGATCGAGCTCGAGTTCGGATCACGTTTCATGCACACTACGAGATGCTACTAGCTTGATAAATGCAGTCCCAACAATTTGTCCAAGCTACGTAAATACATTACGTAGCTTGGACACCCTAGTTTCTTTACACCCTCCTGTATTTACGTAGCTTGGACAACCTAGTTTCTTTACGCCATGTATTTACGAAGCATGGACACTCTAGTTTGTTTACACCCTATATTTACGTAGCTTGGATACCCTAGTTTGTTAACACCCTGTATATACGTAGCATGGATACCCTAGTTTGTTTACACCCGGTATTCACGTAGCATGGACACCCTAGTTTATTTACATCCTGTATTTACGTAGCTTGGACAGCCTAGTCTGTTTACATTACGTAGCATGGTCACCCTAGTTTATTTACACCCGGTATTTACATAGCATGGACACCCTAGTTGGACATGTCGGAGTGTCGAACTGAATATGATGGATGTATAGGATAAAACACATCGCTACGGGGCGATGGCTTCTGAACACGATATTTGTTGGCGATCGAGCTCGAGTTCGGATCACGTTTCATGCACAGAGATGCTATAGCTTGATAAATGCAGTCACAACAATTTTAACGTCTTCTTAGAAAGAGGATCGGGATTCAATCTTTATACGGGGTGGTGTGGTGCTATGCTAAACGACGGACTCTTCCGAAAACGCTAAGCTCAATAGATCTGACCGAACAGCTTGCCCCAAAGTTCAAAAACATATACGGAGTGACGGTGTAACGAAAACTTTGCAGGCGTGCTCAGACCATGAAACTGAACAACTTTTACTATGGAGCCAATGGTGGGAAACGAATAAAATTTCCGACCTTCCATACAAAGTCAGCTGATCGTGAAATTCGTGAATTTTGTATGGGAGGCCGGAAATTTTTTTTCGTTTCGCACCATTGGCTCCATAGTAAAAGTAGTTCAGTTTGATGGTCTAATCATGCCTGCAAAGTTTCCGGTATACCGTCCCTAACACGCTAACACCCTGTAGGATGAAATTTTATTAGTGACCGATAGCGAAAAGAACAACTTTCTCCAAGAAACAAAGGTCAAAATATTAAAAAAGAAATTAGACCTCCCGTACAAAATTGGCGATCAGCTGATTCGAGTTACTATGTTTTTTTTTGTCATAATTAGCTTGTTTTTTATAGGGAAAAGGTACTTTTTTTTGCGTAGAGCAAAGCCCTATAAGTACGGGTATTCTATACATCTACTTGAGCCAAAAACGCCCGGTAGCCGGATTCAACACCGTGCAGGGAGGGGGGGAGAGGGGGTTAAAGTACTATCCTCCCGGCGCTCAGAAAATAAAATCTGTTGGATTATTTTGGACCTTTGAGACAAGTTTGGTGTCATTTTCAGGTAACTAGATGATGCCCGATTCATTCCCCATACCAGTTTTTTAGGGTTCCGTAGCAAAATAAGTCGCAATACTTAAAATAATAAATTTTTTGTAGTTACAAAATGTAAACAAACCAGCATATTTTCATATTTTTGTATGCAACTTGCTTTATAAAAAATACTGTCTGAAAGCCCATTTAATGCAGATTATTTGAACATTAACATTATTTATATTTTCAATTATTTTCTGCGTTAAAAAAAATAATTCTACACGTACCTAACTGATTCCTGCGGGCGGGACGCAGGTTTCGCTCGGTTTTCTGTTGGGAAATAGTATAAGATTTTGAAGTAAATCAACACTATTTAGTATGAATGGTTAAAACAGGTCCACTTGAGTCGAAATCGACTTATAGGAAGCTTCAAATCTGCGACAGGTAGGAGTAGGAGGGTTTCAAAGTACCGAGGCCTCGGCGCTCAGAAATAAAAATGTGCTGGTATCGTTTTAACCTTTGAGACAAGTTTGGTATCGTTTTCAGGTTACTAGATGACGTCCAATTAATTTACCAGATTTGTAGGGTTCAGTAAAAAAATATGACGCAATACTAAAAATATTATACTTTAGTAATATACAAAGCAAAGAAACCCTCATGCTTTCATACGTTTGTATCAATCTTAGATAAAATTTATTAAATACACTGTCTGACAGCACACATAATGTAGATTCTAAAAAATTACAGGAGATATAAATTTGACAATCATTGTAGAATGAAACATTGAAAGTTACAGCAACTGTCGGCAGTGCAGCGTGGGAGTAAACAAAAAACCTGAAAAACAAGCACTATTAAAAAAAGACGCCATTAACGAGCGCTCCGTTCGTTTTCTTAGCCCATCCATTAAGGCACTATTCAAACCCTAGCGAAACCGGTGCGGTGCGTGGCGCGTATCTACTGAATACGCGGTATTTCGATTAGTACAAATTGTCAGGCGATTGAGTTCCGAAACCGCTGTATGTTTTAACAGAGTTATACTACAACTGGTAGGGCCCAGTTATGCTAACAGTCACTAATTTTCGCCATCATAATACCTATTAGTGTAATTTTTTATATTTTTAATTAATAAACGAAAAAAACATAACACCTAAATTATTGTTTAAAACGGGATTATTACCGTGATTAGGTTTTTGTTTACCTCGATATTTCGGAGCGGTTGCACGCTCCATGGTCTAGAGTAGACTGGCTCGGCGAGTGATGTCATCTTTCTAAGGGCAAACATATCTGTCTACCCTCTTTCGGATTCGTCGACTGCGTTCTACTCGGTTACTCGAACCACTACTATTGTCACTCACTATTTCGTAGCACGAGCTAATTTTTGTACAATGGTCGATACTACCTACAGATTGATGGAGTGGCAATGGGCAGTCACGTTGCTACCATAGTAGCTAACATCTGGATGGAACACATAGAGGCCATCCTATCAGCCTCATCCACTGTCAAATTATGGAAAATGTATGTAGATGACGTTTTATGTATAATAGGAGGAAAAGAGGAAGAGGTAAAGGACTACTTGGCATTTTTGAATAAAATTCACTCAAAATTAAAATTTACCTGTGAGATCGAAGACCAAAAAAGCTCGCCTTCCTAGATGTGTGAGTTGAGGTCAAAGAAGATGGATCTTGAAGTCATTCGGTCTACAGAAAACCAACGCATACCGACAAGTATTTGCATTCTACGTCACACCATCATCCACGGCATCTGGATTCTGTTGTTAGATCGTTGGTTGATAGGGCTCACGATTTGTATGATGTGAACCACCTAGCTAAAGTGCTGAATCATGTCAAGACGGTCTTACAGTGGAACGGTTATAATGTCAAAGCTGCGAGACTAAAAAGAAAACAAAAAAGAGGAAAGCAGAAGAAGCGCAACAACAGCCAGCATTTTTGCCTTATGTAAAGGGGGTGACGGATAAAATTGGCAGATTATTAGGAAAGTTTTCCATAAAAACTGTTTTCACTCCCTTTAACAAAATTGGAAAGCTACTACAATCGCCTAAAGATCAGCTTCCTCTTCAAACTCCCGGCGTCTACAAAGTTAATTGCAGCTGTGGGAGTTCTTACATTGGTCAGACCAAAAGAACAATAGTCGACCGCATGAAGGAACATATCAGAGCTGTAAAAAACAACGATGCCCAGAAGTCAGCCATAGCGGAACACCTAAACCAAGCGGAAACTAATCACTTTCAATTCAATGTTTCATTCTACAATGATTGTCAAATTTATATCTCCTGTAATTTTTTAGAATCTACATTATGTGTGCTGTCAGACAGTGTATTTAATAAATTTTATCTAAGATTGATACAAACGTATGAAAGCATGAGGGTTTCTTTGCTTTGTATATTACTAAAGTATAATATTTTTAGTATTGCGTCATATTTTTTTACTGAACCCTACAAATCTGGTAAATTAATTTGACGTCATCTAGTAACCTGAAAACGATATCAAACTTGTCTCAAAGGTTAAAACGATACCAGCACATTTTTATTTCTGAGCGCCGAGGCCTCGGTACTTTGAAACCCTCCTACTCCTACCTGTCGCAGATTTGAAGCTTCCTATAAGTCGATTTCGACTCAAGTGGACCTGTTTTAACCATTCATACTAAATAGTGTTGATTTACTTCAAAATCTTATACTATTTCCCAACAGAAAACCGAGCGAAACCTGCGTCCCGCCCGCAGGAATCAGTTAGGTACGTGTAGAATTATTTTTTTAACGCAGAAAATAATTGAAAATATAAATAATGTTAATGTTCAAATAATCTGCATTAAATGGGCTTTCAGACAGTATTTTTTATAAAGCAAGTTGCATACAAAAATATGAAAATATGCTGGTTTGTTTACATTTTGTAACTACAAAAAATTTATTATTTTAAGTATTGCGACTTATTTTGCTACAGATCCCTAAAAAACTGGTATAGGGAATGAATTCGGCATCATCTAGTTACCTGAAAATGACACCAAACTTGTCTCAAAGGTCCAAAATAATCCAACAGATTTTTTTTCTGAGCGCCGGGAGGACTGTACTTTAAAGCCCCCTAACCCCCTCCCTGCACGGTGTTGAATCCGGCTACCGGGCGTTTTTGGCTCAGGTAGATGTATAGAATACCCGTACCTATAGGGCTTTGCTCTATGCAAAAAAATATACGTTCCCATACAAGCCTTCCCTATAAAAAACAAGCTAAATTGGACCTATGTTCCTTTGAACGTTGTTCCTTATCACCAGCCCGTCCTGGACTTTCGCTATCGGTCACATTAGTAAAATTTCACCCTATGTTTTATTTGACCTTTGGTCCTTGGAAAAGTTTATTTTGATGTATTGAGCTTTTAGTCGTCCAGTAGGTAACTCAAAATTGAAGAGAGGTGTTAGGAACAGGCAGGTTTTTAAGGCAACTCCTCTGTATGATTCATTACGATAAATTAATACTTTTTGAATATCAGAGGGTGAATCACAAACGTCTTTCATCTCCAACGTGGAATATCACGTCTCACAGGACCTTTTTTTTGGTAAAACTCTACACATTTTGCTTTCTTTTTTGCGCTTTACATGGATGACGTTTCACCACACAAGCGACTGAAATATACATCGCGGCATGGATGGATGAGACGGGCGGGAATTGCATGATAAATATTTCAGGAGATTGCATTTTCGTACTTGCTTGTACTTGGTGCTTTTTTTGGGTTTCAGTGTAAAAGGAAAACGGAACCCTTTTCGTATAATGAGAGCGAGTCAAAAAATCCGTGAGTGTTCGTTCCAATATGATCATGGAGATTGTGGATTCGTAATATCATCATATGCATCATAGACTTATAATTATATGTAATATATACTTACTAGCGTGTGTACTAGCGTATAATGTACAATATAGTTCTCACACGCAACACAACTTTTCGGTGTATTGACGGATCCGGTTTTTTGCCGAAAGACGCTAAAATCCTAAATACCCAAAAAACTAGTATTATGTATGATTATGATTGATTATGTATGTATCACAGATGGGTTCATCGGGTCGTTGAACGACATAAAATTGTGGCTATCACATGTCATTTATATTTTGTATGGTGGCTTTAACGAATCGCAATGTCAGAAATGGGTATCTGGACACCCTTAAATTAACAAAAGTATCCCTAAGATTCCGCTTTTGACAGAAACGGATTTTACTAGGTACACTTTGCTCTTAAACGAATTATTTAGCCGAGAATTTCATCAGCCTGAATCAATTGCAAGCTGGCCAGGTTAATTTACCGTGTCGGTGCTGCTGGTAGTGCAGTCCGGAGCAAGATGGAGGCTCCCGTCCCGTAACTGAGTTTGAGACGGAGCTCTTGCGGTCGGCAGCGTTTGCCTTCTGACTTTCGGGTTGAAGGGTCATCCATGTAGGGTGAAATTTTGCAAGTGACCGACACATAAAACTCAGGACGAGTTGGTCATAAGAAACAGCAATCTCTAAGGAACGTGTGGCTGACAATTTCCGTCGTAATACGATGGCAGAGGTTGGGATTGTTTTGATAGCCTGTAAACGACTGTCGAGCCACAAGTGTTACGTTATTTTGAATCAATTGCAAGGCTTATTTATCTCACTACTGTTAAGTATTTGGTTTTATCAAGAAATCTTGCTGCACTTAGCTATTAAACTAGTTCACAGAAGTGAATTTCATCAGGTTGAATCAATTGCAAGCTGACCAGGTTAATTTATCGTGTCGGTATTGCTGGTAGTGCAGTCCGGAGCAAGATGGAGGCTCCCGTCCCGTAACTGAGTTTAAGACGGAGCTCTTGCGGTCGGCAGCGTTTGCCTTCTGACTTTCGGGTTGAGGGGTCATCCATGTAGGGTGTTTTACAAGTGACCGGTACTACATAAAACTCAGGACGAGTTGGTCATAAGGAACAACATTCTCTAAGGAACATAATGGCTGAATATTTCCCATACGGCTTGTTTTTACACACAGCTTTATCCCTAGTCATGTAGGTTATTTAGGTAATAGGTACCTATAACATACCAAGTCAACGGACGACTCTATGAAGTATAACTAGGCCACTGTCGTGGCTGTGTAATGAAATAAATGATCACCGAGTAGACAGCATCCGGGACCAATGGCTTGCGGTTCCTTTCGAGACACGAAACAACTTTCCAAAGATGAATATGAATATTAAAAGGAAGAGCTACCAAAACTATTTGTCTTTAGCCAGAATAGCCTGTCCATCCATTACAATCTAGCCTTCACACAATGCATTAACAGGTATCAAAGCTGCATGTCCTGACCCAAATCCATCACCAACTCCTATTATCGTTTCAATGGAGCCATTAGCATAGCATTGTAAAGTACGAGGTGCCACAGTATATAGCGTACTCCTATAGAATCTTCACCACTAAATACTAGTACAGTCAAGTGCAGAGTTACCGGACCCCCCGGGCTACAAACATTTAAACAGAAAAATACGTTTTGAAATGAACCTTAAAGCAAAGCATTACGCCTATGCAATATACCTGAGCAATTCATGCTTCACCCTACCACACGACTAACTCGCAAGCACGATGTCGAGTCCTTTGCATTTTATCTTGAAGTTGCTTTAGTCAAATTTCATTAACAAGAAATAAAATAATAAATAGTCAACATACGAATACAACCCCCGCTGGGATTTGAACCTCCAATCTTTTAGATTGTAAGCATTGTAGTCGGGCATCTTAACCGCTTGGCTATTCAGCTGATGGTTAAAGGCGCGAAATTAGAAGTCACCTGTCGTGCAACTAGTGATGTCATTGTGACGTATGAGACCCGTGTAGACGTTTTGATGTTTTCTAGCAGATGAATAAAATAAGAAGGTAGTTTGAATACTAAATCGTAGAAATGTATTCAACTTTATTTAATTACTCAGTTCAATAGTGTGCGTTATGATATTTCCGTTGCTTTTTACCTAGTTACTGGTCAAATCAAATCATGGTGCATAGTGTTTTCTTAAAAGCAAAAATAATTGTTCTGTGAGAACAGAAAAAAGGAAGTTTCACTACGACTTTACAGAGAAACACGGTTCGCAGATGGATTAGGAGATATGAGGAAACTGGTGATGTGAATTGTGAAAATCAAGGGCCGCGCCAATGCTTACACCAACGAAAATCTACGTCACCGTGAAATTGTTAGCCTTCACAGCGAGGATTGATTTAAAACTACTTGTTCAACATCAAGTTTATACGATATATCTCTGTATACTGTGCGAAGACATTTACACGCTGCTGGCATACACAACTATTAACCAGCTATGAAACCAGCCAAAAAAATTGCGCTGACCGAAGAGCATTGTCAAGCTAGGATAAGATTTGCTACAGGTAAATATTATTTCTGGTGCTGAACTAATACAAATACATTATACCTACATACTTACTTATATAGGTATAGTGTATGTTCTATTGTTTTTTTCTTCTAACTGTTGATAAACGATCTTCATTAAATTAAGTAATGTATTTATGTTACAGAGTATTGCAACTTTGATTGGGAAGGGCAAATATTAATATTCACTGACGAAAAGTGCTTCAATTCAAAGGACGATGTGGAATAATGTGGATGAAATATCCTATGTAGACGACGAGGTGAACGCTATAATCCAGAAAATATACTCAGCACTAGCAGCAGAATATCGCTAGGTTAATTAAATACCCTTAGGACATATGTATTTATAAGTGATCTGTGGTTAAATATAGATTCTTTGTGCTGGTCATTATGAGAGACGTAAATTGTTATTTTACTCAAAGATAACATGTTTGATCTCTTGTAGTGACTAAACGATAATTTTAAAATCCTGAACTATCTATATTGTTGTTTAAATTATAGTCAGTTAACTTAATTGTTAAGTATTTTATTCATGTTTGTATGAAATGTTCATTACACAGTTTACTGTAAAATTTGCCTAGGTGATACAAACATATTTTGTGTGAATTATGAAGATTCAAATAAAGTAACATTTAAAGTATAATAGATGGTCTTATCAATTTTTAGACTTCTTAATTTTGTCTACAAACAAAACTTCTTTTAAACAAAAAAGAAAATAATAGACAGATATATAAATAAACAGAACTTAAAAAAAAAAAAAGTTGAACACATCATAGATCCGAACCAGCGATTCTACGTTTTTGACTGCAGTTGCTTAACCCCTTAGCCATCTAGCCATTGACTCAGGAGACGAATTTAGCTATAACTATTATGTCTACTGTTCGTTTATGCGACTCGCACTCGCCAACTACTATGAGATCATTATTGTGTAATAAAACTTGATTGAAAACTAGTTTATGTCAGTGACGTCGCGTCGGCGTGAATCTTTTAGTCGGCTAAGCTCGGGTAGGTTCGGACCATTTCGGACTGTGTTATTTTTGTTTCACTTACTCTTGACTGACTTGACAGATGTTATGGATGCGTAAGGGATATGAGGGCGCGTGAACCTTGTTTTTTCTATGCTTTCATTGCTGTGTTGGCGTATGTCAATGGAAAAAAATTAGCAGGCGTGCGGACAATGTATAGATAAGTAAAGTATGTCGCCGATTGCGCTGTAGGGTAGTAGGGTGCACCGGCGGATCCAGCCTTGGCTTAGGGGGGGGGGGTCACATAGACAATTTTATAGGTACTATAGGTAGGTCAAAATGACCCGACTGCCTCAAGATGGAGCCCTACCACGCGTTAGTGGTCAAATACACTTGCATATTCAGGGGCGAATTAAGACCACTTTATGCCCTAGGCAATTCACGCCTTGGTGCCCCCTTTCCGTAGAATCAACGGCAGAAAACATGTATCGCGAGTGAAGCGAGCTCGACTTTTCACGCTACAAACGGCGAGCAGCCTAAACACTAGCCGCGACTGTAAATCAGACAGAGCTCATGTATCGTGAGCGAAGCGAGCTCGAGTTTTCACGCTACAACGGCGAGCAGCCTAAACACTAGCCGCGACTGTAAATCAGACAGAGCCCATGTATCGCGAGCGAAGCGAGCTCGAGTTTTCACGCTACAACGGCGAGCAGCCTAAACACTAGTCGCGACTGTAAATCAGACAGAGCCCATGTATCGCGAGCGAAACGAGCTCGAGTTTTCACGCTACAACGGCGAGCAGCCTAAACACTAGCCGCGACTGTAAATCAGACAGAGCCCATGTATCGCGAGCGAAGCGAGCTCGAGTTTTCACGCTACAACGGCGAGCAGCCTAAACACTAGCCGCGACTGTAAATCAGACAGAGCCCATGTATCGCGAGCGAAACGAGCTCGAGTTTTCACGCTACAACGGCGAGCAGCCTAAACACTAGCCGCGACTGTAAATCAGACAGAGCCCATGTATCGCGAGCGAAACTAGCGCGACTTTTTACGCAACAAACGGGCGAGCAGCCTTAACACTAACCGCGACTGTAAATCACACGGATAGGCATATGTATCGCGAGCGAAGCGAGCTCGACTTTTCACGCTACAAACGGCGAGCAGCCTAAACACTAGCCGCGACTGTAAATCAGACAGAGCCTAAGTATCGCGAGCGAAACTAGCTCGACTTTTTACGCAACAAACGGGCGAACAGCCTTAACACTAACCGTGACTGTAAATTACACGGATAGGCATATGTATCACGAGCGAAGCGAGCTCGACTTTTCACGCTACAAACGGCGAACAGCCTAAACACTAGCCGCAACTGTAAATCAGACAGAGCCCAAGTATCGCGAGCGAAGCTAGCTCGACTTTTCACGCTACAAACGGACAAGCAGCCTAAACACAAGCCGCGACTCTAGATCAGACAGAAACGCACATGTTCGACTTTTTACGCTACAAACGGGCGAGCAGCCTAACTAAACTTTTGGTAGTTATTTTTGATGACGACATTAGACATGAAACAATATCCTAGAGGGCACGAAAATAAACTGTGCCTCTTCCGGTGCCCCCCAAGGCGTGATGCCCTAGGCAATTGCCTAGTTTGCCTTAGGGTTAATCCGCGACTGTGCATAATGCGCGGGCTTGGAGTGAGCCGCTGTAGCCCAGTTGGGAAGATTATTTTGTGTAGACATTTAAAAGTGCCAGTCCTGTCAGGCGGTCTTTACCCATGGAAGCTCCTAGTCATGTTTTCAATCGTCGCAAAGTAGAAAAAGACATTTCCGCTGTGGCTACACTAATATAACCACTTAACCAAGGTCCTGGGCCCGGCTCAGGGAGGGGGGGTCATGACCCCCCCCCTGGATCCGCCACTGGTAGGGTGGGGTCACATTATTCTGACTTCAACCGTACCTACGAGATGTGGGTGCAGAAAATTTAAGGTATTCTGATCTCTAAATTAATTTTATAAGACATCGTCATGCAGCTCTCTTGACCTGCACCAGCTAGACAATAAAACTAAGAAAAAAATTGTTCCTTGCACGGTTTATTCAAGGTGAGTCTTTTGACTAAAGAAAATTTCGTTTAGCGCCAACAGATATACCGACCCACTGATCAACTTACAAGTTTTTCTTAATACCTATTTGTATGAAAATGTCTCATAAATGGCAAGGTTGACGATACGACCGCTTTTCTAAAAAAGAACTACTATACTCCCCATCAAAAATTATATTAAAACATCCAGGTTTTTGCATCACACAAGCGTTTTCACAATATGGCTGAAATAAGATAAGCCAACACCGATAGTAGGTTTGCGATACGTGATCAAACTTTGTAGAGGAGGTACACATGCCAAGACGCAATTGTGAATCCTGACGCTTTTTACCCGACTGCCTCAGGAGGATTATGTTCTTCGAGAGTATGTATGTAGACAAGAAAATTCGAATTCACGGGCTACAGCCTAAACACCTAAACAGGTGGATGGGTCTTGACATGTGAGGTGTAGGTAGTTAGATTCATCTCAGCAGCGCGAGTGACACCGGCTATAAATTCAAGATGGCAGATTTTTATTGCAAAATACAACTTTAAAAGTACCGCAGTCGGGTTTTTGATTTTGAATACATCTGCTTGTTTACGCTTAGCGTAATATTATCTATTACCTAAATTAGTTTTTTTCTAAATACTCTAACAAAAAAAGTTTATCTAGTCTGCCAGGAAACTCTGAATGGAACTCCTAAAAACATTTTCATCAATTGGCCGATCCACGCAGGCAAGTTATTTTTTAAGTTTGTCCTTGATAATAATAATAATACAAGATTTTTTTAAAGAAGGAATGATGATATTTAGAAGGCGCAAAGCGGAAGTACTTTGCTCGATTAAGCAAAGATTAATAATGCATCAGAAAAGTTACTTTTAACTAATACTTATCAAATCATCATCACAACCCTGATCACAATCTCAAAGTTTTAATTCGTCACCAGGTTTTCTACTAAGTACATCACTACGCAGTATAGGTACCACTGAGAAACATCTGTTTGCGAATCAATAATAATGTTTAACTCTTTGCGTACCCAAAACGTTTCCGCCGTGTGTACATTAGTCGGGTAAATAATTTCACCAGCGTAAGGGATTCGCGCATAGTGTTGAAAAAGCACACGTTGTCACAGCTTAAGAAATAAGAATTCGCGGGGACATAGCGCGAAACGCGAAAATCGCTGCGACGTGACGCGAATATTAGCAAGAGGCTTATGTTGGCTGTGTAGAGGGTATGTAGGGACAGACTTGTTCATATGACTGTATTACATTATACAAACTTGCCGATCAGCTGATTTCAGTTACTATTTGAGGCACATTTTTTTTTTCGCTTTTCGACCTATTTTTCTTGGGGAAAGTTTTTCCTTATCACTAGCCGGTTCTGAGTTTTTGCTATCGGTCACTAGTAAAATTTCACCCTGTATAGGTCAATATTCTTCCGGGCGAGCGGGTAGTCCCTCTATCGGTAAGCAGGGAACGTTGGTGCCCATTCCCAGGATGATTATCCCTTAGTCGCTTTTTACGTCACCCACTGTTCCAATTTGTGTGATGCTATTCTAAGCCGGCATCACACGGCATTTGAGGTAATAATAGTTCTTACGTTATCAGATTGTATGTAACAGGTACTAAGAGGGCCGCCCTAAAGGAATACAACTAGAGTTTTACTGTCTGTCTGTTGGTATGCGCTCCTGAATTCTGATGTAAATCATTCATGTGCGCCCGGGGGAAATTTACGACTATTTAATATAATATTTTTGAAAGTTTTACGGTTTTTTTCTGTGTAAGAAGGAATACATGCGTGATGTATGTGTGTGTGAAGAAAATCTGTAAGAAAAATAGGAGGTATGAAGCATTTTGTTGCCCGATATCACTGCAATTCCAGATTTTTCGTGGCTAAATAAACCAATTTGTAAGAAGACGTCTACCATACGCTTTTCAGATATATTGACTCGTATAGAGGTAGTTACAGTGAGGGCTGATAGCCGATGTGGCACAGGGGTCCGGAATCGAATTTCGAATTACAAACATTCGAAATGCCTCTTTGCGAACGTATATTTTTTCGAAAAGTTATCCCCCGAATAGAAGTTCTATCGATTTCAGTTTGCTGCGAAACATTATGCATCGATGATACGTTCCTCCGAATTTACCTTTTGACGATTTAAAATTATCCGAGTATTCATGTGGATTATTAGGTAGGATACAAGGCGAGTAAATCTGGTAGTAGTTAAAAGTTGTTCAGTTTTGAAAATTATTCAGTTTTAAAAGTTGTTCAGATTTGTAAGTTGTTCAGTTTTGTAAGTTGTTCATTTTTAAAATTTGTTCAGTTTTAAAGTTGTTCAGTTTAAAAGGTTGTTTAGTTTTAAAAGTTGTTCAGTTTTAAAAGTTGTTCTGTTTTAAAAGTTGTTCAGTTTTAAAATTTGTTTAATTTTAAAAGTTGTTCCGTTTAAAAGGTTGTTCAGTTTTAAAAGTTTTTCAGTTATGAAAGTTGTTCAGTTTTTAAAGTTGTTCAGTTTTGAAAATTGTTCCGTTTTAAAAATTGTTCAGATTTGTAAGTTGTTCAGTTTTGTCAATTGTTCAGTTTTAAAGTTGTTTAGTTTTAAAAGTTGTTCAGTTTTAAAAATGGTTCAGTTTTAAAAGTTGTTCAGTTTTAAAAAATGTTCAGCTTTAAAATGGTTCAGTTTTAAAAGTTGTTTAGTTTTAAAAGTTGTTCCGTTTTAAAGGTTGTTCAGTTTTAAAAGTTGTTCAGTTATGAAAGTTGTTCAATTTTAAAAGATGTTCAGTTTTTGAAGTTCTTCTGTTTTGATAATTGTTCAGTTTTAAAAGTTGTTCAGATTTGTAAGTTGTTCAGTTTTGTAAATTGTTCAGTTTTAAAAGTAGTTCAGTTTTAAAGTCGTTCAGTTAATAAGGTTGTTCAGTTTTAAAAGTTGTTCAGTTATGAAAGTTATTCAATTTTAATAGTTGTTCAGTTTCAAAAATTGTTCAGTTTTAAAAGTTGTTCAGATTTGTAAGTTGTTCAGTTTTGTAAATTGTTCAGTTTTAAAAGTTGTTCAGTTTCGAAAGAAGTTGTTCAGATTTGTAAGTTGTTCAGTTTTGTAAGTTGTTCAGTTTTCAAAGTTGTTCAGTTTTAAAAGTTGTTTAGTTTTAAAAGTTGTAAGGTTGTTCAGTTTTAAAAGTTGTTCAGTTATGAAAGTTGTTCAATTTTAAAAGTTGTTCAGATTTGTAAGTTGCTCAGTTTTGTAAATTGTTCAGTTTTAAAAGTTGTTCAGTTTCGAAAGAAGTTGTTCAGATTTGTAAGTTGTTCAGTTTTGTAAGTTGTACAGTTTTCAAAGTTGTTCAGTTTTAAAAGTTGTTTAGTTTTAAAAGTTGTTCGGTTAAAGGTTGTTCAGTTTTAAAAGTTGTTCAGTTATGAAAGTTGTTCAATTTTAAAAGTTGTTCAGTTTTAAAGTTGTTCAGTTTTAAAACTGTTAAGTTTTAAAGGTAGTTTAGTTTTAAAAGTTGTTTAGTTGTGAAATTTGTGCAGTTTTGAACGTTCTCGTATTGAATTTTTCTTTGTACAATCACAGTGTGAAAGGACCTTGCAATGGCCGGTGCGTAGGTAAAGTCTGCCTACCTAGTTTGTTTTTATACTTTTTTTTTAGTGTAGATAAAATAGTGTATGCAACTGCATATAATTAGGCATTAGAATGCTCGTGTCAAACTATTATCACACTCGGCTCTAGACACTCACATTCTAATGCCTCCCATTATAAGACAGTTGCATAAACTACTATTTCGGCTAGATTTGGGTCGGCAAAAAACAAATTCGGAGGAACGTAGCGTCGATGCATAATGTTTCGCAGCAAAGTTAAATCGATACAACTTACCTTCGTAGGAACTAATGTTCGAAAATAAATTTTTCGCACTGAATCCTTTCGAACCTCTGTGATTCGAACTTCGATTCCGGACCCGTGGCACAGTGGTAGTGCGACTGCCTGCGACGCAGAAGGTTTCGGGTTCGATTCCCGCGGGGTTACTCATGAAGCTGATATTATTTATAACATACATAACTTTGTGAATTTGTTCCTAGTGTGATTAGGACATTGCAAGCTGAACTACCTGATTGTTCGAAAAGCAAGTTTTTAAGGGTAATTCGAAACAAAAGCGAGGTAGCGTGAATTTTTCGTAAAACGAGGTCGCGTAAATCGGGGTGTTACTCTATGTGTGGCCACCGTAAAGCCCTTTATATAGATTTGTAATGGTTCCACAGTGGTTTCTCTGTGAATATTCTATGAGGCGACGACACGGTGCAGTGTACAGTGCCGACCTGTAATTATTGACGAACTAGAATAGAACAAAGGCCGTACAAAGCCGGACTGAATTGAATAGTTAAAGGATGAAGAAAATAAATATAGAAACCAAAAATTTCACATGAGCGGTTTTCGAACTCACAGCCCTGCCGATGACGCTAGTTCTTTATAAAAAGTGTAAATACACTACGAAATAATGCAAGAAAGTAAAAATATTAAAAAAAAACTTAAAAACACTTTTCCTATATTTAGGTCAAAATATAAATGTGTCGTCAAGGTATGATCAAAATACTCGTATGAGAGATGTATCACGCCTGGGTTTTGTCATCGATTTTGTAAATAATTTTGTAATAATTACAAAGCCATACAATAATTGTTGGGAAATTATTGTTCCAGCGGTTTCTTGGTGTACTACTTCTCAGTGGCATGCCCCATGTGGAAATCCATGACTTTGAATATGTCAAAAATTTGACATTTTATTTGAGCATTGTCGATAATTTGTCGAAATAAGTCACAAAAAAAACAGGTTTTAGCCTTAGCGGCTCGCTGGCCGAATGTATGGAACATGCTGCACCTGAGAGAAGAGTTCTGAAATTTGGTACACTTAATCTTTAGGGTCAATGAATCGATTTGACCCGTAGTACACAATTTTAAAAAAATCCTATGAGGAGTAATGACGTCATCTTCTTTTTGTATGGGAAAAAAATTTTTTTTGTTCCAAAACCTATTGTGTGTGGTATCAAATGAAAGGCCTTGCTAAGCCGATTCTAAAAATATATGACATTATTATATTTAAGTCATTTGTATACAATTAAATAGGAAAAAATTCTCGAAACATGCCACGTTTGGGCTTCTCCAGGTATGATACGGTTGAATTATTACTTATGAAATATACGTAATATAATGTGTAATATCCTCATCTCTAACCTCAAGAAAGGTACTACGGATTTTTTATCTTTAAGTAATTTTTTTTGCATTTTAAAGTTACAGAAATTTATAAAAACACACTTAGTTGAAATTTGGCATCGAAAGTTCGTTTTTGGTTACCGAGAATGATAAAAATAAAGCCAGATGAGATTTCAATTATATGTACATCATATTCGTTTTGCAAAAATAACATGTTATGTGCTTCGGAGGGCACGGTTAACCCTCGGCCCCATCGCAGTCGCTCTCTATGAATAATTAGACGGTGGCGGTCGGTCAGGGTCGATAGATAGGGGCCGAATAGTAACCATGGTTCATCGGATCGTTCGTAGACTCAGTGTTCCACTTGACAGAACAAGATTTATTAATTATAAGATGATAAATACAGATGCGAGAGGAGTTTTGGTTCATCTTTATAATTTTCATTTGTCTTTACACACATTATTCCCACACCAGCATCCTTACATTTATTCCCAGGGTATCCATCACCTTCATTAGCTATTTGCCAGCAGAAATGTCCCGCCATGCTAAATATTCTTTACCTTGAGGCCATATATATCTCATGTACCTATTTAAGCTGGGCTATTTTTGGTACTCCTGATAGCCTACATTAGGTTTTCAAAACCTTTGATTTCTAATTGCTAGCAGGAGGGCCCAATCAAGCTGAATTATTTTTTCTTCGGGGACGTATATGTATCTCCTGTAGTTCTCCAAACCTTCGATTTATATTTTCCAGCAGACACGTCCCATCGCGCTAAACAATTTTTGCTTTGGGACTATTATAATATGTGTCTCCTGTAGTTTAGCTGGGCTCTTGGAGGTGCACCTGGTGGTCCACATAAGGTTCTCCAAACCTTCGATCTATGTTTGCCAGCAGGAGCATTCCATGATGCTAAACAATTCTTGCTTTGGTGCCATAAATGTATTTCCCATTGTTTAGCTGGGCTCGTGGTTTAGCTTCTAGTGGTACACATCAGGTACTCCAGTCCCTCAAGTGGAGGAAAAAAAGTAGCCTTTACCTTCTTCAATGCGATAGCAATCTTTGTACCAAATTTTATCAAAATCCGTTCAGTAGTTTTTCAGGATGCTGTCACATACAAACATCTAAACGGAAAAAATATGTACAAACTTTTGAAACGTGTTTTGTAATCAATTTCAAGAATTCGCTGACAATTTATTTTCCAATATCTTTTATGTACAGGCTTTCGACCCTCTACAACTTTATTATTATGTATAGATTCCGTTAATTTTGCCGGTGTGTATATAATCTGTGTATAGAGAAATGATCACTTTAACCATCAATCGAAAACTTCTCTCGCAATTGTATTTATCATCCTATTATTAATAAATCTTGTTCTGAAAAGTGGGACACCGAGTCTACGAACGACCCGATGAACCATGGTTGCTATTCAGCCCCTAACTGACGACTCTGACGGACCGCCGCCGTCTTATTATTCATAGAGAGCGACTGCTATGGGGCCGAGGGTTAACCGTGCCCTCCGAAGCACATAACATTCTTTTTGCAAAACGAATATGATGTGATGTACATAATAATATGATTTTAATCTCAACTGGCTATATTTTTATCATTCTCGGTGTCCAAAATTGAACTTTCGATGCCAAATTTCAACTAAGTGTGTTTTCATAAATTTCTGTAACTTTAAAATTTAAAAAAAAATTACTTTAGGACAAAAAATCCGTAGTACCTCTCTTGAGGTTAGAGATGAGGATATTACACATTACATTACGTATATTTCATAAGTAATGATTCAACCGTATCATACCTGGAGAAGCCCAAACGTGGCATGTTTCGAGAATTATTTCCTAATTAATTTTATACAAGTGACTTAAATATAATAATGTGATATATTTTTAGAATCGGCTTAGCAAGGCCTTTCATTTGATACCACACACGATAGGTTTTGGAAAAAAATCTTTTTTTTCCCATACAAAAAAAAGATGACGTCATTACTCCTCATAGGATTTTTTTAAAATTGTGTACTACGGGTCAAATCGATTCATTGACCCTAAAGATTAAGTGTACCAAATTTCAGAACTCTTCTCTCAGGTGCAGCATGTTTTGAACTACCGCTAGGACTATTTGTCGAGACATCGTTTACGAATCGAAGTCATAGATTTCCTCATAGGGATTGCCATGGAGAAGCACACGATATCTTGGAATTTGCCGTAAGGAAACCACATCCTGTAGTCACAAGAGTAGGTAAATTAATATAATAACACTACATCATCAATTTTAACTATGGTGCAGCCTCGGTGCAGCTCATATAATACGGAGGGGAGAGTGAAATTGATGAACTGGGACATAAAGCCAGGCAATTTGGGACTGGACTACGAATATTTTGTATTGTGTATGGGCTGCATTGGAACGTGGAAGCACCTAACACGTAACACTTAGTGAGGAGCTAATCGCGTTGAACTTTCCAAGCAAGCTGCGAAACGAGATTCATTTACAGCTAAAAAAAGTCTAAATTCCCTGTGCAGGTGCCGGAGGGGAGGCGCATTATCCCGGGGGAAGCCGGGGGGAGGTGTGACGCAACCATCCATCATACTCAGTTTGACACGCACATGTGTTCCACGGATTGAACAGTTTCTTCCCGAAGAGGCTTTTACGGAACAATGTGAGCGAAAGAACCGTAAATAATACACGCTTTTCTGTGCGCTTTGTTCAGGTTTTATTTTGGTGTCAGTTCGCTCTTTACATAGTGTCGCGGTGATTACTGAAAAGATACGCGATTTATAATACTTTTCATCAGTTGTGTGAGACACCGAGATTGTACGGGCCATGTCATGATCATGTAGTAGTATAGGGCCTTGATCGCTGGCCTGGACATACCTACTTATTTTTCTAATCATCGCAGGGTCGCTATCTCATAGTATTTATGTCATCAACAGGAGGAAATGTCTTGACATGCCCTCCGAAGCACGGAACCCTCTTACGGACAATCTGGAGGCACGGACTCAGCTTCACTGAACTGGGAACAAATGCAGTGTTAATATCAAGTGGATGCTCCAACGGGAATCAAACCTGGGACTTCCAGATCCTGAGGCGATCGCTCAGGCCAATAGACTACGGAAGGAGTAAAGGACCAGCGGAATATAATGCCATGATGAAATTTTCGTTATTTCAGTTTGAAAAGCCGCTGAGCAGAGCACTTATCAACGGCGTCCAGCCACTAGCCACCATTTAGCGCCAGCACATTCAACTTTCACTTTTGATTTAGCTATTATACTCGTGCCCTCCATACATGGTGGTAATTTTTATCTATTTGCCCGTCAGGAGGAGGGTTATGCTTGTGTAGTACTGTCGAGTAGTAAGTATTACCACTGAAGGTAGTGCATCAATTTTGGAGTGGATACGGAAAAAGGGTCGCGCGGACGAATGATCATGTCAAGCACCCTAGAACCTACATATAATATCATTGTTAGGCGCTATGGACTTACCTAAACATCAGCTTATTTTTCTCTGATAGTACTTGGAATTTAAGTGATTTCACAACGTACCACTTAAAGAACTGCTACGCTACGTACGAGTAAGTGGCCTACAAGAAATGAAATAAAATCAAATTCTGACTCTCAATATACATATTAAGTAGTAAGACTACACTAATAGCTGTTACTGGAATACGTGTTTGCCAGGGCCTCATCCTGCTATGTGACTGAATCGCCACTGCACACTCGAGGACTAATTCGCAGCTTAAAATTGGGTTCTTTATTTATGGCGCAAGCTCCACAGAGTAGACGTGAGACGTAAGATGGCATCTGTCAAACAAGATCTTTGGAGACGTGAGACGTGTGAGTTAAAGTGCGTTTCATCTTTTAAGTTCCTATGGCGTCATGTTGATAGCATTGAAAATATGTATGTAATATTATACGGCGCCAAAAAATTACATACAAAATTCCAATGCTACCAACATGACGCCATAGGAACTAAAAGATGAAACGCACATTATTCGGGTTATGGATGGTATATAAAGTTAGATATTGGGTCTCGCTAAATTACAAATAAAAGCAGTCATTTTAAAATACAATGCTAGCTAATATATTTGCTTCAGTAATTAAAATATTAAAAACTAACAACCGAAAGCAAGAAGATACAGCAGGCCTTCAAGCATCGGGAATGCTAATAGTTTTGGTTCAGTAATAAAATAAAAAAATGAAATACAAACAAACGAAAGCAAAGGTATAGTAGGTCTTCGGGCATCGCGGTTTTTCCGTCCCCTTCCTACTTACGATAGTATAATCGTTATCATGTAAAAAGAACGCTGAGTAACAATTGCCGTATCAACTGTCACCTCTTTCCCGTCGCATATTGGTAGTAAGATAGTATAAAAGAGACAACAACATCCCTTCAGTGATTACTCAGCGTTCTTTTTACGTGAGGGGAACGGAACTGTATGTACACCTTCGTAAACCACAAAAATCGGTTTCAAGTAAGGTTGCAAGTATCTATTTTGAAACATCACATGAACAAAATAATAGAATGAAAATAATATACAAGGTGTAAGGGACGGTGTAACGAAAACTTTGCAGGCGTGCTCAGACCATGAAACTTCAGAACATACGGTGGTAAACCAAAATACAATTCCGACGTCCGATACAATTTTTACGATCAGCTGACTGACTTTGTAGGTATGGGGAAGTTACACCCCGTATAAGGGCGTTTGTCCACCGCCGCCGTCACCGTCACGTCACCGAGAACGAGATTATTTCGGGCCGAGTTTAATATGAAGTGACGGCGAGCGACGTGACGGATGTGCGGTGGACACCTAAGGTGGACATGCGGCTAAGTAAATGTATGAAAAAAGTTTGTGGACAAATGCCCTAAGGTTACATTTAATTAAGTACAAATATTTTAAGGCCGTGTTCTACACACAAAACTGAACAAGTTTTACGGGTATTAGATACTTTTCTTCGAAATACGAAAAACACATCCCATCAAAAACATTCACTTGTAAAAAGAATCAAGTCTCGCCACTCAGTTCTTCTGTAAAAAGTTGTGAGATCCATGAGATGCCAAGTCGGTTATTGATTTATTCAAGGAGTACTTCAGGGAACTTTCATCTTAAGCTATTGCGTAATTAGATAACAGACATCATCTTATAGTAACCATATCGATATTTAAAAACTTTTATATTAACAATAACTAGAATGACCCGGCCATCGCACCAGACCATCGTATCGTATCACAAGCAAATAGTGTGCGATTGCCAAGTCATTCTAGTTATTGTTAATATAAAAGTTTTTAAATATCGATATGGTTACTATAAGATGATGTCTGTTACCTAATTACGCAATAGCTTAAGATGAAAGTTCCCTAAAGTACTCCTTGAATAAATCAATAACCGACTTGGCATCTCATGGATCTCACAACTTTTTACAGTAGAAGAACTGAGTGGCGAGACTTGGTTCTTTTTACAAGTGAATGTTTTTGATGGGATCTCATTTCTTTTTGTAGGTAGTAATCCTCTTTCTCTGTTTTGGAACTACTTCTCGAGCCTCAGCTACAGATTTCCTCAAAGCCCATCCGCAAAGTTAACTTTGTAATCCTATACATTTGTATGGAAATACAAAGTTATTTATGCGGTTGCAACCGAATTTGCAGAATGTTATAGTTTTCCCTTTATTCATACACTAAATACAAGGTGTATTCTAAGTTTGAAGCTCCTCAGTCTGCTAGAAGTACCTTAGAATTTTGATGATCTGTCAGTCAGTCAGTCAGTCAGGCAGAAAATTAAGAAACTTTGACTAATTATAACTTCTAAACTACTGGCATAAATTAGATGAAATTTAAAATGTATCGTGTCTATATAGTGCTTAATAAGATATTTTGAAATGAGGGTTCTAAACTTATCAACAACGGAGTTATGGGGGGGTCGAAAATTACCTGAACTGGTTCGAGAAAAGGATGGTACGGCCGTGCCGCTTTCAGCTCGACTTGGTGGGGGCACTGCCCAGATTTGGGTCCCCCATCCATACTAAGTAAAAGTGACATACTTTTTCAACAATGTTGTACGTACGGGAGACCCAAATATATGTTCAATTTTTCGAAGAAAGATTTTAATGTAAGTTGTTCAGTATTGTGAGTAGAACAAGGCTTTAAAATATTTGTACCTAATTCAATGTAACCCTATGTACCTAGATACATTA
This sequence comes from Phthorimaea operculella, assembly GCA_024500475.1. NCBI lineage: Eukaryota > Metazoa > Arthropoda > Insecta > Lepidoptera > Gelechiidae > Phthorimaea > Phthorimaea operculella. Next base: position 2,768,664 of record JANFCV010000002.1, on the reverse strand, counting down.
TCCATTACACTACGAAATAGCTTCAAAACTGAAGCATGCAGTTCCAAATTAATCTAAAAAAAATAACTACTGAACATGGCATAAAATAACAAAGTTCCCAGGAAATTCTTCATCTAGGAACACTTAAAATACAAAGTTGTGGAAGCAGTAAAGTATCTCTAAAGTCTAAGCTCACAATTGTACTTGCAGAAGGTAAGTAATAACATAAAATATCTAAATATATATAGCCGACAACATTAAAAACAAAATTAACACTAATAATATTTGCTATTATAACCATTATTGGAGGGAAATTTTGCCTTGTTTTCACGTCTCGGCTGAGTATTGGTCGAAAAGCCTTTAGGCATCGGTACATATGTTTTAGGTGAATTCAAATTCATCGAAATAGCCAATATTTCATCACTGCTAAGCAAGACAGACATATCGTTATTTGCAAATTCCTCGCGAGTCATTGCAAGGAATCGTATTTCTTGCAAGGCATTTCTAATTAAAGTTTTTGCATCTTGTTTTACTACTACAGTCTCCACTTCACCCATTTCTTTGTCTTTATTGCCCGATTCATTTTCTTGATATGCTAATACCCATCTTTTTGCAGCATTTATAAGTTTTAACTCTGAAGATATGTTCAGATCTGGTAGTGAAAATATCATTTTAATTGTATCAGCTTGAGCGGTTATCAGCTCACTTCCTTCTAATACTACATTGGAATCATGAGCAATGATATCCATACATTTATAAGTGATTGCTTTTTCCTTACACTTCTGAGCGAATTTATAAACGTAAAGTGTATCTTTTGTTGAAACTTTCGCAAGTAGATAGTTTCTGCATTTCTCTTCTAAATAGGGTAAAATAAGAAATTTTGCTGCCTGGAATAAGCCACAAGCTATCTTACATGTCTTCATGATTGCTTTACGAGTATAAACATATTCAAGCACTAATTCAAAGATGTGTGGTTCAATGTTAGTAAGCTTGATAAGATTGTCTGGATTGCCTAAACCTGAACTGTACAGCATGCTCGCTAGGACTGGTGAAGCACTGGCAAGTATGACACGATGGGCCTTAACAGGTTGCATCTCTTTACCAACTAGTAGCTGACAATCATACCACAAATTGCGGTCAAGCATTCCGCCCAGCTGATCGGTTAAACGTTTGCATTGTAGCTGCCAAGGATCATTGTGCTCGTGTTCAGGATTTTGCTGACTTTTAGTTTCCTGACCTACTGTTGGGATTGCGAGGTCTAACGTTGCCACATTAAGTGATGATAAGGTTTCTTTTTTTCCGGAATCAATATTTTTATCTCCTGTTTCATCGACTCTACATACATACATATATCACGCCTTCATCCCTTGCGGGGTAGGCAGAGCGTCAACGGCCGTAAAAGTACGGTCGTTATCGCCACGTCTGACTCATAACAAACCATTCATCGACTCTAATGGAGTTGTAATCAATATTATTTATTTGTTTAACAGAACAGGTTACTAAATTATCTCCACCTGCGGCAGCTTTTTTCCCCAAATCCATTTTTATATCAAAATGACTTGAATGAAACAATTTATACCAGCGTTAGAGCAAAGCTCGGGAGCAAAGTTTCAATATTTTGGAAACTCAAAACACTCAGAACCCAAAATCTGTTTCTTGTTCGTGTGCGTTAGGACCGCGGGTGTACAAGTTAGGATTGAGCTGCTTATCTACAGGATGGTAGTACCTGCAGTGTACCTCAGTGTACCTCCAATGAAATCCAGTGTACCTCTTTAGATAAAAAGTTATTCGATGAAATATGTACACCCGCCATTCTAACGTTAGGATGGCGGGTGTACATTCTTATTTCGGTCTGTAGATACTTATTTCGCTTTTCGTTTATAGTAATTTGGTGTACCTGCAGTGTACCTGTCCATAAAATTATAAAATAATCAAAATGATGACAAATACCAGTAAAAAACGTGTAAAAACGATATAGGGGAAACTGGGGGCACTTGAGCCCTAGGGAGACTTTGTACACGTTATTTCCAGAAAAGCAGAAGACTTAGAGAGCTACTTTCCTACAGGATGGTTGTACTTGCAGTGTACCTTAGTGTACCTGCAATGAAATCCAGTGTACCTCTTTAGATAAAAAGTTATTTGATGAAATATGCTCACCCGCCATTCTTACGTTAGGATGGCGGGTGTACATTTTTATTTCGGTCTGTAGATACTTATATCGCTTTTCTCTTATAGTAATTTGGTGTACCTGCAGTGTACCTGTCCATAAAATTATAAAATAATCAAAATTATGACAAATGCCAGTAAAAAACGTGTAAAAACGATATAGGGGAAACTGGGGGCACTTGACCACTAGGGGAGACTTAGTGAACGTTCTTTCCAGAAAAGCCAAAGACTAAGAGAGCTACTTTACTACAGGATGGTGGTACCTGCAGTGTACCTTAGTGTACCTTCAATGAAATCCAGTGTACCTCTTTAGATAAAAAGTAGTATTTGTCATCATTTTGATTATTTTATAATTTTATGGACAGGTACACTGCAGGTACACCAAATTACTATAAACGAAAAGCGAAATAAGTATCTACAGACCGAAATAAGAATGTACACCCGCCATCCTAACGTTAGAATGGCGGGTGTGCATATTTCATCGAATAACTTTTTATCTAAAGAGGTACACTGGATTTCATTGGAGGTACACTGAGGTACACTGCAGGTACTACCATCCTGTAGATAAGCAGCTCAATCCTAACTTGTACACCCGCGGTCCTAACGCAAATTCTTGTTCACCGTTTTATGACATAATTTCATACCGTATCTTGCTATTTACGTCTTTGTTTACGTCAACTATTTGACTGAGTCAACATCTAGCCAACCAGCACGTTGACCCGCACCTACCAGTATCATGTCATGTCAATGTAGTATTGAGTATGTAGGTACTTACATAAATAATAAACAGAATCTATGGGTCAGTATTGGTTGAGGTGAGGACGTTGTTGAGGCTTGAGCACAGGGCTTGAGGCATCAATCGTCTTGGCCTCCCCAGGCCTGCTGATGGGATTTCTATGTTTGAGGTTTGGTTGAGTGAGGGTTGATTGAAGGCGGTTGACGCCTTAGTACAGCAAAGATTAGTGGCCTTAGTTGAGGCGTTTGATGTTACCATGACGTTCCTACGTAGCGTGGTTTTCACTACGTTTTCACATTTTTCTTTGAACTGATATGTCGCGTCTTTTGTGTTATTTAAGGCACAAGCTCCACATGTGTAAACAGTAGAGACGCGCGTTGCATCGATAACGGCTGAACATCACTTGTCTGACAAATGACATCCCATGATCCCACGCGTCACGTTATCGTCCACGTAGAGAAGGTAAAATGTCAAAATTGACAGAGGTCAAAGGCGTACATTAATGCAACAAACTCAAAGTCATGACATGAAGTCATGAATACAAAATATCATGGCTACCTTCTTACTGACTTCGACCGATTCGACAAGCAATTTTCATCAGTAAGTATACAGCTAGATACTCCGAGATTTCTAGCTACTTGAAGATCAAATCAAGCAGTCCCAGTGGTGTATAAAATGATTTGCATCGCTGTGCGACGACGGCGGCGTCCAATCCACCTAGTAACGAAGTACGGAAATTTATTCATAGCTTCACCGTAAATGTGACGGTGGCTGTGCAGACGTAATTTCATTTTGATTTTATAAAGAATAGTTCGTCTTGTATCCTTTGATGCTGCGAAATGTGCAGGATAGTGATTCGAGCCCTTCGTAGATTCTAAAGGAGGCTGTTGTTGGATGCAGTCATAATAATGCCCTTCATAAATTCTGAAACTTTAAGGTGCATTAGGTCATCCGTCAATTCGGCGTTCAACACGCAAAAAAATAAGGTTCTGAAGGTTAAGACTGCAGTTGGATGCAAATCAAAATTACGTTTAGAAGTGGCCAGCTGCCAAATAATTTAAAAATATATATGTGGAATGTGGAATTGTATATTGATGGGATTTGTTAACTAATTGAAAGGGAAGCCGATGGGAATCGACATGTATGAACCTTATTTGGAACTTTCGCCATCTGCCTATATGCAGCTGTTTTAATGTGATGTGATTCATAATGTGTAGAAGTATCATTGGTACTAGTACACAAGTCTTTAAACTTTGGCATTGGCTAAGTATGCGCAGCGCAGCCCTGAGAAGACCGTTAATAAACCCGGTCCGTTAAGATTCCTGAGCAACGGCGCAGGTAACGGTGCCGTTTGCTGGCAATTTGTCAAAAAGATAAAACGGACGTGAGATGACTTATCTACCCCCTACTTCCCCCCTTTGAATAATTACTGTCGCTGTCTCTGAAGAATGACAGAGTGCAGAGTACTTTAGTATTTTACACCTTATCGCGGAAGGATTTGCGTGGTTTTGTTTATCAAGCCACAGGACTATCTTATCCTTGTATGGAAAATATTAAGATCGCATTGGCATGCCTACGAGGCGAAGAAACTCCAGATTCAGTACCAAACTAAAAGTTGGATGGTGGCCAATACAATCTCATTGAAACTTTCCCGTCCCGGAGAGAACCACGAACTTCAACTAGTCGGTAGGAGAAATCGATCTTTCATAGCTGAATCGATATTTAAATCGCAGTTTTATGGTTTTGAACTACAAACAAACTTTCGCTTTTTCTGCGGACCACAAGGAAAAAATCACAGAGATGTAGAAAGGTCCTTTCTGATAATTAGAAAACCACGATTCTAAATCCAGCTTTTCTATCTGTCCATGTAGGTCAGAACCGCAAAACATCAACATGCATGATCACCATCTGCTGTGCCAATGTTTTCTGAGCAACTTGCACCCTTTGCGTTTTCAGCTTCCATACGAAAATAATCACAGTTTCTTTCATTCCGAATGATTTCAGAAATGTCTCGCTAAGCTCGAAGGCGGCGGTTCACGCGAAAAATTGTGCCAAATTGCGGAAATTGAGAAACAGCTTGCATTCATGGCCCGTTTAAAAGTTGGACATTCTCAGCCGTTAACGGTTATACCTCGGCTTAACTGGGGTAATTATGCACGCAGTTTGGCTCGGGTTTAACCGGATAGTTACTACACAAAACAGTCGTATAACAGCGAGTTATAGCGCTGAAATCTGAGCCTCCAGACCGGACGTTTACAATGATTTATAATTCGCTGAGATTTACAATGGCTCGTGTTTATTAGAAGATGTCTAGACGTAATTGTTACTTACGGCTAAGAAGAGAGATATCGCTGACACGAGTTAATTACTTGCGTGCTTGCATGCTGTGCAACTTACAATTTAGCAAAATTTAAGCATACTTCCTACACGGGGCCGACTAATGATGCAAACCTTATTCCTTGATAAACTTTTGGATGAACTTACAATATCTAGCGAGGCGCGTGAAAGATTTTATACATTCTGCAATTCTGTAACTGAATTTACTTCCTAGTTTTATTTAAAACTTGCGTTTTCACTCCAGTTCTCAACTTTGAACACTGCTAAAAGCGTTTATAGTGAACTGCGTTCAACCCAAATTCAAGAGAAAATGCGCTTTTGGAACTTTGAAATAGTTACTTACCAACTTATAAACTTTGGTTTCATCGAAGATCACACTGGAAGGCTCCGCGCGCCGTTTCCCTAATTTGAAGGTCGTGTTTTATGGCGTACCGGGGAGACCTACGTCCAGGCAGTGGACTGTTATAGGCTAATGCGCCGTATGTGAAAGACAGTGGAATAACTTCCTGTCATCATCTTCCTGCCCTTATCCCAATTGCTCGGGGTCGGCGCAGCATGTTTTGTTTGAACACAAATCATATTGCAAAAGGATTTGGCTTAATTTTACGCTTATGTTATCGAAGGTGGTATTATACGGTTGACCAATTGACCATAGTCGGCAGATTTTGTAGCCAAGGTCGAAAACTCTATGTCGCCTTTTACGAAACATTCTGATTAGAATAGGGGTGGCAGAATTCTTAGCCGCTACCAATCGCAGCTGTCAAACTCATGTAAAAACTATGACATAAGGTTTATTTTTCTTTGTTGACTTGTCTTCTAGTATGGGGATGACAGCTGTCAAATATGGCCTATTTGTACGGCCTTAAGTAAGTAAGTTTATGTATCATCTCGTAAACCCTAAATTCATGAACCGCGGATGTTCTTCCTTGAAGGTGACGCATGTGCGGTTGGGTAAGACCACACCATGAGATATGGGGTCTTACACATCTCATTGTAATTTATGCAACTACCTTTGAAGATTTGTAGTGGTACAGCCGGTTTATTCCTTGTGAATTCCATCTTGTTGCGGAGTATAGGAATATATAATAGATACCTATTTGCTTCGGTGTCCCGCAGGGAAGTGTACTAGGCCCCATCTTATTTACTTTGTATCTGAATGACTTTTGCTCACTGCTAAATGACTCCCGTACAATTTGTTTTGCCGATGACACTATTCTCGGACAAAACATGAACCGCAGGATGTTCTTCCTTGAAAGTGACGCATGTGCGGTCGGGGAGGACCACACCATTAGTTATGGGGTCTTACATACCTCATTGTAATTTATACAACCACCTTTGAAGATTTGTAGCGGTACAGCTAGTTTATTCCTTGTGAATTTCATCTTGTTGCGGAGTAATCGTATTATACAGCGTTATACAGGCTTAGTAGATCGAAAGTTGTTCCGTGGTACTTGGTGTCTGAAATTTCATACAAACTGCTTTGCTCAATAATATCACCAGACCAGAAAATACCGAAAAGTATGCCGCATTCGTGAGAACAATTTTGATCATGTTCCTGACAAAAACTGAAAGTAAATCTGCCATGTAGCGAAAAATATATCTAGGTAGAGCTTTAGTTTTCGTGAGGTCGGGTTTTCATCAAACTCAAGTCAGCGGTTATCAAGATACTGGCTAAGTGAGTAAGTAAATGTGGTTACTTAGGGATACCTTAGTGGTTTCTCCACTAAAAATAAGTACTCGGTATCTGGAACTCTAGAAAGAAAATTAACAAAGACCGTTCCTGAGTCAAGACTCTTAAGACTTATGTGTCTCTAACTGCCTTTGTTCTAATACAAAGTAATCTAGTTTCCGAGGAATATGATCTGGAAACCACTTAAGCCTGACCCAGGGGGGGCGCTAAGAACTCGTTTATGAAAAATGTTCCTTCTAGTGTTTGGCCATGAAACACGAGGTTAAATATAACCTTTTCAGAAAATGGTCATTCGTTTCTGTGCCTTCCGGTAGCAACTCATTAAACATACGATATTGCGGGATTTAACAGTCTGTCAGAAAATTACAGTCTGTGACAATAGCTCAGCATCGCGACCTCATGCATGTGTGATTGTGATTATGATTATTTTATATGCGGTTCCATTTTTTTTCTCGTAAGTGACAGTCAGCGTACTCAAAAAAAAAATAGATTAGCTATTAATTTTCTGAAATATCTTCTTTGTTTTAGTACAACACATCTGTGGGTCACCCATCCTCAAAGCATTTCACGTCACTTTAACGGTTAATGTACGTTTCCGCCAAAGGAAAACGTGCGCTTCGTGGCCCAATGAAGAGTTGTACACCCTTAAGGCTACAGTAGGATGCCCGCTGTTTAATGTATAACGTTTCGCCTCATAACGCCGCACCATGCGGGGCACCCCTACAAATTACTTACATTGCGCTATAAAAAATGATAGAATAACATTTGATGCGTGTATGGTCTCTAGGCACGATAGTTTAGGTGCTACTTGGTTAAATTGAGTGAAGTTCTAATAATCAAGAGATATAGGGAGAATAATAATAAACGAAAAGAAAATGAGTACCTCTACCCATCGCAAGAGTTACAAGTCAATCGTCAAGATAGGTGTACAAATCAAAAGCTGCTCGCTTGAAAACTAGCAGACGATAAAACTGTTAGGCTGATTTCATCAAAGACTCTTTCACTTTAGTTTATGGAGTGCTCAGGGGCGTATGTAGGTATTTGAGGAAAATATGTAATTTGATTACTCCACAGTTGTAATCAAATTACTATGGCTAAATTAATATGGCTCGGTTGCATATTTCAGCCTCTATATTAGTAGTTAGTAGTAACAGAGGCGCCCCGCACGCCGTTTCCCTAATTTGTGGTAACAACCTTGCGGCCACCGAAAACTAAAATAACATTCCACGTCCTCACTATTCAGATTCCCCAACTCCCATAAAAGTCGCTGCAACAACGAATAACTCCTCGGTCTCACACTTTCTTCGGTTCAGTGTTCAATAGAAAGTTCACACATCGTTCTAAAGTTTCCAACCGGCGAACTTCCGAAATCTCCAGTAGTCTAGCACTATCAGCAGCACGTCAACCTTTAAAGGACCAAATTAAACTGGTTCTTCATACAGTTACTAAGAATAACCAGTGTAGATAGACCTCTTAAAGGGATAGGTTGGTTTGCCGCTGATAGTACGTTTAAGCGTTGGCGTACACGGAAAATCCATTACAATGAGACCTTTTTGCTGCACTCGTGTTTCTAATGGACCCTCGCAGTGTGACAGGACCACAGCCAGACATCCAACTGCAGGTAGGTTTCGTAAATTAGGACGTACAATACAATAATTAATAATTAGAACTAAGACATCGATTCTGAAACAAAATGCTGGAAGTGATCTAAAGCGGCAACATTTCTATGAATGAAATTTACTTCCACATCACGCTGGTAGTGTTTGATAATTATAGAATCAACCCCAAAATGGTTTGAACCATTCTGTAGGTACTTACAAGCTAAATTCGTTGTAAGAACATTGTAGGCACTTTTCTGAGCGAACGCATTCTTTGGCACCATAGCCGACCGTTCTTCTCAACCGAAACTTACAGCATAAAATATGGGCCCGTTTCAGCTCCCGAAGAGCATAATCTCGATTGCCAAATTAGCAGACCCGTTCAATGTCTTTCCTTGCAACAATTTTCAATTACTTGACAAAAGTTTCCGCCCGCGCTTGCCAAATTGTTCGGCAATATGTCTCGAGGACAGCCTTCTGGTTTGAACTTATTCTGCCTACTAAACGTATTTTAATTTTGGACTCTCTTGGCTGCACAGAAATAGTTATTGAGATGCTAACTCTACGGCCGGTGTGTATTATTCATCTGGGGAACATCATGCATCATCATTTCTCAGCATATAGGTCTTTAAATATGATTAGCTAGCCACTACGACCATGTACTATGATGATAATTATGATAAATTACTAACTTCATAGAAGTAAGTACATCGAGATCACTGTACTTAGGTAGAGGTAGATTTGAGTTCATTTGAGGACATTCAGTAATGTAATCATAACTAGCGGCCTGTCAGCGGTGTCCCGTAGGAAAAAGATGTTTTCTCGGCATGTGGTATACATATAAACTTTCCTCTTGAATCACTCATGTGTCACTAGCTAAAAACCAAATCAAAATCTGTTCCGTGGTTAAGAAGTGGTGGAGGAGTTATCTATCTAATTTCGTGAAAGACAAACAAACGTAAAAAGCGTTTTCATTGACGTACCAAAAAATATTTTAATACCTACAGTTTATACGGTCAATAGATAACAAGATAAACACGAGGTCTTATTGAATGAGATTCCGTTTGTGTTTGTTATTTGACTGTTTGTTTACACAATAAATAAAGCACCGTCCAGCTACTTAAACAAAACGAATTTCCTTGTTCGGTTAAATTGATTGAAATAGTGTTCTAGTATATAGAAACACCCACTTCACACGTAATGAGTTCAACTTATACTCAGCACAATGCATTTTAGAATTCATTTTCTTAGCTCCATTTCTCAAATGCACACTTCGTTCTTGCCATGAACAAATTATACAGGATGTGAAGAAAAAAGAACAAGTGGTAGGACCGTTCTGTAAGTATGGCCACAAGTTAGGAAGACGGCAACTCTCTATTTTGTGGTACGGCGGCCAATTTTATCAAGGTTTTTATTGGTTAATTTTAAGCAATTTTAGCTCACTCGTCCATAATTTTTGGTGTCCCGGTAAAATGCATTACAGACATTGAATATTTTTTACTTTACTTACGATGTTTCTAATAGCGCTGGTATGAGAATAGACCAAAAGCTTGAAAGTTCAAGCTATTAATATAAACTTGTAAGAGTAACCGCTGTAGGAATGTGTGACGTTATTTCGCAGCGGAAGCTTTTTGTGCAGAAGCCATTTTGAAATTCACTAGATGAGCAAAGTTGTTGAACCTCACCAGAAAGTAGGAAATATGTGTAGTGTGTATTCATAGTTCATAATCGTGTGAGTCTTTATACTGTCCTGACTCTATAAAGACGGTACCTACTGACTCTAAAGGCGACTAAACGTTCTCAACAGTTTTCTCTTAAACAATCTCCCGACTGCGGTAGTCAGTTTCCTTTTCGTTGCTGAGACAAATCTATAACGACACCTCAAAGTCAACATTGGACTATCCAGCACGTAAAAAAGATTTATTTTTTGTTTCTACACATACATGTTAGACCTCCCAAAAACATTACCCTCCCACTGAGGCAGTCAAATCAAAAGTGAAAAAAGTCCTCGTACCTGCCATAAAAGTTATTTCAGATAAACTTTAAAACCCGCGCTTTACCTTACTTTCGCCGGAAATCCGTCTCTGGGACAATTTCCTGTAAAACCCCGGATTTGTCCCGCTAGCTGGGATCCCAGTGGGCGCAATCCGGCCCACGAACGCCGGGATTCCCCTTATCAACACATTGCCTGGAAGCTTTACTAGGTCTTGTTAAAGTTGAACAAGATCTAGGGGAAAGCCGAGCGCAAATCTGCCACCGTTTTTAGTGGCAAACCGACAAGAAGTTAGAGGTATTCAGAAGGAACGCTGCTGCCCATTCCCTGCATTCATCACTTAGAATCGTCTTGCATTCATCCCATAGCGTTGAACGCCCCCGTCCTCGCCCTGGCGAAATCGGGAGATCGGGTCTTATGGCATGCGGTTCTCTAATGGAGGACTACGCTCAGCTGAGGACTTCTAGGTATACATAGGCTGATGCGTGTGTGATGAAGAGACGATTAGATTAGACGTCATTTTGACGTACGGCGACATCCACAGGTAGGAATTACTGATACTATTCTAAGCGAACACCAAAAAAACTGCACGGCTGCGCTTCGACACACCCCGAGAAAATTTAAGGAAACTCCATACAATAAGAACATGGTGTGGTTTGGCGTGAAAGCGTCTGTATGCACTTACTATGGCTGCATCTTGCTGCAATATACGGACTGCGCGCTGTTCGGTGGCTTATTGCGTTCGTAATGCTTGTTAGGTATCACCCAGCTACATGTTAGGGAACTGTCTAGGTTACAAGCTCGGAATATGTAAGTAGCATTGACTTTACTACATCATCGTGCATATGTCGCAGTAAGATAGTTATAGCCGTGATATAATTATATCCCTAGGGATATAGCTATATGCCGGGACATAGTTATACGAAAGCGATTCATTACTATCTCACTAGGGATATAATTATAAAACGGTCGAAGTTTAGTGATATAGTTATATCACTAGATTCAGTTTAGTGAAATAGAAATATTGGTTTTGTCTTTATTGAAAATCAACTTAATGTATCCTGCAGAGAGTCAGAATACTTTTCTGACATTAACACGTATTACAGTAATTACAATAGCAACTTTAAACAATCATAATTATCTTTAAACATTTAAACATTAGCAATACACTATGATGATGATGATGATGATGATGATAGTGGTGGTGATGATGATGATGATGATGATGTGATGATGATGATGATGATGATGGTGGTGATGATGATGTGATGATGATGATGATGACGATGGTGGTGATGATGATGTGATGATGATGATGATGATGATGATGATGACGATATGATGATGATGATGATGATGGTGTGATTATGATGATACCATAATACGTCACATCATCATCATCACATCATCATCACCACCATCATCATCATCATCACATCATCATCATCATCACCACCATCATAATCATCATCACATCATCATCATCATCATCATCATAGTGTATTGCTAATGTTTAAATGTTTAAAGATAATTATGATTACTGTAATACGTGTTAATGTCAGAAAAGTATTGTGACTCTCTGCAGGATACATACATTAAGTTGATTTTCAATAAAGACAAAACCAATATTTCTATTTCACTAAACTGAATCTAGTGATATAACTATATCACTAAACTTCGACCGTTTTATAATTATATCCCTAGTGAGATAGTAATGAATCGCTTTCGTATAACTATGTCCCGGCATATAGCTATATCCCTAGGGATATAATTATATCACGGCTATAACTATCTTACTGCGACACATACACCGAACTACTGACCTACTGTATAGACATACTTGTACCTTGTACTTACTGTAGGCTCAAAGATCTGACTAAGAAAATCATATTTCGTAAAACCAACATAGCACAATCTACCTCTATGTACGCTATGGTTAACTACACTGGTTTTGTTGTAAAATGTATGAGAGACCAGTAGTTTATCTTGATACTGTAGACACACAGTGTCTATGACACTATAGGGTAGGATGATGTTGTGCTGTCTGATATTATAAAATACAGGAATTAGTTTCATGAGCTGGTTCTTCCGAAATAAGTATTACGACCATTTCTAAAGAAATTAATCCTTGCCTACCTAGATAAAGGTCCATGTCTAGCAGAGGACTCTTGATTGTAGCTGTTGAAGCTAACAAATTATCTTCGCTGCTTCCTATAACTTGATCCTCATAGTAGTAGGTACCCTCCGAAGCAGCAATACGCCCCAGCGCCGCCCGTATCGTAGTTCCTGCATTTGTTGGCTTCAGCAATTGTCAGAACGTTCACTGGTTTTCCTTTAAACTGTACGATAAACCAGTTTTTGTTGATCCCAAGTAAGTTGTTGTGCTGCAAATACAATTCAAGATTCCTTGCAAAAATTAGTTGCATGTGCTTTGAAACTTCAAATGTGTACCTTTCTTGTCCAGCCTTAGGCTGTTTTTTATGGCTGATGAAGCTAACAAATTATCTTCGCTGCTTCCTATCACTTGATCTTCATAGTAGGTACACTCCGAAGCAGCAATACGGCACAGTGCCGCCCGTATCGTAGTTCCTGCATTTGTTGGCTTCAGCAATTGTCAGGACACAAGGCGGTCGATTGCGGCTTTAATGTGTAAATTGCTTTCCATCCATCCTGACAAGTGTTGGTTTTAATTTGGTTGGTGTGTAAGTAGTGCAAATAGCAGCGAGTGTGGAGTTGTGTTAGCGGTACATACAGGAAGTAACAAAAAGGGTATAACAAATCGAAGCAAGGTCAAGGTACTCATGTAACTGAACAACTTTCTCCATGAAATGTGGATCGTAGAATGAAAAAAAAATTGGACTATCCATAGTAAACCAGTTAGCTGATCAGCTCAGCAATTTTGCATGGGAGGTAATTTTATTTTATTTTTCGACCCATATTTTCGACAAAGTTGTTCAGTTTCATGAAAACCTTGACGTCCTTTCGCCTTGTTATACCCTAACTCACCGTATAGTAGGTAAGTAGATATAGGAAGTCATCGATGGAGTGGAATATGTCATCTCATCTATGTATGTATCGTGTATGGTTCTTAAGTAAAAGCTGTCAGTGTCAACAGATATACAAAGTTATATTGCTAATGCGGCGAAGCGCATGAATAATTTTTTCCAACCGTGTAAATATTTTCAAAACTTCTTCAAAAAATCATGAAAATTATAACATAGAAACCCATTTCAACACGTAGATAAAGACGTACTTATGTACGTTCTTTGATCTTAAAAAGGGGCATGATTGTACTTTTTATGAGAATATTGCATAAAGTAGCTGCCCTTAGATTACCTTTTGCCTTCAACACACAGAAAACCAAACACATATGAGAAAACGTCTAAGTATTTATGTTCATAAAGGTTGTCAGCAGAACATCAAGTTGCCATTCAAGAGATCTTTTTCTTCTATCGTGTGGGATACCGAGTCGATGAACGCCTCTATTTCAGAGTTTTTTACCTCGCAAGGAATCATCTAAGTATAGATTACTGCAAAAAATATATGGAGAATGATCTCTTAAATAGATAACTGAGGTTTGCAGATAGTAATTAAAAATAATAGACTGAAAAATTCTCATCAGATGGAAAAACGTTCTAATTGATTTATGCAAAAACGTTTCCCAGGAAACTAAAACACAGAAAAGGCGTAAAGAAGCGCTGCAAAGTAATAAAAAGCTGGACATAAATCGTTGGTAAAAGCTTTGCTGAAATGTGAACAAATGTCCAGAGCAGTGGATGTAAGGAGCTTCGGAACAAAATAAATGCATGGAATCTATCGACAATTTGTTTGCTTTCAGTATGTAGTGCGCTACGTGGCAACATGCACACAAAAAGTAAATGAAGGTAGGTAAGCGTACGTACCTTATGTCGCTGATTTTGTCCCAGTTGTACCATCAATGGTACTTTCCAATGGTACAACTGGTCCTGCGGGGTAACACCCGGCTATTAATACAGGGATATAAAAAGGCAAGCCGAAAAGAGGTTAAGGTTTTCATGAAACTGAATCAAAATTGTAAAAAAAAAAAACCTCCTATCGTCGATTTTGTATGGATGGGCTAATCTTTTTGAAAAGGGAATGTTGATCAGTTTCACTTTTACCTCATTTCGGCTTGTTATACCCTTTTTGTTACTCCATGTTTATTATAGTATTATTTGCTGTAACAGGCGACATGTCGCTATGAACCTTTAATTAATGTATTGTACGTCAGTGACGCGTTGACATGTGACCGGGGCTTTATTGTATTTCATCACACCTTTAAGACGCATATAAAAAACGCATCCAGCCATCCTCTTTATCTCGGCTCTGTATTATTAAATGTTCCATTTCATCGCGCAACAAGAAGAGCGCATATCTTTGACAAGCCGAACGCAATATCGGCTCGATGCACGATGCAATCGCTGTCAGTGTCTCGGCGCACTTTATTTGCAACCGACAGCTGCACATGTGGCGGATACAACGGATTTGCACATTTGCTGGTGTAAATCTCGAGTTATCTGTTAATACTACTTTCAGTTCTTTTTGTCTCTATTTCATCGCGCAATAAAAAGAGCGCGTATCTTTGACAAGCCGAACGCAATATCGGCTCGATGCACGATGCAATCGCTGTCAGTGTCTCGGTGCACTTTATTTGCAACCGGCAGCTGCACATGCGGCGGATACAACGGATTTGCACATTGAACTGTTGTAAATCTCTGGTTGTGTTTAAAGAACAAGTTAGTTCAAATTATCATCGCAATGTTTCACGTCTAACGTGTGGAGCTAGGGCCTTTGTATTATTTGCTGTACCAGGCAGGCGACATGTCGCTATGAACTGTTAAATGTAGGTACTGTAGGAACGTCAGTGACGCGGTGTGACATGTGGCCGGGGCTTTATTGTATTTCATCACACCTCAAAAGCGCATCCCAACCATCCTCTTTATCTCGGCTCTGTAATATTAAATGTTCCATTTCATCGCACGACAAAAAGCGCGCATATCTTTGACAAGCCGAACGCAATATGGGCTCTATGCGCGATGCAATCGCTGTCAGTGTCTCGGCGCACTTTATTTGCAACCGACAGCTGCACAAGTGGCGGATACAACGGATTTGCACATTTGCACACAACTAGCTGCTGTAAATCTCTGGTTGTCTTTAAAGAACAAGTTAGTTCAAATTTTACAACCAATCGTCCCACTTTCAAACAAAACCACAAAAGTACGAAGCCTAAAAAAAAATTACCTGCCATAGAAAATTGCTCGGACAGCAGATTTTTAGTGTGGGAGGTCCAATATTTTTTGAAGCTTTTTGCTTTGATTAATCAAATTTTTTCAGTTTTAAGCTTTTGAGCTTAGCATTTTTGGGAAAGTGGGTCGCTAGGTACCAACCTGTATTTGTAAGTAAGTAAGTAATGGACGCGAAATTTCCCTGATGGGTGTATTTCAGTCCAGTTTGTTGACAGACAATGAAACTTTTGTTACGAAAGTTACAAAGATAAATGAATTCTGTAAATTCGAATGATATCTTTAAACCCTTTAACACTCAGCGGAAAATTTAAACTTCATAATATTTTTTTTCTTATCTCAAAACCATTTATAAGTGGGCCACGTTGTAAAAATTTCACCCGTGGCCTTTCCCTTCCAACGCGTATCAAGTGCCAATATCAACTTAAGTCAGGTTCGCCACATAATTTGCATACCTCCCTCCTGCAAGGTTGGTTAACTGCTAACCAAGGCTGCTAACCATTGCTGCAGTACGTTCGGTCATAGAGTAAGTACCTTCGTCATTGTACAGAAGCATTGCTGCAAAGATGTTTACATACCTACATACATATACCACGCCTATATCTTTTGCGGAGTAGGCAGAGTGTAAAAGGCTGTAAAAGACGGCTATTTACGCCACGTCTAAAAAGAGAGTCAGAACCAGACTGTGTACCTACTCGTATCATCATCATAAAGACCGGTTGTCAGCCTGTCACCTAAAATTGCATTACACATCAGGTATCAACTCTAAAATATACTCTCGGACCTCACCGCTCTGCAACTGAGCTGTCGAAGCACCGATCGATGAATGTCAAATTCAATCTCTTGATGCTCGTCTCCAAGCGACGATAGAGCCCCGGTCAATACATGACATTTCATATTTTCATTTATGAGAATAATACAGCACTGTGAGAGCATTGAAATCCCAATTCAAATATTCTTTTCTTATTTCATAATCAATAGTCCGAGTTCTTAATTGGCAGTTTGTATGGAGGTATGGTCCCATCTGGCAGAAATCATGAAACTTGGCATGTGTGTAGCTTACATGTGTAAGCTTCAGGAAAAGAAGGGAAGCAAGTTGGACCCCCCCTGCTTCCCCCCTTTACCCCCCCCTTTTATGTCCCAAATTTCAGTTATCTTTATTTTTCTCGGAAACGATTAAAGATAGGAGAAATTTGTCAAGGTAAGAAATATTCCTTATAAAATTGTCTACATAATTGTTCTTGAATAGATGTTGATAGGACTTATACTTTTCGAGTTATGCTTCTGGGAAACCCATCATTTTTTTGAAGGTGACTTCCAGCTCTGAATTAGCCATAAATACCATGTGATAGAATATTTTTTCAAACTTGCTATTGGATGTTGTTAGTTAGGTAGTCTTCAAAGGAAATCCGCAGAGACAACACTTCAATCATGCCTGTGGGGGTGGGGGGAGGGAGGCAAAGTTTATTTTTTCCGAGCTGAACTTGAGGACTTCTGACTCATTAAGTAAATGTGACACGAGAAATTGAGTATCATTTTCGAATAAACCAAGGACGGAGTATTCATTTCTGGGACGCTTTTTGGTACATTTCATACAAAAATATAAATATATTAAGTGAAATTGGAAAAAAATATGTTTCGTTCTCATTAAAACTCTGTTTTCTTCATGACCTTGACACATATTTATTAGATAATAACTCATACTCGAAGACATACTCACCCTAATTATAAAACCATATTTAATTTTCGAAAATATTAGAAAATACCTAGCCTACGGAAGCCTAAATATTTTTAAGAAAAATTTCAAGTTCATAGAATTTGTATACAATAATAAGATTACCAACCGCAAACTTATGTTTCTCAATTGTCGCTAAACCATTCCAGATAGAGGAATGCCCTCATAGGAAATGTTGTTTATACTGAAGGGTAGTTTTTGTTGGCATAAAGAAATTGAGGATCTGGAGTACTTGATGTTTAAGAAGACATTACAGTATCTCGAATAGTTTAGCTGGGCTGTTGATGTTCCACATCAAGTACTCCAGATCTTCAATTTCTATATATCAGCATAAACAACTCTTCAGTATAAACAACATTTCCTATGAGGGCATTTCCCTATCTGGAAAGGTTTAGCGACAATTGAGAAATATACGTTTGCGGTTGGTAATCTTATTTTTGCATACAAAATCTATGAATTTGAAATTTTTCCAGCTACAAACATAACTTTGTAAAAATATTTAGGCTTCTGTAGGCTAGGTATTTTCTAATATTTTCGAAAATAAAATATGGCTTTATAATTCGGGTGAGTATGTCTTTGAGTATGTGTTATTATCTAGTAAATATGTCTCAAGGTCATGAAGAAAACAGCGTTTAAATGAGAACGGAACATATTTTTTTCTTATTTCACTTAATATTTTTATATTTTTGTATGAAATGTACCAAAAAGCTTTCCAGAAATGAATACTCCGTCTTTGATATATTCGAAAATGATACTCAATTTCTCGTGTCACATTTACTTAAGGAGTCAGAAGTTCTCAAGTTCAGCTCGGAAAAAATAAACTTTGCCCCCCTCCCCCCATCCCCACAGGCGTGATTAAAGTGTTGTCTCTGCGGGTTTCCTTTGAAGACTACCTAACTAACAAAAGCCAATTGCAAGTTTGAAAGAATATTCTATCACATGGTAGTTATGGCTAATTCAGAGCTGGAAAACACCTTCAAAAAATTATGGGTTTCCCAGAAGCACAACTCGAAAAGTATAAGTCCTATCAACATCTACCCAAAAACAATTATGTAGACAATTTTATAAGGAATATTTCTTACCTTGACAAATTTCTCCTATCTTTAATCGTTTCCGAGAAAAATAAAGATAACTGAAATTTGGGACATAAAAGGGGGGGTAAAGGGGGAAGCAGGGGTCCAACTTGCTTCCCTTCTTTTCCTGAAGCTTACACATGTAAGCTACACACATGCCAAGTTTCATGATTTCTGCCAGATGGGACCATACTTCCAGCTAAGGAGCCGTACTACAAGGTACAAGCCACGTTGTAAAATTTCACCCGCGGCCTTTCCCTTCCAACGCGTACCAATTGCCAATATCAACTTAAGTCAGGTTTGCCACATAATTTGCATACCTCCCTCCTGCAAGGTTGGTTAGCTGTTAACCAAGGCTGCTAACCATTGCTGCAGTACGTTCGGTCATAGAGTAAGTACCTTCGGAATTGTACAGAAGGTGAAGAAGATGTTTACATACCTACACACATACAAATACGCCTATTCCTTGCGGGGTAGGCAGAGCGTAAACGGCTGTAAAAACGGCTATTTAAGCCACGTCTAAAAACGAGAGTCAGAACCAGACTGTGTACCTACTCGTATCATCATCATAAAGACCGGCTGTCAGCCTGTCACCTAAAATTGCATTACATATCAAGTATCAACTCTAAAATATACTCTCAAAGCCCCACCGCTCTGCCACTGAGCTATCGATGCACCGATCGATGAATGCCAAATTTTCAATCTCTTGATGCTCGTCTCCGAGCGACGATCAAGCCTCAGTTAATGCATGTCATTTTTTCAATTTCCTAAATTCATTTTTGAGAATAATAATATAGGTAGCACTGCGAGTGCATTGAAATCCCAATTCATAATATTCTTTTCTTATTTCATAACCAAGGTAAAAGCCACGTTGTAAAATTTCACCCGCGGCCTTTCCCTTCCAACGCGTACCAAGTGCCAATATCAACTTAAGTCAGGTTTGCCACATAATTTGCATACCTCCCTCCTGCAAGGTTGGTTAGCTGCTACCCAAGGCTGCTAACCATTGCTGCAGTACGTTCGGTCATAGAGTAAGTACCTTCGGAATTGTACAGAAGCATTGATGCAAAGATGTTTACATACATACCTACATACATAATTATACGGCTCTATCCCGTGCGGGGTAGGCAGAGCGTAAACGGCTATATACGCCGCGTCTGAAATATTTGAGAGTAAATTAGAAGACTGTGTATCATTATAGAGACAGGTTACCAGCCTGTCACCTAAAATCGCATTACGTATCAAGTATCAACTCTAAAATATACTCTCAAGGCCCCACCGCTCTGCCACTGAGCTATCGAAGCACCGATCGATGAATGCCAAATTTTCAATCTCTTGATGCTCGTTTCCAAGTGATGATCGAGCCCTGCGAGTGCGTTCAAATCCCAATTCATAATATTCTTTTCTTATTTCATAACTAAGGTAAGAGCCAGGTTGTAAAATTTCACCCACGGCCTTTCCCTTCTAACGCGTACCAAGTGGCAATATCAACTTAAGTCAGGTTTACCACATAATTTGCATACCTCCCTCCTGCAAGGTTGGTTAGCTGCTATCCAAGGCTGCTAACCATTGCTGCAGTACGTTCGGTCATAGAGTAAGTACCTTCGTCATTGTACAGAAGCATTGCTGCAAAGGTGTTTACATACCTACATACATTATACGCCTATATCCCTTGCGGGGTAGGCAGAGCGTAAACGGCTGTAAAAAACGGCCATTTACACTACGTCTGACTTTGAGAGTCATTCGAAAGACTGTGTATCACCATACAGACAGGTTGCCTGCCAGCCTGTCACCTAAAAATGCATTACACATCAAGTATCAACTCCAAAATTTACTCTCCCCACCGCTCTGCCACTAAGATATCGATGTACCGATCGATGAATGCCTAATTTTCAATCTCTTGATGCTCGTACCCATGCGACGATCGAGCTTCGGACCTCGGTCAATGAATGACATTTTTTCAATTCCTTATTTTCATTAATGCGAATAATAGGTATAGCACTGTGAGTGCATTTTTCAATTCATAACATTCTTTTCTTATTTCATAACCAAGGTAAAAGCCACATTGTAAAATTTCACCCGCGGCCTTTCCCTTCCAACGCGTACCAAGTGCCAATATCAACTTAAGTCAGGTTTGCCACATAATTTGCATACCTCCCTCCTGCAAGGTTGTTAGCTGCTAACCAAGGCTGCTAACCATTGCTGCAGTACGTTCGGCCATAGAGTAAGTACCTTTGTCATTGTACAGAAGCGTTGCTGCAAATATGTTTATATTTGCAGCAACGCTTTTTTTTTGCGGGTAGGCGTCGCCTTAGAAACAGCTTTTTGTTTTGCTCTTCAAATTTATATTATTAAAAATACTTACAGAGTGATAATTAACTCATGCACTTTTTAATTTAATTGCTTATGTGATCTACACTTCCCGCACTATAAATTCTCACTTTCACTCTCACTTTGGATCATCATCAACACTGTCCACATCATCATGGAACTGTCATCGCAGCTTTCATCAACCTCTACTGATATCTCCACACTGTTTGGTTTGATGGGTGACTTTGAGGAGCGCCTAAATAAAGCCACATCAACTGCTCCAGCTGGGACTGCTGATCTGCCAACTCTAGCTCGCGACTTCATGGAGTTCAAGACACTTGTTTGGAAGGTACTGTCAAAACTCAAGCTGCAGACGGAGTTGCTATCTCTTGGTCAGGATCGCCACGAGACATTCATGCGTCGAAAAACCCTCCTCTTCCATGGGATAGCTGAAAGCAAAGAGGAGAAAATACAGGAAAGGGTTCATAAAATACTAACCGACCAAATGCAGTTGTCAGATCTCACCTTAACTGACCTGCAATCTTGTCATCGTTTGGGGTCCTCCACCACCAAGGCTCGTCCTGTGCTAGTCCGTTTCCGCGACCTGGAGCATCGTCGTCTCGTATGGGACACCAAGACATCACTCAAAGACACCGGCATCGTGATATCTGAATTCCTGACGAAATCCAGGCATGAAGTTTTCATGGCAGCCCGCAGTCACTTCAGTGTCAAAAATTGCTGGTCAGAGGGGAAAATTATCATCTTGCTGCCGGACGGGTCGAGGAAAAGGATTGAAGTCCTTAGTGAGCTCAAGAGCCTGATAGCGGCATTTCCTCAAGCCAAGGTTGCGAAGCAGGACCCGCCGAAGAAAACCAAGGACTCTTCTTCGAAAACCAACCCCGGTTCTGATGCAGCTGGCGTCGGCGGAAGAAACCTTAGAGTGCGCAAGTGATGATTTTTCTGTGTGACTTTTCTTTGCATAAACATTTGCCCACCTACTAAATTTAGGCGTGTTATCGTATTGTTGTGTTAGTTCCGTGCTAAATTTTTACTCTTAGTAGGTAAAACGGTAATTTTACGCTTATTCATGTCTTATTTTGGATGTACTTCACTTTTTTATTCTCGTTATTTATACTTAGAGGTTATTTTTGCCCATGCTGACTGACATTTGTTCAGGTGACAGTGACATGTTTTTTTTTTTTGCTACGTTCCGTTTTATGTCGCTTACACGTTGCGCTTACATCGTCCATTTTAAATTTTTATGTTATGTTGTGTTTTTGTTGTAATCTTACAGCAAATCGCGGTGAGTGTGGATTAAATGATTAGAGTAGGCATATTCGTTATAATAATATTTATTAATAATTATTTAAACTATTTAATATAGTATTCATATTTATATAATATTTATTTAATTTATTTATGGATATTTTAGATGATTTTAACGACAGTTTTTTCTCGTGTTCTTCTTCATCTGATACTTTTCTCAGTGCTGCCAGTGACGGTGATGATTCCATACATCTGTCGGTTCATGATCAGTTGAAAGCTTCTCTTTCTAAATTCCCTAAAAATTTCAATGTAGTACATATCAATGCCCAGAGTATTCCTCGTCACTACCCCGATCTTCTGGCGTCCTTTAGCAATTCCCCTGTAGATGCTATCTTTGTTTCCGAATCTTTTCTTAAACCATCTCTCTCTCATCTCTTGCTTCTTCTTTATTTCAGCTACCGGGATATAAACTTATCCGAAATGACCGCACAGGCAAGGGAGGGGGTGGCGTCGCTATTTATTTGCGTAGTGACATTGTGCACACTATAATAAGCGTCTCTAAATCTGCCTACTCCCGTTCTGCAGAGCGTTCTGAAGAGCGTTTTGCAGAGCACTTATTTATTGAAATCACGTTACATCACAAGAAAATGCTATTGGCCGTGTTTTATAGCCCATCACTGCAGATAGACTATTTTAACTCTCTGGAAAGTCTTCTGTGTACGTATTGCCCTAATTATGAGCATATCCTTATTCTCGGGGATTTTAACACGTGCCTACTCAAAAATGATGTACGCTCCAATAAGCTTCTTTCTCTCTTGTCTTCGGTCAACCTGGATATTCTTCCGCTCTCTGCTACACACCATTTTCCTAACTGTGTACCATCCCTCCTCGATCTAATGATAACTTCTTCTTTAGAAAACATTGCTGCTCATGGACAATTCCCCGCCAACTTCTCTTACCATGATTTAATCTTTCTTTCATATAAAATCCGACCCCCTCGGCGTCAATCTAAATTTCTCTTCCGTCGTAGCTTTAGGGGTATTAATTTGGAGGCATTGAGGCATGATGCATCCAGCATTGACTGGACTCCCGTTTTTGCTGCTGAACATATCGACAAGAAAGTTAGGGAATTTCGGGATGCTTTGCTAAAGCTGTACGATCTCCATGCTCCTGTAAAAAAAGTCAAAGTAAAGCATGCTCCGGCGCCCTGGCTTACCGACCACATCCTGGATTTCATGGCCAAGCGGGACAAAGCAAAAACCAAATATAGAAAGTACCCAACAGACCAAAACCTCTCGCGGTATAAATTCTTGCGTAACCATTGTAGTCGTCTCTGTAGAGATGCCAAAAGACGCCATATTCACTCATCTGTCAAAGACTGTAGCCCTGCAGAGGTCTGGAGGTTCCTCAAAACTCTCGGGATTGGCAAAGTCTCACCTGCGTCGTCTAATGGTCCAGTTGATCTCAACTTGCTTAATATTCACTTCTCTTCTCCACCTGTGACCATAGATGATACGGTGAAGTCTAATACAATATCCTCTCTTAGCGGCCAACTCCTACCCAACTGTTCTTCTTTTAATTTCACCACGATTTCTGAAGGAGATGTTAAGAAGCATATTCAGTCCATTACCTCAGCAGCTGTGGGCAATGACAACCTGTGTTCCCGGATGATCTCGCTCATTCTTCCTGAGCTCTTACCAATACTTACCCATGTCTTTAACTACTCCCTGGTAACGAGCACTTTCCCGTCAGCTTGGAAACAAGCTGACGTTATTCCCCTTCCCAAAACATCCAATCCCGCCTCCTTCTCTGACTTCCGTCCTATCTCCATCCTTCCTTTCCTTGCCAAAGTCCTTGAGCACATTGCCCACAAACAACTTGCTGATTTCATTTCATCTAACTGTCTTCTCTCAAAATTTCAATCTGGCTTTCGACCTGGTCACAGTACCGTGACAGCACTACTAAAAGTCACTGATGACATCCGTCTCGCAATGGAAAATAAGTCCGTTACTATTCTTGTTTTGTTAGACTTTAGTAGTGCTTTCAACTCTGTAGACTTTGATGTACTTCTAGCCATTCTTCGCTCACTTAACATCTCTAATTCAGTAATCTCGTGGTTCGATTCCTATCTTCGCGGTCGGTCGCAGCGGATCCGCTCTGACGAATCTTTTTCGAATTGGTGTGATCTGTGTGCTGGCGTACCGCAGGGTGGCGTGCTTTCTCCTCTTCTTTTCTCTATATTTATTAACACTGTTACTTCTGTCATCTCTTCTAATCTTCATCTCTACGCAGACGACTTACAAATTTATCAACATGCTCATGTTGCGGATATTAACAGCGCCATTGTTCAAATCAACAGCGATCTGAACAACATATCAGTTTGGGCTAAATCTTTTGGTCTGTTGGTTAACCCTAAAAAATCCAAATGTTTGATTATTGGCAGCCCGTATATGAGCAGTCAGTTGGAGCATGTGGATATTCCACCTGTTATATACGATGGTGTTCCAATCGCTTTTAGTAAGACTGCTAAGAACCTTGGCGTGGTAATAGACTCTAGGCTTTCTTGGACTCCTCATGTTAATGAGGTAAGCAAAAAGATTCATTTCTCTTGTCATTCTCTCAAATGCCTCCAAAACTTTTTACCCTTAAGTACTAAAATCACTTTGGCCCAGTCACTTCTTCTTCCTCTTCTCGATTACGCCGACTCTTGCTACTTGGACGCTACAGAGGAGCTTCTTAATAAACTTGAGCGTCTACAAAATCTGTGCATTCGATTTATTTTCGGACTGCGCAAATACGACCACGTTTCTCAATTTCGTTCTCAACTCAAGTGGCTCCCAATTCGCTTCCGTAGGAATACTCATATTCTCTCTGCCTTGTACAACATTCTTTATAACCCTTCTTCTCCTTCGTATCTTCGCGAGCGCTTTGCGTTCTCACGGCCGCAAGACAAGCCATGTCGGTCAAACGTTAGGACTCTTCTTTCTATGCCATCTCACAGGACTGACTTCTACTCGTACTCTTTCACTGTTCATGCTGTCAGGTTGTGGAATTCTCTCCCGCACACTGTACGTGATAGTCCTTCTATCGCCATATTTAAAAAGAGGATTAAAGAACACTATCTTTCTCTTGCATATCCATAGTATATAGTATGTATTTATTATTTATATATTTTATGCTTTGATATATATGTATGTATGTATGTTTATATATGTAAGTATTTTTTAGTAATTAATACTGTCATAATTATATATTATTAGTATTGTGCACGTCATATCCGCGTTTCGATCTATGTAGTCTCACTTGTGTAGGTTTGCTGTAAGAAATTTCTTTTTAGAAATAAGTAAACCTGTTGTGTCTTGTCTCATTGTAAACTGTTTCTATGTATGTTTTGTGTGCAATAAATGGTTAAATAAAATAAAAATAAATAAATACATACATATACGCATATATCCCTTGCGGGGTAGGCAGAGCGTAAACGGCTGTATAAACGACCATTTTCACCACATCTGACAAATTTGGGAGTCATTCACGATTGAGCTCCGGTCAATGCGTGACATTTCTTATTTTCATTTATGAGATTAATATAGCACTGCAAGTGCATTGAAATCCCAATTCATAATATTCTTTTCTTATTTCATAACCAAGGTAAAAGCCACGTTGTAAAACTTCACCCGCGGCCTTTCCCTCCCAACGCGTACCGAGTGCCAATATCAACTTAAGTCAGGTTTGCCACATAATTTGCATACCTCCCTCCTGCAAGGTTGGTTAGATGCTAACCAAGGCTGTTAACCATTGCTGCAGTACGTTCGGTCATAGAGTAAGTACCTTCGTAATTGTACAGAAGCGTTACAGCAAATATGTTTACATACATACATACATATACGCTTATATCCCTTGCGGGGTAGGCAGAGCGTAAACGGCTATATACGCCGCGTCTGAAATATTTGAGAGTAATTTAGAAGACTGTGTATCATTATAGAGACAGGTTGTCAGCCTGTCGCCTAAAATTGCATTACACATCGAGTATCAACTCTAAAATATACTCCAAGGCCCCACCGCTGCTCTGCCACTGAGCTATCGATTCACCGATCGATGCATGCCAAATTTTCAATCTGTTGATGCTCGTTTCCAAGCGATGATTGAGCCCGGTCAATGCATGAAATATTTCAATTTCTTTTCTCATTTCATAACTAAGGTAAGAGCCACGTTTTAAATTTCACCCGCGGCCTTTCCCTTCCAACGCGTACCAAGTGCCAATATCAACTTAAGTCAGGTTTGCCACATAATTTGCATACCTCCCTCCTGCAAGGTTGGTTAGCTGCTAACCAAACTTGCCTATTTACCCTATAATACAAGAATATTTATATTTTTAGTTTAGGAAATAGAAAGCAACATAATTGTTTTTGTATAAGTTTACCTATTTGTAAGTATGTTTATTTATAATAAAGAATTTGAGATTTGAGTTGAGTTGAACCAAGGCTGCTAACCATTGCTGCAGTACGTTCGGTCATAGAGTAAGTACCTTCGTCATTGTACAGAAGCATCGCTGCAAAGATGTTTACATACCTACATATACGCCTTAATCCCTTGCGGGGTAGGCAGAGCGTTAATGGTGTAAAAACGGCCATTTACTCCACGTCTGACTTTGAGAGTCATTCGAAAGACTGTGTATCACCATAGAGACACGTTATTAGCCTGTTGCCTAAAATTGCAATACACATACATCAAGTATCAACTTTAAAATAATACTCTAAGGCCCCACCGCTCTGCCACTGAGCTATCGATGCACCGATCGATGAATGCCAAAATTGTCAATCTCAATTCAGCCTCGGTCATTGCATCGCATTTTTTGAATTTCTTATTTTCATTGCAGCACTATGAGCACATTGAAATCCCAATTCATAATATTCTTTTCTTATTTCATAACTTCCGAGAGCCACGTTGTAAAATTTCACCCGCGGCCTTTCCCTTCCAACGCGTACCGAGTACCAATATCAACTTAAGTCAGGTTTGCCACATAATTTGCATACCTCCCTCCTGCAAGGTTGGTTAGTTGCTAACCAAGGCTGCTAACCATTGCTGCAGTACGTTCGGTCATAGAGTAAGTACCTTTGCTACATACCTACATACATACATAAATATACGCCTATATCCGTTGCGGGGCAGGCAGAGCGTTAGCGGCTGTAAATAACGACCATTTTCACCACGTCTGACAAATTTGAGAGTCATTTAGAAGACTGTGTCATCATAGAGAGATCATCATAGAGACAGATTGTCAGCTTGTCGCCTAAAATTGCATTACACATCAAGTATCAATTCTAAAATATACTCTAAGGCTCCACCGGTCTGCTACTGAGCTATCGATTCACCGATCGATGAATGCCAAATTTTCAGTCTCTTGATGCTCTTCTCCAAGCGACGATCGACTCTCGGTCAATACATGACATTTTTTAAATTTCTAATTTCATTTATAAGTAATCCCAAGTAATACCAATTTATAATATTCTTTCCTTATTTAATAACTAAGGTAAATACCACGTTGTAACACCCTTCCCTTCCAACGCGCACCAAGTGCCAATATCAACTTAAGTCAGGTTTGCCACATAATTTGCATGCCTCCCTCCTGCAAGGTTGGTTAGCTTCTAACCAAGGCGGCTAACCATTGCTGCAGTACGTTCGGTCATAGAGTAAGTACCTTTGCCATTGCACAGAAGCATTGCTGCAAATGTGTTTACATACCTACCTACATTCATACATATATCAAAACTATATCCCTTGCGGGGTAGGCAGAGCGGAAACGGGTGTAAAAAACGGCTATTTATACCACATCTGACTTTGAGAGTCATTTAGACGGCTATTTATACCACATCTGACTTTGAGAGTCATTTAGAAGACTGTGTATCATAATAAAGACAGGTTGTCAGCCTGTCGCCTAAAATTGCAATACAAATCAACTCTCAAATCCTTCTTCTTCTTACGACACCCACGGGAAAGATATGGGGTGATGCTCTTCTAAGCCGGCTCCACACGGCAAGCTGTTTAAATAATCTTCGTAAACAGACAGGTTGTTAGCCTGAAGCCTAAAATTGCAATACACATCAACTCTCAAATCCTTCTGCTTCTTATGACTCCCATACGGGAAAGACATGGGGTGATGCTATTCTAAGCCGGCACCACCCGGCACGGCAAGATGTTATCATAATCTTTGTAAAGTTGAATAAGAGCGCATACATACCTACACTGCTAAAATGAATGTTTCAGATTTTTTAGAACCAGTTTTTGCAGTGTGTCTAAAACGCTAGAAAATAAAAATATTTTCGTAGGTAGGTACTCTACGAAAGAGCAGAGTTCACACGCCCTTTACTGTTCGCCTTAATCTGCCAACACGGTTTAACAGTCAAACCACTGAGGTGTACCTAACTAAAATGCAGAATAGGGTGCATATCAAATGAGCAGTGTACCCCTCAACGCGCCGCTGTGTGTAATCACGTAGGTGATAAAGTGAAAGCCCGAAATTTCGTCAAATTGTGTGTGGTAATTTCGCTAATTTCAATTTTATTAAATTAATAAAAAAAATTATAATAATAGAAAGACTGATAAAATTTGCCTAAGGGATTAATTTACTGTAGGTATGGACAGCAGTGATTTTTGACAATGGAACACATTGTATTGCTCTCGCTAATCTGCCTGACAAGCACAGTGAGTATCTATGTAAATACCTATAGGCGGAGGCCCATATCCGGCAGAGTCAAGATCAAAGTAAATACGAGTAGTCTGCCTCCGCCTTTCTTTTTATGGTTGAACTTAGTAGGCGTAGCATATGGCTACAGTTTGGCTACAGTGCTTGCTACGACGGCGGGACTGCCTAGTTTCACAATTAAATCTAGAAGCATGATTGTGAAACGCAAAAGCTTTACAACTCAAAATAAATTCAAAAGAATTGAGCCAACTTTAGGTACCTGAAAATCCTAAATTACCTTCCTTCTTACGCCTTATTTAACACGTCAACGTGAATAAACAACCAATCAAACACGTTAGCTGAAAGTTATTCAGTAGGTACCTACCTTACCTACCTACCATGTGTACTGTAGTAGTGTTTGTATGCTGTGCACATAACGTAGTGAAGTTTAGTGTGCGTACCGTTCAAACAAGAAGGGCAAATATGTACTCAGGAATAAGGCATGGGATATACTATAGTGAGTAGGAGTAGGTAGTAGGTACTTCCGTAGGTAAGAGGGAGTATATCAAGAGATTTTATTTTTGGAACACAGGATTATCAATTTATGATAGTGCTCATAGACAATAGAATAGTAAGGTCTTTTAAACAATAGGTCTAATTACCTATAAATATAAACATCATCACACCTTATTAGCCTACAGCAGTAAGCAGCAGTCCACTGCAGGAGTAGGCCTACCCCAGGGTACCTACGCCATAAGGCATGATCTCTTGGTTTCGACATCCAGTCGCTACCAGCCGTCCTCTTTAAGTCATGGCTGGGTTTACGCATAAAACATAATGAAACTGAAATCACTAGCACAAAGTCACTGGTGTCGGCATAGAATAGCGACTTAGAGATTTGAGAGTTGATGTGATGTGTATTGCAATTTCAGGCGACAGGCTGACAATCTGTCACTATGGTGATCATAGTCTTCTGAATGACTCTTTTGTCAGCCATGACGAAAATGGACGTAAAATTTTACAGCCGTTTAGGCTCTGCCTACCCCGCAGGGGATAAAGGCGTGATATATGTATGTATGTATAAGTAGATCCGTTATATAAAGTAACTTTAATTAGTGCACCGACCACTCTATTAAATGGTCTTTATGTTGTATTTAAACAATGGTTATAAAGCGTTTTACAACTAAACATTTTGAGGTACTAACATAAAAGCCTGTGGCAAGGGTTTATTTGCAAAGGTAAGGGGCATTTGTCATTTTGCTGGACTTATTTATACAGGGTGTAAGGGACAGGGTACTGAAAACTTTGAAGTGAAACTGAACCATTCTTCCCGAGATGGGACGTCAACCTATAGGTATACTCATAGTCCTGGAGAAGGAAAACTCCACACAAAAACCCGGAACGGGGTCTCCGTCCGGCACGAGTGACTGGTAATAAATAGTGCGCCAGACTCCTGCAGCCGACCTGGCTCCGCACGTTTCGACCCGTCGTTCCTGTGGAGTCAGCCAGGAAGGCCGAGAGGGTGGCGCAGGTCCTGGGCAGCCCTGCGTTTTCCATAATTGCGTCCCAGGCAATGCAGTCTCTGTAGAGAGCTAGCAAAAAGCCATGCCGCTCCCGCATCGGCTTATACAGCCATGAAAAATCTTGCCTCAGACACTGAATAAACGAATAAACCGTCTGACACAGACGTATGAGGACAATGAGTCCACACAAGTGCAGCAGTGGACTATTGAATGTCAGAATGACAGTGGCGTGTCAGAAAACTGACTTAGGAGAGTCAAAAATATTGATTCAGCTTCCCAGATGTACCTTGGGAAAAAGTTGTTTACTTTCATATTATGCTGATCATGCCTGCAAATATTTCGGCTCACCAAATCTTACAACTAGAATTGTTAAAGAGTGTATTAAAGTACTGCCAATTTTCTAACTTGAGTGCGTTGGTAGTGCTGAAATAGTCGTAACTTGAGAATTTTGTTAAGCTAGGGTGAATATGAATTGCAGTAATTTGTTTCACTTAAATATAATCTGAAAGAACTGTCGTAGCCAACAAAATAATTTGTAAAACTTTTAGTAAGTATATGAGTAAGATTTGTCCAAGGTAAAACCCGATGTTTTAAACAACATAGGGTCAGGTAGGCTACAGTGACTCGGATTTTTTCAATCAATAAAATTTTATAGATTACTTTGAAGTATCAAATTGAAATTCATATCTATGATGTATTGATTAATACTCTTTCGTTTCGCATTATCATGTTTTGCAATAACACGACTCATAGGACACCAGACATTATTTTCTAGAAAAAAAAATGTGAGTCGCTATGTACATGTGCCTGTCTACACTGACTCAACCCCTGTGGTACACAGTGACTCTAACAGTTTATATGGACTTGGCAACCCTGTCGTGGAAGTATAATATTTATTGAAAATATGCATTTTAATCAATTATATTTGTCAAAGTTTTCTTTTCATATCATTACTATTGCCATTAGAAATATTTTACAATTGCCTGTTAATGTTTCTAAAAATAGAGAGATGAGCCAGTACTAAATGTTAGAGTCACTGTGTACCACTTAAATTTGAGCCAGTGTAGACG
The DNA here is from genome assembly GCA_024500475.1 of Phthorimaea operculella. Taxonomy (NCBI): domain Eukaryota; kingdom Metazoa; phylum Arthropoda; class Insecta; order Lepidoptera; family Gelechiidae; genus Phthorimaea; species Phthorimaea operculella. The sequence goes on along the minus strand of JANFCV010000002.1, from coordinate 2,737,245 downwards.
CCCACGCTAATTTGAAATAATTAGCCTACAAATATTATCAGGCTACTCGAAGAGCTAGCAAATCTAGCTTATTACTTAGTATTTGAACACCACTTTCGATCATAATAAAGTACATCGGGGGTGTAAGGCCCACAGTCTTCGAAGGCCCAAAGGCAGAAAACCGTTTAAAATACGTTCGGTTGGCGCCAAATTCATAGCAAGCGTAAAATGAACCAATAGGAACGCAGGGATGCAGGAGCGGGTCGCGTGCGGCCGCTATCTTGCCAGTGACGGCTGATTGTTCGGTGACCTCGGGCACGGCCAGTGTTTTTGCTATTTTGCGCTCCCACTAAACAGTAGTTTCCAATAGTTAATACTGCATTTTATTAGTAGATTATTGTTGAATGTGTTTATTTATTTATCATTCCATTGATATTCGTGTAGGTATGTCTGGTTTTAACGCTATTTTATTCATAAATTGTGAATATGGTTTGCAAGGCCCCGATCGGTTAGGAAGGCCCCACAGGTTTGTTGCTTGGGCCTTACAAGCCCTGTTGGGGCCTCTCTACACTGTTGCTGTCTTATAAGGCCCATAAATTTTAGGAATTTAAAATAACTTTATATCCACTTATGTTACTAATAAAAATAAATTTTGACACCACCTTTTTAATTTGGGCCTTGCAACCCGCAATCGGGGCTATCCAAACCAAATACCGGTAATAAGGCCCAATGTATGAACATTTAAAATCATGTAATTTTAAAAATTTAATACCTTATTCTAAGGTAAACAAAAATACTTTTGAGATTGATGGCATTTTTTTTGCACTTAGCTCCTGAAATTTCGATTGCCAGGCTGTTTTCTTCCTCACTGAGAAAGTGAAGTCTTTTTGGAAAATATTGATGATTTCACAACTTTTTGCTTTTATTTAGGTTCAATAGTATGTAAACATTCATATAAGTGTACCTTTTTTTGTAATTAACGCTTACTTTAACTCCAAACGTAATAAAATTGACAGGGGCCTTAAAACACATGCCTAGTTTAGGAAGGCCAAAAATCGATGTTTTGAAAAATGATCCAAATTAAAACTTTTTATTGTCAAAATCATAAAACAATCATATAGGTCAATTAATAGTAAATTTTGCTATACGTTGCAAACGTTGTTTTACCTGAGGGTGATAAAATAAAGGTTTTATTTCGGTTCGTTGTTAGGTGGGCCTTATTACCCGGGTCTACCTTAATTACAGTTTCCTAAATCTTTCAATCTTAAGCGATAAAAATACATGTGTGGTACCTTGAAAAGCATTTTTAGAGGTGCAAAACCAATCGCACATTTTTTTCACAATCAAACCGTACTGGAGTGGACGGATGATTGGTTTGTATGTGTTTGGTTGTCAAGAGCTACCATTATGTTAAGAATACAGATAGATATAGCTGACCTATTCCGAAATATAAGCGTGAGTCAATGTACCCGCCCGAGTCACCGATCCCTACCTGACCCTAAGTGATATATTGTATTGACTGGAGGAGAGGCTTTATGCACAGACCAAGCACAGGCCTACGTAAAAAAGTATGGAGTACCTACAACAATTTTGTATAAAAAGAAGGTCCCTAAATAAAATGAAATTGAAATCTACAGTAGGCACTAACTAGCAGCACTTAAGAATCAGTATTTTTCCAGGGATTGTGTTTGCTTTTCAACTCAAATACCACTGACCGTTTGTACATTTGCAATAATAAAGTATCATGTTATGTGGTCACCCTCATTAATCCCTAGGACGCAGTAACGCAATTATTTTGTTACGTACGGCCATGTAGCCCTTCGTTTATGACCAACGGGATCCAGAGAAGGGTGGGAAGGGAAACTCGGCACGGACAACAAAAGTAGAATGGGCGTAGAACTGTCTATCGATTTTCCAGTCAGGAGTATTGTATGCCACAGAGCGAAGATTGATGTTTTCCTGTGGATTAAATAAACAAAAGCTTTGCTGACAATAACTCATCCAACTCAAATGTAGCTACGTCTCTTACAAAACAACACCTTCAAGATCAGCTGTACTCTGACACCAGGGTTCATCGGGTCGTTGAACGACTCGGTGTCCAACACGAAGAGAGAGAGAGCTGTACAAAACAAAGTCTAAGAGAAAAAGTTTATGCAGTTTCATAGACTGATCATGTTTACAATGTTTTCAGTACTTATGTGCAGTCTTATTGGTAAGAACTTTCTTAATCCCCCAATATTTATTGGTAAGATAAGATATCTACCTTGCTGTTTTCGCCCATGGGTCTTCTTTACGTTTCATGTTTCCGGCTGCCCTACCAGCCTGATCAGTCCTTCCTTATTATTATTACCTACAAGTGACGGTTTTCAGGATGCAAGCCAGTACCTAAATGTGCAATAGTCAGTTGGCTAGACACTTCTATTCCTTGAAACGAGTGTTTCTATTGCAAAGGACACATAAGATCATTGTGAGCCTTTGATCTATATTGACTTATGTACATGGGAGGGTATAATTAGAGACATCGAGCAGTCAATTAAGAAAGGTTCTGCTCCTGCCCGGAATATTTAAGTAAGACTTAAATATTTTATGTAGGTACCTAACGATGTTTCTGAAGATGTTACTTATGAGTAAGTTAGTTAGCTTGGTCATGAGTCGTTAAGGGGTCAAGTTATAGGTTTGCAGTCAGTGGTTTGAAGGGATGAATAAAAAAATAAGTAAATCGCCATGTGGTAGCGAGCGGCTAAGAATTCTGCCACCCCTATTCCACTCAGGGTGTTTCGTAAAAGACGACGTAGAGTTTTTAACCTCGGCTGAATAACTACCTATCTGTCGACAAGCTGTCGACAATTGGTAAACTGTATAATAATAAAATAATAAATAAAAATTGTTTTTATTTTTCTCCCAAAGACAACAATAATTTCACATAAAAAATTTGTTCAAAGTAAATTTCAAGGTATAAATCTGTGATTGGGAGACAGGAGCCTAAACTAGGATAAAACCTGTGTCATAGGTCTCCTGGACCCCACCCTCGAATTTGAAGTTAAGCAACAATTTAGAAAGGAGGATAATTTTAGAAAAACAATTTGTAGTTAAAGTAGATAATAAAATGCCATGCAAAAATAGAAAATCAAATTACAGGAATAAAAAATATGGTGTGTGTGTGTTTTTGTAATGTATGTATGTATGCATGTGTGTGTGTGTGTGTGTGTGTATTGCTTCACTTCAAGATGGAGAAAAGTTTCTCAGTCTGAACATAATCCAAAGTAAAAAGCCATTTAGTCACAGTCAGTTTACATTCATTTTTTCTCATAGGATATATGTTTAGAATTTTATTAGCATGGTTGTAAAGCCTTCCACTTATAAAAAAGAAAAATCTCTGGGCTAAGGTAGCAGATACTGAAGGTGTTTGACAAATAGCGTAGTTTAGTCTTTTATTTAATACTGGGTTTTCAGACGAAAATACGGTCTCATTGTGTTTTTTAAGAATGGTCTGAAGAACAAAGAGTTGTCTCACAGTCAGAATTGGTATGGAGGCGGTGATACTATCTACAATAACATACTTAATTATTTTAATTTCGTTTTGTTTACCTCTTCATCCAGAAAGTAAAGCTATGTTTAAGTACGTACCTATTGATATTATTAATTGAATGTTCTTATAATGAGAAAATTAACCAAATTATCTTAAAGGTACCGCACCCGATTCACTTCTCTTTGTACCAAAACAGCTTTTAAGATCAAAAGGTACTTAGGTAGATAGATAAAGGTACATGCAAAGGTACATACAAAGTCTACGCCTTACGTTTCGATCGAACAAATATTTGCCGGTAAATTAGAATGGGTAAGATTCTTAAGCCGAGAACACACTGTTGAAAATAACTGCCTATTCTTAAGGACATAAATCTTAAGTTAATAAATTAATTTAGTTTTTAAGACGTTTTACTTTACTTAAATAGAGATAAGAGACGTAATAGATACATTTCCTACACACAGCAAATAAACTAAGCTTACGTCGAGCCCCGCTCAGCTCTAGGTAGTAAGTAGTAACATTAGGTATATAAGGTTACTTTTAATTAAGTACAAATATTTTAAAGGCGTGTTCTACTCATAAAATTGAACAACTTTTATTCTAAACTTTACTTCATTACAACACGTTTATATGTATGGAAGTTCCAAGAAAAGTTTCTAAGATTTCAATAAGATACCTAGGTAAACAGCATTGATGGTAGCCGTATACCTAGGTATATTCAAAGTCAGTAAAACGGCGTTAAAATAAACGTGTCGTATTATTTTACAGTGAATGCCCGTCCTTACCTTGACTCATGTGGATTTAGGTTCTTTCGATCCAAGGGTCTTTGTTCGGGGAAAATGCTTAGATGCTTACAAAGCAATGTGTGATGTTTTAAGATAGGATTTGGGGGGCGAAGGAAGAATAAAATATTTAAAGGGCTGTTTTAAGACTTATTTTACATGTAGCACGGCTTTCATTGGTTTTTACAGGAGAAAATTGAATGGAGAATGACCATACCTGGTCTAAAAAATTGTCGCGCCATACAAAACAACTTAAAGCAACGTAAATTTTAACGAAAAATAGCTACGAAAATTGTCGGACAAAACAGGGAAACTATTTTTTCAACTCTTAGCTATTTTTACTAAAGATTTTACTGAGACGTAAACCTTTTATACACTGCTTACCTACCGAAGATAACGAATTTAGAATCAAATACATGATAAAGAGCTAAACCTCAGCACCTTTGTGTTAACAACATTCAATAAGTCCAGAACTTCTGTTAAGAATCTATAAATTAGAAAATGTTTAGTGACATAATGATAAGGAATAATTGGACTTTACAATTATTTAACTTTGGCTTTGATACGAGGCCTGAAAGTGGTGAGGCAAATGGACGAACATCCATAGATAAGTGGGCATAATCGTAGGTACCTAGCTAGTGTAGGTAAATATCGTTACTTACTGCAATGATGACAGGTAGGAATCTATTTAGCTACTATGCCTACCTACCTACCTAGGTAGGTACTGTTTTTGTAACATGATATGCAGTTTCCTATTGTAGGTAATAGGTAGCTAGAACCATTGAACGAAATGGGTGCTTATTCTCAAACTACTCGAAAACACCGTTCGAATTGCGGTGAATATAAATGGTGTGGATTTTATCACAATCTCGAATTGCGTCGGCACTCGGTGTGTTTAATTAATTATTCACAATTCCTCTGGTTTTAGCACCTTTGTTATTAAGGAGGTTACTCACAAGCCTCTATTTACTTATAAATTGTCGCCGTACTTAGAATAGAGTAGAATAACATCACCTGTGGATCATTCCCGTGGATGTTGTCAAAGGCGACTAAAAGGGATTTGAGAGTTCATGTGTATTGCAATTTTAGGCGACAGGCTAACAACCCGTCAAAATGGTGATACACAGTCTTTTGACTCTGAAACTTTTGTTAGACGTGGTGTAACTGTTTATCTTTATAGCCGATTACGCTCTGCCTATCCCGCAAGGGAAATTGGCGTGATATAAGGTAAGTTCGTCAATTACCGCCTATGTAACTTCGAAAGCAAATATTTCTAATAAAAGATAACAATTTAAATAAGAAAACAGGCGCGTCATATAATTTCAATATTTTTTTATAAATAGCATACAGCAGAGTAACATAATACTATTAAAAATATGAAATAAAACCAAAGACAAAACACAGTCGCGCTGGCAGAATTAAACTACGTCGGAGTTTAATTCGCCTATGAGCATTACTTGACTGTAAAATTCTAATTGAGATAATTTCTGTAGTAATCATTGTTTTAGGTAATCTGTCTTCATAATATTAAGTTAATCAGTACAATTCCTTGTTTTTAAATTATGATTTCTCAATTTTATAACACATAACACAAATTATTTTATTACTAAGGTCATAGTTACTTGTAACTCTTTTTGTTACAACAACATCGAAACACATAAAAAAATATATAATATTAGGTCATTTTAGAATGAAAAATTGATGTTTTGCTAAAAAACGTCGGTAGGCGCTATTAAACTTGGAGCCTAATTACGCCTGCCTAGTGTCTAATTTACGCCTACCATACTAAAACTAACTAGTTAAAAAGAACAAAATTCAAAAACAAATCTTTCTTCCTACCTGTCGTGTCGATTATCCACCATTTCATAAAAAATAATCATAATATCGCAAAGTTATTCTTAGATCTCTGTGTAGGTGTTAATAACGCCTACAGGTGGGTAACCACGCCTTCAGCTGGGTAATATCGCCTACAAGGAGTCTATTATCGCACAGGCGGTATTAACCTTTATGACATATTTATCAAAGATTTTCGCAAAAAAAACATATCCGTGATGCTTTTGTATAAAGCTTAATAAAATTTAGGTTGTAAAATATACACTTTAACTAAAATAGTCCATGAGAGATATCAAACATTTTAAAATGAAGTTAAAACTTACCTGATGATTTCACGTATTTTTTTAAGCGCAGCCAACAGAAACATCTCCCACGAACAACACGCGGCCACTACCATTACGCGCGTGTGACGAGCTCACCGCGCTCAGTGCGGAATGGCAACACTACAATGTTGCTATTCCATGCAGATTTTCAGAAATTATTCTTGTTTTTCCTATATTTTTCAACCTAGGCGATATAACCCGACAGGCGGTAATCGACTCACCTACCTTATGTACCTATGTTACTTTATGCCCTATTCAAACCTGAGCGGCACCGGCGAAGTAGTGCGGGTACGCGGTATTCTGATAGTGATTGAATTTTACTACACACGTACGTTCCCATCCGGATACTGCTGTAGGTAGTTTGGATAAGGCTCATCTACTGGATTCCACGGTCGTTATCACAGAGTAACTTATATATTGGTCGTTATCGACTAAAATGGCCAACTAAAAATAGCGCTGTCACTTACCTACTGTTTAATTGGTTTAGAAAAGAATAGGGGATTACTGATGCTTAAAATTGACTTTGATTTTGTCGCCATTTGTCCCGACACCTTTTTAATTGTTAAATAGGTTTAATTGACGCTTGATTGTCGTTTTTTACTGTGTTTTTATTGGCTTATTTTTCTATTGTGTTTTTTATTTTCGACTATATTTCTACCTACTATCCTAGTCTATTTTAATCATTAAATGATTGTGATACTGCCGAACGTGGAATCGAGTAAATACTTATGTAGGTCGGTACTTATCGATTTCATATAGAAAAGTAGTTATTAGTTCTGCCGAAGAAGATACCAAGTGTAAAATGGTCGTAATTATAAGAGAGCAACACAACACAGGAAAGGAAAAAGGGTACCTATATGTTCAATTATAATATTATAGAAATTTTCGTGTGTACTTAGATATTAATGTTTTCGGTCGGTGTAATCACTCGAAGACTGTTCTTTTTGTTTTGTAGATATTTGGTTTTATTACTAGTTTTAGGTTTAGTTTTGTTTTTGTTACTTTGTAATTTAAGTGAATTTATTGTGAAATTCTTAATCTGTTGCGTATGGATACCTAACTGTAAATCTGAACCTTTTAACTTTCTAAGCATCCATGGTTACAATTATAATATAAGTATACTTATAATTTATATATTACTTTATAATAGGTTTTAATAAACATGCATGTAACAATGAAAACCACAAATAAGAATATAATATTTTCTGTATTTCAATTTCCTTATAACTAAATAAAACAATTTTAGGTAATAATTACCTAACTTAATAACTAGAAATAAAATAAGTAGATAAACATATATTTTTTTAATTGATGTTTAATCTACATTACTTGTAGAAAAACTATAATTAATTAATCATTATTTTATGTGGCGCGCTTCACATAGCAAATTATGATTTTTAATGAATTGAAAATACATAATGTCATGAATTTAATTCTAATGAAATCTGCAATCTTCTTTGAAACTGTATCGACCAAGTATCGTCTTATTTTAAAGTTACTTATAAATAATTCCAAATCAAAAAATAACAAGTAATAGTCAATTCACAGCCATTCCAGAATTTAAAGAGCTTTTCAGGAATGTATTATTTTGTTTCAAAATATGCAAACAGAAATATCTCTTAAAGATTACGCTTAAAATTAATTAATTTAATTAACATTTATAATACTTCAAACAAACGCTTATTCACTAAGTGGGAAGACTACGTATTTCTACAAAATTATATTGACTACTTAAGCAGGAGATTAGATATTACATAACGTATTATTTTATTTCATATATTTATACATGGTGTAAGTAAGTGTAAGGGATAGCACTCCGAATACTGATGGGTGCATTCAGACCATAAATCTGATCAACTTCCACAAAAATATTTTAGAACACGTTTTTACTCCCCATAGTAAGTAAATGCAGTCAGCTGTCATGATTTTGTATGGGGGGTTAAACTTTTTCGCCATTCCCTGCCAAATGTTGCTATTGTTCAGTTTCATGGTCTATTTAACCCTATCAGCATTCGGAGATGATTCGGAGAGCTGTTCCCTTACACCCTGTATAGGTATTGCATAATGTCATAGTAAGGCACTGTGGTTGTCGAGTATTATTCAAAAATAGTCCAATTTGTGCAAAATATAATGAATTAGAGAGATTCGATCATTTTGTGCTTTTAATAACAAATATTTTATTCGAGGATTAAATGAAATAAAATCCAAAAATAGGTAGCTTCTTTAAGAAATCTGCTTCACTTTTCAACATTTTTTAAACTGTAACAAATAATGTTCTAATTTAGCTTTTATTAAAACGAGTAAGTAGTCATACTTTTAGCAAAAACATACTATAAACCACATCCTTTGAATGTTACGATAAAGCAGTTATTATTAAATAAAAAGATTTGTAAGTACAAAGATGAAACAGAGAGGTAATAAGGTCAATACAAATATTTTAGTAAAAAGTAAGAAAAATAGAACATACCGTCACAGAAGATTCATTCATTTCATTACATTAGTCACCATCACCATACACTTACATAAATATTACTTTAGTATAGCTGAGAAAATCAAGATACGGATGTAATAAAGAAACTAAAAATATTTTAAGGGGCGAACCAGTCTATGAAACTGAACAACATTGTTTAAATAACGTTTGTGAGTAACATATAATATGTCGAAATATGATAAATTTATTTGGACCTTCCATACAAAACCAGTTGAACCCGGGTCAATTCGTATGGGACATTGGGACAACCAATTTAGTTTTTTTTCATATTACAACCTGTTCCTTGGATAAAGTTGTTCAATTTCATCGGTTCACCCGTTAAAATGTTTGCAGTGATTTTTGTGCACCGTATAAGTAGGTTTACATAGATAATGTTAGGCACAGAAGCGACACGCAGGCACAAATGTTTAGGCGCGGATACAAGGGGGGGGGGGCATAGGGGTAATGGTAACTCTTGGCTCTCATATAATTAAATCGAGATATTTTTATATTTTACATTTTTGTTGCAAAAATATATGATGCCCCCTGAGCCAAATCTTGTATCCGCGCCTGCAAATGTTTACAAAACTCACTGTAGCATCGACATCTTGTCCCGCAGTTTCTTCGCAGTCTCGAAAGTGTTGTGCATCAACATGGCGACCGTCATAGGCCCGACTCCGCCGGGCACCGGCGTTATAGCTCCGGCGATCTTGCTTACCTCTGGGAGGAGAAAAATAAATAGGTAAAATCTTATTTGTTATCGTATGAAATAGTAGTGTGGGTGTTAATCGTGGGTGTTGTGTTAATCGTATGAAATAGTAGTGTGGGTATTGTGAGTCAAAATTAATAAGAGGGTGAAGAGGTACGAAATAACCACGAGACTAAGCAACTTTCCACATTATAAAAATCTATGAAAACTAGCGAAAAATTTAGTTTTTGAGCTGTTCTCCATTTAGCCATTCGACATGCCATTAAGTAAGTAAATGGTAGGTAGTTGTTTGTTGCCACTTAAACTTAGATGTTAGATTAGAATGGCCCGATCTCGTAGATTTCTTTAATAATATAATAACCAATCACCAACGTTGGACTTAAAACAGATACATAAATAAACTAATACCTATCCAAAGCAACATGAAACTTACCGGCATAGTCAACGTCTCCCACTAGTTTCGTCTTTCCGTTTTCATCGGTTATTCTTGTGATGCCAACGTCTATAACCGTCGCACCAGGTTTCACCATGTGCGCCTTGATCAGACTTGGCACTCCTAAAGAAAAAAAAACTTTGTAAGTAAAATATTGAACAAGAAACAAAGCAGTTAAACTCCTCTGGAGAGAGTCTGGACTTTGAGAAGTTACCTACTTTAATTTTTCCAGGATCCCGAATCCTGAACTATAGAACCATCTAGGAGTATGAACTTGTATTTTTTTATTTCGGTCTGGTTTTGTTGTATAAATACCTAAAAACTCATTTTAAAATTATTAGTGTAAATATTTCCATATTTCTTTTCCGAATTCATTTTATTTTCCTACTACACTTACAACTTTGTTGCTATTTTACAAACATGTTGTTTATTTTTATTAATAACTTTATTTTTCAATTTAAAATTAAGTAAACTGTTTTTTTTTTTTCTCACCTGTAGCACTGATAATGATGTCAGCATTCTGGCAGTATTTCTCCAGTTTCTCCTTAGGGGTGTACCGATGGCATATGGTCACCGTGGCATCCATTCCCAGGCCACTGTCATGACGCTGGTCGCTGTGCAGCATGAGGGCTATGGGCATGCCAACGTTCTTCGACCTGCCCACTACTACTGCGTTACGGCCTAGGGTTTCAATTTTGAACCTAAAAAAAGAATTATTTTTAGAAACCGAAATTTAAATAAAAAAGAAAAATTGAAAGAAAATGTAAAGTGAAACAAAAAAGGTATATAAAGAAAATGAAAGAGAAATAAAGAAAAAGTAAAAGAAAATTAATGAACAACATAAAAGAAAACAAAAAGATTCGGTTACCAAACTTAGACTGATGGACAAAGGAAACTAATTTTAGTCAGAATTCAAGAAGTGGCAAGTGGTAACCTCAGTTCCTAAGCTTCTCAAAAAATAAAGAGCTCAACACTTACCTTTTCAACATTTCTATTACAGCTAGTGCAGTTGCAGGAACGATTGTAGGCATATCCAGAGCCAGCTGTCCCATGTTGATAATGTGGAACCCATCAACATCCTTCTCCGGAGCCACTGCGTTGCACACTTTCCTCTCATCTATTTGATTAGGTAATGGCAGCTGAACCAAAATTCCATCAACTTCATTATCTTTGTTCAAGTTTCCAATTGCTGATAAAAGATCTTCCTCCGATATAGATGCGTCATATTTGATAGTCTCCGCTGCAATACCAATGTCAAGGGCTGCCTGGATCTTGTTTTTTACATAAGTTTGGCTGGCTGGGTCTTCTCCGACAATGATGCAACGTAGGGATGGTGCCCGGAAACCAGTTGAAACCCAATTTTGAATTTTGACACGAAGTTCATCCTTTATATCCTTAGCCAGGGTCTTGCCATCAAGGATTTGGGCCATGATGTTGCTATTGAAACAAAAAAAAATGCTTTGGTAAAAGAAATAAATTAACATTTTGCCTAAAATAAAATTCTAAACATTTGAGAACTGGATTATCTACAAATTATTGCAATAAAATAAAATAACTTGTCTGGTGAGTGGTGGATTAAAAATACTAGGCTGTAAAATACCTACAAAAACAAACTATAGCACAACAAAAATCAAAATAAATAATAATCTGCAAAGCACTACATAACAACAAAAGCCCACAAGAAAACCACACTTATTTTCTTTACCTGGCCGAGCCGAGAGAATCATTGTAAGTGTGACTTCTCACCATCTTGGTAGTCAGATACGTACTGACCAAACGGAGGCGGAGGATTTGCCTCATCGCCTACTGTCGACGTACATAGTTCATTAGGTCACGTTGGCCGAACAACGCAAAACTAAGTAGTGTTATCTTATTATAAACAACAATGATAAGAGGTAAAAAATATTTTTGGAGATTATTTTCCGGTGAAGTATTTTAAACATAGTTGGCGTCAGCACTTGTTTCGGTTTGGTAAGCATGTTATTGTAAAATTTCAAACAAAACAATTATCTTGGTTTTCTAGATTGGCAGAATACAAATTTAATGATTTAAAATTTTATATCGCTACTAAATTGTAAAAGGATGAAAATTTTGAAGTTGTAGGGCTATTAACTCTGAATGTTGTATTATATTGATCATTTAATATACAGATTGGCACAGATAGATATATAAATAAAGCTGGAGTTTAACACAATGCTTACTTTTGAAAACATAGTGGGTATTAAAATTTCATAGGACATTCACCTTTTCCATCACGTTGATAGCAAACAAACAGTACTTATTTATAACTGAACATTGTACCTACTTAATTAAGACAGATATACAGGAACATATCAGGTTGAAACTGGTTGAATTATTGATAAAAAACTTAGGTTACACAGTTCAATAGGATGTCGATATTGCTCTGGTTCTGGCAAGAATTTAACCAATAAAAACTGGTATTGGTAGGTAATATCTTTATGGAGTAAATAAAAACCAGATTATACTGGAATCTCAGTTTACTACGTCTCAGTTTGTTGGCAGTAATCGATAAAAATGCAATAAAAGTTATGAAAAGTAGGTACTTGCCGGATACACTGAGTTGTTTAAGTAAAAAAGTACTTAGTGGCCTGCACTTGGATGGACAGTGGAAACTGTAATGTAGACTAGATTGTATGGAAAATTTTGAACCAGTTATGAATATCCTCAAGTTACTAACAACATAGGAAGTCATTGCAATTTGAATTCATAACATACAACAGGTAGTGTACCTATGCAATCAACTAACTGTAGTCGTACTAAGATGTTTAACAGGTTGTTTCGAAGTCAATAGTTTTATCATACCTATAATTTATCGTGATATTAAAATACTTACATGCTGAGTTTGCGTTTTGTAGCCACTGCACGAAATCCTAAAGAAAAGAGCACTCGCGACGATGCACTAAGAGAGAAAATCTTGAATAAGATTCAAGGATCAGTTCTACAATTTAGTTGCGACAATTTAAGCACTTAACTAATTGAGAAATCAATGAAATCGTGGAAAATTCCTTATCAATTTTATGTGTACAAGGTTATGTTAGGTTATGTACCTGTCAAAATAACAACCTGACTTTGACGTTTGTGCGCACGTGGGTGGCGGCGGGGCGGGGAAGTTTGGGGGGCGAGTTAGGTGCGTTCGAAAACTAAAATCGACCGTTACCGCCTGTTACCGCCATGTTGTGTGTGATCTCATGATCTACTAGTCTGATCGTTATTATCTAGCTGTCCAGAAGTGGTCCAGAACATCTAGGTCCAGAACCACTCTATTTTAAAACCAAGCTCTGGGCTCTGGTAGTAGAAAAATATCAAACAATAGGTATGAGTAAGAAAAGGAGGTAGGTAGTTGTTGGGCAAAAGACCCTCGTTGTTGGATTCCAGTTTAACAGATTTTTTTCTACGGCACCAAAGTCATGCCATCAGGCAATTCGATTTCTGATGCTCAAGCATACCTACTGGGGATTGACATAACGATGGACCCCGCGTGGACGTTGGTTCAAATAGAAGGGAAAATATACATAAATCCTTGTTTTTATAGGAAAAACACAAGGTGTTGAGTGTTGACGTTATCGAGCCAAAAGTGGGCGCGGTTGTGACGCGTAAGGTCGCACTGATACCAGCGGCCAATGTCTTCTGATAAGAAAGACGTTAATTACTGTAGTCAGGAGACGCAATCATAACAAGTTGTTTCGAGTTCATGGAATAATTATTTGTGACGTGTGTGGCGTGGTATGATTTGATCTGTTGCGTCCCGGATAAATGAGAGGATAAACAGCACCACCTTACTTCAGTTCGTACCTACTTCGGCAAACTTGGGACGCAGACAGTGGACTAAGGGAAGGTTAATTCGGTATCTCAAGCATTCATCTAGACAAACCTGAAAAAGATTGTCATAAGACACTTTCTTTATTGCCTGAATTGCCTGATTGACTTGTCAGCATCAGCATTCAGCATCAGCTGAAGCGATGAGTGCAGAAGTACCGATGGCGAAAAAGGTCCTGATTGTTTCACCTTTATATCGGATCATCTGGTAAGAAAGTGTCCATACGACAACCTTTTAAGGTATGTATGGACTAGATGGACACTTCCATACCATCGATTGAAAATTTAGTTGGTAGCTATCTAAGAGGCTGACTGAAGTGTCAAGTATCAACTCTATCAAATCCAACTAAGTCGTAGACGGACGCAAATAACAAGAGCAGGGGCAAATACTCTCTTGATAACCCTTATCTGCTTACGCACACCCCCAGCGGAGCGTTTCCCACGCTTCGACCACGTGTTGATCTCGTGTCCATAATGGTCACTTGACCATGTGCCTCCAATGTATCAATGGTCTGGTTTGATTCCAAGCGATAGGTACACAAAGTTGATATCGATTTGGTAGGTAATATTTGTCACTTTGAGGTGTGACATCACTTTGAGGTGTGACGGCCGATGTGGTGCAGTGGTAGTGCGACTGCCTGCGACGCAGAAGGTCCCGGGTTCCATTCTTGGTGGATCACTCACAAAGTTGATATTTTGTAAATTCGTTGCCTGTCTTGTCAGGACATTGCAGGTCGAACCACCTGATTGTCGGTCCAGGTTTCTGTTGATTCCATAGACGGCAGTCGTTACACAACCATGTCAGGGGCCTGCTAATTGTGATTGATTACAAAACTCTGACACCAAAGGTTCATCAGGTCGTTTGACGACTCGCTCTCTCTCGGTGTCCCACGCGAAGACAGACACAGACTTTGTGTTTTTTTTTTCAGTTTAATTACGAGTAGGACCTCTTACGACCCCTAGTTTCGGAGGGCACGTTATGCCGTAGGTACGGGTGGCTATTTGTGATTGAATATAACATTACGATAGATGGCGATCGATAGACACACAGCCTACGTAACACACTGGTGTTTTATCTAGATGAAGTAGTTTGGCACAAAATAGAAGCGCGCCCGCCAATACTTAATTTGTCTTACCTACTAGGCGGTTGAAAAACGCTAAAACAGAATTGTCTACTCGGTGTCTCGTTGAACCATAACCACGTACCTAGGTACCTATTTGGGCACATATTAAATAAGTTATTTTCTAGGGAGTGTTTTAGCTTGACCATGAATTTAATAATGTGAATGTAGGTACTCCAACAATAGACTATCTAGGTACTTAGGTAGGTACGTCAGGCAAAAAACATAGTGAGAGATGTGGTGGATATTTGGACTGTATTCAGTCATTTGTACCCATCTAGTTTGTACCCAAAAGATGCAAATAGTTTGTGTGTGTGTGCAAATAACTCTACTTGCTCAAAGACTTGCTCGTATCTTATATCAAAGGAAGGGTTAGGTTCTCTTGAGCTCGTAAGGTAGTTGTTACTTTGACTTGAAATCATGTTTCCTCTCTCGGTAACATTTATCTATCCTATTACATAGTAACGCATTGCGTAGTATTGAGTCAGTTCGATCCTCGAGACTTCCAGAACATGTCATCATCTGACCTCTGACAGCTGCCAAAATTAGAATTCTGTCTTATCGCTGTTATGTTTCAGTTGACGCAGTACATTGGCATCACGTGGTGTTTAACCGACGAAAAAAAACGGAGGAGGTTCTCAATTCATCCCGAACTTTTATTTTTTTTATTTTTTTTATTTTTTATGTATGTTCACCGATTACTCAGAGACGCCTGGCTAGCCAATACTTACTTTGTGCCTGGACCGATTTGAAAAATTTTTTTTTTGTTTGAAAGGGTACACTGTCCAGGTGGTCCCATAGTCATCAGGTCAGGATCTGATAGAAGGATCTTGAGAAATTAACAAATTCTTCATATTTTGCGACACGTTTGAAGCAAAATGTACTTGTGTTTACATACACTACTGACGTCTGCTCGTTGTTGACTATCTGCCAAACATCTGCTAAAGATGTACATCAAAAAAGGAGGTTGCTTTTATATTAGTCATGTACGTTTAAGTATTTCATGCAGTTTCTTTGTGCGCTTGAAACTCCTTTGAAACAGTAAGGTTGAATGTAAACAAATTCGAAAAGTAACCACTAAAAATTATAAAATAAAAACTTTTTAGCAAAAAATATCACCGCCGAAAACTGAAAAGCATAAAATAATAACTATTGTTACTCTATGTACCTACCTACCTAAGTAATATTTTTGGAAATATTATCTACCATATCGGAACTTAGAAATTCTGAGTCGGCGTCTAAAATTTTTGCAAATATTCACTTTTCATTGGCATGACGCCGACTCAAAATTACTAAGTTCCATTATGGTAGATAATATTTCCAAAAAAATATTACTTAGGTAGGTACATAGAGTAACAATAGTTATTTATTATTTTATGCTTTTCAGTTTTCGGCGGTGATATTTTTTGCTAAAAAGTTTTTATATTTTACGCAATCATTCTGCACTATCAAAACCACACAGGTTATACATAGAGTAATTCATCGATTCAATGGAATTAGCGGTCAAATTTTGACAGCTAGTCCCTCAAAGTCTATAGCGCCATCTTGCGGTTTTTATTTCCCTTTGTGCCCCACACGAAGAAAAGAAGAAATGTTTGATAATGATTGAACATTATACCTACCTACTTACTGGAGGAGGTGTGTGTAGTGTGTAGGTACCTACCTACCTATACAGGGTGTAAGGGACGTGACGGTGTACCGAAAACTTTGCAGGCGTGATCAGACCGTAAAACTGAACAAATTTTACTACGGAACCAATGGTGGGAAACGAGAAAAATTTTCCGACCTCCCATACAAAGTCAGTCAGCTGATCGCGAATTTTGCTAAAGTTTTCGGTACACCGTCCCTTACACCCCGTATACACTTTTGTATGGAGTTAATTAAGAATAGGTAGGTGCCTAAGTACTTAGTAGGATATAGTCCCTTGAGGTAGGTCGAAATGCTGCCGATAAGTACCTAGTAAGCACGTGGATTTCAATCCATAGGCATAGGCATACCTACGTTCGTAGGAACCTATGGAAAAGTTAGTTGAAAACTTTCATCCGTCTCCCTTAAGTAGACTTTCTTTCGCCGCTCATCTGGCTAATATTCAATTAAAAACTTCTTAATTTCTCAAACCGTGGCAATATTTTCTGTTTACTCTGCTAAAGCGCGTCTAAAATAAACAATTTAGAGAATGTTTAACGGTAATGTAATAGAATTACAAGCGTGGTGAAAGAGCACTTAGGGGAATGAAAATTTAGGAAAATTCACTTCCTAATTTCTTTTTGCTGGCTCAGATTTTAGGATACACGAAGTACCTATAGCTAATTATCAGACTAAGCGTTTGAAGGTAGCTACGGTAATTATGTTTATTGTGTTGAGTTTAATTGGTTCGTTAAAAATTATTGTTCAAGAGTGTTTGCCATACATGGCCATACCATACTTCTATAGTTTGACAACTTCGTGCACGACCTTCCTGCGGAGTACAGACGGTCGGGGGGCGAGGAAGCACGTCATTTTAATATGACGTGCAGCGTGGATGCGCGCGTCACCCTTCCCCGCTACACCTCCCGCTACCCGCTGACATCTCCCCTCCCAACGTCTGTCACCCCTAGGGAAGGTCGCGCACGAACTAGCCGGACTATAGTCTAGAGATTAACGTCACAGCTATTCGGATTGACTCAGGGAGCTAAAAATCGGCATATGCCCAACGGTCCCCACCCCCATTAATCTTTTACCGCCAGTATAGTTATTGTGAAACACTAAGAACACTGGCTGTGGTGCTTCTCTGTATTGATAGCACCGTAGCACAATCGTAGCATAGATACTATTACCGTAGTAAGAGGCCTATGCCCAGCAGTGGGCTGTTGCAGGCTGTTGATAATGCTGATGACCTGTCCCGTAGAAACATTTTGCACACAAATTCTGAAAGTCCCTTACTCCATTTTTGCATTAGTACTTATCAGCAACCAAGAGTTACCGTATTTTTATTATTTTTCGTTTAGTTTACCTACCAAAGAATATAAAATTTAAACGAAAAAAAGAACCACGGCTGTAATGGCCTATTTGCTAGTGGCCACTATCCGCGCCTATTATAAAACCGCCTGAAAGCGAGCCTACAGTTCTCGCGTGGGTTAAAATTAGCCTTTATTTTTTTCAGTGGCCACCAAATTGCCGACAATATTTTGTGTGGGCTAGTGCACTAAGCGGTTTTTAATGTCATCCGCCGCACTGGGCAATAACGCCGGAATATATCACGGCGCGGAAGTTTGTTGTGGAAAGTATGCACATGCAAGTATTGTATAAGGCAGGCAGGTAAGTACTATACTACATAAAAAAAAAGTAAATGTAACCCATTTACTTAAACTTTTTGTTTAGAAAGAAAGCATTCGTATTTCGGGCACACTTTGGGGATCTATTTGGTAGGTACCTATTAATACCTTGTGCTGTAGTAGGTATGTACCTAGCTGTTTGTAAGCCTCTGGGCACAAATTAGGAAAACTGCGCGCGGGGCGCCGATACAAATGGCTTACTCAGTACAAATACAAATACAAATACAAATATCTTTATTTACGAAAAAATATTGTACAACTCACAATCACTATGGACCCCGCACTAGGAGAACCTGTATCGCGGGCGTCCGCTTATGCACATTTTCACATGAGTGAGAATATATATAAGAAATATAAAAAGTATAAATTTTATAAACATGCAAATTAATTGAAAATTAAAAAGATGCAAAAGAAAAACAAAATCAAAATGCTATAATATAACGTAAAATAAAATCAAAAGATGTTATATAATATTAAATTTTGAATTTTTAGTTCATAATAAGTACCTACTATGTGTATGTTTGTGTGTGTGTGTGGGTGCGTGTGTGCATGTGTGTGTGTGTGTGTGTGTGTGTTTGGATGTGTGTGTGCATGTACGATTTAGGTTACAGGGGTGATAAACCTTTCCGTTTGCTCGCAAGATAAAGCTTTTAAGTGACTTTCCACAGTCCTCTTTGCCTGGCGAACAGAACTATACCGAATGTCACAAACTCTAAGGAAGCGATTATACACAGCTGGAAATAAAAAGACTGGTAAATGTTGGGAGAATGTTGTCTTAACTCTTACTTGACGAACCTTAAATATTCGTTTCTTAAGGCCGCTATAGAGCTTTTCACGAAGCCCATACAATTTTCCCTGCCAAACCTCTCGGAGCGTCATTTTGCGAAATACATGGGGATGTTTGAATATTTTTTACAGTGATATTATGAATAAAAATAAGTATATTTTTCTGCAATTAGATTAAGTACATCTTCTTAAATAACATATATTTTTTTTAAATCTTTACTACTGTTATTTTTTCATACAGAAGCCGTTATAATGGCGCATTATTTTGCAAAAAATCGTATATAAAAACGTGGTATTTTTCTATATTTCTGAATAAAATTGTAAAATGTTCACTGTAGACTTTGTTCTCAAATATATACTCTATTTTTTTGTATAATTGTTTTTTTTTTACAGTGAACCAAAACTCTAAAACTCACGCTTGATTTGAGGTCTTTTCCTGAATTTTGGTTTTGTCGCTTTAGATATCGCTGTTTATAACAGGTTTAAAACTAAAATGTTAATATTTATATTGTACATTTTTTAGATGAAGATATGCTTGATTAAATGTTCAAGTAACATATTATTTTTACATAACGGTTTTCGAGAAACTCGCATGTTTATAAAGCCAATATTTGCAAATTTGCTAGAAAAAATTGAATGCGCTCTTAAGCATGTCAGGGTATTCAGGCGAGTTCAGTATCTTTCGGTGCATTGAGAGCACAACTTTCAAAATGTATAGTTGACGCACCGTAAGAACTTCAGCCTCAGAGTAAAGAGCCGAAGTTGGATATGTAAGAGGCTTCCGAGACATCACCTTTAAGACAGAGCGCTGAGCACGTTCCAGCAGCAGCAGTGACGTAACATATGTACCACCCCAGACCGAAATACAATAACAGAGAATAGATTCACAGAGCGCTTTATAAACCAGGCGTAAGATACTTTTGCTGGCAGAGTTACGCAGTAATTTCATTACGTAAATAAGTTTTCTAGTTCTCTTGGCCATGGATTCAATGTGCATATGGAACGTAAGACGCTCGTCAACGATAACCCCCAGGTATTTTATATTGTTAACTCGGTCGATAACCGGGCACCGACAGTTTGCCTGGTCGCAGGACGTGTGGATTTTTAAAGTTAGTGGCGAAGTAGGTCCCGACGCCGCTGTCTTTTGGAAACAAACGTACTTTGTCTTCAATGCATTTAGTGTGAGCAAATTACTATCGAGCCACTGTTTGAGAATTGCCATTCCTCGTTCAGCTTCATGCATAGCTTCTTCCCACGTTTTGCCACAAAATAGGACAACCGTATCGTCTGCGTAGCAGATGGCCTCCGCGGTTTTTGGGATGACTGTATGGATGTCATTCATGTACAAAATGAAGAGCGAGGGACCCAAAACACTGCCTTGAGGAACGCCATAGGTTATGGGAGATTCTTCACTGACGAAATCTCCGAGCTTTAAACGTTGTCTTCTTCCGGTTAAGTAGCTTCGAAACCACTCCAACGGATTCCCTCTTATACCCATGTGTTCGAGTTTCTTAAGCAATATGGGAACAGATACGGTGTCAAACGCCTTGGCTAAATCCAGGAACACACCAGCTGTTTTTGTGCCCTTCTCAAGACAGTTAGCCACATGGTTAGTAAGATGCTTCACCGCTTCCTCTGTAGACTTTTTGGTTCTGAAACCATATTGCTTATCAGACAATAGACTGTTTTTCTCCACAAAGCTCATAAGCCTATGGTTGACCACTTTCTCAAGTATTTTAGAGAAAATACTCAAAAGTGAAATAGGCCTGTAGTTTTCAGGGGTCTTTTTGGAGCCATTTTTGTGTATAGGGACTACTCCTGCACTTTTCCACTCACCAGGGAAGACACCTGTGGAGATGCTGAGGTTTATAATGTAGGTCAACGGCTGTTTAGTTTTCGTATAAAATGGGCGCGCGGTGCTGGCAACACTGTCCTGTCATTCACGTCCTCTGCCGTCGCTCGCTTGGTTGATGCGAATTGTAATTATAAATGGTGTAATTTAGTGTGCTTTCGGTGTTCTCGTGGTTTTCCTGTTCGGTGGGGAAGAGAACCAAGTGTATTTGGTTCCGGCGCTTTGATTGTCAGTCGGTTCGATAACCACGCGGCCGTCGGAAAAAAATAACCTTACTTTTAGTCACCCGCGCGTCCAGTGTCCTTTGGTTCGCGTATTGTACAGTAAAACGTGTTGCTGTCGCGAGCAGTGGTGTGCGGGAGAAATCTTTGTTACTGTGTGTTAAACATTATTTGATGTCGAACTATGAACAATAGTACTCAAGTGCTTGTGAAACTTGTTGGACGGAGTACCACGCGAGCTGGTGCCCGGGTACAGTAAGTCTAGTACCTAAGTCCCAATCCAAAAGTCTTCCTCAAACCTGATACCTATTTTTCCTGTCAAAACTAGACTTACAAGGAAACGACGGCGTCATCGTTCGCTCGGTAAGCAATTGTTGCTGGGCCCTGTTTAAGTAGATTTTGGACACAAGAATTTCTCGGCCGGAAACTTTCCGGAACAAAATTCTCTCATTAAATTTATTTTATTTAGCTATAGTAAAGAGCACTACGAATCGTAGTCAAATGTTGTTCCGAGGCTGATCGACCATTTAGTTTTAGATTTTAAGATAACTTTAATTTGCTTCCACTGCGCTAAGATCAGCTTCGGAATCAAACATTTTTTGGTAGCAGAGCGTGGTTGCTTTATTGCAACATAGTTAGCCGTAATTTAGTATTAAGCGTGTTTTTATATTACCCACATATTTTATTATTTTGGAAAATATTGTTTCGGTTTTTTTGTGACTGTATTGTTTGCCTAGTGAACGGTACCTTATCGGTAAGGTCTAGGCCAGTCAACTAACATTTGTTTTGTGGTATTTGTTTATTGTTTTTCGTTTTATTAAGTCGAGTGTGTAAAAGTTGGTACCATGGCTCCTCGATCGCCAGGTATAAGGCTGCTATAGGGTCAGGATTAAGGTGGTTTACTACCACAGCGGCAATGATCGGCCGCGAGGACCGGGAGGACGCGCTCTTGAAAAGTGCACAACAGGTAGATGAACGGGTTCGGTTTGTGTCGGATCAACTCACAGAGTGCCTCATTCTCCTTGAGGAGACTCCTAACCCTGAAGATCAGGAGCGGGTCGAGGCCGATGTAAGCCAGTGCTTGGAGCTGGCACAGGGCATTGAGCAGGCAGCTGCGAACATAACTAGGCGACGTGACGGAAAGGGAGAGCCATTCCGTGGTAAAGTGGGACAAGGATTACAGGTGCCTCTTCCGCCTGTTACGGTTCCAGTCTTTGCAGGCGATTACGCCGACTGGCCGGCGTTTGAGGACCTGTATAGCAGTGTGGTCCACACACGGACGGACATAACGCCGGCGTACAAGATGGCTCAGCTGATGTCCAGGCTACATGGAGAGCCTCATGAATTGCTGACGCATTTGGCTGTCTCGGATAGCAATTATGAGGTGGCGTGGAAGATCCTTACCGACCGGTATCGGAACAAGCGCCTGATTGTAGACAGGCTGTTAGACCAGTGGCTGTCAATACCAACCATAACGCGAGGTACGGACCTCCGCGAGAAAATCTTCCACCCAGTCAGTGTCGCGGTCAGCGCACTAGAGCGACAGGGTTTGCCAGTGGCGGGCTACGGTTATATCTTGGTCCACACAGTGCTTCGCCGCCTGCCGAGCGAAATGGTCGCTCGATTCGAGCAGCTCCATGGGGGCAAGTCCTCGGACCACCTCCCGACCTACGAGGATCTGAAGTCGTTCCTCGAGGCCGAAAGCAGGCGAGTGGACGTCCAGGCTGGTGAAGCCCCTCGCAAGGAGACCTCTGCCCCTCGCCACCCGGAACGGCCGGGTGCATCGGCGCGAGGAGGCAACAGTGGGCAACCCAGGCGGTACAACACCGCATTGGAATCAGGGTGTGCCTACTGCAGGGAGACAGGCCACGGGGTGGCAGCGTGTCAGGAGTTTGCTGCGCAGCGGGTTCAGAGGAGACGGGGTGTGGCACAGCAGAGGCGTTGGTGTTTTCGGTGCCTGGGGCCGCATCAGGTGCGAGTGCCCTTCAAGCACCAACTGTAGGTACTGCCAGGGTGCACACCATCCGCTGCTTTGCATGAATCGCTCCGGAGGCGCCGGGGCAGCGCTGGATCGGATCAGCGAAGGAGCCTGCCCAAGGGAGGGAGCAACGCTCCCACCCTCCAAGGAGGAGCCCACCTCCGCATCGGTCACAGGGACAGGCAGGGGACGTCAACAGACGGAGCCCACTTACCCAAGGACGTGGGGACGATCCCCACCACGGCAGCAGGTGCCGGATTGGGAGGGCGGCACAGGAACGTGGCAAGGACACCCATCCCAGGTACGGGATCCAACGGGCGGGTGTCAGGAGCACTAGGCAGCCACCAGGGTACATGCAGTATTCTGCGGGCTTGAGCCACCTGGTTGGGTCTCAAGACCCACGCATGCCTCCGCCTATGCCTGAGTACCCGCGGCTACAGGCGCAACCTCGGTACGGACGTTTGCCGTCGGGGTACTATAGAACTCCAGCCATGGCCTTTATGGGCAGACCTTCCTACCAGCAGGAGTGGGACCCATACACAGGTTTGGGTAGTGAGGGGATACCCCCGCGGGACGCGGCCTCACCGCGTTTAGATTCCCGCTAGGTAATCGCCGCCTACTCATCAGCTTCGGCTCCCCGTCCAATCACGGTACTTTTGCCAACGGCTAAGATTTGGGTATGGGGATACGGTGGCCGGACCATTCAAGTAAGAGCCCTACTGGATACAGGGCTCAGGGATGTATTGTATCGAGTAAGCTGGTGAGTAGGCTAGGCCTAAATGTACGGCCAAGTGAGGATGAAGCTGTAGGCATCGGGGGCCTAAATGTGCCTGACATTCGGGGTCAGACGAACTTTGAGTTCACATTAGGTAGCACATGTACAGGGGTCAGCTATCAAGTCTCAGCCGTGGTGCTAGATGAAGTGGTTGGGAAACTCCTCAGGTTAGGTTACCACCAACGGTAAGAGGGTTAACCACAGGGTTGGAGTTAGCTGATCCTGATTTTGATACTCCTGGTACGGTGGACGTACTTCTCGGGTCAGACGTCCTCGGGAGATTATGGTGCGGTAGGAAGAAGGTACTCCAGGAAACTGGTTTGGTGGCCGTAGATACCACAGGGGGGTATGTTGTTTCCGGCCCAGTTTGGGATCCGGTCCTCTATGGTAGTGTGCTGTCAGAGGTGCTGCAGAGGTTTTGGGAGTCTGAAGAGCCGCCCACGGCGGACAGACGGAAGCCAGAGGATGACGAGTGCGAGTTGTTCTATCAATACAACACTGAGAGATGCCCGTCAGGCAGATTCGTGACCAGGCTACCTTTTCTCCCAAACCGCCCCGCTTTAGGTAGTTCGCGACAGCTCGCGGAACGGAGACTACTCGGAATGGAGCGGAAGATGAGGCGAGACCCAGCACTTCGGCAGAAGTATATAGAATTCATGCGGGAATATATTCAATTGGGCCACATGTCGGTGTCCAGCCTGGATTGGAGGTGTGTCGAGCATTATTTCATTCCACACCTGGCTGTCTTGAAGTCACCTGAGGCGAAAATACGGGTGGTGTTTGACGGTTCTGCTCCTACCTCGAATGGTGTGTCTGTGAACCAGTGTTTGCACGCGGGTCCTAAATTGAACCGGGACATTGTGGACATTCTCACAGACTTTCGTTTACACCAGGTAGCGTTTGTCGCAGACGTCAAAATGATGTTTCGCCAAACCATGATACATCCGGATGACCGTCGGTATCAGCTGATTTTGTGGCGTGAGAGCCCAGATGAGCCGATGGTCACATACGAACTTAACACGGTGACGTATGGACTTAAGCCAAGTCCGTATTTGGCAGTACGTACGCTGCGAGAGTTGGCCGCACAGGAAAGGGTAAGATACCCTCGAGCCGCAGCAGTACTGGATCGCGACGTCTACGTGGACGATATCTGCACGGGTGCTGATAGCGTGGAGCAGGCGCTAATTCTACGAGACGAGTTGATCGCGATCATGGGTTCAGGAGGTTACGAGTTGCGGAAATGGTTGTCCAGTTGCCCAGAGCTCCTGGCCGGTTTGCCAGGCGAGTTCCATCAGGACCCGCACCTCTTTGAGAACCCGGACAATCCAAACACGTTGGGCATCCTCGGGTTGCAATATAGGCCAACGCATGACGTATTCACGTACAAGATCGAGCCCGACCTAATGGAGAAAACTTTGACAAAGCGGTCGGTACTGTCGACAATCGCTAGAACGTTCGATCCTAACGGATGGATCGCCCCGGTTACGTTCATGGCGAAGTGCTTTTACAAAGGTTGTGGCTAGCCAACTTAGGATGGGACGACCAACTCTCCGGAGAGTTGTTGAAGGATTGGCTCAAGTTTGTGACCACCCTACCAGGGATCGTGCACATCGCGATACCCCGCAAGTTAGTCCCATCGGTGGGATGTAAGGCTACCCTACATGGGTTTTGTGACGCCTCGGAGCGAGGGTACGCGGCAGCTGTATACCTTCGGACAGCAAGTTCAACGGGAACTGTGCACGTGCGTCTGGTTATGGCCAAAAGTAAGGTGGCACCAGTCAGAACTAGATGGACCATCCCCAAATTGGAATTGGCAGGGGCAGCTCTTCTAGCGCGCTTGCTAAATCATGTAACCTGCAATCTGCGTGGTACCATCAACTTGGATGAAACGGTGTACGCGTGGACTGACAGTCGGATAGTTCTGTGCTGGTTGCAGACGTCGGTACATACACTTGAGGTTTTCGTGGCAAATCGGGTGTCACAGATTACGGGGTCGGAAACTCCGTTAGTGTGGAGGCACGTACCGGGAGAATGGAACCCAGCGGACTGCGCTTCGCGCGGGTGCAGGGCACCTGATTTGGTGAGTCACCCACTGTGGTGGGGACCTCAATGGCTGACTGAGTCGCCGCAGGAATGGCCATTCAACGAGTGCAGGGCGCCGCTTGGGCCACCTGATCGAGGTTTGCGAGTGAACGTGGGGCAACTCGTACCGAAGCCTAACCCAGCCTTCTTGCTGGAACGGTATAGCTCCCTCGACAAACTTCTTGGGGTGACAGGTTGGATCAAACGGTTCGTGAACAACTGCAGGAAGCCTCAAGCAGAACGGAACTTTACACCTGTCCTCTCGCCTGCGGAACGGAATGCGGCTCTACGCTCATTAGTTAGAGTCGTCCAGGCGGAACATTTTGAAGAGGAGGTCAGGCTGCTCAGGGATGGACGTGGAAAGCTGAAGGAGGAATTGTGCGCCTCAACCCATTCCTGGATGAGCAAGGTATGCTCAGGGTTGGAGGCAGACTTCGGAACGCTAGCCTGCCCTTTTCGGCTCGGCATCCACTGTTACTTCCAAAAGGGGGACCCTTAGTTGAGCTCTTAGTCAGGGATCGTCATGAGAAAAACTCGCACGCGGGCTGTAATGCGCTATTGGCCATTCTACAGCGCGAGTTTTGGATCTTATCGGGACGACGAACGGTACGTAGCGTTGTGTTTAGGTGCTTGCCCTGTTACCGCTTGAAGGCAGCCACAATGCAGCCACAGATGGGAGATCTTCCACCGGACCGGGTGACGGAGGCCTGGACGTTTGCAGGTGTGGGAACGGATTTCGCAGGCCCTTTCATGGTAAAGGCATCACGCCTACGGAACGCAAAGTCTATCAAGGCGTACTTGTGCGTGTTCGTGTGCCTAGCCACCAAGGCCGTCCACTTGGAGCTCGTGGCCGACCTATCTACGGAGGCCTTTTGGCAGCGCTGGAGAGATTTACGTCGCGACGAGGGCGACCAGCGCTGATCAGGTCGGATTGTGGTACCAACTTTAAGGGTGCTGATCGGTGTATGAAGGAAATTGTAACGTTCTTAAGGGAGAACGAAGAAGCCATCAGCACGGGCCTCTCCCGTCAGGGCATTACCTGGGTGTTCGATCCACCAGCGTGCCCTCACTGGGGTGGTATTTTTGAAGCGGTTGTAAAGTCCGCTAAGACGCATTTGTTGCGCGTTGTAGGGTTAACAATTTTGACTTTCGAGGAGCTGGCGACCGTGTTTTGTAAAATTGAGGCTGTACTCAATTCGCGTCCTTTGTGTCCGCTCAGCTCAGACCCAAATGATTTAGAGGCCCTGACGCCAGGGCATTTCTTAATTGGCCGCCCACTTAACGCCTTGCCGGAATATCCCTATACGGAGGTGAATAGCAATCGTTTGTCGCGTTATCAGTTGTTGCAGCAAATGACTCAAAACTTTTGGAAGCGTTGGTCGCTTGAGTACTTGCACATTCTGCAGCAACGCCTTAAGTGGACGGACAGGACTGAACCCCCCTGCATTGGGGATCTCGTTCTGGTTAAGGATGCCAACCTACCGCCACTGCGTTGGCGCCGGGGGCGCATTCTCAACCTGTTTCCGGGTAGTGATGGCACTCCTCGAGTTGCAGAAGTTCAGGTGGGGGATTCAGTCCTTAAGCGAGCAGTAGCTACATTATCACGCCTGCCATGCATAGAGCGGACCGATGGGTCGGTCCGGGGCGGGTGAATGTTTAGTTTTCGTATAAAATGGGCGCGCGGTGCTGGCAACACTGTCCTGTCATTCACGTCCTCTGCCGTCGCTCGCTTGGTTGATGCGAATTGTAATTATAAATGGTGTAATTTAGTGTGCTTTCGGTGTTCTCGTGTGGTTTTCCTGTTCGGTGGGGAAGAGAACCAAGTGTATTTGGTTCCGGCGCTTTGATTGTCAGTCGGTTCGATAACCACGCGGCCGTCGGAAAAAATAACCTTACTTTTAGTCACCCGCGCGTCCAGTGTCCTTTGGTTCGCGTATTGTACAGTAAAACGTGTTGCTGTCGCGAGCAGTGGTGTGGGAGAAATCTTTGTTACTGTGTGTTAAACATTATTTGATGTCGAACTATGAACAATAGTACTCAAGTGCTTGTGAAACTTGTTGGACGGAGTACCACGCGAGCTGGTGCCCGGGTACAGTAAGTCTAGTACCTAAGTCCCAATCCAAAAGTCTTCCTCAAACCTGATACCTATTTTTCCTGTCAAAAACTAGACTTACAAGGAAACGACGGCGTCATCGTTCGCTCGGTAAGCAATTGTTGCTGGGCCCTGTTTAAGTAGATTTTGGACACAAGAATTTCTCGGCCGGAAACTTTCCGGAACAAAATTCTCTCATTAAATTTATTTTATTTAGCTATAGTAAAGAGCACTACGAATCGTAGTCAAATGTTGTTCCGAGGCTGATCGACCATTTAGTTTTAGATTTTAAGATAACTTTAATTTGCTTCCACTGCGCTAAGATCAGCTTCGGAATCAAACAACGGCTCTATAATTTCATCCTTAATACTTCTAATCAAAGTAACAGAATATCCATCAAGTCCCGGAGCAGAGTCAGCCTTTAGGTTCATTATTATCTTATTTATCTCAAACACATCTGTAGGTTGCATGTAAAATGTCTTAGGGGAAGGATCTGTCAAGGTGATGCCAGACAGAATTTCATCTTCACTTTTATTTAGCTGACTTATATGTTGATGAGCTAGATTTGCACCAACTGTGGAAAAATAATTGTTGCAGTAATTGAGTGACTCAACAACAGTACCCTTAACATTAGTGAGTTCAGTTGCAACATTTTTCTCACAAGGGCTTTCACTGACATTGCGAACAGTTTTCCAAAGTTTTTTTGGGTTGTGTTTATTGTTTTCAAACTCCCGGTCATCGTGTTCGGTTTTAAGCTTGCGAATTAGTTCTTGGTAGAAATTGCGATACCTTTTGTACACAAGTTCTTTTTGTTCGTCTTTTGGGTCATCCCTGTGGATTTGATGTAGTCTATCACGGTGCCTGGCACACCTCAGCAAGCCAGGCGTCATCCAAGGCCTCATAATGAATTTAGATCGACTGACGCGACGTAGTTTGGTGTTTCTTTGAACGGCTGTAGATAATATTATTCCAAATTCCCGTACTGCGTCATCAACATTATTTGCATTGTATACAAGCGACCAATCCGCTGCATGAAGTTCTTTAGAGACTTCAGAATAATCGATTATTTTGACTGTCCTGTCTTTAGGCTTACTCTTGCTACTATTTAGTGCCATAATTACTATGCTATGATCAGTTATGTCACTCTTTCCCACCAGGCCCACAATTCTGTTATGTTTGGATTTCACAAAAATGTGGTCCAGACAGGAGCCGTATCTTGTAGCAGTATTAATAGCCGGAAGATAGCCAAGTTCAGACAGAAGACAATTGTACTCAGCTATTTGCGGATGTTTCTCGTCTAGTATGTTAATATTAATGTCACACCGCAAGTACCACAGTGGCTTTATTTCTATATGCATCCAAAGATTTATTTAGTGCGTTCAAAAAAGGAGTTCTATCGCTGTACGACGGAGAGCGATAAACACCCAGGACAATAAAGGAGTTACAAAGTTCTACCGCTAAACACTCTGCTTCGTCTATTTCTGGTTCACTTATGTTAGCAGACCATGTATCCTTAACGTATATTACCAGTCCACCACATTTATTATTTGTTTTACTACAGACATATGTATTGTAACCAGGAATTTGGCCAACAAATCCAGTGGAAAGCCAACATTCAGTTAGAATTATAATGTCAAAGTCAACTTCCATTCTCTGCAATGCCACAAGAAAAGCGTTAAAGTTGCACTGGCTGCTACGTATGTTAAATGTTATAAGTTTGAAGTTATATTCATTTGTTATTACAGTTTTACAGTCTTCCAGCGCCGGTAAAGTTTGACAATCTATCGAAAAATTTCTATCAATGTCATTAAATAGATTTTGATCTATTGTAGCCATTTGTGTAAAGTATTGGGCAGATTTTTCAACACAATCTTATGAATGGGTATTATAGGAATGATAGAAATATGCAGTATACTGACAATCCGGTGAGTTACGATATCTAATAGATTGGCGTTAATTAGTAAGGCAACTTCACATTTCTGTGAGATATGGAAGTAGGTAGGTTGTTTATTGTAAAAATGTTGTGTGAGGTGTTTGTGTGAGAGTGTGGTTACATCGTATATTCAGGAAGAGGTTAAAGTAGACTAGCAAAAGCAATGATAACCATAATAATGTAAACACTTTTGAATCGAGGCACACATTACTCAGCATTTTCTTTTTGATCTTGTCCATTTTCCTCATTGGGTATAACAAGCTGCTTGATTGGTCCGATTTTAGTGTCAAGGTCCTCTGCGGTGGTGATGCGTATCGCTGGTCTGCCGTCCGAGCGCCTGACGAAGATGTTGCCATTGCGTGTCCAGCAGTACCGAAAGTTGTATGTCTTGGAGCGGAGCCGGGCGTCACGAAATAAATGCCGATTTTGTTTTGTCAGCCGTTCATTAAAATAGATGTTGCCAGGTGCTCCGTCAATTACATCTTTCGCAGGGATATTGCGCCTTGTACGGGCAGCTTTAAGTACAGCGTCGCGTTTGCGATGGGTAACTAACCGTAGAACAACTGGTCGAACGCGGTGTTTGTCGTTGCCTTTATTTTGTCTTGGCCCAGCCCGGAAAATGTCATCGATGTCCTCTTCTTTCAAATCGACACCGATTTTATTACATGCCGTCATCACTATGTGGCCTAGGTTCTCATCGTTACTTTCGGGTACGCCAATAATCTCCAGATCATTTTTGATGCTTTCCTGTTCCAGCATTGCATTAGTTTGATACAGGTTGAGAACGGTGTTCCGGAGCTCAAGCATGTCCACTTTCATCTTGTTGATCCTAGCCGACTCATCTGCTAGTTTATTAGTGGTAGCGGTCAACAGTGATTCAATGTTGTGCATTGAATTTTTTAGGTCTTGGTTCGAGTTCTTGAGGTCTCTGACTTCACTCCGTAATTGCCGAATTTCCTGAACTAGCAATGAAATCTGCTGTATCGGATCTGCATTTGAATTTGGATCCTGGTGTAGATCACTGGATTTGGGGTTCGTACGGTTTCCTCTTGTAACATTAATATTTTTCGTAAAGGTATCATTCAATTGGCTAGCGGCGGCGGCCGAACGCAATGGAGTATGGTCTCCTTTTGGTTTCTTTGCAGTACATTGGGCGCACAACCATTCAGCCTTGAAATAGTCAGTTAACTGGTTAAATTCCTCTTGAGTCTTATTAACGCACATCAAACAGAATAATAAACCACATTTGGTGTTGGCGCATTCCATAAAGTTTAAATCTTGAATTTTGCCGTTGCAACCTCCACAATTAGTCATGTTTGCAATTCGTAGAACTCACTGTTAGTATAGATGCTTGTAGCACGTAGCAGGGTCGTAGCTCGTAGCAAGTCTGGCCTGTCCGTAGCGCTTGATGATGTGATGAGCGGTCTCTTTCGCACGATCCCCGAGGGGAGACACCTTATGTCCTCGAGCACTATGCGCAAGCAGGAGCGTCCGATGTAGGCACCGAGGTCACGCGTAGACGCAACAAAAAGTGAAAGGTGCGCGCTATGACCAGCGCACGAGACACCGATATCCGAGCAATTTCCCGTAAGCGAGAGATCAAGTTGAGTGGTTATGGGGAGCAAACAATCAGAGGCACGTCCGAACACTTAAGCGGTAACCCGCACACTCTCAGTACTAGCGACGATTTTGAACTGAAATCTCAGGGGAACTCAAGGTAATTTAATTATGAAGATGGTTGTCACGAATGTCATATTTCTTGGATTAATATTGGCTCAGAATCATATGACGTTCTTGTATTATATTTTTCTGTTCTGTTTTGATATTCTTATGCTTATACCTACCTACTTTGAGATTTTTGACAGTTGCAACTCTGGCTAAGTACCAAGTGACAGTTGCGAAAATCCTAAATAGGGTCGAGTGAACCTTCTGTAAACTTTCTATTTTGTGCCCTAGAGTCATGCCGGTCCTTCTCTCAAAAAATTCATAAACAATTTTTTGACCTCATCGATTAAACGTAACCCAAGGGCTGCCAACCTTTTTTGTAAATCGAAGGGGGGCATGCAACGAGGGCCATGCTACCAAGACCAACCTCTTGGGAATCAGCGCCGCTGCGAAAGTTTGGATTAAGTTCTTAATTTTTATTAAGTTTAGGTTAAAGTTAAGGCTAACTTATTTTCGACTGCCTATCCTACAGCGGATTTAGGCATGACGTGTTTAAGTAAGTATGTGACACACACTTGCCATAATGTTTAAAACCATTTTATTATATTCTGCGTCTAACTATTATGGTACCTATCTTGGTATAACTTTCCGTAACAGGGACTCAAATTCCAACTCTTTTTCCCGAAACAAAAAAAAATGTAGGTAGGTACAGACATCGCAAAACGGAACCGATGTGGCGTAACGGCTTGTACATGAGGAAACTTGATTACTGGAAGATTAGCTTTGCCTGTGAAGACGTGGTGAAGACAGATGTGGATTCAGAATTAAAAAAACAAATTCTCAATATTTCTCGTACTTAGGCATAACTTACTTATACATAGGTACATCTATCTAATTTTGATTGAACAAAAGATGTCCTCATCGGGCTGCGTCAAACAAATCCCATATCAGCCATCAGTCGTCCATCAACCAACTTATTGTGTTTGCGTAATTTTGAAATAGGAAGGTATTCAAAGATTTTTCGGGCGAGTTGTTTTCACCTTAAAATTCACCTACCTACTGAACTATACCTACTATCCACGCCTTAGAGGTATTTGACTGGCGTTATTTCCACATGAGTTTAGCAGTTTTCTCTTTTACATTGGCAAATCAAAATCGGCATACGTAGCAGTGGCGAAGGGTTACATTCGAGCGTGGGTAAACCGAAGCCAATAAATGCACTAAATGAAGGTAGATTGATGTAAGATTATGTTTCTTATATTTTTTCCGAAAGGGAAACCGATGGGAATATGCATGTATGGATCCTTCGCCACTGATACGTAGGTAGGTGAAGGAAAACCGTCCCTGCGCTGCGAGATGCAATGAACCGTGCACGCGTTGCTGATGTGTCTTTGAACACGACCGATATCCTTACTGACGTCTGACTGGATTTTTCCAACACGTACAGATGATACGCAAGATATTGCGTTGGTAGGTATGTCGAAGTCAATATGTAAGATTCTGGCGCTTACATAATGACCCGTTCGTATACAGACGAAAAGCAGTATACAAATTGTCGGCACGACATCCGGCAATATGACTTTGAAATGAACGTTGCTTAAACGTCAACGTGGTGATCATATTAGGGTGACCATGATTAAGAAAAAAACAACGATATTTATTCATTTACATAATATTTACTTGAGTATCTTCGACGGTCACATTTAGACTGTTTGATAGATATATTTACAATCATAGCTCGTTAAAGTGCTATGATTGTAAATATCTATGTAAGTTAAACCTTACTTTTTTACATCATGATTTAAGTTGTGTTGATGAGTGATCTGATATTTTTGCTAAATAAAAGTTTTTGAGGAAAACAGGGCTGTGTGAGAATAATGCATCACCATCATCATATCAGCCATAGGACTTATACTGCTGAACATAGGCCTCCCTAAATATTTCCACTCTGTCCGATTAGAAACGGCCTGCATCCAGCATTTCCCCGCGGACTTGACCAGATCGTCTGTCCATCTCGCGGTGGGCCATTCTACGCTGCGCCTCCCGGTACGTGATCTCCACTCGAGAATTCCCCTGCTCCACCGTTTATCAGTCCTTCGATCAATGTGGCCCTGCTCTTTGCCGCTTCAGCTTATTAACTCGAATAATTAACCTGTCCTTAACCGTTGATTTAAATTTGAAGATATGATTGGTTTAGTGACGACGCACTTCTTAGCGATTTTCATTTTCAATTCGCATAAAGGACAAAGCGACACAAACAAGTCTATCGCTTTTCTTATAATCATAAATCGATCCTTCAATTGATACAATAGATACAAAAAAAACCTGTCCACCGAAGTAGTCCTCCAAAGTGCGTACTGTCAGACTACAATAATTGTACTTTTTTGTAAATAAGTAATCCTGCACAGCAATGTTCATTACGACGTAGCGAGAGCACCAGTACCTAATACTCGTCCCTGGTCCGCCGAATATCCGTGGCCATGGACGTCCTACCACTTTTTAAGTGTTAAGTAACCTCGAAAAATTTCTGGTTCATCCACGGGGTTCTAACCAATCCCTTACGAGTTCCATAATACTTTTTAAAAGTTCTGAACTAAACTTCTCCTTAATCTCTTATTGTCACTAGTAACATAGTAATTTTATTTACAAGATTTCCATTTACACCTCCTGCACTGTTACTACTTTACTGTACGCCATATTTATTGTTTGCGATTACAGCACCACCGTGGCGGAATTCAGTACTAGTTCGTACATATTGCCGGGCATTATGCCATACGGCAAAAGGTCGTTTTTTTGGCGGTACACATAATATCGACGGTATACATACGTCAGATGGAAATATGCAAACGGCTTTTCGTTTGTAAACACATGAGCTATTATGTAGAAGGCAGATTTTGACATATTGACTTCGACAGGTATATGCGCTCGACTTGAATCATGATATTTACCTGTGATATCTCTTGTCAGCGGAAACCAACTTAGTAGGTATCTAAAATTAACTAAGTAGTAAAATTTACGATATTATGAATTGTTTTAATTCGTTTTGTGAGGCAAGATTTTTTTAAAATCAAAAATGGTAATTCTTCTTTGGAAAACTATTAATCTACGAAACCTTGGACAGGAATATAAAAAAAAATTATGAAGTATCTTATATTTTTAAATTTAACATCTTTTTCCATCCAAATATCCAAAAGATTTTATATTAAGGAGGAATCTTTTATTTTTAAATAAAACATCTTTTTCCTATGTGTCATACCTAAGCTAGATACACGATTATGTTTTATGTAATTATTTGACACTCATACTTGAAACGTATACGTATGAAATTAGCATTTTCTTTATCCTAGGGATTTGACGTGTGATTTCATAATGTATGGTGGATTGGTGGATTGGAAACTCTGAGTAACGGTACTTTTTTCAAAAGTGCATCGATGGACAACGTAAATGTAGGTATCCAATAATAATAGAGTATAGCATCAAGCTACGAAGCGAATTTTCAGCTTCTAGTAGATGGGTAGGTAAAGGATCACAAAAAACGTATTGGGTGCTTTTATTAACACCACATGAGCCTTATTTCTATCGCTTCGTGTTGGTCATGTATTACTTTAGACTGAATTGAAAAGTAGTCAGTAGGTAGATACAAACACGCAAAGGTCGAATCATAACTGAAAATAGGGCAGAGTTATTCATTCATTGGAATAATTTGGTAGGTAGCTACCAAACGCGTTATTTCGTTGTTATTATTATGTAGATATCTATACTTACTATTTGCAACTCTATAATAGGTATACTATAAAAAACTGGCTAGAAGTCGACTGTTATACGTAATCTACATGATTCATCCTCAGTGAAACGACGGCGGACATGCTGGTGATAAGTACCTCACAACTTTCCCCAAGGAACATAGATCGATAGGTATAATATTATGAACAAAAAAAAAAACTTTCCCGCACAGTTTGACTCGCCCTACCGGTACATTAAAGGGTTAGTTGATTTTTCGACCTCTGTTTATTAAGGAAATTTGGTTAGTTCACCTTCGATGTTCTAAGCTAATGGGTCGAGTACCGAATGGGACGGGTTGCGAAAATGGGACTAGAAGCGAATGAGACAGGTTACGAATATGGGACGATTTGCGAATATTTACCTATCTATCGTAGAAGACGAAACCATCGCTCATAACACCAATTTCAATTATAAAGCTTATTAGAAGTACCCTTTGACTGAAATTATTATCATTATTAACGGGTTTTTATTAACTGTTTCTTTGACTGAATACAAGTAGAAAGAAAAAGCTATAAAGAAAGAAAACCGATGAATTAATTTCTGTCGAGTTGAACTTTTTTGTCACCGGCCCAGTGTATTTCTTTGAAATTACTTTCCGGGAGAGAATATTAAACGTGTTTATAAATTTTTGATCCGCTCATTTGAATGATGGCCAGCTTGAGGGAGCTTTTATGAGCTTTTTATTAGAAAATTATGGCAGTTTAATACCCTGGTGTACAAGTGTGAGAAAATACACTCTTCTCTACCTATCAAATTAATACGTAACGGTACCTTAAATAGAGAGTTTACAGAAGGTTCACTCGACCCTATTCAGGATTTTTGCGATTGTCATTTGTTACATAGCCAGGGTTGCTACTGTCAACAACTCAAAGTACCTATACTTTAGAATTAAAAAAAATGTGATACAGTTTGACTTTTTAAAGAGCTCAGTGTTCTCGGGAGCGTTGGCAGGTCCTTTCCACCCTGTACGATTAAGATAGGTAACAAACTTCTGTAGACAGCTTACACCAAAATTTGCCATTTCTATGTTCTCCGACCTTCAATGTTTGTTTTAATTTAGTTGGGCACCACAATTGCTGTCAATTCAACACTAAAATGCACTAAAAACAATTCTCATCTGCGGCTCCCATAAAATGTACTCGAATAGTTCAGCAGAAGTAAAATTTAACCGTTTCGGTTCATCCCGCGACCCCTAAAGAGGCCCGGAGGAGTGCTAAGAGCGAAGATAGTTGTGGAACTTAACCTAACTCCAGCATTTTATTGTACCTTGGTACTTTTTATTGAAAGTCATGAATAAAATTAAAATAAAGTTGTTGGTTTATTTTGCAGGTTAATTTACTTTGAAAGGACTGTAGCATGGACTATTAAGTAAGTAGAGAACTGACAATCGTCTATCTAAGCTACTAAATTGCGTATACTTACCATATATTTTTTTTAAGTAGATGTCATTATCATATTCGTATGTTCAGTGTCATAATATAAATATTTATTCTCCTAATCAGCATTTAAGCTGATGCGATGAGTGTCGAGGTATCAAAGACGAATGTTCCAGGTTGTTTCCTTCAATTAAATAAATAATAATAATAAATATCCCTGGACGAGACACACAGCGCCATCTAGCCCCAAACTAAGCAAAGCTTGTACTATGGGAACTAGACAACTGATATAATACTTATATACTTTTTTTTTTGTAAATAAATACATAGTATACATAGAAAACACCCAGACTTAACACAAATATTTGAAAATTGACTTCAAAAATATTTGTGTCCAGTGGGAATCGAACCCACGACCCTCGGCGTAGAAGGCAGGTGTACTATCCACTACGCCATCGGGACAGTCATTCACAATTCGGTGGAATTACTTATAAAAACGATACTACAAACTCGTAATAACTTCCTACGTAGCTTCACCTATGCAAAACTGAAAGCTACAGAGAATACTCATCATAAAATCGTTAGTTTTCCAAATTAACTCTGCAACACTAGTATTTGTATACCTAGACTTCGCTCTGGTGCCTGAATAAATTAACGTCGAGATAAAGTTATTGCACTTTTCATCCGACAGGGCCTGGCATACATTGCTGGATCACTTGAGTTTATTATAATACCACCTTGAGAATTACCAGCAACGTATACCGAACTCTACCGTTGGTAAAGTGGAATGGATAGCGTAATAGCAGTTTTAGGCTGCAGACACTAAAGAGCATTACGTGCCAATACGGCTACTTCTTATCAAACGCAAGAGTCCCGCGCAGAACTGCTGTGCTGCCGTTTTCCCGTGGGAACAAGGCGCTTTCTAATGGTAAGACGTAGCTTTCGGTTATCATGGGTATGTATGGGAAACAGAGCATTCTAAACTTATTCTAACAGAGAAAGAACTTTTTAAATTGGTTTGGAGGTTTGGAGATTACATTCCTGTACCTATAATAATAATGGTGATACGTTCATTTTGGTACCACTGTACTACAGCTGGGATAAACGAGTTTTTGAGTTGAGACTGCGGATCGGAAAACTTAGTGCAGCCTAATAAAATCTTTTACAGCCGGTGCTGAATTCAGCTACAGGTGGTTTAATGTAGGTCCTGCAAGAAAAAATAATAAGTATAATGTATACCTAGGTTAAAGAAAATAAAATAAAACACAGGTAAAAAGCCACATTGTGGACAGCGAAAACGGTTTTTAGGGTTTCTTAGTGTACTACTAGGTATTATTTCGTCATGCATGTCTGTCTGTATGACCCGCCCTGAACATAAGACAAGAAACACATATAACGTCCGTTTGTGCGTTATTTTTGCGCAGCGCTATTCGCTGCGTTTGAAACACACGATTTTCCAACTTATTTTCATACAAATACTGTTTATATCAAACGGTTTGACAGACGCATCCGCTAGCGCTGCGCATCTACATCTGTCGAACAGTTTGGGCGTAGGATTAAGGTCAACATTCGCATTATTCTATCGCTTGCGTTATGCAGCGCAAAAAAAACGCACAAACGTTATGTTACGAGTGTTTCTCGTCTAACGTCTTCTTCCCTTGCGTCATCCAAGCAAGAGTTACATCACAGTCTGTTGAGCAGTTTTTGTCGCTCCGATATTGAAATTCTTCTTGTTCAAGTTATAATAGTCAGTTTTA
Source organism: Phthorimaea operculella (assembly GCA_024500475.1). Lineage (NCBI taxonomy): Eukaryota > Metazoa > Arthropoda > Insecta > Lepidoptera > Gelechiidae > Phthorimaea > Phthorimaea operculella. Next base: position 2,698,618 of record JANFCV010000002.1, on the reverse strand, counting down.
AATAAAACATCTTTTTCCTATGTGTCATACCTAAGCTAGATACACGATTATGTTTTATGTAATTATTTGACACTCATACTTGAAACGTATACGTATGAAATTAGCATTTTCTTTATCCTAGGGATTTGACGTGTGATTTCATAATGTATGGTGGATTGGTGGATTGGAAACTCTGAGTAACGGTACTTTTTTCAAAAGTGCATCGATGGACAACGTAAATGTAGGTATCCAATAATAATAGAGTATAGCATCAAGCTACGAAGCGAATTTTCAGCTTCTAGTAGATGGGTAGGTAAAGGATCACAAAAAACGTATTGGGTGCTTTTATTAACACCACATGAGCCTTATTTCTATCGCTTCGTGTTGGTCATGTATTACTTTAGACTGAATTGAAAAGTAGTCAGTAGGTAGATACAAACACGCAAAGGTCGAATCATAACTGAAAATAGGGCAGAGTTATTCATTCATTGGAATAATTTGGTAGGTAGCTACCAAACGCGTTATTTCGTTGTTATTATTATGTAGATATCTATACTTACTATTTGCAACTCTATAATAGGTATACTATAAAAAACTGGCTAGAAGTCGACTGTTATACGTAATCTACATGATTCATCCTCAGTGAAACGACGGCGGACATGCTGGTGATAAGTACCTCACAACTTTCCCCAAGGAACATAGATCGATAGGTATAATATTATGAACAAAAAAAAACTTTCCCGCACAGTTTGACTCGCCCTACCGGTACATTAAAGGGTTAGTTGATTTTTCGACCTCTGTTTATTAAGGAAATTTGGTTAGTTCACCTTCGATGTTCTAAGCTAATGGGTCGAGTACCGAATGGGACGGGTTGCGAAAATGGGACTAGAAGCGAATGAGACAGGTTACGAATATGGGACGATTTGCGAATATTTACCTATCTATCGTAGAAGACGAAACCATCGCTCATAACACCAATTTCAATTATAAAGCTTATTAGAAGTACCCTTTGACTGAAATTATTATCATTATTAACGGGTTTTTATTAACTGTTTCTTTGACTGAATACAAGTAGAAAGAAAAAGCTATAAAGAAAGAAAACCGATGAATTAATTTCTGTCGAGTTGAACTTTTTGTCACCGGCCCAGTGTATTTCTTTGAAATTACTTTCCGGGAGAGAATATTAAACGTGTTTATAAATTTTTGATCCGCTCATTTGAATGATGGCCAGCTTGAGGGAGCTTTTATGAGCTTTTTATTAGAAAATTATGGCAGTTTAATACCCTGGTGTACAAGTGTGAGAAAATACACTCTTCTCTACCTATCAAATTAATACGTAACGGTACCTTAAATAGAGAGTTTACAGAAGGTTCACTCGACCCTATTCAGGATTTTTGCGATTGTCATTTGTTACATAGCCAGGGTTGCTACTGTCAACAACTCAAAGTACCTATACTTTAGAATTAAAAAAAATGTGATACAGTTTGACTTTTAAAGAGCTCAGTGTTCTCGGGAGCGTTGGCAGGTCCTTTCCACCCTGTACGATTAAGATAGGTAACAAACTTCTGTAGACAGCTTACACCAAAATTTGCCATTTCTATGTTCTCCGACCTTCAATGTTTGTTTTAATTTAGTTGGGCACCACAATTGCTGTCAATTCAACACTAAAATGCACTAAAAACAATTCTCATCTGCGGCTCCCATAAAATGTACTCGAATAGTTCAGCAGAAGTAAAATTTAACCGTTTCGGTTCATCCCGCGACCCCTAAAGAGGCCCGGAGGAGTGCTAAGAGCGAAGATAGTTGTGGAACTTAACCTAACTCCAGCATTTTATTGTACCTTGGTACTTTTTATTGAAAGTCATGAATAAAATTAAAATAAAGTTGTTGGTTTATTTTGCAGGTTAATTTACTTTGAAAGGACTGTAGCATGGACTATTAAGTAAGTAGAGAACTGACAATCGTCTATCTAAGCTACTAAATTGCGTATACTTACCATATATTTTTTTTAAGTAGATGTCATTATCATATTCGTATGTTCAGTGTCATAATATAAATATTTATTCTCCTAATCAGCATTTAAGCTGATGCGATGAGTGTCGAGGTATCAAAGACGAATGTTCCAGGTTGTTTCCTTCAATTAAATAAATAATAATAATAAATATCCCTGGACGAGACACACAGCGCCATCTAGCCCCAAACTAAGCAAAGCTTGTACTATGGGAACTAGACAACTGATATAATACTTATATACTTTTTTTTTTGTAAATAAATACATAGTATACATAGAAAACACCCAGACTTAACACAAATATTTGAAAATTGACTTCAAAAATATTTGTGTCCAGTGGGAATCGAACCCACGACCCTCGGCGTAGAAGGCAGGTGTACTATCCACTACGCCATCGGGACAGTCATTCACAATTCGGTGGAATTACTTATAAAAACGATACTACAAACTCGTAATAACTTCCTACGTAGCTTCACCTATGCAAAACTGAAAGCTACAGAGAATACTCATCATAAAATCGTTAGTTTTCCAAATTAACTCTGCAACACTAGTATTTGTATACCTAGACTTCGCTCTGGTGCCTGAATAAATTAACGTCGAGATAAAGTTATTGCACTTTTCATCCGACAGGGCCTGGCATACATTGCTGGATCACTTGAGTTTATTATAATACCACCTTGAGAATTACCAGCAACGTATACCGAACTCTACCGTTGGTAAAGTGGAATGGATAGCGTAATAGCAGTTTTAGGCTGCAGACACTAAAGAGCATTACGTGCCAATACGGCTACTTCTTATCAAACGCAAGAGTCCCGCGCAGAACTGCTGTGCTGCCGTTTTCCCGGGAACAAGGCGCTTTCTAATGGTAAGACGTAGCTTTCGGTTATCATGGGTATGTATGGGAAACAGAGCATTCTAAACTTATTCTAACAGAGAAAGAACTTTTTAAATTGGTTTGGAGGTTTGGAGATTACATTCCTGTACCTATAATAATAATGGTGATACGTTCATTTTGGTACCACTGTACTACAGCTGGGATAAACGAGTTTTTGAGTTGAGACTGCGGATCGGAAAACTTAGTGCAGCCTAATAAAATCTTTTACAGCCGGTGCTGAATTCAGCTACAGGTGGTTTAATGTAGGTCCTGCAAGAAAAAATAATAAGTATAATGTATACCTAGGTTAAAGAAAATAAAATAAAACACAGGTAAAAAGCCACATTGTGGACAGCGAAAACGGTTTTTAGGGTTTCTTAGTGTACTACTAGGTATTATTTCGTCATGCATGTCTGTCTGTATGACCCGCCCTGAACATAAGACAAGAAACACATATAACGTCCGTTTGTGCGTTATTTTTGCGCAGCGCTATTCGCTGCGTTTGAAACACACGATTTTCCAACTTATTTTCATACAAATACTGTTTATATCAAACGGTTTGACAGACGCATCCGCTAGCGCTGCGCATCTACATCTGTCGAACAGTTTGGGCGTAGGATTAAGGTCAACATTCGCATTATTCTATCGCTTGCGTTATGCAGCGCAAAAAAAACGCACAAACGTTATGTTACGAGTGTTTCTCGTCTAACGTCTTCTTCCCTTGCGTCATCCAAGCAAGAGTTACATCACAGTCTGTTGAGCAGTTTTTGTCGCTCCGATATTGAAATTCTTCTTGTTCAAGTTATAATAGTCAGATTTGCCGTGTGATGCCGGCTTAGAATAGCTTCACCCCATTTCTTTCCTGTGGGTGTGTACAACCTGTCAATATAGCGAAACACAACAATAGCTAAAACGGCCCTGAAATATTGATTAGACGTGGCGATTACGACCGTATTTTTACGGCCATTGACGCTCTGCCTTCCCCACAAGGAATAAAGGCGTTACGCAGCACAAAAGTAACGCACGAACGTCGTGTGAGAAACGTGATAAACTAACGCCATGTACATTCTTCCCTTGCGTCATCCAAGCAAGAGTTACATCACAATCTGTTGAGCAGTTTTTGTCGCTCCGATATTGAAATTTTTCGCGTTCTGATGTGCAAGAATATAATAGTGAGAATTTTAATTTCCTGTAAGCTGACTGAAAAAGAAATACAAATGCGAATGAAATCAAAAAGCTTATCGTTGTTTTGTAACTACGATATTTTGTGCTTTCAGTTTGTTCGAAATAAAATACCTACTATTGGCACCCACTAACTAGCATCACAAATTAGGTAAACAGCGTGGGAGCTAGCATGTCAACATACACACCGATACTGGTTTTTCTTAGTATTTGAATGAAAAACTGGTATAAGTTGGTCCATTAAATGGGTAGGTTAATGTGTAGGCTATTTCCAAACTTTACTTATGATGCTTACTATTCACGAGTTTAAAAAATTATTCATATATCACGCCTATATCCCTTGCGGGGGCCGAGCATAAATGGCTGTACAAAACGGCCATTCACACCACGTCTGACAAAAGTTTGGGAGGCATTCCAAAGACTGTGTATTACCATAGTGACAGGTTATCAGCCTGTTCCCCATATTATCTTTCCCGTGGGTTTCGTAAGAAGAGAATAAGATCCTTTAGTATCCCTTAGTGTGGGGTGATGCTACTCTAAGCCGGCATCACACGGCAAGTAGAAAATAATTTACCTGGATAATGCTCCTTGAATCTTTCTTACCTGGTTTACAATGCCTCAAGGCGTTTCTAATCTAATGTTTCTCGTCCGTCCATAACAGCCACAACAGTACACTGCTGGACATGGGCCTCCCCCGCCGGAGGGTATTGCCATAGGTACTCACCACGCTTGGCAGGCGGATTGGCGAGTGCAGTGTAAGATGTTTAATTTACAGGAAACGCTGCTGCCCATTCGCTGGATAATTATCCCTTTAGCGCTTTTTATGACACCCACAAGTAGAATAAGGGTGATGCTATTCTAAACCAGCATCACACGGCACCATAAAGCCCCTTGCATCTTTCTTACCTGGTTTACAATGCCTCAAGGCGTTTCTAATCTAATGTCTCTCACCCGTCAGCCTGCCATAATGCTGTAACTTTAATCTCGTGTAAAGCGCGCTTGTGGCAGGGTGTAACTCAAAACTTTGATAAAACGGGGTGGCGGTGCGACGTTTTCTTGTACCATCACTTAGTGTGTAGATTGTAGACACAGTACGAACGAAATTACGCGACCGAAATTCGATGATGGAATGGAACGATGGAATTTTCCGTAATGCAAATATCATTACTGGCATCAATGAGCCAAAATCCGTCGCGTAATTTCGGTCATAGTGTGTCGAGACACTTAGACGGGAATCACAAGTTGCGTTTGTGTCAAATGGTTTGACAGATGAATTCTTTGACGCAGTTGTGCGCTCAAACAGTTTGACGTAAACCATATTCATGTAAAAATAAGGTATTAATTTTAATTTCCTAAGTCCTTACGCATGCGTTACGAAGTGCTAAAATTGCGCAGCAAAGGACGTAACGTGTAATCTCCGCCTAAGATACTAGACACCCCATCAACATGTAGGTACTCTCAAGGTACTCTACTATAAGTATAGCAGAAGAAGCAAACCCAAGATAAAGTTAACAATTTGTAAGACACAACCCAAGAAATATTCAACAGTTGAAAATTAGTGGCATTTGGCTTCACATGTAATACGCAAAGTAACTATTTTAGCACGATCTAAAAATTAGTTCTAATAATTTTCGATGGAATACGTTGCAAATGGCCTTCCCGTCACAGTGAAGACGTGAGACATAAGCTGGCGTATGTCAAACACGTAATCATCGAAGACTTGAGATGTAAGGCATCGCGACGCTTGAAACCGTTTCCATATAAAATGTATGTAACAAAAGAAACAAAGCAACACACATGAGCCGCTCGTTCCATCAATAACGGCTGACGATCGCTTGTCTGACAGATGTCATGTTGTGCGTCGCGTCGCGCGTCTGTTCTGTGGAGATTGCCCTTTACTGTTCTACCACGATCCAAAATTAGTTCTAATGATTTCCGTTGGAATTAGAAAATGGCCTCCATGTATTTACTTCCTGTCACCTTGTATTTGATTTCTCTCGTAGCGTCACCGTAGCAGTGCCTACGTGCCCGCGCGTGTCGTAGCCCGTAGCAGTGTCTACGACAACGTGTTATGACGTGACGTTATCTCCGCCTTCAACCCCCAACGTTGTGCTACGTTAACTTCGTTATGTAGACGAGCATGATGTTTTGTAGACGTAGAGTAACGACGTATACATATTTTCCAAGTGCCTCATAATATTATTATAATTATTCTGAGCTTCCACCAAATAGTTGCCTGGTAAAATGATTACCGTAGCAATAAGGCTACCTTGTTCTAATTTTCAATATAAATAAGTTATCTTTTTCTCAATTCAAACTGTCCGTAAATAGCTTTGATCTGTATAAACTGTAGTGCAACAACCTTTCTGTATTTTCTTCAAACTCAATTTCTCTTTCTAGCTAAAAGTTGCAGCTCAACTTCAGATTTTCTTATCGCTTACATTTTGGGTTCACTGACCCCGCTTTTCGTATGCACTTGTCTGAACTTCATGATTTGTGAAATTGAATTTTCTACACAACTTTCATGAGGTAAAATGTATTTTTCTTTACCTGTTTAGAATTTTTATTCGAATAGTTTACAGTTTTTTCTAGAAATGTCTGCCAAAAAAGAGATACCTACACTGTCATAAAAACGCAAAACGTTAAAAAGATTCATCCCTCGGTCGCCTCTTACGACCGCCACGGAAGAGAGGTGGTGGTGCTGTTCTACTCTGCCGGCACCACACGGCCACGAACACAAAATGGCTCACTTACACACTTATTCTTAAAAAGCAATTAAAAATCAATATACCGTGTTTAGTCCGTAAAACCACAATTTAACTTTTATTTAGCAAAATTGTATACAGTAATTGGATAGGCCCCACCGGCCATCGCAACAGTGCCTTCGCTTTAATTAGTGAAGCGGGCCTCAGCCACACTTAGCCAAGATTTCGCCCATTTTGGCCCACTAATTAAACTATGTTCTAATTACAGTTTCGCTGATAAACTGTTTTTATGGGCACTTGTGTGTGTATGCCCAGCCTTAATGCGCTAAGAAGTTTGTAATGTGAGCGTATGTTTGTTACATGGGTCGTTGTGTGGTCGTCGTTGTGCAATGAAAACTAAGTACTTGGTGCTAGGACCGCTTCAAAATGTGTACAATGAGTGAAAATGAAATTACTTGACGTTGGCCACAATTTACGGCAGATCTAACATGTTCTATTGACTTGTTGTATGACTTATAGTATAAAACGACCGTAAATATTAAGACATTTTGAACGGTGTTTCTAAGGGAAAGGTGTTCAGTTTCATGGACTAGTTTACCACTGAAAATATTTACAGTTGAGTGTTCAAAAGTCAAAGAAATTGTCATTGTCAGAGATGTAAAATACCAAAAGAAACAACACCAAAAACTGTTTAAAAACATCAACCGGCCTAAGTAGACCGTAGCGCGTATTGGAGAACGACAACTCCACACTTAAACCCGGAACGTGGTCTCCGGCTGGCGCGAATGACAGATATTTTTCATTCGACAGACTCCTTCGACCCATCGTTCCTGTGGTGTCAGCCAAAAAGACCTAGAGGGTAGTGGCACAGGTTCTGGACAGCCCTGCGTTTTCTATAATTTGCGCCCCAGGCAAAGCAGTGTCTAGGGAGAAAAAAAATCATCCAAGAAAAATTGTACCTCAGACACGGATTTAATATTCTGTCATAGACGTACGAGTTAAATAATGGTACAATGAGCCATTTTAAACACACACATAGTTAAGTCCTAGGTTAAATCGCAAAACTGAACGAACTAATATCAAAGATATTTCGCGTGAGTTGTACCTATTTCGTAAAATTGTGGCTGATTTTTAAGTATCTCCAACCTAAGATACGTCGGCAGGTAAGTAACCTTGCTTACTTTTTTCCGGTGGCATAAATCTCTGAACAAACTTAGAACAATCAGAGCTATACGGCCATTTTACTCAAGAAAACATGAAGAAATCTACTTACTGTCTGGACCTTATCTTTCTTCTGGCAGATTTGATTTTGTAAGGATTGCTAGTCGCAGCATGAGCTGAATAAGATATTGGTTTCAGTCGCTGTCTTACCACAGTAGATGTGAGAGCAGTAAGACAGCTGTGCAGATAGATAGATAGATAGATAGATAAAAAGTTTATTTCTTTGCCACAGTCACACATACATAAACTCTTAAATCAAGATCTAAATTACAATTCATGTAGTAACAATAGATCAAAATGGTTGTAGCTTTTTTAGCTTTACATGTCACACATGTTTCTGTGTATACCTACTCATATTTGCGCAGATTTATGGGGTGAATTTCACACTACCACATGGTTCCGGTGTTTTCCATAATTGCGTCCCAGGCAAAGCAGTGTCTGTGGAGAGCGTGCAAAAAGCCATGCCGCTCCCGTATCGGCTTATACAGCCATGAAAAATCTTGCCTCAGACACTGATTAAATCGTCTGTCACAGACGTATGAGGCCAATGATGATGATGACATGGTTCCGGTGTACAGACGAAAAGTACCTAATTACTAAAAATATGTCATACAATAAAATAGGAGATTCCATGACAAAGGTTGTCGCATTAAAAATTGTGGCTGCCACAATTGTCATGTCATGTTATCAATCATCCATCATGTACATAGAGGCTACCACAGTATCATCCGGCAACTAAATGCGTCGCAAAATAAACCGGATGCACCTAGTCTAAGCTCCCATTGACAAAGTCTTACCTCATAAGTCTACCGATTGAAAGTATGCTATAACGATAGATCATGTTTAGGAGGTCATAACATTGTATGGGTGGCCATCCGAAATCCTGGCAGGTTCATTTTTATCCGACTTAAAAAACTTATTTTATTTCCAAAATTTACATCACACAGCTTTACCGTTCGAAACGTATACCCTTCTAAAAAGACACCTTTGGCGATGAGAACCCGCTTAGGTTGCCAGCTCCAACATTGGCAGTTTCCATGGTCAGCCACATTTTACAGGCTAAAAAATGAACTCGCTTATCTCATCTGGCTACCCATTGAAATTAATATAGGTCGATAGCCCCAGGGATGTCATTGATGATTATATAAGGTTGCCTGTTATCAGCCTGGCAGTATCCTTGAAAATCTCATTTAAAAATGTTGAGGCGGCTTATCAGAGATACCGTTGTTATGATAACAGGCAACCCTATATATTCATCAATGGCATTCCTAGGGCTATCGATCGGTATTAATTTCATTTCGTAATAAGTGACTTTATTTTTTGGCATCTCAAATGTGGCTGACCACGGAAACTGCACGTGTTGGAGATGGCAACCCTAGGGTTCTCATCGCCAAAGGTGTCTCTTTAGACAGGTATACGTTTTGAATGGTAAAGCGATATGATGTAAATTTTTGAAATTAAATCAGTTTTTTAAGTCGGATAAAAAAAATACTGCCAGGATTTCGGATGGCCACCCATACAATGTTATGACCTCCTAAACATGATCTATCGTTATAGCATAATTTCAATCGGTAGACTTAGTAAGACTTTGTCAATGGGAGCTTAGTCTAACCACTAAGATTGCAGACGAGTATCGACGTGGCACATTAATTTAGCTGTCTATGTATAGAACTCAAACTGTTCTTTAATTTTACTGTGTCCTTGCAGTTGTTGGAGTGAAGTAATAGGATTATATCCGGGCTACAGAGTTGAAGGTTTGACGGGAAAAATTTGAATACAGAAATTGATATTACATTACATACTCGTAAAAAAACGTTAATAAGGCTTCGCGAACGTACGCTTAATGTGGTAAAATAGAAGAATGATGACATCGATTTCAATGAAAAAACAGTCCACTGCTGGACATAAGCTTCGCCTCCCCCTTCATGCTTAACAGGCAGATTTTTGAAGTATTGTGTTCACAAAGTAAAAATGGGGTAATCGTTTTCTAAGCATATTCTAGCAGAATCACAATACAAAAGCCTAGCTAATAAAAGGTTGGTCGTCCTAGGTATCAAGCGAAAGACTAGAGTGAAGAGGCGGACAACTGGCGGAAGGTCGTGTCGGTGGCCAAGACCCATTTTGAGTCCCTGAGCTATAGGAGTAATTAAGTAAGTAAGTAAGTAACTTTCTAAAAAGGAAACAATACCTACTAATAAAAAAACATTTCGTGTGGGAGTTAAGTGTGAACCCAAACGAAATAAATTGTATTGGATCTTTTAACGTAAAGATAAACTTACGTGCCCGTCACAAGAAGATATTCTTATATCCAATGCAGCTCAAGTGTACAATTTTATGTGCATATTGCGTTCGTATTGCCATAAAGATGTCTGGAATAAATCCTGCCACGGACACCGTTTTCCGGCTCGTTTCTACTTGACACTGGTTTATTGTTCACTGTGTCATCGGCGAACGTTTGTATACCCTGAGAGTATGTCTACGTTTGTAACTTTATCTAAGACATACATACATATATATTTAAACATACATACATATCACGCCTACATCCCTTGCAGGGTAGGCAGAGCGTAAACGGCGGATGTGAAACCACCACAAATTTTGAGAGTGATTCAGAAGATTCTGTATCGCCATAGTGACACCTAAAATTGCAATACACATCAACTCTCACATCACTCTTTAGTCTACGACACCCACGGCAAGGATATGGGGTTGGCACCGCACTTGTAAGACAGTGAAAATATACTAGTTTTGGAATGCTCAAAATAATAAAAAGCCAATGATCTGTTGCAAGTTCGACAAAAGTTACGACTGTGATTTTTTTGTAACAATATTTAGTTTTGGCACCTTGTTTTATAGGTCTCTATTGTACAGCGCAACCTTCCCAGAAGAGAAGTGATACGGAGACGTGAGACGTGCAACATCGCGACGCTTGAAAACGATTCCATGTAAAATTTATGAAAGAGATTAGGTAGACAAAGCTACACGTAAGACGCGCGTCGCATAGATGACAGCTAACGATTATTTGTCTGACAGATGCCATCAAACGCGTCACGTCAAACGTCTCCTCTGTGGAGCTTGCGCCTACGACATTTGCAATTTTTAGCAACATGGTCTTCCATCTCGTTCAGTTTTCACGATAATTGCGACGACGTCTATTATGAGGTGTTATAAAAAAAGTTGTCATAAAAATTCATGTAGGTAGATATATGTTACGCAGTCTTATGTGAAGTACCTTAGTAAAGCATAGGTATACATACAATTAAAAATAAAGCAATTTTCAAATTCATAATAAGTAGGTAATATACTAAAAACAATCAAATCGCTCCTACACAGGATGTTAGTAACGTAATAATGGGCGCATGGTAAATACCTACCACACAGTATTGGAACACCTCCATAATAAGAGGTACATCCGTGGAAACCCCTATCTACTCTCCATAATACCTAAATTTTCACAATAAATTCAGCTAGCCACACATGGCTTTTAAATAATTTCGCTTTAATCGTGCAGACAATTTTCCAAAGTGCTCTCTCTAGTTTGTTGCGCACTTAGGTCTCTCCGGGTTGCATTTGATTGGTTTTATTAAAGTAAAGAGCCATTTTATTGCTAGGAAATCGTTCTGATGGTGATATGGACGTTTATTTAAATTTGCTGCTATTCCACGTCCAAGAGAGACATCCGGAAAATGTGTGAAACGCGGGCGGAGAATTTCGACTGAAGTGAGAGTTATACAGGTTTAAAATACATAATTAATAAAGCAAAACTCCTAAGGTATATTTTAGAAAATTATCCCCGTTTTTTATTAAAATAAGTTTTAAATAAGTGAAGTGGTAATCATAATGATAATGCTGGCAACACTATGGTAAAATCTCAGTTTGGCACCGCTAAAAGAGCTCGTATCCGAGCCAGAAACACTTTAATTAAGGCTCCAGCAGACCAATGCTACGTCGCGTAGACGCAGACGCATGCAACGGTTGTAATGTATGGAGCTGTATTAAGTGGGCATATACGCGTCGTTTTCTGGACTTCTTATTTTAATTGCATTGCGTGCCGTATCCGGTATGCGGGAGCCTTAACGCAGACGGAGTGCAGCGCGGGTGCTTTCGTGCAGTAAATAATATAGAGATGACAGGGCCCCAAGTCTGCTAAATGAAAATCGTTTCACTTGGATGTCGATGGCTTGTCAGTTGTATGGTTTTGGTCATTTCGTAGTCTGCTAACAGTTTTTAATGGAAAATCACAGTGGCAATAGAATGACAGTTGTGTGTCGCTGGCATTACAATGGCTAAAAATTAGCAGACTTGGGGCCCAGGTGTTGCGTTGCGTGCGTACGTCTGTCATCTGACCATTCCATTACTGCACGCACGCACGCGTGCTACGTTCGGTCTGCGTTAGCTTTAAGGGCGTGCTCTGCGTCGCTGGGACTATCAATGCGAGGACCTGCACTGCTTGAAGTAAGGGCATGCGCTGCGTATACTTGCCGGTGTGGCAGGGTCTGCGCGCCTGCGTAGAAATACACGCTACGCGACCTGACGCGACACAAGGCGACGCGTCCTGTCTGCGGGAGCCTTTACTTTTTCTACCTACTCTACAAATGCAACCTCATTAAAAAAACTCTTTAGATGCAAAAAAATATCCCTCGGTTGTCAAGTAATATGTTTGACAATTGATTTGTTTACTTTGAGCTTTGATAATTATTTTACTTATTTTGTGCGATTTTTATAGTTTATTACATATTTTACCGTTACCTGCAGACCAGGGCATCGTCAATAATAATTACATCAGTAGGTTTTTAGTGATTTATTGTGCTTTTTATCGAATAACATGATTTCTTGTGTTTTTGCCTCTAAATCAGTACAATCCTGTATACAGAATGTGCGAATGAAGTCCTATTTGAATACAATTTAGGTATTAAATAATATTCGATGCATAGATAAGTGTAAAAATGTTCTAGGGCATTAAAATATACCTATTTATAAACAATGAAATACAATGTTTGTGTTTGTTTTGGTTTAATGACAGATATGAATGACAGTTTACTTTTTAACATTGATACTTCTGCCATAATTCATAAAGGTTTTATAGATACTATGCCGTCATCTAAGAAGGTTTGATATGATTTCGATGGCAATGCAACAAAAATGCATGTTCGTTTCATTTCATTTCATTTTTAGTACCACAATTTGTTTTTATTAAATATAAAAAAATGGAGGTTTTTTAAATAAAATTAAATATATGCTTAAGTAACATTTCAACTAAGCTTTAAAATGATATACTTTTTATATCAGACGAAATTGAAAAACCCCTTTAATATCACCTTTAAGTTTTTTTCCAATTCAATAAACGACGAATGATTATTCCCTCTTCTTTTCGTGTGGGACACTAAGTCGTCCAACGACTCAGAAAACCCTGGTGTCATAGATTTCCAACCGTCTAGCTTGCATGTTAGTGTAACTACAACCACCGTCTATCGACACGGTTAATCGTGCCCCCCGAAGTTCGGAACTATAGATTTTAACGAAAAATCAATGTCCTAAGAAGACAGTTTTGATAATGATAATAAAATATAAATAACATGATTTCGACGCAAGAGAACACTAATATTAATAACAAATGTAGACAAAAACTAGTCTGAAAAGTTATAGCTACTTACAAACTGTTTAAATTATTGAATTCTTTGAGGTGTTAAGTAGTTAGGTACTATTTCATTAATAAACTTTCTTAATTTTAGCTCTATAAATTATTTGTAACTCTACAGTGGGATTCACTTGTAATGACCAATGCTGCACTTTTTAGCGCAACAACGCAGCGAAGAAACTTGCGTTGAAACAACGCAGCGCAGGAACTTGCGTTGAAAAAAAGCAGTGCACGCCGGTTTTTGTATAGGGAATGACAGCCGATGTGGCGGTATGACTGCCTGCCACGCAGAAGTTTCCGGGTTCAATTCCCGGTGGGGTCACTCACAAAGTTCAGAACACCAAAACCATGTCAGAGGCCTGCTACTTGGAGTAGGCGGTTGAAAAACTCTGAGACCAGGGTTCATCGGGTCGTTGAATGACTCGGTGTCCCACACGAAGAGAGAGTATAGGGAATTCGATATGCATCTGACAGGTGCATGCGTTAGCGTCGCGCTAAACTAGCGCACCAACGGAGGTTACATGTGAGCCCCGTCCACAATCTTTGTTGTGTTGAGACCATCACTTCAGTCAGCCTGAGTGCTTTGCAGTGTTGTTCAGCTAGACAACTCTGAAGTTGGACTTGGGTGGAACTTTACAGGTGATAGTTGCCACTTCATGCAGTTTACAACGAAAATTCAAGTTGAAGTTTCTTTGCCCTTATTCAATAGAGAGATCGAGTTTATGTCAGTTATTTATTTCGGTGAAGCCAAATTGCAGCTGTTTTTTTGGGTGGCCGGAAAATATTGCGGTTCGTAATATTTACAATAGGTACAAGTGTCAAATTTTTAATCTATGCCCCAAGCTCCACAGAGAGGACATAGGACATGCCCTACGACGCTTGACGTTTGATATCGCGACGCTTTGGCGACGCTTTGACGACGCTTGAAACGGTTTCCATATAAAATGTATGAAAACGTATTGACAAAGGCACACACAAGCGTCGCCAAAGCGTCGCAACTATGACAGCTAGCGTCAAAAATTAAGAAGAATTTTTGAAAAACTTCCAAAATTTTCACCGCAGGCAGGATTTGAACCTGCGACCTTCGGCATCAGTACTGCCGACGCCCTAAACAACTGGGCTACCGCGGTTCTAATCGAGCCCGCGAAATTATGGAAGTATATCTTGTCCACTATCGCGTGGATGGACTCCATCTACCGATAGTTTTGCAACTAATCCCAGCGACTAATTCATTCTTTACAGATTGAATGTAGTCAAAGCGATGAAAACTCGCGATAAATTGAATACCAAATTTTAAACACTCTCGTGTTAGGTAAACAATTTTGAAAAACTTCCAAATTTTCACCGCAGGCAGGATTTGAACCTGCGACCTCCGGCATCAGTACTGCCGACGCCTAAACAACTGGGCTACCGCGGTTCTAATCGAGCCCGCGAAATTATGGAAGTATATCTTGTCCACTATCGCGTGGATGGACTCCATCTACCGGGATAGTTTTGCAACTAATTCCAATTTGGTATTCAATTTATCGCGGGTTTTCATCGCTTTGACTACATTCAATCTGTAAAGAATGAATTAGTCGCTGGGAATTAGTTCCCGAAAAGTTCGCAAAACTATCCCGGTAGATGGAGTCCATCCACGCGATAGTGGACAAGATATACTTCCATAATTTCGCGGGCTCGATTAGAACCGCGGTAGCCCAGTTGTTTAGGGCGTCGGCAGTACTGATGCCGAAGGTCGCAGGTTCAAATCCTGCCTGCGGTGAAAATTTTGGAAGTTTTTCAAAAATTGTTTACCTAACACGAGAAGTGTTTTAAAATTTGGTATTCAATTTATCGCGGGTTTTCATCGCTTTGACTACATTCAATCTGTAAAGAATGAATTAGTCGCTGGGAATTAGTTGCAAAACTATCCCGGTAGATGGAGTCCATCCACGCGATAGTGGACAAGATATACTTCCATAATTTCGCGGGCTCGATTAGAACCGCGGTAGCCCAGTTGTTTAGGGCGTCGGCAGTACTGATGCCGAAGGTCGCAGGTTCAAATCCTGCCTGCGGTGAAAATTTTGGAAGTTTTTCAAAAATTGTTTACCTAACACGAGAAGTGTTTTAAAATTTGGTATTCAATTAAGAAGAATGTTTGACGATTACTTGTCTGTCAACTGTCATTCTTACGCCCTATGCCCTTCGTCTTTTTGGTGGAGTTTGCGCCTATGACAGCCGCAGTTGAAAGCGACGACGTGTGGTAGTATTATAAATAAATAAATAATAAATAAATAAATAAATTCTTTATTTCTTCAAACAAACATAGAAAACAATTCGATCGGAACCTTCTTGTAAGCTTGTGTGGCCTGTGTCAGAAGATTCCGCTCTTCCTACAATAATAACATTTCCCAAAATGTTTGAGTTTGGTAGGTTAACAAAAAAGAAAACAGGATATATCTTAAAAGTAGGTAAAAAATATAAAATAAAAAAGAACAGAAAATGTGTGTTTGTGGTGGGACGTAGGTATGTGTGTGTGTGTGTGTGTGTGTGTGTATGTATGTGTGTGTGTGTGTGTGTGTGTGTGTGTGTGTGTGTGTGTTTGTATGTACGCTAGTGTCAAAATCTTAGTTATTTTATATGTTCTAGTAATAGCTCAGTGTCATTATAAGATTTCGGTAGGAGCCACTTAATCAATAGTTTTTTACATTCAATAAATATTTTATCATATACAAATATTTCTTTGTTAATTTTATTGTAAAGTGCGCTAGATCGTGCCGTGTATTGTTTTTGTGCGAAAACAGTCTTTGTAGCCTTTGTTCGCATTATCAGATCTTTTCTCCTCCTTCTTAGAATTCCCGGATCAAGAGGCAAAGAAGTGTTGACTTTTAAAGCGAGTTGTAAAATATAGAGCTTTCTCACAGAGAGAAGACCGCAGAGGCGATATAAATCTTCTGTAGAGTACTGTTTTTTCTTAAAATACCTACATAATTATTATTATCTGGACTATTTTATATTTTTTTCGCAATGTGGACATACGTTTACAAATCGTATCGTATCAAAGCAAAGAGGAGGAGCCAACCGAAATTCCAGAGAGCTGTGTTTTCTATCGAATTTCTGCATTATTTTGGTAAGTGCAAAACGTCACCGCGTCTTTCAAAGTTGTCTCAAAACTGCCTCATATCGGCGGCGAAAGCTGCAGCAGCAGCGTTGCATTAGCTAAAAGCGTTCTTGTGTTCTGAAGGTTGGCTGATTGCCGCATGCGATCGACGTCGAACGTATAGCAGCTTCTTCTTCTTTTCGAGTGGGACATCGAGCCGTCCAACGACCCGATGAACGCTATAGTCAGAGACTTTCAACCAGTAGCAGGGCTCTGACGTGCTTGCGTAACGACCGCCGTCCTAGGCACTGAACCATCTTGCTTTTTGGTCAATAAGGTGGTTCAGCCTGCAGTGTCTTTATTTTTGACCTGACTATGACCCCTGTGTTGGTAACAAAAGTGACTGGTAAAAAAATTCACTGAGTACCTGATAACTTTCTGAGAGAGGGAATGGAACCTAGAACCTTCTGCGTCGCAGGAAGTTGCACTACTACTGCGCTATATCGGCCGTCTAGTAGACGATATTATACATTGCCATAATTTTGTTTGTTATGGTACCCTTATTTTCCAAGCGTCGCGGCGTTGCGGCAGCGTCGTTGTCGCTGTCAAATGACTGGTTTGTATGGGGATTCCAGAAAGACCAGGCGTCAGCGTCAACGACGCCGCCGCGTCGCCGTCACGTTGACAGCGCGCTGAGAAGCTCAGGGTTTGTATGGGATGCGGTCGGGTTTTTCTACAAGACCGCAGCGACGTCGCGACGCTTGGTTTATAAGCCTACCATAAGGCGACATTTTTTTAGACAAGAAAGGTCATTCTTCATTAGAAATAACGCCCAAAGTTTCAATAATATTCCCATAAGCGGGCAGCTTTTAGTATACTATGTATATTTGGTATAATTCCCTGAGATCTTGGAATAGCTCGTACAATTTCTTGCAAGCTGTAAGACACTGCATCTTCTTCTTTGCTCTCCAATATTTACCCCGAAGACAAGCTGACCTGACCGAGCAGTAACTTGGCTATAAGGGCTATAACTTACGTAAGTACGTACATTGTGAGATCTTGGTGGTATAAACATAGGCTTGAGCGTTTCGTGAGGAATAACTAACTAACTACGCTGACTCAGCGACAAAGAAGATCTTGGCCTCCGAAACGAGCTCTCTCGACTGATCCCTGTCCTACGCGATCTCCTGCCAATTGCTGGCTCAAAGATCGGCAATGTCAACCACTACCATGTCTTTCCAGCGGTACCTGGGGCGCCCCGTGAGGAATGGATATTTATAGTCTAGTACACTGCTATGATAGATTTGATTCGTGTGGGTCTAGCGCCAGAAATTCACCTACTTATTTAAGGGATTAACTTATTTTGGTTTCTTTAGTTTATGGACTTTTGCAGTAAAAAGGAGCCCTTTGCCAACTTGTGGACTGCTGGACATGGGCCTTCCCTTCGGGGGGTATAGCCATCGTTTGGCAGGCAGATTAGCGAGTGCAGTGCAAGATCTTGTATTTACAGGGAACGCTGCTCAGCTCTGCCCATTCCCTGGATGATTATCCCTTAGTCGCTTTTCATGACATCTATGGGCACGACGTAGCAAACTTAAAACTAATAGAGCTACATACACTCAAGTGTGGCTTTTTTCTGTGATTGCTCGATACCGTGTTGTATTGCGCTAGCCAATACTTACTTTGTGGTGTTGTCGTTCCGTCATTTAGGCACAATTGCGCTTGCTTCCATCTGTATTAAGCTTTGAGTTTTCCTTCCATTGGGGTGACGCTATTGTAACTCGGCATCATATTTGGCATATTTGTACTAAGCAAGATTTTACGTTTTTCTATTCCGCATACGTTGTCTCTCGTGTCATCAACTACATCAACCGGGACCGATGGCTTAACGTGTCCTCCGAAGCACGGAACATATTTATAATAAGCAAGTATTTACCAGAATTTACATTTTGCTGTTCCGTTTCCGTTGTCTCCTGTGTCATGAACCGCATCTCCCAGCAGACAGTTCAGTGAGGCCCCAGCAGCGAGCGGTTAATTAAATTCTATTCACCAGAGCTAAGTAAAACTATGCTGAATGGACAAGCTCCATACTATTCCCTCTCATAATTACCTACACCGGTTTTGGGAACTGGAAATTCTGAGAAATTGTAGCCTAGCTTTCGAAAGTTTGTATTTAGATATCTTGACATAAACTTTAGATCAGAATTAGAATTTTGGCCAAAATCCTGGATTAGCTTAGGACGATGCCCGAACGAAGACTTCGGTTTCGTCATTTGCCAGCTTTTGGCCAAAATTCTGCCATATTGCCGTACTGCGACATATACCTAACTGTCTAATGTAAGGGAAAATTACCTATCTACCACTTTGCTCACAGAAAGTTGGCTTTGGCTCTTTCAGTTTATCTTTTGGTTGGCAGGTTAAGAATGCCGCGTGGCATTAGGCACGTCCTTTGTACTTTCTGTGCAATAAAACTTTATTGCACAGAACTTTAAAAATATACACATTGAAAAAATTTGTACAGAACACTAACACAAAAAAGTTACCTACTCTATGTAAAACTAAGACGTTTGTCCACCGACGCCGTCACCGTCACGTCACCAAGAACGAGATGACGGCGCCGAAGTAGTGGTACATACATTTAGGGCGTTTGTTCCCGCCGCCGTCACCAATTTATTGCAGTCACGTCATATTAAACTTGGCCCGAAATAATCTTGTTCTCGGTGACTGGTGACGACGCGAAGGTGACGGCGACAGTGGACGAACGCCCTAAGAAATAGACAGACAGCGAAGTCTCAGTAATAGGGTTCCGTTTTCACTGGTTTTCACCCTTTGATTACGGCACCATAAAAAACAAAAACTAGTTCATCTAGCGTTCTACAACAAGGCGCCCCACCCAGTTTTAGTTCTAGGTAATATTATATATATAAATTAGAAATGGTGTGCATATATATATATATATTTCAATACCAGAATGGTAATGATAATCTCCACTCTTAAAAATACTAATAATTAGAATGTAAATAAGTATACATAATTTATCTAAGTACTCAAAGAATTTTGGAATGTACCTCTAAAAATCAGTGCTCAAACTTAAGCTGTGCTCTGAAGTAATTAAGCCGACCCGATGTAGGGTGTCCATATTTTCAGTTGTAAAATTCATTCAATGTCATTTAATTATATTGATTTTATGAATATTATTATTCATTTGAACAATTATTCCTCGTAAGTACCCTTTTGTTGAAAGACGAAGGGCCTTAGGTACCACACTAGAGACACACATTAGGGAAACGGCGCGCGGGGCGCCTACTAGAGACACCTGATGAATGCGATAAAACAGCTACCGTACTAAAAAGACTATGTCTTTTTTGGGGTAAGGCGCGTAATGTTTAGAAGCCTGGTTACCCTACTTGCAGTCCCAGAGCTGTAGGTAGGAAAATTGCCTTCATTTGTGTAATTGGACATCTAAATGTTTTTGATCATTACGAATCGTCGACGTTCTACGGCAAGAGTCACGAAACATGCCAACTCAGCTATATTTAAGGCGGGAATCAGACGTAACGTCCTTTGCTGCGTTATTTTTATGCTGCGTAACGCTTGCGTTAGAGCAATACGAATTTCCACCTTATTCCCATACTAACACGGGTTTTGTCAAACGGTTTGACAGACGCAGCGCTAGCGCTTTCGACCTACCATTTTTCCTTGGGACAAGACTTGTCTTACTTAGTTATTCTTTATCACCGGTCGGTTTAGAGTTTTCGCTATCGGTCACTAGTAAAATTTGAGTATAAAAAAATAAGGTGGAAATATTCAAATAAGTGGAAATTCTGCAACGGACGTCACGTGTGATGCCCGTCTAATGGATTTAATGAACTTTTTAATGTCGATGCGTTTGTTTTTTGATGGTCGTTAGAAGAAAGGGTTGAAGTTTATCGATTGACGAAACACTTTGTCTGCTAACTTGTGGAAAATAGCTAACTACCTACCTACCTGCCTGCTCTACACGCTCAATAGACACAAAATACTTACTCAACTATTTTGAAAAAAGTTGTTCAGTGTCATGGTCTGATCATTTCTGTAAAGTTTTCGGTACTATCGCTTACACCCTGTATACTGGTTAAAAAGTTCAAGCTCAAATTGAGAGCTAGATTACATAATATACCAAACCAGGAAAGCAGCAGACGTTCTTACATTCTAATGAACTGTGACCTCCTTTTATCTCGCCAACTGCCAAGACCCCAGGAATCTAAAGCGTGTTTTCAGTAACCAGACGGCCAATAAAATTACCTTAGGAAAAGCGCTTTTTAATCTGAATGCCACTTCTTTTCTGCTGACAGGGAAACTGGACCGTATTCAGAAGCTTTTAGCCCGCAGCTGTAGTAAAACCCTTTGGTACTCCCTTATTAGGTTGGTTCTGATACGTTTTCTATATGCTGTAGCCCTTACAACCGCCCATGGATAGACGGGTGATCTGTCTGAATGGTTATTTCGGTGGAAATCTTAAGACTTGTATTATGATGGCAGTCAAGTACCTAGGTATTACAGAGTAAAATACTGGGTGAAATTTTGCTAGTGACCGATAGCGAAAACTCAGAACTGGCTGGTGATAAGGAACAACTTTCCCCAAGGAACATAGGTCAAAATAAGAAAAAAGGATTTGGGCCTCCCATAGTCTCAAATCAGCTGATCGACAATTTTGTATATGAGGTACGCATTTGGTTCGCATGCACTTCTCATACTTCCATACAGTTCTGAAACGTGGCACTTAAGTGTTTCCACCGATCGCTATAATTATAAAACTTGCAAATAATGACCGGTTGGACAGTCATTCCCAGTTCACAATAGGAAGCTACCCGTTTTCTTCCTCCGTCTTCACTCGGCCAACTAGCTTTATCTATTTACTCCTCCTAAACGACAATCCTCACACATCTGTGGTATGCGGAGTTTTGGAATCGGAACGTGGTTGCAGTGGGTATTATGGACGTAAGTTTTTTTCCAGCCTTCATCTGGAGCATCGGAGCACGATGGCCCGTGTTCACATAGTTATATCCGGGTGAGCCCTCATTTCCCACCAAATAAAAAAAAAAACTATAGAGCACTTTATAAAAAAAGATGGCTCGTATTAGATTCACTGCGCACGCGTCTATTGATTCAGAAATCACTTGTGACGGTGTGAGCTATTGTGTGAGCACCAACTCGACTGTTCAGATTCACTGCCCCCACCCTATATAGGGACAGTGGGAGGCCCGTTAAGGGATTTTAGACTCCATGGATCCCACCAGCCAGGGGCATTAGCCTCTGGATATATGGAGTAGCAGTACGCTCGAAAGTGCACCTGCGGCCGCGATTCGTCTAAGGTGACCGGAGAAATCTGGTCGACACGAGGAACCAAGGGCGGGGGGGAGCCCTACCGGGTATTTCATGTTACCCGGTACCCCTCGGCAAGGCGTTGGCCGGGTGAGAATCCACCAGAGCTGTGCGAGGAAAAAATCCACCAATAGAATCACTTCATTTTCCTAGCCTCGCTCAGCTCAGCTCTGGTCGAATAGGGTTGAGCGAAGCGAGGCCATTCTACATACAAAACAAGCGAGAAATGTGTGCGAGGGATGTGTTGCGAGGAATGTGTAGCGAGGAATGCGTTCCGAGAAATGTGCTGCGAGGTTTCCACTACATCGCATTCCCCCCCGCTCACACATTTCACAGCTTCGCAACGCATCCTCGCTCCGCACATTAATGCGCATTTTGACAGCTCCGCTACGCATCCTCGTACGACACATTTTACTCGCACAGCTCTGGTGGAAACCCCTACACATTTCCACAGCACAGCTACGCATCCTCGTACGACACATTTTACTCGCACAGCTCTGGTGGATTCTCACCCTTAGGGGCTGTGGAAGTAGTAATGATAGGTCGTACGTATACACTCTGAGTGTGGTCGTTCGGGAAAGGTTCTGTTCATGTGTTTAAATAGTGTGAAACTAACTTTCAAAAATTGGCTACTCCTTAGTGCGCCTCTGAACATTATGCATGGATTGAGTGCAACCGTGCGTTCTATATTCACATTATAATATTCAGCTTTCGGTTCAGAAATAATACCTATCTCTTTGGTTGGTTCTTGAACTGCGAAAGGCGAAAGCCGATTGGAACTAGGTACTTTCATTTTGCGAGTGTAAAAGAAAGCGGAATGTTGGTAAAAAGACTTGAACAGATTAGGTAAGTACAGCTAATAGTGCTTTGATTAAAAGCTTTATAACCAAAGTATTATAATAGGTATTTCAGAGTTCTACATATAGGGTGAAGAATTGAATCTCAAACATGAAACTCTTTGTTACCGTAAAATGTTTCTTGAGTGATCAACATCAAATTGACATCTTTTAGATTTCCGTGTTTTTTTCGCTCTGATGGAAAACAAGAAACTGACTGAACTGAACTGAATTTCAGTGAAGTGGCTATTTTAGAAACTACACTTGGCGAGAGACTGCCTTTGAAAAATGCCTCAAAGTGCATCAGTAAGCATTTACCCTGTGGCATATTTTTAATGTGGTTTATGTTTGTACGGCTATTAAAAGTGATATTTTTCTGTTTCAGAAGTCCGATTCAGTTGCAGCCCGCTTGCGCAATGCAAGTGTCCATGGTATTAACAAACACCATGACGCTGACCAGACCCATGAACTGGAAATGCTTAAGGAGGAAAACAATACAGCAGTGCATTTCCTTTCACCAGAACAACTTGAAGTTATCTTCAATACCAACGTAAAAGATGGACTGACTGAGGAGCACGCTGCTCAAGTACTTGCACGTGACGGACCAAATCAGTTGAAAAAGTTAAAAGGAACTAGCTACTGGAAAGTCTTCCGCCATAACCTGTTTGGGTGGTTTCAATGTGTGCTATGGATAGGCGCAGCCCTCAATTTTATTGCTTACTTTGTCACCCCCAAAGAAGGTGGTGGCCACTCTAGAAATGAATACCTTTATTTAGGAATTGTCATTGTCGGTACTGTTGTCGGAACGGGCTTGTTCGGATTTTACCATGAAGCTAAAAACGTGTCGGTTATGAAAGGTTTTGATAATATGGTACCACCGGGCGCTTATGTAATACGAGATGGTATTAAGAAGGAAATACCTAACAAAGATCTCGTGTGTGGAGATATCGTTGAGATGCAGGGAGGTCAAACCGTACCAGCCGATGTCCGCATTTTAGAATGTGATAATTTTAAGACAGATATGGCATCTTTAACTGGGGAGTCCTTACCAATTTCACACCGGCCGTTTTATACACATGCTAATCCACTCGAGTCTAAAAACATGTGCTACTTTACTTGCCCAATAACAGAGGGTACAGCAAGAGGCATTGTCGTCGACACAGGAGAATTCACGCAAATTGGGAAAATTGCTGGGCTAGTTACAGGTCTTGAAAAAGTGCAAACTCCACTAAATAAAGAAATTACATACTTTATAAAAATAATTTGTGGAGTAGCCATTTTGCTTGGATTATTATTTTTTGCCATGGTGTTTATCGTGCAGAAAAATTGGCTCAGTGCGTTGATGTATATGCTTGGTATCATTTTAGCTAACGTACCAGAAGGTTTGCTCGTGACTCTTACTGTTTGTATGACGCTTTCTGCAAAAGAACTTAAGAAGAAGCATTGTCTTGCTAAAACATTACAAGCAGTGGAAACTTTAGGATCTACTTCATGTATATGTTCAGATAAAACCGGCACACTGACTGTAAATCAAATGACAGTTAACCATTTATTCTGTGATTTTAATATCCTCGACAAAGATGATCACAGTCTCGTTGCAGATCCCATTTATTCCCAGTTGTGTACTGCAGCTTGTTTAAATTTAAAAGCTACTTTTACGCAAGACACTATGGACCAACCTATACATAAAAGAAAAGTTTTCGGCGACGCCTCTGAAGCAGCAATACTTCGCTACATGGAAGCGAATAGAAATGCATTAAAAACTCAAGCAGATAATCCAGTGGTAGCAATGATACCTTTTAGTTCAGTTTACAAGTACCAAGTAACTATTCACGCAAAGACTGGAAAAGAAGAATATTATTTAACTATGAAGGGTGGTCCTGAGATTGTACTTGAACATTGTACTACAGTAATGACTAGCTCCGAAATAAATGAAATTAATGTACAAGTGCTTAAGGAACTTAAAGAAAGCTTTATTAAGATGGCAAATATGGGAGAGCGCGTAATAGGCTACGCTGATTTGTTGCTACCAAAAGATAAGTTTCCAAAGGGGTTTAAGTTTGATACTCAGAACATAAATTTCCCCCTTGAAGGATTACGATTTGTCGGAGCAATTTCTATGATCGATCCGGCTAGACCTGAAGTCCCTGACTCTATAAGTATATGCCGAGAAGCTGGTATTAAAGTAACGATGGTTACAGGAGATCATCCAGTAACGGCATTAGCTATATCCCGTAAAATTGGAACTATTACATATCCTACTGCCTATGATTATGCATTTGAACATCATATAGATGTTTCAGATGTACCTACCGTAATAAAGAAGAAATTTAAGGCAGCGGTTATTACTGGAGATGATTTGCGTAAAATGACGGATGCTGAACTTAGGCAATGTCTACAGAAGTACGAAGAAATCACTTTCGCAAGAACAAGCCCACAACAGAAACTATTTATAGTAGAAAATTATCAAAAGCTTCAGTATGTAGTGGCTGTAACTGGTGATGGTGTGAATGACTCACCAGCTTTGAAAAAAGCTGATATTGGTATAGCTATGGGTATCACAGGAACTGAAGTATCCAAGCAAGCTGCGGATATGATCCTCATGGATGATAACTTTGCTTCTATAATTCTTGGCGTGGAAGAAGGAAGAAGGATTTTTGACAATCTGAAAAAGACTATAGCTTATACACTAACATCAAACTCGCCTGAAATGCTGCCTTTTGTATTGTACGCGATTGTTGGGATGCCTTTGCCAATGTCATTGATTTTGATTTTGGCTATAAATGTCGGGACAGATCTGCTACCTGCCATGAGCTTGGCGTACGAAACTAAAGAATCAGACATAATGAAACTTCCACCTAGGAAGCCTACCGAACACCTGGTCACGGGTGTATTGTTATTCATGGCTTATTTTCAAGTGGGGCTGGTGCAGTTTTTTGGAGCTATTTACTGTTATTTTACAGTTTATGCTGCAGAAGGTTTCTTTCCCGGTTCACTTTTCTTTATTCGCGATTCCTGGGAGAATCAGAAAATAAGTGTTCCAGATTCGTTTGGGCGCTCTTGGACTTATCCAGCAAGAAAGAATTTGGAACACAAAGCGCAAACTGCGTACTTTGTAGGAGTATGTTTGTTGCAAATATCGGATGTAATTATATGTAAAACAAGAAGAATCTCGATTATTCAAAAGGGTATGAAAAACTGGATGCTTAATCTTAGCATTTTAGTTAACATTTTGTTAGCTTGTCTTCTGACTTATGTGCCGGTATTCAACAAGGTGTTTGGTACGCAACCGTTAGAGGCGTATGCATTTTTTCTATCTTTACCTTTTTTTGTCTTGATGATAGTTGGCGACGAAATTCGTCGATACTTCATTAGAAATAACTATTCTAAGTGGATAGAAAATGAAACTTATTATTGAAAGTTTTAAAAAAATATGACAATACCCAGTGGAGGCCCATGTCCTTGGAACTCTACAGAGAGATTCTTGCGTTTGTATGAGGATTGTGAGAGTGTTAGACAAGTTCTCGTACCATTATTAAAATATTACATGTACTAAGTATCACCACCAAATCCACCTACCCATTTAAGGGATCAAATTATACTGGTTTGACTTAGTTTTTGTATGAAAGTGGATTTTTATAAGTTGCTCCCTTAAATAGGTAGGTGGATTAATTTATGTAAGAAGAAGGTTTAGTTTTTGTTTTAGTTATTTCTTTATAAGTTATTTTAACACGTTGATATTTTAATCCGTAAGCCTCTCTAGGCAGCTACCTACGTCACATGACATCAAGATAAAACGTATGACAGCAGGTCGAAAACATTGTGCTAAATCAGAAGAATAGGATCCCGGAATTGGCCGGAAGTTTAGAAATTAGTGAATTTCAGTGCCAATTTTGGTACGTCATAATATGACATCATTACAAAACTCACGGCAGCATGTAGAGCTTTATCAGAAAAGAAAATAAAAACAAGTCTGCCTTTCCAAACATACCCGGAAGTACTTGGCAGACGGTGTTAACTTTTGAGTTTTTTAACACTTTCTGCCGAGTACTCCCGGTCATTTTGGGACAGGCAGGCTAATGTATATTATCTTTACTAATAAAGCTTCAAATGCTGCTATGATTGAGTTTTGTTACGATATCATAATATACCACGTACCCTTAAGATTGGTACCGGAAATCACGAATATTCAAACTCCGGACAAATCCGGGTACCTACTAAATCTTCTGATCCTTGCTTAGCACAACCTTTACGACCTGGTGCCATGCGTCTCATCTTGATGTCCCGTGGGCCGTGACGTAGGTAACTGCCTAGACGAGCCCACGTACTATGTTTGCTTTGTGTTGTAAAAGATTTAATTTAATTTTTAACTAGCTACATGAAAATTGCGTCGTTTTGCAAACACGCACACAACACACGTATCAAAAAGAAAGTATGTGTGTTAAAAAACATTAATATGTAATTAAATAAATAAATTTAATGATAAGTATCTCAATTTTTTTGTTTTTATTATTTTGCTTATTTTTTACTAGTTTTCCACCCGCGGTTTCACTCGCTGTATTATCAGTTTGGTCTAATAAAAAAGCTTTAAATATATTGCATTTAAAATCCAAAATTTTGAAAAAGATTGCATCAAAGATCACGAACGGCGGAGTTCGACTACTCGACAATAGATGGCGCCACTACTTGAGGGATTGAAACAGCCCTTATATCTTTAAATATACGCCCTTTAAGTTAAAACGGGAACTTTCTTGTTCGTGGGGGGATAAAGGGCTATTGAACTATATAAGTCCCTTTATAGTACCGGGAATCCTTTTAAAGTTTTATCGGCACGTACATTTCATTAACTTAGTTTTATTATGTATAATGATAATGATAAGGTGTATTTTTTCTAGTAGATTAGCGTCTAGTTGGCGGTTCTATCCGCTGCAACTAATTTTCCCGCGGGGAAAAAGGTATTTTCCTGGCATGTGCTATACATACCTATAAACGTTTCTCTTAAATCACTCTATCTATTATACGGGGCGTTAGGGACGGTGTAAAGAAAACTTTGCAGGCATGATCAGGCTATCAATCTGAACAACTTTTATTATGGAGCCAATGGTGGGAAACATAAAAAAAACGACCTCCCATACAAAATTCACGATCAGCTGACTGACTTTGTATGGCTGGTCGGATTTTTTTTTCGTTTCCCACCATTGGCTCCATAGTAAAAGTTGTTCAGATTGATGGCATCAAAATCCGTAGCGTGGTTTAGGATGATAGCGAATTCCACGACAGACAGACAGAGAAACACAAATCCATTTTATACTATGTCTTGATGTAGATTGGGTTTACCGGTTTGCCTACATCGGATTACCGAAGTATTGGAAAAGTAAACAGATAATAATGTACAGCATGTGATGTAGTGGTGAAATATCACGCTGACTGAACATATTTTGTTACAGCATTTGAAACTAGCTCCATAACAAACATTACGCAATAAGCCGAACAAAATAGGTATGTACAGTCGGAGTCAAAAGAGCATACCTAGGACCGCCCCAAATGGTTCAAAATATCTCGAACTAGGTACATTACTTTTGTAAATTATTTCTTTTAATTTCTATCATGGTTTTCTATACAGATAGTTAAACTCTATTCACAACCACCGACTGTACCTACTAGAGTACGCAAGACAACACACATGGATTCTGCGAAGAACTGTTTGGGTGCGTTTGTCATACGTTTTATATCAGGCGGCTAGTTGTTTCCCTTGCTAGTAATATCACATCAACACATCAGCACTGGACGTAGTAGGCTCCCCCAGATAAACGCAACAAGACAGGGTCTCCCGTTTTCACCATCCAGTCGCTACCTACCGCTCTCCACAAGTCATATGGCTGGAGGACGTTCAATGATGGCAATATTAGTCTTTTTTCATAACTTTAAGTAAAATTAGAAAAACCGTTTGTCTCTTCTGTTTCATAAATTTTATAAGAAACGGTTTCAAGCATCGCGAGGTCGCACGTCTCACGTCTCCGATGATCACTGCCATTTTACGTCTACTTCCACGTCTCACGTCTGATCCGTGGAGTTTGCGCCTAAGTCCAAGACCACAAACACGCAATGTATTTTGCTACGTAAATTCTACGGGGTGTTAGGGACGGTGTAACGAAAACTTTGCAGGCGTGCTCAGACCATGAAACTGAACAACGTTTACTATGGAGCCAATGGTGGAAAACGAAAAAAAAAATTCCGACCTCCCATACAAAGCCAGTCAGCTGATCGTGAATTTTGTATGGGAGGTCGGAAATTTTTTTTCGTTTCCCACTATTGGCTCCATAGTAAAAGTTGTTCAGTTTGATGGTCTGATCATGCCTGCAAAGTTTTCGGTACACCGTCTCTAGTATATTTATATGACTATATGGTAAATACATATGTGTGTCAAGATAGGATGTTGCTCTAGGGCCCACAATCAGCCGTTTGCATTATGTATGAAACCACCCCAGTGCGACAGATGCCAGCTTTAGTTATTATATTTGTTTGTCACTAAGCGTATTGCTTGCTGGGTCTGAGTTGGTTGTTTATTTAGAATCGTGGGATAGGCAAAGGATTGAATATAATCAGAATAAATAAACCACTTGCCCAAACTTGTTGTGATTTAAACGTTGTGGGTGTAAAGGTCACGTTGTGTTGTGCCCAAGTTCAATGTTTCTTATGTAAATAGGAACTATGAAGTATTTTTTCTTTAGTGTATTTATATTAAAAAATCATGTTAGATTTTTTAATATTTATTTATATTAAAAAATCTAACTTGCTGTCAGTTCTAGCTTAAATAATGAAACAAAGGTTTATTTCTTACAGACTCGTGACACAATGCAATTTGGAAATTTATTGTATTTAAAGATTAGAAGAAGTAGGTAGCTAAGGTTGTTTCGACATGAGTACAGGTATGTTGCACAAATTATTGCAGGAATTTATCACACTCTGTAAGAAAAATAACCTTCCTTACAATAAAAATACCCATACCAGATAAAAAGATTCACTCTTAGAATTCAGTGATTCACTTTATCTTATCACAGAAAAGGTTTTCAAGTTTACACTAAGTAGTAAAACTAGGAATCCGACTCGTAGCCTAGTGCTACGTCGTAGCTTCGTAGCGCGTACTTACTACAGTTTTGCAATCGTAGTCTTTTCTGCTTTTCTTTCATATTTTTTTCCACCGCGTATAAAATAAAATATGATAAAACGTTTTTAACCGACATCTAAAAGGAGTTCATCAATTTGATTCATAAGTAAAATTTTCAGACTTCTCTAATGTATGATATTTCGCATTTGTTAATCTTTTTTTTAGCTGGTTTGAAATAAATTATAAGTATGTAGGTATTCATGTATATTCTTTTCGTACCTGCGTCATTAGAATAACTTACAAAATTTTGGAAAATCTATTCGGATATGAAAATATTATACATACACAAAAATTAAATCTTTATTATTTAAAATGTTAGAGGGCTTAAAACGCCGTAAGAATAGGTTATCACCGGCAGTTATCACCTCACACCCTTCCCTCCCCTTCGAGCCTCGTACGAAATCCACGGGAAATAATAGAGTCGATGCTATTTTAAGCCAGCATCAACGGAAATGCAATTCCAAATGAACAACCGAAACGGACCATCGATAACCGAAATCTACCCAATTTAATCTTTCATTATCATATTTATTTGCCAGCCCGAAAATTCGGCCAATATCTCCAATTTATAACTGTCGCGGTAGAAGTTTTACGGTGGGAAATTTCAATTCAGCTGCCAAAACAGCACTTTGGGCTATCCCAGACATACGAGGGCGGTCCTGTGTAGAGACACTTATTTGTAATGCGGTTATTACAATTCTGGATGTAAGCCAGGGGAAAATACTGGCAGTTCGTACTGGATACCTGGGATAGCTCATGAATTTTATAAGCTTAATATATTGAGGAAACGGTGATTTTCTAATGAACGACGTATGGAAAGTGTGTGATAAGATGACTTACCTATCACAGATATATAGGGTGTAAGGGACAGCCTTCCGAATACTGAAAGGGTGCATTCAGACCATGAAACTGAACAACTTTCCATAGAAATAAATTTCAGGAAACGTAAAAAAATTTTTTACTTCCCATAGTAAATGCAATCAGTTGATCGTGATTTTGTATGGGAAGTCGAAAATCTTTTTTCGTTTGTACAAACATTTTGGGCGTGTTTGAGATGTGAAACTGAACAACTTACCTTCAGTTACTATGCATTTTAAAACTCACTCAATGAAGTCAACCGTATTGTTACTTTAAAGTTCAAAGCTACAGTGTGTGCCAAAATTCCAGGGCTGGAACACTTTTTAGACTTGAAAGTTTCAAGTTACGACTTAGTCGGTTTTGTTTTACGATGTTTTCAGTAGACTACGAGTTTATGTCTGGTTAATACTCGTTGGGGTTTTAGAACCGAAACGTAGGCGTTACGTGTGGGTTCTTTAAATTTCTACTTTAAAATGCTGAAAGGTATATAACCTATATGCGGTGGTACCTAACGACCTATTAAGCTTAGTGTTTTCGGTATAGTGGGTCTTTTGGTACCACCCAGTATGATAGATATTTTACTGGAAATGTGAAATGAAATTAACTCTGGCCTCTTCCCATTAAAATATATTTAATAGGTACAATATTTTTAGTTGAGCATAGTTCTGTTCTGATAACAAGTAAGATAGAGTGTCTATTACGTGTACCTAGAGTCTACAGGTAATCTAACAAAATGAACTGCTGTGTTTTATTTCTCACTGTCTCGACTACGCAATAAGCAGGTACGACAAAAGAAAATAACTCCACACAAATTCTTGTTACGAATGATAAAAAGAAAGAGTAGGTGAAACAGTCATAAAAGCAACCTATTATAGTCTGAGAGGCGGGAAGCAATTTCGGCATTATTGAGAGCTACCGCCAAATAAATGTTTGTTTCTCCACACCGTACCGGAATGGGACCAAAATCAGTACATTCCTATTCAAATGATTATTGTAGACCCCCGATTACATTTATTTTGGCAATTTTTGCTGGGTGTATCGTTTGTTAGGGTATTTGGCCGAGTTTTGGCCAGGTTTTACATAATCTTGCAATAACAAGACGCGGGTAAGGACACGGATTTTGTGGAATTTCCAATGTGCCCGCCGTAGGTAATTTAGCTGTTTTTTGGTTGTTGGGGTTTAGGCTTACCTGCTGGCAGGTGCTTTCATTTGAATTACAATATAGGTATTTAGGCTGAACTTCCGTACACTTTTTAAGGATAAAATGAAACACAGTGGGATTTGTAGTATAAGCATCTAACAAATGACTTCACTTAGTTTCTGCGTTAGATAATATTATAGACTTAACAAATTAGTAGAATTTAGTACCTTAACAGACTAAACGCATATAACATCAATTGGACTGATAGACAAACAAGCAGATGTATTAGAAAACAGAAACCCGAATGCGGTAATTTTAAAGCTGTTTTTGCGATAAAAATCCGCTATTTTAAATTTAAGATTTTTAAATATAACCAGTGTCACTCGCGCTGCTGAGACGAATCTAACGGCACCGAAAATCCAACTGTCCGTTTGGGCTGTAGCCCATGAAAAAGAATTTTCTTGTCCACATGCGTACCTACATACATACATACCTACGGAATTGGAAGTTTGTATGTAATTTCGGTTTTAATAAACCTTACCCTTTGTAACAAATGTTGACTTGCCAAAAATAAGAACTATGTTGTAATACGTGTTTACATATGTAGGAGCAATAGTACAGAGTAGTGTGTAGTTGAGCCTGTACAAAGAATGTGGGTAGTTGGCTCATTGCCGAAGGGCATAACCCTTTTCTGGTAAAGTTATGGGGCTAAAAATAGGGTAAATATTGAGGGATTTGGAGATTCAGTTCGGGTTAAGTTTTATGCATTGATAGTTTCGGGGTTTTAGGAAAGTTTGACGGAACGGGAATATTTCGTCGTTTTATAGATGACCCTGTTATTGTCAAAGTTGTTCAAGACCATGATTTTTTAAAACCACTTTTAATAAGTGAAGGTACAACGCCTACCTTTGTTATATGTTAAAAGAAATGTTATTACCTAACAGTCTTTTCATAAATAGAAAACTTGTTACCGTTAAAGTACGGAAGTATTCTACAAGGAAATATCCGGGTACTCTTAACAGTAGAATAATTGGATTTTTTAATAGTCCTCGGGGATGGTGCAAAAGCTTTGCAAAAGCTAGGATAGTCACCTGATACCTCCTTAGTAGAGCTTCGTGAACATGACTTTGGCTGGTCTCCACAAGGAAATTTTATTTCAAAATTTTATTTAAAAAAATTGGCGATCTTCTCTTTCTTCTTTTCGAGTGGATCATCAAGTCGTTTAACGACCCGATGAAACCTCGTGTCAGAGTTTTTCAACCGTCTACCAAAAATAATGGGTAATGACCGCTGTCTAGGTAACCATAGACAGCAACCGGGACCGACGGCTTAACGTGCCCTTTGATGCACGGAACTATCTTGCTCTCGGAAAATTAGGTGGTTCAGCCTGCAATGTCCTAACCAGAGAGGGAACAAATTTACAAAAAATAATTATTAACTTTTTGAAGTGACCCTCCGGAAGTCAAATCAAGAATCAGCCAGTCGCAAAACCAATGTGCCTAATAGGGCATATTTGACGCTAAAAAGGCGCGACGTATTTTTTAATCAAGAAGATTCTTACGATCGTAAGCACAGTCCACTAAACTGAACAATTTTCCACGACAAACATAGGGAAAGTGGTTCAGTTCAATGGGTCGAGCCAATCATTTTTGAAAAAATCGGTTGTTCCGGGGTACTCTTTATAAGTAGAGTGCTAACTGCAAGTCAACTTAGAAAATACGTGAGGTGGGTTTTGACACCGAAATGTTAGGTAGGATTGTCAAATATTTTTGACTTCATTTGGGTGTTAATTTTGCGCAATATGTAGGTACGGTTAGCGAGTCTGTTTTATATAAATAAACTAGACTGACTGAAGTAGTGGACTTTGTGAAAGGTATATCGTTGTTTTCATAGCTGTCAACTGACAAGACTCTTTTATAATTTTCAAAGTAAATGAACTTGATATTGCCTGTGGTGCCGTAGGTACGCAATCTCACAGCCTTTTTGCCTTTACAAGTAAACATCTACTTGCGGCTGTCATCTGCCACGAGTCCTTGCCAGTCCTTTCTTTCACAATTTTCTCTTGCTTCTCCCATTTCATAGATAATATCTTTTATCTATTTTCAGAATTAAAAGCTGTATTAAAGGACTTCTTGCCGGCGACGTTGCGATGTCCGTTTTAATAAACGTCATTTTGTACCTGGTTGGTTTTGTTGTAATAATTTTCTTGAGTTTGTTTTTCTTTGTTTGTCGTACGTTGTTGTTATCTAGATTCTGAGAGTAGCATGATATTTTCTTAGAATCAGAATTTCTAGTATACATTTTATTTGTAAGGTGGACAATCACATTTTCCTAACGCATGCGATAGCGCTGCCCAAGATAACGCACAAACGGACGTTTTGTGTGTTCCTCGCCAAATTACCTTGATTCTGACAAATGCAGGATATGTATTTTCTTAGGTAAATCAGAATTTCTAGTGTAAATTTACTCCTAAAACAGATATAATACGTAACTATCGGGTCGTTCGGAGACTTGGTATCCCACATGAAAAACATGAAACATGAAGACATTGAAGACGAGACTCTTAATTATGTCTGCTAGCCCCTACGGAATAGAGGTGTGACTACCGTACGTTAGTTAATACATGCGCCATTCCGGCGGCTTGCAGTCTATTAGTAGCCGTGGCAAACCAATCTGGGCCACCTAATATGAAATCTGATTGAAGTGTAACCATCAACATGGTGTGGTGCACCTGATCAAAGGAGTCAACCAAATTGGTCGTCACGTGACGTAAAGCGATAATTATCGCCGAATATAGGTAGTAGTTTGCAGTGAGGAGCAATTCAAGGGTTATTATGTTTAGTTTTATGCCCCGCGGCTTTGTTCACGGCCGTTTCCCCCAGGGAGATTTTCCCACAAACAAACAAACTATGTGGGTACTTATAGATTCTGGGTTCAATGATCTAGTTCCCATTCGGTAATTCCCTTTAACTTTGATTGAATCAAATCTTACTCAGAACTGAGAAGGCAGCCGTGGAGATTAGACAGGTAATGTAGTCATGGCTCCACGTACGCCACGTAGGCAGTTTCCATTTGCATCCACCTATAGAGGTATGTACCTGTAAGGTAGAGTCTATGGTAGCACAGAGAATAATCATACAAATAGTATAAATGGGGGTGTTTGCTGTACACTCGTCAAATAATGGAGAAAGCGCGAGCACCTACCTGTATGAAACTAGCATAGCCTGCCTCTATCACCTGCAGTGTCAAGGTGTGTAAAGTTTCTCTCAATAGGCAGACACTCGATAGTGGTAACACATCAGTTTTACTTTTTCTGACACTCTACCACCCGCTAGAATTTTCGTTGCATGAAATCGCTCCGCTCTACACGGTGCCCTGACCCTTACACCAGCAGTGTCAGGGTGTGCCAAGCTCCTCTCGCCAGGTCGACACTCGACAGTGTTTACACTAGCTTTCTACCACTCACTAGAGTATTCGTTGCACGAAATCGCTCCGCTTTACAAGGTAGCCAGCCTCTGACTCTAGCAGTGTCAGGGGGTGTCAAGTTTCTCTCGCCAGGTCGACACTCGACAGTGTTTACACTAATTGCTGACTGATAATCTACAGTAAGTAATTGAATTTCCGCCGCTTGAAATTGTTCCGCTTTACACGAAATCCAGCCCCTTACACCAGCAGTGTCAGGGTATGCCAAGCTTCTCTCGATAAAGATACTTTCAACAGTAGTAACACATCAGGTTTGCACTTTCTGATACTCTACCACTCGCTAGAATTTACGGTGCATAAATACGCTCCGCTCGTCACGTTGCGCTGCCTCTAACGCCAGCAGTGTCAGGGTGTGTCAATCTCCTCTCGCCAGGTCGACACTCGACAGTGTTTATGTCGCAGTACGATGGCAGAATTAGGTTTTTGGCCAAAAACCTAGGTTTTTGGCCAAAAGCCGGCATATGGCAAAATCGTAGACTTCTTTCGGCCATCGTCCTAAGCTGATCCAGGTTTTTGGCCAAAAACCTAGGATTTTGGCCAAAAAACTAGGATTTTGGCCGAAATCATAGATTTGTTTAGTATTATGGCTTTTTTTGCATTTCGGGGGGAACTTCTTCGTCTTCGAGTGGTACACCAAGTCACCCAACAACCCGATGAACCCTGGTGTTAGAGTTTTTAAACCGCCTACTGCAAGGAGCAGGCCTCTGACATGGTTGTGTAACGACTGCCGTCTAAGTGATCATAAAGAGCAATCGGGACCGACGGCTTAACGTGCCCGTGTAGTTCGGGCATACACCTCGAAAGGCAGGAGGTAGCATTGGATGTTCTGAAGGGTGGGAGGTAGCGTCAGACGCTCTGGAGGGCGTGGGTAGCGTCGGACACTCTGGCGGATGTAAGATGACGGGCGTTGGATTTTCTGGGGGTCCAACGCTACCTCCTGTTCTCCAGGGCGTCCAACGCTACCACCAATCCTCTAGAGCGTTCAGTGGTATGTCCTGCTCTTATGGTGTCTGATGCTCCCCCCTGCCCTTCAGGGAATCCGAGGCAATCCTGCTGTTCAGACCGTCTGATGTTACCCCCCGTCCTTCAGGGTGTCCATTTACGGTGTCCGTCCAAGTCTACCCTCAAAAGATCAGAGGGAGGTGCATAAAGTACCTCTCCACTCCTCGTTCCTCCGAACCACACGGGCACGGTAAGCCGTCGGTCCCGATTGCTCTCTATGATCACTTAGACGGCGGTCGTTACACAACCATGTTAGAGGCCTGCTACTTGCAGTAGGTGGTTGAAAACTCTGATACCAGGGTCCATCGGCTCGTTGGGCGACTTGGTGTACCACTCGAAGACGAAGAAGTTCCCCCGAAATGCAAAAAAAGCCATAATACTAAACAAATCTAGGATTTTGGCCAAAATCCTAGTTTTTTGGCCAAAATCCTAGGTTTTTGGCCAAAAACCTGGATCAGCTTAGGACGATGGCCGAAGGAAGTCTACGATTCTGCCATATGCCGGCTTTTTTTGGCCAAAAACCTGATTCTGCCATCGTACTGCGACATTTACACTAATTGCTGACACTGTCACCCACTCACACATGTGAGACGCGCTTCTTATCGCTAGCGGTCGGCGCCACAGTTGCTATGTTACCCGCTTCTCATGTCTGTCGATGGCACCATAAAAATCGCTTCGCTTTACAAGGTATCCAGCCCCTTACACCAGCAGTGTCAGGGTGTGTCAAGCTGCTCACGCCAGGTCGACACTCGACAGTGGTTACACATTAGGTTTGAACTTTCTAATACTCTACCACTCGCTCGAAATCGCTCCTCTTTACAAAGTATCCAGACCTTTACATCAGCCGTGTCAGGGTGTGTCAAGCTTTTCTCGCCAGGTCGACACTCGACAGTGTTTACACTAATTGCTGACACTGTAGACCACTCGCTTTCATTTCTGACACTTTCTACCACACGCTAGAATCGTTGCATGAAATCGCTCAGCTTTACACGGTGCCCTGCTCCTTACATCAGCATTGTCAGGGTGTGTCAAGCTTCTCTCGCCAGGTCGACACTCGACAGTGTTTACACTAATTGCTGACACTGTCGATCACTTGCGACTTCTCATCGCTGACGGTCGGCGCCACAGTTGCTATATTACCTACTTCTCTTGTCTGTAGATGACACCATAAAAATCGCTCTGCTTTACAAGATATTCAGTCCCCTACACCAGCAGTGTCAGGGTGTGTCAAGCTCCTCTCGCCATGTCGACACTCGACAGTGTTTACACTAATAGCTGACACTAGCTTTCTACCACTACTCGCTAGAATTTTCTTAGCATCAAATCGCTCCGCTTTACAAGGTATCCGGTCCCTTACACTAACCGTGTCAGGGTGTGTCAAGCTGCTCTCGCCAGGTCGACACTCGACAGTGTTTACACATTAGGTTTGCACTTTCTGATACTCCACCATTCGCTCGAAATCACTCCGCTTTACAAAATATCCAGTCCCTTACATCAGCAGTGTCAAGCTTTTCTCGCTAGGGCGACACTGGTTTCACATTTTTGCACTTTCTGTTATACTCAATCTCTCGCTAGATTTTTCGTTGCATGAAATCGCTCTGCTTTACAAAGTATCCAGTCCCCTACACCGGCAGTGTCAGGGTGTGTCAAGCTGCTCTCGCCAGGTCGACACTCGACAGTGGTTACACTAATTTCTAACACTTTCTACCACTCGTTAGAATATTTGTTGCATGAAATCGCTCCGCTTTACAAGGAATCCAGTGCCTAACACCAGCAGTGTCAGGGTGTGTCAAGCTGCTCTCGCCAGGTCGACACTCGACAGTGTTTACAGTAATTGCTGACACTTTCTATCGCTCGCTAGAATATTTGTCGCATGAAATCGCTCCGCTTTACAAAGTATCCAGCCCCCTACACTAGCAGTGTCAGGGTGTGTCAAGCTTCTCTCGCTAGGTCGACACTCGACAGTGTTTACACTAATTGCTGACACTCCACGAGTATACTACTTGAATTTTCGCCGCTTGATATCGCTCCGCTTTATAAAATATCCAGCCCCTATCATCAGCAGTGTCAAGGTGTGTCAAGCTCCTCTCGCTAGGTCGACACTCGACAGTGTTTACAGTAATTGCTGACACTGTCTGCCACTCGCGACTTCTTATCGCCAACGGTCGGCGTCACAGTTGCTATGTTACCTACTTCTTATGTCTTAAAAATCGCTCCGCTTCACAAGGTATCCAGTCCCTTACGCCGGCAGTGTCAGAGTGTGTCAAGCTGCTCTCGCCAGGTCGACACTCGACAGTGTTTACACTAATTGCTGATACTACATACAACTTCAATATTCGCCGCTTAAAATCGCTCCGCTTTACAAGGTATCCAGTCCCCTACGCCAGCAGTGTCAGGGTGTGTCAAGCTCCTCTCGCCAGGTCGACACTCGACAGTGTTTACACTAATTGCTGATACTACATACAACTTCAATATTCGCCGCTTAAAATCGCTCCCCTTCACACGATATCTAGCCCCTTACACTAGCAGTGTCAGGGTGTGTCAAGCTTCTCTCGCTAGGTCGACACTCTACAGTGGTTACACATTAGGTTTGCACTTTCTGATACTCTACCACTCGCTAGAAATCGCTCCGCTTTGCAAGGTATCCAGCCCCTTACACCAGCAGTGTCAGGGTGTGTCTAGTTTCTCTCGCTAGGGAGACACTCGATAGAGGTTACACATTAGATTTGTACTTTCCTTTCCACCTCTTGCTAGAATTTTCTTAGCATGAAATCGCTCCGCTTTACAAAGTATCCAGCCCCTAACATCAGCAGTGTCAGGGTGTGTCAAGCTTTTCTCGCTAGGTCAACACTCGAGAGTGGTTACACATTACGTTTGAACTTTCTGATACTCTACCACTCGCTATAAATCGCTTCGCTTTACAAAGTATCCAGTTCCTAACATCAGCAGTGTCAGGGTGTGTCAAGCTCCTCTCGCCAGGTCGACACTCGACAGTGTTTACACTAATTGCTGACACTGTCGGCCACTCGCCACTGTTCTTGTGACTTGAATTTTCTCTGACAATTTCAGGGACTGTATTTTGGTTTGGTATGTTCGTGCATGTAATGAATGAAAGTGATTTTTATATAATGTAATGTAATATTTTCAGTACAAGCAAGCAACAAAATTTTGATTTACTTATTGATTCTGTATATTATAGTTGACAAATTATTTAAAAATATGTGAAATTAATTTTATCACGTTTTTTACCACCTATTCAAATGTGCTAAACAAACGATGTGGTTATTATCATGCACACATTAATTATCTAACACCTTGCGTATAAAGTAGCGGGTACCAGCTTAGCTAGTACTTAAGTATATTTGACGGTGTAATCAAAAATAAAACGTAGACATCTAGCTGCCCATTGCAGCCTAGATTAACAATAATTTAACATTATGACCTCACCAAAAATAAAATACTTTTTTTTGGAGAAACAGGTAATGAAACGTGTTTAAACAAACACTATCACAAGATTCCCGGAAATCAATATAAATCGAGTTAAACACATACACCATAAATAGCTATAGTAGTGAAAACAGTAGGGATTTTCATAATTGAAGCAACGATTGTACGCGTTAATAGAATTTATTTTACTATTTGTAATTTATTTTCAGAAAACCACATAGCTTCAGCATCTCTTTTGTTCCCATTTTCCCTCCAAATATGGTGGGATCCACACGTAACGTCCGTTGCTAAGCTATTTTAGCTTGGTGCTAACGTCTGCGTCTGACCTATGCATATAAATTTTGAAATCATCATACTTCTTCTTCTTCAAGTGAGACACCAAGTTGTCCAACGACCCGATGATCCCTGATGTCAAGAGTTTTTCAAACGCCTACTGCAAGTAGCAGACCTCGGACATGGTTGTGTAACGACAGCCTTGTAAATGATCAGCGACAGCAACCGGGACCGACGGCTTAACGTGCCCATCTAAAGCACGGAACTATCTTTCTTTTCGGATAAGCAGGTGGTTCAGCCTGCAATGTAGGTAATAACCAGACTGGGAACAAATTCGCAAAGTGATAAATATCAACTTTTTGAGTGACCCCATCGGGAAATGAACCCGGAACTCTCTGCGACGCAGGCAGTCGTACTAACCACTGCGCCACATCGGTTGTCAATCCTTATACTAAAACCTGGCGTAAAGAT
The DNA here is from genome assembly GCA_024500475.1 of Phthorimaea operculella. NCBI lineage: Eukaryota > Metazoa > Arthropoda > Insecta > Lepidoptera > Gelechiidae > Phthorimaea > Phthorimaea operculella. The sequence goes on along the minus strand of JANFCV010000002.1, from coordinate 2,657,886 downwards.
AACGCATCGCAGATACTTGCCTTAAAATATTGCATCGTAGAAATTTAGTTTAACGTCGGTTTTACGTGTGGGGAATTGATATAGGTACATCCCACAGACGCATGCGGTAACGTTGCGCTAAAATAGCGTAGTTAGTTACGTGTGGGCGTCGCCTATGTCCAAATGTTCGTTCACGTTGGGTTAACTTCCCTTTGTTCTGTTTTAACTAGTTCAACGGATTTTCTTGGTAAACCAAGAGATAATTTAGATATTGTGCATGAGATGATTTTAACCGGGAAATTGCCAGTTCTGGATCTTTTTAATAGCGCAACATTATACCTACAGTACCTGGTTGACCGAGATTCCTTGTTTATTCGACAGATGGCGTGGTGAGTTAACAAAAAAAATCCTAAAAATGGGGAGAAGCAACGATTTTTGGAAAAAGAAACCTATGTAGATCGATTTATGACCGAAAAAATCGTTAGAGCCGATTCCGAGATTCCGATTTATATTTGCTCGTTTAAAAATTTAATAAGATAATACCTAAATTTTTCTACATAGACTTGCTTTATGTACCTAATTACAAAATGTTCTGGTATGGAGCAATCAACACGAAACATACAAGGTTGTTTTCTTTTCTGTATTTTGTGAAATACAAGCACACATATTATATTATTCCTTTATCCCTTGCATGGTAGGCAGAGCGTTAAATGGCTGTAAAAAACAGCTACCTATGTCTGACAAAATTTTAAGAGCCATTAAGAAGTGTAACACCAGGTTGTCAGCCTGTCGGCTAAAAATTGTAACTCTCAAAATCTTTAGGTGTGATGCTATTCTAAGCTGGCATCATCAAAATTTTGATTTCTTTAGAGAAGAGTAATGCTCAAGAATTAATATCACACTTTTTCCCCGTTAAAACATCAATCCAAGAGGAATGGTAAAGCCATTTGGCATTGTTCCAAGCAAAAACAATAAAACTAAGGTTTGAAGGAAATAAGAGGACTATCCAAAATTCATTTAGGGAGTGCCTTGCAAAAGCTTACCTACTTATTTCCATAGTATACTAACGAGTATAGTATTCTTTGATACTAACAAGAAAGGTACCTTGAAAATACTTCAGTGGTTAGTTTGTATCATGTTTGTATTGACAACCTCCTAGAGTGCGTTTCATCTTATAGTTCCTATGGCGTCATGTTGGTAACATGGAAATTTGTATGTAATATTATTGCCGCCATAAAATTTATATACAAATTTCCTACCAACATGACGGCATAGGAACTATAAGATGAAACGCACTATAACACCCTGACTTAGTAGTAAGAGCTTTTTTAAACAATGACACAATGTCCTATAAAAAGATCTAATTTTCCAATAAATAGATAACTGCTTTTAGTTACAAGCAGTGTTTAGACATTTGATAAAGAAACATAGAGATTCTAGCCCAATCGAATCAAACCAGCCAACATAATACCAATGTGCCAAAAAATAATACGAACATAAAAGGGCCTTACGCGTATTACACACAAGAGGAAACTCCCAAATACCTATAGTCCCAATCCTCGCGTCCCAAAATTGCACAATAGGAAAGAGTCACACAGGATATAACGTCGCCACACTAATTGTTTTGAGACCAAGGGACCGTGGACACTGGAGCGGCAAATTGTATTAGCCCACAATAACAACCAGTAGGCCAGGGTATTACCAGAAAAACGGGCTCCGCTATGTGTGTAACTAGCTTTAGGTCCCGCGAGGTTGCGTCGAAGAAAATGGAAAAATAAGAAAACCTATTGTGTGGTGTGGTGACTGATATTGCGCAGTTAGAAAGCTACGTTATCCCTCGTAAAAACCACAGGAGCATGACTCAGTCTGCCCTACAAAAAAAACGTCTAGCAGCAGATAAAACTGCAAGGCAAGCCTCTTATTAGACATGTCTTATTAGATTAGCCGAATCTTTGTCGAATCACACGCGCACAACCTGTTAGGGTCGTGACAGCCACTTTACAAAATGACAGCCTGTGACAGTAAAAGTTTGATGCGTGAACATGTACCATGCCATGTATGATTGATGCCCATGATATCTTATTTTTGTATGGCATTTCGTAAACTTCTGTCGTAATACTACCTAGATCTATACTAGGTACAACGTCAAATAAAACACTAGCTTCGGCAAAACAACTGAAAATTATGAAGTGTGTGTTAAAATCACCATAGGTCTGCATTGTTCGATTATAGGTAGTTGAAAAGACCACTCGCTGCATAGGCGGTCGTACGGGGGCGGTCGTAGATAGTGCACTCTCTTTCTCATTTGGCACTAAAAAGTGGAAAAATGAATAGAATTCTCGACTATAAAACGTGTCGTTCTTACCTCACGAGTTTTACAAGAAACTTTTTAAAAAGCAGTTATCAGGATGATGAACTCTGCAAATATTTCAATCCCGGAAAAACAGGGGTCGCCTCTCCTGGCCCGTACAAAATTGTGTCAGTGAATAAATTCTTTTGAGTTAAGAGCTACGTGCTCAAAATTAATACGATGGCGATTAAATATCTCTCCAGCAAGCTTATACAGGGAGTAACAGAAAGGGTATAACAAGCCGAAAGGAGGTCAAGGTACTCATGAAACTGAACAACTTTCCCCATGGAACATGGGTCGAAATATGAAAAAAAATTTGGACGTCCCATAGTAAATCAATTAGCTCATCGGCGATTTTGTATGGGAGGTCCAAATTATTTTTTCATATTTCGACCCATGTTCCATGGGGAAAGTTGTTCAGTTTCATGAGTACCTTGACCTCCTTTTGGCTTGTTATACCCTTTCCGTTACTCCCGGTATAAGGTCATTTTAAATTCAGTACATATACTTTTAGGGGCGAATTTCTACTCGTAAAACTGACCAATTTTTCTCAAGAAATGTAGGTCAAAATAGGAAATATCTAAATTAAAATGTTCAAGAACTTTGCATTTTTTTGTGACAGGTACAATTTCCTTTTAATATTTCGACCTATGTTCCTAGGGGGAAAGTTGTTCTGCTTTATGAGTAGAATTCGCACTAAAAATATTGCGATGAATTTAAATAATCTTATGATGATCTTATTATTTAGTTCCTATTTCAAAAAAGTTAAAAACCATAGAGGTTTTACACGCGAATTATACAAAAACGTTTTTTTTTGTATCCAGCTGTCTGTGGACATCCTTATACGACAAAGTAAATTTAATTTATTTGATACTACCCTCTTTCGATTGTACTTTAATTTTGTTACACAATCGAGTGATTAGGTTCGATATGGACGCATAATCATTATTACACTCCGCTGTCCCTTGGGTTCGCCGTCACAGACAAGTTAAAGCAATGACTTCGCTTAGTAGTTAGACTCTTTTGTACGCCTTTTCCGAGCTTTGAAAGGGACTGAAAGTGATAGAAATATGTTTAGCTTCTTCCGCACATATGATGGCAAGTAATGCTGCTGAGTGAACCACACGTACGACCGCAACTTTATACAAGTGTGTAAGCGATGCATCTCACGTGTAAAACGGTGTAAAGTCTAAAATGTTGGTGGTTGTGGTGTTGGTGAGAGGCATCGCTTGTCATTTGCATTGAGTTGCGGTTGTACCTATGATTCACTCAGCAGCATAACTTGCCATCATAAGTGCGGAACAAGCTAAACATATTTCTATCACTTTCAACAAGATGGACTTCCTCAAATTAATTATTTGAAAGGGACTGTCAAATGTGAAATCACGAGTGGAGTACAATCACATGGCACACTGAAGTAAAGACAACGAGAGGGTTTTTGTCATATATGTCATACCTTATTTCCGATTTGACAGATCGACTGTCCAACTTGTCATATTTATACAAGATCTTGTGCCCTTGATTCTTGTTTTTATTAATTAGATGAGTAAGGGGCATAAATTAGGGAAACGAAGCGCAGTGCGCCGTATAGGGATTAATTTAGTTGGTTTTTTCTCTATCTGTCACCTCCTGCCATGAATTAAGTACCATCAAAGTGCCATCCTGACTCCTATAGTTTCCGTAGCTGGTCTTGGTTTCATAGTCTATGCGTCGAACCTAAATTAAATTACTTATTTGACCCAAACTTACCCTGAGGACAGCGGGCTTACGAATAAGACGCATCAAATCCTATTCTATTATATTTTTAATGAACTTTATGTTTGGATTTCATTGAATTGTGTACCGCCATAATGTTACACAAATGGCTTTTAGATTCGTGTTTGAGATTGAACTTTTCAATTATGGAATTTTATCAGAATATTTTAGTTAATTGAATTTGAATAATTGAAAACCCAGGTTGGGTGAGGCGTATTTAAAAAGTAATTTTATCAGTCGGAGTTTTGGCTCGGTCAAAAATGTTTCTGTTTATTTGCATGGAATTTATTTCCAACCTAAACTGAAAATAGCTGTGAAAATTAAAGTATCTCTGTCTGGTGGTGTTTTTAGGTACAACAGTCTGTTTTAAACATACAGAGTGGTACCGAATAACAAATTTTCACGAAAATATTAAGCTGTACCGGTCAAACTGAACAACTCAAACGATATCAAAAAATTAAAAAGTGAACACCGTCTGCCTAGTACTTCCGGCGATTTTACGACAAGCAGCCTAATTCTTTTACTAGTAAAGCTGTAAATGATGTGATGAGTTTTGTAACGATGTCAATGTACCTTAAAAAATTGGTATCGGAAGTTACGGATTTTCCAAATAACCTTTCTTTGCTGCCATGTGAAATGAAATGAAATGTGACATAGATACTGCTCAGGCGGGCTTACGGACTATAATAAGTTCGCACAAGTATTGTTTTTATAATACGGAAATTCGGAAACGACTCCAACTATTTTCATGAAATTAACTAAGTATGTACGTATGGTGTTTAGGAAGCAATACGAGTTGATAAATATTGGTTTAACTACGTTTCATTTTCGAAAATTACTTTTGTATCTAAAATAGTCGATCAATGCCTCGTAAACTAGGTTTTATATAATTTTGTTTCATGATAAATACTCCAACACCAGAGTTTAGCGGGTCATTTGTCGCCTTGATGTCCCACACGACAGTAGAATCAGAAGCTCTGTTAATAATGTTCCATTCGCTTCCCGCACAATATGGCGTTAACTATTCAGAACATTTTGATGAGTTCAGGTCAATTTAACTTTGATAACAAGTGACAGAGTAATTTAATATCGACAGGGTGCCAACAAATAGGTAGGTATGAACTATAGCGATAGCTGTAGTACAAATTAAGGTACCTTTACAGATGGCTCACTCAGTATTAGCGACGATTTTGACGCTTACCGGAATGAACTGGGATCTCATAGGAACTCAAGGTAATAAGAACATAGTTCCCACGAACGTCATATTTTTTGCATGGAAATCGGATCAGAATCATATGACGTTCTTGTATCAGATTTAGAGCAAGGCTGTACCTCTGCCATCCGTGTTTAAAATCTAGCAACCCTGGCCATGCAATATACAAGTGACAATCGCGAAAATCCTAACGGTCAAGTGATCCTTCTGTAAACTCCCTATTTTGTGCCCGAAGTTATAGATTAAATTGTAGGTATTAATAATTTACCTCCTGTGTCATTTGGAACGGGTTAACCTACCTAAATTATAAAATGTTACCTTACTTTACATTACGTACCATTTTTATTTGTAAATAGGAAGTGCTTTATAAAATAGGTAAACAATAGACAATTTTTTTTACTGTTTGTTTCTATACAGGGTGTAAGGGACAGCTTTCCAAATACTAATATATGATGTCTCCTGAAATATTTCAATATTTGCGAAGTTGTTCAATTTCATGATTCGGAGAGCTGTCTTACACCCCGTATAGAACCCATACAAACACTAGCGCCTCGGCGCCGCAGCTATGAAGAACTTCTTTATACCACAGGAAAGGCGCGAGCTTCGGCTTTATTCTTTTACTTTTTACACTGTGGGTATCAAAAGGCAGCCTGCAAAGTTTTACATGTCTGCATGGCCAGTGCGCGGCGGGAAGCCACATATTTACACCAACTAAAAAGACTTGGCCGAACGAGTAAAAACGTTTGCGTATGCATAACGCAAAGTATTTGGCCGGTTATACTTTTTAAAATGTAACTTTGCAGCTTTTGACTGCCAGTGCAACTTATTTTTTGTGCCTATATGGATATTTTTGGTGTTCTTTTTTTGTATTTTTATCAGAATTGTACATTATCTATTGATGACAGAAAAACCGACAGCCGTTGTCGCGCAGTGGTACGACTGCCTGCAACGCAGAAGGTTACGGGTTCAATTTCCGGTCACTCGAGAAGTAAATTTTTAAAGAAAAAGAAGAAAAAACTCGAGATTTTTTTTTATTACTTCGTGACTTTGTTCCCAGTCTGGTTAGGCTGAACCACCTGATTGTCCAAAAAATATGGGTCTGTACTTTGGAGGACACGTCAAGCCGTCGGTCATGGTTGCTGTTTATGATTACTTAGATGGTGGTCGTTACACCTAGGCCTGCTACTTTTAGGTCGTAGGTGGTTGAAAATCTCTGGCGCCAGGGTTCATTTGGTCTTTTGACGACTCGTTGTCCCACTTAAAAAGAAGAAGAAGAAGAAGAACAACCGGTACATATAGCTTAAATACGATCGACCTACGACGTAGACGTATCTATCGTAGCATCTGAAACTCTGAAATAACCGATCATCATGGGGCTGCTCCGCTTAATTGACAAATTGTATGACTTCGTTGCACTCTGGAAAAGTAATTTTTTTGGACCAAAGCAACAGTAACAGTGTCGCTTTCTTTCGGCCATTTGTCAATCAAACAATAAAAACGACTTTGTAGCACCATATGTATTGCCCATTTTAGAACAATCTGGCATCCTTAACTTATTTATAATTTTTTTGTCAGTTACGTCTTTGTGATACTAGATGAGAGAATTATCCAGTGACTACGACGTAGAGCTATCGTAGGCAATTGCTACGCCCAAAGTTAGTCTCTAACCACTTTAAATTCCACTTCCGAAACACTCAGGCTTCTGAGCGCATCATACAATATCTTTCAGCGTCATAACACGGAAACAACTAGTGCTCTGAATACAACTCGAGTACACTCCGCTCCGGGGCCTACGTGAGTTTGAATACCAATATTTTAAAAGCATGCTCGTAAATTCAAACGCAGTGTTGTATTACACAATTTTCGTATAGTCGCATTAAATATTCACTAGCTTTTCAGTGGTTTTAGATAAAAGATGGAAACTGTATTGTGGTCATTTGGGATGAAACAATCATAGTGAGTAGGTAAGAGTAAAATGACAGTAATATTTTTGCGTGTTCGTAATAATAACACTAATAGTTGTCAAATCCTTTATTTATCCACACATATTATTTGTGAACTCGCATCGCATCGGACATTTCTATGACCTCGCACCAATGCGTCGCAAGAACTTCCGATGTGCATCGCAGGAATTTGCAACGCATTTATGTGTGAGAGCAATGTGAGAGCAAGACCTATGTCACATTTTAGATTGTTATGGTAGGCTTATAAACCAAGCGTCGCGACATCGCGCTTCAACGACGCCGTCAAATTTTGACGGCGTCGTTGTCGCTGCGGTCTTGTAGAAAAACCCGACCGCATCCCATACAAACCCTGAGCTTCTCAGCGCGCTGTCAACGTGACGGCACCACGGCGGCGTCGTTGACGCTGACGCCCGGTCTTTCTGGTATCCCCATACAAACCAGTCATTTGACAGCGACAACGACGCCGCCGCGACGCCGCGACGCTTGGAAAATAAGGGCACCATTAACCTTTACGAAAAGAAAATAATAATTCTTTCTTGTTATTCAATTTTTTTGTTACAAACAGAAGGGACTGTAGCATCATGTCCCGGACCAAGGGGAAAAAAGGTTCATTATTAGAGAGTAATATAGGCTACGTAGTAAACTTCTAAAAGTAGCTGCTTGTAAAACTAACCTCAGCACTTGATTTTAAGGTTCCGTGGTTATTATCACTAAAACTATAAGACAAACAAATGAAGGGAGTAACAGACAGGATCGGACGGATACTGGATAAGTATTCGATAAAAACTGTGTTCACTCCTTTCAAGAAGATATCGCAGTTTCTACGGTCACCAAAGGATCGATTTCCATTAGAATGTCCAGGGGTGTATAAAATAGACTGTAGTTGTGGTAGTTGCTACATTGGTCAAACTAAGCGGACCATCTCCACCCGTGTCAAAGAGCACATAAAGGCAGTGAAAAACAATGAAGCACATAAGTCTGCCATTGCGGAACACCTGGGCCTCGAATCTGCGATGCACTTTGTAATGTCAGTAATGTCAATGTGGGAGTTTTTAGCTATCGACGAAAAACCGCGCCAACGGAGGAATACATTGACTATTTAGTACTGAACTAAAAATAAGATGCTTCGTAACTTTCAATGTATACTAAAATCGTTTTTGCATATGTGTGGGTGTTCGAAATCATAAGTCAAAAAATGGATATCATTCATTCAAATGTGAATGAAATATCCGAGTAAGGATTTAATTTTTGACACATATTTACTGTCAAATAAAATAGCTTTCCATTTGCATTTTATGTCAGAAAGCAAGATAGCGAAGTGTTGGGAACTGGGAACTTTCGGAAAGCAATATAGCGAAGTGTTGGGCAAAATTCATCACAAAACAAAAACTATTGCATCGTAAATATCTTTTACCTCTAAAGATTAAAGATAAAGATATTATGTTCGCAAAAATTAACGCTAGGTACACCAAGTTTTTATAAAGGTTCACTACAAACAACGCTAAAATACAATCAATTTAGCTATGTACAATCCGTCAAAATATATAACACACGAATCACAGGTAAAACGTATTTCTTAGAATATTACAATAATTACGAAGTAAAACTGTAAAATCATCACCACACTTTCTGTCTGATTCATCAAAATGTCGCCGCCATGTTCATTTAACAGCTGATACCTAGTGATTGCGTTCGTTCTCAAACATAAACAATCAGTGTTTTTGGTATTATTTTATTACTAGCTGTTACCCGCGGCTTCGCCCGCGTACTCATAGGGATCAATTAGTTGCGTATTCTAAACGACACATCGATACCACAATACTCATACTTAAGAAACTTTATTATTATAGTATAGTGTTATATATTCATCTATGTATGTACTATGAATGTATTCTCATGCTAAACAAAAATCTGTTTTCCGATGGGAAAAATATGTTTTTCCGGGATAAAAAGTAGCCTATGTCACTCTCCAGCCTCTCACCTAACTGAACACCTCAAAAAACTCTATGATGTCGCTCTGTTGTGACGTGAAGGAAGGATAAACAAACAAACAAACACACTTTCGCATTTATAATATTAGTATGGAAGTATGGATTTTCTAAGTTAAGTGATTTTCAACACGAAACTATAAATATATCGGGTGAAATGTAACTAGTGACCGATAGCGAAACCACAGAACCGGCTGGTGATAAGGAACAACTTTCCCTAAGGAACATAGGTCGAAATACGAAAAATAATTTTTGACCTCCCATAGTAACTCAAATCAGCTGATCAGCAATTTTGTATGGGAGGTCCAAAATTTTTTTTCTCATTTCGACATATGTTCCTTGGGGAAAGTTGTTCCTTGTCACCAGCCGGTTCTGAGTTTTCGCTATCGGTCACTAGTAAAATTTCACCCTATATATATGTCGCAGGAGCATCGCGAAATCCCTAGGCCCTTTGCGAAGTGCCGGATAAGTGCCAAATACATCGATTTATTCGCACATTTCCCATAAATACTAGAAAAACTGCGATTTCGTTAACTGCCTGCGGATCTGTTTCCGGAACGTTATAACCTGGGCCTTTTCAAGGCGAGAGTGAATAGGCATTATCTGGGCGAGCATGTTCCATCATCGTCTGCATCGTCACTTAACATCAGGTGAGATTGCGGACAAATGCTTACCCATTATTTATAATAAAAAAAAACTGCATAGACGTAAATCTAGGAAAAAAGCATATAAGGCGACACGCTCGTAGCCGCCGACGCACCTGCTACGACTTTTTGATGGTTTAAGTCCCTCTAGGCCGCTGTAGCTCGCGCACAGCAGCACTCGCGACGCTTCGTAAGCTCTCGTTCGTCGCAGTAGTGGAAGGCTTCGTCGCAGTCGAGCCCCTCTCTAGTCTCCAGCAAAGGTTGCATATGCTGGTCAGGTGGTTCAGCCTGCAATGGCCTACAAAGTACTACACAACCAATCCAGCAACATGTTAGAAGCACTAATTGACCACGAGGGTACCGTATGGGAACTGCCCTGCCATGCCCTCTTTGGAAATTACGTCAACCCTCTTTGGGAATGCCAGACGTCAACCCTCTTTGGGAATGCCAGACGTCAACCCTCTTTGGGAATGCCTAACGTCAACCTTCTTTGGGAGAGTTGACGTCAACCCTCTTTGGAATTGATGTCACTCTTTTTGGGAATGTGCTTGAGCTACAGCGGCGTAGAGAGACTTAAACCACCGAAAATTCGTAGCAGGTGCGTCGGCGGCTACGAGCGTGTCGCCTTATATGCAGTTTTCCTGGATTTATGTCTATGCAGTTAACAAATTTGCAGTTTTCCTAGCATTTATGGGAAATGTGCGAATAAATCGATGCATTTCGCACTTATCCGGCTCTTCGCGAAGGGCCTAGGGATTTCGCGACTGACCAAATTTCACGATGGTCCTGCGAAATATACACTAAACAATATAGCTTTCCTTTACTTACTTTTTCACTTGCGAAAATAAGTTATAATGGGTTGAAACTGGGTGATTTCGGTTTTAATCCGGTTTTAGCCCAAGTAAATGAAACGGGTTTTAACCATAGACATAGAAACGATAGACGAACATAGTGTGCAAAAGAGAAGAAAATGATTTATGGAAACTCAGTAAGATAGAAAAGAATAGCGAACCATATGTCACTGTAACCTGTATTGTATGACAGATCGTCCTAATTCAACCCGCTGGTTTTTACCTGTACATTATTTTGGTGTTTTTTTTCAGAAATCCCGATTTATTTTTATAATTTGATTAGTGTGCAACAATACTTATGTATTCAGGATGCTAATTTGGTGCGAATCTTCACATTTACACGGAAAACTGCACATTTCACAGGTAAATTCTCCGAAAATCGTCACTGGGATTACACGTGAATTTTTTGTTTAAATGTGCCTTTTATTGTAAGTAAAATAATAAAATACGCCTATCCTTATATTTCCTTTCGTATTTTCGATATGTAAAAGTGTATTAATAAGTAATTTTCATTATATTTGGGGATAAAATAATTTCGCATTTAGGCCAGGGATTGACTCCAATTTATCGACATAGTTATCGATAGTTACCTAGAGGTACCTTACATACTTTGAATGATATAACAACAAAAAAAATATGTAAATTTTAATGATTCGCTAAATAGGTACTTGAACAATTCTGACATAAAATTACAACTACGTCCAACAGATTCACTTTAGATCCAGTTATTAGAGATCGACTCGGTGACTCATACGAAATACTTATGAATATTATTTTCAGGGTCGTCTTAACGAGAGATTCGCATCATCGTACGTAAACCGTGACATAGTTCATCTACGTCTCAACATTAAAGGATGAAGAAAGATGTGTTTGTGCAGTGTTCGTCTATCACCAAGAGTAAAAATGCTAATAAATATATAAAATGAAAAATAAAAAAAAACTGTATTTCTCGTTTCGCACGTCTTATTATTATATAGGGTGTAATTTTATTAGTGACGGATCCGTTAAGGGTGTGTTCTGTCAACTTTCCCCAAGAACCATAGGTCGAAATACGAAAAAAAATTTGGTCTTCCCATACTAAGTGTGTTGGCCGGCCGGGTCAATTTGTATGGGAGAGCAAAATTTTTTTTTCATATTTCGACCTATGTTCCTTGGGGAAAGTTGTTCAGTTTCATTGACAGAACACACCCTTAACGGATCCGCCACTAATAAAAATACACCCTAATGTGAAGATAGCGCCTATTGACCAGGATTCTTACGAACAACCTTCTCAGATATTTCTTTAAAGAAACCTACACGTAGGAAACCTACGAAAGGAAATAAGCTGACTGCAAAAAAGGAAACGTCCCGCCGCAGCAAAGAAAGCATTATGTCGACATTTCAATTTAACAAATAAATAAAGTTGAAATCTTCATTCATACAACTTTTTATTTGAAATTATCGATAACCCTCGAAATTGAATAATGTACATCACTAGCTGAGATAAACGCGCCAAAACCAAAATTGGTCACGCGAGATCGAGCTGTCAGTTGGTCTGTAAACGCTAGTTTATATATATAAGTCTATGGTTTTAACCCACTACCCATCTCTAGAAATCAGAAAGCAGAAAATATTTATTATTTCCCAACACTATTAAAAATACCATTGAGTTTGTAGTCTATGTTTTATAAAATAACCAAACTAACCAGATAAGAGCAAGACAAATGTATGCTACTTTATCCAAGCAAGACTGAGATAGAATGCAAACAGTCTGTCATGAATTTGCTTTGATCCGCATGTAAATGACCTCTTTGATGTGTCGAGATATTTGGCAGAATAGACCTTGTTGACATAAGTCAGTTGGTTTTGGTATTTACCTCAAAGAGTAAATTAATATTTACAAGGGTAAGCCCCATCGCAAGCTTTCCTGCCGACCTGTTTTGAAGCGCCATCTGCTTATTGAAACTGTAAACTAACCTATAAGCATTATTAATGTTCATGCCATATTTTGCCCCGCAGGACCTTTCTTTCGGCCGCACTCGGGTCTTAATTTGACCTTTCGGGCCGTGGTGGAGTGTTCCCACACTTATCACGACCCCCTACCCCATGATGAGTCTTTTCCCGATAGGCTTATGCCTAGTTGGCGTCTCCCCGACGATCGTCGAGAAGACTACTCGATCACCCCGCTGGACCAGTTGCACACTTGGACAGTACCGTTGAGGGTACAAATGGAACAAAATTATCTCAGTTGTACATGACAAACTGTACAACACATTACACTCGTCTTTACTAGTATTTAGTATTTAGGAATCTCTAAAAATTTATTTTAAAATACTTTAACCCATGATCACGTCAATAATTACGCACTAAGCGCTTCAAATCATCTTTCATTATGCGCACGGCTAAAGAATGGAATTCCCTGCCTGCGTCTGTATTTCCGAGTGCATATAACCTGAATCTCTTTAAGTCTAGAGTGAATAGGCATCTTCTGGGCAAGCTCGCTCCACCGTAGATCCCATCTCTGCTCTAGGGTAAGATTGGGGTCAAGAGTAAGCCCATCATAAATAAAAAAAAAAAAAAAAAAAAATAATGTTGAACAATTCAATAAAAGGAATTAATGTAAAATGAAAAAAAAAAAATTCATGAAATTATTCAAATTTTGGAATGTCATCAATCAGAATGTCAATTACAAAATATTTGACAAGTATTAAACTAAAAACTTTTAAATTTACAAGACTATGCACGCTAGACTATTTAGGGACGCGAGGCGCTCGACCCGTCAAGACGTGTTAGTAGAAGCTCTTGTATATTTTTAAATTTTTTGTCGGAAAAAGTTAATTATTTGTCGTGAAACCTATACCAAAAGTTTGCTTTCATTCCCATCCGTGATAGTGCATAAATCAGATAAATAAATTTTGTGTAGTTATCTGGAAATTATCGAGAAAAGGACGAAATTCAAACGGATTTTGCAAACCGAACTGTGAGTAGGCCTATTGTCCTGTTGTGTTAACATGAATCATCACATCATTCGAAATTCCTGCGCATCGACAAGATTGGGCACCGCTTGGAACAGGAACCTTTAATTCGACACCTTTTCGTCAAGCGCTCGTAGCCAAGCGGTTAGAGTGTCCGCCTGCTACGCATGGACTTGGAGTTCAAATCCCGGCACTTCACCTTGCCTTTTCTATTTTCTTTTTGGAGTCCTACTTTTTTTTATAAACTTTTTATCTAATCTGCAAAGATGAATAACACTTGTAAAAAGTGCCATAAGAAAGTACTAAGGAAAGATTCTCTAAAATGTAATCAATGTCATGGATTTTTTTGTGCGAAAATGAGATGCGCGCATATTACAGAGAAATTATTTGATTCTATGACCAATGCAAGAAGATTGAATTGGACATGTGGAGTGTGTATAAATAAACCGCGCACAAACACTAATAAAGGGCCCAAAACTACCCCTAAGACAACTCCAAATATTCCAAAAATACATAAGAATAGTAAAAGAGTACACATTAGTGAGAAACTTATACAAAACCCTGAGTCAACAACAACAGTACAGTCTACATCACCAGTACAAGTGCCCATTTCAATTTCAGAGCAGAAAGCAATTGTTTCAACCTCTTTAATTAGTGATCCACTTAATTTGGTTCCTGTACAACTACCACTGAAAACAGATCTGGGAATTTCTGCAAAGAGCTCTAGTCTTGAAAATAATGAAGATGAAGAAGTTTCATTAATTCCTAACCAAAATATTGAAAACTCCGTAAGCAGAGACTCAAACAATATTGAAATTACGTCAATCGAACAAGTCGTTATTAATATACCAGTATGTAACTCCTTCGAGGTTTTGGAAGTAGAGGAGTTGAATGTAGAGATGGTAGCTAATGAACACAGCAAAGGCGTGATAAACGACAATAGCACATCGGTATGTTATATTACAAAGAGGAAGAAAGTGGCGAGATTACACAATCATTCTTCTAGTTCATACCTAAATCAGAATAAAGAAAACTATTTAAATCTTAGCTTACCCAGCACATTAGTTGAAGATACTAATGAATTGAGGGAGAGAATAGAAAAGCTGAAATTAGAGCTTCTTTCGGCGGAACAAGCAGTTGAAAACCTTTGTTTAGAGAACCATGGTTTAAAGAATAGGATAGAGCAGTTAGAGCATATTATAAAGCGCTTCAAATCGGTTGGGGTCGGAATGGAAACACCTGGCGGTAATGAATTACTTTCCCCAAGGCACAGAATAATAACTAGTAACTAGCGTTACAGAAGCTATTCTTCGCAATGGTTTTCAAAGAAATATGTACTCAATCTGATAGACAATATGGTTTAATTTAGCTCACGTTCCAGTCGAGCACGTGTTCATTTAAATACCTTCAAATTTGTTTCGAGGGAATATGGGCCTTTATTCACTGGACTACGGTTCATAATAAGTTAGACGTGGTTATACGTATTGAAAAAGCCGCGGAGTAGGGTTGCTTACTTCGAGAAATTTCTTACGCCATCTAGCGCACAGCACGAGTGTTTACTCCTACTTTTGGCGGGCAAAGCTCAGCAGGCAGCGCCGAGTACGTTATGTCCATGTAGTTTAAGTTCATAACTGAATTGCTACTCGAATGATACAAATAAATGTCTTTTTATTTTACTTTTAAATACTTCTAGGGTTTTGGTACTAGTATATTAGGGTAATAGTACTTTGTTCAACAAAAAAAGAAAGGGTTTGTAGTTTGAATTAATTTCAAAGTAGATTTTACCTACATGTCAGCGTCTTTAGGCAAGCAAAAAAAAGTTAAATTCCGATCATGATCTGTATTTAAAAATTAAATACAGTACAGTTTTTTTTTTGCTTTTTTTCGCGTATCTTGCAAAAAATTGTCGAGAAAGTTGAACGCGGTCGAACAAATAGCGCGCGCGTGTTGTAACAAACTCGAACCCGGCCTATGAAGGACTATACGCCTCCAGACACCGGCCTCAGTTGTTATGAAGATGATGTCTTGAGTTCTACATTTCATAGAAACCCATACCTCAAGCAAAGTGTAAATAATGGCTCGTGATATAAAAGTGATGTCTAGTTAATTATTGACCCATACGTTGTGTTTAAATAAAGTAATATGTAACCCATAAGTTCTTTTAAAGGTAATTGAGACATCTCTGTACTAAATATTGTAATAAAGTGACTCTGATGAACAGAAGAGGGAAAAGGGCAGGAAACTGAGCTCCAAACGGGCCCCCAGAACTGCATCGCCCGAGGAATGTGGAATCCCACTCCAACTATACCTATTTGTATTCATAAACACTCCGCAGTCATCTTCACATAACCAATTTATGTATGTAAAGGTAACTCTTAGAGTATTTACCAAATACAAATGGTAAATTACCTGATTCCCCCAGAAGAAGGATAAAAATATGGTGAGACGTGCGTCTCTGCTAATAGATGCGTCAGCCACAGACGCTTGTGGTGCTTAAAAGCACCACGAAGAAGGATAGGTGATCAGATTCAGATGTCCTTTGCAGAACAAATGAAGTAGTTTAGAATAATCAGTCTTATGACTGACCAACTCAACACCCAAGTGTCTAGTTGGTTAAGTAAGTATGTATGTTGTGAATAGGTATGTTATCAGTCAAATGACATGATTTCAACAATTATCTTTAGGTTTCCCTAAAGAGGTACCGGCAAGGCCGGTAAGCACCGAATATGAAATTGCACTGGTCAGTCAGTCTCCACCCACATTTAACTCCTACGGAAGTCAGAATATAATATGAGAATGCTTTATGCAAGTCCCAAATCACATGTGAGCATACATGCTTATAAGTTGAAGACGGGAGAGCAATATTTTGCACATCCCAAGAGAGAGTTGTAGAATAAGCCATGATGTTCACATGAACCTCCTGAGAGAATGTGGATTTCTACGACCAGAAGCTGCCATTACAACCATACCGAATGCTAGGTAATAAATAGATGGGTATTTGATGAAGATATGATAAAAGTTGTCCCATGACATTTGATGACAACCATTGCAATTAGTAAGTAAGTTGTAGTCATAGTTTTACTATGATGGGCACCATTTTAGCCAGTCATAAGAAGAACTTTAAGAACTTCATGGCTAGAATATTACTTTAGATATGATTCATCTGAATCTGTTATAGGATAGGATGATAGGAAAGGATATTATCCATTCTACCAGCCATACATATTCTTAGATAAGAGTACTAACTAAGATATTATAGCAAGTACCATAAAATATTATTGTGGTAAGTACAAGTTGTCCACGGCTGGACACATTCCCATTCTGAAGATCATTTTGTTTGTATAACAAAATATTGTTATAAATAAATGTTCGTCCACTGCCGGACATATTCCAATACTGAAGACTGTTTTCTTTGTAAGACAAAAAAACTGTTGTAAATGATTATTTGTCCACTGTTGGACATAACCAAACAGAAATAGATATCTAACAATATCTACTTATGTGTACTTCATACATAGTAACATTAGTCAAATAAGTCCATAGTCGCTCAGCAACCATAGTACAAATAGAAATCTGTCAACTGATGGGCTAAGCCAAACAGTAGGTAAGTAGATACAACAGGAACTTTATCAAGTGAATCCTTAATCGCTCAGCAATCATAGAATAGTAGTTTATTCACTGATGACCACAGCAAATAATAGATAAGTAGATAACAATATCTACTTATGTAAGTTTTAACTCTGGAACTTTATGCTAGTAGCGCATAGCAATAATAAATTATGTTATTAATTTGGTTATTAAAGTCATATATATGGCTTGATAGATAGACAAGTAAGGAATAGGAGTAATGGGATTATAGGGTATCCTACCTATTCCTAACATCTAATTTACCTATCTACCGACACACTAAATAGCCCAAATTTCCCTAATTAAAGATTAGATGTGGATACTATAAAGTTTATATGAAACAATCAGAACGCAGATTCTTTAAAACATTCTGACCCGACAACAAAACAAAGTTATTGCAATAAAATGACCTTAGCGCTAAAAACCAAAGCATAAGACCATGTTCCGAATCTTATCAGCTTTCAATGAATACAGAACTATCAAGCATAGGTAATTAATATGTTTGTAAACATTCATATAGGGAATATATACTGCTGATAGGGTTCGAAAGAAAGCATGAATTGTACTTATCCATCTGGAACTTGAAGCCACCAGCACACGAAGAACCAACAACGACGACATCCACAATGCCGATTCCAGTGCACGCTGAAGCACGCATCCTCTGTATCCAACAACACACTCTCACGTGCTACACGGGTTCAAAGCACTTTTCACAAACCAAACACACTCGCGAATCGAGGGTGACCAGGCAAACGTCGAGACTCTCTGGTCCACGGCGCGACTCCACCAGGACTGATAGGTAAACTAATCACTGCACTAGGTATTCCTTTTCTGTCCTGGGAGATTTCACGATTAAAACTAAAACTGAACGCAGGCCGTATGGCTCGCTTATTTATACCAAAAAGCTTCGAACTCACGAGAAGAATAATCTTCTAGAAATCTGCTACTCATTACGAAAGAAGATATTCTCCTCTCTTTCATACACATTTTAGAAGACATTCGACTATTCTAGAATTTTTTAGAATGTCTTGTTTCGCTACTTGTTGCCAGACACCAATTCAGGGGGGGTCCCTAGGATCCACGACCCATCCTGACATCCAAGAAAGACTTATAGTGTATATTAAGTAAATCACAGTTTTACCAATATTTCTAAACATTTTACTACTGGTTCATAGAATTTTTAGAAAATACATCAATTTTCTATAAACCGAAAATGTGACTAATAGAATAAACTTTAGGTATTTCAGTCGCTATGGCACTATAATAGGCCTAGTAGGGCCCTGTCTAAAGTGACACCTTGCAGTTTCCGCTACTCGACAATAGATGGCTCTTAAACAAAATAGCAAAATGTTATGTCCTGTATCATATAAGCACGAAAAATTATAAATGCTACTGCAAACGCTGTGCAACTATCAGCTAATTATCCAAAATTATTTAGACTTGCCTATATGAACGATATGATGAGAAAACCAAGAAAATAACTTACAACTTCACTGTTTCATACACATAGCGCCACCTATCAGCTGTGTTCCTGAACTTCTATAACAATTTAGACAGAACAGAACCAAGTACTAATCGCATCTTATACCAATAGATGTCGCTGTTTTGAAATCTTTATAAAGGCCGAAACACATATTAATTAATAAAGGCCGGGACACATATGTGACAGTGTGTCTTCTTTCGCTTGTGGCAGCCTACTAAATTGGCCTTCCCGCAGTGGCCGGCGCCTGGAGGTATGTTTTTAGTACCTACACGCGGAGCTGTTTGATCTAATTGCAAGTTTTGAAACAGATCGCATTTAAAAATCATGATTTTCCATACAAACTTTTAACCCCTTTTTTACCCATTTAGGGGTTAAAAATCGAAAATCCTTGAAACACGTATTTCTTTTTTTTAGCTTTTTGATCTAATCGCAAATTTTGAAACAGATCGCATATTAACCTCGTAAGGCCCAGACATTTATGAGCTTTCTTTAGATAACGGCCCAAGATGCCTTTTAAAAGGTATGATTCACAAAGTGAAATGAACCTTATATGCACTAGCAATAAGGTTGCTTTATGATGTAAATCTTGCAAGGGCTTGGGTCTGAACCACTACAAAGCTACATACCTTTTAAAAGGCATCTGGGCCTTACGAGGTTAAAATAAAGATTTCCCATACAAACTTGTAACCCCTTTTTTACCCCTTTAGGAGTTAAAAATCGAAAATCCCTGAAACACGTGTTTAATTATTTTAGCTCTTTGATCACAAATTTTGAAACAGATTGCATTGAAAAATAATGATTTTCCATACAAACTATTATGTTCAAAGACATTTATTTCTCATTAAGACAAAAAATAATCAGTCACTTACATGAGAAAAAAGCTTAACATTTATAAAATAATAATAAATCTCGTATTGTTCGCACTCGCACTAGATACTTAAGTCTATGCACTTTTACCAACATTCGGGTAGGTACTACCGACTATCTCTCTGATAAAATAGTAAGTATGTATATTTTTATACCTACTTATTAACTTACCTATGTGAAATTAATATTTTTCCTAGTGTAAGCTACCAGCCTTGACTTAAACATGTTATTGGGACCTAAATTTCTTAAGGATGACGGTAACTGATTATAATATTTTATTCCATCGTGGGTTAACTATTAACCCCTTTTTTACCCCTTTGGGGGTTAAAATTTGAGGTAAAGAATATTTAAAAACCTGCCCCTTAACTTACTCTATATACTAAAAAAACCGCATCAAAATCCGTTGAGGGATTTTAAAGATATAAGGAAACATACATACAGACACGGGAAGGGACTTTATACTATGTATTGATATTGATAATAAAATAATAAATTGTTTATTTAACGAGCAAAAGACCCAAAATACATAAAAATATTAGTTATGATAATTATTATAAAACTAGGGTTCTGTAAGTAGTAAAAGATACCTATTTACTCAGTCTTTTACTTAATACCCACATTTTATTTGGGTTCTGGTGCTCGTTCAACCAGTGTTTAAAAACGGGAATGGAAATGTCCTGACACACTGTGGTTGAGCGCCATAAGAATATTGTTTTTATGTTAAATTACCAATTATTTAAATTATAAAATATCTCAAAGATTGTGGTTTTTCGTATGCTTCGGCAGTACTTGCTAATTTGTGAGAGAGTGATAGAAAAAAATGGATTTTAATTTAATTTAATTTTAAGTTGGCCTTTGGGTGTTATTACCGAGATCCACCCTGGATCAGATAGGATCGTTCGCGTCGCGACGGTCAAAATAAAATTTGGATACTTTAAGCGACCTGTAGTTAAGTTGTATCCTATTCCAACACAATAATTTATTCTTAAATTCATCTTTAGTTTTAAGCTTCTTTACTTTGACTTGACCATGAAGATCCTCAACATTCTCTGTTAACTTGGCAATGTATTTATTTTCTATATTTTTTTGTAAGTTCTGCGAACTTCCAAGGCGGGGAGCATGGTTGAGCGCCATAAGAATATTGTTTTTATGTAAAATTACCAATTATTTAAATTATAAAATATCTCAAAGATTGTGGTTTTTTGTATGCTTCGGCAGTACTAGCTAATTTGTGAGCTTCGGCTTTTACCGGAGAGATGGCACTAGTATTGGTTAACAAAACCACCGTGCACGTGACGTAGATGGGTGGTTTTTTCTACCTGTCAAAAAAATGGAGGCGTTTCCTCTTCCGTTTGCTTCGAAATCTTAATGGCGAACGTGTCGACTATTTTTCGTAAAAAATAAATGGTTTGACGGTTTCTTTCGGACTCTGTGTTGTTTCTCACGAGTAGAAAGTGATTGAACATTGGACTCAACAAATTAATGAAGAAATGTGCTCGGTTTGTGGACGTTTCTAAGTGGGTGTAGTGCTGACGCTTAGAATTTGCACTGATCTGCAACGCCTGGAGACTACTGGAGAGCCGTGCCAATTGCTGGAAGGTGACGTTGGACTTGCAGGTTAGTAAGTGCATTCCAAAGCATTCCAATTTTCACAATCCCTTGAGATAGTCTCGCAATCTTTTATTATTTTATTAAGGCATATTGCCACTTGTGGTGTGAGCTACTTACAAGTTCCACCACACTGCTTGAAGGATGGCGTTGTTCGAAACACGTAACCCCTCCCAAAAGGAAGAGATACGAGTTCAGATGACTGCAAAAAAGTTGGGCGCTCCCGCTTCCGCCAACATACCCCACGCGCTGCAGTATCGCATAAGGAAGGATGCGGAACGCGTCATTGTACTGCACCTTTAGGGCGTTTGTGCACTACTAGGAATTTTACCGTCCGGCAATCCAATTTTTAACGGTCCGGAATGGCACGCCAATAATCGTAATACTAGCTTGTGCACTATATGTAATTTTAGTGTCCGGCATTTACATAAGCTAATTCATTAGGTTTTCCGTGAAACACCGGACCGTAAAAAATCGGAATGCCGGACGGTAAAATTTCTGGTAGTGCACAAACGCCCTTATGGTGCTCATCGAACTGCGTTTAAAATTGACCTACAGCTGACAGGTGTAAAAACACTGACATTATGCCTTAAAATTAAGTATTTTATATCTGTGCTGCACTTGGAGGTCCTACGCGCGGGCTTACTGCAACGGCCTTTCCAGTTCAATGTCACAGTCATCCTTCAAGTCGTGCGTCAGAAAGTGTCCTAGGAATTTGAACTGCTGCACAACCCGAACTGACTCACTAGGCCAAACGCGCGACTAAGATCGAGGAAACATGCGTACACACTTGTTTCCCTACTAACGTAGTAGTTAACTGTGTGTTTTAGGCTGATTAGTTTATTGCAGAGTCTGTTGAGAGACCGGGGCGGAAACCAAAGAATCGCCGGGGAGATCTGTTAGGAGGTGGTATGACTCTTTGCAGGTGAGGGTTGGGAGGGGCCGCTTTAGTGATGGGCAAGTAACCCGTCTCGGGAACTGATACAATTTTTTTGAAAATGTTACTTTTTAATATGAGTGAGAGAATTTACTGTTGGATATAATAGAACGTTGTAACCCTAAGCGATTTGATAATCTGTGGTCAGCTGTCACTTGTAATCGCCCTTGTAAATTCGGCTATTGCATATAAATTTTACTTACTAATTTGTTTTCTTTTCCGCCCATAATAGTGTCTTAGGCTAGTTTACAGTTTCAATTTGAAGATGGCGCTTTAAAACAGGTTGGCAGGAAAGCTTGCGAGAGGGCCCTCTTTACCCACATAATAATAATCATACTCTTCGGTATAGCATGCATATCAAAGAGTAGGTATATAATAAATCTGTACTCTTTGTTTATCATTGTTGTTTATATTAGATTCATATTTGCGTGATATTTGCTGAGATAAACGACTTTTTATTTTATGATCGTTGCTTCGCTAATATTGGAGATATAAAAAAATGACCGACTGCAAACGCACCATAGCAAAAACTGGAAGATCTATGCAAACAAAGGCCCTGCAAGAGAGGCAGGCAGGCAACGCACCCGAAAAGGCTGATACATTGGCTGATACTGTTAAAATTACTCGAAGGCGACGACATTCGCGACTTCACCGGTAGAGGCTAATCTCCCGCTGCGCGCCTTCACGCCGAGGACATCGCTTTATGCCTCCCGCCTGCACGACACTACTACGAAGCAAGATGTGTTAGATTACATCTTCGCGAGGCAAAAGGCAGGTGTCTTCAAGGTTACGCCGATACTCGGAGTATACGTGGAGCCGCTGGAGTCGTGCCATTGGTTGGGTTTCAACGTGTTCGTGGTGCGAGTCCCGACAGACTACACTGAGCGTCTTCACTTCGCCGGTGTTTTGGCCGCAGGGAGTCGTGTTCCGTCGCTTCCGAGGGAAGCTACCACTCACGTCTCCACCACCGTTAGGATAGGTTTTAGTTTTTATTGTGATTTTATTTAGAATAGTTATGCCTGCTGCCTATTTACCCTATAATAAGTACAAGAATACCAAGATGACTTCTAGACCGCAAAGGTTAATACCTAGTTAAGAAAAAGTGGTGACAAAGTTTAATTTGTTTATACAAATAAATTGTCAGCAATAGTTGAAAAGTTTTTACTTGTTTAGTCCTCTAAGTTAGAATTCAGAACCGAAGTAGAACCGATAGCGAAAGGTTCAGGTTGTTTCACCATCATTGCAGCCATCATCATCAGATATGGAAGTGTAGATACATAATGATAATCTTGTAGAATAATAATACAGTAAAGAATGAAAATATCCTAAATTAATGAATTTCTAAAAGTTGCTTAAGGTGTTAAAGATACTTTCATCCCAAATTAAGGTAAGACAACCTGGATCTTTTGCCATCAGTGCTTTGGTGCTCAACGCTCATCTATTGTACCTATATGTCTAAGATCCAGGTTGTTTTACCTTCATCGCTTTCACCTTAGTGGTGCTCGAAAATGATCTAGAAATCTTGACACGCGATAGCGTGCCCAGCCAAGTTCAAGCAAAGCAAAGCACTGATGGGTCGCACCGCATTTTTCACCCCTTCATAATTCACAATATTTTTAAGCTAGATACAACAAATTTAGTTCATCCGTTGCGACCTACCATAATTATAAACAAGTACTTTTCATTAACACAGACCAAACGATTATGAAAAACATAATATATCTAGTAATTGGTAGTAAAATTCAAGGTTTAAGAAAGAGAGTGTTGATATGTGAGTGGGTGCCAAGTTCTATCGACAGTCCCGAAATTTATTTATTTATAGATTCGTTTAACATGGTAGAGTCTAACGAAAGTCTAGGTTTGGCTTGGCTCATTTTCACAAGGTCTTCAAATATTGAGAGAAAATATTGTACAATAACTTGCAAACTGCGAATAAAATAAAGATGATAAATTGTTTACTTACAAAGCATGACGTGAAAACTTGCCATGTTTAACTTTGAGATGATCTAGATTTATAGTTATCTGTTCCATTTGACTATACCATGTTAAGTGACTTTATAAATAATTAAATTTCAGGGCTTTGCACCTACTTACATAATCAAAACTTTTTATACTTAAACCTTGAACTTGGCTCCCGATTTTCACATTTATGTGTTGGTGGTTAAAATTAAACAAATATCTGTCTGTATAAATATTCTATTTTATTTGTATTTATCTCGTGATAGGTAGATTAAGTAAAATTTGGTTACCTTATACTGTTAGTATGTGTGTATGTATGACCATTAATCAAATTTTGACCTGATCTTCTCATTTTTAAGTCGTTTCTTCATTACTGAAGGTCGTGTTTGCATAAACTCTTTTCTTCCAGATTTTTTAGAATTCCTGCATGTTTGTCAATCTTCGGCATGTTTTAAGGCTGTGTTGATAGGCCATAAGATATTTTAGTTGATCTGACCAGCATTTTGGAGACCAACGGCGTGATCGTTTGCCTTTTACCTTACAAGTGATCATCAGCTTCTCTAAGTTTTCAGTTTTACAACGAGCAACATGTTCAAAGTAAGATAGTATTCTTTTATATCTCAGACTGATATCTGCATGGATCTTCTCAAATTAGTACCTGTTTGTGTTGAACTTGGGTGGTTTTCTATGTACGATTAGTATTTATTTACTTAGAATAACCATTATGTAAACTAAGGCCTATTTTTTCTGTAGTAACGGTACCTAGTAGTAGCAGTAGTAGTACCAAAAGTAATAGGCATCTAGTTTTCATTGCTGAGTTTGGAGCGCAATGGCACTGTGCTGTGTTTCATCCTCGAGTATTCATTTCTGAAACATAGGTAGTTACTCAATTTACGTAAACCGACACCTGCACTCCAGAACTGTAATACACATGTAACCAGTTTTATTGCTGTAACAGAAGCAGTATCCTGTCATTTTAGAAGCCTTGTAGGCGATAGCTTCAATCTTAATATACTATATCTTAACAAACGTACGGCTATGTTCTCTAGTATAGTTTGAAAATGTATCAACATACCAATAAGGTTCATCGTTTTATTTCGTAAAATCCATGACAATGATTTTCGTCTGCTGCATATAATTCTGCTTTCGATAGCATTTTAGACTTTGTCTGAAATAAATAATACGAGAATGCATGAGGATATACAACCAAATAGTAGGTAGAACTTGCATCTGCCTACTATCAATAGTCAATAGCCAAAGTAGATATTTCCAGCATGTAATTATAGGCATTACGGTACAAAACAGGCAGTACTGAGGACTACAATGAATGCACAAGCCTAGCAGATGTGAAGATGGAGACTGAATATAGTGTAAACAACATTTTTACCTTATACAAAAGTATTTGCACTGTGATTTTAATCTTCATTTACAAAACCTTAGCAATCCCAAAGCTTGAGGATAGCTTTTTTGCATCAGCAAAGGCTGCTGCTTAATATCCTACTAAAAAAACTTATTGGCTGATGCCAATAAATTGTATTTTTATAATTTTTCGGACCATTGGTGTATCTTACTATTGTTTGTTTTGACTTTTGATTTTGAAAGCCCAATTGAATGACTGGAACTAAGAAAAGAATGAATGATATTTGAAAAGTTCGAAACCTTATTCGTAACGAAAGAGTGTTTCGAATAAGATGTTTTATGTTTCTACTGTTACCATACAAACTGAAAGGGATAGTGTAAATAATGTTGGCCAAGAAATTTTGTAAATAAGCCAGAATAGGACGGGATTGCTAACCATATTGCTAACCACTGACATTAGGTTGTCAACGGTTTTTAAACGCGTGTATGAGCGGCAATGAGAGGCTAAATTGCTTTCTATCGAAAGCAATATAGCCTTTCATTGCTGGCTCTAAGCATAACGAGTATGAATGTGCTAACAAAAGCCGTAATGGACTTTTCCCAATACGGGCAAAAACGTAACCGAAGCCAGAACTGCTTTATTGGTTTGACAATACGGTCGCAGATTTGACGCCCTGCTTGAGTCTGGTCCAAACCACTGGATCGAATTACATAATCCAAAAGTACTTTCGACCGAACGCCACTACATACCAAGACTGGTAAGCGAGGCTATTGAAATCACCAAGTACAAAAATTTCAATAGAGAAGATGGCTTCAAATTGTCAAGTACATGGAATCCAGTGGTAAACTTGTGTAAAAATAAGTTTGTGTCTAAACCTGCAATAAAATCATGCGATACCGTTAGTGTGTGTTGTCGAGATGACTTTCGAGTGAGTTCTGATAGTGACCAAAGTGTTCCGAAAAAACGCAGAAGAATGAGGGTAGACAGATATGTTTGCCCTTAGCCGTCACCCGCAGCCGCTCCAGTTTACCCGTGATCATGGCGATTGCAACATCGCCGAAATATTGGGTGCTCGATATACCCCTACCGTGAGTTAAAACCCGTTATAATGTCTTATAGTTTTAACCTCAGCACATCAGCTGATTTGAATTACGTAATCTAACGATTGTTTTTCGTAAACAAAAACTTTTTTCTGATTTGCAGAATAAATAACATACCTATACAGTGTGTTACGGGCATGCGGGTATTTATTTTTATGATTATAAACATGGCCCCATAGTCAAAGATGTCCATATAGATTCCTTTAATCCAAAGTTTGAATAAATTGCCCGCTCGCCGGTAAGACACTATTTCATATTCCGAAAGAAGATCTGTCTGTATTCGAAATGTATGAATAAAAAGTGTAAGCCGCCGCAACCAAACGGTGCAATTTTTTACCGGCGTAATGTAATGTAACACATTTTGTTGATAAATTATTTGGCGGGTGCCGCCCCTACGTTCAATTTCACAAATAAATAGCTGTTGCCAGTAGCACTCGGCGGTGGGGGTAGGTAGGTTGGGTACTTGTAGGTATACTAAGGGGGAATAGAAGACAATCTTAGATTGCGCTTATGATCTTATCCCGTGTATTGTACAGAATGTAAAAAAACTACCTGCAAATATTTCAGTCTATGAAAGTGAAATACTTTCTCCAAGGAACATACTTATACTTACGTCAAAATAAAATAAATAGAATTTGGCCCTCCCATACTTACTGGCCCGGCCCGCCTACACA
Source organism: Phthorimaea operculella (assembly GCA_024500475.1). Lineage (NCBI taxonomy): Eukaryota > Metazoa > Arthropoda > Insecta > Lepidoptera > Gelechiidae > Phthorimaea > Phthorimaea operculella. Next base: position 2,630,573 of record JANFCV010000002.1, on the reverse strand, counting down.
TTTTGTGGAAGATGTACCTACCTACATTTTTTTTTCATATTTCGACCTATGTTTGTTAGGGAAAGTTGTTCAGTTTCATGGACTTGTTCACATATTTGCAGTTGATCTTTTACACATTATACGGGGTGTTAGGGACGGTGTAACGAAAACTTTGCAGGCGTTTTTTTTTTCGTTTCTCACCATTGGCTCCATAGTAAAAGTTGTTCAGTTTGATAGTCTGATCATGCCTCTAAAGTTTTCGGTACACCGTCCCTAAGCCCTGTATTAGTCTTCGAGGCATACTTAAATAGTAGTAGCTAGAGCTTACTTTTGCGTTATTGAACGGATAAAGTAGAAAAAGTACTTTCCGTAGGTATGTGTAAGATTTCAAAACTATTGTCATCATCGGAATAAATTTCAGGGTCAGTCAGGAACATACGGGTCAAATCTGCATCAAACATCATCATTAAACTTATCTTAATAGCCAAATGCTTGAAATAAAGGAAATATTTACCTGTGCCTAACAGTTTCTCAATTAAATTATTAGAAACGCTTAAATGAACGCAAAGTGCAAAATATTCGAATTACTTTTTAGAGGGCGTCGTATGTTTTATGGTAGGCTTAAAAACCAAGCGACAGCGACAACGACGCTCGTCGTTGTCGCTGTCAAATGACTGGTTTGTATGGGTTTGTATGGGGAACCAGAAAGACCGAGCGTCGGCGTCGTTGCGGCGCGCCACGACGCCGTCACGTTGACAGCGCGCTGAGAAGCTTAGAGTTTGTATGGGATGCGGTCGGGTTTTTCTACAAGACCGCAGCAGTTGACGCGCGTCGTTGTCGCGACGCTTGGAAAATAAGGATACCATTAGAGGGCTGTATGAGCCAACCGTTATAGAATACGGAGATATCATATTCGGAGAGTTGATCTCATACGTAACTCAAAATTCGCGACTGAATTACGTCAAACCAAGAGATCAAAATATATTTCATGCTCTTTAGGAGGAAAGAAGCCTGATCCATTCCTTTTCTCACACTTTCATTTATAAAAATCGACAGGTCTTTAAAAACATTTGAATTTACTCACCATTTCCTATCAAAAGTATTTTCCTGTTAAACTCATGATTATTGCTGAGCACGAATAAAATGGCCGATGGAATTCGCTCAATTTGTGGTTGAGAATTCGAACTTTCCTCCAGCTCAGATGCAAAGCTTATGTTAGACGGAGCCTGATGAACTAAGAATAAAAACTTTCCAGCTTAGGTTAATATATAACCTTTAATCGAGGACCTATATTATATTCCATGTAGGTAAAGTTGTACAGTTTTATATCATGGTCCAATCTCGCTGGCAAAGTTCATATTTTGAACATGCTTGCAAACTTTTCGTAACACCATCTCTTATTTACACTTAATTATGTATGTTTTGCCTCAAATCTATTAGCTGTTACCTACCCAGCGCTACGTTTGTTTATTTATTTTACGATCTGAGGCGCGATGAAGAAAAAACGCCACAAACTTTTGCACAAATCTTGAACGTTTTCAACTGAGCAGGAAACAATTCCAATTACATTTCGCTGCAACGGGGGCAGAGAGGGGAAGGGGGTGAAATCGTGTGTGGAATGTACAACTTTAGCGCTCTATCTTCTCATTTATTTAATTAAGAAATCTGAAAAAGAAGATAAATCCAATAAAAATCACATTGTACATTGACAAATACTTATGGTTGCTGCCTGGTAGGACTAGACTCCAAAACTGTAAACAGCAACACATCTCGACTTTCACTGATTATTCTTAGTAATTCTATGAAAAACCAGTATAAATTGATCTTTTAACGATCCCTTGATAGGATACCAGCTTTTTCCCACACGAAAAGGAGAAAGAGAATTTGTTAATATGAAACACCTTGTCTTCTAATAAATCCCTCCAAGACACGTAAAATCTAAAAGAGCGAAGCGTAAATTACCTAAATACACACGTTGGAGGTAATACCCAGATTAATCCTTATAAGCTTTGTAAAAATTTAGGGTCACAAATTAATTTTCCATACCATCCCCGAAGGGATTTCAACCCCTATAAATAAGACCCCTTATTCACTTAGGGTGTTATATTTACAGGCTCTGGTAATAAAAGGGTGTTTTATAAGGTTTATCAGCTAGATGGCCTACAAAAGCTTCATTTACTCACCTCTTTGTTACTTACCTTATATTAAACACGTGTTTTACATAAAATATTTCTTTGTATATTGTATCACACGTTGTTTGTAAAACCTCGCAATAAATACGCGTATTAGATTTTTATATTACCCTTTGAAGTACTTACCTATTTGACATCAGGTTTTGAAAGCCTAGTTCTATGACAGGTTTTACGATTACCTGTAAAGTCATACCAGAATTTTCCAAACCTAAACATAGTTCATATAAATACGGTTAAAAATTTACAGATTTTAAATATGACATGACCTCTTACTGCTTGTCAGTAAATCAACTGTCGCAAAATAAGACGTGACGTGACACGCCGCGTGTTTCATCGTACAGCTGTAGTCAGGGTCAATGCACTTTTGTTTTATTCATCTCGCACGTACCATAGTATTTACCTACATGGCATTCATCTAGGTACATAGTTGCTACATCTAGCCACATAGTTTCAATTTAAACCTACAAAAACAAACTGAAGACAATGTTATCACCAAAGAACAAGTTAAGTTAAAAGGATAGGAAATGAAGATGCTTTTTGTTCAACTTTACTTGTGCTCCTAAACGCCTGCTCTTTGCAACAACAAAACAGGAACATGGGCGAAGGAAACGCTGAGAACTCCAAGTATTGTCTTTTTAATACCTTTGTGTTTTACTTTAAGGAGTCTGTCGACAGTGTCGCTACCTTTTATTTTGAGCTTAAGTTTTTGTATCTGTGTGAAGTAAAAGTAAGTCCTAAAGATTTGTGGTCAAATAATTGACAACATGAGTTCGTTTTTCATATATTTATAGACTCTCAACACCTATAAGGTCTATTACATTCAGTGCAAATATTTACAGGGTGTGCACTTGTGAACCTGAACAACTTTACTTAGTTATTTTTTTCGAAATATGAGAAAATATTTTGGTCCTCCCATACGAACATGTCTAAAACATGTGTCAGTTTGATTGGGAGGTCCAAAATATTTTTTCACTAAAATAGTATGACTTTTGTCAGCACTTTAGCTATCTGGCTAGGACAATTTTATTGTTCCAAATCCATCAGGCCTTTAAAAAAACCACCGCAAAAATTTATATTCACTCTCCAGATCCATTTTATATTCCACGGCCAATAGAATACAAAAATTCCGGCGGCAACTTTCGGTCTCCTAAAAATTCTATTCTAGTTTCATGACCGCTAGCGCCACGAAAAATGCACCCACCAGCTTTTGTTCGAAAGAATTGAATTAAAAATGGCGACTGGTATTTCTCTGTTTTTCGCGTACCACGCGCCACTGCCCACAAATGGACAATTAGCCGGTAGCTGCAAAATAAAAGGCAACTTTACTTGGCTCCTACATTGTAATTGTTGGTGTTGGGGGTCTAGTAAATTATAATTACGATTGTGGTAGTTGTCCTACTTTCGAGGCTGATACGAGAGACACAAATATATTTTCTGTTAAATAATATTATCGGCTTCGGAAAGAAAATTGCAAAGCTGCATGACGCTTTAAAACTATATGCAGATTGTACAGGTAAAACAAGCTATGGTCTATACAACAACAAACTTAAATCTATATTTAATATTCTTAAACATAAACATCTTTCTCAATAAGCACCGGGAAATTGACTTTAAAGCCTGTTTACGAACAATATACTCTTTATTTCCTCGATAGGAAGCTCTCTTGATAAAATCATGCATTTCTAGGAAGTAGTTCTGAGCCCTACAATGGAAATGATTTACCACCCTACCAACCAATCCTAAGCTTTGACGAGTAATGTAGTGTAGTTATAGTGCAACTGGCTGCGGCGCAAAAGTTTAAGGTTTGATTCCCGTTGGGGCAGCATTTGATTCGTATCAGTATGTGAATTTGTTACCAGTTGCAGACTGAATCATCTGATTATTCGTACGGCCATCAAGCTTGCCCGGCCGCTGTCTATGTTAACTTAGGTGGTGGTCGTTACAGAATCATATCAAAGGCCTATTATACCTACTTATTAGCAGCACAAAGTATTGGCATGCGCCTAAATGAAATGAAATTAAACTAAATTCTTTATATTGTGTTAGCAGTAGGCGGTTTATTCAGGCCCGATTGAGATCTCATCGGATTGTTCGTCGGCCCTCGGTGTCCTACGCGAAAGGAAAAGTTTAACCTGTCACTTTAAAAGTGCACACTTGTACATATAAATAGAGAAAGAAGACACATATTGACTGCTGTCATCTGATTGTTCTTTTGTATTTTTCACGCCAATTTGGATTCTTGAATGACATCCTGCTGCCAAAAAGCAAATAAATGCTTATAAAGTTTATACCTAGTAGTGTGCATATAATTAATTACAATCCAAATCAAATCCAAATGTATGACATTTTTAAAAACGTTCTCGTGCATTAACATTTAAAATTCAATACTGCTCAACTTGGCTGAAATTGAAATTCAAGACTTGGCCCTCGGCTTAATGTAATAAAAGTTATTCTCAGCATTTGCATCGTGATTTTTACAAGGGGAAGGTGATGATAACAAACAATTAAGATTCCGAGAAGGCCGACGATCTGCGAAGAATTTCAATCGCATAGATTTTGCCGACGACGGTATGCATTGAGAAAGACTTGGCTTAGGGTCCTATTTATTATGATTACTTTCCAGTGAAATGTTATGATCATAGTAAAAAAAAAACATAAGGAGAATTTCAGTCGCATAGATTTACCGACGACGAAGGTATGAAAGGTATGAAAGGCTCGAATAGGCAACTGACCTATTGGACGAGTTTTTTTTAGTAGGCCCGTTGCCTCCTAACCACAAATTAGGGAAACGGCGCGCGGGGCCCCTTTATCCTAACAACGTGTTTATCAATAGGTACCTATAAGTTTTAATAGTGATTTACCGGGATCATAATTTTTTTATGTTTGGCGAATTGTTACAAAAATATCAGGGTGCCTTTCAAAATAAATCCCCGCAATACTTACATAAGTAGTATTTTCTAGATTTGGAACGCACACGTTTGACTACTTACCAAAAGTAGGTACAGTGGGTAAGGTATAGGTACATAAGCCTTGTTGAGGTTAGATCTCAAAGTCATAACCCATTCCAGTCTGAATTCTGAAAGTCGCATATCAGTCAATACCATACATTCTTATACCGTATCGTAACTTCTATAAAGTTGGTATGTTGGTGCGCGTTATCCCTAGGTAGACTGTATTATTAATGTAAGCATAATAATATTGTTTGAAAATTTTCTTCATTATCCATGCTGTCGTTTATCCATGCCACGTAAATTCATAGCGACAGCACAGACACTTTGTAAGGAATAGTACACTGCTTAACAATGTCTAGGGTTACTTTTAGAGGCCTGCATAGCTAACGCCTGCAATGCAAGTATGATTTAGAAACACATACAATATTCAGACATAGGTACATACCTGTCTCCTCAAAAGTTTTTTTTTTTCAATATTCCTCTACTTCTTATTAAGTGGTACACCAAGTCATCCAACGACCCAATGAACCCTGGTGTCTAGAGTTATTTAATCATCTACTTCTCCTTTTCTTAATACCTAGCTTATCTCACTATTACAGTATTTCTTGGTGTAATTACTAGGTAGGTATTAATCTTCAACAAATTGACTACCTGGGGATGTCATAGGCTGACAGGCAGGGTACACAGAAAGTAAAAAATCCCAGAATCCATCCCTGCGCAGATGCAGTAGGTAACCTCGTTATCTTTCGGGAGCGCTAAAACGTCGCCGGCGGGACGTGTCGCGCGACAAACTATGGGAAAACGAAACGCGACGTACACAGTAAATTCTGTTAGCATAATATTTATAAGAAACCTAACCGCCTTGGATAGGCTGACGGCGGACGAGCGAGAGGTTTTATATTTACACTAGCAGGCCGTTAGCATTTTGACCCGCTGCAACTCATTTACCCGCAGGAAAAGACATTTCCCCGGCATATAAACCTTTCTCTTGAATCACCCTATGTATCGTGTAAAAAACGCATCAAACTCCTTATCGTGGTTTAGGAAGAGTTAACTAATTCCACGACAGACAGAGAAACGCAAAAAGCGAATTCAATTTATACTACCTACTTACATATGTATTGATAAAATTGTGCAATGCAAAAAATGTATGTAGTGAAGTAGGTATCTGTGCATCCGCATATTTTGTCGTACGTAGGGTCTAGTGTGATGTACGGTTAGAATAGCATCACCCCTTTTTTACCAGACGACGTAAAAACTCAGGGAATGGGCAGCAGCTTTCCTTCTGTAATAAATACAACACATCGCTCTCATCAACCCCGCTAACCAAGTGTGTTTAGTATGATACCCTCCACAGAGTTCTTTTTACATAAGTTGATAATTGTTCTTAACAGCCTTGATATATTGATTTTTAAAATCTTGGTTAGGCTGACGGCAAACAAACGAAATGTGCTTTCTAGGCTTTATTTACATAGAATACCTATACCGCTACTTTTTATCGTGTTCGTAAAATTTTATGAAAGTTTGGTGTACCTAGTGTGTATTTTTGTAGATATAAAAGAGGTTTAAAAGCTAGGTAAGCAACTAGAGAAGAGCTTGCACGCTCCGCGTTTTTGATATTTCCAATATTTTACAGATTCGGTTTATATAGGAATTTATGAAATAGCATACAAAAACCGCAACGATAAAAATTGTTCGTGTAATATAACCCACGGCCGGTGTGTCTGGCTCGAACTTGGCGCACACACTGCCGTGCGTCTAGATTTTATGTGTCAATCAATGTAACTTACATAACGCAACATTCCCTGGGTATAGGTATGTAACATATACCTTCCTACAGTTACATAAGGCGAGGAACACACGCAACGTCGGTTTGTGCGTCATTTGTTCGATTTTCCACCTTATTTTTATACGAATACGGTTTATATCAAACGATTTGACAGACAACGCAGCGTTGTGCGATGCCGTTTGACACAAACCGTATTCATATGCAGGTAGGGTGGAGAATCGAATGAACGACGCACAAACCAACGTTGCGTGTGTTCCTCGCCTAAATCTATCGTGTGAATATGTCACATATCAAATTCAATTTTATACGAATCTCCTGTGGAATGTGTAGACATATAGGAAGGGTCGTCTCACCCCCCAACTTACGATCAAATTGATATTGCCACAAAAATCGCTATTCAAAAGGAAATCGACTTGTCTGTGAGCCTAGAAAACATGAATATTTGAAAGTTGACCGACCATTTTGAAAAGAACTTTTAGACTGTGCACAGTTTTTGGGTTGGTGAGACCAATTTAAAATGGTAATGTAAATGTTGAATGTTTGATGATGTGAGTCAGTGAGTCGCATCAAAGAGGTGACGTCAATTTATGTGTTCATAACTAGCATTGTGTGAAATAATTAAATTTATTATTTAACCATTCAACGCGGCAACGCAGCCAGCGTAATGGGTACTTTTGGACCAGGTAGGAACAGGCATGAGCTGCTAGGTTAATGTATGGGAGGACCATATTTTTTATATTTCGACCCATTTTTGATGGGAAAAGTTGATCAGTTTCATGAGTACCTTGACCTCCATTCGGCTTGTTAAATACCCATTTTGTTACTCCCTGTATAGTTAGGAGTAAGGTACGTAATAGTAATTATATAGTTTAGTTAGTTAGTCTTCTTTTGTATCAACCCTGTGACCAACCAATAAATAAAAAAAAGTTTTGATGTTACATTTCCTTAAAAAAATAGTATTTAATTTATAGATAGATTTGAGAATTTGGTACCTAGTGTTCATTGCATGTTGCGGGTGGACTCTTCGAGCATCTTCCGTCCCGTTCCGGCCCGAGGGGAGTCGTTATAGCTACTTTACTCTATACAAATATTTCTGCCATTTTTTGCGGGGGGAGAGGTAAAGCTGTCAAATCAAGCTAGTGTTGGAATCGACAATATCGATACTTGACCTTTCGATTAATTACATCAGTCTACTCAATATTGTGTCATATTATTGCATTTTCAAAAGCAACTTAGTTCTTGAGAATAGGATTTTGTAGTAAATAGAAATATAGGCGCAATAACATCATTTCAAATATTGCATAAGGTATAAATTAACCAAAATATGAATTTCTTTCCCCATAGACCAGATAATACAATTATGTAGGTACAATCAATGCAATACCTACCTTCTATTTACTGATCATTAAGTATCATAGGATATTATGTAAGGGAATTTACTAAAAAACCATCTATACAACAAGTCATACATAATAACTTCGACTATCTATCTGTCTTCTACGCCGAGGCTCGTGGGTTCGATTTCCACCGGACACAAATATTTATAAAGTAAATTTTCAAATATTCGTGTTTTGTCTGAGCACTTCGGCTGATAAAAGACCACCGACTGGACCGAAACGGTCGCGAAACCGCGATGTAATAAGAAGTAGGTAAGTGCGAAATCCTTTTTATATATGTAATTAAAGTTAAAATGTCGCACTTAAGCAGGCCTGGCGCACTCCGCGGCGGCGTAGGTATAGAGTTGCAAGTACGTGCGGCGACACCCCCGGGAAGGTTAGTCAGTTGGTTGCCGCGCGCCGCACGTTACGCGCGCGCTCCGATGCCGTTCGCATTTCTTCACGAGATTAATTTTATTTTATCAATTCTGTATTAAGTAACTCAGCTTCCTACCTCATTCGTTAATTTTGTATGATAATGCAATTTTCATATTTTTTCTAATATTTGTGCTTTGATTTTCTTTCAATATCCTACGTTTAACAAAACATTTTATTTTTGTTTTATTTGGGTGTAGAAATGTACTCCAGTACACTTTTCGTAGGTACCTATTTTCATATAAATCTCGAAATTCGCATCCCTACAAAGCGTGCCGGCTGTGACCTTCAGAGGCGGTCTGCGGCAGAAGAACTTTCGCTCATTTTTTTTTTCACAACAATTCGGCTCATTTTTGCTTGCGCGCGCGATCAGTAGGCTAATACAACCTGTTACATAACTAACCAAAAAAAAGAATATTTTTCATTATCATCAGTCGATAAAATAATCACATCACTAGTCTAAGTCAGGTGCTACACTACCTGGCGAACAAAGTCCGCTTCGGCATACATTGCTGGTTGACTTAGTTTCTTGTATTGATGACACTCATGTAATAGCCAGCAATGTAGACCGAACTACGCTTCGCCGCGTCGGTAACTTCATTTGAACTCTGAGCTGTCAAAATTAGTGCTGCGATGCCACGATTAAAAATAAGTGTAATTTAATAAAAAAATATTTTTTTCGTAGTTTTCAAAAACGATACTATGGCTCTAATTTTTTGTTAATTGACTCTTTGCAACGGACCTTTCCACACCCTTTCAGATTTATTGGTTGTTTTGTAACACGTTGTATAAAAGTAGGTATTCAAAGCCGGCGCGAAGGAAATTGTACTTTATTATCGCGCATAAAGATTTATATTTGTTGAATTGCTATGGCGGAGTGCGTCTTCTGTACCTGTACTATTATGTATTCTGTGATTTAAGTTTAAACAGTTTAAAGGACACCAAAACGTCCAACGACCTGATGAACCCTGGTGCCAGTGCTTTTCAACCACCTACTGCATGAAGCAGGCCTTTGAAATAGTTGTGTAACGACAGCCGTCTAAGTGACCATAGACAGCAACCGGGACCGACGGCTGAACATGGCTCTAAAGCACGGAACCATCTTGCTTCTCGGACAATCACGTGATTCAGCCTGTGTGGTGTCCTGACCAGTCTAGGAACATATTCACAAAGTGATAAATATCAACTTTGTGAGCGAAAGGAATTGAACAGGCAGTCGGACTAGCCATTGCGCCACGTCGGCTGACATCCGATGTCACCCGATCAGCTGAGACTGACATTAATTTTCAATGAATCTCGAACAAAATCAGGGTTACCCAAAATCCATAGTAAAAGTTGTTCAATTTCATAATCTGATCATGCCTGCAAAGTTTTCGGTACAGACCGTCTTTATATAGTATAGGTTTGTAACTATGGCGATAGAAAAAGTATCGACGTTTTGTATTACTTGGGTCACTGCACTAGCTTGGGTTGAGTGTGGCTCGATACTTCAAGTTAAAATTATCGTTTTTTCATTGAATATCGACTGAAATGACCATCATTGAATAAGTAGAACAATCCCAAACTAACATTCTAATCTTACTTAGCAAGCTATTTACTGTTTTAAAGGCATCAATAAACTAAGATCGTTAATTGTTACCTATTATATGGTGGAATATTATAATCTTTATTTGTAAATTAACGATACTATGATTAACACCATTGTTCGACACAAAATAATAACAAAAGGAACAAAATACAATTATTTTATTGTAGATCCACCTACAAAAAAACTCCACATCAGACATTTTGTACGACTTACTGGCAACACTTATGTACAATTTTCAATCGCTAATTTTATATATTATTTAGTGATATTGTACTGGAGGAATACTTTCAGATGAAAAGTGATATTGTTTTGTTGTAAATTTGTATTTTTACATATTTTTAAAGGCATTATTATCTCTACAATTCGGCTTTTTATCGGAGCTCATTTGACATGCGCGACTGGACTCGTTCTAGTAAAAGATCTGACAGCAACTGGTTTTTGTAATAAGATAAGCCCAAGTGGGCATAGGCCGTGACAGAGGGGAAGCTCTTCGTATGGCGTCTCCATACCTAGCCTTCCTCCAAGGGGTGGACTAGTACATAGTATGTATTATCACAAAGTAAGTAGTGTTATGTTGTATGGTACTCGTAAGTACAACTACCTACACATCGGACCAGATTTCTCTAAGAGTTGAAAGCTTAATACTTTCACTGCTACGCTACAGAGGTAGTCAAAACCCAGTTTTCCGCATTGTTAGTGACAATGAGTACGTACTTGCAAGTAAATGGAGCGTGTTATCTTACATGGGAGCTGTTGAATATAAAACACCTGGTGAATAAGGAGGTAATGGATCGAGACCGGGATAAAGCTATCGACTGTCTTCACTTTAGAAATAGAGGCGACACAAGTGATTGATTTGAAATGCATTGCGTGGTTCATCATCTGCCTGCATTTATCCTAAATTAGTTGGGTTCAACGCTAAATGATTTGTTAGAACGCAAAATCGTGTAGCAAAAGGATTTTGCAATGTTTTATGACCGGCCGCCTGCCTGATGATGCCAACTCTCTTTGGAAATGCTATTGCTATTTCATTCGTCAATAAAACGAATTAGAAAAATAAAGCGAAAGTGCGAGATGCGTTAGAACCACGGCACTTTTTAGGGACTATGCAAGTCAGTAATGAAAAACCCATTACCGCTTCAAGACGAGCATCAAGAGACTGAAAGATTGGCAAAGTTCAATCGGTACCTCGATAGTTCAGTGGTTGAGCAGGGGTACCCCACCGGCCCTGGGTTCGATTCCTGGCCAATTACTTATTTTTATTTGTAAAAACCCCAGTCTTTATATTATTAATAAATTATGTAGGAATATTTTACAAATGTATATTCTTGGTATCCATATAAAGTAGCATAGCAGAACGATAACAGCAATGTACATAGCGCAAAAGTTTCACAGTATCAGAGCAGTCAAAGTCCTATGGTAAGGGTTATCGTTGCCGAAATTGACAATTCCACGCACGATGGGCGACTGTATCTAGAACTTTGTGGCATAGAAGCACCGACCACAAAGCTTACTAGACGTCCAATAAGACAATTTTTCCAAGTAAAAATCTCTGTGCACTGGGGAGAACTTTGAACGCGTGCATGCTGATTGGTCAGTGGCATCTAGGGGTAATGCCATCTTATAAATCACCACTATGAATTGAATACATCCGATCTGAGGCAAGAAACATACGAACGTTCGTTTGTGTTTTATTTTTGAGCTGCGTACACATGCGTTAGGTAGGATAATACGACATTCGACCTTAGTCCGTTTGATATAAACGTATTTGTGCGAAAATTAGGTGGAAAACAGCATTTCATTACGCATGCGATAGCGCTGTGCAAAAATGACGCACAAACGGACGTTATGCGTCTGTCTCGCCTTACCGTTTCCGCATACAACTGCGATGCAATTGTGGATCGCAAGTTCTTGCGATGTGTTGTACATTGTCGTAGATACGTGTGATTGTAAATATGTGTGATCGCCCTTACCCACCTCAGTGATGTCTTCCGAGACAGTTTGTGCTTCTGTTTGCCGTCTAGTAGCTGTCTGGTCGCTGTATATAAGTTTCAAGAGCTCCAACTGCAACTGAATAAGTTAATTGGAAATGCAAGCGCCATGAAACTATGGCTTATCTTTGGAATACGCAAATAGGTGAAAGAGAACCCCAGTTCTATAAATATGATAGCTTTTAAAAGAATATAAATTTTATTATGGTATGAATTCCAAGTTGTATGAATAGAATATGACATCGATTTATTTTTATTTTTCTACTTGTACCCCGGAGTCAAATAACTGTTATGTAAAGTTATGTCAACTGATAAATACTTATTGCTGAGAAATAACTACGCGAATCATTGATTACAGAAACATCCAATACCCAAACGAACCCACAAAACATTTTTATTAATTTAACCTAAATTTGAATTTACTAACGTCGCGTTTGATTATAATGTTTCTGACCTCGTTATGGCAAAAAGCCAATAATCTAATAAAATTCCGGGATGATTAAAGCTTCGATAATCGACAAACGAGTATTTTTTCCCTCATAAAATCTCGATCAAACAAACCATGATTGGAGTTCAATCTGCTCTACTTTTTTGCTTTTCACCTTTTTTCAACAGAGCCGGTACACAAAGAATCCGTTTTATTTAAAGTGCCCTCGAAAACTTTAGTCGCTGCGTTGAAACGAATAGCTTTTCAAGTTGGTCGAGCTGGCCTTTTTCAGATACAAATTTTATGAACATTTTTTAAAACTATAAAATTAGCGAAGTTTCGCTGCGCCTGTCTGCCTCTTTTAAGAATGGCCAAAGTTTCTTTTATGACTGGAACTTCTAGACTTACTGTGAGATTTTTATAAGCTACGCAATAAATAATGAAAGTTGTTCAGTATCATATTTAATTAATTAAAGTCATCTCATTAAAATCAGTATTAATAAATTTTTCAGTATTAAGAAAATTGAAACTACGGACCACCTTTCACCACCACTACAAATTCTAGTACCTACGTACACAAACCAAGTAACTTGCTAAACCCTGCGTTCTATTATGCATTGTTACATGTGACCTCTTAGCATGTTCACATAAGAAATAATAAAGACTGCCCCTGGAGAGCAACGTGGAATGAATTCCGAACGACCGCCACTGTGCCATACTAGACAATTGAAACTCTACATTATGCATGTGTTGGGTTGGGCAATGAGTGAGTGAGTGAGTAAGTTAGGAAAATAAAAAGAGTACACAGTAATTTTCTCATCACGAAAGTGCAATGAATTAAAAATGATCGCTCCTCTGGCATACTAGACAATTGAAACTCTACATGTTAGTTGGAAAATGAGTGAGTGAGACAGATGAAAAAAAAAATATCGAAACAAAAATTAAAATAAATTTTAAATGATTTTTAAATAATAATATAGGCCCATATTTGTCTGCTATCTCACCTGATGCATGATCGCAACATACCAATAGACAATCGGAACTCTACGTAGTGCAGGTTTTTGGCTGGGCAATGAGTGAGTTAGACAAAAAAATACTAGGCTCGGAAAAAATATATTATATGAAAAAGTGAAATATATTCAAAGTTACTGCTACTGTGCCAATAGTAGACACTATTGAAATTCTAAATTATGCATGTATGTGTGTAGAATTGGGCAATGAGTGTACTCACTAATTAGTGGAATAACAAAACTGGCTTCAGAAAATGTTAGTAAAGTAAAATGAATTCCTAAAAGTAGACAATTGAAAGTCGCTATTTAGTACGTGTCGCTACTTAGTCGCTACTTAGTACGAGTACGAGTCGCTATTTGTTTATATATTAATTGTAATTTTAGGTGACAGGCTGACAACTTGTCACTATGGTGATACACAGTCTTCTGAATGATTCTCAAACGAAGCGTCCAAACTGCGATAAACATTTAGGTACTTCATCGTAGTTCTTGTATGCTGGAAAAACTACGAATCTAAAGGAGCTATCCAAGAGATTTTATACTATCTTTTATCTTACCTGATTAGTCACTATTGAATTACATTAGACTTTTATTCCAAAATAATTATATGTTTCAGACATTGTTTATCCGTACAAAACGTAATCTTTTTATGTGTCTTCATTTTTCTGATGAGAGGTGTTTATCATATTTAGCTAACTAAGCACGTATTGCTTAATAGTAACATACATGTTATGTACTTATTTGCTTTTTCTTAAGCTTGTCAGTTTCTTTACCGTTTGCTCACGTAATTATGTTTTATGTTCTTTTTATGGACCTCCAGGTACTTGTTGTATACTTTTTTCGTATATATGACTGTATGTGTCCTGAATGATAAAATAAAATAAATAAAATCTTTGAATCAAACTTCTTCTTCCTATTTGTCATTGTATAGATACACGACTATGTTTTATGTACTTATTTGATATCTTACTACTTTGAACAAGAAATATTTGTACTTGAAATTGAAAGTAATTTTGAAATTAGAATTTTCTTTGTAATAGCGATGTGACATGACGATTTTAAAATGGCGCCATTTTTCTGAATTCAGGTAGGCTTTCCGTTGACATATTTCGTGTTTGGCAGCCAAAAAAGCTACCTTATTTCAAATGTATGGAGGCTCTGAGTAGTGGTGTGGTAGCTTTTCCATAAGCGCTACGCCGACGGTATCTAGTCGACGCAGCGAGACCAAATTTTCTTCTAAACCTGCACGTTACATCAATAATGTGTCGCGTTACATGAGTCAGAAAACTCCCTGAACGATTACATCACTAGTGACTACATGGCCTGCAAACCCGCCGTATCCAAGCAGTCACCACTAAATATTTGTGGACGGGCAACTCACGAGTTTAGCAACTTGTGAGTCACTGACTTAAGTCACAGAATCACACAAACAAACATCACTAGTGACTACATGGCCTGCAAACCCGCCGTATCCAAGCAGTCACCACTAAATAATATTATTTGACTTGCTAAACTCATGAGTTTAGAAACTTGTAAGTCACTGACTTAACTCATAGAATCACCCAAGCAAACATCACTAGAGACTACATGGCTTGCAAACCCGTCGTATCCAAGCAATCACCACTAAATATTTGTGGACGGGCAACTCATGCGTATAGCAACTTGTGAGTCACTGACCTTAGTCACAGAATCACCCAAGCAAACATCACTAGTGACTACATGGCCTGCAAACCCGCCGTATCCAAGCAGTCACCACTAAATATTTGTGGACGGGCAACTCATGAGTTTTACTAGTGAGCGAGGCGAGCGCACGAAATCCTAGGATTACTGACAAGGGGCTGAAAGGTAGAATAGTGAAACTGGGGCCACAGTAATGTGAAATTATGTGTGTTGAGTGAATATTTTATCTGGCCTTCTTTTGTACTAACCGTGTCAGAAGCCTACGGTGTGACCTAGTAGGTGGATAAAATTTATTGACAAAAGCACAAAATAGAGAGTTTACAGAAGGATTTTTGCGATTGTCATTTGTTACATAGCCATGGTTGCTTCTGACAACAATAACAAACTACCTATAAGAATATCAAAACAGTAAAATCAATCACAAAAACGTCATATGATTCTGAGCCAATTTTAATCCAAGAAATATGACGTTCGTGGCAACCAATTGTACCTATGAATGTGTAAGAACTACCTCAGAGAAAAGTTCAATTCGAAAAAGTTTATGTCATGTGATCAACAATATTAACTTGTTATAACTTTGACAAAAACTTGTGAAGACAATATTCCGGTATCCCAGTGGATAACTTGGAAGACACAAATAAATATAGAATAGGCACTATCAGCCATCAACTCGAGTTACCTAGTTATAAAAGTCCTAAACTCATGCTGGTTTATCATACAATTACTTAGAATAGGTACTGCTTTGTGGTGCGAATAACATCACCCCATTTCTACCTATGGGTGTCGTAAAAACCGTACCGACTAAGGGATATTCATCCAAGGAACCGGTAGCAGCATTCCCTGTGAATGAAAAAGTCTCGCCGATCCGCCTGCTAAGCGTGGTGACTATGATATTACCCCTAAAACGGTCCAGCAGTGATCTCTTGTGGTTGTAGTAGTACTTGAGTTGTACTAAGAATAGCCAGTGTTAGAAGATCTCTTCAATCGGTAGCTAGAAGTTCTAGTACATCTAAGTATATTATGAAGGCCGGCGGCCAACTCAATCTAACTTTAAAATAGTTTTACTTGCAACGCTATTTACAGGGGGTACAAATAAAACCAAACAAAACTGTATTAACTATTTACTTCTCGACCTTTCTAGAAAGTTCTTGACAGACTAGAAAAATGTGTTGGCGCTCGTGGTAAGGAGGACCGCACACTTTACCGAGCGATAAGGCGGTTTGTGTCATCATAAAACAAATGACAATGTGATTGATACCTGAAATCTGATGCGATGACAAATGCCATGGCATCCAGTTTTCGGAGAGTTTTCGGAGATTTGATTTAGTAATTTACTTATGTCAAAAATCGGAAAATTACGTGGTGCGTGTGAGATTCATCATACAGGAATTGTTTGTTCAATAATTGAAACGACAATATTACCTATAGGATTAGTTCTACTTTGGAATGACTTGCTAGCTCTACGTTACACCAAAATTGCAAACACATACACTCACGCATCGCATGTCTTGCGAGATAGGCATAGCGATAATATCCGTAGAAAATAGGTACGGTGATATGGTAGCGCTACGTCAAAAAAATGTTTTAGTGCCATTTCAGTGGAATCCTGTACTTATCACTAATGTCACCAGTGATATCCTCGAGTCCCTTAGTCCGCTCTCACGACACCCGCGGGAAAAATGGGGTTATGCTATTCCAAGCCAGCATCACACGGTAAAAGGTTGCAAACTCTTTACGATTATATCGTGCGATGCGGGTGGCTATCAGGAAACGTCGAGCGGAGGAAGATAGATGGCTCTCCCGTCGCTTATCGGGCGTTTGACGTGCTTTTAAAAAACTGGACGCCATACATGATAAACATGTTACTTCATACACACATGCCCAAAAGGTCTAGTTTTAGCGAAAAAACGATTGCTTTACCTCGCATTTCTCATTCTTACATTCAGTTTATTCAATTGAAATTTAATTTAAAAACACGACAGTAATAAGGAATCCTTCAAGCAAAATGTTAGAAGGGTATTAGATAAGTTTTTTTTTTTTGAACTTATTATACAAAAGAAAGTTATAACAAAACACACCTTTTTGTTAACACCAGAAAAAACTCCTCTTTAAAAAGTTTCGTCACTAATTATTAATTTTTCGGGATAACTTTTTGTAACTTCATATTTTGTAAAGGTACATTGTTTTTCTGAAATAAAAAGAAGCTTTTATTCAACAAAGAATCATTTAGAATATACCTTTATTTTTATTACTTTTTAATAGCAGCTGTCAGTAAAGGTCTCATAGGCTTATGTCATGTGACTTATTCCGTATCCCTCTTTCCACACAGTGCTCCTAGTTCTGTACGATTTATTTAAAAAAATTCTGAACATTTTATCATTCGATTAAAAATGAAATACCTTCATCTCCTGAATAGCCTTCAACAAATTAAATCAATGTTTTAATTTGACATCTTCCACAAGGCGAATCTGAATAATGTAATTAACTCTTCTTTCCCTTATAACTGAATTTTCTTTTAGTGATGGGGTTTCTTGACTAGATGTTATAAAAATAAGAAATGTTTTTTACCTAGGTAGGTCTGTATAGTGGGTGTTGAGTAGAATTTTTAATCGTAATGCCTATAAAAGCATTGTAGGTACTTTGAAACTGCGTCCATACGGACTACTGGCCAATACTTACTTTGTGCTACTGGTGCGAATCTGCGAGGCATCGGTCTCATGAGTGTCTTACCACAACTCGGTATGAGCACAAAGTAAGTATTGGCTAGCGCAATCCAGAGAGTCGGCTTCGAGCAAACGCGGCTAAACTCACTCAGACATCCACACGCGTCGTTTACGCGCTCTGTGGAACCGTGTCGAACCGGTAATGGTTGAGTGTGAACGGCGCGTTCGGTGCGGGCGGACGGAATGGCGAGTAAAGAAAAATATTTTTGTGGTGTGTTTGGGTGTATTTACACCACAGAATATTGTGTATTATCATTTTTAAGTTTCCCACGCAATAATGAAAAGTAAGTAGAATTCTTTCTTTTGATAAATAAATAAAACACTAGAAATGGAGGGATTTCTTTTTAAAAATCTTATTATTCGTTCGTAGAAGTAGGTAGGTTGCGCTTTAGTTTGATTAGGTAGGTTAAATGGGTTTAGGTAGGTACCTACCCACAGTAGATAGATACCTACCTAGTCATCATTTGAGGTGAAGCGGTGAGTACCGACATACCGATAGCAAAAGATTCAGGTTATGTCATCTTCATTTCCGATCATCACAGTACCTAAACCAAATGGACTATTACGATCATGGATATTTTTTCATTTTTTCGTCACGGTAGCTAGTGACCTTTGAAACTATAGTAGTTAAGTAGGTATACTTCGAAACTAAGGTAGGTACCTAGCTACCTACCTGCCAACTTACAGCAACAGATACAGCTTCCATGCCCGCATTTTTTCCGGTCGCGGCCCCGCGTTTATCATGCCGTCATGTTCATGTCATGATAGGTACTTACCAACCTACCTACCTACCGTTCCCAGCGCGTATCACCCGCCCGCTAATATACATTAGTAGGTTGGTAATCTGTGTGCGACTGACTAGTGACGGTACGTTTGACTTTCATGATGGAGGAACCTTTTGTCGTGTCGGCCGCCGGCAGGTCCTCTACGTACCTACTAGGTACCTACTTACCTACTTGCCTACCTATAGGTCGCTTCGCTCACCACCTAGTCTCGTGACCGAAACCCATTGCCTATCTACCGATTTGGGTGGGGACCTACTTATTTCCTATTAGAAATATGACTTTCTACTCAGGTAGGTACCTACTGCCATTTGGTAAAAAATATTTCATATTGGCCAGGTAATTTAGGAGTTTATCAATTGCATTTGCCTAATTTCATACTTACAAACGATAGGTAACTTCATTAAAAAAATCAGAAAGTAAAAGTAGCAACCCTAAAGAGTAGGTATAAGTGATCGAAAGAAGGGGCGAGCTGGCCTTCTGTAAATTCTCTATTTTGTGGTATGAGTTTCGTCCTCTACGATAAGCTTCTTGTACTCAAGCGGGGCAATCGCTAAACTTTATGTAGCTTAGTTCAGTTCAAATTCCAACTGTCGTCGTATAAGGTCACTTCCTTACCTGAAGAGATGAACTGAAATCGAAACAGTTGCCTACTTATTTTGCAAATATACTTTTCGTCTTTCGTTCTCTTTCCCTAGTTCAGCGTAAAAACTGAACTAAGCTACATTGTAGGTACTCCTGTTTTTCGAAAGCAGCGATTGTTTTGAGAAACTTATAACATTAAAATAAATTTGACATCTTCTGGAGCCTAGAATACGTTTGATTTTAAATGTGACATCAAAAATTTTTTGCGGCTCTTGTCATATCTCATACCACTTGAAATTCCGGGCTATATATTATAATTTACATCGCATTCACGCAGGTCCTCCTATTTCTTGTGTGCGCCAGGCGCCTAGGTATATTTTGTTTTCCTATATCATAGGTAATTTGAATAATTGTTTTTTGCTGTCGGGTGCAGGCAGGTGGTTAAGACTAATCTGACAACTGTCTCATCCTTTAATTAGATAACAGCAAGATTTAAAATTCAGGTAGCACCTGTATGTGATTTTGTAACTGTTATTGTATTTTATTGAGATTTAATCTTCCCATCCTTAACTTGCCGTGACTTAGGCGTCAATTAAAAATTCAAATATTCATCGAAGTAATTAGCTAACTGGTTTGGGGTTAAGTGTCAATATTTGAATCTGTTTATTTCAGAGAATTCCCCTCAAAAGGCAGTATTAATTTCATTATAAAATATTTAAAATTTTATAGAATTACAACAATATTTATTGGAAAATCATCAACGTCAATTCATAGAATGGAAGTCAATAAATGAAATAATATTTACCTATACAGGGTGTAAGAGAAGGTGTACCGTAAACTTTGCAAGCATGATCAGACCACGAAACGTAACAATCTTTCCCATGGAGGGTATGTTGGTAGATTAGTTTTTTCGACATCCTATACTAAGTTTCCGATGTAACTATATTTATTAGGTATACTAACTATATTTCTATGGAAACTAGAAATACAAAAATTGTGGAATAAATAAGGCGATCATTAATGCTCTATTGACAGCCGATGTGGCGCAGTGGTTAGTATGCCTGCCTGCCACGCAAAGGTTCCGGGTTCAATTCCTGGTGGGGTCACTCACAAAGTTGATATTTATCACTTTGTGAATTTGTACCAAGTCTGGTTAGGATATTGCAGGCTGAACCACCTGATTGTCCGCAAGTAAGATGGGTCCGTGCTTCGGATGGGCTCGTTAAGCCGTCGATCCCGGTTGCTGTCAATGATGGCGGTCGTTACACAACCATGTCAGAGGCCTACTACTTGCAGTAGGCGGTTGAAAAACTTTGACACCAGGGTTCATCGGGTCGTTGAACGACTCGGTGTCCCACACGAAAAAGAAAAAATAAGAGCATGCTTTATTTTATGATGATAAGTTTTTTTCCGCGTTGATACAGGTATAACAAGAGCTATAAGCACAGTGCCTAGATAGGCACTTCATGCCATAAATTTCTCTACCCGTCTCTACATTTTATTGACAGCGCACTGTCTATCTCTATTTGCGGTTTTAGTGCTAGTTTTTCTCGTGTCTTACGAGTGTTAATTCCCAGTGCGTCGTCGAACCCATCAGTCAATGTCGACGGCGCTCTTTTGATGCTATCCTATATCAGCGATGCTACTTTTTGTAGGCGTGAAAGGTACTATCGCTAGTATATCAACCTACCTACGTAAGGGCGCCACATACCGGGCCTGTATGCATGACGTGCACGTTATCACGCGCGTAGAGATGACGATGTATCGTATGGAAGTGTATAATTGCCCGGTTGGCCCGGTGTGTGGCGCCCTTTAAACGACATACTAGGTTTTGTAGTATTTGTATGAAATACTAGTATAAGTAGATACGTTAAATGGGTAGGTTGTTGCGCCGGCGATAAATAACCAACAAATCTAGTTATCGATTTAAGATACCAACTTGTACAAATTTTTCATACAAATACTAAGAAATACCGGTATAAGTTTATCCCTTAATAGTAAGTAGGTAAGTGGATTTGCTGGCGATAGTATGCATGTTTACATGAGCTTTTATTTGATATCCTCGTGGATTTCGGTATTTGACATATCCAGCCATTATCGCACATTCGGCACGGTATTGCGGTTTTTGACAGTCAACCTTTAAATGACAGCCTGTGTTGGCCGCGTGGGTTTTTATTTTCACGACTTTTTTACTTCAATTTTTTTTAATCAATATCTGGAAAAGTCTCTTCCATGTTTATCAGCTAGGATTTGAGCCCAAAAAGATGATTGGTTTAATTGTAGTTGGTATGTGGTGAAATTTTACTATTGACCGATACCGGACAGGTTGGTGATAAGGAAAAACTTTCCCCAAGGAACATTGGTCGAAATATGAAAAAATAATTTTGTATGGGGGGTCCAATTTTTTTCTCCAAATTTCGACTTATACAATACAATAAAGGTAGTAGTATCGAAGTATCTTATCATCTGCATGTCATCCCAAATAAGTTGCGATCGGTGCTACATATTTTGTTAGAGCATAAAATCATGTAGCAAAAGGATTTAGCAATGTCTTATGACCAGCCATCTGCCTGCCAAAGTTTCTTACCTATCTTGCATTAATCTATCGCGCCATACAATTTAAAAAATCTTCTCCAAGGGTCTTTCGTAAACGTGTAAAGATCATGAAAGTTTCCCCACTTCTCTTTCCAAGACATAAACGTAAATCACGGGCCAAAGTTACCCCCCGAGCCCCAAACCAAAATTATTCTTAGACCATCGGATTAATGAAAAAATCTCGTAACACACCGCCCGAAAGAGGCTAATTCCTCTAAGTTAAACACGATTTATTTAACATAACGACCTCCGTAAAATACGATACATAAATCAGTAATACGTTTCAGGGAACCAAAACTTGTTATAAAAAAAGTGTCTCGAATTCTCGATACATTTCGCAGAAAATGAAGATATGGGCTGAGTGCCTAAAGCATTCGTTATGTTTCTGGGTGGTTTAGGTATTTCTGTTTATTATATTATATTATATAGCTACCTGTATACGGCGATTGAAAAATTGAAGTCAACTTAAGTCAAAGATTTCCTATACGTTGTCACATGTCACATAACGAATTTGAGTAAAAAAATCCACGATTAATGCAGAAATTCGAACTCAATGACATTTTATTTGTGATCCTAGAATCTGTTAAAGTAGAAATCTCTGCTTGAGTAATTAATGCACATACTTTAAAAAAATATAGACACGTATACTTACAGATGTTTTTGGAAGCTATCTTAAAGTAAATCTACCACTGAGCGTAACATCAAGTTCCGAAATGGATTAAAATTTTAGTCAATAAGGCAAGTTTTATTCTACTTTCATAAAATGCGATGTGATATTTGATGAATGAGATAAGTAATGAAGAAAGGCAGTAATTTTTACTGTTCTTTCTTATTTCTTACTCTATCATGTTATTAGAGCGTCGTCTCTGAGCTGCACAAACTAAAAATAAATATTTTATAGCAGCAAAAGCAACTGAAAGATATGGATATTAAACTTAGTAGCTACTTTGTCGGGGCACACCTACGGAAATTCAGCATTCTTTATTATTGGAACGGGATCGGTTCGGTTATAGTATTTTCAATGGAGATCTGCAAAATTTTATATTTCTATTTATTATACTTATTGTATGCATAAATTACAAAAACAACATCGCATAGGTATAGTCAGTTCAAAGTTGGTTGTTGAGATCAGAGTGGAAAATGATTTGTGTCAAATTGCTTCGAGATGTCAGTCGTTTTGCTACGAAAGGCCGAACAAACCTTACGTCCATTGCTAACGCTGCATTGCCGGATGCGTCTGCCAAAATGACACCGTATTTTTACGGGAGAAAGATTGAAATTCCCATTTTTATTTAAGGCATTATTCGTTTTCATTTCGCAGCGCTAAATTCCGCAGCAACAGACGTTACGTGTGTCTTAGGTACTTTTATTTGTCTAACTTTCCGTCACAGAGGATATCACTGATGTGGCTTGACACTTAAACGCAAGTCTCTCTTCTGTTCTTCAGTTCTTTATTATGTTCATTTAGTCATAATCCCCGTCGCCACAGTAGTGACTATTACAACTTTTGCAGTAAAAGAGGCGAGAAGTACTCGTAACATCCGTTTGGGCGTTATTTTTTCACAGCGCTAGCGCTGTGTTTCCAACACTAAGTCAAAGATGCCTTTTTTCAGCTTATTTCCATACAAATACAGTTTACGTCAAATGGTTTCGCAGACGCATCCGCTAGCGCTGCGCATTGCACCGACGCTGCGTTGACGGATGCGTATGTCAAACCGTATTCGGATGAAAATAAAGGTCATGCTGTCCTTACGCATGCGTTACGCGGCGGAAAAATAACGCACAAACGGGCGTTGGGTGTGTTTTTCGCCTGACTGTCGTAAATTCTCAGAGACATTACTACAATTTAATATAGTAGAATCAAAGTTTCGTCACATTTATGTACTTTAAGACTTTTACGGCTGCGTTTTAACGACTCGAGTCTGTAAATGAAAATTGGAAATCAAAAGTTGATGGTGTGTGATATGCTGATGCTTTATTTTCAATTATTTTATCTCCTTGAAGTTTTGAGTTAGTAGAGGTGTTTAGCAAGAGATTTTTTATAACATGAGATAGGGACTAAATAAACCACGTGGTAAATGATGTCATATTTATATAATATAAAATTTCTATGACTGTATGTGTACATGTTACAGGCAAAACCCTTAACCAGTCAATAACGTTATTGACTGGAAAAACCAGTCAATTACGATATTGCCTAAGGGCCTCAGTCAAAACCCTTATTGACTGGTTTTATCTATTAAAAGCAGTCAATAACGATATTGACTGACGTGCCCAGTCAAAACCCTTAATAGGTACTTCTGCCCCGGTAGCAGCAACCTAGACTGGCTGGCTGACTGTCTCGATCGCCGGTTGTTATTCCTGAGGACATACCCAAGCCGCAGACGGCTCTTCACTATCTAATGCTGACATTAGCGTATACGTGGCTTCACCTCCTAGATGTCATAGACTTCACGACGGTGGTTGTTAGGCTCCCGCCTAGTTCAATCGGCGAGCGAGGCTGTAGGCTTTCTTCTAGCTGCGACCATCTAACGGTCCTGATGGTGATCTCAGACCAGCCAGGCAGTCTAGGTTGCTACCACCTGGTCGGACGTACCTATTAAGGGTTTTGAAAAAAAATCTAACAGTCCTGATGGTTACTATGCAGTAACCATTGCGTTGCGGTGAGTTTATGTGCGATGCGGCGGGTAGCACTGCTTTGCGGTGATTTTATGTGCAGTGCGGCGGAAATCAGTGCGGTGCGAAGAGTTTCGGTGCGCGATGCGGCGGGTAGCACTGAAGTGCGGTGAGTTTATGTGCTTTGCGGCGGAAAGCAGTGCGGTGCGGGTAGTTTTGTTGTATGTTGCGGCGGGTAGCGCTGAATTGCGGTGAGTTTATGTGCTTTGCGGCGGAAAGCAGTGCGGTGCGGGAAGTTTTGTTGTGTGATGCGGCGGGTAGCGCTGAATTGCGGTATCTTTATGTGCTTTGCGGCGGATAGCAATGCGGTGCGGGAAGATTTGTTGTGTGTTGCGGCGGGTAGCGCTGAATTGCGGTGAGTTTATGTGCTTTGCGGCGAAAAGCAGTGCGGTGCGGGAAGTTTTGTTGTGTGATGCGGTGGGTAGCGCTGAAATGCGGTGAGATTATGTGCTTTGCGGCGGAAAACAGTGCGGTGCGGAGAGATTCGGTTTGCGATGCGGCGAGTAGCACTGATTTGCGGTGAGGTTATGAGCGATGCGGCGGGTAGCAGTGCGATGCGGCGAGTAGCACTGACTTGCGGTGAGATTATGAGTAATGCGGCGGGTAGCACGACGTTGCGGTGAGTATATGTGCTATGCGGCGAAAAGCAGTGCGGTGCGGAGAGTTTCGATGTGCGATGCGGCGAGTAGCACTGATTTGCGGTGAGATTATGAGCGATGCGTTGGGTAGCAGTACGGTGCGGTGAGCTACGGTGCGATGCGGCGGGTAGGAGTGGTTACCGCATAGTAACCGTCAGGATTGATATATATTTTTTTAAATAAGATAGGCTCGCATTAGTCTGGTATCTCACCAGCTGATAAAAGGAGTAATCCTAGTCAGCGACGCGATCCCCGGAGGTGGAATGGGAATAATCAGGTCGTGGGGCGATTGTGCACGCTCACTGAAATGCATCTTATAGAAGATAGAAGATGGAGCCAGTCAGAGTGAAAGTCTACTGTTTCGCTCGCCGGTGGCACTGAGCCCGAGTCCTCGAGTAACTACCGGGTGGTCTATGACTTCTGGGAGGGGAGGCCACGTATTTGCTGCCGTCAACATAAGTGAAGAGCCGTCTACGACTTGGGCATGTCCTTATGGAATAACAATCGGCGAGCGAGACAGTAGACTTCCACTCTGGCAGCGACCATCTAACGGTCTTGATGGTGATCTAAGACCAACCAGGACATACCTATTAAGGGTTTTGACTAGGCACGTCAGTCAATAACGTTATTGACTGATTTTATTAGACAAAATCAGTCAATAAGGGTTTTGACTGAGTCCCTTAGGCAATAACGTTATTGACTGGTTTTGCCAGTCATTAACGTTATTGACTGGTTAAGGGTTTTGACTGTAACATACATACATACATATACGTCACGCCTACATCCCGGAGGATTGAGGGGTAGGCATGGCGTAAACGGCTGTAAAAACAACGATTTACACCACGTCTGACAAAAGTCTATGAGCCACTCAGAAGACTAATGTGTATCGCCACAGTGACAGGTTTTCAGCTTGTCACCTATTGAACACTACCGAGCGAGGTAACTCTTATTCACTACTAGCAATCCACCCAGGGAATCGTTCACTGCGACTTATATACCCAATTTTCCTTTCAAATAATTAGGTAGGAGATTACTGATTACATTTTATTAATTTTTTTTGTACTGCCATTCATGCAACATCTTTATTTCATTCATTATGGGCCTGCCCTAAATGACGCTATATTTTTGGAGGCCCTTACCTCACTCAAGGAATTTACATCGAATAATATAAACGACTCGTACGGTCCCGAAAATTACTGCGAATTGTACCCCTCGGCTTTTACGGTGAACATCTTCAGACAAATAAAATAATTATCATTCTTGGTCTTGGGTGTGAAATGCGAAACGAAATGTTACATCAAATGTGGGACATACAAACCTGAGAGAGTTACGTAGGTATAAGAATAAGACCGTTAAATGTAGGGTTATCAACAACTTAAAACGAATTTTGGAACTAAAATAAAATTCTTAAATAAAATTAAAGTTATAATTATATAACGCACATAGTATGTAATGTTTGCTCATGATCATTACCAAATTTTGAAACATTTCTAGTACATACCTGAAATATAAAAAGGTTATCATTCTTACGCAAAAATGACTGAAAATGAGTCCACAAACCACTGGACTAAGGTCCTTCTATTTGACGTCAGTAACAATAGTCTACGAACCCTACTTTATAGTATTTCTTGACAACACAAGTTCGCCGTGATGCCGTGTGATGCCGGCTTAGAATAGCATCACCCCATTTCTATCCTGTGGGTGTCGTAAGAAGCGACTAAAGGACTCGAGGGTATCATGTGTATTGCAATTTTAGGCGACAGGCTGACAACCTGTCACTATAGCGATACACGACAATAGCTAAAACGGCCCTCAAATATGTGTCAGACGTGGCGATAACGACCGTACTTTTACGGTCGTTGACGATCTGCCTACCCCGCAAGGGATAAAGGCGTGATGTATGTATGTATGTATGTATGTACAAGTTCGCCGCACAGCCCAACTGTATTCCCCACTATTCCCCAGCGTTTCTTAACACGTGACCGTACCACCTTCATTTGTTTCCCGGTAAACATCAACCGTTCCAACGACGTCACAAAAACGTTCCCAGCACTGTTCCACGCTCCGTTCCACGGAACATACGCGTTTATGACGCTCAGAGGACTTGTGACATCAAAAACCCCTTAGTGTTGCCCTGAGCACCGTCTTGGGAGGAGCAAAAGAAGCGATTGTGTCTAGGTAAATAGAAGTGTCATACCTAGAGTCAGGCTATCGGCTTCCGGGTGAGGTTCTTGCTCCACACCAAATAGACAGGCGAAAGTTTGACAGCTCTTGGGGTTAAAACTGTACCTAGAGTTACATCTGAAAAATACAAACTGCGGTTTTACTAATTTTAGTCTAAACTACTAATCCAGGGAACGGTAACGCAGGGAGCAAATTTTTGAATTGTGGTCGCTAATTCGTCTTACAAGCGTTGTAAACATATAAAGAGTGACCAGCACTAGATTGATGCGGTTGTTTGTAAAACCACAAATTAGGGAGACCACACGGTTTGGCTCACAAATCCTAAATAGGGACGCTAGGTCTTTCTGTAAACTTTTTATTTTGTGGCATGACTTGGCTCACTAAACACATCTATTTCTTTGTTCTTCTAGCCCCGTGACTAGCGTATAGTTTATGTTAGCAGAAGTTGTAAAACGTCTCGCAAGCGCGGTACTGCGGTCATTGTGGCAGTCTACGGGAATATGTGTGGTCATTGGTCAGGCAATATTTTGTTACAGTCACAAAGAATAGGACTTTTGGTGGGAAAAATAACTAAAATACAGGAAGAAAATAAACTGCTGCAAATATTTAATTTTCCTTAATAAGGATAGTGTGACATTGGTCAGGCAATATTTTGTTACAGTCTGCAAAACAAAAAGAAGTTCTTATTCGGAGAAAAAAACACTACCTCTCAAATACATTAAAAAAAAAAAAAATATTTTAACGGGTGAATCAGTACATGACACTGAGCAACTTTTCCCGGAAGATAGTGTGACATTGGTAGGGCAGTATTCTGTTACAGTCTGCGGCACAAGGAATAGGATAGGTGGAGAAAAAATTACTAAAATACAGGAAGATAAATAAATTGCAGCAAATATTTTAAGGGGTGAACCAGTCCTTGACACTGAACCACTTTCCCTAAGGAACAAAGGTTGTCATTTATTTTTTTGCTTATTTCATAAACTAATTCCACCAGACAAGCCGACACATTACATACGAAGTGTAACATTTTTTTCATATTTTTTATCTATGTTATAAAAATAAATTAAGTTTAATGAATATGAAAATTATGAATACCTTTCGTTTACACGTGGCTGTTTCCGACGCACAAAAAGGCAAAAAAAGAACATTTTATGATAAAACAACCTCCAAGTCGGGTAGAAAATTGAATGAAAATTCTAATTACTTCCACCTGTCGGGCTAACACATCCTGTTTAGTTTTCGTATAAAATGGGCGCGCGGTGCTGGCAACACTGTCCTGTCATTCACGTCCTCTGCCGTCGCTCGCTTGGTTGATGCGAATTTCACCCGCGCGTCCAGTGTCCTTTGGTTCGCGTATTGTACAGTAAAACGTGTTGCTGTCGCGAGCAGTGGTGTGCGGGAGAAATCTTTGTTACTGTGTGTTAAACATTATTTGATGTCAAACTATGAACAATAGTACTCAAGTGCTTGTGAAACTTGTTGGACGGAGTACCACGCGAGCTGGTGCCCGGGTACAGTAAGTCTAGTACCTAAGTCCCAATCCAAAAGTCTTCCTCAAACCTGATACCTATTTTTCCTGTCAAAACTAGACTTACAAGGAAACGACGGCGTCATCGTTCGCTCGGTAAGCAATTGTTGCTGGGCCCTGTTTAAGTAGATTTTGGACACAAGAATTTCTCGGCCGGAAACTTTCCGGAACAAAATTCTCTCATTAAATTTATTTTATTTAGCTATAGTAAAGAGCACTACGAATCGTAGTCAAATGTTGTTCCGAGGCTGATCGACCATTTAGTTTTAGATTTTAAGATAACTTTAATTTGCTTCCACTGCGCTAAGATCAGCTTCGGAATCAAACATTTTTTGGTAGCAGAGCGTGGTTGCTTTATTGCAACATAGTTAGCCGTAATTTAGTATTAAGCGTGTTTTTTATATTACCCACATATTTTATTATTTTTGGAAAATATTGTTTCGGTTTTTTTGTGACTGTATTGTTTGCCTAGTGAACGGTACCTTATCGGTAAGGTCTAGGCCAGTCAACTAACATTTGTTTTGTGGTATTTGTTTATTGTTTTTCGTTTTATTAAGTCGAGTGTGTAAAGTTGGTACCATGGCTCCTCGATCGCCAGGTATAAGGCTGCTATAGGGTCAGGATTAAGGTGGTTTACTACCACAGCGGCAATGATCGGCCGCGAGGACCGGGAGGACGCGCTCTTGAAAAGTGCACAACAGGTAGATGAACGGGTTCGGTTTGTGTCGGATCAACTCACAGAGTGCCTCATTCTCCTTGAGGAGACTCCTAACCCTGAAGATCAGGAGCGGGTCGAGGCCGATGTAAGCCAGTGCTTGGAGCTGGCACAGGGCATTGAGCAGGCAGCTGCGAACATAACTAGGCGACGTGACGGAAAGGAGAGCCATTCCGTGGTAAAGTGGGACAAGGATTACAGGTGCCTCTTCCGCCTGTTACGGTTCCAGTCTTTGCAGGCGATTACGCCGACTGGCCGGCGTTTGAGGACCTGTATAGCAGTGTGGTCCACACACGGACGGACATAACGCCGGCGTACAAGATGGCTCAGCTGATGTCCAGGCTACATGGAGAGCTCATGAATTGCTGACGCATTTGGCTGTCTCGGATAGCAATTATGAGGTGGCGTGGAAGATCCTTACCGACCGGTATCGGAACAAGCGCCTGATTGTAGACAGGCTGTTAGACCAGTGGCTGTCAATACCAACCATAACGCGAGGTACGGACCTCCGCGAGAAAATCTTCCACCCAGTCAGTGTCGCGGTCAGCGCACTAGAGCGACAGGGTTTGCCAGTGGCGGGCTACGGTTATATCTTGGTCCACACAGTGCTTCGCCGCCTGCCGAGCGAAATGGTCGCTCGATTCGAGCAGCTACATGGGGCAAGTCCTCGGACCACCTCCCGACCTACGAGGATCTGAAGTCGTTCCTCGAGGCCGAAAGCAGGCGAGTGGACGTCCAGGCTGGTGAAGCCCCTCGCAAGGAGACCTCTGCCCTCGCCACCCGGAACGGCCGGGTGCACCGGCGCGAGGAGGCAACAGGGCAACCCAAGCGGTACAATATCGCATTGGAATCAGGGTGTGCCTACTGCAGGAGACAGGCCACAGGGTAACGGCGTGTCAGGAGTTTGCTGCGCAGCGGATTCAGAGGAGACGGGGTGTGGCACAGCAGAGGCGTTGGTGTTTTCGGTGCCTGGGGCCGCATCAGGTGCGAGTGCCCTTCAAGCACCAACTGTAGGTACTGCCAGGGTGCACACCATCCGCTGCTCTGCATGAATCGCTCCGGAGGCGCAGGGGCAGCGCTGGATCGGATCAGCGAAGGAGCCTGCCCACCAAGGGAGGAGCAACGCTCCCACCCTCCAAGGAGGAGCCCACCTCCGCATCGGTCACAGGGACAGGCAGGGGACGTCAACAGACGGAGCCCACTTACCCAAGGACGTGGGGACGATCCCCACCACGGCAGCAGGTGCCGGATTGGGGAGGGCGGCACAGGAACGTGGCAAGGACACCCATCCCAGGTACGGGATCCAACGGGCGGGTGTCAGGGGAGCACTAGGCAGCCACCAGGGTACATGCAGTATTCTGCGGGCTTGAGCCACCTGGTTGGGTCTCAAGACCCACGCATGCCTCCGCCTATGCCTGAGTACCCGCGGCTACAGGCGCAACCTCGGTACGGACGTTTGCCGTCGGGGTACTATAGAACTCCAGCCATGGCCTTTATGGGCAGACCTCCTACCAGCAGGAGTGGGACCCATACACAGGTTTGGGTAGTGAGGATACCCCGCGGGACGCGGCCTCACCGCGTTTAGATTCCCGCTAGGTAATCGCCGCCTACTCATCAGCTTCGGCTCCCCGTCCAATCACGGTACTTTTGCCAACGGCTAAGATTTGGGTATGGGGATACGGTGGCCGGACCATTCAAGTAAGAGCCCTACTGGATACAGGGGCTCAGGGATGTATTGTATCGAGTAAGCTGGTGAGTAGGCTAGGCCTAAATGTACGGCCAAGTGAGGATGAAGCTGTAGGCATCGGGGCCTAAATGTGCCTGACATTCGGGGTCAGACGAACTTTGAGTTCACATTAGGTAGCACATGTACAGGGTCAGCTATCAAGTCTCAGCCGTGGTGCTAGATGAAGTGGTTGGGAAACTCCTCAGGTTAGGTTACCACCAACGGTAAGAGGGTTAACCACAGGGTTGGAGTTAGCTGATCCTGATTTTGATACTCCTGGTACGGTGGACGTACTTCTCGGGTCAGACGTCCTCGGGAGATTATGGTGCGGTAGGAAGAAGGTACTCCAGGAAACTGGTTTGGTGGCCGTAGATACCACAGGGGTATGTTGTTTTCGGCCCAGTTTGGAGACCTCAGGACCTACCAGAAGGGGATCCGGTCCTCTATGGTAGTGTGCTGTCAGAGGTGCTGCAGAGGTTTTGGGAGTCTGAAGAGCCGCCCACGGCGGACAGACGGAAGCCAGAGGATGACGAGTGCGAGTTGTTCTATCAATACAACACTGAGAGATGCCCGTCAGGCAGATTCGTGACCAGGCTACCTTTTCTCCCAAACCGCCCCGCTTTAGGTAGTTCGCGACAGCTCGCGGAACGGAGACTACTCGGAATGGAGCGGAAGATGAGGCGAGACCCAGCACTTCGGCAGAAGTATATAGAATTCATGCGGGAATATATTCAATTGGGCCACATGTCGGTGTCCAGCCTGGATTGGAGGTGTGTCGAGCATTATTACATTCCACACCTGGCTGTCTTGAAGTCACCTGAGGCGAAAATACGGGTGGTGTTTGACGGTTCTGCTCCTACCTCGAATGGTGTGTCTGTGAACCAATGTTTGCACGCGGGTCCTAAATTGAACCGGGACATTGTGGACATTCTCACAGACTTTCGGTTACACCAGGTAGCGTTCGTCGCAGACGTCAAAATGATGTTTCGCCAAACCATGATACATCCGGATGACCGTCGGTATCAGCTGATTTTGTGGCGTGAGAGCCCAGATGAGCCGATGGTCACATACGAACTTAACACGGTGACGTATGGACTTAAGCCAAGTCCGTATTTGGCAGTACGTACGCTGCGAGAGTTGGCCGCACAGGAAAGGGTAAGATACCTCGAGCCGCAGCAGTACTGGATCGCGACGTCTACGTGGACGATATCTGCACGGGTGCTGATAGCGTGGAGCAGGCGCTAATTCTACGAGACGAGTTGATCGCGATCATGGGTTCAGGAGGTTACGAGTTGCGGAAATGGTTGTCCAGTTGCCCAGAGCTCCTGGCCGGTTTGCCAGGCGAGTTCCATCAGGACCCGCACCTCTTTGAGAACCCGGACAATCCAAACACGTTGGGCATCCTCGGGGTGCAATATAGGCCAACGCATGACGTATTCACGTACAAGATCGAGCCCGACCTTTGGAGAAAACTTGACTAAGCGGTCGGTACTGTCGACAATCGCTAGAACGTTCGATCCTAACGGATGGATCGCCCGGTTACGTTCATGGCGAAGTGCTTTTACAAAGGTTGTGGCTAGCCAACTTAGGATGGGACGACCAACTCTCCGGAGAGTTGTTGAAGGATTGGCTCAAGTTTGTGACCACCCTACCAGGATCGTGCACATCGCGATACCCCGCAAGTTAGTCCCATCGGTGGGATGTAAGGCTACCCTACATGGGTTTTGTGACGCCTCGGAGCGAGGGTACGCGGCAGCTGTATACCTTCGGACAGCAAGTTCAACGGGAACTGTGCACGTGCGTCTGGTTATGGCCAAAAGTAAGGTGGCACCAGTCAGAACTAGATGGACCATCCCCAAATTGGAATTGGCAGGGCAGCTCTTCTAGCGCGCTTGCTAAATCATGTAACCTGCAATCTGCGTGGTACCATCAACTTGGATGAAACGGTGTACGCGTGGACTGACAGTCGGATAGTTCTGTGCTGGTTGCAGACGTCGGTACATACACTTGAGGTTTTCGTGGCAAATCGGGTGTCACAGATTACGGGGTCGGAAACTCCGTTAGTGTGGAGGCACGTACCGGGAGAATGGAACCCAGCGGACTGCGCTTCGCGCGGGTGCAGGGCACCTGATTTGGTGAGTCACCCACTGTGGTGGGGACCTCAATGGCTGACTGAGTCGCCGCAGGAATGGCCATTCAACGAGTGCAGGGCGCCGCTTGGGCCACCTGATCGAGGTTTGCGAGTGAACGTGGGGCAACTCGTACCGAAGCCTAACCCAGCCTTCTTGCTGGAACGGTATAGCTCCCTCGACAAACTTCTTGGGGTGACAGGTTGGATCAAACGGTTCGTGAACAACTGCAGGAAGCCTCAAGCAGAACGGAACTTTACACCTGTCCTCTCGCCTGCGGAACGGAATGCGGCTCTACGCTCATTGGTTAGAGTCGTCCAGGCGGAACATTTTGAAGAGGAGGTCAGGCTGCTCAGGGATGGACGTGGAAAGCTGAAGGGAGGAATTGTGCGCCTCAACCCATTCCTGGATGAGCAAGGTATGCTCAGGGTTGGAGGCAGACTTCGGAACGCTAGCCTGCCCTTCTCGGCTCGGCATCCACTGTTACTTCCAAAAGGGACCCTTAGTTGAGCTCTTAGTCAGGGATCGTCATGAGAAAAACTCGCACGCGGGCTGTAATGCGCTATTGGCCATCCTACAGCGCGAGTTCTGGATCTTATCGGGACGACGAACGGTACGTAGCGTTGTGTTTAGGTGCTTGCCTTGTTACCGCTTGAAGGCAGCCACAATGCAGCCACAGATGGGAGATCTCCCACCGGACCGGGTGACGGAGGCCTGGACGTTTGCAGGTGTGGGAACGGATTTCGCAGGCCCTTTCATGGTGAAGGCATCACGCCTGCGGAACGCAAAGTCTATCAAGGCGTACTTGTGCGTGTTCGTGTGCCTAGCCACCAAGGCCGTCCACTTGGAGCTCGTGGCCGACCTTTCTACGGAGGCCTTTTGGCAGCGCTGGAGAGATTTACGTCGCGACGAGGGCGACCAGCGCTGATCAGGTCGGATTGTGGTACCAACTTTAAGGGTGCTGATCGGTGTATGAAGGAAATTGTAACGTTCTTAAGGGAGAACGAAGAAGCCATCAGCACGGGCCTCTCCCGTCAGGGCATTACTTGGGTGTTCGATCCACCAGCGTGCCCTCACTGGGGTGGTATTTTTGAAGCGGTTGTAAAGTCCGCTAAGACGCATTTGTTGCGCGTTGTAGGGTTAACAATTTTGACTTTCGAGGAGCTGGCGACCGTGTTTTGTAAAATTGAGGCTGTACTCAATTCGCGTCCTTTGTGTCCGCTCAGCTCAGACCCAAATGATTTAGAGGCCCTGACGCCAGGGCATTTCTTAATTGGCCGCCCACTTAACGCCTTGCCGGAATATCCCTATACGGAGGTGAATAGCAATCGTTTGTCGCGTTATCAGTTGTTGCAGCAAATGACTCAAAACTTTTGGAAGCGTTGGTCGCTTGAGTACTTGCACATTCTGCAGCAACGCCTTAAGTGGACGGACAGGACTGAACCCCCCCCTGCATTGGGGATCTCGTTCTGGTTAAGGATGTCAACCTACCGCCACTGCGTTGGCGCCGGGGGCGCATTCTCAACCTGTTTCCGGGTAGTGATGGCACTCCTCGAGTTGCAGAAGTTCAGGGGGGGGATTCAGTCCTTAAGCGAGCAGTAGCTACATTATCACGCCTGCCATGCATAGAGCGGACCGATGGGTCGGTCCGGGGCGGGTGAATGTTTAGTTTTCGTATAAAATGGGCGCGCGGTGCTGGCAACACTGTCCTGTCATTCACGTCCTCTGCCGTCGCTCGCTTGGTTGATGCGAATTTCACCCGCGCGTCCAGTGTCCTTTGGTTCGCGTATTGTACAGTAAAACGTGTTGCTGTCGCGAGCAGTGGTGTGCGGGAGAAATCTTTGTTACTGTGTGTTAAACATTATTTGATGTCGAACTATGAACAATAGTACTCAAGTGCTTGTGAAACTTGTTGGACGGAGTACCACGCGAGCTGGTGCCCGGGTACAGTAAGTCTAGTACCTAAGTCCCAATCCAAAAGTCTTCCTCAAACCTGATACCTATTTTTCCTGTCAAAAACTAGACTTACAAGGAAACGACGGCGTCATCGTTCGCTCGGTAAGCAATTGTTGCTGGGCCCTGTTTAAGTAGATTTTGGACACAAGAATTTCTCGGCCGGAAACTTTCCGGAACAAAATTCTCTCATTAAATTTATTTTATTTAGCTATAGTAAAGAGCACTACGAATCGTAGTCAAATGTTGTTCCGAGGCTGATCGACCATTTAGTTTTAGATTTTAAGATAACTTTAATTTGCTTCCACTGCGCTAAGATCAGCTTCGGAATCAAACACATCCCTTTGATCACAGTCCGATGGAAATGCTTTTAGTCGACAAAATTGGATTAAAATAGGTACAAAGCGAAAAAAGATGCATCAGGGACACCGCACGATGTCACTCCCAGTGGTTTTGGGGATTTTATTTGCTTACCTACACTTGTAAATTAAAAAACAAAGTTTATTTTTCCGCACGACATTTAAGTACTACATAATGCCTACTGGTTTTCATACGATGGGTTGCGCGCCTCAAGTGTGTAGTTTTGGCTCTTCTGTTTCATACATTTTATATGGAAACGGTTTTAAGCATTGCATTTCGCAATGTCGCATGTCTCACGTCTTACGTCTCATGTATCATGTCTAATAATATGTTTAGCTAGGGAAAACTGACTAGCAAACGACTGAGATCCAATATCGTTGCTAGAGTATGCTTCGTTGCCTTTCTGTAATCAACTAATCAAACACGAGGCATATTTTTCAAATTAATTTGATTTCGAATACGCCAGTCTGCGGGACACCGGCACCGGACAAAACTATACGTGTCACAATTTTTTACTGCAAGAATTCTTTTGCAAATCTTGACAGTAATCGATACGAGTAGCAGAGCCTACGATATTCTCGTATATTGTATAGCTAGCGCTTGCATGTGAAATCGTGTTTCTACTGATTGAAAGATAGGTACGCTTCCAGATGAATGTGATTTTTGCGCCTGGCTACCGCGTGCAAGTAACAGGCCTCTGACATGGTTATGTAATGGCTGCTGTCACAGCAACGGGGCCGAAGGGTTAAATGTGCCCTCCGAAGCATGGAACCATCTTTCTTTCGGGCAATCATGTGGTTGAGCCTACAAAGTCCTAACCAGCCTGAAAACAAACTTACAAAGTGATAAATATCAACTTCATGGGTAACCCACTGTTAATCAAACCCGGAACCTTCTGTGTTTTCGGCAGTCGCACTTCTACTGGGCCACATCAGGCGTCCAATGTGTTTCCACTGATTCAAAGATACGCCTCCAGATGAATGCGATTTCCGCGCCCGGCCGGCCGAAACGTCCATCGCAATGCCAATCATTGGATAGCTATTTTCACGCCCTTACCCCTCTTAATTTGCTTTCGGACATGCATATTAAGTTACGGGGTGCATAATGGCGAGTGCTCATTGGGTGCCGATTTATTCAACAGGGGTAAAGGCTCAAAGTGTATTTTGTAGCACTTTTACCTACTTACATTGTTGGTATTGGTACACGAACGTGAGTAAATATATTGGGAGAGCAATACAAGTACGTAGAAGTGATTACTTAGAAGGCCATGACTGATTAAGACTGATAAAAAAAAACAGATAAGCTTCAGTGCCGCCGCGATCTAGGGTTAAGCATAGGTTTGATTCTCTAGGGGGACAAAAAGGTAATTATGGTTGATTTATGCCTATGAATAAGTGTCGGCCTTCTTAAAGGGAGAAATTGCTGTCACAACCCAATCAGAGGTCACCTGTTTATACTATTAGCGGCGGTGTATCGGGTTGTTCACCGTCTCGATATCCTACATCTTAAAACTGCGGCCATACGGACCACGTTGCGAATATGCGAGACATAGGTCTCATGAGTGTCTTACGACAACTCGGTATGAGTTTCGTCCTCTACGATAAACTTCTTGCACCCAATCGGGGTAATCGCTAAACTTGATGTAGTTTAGTTCAGTTTTTACGCTAAACTAGGTAAGGGAGAGCAAAAGTATATTTGCAATATAAGTAGGCAAAATTTTCGCTTTCGATTCAGCTCTTCATCCTACATCTTAAATCAATGAATCAAGTGTAAAAGCACCCTTACTGAATGTTGTACTCACAAGCACGGAAGCGTGCGATAGCAAAGTGTAGGGGCAGTAATTGCGTTGTGATTGGCTAATGAAACTATCTTGATGACTTTAACTACATTTTGAATGTGGCATTTCGTGGGTAATAGTTTCTCTGTATAGTCATTTCAAAAGTTTGTCGGAAATTTTCTGAATTGGGCTATATTTGTGTAAAAGTTCGTACCTATGCTTTTTGTGGTGTGTTTGTCGAAACGAAAGTCTGTTTTCAATACCTTACTAGATACATAACCATAACCATAACAGCCACAACAATACACTGCTGGATATGGGCCTCCCCCTATCGGGGGGTATTGCCATACTCACCACGCTTGGCAGGCGGATTGGCGAGCGCAGTGCAAGATGTTGCTTCTACAGGGAACGCTGCTGCCCATTCCCTAGATGAATATCCCTTAGTCGCTTTTTACGACACTCACGGGTAGAATTGGGGTGATGCTTTTCTTATCTAAGCCGACATCACACGGCAAACTACCTAAATACCTAAATAAATAATTTGATAGGCCAACTCGGTGGTGAGTATATCTCGTACTTATTTCAACCGAGTGAAGTGACCACGAAGTACAAAACTTTTATACCTAACTAAAAATGTTTTATTCTTTTCTACTAGAAACTTTACTTAGAAGATACTGAATAGAAACGTCGCAAAAACCATCAAGGATCGTAAATCCATCACCTCTCATGAAAGTAACGTATCACGTCCAGACAGCCGAGATACTTTACGATTAATTCTTGGTGTAGTAGTGTAAAAGATCTAGCTATAGCAGGTATATGGTTCAAGATATGTGAGGAGGTTAAATATTTTTAACAATAGAATGTATCAGAAAAATGTAAACCCTAGAATTACAATGGCGCTTTGACTACCTACAGATACCTACCTGAAGTGGCGTAGAAGTTCAAAATGTGGTTAAAGTAGAAGGATGTCAAATAATAAAGGTTTAAGTTAATGGAATTCAACAAACGACAGCCCTTCAAAGCAAAATGTTTTGTTTGTTTTTTATCATAGAAGACAGATATTTTTTTGTATGCTTGTTATAAAATTACTAAAACTATTTATCAAAAGGCCTCAAATAACGGTCTCAGTTTGTTACGAAACTGTGACTTTACATAAGCAGAACTTCCTAACACCTCTATTACGAAGTCGCCAAGCTTTGCCTCAGTGATGCCAGATTGGGTGAATCTCCTTATTTAGGGGTTTTGTAGGCAATGGCGGAATTTACAAACAATTTCTTTGGAAGAATAGGTTGGAGGGAAAAACTTGGGTTATAGTACCGTCATTCGAATAGGCCATATTTGACAGCTGTCAAAATCATGTTAATGCTATGATATAAGGTCTTTCGTTTCGTTTCGTATTCGTCCTCTTTCTGTGTTGTCATGTTCGAATGACCGTACTATAGAGGGATTTGAGGCTTTCGAACAAATATGTTTTACCACTCTTAACTTGGTTTTGTGCTTCTATTTTGAAGCCATATATACTAAGTTAGTGTTTCGGGGGATTATGCACAAAAAAACGGGGATTTCAGTTAACATTTGGAGGTACGCGAGGCCACTACCTATCTTTACCCTATTTTTGCATCGATATTTTATTTGGTAAATTTTGTTGGCTGTGGGGGATTTTTGCTAAAAATACCTGAATTTAGGGTAGTTATCTGGCAACACTGCTTCGCCTTGCGACACCCGACTGCAATCAACTTAAGTTCCAAGTCAAATGTTGAAAGTAAACAGAGGAGGACTTTGTCAGAGTAACTTTGGAGGCCGGAATTCATATTAACCACTATCTGAAGAGATTACAAACCCTGTGGACGGGTATTTGTCTTAGATATACAAGCTAAGGAATCTACAGCGTCACACTTCACACTAATATATACCTTGCGAGGTAGACAGAGCGTATACGGCTGTAAAAACGGCCATTTACTACACCACGTCTGACAAAAGTTTGAGAGTCGTTCAAACACCATAGTGACAGGTTGTTATCCTGTCGCCCAAAATTGCCGTAGATACACGTCAACTCTAAAATCCCTTAGTCGATTCTTACAAGATATGGGGTGATGCTATTCTAAGCCGACCCCACACGACAACAACACACTTTATACTATTCATATATTTTTTTAATACAGAGTTATGTATTATGAACGGTTATCAACCTAAGCAAGTTGGATGTCGGTACATATCTACCTACTATTATGAACCATAGGAAAAGTTATGTAGTTAAATAGGCTGATCACGTCAACAAAGTTTTTGTAATTACACCGTCTTTTACACCCCTAATGGTTCATTCAACCACATCTACGAGTATATAGGTAGGCACCTACAATATTTGCATAGCTATAGCAGCTACGCCTAAAGTAAACATTTAGGTACATAGGTTTGTGTTGATGAGGATTTCTTTTACGCATCCTTATAACGCAGCACAGCTCCGCATTTTTGTTTTCCTCATCCGCTACCGCTTCCACATAAAAGAAAGTTCAAAATTCCTCCCTCGCTTCCACTTCCTCATAGATTTTAATGAAGAGGTGGTCTATCGCACATGTGCGGGCATGCAAAATCTGACACAATATTTTACTCTATGTTTCGTTTCCTTTGACCACTTGTTCTTCGTTTTCCTCATCCGCATCTTCCAACTTTCAACTTCCGATTCCTCTTCCTCACAACACCTTAGTCATCAATACTAGTAGGAGGATTCCTCTTCCGCATCCTCATAATGCGAAAGTTGCGCAAGTATTAAGGTTCCTTATCTACTATCGCTGCCACTTAAAAAAAAAAAATCCTCTTTCGCTTTCGCTTCCTCATATACTACGAGGAGTTTTGTCTTTATAAATACTGCACAAAATCCGAAGTGAATTATTCTTTTCTTTTCGTTTTAACTCTCCCTCAACAACTTCGTCTTCCTCTTCCTCATCCTCCATCTTTGAGCTGGTCGCTTCCTCTTCCATTTCCTCTTCCAAACAACAGCTTCCTCACCAACACTGGTACTTACAGCCCGGTCTAAAGATGTAGGTTCATTGGCTCGGCCCCTTCTAAGCATATAATCTTGTTGGAACAGGCCTCGGCTAATGTTTAATGTTTGCGTGGCCGAAGAGAACTGCTGAAAATCAATTCTGGACCCCCATTTTGTTAAGTTAGCCTGACAGATTTAAGCGCCGTCGATTCACTATAATCCGATCGAAATTGGCCGTAAGTCGCCGGTTATTATACTGTACTAGTATAACACAGCTTTCCTCTTTGAGGGGTCAATCTACACTGGATTTCTTTGAAAAGTGTATTAATAAAACTTAAATTAAAAATTTAAAGGAACCCCCGACTTTCAATCCTTTAAAAAGTTAATAATAATTTGTTTATTCAATAAAATATTATAAACCAATACTCCAACGCGTCGGGGGGCCGCTAAGTAAACAATATAAGTAAGAAGTTTACAAAGAATAATAAACATATTAGTTGCAAATGTCATTTTATTCCATACAAGTATGTCTTACGATTTTATTGAAACTTCTTACCTATATTGTTTACTTAGCGGCCCCCCGACGCGTTGGTTTATAATATTTTATTGAATACACAAATTATTTTTAACTTTTTAAAGGATTGAAAGTCGGGGGTTCCTTTAAATTTTTAATTTAA
Organism: Phthorimaea operculella; assembly: GCA_024500475.1. Lineage (NCBI taxonomy): Eukaryota > Metazoa > Arthropoda > Insecta > Lepidoptera > Gelechiidae > Phthorimaea > Phthorimaea operculella. The sequence continues at coordinate 2,589,124 of JANFCV010000002.1, read as the reverse complement.
GTTTTATTTGAAGCTTTTTAAATTAATATTTTGTTTCTGACTTCAAACAACATACAACATGATTTTTTAAGCGCTTACTATTTCTCACTAGCATTTTAACCGGCGGTTTTACCCGCTGCTGCTTAGTAATTTTATATGACAATAAAACTTAGCCTAAAAATCTTATTTTTTGTGTAAATTGACACAGTGATCTTTTGTATATCGTATAGGACAGAAATAGGCAAGACAGGAAAAAGCAGGGTAACCTGAGTGACCGCAAGCAAATCAAGCGCAAAATTCTACAAAAATTTTTGTGCTTTAATTTGAATTAACATTTTTGAATTAAGAATAACCTGATGTATAAGTACGTCAAGTTAGTTTTAAAAACGACAAGCACGGAAAGCGAATAACAAAGAAAGATCGCGAGCGAAGCGAGCGCAAATTTTTACGATATTTACTAAAAATTCTCTGGATTGTTCAGTAGATTACTTTATAAAGTCTCTTTTCCTACATTGAACTAAGTACTTTAAAATAGATGTTAATTTCCGAAAAACATTCCGAAAAATGACTTTCGCTTTTTTCTGTGATGGATGCAAGCCCCCTTCAACCCCCCGGTAATGACACTTAGTGCTTGTAAGAATCCTGCAACAGACGTTTGCCGTCGTCGTCTGTGAGGGGGGCAAGCCCCCCTCAACCCCCCGGTAATGACACTTGGTGCTTGTAAGAATCCTGCAACAGACGTTTGTCGTCTTTCATCTGTGAGGGGGGGCAAGCCTCCCTCAACCCCCCGGTAATAACACTTGGTGCTTGTAAGAATCCTGCAACAGACGTTTGACGTCTTCGTCTGTGAGGGGAGCAAGCCCCCATCAACCCCCCGGTAATGACACTTGGTGCTTGTAAGAATCCTGCAACAGACGTTTGACGTCTTCGTCTGTGAGGGGGATAAGCCCCCATCAACCCCCCGGTAATGACACTTGGTGCTTGTCAGAATCCTGCAACAGACGTTTGTCGTCTTTATCTGTGAAGGGGGGCAAACCCCCCTCAACCCCCCGGTAATGACACTTGGTGCTTGTAAGTATACTGCAACAGACGTTTGACGTCTTCTGTGAGGGGGGCAAGCTCCCTCAACCCTCCGGTAATGACACTTAGTGCTTGTAAGAATTCTGCAAAAGACATTTGACGTCTTCTTCTGAGGGGGTACCTAATCCAAGCAATTATTCCAGATGAAATTTTTACAATATTACCCAAAATAGATCTGGATTATTAAGTACATTTGTTTGTAAAGTCTCTTTTCCTACATTGGCAATAATAGGTAAACTGTGAAAAAAGCTAGGTTAAGCAGTCCTTGAGCAAAGCGAGCAAAATTGAGTACGGGTTTTAAATAAATTTTCTACATACCTATTTAAGCAAAGAACTCATTCACCCAGGATAAAGCACAGGTACAGGTACTAATAGGTACATACAGAAGTATTACATATAACTTTTTAACCCCCGACGAACCAAACGGAGGGGTGTTATAAGTTTCACGCGTCTGTATGTCCGTGTGTCTACGATTCTTTGAGGCAACGTAACTCCGAAACTACTAAACCGATTTCAATGCGGTTTTGTTTATATAAAAGCTTATATGGTCAGGATGGTTCTTAGCCATATTTCATGAAAATCTGATGATGCAGACGGAAGGTAGACTAGGAATCACACTACGCACTATATCCCCGTGTTTGAGCTAATTTGACTCGGAGTTGTCATATCTTTCGTAAACGAATTTGATGAAAAAAATGAAATTTACAACAGTTTAAATATTTATCATCAAAATGTATGTGGTATTAATAGCAAAAAGGATCAATTAGATTTGTATTTGGAATGTTTACAGTTAAAGCAGGATTATGTATGTATTAGTGAGCATTTTCTTAATAAGCAATCTGCAGCACACTTTCACTTAACTAACTATGATATAATTTCGCTCTATGCAAGAAAGAACAAAATCAGAGGTGGTACACTTATTCTTGGGCACAAAGAAAAAAGATTTACCGAACTGGATTGCTGCAAAAATCTGGCTTGCGTTGATTGTTTTGAGCTATGTGGTGTGAAGGATTTAGATACAAACATTTATATTCTCTGTTTGTATCAAAATGATACAAAATATGATCGATTCTTGGAAAAATTGGAGGTGTTATTGCAGAAATTATTCGACAAAAAAGTTATAATTATGGGTGATTTTAATGTTGACATGCTTGTAGATAGTGACAAAAAAGTAGAATTTGTGAATTTACTTAAATGTTATAATTTTCGACATCTTATTAACACGGTCACTTTTAAAAGAAATAATAGTGAGTCTTGTATTGACAATATCCTCACAAACATCTTGGCGGATACTGTTGGAAATACCACGGTTGACCACAATGGGATTTCAGATGGACATGCGGCTTTAATGGCTAGCTTTTTAGTAGAAAGTACAGTGCAACAAAAATGGGTAGAGCGGGTTGTATACATAGAGCGAAGAATGTTTAATAACTTCAATAAAAATGTTTTTAGACAGAATATTGTCAGCAAAAATCTGAGTCATTTAGGCTTGAACGAATTCTTATCTAGTTTTACAGCATCATTCGAAAAAAGTTTTAAGAAAAAAAGGAAAAAAAGTAAAAGTAAATAAGTTAGGAGATACGAGCTGGATTACTAAAGGTATCAAAGTATCTAGTGAGATGAAACGTGTTTTGTGCAACCTAGATAGTACGCACAATGATGCTAGTATTTATCGGTACAAATCAGTATATATTAGGATATATAGAAAAGTTCTTGCAGAAGCCAAATCTTAATCGGTACAAAATAATATAAAAAAAGAAAAATATAAATCTAAAGGAATTTGGAAAGTTGTTAATAAACAAAACCGCAAAAAAAAGAATGAATTAGGTAAAATAAAGTTAAAAGTAAATGATAAAATCATAGATGATCCTTTAGAAGTTGCAAATGTTTTCTCAGAATGCTTTGATCTAAGTAAACTGCCATCTACTGGCTCAAACCATGACCTAGCCATGCAACTCCTACAGGCGTGTACGAAGAGAGTCCATGATGATATGGTTTTACGCGCAGTGACTCCAAAGGAAGTTGTTAAAATTGTGGAGAAAATGGAGAATAAAGGTTCATGTGGATATGATGAAATGCCTATTACGATTATAAAAGACAATATTGATGCACTGGATAAGGCTCTAGCTTCGTTCTTTAATAAGTGCTTTGAGGCTAGTGTTTTTCCAGACCAGCTAAAAATTGCTAAAATAATACCAGTCTATAAGAAAGGATGTAAACTGGATGCAAAAAATTATAGACCGATCTCCCTGTTACCCGTTTTGTCAAAAATTTTAGAAAAACTGATCAAATCTCGACTAGTTTCTCATTTGAATTTAAATTGTGTCTTAAACAACAGGCAATTTGGATACAGAAAAGGAATAGGGACCTCCGAAGCTATAGACACCTTAATAAATGATGTAGTAAAAAACCTTAATGATAAATTGAGAGTTGCTGGAGTGTTTTTGGACTTAAGCTCAGCATTTGACATGGTAAATCACAAAATATTGTTGAGCAAATTAGAATACTATGGAGTTAGAGGGAGGGTCCTGAAGCTTTTTGAATCATATCTTGAAAACAGGAAACAATTTGTAGAAGTTAGTGGAGTAGGTAGTGATGGAGCAGAAATCTTGAAAATTTCGAATCCTATTAATATATATAGAGGGGTACCACAAGGATCAATCCTTGGGCCAATTTTCTTTATATTGTTTACAAATGACATTTATAGTTATATTACTTCAATAATACCTAATGCTAGTTTAGTACTATACGCGGATGACTCAAATGCGATTCTTTCGGGATCTAATATAGAGGAGTTGAAAAATACAGCAAATGCTACTTTGGCAGCTTTTGACGCATGGTTTTCGGCTAATAACCTCCAGCTCAATACTCAAAAAACGAACGCCATTCTTTTTAAAACAACTGCTGGAAATCGCCAAAATCTCGATCTAACACTCACTAACGAAAAAGTTGCATTAGTTCAGGAAACCAAGTTTTTAGGGATTCATATTGACTGTTTGTTAAATTGGAAACCTGAACTTAGCTCATTAGAAGACGCAATTAGCTCCTCCTGTTATGCACTGAAAAGTTTACGAGATGTTTTGACAATAGACCAGTTAAAGGAAGTTTATTTTGCTATTGTAGAGTCGAAATTTCGATACAGCATAAAACACTGGGGACGCAGCTACAAATATAATATTGAAAAGGCTTTCAAAATACAAAAGAGGGCTATTAGAATTATCGCTCGCATACCGCCATGGGAATCGTGCAAAGACTATTTTAAAATGTTTGGTATTCTAACTGTTCCTAGTCTCTTTATTTTGGTACTACTAGTAGAGTTCATTAAACATAAGCACTTGTACGAGTCAAATGACGAAATGTGCGCTCGTCTTGGTACCAGAAGAAAGGATCTGAGTCAAAAAATCAACGCTAATCTCAACATAGTCAAGCACAGCTCAGGGTATCAAGCCGTGGTATTGTTCAACAAACTGCCAATGGAACTTAAAACCATTAATAATGTTAAAATATTTAAGACCAAATTAAAATCTTTATTGTTAGAAAAGTCATATTATTCAATTGATGATTTTTAAACCTTTGATTGTACAATTAGTTTCCATTATTATAAATATTGTGTCTAGTTTTAAGTACCTATGTTATGTTATGCCTAACTATTTCGCACACAGTTATGTTACTGTTTATGAATAAAGTTATGATGATGTCTTTCAAGTCATGCATGACATTATGGAGGTCCTAACTATTTTAAAATATGACTTGAATGACCATACTCGTATTTATTTGACTTTAGTAAATAGGTAGATAAAAGATCTATTACTTAAAACCTGCGCGTAGGTATAACATGTATTTACTAAGTTAGTAATATACAAAAGTTATATGTAATACTTCTGTATGTACCTATGAGTACCTGTACCTGTGCTTTATCCTGGGTGAATGAGTTCTTTGTTTAAATAGGTATGTAGATAATTTATTTAAAACCCGTACTCAATTTTGCTCGCTTTGCTCAAGGACTGCTTAACCTAGCTTTCTTCACAGTTTACCTATTATTGCCAATGTAGGAAAAGAGACTTTACAAACAAATGTACTTAATAATCCAGATCTATTTTGGGTAATATTGTAAAAATTTCATCTGGAATAATTGCTTGGATTAGGTACCCCCTCAGAAGAAGACGTCAAATGTCTTTTGCAGAATTCTTACAAGCACTAAGTGTCATTACCGGAGGGTTGAGGGAGCTTGCCCCCCTCACAGAAGACGTCAAACGTCTGTTGCAGTATACTTACAAGCACCAAGTGTCATTACCGGGGGGTTGAGGGGGGTTTGCCCCCCTTCACAGATAAAGACGACAAACGTCTGTTGCAGGATTCTGACAAGCACCAAGTGTCATTACCGGGGGGTTGATGGGGGCTTGCCCCCCTCACAGACGAAGACGTCAAACGTCTGTTGCAGGATTCTTACAAGCACCAAGTGTCATTACCGGGGGGTTGATGGGGGCTTGCTCCCCTCACAGACGAAGACGTCAAACGTCTGTTGCAGGATTCTTACAAGCACCAAGTGTTATTACCGGGGGGTTGAGGGAGGCTTGCCCCCCCTCACAGATGAAAGACGACAAACGTCTGTTGCAGGATTCTTACAAGCACCAAGTGTCATTACCGGGGGGTTGAGGGGGGCTTGCCCTCACAGACGAAGACGGCAAACGTCTGTTGCAGGATTCTTACAAGCACTAAGTGTCATTACCGGGGGGTTGAAGGGGGCTTGCATCCATCACAGAAAAAAGCGAAAGTCATTTTTCGGAATGTTTTTCGGAAATTAACATCTATTTTGAAGTACTTAGTTCAATGTAGGAAAAGAGACTTTATAAAGTAATCTACTGAACAATCCAGAGAATTTTTAGTAAATATCGTAAAAATTTGCGCTCGCTTCGCTCGCGATCTTTCTTTGTTATTCGCTTTCCGTGCTTGTCGTTTTTAAAACTAACTTGACGTACTTATACATCAGGTTATTCTTAATTCAAAAATGTTAATTCAAATTAAAGCACAAAAATTTTTGTAGAATTTTGCGCTTGATTTGCTTGCGGTCACTCAGGTTACCCTGCTTTTTCCTGTCTTGCCTATTTCTGTCCTATACGATATACAAAAGATCACTGTGTCAATTTACACAAAAAATAAGATTTTTAGGCTAAGTTTTATTGTCATATAAAATTACTAAGCAGCAGCGGGTAGAACCGCCGGTTAAAATGCTAGTGAGAAATAGTAAGCGCTTAAAAAATCATGTTGTATGTTGTTTGAAGTCAGAAACAAAATATTAATTTAAAAAGCTTCAAATAAAACTTAAATTAAAAATTTAAAGGAACCCCCGACTTTCAATCCTTTAAAAAGTTAAAAATAATTTGTTTATTCAATAAAATATTATAAACCAATACTCCAACGCGTCGGGGGGCCGCTAAGTAAACAATATAAGTAAGAAGTTTACAAAGAATAATAAACATATTAGTTGCAAATGTCATTTTATTCCATACAAGTATGTCTTACGATTTTATTGAAACTTCTTACCTATATTGTTTACTTAGCGGCCCCCCGACGCGTTGGAGTATTGGTTTATAATATTTTATTGAATAAACAAATTATTTTTAACTTTTTAAAGGATTGAAAGTCGGGGGTTCCTTTAAATTTTTAATTTAAGTTTTATGTATATTACTAACTTAGTAAATACATGTTATACCTACGCGCAGGTTTTAAGTAATAGATCTTTTATCTACCTATTTACTAAAGTCAAATAAATACGAGTATGGTCATTCAAGTCATATTTTAAAATAGTTAGGACCTCCATAATGTCATGCATGACTTGAAAGATATGACAACTCCGAGTCAAATTAGCTCAAACACGGGGATATAGTGCGTAGTGTGATTCCTAGTCTACCTTCCGTCTGCATCATCAGATTTTCATGAAATATGGCTAAGAACCATCCTGACCATATAAGCTTTTATATAAACAAAACCGCATTGAAATCGGTTCAGTAGTTTCGGAGTTACGTTGCCTCAAAGAATCGTAGACACACGGACATACAGACGCGTGAAACTTATAACACCCCTCCGTTTGGTTCGTCGGGGGTTAAAAACTAGTATAAGTTGATTGCTTGAGGCTTAAGGTAGATTTAATGCTACTACTTGATTTGCTAAATGAGACTTCAATAGGAGTGTTATTGGCACGCACTGTTGTCACTTTGTATGGAAGGCCCAATTTTTTTTCATATTTCGACCCATGTTCCTTGAAGAAAGTTGTTCCCTATAGGTAGTTGCGTATCGGACAGTTTTTGTTTCTGTTTCAAGTAGGTCACTAGTAAAATTTCGCCCTATAAATAGAACAGCCACCACAGCCCCAATACAAATGACAACCTGTATTCCACGGGTAAAGTAACCTATAAAGTAAGCTACGGGAATAAAAAATAATCCCATAGACAGCACACGGCAACAACAGTTTCGATAAAGAAGAATAACTTTTCTACTTCTTCACCCTGTAAACATTTCTAGACGGTATGTAAGAAGGCTTAGGAAATGTAGGTAACTTGCTCTGAATATCGACACATGAAGTCAAAGTGTATGAGATACACTACACCACCGCTAAGAAGTTATTTCATTTTACCAGCAAAGTCGATGTTTGCAAAGTAAGTCGTGGCAAAGTTTATACCAAGTCTTTCAATTGCTGCAAAGCTTGGAAACTTTCGAGATAAGTTTTTTATTGTGCACTAACCGTTTTTAAAAGTCAAAAACACGTAGAACAAGGTTTTCAGTTTTTCAGGTTTTCAGTTTGGTTCTAGATGTTAATTTCGGTCAGTCGCCTGAACTAGATTTTTACAATATACAATCCGGGCCGGAACGGGACGGAAGATGCGTTGCTCGAAGATATACACCAATCAACTACTTTTCATCAGACTGCCTCAAGCACACCTCAAGGTTATGTTTTTCGAGAGCATGTACGGCATGTATGTATGTGGACAGGTCAGAGACAGGGACAGGTAGGTAAATTCTTTTTCACGGCTACAGCCGAAACAGCTCGTGACTCTGGCTTGGTAGGTAAGTATATTAAAATCATTTAAATTCATTATCGTAAATTTAAAACGCCATTAATTAAATAGCCATCAAATGCAACTTATGTATAGATAGAGCGGTTCAATCATACATCTTCATATAGTTAAGTTACCTACTTTAAATTATACCTACCTACCTATCACACACATCAAAGAATTTCCGCACAAGTTGTCAAATCTCATCCGTCATCTCATCAATCTTACAACCTGAAATTCCGCATAAAAGTAATACACACAATGATAGTACAATCGCCAGCACTTCAACCAAACTATATTGAGATCAACTGGTACTGATTTTTCGTAGTATTTTCATGAAAAACCAGTATATGCTGGGCGTTGGCCCCTTTTATTGGCATGTTGACAGTTTCAATTGTAATCAGTCTTAACCGGACTCTTGATTATTATTAAACCATCTTATTTCGTTTTAGCCTTTCCAAAAATATAAAATGTTTTTATAACCGATCAAAAATAATTGGACAATACTTTCCACAGATCATTAAATTGGAAACGCCTTTGTCTAAGACAATAATCCCAAGTTTTGTTTATAATGGTCTTCCGCTAACAATGACGATCGACTTTCATTAATTTACTTTGATTTGAATTTTGTTTTGTAAATTACATCGAAAGTTTATCTATAACGAACGATCGAAGGGGGAACTTTGATTTTATTACTTTTTATTGTTTCCTCTTTTAGAAGTTTCTACTCATAAAAATAAAAAGCAACTAAGGATTAGGCTCCCTGTGAATGCCAGCACTGTGTGTAGCCTAGGTACCCACGTTATGTACTGCCCAATCCGCCTGCCAAGCTTGGTGAATATCTATGACAAATCGCTCTTATAGGAGAAAGCCCATGTCAAGAAGAGAACCGTAGTATATGTGTTGATGTTATAAAACCTGAATATCTATAGATGGTATTTCAAATATTGTAACGATAGTGTTGTAAGAGAAGACTAAAATACGCTGCCATGGCTATATCTATCTGTATTCTAGCAGAAAATAATTTTGTAGGCAAATAAATAAAACCACTTGTTTGGTTGTTATACAAAAATTAAGCTCCCAAATTCTACTTCAAGGGCTCCTTGCTCTCAAAATAGTTTACAAACAAACGTAAATCAAACAGTCACACAGTTTAAACGATCGTAACATATAAAACGCATAGCCCTAACGAGCGTTTGCTTACTTTTCCACACATTTCCTTTTAATACGTTTTTTCACAGTCAAAGTCATGCAAATGCACTATGAGTGCCAAATGGCTCCAGTTAATGTACCACAAGGCGGGGGTCACATCTTTTTAGCGCTGCGTTTTGCTTACGTTAGGAAAATGCGAAATTCCGCATAATTTTCATACAAGAACGGTTTATTTCGAACTGTTTGACAAACGCATTCGCTAACGCTGCGCATCGCACAACGCTGCGCTGCGTTGCCGGCTGCTTACGAGTACCTATGCCAAACTGTTTGACATAAACCATATTGCATCACATGTGTTACGACGTAGTGCTAAAATAACGCAGCAAGGGACGTTTTATCTGATTCCCGCCTTAATGTACCATGGTGCCTTATGCATAAGGCACGTTTTGTGAGCAAAATATGGCGACAAATTTTCATTTCTCGGCTTATTGTGGCTTTACAGTCAATATTTTCAGCGCAGTTTAGAATCAAAAGAGCAATGAAAGGCGTTTTTTTTATTATTATCGCTGCGAGTAAACGGAGGTTTATGATTAATGAACTCTAAACGTTTTTAGGTCTGTCATTATGATTTATTAACACTTGGCGCCTTTAAGTCTAAATTCTAGCTTTCCTAGCGTTTGCTTTTAGATGCTTTACCTTACAATGCTGATTATTTTGTCTCTTCACATCACATCATCATTGAATAAGCATACATAATTTAGGAGTACCAGGTTGACCGAAATTCCTCGGTTTCTCAACAGGTGGCGTTCTTTTTTCGAAAATGAAACCTACCTAGATCGATTGATCGCCTCCAAAAAAATCCGTAGTAACGAAATTTCGTGAAAATTGTTGGAGCTGTTATTACAGGTGGGATAATTTTGTCCCAATGGTACCACAGGGAAAAATTATCCCACCTGTACTGTACACTCAATGGACACAAATTAAACGTAGTCTTACGATGCGTGCGGTATAGACTGGTAGATTTTATACCTACATTGGTACGTACAAGCACGATTGACTGAGCAAAAACGTCTGAAATAATTATACTTTCCATCGAGAAACTCGAGAGCAATCAGCTCGAATAAAAAACAGCGAAAGAGTTTCAGCAGCGTATCATTCATTAATTTTAACGATTCAAATTTATTAATTAAAAACACTACGGGTCAAATAACAGTCGTTAATTTCATCGGCATCTGTAATTTATAAGCGTCGAGTGGAGTAAAGGTGTTTTAAGACAAATACAAAATATACAACAATAAAAAAAAGGTTGAAACAATAGAAATTATAAAAGGTGGAAGGCGAGAATCAGTAACGTCAGTTTGTGTGTTTTTTGTTCGGTTTTCCACTTTGTTTTCGTACCGATACGGTTTATGCCAAACAGTCTGACAGACGCATTCACCGACGCAGCGCTGTGCGTTGACATAAACCATATTCGTATGAAGGTAGGGTGAAGAGTCGAATGAATGACGCACAAACAGGCGTTGCGTTTGTTTTTCGCCTAGGGACAGCTCTCCGAATACTGATAGCTATAGAAACTGAACAACTCCCACAAGAAAATATTTCAGGGAATGACAACTTCTCGTAAGTAAAACTGCAAAACTGTGGACAGTTATGAAAATCTAATAAAAGGTCCTTGTCCCACGATTTCCTTTTCATTTTCTTGTGTTCATCTCAGAACATCGGCTTCCTGCTGTCCTATTAAATTTTACCCCTTTGACATTATTATTAAACCTACTAAGCTACCTTTTATTATCGGTTGAAAACAACGCAAAATAATAAGTAAAAACATAAAAAAAATATGCAATCAACAAATAATTGAATGAACAAAACCCACTCCATTGTTTTTAAGCTTCAAAATACGAAACGCTGCCACATGCAAATCAAAAATATTCAGCAAATAATTTTTGAGATTGTTGGCAAAATATTATAATGGAACACAATCCTCAATATTAAACCAAACCATAGGTAATATAAAACCCATAAAAGTCCATTAACACGCCCGAAAATAAATTAACCAGATAACTGAAACGGAACCCTCTATACTATTCTCTATAGTTACCCAATAAATAGTGAAAATAGGGTTCCGTGTGCTTAATAAGAAGGGTTGCCTGTACTTGAAACCCTTTGTGTCTGTTACAATAGCAGCCCTATCACTGTGAAATTAAGGGCCCACTTTCATTACGCTCCCTTAGAATTTTGGAAGTTGCTCAGTGGATAAAAATAATAAAATTATATAAGGTGGAGATAAGATACCGTGTAGGTTTTTTGGTGTGAATATATTATTTGTTTATTATGTAACTAACAATTTTGTTTATCTTTTTTATAAAAACAGAAAAGAAATAGAAAAATCATAAGCTTCAAAATTATGTTCTTTTAAAATTAGAGGTGTGTGACAGATCCGTACGGCCGTGCGCAATACACAATACTCATACTACGACTACAGCCGCCTGCATACCTTTAACATTATTACTCTTGACTTTATTTTGACTATAGCTATATAATTATAGTGACCCAGGTGACCCATTGAAAATGGTCCTTCTTGGAAAACGATGGTATTTTCAGAAATGTACAGACAAACTGGAGCTGATTCAGTTAACTAGGACGCGCGGAATGAACAATATTCAAACTTCACCGAGTCGTCCGCCAAACCCCAACGGGTTCGGAGCCTGAAAACTTCGATAGTGGGATAACAGACAATAAAACAGAATAAAACCCAATAAAAGTCAATAAAACTTGGCCGCAACATTCTTATTTGAAGCGGGCATGTCGTACAAGCTTTTGCTCAAATTTAACCGATGACATGAAAAACAATAGGTTAACAATTAGGCAACTCGTGCAGGTGAAGAATCTCAAAACGGTAGTATTATCGTTGATATCCCGCTCATAAATAGGTAAACATTAGAGAGGAAAGATTTCATGATAGACACACAATAATGTTGCAATACTTCCGAGATACTTCCTTTCATACTTTATCTGCAGTGCAATTTTACTTGTGAGGATTTGCCCTCACAATATTTGAATTAATTTGTTTGAGACTTTTGCGAATCCTTTTACAAATTATGAGGTTTAATTTTTTAATGGTTTCAAGCATCAGTAGTTCAGTACTAATGCTTTGCCTTGCGGCTGTCAATGCGGCTATGTGTTCATCAACTTCCCCATTTGAAGGGATCAAATTGAAGTGGCTTTTGAAACATTTTATCAGAAAAATCATTATTGGTTAAAGACATGACATGACAGTTTTTTTAAACATGGGTTATTTTATATTTTGTTGCATGCTCCTTATTTTTTAGGCGCAAAAATTTGTTGAAGTAGGTTTATTTTTTTCCTATTTTTTTCTGTAACGATGCGTAAACTTTCGTCAATTTTGGAACACAACTACAAAACTCGTTATTGGCTTGGGTTTGTAGTAAAACGAAAAAAAGTTTTAACAAGATTGAACCGTTTGAGTTTGGTGGTTACAAAATTCTTGCTGAAGTATTTCAATGCTCCCATGTTGTATGTGAAATAACTACATATCACGTCTTTTTTCCGATGTTGTTTCGGATAAGTGATTTTACGTACCTAAGTAATTTACAAAATCCCATTCAAAACCTGGAGGAGTAGTTTCTGACTGTTGTAAAGTTTTGAACAAATACAATTCAATTTATAATAAGCATTTGTACCTATTTGTAATTGTTTATTGATATGACATCAAATTGTAGCTGTCACAGGCTGTGATTTATTTGTGGCTGTCATGAACCGCAATATTATCCGGATTCTTTTATTCTATGCTGTTCGGACGACAAGAGTGCACTTTCAAAATTTTGCTGGGTTAAAATTGTAAAGTAAGGGTTTTCGTACCTGTAATACGCCAAGACCCCCTTAGAAATAAATTCTAGACCCCATCCGGCTGTCCCATTAAACAACACTTAAGTTAACGGTATTAGCGGAATTAGTCCACGAATTAGTTATTTAAAGGAGATAATGAATACGTTTAAAACACGCTTAGAGTGCTAAATTGCGGTATTGATCCCTAGAGCTGTAATAAGGGTTTCCAGATTCTTCAGAAAAGGTCTGTTTCGATCGGAACTTGGTTGTATAAGCTGTTTCCCTTTTATTTTTTCTCAGTGTCAGTGTTTTTGTAAGCAGATTCTAGTTTTTTTTTAATATTTATAGTCAGAGGTACCAAGGAATTGAGGAAAATCAAAAATTATTTAACACACATTTTGCAGAACCAGTGAAAAAGTTTATAATTTATGTATAAAAAAATTGAAATAACCAGCTGCGCAAATTCATTTCTTGATTTTTAAACTTACTTAAAATTCCTTGTTGGTAGGTGATTATTACATAATTTAGTAACTAGGTAAAAATAGTACATTACGTCACAGGCCGAGTATATAGCAATTTCTGGTCGAGTGGCATTGGAAGGCCGAGACGAAGTCGAGGCCTTCTAAAGTAAACGAGACCAGAAATTGTTATACCGGCCGAGGTTCGTATAGTGCTTTTCTCCAATTTGCAAGGAAACATAAATAATAAATATTTAATCGTGACAAAATTGACACTTCGTAACTTCTAAAGTTCGCAAAGCGCATGCGCTGGTTTTGGTTACGTTCCGTTTCATAAAGAATGCGCGGGAAATTCACATTCAGCCTTCAAACTTCAAACAAATTGTGTTCCATAAAACACCTAAACACGAAAGTGTGAAGTTTAAGAACCCTTTTATTACCGGCCTAGTCCGGCAATTTCTATTACAGTCCCCTGCGCCTTGACTACATAAATGAGTTCATTGACGTATTCTTTTTTTAAAGTAATGAAGCCATTTCCGAGCAAATTGGAGAAAAAGATTTTTTGTTCTGGCAACCCTGGCAGTAATCCCGGCACGACGGCAGCAATCGATGGTGATTAGGACGATTAATTGAACATTATTTAAACCGTCTAGCTCGACGTTTTTTTAAGCTGACAAAATGTCGCAACCGGGATTTTTAAGTCGGATTTGGTGGAGTTCTGTATTTTTACAATAGCTTTATGTTAAAATGTGCCACACACAATTTAAAGCGGCTTAAGTCAACCGTGTCAACCGTGTGGTGCCGGCTTAGAATAGCATCACACCATATCTTTTCCGAAGCGACTGGATTTGCGAGTTGATGTGTATTGCAATTTTAAGCGACAGGCTGACAACGTATCACTATGGTGATACACAGTCTTCTGAATGACTCTCAAACTTTTGTCAGACGTGGTATAAATGGCCGTTTTTACAGTCATTTACGCTCTGCCTACTCGCAAGTGCTATAGGTGCGTAGACGGATGCGTCTGTCAAACCGTTCATTTGACATTTTATCGTATTCGTAAGACAATAACGTGGAAAATCGTACACACGATATGATATTATTATCAATCGAATAAGCTGAAAGAAAAGAACAACAATATTGTGTCTTGGTTGCCAAATGGCCCTATATTACGACTTTCTTTACCCTTGTCGACTGACATTATACCTTCATTAACAAAATTGAAAACAATAAATCACTTTTCATTACAAACAGTCAATTCAACTAGTGCTTTTCAATAATAATTTTCGATATTACAGTTTAATAATTTATTATTCTTGAAAGCTCTTTATTTTACAGAGTAATTTGTTCTCAACTACTGCTCAACGTTGTCTTTAAGTGACTATCATAAAAATATCTACATGAAATGAAGTATTGTTTCAAATTCTAATTCCTGTAGGTATTCTTTTTCATAATAATAATTATTTACCTAGTACCTAAGTAAGTTTGTAGGTAAGTTCTTGTATTGCTGGACAAAACAAAAATATCTGGACTACAGTTTATAGTTACTTACTAAGATAAAACTATTATTTTGACTCTAAGAACTAAAACATTCTCTATTCGATGTAAATGCTCAGCTTCACAGGGAGGAGGTTTTAGTCCGTAGATTCCTAGGGGCCCATAACGCCCGGGCCTATGGTATATATGATGATTTTCCCCTACATACGCAAAAAACCTAGTTACTAAGCGTGGCCAGAGTCTTAATTGCTTACTTTTTATAACAAACATCAGCTGAACTCTCCTACTCTGGGCGTCGTAAGCCTCCAACACTATTGGAACAAAACGTCAGCAAAAAAATTCGCACCCGATAAAAATATGCAAATTAACGAAGTATTCACAATACCTACTATTGCCGCGCTTATTAAACAGCAAACGGAAGAAATTTCCAGTAGAAATGGCCAATTTTGCGCTATTTGCCAAATATAATGGCTGAACTGGCGCTAGTGTTGCGCTAAATAGCTCTTTTTATGCACTCTACAGTCGTTCTGAAGATTAATTCGAAAATGGGACCAAAGAGATCGTAGATTTTGGCTCGTGGCTATGAGTACCGCTGGATATGGTGCTGCCGTATTTAGTATAAAACGTACCTATATAAATTCAAAATATACCTAAACATTTATCAAAGAGAAGGCAGTGTGCTACACAAGCTCTAAGCACAAGACCGCGCGCACTCTTTACCCGAACAGTTTTTGGCCAAACATGCCTATTCAGACCTTACCTAAAAATAAGTTTAAACGCATAATGTTCGCAGAATTCAAGAAATATAATAGCTTGAGGGTAGATAACATTTGATTTTCCTGTCTGATACTTATCTACCTATAGGTATGATTCTAGAGGCAAAATCTAGGAGTCCTCTCCTCCATAATATTTCAGCCCAATTTGGCAGAAGGTAGATAGAGGGTGATTCTCATTCCAAAAAGCTGCACGCCACTAAATCAGGCCACGCTATATGACTTCACTAGTAAAATAGAGATGGGACGAGTGCAGCAGTAACAGTTTAAACTAAAAAGTAGCATAATAGATAAGTTAGATGATAATGGTACCCTTATTTTCCAAGCGTCGCGACAACGACGCGCGTCAACGACGCCGTCAAATTTTGACGGCGTCGTTGTCGCTGCGGTCTTGTAGAAAAACCCAACCGCATCCCATACAAACTCTAAGCTTCTCAGCGCGCTGTCAACGTGACGGCGTCGTGGCGCGCCGCAACGACGCCGACGCTCGGTCTTTCTGGTTCCCCATACAAACCAGTCATTTGACAACAAGGCGCGTCGTTGTCGCTGTCGCTTGGTTTTTAAGCCTACCATAACTCTTTTTGACTACCATCATCATCTTTATTCAGTGCAGAAAGAGAGTAGGTGTGGGTTAAAAGTCAACTATCATTTTATAATAGAGTCGTTTGCTATGTTATGACAATTCTCAAAATAAGTAATGCAAAGATGCGCCCTCTGATGTCAAATAAATTATTTTTCTGCACAGGCTCTACATGTTGAAAGTACGCTGTACCTACGTTGGTTTTCTGGCTATTGACAAAATGTCACTATTTCCTGCGGATTGCTGTGAAAAGCGCACTAATGACTAAGAAAAATTCAATAAATCCATTGATGTTTATTTGCAAAAATACATATCGACGATGATTTATATGAAAACCTCCTATCTACAATGGAAAACCTACTCGTATGTAAGGTAGATATATTATGAGGTTTTATATATCATCGTCGATATCAATATATAAGGTCCTATTAAATTCACTGCAAATATTTTAAGGGCATGCGTAAATATGTATAAGAAAAACATCTAAGGCATTTTAAAAAAAATCTACACGCTAGATTTTTTTTTTATTTTCAAACAAACTTTTTAATTAATTATGTGAACATCCTTTGACTGACCTGACTGACGTTCCGTCTCGTAGACAGGATTCACTTACACGGCACGCACACTGACAACCAACCAATCACGGCACCTTTTTTTGCCGCGTAATTTAAATTCATTGAAGTGTGTGTTTCTTGGACAAACAGGGTGCACTTTTTTCGTTTTTTTTTTTAGTTAAATGCAATTTTCTCGAAAACTAGCGTGTAGATTTCTTTAAAAATTTGCCTAGTACATGCTAATATTTTATTTGATCTGCCCCTAAAATATTTGCAGTGAATTTAATAGGACCTTATATATATCTAGGTTCCTGAATACTATTGTCCGTACTTATTTGCCGTATGGTGCCGGCTTAGAATAGCATCACCCCATATATTTACCGTGAATGTCGTAAGAAGCGACTAAGGAAATTAAGAGTTGATGTGTATTATGAATAATTTTTGGTCTTCTGAATGACTCAACCTTTTGTCAGATGTGGTGTTTTTGGTCCTTTTTACAGCCATTTACGGTCTGCCTTTACGTAAAATTTAACAGGTTCATCTCTAGCACCCACTAGTATATTGAACCCTGTGAGATTAAGCTCTACGTTATTAAACCGTACTACTTGCAGGCTTAACGTTTTATACACGTAGGTACTACCTACCTTCTATTCGGCCAGGGGTCTTCTGATTAAACTAGGTACCTAGTAGGATGGGTACTTGGAGCATATACCGGGAGTAACAGAAAGGGTATAACAAGCCGAAAGGAGGTCAAGATACTCATGGCACTGAACAACTTTCCCTATGGAACATGGGTAAAAATACGAAAAGGAAAAGGATGTCAATCCTTTCGGCTTTTTATACCCTTTCTGTGACTCCCGGTATAAGCAAGGTATTTATTTGCGTATAGCCCCACGTAAGCAGTTGTTCCATTCCATAGATAGATACCTACGTCAAATGTATGAGAAATAATAGAAGTTTAGTAGTGACTGGCGTTTTGCTACAGATGGACAGAGATGTTGTGTTCATACTAGTGCCATCCGTTGTAACATTTTAGGCGAACTCTATAGCTTACTTATTTATGTATAATATTACAAACACCGCTAGATTATAATATTTTTCGCTTGATTACAGTCTGTCGGAATATTGTAAGAAATACACACGGATTACAATTTAACGTATGAATTTCCAAAATATTACAATATTATGAAGTAAAACGGTAAAATTGTCAACTCGCGTTCTGATTGGTCGAACGTCATGTATGTTTGCCGCCGTGTTCATTTGACAGCTGATCACCATTTTGATAGGTATCGATCGTTAGCAAACAGTGCTTTATGATATTATTTTCTTATTTCGTAAGTTTATATGAGCAATTTTCAACACGAAATTATAAAAAAGAAAACAAAAACAGTGTGTTTACGTTCGATAACCAACGACTGGCAATCAGCTGTGAAACAAATATGGCGCCGCTGGCAACATGATGGTTGACTTGACCAATCAGAACGCGAGCTGCGTATCGTATCACAGTTTTACGGTTTTAGTTCATTATATTGTAATCTACTGAAAAATGATACGTTAAATTGTAATACGTGCGAGCGAGAAATATAATCTAGCGGTGTTTGTAATTTCTCGGTGACATTTATGTACTCTAAGATTAAGTACTTGTCCTCGTAAATTACTAAATTTTACTTTCTGTGACGTAACTAACGGTTTTTAATTTGGGTAAGGGTACGGGGTCAAAAATACAATATAGGTGGTGTGGTACCTACTTAAATCTTTTTAAATATAATTATTATAAACGGAATTTACGTAGAGCTTTAAATTTTATTATTTTTTGGAACGATTATTTATTAATTATACTGAAAAGCTTTTTACACTCAACTAATAATTGTAATACCTGCTTCTAAAAGTCTTTAATATTTCATTTCAAGCGAATTTCGCGAGAATATTTTTTTAATAAATGTTACAATCTTATTGGCGCAAGGTATTTAAGAATTTATTAATAAACTCCTTTTATGATGAAAAGGGTCCTCGAAGTGTTGAATAATCAGAGGCAGTGAAAGCATCTTAAGCCTGTTTAGGAGCTAAAAATTACTTTACATCGAAGTAATTTTTTGATACTAGATGAGCTACGAAGATATATATTGATTTTGTTCTAACAATATCTTGGTATGGGTATGTAATGAGGAGAGATGAAGAGCATGTAACAAAGAAATTAATGAACATGAATGTGGATGGACGCAGAAGAAGAGGAAAGCCTAAAAAAGTTTGGATGAATTGTATAAAAGACTATATGAAAAATAAAGGCGTAAGCAGCGTAAGAGAGGGTTTGACTGCTGATAGAGATGAATGGAAGAAAAAGACATGTTGCGCCGATCACAAATAAATTGGGATAAGGGCAGGCATATGAAAAAGAAAGAAGAAGTAGAAGCAACAGCAAATGATGTCATGCCCAACCTACCAACTATATGCATTTTCTCTTGTTTAACAACTAAATTGATAATTATTGTAGCTGTTACTCCGGAGTGTAAACTGAACGTCATGTACTTATTTGGTTATGATCACAAACCACATTGTCTATATTATCAACCATCTAAAATAAGGTATTAATTATCTAATTTGATATTTGCATTTGTTTGCATTTCGCATTTCTTCCTTGTAAGTGTAAATTATCTATGAAAAGCATTTGGACCCTATGCATATTCTTGCTTTTGCTTTGTCTTGGTGCGGAGTGGAATATTGGGCCTACAAAATACAACAGTCTCTTTGCCACTTCCATTGACTTTATAGGTACTTCCATAAAGCAGGTGGCATATGCTGATGTAATAAAACGGTAAGCGCCTTGGTTCACACCCCGTGAGTACGCTCCAATGAGTTTATAATCCATCGACGGCGAGGTAATGAGTTCTTAAGGTATATTTTAGCTCTGTGTGTTTATTTTAAGGCCTTTATGTTATTAACAAAAGAAAAGGAGTCTTTCTAACATGTTTAACCGATTTAAATGCAAGAAATGTAACGTTCGTGGCAAACATCTTCTTAATTTACCTTGAGTTCCTCTGAGATTCCAGTTTATTCCAGTAAACCAAAGTCGTCGCTAGTGCCATCTGTAAAGGCACCCCGCGCACTATCCCCCTAATTTGTGCCCCCAAAGGTCTTTCGAGTGGAACAGCCGAAAACTAGTTTATGAGTTGGACCCTAAAAACACGAACGACGAAACTAATGTTCACACTGCAGTATCATTGGACCTTTTCCCGTAAGAGTTCCCGAAAAAAAATGCTAAAACGCCGCAAGTTAGATTAAACAAGTTTTCTCGCAAAATTGTTAGAGAGCAGTTTTAACGGAATATCTAAGTTGCACTATTTCGTTTTCGGCCGACAAGTTTCTGAATAGTTTCGGGTTATATGTGTTTTTTTATTTCACACCTTGTGGTTTGGCTCCCTTATCTGAAATGAGACTTCTTGTTTAGTTTGTATTTTTAGTTTCTGAAAATTGAAAAAGAGAAAATAATTTTCAAGTTGGATAGTTTTGTCTAGTAGCTTATTTTTAAAGTAATATTATGTGTGCGGTAAAGTTTTAAGTAATAACACAGCTTTTTCTTTGTGCGTGAAAAACAGCTTTTTACATTTTAAGGTTAAACCAAACCTTACTTACCAACACTAGTTAGTATTCTTTGCCAACACTGTAGTCTACTCTGCACAAAAAAAATATAGAGAAAATAATATCCTATGCTAACAAACAAACTACAACGAAAAAAATCTTCTACCGACTATATTTTGGCGAAAATATTAATATATGTCTTTGGTATGATGAATTTGATACAAATTAGTCCTAAATTGCAATGACATACTAGCAACATTTACTCAACCATATCAGAGCCCTGATAGTAGGTAGGTGGTTAAAAACCTCTTAAAGATATACCGTATAATTTCAACCTGATATGAACTTCTTTTTCACATCTGATGACATGCAAAATTTTTAAATTATTTATATCGGAATACCTTTTTTCCCAAACTTCGCGCAATCGGTTAAAAAACACAGAAAAAATATCATACCTGTATTTTTTCAATTTTGCTCTGTAAACCTGTGGTCAGTCGCATACTCCAGGCAAATCTAGTGGTGTTGTTGATCCAATAGAATTTTTGCCCCAATCCTTCGGCAGGTTCGCAATAAAAATACCGGTTCAAATATTTATGCACCTCTGAACTTCTGCTTAACTGTATTACGAACGGTAAACAACCAGTTGGTTAATCAGTGGACGAGACGTGATTTCAGTGGGGATTTCAGGGTATGTTACTTGGTTGCGGTGGAAAGAAAACCCGTGGTGAAGTGTGCATGTGTTAGAGTCGTTTTGTGTGCATATCATGCAATTGTGTGCATGAGGAAATCACGGAGAACACGAAATGCACAAACGTTTCTTGAAATGGTCACATTCTTAGTCATTTCTTGGCATACGCCAGAATCTGATACAATACATTATAGAAGGTGACTTACAGTAACGTATTGTCTTTCTTTCTTACTTTCTAATTACGTGGCGAATATAATTTAAATTTTTTGGAAAATAATAGGTAGTTCCTTGTGTTCTGACCAGTATGCCAGATGCCAGTATCCTATCCAGACTCTTCACTTTTCTGTTCATACGTACCCGAATGGAAAAGTAACGCAAACAATTGTTTGATCAAAATAATATGACAGAACGTCACATGACTAGAATTTAATATCATATGTCATATTTAAGTGCTAATCACATGACCTCACCATCATACCACAAATAAAACCCTACATATTATTATGTCACTTTTATCTGTTTCTATATTTCCTCCTATATTTTATATTTTATATTTTACGTGTCACAGCGGACCTAATGTCATAGCGATAGTCGGGTTGGGTTCCTCAGTATTTTGGGCTGTATCACTTATCTACATTAGCATATCTGGCGTGGTGCCAAACGGCTAACCTAGACGGCCATCGCTTTTACATTAAATTTTGCATTCAAAAAGTTAAGTCTGCATTTTACAAAAGAGGAAAGAATGACGAGCTTTTACACAAAAAGCTAGTTGAAAACTGTTTGGTTTCCGAGCAAAGGATTTTGTGTTTTTACGCCAGGCTTCGTTCTTTTTATTAATAGTTACTGTGTGCTTGAGATAAGTGCTACTATTTGTATTTCATGTACGTCGTTGTATAGTTTTCGGCCGGTCATAAAACTAGGTCAAGTCCTTTCGCAACGTGATTTTGTTTTCAAAATGTGTAACGCCGACCCCAAATTTATTGTGGTAATTCAATTCAATTTCTTGGCACATTATAGATTGATTAAATATGATTTTGACGATTTTCGCAAGAATTTTCATATTTTTGAAAACTCTTTTCCATTATCATGACTGAAATGCGCTTTACACAGCGAATTTAGGATTGCATTTTGACGTTATCAAATCTAAGACTTTCTACATAAAAAAACAAAATCTAATACAATCTAAAAGATCAAAATATGCTACTGCACCGAATGAAGAAGTGCCGTAGCAGAAACAACACTGACATCCGATGTGGCGCAGTGGTTAGTACGACTGCCTGCCACGCAGAAGGTTCCGGGTTCAATTCCCGGTGGGATCACTCACAAAGCAGTCACAAAGTTGATATTTATCACTTTGTGAATTTGTTCCCAGTCTGGTTAGGATATTGCACGTAGAACCACCTGATTGACCGAAAATCAAGATGGTTCCGTGCTTGGGATGGTCTCGTTAATCCCGGTTGCTGTCTATGATGGCATTGATGGCGGTCGTTACACAACTATGTCAGAGGCCTGCTACTTGCAGTAGGTGGTTGAAAAGCTCTGACTCCAAGGTTCATCGGGTCTTATGAAGAAGAAGGTTGAACGGCTTGGTGGCTCATTCGAAGAAGAAGAAGCAAAAACAAAATAGGGATGTATGTATGTATCACCTACATTTTCACCCTTATTCTGGCCTTCTCGCGTCACGAAACAGGCACACGCTGAACAATGACAATTAGGAACACAGTTTACTCTTCAAAGAGCCGGTTCCAACAACAAAAGTTTCGCCCGGGTTAAGCCCGGCCTTATTGTGATTGCCAGTAATGTTGTGTTGCCTGACTGAGGTACTTTTTATATAGAAAATGCAAAAATAAAGTCTGCAGCACAGTTCCAAGATTGACGACTTTTGATAGATGCAGCATAAAGTAAGGTATAGCAATAAAAATTAATATACCGGTACCTCATTATGGGGGCTGTTGAAAAAGTCTTGTTCGAAAAAGATCTAATGAGACTGCTGGTGTTGTTGAAAAATGTGGTATAAATAGGTATACATTCTGGAATGACCCAAGCAGCTATTTAAAAGAAGTGATAATAATGGTCGTTTACTACCTCAGTTTACGTACTGCCTATCTTTTTACCCGACTGCCTCAGAAGGAGGGTTATGTTTTTCGAGAGTATGTATGTATGTATGTATGTATGTGGACAAGAAAATTTTTTCACGGGCTACAGCCCAAACGACTAGTTGGATTTTGACATATGAGGTGTCGTTAGATTCATCTCAGCAGCGCGAGTGACACTGGCTATATTAAAAAAATTATAGATTCAAGATGGCGGATTTTTACAGCAAAATACTACTTTAAAATTACCGCAGTCGGGTTTTTTGTTTTTTAACACATCTACTTGTAAGGAATACATTAAGAGTGTGTTTATTTATTGGGTTTTTTCTTAACTAGAACTCAAAATCTTTATGACCAGAGCAACTTGGGCGCAAAGACGCTACCAAGCGTTCCTAATTATTTAGAAAAATATAAACTCGGCAAAACTCTTCAACTACTAGCAAACATTTCAGTTTTACCAAAAAGTAGTAAGAAGTTTTACCAAGAATTTCCCAGTAATTTAGCCGTTTTCTGGGAGTCAAAGCTGGCAACTCGGTTGTAATACTTTTAAGGCGGCCTCAGCGCAGTGCGGTGTACAATCGAAACTTATTCAAAGAGAATAAAACTCGTAAAGTCGTAACAATATGCAATAGGGGCTTTTACACCCGGGGGCACAGAAGAAAAATAAATAGTAAGGATGAGCATATACCTATTTGAAATTAAGTTTCTTAATGAATTATCAGCTTATCTTGTCTTACCGTGTTTCGGAGGAAACTCACTTTTACCACGTTGTTTAACTCATGTAAGAAACCAATTTATTGACAAAACTTTGAAAATGTTTGACAGCAAAAACTTATAAACAGTAAAGTATTTACTTATCTGGACATGAATTTTTCGTAGTTCTGTTTTTAAGAGGTACCTTCTTTTTAGATATCAACGTTAATAAATAATTATTCTTGGATGCAAACTTGGAGAAACTATGCACACGGGAGCTATCCAAGAAATTTTATAATATCTTTCACCTTTGAATCAAACATATTTTTCCTATTTATCATTAACATATTATTTATTTTATTAAATATACGAATGTGTTAATGTATTTATTTGACACCCTTTACACTAAGTACAAGATATACTCAAACTGAAATAAAAAACAATTTTTAAATTGGAATTGTTATTGTCCTAGAGATTTGACATGACAATTTCAGAATGGCGTAAACTTTTCTGAATCCGGTTTTTCGTTGATATAAGGTAGGTGAGTCGATTACCGCCTGTCGGGTTATATCGCCTAGCTTGAAAAAAATAGGAAAAACAAGAATAATTTCCTAAAATCTGCATGGAATAGCAACATTGTAGTGTTGCCAATCCACATTGAGCGCGGTGAGCTCCTCACTCGCGCGTAATACTAGTGGCCGCGTGTTGTTCGTGGGAGATGTTTCTGTTGGCTGCGCTTAAAAAAATACGTGAAATGATCAGGTAAGTTTTAACTTAATTTAATAATGTTTGATATCTTTCATGGACTATTTTAGTTCAACTGTATAATTTGCAATCTAAGTTTCACTGAGCATTATACAAAAGCATCACAGATATGTTTTAATCGAAAATCTTTGTTAAATATGTCATAAAGGTTAATACCGCCTGTGCGATAATAGACTCCTTATAGGCGATATTACCCAGCTGAAGGCGTAGTTACCTACCTGTAGGCGTTATTAACACCTACACGGAGATCCAAGAATAACTTAGCGATATTATGATTATTTTTTATGAAATGGTGGATAATTGAAACGACAGGTAGGAAGAAAGATTTGTTTTTGAATTTGGTTCTTTTTAACTAGTTAGTTTTAGTATGGTAGGCGTAATTTAGACACTAGGGAGGCGTAATTAGGCTCCAAGTTTAATAGCGCCTACCGACGTTTTTTAGCAAAACATCAATTTTTCATTCTAAAATGGCCAAATATTATAAATTTTTTTATGTGTTTCGATGTCGTTGTAACAAAAAGAGTTACAAGTAACTATGACGTTAGTAATAAAATAATTTGTGTTATCTGTTATAAAATTGAGAAATGCATAATTTAAAAACAAGAAATGTACTGATTAGCCTAATAATATGAAGATAGATTACCTAATACAATGATTACTACAGAAATGATCTCAATTAGAATTTTACAGTCAAGTAATACTCATAGGCGAATTAAACTCCCACGTTGTTTAATTCTGCCAGCGCGACTGTGTTTTGTCTTTGGTTTTATTTCATATTTTAAAAGTATTATGTTACTCTGCTGTATGCTATTTAAAAAAAAATATATTGAAATTATATGAAGCGCCAGTTTTCTTATTTAAATTGTTATCTTGTATGAGAAATATTTGCTTTCGAAGTTACATAGGCGGTAATTGACGAACTTACCTTACTTCGCGTTAGGCTGCTGGAAAAGCTACCTTATGTCAAATGTATGGAGGCTCTGAGTAAGGGTAGCTTTTTTATACATCGTCGTGTTCAAATAGTGAAAATACACTTGCTTAATTTCTCCTGTCTGAATGCATTCAATTTCTACGTACCTACGTGTTTTAATTTCTGTGCTGTTAGAGCTCGGGCCAAAACAAATATACGGACTTTTAACCGTTGTATTTTTAAACTCGCCCGCGGGATGATTATTTAAATTGCGTAATTACGTATGCGGATAAACTTTTTTTGTTAATTTACATGGGATTTATGTAAAAAATTCTAATTGGTATTTACTGGTAGGAAATTAAAGCTAAAGAGATTGCTCATAGAAGAGAACAAACAGTTGTTTTATTAAGTTATAACCTTTTTAAGTGAACTCACAACCAAAGCTATGACACGACAAGGGACTAGGTTTGTAATAAAAACCTTATTGCAACAGCATTTATCTTTGCTGCATGGTAAATTGAACAAAGAAGGTAATTAAAATTATATTTTTAGAGTCCAATCTGTTGAACTACGGATATGTAGTTTATAAATTAAAAAATTACCTCCTTTCGCATAAAATCTACTTCGAAATAATAAATACCAACGACTATCAGCGGCGGAATTTTTTACTACATATTATAGTTATTTTAGTGCAAGTTGTCATAGATTCACACCAATCTAAAACATCGTTACAAAACAAATATTAAACTATACAAGTAAAAATCTGCGCCTGGGTTAAATAAACTTCGCCAATAAGCCTGAAAATGTAAAGAAAACCATTATTAGGCACAATTCAAGGAAGAAGACCAGTCCAGAAGATGAGTCTAAATTTTAATCACTTTAATAAACTGAGCCAACAAAAAGAGTTTATTGATAGGGGTATTCCAATAAGCCTGAAAATGTAAAGAAAACCACTATTAGGCGCAACTCAAGGAAGAAGACCAGTCTAGAAATGAGTCTAAATTTTAATCACTTTAATAAACTCGGCCAACAAAAAGAGTTTATTTAAAGGGGTATTCCAGTAGCGTCTTGAGGTTGCAATTCAGAGTATGTCCGGACTACAATGGCTGTTATGTAAAGCGTTGTTGAGTCGGCCATTGTTCTTCTTAGCAAGGGGTTGCTCCTTTCGAAGCGTCAAGAGGGCTAGGGGTGCTGAGATTACACTCTTTTTTCTTATATTTTGAAAAGAACTTTCGTAGACTACGGAGGTGATAAAACTAAGATGATGGAAGTAAGCTTGCTGGATCTTAAAAGACTTTCTTAACGCGATTTTACTTTTTGAAAGTAAACTAGTCTACGTAACTAGTCTGATTCCGTAACGAACTCAACTGTCTTCATATTGCAACAAGTGTGTTATGGTTTCCAGTAGGATAATGGATAGGAAATATCTTTATTAATTTATTTTTCGGCAGCTGGTAGTAAAAGTATAGCGAAAATAGGAGATCGTAGGTTGTAGGATCGTAGGTGGAGGTTGATTGATCAGGGTCTGCCAGGCGCCCGTAGATCAGTTAGCTAGCAGAGCAGTGGGACGGTACTCCATGGTCCCGGGTTCAAGTCCCGGCGGTCACTAATTAATTTTTCAATTATCTCATTTTCAATTTATAAGAATAAATTACATTAAAATCCAAATAAATTAGAAAATGTTCAAAAATTGATTAGATTTTAATTTGAAAAGTGTTCTAAAATAAATTAAATCCGTTATGGAATAAACCTCTTCAACCTAACGATAACCTAAGATATGAAGACTAATCATACCTAACTGCAGTAGGCAGTTGAAAAATTCTGACACCAGGGTTGATCGGGTCGTTAAACGACTCGGTGTCCAACACGAAGAGAGAGAAACAGACCTAATTTATATAATATTTTTTTGTTTTTGTACTTCTTGTTTACAACTCAACCCTAACCTCCTGATGAATTTCCTTGTCCGGCTGCAAATGAAATGAAAAGCGATGAAAAGTGAAGCAAAGCGCGGTTCAGTTCACCGAGAGCTTAATGGCGCGGAAGATTTTAAACACCCTCCGAAATATGCTGGCGACTTTATAAAGGAAACTGGCAAGCAACATAAGGAACAGAAACTGAGATAATTTTTTATTCTAATGTTATAAGTTGCATGGTGTGGAGTATGGTGCGGGCTAAGACTGCCGTGGATACCGGATCAGAATAGCCTCACCTCATATCTTACCCGTGGGTGTCGTTTACACAAACCGGTTTTAACATAATATGAATTCGTTAAAAAGTTACATTGATATAGTCCATATAAACTAATGTGTCTATAAATAAAGCAAATAAATACAAATGTTTAAAAACTTCTCCATTCTCTCTACATAGTCTCTACTCGCATGAAGTATAGTATGCACGGACAACCATTTCAAAACAGTATAAAGTTTCAAATAACAACCCAAACTTCACGCATAACGCGTCTCCAAGATTCTCGCGCAAGGAAATTGCTATTCATAAGTAAGTCAGTGTGGCAAACCCTGTCACACATTCCTCCCATAACTCTGGATCTCCCAGACCATCAATCTCCGTCACGAGTCGGGAGTCAGGGAAGAGAAGTGTCCTCAAAAATTCGACACCACCATTGTCCGGTCCGCCTTGTCAACGTCGAGTCACCGTGACTTGGAGGTTGGTGGAATTTCCCACAAAAATGGGAAGTTTATTGCGGGTGGGGTTCGTGGCTCAAATCAATTTTGTTGCATCCGTGTTACTTAGCGGTCGTTCGAAAATAATTCGTCCTGTTAATAAAAAGTATTTCAGCAATTACAGTTACCATATTAAAGGCCTGCTACTTGTAGTATGTGGTTGATAAACTCTGACACCACGGTTCATCGAGTCGCTGTACGACTCGGTGTCCTAATCGAAGAAGAACAAAAGGAAGCACTTTTAACCATTCTTGACATTTAGCGAGCTACAAGGGACGGTACTCTACTAGCACTATTTTCAGGAACAAATTAAAAATAAACCATACAGGTTATTGCAAAAATTTGCTAGAACTTTAGTAGGCAAAAATCATTAAAATAATTATCATGTTTTTGGGACATGTCAAGCAAACATACCTAATTTATTTGAAAGTTAAATACCGCCTATGTTTACCACCTTTCAAATCTTACCGGAGCACTGAGTTATTACCGGAATCAAATCATTAAAATTATGTTTTGGGTCTGACGTCCTTTTCAATAAAAGTAAATTCATAATTGGCAAAACCGATTTCAGTATAATCGCGCCGGTACCCACCAATCATAAAAGACCGTTTAATTTAAATGTAATCTGTAAATACTTGGAAATCAAATTAAATTTTGGCGCCCCAAATCCTAAGGATTTGGATTTAATTAGACGGTCCCTTTTGAGGGAATCAGGGGGATAACAATAGTATATCCGAGTCAGCGAACAAATGATTAGTCCCAGTCACTCTTTAACTTATTAATTTCGAATGAATATCTATTGGGTATGCACAGCTTACTATTTAAATGAAACTGACTGGGTGTATAATAAAATATTTATATCATACATAATTATAGTAAGAACACTAATATAAGGCTTGGATTTTAGTTTAATGGGTATATGTTCAAGAATAATATGTTTGAACTGGACATTCTTTCAGCAGCGCGTCAACTAAAGAAAAAAAGTATGTTTATACCCAATGTGTATCTGCGGAATATGACAGAATTTATAATTTTTTGCACAATTTGTCATATTTCTGGCTACACGGAGCTTTGCATAGCACTGATTGCTAACGTTACTACTTTATTACAAACTAGCTGCCCGTCAGCGGTTTCACCCGCTGCAACCTATTATTCCGCGGGAAAAAAGCATTACTCGCCAAGAGATGTCGCTGTTAGTTTTCGGCGAAAACATTTAAAACGCGAATCGGCTCAGTCACGCCACCTTTGCAAAAATATTGGAATATGCGTGATCCCATAGGAATAAGACATTTTCCCGTGGTAAAAAGTAGCCTATTTGTTATTCTAGATAATCTTCTATATTTGTGCAAAATTTCATGTCAATCTAATCAGCCGTTTTAGCGTGATGTCGTAACAAACACACACACAAACATCCGCCTTTATAATATTATAGTAGGACACCTAATTACTAGAATCACCCCATCTAATACAAAAAATTGTATTAAAATCTGTTCCGTAGTTTAGGAGGAGCGAATTCCACGACAGATAGACAGAGAAACGCAAAAAGTGACTTAATTTTATACTACTTAGGTATGTATTGATGTGATCAAAATAAAAATAATTCCTTTAAAACTGTACAAGTTTCCGGTTTCACAATCATTATTATGGAAATAACCAATCCGAGGAAGCTCCAGATATTATACAAAACAATACAAATAAGTTGAGCATTCCCATTTCCGACACAGGAACGAGTCCGGAGAATGGCCTGTTTTGTTTAAAGACCATCGTTATTCTTGATGAAGTCTATTGTTTTGGAAGTGCGAAGACCACAGACTGACAATCCACGACGTACTTTTGTACTCGGGAAACTCTCTAACTATCACGGCTTATGAGATACAGCCTCCTGGTGACAGACGATAGACGGACATACTGCGAAGTCTCAGCAACTGGGTACCTTTATCTACGGAAACCTGAAAAATATAGGAGCGTAATCTTTTTCTTTTCGAAGTGGACAGCGAGTCATCCAACGACCCTATAAACCCTGCTGTAGCAAGCCTCTGACGTGGTTGTGTAACGACCGCCGTCTAAGTAAGTAATCATAGACAGCAACCGAGATCGACGGCTAAACGTGTCCTCCGGAGTACGAGTCATCCACATTTATCTTAAACGCTCTATATCTTAACGTACATGCGCCGCAATGATTCATCTGGTATGTAAAGGCCGGTGTGGCGAAAAATTTACAGAAATGAAACTGAAAAACCTTTCTATAGATAATTCAATCAAACTTGGCTGTTTTGTGGACTGATCACGTATTCTAACCTTTCCGCACTCTGTACTTTACATCTGGTATGAAATGACCCGATAGTACAACAACTTTGGGCGTTCTATGTGGATGACGTTCTGAAGCTTTACCCCAAAAATACACAAAGTAAAGCGAAGTCAAAGCATTTATCAGTCTGTGGGGAAAACGAAAGGGATTATTCATTCTAACCGTCAAAAGGCAGCTTTTAAAGTTGTGCAAGTTTCCGTCAGATGATTCTTGATGAATTTACGTTTGAATGGGTTCGGGACTAAGAGCCTTATCACACTAGCGGTTTGGGAGTGGCTGCGGAGTGGAGGGTGCGCAGCGGATTCGTCACCACGTTGTTCTTCTTTTTAGAAGCCACCAGCTTAGCAATGACTTCTCTCTCTCGCTCTCTCTCTTCATGTGGAACACCGAGTAGTCCGACGTTTTCATCGCATATAAGGCACAATATAATTTGCGCTGAATAAAATACGAAACCGCCGCGCGTCCGCGACGGATTCGCTGCGCACCGACTCCGCTTCGCAACCGATTCCTAACCCCTAGTATGATAAGCCTCTAAGGGAAGCTGCGGTTGATTTCTAGGGCCGGAAAATTATTGTTTCAAACAATTGTGATTAAGTTACTTAATTAGTGACTGTCAAGTGACTTGGTGACGCAAAGAGATTGAAAACTTTAAAATCTTATTTTGGCAGTTCTCACACAACACGCTAGATTTTCCGTTGTTTTGTCGGTTCTGTGTAAGCGTATTTCGAAATCCCCGTAGAACCGGAAATCATGGCATAATACGTGCCTGGTTGTCACTTTTGTCGTGGCTGTAAGAAACTGTCATTTGTGTAAATGTTTTGTTTACCACTGACATTTTTATAGGACACTAGCTGGTACCCGCGAACTTCGTTTCGTTTCATTCCTTACACCTTTGCAAAATTCTTATTTCCACACCAGCATCCAAAAAATTATACTCTGAATATTCATCACGCTAATATTGCTGGTACTACATTTCTTAAACCATAATCGCATTGCCAACAGATGCCAGCAGATGCGTTCCACCATACTAAACAACGTTCGCTTTGGGGCCATTTTAATATCTCCTATAGTTTAGCTGGGCTCCTGTTGGTGCACCTGGTGGTCTACATCAGGTACTACAAACCTTCGATGTCTATTCACCAGCTGAAGTGTCCCTTCAAGCTGAACAGAACAACCTTTGCTTTGAAGTCATATCTGTATCTCTTATTGTTCATCTGGGCTCCTGTTGGTGCACCTGATGGTTTACATCAGATACTCCAAACCTTCGATGTCTTTCCGCCAGCAAAAGCGTCCCATCAGGCTGAACAACTTTTGCTTTGGAGTCATATCTGAATCTCTTATAGTTAGGCTGGGCTCCTGTTGGTGCACTTGGTGGTCTACATGAGGTACTCCAAACCTTTGATGTCTCTTCACCAGCAGAAGCGTCCGATCAAGCGAAACAACTTTTGCTTTGAAGTCATATTATCTGTATGTATCTCCTATAGTTTAGTTGGGCTCCTGTTGGTGCATTTGGTGGTCTACATCAGATACTCCAAACCTTTGATGTCTATTCGTTAACAGAAGCGTCCCATCAAGCTGAACAACTTTTGCTTTGGAGTCATATCTGAATCACTTATAGTTTGGCTGGGCTCCTGTTGGTGCACCTGGTGGTCTACATGAGGTACTCCAAAACTTCGATGTCTTTTCACCAGCAGAAGCGTTCCATCAAGCAGAACAACTTTTGCTTTGGAGTCATATCTGTATCTCCTATAGTTTAGCTGGGCTGCTGGTGGTGATTCTGATGGTCTACATCAGGTACTCCAGACCCTCAAGTGGAAGCAAAGGTAGCCTATGTCCGTTCTCGGTGTATGAGCAATCTCTGTGCCAAATTTCATCAAAATCGGTTCAGTGGTTTAGGCGTGAAAGCGTAGCAGACAGACAGAGTTACTTTCGAATTTATAATATTAGTATGGATTGGACGTAGAGTAAAATTTATGGTATTTTTATTAATATAGCATTTAGTACCTACTTTTAAATATCTTATCAAACAGTTCAGTATTTCAAAGTACATTGACATAAAATTATTACCTAAGTACATTGAATATAATATAATTCCTAAGAAAACGATCTACAATATTAGCATAAAATTAAATTAATAATTTCTCACTTACATTGTGAGAAAATAAGATCATAATCCATAATAAATGAAACTCACGAAGTATAATACTAAATTAAAGAGCAACGCCTTAATTTAATATTAATTTATCAGATTGAGCGAGCGTACTTAGAAAACACGAAAATTCGCACGAAATTCAGACTTCATCAAAAACCTGTTTTCATAAAATGTTATGTACCTAAAAAATCTCAAAGGGTCAATCACACGTAACGTCCCTCGCTGCGTTATTTAGCGCTGCGTATCATATGCGTTAGTAAAATGCGAATTTCCACCTTATTTCCATACAGACACAGTTTATGTCAAACGGTTTGACAGCCTCATTCGTCGACGCAGCGGTAAGCTATAGAGTGAAAGTTAAGTAAGCACACAACTTCTCTGTCTATCAGAACAGTAGCAAAACGCCAGTGACAACGCTATTGAATTCTATAAGGCGCGTTGGGGTAAGTTCGGACGAGGTGTAAGATCGTACGAGTTGAATTTTCGGCGAACTAAGCAATATTTTTTAAATCTGGTAACATTGTGCATGACGCAATTTTATTGTTCACCGATTGTCAGTTTTTGCTTGTCAATCTGACGTAAAATATGTGTGTAACGCGCCAAAAACAAATCCAAGGTAAATTTCTATAATTTTTCGTCCATCCGATCTTTCCCTAAAATTTTTAATTGCGTATTTTGGCTTAAATATAGCTTTATTTGTTTATTCTAAACACTTATTCCAGGTTTTTTATTGTGGTAAACATATTACTATTATTAAAATTGCCCTGGGTTTGCTACTTGCTGAGATCCGGTGTTCCCCCTTGATGAGTAAAGATCGGATAAAATTATCCGATCTTACCCTGTAACAAAAATGGAAGTGGTTGTCAAACTTTTACGCGTCAAAATTTTTTTTTATTTTTTTAATAAATGTTGGTTCTAAATTTAGTTAAAATAGCTACTTTGTACAGCTCCGTTAGAAAAAGAAGGAGGATAATAGCCCAGTTAGGTGTGTACCCCCTCCACTCTGCTGTAGCCGCTGCGCCGTCGTCCACTAGTACCCCCTCCACTCTGCTGTAGCCGCTGCGCCGTCGTCCACTAGTACCCCCTCCACTCTGCTGTAGCCGCTGCGCCGTAGTCCACTAGTACCCC
This sequence comes from Phthorimaea operculella, assembly GCA_024500475.1. Taxonomy (NCBI): domain Eukaryota; kingdom Metazoa; phylum Arthropoda; class Insecta; order Lepidoptera; family Gelechiidae; genus Phthorimaea; species Phthorimaea operculella. The sequence goes on along the minus strand of JANFCV010000002.1, from coordinate 2,555,156 downwards.
CTCCACTCTGCTGTAGCCGCTGCGCCGACGTCCACTAGTACCCCTCCACTCTGCTGTAGCCGCTGCGCCGACGTCCACTAGTACCCCCTCCACTCTGCTGTAGCCGCTGCGCCGACGTCCACTAGTACCCCCTCCACTCTGCTGTAGCCGCTGCGCCGTCGCCCACCAGTACCCTTAATCCAATCTGCTTTAGTCGCTGTGTTTGTTTCTTATTTATTTATATTGTTTGCAATGTGGTCTTCGCCTTCTCCAGTAACTCTTCATGGTTCTTTCAGTTTAGTAGACCCTCGTGCCTGTTACAACGTTTCCCACAAAGAAAAATCCATCCGATCTTCCCCGACACTACTTAAAATAGTTTGAGAAGCACAGAATTTCAAAATTTTTGCCTGTGGGGTAAGACCGGATGCCTATAGTAAAAAAAATGAATAATCATTTGGAACATCTATGCCTCTTAAATAATCAGATATTTTATTGCCATACGTGTTAGAAGGGAAAAGATCGTATATGTTCCTGTTATAGACTTTATTCTCCGTGCACTAGAAGTGGCTTTAAAAGTATATCCTAACTTACCCCTTGACAAGTAAATTGTCATCATGGTCTCAAAAAAGTATAACTTGACTTTACGCACGTGCAAAACACAAACGTTTGAGTTTAAAAACAAAAGCTATATATAAAGTTAAGCTCCGTTTTATTGTCATTTGTTTACTTTTTATTTCATTGATTACGCGGTTATAGATGTCGAGTAATTCAAGTTTTTGGAAGACTCTTCTAACTAGTCAAAAATCCGTCCGATGTTACCCCAACGCACCTTAACTTCTCATACATTTGACGTCGGTATCTATGGAGCTTACGTTTTGACAGTAAGTTGCGGTACGCGCACTCTACAGCTTGGTTATAATATAATAAATGCTCGAAGGTTATGCGTATCTGGCGTATAAAGTGGAAATTTTAATTTTCCTAACAGATGCGTAACGCACCTCTAAAGTGGCGCACATAGCTAAGAGAGTCAGTGGGCTGAAGTGGCAATGGGTAGGCCACATTGCTCGAAGGACTAATAATTGGTGGAGCAGAAGAGTTCTCGTGTGGAGACCACGTACCGGCAGGCGCAGCGTAGAATGCCCTCCCGCGAGATGGACAGACGATATGGTCAAGTCCGCGGGGAAATGCTGGATGCAGGCCGCTTCTGATCGAAAAATGACGTCCTTTTGCTGATATGATGATGAAAATGGCGCATCAAGGAACGTTACGTATGATTCCCGCCAAAGGTTTGGAAGGTACATTTTCACCGTACCTACATATTCATGTCCATTCCATTACAACTTTCCGGCGGACTTCATTACGCATATCGACATCACATCACGCATTCCGTAATATATGGAGGTCGCAGCTTCGAACTGTCAGTTGGACAAAAACCGGTCGAAAATATGGAATTTTTCTGAATATTTTCAATGATCTTAGAGAATGGAAAATTGGGAGAGAGTCATTCAATTTCATTAATTCACAAAAATAACTAAAAACAGATACTTAGTTATGTTACCAATAAAATCAAGAAGTTAACTATCTATAGAGATCCAGAAAACACAAAATAAGGAGACAGCGGCGTGCGGAAACTATGTAGATACGATGTTATTAACAGAAAGAAAAGTGACAACTGAAAAAGATATCTTACTTGTACGCCCATATAAGTTACTAGCGGCCCGTTAGCGGTTTAACCCACTGCAACTCGTTAACCCGCAGGAAAAAGGCTTTTTCCTGGCATGTGCTTCACATATAAACCTTCCTTTTGAATTACACTGTCTATTAAACCACATCAAAATCCGTTTCGTGGTTTAGGAGCAGTTAGCGAATTCCACTACAGAGAAACACAATAATCGACTTCATTTTATACTATGTATTGCAATTGATATTGATGATGATAACCCAGCTTAGATCTGCCCACTATTTATCGAGTTAGTGTGTGAATATGCTAGGTACGGCTAGACAGAAATAGGAAGTTTTTTTTATTACTTCACATATGGCTTCACTGTGTGTTCTGACAGAGCTCACTACCATATTCTACTCTCTGAGCGAATGATATATTCGACCCTTGTCAAAGAGAAGGCCAAACGTTGTTATATTTGGGATAAATAAAGACTATTTGCATAGAGATGTCATGAAACCTCCTGTAAAAGGGTTTTGCTACCTGAATGGAATATATTACGGGATACACGGATATTATTAGCTTTTGGACGCTTCGGAAACCGTAAAAAAAGGTGATGACTTTTGATTATTTTGATGGTATAAGAAATAGGGTTCTCGATTGAAGGCCCTTTAGCGGCGTGAGTTAATCCCGAATTTAGTCAAAATACTTCGGATTGTCATACCGGTACCAAATTTTGACACCAAATTACCAAACATGACATAAACTATAGAAAACCACCGGGAGACAAGCTGATGGGGGCTTGTCTCCCGCAGAAATGACGTCATCAAGATGGCGGCCGCCACATTTAGAAAACTGCAAATTATTTGAAAACCATAAGTTGCATTGTCATGTGCATGGTACCAAATGAAAGCTAATTAATTGTTCTACATATTTGTCTTGAACTACGACCAGGTACATAGCATAATTTCGTAATTAAAAGACTTTATGTAAAAAAAACAGCAAATAATTTTATTTGTGTGGCTATAGAATTCAAAATATTCATTTTTAACAAAAGTGACATAAAAGAAAAGTAATGCTCAATGCAATAGCTAAAAAGTAATACAAGCAATTTATTGTTTGAATAAAGAGACCTTAAGTTACACTGATTTGAGTACAACGCTGTCTCTTTCCGCGCCACTACTTTTTGTTGTATATGCACGTGTATGGTGTCAAATGAAAGGTTTTTAATTGTTCTACATTATTCTTCTGAAGCACAACCAGCTTCATAGCATAGTTACAAAAATTTAAAAACTTTAAAAGCTATTTTTTGTCGGGTTATAGAAACTAAAATAATACTTACTTACTCCACTGACTCAGCGATCCGAAGTGGATCTTGGCCTCCGATATAACTGCACGCCACACTTCCCTGTTCTGCGCAGTTTGCTTCCAATCAGGCTTTTGGAGTGAGTGCAGGTTCTTCAGAATTTCGTCAGTCCAGCGATATCTAAGTCGTCCGACAGGAACTCCGAAACAGGTTTGAGGGTTTGGAGGTCTAAAAATGCATTGAAAATACCTGGGAAATTTCCGAACCCGAGACACATTCTCTCTCTCTTCGTGTGGGACACCGAGTCGTTCAACGACCCGATGTGACACATTAAAGATGTGAGACTTAAGATCTTAGAGAGAAAGAAACGACACTGAAAGAGAAAATGGTGGACACAATGTTGCGATATAGATGTAGAAGGAAGGAGAAATTACAAAACCCTAGCGGAACAAGATAAAGGTGGTACGATAAAGTGCACAAAAGATGCAAGAATACATTAAGAAATGCAAAAAGACACCATCTAGAACGCAAAGTTGGAGAAATAAAGACACCAATTAGATCAAGTGAAATTTGCAAATTTTATCAGGAAATAGGATTTGTCAAGAAAATGATACCAGCCCGTCGCTCATTTTCTTAAAAATGACGAAGGAAACCTTGTTTCTGACCCGGAGAAGCAGAAAAATGAATGGTACAAGTAATTAAAGCCCTGCTAAATTGCTCGCTGGTAGTTTTCGGTCTAAATCAGCGAGATATATGTGAAGCCGATGTAGAAAAACGCCTACCTGTGAGGAAGTGCGGAAAGCTATTATGCATCTGAAGAACAACAAATGTCCAGGGATTGACGACATTCCGACAGGGACGACGATGTGAGAACTGTGGAAGTATGGCAGAGGAGCACTACAGTCGCAAATAAGAATATTGTTACGCTAGGGGGAAGAAAAACTGCCAAAAGAGTGGAGCGCTATCACCTATGTTGTTTAACTTGATGCTCAAACACGTGGTCCAAAAAGTTAGTTGATGGAGTGGAGTTAAACGAAATGCATAATATAATAGGTTACGCCAACGACCTCGCCCTAATAGGTAGAAGTGCTGCAGACGTGAGAGCAATGGCCAGTACACTGGAGGAAGAAGGAAGAAAAGAAAGTCCCACGGTAACCCATTACAAGACAGAGTACCTCCACATAAAAAGATTCAAGAGCGCCAAGACTAAGAGAAAAAACCTTATAGCCAATGACACCTCATACAAAGGTGAACAAATTTAAGTACCTACCTTGGTTGCACGCACAGTAACTGACACACATCAGAGGTAGGACGAAATCAACATCCGCGTCCAGAATGCCCAAAGGTACTCAGCAGCCCTGCACAATATGTTGACATCGAAACTTGTAGGATAACAAGGGTTCGTATTTACAAGACCGTCATATGACCTTAACTTAATGCCTAATAATGTACGGATGCAAAACATGGACGTTATCCTTGACGGAGGAAGAAAAGCTCTTAATATAGGAAAACACTACGGAAAATCCTAGGACCAACTCAGAATGAGCATGGAACTTTTAGAAATAGAAAAAAAGGGAGATAGAGGAAATAGTCTATGAGCCCAACATCATCGGGGAGAGTGAAGCCCATAGACTGCACTAGCTGGTTGGCCACGTCGAGCAGATGGAAGGGGTCGGCCGACGGGCAAGCGTTCTGTCGGACAACCTGGATAACGCTGGACTGACGACATCTTATTTCCTGATAAAATTTGCGAATTTCACTTGATCTAATTAGTGTCTTTATTTCTCCAACTTTGCGTTCTAGGTGGTGTCTTTTCGCATTTCTTATAGTAATCTATTTATCTTATTCCGCTAAGATTTTGTAATTTCTCCTTTCTTCTATATCTATATCGCATCATTGTGTCCACCATTTTCTCTTTCAGTGTCGTTTCTTTCTCCCTAAGATCTTAAGTCTCTTCTCTTTAATGTGTCTCACTCATCGGGTCGTTGAACGACTAGGTGTCCCACACGAAGAGAGAGACATTGCGTCTCGGATTCGGAAATTTCCCAGGTTTTTTTCAATGCATTTTTAGACCTCCAAACCCTCAAATCTGTTTCGGAGTTCCGGTCGGATGACTTAGATATCGCTGGACTGACGAAATTCTGAAGGACTTCTGCACTCACTCCAAAAGCCTGATTGGAAGCAAACTGCGCAGAACGGGGAAGTGTGGCGTGCAGTTGTATCGGAGGCCAAGATCCACTTCGGGTCGCTTAGCCAGTGGAGTAAGTAAGTATTATTTTAGTTTCTATAACCCGACAAAAAATAGTTTTCAAAGTTTTTAAATTTTTGTAACTATGCCATGTCGCTGGTTGTGCTTCAAAAGAATAATGCAGAACAATTAAAAACCTTTCATTTGACACCATACACGTGCATATACAACAAAAAGTAGTGGCGCGGAAAGAGACAGCGTTGTACTCAAATCAGTGTAACTTAATGTCTCTTTATTCAAACAATAAATTGCTTGTATTACTTTTTAGCTATTGCATTGAGCATTACTTTTCTTCTACGTCACTTTTGTTAAAAATGAATATTTTGAATTCTATAGCCACACAAATAAAATTATTTGCTGTTTTTTTTACATAGAGTCTTTTAATTACGAAATTATGCTATGTACCTGGTCGTAGTTCAAGACAAATATGTAGAACAATTAATTAGCTTTCATTTGATACCATGCACATGACAATGCAACTTATGGTTTTCAAATAATTTGCAGTTTTCTAAATGTGGCGGCCGCCATCTTGATGACGTCATTTCTGCGGGAGACAAGTCCCCATCAGCTTGTTTCCCGGTGGTTTTCTATAGTTTATGTCATGTTTATTAACATACTAAAATTTGGTACCGGTATGACAATCCGAAGTATTTATCGGCTAACTTACGGGACTACTTGGCAAGCGTAGCAATGAGCGCCGTATAGTCAGACACTGGTGACTTTTAATGTACGCGACTAGATAGAGAAAATAGGATATCGTTTCTTAAGGTATACTACAGGAGGCCTATGTCAAGAATAGAACTGCTAGACTAGTCTGATTTGACAGTTTAGGCGATAGCCTGGAAGTTTATATCGCTATAGTGCAAAACACCTGCTCGAATAAGCCAGTTTTGATAGTTGTCAAACGCATACTAGAATAGAAGACATGTCAAGAAACAAAAATCTACCGTATATACTTAGCTTTAAAATGATTTTGACAGGTATCAAATATGACTTATTGGAACTGCGATACTGTGGGTAGTCAAAATTTGTATTAGAGGAATAAACTCCTTATGGCTTAAGTTTCGAGTCTCGCTTGATCGCGATGAAATTCATTTTCACTTTGAAATGGGTGTGGTGGCTAATACAGCTCACTGTTCTCTTTACGTGAGGGACATCAAGTCATCCAGCGACCCGACAAACCCTGGGGTTTTTCAACCGCCTCCTACAAGAAGCAGGCATCAGACATTGTTGTGTGACGACCGCCGCCTAAGACGGTCTTTGTCTCTTCTATTTCATACGTTTTAAATGGAAAAGGTATCAACGTCACACGTCTCATTTGTGTAGTTTGGGTCTTAACGTGGCTTTCGAAACAGGATTCTTCTTATCGGACAATCAAGTACTTAGTTCAGCCTGCAATTTCCTAACCAGACTGGGAACAAATTCACAATGTGATAAATATCAAGTTTGTCAGAGGTAATCCACCCAGTATCGAACCCGGAACATTTTGAGTCGCGGTCAGTCACACTTCCTCCTCATTTTCCAGCATTGGTCCCATAGTGTTTTTTTTTTCAGTACAATTCTCTAAATACGTGTCCAATTTATTATATTAATTTCTTTGATACGTTTACTTGAATACGAATTAAGTAAATCTGTTGTTTCAGGGTAAATTTAAAATTTCTGGCGTCACAACATTCTCAGGAGATAGATACTGAACCAGAATCCGTTCGTCAAATTCACTTTCCTAGAATCCAGTAACTACTCCCCAATTTCTGCGACGGAAATGTAAATCTCCGCTCACACAGTGACCACACTCCACCAGCCTTGGAGATAATAAAATTTAAAAGGGCAAACTTCGCCGGGTACGGGATGGAATGAAAAGTGATTTGCCTAATCCACTCCTCAATTTTCCGGCCCACTGGGCTTTCGGATTTAAAGTCACTATCGACCTCACTGCCTCTTAGTTGCTGGCTCAGGAATTTTATTCCAATTTTAAAATTTCGGAATTGTGTTATGGCATTCGCTTGAATATCCGTGTGGGGTGGAGGTGCAGATGTGGTTTGACTAAATACAGATTGGAAAAGCAATTGGAAGTCAGACTTAAAATGCTAGCTGTGGGTATTTTGTGAAATAGCACTTTTATTCCGACAAAATACAGGGTTATTTTTTAGTCAGTGCGCAAACTTTGCAGGATGTTTCTACTCGTGATTCTGAACAACTTTTACTATGGGGCCACCGGCGAAATCTAAAAAAAAAAATTTTGGTTGTTCCATACATTTTTGCCGAGTAGGTATGAATTTTTCTATGGAACATCCAAATTTTTTTTTGCGAATTTGCAGGTGGTCCCATAATAAAAGTTGTTCAGAATCACGAGTACAAACACCCTGCAAAGTTTGCGCACTGACTAAAAAATAACCCAGTATAGGTATCCATTTTTATCTATGTACTGGTAAGCTTTGCTAGCTCTGCCTTGTCATTGACCCTTAATTGAAAACCCTTTCATTCTAGTAAAATATTTGTTTTTATCTCTTCTGTTTTGCTATCTCCGCCTTAGTTTTCGGATTTAAAGTCACTATTGAACTCACTGCCTCTTAGTAGATGGCTCAGGAATTTTATTCCTTTAAAATTTTCGGAATTGTGTTATGGGATTCGCTTGAATATCCGTGTGGGGTGGAAGTGCAGATGTGGTTTGACTAAATATAGATTGGAAAAGCAATTGGAAGTCAGACTTAAAATGCTAACTGTGGGTATTTTGTGAAAGAGAATCAATCTATCATTAAAAAGCACTTTTATTCTTGCAAAACATATGTATCCATTTTTATCTATGTGCTGGTTAGCTTTGCTAGCTCTGCCTTAATTTGAAAACCTTTTCATTCTAGTAAAATATCTATTTTTATCTTTCGGTTCATTGACCCTTCATTTGAAAACCCTTTCATTCTAGTAAAATATCAATTTATATCTCTTCTGTTTTGCTATCTCCACCTTAGTTTTCGGATTTAAAGTCACTATCGACCTCACTGCCTCTTAGTTGCAGGCTCAGGAATTTTATTCCAATTTTAAAATTTTCGGAAATGTGTTATGGGATTTGCTTGAATATCTGTGTGGGGTTGAGGTGCAGATGTGGTTTGACTAAATATAGATTGGAAATGCAATTGGAAGAAATGCTAACTGTGGGTATTTTGTGAGAAAGAACCGGTCTTTCACTTTACAAAATATCTATTTTTATGTAGATAGGTATACTTACCTCTCTTTCTGTATTAACTCCGCCTTTTTATGGCACCTAAAGAGTCATATCCATGGACGTTTAAAAGGGCGGACAGAATGCCAGATAAGTCAAAACTGAATAACAGTAATGGCGGCGGATAAACTTGTGTGAGTGAATTATGGTTGCCACGTTAGGATTCTTTTTATCAATAAAACACAGTTATTAATACGATTATATTGAATTGTTCTATTTACGACTTACATCCCATATGTTGAGTAAGTTTTTATAATACGTTCTTTTGCTTTGAGAAATTCTTGTCTCGTTATCTAATTTTAAGATGTGGTGAAACCGAATTTTTTGAACCCACCCACCCAATAATTACCTATACTTTAGGGAAATTTATAACGTGAATAATGGCAACACCAGCCCTCAGTTGGAGGCTAATTTAAATAATTTAAAACATGAAAATGAGTAATCAAATTATTAATTTACCTGTGAAAGGTGATTACCGAACTTTTATTCCTTTGATCTCTGCTGTTTTTTCAAATTTTTACAACGCACGACATGATGTTTTGTTTTTGTTTATTTTGCAAAAATCGGTAGGGTAGGCTGACGGTTGCGTTCGGAATGGCTGGGTTTGGTGTGAATGTGTGCGTGCGTTCTTGTACGTACAGCCAACTGGCTGACTTGGGGCTACACAGAGGTTTTATGAGCGCGACTCTGTCCGCCCTTTTATACGTCCATGGTCATATCATCATAACGCACTGGCGTCTAAGTTCAGCGGAACATCAAACTATTAATTCATATTGTGCTGTTTTTTAAACAGTTGTTTAATAAACAAAATCAACAAAACAAAACAAAATCAGTGTATCAGTGTCAAAACAAAAAAAGTTGTATGTGCAACTGATTGGTCTGCGCGCGATCTGTTTGCACTTTGTCGCACATCCTTGATTGATAAATGAAAGATAGCTTGCACAGAATGTTTCATTACAAACATACGCCCATCTTTCTTTTATTATTCATATCATACAACAATCCACTGGAACAACCGGACGGCCCATTAGTAAGCCTTCAAAACAATGGTCCGCAGAAACATTCCAAGAAAAATTGATACTTTTATGAGATCAACGAGCCTCTAGTGCTGTACGGCTGGAAATGGTCTGGTCTAAGGAACCAATTTATTTCCGTCACAAAGATTCTTTTAAAAATCTCTCGGCCGAAAAGTGTCATTAAGAAAAGACACTTTCGGGTTGCTATTTAATGTGATCCAACAAAACGTTCTTGTTAAAAGCTTTTATTTAACTTGCAGTGTATGTAAGTATGTATGTTTGTTCGGGTCAAATCTTGCAACTCAATTTTGAAGCAGATATTTTCAACCGATTGAGCTGAAATTTTGTAAACACGTTTAACTCAGATGACAATGCATGTTAGATTGTGTGTGGTTATTCTAAATCCAATATGGCGGAATATCCAAGATGGCCGACAAGTAATCTTTGACGCACTCCTACAATATGGGTGTCAAATGAAAGGGCTTGCTGAGTACAATTTAGAAAATAATATGGCGGACATCTAAAGATGGCCACCTATGATAATTTACAATATGAGTGTCAGATGAAAGGGCTTGCTGAGACTTACCTATTCGAATTACAAGTTGACGTCATTCTAACTATGGTGGTAACTATGGTGGACTTCTTAAGATGGCAGAATAAAATTTTTATGCTTTTTTACAATAAGGATATCAAATGAAAGGAATTTTTCAGAATAAAATTTTTCAGAAGACGTAAACGTCACTTTATTTTTCGAGTTATTCTGAAAAATTCCTTTTGAGTGACGTAAACGTCACTCAAAATAAAACCAGATATGACAGACTAAAGGTTAGATGGCGTATTAAGTTTGTTATTTTTTCTTACTAAATGGGTGAAAAACATAGACAAATGAAAGATAAATACTAGTGTGAGGTAAATGACGTTGCTTTGCACAGATTTTTAGGGGTTGAATGGTTGTTGTGTTGGGGTTTTTAGTCTTCTGTTCATGGCACTGTCAATGAAGAAGAAACATAAAGTTCAGCGATTGCCCCGCTTGGGTACAAGAAGCTTATCGTAGAGGACGAAACTCATACCGAGTTGTCGTAAGACAGTCATGAGACCGATGTCTCGCAGATTCGCACTAGTAGTCCGTATGGACGCAGTTTCAAAGTCAATGAAGAATGTTGTAATTTTTTTCCAGAGGTTACTAAAAAGCAAAAAATAAATTATAAGTAAAAAACATTTTTAAAACAAGCTTTTATTTGGGTGCGCTAAAAAGTATAAAATAATCTATTTACTAAAACTTTAACTTGTAACTTTTAATGGCATTAAATCTACGTCTTCACAATTTATACGATATAAAAGCTTGTCGAGAGATTTGACCTGTGTCTAAATCAATAAATAAATTAGAAAACCAGTGTAAATGATCTTAAATAAACTTTTAAACTAAGTCACACCACACGAGTACCTACTTAAATCTCGCGACAAGCTTTTATATCGTATAAATTGTGAAGACGTAGATTTAATGCCATTAAAAGTTACAAGTTAAAGTTTTAGTAAATAGATTATTTTATACTTTTTAGCGCACCCAAATAAAAGCTTGTTTTAAAAATGTTTTTTACTTATAATTTTTTTTAATATTAGTCAGTGAAGTAATATTGAAAATGGGAACAACTCTTGCTTTTGTCACTGATTATTGAGGTAATAAACAAATACAATGTAATAAAAGTTCCCGATGAACTGAAAGTCTTATATATTCCTTTTTCGTCGGTACTTATAAATACCGGGATTCATATTTTGACCCATGTTCCATGGGGAAAGTTGTTCAGTTTCATGAGTACCTTGACCTCCTTTCGGCTTGTTATACCCTTTCTGTTACTCCCTGTATAATATTTTATAATTATGAGCCAATGTGTTTATTAGGTGATGTTTTAATGAACTAGATACCTACACAATGAAGGTTACCAAATCAAGGTGATATTATCGTAGTTTTTAAAACAAAACACTCTAGGGATTTTAATTCTACCCCAACTTCTTACCTCTTGCTCTATGATACTCTCTGATGTTGTCTAAAAATATTTTTCCTAAAATAACAGAAGTCGCCCACCACTACCACCAAAATTAGACCCGCGCTACATCACTACAGAATCATAATAACAGTCCTTACTGTCGTTGGAATCTTTATATTAATTACCGACATAAAAATGATTAACGATAGGAATCTGGAAACAATGCCGGGATCCCGTATTTATTGAGCTACCCCTCTATTTGTCATTAAGACAGATGGTCTTGTGTTGAGGTCGGACCATGATTTTTAACATTTTCTGCTTTTTTCGAAGCTCGGACTGGAATGGCGAGAGCTTCAAGTAAAATTATCAAGATAAATAATTAATTAATTTTGTTTGAACAAGATTAGAAATTGTTCTAATCAACTTTTACTATTGTAAAAATTACTCAATACGATGAACTTCAACTCAACAGCGTGTTCAATCGAAAATTAAATGCAATATCTCAATGCAATAAATAATTCTTTGCATTATCAATGTGCGTACAGGATGTAAAAGTGGTACAGTTTCATGAACTGGTTCACCCTGTAAAACATTTGCAGTTGATTTTTTATATCAGCTGTGGCCGACTGATTGTTTCGTATGCCTATCTGAACCACTAAAACTCGGAAATCGGTTGAACATCGTATATTTCCGAGAAAATAGCTTTTAAAAAAAACAAATGAACTTCTCGCTAAATGTATTTTTTTAGAATGTATTATATTTCCGAGAAAAAACGCTTTACTTTACAAAAATCATGTGAATTCGTCGCTACAAGAAAAATTCGCAACTAAAAAACTGCAGCAGGGCTGCCAACTTCACACTAGAAAATAAGTTCGGATACAAAAAGTTCATACAAATTTGGATACAAATCGGTTGGTGACAATATCTTACATTATTGTGTTTAGTTCAGGTCTCCCCAGTTAATTATGAGAGGTATGCGCACATTTAGTACTTCAAAATGATTATTATATTACTGATTACTAATTTAAGTCTAGATACGTTAGCGTTAACGTAGGTTTAATTTAATAAATTAACTAACCTTAATTACTACATCTAATCAAAATTAACACTAGATTGTTTACTTGTATACCTAATAAGCGTCCTAGTATCTTCAGCAAATCCATTTACCCATTTAAGGGACCAATTTAAAATGGCTTTTCATACAAGTTCTAACATAAACGAGTATACCTAAGTTGAACTCTTAAATAAGTAAGTGTCTATTTTCGTAATAAATTTTTCGTAATGCTTAAAACTTGACTTTGAGGCGCTTTACACACATAACGTCCGTTTCGACGTTATTTCTGCCCTGCGCTGTCGCAGCGTTAGGAAAATGCGAGTATCCCCATATAAATACTACGACGCATGCCTAACGGTGCGTTGACTGATGCGTTTTGCGATCAAATGGTTTGACACTACTAGGGTGTTTGTCCACCGCACATCCGTCACGTCACTTCATATTAAACTCGTCCCGAAATAATCTCGTTCTCGGTGACGGCGGCGGTTGACAAACGCCCTAACGATTTGATACGTTTCCTAACGCTTCATAGTCAAAAAATATACCTACCTACGTAGACATTTAGTAGCATTCATCAAGAAACATTTTGAACATTTTCATTCGTATTGTAATCATATTTCATTACGTCAAAATAAAGACGACATTTTCAAAAGGAAATACATTCACAACACGTTTTTATTTTGTTTTACGTAAATTGAATTTAGCTGAGAAATAGAAAGGTTTTCTTTTCTTTTTGCTCATTAATAAATTTGTTTTTGCTCTTTTCCCGTTATTCCTTTGAGGACTTAAAATATTTCCAATGATTTGAATAAATAACTAAGGTAAGGGTAGGTAATTAAAATACATTTTACATTTACTTTTCGTGAAAATGGGTAGATAGGTATTAACAGCAAACGCACCTAGAGTTATTTGAGTAAGGAACGGTCTATACTGGTAGGTTACTCGTTATAAACCAAAAAACTGCATATATTGGTCCTATAGATAGGAAGGTAATATATATATATATAGGACAGAATACTGTACTGAGGTGAGGACTGTACAACTTAGGTATACTTAGGTTCAAGGAAGGAGGAAAAGCAAAATCTTTAAAATATAACTCTCTTTGAAATATAAAAAAGTGAACCTCCCATATAAAAATGTTGAAAAAGTGTATCACTTGGTACCTATTGGATTTTTAATTTTGTTTTTAATATTTCAGTACTAAGCTGTTCAGTTTTGAGAATAAAACATACCCCGTATATTTGTACTGATTCAAATGTAATCTTATACCGAGAGTATAAGATAAGTAATACCTTGTAAAAACTCGCCGATCAGCTGATTGATGCTATGGGAGGTCCAAATTTTTTTTTATATTTCGACCCATGTTCCATGGGAAAAGTTGTTCAGTTTCATGAGTACCTTGACCTTCTTTCGGCTTGCTATACTCTTTTTGTTACTCCCTTTATATTTGATCGCGATAGTAATATTGAGTCTAATATTTAAATAGCTGTCAAAGTTAATACCATCAAATAAATAAGTAAACAAACAACTTCTTCTAAGTAAATACCATCAAATAAATAAGTAAACAAACAACTTGTTTTGTTGGGCGTTATCTATCATACAAACAGGAGTAAAGTAAGGGGTGTTTAAATTTTAATTGTTCAAAAATAATTTTGGCCCAACCACGGTAATGTAAAGAGGGTAGGTCTAAGAGTCAAGAATAAGTAAGACGGAGTAAACCAACAAAGAAAAAATTTTACTTACCTAGTTACTGACTGGAATTTTCCTCTTGAGTAGATATTTTAACCTCATTATTATATTTTGCTCGGGTTTACGCGCAAAATGTGTACTTATTAGGTAAACACCCGGACGTTTACCTTTTGTCTTTAACAAATTGTATTTAATTGTTTAGATCAGAACTCTAAAACAGGACCTGTGATATTATTATTAGTAACTTTTAATTTGTTCTTTGTTTGCATGTCGATTGTCAGCCCCTGGCATAATAATAGCACTTATTTTGATGATAATTTTATCCTTACAATAACATTTTACTTAGCTTTCATTCTCTTATCGAGAATGAAAGTAATTTAATTAAAAATAACATTACCAGCAATAAATCCACTGTTGGACATCAAGCTCCCACTTTGTGACTATTATCGTATACACCTCGCCTGGTAGGTGGATTGGCGAATGCAGTGCAAGAATAAGCATTCAAAATAAACGCCTCTGCGCTTCTCCTTGCCTGGCTTACTTTATCTTTAAGAAGCTTTTTACGACACCACAAGTAGAGTTAGGGTGATGTTATTCTTAGCCAGCTTACACTGAAGGTAAATTATTTCATTTCAATGACAACCTCTGATAAGCTTCTGCCTCGTCTTCCTTATTTTTCAGTCATACGATTCTATGTGTAATTTTATACGAATAATAAAAAAGATCGTAAAGTGTCGAAGATAAAAGGTATAACTTTGTTGTTTAACTTGATAATTCTAATAATTTTGTCAACAATGTTTTATGTTTCGCAGTAAAAATGTTAGGTGCGATATTCATCTTTATTTATAAGACAAGGTTGTAGATAAAATTCAAAAAGTATTATCTACGGGAGGAAAAAATACTTATATGTTTCAAAAGGAGAACTTTTTATAAGATTTTTTCCTACAACAGCCCATTGCTGGACAAAGATTAAGAACTTATAGAGGTACCTATTCGTCATG
Source organism: Phthorimaea operculella (assembly GCA_024500475.1). Classification (NCBI taxonomy): domain Eukaryota; kingdom Metazoa; phylum Arthropoda; class Insecta; order Lepidoptera; family Gelechiidae; genus Phthorimaea; species Phthorimaea operculella. Next base: position 2,540,001 of record JANFCV010000002.1, on the reverse strand, counting down.
CTTACCAATCTTGGCAACACGGTGAGCGCAGTGTATTACATATTCAAGGTCTTAAATTTTTCATATATCATACCTACATGTTTCGACTAACACTTTCACCAAATAAAATGAGAACTCGTATTTGCGCCACTGGTCCGCGAGATGCTTTAGGCGCTCGAAAATATACCTAGGTCCCTATTCGCTCTACGAAAAATACAGGGTGTTAATTTAAATGCGTGCTATACCTTGCGTGCTTTTAAGCGTAGGTTCAGTATCGATAAAGGAATCCCTAAATGATGTTTGATAATTTCCATGAAAAACCTTTTACCAAAAAACAACACTGACGTGCGATGTAAACCAGTTGGCTCCAAAACCCGAGCATGCACTGCCTAGGTGCAGGCGGACCGACCGTACTGGTCCTTTATCGATAATCAACCTACCTTTGAGCTATGGCAATCATTAAATTAACACCCTGTATACCTAGGTACACTCACCTCGCAAATTCCTTATTATTTAACAAAAGCCCGCCGGCTTTGTCCGTGAAAAACAAGACCCGCGTGTTAAATAATAAAAAGGGACGAATAACATCTCTGAAGTTAATTCACCGGCAGCTTAGAATAAATCTCTTTTCCCCATTTCGTTTCTTTCTCTGCTTTTTAAATTGAGTTCCCTTTTTTTAATTGTTCTCATATTTTTTCTTCTCTAACATGTTTTTCTAAATATGAGTTGGACAATTACGGACAAATTAGAAATGATTTAAACGCTGGACCGTTTTTCGTAATTTAAGAATTTATGTGAGAATTAGGAAAAAGGTCGTCCCCGTAAACCGTAGAGATAATGAGGAACTCCGCAAATATTTACGTAAAAAGACGAAACACAACAAACGAATTGCACCTTGAGTTTTTTCTTCATCCTCTTACAAATAAAAATGAATGGCATTGTTACAAAAAACGAAAAAATAGCTCCTGCGTCATTTTAGAGGTACTCAGTATTTTTTAATTATTTTGTTTAGTGGATAAACTCCCTGTTTTTTAACATGGTAAGTCATATTTTACTCGAAACAAGTTCATACATTTATTAAGAGTACAATTGTTCATTCATTTCATTAGTCATTAATTAATTTGATTCAATGGTTTTTAACGTTGAAGCTTGTGCTTCTGTAACAGCAGCACATCACCTTGTTTATCAAAAATCCACTTATACCCTGTAAGTGGTGCCGTGTGATGCCGGCTTAGAATAGCATCATCCTATTTCTATCCGTGGGTGTCGTAAAAAGCGACTAAAGGATAATTATCCAGGGAATGGGCAGCATCGTTCCTGTGAATTAAACATCGTGCACTGCGCTCGCCAATCCACCTGCCCAATACCCCCCGATACGGGGAAGGCCCATGTCCAGCAGTGGACTGTTGTGGCTGTAAAGGTATACCCTGTAAGGGACAGCTCTCCGAATACTAATAGGGTGCAATCAGACCATGAAACTAAACAACTTTCCGTAGGAATTATTTCAGTAGACGTAATATCTTTTTAAGCTACCATACAAAATTACAATCAGCTGATTGCTATTACTGAGAAAAGTAATGGAAAGTTGTTCAGTTTCATAATAATTTTAATATAAATAATCTACTACACAGTAAACTGTAAATTTCAGATTGGCAAAGTCACAAGGCTTGATAGGGTTGGCCATAGCGCATTCACTGTTAAAAGAGAAAAACACTTTTTAAACCCCATTACGAGATATAATGCAAATCAATATCCAATTTTACAAGATACTAAATTAATATATGCTAGAAGTTTGGATAAAACATTTTAAAATCAGCTCTACAAGTTTGTATGAAATATTTTAAAATCTGCTACAAGTTTGGATACGAGTTAATTCACAAAATGTGCGCAAAATCAGTTACTTCTGCGTGGCGCTGATTACGCGTTGATCGAGTTGAAACTGGATGACACCAGATTCACAAAATTACTCTCCCACCCCGTTACAGGCGCAGGTTGAGGTGGGAGCGGGTGGGGGTCGTAAAAATTACACCATTAGTTGTGCGACAATCAAAACAGATTACTGCCGCTTGCGACGACAATGTACGTGGTGTAATGCGATACACACTGTCTTAAAGTTCTAATACAATAAAAAAAAAATTTTTTTTGTATAACCAAGTATGTGCCCTTTGTCAACAGTTTAGTAACTCTACTAAGCCGGCCCAAGGTAAATAAAATAATGTATTTGTTTCAGCCTGAATTAACTTATTATTATAAATAAATTTTTTCATTGCTACTCAAGGCGGCTCCTGCCGCATGGTGCTACATTTTCCCCGGTACGAAGCTGTCTTAGGTACAAAGGATTGTCAGACCCTTTGATCTAACCTAAATAAAATAAAAATCTTAATAATACAATGGCAGCAGTGAAACGGATTACGCAGCACACAACGAATGACACAGAGTTTGTGATACGTTCCTACTGCTGTTGTGTACAGATTTAAATTTCTCTTGCGTCTTTTTCAGGAATTAAAATGCCACTTTCAATAAAATAGGTGCCGCCGTCGACGGAATAATAAAAGTTATTATAAAAGTAAGGTGAAAAACACACGCAACGTCCGTTTTTGCGTTATTTTTGCCCTGCGTAACGCATGCGTTGGGACCTTGGGACTATACGAATTTAGACCTTATTCTCATAAAAATATTGTTTATGTCAAATTGTTTGACAAATACTTCCGTCAACGCAGCGTTTTGCGATATTTTTGCGCTAACAAATGCATCTGTCAAACCGTTTCACATAAGGTAAATAAACATATTTTTCAAACGCATCGGATAGCGCTGTGGCTTGCTGTGATTTGCCGTGTAATGCCGGCTTAGAATAGCATCAACACAATTCTACCCGTGGGTGTCGTAAAAAGCTACTAAGGGATATTCATCCAGGGAATGGGCAGAAGCGATAATGAGAACACAGAATAAAACATACCTTCAAAAGTTCGCCATCCGTACGGACACTAGGTCCCTTTTACTCGCGAGATAAACACTCTCGCATCCGAAACTCTCGTCCATCTTAGCGAAGGGAACAAATGCCGTAAGAAATAAGCCTTTATTTTCATAGTCCTGGCACCGAAATGAGAATCTTCAACTAAATTAGGGGGTGAAAAGCTCTCGACTCCAGTTTGAGAAGGTATCGATGTGAGTTTATCTTATTTATCGAGTTTAGGCACTGTTTTCTTGTGAATGGGGTATAGATGACTTGTGAAATGTTTACGCTTCGGGTAAGTGTTTTCTTCAGTAATACTAGTTACTGCTAAACAATCATAAGCAAAGAAATGTGTCGATTTTTATTGACTCGTAAAAAGTAAGATGTTCTCCTTTTTATGCTACGCTATTTCTCTGATAATTTGGATTAATACTAATTGTTATTTATATGATTAATATTATTTATTTGTCTTAAGCAGATTCTTTATCTATAGTTCGACAACTTCGTGCGCGACCTTCCTGCGGGGTACAGACGGTGGAGGGGGGCAAAGTGCACTTCATTTTAATATAACGCGCGGCGCGGATGCACGTGTGTTCCTTCCCCGCTACACCTCCTGCTGACATCTTGGATACCTCGTCCTCCCACCGTCTGTCACCCCTATAACGAACGAACTTGTAGGACTATAATAATGGTCACAGCGTAAGGATTTCATAATGGCATTCTTGGGAAATTGGTTAAACTGGTTTTTTTTTTCAGTTAGTACCAACACAAAATATACAGGATGTAACGAACAAACCTGCGAATACTGATATGACATTCAGACCATGAAACTGAACAAGAATACCGTTACATTTCGTATCTTTACCTTCCGAAATGGAATAGGAGCACTCAATGGTGCTACGGGTGTGCTACGCGTGTGCTACGCCGTACCTACGTCTACGGATAGGTAGGTCGTCTTCACGCACGGTGGCACAGTTCGACGTAAGAATGCAAACATGCGTTATTGTTTAATTGTTTTCGGAACATTGTGCATCATTGTAGCTGCAGCAAATGTAAGAAACAATCGTCATCTTTCTGCCCTTATCCCAATTACTTGGGGTCGGTGCAACACGTTTTGTTGCAAAAAGATTTGGCTTTATTATACGACCGGCTGCCTGCGTGAAGTCAACCCTCTTTGGGAATGCTATGTGGTGGTATTACCTTTACCGTACAAATGTAAGAAACAATATCGGGTGAAATTTTACTAGTGATCGACAGCAAAAATGCAGAACGGGTATGTATTAGGGAACAACTTCCCCAAGGAGAAAGAATATAGGTCGATGACAAATAAATTCATATCTCCCATGAAAAAATACCGATCAGCTGATTCGAGCTCGAGACTGGGAGGCCTAATTTACGACCTATGTTCCTGGGGGAAAGTTGTTTCTAATCACCAGCCTGACCTGGATTTTCGCTATCGGTCACTATTAAAATTCGCTAACTTACGATCTTATTATTTAGCATTTTGAGTTACGAACACATTTCTTTGGGATTATCTGTAAAATCTCGAAAAAAGCAGTTGCTCCACACATTTCTTTTAAAAGTCGGAATCATATTATTTTTCTATGGAATGGCTGCTCTTTTTCGTGATTTCGCAGGTGGCTCCATAGCAAAAATGTTAATAGATGCCTATTATCACTTGTTGGTATAAATAAATAAATGGCCGCTTTGCATCACCTCTCTGTATAAATGGCCGATTGTCGGTTAGACATTGCATACTACCAAAAGCTCGGCTACTTACCAACGTCCTTCCCCATATTTCCATATTGTGTACATGAGTTGTTGTGTGATGCCGGCTTAGAATAGCATCGGCTCACTACCTTCCCGCGGGTGTCGTAAAAGGCGAATAAGTCGAGGTTTACATGTGTATTTTAGGCGATAGGCTGAAAAACTCTCACAGTAGTGATACCTACACAATTTTTGTGGAACGGCCCTCAAATATTTGTCAGACGAGGCGGTAACGACCGTATATTTACGAACGTAGTGCTCTGCCTACACCGCAAGGGAAAGGGGCGTGGTATGTGTACTGTGTATGTATACATGTGTAGTAGATAGGTACTGCGACTTGGCGCGCCCGCCAATACATAATTTGTGCTGCAACCGTCATCCGTTTTACAAGTAGATACCTAATTCAGGCGAGTATCACACGTAACGTTTTCGGTTCAAAGATAGTTTATTCTCAAAAAAGACATACAATGCCACTTACATGAGAAAAAATATGCTTATAACTAATGTTTACAAATTTAATTTCAACTTCGCCACACTATTTAGCTAGGTACATTTTAATTATTTTTAATGGTATACAGTTAATGTAGGTATATATAAACACCATCAAGCACTAATATGGTCTAACACGTAGGACTTTAGTTTAGATTTAAATATATTCATCGAACTAGCTTTTTTTACTTCTGTGGGTAAGTTATTATAAAGTTAAACGTTTTTAGGGGAAAACGCTGCCCGTCGTCAAAACACGTATTGTACTAAAGCATGCGTTACATTAAAATAGCACAGAAACGCACGTTTCGTGTGATTCCCACCTAAATTAATCATCAACACATTTCACCCCAGTAATTCAGTCCAGAATACGTTGCTCGAATCTTGCGTCCATTTGAGACTGAATTATTCCATCCCATCATAAAATCATTTTGTAAAAACATTGCACGCGACATTTTATTTTTACAAAATACGGAAGTTACGATTATGAATGTCCATTACTTGAAAAGCTATCACTCCCATGAGAATTCCCATACATTTTGCATTTCGCAACCCCTCTCAAGTTATTAATAGAAAGAGTGACCGTGGCTGACCGCTGACTTTCACTCCATTTATCATGTGCTCCATTTATACCCCTCAGCCTCACCCGTACGTGATGACAGGGCTGTGCCTCGCTTAATATGTGGGACACCGTAGGGTTGGCCTTGATAGTGAAATTTCAAAGTAACCTGCTAATACTAATCCGGGGATAACTTTTCATTAAACTGATAGGAATATCTACAGTACAGTCTTTAGCCTGCAAACCCACTTACTTATTTATGAGACTAACATTTACTGGCCTTTCATACAGGCCTTATTTGACAGCTGTTAAAATCATACATAATTAATTGTTTTTGCTACGGCATGAAGTTCTATTTTCTTTGTTGACGTTTCTTCTAGTATGGGCTTTACAGCTGTCAAATATATCTATGGCCTGTTCGAAAAGCAGTTGATTCGTCAAAATGATTGTTGTAGCACCGCACAATATTGCGGGTTCTGATCTATAGCCAAGAAACAAATCACAGGGGTTCGTTCAAGCAGCCGTCCTTCGTAGCTTTTTTAAAATATGCCAGTTCACAAAACCGCGTTTTAAAGTGACTTTTTCTCCAGTCTTGTGAACTGTCACCGGAGGGAATACTTAGGCGAGGAACACACGCAACGTCGGTTTGTGCGTCGTTTGTTCAATTTTACACCTTATTTTTATACAAATACGGTTTATGTCAAACGATTTGACAGACAACGCAGCGTTGTGCGATGCCGTTTGACACCAACCGTATTCATATGCAGGTAGGGTGGAGAATCGAATGAACGACGCACAAACCGACGTTGCGTGTGTTCCTAGAAACAGTGTGAACGTGCCACTGTCATATCGTGCGGCATGACATCCGGTTCTTGTGTACGATTTCATAAACTTCTTACGTCAAAAAAACAGATCCGGCAAGAATTGTACGGAGCTGTTAGATACGTGTGTTTTGTACCTACTGGTGGTAGGACAGTCAACTGCAAAAATACCTACCTGACCCTTTGTCCCCAGTAATTAAATAATCATTATATATAATAAAACTAAGTTGATAAAATGTATGTGCCGATAAAACTTAAAAAGGATTCCAGGTACGATAAAGGGACTTATATAGTGCAATAGCCCTTTATCCCTCCTCGAACAAGAAAGTTCCCGTTTTAAATTAAAGGGCGTATTTTTAAAGATATAAAAGCTTTTCCAATCCCTCAACAGTGGCGCCATCTGTTGTCGAGTAGCTGAACTCCATTCAGAACGATTATTTGAGTTGCGTTTCGAAATGCAATGTATTTGTCACTTTTTATTAGACCAAACAGCTAAATACCGCGAGTGAAACCGTGGACGGAAAGCTAGTAAATAATAAATAAATATCCCTGGACGAAACACACAGCGCCATCTAGCCCCAAACTAAGCAAAGCTTGTTCTATGGGAACTAGACAACTGATATAATACTTATATACTTTTTTTTTTGTAAATAAATACATATTATACATAGAAAACACCCAGACTTAACACAAATATTTGAAAATTGACTTTACAAATATTTGTGTCCAGTGGGAATCGAACCCTCGACCCTCGGCGTAGAAGGCAGGTGCACTATCCACTACGCCATCGGGACAGTCGAATTATTTATTTTAAGTTTTTTTTTTTTATCAAAGCATAAGTTTTTATTATTTCTTTGCCATCAGGTAACTTTTCAGGTGACTATATACTATCGCTGGGAGTAACAGAAAGGGTATAACAAGCCGAAAGGAGATCAAGGTACTTATGAAGCTGAACAACTTTCCCATGATACATAAGACGAAATATGAAAAAAAAATTTGGACCTCCCATACAAAATTGCCGATCAGCTAATTGATTTACTAAGGGAGGTCCACATTCTTTTTCATATTTCTTTCGACCCATTTCTATGGGGAAAGTTGTTCAGTTTCATGGGTACCTTGACCTCCTTTCGGCTTGTTATACCCTTTCCGTTACTCCCGGTATAAGAGATTAACTTACACTGGTTTTTCTTAGTATAGACTTATTTTTATAAAGGTTGATGTGCTGGCGATAGTACCTATTTTTTTTACCATTTGTTAAGTCGTATCGAAAAATAAAGTTTGTTCGTCAACATAACAGATTGAAAAGGAGTGTAAGATAAACCACATCAGCCCGTCATAAAAACCATCGATTTATTTACACATGCTATTTACATATTTACATGACTAGAGTAATTTACGTTACGTAATTGAGTAAGGTTTATTTACATGCCTAATGTAAGAATCGATTTACATGACATGAGAGACCAACATTCAAGTAAAATAAACATACAGAGTATATTTAGATATGTTAATGATAAACTCTAATATAATAAGTCGAGTGTAAGGGACTATGTGCCGAAAGCCTTTCAGACATGATCAATACACGAAACTAAATTACTTTTTCCATGGCAGCCATGTAAGTAAACGGGGTGAAATTTTATACCCAATTCCCGATCAGCTGATACGGCAGAAAAAGCATGAAAGTAGAATAAATGCGGTAGAAATGAGAGCGTTAAGAAGTATGATTGGAGTAAAATTGAGTGAGAGGATAAGGAATAGCGTGTTAAGGGAACTTTGTGATATAAAAGATTATAGACATAGTGACTGATAGAAAAAGGAACGCTTAGATGGTTTGATCACGTTGAGAGAATGAATGAAACAAAAGTTACGAAACAAGTGGCGAGTGTGGATGGGAACGTTGGGTTGGAACGGGGAGACCTAGATAAACGTACCTGGATAAATCGGGGACGTTTTGAAAAAGTCAAAAGTATCCTTAACCGATAAACGTGCATGAAAATATTGAAGAAGCGAAAGAGGTGTGTCAGAATCGTAGTAAGTGGAAGGATGTAGTCTCCGGAAAAGAGGCGTCATGTATGTACTGACCGATTTTCGATGGAAACCCGAAAAGATTTTAGTGTTTCCAATATAGGCTTCACAATCAAAGTTGGTCAATTTCATGGTATGATCATGCCTGCATGTCGGTACACCGTCCCTTACACTCCGTATGAAGAAACATGTAACATAAACATTTTTATAAACTTTAAAAGTTACTTTTAGAGAAAAATCTTGCGATCCTACAGTTGTGGGTTGAATTCAAATGGTTTGAAAATGCGCAAGATTTATTTATTCTAGACGGTTGCACAGTTGCAGTTTCAAAATCAGATTCCCACTAGCAGAAAATACAGTAGTATTAAAATTGAAATGTTTGTAGAATTTTTCACTTTGGAAAGTACGGATTGTAAAAATCATTCTCGCATTGTTTTCCAGCTACTCTATTATGTATTTTTCCGCAACAAATAAAATTGTATCGTTGTTTTGAAACGTAAATAGATATTTGTTGTAGGAATAGTTTCAGGCTATGGTATCAACAACAAAAATTACCCACTCTATTCACAACGTAACCAAACACTTACACTGTGTATTTTAGAATAAAATGAACGAAATCCGTTGTAGGTATGTATTCGCTAAAGTAGGCTAGGCATATACCTAGCTGTCCATTTTCGTATATTGTTGATGAAGCAAGACCTCTCTATACTTTGTTAGAACAGAGCAACAAACAAAATTAGATTTAGGTCCCATAAAAATATTAATGCTGGTCCAATTTTATACACTCATTATATTTAACAAAAGATCAGTTAACCGCTCGTGTGCAATGATGATGACAGTTGCCAAATCAGTGTAAACCTTTGGTGATAATCTTATATGTATAGCGTTAACCATACATTAGGCGTCTCAAACTACAATTATATTCAATGGCAAACTCACGTGCCCACACTGTGCACGGGAGTTTACTGCCAAGATCGGCTATAATAGCCACCTACGGGCGCATCAGCGACGATTTGATCAGAAGTACCTACCTAGAAGTGGTCGCTATTGCCAAAATCGGCCGGAGAGATCATTCATCAGGCGTCTCAAATCATACACCTCACACACGAAGGGTTATAGACACTAGATAAAATAACACAGATTCTTCATGTTTATAATATTGCACCTATGTAGATAATAGTACTGAACATCAAGCAAACTTTATTTTAATAGTTTGAATAAAACAACATTAATAAACAACGAACGAACAAACTAACAGCCATTTTAAAAATGGTGAAGTACCTATTGTTACTACCTTATCAATCATTTTAATTATCTGTATAACTTAACATCATGTGATACACAACTTCTGAACTAAGTAAGTGAATAGGTAAATCAATCGGGAAAATATTAGGTCCTATCAAATCCAATGGAAATATTTTTAGGGTGTGTTCTACTCGTGAAACTGAACAACTTTTCTAAAAAATTTGGATATCCCACACAAAAATATTCAACATATCTAACTTTAACTTTAAAAATTCAAAATATGTAATCATATTTCGAAAGAAAAACTTACGAAAAGCAGTTGTTCAGTTTCATGAGAGAACACAACCTGAAAGGATTTGCACTGAATTTAATAAGACCATATCCTTCCCACGGAAAACTATTCAATACACTGCGGGTAAACTATCGGGTCAAGGAAGCCTACATGATAAGTAGGTAAAGTAAAATCTTCCGTTTTCGTCGTAATCATCTAGAACATTTAGATACTCTTTAACACGTAATAATATGCATTATTTTTTATAGAAAACAAATAAAATGGGCCCCAATATTCTAAATATTTGCTATAATTCTCAGTATTTTATACGAGTAATATTTACATAGTTTTTTTTTAATTCAACCCTCTACATATCAGTCTGCTGAGTATATTCTACTTACAATCACAGATCACCTCAAATTAGACACAGAAAGAGTTATCTAAAAGAATTAAGTAAAACCAACTATTCTTTGAGTCTGAAAAGGCGGTACATTGAACAATGTTGCGGGTCGTAACAGGATAGCAACCATACAAATGTCAATTTTGTGAGTCGCAATTTGGTGCGGCGAGACGGTACCTATGGGATTTCGTAAACTCCTCACGTCAAAGACTGGATCCGGTAAAACATCGGCAAATAATGCGGTGTGGATGAGAGAGGCCACATTTTAAAGCAATTTTATAAATATCTCTTGGGTTGTGTTTCATTTTCCCAACTGTTTTGAATGTAACTTTTTGCGAAAATAGATAACTTGTACATGGCCACCGTCAACTGGGGTTCGATCCATAGATTATATAGGTAAGTACAAAGTGATTTATTCTGAATTTTTGTTATGAACGTGTTATATTATACTATAAGTATGAACCAGTTTCGATGTACTTAACAGTTGCCTTACAGACATAATAAATAAGAGTTTAATTTAGAAACAATTTTGTAATCAAGTAAATTGTTTTAGCAGATGTTTTCATTAATTAGGTGTTCGGTCACTCAAAGAAATTGTAAACATATATTATGGTGTCAAATAACAATATTATGATATAGTTAGTGTATGATAAATAGTATTTATATTTATGATGATGAATATCATTGATAGTTTGATACTTGCTCATTGTTTTAATAATTAAGTTGTGATAAGATCTTCAGGTACAACGTGTTTGTTTACTACAATGTTTGTCATGAATTGTTGTATGAAACTTGAGTTGTAAAATATGGATAGGTGTTGATTAATCATATAATAAATAATGAATTGTAAGTATCATTATAATAAGAAACATTAGAAATAGTTTTATGATAACTTCCGGCAGAATGTTTTCTAGCACCGCGTGGTCACATGTTATTCATAGAATATTGTCTTAAATTCAAATAGTAAAATGTGAATAGCTATTGATAATTCATATAATGATTTATAGGTCATAAGAAGAACACTTTTTTATCGATTAGAATTAGTTTTATAATGTTGTGATAACTTCCGTTTGAAACGATCGTTCTGATTGGTTGGCGCTCTGGCACATCGTGGTTTCCTGGCAGTCGGGTATAAAACGGCTGACTGTCAGTTGGGAACACACATTTTGTGAGAGCGCCGAGCCGACAGCACTGTTCCTGATCTTACCGAAGTTAAGTACTTTTCTATAATTTATTAATTACTGTTTTGCATTGTTATTATGTCCGTTTGATTGCTGAAAGCGAATTAACGTCAATTTAATTGCTGAAGCTAGTTTGTATAATTAGTCATTAGCTTTTCTGTGTTAAATATTTTATTATATTTTACATAATTATTGCTGAAAGCTAATTAACGTCCATTTAATTGCTGAAGCTAGTTTGTATTATTAGTCTTTAGCTTTTCTGTGTTAAATATGGTTATATTTTATTGTATTGTATATAATTATTGCTGAAAACTAATTAATGTCCATTTAATTGCTGAAGCTAGTTTGTATAGTTAGTCTTTAGCTATTTTGTGCAAAATATTGTTATATTGTGTTATATATTGTACATTTGAAAAGAATAAGTGCCAGAGGAGTTTCTTAGCCGGGTTCTTCTCCCTGGTAGCATATAGCTGAACCTGGTGAACATATTGGTAGATTCATATGTAAGATGTGGTTGACATATGGCTTAATAAAATCAATATGTTCTTACTTTGTCTGTTTCTGATTTGTTAGACTACCTTCCCAATAAATAATTTATATATAATATAGACACATTTATAAGTTCTATCCTGACATTCAAATAATAACTCAAATAAATATTTCAAAGCTTATATTCACACAAGTAGCTTATAGCTTTTAGCTTTTACATAAATTATACATAACACATATCCTATTTCTATCTATATAAATCTAACAAACGCATCAGCAAACCACTTTCTTTGTCTATTTTCAGGTGATCAATCCGTTCAATTACATTGCTAAGTTGGTTCCTCCGCATCGCTCAAACCTTTCTCCTTCACCTTCAGCGCGGTGGTCTGTGACGTCATCGGCACCAGGTCCTCGTCCAAGCTGGTCAGCTGTGAGTACTGCGTCTTTGGGTAGCGATGGCGGCACCGCTTTTTCCTCGTCTTGAACTGTGGACAAAGAAAATTTTAGAACTGATACGTTAAGAGGTCTAAACATTGGCAGGAAATAGACAAGAATGAAAATTGCTCCGCTCTCCAATTTAATGACGATAATACTAGCGTAAGTAAATAAGAGGCACTCTGCAAAATATTAAAGCAATAATTATTTCGCATGCTAATAACTTTTTGGAAGGGACTTTAACCAAGAGTTCTCTCGATTTCTCCAGAGTACATATTCATCACATCCTGATCTAGAAGGTAACCAACTAGGTAGCTGAGAATATTACGTTTTCAAGAACAAAATCAAGTATTGAAATCGGTCCAGGCACCTTAGTATAGTCGCTAGAAATGCAAAAAAAAACATGTCTAATTCAGAACCTCCACTTTCTACGAATTCGCATTACCTACCTATTTAGTAAAGTACAATAATTTTGCATGCTTTAGTGGTCATATGCTTCGTTGGTCATTATGGTCATTCATTCCGTAGGTACATATTGTTTATATCTATAATTGATATCACAATTTGTCGTAGCTAAATAGTTAAAAATTGGCACTTAGGGTTCGTCGTCACTTCATCCTGTCTCCTACCTAAACTTTGGAGAGACACTCCCTACTGAAAAGAGGGATTTAATTAGTTTCACAGTTCCCCCAGCTGTAAAGGGAAGTTTTCTTGTTCAATGGCCGGTTGTTAATAGTGTCAGGAATAAGGAAAATGGAATATTTGTTTGTTTTACTTTATTTGTTCCATTTTATTAAAAGTTTTCAGTTTTCTCCGCATCAGAGAGAACAGTATGCAAGGTATTTTTAATGTGAGCTGTTTATTTTCTTTGGACAACACCTGCTTGTATTGTGTTACAACTTAAGTTATGTATCTTTTACAAGTTGTTTTTCATTTGGAATAAAAGAGTTAATGTAACAAAAGATAATGTGTTCAGATTATGAAACTGAACGACTTTTGTTATAAAACAAAATGTTCAACACTCTCAACCACCTTGCGAAGAGCTAGTTTCGTATGAACATTGTTTTTTTTTCGCATTACATCTTCATTTTGCCAAAGTCAAAAGATATTTACAGTTGGAAAAAAGAGATTTAAATATTCTATAGTTTGTTGTTTTACGAGTAAAAATTAAATCGCATATTTATTAACCTTAGCAACAACTAGCTTTAAATTCTTTCCTATACTCGGAGAAGTTATAAATGACATTCAATTGTAGTTGTAGATCCAGTGTAAAAAAATTGCAACATCATCCCAACCCAAGCTCGAACACTGTCTGCGAAAACAAATTGTACCACTTACTTACATCTGTAAAGTAAATATTTTTCGAGTCCACTCTTCCAATACAAAACATTGCTATCGAAAACCGATTTGTAACTATTTGTTTGCTACTGCCAAGTGATTTCTTTGTTTACTAAAGTTTTTCATTTCATTTGTACTTATGAAAGAAACAAACTTCACAGACTGTAAACATCTAAAACCTTTTATGTACAAGTTTGTACAAAAATACAACACAGTGCTTGTCGCTTCACTTTGGACAAAATAATTAATTGTATAATATTTATATATAAATTAAATATGTTTGTACAATGTGTTTGGAGATGTATTGTCTTCTCATTTTTATTATGTAGGGACACTATAGATAGACAAACAACCCGATGAATCTTGGTGTCAAATTAAGATTTCGTCTACTGCTAGACTAGGCCTAATATGGTTATACATATAAAGATCGCCATTATTATGAAATCATAGATAGCAACCGCGACCGATGGCTAAACTTCCTCCTTTTGAAAATGTCTCCAGTTTAGCGCTCTTTTACAAAAGCGTATTTTTGGAAGGGTCTCTTAAGCACCACATAATTTGTCGTTAGCTATCCTGAGGTGGCCTGGAAGAAATCGCTACCTCATCAACATAACCGCTTTTTGTACACTTGTTTGTAAAAAATATTTTTGTGTTATATATTCTTTTATGATTGATTTGATCAGCGTAAACAGCTTACCGTCAACACGACGCCGACGACCAGTAGGACCACCAGAGCTACTCCGCTGCCGACCAGCAGATTCCTGTCCAGGATATTCGTCTCGCTGTGGTCGTCTACGAAGAACGAAGCCGTCACGTGCGGTGGAATGTTCTCAGCGATCCGCCGCTTCCCAGCTGACGAGCCGTTGAGGCAGCCTCCTATTAAAGACGGGTAATTTATTGAAAATCATTGTCATAGCGTTCACTTCTTACAATATTATCAGTTTTTATGGAGACAACGATACGGACTCAAATGAATCCGGACTCTACGCGTGCTCTATGCCTGCGAAAATCGTAGTGTGCGCGAGTAGCTTATACCACGTGCAAAACACATGTAGATCTCTGAATCCCTCCGTGACCTGTTTTTATTATAGGTAGGTTAATGTAAATGACAGTAATGTGCTTTTGCTTACCAATATCCTTATCACAATGGCAACAATCTGTCGTCTGGTTAGCACTTGAATACAAGTTCATACTTTCTGTACAACACGGTAGACATTTGTGATTCACTCTGAAAAGGAAAATATCATAAACAAAACTCCCATTTCGTGCGACTCAGAGCTCTTTTATCGTGGTTTTATCAGCCTCTATCTAACTCCTAAACAAGGAATCATGGCTCTTGGGGCGGCTTTGAGATGAATAAGATTAAAGTAAATTAGTTTTCTTTGAGGTAGATTAATGAAGTTGCTTACCTATCTAAACGGAGTGGATGCGCGCAGGTTACGCAATTCGTAGGGCCTGGGCCTCCGCAAGATCTGCATGAATCGTGACATGGGCGACAAGTTCTCGACCTTGCCTCGTAGTACTGCGAGCTTAAACACTCTACGCACAGGCCCAGCTCTAAGGAAAAATGCGGAGGGCAAGTCGTGCATTTCTGAGGCCCGGCGCCGTTGCAGTCTTGGCAGTAATGATGACAGCGTCTACAACTCTCTTGCCACGGAAAGAAGTTTTGAGGGCATTCTGGTCTACACTCGCCAGCTGCAAGCCTCCAACCGGTTGGACACGAAGCGCACTGATCTCTCCTCGGCCCGGTACACGTCTCACAAGATAAGTAACATTTCGAGCACGTTCCTTCATCGGTATAGTATCCGGGCGCGCACGAGACTCGGCACGTCCCAGATTGCAACCTTAAGGCACCGGCACAAGACGTACAATTCAACCTCGATACACAACTTGAACAAGTGTGAGGACATTTCGAGCATTTCCCAGCTGTTTGGTAATACCCCTGTCCGCATTCCGCAACGCACCTGAAACCAGACGTTTCAT
Source organism: Phthorimaea operculella (assembly GCA_024500475.1). Lineage (NCBI taxonomy): Eukaryota > Metazoa > Arthropoda > Insecta > Lepidoptera > Gelechiidae > Phthorimaea > Phthorimaea operculella. The sequence goes on along the minus strand of JANFCV010000002.1, from coordinate 2,524,069 downwards.
CAGTAATGCCGTTTTGTACACGAGTGAGAAAAGGTCTCCTAATAAAGTGCCTTTACCTCGACCCCTGCAATAACAAAGGGCTCGAACAAGATAAACAGTCCCACTCGTTTGGTCCGCTACATTTTTCGCAAGTTGAATGGCACTTTTTGCAACGACCGCGCTCATAGTGTTCATCTGTAAAGAAAAGAAACATTAAAATTTCAATACGACTCGTTTAAATGGATGATTGTTTGTGGAAGATTACTCACTGGTGTCGCATTTGTCATTGCCGTCCGGGAGACAATTCCCTCCTTTTGTGAGGATCCATTTCTCTTGACAAACGGAGCAAACTGTACTCGTGCAAATTGAACATCCGATAGGGCACCTAAAACGTTAATATATTCGTAAATTATCTAATTCGAACCTTTTTAATAATATTATTTAACAAAGAAATATATAAAATACTTACGCTAGACATTCCCTTCTTTGTGCATCCGCGTAGTATCCTTTCGGGCACTGCGATACACATCGTCCTTTGATCGCATAATCCCCTATTCGGCATGAAACGCACGCATTCTCGCTCGGACCGTTGCAAGATTCACATGTTTCATGACACGGCATACATCCGAAATCATCCTTCTGATAAGTGCCTGGCGGGCACGCGGCCAAACACGACCCGTTGTATAACACATAGCTATGAGCACAGGATGAACACATATCCGCTTTTTCGGAACAAGTGTCGCAATGCTCAGCGCATGGAAAACAGGCGTTCGCGTCCGGATCTTCGTAATAGCCGTCTGGGCATTGTTGCAGACATACTGCTAAGTCGATTACAAGTAAATGTGCTGGCGCACAAGTAAGGCAGGAATCTTGACCGGCCCCGGCACACGTTTCACAGGACTCGTGACAAGGCCAGCAAACGCCGCCTTGATTTACAAAACTTCTCGGCGGGCATCTCGAAACACAAGAATTATCTAAACGGTAATGTTTGCAAGCGACGCACTGAGTCGGACCTTTTCCGTAGCAACCCTGCGAATCGCATTCCGGATCGCATAGCCTTTGAACTTGCTTGTCGTTGGCATCCGCTAAGACATTTTTCCGCTGCGCTGAAGGAATATTCTTGGGGTAGCTACGTTTGTCTGAAATGCCGAGTTCTAGCTCGTTCAGGAACTGTGAATATTCAGATGCGTCGTAAACGTCGTTTACGTGGTACGGCTTTTCTTCTTGGTAAATATTTTTCGAGTTAAAATAGCTACTTTTATTACTGCTTCTTAAGCGAATAGGGTTTGTGGCTGTACCGTAAAATATTAACTGCCATTTCTTTAGTAATCCTGGCTGTGTGACGTGGTTATTTCCAGCGTTAATTATTTGTAGTGTCCACCTGCCCTCGGCATTTTCACCCCAAAAATGTACGCTTAAAAATGGCCAATCATCAAAATTGGAACTTGTCGCGTCATGCGTTCTTTCAAATAAAAGGGTGGACGTCGTCCCCATAGGTGACGTAAGCAGTATTCGCAGATTTCCTCTCGGGAAAAAGCTAAGTGAAATTTTACATTGAACATGTTCCAAAAATCTGACCTCATTCATCGTTCCGCTACACCCGTTTACGTCCATGTGCACGGATATACTGTAGCCAAAGGAAGTTTCTATCGACTTGTCCTCATTTATTTCCTGCGACTTACAAATATGTTGTGGGGGCACGTTCGTCCATTGCTCAGCTAATGTGACCATTTGTGCGGCGTCCATTAGTCCGTACCCGAATTTGTGACTTACTTTCCTTTTCACGCCATTCACGATCCAACCGCCTTCTTTTTCTAAAGGCTGCGTTCGCGATGTGAGAACGATTAGATGTTGCATATCCCTCCACGTAAGCAAAGGGTTAGCTTCTAGTGCCAAGGCACAGATTCCGGCCGCCAGCGGTGCTGACGCGGAGGTTCCGGTGTGATCCACCGTGCAAAGGTGATCAGGCCTCAATTGAACATCCATATCTACTGTAGCTACACTTTTATCTCTACCGGGTGTCCCGGAACTATACGTAGACGCTAGAGTTGACGAGCACTCCTCCAAGTACCAAGGTTTATAACCGCCCTGCGTCGCGCTCGAAATAGAAATTGTAAATACGCTATTGGCATACCCGTCGCAATTACAGGAGTCTGTATGCCTGCCGCCGTTTCCCGACGCCCATATAAAAATAGAACCTTTCCCTCCCCTTCCATTCGTTACTCCATTTATAAAAGCTCTGAAACAAAACAATTTTAATGAGCTTCCTTTCTAACGGTTGACTCATAATTACTTGAGAGTTAGAATACAAAGTAGGCACCTACCTTCGAGCTAGAGGTCCGGGACCGTCGACGGTTTTACCGTCGTCTTCGGGCCCCCAGGACGCGCTGTATATGTCGATGTGATGAGTGTTGAATGCTAGAGCTTTGGCCTCCACTGCGTCGTTAACAAGGCCATCTAGCATCCTGACGCCTCCGATGCTGGCATTGTATGCGATGCCAACACCGCAGTATCGATTGTAGGCGACCGCAGCGACCTCTCCCGCGCACCGGGTGCCGTGTTTATTGTCCCCATTGTCCTGCGGCGTGGGGTCCGTGTCGTTCCCGTTTATGTCCGTCGAAGCGGCCGGGTCCTACAATATTACTGATATTACACATCTCGGCCACCGTAATTCACTCGTAAGTACCCCTAACCGTCAATGAGGGCGGAATATTTTGAGAAAGGTTCGAGTACGGTAAACGATATTCCGGAAAACGAAGTTTTAATTAGAAAATTATAACTTTGTTGTTTAGTTTATCTGTGAAATATATTGATTCAATCAATTGACCAGATTGGATTGGTTAACGGTCTGTTTTGAATGATTTGTTTGGAAAACTTTGTAATGAATCAAAATTGTTCGATACAAGTCGTACTTACATAATTTTGTTTTAAATCTGGGTGATTAGGCTGTATGCCATCGTCTAATATTGTGATGACTACTCCTTTTCCCGTGTAGCCCTTCCTCCAGGCGTATCCTACGTTCATATCTAGACCATCTGCCGCTCCGCCGTTCTGCAATAAAAGTTTTAGTTCAATATTTTACATGAAATTCCATGTAAGTTACTTAGCGCACCGCTAAGCGTATTTTCATAAGCGGATTATACGAAAATGCATCATACTCTATTGATTATTCATGTATCGCAGGTTTTTCATAAAATCGGCTTTTGACAAAATCGAAACTTAGTTTTATCCTTAACCTAGGTTTTTGATACTTCAGGTACATGTTAAACTTCCTAAAAACATGAGTTCGCTTAGTTTCACGACAAAATATGCTGTGTACAGACAAGATGAAACTAAGCAAACTCATGTTTTTAGGAAACACTCAAACACACAAACCTGCACTAAGTTCATAAACCTGAAGTAGTGCAGGTTTTTGATCAATAACCTTGATTAAGTTAAGTTTCGATTTTGTCATATGTCGGTTTTTGATCGAAACCCCGACTTTGTCAAAAACCTGCGATATGCACGCACATACATTCAATCTACGACTACGTACAACTTTTTTCGTCTATGAAGAATACAAAATAGTCTTCTCTTTGTTACTTGATCCTCTTTGTGTTAATGTGATTATTTTAGTCAAATCGTTAAACCAATTGTAAGTTCTGTGAAGACATTTGAAACTTTTGATGACCTCAAAAAGAACGTTCGCAAGACTCAAAGTCGTAAAAAATACATAAAATCTAGAGGTCATTATGAAATACTTATTGTCATTACTTAGGTCATTCGCGGAGGCAAAAGTTATTGTAAAATATCAAAAAGTTACTTCTTTTACCTATTAAATAGTAGGTAGGTACTTATTTCATCGTAGTATGTGATATTATTTTGGAAGAATAGTCTCTTTCTGGAACCTAGGTACTTCGCTTACAAAATACCACTGTTCTTTGAAGAGCGGGTCGGGGAAAACGGTATACTGGCCTACCGCATCACACCCCTGGCAGTCCACTGGTGGCCCCTCAGTATCTTATGTTGAACAGCTTTAAAGCTACTTACCAAATACCACTGTTCTTTGAAGAGCGGGTCGGGGAAGGACGGTATACTGGCCTGCCGCATCACATGCCTGGCAGTCCACTGGTGGTCCCTCTTGACTCTTCTCAGTTCTCGCTGTTGCATCACCCATCTCACCTACGAAAAATTCAATACATTTAACATAGCATAGGTAGGTAAAAACCACAAAGGAGATTGCCCATTTCTGGTCTAAGAAATTGTCTCGCCTCAAAACGAAAATTAAAGCAATATGTAATATCCCTCATTCTAATGAAGAATAGCTATGCCAATTGTTTTACAAAACAGGGAAACTAACTTAACTGTTAAAGGTCTTTTTACCGGTAGGTATTTTTCCAAAAGATTTTACTGGGGTGTGAACCTTTTTTGCACTGTTTACTTCGGTATAGCTAACGACAACGATTTAAGAACGAAATACTCGATATACATCCAAACTTCAGAACTTTTGTCTCTTCCGATACCCAACTTTAACATTCAATAACTTCGGAACTCCTGTCATAATTAAATTATTTTCAGTTACAAAATGTTAAGCAATAATTAGACTTTATAATTATTTAACTTTGGCTTTGATGCAAAGCCTGCAAGTAGTGAGGCAAGCAATAGACGAACATCCATACTAGAGTGGGCATGATTCTTTGGGAGACGGCGCGCGGGGCGCCTTTATAAGTGCTACGTTCTTAGCTACGTTTCTCTAGAGGAGTGATTTAACGCCCTTAACAACTTTCACATAGGGATAAAAATTTACTCAGATAAGAGAAAGTAAGCCCCAAAGAAAATAAATAATAAGGCTGAACATGGCCTCAATAGGGTGATAATTACCAGAAGTACGCACTACGCACCGCCTTTTGTAGGTCAATTAGCAAGCGTAGGACCTAGGAACCTTAGATGTGGAGTGTTTACAGGACTGCTGTCTATTTTCTGGATCTACCTGAGTTGCCTTTACGATGCCCGTGAGTCCTAATAAGGTGATCCTATTCCTAGCAGGCTACAAAATGTAAGGCTTATGCGTGCGGCATAAGAACAGTCCAAGTTCCAGACTGTGAACATGACTATACGTAAAGGTGCCCCGCACGCCGTTCCCCTCATTTGTGACTAAACCACTTCATGAAAACTTTTGCTTCACTATCTACATGTACGTGTCTATTCTATCTATAAATACCCCAAAGGCCATAACATTGAGAGTCTTAAAAGCCGTGAAACTTCTACCGAATTTTTCTTTGTAACTTTTGTAAAGCACCAAATAAAAACGTGGAACTTGTGGAAAGACGCTTCTTTTATCAAAGTAAGGAAACAAATGAGTTTTAAGAACTTTCCGCTTTGTGTAAAATACTTGTGATGTAAGTAATGAAATAATGATACCTACCTCGCTGGTTCAGTGTCACAAACAGACCAATATTATGATCCTAATTAATTGATCAAAGATTTGAATTTCAGACTTGTATAAGAATTTCGTGTTTCAATTTAAATCGGGTCTACAGGATAATTTCTTGCGTATCTACGCCTGATTTAAATATAATGATTTTCCAACACGATTTTGTATTCAACGAAACGTGTTGCGCCGACCCTAAGTAATTGAGATAAGGGCAGGAAGATGATAGTTCTGTAGCTAATGTACTGACACCTACCCATTTAAGGTATCAACGTATACTGCTATTTACTTAGTATTTTTACGAAAAACCGGTATAAGTTGGTTCTTCAAATAAGTAGGTGGATTTTCTTGCGATAGTACCACGATGAATAAACGTATCTACATCGCAGATAGATATATAACATACCTATACTGTAAAAACATGGATTCGTAGCCCCTATCGTAGAGACTGCAGATTAGACTCCAGTTCTATAGATATCATTAAGTGTTATTTTGATTCTGTGGACCCCAATACCAAAAAAGTAAAAGTACTTAAACATAAAGTATTTTTCATACCTTGGGTAATATGATCTAATTTATAAAATAAATATGTTACCAAGCAGTTTCTATAGAAAGATAACGGGCTGATTTGACGATAGATAGAAGGCTCTTGTTTATTGAAAAAATGATCTGCGTGATAAAAAGTCTTTTAATGGACGAATTGTTAATTATTGAATACCTCTCAAAACATCGAAATCTTTTTAATATTTGAATGAACATAAAAAATTCAAAAGCCAGACGACATCAACTTAAATAAATAATGTATCACTGTCACAGATAAAATATTAACCGAAAAATGGTCTGGATTTTTTATTCAGTAGCTCATATCTAATCTGGATTCTTATTAAGAACCATCAATACAAAGTTCGGAGTCAATTATTCAAAGTATCTTAAATCAGGGTGACTGGTAACTTTGTGGATTACTAATGAATAATGCGAAAATGATAAGATGAAACCGATAAACTGGTGGCAAATATAATTATACGAACCTTTTTATTAACAGTTTAAAAGAAAATCACATATTTTATGCCTATATTCCTTGCGAGGTAGGCAGAGCGTAAACGGTTGTATAAAACGGCCATTTAGACCACGTCTGACAAAAGTTTGAGAATCATTCAGAAGACTGTGTATCACTGTAGTGACAGGTTGTCAGCCTGTCGCCTAAAATTGCAATACACAACTCTCAAAGTCGCTTCTTATGACACCCACGGGAAAAATATGAGGTGATACTATGCCGTCACCAGATGGTACTTTCACTACTGTACTATCATCATCTTCCTGCCTTTATCCCAATTACTTGGGGTCGGCGCAACACGTTTTGTTGAACACAAAATCGTGTTGCAAAGGATTTGGCTTAATTTTACGACCGGCCGTCAACCAGACGTCAACCCTCCTCGGGAATGCTTATGTGATGGATTAACCGCCACCATACGGTTAGCCCAGGCTGTTTGGGTTTGGTTTATCCCTCGATTGCCTTTTACGTCCCCCACAGGAAGAGAGCGGGTGGTGCTATTCTACTCTGCCGGCACCACACGGCAAACTCACTACTGTACAAAATTATGATAATATGATAATTTACTTACCTGAGGATCATTTTTCAACCTACTGGCGTGGTCTAAACTTGCGTTCGTAGACCTTTTGCTAACATGTGGATGGGACAACAAATAAAAGTTCTTGAGGCTTCCAATCTGTAACAAAGGAAATGAAAACAATTAGTTTCTTAGGATTCAGTAATTTTCCGGAAGTTGGAATATTAAAGGTATTCACTTGATTAATCAACCGACACAGTCAACTAAAGCTAAATTCCATAAAATGTACAAGTAGAATAAATTCTTAGTACTGAAAGTAGAGTAAAGTAGACTTTTCAAATAAATATACGTTCTGTTCAGGGCTTTCGAGGAAAAAGTCTTTGCATAGAGACATATCAGGAAAATGACTTAAGAAACCAAAGGTTGATACTTGGTACGCTCCTTGTTGGTAGATTCTATGGTAGGTAAATAGTTTAATCATTCATTTAATTTGACTAAATAACTATGCCAGAATGTAAGCATAGGCACAGTCTGGCGAAACATTCATACATTTGGTGTATAAAAAAAATCCTTATGAAGAGAGAGCTTAGTACTAGTTCGTCCACCGCAATTAATTATCATTTAATACAACCCTTATCTAAGAAGTAGAATGAATAGATACTGTGATTGATTTCTTATGAAATTAATTTTGACATTCAAAATGTTGGTCATTCAACCCTCGATTGAACCTTAGTCTTTCATATTTTTCAATCTCAAGGTAGGGGCCGTAAGAGCATTATGAAATAAATAATGAGATGTTTTCGTTGCCGTCAAAATAATTTACTACAACAACACGAAGAAGACACTTTGACATATATTTCTAAGCATTCGTAGCTATCGTCTACGGCGTAGCTCGTAGCAAAGTATTTATCTCACATTAGATAAAAATACGGTCGTTCCAGTAGGCCATATCTGAAAGCTGTCGAACCCATACTATACGACATGTCAACAAATAAAAATGGACCATAAATCAAAGCATTAATATGATTTTGACAGCTGTCAAATATGGTCTAATCGATCGACCGTACTGTAGGATCTTACCATTTATTCTCAGTAAATTAATTGAAATCCATTATGAGTTGATCCCCTAAATGTGTTGGTTGATTTATGCTGTTAAACCTAGGTACCTATACCTACACCTCTATAAACTTATCTGTGTTTATGTAAAGAATACCTATAATGTTATTTTTAAATAGCTCTTTAAGGACTAGATATTATAAGAGATCTGTATAAATTAACTTAGAATAATATTTAATCAAAAGCAGTGGGAGTCCGTTTCATTTTAATACGAACTACTGTGTTGGCGTATTAGAACGCTTTTATTTAGAACACAAATTAATTTTCATGAAACTCCGGATCAAAATAAAGCACCAGGTGTAATATAGAACAGAACTTTTTTACAGCAAGTTAAATGTTTCAGAGTACCGTAGTCCGACCAAGTATAAATAAAAGCTTTAAAAATCTCATATAAATGTGTCAACTCTGACTTTTTTGTGTCTGTCAATCTGTATGCCCCTCCGTAATTAATAGAAGTTTTCTGTTTACAGTTCTGAATTAGTTCTTTTATTTCAAACCAGAGAGCGTAGTGCGAGCCTGTAAATTTGACATTAATACTAGAAATAGAAATATTTTATTAGCTTGCATACACGGTATAAACGATCTTAAAATAAGGTATTTATTTAACTTACATTAATTCAGTACATGCGTGAAATGCCAGTTTATGACATGCAAAATTATTAATACATTTGTAAACATTATTGATTAAGAAAACTATCATTGAATGTTTTACTATTTTGTAGAAATTTTTCCACAAGCTAGTAATTTTTTTTTTTGGAACACTTGGTGTTTTAATCAAACACTAGATATTGATATTAACTTTTTGGTTACAAAGTTAATACAAACGAAGCAAGCGGAAAAAATTCACGCCGCCAGCGGGATTCGAACCCACGTCTTCTGAAAAGCCGGGTCAGACGGCTTTGTATTAACTTTGTAACCAAAAAGTTAATAAAACTATCATTGACTACTATTTATTAGGTCACAAGTATAAAGTTATTCAGATATATTACTTATGTCTAGCCAAACAGCCAAAGTGAATATAACTGGCGGCTGCCAAACTTTTGTCACAGGTTTCGTTTCACGTACTTATTGTATAATTTACTGACAATTTCATTTACTAAAACTTGTCGTCATGTTATTTTTTAAACTCTGACACCTGGCAAATACTTTTAGAGATAAAACGAAAACGTTATTTTCAAATAGCACCACGCTCTCTAAATGAAACTTGAGAATCCCTAGAAAAGTTCCCATTCAAAAAATTCAGGCCACATTTTACCGTTGTGCGGTAGATTTTTGGAAAATATCCCACTTTAATTGAATATGTAGGAACAAAACGAAATGAAATACGAACGGGCCCAATATGATAATGCGAGTAAGGAACAATGGCCCAGTAATTGGGTTTTGCGTGACACTCATATTGTGCTTTGTATGGATGCCTGAATTTAATTAGTTTTTTTTCGAGCGTCTGTTCTCGTTTGTTGTCTATGATTTGATTACTCAAACAAACAATAACTACGAAATAGAGAGTTTACAGAAGGTTCACTCGGCCCTATTTCGGATTTTCGCGGTTGGCATTTGTTACATAGCCTAGATAGCTACAGGGTTGCTACTGTCAAAAATCTCTAAGTATAAAAACGTCAAAACAGCAAAATCTGTCAAAAAAACGTCGTATGAGCCAATTTTAAATCCAATAAATATGAAATTCATAGCAACCACCTTCTCAGTGACCTTGACTTCCCCTGAGATTCCGGTTTCTTCCAGTTTTTGTCAGTAAGCGTAAAAATCGTCGCTAGTTGAGCCATCTGGTAAAAGCGACCGCGCGCCGTTTTCCTAATTTGTGCAATAATAGCCACAACAGTCCACTGCCTGGACAAGAGTCTCCATACAAGCCTTTGTTATGGGTGCCCCCCTTATTCTTTATTTTATTAAAATTTTTAGTATGGGAAAAGCGGACAGACAGACAAACAACGAAGTCTCAGTAATGGGGTCCCATTGGGTACGGAACCCTAAAAAGACAGAGAGTGGCTTTCGTTTCGTAGGTTAGTAAACAATCATATACCTACCCAATATTGCGATTTTACGGCATTCGACTTATCTTCCATGTGTGGTTTCATTAAACTGTTTTTATCATTAATGCTGGCATGGCAACATACTAATTGTGTGTTGTGGCTCGTATTTTTAGTATATTTGATAAACAGTTGCATGAAATAATTGGATTAACCAAATCAGTAGGTATAAAAAATTTTGTGCATTCATTATTGTCCTGTTAATAATCTGACGCATTGTGGATTAAAATTTTATTTGAAAACATAACTTAAAGTTGGATAATTGAAATCAGAATCGTGTTTGTTATGTGATAATATCAATTAAAATGAAAATCATTGTTCCCTGCCTAAATGTAATGCATGAATGAAACTGAATACAATGACCATTTGTTGTTCAACGTAGGTATTGTTATTAGTAATCATTACATAGTATAAAATTAAGTTGTTCTTTACGTTTATCTGTCTGTCTGTCTGTCATAGACACCCGCTATTAAGAGTTGTATTTTGAAATAAAAATCTGCCATCTTAATTTATGAATTTTTAATATAGCCAGTGTTACTCGCACTGCGGAGACAAATCTAACGGCACCTCACATTTCAAGTTCCGCCAGGCCGTTTGGGTTTTGTAAACTTTATTTTTTTTTATTTCTACTCTACATACTCGTACATACATACATACTCTTGAAAAATTAGACCTCCTGACCTGAGGCAGTCGGAAAAAGAGCGACAGTCTGATTGCGACTTTAACAGATTTTCTGTCATTGAAATATCATATGTACGTGTCTACTTCAATTTTTTCAATTTCACTTTTATTGCATAAATCAAAATACATGGATGTTAGTAATAACGTCATACAATGTGTAGAGCACTATATACCCGTATTATGACACCCTAAAGGCAATACCCCCCAATACGGGGGAGGCCCATGTCCAGCAGTGGACTTTTGTGGCTGTAAAGGTACAAAAGGTGTCTAAAGGTATTTCAGCAGATTTTAGCTTAGTGCGCAAAATAGTAGTTTACCATAAAAGGTAGTTGAGACGGCAAAGATTGTTCCTTGTTTTGCATTATTTTCACATTTACCCCAATAGGTGCTTGGCAAGTGCTGTTTTCCATGCCGGAAATAAAACGCCTATTACCTACCAACAATTTTATACTCAAAGTTGACCTACTTGGAGAAAATCGACGAAAAACATCGTTCACAGAGAGAGTTTAAATAATAATGTGGTAGTATCCATTTTGTACGTTATATGTCTGTTTCCTTATATGTTAGCAACAAAAATAACATAAAAACTAAGTAAGTACTATATCGTCAGTATTCGTCAGTACATCAACCTACTATTTCAGAGACTTACTTAAATACTTACAAATTTTTCACATACATACTCACATAAAAACCAGGATAAGTTGTTTCCTTGAAATTTGATGTGCTGGCAATGTACTACCACCAAAAAAACAATCTAACCATTTAAGGGATCAACTTACGCTGGTTATTTTGTATTTGTTTGAAGATTTAGTATAAGTAAGTCCTTTAAATATTATGTACCTATAAGGATTTGGTGGTCATAGTATATGTATGTAGGTATCAAGAAAAATGTCGTCCTAAAATATAATGTACCTACAGTGTGTGACATATTATTGCTCTATCATTCAAGTAATCAAATTATTAAACACATAAAACTAATGAAAACTATAAGGACTTGAAACCTTACTGGTGGGAATCATTTATTCTGACGCAAATCGGCTTGGCAGACAGATAATGATAAATAAATTGTGGGGTTTTTAGAGCATTCGTGTAGGGTTAAGCAGACCTTGAACTTTCCAAGGATTTTGGTTCAAACGGGCAAAATATATATTTTATCTCCAATACCTACAGAAAACGGCCAATAGTTTTGTATCAGAAGTCTATTTATGTAATACCTTTAATAGTTTTTTAAAACGTGGTTTAGTTTCAATGATTGTATACCAAAATATAAAAATCAAGGCTATTTTTATTAGAATTAAGTAACAATAATAACTCATTCATCATAAATGTTTTCAATCGACTAACCTTGTATTTTAAAGTCGAGGCATTATGACTACTCGACGTTTCGGTGTATTACGAACACCACCTTCAGGAGGCCGATGGACCGTGTGGTAGCGGCTAAGAATGCTGCCACCCCTAGTCCACTCAGGATAAAGGCATTAAAGGCGATGTAGAGTTTTTGACCTCGGCTGAATATCGGTCAACCGCATGGTGGCGGTGACACCACCTACAATAGCATTTCCAAAGGGGGTTGACATCGGGCAGGCGGTCATAAAAAAATACCAAATCCTTTTACAATATGATTTTGTGTTCTAACAAAACATGTTACGCCGACCCTAACATGATTTGGGATAAGGGAAGGAAGATGATGATCTTTAGGAGGCCAACAGATCGCTCGCGTCCTACCATGGTAGCCATATTATGCCATCCTTCAATACAAGATTAGTCCTTTCCTTTGAAAACATTTATAACATTATTGTGGATTGGAGCAAATATTAAAAAATGAATTCCATGCAATAAAAAATTGCATGATGGTAAAAATAATTCTCCTGAAATAGAAGGGTAATTTTCGATTACTTAGTCAGCAGTTAAGCAGAAACGATGATGTACCGAAATACCGATAATCAAGCACAATTAGTAGTGAACTGCCTCAGGTGAAAATTTCAAAATAGGTCTCCAGGTCTCTTTTGGATCGTATTACGTATTTTGTATCACTAATACTGTAATAAAAACAGCACAATAAGCTTCCATAGGGTAGGCTCTCTTTTGTATTGCTATGAAATAATTACATCAACTCATAGCAGTCCACTGCTAGAAGTAGGCTTCCCCCAAGGTACGCCACAAGGCACTATCTCCCATTTTCGCTATTCAGTCACTACCAGCCGCGCTCTTTAAGTCATCGGTCCATCTGGCCATAGGGCGTCCAACTCTACACTTGCCAACCCGTAGTCTCCACTCGAGAACCCTTTTACTCCACCGCACATCAGTTCTATGACGGATATGACCAGCCCACTGCCACTTCAGCTTGCTACACTTCCAGTCCAGACTATGCCGTTAAATCGGTCTTTTGCTAGATAAAACTGATAATCAAAGAATTGGAAGCAAACTGCCACAATTCAAAAATAGGTCTCCAGTTCTCTTTTGGAACGTTTTACGTATTCTGTATCGCTGTAATAAAAACGGAACAATAAGCTCCCACACGGTAGGCATTCTTTTATATTGCTACGAAATCATTACATCAACCCATAGCAGTCCACTGCTGGACATAGGCCTCCCCCGAGGTACGCCACAAGGAACTATCACTATCAGTCACTCCGCTTTCTTTAAGTCATCGGTCCATCAGACCGGAGGGCATCCAACGCTGCGCTTGCCACTCGAGAACCCGCTTACTCCACCATCCATCGGTTCTGCGACGGATATGACCAGCACACTGCCACTTCAGCTTGCTACACTTCCAGACTATGCCCGTTACTTTGGCCTTTTGGTAGATAAGATAATACATAATCAAGCACAATCAGTAGCAAACTGATACAATTCAAGAATAGGTCTCCAGTTCTCTTTTGGAACGTTTTACGTATTCTGTATCGCTGTAATAAAAACGGAACAATAAGCTCCCACACGGTAGGCTCTCCTTTGTATTGCTACGAAATACTGTGCGATATTACAACCGCCACAATAAAGGGTTTATTGCTTTCACATGTAGTTAAGGCTCTCATCATTCGATGTCAGTTGAACGTATGCATATCTGTGTTTACCTGACTATTCTACCGTTGTATGTTACTAGCGTGAATGATCATGATCACACACGGGACACTATTACGTTGTGTGACAGCCACCATACAGACAACAACCTGTGACAGTTGCATTTTAATGCAAATAAAACACATTTTATGAAAAAGCTGAAAAACTGTGGTGCAATATATTGTATAAAAATAAGTATGACAAGCAATTTTTAAAGCTTAAGATATATGACATGAGTTAAATACAGATATTTTATAGGCATTGGTTACTTGAAATGAATGTTACACACTACTCTACCCAGTAGAGGTAATTATATTACTTACTCTAAGGTACTAATTACTCAAAATTACTTTTGGTTACATAGGGCAAAAGTCTACCACTGTCGAGATCTTTTACATATGTAGCTGACATTGGCTGACTTGGCTCTTCTTCTTCTTCGAGTAGAACACTAAATCGTCCAACGACCCGATGGACCCTGGTGTCAGAGTTTTTTAACCGCCTACTACAAGTAGCAGGCCTCTGACATGGTTGTGTAACGACCGCGGTCTAAATGATCATAGACAGTTACCGAGACCGACGGCTTAACGTGCCCTCCGAAACATGCAACCTTGCTTTAAGGACAATCAGCTGGTTTAGCCTGCTGACACTCTAAAACCCTTACACTTGATTTTTGAGATTTTCGTGGGTCAGACGCATAAAAATTTCGAATTACCCATACTAAAAACCGACGCTATAATAACGCTCTTATATGCTATCTCCGTCACTTCAGTTACACTACGTACAGATATACATACAAACATACCTTTATCACGCCTATATCCCTTGTGGGGTAGACAGTTTGTAAACGGCTTTAAAAAGCGACCATTCACACCGACTGACAATATTTTGAGAGTCACTTAGAAAACTGTGTATCACCATAGTTACACACGGTTTTCAGCCTGTCGCTTGAAATTGCAATATACATCAACTCTCAAATCCCTTACTGAAACTATAACAGACACTATAACAACGTTCTTTTATGCTGTCTCCGTCAATTTTATTATACTCTGTACAGACTCTTCGTAAAAAACAACCCAGTATGTCTCGAAAGCTTTTTCGGGTGCCTTACGCAGCATGACATGCCAAACACAGGGAAAATAAATGATTGGGTCAAGTTGGTGTTCCCCTCTGGTTCACAAGGCTTCACATCAACATCAATCAATTATCTCTGGCTGCCTCCGTGGTCAGACGGTATTACCGTTCAGAAGTCCCAGATTCGATTCCCGCGGAAAGTTTATAAAGTGCCCGAAATGGTTTAATAATAACACTCGGTGCGGCCCGTCAGCTCTTTGCGTGAACTTGACTGGACACGCTACAGCGTATCTAAATTTAGTTTTGTGGACTTGTTCCCGGTTTGGTTTGGGCATTGCAGGCTGAACCTTCTGATTTACCCAAACAAAAAAAAAGTCATGCTTTAGAAGGTACGTCAAGCCGTCGGTTCGAGTTGCTTGCAGACCATGTCAGACTAGTGGTGGCGGTTGAAATTGAAACGCTCTGACACCACTGTTCATCAGGTTGTTTAACGCCTCAACTCAATGTCTTATTATGAAAGAAGTTTATATATATGTTAGGTCAGTTGTAAAAAACTCTTGTGCACAAATTTGTGCTCTTTCCTTTTTGCATTTGTACTGTGTGTTTGTATGCAATAAATTCTAAATAAATGATTGGGTCAAGTTGGTGTTCCCCTCTGGTTCACAAGGCTTCACATAAACATCAATCAATTAACTCTGCCGGTATGGTCACAAGTACTAAGTTCGATTCCCGGGGAAAGTTTATGAAGGGGTGAAAAGTGTCCCAAAAATGGTTTAATATAAGTAACCACGGTGCGGCCCGTCTGTTCTTTGCTTGAACTTGGCTGGACACGCTGCTGTGCGTCTAGATTTATCACTTTGTTTATTTTTTTCCCAGTTTGGTTTCGACATTTCGTGCTGAGTCTCTTTATTTTCTTCAATAAAAAAATGTTTTAGAAGGTGCGATAAGCCGTCAGTCCGAGTTGCTTGCTATCTATGATTACTTAGACGGCGATCGTTACACAACCATGTCAAAACCCAGCTACTTACTAGTGGTCGCGGTTGAAACGCTGCACTCTGACATCAGGGTTAATCAGGTTGTTTAACGACTCAGTGTCTAATGTACCTAAGAGACTGAGTCGTTAAATAAAACATGTACATGAAAGAAGGTGATATATCTTAGGTCTGGTTGTAGTTCTTTCAAAAAATAAGCAGAGCCTGTTGCGGACTTATTCTTTTTGTATTTGTACTGTGTTTGTTATTGGTTATTTTTTATACAACAAGAATGTCAGAATTTTATTCGCGTGCCGCGTTTTTTGCATGAGATTCAGTGTGTTACGAAATAGCGGGAAAACATTTGCGTGAAATATAATCGATAGAGCCTAAATTGATAAATTAATAAATGATATGGTCAACTTGCTATTACCCCTGGTTCACAAGGTTTCACATTTATAAACATCAATCAATTAGGTCGCCTCGCTCGCCTTTGTTCACGAGACGGATTTTTGGGAAACAGCTGGAAGAGCGAATTGAGTGCGGTTGTCAAAAACAGGATGCCAAAATATTAGCTAAACATTCTTCTAGGGGCGTCTCTAATTAAATCACTAGCTGTTTTTAACAATTTTCATGGAATATCATAATTTGTATGGAAAGTTCGATTCGGTCAATCTTATTCTTAATTTACCCATAATACCGGCATATTTGAATACATTGAATGCTCCTGCATGCCGTGTGATGCTGGCTTAGAGTAAGATCACCAAAATTCTACCCGTAGGTTTCGTAAAAGTGAGGGTTAATTATCCAGGGAATGGACAGCAGCGTTCCTTATGAATAAAATATCTTGCACTACGCTTGACAATCCGCCTGCCACGCGTGGTGAGTATGGCAATACCCCCCGAGAAGACGACCCCTTAGTCCAGCAGTGGACTGTTGTGGCTGTAAAAGTGAAGTAAAGTAATGCTCTCCCTTGATCTATTGACGAAGCCTGGTTTACTTTAGGTACGGACGTACGGGTTTGGTTTTTGATAGAGAACGCAAGGTTTCAACATTTTTTTCGTAAAATGTAGCCTATTATAATAACTTCATTCTATACGTATCTACCTATTCTGACATAAATATTCTTATTTGCATCTCGATTTACCACAATATAATAACAAAAACTTCTCAATGGAAAACTTTCTAAAAAGCCAGACAAGAAATACTTGGGTACATTGTTTTAATTAAACTTGCTCGAACTTTTCTCAAAGGCGCAATCTAATTAAGGGATAGGGACGCAGTTTGAAAATTCTACTTATTTATCCAATTTAGTACTACCTATGCATTTTCCATGAAATATTACAAAAAAAACGTTGGCAGTGTATATGCTCCGAATGTGGCCAAAAGAAGCCGTCATAAGTCCAACTAATATGATATTGCTTCTACACAACATTCAATTCAATAGCTTTATAGCAATAATATTACTCTATTGCACTCTAAAAATTATTCTAAAAGCATATGTAATAAAAAAGCTACAAAATACAGTCCTACGAAAAAGGCTCGGGATATTCCTACTTAGTTTAGATAGTTTATTGAATTTAATGTCTAAGTTAAATATGTCAAAAAGGCACGTCTTCCTTGGGTAAAGGTTGTACTACAAATTAGGGAAACGGCGCGCGGATTGCCTTTTATATACCTAGCACCGCGCGCCGTTTTCCTAATATTATGTGCTTATAGGTATAAAAATAGCAAAGCAACCTTTTAAATCACCCGTAGAGATTTATATACCTACAGAAATTGTGTGCGTCTCGTCAGCAAGCCCTACAGAGCTAGGGCTATGTTTTTTATACCTGCATTTAGCACAAAATTAGTGCCACAACACGAAAAACGCTACGATCTAAAAACCATGGGCTAGCTGACGAAAATTTCGTCAGAAATCACAAGCTAGACCTCACGATCTGAACATCTGTGAATCCAGGAATCGGCAAAAGTTTTTCTACTATGCAGTATCAAGGATAAGTTAGCTCTCTAAGGACCAACGTTACTTAATACTTGGTCCTTTAGGGACCACTATGTATAACTATGATGGAAGATTATCCCAAAACTTGTGTATTACGAAGTTATCATGAGTTTTTACCTATAACAGCCCTCTTCTTTTCGCATTATTACTAATATCTTGCTACGTCTGACTTGGACGTCTGAATATAGTTTCCAACTTGTCGAAAGCTTTTATTGTAAGTGAGTATTAATGAAAAAGAAATGAAGTGATAAATAAATAATCTAATTTCTTGCCCATTTCTGAAATACTGGGTGTAATACAGCTCTCTGAATACTAAAAGGGTTCATTCCTATCCGAAACTGAACAACATCAATAAAAACAGAAAAGTTATTTATTACTTTCCACATACCTAGTAAATGCAGCTAATCTTCATGATTTTGTACTCGGAATTTTATTGTCATATTCTAATATAGTTTTTTCCTACATGAAAGTTGTTCAGTTTCAAGGCTTACATGCACCCTATTAGTAGTGAGCTGCCTCTTACACCCCGTATTCGGAGTGTAAAGAATAGAATACCGACAAAATATCAAAAGTATGATCAGAGCATAATACTAAACAATTTTTTACTGAATAGTTTTCCTCGCATACATATGTATTTAAATAGTCCTAACAGTGACTGACTACTAAGTTTTGCCCTTTCGTTTCAATTATGTCATTCTAATTAAAAGCTAGTAGATTACAAATGCCTGACCCGATTTGGGAAACCTTACTCTAACCCCGCCTGCCTCTACCCTGTGTAACCTTCAATTTCTGCATAAATTGGATACAATAATGAAACATGATATGGTGTAAAGACAAAGTAATATACAAACTTAAATGTATAATTACAAATATTGTACTAGGTATCGTGTGGGCAACCGAATCAAACGGCCTGTTGAATCGGACGTCAAAATTTTAACCGCCTTCTACTAACTACGTTTTATTAATACTGATAGGGTGCATTCAGACCAAGAAGCTGAACAATTAACTACCCACAAGAATAAAAACCTAGTCCTAACCAGAATCTAGGAACAAATTCACAAAGATAAATATCAACTTTGTGAGTACCCCGTCGGGAATCGAACCCCGAAACCTTTGCGTGGCAGGTAGTCGCACACTGGCCGGCACAATACTGCCACACGTACATTATCGTGACAACCAGCTTACGTAGTGATTGTATCCGTCCTCTCATTATGAAATCAGAAATCAGAAATCAGAAATCAGAATTGTTTATTTGCCAGAATACATGTTAAATAGATGTTACATTAATAAAAAGGTATCCCGTACAGTATTCGACTTGTGTACAAGCATGCAAATATTTATGGATTGTCGCTTGGCGAGCACTTCCTCAAAACATAAAATAATACAATCAATGTCATAATAAAAAAATTGTGTCAGTATCTATATAAAATGAAATAAATTGAATTAGTAATTAAATAAATTAAATTATCTACTATACAAATGTCAATGGTTTAAATAATCCTTAATACTATAAAAACATTTTTCTAATAGCCATTTAAATAATTTTGTCTTAAATAATCGTATGTCCTCTAATAATTTAATACAGTCAGGTAATTTATTATAAATTTTGATAGACATGTTATATACATTTTTGCTGTACATACTAGTGTGAGAAGCGGGCTGGTATAGAAGATTAGTATACGCAGATCTTAACTGTCGTCTAGAAACATCTCTTAAATTTCTGTAAAAACTATGATTTGTCTTCACAAATATGCACATCTCATAAATATACATACAGGGTAGCGGATGTATTTTCAACTCCTGGAACAGTGGTTTACAAGAGTCACGAAACCAAGCATTGCAGATAGCACGAATGCACTTCTTTTGCAACTTACTTGCTTGCATGCTTAGGTCACTGGTTTCTTATACGAAAGCCAAAAACTGTATCTCTTCGTGTGGGACACCGAGTCGTTCTACGACTTTATGAACCCTGCTAAGCTAGCATATGCTCTGTAGAGAGACCTGAAAGAGACTTATCTCGTGCGCCAGAAGACTTCAAATGTGTCAAATCGTATATACTTAGCATATATCAATAAAAAAAATAGAAGTGGAGAGAAATTTTGTAGTCGCACGGGCGCATGCTAAGAGGGCTGCTGTCAGAGTTTACCGCGGGAAAAAGGGAAAAAGTCAGTTACAGCGAGTGAAACTGTTAACGGGCCGCTAGTTAAAAATATACGTAACAGTTGCTGTAGGAATGTAACTATGTACAATACTGCCGCACGTACATTATCGTGACAACCAGCTTACGTAGTGATTGTAACCGACCCGGTCTCGTTATGCTTAGGTCATCGGGAACCGAACCCGGAACCTTTGCGTGGCGGGTAGTCGCACAGTGGCCGTCCCAATACTGCCGCACGTACATTATCGTGACAACCTGCTTACTATGCTTAGGTCACCGGGAATCGAACCCTGAAACCTTTGCGTGGCAGGTGGTCGCACAGTGGCCGTCGGCACAATACTCTCTCTCTTCGTGTGGGACACCGAATCAAACGGTGTTGAACCCGGACGTCAAAATTTTTAACCGCCTTCTTCTACTACGACCTTAATACGGGTTGTAAGAAACAGTTTTATGAATAGGTAGTTCAGTACCTAATAGGTACTGACTGATAGGGTGCATTCAGACCAAGAAGCTGAGCAATTAACTACCTACAAGAAAAAGTCTTAACTAGACTCTAGGAACAAATTCACAAAGATAAATATCAACTTTGTGAGTACCCCGTCGGGAATCGAACCCCGAAACCTTTGCGTGGCGGTGGCGTGGCACAGTGGCCGTCGGCACAATACTCTCTCTCTCTCTCTCTCTATTCGTGTGGGACACCGAGTCGTTCAACGACCCGATGAACACTGGTGTCAGAGTTTTACAACCGCCTACTGCAAGTAGCAGACCTCTGACATGGTTGTGTGATGACCGCCATCATAGACAGCAACCGGGACCGACGGCTTAACGTGCCCATCCGAAGCACGGAACCATCTTACTTTTCGGACAATCAGGTGGTTCAGCCTGCAATGTCCTTACCAGACTGGGAACAAATTCACAAAGTGACAAAATGTTAACTTTGTGAGTGAACCCACCGGGAATTGAACCCGGAACCTTCTGCGTGGCAGGCAGGCATACTAACCACTGCGCCACATCAGCCGCACAATACTGCCGCACGTACATTATCGTGACAACCAGCTTACGTAGTGATTGTATCCGTCCTCTCATTATGCTTAGGTCACTGGTTTCTTATACGAAAGCCAAAAACTGTATCTCTTCGTGTGGGACACCGAGTCGTCCTACGACTTTATGAACCCTGCCAAGCTAGCTTAAGCACTGTAGAGAGACCTGACAGAGACTTATCTCGTGCGACTTCAAATGTGTCAAATTGTATGTAGCATAGCATAATTAGCAACAAAAAAACATAGAAGTGAGAAGAAATCTTAGCGCATGCTTAGAGGGCTGGTGTCAGAGTTTACCGTGGGAAAAAGGGAGAAAATAAGTTGCAGTGAAACTGTTAATAGTTAAAAATATACGCAACAGTTTGCTGTATAGGTATGTACAATACGTACGCACGTACATTATCGTGTCAACCAGCTTACGTAGTGATTGTATCCGTCCTCTCATTATGCTTAGGTCACTGGTTTCTTATACGGAACCTTGTGCCCGACAAAGAACAGGCACCAACCGGAAAAAAATGAAGTGAAGTGAAAAAATATTGGAAATAGGTGAAAACCCCTTAGACCGAATAAAGGGTGTTTTTGTAAGTATTGGGAAATTATAACCATAAAAAAGATTTATCTCGTTTCGATTCTATTTTCGGTACCTGGTTACTAAAAAGAAGCAAATTCACCTACCAACAGATCCAACTTGTACTTACTGGGTTTTTATACAATACTAAGAAAAACCAGCATACGTTGATCCCTAAAATGGATATGTGAATTTGCTTGCGATAGTACAGACGCTGATAGCAGTTACCTGACCCCCAACGATTTAAAACAAACATTCGAATATGGCCTTTATTTCTCAGTAGTTCAATTGGCAGTTAGATTCTGTTGATCCGTTCCGACACAGAAATGCTCAAGTCAGACTTGATGAAAAAGAAAAAAGCAATAGCTTGTTTTTTTATTTACGCTGAGATTTGAACTCGAGTCCTCAGGTGTCACGAGCGCTCAGCAGGCCGCTAGGCCAATTGACCTGACGTATGGGGTCGTGAATTTTTGCATAGCGTTCTTCACCGACTTATTTTGCGTCTCAAGTAATGTTTCAATGATGTGGGTATATTCAGAGTTTTTGATGCGTTAAGACTACTTTAGCTATTAAACCAGACTGAATACCGTGCACTGTCCGGCATACATTGCTGGTTATCTTTACAATAAACTCATTCCGGACACAGATTAACGAATAGTTTAAGATAACCAGCCAGCAATGTATGCAGGACCTATAGTGTAATAGTTACTTTTAAAAACGATAAACTAAAATGATCAGTCTACGTTTCGACAGTGACTACTTGAGCTGTATTTTTCATTTACTTACCTATTATTCAAATTCTAATTATTCTAACTGTTTATTGGTTTAACTTCTAAATCATGTCGCGTTTGACCGATTATCAAAAATATAAGATTATATTTTTGTATGAAGATAATACTCCCATCAAAAAGATTGCTCGTGAGCTCAATATAGCGGTAAGTAGTTTCTAATTATGAAAACCGTTATTTATCATTCATTATCATATTCTTTGTTTGCAATTGTGATCTACCTTATGCGTTTATTTAAAAATGGGGAAGTTTATAAGTAAGGTGATAGATTACATTATTTATGTGTCCATCCTTTTTTCATTTGCATGCCGCTGGATTTAAAACATATAAACCAGCCCGGAAGATTAAGTTATCACCTGCACACCGCCAAGCAAGGGTTAGATTTGCACAAATGTATCAGAATTTTGATTGGATTAATAACGTCGTGATTTTCACAGACGAGAAGGTATTTAAATCAGACAAAGACGGAAAACAAATCTTATGGCGAAAGAAAGGTCAACGATATGAAGAATCTTGCATGTTACCTTGTAGAACGAGCGGGAGAATTTCTTTAGGCTATTGGGGCTGGATGTCGTCCATGGGACCTGGTGAGCTGATAGAGGTGGGTGCTCACTTTAATAGCCGTGAATATATAGAAATACTCAGGGATGTTATGTTGCCATCAGTGCGTATCGCCTACCCAACTCAAGAAATTTATTTTGTCCAAGATAATTGCTCTATACATCGTGCACACATTGTTCGTCAATGGTTAGAGGAGCAGGAAGGCATTCATGTAATAGATTGGCCATCCAAAAGTCCCGATCTCAACCCCATAGAAAATTTATGGGGTCTGATGACCCTTAATTGGGACCCTACTGAAGTAAGAAATAAAGAAAATTTGGCTGCAGTCGTAACATCGACCTGGGATTTCATGAGAGGACGTGATCACTGCTGGAACATGGTGAATGGTATGCCTGGTCGTCTGGAGCAAATCGTCGATAAAGCAGGTGGATCACTACGATATTAACCCCCACCCTGGTGGCGTTTGATTACCAAAGTGGTTTATATTTCTTTTTACCGAATTTCCCCCTCAAGCCTCTATGTTTTTTGATTGTTTGATGTAAATACCTACTCACAAAATCTATTAAACTTGTTTAACATAAGTAATGTTAGCTAGCAGTGATGTTATTGTTATGTTATGACATATGACATGTTAATTCACTGCAGTCTGCATAATATTATTAGATGTAAACAAGGTTTTAATGAGGTAGATTCACTTTATCAAGTATCGTTAGAAAAGGTCAACTATTTATAACGCAACCATAAAATAACGTTAATCATAGTATTTCTATTAGGCATATGAAGTAAGTAGGTATTTACCTTTTTAACTATACGTATCTGTTTATTTCGGTAATAAACTGTTTTTTACAAGATCTTTTGATTGTTTTGCTTATTTTATTGCCCCCAAAAATGTGCGGTAAAAGAATGGCTATGGCAAAGTAAGGCACTTCTGTCCCTCAGTAGGTAATAAAAGATGTCAAAAATCTATGATGAAATGTATAGTTCACTTTTTTCCCACGCCTATTCTTTAACCGCACAGAATTATTTTATCATATCACCTTAATCATCACACCAACATCCCACAAACACTTATTATAATAAAAAACAAAAAACTAAAATCAAGCAATCGTGGTGAGTATCGAACCATGGTGTCAGTTCACTATTATCCTCTCCGCAAGTAGTCCACCACTCTGACCACTACACCACATTAACATGCTCAAAACTTGTGAAATTAAGGGATACTTTATAGACTTACCATTTGTAAACAAGTATGCTAGGTTAATATCACCCGTATATTCACAACATAAGATGTATTATCCGTCCATGCTATAAGCAAGCATTACTCATGGTTCAGTGGCGCCCTCTTCTGTTTATTTCTTAATTCAAACCACTCTTAAACCCGCAATTCATTATAATCTTTGTTACAATAGCAGTAAGAACGAAATTACCTACGAACCTACCAATTTTGTAAGGGGGGTCAGATAACTCATATAGCCGTCTGTACCGAGACAGACAATATCAAGGACTTTCAAGTACCTATAATACTCGTACAATCAAGCTGGCATTATAGTAATAACTCATAATGTTTGTTATGTCTACGGAATTGACTTCGAAAAGTCCTTGACAGAAATTATCGTGTAACGAACGCCTACATTACCGAATATTATAGATAAAATCAAATTGATTGTTGCCATGTAGAAAGGTGTACTTCTTAACTAACTATTTGGACTGAAATTATAGCTGACACTTTGAAAATATTTATGTAATCCGTTTTTGTCCGATTTCCTATATTGATTGCAATTTTTTTTAAATATCTTTAAATGATTAGATATTCAAGAAACTGAAGAATTGAATACAAACAGTCCCACGGGTTTATTGAAATACTAAAAAATACTAAAAAACAAGCTGCTATTTCCACTCGTAAGACGTGAGAAGTGAGGCAGTGCGAGGTTTGAAACCGTTAAAATATATGTAACAGAAAAGACGCCGTATAGGTACCACACTATTTCAAAGCGAGGCGCTACTAATGCAATTTTAGAATGAGAAATTTATATGACCATGATTATGTCAATATATCAACCATTGATATAATTTCCTATTCGGAGGCGCTATTCCACAGTCCAGCAAAATACAATACTACGCCATAGTTATAGTAGGTGATTAAATTCGCAACAAACAAATTGCAATAGTTGTTCATGGCGCTAATGAAAACAGATTTTACCACAAATCGGGATCACGCATCGATTGAATATAAACAGTTGCCACGTCCGATAACTGATTTTAGTTAGGCATAATCCGCATCTATCATTGCAGACCATGTCCATGGAAAATCATGAATTAATAAAATTTATTTAGGCCGTGTGGTATTTTGGAAAACTTGCAAAATTTTGCACCGCAGGCAGGATGGTATTTTTAATAGCATCAACCCATATCTTTTTAAGAGTTGATGTGTATTGCAATTCGAGGCGACAGGCGCCAGGCTGATAACCTGTCTGTCACTGTGTATATAGTTTTCTGAATGACTCTCAAACTTGTCAGACGTAGCGTGTGGTGTAAATGGCAATTTCAAAAGCCGTTTACGCTCTACATGTGTATGTGCATTTTTGACTAGCAATTGGTCCATCGGTTTCACTCGCAGCTTAGGCGGTATTTTAGTACGTGAGACGCAAGACGAGAGACATGAGACGTAAGATGTGATGCCGGCCGTCGGCTATATGACGAGCGTCTCACGAGTGTATTGTGAAATCAATCAAATCTCCGTCTGTCTGTCTGTCGTGGAAATTACTAGCTCGTCCTAAAACACGCAAAGAATTCTGATGCAGTTTTTTATAATAGAAAGAGTGATTCAAAATGAAGGTTTACATGTATAACACATGGCAGGAAAATGGGGACAACGAGTTACAACGGGCCGCTGGTTTAAAAAATTTAGGGCCTTACCACAAGAAAGTTAGACGAGCGATGGATGGAGCGTGTCTAACGTTTTTTTGTATGTTATTTTAAACGTTCTAAGGCCGTACACTTAACCTGAACTGAACTGGAAATCAAACATACGGGTTACGAAGCTAAGATTGAGCACAATGTTCTGCTCCATCAATTTCTAAGCTGAATTTGATTTTCTCGTGAAGCAATGGCAGGATGGCAGGCCAGATTAAAGCGACCAGCATTGACACAAGGTGAACCCGGCAAAAGCTATGTACATATACCTACCTATTATAGAATGAAGGTATTACCCGAATGTATAGGCACAAGAATAGAGAGTTTACAGAAGGTTTACTGGACCCTATAAGGATTTTTGCGATTGTCATTTGTTACCCAGGGTTCCTACTGTCAAAAATCTCAAAAGTATAAAAACGTCAAAACAGCAAAATCTGACAAAGAACGTCGTATGACTCTGTGAATATTCCGTATGAATTTTAAATCCAATAAATATGACATTCGAGTCAACCAACTTCTTATTTACCTTGACTTCTCCTGAGATTCCGGTTTTTTCCAGTTTTCTTTAGTAAGCGTCAAAATCGTCGCGAGTACTTAGTGAGCCATCTGGTAAAGGCGTTCCTAATTTGTGCATATAACTACCTATTATAGAATGAAGGTATAAAGGCTTGGTATAAAGGTCACCAGGGTAAACCCGCAGATAAACTTGCTAACAACAGATTCCTCTGCAGATTATTAAGGCGAGAAACATAGCTACGTAACTTCCGTATGCGTTAAGACAAGGAGATTTTCGACCTTAATTTTATAGAAATACGATTTATGTCAAATGGTTTGACAGATGGTTACGACCACGCGTTGTGCTCAGCGCAAGCGGATGAGTCTGTCAAACTGTTTGACAATAATCGTAGGTATTTGTAAGAAAATATAGTGGAAATTCTCATTTTTCTAACGCATGCGATAGCGTTGCGCAAAAATAACGCACAAACGGACGTTGCATGTGTTTCTCGCGTAAAATAAGATCAGTACAATTCTACAGATGAAATTCGATGTACATTGCGTAGCTGTTTGGCCATTATTATCCCATTATTAAGTCGGCTACGCAATGTACATCGAATTTTGTCTGTAGAATTGTAGCCTGGAGTTTCGTAAAATCAGGCACTGGTGGAATAGGACCAAAATAGGCTAGTAACTCGACAAACTCGAATAAGAAAAAGATATTCAAGGCTAAAATAGCATAACAGCTGATGCCGGATTGGAAAATGGTTAATAGTGTCGCAGGGAAAGTTTTTTAAAATTGTTGTCATTATAAAGTTTAAAAGAGTTTAGAGCAAGTTATAATAACTAACCAATTATAACAACTTTACAATTTTCAAGGCATACCTGTTTGTGGCTACACATTTTGCTTTTGTTTACTTAATATACTGTGTAGTGACAAATAACAAGCAGGAACCTATGAATATAAAACATCCACACAAAATATCAACCCACTTGAAACGTCGCGGAGAAGCAAAATGATAAAACAAAAAATCTTTTCACCGAACGAAATTATATTTACCTACAGAATAAAGCGATTCCAATAAAAAATATCATAAAAATTCCGCTTTGCCACAAATGAAGATGGAATTGTGCCATTATGATGAAGGGGTCGCGTTCTGAATCAATTTGAGGACCTTCGAAAAACGCAAAAATCGTGGACCGTGTATTTACGAAATCAGTCGCAGGAATCTTTTAGGGATTTCGTGTAGACGTAATTTTGCATGTGAATTTGAGCAAAGCAATTTTTTTTTGGTTTAGAAAGCTGTGGAAATTTTATTTCCTCAATAAATTCTAATTCTTATTGTTTATTAGCTAGTAATGCTCATTATTTGGTATAATAATTTTGTTATTTTTAAATGCATGCTTCAGGTTACCATCACCACGCCGTCTCCCTTATTTGCAAATTCATTAATTAATCTGATCAATTCTTATATTTGCTGAAACCACTGAAAAGTTTAATATACAGTAGATATATCCTAAGGTTTTTCAGTAATTCTTAGATTTGCTAATTTATGGCGGTGACCGTTTTTTCTAGGTAGAGCTTTTCCTTAAACGAGTTTGGATATCGTTATCTTTGGCTTACTTACTGATATTATTGATACCTATGATAACTAGATTATATTAGAGACTATGATTTTGCCATAGGGCAAAAAAATATAACTGAGCGCCAAAAATGAAACATTATTCCAAAGACCGCTTAACCGTTGTTTTAATGCGACATAAAAATCGGACTCCTTCAATATCAAAATTATTTCACAACCGCTTTATTTATTTGTATATAGTGCTACCAAGAATAAGAAAAGAACTGTCATATTTCGGAAGTTTGTTGGAAATTGTGACATACTGATTGCTTATTATTAGAATAGCATCACCCCATATCTTTCCCAGAACCTGTCACTATGGTGAAACACAGTCTTCTGAATGACTCACAAACTTTTGTCAAACGAGGTGTAAATGGGCGTTTTTACAACCGTTTACGCTCTGCCTACCCCACAAGGGATATATGCGTGATGTTTGTATGTATGTGTGTACCTATCGCGTTTGCCTACTCAATATTCATTCCGTATTTTGACCCTACTATAAAACATAGAAACGGAGAGTAGGTGAGTAAATTTAGTGTAGAGGGAACCCGAAAAGTTTTAATTGAGTAATGAAATTGAACAGCTTTCCTCAAGGACAAAGTGTAAAGTAATAAAAAATAGGCCTTAACTACAGAATTAGAGTAATTTTTATTTCATCTTTATCTAGTAGGTGACAAGAGATATTTTCAATGCAAATTCCAAATATTTAAAAATTTTATCCTCGAGTATCAGCTTTATGGGCTCGAAATATTTTTTATAATACAATTTTTACGTCCTGTAAGAAGAGCTTGTTATCGGTCCGCTAATATCAAAATAATAATGTGCTTTTAAAAAAATGTTTGGTGAAATCTGATTATTTTCCTTCCATCTCTTTTTTTAACACGGACATTGTAATTTAAACTGCAAGTTCGTGTTTTTATAAAGAACAGGAAAATATCCTGATAGCCGGCAATTTAAAAACGAGCGAAATAAATTGTGTGAAAAAAAATGATGTTGACATTTTATTTCTTCTTCTTCGAGTGGGACACCAAGTCATCTAACGACTGGATGAACCCTGGTGTCAGAGTTGGTCAACCGCCTACTGCAAATACATTTTACTTGAGTAGATAGTAGGTTTTTCTAAGGAGCCGCTGTTTTTGTTTTCGTGATTTCGCAGATGGCCCCATAGTATAAGACCATATGTATGCTTAGAATCACCAGTTTATATAAATGCCCGCTTGGACCCGATGTTTTTGTTTTCGTGATTTCGCAGATGGCCCAATAGTTAAAGATAAATATTCATATAGGTGCCTAGAATCACCAGTTTGAATAAATTCCCGCGGAAACACACTGTGCAGGTTATAAAAATAACAGCAGATCCCTCACCTGTCCATGATTGATAAACCCGTGCCTGTGAGCGATGTCCGTTGCTCTCTCGTGCCCTCCTGGGACGTGAACAGCGAACTGGTGATGGTACACATCGTGGGACGGTATACAGTCCACCACCGACAGAAACATTAGCACGCCGAGCGCGACCATCACGCACGACGCGCATCGCACGTCAATCTTCTACCGCACTCATAACATAGTACTAGACATAGTCTAATAAAACATGGTCTGACATTCCCAGAGAAACACAAGACTACGTCACTAGTATTGCCACTTCATTTCAACAAAATACGTTATGGGGTAAATTCAATCTCAGAAAAGTGACCTAAAATATTTCTTAATAATTTTATAATTTAGATTTACGTGTGTATTAACTTGAACTTTACAACAACACTTCAATTGTATTTATTTGGTAACAGTATCATAAATGATTTACAAAAAACATCATAAGAGTGGGTATTTCTGGTAACCCACAAGCATGATGACGTAGGCTTGTGTTGGTCACGTGGTTCACGAGTCTCGGAAAGGAATACCAGGCGGAGTATCTTATTATACCGTGGTACTAGACGGGTAACACTCGGGCGCGTAAAGATTTTAGCGGAGCGTTGGACACACGCGCTCAAGATGGGGTCCACGCGAAGACTGCCTGAAGGCGACTGGACGTGTTTCCTAGTGTGTTTCACGCATGCGCGAAACTTGCCGCCCTTTCTTTAGCCTACTTGATATCCGAACGTATTGTATGCATGCCATCAATTGACTCCGCTCACTTAATTGTAATTGTAACGCGGGTGGAAAAGTTAGTTTTTAATTATGGATTTGATTGGTCCATTATTTAAAGACAATAACGTTTCTTTTTTTATAGTACCCGGAATTTGTAGATTAAGTCTAGTCATTGCCAGTGCCGTGTGGTGCCGGCTTAGAATAGCATCACCATATCTTTCCCGTGGATGTCGTAAGAACTAAGAAGTGACTTAAGGATTTGAGAGTTGATATTTATTTCGATTTTGCTGATATCCTGTCACTATTGTGATACACAGTTTTCTGGATGACTTACAAACTTTTATCAGACATGGTGTCAATGGTCGTTTATTACAGCCATTTACGCTCTGCCTACCCTTATACAGGCGTGATAAATGTATGTATAAGTACGGTTAATATAATAAGTACAGCTAGTAAGCGTAATTTATAAACTTTGTCATTGTTTTTTGTACTTGTGCATCAGTGCATGTTATTTGTTATGTGTGTAACTTGTAAATTAAATAAACATCAGACATACGGAAGTGACTCAAGTACTTATTACAAAAGTTATTTGTTTTTATTCATTAATAATTGATTAGGTTTCCATTGATGATGCCAAAGGTTAACCCTTAATACTTAAAGTACACTCGTTCGAATAGACCATATTATTTGACAGCTGTCCATACCAAAAAACATGTCAACAAAAGAAAAAAATTAGATGTCATACCATTAACATGATTTTAACAGCTGTCAAATATGGGCGATTTCAACGGCCGTACTGTAGTAAAATCTATATCCAATAAAGATCAGAAGTATCACACGCGTGCCGTTTGATATAACAGACAATATTATCTATTTTGTAGCACGCGTAGCTATCGTCTACGGCGTAGCGATCGTAGCGATGTGGTTATCTTTGAATACAGTGCGGACGATCATTGTGGAGATACATTTTATAATACTTAGGATAAGAAATTAAAGATATACCTTATTGCACATTACTTGTATAAATATTTGTCAAACTTTTAATAGGTATTCCTTTAGAATGTAAGGTAATTTAATGTCCTATCTGATCACATGCTGTCAATTAATAGACTAGGTTCTTTTGGCAACTAATAAATACACTCAATATTAAATATACTTTAATTCTAATCCGTTTCATTTGACTACAAAACCAAAGACTACAATTAAATACACAGTCTTTCAGACACTAGTTTAACACGAAACGTGGCACGTCACGCCATCTATCGAAGTTAAGTTTTAACTAGGCGGACACAATACGGGCTGAACTGGGTGCATTTGTTTAAGTACGCTCAAGTTTCTCTTAATACACACTGGGA
Source organism: Phthorimaea operculella (assembly GCA_024500475.1). Classification (NCBI taxonomy): domain Eukaryota; kingdom Metazoa; phylum Arthropoda; class Insecta; order Lepidoptera; family Gelechiidae; genus Phthorimaea; species Phthorimaea operculella. The sequence goes on along the minus strand of JANFCV010000002.1, from coordinate 2,492,578 downwards.
GTAACAAATAGGGTATAACAAGCGAAAAGGAGGTAAATGTACTCAAGAAACTGAACAACATTCTCCATGGACCACCACAAAGATATAAAAAAAATGTCCTGCCTTTTAGTAACTCAAATCAGCTGGTTGGTAATTTTGTATGAGAGACAGTACATAGCAGAAGAGAAATAGATATATTTAGAGAAAGTAGTCTTGCCTTATACAAAAGATTCTAGTGCTAGGGGTGGCAGATTTCTTAGGTGATATACACATGGAACGTCCGTTTTTGCTGTCTCATTCGTTAGGAAAAAACAATTTTTTACTTATTTTCATACAGATACGGGTTATGTGTTGCATCCGCTTGCGCTGTACATCGCAAAACGCTGCGTTGACAGATGTGACTGTCAAATTGTTTGAAGTAGACCGCATTTGAATGGAAATAAGGTCGAAAACGTTGGCCTTGGCCTAAGATTAACGTATAAACGGATGTAACGTGTGTTTCTTACCTTAGGCGCAAGCTCCACAGAGTAGGCGTGAGACGTAAGACGTACGATGGCATCCGTCAAACAAGTGATCGTCGGACACGTGAGATTTGTGACATCGCGACGCTTGAAACCGTTTTCATATAAAACTCATAAAACAGATAAGAAACAAAGCTACACACGTCAGACGCGCGTCGCAATGATCGCTTGTCTGACAGATTTCAAGTTGCGCGTCCCGTCCGCCGCGCGTCTATTCTATTCGCTTTAGCCACTACAGGTACCTGTCATGGGAGCAAATGAATCTTTTTATGATGGGATTAAATCCCACTGATGACGCAGATATAAGATTATACCTCCGACCCATCTCCAGCCATTATAAAAGGGTATATGTCAGCTATTTACAAAATTCCGTCACACTCTTTTATGGGCAGACATTTAGGTAAATGACAGAGATATCCCACTTTTGCATGAGTGAGACGCACTTACTTTTTTAATGCCACCTTTTATGACTTTATTAAGCTTTGATGACTCACCGCCTCGAGGTTTTGCTTTTTTTTGCGGTTTTGCTTTTTGGATATTTATATGCATTTTGACAGGCGAGGTTTGCATCCAAGACTTAAATCGTTATTTTGAAAGAAATTAGCAGTTTCTTTGTTGCGCATAATATGTATAATGTTATTTTATACAAAACAAATGTGTATGTTTATTTTTATACACTTATTACGGACGCAAGGCATCAAAAGTTTTTTTTTTACAACTGCTGTTTCGTAATTCAACCACTTCCTAAATCTCCTCCTATCTTTTGTGATTCGTCTAATGCCCAACTCGTACCTTTTTCCTATGACATCTACTTTCTTACTTCCACATGGATGGTAGGGTATTCCAAATTGCATTTATTAGATTTATTTACAAATTCTTGCAAAAATATTTTATTGTTTAAAACATTCCTGTTAACAAAATTATAGTTTCCGAGAACACGATCGCCGCTTACAAAACATTGAAGAATCACCACTTGTAGCTCAATATTCAAGTTTCAAGTTCGGTCCTTACCTCCTGGAGTTCTGGACTAAGTCAAGCGAGCCCATAGCTACTTAAGCAAGTTTAAATTTCAAAGGCAAAGTTACGAGATTTTGAAGGGTATGGCGGGGATCACAAGTAAAATTTTTTGGTGCATTATTTTAACATGCGTCAGGAAAATGTGAATTTCTACCTTATTTCCCTAACAAATACAGTTTATTACGGGCGCCTGGCTGACCCTGATGAATTTTTCGACCTCTTGATACTCGTTTCAAAGCAACATCTAATAGTAGTTTTTACAACTAAACGCTTTTGTTAGTTTATTTATATTACCTACAGTAAGAATTGAAAACATTTAATGAAATTTTTGCTTATACCAATGTATTGGGATTTTGAATGCACTCACAATGCTATATTATTCTCAAAAATCAAAAAGAATTAAAAAAAAAAAACAATAGGGATCGCCCGGACTTCAACCCGGGAGCGTGGGGTACCGTCTCACTGCTCAAATTATGAAATACAGTTTACTTGAAACGTTTTAACAGACGCTTGTGTTGACGCAGCACTAAAATAACGCAGCAACGGACGTCACGTATGATCGTCGCCTATAAGTGATCTTCATTTCTGGTACGTTTTAATTGATTGATGAAGGATTCAGCAAAGTTAAACCATCCCTGAAAATTTGTTAAGTTTGTGTTGTTTGCTATGTACAAATTGGAATGAGTACTTACTTAGTCATATACCTATGTCATGTTAAAATGTAACAAATTGGCAGTAGTAGATATTTTACTAAGGTTAAGAAAGGCACTGCGCCGAAAGAATGCGTGTGGTACTGGCTTAGAATAGCATCACCCCATATCTTTCCCGTTGATGGCGTTAGATGCAACTAAGGGATTTGAGAGTTGATCGCCAATTATTGGCGAGAGGCTGACAACCTGCCACTGTGGTGATACACAATCTTCTGAATGACCCTCAATCTTGAATGACCCTCAATCTTTAGATAGAATTGTATATGGCCGTTTTTATAGACTTATATTCTCTGCCTACCCCAAAAAGGTATGTATGTGATGTATGTATGTATGAAATAAGGCAGTCAAATATGCAGTGAAAAGAAAGAAAATTAATTTATTTCAGGCTAGCAACAAAACATTAAGTGACGTAATATTAAACTTTAAGCATAAAGCACTATACAAGGTGTAAGAGACAGCTCTCTGAATACTGATAGCGTGCATTATGACCATGAACCTGAACAACTTCCGATAAGAAATTATTTCAGGAAAGGTTTTTTTTCTATAGCAATACAGTCAGCTAATCGTGATTGCATATAGCACTATACAGGGTGTAAGAGACAGCTTTCCGAATACTAAGTAATAGTGTGCATTCTGACCATGAAACTGAACAACTTCCCATAAGAAAATATTTCAGACAACGAATTTGTTTTAGTTCCCAATCGTGATTTTGAATGGATGTTGATTATTTTCCTGAAACGAGAATTTTGTGATCGTCTGATCTGATTGCACCAAGTTTCGGTACGCCGTCCCCTACACTCCGTCCATTATGTAGCTTATTATCTTTTATTTTCTCCTTATACGAGCTATGTTATACAAGGTGTGATCTCGCCAAAGTCCCGGCACCTAATATGAAATTAATCAACCTCCCAATAACGTGCCAGACAACATTATAACTGATATTAAATTAATCACTCGCCTGTCACGTATATCGCAAGCGAGGGGTAGAGCTTAATAAGGAAGATGACATGTTTTAACCGACCTAGTAATAGTGAAGATAGAGAAATTTTATATGGGGTGCATGTACGAGATGATTGGGGTACATGTTGACCATGAAACTGAACAGCTTTTTCTATGTAGCCTATGCTGGGAAAGGATTTTTTTCCGCGTTCCCATAAAAAGTTAGTCATCGGAAATTTTTGGTAGGCTTTTTTTTAAACAACTTTCTTCTAAGACAACATTATGTCATGGTCATGATCTACGATAAATAGTCGTTTTTTTTGTCGTATTCGTATCAGACAAGAAAATTTGATCAGCTGACTGCATTTAGTTTTCTTTATTGCACCCTATCAGTATGTGAACGTCTTTCTTTTGTTACCGCACATAAAATTTAAAAAATCTAACTAGGTATACAAGGTAAATATCTGATTAAAATTCTACTGCTCATATCCAAATGACACTATTGAATAAGTATACATAAAATATTCTAATTCATGTGTCTGTTACAAGCAAAATGTTGATAATAAATTATTTTAAATTCGTTGTAAAACTAAAAATTGAAATAGAATTTGTAACAAACCAGTTCATTTCTGAGGCTAAAATAACTAATTTCAAACTCAAAAAAACCAGCATTCAAAGCAAACGGCTAAGCAGCAGTCCGCTAAAGAAACTGACTCTAAAAAAATAGCCTCATGTTTACACACGCGGCGGAGTTCATATGAAACTTGGTTCGTTGAAGTTCCGAACTCGAAGCTAAAACAAATAAGGCATTTGAATTTCAGCCAGTAGCCCGAATAGTACGGCTGTACGAGGCAGGGTAAGTGTACAATTGGTTTTGTGTGTTGTAACCTTAGAGTATATAATTGTTGCAGTACGATGGCAAAATAAGGATTTTAGCCAAAATCCTAAGATTCATAGCAAAGTTGTAAACTTCGTTCGGCCATCATCGTCCTAAGCTGATCCAGGGTTTACTACGATTTTGCCATATGCCGACTTTTGTTTGGCCAAAATCCTAATTCTGCCATCGCACTGCGACATCCTATCCTACTAATATTATAAAGGCGGATGTTTGTGTGTGTGTTTGTTACGACATCACGCAAAAACGGCTGATTAGATTGACATGAAACTTTGCAGAAATATAAAAGGGCATCTGGAATAACACATAGGATACTTTTTACCACGGAAAAATGTCTTGTTCCCACGGGATCACGCATTTTCCAATATTTTTGAAATAGGTGGCGTGACTGAGCCGATTCGCGTTTTAAACGTTTTCGCCGAAAACTAACAGCGACATCTCTTGGCGAATAATGCTTTTTTCCCGCGGAATAATAGGTTGCAGCGGGTGAAACCGCTGACGGGCAGCTAGTATTATATAAGCAAGCTATAGAGTGCGCGTATCTCCTCGCACCGTAATGTCAAATCGTAAGCAGTTACTCCATAGATGCCGACGTTAAATGTATAAGAATTTACAGAGGTTCAATAGTGTTGTCACTGGCGTTTTGTTGCTGATAGACGGAGGTTGGGTTCTTTCTGACTACTGCCAATCGTTCTAACATTTTAGGCGCTTAAATAAGTAAGTACTCTATGGTTGTAGCGTTTTTAAGGCCACAACGCAGTCAATCCGCTTGTGGATACGGGTTGTCGCCTGTTGGGGGAATCGCCATGCTTGGCAGGGTGGCAGGGGATTGGTGAAGAAACTGCTACCTAATCTTAGATATCATAGCAAACGCTCCTGCCCATTACCTGGATGAATTCATCTTTTTGTTGCTGTTTACTATACCCTCTTTTACCCTCGGGTAAAACTAACGCTGCGTCCCCAGACCTACGGCACGGCGCCGGTGCCGTGGAAAGTCACGGCGACGGCGGGCACCGTGCCGTGCCACGGTGTACACCGTGCTATGGCACGGCGTGCATCACGTCAGCGTCACGGCGTGCGTCACGTTAGCGTCACGGCGACAAAGCTGACGCGGGTATTATATATTCTTTGGTTGTTTGCTACTGACACTGGCCACTAAGACGGGCAAGTATTATCTGGGGGCACGGTCGCGCTCCGGCCAAGACAAGCCATGCAAAAATATGACATAGATATCGCGAGAGCAAAAGCATGAGAGTATGAGTACAAGACTATCATCAAAAGTATGAGACTATCATCTAAATTAAATTATAACAAATATAATGTCACAGTCGGAAACTAAAACAAAGACTAAATAAAACAAACAAGTATTGCAGTGGTGTGGATGATATTCCACCTAATTATGCTGATAAAGAAATGTGCAAACGTACTCACACCTCCGCTAACCTTTCTCAACTCAACCAGTCATTTGAATCAGGCATTTTTCCCGACGCGTTAAAAATAGCTGTAATTAAACCTATTATAAAAAGGCGGTGTTGCAAATAATATTAGTCAATACAGGCCAATTGCGATTTTACCATCAGTGTCAAAAACATTCGAACGGGCAACGGTAAATCGAATCAACGATTTCTTGGAAAAATATAAATTATTAGATAATGATCAATACGGCTTTAGGAAAAAATGCACCACATCTCTGGCTGTCTACACTTATATTCAAGAGACAATGAACTACATTAGAAATAAAGATTACGCTGTAGAAATTTTACTGGATATTATTTTTTTTTATTTTCCTACAACTTTAAAAGTTGAATAACTCGGAAACTAAAAATAATCGCGGAACATACATGTGGTATTTTCGAATACCCCAAGATGTGAGGAATCTAATTTCTTTTTATTGACCACTCTGTGGTCCACCCTGTATATCTTTTTTACAGTCCATTCAAAATCATAATGTTATGTATGAGTCATGACCAGCCTAACCGGAAGGCCAAGTTACGTTGGACGCGTAGTATCTAAGTATTGCGACCACCGTAACTTGGCCTCCCGATCATGATGTCATTTTAATAAATGGCCCAAAGATTGCGAATTGACTGTATGCTCTTGCCCGGCGACATTTTACATGAAAGTGTTTTTGATAGGAATCCACGTATTCATTTTGAAAATGGAACGATAGGGTTGCCTTTAATTTATCGATATATAAGGTTACATTAATAAGTGCAAATCTCTTAGAGTAATATAAGAATATAGATGTCACTGGCAAACTTTTGTTTTACTCACAAAACTGAACAACTTTTGTTAGAAACATTTCTTCGAAGTATGAAAAAAAAATTTGGGCCTCCCATACTAAGTGACACACTTTTTCAGTATTTTTGTATGAGAGGCCAAATATTTTTTTTATACTTATTTCGTAGAAAAGTTTCTAACTAAAGTTGTTCTTTTTTGTGTATAGACTGACCCCTTAAGAGATTTGTATTTAATTAAATGTGATCCTAAATAGATAAGGTATTCATCGAAAATACTGCTGTGTATCTAACCAAAAAAGTAGGTGCGGTACTGTCGCCAACAAATCTACCTACACATTTAAGGGTTCAACCTATACTGGTTTTTGTAAGTATGTATATGAAAACCAGTATTAGTTGGACCCCAAGATGGGTAGGTGGATTTGCTGGTGATAGTATATTGTTGACCCTGTGATGCCGGATCAATATGGCATTACCTAAATATTTCTACCAGTGGGTGTTGGTACTTTGAAAAGTTTATTTATTTATACCTAACAATTATATTTTATAAAACGTAAAATAATTTTTGACTTCCCATAGTAAACGCAATTAGTTGATCGCGATTTTGTTTTACAAGTCGAATATTTATTATCGTTTCCTGATAATTATTTCTATGGCAAGTTGTTCAATTTCGTGGTCTGAATGCACCCTATCAGTATTCGGAGACCTGTCCCTTACACCCCGTATTATTAATTAGCGTAAACGATCATAATAAAAATACAGAAACCAAAAGCAGTAATGTCAAAAGTTTTTTTCGTCTCAAATCGGCCATTTGTACCTACCTAATTTAAGAAATAGTTATATACGAGGAAATTTTACTAGTGACCGATGGCAAAAACTTAGAACTAACTGGTGATAAGGAACAACTTTCCCCGAGGAACATAGGTCGAAAAACGAAAAAAAAGATTGACCTCCCATACTAACTCAATGCAGTTGATCGGAAATTTTGTATGGGAAGTCCAAATTTTTTTTTCATATTTCGATCTATGTTCCTTCGGGAAAGTTGTTCCTTATCACCAGCCGATTCTGAGTTTTTGCTATCGGTCACTAGTAAAATTTCACCCCATATGTTCAATGTCATATGCGCTGCTGAAACAAATCTAACGAATGTATTTACTTATGCAACACATACATACATAATAACTCCCGAAAAGCATACTCTTCTTCAGAGGGGTTTTCTTGGAACTTCTTTTGGGGGGTTTTCCTGTCCAGGAGGTCCGACTAACTATACGCATGTAACACCTTTTTAAAATCTTGACCGAATTTAGTTTCACTTACTGGTCGTTAAGGCATAAAGTTACATGCCGTGTGGTTAGCCTGGCCAGCCCCGAGGCAGTGCCTTTATTTTTATTTTATTTTTTTATCCCGCCCGAGCCGCGTTTATAGTAGGAATAAAAATTGTTATAAAAAAGAGAAAATTGTGCCTCACAAATTTCTCTTTTTTACAATGACTAATCCATTTCTGCGTATTGTAATGAATGACTATCAATAAGTGATATTTTTATGTCCTATTTTGAATAAAATTTTTTGACTTTTGACTTTTGACTTTGAGAGGAAGAACAATCCTCACCAACCGTTATTATCGATATCGACAAATCTGTTATCGAGGGCGAGAGTACATCACGTTTAAATTTTTCTTATTTTGGCATATTTGTTACAGTGCATGTCAGGCCACATGACAAGCTACGTCAGTCATAGTTAAGATATTGTTCTTTAAAGGACTTGGAACATTTTTGTATGAGAACTATGCTGTTCCTCTAACTAAATAAAAAAAATATAGATCAGAAGAATTGAATTGTATGAACATAGAACATAGTCATTCAAGTGTTTATTTTTTACTTTCGCGACATTTGTCTAGCATGCGGGATAGGTATTCTTAAATCTCTAATGGGCGTCGGTGACCACCATCGCAAGGTTGTCTCTACTCTTCGCCAGTCGTGCCTTTATTCTTAAATCCAATTATGTTATTATTCAGACTAAATTGTCTTTTTTTACAGTAAACCTACAAGGAAAACATAAAATTTCGTTTTATGTTAGCTAATAATCCGTTACCATCGTGCGTGTCAACTTTAAGCTGCTATTCCGAATAGACCAGCCGACAGCCCATACTGCAAGGGCCGCAGCTATCGGCAGTTGCAGCACATGCTGCGGCAGTTGCAGCAGATGCAATTCCGAAGGCACCGGCCAACAGCCGACAGCCGACGGCACATGCCGTGACTGCCGATGGTTGCATGTACACTTAGGTAGATATAATAGGTACCCACAGGTAGTATGTACCTACGTACATACAGAAATCACGCCTTAAACCCTTGCGGGGTAAGCAGAGCTTTAACGGCCGTAAAAATGCGGTCGTTATTGCCACCTTTATCAATATTGAGGGCCAATTGAGTTATTGTCGTGTATCACTATAGTGACAGGTTGTCAGCCTGTCGCCAAAAATTGCAACACACATGTTACTTTCGAGTCACTGCTTACGACACTCACAGGAAAATATGGAGTGATGCTATTCTAAGCCGGCATCATACGGTAGAGTAGCAGGTAGGCACATAGGTACTTACAGATAACTCACGCACGAACTGTAAGTATGTACTTAGTTGGTACAATTCAGTGTACCGCAACTCGAAACTAGGTAGGTCTAACCTACCTAAGGTAAGGTACCTTTGAAATTACCGCTGTCGGGTTTAGTTTTTTAATAATTTTGATAGTTATTTACTTCTTAGTTATTTCTGAACCACACATTTTACGTTTTATAGCAAAATAGCAAAAATAGATACGTGCGTATCGCATGGCCGCTGCAGCAATACTGATCTGCAGTCACGGCAGTTGCGGCATACGCTGCAATACACTTTAATCCACCACATTTGTTTTTATTTGACTTTATGTCGTTCCATGTCGTGAAGTCATTCCTTTTATTTTCATCAGTCAGCTACCAGTACTAGTTATAGACATCCAACAGACGATGTATCTGCATCATAGACCTGAAGACGGTGTTTTGTCTTTTAATATTTCATTATTTTCTATTTAAATCTACTCACATGGAGGTTTATCATGCATATCATCTTTCAAGCATTTTGCCTGCGGTTTCACTTGCGGTTTTTAGCTGCTTAATCTAATCACAAAGTGTGAAACAAATTGCATTAAAAATTATTGATTGACCTACGGTAAAACTATTTACCCGTTTAGTTATTTTTTATATTGTAAGACATTGTTTTAGCTGGGAAGGATGCGCAAGTGGATAAGTTTGCCTTTTAAGCAAAGTGGGTCTCCCTTAATTAAGTCTTCAATGGACCATTAGCTTTTCCAGGCATTTTCTATTCGGTGATCTTTTCTTGCTGGTTTTGTTTTACGCTTAACGCGCTTGGCGTAAAGCGTAAAATAGAACTAACTAACAGTTTGTGGTTTTGGATAGAGACTATGTATCTAACTGTTCTAGTTCTTTTTACGCTTAACGCGCTTGGTTATGAGTTTATAACCTACTTTTTAAGCTACCACGTAGATGCCAGTTTCTGGAACAATTGCTCTTAAGTCTGTGTAAAAGTGGATTTCCTTGATTGCACCACGTTTTATGGAGAAATCTTGCTCAACAGACTGTAATTTTAAACAACTTCAAAAATAGTTACATAATGTTTTATCTATTCCTTGTTGGGAAAGATCATTCACGGCGGAAGGCTTTAGCATAATCAACAAGTGCTTAAATACAGCTGTTTGTAGTATTCTGAGTCGTAATATGAATAAGTAGTAACAAAATTTGATTTTTCTAGGAATTATGCTACATCTTAGAGAAATGTCAGTATAGGAATAAATGAACTCCTTACTATGTTCTCTTAATTGACATACATCACAAACCTGTTGGTTAATATTTTACCATTTGTTAGCTTTGGGGCACATTTTGACCATCATCCTTTCCAACCATGAAAAGCAAGATATTTCGGCTGTTATTTAAGCTGTCAGCAAAAAAATGCTATTTGTGATGCCAAAAATTGACTTTGTTAAGCAGAAATTGCTATTCTTTAAGCAACTCTTGGACAGTAAATATTTCTGAAGAACAATATACTTTATCAGACATGTGAACATAGGTAATAAGAAAACTCCAATGAGCGTGTCATACGTATAAAAACTTTGTTATGCGATTACACAGCACGTAAATATTTAAAAAACAATTAAATAGCAACTCAATAATCAATCAAATATGTCGAGGTTGAGCCTCAAAAAAATACACAATGGTAGTGTCTTTAATTGCTCACGACAGTCTTCCTCTTCCGTTCAAATAAAACGAAAGCCAAAGTACTTGCCAAGCACAATATTATCCGTGTCAGAGACCATGTCAATCATGTCGATGGGCCTGCTCAACTATTACAGTGCAGCAAAAAAGAGTAGACAAAAAATGAGGGCGCCACTGTGTAAGAAATTTCAAAATTATATGGCAGCATTGACAATTTTTTAGTTCCACTTTATTTAATTTCTACTCTTTTTTGCTGGACTGTAAATATGTCAGAAGTCAGGCCTCTGTCATATACTTAATCATGTCAGAGGCCTACTTTACCATATTAGAGGCCTAGTCAATGTTGAGATAAGTTTGACAGAGGTCTCCTGGTATCAGGGTTCGTCAAGTCGTTTGTCTACCTAATGTACCTTAGGTAGGATAGAAGAAATGAAAGATTACCCGCAAGACACTAAGTTGCTTGTAAAAACTTGCTTCTCAAATTATTATTTTGCTGCCCCCATAATCACTTAATATAATTTGCCGTGTGATGCCGGCTTAGAATAACATCACCCCAATTCAACCCTTGGGTGTCGTAAAACCCGACTAAGGGATATTCATCCAGGGAATGGGCAGCAGTGTTCTCTGTAATCTGCATCATCTTACACTGCGCTCGCCAATCCGCCTGCCAAGCGTGGTGAGTATGGCAATACCCCTCGATAGGGGGAGGCCCATGTCCAGCAGTGGACTGTTGTGGCTGTTATAGTTATAGTTAGTATACTATTTGCAGCCCTCATGTTATTTTTCGGACTAAGTTATTACATCGTTGCCCAAATAGTTTATAAAGTCGCTTTTTTTCGCCAACCGAAATTTATGGCATACCAATAATTATTTCTCTTTTTGAGAGACCCAATCTCTTTGGTGACTGAGAATTGTGTCACGCCGTGGATTGTCTCGGCACGGCGGCGTGGTCCGGCACGGCGCCGTGCCGTGGCACGACACGACGTCGTGTCGTGCCACGGCGTGCACCGTGACGTTCCACGGCGCCGGCGCCGTGCCGGAGGTATGTGGACACGCCGTAACGCGATGCAAATATTAGTGAGCAACATCGAAAAACTGACTCCAACTTCTCAGAACTCTAAAGTAAAAACAAACATTAATCTTGAGACCAAACTTGTGGCCTTTAGAATAAAAGCAGTTAATTTATATCAAATGAAATTTTACTAGTGACCGATAGTGACGAAAACGCAGGACGGGCTCGTGATAAGGAACAACTTTCATCAAGGAAGATAGTTCGAAATATGAAAAAAAAATCGGGCCACCTATACAAAACTGCCGATCAGTTGATTTATTGAGCATGACCATAGTAAGGGAGGTCAAAAATTATTTATCTTATTTTGGCCTATGCTCCTTAGAAAGGTTGTTCCTTATCAGCAGCCTTGCTTCCCTATGACAGCCGATGTCTTCTTCTTCTGCGTCGTTTCCTCAAGGCTGAGGGTCGTGACCACCAAAAGCAGCTCCAGAGATGGTTTGTCTCCAGGCCACTCTATCCTGCGCCCGGTGCATCGCCTGTTGTGTGTTGCAGCCGATTGCTTCCAGTATGGAATCTGTCCAGCGGGTAGGCGCTCTGCCTCGGCTCCTTCTCCCTTCCATGTGGCCAACCAGTATAAGCTTCTCTAAGTTATCGGGCTCCCGTCTAGCCAAATGGCCAAGAAAAGTAAGCGAGCGTCGGAGGCATGTAGTAGAGAGGCGTTCCTTGATCTTGAGCTCTTCAAGAATTGATGCGTTGGTGCGGCGAGCAGTCCATGAGATGCCTAACATTTTACGCCAGCACCACATTTCGAACGCATCAATTTTAGCTGTAAGTTTAGCTTTTAGTGTCCAGGTCTCGGCAGCATACAGGAATATTGAGAATATGAGGGTTCGCATGAGTCTCACTTTAGTGTTGCGGAAGATGTTTCGGTTTTTCCAAATCTTCTCAAGCCGTTTCACTGCGGCCTTGGCCATCTGAGCACGTCGAACGACTTCATTTTCGCAGTTGCCGTCACTGCGTATCATTGACCCTAAGTACACGAACTGTTCGACCGAGTCCAGATCACGCAGTTCAAACGTCCTGCTTACGTTGTTGCCTCTATCAACAAACATCAGTTTTGTTTTACTGAAATTTACTTTCAGGCCATAGTCAGCGCTCACAGTCTCTAGTCGCTGTAACAATTCCGCAAGTTCCTTTTCGTTGGCACCTATAATCGTGGTATACAGCCGATGTGGCGCAGTCGTTAATATGACTGCATGTCCAAAAAAACATGATGGTATGATGGCGGTCGTTACAAAACCATGTCAGAGGCCTGCTACTTGCAATAGGCGGTTGAAAAACTCTAACACCAGGGTTCATCGGGTCGTTGAACGCCTCGGTGTCCCACACGAAGAGAGAGAGACAGAGATCAGCAGCTATCGGTCACTATTAGGTAAAATTTCACCGTATATAGTGTGATTATAAAATAAAACAATGTCCGTTCGTCATAATCATTAGTAAAGCACTCGTATAATAAACCGCAACAGACGACCGTACTAGAACACAACCAGAAAACGGGCTGCCCCGCTTTGAATTGAATACCAACTTTAGTTCTAAGTGGCATTCTCAAGTCATGTTTTTAAAAGCACCAAAAACTGCAGTTCGAGACTTCTTTTTAGGTTCCTGTCGCGATATCGGGCAGTATGTGTTTCTTTACTAACCATTATTGTGTTCGAAAGATGTTGGTTGGTTTATTTTTGCTTTTTATGTGTGTTCGTTATGTAAGTCTAGTTGCGATACTGCTTTAAAAAAGTTTAAGGCCGGGAACACACGAAGTGCATGTGTTTGCGATATTTACCTAAGTAGTTTATGCACTCCCATAGATTAACCGCGCATCATCAATGGCATACCATGAGCATCAATTGAAGCTGTCAGTGGTTACTTGTTGCTCTCAGTCGCATCCAAATTAAGAAACTAATCTAAAAGAATACAATCTGAGAAGGAAATCACACGTAAAAAGGTGCAAATTCGCATTTTACAAAAGCTTGTGTTACGCAGCGCTAAAATAGCGTTGCAACTGATGTGAAGTGTGATCCTCGACAAAAACTCAGTGACCGAACTATATTTTTCATCTTGTACTTGAACTTCCTAAGCTACTAGATATATCAAAGAAGACGGAATTTTATCGCTTCTTTCAAATTCCCTTCCTATTCAATAAAATTCAATGCAAGTCTGGGAATTCTATTAACAACTTTTAAGTACTCTTATTAGGTATAAATAAATAACTACTCAGTCACAAATTGTTCAAGAAAAAGTAACTTTCAATTTTATAAATATCGAAAGAAGAAAGTTTAAAAGACGCACGTGTAAAAGTTTTGTTTTCAATGTTTTATTTTTTAGCCCCGTCAATAACGACATAAAAATAAATAAACATTGCAAACGCGCATGTAACTACGATTTTTAATATGTTGTAAGGTCCCTTGAGAGTAGTTAATACCCAAGTTTGCAACACTGAAAACCTTGTGCTGCCTCCACGGTGCTCAATAAACTGCGAAAGTTTGGCCCATATTTCAGTTTTTTATAAAAATCTACCATAACGAAGATTTTTTCAAGTACGTTTCATAGAACTTTATTAAAGATAACTAAATTTGCTACAATTTCAGCGATACCTGAGCACACTTTGTCTTTTGGTTGCAAAGATACAGCAAGTCAAAGATGGGCAATTCTTCCGCAGTGCTAAGAAAGCTGCGAAATTACAGAATTTCCGATGTAATAGCTCTTGTTTTATTATTATTTTCAAAAAATCATATTATGTTGTCCGACTTGCACTTAGCCAGTTTTGAGGGTTCCGTACCCAATAGGGTAAAAAACGGGACCCTTTTACTAAGACTTCCCAGTCTGTTCGTCCATCCGTCTGTCACCAGGCTGTATCTCATGAATTGTGATAGCTACAGAGTTGAAATTTTCGCAGATGATGCATATCAAAATCTGTTCAGTAGTTTTTTCGCGTGTATCTCATGAACCGTGATAGCTAGAGAGTTGAAATTTTCACAGGTGATGTATTTCTGTTGCCGCTATTACAAAAAATACTAAAAACCAGAATACAATAAATAGTAAGGGGGGCTCCCATACAAGAAACGTGTTTTTTGTTGGTTTTTGTAAATAATGTTTCGGAGGCTGTTTCTCATGAACCGTGACAGTTAGATCTTTTAAATTTTCACAGATGATGTATGTTTATTGCCGCTATAACAAGAAATACAAAAAAACTGGCCAAGTGCGAGTAGTACTCGCGCACAAAGGATTCCGTACCATCATTTATAAAAATTACAGAAATATCATATCTGTTGCCCGACTCGCACTTGACTAGTTTTTGGTATTTGTTGTAATAGTGGTAATAGACATACATCATCTGTGAAAATTTCAGCCATCGAACTATCACGGTTCACGAGAAACAGCCTTCGAAACATTATCCACAAAACGAGCAAAAAAAAATCACGTTTCTTGTATGGGAGCCCCCCTTAATATTTATTGTATTCTGGTTTTTAGTATTTGTTGTTATAGCAGCAATAGACATACCTACATCACCTGTAAAAATTTCAACTCTCTAGCTATCACGGTTCATAAGATACACGCGCAAAAACTTCTGAACAAATTTTGATTTGAAGTTGACATTGGCAGCACAGGGTTTTCAGTGTTGCAAACTTGGGTGTTAACTACTCTCAAGGGACCTAACAATATATAACAAAATCGTAGTTACATGCTCGTTTGCAATGTTTGATGTCGATATTGACCGGGCTATTTATTAAAACACGAACTAGAATAATAATTTCATTTATCGGGTCGTCAGTTGACTCGGTGTCCTACAGCTACAAAAAGAATGTTTAGTTTATTTTTAATTACAGGCTTACTTATTCATATTTCGAACTGATGTGTTTTTGTTAGTACGCACTGCCACAAAATAGAGCGTTTATAGAAGGTTCACTCAACCTTATTTAGGATTTTTGCGATTATCACCTGTTGCTACTTATTTCAAAGTGTAAGAATATCAAAACAGTAAAATATGATACAAGAACGTCATAACTTGAGTCTAAATATGGCGTTCGTGCAACCATCTCTTAATAACCTTGAGTTCCCCTGAGATTCCAGTAAGCGTCAAAATCGTCGCTAGTACTAAGTGAGCCATCTGTAGATAAAAACGCCCCGCGTGCAGTTTGTCTGATTTGTGGCACTGCCCTCATTCGCTGTATTTCTTGTGAATTTTTAGGCCTATTTTTTATTACGGTTTAATACATTTTTACTATTGAAAATACAATAAAATTACACACAGATACTTAAACCTACTAGAGCTCCTTGAGTTCGAGGCATGAGGTAAATGAGTCTATAATGGGCTCTGCACAATGGGGTATATCTCTATATCTGGTCGTAGTATTAAAATGAATTGTGATAAAGCCTGATTCACTTCAGTCTTCGCCAGGGGTCGTGAACATTTTATTATAACTTATGTTATTGTAAATAATTTGGAGTTTTTAGATTTTTGTGCTAGAGTTTTTATCCATTTATTCTTATTGATCCTCTTCGTATAGAATATTGTTTGGTTGATTTCTATAGATGAATGGGAAACGTCCTACCTACAAAGCACTAGATTGTCCAAAGATCCGCTTTGTGTACAAAAATACTGATTAGATATAGGTACAATTGTATACAGACAGAAAAATCTTGTCATAAAATAGGAATAAATAATTTACAATATTATGTATTATACTTACAAACATAACCTATCAACATTTGTATTCGCTCATGTCTCATTGAATACCCAGATAAATTTTCTCAGCGTTTGAATAATTTTATTCACGAGCAAGCCAATAATTTCCCACCTCTGACTTAAGAAAATCCATCTGAAAGGCATACGTCTTATGAATAGGGCGCTTTATAGAGTCGAGATTGTATTGTTACCGTGAATGGCAGTCGTTAAGGCGCCATTGTAAACTTATATTATGCGGTTTTATTCCAGAATTCAATTTACTTTTTAAGTTTTTCTTATTGGAGGTTCTCACATGCGCCAAATGATTGTCCGATCCTTTGCCGCATTCGGTTTATTACGAAAGAATTTACGAAATCATACCTTTTTCACTTTAAACTTTTTCATTCCATTTTAACATATTAAACGAAACGTTATGCAATATACCTAACCCATAAGCCTTTAGGTTCCTATCAAGCATTCCTACCTGCTCTCTACATACCAATTCGCACTTAAACATAGAGATTAATGTGCACATAGAACTAGAAAAAAAATATAAATCTAATCTTAAAGTAACTGTTATCAAATAACAGCAATGAAATACACACTAAAGATTCTTTTTTCTGGCTGGATGGTTTTCTGAGTGTCACCATAATGGGCATTATTGTATTTGACACCCATAAAGCAAATCCTGTGACAGCCATTTAATAACGATGCTATATATGTTCCAGTTCTTTTGATATTACCATCGATATAAAATACCGCAACATCTTATGACATATGTAAAAACAACCTTCAAAATAAATAGGACTGTAGCTATCTATCTTATAAAATTAAAATTATATTTTTGTAACGACTACAAAATAATTAATCATGTTATTGCTATGACATAAGGTCCATTTTTCATTGTTGACATGTCTTGTAGTATGGGCTTTACGGCTGTCAAATATGGCCTATTTGAACGGCTTAAGAAATTTGTTTTCCATTTTTGAAAAGTGATCATTTTTTATCCTACAATTTCAGTAGGTTTTAATTTTCTACTTTTTATCTATTACTTATTCCTGTTAAACATTTTATGTTCTTGCAGCCCTATGAAACCCAAAGAATTTTTATACGGCAGTTATATGAAGCTAAGGGCATTCTCACTCGACGAATTCACATTTTGGTCATACTGTAGGGGTGATAAAAACTTAGGACGTCACCATAACCCTTAACCTGTTTTGTTGCCCATATAAATAGGTAGGTACTTACATCTCCCGACGTCAACCGTAGCTATTCTACATTTTATTAGATCAGGAGACAAAATAGATAGATGAACAATCTATTGCGTACAATATACACATTGAAAAATACATAACAATGCTGAAAACTTCAACTAAACGCATGCAGGTTGCCTTTTCGCTTTTCTCTACCTTAGTATGAGGAGATAATTACTTAAAAGAATACTATAGTCCTCAGAGAATGTTCAAACTTTTTCTTTGCGTCTAAACAGCAATAACTAATCTCGAACGCAAAAATTGTCCTGAAATCAAATCGAACATGTTTTCACCACAATATAACATGATATTACAATTGCAATTTTTGACAACCAGCAAGCAAATTAAAACATAAATAATGCCATTGTTTGTGCAGCGTTTATTTACATGTGTATGGCATACCATACAAATCCTTTCGCCTCTAAAACCGTACTGGCTAAATACGCTAAATATAACAAAATTTTGCAGTGCATTGTTTAACCACCTTTTACCACTGTTGGGATTAGGTAAATAAAGAACAGCAATGCTTATTTGTTTTCACATGTCATTTTTAGTTTATTTTATAACGAAAGCCACCGAAACCACAATACAGAAATTTTTAAATCAAAACATGCACAAAAATAACCAACAACGAAAACTGACTGCAAAATTTGTAGGTTTTTTATTTCTACGATTCGATTTTTAGGGGTCTGTAGCAACAAAAACCGGTTCAAAATTATCAAAGCTGTCTAAAGTTACTCAGTTTGATGAAGCAAACTAAAAAACGGCATAGGTACTTACCAAGAAGCGTATGTACTTACTAATAGTACCACTAGACGAGTAGTAACTATAGAAAGGTAAATAAATTTAGTTAGTAGGCATAATTTTACGATCGATAATATCTCTAGCTATCAAGGAAAGACCACATCTGTTGCGCATATAGGGTAGAAATTTTTATTAAACAACGCTGTATGCCAGCCAATACTGCCATTAAAGGAAATTGCTTTAAATATTTGTACCTAACAGGTATGTTTATTTTATCTTAATAGGTTTATCTTAAGCTCATTATGAGCATAATATCACAAAATAACAATTATGTTAAGTAGACAATTAAAATTTATGAATAAAGGCAGCAGTGGTGGCATATTATGCCGGTTCCCATTAGATTCCCTATTGGAAATTTACAAATCCATACTTTCATATCAACCTACTTTTATTTAGTACATTTTTTGCTTCTTTCAAATGTAACACTTCGCCACTGATAAGCAGATATGCCGTGTTTTGAAACTAGGGCGGATTTAGATCCAGACACTGGCTGTTATTTTTTTTAAAGTCTCAAACCATTTGACATAAACCGTACTCGTATGAAAATAAAGTGCAAACTCACATTTTCCTAACGAAAAAATAACGCACAAACGGACGTTTTGTGTGTTTCTCGGCATATGTCTGAATTTGCCCTTAGAAAGGAACCATTCAAAAATATTTTTCATTCTCTCACTCACTTTTCTCACGTTTTTTCGCAGTATATCCCCCAGTGAACATACATCGTCGTTTACGCAGAACTCCAAGCCCCAAAGCCTTGATACTATCGAGAATTATATCACTCTGGGGTCCATCTTTTTTACTGTTATAGAGTTTTTCAATTAGCTAGCACATATTTTTTTCGTTCCTATGCTGAGTTTTTGTTTGTGTAGCTGAAATTTCAGAAAAATGTACGCGCAGAATAGGCACGCGTGTGTAGCAGATAGATAAGTGCATATACCTACCTGTAAAACTAAATTTTTCTCTTTTACATTTGGAGCCCATTTTTTGCTTTGATCAAGTGACGCACAATTTTCACTTGCTTAAATTATTTACGTCACTGATCTGTAAAGCAATTTTATTAATTTCATTCAATTAATGGCGTCAGAAAATTTAATGAAAATTTCACGTAGGCCCAATGTTAACGTTGACGGCTAGGGTGTAGGTGTAAATAAATATAAGAATGGTTTATTGACAATGAAAAAGAAATATTTGTTTATACGGCTCATATTTGTTTATACTATAATAGTCTATGCCGTGTGCTATCGGCTAAGAATGCTGCCACCCCTGGTCCACTCAGAGTGTTTCGCAAAAGGCGTCGAAAAGGCGTCGTAGAGTTTTTGACCTCTACCTGAATATCTGTCGACTACGGTTAACCTCATGGTGGCGGTGATACCACCTACAAATTGCATTCTTAAATAGGGTTGACGTCAGGCAGACGGCCGGTTATAAAACTTTGCCAAAAAAATTCACTATTATTTCTGAAAATAAATCTTTAAATGAAATTTTACGACAGATGTTTTGGAAAGCATTAGTTTCAAAAAGAAAATTCGAGTAATGGATCTTTTCGAAACAAGGGAACATTATTTTGAGACAGAATGTGGTCAGAGTGCAAACTTTTATGGGGGTGTAACCCGGGCTTATAAAGCCGCCCGTTAAATCAGCGGACTTACTTCAAATTAAGCAGAAATAAAGTTGACGAGGCCTATACTCAGCAGTCGTGGGCTAACAATGGTTAATAGACTTTTAGGCAGTTGACTTTGCTTACTAATAGCACAAAATAGAGAGTTTACAGAAGGATCAGTCGCCTCTATTTAGGATTTTCGTGATTGTCACTTGTGACATAGCCTTGTTTGCTACTGTCAAACAAAAGTATAAGATTATCAAAACAGCAAAATCTGATACAAGAACGTCATATGATTCTGCGACCATATTTGATTTCAAGAAATGTGACGTTCGTGGTAACCATCTGGTTACGGTAACGTCAGCAAGCGCCAAAAAAACCATCTCGCTAGTACTGAGTGATCCATCTATAAAGGCGCCAAGTGCGCCTTCTCCCTAATTTGTAACGATACCAATTTAATTTTAGGAATACGTAATGACTTTTTTACCGAAACTTCAAGAACACAAATTTATTTACCGAACTTTATACGAGTTCACAAAGTCGGTATTTTAGACGGGGAACAATGAAAGTTTTCTCATACTCGTGTAACAAGCCAAAAACAACACATCTGATATTTTACACAGCAGTCTCATAAGTTAAAGTAATTTTCTATATCATACACACTTTAGTAAACACCTCGGAATTACAAAGAAATAAGTAGGTCTTCCCTGAACAACTGTCCCCAAAGAAGAGGAGAAGAAGAGGTCCAAATTATATTTCTCATGTTTCGCCGTATGTTCCTTACTTACCACTTGTTCAGTACCTCCTGTAACCTGCCACGGCAGTAACAAAAATACGTTGTGAATATAAGTAAGTAATCACTTTCAGTACTAAATAAATTACGTTCATGTCCTGGCGCGATTAATCGGGCTTTAAAACATTTTCTCTCATATAGGTCGTAAATTCGATCGCAAGTATGTAATCTACTTTCCTGTATTAAATTGCTTCGCCATTTATTGCCCCTCGGCTATTACTGGTATTACCAGCGATCAACTAGCTGTAAAAAAGTTACAAAAAAGCTAATGACTAGGAGTAAAAAACAAGTTTTCGCTCGGAAACACCCAACCGCATTTGACGCCTTCGACGCCATTTTTCGCTCAATTTACCTTTACGCCCTTTGCCCTGAGGCAACAGAAAATATTAGCTCCCCTACACCTTATCGCCGATGTCGTGCGCATACACCGTGTAGATCTCGTTACTTCTAAATTTGAATATCGGCCAATCAACGCGCGGCTGGGACAGCCCTCGACGATTCAATTACTAACGGAACTTTTTTATTTTATTTTTCACTGCCGTACCTACCAGCGTGGGTAAACATGTTACACTACGTACGTTATTTTAACTTTTAGAGAGAGGAAATACCTAACAAATATGCTGTCATATTTTTTGTATATTGCAAGTTGAATTAAACCAAATAATTTGTGAGTTACATTAGGTACCAGTTTAATTTATACGCTGCATTTCCAAATAGATAGCCGTATGTTTTTTTAAATAAAATGTACCATCTAAAGTCAACCACCATCACCCACCTATTCTTTCATCAACCTATTTATGTAAAAAATTATAAATTCTAAAAGTAGGTATGCACCTACGTTTCATGTGAATATTGGTCAGTTAAAATATTCAAATAATATTTACGCTGAATACACAACCCAATATCGTTTGGTAAACACTGCATCAGTTTTAATAGAAAGCTCCAATCAACAAATTGATACAGGCACATTTGCAATTAAAATATCCCATTTTTTTACCTCAATCATTTATTCATTTGACATACCATTTTGACATGTAGGTACATTTTGCGGTATTTTAGGCGCAAGCTCCACAGAAAAGACGTGCAACATGACGTGTGGGATGGCGACTGTCATTTACAAGTGTTCGTCAGCGGTTATCGATGCGACGAGTGTCCGTCCACGTTAGTAGCTTCGTCTCTTCTGTTTCATACATTTTATACAAAAACGGTTTCAAGCGTTGCGATGTCGCACGTCTCATGTCTCCGTACCATGTCTTAAGTCTCACCTACGGAGCTTGCGCCTTTTTGATGTGCATTTTATTTTAGGTACTAGTTTACAGAGATCAGATCAGCCGCGGAGCAAAATTGTTGTACGTATTGAATCAGGTTTGTTAGACGATAAAACAGAAAAATAGTCCCGTTATATTATTGTAGGTACAGATTTTTTTTAAATGCATTAGATATAGGTAGGGCCTTTTTTTACAGCAAAGGGGTCCTTATAGTAGTATTATGATGCCGACGCCACTACCAACTGAAATACCGCGGTTCTATCCTAGCCTGCGAAAAGCATGCATATCTTGGCCACTAACTAATCAAGAAAGATTACTTCTCATAAAGAGTTCGTATTGGTAGTAGAGTAGGTAAAGGTTGGTACACACAGCCTCGTTATTTTCCAATTCTTGTAAAAGCCAATCAAACGGAACGGCCCACCAGCGAATGTCAATAAAGCTTATAACGCGAGATACGGATCGCGGGGGAGACGCGAAATGTGTTTTTTATTAGGGTTCCATGGGAAAAGCGCAAATATTCCGTATGAAAGGTTAACTTCGCCACATAATACAACGAATGGTTTGAGAAAATTACACGGTGTTTTTTTTTTTTTTTCATGTAGCTTCATTCATCATCTACTTTCCGAACTGTAGCAAGTTAATATTTTTGTAATTTCAAATGAAATCTCGTGATTCGCTTACCTTAAACTTTCGTCCTACGTTGAATTTTGATGTTTGGTACAAGATCAACGTGGGATATTTTTGGAAAACTTGCAAAATTTTCCAAAAATTGTTTACCACACAGAGAAGTGTTTTAAAATTTGGTATTCAACGTGGGAGATGCCCAGCATGGAACGCTCCATTGCTCTCTTTCCATTAGTTTTAATTATGTAAACTAACTACCAATTGAAACACTTCACCCAGGTTAATGGCCAGACGTAAAGAAACCCTATCAACATCCAATCAGTGCAGAAACGCTAGAACCCTAGTAATCCAATTACAAACAAATAAATAAGTGATGTGCTCATTCAGACTAATGAAATACGTGTGAAGTCTTGTGTACACGATCACATGAATATTTAATTTGGCCTCTAATGCACTTGCAAATAAACCTCTACAATACACTTAAGTACTGCTTTATTTGGAGTCTTGCTTTTGGGATGCCTTAACAATAACATTTTGTAATAGTAGCTACATAAGACATTTGATTAAGTTTACTGCATAAAAACTCGCATCGAAAATATCTATTAAAACTTTTCAGATGACTCTACTTACAAATACCGTAAGCATTAATTTGTATGATAAGGATAAGTGTGATGACACTCATAAGTTATTTTTATATTCATAATTCAGGTTAAAATTATTGAATATGAATATAAAATTACCTCAAAGATTATAGTTAAAATCAAATAAAAAAGTTTTCAAAAAAATTAAGTTTAAATCTTAATTAGGAAAAGAGACGCCGGCCGCTTCGGATGAACCGTTGTATATTTCTGTATCAATTTTTTAAAAAAATTAGCCTATAAATATAGTTCATCGAACGGAACCCTTTATTTCAAAAAGCTTATACACTTACCAGGTTTTATACAGCCTTTCGTTTCGTCAGACTATTTTGTTTCTATATCGAAATATCGCCTGGGGCAAACGTATCGAGGCCATATTTGCACAAAGAAAATTTAAAATCGTGCAGATTTTTATTAGTTGGCTCCAGATTTTATACTCGTAGCGGAAAATAGGGAGCTTACAGAAGGTCCATTTGACCCTATTTAGGATTTACGCAATTGTCACTTGTTACACAGCCAGGGTTGCGACTGTCAAAAATATCAAACAGCAAAATCTGATTCAAGAACATCATATGATTCTGAGACAATTTTAATCCAAGAAATATAACGTTACCTTGAGAACCCCTGAGATTCCAGTTATTTTTAGTTAATGAGTTTAACAGCGTCAAAATCGTTGCTAGTACTGAGTGAGCCATCTGTAAAGGTGCCCGCGCGCCGTTTCCATAATTTGTGCTCGTAGCAAGAGTTGTTTGTGCAGAGAACTTTAAACAGATGTGTGTTTATATTGACTAGTGGTTAATACATGTTTGATTTTTTCAACGTTTTTCGTAATTTACCATAATGTTATGTACGTATGTTAATATTTAGGAAGATGAAGTTTGAGTACTTCCAATTTCGTATTTTTCCCGGGGCGCTAATCGCACGACGCACGACATTGTGTAAGTCAAGCGTATAGCCACAGAATATATAATAGTACTAGGGTGTATAGCCCGCGTACTTCTGTCATAATATGAAATCCCTCATTTCTGATAAGGACTGCGTACTGCATAGGTAATCATTATAAAGATATTGTACAAGCGATGCACACTATACTAGAAAAAAGTTGCGCATTCATTCATACATATTGTTTGATTCCGAAGCTGATCTTAGCGCAGTGGAAGCAAATTAAAGTTATCTTAAAATCTAAAACTAAATGGTCGATCAGCCTCGGAACAACATTTGACTACGATTCGTAGTGCTCTTTACTATAGCTAAATAAAATAAATTTAATGAGAGAATTTTGTTCCGGAAAATTTCCGGCCGAGAAATTCTTGTGTCCAAAATCTACTTAAACAGGGCCCAGCAACGAATTGCTTACCGAGCGAACGATGACGCCGTTTCTTTGTGAGTTTAAGTATGACAGGAATCAGGTATTCAGGATATTGTGAGGAGCACAGGAATAGGGAATAACCTAAACTCACGGCACTGGAACATCCGCTCGTTCTCGAACTCCTTTCCTCCAATCTGCACTATAGTTCACAGTTCGACATCACATAATGTTTTTTAACACAAAATAACTAAAAGATTTCTCTCCGAATGAGAAATCGGCCCCGTTGGCCTCAATCATTTATAATTAAAATACGTAGCTATCGGCAGCCACGACGCGAGCCAACGAAAAGTGAGGTTATATTTTGCCGGCGGTCGCGTGACTCTCAATCAAAGCGCCGGAACCAAAATCACTTGGTTCACTTCCCCACCGAACAGGGAAGACCACACGAGAAAACCGAAAGCACTAAATTACACCATTTATAATTAAAATTCGCATCAACGATACGGGCGACGGCAGAGGACGTGACAATGACAGAGCAGTGTTGCCAGCACCGCGCGCCCATTTTATACGAAAACTAAACATTCACCCGCCCCGGACCGACCCATCGGTCCGCTCTATGCATGGCAGGCGTGATAATGTAGCTACTGCTCGCTTAAGAACTGAATCCCCCACCTGAACTTCTGCAACTCGAGGAGTGCCATCACTACCCGGAAACAGGTTGAGAATGCGCCCCCGGCGCCAACGCAGTGGCGGTAGGTTGGCATCCTTAACCAGAACGAGATCCCCAATGCAGGGGGGTTCAGTCCTGTCCGTCCACTTAAGGCGTTGCTGCAGAATGTGCAAGTACTCAAGCGACCAACGCTTCCAAAAGTTTTGAGTCATTTGCTGCAACAACTGATAACGCGACAAACGATTGCTATTCACCTCCGTATAGGGATATTCCGGCAAGGCGTTAAGTGGGCGGCCAATTAAGAAATGCCCTGGCGTCAGGGCCTCTAAATCATTTGGGTCTGAGCTGAGCGGACACAAAGGACGCGAATTGAGTACAGCCTCAATTTTACAAAACACGGTCGCCAGCTCCTCGAAAGTCAAAATTGTTAACCCTACAACGCGCAACAAATGCGTCTTAGCGGACTTTACAACCGCTTCAAAAATACCACCCCAGTGAGGGCACGCTGGTGGATCGAACACCCAGGCAATGCCCTGACGGGAGAGGCCCGTGCTGATGGCTTCTTCGTTCTCCCGTAAGAACGTTACAATTTCTTTCATACACCGATCAGCACCCTTAAAGTTGGTACCACAATCCGACCTGATCAGCGCTGGTCGCCCTCGTCGCGACGTAAATCTCTCCAGCGCTGCCAAAAGGCCTCCGTAGAAAGGTCGGCCACGAGCTCCAAGTGGACGGCCTTGGTGGCTAGGCACACGAACACGCACAAGTACGCCTTGATAGACTTTGCGTTCCGTAGGCGTGATGCCTTTACCATGAAAGGGCCTGCAAAATCCGTTCCCACACCTGCAAACGTCCAGGCCTCCGTCACCCGGTCCGGTGGGAGATCTCCCATCTGTGGCTGCATTGTGGCTGCCTTCAAGCGGTAACAAGGCCAGCACCTAAACACAACGCTACGTACCGTTCGGCGTCCCGATAAGCGCCCAAACTCGCGCGGTAGAATGGCCACTAGCGCATGACAGCCCGCGTGCGAGTTTTTCTCATGACGATCCCTGACTAAGAGCTCACCTAAGGGTCCCCATTTGGGAAGTAACAGTGGATGCCGAGCCGAAAAGGGCAGGCTAGCGTTCCGAAGTCTGCCTCCAACCCTGAGCATACCTTGCTCATCCAGGAATGGGTTGAGGCGCACAATTCCTCCCTTCAGCTTTCCACGTCCATCCCTGAGCAGCCTGACCTCCTCTTCAAAAT
Organism: Phthorimaea operculella; assembly: GCA_024500475.1. Taxonomy (NCBI): domain Eukaryota; kingdom Metazoa; phylum Arthropoda; class Insecta; order Lepidoptera; family Gelechiidae; genus Phthorimaea; species Phthorimaea operculella. Next base: position 2,466,083 of record JANFCV010000002.1, on the reverse strand, counting down.
GTTCCGCCTGGACGACTCTAACCAATGAGCATAGAGCCGCATTCCGCTCCGCAGGCGAGAGGACAGGTGTAAAGTTCCGTTCTGCTTGAGGCTTCCTGCAGTTGTTCACGAACCGCTTGATCCAACCTGTCACCCCAAGAAGTTTGTCGAGGGAGCTATACCGTTCCAGCAAGAAAGCTGGGTTAGGCTTCGGTACGAGTTGCCCCACGTTCACTCGCAAACCTCGATCAGGTGGCCCGAGCGGCGCCCTGCACTCGTTGAATGGCCATTCCTGCGGCGACTCAGTCAGCCATTGAGGTCCCCACCACAGTGGGTGACTCACCAAATCAGGTGCCCTGCACTCGTTGAATGGCCATTCCTGCGGCGACTCAGTCAGCCATTGAGGTCCCCACCACAGTGGGTGACTCACCAAATCAGGTGCCCTGCACCCGCGCGAAGCGCAGTCCGCTGGGTTCCATTCTCCCGGTACGTGCCTCCACACTAACGGAGTTTCCGACCCCGTAATCTGTGACACCCGATTTGCCACGAAAACCTCAAGTGTATGTACCGACGTCTGCAACCAGCACAGAACTATCCGACTGTCAGTCCACGCGTACACCGTTTCATCCAAGTTGATGGTACCACGCAGATTGCAGGTTCATGATTTAGCAAGCGCGCTAGAAGAGCTGCCCCTGCCAATTCCAATTTGGGGATGGTCCATCTAGTTCTGACTGGTGCCACCTTACTTTTGGCCATAACCAGACGCACGTGCACAGTTCCCGTTGAACTTGCTGTCCGAAGGTATACAGCTGCCGCGTACCCTCGCTCCGAGGCGTCACAAAACCCATGTAGGGTAGCCTTACATCCCACCGATGGGACTAACTTGCGGGGTATCGCGATGTGCACAATCCCTGGTAAGGTGGTCACAAACTTGAGCCAATCCTTCAACAACTCTCCGGAGAGTTGGTCGTCCCATCCTAAGTTGGCTAGCCACAACCTTTGTAAAAGCACTTCGCCATGAACGTAACCGGGGCGATCCATCCGCTAGGATCGAACGTTCTAGCGATTGTCGACAGTACCGACCGCTTAGTCCAAGTTTTCTCCAAAAGGTCGGGCTCGATCTTGTACGTGAATACGTCATGCGTTGGCCTATATTGCACCCCGAGGATGCCCAACGTGTTTGGATTGTCCGGGTTCTCAAAGAGGTGCGGGTCCTGATGGAACTCGCCTGGCAAACCGGCCAGGAGCTCTGGGCAACTGGACAACCATTTCCGCAACTCGTAACCTCCTGAACCCATGATCGCGATCAACTCGTCTCGTAGAATTAGCGCCTGCTCCACGCTATCAGCACCCGTGCAGATATCGTCTACGTAGACGTCGCGATCCAGTACTGCTGCGGCTCGAGGATATCTTACCCTTTCCTGTGCGGCCAACTCTCGCAGCGTACGTACTGCCAAATACGGACTTGGCTTAAGTCCATACGTCACCGTGTTAAGTTCGTATGTGACCATCGGCTCATCTGGGCTCTCACGCCACAAAATCAGCTGATACCGACGGTCATCCGGATGTATCATGGTTTGGCGAAACATCATTGTGACGTCTGCGACGAACGCTACCTGGTGTAACCGAAAGTCTGTGAGAATGTCCACAATGTCCCGGTTCAATTTAGGACCCGCGTGCAAACATTGGTTCACAGACACACCATTCGAGGTAGGAGCAGAACCGTCAAACACCACCCGTATTTTCGCCTCAGGTGACTTCAAGACAGCCAGGTGTGGAATGTAATAATGCTCGACACACCTCCAATCCAGGCTGGACACCGACATGTGGCCCAATTGAATATATTCCCGCATGAATTCTATATACTTCTGCCGAAGTGCTGGGTCTCGCCTCATCTTCCGCTCCATTCCGAGTAGTCTCCGTTCCGCGAGCTGTCGCGAACTACCTAAAGCGGGGCGGTTTGGGAGAAAAGGTAGCCTGGTCACGAATCTGCCTGACGGGCATCTCGCAGTGTTGTATTGATAGAACAACTCGCACTCGTCATCCTCTGGCTTCCGTCTGTCCGCCGTGGGCGGCTCTTCAGACTCCCAAAACCTCTGCAGCACCTCTGACAGCACACTACCATAGAGGACCGGATCCCTTCTGGTAGGTCCTGAGGTCTCCAAACTGGGCCGAAAACAACATACCCCTGTGGTATCTACGGCCACCAAACCAGTTTCCTGGAGTACCTTCTTCCTACCACCATAATCTCCGAGGACGTCTGACCCGAGAAGTACGTCCACCGTACCAGGAGTATCAAAATCAGGATCAGCTAACTCCAACCCTGTGGTTAACCCTCGTACCGTTGGTGGTAACCTAACCTGAGGAGTTTCCCAACCACTTCATCCAGCACCACGGCTGCGACTTGATAGCTGACCCCTGTACATGTGCTACCTAATGCGAACTCAAAGTTCGTCTGACCCCGAATGTCAGGCACATTTAGGCCCCCGATGCCTACAGCTTCATCCTCACTTGGCCGTACATTTAGGCCTAGCCTACTCACCAGCTTACTCGATACAATACATCCCTGAGCCCCTGTATCCAGTAGGGCTCTTACTTGAATGGTCCGGCCACCGTATCCCCATACCCAAATCTTAGCCGTTGGCAAAAGTACCGTGATTGGACGGGAGCCGAAGCTGATGAGTAGGCGGCGATTACCTAGCGGGAATCTAAACGCGGTGAGGCCGCGTCCCGCGGGGTATCCCCTCACTACCCAAACCTGTGTATGGGTCCCACTCCTGCTGGTAGGAGGTCTGCCCATAAAGGCCATGGCTGGAGTTCTATAGTACCCCGACGGCAAACGTCCGTACCGAGGTTGCGCCTGTAGCCGCGGGTACTCAGGCATAGGCGGAGGCATGCGTGGGTCTTGAGACCCAACCAGGTGGCTCAAGCCCGCAGAATACTGCATGTACCCTGGTGGCTGCCTAGTGCTCCCTGACACCCGCCCGTTTGATCCCGTACCTGGGATGGGTGTCCTGGCCATGTTCCCGTGTCGTTCCTCCCAATCCGGCACCTGCTGCCGTGGTGGAGATCGTCCCCACGTCCGTTGGTAAGTGGGCTCCGACTGTTGACGTCCCCTGCCTGTCCCTGTGACTGATGCGGAGGTGGGCTCCTCCTTGGAGGGTGGGGAGCGTTGCTCCCTCCTTGGTGGGCAGGCTCCTTCGCTGATCCGATCCTGCGCTGCCCCGGGCGCCTCCGGAGCTATTCATGCAGAGCAGGGGTTGGTGTGCACCCTGGCTGTACCTACTGTTGGTGCTTTATGGGCACTCTCGCACCTGTTGCGGCCCCAGGCACCGAAAACACCAACGCCTCTGCTGTGCCACACCCCGTCTCCTCTGAACCCGCTGCGCAGCAAACTCCTGACACGCTGCCACCCCGTGGCCTGTCTCCCTGCAGTAGGCACACCCTGATTCCAATGCGGTGTTGTACCGCCTGGGTTGCCTACTGTTGCCTCCTCGCGCCGTTGCACCCGGCCGTTCCGGGTGGCGAGGGGCAGAGGTCTCCTTGCGAGGGGCTTCACCAGCCTGGACGTCCACTCGCCTGCTTTCGGCCTCGAGAAACGACTTCAGATCCTCGTAGGTCGGGAGGTGGTCCGAGGACTTGCCCCCATGTAGCTGCTCGAATCGAGCGACCATTTCGCTCGGCAGGCGGCGAAGCACTGTGTGGACCAAGATATAACCGTAGCCCGCCACTGGCAAACCCTGTCGCTCTAGTGCGCTGACCGCGACACTGACTGGGTGGAAGATTTTCTCGCGGAGGTCCGTACCTCGCGTTATGGTTGGTATTGACAGCCACTGGTCTAACAGCCTGTCTACAATCAGGCGCTTGTTTCGATACCGGTCGGTAAGGATCTTCCACGCCACCTCATAATTGCTATCCGAGACAGCCAAATGCGTCAGCAATTCATGAGGCTCTCCATGTAGCCTGGACATCAGCTGAGCCATCTTGTACGCCGGCGTTATGTCCGTCCGTGTGTGGACCACACTGCTATACAGGTCCTCAAACGCCGGCCAGTCGGCGTAATCGCCTGCAAAGACTGGAACCGTAACAGGCGGAAGAGGCACCTGTAATCCTTGTCCCACTTTACCACGGAATGGCTTTTCCTTTCCGTCACGTCGCCTAGATATGTCCGCAGCTGCCTGCGCAATGTCCTGTGCCAGCTCAAGCACTGGCTTACATCGCCCTCAACCAGCTCCTTATCTTCAGGGTTAGGAGCTTCCTCAAGGAGCATGAGGCACTCTGTGAGGTGTTCCGACACAACCCGAACCCGTTCATCTGCCTGTAGTGCACTTTTCAAGAGCGCGTCCTCCCGGTCCTCGCGGCCGATCATTGCCGCTGTGGTAGTAAACCACCTTAATTCTGTCTTTATAGCAGCCTTATACCTGGCGATCGAGGGAGCCATGGTACCAACTTTTACACACTCGACTTAATAAAACGAAAACCAATAAACAAATACCACAAAATAAATGTTAGTTGACTGGCCTAGACCTTACCGATAAGATACCGTTCACTAGGCAAACAATACAGTCACAAAAACCGAAACAATATTTTCCAAAATTAATAAAATATGTGGGTAATATAAAAACACGCTTAATACTAAATTACGGCTAACTATGTTGCAATAAAGCAACCACGCTCTGCTACCAAAAATGTTTGATTCCGAAGCTGATCTTAGCGCAGTGGAAGCAAATTAAAGTTATCTTAAAATCTAAAACTAAATGGTCGATCAGCCTCGAACAACATTTGACTACGATTCGTAGTGCTCTTTACTATAGCTAAATAAAATAAATTTAATGAGAGAATTTTGTTCCGGAAAATTTCCGGCCGAGAAATTCTTGTGTCCAAAATCTACTTAAACAGGGCCCAGCAACGAATTGCTTACCGAGCGAACGATGACGCCGTTTCTTTGTGAGTTTAAGTATGACAGGAATCAGGTATTCAGGATATTGTGAGGAGCACAGGAATAGGAATAACCTAAACTCACGGCACTGGAACATCCGCTCGTTCTCGAACTCCTTTCCTCCAATCTGCACTATAGTTCACAGTTCGACATCACATAATGTTTTTTAACACAAAATAACTAAAAGATTTCTCTCCGAATGAGAATTCGGCCCCGTTGGCCTCCAATCATTTATAATTAAAATACGTAGCTATCGGCAGCCACGACGCGAGCCAACGAAAAGTGAGGTTATATTTTGCCGGCGGTCGCGTGACTCTCAATCAAAGCGCCGGAACCAAAATCACTTGGTTCACTTCCCCACCGAACAGGGAAGACCACACGAGAAAACCGAAAGCACTAAATTACACCATTTATAATTAAAATTCGCATCAACGATACGGGCGACGGCAGAGGACGTGACAATGACAGAGCAGTGTTGCCAGCACCGCGCGCCCATTTTATACGAAAACTAAACACATATACATACACCTACACCTATAAATCATATTATAAACGGCTGCAAAAGCGGCCACGTGCGTCTGACAAAAGATTCAGAGTCATTAAAAAGACTGTGCATCACCATAGCACAGGTTGTCAGCCTGTCGCCTAAAATATCAATACACATCAACTCTCAAATCTCATAGTCGCTTCATAGGACACCCACGGGAAAGATATGGATTGATGCGATTCTAAACCGACACCACACGTCAGAGGTTGGATAATTAAGAAAAAGCAATGCATAAAAAAAAATCCGCAACATTTTCCAAAGCCGAACGCAGAAGGCAGTTTAAATTCCCAGCTTAAAAGGTATTATAAGTCAAGTTACCATGGGATTAACTTGGTATATTTTACAGTTTTCACCTTTCTCGAGTCCAAGTTTCAGCCACATTTGAATTGTAAAGCAAGTTCGACCGCTGTTTAAATTTTGAAACTAGGGATGTGCAAAAGCTATGATAAAATCTATTTGATAATAATAGGTTTTTGCTCTTGACTTTAGACTGCATTAGCTCAGCTATTTGGGTTTTCATGGGTTTCGACTCTGTCTAAGTTGAAGATAGAACAAGTTTAACTTAAAGCTTAATATGGCACTTCTCGCTAAATGATATACAGTTGTTTAAAGTTTTACTCGTAATATTTCGGGGTCAATTAATTGGGTAGTATTTTCACTCGGTGCACTATATGCCACGAAATTGAGTAGGTAGATACCGTTTACAAAAACAATCAAATCTCATACCCAGAAGAGAAAACCCTTGAGCGAGTGTAAAGTTGCGTGGCTAGTATTTTTAGTAAGCCTAGGGAACGAAAACCTAGCAAAGTAAATAACTTAAATTGTCATAAAACACTCTGAAAACTGACGTCCCTAACACGTGAACCGATAAATAAGTATAGGTACAGCAACTTCTAAGTAAGTAGATAATAAGTAGGTATGTAAGTATGTCATTTTTATCTACTTCTTGTAGTTCTTGTATTAAGCCCTGTATTCTGTACCTACACTTTTTGTAGTGGATAGGTAAGGCGAATGCGGACTGCCACCCTTGAAGTTCGTTTGTGCAAAAAGGATAGCATGTTCTAACAACGCAAAAAACAGATTTCATCTTTGTCAGTTTTTAGGGTTTCGTAGCCTACTAGAAACCCTTATCATTTCGTCAAGTCTGTCTGTCTATCTGTCTGTCTGTATGCCGCGCCCTCATAACATCGTCAGTTTTGGAGCTATCGACATCAAATTTGGTGTGAAGATAGATCGTGTTGACTTAAACTTAGAAATGTTGAGAAAAAAATATTTTAATTGTTTTTTGGACCTCCTTTCCATACATTTTTCTCCTGTAATATTGAGTAGGGTATCGTTGAATAGGTCTTTTAAAAGGGGAAGTTTCTTTGAGTAGAATGTTTCTGTCTCGAGATATTTGCTTTTAAAAGGGGAGTTTTGAGCTATAATTTGTTCCAGCTGTAACGTATGCATGCTAAAAATTCGAAAAGAATATGAAATATAGTTCTTAATATGAAGTTGCCATGAAAACTATAACGAATACTGTACCACTTAAGATTAAGGAAATATTAAAGTTTTTCTATTTGCTGTTGGTAACAATACAGCTGCTAATAAACCAGCAACAAAATTCATTTCGTAACTCTGAAAAACCTGATATTTAATTAAATATTGACTACGAAACCCTATTTGTGAGCGTGTCTGACACGCTCTTGGCCGCTTATCGTCTTAGTGTAGTTAAATTTACTTACTTATTAGTAAGAGGAATTTGAAATTTGCTTGAATTTGGTGTTGCAGATGCGCTAAAAATGCGCAACATGTGTGAGAACCGCCTATCTAGCAGCAGCATATTGTGACTACGAAAGACATGTACGGTAAACGTACAAAACACAATAGATATGAATTTACCTATACACACTTACAATTTAGAAACAGAAATAACAGGAAATGAAACCGCTGAAAATTGTCTATCTACCTGAACAAACAAATTATTTGGATAGGTACCTATCGCGTATCTACTGGATAATTATTTTTTAAGTTAAATTCATTACTCCCAGACCTGGCATACAAAGCTTTCAATAATTGATTTTTGTAAAGAACCGATCGCAATTAATCACGCGAAGGACCCTTGCGACTGTAAACATAAAATGGTTCGCACACACGCCGTACGTTTGGCGGTATTTTGCTTGCTGGAAATACAGAGTTGCATGATATTTATTTTTGTTTGCACAATCAGTCATCACAATAAAACAATTTAAACGGGTTCTAGTTGTTCTATTCTGTTTCTTTTGTTTTTTAAATACCCTGCGTTTCAGACACTAATAAACACAACTTTAACCCGTTAACAATTCGACCGTTTTATTGTACCATGATTACTTTTTAGACAGTAGGTACGCAAAGTTTGCAGGGTTATTCTATTTTCTTACTTATTAATACGAACAACTTTTTGCTGCTTTATACATTTTGGTCGAATAGGTTGAATTGTATCGATTTTATGCATAAAAACAGCCGAAGTTTTTCACAGTCTGGCTGGTCAAAAATCGCAAAATCGTGGAGGACGTGTGCAATCCCTCTTATACGTTAAAATAATTACTACCGGGAGTCTAGTGGGAATATAGCAGTATTCCCGATTTAAAATGAACAATTAAAATGATGGAAAGCGCTTCTGTTGACCCAGTGGTGTATACCAACTTAAAATGTAGCTCGGTTTGTTTTAAATGGATTAAAAGATTAATTTCTTTTGATCTAGAATCTTAACTGGGAAAAATGAGCGTCAAAGAGCGAAAAATCACCAGCGCTTATACGCTAGAAGACATTTACTTACTATAAAAATGATGACAACCGATGTGGCGCAGTGGTAGTGCTACTGAATGCGACGCAAAAGTTCCGGGTTTGGTTCAACCCACAAAGATGATATTTATCGATCTTTTTGCGAATTTATTCACAGTCTGGTAGGTAGTCTGGTTAAAAAAAATGCAGGCAGTACTACCTGATTGTCCGAAAAGAAAGATTGCTCTTTGGGCACGTAAAACCATCGATCCTGGTATACTATCTATGACTAAGCACCAACCAGGCGTGCTGCTTGTAAAAACACCACAATAATCACCACTTCATATCGAAAACAGGCCAGCAAGGCATAAAAAGAAGTACACCAGATACCAGATAGGTAACATTCGCAGAATTTGAAATTACTTTGACAAACTGGCTCCCAAGAATTTCTCATCATCTGCAACAGTCAGGTAGTTCTGTGAATTGCAGCTGAAGCTTGACAACTGGTAATTTTTTACATATTTTCTAGAAGTCTCTATAGGTATTATACCTCTAGAAAGACTGCTAAACGCAGCTGTATTCATTATTGTTAATACAAACGAAACAAGTGGAAAAATTTCACGCCACTGGCTGGATTTCAACCCACGTCTTCTGACAAGCCGGATCAGACGTGCTAGCCGCTACACCACGGAGGCTTCTCTACCCGAGGTGGTGAAATTGTGAACCACTTGCTTCGTTCATATATTGATTGATGTAATACCGAAGAAGCGTCGTATCCAGTCCCAACGTTGTACCGCAGGTCCGAACATTACCACGTTAAAAGCCGTTGAAGCGAATAAAATCATTCATCTATGGAATATGGCTTCGGGTCCTGAGGAGGTTTTGACTTATCTAAAAACGCTTTGTCCTACTGGCAAATGTACGGTGGACGAACTGAAACCACGCGGAGACTACAAGTCATACAAAATTATAGTGCCAGAAGCTTACTACGATAAATGCCTCTCAATTGATATATGGCCTGTTAACGCTAGAGTAAAACCATGGACGTCCTTTCGAGGCCCCCGTAAAAACTTTCGCCAAGACTAATAAGACCTCTACACGCTCCCTCAATAGAACCAACCTCAATCACAAATACCTACATATTGTTTATCAAAACGTAAGGGGTCTTAAAACAAAGCTTAAGAACTGGAGATGTAGTTTAATGTCACTAGATGCAGATATAGTCGCAGCTACAGAAACTTTTCTGGATGATTCCATCTGTGATGCTGAAGTTGTACCTACAGGATGGAGCGTTATCCGGCGTGATCGACCTACATGGGGTGGCGGGGTACTACTAGCAGCGCGTCCCGGTATTACACTTCGACGGCACACTGAACTTGAAACAGATAGCGGTGAAGATCTATGGTGTTCGCTTACTTTCAACAATGTTAAAGTTTACGTAGCAGTTGTGTATGTACCACCAAGTTCACGTGACTCTACCTACATAGACCTATTTCACAAGATCGAATCAAAAATTACTAGTCTACATGGAACAGTTGCAATGTTAGGAGATTTAAATTTAAATAGTGCCTCACTGAACATCAACACTTATTACTGTTACTTTTTAAATTTCTGTGGCTTAAACGATAGAAATGTTTTTGATAATTCACGTGGAGGTAAATTAGACGTAGTTCTGGTAAACGAAAATATTCATTTAGTTACAGTTGAAAAAATAAACGGAAATGGACTTGTGCCCCATGCTGATGGTTACCACCCCCCGTTAGATGTTCTTATTAATATTAGTAATACACAACATACCGGACAGACTACTTATCTCGATCCCAGTAATGTTGATAGATTGAAAGATTGGAACTTTGTTAAAGCTGATTTTGATCTTCTTTACCAACGCCTTCGTGATTGCGATTGGTCTACTGTTCTTACCGCTGTTGATGTAGATAGCGCCGTCCAAGCCTTTTATGTTATTTTATATGATATCTTTGATTGCTGCATCCCAAAAAAAGCTAGACCAGCTAGAAAAACTAGATGTTATCCGACTTGGTACAATAGAGAAATAATAAATAACTTAAAGGAAAAAGCTGAGCAACACCGTCTATGGAAGTCGACTAGGGACAAAAAATACTATAACAGATTTAGTGAGCTAAGAACCCGAATCAAGTTTTGTTTGATCGAGGCATACGACGCACATATTAGAAATGTTGAACAAAACATCTTAATTAATCCACAAGCATTCTGGAGTCATGTTAATAGTTTAAAATCAAAAGGAGGTTTCGTACCAAATATTATATACAACGGCAATGAATATACAGGTCCACATGCTGCTAATGCTTTCGCTACATTCTTTTCCAGTGTGTTTTTACCTAGTGTGCCAAAGTTAGATTCTGATTTAGCTCTAAAAAATGACACCAACACTTCATCAGCAAGAGTCGATATATCCGAAATATCAGAGGAAGAAATAGAAGATGCATTTAAAAGACTAAAACCCAGATCCGCTATTGGCCCCGATAACATTCCCTCTTATATTTTAAAAGCATGTAGACACATCTTAATACAACCCATTCATTATATATTTAATTTAATTTTAACTACTTGCAAATATCCGACTTGCTGGAAAATATCACGAGTAAATCCAATACCTAAGACAAGAGAAACTCATAATGCAGAAAATTACCGCCCCATCGCTATTCTTTCAAGTTTATCCAAAGTATTAGAATCAATCATTCATAAAAAGATTTCGGCTCAAATAACTCCGTACCTATCCAACTCGCAGCATGGCTTCCGTAAACGGCGTTCAGTTAAAACAAATCTGTTAACAGTAGTAGACTTCATACCTCAGAGTCTAGACAAAAGATGTCAAGTAGATGTTATTTATTTTGATTTTCAGAAGGCATTCGACCGTGTGGACAATGACATTTTACTAGACAAACTTGCAACCTTTGGCTTTACTCCAAGGCTACTCCGGCTCTGTGCTGATTACCTCAGGGATCGTCAGCAGTTTGTGCGACATGGGTGCTATACTTCTCAACCCTATCACACTCGGTCTGGAGTGAGCCAGGGTTCAATTCTAGGTCCACTACTGTTTACCTTGATGGTCAACGATATCGAGAAGGTAATCAAGAACTCGAAATGCCTTCTTTACGCGGATGACCTGAAAATCATTCGTTGTGTGGTCGACAGTTTGGACTGCAGTAATTTGCAGGAAGACATTGACGCTGTATTTAGGTGGAGTGTTGAGAATAAACTTCTCTTTAACCCGGCTAAGTGCAGCGCAATGTCATTTACTCGTTCGCGTTTTGCAATAAGGAACACCTATCTACTTGGTGATGATCCGATCGCACGTGTGGAAACAATTAAAGACCTAGGTGTACTCTTCGACTCAACGCTTACTTTCAATGAGCACATCATATCACTTGCAAAGGATTGTTACAGGAGGTTGGGTTTTATTGTGCGAAACGCGAAAGATTTAAAAAACCTAAAGGTTGTAAGTGTCTTGTACACGTCACTGATTAGAAGTAAGATCGAGTCGGCTTCCATTGTGTGGAGTCCACACGAATCTTCTTATATACTATTGTTGGAGAGAGTGCAGAAGGCGTTTCTTCGTTTCTTATACAAAAAACAATATGGGTATTACCCTTTCCTCTACCCTTCTCAATTCATATATGGTATGGTTGGCTTTAATTCTCTCCAGGTTAGGCGTGACCTTGAGCAGTTAGTTTCAGCGTGCCAATTTTTACGCGGAGAATCTGACTGTTTCGAATTAACTGCCAGAGAATGTATGCTGTATGTTCCTGACAGATATCTCAGGGGTCGTAACCACCGGCTACTGGCTGACGAGGGAGCGCGAACGGTAGCACATAGCGTATCTCCACTCGTGAATGCCCGCACGCAGCTCAATAACTTGCTCTCCGTAATACCAGACTGCGACTTGTTTGCTGATCCTTGGCATAAACTTTGTTGTACCTTTTTACATTATTGTGAAATTAATAATTGTACTTAGTAATTTAGTTTAAGTTTGTCAGTGCCTTGGCTTATCGCTGTAATGCTGTCAAATTATGTTTCAATAAATAAATAAATATTTTTTATTACTTGACTACTTTCTGCAGCTGCATTCTTTCAACGAATTGTATGGATTTTTGAGACGTTTGCAGTCTTTTTGCAGTGAACACAGGCTGAACTAACAGCCATTGTCGGAGTATAAAACAAGCCGGGACCCTCGAGTGCCATATTCAAAATTAAACTTTAAACCTGAAAATGTTGACTGCATTATTTTAATGAAATTAGTCTGGTGTGCTTGGACGTACATTTTTAGCAAACGGGCCATGTTACCTAGAATAATTTCATGAGTAAGGTAAGAAACACACGCTATGTCCGTTTGTGCATTATTTATGCGCTGCGTAACACATGCGTTAGGACAATACGAATTTCGACTTTATTGTCATACTTACCGGGAGTAACGGAAAGGGTATACTAAGCCGATAGGAGGTCAGGGTACTCATGAAACTGAACAACTTTCCCCATGGAACATGGGTCGAAATAAGTATGAAAAAAAAATTTGGACCTCCCATAGTAAATCAATCAGCTGATCGCCGATTTTGTATGGAAGGCCCAAATTTTTTTTTCACATTTCGACTGATGTTCCATGGGGAAAGTTGTTCAGTTTCATGAGTACCTTGACCTCCTTTCGGCTTGTTATACCCTTTCTGTTACTCCCGGTATACGGTTTATGTCAAACGGTTCGACAGACGCATACGTCGATGCAGCATTGAGCAAAAATTTTCGCTAACGAATGTGTCTGTCAAACCGTTTGACGTAGACCGTATTTGTATGATCATAAGGTGGAATATCTAATTTTTCTGAGGCATGCACGTATGTTTCTCGCCTCAGTTATCCTTGTACTTTGTAGTATTTTTACACAAAGCAAATATTTTTTCGGAGTCATTTTTATGATAAAACGATTTGAAAGACTACCTTACCTACCTATATGAATTCTAGCGCAGAACTAGACGTCGTGGATGAAATAATAAAAAAAGCCGTACCTAGCAATGGATATTATATTTTAATAGATATAATAATAATTATTAATTTACGTTACGCGCTTATAAAACCAACATCTGCAAAATAATTTCAAACTCTACGTAACTATTACTTACAAACAAGCTCTCAGTCCATTTAATAACCCCAAAAACCAGTGCAAAACCAACAAATCTACCCCGGGAGCATAATTAGCATCCAACAAGCTCCCACAATTACTGAGGATGTACTGGGCTATCCTGAACAGTCGACTGGACTATTATTCTCTTTAATAGTCCAATGCATCCACCTGGAGGAAGTTATAACTAACTGTTTTTGAAGTTGGAACGCCTTCCATGAGGTTGTTTCGCTGTTAACTTCTCTTATCGCCGTGGTATCCAATCCTACAGATAATTATTTTGTTTTTTTTTTTATTATTGTCGGGTGGGTTAGTCTACCAGCGGGTTTACGTTATTGATTATTAAATAACATACCGCAATTTTGATTTTCTTTACACCGATATGTCAAATTTCTTTACTTGTTTTTATAAACTCTATACAATTTGACACCTTTTCGCACGCTAGATAAGTCTCTCAATGGTGCGTATCAAAAGGTGTATGTTGGATGTTCAAAACTTACGATTAATATTTATAAGGCTGTTGTATAAAATAGATGTTGAACAATTCAGGAAACATTGCTGCTCAGTTTCCGAAGGAAAGAACGTTGACAAAGTTCACAAAAAATTCCAACTCCCAACAAAAATATATAGTAAAGATTCCCGAATAAAACAAAGAAACACGAATCATCTTAATAGTAATCGCGACCGGATTTAAGTTTCTTTGTACTTTACTAATGCTCATCCCAGATTTGAGTGTCGGGGATTCAGAAGCGCTTCGGCTTAAGCGAAACTGGCGGCAGACGGTCCAGTTTAAACTTGTTAACTTTTATTACCCTACAAATATTGTAGTTAAGTTGTGTTGGTTAACGAAACACTTTGGTACCGTAAACATTGAAACACTAACTTGAGATTATCTTCAAATTTCTAAGTTAAGTTATTTCAATGTTAAAGTTTGGCAAACTAAAATCTTCTTACAAGTGTTAAAATATATTATTCCTAAATAAGGGCTCCAATCCATCAAACTGAACAAGTTGCCCCAAGAAATAATTTAAATTTTAACTTTCCGTCCAAACGTTTTGGAACGTATGTAAGGGCCAATTTATATTACACCAACTTTGATTTCATTGGCTGGTTTATCTCTTATATTATTGGAAGCATTTTTATAACTTCCTGTATTCCGTACATAATTAATAAGTTGACACGACAAAGAAGATGATACTGAAACATCTAAAAACTTGTTTGCTTATTTAAGTGACGCATACCTCACTTATTAAATGCGTTAAAGGTTCAAAACCGCATTAATATTAATCCGTCATCTAACCCAAACACCGATGGCGCCTAAACCTCGACCCTTGTAGGGTAACGATACCAATAGCCGACCACCAAGCCGTGTAATAGGAAAATTCATATCAGACTATCAACTAGTGATTTACATAATAGCCAATCACGACCCCTGACTTGCTGATGACATTCGTATTGAGTTATGGTTTGGTTAAGTTCGGTGGGTTGCGATGGGATCGGTTACCCTAGACTTGCAGTTTATTGCCTTATCTACTTTGTGATGCAAAAATGATTGCCTAGGTAATCTAAATCGTGGCTGATTTCATTGGACAAGGCAGGCATGTCTTTTGATAAAAAATTCTTACCCATGTAAGGGCTTATCCTTTTATCTAATTCTAAGCCTACGTATATAACAACCAAACTAATACAGGGCATAAAAACAATCTTAAATATGCAATTTAGTACGTACTGGTAAAAAAAATAATTTTTTTTTGTAGCGTTACATCTTGGAATCTTTATTTATTTATCGATACACAGTACCTACGACCTTACATATTTCGACCGGCACTGTATAAGGCCGTGTTTGAAAATCCAAATTTATTGAAAGGGGCTAGGTAATGGGTCAGAGAGGGTCAATCGAACCCAAACGGTGGGAAATTTTATAGTTTCTAGGTCAAGCGCGTGAACTCGATTTTGGAGCGTCATTCAGCATCAACACTACTGGCCATAGTTTTGCTTTTAAATATAAACAAATTTTAAGAAGCCCAGGGCAAACAAGCTTCTATAACTAAGCATGGGTGGAAAGCATCTAGTAAAGCAACGGCCAGGCTACACGATTGATTGTGCCAGATTTGGTATAGGTACATTGCCGGTCATCTTCATTTTATTGTTATGTCACCCATAAGATAACTAGCACTGTATTCCGAGTCGGGCATGATGAATCGTCTAGTTTGATCGATATTTTATGGCCCATGTCGAGCAGTGGACTGTTGTGGCTATTATGGAATGGTTATGGTTAGGATCAATTATCGAAAATTTTGTTGCCCACGTTGTTTACCAAAGTAAGGAAAAAGCTGAGTAAATAAAAGTCGAATCCATCCACGCATTTTTAAACCGGATAAAACCAGTGTAATCCAGAAGGAGGCTGTAAATCGCGGCTCGATGGATACTGATATAAATCAGGTGCATACGATCCCGATTCAGAGATATAAAATCGATTCCCGTAACCATTGGATCGGAAAGGATCCGATGTTTTTTTTTTGCTTCCGGTCCTTCCAAGATGTCTCTTTAGATATGTTTACTGCTTAGGTTTATTGTATCTATATCAGGTAGGTACTTTTTTTGTAAATTAATACCTATTTCATACATACATTTATCACGCCTATATTCCACACGGGGTAGTCAGAGCGTAAACGGCTGTATGAACGACCATACATATACACTACGTCTGACAAAAGTTTGAAAGTCATTCAGAAAACAAATTTTCAGTGTGTCGCCTAAAATTGCAATACACAGCAATATTGTCAAATTCATTAGTCGGTTTTTACGACACCCACTGAAAAAGACATGGGGTATGCTATTCTAAGCCACTACGGCAGTACACTACGGCACTACATGGCATAGAATTTTAGAGATCAAGCTTTCTACTTTCAGACAAGTTTAGATTGTACAGAATTCCAAACCTTAACCTAAGTTCAAATCATTAATATAGCACATTTCGCCCCACACAACAGTTTGATATGTTGACCTAGTTAACCTCTGACCTGCCTATAATTTTCATAATTATTTAATCGGCTATCACTTTGAATGGCATCAGGTTAATGAAGGGCCCTTGGGGAATCTCAGTGGATTAATTACTAATCTGTATTAGTAGGTGGCATTAGCAGGAGAATCACTAATAGAATGTGTGGTACTATGTGCAGGGTTAGCAGATTCGCCTGTTCATTTCAAGTGTCTATGAAATTGAGAGGTACATATATTATGCCACTGAAACTACAGCATGATGGTCAGACAGCCTTCTTCTCTAATTTCGAAGTTTCTACAGATTACTTAAGACTTGACGTCCTGAATGGCGCGACGTTGATTTCCACCGTAATTTAACGGTTTTAATTATGATTAATATTATGTAGGTATTCTTTTCGAATCCACACGCGTCTACAAGGATCCAGTCCTTTGAGGCATGCGTGGGGCCATGCGTGGGGCCAAAGCCGATATTTAATAATACGTGATGATGCGTCGAACAAATCGTATGGAATCTATCAAAACAAGTGAAGAATTTTGACACAGGTGGTAGAGAAAATTGAACTCGCGGGGGCGCTTGTTAAAGGGGCAGGGTTTATCGGGTCAATAATTTCCGATTCAGCTTGATTATCAGTATTGGTGAACTTTCTCCATAATATGCATCTACAACAGGCAAAAATGATTTTAACCTGTTGTATTTACAAAATAAAATAAAATAAAATATGCGTTTTGACCGGAATACTTACATAGGTTAGAATGCTTACATACCGGGAGTAACAAAAAGGGCATAACAAGCCAATAAGAGAACAGATACTAATGAAAAACAACATTTTCTATGTAAATAGGATCAATATACGAAAAAAAAATTAGAGCTCCCATAGTAAGGTAAATCAATCAGCTGATCATCGATTTTGTATTAAATATATTTTGACCCATGTGCCATGAGGAAAGTTGTTCAGTTTTATGAGTACGATAACCTCCTTTCGGCCTGTTATACCCTTTACTTACTCCGTGTAGATTTAACTGAGGATTTTTTGTCTTACAAGAATAACTGTATGTCTTTTATCGTTCTCTACAAACAAGCATCTAACTGGATAAAGTTACACAAGGCTCTATCTCCGCTTATATTTAGAGGAAAAGATAACGACCAACCTTTGAAGTCCTTGTTCTAGGGATGTGAAAATATAATCAATTATTAAAGTAATCGATATTTTTCAATTGTTTTATAACAAAAAAAACTATTTTTATCGATCGATTATGCAATTTACATTCATCGATTAATTCAAAATCGATTTTTCTAATTACCGATTGCAAAATAATTCGATTTGTTTGCGTCACGTATTTGCACTAACTAATTATTTCGAGTGTTGCGTAGCATCAATTCAAATACATAGCACCTTATTATTAAGGTCCCTTGTTATATTTTATTTCACTGGTATTATTTTTATGCTTTTTCGAAACTTATATGATAAATTATTATTGCGTAAAATCAAGTAAATTGTACGAAAAACTCGATTTAAGAATCAATGGTTTTTGAACCTTATTATGGTTTTAATCATATTTCCTGACTATAAATAATCAATTATTAAAAATCGTATCATTGTTACAAAAGTCACATCCCTGCCTTGTTACTAGTTCTATGAGGAAAACTTTGTGACATTGGATAGTTCTTTGTGCTGCAAGCTGAAGAAAAGATTTTTATTATAATGGTATAAAAATCAAAATCCTATTATTATGTAGAAAGACTTGGGTAGGGGTAGATTTGGTCTTTGAAGTTTATTTTTCCGATTACCTACGGGGTGTAATGAACGGATTTAAGAATTTCTATTTAGACTTAGGTAAATAAGTTTAATTTCGATATTATTTTTGACAGATTTGTTTTACAGTTTTAACATAATAGACGCTAACCCCACAGACGAGACGCTCGAAACCTTTTGCATATACGTACTAGGTATATACAAAAGGTATAGAATATGTAAAAACAGAAGAGACGCCGTCTACACACGCGAGACGCGCGTCGCATTGATGACGGCTGACGATAACTTGTCTGAGGCCTCTGCCTCGAATTTTGCGGGCAGCGGGGCGGCGGCGGCGGCGGCGCGGCAGCGGGGCGGGCAACGCTGACCCGTTCTCGAAACCAGCGGGCAGATCGCGCGGCAGTACAGCGGCGTAGTGTTGTGTGATTTAGTGTCGGCGGCGCGTAGTGTCGATTGTAGTTTTTATTTGTAAGGGAATATTTTGTAAATAATCGCATTAGTTATTAGTTAATTTGTGTAACGTAATAAATATTCTATTTGACATAATAAATCATTTTTATATTTAACTTCAATATTCAGTTCTTTTTTATTTCTTCCCGTAGGTAAATGGTTAATCATTCTTCTATTTTTATGGTTCACATCTTTGCTGTTCCATATGGGTGTCCTCTCCATTATTAGTGAAATGAGTTGCTCTTGCACGTCCGAGGACATTTTGACAATTCACAAGGAAAGTACCTAGGTACAACACTACTGTCGCGCAGCGCGGGCGGTCACCGCTTGACTGGAGCGCACCGCTCGTTGCCCGCCCCCGCGCCGCTGCCGCGCCGCTGTGTTCGAAAACCGGTCCATTTGAATACATGCAAAACATTCTGCCGCTGCCGCGCCGCCGCCGCTGCCGCTCCGCTGCCCGCAAAATTCGAGGCAGAGGCCTGACAGATTTCATATTATGTCTCGCGTCGCACGACTCATCTGTGAAGATAGCCCCTATGTGGCATTTAGCCAACAATAGTCCTTGATAACCATAATCAGTTTGTTTGTGCTACAAACTTGGCGATGAGGGTAATTGTAAAATCTTAAATTTTCCGTCAAACATGACATGACAAACATGATTTATAGTATTGCGTTCAGTGTAGTATTTCTAAAGATGATCGTCCTCATTCCGTGATACTTTCGCAAGTTCTCTAGGTACTTACGTAATTAATAACGTACCGACAATTTACTCAAAATTATTGGACTAGAGCCTGTAAGTATATTTTTGGTTTAATAACAGCAGCCACAAAATAAAACCATAACATTTGTATCGCATAGGTAGTTCTTCAACGGAGCATTCGAACATAGACGCAATTTACACTCTACACTACACTGTAGAGCCTTCGTTAAGAGCATTCCAAGAAAAAGTCAGCATTGTGCGTTACGTGACCTGTGAGGGAGCACCCACTTATGCTTAAGATATAAAGTTACAGGAGTTGTAGAACCTAATGCCCTTTAGCTACTTTCAATAGCGTATTTAATATTATCCACACGGAATTACTAGAAATCAGGGTGTCACGTACAGAGATTTTCGTGGAATTGCCCTGAATCTGCCCTAAGATAAAAAAGTGGGGTATAGGTATAGACGCACGGGCGCGCGTTTGTTTGAGCGTCTACTACTTGTTGGTTGCCCGCCGGTCCGCTGCCGCCACGCTCGAATTCGTGTACAGGCCCTAAAACATGAAGATCGCTTCATCTTCTTCGAGGGAGACACCAAGTTGTCCAACGACCCGATGAACCTTAATGCAGAGTTTTTCAACCGCCTACTGCTAGTAGCAGGCCTCTGACATGGTTGTGTAACGCCATCATAGACAGTAGACAGCAACCGGGACCGACAGCTTAACGTGCCCATCCGAAGCACGGAACCATCTTGCTTTTCGGTCAATCAGGTGGTTCAGCCTGCAATGTCCTAACCAGACTGGAAACACACAAAGTGATAAATATCAACTTTGTGAGTGACCCCACTGGGAATTGAACCCGGGCCCTTCTGCGTCACAGGCAGTCGTACTAACCACTGCGCCACATCGGCTGCCATGAAGATCGCTGTAAATAATGAATGTTCAAAACAGCATTAAGCGGAAATTAGCTTGCGCAGTTAATCCTCATGCGAGTGCCCGTACTAGTCGTGTATAGGGATGGAATATGAATGAAAACATCGATATATCGATATCGGTAAAATATATCGAGTTCAGTCTTTATCGACAACATTTGATATATTATCGATATCTTAAACACTTAAACAGGTTCTTTGAAACATGAATAATATTATCGTTTGAATAACAAATTTATAAAAAAATCGCGTCGTAGGTCAAAATTTTTGGGAAAATTTGCAAATTCAGCCTGCGGTGGATAATTTTAAGTTTTCCAAAAATATTATTCCGTAATGATAAATGCTCTAAACTCCAACGCACGCCCAGCCACCTTTTGTAGCTTTTGAACACAATGCTGTTAGATTGCTAGTAAAATAAAATGTTCCACAGTAAAATAATTACTAAATTAATGCAATAGAGAGTGATGATGATGATATCTCCGTTCGGTTTCTACCATGGCGACCACTTCTACTCCTAATCCAGTCGGCGCTGATGCGCCCGTAGGTGGCTATTGTAGCCGATTTTAGCAGTAAGCTCATATGCATGCACGTGAGTTTGCCATTGATATAGGTAATTGTAGTCAATGGCGACCGGAGAACGGGCCTCCAATTCATTTTGCGTTGAGCGTCGATGTCTGCTTTACGCTGCTTCTCAAAGTAATAAAGAGTGTATGTATTGTAACTTTACTTTTTGATGAGGATTTGATAAGTTCCAGTTCGATATTTGATTTCGATATATCATATCTTATAATTATTTATGTCATCATATCGATATCAAATATCGAATTGGACGACGATATATCGATATTTTATCGAATTTCGGTATATGTATAGTTGCATCCCGTGGTGTACATTCCCCCGGGGCGAACCAACTTAGACACGTCCCCGACTTATCTCTGATTGCTTGACGTATGCGAATTGTAAATTTCTGTAAATTCACCAAATTCACTGACAATGACAAATAAACTCGCGAAATTAAGTTTGCGCCGTCGCTGTCAGTTTGATTCGCCGAGTTTGTAACAGTTTGTAAACATGACGTGGAGATGTTGTGAACACATCAACCTGTCTATTTAAGGGGTCAATTTATGCTGGTTATTTTTAGTAGCGGGATGAAAGTTCAGTATAAGTTGATCGATTGAATGTGGCTGATGTGTTGCTGATACTCGTTTCATATTAAAACTTTTTTTGCTATGTTACTTCACCAGAACAGAAATATTCTTCAAAAGACAATGTCCACGAGTGTCAAAAGTTAGCTTCAATTCTGAACCATACTTAGAAGTCCTTCAACCCTATTAATGTACTTCGTGAAAGGCTTGTTTACAAGTTAGCTGGAAATTAGAAAGTGTGAATGCCTCTAGCTAGAACTATTAATGGTTAAATAAACTTACCTGAAGTGAAGTTTGACCATAATTATACGAGACGTTGCATCCGAAGAGATTTACATATTCACTTTGTAGTCCACTTCTCAATGTACCAGGCATCGATCACAATTTTAAGAGCTAAAAAGCTAAAATCAAAAAGAAATGAAACGATTTGTCACCCTACAGTACCCTTCCGCACCCACCCCGCCACTCCGCCCTGCGCCCGAGTCGGCCATGCGTCATTGTTTCAGAGAGCACCTATTTCGTGAAGATTACAGGGGTCATAGATAAAAGGTTACAGGGCAGGGTGGGTGTAAATCTCTTCGGATGCAACGTCTCGTATAATTATGGTCAAACTTCACTTCAGGTAAGTTTATTTAACCATTAATTATACTTCAACGTTGCATCCTCGAGATTTACATATTCACTTTGTAGATGTTTAGAGTAACTTCCGAAATAGGTGATATATTGATGGTAAATGAAAACACTCACTACTTGAAAATGATAATAAGCGTTTTAATTTATTAATGTGCATGCAAAATTTTAATAAGCTATAGTAAAGACTACTTACTACTAAATTTAATTGCCATAAACTGCTTCTGCAAAAGCGTTATCTTCATTTTCATCAACGATTGGTCTATTGTAAAACTTTGCGAATACTAATGAATTTCCTGACCAACCTGCAGTCTTTTTAATAAGATCTAAAGACAGGCCTCTACGACTTGCTGCTGAAGTAGAAGCATGACGTGTACTGTGTGCTGAAAATATTGTAACGTCAATGCCACTCTCGGCGAGGACTGATTTTATCCAACGGCTAATCGTTGAAGCACTAGCGTTGTGAATGGGATTTTTAGTAGTCAGTATTAATCTATCGGTATTAGTAGATTGTCTAAATTCACGAGTAATTTCTATATATGAAGTTAAAGCTTTTGCAGGGCAGATTTTTTCATTATGAGGAAAAAATGGTATTATGAGCCGAGGCATTTGTCTACCTGGCGCTGAAGTTTTTATGAGATCGTTTATGATTATTTCAATATGAGATGTCTCAACTCTTACGTTGCTCAGCCTGATCAGTGACAGCGTCTGCACACGTTGTCCTGTAGATAACGCGAGCAGAGCTACCAATTTTTTAGTTAAATTTGGTAAAGACAGACCCATGTTAGGATATAATTTACCTACATAATCTAATACCAAGTTTGGGTTCCAAGTAGTCTGATATTTTGGTAAACATGGCTTTGTTCGAAAGACGCCTTTTAAAAATCTAGAGATCTTACAATTTTCACTAATCCTTTTTCCTAGAATTAATCCAAGAGCTGAACGTAAAGTATTTAAAGTTGAGTAGCTAGCACCATTTTTACATTCGTAAGTAAGAAAATTTAGGACATTTTAATACATTATTCGAGTAAAAATCAATATTATTTTTTAAGCAATATATCCACCACTTTTTGTAAGCGCAATTATACTGACTTAAAGATGATTTTGCTAGTGATGAAATCATTATGTCTATGGTGTCATCAGATAACGATTGTCTTCTGAAGGCTTCCCTGATAACACTGATGACACCAGGGTAAGACGGTTCCAAAGTGGATGGCGCGTCCTGAAAGGGGAGATTAATAACTCGCTGTCAGGTTCTAAATATATCGGTTTTTGACACGATAATTTCAGGAAAAGTGGGAACCACGGTTGGCTAGGCCAGTAGGGCACGACTAATATGCCTAAGGCTTTATCATTTATAATTTTTCGCAAGCTCTTCAAAATAAGCGAGAATGGAGGAAAAGCATAAAAGTAATAATCACTCCAATTCAACGTAAAAGCATCAATATTGTAAGCCTCAGGGTCACGTTTCCATGAAACGTACCTTCGACACTTAGCATTGATTTTTGTAGCAAATAAATCAATATTTGGTCTGCCAAAAGCAATTGCGATGCGCTCAAATGCTTGCTGAGATAAACTCCACTCGGTGTCGATATTACTACGGCGAGATTCTTCGTCAGCGTCTACGTTTTCCTTTGATTTAATGTATGATGCGTAAATATGCAAATTTCTTCTTTCGCACCACTGCCAAATTTCGCGTGTTATATTATTTAAATGTAAATACTGTACACCGCCAAATCGATTTATATAAGATATCGCGGTTGTATTATCGACACGGAGTAGTATCTCTTTATTTTTTTAATGTTTGGCAAAGCACTTTAAGCCATAAAAAGCAGCCAATAATTCTAAGAAATTTATATGTTTATCTGCCTCATCGGCGTCCCAGAAACCACCGGTTCTCTCATTATCACAGCAACTACCCCAACCTGTCAAAGAAGCATCTGAGTAAATTTCTAGAGCATATTTTCCTTCCCGAATAGGACTATTTGAAGTCATAATGTTTCTGATCCACCAATCGAAATCTGGTTGCAAGTTTAAGTTTAAATTCATGTAAGTATCGTAATTATCATAAGATTTTTTCAATGCTAGGTATTTTTCACGTTCCATTGGTTTAGTGTAGACCCATCCGTATCTGACAGCTGGGCACGCCGAACATAAGAGCCCCAACAGTTTAGCAAAATCTCTAATTAAAATAGTATTTTGTTTTTTAATGTTTTCAACTTTATTCAAGATTTTTAAACGTTTTACGAATGGTAAATTTAGGGTCATATTTAATGAATTTAATTCAAAACCCAGGTAAGTTTGAATCTGATTTGGAACTAATTTGCTCTTAGAGTAGTTTATAATAAATCCTAAAGATTCTAGTAATTTTACAGTTTCTGTGACGCAGGTAAAGCACTCCCTTTTATCAATACCTATACATATTATGTCATCTAGATATTATATAGCTAGTAATAAACCTTTACTTCTAAGGTGTGAAACTACAGGTTTAAGGAGCTTAGTGAAAACTAACGGAGCTGATGAAAGTCCAAAAGGTAAACATTGAAATTCGTAAGTATTTCCTAAAAATTTAAATCTTAAGTATTTTTTACATCTGTTTTTAATAGGAACGAGAAAATAAGCATCCTTCAAATCAATTGTAGACATGAAGCAATTTTTAGTCATTAATTTAGTAACAGTTCGGATGTCCTCCATTTTAAAATGTTGAGGAGAAATGAATTTATTTAAACTTTTTAAATTTAATATAAACCGAAAGGTACCGTCTGGTTTTGGAGTTAAGAATATTTTTGACAAAAATTGATCTGCTACATTTCTACATTCTTCGACAGCGCCAAGTTCTTTTAATTTCATTATTTCTTTATTAATTTGGACTATTTCTGAAGTGCAAAAATTATCATTTTCGGGGATAACAGGTTGAGTTACAGGTTCACTGAATTGGATATCATATCCGTTTATAAAACTAAGTACCACCTTATCTTGAGTAATAGCCTGCCATTTATCTAAAAAGTAACGTAGCCTGCCGGCGTGAAGTGTTACCTCTATTGGCGCTTGCGAGTACTCGCGCTCGGCTTCATCGGCGCTCGCGGAGGGCGATCTGGAGGAGGTGGGGGACGTCGGCTCGGCTGTGACGCGTACCGGTTCTTCCCACCTTGTCTGTGTGCCCGCTGAGCTGGTGCTCGCGGGGGGTTCCGCCAGTTTCCCTGTTGGTAATGTTGTTTCCTTGATGACAGGGCTATTTGGTCCGTACGTTTTATCTGTAAACCTGATCTTTCTGCTGATTTGGACGCTTTCATTTTCTCACTTAAATTCACGCCGAATAGGTAGGTATCTCTTTTCACGTCGGAAATCATGTTTAGGAACTTTTTATCCAAGGATGAAGTAATTAATTTTCTTCTTCGTTTAGTATCCTCATAATGGAGATCGAGAAAAATTTGGCTGATTTCAGACAGTTTTTTCAATAACTCGATTTTATTGGTTTTGTCTTCAATAATATCTGATGCAATATTTGTAAGGCCTGAGATACCTAGCCCAAGTTGGTTTTGTGACTTTTCCAATAATTTATCGCGGTTTCTTGCCGCCTCGCTCAAGACTGGAATAATCTCTTGGTTTAATAGCGGAGCTTTTACTAGACGAAAATTATCAGGGATTAAAGATTTTTCTATGATCTCTTGTTTTTGCTCCTTTGTGAGACCGTCGACAAGAACACGCCCCCAACGTTTAGCTATTTCCTCAGGTATTTTCGGCCCGAAGACTTCTTCCTTACCTTTCGGGTTTCCCAGAGCTTCGAGGATATCATCTGGTAAAGGGGTTACCTCGTTGCTCGTGCTGGTGCCTGGATTAGTAGAAGGCACGTTGGTAGGCACACTAGGGGCCGAATTACATACTGCTTCAGTGGTATTGTCTCCGCCATCAGGGTTTAGTGCCGATGGTGTCTCCGGAGGCCTTTTGTCGTTTCCAGTAGTGGAAGCTATCACGGATTTTAATTTTGGGTTTTCTGAACCATCATCAGAGTCTGACAGTGGTATGATATCGAAATCGCTCATTGGTTCTTCTGACTGTTCGATTTCGCGTCGATTTTCATAGTAATATCGATCGTAATCCTCATATCGTTCTGGAATGTCAGATACAAAAAAAGGGCGTTATGCTTAAAGCAATAAATATATTATTTTAAAGTCACTGGACGTAATCACGTTACGTTACTGGACTATTGGTATCAGCCGTGTGCACGACACGGAGTGTAACCAGTAAGATAAACTGTAAAGAAAATCATGTTAATTTAAAGTCATTGAGTGTACGCACGTTACACCGCTAGACTTAGTTTGTAGGTAATAATCCTACATACACAGGTATCATCCGTGCGCACGTCACGGCGTATAACCTATACTTAACCTATTTTATTTCGTCAAACAACTCGTGACCTACTTATCTGTCACGTAAACGATTTGCTTCGCAGTAGCAGCGTAATAAATAGGTAAGCGGCTAAAATAATGAATGCAATCTGCGCAATGTTGGTAGTTATACCTATTCATGTGTAATGTAATAGTGAGATAAAATATTTGAATGGGTAAATTATTTTTACGTTAGCTAACGATAATATCATCGTATTGTAGGTAACACGTAAACGACTAAGTAGGTACTTGTTTACGTTTCGATAACCTCAAAAGTGCAAGTAGAAATTTTTAGGTTATTAGCTAAGAATATTAGCTATAGGTAAGCATAGCATAGCATATTGCAATCAGGTGATAAGAATTATGTTATTCTAACACTTACCGTCACTTGACTCGTCCGACTCCGATAAATAATCCAACAAACGTTCCTCGAGCCGTTTGAGTTTTTTGCGGAGATATGATTTTTTATCCTTGTGTTTTCTTTTACCCATTCTCACTCACTAACACTTTTTACTTTTTCAAAAAACTATTTGAGAAAAGATTCCGTAAGTTCTAAAGAAAAAATCACGGAAAAGATGTTACGATGCCCGCACAAAGAAAGCGAATGACGCATGGCCGACTCGGGCGCAGGGGCGGAGTGGCGGGGTGGGTGCGGGAAGGGGTACTGTAGGGTGACAAATCGTTTCATTTCTTTTTGATTTTAGCTTTTTAGCTCTTAAAATTGTGATCGATGCCTGGTACATTGAGAAGTGGACTACAAAGTGAATATGTAAATCTCGAGGATGCAACGTTGAAGTATAATTAATGTTTACTGGGAAACACAAATACACCGCACTGATACCTGTCAAATTCAGCCACGTGTTCCGCACTTTTTGATCTACTAACATCAGTACGTTAATAATCATATCACTCCATTTCGATAGAAATTTGCAAGGTGAAGAATTGACTCGACTACTAGCTGTAATAGTTACGTAGCAGTACTTGAATCTATCCTGGGATCAACCTGTTCTAGATTTTGCATTAAATTGGGTAAAAACCAGTTCAAATGGATCTCATAAAGATTACCCTTCCAATTCTCTCTTGAAGTGTTGCTGATTCTACCGATTCTACCTAAGAACAATGATTGTACAAAATTTCATATCGATCATAGTATTTCGTAGCTTGTTTGTAGCAGTCTATGAAGTTACGCCGTAGCGGAATGGATTGCCGTGGCTACGGATGACGAGCATCTGACAGACTTGTAGAAAAATCCTTGTAGGATCTTCATTACAACTAGCTCTACTACCAGATTGCAGTGATACTAAATATTACAAAATACGATAAAACGCCATGAATATTTCACACAGTTGGACAATTTTAAACTCGCACTTACATAGACAACGCACGGCGCGAACTCCCAAAGTATGGTAGGTAATAAAACAAGCTTGTCCCGAATATTGCCCCATTACGTCCAACGGCTTAATTTATGCCGCTGCTAAGTCATAAGGTAGGACACGGCAGGGGAAAGATGTAAAGTTTGGCTAAAAGAGCCTCTTCGCAATAAAATGTTAGTCTTTCAAAAGTAAATATTTTGACAATATGAGTTGATAGAGTGGTCAATGAATGATTCTAGTTGGAAAATCCTGAACAACCAATTTTATGACGGAACTTTGTTTGGGCTACTAGGGAGACAAACATATTAAAATACCTCACCTCTCCGAGGCTGGGCGCCGTGGGGGAAACACAAGAAGGTCAGGATTTCGGCTATCGGCATATATCTAGTTCCGTCGTAAAATGTTTGGTTGTTCGTTCAGTATATTCCAACTAGCAGGCCTTATAAGCACTCATTAACCACTTAATAAGTCTTGTTGACAGCGTGTCCACATTATATCCTTTTAGCAAGCCACACAGAAAAGACTTGCGTCATGACGCGTCGAATGGCATCTGTCAAACAAGTGATCTTCGTCCGGTCGGCTGGGACATTTTATATGGGAGTTCCAAAAATATTTTTCATACTAGCTGCCCGTCAGCGGTTTTACCCGCTGCAACCTATTATTCCGCGGGAAAAAAGCTTTATTCGCCAAGAGATGTCGCTGTTAGTTTTCGGCGAAAACGTTTAAAACGCGAATCGGCTCAGCCACGCCACCTTTTTCAGAAATATTGGAAAATGCGAGATCCCGTGGGAATGAGACATTTTTCCGTGGTAAAAAGTATCATATGTGTTATTCCAGATGCCCTTTTATATTTCTGCAAAGTTTCATGTCAACCTAATCAGCCGTTTTTGCGTGATGTCGTAACAAACACACACACAAACATCCGCCTTTATAATATTAGTAGGATTATGACTTATGTTCCTTGGAGAAAGTTGACTACTTAACTTGTTAAGATATTCGCAGTATTTTTTTAACACCTTATATTTTCTTGCTTATAAGAATTGTAAGCACTTCCAGTATTGTAACGTTCCCGCTTTAAACTTGCGAACGGCAGAGCAACTTGAAGATTTATTATCATACTACCTTCTGAAGTTTTATCTTAAACGCTAGCTGCGTCCTGTTGGGGAGATATAGGGAATTAATTCCATACACTTTATCAATATCGTGCTTATAATAATTTATTGCAAGTATGTTGTTTTAAGGGCGGGCGAATTTCCAGAGCCAATGGACATAGGAAATTGAAAACTGAATCTTGATTAAAATAAAGTCGATACTAATAATCGTCAATATTCTTTATTTGTTTTAAAGCATCAGTATAATATGCACGTCTCGGTCCTATAAATGAAATAGTGTGAGCACAAATTAGGAAGACGGTGCGTGGAGCATAATAGTAAATTCTGAAATAGGTATGTGCCTTCTTGTCCCACTTACAGTGATCCTGACGTGTGCGACAAGGAGGTGCTTATTTTAGGGTAACTATCAATTCATGCGCGATCGGTGTGAGCAGGGCTGCAAATCTAGCAAATTTTTTACCAAACACAAATCGGCCACAGAACACAGTTATGGTACTTTATAAAGAAAATATACGGTGCGGTATACAGAGGTTTCTTTTTATCTGGGATATGTTTGTACACGGTTTATCGAAATTGCACTGAATGGATAGATTGATTCGTAAACTTTATTGATAAGCACACAACCTGACGACCTGGCTTTGAAGCTTAGAACTCTACCCCTAGTGTTACGGTAAGTAACGGGTAAGGCTAAGTTCCCGCTAAGCGCCAACTAGTTGTCTTACCAACTTACTTAAGTAGCGCGAGTTACTTCGCTAAGTAGCGGAACTATGTTCCTTATTAATTCATTACATTACCTACCTAATATGTTATTGAACTTGACATAGAGAAAAAACTTGGGCGCTACGAGGCCGAACTGTGCAATAGTCAAAACTTGGTTGCAAATTAAAAGTGAAACGGCGCCCGCCATCTTTTTTTTCTGAAGTATTACCTACGCAGTATTGGACAGTTCAGGGGTTAAAGTACTTCTGGATAGGTATAAAAGGCAATTCAGTTAAAAAAATGTTTGCGTTTCATCAAACAATTTTCACGCAAGTGCCATCTATGAGTAGGTAAGTGTCGTCGGAATTGAATTTGATACTAATCTATCTATACTTTTTCAGAGAATAGAAGGTTGCTGTTTTTTATTAGGTTTGTTTAAGGTTATGCTTTGACTAATTGTTTTCCAAATCAATACATTGTATAATATGGTCGCTTTTTGTGTTTCTCTATCTGTCTCTTTGTCTATCGTGAAATTCACTATCTCTTTCTGAACAACTTTTTATGCTGTTTTTTGTAATAGATGCAGTTATTCAAGAGAAAAGTTTATAATATGTATAACATTTTCCGAAAAAAACGTCTTTCTCCCGCGGGATAATGAGTTGCAGCGGGTGACACCGCTAACTGGCCGCAAGTGCCCGATAAAAAAGTGGGGGTGTCATGATAATGACCAGCCTAAGTGGTAGTCCATGTGACACTCGTCGCAATTAATAGTAAAACTTTAATTACAGTTGCTTAAATTTTACGCAGTAGGAGAAACCGTTGAGCGGGAACCTAGTCAGTTATATAAAAATATGTACCTGCTCGTTTTTCCTCTAAGTGACGTTTTATTCTAATTGTTATGGCCGCCACGACCATCTTGGGGAGTTCTCCAATTAATTAAATGGGTTTGTGTCGACTCGTCATCAGTTTGAAGTGTGCCGACGTGGACTACGTTACGTCAGTAATTTTGGGCTATTTAGGTTAACGTCTAAGCGATTTGGCTTTTATAAGTGTTTAAATTGTATTCATCCGTTTATCTTCTGTTTACTTTTACTATTGGACACAAGAAGTAAGGGTCGGAATTCGGAAGTATCCAACGTTCAGTTACGGTATTTTAGATTTCTTGAAAATGTCATTCAGTTTTCTTCGTCGTCGTGTGGGACACTGAGGGCCTTACCACAAAAAAGTTAGACGCAATGTGGGCCATGCAAGGCCCCTAGTCGTGGTAACTCTTCCGGTGACTGTACTTGTACAATTTGATTTTTCCAGCTACCCTAATACAAACATGTTTTGACCCGGAAAAAGATTATGTTTAACTTTGGGATAGGTACCTAATATTTGACAGGTGTCAAAACTTCGAACCTCTAGTTAACAGTTTTAGCTTTGGTTTTAACAATCCGTATTCGTACCTATAGTTCGTTTCGAAGGTCGATAGATTACTCTAACATTTTCAGGGTTACCAGCTTCAAAATGCTAAAATTGCAGTCGATAAAAAATACAATTCTTTGGGATTAGTTCTTAAAAAAGCTCACTGTTATATACTCAACTGTCAAATTGCTGTCTCGAATTTTGAAATTAACTACCTACATTACATTGCATAATTAACTATGTACCTATTTACCTACTTATACTTTTCCACCTACATAAGCACACACCTTTTGGCGCTATAAAACGCCTAATTAAGTACTAAGTGCGTAAACATAATTAAAATCTAAATATATTATGCGTAATAAAACAATTTTATAATTGCAATCAAAACACACCATAAAACTAATAAGGGTGTATTTCATGTGAGGTGTTGCTCGCAGCAATATCAGCACTTTGCCTGACTTAATTAAATGCTGGTAGCTCATTGTTTTGGTTTTGCTATCGTGGGGTAAGGTCTATAGAGGCTCCTTTGCTCTCATACGCACTACGCGATAGCACATGTATATTAATATACCGGGAGTAACAACAAGGATATACTTAACAAGCCGAATGGAGGTCAAAGTACTCCTGAAACTGAACAACTTTCCCTATGGGTCGAAATATGAAAAAAAAATGGACTTTCCATATTAAATCAGTCAGCTGATCGGCGATTTTGTACGGGAGGTCCAAATTTTCTTTTCATATTTTGACCCATTTTCCATGGGAAGTTGTTCAGTTTCATGAGTGCCTTCACCTCCTTTCGGCTTGTTAATCCCGGTATAGTGGGAAACTTTCTATGGATTCTCAAGTGTCATGTAGAGGGCGCTGTACTAAGTAGTAATAACGTTTCTTTACACAGAATGTCTGTACCATACGTCTCAAATAGAGTGAAGCCATAGAAAAAAAAATGTCTGTACCACTTTATAACTCTTATTTTTTGTTTATTCAATGGTTCAAAATATCTTATTGATTTTCTGTTCACTAACATCAATATCACCTAATATAGACAATTTCGACGCAAGATGACTTTATTTCGTAACAAATCAATCGCACAGTATGTAATTATTTAATTACGAACACAACGTTAAACGGAACGTGACAAAAGCATGGTTGCCGCCAGTGATATTGAATTTTTCTGATTGGTTGTTATAACGTCAAATTTTCTCAACTAAGCACTACGCCCTTTAGTGTGAAATTTAGGCTCTGACTCAGAACTGTCAATAGAAAGTTTTCCATTGTGAGGATAGTAGATATTTTGAGATAGCGGTATTTTGCTGGGCCGTTAATGAAGAAAGTTTTACGAAATCTCATTGAAATTCTGCATCGCGGCTGTTACCGCGGCTGTCATTCACAGGTATCACTATACGCACACGTGATTCAGAATATCCCAAATCATTCCTTAAAATGCCTACATCGATATCTCGAAATATTCTCTTGCGTCTTCCAAGACTGATAATTTCATTCGTCTGTGAATAAGTAAAGTAGGGATTATTTAAGATTAATAATACAATTTGTGACTACGACAAAAAAGATTATAACCTAATTAATTTTGAATAATATTCTCATCTACGAAATTTCATTTCATTCTTACCATAAGTAATTATTATTTTTGTCCAATCTTAAGAATTTTGCGACCAAGACCTTCAATATATCTTGTAACTAATTGAATAAATGTTCATTTTCACTAGCCAAACGGTACCTAATTAAAATTAAAGCTCTAGAGGTTACAAAGAGTCTTAGCAAAATTGGCGCAAACAAAGTGTCCGTAGCTTTTGCTAGATCTTAGGTAATAAATGTAATTCCTAGAATATTAGGTGCCCTACGACACAGAGTGCTTTGGTTGAATAAGTTACTGAAAACTCTAGTCACGAAGTTTGTAAAACTTCTTGTCCTGTTCTCTACTATACGGGCCAAGGGTGAAAAATTCTATCTACTGATAAATACTTAATGTAATCGCAGAATCAGCAGCGTTTTAACTTACATTTAAGGGATTTACACATTTATATGTGTTGAAAATCTACAAGTTGCGTTGATATCTTAAGATGCTGCTGATATTTACGAAAACGCTCCCAGAGCTAAGATGCTTGAGACGAAGTATCCGAAGATCCTGTATAATTAAACTATCCATCAAGAGGCCTATTAAACCGAAATAACGGTGAGCTCAGCTGGTAGGTACCAGGTTCAATTCCCGGCGCTGCAATGAACGTGTTTTCCGGCGGTCTGGTAGGGCCTATTAATTTGATTGAACGCTATTTGTTCGCCTCCCAATGTTCATGTACTCCTGGTAATTGGCGAGACCTGTCGTGATTGTGTTTGAAAGGAGCCCTTAATTATTTTTTTATGATGGTGTATTCATATTTCGATTACCCGACTGCCTAGGAGGGTTATGTTTTTCGAGTGTATGTATGTACGTGCCGTGTGATGTCGGCTTAGAATAGCATCACCCCATTTGTAACCGTGGGTGTCGTAAAAAGCAACTAAGGGATAATAATTATCTAGGGAATGGGCAGCAGCGTTCCCTGTGAATTTAAACATCTTGCACTGCGCTCGCCAATCCGCCTGCCAAGCGTGGTGAGTATGGCAATACCCCTCAATACGGGGGAGGCCCATGTCCAGCAGTGGACTATTTTGGCTGTAAAGGTATGTACGTACGTATGTAGACAAGAAATTCGTTTTCACGGGCAACAGTCCAATCGTCTGGGTGGATCTTGACATGTGAGGTGTCATTATATTTGTCTCAGTAGCACGAGTGGCACTGGCTCAAAATAAGTGAATTCAAGATGGCGGATTTTTATCGCAAAATTCAACTTTGAAATTACCGCAGTCGGGTTTTTGTTTTTTATACATCTGCTTATATTTGGTAGTGTATTCATATTTCATCGGATCCCACATGAAAAGAGAGAGAAAAGAAAGTTAAATAAATTTAAACAACGGATGGAAAATATGATTTGTGTAGTTTGTTCTTAGTGACCGACACTTTATTGAATAGCCTTAGCAGGCCTTCTCCAAGTAAGCCTTAACTTAGTATTTTCAGTTATTAAGCTAGACAAATAAAAATATTTCGCGTTGTAAAACCTCGGGGCGTCATAAACCTACATTACAGTCTATAGATCTAAGTGCTAACCAGTGGTAACCAGTCCACAAATCAGCGGTTTGGTCGGAGAGCTGGTGATGGTTGGCGATTTATTCACTCAATTTAAAAGAAACTCAATTTCTACAAGTAAAAAGCATTCAACACAACGGAACAAAACAAATATTTGGGAGCGGGGTTGCTGTCAACCTGCTGTATTTCTGATGTAGTTTTACTGCATTTTTTTCTAAAATCACGTATTTTAATCCTTCGTGTGTGAGTGAGGCGTCTAATATAGGACGCTTAATTTTTGGTTAACACTGATTGTGTGAGGCGTCACATGTATGATTAACACTGATTTGACAACTGTCATCACACGCAACCGGTTAAACCGTTTTGAATACAAAGTATATGAGAATAACCATACTCCAATCTCACTTGAACGTAAACTGACATGCGCTTCATTTCGTCAATAATAACAACATTATTTTTTGTTGCTAGTCAAACCATACACCTTTTCACGTCGCCGGCTCTTATGCTTGTTGTACAGGGCAGGTGCGCGGAATGGAAACCAATTAATGTTATTGCTTGTACTCGGACCGGCATTAACTGAGCAGGCTTATTAGGCCGACTATACCGCAGTGGTTGTACCTATTCAATATATCGCTTGAATTAGTGGATTAGTGGCAAATGTACAGTTGGCACATTGGTTATTGACTAATTAGTTATGTCCAAAAGCTGATTTGCTAAAGCCAACTCGAGATTCTTACGTAGTACAAAAATCTGCTATGAAAGTTTGTGTTCAGGTCAACTTTCACCTAGGTACATATTTCACCTGCATACTTGTGGGCTACTTTCAAATGAGTCCTTTCTTCCCACCAAATAATTTTAGCTTTCAATCGACACACATCACATCAATAGCAGTTCACTGCTGGACATTGACCTCTCCCAGAAAAAAAAAACTATAACTAGCCCGCCCCAGGGTAGGTACGCCATGCCATGAGGCACGATCTGTCGTTTTCGCCAAGACCTTACTAAAGGTTATTTCCAAAATTAGAAAGCAAAATACTTATACCTACTTATGTTGAGTTGCAATGGCAGTCAAACCCTTTTAAATTGGTTTTTATACTCTATCACTACTACTACCACTAGGTACAGCCTCAAAAGTCCACTGCTAGACATTGGTCTGTTCTAGAGTAAGATAAAAAGTGCCAGGTTTTGCTAACCACAACAAAAAATAGGAAAGTATACAACTACAAATTGAAATCCGATGACCAGTTTATCCCTTGTAAAGGCAAATAGGCATTATTCCTAATTTACGTAGACTGTCTTCAACAAATTGGAGTCGTACATAACCGCAACCTTATTGGAGCTAATATTGCAGTCTTGTTTCAGAGCGAGGTAGTCGAGATACAAAGACCTATGATCCATAGACTACCTAGGTATGTATGTGCCTATAAGGGCATATCTCCAAACATGCGGCGTAAGACATGTGACATCGTTTCCGTATAAAATACATTAAACAAAAGAGACTCCGCCGTCTACACAATACCCTCCCAAAGGAAGAGGCCCGTGACCAGTGGACAGATGTGCCCTACAGCCCAAACGGCTACGCGGATTTTATATTATTGTGAGAAGTCTTTAGATTTATCTTAGGCTCAGCAGTGCAAGTGAGACTATAATTAAAATTACATGAATTCAAAATGGCGGCTTTAAATCCAAAATGTAACTTTGCAATTACCGCAGTCGGATTTCTGTTTTTATTAATGATGCTTTTTCATGTTTAGTTCACTTTTCGTGTGTAATATAAAAGAAAAGACAAAATACAACACAGGCAGCCTTATTGCTAAGATACTTTCTTCCAGACAGTAATGTAACGTCTACCTTTAGACTGTCAGGTCTTTGCCGGGATCTTATGAAACTCAATTTGGTTAAAATCGGATCCAAGTTCCTTGCGTTAGGCGGATCTTGTGGGATCCGGCGAATGATTCCAATTCTAGATAAAAAGGATTCCAGGTTCGTATATTTTTTCTGTATTAAACTGGTCTTCGATTCCTTTATGAACGGTTAATGGTATCTACAAACAGACATATATACTTATATCACGCCTATATCCCTTGCGGGGAAGGCAGAGCGCCATGGCCATTTACACCACGTCTGATAAAAGTTTGAGAAAGACTTCACCGTAGTGACAGGTTGTCAGCCTGTTGCCCAAAATTACAATACACATCAACTCTCAATTCCCAATACCTTAGAGAATAACGTCAATAGGCGGCTATAACTATTCGGATTGACCGAGGAAGCAGAAAATCGGCATGCAGGTACCTACTTCTTGACCTCCTGATCAAAATTAGACATGAAACCCAGCGGGCACCACCCCCCTTAACCTTTTACCGCCTTCCCCACTTTACAAGGCTTTCTTTGAACAAATATCCGTATTTTAAACAACCATATTGTCGCAAACAAGTCGCTTCGTCCGTGTTTCTTATTTTAGTTTGGGATAGTTGAACCCTGATATCAGAGTTCTTTAACCAACTACCACAAGTAGCAGGCCTCTACATGGGATGATAGGAATAATTCTAATTATAACAAGCAGATATGCACTGATAATGGACACTTAGTGAAAAGAACATACCTACCCATTATCTATTGTATCTTGATGATAAGATAAGATAAGAATGCCATCTCTGGATTACAATCTCGGATATCAACTGCACGTTTTTAATACTTATTAGATACGATCCGGATTTTCAGAGTAAGTACTAAGAAATATACGCTATAAATTATAATTTTAAAGATTTGCGAAATACAAAAAAATTTATGTCTAAGAATTTACGTCAATCCAGAAATCAAACGGCTACTAAAATAAAACAACCAGATTGATCAATGATATTGAATATGCTTGAAGTAGGTACCTTTGTGAACAAACAAGGAACAAACTAATCAATACATAGTATAAAATGTATTTGCAAAACCACCAATAGGTGGAGATTTAAAAGTAAAGTTGGTATTTAGGTATGCCGGGAAAATTAGTTGCAAGGGGTGAAGCCGCCGCTAACGAACGGAGCGCAGCGCTAGTTGAAGCATAAAAGCTAGTCTGTACAAATTCCTGGTCAAGAATTTATAGTGTACATGTCTACATAATATCTACAGAGAGAGCGAGGCAGACGTACAGAAATAAACACACGGAGTACATACTGCACTGTAATGTTGATAAGCAACCCCCCTGCTCATTATGTACCCAATTACCTGCATCATCCCTAACTCCTAACGATTTATCGACATAAGGATAAAACTCTTGTAAATAAGGTTTCATTACCTGACTGCCTCAGAAGGAGGGTTATGTTTTTCGAGAGTATGTATGTAGGTAATAATAATAATAATAATAATATTCTTTATTGCACACATAAAACACAACATAGAAAAATGAACAAAAAGACATGTAGAACGTACAACAAGGCGGCCTTAATGCTCGAGTAGCATTCTCTTCCAGGCAACCTTAGGGTGAGAAAGATAGTGCGATCTGGTAAGCGGGATAGTGCAAACACCTACATATACTACTTATACTAAAATACACTTCAATACATAGATACGCAATATAATATATTTAATACATATCCATTTATACGGGTATTTAGGTATGTATGTGGACAAGAAAATTCTTTTTCACGGGCTTCAGCCCAAACGGATAGTTAGATTTTGACATATGAGGTGTCGTTAGATTTGTCTCAGCAGCGCAAGTGACACTGGCTATATCAAAATACAACTTTGTAATTACCTCAGTCGGGTTTTTGTTTGTTGTTAGGTTCTGAATAAGAAGACATTATGTGATTTTTCGGCTTTGTTTTCCCCTCTGCCCCTATAACCTGGCTGAACTGAAGTTTAACTAGATTTTCTCCTGCTCTCGCAAATACAAAGCGCAGAACCGAAACCCTTCAAACCCGTCAACGGCATGCAGCGCGTAAATCAATGGCACAGCTCTTATGTAAATTAATTCATGCTTCAACACGCGCAAACATATTTTGCAGCTACGAAATAGGAACCCCTGAAATAAACGTGCAGATAAACAGTTTTTCACCGGCAAATATAAGTTGGTTTCGGTCTAAATGATTGCCATAAATCCACGTCTGTCGGCGGACTAAGTATACAGTGTGTTTTAGGTTAAATTATGATGGAATGCGAAAGATAACAGATTTAGTACCATAAGTGGGTTACAGGGTGTAATTACTCACGATTAACCGAAAATGTGATACCTACATTGACGATATACCTAAGTATACAGAAAGAAATGAAAGCCAATAGAGAAAAGTAATTCAAAGTGTTTCTGAGTTTGGTATTTGAGTTTGAAGTTGTAAATCAATTGTAAATAAATGATAATTTCTTCAAACTTCTTTCCTCAGAAACACAACTAGGTTAGGTATGCCGGGCTGCGTAAATACATACCCTGATGCAACACAGACACCCATACTCTGTGTTGCATCAGGGTTTGTACAGCGTTCAGACGAACAAACCCTGATGCAACACAGAGCACTCGTACCATTCTCCTTACAATTCTATTAATTATGAGCATTTTGCGACTTTGAACATTTTGCGACTTTGGACATTTTGCGACTTAGGACATTTTGCGACTTAGGACATTTTGCGACTTAGGAAATTTTGCGACTTTGGATATTTTGTGACTTCGGACTTGGCTAAATATTGATAAGTTGTCTGTGCTGCAACAGGGTTTGTTGCATGTTTTAATGTACACACCCTGATGCAGCACAGACAGGGGGCTGTCTGTACTGCATCAGGGTTTGTATTGTCGCTGCCGGGCTGCATACAAACTGTTTCGATTTTCATTAATAGCCATATAACTTTAAAAAACGAATTTCACCAGTATATAAACCTAACTTTTTCTTAGAATATGTGTAAAAAGCAGATTAAGTAGGTCCTTGCAAGGTTAATTAATAACCCAAACAAGATCCACAGTAAAATTTTACAGTTCAGGATGTTCCGTCTAGAATTTGTCCGTCTATTTACGACTCTATGATTCATCCTTAGTCATAATTGGGCGCTGTTGTAAATCTGAATAAAATATATTTGATAGTGAAATATCCAACTGTATCTTGATAAGATACCCATCAGCCACATTACCGTGCAATTTGATTGCATACTTGTTTGTAACAGATATGGCGCGAATGGTTTGTTGTGGGTTATTCCCCCCACAATAAGCAAGACACCATACTATGGTGCGCGATTAGGGTGATTAGTGGTCGAGCATGTCCAAACGGACACTTTATGCTGTATGTGACAGAAAACTTAAAAAATATAATTTGAGCCTCTCATAGTAGCTCAAATCAGCTGATCGCCATTTTGTATGGAAGGGATCGTCATTTTCATATTTTTGGTTCTAATAAAATGACTAGGAAATCGACCCTCACGGCATAGTGCCTGGACCTAAAATGGCGGTTCACGTGAACCACGTGTTCCCAGTTAACCATCAATGTTTTCGCTTTCGCGACCTATTCAGAAATATTGATGGTGCGCACTATTACTCCCTGCGCACTTTTAAAGGTTGCCTTAAAAATTAAACCACAACCAAATAATCAATTAAATAAAGTAGATTTTAATACGCACATATCGTAATATAAATAATATTCGAAGTAAAATCATCAAATCCATCACAGTTCAGAAACGGATGTCATATTTGCGAATGAAAGTTCTTTCAACTTCTGCTTGATCTCCGTGATCTGAAACAAACAATCAGTTATAAAAACTTGGCACTAATAGTAGAAAATATTGAAACCAAATGGGTCAATAAAGAATGGAATTATAGGTAAGTGGCGGCCAGAGGTCGTGGTTTTTCGCTCACACTAAGTAAGGACGTACACCTGTGCCCGATGTTACGAAACTACAGGTTACAATTCTACAGGTGAAATTCGATGTGCATTGCGTAGGCGGTTTAATTATAGGATAATTAATTATAGGATAATAATGGCTAACCGTCTACGCAATGCACATCGAATTACGCCTGTAGAATTGTAGCCTGTAGCATCGTTGCATAGGCCACAGGCATTCCTGCTTTCCCTCTTACACTTATACCTATAATCGCCGCCATTTACAGATCCTTTCCTAATCTGCACGCGTTATACGAGTACCTACTAGAAAAATAAATAGATCATCATTTTCCTGCCCTTGTCCCTAATCGGTTGGGGTCGGCGCATGCTTTTTTAGAACACGATATCATGTAGCAAAATGCCATGTAAAAAATAAATTCTACCTTCTGTATTTCGTTGAGCAAAACCTTCTGCTCGGTCCTCGGCGTCATGGTTTCCTTGTTCAGAGCCAGCGAGTCCAGGTTCTCAAACAACTTCTTGATCTTCATTGCTAGGTGGACGTCGTTCTTCGGTTTACGAGGTCTGACAGGCTTCGACTGTCGCACGAGGCTCTTTCTAGGAGAAAAAATAATCTCACATCATAACTCTTAAAGTAACACATGAGCCAACAGCCGATGTGGCGCAGTGTGACGCAGAAGGTTCAAGGTTCTATTCTTGGTGGGTCAGTCACAAAGTTGATATTTATTACTTTGTGAATTTGTTCCAAACTGGTAACGCATTGCAGGCTAAACCACCTGATTGCCCAAAAGCAAGATGGTTCCGTGCTTCGGAGGGCACGTTGAGCCGTCGGTCCCGGTTGCTGTCTATGATTTACTTAGACGGCGGTCGTTATCAAAGGCCTGCTACTTGAAGTAGGTGGCTGAAAAACTCTGACTCCAGGGTTCATCGGGTCGTTGGTGCCATAGCTCTCAACTGCTAGACTGCTGCCTCTACGATCACGGTATCCCTACTATACGATATGTCCTGTATAAAAGTTACTTCTGCGGGTCCTATGAAGAATGCCGTGTGATGCCGGCTAAGAGTAGCATCATACCCATTCTAACCATGAATGTCGTAAAAAGTGACTGGATTTCTTTACCCGTCATAGCACTTACGGGCCCCCAAAAGTAGCCGTTGTATAGGGCCCCGAAATGGCCACTGCTCATACCTGTATTTATCAGGAAGATCTTTCTCTATGTCTTCTCTGGTAAGCAGTTTCAGATACTCCGGGCTGGTGTCGAAGGGGAAATGTTTAGGGTCCAGGCGGTAGGAGCCATCGCGACTGAAGAATTGACTGGTTCTGTATTTGTTTCGCCAGTTCTTTAGGTTTTCTAAGTTCCTGCAAAAAAATGGTCATTTATTAGATCATGTCTTCGAGTGGGACACCGAGTCATCCAATGACCCGATAAACCCTGGTATCAGAGTATTTCAACTACCTACTACTTCCAGCAGGCCTCTGGCGTGGTTGTGTCCTATTCATACTGGGAAAAAATCACAACGTTCTCCTTTTCTACACACACACCACGTAAACTCCTTAGTCACTTCTTACAACACCCATAGGAAATATATAGGGTGATGCTATTCTAAGCCAGCATCACACGGAAAAATCACTCTACTCACTTTCTCTCTTGCAATATTTTCTCCCTGGTCGCTAGGAGTTCTTTGCGTTTCTGTATCGCCATATCTTTGAAATAATTTCGTTTGATCCTCTCCTCTCTCGACATTTTATCTTCAACGTACAGAGGTTTCAGATATTTGGAACTCTGACAGTAAAATGGAAGGACTTTATGGCGACTTCTGTCTAATTTGGGACACTTTCCTTTGATTTTCGCATAGAATTCTTCATCTGAGTCGTCACGATCATGTTTCTCACTTACTTCAACTTTGAGATTACCTTTAATTTTGGCTTCATCAATAACTGAGTTATAGGTCTCAAGAGATACCATTTTCGGATCATCAGTAGTAGCAGTAGTAATGCTATCAAGATCTTGAGATTCTTCTAATACTTTTTCTTCGTATTTATCGTGTAGGAACGAAAGTATCTTGGATTGACCAGCATTAAGTATTTCTTCTGGAGGATACATGAGTGGATTTCCGCTTACTTGAAGTATTTTCAAACTCAGCGTTCCGAGTTCGTTAGGTAAGGCAGTTAGGCAGTTGTTCTGGACCAGTAAATGGGTTAAAGATTGGTGGTTTTTGATGGTTGTAGGGAGCTCTCT
This sequence comes from Phthorimaea operculella, assembly GCA_024500475.1. Taxonomy (NCBI): domain Eukaryota; kingdom Metazoa; phylum Arthropoda; class Insecta; order Lepidoptera; family Gelechiidae; genus Phthorimaea; species Phthorimaea operculella. The sequence goes on along the minus strand of JANFCV010000002.1, from coordinate 2,423,950 downwards.
AAGACAGTTGTCGCGTAGATCGAGGTACACGAGGAAAGGCAAAGATGGGAAGAAGTCGTCTGGGAGGATGGTCAGCTTGTTGTTCTGAAGATAGAGTACCTGGAAGATGGACAGATGGATGTGATTGTTAATCCTTATCAGCCACAGCCCTCCAAATACAGATGCATCCTGCTTTCATTGTATAAAACTGAACATTTTCCCAAAGGAATTAATTCAGGAGACGCAAAAAATATTTTACCTTCCATAAAAATGCATTTAAGAAGGATGCGAAACAATTTTTTCTATACTTAAATATTTCAGGGGTCGTATATGTAAGTCAAAAAAATTTTGGCTTCCCATATAAATGCCGTCAGCTGATCGTGATTTTTTGTTTAATTTCATGGTCTGGTCTGAATGCACCATATCAGTATTCGGAGAGCAGTCTCTTACACCCTCTATGAACGGTAAAGACTTATCAGAAAAAAATTGCTGTTTCAAGAACTTTGCACAGACAGAACCTTCATATAATATCATTGATAATACCTATATTCTGGTTATTCAGCGAGCGGAACCGCTGGCGGGCCGCTAGTGTAAAATAAAACTGAATTACTTACCACAATGGAAAGATTCATCAAATCAGGGACCGACTCCAAACATTTAGATGACAGATCGAGTGTGTTATCGTCATCCAACCGCTCTTCGTATATATCGTAAATATCTTGTAAATCCGACATTTTTATCCACTTTATAAATCTTCGAAACGCTTGTTAGATCAATACAAGAAAATATTTTTGAAAGTTGCGCGTGGATTGACGCCAAAGAATCGCCATGGCAACGCCACAGATTATTGTTAAGTATAGAGGTTATAGAGACTACCGAGACCACCCCAGCAAGCTTAGTAGAGTGCGCGCAGCGCAGAGCGTGCGTAGTGCGCGTGTAACCACGCGCGCGCTGTAGATACTGCCACAATAATGTAAGCAGTTGCACAAAATCTAGAGAGTTCACAGAAGGTTCACACGACCCTATTCAGGATTTTTGCGAGTGTCATTTGTTACACAGCCAGGCAACAATCTCAAAGTTCAAGAATATTAAAACTTTGATTAAAACTGTAAAATCTGATACTAAAATGTCATATAATTTTAATCCAAGAAACAAGCGTCAGTGGAAGTCAGTAAGCGTCAAAATCGTCGCTATAGTGCGTTTCATCTTTTAGTTCCTATGGCGTCATGTTGGTAGCATTGGTTTGTATGTAATTTTTTGGCGCCGTATAATATTGCATGCTACCGACATGACGCCATAGGAACTATAAAATGAAACGCACTATAGTACTGAGTGACCGACCTGGCTCGTCTGTTTATTCCAATGGTAGGTAGTTTTTTTTGTTGACATGTTTTTTAGTATGGGGTTAACAGCTGTCAAATAGGACTTATTCGAGCGGCTGTACTTAAGTAACATATAAAATCGCTGTCGCGGAATTCACTAACTCCTCATAAACTACGCAACTGATTTTTAAGCGATTTTTTGTAATAGATAAAGTGGTTTAAGAGGAAGGTTTATATTTAATTTTTTTATCTATCTATAGCATTCAACTTTATATTCAAGCGGCAATGAATAAGTAGGTAGGTATTTTAAAACCTAGATATCAAAGTCATCTCAATGCATTCTCCTTGGTCGCGTTTTGAAAAGGATATCTACTATAAAGGGTCTTGAAGAAGTACAACCTATATTTCTTAGAAAAGGATAAAATTATTTTAACTGGATTGAATAATATTTTGAAAACCATATTGAAAATAAATAAAATTCAATTAATACCAAGTGTCTCAAACTACTAATGACTAATGGACTAATGCTTCAAAAGAAGAGTTATGTTTTTCGATAGAAGGTACATATGTATAGGTAGTATTGTATTAATCACAAGTAAATTCATTTACACGAGCTGCCTAAGCGAGTAGGCATATCAGGTGTCGTTAGATTTCTCTTAGCAGCAGCGTGAGTAACAATGGCTATTTCAAAATTTTATAAGTTCATAATGGCGGATTTATGCGTAAAATATGGATTTGTTTTGAAATTACCGCAGTCGGGTTCTTCATCTTTAGCAATTGATTTTGTTACCAGACCATACTGCCATCTATTAGTGCCATTGTTTATTGGTCACAATTATAAGGTACAGCTACTAATATCGGAACCCGGCAAACCAACCATCATCACTTTTGTTCGTTTGCGCTTTCTTCTAAATCTGCTTCTAAGTATATTCATTTTGAAAAGCGCCTCAACGAACATATAAAAAAGAATGTCAAGCGTCTATCGGTCCCAATAAACTCCTTAAGTTGAACCCGGGGCCAGTGGGGTACCGTGCCACTGCTCTGCCATTAAGCTATCGACACAACCTGGTGTCATCTATCAACGAAATGTGTAACAATTTTATAGCTAACTGCTTACTTAAGTTTTCTTTCCGTTTTAAGCCCCTATATATTTGCCGTCTTTAACTACAGCTCCACTGCTATCTCCACTACCCTGGTTCTCAATTTGAATATGAATCGCAGGTGATTTAACAGACGGATTCGTATTAAACTTGTGTAAGACGTTTCATTTCTCGCAGTTTCTTGAAAGGATGAGATAAAATCAAGTTTCGAGATATAATGGACTGAAAAGGACCGTGAGCAGCGTTTTTCAACTCTTTACATTTAAAAAGAGTAACAGGAAATAAATAGGAATTATATACTCTTGTATACCTTTACCTAGGCATCTTATTGGCGAGTTTTTGCGGACTAGAGTATCGGCACAAAGTGAACAGGCGAACACAGGTAGTTTTTTTTTTTTTGTAATTTGTCCTTTAATATTTTCAAAGTGATGTTCAGAGGCTAGAATAACAATTCTAGGTTTAAAATAGATAGTATAGTCGTCTGATTCTGAGGATATAATATTCGCATTTTATTTTGTATCAATGAATCTCATTTATGATATTTTTTCCGTCATAATCATAAAGTTTTAATTAACTTAAGCCAATGCTTTGTCAGTGCGGAAAGTGGCCGAAAGTTCCATAAGATTGAATGCGTTACAGAAAAGTGAAAAGAAAATGACTGTGCTGATAGAACATGACCATAGGCATGACCTTAAGAATATTGTGATGGATGAAACTGAAATCACAGATAAGTAGTCGAACTTTTGAACGTTGAACGATACCACAAACAAGATAAATCTTTCATCAATCAATATCAATTTAAGATAAGAAATTAAATTATCTGACCGATAATGCAACGGGCACCTGTACTAATTTAAGCTAATTATGATGTTAAAAATAAAGATAGATATATAATTGTAGATAAGGTATTTATCTTATTGTCAACTAGCTGCCCGTCAGCGATTTCACCCGCTGCAACCCATCTTTTACCCTTTTAGGGGTTAAAAATCGAGAATCCCTGAAACACGTGTTTAATTATTTTAGCTTTTTGATCTAATCACAAATTTTGAAACAGATCGCATTTAAAAAAATAATCATTTTCCATACAAAATTTAACCCCTCTTTTACCCCTTTGGGGGATAAAATTTGAGGTAAAGAATATTTAAAAACCTGCCCCATAACTTACTCTATATACTAAGAAAAACTGCATCAAAATCCGTTGAGGAGTTTTAAAGATATAAGGAAATATACATACAGACACGGGAAGGGACTTTACTTTATACTATGTATTGATGATTGATAACTTTTAATGCCATTGACTTACTGCAAACGTGAAGCACTATTTTTAAAAGCTTTTATTTAACTTGCAGTGTATGTAAGTAAGGAAGTAAATATTTTTGTTCGGGGCAAATCTTGCAACTCAATTTAGAAGCAGATATCTTCAACCGATTGAGCTGAAATTTTGTATACACGTTTAGTTCGGATGACAATGCATGATTAGTTATATGACGTCATTCTAAATCTATCATGGCGGAATATCCAAGATGGCCGACAAGTAATTTTTGACGCACTCCTACAATATGGGTGTCAAATGAAAGGTCTTGCTGAGTACAATTCAGAAAATAATATGACGGACATCTAAAGATGGCCTTTTAAGATAATTTACAATATGAGTGTCAGATGAAAGGTATTGCTGAGAATTACCTATTCGAATTATAAGTTGACGTCACTCTAAATTAACTATGGTGGACTTCTTAAGATGGCAGAATATCATTTTTATGCTTTTTTACAATATGGATGTCAAATGAAAGGAATTTTTCAGAATAACTCGAAAAATAAAGTGACGTTTACGTCACTCATAATCATAACAAAACCTGATATGGCGGACTTAAAGTAAGATGGCGTAAAAGTTTATTGTTTTCTTACTAAGTGGGTGACAAACACATAAAAAGTACAGGTACATACTTGTGTGAGCTAAATGACGTCGCTTCGCAAGATTTTTAGATTTGAGTGGTTATATTGTGTTGGGGTTTTTAGTCTTCTTCATGGCACTGTCAATGAAGAATGTTGTCAATTTATACCTATTATGTTCATGAATGCAATAAGTAGGTAGGTTCTATCGCACAACGTACATAATCAACTATGGCATAAAATATTTGTTTTCCAGAGATTGCTAAAAGTAAAAATAAATTATAAGTAAAAACATTTTAAAACAAGCTTTTATTTGGATGCGCTAAAAAGCATAAAATAATCTATTTACTAAAACTTTAACTTGTTACTTATAATGGCATTAAATCTACGTCTTTATAATTTATACGATATAAAAGCTTGTCGCGAGATTTAACCTGTGTACCTGTATATAAATAAATAAATTAGGTAACCAGTGTAAATGATCTTGAACAAACTTTTAACCTAACAAACACCACACGAGTACCTACTTAAATCTCGCGACAAGCTTTTATATCGTATAAATTATAAAGACGTAGATTTAATGCCATTATAAGTAACAAGTTAAAGTTTTAGTAAATAGATTATTTTATGCTTTTTAGCGCATCCAAATAAAAGCTTGTTTTAAAAATGTTTTTTACTTATAATTTTTTGCAATAAATTTTCAGTTACTGCTACCTATTTTATCTATTTTTAAGCAAGTAGCAAGCTCTAGTTGTTATTGCTATGCTGGTTGCTAATGCTGTGCCATCCATCATTGAAACACAGGTACATTTATTTACAATAATCATAATAACCTGCAGCACTATAGTTTTGCGGTTCATTGTATTTTCTTTTAATAAATTCTTTTTGAGCACTGAATATAGCTTAGGAACTCTCGCTGTGAACATGCATGTGTGAATGTACAGATTACTTTTTATGTATTTTCTCATCTTTCCCTATTTAGTTATTTTATAAAACAAACGTGTTGATCGCCGTGAAAGTACTTTCCCATGAGATCTTTTGCAATTTTTAGGTATAACACAGTACAATTCTGTATCAAAATTACTTCTTATTGACTTTCTTTTTACGACCCAACCATCACTTCGTCTGCGATAACGTTTTCGGGTGAAAATCCTTTGTTTCATTAAATTCTGGTAGGGTCAGTTTTACGGCTTCGGGATGTGGTGTCCGCCTTTCCAGGGCAGTGTTTATGACCATATTAAAAAGTTGTTTATGGGGGGCAGATAGTGAGAAGTAACGGGGTGAAAAAATGGCAGTAAAGCTTTCTTTGCGATAGTCGTTAAAGGGGGAAACTAGTTTACTGGATTTGATAGAATCTGTAACCAATTTTCTTTGAGAACTTAGTCTAAAAATGCTGAAATGGACCATCCGAACCGATTTTACTTATTTATAAACTCTTACAAGCTCTCATGGTAGCCAAGGGAAGCAAAAAGACCAGTGATCAGACCATTAGCTCACATCAAATCGACCGGGTTCCAATGGATAGTTAAGATTGGCACGGGACCGTGAGGAGTGGCGTAGTAGAGAAAAGGCCTATAGGATGTGGGCTGGAAGGCTGACAACAGATTCGTGCTGTAAAATTGAGCGTCTTTGTGGGCTAAGTCTCAGATGGGAAAAGGCGTAAAATTTCCTATGTGTAATAACTTTAGCTACTTAGATGAATTTCCACTCACACATTTCATAAATACTTAGATTTTACCAGACTGAGGAGACTACAATAAAAAATCTATACCTAATGGAAAAACAAACATGCCAAATTGTTAATCAACAAACACAAAATAATACTAAAAAAAATACACAAATTAGGGAGACGACGCGCGGGGTATTATTACAAAACAACACAAATAAGATCAATGTGTAGCGCCAAGCTTTTACCAGAGATATTCTTCAAACGCTTCCTCTCTGTGGCTTTCGTCATCCTATACTTCATAAACCCCAAAGGGGACAAAGCTTTCAAAACACCATCTAAGTGTTATATATCTATAGGTGTAAGAGGGCAAAGTTACAGCCTTGTAAAGGGACCGAGGGACGCAGGATGTCACGGCAGATTTTATTACTCTAGCACAAAGAGAGTGGGGGGGAACGTCCGCCTGGGAAAATGCGGAGAGGATTGAAGCAAGAATGGTTTACAGGACAACGTATTTCCTATAAACAAACTGTATCAGTAACTTTTAATTCTTAGGATACGCTGCTAATAACTTTTTATGATAAGTACAACCATGTGAAATATTTAGACGATCACTACGGATATCGAGTTTCTGCCATGTAACTTCACTTTAGTAAGTACGACTTTGTTTAATTAATGCGCGCTCCTATTATCATCCATAGACTATATGATACGTAATAGGTAACTACAAAAAATGCAGCAGAAACAAAATGTGGCGTGGTTCGTAAATGGAATATCTACAAACAAAATTAACAAGAATGGCATCCTTTTTTGAGTTTTTATTTTTATAATTGTATGTTTTTAAAGTAAGATACGATAAGATACAGTTAATTGAAAGTCTTGAGATAAGTGGATCGGTATCCAGATGGACGTATAGGCCTTCCACAGGCGCTTTTATACAGGGAGTAACAAAAAGGATATAACAAGCCGAAAGGAGGTCTAGGTAATCATGAAACTGAACAACTTTCCCCACGAAACATGGGTTGAAATATTTAGCCAAAATGTTGAATTTGGTGGACCTAATTTTGTATTTTTCAGTCGACTTAAAATCGCGTTCTACTGGGAGTAACAAAATTAGGTCTCCCATAGTAAATTTATCAGCCGATCGGCAATTTTGTATGGGAGATCCAAATTTTTCACACTCTGACCTTTGGTCCTTGTGGAGAGGCTGACCAGCTTAGCTCTTTCGTTAAAATTGGTCGTTTGCTGCCTTTTTCAATATCTGTCAAAACATAAATCTCAAAATTTTCAATTGCATGCTTCTACTTGTGCAAGTCAACGTGACTTATAAGTAAGTAAGGGGTAAGCCCCCTCAAACTTATTTATCGCACTAATCGTCATATCGAATTAATTGACATCAAATCTTATAATCAAATCAGTGGGTATCTTCTATCACATCAATCTAATATTTTCTGCTTAAATCAACAAAGTTATTATCCTTTCTTACTAATATTAAAAATTGAGAGTATGAATGTTTTGTACTACGATTTGACAGCCACATGGTAGTACAAAACAGCATAGTGGTAGAGCAAATGCTTGCGATGCAGAAGGTTCCGGGCTCGGGTCCCAGTGGGACACTCACAAAATTGATATTAATCACTATGTGAATTTGTTCTCAGTCTGGTTAGGACGTTGCAGGCTGAACTACCGGATTGTTAGAAAAGCAAGATGGTTCCGTGTTTTGGAGGGCACGTTAAGGCGTTGATCTTGGTTGTTGTCTATGATTACCTACTGAGACGGCGGTCGTTACGCAACCATCTTGGGCAATTGTCAGAGGTCTGCTTGTTGAAAAACTCTATATAACTATTACATCTACAAAGTAATGTAAAAATAACAAAAAATAAATCAATCCAACGCAAAAAAAAGAATTGCGGCTAAAACCGTGGAGCAGAAGGTTAGCTATTATATAATTAATGCAACGATTCTGAAAATCATTCAGTAGGTAGGTAGCTGTTTCCAAGACGTGTAATGAATAATTTACTAATTATAACATTTGTCGTAATTAACGCAGTATTTTGTCAAGAAAATGTAAATTTTGGCGAGGGTTGCGTAACATACGATTTTGAAGATGGTTTCGAATCAAACTTCCGATTCAACCATGGGTTGTGCACTACTATGGGTACAATAGCGGAATGGCATACCGGCGTATACTCATCAGTCGGCGTCGATGCGCCAAAAATCCGAAGAGTACCACCTTTGCGTCACCAAGCAACATATTGAGTTGCACGACATCTTTTGTATTCCCCATGTCAGGAAGCAGCACCGTCGAAGTGAATGTCTACTTGGAGCTGAATAATCCATTGGACCAGTTATATGTGTACGTAAATGAAGAAATACCCGACGGTTATCATCCTACTGTGCAATCAATAGTCAAAGCGCAGTACAATACCGATGTTGGATGGCACACGTTGCGACTGGATGTGAACTACAAAAGTACATTTAATGGTTATGTAAGTATTTTTACTAATTCAAGTTACCATATTCACTATGAGATACTTCGAATTTATGTTGGGAATTGACGTACCAATCTATTACCAATAATCTAAGATTTTTATTGATTGATAAAATTAATTGTACTTATTCTGTACATAGATAATTGTAATTCTCTCTCTGTTGCTGTTTATTTTAATGTGTTCTTTTTAAACAATCACGGTTTGGCAACTTGCATCGATCTTTGCATGACTTTTCAGTTCTTTTTTGTTTTGATGATAAATATTAAACAAGATAGTAGCCAGGCCTGGAACTCAGAATATGCTCAGTTGTAGTACACAAGTTATGCGTTTTCTTTGTTCCGAAAATTCGAGGCCCCAGCGTCTAAACATAAAAAGCAGCTAAGAGCGTGTCAGACACGCTCACAAATAGGGTTTCGTAGTCAAAGTTTAAATATCAGGTCTTTCAGCGTTACAAAGTTAATTTTGTTGCTGGTTTGTTTGCAGCTGTAGGATTACCAACCGCAAATTGAAAAACTTTAATATTTCCTTAACCTTAAGTGGTACAGTATTCGTTATAGTTTTCATGGTAATTTTATATTAGGAAATATATTCCATATTTTTTAAAATTTTTAGCTTGCATACTTTAGAAGTTACAGCTGGTACAAATTACGGCTCAAAAACGCCCCTTTTAAAAGCAAATATCTCGAGACAGAAACATTTTAGAGACTTTGTGTCAAAGAAACCTCCCCTTAGTTTTAAAAGACCTATTCAACGATACCCTACTCAATATTAAGGAGAAAAAAAAAATTTGCCACCCTTTCACATATATATGGGAAGGGGGTCCAAAAAACAATTAAAACCAAACCAAACCAAATTTGATGTCGATATCTCCAAAACTGACGAAGTTATGAGGGCGCGACATACAGACAGACAGACAGACAGACTTACCAAAATGATAAGGGTTTCTAGTAGACTTAACTTAGTAGTTACGAAACCCTAAAAAACGATCTTGCATATTACTTATTATTACTGTACTGCATGTCATAAAAATGCATTAATAAATTACAGATATCCCTCAGTGGGAAAGCAACGGATGGCTCATTAATTTTAGTGGACTCAATTCGCTACATAAAATCTACACAAAATGAAACTGCCTGTGGCATTTATGACGAAACCCTTGTACCCACAACAACAGACACTCCACCAACTACAACTACAACAACTCCGGTTCCAACAACTGTTACTGATACAACTAGTGTGTCTACAGAAGAAACAAGTGAAGTAACATATCAAACCACTTCGGTAACAAGTGACAATACTGATACAACTAACGGTGTCACAGATTCAGTAAACACTGAAGATTGTGTTACATATAATTTCGAAAATGATTACGGCACAAGCTTCGAAAACAGTCATGAGGTATGCCTTACTATGGGGTCGACTTCGAATTGGTATACAGGAAACTATTCTTCTATTGGTGTCGAAGCGCCTGTCCCACAAAGTAGCGTCTTTATAACACCACGAGACACTTTGAGCTGCACAACCTCTTCTTCATTTCGTATGGCAGGCAGCGGCACAGTCGAAGTTAACGTTTATTTGGAGTTGATTCATCCATTAGACCAACTATCTGTATATGTAGCTGAGGAGGTTGCTAATGGCAACGATATTACTGTACAATATGTAAACATGGCACCAATCAGGCCTGAATATACACCTGGATGGCACACTTTGGAACTGGATCTAAATTACAACAGAACTTTTAATGGATATGTAAGTATTAGGTAACACAAATCAGGGAAATGGCGGGTGGCCCCACTACATTGATTTCTTTACATATATTCTAATCTTTCACGTTTAGTCTACTGGCAAGTAGGATTAATTTAGCACTAAAATTAAAATAATAATTTATAATCAACGTCTCAATTGTGTGAGATAATTTCCAAAAATATTTTGATTTTAGATTTCATAACAGTATGACCTATTGCAAATAAAATAATTACAAAATATTACTATTATTATTATTTTATACGATTTTACAGATAACTCTATCAGGAAAAGCAACCGATGGCTCAATAATTTTAGTGGACTCACTGCGCTACAAAGATTCTACTGTTACTGAAACTTCATGTGAGATTTATGACAAAACATCAGACACTGCAACAACAGAAGAAACTACCCCGGTTCCGACAACTGTTGTAACTGATTCAACTATAGCTCCAGAAACAAGCACCAGCGATGCTACAAGCGCCGCTGTTACAGACGATGCTACATCTACAAGCAACAGCGATGCTACATCTACAAGCAACAGCGATGCTACAAGCGCCGCTGTTACAGACGATGCTACATCTACAAGCAACAGCGATGCTACAAGCGCTGCTGTTACAGACGATGCTACAGCTACAAGCACCAGCGATGCTACAAGCGCTGCTGTTACAGACGATGCTACATCTACAAGCAACAGCGATGCTACAAGCGCTGCTGTTACAGACGATGCTACATCTACAAGCAACAGCGATGCTACAAGCGCTGCTGTTACAGACGATGCTACATCTACAAGCAACAGCGATGCTACAAGCGCTGCTGTTACAGACGATGCTACATCTACAAGCAACAGCGATGCTACAAGCGCTGCTGTTACAGACGATGCTACATCTACAAGCAACAGCGATGCTACAAGCGCCGCTGTTACAGACGATGCTACATCTACAAGCAACAGCGATGCTACAAGCGCTGCTGTTACAGACGATGCTACATCTACAAGCACCAGCGATGCTACAAGCGCTGCTGTTACAGACGATGCTACATCTACAAGCAACAGCGATGCTACAAGCGCTGCTGTTACAGACGATGCTACATCTACAAGCAACAGCGATGCTACAAGCGCTGCTGTTACAGACGATGCTACATCTACAAGCAACAGCGATGCTACAAGCGCCGCTGTTACAGACGATGCTACATCTACAAGCAACAGCGATGCTACAAGCGCTGCTGTTACAGACGATGCTACATCTACAAGCAACAGCGATGCTACAAGCGCCGCTGTTACAGACGATGCTACATCTACAAGCAACAGCGATGCTACAAGCGCTGCTGTTACAGACGATGCTACAGCTACAAGCACTAGCGATGCTACAGCTACAAGCACCAGCGATGCTACAAGCGCTGCTGTTACAGACGATGCTACAGCTACAAGCAACAGCGATGCTACATCTACAAGCAACAGCGATGCTACAAGCGCCGCTGTTACAGACGATGCTACATCTACAAGCAACAGCGATGCTACAAGCGCTGCTGTTACAGACGATGCTACATCTACAAGCACCAGCGATGCTACAAGCGCTGCTGTTACAGACGATGCTACATCTACAAGCAACAGCGATGCTACAAGCGCTGCTGTTACAGACGATGCTACATCTACAAGCAACAGCGATGCTACATCTACAAGCAACAGCGATGCTACAAGCGCTGCTGTTACAGACGATGCTACATCTACAAGCAACAGCGATGCTACAAGCGCCGCTGTTACAGACGATGCTACATCTACAAGCAACAGCGATGCTACAAGCGCCGCTGTTACAGACGATGCTACATCTACAAGCAACAGCGATGCTACAAGCGCTGCTGTTACAGACGATGCTACATCTACAAGCAACAGCGATGCTACAAGCGCCGCTGTTACAGACGATGCTACATCTACAAGCAACAGCGATGCTACAAGCGCCGCTGTTACAGACGATGCTACAGCTACAAGCACCAGCGATGCTACAAGCGCTGCTGTTACAGACGATGCTACATCTACAAGCAACAGCGATGCTACAAGCGCTGCTGTTACAGACGATGCTACATCTACAAGCAACAGCGATGCTACAAGCGCCGCTGTTACAGACGATGCTACATCTACAAGCAACAGCGATGCTACAAGCGCCGCTGTTACAGACGATGCTACAGCTACAAGCACCAGCGATGCTACATCTACAAGCAACAGCGATGCTACAAGCGCTGCTGTTACAGACGATGCTACAGCTACAAGCACCAGCGATGCTACATCTACAAGCAACAGCGATGCTACAAGCGCTGCTGTTACAGACGATGCTACATCTACAAGCAACAGCGATGCTACAAGCGCCGCTGTTACAGACGATGCTACAGCTACAAGCACCAGCGATGCTACAAGCGCTGCTGTTACAGACGATGCTACATCTACAAGCAACAGCGATGCTACAAGCGCTGCTGTTACAGACGATGCTACATCTACAAGCAACAGCGATGCTACAAGCGCTGCTGTTACAGACGATGCTACATCTACAAGCAACAGCGATGCTACAAGCGCCGCTGTTACAGACGATGCTACAGCTACAAGCACCAGCGATGCTACATCTACAAGCAACAGCGATGCTACAAGCGCTGCTGTTACAGACGATGCTACATCTACAAGCAACAGCGATGCTACAAGCGCCGCTGTTACAGACGATGCTACATCTACAAGCAACAGCGATGCTACATCTACAAGCAACAGCGATGCTACAAGCGCCGCTGTTACAGACGATGCTACATCTACAAGCAACAGCGATGCTACAAGCGCCGCTGTTACAGACGATGCTACAGCTACAAGCACCAGCGATGCTACAGCTACAAGCAACAGCGATGCTACATCTACAAGCAACAGCGATGCTACAGCTACAAGCAACAGCGATGCTACAGCTACAAGCACCAGCGATGCTACAGCTACAAGCAACAGCGATGCTACATCTACAAGCAACAGCGATGCTACAAGCGCTGCTGTTACAGACGATGCTACATCTACAAGCAACAGCGATGCTACAAGCGCCGCTGTTACAGACGATGCTACAGCTACAAGCAACAGCGATGCTACAGCTACAAGCACCAGCGATGCTACAGCTACAAGCACCAGCGATGCAACCACTAGCGAGGCAACCACCAGCGATGCAACCACTAGCGAGGCAACCACCAGCGATGCAACCACTAGCGAGGCAACCACTAGCGAGGCAACCACCAGCGATGCAACCACTAGCGAGGCAACCACCAGCGATGCAACCACTAGCGAGGCAACCACTAGCGAGGCAACCACCAGCGATGCAACCACTAGCGAGGCAACCACTAGCGAGGCAACCACTAGCGATGCAACCACTAGCGAGGCAACCACTAGCGATGCAACCACTAGCGAGGCAACCACTAGCGAGGCAACCACTGGCGAGGCAACCACTGGCGATGCAACCACTGGCGAGGCAACCACTGGCGAGGCAACCACTGGCGATGCAACCACTGGCGAGGCAACCACTGGCGAGGCATCCACTGGCGATGCAACCACTGGCGAGGCAACCACTGGCGATGCAACCACTGGCGATGCAACCACTGGCGAGGCAACCACTGGCGAGGCAACCACTGGCGAGGCAACCACTGGCGAGGCAACCACTGGCGAGGCAACCACTAGCGAGGCAACCACTGGCGAGGCAACTACTGGCGATGCAACCACTGGCGAGGCAACCACTGGCGAGGCAACCACTGGCGATGCAACCACTGGCGATGCAACCACTGGCGAGGCAACCACTGGCGATGCAACCACTGGCGATGCAACCACTGGCGATGCAACCACTAGCGAGGCAACCACTGGCGAGGCAACCACCAGCGATGCAACCACTGGCGAGGCAACCACTGGCGAGGCAACCACTGGCGAGGCAACCACTGGCGAGGCAACCACTGGCGAGGCAACCACTGGCGAGGCAACCACTGGCGAGGCAACCACTGGCGATGCAACCACTGGCGAGGCAACCACTGGCGAGGCAACCACTGGCGATGCAACCACTGGCGAGGCAACCACTGGCGAGGCAACCACTGGTGAGGCAACCACTGGCGAGGCAACCACTGGCGATGCAACCACTGGCGAGGCAACCACTGGCGAGGCAACCACTGGCGAGGCAACCACTGGCGAGGCAACCACTGGCGTTGCAACCACTAGCGAGGCAACCACTAGCGAGGCAACCACTGGCGATGCAACCACTGGCGAGGCAACCACTAGCGAGGCAACCACTGGCGAGGCAACCACTGGCGATGCAACCACTTGCGAGGCAACCACTAGCGAGGCAACCACTAGCGAGGCAACCACTAGCGAGGCAACCACTAGCGATGCAACCACTAGCGAGGCAACCACTAGCGAGGCAACCACTAGCGATGCAACCACTAGCGATGCAACCACTAGCGATGCAACCACTAGCGAGGCAACCACTAGCGAGGCAACCACTAGCGATGCAACCACTAGCGATGCAACCACTAGCGAGGCAACCACTAGCGAGGCAACCACTAGCGATGCAACCACTAGCGAGGCAACCACTAGCGAGGCAACCACTAGCAATGCAACCTCTGCTGTTACTGACGATGTAACAGCTACAAGCACTAGTGATGCTCCATCTACAAGCACTGCTGTTACAGAGGAAGCTACAGATGGAACTACCAGTGTCACAGATTCTAATAATACCGAGGATTGTGTGACATACAATTTTGAATTTGAAGAAGATTTTGATACAAGCTTCAGTAACAAACATGGGGTTTGCCTTAGTATGGGGTCAACCGCAAATTGGCAAATCGGTAACTATTCTTCAATTGAGATTGCGCCACCGAACCCACTCAGTTCCAGTTTTATTACACCATCGCCAAGCTTTGATTTGAGTTGTTCTACTTCATTTAAATTCCCCGTGGCAGCAGACGGTATGATTGAAGTGAATGTCTACTTAGAGTTGTACGAACCATTGGACCAAGTTGCTGTCATAATCGCTGATGGTCTCGATGGCATGTCACAATCGCTACTAATGGCACCATTTAAACCTGGATATTATCACGGATGGCATACTCTCAATATGGATTTACAATTCAGAAATAATTTTGATGGACGTGTAAGTATAACTTTAAAATTGTAATTCGTTTACTTTTTAAACGAAATAAGTTTTTATTACAGAACTAAAATTTCTATCTATAGTGCATAGACTGTTTTTGGTTTTATTTGATTTCAATCTTATTGAGTCTTGTATTGAGTTTTCCGAATACACTTACAATATTTAAATATTCATAAAATTAAATTTTACAGATTACTGTGACTGGCAAAGCAGCAAATGGATCAGTCATCTTAATAGATTCACTACGTTATATGGAATCTTCCCAGAGCATATGTGAAATTTATCCCACAAGTCCTGAAGCTTCGACGACAGATCCAGTAACAGAAGCTACTTCAGAAGTAACTGGTGCCTCTACTGATCAGACAAGCGCTGGAACTGAGGCCAGTACAAAGTATACTACTACAGTAACAGGGGAAAATACAGACACAACAAGCTCGGTGACAGATTCCACTAATACTGCAACAGAATCTACTGCTACTACGACAGGTTCAACCAATGCTGCAACTAGTGATACTACCACAGAATCAACTGATGTTACGTCGGACTCTTCTAATGCTGCAACTGATGATGCGGCCACAGTACCTACTGATGCTACGACAGAGTCTACTAATACTGCCACAGAATCTACTGCTACGACAGACTCTACTAATGATGCGACAGACAATACAACAGAAACACCTACACCTAATAAAGTATGTTGTGCCTGTTGTCGTAAAAGGAAACGGAAATTAAGTAATCGTTGTGGTCGTTTCCGTAGATAAGATATAATTGCAAAGACGTTGATTCAGTGTTACTTGTTGACTATTTGGAAAATAAAAGCAAGTTTATTCAGTTTGTATAAATTATTTATTATGTAGTACATTTTTGTTGGAATTTAAAATATTTGTCGTGTTTTTAATATTATTTAAATAAAACCTGTTTTTCTTCTTCTTCATGCCCTTGTGTGTGTTTTTAAGGTTTTGTTCAATTATTTTATCAACCCCATCTGGCACATTGATCCAGTACTAGGTCACAACGCCACCTCTAGGTAAACACTGGTACTACCTTGGATCTACGGCTTCTTGCCGATCGAATGTTATTCTCTCACCTAGCTAGAGCTCCGTTTTAGTATTGTATAAATTAATAAGATAGATGGCGTTCGCATAGAACCCAACATTTTCCTTCTCGCCCTCATTCTGATTCACGCATTCATTGCGTGGCGCACACCTAGGTACTAATAAACTCCTCTGTACCAGCCTTTATTTTTGCACATCTTCACCAATATCTCCACAGGTTTTGTAGTTTACTACAAACCAATCTTGTCATTTCTTCAAGTTTGTCTGTCTGTATGTCTGTATGCCCAACCTTAATAACTTTTTCAGTTTTGAACCTATTGATATTAAAACATTTGACCATTTTTTGATGACCTCAAAAAAAGTTCCATACGACATCGCCGAGTTAAAATTAGTGAAGTAAGCTTGGCCCATGCTTGTAGACTAGGTAAACTTCCGTCTGTATTGTAACCTATTCGATAAAAAAAGCTTATAATAAGTAAGTTTAAAATTTCTTACACACAGTCAGTTGGTCTCATATATTTACAAATTGAACATAAACTTTAAATCAATATGTTGGTTTAGTGATTTTTTCCGAAAATTGAATACCTAACACGGGAAGTGTTTTAAAAATTTGGAAATTATCCCAGTAGATGAAACCCTGCCAACCGTTAGCGGCCAAGATAAACTTGCTTAATTTCGCAAGCTAAGATTCAGCCGTTGTAGCCCAGTTAATAGAGGCATCAGCAATTGGCAAATTATCCAAAAACGACAGGCAACCACAAATAAACAGGATATTTTTTAGGAAAAATTTGACGCTTGTAAATTGAAGAACCTTGTAAAACTTTTGTAATAGATTATACTAGTCATTTTGCGACTTGGTCGTTTTTCTATTTAGTCGCTTAATGACCTAGTCTATTTAATAAGTTAATGACTTGAGTATTGAGACATGGACCGATTGATATTTGGTTGATACGATTAGTGGACAAGATACGATATAGTTTTTATGATATTAAGACTATATAGGACCAACCTTACCAGGATACAACGATTTATTGTTTTACCTGAAGATATTGGTGTAGCAATTTAAGCTAGCTTCATCAAAATCCAATGACATAATAAAAAAATAAAATGTATAGGAACTAATGGTGTAGCTATAGGATGATCTTACTCATCAATGTACAATTCAAATATCTTAAAATGAATAACTAAGTACCATGGTATCTAATCATAAAAAGATACTTTATCCTGATCACATATCAATCAAAATTCAAAATTATATCAGTAAAACACATGAATAGGTAAATACAATGAAGATTAAAATGTCATAAAATATATCTTTTCTAGAACTTTTGCGAGTACCTAAATAGTATCGAGAAACAGACGGTAACGTCCGTTTCTTCGTCGTTTGTTCGATTTTCCGCCTTTTTTTTATACAAATACCGGCTTATGTCAAAGATTCGACAGACGCATTCGTCGACGCAGTGCAGTACGATGTCGTTTGTCATAATCATAAACCGTATGTATTCATATGAAGGTAGGGTAGAAAATGGAATGAATGACTGAATGACGCACAAACGAACAGTGCGAGTGTTTTTCGCCTAATCAAATCATACAGCTCGTTGACTTTTTACATAACCTTCAAGCTACATTACAATAATATGATGCCTTCAGAAACCAGAGAGAATCACAAAAGTAATAGCTAAGAACCTACATATAATATCATTGGCAATAGCAGTAACTAAAGTGCTGCTGAAAATGAAAATTATATTGTATCATAAATACATAATTTAGTTACAATCTTAGATTAATGATTACCTCGCTGCCCTCGGTAGATCGAGCAGTATCCAAACACACCGTAATGAACGTGTATTATCTTATTGTGTATTATTGTGTATTATATAATGTACTTCAAATTGTGAATTCTGACAGCTCGAGGTGCATTTTTAAAATAATTGTTTAACTCTCAGATATTGTATGAAGATAAGCCGATTCCGGCTCATGTTTGATTGCCGTATTTTTACAAGTACGCCGATTCAATCTACTGACCATAGCGAGGCAATCATCTATCTAAAGTTACAATTTTATTTGAGTTAATACCTTAAAATAAAACTAAAGAAGGCGATATTAAAACTTTGTTGCAAATTGTTTGAGCTTTGAAGGCGCTGTAAAAGAGGATTATTTTAAATCAACTTCACTACAAGGCCCGGACCGTGTTATCCAGCCTAATACATCGCTTACAGGATTAATGGCATCCACTTGAAAGTCTGTGGTTCTAAAAAAATATGATACTGGAAATAACTTTATGTTTGTACGTATTTTGCTAGTTGAAACTGTTTTGTAGAGTTTTTACATGTACCTATTTTGTGCACCTTTAAAATACGATAATTTCCATAAAATATCCGCAAAACATACCGTAAACCATGTTGAAAGCCACTGTATTTACCTATAGATAGCCATTTTAACTCTCTATGCTTTCCTTTACGTCAATAGTTCACAGTGGAAAACCAAAAAAGTTACAGTTTTGCGTGAAAATCATCATAATCCCATTACCCCTAATCCACTTTTGAACGTAGGCGTCCCCCAGGATACGCCATAGATTAAGTCCCCTTTACAGTCCTATTATTTAAAAAGAGCTATTTACCAGTATTTACCCTTTTGAAAACTTTACTTCTTTTTTATTTTATATTTAAAAAAATATCCAGATCACAAAAAAAATGGCACAGAGAATGCTCGCACACCTAGAACTGTCAAAGGCTATATTTGCTACCACTTGAGGGAAGAGTACCTCTCATGTAGACCACCAGAAGTATGACCAGCAGCTCAGCTAAACTATAGGAGATATAATATGACACCAAAGCAAAAGTTGTTCTGTTTGATGGGGTGGGACGCTTTACTGGGATCTACTGGCAATGCAATGCAACTATGTTTAAGAAAAAACAACTACCAAAACTTTTCAGCCGACATACCATCGACACACAAGTGAAACGATTTTTATTTAGCAGACTTTGGATCCTGGTCATGACCATGACATGACTATGAGTTTTAAAATGTATTTTATCTTGTTATTTATATTATCAATCCATTTGATTGACATTGTTTTTACATTAGCCAGAGAGATAAGAATGCTTTTAGTGATGTCATAAACACTGCATAAACACTATATTAACTAATGTAATACCACTGCCTTATTCCTACAGATAAAAATAAAGTATAGTTTGTCTGACATCGGTATACATTACTTGAAACCATCAAAAAAATAATTTATGAATGTTTTTTTTATGTTGCCTCTTCTATGTCCCACTGCGAGGCAAAGGGTCTCCCCTCTTTCATGCCACTTGTCTCTGAAAATAAATTTAACTCTGAGAAAGATAACACCTATAAATACATAAATGAAAATAATATGGAATTAACAGGAATATGAAAAAATACAAAATGTAAATAACGAAGTCGTAAACTTCATTCCGCAGAACAGTCATATGTATCTAAGGTTCATAGAAGTATTTTTAGCAAATACTTAGTACATATTACTCATGTTACAGTCATGGATTTTGATAAACATCTAATCAGATTTCTACCGATAATACTGAACCCACATTTGTAATTTTCCTATAAACACAAGCATATTTTAAAAGTAACGGTATTGGGTAAAGCAGCAATAATGAAGAACCCGCTGATTATCACGATTATTTTAATAAACGCTGTGTTTTGTAGTGAAAATGTTTATAACAGTGGTCATTGTGTAACGTACAACTTCGAAGATGATTTTGACACCAATTTCAGTAACAATGATGGGGTGTGCAGTACTATGGGATCATCCTCACAGTGGTATATTGACTACTACTCTTCTGTTGCTATAGAAGCACCATACCCCCTCAGTACCACTTTTATGTCACCAAGTAACACTATGAGCTGCTTTACCTCCGCTGGATTTCCTATTTTAGCAAATGGCTTGCTAGAAGTGAATGTTTATTTGGAGCTTTACCAACCATCAGATCAAATAGTTGTATTCGTAAATGAAAAGGTTCCAGATGGAAACGATGCTACAATACAAACAGTAATTATGACGCAGTTTATGCCGGGGTACTACCATGGATGGCACACCTTTAGAATACACTTAGATGTGAACGACAATGTCGATGGATACGTAAGTCAAACTTTTATGTTAAACCTAGTTCTATCTAGACCTATGAATGATTATGGTAAGGAATGTTGCTTTGGCCACTATTAAAATAAAGTGATATTGTGACAGCACAAATCAAATTATTTTATCTGTAATGAAATTGATCATTAGTGTCTTTATAGTGTTTACTTCATGATCCCTTTAAAAAGATACAAATTAGAAATAGTGTAATCAAAATAAATTAAAATACTTTAGATTGATATACTTGGTAAAGTTAGAAACGTACCTAATTATGATAGCATGACATGGACATGCTGGTTATATCTGAACAAAGCTCATTCTCATAATTATTTACAAACAAATCATATTTTTCACAGATATCTCTAATTGGCTCAGCAGCGGATGGCTCATTAATATTGGTGGATTCATACCGCTACAAAAATCTTTCACAAAATATCACGGAATGTGAAATTTATGATGAAAAACGTGAATCTACAACTGCTGAAATTGAAAACACAGATACAACAGAAACTATACCAACCACCACAGATCAAACTGACTCGGTTACAGATTTAGATTATACCGTAACAAATGACGGACTACAGAATGAAACTTTAGACCCAACTGATTTCGGAACTGATCCAACGAACGAAGAAACAACTATCACTTCTGGTCCTACTGAAACAGAAACTGATTCAACTGATGATGATACAACAAACAGTGGCACAGAATCAATCGACTCTGTAACAACAATTACTTCTTCAGATATCACTGTTTCAACAGATGTAACAGGTGACCCTACAGAAACAACTAATATGAGCACAGAATCAACCGATACTGTTACAGATCCGCCCAAACCAGATAGAATTTGTTGTGTTTGTTGTCGTAAAATTAAAAACAGATCAGCTGCACGTAGAGGTCATAGGCGTAGGTGAGCCATGCTGGTTGTTTTGACAACTCTTGTTTTCATCCGTTAGAATTTCTATAATGTACTTTCATACAATATTTTGTTTATTTTTGTGTGACAATTTGTAATGGTTTTAATAAACTTAATTTCTAACTATTAATATATCGACAATCGGCATTGGTTGTTTTCTTTGATTTACCTTGATTTTTAATTATGTATAATGTACTTGCCTACTATCCTACGTATTTCAGTTTACTATAACTTCAAACCTATTTTGTTAGCCCGTAAACCGTGAGGTAAGCTGCCACATAAAACCAGCTGCAGAAATTTTGAGAGCCGCTGGTGGAGATGTAACATTGCCTCAACTTTGCCTTTTTTCATAATTTATAGCTGTCCCTTAAAACCGAGATTTTCAACCCTTGGTCTCTAATGTACTCTTTGCCTCAAAATGTTGCTTGTAACTGGTTTCTTTTTACTTTTTACGGGCAAGGTTTTAAATTTAATAAATGGTGATTCATTATGATTATTCTGGCAAGCTTAATATAATTCTTACTGAGAACATTTAGTTAGAAAGAGAAAAAGAAACAACAACTGGTGATGAATTTATGATAAAAAAACACACAATAAACCAAAGGGTGAATTCAGACGTAGAGCGTATTCAAACGTGTGGGCTGCTCTTGTCAGTACTTGCCACAAAATAAGTATTGGTGGGCGCCCAATACAGAGAGACAAAGAAACATCAATAGACTCACAGAGACACCTCTATACGCCGTATAGTTAACTACTCAAACCGGCTAGTAGCTGAGCCAAAAAGTGGGTATTAGCTGGCGCCAATCTAGAGAGCCGACTTCAAGGAAACATCGCTATACTCACACATTAGACGCCGTCGTTTACGCGCAATGTCGAACCGGTTCGAAACGGCCAGTAGCGAGAGACAACACCGTTTGGTGCAGGCGGATGGCAAAACTACGACTCGCAAGTGCCAATATTTTTGTATAGATGTAATAGTGTACTTTAATATAATGTAAGTAATGTACCCAAGTATGTTTGACCCAGGTACGGCACATTAACAATTCAGAGAAGAAAGTAGCAACCCTAGAGTGTAGGCATAAATCATCGGAAGAAGGGGCGAGCTATCCTTCTGTAAATTCTCTATTTTGTGGCTGAGATGAGTATCAACAGCGTTCGCACCGAACGAAGAAACAACTATCATTTCAGATCATACCGAAACAGAAACTGCAAATGACGACTCACAAGTGCAAATAGTTTTGTAGTGTGTTATAGTGTATATGTGATTTAATTTAAGCATTGTACGTAAAGTACCTATGATTAACTAAGGTACTTCATTTAAACATGGTGTGAGGTGTAGGTATAAATGATCGGGATAAAAGAGCTCTCCTTCTATAGGTAGTATTTTTTCTATTTTGTGTCAGTACAAAGAAGGTGCAAAGTGTATCCGCGAACCCAATGCAACTCCGTCGTGAACACTTTGTTATAGAAATACTTTAGAACAAATACCTACGCTCTTAACATGCGCTACAGCACGCTTGTACGTTTGAATACACCCTTAGTGCAGTCCTAGTTATTAAAAACCACTAGGTACATTTTTTTATGTATAAGCACTATCTATGCATAGGTACTTAAATACGATTATGCCTTACATTGATTAACTATAATGATTAAATTGATTAATTATCATTTTATTTGAAAACATGATTTTGACAGTTTTAAATAGATTAAAATGCTTTTAGTGGCATTAATTTAATATTGCAGATACGCACACTAGCTATATACCTACACTATTTTCCATGTAATTCCAAATCGACATATATCGGGTGAAATTTTACTAGTGACCGATAGCGAAAACTCAGAACTGGCTGGTAATAAGGAACAACTTTCCCCAAGGAACATAGGTCGAAATACGAAAAAAAATTTTGGGCCCCCATACAAAGTTACCGATCAGCTGATTTGAATTACTATGGGAGGCCAAAAATTTTTTTTCGGATTTCGACCTATGTTCCTTGGGGAAAGTTGTTCCTTATCACCAGCCGGTTCTGAGTTTTCGCTATTGGTCACTAGTAAAATTTCACCCTATATACACGTTTCATTTCTTTATCCCTTGCGGGGCAGGCAGAGTACGGCTGTAAAAATATGGTCGATATCGCTACGCTTGACAAATATTTAAGGATCTTAAAAAAAACTTGTTTAGTGATAAATTGTCACAAACACTTGAGTCACAAATTAGGAAAATGGCGCGCGGGGCGCCTTGTACAGTCCAGCAAAAAAGAGTAGAAATTAAACAATGTGGAACTCAAAATTTTTCATACTAAATTGTTGCCATTCATAGCCAATGTTGCCATTTAATTTTGAAAATTCATACAAAGTGGCGCCCTCATTTTTTGTCTACTCTTTTTGCTGCACTGTAAGCTTGAGTCCCTTACGACGCACGCCCAAGAAACACCCAAAAAATGGGATGACGGTATTCTAACCTAGTATCACACGGCAAATCGTGTGCTGAAACGATATTCAAGGAAAAGAGTTATAAGAAAGACCAATCATATCCGGGCTGACTAAAAAAATAAGGACAATAACTACGCGCGCCAGTTCATGAGCATCCTGAATTATGCGCTTCCTTGTCATATTCGCAATGCTACTGACAAGTGCTACAAGGAGGCGTATAGTTTCAGAATGGTGATGGATGAATATGAACTCGAAGTAGTAGGTTTTAATTAATATAGGTAAGTAAATAGTAATTGTAACTTTACACACATCTAGCATTTACGAAATTATGCTATCCTGCAATGTTCCCGAGAACTTACTGGGAGGACTGGAAATTTTCGTATACATTTTATCATATTTTTGATATGTGAATATAAATATTATACTTGTTTGTAGGTAATGGTCATGAACTGACAATATAGTGGGCCTTAATTTATTAAAATAGTAAGTTTAGCTCTACATGCAATATTCGGAAAGTAAACGGGGGAACACTTATGTACGAAATCTGCAAGACCACTAAAGCTCTTTAGTTGGTATTTCATTTTTAGGGTTTCGTCAAGTCTGTCTGTCTGTCCGCTCCTCAGTTTTTGTGTGCGACAAAAGATCGTTGTGACCCTAATCTTAGAAATATTGTTTTCTTTTTAGCATCCTTTTTTGAGTAGGTAAATGTGGAAGGGGATAAGAGATAAAGTTGGATAGTCTTCGGAAACAAATCGAAGGTTTTTTTTTCAACAAAATCATTTACATGTTACTGTCTCGAGATATTTTCTTTTAAAGTTTTGGTCCACGATATATTCCACCAGTGAGATCTAAAGAATAGATGTAATAAAAATGAAAAATTAGCTGTGGAATAAACCTACATTATAGTCTGAAATAACCACGAAAATTATAAAGAATACTGCATTATCCAAGCTTAGAAACAGAAACAAGAAACAAAAAACTACAGCTGAAAACAAACCAGCTACAATATTAACTTTATAACACTTCAAACCAGATATTTCATTATTAAAGCTTACGTTGACCACAGAATACATAATAGTACAGGTACAGAAGACGCACTCCGGCATAGCAATTCAACAAATATAAATCTTTATGCGCGATAATAAAGTACAATTTCCTTCGCGCCGGCTTTGAATACCTACTTTTATATTAGCCTACTGATCGCGCGCGCAAGCAAAAATGAGCCGAATTGCTGCGCGCGAAAGTTCTTCTGCCGCAGACCGCCTCTGAAGGTCACAGCCGGCACGCTTTGTAGGGATGCGAATTTCGAGATTTATATGAAAATAGGTACCTACGAAAAGTGTACTGGAGTACATTTCTACACCCAAGTTAAACAAAAATAAAATGTTTTGTTAAACGTAGGATATTGAAAGAATATCAAAGCACAAATATTAGAAAAAATATGAAAATTGCATTATCATACAAAATTAACGAATGAGGTAGGAAGCTGAGTTACTTAATACAGAATTGATAAAATAAAATAAATCTCGTGAAGAAATGCGAACGGCATCGGAGCGCGCGCGTAACGTGCGGCGCGCGGCAACCAACTGACTAACCTTCCCGGGGGTGTCGCCGCACGTACTTGCAACTCTATACCTACGCCGCGGAGTGCGCCAGGCCTGCGTTGACTACGAAACATGTTTATAGACGTGTCTGACACGCTCTTGGCAGTTTTTATACATATTTAAATATGCCGATAAAAGAAAATAAATGCACTTAAAGATGTCTAAGACGATAAAGAGTAAGTGAGTAGGTAAAATGAAAGTACATGACGAAATTATTAATCAAACCCGCCATTATCTTAAAATCACTGCAAGATTTCGCGCAATTAGTGGATATCACTCGTGTGTGATATACATCTAATCAGATTTCTTTCAATGACGCCGCGCCGATTCGTCACTATTCTTTTGTCGGGCCAAACTCCAGTCTGTTTTAAGTGTTATGAATGAATTACATACTAATAATCATATTTATTTTAATAAGCACAGTTTTTTGTAGTGATGTTAATAACAGTGGCGATTGCGTGACATACAACTTTGAAGATGATTTTGAGACAAGTTTTAACAAAGATGGGGTGTGCCGTTCTATGGGATCATCAGCGAGTTGGAATATCGGTGACTACTCTTCAGTTGGGATAGAAGCACCAGACCCCCTCAGCACCACCTTTATGTCACCAAGTAACACTTTGAGCTGTACAACGTCCTTTGGGTTTTCTATGTCGGCAAACGGTCTGGTCGAAGTAAATGTTTATTTGGAGTTATATCAGCCATCGGACCAGATCGCTGTTTTCGTAAACGAAGAAGTTCCAGGTGGAAATGATGCGACATTACAATCAGTTATTATGGCACAGTTTATGCCAGGCTATTACCAGGGATGGCACACTTTGAGGATTGATTTAGGTGTCAACGACGATTTTGATGGATATGTAAGTTGATAAAAATGTAATCAAGTAAATAACAAATTAAAGAGTCGCATTTTATTCGTTCGCAATAACGAAAACTTAAAAAATATGTGAATTTTATTCAATTGAGACAAGGTGAAGAACCGGCTTGATAAATAAGATAGTTATCGTTTTAATAATTTAAAAGGTTTTTTTTGTATTCTAATTTAAAGGCGCCGACCCCAAATATTTAAATTTAAACAAAGACATAATTTAACTTTGAATAATAAAGGCGAAAAGTAACAAGCATAAATAAAATGTTTGGTAAACAATGTTAAAACATAATTAAGTAGCCCAAAACTTACATAGGAAAGCGATACAAAATACACAATGTTTATCTTGAAGTTAATCTAAGCTCAATAATTTACAGATATCCCTCACGGGTGCTGCAGCACAAGGCTCTTTGATTTTGGTAGATTCGTTTCGCTACACAGACAATAAAGTGACACAAAATGATACTGAATGTCCTATCTATGTTGAAAAGCCCGAAACAACGACATCTGTTACTGAAACAACGACAGAAAGTATAACAACGGAAATAACAGAGAGCACAACACTTACAACAAATGAAGTAACAGACGATACCACAGCTACAACAAATTCTGTGATAGATGATGCAACAGCTATAACAACTGATGTTACACCTGCAGTAACTGACGACACAACAGGTATAAAAACTGAAGCTACACCCGCAATAACTGATGAAGCAACAGCTATAACATCTGACGCTACACCTGCAGTAACTGATGATGCAACAGCTATCACAACTGATGCTACACCTGCAGTGACTGACGATGCCACAGCTATACCAACTGATGCAATAACTGATGATGCAACGGCTATAACAACGAATGCTACACCTGCAGTGACTGATGATGCATCATTTATAACAACTGATGCTACACCTGCAGTAACTGACGACGCAACAGGTACAACAACTGACGCTACACCTGCAGTAACTGATGATGCCACGATTATAACAACTGATGCTACACCTGCAGTAACTGATGATGAAACATTTATAACAACCGATGCCACACCTGTAGTAACTGATGATGCCACAGCTATAACAACTGATGCCACACCTGCAGTAACTGATGATGCCACAGCTATAACAACTGATGCCACACCTGCAGTAACTGATGATGTAACAGATATAACAACTGATGCTACACCTGCAGTAACTGATGATGCCACAGCTATAACAACTGATGCTACAACTGCAGTGACTGATGATGCCACTGCTATAACAACTGATGCTACACCTGCAGTGACTGACGATGCCACATTTATAACAACTGATGCAATAACTGATGATGCAACGGCTATAACAACTGATGCAACACCTCCAGTAACTGATGATGTCACAGCTATAACAACTGATGCTACACCTGCAGTAACTGATGATGAAACATTTATAACAACTGATGCTACACCTGCAGTAACTGATGATGAAACATTTATAACAACCGATGCCACACCTGCAGTAACTGATGATGCCACAGCTATAACAACTGATGCCACACCTGCAGTAACTGATGATGCCACAGCTATAACAACTGATGCCACACCTGCAGTAACTGATGATGTAACAGATATAACAACTGATGCTACACCTGCAGTAACTGATGATGCCACAGCTATAACAACTGAAGCTACACCTGCAGTGACTGATGATGCCACTTTTATAACAACTTATACAGTAACCGATGATGCAACAGCTATAACAACAGATGCTACACCAGCAGTAAGTGATGATGCAACAGCTATAACAACTGATGCAATAACTGATGATGCAACGGCTAAAACAACAGATGCTACACCTGCAGTGACTGATGATGCCACAGCTATAACAACTGATGCCACACCTGCAGTAACTGATGATGTAACAGATATAACAACTGATGCTACACCTGCAGTAACTGATGATGCAACACTTATAACAACTGATGCTACACCTGCAATAACTGACGATGCAACAGGTATTACAACTGATGCTACACCTGCAGTGACTGATGATGCCACAGCTATAACAACTGATGCTACACCTGCAGTAACTGATGATGCAACAGCTATAACAACTGATGCAATAACTGATGATGCAACGGCTATAACAACTGATGCTACACCTGCAGTAACTGATGATGCAACAGCTATAACAACTGATGCTACACCTACAGCGACTGACGATGTCACAGCTATACCAACTGATGCAATAACTGATGATGCAACGGCTATAACAACGAATGCTACACCTGCAGTGACTGATGATGCCACAGCTATAACAACTGATGCTACACCTGCAGTGACTGATGATGCCACAGCTATAACTACTGATGCTACACCTGCAGTAACTGATGATGTCACAGTTATAACAACTGAAATTACACCTGCAGTGACTGACGATGCCACAGCTATAACAACTGATGCTACACCTGCAGTAACTGACAATGCAACAGGTATAACAACTGATGCTACAACTGCAGTAACTGATGACCTCACAGCTAACACAGCAATAACAAATGATGTCACAGCTACAACAGATGATGCCACAGCTACAACAGCAGTAACAGATGATGCCACAGCAACAACAGCATTAACAGGTGACGCAACAGCAATAACAGATGATGGCACAGCTACAACAGCAGTAATTGATGATGCCACAGCTACAACAGCAGTAACAAATGATGTCACAGCTACAACATATGATGCCACAGCTACAACAGCAGTAACAGATGATGCTACAGCTACAACTGCAGAAACAGATGATGCCACAGCTACAACAGCAACAACAGGTGATGCAACAGCTACAAGAGATGATGCTACAGCTACAATAGATGATGCCACAGCTACAACAGCAGTAACAGATGATGTCACAGCTACAACAGATGATGCCACAGCTACAACAGCAGTAACAGATGTTGTCACAGCTACAACAGCAGAAACAGATGATGCTACAGCTACAACTACAGTAACAGATGATGTCACAGCTACAACAGATGATGCCACAGCTACAACAGCAATAACAGATGATGCCACAGCTACAACAGATGATGTCACAGCTACAACAGCAGTAACAGATGATGCCACAGCTACAACAGATGATGCTACAGCTACAACTGCAGTAACAGATGACGCCACAGCCACAACAGCAATAACAGATGAAGCCACAGCTACAACAGATGATGCTACAGCTACAACAGCAGTAACAGATGAGGCCACAGCTACAACAGCAGTAACAGATGATGTCACAGCTACAACAGATGATGCCACAGCTACAACAGCAGTAACAGATGAGGCCACAGCTACAACAGCAGTAACAGATGATGTCACAGCTACAACAGATGATGCCACAGCTACAACAGCAGTAACAGATGATGCTACAGCTACAACAGCAGTAACAGATGATGTCACAGCTACAACAGATGTTGCCACAGCTACAAAAGCAGAAACAGATGATGCCACAGCTACAACAGCAGTAACAGATGAGGCCACAGCTACAACAGCAGTGACAGATGATGCCACAGCTACAACAGCAGTAACAGATGATGACACAGCTACAACAGATGATGCTACAGCTGCAACAGCAGTAACAGATGATGCCACAGCTACAACAGCAGTAACAGATGAGGCCACAGCTACAACAGCAGTAACAGATGATGCCACAGCTACAACAGCAGTAACAGATGAGGCCACAGCTACAACAGCAGTAACAGATGATGCCACAGCTACAACAGCAGTAACAGATGATGTCACAGCTACAACAGATGATGCCACAGCTACAACAGCAGTAACAGATGATGCCACAGCTACAACAGATGATGCCACAGCTACAACAGCAGTAACAGATGATGCCACAGCTACAACAGATGATGCCACAGCTACAACAGCAGTAACAGATGATGTCACAGCTACAACAGATGATGCCACAGCTACAACAGCAGTAACAGATGATGCCACAGCTACAACAGATGATGCCACAGCTACAACAGCAGTAACAGAAGATGCCACAGCTACAACAGCAGTAACAGATAATGGCACAGCTACAACAGCAGTAACAGATGATGCTACAGCTACAACAGATGATGCCACAGCTACAACAGCAGTAACGGATGATGTCACAGCTACAACAGCAGTAACAGATGATGCCACAGCTACAACAGCAGTAACAGATGATGCCACAGCTACAACAGATGATGCCACAGCTACAACAGATGATGCCACAGCTACAACAGCAGAAACAGACGATGCCACAGCTACAACAGCAGAAACAGATGATGCCACAGCTACAACAGATGATACCACAGCTACAACAGCAGTAACAGATGATGTCACAGCTACAACTACAGTAACAGATGATGCTACAGCTACAACAGATGATGCTACAGCTACAACTGCAGTAACAGATGATGCCACAGCCACAACAGCAATAACATATGATGCCACAGCTACAACAGATGATGCTACAGCTACAACTGCAGATACAGATGATGCCACAGCTACAACAGCAGTAACAGATGAGGCCACAGCTACAACAGCAGTAACAGATGATGTCACAGCTACAACAGATGATGCCACAGCTACAACAGCAGTAACAGATGATGCTACAGCTACAACTGCAGTAACAGATGATGTCACAGCTACAACAGATGTTGCCACAGCTACAACAGCAGAAACAGATGATGCCACAGCTACAACAGCAGTAACAGATGATGCCACAGCTACAACAGATGATGCCACAGCTACAACAGCAGTAACAGATGATGCCACAGCTACAACAGATGATTCCACAGCTACAACAGCAGTAACAGAAGATGCCACAGCTACAACAGCAGTAACAGATAATGGCACAGCTACAACAGCAGTAACAGATGATGCTACAGCTACAACAGATGATGCCACAGCTACAACAGCAGTAACAGATGATGCCACAGCTACAACATCTAAAACAGATGATGCCACAGCAACAACAGCAGTAACAGATGATGCCACAGCTACAACATCTAAAACAGATGATGCCACAGCAACAACAGCAGTAACAGATGATGCCACAGCTACAACAGCCGTAACAGATGATGCCACAGCTACAACAGATGATGCCACAGCTACAACAGATGATGCCACAGCTACAACAGATGACGCCACAGCTACAACAGCAGAAACAGACGATGCCACAGCTACAACAGCAGTAACAGATGATGCTACAGCTACAACAGATGATGCCACAGCTACAACAGCAGTAACAGATGATGCCACAGCTACAACATCTAAAACAGATGATGCCACAGCAACAACAGCAGTAACAGATGATGCCACAGCTACAACATCTAAAACTGATGATGCCACAGCAACAACAGCAGTAACAGATGATGCCACAGCTACAACAGCCGTAACAGATGATGCCACAGCTACAACAGATGATGCCACAGCTACAACAGATGACGCCACAGCTACAACAGCAGAAACAGACGATGCCACAGCTACAACAGCAGTAACAGATGATGCCACAGCTACAACAGATGATGCCACAGCTACAGCAAATGATGCCACAGCTACAGCAGATGATACCACAGCTACAACAGCAGTAACAGACGATGTCACAGGTACAACAACAGTAACAGATGATGCCACAGCTACAACAGATGATGATACAGCTACATCAGCAGTAACAGATGATACCACCGCTACAACAGCAGTAACAGATGATGCCACAGCTACAACAGCCGTAACAGATGATGCCACATCTACAACAGATGATGCCACAGCTACAACAGATGATGCCACAGCTACAACAGCAGTAACAGACGATGCCACAGCTACACCAGCAGTAACAGATGATGCCACAGCTACAACAGATGATGCCACAGCTACAACAGCAGTAACAGACGATGCCACAGCTACAACAGCAGTAACAGATGATGTCACAGCTACAACAACAGTAACAGATGATGCCACAGCTACAACAGATGATGCCACAGCTACAACAGCCGTAACAGATGATGCCACATCTACAACAGATCATGCCACAGCTATAACAGCAGTAACAGATGATGCCACAGCTACAACAGATGATGCCACAGCTACAACAGCAGTAACAGACGATGCCACAGCTACAACAGCAGTAACAGATGATACCACCGCTACAACAGCCGTAACAGATGATGCCACAGCTACAACAGCAGTAACAGACGATGCCACAGCTACAACAGCAGTAACAGATGATGCCACATCTACAACAGCAGTAACAGATGATGCCACAGCTACAACAGCCGTAACAGATGATGCTACATCTACAACAGATGATGCCACAGCTACAATAGATGATGCCACAGCTACAACAGCAGTAACAGACGATACCACAACTACAACAGCAGTAACAGATGATGCTACATCTACAACAGATGATGCCACAGCTACAATAGATGATGCCACAGCTACAACAGCAGTAACAGACGATGCCACAACTACAACAGCCGTAACAGATGATGCCACATCTACAACAGATGATGCCACAGCTACAACAGCAGTAACAGACGATGCCACAGCTACAACAGCAGTAACAGACGATGCCACAGCTACAACAGCAGTAACAGATGATGCCACAGCTACAACAGCCGTAACAGATGATACTACATCTACAACAGATGATGCCACAGCTACAACAGATGATGCCACAGCTACAACAGCAATAACAGACGATGCCACAGCTCCAACAGCAGTAACAGATGATGCCACAGCTACAACAGATGATGCCACAGCTACAACAGCAGTAACAGACGATGCCACAGCTACAACAGCAGTAACAGATGATGCCACAGCTACAACAGATAATGCCACAGCTACAACAGATGATGACACAGCTACAACAGCAGTAACAGACGATACCACAGCTACAACAGCAGTAACAGATGATGCCACAGCTAGAACAGATGATGCCCCAGCTACAACAGATGATGCCACAGCTACAACAGATGATGCCACAGCTACAACAGCAGTAACAGACGATGCCACAGCTACAACAGCAGTAACAGATGATGCCACAGCTACAACAGATGATGCCACAGCTACAACAGCAGTAACAGACGATGCCACAGCTACAACAGCAATAACAGATGATGCCACAGCTACAACAGATGATGCCACAGCTACAACAGCCGTAACAGATGATGCTACATCTACAACAGATCATGCCACAGCTACAACAGCAGTAACAGATGATGCCACAGCTACAACAGATGATGCCACAGCTACAACAGCAGTAACAGACGATGCCACAGCTACAACAGCAGTAACAGATGAGGTCACAGCTACAACAGATGATGTCACAGCTATAACAGATGATGCCACAGCTACAACTGCAGTGACAGATGATGCCACAGCTACAACAGCAGTAACTGATGATGCCATATCTACAACAGATGATACCACAGCTACAACAGATGATGCCACAGCTACAACAGCAGTAACAGACGATGCCACAGCTACAACAGCAGTAACAGACGATGCCACAGCTGCAACAGCAGTAACAGATGATGCTACAGCTACAACAGAATATGCCACAGCTACTACAGCAGTAACAACAGATGCCACAGCTACAACAGCAGTAACAACAGATGCTACAGCTACAACAGATGATGCCACAGCTACAACAGCAGTAACAAATGATGCCACAGCTACAACAGCAGTAACAGATGATGCCACAGCTACAACAGCAGTAACCGATAATGCCACAGCTACAACAGCAGTAACAGATGATGACACAGCTACAACAGATGATGCCACAGCTACAACAACAATAACAGAAGATTACACAGCTACAACAGCAGTAACTGAAGATGCCACAGCTACAACAGATGATGCTACCGCTACAACAGCAGTAACAGATAATGCCACAGCTACAACAGCAGAAACAGATTATGCCACAGCTACAACAGCTGATGCCACAGCTACAACAGATGATGCCACAGCTAAAACAGATGATGCCACAGCTAAAACAGATGATGCCACAGCTACAACAGCAGTAACAAATGATGCCATAGCTACAACAGCAGTGACAGATGATGCCACAGCTACGACAGCAGTAACAAATGATGCCACAGCTACAACAGCAATTACAGACGATGCCACAGCTACAACAGCAGTAACAGATGATGCCACAGCTACAACAGCAGTGACAGATGATGCCACAGCTACAACAAATAATGTCACAGCTACAACAGATGATGCCACAGCTACGACAGCAGTAACAGATGATGCCACAGCTACAACAGCAGTAACAGATGATGCCACAGCTACAACAGATGATGCCACAGCTACGACAGCAGTAACAGATGATGCCGCAGCTACAACAGCAGTAACAGATGATGCCACAGCTACAACAAATGATTCCACAGGTACAACAGATAAAGCCTCTACTACAGGCGCAACAGATAGCGAGACACCTGCAACTACAGGTGCAACAGATAGTGGGACATCTGGTACTACGTATGTAACAGGCGATGTGACAACCAACGCTGTTACTGACGCCACAGCTGATATGACAACCAGCACTGTTACTGACATGACAACTAACGCCGTGACTGACGCAACAGGTGATACGACTACCAACGCCGTTACTAACGCAACCGGTGATATGACGACAAACACTGTTACCGAATCATCTAATAGTGTAACAGATGACATGACCGATACAACTGATGATGTAACAGGTGATATAACAGAGACTAGCATTTTTACAGATACCACAAACGATAAAAACGATGGAGATTCTTCTAATCCAGTGACAGATCCAACCAACATAATAACAAATCCTGCAACCGGTGAATTAATTGACCCTACACATCCAACAAATATTATAACAGAAGGTACAACTCAAATCCCAGTTATACCGGAAAATCCATCGAAAAAACTAAATCCATGGATGATTTCAACCATAGTTTTAAGCATATTTATTATATTAGCATCAGTTGCAATATGTTTCTATTTTGCTGGCAAGAAAGATGTAAAGCAGGATGACCAGGTGCCTACGGTGACTGTCATCAATAATGTTGATTATAATCGTAGGTTAGTTGAAATAGATCGCGAATTACATCCACATTCTTACACTCAAAACAGTATAAACCCTCGATTTAATACTAGATGAAAAGATTAAAATTATTCTGTGATTTGAATTGAAATAACAAGAAATTGACATTATGAAAATTGTAACAGTAGTCGCTTCAAGTGGACGTAAAGAGCGGTCAGTTAAATTAAGACTGCAGGATTGTATGGTCAGTTATATTAATAAAATAAAAATGTGATTGCCAATTTAATTAATTTATGTTTTGCTGTTATTTGTTATTTATTTTATTACTTATTAAGAATATCATGCTTATACATATTTATTAACTGTAGGTTCTGCCATGTGTTTATTTCTTCAATATTCCCTAGCCGTCCGCGATTGTGCCATTCTCAATTAACAATAAACCTAAATCAACATAACAGTGTCCTTAATATCCTTATGGTTGCAAGTTTCCGTCGCGTAATCAAATAAAATAACTCGTTGTCATGCGATGCGGACCCCAAACGGATTCTTAACTGTCATTAAACAACAACAACTAAAGACAAATTCTGTGTGCCCCGTTTTGAAATTGCTTTAGTGATGGGCACGTGATTATCTCTGGTACAATAATACTCGTAATGCTCATTTTTAGATCAAATTAAGTGCCTTTCATTTATCTTATCATGACCAATGATCAACCTGAATGGCCTTTTCTAAATACTGTACGGAAAAACAGCACCTTAGTTAATCTACTTGTTATGATATTTTAATTTAGGAAACCACAATATGGGACATCGTTGAAATGACGCGAGTTTTGTCCTCTGATTGTAAGAAAAATGTAAGTTTTCTTTACTCGTGGTACAAATAGTTTTATTGTAGAAAACAGCGTTTACTACAATGTTATAAATTGATATTTGAGTAAGTACGTCACTAGATATTGCTGAAATTTTCTCAGGCAATACGTTTGTGACGAAAATGGAGTCACGTACAAAGAGAGCCAAGTATTATTGAAAATGTCATGTTTCAGCGCCGATGCAAGGGGTAAACGGGGAATATAATTTACTTTTCAACTTTGCGTTTAATACTCAACGGGGTACGTGACAAAATCAAAATGATAGCAACAGAAAGACAGGAAGTAAGTAATAATAAGTAACGGTTTTTAAGTGACTTCCGGTAAGATGGAAAGGCTTAAAATAATATAAGGTTACATTTAATTAAGTACAAATCTCTTGAGGGTGGAATCTACTCACAAAACTGAACAACTTTTGTTTGAAACGTTACTTCGAAAAATGAAAAAAATATAAGTGTGTTAAAAACTTAGTATGGGAGGTCCATTTTTTTTCATATTTCGAAGAAAAGTTTTAAACAAAAGATGTTCAGTTTAGTTAGTAGATTACATTCTCAAGATATATGTTGTCAATCGGTGATAGCATAAATAACTGCAGCTAAAATAATTCGGTAAAATTAAGATGGCTAAAAAGGTATCTACATACATGAACAACTTTCACGAAGGTGACGTCATGTGATAAGTACATCACAAAACAAAAAACAGCAATCCATGGAAAAACTTAATATCTATTCACCCACCCAAGCAAAAAGCAACACAGCAGCAGCTTTTTTCTCGTGATTTCGCAGATGTCTCATACAAAGCACTGTATAATATAATGCTCATAGTTAAAGATTTTAAATGCTTAGAATTACTAATTTATTTATATGCCCACGAGCATAACACACATTATTGTAAAGATTTTATGCTTAGGCATTTTAATTTCTTATAGGTCTGCTCCTATAGGTGTTTCCTAAGGCTCTGATTTTTTTGTGTCTGACATATCTTGCGCGAAATTTTATTTTATATGAAAAAGCAAGCGATATTTTTTCCGTCAGTGCGGAAACTTGCATAAGATTTGGTGTGTTACAAGAGAGGGAAAAAAATCGCGCAGAATGCCTTGATGGTAATATAAATATTGTCACTGAAGGCGTTCTTCCATAAATGACATCATTTGTTTACACCAGAATTTATGTCCATCATAGAGACGCTATCATACGAAAATTTGCAACATTACACTGCAATTTTCGGGAGTAATGGTATGCGTAATAACCTAACCTTGATGGAGTACCATGTAATTTGGTTGTATTATATTATTCGCCTCTTTAGGTAAATCTATGTGATACATGCAGCACCATCTCCTATGTTATGAATTAATAATAAACATTTAGGTTATTACAAAAGATCTTAGTAATGTATCTACGTAAAAGTAAAAGCAATTCATTTCAGAATGACTCTGCTAGGTAAAAGTTTTGCGCTTTGACTAAGTAGTCGTTCTAAATTTCTAATATCGTCATTGAACGGCTCGTTGCCCTGCTCTAAAAAAAAGTATATTACTAATGGTTTATCTATTCTTTTCTATTATTTATCTATGAAGTGTGCACCAACCAATAATTTATGTCGAAGATTTTAAGTATTGCACCCTAAGATTGTACCTATACCAAATACCTAGTATATTAAAACTACAACACACTACAAACACCAACTTCAAATGTATCCCACTATAAAAATAGCTTTTTAAAGTATTCAGTTCCAAAAGACACTTATAATATTAGATTCAGTTCTTGTTGCATGGAGGATTGTTTGTATGAATGAAGTTGCGCGTGAGTTCAACGCGGGACCCGCAATCATTGTGCGGGCATCCATACGGGGTGTAAGGGACGGTGTAACGAAAACTTTGCACGCGTGCTCAGACCATGAAACTGAACAACTTTCCCCACGGAACATAATGGTGGCAAAAGAAAATATTTTTTAAACTTTCCATACAAAGTCAGTAAGTTGATCGTGAATTTTGTATGGCAGGTCGAAGTTGCCAGAAGTTGAACGCTATACATTCGCGCTACAGGTAGTCGCACTACCACAGCGCCAACTTTGTCGTTTACGACAGTCTGATCTCTAAAAATATTTCATGATATTTCCAGTTTCAGCACACACAAAAACAAGCTAGCGGGGTAGGTAGGTACACACTGTAAAAAGTAATAAAATCCTATCGGTATTGCCACTACGTCTTGGACTAACACTACGTCCACAAATCTGCGGCCTAGTCTGACATATCGGACATCAACATCACTAAAAGTTGACAGCCCTTCGCCTATAATAAACCTACTCGTACAGTTAAGTGAAGTATATTTTTTAGTTCTTTTTGCAACCGCAACTGCAAGGGACTGATATGCAGTTTGCTTATACGGAAACTTTATAGTAACTTGCTTTACTCTGTCTCGGTCTTAGAACCACTGAATATTTCAGATAGCTTCTCGCAACGTCTCCCAACTATAAGTTATTGCGGATAAAGTTAAAAAGGAAATATTTTATTGAAACTATCCGAGACTACTTTAAAATGTAACGGGCTGTATCAAGAAGGGCAAGTCGTGACATTCTACCGAGACTTCTTGTCTCATTTTTCTTTAAACTATCTGAGAGAGTTTTTTACTTTTTTCAATTCCAACAGAGCTTACCTGCTACGCCTGCTACCTACCGGACAGCAGTTTTTTTTTTCTTTTATAAATTTCACGTTGCATGAGGAACAGTTTTTGTAAGCTATAAAAGATCAAGCACTCTGTTAGCGTAGGTATGGCTGAAGAAGTGAGCAAAGCAGTTAGCTGGCAATTAGTTGTTGAAATTAGCATGTAAGCAAACCATTCTGTTCTGGGATCTCGGATACTACTAAACCAATTGGCCTGACTAGCCCATCACATAAAAAACACGCGTTCCACAAAAAAAGCCAAGAAATGCTCGGTCAACCAGCTCCTTCAGCTACCAGGAGACCAAAGAACAAAGGAGATACGCGTGTGTGACACCAGGTGACGTAAATCAGGGCAGAGGACAGGTTATTGCCCCAGAGCAGTTAACACGAACATGCCCCGAAATCCGAATGAATTTATAGCGAGAAGGAACCGGGACTCGAGAGGGTAAAAATGGGGCGGCACGGGTTAAGGGAGTCGTTTGGGGGTTATAAGATTACTTGAAGATAAAAACATGCCTTACGTGCACATACACAAATGGTACCTATCTCTTTTGTTGTGTGACAATAAATCCGCGAAAGGGCCAAACCTCAAGATTATTTTTAATCCCTAAGGTGTATCTATCTAGCAGGTCTCTAAATATTAAGGTCGAAAGCGAGAGAAAGGTTTTCTTTTTAACAAGTGAAAGATTCTCACTGATTCTCATATACAAGCAGATGTATTAAAAGACCCGACTGCGATAATTTCTAAAATATATTTTGCGTTCTAAATAGACCATTTTGAATTTATATAATTTAAATTTTGTCAGTCAGTGTCACTCGTGCTGATGAGACGAATGATATTTTCGGACAGCCCTTTGGGCTGTAGCCCATGAAGAAGAATTCGTGCTCTCAAAAGAAACATAAACCTCTATCGTTAGAATTTGTATCTGCCGCAAGTAAAAAAAATTGGCTCAGAATCATATAACGTTCTTGTAACAGATTTTGCTGTTTTGATATTCTTCTACTTTGAGTTTTTTGACAATAGGAACCCTGGCTATGTAACAAGTGACAATCGCGAAAGTCCTACAAGTCCTAGGTCCTAGGTCGAGTGATCTTCGTAGAAACACTCTATCTCGTTAAAATGTTAATACAAGAATTCACTATGAGTAACTGCGCCAATGCGGCAACTCCATTAAGAGTAAAGTAAACTGGAGTATTCTCGAGTAGGTTTGATAAAGTGTCCACATTATTTCATTCTATAAATTGCGCGCCTTATCTCCAAGCGATCGCCGGAGCCAATCCCGCGGCTTACCTACAGATAGAGAAAAGAATAGAACCTTTTGAAAATTCTATGAAGTGTGCAAAAAATCGTTTATCCTTTGACCCAGAAGCACAGGGAAAAGAGATCGAAAGACGTATCGGACTAAGTTGGGCTGCTTTTGGGAAACTGGACGACGTCATCAAAACAAAACTTCCACAACGCCTAAAGATGTCAGACGAAGTGATGATCGGTGAACAAAAGCAGTCACGGAGTGGTGGCCAAGAGGAGCGAATAGGTCAGTGTCATCAAGCTTACAGGACCTCATCGGACCGTGAAGATTGGCACTGCAGAGAGGAGGCCTATACCCTGCAGTGGATGATGATGATGATGATGATGACGACGATATGGTGTGCAAAAAATAAACCGTGTTCCGGAGGAAATGCATTAAATTACACACTTTGTTTACAGCATCGGACTGGACAATTTTCAAAAAAACGATAGTGTGCGTGCGCATTGAGAGAGCACTTTTGAAAAAAAAATTTAGTAGTCATAATTATTTTGTAAAAGTTCCCGATCAGCTGACTAGTAAGGCAAGTCGATTTTCTTTTCTCATTTTTCAGAAGACGGTGTATATGTCGCAGTACGATGGCAGAATTAGGTTTTTCAAAAGCCGGCATATGGCAAAATCGTAGACTTCCTTCGGCCATCGTCCTAAGCTGATTCAGGTTTTTGGCCAAAAACCTAGGATTTTGGCCGAAATCCTAGATTTGTTTAGTATAATGACTTTTTTGCATTTCAGGGGAACTTCTTCGTCTTTGAGTGGTACACCAAGTCGTCCAACGACCCGATGAACCCTGGTGTCGGAGTTTTTAAACCGCCTACTGCAAGTAGCAGGCCTCTGACATAGTTGTTTAACGACCGCCGTCTAAGTGATCATAGAGAGCAATCGGGACCGACGGCTTAACGTGCACGTGCAGTTCGGGGGAACGAGTAGTGGAGAGGTACTTTATGCACCTCCCTCTGATTTTTTTGGCTGAAAACCTAATTCTGCTGTCGTACAGCGACATAAATAGGTAAATATTGTACCAAGAAACGTAAGATAAATTGTAAAAAGGTAAATTTTGAACAAAAATGTAATATTAGCAGCACATCAAAGTAATCTTTAGGGGATCAACGAAGGAACTGAAAATAAGCTTTTTATTTCACACAATTCACTCAAAAAACGGTTTGAAAATCGTCAGTATTTGGTATTTGGTCAGAATTTTTGAATTTTTGGTCAGTAAAATCAGTATATTCAACCATGGACCTTGTTTCGGCCCCTGCTATTTTGAATTTATGGTCATACACATATCGCTCACATCCCTTGTGAGGTAGGCAGAGCGTAAACAGCTGTAAAATCGGCTATTTACCTACACCGCGTCTGATAAAAGTTTGAGAGTCATTCAGAAGACTGTGTAGGTTAGGTATCATCACCATAGTGACAGGTTGCCAGCCCGTCACCCAAACCCACACTACACATCAACTCTTGAATCTCTTAGTCGCTTCTTACCCATGGGAAAGATATGGGGTGATGCTATTCTAAGACGGCACCACTCTGCATATTTGAATTTTGTTTAAGTTTATGAGCATGCAATGTTAGTTCAATTCCCTCGAAAAATGAATACGAAAAGTTTAAGATTGAGAAGTCACGTTAGAGACGTGATATCACTTTGGAAAAGTTAAATCGGTTTAACTCTTTCTGAGATCGCCGGGAAAGTAAATTTGTTCTATGCAAGATATCACGATCACATATCAATAGGTACATAGTATAAAATTAAATGTCTACTGAAGTCGCTTTTTCCGTTTCTCTGTCTGTCTGTCGTGGAATTCGTTCACTTCTCCTTAACCACGCAACTGATTTTGATATTCTATTGATTTGGAATAAATAGAGTGATTCAAGAGTATAACACATGTATACCAAGGATCGTAACCGCAACACCTGAGTCAGAATTTCCCTATAAAACTGCAATACAAAACGGAAATATTACTTGTTCTAGTATTGCAGTGCCCTCGATTCTAACAACACGTTTTCTCAACTTATTCTGAACATCCGTCGCAGTCTCTTTAGCTTTCCTGTGACCAAACCTGTGTGTGAAAATGACCATTAAAAAATCATCACAGAATGTGTTCATTTATTCCCATAACTCTACAGCAGTCCATTGCTGGAAGTAGGCCGGCCCTAAAACGAGCAGATGTATTAAAAAACTAAAACCCGGCTGCGGTAATGTCAATGCTCTATTTTGGTATTTTGCGTTTAAAATCCGCCATTTCGAATTTATGTAATTTTAACCTGTCCAGTGCCACTTGCGCTGCGGAGACGGATCTTACAACATCTTGTACCTAGGTCAAGATCTACCCATTATTCGGCTATAGCTGTAGCCCGTGAAAAAGAATTTCGAAAAACAATATCCTCCTTCTGAGGTAGTCGGGTAGTAAGTAAGGCACGATTTCCCGTTTTCACCAAAGTATAGGTATACTTACAGGTATTTTAAGCAGTAAGCAAACTTTTCACCTGATGATTTTAATTAGGTATAAGCAACTTTAGCACAAAGTAAGTATTAGCGGGCGCCCAATACAGAGAGATAGCTACAAGGAAACGTCACTACACTCACACACACACCTACACGCCGTAGTCTTTACGCGCGAACTCGAACCGTTTCGAACCGACTAGTAGCGAGTGTCAACAGCGTTCGGTGCAGGGGGACGGCTAAACGACGACTCGCAGGTGCAAATATTATTGTATTGTTTGTTTAAGATTGATATAATGTAGGTAAGCAATGTAAGCAACCTAAGTATGTTTAACCTAGCAACCGCATATTAAACATTCAGAAATAAAAAGTAGCAACCCTAGAGTGTAGGTATTAACGATCGGAGAAAGAGGCGAACTGTCCTTCTGTAAATTCTTTATTTTGTGACTTTAGCTAAAATATATAAGGAAATCAAACAGTGGCAGAAATCAAGAAACTTCAGGATATTTATAAAAATTTAGATTTAGTTAAAGAAAAGTCCGTACAGAATTGAGCCCCCTGTCTCATCTGAAATGCCCATAAAGGTCGCCGGTTCACCAAGTAAAGGACATCGCCTTTATCTTTTACACCCCATATGCGGCGTTCTGTACGAACGACTTCTCATGATTTTGCAATCCAACCTTGGAACCACAGTAGGTGCACACTACAGTAGGTAAAGCTAATGTTTCATTATAAGTGATTATGTACAATCTGTGCCTCCGACAGGCTGTAAACATACTAGTAGGAGGCGTATTATTGAAGCAGTATTTGATTTCAGGTGCACGGCATGCGCATACGCATGACAATGTGTATTTTTACCCGACTGCCTCAGAAGGAGGGTTATGTTTTTCGAGAGTATTGCATGTAGACCAGAAAATCTTTTTCACTGGCTACAGCCTAAACGACTGAGTGGATCTTAACGTATAAGGTGTCGCAATTTGGCGATATTTAAGGTGGCGGATCTTTAACGCAAAATATACTTTGTAACTGCCGCAGTAGGGATTTTGTTTTATAATACATCTTTTTGCTCATGTATTTTTAATTGAATGGGTAACAGGAATATTTTTTTATAAACTTTAGTATTAAAAAAATTGTTATCGAGGCATAACTGGAGAAAAAAGTCAGGGAAAAAGCACTACTCAAAAGTCATCTTTAAGAACTGACTACTGAATAAATACCACTCTTATCACCGTAAGTCCAACTCTTATTTTGTACACGGCAACACTAACATCAATTTTACTGTGGCAACACTCGACCGTGATATTGGCAACATTTTCTTCGCCAATCGAGTTTGAATACAAATGTTGGTATTCAGCCAGCGTATCACCTGCTTTATTATTATTACTATCTTTATCTTATTGTGTTGTTACTTATTGGTTGGCTATAGTGGTACTTATTTCGATGTATTGAATTTGCACGTGCTTCAAATAACTACTGTAGCCTTATTTCAGGGGCTGAATGTGGTATCAAAATGCATCTCTGAAATAAAATTCAGAGTGATAGTAAGAGTACTAAGAAGGTTTAGAAATAACTGTGCAGCTGAATAGCAGTGTTTTTTAATGAGCGATAATCTTCTTCTCCCGTATCGGCTTATACAGCCAAAAATCTTGCCTCAGACATTGAATAAATCGTCGTACGTATGAGGCCAATGAATGAAATCTTCGAAACATTTTTAAAGGGTTTACTGTGAATAAAGTCCACTTGACTACAAAATTTATCGCTTTTGTCACCCCTGTTTTACTACATCGAAGTACGAAACACATTAATCCTTTTTTAAGTAACACAAAAACACTTTCTAATTCAGCACAAAGTACCAGGCGCCCATCA
This sequence comes from Phthorimaea operculella, assembly GCA_024500475.1. Taxonomy (NCBI): domain Eukaryota; kingdom Metazoa; phylum Arthropoda; class Insecta; order Lepidoptera; family Gelechiidae; genus Phthorimaea; species Phthorimaea operculella. The sequence goes on along the minus strand of JANFCV010000002.1, from coordinate 2,379,452 downwards.
ACCACCAGGAGTTGTTTAAAAGGTGATCCGGCGCCGCGCGTGACGCCGCACCACTTCCGCCGGAAGCGCCGTCCCGCTAGGGTGGATGTGGTTTATTCCGCCATGTTTTTCCTTCTTATTTTGCTGACTTTCGTACACAATATTACTTACGAAAGATTGGAGAATAGTGTCTGTACCTTATTAAGAATTACTTAGCAATGTAAAGTAACACTGCTTTGCAGAATATGAAATTAAGTCATCCATTATTAATTTTATTTATTGCAGCTTTAAATTGTGATACCAAAGATAAAAACACAGTGAATAAACCAACAAAATAAATAAAATCTTGCAGGTCTATCTGTCCATTACTTTTAGGGAAGTATAACTTTGTTCTTGTTTTGATCGTCTGCAAACATCTTTGCCAAGTTCCTGTACAAATATATTGAGAATAAAATCAGGTCACAACGCAAATCTTGAAAAACCTGGAGAAAATGTGTGATTTAGCGGCAGAAGACTGAGGACGTGCGCTTATTTATCTGGATGTAAGTTTTTACGGCGCAGTCGGGCAAAAACCAGCGGCCGAAGCATTCGAGGTAAGTAAGCAATACAAATAAATAGGTTCATGAATAATGCGGCCGTGTTTACTCTGGGAAGGGGCTGGGAAATGTGTAGAGGAGTAAACATTTCGAAAGCTAAGAGCTCATTTTTTAGATGCAAAAGTCTGATACTAATTGTGGTTGTATCACACGTTCTCTTACACAAATAAATTCACTCACTCCCTAGACATTAAAAAATTCGTGTAGTAGAAACTGTGATACGAACGAATGGTTAGTCGAGAGCCGTTGCGGACGTACGCACGTACTTTATACTGTAGTGTATAGGAGGAAATAAAAATGTGAGCGATTCTGCAACCACACGAAAAATTACCCGAAAAACAAAATGTGCCAAAATAATTTCGGCACCCGGTTTGGCCACGCTACCGAAGGTTTTTGCTTAAATTGACATAATTTGTGCAATTAGTTCAATAATTAACGTGGTACTTGGTGTTTCAGGAGGAAGACTACTATGTTTTAATAAGCAGCAGTGCTGAAATTCACTAGAACATAGTGTTTTCGAAACCTGCGCAACTACCCCATCGGCGCATCTAACCGTACTTTACCCTATATTCAGCCGAGGTCAAAAACTCTACGTCGCCTTTTACGAAATACCCTGAGCGGACTAGGAGTAGCGGTAGCGGTATTTTTAGCTGCTACCACATGGCTTTGAGAACTTACTACTATGTAAGTAACTCAATAAGCCTCACGATAACCAAGCAACCTAACCCTAAACAAAAAAACTTGACGACAGAATTGTCACCTCTTTCAGTCCTCCTTCCACCTTATTCAAGTTTCTCTATTTCGTATATGTTTTACCTAGCTGACGAGCAGTTTCGGGGCATTCGCCGCAGACTTAAACTCTCGTTCCAGTAATGGAAGATAGTTTATTTCGTGACGTAGTGCGGACACTGTAATGGAGATGATATTTCTCATGAATGCGTATTTTTCTTTTTAAGAAAATATGCTAAGGAAATATTTTTATGAGTGGAACGAGTTTGTACTTCAGGGTTACAAAATGTACGCTAGTTCCTGGAAATTTAGCTTCCAGGAAAATAACTCTTCTCTCTTCGAGTGAGACACCTACTCGTCCAACAACCTGATGAACCCTGATGTCAGAGTTTTACAACTGCCTACTAGAAGTAGCAGGCCTCTGGAGATGGTTGTGTAACGACCGCCGTCTAAGTAACCTAATCATAAACAGCAATCGGGCTTAACGTGCTCTCCGAAGCACGGAAATATCTTACTTTTCGGACAAATCAGGTGGTTCAGCCTGCCATGTCCTTACCAGACTGGGAACAAATTCACGAAGTGATAATAAATATCAACATTATATTCACCCACCGAGAATCGAACTCAGAACCTTCTGCGTCACAGTCACAGCCAGTCACACTTCCACTGCGCCATATCGGCTGCCAGTAGTCTCTTGAAAACCCAAGTTACTGATGATTTGTTCAGTTTCATGATCTGAGCGTGCCTGTGAAGTTTTTGTTACACCGTCCCTTACCTTACAACCTACATAAAACCTTGTAGCAGAGTGCAAACTCTGCATTGACATCCTCCCTAAGCCACCCTCACATCTCCTGTTTTCGAATCATTTTATAACTTAAATTTGGAACACGGCACCGAAACGTCACCGTTCTTGGCTTTTTTTGACGCATTCAATTCTTGGGATCTATACAGAAAGGTCCAGATTTACTAATTTTTATATAATAGTGCAGAAATACCTAGTCCGATTTCTGTTTTATACTTACTGTCGAGTTGTGATTTGTGATAGTTTTGTTTTAAATCTTATAAGTGAATCCACATACCGTATTGGATTAACCACAGGAACCCGTAAAAGGGTTCCTATGCTTCAATAAAAAAGTGAGTTGAAGATAGAAGTCAATTTTATTATTTATGGCCATCACGGCCATAACCTACCCTACCTACCTACCAACCTACGTAAATATTATTTACATCACTAAGCATGCGGCAGATACCTATTGTGAAAATAAAACCAGTTAGTACAAAATCTTAAGTAGAACATGGAGTAGAATTGGCTAAATCTAAATCAACAAAAAATTTCTTATTAGATCAATTCAATCACTATAAAAGCGGGATCGACACGATCAAGGTTTACGACATCGCGGGCGGTAAATGCGTTTCCGTCAATACCATAAATTTGATTGTACGCCAGGTGGGTCCCGCACCATATTAAAATGTAAATCACACGGCCGATTTAATTTCAGGCTTGGAGAAGCTTAATGTAAATGACCAAGTGGCGAGCGGTAGCGATTTTAGGCAAACCCTAAATAGCGGCCCTATAGCGGCGCGGAAGCAGAACGGTGCGACCTCTTTTTTTGTGTCACCGACAAGAATGAATAGCAAGAAAAAACACACATAACGTCCATTTGCCCTTTATTTTTGCGCAGCGCTATCAGTTGCGTTTAAAAAATACGATATTCCAACTTATTATCATACAAATACGGTTTATGTGAAACGGTTTGACAGACGCATCCGCTAGCGCAAAAATATCACACAACGCTGCGTTGACGGATGCGAGCAGTTTGACTGTATCAGAATAAATTGTATTTTTTCAAACGCACCGGATAGCGCAACAATATCGCACAAACAGACGTTAACTGAGTTTCAGACTTGTTTTTCCGTCATTTTTAGGAGATGGCAAGAGGAAGACAAGTCAATAAAATATTGTAGTGATGATTACTTAAAGTACGTACCTACGTACCTACCATCCTATCAGATTTTTTAATAGGAGACGATCTTATACGTCTTAAAACCGGATCCGACAAAACATCGGTAAGGAAAGCATGCGGTAAGATTTTAGAACACAATATATTTGTTGTGCAATTTGTAGACAATTTTGGTCCTAGGAATCAGCAAGCCAGACCAATAAACCACGAAGGCAGCGCGCCATCTCCCCGCTTGAGTCAATAACTTGTCCCAAGCCCCCATCTAGTTGGTGCGCACCCGAGGCGCCGTGTTATTCGCAAAACAAATTGGCTCTCCAGCACTGACCCCCGCCCCCGATGACCCCCACGAATATTCTGCTGCAGACCATCCTCCAGGGCATCTCGCTAGCAGCCGACGAAAATAATAATGGCATAGTGTAACAAGTTTTTTGATCTTATCAACAAAATTTCGGTAACAGCCGAAGGTTTGAGTTTGGATTGTCTGAAGATGTTTTCTCAAATATAAAAAAGTCCTATAGATTTCCTGTATGTGAGATATCTAAAACACGTAAAAACGCGCATAAATATCGTGTTGTATGTAACGCGCAACATGAGATCGTCGACCTTCGAGACCGTTGAGATCGACCTTGCAAAGTTCAAGGAAAACCCTTGGATGCAGCTAGTACAAAATCGTGAAAAGGAAGGAATGAAGAGGCTGGTCCGCAGGGCTGACCTACACGTAGGTATGTCGATGTAAATGGAACTCAAGGATATCAAATATGGTGGTAATGATAATACTTAGTTACACTAAGTTTAGAGATATTTTTCTAGAAAGGCAAGACGTGTGAACTCAAATTCTACGTTAAACTTTCTTGTTTTTGTTTTCTGTTTCCAAGCTTAGAAAGGGAAAACCTCGGAATGTAATCAAAAACGCAAAGTACCTATAGCTGAATCAATTTATATTTTATCATCAAGTAATGTATAATAAGTAGGTAGTAGATTTAAAATACAGAACTTCATCATAGTGCAATCAAAATGTGCTTATAGTACGGCTCCTTAGCTGGAAGTATGGTCCCATCTGGCAGAAATCATGAAACTTGGCATGTGTGTAGCTTACATGTGTAAGCTTCAGGAAAAGAAGGGAAGCAAGTTGGACCCCCCCTGCTTCCCCCCTTTACCCCCCCCTTTTATGTCCCAAATTTCAGGTATCTTTATTGTTCTCGGAAACGATTAAAGATAGGAGAAATTTGTCAAGGTAAGAAATATTCCTTATAAAATTGTCTACAAAATTGTTTTTGGATCGATGTTGATAGGACTTATACTTTTCGAGTTATGCTTTTGGGAAACCCATCATTTTTTTGAAGGTGACTTCCAGCTCTGAATTAGCCATAACTACCATGTGATAGAATATTCTTTCAAACTTTCTATTGGCTTTTGTTAGTTAGGTAGTCTTCAAAGGAAACCCGCAGAGACAACACTTCAATCACTCCTGTGGGGATGGGAGGAGGGGGGCAAAGTTTATTTTTTCGGAGCTGAACTTGAGGACTTCTGACTCCTTAAGTGAATGTGACACGAGAAATTGAGTATCATTTTCGAATAAACCAAGGACGGAGTATTCATTTCTGGAACGTTCTTTGGTACATTTCATACAAAAATATAAAAATATTAAGTGAAATAAGAAAAAAATATGTTTCGTTCTCATTCAAACGCTGTTTTCTTCATGACCTTGAGACATATTTACTAGATAATAACACATACTCAAAGACATACTCACCCGAATTATAAAGCCATATTTTATTTTCGAAAATATTAGAAAATACCTAGCCTACAGAAGCCTAAATATTTTTACAAAGTTATGTTTGTAGCTGGAAAAATTTCAAATTCATAGATTTTGTATGCAAAAATAGAATTACCAACCGCAAACGTATATTTCTCAATTGTCGCTAAATCATTCCAGATAGGGAAATGCCCTCATATGAAATGTTGTTTATACTGAAGAGTTGTTTATGCTGATATATAGAAATTGAAGATCTGGAGTACTTGATGTGGAACATCAACAGCCCAGCTAAACTATTCGAGATACTGTAATGTCTGCTTAAACATCAAGTACTCCAGATCCTCAATTTCTTTATTCCAACAAAAACTACCCTTCAGTATAAACAACATTCCCTATGAGGGCATTTCTCTATCTGGAATGGTTTAGCGACAATTGAGAAATATAAGTTTGCGGTTGGTAATCTTATTTTTGCATACAAAATCTATGAACTTGAAATTTTTCCAGCTACAAACATAACTTTGTAAAAATATTTAGGCTTCCGTAGGCTAGGTATTATCTAATATTTTCGAAAATAAAATATGGTTTTATAATAAGGGTGAGTATGTCTTCGAGTATGTGTTATTATCTAATAAATATGTCTCAAGGTCATGAAGAAAACAGAGTTTGAATGAGAACGAAACATATTTTTTTCCAATTTCACTTAATAATATTTTTATTTTTGTATGAAATGTACCAAAGAGCGTTCCAGAAATGAATACTCCGTCCTTGGTTTATTCGAAAATGATACTCAATTTCTCGTGTCACATTCACTTAAGGAGTCAGAAGTCCTCAAGTTCAGCTCGGAAAAAATAAACTTTGCCCCCCTCCCCCCATCCCCACAGGAGTGATTGAAGTGTTGTCTCTGCGGGTTTCCTTTGAAGACTACCTAACTAACAAAAGCCAATAGAAAGTTTGAAAGAATATTCTATCACATGGTAGTTATGGCTAATTCAGAGCTGGAAGTCACCTTAAAAAAAATGATGGGTTTCCCAGAAGCATAACTCGAAAAGTATAAGTCCTATCAACATCGATCCAAAAACAATTTTGTAGACAATTTTATAAGGAATATTTCTTACCTTGACAAATTTCTCCTATCTTTAATCGTTTCCGAGAAAAATAAAGATACCTGAAATTTGGGACATAAAAGGGGGGGTAAAGGGGGGAAGCAGGGGGGGTCCAACTTGCTTCCCTTCTTTTCCTGAAGCTTACACATGTAAGCTACACACATGCCAAGTTTCATGATTTCTGCCAGATGGGACCATACCTCCATACAAACTGCCAATTAAGAACTCGGACTATTAAGTTAGAAACGAGCGCAGTCATTCGCCGGTCCTTGCAACAGGTTTAGACGTGAATGTGTGGAAGTTTGCCTTTTGTGCTGTTGGAGTACAGTCGGCAGAAAAATCACAGTCATGCCACCTTGCAAAACGATTGATTGCTCATCTTGTATGGTAGATTATTACTTATTCTTGAACTAGCGACCCGTTAGTGGCTTCACCTGCTGCAATTGATCGAACTGTTGGCATTGAATATCGAGGATGTGGAGCAGCTAGAGCGGAGGACCAAAAGCCCAGCTCAACTGAAAGAGATATTGACAAGGCTTCATAGAAACGGTTAAAAAATGATAAGCCACTTCTGCTGGTACGTACTAGGTAACAGGCTTTTTACTACGGGCAAAGATTCGATTCCCACGCGAAAACGGGTTAGTAGCAGCGGGTGAAACCGCTGGGCGGGCCGCTAGTAATTTAGATAAACAATTAATTATTTATAAAAGCCAAATGAGGCCAGGGTAGTATTTTTTACACAACGTTTTATGATCCCTGATCCCGACTGCACGGAATCGCTGACTATAGTAACCACATAGTGTTGATGACGTTTTCTCTTTCGTATTCTCATAACGCGGAAGTTTCAAAATTTTTGAGGTTCCTCATTCACTACCGCTTTCACATAAAAGATTTTTTTTAATTTCTCTTCTGCTTCCGCTTCTTTATAACCATAAAACGATATTTTCGTCTTTATAAAACTGCACAACATCTGAACTAAATTAATCTTTTTCTCTCTCTATTTTGTCGTTCTACATCTTCTTAAACAACATCCCAATCCGCATCCTCCAACTTTGAGCTTGTTGCTTCTTCTTCCTCATAACAGATTCCTCATCAACACTAAACCACATAAATGATGTATCAGAGTGTACTTGACAATGACAGTCGGTGCTGGCTAGTGGAAACACCGCTCGAAGTGTTCCAGACATAAGTTAGGGCTTCAGGAACGAGTTAATTAGGAGTTAGATCCAGGTATTACTAGAAACAAGCTAACGCCGAGCTAACACACTAACTGCTAAGTTGCTACGACGGAGTAAACCGCTACACACCTGCTTACATCTAGTTATGGGCGAACTCCGTATAATGCCGGCTTAGCATCACCCCATATCTTTCCCGTGGATGTCGTAAGCGAGTAAGAGATTTGAGGGTTGGTATTGCAATTTTAGACAACAGGCTGACAATCTGTCACTATGGTGATACACAGTGTTATGAATAACCCTCAATTTGTTGTCAATTGTAATGTAAATGGCCGTTTTTTTTACAGTTACTCTGCCTACTCCACATGAGATATAGGCGTGACGTACCTATGTATGTATAACTCCTCTAAAGACTCTACGCCGCATTATGGTTGTCACAGGCTGTCATTTTTTATTCTGGCTGTTAAAACCACCTACTTGCTACGGCTGCTACGGCGTAGCATCTACGTAGCATAGCTATACAACCTGTTACATAACTAACCAAAAAAAAGAATATTTTTCATTATCATCAGTCGATAAAATAATCACATCACTAGTCTAGGTCAGGTGCTACACTACCTGGCGAACAAAGTCCGCTTCGGCATACATTGCTGGTTGACTTAGTTTCTTTTATTGATGACATTCATGTAATAGCCAGCAATGTAAACCGAACTGCGCTTCGCCGCGTCGGTAACTTCATTTGAACTTTGAGCTGTCAAAATTAGTGCTGCGATGCCACGATTAAAAATAAGTGTAATTAAATAAAAAAATATTTTTTTCGTAGTTTTCAAAAACGATACTACGGCTTTAATTTTTATGTTAATTAACTCTTTGCAACGGACCTTTCCACATCCTTTGAGCTTTATTGGTTGTTTTGTAACACGTTGTATAGTAGTACTATCCTGACAGGCTGGTAGCGTGTGAAGTGGTCCGGTGCGAAACAAAGTCCTTCGTAAACAAAGGGTCGTAACTGTTTTATACTGACACTGAAATCTTCTGAATAATTATTAGGCTGAATATTTGGTTCGGCAAACTATTTGCCGAATATTCGTTCTCGGTGAAACCTATGTTCGACCCATCTCTAGTAAAATCTATATTTCACAGAAGTCATTTTACAGCGGCTCGGTTTTTTTACATAAAATAATACGTAAAGAACAAAAACGCTATAGGCAGAATTGCTTCAAGAGTCGACTTAGCACACTTCATCAGTTCAACTTCTTGTGAAAACAGAATGAAATTAACGCGAGGCGAGAATCTTCCGCGCGACGGCGCTAAGACTAATGAGATATCTCACGTTTTACTTTTTTAACTCTTGCACTCCTTGTAGTTTTAAGTCGGGTACAGGATCGTGAGTACTTTGCTTAATACGTGTCGTAGCACAGTATACGGGGTGTAAGGGACGGTGTAATGAAAACTTTGCATGCGTGCTCAGACCATGAAACTGAACAACTTTTATGTTTCTTGGGAAAGTTGTTCTTTATCACCAGTCGGTTCTGAGTTTCCGCTATCGGTCTCTAGTAAAATTTCACCCTGTACAAATAGTACTACGTAGTGCAAAGCTGAAAAGAACAACTTTTAAGCTTAGTCAGCATTTAAGCTGAAGCGATGAGTGCCGAAACACCGATGGCGAAAGGTCCAGGTTGTTTCACCTTCATTTCGGATCATCAGGTATGGAAGTGTCCATACAACAACCTTTGATTCGCATTCATAGTCCATCTGGACTATACATATCCTCAACAACTTTTAAGGTTTACTTTACCTTGCCTTAGCTTACCAGCCACAACAGTCCACTTTTGGACTTGGGCCTCCCCGTATAGGGGGTATTGCCATACTCACCATGCTTGGCAGGTGGATTGACGAGCGCTGTGCAAGATGTTTTATTCACAGGGAACGCTGCCCATTCCCTGGATAACTTATCCCTTATAGAATTGTGGTGACACTAATAACACGGTATCACATGGCAAGAGGTAGGTTCTTCTTCAAGAAACAGTTTGAAGCAGAATGATACATTTGATAATGATATTGATACAATTCATTCATTCACATTCACAAATCATGCCTTAATCCTGTGCGGGGTATTCCAAGCCGGCATCACACGGCATACTACATGTGAGTACAACTGAACATTGAAATACACTTTTGCCGGCTTAAAATAGAATCATCCTATAACTTTCACGTGACATTACATAGTTTTCTGAATTACTTTCAAACCTTGGTCATAACAATGGGTCATACATAAGTGGTGGAAATAGCCGTTTTTTTTCAGCCGTTTACGCTCTGCCTACCCCGCAAGGTATATATGTATGTATGTACGTATTGAAATACGCTTCACATCATACAATCCAACCAAGTCTGTAAAAGTAATTTTGGTGGAGTCAACAAAACGTGCCTTATAGGGATAAACGACGTTTAAATCTTCCGGGAGATACGAGAACTCGTATTCAAAGATGGTTCCCACACTTTAAAGCGATTGCTGCGCATTTTTAGCGCCGCATGCGTCTGTCAGATGCAAGGAAATTTAGAATTCCGCATACTAAAAACGGATATTCACTCAAGAGCGACGCAAATACTTGCGATGTCTTACAGACGCATTTACCTCTGTTATACCACGAAATAGAGAGTTACAGAAGAATCACTCGACTCTAATTATGATTTTCGCGATTGTCACCTGTTACATAGCCAGGGTTGATAGGTACGTTAGTTGATACTAACAAAGTAGGAACATCAAAACAGAAAATCTGATACAAGAACGTCATATGATTCCGAGCCAATTTTTCATCCAAGAAATATGACGTTCGTGGCAACCATCTTCTTAGTTACCTTGAGTTCCTATGAGATTCCGGTTCATTCCAGTAAAAGCCAGTAAGCATCAAAATCGTCGGTAGTACTGAGTGAGCCGCCTAAAAAAGCGCCCGCGCGGAGTGCCTTCTCCCTAATTTGTGGTTAAAATAATAATATATCCTATGGTAATATTTATTAAGGTAGATGCAATATACCTATCCCTTTTGCACTAACGGAACTCAAGTGTGTGTTTCACCAAAGAGCGGCGATGCAAAAATCGTCTCCCCGAGCACACGAGACTCGGCAAAGGGAAATAGGCCCCACAACTGGCAGCTGTCAGTTGCCGCTGACTCGTTGCCGCTGACACGATAAGCTGCCGATAAAAGGGTGGTTGGCATGAGGTGCTTCCGTACTGCCTGGGTTCGATTCTCGGCGAGATAGTGCCCAGCAAAGTTAATATTTATAACTTTGTGAATTTGTTTCCAGCCTGAATTTACACAATAAGACAAAATGCAGGTTCATTTTATGCAACTTTCCATATTGTGCAAATTTATCAGCACAACAAAACAAATGTGTGCATAAAATGAACATGCACTTGTACAATATAACATGTCATCATAGCGATGCTATTTCTTCTTTTGATGTGAATAATTTTATTCACAAATTTATTTTGACTCAGGATACTATGTACCTGTCTGATTATTATAAGAAGCAAGTAGCTACATTGTTAGCATATAATATAAGCGATGCAAAAATCGACTCCCCGAGCACACGAGACTCGGCAAAGGGAAATAGGCCCCACAACTGGCAGCTGTCAGTTGCCGCTGACACGATAAGCTGCCGATAAAAGGGTGGTTGGCGTGAGGTGCTCATTAGGGCTTTCGAATACCGGACTTTTTCAATACCGGTATTGAATACCGGATCATTTTCTTCAATACCGGGATCCCGGTATTACGGTATTAATGGAATGTTTTTCTCCGAGGACGTGAGTCATAAAAAAAAAGTTATGTTTTATGCAACTTTTTATTACAAAGCAATAATAAAATGTCTACTGTAGAAATAAAGTCACATTTCAATTGTCGAAAGTATTTTCGTATAAAAAAACTAGATGGCGCTAGTAGTTTTTTAAAACGCGGTAATGAAATGTTTTCTGCGATATGATAAAGGTTGTGGGTGCATAGTGTTCGCCACGCGGACACGTTCGCCTCGCGAAAACTTAGAACTTAGTTAGAACTTAAAACTTAAAAATTAAAAATTAGAAGTTGAAAACCGTGTACGGTACGGTAGTGGGTAGTAGTAGGTACCATGTGTGGGGTGTCGTTTGAAAGAGGAGCTCGAGCCGCGTTCGATGGTACAACACTTACGGCGATCGGATACCAGCGGCACACAGCGGTGTTTTTTTTTTCGTCGCGTCGATACATACAGTCAGTACAGTAGGTAAGTGAGGCCAACTAAAACTGGTCCCTCCTAGTGTTTGTATGGAAACACCAGTATTCAAACACAGATCCCAGTTTGGTTCGTTGAGATTGTTCCCAGTTTGGTTACGTCCATTTTAGCTTTGTAGCTCGATAATGGCCAAGAGCGTGTCGGCCACTTTACTAGGTAGAAAGTGGGTCGAATCTCTTCTGATGACACATGACCGTTTTAGGACACAACTGTCACTTTTAATGACACATGTAAGTTTTTAGACCATTTGAGGACCCAAATGTCACTTTTAATGACACATGACCATTTTAGGACACAAATGTCACTTTTAAAGACACATGACCATTTAAGGACACAACTGTCAGTTTTAATGACACATGTCACTTATTAGACCATTTTAGGACCCAAATGTCACTTTTGTGAAATAACTTCGGGCGAGTCGGACCGGCCGGACACACTTTAGAACCCAAATGTCACTTTGAACGACACATGTCATTAACCTAAACTCGAGCGAACTAACTTCGAGTGACCTGCTTGTTCCTGTCCAGTGTCCCTTGTGTGGCAAATTTGTCTGGAGTGGCACAAATTTGTCTAGTATGGCACAAATTAGTCTAGTGTGGCACAAATTTGTCTAGAGTGGCACAAATTTGTCTAGTATGGCACAAATTAGTCTAGTGTGGCACAAATTTGTCTTATGTGGCACAAATGTGTCTTGTGTGGCACAAATTTGTCTAGAGTGGCACAAATTTGTCTAGTATGGCACAAATTAGTCTAGTGTGGCACAAATTTGTCTTATGTGGCACAAAGTTGTCTAGAGTGGCACAAAGTTGTCTAATGTGGCACTAGACAAATTTGTGCCATCCCAGACAAATATTTGTCATGTGTGGCACAAATTTGTCTGGAGTGGCACAAATATGTCTAATGTGGCACTAGATAAATTTGTGCCATACTAGACAAATATTTGTCTTGTGTGGCACAAATTTGTCTGGAGTGGCACAAATTTGTCTAATGTGGCACTAGACAAATTTGTGCCATCTCAGACAAATATTTGTCTTGTGTGGCACAAATTTGTCTGGAGTGGCACAAATTTGTCTAATGTGGCACTAGACAAATTTGTGCCATCTCAGACAAATATTTGTCTTGTGTGGCACAAATTTGTCTGGAGTGGCACAAATGTGTCCAATGTGGCACTAGACAAATTTGTGCCATACTAGACAAATATTTGTCTTGTGTGGCACAAATTTGTCTGGAGTGGCACAAATTAATCTAGTGTGGCACAAATTAGTCTAGTGTGGCACAAATTTGTCTAATGTGGCACAAAGTTGTCTAGTGTGGCACAAAATTGTCTGGAGTGGCACAAATTTGTCTAGTATGGCAAAAATGTGTCTTGTGTGGCAAGACACATTTGTCCAAGAGCGTGTCGGGCACTCTAGTAGGTAGAAAGTGGGTAGAATAGGGCCAAGAGCGTGTCGGGCACTCTAGTAGGTAGAAAGTGGGTAGAATACGGCCAAGAGCGTGTCGGGCACTCTAGTAGGTAGAAAGTGTGACGAAACGGGCCAAGAGCGTGTCGGGCACTCTAGTAGGTAGAAAGTGGGTAGAATGGGGCCAAGAGCGTGTCGGGCACTCTAGTAGGTAGAAAGGGTGACGAAACGGGCCAAGAGCGTGTCGGGCACTCTAGTAGGTAGAAAGTGGGTAGAATAGTTCCAAGAGCGTGTCGGGCACTCTAGTAGGTAGAAAGTGGGTAGAATGGGGCCAAGAGCGTGTCGGGCACTCTAGTAGGTAGAAAGTGTGACGAAACGGGCCAAGAGCGTGTCGGGCACTCTAGTAGGTAGAAAGTGGGTAGAATAGGGCCAAGAGCGTGTCGGGCACTCTAGTAGGTAGAAAGTGTGACGAAACGGGCCAAGAGCGTGTCGGGCACTCTAGTAGGTAGAAAGTGGGTAGAATAGGGCCAAGAGCGTGTCGGGCACTCTAGTAGGTAGAAAGTGGGTAGAATAGGTCCAAGAGCGTGTCGGGCACTCTAGTAGGTAGAAAGTGTGACGAAACGGGCCAAGAGCGTGTCGGGCACTCTAGTAGGTAGAAAGTGGGTAGAATAGGGCCAAGAGCGTGTCGGGCACTCAAGAAGGTAGAAAGTGGGTAGAATAGGTCCAAGAGCGTGTCGGGCACTCTAGTAGGTAGAAAGTGGGTGGAATTCCGGTATTAGATTTTTAATACCGGTACTGAAAAGAGGTCAAAAAAGTCCGTGATCCCGGTATTGGCCAATACCGGTATACCGGTATTGGAAGCCCTAGTGCTCATATACTGCGTGGATTCGATTCTCGACGAGAGTGTCCCACAAAGTATTAGGTGTAACTTTGTGAATATGTTCTCAGTCTGGTAAGGACAATGCAGACTGAACGTTCTGATTGTCCGAAAAAAATGTGGTTTCGTGCTTCTCGGGCAAGCAATAGTCCTGTTTTCTGCCTATAATCAGTTAGATAGCTAGCGTTACACAGTCATGTCAGAGATCTATTACTAGTAAGTAGTAGGTGCTTCGAAAACTCTGACACCAGGATTCATCAGGTCGTTGGGCGACTTTATGTTCCATGTTCGTGGCAACCATTTTTTATTCATAGTTTTCTTGAGTTCCTCTGAGATTCCGGTTAATTCCAGTAAAATTCAGTAAGCGTCAAAATCGACGCAAGTACTAAGTGAGCCATCAAGCTCCCGCGCGCCGTCTCCCTAATTTATATCCTGTGGTAATACAATGTAATTATAGATGCAATGTATCTATCCCTTTTGCACTAACGGAACTCAAGTGTGGGATTCACCAAAGAGCGGCGATGCAAAACTCGACTCCCCGAGCACACGAGACTCGGCAAAGGGAAATAGGCCCCACAACTGGCAGCTGTCAGTTGCCGCTGACACGATAAGCTGCCGATAAAAGGGTGGTTGGCGTGAGGTGCTTCCATACTGCCTGCCATTTTTAGCGCCGTATACAAGGAAATTTTGAATTTCGCATACTAAAACGGATGTTCACTCAGGAGCGACGCAAATACTTGTGATGTCTTACAGACGCATTTACCTCTTATACCCCAAAATAGATAGATAACAAAAGGATCACTCGACTCTATTAAGGATTTTTGAGATTGTCACTTGTTACAGGTTCGGGTTCAATTCGGTGGAAATGAACGACTCGGTGTCTCCTACGAAGAGAGAGACTTATTATGGAAGCTGCAATATACCTATCTCTTTTGCACTAACGGAACTCAAGTGTGGGATTCACCAAAGAGCGGCGATGCAAAACTCGACTCCCCGAGCACACGAGACTCGGCAAAGGGAAATAGGCCCCACAACTGGCAGCTGTCAGTTGCCGCTGACACGATAAGCTGCCGATAAAAGGGTGGTTGGCGTGAGGTGCTTCCATACTGCCTGCCATTTTTAGCGCCGTATACAAGGAAATTTTGAATTTCGCATACTAAAACGGATGTTCACTCAGGAGCGACGCAAATACTTGTGATGTCTTACAGACGCATTTACCTCTTATACCCCAAAATAGATAGATAACAAAAGGATCACTCGACTCTATTAAGGATTTTTGAGATTGTCACTTGTTACAGGTTCCGGGTTCAATTCCCGGTGGGAAATGAACGACTCGGTGTCTCCTACACGAAGAGAGAGAGACTTATTATGGAAGCTGCAATATACCTATCTCTTTTGCACTAACGGAACTCAAGTGTGGGATTCACCAAAGAGCGGCGATGCAAAACTCGACTCCCCGAGCACACGAGACTCGGCAAAGGGAAATAGGCCCCACAACTGGCAGCTGTCAGTTGCCGCTGACACGATAAGCTGCCGATAAAAGGGTGGTTGGCGTGAGGTGCTCATTAGGGCTTTCGAATACCGGACTTTTTCAATACCGGTATATAATACCGGATCATTTTCTTCAATACCGGGATCCCGGTATTACGGTATTAATGGAATGTTTTTCTCCGAGGACGTGAGTCATAAAAAAAAGTTATGTTTTATGCAACTTTTTATTACAAAGCAATAAGAAAATGTCTACTGTAGAAATAAAGTCACATTTCAATTGTCGAAAGTATTTTCTGTAAAAAAAATTTAGATGGCGCTAGTAGTTTTTTAAAACGCGGTAATGAAATGTTTTCTGCGATATGATAAAGGTTGTGGGTGCATAGGTAGTGTTCGCCACGCGGACACGTTCGCCTCGCGAAAACTTAGAACTTAGAACTTAGAACTTAGAACTTAGAACTTAGAACTTAGAACTTAGAACTTAGAACTTAGAACTTAGAACTTAGAACTTAGAACTTAAAAATTAAAAATTAGAAGTTGAAAACCGTGTACGGTACGGTAGTGGGTAGTAGTAGGTACCATGTGTGGGGTGTCGTTTGAAAGAGGAGCTCGAGCCGCGTTCGATGGTACAACACTTACGGCGATCGGATACCAGCGGTGTTTCTTTTTTCGTCGCGTCGATACATACAGTCAGTACAGTAGGTAAGTGAGGCCAACTAAAACTGGTCCCTCCTAGTGTTTGTATGGAAACACCAGTATTCAAACACAGATCCCAGTTTGGTTCGTTGAGATTGTTCCCAGTTTGGTTACGTCCATTTTAGCTTTGTAGCTCGATAATGGCCAAGAGCGTGTCGGCCACTTTACTAGGTAGAAAGTGGGTCGAATCTCTTCTGATGACACATGACCATTTTAGGACACAACTGTCACTTTTAATGACACATGTAAGTTTTTAGACCATTTGAGGACCCAAATGTCACTTTTGTGAAATAACTTCGGGCGAGTCGGACCGGCCGGACACACTTTAGAACCCAAATGTCACTTTGAACGACACATGTCATTAACCTAAACTCGAGCGAACTAACTTCGAGTGACCTGCTTGTTCCTGTCCAGTGTCCCTTGTGTGGCAAATTTGTCTGGAGTGGCACAAATTTGTCTAGTATGGCACAAATTAGTCTAGTGTGGCACAAATTTGTCTAGAGTGGCACAAATTTGTCTAGTATGGCACAAATTAGTCTAGTGTGGCACAAATTTGTCTTATGTGGCACAAATGTGTCTTGTGTGGCACAAATTTGTCTAGAGTGGCACAAATTTGTCTAGTATGGCACAAATTAGTCTAGTGTGGCACAAATTTGTCTTATGTGGCACAAAGTTGTCTAGAGTGGCACAAAGTTGTCTAATGTGGCACTAGACAAATTTGTGCCATCTCAGACAAATATTTGTCTTGTGTGGCACAAATTTGTCTGGAGTGGCACAAATTTGTCTAATGTGGCACTAGACAAATTTGTGCCATCTCAGACAAATATTTGTCTTGTGTGGCACAAATTTGTCTGGAGTGGCACAAATGTGTCCAATGTGGCACTAGACAAATTTGTGCCATACTAGACAAATATTTGTCTTGTGTGGCACAAATTTGTCTGGAGTGGCACAAATTAATCTAGTGTGGCACAAATTAGTCTAGTGTGGCACAAATTTGTCTAATGTGGCACAAAGTTGTCTAGTGTGGCACAAAGTTGTCTAGTGTGGCACAAAATTGTCTGGAGTGGCACAAATTTGTCTAGTATGGCAAAAATGTGTCTTGTGTGGCAAGACACATTTGTCCAAGAGCGTGTCGGGCACTCTAGTAGGTAGAAAGTGGGTAGAATAGGGCCAAGAGCGTGTCGGGCACTCTAGTAGGTAGAAAGTGGGTAGAATACGGCCAAGAGCGTGTCGGGCACTCTAGTAGGTAGAAAGTGTGACGAAACGGGCCAAGAGCGTGTCGGGCACTCTAGTAGGTAGAAAGTGGGTAGAATAGGGCCAAGAGCGTGTCGGGCACTCTAGTAGGTAGAAAGTGGGTAGATTAGGGCCAAGAGCGTGTCGGGCACTCTAGTAGGTAGAAAGTGGGTAGATTAGGCCAAGCGCGGGTCGGGCACTCTAGTAGGTAGACAGTGGGTAGAATAGGGCCAAGAGCGTGTCGGGCACTCTAGTAGGTAGAAAGTGGGTAGAATAGGTCCAAGAGCGTGTCGGGCACTCTAGTAGGTAGAAAGTGTGACGAAACGGGCCAAGAGCGTGTCGGGCACTCTAGTAGGTAGAAAGTGGGTAGATTAGGGCCAAGAGCGTGTCGGGCACTCTAGTAGGTAGAAAGTGGGTAGATTAGGGCCAAGAGCGGGTTGGGCACTCTAGTAGGTAGAAAGTGGGTAGAATAGGGCCAAGAGCGTGTCGGGCACTCTAGTAGGTAGAAAGTGGGTAGATTAGGGCCAAGAGCGGGTTGGGCACTCTAGTAGGTAGAAAGTGGGTAGAATAGGGCCAAGAGCGTGTCGGGCACTCTAGTAGGTAGAAAGTGTGACGAAACGGGCCAAGAGCGTGTCGGGCACTCTAGTAGGTAGAAAGTGGGTAGAATAGGGCCAAGAGCGTTTCGGGCACTCTAGTAGGTAGAAAGTGGGTAAATTAGGGCCAAGAGCGTGTCGGGCACTCTAGTAGGTAGAAAGTGTGACGAAACGGGCCAAGAGCGTGTCGGGCACTCTAGTAGGTAGAAAGTGGGTAGAATAGGGCCAAGAGCGTGTCGGGCACTCTAGTAGGTAGAAAGTGGGTAGAATAGGGCCAACAGCGTGTCGGGCACTCTAGTAGGTAGAAAGTGGGTAGAATAGGGCCAAGAGCGTGTCGGGTACTCTAGTAGGTAGAAAGTGTGACGAAACGGGCCAAGAGCGTGTCGGGCACTCTAGTAGGTAGAAAGTGGGTAGAATAGGGCCAAGAGCGTGTCGGGCACTCTAGTAGGTAGAAAGTGGGTAGAATACGGCCAAGAGCGTGTCGGGCACTCTAGTAGGTAGAAAGTGTGACGAAACGGGCCAAGAGCGTGTCGGGCACTCTAGTAGGTAGAAAGTGGGTAGAATAGGGCCAAGAGCGTGTCGGGCACTCCAGTAGGTAGAAAGTGGGTAGAATAGGTCCAAGAGCGTGTCGGGCACTCTAGTAGGTAGAAAGTGGGTGGAATTCCGGTATTAGATTTTTAATAATAAAGAGGTCAAAAAAGTCCGTGATTTCGGTTAATTCCAGTAAAATTCAGTAAGCGTCAAAATCGACGCAAGTACTAAGTGAGCCATCAAGCTCCCGCGCGCCGTCTCCCTAATTTATATCCTGTGGTAATACAATGTAATGTTAGATGCAATGTATCTATCCCTTTTGCACTAACGGAACTCAAGTGTGGTATTCACCAAAGAGCGGCGATGCAAAAATCGCTTCCCCGAGCACACGAGACTCGGCAAAGGGAAATAGGCCCCACAACTGGCAGCTGTCAGTTGCCGCTGACACGATAAGCTGCCGATAAAAGGGTGGTTGGGGTGAGGTGCTCCTACACTTCGATTCTCGGCGAGATTGTGCCCAGCAATGTTGGATATTTAGGTATAACTTTGTGAATTTGTTCTCAATCTGGTTAGGATACTGCAGGCTGAACCATCTGATTGTCCGAAAAGTAAGATGGTTCCGTGCATCGGATGGGCACGTTAAGCCGTCGGTCCTGGTTGCTGTCTATGATGGCGGTCGTTACACAACCATGTCAGAGGCCTGCTAGGTACTTGTAGTAGGTGGTTGTAAAACTCTGACACCAGGGTTCATCGGGTCGTTGGGCGACTCGGTGCCCCACACAAAGAGAGAGAGACTTATTATGGAAGATGAAATATACCTATCTCTTTTGCACTAACGGAACTCAAGTGTAGGATTCACCAAAGAGCGGCGATGCAAAACTCGACTCCCCGAGCACACGAGACTCGGCAAAGGGAAATAGGCCCCACAACTGGCAGCTGTCAGTTGCCGCTGACACGATAAGCTGCCGATAAAAGGGTGGTTGGCGTGAGGTGCTCACGTACTGCTTGGATTCGATTCTCGGCGAGATAGTGCCACACAAAGTTGATATTTAAAACTTTGTGAATTTGTTTCCAATCTGGTTAGGACAATGCAGGCTGGACGTTCTGATTGACCGAAAAGAAATGTGGTTCCGTGCATCTGCGAGCACGCGTCAATCCCGGTTGCTGTCTATGAGATGGCTTTCGTTACACAACCATGTCAAAGGCCTGCCACTTGTAGTAGGCGGTTGTAAAACTCTGACACCAGGGTTCATCGCGTCGTTGGGCGACTCGGTGTCCCACACGAAGAGAGAGAGACTTATTATGGTAGATGCAATATACCTATGCCTTTTGCACAAACGGAACTCAAGTGTAGGAGTCACCAAAGAGCGGCGATGCAAAAACCGACTCCCCGAGCACACGAGACTCGGCAAAGGGAAATAGGCCCCACAACTGGCAGCTGTCAGTTGCCGCTGACACGATAAGCTGCCGATAAAAGGGTGGTTGGCGTGAGGTGCTCTCGTAATGGCTGGGTTCGATTCTCGGCAAAATAGTGCCCTACAAAGTTGATATTTATAAGTTTATGAATTTGTTCCCAGCCAAAGTTCCCAGTCTGAATGAAGGCTGAACCATCTGATTGTCCGAAAAGAAAGGTGGTGCCGTGCTTCTGAGGGTACGCTTTAGTCCCTGTTGCTGTCTATAATCTCTTATATGGCTGTCGTGCCACAACGATGTAAGAGATCTACTACTAGGTTAGGCGGTTCAAGAACACTATCAGGCCGTTGGACGACTTGGCGTCCCACACGAAAAGTGGAGAGACCGCCAGGTAGAAGGGATTACCGGCTGATGGCATCAAATCTGGTTAAAATGGTCTCAAAGCGGTGGAAGAAGATATCAGACAGTTTCTGAGGCGCAAGCTCCATAGATATGAGAGGTGAGACGAGAGAGGTAAGTAGGCATCTGTCAAACAAGTGATCGTCGAAGAAACCCTTTGCATATAAGATGTTTGAAACAGAAGAGACAAAGCTACACACGTAAGATGCGCGTCGCATAGATAACGGTTGATGATCGCTTGTCTGATGTCATGTTGCGCGTCGCGTCGCACGTCCATTCTGTAGAGCTGCCCCTGACACGCATTGTGGGTGCACATACAGGCGTAAAGTGCACCACGTATTCCGATATTATTGGTACTTTCATTCTATTACTGGTATTCGTATGAACATCACGACAACTGATACCAAGAATATGCAAGTTTATTGTGATATTTTTAGCAATCCGGTCGCATTTACTTATTAATCTGGTCGTTCTTCTTTTCGAGTGGGACACCGAGTCGTTCAACGACCCGATGAACCCTGGTGTCAGAGTTTTACAACCGCCTACTACAAGTAACAAGCTTCACGACCGACGCCGTCCCGTCTACGTGATCTGAACCGGGACAGACTGCTTAACGTGTCCTCCGAAGCATGGAATGGTTAAAGAATGAATAGAATATTTTTTGGTTAATTTGCAATCTGTTATTTTTGTGTGAACACATTTCACAAAATCGGATTGTTTGTTAATCGTGTGGTTGGCGTGTGTGTGGGTAGTTTTAACAATGAACTATCTCATCAAACTAGCTAACTCGTGTGTTTACAGACATCGTTTGCATTATAAACTGCCAAAATAATTAAATTTAAAAAGTATATTTCCTACAGTTTTCTTGTTTTTTGGATTCGGCTGAATGTCATCGGATCCAGTAGGGGACAAAATGCACCGAATCCGCTGGACCGGATTGCAACCTCATACCCAAAGCACATTTTGCAAGCATAATTCTATTCCTAACTTTTCGAAGTGTTATTTATGTTAGTAATTTCATGAAAAATACACTTAAAATGTTTTTTCCGTCCGAAGGATCCGGCCGGATTTATGTCAATCCGGTAAAATCCTGCCGATTTGAGAAACAGTCCGGATTGCAACTCCCACTTCGGTGCTTTTGAAAGTTCTCTGAAATACCTAGTTTCCACAATTTTATCGTTACCTTTGTCCAATATTTACCTGCCTTTTGAAAATAAACTTCAAAGATTTCATAGAGCACAATAAGAGCTCCAGTTATTGCAGATTCCTTTTCAAATCGGTCGTGCTTTGTTTCCTACGGTTTGTGGTAAACATTCAGTAAACAACATTGATTTTTCAGACTTTCGTAGTTGTTACTACGCTGGGAAGTCGTTTAGTATTGACAAGGAAAAGAATTTATTGAATTGAAGAAGTAGGACTGAACTTAATATGGGCTTTGTAGTCTACTACAAACCCTTATCATTTCCTCAAGTCTGTTTGTCTGTCTGTATGGTACTGGCATACAGACAGACAGACAAACTTTCTGTTTAAAACTGAATGGCATCAAATTTGGTATGATTGTACTAACCCAAATTATAAAAAATGAGGCAAAAATATTTTGACCTCCCATAATAACTCGAATTAGCTAATCGAAAATTTTGTATGGGTGATCATTTTTTTTCGTACTTCAACCTATGTTCCTTGGGAAAAGTAGTACGTTTTCACCAGCACTAACAGTCACTAGTAAAATTTGCTGCGTTAATGTAAAAATTGCTGCTTTTAATTCATTGAATTGCTTCTAATTCAAAACTGTTCGTTCAGTTCAAAAAGCTTTCAGTACAGTAAGTATCAATAATTATTTTATTTAACCCTTATGTTTACATTAAGGTAGTTTCATAGCAATGTTCATACGTTAAAATCATAATAATATTTGTAGAGCCAATAAAATTTTATTGCCCGTAGTGCATTAGAAGGTTCATTTTACAAGGTATTGTTGCCGAAATAAGAGACCCCTTTCTGGCGAACAATGGATGAACAAATGTTAATACAGTTGTGTGCGGGGTTGGCTCGGCAACACCACTCCATCAATTATAGTTCTGCACGGGTGATCGCTATACCATGATCACTGGGGCCCGCGCGGTTAAAAAACGCGGCGGATTTATGTTTTTCGAGGTTTTTGATCATGTTACTACAAAACTCTACTCCATTCTGCAGAGGATGACCGATTGGCTGGAAATAGCTACTCATACTTGCATTGATAAAAAAGTGCCTTACTTTTCGGATGGCCACTAAGGCGTGACAGAGCTTCATCTAACGGGATAGTTTTGACACTAATTCCCAGCGACTAATTCATTTGTATACTCACCGGCACAACTAATCGGCCACCTGCATTAGCATGAAATACTTTTTAATATTTATAACATTGATAATTACAGTTAATATAAGTTGTAAATTAGTTAATTTATATTATTATCTATTACTATTTACATTTCGCATTTTATTAGATAAATAAATATTTTTATATTTATATTTCTAATCAACATGAAATATACCATTACAGATTGGTGGCCGATTAGTTGTGCCTGTGAGTGTATATTAAACAATAATATTTGTAGAGCCAATAAAATTTGACTGCCCGTAGTGCATTAGAAGGTTCATTCACAAGGTACTGTTGCCGAAATAAGAGACCCCTTTGTGGCGAACAATGGATGAACAAATGTTAATACAGTCGTGTGTGGGGTTGGCTCGGGAACACTACTCCATCAATTATAGTTCTGCACGGGTGATCGCTATACCATGATCACTGGGGACAGCGCGGTTAAAAAACGCGGCGAATTTTATGTTTTTCAAGTTCTTGGATCTCGTCACTACTAAACTCAGCCACAAATTAGGGAAACAGCGCGCTTGGCGCCTTCAACTCCATTTTACAGAGGATGACAAATAAGCTGGAAATAGCTACTCATTTTTGACAGTAAATATAGTGCCTCACTTTTCGAATGGCCGGATTACCTAAAAGTGCCCAAATTTTTTGTCAGTATGAAATTGTATGAGATTGACAATGATCATCGTAAACATAACTATCCACTATAGCAAAGAATACTAACTATAGCTAACCGCTAAGAAGCGACACTGACACCCCCTCTCTGATATCTACCTCACCCCCGCTGTCGCCCTGCGGTCAGAGGATATGAAAGGATACTGACATTTGGTTGCCACGTCGCGCTACGGTAGGTAATTAGTAGGAATTTTGTGAGCAAAATTTTTGTACAAGTATACAATGGCGCATTATTGTAGCGTGTTCGGGTGCTTCAAAAATACCAGAGACGATAAAGAACTGAAAGTTTTTCGATTTCCATCACAGGAATCAAGGTAAGTAAGTTAAAATAAACTTGCCTACGTAATCGTGCTAAAGTAAGTTGTTAAAGCGTAAGTACAGTAAGTATTTGTTAGTTTAGTAGGTATAATCTAAGTAAATGTGTAGTACGCATCTAACGCAAGGTTTTCCAAAACAAAAAGTCGAAGTATCTGGAGCCAAAAATATGACCTACTACGTTTATCATACCAAACCCCCGCCCGAGTAGGTATCCCGCGCGGTAACTTGACATAGTGTGTGATATATATTTTTTTCACTTTCAATGTCAGATTGAGATCTTGTAGGAAAAAGAGTTTTAGCTTGTATCTCCAATGTGCGAGAGAGAGGCACTTATAGGTCTAATTGTATAGTGCTGTCGCGCCTGTTCAGTCGCTCCGATTGTGGGTAGCAGGTGGTAGCCCTGCCACGCACACAAAAGCATACACGCCTGTCAGTACAAGCATTACGCATGTTTTAGCCTGGTCAAAATTTTGTCCCCCATATTTCAATTCGAGTGCCGCCGGCCTGACTATAGTCTGCTGCAATAAGTAAGTATTCTGATAATTTTATGCTAGCCCGCTCAGTGAGATATCATTCTTGAACCATCGAAAAAGGTGGTCTGGCACTGACTGTTCTTCTTGGCTACTTGACTGACAAGACTGGACTGTAGTATTTTTGGACAATAGTTTTAAGCATACAATTTTTGTATGTTATTTACGACCCAGTCTAGTAGCGAATTACCGCTGCGTTCCGCACACATGGTGTCCACAAACCTATAAGCCGATGATATACAGCGGAACCGCGGTCCGGTGTTAGTCCTTCCGGCGCGGTAATACACAGCAAACGCATTAGCCGCCAAATTTGTTGCCAATGATAACAACACCCTGTACAAATGTTTGTCGTGTCTAAGGTGAGAAACACGTAACGTTAGCGATGCGCAGCGCCAACGGATGCGTCATGGACAATAGGCGCTATACACACATAACATCCGTTGGTGCGTTATTTTTGCGCAGAGCCATTCGATGCGTTTCAAAAATACGATTTTCCATCTTACTTTCTTACAAATACGGTTAATTCATATGAAACGGTTTGACAGACGAATCCGTTAGCGCAAAAACGCTGCGTTGACGGAATTATTTCTCAAACAATTTGAAATAAACCATATTTCTATGATAATATCTAAGGTCGAAATTCGTATTGTCCCAACGCATGCGTTACAAAAAATAACGCACAAGCAGACGTTGCGTGTGTCTTGTCTTACGTGTGTTTTTCTCCCAACCTTTATTGGTTTCCTGTAGTTAATATTGGCACGAAAGCTTAATGGAAATCATGTATTAGTGGAAATAATTGCGACACGGCACGTTGCATGTTTGTTGAGGTCTTATTCCTGTAGCGGAAAGTTAAATGCATTAAAATGGTACCTACATTAAAGTTCTTTTACTTACTTACATAATATTTATGGAATGATACATTAAAGGCCTTACAAACATAATTTTATTTAACAAAAGATTTTTTGCGTATAAGTAAGCAATACATTAAAAACACCTAGGTACCTACCTACTTGAATTCCTTGAAGTGTGAAGAAAATAACTTAGATACTACAAATACGAAAACTTCCACAACCAATCTATAGTAAGTCCACAGTATCAATATGTCTGTCTATTCCATCTGATAAATCGCGAAATCGGAATGTTTACCTACTTTGAAATTGTTTTGTATGATCGTATATGAAAGCATATTTCAGGTGTTTCCCTGTAAACAAGTAAGAAATTAATGCGCAAGGAACGTACTAAGGCTGTGACAGAGTCAAGTTTGCAAGCGGCAATCAGCGACCTATTCTCATTCTAATTCTGCCGACAACTTTGTGTTGAGGCGGTTCATAACTGGAGACCACCTGTAACCCACATAACTTTAGTATGAATAGGTGTAGCTGTAAGTAGATACTTACAATCAAAAGTACGTGAAAAAGGAACTATGTTTGACTCTACTTTCTATGTTAGTAGTTATAAAATACTCCCCTCACATCATCTTAAAATTAGAGCGTGTAAACGTGTGAGCGTGGTTTACACACTAATTTCTTTTCTGATTATTGGGAAAACTTTTGTCACATAATATGATGGTGATCAAGCCTGCAGGTACTTACTTATACATCATCATCATCATCTTCCTGCCCTTATCCCAATTACTTCGAGTCGACGCAACACGGTACTTACTTACACATGTTTTGCTAATATCAAACTACACTGCAATATGCAGCATATGTAAAAACCTAAATCACTTTACGAGTCTACGAACGACCCTAAGTATCAAGAGTTGCCTGAACAAGACTTCTTGAAAGCTGACATTACACACAAAATTGGCGTGTGGTAGCGACTAAGAATACTACCACCACCAGTCCTATCATGGTGTGTGGGCGTCGTAGAGTTTTAGACCTCGGCTGAATATCTATCGACATGGTCAACTGCATAGTGATGGTGATACAAACTACAATAGCATTGAGGGGCCAAAGAGGGTTGACGCCAGGCGGGCGGCCGGTCATAAAACATTGCCAAATCCTTTTTCTACATAATTTTGTGCGCTAACAAAACATGTTGCGCCGACCCCAACAAATTTGGGATAAGGGCAGGAAGATGATGATGTAATTACACACAAAAACATAACAGGAAGGAGAGAATACAGGAATAGGTACAGCATTGTACCCTGAATGCATCTATCCTCACCACCCTAATAATTCACTTCAAACGCGGCCTGGCGAACACAAAAGGAACTTAAAAAGAACAGCCAAATAAATCTGTGGAGTAAACAACCTGACACTCCACTTAACATATGTAAACGTCGTACAAAAACAAATGTACCTATTCAGTTTAACGATTATTCGGCGAGGAATAGGTATCGCGAGTTGTAAATCGCGTGAAACGACCGGCGAGCGGGCGTTTGAACTACATTGCTTTAGTTGAGGGAAAAATACACTAAAGATGTGTGGTCTGTCCTTATAGAGTGCGCCTACAAAGTTAGAACTGTTGGCAGTAGTCTGGGCACAACCTCTCTGTCTGTCATTAGCGAAATCGATGCATTTCGCACTTATCCGGCTCTTCGCGAAGGGCCTAGGGATTTCGCGATTGACCCGGTTTCGCGATGGTCCTGCGACATATATAGTCTAAGGGTGGGTATGGGTCTGTCTAATCTCTCTCTTTTTGAGTGGGACAATAAGACCATTGACAATCGAAGATGATGATGACACGACTAGGAATTGCAATCCGGTGCGGCGGGCGGGCCCGGTGCCTTTTTGGGCCCGGGACGCGGGGGGTAGGTACCGTCCCACCGCTTTGCTACTGAGCTATCGATGCACCGGTTGATGCTTGCCATAATATTTCAATCTGTTGATTGTATCAAAGCGAAGACTTACACGTACGTTTAGTACTTCTCACCTCATCTCATCTAGCCGTCAGGAACCCACTGTTGGGCAAAGGCCTCCCTCCCCTTCTTCTACTGATCTCGATCTTGTGCCTCCACATGCCAATCCTTAGAAAATCCGTCCAGTTCGTCTCGCCATCTGCGTCCGAGTCGCCCGCGACGACGTCTGTCGGTTCTTGGCTTCCAGTTGGTGGTAGTATAAGCCCATAATTCGTATGGCATGCGGCAAACGTGACCGGCCCAATCCCATTTGAGCTTTGCGGCTGCATGGGCCACATCAGCAATCCGAGTCATAGAACGCAGTGTAGTATTTCTGACTCTGTCGATTAGTTTCAGACTTAGTACACTGCGTACATTTAGTACTTACCAACTAGTTTTTCTTTTTCAATTTTTATTCCATTTACCATGTCTCAAGTTTAGCGATGCCTAATTCGAAGGCCCATTTGGTCGGAATCCACTGAATTCTATCTGCATTGACTAGTCCATGCATATTGTTACGGTTTTTTACGATATTTCGACGGGGTTGCCGACAGAAACCGTCCCGTTAGACACAAAAACTACATTTATTTGGATCAATTTTAGAACCTGCAAAAATCGTATACAATACAATACAAATATACAACACAGGCGGCCTTATTGCTAGTGTAGCAATTTCTTCAACCTTTGGGTAGGATTATATTGTAGGATTATTATTATTTTGGGTATCAATTTTGTTATTGTGTTAAATACTCAATCGGGTATGAATCGTAGATATGAATTATTTATAAAAATTATCCAAAAGGGACGGGCCTGCCATCTGCCGGAACGGGACGGACGGCAGATGTGCGGTGCTAGAAAATAAAAATACGCAAACTTCAGCTTAGCATATGTGAAATTACTGCATCTTAAAAAAGTATTGTATGTTAAAAATATAGCTTATATATTTTATGACTAGCTGGTACCCGCGAACTTCGTATCGTTTCATTCCTTAAACCTGTTCAAAATTCTGATTTCCTTACCAGCATCCTTAAAATCGTCACGCTCTAGATAATCATCACGCAAATATTGTTGGAAATACATTTTTCAAACCATAGTTGCATTACCAACAGATGCCAGCAGAAGCGTTCCATCATGCTGAACAACTTTTGCTTTGGATTCATATCTGTATCTCCTATATTTCAGCTGGGCTCCTGGTGGTGCACCTGGTGGTCTACATCAGGTACTCTAAACCTTCGTTGTCTATTTGCCAGCAGAAGCGTCCCATCAACCTGAACAACTTTTGTTTTGGAGTTATATCTGTATCTCTTATAGTTTAGCTGGGCTCCTGTTGGTGCATTTGATGGTTTACATCAGGTACTCCAAATCTTCGATATCTTTTCACCAACAGAAGCGTCCTTTCAAGCAGAACAACTTTTGCGCTAGAGTCATATCTGTAATTCATAATTAATTCATAATTCAATAATTTATTTCTTAGTAGGAATTTACAAGATTCTCTTTAAGAAAGTCACATTCTAATTCAAACTTAAAAAAGAGAAAATTTCTAATGCAAAAATTTTCTCTTTTTTATTACAATTTGTGTTCCTACTCTATACGCGGCTCGGGCGGGATAAAAAAAAATAAAAATAAAGGCACTGCCTCGGGGCTGGCCAGGCTAACCAGTAACCACACAGCATGTAACTTTATGCCTCAGTAAATGACAAGTAAATGGAATTAAATTCTTTCAATATTTTAAAAAGGTGTTCCATGTGTATAGTTAGCCGGACCCCCTGGACAGGAAAACCCCCCAAAAACCTGCCCAGAAGTGCACCTATTCTAAAGTTGACAATATTTTAGGCCCTATGTGACCCTAGCTAAGTTAGAAAATAAATTAATAGTATAATAGTAATAGCCAAAAACGGCTCAACAAAATAAAAATAATATTACAGTAGATTATTCTAACTGTTTCGTCTTTAAAATATACTTTAAACATACGAGCAATAAAATAACATAAAAAAGTAAATTTACAGTAAATGTAAAAAATACATGTCAAAAATTTAAGAATAATAAGTATGAAATGTCAAATTTAACCACTATAGGTACATGTCAATTTGCATATCATAAAAGTATAAGTTTATTTTTAAATAATGCCTATCTCTTGCATTGTGTTGGAGCAACTGTTGCTACTAACCAGACATCTTTGTCTTTCAGATAATGTTCAGTATTGTAATACGCTTTCAACATAAAGTATTCTTTATTTTAATTTTAAATTGCCTATCATTTAACTTTAAAATTTCCTCTGGAATTTTATTATAGTAGCGTACACAGTTACCCATAAATGATTTACTGATCTTACTTAATCTGGTTTGTGGCGGTACAATTTTATTTTTATTTCTTGTATTACGACAATGAATATCAGAGTTTCTTAAATAGAAACTGGAATTCTTACGTACATACATTATATTGTCAAATATGTACTGCGAAGGAAGCGTAAGAATGCCAATTTCCTTAAACAATTCTCGTAGGGATTCATGACTTCGAAGTTTATATATTGCTCTTATAGCCCTTTTCTGTAACACAAAGATAGTTTCAATGTTAGCGGCTTGACCCCATAACAATAATCCGTAGGACATTATGCTGTGAAAGTAACTAAAATACACAAGCCTGGCTGTAGCAACATCGGTCAATTGTCGAATTTTTCGAACAGCGTATGCCGCTGAGCTAAGTTTACTAGCCAGTGCTAGTATATGTGGATCCCATTGAACGGTTGCGTCGAGTGTAATCCCTAAGAAAACCGTTTCAGTTACATAATTAAGCTTTTCATTGTTTAGAACAACATCGTGTTTAATACTTTTACATTAGGCAAAGAGAATTTAATACATTTAGTTTTTAGAATTCAGCACTAAATTGTTTGACGTAAACCATTTATGAACCTTATCAAGTTCGCCATTCACTTCGTCAATATTTACAGCCTTTCTATCCACTTTAAATATTAAAGAAGTATCATCAGCAAAAGCACTATCTTGGCTAGATTCTGTACCATGAACGGCAAGTCGTTTATGTATACTAAAAATAGAAACGGTCCTAAAATTGATCCTTGCGGTACACCAATTTTGACGGCAGATCCTAGCGACTTCACACCATTTATCTGCACTGTCTGCGTCCTATCTCCGAGATAAGATTGAACTAAATCAAGCGCTTTTCCTCTTATACCATAATGGTCCAGTTTCAGCAACAGTGTCTCATGATCAACGCAATCAAATGCCTTGGACAAATCGCAGAACACCCCTATGACATCCTGCGACTCCTCCCAAGCAGCGTAAATAAGTTGCAGGAGGTTAACAGCAGCGTCGGTTGTCGAGCGCCCTTTCGTAAAACCGAATTGTTGATCATGTAGTAATTTATTCAAATTAAAATGTAGGAGCATTTGATTAAGTATAATTTTCTCAAAAACTTTACTCAAAACTGGTAGTACAGATACTGGCCTAAAGTTACTGGGATCCGTTTTATCTCCTGCTTTAAAAAGAGGTATTACTTTACTGTGCTTCATGAGATCAGGAAATACACCATGATCAATGCAAGCATTAAATATACAGGCTAAGTATGGTGCTAATGTATCTATAAAAGAACTACATAGTCTTACTGACATGCCCCATAGATCCTCTGTAGTTTTTACTTTTATATCTTTAAAAGTTTTTAATATTACGTTTGCACTAATGTGCCTAAACTCAAATATATTAATACAAGTCTGAACATTAGATTTAAGAAGATTTGACGCGATGATTGGCGAAGAGTTAAGTGACTCAGTAGTTGTAAATGGGATGTTACTGAAAAAAGTTTCAAACTCATTAGCTACATCAGCGTCTGCAGTAACAATGCCCTGACCAGTCTTTAAAGAATGAGATTTTTCGATTGGTTTAGTTCGACCAGTCTCTGAATTGACAACTTTCCAAACAGTTTTAATAACATTTTCAGCAGAGTATATTTTATTTTTGGTGAAAATTGCTTTAGCTTGTATGCAAACATTTTTGAATATTTTAGAATAATTTTTAACATGTTCAACAAAAGCTACACTATGATTATAAGACTTTTCGTCATACAGCTCAAATAACTTGTTCCTACTTGTTCGAATGCCTACAGTTGCCCAGTCGCTGAATTTAAATTTAGGATTAATTGTTAATTTCTTTACCTTGAATTTGTCTTCAAATTCATCACGTATCGTTATAAAAAGCTTTGAATAAAAGTTATTTGGATTGTTAGTATCATAGTCTAGAACTGGTAGTTTTTCTGATAGTGCAGTATGGAGTTTGTCTACTTGGTTGGAGCTTATAATTCTTTTACTAATAACAATCTTTTCATCTTTAGGACGACATGGAAAAAGCACAGATTGTCCATTGTGGTCTGATTTACAACAATTTACTATTACTTGGTCTGAATAGTCACAATCACAGTAGATATTATCTAAACAAGATGCTGTGGTTGCAGTTATTCGAGTAGGTTCTTTAAATATGTTGTTTAGGTTAAAAGACTTAAACAAACTGATAAATCGACTTCTAAAAGCAACATTTTCTAGTAAGTTTATATTGAAATCTCCACACACGATATGAAATTTATTCTTTGATTTTAATAATATCTTTAAAACATCTTCCATAATTAGTTCAAAACTCTCATAGTTACTATTTTTAGGGGGTCTGTATACGCACACTATAATATGTTTCTCCAACTCAATGCATGACAGTTCACACACACATTCAATCGAAAGTCCAACAATATCTTTTCGCTCTTTAGCTTTGATATTTTTATTAACAAGAATAAAAGTGCCTCCGAGTAGTGGACTTTCGATTGAAAGCACTGACTATTTCATAATTTTCGTAATTTATGAGCATCTCATAGTCCTTCAACCAGTGTTCAGAAACGCATAAAATATCACATTTTCTTGACTCTAGGAACAACTCAATCTCAAGCTCCTTGCCGGGAAAGCCCTGAATATTCTGATGAATAATACTAAGCGGCTTTCCCTTGTCTCATTGTTTAGTTTAAATGTTGAGATTTATTGTTCCTGGATGCAAGAGGCCTAAGTCTAGAATGATCTGGTATACAATGTGTAACCGGGTCAGAAATGTTCATAGCTAACAAATTAGCTAAAAGTTTGCGGTAATAAAGAGATAAGTACATTGTACTGTTTGTCAATATAAAATTATCAAATAGATTAATGTCAACTGTATATAAGTTGTCACTATGACTACATGTCAATTTATATAACATAGTATTAAAATTAAATATCCTACTATTGTATTCAACTTGTCCCTTAATATAAGGTAATGTGCCTATAATACAGTTACGAACATTTAGGGTGGCACAAGAATTAATAAAATTAGTCAAGGCTCGCTTGTCGACACCGCTACTGTGACTTAATAATAGCACCACTGTAGTGTTTTCCGAAAAGTTATAGTTTAACATTCTATTAGTAATTTGTTCAAACGAGGCCTGGGGTAAACAAACATTTTCAACAACCTGATTAAGTTGATTGTGCAGTAAGTAACCTAAACCTTTTCCTATTTTGTCACTAAAGATGACCGTCTTAGCGAGATTAGTGTCCACGGGTTTGGGCAGCTGCTGAACGTGCTGGGTACGAGTACTCGGCGTAGGCGTGCTAGTGTGCAACGCCAGCGACGCGCCCTGGGCTCCTTGCCCGGCGACGCGCGGCGTGAGCAGACCTGACCATGCACGCGTAGGCGGCGGTCCGCATGGCGAGGCGTGCGGGGCGCGGGGCGGGGCGTGCGGAGCGCACATGGTGGGGCGTGGGGCGCACAGCGAGAGGCGCGGGGCACTCAGCAGCGGGGCGTGCGGGGCGCATGGCTGCGAGGCGCACAGCGGAGGCCGCGGGGCGCACGGCTGCGAGGTGCTCGGGACGTCCAGTGGAGCGCGCGGTGGTGTGGTGAGTGCACTCGCGTCCAAGCTATGAAGTCCCTGCGCGGCGCCACCAGACTGCTCGACTCGTGATTTAGGAGTACTGTCACTGTATTTCCTGTAGTTCATCTGGGCACCTTATGGTGCACCTGCATCAGGTACTGCAAACCTTCGTTGTCTATTCGCCAGCAGAAGCGTCCCATCAACAACCTGAACAACTTTTGCTTTTGAGTTATATCTGTATCTCTTATAGTTTAGCTGGGCTCCTGTTGGCGCACCTGGTGGTCTACGTCAGGTACTCCAAACCGTCGTTGTCTATTCGCTAGCAGAAGCATCCCATCAACCTGAACAACTTTGGCTTTGGAGTTACATCTGTATTTCCTATAGTTTAGCTGGGCTCCAGTTGGTGCACTTGATGGTCTACATGAGGTACCTACTCCAAACCTTCGATATCTTTTTACCAGTAGAAGCGTCCTATCAAGCTGAACAACTTTTGCTCTGCAGTCATATCTGTATCTCCTATAGTTCATCTGGGCTCCTTATGGTGCACCTGATGGTCTACATCGGGTGTTCCAGACCCTCAAGTGGAAGCAAAAGTAGCCTATGTCCGTTCAAAAATGCGCGTGACACTTGGCGTCCTATGTAACTCCTTTTTTGTGTTATAAGAAGGTTTTGATGCGTTTAGTATGTTTCATATGGCGCGCGATGGCCATTCGGATACCTACGCATTCATCCTCCCATTTTTCATGAACTATGCATTCGGACAAATTAACATGCAAAGTATTTTTTGGTAGCAAGATCTTGATGATTATTATGATTAAGTATATTACTATCTTTTTTGAGCGCCTGACAAAACCTGCAGAGCAATATCAACCACGGATACTTGTGTGTTTTTTTTCTGTAGGTAGTTTTGGGCGTCTGAATAAATCGTTTTTTGGATTTTCAATTTTCCAACGGAATTTTTCCGCGGAAAAAAGTAGCCTATGTCCTTTCTCAGGTTATTATCTATGCTCATGCCAATTTTCATCAACATCTGTTCAGTGGTTTAGGCGTGAAAGCGTAGCAGACAGACAGACAAAGTTACTTTCGAATTTATAATATTATATGGAATATGGATATATGGATAATATGGATATGGATATATGGATATATATGGATATTATATGGATATATATGGATATGGAAGTATGGATGGATGGCATGTGCCATCCTACAAGTATCGTAAAAGGCGACTAGGGATAAATCTAAGGAATGGGCATCTGAAGAAATAGCATTCCCTGTAAATGCACATTCTGCCAACCCATGTGACTAGCATGGTAAGTATGGCATATTTTGAAAGAAATCCATACCAAATGGAGGAGTGACTCTACACTTGATGATAATGAATAGTTTGGTTCATGGCATGTTTTAATAATTGTCGAAAATTATTTCCTTTCAAGTATCAGTGTACACCCTGGTAAGTACAATTATCGGTGCTTAGTCGATGGGATTAGATACGTTAGGTGAAAGCAAGAGTCAGTCAGGCTCTGTTTTTTTTGTACCAAAGCCTTAGCCACTTAATTCAATTACAAATATAGGACCTTACCACAAAAAATGTAGACAAGCGGTGAACGCGTGTCTCGTTTTTTCTTTTTTGTGGTAAGGCTCCATAGGGCTTTACCACAAAAAGTTAGACGGGCATTGACCAATTATACTATGAAATAAAACGCTACACACCCGTTCAACGTTTGTCAATTTATTTTGTAGTAAGGCCCTTATATTTTAGATAATTAAAATAAAACTGTACCTAAAATACAAGGTGTTCCAAAGGAAATACATTAAATTGGAGACGTTGTGTAGACCATTGTACTGAACAATTTCTATTATGGCACCAAGTTTGAATTCTTAACAATTAAGAAGTTGAAATTTCCATACAAACTAAATGCCTACATTTACTACAACCATTATGTATTACCCCTTAACCAAGATTGCAACCTTGCATTTTTAACCAAATAATTGAATTGAATTGAATTGAATTGAATTGAATTGAATTGAATATGTTTGAAATTTAACGAAAACCTAAGATAAAAGATCTCTTTCTTGGTGTCAACTTTATTTTATTACCGCCTCAAACTAAAAACTTCTTATGACTTAGAGCACCCATAGAGACGCAAAGACAAAGGGCCAATCAGAGAATCCAGTAGAGTCTGTAGTGTCAGTTGTGTCAGTTTTTGACGAACATGACATTTGACCTTAGTCTACGCCACAACACGCCACAACTGTTGCCTTGGCAACTAAATTACCGCCAAAATCGTTGCCTTGGCAACAGTTGTGGCGGTAATAACAAAAGTTTTTCCAAGACGGCAACATGACATAAATAAAGGTCATAATAAATAAAGCTCCTTTCATAATGTGGGACTCAATTAAATTCAACAAATTTAAGTTGCTAATTACTTCTAAACGAGGGGTTTTTATAACTTGGCCCCATAATGAAAAATATTCGGTACGATTGACTACACAACGTCTCCAATTTAATGTATTTACATAGGAACACCTTGTATAATAGAATAGAATAAACTTCATTCAGTGACCAGAGTTATGACAATAGGCACAGTCGATATGCTAAGTAATTTAATAGTTACAATCTGCATAGCTACGTAGTTTGCTGAATGGCGCCAGCTTAAAATAGAACCACCCTATTTCTACCTGTGAGATAGTGTCGTAAAATATCGATCTAAAAAAATTACTACATTGGTTCTTCGTCCTATAACTCTGATTTGCCAACACAAGTGCAATAAGTCTTCAGCACGACTGTCGCCTCCTTTTACCGTAAAGTGGTAAACATGGCACCCAGGGGAGTGTCGCAAGTTCTGTTCTTACTTTGGTATCTTCACGCCTAAGAATATTATATACATACATATATCACGCCTATATTCCTTGTGGGGTAGGCAGAAAGTAAAAGGCTGCAAAAACACGGCCATTCACACCACGGCCCACAAAAGTCAAGAAGACTGTGTATCACCATAGTAACAGATTACCAGCCTGTCACCTGAAATTGCAATACACATCAACTCAAAAATCCCTTAGCTTGTTACAAAACCCACGGGAAATATAAGGGGTGATGCTATTTCAAGCCAGCACCACACGGCAATTCTATTTATTAGGACACTAGTTTCATACTGATTTGAGATTACTATAGATATATTCGAAGCCGGCACCACACGGTAATGTATGGTAAGATTCTTAAGTCTAATGTATCAAAGGATTTCTGAAAATGTTGACAGAAAATCACGATGATAAACTTACATGGCCTGGAGTAGGATTCCATTTAGATACTCTGAAACATCTCAATGTTTCAGTTATCATTACTGTCTAGTACAGGATAAGAATAATTCAAGTTAAGTGAAAATGATAGTAGATTAGAATTTCTATACAAAAAATTTTTGGGAGTTCCCGTGCGTGTTCCAGGTCGGTTCCGCTTTGGAAACTAATCTTTAGGCTTTTCTTTACCTATGCCGAACTGGGGCTTTGCTGGCCTAATTACAAAAAAAAATGGCAACCGTTTCAAAATTTTTTCACTGGGCAAAATTTTGTTATCTTGTAATAATTCAAAAATGGTAAGAGCTACAAATAACTATTGTATGGAAGATATGTTAAGCGTAAATTTCTGCATATGAATGTTATCAATAACTTTTTCATAATCCAATAGTTTGCGAGAAAAACGTAGCACAACATGGCAGTTTTTGCTGAAACTCGCTGTGAGGGTAGACCATGCTACAATATCCTGCCTGATATTTAGTAACAAGCTTTCCGCCCAGCGGTTTTACCCGCTGATATATTTTGAAGTAAACAAGTTAATTTTATACAAATTTTCGTCCTCTGTTTTACCACTTTAGGTGATGATTTTTTTGGAATCCTTTCTTGATATTAATTAAGATTATTCAAATAACCTCTGTGCAAAATTTCAGGGTCCTAGGTCCAGTAGTATTGCCTGTGCGTGGTATACAATTTGTATGAAAAAAGTAGAGTTTGTTCATTGTTGCCACATTTTGTTCTTTTTTGCTATCTTAACAGGACCTTGGGTCAGAACTATTAAAGAACAGCCTCAAGGGATTGCAAAAAAATAAAAATGTGGCAACTACGAACAAATTTAATATTTTTTTTACAAATTGTAAATCTATGCACAGGCAAACTGGACCTAGGTTCTTGAAATTTTGCGCAGAGGTTATTTTAGTTGGGTGAATTAACACCAGGAAAGGAATTTAAGAAAATCATCTCATAAGGTGGTAAAACTCAGGAAGTAAATTGGCAAAAAATTTCCTTGTTTACTTGAAAATATATTAGCGGGTAAAACCTCTGGGCAGAAAGCTTGTTACTAAGTATCAGTCAGGATACCGTAGCAAGGTCAACCCACACAGTAAGTAATTCTTAATCCCCAACTTCACTACTTAATTCATATTTTAGATTTGGTGAGTTTTTAGAAAAAACTGCCATGTATTAAAGCGTTTTTTTCGCAAACTATTAGATTATCAAAAAAGTTATTAGAACAAGGTTGTGCAGAAATTTACGCGTAACATTTATTGTATACAATGTTCATTTATAGCACTTACCAGTTTTGAGTTATTACAATATAACAAAATTTTGGCCAATAAAAAAAGTTTGAAATGGCTGCCATTTTTTTTTGTCAGTATGCTAGCAAGGCCCCGGCTCGAAATAGCTAAAAAATAGCCTAAAGATTCGTTTCCAAGGCGGGGCCAAACTTACAAACTAACTTACACGCGCGGGAACTCTCACTTAAGCGATCTTGCATACTATGACTTAATTGTAGAGATAAGAAGTAAGACAATCGCGAAAATCGGTAAACAGGGTCGAGCGATTCTTCTGTAAACTATTTATTTTGTCGTTCAAATCCCACAGAGATTTAATTGACATCTATCTCGAGAAAATCGAAGTCACTACCTGATATTATCTAGACAGTGTCTACCAACTCCTCTGCGAATGCGTTACAAGTTGTATAATAAATAAATATGGACGAATAAATAATATTAGCGGCTGTCTGGGGAACTTTGAAGACCGGACGTGCCTTTTCTTATCTCGGAATGACCCAGGGGAATTATAACATGCTTTTATAATACGTTATGAAAGAGATAGAAATAATTTTATAAAATAACACTCTATAAGGTTACTTTTAATTAAGTACAAATATTGGTGGTTCTACTCACAAAACTGAACAACTTTTACAAGCAACTTTTCTTCGAAACATAAAAAATATATTTGGACCTTCCATTACAAACAGTTCACCGCTAAGTATGGGAGGCCCATTATTTTTTATCATTTGTTCAATGAATAGTTTTTAATCAAATTTGATCAGTTTTGCAAGTACCTTTAAACACGCCCTTAAAATATTTGTACTTAATTAAAAGTAACCTTACATTTCTATGTATTTTTGGGTACGACACCCTAACAATTTATAATAACCTAAAAAGAGAGCATTGTAGCCACGAAACCGAACAGCTTTCCCTATGATAGATACCTAGACTGTGATAAGCAAAAAGTAACTTTCCACATTATAAAAACTTATTTAGTTTCTTACTGCATGGAGAAAGTTGTTCAGTTTCATGAGTATGTACTTTTTACCTTCTTTCTAGTTGTACCTTTTTGATTTGCGGTACTTATTGCGTATAAATAAGTAGTAGGTATATCGTATGTACCAAACCTCAAAAGTTAAAACGTGGAGTTTGTCCATAAATTGCGAAGTTTGTAACAAACCGACCCCGGAGCCTTATGAAGGACTATACGCCTCCAGGCGCCAGCCTCTGTTGTTATGAAGATCATATCTTGAGTTCTAGATTTCATAGGAACCCATACCTCAAACATGGCTCGTGATATAAGAGTGATCGTCTAGTTAATTATTGACCCATACGTTGTGTTTAAATAAAGTAATATGTAACCCAAAAATTCTTTTAAAGGTAATTGAGACATCTCTATACAAGCTATTATAATAAAGTGACTCTGATGAACAAGAGAGGGAAAGGGCAGGAAACTGAATTCCAAACGGGCCCCCAGTACTTCAACGCCCGAGGAATATGGAAGCCCACGCCAATAGATACCTGTCGGTATTCATAAACGCTCCCTAGTCATCCCCACATAATCAGCTCTACGCATGCAAGTTCTTCATGCATAAAACTTCATTGTAAAGACAACCATTAGAGCGTCCACCAAATACAAACGGTAAATTATCTGCTTCCCCTAGAAGAAGGATAAAAATATGGTGAGACGTGCGTCTCTGCTAATAGATGCGTCAGCCACAGACGCTTGTGATGCTTAAAAGCACCACGAAGAAGGATAGGTGATCAGATTCAGACGTCCTTTGCAGAACAACTGAAGTAGTTTAGAATAAACATTCTTATGACAGACCAAACTGACACCCAAGTGTCTAGTTGGTTAAGTAAGTAAGTATGTTGTAAGTAGGTATGTTATCAGTCAAATGACATGATTTCAACAATTATCTTTAGGTTTCCCTAAAGAGGTACCAGCAAGGCCGGTAAAAGCACCGAATATGAAATTGCACTGGTCAACCAGTCTCCACCCACATTTTAACTCCTATGGAAGTCAGAATATAATATGAGAATGCTTTATGCAAGTCCCAAATCACATGTGAGCATACATTCCTATCAGTTGTAGACGGGAGAGCAATATTTTGCCCATCCCAATAGAGAGTAGATAGGATATGTTGATCACATGAACTTCCTGAGAGCATATGGGCTTCCATGACCAAAAGCCGCCATTACAACCATATCGAATGCTAGATAAGAAATAGATAGGTATTCGATGAAGATCTGATAACAGTTGTCTCATGACATTTGATGACAACCATTGTAGTTAGTAGGTAAGTTGTAATCATAGTTTCACTATGATGGGCACCATTTTAGCCAGTCATAAGAAGAACTTTAGGAAAGAACTTCATGACTAGAATATTACTTTAGATATGATTCATCTGAATCTGTTATAGGATAGGATGATAGGAAAGGATATTATCCATTCTACCAGCCATACATATTCTTAGATAAGAGTACTAACTAAGATATTATAGCAAGTACCATAAAATATTATTGTGGTAAGTGTTGTCCACGGCTGGACACATTCCCATTCTGAAGTACATTTTGTTTGTATAACAAAATATTGTTATAAATAAATGTTCGTCCACTGCCGGACATATTCCAATACTGAAGACTGTTTTCTTTGTAAGACAAAGAAACTGTTGTAAATGATTATTTGTCCACTGTTGGACATAACCAAACAGAAATAGATATCTAACAATATCTATTTATGTATATTTCATAAACATTAATCAATTAAGTCCATAGTCGCTCAGCAACCATAGTACTTAAAATAGAAATCTGTCCACTGATGGGCCAAGCCAAACAGTAGGTAAGTAGATACAATATGTAAGTATGTTTTAACCACAGGAATTTTATCAAATAAATCCTTGATCGCTCAGCAATTATAGAATAGTAATTTATCCACTGATGACCACAGCAATTAATAGATAAGTAGATACCTAACCATATCTACTTATGTAAGTTTTAACACAGGAACTTTATGCTAGTAGCGCATAGCAATAATAAATTATGTTATTAATTTGGTTATTAAAGTCATATATATGGCATGATAGATAGACAAGTAAGGAATAGGAGTAATGGGATTATAGGGTATCCTACCTATTCCTAACATCTAATTTACCTATCTACCGACACACTAAATAGCCCAAATTTCCCTAATTAAAGATTAGATGTGGATACTATAAAGTTTATATGAAACAATCAGAACGCAGATTCTTTAAAACGACAACAAAACAAAGTTATTGCAATAAAATGACCTTAGCACTAAAAACCAAAGCATAAGACCATGTTCCGAATCTTATCAGCTTTCAATGAATACAAAACTATCAAGCATAGGTAATTAATATGTTTGTAAACATTCATATAGGGAATATATACTGCTGATAGGATTCGAAAGAAAGCATGAATTGTACTTATCCATCTGGAACTTGAAGCCACCAGCACACGAAGAACCAACTACGACGACATCCACAATGCCGATTCCAGTGCACGCTGAAGCACGCATCCTCTGCATCTAACACCACACCATATACGGGTTCTAAGCACTTTTCACACACGCGCGAATCGAGGGGAGACCAGGCAAACGTCGACACTCCCTGGTCTGCGGCGCGACTTCACCAGGACTGATAGGTAAACTAATCACTGCACTAGGTATTCCTTTTCTGTCCTGGGAGACTTCACGATTAAAACTGAACTGCCCGCAGGCCGTATGGCTTGCTATTTTATACCAAAAAGCTTCGAACTTACGAGAAGAATAATGTTCTCGAAATCAGCTACTCATTACGATAGAAGATATTCTCCTCTCTTTCATACACATTTTAGAAGACATTCGACTATTCTAGATTTTTTTAGAATGTCTTGTTTCGCTACTTGTTGCCAGACACCAATTCAGGGAAGGGGCCACGACCCATCCTGACATCCAAGAAAACTTTTAGTATATATCGAGTAAATCATGGGTTTACCAATATTATTAAACATTTATTGTTGGTTTATAGAATTTTTAGAAAATACATCCATTTTCTATAAACCGAAAGTGTGACTAATAGAATAAACCTTAGGTATTTCAGTCGCTATGGCACTATGATAGGCCTAGTAGGGCCCTGTCTAAAGTGACACCTTGCAGTTTCCACTACTCGACAATAGATGGCTCTTAAACAAAATAGCAAAATGTTATGTCCTGTATCATATAAGCACGAAAAATTATAAATGCTACTGCAAACGCTGTGCAACGATCAGTTAATTATCCAAAATTATTTAGACTTGCCTATACGAACGATATGATGAGAAAACCAAGAAAGTAACTTCCAACCTCACCGTTTCATACACATAGCGCCATCTATCAGCTGTGTTCCTGAACTTCTATAACAATTTTGACAGAACAGAACCAAGTACTAATCGCATCTTATACCAATAGATGTCGCTGTTTTGAAATCTTTATAAAGGCCGAAACACATATGAATAAAGGCCGGGACACATGTGTGACAATTCGCCCCCTATTTTATGTGAAATTTAGTTGCTTGGAGCTAAATTGAACATAAAATATCAACAACAGTAAACACTTCCCGCCCCCAAGACTTTCAATCTCCATAAATTTGTATGCCTGAACTAAATGTCATGGAGCCCTAATAGTATTTACGCTAAAAGCTGTATACATCTCTTTAATGAAGTTACCTACGCCAAATGCTGCAAATCACGCAATTTTACGCTGAATACAGAATTAACTATCCTTATGCCAATTTGCTAAGTTACGCCAAGTGCATAAAAAAAAAATTACACAATTTACGCCAAATGCATAAACTAAAAT
This sequence comes from Phthorimaea operculella, assembly GCA_024500475.1. Classification (NCBI taxonomy): domain Eukaryota; kingdom Metazoa; phylum Arthropoda; class Insecta; order Lepidoptera; family Gelechiidae; genus Phthorimaea; species Phthorimaea operculella. The sequence goes on along the minus strand of JANFCV010000002.1, from coordinate 2,337,242 downwards.
AAGAATTACGCAGTTTACGCTTAATGCAACTATGCCTACGCCAAGTGCTTTATTACCAGTAATATTACGCTAAACGCAACCAAGTGCTTTTAATATGATTATTCTACCCAAAGTGCTTGTGCCAATAATTACTATTGTATTTCCTGAAAATCATGGGTGCTTCATAATAAAGAATTATACAAAGAATCTGAATTGAAAAATGTTATAAATTGAATTTAAGCGTTTAAACCAAATCTTTGTGCAATCTGTTGTGTGTAGGTTGTATTATAGATAGATTCACTAACACTTAGTGTTAGAAACCTATTATAATCTCCGTGAACTGTCTGTATGGTTACTTTGTGAGAATCTCTGCTAGCAGCATTACCATAAACAGCGAACCAGCTGAAAGCTAGACTTCATGCTGACCCAAAAAATCCAGCCTCTTCGCCAGCTATCTGCCACAGTAATGACAGAGTAATGAATGATTTGGCTTAAATCAGACCTTAACTCAAAATAGCTAAGATCTTAATTCGCAAAATCAGAATACATATGTAATTTAATTAAAATAAGGTTCCCTAACTCACATCCATGACATGATAGAACCAAAAAAAAGACATATTAGAGAACTGTTCTGATCAAATCGTGACATATGTTGTGTGTTTGGACCAACCTGGTCCTAAATGTGCAGTGAGTTTAGGGCCGTGTGAGGAAAAATACACTCGTATTCTTCCCTTTGTGTTTTTGCTAGCAATACTACCTCTAACAGTGAAATTACGCAAACATATCTTGCCATTGTGCTAACAAAACATGCCTACTATTAAATCACTGCAGAAGTAAATACAGAGTGTCGTGAGATGATTTGATCCTGAACCTTTGTATGAAAATAACAATTCTAGCTAATTACTTAAAAATTATAAAAAATAAATCCATATCAAGCATGGATGGAGATAAAATTCTAGTGTTTTATCAAAGTAAAACATCTATAAGCAAGTAAATCAGATTTTCAGGAAAGTAAAAAAAAACTTCTGTGCTAATTAAACCACCATAAACTTATGGCACTTACAAACTGAGCAGAACAAACATACCACTCATGCAAAAGTGCCACCTAGTTCAGGCATATCTCATTATCAAAAATGTCGCCCCCCAAATTATTCAATTTTAAGAAATATTTGGTAAAAATTTCGCCCCCCAAATCTATAGAGTCACTGTTTCCAAAACCTATTAAGAATTCTGTCCAACAAAAGTCCTACACTTGATCTCATCACACAACAATAGACAATTCCTAATCTCCTAACAACAACCTATTAAGTAAGCAATGAACCAACAGAATTATATCTACCCCAAACATAAACACTAACTCCTATACTATAACTCTCTAATCATTACCTCCTAGACCACAATTTAGTCAACACCCCCTAGACTACTACTATCTCCTAGACTATAATTTGTCAGCACCTTCTAGACCTATACCTAAATATAACATCATCTAGACCATATCCAGTCATCAGCTCCTAACCTACAACCACTCTCTCCTAGACTATAACTGGATATCACCTAGACCCAGAACTCTATTTGATCATCGGCTCCCAGACTACAATCTATCATCAATACTGCTTGAACACTAGATAAAACCTAGACTTAGACACATACATATGACCTCAACTATCAACTCCCAGTAAACCAGACAGGACACCGCCTCCCTTACTACATAATCAGTAACTCCCAGATAGTAGACCTGCAAGATAAAATTAAGTTTAGTTTATTCAAAATAATTAAATTGAATAACATAATCATTAGGACGCTCGCTTGTGATATTTTTATGTTTGCCTCTGAATGTTACAACCCAAAAATATTAGATGTTTTTACAACAAAACCACGGGCTGCAACCCACAGAAAAGAATCTCCCCGTCCGATCACATACATACATATACATACACCCAAAAGACACAACCCCCCTCGAGGCAGTCGGATAATTATCTTCTTTTCCATTTTACTTATTATCATCAATATAGATAATCACTCAATCATACATACATATTACATACATACCTACTACACATGTACACACATACACACTCACTCACTTTCGAAAATACAACCCTCCCACCGAGGCAGTCGGGTAGAAATATTTGATTTTCTTCTTCATTTTACTAGTTATTGTCAATATACTAATCACTTTCACTCAAATAAAAGCAGATAAACATCTTAAATTTACATACATACCTATTACACTTACATCTACATCTTTTACAATGTGAGCAGGCAAATTATATACCTAACTACTAATTTGTAAGTAATTTGGATAACGGCAGGCAAATGATGATGACATTTGTTTTGTTGTCGAATAGTGTCAACAAATAATACCTATAATACTTAAAAAAATTACATAATTTTAGTAATTTTAAATAATTTAAAACTTGGTATTCATTTTTATACTTAATTACACTGATAGTTTATGTTTAATATTATTCATAAAATTTCCCTCCGCCCCCTAGTATATCAAATAAATTGTCATCATGATAAATTACCTACTTTGATTTACCTAATAAAGGTTTTTGGTTAGAAGCAAAACTAGCTTTTTGATTTCTATTTATATACCTAAAGTCAACTAAATCATCTTAGGTTAGGACCTCATGATATGTCATTGCTTGCTATTGTAGATAAAATATGTAATGGGTATAAGATACCTACACTTTACTTCACATGATATTGTATAGTATGCAACAAGACCAGGTTTATATTTCCCTGTTATAGGCACTACCAACTTCAAACGAGTACCGTTTCTTCAACTATAAAAGGTAAAGCAACGCTAGATACATAAAACCAAAATCTTCAAATCCATGAGAAAACAAGCTGCAACAGTCGTAATATCTTTTCCTACTTATTAATTTTGTTATGAAGTAAACAATAAAAAAAAACATCAACTGATTGGCGACAAGCAGCTCAGAATAGGGAAGAATGGTGAAACCTTGTTTTGGAGGCCACGATCCACTTTGGGTCACTGAGTCAGCAAAGTAAGTAAGTAAGTAACTAAGTACAGCCAAAACCACCATGAGGCAAATATTTTCATATTGAAGGGTAAATATCTTTCCTATGTGTGCGTACCAATTATTAGATTCCAACTTTCTTAAATCAATTACCTAGGTTATGTTTAGTTCAAATTATTCCTATGCCTTTAAATAATACCTACAATATTTAACATTGTTTAAAATGTAATGCTCAGTTGCATTCTATGGAATTCTTGCACAACCCACATCAAATTAGCATTTGGAACAAGAAATCAACAAAGGTTTGCAATGAAATTCAAGAATGTGTTAGTTAGTGACTTTAACCTATGTTAAAACTTACTTGAATGTTGTTAGTGCTCCCATGTACATGTTCTTCACAAAACAACCGATAACATCACTAAATGAGCACATCACAAATCCCCAAAATAAATTTTGGGTCTGAAACATTGCACAACACAAAAACCTACTAAATACACAAAGTTTCCACCGGTATTTGCCTCCATGCACACGGCACACATGGATTTGAGCCGAACTAATTTAATTCAATTCGATTTCTACTAGCGAAATCATAAAACTAATTTATTTATGAAACCCGTCGGCAGTTTTTACAAAGAACTGTCAAAACATAACCAAAAACAAACACGTACTTTTTTTTCCACACATTTTAGTTTAATCATAAAGTCAGAGCGAGATAGCAAGACACAAAAATAGTGCAAAAATACTACTAGTATGACAGGCTGCGTCTCTTTCTTAAATAGAATTTAGCTAATCAAGCGAAAAAATAAAGCATCAGGCTGACGTATCAAGGTTGCGTTTCGTTTTCGTTCAAAAACTTTTCTCAATGTTATTTTTAGATGGAAAAATGTTTTACAAATTTACCATTTAAAATTATAATAGCATAAAAATAACCTAAATAATGATTATTCTTACACAAATATTGTAAAATCTACGCGAAAATATAATTTGCAAAGTTCCTAACGTGAAATTTCTTGGTTTGAATTTTGACGTTTTCAAAATTATTAGACGAAACCTTGTCGTGCGAACTCACCCCACTTCAGTGTTGCCAGATATACGGATTTGTCCGTATTTATACGGATTTTAGGAGTCCAATCAGGATTAGTCGTATCTTCGGATTTTTATACGGATTTATTACATCTTAGACCCATACAGGCTCCATTGGTGCAAAAGTAGGCATTACTACTGGCATCAAATAGCACAGTGCTAAATTAAAATGATATCAAAGCTTTCAAGTTACGCTGTCTTCATTTTATATTGAAGGAGCGAATCAAATAAAAATGGGTTACAACTTCAACGACAATGCTTCGATGAAAATGGAACTTTTGAACTTTAGAGTACATAGTTGTGTCAAGAAAAATTTAATCTCTGGTAGATACTGCTCTGCTCTTTCCACATATAATTAATGCCGAAAATGTTCCAGATTTAGTGTTATTTCCCATAATTTCTCTCACAAATTACAATACGGACTTTATACGGATTTTGCAAGGGTAAAATACGGAATTTCCATACTCTTCATATGGCAACACTGCCCCACTTTGACAATTCAAATACGTAAAATTTATTTGCGTACTAATATTTTCTTATTTTGCAGGAAAATCTTTGGAAAATGCTTATTAATGGATGCCTGATGACTCGGAACTTCGCCTAAGGCACGTAAGGCCTAAAACAACAGCGCAAAACCTACCCAAGGGACCCCACGGAACCCAGAATCCAGCCACCCTCACCAGCTCACCAAAATCACAAGAATGTACATGAAATGTCTCAATTTTGGGACCTTTTTATCCTGGTCACGGCACCAAATGTAACAAACCGACCCCGGAGCCTTATGAAGGACTATACGCCTCCAGGCGCCAGCCTCTGTTGTTATGAAGATCATATCTTGAGTTCTAGATTTCATAGGAACCCATACCTCAAACATGGCTCGTGATATAAGAGTGATCGTCTAGTTAATTATTGACCCATACGTTGTGTTTAAATAAAGTAATATGTAACCCAAAAATTCTTTTAAAGGTAATTGAGACATCTCTATACAAGCTATTATAATAAAGTGACTCTGATGAACAAGAGAGGGAAAGGGCAGGAAACTGAATTCCAAACGGGCCCCCAGTACTTCAACGCCCGAGGAATATGGAAGCCCACGCCAATAGATACCTGTCGGTATTCATAAACGCTCCCTAGTCATCCCCACATAATCAGCTCTACGCATGCAAGTTCTTCATGCATAAAACTTCATTGTAAAGACAACCATTAGAGCGTCCACCAAATACAAACGGTAAATTATCTGCTTCCCTAGAAGAAGGATAAAATATGGTGAGACGTGCGTCTCTGCTAATAGATGCGTCAGCCACAGACGCTTGTGATGCTTAAAAGCACCACGAAGAAGGATAGGTGATCAGATTCAGACGTCCTTTGCAGAACAACTGAAGTAGTTTAGAATAAACATTCTTATGACAGACCAAACTGACACCCAAGTGTCTAGTTGGTTAAGTAAGTAAGTATGTTGTAAGTAGGTATGTTATCAGTCAAATGACATGATTTCAACAATTATCTTTAGGTTTCCCTAAAGAGGTACCAGCAAGGCCGGTAAAAGCACCGAATATGAAATTGCACTGGTCAACCAGTCTCCACCCACATTTTAACTCCTATGGAAGTCAGAATATAATATGAGAATGCTTTATGCAAGTCCCAAATCACATGTGAGCATACATTCCTATCAGTTGTAGACGGGAGAGCAATATTTTGCCCATCCCAATAGAGAGTAGATAGGATATGTTGATCACATGAACTTCCTGAGAGCATATGGGCTTCCATGACCAAAAGCCGCCATTACAACCATATCGAATGCTAGATAAGAAATAGATAGGTATTCGATGAAGATATGATAACAGTTGTCTCATGACATTTGATGACAACCATTGTAGTTAGTAGGTAAGTTGTAATCATAGTTTCACTATGATGGGCACCATTTTAGCCAGTCATAAGAAGAACTTTAGGAAAGAACTTCATGACTAGAATATTACTTTAGATATGATTCATCTGAATCTGTTATAGGATAGGATGATAGGAAAGGATATTATCCATTCTACCAGCCATACATATTCTTAGATAAGAGTACTAACTAAGATATTATAGCAAGTACCATAAAATATTATTGTGGTAAGTGTTGTCCACGGCTGGACACATTCCCATTCTGAAGTACATTTTGTTTGTATAACAAAATATTGTTATAAATAAATGTTCGTCCACTGCCGGACATATTCCAATACTGAAGACTGTTTTCTTTGTAAGACAAAGAAACTGTTGTAAATGATTATTTGTCCACTGTTGGACATAACCAAACAGAAATAGATATCTAACAATATCTATTTATGTATATTTCATAAACATTAATCAATTAAGTCCATAGTCGCTCAGCAACCATAGTACTTAAAATAGAAATCTGTCCACTGATGGGCCAAGCCAAACAGTAGGTAAGTAGATACAATATGTAAGTATGTTTTAACCACAGGAATTTTATCAAATAAATCCTTGATCGCTCAGCAATTATAGAATAGTAATTTATCCACTGATGACCACAGCAATTAATAGATAAGTAGATACCTAACCATATCTACTTATGTAAGTTTTAACACAGGAACTTTATGCTAGTAGCGCATAGCAATAATAAATTATGTTATTAATTTGGTTATTAAAGTCATATATATGGCATGATAGATAGACAAGTAAGGAATAGGAGTAATGGGATTATAGGGTATCCTACCTATTCCTAACATCTAATTTACCTATCTACCGACACACTAAATAGCCCAAATTTCCTAATTAAAGATTAGATGTGGATACTATAAAGTTTATATGAAACAATCAGAACGCAGATTCTTTAAAACGACAACAAAACAAAGTTATTGCAATAAAATGACCTTAGCACTAAAAACCAAAGCATAAGACCATGTTCCGAATCTTATCAGCTTTCAATGAATACAAAACTATCAAGCATAGGTAATTAATATGTTTGTAAACATTCATATAGGGAATATATACTGCTGATAGGATTCGAAAGAAAGCATGAATTGTACTTATCCATCTGGAACTTGAAGCCACCAGCACACGAAGAACCAACTACGACGACATCCACAATGCCGATTCCAGTGCACGCTGAAGCACGCATCCTCTGCATCTAACACCACACCATATACGGGTTCTAAGCACTTTTCACACACGCGCGAATCGAGGGAGACCAGGCAAACGTCGACACTCCCTGGTCTGCGGCGCGACTTCACCAGGACTGATAGGTAAACTAATCACTGCACTAGGTATTCCTTTTCTGTCCTGGGAGACTTCACGATTAAAACTGAACTGCCCGCAGGCCGTATGGCTTGCTATTTTATACCAAAAAGCTTCGAACTTACGAGAAGAATAATGTTCTCGAAATCAGCTACTCATTACGATAGAAGATATTCTCCTCTCTTTCATACACATTTTAGAAGACATTCGACTATTCTAGATTTTTTTAGAATGTCTTGTTTCGCTACTTGTTGCCAGACACCAATTCAGGGAAGGGGCCACGACCCATCCTGACATCCAAGAAAACTTTTAGTATATATCGAGTAAATCATGGGTTTACCAATATTATTAAACATTTATTGTTGGTTTATAGAATTTTTAGAAAATACATCCATTTTCTATAAACCGAAAGTGTGACTAATAGAATAAACCTTAGGTATTTCAGTCGCTATGGCACTATGATAGGCCTAGTAGGGCCCTGTCTAAAGTGACACCTTGCAGTTTCCACTACTCGACAATAGATGGCTCTTAAACAAAATAGCAAAATGTTATGTCCTGTATCATATAAGCACGAAAAATTATAAATGCTACTGCAAACGCTGTGCAACGATCAGTTAATTATCCAAAATTATTTAGACTTGCCTATACGAACGATATGATGAGAAAACCAAGAAAGTAACTTCCAACCTCACCGTTTCATACACATAGCGCCATCTATCAGCTGTGTTCCTGAACTTCTATAACAATTTTGACAGAACAGAACCAAGTACTAATCGCATCTTATACCAATAGATGTCGCTGTTTTGAAATCTTTATAAAGGCCGAAACACATATGAATAAAGGCCGGGACACATGTGTGACAAGTTGCCTTTCCTCGCCACTCTGCCGGATTTACTTGTGTCGTAAATTTAAATTTTGACACGATTAATGGCCTTATAATTCAGACAACCATATTTCATAAAGCAAAATCATCTGCTGATTACGAAAGGGAAAAGTAAATACGATATCTTTAATTGGATTAACTGGAATGGAAAGCGCAGTGTACCAGAGTCAGACGCAATGCTGCCAGCAATGGAACGATAATCTTCTTTGATGATCGATTGAAAAACTCTGACACTAGAGTTTATTGGTTTGTTCGTCAAGACAGCGACAACGACGCGCGTCGTTGTCGCTGTCAAATGACTGGTTTGTATGGGTTTGTATGGGGAACCAGAAAGACCGAGCGTCGGCGTCATTGCGGCGCGCCACGACGCCGTCACGTTGACAGCGCGCTGAGAAGCTTAGAGTTTGTATGGGATGCGGTCGGGTTTTTCTACAAGACCGCAGCGACAACGACGCCGTCAAAATTTGTTGTAAAGTCGTTGTCGCGACGCTTGGAAAATAAGGGTACCATTACAGGGACTTTCTTACCTATAATACTCATAATAAATACATAGTAAAAACGCTTTTTCTCTTTCTAATTCTGTTTGTCTGACGTGAAATTCACTAACTCCCCGTACTCGTAATCACGCAATAGATTTTGAAGAACAAAGATAATTCAAACGAAAGGTTTATATGTGTAACACACGCTTGAAAAATGTTTTTTCCCGTGCGTGGACAATGCGTTGCAGCGAGGGAAACCACTAACGGACCGCTAGGTATAGTACCTACCTAATAGATAATGCAGGGTGTAAAATGAAAAGGAAACTTTGTAGGCACCATAGGCGCTGAACAGTTTTCCCATTGGTTTTCTTTATTTTATTTCTTTATTAAGTTGGTAAGCAAACTGTTTTATGCTGCTGTCTCACCTGTTGGTAAGTGACGTTGCAGAAGATGTTGGAGCATGCTTGTTTCTCTAAAATTCTACACTATATAGGTACTCCAAGGGCATATTAGCTAGCTGTGCAGTTTCGTATCCATCTCTTACTAGTTAATACACGGCTTTTCGAAACGTTTCGCACCTCTTTCAATGGCAAATTAGTACCTAAAACATCTTAGCAGCTGAATGGTATATATTACCAAGACTTGGTGTAATCCAGCTAAACCAGATCGTTATTCTACGGTAAGCCTCTACTAATACACCAGCTATTATTCCTAATTGATATGCAAATACTAAGAACACGTGTTACTACCGATAAACAAGACGAGCTTTAAGCTTCCGATAAGATAGATAATATTGTGCTGTGTGGTGCCGGCAGAGTAGAATAGCACCACCCCCTCTCTTCCCGTGGGGGTCGTAAGAGGCGACCGAGGGATAAACCCGACCCAAATAGCCAGGGCCAACCGTATGGTGGCCGTTAATCCACTACAAAAGCATTCTCAAGGAGGGTTGACGTCCGGTAGGCGGCCGGTCGTAAAATTAAGCCAAATCTTTTGCAACACGATTTTGTGTTTAACAAAACGTGCTGCGCCGTTCCCAAGTAATTGGGATAAGGGCAGGAAGATGATGATGATTGTGCCGTGTTGTAGAGGCAAGAATACTGCCACCCCGACAAGGTGTTTCAGAAAAGGCGACGTAGAGTTTTCCACTTCAGCTGAATATCTATCGTTGATCTATTGACTATGGTCAACCGCATGATGACAATGATATCTACCATCTACAATAGCATTTCCAAAGAGGGTTCACGTCAGGCAGGCGGATGGTCATAAAACATGACCAAATCCTTTTGCTACATTGATTCTGTGCTCTAATGTGATGATGATGACGATAGATAATATTGCCGCATCCAGTTGTCCAAAAAGATCAACATACATAGGTACATATCGTTTTGATTATCGATACAGCAATTCAGAATAACTGGTATAGGTAGATCTACCGAACAAAACAAACGGCCAAGAGCGTGTCAGACGCGCCCACAAATAGGGTTTCGTGGTCAACGTTAATTATCAGGTTTTTCAGCTAATTTTGTTGCTGGTTTGTTTGCAGATGTATGGTTACCAACCGTAAACAGAAAAACTTCTATTTTTCTGAAACCTTTAGTGGTACAGTATCCGTTATAGTTTTCATGGTCACTTCAGATTGTAAACTATATTCCATATTTTTTTTATGCATTTATACTTTTGAAGTTACAGCTTTAACAAATTATGGGTCAAAACGCCCTTTTTATAAAAGCAAATATCTCGAGACAGAAACATTTTAGTGACTTTGTTTCAAACAAATATTTCTTTAGTTTTTAAAGATCTATTTAACGACAACCTACTAAAAATTACAGGAAAAAAAATCCCTCCCTTTCACTTGTATGGGAGGGGGTCCAAAAAACATTAAATATAGGTAATTTTTCTCAACATTTCTATATTTGGGTCAACACGATCTATCTTCTCATAAAATTTCATGTCGATATCTCTAAAACTGACAAAGATATGAGGGCGCGGCATACAGACAGACAGACAGACTTGACGAAATGATATGGGTTTTAGTACGTCTACGAAACCCTTAAAAACAAACATCAGACTGGCCGGAGGACGTTCACAATACCGCGCTACTTTATTTTTCAGTTTCTATTTAATTTACTGACTATCTATATCCATCAATCTAAGATAAACCTTACACTATCGTACTATCAGCAATAAATGATTGATAAGATCTGTTCAGATAGATACATATTGATTATTGTTATTATTATTCATCAAAATACCTATTCCTAAATACACAATGACGTCAGTAATTAGGCGCCAAAAATTTGTTTCGTTAATAACATGAAAACTGTACTTAAGTCAGATACATACCTACATTCATACATATATCATGCATATATCCCTTGCGGGGTAGGCAGAGCGTAAATGGCTGTATCGAACATAGGTCTAGCTCGATTGGATTTGCTGACGAGATGCACACCGCCTGCGTACCTACCTGCATGGTAGGTACTATAGATATACCTTGGGTACTTAGTAGAATGCCAAGAAGGATACCGAAATCGGATTCATACTTTTGTAATATGATGTGAGTAAAGATTTAATTAAATAGTGTAAAGAAAAACGACAGGATATATAATATCTAACTGTTATCTATCATTATCTATTACGTCAAGTACTAAAAACGTTCAATATCTAAAATCTAGCTTAGTATTACTTAGCAACCGATTGACACAAACCACCAGCTGTTGATACATTGATCCTTAATCCGCTAAGAAATTCGTACACTATAATCGGCATCACTCTATGAATAGCTGACTAATTTTGTTTATAGGCTGATTGTACAGATATGAATTAAAATTACTTACGTAAATCGCTCTATGAATTAGTGTGTGTACATTGATCCGATAAACGATTTGTTTATTAATCTGTGACGGCAGTAATTTATATTTTATGCAGTTTTTTTATCATATATCTCTGATAATAGTTTTATTCGAATACTCGATTAATCGATTCATATTCTGATTGGCTGTGGAGCCGATGTTTTAAATAAATATATCGTAATATTAGGTATCCATTCATAAATAGCTAGTAGTAGAATTAAAAATTATGAAATTGTTACAAATACTAATATTTTGGCAAGTTACATATCTACATGTAAATTGTGTACCTAACGACGGTATAGTGTTAAAGTGTGAGTTTAAACAAAGTGATATTAATTCAGAAAATTCACATACTAGTTTTAAATGTGCAACAAACGAATTTATACCACATGAAGAGGGTGCAATTGACATAAATTTATATGTTAAAGACGTGGGTTTACATGATAGTGTACAAGTGACCATTTACAAAACTAGTTCTGAAGATGCTGTTATAAAAAGGCAAATGTTTGTGTCTGATACAGACATCATTGATGGACATAACCACATAGAACTTAAAATCACAGAGCCACGTTCGAGCTACTATGTAAGTATATAATTGAATGTAATATTATTATTTTCTTAGCATGGACGTATAAAAGGGCGGACAGAATGCCAGTTATGTCAAAACTGAATAACCGTAATGGCGGCGGATAAACTTGTGTGAGTGAATTAGGGTTGCCATGTTAGGATTCTTTTTACCAATAAAACACAGTTATTAATACGATTATATTGAATTGTTCTATTTACGACTTACATCCCATATGTTGAGTAAGTTTTTATAATACGTTCTTTTGCTTTGAGAAATTCTTGTCTCGTTTTCTAATTTTAAGATGTGGTGAAACCGAATTTTATGAACCCACCCACCCAATAATTACCTATACTTTAGGGACATTTATAACGTGAATAATGGCAACACCAGCCCACAGTTGGAGGCTAATTTAAATATTTTAAAACATGAAAATGAGTAATCAAATTATTAATTTACCTGTGAAACGTGATTCCCGAACTTTTATTCCTTTGATCTCTGCTGTTTTTTCAAATTTTTACAACGCACGACATGATGTTTTGTTTTTGTTTATTTTGCAAAAATCGGTAGGGTAGGCTGACGTTTGCGTTCGGAATGGCTGGGTTTGGTGTGAATGTGTGCGTGCGTTCTTGTACGTACAGCCAACTGGCTGACTTGGGGCTACACAGAGGTTTTATTAGTGCGACTCTGTCCGCCCTTTTATACGTCCATGTTTCTTAGTATCTGAAAAAGTAATTAAAGATGACAGCATCAACAATATGCATAATGCATTGTGCATTAGGACTCCTAAACATAATTCAAACGTCATATTTTCAGGCAGAGATCAGCGTCTATGCATCAAGAGAAACCATAAGCACTGTACAAGTCCAATCAATTCGATATATTAGTTCAAAATTGGGTTCTCTTGAGAAAGATACCAAAAGTGCTGTTCTGGCAAAATCTAAAGATGACAATGAAGGACATGCAGAATTGTTAACAGCCGAAGATGCCACAGAATCAGCAAATAATAATACAGAAGATATAGCAACGACATCAAATCCAACAAGAACAGAAATGACTACATCAAGTCCCGAAGAAGATGATTTGACAATTATTGACCATCCACTAACAATAACCCTTATTGTCATAGTATCCGTGATAGTGACGGTAGTTATTGTAATGTGTAGCTTATATTTCTTTTACCCTAGAAAGAAGACCGTGCCATCGAATCCCAGAAATGCTTCAACAGTGGTTACAGTATCTAGATTATAGAATAAACACAAATGGATGTATAATCATTTTATGTACAGGACAATAGTATCTTTTATAAAAGGATTAATAATTATATTAAAATGGATGGAACATAATGTTTTTGTTTTAAACATGTGCTAAATGAAATGATATAACAGTTGCACAATCTACTATTAATCTAATAATAATACTCGGTCCCGAAAATATCTTTCGATATCCTCCAAAACAGGCGGGAAAATACCTACAACATTCTCAGCCTCTCTTAGTCCTGTCATCCTGTGCTAGGAAAAGATAGTCCGTCTGTCAAGCACACTATCACATTATGAAACACAAACAAAGCCCTCATATCTATTTATTTATTGGCTTAGTTTTACCATCTGCAAATGTTGTATCTGAAATGAAACTGAAACTGTTTGAAAGATTTGAAGTCTTCATTCAAGAATCGGAATGGACTAAATTAATTAATTAAAAATACCTCTAACAGAGGCGCTATCAAGAAAAATGTCGTAAGTTGTATTATATCTATTATTTATAGATTGCGCATGGCTTGTAATAGATATAGTTTACGCTAGTGATTAAGTTGCCGCCGACACTGACGTAAGTATATCTTGGTCGTGTGGTGCCGGCAGAGTAGAATAGCAATAGAGATGCTAAAAGACGCCACATACACAACTCCATACAGCAATGCAATCCTTCTCAAGTGTGGAAGTTTCTTAAATCGCTTGGTATAGGCAAAATTTCGCCAACTTCCAATTCACTCTTAGATCTTAATCAACTTAACCAACATTTTTCTTCTCCGCCTGTAACTATTGATGCCAATGTTAAATCTAACACCATCTCGTTTCTCAATAGTCAATCATTACCATCTTGCTCTTCTTTTACCTTCACCCAGATTGCTGAGAGCGATGTTAGGAAGCATATTCTCTCCATAACTTCCACTGCTGTGGGCAATGATAACCTGTGTTCCCGAATGATCCTGCTCATTCTCCCTGAACTCCTACCAATTCTCACATATCTTTAATTACTCTTTGGTATCGAGTTCCTTCCCGTCTCCTTGGAAACGAGCAGACGTCATTCCTCTCCCTAAAACATCCAACCCCTCCGCTTTCTCCGAATTCCGTCCTATTTCGATCCTACCTTTCCTCTCCAAAGTCCTTGAACACATTGTCCATCAGCAACTTGCCTCATTTATTGCATCTAATAGTCTACTTTCTCCTTATCAATCTGGCTTCCGACCCGGTCACAGTACCGTTACAGCACTGCTAAAAGTCACTGATGACATTCGCTTTGCAATGGAAAACAAGTCAGTGACTATCCTTGTATTGCTTGACTTTAGCAGTGCTTTCAATTCCGTAGACTTTGATGTACTTCTCTCTATTCTTCGCTCTCTTAATATTTCTGACTCAGCAATCTTGTGGTTCGACTCATATCTTCGTGGTCGTTCGCAGCGGATCCGCTCGGATGAGGATTCCTCTGACTGGTGTGATCTTGTTGCGGGCGTACCGCAGGGTGGCGTACTTTCACCACTTCTTTTTTCTATCTTTATAAACACCATTACTACTGTCATTTCTTCCAACTTCCATCTCTACGCAGACGACCTACAGATCTACCGGCACATTAATGTTGCTGACATCGTCAGTGGTATTGAAGATATTAATGCCGATCTCAGCAATGTATTAAATTGGGCTAAATCGTTCGGCCTGTCAGTCAACCCCAACAAATCCAAGGCACTAATTATCGGCAGTTCCTACATGACTAAACAGATAGACTACTCCATTTTACCTCCAGTCACTTATAACGGTGTTACCATCTGCCTCACTAACACCGCCAAAAACCTTGGAGTGCTGATGGACAGTAATCTATCCTGGAGACCTCAGATAAACGAACTCAGCAAAAAAATACACTTTTCCTTTCATTCACTCAAATGCTTCCAAAGCTTTCTGCCCCTAAGCACGAAGATCTCTCTAGCTCAATCACTTCTTTTACCCATCTTGGATTACGCCGACTCTTGCTACCTAGATGCCACCGAGGAGCTTTTAAACAAACTTGAGCGTCTCCAAAATCTGTGCATCCGATTTATTTTCGGACTGCGCAAATACGACCACGTTTCCCAGTTTCGTTCTCAGCTCAAGTGGCTCCCAATCCGTCTTCGCAGGAATACTCACATTCTCTCTACTCTATATAACATTCTCTACAACCCTTCTTCTCCACCTTACCTTCGCGAGCGTTTTGCGTTCTCGCGTTCATTGGATAAGCCCTGTCGGTCTAACGTCAGGACCTTACTGTCTATTCCTCACCATATAGTACGCAAGATCGCTTAAGTGAGAGTTCCCGCGCGTGTAAAAGTTTGGCCCCGCCTTGGAAACGAATCTTTAGGCTATTCTTTAGCTATTCCGAGCCGGGGCCTTGCTAGCATACTTACAAAAAAAATGGCAGCCATTTCAAACTTTTTTTATTGGCCAAAATTTAGTTATTTTGTAATAACTCAAAACTGGTAAGTGCTATAAATGAACATTGTATAGAAGAAATGTTACGCGTAAATTTCTGCACAACCTTGCTCTAATAACGTTTTTGATAATCTAATAGTTTGCGAAAAAAACGCTTTAATACATGGCAGTTTTTTCTAAAAACTCACCAAATCTTAAATTTGAATTAAGTAGTGAAGTTGGGGATTAAGAATTACTTACTGTGTGGGTAGACCTTGCTACGGTATCCTGACTGATACTTAGTAACAAGCTTTCTGTCCAGAGGTTTTACCCGCTAATATATTTTCAAGTAAACAAGCAAATTTTTTGCCAATTTACACCCTGAGTTTTACCACCTTATGAGATGATTTTCTTAAATTCCTTTCCTGGTGTTATTTCACCCAACCAAAATAACCTCTGCGCAAAATTTTAAGAACCTAGGTCCAGTGGTATTGCCTGTGCATAGATTTACAATTTGTAAAAAAAATATTAAATTTGTTCGTAGTTGCCAAATTTTTATTTTTTTGCAATCTCTTGAGGCTGTTCTTTAATAATTCTGACCCAAGGTCCTGTTAGGATAGCAAAAAAGTACAAAATGTGGCAACAACGAACAAACTCTACTTTTTTCATACAAATTGTATACCACGCACAGGCAATACTACTGGACCTAGGACCATGAAATTTTGCACAGAGGTTATTTGAATAATCTTAATTAATATCAAGAAAGGATTCCAAAAAATTCATCACCTAAAGTGGTAAAACAGAGGACGAAAATTTGTATAAAATTAACTTGTTTACTTCAAAATATATCAGCGAGTAAAACCGCTGGGCGGAAAGCTTGTTACTAAATATCAGGCAGGATATTGTAGCATGGTCTACCCACACAGCGAGTGACTCTTAATCCCCAACTTTACTACTTACTTTATACTTTCGAATTTGTGAGTTTTCAGCAAAAACTGCCATGTTGTGCTACGTTTTTCTCGCAAACTATTGGATTATGAAAAAGTTATTGATAACATTCATATGCAGAAATTTACGCTTAACATATCTTCCATACAATAGTTATTTGTAGCTCTTACCATTTTTGAATTATTACAAAATAACAAAATTTTGGCCAATAAAAAAGTTTGAAATGGCTGCCATTTTTTTTTTGTAAGTATGCTAGCAAGGCCCCGGCTCGGAATAGCTAAAGAATAGCCTAAAGATTCGTTTCCAAAGCGGAACCGACCTGAAACACGCACGGGAACTCCCAAAATTTTTTTGTATAGAAATTCTAACCTACTAATAAGACCGATTTCTATTCGTATTCTTTTACGGTTCACGCAGTCAGGTTATGGAACTCCCTCCCTCATACTGTACGCGATAGTCCTTCTATCACCGTTTTTAAGAAGCGAGTCAAGGAGCACTATCTTTCTCTTCCGAATTAACCCGTATTATATTTATTATATATGTATATTATATGTTATTTTATGTATTTATTTATTTACTGTTATTTACTTTAGGTAGGTTATTGTTATTATACGTATATATGTTACGGGCAACGTGATTAATCGAGCACTATTAATACTGACCGGTCATTATTAATAGTGCCCAAAAACGTAGGGCAAAGTGATTAATTAATCACTTGGACCGGCCAGTAATAATAGTTCCCGAGTGCCCGTGGTCCATGTAATAAATCAGTTTGCAGTCCTTAATTATTTAAATATTTCAGTTGATTTTTCTTAGTCTACTATTTTTTTTATTGAAGTACCTAATTTTTTTATCAAAAATAGTGCTACTGATATTATTAAATTTATAACTATTTGTTTTTTAACACACATGTTCAAATTTATTGATAACTTTAATGAAAATTATGTGAGTTTAATTTCATTTACCAATTTATAAAATGTTGTTTTTAAGTAATATTTTTATTAAAAAAAGTAGGCAACTTTATTACATTTTTAACTGTTTATTTTTTACTTTCATGTTAATTATTTTCAATAGCTTTTCATAAAAAATATGTAAGTTTAATTTCATTCACTCGGGTACCAATTTTTTTATCTATTGTTCATGAGTAATTATATTAACAAAAAGTAGGTAGCTACTAATGTTATTACATTTTTAACTGTTTTATATTGAACTTCTATGTTCAATACTTTGTTTTTTGATAACATTTCTTTGAAATAATGTACATTCAACTTCATTTAATAAAAAAAATACATTACAGTTCTTTATTTTTATTACTTTGCCCAAGGTAGGGTGGGAATTATTCATACTGACCGGGAAAAGTAATTAATCATGCTGTTTTAATCACATTGTCCAATTAGGTCGGGCATTATTAATACTGACCGGTTACTATTAATAGTGCCCGGACTTATCAAATTGCCCGTAACATATATATTTATTAGATTTAATCCGTATCTGTGTATCGTATTATACCAGTATTATTCATAGATATTGTGCACGTCTCATCCGCCTTTCGCCAAATGCCATTTCTCTCCGTTAGGTCTGCTGTAAGAAATTTCTTTTTTAGAGATAAGCAGTGCCTGTTGTGTCTATTTTCTTTATGTTTTGTTTTATTATGTTTCTTGTGTACAATAAATGGTTAAATAAAAAAATAGCACCACCCCCCTTCCCGTTGGGGTCGTAAGAGGCGACCGAGGGATAAACCTGACCCAAACAGCCAGGGCCAACGGTATGGTGGCGGTTAATCAACCACAAAAGCATTCTTAGACGGGTTGAGGTCTGGTAGGCGGCCGGTCGTAAAATTCAGCCAAATCCTTTTGTGTTCAACGAAACGTGTTGCGCCGACCCCAAGTAATTGGGATAAGGGCAGGCAGATGATGACTGACGTATATTTGGCGCAAGCTCCACAGAGTAGTCGTGAAGCGCGAGACATAAGATGGCACTTGTCAAACCAGTGATCGTCGGAGATATACGACATTGCGAGGCTTGAAACCGTTTCCATATAAAATGTATAAAACAAAAGAGACAGAGCTACACACGTGAGGCGCGCGTCAGATACTGTTCACGATGCAAAATACATAATTATGCATAAATACGTTTTTTTACGAAATCAAATTCACATAGTTATTTATCTAATAATCACTTGACTTCCATTGTAAACAACTGTGTACTATGCAATCGCCTACCAAGAAAATACTACAACGTAAATAAATATTGCTATGAAAGTAGTTACAGGAACTTATCCGTGTTGCAAAGTACCCAGATATTTAGAAATGTTATATTACATCAGTATTTTAGGTACCTATAGATATCTAAACTTGCTTGACTAACATGTGACTCTATTATACAGTCATAGATCTATAGTCTATAGTAATCTTAAACCAGTATGAAACTAGTGTTCTAAAAAATAGAATTGCCGTGTGGTGCCGGCTTGAAATAGCATCACCCCGTATCTTTCCTGTGGGTATCGTAAGAAGCGACTAAAGGATTTGAGAGTTGACGTGTATTATAATATTAGGCGACAGGCTGACAACCTTTCTGAAATTCTGACTAGTATGGCTCAAATTTTTGTCAAACGTGGTGTAAATGACCGTTTTGTACAGCCGTTTACGCTCTGCCTACCCAGCAAGGGATATAGGCGTGATATATGCATGTTTTTTTTAATATACACAAAATATACTAGCCTAATCGTATGAAATTGGATTATTTATACTTGCGATTGTCGGCACTTGATGGAACTCCTTAGTAGACATTGTAAGTAAAACCACTTGTACTCGTTCCACTATTATATTTGTATACCCAACTAGTTTCGCTCACTAAGCATCTTCAGGGGCATTTGGTGAAATTCTTATTCATATTACACAATGTAAAATATACGTAAATTCAATAAAAATAAAAATATCCAATAAATAATCATAATTATGTTCGCAGCTATAAAAAAAGCTTTGTTTATAGCTGCGAACATAATTATGATTATTTATTGTAAAATTATGATAAACACAATGTAAAATATACGTAAATTCAATAAAAATAAAAATATCCAATAAATAATCATAATTATGTTCGCAGCTATAAAAAAAGCTTTGTTTATAGCTGCGAACATAATTATGATTATTTATTGGATATTTTTATTTTTATTGAATTTACGTATATTTTACATTGTGTAATATGAATAAGAATTTCACCAAATGCCCCTGAAGATGCTTAGTGAGCGAAACTAGTTGGGTATACAAATATAATAGTGGAACGAGTACAAGTGGTTTTACTTACAATGTATGAAATTGGAATCATACGCTTGTCACTATTTAATTTAGATGCGATTTGATTTAGGTAGGTATTTGTAAAATAAGCTCGTTGAATATTTTTATTTTAATTCACTCTATGCAGTACGGTTTTATATTTTTTAAATAGTATAGTAAGTAGGTTTTTTTTTTTACTAATAGAATACTTTGGTTTTTGTAGGTATTTTTTACATCAGTGTTTTTCAATCTTTTTAAATACGCGACCCCCTTCCCAGGCAAAAATTAACTGGCGATCCTCATGTTGGGTCATCATCACAGAAAGACAAAATTAGTAATGTCATTTAATCAGAAGCGGATACAGGAAAATATCAAGCGTTGTACGCATGTTCAGGATATGTATCTGGGTAGGCTGAAGATTTAGAGACCTCCCTGGGGCGCACACACAGTTTGAAAAACACTGTTTTACATCATCATCACGCAATAAAGACAGCGTATCCTCGTTTTTTCGGGTGCCCAAGGGTTAGTAAACCTAGTTTGATCAATATATTGCCCACTAAGTTTAAGAATCTTCAAACTAAGTTTAAGGACAGCGTTAAAGTACGGTCGTTCGAATGTTAATAATTAATGCTTTATCATAAGGTCTAATTTTCTTGGTTGACATGTCTTTTAGTATGGGTTTGACAGCTGTCAAATATGGCATATTCGAACAGCCGCACTGTAGGGACGTTTCCGAGATCCGGTTTAAGTAAACATATAAGGTCTTATAAATTCAGTGCAAATATTTTCAGGGTGTGATGTACCTACTTGTGAAACGAAACAACTTTTCTAAGTTTTTTTTTTTCAAATTATGACAAAAATTTTAACTCCTATACGAACATGTTCAAAACATGTGTCTAACTTTTTTCATTGTACGCATAAAAATAACTGAGAAATTTTGTTCAGTTTGACTAGTAGAACACACTATGAAATATTTGCACTGAATTTAATAGGACCTTAATAAAACAATCAATCATTAAAAATAAATAAGAGACATCGAGGTTATTACATCATATCGTAAGCAGTAGAACTGGTGCAAAAAAACAAGCGCGTGTAAAGTTCGATCGAGCTACTGAATTAAAATATCTATCACATTTTACATATGCTAATCCTTATCGGAATGCCAGATTCAAGGAATTATCTTATCCCTTTATCGTCAGCAATTACAATTAAAAAGAATAAATTATATGTATTATCATGGCCACTCAGAAATCTCATGTTGATCAACGCAATTAGTGGTGTAAAACATGAAAACTATGATTAATCCAATAAAAGTGTTGTTTTTCTTGTACGCAATAAAATGTGCATATTGTGACTCCTGTGTTACATATAATTTTGAAGAGTCCTTCGATGAACTGTTCAGTGCTGGTGAAATGTGTGCCTCAATGGGGGCTGAAGGGGAATGGACACTAGGCAACTTTTCCTCAACATCAGTCGTTCACCCATTTTCAGATTCAACGTCTTTTTTATCACCAGACACGACCCCGAGTTGTACATCATCTTTTACATTTCCTATAAGCGATGGTGGAATACTTGAAGTCAATGTTTATATGGATGCAGAGGTATTGCAAGCTTCGATACAAATTTTTGTGAACAGGGTAGAAGAAGATGGTATTGATTCTATAGTTGGTGCATTTTCACTAAGTCCAACTACGTCTTCCTATCAAAGAGGCTGGAATACACTCACTCATACTATAATATCAACGAAAGTTTATAATGGATATGTGAGTATAATATATAATTTCTAAGTTGTATTAATAAAAATATGCATAGGGTAATTTGATGCAATATGCATAATTTTATGCATTACAGGTAACTTTAATAGCTACATCCGCAGAGGGATCAATGTTGTTTGTAGACAGCTTTCGATATATACCCCGAGGGTATGAAATTGAAGATTGTATCATATATACACAGGAAGAAGACTCCGTGCCAGAAGAAGAACCGAAACCTGACTCTTGTGTGACGTATACTTTCGAAAACTCTTTCAATGATTTGTTTAGTAATAGTAGGTGGTGTACAAACATGCCAGGAGCTGAAGGGGATTGGACGTTAGGAAACTATTCCTTGTCATCAATAGAAAAACCACACCCAGCCAGTACTTCTTTTATATCACCAAGTACAATCATGAGCTGTACCTCATCTTTTACATTCCCAATGTCAAATGGGGGAACATTTGAACTGAACGTCTATATGACTAACGAGCCTTCTAATCAGCTATTAGTATTTGTAAATGAAATAGTAGAAGAAGGAAATGATAATCAAGCAGCTGCAACACAACTTTCTCCTAATCTAGCTATCTATCAAGAAGGATGGAATTCGATTTCAGTTAATTTAACTGGGATTGGAACTTATGAGGGCTACGTAAGTTTGTAATTTTCATAAACATGACTATTTTATTATATACCTTTTCCCTACGAAGAATTCAGAACGATGAATGTTTTAGTTTTTTTTATTATGATGTATAACTAGTTGTGATATAAAATGAAATTGTTTTAGGTGACGCTTGTGGCTTTAGCCGCAGAAGGATCAAACTTGCTTGTTGATAGTTTTCGATACATTCCTCCTTCTTACGAGATTGACAACTGTGAAATTTATTCTGAAGAAGCTGAGCCAGATGAAACAAACCCCGGTCAAAATACGACGGAAGAAAATAACTCGAATGAAACAACTGAGAGTTATCCAAACACCACTGAAGAAAATGATACAAATCAAACTGAAGATATTGGTGGCATTGATTCTCATACTTGTGTGACATATGATTTCGAAAATAACTTTGATGAAGTATTCAGTTATAGTAGAATGTGCATAACTGCACCAGCTTCAGAAGAGTGGACCATAGGCAACTACTCCTTAACATCAATAGAAACCCCTCATCCAGCTAGCAGATCTTTTATATCACCAGCTGCAATCATGAGTTGTACCTCATCTTTTACATTCTTAATGAGCAATAATGGAACATTTGAAGTGAATGTTTACATGGATGGGAATGATGTGCCAAATCAATTGCTTGTATTCGTTAATCAGTTAGTAGAAGGAGAAGACAATACACCAGTAGCTAATTTACTTCTTAGTCCAAATCTAGATACCTATGTTAAAGGATGGAATACACTGACAGCTACTTTGGGTGGCACTGGAACTTATGAGGGTTATGTAAGTTAAACAACGTTTGCTTATTTTTTAGAATACAATTAGAAAAAATAATATTACAAAGTTTAGAACAGGATTCCTAAAATAACACTTATTTAGTAACATATACCTACTAGTTTGCTTAATTATCGTGTAAGATTTAGAATCTGCCAATGACGTGATGAATCCTGGGCGTCAAGTTTCTTAAACCAAACCACTATTTACTACATACGAATACGTTTTAGATATATTGTGTGGTATCGATCTCCATTAAAAGCAATCAAAAATAACGATCAGGACCGATGGCCTTTCTTGAAGCACATACCCATGTTTTACAGACAACTGGTTGATTCAGTCTTACATGTCCTAACCAAATTATAAACTACAATTATAACAATCTCACAAATACTAACTCGTTTCAAATAACATAAATATCGTCCTGTTTGTTCTCATTCTATTTGAACATTTAACTGAGAACATCTAAAGCAAATAAATGGCAATCATAATATTAAAATACCGTCCCATAATTTATGATAAACTGTACAGGAATTTTATCACTCTCGAATAATCTACCTAACCTACTACCTAGTACAGTAGCTAATCTAAACTTTACAAGGCCGCTTTAATCTTTTACAAACTATTTATAGGTAACGGACCTATAGGTTACTACAATGGATTACGTATATCCTTTATTTTATCAAAAAACGACAGTGACATTTTAATTTTAAAAGTTGTTTCTGCAAATATTATACTTAAAAGTAACCTATGATACTCATAGACCGAGCGGCGACTGGTCTCAACCCTATCTCAGAAAAGAATAATAGTACTTCGGTTTGGTCGTGGTCTGCCGCGGCGCAGCTTGGCACGTTTGGCGGAGTAGCTAAAAGTTTGCCCTCTGAAAAAAGTTAAAAATATCTCATTGAAAAATATCTCAGCTCTGTAAATCTCACTTCTGTACACTGACAGATTTTCATTTTATTGACGGGGCCCACTCCCTAATAATCAAAGTCAAGGTACTTTAAAATTGAAATTTACTGAAAGTGAAAAGAGATCGCACCGGTGAAAGTAACGGACTGAGCTCAGGCAGACCAAGGGATATGAGATCAGCTTTAAATAAACTATTATTACAACTTAGTTTCATTCTGTTATTCGATGAAATAAAATTTTCTTAAAAAAAAAGTAAAAGTGGTCGTACCTGGAATACTGCCAGGCTGTGGTCAGGCAGACCAGTATTTTTATAGGCAGACTTAAGCAAGCTATCGGTACGACATATTTTATTCTATTATTCGAAGAGAGAAATTTTTTACTAAATAAAGTAACAGTGGTCGGACCGGGAAAACTGCCAGGCTGTGGCCAGGCAGACCAGTATATATGTAGGCAGACTCAAGCAAGCTATCGGTACGATATATTTTCATTTTATTATTCGATGAGATATTTTTTACTTTTTTAAGAGGGCATACTTTTAGCTACTCCGCCAAACGTGCCAAGATAGCAGCCGGCAGACCAAGATTTATACGCTTTACTAAACTGCTCCTATCGCTACAACCATGTCTCATTCTATTCTTCGATGAGATATTTTTAACTTTTTTCAGAGGGCCAACTTTTAGCTACTCCACCAAACGTGCCAAGCTGCGCAGACCACGACCAATCCGAAGTACTAGAGCTCCTCTACCCGTACATAGCTAAAATATTCTATTCTTTTGTGAGATAGGGTTGCGACCGGTCGTCTCTTGGTCTATCATGAATGTTTTGGCTTTGTGTCTGATGGTGAAAGAATTAATGAAATCGTAAGGAATGTTGTAGTTTTTTAATGGTATTTTTTTTTAAATCGGTCCTGTAGTTCGAAGTTTATGGGTTAAATACAAATAAGAAAACGAAAAATCAAACGACTTCTGTTTGTTATTAATGTAGAGTAATTCAATGATTATATTTTACTTTTTAAACCAAAAATGAATGTCGTTTTCACGTTTTCTAATTTCACGTGTTTTCAGGTTACTTTTATGGGCGCGGTCGCAGGTGAATCTATCCTATTAGTTGACAGCTTTCGGTATATACCTCCAGAATACGATATTGAAGCCTGTGTCATTTATTCACAAGACTCTGAACCAGACGAATTAGGTACCACTACTACCACTGAAACAACTTTAGAAGTAACTACCGAAAGTGATTCAAATTGGACGGAGGAAAATAATTCGAGTCAAACTGAAGCTGATGTGACCACTGCTTCACCTGAAACAGAGGTTACAGACGAGAATGAAGTAGATGTAACGACTGAATCAAATGTAACTGAGGGGAATGAGACAACTGAAATCCCTCAACCAGAAGTAACAGATGCCCCTGACGAGAATGAAGTAGATGAAACAACTGAATCAAATGTAACTGAGGGGAATGAGACAACTGAAATCCCTCAACCAGAAGTAACAGATGCCCCTGACGAGAATGAAGTAGATGAAACAACTGAATCAAATGTAACTGAGGAGAATGAGACAACTGAAACCCCTCAACCAGAAGTAACAGATGCCCCTGACGAGAATGAAGTAGATGAAACAACTGAATCAAATGTAACTGAGGAGAATGAGACAACTGAAACCCCTCAAACAGAAGTTACGGATGCCCCTGACGAGAATGAAGTAGATGAAACAACTGAATCAAATGTAACTGAGGAGAATGTGACAACTGAATTCCCTGGAACAGAAGAAGGGGAATCAAACGTGGACACAGATGGAGATAGCTCAACTGAAGCACCTGATAATAAACCTGGTCAATCATCAAGTTTTTGGAACCCATTCACTATTGCAATGGTGGTCGTCCTATCATTGATTGCCTTTGCTCTTTTTGGCCTTTGTTTCTACGAATGTGGTAAAAGAAGAGCGCAAGATAGACGCCCTTTAGTATATACAAATTATGACGATGCGGAAGTACCTCCTGAAATGAGAGTACCAAGAGTGAACAAGGTATACTCGGAACCAAGAGTTATGGCTTACTAAAGGTACTTAATTCATCATCATTATCTGCTTATCCCAAATAGGTTGGGGTCGGCGCAACATGTTTTGTTAGAGCACAAAATCATGTAGCATAAGGATGCAGCAATGTTTTATGACCATCCGCCCACCTGAAGTCAATGTAGATGGTATCACCGCCACTATGTGGTTAACCATTGTCGATAGTCGTCATAGATATTTAGCCGAGGTCTATAACTCTTCATCACCTTTTACAAAACACCCTAAGTGGACTGGGGGTGGCAGTATTCCTAGCCGCTACCTACTAAGTAATAATTCAATCTATAAATCAAAATACTGCTGTGAATCTTAAGTTCACTTTTATACAAAATATAGTATACCTACTGGGTTATGTTTTCGTCATTACGATAGGTACTATTTAGTTATCAATACGAAAGCAAATAGAGTAGGTATTAAAGCAAGTAGAGTCAAGGACCATGTAGAGTTTAATATTTAATATTTATTAATATTATTTTAATGTCAATATTTGTTTTGTGTATAGAACAATCTCATTTTTTCGATTTTATCATCTTCTATCATCGTCATCATTCACACTGCCAAGTTTGCAAATCTGCTGAGATAACCCACTCATTATGGGCACAAAGTAAGTATTGGCTAGCGCAATCCAGAGAGTCGGCTTCGAGCAAACGCGGCTAAACTCACTCAGACATCCACACGCGTCGTTTACGCGCTCTGTGGAACCGTGTCGAACCGGTAATGGTTGAGTGTGAACGGCGCGTTCGGTGCGGGCGGACGGAATGGCGAGTAAAGAAAAACATTTTTGGGATGTGTTTGGGTGTAATAACACCACAGAAAATTGTGCATTGTAATTTTTCAGTTTCCTACGCAATAATGAAAAGTAAGTAGAACTCTTTTATTTGATAAATAAATAGATACCTACTTCAAAACACTAGAAATGGAGGGATTTCTTTTTAAAAATGTTATTTTTCGTTCGTAATATGTGCTTTAGCGTTTTAGGTACGTACGTAGAAGTAGGTAGGTTGCGCTTAAGTTTGATTTGGTAGGTTAAGGGTGAGAATCCACCAGAGCTGTGCGAGTAAAATGTGTCGTACGAGGATGCGTAGCTGTGCTGTGAAAATGTGTAGGGGTTTCCACCAGAGCTGTGCGAGTAAAATGTGTCGTACGAGGATGCGTAGCGGAGCTGTCAAAATGCGCATTAATGTGCGGAGCGAGGATGCGTTGCGAAGCTGTGAAATGTGTGAGCGGGGGGAATGCGATGTAGTGGAAACCTCGCAACACATTTCTCGCAACGCATTCCTCGCAACGCATTCCTCGCTACACATTCCTCGCAACACATTCCTCGCACACATTTCTCGCTTGTTTTGTATGTAGAATGGCCTCGCTTCGCTCAACCCTATTCCACCAGAGCTGAGCTGAGCGAGGCTAGGAAAATGAAGTGATTCTATTGGTGGATTTTTTCCTCGCTCACCGCCTCGCTACCTCGCACAGCTCTGGTGGATTCTCACCCTAAATGGGTTTAGATAGGTACCTACCCACAGTAGATAGATACCTACCTAGTCAGCATTTGAGGTGAAGCGATGAGTACCGAAATACCGATAGCAAAAGTTCCAGGTTATATCATCTTCATTTCCGATCATCAGGTAGGTACCTACTTATGGTAGTCCAAATGGACTATTACGATCCTGGTTATTTTTTATTTTTTCGTCACGGCAGCAGGTGACCTTCGAAACTATAGTAGGTAAGTAGGTATACTTCGAAACTAATGTAGGTACCTACCTACCTACCCACTTACAGCTACAGATCTATACAGCTTCCATGCCTCCTTGACTCCCTGTTCAAAAATACCTACCTTCCAACCATAGGTACCTAACCTATTAAAGTTCGTGACGGCAAGATAGGTAATTTTTAGGCCTTTCTTTTAGATAGATACACTTCTTTTCCATGGGAAACACCGACAAACGTCGTGAAGAACCCTTTGTCGTCCTCTACGTAGGTACCTACTACCTACTTACCTACCTGCCTACCTATGGGTCGCTTCGCTCACCACCTAGTCTCGTGACCCAAACCCATTGCCTATCTACCGATTTCGGTGGGGACCTACTTATTTCCTATTAGAAATAATACATATGAATTTCTACTCAGGTAATTTAGGAGTTTATCAATTGCATATACCTAATTCATACTTACAAACGATAGGTAACTTCATTATAAAATCAGAAAGTAAAAGTAGCAACCCTAAAGAGTAGGCATAAGCGATCGAAAGAAGGGGCGAGCTGGCCTTCTGTAAATTCTCTATTTTGTGTTATGGGTTTTATAAAGATTCGGAGTTAAATATAACTACCGCGCCCCGCGCGCCGTTTCCCTAATTTGTGCCTATGATCAGAACATTCAGGCTCCAGAATCATGTAATTTTTGTGCAATCAAATAAATATGACAAGCACGAATTCTAGACACGGAAATTAATACTAAACAAACTAATTTAATGTTAATTATCAAAAGAGAATGTAGGTTTTGAGTCGTACGTACCTAACTATACCTATAAAAATATTTTCTTAGTTTTAGAAGAATAATAATTTTAACGCCTGTTATTTCTTTGAGAGCAAATTGCCCATTACGTGTTTATAAAAACCGCAGTTGTTAAACTTTGTCCGTGTGATTTAAAATACCTACTTTTTTTTATCATAATCACAATCTGCTTTTTTATTGCCTTCTTTGTGTAGTAATTAGTAATACGAAGCTAGTCATTACCTTAACAGTTTATAATAATAATAAATAATAAGACCTTTCATAAGAGTTTCATTATTATATCTGCCTAAGTACCATCCTAACCTAACCATACTTAGGTACGGGGATACAAAATAGAATAAAATTACAAGTGCTCTCAAAACTATGTTACAACCTGAGTAAATTTTTATTCACTGAAGATTTCGTAAGATCAGCTATTTTCAAAATACTGCTAAATGAAAAAGATATTGTAATCGTAAACATTGCAACTATTTTTCCACTTCTGACGCAATCGAAAGTATATTATGTTAAGCCCCTCCAGTATTAAAACAATGTACCTACGTTAATCAATATCCTATCTATGATAATTGCGATAGAAGCTGATAAGACCGTACTAGCGGATTTTTCACCAATAACAAACGTTTTTGTTTCCGTATTCACATTTATTGCAGATTATCTGTCGCTTCAGACTAAATAGACTCTTTTATATTTTAGTAAAGAAAAGTAACGTGAAATGGCACCTCTACAAAATTATATTGCTTTAGCGTCAGTGTTATTATTACAAATATCCTGTGTTTTTAGTGATACTTTAAATATTAATTTCGTTACCACTATTTCCAACTGTAGTCCTGATGGTTGGTCGCTTGTGGATTCCAAAAGTTTACCTCTCACAGAATATATAAGTGACAAAAAAGTGTTAAAATCAGGCCCTCTCAGTTGTGCTTCATTCGTAATAAATGTGACACCTGGTAATTTAGAACTATCGGTTTACTTAGAAGAGGACTCCGAAAGTAGAATAGAAGTGCTTGTGCGTGATAATGATGGATCATCAATTATAAATTATGTATATGGAAAGTCGAATATAGATTTCGAACGAGGGTGGCACACAATTACCCTGTCAATTGATAAGGAAACAACAGCTCATGTAAGTTCTAACATCAATCATTGAGTCATATATATTATTATATTAAGGCTTGTGAAACTCCAGTAAAATATATAGTTTTCTAAGAAAAAATATACTTTGAAAATTCCAATACATTTTCATAAAAATATTACACTGTATATTTTGTTCATCACGCAATCAATTATTCTTCAACTGATTTAAGGTAACCCTGCTTGGTGTTAGTCAAAGTAACGAAGATGTTATCGTAAAGTCAATCAAGTACAACGACAACCAAAATTTGAAATCAACTTGGACACGTAAACTTGGAGATGTAAAGATAATTGACCTTTTATCTAACAAGAAGGAGACAAATTTACTACTTGATCAAGGTAAGACAAAAATACCATAAACAACATTTTGGAAAGACAAAAATACATGTATTTTGTATTTTAGTTACGTATAATTTTCAACAAAATAGAAGACAGAATATTTTCTATAAGAGCTAATTTACTTTTCTAGATTTAAAAAGTGAGCTGGAGGGTGAAGACGAAAACCTATCTGTTGTGTCACCTGAAGCACCAAACCCAGACAGTACTGACGATGAAGAAAACGGACCTGATGAGTCTACTGATGCACCAAACCCAGGAGGTACTGACGATGGAGAAAACGGACCTGATGAGTCTACTGATGCACCAAACCCAGGTGGTACTGACGATGGAGAAAACGGACCTGATGAGTCTACTGATGCACCAAACCCAGGTGGTACTGACGATGGAGAAAACGGACCTGATGAGTCTACTGATGCACCAAACCCAGGTGGTACTGACGATGGAGAAAACGGACCTGATGAGTCTACTGATGCACCAAACCCAGGTGGTACTGACGATGGAGAAAACGGACCTGGTGGGTCTACTGATGCACCAAACCCAAATGGTACTGACGATGGAGAAAACGGATCTGCTGGGTCTACTGATGCACCAAACCCAGGTGGTACTGACGATGGAGAAAACGGACCTGGTGGGTCTACTGATGCACCAAACCCAAATGGTACTGACGATGGAGAAAACGGACCTGATGAGTCTACTGATGCACCAAACCCAGGTGGTACTGACGATGGAGAAAACGGACCTGATGAGTCTACTGATGCACCAAACCCAGGTGGTACTGACGATGGAGAAAACGGACCTGATGAGTCTACTGATGCACCAAACCCAGGAGGTACTGACGATGGAGAAAACGGACCTGATGAGTCTACTGATGCACCAAACCCAGGTGGTACTGACGATGGAGAAAACGGACCTGATGAGTCTACTGATGCACCAAACCCAGGTGGTACTGACGATGGAGAAAACGGACCTGATGAGTCTACTGATGCACCAAACCCAGGTGGTACTGACGATGGAGAAAACGAACCTGATGAGTCTACTGATGCACCAAACCCAGGTGGTACTGACGATGGAGAAAACGGAACTGGTGGATCAACCGAAGCACCAAACCCAGATAGCACTGACGATGGACAAAACGGATCCAACCCTACCGGAGCACCAGGCGAAAGTACAGAAGAACCAAACGACGAAGCTTCGAAAGAAAATAACAATTCAAACTTCTGGAATGTCTGGACGATTGCACTCGTAGCCGTCGCTTCGGGAAGTTTTGTAGCTTTGGTTGTTGTAGGTGCTTATCATTTGGGTAAAAACAGTCGCGGGGTTAGAGACACTCCGATAGATCTCTCGGATTTCGAAGCGCCAAGAATTATTCCCAGGGCTAAAACCGCCTTCCCACCTTATCAAAGATTTGGTGGCAGTGATTACGGTTATGGTTCCCAGAAAGGGATGTAAAGTCTGAAGGTAACATATCCATCATGAGTGACTTATATCCACAGGAAAACGGGTACATCGTACCAAAAGGTTTCACCTGTACTAGGAAAAGGGTGGATTAACCAATAAAGATGGTATAAAATACGTGACTAAGTATTTATTATTTGTATTCAGTTTAGTATGATAATCCGGCACACAAAATTATAATTTTAACACGCATCACTCTACATTCTCAAGTTAGTAGAAAAGGAAGGTGCCTACGTAGGTAAGTTTGAATAGGTAATCAATCAGTAGGTATTGTAATTCTTTAAATGTACTGATTATATCAGCAAAATTATTAAAATTTTATCTTTCCATTAAAAATTATCTATGTAATCTATAGGCAATCCTTAAAATGACATCAACTACGACTAACTTTAAAATTATCTTAAACGTGTACCTAATTATTTATAAGTAAACTATAGAATGACACTGCAACTTTAGGTTAGATATTAATCAAAAAAGGATCAACATACACTGATTATCTATGAGTTACAACAATAACCAGCATAATATATTTTTTCTTTAAACTGTACCTTGAAGTGCTGCTATTTAGCGCATTATAATAATTTTCATACATAGGCATTATTATATTAACAATACAAATAATAAAACGTCTCATTATATAAAATTACTATAAATGCTCGACTGTTTTCGAGACAAGTATCGTACATGACACACAAGGGGCCTTTACATTAAAAATCCTTGATTATATTTTTTTTTACCAATGTATAGCCTTTTTTAAGGCGTTAACTATTTACGTGTTGTACGTGACTCAAGTGAAAACCATGTTTTTGTATATTGTAAAAAATACTTGAAAAAGATCTTTTGAATTTACACCGAAATAAAGTTTTCGATACAATGTTCTGGTACATTTTTCTTAAAAATCGGTAGTATAATGTTGCGAAATCGGGATCCTTCTTTAAATGCGCAATGGAACATTCCGTTTGTGCTTTCGTGACTCAACTTTGCGCTGACTTGCAACCTTTATAAAAGGACATAGATAGCAAAATAGAACAAACCATATCTCGAGTCACTTCGGCTTTGGCCCTAAATGACCCTGGTTTTATACGCTAATGAATAATTCCGCATAATTATTAAACCGCAAAGCTCATGATAATATGGCCAAAACAAAACTGACCTTAGTAAAGCATAGTTTTGGTAACGAGGTCAAAAGCGTCATAGCAAACGTGGGAGGTGCCTTGGGTATAAGACCTTTGGAATTCCCTTAAACTGGATATAGTATTTAATTACCTATCCATAAATTGTGGTATTCGATTGAGGTGAAAATCAAGAGAGGATCCTGCAAAAATACTAAATGGTGCAGTATTACTTAATCAGTATTTATGCTGAAATAATGATAAAGCTTTGAAAGTTTGCACTTTTGTACTTTTCATTTCGTTATTATTTTATACTCATATCCGTATCCGCATCGCCGTAGAGATATACCCAGATATAGGACGTAAAGAGAACAATTCCGGCCCATTTACCTACCCATTTAAGTGGCCAACATACACCGGTGTTTTCAAAACTCAGGGTTCTCTCTAGCAATTTATGCTGTAACCAGTTTTTTACGAAATCCCGGACAAATACCGGACATCGTAACACCCGACGCCGCACCAAATTGCGGCTGTCGCAGGTTGTTGTTTGTATAGTGGCTATCTCGAAACGCAATATTGTCCGGTGTGTATGCGATTTACCTTGGATAGCCTAAGTTTGATTTTTGCGACTTAACTCCAAAAAAATTTCTACCTAACTATATTAACACATCACCTTGATCGTGAATCATCAACCTTAACAGCACCTTTTAGGCCCAGAAAGGTGATCAGCTGTTACCGAAACAGTTGCTTTTCGTTATGCAACAGTCCATTAACTAGAGTCGATGACCGTGTCTTCTGTGTATTTATCACCCGAGTCGCAAGCGCCTGCGCACCCAAGAAAACATTTAAACAAGCCTTTTTATTAAAGAACAAAAAACCGACAGTAGTTTAAAGTTAACTTATCTGCCATTTTAAATTATTCAAATTTAATCCGTTTAGGCTGTAGCCCGTGAAAAATTTACCTACTTGTTCACATACATACTTATATACTCTCGTAAAACATTACCCTCCTTCTGAGGCAGTTGGGTAAAGACACTACTGAGTTCTGCCACAGGGGTCCCGTAAGTATTACACAAGTGTAACTTAAACTCGTTGTTTGAAAAACAGCTATTTATTTACACTTCATAACACGAAAATTGATTTTTGGAAATAAAAACTTAGGGTTACCCTTTGCCTAATAGTAGGCTAATATTATAGCTCAACATTAAATTATTCGGAAAGAAAACAAGAAAATACGTTTGTATAAAAACTTCGAGACACCGAAGTACCGAGCTAGGCATTTCTTTTGGAATGAGACATATCTTTTTACTCCTGACAATCTTATTATTACAAATCCTAAATCAGATTTTCCCTCATAGAAGTCGTTTTATTACTTAAAATCGTTATTATTCTTAATGAAAAAAATTACTTTCACTTAAGATTAAATGAATTCCCAGAAACCCGATCTTCAATCAGTTAAGTAATCGGCAAGCAGACAACCTTGTTCTTAATCTGTGATAATAACTCGCTCAGAGCTGATTTAAGGGAATCCCAGAGGTCTGGGTTGAACGAGGCTCGTGATGGCGCAATACAAAAAGAAATGAATGGGTTTGGCTTCGTGTTGTTTTGTTGTGATCTCAATTCGATGATGCTACTGGGCTATGCGTTAGGCAAGGAGAGGCGCAGCATTCAGGGTGGACCATACAGTGGCGTCAATAGACAAAAATCCTTATAGTCAGAGGTATCCGCATGTACGTTCCGCGGTATTTTGAAGTTTCTGACTTATTCAAAAAAGTTTAACTTTTAAACTTTAAACAATATAGGCATGAAATTTTCCTTTCATTATTGTGCGATAGAAAGTAAAAATCAATCAAATTTTGCTTATGAAAAGAAATTTATGGGTTTAGCTTCGTGTTGTTTTGTTTTGACACCGATTTTATTCTACTCGGCTATAGAACAACATTTTACTGAACATGTAGAACTAACGAACGCAGTTTAAGGGGCAAGCTCCACAGAATAGACACGCTTCTGTCAGACAAACGATCGTTAGCCGTTATCGATGCGCTTATCACGTGTGTAACTTGATCTTTTCTGTTTCATACAATATTTTAAACGGAAACGGTTTCAAACGTCATCATGTCACACGACTCACGTCTCCGACGATTACTTGTTCAGCAGATGCCATTCTACGTCCCATGTCTACTCTGTGGAGCTTGGGCCTAAGATAAAAGGATCAGGATTCAGGAAATTACGGAGTGCGATGGTTTTAGGATATGAACATGAGGAAGCACAACTACTAGTTTGGAAATTTTCTGGAATGAGTATGTCTCTAGGATGCAGAATTTCTAAGACGAGGATGACCGCTTAGCTAGGAAGACATTCTAAGATGAGGCCGTTTGGAAATATGATTCCTCCCACTAAGGAGGTTCCTTGGTAGATTGTGTATTAAATCGAACCGAAATCCTCTGAATTTTAATGTCAAACTTTGCTTTGGGTAATGCGTTGAGCCCTGTTGAGATTCATTGCGCATCAATTTCTGTGAATGGTTATTTTGGGACTGCAACTGCTATTTTAGTTACTCTTAACTATCATGTACCTACCAAACTCTTCTACGCACGACTGTTTCTTAGACCACGGAGGCAGTTGTCAGTCAAACCTCATCCGAAACCAGTGAAACCTGCATATTATGGGTACACTCTAAGCCTGCACGTACTCGTAATTGGTGACACCTGTGGCACAAAGAGGCTCGACCCCAGCAATTCTTTTGATCTGTCACTGCAGAACCACGTCACTGCATAGTGGAGTGTTGTGCGTGCGGCAGCCTTGGGCACGTAACCTTATTGTGTCTGTTATATAATACGTGGAAAGACGAAGGGCACCAAGATCTCTTAAATGTGTAGTTTTAAATTGCTTTTGTAGACCAACCGAAGTACCTAATTACTTCTATGGTAGTATGTCAGGATCAGGAAACAATAGAGTATACTCGTAGTAGAATACCTAGCAAAAGTCTCTTCAAAGATGAAATGCTTTTACTTTTTGAGAATATGAAATACCTAGTTCCACCTTGATTTCAAATTTTAAGCAAGTTTTGGAACGTCACCTACAAAAAAATTTAACTTGTAAAAGATATACACGAGTATGTCCCTTGCGTAGAAGATATGGGAAAACAGCTACCTACCAGCAAAGGTGAGAAGCCTACGACCGTTTCAAATCTCTGACTTAAAGGTACCAACATCCTGGTCGTCCATCGACTCGATACCCCACAAGAAAAAAAAAGGCAATTAGTACGGTCCACGAAAAATCGCGAAACGGAATATAATTAGAAAACGCCAACAAAATTAAAACTCGCCTGAAAAAAGTCTCGGTAACTCTCAGATAAATGATGGCGGAATACTGCCGTGTGACGCGGAAGTCGTCTAACTTAAAAAAAAAAAACGAATTTGAAACTTATATTAATTTGTTTTTTTGGTACTTTATTATTTTCATTAGTTAGTTGGAAAAAAATATAAATATTCTTTAAATAATATGTAATACAGAATTTGTTAGAGAATATTTTTATTATTTTCATTAGTTTGAAGAAGATATAATTGTTTTTGTAAATATTTTATGCAGAATTAGTTAGAGCCATTTGAAATTTTGACCACTAAAAATCTAATGAAAATCGTGTTACGCGAAATAGCGTTTATTTCGCGATCCGCCACGCCCAGTGGTATTTGTTTAGTTAGTTACGGTAGTGAAACTGCGTATAAATTGCGTCGATAAAGGATGGACACGAATTGACAACAGTTTTTGTCTTTCTATCATATTAATGACATTTTAGCAGAATGTCAACAATAATGTTGCCGATTTGGGTCCATTCTTTATCTGCGCAAGTTGTAAATGAGTCACACGCGCGGCACGTAACACTAAACCACAAAATAGAGATTTTACAGAAGGACAGTTCGCTTCTTTTCCCGATAATTTATACCTACACTCTAGGGTTGCTACTTTGTTTTTCTGAATTTTTAATATGACATACCTGGGTCAAATATACTTAGGTACATTCCTTACATTATATCAAACGCACAATATAACATACTATACAAATATATTGGCACTTGCTAGTCGTAGTTTTGCCGTCCACCCGCATCAAACGCAGTTAACATTCGCTACTAGCCGGTTCGAAACGGTTCGAGATCGCGCTTAAACGACGGCGTGTAGATGTGTGAGTGAGTGTAGCGACGTTTCCTTGTAGCCGTGTCTCTGTATTGGGCGCCCGCCAATGCTTACTTTGTGACTTAACTTGTTGCCAAATTCGTGTAACTAGATTTTAAATTGTAAAATGTTTTATATAATATATTTTTCTTTAAATGTTTCTCATTCTCTTCTCTAAATAGACACCAAAAAAAGATTGAGACATGTTAAACATAATTTTAGAAATTACAGGTTACACTAGTTCCGCATAACACGGCGGAATAAGGAAAAAAACAAGACAATTAATGCGAAGATGCCGTCAAAATACTCTCTCTTGCGTTAATTAAGTAGTCACTTAGGACTTCGTTTGGTTATACAGTTGGTAAAGAAATTATGATTATGCTGAAGAATTAATTTTGTTTGTTTTACTTTTGTGGATACCAACCTATTTGCAAGGAGCTGACCTACTTTTGAATGAATAGAGCAAAAGATGTGAATTACATGGATGCATACCTAATTACCTATGTATGCATGCATATATCACGCCTATATCCCTTGCGGGGTAGGCAGAGCGTAAAAGGCGGTAAAAACAGCCATTTACCACGCCCGACAAATGTTTGAAAGTCAAGACTGTGTATCGCCATAGTGACAGGTTGTCAACCTGTCACCTGAAATTACAATACACATAAAATCTCAAATCCCTTAGGCGCTTCTTACGACACACACGGGAAAGATGTGGTGGTTCTTTTCTAATCACACACATTCAAAACATTTTCCTAACTCTACCAGACCGGTAGATATTTTCCTTTTACTAGTATCATTTACAGCCACAACAGTCCACTGCTGGACATGGGCCTCCCCCGTATTGGGGGTTATTGCCATACTCACCACGCTTGGCAGGCGGATTGGTGAGCGCAGTGCAAGATGTTTAACTCACAGGGAACGCTGCTGCCCATTCCCTGGATAATTATCCCTTAGTCGCTTTTTACGACACCCACGGGTAGAATTGGGGTGATGCTATTCTAAGCCGGCATCACACGGCAGTAGTTTACTAGTAGGTAGGTATAACTTTTACAACAAACGAAAACAAGACAGAGCTCTTGATTTTTCTAAAACTTTT
Source organism: Phthorimaea operculella (assembly GCA_024500475.1). Classification (NCBI taxonomy): domain Eukaryota; kingdom Metazoa; phylum Arthropoda; class Insecta; order Lepidoptera; family Gelechiidae; genus Phthorimaea; species Phthorimaea operculella. The sequence continues at coordinate 2,299,314 of JANFCV010000002.1, read as the reverse complement.
CTGTTTTAATTAGCGATCGTAATTAATTTGGAAAGAAGTGGAAACATCACTTAAAGTTAGAACAATTTTTGTAGAGTTTCATTCCGTGGAATGGAAATTATCTAACGAGAAAATTTTACCTAACGATATTTATGTTACTTATTATTATCGCTTCACAGATAAGTGGCCAGACGTAAAAAAGAATGTTTAGTTTTTTGTGAGAACTTAGGTATAACTTGCTGTTATTGTTTTTTTGTATTTACTAGGTACTTGTTTTATGTTGGTGTAACCAGCCTAAATAATGTTTTATGATCTCATTAGTTTTAGGAAAATTTATCTCAATTACCTACCCTGTATAGTAATATCCTACCTTACCCTATATATAAGGTTACATTTAATTAAGTACAAATCTCTTGAGGGTGTAATCTACTCACAAAACTGATCAACTTTTATTTGAAATTTTTCATCGACATATGAAAAAAAAAATTAGTCCTCCCATACTATAAGTGACACACTTTTTCTACATATTTGTATGGGAAGTCATTGTTTTTTCATATTTCGAAGAAAAGTTTCAAAGAAAAGTTGTTCAGTTTTGTGAGTAGATTACACCCTCAAGAGATTTGTACCTACTTAATTAAATGTAACCGTATATAAGGTCCTACTAAATTCACTGCAAATATTTTAAGGGCATGCGTAGATATGTATAAGAAAAACATCTAAGGAATTTTAAAAAAAATCTACACGCTAGATTTCTTTTTTCATTTTCAAACAAACTTTTTAATTAATTATGTGAACATCCTTTGACTGACCCGACTGACGTTCCGCCACGTAGACAGGATTCACTTACACGGCACGCACACTAACAACCAACCAATCACAGCACCTTTTTTTGGCGCGTAATTTAAATTCATCGAAGTGTGTGTTTCTAGGACAAACAGAGTGTACTGTTTTTCGTTTTTTTTTTTTTAGTTAAATGCAATTTTCTCGAAAACTAGCGTGTAGATTTCTTTAAAAATTTGCCTAGAATATGCTTAAATTTTATTTGATCTGCCCCTAAAATATTTGCAGTGAATTCAATAGGACCTTATATAGAAATTACTTACCTTAACCTATTATTTGTGTAATCTTCTTAAGTTTTTTAGGAATCTTGGTTCAATTATCAGCAGAAGTGTTCTTTTTTAAGGGGCAGTTGATAGCGACTGGTACGCGAAAATGGGAGATCGTGACTTTTGATGGCGTACCTTGCGAATAGCAATAGAATACTATGAATTGATGTATGTGTGACTTCGAGCAACGCATCTTCCGTCCCGTTCCATGTGTGATAAATGATCAAAGGGCGAGCATCATAAAATCACATCAGCATACAATCTTTTAGGCCCCTAATATAACTCACATCTCTGACATATCTCATACTAAAATCGGTACATAAATATTCACCCTTAGCTCTTACCTCAATTCTGAATGGCCTAATTTACCTACCAATCAAACCCTTCAATAGAACAGACTAAAACCTGCTGGTCCGCGATAGAAACAGACAATGAGGAGCGGAGGTAAAATGATACTTAGAACCTTCATTCGTTCTTACTGAGTCAGTAGTTTTCTACCCCTAACGGTAATAATAACCTAAGGGTGCGTTCAGAATTGTTCCTATCATCGTTCAGAGTTTTGAATTTGCGATATTTTTTCTTTTGCAAGTAATTATCCGCAAAAATCATTAAAGGGCGAAATGAATCATTGCGTTTTAAAATAGTTATTTTACAACAAGTGAGCAAAGTTGATTTTTGCTGCAAGTGCTAATTTTAAAATCCGACGTAGCAAAGGATACTAAAATAAGTAGTATCCTGAGCTTAATGAGGGATTCAAAACCATGAGTTGTAAATGTGTTTGTTTGCTTTTGTGTAGTACACACAACTTTTCACCTCTAGATACCGGTGAGAAAATTATGTGGTTTTATCTAGATAGAACAGAAAAACAACTGGTAAGTACAATTTTAAGTACGTTTATAAAATATTTATTTTCGTTCTGAAACCGCCGCCATTATTACGACTAGTTTTTAAAAACTTTTGAGTTAAATAAGATGTTCGTAATTCAAATCACTTTTCTCCACTACTTTTCTCAACAAGTTGAGAAATGTGATTTGAATTTCGAACTATGGATAAAGACGACCTTTGCCCACTAAATTTACGCAGCAAAATAGTTCTTTTCAAGCTGGTGAGGTGAAAAATATATATATTAGCACTGGCATGTTCGTCAGCAGCTAACGAGTTACGACTTTTCCTTATGCACGCGAAAAAATGTTCAGTTAATAGGTGCTCCTGGAACGCAGCCCAGTTTGAGCTGCTAGAGCTAGAACGAATCACCTGCTTTTTGCTTTCTTATCCGCTCGCGTCGGGTAAATGCGCCTATTGTCTCCAGAACCGAGGATCATATCTGATGAAGCGCAGAAGGTTCATTTGGTAGGCAAGTGGGTTAATTACGTAGTTGAGCTCAGTTTCTCGATACTCTTGGTTTTGAAGGTAATCTAGCGGCCCACCCAGCTATTGCACCCGCTGTAAGCGTTTTCCTGAGTAAATAAGCTTAGACGTTTTCTTGGCATGTTTAACCTACATACTCGTAAATAAAACTTCCCCTTGAATCACTCTATCTACCTTTTTAATAAAAAATACACACCTAAAAACCCATGATATTGTTTAGGAGGTCCGGTATGGGCCCTCTACCGCCTGGGTGCTGGCTATTTCGTAAGATATCATCTAACCTATTTTGTTACCAACCACCTGATTGACCTGAAAAAAAAATGGTACGTTACTTGGCGGACACGTGATGCTAGGTGGCTGTCTACGAAGTTGATAACTTAGCACCTAAAAGAGAGGCATTCTAGTACAATTCAAGTAGGTATTCGGTTTAAAAACGCTGACACCAGGTATCATCAGATCGTTCATCGTCTCAATGTGCCACATGGCAAGAAAAATAAATGACGCAAAATGAAGCCTATGTAATTTTCTGAAGTCATTATGATGCGAAATGAAGACTCTGCATCATTGTATATCCCACTATCCAGGCACTAATTGAGTTCATTCTATGGTCCCTATTTTATTTGAAGGTATAACCTTACTCGGTATGCTTGGTAGTGGTAGGCGGATATGTGAGCAAAGTACAAAATTCTGCATTCAAAGGAAACGCTACTACCCATTCCCTGGATGAATTTATCCCTTATTCGCTTTTCACGACATTCACGAGGAAAATTGGAGTGATACCTATTATTCTATGCCGATATCACACGGTTATAAGGAATGTTTTTGTATAGAGTCGTTCAAAGGACCCGTTTTCCACACGACAAAAATAATCGATGATGCAATCCGCTGGAGTCATTACGATTCAAAATGAACTCTACGTAATCTGAAGTCATTATGATGCGAAATGAACCCTCTGCATCATTCTATGCCCCAGTTCCATTTCGCGCGAATCACGGGAGCAAACGAACAATGGTCCAGGGAGAGTTCCTCCAGGCACTAATTAAGTTCATTCTATTCCCGCCGGTTTTAAGGAATGAATGAACGAATGATTGAATGAGACGCTATTTTAGTCCGTGAATAGTTTGTCTTTCATCACGGCAATCAAAAGTCAGTAGGAAGTCCTTTTGTTGATTTTGTCTGATTGAGATTACCTCTTCTACTAGGTAGGACGCAGGTGTTTTTACGTGGGAATAATATAATTTCATGTAATCACAAGTAACTTACGTTTCTCAGGGATAATACACCTTTCTAACCGTTAAAGAATTTTGTAAATCGGCCCAGAGGACAGGCAGAGCGTAACAAAATGACCGCAAAAACAGACAAATATAAAAAATAAAGGTTATTTAAAAAATCGTGTGCCTACATATCAATCTCTATTAGTGACAACTTGTCAGCCCATTGCCTAAAAATGTGAGACACATGAAACCTTACGTATGATACCCTCGAGTCCCTTAGTCGCCTCTTACATAACGGAATGATAGAGGGCGATGCAATTCTAAGGCGGTATCACATGCGTGCATTTTATGCGTTTTCAACCGCTGCCAATCGTTGTCCAGTTCTTGTACATTTAGCAATACTGCACTTCGCCGGTATATCAATTCATGTCTAACAACCGGGATCCCTTAATTTTTCTATGGCATAATTTTTTTTCCATTAATATGTTTTCATCATTGGCCTCATACGTCTATGACAGACGATTTATTCAGTGTCTGAGGCAAGATTTTTCATGGCTGTATAAGCCGATACGGGAGCGGCATGACTTTCCGCACGCTCTACAAACGAAGGTGGAATTAGAGACTGGCACATGCATGTTTAGATGTCGTTTTTGCCTTTTGTTTGCGAGACCAGCGAACCAGGCATCATCGTGAGCTTTACGCCCATCAAACACACGCTTTCTCCATACATCCCTATTCTCAGCAAGCTTCTCCCAGCTTTGATGGTCGATGTCAAACGCAGCCATGTCCCGTTTGGCGCAATCTTTGAAACGTAGCATCGGTCTTCCAACTCCTCTTTTGGCGTTAGCTACGGCGCCAAGCAGGACACGCCGCGGTAGACGCGAAGGTTCCATGCGGTACACATGCCCTAGCCTCCGCAATCGTCTTTGCTTAAGCAAAGCGGTAAAGCTAGGTAGCTGTGCAATTTCTAGAACTCGCTCGTTTGTGACTCTGTCCTGCCAAGTTATATGCAAGATGTTTCTTACGCAGCGCATATGGAATGTGTTGAGTCGACGTTCTTGTTTTGCGTACGAAGTCCAGGTTTCAGCTCCATACAAGAGTATGCTTAAAACGCAAGTTTGGTAAACAATTATCTTGGTTTTGTGGTCAGGTGTTTATTATTCCATACTCTTGTACTAAGCCTGCCGAACATGGTCGCCGCTTTGCCGATACGAGTATTGATCTCAGCATCGAGGGTGAGATTGTTCGACACAGTCGACCCCAAGTAGCAAAACTTGTCAACTATGTTCAAGGGAACGCCACCGAGCAAAATACGTGGTATTTCTCCACCTTGAGCTAGCACTACTGTTTTTTTGGCATTAATGGACATTGAGAACAGAGAACACGCGTGGGAAAACTTATCAACAATGTCTTGAAGCTCACTTTGAGAATTAGCAACGAAGGCTGCATCGTCAGCGAACAAAAGGCTATCGACGAATAAGTCATCGCGGTTACGCTTTGACTTAAGAAGCGAGATATTGTACAGCTTCCCGTCAGCCCTAGTGTGCAGGTGTATACCCTGTTGGTCATCGCCGAAAGCAACTTTAAAAGCAATGAGAAGAAAATACCAAACAGGGTAGGAGCCAACACGCAGCCTTGGCGAACACCTCTACGCATTTCGAACGGCTCGGATGTATTGCCGTTAAAAACAACAGATCCTTTCATGTCCTCGTGGAAGGATTTAATGAGGCTTAGAAGTTTTGGAGGGCACCCGATGGTTAAAAGTGCAGTATAGAGTCCTTCCCTGCTCACGGTGTCGAAGGCTTTGTTAAGGTCGACGAACGCCACAAACAGAGGTGTTTTCTGCTCTCTACACTTTTCCTGCAGTTGGCGAAGTGTAAAGATCATATCTGTTGTGGAACGTTGGGCGCGGAATCCACATTGCGATTCGGGATATACACGATCAGCAAGTTTCTGGAGTCTTATTAAGACTAACCGAGCAAATAATTTACCTACTATACTTAACGGGATATTCCACGATAACAGTTACAGTCACCGCGGTCACCTTTGCCTTTGTATAGGGTAATGATGTTAGCATTGCGCATATCCTGTGGTATATATCCCGCTTCCCAACATTTACACAACAGATTGTGCATGATGGGTAATATGCACTTGAGCCTGATAATTTCGGCGTGGGTACCATCGTTTGCAGGTGATTTTCAATTTTAAGCTGCTTTACAGCCTTGTGGTACTCCTTATGGTAGGAAGATCATCTAACTCAGTCCAGGTAGCTAGTTTTGGCATGCAATCTGCAGCTTCTGGCATTATGTTCACTGGTTCTGAGTAGAGACCAACATAATGTTCTACCCATCGTTCGAGTTGGCGTTGAGCATCTGTAATAACAGTGCCGTCCGCTTCTTTAAGGGGGGCTGTTTTTTTAGGAAAAGGACCAAGGGCCTTTTTAATCCCAGCGTAAACACCACCAAAGTTTCCCATATCAGCGCATGATTGAATGCTTTGACAAAGCTCGGTCCAGTGTGCATTTGCGAAGTACCGTGATGTGCGTTGTAAAGCTGATTTAGGTCGATACGCGTCTTTTCGGATGGGTTAAGGCGATGTTTTAGCGCAGCTTGTCGTTTGGACTCGAGCAGAGGTGTAATGTGTTCGAGATTTTCAGCGAACCAGTCCTGGTTTTTGGCTTTCTGATGACCGAAAGCCGTACCGGCTACTTCTGTAAGTAGCTTCTTTACTTTGCCCCATTCCTCCTCTATCGGAGCGTCTACATCCCAGGTGGCAACTTCGTCGCGTACCAGCTCTTCATACTTTTGGACCACCTCATCGTCTCTGGTTTTTGGAAGATCGAGCTTCTTCCTACCAGGCAATTTGGATGAGTGGATCTTTTTGTGAGCTATAGCAACTTGTGATGCCACCAGGGAGTGATCTGTGTCACAATCAGCGCTGTGAAATGATCGCGTGTGCAGGGTCTCGCGGAGATTTTTCTTTTTGGTAAGGATAAGGTCCAGTTGATGCCAGTGTCCAGAACGAGGATGTTTCCAGGACACTTTGCGAGTTGATTTGCCTTTAAAGTAGGTATTGGTAACACACAGTAGGTGTTTAGAGCATAGCTCTAATAAACGTTGGCCGTTTTCATTAAGCTTCCCTATACCGTGGTTACCTATACAATCTGGCCAAGCAATGTTGTCCTGTCCGACCCTGGCGTTAAAGTCGCCCAGAATATATAAGCGGTCAGATGGTTTTAACCCGCGTAGAGTCTGGTCGAGCTGGTCATAAAACTGTGTTTTGGCTTCATCTGTTGAGGATAGTGTTGGTGCGTAAGCAGAAATCAGTGATACGTAACCATGGTCCGTATTTAATCGCAGCAACATAATGCGTTCCGAGATGCCGCAAGGAGCCTCTATGGATGTTAAGAGGTCGTTGCGTATGGCAAAGCCAACACCATACTCGCGCACAGCGCTGCTGTCCTTTCCTTTCCAGTAGAATGTATAATGTGTCTCACGCAAGGAACCCTCGTCAGGAGTCTGGTCTCTTGTAAAGCGCAAACAGCAATGTTCAGTCTGTGTAGTTCGGCGTCGATTACGGCAGTTTTACGCAGATCTTGTGCGTCAGTAGAAGAACCTCCACAGGTGTCAGGAGGCCTGTCCTCATAGTACGGACATTCCATGTTGCAAATCGCATGGATAAGCGGGGTTGGTTTGTGATATTTTTATGCCTGTTAGTCACAGGTGTACAATGTAACGGCGCCGATTGTCCAGTTGAGGCTGGTGCTCTCTACACCTAAAAGAGCAAACCAGCACCGGGGCGGATCAGTACCTTATTGGTCGGGGGCTGCCCAACTTGGAGCGGGCGGTAACTGATCAGTGGGTCTACGATGGACCCTCCCACTGACGGAAGCGACCCCTGGCGCCCGCACTTACGCCCATACGTGCAGACTTATAACCGGTCACTGCCACTTCCCGTGTTGTTATCCGCGAGACGCGGGTGAAGTTTCCTCTCCACAGACACTGCGTTGCCTGGGACGCAATTATGGAAAACGCAGGGCTGCCCAGGACCTGCGCCACCCTCTCGGCCTTCCTGGCTGACTCCACAGGAACGACGAGTCGATACGTGCGGAGCCAGGTCGGCTGCAGGAGTCTGCCGCACGATATATATGAGTTAATCGCACCTGACGGAGACCCCATTCCGGGTTTAAGTGTGGAGTTTTCCTTCTCCAGGACCCTGATCCACTTGGGTCGGAGCATAACATATTTCGCACAATTTTTCCCCCCACCATTGCTTTGACATTATCATTTTTTGCCATAATATTTATCTCGGCATAATAATATTTTGAACTAACAATATTTTGACATAAATGTTTCTGCAATATTTTTTTTTGGACTAATTTTTTTCTTCTTCTTTTTAAGTTCAAGTGGTGGGAAATAATATAAGTCAGTTTAGTATTTTTAAAGAGATATTAGGTGAGATTAGGTTAGGTTAGGTTAATTTTATACACTTTAGAGGTTCTTCTTATGCATCAGATGTTTTTGCCTGTTTAGATTATGGATATGATAATTTATGGTTTTGTATTTTAGGCCTATGTACTATTACGGCAATATTTTTTATGCGTTAGTACATTATGCCTAGAGTGTTATGCGTACATAAATTATGCGTATCATTAGTTTAAATAACATAGTGCCAAACAATATTATGTCAATTCTTTTTATGCAAATGGATAGGGAACCGACTTTAATAATGATACTAACAATGCAAGTCCTAAAATAAATATAGCAGAGCCTAATAACGCATTAGGTATTCTATCCTCATCCTATTATCCTTGCCCGTTATGGTCACACTATATTAAAACTACACTTCCCATCAAAAAAATCGAAACACCTCGGTTTTTCTTGTTTTTGCAGCGTTGCCGGCGCGGATCTTTGGATGCGATTTCGGATCTTTTCGGGTCTGATCGGATCCTCGGCGGATCCTCATTTCCAGCGGATAATTTCGGATAATTATGAAAAAACATAGTCAGACCATTGTAGATAGTCGTATTTAACTCGCAGTAAAAGAGAAGCAGGAGCGGAAAATGGATCGCACCGCAAAAATATCTTTCACCGTTTAGTTTTGTCTTTAAAGACAGCGCGACCAGTGCGCCGCGTGACGTGCACGGCTACGTGAGTAACATGCTAGCACAGACCGGATGCGCCGCGAGGCGTGCACGGCTACGTGAGTAACAGGCTAGCACAGACCGGATGCGCCGCGTAGCCTCACGTCACGTGATGCAACAATACGTTAAAATTCATCCGATCAATACAAGAAATGCGTGGGTGCATGCGTACTTACGTGCACGCTTTCTCCAGTGGTAACGTATGCATGTGTAAGTATGATGCCTGACCAGATACGGCTCTGCGGTGTGTTGCGTGGTGTGTTGTGCTCGCGCGACGCATCTGATGTGACTTGTCTCATTTACCTCCGTGATCAGGTGCGTTGACTCGCGTACATTACCTACTAGCTTAGACATGCATGCTACGCACCGCATCTGGTCTGTCTTAGGTTTAATTTATCTACATACGACTCTACACTTGGTAAAACAAAGCAAATTAGGAAAAAATGCAGCTCGTTTTTATAAGTGTAGGAAAATGGTTCACAAAAACACGGGCGAAAATCGCAAAATTTTATGCGCCGCTTTTGGGTAAAATCGGATCCAATCGGATCCTGTCGGACTGGGTTTCGGATCTTTTGATTTTCGAGTGCCGGCAACACTGTGTTTTTGGCCGAATTAAACACCAAAAAGTATTGTTTGCATTAAAAAAATTATATGACTGTGCAGTTTTGTCTTTAAAGTGTGTATAAAAAAAATCAAAATTCGAAATTGGAACCCCACCTGTTTGCTCTGTAAATGATATGAATGACTGAGACACGTTTACAGTTTGTGCCTTTTAACGATTCATAACGTTTTCAACATTAAAATTTAGAGCTTGTCTTAGCTTATCATAAAACTTTTGTTTTTTTAATTGTTTACTGTGATTTTGGATCGCCTGATAAAAGTTAGATTTTATCTGAATCATGGGTATTTATCCCGTAGAAGCCGCCCAAGTGGTGACATTGCCAAATTCACAATCAAGTCCAAAAGGCAATGTCACCACTTGAGCGGCTTCTACGGGCAAAATACCCATGATTCAGATAAAATCTAACTTTTATCAGGCGATCCAAAATAACAGTTAACAATTAAAAAACAAAAGTTTTAAGATAAGCTAAGAAAAGCTCTAAATTTTAATGTTGAAAACGTTATGAATCGTTAAAAGGCGCAAACTGCAAACGTGTCTCAGTCATTCATGTCATTTACAGAACAAACAGGTTGGGTTCCAATTTTGAATTTTGAATTTTTTTATACACACTAAAAAGACAAAACTGCCAGCTACACAGTCATATAATTTTTTTTAATTCAAACAATACTTTTTGGTGTTTAATTCGGCCAAAAACAAGAAAAACCGAGCTGTTTCGATTTTTTTGATGGGAAGTGTATATTAGTTTGTTTAGGCTTTAGTATAATAGCCTCAATTCAGATAGGACACTTTCTTAGTCAATCGTTAGCTATTTCCAAAAATAAGCAAAAGACTAAATTGGTATGGATTATGGATTCTACTTGCTGCAGGATGCTGCCTTGTTTTCGCATTTTAAGTCCTACAGATTATAACGACGATAAATAGAACTACTTACCTACCTACATTTACGAATGTAAAGTCAAAATGCAGGCAAAATAATCGAAATAAGATTTAATTCCGGTCTCTATTTGTAGCCAATAAGAAAGTGTCTAGAAAAGTCAAGAAAAATGTCCTGTACGAATCGTAACTTGAGTGGCATAATATTAAACACGCAATAATAAGAGTACGATATTGTTATTTCTTTATGTTATAGTCTGTTGAAGATTGAATAAATGGGTCAAACGTAGCAAACAGTCATTGACACACTTTAGCTCGTTTTTTGCTGAAGTTAGTAGGTACTTATGCTGAGTACGTAGGCAGTCAGGTTACAGCCTATGTACGAAGATTGCAGAACACAAAGTCTATGAACGACAACTCTTTATGATGGATGATTTATGATATGATATTTTAGACACTGAATGAGCTAAGTTCTTGTTACGTACTATCAGCAACACATCTACTTTTTAAGAGCATAATAACCCTAAACTGGTTATTTTTTACTAGCGGCCCGCCCAGTGGTTTCGAAGAATGCGAGAAAACTCGTGGTAATAAGACATATTTTTCTTAAAGAGTTCTATTTTAATTTAAAAAGCGTATAATTTGTTTAGCAAAAATGTAGGCGTCCTTAAATTGAAACTTAGCGTCTTATCCATACAACAAAGTCTGTCTACTACGAATTGCGCTAAGCATTATGAATATAAATTATAATCATATAATGGTCACTTCCGTGTAATTGATAATTATTAACAATGTGCACTGGGGAACACTTCTTCAAACGGTCTGTCTGGACGGTAAAGTGCAAATTGATATAGTATCCGTCATTGTGGGATATTATGTCGTAACGTAATCAGACGTATTGAGAATAATCCATAATGCACAGGAGGGATAGGTAGATTTAAGAGGATGTAGCCCTTATCTGACACCAGCGGCAACATTTTGCCTTAAGTCCGCAAGTAAAATCTCATAGCCAACACCGCAGCAACCCGACTGCGGTAATTTCAAAGTTGTATTTTGCGAGAAAGAAGTCCGCCATTTGGAATTTATGAATTTTTAATATAGCCAGTGTCGTGTCACTCGCGCTGCTGAGACGAATCTAACGACACCTCATATGTCAAAATCCAACTATCCGTTTGGGCTGTAGCCCGTGAAAAAGAATTCTCTTGTCCACATACATACATACTCTCGAAAAACATAACCCTCCTTCTGAGGCAGTCGGGTAAAATGGAATCAGCAATTCTGCAAGAAAAATCTCGTAGCCAACACCGCAGCTCCGTGCAGCTGTCATTTCTCAAAGATGTCATATAAACTGGCACTAAGGGGCAAGCTCCACAGATAAGTCGTGACACGTAGGATGGTACCTATCTGTCAAACAAGTGATCGTCGGAGAAGTAAGACACCGTTTCCATAAAATGTATGAACCAGTAGAGACAAAGCTACACACGTGAGACGCGTCGCATCGATAACGGCTGACGATCGCTTGTGTGACAGATGTCATGTTGCGCTCCTCTGTGGAGCTTGGACCTAAAGGCCCGACAGAACCTTACTAAAACTAAATATATGATTTTATTTGTTTTAAATACATAGAAAACCCAGGAATAATACCAAAAGATGTCTTCTAACACAATTTCTTTGAAATCCAAAATTAGACATCGCTGTTGTCTGGTATAAGAAGTATTTACAGTTTATCCTCAATCCATATCACGGCTTTGTTTCGCGAATTTTAATTTATGTTCGCAATGTTGCTATAAAACAATAAAACAAACAATGAGCGATCGGCACTTGAGGAATGGTGAGAAACGGAAGAATAGGGCTGGGGGTACGATTTTAGAAGTCAATCAGTGACTTCCAACTTCAACAACTATAACATTCCACAGCTGGACATGGGCCTCTCCATATTTTCCATACTCAAAAATCATAATTCAAAATTCTTAATTCAATTTAGGATATAAAATATGACTTATTGACAGTCATTTTATTACACTGAAATGGATTAGTCATTGTAAAGGCCCAAAGAAATCACAAGGCAAGCGAAATGTCAACGCCAAAATATTGCATTCACACAGGGGCGGATTAAGACCACTTGGTGCCCCAAGCAATCCATGCCTGTGGGCCCCCCTATCCGTAGGAACAGCTTTGATTTTTTATGATCTGTACAGCACCACCCTGAGCAGCCTATCTGGGTCCCAGAGCCTCCAGTTGATCCGTGCCATGACCTCGCCGTATGACGGGATCAGGTGCTGGAGGCGACGATAAAGGTCGCGTCCGCCCCCGTGCGGGGCGCGACCTGGACCTCAGTGAGGGGCCCAGATTGCACTGATCAGAACCTTTCTGTTCTCTGCTAGGACGGCTGCTCGTGAGCTCTCTTGTCTTGAGGCCAGTTTGTGTTTCGGCTTCACCCCCTGAGATGTACCCTGTGGGGTACCAACGAACCAGTGGTTGGCTTTTGACGTGGCTGGCCCGATGCTTCCACTTCCTGGTGGGTGAGGGCGATGTTCGCCTCCTCCGCCTTCTAGGCTTCCGCTTCTTCGTCTTCGTAGTTCCGGAGGGGCTGTTGGCAGCCGCCATAAGGGATCCAGCCATGTTAGCTTCTCCCTGCAGTGCCGCTTCCATCCTCTTCAGTTCGACGGGCTTATAAGAGCGTACGGGGCAATCGAGACTGTTAACCAGGTGCGAGCCACCACAGTTGGCACACTTGCTAGTTGCTGGGGCGCACGTAGTGTCGTAGTCCGCCTCGTAGCCCAGGGTGGTGGTCAGCTCCTTCTGGATGTCTTCAGGGTCTGTGTCCACGGGGAGGTCTCTAATCGCGCCCTTGACTGGCCGCACTTTCGGAGGCGCGTTGCGTAGGCGAACAACAGGATATTCTGGTTCCGGAGCCCTCCAGCGCGGTAAAGTTGCACTGGTAAACGCGGAATTTCTGTTCGCCTTGCGCCAGGAATCAGAACCCTGTGGATCTGTAGGGCCGCGTGTTTGTCGCATGACCGAGCTCCGCCTTTGGCTCGCCGAAGTGGTGGCTCCAGTTCGCGAGCAGATCGACCACTATCAGCGGCGGCTTCTACTTACACCACGTTATCTATGGATGTCGTGGGTGCAGGTGGCGGCATCGTCAGCCTCGACGCATAGGATGTCTGGGCAGATGTAGACGCTGGCTGGGCTGTCTCCAGTACCCGAGTTGTTGAGCAGGGGCATGGACAGCGGCGACGTGACCCTCGTAGCCGAAACCGTGCGGGTACTCGGCGATCGGTGAGATGGAAGATGTTTCGTGGGTATGCTTTTCTATGAGCTGTGCGTTATGCGCTCCCGCCTGCACGGCTGCAGCACTCTCCCTGAGATCATTCAGGGTGGTGTGCCATGCGACGGCGTGCTAAAGGGCGAGCAGGTCCTATTGTTTCATGTCCCACGACTCACGCTGGGACAGCGGAGACGGCGAGGGAGAAGCAGGCAGCGACGAAAGGCAGGCAGGCGAGAGGTGACGAAAGGCGGGTCCGTCGAACCCGGCGTGGATGGCGTCCACGATGAACGTGGGCGTCTTGAACCCACGAGGTAGCTTGGGTGTGTCGCGACTCTTGAGCGTGGGGCGCTGGTAGCCCTTGAAGGGCATCTTCTTATTAGCCTGGTCTGCGTAAAGCGTAGCCTGCCCTCGGGGCACAGGACCCTGGAGTGCCCCCCCGCTGGTGGGAGGCCAGGCTACGGGTGCTCAACAGAGCCCTACGTGACGTCCGGGAGTAGGCAGAAGCACTGGTAACACACTTTCGAACGGGAATGGGTAGTGTGACACTACACCACAACGACTAGGTGGCTGTTCCATCTCTATCTGTGGTGTGGAAAAGAATGCTTTTAAGTTCATCTAGCTAGAGCAAGAGAGATGTAATATAGCTTTCTGTCTGACGCTCGAATAGATTTTTTAAAATCTATTTTACGTTCTGATAAATGAATAGCAAGCCAGCGCTCACTTCTATCATTGTTTGAGTTATTAATTTGGCTGCGAGTTTACGAAATTACACATGAGAGGCCAGGACACATGGGGGCCTAAAATAATACGTCAAATGTGTAAAATGTACCCGTTTGGCAACGCTGATTGACAGATTAGCGAAACGAGGGGGGGCCCGCGGGGCAGGGGTGGTTTGGTTTGTGATTGGCTAGCTGCAAAACGGTGGCATTCTCAGTGCCGAATGCATCAGCGGGCAGCGAATGAGCAAGCGCGAGCGGGGTCATGAACCCGCTGACCAAATGTCAACTTAAAGCGCGCAATTTTTCAAATTTAGTTTTAGAAACTTTATATGGTGCAGTTTCTACCTAGTCTCTTCTCTTTTCGTGTGGGACACCGAGTCGTTCAACGACCCGATGAACCCTGGTGTCAGAGTTTTTCAACCGCCTACTGCAAGCAGCAGGCCTCTGACGTGGTTGTGTAACGACCGCCATCATAGACAGCAACCGGGACCGACGGCTTAACGTGCCCATCCGAAGCACGGAACCATCTTACTTGCGGACAATCAGGTGGTTCAGCCTGCAATGTCCTAACCAGACTGGGAACAAATTCACAAAGTGATAAATATCAACTTTGTGAGTGACCCCACCGGGAATTGAACCCGGAACCTTTGCATGGCAGGCAGGCATGCTAACCACTGCGCCACATCGGTTGTCCCATAGTAAATCAATCAGATGATCGGCAATATTGTATGGGAATCATTTATTTATTCTACCTAGTGGAGACATGTGACGTAATACCCTAAGGCCGGAACGTATTAACGAAAAAAAAATGGTGCTTCTTCTGGTGCCCCCCAAGACGTGATGCCCCAAGCAATTGCTTATTTTGCTTAAGGGTTAATCCGCCACTGCATTCACAGGGAACACTACTGCCCATTCCATACATTTTGATAGGTACATCTATCTACATATAATTTAATTCCTAGCCAGCATCACTCACTAGCGACACTCAGAGAGTGACTAGTTAGATAAAGCCCATAATCTTAAAACTAGACAGCTTTTAAAAAACTTAAAAGATCAGCGTCGACTTGAATTTAAAAATGACATTAATGTAACTAGGTAATGGTGGTGCTATTAAAACATTACTTATAGGTTTCCTGGATCATTGGCAACTACGTATCAAATAAAAAAAAACAAACGCCTTTTAAAAATAGACTCCCATGCCAGACAATCCTATTATTTAGGCCTACAACAAAACAATGGCTTATTGGCCTCCATAACACCATGAATTTTTAATTGCTAAGCCAAATCGTGTGGGGTAAAGTGTATCAATTGCTAAAAGATAATTCTTTCTGAGTTTTAGTGCAGTCGGTTAAAAAACTAATTTTACTATTTTCGCACAAGCTTTAAGTAAACCGAAGTCAGATCCTAACACTAACTAACTGATTAGATTACAAACTAGTAGGTATCTTTTGAAATTTGTATGAAATGCGGACACATTTCAAATACGGTTTCTTATTTTAGTGAGGCTGACAACCTGTCACTATGGTGATACAGAGTCTTCTGAATGATTCTCTAACTTTCGTCTGACGTGGTGTAGATGACCGTTATTTTTACAGCCGTTTATGCTCTGCCAAATTCGCAAGGAATATAGGCGTGATATGTATTTTAATGAGGTAAACACTTAGGGTAAACAAAACTAAATTTTTTGTTGTTCAGAGCAGGTTACTATTTAATCTTCGTGCCTATATTCATAAAGTTTAATATCGTCATTACAAGTTACTATGCCACATCTATTAAACAAAAATTCGCAAGTAATACAGAAATATCCTACTTTTTTCCGATTAATCATGTCGTAAATTACAACAATACATTTCCAATACAATTATCTACTAAGACACGAGGAATCTAATCAATTCACAAAAAAATAACATGTCATACAAAAGCACATCTTCAACTACTTAACAACTCTTTTTACTAAAACGCTAGTACCGTTTCCTATTTATACAATGTCTAATTGTGAATCAATCTTGCGTAAGGGTACACACTGCACATCCGCACAACCTTTAATAAGACAAAAATCTGTATTGTAATTGCAATAATCTGCGACAGATTAATAACGCTACATTTCGCCTGATTTGATCAGAGTACAATAATAAATTGTGACGAAAATAAGAGTAAGATGACAAATACACAAGTTGGTATGTACGTAAAAATATAACTGAACCCGGACGCAACCTAGCCCGGTAACAATCCGAAGAAATGTTAGGCATAAAAATTCGATGTACAGTCAGGTTGAAAAGTAGCAAATTCATTCAAATAAAACGATTTGTTCATATACCGGGAGTAACGGAAAAGGTATAACAAGCCGAAAGGAGGCCAAGGTACTCATGAAACTGAACAACTTTCCCCATGGAACATGGGTCGAAATATGAAAAAAAAATTTGGACCTCCCATAGTAAATCAATTAGCTCAACGGCGATTTTGTATGGGGTCCAAATTTTTTTTTCATATTTCAACCCATGTTCCATGGGGAAAGTTGTTCAGTTTCATGAGTACCTTGACCTCCTTTCGGCTTGTAATACCCTTTCCGTTACCCCCTGTATAGTATTTACTTTAAAATAAAGGATCTATTGTACCGTGTGGTAGCGGCTAGGCCACCCCTAGTTCACTCGGGGTGTTTCGTAAAAGGAGACGTAAAGTTTTTCACCTCGGCTTAATACTCGTATCTGTAAACTATGGTCAACCGCATGGTAGTGGTGATCTATGGTGATACCACCTACAATAGCATTCCCAAAGAGGAGGATAATGTTGCGCCAACCCCAACTGAATTCGGAAAATGGCAAGACGATGATGAAATAAAGGAACTATTGTAGAAAATATCTAATTTTCAAAAGCAAAAATCGTACCTACTACTAGAAAACATATTTCAAGCAAGCATTGTCTTTGCAGGTAATATTTTAAACATGACGAAATCAAATCGAATAGCACGATCGTCTATCAAATGCCCAATACGCATTCCGAAGGCTACATGACAAAATCAGACAGCGTAAAACACGCATTCCTGACGAAGGCAACATGACAAAGTCGGACAGCGTGTAAGCTTGTGGATGCGTAAAAACCTGCGATCTTGAGAATGATTCAATATAAAGCCGACATACTACACTGCACCCAATTGTCTGTTGAACGGTCGCGTGAAACAGTTGTGTTGTGTATTATAGGCATACAAAATAGTGAAACATGGATTATTTGGTGAGCTATTTTGATAAATAAATTGTTAGAAACGGGAGGGAATTCAGTGGTTACTAAATGTTTGTTACATTGTTGTTTGTGACTAAGTATGCCTAGTTTCAATCATAAAGAAAGTGATTCAAAATTATGTTCGTCCATTCTATTAAAAAATCGGGTATTATAGACTTTTGAAAAATTCGATTCCGTTTACGTGTGCAAAAGCTGCTGTTAGTAGTTTTTCCTAAAAATTGTAAATGTATTGACATCATAATAAGATTGAATGTTTTTTAGGGGAAAAAAATATTAAGTAGAAGAAGGCAAGACAAGTCATAATTAGGTATAATTATATTCGTTTTAAGATCGTTAAAATGAATAAGTGCCTATGTTTCATTCAAACAATACAAAAACAGAGCCAATTATTGTATTAATTCCATGTTCAGCAACCAATTAATTTTTTTACCTACAATTTTAATTACCTACAATAAAAATTAAGTTGTAACAAGTTTACTTAAAAGCCGAAATGATTTTTGTTATATTTTCTGCATTATGTTTTTTTATTTGCTCCCTGGTAACACGGTCTGGTAATATGTTGCGCTTTATACCTAGTACCTACTTACTACAGTTTCCTAAAATATTAGATTAATCCCTAGAAGCTCTGCTCACCCTACAGAAGGTGTGTTACTATTTTAAACATACGATAGATATACAATTTAATCACATCTTCTTGTGGTCGAAAGGTGAATGAGAGTCCTAAAAGAGCTTTTTATGTCCTCCATAAATAAATAATGACCTCCCACGATAACTCAAATCAGCTGATCGGCAATTTTTTATAGGAAGTCCAAATATTTTGTCATATTTCGACCTACGTTCCTTGAGAGAAGTTGTTCCTTATCACTAGCCCGTCCTGCCTTTTCGCTATCGATCAATTGTAAAATTTCACCCTATATTTTACTGATAACGACCTTATTTTTGACGCTCTGCCTACCCCGCAAGGGATAGAGGCGTGACTTATGTATGTATTTTACTGTCTTACAGTATGTTTTGAAACCCTTTCCCTTCCACAGAGTATATTTATGAGCGCATGCCTGTTGGCTGTGTGCGCGGGACAACGGATCGGGGAGAGCCATGATTCCACGGGCATTACCGGAGTCAATGGCCTTTCGGTACTTTCAGGTATGATAATGATAAATTTACTTTCATATCGTAAATAATATGTAGGACACGTCAAACGGCTTATTCCAATTTGCCGTTCAACCTATAGCAGTCCGCTTCTGGACGTAGGACTTCCCACTCCATAAGGCGCAACCCTCCGTTTTCTCGATCTAGTCATCAGTCCATTTGACCAGAGTGGTGTCCTGTCCAACGCTATGCTTGCCAAAGCGTCGCCAAAGAAGAACATAATGGAAAAATAAAACTTTAGTAAGCAATCAGTAAAATATAGGGTGTAATTTTATTAGTGGCGGATCCGTTAAGGGTGTGTTCTGTCAATGAAACTGAACAACTTTCCCCAAGGAACATAGGTCGAAAACCGAAAAAAAATTTGGTCTTCCCATACTAAGTGTGTTGGCCGAACGGTTCCATTTGTAAGGGAGGGCCATTTTTTTTTCATATTTCGACCTATGTTCCTTGGGGAAAGTTGTTCAGTTTCATTGACAGAACACACCCTTAACGGATCCGCCACTAATAAAATTGCACCCTATATAAAGCTTTACGACAAAAATCGTTGTATTCATTGCAGATAGCAACAGAAGAAGCACAGGCGGCTACGGATTGCTACGACCGGGCTACCAAGGCGGCTACGGCGGTTACCAACCGGGTTACAACCAAGGCGGTTACGGCCAGGGCGGTTACGGAGGCGGTTATAACCACGGCGGCTACGGAGGGGGTTACAACCAGGGTGGCTACGGAGGCGGTTATAACCAAGGCGGCTACGGAGGCTACGGCGGAGGTTACAACCCTGGCGTAGGCTATCCCGGACAGGGCTACCAGGGTGGATTCGGAGGTAACTATATCTTGTAACTTGTCCAAGCCAAAGAAATGGCTGCGACGGCGACTACGCCGATTATTCGTTTGCACTACAGCTTTGAAGTAGCCGCATAACCTAGCCCGTTAGATAGGGAATTTTAGTTATATTAAATTTTGATTTCTTGATTGTTAGGACAGGGATCAGAGAGAGCTCGTTTCGGAGGCCAAGATCCTCTTTGGGTCGTTGATTCAGTGGAGTTAGTTAGTTATTGATTTCGGTTTTTAAAATGACGTACAGAGGAAATTATGATGAATCGATAGTTGTTTAAAGCCTAGTTATGATAAACAGGTTACCAAGGCGGTTACCCAGGTGGATATCCGGGTAATTTTGGCGGCTACCCGGGCGCTGGCTACCCTGGAGGTTCGTATTTCGAACTTTAGTTATAAGCCACAAGTTACACAGAACATTTTTTGTCACAGCATACGGAAATCATGTTAATCGACTAATTCGGGCATAGGGTACTTACTAATAATATAAAGATAGATATCTACTAATATACACTACTTACTCAATAAGTTAGAATTAATTTTACTCGTGCAAAAAAGTCTATTATTTTGGGTTCCTAACTTTAAGAAAGGGGATTCTCATGGTTTTTGGTTCCTGGGACTCTCTATCTAGAAGAAAATTAGTTTTAATAGATTTAGAACATTTTCATTTTGGCTGTTACCTATTCGTTCAATCGTTTTTTACCTATACGAAATCTTCGTGTGATATACCGATCAATCACTTGACTTAAAAAAAACGTTGAATTGGATGCGTTGTTCGGTGCATTCTCACCGTCTCGTCGCTTACGCATATTTCAGTCGAAACACGTCACTTGCCTTGCATGATAATCATAATAGTTTAAAAAACTAAGTAGACGAACGAACTGCATTGGAACACAATGCAATGTACACCAACTGCACTGCTTTGGTCATCCGGTAGAGTCATGGTTCATATATTTTTTGGGAAAAGACAGGTTGACAAACAGACAAACAATTTTAAAATAACGCTTTCTGAATGACTATGAAACGGACGAAACATCTTACGGCAGGAAGATAGTTCCAGGCCATGGCAAAGAATATTTCCTTTACTATCTAGGTAGCCACGGCTTTCTCCTTTACTTGACATAAAATAAAATTAAAACTTGAAAAATTGTCAACAAGTATGGGAATTTTCCCAATTTATTATTCAGTAAATACACCTTGTTAGAAATCGGGAAGGTGTCTTGTCCGCCTAATAAGTAGACAAAGAAACCAAGAAAGCAAAAGTCGCCCGTCTGCATCAACCGATTACCTACTACTTTACATTTGCGTGCACTTCTATACATTTTTTGCAACATTTAAGGTGGACGACCGACGTCGGTATGAGACCTATTCAAGGTTTTTTTCAATGGAAATTAGATTCACATGTTTTATATTCAATGCGAGTTTTAAGTTTGTTTTGTAGCGGAAGTAATTATAAGTATACGTAAGAAATCGAGACAAAAAATATTCACCTACCTAACTTTATTTTGGCTACTTGGTCTACTAAGTAGAGTCATTCGGGGTAAAACTACGCAGTGGGTAAAACTGCGCACCATCGATATTACGGAATAGGGCGCAGGGGCAGGGACGCTGATTTGCTAGGAACACGTGTACCTGAACCGCCATTTTAGGTCCAGACACTCTGTGCATTGCGGGTCGATTTTCTACCTATTAGAACCAAAAAAACCAAAACGTGGTTAAATTCGGACTTTATTCGGTGCAAGGAAAAGTTTGTGGGAGTGTGGATTATGATCATGAAGAGCTTGCTTTAACTTTTTTATTTTCTATAAATATTGAAGTTCTTTTTCAGAAACAACATTTTAACCGTCCCTCAAAAGTGTCAAAGTTACGATGAATTGTTTTGAGTACTCATGGAATGGGGTAAAACTGCGGGGGTAATAGTGCGCACATGACGTATGTGGGTAGATGTGCGCAATTTTACCCCACTATAGTGATATTTAAAAACGCATTTCTGTACAGAAATACCTATATTATATAAGATCTTTCATTTTTTATTGTTTTAGACTATAGAATGCTTCGTAAATATAAAATATAAACATCTGATAAGATCTTAATTGTTGTGAAACCCTTGTGCGCAATTTTACCCAACACACCGCGTAGTTTTACCCGCATCACGGGGAAGAAGTGCGCACTCTGACTTAGTCACTGTTTTTTTAAATATTTGAAAAACCGCAGATTACATCGCAAGTTGTTTGTTTGTATTTGAGAGTCCATTAACCAAGATATAAGACAGCACATACAATATGTTTTAAATCGCAGTAGTTTGGAAGTTATGAAGTGAAATATCCAAAAGTGCGCACTTTTGCCCCGAATGACTCTATATCATAAATTATAATTATTAGTGACTACAATACTAACTAACATTTTAACTTTCAACTGCCTATCTTGCAAATAAAAATAAATACCTGCTTAGGTAACAGAGAAAATTCCCCTTTATGCAATCATGACTTAATAACCCATCATCATCGTCATTGGTCAATTTATTGCAAATGTTTCATGTTTGTCACGGATAATCACGGATAAAAGGGAATAATTACATGGCTTTTGTAATGTTGTGACGCATTTACACGGAACGCTGCTGCCTATTCCCTAGACGAGGTCCTTCTCTTATTCGTCTCTTCTATGACACCAATGGTTATACATGGGGCAATGTAAAAAACTGCAACGCGTCACGCCTCTTCAGCTAATTAAAAACCACAAAAAAGTTGATATAACAGTTTTCCCATATTTCAGCAGGTTACCGTCCCGGCTACAGGCCCGGTTACAACCAGGGCTACCCCGGTTTTTCTGGAGGCTCAGGATACCCAGGCAGCTTCGGACAGGGTTACAACCGACCCGGGTACAATCAGTACCGGCCCGGGTACAGCGGAGGATACCCAGGCAGTCAGGTAAATTAGCTAGAACATCCATAAGAACCACTCTTAAAGTAATGAAGCTACAGGTCCGGTTACAACCGACCCGGGTACAGCGGAGGATACCCAGGCAGTCAGGTAAATAAGATAGAACATCGATAAGAACCACTCATATAGTAATGAAACTAATGAAGCTACAGGTCCGGTTACAACCACGGTTATCTACCCTGGTTTTCCGGGAGGCTCAGGATACACAGGCAGTTTCGGGCAGGGTTACAACCGACCCGGGTACAACCAGTACCGGCCCGGGTACAGCGGAGGGTACCCAGGCAGTCAGGTAAATAAGATAGAACATCCATAATAACCACTCATATAGTAATGAAGCTACAAGCCCGGTTACAACCGACCCGGTTAAGTACAACCAGTACCGGGTACAGCGGAGGATACCCAGGCAGTCAGGTAAATTAGCAAGAATATCCATAACAACTACTCATACGGTAATGAAGCTACAAGCCTGATTACAAACCAGGGTTATCCGGGTTTCTCCGGAGGCGCTGGATCCCCGGGATACATTGACATCAACCAGGGCTACAATCAGTACCGGTCTTGGTACAGCGGAGGATACCCGAACAGTCAGGTAAATAAGCAATATACTCGGTCTTTTTCTTTTCTTATCGTACACCGAGTTGACGAACCCTCGATGAACCCTGGTGTCACCATTTAAGTTTGCAGATAATCTGAACAACAAATGCGCAATCAGGTGGTTCAAAGACATCAAACAGTAAGTAAACCCACGTAAAACCCCGATATATAAAAGTAAGGTTCTCTCCCATAGAGGATCTGATCAGCTGATGCCCTTCATACCAACACAATGAGCTCATAAAACTTATCCAGACAATCAAATCGATAGCACACCGCAGTTCTAATAAGGAAGTATTTTAATATTCAGAAGGAATACGTTTCACCCAAAGCGAGTAACGATAGTAATAAAATATCGATCTTTAACACTACCTACGTTGTATTCATCGCGTGCCATCCGTTACAATTATGTGTTACAATGTACTATTGTTAGGTTTGTTTACAAATATCCTAGGTTGTATTTAGTCGTATAATTAAACCTAGGCATATAATCAATCAAAGCAATATCCGTATTGTTACCAATCGGTTCGTCATCCATCATAACGATACTTATCTTCATTATCTTATCACGTAAGTAGGTACCGCCCTTCCTTCTTCCTCATTATCAGAATGACAGTAAACTAAAATACCTACATGCGTATGTTCCCGTTGTCCCCGTTGAGCTGGACCGACAGAATTATATTAAAATATCCAAAAATCCAGTTGATGAGGCTGGGGCATGCCGGGGCAATCTCCTAACATGCCACGCCCTGTTCCAGCCTACCAAACCTTGCTTTTAAATGCAACAATGACTTGTACTTGCGATTTCCCCTTGGCCCTATCCTCATAACGGAGTCAACGGGTAATAAAACCAATGACGGCTCAACAGGGACAACGGGAACACACGCCATTTTTGGCTACGTCTCTATTTAATGTACCCCATTATTATGGAAATAGGATAGTCAATCAAAAGCAATCCATCATTATTATTTTTGTGATAGCGTATTTGAGTCGGTAAGTACTAGTAAAGAAATTTATAATAATAACAAAATGTGAAATTTACAATTATAAATAAGACTACTAACTAGGACAATTTTGATTTGGAGTTGTATGTAAGTATCTGTATCAAAACATTTAGTACCTACAAATTATTCCCAAGTATTTCCAACTAATAAAAAAGATTTATAAAATCTCTGGTTTACAGAAGTCGTCAAACGAAAAGCATCTGAAAAAGTCGCAAAGCAAATCCAAAAGTCGTTGTCGTTGTGGTCAATTTAACTAGGCAAGTTGTAGAGTCGTACCTACCTATAGTATTGCACATCACTAATAATGCATTCTCATAAACACCTAAAATACGGCCGCTCGAATAATCCACATTTGACATAAGGTCTATTTTTGTTTGTTAACATATCTTCTCGTATGGTGTTGACTGCTGTCAAATATGGACTTTTTTAGCGGACGTACATTAGGCATAGGTAACCACTTAATCAGGTAGGTATATGAAAATATGTGGAGAAACGAATTGAAGGATGTGAAGAAAACTTTGTACGGTAACAAAAAATCTCGGTAGATGACACCAAAAACCATTTCAACCTACATTTAGTTTATAATACTTACCTCTATATTCAAAGCTTATACCTACAAATTGATATCCTAAACACAGGCCTGTAGGTATTGTGTTCTCTGCACTGTCATATTTTTTTTGTACTAATTCATCCATTCATTACACAAAAACATAGTAAAAGGTTGCATGTTTGTTTTCCTTATTTAGCTATTACAAAAAATAAGTTGAAATTACTTACCGATTATTCCTCACACGATGGCTTCTATACAGGACGTATTGCACCTGCAAAGTTGGTATTCGTTTAGGACTTAAACTTTAGGTATGTCAATCAGCCTGAATTCTTACCCAGTACACTGCTGGAAATTGGCTTTGCCCTATTTTTGGAAAGCTTTTGCCATACCATACGCCACACCACTGACGGGCGTCGCCGAATGCGTTGCATAGTTGCATCCACAGGGGCACTGCTATATTCCCCGGATTCACCATTTACAATGTCTGCTCACGGCTAGAAATGCGGTGATACTATTTCAAACGGGCACCTAAATAATCCTAATTTCCCTCTTTTACAGGGTAACTTCCTAGGCGGTTACAGCGATGGATTTAACGACAACTTCAGACTATTAGGAAGGAAAGCCGCGGCTGCCGACGAGGGTACAAAGAAAATTGATACTAACGTCAATGCTTAGCCGAATTTGACGATTTTACCGGCTGTACTATACAATAAGGAATTTTAATTTATACTCATTCGCAGAACCAAAAAGTATTAGAGACATATTTTTAATGCATGAAAAGATGGAATCATGAATCTCATTTGGACCTTACTTAGTAAAAGTAAAGTACCTATTCGCTTAGAGATCAAGTTCATTAAGTAAGCAATAAATGTAGAAATTATAAATAAGTACATTACATAAGATGTTTTTGTAGCACTGATTTTTGTTACCAAACAAATATACAAATAATATGTACATTTCGGTGGTTTTACTTGATTTTAAGGTTCCGTGGTTATATTACACATATTGACGGGCTTTTTACACACGGTTTGTTTTTATTGAGAGTTGCCTACCAAGTCATATTACTTAATCATTTATAATAACTAAATGCCCACCACCACAAAACTTATTCAATAGTTTCTAAAAACTACTTACTTGTAATACTACTACTAACGTAATGTAATAATTACTACTAAGCAACTAAATAAAATAGTCATATGAATAAATTAAATATTTATTAACATATTTATATTACAAGTAATTATCAATTTATAATCATACATAACTAAGTAGGTATATTAGCTCGGGAGCCAATCTTTGCTATCTCGTCAAATAACAACTTTTGCGGAAGTTGGCTAGTTCCTACCGACAACTGGTATGTACTTGTTCAGCATGTTTTCCTGAGCACGGAATGTGCGGTAGTCACCTCGTAAGTGGAAGTGGGGGGGAGTTATGACGTAACAAAGATGGCCGCCCAACCAATTCTTTAAAGCGGTATATCTAGACAACTACTGGACCGATTTACATAAATGAGGTGTTAAATGAGAGAAAATACAGTTTTCTATATTTGATTCCATACTTATGCATGTAATGCTAACAAAAAAAGAATTATTTAAAAAAATGCGACTTTTCAAAAAATATCCTTTTTTTAATTGGCTTATAACTCTGCAACCGCCAGAGTTATCAAAATTTTGACAAAGACAAAATGTTTTGCATTTTTTATTAGCTTTCTAACGAACCCCTAATTATTCAGATCAGACAAGAAACAACGGAGATAAAGTCATTTAACTGGCCCGAATCGATTGTAAAAAAATATTGAAAATTGACATAGCCCACGCTGCGGGTCCACGAATCCAAAAAAACAAAAAATATTTGTGTTTTGCCACTTGGGGGGGTACTTGATATAATCTGGTTCACAAAAAGAACCCGAAATGGCAACATTATTGTTGACATCTTGCTAAAATGTCATCTAATGTGAAAAAGACGCAAACAATAATGTTGCCATTTCGGGTGCCCCTTCTTTTGTGAACCGGGTTATAATCTCATCTGATAATGACAGGCGGGTTGGCAAGTGTAATACAGGGTGTTAATTTACTTTTATTTGCTGGTTGGAGGGTAGTGAAGATCTTTATGATGCCATGTCACCACAATGTGGTTAAAAAATTAAACTAGGCAATTAAGAAACCAAATACCGTTTTACTCAATTTCACATTCATTTAAATAAAGACAATCAAACAAAATAAACTACTTAATCATCGACAATCACATCACTATAGTTAATCTCGTCTATATAATTACATTGGTTAAAACATTTGTATCCAAACATGATATAAATTCGAGATCTTTTAATGAAATCAAACGACGATGACCGTTTTTCCTAGAGGCCCGTCTCCCTCCTCCAATTAGGGCAAGATATGGAGCACCAGTTTTGGAATGTATCTCAATTTGGAAGTCATGGTTAATTGTATTTTTTTTACAATACATACATACATAGATCACGCCTCTATCCCTTGCGGGGTAGGCAGAGCGTCAACGACCGTAAAAGTACGGTCGCTATCGCCACGTCTGACACATATTTGAGGGCCGTTTTAGCTATTGTCGTGTATCGCTATAGTGACAGGTTGTCAGCCTGTCGCCTAAAATTGCAATACAATGATACCCTCGAGTCCTTTAGTCGCTTCTTACGACACCCACAGGAAAGAAATGGGGTGATGCTATTCTAAGCCGGCATCACACGGCATTTTTTTACTATGGCGACATTTAACCCGTAATCAGTTATGTTGGGGCTTAAAACAACAGATTGTATGACTTAATTATCTTAATTATGACGAGGTAACGCCTTTCAACGCAAGTTGGATCTATCCTTGTGAATCTCTCTACCTATTTAAAAAAACCGTATCAAAATCCGTTGCGTCATTTTTAAGGAGTTTGTGTTTCACTTCTCCAAATTACCGCCGCCTACTCCCCTGCTACTCGTTACCTAATTAGTCTCACTCCGCACATCCACCGAAGCATTCTCATGGATGGGTTAGACTAGGCATTTCAAAACAGGCCTGATTGTATTTTAACATGACGCTGCCCACCAGAATACCTGATGAACTATGAGCAAAGATAATTTCCAGTTAGGTCCCTCGTAACTGGCCGTCCTAGGAAAGGATGGAGAAACGAGTCAAATGCCCACGCCCCAAACTGGATGGAGTTTGGGATGGAGTGGCTCAAGATATGGAAAACTAGAAGAAGGAGAAGGGCCTTGGTCCTGTTGTGGGATATATCTGGCTCATAATTATAATAATAATAAAAGACTTGGGTTTGTTTCATTACGATATTTTTTTATGTATAATAAGCCCGCATTTGTCTGCTATCAAAAATTCTCAAATGTTTAGTGACGACATCTGTTCAGTGACGACACAAAGTAAGTATTGGCTTGCTATACATATTTTGTGGTGACGATGCAAACGAAGTAGGAACGTGAACATAATATTCCTATTCACTCCAGCCTTGAAAGGCCTAAGTAGTTTCGAAAACAGATTCGCTGGCAGTGAATTCCACTTCTTAACAGTTCGCAAGATAAAAGTTGAAGCAAATCGCTTCTTGTGAGAGAAAAGTATATCAAAAACAATATGGTGGGCGACGCGAGCCCCGGAGATGGAATGTGGGTGGTTGTATCCAGTTTTGTAGTAATTGCGCATACTTACCGAAAAATTTCCGTAGAATACTAACTTACATGAAACTTTTCGACAGTGTTCAAGGTTCCCCCCACTAATAGCTTGCGTTAAGTGACAAGTTCAAACGTTCGATCACGGACTCTTGACAAGACTGAGTGGTTTCTTAGCTAGCCTTCGCTTTGGGCATGTATTTGTCAACAAAGGTGCTGTCATCTGCGTACCCAAAGGTGTCAGGCAGAACCTTGAGGGACTCCAGCATCTATTGCCTGTTGTTCAGAAGAGCGTCTTTCTAAAACCAGTCGTATGTGGTCGTAGTCGGGACTGTCCACATAAGAAATCTGATATCCAGCTGCAAAGATCAACAGGAAGTCCATAGGCGGGAGGTTTGCTAATGAGACTTGCGCGCCAGACCCTGTCAAATGCTTTTAAGATATCAAGAAACACATCAAGAGCTTCACCGTGCCTCTCAATAGCCTCGCTCTATTAGTGAGTGGCTTGCACGAGGAGGTCCCTTGTCGATCGGCCTCGGCGGAAGCCGTATTGATGATAACAGAGGAACTCATTGTCCTCAAGGTAATCCAGAATTGGGTTGTTAAGTACACGTTCCATAGTCTTGCAGGGTGTGAGTAAACCTTACTTAGCACTAGCTACAACAGAGATATAACTTGCTATTGACATTTATAGCGAGTTACGCCAGCGGGTAAAGAGCCTTGGCATTGCCAAGCAAACTCGCCCTTTTTAAGCTAGAAACACAAACTGTCGTCACACTACTACTGTCAAACAAAATCAGTCATAGATTAGGCAGATATTTTATTCTTCTTCTCAGAAATCGACCATGGGTAAAATTTCCTGTGTTTTACACTTGTATTGTAGTAGGAATGCCTGTAAAATAAAGACCCTGTAAAATACAATCAGGCCTGTTCTGAAATGCCTATACTCTGGTTACTCGCAGCTTGCAGAGTCGGTCATAAATCATTATGAGGCTAGGGTTGTGCGTTAGCGGCGCGGGCGCAAGGCCGTTATCGATAAAATCGTGAGCCATCAAAGTATGCCATAAACTAAAGTAGTTTACTTGCATAGACGAGATGCATGCTTAATTGCATTTCTTGTAAGTAATTTGGTAATTAAGTAATTTGTTTACTTACATACACGAAATTGCAAGTAAACAAATTACTTAATTGCATTCTACTACAGTAAGTCATTTGTTATTAAATCTTGTCGCGTCGCTTTATACTAACTAATTGAGCAAAGCTAATTACCTAGGTACTTATACACTGCGAATATTTTTTTTTATTCATTAACTCTTTGAATTTGGATAGTGACATAATGGCTGCTACTTATCGCCCTACTGTTCTACCCGTTGGCACCAATATTGCCGCCCAAGGAAGCGCGTATTATTATCAACAATGTTTTATCATTATCAACAATGTTATATCGTTTTTGTTTACTAGGTAAATGTAAATTCCAATAAATATAAGTTTTATTTCTAATTATAACAAATTTAATTATAGATGATATCAAATGACACCTGTTTTTATCTATGTGTATTCTATTAACCTATTAAAAATACGCTATCGATAACACTTATCGACAGCAATAATATGCAGCACTACTGCCCCCACTCTTGCTCCCATAAGGCCTGTGAGTGCGAAAGGGAGCAAAATATCGCGGCCCCGCTCAGATGATTTACGACCGACTCTGCAAGTTCCGAATAACCAGAGTATAGTCTAACCCATCCATGAGAATGCTTCGGTGGATGTGCGGAGTGAGACCAATTAGGTAACGAGTAGCAGGGAAGTATGCGGCAGTAATTTGGAGAAGTGAAACACAAACTCCTTAAAAATTACGCAGCGGATTTTGATACGGTTTTTTTAAATAGGTAGAGAGATTCACAAGGATAGATCCAACTTGCGTTGAGAGGCGTTACCTCGTCATAATTAAGATAATTAAGTCATACAATATGTTGTTTTAAGCCCCAACATAACTGATAATGGGTTTGAGAAATGTCACCATAGTAAAAAAAATACAACTAACCATGACTTCCAAATTGAGATACATTCCAAAACTGGTGCTCCATATCTTGCCCTAGTTGGAGGAGGGAGACGGGCCTCTAGGAAAAACGGTCATCGTCGTTTGATTTCATTAAAAGATCTCGAATTTATATCATGTTTGGATACAAATGTTTTAACCAATGTAATTATATAGACGAGATTAACTATAGTGATGTGATTGTCGATGATTAAGTAGTTTATTTTGTTTGATTGTCTTTATTTAAATGAATGTAAAATTGAGTAAAACGGTATTTGGTTTCTTAATTGCCTAGTTTAATTTTTTAACCACATTGTGGTGACATGGCATCATAAAGATCTTCACTACCCTCCAACCAGCAAATAAAAGTAAATTAACACCCTGTATTGCACTTGTCAACCCGCCTGTCATTATCAGATGAGATTATAACCCGGTTCACAAAAGAAGGGGCACCCGAAATGGCAACATTATTGTTTGCGTCTTTTTCTTATTAGATGACATTTGATGTCAACAATAATGTTGCCATTTCGGGTCCTTTTGTGAACCAGATTATATCAAGTTCCCCCCCCCCCCCCCAAATGGCAAAAAACAAATATTTTTTGTTTTTTTTGGATTCGTGGACCCGCAGCGTGAGCTATGTCAATTTTCGATATTTTTTTTACAATTGACTCGGGCCAGTTAAATGACTTTATCTCCGTTGTTTCTTGGCTGATCTGAATAATTAGGGGTTCGTTAGAAAGGTAATAAAAAATGCAAAACATTTTGTCTTTGTCAAAATTTTGATAACTCTGGCGGTTGCAGAGTTATAAGCCAATTAAAAAAAGGATATTTTTTGAAAAGTCGCATTTTTTTAAATAATTCTTTTTTTGTTAGCATTACATGCATAAATGTATGGAATCAAATATAGAAAACTGTATTTTCTCTCATTTATCACCTTACTTATGTAAATCGGTCCAGTAGTTGTCTAGATATACCGCTTTAAAGAATTGGTCAGGCGGCCATCTTTGTTACGTCATAACTCCCCCCCACTTCCACTTACGAGGTGACTACCGCACATTCCGTGCTCAGAAAAACATGCTGAACAAGTACGTATCAGTTGTCGGTAGGAACTAGCACACTTCCGCAAAACTTGTCTGAAGAGCCTTTGGCCCCTACTCTATATGTAATACAATCAACATAAGGCAGTAATAAAATAATTGATTAGGATCAGTTCACACCGATACGAGATGCGAAAGGTCCCCGTCTCGTTTGGGTGTGAACTGACCCGTAAATTAATAAATAATACCTAAGATCCACTAAACCAATCACTGGTCATAGAATTGAAGAAAGAAGCAGCGCCGGACCGGGCGTTCGCGAAGTTTATAGGCAGAGAGCTCGTCATCAGGTCGGATAGCTCTGATTTGGACTTGTTGGGGCTTGATGACACTGGTTTCTTCTTTGTCTGAAAATAAGTATAAGTTTAGATATGTAGGCCCTTCTTAAAGGTATGTATTCATTTAGTAACATTGTTAAGCAGCATTGTATTCGCAGTTTTTGTTCTCCGCCACAATGTTGCTTAACAATGTATCTAAACAAACACCGTCCACACTAACTCAAATTTTGCAGATACAATGTCTATAAACATGGAAATCTCAAACATGAAAAATGTGATATTGCAGCGTAAAACGCATGGAGTTGATGCTATACAAAGTTGCGAGTCAAATGTTATTAATGAATAACTGGCTTAAACTAATTATATGTTTCACAATAATGATTAGTTGGTTAACGATACACCTAGTAAATAAAATATACATAGTTATTATGATTTGATACAAATAATGAAAATTATTAAACGAACAAGAATATATTAAACTCTTATGATTATGAAATTAGACGTTTCACATAATAGTTTTTGTAAAGAGTGAAAAAACTACGGTCATAAAATTCATGCGATGCTACTATACATCAAACTTTCATACAAAATCAGTCAAAACATGTACAACACGCTTGTCAGTGTATTATTTACGTGAAAACTCTCACCCTCATACCATAGTCTAATAAAACAGTATCTTATTATACCATGCCTCATACCATTTTTTCACAGCATGAAGAATCGCTGAGTTTTTACGACAAATTCCTAAACATACAAAATATTAAGAAATGCATGACTCCATTAGAGAGCGTAGTGCAATAAGATTAATTGTCAGGGAACGCTGCTGCCCATTCCCTGGACTTCCCCCATGGATAAAATTGGGGTGATAGACGACTAGACGACATATCTGCCGTGCTAACAGCCTGGCTCACCGCCGCAAGGTTGCTTGCCTATCGGTCTTCTACAGATTGTACTTCGGGGAGTGTGCGCGTGAGCTGCATGAGCTCATACCACCGTCTCCTTTCTTCCATCGGACATCCAGACGCACGGCCGGCTACCATCCGTTCTTAGTTGATATAC
This sequence comes from Phthorimaea operculella, assembly GCA_024500475.1. Classification (NCBI taxonomy): domain Eukaryota; kingdom Metazoa; phylum Arthropoda; class Insecta; order Lepidoptera; family Gelechiidae; genus Phthorimaea; species Phthorimaea operculella. The sequence continues at coordinate 2,266,612 of JANFCV010000002.1, read as the reverse complement.
CCACATTACGCACTAAGCGCTTCAAATCATCTTTCATTATGCGCACGGCTAAAGAATGGAATTCCCTGCCTGCGTCTGTATTTCCGAGTGCATATAACCTGAATCTCTTTAAGTCTAGAGTGAATAGGCATCTTCTGGGCAAGCTCGCTCCACCGTAGATCCCATCTCTGCTCTAGGGTAAGATTGGGGTCAAGAGTAAGCCCATCATAGATAAAAAAAAAAAAAAACTAAAACCGCAGTAAGTCAAAAGATCGAGGTTTACGCGCCTAAAGTTTGTATTTTTATTTTGGCGTTTAAGGTACTTTTCTAAGATATTTTTGTTGTCATATCTATTGATCCTTTCCTATCGAAACGTCGTAAGATAATTTGATTGCAAAAAAGTACTCAGAAACGTCAAAATATTATTACGAACTTTAGGCGCGTAAACCTCGATCTTTTGACTTACTGCGGTTTTAGTTAGCACGGCAGATATGCATGACTGAAAACGACTATCTTAAAATGGGGCTCTACTTGTAAAGTCCATCCGCTATCATAGTGTCATTCATGAGTCATTCGGGAGGCCAGTTATCTAAGTACTGCGACCAGTGTAACTTGGCCTCCCGCTTAAGCTGGTCATTACGAGAAAATAACAACAAATCTTTATTTGTAACTGCGTTACATACGCGACCGACCCGTTATATCCCCTATCATAGAGGGGATGGGCTGTGGTTGATACTTACCGCTTGTGGGTGTTTTTTGAGCGCGGTTGGCGGTGCGGCGACAGGCAGCAGTGAGAACCAATGCGCGCCGCCAGGAGCCAACAAAGTGGCGGCCTTATCACCCGATCCTCCAGACAACACGGGCTTGGTTCCGATGATACCGGTTAGTTGGCCGTGGTGCAGGATAAGGCTTCCTAGGAGCGTCTGCAATGTAGAGAACGGGTGTTATTAATACAATTTTGTAATATCGAGTTTGTAACTTGTAGTATACAACCATAGGAAGCCTTTGGGACAAGTTTCTCATGTTTCTTTTGATCTGCGATAATTTAAAATTATGCAAGAAATCATGTACTGCCCTTAACTTAACCCCTAGAACACTCACTACTGTATTGTATGTAATTTTATTTTATTTGAGCTTTAAGTGAGGGTGGCAACATTATTTAAGATCTCCTTAAAAATCAGATGTACCCACCTATTAAAAAACAAAAACCCGACTGCGGTAATTTCAAAGTTATATTTTGCTTTTAAAATCCGTCATTTACAATTTATGAATTTTTAATCTAACGACACCTCTTATGTCAAGATTCGTCCAGCCGTTTGGTCTATAGCCCGTGAAAAGAATTTCTTGTCCGCATACATACATACTCTCGAAAAACATAACCCTCCTTCTGAAGCAGTCGGGTAAAAATAAAGCAAATTGACATGATAAAAAAAATTGTTGGTCGTGCCTCGACCAAATTATGTGTTCCATCCTTGTCAAGGGGAGTGCTAACCGTCTCTCCTTTCAATAGACACAGTTTTCAACCATCTTTGGTTTTCTTATATACCAACTGATGGAAAAACTTCAATACCGCGTTTTAGAACTTTTTGACATAAAAAATTAAACAAGTACGATGATAAGACAAATCTTGTTCAATATTATACATTGAAAAGCATGTTATCTTTTAGTTTTATAATTGTTTAAATAAGATCAATGAAGAGCGATTATTTCATCAACTTTACTCATTTCATTGTGAAATTCAAACATACTAACGCCATCTATGGGTGAGCTTTAGAACTAAACAAAGGACTAGGTTATATGCGGAGATTCAGCGCGAGTGACACCGGCTGTATTAAAATTTCATAAATACAGCACGGCGGATTTTGGACGAAAAATATATCTTTAAAATTACCGCAGTCGGGCTTTAATTTTTTTATGCATCTGCTTGTTAAAACATCTAAATAGTAAAAGTTACTTACCTGGACTCTCTGCACAGACCTCTTCAAATTAGTCTGAATGTACGGATAGAAGACATCGTAATCAAACGGGTCCACTCTCTGCCTCAAAAATTCGCACATTTCTTGCGACAGCTCCATAGCTTTTTTATTATCTCTCGGCACCAGTAGCAAAGTCAAATGTCTAACGTCCATGAGCAATTGAAGCGCGCATCTCTGGTTTATATCTGTCTCGTTTTCTCTTATGACTTTGTTGTAGTGATCGAAAGTGATAGAGGTGACTTTCTCTATGAAGTTCGTGTGGGTTTCTATGGGTAACGTATGTGGTACGACTTCGTCTAGTATTCGGCTGACGGCGTAGAGGTATTCTTGTAGTTTTAGCGAAGGCCCGGCTGGGACTTTGATGGTTGATTCTATGGGTGTGCCCTCTTCATCTTTTTCTTCGATTTTTATTTCGTCCCATTGCTGGAAAGTAAGAAAATGTATTTTATAAAGGTTGTAACAAAAATTTTAATTGTCTTAGTTTTGTGCCCTATTTTACATTATATAAGGCAATTCCCGGGACCACTACAAATCACAACATGACACCAAAATGCTTGACATTGCATAAATAAAGTAAAATGCGAACATACAAGTTGGACATCTCAAGAGGCATTGCGTCGCAATGTAACTTTGTCGCTCAAGAGGTTTCCGGAGTAAACGTGGTGCCCGCATCACCAAAATCTTAACTTGATGAAAACGTTATTTATTGAAAATCAGCTGGAAAACACTGAAGCTATTTACAGAACTATGTAATAATGGCTCGTTTATTACCAATACAACATTCGGAAAATAAACTTCAGTATCTGTGCTTCAACCTAATACAATGGTTTGTCCATAAATTACGATTTCGTCGAGTTATGAACATGACTAATTTTGTGCAGATATGAACTCACCATCATCAAATAATCAATATTAGCTTCCAACGTAAACTCCTGAGGCAGCCCTTTCGTCAACTCCACAACCTTTCCCATTACAATATCCACCCATTTCCCCCAACACACCAAACAACTTTCCTTCAGAACCCCACATAATTCATTCCAAGCCTTCTGGGCGTTTTCGTCTATGTTCAAAACCCCTATGTGGTTGTATATTTCGGGGATGTAGCACTTGCGTAAGTGTGGCATAAGGGCGACTGTCGCTTGCGTAAATCTCGCTGTGTATATGGCTGTGGTTTTCTTCTTTAGTTCAGTCGATTGGAGAGTAGGTTCGTCGAAGCACGCTTTTATGTATTGGAGCATACTGGAATGGATAATAAAATAATCAGATTATAGTTGATAAAACCACTCGCTGCAGTGTATGGCAGTCGTATAGCGCTCCCATTCTCACTTGAATTTACCAGCAAGTAAACCGTGACTGCAGCGAGTAGTCTTCTTGACTATAGTTTTCTGTTTTAAAGCATTCCCTGAGAATATCAAACGTGGTATAAATAGGTAAATCTTTGCTTCCGTTGCTGTAAAATTAAAGTCATACAAGGTGATTTCACAAAAATAAGGCTTTTCTTAAAAAAACAAGTTTGCAATTTTGAATAGTCGTGAAACTAAATTTTTTATGCTGTATATGCATGAGACGTTTTTATGTAATTTTTAGCACTTTCAACAAATTATATCAAGCCTGAATCCCTTGCGGGGTAGGCAGAGCTGTAATTACTGTACTGTTTATTCAAATACTTTACCGAATTCTTACCTTTCAACATGTTTCCCAGATGTATCCCTCAAATACTGTTCTATTACATCCTTGTCACTGTAAATCTGATCCAAGTCATCCTCGTCTTCATATGTGAAAAGCAGTTTGTCCCTGCTTGTGGTCTTGTGGTCCCGGTAGAGGTATATTTTAAGGTCATCCAGTAATTTCTGTAGTTCGCTGTCTAAGCTTTGGCAGAGCTTCTCTAAGTTTGGAGTGAAACCTCTATCTTGGCGAGACATTCCTGGAAATTAAATTTCATTTATTTATATTACAATAATTTAAATTCACACACATAACAAGTTAATTACATGTAGAAAATTCAATTGGGAAAACACTGAATCAAATCCACAAAAAAAACATAAACCAATGGCAAATATGTAGATAATGTATCATGCATTATTTTTTTAAGTTTATCAATGACTAGCGGCCCGCCCAGCGGTTTCACCCGCTGCTACTTACCTGTTTTCCCGTAGAAATTGGCCATTACTGAATCTATTATAGTTGAGATGAGATGCTGGTGGTCTACATCAGGTACTCCAGACCCTCGTGACCATGTGCCAGCAGAAGCGGCCCGTCATGGTGTTTTTTTTTTGTAGGAAGCCTCGACCGTATTTCTTATAGTTTAGATGGGATGCTGGTGGTCTTCATCAGGTACTCCAGATCCTCGATAACCATGTGCCAGCAGAAGCGGCCCGTCATGGTGAACAACATTTTGTATGAAGCCATGACCATATCTCTTATAGTTTAGATGGGTTGCTGGTGGTCTTCATCAGGTACTTCAGATCCTCGATGACCATGTGGCAGCAGAAGCGGCCCGTCATGGTGATCAACTTTTTGTATGAAGACATGACCGTATTTCTTATAGTTTAGATGGGATGCTGGTGGTCTTCATCGGGTACTCCAGATCCTCGATGACCATGTGCCAGCCGAAGCGGCCCGTCATGGTGAACCACTTTTTCTATGAATCCATGACCGTATTTCCTATAGTTTAGATGGGATGCTGGTGCTCTTCATCAGGTACTCCAGATCCTCGAGGGCTGACAAAAAGTAGTCCATGTCCGTCTTTAATATGCTAGAAATATCAGTGCTAAGTTTCGCAAAGATCGGTAAAGCGGTTTGGCTAATTTGGGTAATATCCGCTATATTTCCCGCTTTTCCTGCTGCTAACCTTTTTCCCGTGGGAATGAGGAATTTTCCCGTATTAAAAAGTAGCCTATGTTACTCAGGAATGCTGTAGCTTTCTAATGGTGAAAGAAATTTGGAAATCGGTCCAGTAGTTTTGGAGTTTATCGATTACATACATACAAAAAAACAAACAAACAAAAAAACAAAAAACAAACTTTATTATATTAGTGTAGATGTAGATGTAGATATATTTCTAGCAAACACACAAAATCATCCAAATAAAAATCATAATATACTACAAGCGACCCTTTAGCGGTTTCACCCGCTGCAACTCATTTTCCCCCTTTTCCCGGCATCGATATAAATGTTGCCAATTGAATACGCGCCCTAAACTTACCTTTCATAAGTGAATTCATGACTTTAACCACGTCACTCCTGGACTCTATGATGGTGTCTCCGATCAAATCCTTCCAAACAAACCAGTTCACATCCGATTCCTTTTCTATTTCACTCTCTGATGATACTTTAGTCAGGTCTATGAGGAGCTGGAAAAAAGTTAAGAGGAAATAAGTACTCTTCGAACTACAACCACGTCTCATCTTTTTCAAATTAGTAGATTATCTCGAACTGTTTCATCAAAAATTTTCAACGATCACGACAGTCCACTACTGTGAGGGCCTATTCGGCGAATAGGTCTTCTAAAAATAAGGCAAGGTTTCTTTGAAACAAAATTATTTAGATGTTTCTGTATCGCAGTCTAGAAATAATCGATAATTTTATTGCTCAAGTCACATCCCTACTGTATCGATATATTTGCTTTTAAGGGGGATCGTTACGTCATACAAACTAAAATCTGAACTTCAACCGAGTTACACATGAGCTAAACAACAATTTTATCAAAAAATCTTTATGTGAGATGAGGAAGGCACACGTAAATATGTCGCAAAACTGCTTAACGTAAAAAAATATCAAGTATTTTCTCCACAAAAAAATTAAACGTGTTTATTGCAGCAGTAGCTCCATCTATGTTCATTAAGTGGCGACACGGTTTTTACAGAGAAATCTGATGGTAAAAAAATTATTTGTTTTATTTTGCGACAATGTTATAAAAGCACGGGACTTCCCATCCAGTTTTTTAATCATAATTTTGTCTCATTTAAAGACGTAACTCCATTTAAATTTTGTATGGAAAACGATCCACCTTAAACGATCGCCAGCTATTTAGAAGTATAACTCAAGAACGATTAAAGATACAAGATTCTGGTTTTCGTAAAACTTCCAAGTTGGAACTTTAGGATGTTGATCTCCGAGTGGCCCTTAACCTATTTCTGAAGTAAAAAAAAGCCGGAACGCCCATGCTCTCTATAAGATTACAAGCATTTATTAACCGTACTATGGTGATATAGTGCCAGTGTCCCAATCTCTCAGTTATTTTAACTAGAAACGAAGAGTTAGCTTCACTCGCAATGCGTCTTATAAATTACCTGTTACCTGAATTACCAACGACGGTAGAGGCGTCGCCAGTATAGATGGCGAAAGTCGCTGGTTCAAATCCAGCCTGCGGTGAAAATTTGCAAGTGTTCCTAAATTGTATACCTAGCACGGGAAGTGTTTTAGAAGTTTGGTTTTCAATTACCTGTGTTTTGAATTCATCGTAGATTTTGGTCCAGCGGTTGTCAATAATGGTTTGCACGCGACACGTGAGCAGCGGCTGGAAGTAGTGGCACCACACGTGCGCTGATGTAATGTCCACGTCTGTCCCTATTTCTAGTGTACTATATGGTGGTACAGTGCCAGTGTAGTGTCCCCTTAGTGCTGTCACTGTCGTTTTGCTACTGACAGACAGAGAGGTAGCGCCCAGACTACTGCCGACAGTTTTAACTTTTTAGGCGCACTCTATAGATTGCTTATATATACTCTAAGAGTGTCCCGTTCTCCGGTTATTTCATCGTGAAACGAAGAGCTAGCTTCTCTCGCAATGCGTCTTATGAATTACTTGTGTCTTAAATTCATCGTATATCTTGGTCCAGCGGTTGTCAATGATGGTTTGCACGCGACACGTGAGCAGCGGCTGGAAGTAGTGGCACCACACGTGCGCTGATGGAATGTCCACGGTTGTCCTTATTTCTAGTGTACTATATGGTGGTCTCACAACCAAAAGGCAGAAACGACTTCTAAACATGCATTGCCAGTCTCCAATTCGACCTTCATTTGTAGAGCGTGCGGAATGTCATGCCTCTCCCGTATCGGCTTATACAGCCATGAAAAATCTTGCCTCAGACACTGAATAAATCGTCTGTCACACACGTATGAGGCCAATGATGATATGGTGGTATATTGCCTGTGTAGTGTCCCGTTCTCCCAGTTATTTCGTTGTCTCCTCCGAAATTTATCTTATGAATTACCTGTGTTTTAAATTCATCATATATCTTGGTCCAGCGGTTGTCAATAATGGTTTGCACGCGACACGTGAGCAGCGGTTGGAAGTAGTTGCACCACACGTGCGCTGATGGAATGTCCACCGTTGCACAGATTGACGACCAGTTTGCGGGCGTTTCTGGGAATAAAGGATATAAGAGTAAGGGCGTATTTTGCTACTATGTATGCGCAAAAAGGTTATATAATAAGATCACACAATACGCAGCGCGGTCGTTCAGAAAATACAGAGTTAACGCGTAGAAATACTATTCAACAAGATGCAATAATTCAGTATGTAAGTACATACAAGCCATTCAAAACTAAGTTACTTTCATGCGACAGTCGGCCCTCGTTCAAAGATAAATATTACGTCGACATAGTTTACAGCATTATTGGGACACAATAGATCCGTGTGGCTTAGAATAGCATATCTTTCCCGTGGGTGTCGTAAGAAGCGACTAAGGTATTTGAGAGTGTATTGCAATTTTTAACGACAGGCTGACACACATACTAGTTACTTAACGGGTCTTATCGCGATAGTTTATAGGTAAACTTATTTTATTTTCCCGTTAAGTAACTAGTATGTGTGAAAGTAATCGCGACTGCTTAAAAAGTGACAGGCTGACAACCTGTCACTATAGTGATACACTGACTTCTGAGTGACTTTCAAACTATTGTCAGACGTGGTGTGAATGATCGTTTATAATACCTGTTTGAGCGCTGCCTACTCCGCAAAGGATGTAGGCGTGATATATGTATGTAAGATTTACGAAACAACGACTTAAATAACTCGCTACTCACCTATTTTGAATGCTTCTTCCCTTATTTCGTGCAGTACTTTGACCCTGGTAACGTTCTGCAGCAACACTTTGACGTTGTCATCAATGAACGACTTCACCCAAACGCTCCATTTCTGGACACATTTCGTGATCTCTTCTCTGGGTAAGGCTTCCACTTCTTTATTTGTAGTTAACCTGCAATTTTTAAATAGGGTGTTCATTTAAATGCGTGCTATAGGCTTCAGGGAAGGTTTAGTATCGATAAAGGATGCCGTTAAAAATAAAATCTGGCAATACATAAGGGAGTAACAGAAAGGGTAGCCGAAAGGAGGTCAAGGTTTGGACCTCCCATAGTAAATCAATCAGCTGATCGGCAATTCGGTATGAGAGGACGTTTTTTTTGTTTCGACCCATGTTCCATGGGGAAAGTTGTTCCTTTGTTTGCCCTCCTTTCGGCTTGTTATATCCTTTCTGTTACTCCCGGTCGCTGAGCCAGAGAAGTTATTTAGTTCATTTACTCTCCTATCTTTTTCTAACCCAATTTGACAGAAAGTGACAGCCAAATTTTATACATGTTAAGAAAATGTGAATCCCGAATTGGCAGCATTGTAAATCAAGAGTTTCTTCTCTTGTGAATCAACGACAACCGAGGAACACTGAAATTGCAGTTTTCAAAATTATTTCTAGGTTATATGTAGATTATCCACTTATCCAGATTTCTTACCTATAGTTTGAAATGACGGGAGGCAGTAATTTCAAAGCAGCCGGGTCACTAAAATGCACTAGGTCCACTAAAGGTTGAGAATCCTTTCTGAACAAATCCTTTAGTTTTGCTAACACTGCTCCACCTTCATTGTCTGAAATAGTATAGAACACACAAAATACAGTAAGAAAAATATAATGAAAATATTCCAATAGTTAAAACAGTCCATGAAACTGAACAACTAAGAAATGTGTATGCCTTAGGATTTTTTAATGTGTCTCTGTTTTTTACCTACGACGGAACGGAGACCGTATATGCGTTTGGGGTGAGAAATTTGAGTTTGTGCAAACCTATGTTGCCAATTATCTCCAAAACCACTGGTCGGATTTTTATGCGTCCGTCGGTCTCGGTTACTTTCTATGATTACTTAGACGGCGGTCGTTACAAAACCATGTCAGAGGCCTGCTACATGCAGGAGGCGGTTGTAAAACTCTGACATCAGGGTTAATCGGGCCGTGGGACGACTTGGTTTCCCACACGAAGAGAGAGAGAGCGAGATTGCACCTAGTTTAGTTTTTTTTACTTATAAAAAAATTAACTTACCAACAAAACAAGCATAAACCAGCACCACAGTCTTCAAAACAATCTTGACTCCATTTACAATCTTCTCTTTAATCTTCGCCTTGACATCTCCTTCCAAGAGCTTGGTCAGGTCAAATTTCAGAGTAGAGTTCAAACTGCTGTTGCTTTGCAGGGCTATGAGAGAGTTGAGGAGCTCGACCATGGTTTGGGAGTCCAGGAGATACAGGCTTATAAGGCAGGAGCAGGCCACCTGTAAGAGAAAGACATGTTAAGGTGAAACGTCACGTCCTTACAGTACACAGGGTGTAATGGAAATATCCTTAAAAGCCGAAAGTGGCAAAACATACTGGTGTTAAGAAACCTTTGAGTATTCCACACCGGAAAACGCAAATTTTTGGAAACTATAAATAACATTTTTAGCCTAGCATTGTAATATAGTTCAAAAATCGTTCCCATCATTAACGAAATTGATACCCTCACGATGTCTTCAAAGCCCTCAAACAAATTGTTTAGACGAGCTTCGTCATTTTATGCGTGCTTGGTAGGTTTCAACACGTAAACGAAAACCTAAAAATTCAATAGACTTTTGCATGAGTAACAGAGTATTTTCTTTTTTAATTTTATTTTAAATTATGTAGCAAATTCGGGATGCCATGTCTGCGCAAGTTATAAGTATGTCCGGGGTCGCTCCAAGAAGCCTATGAACGTCCCAGGAGACTTCTGAGCTTCTGGAAGGAGCTGGGTTGGCTAACATAGTCAACCGTCCCACCCAACGCATAAAGGACCACCTTTGAGTCTACATGCGGAAAAGTGAGCCCACAATACAATACAAAAAGTTATAAGTGTACCTCAACACTAATATCTGGATCCTGCAGCTTCTCCCTGCAGCCGCTGATGATGGTCTGGTTGAAGTTGGAGATGGAGGACCACTGCTGCTGCACCAGCCGCTGCACCGGCTGCATTCCAGCTTTCACAGTTTTACCGCCTATCTGCAGTTGCAGACCTGGAAGTTATGAGTTACATACATACATAATATCACGCCTATATCCATTGTGGGGCAGGCAGAGCGTGAGCGGCTGTAAAAAGTAATGTCATTTACACCATGTCTGAAAAGTCTGAGAGTCATTCAGAAGATTCTGTATCACCATTGTGACAGTTTGTCAGCCTATCGCCTAAAATTGCAATACACAACAACTCTCAAATGAACAAGTCGCTTCTTACGACATCCACAGGAAAGATATGGGGTGATGCTATTCTAAGCCGGCATCACGTACGACCGGAGTCTAGCAGACAAATTAGGACACCTTGCCAAGAAGACTAACAGACAAATTAGGGCACCAGTTATGGTTTAAAACATCAAGTCATTCTGAACCTGACTGTAGCCCATTTACTACATACATACATATACCACACCTATATCCCTTAGGCAGAGCGTAAACAACGGTAAAAAGTGACCATTTACACCATGTCTGATAAAATCTTGTACTGTGTATCACTATAATAGTTCGAGAGCCCAGGGGGTAAGTGGCTATCTCATAAGGTACCACGATAGGCTAGGTTTGGATCGTTAACCAAGACTTAAACAAGTCGTATGACCCAGGTCTGCCAGAGCCAATCCTGCCGAAACATAAAAATAATCGATATTTTTCAGAGTCATTTTTTCGTAAAAAATATGTCATAAGGTACCACAATGAAAGTGCTGGCATCAGTTAACCATTGAAAAATTATGTAAAAAAAGCTTGGTCTGCCACTGCGCACCCTGCCGGAAGTGCTTGCCAGACCTCTCCAAAGATGCCCTTCCGACACCCCTAAACTATCTCATCGGGTACCACGACGCGACCACCACAACATAATAGCCAAGATCACTCTGACAATAGATCACAAGGTCTGCCAGGCCTAAACTTGCCGCATCCTAGTGTTTCAGACATTTGAAGTTGTAGGTCCAGTGTATGAAAATGACCTATATCATTTTCCCCGTGTTTGATTTTGATGGTGCCTTAATACGAAATGCTCTCCATAATAAGGAGCTTCGAGTCATATAGGACAGTTGGGTGGAGGGTTTCAGTATTGAACACAATCCTGTCAAAAAGTTTGAAATGGAGGTTTGGTCTATGGAAACTGGCCTATACCTTATTCCCCCCGGGTTTGATTTTGATGGCGCCTTAATATGAAATGCTCTCCATAACTAGGAGCTTTGAGTCATATAGGTCAGTGAGGAGGAGGGTCTCTGTATTGTACACAATCCTGTCAAAAAGTGTGAAATTGTAGGTAAAGTGTATGAAAACTGGCCTATATCTTTTCCCCCACTGGTTTGATTTTGATGGTGCCTTGGTATGAAATGCTCGTAATGATTAGGAGATTCGATTTGTATAGGTCAATTGGATAGAAGGTCTCTGTTCTGTGCACAATCCTCCTAAATATGAAAATATTCGATAACTTCTGCAGATTTTATCAGTTAAAATTGTCATATCATAAGGAACTCAAATAAAAGTGCTTGCATCACCTTACCTTTGACAAATTATGTTTAAAAAACTTGTTCTGCCACTGCCCACTCTGCTGGAAGTCCTTAGATGAGATAGGTTAGGGGTGTCGGAAGTGCATATTCGGAGGGGTCTGACAAGGACTTCCGGCAGAGTGCGCAATGGCAGACCAAGTTTTCTTAACTCAATTTATCAATGGTAAGCTGATGCCGGCACTTTATTCGGGTACCTTATGATATGACAATATTAACGGCAAAAATCTGCAGAACATATCCAATATTTTCATGTTTAGCAGGATTGAGATTTTTTCCGTTAACATTGTAATTTCATAAGGTACCCGAATGACAGTGCCAGCATCAGCTTACCATTGATAAATTCAGTTAAGAAAACTTGGTCTGCCATTGCGCACTCTGCCAGAAGTCCTTGGGAGACCCCTCCAAATATACCCTTCCGACACCCCTAACCTATCTCATCTAAGGACTTCCAGCAGAGTGGGCAGTGGCAGACCAAGTTTTTTAAACATAATTTGTCGAAGGTAAGGTGATGCAAGCACTTTTATTCGAGTTCCTTATGATATGACAATTTTAACTGATAAAATCTGCAGAAGTTATCGAATATTGTCATATTTAGGAGGATTGTGCACAGAACAGAGACCTTCTATCCAATTGACCTATACAAATCGAATCTCCTAATCATTACGAGCATTTCATACCAAGGCACCATCAAAATCAAACCAGTGGGGGAAAAGATATAGGCCAGTTTTCATACACTTTACCTACAATTTCACACTTTTTGACAGGATTGTGTACAATACAGAGACCCTCCTCCTCACTGACCTATATGACTCAAAGCTCCTAGTTATGGAGAGCATTTCATATTAAGGCGCCATCAAAATCAAACCCGGGGGGAATAAGATACAGGCCAGTTTTCATAGACCAAACCTCCATTTCAAACTTTTTGACAGGATTGCGTTCAATACTGAAACCTCCACCCAACTGTCCTATATGACTCGAAGCTCCTCATTATGGAGAGCATTTCGTATTAAGGCACCATCAAAATCAAACACGGGGGGAAAAAGATATAGGTCATTTTTCATACACTGGACCTACAACTTCAAATGTCTGAAACACTAGGATGCAGCAAGTTTAGGCCTGGCAGACCTTGTGATCTATTGTCAGAGTGATCTTGGCTATTATGTTGTGGTGGTCGCGTCGTGGTACCCGATGAGATAGTTTAGGGGTGTCGGAAGGGCATCTTTGGAGAGGTCTGGCAAGCACTTCCGGCAGGGTGCGCAGTGGCAGACCAAGCTTTTTTTACATAATTTTCAATGGTTAACTGATGCCAGCACTTTCATTGTGGTACCTTATGACATATTTTTTACGAAAAAATGACTCTGAAAATATCGATTATTTTTATGTTTCGGCAGGATTGGCTCTGGCAGACCTGGGTCACACGACTTGTTTAAGTCTTGGTTAACGATCCAAACCTAGCCTATCGTGGTACCTTATGAGATAGCCACTTACCCCCTGGGCTCTCGAACTATAACAACAGGTTATCAACCTGTCACCTCAAATTTCATAAAAATCAACTCACAAATCCCATAGTAGCTTCTTACAACTCCTACGGCATTTACTACTTACCGGTATTAACATGTCTAGCCATAATAAACAATTGTGTGGCCTTAACAAAGTCCTCTGCTTCAATACAAGTCCAGATCTTCTCTGGGATTTCCATCAGCAACTTCACTTGGACAGATAAACCTTGGACTGGGTTGGCATTGTACTGATAGCTGTAAAAAAATAAATTGTCGAGTGAAACAAATAAGTCTCCATCATACTTACAGTTATCTAAATACAAAAACAAAATGTGTAGAGCCTCCATGTGCAGGTGGTACCAAATATTCCGCTTAACTGAACAACTTTCCCTAAGAACCAAAGTACAAAGCCTAAAAACATAAACCTCCTTCTGCTGTAGTCACATAAATATAATTGTACCTCCCATAGAATATTGCTCTGACAGCAGATTTTTTTGTATTGGTAGGATGTTCGACTAGCATACTTTTTGTTTGATACTTTGCACATTTATGTTTTTACTTTTGACGCATTTTCAAATCTTGTTTGAAATTCTACTTCTATGTCACTCTCTGCAATGTCTGCCACTACTGCGCATATGTAAATAAATATATCTCTAATTTTCTAGGCGGTTTCTTATTCGTGTTTTCTAGTAAAACCAACTAGAAACCACAGGCTATGGGCCCGCGCCCTGCCTAGAATAAGTCAGTGCAAAGCAGATATAAAATTTCTCAAGCTATGAATCCGACTACGACGTCATCGTCAGCAGCTACATCCTCGAGCAACCAAACTGCCGTGGAGAAGCTGAACGGCTCTCTAAATTACTCGTCATGGAGCTTCACCATGAAGAACCTCTTGATCGTGAGTGATTTGTGGAACGTAGTGGACCAGCCTGAAGAAAAATTGACGGAGCTCGGAGAACAAGCCTTCAAGCGCTTGGACGCCAAGGCAAAAGCAAGAATATGCTTAAACCTGGAAAAGCATGTTTTCCCAATCGTCGTGAACGCGGAGACATCCTCAGAAACCTGGGAGAATCTCAAGAAGAACTACGCTGACAGCGGCCTGCTTCGAAAGCTACACCTCCTTCGAAGTCTTTTCAACTCAAAGCTTGAACAACATCAGAACATGCAAGAATACGTAAGCAAAATAAGAGGTACTCATCAGCAATTACAAGAAATCGGTGAAAAAAGCATTCAAGACAGCTTCATTGGCACCATCATGCTGACAGGACTTCCAGAGTCATACAATCCACTGGTAATGGCATTTGAAAACTCAGGTGTAGAAGTTACATCGGACTCTGTATCTGCCATACTCCTCAAAGAAGACCAGCGAAGAATCACGTCAACATCCAGTGCTGAGAACGCTGCTGCCTTTCACACAAAACCACCTCATTGCTCATTCTGCAAGAAGTTTGGACATGTGCGAAATGAATGCAGGGCGAAGAAAATGAAGAACAAGAAGAAAAGTGTACCATCTACCTCTAATTACACATCAGACCTTACACTTTTATCATGTTTTTCTACAAATTTACCCCAAAATTCATCCACTGATCCTTGGCTTTTAGATTCTGGCTGTTCAACACATATGTGCCACAGTAAACAACCATTTAGTGAAATCACACCCCATACACACTACATTACTGTTGCCAATAATGAAAAGATTGCGAGCGAAGGCAAAGGTACAATTTTACTGAATGTTTCTGAAAACTTTAATTCAATTCCTAACGTACTATATGTACCCGACCTGGCAGCAAACTTGCTATCAGTCTACAAGTTAGCGATGCAAGGATTTGTTATAGTATTTTCTAAAGTAGGTGCCTATATTCTACTTAGAGATGGGTGCAAGATTTCAGGTACTGTAGTCGCTACTGCCTCTAATTACAAAGGCATGTATAAACTCAACCAACCTGAAATGCAATCTCACTTGGCGGCAAACTACGCCAAAGAGGATGCACTACTATGGCATAGACGCCTGGGTCACCCACATGCCAAAGTGCTAAATATTTTAAAAAGCAAAAACGCGGGAATAAAGTTTGTTGACAATGTCATGTCAATTGACACATGCGTTCCCTGCTTACAAGGGAAACTAGCAAAGAGACCATTCGAAAAATCAAAAAGTAGGTCCCATAACAAACTAGAGTTAGTTCACTCTGATCTTTGCGGACCAATGAGTACGCAGTCATGGGGCGGAGCACTCTACTTGCTCACATTTACTGATGATTTTTCACGTAAAACTTTTGGATATCTTTTGAAAGCCAAAAGTGAGGTTTTCTCTAAGTTTTTGGAGTTCAAACACTTAGTTGAAAATCAAACCGGTCTCAAAATTAAAAAGTTTCGGACGGATAATGGTACCGAATTTGTGAATAAAAACATGACAGCTTTCCTAAGGGAAAATGGTATAGTCCACCAAACTACTGTAGCTTATACGCCGCAACAGAACGGAGTTGCAGAGCGTGTGAACCGTACCATTATTGAGAAGGCACGCGCAATGCTCCACGACGCCAACTTACCGAAAGCGTACTGGGGCGAAGCCGTGAACACAGCAATTTATTTAAAAAATTGTACGCCTACTCAGTCCCTAAATTTCAAAATACCTGATGAGGTATGGTTTGAAAGAAAGCTCAACCTTTCACACCTCAGAGTTTTTGGCAGCGAAGCTCACGTGCTAATTCCTAAGGAAAAACGCACTAAACTCGACGCTAAAACTCAGAAATGCATTTTCGTTGGATATCCGTCAGAGACCAAAGGCTATCGCCTTATCGACCCCTCCAAACCACGAGCGGTCATCATCGCAAGAGACGTAGTTTTCATAGAAAACAAGGTGACTGCAACAGATGAGCAAGCTACCACTTCTCAGCAGCAACCGACTCTTGCTATTAACCCTCTTGACCCAGATTGTACAATAGGTATCAATAATACTCAACCTGAGGTACAATCAACATCCAATCCACCCCAAGAAGTCCAAAATAATGTTCTCGTCCATACTTTTTCAGATACAACTAGCCTACCTGAAGTTTCAGATGATGTACCAGCAGCCCCGCAGCCGCAAAATGATCTACCATCTGAACCTTGCGAATCTGAGTCAGTTGATCCAGTCGATACTTTTATTGACGCTGAACCAGCATCGCCGGTAGAAACAGCTAGCATACCTGAAGCAGCCACTTCCGAACCGAGATATCCTCAAAGGGAAAGACATCCCCCTATACGGTATGATCCCTGCTGCCTATTTATGGTTTCCAACAGTAGTGAACCGGATACCTATAAACAAGCAGTGGAAGATGTCTTCAAGGAAGAATGGTTAAAGGCTATGAGAGCAGAATACAACTCTCTAACCAAACACGGGACTTGGACTATAGTGGATAGACCCCCCGAACGGAAGACCATCAAGAGCAAATGGGTCTTCAAAATTAAAAGAAATACGAGTGGAGAGATAGTCAAGTTTAAAGCTAGACTAGTAGCCAAAGGCTTCACCCAAGTCTACGGTGTAGACTACAATGAAACATTCTCTCCTGTGACACGCCTGTCTACAGTTAGAATGTTAATGGCCTTTGCTGCTCACCATGGTCTACAGCTCGAACACTTAGACGTGGAAACCGCTTTCTTAAACGGAGACCTAGAGGAAGAGATTTATATGGAGCAACCCGAAGGCTTTGCCTCAGATCCTAAACAGAAGGTTTGCCTCCTAAAAAAATCACTCTACGGTTTAAAGCAAGCCCCACGTCAGTGGAACAAGAAAGTGTGCGAAGCCTTGCACAAGCTCTCTCTCACTCAATGTTCTAAAGAACACTGTTTGTATTATAAAAAGGAAAACGACAAATTTCTAATTGTCTCGGTCTTTGTTGACGATTTTTTCCTCTTGTCCAACAGTGACAATATGAAAAAACAGTTTAAACAAGATCTGGGCCGAACCTTTAAAATTAAAGACCTCGGCCAATTAAAAGATTGTTTGGGCATGCGCGTTACACAGTCCAAAAACAGCGTCAGTTTGGACCAAACAAACTACATCGATAAAATTATCGAAAAGTTTGGAATGAAGGATGCTATTCCTGTATCCACTCCAATGGAACCTGGTCAAAAATTGACTGTTCCAGAGCCAAGTGAAGAACGTTTTGATTTGCCTTATCAGCAGCTTATCGGGTCATTGATGTACATTTCCATTGGCACAAGACCTGATATATCTCACACTGTGTCTTACCTTAGCCAATTCAATACACATCACGGGGAGGCACATTGGAAAGCCGCTAAGCGTGTGCTACGCTATCTTAAGGCTACCAAAAACCTGAAATTAACGTTCCGTAAGTTAAGCGAGCAGACTCCTATACTGACCGGCTATGCAGATGCAGATTACGGTAGTAATCTTATAGACCGAAGGTCGTATACTGGGTACACCTTTTTAATGAGTGGCGCTCCCATCTCATGGGAATCTCGCAAACAGCGAACAATTGCATTATCCACGACAGAAGCGGAATATATGGCGCTATCCGAAGCTAGTAAAGAAGCCATATATCTAAAATCACTCATTAAGGAATTATTTGCAATAGACCGACCAGTAGAAATATTCTCAGACAATCAAAGCTCACTTAAACTCACTTCAAATAACACGTTTCATGCCCGCACCAAACATATTGATATTCGCCACCATTTCATCCGTGATGCGATACTAAATGGTGAAATAACTGTTAGCTACATCCCCTCAAACGCACAACTAGCTGACATCCTTACAAAACCACTGCCCAAGATTAGGCACGCAAGACTTAACTCGCTGTTAGGTTTGCTATAGTGTTTTCTTTGTGGTTTATTTATTTTGATAGGTTCCATTTTCAAACTTTTATCTAACTACTTGTTAGTACTAAAGAAACTTATCAAAGCAGTGATGTCAACTTGTACCTGTATTTTTATATAACGAGTCTTTTTCATACAGGGTGTTAATTTTTATTTTTGTGTGTTGTTTTAAATTTTAAATTGTAATTAATGTACAAATTACGGGGAGGTGTTCGACTAGCATACTTTTTGTTTGATACTTTGCACATTTATGTTTTTACTTTTGACGCATTTTCAAATCTTGTTTGAAATTCTACTTCTATGTCACTCTCTGCAATGTCTGCCACTACTGCGCATATGTAAATAAATATATCTCTAATTTTCTAGGCGGTTTCTTATTCGTGTTTTCTAGTAAAACCCACTAGAAACCACATAGGAGGACTAATTTTTTTAGGCTTTGATCTTTGGCCCTTATAGAGCATGTCATATGGCCTAAAATATGCAGCATATTATGTATATTTAGTTACTCATGATTTAGCACACACTCAACAAGATTTCATGGCTTAATCTGAACTGTTTCCTTGCCTTGAGGTAGAGCAAAACAAAACAACATACCTTTGTGTTTGACTAGGCCTCTCTTCAATCTTAAACCCAACCAAATGAGTATCATGCAGGTTTCTGCAAGCTGCCATCATCTCTCCGATGTGGTTAAGAGTGCTGGCAGTGGAGACCTTCATCTCTTCGATTGTGTCGGCTGCGTGAATCAGGTCTCTGTACCGCTCCCTGTACAACAAAAAAAAGTTTGTTTTGAGCTGAATCTAATACTGTGATGTATCAAAATCAAAACTTCGATTTCTAGAGGTATTCTCTGACCCTAGCAACTTCTAAAGGTTGGGGTGCACTTAGGGGGGCTGGCCACAGCACTTAACAAAAATACAAAAATATCTCTTTAAAACCGTTCTAAAGACATCAAAACTGTTTGGATTTCAAAGAAATAGAAAAGGTAACTCAGCCAAAAGTACATCTTTTGTTATTTTGTTACCAGTGAGTATTTGGCAGCAGGGTTACTTACCCAACCATAGCACGCAATTCTTCTCTCTTCCTCTCGATTTCATACTGTAATTTCTTCTGAACCTGGTCAATATCACTGATAGAATGGGTTTGAAATAGCTGGTCAGGAACTATGTCCAGTAAGTTTGGTTGCGACATTTCGATACGGTTTACGTTTTTCCCACTTGTTCATTTACGGCGCAAGATACATTTGTCATGCTTTCAGCATAAATTTAGCTGAAAAATGCTCTGAAAATAAGAATACAATGTAGTTTGCCAACTCGCCACAATTTTTTTTTTTTTTTTATTTTTGTTTCGTCCATTCTGGACAGGCGAAGGTCTTTAGACCATACTGCCTCGTCTTTAGTAAGTACTCTTCTGGGTATTTTTTATATAATGTACGTCTTCAGTGTTTGTCCAATCAGTGTGTTTTATAAAATTATACGTCTTCAGTGTTTTGTCCATTCAGTACGTTTTATATGTAATTCGTCTTCAGTGTTTTGTCCATTCAGTGAATTTTATAAGTAGTACGTCTTCAGTATATTGTCAATTCAGTGTATTTTATAAGTTGTAAATCTTCAGTATATAGTCCATTCAGTGTATTTTTTCAAAAACTTCGTCTTTCATTCAACTTTCCATTGTTTTTATTAAAATCATTTTTTTTTGTTTTTTGTTTTGCTTTAATTTTTTTGGTTTTTATATTATACAGTAATTTACATTTCATATACAACTACTAAAACTAAATTTCCTTAACAGTAGATATTACAAAATTGTACAGTGGGACGTATGTACAATTATTTTGAAGTAATGTTTGTACAGAGTTCGGGACCAGATGTGGTTCTCCGTAAATACGGATTAACTCGTCCATCAGCAAAAGTCGCTGAATACCGAAAGACGAGCACGAAAAGAATAAATGATCAATGGTTTGATTCTCTTGTGACTGACAGCGATCGCATTGTGGATTATTTACAATTTTCATACGGAACAGGTGATGATTAAGACGACAATGTCCTAACCTCAAGCGGCATATAGTAGAGTAAAACTTCTTGCACCGGTATGTATTACCAGTACGGAACCAAGAAACAGATTTTAAATTATTGTTTACAGCAGCATACCAAGAACCTTTGTTATCTACTTGTACTATGTGATCCCAATGTTCTTTCCACATATGATACATTCTTTGTTTCAGTACAGCAACAGCATCAGTATATGGTAATAATAAATTCAAATGATTTCCATCAGTTTGTGAATTCGAAATTGAACGAGCCAAATAGTCGACTTTTTCGTTACCAGATACACCTATATGAGACGGAGTCCACATGAAGTCAACTGTTATTTGATGATTGTTGTGAAGATCAAACCAAAGATTTTTTACAGAATGTATAAGATAATTTGTGTTTGCATTTATTTTATGATTTTGTAAGGCCTTTAAGACGCTCATGCTGTCACTGATTATTACCCACTTATGAAAACCACAATTGCGACTCTGTATGTGCTGCAGAGCACCTAATATAGCAGCTGCTTCCGCGGTAAATATACTGGATAGATTATTTATTTTATATCCCATACCTATTTTACTAGCAGGGTCGTACATTGCAAAAGACACATTTGATGCATTCTTTGCACCATCGGTGTATAAAAATCTGTATCCATGCCAAAGTGATAATCTTTCATAAACTTCTTCCTTACTAGAAAGACTATTCTCAATAACTATGCACATTGGACTGAATTTACTTTTAAAAGGCCCATCGTAACAAGGTAGAAAATTATGGTTTTGAAAGATAGGAATGTTTCTCAGACATGCCATAAAATCAGAAAAGCCCTGTAAAATATAGCATGGTTTTCGAACAGAAGAAATACTTGGATGAGTAAGCTCAGCTATAAGATTGTTATTTTTTTCAGAGTAGAGTTTTAAAATAAATCTTTCTTTCAGATATGCGAGACGGATAGCCAGGGGAGGCAGGTTACATTCCACTTGCAAAGAAACAATTGGAGTGGTCCTGAAAGCTCCGGTGATTATCCGCATGCATTTATTTTGTATTTTATCAAAAATATCAATGTGTTTAGAGTCACCCGCATAACACAGGAACCCATATTCAAAATGTGATCTTACTATTGATTTATATAACATGAGCAGAATTTTTGGGTCCGCACCCCAACTAGTACCACAAAGTGATTTTAAGATATTGCAAGCTTTATGAGCTTTAATCACCAAATTATCTGTATATGTTTTCCAGGATAAGTTACGACAGAATACGACACCCAAAAATTTTATATCAAAAGAAACTGGTAAAGCAATACTGTTATAAAAAACTGTGGACAAATTAGCATTATTACATTTGCCAAAAATGACAACCTTGGACTTTTGGGCATTAACTTCAAGATTTAAATATGACAGATATTTATGAAGATTTGATAAAGCCAAATTTAAATTATCTGAGATATGATTGTAATTGTTTCCTGACATATAGACTACAAGATCATCAGCAAACTGCAAATTTTTAATGTCTGGACCCAAAATTAAGTTCAACCGACGTATATACAAAATAAATAATAGAGGAGATAGGATTCCTCCCTGACATACCCCGACTGAGGACAGCCGAGGACCAAACAATGTGCCATTATACCTGACATACACCTTCCTATTAAGCAAAAACAAACGGATCCACTGTACAATTTTTGATGGTATACAAATATCTAATAATTCTGTACATAAAATATCTATATTTACATTATTAAAAGCACCGGCAATATCAAAAAACACACTAATGAGTTTGTTGTTACCGCCAATGCTTTTTAAAATATCTAAATGCAACAAACTAATACTTTCGCGGGCCGAACGACCTCTACGAAAACCAAACTGATTTACTGGCAACAGTCTATTATGTTCTACGTAATATTCAAGACGTTGCTTAAGAAGCTGTTCAAATAATTTTCCTACGCAAGAGGTCAAAGTAATAGGACGATATGAGTTGGGATCAAATTTAGGTTTATCGGGTTTTTGAATGGGTATTATACAATCAATTTTCCATTCATGAGGAATGACATTATTAGACCACAACGTGTTAAAAATGTCCAACAACACTAACAAACTACATTGCGAAAGTTTTTTAAACATCATATATGGAATACCATCTAGCCCACATGAAGTGTCTCTACGTGAAAAGATAGCAGATCTTAGTTCCTGTACAGTGAATGGATCAGTGAGAAAACTATTTTGATAATTGTCATTTAAATTAGTGTTACTAAAAGAAACAAGTTTATTTTCCACAAAATCTGGGGTATATTTTTGAAGAAAACTGAAAATCCAATCGTTATTATCATCTTGACTTTGGGGAATATATGTTTTGTTATATTTGCGCATGAAGCGCCATATTATTGATAAAGGAGTACAGCGATTAAATGAAGAACACAACGTAACCCAAGATTTTTTTCTTTCTGTCTTAAGAATAACTTTTTTCAATGCTTGCAATCTTTTAAATTCCAGGTAATTTTCCAAAGTTGGATTGTATTTAAAGCGTATGTATGCTTCTTTAGAATCACGAACAGCAATAGTACATTTATTATTCCACCAAGGGGAGAGTAGACCTGCGTTTACGTCCACCCACTCCCGATCTTACTCGTTCGGGATTGCGAGGACTGCCAGCATGTCCACCAGAATTCGGAGATGATTGAGATATAGAACAGAACAATATTTTAATAAACAAACTATAGGCCTCTATAGGTGAAAACGAATCCAACTGAAAATCAGACAGCAAATGCTCCACCTTTTCAGCATACAATTGCCAATCCACATTCCTAAAATTGGGTTGAATGGGCAAATGCATACCACTGTTAATATTGTTATTATTGCTTGAAACATTATTGAAAGCTATTTTAGTTAATACAGGAAGATGATAACTCCCAAGGGGATCGTCATGAACAGACCAACTGCAACAAAGAGCCAAAGAAGGGGAAACAATAGTTAAATCTAATGCATTCGGACGCCAAGTTAAAGTACCCGTTGTAGTGGGTTGACCATCATTCAAAATTACTAAGTTATTATCATCAACAACTTCCAAGACAGATCTACCTCGTGGGGAGACAGAACCACAGCCCCATACAGTATGGTGCGCGTTAAAATCTCCAGCAAGAACAAATGGCCCAGGAATGGACCTGACTAAACTATCAAATTTCACCTTATCAAATGCAGGATCGCAATTTGTTGGACTATAGAAGCTAACAAAACTAATTTTTTTACCATTTATTGTTATCTGTATACAGATATTCTGTAAAGAGTTATCAAAATAAATATCAATTTTATTATAATTTATACTATTGTGAATAAAAATACATACACCGTTACGATCATTACCGCAATCATTGCGCTCTATGTGGTACCCTCGAATATTCATTCTGTGATGAGACTTTAACCACGTTTCACATATGATTGCGATATGAACATTATTATCATACAAAAACTGGGTAAATTGATGCTTGTTGTGTACTAAACTTTGTGCATTCCATTGCACGACAGTGAGAGTATCCATTAGTTGGTTGAATGGACTCTCTCACTGATCGTGTCCTGAAACGCCGCGCGTATGGTTTCAGTGTTAATTGGGGCTTCGTTTTTTTTGTTTGCGATCAATTTCACAATAACTTGTGTTACCCTGTTAATAAATGATTGACTTTTGATCATATTTTGTAAGTATTGGTTTGAATTTCTTGCCGCTAAATGCGGAAACGATTTTTCGTCAAAAAGATCTGAATAAGTTGCTGAGTGGGATTTAATTTTATTTTCCTCAATTTTAGCCTTTTTGATGGGACACACTGCTGAAATAGCCACGTGGTCGCCCTTACAGTTTGCACAAGTTGGTTTGTTTTTGTCAGAATTACAGATTTTGAAATTGTGGGGCCCTGAGCAGATCGAACAAGCATCACCATTTTTGCAATAACTTGCGATATGCCCGAACTTCAAACATCTCAGACATTGTTTAACGGGAGGAACATATTGACTGACCTCGTGTCTCCAATAATGCAGGTAGACGAATTCAGGAAGCTGCGTCGAGGAGAAAGTTACAGCAACCGTTTGTGTTGGTTGAAAAGAAACTTCCCCACCATCACCTCGCACCCGCCGCATGAAGCGTCGAACCTGTACAATATTCTTTGTACTGCCACCCAAGTTGACAAAGATTTCTTTGTTGCTCATTTCAGCAGGTACCGATCTTATCACACCGGTTACTTCCGTGTCTGCGGCTGGAATTGAAGCTGAAACTGAGAGTTCATCAAGTATTTTTTTGTTTTGTATGAATGCATTAGCATTCTTTGCTGAATTAAACATAATGCTGATTTTAAACCTATTGACCGATCTAAAATGCAATACCCCACTGATGCCGTTACTATATATTTTTTCCGAAAGCAACATACGTTCCCTGTCGGAAAACGGCTTATCTTTTTCATTGTGTGTAACAAACACAATGTATTCAGACTTGTTACAATCCTCTGGGTATTTCCTGTTATAGCTGTCCACTTTAAATACTTTGTATTGGTCCTGGTTAACATTTCGCTCTGATTTTTTATCTTCAAAAGTCCTCTTTTTATTGTTATCAACAACCTTTTTGTCAACAACCATGTCTTCAGGGCTAGAATCATCTGACGACGATGTTGTCAGTTCTTTGGCCACGGGGGACCTGGATCTCGACCGAGTGTGGACCTCGTCGTCCTTTTTCTTTTTTGGTCTTCTCCCCATTTCGGGGAAGAAAAACTATTACGAACTATTTATAAGAACTTAATGTACACTATTTACAATATTATTTACACAATGACACTTAAAATCTATCGTATTTATATTTTACAAAATATTTTTGCTGAAAATTACGTCTACGCTTTCCAGTATTTTCCCGCCGAAAAAATCACTCGCCACAAAATACACAAAAACATAACCTGTCAAAATAGTGTTGCCAGATACATTCTCGTGTCCTTGTCAAATTATCCCAAATCAATCAAAAGAGTATCCAACATTTTAGTATGGAGCCTGGCATACATACCTATGACTTTGAAACAAAAAAAGCTCTTTTACATGACCAGAGTTAAAACATATAGCAATCGATTAAGCATAAAAATACAAACCAAAAATGTTCTTTGATAATTTTATGTATGTGTTAACTCTGGCCATGAAAAAGTTTTTTCGCTATGCCAGTGTTTTTCAAACTGTGGGTCGCGACCCCCAGGGGGGTCGCGGAGCCTTCCTAGGGGGGTCGCCGGCAAAAACTAAGAGTCAAGACAGAACCACAGGTGGGTGGTCGGATAAAATTCAGTAAACACAATTTTAGTGACAAAGAATGGGCATGTTTATTTTTCAAAACGTTCAACGTACAACGTACTGCTATTTTATGCAGTATGCAGTTTTGTATACGTTTTATATCTGTTTGTAGCGTGAAAAGTCGAGCTCGCTTCGCTCGCAATACGTGCACCTTTCTGCCTGTTTTGCACTCACGACTAGTGTTAATGCTCCTGACCAGATTGTAACGTGAAAAGTCGGCTCGCTTCGCTCGCGATACGTGTATCCTTTAGCCTGTTTTCCACTAACTTCCAAGCTTTTACGCTCGTTTTTAGCGTAAAAATTCTCGCTCGCTTCGCTCGCGATATTTACGGCTCACTGTGGCTTATTTTGCCTGAATATTTCAGCCTACCCAGAAAAATATCTTAAGAATGCGCACGACGCTTGTAGTTTTTCTGTATCGGTCATGCTGACCCAACAGGGGGGTCGCCATTGATTTTTTGCCTGGAAGGGGGTCGCGTATTCAAAAAGTTTGAAAAACACTGCGCTATGCCAATCATGTCGGTAGCTCTTTAGCTTTTCAGGCAGAGATATGAAACTAAAAAATCAATGCACATAACACGAAATAATAAAGGCGCTTGATGATAAAACGTCAAAAAGTCGCATGTGTGAACGCGGTCTTTAATTAATGTTTTAATTTATTTAATTCTTTTTTAATCATGCGCAAGACTTCTTTATGCATATAGAACTTGTGCTTTAACGAACGTACTACTTTTCCTAACACCCTGTATTTTCTACCATCCATTGCCCATTGCTGAAAACAAAATAACACTTTAGGAAGATTTTTGCACATCTGGCATCCCTATGTCAAAGTGACATTTTGTTTTTTTTGTTCATATCGATGGACTAAGGAATAAATGAGTGAACTGCCATAAATAGTGAGAGTTACATGTTCCGCAATAAAGCGAGAGGGACTTCCGCATTTTTTCGTTTGCATTCCCGCATCCTCGTTTTATACTCTTTTCTATAGGAATATTAGGAATAAGTGTTGATAAGTAAAAAGAGATTTGGCTGAATAAAAACTGCTCATCCTCAACCATCAAGCTCCTCAACGCATAATGTACGTTTCGCAAAATGTCCACTCATCACAAAATGTCCCTGATTCAGCGCATTAGGTCCAATTCTCAAAATATTCATGTCACAAAATGTCCATCTCGTAAAAGGTGCATCTAAATCGCTCTAAACGTGCAATGTTATTAGTAAAATACCATCTACCATTATTAGATCTGTTTTTAACTCGTGATCAAGTTCTGATTCAAAGTATTGTAAGTTACCGACCAGAGCGTTCTGTGTTGGCGCTCTGCGGTAGATACCTGCTACAAACCTACTTTAATTTTGGGGTATCGTATAGGACAGACAATAAATAAAATACAAGAATATTTATCGAAATAATAAATATAATTAAAAGTAAATCCATTAACTTTTACGGAAAATAACAATTGGTCATCTACACAATTAAATCTTGTGTCGTTTTACATAAAAAATGCTAAGATTGCATTCATTCAACGTCACTGGACATTTCACTATCACAAAATTTACAGATCATTTATAATAAGTACTTACACAAAACTAATGTGCTCGCAAAATATTAAAAATTGTTCACAAAATAATGAATGAGGAACCATTTATTTGTTGTACTAATTTTTATAAACATAAAGTAAGAATTTATCAAGATTGAACACATGATAAAAGGTGTAGAAACATGTAGATTATGTATGCTAGACCAGCGAGCAAATATTAAAAGTGCAATCTTTTTACCTTCTTGAATGTGTGTAACGAATTAATGACGGAATCTAACAATCATGTACAGATCTAAACAGTCAGACAATGGCCCTAATTCCGAAAACAAATTCTCTTAACTAATCTTAAAATAGAGCTGTCGCTTTCCGTCAAATAGGTTTGAAAAATATGTCTTATATAATTTGACGCAATATGCGTTGTTGTCAAAATAAGGCGACAATGAAAACAATGGTGACTAAAATGCCAAAGAACCCATTACATTTTTAAACATGACAGGACTTAGATATCTCCCAGTGTGCGTTCACTTAATACTGTGTCTTTTTGTATGGCAATTTTATTGCACGAGTATATGTCGACGCGGTTCGCTAGATGGCGCTATATTTTTTAATTCACATACCGGCTATCCATAACCACTGTTTGTAGTATTTGCAACATTATTAGAATTGCCAGAGTTGTTCCGTTTCTTGCAAAATACTTATGAAAACATAGTATTGAATTCATATCAAATCAACAGTTATTCCAATTAAATATAAATAAATTAAATAAACTGAAACTATTCTGAAATAATGAAAGCTTCTGAATTTGTATGTATTTTTATTATTTGATTCATTTATTGTTTTATGACCACACTGCTGCGTGCGTAATGAAACGTTATGATATGACAGATATGACAGTTTCTTTCAATTTCACAAGTTGTTTGCGAATTGTTGTGATTACTGAAATCAAATATTAATAAATAAAATTGTTCGTTTTCGTGAGTTTTTATTAATAGTAACGCTTACGTTTACCAGATCTTGACCTCGACGACTAGAATATAGACCCCAGAATTCGTATTTGGTCTCAGATTGTCGCCGCCTTCTTGTATTGACCCCAGATAGATTTTTGGATACCGACACCGCTGCCTTCACAAACTACCTACTTATTTCGTCTGCTTGGACTTGACTAAGTATTTTCCAGAGGAAAAAGTCTAATAAAAAATGTTGTGTACCCGAATGTAAAGTGATTTGTAAGTATATTCGTGTTTTATTCTAGTTGTCTACACTTCTACACTAATATTATAAAGAGGAAAGATTTGTGTGGTTTTTTGTTTTCTTTTTGTATGTTATTGATAAAAGCACCCCCTCTTTTCCCGTGGGGGTCGTAAGAGGCGACCGAGGGATAAACCCGACCCAAACAGCCAGGTTCAACCGTATGGTGGCGGTTAATCCACCACAAAAGAATTCCCAAGGAGGGTTGACGTCTCGTAGGCGACCGGTCGTAAAATTCAGCCAAATCCTTTTGCAACACGATATTGTGTTCAACGAAACGTGTTGCGCCGACCCCAAGTAATTGGGACAAGGGCAGGAAGATGATGATGATAATTTTGAATTGCTTCATTCATTATTTCTAGGTGGTGAAGTCCCATTGCACTCATTTCCAAATCCCGAAAAGGAACCAGACCAGTTTAAATCTTGGCTTTACAATGCTGGAGGAGATGTCATGAATCAGATGATGCTTTAGTTAGGATAACCAATTCATTTATAAACGTCGAAGAGTATGCCACAACCACTTTGAAGAAAAAATAAAAAAATAAAATAAATATATGTGTTTTTTTTCCAAACTTTAATTAGGCTAGAGTAGGTAGGTGTGTGTAACCAGCAATGGATAACCAGCAATGTATGCTGAACCGTGCACGGTATTCAGCCACGTCTAATAATACCCCCTTAAAATGTTGCCAAAACTCTTGGTCGGAGGGCGCTGCACAAAATTGCGGCTGATCTCTCTATACCCCTACAATATATAAGTTACTCTGTGGATATCTCCTACGCTTTGACGGAACTGACAGCGCTAATTTATGGTAATTTAAGAGAACTTTTTTCCTGAATTGCAGCTAATATATCCATCTTATAATAAACTCCTAGAGTCTCTCACTCCAAGTCAAAAATAGATCATTTAAGCTCTTTTCAATGAGCCTTGTAATCTTCATATCGATTTTTATTTTATAAATTCTCTCATACAGTACAAAATTATATTTTTCTTTGATTAAAATGACCATCAGTCACTAGTGTAAAACTTGCAAGTGAACTGTGGCACTTAATGTTGCCACCATCGTTTTTCTGATATTTTTTTATACATAAACATAACATAACATTCATAATTTGAAAAGCAACATGAGAATCTGTTTTCAAATGTATTTAGTTTAAAATAAAACTTATTTCATAAATAAAATATATCGTAAGAGATGGACTGCTGAGATGCGGAACTCAGTAAAAGTAATAAAAAATTATTCACATATTTCTTATAAAAATATACAATAATACTAAAAAATATCCGTGTTTAACGTTGCAACATTGATCTATTTACCTAGTACATTAAAATTATAGTGTAATACTTCATCACGAAAGTATTTATGATAAAATTTCATGGTTGTCTTGTTTTTCTTCAGTTACTTAGTTATGAAATATTCCAAGCCAGCACTGAGCAAAGATGTCGCGCGCGCCGCTAATAGAGGCGAAAAGAGGATAATACCGTCTATCGATGCGATGAGTAACAGTAGCTCACTGTAGCGTACATTTCAGACATTCTAAACATTAACCACTTTTCAACTCATTGCACGCTTTTGCTATCGGATATCGTATTGTATTTTTTATGATGTCAGTTGCGGCTACACTGACATTCAGCCACCACTTATGTGACACTGAAGGCCACTGAATGTGGCACGCTTCTATCGTATATTTTTTGCCTTGTAGCGGCACGCGCGACAAACTTGCTCTGTGCAAGCGATTACTACCCGGTTCACAAAAGAAGAGCAACCCGAAATGGCAACATTATTGTTGACATCTTGCTCAAATGTCATCTTGTTCTTTTGTGAAACGGGTTAACTTCTCCTATAAAGATCGTACCATATGGGACAACCAAAGGGAAAACCAAAATCACCCTCGAGTTTACATATGGGACGTGACGTCACAGGATAGGCTTTATAAATCAAGATGGTGTCACAGCTAAAAAGTAACGGAACGCCACTTATTGTTAGAATGGTATGTAACTGTAACAACAAGATTGTTTGACGCAACTTATAGTTAGAATGATGTGTAACAATCAGCCTATATTCAGTACATGACCTCGTAGACCGTGGCTTTCTTGTCCCCCGAGCCGGTGACGATGAACTTGTCGTCAGAGGCTACGTCGCAGCTCAGCACCGATGATGATTCTTTAGACTGGAAATGAGAAATAGGCGTTTTAGAAAGCGTCAATAACAACAACACTTGTAAATTGAAAATAAGAAAATTGAATAATCTATCAGTGACCGCCGGGGCTTGAACCCGGGACCCGGGGTTTATGAGAATAATATAACACTGTGAATGCATTAAAATTCCTAATACCACAAAAACACTTGTTAAAGTAAACGTATCTTTTTATGTAGTTTGTCGAAACATGTGTCTCTGGTTTTTGCGAGTACTTGTTAACTGTGAATGTGTGTTTTTAACCGACGAAAAACAAAAGAGGGGGTCACTTACAAAGTTGATAATTATCACTTTGTGAATTTATTCCCTGGTCAGGAGATTGCAGGGTGAACCACCATTATTGTTAAGCCGTCGTCGGTCCCGGTTGCTGTCTATGATAATGATCACTTAGACGGCCGGCGGTCGTTACACAACCATGTCAGCGGTCCGCTCCTTGCAGCAGGCTGTTGAAAAACTGACACCAGGGTTCACCGGTTCGTCGGACAACTTGTTATCTCACTCGAAGATTGTTACCTGGAATATGCTGGCTCCGTAGGGCGTGCGCCACGCGTTGAGCAGGTTATCCTTGCCGGTGGAGACGAACCACTTCCCCGAGGCCGCGAACTTGAGCGACAGCACGCAGGACTCGTGGAGTAGCAGCTGGTAGCGATCCGATTTGGCCGCGTGCAGGACTTCCACGTGGGAGTTCTCCATGCCTACAGCTAGCCATGAGCCTGGAAGAGACACAAGCATAATTTTAATTTCAAAAAATGACAGTTTACTGCAAAGCCCTCTGGTGAGTTGTTCGTGTAAAACCTAGCTAAGAACATTCCCCAGTCAAATCTTTATCTGTCACTGAAAACCGCATCAAAATCCGACTAGTAATTTTAGAGATTAGAACATTTCCCAGTTAAATCTTTATCTAACACTGAAAACCGCATCAAAATCCGACTAGTAATTTTAGAGGTTATTGACATCGGGGTTCATTGGGTCATTCGTCGACTCGTTCTCCCACACAATAGTATAGGAAAGACTCGTGACTATGCTTTCGAGAAGGATCACAAGGGACAATGATAGGGACTCTATTGAGCCCGCACCTATCGCCGCCTTCGATTTTATGAGTAGGACAATTTGTAAACGGGACAAAACTTATTGCGAACTTGACCACGTACGGGCTGGAACAATAACCGCTAGCGTGAAAGTTGATCTTACCATTAAGACAAAATGTCTTCAAGTCTTCAAAAGTTGTTTAAAAGAATGGCATAGTCCGAAACCTAAAGCCAGAATGATCAGAGCCTTAGATCCTAAGACGTCACAAGTCATAAAAGTAGATTTTACCAAAGACAATAAAATTAGGTTTTACCAGTAGGACGGTATAGCCCAGTGAGAATATCTGGCTGGAGAAGTCGTGTTGGTGCAGTTGCCTGCCTTCCCGCAGGTCCCAGGTTCATAGTCTACTGCTTATGTGTATACAAGAATGCTTAGTTACCTGTAGGACAGTAGCCCAGTGAGAATATCTGGCTGGAGAAGTCGTGTTGGTGCAGTTGCCTGCCTTCCCTCAGGTCCCAGGTTCATATTCTACTGCTTATGTGTATTCAAGAATGCTTAGTTACCTGTAGGACAGTAGCCCAGTGAGAATATCTGGCTGGAGAAGTCGTGTTGGTGCAGTTGCCTGCCTTCCCGCAGGTCCCAGGTTCATAGTCTACTGCTTATGTGTATACAAGAATGCTTAGTTACCAGTAGGACAGTAGCCCAGTGAGAATATCTGGCTGGAGAAGTCGTGTTGGTGCAGTTGCCTGCCTTCCCTCAGGTCCCAGGTTCATAGTCTACTGCTTATGTGTATACAAGAATGCTTAGTTACCAGTAGGACAGAAATCTTTACTTTACCCCAAAAACTAGCTTAAAGACCATAGCAAGGCAAACTACACCACTGTAAGTAACATAGATTTTTACCTTAATTATACTAGACGCGTGTTTATAAACTCGAGTCTTTTCAGTACGAAATGCGTTGGGAAAGAAGGTATGATTCGGAAGACAACCTTTTAAGATGGTCTTATCAAGATTATAAGATAATCTTGAAAGTTAAGTATGTATGAAGTATATTGAAGTTGGTGTCTCGCAAACGTGAAGCTTCGTTGGCCTGCAAAATCAGACTAGAATTCCATTGATTCTACTAATAGAAGAAGATAGTTACCAGTAGGACAGTAGCCCAGTGAGAATATCTGGCTGGAGAAGTCGTGTTGGTGCAACTGCCTTCCTTAAGTCCCAGGTTCATAGTCTACTGCTTATGTGTATACAAGAATGCTTAGTTACCAGTAGGACAGTAGCCCAGTGAGAATATCTGGCTGGAGAAGTCGTGTTGGTGCAGTTGCCTGCCTTCCCGCAGGTCCCAGGTTCATAGTCTACTGCTTATGTGTATACAAGAATGCTTAGTTACCAGTAGGACAGTAGCCCAGTGAGAATATCTGGCTGGAGAAGTCGTGTTGGTGCAGTTGCCTGCCTTCCCGCAGGTCCCAGGTTCATAGTCTACTGCTTATGTGTATACAAGAATGCTTAGTTACCAGTAGGACAGTAGCCCAGTGAGAATATCTGGCTGGAGAAGTCGTGTTGGTGCAGTTGCCTGCCTTCCCGCAGGTCCCAGGTTCATAGTCTACTGCTTATGTGTATACAAGAATGCTTAGTTACCAGTAGGACAGTAGCCCAGTGAGAATATCTGGCTGGAGAAGTCGTGTTGGTGCAGTTGCCTGCCTTCCCGCAGGTCCCAGGTTCATAGTCTACTGCTTATGTGTATACAAGAATGCTTAGTTACCAGTAGGACAGTAGCCCAGTGAGAATATCTGGCTGGAGAAGTCGTGTTGGTGCAGTTGCCTGCCTTCCCGCAGGTCCCAGGAGCGCACAGTGTTGTCGAGTCCGCCGGTCCACAGTCTACTGCCGTCCGGGCTTGTGTCTATACTAGAAGGGAGTTTAGTTACCAGTAGGACAGTAGCCCAGTGAGAATATCTGGCTGGAAAAGTCGTGTTGGTGCAGTTGCCTGCCTTCCCGCAGGTCCCAGGAGCGCACAGTGTTGTCGAGTCCGCCGGTCCACAGTCTACTGCCGTCCGGGCTTATGTCTATACACGACGCGCCGTCCGTGTGGCCTGGAAATTATACAATTGATAAGTTACAGTGTGATGAACCCCGTACATTATTTTTTAGCAATACGCAAACGATTTTTGGAGATACTAAACCGTAACATGGAGTTGTCAAGACTTGAAAGCACGTCCTACGATCTATGGTGACGACCAACGCCATCTTACGGATAATATTCTCAGAAAAACGCCTTTTGAAGGGTAATTCTAATGATGAACAACTCTTACGATGAGACTGTCTACGAAATTCATTTCGCTTGAGTAGGTATTAACTTAATTTTCTATGTAACAGCTGATTTTATATGCACGGTTTCTGAGACAACCTTTTCATAATCATAGTACAATCACAAGCAATGTTTCCGTACTGACTAACATTACCCTACATAAACCTCTATCGCCATGCCGTGGCAAAATAAAAATATAGAATCAATTAAATAAGCTAAGACGATTGAATTTCAAAAAGATTGTATTACCTAATAGGAAATGTCGTACCTTGGAATTGTCTAACTAATTTTTGATTATGAAGATCCCATACTGCGATATGTCCATCCGAACAACAACTGAAGCATGCCTGCAAAAATACATAAAAATTACTGTAACACTTTTGTGGCTTTGTAATGTTAAGATTGGTTTGTTTCGATAGATCGGTTTGTTTTATTTGTCAGTTGGTGCTCATAAAAGTTGGTCTGTTTTGGTTGGACTGTGTCGCAAGCTTTTTCAGTTAGTCTGTTTGCTCGGTTTGATTCGACAGGTCTGTTTTACTTGTTTTGTTTTGACAGGTATGTTTTGCTTGGTTTGTTTCGACAGGTCTGTTTTGCTAAGTTAGTTTGAACAGGTTTGGTTTTGATTTGTTTCGTCATATCTATTTAGGTAGATTGTTTTGTTTCACTAGATTAATTTTGTAGCTTGTATTTTTATTTGTTAATATTATATATTCACCTTGGAGTCTGGGCTGATGGCTAGCGCGTAGCACGCGGGCGCTGCGGAGGTCAGCTCCGCCCGGACCCGCTCTGTGCCCGAGCCGAGGTCCCAGATAGACAATGTGCTAGTGTGTGTTGGTTGCTCTAGTTCGGTTGGTCTGTCTGTATACCCACCTTGGAGTCTGGGCTGATGGCTAGCGCGTAGCACGCGGGCGCTGCGGAGGTCAGCTCCGCCCGGACCCGCTCTGTGCCCGAGCCGAGGTCCCAGATAGACAATGTGCTAGTGTGTGTTGGTTGCTCTAGTTCGGTTGGTCTGTCTGTATACCCACCTTGGAGTCTGGGCTGATGGCTAGCGCGTAGCACGCGGGCGCTGCGGAGGTCAG
This sequence comes from Phthorimaea operculella, assembly GCA_024500475.1. Lineage (NCBI taxonomy): Eukaryota > Metazoa > Arthropoda > Insecta > Lepidoptera > Gelechiidae > Phthorimaea > Phthorimaea operculella. The sequence goes on along the minus strand of JANFCV010000002.1, from coordinate 2,231,813 downwards.
CTCCGCCCGGACCCGCTCTGTGCCCGAGCCGAGGTCCCAGATAGACAATGTGCTAGTGTGTGTTGGTTGCTCTAGTTCGGTTGGTCTGTCTGTATACCCACCTTGGAGTCTGGGCTGATGGCTAGCGCGTAGCACGCGGGCGCTGCGGAGGTCAGCTCCGCCCGGACCCGCTCTGTGCCCGAGCCGAGGTCCCAGATAGACAATGTGCTAGTGTGTGTTGGTTGCTCTAGTTCGGTTGGTCTGTCTGTATACCCACCTTGGAGTCTGGGCTGATGGCTAGCGCGTAGCACGCGGGCGCTGCGGAGGTCAGCTCCGCCCGGACCCGCGGCGTGCCCGAGCCGAGGTCCCAGATAGACAATGTGCTAGTGTGTGTTGGTTGCTCTAGTTCGGTTGGTCTGTCTGTATACCCACCTTGGAGTCTGGGCTGATGGCTAGCGCGTAGCACGCGGGCGCTGCGGAGGTCAGCTCCGCCCGGACCCGCTCTGTGCCCGAGCCGAGGTCCCAGATAGACAATGTGCTAGTGTGTGTTGGTTGCTCTAGTTCGGTTGGTCTGTCTGTATACCCACCTTGGAGTCTGGGCTGATGGCTGGCGCGTAGCACGCGGGCGCTGCGGAGGTCAGCTCCGCCCGGACCCGCTCTGTGCCCGAGCCGAGGTCCCAGATAGACAATGTGCTAGTGTGTGTTGGTTGCTCTAGTTCGGTTGGTCTGTCTGTATACCCACCTTGGAGTCTGGGCTGATGGCTGGCGCGTAGCACGCGGGCGCTGCGGAGGTCAGCTCCGCCCGGACCCGCTCTGTGCCCGAGCCGAGGTCCCAGATAGACAATGTGCTAGTGTGTGTTGGTTGCTCTAGTTCGGTTGGTCTGTCTGTATACCCACCTTGGAGTCTGGGCTGATGGCTAGCGCGTAGCACGCGGGCGCTGCGGAGGTCAGCTCCGCCCGGACCCGCGGCGTGCCCGAGCCGAGGTCCCAGATAGACAATGTGCTAGTGTGTGTTGGTTGCTCTAGTTCGGTTGGTCTGTCTGTATACCCACCTTGGAGTCTGGGCTGATGGCTAGCGCGTAGCACGCGGGCGCTGCGGAGGTCAGCTCCGCCCGGACCCGCGGCGTGCCCGAGCCGAGGTCCCAGATAGACAATGTGCTAGTGTGTGTTGGTTGCTCTAGTTCGGTTGGTCTGTCTGTATACCCACCTTGGAGTCTGGGCTGATGGCTAGCGCGTAGCACGCGGGCGCTGCGGAGGTCAGCTCCGCCCGGACCCGCTCTGTGCCCGAGCCGAGGTCCCAGATAGACAATGTGCTAGTGTGTGTTGGTTGCTCTAGTTCGGTTGGTCTGTCTGTATACCCACCTTGGAGTCTGGGCTGATGGCTGGCGCGTAGCACGCGGGCGCTGCGGAGGTCAGCTCCGCCCGGACCCGCGGCGTGCCCGAGCCGAGGTCCCAGATAGACAATGTGCTAGTGTGTGTTGGTTGCTCTAGTTCGGTTGGTCTGTCTGTATACCCACCTTGGAGTCTGGGCTGATGGCTCGCGCGTAGCACGCGGGCGCTGCGGAGGTCAGCTCCGCCCGGACCCGCGGCGTGCCCGAGCCGAGGTCCCAGATAGACAATGTGCTAGTGTGTGTTGGTTGCTCTAGTTCGGTTGGTCTGTCTGTATACCCACCTTGGAGTCTGGGCTGATGGCTAGCGCGTAGCACGCGGGCGCTGCGGAGGTCAGCTCCGCCCGGACCCGCGGCGTGCCCGAGCCGAGGTCCCAGATAGACAATGTGCTAGTGTGTGTTGGTTGCTCTAGTTCGGTTGGTCTGTCTGTATACCCACCTTGGAGTCTGGGCTGATGGCTAGCGCGTAGCACGCGGGCGCTGCGGAGGTCAGCTCCGCCCGGACCCGCTCTGTGCCCGAGCCGAGGTCCCAGATAGACAATGTGCTAGTGTGTGTTGGTTGCTCTAGTTCGGTTGGTCTGTCTGTATACCCACCTTGGAGTCTGGGCTGATGGCTAGCGCGTAGCACGCGGGCGCTGCGGAGGTCAGCTCCGCCCGGACCCGCTCTGTGCCCGAGCCGAGGTCCCAGATAGACAATGTGCTAGTGTGTGTTGGTTGCTCTAGTTCGGTTGGTCTGTCTGTATACCCACCTTGGAGTCTGGGCTGATGGCTGGCGCGTAGCACGCGGGCGCTGCGGAGGTCAGCTCCGCCCGGACCCGCGGCGCCCGAGCCGAGGTCCCAGATAGACAATGTGCTAGTGTGTGTTGGTTGCTCTAGTTCGGTTGGTCTGTCTGTATACCCACCTTGGAGTCTGGGCTGATGGCGCGTAGCACGCGGGCGCTGCGGAGGTCAGCTCCGCCCGGACCCGCTCTGTGCCCGAGCCGAGGTCCCAGATAGACAATGTGCTAGTGTGTGTTGGTTGCTCTAGTTCGGTTGGTCTGTCTGTATACCCACCTTGGAGTCTGGGCTGATGGCTAGCGCGTAGCACGCGGGCGCTGCGGAGGTCAGCTCCGCCCGGACCCGCGGCGTGCCCGAGCCGAGGTCCCAGATAGACAATGTGCTAGTGTGTGTTGGTTGCTCTAGTTCGGTTGGTCTGTCTGTATACCCACCTTGGAGTCTGGGCTGATGGCTAGCGCGTAGCACGCGGGCGCTGCGGAGGTCAGCTCCGCCCGGACCCGCTCTGTGCCCGAGCCGAGGTCCCAGATAGACAATGTGCTAGTGTGTGTTGGTTGCTCTAGTTCGGTTGGTCTGTCTGTATACCCACCTTGGAGTCTGGGCTGATGGCTAGCGCGTAGCACGCGGGCGCTGCGGAGGTCAGCTCCGCCCGGACCCGCTCTGTGCCCGAGCCGAGGTCCCAGATAGACAATGTGCTAGTGTGTGTTGGTTGCTCTAGTTCGGTTGGTCTGTCTGTATACCCACCTTGGAGTCTGGGCTGATGGCTAGCGCGTAGCACGCGGGCGCTGCGGAGGTCAGCTCCGCCCGGACCCGCTCTGTGCCCGAGCCGAGGTCCCAGATAGACAATGTGCTAGTGTGTGTTGGTTGCTCTAGTTCGGTTGGTCTGTCTGTATACCCACCTTGGAGTCTGGGCTGATGGCTAGCGCGTAGCACGCGGGCGCTGCGGAGGTCAGCTCCGCCCGGACCCGCGGCGTGCCCGAGCCGAGGTCCCAGATAGACAAGGTTGACGCCTCACCACCCACTATTAGAGTGCGCCCATCGGGGAGGAGTTTCACGGAGCGGATGTAGTTGTCTCGTTGCTGTGATGGAAAGAAAATATATTTATGTTATGTTTAAAAATTGCAGTTATATGAACACTATTAAGATATTAATAATAATGTTTACTTTCAAAAATATACCTACGTGGCGTTATATTCCAAAAATATGAAAAATATTTTTCTATGAACGTAGAAATTCTACTTTGTTTGTTATACTTATTTTTACTACGTAAGTATATTTGTTATTAGGAGCCTTCCATGAAAATGTCCCGCACAGGACCCTCTGATTTTTAGTCATTCCGTTTAAGATGCAAGGATGTCACAAATACAATATTGTAACTAAAAAGCTTTAGGATCTACAAGCTGTGTATCTTAAGCATGACATAAGCTACCATACGGGACTACTATACTTTGTCCCGCAGTTTCCGTGGAATGCCCTTTTAAATCATACATAATTGTTGGTATAACTTTCATGTGGTAGCGGTTAGGAAAGAATACTGCCAAGTGCCACTCCTAGTACACTCAGTTTGTTTTGAAATAAAAGGTGACGTAGACTTTTGAGTTTTGACCTCGACTACAATATTTGCCGACAGTATGGTGGCGGTGATACTACCTACAATAGCATTCTCAAAGAGGGTTGTCGTCAGGCAGGCGGCCGGTTATAAAACAGCCAAATTCTTATCAATTTGGTTTCTGAATCTGTCACCGGGCGATATCCATGTATACAGTCTGCGTATATGATGTTGGAAGTAGGTATTTGCGACAGCTAAACTATTATTTATACAAAAGTCAATAAACATGTCACCCCTCTGATTTCGCAACCCAGTTCCAAATTTACCGAGGATATGGCGGAGGTGGTCATCTTTAACTGTATTTCCTACTTTTGCGTTGAAATCGCCCTGTACCTAATGTTATTTAGGTTATGTTGTTATGTTATTTAATGCTAATGGCATGAAAAATGGACACCTACATTTTGATTATAAAATATTTGATTCAAAAATTACAAAATACTTTCATTTGACACACAATACACAATGCATTGTTCACCTTTCATTTAATGAACATCAAACAAAAAATAATTTACTAGTACAATTTAGATGGCAAATCAGCAGGCAAATTATTAAAAGTGTACATAAATAAAACACAGCTATCTTAACCTAGAATAAAAAAGACGTTTCAGTTCAACTAAATAGGCTTTTACTACTAATTTTATTGTCTGTTTAGTTGTTTTCTTGTCTTTTACAACCTAATTATTTATAAACAGTAAATTTTCACAATTTTTTGGGTAGTAAATGACATTCAATAACAATTTTTTAGGGCGTATATGCATGCTAACTTCTTAAATCTGCATTCTACTCCTGTGCAAACCTAATGTGGTTTTGAAGCGATTTCGGGCAAGTATTTTGATAAAAGAAGCATTACTATAGCTAAAAAGACGAAAAAGATATCTCAATTAACATTATAAAAAAAGCTTCTTCCGTAGAAAGTGCTTTATTTCATTTACGCCAATTGAGCCTAAAGTGGTCCATATGCTTTTACGACTATGTCATTTACGACTTAAAAGTCACGCAATGAATTATTTTTTTCTTGAGAAGACGTAGAAATAAATGACTATTTTTTTAATTACACACATGAAATAATCTTTTACACCCTTAAACTATGAGACACACTATGAAATTAGTGTTGCATTTTGTAACAAGCAATGAAAACCTGAAGACGATGTATTGTGAAATGCACACATTAAATTATAATATCACGCAGAAAAACAGTTTTTTTTGCCTTCAGGACCACATTTATGGATTATGATTTAGGTTTCATTGGGTTGTAAACGACAACATTTCGTAATCTTTAGGTGACAATTGCGTTTTACGCCCTGTCTTCTACGATGGATTCTCCGGATAATCCTATATTCGGCATTTACGACTAACATTTTTGAATTTTTGTTACAATTTTTTGGGTCGTAAATGACATATTTTATTATTGATGGGCGCCAATGTATTTTACGCCCTTTTTTAACAAGCAGTTTGTTTTTTACGACACATGATCAAAATTTGTGTAAATGAAATGTCTTTTACGGTAAAACTTTAAAATATTTTTAAAATTGAGTCAAAAAAAACGTGGTAGTAAAAGACATTTTTTTGGAGATATCGAAATTTTAAATACACAGATCGATAGAGAAAAAAAAACTGAACAAAACTGCATTTTTAACTCATTTTCGCCAAAAATGTCATTTACGCCAATTGAGGCCAGAGGGGTCGAAATGACACTCGTGCCGATGCTTTAATAGACTCAGGGAGCTCATCCTGCCTTATCATATCAGCGAGGAACTTGCGTCAGTAATGAACCTTAAAAAGAAACCGATAAGGCAAACTGTAACCTTAGCATCTCTTAATCACGTGGCATTCGTAAATGGATAAATGATGATAAATGATAAAATGATAAATGATAACTTTATTTGCTTAGACTAGGGTAGGTACATTACATAGTAGATGTCAACAATTTTTTTTTTAATCTCCTAATCAGCCATGTCACATAATAAATAAAATATATATAATAATAAATAAATATTCATTCATTGGCCTCATACGTCTGTGACAGACGATTTATTCAGTGTCTGAGGCAAGATTTTTCATGGCTGTATAAGCCGATACGGGAGCGGCATGACTTTCCGCACGCTCTACAAACGAAGGTGGAATTCGAGACTGGCACATGCATGTTTAGATGTCGTTTTTGCCTTTTGTTTGCGAGACCAGCGTACCAGGCATCATCGTGAGCTTTACGCCCATCAAACACACGCTTTCTCCATACATCCCTATTCTCAGCAAGCTTCCCCCAGCTTTGATGATCGATGTCAAACGCAGCCATGTCCCGCTTGGCGCAATCTTTAAAACGTAGCATCGGTCTTCCAACTCCTCTTTTGGCGTTAGCTACGGCGCCAAGCAGGACACGCCGCGGTAGACGCGAAGGTTCCATGCGGTACACATGCCCTAGCCACCGCAATCGTCTTTGCTTAAGCAAAGCGGTAAACATAGGCAGCTGTGCAATTTCTAGAACTCGCTCGTTTGTGACTCTGTCCTGCCAAGTTATATGCAAGATGTTTCTTACGCAGCGCATATGAAATGTGTTGAGTCGACGTTCTTGTTTTGCGTACGAAGTCCAGGTTTCAGCTCCATACAAGAGTATGCTTAGAACGCAAGTTTGGTAAACAATTATCTTGGTTTTTGTGGTCAGGTGTTTATTATTCCATACTCTTGTACTGAGCCTGCCGAACATGGTCGCCGCTTTGCCGATACGAGTATTGATCACAGCATCGAGGGTGAGATTGTTCGACACAGTCGACCCCAAGTAGCAAAACTTGTCAACTATGTTCAAGGGAACGCCACCGAGCAAAATACGTGGTGTTTCTCCACCTTGAGCTAGCACTACTGTTTTTGGCATTAATGGACATTGAGAACAGAGAACACGCGTGGGAAAACTTATCAACAATGTCTTGAAGCTCACTTTGAGAATTAGCAACGAAGGCTGCATCGTCAGCGAACAAAAGGCTATCGACGAATAAGTCATCGCGGTTACGCTTTGACTTAAGAAGCGAGATATTGTACAGCTTCCCGTCAGCCCTAGTGTGCAGGTGTATACCCTGTTGGTCATCGCCGAAAGCAACTTTAAAAAGCAATGAGAAGAAAATACCAAACAGGGTAGGAGCCAACACGCAGCCTTGGCGAACACCTCTACGCATTTCGAACGGCTCGGATGTATTGCCGTTAAAACAACAGATCCTTTCATGTCCTCGTGGAAGGATTTAATGAGGCTTAGAAGTTTTGGAGGGCACCCGATGTTTAAAAGTGCAGTATAGAGTCCTTCCCTGCTCACGGTGTCGAAGGCTTTGTTAAGGTCGACGAACGATACAAGGATGTCACAAATACAGTATTGTAACTAAAAAGCTTTAGGATCTACAAGCTGTGTATCTTAAGCATGACATAAGCTACCATACGGGACTACTATACTTTGTCCCGCAGTTTCCGTGGAATGCCCTTTTAAATCATACATAATTGTTGGTATAACTTTCATGTGGTAGCGGTTAGGAAAGAATACTGCCAAGTGCCACTCCTAGTACACTCAGTTTGTTTTGAAATAAAAGGTGACGTAGACTTTTGAGTTTTGACCTCGACTACAATATTTGCCGACAGTATGGTGGCGGTGATACTACCTACAATAGCATTCTCAAAGAGGGTTGTCGTCAGGCAGGCGGCCGGTTATAAAACAGCCAAATTCTTTTGCAACGTGATTTTGTGCTCTAACAAACTGCGTCGACCCCAACTGATTTGGGATAAGGGGAGGCAGATGATGATCATACTCACTAAGCAGTCCAGCTGCGACAGAGGCTCCAAGCTGTTAGGTGAGCCGGGGTTATTTATTCCTTATAGTATATCTGAGCAAGCTATAGAGTGCGCATATCGGCCCGCGCCGTACTGTCAAAGCGTAAGCAGTTGCTCCCTAGATACAGACGGCAAATGTTTGAGAAGTCATAGAGGTTCAATAGTGCTGTCACGTTTTGCTACTGATGGACAGAGAGGATTGTTTTAACTACTGCCAACAGTTGTAACTTTTTAGGCGCACTCTATAGCTTGCTTATATATACTCTAAGGTGTTGGTATATCATACTCACTAAGCAGTCCAACTGTGACAGAGGCTCCAGGCTGTTAGGTGAGCCGGGGTTGGTTATGTCCCACAGTTTGACACATCCTTTGCCACCGGTGTACGCGTGGCGGGCACCGTTGCTTAGCGACAACGCTACGGCGCATACCACCTGAAAGAAAACATGTTTTTGTGGTTACTTTTTTAGTACTTTTTAGTTAGTTTTTTAGTACCCGCTCACTCATGACCAATCCAAAATGTAAGGTTTAAATTTTTTTCTGACTGTCATATTTTACAGCAATAGTTGTTACTTTCTAGATGCAGCAACATTTATGGAATCGTACAACATAGTTTCTCTCCGGCTTGTCGGTATAAATCACAAGAAAATCGAAACCTTAAAAATGGAATTGTTCATGAGTTAGCGTGAGAGACTGTACAAGAGATTCATATTAACTTTTCTTTTTCAATGTTATTCCAGACGCAAAGTTCTTTAGTTTTAGGTTACATACATCACTCCTGTTTCCAACAAGGGGTAAACAGACACTACATCGGCATACCTTTTTTGCTCCTTCAACATTCATCACCATTTTAAACTTCTGGTTAAAGATCTATTGACTTAACATTTCTTTAGAACGTCCCCGCCGCGGTTTGATCGAGGAATGTTCGTCTGCTAGGTTTTTAGTCCTCCATGAATTTAACTCCTTTTGGGGAAAATATCACAGTACACAAATGACCAACCTTTTGTGAAAATCTTAAGCGAAATGCCGCGCAACCGCCGTTTTCAAGTATACCTCAATTCAGAGAAGAGCAGATGGCGACCGCAGAAGAATGGTCTCCCACAGGGTAGTGTGCTAGCACCTATCCTGTTCAACATATATACTAACGACCAACCACACCACCCTGCGACCAGCCGCTTTATATATGCTGACGACCTTGCCCTCACCAGCCAGGAAAAGACCTTCGAAGACGTCGAGAGGCACCTGACATCGGCTTTGGAGAATCTGACGGGATACTATAAGAAAAACTCTCTGCGACCAAATCCCACGAAGACGAAATCCTGCGCTTTCCACCTTCGCAATAGGGATTCTAAAAGGATGCTTAAAATCACGTGGTGCGGCCAGCAAATAAGGCACAACTTTACGCCAAAATATCTCGGTGTGACCTTGGACAGAACTCTTACATATAGGGTAAATTGTTCAAACCTAAAAACCAAAGTTAGTGCCAGAAACTGCCTCTTACGAAAACTCACTACCACGAAATGGGGTACATTCCCTCACGTCCTCCGCACTAGCAGCTTGGCTCTCTGTTTTTCGGCTGGGGAGTATGCCAGTCCAGTCTGGGCACACTCATCCCATGCAGGTCAGGTAGACGTGGCTCTAAACGACTCCTGTCGAATAGTCACCGGTACCCTGAAACCGACCCCACTATCGCATCTATACTCCTTAGCCGGGATAGCTCCACCTAGAGCTCGTAGGTATGCTGCAACTTGGATGGAGATGAAAAAACAAATGGAAGATAGCAGGCACCCCCTACACAATCACACACCACCTCCTTCACGTCTAAAGAGCCGCAAGAGTTTTCTAAATCAACCACAGATCGACGGAAACGACCCATCCAAAGTTCGCCTAGAGCAATGGAAAAAAATGTACCCGCCCACTGCAACTCATGTTCCACCTGCCGAGAAGCTACCACCGGGTGGTGACCTTCCCTGGGCAGTTTGGAAGTCCCTAAACAGACTCCGGGCTGGTGTAGGAAGGTGTCACGAAAACCGGAAGAGGTGGGGCTTCTCCAACAGCGAAAGCTGTGAGTGTGGAGCTGTACAGACCATGGCTCACCTTTTAAACTGCCCTAAGAGCCCCAGTACATGCACGCTGCAAGACCTGCTGGAAGCGAACCCAAATGGAGTTTCTGTCGCCAAACATTGGTGCAAAGTAATTTGAAGTTGTACATCGATTCGACGAAGAAGAAGTCCTCCATGGGAAGGAACCATCCATCTTTCTTATTAGGCGCGTCCACACCAAGCGAGGCAGCTTGCTGCCTCTCTGCCTCGCGAGGCAAACGCCCAAAAAATTACGTGCCTCAGCCGAAGCAATGCAAGGTCATGCTCGGGCGAACGCGCGCAGATTTCAATCATTATTTGATGTACTGACCTCTCCATGTGGCAAAGCTGCGACTTGTCTAGCACCGCGCGGAATTCCAGGACCCACTAATGCATCAGCAGGAAACGGGACCGGTTGTAACGGACCGCCGCAGGAATGGTACGAATATGCACTGTAAAGTAGAAAAGTTCATGTACACATTTTTTCATTACGACTACATTGAAGTTGTAGGTGTTTTAGGTTTTTAACTTAGATCAAACACCGGTTGATGACCAAATCTGAACTGGTTTAGGGTTATGATAAAGTGCTTGCCAAATATATCACGAGGATGCTTAGTTTCCTGATAAAATCTGCTGCTTACAGACGAACGCACTGTGTCGATTGCAGTGAAACTTGCCAAAAGTTGTTTAGTTTCATAGTCGACGCGTAATGTCATATCATAACACCCATTTATTGATAAATTGCCACCTTAGATGCTTTCCATTGTTATATTAAAGATACTTGCAAGATACAAGATACTTTATAGATATTTTACAAAGATAAGCCTTACAAGATATTTTCTTCTAGCAAGTAGAAACTCTTCTTGGGGCGGGGGTTGCTCGTAAGGGTTGGGGGGTCTGTAACCCGCGTACCCCGGGAACCCGTAACCCGCGGGTATCGGGGTGCCAGTCGGAGTTGACCTTAGAGTATTATAAGCAAGCTATAAAGTGCGCCTAAAAAGTTAGAACTGTTGGCAGTAGGGTGCAAAGAACCTCTGTCCGCAGTAGCAAAACGCCAGTGACATCCAGCACTATTGAACCATACTCTAAGGAGTTGATGCTCTACCCATTTAAGAAGTATTTACTACAATAAGAAGTACTAACGGTTTAGCAGGCGCGACGTCGTTGGTCATATGATGGGGCGGGGGTTGCTCGTAAGGGTTCAGGGGTCTGTAACCCGCGTACGCCGGGAACCCGTAACCCGCGGGTCTTGGGTTGCCAGTCGGAGTCGACGCAATACCCATTTAAGAAGTATTTACTTCAATAAGAATTACTCCAATATTAAAGTATTTACTTCATAGTACTTACGGTTTAGCAGGCGCGACGCCGTTGGTCCTATGATGGGGCGGGGGTTGTTCATAGGGGTTGGGGGGTCTGTAACCCGCGTACCCCGGGAACCCGTAACCCGCGGGTCTCGGGGTGCCAGTCGGAGTTGACGCCCGGCCCATTTTACCACCCGGTGTGCCTGGTTTCTCCTGTAATTGTATTGCATTGTATTTATTCACTGTTGAGCAGCTAATTGAATAATCTGACTTTTTGGCACATTCAGTGACACTTGGAACTGTACTACATACTTCGATACTTTAAAACAATCAGAGTTTACTCGACTTTTATGCAAAGATTGTTTGCGCAAATAAAAAGGGTCTAAAGTTTGGTTCTTTCTTCGATCATTCATACTTATATTTTCTTGGTACTGATATAGATGCTTGAGTCTCCTTTAAGCATATAAAAAGCCTGTATCAGAGGCCCCTGCTCTGCCGGATTGTTAAATAAAAAAAGCTTATTCTAAAAGCAATTGAAAATGAAGTAAAAAATAAAATCAATCATATTTATTAATATGAAGTTTCTTACTACTCACATCTTTAGTGCTCTTAGGCGTGGACCGGTTGGAAGAAGACCCAGACCTTGAGGGAGGTCTCGGTCCGTTCTCAGTCCTCTCCCCCCCTTCAGTCCTGTTGCTGGGCGAACCGCGCTCCTCCTGGAAAGTAGACTAAATTGTTTTCCCGGGTGCGTGCAAAGAGGAAGGGTTTGTTAGTAATAGTATAACTTTAGATAGAACACAGAACATAAACTAACAATTTGATTAGTATTTTCATAAAGGAGCAATATTATTCTACGAAATTGGTGTGTCAGGATCGTAGCAAGTGGAAGGATGTAGTCTCTGCCTACCCATCCGGGAAAGAGGCATGATTCTATGTATGTATTGTATGTATTATTTTACGAGAAATTGATAGCTTTAAAATTATTTTCTAATGATTATTGAACTCAAACATTAAAAGTAGAATGGTGAAACATTTTCATATTTCGGTGGAAGGTATTTAGAGATTAAAGAGTAAAAAGAATCTCAAATAGGTAGCTGATGCGATGTTAACTTAAAAATCTATGTTCAGAACTCTAGTGACTTAAAAATCAGTCCCTGTTTAGTTCGTTTAGAAGTCTCATTATAATATGCTCGGGAGTTTACAAACTGAAGATTTTTCTTGTAACTTACCTCATTCGCAACATCGACAACCAGATCTTGATCACTCTTTTCTGCGTCGCTATCCTAAAAAGTATCAAAACAATCAGTATTTTGTACAATGGTCAGTGTTCACCATGAAATTCGAGCAACGATCAATGAATTTTGAATGAGCACACAGCTAAAATCATTCTTTTGTGGTGGGTCGATAGTATGGCAATGTTTTATTAATGTAGACATTCAATTTAAAATGTGTTTGAAATCGGCCTTGACGTTGCTGATAAATTATTCAGCTTCGATACAAAGTGTCTATTTTGCAAAATTGCACCACAGAGTTTGAAGCTGCAAAATTGTTGACTAAACACTTTGAAGTGATTAGTTTTTCCTAAAATTGAACATTGATAGGCCAGTTGCCTATTGAGTCTTTAGAGGTACAACCAATATGGTTTTAATTCCTTATATTATAATAACCAACATTCGATTGCCGTACTACCGTCCCAAAAGCTGCAAGCGAAACCAAATCGAAAAACCACCAATGGTATGAAATTTACAAGCAAAATAACGTATAAACAAAGCGACATACACTACACAGACTGACATGGCTGTGTACCTTCTCTTCCTTCCTGCGTTTCACATCTAGGGCCTCGGCCTCAACGGGAGAGCGAGGCGGCCGATATTTTTGTTCTCGCTCATGTGGGGATACGGAACGCCTCTGCGGGAGGGAGACAGGTGTGTTATTGAGGGTTCTATTTATTACCGCCGATTTAAGCGAAATTAACGTAAAAGCTCGATATAAATATGCGAGCGAAGCGACGCCTATGCATATGATTAAGGGTAGTTTTTAATTAAATAAGACATGATATGGTAACTTTAAAGGAATATTCTACTGCGCATACCTAATTACCTACAGAGTAATTTTTAAGTACTGTCAAAATTGCGAAATACTATTTTTACGCGATCATCAAGATACATAGAATAAAATGAAATCGAGAGTCCAGGAAAGCTAACCACGTAACAAATGTTAATACACTTTTACCACAAAAAAGAGAGTATACAGAACTTTCACTGGACCCCATTTAGGATTTTCCTGATCGTTCAATTGTTACATAGCCAGGATTGCAAAAATCTCAAAACAGGTAAATCGATACAGGAACGCCATATGATTCTGAGCCAATTTTAATCCAAAAATATGACGTTCCGGACAACCATCTTCTTAGTTACCCTAAACCCTGGGACTCCAGTTAAATTCAGTACAGTAAGCATCAAAATCGTCGCTAGTACTGAGTGACCCATCTGTAAAGGCGCCCCGCGAGTCGTCTCCCTAATTTGTGCTTTTAGCTACTTTTACAGGAAAGGTTAAGGTTGTTAATTTTATATAGCTAGCTGTCTATAGCTGTTATTGATTTAGGTATTTACTGGTGTGTGTGTAGGGCGGTATTTGCGCTCCCGGTGGTGCGGCGAGTAACGAATGTTAATACACTGTTACTGTCTTTTAGCAACTTTTAAAGGAATGTTAGGGTTATTAATTTTAAATAGCTAGCTGTTAATAGCTGTTATTGCTTTTGGTATTTACTGGTGAGTGCGTTGGGCGGTATTTCTGCTCCCGATGGTGCGGCGAATCGGAACGGCCCTGAGGATAAGAAACATAAGACTATTTAAGGCGTGTGGTGCCGCAAGGACTTTCTGATGTAGGTACCTATGTTTTTGTAAGAGAAAATATAGGGAGTAATTTAATTTAATACAAATATTTTAAGGGAGTGTTCGAGTCATAAAACTGAACCACTTTTATTAAAAACTTTTGATAAAAGATTGGATTACCAACGATGTCTAAATAAACGTGTTTGTATGAGGCCCAATATATTTTATACATTTTGAAGAAACGTTTCTAATAAAGGTTGTTCAGTTTTGTGAGTAGAACACGCCGTTCAAATATTTGTACTTAATTAAATGTAACCTTATATACGATTTTTCTCTAGCGCTAGTTCTGAGGCACCACTCGTCTAAACTTAAATTTTGAATTTTTGAATTTTTGAACTTCTTCCTTTAAGGGAGAATAATCCGGCTGCATGGCGTGGAGTCTGTCGTCTTCTCGATTGGAGTTCCACCGGGGATCACCGGCTTCACTTGCAATTCTGGAGGGGGGGTTACATACCGGCTGCATGGCGCGCAGTCTGTCGTCCTCTCGGGGCGGGGGCTGGGGGGTCACACCAGCTGGAGGGGGGTTACATACCGGCTGCATGGCGCGCAGTCTGTCGTCCTCTCGGGGCGGGGGCTGGGGGGTCACACCAGCTGGAGGGGGGTTACATACCGGCTGCATGGCGCGCAGTCTGTCGTCCTCTCGGGGCGGGGGCTGGCCGGGCAGCAGCGGGGGCGGCGGGGGACCACCGGGGATCACCGGCTTCACGTCCGCTGGGGGAGGCAGTTCCACCTGGAAAGAAGAGAATCCATGATATAGGAACTGCTTTGGAAGCTTTATTAGATCATCCGTAACAGAGCTGTGACAGAAGAGACATTTTCCTGCTTCGTCAAATTATACATTGATCACAAATAGAGAAGAATGGAAGAAAAAGACATTTAGCGCCAACCCCAAATAAATTGGGATAAGGGCAGGCAGATGATAACGATCTAATTCCCGTTAATTTAGCTTGTTAAATGGACCTAACTGTAAATGAATGTTTTGGGTGTTGACGACGTTCATCCTATTAATGCTCGAAGACAAACGCACTTAATAGATTGCGTTATGTATTTTGCACCAAACCCCACACATCTTCCAGTAAAACTGGAGGGATAGAAAGGACTCTTGATTGTGCGAAAGAAAAATCGTTCGTTAAGCCATCACGAGCCGCCGTTTTTAAATCTTTGCACGAATATATCTCTACTTATTTACCTGCTAAAATAAAGTTGTAATTTATCAATTATACACTCTTGGGTACCTCGATTCACTACTATAAAACGTCAATTTTTTTAAACACTTGACGATAAGTTCATGTATCAGTAATTACGTTTATTTAAAAAAAGAACACTAAATACTAAGTACTGACTGATATAGGGCTCGCGAAACGACTGCCTTTGAGTGCAGCAAGGTCGTTAATTCGCAGGGCAAACTTCAATAATTGGAAAAACAAGTGCATTATGCTGACCACGCGTCTGGACTTTGAGGCGCCTTACAGACAGTTTTAAAATCAATAACAAGTTACGAAATAGCTGGAAAAATTGCCACTCGAATACACCACAAATATAGAACGAAATATTCGTGTGTCAAGCACAAAAATACCAGATCATAGACAGCCACAACAATCCTTTGTTGCACATAAGCTCCCTGTATGCTATACCTGCCAGGTTTAGCAGTTGCACTAGCAAACGGGAAATACTGAAGTAACTTTCTTTCACGACACTTACTAATAGATGTAGAGTAATACTAAATTATTATTAAAAAAGTTGCATATTAGTGGAGTAAGGGGAAATGCTTTGAAATTATTAGAATCATATTTAGATAACAGAAAACAAATAACTGAATTGACGCAAATTTGCATGACTACTGGACAGGAGAAAAAATACAGATCAGATACTAGATTGATTAAATGCGGAGTCCCACAAGGCAGTGTACTAGGCCCACTTTTATTCCTAATGTACATAAATGATATGCCAGAATACTGCCAACACCCTACAATTCTTTTTGCCGATGATAGTACAATTATATTTAAGTGCAATAGTATTGATACATATGAAAATGAAATAAATTTTACAATTAAAAATATAATAGACTGGATGCAGAATAATAACCTAAAAATCAACCTAGACAAAACAAAACTAGTACATTTCAGCCAACGGAAGCTTACCCCTGACCTTAATATAAATTATAACGGGACTATAATTGAAAAAGTTGATAGTGTTAAATTTTTAGGAATCTCTATAGATAAAAATATGTCGTGGGAAACTCACTCCTTAACTGTTTGCAATAAATTATTTAAATTGTCTTACATGCTCTACATGTTGAAGAAAAACGTATCTCAAGATGTAGTTTTAATGGCGTACTATGGTTTCGTTGATTCAGTTTTAAGATACGGTGTTATATACTGGGGTAACTCAACATACAGGGAATTTATCTTGAAAGCACAGAAGAGATGTATACGCTCCATTTGTAGTTTAAAACCGATTGACAGTTGCCGCCCACACTTCAAGTCACTAAATATACTGACGTTCCCATCACTCTATATTTTAGAATGCATTATGTATGTGAAATCTAACCCTAATGTATTTAAAATAAGACCAGTAACACAGAATTTCAATTTAAGACCCAGGAACACCATGATTGAGACCAATATGTGCAGAACCGCTTTAATGAAAAAAAGTTTTCTGGAAATGGGTCCGAAACTGTACAATAAAATGCCAGAAAACTTAAAAACTATTGAAGCACCATCCAAACTTAAGACAACTCTGATCCGCATATTTCAGAAAAAATGTTATTATAGTATAAACGAATATTTAAGCGATGATAGCCTTTTGTAATGTTAATTATAATATTTTTAATTATTGTTACACTTTTTATAAATTTTTAAGCTTGTTAATTATTAATTAGCTTCTAGGTCTTTTATTACTACTTACTAATTTTGTATTCTTTGCAGTAAATTTTTTGTAATATTTTACTAAGTAGGTGGTAGGTCTCCTTAAAAAAATGATTCGTACGCCTAAAAGGTAAACTGTAGCGATACTAACTAGTTTTAAGATCTTTTTGTACAACCTACAGTTACGAATAAACTATTTGATTGATTGATTGATTGATTCTTATGCCACGCGCCAAAAAATGGAATCATAAATGTACCTATTCGCTTACCAATGCACAAAAAAATATGCGGTATTGTCAATCAAGTTATAATAAACAACGCGTGTATGTCCAATTTGCTGATACAGCTCTCTGAATCGGGCTCGAAGTCCTCCACGTGGAAAATGGTCTATTTTTAGAATTCCCATGGTCTATTTTTAGAAACTCATACACAAAAACTACCAATAATAATATTTGTCAAACACAGAAAACATTTATTGTTCCGTTTTCTAGAACACTCTAAAATTGAGTGAGCCCCACGTTTAACCACTCATTAAAAAATTATTCATCTAAATGTAAATAAATTACCACTTTTATCGTGTTTGTTTTCCCAAGACACGCTAAAATTAAGTGAACTCATATTTTAAGCTCTTGACCTAATTATTCTCGAATCATTTTTTTGTATCTTTGGCTCTAATTTTGGCATAATTTTGAGCATACGGTAGTCTTGCTCATTGTGCTAGTAACGCGTTCTACTAAGCTTATCATTGCACACATACCCATAACATAAAAAACAAGTACATAGTTGAAAGTGTGATACGAGTAACGACTAGTCTAACCGGCTTTCGTGTACGTTTAGAAATCACCGATGCAGAAATTGAGCTCCTGTACAAATAAATCACGTTCAAAAAAGGGTCAAGCAAGATTCAAAATGGACGGCACTGAGCTAGTTTACATAATGGCAGACGTGTCAAACGCAAACCATTTACAATAATAATAATGACTTGAAAATTCATCTACTTCTAAGAGATTATACGAATCCATCCAAAGATACAGAATCCACTGTCAAAACAATACAATAAACCACCTGTTTGTTAAGCCTACTACCTACCCTTACAAAGAAGGCGCTCTGTTTCATTGAGACTAAGCCGGCACCTTCGGAACTCCTCAGCAATTAGGTAAATACTTTTGATTAAAAAAAATGTACCTTTTTTGTATAAGTTGTCACTTAGCCCTAACGTTTTAAGTGATATGTTCTTGTTAACTTACATAAAATAGGTACTTACTAGAAAGAACAAAAGAGCTCAGCGTCCAGAAGATTCACACAAACGTACGAAACACACGAATTTATATCATTCACTAAGTATTTCTAAGCTAACTTAGCAAAGCACTCAATCAAAAATTATTTATTCGCAAAGAAAATCTCGCAAATAAAGGTCGAACGAGTACCCGGTATTATAATGGACACCAGATAAAAATAGAGCCTACACTTTGTAACACGCAGGCGTATCAGATATTGACGAGCAGACGAGCTGCGCTGCGCTGCGTATGTCAAAACAATCAGTCAGGCTGCCTGAAAGTTATTGTTTTTTAAATTCACAACAGAGGGCGTTGTGTAATTCGACTTATTTAAATACCTAGTTCCGTGGGATTGTAGTTCGTGAGTAGTATGCTACGCAGTGGTCTCGGGTTCGATTTTCAGCCGGGGAAAATACATACATACATATAAGGTGTAAAAAAATCAACTGCAAATATTTTAAGGGGTGAACCAGCCCATGACACTGAACAACTTTCCCCAAGGAACATAGACTGAAATATGAAAAAAAAAATTGGACCTCCTATACAAAATGTACCAGCCGACCGAATCATTTGTAGGTATGGGAGGTCGAATTTTTTTTTTCATATTTCGAAGTATGTTCCTTAGGGAAAGTTGTTCAGTTTCATGGGCTGGTTCACCCCTTAAAATATTTGCAGTTGATTTTTTTACATACTGTATAACACGCCTATATCCCTTACGGGGTAAGCACAGCGTAAACGACTTCGAAAAACTGCCATTTACACCACGTCTGACAAAAGTTTGAGTCATTCAGAAGACTGTGTATCACCATAGCGGCAGGTTATCAGCCTGTCGCTTAGATTGCAATACAAATAAATTCTCAAATCCCTAAGTCGGCTCTTACAACACATACGGGAAATATATGGAGTGATGCTATTCTAAGCCGGCACCACACGGCAAAATATGGGGAAAATATGCGAATGATAATCTATTCTCCGGTCTGAGAGCTCAGTATGCGACATGCGTGTTTCTTTATAAAGTTTGATTGCCGATCAGCTGATTTGCGTTACATATTTTGACCTCCTTTGAGAACGTTGTTCCTTAGTCATATCACCAGCCCATCTTGCATTTTTGTTATCGATCACTAGTAAAATTTCATCCTATATACAGGGAGGCTCACATGAGTGTTTCTGTTTTTTTGTTTTGTTTGCAGACTTGTTATTGTATAACACATACCTAATACCTTATGTTATGAGCAATCATTTTTCGAGACACCTTCGTTGGAATAAGTGTGCAGTACATCAGTTCTGCAGCCCAGCACTACTAACAGCCCAGTACCACCACAGAATATACAGGTTGAATGGTGATTCGATACATTCCTTGAGGAGGTAAGAGGGAAGGCCTTTTCCAACATATTCTTCCACAGAACTTGACAGAACTATGGGTCAGTTTTTTTTTTATTTTATTTTTTCAAAATATGCGACGAGCTTTGGTCAGTTGTATGAACGTGTAGCGTTTTCTGCCCTAAAACTAATTATTTTTATGATTACTAGTTTAAAGGTAGAATGTACCTTTTCGGTTAGCTAATGAAACAATTAAGTTACCTATTTATGTAATTTTATTTTATGTTACGCAGTTTTCCATACTGTTTTTATACAATAGAGTACTATAAATGCAACTGTTTACGGTTCGCAAATATTATACATTTAGCAAAAACAAAGATATTAATTTAGTAACTTTTCTGTAATGCTTTCCGACCCCTGTTTCTATAGAAGAATATGTTGGAAATGGCCTCCCATCTTACCCCCTCTACGGAATGATTCGAATTACCGTTCACCCTATACAGGGTGGACCATGAAGTGACGTCAATAAAAAGAAATTAGATTATGTTCCGCGATTATTTTTAGTTTTCGAGTTATACATGGGGTATTTTCGAATACCCCAAGATGTGAGGAATCTAATTTCTTTTTATTGACGTCACTGCATGGTCCACCCTGTATGTACTATACTTATAGTACCGCTTCAGATTGATAACGTCGTAAAATACATCTGTAACTTCGATCTTTACTGGGCAACCTCGTTCTGGATTCTATCACTTTCTTTTTTTTTGTAAGATGGAGAAAAGACTGACCTTATGGGCCGGCGGCGGCAGGTGCGGCGGTGGCGGGGCGCCAAACAGCAGCCCCCCCGCGCCGAGCAGCCCCCCTCCCGCGCCCACGCCGTGCGGCAAACCGGCAGTAGCGTGTATCTGCTACTACAAGGCACTACAGTACCGGCGTTCGAATATGCAATATTTGACAGCTGTCATACCCATACTAGGCAACATGTCAACAAAGAAAAAATAGACCTTATGTAGCATTAACATGATTTTGACAGCTGTCAAATATGGCCTATGTAGGTACTCATACAAGGACTAACAAAAAGGGTATTACAAGCCGAAAGGAGGTCAAGTTACTCATGAAACTGAACAACTTTCCCTAAGCAACATGGGTCGAAATATGAAAAAAAATGACCTCCCATACGAATTGACTCGGTTGGTTGGTACATTTTGTATGGGAAGTCCAAATTTCTTTTTCATATTATGACCCTGTTCCACCGGGAAAGTTGTTCAGTTTCATGAGATCCGTCACCTCCTTTCGGGTTGTAATACCCTTTTTGTTACTCCCGATATATTGCTTGTTGTGTATTACTGACCTTATGAGCCGGCGGCGGCAGGTGCGGCGGTGGCGGGGCGCCAAACAGCAGCCCCCCCGCGCCGAGCAGACCCCCTCCCGCGCCCACGCCGTGCGGCAAACCGGCAGACAAGTGAAGCTCATACTACAAGGCACTACAGTACCGGTGCTCGAATGGGTCATATTGGACAGCTGTCAAAATCATGTTAATGCTATGCATAAGGTATATTTTTATTTTTTGACGTGATTCTTAGTATGGGTATGACAGCAGTCAAATATGGCCTATTCGAACGACGTAATATACCAACGGAATAGGGTCATATAGAGGTGCTCATTCATGCCGTGTGATGCCGGCTTAGAATAGCATCACCCCAATTCTTCCAGTGGATTTCGTGAGAAGCAACTAAGGGACTCGAGAGTTTCATGTGTATTGCAAGTTTAGGCGACAGGCTGAAAACCTGTCACTATAGCGATACATGACAATAGCTAAAACGGCCCTCAAATATTTGTTAGACGTTGCGATAACGACCAAATTTTGCTGCCATTGATGCTCTGCCTACCCCGCAAGGGATAAAGGCGTAATTTATGTATGTATGTATTAATTGCTTGTTGTATGTTACTGACCTTATGAGCCGGCGGCGGCAGGTGCGGCGGTGGCGGGGCGCCAAACAGCAGCCCCCCCGCGCCGAGCAGACCCCCTCCCGCGCCCACGCCGTGCGGCAAACCGGCAGACGAGGGAAGCTGATACTACAAGGCAATATAGTACCGGCGTTCGAATAAGCTATATATGACAGCTGGCAAACCCACAATAGGAATCATAATATATAAGGTCCTATTAAATTCACTGCAAATATTTTAGGGGCAGATCAAATAAAATATAAGCATGTACTAGGCAAATTTTTAAAGAAATCTACACGCTAGTTTTCGAGAAAACTGCATTTAACTAAAAAAAAACGAAACGCAAAAAGTGCACCCTGTTTGTCCTAGAAACACACACTTCGATGAATTTAAATTACGCGCCAAACGCGCCGTGGTGTGATTGGTTGGTTGTTAGTGTGCGTGCCGTGTAAGTGAATCCTGTTTACGTGGCGGAACGTCAGTCGAGTCAGTCAAAGGGTGTTCACATATGTAATTAAAAAGTTTGTTTGAAAACGAAAAAAAAAATCTAGCGTGTAGATTTTTTTTAAAATGCCTTTGATGTTTTTCTTATACATATTTACGCATGCCCTTAAAATATTTGCAGTGAATTTAATAGGACCTTATATTAACAAAGAAAAATAGACCTTATTTCATAGCATTAACATGATTTTGACAGCTGTCAAATATGGCCTTTTCGAGTGACGATACTATAGTGACCGATAGCGAAAACACAGAACCGGCTGGTGATATGATAAGGAACAACTTTCCCCAAGGAACATAGGTCGAAATATGAAAAAACAAAATTGCCGATCAGCTGGTCTAAGTTACTATGGGAAGTCTAAATTTTTCATATTTCTACCTATGTTTCTTGGGGAAAGTTGTTCCTTATGACCACCTGATTGATTCTGAGTTTTTGCTATCGGTCACTATTAAAATTTCACCCCATATAAAGGTACTCATTAAATTGCTTGTTGTATATGACTGACCTTATGAGCCGGGGGCGGCAGGTGCGGCGGTGGCGGGGCGCCAAACAGCAGCCCCCCCGCGCCGAGCAGACCCCCTCCCGCGCCCGCGCCGTGCGGCAAACCGGCAGACGAGTGAAGCTGATACTACAAGGCACTATAGTACCGGCGTTCGAATAGGCTATATTTGACAGCTGTCGAACAAATACTAATGTCATAGCATAAACATGATTTTTACAGCTGTCAAATATGGCCCAATCGAATGACGGTACTATAGTGTCCGATAGCGAAAACACAACCGGCTGATGAAAAGCAAAACAACTTTTCCCAATGAATATAGGTTGAAATATTAAAAAACTAAATTGCCGATCAGTTGATCTAAATTACTATGGGAAGTCAATTTTTTTTCATATTTGTACCCATGTTTCTTAGGGAAAGTTGTTCTTTATCACCAGCCGGTTTAGAATTGTAGCCATCGGTCACTAGTAAAATGCCACGCTATAGAGGTACTCATTAATTCCTTGTTGTATATTACTGACCTTATGAGCCGGCGGCGGCAGGTGCGGCGGTGGCGGGGCGCCAAACAGCAGCCCCCCCGCGCCGAGCAGACCCCCTCCCGCGCCCACGCCGTGCGGCAAACCGGCAGACGAGTGAAGCTGATACTACAAGGCACTACAGTACCGGCGTTCGAATAGGCCATATTTGACACCTGTCAGACCCATACTAGGCAACATGTCAACAAAGAAAAATAGATTTTATGTCATAGCAAAAACATGATTTTGACAGCTGTCAAATATAGCCTATTAGAATGGTAGGTACTATAATTTATGTCATAGCAGCAGCATGATTTTGACAGCTGACAAATATGCCTATTCGAGCGTCGGTACTATAATTTAGGTCATAGCATTAGCATGAATTTGACAGCTGTCAAATATAGCCTATTCGAGTGACGGTACTATAGTTTAGGTCATAGTATTAGCATGATTTCGACAGCTGTCAAATATGGCCTATTAGAATGACGGTACTATAATTTATGTCATAGCAGCAGCATGATTTTGACAGCTGACAAATATGCCTATTCGAGCGTCGGTACTATAATTTAGGTCATAGCATTAGCATGAATTTGACAGCTGTCAAATATAGCCTATTCGAGTGACGGTACTATAGTTTAGGTCATAGTATTAGCATGATTTTGACAGCTTTCAAATATGTCCCATTCGAATGACAGTATCTACTATAGTTTGTCATAGCATTAGCATGATTTTGACAGCTGACAAATATGGCCTATTCGAATGAAGGTACTATAGTTTAGGTCATACATAGCATTAGCATGATTTTTACAGCTGTCAAATATGACCTATTCGAATGGCGGTACTATAGTTGAGGTCAAAGTGATTTTGACAGCTGACAATATGGATATCCGAACGCCGGTACTATAATTGCTTGTTGTATATTACTGACCTTATGAGCCGGGGGCGGCAGGTGCGGCGGTGGCGGGGCGCCAAACAGCAGCCCCCCCGCGCCGAGCAGACCCCCTCCCGCGCTCACGCCGTGCGGCAAACCGGCAGACGAGTGAAGCTGATACTACAAGGCACTACAGTACCGGCATTCGAATAAGCTTTTTGAAAGTTGTCAAACCCATACTAGGCAACATGACAACAAAGAAAAATAGTCCTATTGTCACTAGCATGATTTTGACAGCTGTCAAATATAGTCTGTTCGAATGACGGTACTGTAATTTATGTCATAGCATTAGCATATTTTGACAGCTGTCAAATATGTCCCATTCGAATGACAGGATCTACTATAGTTTGTCATAGCATTAGCATGATTTTGATAGCTGTCAAATATGTCCCATTCGAATGACGGGATCTACTATAGTTTGTCATAGCATTAGCATGATTTTGACAGCTGTCAAATATGGCCTATTCGAATGATGGTACTATAGTGACCGATAGCGAAAACACAGAACCGCCTGATGAAAAGGGACAACTTTCTCAAAGGAATAGGTCGAAATATGAAAAACATAATTCCCGATCAGCTGCTCTAGGTTACTATGGGACATGGGAGGTCCAAATTTTTCATATTTCTTACTATGTTTCTTAGGGGAAATTGTTCCTTATCACCAGCCGGTTCAGATTTTTTTTTGCTATCGGTCACTATTAAAATTTCACCCTATAGAGGTACTCATACATTGCTTGTTGTGTATTACTGACCTTATGAGCCGGCGGCGGCAGGTGCGGCGGTGGCGGGGCGCCAAACAGCAGCCCCCCCGCGCCGAGCAGACCCCCTCCCGCGCCCACGCCGTGCGGCAAACCGGCACTAGCGTGTATCTGCTGCTGCAAGAAAACAGATGGCGTTAGGGATTCGCTCGCGGTCACTGATGAATTTTTCCATTTATTATTTTCAATTTATGAAAATGTAATAGCACTGTGAGTGCATTAAAAATCCCAATACGTTAAGAATGCGGTTAGAACAATAAGCCCAACAGTCAAATATACAATTTTAAGGAACTTGCATAAAAAATTATGCATTATTCAACAGTCGATTGGCATGGGTATGTAGGAGGTATTTATAAGTTTCATATGATGCTTAGTTAGTTTATTCCGCTAGAGAGAGAGAGTAGCTTTAAGTTCAACTCTCAGCGTAGATTTGTAGGGCCATAGGACTACTCAAAGAACACCCTACCCTAAAATTGCTAATATTTTCAGGTTCTGGGTTTAATAAGGACTACCTACTTTTGGTCGTGTGGTACCGGCTTAGAATAGCATCATCTCATATCATTCCCGTGGGTGTCGTAAGAAGCGACTAAG
This sequence comes from Phthorimaea operculella, assembly GCA_024500475.1. Taxonomy (NCBI): domain Eukaryota; kingdom Metazoa; phylum Arthropoda; class Insecta; order Lepidoptera; family Gelechiidae; genus Phthorimaea; species Phthorimaea operculella. Next base: position 2,206,779 of record JANFCV010000002.1, on the reverse strand, counting down.
GGGTTTGAGAGTTGATGTGCATTGCAATTTTAGGACTCTCAAACTTTCGTCAGATGTGGTGTAAATGGCCATTTTCACCGTTTACGCTCTGCCTACGTTGCGTTTAGGAGCAGTGAACCACTGAAGTTCACATGCCATGCCTTGACCAAAAGTAGTCCTTTTTCAACCAGAATCTGAATATATTATTTATTTTCTTTACTAGATAAAGATAACTTGAAAATCTTTCACCGCTTAGATCAGAAGGGATCTGCTCTGGATGCTTATCTAAACTTCTATACTTATAATGTTGATGAGAACTATTGCACCAATTGCACCATACTCTTTCCCAGTTATTTCAAATACATGATTTTCTTATACAACTACTTTTTGTAAACTAATTAGTAAAAATGTAAAATAAACTTGTTTTCCAAGGATTTAGTACCTAATATTACTAAAAACACAATATTCAAACAAGCAAGAACAATTTAACATCTCTTGTTTTAAAGAATCTTAAAACCATTTTATAGTGTGTAAGAGTTAAGTATAATAACTACATACAAATACCTACAGTGCGAGCATACAATGAATTGTGGAGTTAGACAATAAAACGAGTGAAACCAATTAGTTTTTTCCATTATACTAGCTATTGATAAAATTACTTCACCTAGTGATTGTAATATTAAGTATCCCTGAGTGAGTTAGGAATTGATTGGATTAGAAAATACAATTATGTAGTGTTTTAGGTACTTAGTTATAGAATACTACTAACACTTCGGTCTGTATTACTCTACTTACACAAAAAGCTTACAGCTCATAGTCACAACTCATAAGTTTATCATATTAAAGACTTAGATTTCATAATAGAATTTCCTTTACAATTTGTCTACTGACAAAAACAAATTGCGATTTAGTAACAAAATCAAAAACCAGCCAAGTGCGAGTCAAACTCGCGCATGAAGGGTGCCATACCAATGTGTATAAATAGTATTTTTAGTATCTGTTGTCATACCGGCAATAGTAGCACATATTCTATGAAAATTTTACTACCTACCTAACTATTACCGTTCATGAGATACAGCCTTTGAAATAATATTAGATAAAATCGAGCTAAAAAAACAGGATATTTGTGGGGAACCGGGGAACCCCCTTAATTTTTATTTTATTCTAATTTTTTGTATTTGTTGTAATGGCGGCAATCGCCGTCTGTGAAAATTTCATTCTACATATCGCGGTTCATGAGATACAGTCTGGTGACAGACGGATGGACAGACAGACAGCAAAGTTTCAGTAATAGGGTTCACTTTTCACCCTTTGGGTAAGGCACCCTAAAAATAGAACCTGCTACAAAACCAAAAATGTGAGTTAGGACTTATGTATGATATAAAATGAATCACAAAAAATATAAAATATATTCCATTGAATTATATGAATATTGTAAAGTTTAATGAAAAATGTTCTGTGCTAAGAAAAATCCAAGCCAAATAACGTGCCTCACATATTGTGGTGATTGTATCTCAAAATGTCTTACTTTTTTCTACAGAAAAACCATAAAAACAAATATAAAATAAAATTGTTAATCACAACACACAAACAAACCGGGTGGTGAAATCCAAAAACTAATGATTTAGAATTTTGAACTTACAAGTAGTTGCTGAAGGCCTTGCTGCTGTTGCTGCTGTGAAAAATATTTTATAAAAATATGCTCTTTTCATCCAATAAAAAAAGAATTTCATAAACTACCTCCCCATTTTTTTCATCAGATCAAAAACTTTTTTCAAGAATGTTATCATAATCAAATTTTTACATCAGATTCTCTCACCACTTCAGCTGGCAGAGATCACTTCAAAACAAAACAGCTTCATTGCTCCTCTAAAAATTATCCTGCCGAAGGCTTAGCATTATTCAAACAAACAGGAAAATGTTAGTGGCTGTTTATGGAAGCTTAGTGTTTACTTGAAGGGTTCGAAATGAGGTGACTTACCCCAATGATTGCATTAAGTTCTGTCATAGTGACCTGTTTAGCTCTGTCGACGGCGGTCGCCACTTGTTGCTGGTGCTCTTGGGATAGGAACGGTAGCACCTGCCCTATGATTGCGCTCAGCCTTTTTGCTATCTCCGTCTGTAAATTAAACAGTGTAAATATAGTATCAGTTGGGCTGAAATAAATAAAATTTTACCATCAAAAACTGTAGTGTTACTAATGCAAAGAAAGACATTGCCAATGCAGAATGGACCAGCAATAGAGGTTTATGTCCAGCAGTGGGCAATTGTGGCTGTTGAAAAATCTTTGTAGGCAACAACTAGGTGAAATTTCTATCCTTGCATTAGTAGTACCTACAGTATAGGATGGTAAAATTTGATTTATTTATTGCACACAGGAAAATATGTGGTTACTACTAGTGGTTTATTTTTAAAACACAGCCTGTTTTTTATCAGGTGTCCAGTCATTGAAGTTTAGGTTATGTTAGCTAGGATGACTAAAATTATCTTCATTCATTCAATTTGATAATCTTATCTTAACTTAATGTTTAAATGCTAGTACTATTGAAGGGAAAAGAAGAACATTAACATTTCCTTGGATTTAAGTTAACATGATGTTATAATATGACCTGGATTTTCTGCCTTTCATAATATCATATGAAGGTTACTTCCTAAACATAATTTTATTATTTCCAAGTACTTTATGTAGTGTGTTTTTTCAAGAAGCTGCAGTAAAACAAATATAAGACAATGCTTTGTTTACTCACCTGTTTATGCATTTCAACATTAAGACCATAAGACATTTCATAATACTGAAACAAACAGAAATTAAAGTTAACGAAGGTTAAAGGTGGTACCAAACAACCCACTTTCCCAAAAACGCTAAGCTCAACAGGTCAAACTGCTGCAGCTGTTGCTGCTACAGAAACTGCAGCTTTCTATGGGTTTTTTTTAGGCTTAGAACATTTTTTCTTCTTATGGAAAGTTGTACCTACTTTTTTAACTACTGACCTTAGCATTTTTAGGAAAGTGGGTTGTTTAGAATCACCCTGTATAGGGTCATTGCGCCCGTTGGCGACCGATTAGTCGACTTCCCAACTTTGCGCCATGATATTAATATGAAGGTTTCATATTTGGAGGTTGATTTTTTTTGTGAGCATAGCAGATATAATCAAGATATTCGTTTCGAGAAGTATTTGCAAAATACTGAAACAGTTTATTTTTGAAATAATTTTGAACCGAAAAGTACCCAAAATGTCAGATAGCGACCGCTTTTTTCAGATAGCGACCACGTGTGCGTCAGATAGCGACCGCCCGTTTTACTATCGTTATTATGGACATATTAACCATTATTTAATAATAGTTTTGACTTTTGCACATTTTTCATACATCTTGATCAATCCTTTATAAATCTACACCTAAGGTTGTGACCTAGTACCTATCTAGACATGATTAAAAAAATAACAATATTTCATTGTGCCAAACAGGTGTCACAGCAATGACTACTGCTGACTTTGCTGCCTCACTACCCTTGTCGACGCTGTTTATTACGTTTTGTTGTCTCTGAAGCCTCAGCGTGAACCAAAGAGGCATCAGGACCTCGCTGGTCTTCAGCGCGCATTTGTACGGTACCGATCCTAGCTACGTTAATGCGTATTTTCTGATACTGGGGAGGATCAACCACTCTACCTCATTGATGCAACCGCCGAGGACCCAGCCCGGTTCTAGCTCTCAAGGTCACACCGCACCAGAACTGTCCATGCCTCATACCTTGGTGCTCATACACTACCCTTGCCTGTACCAATCACGCCGGCGCGCAATGTTAGGCCTGTTCAGCTCCATCCGCAAACTCGACCAGCAGGATCTGTCTTACACGGCAACTGGGCATGAAATTCCACCCTCAATTGAGGTAGGCTTTAGTGCACAAACATTGAAGGAAGCTCAGGAGACAAGCCTTTAGATATGCGCGGACGCTAGAGCACATAGACCAACGAGCTTCGAGTACTTAGCAAAAGCGAGTAGGAATTCCGCGTGTCGCTACTTCACGGTGTTACAAAGTATCACTCTTGGAACTTCCTGATTCGCTTACACAGTCAGTACGACCCACGTTGTACCAAGAGCGACCCATAAATATTGCACAAAGACTCTTGTCGGCCAACAATACACAGCAAAAGTACATAAGAACGTAGCTCTCTATCCTTGGCAATTTTTTTCTCATCTTATGGTGGGTCCTTTCTGGTCTTCTGTATTCACTTCGCTCTGTTGGAAGTATTTTCGTCAGTCACGTCACAGGAACTCATCAAACCTCTAGCCTTCTTCCCTTTTTCCAGAACCCTTGGGTGTTTATAGTGGCCACTGTATTGCCTTTACAGTCTGCAGGTCTAGCTGACTATGACTACCCAAAATACTAGGCTACTTGCGCCAGGTAAACTTGTGTGAGTGCACCAAACGCGGATCCTTTTTACCTACCTTTTTTAAACGGGTATCTATAACGTCATGCACTTGTTCAACCACACATGAAATTTGAAGGATGTGAGGGCCGCACAGCCTAATTCAACCACTGCCAGCAAATATGTATGACACAGCTCGAGAATCTGCCAACGCGAGCTACCCTGAAGAATTATAGGTCCAGTTTTACGCTAGCGTAGAGGCATGGGTGTGTGGTGCAGAAGTGATGGTTCTGGGCTTTAAGGAAGGCATAGAAATACAGATGCAATGTAAATTTGATCGTTGTAATCAGGTGGGTTTGCGGCGGTAGCCAGAGTAAAATAAAGGACCCCTTTATCCGAAAACATTGCTGTTACATGGCAGCACCCTTCTCCCTTAAGGCAAGGACTGTGTGAAGGTCAGTAAGAAGTGAGAACTTCCTGCTTTTTCGTTGTCTCCAAAGCCTCAAAGTGAGTGAAAAAGCGGTGGTGTGGTGGTGAATTACTTTAGGTACAAGGCCCTACTCCTGAGAGAGCCCAACAAGGTTTCTATCTATAAATAAACGCTATAAGGAGTCTCTCTGCCAATACATTGCTGCACAACAAAAACTGGCTGAATTCTCTGGACAATGAGGAATCTGAATGCATCAGCTCAAAGTGCACAGAAGTCACCCGGGACCGGAACCTCACCCCAGGCATCAATGACGAAATAGCTCTGATTTGACGGTGTGAAGGATTTTGGGATGGCGTGTATAGACCAGGAAAGCCCAAAGAAACTCTGCCTGTTCTTCTGGCGCAGCTCGAGGAAGGCAAGTGGGTACGGCTGGTGCTCTTTACATATGTGACCCAACAGAAGCGAAGAAGAAGAAGTTGAAACAGGTCCACTACTTCAGAACGCGGAAACTCCATTAAAAGCCAACAGGGTCCATGAGATGCTGTTGGCGAGGCGCGCGGCGTCCCGCACTATTTTATTTGTTAGAGGGAGATTCCAGAGTTATAGCGCGTTCCGAGACAAAGAGCCCAAGAGCAGCAGTATAATAGGCTATTAAAAGACATTTGTAACAAAACCTATCAAAGGGCCAACAATACAGTGTAAAAGCAAAAGTAGTGGTCGCTAAGTAACATAAAAAATTTTTAGAGTCTGATTGCGACCGTCTATTTTCCATACATTTTTGAGGCGGTCGCTAACTAAACATGGTTTTTTTTATCATGTACTAGTTAGCGACCACTCAACTAAATCTGTTCGAAAATCGGTCAAATAATCATAATTTGACGGTCGCAAACTAACTATGGTATAAAAAACGTCTGTTAGAATGAATTAATGTTGTAAGAATCAAAACTTTGTGAAAAAGATAAACAGGAAAATAATAAACATTTTTCATGCATCGCCGGTCGCTACCCGGCATTTTTCAAAAAATTGGGTGCCTATACGCGAACGTCTAATAAATCATAAATTTACTTAAAAATAACACGAAATTATCGTTAAATTAGATACTTTACTAAAATATGAACACCATAAAACCATTATAGTTATAAAAACTAGACGAAAACCTGAAAATTTAACTTTTGAAGTGGCACGTGCTCGCTATTTTTTAAATAGATTTTCGGTGTTTTTTCGAGGGCAGAGCGACTGCCAAAATAGATGATTTATTTGCGGTACATTGGTGAGGTTTAATGAACAGATTTGAATAGGCGTAGATTCAGCAGTTATCCTTGTCTTGTTCAAGCCACACTTTTTTACAAGGAGTGAAATATATCTCTTATTATTGCAATATTACTGAGATCAGTCCTGAAAATGGTCGCGAACTGACGCATGGTCGCGAACGGGTACAATGACCCTAATTCATTGTAGGTAAATACTTTGTGTATCATGTAAAATGCATTTATTTGAACACAATTGTAGGACACTAAACTATTGTCAGATTGGAACCAAGTTTGTAACTGTAGACAAAATGTTAGTAGCTACTTAGACCATAGTTTGAACCAACATTTTTCATGGAAGATATACTTGCAAATGTAAAAGAATTGACCTCATTTAGATGGAAGGTCAAATAAAAGATGTCACCACTTCGGTCTCATAGTGAAAGTTGTTCAGCATGATCTCAAAGAATTTAGCTAATTTAACCGGTCTGCGTTTCTAGATTTTCCCCCTTTTTGTTGCACCCCTGACACCCCATAGAAGCCTTAAAACAAACCCCCATACAACCCCGACCACCCCGCGCAATCGACCTTCAGCTTTCCGCGTCAAACTCAGCTGTTCCTGCACAGATTGACAAGCGGTTTTTTATTTTTGGGTTTGGATACTCGCTTCTAGTGATGAGAAACAAAAAATTTGCTCGAAAACCGATAAAATTCCGAAAAATCGTGCGTAAAATCGTGCGTTTTGAGCGTGCAGGGGGTGTGCAGGGGCCTTACTTTGACGGTTCATTCTAAACCATTCACTCATCCAATCTTTATTGTCTATGGCTCATTTGACAGCTAATATCGTAAGGAATCATCTGTCAAAACATTCCAAAGCAAAATAACCCGTAGTTTTTACGCAATAACGGCCAGAATCGCGGGTGCCGATCGGCACCTACGGTCCTTGACGGAATGTTGACGCTCGGGTGCCGATCGGCACCTAATGTCGCACACCGGTTAAAAAGCAAATCCTTAGAAATACAGTGTATAACTGCATAATAGAAAGTGCAAATAACTTACCATCACATAATGCCTTTGCATTTCTGTTTTCTCACTAGCTAGTTTCTCACATTCCAATTTTAACCTAAAAACAAGAAAACCAATTTTATGCTTTTTGTTACTGAATATTGGTACTGTTTTCAATTTACTATTTAGCCTACTTACGAATGGTATTGTGCTTGTAAAAAGTTAAATTCCTCTTTTATACGCTCCAAAGTATCTGCTACAGTAAACTTTAAGGGGGCTCCTGGTTGCGGCTGTGGTCCCTGAAATTAAAAAGCAACATCTAGTAAAGGAGTCACAAGAAAAAATAATCTCAACAGCTAAGATTTCAGTGGTAACTCCAGATATAAGTGGCACAGACAGGCTCAGAAGAGTGAATGTTTGGACTTTTCAGGCACAACATATTGTCAATGTTTGAACACTGATTTCAGGCCTTTTATCATGGATTTACACTGTATGTTTCAGTCAAATACAGACTAAAAGAAAGAGGGAAGCTTGGAAGGTCAGAAAATAACACAAACCCTTACCGCGGCCGGCGGGTGCCGCGTCGGCGTTGGGTACATCACTACAACACTGCTCTAACAACTTCAACACACACGATCAAATTCTTCGTCCCAAGGGTCCTTCTGCGACCAACACTGGGCATAACATCGCCCACTAAACACCTATACCGATGCTATAACAACGAAAAACTCGAGGAACCGTAGAAAAAGAACAATGATATGCACAAACTTTGACTCGAAACTTTTGAAATATCGGTCATTATCGTCACTTTTCAACTCTTAAATTACGATTACCATAACCAGTATAAAATACACAACAAATAGTATAACAAATTCTTCACGATACAAGCGTGCAACAGTATCTAAAAAAATAACTATCTCCACGCCGTAATAATTTTAGTTCGGCTCTGGCTGTCATGTCATCCATCATTTTTGTGACAGACTCATACACAGATAAGATAAACTGTGTGTGTGGATAAATACCATGAGCGCCATCTATGTTAGAAACCCAGTATGAACATGGCACTCCAAAAAAAGCAGAATACATATTTTATTGTATCTAACCTATGCTAGAATAAACTAGCAAAGAAAATAAAATATACTCTCAATTCACGTTTCAGTTCCGCAGCGTTGCCAGAACGTAACTTTTGTTACGTTTTTCGTTACTTTTCACCCTTAAGCGTAATCTTGGCGTAACCTAGCCACGGGCGTAACTTTTACGTAACATTTCGTGACAAAAATATTCTTCGTAAAATTACAGAGCAGACTGAAATACAAATATAACTATAGTAACTTGCATCTATGAAAAAAAAAATTGAGGCGTATCTTTTTTCTGCAAAACGTAACTTTTTCAAAGGGCGTAAGTAACTTTTGGACATACGGCGCTGGCAACACTGGTTCCGTATGATAATATTATGCACTCAAGCTTGGTACGTTATTTAGAATTTTGAATCATAAAAGTCCAGCATTAAGTTGTGCCGAATGATTTCCTAGTGTTTTGCCGGATCTGACGTATTTACGAAAATATTACAATATTAAGAACATAAACACCATGATACTTTCATGTCAGGTCATGGAAGTATTTTAGGAGTTCTATTAAAAAAACTTGTATTGCAAACCAAAAACCCGAATTTAGTAATTTCAAAATTATGTTTTGCGTTTAGGATCCTCCATTCTGAATTCAGAACAATTTAATTTATCTAGTTTCACTTGCGCTGCTGAGATGAACTTTATAAGTTATAACACATTACATGTCAAGATCCGTCCAGCCTATTAAGCTGTAGTTCGTGAAAATGAATTGTCCACAATCATACCCAAATTCATACATACATACTCTCAGAACATAACATGACCCTCCTTCTGAGGCAGTCTGGTGTAAAGGAAATATGCGCATTTTGCTTTGAACAAGTTGCTATTAACAGATGTCACTGTACGTACTGACAAATTATTATAACTTTAGTATCTAGTACTCTATTAGCGTTACTTTTTTAATCTATAAAGTGTGACCAGTTCTGTCAAAATGTTGATTTTATTTTACAAATTATTATTTCTTCCAAAACAAAACAAAGGATCAATCATGGAGCTCTATTTTTTCTTCAATGATAACTATCAGTTTTTCAATGCTTCATCATTTTCAGCAGCGAGGATCTTCCCAGGTGAGGTGCAGATGATAGCCATTTGGCCACCATCAAGCCACCATAACAACCACAGATAACAACCATCAAATATTTTTCCTAAACAGCAACACCAACCCCTTAAAAAATAACAGTAGTGTTGGGAAGTTATAGTAACTGTTAACTCTGATCTGATATTATCATTGCTCCAATAACAGTTAATATCTGCTTTCTTCTTGGATAATATTCCAATGAATAAATTAAAGCATGTCATGTCTTTCATTTGCTAACGCAAGAATTCTATAATGTAACTGATAACACATCAACATATTTTCCATGCGTGATGCGAGCTTAAAATAGCATCACCCCATGTATTTCCTATATTGTAAGAGATGACTAAGACCCCGGTTACACAGGTGACTTTGTTGCTCGGCGGGGCGACTCTCAGTTTCTCAGAACAACTCTCGTTGTTCTTTAGACTTCTGATAAGTTGCCGGCAAAAGTCGCCTCCTCTGTGTGCACGCGGTAAGTCTCGAAGAGGGTGATGTATCGTCCTCAGTTTTTATTAACTAACCCTGGTCTTCAAATTGTATATAGGGTGTTAATTTAAATGCGTGCCATAGCTTCAGGGTAGGTTAAGTATCGATTAAGAACGCCGTAAAAAATATTGAAAAAAAACAGTAAAAAAAATCGTATTTAGTCAACACTTTTTTTGAAAAATCAATTTTTGACACTGTTGTTTGTTGCTTAGAGAGTGGTTATACAAGTACTTTCGTCTAAAGGACTTGGCGCCCTGAAGCTATGGCACGCATTTAAATTAACGACCTGTACAACGTGTTACAAAACAACCAATAAAGCTGAAAGGGTGTGGAAAGGTCCGTTGCAAAGAGTCGATTCACAAAAAATTAGAGCCGTAGTATCGTTTTTGAAAACTACGAAAAAAATATTTTTTTATTAAATTACACTTATTTTTAATCGTGGCATCGCAGCACTAATTTTGACAGCTCAAAGTTCAAATGAAGTTACCGACGCGGCGAAACGCAGTTCGGTCTACATTGCTGGCTATTACATGAATGTCATCAATACAAGAAACTAAGTCAACCAGCAATGTACGCCGAAGCGGACTTTGTTCGCCAGGTAGTGTAGCACCTACCCTAGACTAGTGATGTGATTATTTCATCGACTGATGATAATGAAAAATATTCTTTTTTTTTGGTTAGTTTTGTAACAGGTTGTATATAAGGTCCTATTAAATTCACTGCAAATATTTTAGGGGCAGATGAAATAAAATATAAGAATGTACTCTGCAAATTTTTAAAGAAATCTACAGGCTAGTTTTCGAGAAAATTGCATTTAACTTAAAAACACACAAAACGAAAAAAGTGCACCCTGTTTTTCCTAGAAACACACACTACGATGAATTTAAATTACGCGCCAAAAAAAAGTTGCTGTGATTGGTTGGTTGTTAGTGTGCGTGCCGTGTAAGTGAATCCTGTCTACGTGGCGGAACGTCAGTCGGGTCAGTCAAAGGATGTTCACATAATTAATTAAAAAGTTTGTTTGAAAATGAAAATTAAAAACTAGCGTGTAGATTTTTTTTTAAAATGCCTTAAATGTTTTTCTTATACTTATTTACGCATGACCTTAAAATATTTGCAGTGAATTTAATAGGACCTTATATATACGTGGCGTACCTAAATGACCATTCTAGCGCATTTTGGCTTACTTTTTAGGGTTTCGTAGTCTACTAGAAACCCTTATAGTTTCGTCATGTCTGTCTGTCTGTCTGTCTGTCTGTCTGTCTGTCGGTCTGTCTGTCTGTCTGTCTGTCTGTCTGTCTGTCTGTCTGTCTGTCTGTCTGTCTGTCTGTCTGTCTGTCTGTCTGTCTGTCTGTCTGTATGCCGCGCCCTCATATCTTCGTCAGTTTTAGAGCTATCGAAATGAAATTTGGTGAAAAGATAGATCGTGTTGACCCAAATAAAGAAATGTTAAGAAAAAAAGATTTTAAATGTTTTTTGGACCCCCTCCCATACAAGTGAAAGGGGGGCAAAAAATTTTTTTTTCTTCTGCAATATTGAGTAGGGTATCGTTGAATAGGTCTTTTAAAACTAAGGTGAGATTTCTTTGAAACAAAGTCACTAAAATGTTTCTGTCACGAGATATTTGCTTTTAAAAAGGGCGTTTTTGACCCATAATTTGTTCCAGCTGTAACTTCTAAAGTATAAACGCTAAAAATTTGAAATAAATATGGAATATAGCTTACAATCTGAAGTTACAATGAAAACTATAACGAATATTGTACCTTTAAAGGTTTCAGAAAAAAATGAGTTTTTCTATTTGCGGTTGGTCATCATACTGCTGCTAACAAACCAGCAACAAATTAAGTTTGTAATGCTGAAAAACCTGATATTTAAACGTTGACTACGAAACCCTATTTGTGGGCGTGTCTGACACGCTCTTGGCCGGTTTTTTTTATCTTTATAACGTGTAAAGTTTGAGCTCGCTTTACTCGCCTCGCAAGCCGTGAAGCGCTGGTGAAGCTCAGCGTAGTGTGTGTGGCTCCTCGATTTTCAAATGTGAAATATCGAACCACAGTACGGTCCCTCGAATACAGTGCTCGAATAGGTTGAATAAGTCTTACAAAACCTCACGCAATCTAATAAAAGACCCCGTGCACACAGGCTACTTTTTTCTCATGCGCGTGATAGTCGGAATATCTATCGTCATTCGTCGGAAAGACAGAGATGTCGGATTTTCACCCGACCAGAGAATAATAGCGCGGCGCAAAAAAGTCACCTGTGTGCTCGGTAGGTTCTCTGGCACTAACAGTAAGTACACGCGGGCGATTTTGTGACTAAGCGACAGTGATAAAATCACCTCATTCTCCTTATCTCTTCCGTCCTTTGTAAGAGAAAAACAGGGTTGGCATTAGTAATTCGCATCCCGAATTCGGGGTTGATGAGGGTTGTTTTTTATAGGAGTTGGTCAGCTCTTTCAAACGACACCCCCTCACCCCGCGGAGACGCGTAGTTTTTTTTAAATACGTATTTAAAGTTACGTGTGACGGAGCGTATTTGGAAGGACTTTTAAATACCAACCATAAATAATTAAAAAATATATATGGCGGGGGGAGGGGGGAAGGGGGGGGGAGCCCTTCCCGGGGGGTCCCCCCCACAAATGACCTGTAAGTCACTATTTGCAGGGGATGTATAAAAGAACCAGTATCAATATCGCCTCAGTAACAGGTCCGTTAGGCACAACCTAACCTAACCTGGCGTTGAACGTTGAACGCCAGGTTAGGTTAGGTTAGGTTAGGTTAGAACGGTGACCACAACGTGCCAGAACCGACACAGGTCATCCCCCAAAATGGGAGGTGGGGACCTCCGGGTGGGGGTCGAGACCCCCCATGGGGGGTCCTGCCCCTCCCCCTTATACATTCTTTTATAAAACCCCTGCAAACAATGACTTACAGGTCATTTGTGAGGGGGGGGGGGGGGCAAATGGGGGGTCTCCGCAGGCTCCCCCCCCCACCTCTCACCACCCAAAAAACCCTTAAGTGTTATTTTGTAACTAATTCTTGTTTGGTTCAATAAAGTTATTACATACATACCTATAATATTTCTATCTGACTAAGTATCTATTATTTATAAGCATTCCAATATCTAAGATTTCAATAAACTTCACTTGCATTCAATTCCATACAGACTATAATATCATTAAAGTACACCAAAGCGTCTTCTTTTTTTTCATGTCGGACACCGCGACCTCCAACCACCCAATGAACCCTGGGGTCAAAGTTTTTAACCGCCCTTCTACAACCAGACCTCTGACATGGCTGATGGTAATCATAAACAACAACCGAGCCGAGACCAACGGCTTAGCGTGCCCCCCGAAACATGCAACCATCTTGCTTTTCGGTCACTCAAGTGGTTCAGCCTGCAACGTCCTAACCAGACTGAAACAAATTCACACGATTATGATTGATATCAAATTTGTGAGTGTCCTACTGGGAACCGAGCCCAGAACTTCTGTATCGCAGGCAGTTGCACTACCACTGTGCCAGATCGGCTGACAATTCGTAGTACAAAACATACATACTCTCAGTTTTTAAATAAGGATTCTCTCTTTCTGCTTTTAACTAGCACTAGCAGTTTGCTTAGCTAGTATTTGATACTAGGTGCTTTTTGGCAGTGCGCTACGCTCAGCTCTATCTGTAATTTGGCAGCAGGGTTGCCAACCGTACGAGATTTCTCGTACAAATACGAGATTTATGGTCTCCCGTACGAGGTACGAGGACACTGTCAATCTCGTACAATTTTGTACGAGATTTTCACATGTTACATAATTTTAATTGCTGGCAATCATTTTTAGCTCCTCAAGTAATCATAGTCTATGAAAAGTCATCGATTGCGTATGAAAGAAATTCCCGAGCGAGACCGAAACCGTTCCCGTTCGTTCGCTCGCTGGTTCATTCGTTTTGTTTCTTGCACTATTTGTCTCTGTCGTACATACTGAAATATCTATATTCTTTTTTTTCTTTACATGTAGATAGGAGTTTTGTACTTTTGTTTGTCTTTGCAGAAGTGAGCGTTGAGGGATTGTTTTCAAACAAACTTTATAGAAGAAAAACTTTACGTTATAACCTATAAATGGTGTATGAACTTTAGTCTTAATTCACTGAAATCAGTATGAGTGATAGCAACGATGATGCTGATCGCTCGCCAACCCGAATTTTATTGGTTTTTCTCCAATTTGCTCGGAAATAGCTTCATTACCTTAAAAAAAGAATACGTCAATGGGCTCATTTATGTTGTCAAGGCGCAGAGGACTGTAATAGAAATTGCCGGACTAGGCCGGTAATAAAAGGGTTCTTAAACTTCACACTTTCGTGATTAGGTGTTTTATGGAACACATTTTGTTTGAAGTTTGAAGGCTGAATGTGAATTTCCCGCGCATTCTTTATGAAACGGAACGTAAGCAAAACCAGCGCCAACGCTTTGCGAACTTTAAAAGTTACAAAGTGTCAATTTTATCACGATTTAAATATTTGTTTCCTTGCAAATTGGAGAAAAGCACTATACAAACCTCGGCCGAAATAACAATTTCTGGTCTCGTTTACTTTAGAAGGCCTCGACTTCGTCTCGGCCTTCCAATGCCACTCGACCAGAAATTGCTATATACTCGGCCTGTGATGTAATGTACTATTACCACACGTCGAAAGTTGTACGAGGTTCGAAACGTAAAATACGAGATTTTTAGGAGCCTGTGTACGAGAAAATAAATTTTTAGGTTGGCAACCCTGTTTGGCAGATTGTTGTCGCCAGCCAGTGTCGGCCGCTCGCCTGTGTCGTTTTGTCGCGCGATAAAAAGCGAGGTGCTGTGCTTTGTCGGAGTGTTTTGAAATAAACAATTTTGGTTGCTTTGTTCCCGTGAAACAGTGCATTTTCAATGATTATATTCAAAAGGAAGTGCTGTTCCTGAAGTGATATATTGTTTATTGTGATTGTTTTGCGTCGCAAAGAGAACCAATATGGATTTCAAAACAGCCGTTTTCAACGCTGCACGAGATGGAAATCTCACTCGACTGAAAGTAAGTATCTAAATATGTTTAGTATTCACCTATCCGCAAGGTTATTTCAAGATATGTCGCAGCGATTCACCGCCGTATTTTGGTAGAAATTAGCGTTGGCTCTTGTCTTCAGTAACTGTAGAATATACAGTTATACAGTTAGTACTTATCTTTCTCGTTTCTATGTACGTAATTCGTGATTTGATTACATAAAGGAATCTGTAGTGAGCCCGTCCTACTGGCAAACCATTGGACTACAGATTATGGTCAATATTATTATCTTTTCAACCAAGGATTTTGTGATAAGCACAACCCGTGCAAAGAGTGAAATCATAACACAACATGTATGGAGCTCAGAATTGTTACATGCATACTTATGCTAATCTAATGAAACCACTTTCTTGCCTAATTGGTTACCAACAAGATTCTGCTATGCCATGCACATAACTCAATGTATAGGGTGTTCAATTTGAAGGAAAAACAATGAAGAACATCTGCTCAACATGAGCCTCCCCTGCTCCCCCAGTGTACTATGCCTTCTTATATTAAAGGATATTTGCCATACTCACCAGACTTATGTCAGGCACACTGATGAGCGCACCACAAGGTGTTGTACTGACAGTATGCTGCTGTCCTTTGCCTTAGTTGGTTTTTACGAGAACCATGGTGGATGTTCTTTACCTTTTATATCCTAAACACTGCTAAACTTGCACCATACCACCAACAGTTTGTCGAAATCCTGTTTTATGAGATGGGTTTACTTATTTATGCTTATGCTATGTAGTTAATTGCATGCCCATACCTCAAATATATCATAAGCCCTTTATAAACCTGAGTATTCAGCCAGCCAGGGAAGATATCTTTAAGGAGAAAGCAGGGAAATACTGGAGAAGGATCGCAAAAAATAGAGAACTGTGGAAGTGCCTGGGGGAGGCCTACACTGTACAAGCGAATGTTAGAAAAAAGGATGAGGAAGAGAATATATGAATAGACTGATAAATAAATAAATTAATTAAATATACCACAAAATTATTTATTGACGAAATTGTAAATCTAAATCTAACATAATAAAGGCTATTTTTATTTTTTATTTTATTTGTTCAGCCAGCCTCAGTATTGTTAGTGGCTAGTATTATAGGATTCGTGTGATTTTAGGCATTATGACATCAAAGTATTGCAAGATATGCCACTGGTGCCTAATTTAAAGCATGTCTTGATCAGAATTATTTAAATAATTGTTGTATTTTATTCACACCAAATTAATACACACACCTTGTATTTTATTCACACATAAGTGTGGATACTTTTCTAATTTTATGCTCAACCTTGATCATTTTCAAATAAATAATTCTAAAATGTTATTACCTATTTGTATCAAGGAGCAAAATCATTATCATTGATTACAGCCAAAGTCTTTATGAATAATTCATTAGCTATTTTAGTAACCAAATGAAGTAATATGGTAAACAACTGTTTGAACTTTATACTAGAATAAATTGTAATTATTAAAAAACAAAAACCAGACCACAGTTATTTTAAAATTATATTTTATGTTTATGAAATTTGAATATAGCCAGTGTTGCTGGCGCTGCTGAGACGAATCTAATCGGTCAAGCCGTTAAAGCAGTAGCCTGTGAAAAAGAATTTACTTGTTCACATACAACATACTCTCAAAAAACATAACCCTCCATCTCATCTCCAACAGTTTTTCCAGACTATACAAAAATGGATGGTTTTCCATTCCATTTGATAATTGACTGTCCCTTTTTTGTCTGTTTGCATTCATGTGAAGTTTCACAACCAGCTTATTCAAATGTGACTATATATTACATTCAGAAATTGCTATTTTATACATTCGAGCTATTGTTGAAAGAAATGCTTTTTTAAAAATTGTCCCTTTTGAAAGGCCAAATCATCGGTAATAGTCGGTGGCGACTCGCAATACTGGTAACCAATGTGAGTAGGTACATATAGCTGCACGTAATTTGTAATGTTATTCTAATTTCAACACATTAATTTAGAGCCTTAGTAGGTTACTGTTACAAGATTACATGTTACACCTAGCTTACTTGAAATGAAATCTGTAAGTACTACCTATACCAATGATAACTTATCTAAATATTGATAAGACTGTTTACGATCTAGAAAACATTTGCATTTTTTAAACATTGACTTAAAACAGAAAATCATAGGATAGGTAACAGACAATGGAATAGGTACATGAAGAATAGAAAATACAATGACCAGCTATTTTCTTTCATGGTGGCATAGTAATTGGTAAGTAATTACTAAATATGTATGCTTTATTCTCTATAGATAGCGTTTGGTGCCGGCTTACAATAGCATCACTCCATATCTTACCCTTGGATGTCGCTCTGCCTACCCCGCAAGGGATATAGGCGTGATTAATGTAAAATTTAATGGAAAATACCTAGTTCCTTAGCTCCTTTGTGGACGCCACAGGGAAAGTAGGTGGCGAGAGCGATGACCCGATTTTGTGCTGTGTTTACCTACTCTCGGCAGTGTGGGCGTGTATGATTGGACACCGAAGAATTCCAATAGAAATGTCGTGGAAGAAACGTCTATAAAAATGATGGATGGAGACGAAAGAATGATAGGTTCGCGAATATACATTGGATATTAACGGTTCGCCGGTCAGTAAGAAATGAAAAATGTGCAGATTGTATCAAATTGGAGATGATTTCAATTATAGTCCCATAGAGCTGAACTCTAAAAGTATTGGAACTAAACATTGACATAAATAAAAACTGCTAATTTATCCGATGACCAATAAACCAAACGATAGCTCAGTAGTTAGAGCGGCGGCACTTTTCTTCGAAATGCAAGGATTCAATACATTTTTGGCTTCTTGGATTTTTAGCAGGAGATCAGGACATAGATCCGAGTAGAGAGCTCGTTTCGGAGACTAAAAATCCGCTTTAGATCGCTGAGTCATCGGAGCTAGTTTACTTTTTTTGTGTATAACTTAATTCTTTCACAAATCCGATTTTCGTTCGCTTGTAGGTAAGTTCACATAGGTCTCACGTGCCTAAGCTACACGTGTTGCGTTGTTTCGTGTGGAAACATGAGTATTGTTTTGTACAATCACTCGTGCGAAAAGTGTTCGGAAAATCAAATAATAATAGGTACAACGCGTTATCAGATACGCGCTGGAAAATTCGAAGGAAGTAATAAGTGACGTCAAGATTAAGGTTTGAATCATATTATTAGGTGGGCTTTAAATGTTTTTTCTTCTGTTTATTACTTTGGAAAATAGGCTGTACTTTATTAATTTAAATATTAGATTTGCGGGGCGATTCACTTACTAAAGAGAGGACGAGACAGATGATCTTGGATCTTGATCAGTCATAGTGCCATGCATGCCATTTATTTGTAAGAAAAGAAAAATACAACTTTAAAAAATCATAAACTTAAAGTCACCGCGGTCTACATTCTAAACAAAGAGACCTCATGATCATGCATGACTAATATAAATCTCACACATTGTCGACCTATAAAATTACCTACATGAAAGCTAATGTGTATCAAGAAAGACCACGAAAATTTCCTGGTAGTGTGACGAAACGCCAACGCAACGCAGCGCAGCACTCTTTGTGACGAATGACAATAGAAATTGACTTTCCATGTCGTCGAGTTCCGAAAGTCAATCTTCTTTTACCGTTTCGAAGATGGCACCATTAGCCCCGTCAATATCGACATAAAAATAAATAAACATTGCAAACGCGCATGTAACTACGATTTTTTTATATGTTCTAAGGTCCCTTGAGAGTAGTTAATACCCAAGTTTGCAACACTGAAAACCTTGTGCTGCCTCCACGGTGCTCAATAAACTGCGAAATTTTGTCCCATATTTCAGTTTTTTATAAAAATCTACCATAACGAGGATTTTTTCAAGTACGTTTTATAAAACTTTATTAAAGATAACTAAATTTGCTACAATTTCAGGGAAACCTGAGCACACTATGTCTTTTGGTTGCAAAGATACAGCAAGTCAAAGATGGGCAATTCTTCCGCAGTGCTAAGAAAGCTGTGAAATTACAGAATTTCCGATGTAACAGCTCTTGTTACATTTTTTTTTTTTTCAAAAAATCATATTATGTTGTCCGACTTGCACTAAGCTAGTTTTTAGGGTTCCGTACCCAATAGGGTAAAAAACGGGACCCTATTACTAAGACTTCGCTGTCTGTTCGTCCATCCGTCTGTCACCAGGCTGTATCTCATGAATCGTGATAGCTACAGAGTTGAAATTTTCGCAGATGATGCATATCAAAATCCGTTCAGTAGTTTTTTCGCGTGTATCTCATGAACCGTGATAGCAAGAGAGTTGAAATTTTCACAGGTGATGTATTTCTGTTGCCGCTATTACAAAAAATACTAAAAACCAGAATACAATAAATAGTAAGGGGGGCTCCCATACAAGAAACGTGTTTTTTTGTTGGTTTTTGTAAATAATGTTTCGAAGGCTGTTTCTCATGAACCGTGACAGTTAGATCTTTTAAATTTTCACAGATGATGTATGTTTATTGCCGCTATAACAACAAATACAAAAAAACTGGCCAAGTGCGAGTCGTACTCGCGCACAAAGGATTCCGTACCATCATTTATAAAAATGACAGAAATATCATATCTGTTGCCCGACTCGCACTTGACTAGTTTTTGGTATTTGTTGTAATAGTGGTAATAGACATACATCATCTGTGAAAAGTTTAACCATCTAACTATCACGGTTCACGAGAAACAGCCTTCGAAACATTATCCACAAAAACGAGCAAAAAAATCACGTTTCTTGTATGGGAGCCCCCCTTAATATTTATTGTATTCTGGTTTTTAGTATTTGTTGTTATAGCAGCAATAGACATACATCACCTGTAAAAATTTCAACTCTCTAGCTATCACGGTTCATGAGATACAAGCGCAAAAACTTCTGAACAAATTTTGATTTGACGTTGACATTGACAGCACAGGGTTTTCAGTGTTGCA
Organism: Phthorimaea operculella; assembly: GCA_024500475.1. Lineage (NCBI taxonomy): Eukaryota > Metazoa > Arthropoda > Insecta > Lepidoptera > Gelechiidae > Phthorimaea > Phthorimaea operculella. The sequence continues at coordinate 2,187,026 of JANFCV010000002.1, read as the reverse complement.
AACTTGGGTGTTAACTACTCTCAAGGGACCTAACAATATATAACAAAATCGTAGTTACATGCGCGTTTGCAATGTTTGATGTCGATATTGACCGGGCTACATTGGCACTTTGGCACGACATTTTTTGTGTTGTGGGTGTCGCAAAAAGTGACAGGTGGTGAATCCAGGGAACAAGAAAATAGCGGCCCTGTAAATTCATCACCTTGCCCTGTGCTCGCCTATCTACATGCCTGGGGCGTAGCGAGTATAGCAAAAAACCTGTTGTAGGGATATTAGTCTAGGAGTGGACTGTTGTGGCTGTAGCATAAGCTTTATTTTGAACTTAACTTCAAACAAAGCAGACTGTCTCTCCGCTTGAAAACACTTGAAACAAAACTATCACCGCGAGTGCGCACGCATTTAGCGCGCGGCTTACTCATCATGCGCCTGCGCTTCCCAGATGCGGGTTTACTCACAAAGCGACGCCTTATAATTAACCCCGATTGTTTTATACTGAAGATTACAGCTGAGTACATTAGGTAGCTGCAGAGATAATTTGTGTTGATGGGGACAGAGTTCGCCCTCTTTCTTTTTTACTAGGAGCACTTGGAATTTGCTTGGCATTACTCCTGATTCCTGATGCAGGCCGCAGAGAATTTAGATACCCTAGGGCCACAGATACGTTACGGGTGGTAGCGATAGTTGGCGAAAACGGGAGATTATGCCTTATGGCGCACCCTGGAAGAGACCTACGCAATGGATTGGTATAGGCTGATATGCTGTGATGGTAGTTAGTCTTTAAGGAATTCCTGACGGAGGCCGGAGAAAATTTGTGCCCATAGGTTATAGATTTTTGAATAATCATTCATCCTCAATCTCGACCACTTCACTGATACGCAGTGGTTAACATTACTACTTATTTTCCTTTTGTCACTGGCAGCTTTACGTCTCACATCTAAATAAGCTTGTTCCGTATTTACCATCCGCTTTTCCTGTTCATTTTGTTACATCCCGGTCTTTGTCCTTTGTGAGTCAGACTGCAGACAAACTTGACTAGCAACTGAACTTGGCTGTGCACCAGGAAACGGTCGGCGCCTTTCAGTAAAAAGAAAAAAAATGTTTTTTTTTTACCATATCTGACTGGATCAGAATCAAAGTCGTTGAATAGGGTAGAAAACTGGAGAACTAACGGCGCCACTCTCGAGTGTGCCCTTTTTTCTGTGACTGGTCGAAAATGTGACATTGTCACAGTCTGCTTATTTCTTATTGGTTTTCGTTACGTCTTATGCCTATATGACTTGCGCCTGCTGCTATCTGCAATAAGCTTTGGGGTTTCCTCCCCATTATCGCATAAAACAAAACATCAATAATCATGATAGCCACAAAGCCTGTCATCATCGTAACATCTACCTAAAGCATCCAATGCTGGACGTAGGCATTCCCTTAAAAAGTACGCCATTAGGCACAACCTCCTGATTGGTCAGACCCTTTCGAATTACATTTCCAATAACGCTATAACAATGAATTTAATTCCAAGTCTCATCGGTCTTATTTTCCTTCGTGTGTCCCTATTTCAGCAGTAGAATGACTCAGATCTGACTTTGTGGTTGTCTTTTTGGTTTTTCTTTGTTGGCTTGGCTACGCAGCAACTTGAACAAGCGACTTTGTGTTGTGTGGTCTCTATGAGGCATTTATATTACGAAGGTAAAGTTTCTACGTGGTTTCTACCTTTTTAGAAATTCAACTTATTTTTTACCAACCAACACCAACTAACAGAACTACAAAGGTGATTTTGAGTGAAACACGAATCATAACGTATTGGTCAACCGCTTTATTTTGTGAAAACACACTGTTGACCCAATTAAAGTCTTTTGTGAAGGCACCATACATCCTCATTGTCGTTTGGTGACTTCTTTTGGCAGCCATCCAGCTATGAAATGAGTACGCAAAAACATGAATGCTCAACAAAGAGTAGGAAACGCGGATTCCTTCCTGCTTGAACTGGAATGAGGTGAGAAGTGAGATAGGTGCATTCTCGGGTTGAAAGAGAGGTGAAAATTGCAGTTTCTAGGCTTATACTAAATATGAACCGTATCGTAGTTGAAAGGAGCTTCAAATTGGCTGACCTTTCTCTGGCCGCTAATGTGACTAAAATGTGCGTCGGCCCTAATAAGTACCATATTAGTAATAGCATTTTTTTTTCTTACTTACTTCAGGGTGAGAATTCATTGCATTTTTTTTCTACATACATAGATCACGCCTTTATCTCTTGTGGGGTAGCCAAAGCGTTGACGACCGTAAAAATTTGTTCGCTTTCGCCACATCTGCCAAAAATTTGAGGGCTCTTTGAGAAAAAAACGTGTATAATGACAGGTTGTCAGCCTGTCGCCTTTTTTTACAATACATATCAACTTTCAAATCCCTTATTGGATTCTTACGACACTCACTGGAAAGATGGTAATGCTATTCTAAGCCGACGATTTTAGGTTCGATAGATTTAAAAAATATCCTGACTTTCTAACTCCAGTCACACGTACTCACGTGCGTTCGATTTAATTAGAAATTAGAGTGCGTGCGTGTAATGTTTGTACCAGCCTGCACTAACAGCTAATAAATTAACGAACTATAAAATTTACAACCATTTGCATTTACCGGTAGAAAGTTTATATGTTTTGTTTTGATACTTTACTAAATGGTAAATAACAGAGCCGTATCCATTGTTGTGTATCACTAGTTACTTTACTAATATAAAATAAAGTTGCTACCGCTGTCTGTACGTTTTATCTCTACCTATGGCGAAAACGGGGGATCGTGTCTTGTGTGTGGCACAACCTGGGAGAGGTCTATGTCCACCAGTGGACTGCTATGGGCTGATGTGATGTGTGTGATGCGATGTATGCTTAAAACTACGCAAGCTCTTTAGAAACAGCTTTATTTCTCAGATCTTCTTCTTCTTCTTCTCAGTCGTTCACTCTTGACAGAGTGGTCATAGTCAGGAATTGGTCAAATCTTGCATAGATTTCATGATAGATAGAGGAAGTTTTATAGGTGCATGTATAAAACACGCCGGGAAAAGTTAAACGGGAAAATAAAAATTTAGCAGCTAAAACGGTGAACCGTTGTATGAATATTCTTTGTGACACTGAATCTCATCTGAATTACAGACCAGTTTTCTATGTCAGATGGTACCTACATTTTATACCTATGACAGACAATATCAGCTGTGTAATTCAAAAAACAATGCGGAAGCAAGTTAAACGTTTGGTTATACCTACATATTATCTTGTATAGAGATAACAAGATGGTATCGCTTTAGTTAGTAAATATTTGAAGCTTATAGTGGTATCTATTCGTTCTGTATATGTAATTATTGCTCCACAGAAGTGTACGTAAACCTGTAGGAATCTACATAATTCTGTATAAAAGAGTAGTAGCATTATTCTTTGGGAAAGAGTTTTTACACTGCTGAATGCGTCGTAAAGGATTACAGTGCAGAAACATTGTTTTTGCATAACCTATAATTTGTCTTGTCACCGATAACATTACCTAGCTTCCCTATTACATAATTAAATAGGCCTGGAAATGCCTGTGTTTCTATGTTTATAAGTAGCTCTACTTATGTAAAGATTATGTACTTAATTTGCCTGCCATTCTTACTACTACTGCTTCAGTAGTATATTGTCTGTCGCCATACCATATAGCTTCAATTATAGTGACGCAAGACACGCTTACATACATACCTAATTGTATTGTCTATGCGTAGACCTACTTATACAAATACTTACATTTACAATCAGACCAGGTTTGTTTGATATAGATCAGCATTTAACATACACACACGTATATCACGCCTTTATCTCTTTTAGGGTAGGCTGAGCGTTAACGACCGTAGATATACGGTCGCTATCGCCATTTTTCTGCTGTTTTAGCAACATCGTGTATCACTATAGTGACCGGCTGTCAGTCTGTCGCCCAAAACTATAAATAGGTACTTGAAATTCTCGACTCCTTTAGTAGCCTTTTACGACACTAGCGGGAAAGAAATCATTGAACTTACTAAAAATCTCTTTCTAAATCAAAAACTATCGTAACCTAGGTTAGGTAGTAGTACTTCAGCTGTGCCGTAGGTTACAAAGTGACAGTCGAGTGAAAACGTTACACAAGAGCCCTTTTCTTCCTGTCTACAAACGACAGTTCTTTAGCTCTAAACTAGTTACTTTCTACGTTGCACAACTGAATCCCCTTCCCCGTACTTGTCACTGTTATTTGTATTCATTAGGTGTTGTAATAATCTCTAGTACGGTAGAGTTGGTATTTTGTATACTCGTGTGATGTCAGTTTTAAATTAGTTTAACTCATTTTAAATATGTATTTATTTATTTAGGCTATACAAGTTAACTGCTGCCGACATAGCCTTAGGGCCCTTTTCCTGTCATGCGTATTTTCGCACGCGCGCGGATCTGGTCCGCATGCGGATGATAGCACGCTCCTGTTCCGCGCGCGTGCTAGCCGCATGATAGGAAAAACATAAAAACATGTATCAAAAGATAAGATGCGTGCGGCCCGCATGCGGACCAGATCCGCGCGCGTGCGATAATACGTATGACAGGAAAAGGGCCCTCACTTAGTGTTTATTAGAAAAACCTGTAAAAATTTGCGCCAAAATGTGTAGGATTTGTGGCGATAGTACCAGGCCATTCAAACAGTCTATTGTTTAATTATTTGTTGTGTAGCACAAGCATAACAGATAACACAACTGTGCTGATAACCTCTTATCAGTAAGCATATCAGGGTGGCTTTTATAGCGTTAATAACAACTTTATTTACTTAGGTATTGATCACTACTGCAACACCTCTAGATATCTCTTTAATTTATGGGGTCAACCTATACTGGTTTTCCATCCATTTATTTAGAGAATCCAACGATGCCATGATCTTTGGCGGAGAAGTCTCCTGGCATCATTCCGGTACTCATCGTGTACAATTCGGAACAGAAACGCTGCTTTCGTGTGTGAAGTAGAATTCCATGCCGGCAGATCTGTTTCCGGAACATTATAACTTGAGCCTTTTCAAGGCAGGAGTGAATAGTCACTACCTAGGCAAGTATGTTTCAACATCGTCTGCACCATCACTTACAAATAGGTGGGTTAGGAGACAAATGCGGGCCTATCTATGACAATAAAAATATGGGTAGCTGTCCTGTAGCTTTTTGCTCGTGAAATCTTTAGGATTTCTATTTTGACAAACAAATACAAACATTAAATTATCATAATTGTGACTTAATAAACATTACCTGCCAAAGACAATTGTCTTTCATTTAATTATTTTTAGTTATGTTGCCACTTTATAGGTATTGGAAGGCAGGTAATGTTTATTAAGTCACAATTATGATAATTTAATGTTTGTATTTGTTTGTCAAAATAGAAATCCTAAAGATTTCACGAGCAAAAAGCTACAGGACAGCTACCCATATTTTTATTGTCATAGATAGGCCCGCATTTGTCTCCTAACCCACCTATTTGTAAGTGATGGTGCAGACGATGTTGAAACATACTTGCCTAGGTAGTGACTATTCACTCCTGCCTTGAAAAGGCTCAAGTTATAATGTTCCGGAAACAGATCTGCCGGCATGGAATTCTACTTCACACACGAAAGCAGCGTTTCTGTTCCGAATTGTACACGATGAGTACCGGAATGATGCCAGGAGACTTCTCCGCCAAAGATCATGGCATCGTTGGATTCTCTAAATAAATGGATGGTTTCTCGGTTAATGTTTATTTATATGTTGTTTCATTAAAGTTGACTTGCCCTTGTCACGTCTTCCTATTTATAAGAATTGCTTTTTTTTAATTCTTTTTCTTTCTATTATATAATCAACCAGCGGCCCGTCAGCGGTGTTGTGTCATCCGCTACTAATGATTTTTCCCGTAGGAAAAAGACGTTTTAGAAAGACTTTGTATCGGAAATAGGCTGATCGTGATCAAGGCTTTCCAGACTTTTCTTTAGGTAAACGAAAATTCAATGTTTGTTATGTACACACACACTACACACTTTGAGTCATATGACCGTGAATTTTATATGGCTTCTAATATCCATATTCCTATGTCGTAGCGTAAGCCTTTGGTTATATCACGTATTATCTGGTTTTAGTAAATACGTTACCGACGCACCTATATTATGCGTCATAATCATAACATAACCATCCTTTACCAATGAAAAAAGAATCATCAAAATTGGTTAAGTATTTTGTTTCAAAAGTAGATTGGAACGACAGACATTTACATGCATTTACTCTGAAATATCTGCATACATTAATTGAACTTTTCTAATGTTCCAAACTTGTTCAAAAACCTTAAGAGGCCACGTTTCAAGTAAGTAACAAAATAATTCAAATTTTTGTAAAAATGGGTTGAAAATTATACGACTACCTAGAGCGACGATGGTGGCACGGAAGTTCAAGAAATAAGTACCTTTAATAAGTTTCTCGTTTCCTTTAAAAGGGTAGCAGACCATCAATTATGATAAATTATCGTTTAATTCCATGTACTTTAACGTTTACCTCCATACATACACTTATGTTGCCAATAAGAAATGTGGTGACGTGTTTGTTGTAGATCGAGGGTTTTTAATACTCATCTTAAAGTTAAGGCAACTCATTTTAAAGTTAGGTCAAGCAAGATAGTAGGATCTATGTAGATAAATATGACTAGGATAATTAACCATGTACAGACCCCTGTCTGCCAGGGTAAGCGAATTCCACGACAGACAGAGAAATGCAAAAAGCGGCTTCATTTGATAGTATGTATTGATATGTAAATTTAAAAAAAATGTGGTTAGAGTTTCAATAAGGGTATTTTGATGCGGTTTTTTGTATTAAATAATAATTTGTATAGGTAACACGTTCCGGGAAAACGTCTTTTTCCTACGGGAAAAATCATTAGTAGCGGATGACACAACACCGCTGACGGGCCGCTGGTTGATTATATAATAGAAAGAAAAAGAATTAAAAAAAAGCAATTCTTATAAATAGGAAGACGTGACAAGGGCAAGTCAACTTTAATGAAACAACATATAAATAAACATTAACCGAGAAAAACAGAATAAATAGGTATTTACTTAACATAACATAACATTTACACGGGAAGTAGAGTCTTAGTTTGAATTGTCTGTTTACAGAGCATTTCTTTTAAAGAACTTTGCTTCTTACCATTGTAATGTAAAACATAGAATTATTTCGTAAGTAGTTGTCGGTCGTTGTATGATGGGATCTTAGGATATTACAAGAATACGTAGGTAACTACCGAAACCATCCAACTGACATGCTATCGGCAAACAACTGAAACGATTTATGTTATGATATTATTATTATTATATATGTCGCAGTACGATGGCAGAATCAGGTTTTTGGCCAAAAACCTAGGTTTTTGGCCAAAAGCCGGCATATGGCAGAATCGTAGTCTTCCTTCGGCCATCGTCCTAAGCTGATCCAGGTTTTTGGCCAAAAACCTAGGGATTTGGCCAAAAAACTAGGATTTTGGCCGAAATCCTAGATTTGTTTAGTATTATGGCTTTTTTTGCATTTCGGGGAAACTTCTTCGTCTTCGAGTGGTACACCAAGTCGCCCAACGAGTCGATGGACCCTGGTATCAGAGTTTTCAACCGCCTACTGCAAGTAGCAGGCCTCTAACATGGTTGTGTAACGACCTCCGTCTAAGTGATCATAGAGAGCAATCGAGACCGACGGCTTACCGTGCCCGTGTCGTTCGGGGGAACGAGGAGTGGAGAGGTACTTTATGCACCTTCCTCTGATCTTTTAAGGGTAGACTTGGACACCGTAAATGGACACCCTGAAGGACTGGGGGTAACATCAGACAGTCTGAACAGCAGGATTGCCTCGGATTCCCTGAAGGGCAGGGGGGAGCATTAGACACCATAAGAGCAGGACGTACCACTGAACGCTCTAGAGGATTGGTGGTAGCGTTGGATGCCCTGGAGACCAGGAGGTAGCGTCGGACCCCCAGAAAATCCAAAGCCCGTCATATTACATCCTCCAGAGTGTCCGACGCTACCCACGCCCTCCAGAGCGTCTGATGCTACCTCCCACCCTCCAGATGACAGCCGATGTGGCGCAGTGGTTAGTATGCCTGCCTGCCACGCAAAGGTTCCGGGTTCAATTCCCGGTGGGGTCACTCAAAGTTGATATTTATCACTTTGTGAATTTGTTCCCAGTCTGGTTAGGACATTGTAGGCTGAACCACCTGATTGTCCGCAAGTAAGATGGTTCCGTGCTTCGGATGGGCACGTTAAGCCGTCGGTCCCGGTTGCTGTCTATGATGGCAGTAGTTACACAACCATGTCAGAGGCCTGCTACTTGCAGTAGGCGGTTGAAAAACTCTGACACCAGGGTTCATCGGGTCGTTGAACGACTCGGTGTCCTACACGAAAAAAAAACCATCCAGAACGTCCATTGCTATCTCCTGCCTTTCGAGGTGTATGCCTTAACTACACGGATACGTTAAGCCGTCGGTCCTGATTGCTCTTTATGATCACTTAGACGGCAGTCGTTACACAACCATGTCAGAGGCCTGCTCCTTGCAGTAGGCGGTTTAAAAACTCTAACACCAGGGTTCATCGGGTCGTTGGGTGACTTGGTGTACTACTCGAAGAAGAAGAAGTTCCCCCGAAATGCAAAAAAGCCATAATACTAAACAAATCTAGGATTTCGGCCAAAATCCTAGTTTTTTGGCCAAATCCCTAGGTTTTTGGCCAAAAACCTGGATCAGCTTAGGACGATGGCCGAAGGAAGACTACGATTCTGCCATATGCCGGCTTTTGGCCAAAAACCTAGGTTTTTGGCCAAAAACCTAATTCTGCCATCATACTGCGACATATACATACATACCTAACCTAGCTCATGATGTATAAAGAACCAACAGCATCCCTATTTAACATGTAACAACAAAAGAAGAATGATGAGAAACTCCATTTTTTATCCTTCGTTACAGACGGTAGCTGACGCTTCCTACTATGTTTATCTTGTCAAGATAACCAGCTATTAACTATATTAACTGCTTATTGAGATGTTTCGATTTCTGATACGAATCAACGTCCGGTATTATATCACTAGGTAGCTGTTAAGGCTAAACGTCAGACTATAGTCCGGCTAGTTCGTGCGCGACCTTCCCTAGGGGTGACAGACGTTGGGGGGCGAGATGTCAGCGGGTAGCGGGAGGTGTAGCGGGGAAGGGTGACGCGCGCATCCGCGCTGCACGTCATATTAAAATGACGTGCTTCCTCGCCCCCCGACCGTCTGTACCCCCGCAGGAAGGTCGTGCACGAAGTTGTCAAACTATAGTGGCGTCCCTAAAAACGAAAAAAACCCTGGCTGTACATGCTATACACCTAGAAACCAATGTATGAATTACTGGCAATAACTAACCACGAAGTTTATTTAAACCTAACAAAGTAGACAAGAATTAGAAGTATCCATTAGTTGAGTATGCCGAAATTATTTTGACATACATATCTAGAGCGTACAGTTTTACCAAGGTTTTATTGATTCTAAAAATTCTTCGTTGCTAGTAATTGTCGTAAATTCATAACGTGATTTCCCAATCACTTGCATATTCAACCACTGATTTTTTTTCACTGAGTGGCGCTAGTGTCGCTGACGTGATAAAATGTATCTTGTGATGCTGCGAAAAGCAGCACCCTCTAGGCTTCGATCTGTTACAGCCATGGAGATCAATTACAATTCAATTTCTTGCTTTGTGGCGTATCCCGGTAGATTGAGCCTTTCCACGCGTGGCCAGGATATACTTGTTTAATTCGCAGGCTAAGATTGTGCCGTAGTAGCCCTGATAATAGACGCGTCGCCAGTACAGATTGCGAAAGTTGCAGGTTCAAATCCTACCTGCGGTGGTTATTTTTCTACTGAAAACTATCTTCCGCAATGTAGGGCAGGTGATTTTCCCTGTTCACCAAGAAACACCTAGAAACCCTTTTTGTCGATTTGTTCCCAGTTGAATAATTTAAACCGACGGGCTCGTGTTAGAATAGGAATAAATAAGGAACATTTAGTACAAGGTCGCGCATAGTCAATATGTTGACTTGTTAGTTAAAGTGATTAATGAATCTTTATAAGTTCATAACACACGCCCTGTTTCACGGTCATATGGTTCAAATTAAAATTACATACTTCCCTGACTTTTCTCGAATCACTTTGTGTCTGCCCAACATGCTGGAGCTCAAATTCATTCCTATTGCAATAGGATTGGGCTAAGGTAGTTTAAAGACCGCCTGCCAAAGTCAACAGTCTTTGGGAATTCCTATTGTAGAAGAATTCATTCATAGCTATGACCATGCGATTGACCGCGGACCAATACGAAAACTGATTTAGTTACACTCAATACTTACCTATACAAGCAAAATTATCCACGAAAACATCGCAATAAGATAATTTCTTTAGCAAATGACATGATAACGCCCTGAATCTTTTCCTTACTTGCTTCCTGAGGGCAACAGGAAAGTTATTTTGAATTGCATACCTACATACATACCTTTATTATTAACCTCCTCATTCTGGTTACCAGGAAAACAGCTTACTAGGAAGACTACACTAGTTTCTGGCATCGTTCGCTATTAACCTCTACGCGACGTCGTTTTGTTAATATTTTTGTGCGTATTCATGTTTTTGATAGTCATATAAAATAAACAGTGAAATCTTGCGGAAGAACGTCGTTTTTAACAGTAAAACTTTGTAATAAGGACGTAAAATATAGGAATAAGTTGTATACTGAAAAATATTTGCACGAAATAGCTTGTTAGCGGCATTTTGATAGTAACAAAACATTTTATTGCCAAATATTTTGTATGGTATTCAACTAATTGGACTGTGTATCATTTCCTATTGTAGAGCAGAAGTAATGCTTAAGAAATATTCTTTGATAAATAATCTAGTTTCTAAATCTACGGACGCGTTCCACTGAAATTTTCGAATACTAAAACAATTACACATATAGACGGTTTTTTTTAGTTGCGGTCTGTTTTTATTCAGTTCCCGTTATTTCGCTGATGTTTCAATAACCATGGGTATGAATTGACGGGTAGACCGTGCGGTAGCGGCTAAGAATACTGCCACCTAGGGGTTTTTGCGAAACTATTTCGTCACTATCGGAACTCACTCGAAAGTTGTCTCGGCACACTCACTCGATATCGGGAACTCAAAAGTCTTCTCCGCGCAATAGGTAGATAAAATAAATACCAATTAGCTTACCTCTTATCTAGTTAGAAATGTATAGCCAGTCCTTAAGAACAAGCTTTCGAACCCTGCTTGAATAGAAATCGCTACGCTCTACCTATGTATAAAGTTGCCTCTGCCTGTGTAGATCGAATCTTAGAAACTTGATTTGTATATTAAAATTAGACCTAAAATAGATAGAGCTAGAGCTAAACAGCCTTTACCTACTGCGTATATCTTTATTAAATAAATAATTATTAAAAAATGGAGGAAATTGCCATACTCATTTGTTTGCAGGCGTATTTTCGATCAAAGTGCAATATGTTAGACATTTACAGACAGCAACGCTGCCTATTCCCAGGTTGAATTATATCTTTTAGTCGCTTCGAAATTGGGGTTATGTTATGCATGTATCTACATATTCAATACATAATAATAATCTTAAGATATCGTCAACTGCACATAACTGCATTGCAATTTTAATGGTTTTCCACAAAAACTTCTAAGGGGAAATCCCTAACGATTGTTTATTACATTGGTCTTAGCAAATTATTTATGGTCATAAAATAATAATAATGATAAGGAAACAGAAAAAGTGGTTTACAAAGTAGTTTGGCTGCACGATCGAGGTTCCACTCTTTTATCCTTATCCAGTCTCTACCAAACATATTGGTATTTTTCAAAAAAATCTTATACTTCAAGTGAATTCAAGATAAGTAAGTAAAATTTGAGAATCGCACACTATGGCTTAAGTTCTATTGAAGATGTTTACTTTAGCATCCACTGGTGAATTATTCATTAGCGTAACACCGATCTAGGAGCCTCAAATACAAACCGCATCGAAATCGAAGTAGTGGTTTTAGAAATAAATGACAACGAACCCTCATTCTCTCGTCCTCAAGCGCGCATACCGTCAGGCCTGGCGCACTCCGCGGCGTAGGTATAGAGTTGCAAGTACATACGGCGACACCCCCGGGAAGGTTAGTCAGTTGGTTGCCGCGCGCCGCTCGTTACGCGCGCGCTCCGATGCCGTTCGCACTTCTTCACGAGATTTATTTTATTTTATCAATTCTGTATTAAGTAACTCAGCTTCCTACCTCATTCGTTAATTTTGTATGATAATGCAATTTTCATATTTTTTCTAATATTTGTTGATATTCTTTCAATATCCTACGTTTAACAAAACATTTTATTTTTGTTTTACTTGGGTGTAGAAATGTACTCCAGTACACTTTTCGTAGGTACCTATTTTCATATAAATCTCGAAATTCGCATCCCTACAAAGCGTGCCGGCTGTGACCTTCAGAGGCGGTCTGCGGCAGAAGAACTTTCGCGCGCAGCAATTCGGCTCATTTTTGCTTGCGCGCGCGATCAGTAGGCTAATATAAAAGTAGGTATTCAAAGCCGGCGCGAAGGAAATTGTACTTTATTATCGCGCATAAAGATTTATATTTGTTGAATTGCTATGGCGGAGTGCGTCTTCTGTACCTGTACTATTATGTATTCTGTGATACCGTCTCCATTCCGTCGTTGGTAAAAATACCTATTTTAGATTTTACCAAGTTTCTAGAACAAAATAAAGTGTCGTCTGCTGTTTTGTATAAAATTATCATCTTGTTTACTATCGCGAGTAATACTAGAACTTGTTTGCAAGTCCGGTTTCTTGTACGTGTGTATTTTATTCATATTTTTTTTATATTCGCGTGTTTTACTCGTTTTTGCGATGACTCAGAGCTGGGTCAGTAAGGCAAGAGAGGTTTTAAAGAAAAACGCATTCCATTAACAGCTTTTGTATACTTTCTTTTTTTACTTAGGTATTTCTCTATACGTATAAGAATAATAATTTTGAAGTCGACATTAAGTTTACAAGTAGATGCTTTAAGCAAAAGTACTGTCCTGTTTTTCACTAGTAACTTTAATTTTATATAGGTAAGTATATAGTTTTAAATGTAACCTACTACTTTAATTCATATAAAATCATCATCATTGGCCTCATACGTCTGTGACAGACGATTTATTCAGTGTCTGAGGCAAGATTTTTCATGGCTGTATAAGCCGATACGGGAGCGGCATGACTTTCCGCACGCTCTACAAACGAAGGTGGAATTAGAGACTGGCACATGCATGTTTAGATGTCGTTTTTGCCTTTTGTTTGCGAGACCAGCGAACCAGGCATCATCGTGAGCTTTACGCCCATCAAACACACGCTTTCTCCATACATCCCTATTCTCAGCAAGCTTCTCCCAGCTTTGATGGTCGATGTCAAACGCAGCCATGTCCCGTTTGGCGCAATCTTTGAAACGTAGCATCGGTCTTCCAACTCCTCTTTTGGCGTTAGCTACGGCGCCAAGCAGGACACGCCGCGGTAGACGCGAAGGTTCCATCCGGTACACATGCCCTAGCCACCGCAATCGTCTTTGCTTAAGCAAAGCGGTAAAGCTAGGCAGCTGTGCAATTTCTAGAACTCGCTCGTTTGTGACTCTGTCCTGCCAAGTTATATGCAAGATGTTTCTTACGCAGCGCATATGAAATGTGTTGAGTCGACGTTCTTGTTTTGCGTACGAAGTCCAGGTTTCAGCTCCATACAAGAGTATGCTTAGAACGCAAGTTTGGTAAACAATTATCTTGGTTTTTGTGGTCAGGTGTTTATTATTCCATACTCTTGTACTGAGCCTGCCAAACATGGTCGCCGCTTTGCCGATACGAGTATTGATCTCAGCATCGAGGGTGAGATTGTTCGACACAGTCGACCCCAAGTAGCAAAACTTGTCAACTATGTTCAAGGGAACGCCACCGAGCAAAATACGTGGTGTTTCTCCACCTTGAGCTAGCACTACTGTTTTTTTGGCATTAATCGACATTGAGAACAGAGAACACGCGTGGGAAAACTTATCAACAATGTCTTGAAGCTCACTTTGAGAATTAGCAACGAAGGCTGCATCGTCAGCGAACAAAAGGCTATCGACGAATAAGTCATCGCGGTTACGCTTTGACTTAAGAAGCGAGATATTGTACAGCTTCCCGTCAGCCCTAGTGTGCAGGTGTATATCCTGTTGGTCATCGCCGAAAGCAACTTTAAAAAGCAATGAGAAGAAAATACCAAACAGGGTAGGAGCCAACACGCAGCCTTGGCGAACACCTCTACGCATTTCGAACGGCTCGGATGTATTGCCGTTAAAAACAACAGATCCTTTCATGTCCTCGTGGAAGGATTTAATGAGGCTTAGTAGTTTCGGAGGGCACCCGATGTTTAAAAGTGCAGTATAGAGTCCTTCTCTGCTGACGGTATCGATGGCTTTGTTAAGGTCGACGAACGCCACAAACAGAGGTGTTTTCTGCTCTCTACACTTTTCCTGCAGTTGGCGAAGTGTAAAGATCATATCTGTTGTGGAACGTTGGGCGCGGAATCCACATTGCGATTCGGGATATACACGATCAGCAAGTTTCTGGAGTCTTATTAAGACTAACCGAGCAAATAATTTTCCTACTATACTTAAAAGGGATATTCCACGATAACAGTTACAGTCACCGCGGTCACCTTTGCCTTTGTATAGGGTAATGATGTTAGCATCGCGCATATCCTGTGGTATATATCCCGCTTCCCAACATTTACACAACAGATTGTGCAGGATGGGTAATATGCACTTGAGCCTGATAATTTCGGCGTGGGTACCATCGTTTCCAGGTGATTTTCCAATTTTAAGCTACTTAACAGCCTTGTGGTACTCCCTTATGGCAGGAAGATCATCTAACTCAGTCCAGGTAGCTAGTTTTGGCATGCAATCTGCAGCTTCTGGCATTATGTTCACTGGTTCTGAGTAGAGACCAACATAATGTTCTACCCATCGTTCGAGTTGGCGTTGAGCATCTGTAATAACAGTGCCGTCCGCTTCTTTAAGGGGGGCTGTTTTTTTAGGAAAAGGACCAAGGGCCTTTTTAATCCCAGCGTAAACACCACCAAAGTTTCCCATATCAGCGCACTTGGAGGAAGGCTAGGTATGGAGACGCTATACGAAGAGCTTCCCCTCTGTCACGGCCTATGCCCACTTGGGCTTATCTTATTACAAAAACCAGTTGCTGTCAGATCTTTTACTAGAACGAGTCCAGTCGCGCATGTCAAATGAGCTCCGATAAAAAGCCGAATTGTAGAGATAATAATGCCTTTAAAAATATGTAAAAATACAAATTTACAACAAAACAATATCACTTTTCATCTGAAAGTATTCCTCCAGTACAATATCACTAAATAATATATAAAATTAGCGATTGAAAATTGTACATAAGTGTTGCCAGTAAGTCGTACAAAATGTCTGATGTGGAGTGTTTTTGTAGGTGGATCTACAATAAAATAATTGTATTTTGTTCCTTTTGTTATTATTTTGTGTCGAACAATGGTGTTAATCATAGTATCGTTAATTTACAAATAAAGATTATAATATTCCACCATATAATAGGTAACAATTAACAATCTTAGTTTATTGATGCCTTTAAAAACAGTAAATAGCTTGCTAAGTAAGATTAGAATGTTAGTTTGGGATTGTTCTACTTATTCAATGATGGTCATTTCCAGTCGATATTCAATGAAAAAACGATAATTTTAACTTGAAGTATCGAGCCACACTCAACCCAAGCTAGTGCAGTGACCAAAACTGCCTGTTCAATTCCTTTCGCTCACAAAGTTGATATTTATCACTTTGTGAATATGTTCCTAGACTGGTCAGGACACCACACAGGCTGAATCACGTGATTGTCCGAGAAGCAAGATGGTTTCGTGCTTTGGAGCCATGTTCAGCCGTCGGTCCCGGTTGCTGTCTATGGTCACTTAGACGGCTGTCGTTACACAACTATTTCAAAGGCCTGCTTCATGCAGTAGGTGGTTGAAAAGCACTGGCACCAGGGTTCATCAGGTCGTTGGACGTTTTGGTGTCCTTTAAACTGTTTAAACTTAAGTGCGACATTTTAACTTTAATTACATATATAAAAAAAAGATTTCGCACTTACCTACTTCTTATTACATCGCGGTTTCGCGACCGTTTCGGTCCAGTCGGTGGTCTTTTATCAGCCGGAGTGCTCAGACAAAACACGAATATTTGAAAATTTACTTTATAAATATTTGTGTCCGGTGGAAATCGAACCCACGAGCCTCGGCGTAGAAGACAGATAGATAGTCGAAGTTATTATGTATGACTTGTTGTATAGATGGTTTTTAGTAAATTCCCTTACATAATATCCTATGATACTTAATGATCAGTAAATAGAAGGTAGGTATTGCATTGATTGTACCTACATAATTGTATTATCTGGTCTATGGGGAAAGAAATTCATATTTCGGTTAATTTATACCTTATGCAATATTTAAAATGATGTTATTGCGCCTATATTTCTATTTACTACAAAATCCTATTCTCAAGAACTAAGTTGCTTTTGAAAATGCAATAATATGACACAATATTGAGTAGACTGATGTAATTAATCGAAAGGTCAAGTATCGATATTGTCGATTCCAACACTAGCTTGATTTGACAGCTTTACCTCTCCCCCCGCAAAAAATGGCAGAAATATTTGTATAGAGTAAAGTAGCTATGACGACTCCCCTCGGGCCGGAACGGGACGGAAGATGCTCGAAGTCAGCGCATGATTGAATGCTTTGACAAAGCTCGGTCCAGTATGCATTTGCGAAGTACCGTGATGTGCGTTGTAAAGCTGATTTTGCATTCGATAGGTCGATACGCGTCTTTTCGGATGGGTTAAGGCGATGTTTTAGCGCAGCTTGTCGTTTGGACTCGAGCAGAGGTGTAATGTGTTCGAGATTTTCAGCGAACCAGTCCTGGTTTTTGGCTTTCTGATGACCGAAAGCCGTACCGGCTACTTCTGTCATCATTGGCCTCATACGTCTGTGACAGACGATTTATTCAGTGTCTGAGACAAGATTTTTCATGGCTGTATAAGCCGATACGGGAGCGGCATGACTTTCCGCACGCTCTACAAACGAAGGTGGAATTAGAGACTGGCACATGCATGTTTAGATGTCGTTTTTGCCTTTTGTTTGCGAGACCAGCGAACCAGGCATCATCGTGAGCTTTACGCCCATCAAACACACGCTTTCGCCATACATCCCTATTCTCAGCAAGCTTCTCCCAGCTTTGATGGTCGATGTCAAACGCAGCCATGTCCCGTTTGGCGCAATCTTTGAAACGTAGCATCGGTCTTCCAACTCCTCTTTTGGCGTTAGCTACGGCGCCAAGCAGGACACGCCGCGGTAGACGCGAAGGTTCCATGCGGTACACATGCCTAGCCACCGCAATCGTCTTTGCTTAAGCAAAGCGGTAAAGCTAGGCAGCTGTGCAATTTCTAGAACTCGCTCGTTTGTGACTCTGTCCTGCCAAGTTATATGCAAGATGTTTCTTACGCAGCGCATATGAAATGTGTTGAGTCGACGTTCTTGTTTTGCGTACGAAGTCCAGGTTTCAGCTCCATACAAGAGTATGCTTAGAACGCAAGTTTGGTAAACAATTATCTTGGTTTTGTGGTCAGGTGTTTATTATTCCATACTCTTGTACTGAGCCTGCCGAACATGGTCGCCGCTTTGCCGATACGAGTATTGATCTCAGCATCGAGGGTGAGATTGTTCGACACAGTCGACCCCAAGTAGCAAAACTTGTCAACTATGTTCAAGGGAACGCCACCGAGCAAAATACGTGGTGTTTCTCCACCTTGAGCTAGCACTACTGTTTTTTTGGCATTAATGGACATTGAGAACAGAGAACACGCGTAGGAAAACTTATCAACAATGTCTTGAAGCTCACTTTGAGAATTAGCAACGAAGGCTGCATCGTCAGCGAACAAAAGGCTATCGACGAATAAGTCATCGCGGTTACGCTTTGACTTAAGAAGCGAGATATTGTACAGCTTCCCGTCAGCCCTAGTGTGCAGGTGTATACCCTGTTGGTCATCGCCGAAAGCAACTTTAAAAGCAATGAGAAGAAAATACCAAACAGGGTAGGAGCCAACACGCAGCCTTGGCGAACACCTCTACGCATTTCGAACGGCTCGGATGTATTGCCGTTAAAAACAACAGATCCTTTCATGTCCTCGTGGAAGGATTTAATGAGGCTTAGAAGTTTTGGAGGGCACCCGATGTTTAAAAGTGCAGTATAGAGTCCTTCTCTGCTCACGGTGTCGAAGGCTTTGTTAAGGTCGACGAACGCCACAAACAGAGGTGTTTTCTGCTCTCTACACTTTTCCTGCAGTTGGCGAAGTGTAAAGATCATATCTGTTGTGGAACGTTGGGCGCGGAATCCACATTGCGATTCGGGATATACACGATCAGCAAGTTTCTGGAGTCTTATTAAGACTAACCGAGCAAATAATTTACCTACTATACTTAAAGGGATATTCCACGATAACAGTTACAGTCACCGCGGTCACCTTTGCCTTTGTATAGGGTAATGATGTTAGCATCGCGCATATCCTGTGGTATATATCCCGCTTCCCAACATTTACACAACAGATTGTGCAGGATGGGTAATATGCACTTGAGCCTGATAATTTCGGCGTGGGTACCATCGTTTCCAGGTGATTTTCCAATTTTAAGCTGCTTTACAGCCTTGTGGTACTCCCTTATGGTAGGAAGATCATCTAACTCAGTCCAGGTAGCTAGTTTTGGCATGCAATCTGCAGCTTCTGGCATTATGTTCACTGGTTCTGAGTAGAGACCAACATAATGTTCTACCCATCGTTCGAGTTGGCGTTGAGCATCTGTAATAACAGTGCCGTCCGCTTCTTTAAGGGGGCTGTTTTTTAGGAAAAGGACCAAGGGCCTTTTAATCCCAGCGTAAACACCACCAAAGTTTCCCATATCAGCGCATGATTGAATGCTTTGACAAAGCTCGGTCCAGTATGCATTTGCGAAGTACCGTGATGTGCGTTGTAAAGCTGATTTTGCATTCGATAGGTCGATACGCGTCTTTTCGGATGGGTTAAGGCGATGTTTTAGCGCAGCTTGTCGTTTGGACTCGAGCAGAGGTGTAATGTGTTCGAGATTTTCAGCGAACCAGTCCTGGTTTTGGCTTTCTGATGACCGAAAGCCGTACCGGCTACTTCTGTAAGTAGCTTCTTTACTTTGCCCCATTCCTCCTCTATCGGAGCGTCTACATCCCAGGTGGCAACTTCGTCGCGTACCAGCTCTTCATACTTTTGGACCACCTCATCGTCTCTGGTGTTTGGAAGATCGAGCTTCTTCCTACCAGGCAATTTGGATGAGTGGATCTTTTGTGAGCTATAGCAACTTGTGATGCCACCAGGGAGTGATCTGTGTCACAATCAGCGCTGTGAAATGATCGCGTGTGCAGGGTCTCGCGGAGATTTTTCTTTTTGGTAAGGATAAGGTCCAGTTGATGCCAGTGTCCAGAACGAGGATGTTTCCAGGACACTTTGCGAGTTGATTTGCCTTTAAAGTAGGTATTGGTAACACACAGTAGGTGTTTAGAGCATAGCTCTAATAAACGTTGGCCGTTTTCATTAAGCTACCTATACCGTGGTTACCTATACAATCTGGCCAAGCAATGTTTTCCTGTCCGACCCTAGCGTTAAAGTCGCCCAGAATATATAAGCGGTCAGATGGTTTTAACCCGCGTAGAGTCTGGTCGAGCTGGTCATAAAACTGTGTTTTGGCTTCATCTGTTGAGGATAGTGTTGGTGCGTAAGCAGAAATCAGTGATACGTAACCATGGTCCGTATTTAATCGCAGCAACATAATGCGTTCCGAGATGCCGCAAGGAGCCTCTATAGATGTTAAGAGGTCGTTGCGTATGGCAAAGCCAACACCATACTCGCGCACAGCGCTGCTGTCCTTTCCTTTCCAGTAGAATGTATAATGTGTCTCACGCAAGGAACCCTCGTCAGGGAGTCTGGTCTCTTGTAAAGCGCAAACAGCAATGTTCAGTCTGTGTAGTTCGGCGTCGATTACGGCAGTTTTACGCAGATCTTGTGCGTCAGTAGAAGAACCTCCACAGGTGTCAGGGAGGCCTGTCCTCATAAGTAGCTTCTTTACTTTGCCCCATTCCTCCTCTATCGGAGCGTCTACATCCCAGGTAGCAACTTCGTCGCGTACCAGCTCTTCGTACTTTTGGACCACCTCATCGTCTCTGGTTTTTGGAAGATCGAGCTTCTTCCTACCAGGCAATTTGGATGAGTGGATCTTTTTGTGAGCTATAGCAACTTGTGATGCCACCAGGGAGTGATCTGTGTCACAATCAGCGCTGTGAAATGATCGCGTGTGCAGGGTCTCGCGGAGATTTTTCTTTTTGGTAAGGATAAGGTCCAGTTGATGCCAGTGTCCAGAACGAGGATGTTTCCAGGACACTTTGCGAGTTGATTTGCCTTTAAAGTAGGTATTGGTAACACACAGTAGGTGTTTAGAGCATAGCTCTAATAAACGTTGGCCGTTTTCATTAAGCTTCCCTATACCGTGGTTACCTATACAATCTGGCCAAGCAATGTTGTCCTGTCCGACCCTAGCGTTAAAGTCGCCCAGAATATATAAGCGGTCAGATGGTTTTAACCCGCGTAGAGTCTGGTCGAGCTGGTCATAAAACTGTGTTTTGGCTTCATCTGTTGCGGATAATGTTGGTGCGTAAGCAGAAATCAGTGATACGTAACCATGGTCCGTATTTAATCGCAGCAACATAATGCGTTCCGAGATGCCGCAAGGAGCCTCTATAGATGTTAAGAGGTCGTTGCGTATGGCAAAGCCAACACCATACTCGCGCACAGCGCTACTGTCCTTTCCTTTCCAGTAGAATGTATAATGTGTCTCACGCAAGGAACCCTCGTCAGGGAGTCTGGTCTCTTGTAAAGCACAAACAGCAATGTTCAGTCTGTGTAGTTCGGCGTCGATTACGGCAGTTTTACGCAGATCTTGTGCGTCAGTAGAAGAACCTCCACAGGTGTCAGGGAGGCCTGTCCTCATAGTACGGACATTCCATGTTGCAAATCGCATGGATAAGCGGGGTTGGTTTGTGGTATTTTTATGCCTGTTAGTCGCAGGTGTACAATGTAACGGCGCCGATTGTCCAGTTGAGGCTGGTGCTCTCTACACCCTAAAAGAGCAAACCAGCACCGGGGCGGATCAGTACCTTATTGGTCGGGGGCTGCCCAACTTGGAGCGGGCGGTAACTGATCAGTGGGTCTACGATGAACCCTCCCACTGACGGAAGCGACCCCTGGCGCCCGCACTTACGCCCATACGTGCAGACTTATAACCGGTCACTGCCACTTCCCGTGTTGTTATCCGCGAGACGCGGGTGAAGTTTCCTCTCCACAGACACTGCGTTGCCTGGGACGCAATTATGGAAAACGCAGGGCTGCCCAGGACCTGCGCCACCCTCTCGGCCTTCCTGGCTGACTCCACAGGAACGACGAGTCGATACGTGCGGAGCCAGGTCGGCTGCAGGAGTCTGCCGCACGATATATATGAGTTAATCGCACCTGACGGAGACCCCATTCCGGGTTTAAGTGTGGAGTTTTCCTTCTCCAGGACCCTGATCGACTTGGGTCGGAATGAATCCCTCGGTCGGCTCTTACGACCCCCACGGGAAGAGAGAAGGGGTGGTGCTATTCTACTCTGCCGGCACCACACGGCTAGTAGCATATAAAATAGTAGTGCCAAATACCTAGTAAAAATAAATACATAACGTAATTTCGTCTTAAACAAAATGATTGTTTTTGAAGTTTTAACTTTTTTATGTAGATAACTAATTAAGAACATAGGTATAATGTCGCCGATTCCGATTCGCTTCGGTAGCGTAACGTATTTCTGCAAAATGCACTTATCGACAATTGTATAAATAATAGTTATATGCGAACGGATGTCACGTCACTAGCTCACTGCACCAGCTTCCGTCCATAACTAGGTAGTTGCATAAACTAGAGGATTCACAGAAGGACAGCTCGCCCCT
Organism: Phthorimaea operculella; assembly: GCA_024500475.1. Taxonomy (NCBI): domain Eukaryota; kingdom Metazoa; phylum Arthropoda; class Insecta; order Lepidoptera; family Gelechiidae; genus Phthorimaea; species Phthorimaea operculella. The sequence continues at coordinate 2,164,850 of JANFCV010000002.1, read as the reverse complement.
TAACCGATTTTTTATACCTACATCCCAGGGTCGCTGCTTTTTCTTTCTGAATGATTAAAATCAGGTACTTGGGTTATATACCTTGTACCTATACTTAGCTACATAACTTACATTATATCACACTTACACTAAACACACTACAAAAATACTTGCAATTGAAAGTCGTTATTTGTCGTCCTCCCGCGCCGAACGCTGTTGACACTCAACTACAATCCGGTTTGAGACGGTTTAATTACGGTTAGATGTGTGTGTGAGTGTAGTGACGTTCCCTTGTAGCCTGTCGCCACGAAATAGTCATTCGGTTATAATTATGTAGCTTCGCGGTTGTAACGACATAAAACACAAAATAAAATATGATAAGGACAACATATAAAGTATGCTGTCCTCATCTCCTCTCGTTAGAGAACTATAACAATCATCATATCAGGTTTAACTTGGCTCACGAGAAATAGCAATTCATCAATCCATACTAATATTATAAATTCGAAAGTAACTCTGTCTGTCTGTCTGTCTGCTACGCTTTCACGCCTAAACCACTGAACCGATTTTGATGAAATTTGGCACAGAGATTGCTAATACACCGAGAACGGACATAGACTACATTTGCTTCCACTTGAGGGTCTGGAGTACCTGATGTAGACCACCAGAATCACCACCAGCAGCCCAGCTAAACTATAGGAGATACAGATATGACTCCAAAGCAAAAGTGTTTCAGCTTGATGGGACGCTTCTACTGGTGAAAAGAAATCGAAGGTTTGGAGTACCTCATGTAGACCACCAGGTGTACCAACAGGAGCCTAGCCAAACTATAAGTGATTCAGATATGACTCGAAAGCAAAAGTTGTTCAGCTTGATAGGACGCTTCTTCCAACGAATAGACATCGAAGATTTGGAGTATCTGATGTAGACCACCAGGTACACCAACAGGAGCCCAGCTAAACGATAGCAGATAGAGATATGACTTCATAGCAAAAGTTGTTCCGCTTGATCGGACGCTTCTGCTGGTGAAAAGACATCAAAGGTTTGGAGTACCTCATGTAGACCACCAGGTGCACCAACAGGAACCCAGGTTAACCATAGGAGATAGAGATATGACTCGAAAACAAAAGTTGTTCAGCCTGATGGGACGCTTCTGCTGGCGGAAAGACATCGAAAGTTTGGAGTACCTGATGTAAACCATCAGGTGCACCAACAGGAGTCAGAACAGAGATACAGACAGACAGACAGAGATATGACTTTAAAGCAAAAGTTGTTCTGTTTGAAGGGACACTTCAGCTGGTGAATAGACATCGAAGGTTTGTAGTACCTGATGTAGAGCACCAGGTGCACCAACAGGAGCACAGCTAAACTATAGGAGATATTGAAATGGCCCCAAAGCAAAATTTGTTGATGCTGGTGTGGAAATAAGAATTTTGCAAAGGTGTAAGGAATGAAACGAAACGAAGTTCGCGGGTACCAGCTAGTAGTACATAATTTCAAATATGTACTCTCACAGATAATATAATAAACTAACGTTTACAGATGGCTCATGTCAAACTAAAAAACCAATGGCCCCAAAAAGGTATTCCGGTCGGGCTATGCGGGCTATGGTGGTTTTCATTCAATGCTCGCCAGATGACACTACAAGCGGGCTGTTCTGGTGCTTTGCTAGCGACATCTAGGGTCTTTTGGGGGTTATTTTTCGGCGATTACGCGGCTAACATTTTTACTCGCTCATAACGAGAGATGGCAGTAGGATCGCTTAGTGAAGCGTGCGCTAGCGTCACTCCGCCATCTCGTCTCGCACCCGTCAAATGTGTACCTAGATATGTGTGAGTGTGTGTATATGTAATGTAAACCGTTGTTTACCACATCGCTGATTTGTAGTTACCTACCTCCTGATTGGAATATTTTTTGCTCAATGATGCGCTTGAAATTAAATTGATTATTAGATAGGTACCTAGAGAACTCAGTCAGAAACACTTCGTTCGCAGTTCCTACTTATTATATTAAGATAGTTTCATGGAACTACAGCGAAGAAGTTTTTTTTTCGCTCTTGTTGCATTGGGCATCATTGGGTCAGACAAAACGGGCTTTAGTGCGTTTTATACATACTCGTACCTACTTGCCTATTTACCAATGTCTTTGCAAAACAGTTAAAAGGTAGTTATTTAGACCTGTAGATAGTTATAGGTATATTTTTTTATCATGCCCATAGCTATTGATTAGTGAACCACATACCTACCTACCTACTAGAAAACCCCTTTCAACAATCATTCAATTTTTCATGCAAATTACCTACCTACATAAGGTAGTTCGTTTTCTCCTCAATATTAGATATCAGATCAGGTAAGATTTTTGATGATGCAAAGATCGTCGTCGTTACACAAAACCACGTCAAGAGACCCAAATAAGTAGTTCAGGAGGTAGGTAATCGATATTCGCACCTACTTAGTTGTGGGAATAGGAAGGTAGCTAGGTGGTTTAAAACTTCTTATCGGCAGCGTTCATCGTAGGTACCTGTCTTTCGCTCACACTACGTCAAACAAGCAAGCACATACCTAATATGTGATGTAAAATGGTAAAAAAACATGTTTGTAGGTAGGTATGTGGTAAAATCACAGCAGTAGATTGATGTACCTACGTAACTTCGAATTAAGGTACAGACTTATGTACCTACTGCCGTCCGAATCAGCTATCAAAATCATTATATCAAAATCATTGTTATGATTTTATGATTTGCCAAAATTGAACCGGGCGCTCATGAGGTGTATTTTTGAATCATCATCAATCCGATTTTATAAGTATGCGCCTGTCTAATTCAATTACTTACTCGTTTCACGCGTTCTACTAGGTACCTACCTACCTACCTTAATCTATTATTGTAGAAACATTATTTTGCCAACATTCGTGTGAAAAAATTCGTGTAGTAGACACGTGCGTAGGTATATATTATGTAGCTGGCTTTCCAAATTCAAATTCGTAAATCAAAAATAGGTACCTACCTAGGTAGGTACCTACGTTTGCCTCTACGCCTCCAGTCGTTGTAGCGATTTCGAGTTGCGATTAGGTACTTGCGATAAGTAGGTACTTGCGATGCGACGTTGCCAGGTCAGCGAGTGAGTAGGTAGGTAAGTAGTAGAGGGTAGGCACAAAAAGAATTAACAGAAGGTAAGCTCGCCCCTTTTTCCGATCATTTATGCCTGCACTCTAGGGTTGCTACTTTTCAATCACAAATTTTTAAATGTGGTAGGTAGGTATCTACCGGGTTAAACGTACTTAGGTTTAGGTGCATAACACTTACACTATACAAAAATATTCGCACTTGCGATTTGTCTTTTTGCTATCCATCCGCACCGAACGCTGTTCATACTCGCTACGGGCCGGTTCGAAACGGTTTGACTCAGTTGTTTGACTTCACGCGTAAACGACGGCGGCGGCGTACCTATACGTAGATAGGTAGGTAGGTATGTGTGTGATTGTAGTCGCGTTTTCTTGCACGCAGCCTTCTCACTGTCTTTCGCGCCCGCCAATACTTACCTACTTTGTGCTAAGTATAGTAGGTATGTTTAACGATACTTACTTTGTGGTTTAACCCAGCTAGGTACCTACCGCATTTTATAAATTCAGAAAGAAAAAGTAGCAACCTAGCCTAGGCTTGCATTGCAACCATATAGTGTGGTCTAAATAATCGGGAAAAGGAACGAGCTGTCCTTCTGTGAATTCTCTATTTTGGAGTTTCGGACACACAGTACCCACACACATACGAGTAGGTAGGTACAGCACACATCGCAACAGCGCGCGGGGCGATGCGGCGCGGTCAGGTGGCGCACGCACGTCATGCAATGCAGCGCGCGCGACGTGCGGGGCGCAATAGGGTGTAGGTATTGCTCAGCTGCTCATGTACCTACTTAACTCCCTAGAATAACCTGTCAGTTGTTGCGTGCTTGCTTACGATACCATACGACACGATATGACATCATTCATTACCTACCTACTCACGCAAGGTGCATTCATATTACGCGCATACATAAGGCGGTGTGGTGTGCGGTGTCTCATATCATATCATACGGTCCCGTACGATACAACGTCATAGCTACGCGCGTGATGAAGTGAACATCTCGCATACGGAGGGAAACAGTATGTGGCACCCTCCGATTCTGACGAAAGTCAAAGAAAATACGGAAGGTACTACCTGATTCATAGAAGAAGGGGTGCCGTCCCGATGGCAACATTATTGTTGACATCTTGCTCAAATGACATGTAATATGAAAAAGACGCAAACAATAGGAAATGTTGCCCCTTCCGGTCCCTTTCTTCAATGAATCAGGTTATAACAAACGATTAAAACCCTTCCACGTAGGTAGGTAGGTAGGATAAATATGCCGAATTCCGGCCCCCCGCCTAATCCCGGCCTTTTTCACAATTTTGGCTTGCTTGCCCAAAATACTGGAAAAACTTAAAACATGTTTACTCTATTTACAACCTGATTATATCTGCTTCCCTATCAAACCATTAGTAATCCTTTACCCACCTCACACTTCGAGCAATAGACGTTGGAACGGACCGAGGCGCTGGATCGGACGGTTTGTTCGAGAAGAAGTATGATTGAAGCTCTTCACGTCCTTTCTGGGCATTGCATTTATGAAGGGAAGGAAAAGGTTTTGACAATTTTATTACATCATATCTAATAAGATTGTCTAAACTATATTTTAACTGCATTTTAAATTTATTTTATTGCAAGTAAATTTGGGGGGCCGCTATTGGGATTGAGATTTCCGTAAATTTTCAAATTTCGGCCGGTGGCCGAGTTTAAGCTATTTGATTTCATTTCTATAATTTCATTTATCTTAAGGCTATCGCTTTAAAGATGAAATTGTCCATGTCATTTATAAGATTTACTGTTTTTGCATCTCTTATTCAAAAACCAGCCGGGGCTACATGGTCTAGTTTCATAGCAATTTGGATTTTAAAATGCGGCCGACATTAGATATCCCGAACAACGTAAAGCCGGCCGTCTCTAATTACTTGCAGGGCGATGTACAGGCTGTTCTAAACTAACATCGAAAGAGTTTCTATTTGTTTTCTTTGTGTTTTAATAATTTTTACATTATTTTCATTTAAGTCATATTATGTACTTATGAAACTAACAAAATAAATTATTTTCATGTCCATTATTCAATAAAACATGGATTTAATCCATTCATTCTGGAGCACCCTTTACGCGGCCGGGATTTTACAAAATCGTGGCCGGAAATAGACTGAAAACGGCCGACATTAGAGCTTTTCGCCCTTCCGAGTTTAAACGCTTCCTTCTTTTTAACGCTTATAATTTACAAAATTTTAAGCAATATATTAGAAAAAAGGTTTAATAAGCTACTTAAAAATGTATCAAACATATATATAGGACATTATTTGAAAAAGCTAAAGAGAGTCAAAGTTGAAAAATGCATCCGGGGTGCCGGGATTTGGCATATTTACCCTACCTACATTCGTCCAAGTTAGGTAGTTAGGTACCAACCGTCAACCGATGCCAACCTATTATAAAATAGGTACATCTTGGCTCCGATTATGCGGAAGAGAAGATAGGTAGGTATTTCAAAAAATTACTTTAGATTTAGAACTTGAATTTTTTTACAAAAGGGAACCAAGTCACGAAAAAATATTTATGCCGCTATTATTTATCCCAGTCATGCCGAACCACGGAATATAATATAATATGCTATACCTACTTATAGGTAGGTACAAAAGACACACTCTGCCATGGCAATTCAAGAAATATTAACATTTACGCGCGGTAATAAAGTACTTACAACAATTTTTCTCATGCCATCTTTGGATACCTATTTTGTATTAGCCAAGCCAAGCCTACCTACTCATCGCGCGGCGCGGAAGTAAAAATGAGCCAAATTGCTGCGCGTGAGAGTTCATGTGCCGGCGACTACCTACCTCTGAAGGTCACAGCCGCCGGCGCGCTTTGTAGGGAAGGGAGGGATGCGAATTTCGAGATTATGAAAGTAGGTAGGGTCATTGCGCCGGTTGGCGACCGATTAGTCGACTTCCCAACTTTGCGCCATAAATAAAATGTTTAGTTAATCGTACGATATTGTCGTCGTCATCGTCTTCAAGCGACGATCATCAAGAGATACAAAATTTGGCATTAATCGGCCGGTGCATCGATAGCTCAGTGGCAGAGCGGTGGGGCGTTTACCTAGGGTTCGATTCCCGGTCGATGTATGTACCTTTTTCTATTTGAAGCACAAATATTAAAAAAATAAATAATGCAAATATTTTAAGGGGTGAACCAGCCCGTGAAACTGAACAACTTTCCTCAAGGAACATAGGTCGAAATATAAAAAAAAAATTTGGACCTCCCATACAAAATGTACATGAGGCAGGAAGGTGTTATTTAATATGTCGTAGCGAGCGACAATTTAAGCGACAGCGACGTACCTAATTTTGTACGATCGTGAATTATACCGGGAGTAACGGAAAGGGTATAACAAGCCGAAAGGAGGTCAAGGTACTCATGAAACTGAACAACTTTCCCCATGGAACATGGGTCGAAATATGAAAAAAAAATTTGGACCTCCCATAGTAAATCAATTAGCTCATCGGCGATTTTGTATGGGAGGTCCAAATTTCTTTTTCATATTTCGACCCATGTTCCATGGGGAAAGTTGCTCAGTTTCATGAGTACCTTGACCTCCTTTCGGCTTGTTATACCCTTTCTGTTACTCCCTGTATAAGGGAGGTCGAAATTTTTTTTTTCGTTTTCCACAACTGGCTCCATAGTAAAAGTTGTTCAGTTTGATGGTCTGATAATGCCTGCAAAGTTTTCGATACACCGTCCCTAACACCCTGTATAGGTATCTACAATTTACTATTATTAGGTCAACACGATCTATCTTCACACCAAATTTTCTTGTCGAGCGGTCTTAAATTGACTACGTTATAAGAGGTGGGCATATATACAGACAGACAGACTTCATGATGAAAATGGTAAGGGTTTGTAATAGTATACGAAACCCTAACAGTCCATTTGTGTTCCAGTGCTGCTATCTGTGAGCCAGCGCGCCGATTCGCGCGACCTTTAATCGTTTACCGCGATATTTTGCAAAACAGCGCCATCTATCATTTTTACCTAATAACTTTATGCACTTAGCACCCTGGTGGGTGGTCGAGTTTACGGCAAAAAATGGTAAATCAATAAAATCTACCGGTGACGTCACACTTTGTGAAAAATATTACGAAAATGTGCTAATTTCGCGTTTTTCAGTCTCTGGGCGTCTCAAATTATGGAATCATATTTTTTCAATACTTTTTTGCTATAATTTTCGCCTTTGTTTCGGACCTAATGTTAAATTCGCTACCAGTAACGCCATCTGTTGAAGTTTATATGAAACAAAATCCCTTTACTTCGGTGTAGCACCGCATGGTACTCTTTACATACATTACAAGTTTACATAAATATCTCAATGTTCGATGGGGGATCACCGCAGTGAAACAGAGCATACTGTCAAGTTCCCCCTGCACAGGCGTCGTACCCACTTGGCACGCAATGATGTCCTTCAGTATTATAATACCCAAGTCCATCCCATACCTGCTATGCTGGACGTGAGCGCAACCCATACAATGATTAACACTTGCCACCTTGCAAGTGCCATTTCCAAGCCATGGAAATGTCCGATAACATACTCGCCAGATCGAGTATGTTATTGTGGCCGAAGCCACCATGAGTCTCCAACCTCCCCTTAAACTCACCCAGGCCTCCAGAAATCTCTCTTGCCCGGAAGCCCTCCACTGACAGCTTTACATAGGTCTGCTTGATACCTATGTGAACGCCCCTTCACATAGGTAGTCAAGCCTCATCTAATACTGTCAGGCGGCTATGGAAGAACAGGGTTCCTCCGGAGGGAACTTATCATCCTCCCCAAGATTGGGTGGCCACCCCTTAACAACACAGAACACGACCACGTGTTCTCTTGGGCATCAAACTCAACAACAGAGAGATTTCAGGTATGTCCATGCTATCTCACGCCAGATCTAACCAAAGTACAAATCAATTCACTGGTTAATTTGCCACCTCTCATGAGCCATGCTACACCAACATGATAACAAGGACTTACATAGTTTCTCAGGGCATCTCTAAGTGGCATCCAATCACCAGCACTTCAGGAACAGCCTCATCGAGGCTTTGGCCTTCAGGATGAGTCCCAGCTGTTTTTACTCACAGTATCACAGTCTTCGGGTCCAAAATCCACGACACGTTAATTCCTCATGTTCACAATTCCCACGCTTTTACTCGAAAAGCAACTGTCAAATACTCCACCTGTACCACAGATAAAATCATTTTAACCATAGACAAATTTTACATATCCGATCAACCTTATCGATATTGAATCGATAAGCAACGACATTATGATCACTCACCATCGCCAGCTGCATTCGTGACTCTTCACGACACTCCCGGCCTCAACAAGTGTTAAAGGACACATAGAAGATGCCTGGTCCACTCAGCGATCTTCTCTCGTGCCCGTATGGCTGCTTCTCTCTTGGCTCTCACATCAGGCTCGGCTTGAGACACGTCCAACTGTCTCATATTAGAGTCACCCAAGTCTACACTATCTTGAACCACCGCCATCGGTGGCGAATCTACAAGTTCATGCTCTCCTTCTAGCAACTCATCTATATGATGAGTTTCGTCATTTGATATGTCTTCCTGACGCAAGTCAACTTCGTGCAGATCCTCAAGTTCCATACGTTCCAGACCTTCATGTATATTTTCAACCATCGGAACAACTACCGTTCCCGACCCACCGTCTACTCTCATAGTATTTGAGCTGTCTTCTTCAACCTCAAGCGGATACAAATGCCCAATGGATCGGGTAAATTCAGCATTACCCACTTTTACCTTTGCAACTCTACATTGTCCATCTTGACCTTCAATTAGCTCTGACACTTTGCCAACTTTCCAATTATTCCGATTCTTACAGTCCTCCTTAATCTGAACAATGTCTCCCACTTTCGGTATCCGATCTGATGTGACCCTTGGTTGCTTCGGATATTGTCTATAACGTTCTCTGAGGTTTGGCAGATACTGATCATGAAACATCTTCTTAAATTCAGCTAAAATCGTCCGACCACGTTTCCAACTTTTTAACAGATCAATTTTTGTTGCCGTTCCTGTTTCTGCAGCATTCTCAATTGGTGTCAGCTCTAGACAATTACCGGGAGACAGAAAGTCAACTGGACGAAGAACATGTTCCACCTCAGAACCAACGGTAGTTAATGGCCTCGTATTTACCACAGCTTCAACTTCCTTCATAATTGTGATGAGCTGGCTATCGTTTAGTAAATGTTTCTCCAGGGTTCTTTTTAGACAGCTCTTGACTAATCCTATTAACCGCTCATACACCCCACCATGCCAAGGAGCTAACTGAGGAATAAACTTCCAACGTATACCTTTCTCCGTGCAATAGGCATCTGACATTATTTCACTAGTCAGTTTGAATTGGGTTGCATTATCAGAAACAATCAATTTAGGCCTCCCTCTGATAGCAACAAAACGTCTTAAACCCAACAGGCATTGTTCAGCTGACAAGTCATTCACCACTTCGAGATGAATAGCTCTTACTGCTAGACAAGTAAAGAGACATATCCATCTCTTTTCTTTTCCTTCCGAAGTTTGGACAAATGCTGGGCCAAAATAATCCATGCCAGTGAAAGCATATGGAGTAGTGAGTGTAACTCTTTCAACTGGTAACGATGGAGTATTTGGTAGCTTGTATGGCCCTCCTCCATGCTTAATACATTTGGAACATGTTTTGATTATCCTTTGGACTTGAGCTCTTCCTTGAGGAATCCAGTATTTCTGTCGAATTAAACTAAGAGTATGAGCAACTCCTACATGGAAATTTGACTCGTGAATCTTCAAAATAAGATTTCGAGTAAATTCACTATCTTTTGGAATTAATATTGGATTCTTCTTATCGTAACTCCAATCTGTATTGTCCATACGCCCTTTACATCTAAGAATCTGGTCTTCATCTAAGTACAGCCCTAAATTCCTTGTTAGACTTGTCACTTTCCCGGAACACTCCTCTGGAAAATGTTGTCGCTGTAAATCTCTCAACTCCAATAATTGCAAATCTTGCTCCTCTACATTCTGTTGTGTCATAATATCTTGCAAAACCTCATCTACTTCTTCTTCGTAGCCTCTAGTGACCATCTCTGGACCATCAACTAGGTTCAGAGCCTCCCCGGCCGAAAGAAGAACCTGTTGGAAAGTAACTGGCTGTTGTGGCCAAGTTTCTTCTGTATCTTGCAAAAATCCTGGACCCTCAAACCACAATTGTTCTTTGGATGCAATAGAACCTGGCCGAGTAGCAATGTCCGCAGGGTTATTGTCTGTTGGAACATATCTGAAATTTACATCGGTTCTAGTTTTAATCTCATTGATCCTTCTTGAGACAAACGGTGGTAACAGCTTATTACTTTTCATCCATGCAAGCACAATCATACTATCCGTCCACAAGTATTTTCTGCTAATTGGTAGGTCTAAATTTTCTGCAACGTACTTCAGTAGTCTACTCCCTATGAGAACTCCCAATAACTCCAGTCTCGGAATTTTCAAATCACTTTTATCCTCCACAGGGGTGACTCTTGATTTAGACATCAGGAATGCTGTTACTGAATTACCTTCTCCTCTAGACACAATGTAAACCACAGAGGCATATGCACTCAATGAAGCATCCGTAAAACAATGCAATTCAAAGGAAACCTTTTCTTCCTTCAAGTCTTTACCTATGTATCTAGGAACCTCAATCGACTTCGTTGATTGGAGGACTTCTATTACATCCTTCCATGTACCTACCATGTCTGGGGGGAGTTCAGAATTCCATTTCAATTTTCTTACACATGTTTGTTGGAAGAATAATTTAGCGGACAATATCATAGGTGAAGCGAACCCACATGGATCATATATACGAGCCATAGTCCTAAGTACGTCTCTCTTGGTAATTCGAACCTTGGAAGTCTCTTCTTTGCCTAACTCTGGTACTCTGAGTTGTAAAGTATCCTCGCGGAGATTCCAATTAAGTCCTAGTACTTTAACATTCTCGTTTTCTTTTGCCCTAAGGTCTGGTGGAATATTCCTTAAAAACTGTGAATTGTTGGACGTCCAGTCTCTGATGTTCATTGATAACTCTTCAAAGGCCTTCCTCGTTTCTTTATAAATATCAACAGCTTCGTCAACAGTTTTCGCTTCCGTTACAAGGTTGTCTACATAACATCTATCCGCCACTCTCTTCAATAAGTGTTCATTATGACTTGCTAAATGATGTCTAATAGTAGCGGTTAATAAGAATGGACTCGATATTACTCCAAATGGAACGCGGCAGAATCGATAATGAATCAGATTATCACTTGTTACTTCCTTTTCTGTATCTTTCACCCATAAGAATCTGGTCACATCACGATCATCAGGCTGTAAACCAACCTGTAGAAAGGCCTTCTCAACATCGGCAGTTATGCCTATTTTGCCAGTCCTGAACTTAAGAAGAAGTGCATTAAGATCTTCCAGTAGAGATGGTCCTTTGTACATACACTCGTTGAGACTTTTCTCTTCCTTTTGCTTTGCTGCTGCATCACAGACGATACGGCCCCTTTTACCAGTTTGCTTCACCATGTGTGTAGATAAATAATGTACCGGATGCTGCTTTTGATCTGCCGTGAATGATTCTGGGTCTACTATTTCTATAATTCCCATTTTCAGTTGTTCATCTAAAATGTCCTTATAGTCATGTATCACACCTTGATCTGCCCGCTTCAAAAGGCTTTTCAATCGTCCGAGGGCTAAACCAAAGTTAGTAGGTATAGCAGGAGGAAATTCTATCCATGGCCATTTTACTTCATATCTACCACTGTTGTACCTCACTGTATCATTGAAGTGTTTTACAGCTTGTTCTTGATGTGTAGTTTTAGGTGAATCAACAATACCGATACTTTCCAATGACCATAGAAACCTCATGTCCGTGTCCCGCAGAGGCAAATCTGGTTCAGCATAATATGGACAGCTTTCATGACCTTGACAATATGTAACAATTGACAGATCATTATCCCCATGACTGTGTACATGACCCGCTGTGGTCCATCCAAATTCAGTATCAACCAGGAAAAAATCTTCTGTCAGTTGAATAGATCTGTGACGCATAAAGGAAAAATAATAGTCATTGCCAATCCATAAATCTACTCTTTCCCCTAGACTATCATCATCTGCCGTTAAGTCTATGTCTGTATCTATTCCTATATAAGTGATAGGTATTTTATCAGTTATATGTGGTACTATATTAACTCGCAAAGGTTTTTGTGTACCTCGTTTAGTTCTAATTAGAACCTCAGCTGATGGGCATATCATCTCATATGGTTTATCTGCACCAAAGGTATATATCAAGTAGGTATTTTCATGGTCAGGTATAATTCTCAGTTTTGTGGCCTGTGATTCCGATAAATAACTTCGCTGACTGCCACTGTCGAGCAGAAGTCTTACTGATGTAGCGATATCATTGTTTTTTAGGGTCGCCGTCGCCGTCTGTAAGTAGTATGTAATACCGTTAACACGATTATATAAAATATTACTACATCTACCTCTGTAAACATTAACTTCGTTACCTGCTACAGACGTCTCCGGCGCCTTCCTTACTGGGGCCTTTGGTGCTTCGAAAGGAAATTTCTTTTGCAAAGAGCTCGGTGATGTAACCTTTGCAGTGCACACAGTGTTTTATGAATGACCTACACTGCCGCATTACGTGCCCAGGCTGTAAACATTTATAACAATTTCTTCCTATCTTATTTATCCTTTCCTTGTAGGTCTTGTATACTCGACATGTATCATTATAATGCGAGCCCTTGCAAAAGGCACATTCTGTCATTTTTATCCTTTTATTCATGTGACGATGAGTTGACTCCATTTTCCTTTTCTTGTTATGCCTATTTTTATCTTGGGCACGTATGTGCAATGCATCCGTTGTTCCACCTTTTCTAGACAACGCTGTATCATTACTTGATCCTTCACCTTCATTATGAGTTGACCTTTCTTTTGCTGTTACTATCTTTTCTATAGTCAAGAGTATATTCTCAATTGTTTTCTCAGACGGTATTAAAATATTGAGCTCGTATAAAACATTTTCGGGAAACTTTGAAAATATTAAATTTTTGAAATAATTTCCATTTATATCCTCCCCCATATTCTTCAGAAGCCTGAGATGTCTATTTATGCTATCATAAGTTTGTCTAATGTTACCTGTCTTTGGTATATTATTTAATGAGGTGTAAAGACGATCGATCACCAGCGTTTTGTCTCCAAATCTTTTCTTTAATATATCAAAGGCTATCTCATAATTTTCTTCAGTAATTGCTATACCCTGTATAGCTTCATACGCTGGACCTGTCATACTACTTACTAAGTAAGTTAGTTTCTCCGCTTTGCTTATGGGCTGCTTGTGTACGGAGTTCTCAAACTTTGCCCAGAATTCAGGCCAATTTTGTACATTCCCATCAAATTTCTCCAAATTAATCTTTGGTAACTTTGTATTGGTCTTGCATGATTTCTCTTGTTCTGAGGCAATATTCAAAGTATAGAGTGTCTGTAACCCTATGAGGGTGTCTTCAGCTACTAATTGATCTTTCATAAATTTACTACTCGCCTCTGAGTCAATCTCTGTCGCCTTCCCCAGATAATTTTGCACCTCTGACTCAAGTTTTTCTATCTCCTGTTTGAGTTTAATCTTCATCCCTATTATCCAGTCAACACTCACTCTCACGTCCTCACTTGTATCCGGCTGTATTACCCTTTTAATTTCTTGCACCGTCCCTAAAAGTCTTTGGTGACGTAACTTCACTCTCTGCAGCCAATTTTCACCCATGTTTTTTTTTCTTGACACCGGTTATCTAACTTATATTAAAATAAATCAAGTATGTATCCCTACTTTTACTTTAGTCTCAGTACTGATATCAGTACTTGAATGACTTGTGGGTGACTCTAATCTAGGTAAGTTTCCAAACAACTGTAAACATGAAGAAAGTAACAGCTTCAATATTATGATTTCACTATCCGCAACTTGAGTTATGCAGTATACTAATCTACTTTACTTACCAACTGTTTGTCAACCACCCGCCACGCGAGTCCCCACCGTCTGTTGTTTTTCCTTGCCGGAACGCAAGAAAACGTCTTACGAAATAACTGTAACGATGACAAACAAAAATTGTAAACAACTATACCTATTTAACGATTGCAATTAAATGACTCCCAAATAGCAAATATGGACAAAGTTTTCATGGAAATGGCTTCTTATTGGAATCCATCAAAACTCTAATCCAGAATCATAATTTCAAGATATTGGTTTTCTTACCTGATTTCAGCTTAATCCATTCCGATTGTATATAATTAGTGCCTTTTGTGTTATATTTTTACCGGCACATTATAAATAGAGAACTTATTTTTTCATTTCTGTTCTTTGAAATTAACAAGCGAGACCGATGTTCATTGAAGAAAAAAACATGGCGCTAGAGATGTTTCTACGTATACAAACTTCGAACATTATCCGAACAAGTTCCAACTACGAAACATACTAGTCAAAATCTTAATTACAATTTAAATTTCTTACTTCGAATTCTAACAAATAGCATTTCACACTTTAGATCTTTAATATATTACCCTTATTTCCCCATCCACGGGGATCGTAAACTTTATTTTAATCAAAACGATCGGCTTCGATATCGATTTCTAAATTCGACAATATACGAAATAGTGGCGAACTACCACATCTCTACTTCCATAGACAAAGAGTTTTTTTTTTTTTTTTATACATATACAAGGCATTGACTACCAACCATATACAGCCATACATCGTATGAGGGCACGTAATAATTACAATAAAAAATAATTTTGAACCGAACAACAAATCAAACACAACCTTCACAAAAAATCTTTATTATAAAGTATAACAAAGTAAAATAACATTTCAAAATTATATTATTCGCCTTAGATTCCGCAGCCAGCTCCTTCTTTTTTTTTATATCCATAGAAGAACAAATTCTTGCAACTTATTGTAAAGCTCCTTTTGCAAGAAAGAACGTATAACATTATAAATACGTAAACTTATAGTTAAACGGAAAATAAATTATGTACAATCGTACACATTACGCACAAACCGTCTGAATAAAACCGCAGTGTGTAAACGGAAAATAAATTATGTACAATCGTAGGTACATATTACGCAAAAACCGTCTGAATAAAACCGCAAAAAAAAAGCAAAATATAAACGCAATAAAAAATAAAAAATATACCGTGTATAACGCAAAACAACCGGAGTACAAGTTAACTTCAAACCGATATTCACCATAATAATGATGGTCTTCCATAGAAACAAGTTCAGACATAGTGTGCCAAGCATCCAAACTGCTGTTTTCAGTAGAGATAGACCAATATGCAGTGTGCAAAGCATCCAAACTATTTTCTATATAAGCAAATGAAGACATAGTGTGCAAAGCATCCAAACTATTCTTCCATTGAAACAAATCATTTCGCAAAGTTCACTTTATCCATCTAAAAGGACGGATCAAATTCATATGAAAGACCATCTAAACAATAAAATATAAGGATCTGTCAGATCCCAGCATCTCCACCAATTTATGTCGCCACGAAATAGTCATTCGGTTATAATTATGTAGCTTCGCGGTTGTAACGACATAAAACACAAAATAAAATATGATAAGGACAACATATAAAGTATGCTGTCCTCATCTCCTCTCGTTAGAGAACTATAACAATCATCATATCAGGTTTAACTTGGCTCACGAGAAATAGCAATTCATCAATAGTACATAATTTCAAATATGTACTCTTTACATACATTACAAGTTTACATAAATATCTCAATGTTCGATGGGGGATCACCGCAGTGAAACAGAGCATACTGTCAAGTTCCCCCTGCACAGGCGTCGTACCCACTTGGCACGCAATGATGTCCTTCAGTATTATAATACCCAAGTCCATCCCATACCTGCTATGCTGGACGTGAGCGCAACCCATACAATGATTAACACTTGCCACCTTGCAAGTGCCATTTCCAAGCCATGGAAATGTCCGATAACATACTCGCCAGATCGAGTATGTTATTGTGGCCGAAGCCACCATGAGTCTCCAACCTCCCCTTAAACTCACCCAGGCCTCCAGAAATCTCTCTTGCCCGGAAGCCCTCCACTGACAGCTTTACATAGGTCTGCTTGATACCTATGTGAACGCCCCTTCACATAGGTAGTCAAGCCTCATCTAATACTGTCAGGCGGCTATGGAAGAACAGGGTTCCTCCGGAGGGAACTTATCATCCTCCCCAAGATTGGGTGGCCACCCCTTAACAACACAGAACACGACCACGTGTTCTCTTGGGCATCAAACTCAACAACAGAGAGATTTCAGGTATGTCCATGCTATCTCACGCCAGATCTAACCAAAGTACAAATCAATTCACTGGTTAATTTGCCACCTCTCATGAGCCATGCTACACCAACATGATAACAAGGACTTACATAGTTTCTCAGGGCATCTCTAAGTGGCATCCAATCACCAGCACTTCAGGAACAGCCTCATCGAGGCTTTGGCCTTCAGGATGAGTCCCAGCTGTTTTTACTCACAGTATCACAGTCTTCGGGTCCAAAATCCACGACACGTTAATTCCTCATGTTCACAATTCCCACGCTTTTACTCGAAAAGCAACTGTCAAATACTCCACCTGTACCACAGATAAAATCATTTTAACCATAGACAAATTTTACATATCCGATCAACCTTATCGATATTGAATCGATAAGCAACGACATTATGATCACTCACCATCGCCAGCTGCATTCGTGACTCTTCACGACATAGCCGTCTCTATTGGGCGGCCGCCAATGCTTACGTTGTGGTAGTAGCCTAGTAGGTACAGTCAAGCTCAGACTAAGTTAGACACTTTAGACTTTGGACCGTTCTTATGCCCCGCGCGCAGGACCTACATTGGCGGTCCAAGTGTCTAACCGGACATGAGCTTGACTGTACACGAGCAAAAACAATGTGAGACCGTGTTTGTGGTAATGGTAACCGCAATGGGTAATAGCTTGAGGTAAAATAGAGAAAAAAAACAATATTTTAAAGATCATGCAGAACAATACCTCAATACATAGTATTAAATTAAAGTCGCTTTTTGCATTGCTATCTGTCGGTCTTTTGTGGAAGTCGCTAACTCCTCCTAAACCACGCAACCGATTATGATGCGGTTTTTTGTAATAGATAGAGTGATGCAAGAGGAAGTTTTATATGTATAACACATGCCGGGAATGTCTCTTTCCACGAGAAAATGAGTTGCAGCGAGTGAAACTGCTAACGGGCCGCGAGTCAACTATATAATTATAATTATCAGCGAAAAGACACAACTATTGTCGTTACACAACCATCTCACTGGTACTTGTAGTAGGTGGTGAAGAACTCTGACACCAGGCTTCATCGGGTCGTTGGACGACTCGGTGTACCACACAAAAAGACAGCGTATAGCATAGACGCAGGCGTTCCTCAGGGTAGTACAGTAGACATCTGTATGTTGAATAAAAAAATCATGCAATTTAATACAGGTAGGTGATAACTTTATGAAGAGTATCCTGCGATTGAAGAACCTTGAATCGCCCTATGGAATCAATAAACCCAGTCAAGGGCACGGAGAAGAGGCAAGCTTTTTTTGCCCTTGCAATAAAAATGGTCCCTGACACCGTGACACCCGATTTGACATACATTGCCGGTTATCTCGAGTTTTTTTTATGACGTCCATACGATAACGACTATACTGGAAGTAACAGAAAGTGTATAAACAAAGGAGGTCAAGGCACACATGAAAGTGAACAATTTTCCCTACGGAACATAGGTCGAAATATTATGAAAAAAATTCATGCGTTTGGCTGTACATCGCGAACAAACTTTTCATTAACAGCCGTAACAGTCATCTGCTGGACATGGGTCTCCCCGATCCGTGAGTAATGCCATTCTCACCACGCTTGGCAGTCTGATTGGCGAGTGCAGTGCAAGATGTTGCATTCACAGCGAACGCTGCTGCCTATGGATGAATTGATCGTCAGACGCTTTTGCGATATCTAAGCGTAATTTATGGTGATGTTATTCTAATCTTCTTCTTCTTTTCGTGTGGGACACCGAGTCGTTCAACGACCCGATGAACCCTGATGTCAGAGTTTTTCAACCGCCTACTGCAAGTAGCAGGCCTCTGACATGGTTGTGTAACTATTATGTTATCTACTGATGCTAATAAACTTTTAGACAATAATATGATGTAAATTTTAGTTTTGCGTTGCGGTCAAATCTATGAAATGTTAATTTTCCGGCCATAGAAACATAAGCGCAACCAAACATTATAGTATTTCTAAATATTATTCTTAGTGTGAAACAGGTCTTGAAAATGTTCTTTTATTGCATTTAGTCTAGACGTCTGTCCGTTGTGTAATAATGACATTTCGACAAGCGGAAAATATTGTTATTGTCCGAAAATTGAAGAATAATTTGTCTTTTACTTTTGTTGCAGGTAAGTTCGAGTCGGCTGTTTCCTCGGCCACGAGTATATCTCTGTTGGTTAACATGTTTTTGTATGGGAACCCATTTTCTTAATTATTTAACGTATTTTCCTTGAGAAACTTCAGCTGCAAAGGCTAATTTAACTCTTGTGAATAATCCTCAGTCCTCAGCCTACATTTTTCAATTACACCTTATAGTATTGTTTTAAATTTTCTGCTCATTTTGTCTAGCTAGTTTAATTCTTACTCGTATGAAGACATGACTGAATTCACATTCGACAAGACTGAATATACTTGGATGTTCTCTGTTATATTTTTGATAATTTCTTTGTGTGGTCTTTCATACATTATATTTGAACATCATTAAGTTCCATACAACATGAACAACAAACCAATTCAATACAGAACAGGCCATAAAGTCGGAGGTCGTCGGCTTTACCGCGGAAGCACCTGTCTGTACGCGTGCCATGACCGTATCGGGCCATCTCGCGATCTTGCACATCCATATAATCTGTGGTTTACGCTTATTAAGAAACTTGCTGCTCGAATTTTGAATTTATTGCTGGCAGCTTGTAATTTTTTTGTCCTCTCGGTGGCCATTTGTCTTTTTGTTGGTCTATCCGTTATACTTAATTTCGTTTTCATTAGGAAATGCTCGTTCCGTATTTCTCTACGCGTACCATGCTATGCCTCGAAATTGGACCATCCCATCTCGCGATCTTGCACACCCATATAATCTGTGGTTTACGCTTATTAATGCTGCTCGAATTTAGAATTTATTGCTGGCAGCTTGTAATTTTTTTGGTCCTCTATGTGGCAGTCACTGGCCATTTGTCTCTTTGTTTGTCTATCCGTTGTACTTAATTTCGTTTTCATTAGGAAATGCGTGTTCTATATTTCTCTACGCGTGCCATGACCGTATCGGGCCATCTCGCGATCTTGCACACCCATATAATCTGTGGTTTACGATTAAGTATTAAGAAACTTGCTGCTCGAATTTTGAATTTATTGCTGGCAGCTTGTAATTTTTTCGTCCTCTCGGTGGCCATTTGTCTTTTTGTTGGTCTATCAGTTTTTCTTAATTTCGTTTTCATTATGAATTGCGTGTTCTATATTTCTCTACGCGTGCCATGACCGTATCGGGCCATCTCGCGATCTTGCACACCCATATAATCTGTGGTTAACGCTTATTAAGAAACTTGCTGCTCGAATTTTGAATTTATTGCTGGCGGCTTGTAATTTTTTCGTCCTCTCGGTGGCCATTTGTCTTTTTGTTGGTATATCAGTTTTTCTTAATTTCGTTTTTTTTATGAATTGCGTGTTCTATATTTCTCTACGCGTGCCATGACAGTATCGGGCCGTCTCGCGATCTTCCACACCCATATAATCTGTGGTTTACGCTTATTAAGAAACTTGCTGCTCGAATTTTGAATTTATTGCTGGCAGCTTGTAATTTTTTTGTCCTATCCGTGGTCGTTACTCGCCATTTGTATCTTTGTTGGTCTATCTGTTATTCTTAATTTCGTTTTCATTAGAAAAAGCGTGGTGTATATATTTCTCTACAGCCGATATAGCGATCTTACACACCCGAATTGTCTATGGTCACATTATGCTATGGTGCATCATATTATGCTATGGTGTAATTCTGAAAAAAAAGCAAATGTTTGTGCCGTTCCTTTCGCGCATAAGCGATTTGATATACTTTTGCGTCATGCTCTGCACTGAAGTTTGTAATCTTGTACGATATTTAACGTTCACCTGAATGCAATCTTTTTAATAGGTAGTATATTGCCAGCTCGATACAAATTAGATGAATTCGACGTACGATATTTCAAAACGTCACGTGCAATATTCAATCACAATAATCAACAATTACCGTGTTGATTAACAAGTGCATTAACTAGCCAATTTATAATTCTCGCATTGTTGACATGGAGATATAGATCAGTAACACACGCTGGGACATGTGAGTAGCATTTAACGTGAAACGAAACGTGATTCAATATAAGGTCATTTTAGATTCTGTGAAAATATTTTTAGGGTAAGTTCTAGTCGTGAATCTGAACAACTTTACCGAAAGAATGAAGAAATGTGGCGAAATATAAAAGTAATACACTCATCATTCAAGAATTGTGGATTTTTGTATGGAGTGGAGGGTCCAATTTTCTTTTTTCAAGTATCAATGCATCATTCGTGGGGAAAGTTGTCAAGTTTCACAAGTAAAACCCACTCTAAAAACATTTGTACTGAATTAAAGATATTGTGTTAAAAAACAAAAAACCCGACTGCGGTAATTTTAAAGTAGTATTTTGCTGTAAAATCCGCCATCTTGAATCTTTAATTTTTTATATAGCCAGTGTTACTCGCGCTGCTGAGAAGAATCTAACGACACCTCATAATGTCAAAATCTAACTATCCGTTTGGGCTGTAGCCCGTGAAAAAGAATTTTCTTGCCCACATACATACATACATACATACATACATAGATACATACATACATACTTACATACATACATACATACCCTCGAAAAACATAACCCTCCTTCTGAGGCAGTCGGGTAAAAATGACCTCATACCTATATATTGTTTAGATACTTACTTCCTCATGCGTTATGTTATGGCGTGGCCTCAACTATAACACAAAGACAGCAATAAGAGTTTTCCTTACATGGTACCGGCAGTTGTTAGTTTTCCCTCTCACATTTTTCAGCGAGTTTTTTCTTAGCTATTGCACACGCTATGACGTGGTTAACATGATTGTGCACATGCTTTATTGCTAAACGCGGCAATTACCTTGTCCCCGTGATATGTGATGCTTGCTTAAGGTAGCATCACTCGATTTGACACTATTTTGTTTTGTTAACTTCTCTATTTTTTTATACTTTAATGCACATAGTACAAAACGCGGGCCTAAAGCCACGCGGCATTCTCTACCAGCCAACCAGAGGGTAAACAAGAGAGAAAAAGATACGGGTGCACTCGTTCTTTCTTATGGTGTGGAAAACCGATTCGTCCTACTACCCGATGAACCCTGGCGTCAGAGTATTTTAACCGACTACTACAAGTAACAGGCCTCCCAATAGGTAAAATATGTGGTCCAAGAGTTCGCAGTCCAAATATGTGTCTTAACGACCTAGAACTTTATGTTCGATATGTATGAGTATGACTAACAATGGCGGAAGGGTTAAGAGCGCATTCAATTTTTTCTAGCAAATTTACAAATATAGGCTTTATAAACATGCGAGTTTCTCGAAAACCGTTATGTAAAAATAATATGTTACTTGAACATTTAATCAAGCATATCTTCATCTAAAAAATGTACAATGTAAATATTAACATTTTAGTTTTAAACCTGTTACAAACAGCGATATCTAAAGCGACAAAACCAAAATTCAGGAAAAGACCTCAAATCAAGCGTGAGTTTTAGAGTTTTGGTTCACTGTAAAAAAATATCAATTATACAAAAAAATAGAGTATATATTTGAGAACAAAGTCTACAGTGAACATTTTACAATTTTATTCAGAAATATAGAATAATACCACGTTTTTATATACGATTTTTTGCAAAATAATGCGCCATTATAACGGCTTCTGTATGAAAAAATAACAGTAGTAAAGATTTAAAAAAAATATATGTTATTTTAGAAGATGTACTTAATCTAATTGCAGAAAAATATATTTATTTTTATTCATAATATCACTGTAAAAAATATTCAAACATCCCCATGTTTTTCGCAAAATGACGCTCCGAGAGGTCTGGCAGGGAAAATTGTATGGGCTTCGTGAAAAGCTCTATAGCGGCCTTAATATCAGGCCTTGATCATATCGTTCTAATCATCGATCATCGATTGTGTGCCATTTATGTTTAATAGATTCGCTTGTGACATTCGGCGCCGGCGCTACTCATTTGAATATAGCCGGTAGATACATCAACTTATAGTAGGTAGGTTATTCTTACAAGTAGAGGTACAAGAGGTAAAATATAATATGGTTCAAGAGTTCGCGACAAATATGTGTCTCAAAGAACGACCTAGAACTTTATGTTCGATATGTATGAGTATGAGTAACAATGGCGCAACACTTTCAGCCACCATTTGTACATTTGATAGCTTTTGCCGCAGTTGAACATCGCTAAGGCGTCGATTTTGCAAAGAACTCATAACATTAATTCGATCATGTTGGTCAGAACTGACCCGATTTCCGACAGATTCTGAACGTCGCGTATACAGACCAGTCTTCTGATAGCGTTTGTAAGCTTAATGAACAGAGGTCAGGCTTAAATGCAAACATTCAGCCACAAAACGATGACCAAGTCCAAAATTTGGCAATGTCACCACTTGGACGGCTTCTACGGACAAAATACTCATGATTCAGATAAAATCTAACTTTTTTCAGGCGATCCATTTCGGTATGCTAACAAGGTCATTTTCAACTAAAATCTCAAAACCGTTTCGAGATTTACACTTTATCTACAATATCTACGTATTAGATTGGTGATTATTTTACGTTTAATTAAGAAATTTTAATAAAATATTTTGCCTTCGATGACCTCTATTTGACCTTCTGAAATAGAACCTTAAGGTTTATATTGAATAAACCTTTTGCCTTAGTTGAGAAAAAAAACAACGAGTTTGTATTATGGTAATTTGACATTGTCTTTCTTGCATTATCCGTCAATCGTTTGTTGTTGTTTTGTGGTTATATAAAATTTTATATTTTAAAGAAAATACGCATTTTACAACGACTTTTACGGGAAAAATTTGTGAACAGTGTCTAGTGCGACCTCCGGTCGCTCGAAAAGTAATAGATTTGACGTTGTAGCTGTGTTAAATATTGAAAACACTGACATTTACGTGGTCGGCAACAAATATGAGTTCTAAGGCAAAATTCGCTATTTTTCAAATCTCGTAAGTATAAAAAATTGTGTATTTTATCGCAGTTCAGCTATTAAATAATGCATTTTATAGAAAAATATTAGTATTCGGCTATATTAATAGTATAATTTCAAACAAAGTCGGTACCAAATTGTGGTGCCGACGTAAACAATAGTGCTGCTCATTACTTATCGATATTTGTTTAAGATCCTATGTGTAGCTTAGATCAAACCATTTTTTTGCTTTGATTCGTGACGTAATCAATATTTAAACTAAAAATAAAAACTAACTATGTGTGTTCTATTTGTTTAAGATGGGATGGGAGGTAAGCGCTGTTCTATACCTTTGTGCGAGAATAATTCAAGTGATTATCCGTACATATTATTGGTGCCCATTTTGGAATGGCTGTTGGAAAAATGGTGTACACAAATAAACACGGAATATTTCTAGTATTTTTTGCAGTACTGCTGTGAATAACATATGGAACAGTGCAGAGTTGCTTTTTTTGCTAAGGACCAAGGCTTGTTTACCGGTACGGATATCGAACCGGTATCAGCGCAAGTACATAAGGAGCGTTTCTTTACGGTTTGACTCTATCTTAACCTAAATAAACCGGTTTTCTTGAGAGATCGAAATTATAAAGGTTCAGCATCAATATACCGGTTTATAGAGGTTTTTACAGGTTTTTGCGAACACTCTTTGATTATCGCCGATAACTGTATTTAAAAGGCATGTATTTAATGCGGCGACAAATTAATACGATTCCGGGTCTTAAAAAGCTGAAAAAGGATTGTAAATAAACTACTTAGGCGACTAATTTAAGGTAGCATCTTAACTAGAAAGCGGCGGCTTTTTAATGAGTTTTGAGGTTTTATTTTAATTTTATCTGGCAGTGGCAATTGAATTTCTTCTAAGGCGACAAATTGTTGGCGGATAAAAAAAGTAATATAGGCTTTCATAAATTCGAAAATGGGGTTGTCTATAAACTTGACTAAGGTCTGAAATAAATACAAACAAGATCTTTAAAAAAAATACTTTTGGTTACATTTGCAGGGATCCAAATAAACCAAATTGTGACATGCCAAAAAAACTATTCTTGGTCTATTTATTTTTTCTAGACTATATTATTTATTACTTTCCCTCTTTTAAATGAACCTACCTACTTTGAGTAACGAGATTTACCTACGATACTTACGTAAGTATTGTAGGCAACTCTAGGTACTCAAACATAAGTATTGTTGCTAAATCTAGGTAGTTAGTTAAGTAGGTAGGTTCATTTATTTCAGCTTTAAACTTATTGTTTATTTATTTAAACAGCGTGCAAAAAAGGGCCTAAAATTCGATTCATTGTCTTTTTTTATAAATTTTCGTTTAATACACAAAATATGTAATTTACTTAATAATCACGAAAACGATTATTATACAAATATAAAAAAAAAACTTTCATCCACCGCTTGCTATTGGCTAGAAACGCGCTCAATGCCCCGCTCCGCAGCCCCCGCACAGCTCGGACACACGAGCACATTTGCCGCCATTTTCAAGAATTTACGAATCAGTAAACAATATTCTAATATCCAAATACATTATTATAATACCCATTTTCAGTTTTAAAGCTACCTAAAATCATTGCAAGAAGTGTATTTTTATAATGGAAGCCAATAGTTGCCAGTGAAGAATGTTTGCTTGCAGCAGGTCTCGTATCTCAAACAGACTTTTGCTTATCTTTCTTTTTTCTGTGAGGGGGCAAGCCCCCCTCGACCCCCCGTGTTGGTGCTTGCAGCAGGCTTCGTTTCCCAAACAGACGTTTGCTTATCTTTTTTCTGTAAGGGGGCAAGCCCCCCTCAACCCCCGTGTTGGTGCTTGCAGCAGGTCTCGTATCTCAAAGAGACTTTTGCTTATCTTTTTTCTGTGGCCCCCCTAGATCCCCCCTGTTGGCACTTGCAGGGGTACGTTCATCGACGCCTCTTTTATCGTTCTTTCGTAGAACTTTTATACTATGACGAAGCTGAACGTGCACTTTACGAAAAACGAAAGTATGGAACTGACAGCTGTCAGTATAAAAGTTCTACGAAAGAGTTATACCAAACAGAGCTGTGATCGCGCCACTTTAGGTCTCCTTCCCCAAACAGACTTTTGCTTATCTTTTTTTCTGTAAGGCAAGCCCCCCTCAACCCCCCGTGTTGGCGCTTGCAGCTGGTCTCATTTCCCAAACAGTCGTTTTCTTATCTTTTTCTGTGAGGAATCCATTAGCTTGGTAAATCATTTTTAATTGGCAAGTCATTTTATAATATGTAGTATCTATGTATTTAGAGGTCCAATAATCTTGGTAAAACAATTTTACAGCCCTATTATTTCTGTACGTAGTATGTATGTATTTGTAGGATCCAATATGTGTTGGTACTTGCAGCAGGTCTCGTTTCCCAAACAGACTTTTGCTGTCTTTTTTCTCTGAGGGCAAGAAGTCCCCCTCAACCTGTTGGCGCTTGCAGCAGGTCTCGTTTCCCACACGGGCTTTTGCTTTGTTTTTTCTGAGAGGTGGGCAAACCCCCCTCGATCCCCCCTGTTGTCGCTTGCATGTCTCGTTCCTCAAACAGACTTTTGCTTATCTTTTTTCTGTGAGGCAAGCCCTCCTCAACCCCCCGTGCTGGCGCTTGCAGCTGGTTTCGTTTGCCGAACAGGCTTTTGCTTATATTTTTCCTGTGAGGGAGGCAAGACTTTCTTAACTCCCCGTGTTGGCGCTTGCAGCAGGTCTTGTTTCCCAAACAGACGTTTGCTCATCTTTTATCTGTGTTGGGGGGCAAGACCCCTCAACTCAATCCCCCGTGTTGGCGCTTGCAGCAGATTTCGTTTCCCAAACAGACTTTTCCTTATCTTTTATCTGTGTTGGGGGGCAAGACCCCTCAACTCAACCCCCCGTGTCGGCGCTTGCAGCAGATTTCGTTTCCCAAACAGACTTTTCGTTATCTTTTATCTGTGTTGGGGGGCAAGACCCCTCAACTCAACCCCCTGTGTCGGCGCTTGCAGCAGGTCTTGTTTCCCAAACAGACTTTTGCTAATCTTTTATCTGTGTTAGGGGGCAAGACCCCTCAACCCCCCGTGTTGGCGCTTGCAGCAGGTCTCGTTTCCCAAACAGAAGTTTGCTCATCTTTTATCTGTGTTGGGGGGCAAGACCCCTCAACTCAACCCCCCCGTGTTGGCGCCTGCAGCAGATTTCGTTTCTTAAACAGACTTTTGCTTAGTTTTTATCTGTGTTGGGGGGCCAGACCCCTCAACTCAACCCCCATGTTGGCGCTTGCAGCAGATTTCGTTTCCCAAACAGACTTTTGCTTATCTTTTATCTGTGTTGGGGGCCAAGACCCCTCAACCCCCCGTGTTGGCGCTTGCAACAGATTTCGTTTCCCAAACAGACTTTTGCTTATCTTTTATCTGTGTTGGGAGGCAAGACCCCTCAACCCCCTGAGTTGGCGCTTGCAGCAGATTTCGTTTCCCAAACAGACTTTTGCTTATCTTTTATCTGTGTTGGGGGGCAAAACCTCTCAACCCCCCGTGTTGGCGCTTGCAGCTGGTTAAAAGTCTCGTTTCCGAAACACTCGTTTTCTTATCTTTTTCTGTAAGGAATCCAATAGCTTGGTTAATCATTTTAACTGGCAAGTCTGTATTTGGGGGTCTAATAATCTTGGTAAAACAATTTTACATCCGTATTATTTTTGTAGCTAGTATGTATTTTGTATGTATTTGTAGGATCCAATATCTTGTTTGTAACATGTATGTATTTGTAGATCCAATATCTTGGAAAAACATTTTCATTGGCTCGTAATTTTTTTGACGTACATGTGCGTCAATTTCGGCTTAGTTACTCGCCAAGAGATGTCGCTGTTAGTATCCTTAAACGCGAATCGGCTCAGTCGCGCCACCTTTTTCAAAAATATTAGTAGGAATGAGACATTTTTCCGTGGAAAAAAGTAGCCTATATGTTATTCTAGATACTCTACTACATTTGGGGAAAATTTCATGTCAATCTAATGAGCCGTTTTTGCTTGATGTCGTAACGTAAACACACAAACGTCCGCCTTTATAATATTAGTAGGAAGTAGGATCATACCTTGATGTCCAATTTTATTCACACACTTTACGATGTTGTCACTTGAGTGCAATGGTAGAAAAATAAATAAGTTGAAATACGCCCGCGCTGCCCGTGACGTAACACGTGCAGTGCTGGCTTAAACCGGTTTATTTAGGTTTTGGAAGCGGTCCCGCCCCCAATACGCTCTGAGCGATTTCTTTTCGAAAAACCGGTAAAAACCTTTATTAACCGGTATATTTTTAACCGGTTTCAAGCCTTGCTAAGGACGTGTCTCCTGCATATGCGTTTGCGTTTGTCTGCTTGAATTTACTTCATATGTGATGAATCAAGAATAAATGCTAAAAATATTTTTTGTTTATTATTATTGGATAACGTTTCAAAGCATATCACTTTTATAAATATGTATAGAACCATAACATATAACAGCTACAAAAGTACACTGCTGGCCATGGACCCACAGCAAGTATTGGCCTTTACATATTGGGGTATTATTTCCCATAATCACCTAGTCTGGCAGGCGGATCGGTGAGCGCAGTGCAAAGTGTTGTTTATTCACAAGAAACGATGCTGTCGTGTGGTGCCAGCTTACCCCATATCTTACCCGTGGGTGTCGTAAGCAACGACTTTTGAGTGTTGGTGTGTAGGTATTGCAATTTTTTGGTGGAAGATTGACAAACTGTCACTATGGCCATAATTAGTATTCTGAATGACTCTCAAAAATTTTGTCAGACGTAGTGTATTTTAATTTGATTACTATTAGAGTAGAAGCCTCTGACACAGGCAGTCGGCAAACCTACTCACTTTGTAGCTTTCAGAGTCTTAATGCCAATATTTTGCAAATATGGTAATGTTAAACACGAGTCGTAGGTAATAACAAGCTCCTAAAATAAGCTTAGTAAAATTTTACTGAATATTTACTCACGCCAGCGATAAATATCGATATCGATAAGCTGTTAGTGGTTGTGAGGTTACATCTCTACTTATCTGTACACTTGACAATTGTTTGACGTTTTGATTATCCATAGATTGCCATTATTATTATTTTTAAAGACCAGGTGTAGGCAAAGATATTGTGAATATGCAGCCTAGTGATTGAGTAAAACCTCAAAACTTTAAAAAAATATTTAAAATAGAAATAAATAATATCTTTTAAAAATATCGAAAATAGTTCCTTAGAATGATCTATAATATCAAAATAAGGCATAAAAAAATTGACCTGGCGAACCGAATTAAAAAACAAAAGTTTTAAGATAAGATAAGACAAGATCTAAATTTTAATGTTGAAAATGTTATGAATCGTTAAAAGGCGCAAACTGCAAACGTGTCTCAGTCATTCATCTCATTTACAGAACAAACAGGTCGGGTTCCAATTTTGAATTTTTTTATACACACTGAAAAGACAAAACTGCCAGCTACACAGTCATATACTTTTTTTAATGCAAACAATACTTTTTGGTGTTTAATTCGACCAAACATAAGAAAAAACGAGGTGTTTCGATTTTTTTGATGGGAAGTGTATAAGACATGTTAACAAGGAAAAATTAATCATAGTAATAACATAATTCTGACTGCTGTCAAATATATTGCCTATTTGATCAACACGTGCTCAACACGACCTTATTCAAATGTCGCCGCACAAGGACTGAGCATTTGTCCACGTCGTTCTAGTCATCCTTACATTTCCTCATATGATAATATCCCGCATCATATTGTACTACCAATGATCCTTGGTCAATCATATCACTACTTCCTGGCCATCTTCAATCTCGGTTCGGTTGTCATTTTCCCGTGTCCACTTCCTTATTTAGTACAGTCACCATCAGAAATGCATACGTTTATGTAGCAATCGTAAGAAGTTTTATGTAAGCCATTGCGTACGCGTTTGTTATATGTTATGCATTCATCTATGTAAAAACAAACTCGCTTTTAAACTGATAAGATTAAGTAGGTACTGAGCTGAGGTACTATCAGATACTTAGGTACTATTATTTTATTCTACCAAACAATTCACATTATATCTTATCTTCATTTCCTACTTATCTTATCACAATAAACTGTGGTCTGTGTTTTGACAAAACATGACTTCTTCGCTTCGGAAATTTAAACGTCTATTACCTTGATATTCAATACAGAATTAAAGTGCATTCTGATACATTTTGTAAATGAGGACCAAATCTTTCTTCATATACCATATTCCATGTTGTTCAGGTGTAAGAGATACATTCCTTGAAATATATTCAGCAGTTTGTTTACTATCTGTAAATAAATTAGCCTATTTTGTTAATTTCATGCCGTGTGATGCCGGCTTAGAATAGCATCACCCCATTTCTACCCGTGGTGGGTAGCGTATAAAGCGACTAAGGGATAATCATCCAGGGAATGGAAAGGGAATGAGCAGCGTTCCCTGTAAATTCAACATCTTGCGCTGCGCTCGCCAATCCGCCTGCCAAGCGTGGTGAGTATGGCAATACCCTCGATAGGGGGAGGCCCATGTCCAGCACTGTTGCTGCTATGGTTATGGTTCATTTCATTAGGCATTAACCGTTAGAGCACAAAGGATTCCTAACCACCCACCGTAAAGTTCTTAAGACCCCTGATATTGCATGAACACGATTGACCTAATAAAGGTCACGTTCTGCCGTTTATTGCTGTTGTACGTCCCCGTTTTATTAGAAAACTCGATCAAAATGTCAGTACCTGAGTTGAATGCCTGTTCACCTAGGCAACTTATTTTATGTTAGGTATAGTTTTAAGTCGTGCTTTTAAGTAAATTTAATTTGCAATACTATTTGTGAGCACCATAATATACGCCTCACCATCCCGAGATTAATAGTGATGTAACCCCTAAGAATCAAACCAGGAGCTTTTCGAATCCTTAACCCATCGAATCCTAAGCCCGTTTACCAACGGATACAGTTACAATCTATTCTATATAAACAAAGTTATTCGGTGAGTAAATAATGAAGTAGCAATAATTTCCGCATGAAGAGGTTATCAGCTGCTTTCTCCGTTCAACGGAAGTGTGCTATCAGGACCGAGTCAAATCGGACAACTTTAATGTGTAACGGCCTCAAACCAAGGACCGGTCTTAGACCAATTACGCTGTTCAAGATACTGCTTGAATATTTCTTAAAATTATTTCTTTTAAGAATTAGAAGTTAAAAGAAACGCTTTTGCATCGATAAGACATTTTGGAAACTATGAACAACACTATATGAATTCTTTCACATTTGACAAACTGGTTTTTGATTATGACTGTACATCTTAGAGTATAAGCAAGCTGTAAATTGCGCCGAACCAGCTATGAACGGGTGGCAAAACTCCAGTGACAACACTATTGAAACTCTGTTATTTATCATACATTTGACATAATTATCTATGGGACTACGCTTACGCTTAGCAGTACGGCGCAGGGCTATACGCGCTCTCTCTATAGCTTGCTTATGTGTAGGCTAAGCTGCACATCGACCCTTTGCCTTTAAATATAGATGACTCTATTGAACTTTGCGCAAAAACTCTACCCAATATATAGCTGCGCTTAAACGCAAAAAATATTAGGTCTTCTTATAGGTCTGTGCATTCAGCCGCAAAGGATTAGAAGCTATTGAACTCACGAAATGAATAACCCCAATCGCCTTTCAGAATCTCATGCTAGCGTAAAGGCTTATCTACACTTTCAGCAAAAATATATTTAATTTCAAAGTGCAAATTAGCCCTAAGCTTTGAATCCGTGTCTACTCTACTCCACTTGATTTGCCGTCACATTTTGCTGTTCACAAAATCTCTTACGAAGGATAAAATGGAACGAAATATCTTTGAGGCGAAATCACCTTTAAAAGCGGGTTCAAAGAAGACCACAAAACACTTTCTTACCATATAAGCAAGTTTCTAAAGTGTTTTCGAACAAACAAAGTTGGTAGAAGCCTCTCGAGATCGAAGATGGCCTTGGGCAGAATCGAGAGTTCAAATCGAATAAGGCCCGTCAAGACTAAATTGTATTTAGAGTAGAGCCATTGGCGTAGTACTATGAGCTTTTATGGCAGTTTTAATTTTCAAGAAGATCCTGGATGGGATTTCTGAATTTATCTTTTTCACTAGTCATCTTTTTAAAAATGTCATTGCTAAGGTAAGGGCATCCCTCTCGAATGTAAGCAAAAGAATATTTAGGTAATTTAAAAATAAGTAACTTTTTTGTGGTAAGGCCCTTAGAATTAGCGGTAGGAAATCATGACTAACAAACAAAGACCCCATTAAAATGGCAACTTTATAATAATTTGCGTTCATAAATCCTAAACGAAGGTCTTGCCATCTTCCGTCTACCGTATTAGGCCAAAACATGTTATGATTACGATGTAACGACCTGTAGTAATAATATACGGGTAGGTATTCGATATGATCCGTGAAGATCATAGCTATTTATAAACATATAAGATGTTTTGAATTAGTACTATTGTTATTTAAACTACCTATTAGAAAATAATATCGGCCCGTTAGGGGTTTCACCCGCGCCAATTATTTTTCTCGCGGGAAAAAAGCATTTTCTCTGCATTTGCTGTACATTATATTACTTCCTCTTGAATCACTCTACCTATTTAAAAAAAAACGCATCAAAATCCGTTGCGTGGTTTACGAGGAGTTTGCAAATTCCACGACAGACAGACACAGAAACGCAAAAAGCGACTTCATTTTATACTATGTAAATATTGATTCTGATCAATCGAGAACTAGGCTATCTGAATACCTGATATGAGTATTTTTTCCAAAGTAGAAGTCCTCATTTGTGAGATCATTTTAATTGAATACATACAGCTTATGTAATTTTGGTATCAAACATTTAATTAACAGTAATAATATGTAGTCAGTGGCGGATTTGCCATTAGGCCCAGTAGGCCCGGGCCTAGGGCAGCCCAATAAGGGGGGCGGCCAAACGCGCAAAAAAAAAAATTACGTCTACAAGAATAATTAAATTCAAATGTAAAGTAATTTACTCGCGTAACTTATGATTCTAATCTTTCTACCTAAATCACTTCATTTTCGTATTCATAGTAGGTACGCGCCACGCCCGCGCCCCCTTCTGTCCCCTCACCCACAATCGTGCGCCCCCCGCTCGAAACAGCTACTAATTTTTATCGTGAAAAGTCGGGCTCGCTTCGCTCGCAACACGTTTTGCGTTGGTGTTCTACCATTCGCTCTCCCTCACTGTTGCTTCTACTTTACCAATTTTTACCGTGAAAAGTCGGGCTCGCTTCGCTCGCAACACTTGCTCTCAATCACTGTTGCTTCTACTATACCAATTTTTATCGTGAAAAGTCGGGCTCGCTTCGCTCGCAACACGTTTTGCGTTCGTGTTCTACCATTCGCTCTCCCTCACTGTTGCTTCTACTTTACCAATTTTTACCGTGAAAGTCGGGCTCGCTTCGCTCGTAACACTCGCTCTCGCTCACTGTTGCTTCTACTATACCAATTATAACCGTGAAAAGTCGGGCTCGCTACGCTCGCAACACTCGCTCTCCCTCTTGTTGTTTCTTCTATACCAATTTTTACCGTGAAATGTCGGGCTCGCCTCGCTCGCAACACGTTTGTGTCGGTGTAACACAATTGCTCTACCTCAGTGTAGCCTATTCTATCTATAGGTACCTACCAGTTTTACAGAAAAGGCGATATTAAAAATACATCCCGATATTTGAAAACAAAATTAGTTGTAGGGCGGTTGAAGAAGTTTGGAGTATCTAGTCCACAAGATGGGTGCTGAAAAGGGCGGCCAATGGCCTGGGGCCTAGGGCGGCTTGAACTGTAAATCCGCCACTGTATGTAGTATAATTGAACTTCAATAGTAATAGTATAATGGTAGCGCTAGATTTCAACTGAATTAGTACATAGCAAAGCCTAACTAGTACAATTTGTAAATTTTGCATTGCTCGGTTGCATCATTAAAATCGCTGTCTAATTAGTACCTCACGCACGATTGTTTACTATATCTGCTATCGTATGAAGGTACATAATAATAATTATTTATCATCTTATTATTAATTACTTACTAATCCTATTACCTGATCAATAAAGAACGGGATTATAAATGGTGGCTGAAGGTCATGCTTTCTCACTCACAGTTGCTTTTACAAACACCAGGCGTTTATGCATTCAATCAATATACCAGGTTATACACAGTCTTTCCTAAAATCTCTTCTGTTGTTACTAAGAGCGTAGCTGTGGATCTGTTTTCATAACTCACTTCCACTCTCCACTTTCTCTTGACCTCGTCACGAAGGGTTCACTGTAGTCACGCCGTGTGGACGGCTAGTAAGGATCTTTAGATTTTACTACAGAAGTCCATAAAGAATGAAATGTCCTCTTGACTCTAGCGTGTCGTTGGTAGACGGTCTAACTCACTTCCACTCTCCACTTTCCCTTGACCTTGTCACGAAGGGTTCATTGTAGTCACGCCGTGTGGACGGCTAGTAAGGATCTTTGAATTTTACTACAGAAGTCTATACAGAAAGACATGTCCTTTTGATTCTAGAGTGTCGTTGGTAGACGGTCTAACTCATTTACACTCTCCACTTTCTCTTGACCTCGTCACGAAGGGTTCATTGTAGTCACACCGTGTGGACGGCTAGTAAGGATCTTTGAATTTTACTACAGAACTCCATAAAGAAATGTCCTCTTGACTCTAACGTGTCGTTGGTAGACAGTCTAACTCATTTACACTCTCCACTTTCTCTTGACCTAGTCGTGAAGGGTTCATTGTAGTCATGCCGTGTGGACGGCTAGTAAGGATCTTTGAATTTTACTAAAGAACTACTACATACAGAAAGAAATGTCCTTTTGACTCTAGCGTGTCGTTGGTAGACGGTCTAACTCACTTCCACTCTCCACTTTCTCTTGACCTCGTCACGAAGGGTTCACTGTAGTCACGCCGTGTGGACGGCTAGTAAGGATCTTTGAATTTTACTACAGAAGTTTATAAAGAAAGACATGTCCTTTTGATTCTGCGTGTCGTTGGTAGACTGTCTAACTCACTACCACTCTCCACTTTCTCTTGACGTCGTCACGAAGGGTTCATTGTAGTCACGCCGTGTGGACGGCTAGTAAGGATCTTTGAATTTTACTACAGAAGTTTATAAAGAAAGACATGTCCTTTTGATTCTGCGTGTCGTTGGTAGACTGTCTAACTCACTACCACTCTCCACTTTCTCTTGACGTCGTCACGAAGGGTTCATTGTAGTCACGCCGTGTGTACGGCTAGGATCTTTGAATTTTACTACAGAAGTCTATAAAGAAAGAAATGTCCTTTTGACTCCGCGTGTCGTTGGTAGACGGTCTAACTCACTTCCACTCTACACTTTCTCTTGACCTTGTCACGAAGGGTTTATTGTAGTCACGCCGCGTGGACGGCTAGTAAGGATCTTTAGATTTTACTAAAGATATCTATAAAGAAAGAAATGTCCTCTTGACTCTAACGTGTCGTTGGTAGACAGTCTAACTCATTTGCACTCTCCACTTTCTCTTGACCTCGCCTCGTCACGAAGGGTTCAATGTAGTCACGCCGTGTGGACTGGACGGCTAGTAAGGATCTTTGAATTTTACTACAGAACTCCATAAAGAAATGTCCTCTTGACTCTAACGTGTCGTTGGTAGACAGTCTAACTCATTTACACTCTCCACTTTCTCTTGACCTAGTCGTGAAGGGTTCATTGTAGTCATGCCGTGTGGACGGCTAGTAAGGATCTTTGAATTTCACTACATAACGTAAAGAAAGAAATGTCCTTTTGACTCTAACGTGTCGTTGGTAGACGGTCTAACTCATTTACACTCTCCACTTTCTCTTGACCTCGTCACGAAGGGTTCACTGTAGTCACGCCGTGTGGACGGCTAGTAAGGATCTTTGAATTTTACTAAAGAACTACTACATACAGAAAGAAATGTCCTTTTGACTCTAGCGTGTCGTTGGTAGACGGTCTAACTCACTTCCACTCTCCACTTTCTCTTGACCTCGTCACGAAGGGTTCACTGTAGTCACGCCGTGTGGACGGCTAGTAAGGATCTTTGAATTTTACTACAGAAGTTTATAAAGAAAGACATGTCCTTTTGATTCTGCGTGTCGTTGGTAGACTGTCTAACTCACTACCACTCTCCACTTTCTCTTGACGTCGTCACGAAGGGTTCATTGTAGTCACGCCGTGTGTACGGCTAGGATCTTTGAATTTTACTACAGAAGTCTATAAAGAAAGAAATGTCCTTTTGACTCCGCGTGTCGTTGGTAGACGGTCTAACTCACTTCCACTCTACACTTTCTCTTGACCTTGTCACGAAGGGTTTATTGTAGTCACGCCGCGTGGACGGCTAGTAAGGATCTTTAGATTTTACTAAAGATATCTATAAAGAAAGAAATGTCCTCTTGACTCTAACGTGTCGTTGGTAGACAGTCTAACTCATTTGCACTCTCCACTTTCTCTTGACCTCGCCTCGTCACGAAGGGTTCAATGTAGTCACGCCGTGTGGACTGGACGGCTAGTAAGGATCTTTGAATTTTACTACAGAACTCCATAAAGAAATGTCCTCTTTACTCTAACGTGTCGTTGGTAGACGGTCTAACTCACTTCCACTCTCCACTTTCTCTTGACCTCGTCACGAAGGGTTCATTGTAGTCACGCCGTGTGGACGGCTAGTAAGGATCTTTGAATTTTACTACAGAAGTCCATAAAGAAAGAAATGTCCTCTTGACACTAGCGTGTCGTTGGTAGACAGTCTAACTCACTGCCACTCTCCACTTTCTCATGACCTCGTCACGAAGGGTTCATTGTAGTCACGCCGTGTGGACGGCTAGTAAGGATCGCATCGTTAAGTTTCACTAAAGAACTCCATAATAGACATGTCCTCTTGACTCTAACGTGTCGTTGGTAGACGGTCTAACTCACTTCCACTCTCCACTTTCTCTTGACCTCGTCACGAAGGGTTCATTGTTGTCACGCCGTGTGTACGGCCAGTAAGGATCTTTTTTACTAAATAACTCTATAAATAAAGAAATGTCCTCTTGACACTAGCGTGTCGTTGGTAGACAGTCTAACTCATTTACACTCTCCACTTTCTCTTGACCTCGTCACGAAGGGTTCACTGTAGTCACGCCGTGTGGACGGCTAGTAAGGATCTTTGAATTTTACTACAGAAGTCTATAAAGAAAGACATGTCCTTTTGATTCTGCGTGTCGTTGGTAGACGGTCTAACTCACTTCCACTCTCCACTTTCTCTTGACTTCGTCACGAAGGGTTCATTGTAGTCACGCCGTGTGTACGGCTAGGATCTTTGAATTTTACTACAGAAGTCTATAAAGAAAGAAATGTCCTTTTGACTCCGCGTGTCGTTGGTAGACGGTCTAACTCACTTCCACTCTACACTTTCTCTTGACCTTGTCACGAAGGGTTTATTGTAGTCACGCCGCGTGGACGGCTAGTAAGGATCTTTAGATTTTACTAAAGATATCTATAAAGAAAGAAATGTCCTCTTGACTCTAACGTGTCGTTGGTAGACAGTCTAACTCATTTGCACTCTCCACTTTCTCTTGACCTCGCCTCGTCACGAAGGGTTCAATGTAGTCACGCCGTGTGGACTGGACGGCTAGTAAGGATCTTTGAATTTTACTACAGAACTCCATAAAGAAATGTCCTCTTTACTCTAACGTGTCGTTGGTAGACGGTCTAACTCACTTCCACTCTCCACTTTCTCTTGACCTCGTCACGAAGGGTTCATTGTAGTCACGCCGTGTGGACGGCTAGTAAGGATCTTTGAATTTTACTACAGAAGTCCATAAAGAAAGAAATGTCCTCTTGACACTAGCGTGTCGTTGGTAGACAGTCTAACTCACTGCCACTCTCCACTTTCTCATGACCTCGTCACGAAGGGTTCATTGTAGTCACGCCGTGTGGACGGCTAGTAAGGATCGCATCGTTAAGTTTCACTAAAGAACTCCATAATAGACATGTCCTCTTGACTCTAACGTGTCGTTGGTAGACGGTCTAACTCACTGCCACTCTCCACTTTCTCTTGACCTCGTCACGAAGGGTTCATTGTAGTCACGCCGTGTGGACAGCTAGTAAGGATCTTTGAATTTTACTACAGAACTCCGTAAAGAAATGTCCTCTTGACTCTAACGTGTCGTTGGTAGACGGTCTAACTCACTTCCACTCTCCACTTTCTCTTGACCTCGTCACGAAGGGTTCATTGTTGTCACGCCGTGTGTACGGCCAGTAAGGATCTTTTTTACTAAATAACTCTATAAATAAAGAAATGTCCTCTTGACACTAGCGTGTCGTTGGTAGACAGTCTAACTCATTTACACTCTCCACTTTCTCTTGACCTCGTCACGAAGGGTTCACTGTAGTCACGCCGTGTGGACGGCTAGTAAGGATCTTTGAATTTTACTACAGAAGTCTATAAAGAAAGACATGTCCTTTTGATTCTGCGTGTCGTTGGTAGACGGTCTAACTCACTTCCACTCTCCACTTTCTCTTGACTTCGTCACGAAGGGTTCATTGTAGACACGCCGTGTGGACGGCTAGTAAGGATCTTTAGATTTGACTACAGAACTCCAGAAAGCAAGAAATGTCCTTTTGATTCTAACGTGTCGTTGGTAGACAGTCTAACTCATTTACACTCTCCACTTTTGCTTGACCTCGTCACGAAGGGTTCATTGTAGTCACACCGTGTGGACGGCTAGTAAGGATCTTTGAATTTTACTACAGAACTCTATAAAGAAATGTCCTTTTGACTCTAACGTGTCGTTGGTAGAAGTTCAGTTCTACGCAGGAAACTCGGGTTGAAACAATGAAGTAAAAGTATATGAATGCGCCTGTGCCTATAATAAACAGTTTGATTCCACTTTTTCGACTGCCAGTGCGGCCATGAACTTACACCCACGTTGATAGCTGCGTCAGTAGATTTTAGTGTCACCTTCATCACGTATTTTCTTCCAATTCCTGCACGATGTACTATGTTTGTTCTAGGCATTATTGTCTAAACTGCACCGAATTTACATCAGATCAAAACCCTATGGTGGTAGCGAACGATCCCCTTTTACGAAAACGCTAAGCACAACAAGTCACACTAAACAACTTTCCCAAGGACTAAAAATCTATGGCTAAGAAATGTGTCGTTTGGTACCAAACTTTATAGCCATTATTAGCCATATGTTTCTTAATGGTTATCATTATCAGCTGTAAAAGTACAATACTAGAAGATTCCTTGACCACGTTGCTTCTCACAACAAACATGTGATTCCGCGAATCAATTGGCCGATTGTCGTCGCACCGCCGGCGCGTACGCATATTGCGTCACGCTACACACGTGGAAACAGTATTCTTTACATGTGAGAGGGTTGCTAATAGCCGGGCAGAGCTGCGAGTTTGGCCTAAAATTGGCGTCAAAATGCCGGACGCCTTGAACGTTTTACGATTTTCGAGTAAAATGGTGTAAAGCCAAACTTTTTGTCGTCTAACATTTGGGCAAAGAAAACGGTCTCGATCCCGAAAAGCACGAATTTCAAAATACATATAAAAGTCTATCAAAAGCAGGACAGGCCATCAAAATGCCTGACTATGTCCGGCTTTATCCGGACGCCTGGCAACCCTACCTGTGAGTGTGTGAATTACGAGTACAATCAACGAGAAAACTCATTATTTGGAAATGTAATTTCCTGTTCCTGATGGTTTGTGTGAGATGAGAAATCATGCTTTATTGAAAGCATTTTCATTCATGCTACACATGAAAAATTTGTTACCAGAGTTTTTTATTCAGGCGTGTCAATAACAAGCGATATTTACTACCATTCCTTCCATTCCATTCCTTCTGCCTAAAGCATGATGGTACCTAAAAGAGTGACGTGTATGTTCGTTGTTCTTTTACTGACTATACTTCCGTGTCATGGAATAATCAAATTGAACTTCCTTTCATATCGTCGAGTTTCCTATTCAATGTAGGTATTTATACTTGAGATAAATATTTCGATTTTCTTGCTGAAAGAAGTCGCATCTTGATATGAGTATTATCCAGCCAGCACATCAGCTTACCTATAGAGACCAACTTATATTGGTTTTTCCTACAAATACTACGGAAAACCAGTATAAGTTAATCCAAAAATAAATAAATTCATTTTCATACTTGACTGTTCAGTATGAAATCATTTACATGTCCGTTTCTTTACAAATTGTCGTAGTTAATTTACTTACTGTAACTTGACAATAAAAACAAATTGATTGTAAACAAGTTGAAGAATGCTGTTGATAGTTTCCTTCTTGTATTGGTCCTTTTTTGTGCACTGCCCTTTGTATGAATCATCTTAATAATATAAAGTACCAGTCGCATTGCTACAAGGGCCTGTAAAAAGTTCGATGGATAGGGCATAATTGGTGTTTTTTATATAATTAATGCGAGGATAGGCGCAGCAACCCACGAATCCACGATTAGGCGCAGGATGTCATCGGAAGGCTGGTTTCACATACAGCGAAAATCAGTAGATATTTTTGAGGTTTTAGGGACCTCCGTACAGGGCTTAAAAACTAAATTGAACGTAAAGCTTTTCTGCGTTTTCTCTCGAATCACGACCATAAGACATTCTATATTCGATGCCATTTTGCAATGGTGAAAAGACGTCACTCGTGTCATGATGACGTCACTGATCTTTGCATTCTACCGACAGTCTGTAAATGCATACTAAAATAGTACTATTACTTTCTGTTTAAATAGCGTTGGAAAAGGACATAAACGAGGTAATATTTTCCCGCTGCCATCCGTTTTTTGTAGGAATAACAAAATATATTTTTCCGTAGTAAAAACGAGCCTTTGTTAGCTTCACATGGAAGCCTCAAACGCGTTGCGAAATGTAAGCATCGAACTGATCGAAAGTCGTATACCCAACCACTCGTAGGGCCGGCTTAGAATGTATGCTTACCTACTACTTACTACCTATGTCGCAATAGGTTCGTGGTATGGTGAGTAAACAGTTTGGACTGTTGAACGCAGATAACCTGTTTTGTTATAAAATTTGGTCGTTTTCACGGTTAACACTTCGATAAATAAGTTTTTTAATTATTTCATAGTAGTCTAGCCTAATCAGTTTCCCGTCTTCCCGAAAATTTGTTCTGTTCTGTGTTCGTCCCGACTTACACTATAGTTTATTATACGTAATCTGAGTATCAAGCCGGAATTTAAATGTCTCTTCAGTGAAAGTGTGAATTCATGTTATGGCATTTCCTTATATCTGTTAACAAGATAAGTCTTTGATGTCAACAACATGGCAAAAAATCTTTTTATGCCAAATCACTACCGGTATCTACCTACATGACCTGCGCAATTCCTTTTTTGCTCTGTTACTATACCAGTAGGTACAGTCAAGCTCAGGTTAGGTTAGACAGTTTGGACACAACTTAGGTATTTGACGCGCGGGAGACCTGTACAGATGGCTCCCTCGCCAAATCGTCGCTGGTACTGACCAGCGATGATTTTGATGCTTACTGGGATAAATCTGTAGATTTGTAACAGTAGCAACCCTGTCTATGTAACAAGTGACAAGATTTTGTTCATCTTTTTGGAGATTTTTCACATCAGCATTCCTTGCTAAGTAACAAGTAACAATCGCGAAAATCCTAAATAGGGTCGAGTAAACTCTTTTTTGTGGTTTGTACTTTGGCCGGTTCTTATGCCGCTCACATAAGACAGACATTGGCAGTTCGAGTGTCTAACCGGACGTGAGCTCGACTGTACTAGTTGCCTATAGTTACTACGCATTATTCTAACAAAGTAAATAACCCACATTATTATTGCACAGTTCTGTATTTACTGTCTTGCCCGTAGATACTTTAATGAGCTTATAAACACCATAAAAGGAAAATGACTGCCTATTTATTATAACTAATTTGACGGGAGTAAAGTGAGCTTGTTCGCCTGTAATTTATTTAAACATGACAAGAATAAGGAAACTAGAAACTTGGTTTGTTCTGTAGTTCAAACGTACCGCGTATTGTTAGGTTCTTGGTCACTTGCTATCTGTTACTTTTTTTTAGCAAGTAGTGGTGGTGGCGAAGGCTTCATGCCTACATGCCTATTACAACCGGCTTCTCTATCAGAAAATTAAAAATCCTTATTCTCACATAAATCTAGAGTGCGTCACGTCATTTTTCTGCCCCGGCCAGGGTGACATTATAGCCACTGCAGTAGATGATAAAGGTGCCAATTTCTTACCTGACATTTCGGTATTTAGTTAGATAATTCAAATGGCAGTGTTTTGATTCCTATTTTAACAAATATTTAATTTTACCTGCGCCAGTCTGAGACAAATGGTCAACCTTAGCCACCTCTATCTCTATCACTTGTTCAAATGTGTAGACTTCTAGGTGCTAACAGAAAATTATAATATATAAGGTATTTATTACCTACCTAAACTACATAGGTTGCATTAGATTTCATTGTCAAAATTCTTTTTACCTGCACGGTATAAATAAGCATCTAAAATGATAGTTCACAGAAATCTCGTGTTATAATTAAGATACCGCATGAATAACTATCTCGCTGTTTGTAATAGTTGAAGTTCTTGAATCATTCCAAGCTATTTAGATTAATTGAAACAGGAGCGTGACTAAGTCATTTTGTTGCTATTCAAAGATCATAATTGTAAGAGAGATGGAGTCATGGACCCTATTTGTAGAGGATTTTAATTTGTACCTAGAAGCCGATATAACCAGCAAAATACCTATTGTCTTATTCGACTGAAAAAGAAACACATCAGTATACCGGGATTTCAGTTTTACAAAATTGAAAAGAAATAGAATAATACGAATGTTAAAAAAAATGTATTTTACATATATTGTGATTGTGAGCATCACAAATAGATCCCCCTGACTGATCGGATGATTATTGAACTACCTCGGAAGTATAATCCTTTCAGTTAAAAAGCGACCAAATTAAGCAAACATTTACGGCGTAATCGCGTAACAAACATACAAAGAAAAAACATATGGATTGAATCAAAAACCTCATTCTTTTTTTAATAACTGTTTAAAATAAGAACTCTTATAGAATATTTCACACTGTGTTGCATCTATAAGGTCCTATTAAATTCACTGCAAATATTTTAAGGGCATGCGTAAGTATGTATAAGAAAAACATCTAAGGCATTTAAAAAAAAATCTACACGCTAGATTTTTTTTTTTCATTTTCATACAAACTTTTTAATTAATTATGTGAACACCCTTTAACTGACCTAACTGACGTTCCGCCATGTAAACATGATTCACTTATACGGCACGCACACTAACAACCAACCAATCACAGCACGGCGCGTTTGGCGCGTAATTTAAATTCATCGAAGTGTGCGTTTCTAGAACAAACAGGGTGCACTTTTTGCGTTTCGTTTTTTTTTAGTTAAATGCAGTTTTCTCGAAAACTAGCGAGTAGATTTCTTTAAAAATTTGCCTAGTACATGCTTATATTTTATTTGATCTGCCCCTAAAATATTTGCAGTGAATTTAATAGGACCTTATATACACGTTTATTGGTCTTTGATTGTTTGAATTGAATTCATTGTTTACATTCTGTTATCATTATCTGATAGATACTCGGTTTGTAGTGCTGAATTAATCGGACTTTAGGTCATTGCATGTCAAGATATTGTTATTTATTTATTAGTAGCAGTTAGTTATAGTCATGCAATGAAATTGTTGGAATTGCAGAATAATAATAGTTTTTTCTTTTACTTATATCATGATTACTTTTATACATTTTGATATGACGTAATGACAGCCCTATTGTTCCCCGTCATGTTACATAGACACAACATGTAAATAAAGTGCATAATCGTTGGTTATAGTACCATCATTTGTATTGACATAGGATAGGAACAAACTTCTTTGGTATTGCCACGTCAGACCCAGATAATTGTATAATGCCTAGATTACTGTCGCTTACTACATAAGGCAATCTAAAAAAAACTAGGTAGTCAACAGGCGCCGCAACCTACCACGCTTGATTTAATTACGCAACCGCATTGACACTTTGACAGTTCAATCAACTGTAGCTGATTAGAGTAAAAAACCGGCCAAGAGCGTGTCAGACACGCCCACAAATAGGGTTTCGTAGTCAACGTTTAAATATCAGGTTTTTCAGCATTACAAACTTAATTTTGTTGCTGGTTTGTTAGCAGCAGTATGATGACCAACCGCAAATAGAAAAACTATTTTTTTTCTGAAACCTTTAAGGGTACAATATCCGTTATAGTTTTCATTGTAACTTCAGATTGTAAGCTATATTCCATATTTATTTCAAATTTTTAGCGTTTATACTTTAGAAGTTACAGCTGGAACAAATTATGGAACAAAAACGTCCTTTTTAAAAGCAAATATCTCGTGACAGAAACATTTTAGTGACTTTGTTTCAAAGAAACCTCACCTTAGTTTTAAAAGACCTATTCAACGATACCCTACTCAATATTACAGAAGAAAAAAAATTTTTTTGCCTCCCTTTCACTTGTATGGGAGGGGGTCCAAAAAACATTTAAAATATTTTTTTCTTAAGGGGGATCGTTACGTCATACAAACTAAAATCTGAACTTCAACCGAGTTACACATGAGCTAAACAACAATTTTATCAAAAAACTTTATGTGAGATGAGGAAGGCACACGTAAATATGTCGCAAAACTGCTTAACGTAAAAAAATATTAAGTATTTTCTCCACAAAAAAATTAAACGTGTTTATTGCAGCAGTAGCTCCATCTATGTTCATAAAGTGGCGACACGGTTTTTACAGAGAAATCTGATGGTTAAAAAATTATTTATTTTATTTTGCGAAAATGTTATAAAAGCACGGGACTTCCCATCAAGTTATTTAATCATAATTTTGTCCCATTTAAAGACGTAACTCCATTTAAATTTTGTATTGAAAACGATCCACCTTAACATTTCTATATTTGGGTCAACACGGTCTATCTTCTTACCAAATTTCATGT
Organism: Phthorimaea operculella; assembly: GCA_024500475.1. Classification (NCBI taxonomy): domain Eukaryota; kingdom Metazoa; phylum Arthropoda; class Insecta; order Lepidoptera; family Gelechiidae; genus Phthorimaea; species Phthorimaea operculella. The sequence goes on along the minus strand of JANFCV010000002.1, from coordinate 2,120,310 downwards.
CGATAGCTCTAAAACTGACGAAGATATGAGGGCGCGGCATACAGACAGACAGACAGACAGACAGACAGATGGACAGACAGGCAGACAGACAGACAGACAGACAGACAGACAGACAGACAGACAGACAGACAGACAGACATGACGAAACTATAAGGGTTTCTAGTAGACTACGAAACCCTAAAAACTGCATCACATTAATTCGCTTTTTATTGCACTGACGTAAACAATGTAAATGTATACCTAGATAGGTTTGTTATTGTGTCGTAGAACAGGTTAAGGTGTATGATTTAAAAAACTTCTATTATGTGAATTGACGAATCTCGCGATGAACGAATGGTCCTATATGAGCCGGGGCGACTTTAGTTTTTTTTTTTTAATTCTATTTATTTAGTAAAGGGCTTTAATACATTAAGCATACGCCAGCCCTATTGTTCCCAATCGTCCACAATCTTATCTCTTATTACAAAATAATATATAAAATGAATAAATAAATAAAATATAAAAAATAATTAGTTAGAACCAGCCTGCACAGGACGGTTTGTTTCGAACGTTCTATAGAGACTGTAAATTTGGAAAATTTCTTTACCAAATGTCAAAAGAATTCGCTAGTTTATGATAAAACTCATACTCATTGAGGTCTACCTACTCGTCTGATGTCTTCTCGATGAATAAATATCTGTATCTTGTTTATCCATTCTGGTCTTTTAATCAAAATAACGTGCATGCATGGTTTCGAAAACAAAGCAATCTAATTTTCAAGGTCTGAAAACTGAAAAAATACAAGGAAATACACTACCTACCTACAAACATTTTTTTCCATACAAATATCGCATAAATGTATCACGATCATGTTTCAGTCACGAGATTGTATTCTAGATTTTTTCGTGTTCTAAACAAGCGTTTTTTTGTCTGTTTATCTCACTGATTCGGTATCTCGGTCATATACGGTATCGACAGGCAAGTTATTATGCGTTTTTTTCATTTGTTATTATACTGACTTGTGTCCGCAACTTTCCTCGGTTTTCGTCGAGGAAATAGTAAGTAGATATGTGATAACTGATACCAATGAAGAGTCGAAATTAGCTCAGAGTTATTCATAACATAAAACACATCAAATATTGCAGTGAACAAAATTGAAGATAGAAAGGTCCCTTTACCAAACTCTGACAAATTCAAAGAAATTGTGGATTAACTGAAAATCCTACAATATCTGAACTTCTAAATACAATGTAATACAAAGAACAAACACAGAAAGATGCATAGGTCTAGTAATAGAGCTTAGGTTTGATTGCAAAACCAGAAGTATCTGCCATTATTGGTGATGGTGATTGACGAGGCGTTCGACGTGTTATAATTATAATAAAACGAGATACTTATATTCCACACCACAGTATCTTAGTATAATCTTTAATTTGTGGTATGAGGAGTTTTGAACCGACAGTGCTAGCTATACGACAGCGTATACATATATTTATTGCGACTGGGAACCATTCTTGCTATCACCTTATGGTAGATAGCTACTGGAGTCCAGGCCAAGTAGTAAGCATAAAATTAGGCCCGTTTTGTATTGGTTAATTGTTCTCAACTCTGATATGGATCTTGACAGCGATTTTGAGATTTCGCTAGTCTTAATATACCAGTCTTAGAAATGTCTTATTGTTCGTCTCAAATCGACGTGGAAAGCTTATACTCGTACCACAGTTTATCTCTGAAATCTCGGACGCTGTAGAAAGGAATGATTTCTCTTGGGTGAACATTCCAGTTCCAGATCATGATCAGGTGTTTTTAAGCAAATTTCAGGTATAATCCTACTAATATTATAAAGGCGGATGTTTGTGTGTGTGTTTGTTACGACATCACGCTAAAACGGCTGATTAGATTGACATGAAATTTTGCACAAATATAGAAGAGTATCTAGAATAACACACAGGCTACTTTTTAGGGTTTCGTAGTCTACTAGAAACCCTTATAGTTTCGTCATGTCTGTCTGTCTGTCTGTCTGTCTGTCTGTCTGTCTGTCTGTCTGTCTGTCTGTCTGTCTGTCTGTCTGTCTGTATGCCGCGCCCTCATATCTTCGTCAGTTTTAGAGCTATCGACATGAAATTTGGTGAGAAGATAGATCGTGTTGACCCAAATAAAGAAATGTTAAGAAAAAAAGATTTTAAATGTTTTTTGGACCCCCTCCCATACAAGTGAAAGGGGGGCAAAAATTTATTTTTTCTTCTGCAATATTAAGTAGGGTATCGTTGAATAGGTCTTTTAAAACCAAGGTGAGGTTTCTTTAAAACAAAGTCAATAAAAAGTTTCTGTCACGAGATATTTGCTTTTAAAAAGGGCGTTTTTGACCCATAATTTGTTCCAGCTGTAACTTCTAAAGTATAAACGCTAAAAATTTGAAATAAATATGTAATATAGCTTACAATCTGAAATTACAATGAAAACTATAACGAATATTGTACCTTTAAAGGTTTCAGAAAAAATTGAGTTTTTCTATTTGCGGTTGGTCATCATACTGCTGCTAACAAACCAGCAACAAATTAAATTTGTAATGCTAAAAAACCTGATATTTAAACGTTGACTACGAAACCCTATTTGTGGGCGTGTCTGACACGCTCTTGGCCGGTTTTTACCACGGGAAAATGTCTTATTCCTACGGGATCACACATATTCCAATATTTTTGCAAAGATGGCGTGACTGAGCCGATTCGCGTTTTAAACGATTCCGCCGAAAACTAACAGCGACATCTCTTGGCGGGTAATGCTTTTTTTCCCGCGGAATAATAGGTTGCAGCGGGTGAAACCGCTGACGGGCAGCTAGTATTTGTATAAATTATGTTCGTTTAATCTGTATACGTACAGTAGTTCTGACGTATGGAAAACATTTATACCTAGTTACAAAAATCTGAGTTGTGGGAAGAACTTGGCTTTATCTAGACTACAATTACTGTTATGTACTGCACATCGTACGGTTTTTATGATATTTTTTGTCGGTATAAAATACTTAGATATGCTTTTAAAAAAAGGAACATAATATTTTATGTTTCCATTCTATCATCCAGTTATCGCAGTGACTTAACTACGTAAATAAAAATTACGTAACTATTTGATACATATTACTATTGCGTAATAAATCAAATAGTGAGTACTATTTGCAAAATATTCGCTCTTTCTTCGTGTGGTACACCGAGTCGTCCAACTACCCGACAAACTCTGGTGTCAGAGTTTTTTAACCGCTTACTACAAGAAACAGACCTCTGACATGGTTGTGTAACAACAATGTCTCACTTCATAGACAGCAACCAAGACCATGCCAGGACCAAAGTTTAACGTTTTCCGAAACACGGAACACTCTTCTTTTTTTTCGTACGATCGGTGATGATGAATCGGACAATCTGGTGGTTCAGCTTGCAATGTCTTAACCAGACTGGGAACAAATTTACTAGTTAACTTTATAAAACATCGTTTAAGCCATGTCACATTACATACGTAAAAGTGAAAGATAGCGAAAGCTTTTTATGTATTACTAGTATATTTATATGCCAGGTATTAGCCTACCTATACTTACTACTGAAGGTCGTTATTCGACAAGTACATTCAACCCATAGTAGTGAATCACCTTGCTGTGGCATCAAACTCTGTTTCCATTAGGATATTACAGTTCATGATCACTAAATTGTCCATGACCATGACTTGACTTAACTTGTTAAACCGTCGTCATATAAAAACCGTCTTATGCCAAGTAAACTTATACCTATATTTAACTTACCTTTTACCTTTACAGCCACAACAGTCCACTGCTGGACACGGGCCTCCCCAGTTGGGGATATTGCCATATACTCACCACGCTTGGCAGGCGGATTGGCGAGCACAAGTGCAAGATGTTCAATTCACAGGAAACGCTGATGCCCGTTCCCTGGATAATTTTCCCTTAGTCGCTTTTACGATACCCACGGGTATAATTGGGGTGATGCTATTCTAAGTCGACATCACACGGCAATACCTATACTAGTATCAAAAATTAGATAGACGGAGCGCGGGGTGCCTTAAAAGATGGCTCACTCTGTACTGGTGACGATTTTGACGCTTACGTTTTGTTTACTGGAATGAACTGAAATCTCAGAGGAACTTAAGATTGCCACGAACGACAGATTTCTTGTATTGAAATCGGCTCATAATCACATTACGTTCTTGTATCAGATTGAGCTATTTACAGAGAAAGTTGTTCACTTTCATTGCCTAATCACGTATGCAAAGTTTTGAGTACCTTTCTTTACACCCGATATTTACCTGCGACAGAAGCCACTTCTTCTGTTGCCAACATGGGAAAAGATTAACGAAATGAAAGACAAGATTTGTCCATTTGAATGATTCGTCCCGTGTCTCCCTTCGTGAATTAAAATTTAAATAGGTACAAATGCTGCAGTGCAGATGTAGCTATTAATATGACCTGCTACGTCCCTTCACATAAATATCCAGGTCATGAACCTTTATGTTATGGAGGACAATACTTAGATGTAGAAGTTACAAAAATAGCTTAGAAGATAAATATTACGGCTTTAACCCTTACGGGGTAGCCAGAGCGTGAATAGCCGTAAAAATACGATCGTTGTCGCTACGGCTGACAAATATTTCAGGGCTGTTTCCGGAATGTTATGTATCACCATAAAAACAGGTTGTCAGCCTGTCGCCTAAATTTGTAATACACACGAAACCCTGGAGTCTCTTAGTCGCCTCTTACGACACCCATGGGAAAGACGTGGTGTAAATAGCCGTTTACGCTCTGCCTACCTCGCAAGGGATATAGGCGTGATATACGTATGCATTTTAAGTCTTGTTATAAATTGTTAGCTATTTCAAGTCATACGTACTTCTAAGTACTTTGAATTTGACCTGCATTAACTGCTACAGATAAATCCCGGGTCGCGGTACAGTTTGTTACGGTACACTGAAGTTTTTTTCTTGTTACTGCATACTTTTCTATTTTTGTTCGTCTTTTATTTACAGTTAACATGATATGCTGGTTAATTCGACTTACTGTAGGCAACTGGGAGAATTTTAGTTGCAAAAATAGCAATGATTTAATTAAAAAGCCTAATTACTTTGTATTTTACTTGCATAATGCTATCTTATATTCTTAGATGCAAAAAAGTCGGCTTTGTATGAAAAATTACTAGAGTCGTCAAAGTGCAGAAAGCCGGCAAACAGCTACTAAAGTACGGGCGTTCGAATATTTGAACCCTGTTAAACCCATGCAAGTCAAAGCAGATTTTTTCCATATGCCATAGCATCAACATGATTTTGACAGCTGTCAAATATGGTCTATTCGAACGGACGTACTGTAAACCTTACAAAACTTACACTTTTGTTTGATGGAACGGTGCAATCTGCTGAGATTTTCCAGGTCAACGAAATTGAATAGAACTTTTTTTGCGCGAAATAAGCCGTGCTTTTTTTACCTGACTGCCTCAGAAGGGTATGTTTTTCGAGAGTATGTATGTATGTATGTGGGTGGGTATGTATGCAGACAAGAAATCCGTTTTCGAGGGCTACAGCCCAAATGGCTGGGCGATTCTTGACATGTGAGGTCTTCTTAGACTCGTCTCTGCAGCGCCTGTGGTGAGACTGGCTATGTGTATTAAAATTAAAATTCATAAATAGAAGAACGCGGATTTATATCTCAAAATACAGCTTTGAAATTACCGCTGTCGGATTTTAGTTTTTTATACATCTGCTTGTTATTTAAGTCACTAAGGCATTTCTTTTTCAGTGCAATGATGCCAGATGGAAAAGCCATTAGTTTGAAATTCTAGTGCTCTTTCCTGGTATAATATCTATCTCTCTAGAGGTGCACTAAAACTGAAGTACATACTTAGTACGATTTTGAACTGAAAAACTTTTAACATGAATACCTAATAAAATTTATCGTTTCGCGAATATTGATACTCTGATATACAAAATGGTGCGAATTTCGCGGAATGATAATAAGGTTTATTATCTGTTTATTTATAACTTAAGATTAGATTTTGAATTAGATAAGTGATATTTCACTGATATAATAATTCATTTGAGTTATCCATTTAGGCAATATACTGGTGTTCTTATAGTTATTATGAACTATCATAATACATTTATTGATAGTCAAGCAAGCGTCGTCTTATCAAATACGCCATTAAAATTGATTAATTTAATACACTTTAATTAATATTTCACGTTTTAGCAAAGATCGACATAGAATTTTAATGAGTTGAGGTCCAGAGGCCATTATGTATCGGAAAGGGTATAACAAGCCGAAAGGAGGTCAAGGTACTTATAAAACTGATCAACTTTCCCCATGGAACATGGGTGGAAATATGAAAAAAAAAATTGGACCTCCAATCAATAAGCTGATCGGCGATTATATATGGGAGGTCCAATTTTTTTTCATATTTCGACCCATGTTCCATGGAGAAAGTTGTTCAGTTTCATGAGTACCTTGACCTCCTTTCCGCTTGTTATACCCTTTCCGTTACTCCCGGTATAAGTACATAGGTAGAATACCTACTTAGTTGTTCTTATGCAAGATTGCAACATTGTTTCAATCGCATTTGTATTTACACTTTATTATCGTCCTATGCTTATGATATGAGTCTTTGAACTCATAAATAAAATAACACTTGTATCGATTATGTATTCGATTCATAAGTACGAATCAACATGAATTATATTCTAATGACGTAGTATGTATACCTACTAGAATAGCCCTTATGTTAATATTCTTCAGAGATAGAGTCGCCCTTCCAAATGCATTATAGGTAACAATCAAATATATTGTATGGCAATAGTTGTTAGAATTTCATCACGCCTACGTTTTACATATTGATAGGTAAGGTACTTAAATGAATGATGAAATATCCGGAAATGATCGTTGTCAAGGGCCCATTGCCGTGTGATGCCGGCTTAGAATAGCATCACCCCAAATCAACCCGTGGGTGTCGTAAAAACCGACTAAGGGATATTCATCCAGGGAATGGGCAGCAGCGTTCCCTGTAAATGCAACATCTTACACTGCGCTCGCCAATCCGCCTGCCAAGCGTGGTGAATAGGGGGAGGCCCACGCCCAGCAGTGGGCTGTTGTGGCTGTTATGGTTAAGGGCCCATTACCGTCTAAACTTAGAACGTGCCATGAGGCTCTAAACGTTTGTCTCATGTTGTACTCATTTTTGGACTATGATAAGTGCGCTACAACTCGGACAAAATTTCATAGACCCCTCATACAAACTTACCTGTCACGTTATGATTTGCGACCTCTCCTCCTGTTATTTCAAGGATAAAACACTCCAACTAATAAATGAGAATAAATAGCACTGCGAGTGCATAAACAACCCTATAGCTCAAACTTATATTCTCTGGTCGCTAGGTGGAGGGACCAACCATCGAAAGACAATATTTAGTTTCTGTTTTGGCTTTCTGATATCTCAAAATCTGTCCTCCTGACAGTGAATCTGATTATTATTATGTAAATAGCTCAACCGGGTTATTACGCCTATTTTCTAAAATTCGTGCTGCGATAATTGGACCAAAAACATAGACAAACAGTCGTGTCTACAGACATCCTCACGTTCAATACCAAATTCTTAAAAACACTTCCCATGGGAGGTACACAATTTTTTGAAAACGGTAGTCCAGTTGGTAGAGGCGTCGCTAGTACTGATAGCAAACGTCGAAGGTTCACACCCTTCCGATGGTAAAAGCCCTTCTTCTTCTTCTTTTCGAGTGGGACACCGAGAACTCCAAAGACCAGATGAACCCTGGTGTCAGAGTTTTTCAACTGCCTTCTACAAGCCTTGGTTACATTCATTACTCTCAAACTCTATTAAACCCTATGGTGCAACAACCACGATCCGCTGGCTTTTCTTTTGTAACAAGGAAACAGACTGCAACATAATCGAACATTTGTTTTAGCCAGGTTTTGCAACTGAAGTATGAAGTAACGCATTGGGCAAACCGAGATCGAGTCATTATGAAAATGGCGGTGAGCCACAAAGGCTTGCGGCCTTTGATCAATTTACGGGTGGTATATTAATTTAATTACCTAAAATGTAACATTGTTTCGAATAAATGCAATTTTTGATATTACAGAATACCTAAAAGGCCGGATAAAAATAAAGGCTTCTTCACACTGGAATAAATATATATACGGGGTGTTAGGGACGGTGTAACGAAAACTTTGCAGGCGTGCTCAGACCATGAAACTGAACAACTTTTACTATGGAGCCAATGGTGGGAAACGAAAAAAAATTTTCGACCTCCCATACAAAGTCAGTCAGCTGATCGTGAATTTTGTATGAGATGTCGGAATTTTTTTTTCGTTTCCCACCATTGGCTCCATAGTAAAAGTTGTTCAGTTTGATGGTCTGATCATGCCTGCAAAGTTTTCGGTACACCGTCCCTAACACCCTGTATTATTGAATCAAGCACGTATGTAAATTAGTTATTCAGAATCAATCAATTATTTTTATATCAGACCAGCCAAGTCTACCTTACCGCATGTAATATTGTTAATTTTGAGGATCCCACTGTATTACAAACGAGCAATAAAAATTCTGACATAGTGTACATTTTCGCATAAATCTATCAACTTATCCAACATAGTTTGGCATAAACATCTACTTGCTACTAAGTTGTTATGTCTAGCTTAGATCTTTCTGGCACAAGTTTGTAAACAAAGCAGTAAAACGTCTGTTTCCATAAAAGTATCTTCAACATAAATATGAGGGACTCTTTGACATTTGAGCGCCACACAGCGCCTCCGTATGCGTAACGTGCACGTCAACACGCGCGTAGCTGACGTACTTACTATTGTATGGGACCGTATGAGACACGGTACACCGCACGTGAGTACGAGCACGCATACGGAGGCAGTGTGTCCCCTCTCATACAAATTCCATACATTACAACCGATGCGCGCGTGATAACGCGCACGCATACGTCCTGCATACGGAGGCGGTGTGTTTTTTCCTTCTGTCTGCCCTTTATTCTCCAATCTTGCCATTTTTCTCGCTACCGAATTACACCTACCTGCAAAGGTTCTTTCAACAATGTGATCTATTTGTATGGGATTACGTTAGCCCGTGCGAAAAGGCATTGACCTCCATCAAAGTACCTTTTGTTCCAAAGAGTTAAGTAAGATTTTTGAATGAGCGTGAGAAATGGCTGATTAGGTTTTCTAGATCAAGTGCAACGGGTTTTTTATCTTTGTGTTAACCCATAATTGGTAGAAATACGAAAAATAAAGTGGTAAGTAGTTACTGTGTAGCTAACTTTATCTCTTGTGTTGTAGTGTGGGTCACTGAATTGACGAAAGACTCATTTAAACATTAGAACTGGATTGAAAATTTCAATAAGTAAGCCGGACGGATCTGGCTTGTACTACAGTCATATACAACAGCCACAACAGTCTACTGCGTCAATGGAATTGAGTCTCCTCCGATTCGGGGGTAATGCCATATCACCAAAATTGGCAGGCTGATTGTCGAGCTATTGTAGAATTTCACAGATAATACCTTACAGTCATCCCTTAGTCGCTTTTACGACACCCACCGGTAGAGGTATCATACGATCAATTGCTATCTACCTAACCTACTAATTTCAACGCATCAACATAACATCATCTACATACAAATTTATTGTCTCAAAACCATTTAACGCTTTCTCTATCTATCAATAACTAGAAGAAATCGTTCCTGTCATACGGTATCTGTGAGTGGGCTGGACCGACATTTCGAGATGACCCCGAGACCTTGTAGATTAGAACAATGAAGACGCAAACTTATTAGGGCCTTACCACAAAAAAGATAGACCAGCGTTCAACGCGTGTCTAGCGTTTTTTTTTGTATGAAGTTTTATTTTAAACACGCGTTCGACTCGCGTCTAACTTTTTTGTGGTAAGGCCCTTAATGTCTATCTCAACGAGAGAGGTTTATACGAATACTGATGGTTCCGTAGCTTAAAGATGCAGTATATATTTCTTATCGAAACTCTCGATTTTACCTATCAATAACTAGAAGAAATCGTTCCTGTCATACGGTATCTGTGAGTGGGCTGGACCGACATTTCGAGATGACCCCGAGACCTTGGAGACTGGAACAATGAAGACGCAAACTTATTAACGTCTATCTCGCAGAGAGAGGTTTATACGAATACAGATGGTTCCGCAGCTTAAAGATGCAGTATATATTTATTATAGAAACTCTCGATTTTGATAATACCTGTGATAATAATGCTGATTACGATGTTGATTTTAAAAGTGCACAAGAATATTCCGCGTTTTAGGTAAAGCACATATTTCTATACGCTCACGCTTCTATTCCGGTGAGGTGGACAGAGACTAAATCCATCCCCTTGCTAACGATCCTGCCACACATCTTTTGCATCTTCGACATTCATCGACCTTGCTCGCCGGTTCACCCGATACCCTTGACCTGACCAAAAGTGCTTTCTTCTAACAAAACGGAACCCTAAAATTTTACTTTATCTCATTCATCATAGCTCTACTAACACTGGGCATTCCGCATCAATAGTCATTCGGCCAAAATTTTTCGGTCACGCATAGAAAGTATGGCGATATTTTTAGACTAGAGTAGGTAGATAATATCTACCTAGCATATCTACTAGATATGCTAATTTCTTACGCTATTTGAAATTGTGACTTTGACTTTGCGAAATAGAAACCGCTTCTCAGTAAAAAAGATAATGTTAATGATACTTACTACTATGTTGATAGAAAAATGTGTGGGTTGTAAGCTTTAGACATGTTTACGAAATTAATCTAAAATTGGATATAACAAGCTTTTAAGCAAGAATCAATTTGTGTGTTTGTAAACTAATCAGCATCACAGTTTTGGAAACACCTACCTATCTTAATATGGATTGTTTGACCTTGAGAACGCCATAATGGTTGATGGGTAGTACAAATATCGATAGGCGAGATCGAATAAAATGTGTTTATGTCGTATCGTATCGTAAGTTCCTAGTTGTTTTCTCTAGTAGTAATTTATTTAGTAGGTCATTTATTACTTTAATAATGTAGAAATGTTTTTAAGGTGCTGCATCGAAGCCGCCAGCACCGTTTTAGCCACGCCCCCAGGGGGTGCTCCCTTTGCGGGGGTCAAGATGTCAAAACTTTTCTTTCCAAGTAAATTTACAATAACTAGCCATCTGTTGATCAATTGTGGAACAAATTAGTGCAATGCCACCTATGGAAAAAGCTTTGAACAAATACACTTCTAAAACAGGTGAAAGTAAATATACCCGAACACCCGCAAGGCAACGCACTCACCGTACGCGCCGAATAATGCGGATGGCTTAGCACTGTGCTTAGCACACTTAGCAGCAAGCACAGCTGCATCGAATCGAATCGGTGTTGCCAAGAAAGTACTTTCCTCCCAGTTTAATGGATAATTTTGCCATGTATGTGTACTTTTCGGAAAGTTGCATGCGGCAGGCAACAATAGGTGGAAATATTTTTGCCCACTGGTTCTACGGTGGAACAAAACTTGTGAGCATATCATAGGTGCCACTAGTTCAACGTTTTAAAAATATTATTGTTCAAGGAAGTAGAATGTGCAGAAAGGCAAAATGACAAAACGTCAAAGTAGCAGAATGTCAAATTGCTAGAATGTAAACGTGATAAAATGTAAAGAAGAAGCAGAAAACATTTTGTCCAAATGTGTAAATGTTAAGGTAACAGAATGTCAAGTAATTGAATTTTACTATTGTTCATGTAGTTATTGTAATGGCTTCAAAGTAAAATTGTTCAGCATGACGAGGTGTTTTTGCTGGCAAATTGTAACGATGATATAAAGTATAATCCGTTCCACTAAAGAAGGGGAATATAAATGGCGGCACTTGATAGCTAACAGCGCTGCTACAGTCAGCATACAAAGTTTAGTTTATACGTCCGTGTTTTCTTTTTCATTTTATTTCCTTATATAGCATTAGATTCTTCATGAAAAGGATCCAAAATATCAACCAAATATCAATCAAATTACAGTGTTTACACTCAACTATTACATGCGGAAAGTTATAATTTCAAGTTAAACTTGTATATTATTTTGTGCATCGACAACGTCATAGTCATCATCATTATAGTCTATGATCAGCACTGTGCGGTTCGGCAATATTTTCGAGGTTCCATAGATTTTCATACAAAGCATCCAAAATTCGGTGAGTGCGTTTCGGGTGTGCGGGTACAAGTAGGTACTTTTAACTATAAACAGCTTTGCAACTCTGAATTCATGTAACAAAAGGTGAGAATTGAGATGGAATGGAGTCGATATTTTCTTTTACTTGTAACATTTAATTTTGCTAGTGAACAATACTAAAAACCTAGAACTTGCGTTTAAAATTATCTGAATGGGGTTATGGAACGGAGTAGATTTTTTTTATTGTAAAATGATATTTCGCTAGTGATCAACACTCAAAACCTACACTAAATTTCAGTAGGTGTAGGTTTTTGTCGTATAGTTTTTAAAATGAGTTAAAATTCACTGAAATAAATTTACTTGTATACGTTTATTAGTTCCTATATATTTTTTTTAAATAGGCTAGCAACGCTCGACACGGGCTCGCATGTGTGACGTCACTAGACATAAATCAATGAGACGGAGACCTACGCAACGATGTCAGATGTCTACGCCACAACGTCATAAATGCCTAGGCAATCATATCAGAGGACTAGGCATTAATGTCCGAGTTATAAAAAAACTATTTTAAAGTAGTCTTATTGAAAAGATACCGACTGGCATAGCCATTTTTAGGGTTTTGTAGGGTTTCTACTCATCATCTGCCTGCCCTTATCCCAATTTATTTGGGGTTGCCGCAACATGTCTTCTGTTCCATTCATCAGCCGTCAAATCTTCGTTTACACCTTTGTGATTCATATCATCTTTTACACAATCCATCCAAACTTTTTAGGCCTTCCTCTCCTTCTGCGTCCATCCACATTCATATTCATTACCTTTTTCGTCACATGATTTCCATCCCTCCTCACGGCTAGCTCTTAACTTTTCTGTCACAGGTGCAACTTTTAAACTTCCTCTAATATACTCATTCCTTTTTTTATGCATTCTTGTCACACCACACATCCATCTCAATATTCTCATTTCAGATACATGTAATCGTCTTTCATCCGTCACTTTTGTAGGCCAAGACTCAGATCCATACATGACGACAGGTCTGACCACCGTCTTGTAAATCTTGCCCATCAGTTTGAGGGGCATTCGGGGGTCACACACTGTGCCCGTGACCTGTCGCCATTTCATCCATCCTGCATTTATTCTGTGCTTGATAGTCCGGTCTATCTCACCATCGCCTTGTAAAAGTGAACCGAGGTACCTGAAATCGGAGCAGACTGGTAAGGTAACGCTATTTAGCGCTACCGGAGCATAGCCGGAGAGACCGCCGAAATCACAAAACATTTCTTTTATTCAGTCTCCGTTCTGCCGTTTCTCAGGCCAACACTCTCCAGCTTTTCCCGCCATTTTTCCAGTCTGCTCTGTACCTCATTAGGCTAGTTTATTTATTATTAATAATAAAAATATATTTGATGAGATATTAGCCAAAGTCAAATCTAGGCAAAGTCATGCCAGGTTTAAGGTTCCTTGATGCTATTTCTTTATTCATATAGTTAAATTTATACGACTGGCCGTTAAATTGTATCCACAAATCGTATGTAAACGTAACGTTCAACGGCCAGTCGTATTAAAGATATAGTATCAAGGAACCTTAGACCTGGCATGACTTTGCGTAGATTTGATTACTTTTTAGGGTGAGAATCCACCAGAGCTGTGCGAGGTAGCTAAGCGGTGTGCGAGGAAAAAATCCACCAATAGAATCACTTCATTTTCCTAGCCTCGCTCAGCTCAGCTCTGGTCGAATAGGGTTGAGCGAAGCGAGGCCATTCTACATACAAAACAAGCGAGAAATGTGTGCGAGGGATGTGTTGCGAGGAATGTGTAGCGAGGAATGTGTTGCGAGGAATGCGTTCCGAGAAATGTGCTGCGAGGTTTCCACTACATCGCATTCCCCCCCGCTCACACATTTCACAGCTTCGCAACGAATCCTCGCTCCGCACATTAATGCGCATTTTGACAGCTCCGCTACGCATCCTCGTACGACACATTTTACTCGCACAGCTCTGGTGGAAACCCTACACATTTCCACAGCACAGCTACGCATCCTCGTACGACACATTTTACTCGCACAGCTCTGGTGGATTCTCACCCTTAGAGATAAACAAGCAGCTTCATCGAGACTTGGCTACTTTTTTACAGAATGTTTTTGGTGGGATTTCACTTATTTTATAGAACAATCCCATCAAGGTGAACAACTTTTGCTTTGAAGTCATATCTGTATCTGCTATGGTGTAGCTGGGCTCCTAGAGGTGTGCCTGGCCTAATCTTCGATTATCCTAGTTTTAAAGTTTTCCTTTATGTGGTCATTAAAATCTAACTCCGTACTAAATTTCAGTTCTCTGAGTTTATCGGTAGCACTAGTTCTATTTTGATGATCATGAGTGAGTGAGTGTCCGTCTAAAATCTGAAACTTTGCCTTTGCTTAACTTCGAAACTAAATGACCTACGGACTTGAAATTTTGGCTTTAGTATGTGATTATAGCTTACAACGAGATAGCGGGGCCTGAAAATGCGGCGAAATTGTTCCAGTAAAGGATGGTACGGTAGTGTTTGCTTTGCGCTCGACTCGGCGGGGGCACTGCCGTGCCCACAGATAGACAATAAAATTTCTACCGCTGACAGGATTTGAACATGCGACCTTCGGCATCTGCACTGCTGTATATTCACACTTATGTCATTATCATTGTCCCTTTTTGTAATAATTGACATTTCTCAACTGAAGGTCGGGTTTCCAATATTGCTAAAAAAATACGTAAGTATCTAGGTACTGGAAGTAGTGTTAGAATTCAATGCCAAATTATATAAGGTGAAATTTTACTAGTGGCTGATAGTGAAATCTCAGATCGGGCTGGTATAAGAATCAACTTTGTCCAGCGAACATGGGTCGAAATATGAAAAAAATGTACCTCCCATACAAACAAAGTTGCCAATCAGCTGATATTTTGAGTTACTAGGGGAGATCAAATTTTTTTTTTATATTTCGACCTTTGTTCCTTGAGGAAAGTTGAACCTTATCACCAGCCCGTCCTGAGGTGTCGGTCACTAGTCAAATTTCATTGTATATAAATTTTAGTACCTATAAATATATTTAAAAATTGACTATCTGTGTAAGCCATTACTAATAATACCAAGTAAAAAAAATTTTTTGATAGGTACCTACGTACATTGTTTGTTCATCAAATTTAAATAATGTATTGGCGACTCTATGTACTCTGTGCCAAAGTCTCTGTGACGTCTGTGGCAGATATTTTCGCAATTTGAAAATCTGTAAATATCTAATCTAATCTATAGGTAAATATAAAAATTATTTTGTGAATATGTTCATGTAATTATGATGGTTTTCATTGATAATAAGCAATAAATAATAATCCAATAATCTTTCATCAAGTTAAAAAACATGAAAGAATAAGTAATAAGTATTAAGAATTTATGATTAAAGTAAGAGTGTAAAAAGAGAAAACCTAAAAATATCCAACAAAATAAATACAAAAAAACTAAGTATATCTCGGGGATTTGATCCGAGTACCCAAAGTTTATTAGTATGCAAAAGAATTCACTCACTCTAGCCACTAAGCCAATGTCACATCCAAGAGGGGTATCAAAATTTAGAGTAGGTATCGGCAAACTCGTTCAAAGTAATGCGATTGATTAGAGGAGATTCCATGCATCAACACTTCTCTCTACCAATAAGGTATCTACATAATGTGTACGCGTTACATTGGTAAAAAAAGCTAACTATTCTTCTTCACTAAGATAAATATAATTTACTTTTTCATATAAATAGATAGTACCTACTTGATAAATATGAACAAAAAAACGTTCACGTAATGCTAAATGTACCTATTTCCTTATTTTTTTGCATTTTGCTATTTTCGCGTTGAAAAAATCTTTTTTGCGCTTCCTCGATATAATTTGATATGTTGCCCATTTTTCAAATTTACATTATGGGTACACTGGATGATGGAGGCACAAGACCGTAAACTGGCGTAAAAAAAACTAGATACACTTATTCTAGTAACGTATCTTATTCAGAGTTGACTACAAAATATTTAGAAGCCTAAAAATTTACACAATCTTCAAATAAACAAATAACTGAAATTACGACAAAAGCTGTCAGTTTCGGCGTAGCGTGCGACATGACCTCTCTCTGGCAGTGGCCACGGTGGAATAAGAGCGGAGCTGGGTGTGGCCTGTTTGCAATTCGCGCGTACGCGTTAGAGAGGGACAGAGCGACCCGTCCGCAAAATGGCTGAAACCAAGCCATTGTTGAAAATCTAAAATTATTGATTTCTCAGCAATAAAAGGTTTAAATAAAAAAACAAACGTTGAAAAACTAGATAAGTATAATGTGCTTATGCTTACGAAAAATCATTGATTAGCTCGTCACCGTTTCGGCATAAAGTTAAAAAATCTAAAAAAATGGAGTCATCTTTGGAAAAAAAATCTATCGAGAAAATTTAATCGAATCGTGTTTTGCGAACGTTGAGAATCTAGCAAATATTATCAAAAATCATATATAAAATAACCACAGTCAGGTGTCGTCTCCAAGTGGAAGTATTTTGAATTGAAAAAACCCTTTTTGCATCACGGCACGGCCTTAAGTATAAACATTGTCTAGTCTAAACTAAGGTCCGTATTTATAAATTGCTCTCAACGCTGAGATAAATTTTGAGAGCGGATTTCAGATGCCGTTTGTAGGTACTGCTGAAATTTGACAAAATCGCTCTCAAAATATTGATCTCATAGTTGAGACACAAATTAGGAAAACGGAGCGCGGGGTTCCTTTTGTGGTTGAGAGCAATTTATAAATATGGACCTTAGTTCTGTCCAGGTTGACTTACTACAATGTGTGCTGTTGTGCATATGTCACCGTGAAATTACAAACACCGCTAGATTATAATATTTGTCGCTAAATTATAATCTGTCGAAATATTGTGAGACATACACACGGATCACAATTTAACGTGTCAATTTTCAAAATATTACAATATTATGAAGTAAAACGGTAAAACTGTCAACTCGCGTTCTGATTGGCGGAGTATCATGTATATTGCACCGACATGTTTATTTGACAGCTGATCGCCATTTCGATGGGTATCGAACGTAAGCAAACAGTGCATATGAGATTATTTTCTTATTTCATTAGTTTAAAATGAGCAATTATCCACACGAAATTATAAAAAAGGGAACAAAAACAATGTGTTTACGTTCGAGAACCAACGAAGGCAATCAGCTGTGAAACAAAGATGGCGTCGTTGGTGACATGATGCTTGACTTGACCAATCAGAACGCGAGCTGCGGAATCGTGTCACAGTTTCACGGTTTTAGGTCGTTATATTGTAATCTGCTGAAAAATTATACGTTAAATTGTAATACGTGTGAATGTGTTACAATATTTCGACAGATTATAATTTAGCGAGATAGATTATAATCCAACGTTATTTCCAATTTTACGGTGACACATACAAAGTCTATATTGAGTGTGTATTTGCTTGATAAGATTTTAAAATACCTACTTCATGCTCATCAGTTGAATTAATAAACCGCGGGAGACAATAATACCATGAAGTTGAGGCTAATTATAAATCCACTTGCTGCTTGTGGTCTGATTAAACAAAAATACAGCACATTACACAACAGGTAGCAAACTACGCTGAGGAAACTAGTACAACATCTTAAGCCTAACCATAATTATTTTCAACCACAAATCTCAGGCATTAAGTCACACTGCGGTTACCTTTTTGCGTGTGGTTGTAATACTTGAAAATTGACGACCATACAGCGTACTAGACGCCTAAGAACGCGTGCATATAAGCGACTTTGTTGCTCGGCAACACACGGATCTCTTGTACATTTGAACACTTGTCAAAAGGACTTCCGATAAGTTGCCGGCCGAAGTCGCCTCAGTGTACTGTGTACGCCCGGTAAGGTGCTTATTTTATTTCTCCATGCAAGCTATTCAGTCAAATACCTGGGGTGTGCTTTTGGATAGCAGGGTAATCCGTGCATGCAGATTGGCGATGGGTCGAGTTAACTCATAAACAAACCTCGCGACGCAGCTCTTTGTGCGCCGCCTAGCTGGCTAAGTGGTCGTCGTTGTATGTATTACTGCATTAAAATATTACGCGACAACAACTCTTTAGCAAGTTAACCGTAAGCTGGCTGGTGGCTTGTTTAGGTACTTCGTAACATTTTGCTGTCGGCAGGTCGCCTACAGAACCTGAATAGAAAAGCCTCTTCGCTTATTTAACATACATAAATTTTTTCATTGATTTTCGTCGGTTTAGGGTACTTTTTACCTGATCCGTTAATCTTCTTTCATTCATTCCCTTAACGTGGCCAAACCATCTAAACATTCCTTTTTCTATACCAGTCACTACGTCTTCATCTTCTTTTATTTCACAACTTTCCCTTATCACGCTATTCCTAACCGTGTCGCTCAATTTTACCTAAGTTTCGTTCTACTCAATAAACGAACGTGTGACTTTGATAGATAGATAATAGATTAACACTTTATTGTTTACATACAATTAAAACATTAAACAATAAAGTAAGCAAAAGCGACCTTAGAGCTTGCAGCGATCTCTTCTAGGCAACCTTTACCTACCTTGAAAGAGACAGTGGGCACAGATTTGCAAGTAGTTGCAGAAGCAATGAAAGTTAAAAACCATAAATTCAGCAACCATAAAAACCATAATTTCATGTTTGTTATATTTCTTAATTTCGACCTAAATTGGTCAACTATATTTTGTAACTCGTAAGCTGCCAACCGTTTTTCAACCTAGAACTAGGCTGTAATATAATTTGACTGTGAATATTTGGCCGCTTCCTTGTATATAATATAATATTTTGACTAATATTATGGACACTAGGAAACCTCTTACCCTTGTTGATCATAATGGTTTGGGTGATGGACATGCGGCCATTTCGGCTACTTTTGAAGTAGAGAATTTACAGAGCGACAAGTGGATGGAGAAGGTAGTTTACATAGAACGTAGGATATTCAATAATAAGAATAACGAATTATTTAGTCAGTTAATTAGGCGTACGAATTGGAATAATCTGGGAATAAATGGGTTTTTGTCAAGATTTACCAGTATTTTTAAGGCTTCTTTTAAGAAAACTAAGAAAAAAGTGAAACGAAATAGAGTTGGCAGACTGAAGTGGATAACTAAAGGCATAAAAACTTCTAGTGCAATGAAACGAGTTTTATGTAACTTAGATAGTTCACATAATGATGCTAGTTTATTTAAATATAAAGCCCAATACATAAAAATATATAGGAGAGTGCTGGCAAATGCAAGATCTTTAGCGGCTCAATGTGAGATAGAGAAAGAAAAATATAAATCGAAAGGAATTTGGAAGATAGTAAATAAGTATAGGAAAAAAACAAATAATCATGCACGTCTCATTTTAAAACATAAAAATAAAATTATAATTGACCCGTGGAAATAGCTAACATATTTTCGGAGCAGTTTAGTTGCTTGAATATGCCTACTAGTGGTAATTACGTCTCTGCATTGGAAATTTTAACAAAAAACTCAAATAGAGTAATTGATGATATTGATTTTAGACCCGTTAACATATCCGAGATAAAAAAAGTTGTTGGCCAAATGATAAATAAATATTCGTCTGGTTTCGATGATATCCCTATATCTGTGATCAAGGATAATATAGATCTCTTGGCAAAACCACTAATGGACCTATACAATAACTGCATAGAGGAAGGTCTGTTTCCTGATCAATTCAAAATTGCGAAGGTTATACCTGTTCACAAGAAAAACTCTGAGCTTAATCCTGAAAACTACCGGCCAATTTCATTACTACCAACGATTTCCAAAATTTTTGAGAAAATAATTAAAAATAGAATTTTGTCGCATTTTAGTAAAAATAACATTTTAAACGCTAGGCAATTTGGCTATAGAGATGGAGTTGGAACCGCTGATGCCATGGATAAGCTTTTGGACGATATAATTAGAAGCATGAACATGAAGTCAAAAGTAGCAGGATTATTCCTAGACCTGAGTTCTGCTTTTGATATGGTTGACCACCAGCTGTTAATTGGAAAGCTAGAGCATTATGGTGTTAGGGGGAAAGCTTTGCTTTTGATGCAGTCATATTTGCGCAATCGGAGACAGTTTATTGAGGTGAGACAGGTGGAAACAGATGGGGCTGAGATTGTAGGCAAATCCCAACTTATGAATGTTTATAGAGGTGTTCCACAGGGCTCAATCTTAGGTCCATTGTTTTTCATAGTTTTCACAAATGATCTTGTCGATTATATGGCTGATATTGTACCAGAGGCTCGTTTAGTTTTATACGCGGACGATACTAACGCTGTTATATCTAAGTCTTCTCTGGAAGACCTAGAAAGAGTAATGAATGATACACTCAAGGCTTTTCATAACTGGTTTAGTACTAATGATCTCCAAATTAGTGTTAAGAAAACGTGTGCAGTACTCTTTAAGAGTACGGTTAAGAATACTGCCACCATGAACTTGGAGCTGAATAGTATGAAAATAGATTTGTTGCAAATGGTTAGGTTTTTAGGAGTGCATATTGATGATCTACTTAATTGGAAAGCCGAAGTTAGTAGTATCGAAAGCTCTGTCAGCTCTGCGTGTTACGCTTTGAGAACACTACGTGATGTTCTCCACATTGATCAGTTAAGAATGGTGTATATGGCGCTGGTAGAGTCGAAACTGCGTTACAGTATTAAACATTGGGGAAATAGTTATACGTATAATGTGTCCAAAGCCTTCAAAATTCAGAAGAGAGCTATTCGTGCTATGGCTCGTATCCCACCTTGGGAGTCGTGTCGGGAATATTTTATTAAATATAATATATTGACTGTGCCCTCCCTTTATATTATGGTATTGCTAGTAGATATGTATAAACACAGGGACTTATATGAATCTCAAGTGGAAATGAATAATCGTTTAGAAACTCGAAGAATGGACCTAAATAATGTAATAGTACCCAAACTCAATATTGTTAGGCATAGCCCTAGGTATCAAATTGTTAATTTATTTAATAAGCTTCCAATTGAATTTAAATGCATTGCTAGTCTCAACGTTTTTAAACATAAACTTAGGGAATTTTTGCTCAGTAAAGTTTTGTATGACATTAATGATCTGTGATGTACTTACCTAATGAATTATAATTTGACATTGAGAATTTACTTATTAGGTCTATGTAATGAATTGATTTATTAATAATATTTTAATTTAATACTATTTTTTTTTCGATTTGACATTTTTATATAATCTATTCTTATTGTATTTTAATATTGACATGTATTCAATTTGTTTTTTTTATTTTTTATATAAACTTGACATGTAGTAATTTTATTTGTTTTTATTTTATTATTATCTTGACATGTTTTTTTATTGTATCGTTATGATTGGCCTAAATAATTAGATTGTAAATTATTTTATTTGTATAATTCGCACACAGTTGTACTGTTGAATGAATAAATGATTGATTGAATAAAATAGATAATCAGAACTCATAAATCAGCGTCAGATTGCCAATCTCCACTCGTATGATGACTTCCTACATAAAACAGATTTGGAACATAAGCTGATTATTATCCATCTGATACCTATTATTATTAATAATAATAATCGATTAGTACCTTACTTATCCTATGATATTGCAAATATGTTATACTAATATGCGATTTCTTTTCTTTTCAGGTAAGTTCATTCATCTTCTTATCGTATCGACGGGATACTCATTTTCCAATGCTTGGCAACAGCTGTGGCTTTTCGGTTGGCCTCATTGAGGTCCTCGTGTGTACAGATCTCAATGAGGCTTGGGTAGAAACACCATGAACCATCATTTAATTCCAATGGAAGTCTTGAAAATAACCTGATTACATAATTTGGTTGGCATGGTAGGTAACATAGTTGGTTAGTATACCTAATTTAACAAAATAACTTCTATTGAATTTAAACATGAACAATCGAAGCCTAAAAGGGCTCGAAACTCAATTATAAACAATGGACTAAACAAAACCCAACTCAAAGTTCCTAAGTGTTTCTATTTTCAACCCGTACTGCGTGGGTGTCTACAGTGCCCTTTCCACGTAAGTAGATAATGAATAGTCAACTTTATTCATCCTAACGTTAACTCTCTTCGTGTGGGACACCTACTCGTCTAACGACCCGATAAACTCGAGAATTTTACAACAACCTTCTGCAAGTAGCAGGCCTGTGAAATGGTTGTGAAACGATCGCGACTGACGGCTTAACTTGCCTTCCGATGCACGGAACCATCTTTCTTTTCGGACAATAAGGTGATAAATATCAACTTTGACAGTAACCCACCGGGAATCGAATGCGGAACCTTCTACGTCGCAGGCAGTCGCACTACCACTGGCCGTCAAACTCAAACATTGGCCGTCAAACTCAAACATTAATATTCCATTAGTAAATACTTCAATGTCCTCTGCAACATTTCAATGATGTAACATTTGTTTCGGCATCACATCGGCCGATGTATTTCGAGAGTGCGCGAAAGTGCCGGCGACTTTATTCGGGCTACTGGGCTGACTAGAACCAATATGTGGGTAATCAGAGCATACGGTCACCTACACTCGATTTATCACCTTTAAACGCGATAGTAAACCTTATCGGTAGAGCAAATATTGTAAATAAAGTACGACTGCTTGTGTCTGACCGTGATTGCTGATTATGTGTGTCCATTCCGTATTTGGACATAGGAGGCGTTTTCTAGAACAGTTTAAATGTGTTAATGTGTGATTTCCTATGATTGAGTTGATAAGCAGTTACTACAAATTAGTAGTAAGATTTCTCGTATAAGCTATCAAGGCACCTGGTCCTGCCTTGTGTTTTTGTAGACGTCCGATCACGATTTCAAGTCTTCCAACATGTTTACTTAGGTATTTTCCCGCTAAGCAAGTTTTTGAAGGAAAAATGTGTGTCCAGTTGTTAAGAGCTGCAGTATTTACCTAGCTAGAGATATTTTTGCTTACACTTCTAACGAGTCTAGGTATCATCATCACGAAAATAGTTTCTACAGGTATTAAAACCGGGGCCATAGAAACGGACTTTGAAGTTTGCAGATGTACCAGTTTTTTATCATCATACAAAACGTAAGCGACGCAAATCAGCATAAAATACTCTAACCTACAAATTATTCTTTACTTCGTTCTATCAATGATGCATGCATAACTCATGTAATGTAGGTTAGTTACGTTTTTTCCATAGGTGCAATAAGTAGGTGCTGAATTCGTCAAGTATAGTTAGTGAACTCCTGATCACATTATAATTCAACTAAAGGCTATCCCATCGGTTTCGTTCGCTGCTTACCGTTTTCCCGTGGGAATAGGGTTAATTTCCCGTGGTTATAAGTCGGGGATGTTATAGCTTTCTTGTAGATTTTTTAAATCAGTCGAGTAGTTTCGGGTTTTATCTATTACATACACATAAATAACAAATCTTTCCTCTTTATTATTAGTGGAGACTAAGTACTTCTATAAAATGTTGTAATATTTACTCCGTCCTAATATTAGAGCACATTGTACGTGAATTTATATATAGCATTTCACCTTTGAGAGCGAGGATGTAATATAGAAAGAAATATGTGTTTCATTCTTATTTCTAGTTGAACACGTTTCTGTAGTAATGTAATATACCTACATACATTCAAACCATTAAAATGTTCTAACCTTTAGAATTCGCTTTTCTAAATCCTTTCGATAAACCTACATGGGTGGCCCCGTGTTCTTAATATCTAATTTATTTTTCACCTCTGTAAATATTGTTTTTTCTTTGAAGACCGCTTTGATATTTCCTGTAAATTAACGGTTAGGCAAAGAACGAACATCACTATCTTTGATTTCTTTGAAATGTATAACCGGCCATGTTAACTTTCAACATTTCTTTAGCTTTGATTTGACATGCTTGTTTATTGGTCACTGTTAAGAAATACGTGCATATATTAAGAAGCACATTGTAAGTGTATTAGAATGTTTTTATAGTATACCTAAGGAGAAACTCACTATTTCTGTAACAATTTTTGTGTTGAAAGTTTTGCAATCTAAAGCGTTTTTAGACCGAATCTTTTCTACAAAGAAGCGATAAATTCTTTGGATATTTCGTCTTCGATGTTTCGAATCTCCATAAAATGTATTGTCAATTTCGTCTATGTTTGTTTACTTACTTCTTATTTGAATATTTACATATGAAGTAGAATTTTCACTCGATAGGAGGTAAAGACGCCAGCGCGCCGTTTTCCTAATTTGTGATAGGAGTCATAGGAGTGTGGTTATCTGTATACTTAAATAGTGATACATGTTTCTAAACGTTGCGCGGGGTTGCGCTTGCGACGGTCGACCGTTAATTATTGCATCGGGGATTGGTCTGATTTCAACACGGTTGCCGAAACATGCTGTTTTCGTCTTTAGACAGCTGATATCAATACTTAAATACTTTTTGGTATGCGTGAAAAATACATAGAAATCACCCACACTTGAATATTTGGTTATTAATTTCCAAATACTTATGTGCTGGTATCCCTTTCACAGGCATAATTTTTTTTTCCACTAATATGTTTTAGCATAACATGTTCCGCATAATTTTTTTTCACCTACCATTGCTTGGAAAAGTAAGCCGCAAGATATGAATTTAAGATTGCAATATAATATATACAGAAACAAGGTAAATAAATGTATCTTTAAAGCAAAGAATAAATATAGGAGAAAAGAAATTATTAATTGTAATAGAAATTTAAGAAAAGTTTGGTCAAAAATAAATTCATGGACGGGACAGCATAAAAAGAGTGTAGATAAAATTATATTGAAATATTTAGGAAGAAATAATAGTTTAATTAACATATGTAATAATTTTTCAAATACTTTTACAAAAGAAGTTTTAGAAATAAAACACGAATGTAATGTCAAATTTTTGGACAGATCTAAGTATGTTTATCCTAGCCAGTTATGTTTACGTTATAAAAAGGCGTCTGCTGAGGACATAGAAAAAATTATATCTAATTTAAGTAGTGACAAATCAGCTGGAGCGGATAAAATCAGGGTTAAGGAAGTTAAATTGTTAAAGCACATTCTTAGCCCAATATTAGCATTATTTATTAATTTATGTGTAGAAAAAGGAGTTTATCCTTTACAACTCAAAACTGCTTTAATAAGACCTATATATAAACAAGGTTCTCACACAGACTGCTCAAATTATAGGCCTATTGCGATACTTTCGGTAATAAATAAGATAGTCGAAAAATATATTGTAAGTCAAATAAGTAGGTTTTTAGAACAGCATAGCATTTTATCACAATCACAACATGGATTTCGACGGGGGCGTAGTACGGCAACTGCTCTGGCACAGTTCACTGATGACGTCAATGGGGCCCTGGATCAGCATAAGCAAGTTGTGGTAGTCTATATAGACTTCCGAAAAGCATTTGATACTTTAGAGCATAATCAGCTGATCCAGGCCATAGAAGAGTGCGGGATAGCCGGCCCACTTAGTAACTGGCTCCGTGCATACCTCACGGATAGGTATTTACAAACAGTAGTAGATAAGGTGACCGGCGATCCCGCGCGCGTCAGCTGTGGTGTGCCGACCGGTTCGGTGTACGGTCCCGTCGGCTACATAATGCACGTTAACAGCATGTGTAATGTGGTTAAGAACTGTTGTATTTATATGTACGCTGATGATACATGCCTATTATACGCGGACAAGGACTTAAGTGTAATAGAACGAAAATTACAACAAGATTTCACTAATATCATAAAATGGGCGCATGATAATGGTATCGTGATAAACATAAGCAAAACAAAGTGCATGCTTATTCGATCCCCACATTTGAAGGCCGAATCTCGAGCGCCGCGTATAATAGGACATAGTTATTATTGTTTACATAATGATGGTGCGATGTGTGACTGCGCCGAGCTTGAGGTGGTGCAACATTACAAGTACTTAGGATTGGTGATAGAAAACAAGTTTTCGTGGAAAAAACATATTGGAATAATGTGCGATAAATTAAGAGCAGTGCTTGTAAAGTTGCGTCACCTAAGCTATGTATTAGACAGAGCTACCATGTATGTTGTTTATTTTGCGCTCGTAGATTCTATTATTTCTTATGGATTGGGAAGCTATGGCCAAACTTTCAAAACATATTTGAACAAAATCAAATCTTTACAAAAGAGATTTATGAAACTGTTAGTTGACAAAAAAGTGAAAGCCCGTTGTAAGGATAGTGACTATGAGCAGTTATTTATAGAATGTAAAATGTTACCCGTCCATGAAAAGTTTGCGTTATTTACAATAGTTGAACAATTCGGTTGTGATGAATTTAAAATCTGTAAAAATAGGCTTCAGCGAAAAACGCATAATAAAACATTAGTTTTACCTAGAGTAAACAACTACTTTGGCCAAAGGCAAAGAAAGTACTTAGTACCTAAGCTCTTAAATGAAATACCTTTAGATATTAAAAATTGTAAGTCAAAGCGATCTCTCAAAAATAATTTATTGAAATATTTATTGCAACAACTGAAAGAAAATAATTAAAAATACTTTTATTGTAATGAGTTGGTAATAGTTGTTAAAGTCTAGAAAAAAATCTGTACTGCAATGTGTTATTTCTTTATTTATTCATATGCATGTATACCCGGTATAGTTTTTTTTTTTTTATCATTGTTCTTGTAAAAACCTAGTTTAATATAGGAGCATAACTTACTGCCGACAAACTTTATTAAAGTTTGGCAGATGTACTAATAAGATTGTAAGGTTTTTCATCCAAATAAAACTATTTTTCATTTTCATTTTTTTCATTTTGACATAATAATTTCCTGCCATAATATGTATCTTGGCATAATCATATTTTAGACTATTGTATTTTATACTTACAATATTTTGGCATAATTGCCTTTGCAATAATTTTTTTTGGACTAATAGAGGTATATATTTTTTATTGTCAGTTTAATATTTTTTAAGACATATTAGGTTAAATTAGTTCAGTTTAGGTTAGGTTAGGTTAGGTTATTTTTATGCAATTTAGGGGTTCTTCTAATGCATCAGATTTTTATGCCTATTTTGATTATGGATATGACAATTTATGGTTTTGTATTTTAGGCCTATGTACTATTATGGCAATATTTTTTGTGCGTAAAGAAATTATGCCTAAACGGTTATGCGTACATGAATTATGCGTAAGTAGATCATTAGTTTAAATTTCAGTGTGCCAAAATACATTATGTCAATTTTTTTTATGCAAATGGATAGCGAACCTTATGTGCTGTATGGGGACCGAACCCACGACCCTCGGCGTGCCTCGGCGTAGCAGGCAGGGCTACAATCTACTGCTGCGCAAAGCCTTTCCCGCTGTTTTCCACCTGTTTATAAGGTTTTTATATGGTTAATTGATAAAATCTGCAAAGTACCCCACTTTCAATAACTAAAATTACAGCGTTTAGACACGTCAAGATAAATAAGTAGCCGGAAGACCCCGTCGCAGGTGGCGTGACGAGTTATATGCTTTTAGCAAAAACTGGCACCTGGAGGCCCTAAGCAGAACAGGATGGAAGGAGAAGAGGGAGGCCTTTGCCCAGCAGTGGGACTAGGGTTTTCGAATACCCGACCAATTTTGATACCCGGGTATCGGGTACGATTTTTTTAAATACCCGGGTATACCCGGGTACCCGGGTATTACCTTTTCAAGTACAAATGGGCTTGAAATTAAAAAACTAAGGTTTAAAAGTTAACTCTTTTTAAAGTTAAATATAATACCTAACATTCAGGTTCAGAATCCTACTAATATTATAAGGGCGGATGTTTGTGTGTGTGTTTGTTACGACATCATGCAAAAACGGCTGATAAGATTGACATGAAACTTTGCAGAAATATAAAAGGGCATCTGGAATAACACATAGGATACTTTTTACCACGGAAAAATGTCTCATTCCCACGGGATCACGCATTTTCCAATATTTTTGAAATACGTGACTGAGCCGATTCGCGTTTTAAACGTTTTCGCCGAAAACTAACAGCGACATCTCTTGGCGAATAATGCTTTTTTCCCGCGGAATAATAGGTTGCAGCGGGTGAAACCGCTGACGAGCAGCTAGTGTTATAATAATTTAGTAATATAAGACAAACAAAATAGGTATACAGTAAATACTTCAATTAGTCTCACTTTGCATTACTTTCGTTTCCATTCGCTTCTTATAGTTGGAGTAAGATATTTCGCCGTGTTGAAAAGTGTCTACCCCATACAATTCCAGGATAATTATCCTAACTTTCTAAAGGTGAAAGAAACTTGAAATCGTACGCGGAGGATTTGAGGAAATTTGTTACACACCTATAAAAATAGTCACAGAAAATAGTACAAATATTTTATTTTAATTATATAGCATTTAATTAAGTACTAATCTCTTGAGGGTGTGGTCTACTCACAAAACTGAACAACATTTGTTGAAAACTTTTCTTTGAAATATGAAAAAATAATTGGACCTCCCATACAAAATAGTTGAAAAAGTGTGTCACTTAGTATGGGAGGGCCAAATGTCTTTTCATATTTCGAAGAAAATTTTCTATCAAATGTTGTTCAGTTTTGTGAGTAGACCACACCCTTAAGAAATTTGTACTTAATTAAAGGTAACTTTATATACTATGAAACTGAACAACTTTCACTTGGAGCCAATGGTGGTAAACGAGAAAAAAATTCCGACCTCATATACTAAAGTCAGTCAGCTAATCGAATTTTATATGAGAGGTCGGAAATTTTTTCTCGTTTTCCACCATTGGCTCCATAATTAATAGTTGTTCAGTTTCATGGTCTGATCACGCCTGCAAAGTTTTCGGTACACCGTCCCTTACACCCTGTATAAAGTCAATTTCTTTATAATACTAGACGTATGCAGTCAATTTGTTAAAGAGATAATATTTGTGAAAATAGTACTTAATCCTTTAATCTTTTTACTCTTTTGTTTGTATTACATCAGTCTATCTATCTCTTTCTCGAATACCCGGGTACGCACGTCATTTGTACCCGGATATCAAAAGTCAGAAATACCCGGGTATACCCGGACCCGGGTACCCGGGTAGAAAACCCTAAGTGGGACCATTTATAGGCTTATTAAGATAAGAAGATAAGATGTCATTTACATAATAGATTTTTAAACTGCCTATAATTTTCTATCGTTAATCAAAATGCCT
The DNA here is from genome assembly GCA_024500475.1 of Phthorimaea operculella. Taxonomy (NCBI): domain Eukaryota; kingdom Metazoa; phylum Arthropoda; class Insecta; order Lepidoptera; family Gelechiidae; genus Phthorimaea; species Phthorimaea operculella. The sequence continues at coordinate 2,090,939 of JANFCV010000002.1, read as the reverse complement.
TTCAGATCGCAAAAATCTAAAACGCCTTTACCCTTCAATGCCCAATATTCACGGGCAGAGTTTATTGGATATAAAATAAGTTTAAGGGCACGACCCCGCTCTCCCTTGGGCGAGCTATTTCAAATATTTTACACTTGAAATATTTCAAATTGGCGCCAATTTCTTGCACGAATATTCTTATAAAGTATATTATAATTATTTTGTAGTAATAAAAAGGTTTTCAAAGCAGAAAAGGGGAATAAATAGTAGTAAAGAAGATGTATAACACATGCCGGAAAAACGTCCTATTTATATGGGGAAATGAGTTGTAGCGGTTAAAACCGCTGACAGTCCGCTAGTAAGAGATCATTTATGTTAAGACCAACACGCCTGTAGGTTTCTTAATAGCATTAAAACTTAATAACTTGGTAGGTAATACAAGTACAACTTAGGCCAGGCGTTAAGTTATCACGGTTTCGTATGATGATTCACCCATTTGCATAGATTTACATTCATTTAAATATATTTTGGGTTGTTGGGTTATGAATGAATTTAATGAAGTTTCAGTAGATCTACCTAGACAGCCGATGTGGCGCAGGAGTAGTGCGACTGCCTGCGATGCAGAAGATTCCGGGTTTGATTTTCGGTGGGTCACTCACAAAATTAATATTTATTATCACTTTGTGCTATTGTTCCCATTCTAGTTCGGATAATGCAGACTGAACCACCTGATTGTTCGAAAAGCCAAATGGTTCTGTGCTTCGAATGGCACAGATTTGCTGTCTATGATAAGGTATGTCAGCGATTAGGGTTGCGTGCATCTCATCTCAGCATAGGGCGTTGCTAGGAGAGAAATGGATCGAAGTTAATATAGTTGCTGACGCTACTGCTAGGTATAAGAATACATACAATCATTTATCACGCTTACATCCCTTGCGGGGTAGGCAGAACGTAAACGGCTGTAAAAACGGCCGTCTGATATAAGTTTGAGAGTCATTCAGAAGACTGTGTATCACCATAGTTGTCAGCTTGTCTCCTAAAATTGCAAACCTCATCACCTCTCAATTCCCTTAGTCGCTTAGGTATAAGAATTTACTCTAAAATCTCTAATTTCGTGGTTATTCACTTTGTAAATAGGCGGTGAAGATTCCCATTAAATCACATTGACCTATGTTATCTGGTATGACATTTGGAAGGTCGCATATTTTCAACAGATCTTAGAAATATAAAATTTTAGGGGCACTAAAGTTTTATGAGAGCACTGCACTGGCATCTAAATGATTTGGAATTGCTTGCTGCTAGATTAAAATAGGGATGATGCCACCAAGAGAATCCAGCCTAATCCATTTTAAAAGTCACCATCATCATCATTTACCAGCCCTTATTTTAAATCATTTGGAGTCATGTAGATAGCAAAAGGACGTCAACCCTCTTTGCGATGCTGTTGTAGGTGGTATCATCGCCATCATTCGGTTCACCATAGTCGACAGATATTCAGCCGAGATCAAACTCTAGGTTGCCTTTTACGAAACACCCTGGGTGACAATATTCTTCACCGCTACCACACGGACCCGATTTTAGTCAGTCAGAACCTAAAATTATGGCGGACAACTTTTTATAACAATTTCATCCGTCTTAGCTCTGTTGAATTATTAATGTTCTTAGCTAAATAAATCAAGGTAATTAAAATGTAACGTAAATTACTTCACAATCTCTTAAACAAGTTTAGTTTCTCTTAATTAATTTGCATTGGAAAGTGACAATTAACTTGGAAAAGGGCTTCCTTGCAAATTGTCTTGCGAATAGAGTTAACCTAGATAAAAATATCTGTGTCTTTTCGATTTGGCTTACGTGGCTATGCATTATTAATTTATTTGTACTGGGGGTTTTCCTTTAGTTATATTGTCCTTTTGCGATTTAAAAGGTAATTTAAATTTTAATACAAATACTTATTTCTGCATAGTGTGTTGGTGTGTCTTACTTGTAAAAATGAACAACTTTTCTCTATATTATTTTCTCCAAACATGAAAAAAACATTGGATATCCCATTCGTCACATAAAGCGACACGTTTTAGTAATCGTACATACATAAGTAAGTAGTTTGTTTTCTGATGATGATTTTGTCTCACTGTTTAATTTATGAAAGCCTCATAATTATGCATGCAAATTCGTTTCGCATCGCAAAAATCTATCAATATCATCATCATTTTCCTGCCCTTATCCCAAACCTGTTGGGGTCGGTGCAACGTGTTTTGTTAGAGCACAAAATCATGTAGCAAAAGGAGTTGGCAATGCTTTATGATGACCGGTCACTTGCCTGACGTCAACCCTGTTTTCGAATGCTATTGTAGGTGGTATCACTGCCACTATCCGCTTGACCATAGTCGACAGATATTCAGCCGAGGTCAAAAACTCTTCGTCGCCTTTTACGAAACACCCTGCTGGGTGGACTAGCGGTGGCAATATTCTTAGCCACACAGCTCTATCAGTACCACAAAAGTCTTTCAATAAATGTATGAAATACATCGTCAGTAAGTATTTGGATACGACGCGAATTCTCAATTATATGTAAGAAGAATTTTGCACAACTTTGAGAGAGTAAGAAATGTTTATGTGATCTAGATTTAAATATCTAGTAAAACGAGTTCGGTTTTCACACCGATCCGTTTTCATCCGCAAAAGGGCATTTATGAAAGCAAGTGATAAATTATTATAATTGGTTTAGAAATTGCAGTTATGTCTTTATTTGGAAACAGACGTATGGAATTTACTAAGGGAGCTAATATTTGTGGTATAGAAATCACTGTTCATTGAATTCAAAAAGGCGAAGTTTGTTATTTGTGAATATTAATTAATAAACTTCTTTTAAAAGCAAACTTTAGATTAAGTTTCATAAATCAAGAAAGTTTGAGTCTGAGCGCCTTATAAAATGTTAATACTTTTGACCCGTAACTTAAGCACTGATTAAGTAACAATATTATTAACAGGCGCTCCGCTAAGCGCAGTGCCTTTTAATAATCTTCTTATATTATGAAAACAGACTTGATAGTGATTTAAAGTCTTTCAAGATTATTACTAGATACTTTGTATCTGTAAGCATACTGACTGAGAGGTTGGCATGGCGTATCAGATTGGCTCGATTCGATACGTTCCTATATGATTTAAACTAAACCTTAACAGCCGTAACAGTCCACTGTTAGGTATTTATTGCCTAACTCACCACGCTTGGCAGGCGAAGTGGCGAGCTCAGTGCAAGATGTTGCTTTTACAGGGAATTCCTTTGATGACTATCTATCACTTTACCACTTTTTATGACACCCACTAAGGGAATTGGGGAGCTACTATTCTAAGCCGTCATCAAACTGTGATTATGGGGCTATGTGATTATGTGGCTTTGTTTATTTCTTTGATATCTTTGTTTTTTTCTACAGTGTACTGTACTGAACTACTGACTGATGCACTTACCTAGATTTAAGCCATTTTTGCCATTTTTTTCGTTTGTCAACAATAATAAACCATTTACATGCAAGTATTATGCTTATAATGCAAATATAATGATTATTGCGCATATCAAAATAAATAATTTCCTATTTGCGCAATACGACCCGGTTATTTTATTAGTTTAGTCTGCATTCAAACTCCTGATTAGGTTTTAATTTAAATCTTACGCTTATCGCATTTTTCCTTATTTGTTTAGTCACGTTTATTGCAAGTATGGCAAAATTTACATAAGTGGGAAAAGAAAAGAACACTGTTTAAAGTGTTTTATTATCTTGCTCCTTTGCAGATAGATACACCTCCCACAATACCTACCTCTCCATAGAAAAGCTCATCAAATCCACTATTTTATTATTTTTCATAACTTCTAAATAAGAAGCTTTTCCTTCTTTTTTGTAACTTATCGATTTCAATTTCCACAAATTATGTCACCATCACCATAGTTTGTTTACGTTGGTAAATGTCATCGCCAGTGCAATGACCTCTGAAGAAATCTGTTATGCTCGGCGGCCCTCTATATCGGTAAGGGCACCGTTAGACAACCAAGAAAGGGAATAGGTAGGTACTTCTGTGCATAAGCATTAGAGATATGTAGTTACGTGTGTGAATTTCTAAGTAGTTTTTGTTCATCATCTTCCTGCCCTTATCTCAATTACTTGGGGTCAGCACAACACGTTTTGTTGAACACAAAATCTTGTTGCAAAGGATTTGGCTTAATTTTACGACCGGCCGCCTACCAGACGTCAACCCTCCTTGGGAATGTTTTTGTGGTGTATTAACCGTAACATACGGTTGGCCCTGGCTGTTTGGGTCAGGTTTATCCCTCGGTCGCCTCTTACGACCCCCACGGGAAGAGAGGGGGTGGTGCTATTCTACTCTGCCGGCACCACACGGCTTTCTAAGTAGTTTTTGTTGTGAGCTTGAAATGACAAAATTGTTATAGCTGTAGGTACCTAGTGTGGTTATGTTTACCCCGAAACATTGAGAAAGGTAAGGTTCATTTCATTTACCTTTTTCGACGAAAAGTCGTAGGTCGTAGATAAATTAATTAGTTTATTTAATTATTTTAGTAGCTATTGATTTTGTTGTTATTGCGGTAAAGGGCATACAGATATATTTATATTTATGAGTGTATGATTATAATCACAATATCCACTATAAAACCAACGTGCACAGAAAATAAATTAATAAACAATTTAATCACTTAGATTTCCTTATACAAGGCAATGAAGGTGAAACCGATCTGCCTGAAAAGGGATCCATTATACCTAATCGACTTGTTATGGTAAAATCGATAAATATTGCGATAATTGTACGATATTATAATTAAGTTTCACAGCGTGCGTCACTAAGTCACCCTACATACTTCGCAAAAACATCCTGCACACCTACGTGTGAAATACTTTTTTTCTCCAATTTGCTCGGAAATGGCTTCATTACTTTAAAAAAAGAATACGTCAATGGGCTCATTTATGTAGTCAAGGCGCAGAGGACTGTAATAGAAATTGCCGGACTAGGCCGGTAATAAAAGGGTTCTTAAACTTCACACTTTCGTGTTTAGGTGTTTTATGGAACACAATTTGTTTGAAGTTTGAAGGCTGAATGTGAATTTCCCGCGCATTCTTTATGAAACGGAACGTAACCAAAACCAGCGCATGCGTTTTGCGAACTTTAGAAGTTACGAAGTGTCAATTTTGTGACGATTAAATATTTATTATTTATGTTTCCTTGCAAATTGGAGAAAAGCACTATACGAACCTCGGCCGGTATAACAATTTCTGGTCTCGTTTACTTTAGAAGACCTCGACTTCGTCTCGGCCTTCCAATGCCACTCGACCAGAAATTGCTATATACTCGGCCTGTGACGTAATGTACTATTACCCACTGCTCCGTTTTCCTTAAATAGCTCGTTTTTCGGTTTCAAATACATACTGTAAATCTTCTGATTAGATTCTTGACAAGACATACATATCTTCTGGTAGAAGTTTTTGTAAATAATGCCTGATTTTAGTAGCTGCTTCTTTGCGCCAAATATATTTACTTCTTAAATTCTGTAACTAGGAAATAAATAAGTAATTATGGAAAGTAGTTAAGAAAAATTACGCTGTACTTAGTATGCTTTCTGCACTATAAACTGTCTGCTTATCACACTTAAAATGCACCTCATTTTGCGAAGTTGCGATGAAATAAGAGGCGTATAATAAATGTGCAACAGCAGTGCAACATTGCAATACGACACAAGTAAATAACTGTTGCGAGAAGTTTTCGTAACGCTATACGTAACAGGGTTCATACATAACAGTCTAGACTTAGACAACTTCGACATGAGCAAAAACATAGGTAAGGTGTTATTTATTAGCGTATGAGACTTAGCTCATGATGAAAAATTAGGCAAACGAAATGACCGCATACAGCCTACAATGACAACACCTGATGCCCCCGATCCTATTACGTATCCAATCGTCTGAACAGAAATTGCTACACCATTGCAGCATTGGAAAGGCAAAGGTTCTGTTACGTAAGAACGGTTTGTGTAACTGGCCGGTGAAAGAGTGGTCCCTCGGCCACTGCTGCAGTGCTGCAGTCGGCATGACCACGGCCAGACGCCGCGCGAGCGAACGCCGCAACCTCTAAAACCGTGCTTAGTTTGTGATTGTGCAACCCGGTCCGTTTCGGTGCGACATTCAAAACCGTGCATTTGTGACGTTCCGTTTCAACTGATTCAATCATCAAATTGTTAGAAAGCAAGTAGCGCGCTTTTCAGTGCTAAATGCTTACAATGACCTACTGAGTTGGTACTATTGTTGTGTTTGTTTACGCCACAATAGACGGAAAGGCGTCTTCATAGAGTTGGAATTGGTTTGCCAGTTTTACAGATGATACCGTTGCAGTCAGCAGTTGTTACTACTTGTAACGTGTTTAACTTTCATTTGATGCTCGTAAACAAGAAAAATGTAACATGTTGTTCATTTGAAATGTATAAGTATGGACTAGAAAATCATGGGTTTTCCGGGTGAGGTTGGAGAGGTCATTGACCTTAATATTTCAAAACATTGATGCATTTTAAACAATTGATGATTGTTTTCTTCTTAGAGGTCTTCTCTGTTTGCCGTTATCTACCGACAAGTAGGTTTGTTGTAGGTAAACAAAAGTTTTCTTGAACGTTCTCTCATTATGTGACTATCGCTTCATTGCATTTTGCGGTTACATTTAGAAATTGATCTACTTATGTAATACGGTGGAGTTGGCTTTCATTCCGGAAAGAGATAAAAAGATAAGGAACTAAGCATGGTAATTTTATGTACTTACCAATGCCGAGCTAAATACTTTAAATACATACAATACCGGTAGCAACAAAAAGGATGTACAAGGCCGAAAGGTGGTCAAGGTACTCATAAAACTGAAAAACTTTCCCCACCTGGAACATGGGTCGAAATATGTATGAAAGAATAATTGGACCTCCCAACCTCCCATACAAAATCGCTGATCAGCTGATTGATTTACCATGGGAGGTCCAAAATTTTAAAATTTTAGATATTTTTTCATATTTCGACCCATGTTCAATAGGGAAATTTGTTCAGTTTTATGAGTACCTTGACCTCCTAACAACTTGTTATACCCTTTTTGTTACTATGGGTTATACAGAACCTATAAATCGTTATATTATCTGAAAGAGACATTTGTACTATCGTGTGTTGGACTACTCTACAACACCACAACCCTTCACAAAATGAACATAAACTCCACAAACTTATACAACACCTCATCGACTTTTACAAGAACGTTTTGGTCAACCTGCCACCACAAAATAGTACTTGTTTTTTAAATAACCTAGAAGACTTTTAGACTCTACACAGTTCTATTGACTGACTATGTTTACATATTACTTGAAAATAAGAACGTTGATCTTGACAACCTTGTGTACGATTTATTTTTCGCTTCTCATTGCCAAATCACTCATTAATTTTAGATCTAACTGACATATTGGTCAGAAGATTAAGAAACATTATGTCGGTTAGATAACAGAATATAGAACGATTAACGGTGTTGTTGCTAGGAGCTAATTATTAACATGATAACTGGGATTCAGCATGAGAAGAGCCAAAATTAGCTCATACAAATTATTTTTTCCGGCGAATACATTTTGTATGGGAAGTTCTGTTTTGTTTTTCATTTTTCTATTTATGTTCCTTGGAGATAGTTATTCTGTTTTGTGGACTGAATCACCCGCAAAAATATTTGCAGAATATTTTTAAGGGCAGAACACACCGCCTCCGCATGCAGGACGTATCACGCGCGTACCGGTTGTAACGTATGGGATTGTATGAGAGGCGGCACACTGCCTGCGTATGCATTCACGTAGTCACGCGCGTACCGCGGTGTGCCGTGTCTCGTACGATCCCATGCATTACAAGCATTATATTACAGTTATAGATGATTACAGCCCTAAAATCGGTAAAACGTGAGCAATGCTCAACTTATGGTTCCTATTGTAGTGTCTTACAAAGAGGATTTCGAGCAGATAGTTGTTTAAATTGGTCATTATTAATGATTGGTTATTCTTGTTATGGACTTCGCACGAATTCTTCTATCCGTTAAGGCGCATCGTCACGTCATACAAACGAAAATCTGAACTTCAACCGAGTTAAACATGAACTTAACAACAATTTTATCAAAAAAACTTTATGTGAAAAGATGAAGGTACACGTAAATTGGTCGCAAAACTGCTAATGGTAAAAAAATATTAAGTAATTTCTTCACAAAAAAAATTAACATGTTTATTGCAGCAGTAGCTCCATCTATGTTCATAAAATGGCGAAACGGTTTTTAGAGAGGAATCTGATGGTTAAAAAAATATTTGTTTTATTTTGCGCAAATATTATAGAAGCACGGGACTTCCCATCAAGATTTTTAATCATATTTTAGTCTCATTATAAGACGTAACTCCATTTAACTTTTGTATGGAAAACGATCCACCTTAAGAGCACTTACTTTACCAGCCTTGATATTTATTTCTTTACGGCTCTCTTTTCGATAACAAATGGAGTTATACTCGTATCAAAGCTGCAATAGCAGTTGATTGAAATTGCACAATCAAACCTCAAAACATCTACACAATAAAGTTGGATATTTGTATTTATGTTAGTAAAGTAATTATTTTGTAGATTACTCGCCCGCTCAGCGATTTTAGTCCCTGCTTGCTTAGGTACCTGTTTTCCCGTAGTAATTGAATCTTTGCCCAGGGTAAAAAGTTGTGCCCACTGTTAACTGATAAAAAGTAGCCTTTGTCACTTAGGGATGTTGTAGCTTTCTAATGGTGAAAACCTTTTTTTTAAATCGGTATATTAGTTTCGGTGTTTATCGATAACATTCAAACAAACAAATCTTACCTCTTTCTAATATTAGTATAGACTTATTGAAATCATATTTGATACTCTATTTCGATCTTTAGCACTGAGGTAGATAAATGAATAAACAGAATATAAGTCCTGAAGAAGGTACTGCGAACTTAGATAAAACATCATTAGTAGGTACTTTATTTATATCTGCACACAAACGTGAGTCTTATTGATTCAGCTAGTACGTTCATAGTGTGTAAATATGCTCTGTAAATATTTGGAACGACGTATGCATCCGTCATAAAGTGTCTTTTCATAAATAATTAGTACAAAAGTAAAAAAAAAACATAGGCAAATAATATATTTATGGCTGCCAATCATATAATTATTGATTTTAATATTTATCACCTATTACGTTGCGAAGGGCGTAGGTAAAACTTTTGGTGAATGGTACTTAATAGTTACATTCCGATTTTTAAAAGCAGTATTTAATAGTTGCTCGAAAAGCGGTTTCTCATTCTCTTTTGCCTCTTGCTGTAACTTTTACGAATAATTTGTTGCAATTCTTACAAAACATAATGACATAAAGACTCTACATAAGGTGCAAAATGATTATGGTTTTTGATTGGAGTAAATTGTTCACACATTAACAGTACATAATGTCCTTTTGAAACCCCGTAAAAGTCAAGTAAACCTTGATGCATTATTCATGTAAATGTCATTTTCTACCTTTTGTCGTATCAGAAACAAGGGAATTTATATAAGGGAATCCTGCGAGAAGCAGAAAGAGGCTAAGACAAACTCGTCGACATCCAATTTTCCACACGTTTTGCGCTAAACATGTTACGAATACATAACTTACCTACATAGAAACTCAACCGAAGAATGCTTAGATAATTGATTATTTAAAATGTCTTATTAAATTAGATACATAATAAATTACGTAAACTGTTTAAAACTTTCGCGGTCACACATGCAACTGGGTGGAAATATCGGGAAATTTATAAATCATACGTATTGTGAGAGGAATCTTGTTTAAAAATATAAATATTCATTTCTGATAATACTTCATGTATTTAGCACCTGTCAGGCCTGACTGAGGCAATATTTCATGGCTTCATTACGGTTGTGTGTAGGGTTTTCTCTGAAAGTCTCCTTGGTCTGAGCATGTCGCTAAAATTATCGCCGACAGCGAAGCAGGCTTCACTTCCCCCTTCCTTTCTAGTTCCTGCCTGCGACCTACGTGTCATTGACCTATCGTAGTGCCTCCTTATGGAAGTGTATGGTAGTTGAAACCCGTTTCTAGTACTAAGCCCTACCTACAGGTTCTTGTAGGTTGCTAAGCAAAAGCTAGGCTTGAGAGACTTTGCCTGCTGGGCTCGGAAAAAAATCTTTTCTTTTTTGCTTTGCTTTAATCGCTTACTGGTTTTTCGATCTGATGTCTGTCTTTAGTTGGTGTAGTCCAATTTCTCTTCTTTGGCTACACCGCATATAATGCATAGCAAAAATACCCACCCAGTTACCATATCGCCTTGATGCCATTTATTTCTCAGTAAATCGATTTAAAATATTTTTTTCCTGTAGTTAAGTCGTTGAAATATTTACAACGATCGGTTTCTTCGATGACTTCCGTACAATTTTTATTGTTGTCCTTGTTGGTCTCAACCTTTCCATTCTCAGGCCTTGGACCACCCTGGCTGGGTCAAATTCTCCGAAGGATTGGCAGTCATGACATGACATTCTGTTATTATGCTTTTCTGCATATGTATCAGAATTGCTTCCAAGTAACGCTGCTTGCGATTTCCCTTCAGTGACTCATCGGTTCTGACGTCAGCTTACCCTACTTTACGCTTAGGTATTTCCATTTTGTATTTTATTTTTGGGATCCTAAATATTGATACTGTTGTTTATCAGTACCTATCTACCTTACTGTGCGTCACCTGTAACGTTCAGTAAAACGTTGATATTTTTTGGAATAACACTTTTGGTGTCCTTTTTTGCTTTTGCAAAAACCTAACCTACCTACATTTTTAATTAAAGGGCTACCTGAAGTTGGGCAAGACTCCAATGTAGGTACCTATTGCAAAATTAAGGATACGCTATACGGTTACGAAAGTAAGTCCTTTTTTGCTACTAAGTAAGTACCAGAAAGGGTTGAGTAACTCCAATAAGTCATTTCAGGCAGTTTAGCAACCATCCTGTAGTCAGGGCAACTCTAGGGTTTCTGGATACCAAGCATTTCACAACACGCACGTTACTATTAACTAGCTAATCGATTTTCGATCTTATTGTAACTTAACAGCTTATAAACTCCAATAACGCTGAGTTGCGAAACGTGCTTCTAATAGCTCGACCAGTTTAGAGGCTATTACCTGCCGACATGGCCTGATTTGGCATACATCGGTGGTTAACGTAAATGCATCATTCTAATAAACTCAAGATAACCAGCTATGTATACCAAATCGGGTATCAGGGCTGAGTCAGTGAAATAGCCACTGGACAGCCTTGCGAATGGTTCCGATGTAAGGCATCGTACGATGTGACGTCAAATGTTTACAAAAACAAACACGTAGCAAGCCTGATATACAGAACTGCATTTTACGACTCTATATTTAGAGTTCAATGTTCTACTGAAATAGCTTTTTATTAGATTTTTATATACTTAGCATAATATTTAGAATCAGTGCATTTTGGGATCATATCGTACCTTTTTAGAGAAAAGTGTATTAGGATTACAACAGGAAATAAATAAGTAGTTTATAGGAATAGTAATAATAACCTTGAATATTTCACACTATAGACCCCGCGCGCCGTTTCCCTAATTTGTGCTATAGACGTGTATCACACATTAGCTTTCAATCTGAATCCAAAATTTCACCTGATTTTCGTACACGGGTTAATAATCTCTTAAAATGTTATTTATTGCCTCCACTAATTTGACACTTTTGTTTTTCGGTTCCAGTATTAGAACTTTTAAATTCAGTCCAGTCGCCTCGCGCGCCATTTCCCTAATTTGTGGTCCAGTCAATATTTTGCCCTTGAATGCATTAATTTTTTTATTTCGGTGGTCATATGCATACAATGCTTTGATATTATTTACTCGAAGACTATATTTTATAGAGTTGACGGCCGTTCAAGAGGTATTTAATATTTGTTGTTCATTCAAACTGTTTTCCATACTTCCGACTCGTGTTCCGATTAGTTCCGATGTTGTTTTCATTAATATTATGAAGCTTATTGTCGAGGTCAAAGTATTTGCACTGTTTGGATAATATTGTGATAACCCTTTTTTGTACCTCAAAACGGACCTCAGACGGTCCCGACGTAGAGGTAGACCCCGAAAACGATGGCGGGACGATCTCAACGCCTACTTACAGGAGTGGATGACGGTGGCATTAGACCGAAAAGAGTGGAAGATTGCGGGGGAGGCATTTGCCCAGCAGTGGGATCTAGCACGCTAATAACAAACATAACAACATAACAAAATTCTTTATTGCACTTAATAAAAGTAATAATACAACAGTAGAAAAAAACACAAATAAAAGAAACAGTACAGCAAGGCGGCCTTAATGCTAGGTAGCATTCTCTACCAGGCAACCTTTAGGTGAAAAAGAAAGCTAGCTAATTATAATAATCCTTTTTAGGCAGAAAACATTGCTAAATATTTTGCTACGTGATTTTATGCTTTAACAATGCATGTTGCGCCGGCCCTAACTAAATTAGGATAAGGGAAGGAAGGTGAATATCGTTTTTGGCCAAGTTAGCTAAATTTTCCAAATATATATAAGTATAGAAGTATAAGGGATTTTAAATAATATTTTTCTAATACACTTTTTTCTGGGAGCCGTCTGGTGAGCCGTGTGGTAGCGGCTAAGAATACTGCCACCCCTATTCTACTCAGGGTGTTTCGTAAAAGGCGACGTAGAGTTTTGACCTTGGCTACAATATCTGCCAACCATGGTCAACCGTATGGTGGCGGTAATACCACCTACAATAGCATTCCCAAAGAGGGTTGACGTCAGGCAGGCGGCCGGTCGTAAAATTAAGCCAAATCCTTTTGCAACATTATTTTGTGTTCAAACGAAACATGTTGCGCCGACCCCAGGTAATTGGGATAGGGGCAAGAAGATGATGACACTTTTTTCTGGGATAGTCGTGCAGGTCACAAAGTTCCATGGGTACTCACTGGCCTTTGAGTACCAAGATTTAGCGCTAATATTTTTTTGTTTATTATGTTTGTTTGCACTTAATAATATTTTAGTTTATAAAGCTAAAAAAGTGCTTTGAATTTTCGTTTCTGCATTGAAAAAACTGGTATAGGTACGTCGCTTTACCTACCTACATTCAATTTTATTGATTCGCCTATAAAAGCAAATTGGATTGGCTAAATCTAGGTCTAGGCTAGGTAATGCGAATCTCTTCCAATGATTTTTGTATTATCATTTCCTGTGATTTGTTATATGATAATACTTGGCTACTGCAAGTTAGTTTCGGTCAAAAATATGAATAAGTTTTGCAATTATGACATTGGCTGAAGCGCAACGGAGGCCTTTGCATTGTTGCATACTTTTGATAAGCTAAGCTGACCGAGCAACTTCATCTAAGTAACTCATATTTCTTTTGAGAAAGGTTTTTCTAGGTACAACTTGCGCGGATAAAGAATGGACCCTTGGCAGTATTGCTGTTGACATCCTGCTCCAAACAGGATAGATAATGTTGTGATTCAGGTGCATTCTTAATCTGCCCAAGTTATTTAGATATTCCTAAAAAGCTTTGAGTTTTCTACCACGGCATAAGCCTCATAGAGGTACCTCCACACACATACGTTTTGTACCAACAGCTTATAATGGCTGCCCGCTATTCTTATTAGGTTGTCGGTAGAATTGGAAGGACTAGAGAAGTTGACATATCCAATAATTTAAACGGGCCCTTATGACGATGAAACGAAACTTTCCCTATTGAACATAGCTCGTGAATTGTACATTGTGAACTCTGGCCAAATCTGCCGAATTTTACACACACCATTCGCATTGTTCTTGTTCGCACACCTTGTCATCCCTAAATACACCATTCACGTCAACATGTAAATAATAGGTACATACATTTTTCTCTAACACGTACTAAATGTTTGTACAAATACCTACTATTGCAAGTACCCCAGCCTCGCATGTCAGTCGCGTGTTCTGAGGAGGGAAACGTGACATCAAAATCATGTCCTGCCCACTCTCAATTGAAGGCTGCCTGCATGTGTGTTGTCTTTCATATCAAACCAATGTCTGCATAGGTTTAAATAAAAAAATAATAATTTTAAAATTTGTCAACGACCGCCAGGACTTAAACCCGGGACCGTGGCGAACCGTCCCACTGGTCTGCCAACTGAGTCCCGGCGGTCGCTGTGAATTTTTAAATTTTCTTATTTTGAATTTATATTAATAATATAGCAGTGTGAGTGTATTTTTTAAGCAGCATCTTCTGTGTCCCACTGTTGGGCAAAAACCTTCCCTCTTTAAGTCTTTTAAGAGAATAATTATTGATGCGATCGAAGAATAATTGTGGTTTAAAATTGTAAGTAGCAACTCGCCTGACCAGCGGTTTAACCTGCTCCTACCCATTTCCCGGAGGAAATGAGGCATTTCATTATAGTAATCAGTACCTAGTCAACTTTTTCTACAAATTATTATTGTGATTACGCAAATCACATAAAAAGCTACTCATGATCATCACTCGAACTTTGTCTTTGGCAATCATTCTTGATGATTATTAAGGCGATGAGTTGGTTCGTTATTATTTCTACAATCAATCCCAAAAAATGTAAAGATATAATACTATTCCCGTATCGTGAAATGTAGAGTTCAAACTAAAACATCATTCTCATCTACTGATAGTTTTTTCTAGGTCGTTGACATGCATTAAGACAATAGCTGACAACTTTTCTTTATTTTCCTGTACATTTCTATTTCTGTCTGGCTGACAGCCCAAGACCGTGCACGTTTTAGATTCTATCATCGTGTTATCAGTATCAATAGAACTCATTCATCGCTCACATATTTTGATCTATAAAATAAAGCATCAATCAACCGCAAAAATACACTGTAGATAGCCGTATTACGTTTCACAAGCGTTTTTATTCATTCGTACTCGTAGATTGGTACACAGTTTTTCCTGGTGATCATACTGTCTTCATCTGTCCCAATTTGCGACTATTTCATTGCAGAGTAATTTCTATTACCATTCATTAACGCTAACACGTTATCTTCTCCACGTGATTGAAGTATGAAGTCCATCTTCACTCTATCACTATATCAAATAAGGTTCAAAAGTGCTACTACGTTCCACATTGCAGATCAGTACATGAACGCAAACGCATAAGGTTCAAATTAGTGTCATTTGCGGAACTCACATGTTACGGATAAGCTAATGGGTGATTACTAGGAAAACCACATGCTTATGAACGTGGTACTGTACTCGATTAGAGTTCTGTTGTATTAACCTCAGGCTAAGAGACAATATTGACTCTACCTAGAACTTGCGTAGGTATATGTAGATGATGTTATAAGTGCCTTTAATAGTTCGGAACGTGGTCTGTTTTTAATAACCGATATTGGTCTTATTATGCTAGGTATTTTTATATTCTTAGAATGTCATGCAAGTGCTACTACCTACCTGCTGGTACGTGTTGTGTTAAAATAGGGTCACAATAAGTTTATACCTACCAACGCGATCGCAGAGCATAGAATTTTTAAACATTTCTTTTTAAACGAATTTATTTTATCAGAATATTATTTTATTTTATTGGTTTTGTAACTACATGTTTGTTATACGGATTTATAATAGCAATTGCATTTTAATAGAAACTTGAAAATTAGTCATACTTACAGAGTAATTAATAAAAATGTTGACAGAAAATATTTTTATAGTGAATTTTATGTTCGATTGTAAGCTTAGACATAATTAACAACGTAGCTTTAACAATTAGGTTGGCTGGAATGTTTTAATGTGATAAAATGACTGATTATGAATCTTTAGTCGGTTTTATTTATAGACAAATATTATAATGCTTCGTCCTGTGTAATTTTATGAATATTAAATAGAAATAAAGTAGTCGAGCATTAATCTAAGCTGACCTTCGTTGTCCGGAACTTACCTGCGGATCTTTCCTATTTTAAGTCAATATTTGTGCCATTCCGTCCTTGCTGGGACAAATTGTTGTCTTATCGTTCCTTTTTACGGAAGTGTAGATACTTCTAGCTCTTTAAAGTGCATGACCCTTGTGACATTTTACCTTCAAAACACTACACATGTTTTGTATTGTATGAATGCTGCGTATGGCAGTCACCTTACCTACTTGTCTATCCTAATAGCATAATTTTGTGTAGGTACATTATATTCACACGTTTCTAACGTTACTTTTATGTTCTACTTATTTACTGGGTTGTTATTTTGTCAGTACGAAAACGTACAAGGGTGATTCTGCTCATGATTATGAATAACTTTACCATTGGGTACCCTGAAATCCAAAACCGCGAAAAAATTACAGCTCCGTGCCAAATTGTTTGTGTAGGAATTGTATTTCCTAAGGAACACCTTTTTTCTCGCTATTTCGGAGGTGGCTACACAGTAATTTTGCACATATCATGAGTAGAATCACACTGCATAGTTTACATACTGACAAAACAATACCAACCTTGCTAACAAGCTACAAGTCAATAGGTACTCAAATTCTGCTGAATACACTATTCAATCTGTACTTTTCCTTCTATTTCTGTTAGTCACAAATACATATTTCACTAGTCCTCGATTTCATGTCTCGTTTACAATTGCGTAGTATTGGAATAAAAAGTCGGTCAGATAGTTCTGTTTTCATCGTAACTGATAAATACTTAATGGGCTATTTAGATGACTAAGCATCGATAGTAGTATGCTGACTGCTAACGGGTAAAGACGTCTTCCGTTTAATGTGCAAAGTTTTAGGAAAATTCGTCTAAGTTTTGCTCGTAACAAGTATACTTTTTAGGAATTTTCGGTCGGAATAGGAAAGAATTATATAGTTTGCCGTAACCGCACGTTTTGGAAGTGCTAATGTTTACCTTCAGAAAATCATCTAGATAGGAAAGTTATTTGTTACGAGCATTGCTTTTTTCTTACACCATTATCTTACAGTTTAACAGTTTCGAATCAGTGTTATAAAAACTGTGTTAACTATATCAAGTGATAGTGAAAAACGATGTGTTGAGATGTCTGCCGGGGTGTGGGACTTGATGCCGACGCGGTGCCGCTGGATTGAGACGCTGCGGCACTGCGGCAAGACGCTTCTGCGCCGCCAACGGAGACTCCTTACACGCATTAAGAAGGTAACATTACTGTATTATAGTGATATACGATGTGTTGACATGTCTGCCGGGGTGTGGGACTTGATGCCGACGCGGTGCCGCCAACGGAGACTCCTTACACGCATTAAGAAGGTAACATTACTGTATTATAGTGATACACGATGTGTTGAGATGTCTGCCGGGGTGTGGGACTTGATGCCGACGCGGTGCCGCCAACGGAGACTCCTTACACGCATTAAGAAGGTAACATTACTGTATTATAGTGATATACGATGTGTTGACATGTCTGCCGGGGTGTGGGACTTGATGCCGACGCGGTGCCGCTGGATAGAGAGACGCTTCTGCGCCGCCAACGGAGACTCCTTACACGCATTAAGAAGGTAACATGTTTACTGTTTACGTATACCTACTAATATCGTTAAAAAATATATAGGGTTAAATTTTACTAGTAACTGATAGCGAAAACTTAGAACCGGCTAGTAAAAAGGAACAACTTTCCCCAAGGAACATAGGTCGAAGTAAGAAAATCAAAATTGGACCGCCCATACAAAATTGCCGATCAGTTGATTCGAATTACTATGTCCTTGGGGAAAGTGGTTCCTTACCACCAGCCCGTCCTGTATTATCCCTACCGGTCACTAGTAAAATTTCCATCCTATATGTTTCATGTGCAGAGAGCTCGTTTCGGAGGCCAAGATCCTCTTCGGGTCGCTGAGTCAATTAGTTAGTAAGTTATATGTTTCGTGAGTTAAATGCATGGATCTAAATATAATTAATTGATGGACAACGAACATACTTCGAATAAAGCTTGTTCTCAAAGCGTGTTTTGGGAAGTTATGTTCCATCTATATAGGTCTATCAACTAGAATTCTGTACCTACATTCTTAATGGATTTTCCAGGCGTTTGTTTACTTTTTCCGACGTAGATGAGCATTTCCAGTATCGTGTCAATTGAGAGTAAGTGAAGAATAGGTATTCCCGATATGTATGCATTGAAGAAACAGTACCTACCTGCCTGCATACGTTGCTATACTATTCAAGGTTTTACCAGAAATGTAGCATTACGTAATAAAAGAAGGTGGAAAGTACGCAACGTTAAGTTCTGAGAAATATACAGTAAAGCCTGTCATATCATCCTTTAATATAATTTTGCAGGTTGGATTCGCATTTTATAAGAACTTATCGGAATAGACTTAACATTTAAAATTTTATCTAAGAAAGTGGTTTTCGGATAACTAAATTAGTACACTAAAATCGACCCTAGTCTGACAGGTACAATACCTATGGCCTGCCTAATGCTTGGCTAAACCTAGGTACAATGCTCGAGGATTAAGGCAGGTAAAAAATCTTAAATTAAATCAAGCCTAATCTCAAGGGAATACAATTATGACAAAGTTAATATGATTGCAAAGAACAATGTGCGAAAATATCGAAATAGAATCGAAGTTTAATTTTTTGCTTTGACTATAGGTAATTGTTATTCACTACCGCCACATTATTATTAGTAGGCATAGGCGACGCCTATTAGGCGTGTCAATCTCACCACACTGTCACAATTATAGGTGCGAGAACTTGTCTAGAAAAATAATAACAAATGCTTCCTCCTGGACTTGTCGTTTCCAGCGCACTTACAATACACAAATAATATTAATTCCAATCAAATGTATCTCACTATAGTGGCTCAAGGCTGAAATTTCAACACGTCTTGATGAATCGTACGTATCGACTTCGTTACTCATCGATACAATATGCAACGTACGAGCTAAGTACAATGCCGATTGCAAAAGAGTTCAATGTTTTTCACTCTGGACCTTATTGTCTTTGCACTATTTAATTCCGTCGTATATTAATTGCTTAGTCATTTTTGAAGCTGGGACTGGGATAAGTGGTACGATTTGAGAGTAAAGATCTGATTTAAAAAATCATCAATGTATATGATCTGGACCTTTCTGTCCTTGGAGAGTTTGATTCCTTCGGATTACAGAAATCTGCTGTTCAGTGAATATGATTGTGATTTGAGAGGATTGTTGGATTGTCAGCTCGCCTGAAACGTAAGGTCAGTAAATCACGATCCAATTACTGACTGCTGTTATATAATCGATAGAAAATAAACCTTAAAATTATTTTCCGCCTATGATCAATCTTACATGTAAAACTAAGCAACAGATTTCGCATACTTATAAGACGAGTTAAATTTACACATACATTTTTTCAAGATGAATAAAATCGTGTATAAAATGCCTACCTATAAAAAGAGACACACCTCTCCCTCGTACGAGTTATTAGTTTTTTCTGTCACGTCACGTGCGGTACATAAACAAATAAAAAATTTGTCATCATATCGTGCGACCGAGGGTCTACCGGTCGTATGTATGAATTATTAATTCACAAAATACGACAGCTTTTGTAAATAGACCGATAGTTTGTGATCAGATCTCGCCAGTATCGGATGTGTTGTGAAGAAAGGCTTGAAATATTTTAGTTACGTTACTATTCGTCTTCTGGTTAATAGTGTCTTATTGTGAGGATTTGTGTGTGTAGATTTTAAGATGGTAAGTTTTGTTTGTAGCATATAATTCAATATTTTCAAAAATTTACAATATACCAAGAGTAACGGAAAGGGTATAACAAGCCGAAAGGAGGTCAATGTACTCATGAAACTGAACAACTTTCCCCATGAAACATGGGTCGAAAAATGAAAAAAAATTTGGAACTCCCATAGTAAATCAATTAGCTGATCGGCGATTTAGTATGGGAGGTCCAATTTTTTTTTTCATATTTCGACCCATGTTCCATGGGGAAAGTTGTTCAGTTTCATGAGTACCTTGACCTCTTTTCGGCTTGTTATACCCTTTCTGTTACTCCCTGTATGGTTTTAAGAGCCATCGTGGTCTCGGGAGTTTATTTCTTTCAAAATAATACATGAGAATATTTTTGTAATAAATGAAGTAGGCATGTCTCTTTTTTCATTTTTTATTATTTGATTGTTATGAGTTTCGAAAATTAAGCAAAATTTACGAAGATTTTAATAATTTTTAAGTTAGGTTGCATTTTTGATAAATTCTAGACATATTTTAGTCTAATTGTTTGTTTACCATTATGTACAAGACAACATCATTATATTTAATAGTTTAAACGATTATCGACTAACATTTCCGCGGAATCTATTATTTTCTGTCGTATTTTTAATGACTTCCTTATCAAATGAGCTGAGAATAAATTATCATAGATAACACCATACCGCACCTAACTTGAAGCTAACAATTAATGTTACCTACTTATAGTAAGCGGTTAAAAACTATAACAAACTGATCCATCGGGTCGGGTCGTTCGTCGACTCGTAGTCTTGCACATTATGATAATGCTGATAATAATCTTGTTACTACCACAGAATACATAATAGTTTACTACTTAGAACAACTATACCTGTCATTTTGATTTTAAAAACAAACTTTTACATATCATTTCCGTTTCATACAACAATAACAAAACGAAAAGGTTGTGATGTGTGTGACCGATATTTGACAAATTATTCCTATACAATTAGATTCAGGAACATTCCTTTATTAAATAGGTATAAATATTCATAAATAAGTATGTGCATTGTACATGAATGACATTTTGTATGGCAATATTTGAACCAAACACAGCTAAATTATGATTTGTGAAATAAGCTGTAAGAAAATTTGATGAAAATTTTCAAGTGGAGAACTATGTAACTATCTGTGTATTTTCCATAAATATTTTATCTTTGTTTACTTTCTTTGATCTGTGTGGTTCTGGATCAGAATACTACTACTACTACTAAGCAAATACTACAACTAAGGTACGAAATGGACTGGGCACTACTGGGCAGAAGCGGTCTATGCGAATGCTACCGCTTACAGTTTTATTTGCAAATCGGCCTGCCAAGCGTAGCGTGTATGGCAACCATCCTCTAAGGCCCGTATGCAGCAGTGAACTCTTATAGCCATAGATGATTTTCGTGTGCGGTGTGCATTGGCACGACCGACTTTTCCTAAAATGCCAAGCTCAACCCTCTAGACTATACTATTTATTTTCCCCAAGATCAAAAGCTAGTAGAAACATTGCTCCCGTACAAATAAGCAGCTAACCGAGTTATTTTCAATGGTGGTATTATTTATTTGATCTAAGTATGTTCTTTCGGGAAAGTTGTTCAATTGAGCTTCTTAGGAAAGGCTCGGTACCAGTATGTTTGTTTACATATTAGTTGCAAAATATGTTACACTATCCGCAAACTATGACCAGCACAGCATCGAACGAGCGATCGTAGAGCAGGTTTTTTATATTTGATCAATGTTCCTTCGGGAAAGTTCTTTAATTTAACGGGTTGAGCTTCTCGTTTTTGGGATAGTCGGTAGTTTGGGCTTAACCGATATGTTTGTCTACATATTAGTTGCAAAATATGTTACACTATCCGCAAACTTTGACCAGCACAGCATCAAACGAGCGATCATAGAGCAGGTTTTTTAATATTTCGATCATTGTTACTTGAGAAAAGCTTTTCAATTTAACGGGACCGATATGTTTGCCTATTATATTAGTTGCAAAATATGTTACACTATCCGCAAACTTTGACCAGCCCAGCATCGAACGAGCGATGGAGCCGCGCGGCCGTCGTTTTGCAACGCGCGCTTGCGCCACCCGGCCCGCTTGCCAAACCTCGCTGTTGTTACTGGCGCACAGATTTCACTTTTGCTCGTCAAGTTCAGTATGAATGTTGCTGGCTGATTGAAAAGATTTAGGTCCATCAAGTAGACATATACCTAACTAGAGATTCCTCATAATAATCTAAAGTATTTTGACCGTGCTACTGGAACAGCATAAAAAGGTCAAATGAATGAATTAAATCTTGAATGCAACAGGCAGCAGATGCAATACAGTACGAATTTACTACGTTAGTTGACTACGCCGTAGGAGCTGAGCTACAGGCTACCTACGGGGTCACAGGTGGCGGATAGTGAATGGCCATCAGCAATGGTGGTCAGCTGCGAATATGTTGAATAAGCAGTCCCCGACCAAGAAGCGGCAAGGTTATCAGGACGTGGTGGGAAGTTCCGTGGAAAGAACTTGCTTAAAAAATGCCACATAAGTCCGAAAACAACCTTGTGACGTGGCGAATCAATGCCGCCACTCAACTAAGCATTTCCCTAGTACCAAACACCAGTTACTAGTATTGGCAGAAGGCCGAAGAAAATCTACTGGAAGGACTTCTGGCAACCGAACAGTGGCGGTATAACCACAAACCCGGCAGGGCTTGCCATGTTGGAAGAGGCTACAGTGGCCTTGGGTTTCAAATAATCCCTGAAATATCTGGTGCAGAAGGCAAGGGGAAACCACTGCACTAACTTCCCAAGAAAGTCGCTATGGAAATCACAAATAATATACAAGGGTGGCCATGCGATCCGCTTAGCAACCGGCGCCGTCCTGCGTCCGGGGCAGACGGTGTGAAATGTGCTACCGGCCGTGTGGGTGTGGAAGACCAGGCAACGCACGGAAAATATGCTTCTGGCCCTTCTGTAAAAATGCGACATATCCAAAAGATAGGAACATGGAATGTCCGCGGTCTACTTCAAGCTGGAAAACTGAGCATAGTCGAAAAGGAGATTGTCAGATGCCAACTTAATATCTGTGGCCTTTGTGAGACACATTGGAAAGGCAATGGGCATTTTCTGACCGAAACACACGCCGTGTATTACAGCTCTGGCGATGAGGACAGTAGCCGGAACGGAGTTGCCATAGTTTTACCAAAGAATATCAGGCATTATGTGATGGGCTATGAACCTGTTAATGACCGAATTATAAGCATCAGAATCAAAGCTTCTCCTGTTAATCTCCATATAATCCAAGTGTACGCACCAACTAGTTTAGCAAAAGATGAAAAGATAGAAAGCTTCTACTCTGATCTGCAGACTACTATATCGAAGGTGCCTAAAAGAGATGTGCTATTGGTTTTGGGAGATTTCAATGCTAAAGTGGGAGCAAACTCACACCAACTATTTGACAATGTTGGTAAATTTGGTCTAGGAACACGAAATCAGAGAGGAGATCGCCTTATTCAATTTGCGGCTGATAATAGCCTAGTAATATCTAATACTTTTTACGAACACCACCCACGTAGGCTCTACACATGGACCTCACCTGACGGAAAATACCGCAATCAGATTGATTTCGTACTAATTCCATCACGTTGGAAATCAACAATAAGAAATGTCCACACACTACCTGGAGCCGATTGCGGGTCAGATCATGAACTTTTGGTAGCTAAGATTCAGCTGAGGTTGAGAGCAGCCAGAAAAATTTCAAAACAGAAAAGAATAGAAGTGAATGACCGGTTCAAGTTTTTGGATACACTACAGCAAAATTGGTCTGACTGGGCATCTGCAGACCTAGAAAATGAGTCTAGTGACCAACTATGGGAAAGGGCTAAACAACTAATTGAGAAAGCGGCTAGAGCATCAAATAAACTGATTACAAAGAAAAAGAAGCAACATTGGATGAGCGACCCAACGCTTACCCTTGTAGAGGAAAG
The DNA here is from genome assembly GCA_024500475.1 of Phthorimaea operculella. NCBI lineage: Eukaryota > Metazoa > Arthropoda > Insecta > Lepidoptera > Gelechiidae > Phthorimaea > Phthorimaea operculella. The sequence goes on along the minus strand of JANFCV010000002.1, from coordinate 2,067,240 downwards.
GCGAAAATTAAAAGCTACTGGGGCCGATGTACATGTTCTTAACAGTTTGTCTTCTCAAATCCAGCGGGAATGCAGAAGAGATAAGAATGCCAAACTTCAAGGTATTTGTAAGGAAGTTGAGATGCATGCCGATACACACGAGGCTAGGGATCTCTACCAGAAGATAAAGACTATTACCAAGACCCTAACTTCTAAGACATGGGCGATTCAAAACGACCAAGGTGTACTAATGACGGAAATAGATGCCATATCAGATACCTGGAAATCATATTGTCAGTCACTTTACCGAGACGATATGTCGCGATGTTTTGAGTCTTTGAGACCGTCAGACCACGAATTAGAGCCAGACATACTCCGAGAAGAAATAAGAGCTGCCATAAAACACCTTAAAACAACAAATCCACGGGTAGAGATTGTATTCCAATTGAAACCATAAAAGCCATGGGAGAAAAAGGTGTTAACATTTTTCATGATATTTGCAACCAAATATGGAGATCTGGAAAATGGCCTCAGGAATGGGCTCACACCGTGTTCGTTCCATTACACAAAAAAGGATCGACAAAGATATGCAGCAACTATCGTCTTATAGCTCTAATTTCTCATGCAAGTAAAATCTTGCTTCACATTTTGAATGAGCGCCTCAAATCGTTCTTGTCTAAAGAAATAGCTCCTGAACAAGCGGGTTTCGTGAGAGGTAAAGGCACGCGCGAACAAATTTTGTCAGTAAGGCAAATAATTGAGAAATCCCGAGAATACAACAAGCCGACCTACATATGCTTTGTTGATTTCTCGAAGGCCTTTGATTCTGTAAAGTGGCCTGTCCTCTGGAGAACTCTGCTGGAAATGGGAACACCGAAACACCTCGTGTATTTGCTGCGATGTCTGTATGAAGGTGGTTCGGCGTCTGTACGAACTGACGACGTCTTGTCTGACGATTTCCATCCTAGTGCCGGAGTCCGCCAGGGCTGCATAATATCACCTCTGCTGTTTAACATATACACCGAACTGATCATGAGAATAACTCTTGAAGACTGGTCAGACGGCGTGGCAGTTGGAGGTTTGAGAATATCAAATTTACGCTATGCTGATGACACCACCTTATTCGCTACAAGTATTGACCAATTGGAACAACTTTTACGCAAAATGGAGACTATCAGCCTAGGATTTGGACTTAAAATAAACCACAGCAAGACAAAGGTGATGATTGTTGACCGGCAAAACGATAACTCCCCAGAAATAACAGAAGTTGCAGGCTGTGAAGTTGTAACATCATATGTATACCTAGGAGCTCTGGTAACTAATAACGGTGGATGTGCTGAAGAAATAAAGAGGCGCATGGCCATTACCAGATCGTCTATGGACAAATTAAAGAGAGTATGGAAGAGCCGTGATATAACCAATGCCACAAAAGTCCGGTTAGTGAGATCTCTCGTTTTCCCGATATTTCTTTACGCAGCAGAGACGTGGACCCTGCGAGAAACAGAAAAGAGTAAGATTGATGCCCTTGAGATGTGGTGCTGGAGAAGGATGCTTGGGGTGTCGTGGACTGAGCTCAGAACGAATGACTCTATTCTCCAGCAGCTCAAAATCACACAGCGTCTGTCATCAATTGTACAAAGTCGCATACTTACTTTCTTTGGCCACGTTTCCCGGCGAGATAATTCCTCCGTTGAACGCCTCGTAGTACAGGGCAAGGTTGAAGGAACACGAGCTCGTGGCAGATCACCGATGAGATGGACAGACCTAATAAAATCTACTCTCGGTGGTCCCTTACACGAGTGCACGAGAAAAGCGGCCGTCCGAGATGAGTGGCGGCGACTGGTGAAGCGTGCCACCAACACCAATAGCGACCACGACCACTCTGATAAGAGTGCACCGACTTAGAAGAAGAAGTTGACTACGTCTGAGAAAGATAAGAAGAAATATAGGAAAAGTTCTAATGTCGCAAATAGGATTTGGAATTTGGCTAAGTATTTGTTTGACGCGCTTCTCACGGCTACTATCGCCAGCAAATCTATTTAAGGGATCAACTTTATACTGGCTTTTCTTAGTATTTGTATGGAAAACCAGTATAAGTTTGTCCTTCAAATAGGTAGGTGGATTTGCTGGCGACAGTCCTGCCTGCAACTGCAACGAATTAATTCCGTAAATCGCAAAAATATCAAAAAATAAATATATTGTTAAAAATAGTAGGCAAACTTGACCCACAAGTTAAGATAATACGTACAGTTCAAGGGATGACCTAAGATGTAAATAAATACGAGTCAACTGAAAACAAAACTTTCGAGGCGTATGTTACGCCCTTGAATCATAAAACAGGTAGTTCCAAAAGTAGGTAGGTAGGCAAGTATTCACTATTCATATGCAAAAAAGTGAATTATTTCAATTTTAAGCCGGTGAACTGAAAGAATGGCGTATTTGACCTCGGTGATTTGTTCTTCAAGGTAGACCGTGTTGTAGTTTTCTGAGAATTCATTTTTTTAAATGCAAGAATCTGTCTGTACATGTATCTTAAACCCTTACTCGCTAGTTATGCTAAAATAAGGTTTAAATTAGGCGCTAACTCCACAGGCGAGACGCGAGACATGAGACGGAGCCGTGAGACGTGCGACATCGCGGCGCTAGAAAGTATTTCCATGTATGAAACAGAAGAGACACCGTCTACTCACGTGAGATAACGGCTGACGATCTACAGGACGACTTGTTTGACAGATGCCATCTTACGTCTCGCGTCGCACGTCTCATCTGTGAAGATAGCCTTAGGACGTCTAAATCTTTGCTATATTTTTTGGCATGTCGATGTTGGTGGTCTCTATCAAGCATTTTATTCTTAGGCTGTATAAAGTAAATAACGCCAATTCGTTAGGTATTGGGACGGTTCCCAAAATAATATCCACCTATCACATAAAAATATTCAATGTTGTTAAACTCTGCAAAGTAGGTTATTATTCTAACAACATTTGAAATAGATTCGTAATGACGGAAACAAGTGTTTTACGATGTGATTTTAATATTTCTATCATCTGGGTTATTCGTTGCAAAACTATTGACCTCACACAGTTCAATGACTTAGAAATATTACCCATGTGGTAACTATTTTTAGCATAAACTCTTTATTTGTTTTAGAGCACTCCATGAATGAACATCTTGAGATTTTATACAGCCAAAATGTCATAAAAATTAGCCCTACAAAGTGTTATTCTTCTTGGAGAAGGACTCTGAGTCGGTAGACGACTCGAGGATTCCTGATGTCACTATTTTCCACCGCCTACAATAGGTTAGGTTGCTAATACTAAAATGTAAGACTTACCTACGATATCAGCAACACATAAATTTTGTGTGATAAGTACTAAAACTCACGTGTGTGTGAGTGATGCTTTTAGAGTTGGCTTTAATTGGTTATTTCAATACAAGATCATCATTGTTTTTACAAATACGATATTTTATCTATGTATAGCTCAATCTATTTATAGCAAGGTATGGAATGCAGTCTGTCTGCAACCTTTATTTATGAGGACATGCAGAATTGATATACCTATTTGGAGAAATTCCACATTAGTATCTTACGTGATTGTTCGTTTATTTGTTCTCATACAATGCTATTTAATTGGACATTTCACTTCTTTTAATAAATCTATTGAGTATGTTTAGTACTCCTGCAACACGTATTTTGTCGTATATTAACATACTTATCGCAATTTTATTTCACCTATATTTTATTCACGAATGACCCACCTGAATTCATTTCCTGGACCTACATTCAGCAGTATTTATTTACCAAGGCTATTCAAAAAATTGATACGAAATCGCGACAAAACTCAGTCGATGAGTGTAATACTGAATAACGAAGAACACTACTTCGATGAAACAGTAGTTCGAAGCCTCTGAACGTCGATACTACTGAACATCGAAACCTTTTTACTTCGATGCTACGCTACATCGAAACTTCTTCATTTCGATGCTTCTCTACTTAGAGGACAAAAACAATTCCTATTACTTATTAATGATGGAGTATTATATTATATTACAGATCTTAATGGCGGGGTGTTACAGTAGGCATGTTTAAAATTTGTTATGTTTATACAGTGGTTAGGCATAAAAATTTGTTGAGTTTTGAAGTTGTTCAGTTTTAAAGTTGTTCAGTTTCAAAAGTTGTTCAGTTTTGAAGTTGTCAAAAGTTGTTTCGTTTTGAAGTTGTCAAAAGTTGTTTAGTTTCAAAAGTTGTACAGTTTCAAAAGGTGTTCAGTTTCAAAAGTTGTTCAGTTTTAAAAGTTGTCCACTATTTAAAAGTTGTTGAGTTTCAAAAGTTTTTATTTACAAAAGCTTTACAGTTTCAAAAGTTGTATACGCGGGAAGAAGGGAAGAAAGGTTAGTTTGAGGCCCGAAGCGCAGCAAGAAAAGTGAGCACCTTTTGAAACTGAAAAACTTTTGAAACTAAACAACATTAAAACTGAACAACTTTTAAGGCCCACCCACTGTTTCAACATAACAACTTTTTAATATTAAACAATAATTCCAAGTAATTATTTTCTGAAGAATGAAAAATGTGGCTCAAAAAATTTACCTACCCGTTCAACTGTACTAAATTCTGTAAAAACTCCCTAGGGCGGAAAGTGATTTGTATGGTTAATTCCCTCCCGCTAATTTGTACGTTGAACAATCACTAACGGCCCCCTCTATAAAGTGTAAAGCTGTGGGTAAATTTCTATGCAGGTGTAGTATAAAAAAAATAATGGCACTATTTCGGGGCTGGCCAAACCGGAGTTTGGCCAACCACACGCTGAGCGCTGGCTGGTCAGGCATACCTACTGTAACACCCCGCCATTAAGATCTGTAAAATAATACCCCATCTTTAATAAGTAATAGGATTGTTTTTGTCATCTCTAAGTAGAGAAGCATCGAAATAAAGAAGTTTCGATGTAGCGTAGCATCGAAGTAAAAAGGTTTCGAAGTAGAGTAGCATCGACTTATAGAGGTATCGGAGTACAGCAGCTTCGAAGTTGAAATGTATCGAGGCTGAGAGGCTTCGATGTTCAGTAGCATCGACGTTCAGAGGCTTCGAACTACTGTTTCATCGAAGTAGTGTTCTTCGATATTCAGTATTACACTCTCAGTCTCAGTCGATTACACAAGCACATGCATGTCCGGTCTTATCGAAAGTCATCCACATATATTCTTCGCGTCTGACATGTCCAGTCTTACAGTATCGTGTGAAAGCGCGGACTGCTCCGATGCGGTCCTCGAAGTGCTATACTTCTCAAGCCTAATATTCTTCTCCGGATTGTTCCAGGTGTACCTACACAGTTGGCGCTCGGCTGATGAGCTTAACATGTTGGTGGGTGCTAAGGTGGGCGGCGCGACGCCGTTGGTGATCGCATGCAGAAACGGACACTACGATGTGGCCGAGTACCTCATCGAGCGGTGCAAGGCGGACATCGAACAGCCTGGCTCTGGTAAGGATACATTTCTGTTGTACTCAGGGGTTCAAGGTAGTCTCTTTCGTAGAATAATCTAGTCAGCTGTCAGTTCCATACTTTCGCTATTGGTAAGGTGTACGTTCAGCGACGTCATAGACTCATAGTATAAAAGAGCGACGAAAGAGCTACGAAAGAGACCACCTTGAACGTACACTAAGACGTTTTATCAGTTCCTTAGGGGACTGCTAACAGCTTAAACTGACAACAAAGAAACATACTTTGTTGCGTCAGATCACAGTGTTTATTGTCGACTCAGTGGCCCACACAATGAGCAAGCAATATAGGCTAGAGACGTCTTTTTCTCTAGGTGTCTCTCTGTTGCCTCGATACACCGCATCAATAAATTGACACACCAAGTCGATATTTCAATTTTGTTTAGGTAGCTGTACGAGAATGTAGAGACACATAATTTAATAATGTAAAGTCCACATTAACAGTAACTCAAAGCGCTTTTGTCAAAAAATACCTGAACATTCACTGTAATTATCATATTTTCTTAGATCATAATTTAGACAAAATCACCTCAGGCATAATTTAGAAACATATGTTCCTAGTAATAACATTTCTTGTTTAATCATAAAATACTTTCTTCCTAGTCATATGTCTTTATGAAAATCCTCTCTGACAAGGTAAACAAACGTCTTAGAAGTGGTCTTAAAACTCTTGGCGTCATTCCAAAGCTTCCTCATCTGTCCACACGACATAAAACAAAGGTTATTACAACAAGTAGTAATTTAATAGGTATAAAAAAAACTGACTTCCCGTCGGAAACTTGTGGAATTTAATAATCCTGCTGTATTTAAATGTGTGAATCGATTCATTTGTTCTGGAGAAATCCTAAATTAAATTAATATACAAACAAAGAAAGCCTAGTAGTTTCTTCAGATAAGTTTAGTCTCGGTTAAAATATTCGTTTGGAGAACCTAAATACAAATATCCTTACAAAAATATATGCAACAGAAAATTCTAAAAATATGTATGCTTTCTCGAATTTGGCACGCCGCTCTGAAGCTTTTTGGGAATAACAGACTGAATGTTTTAGAATTCTGGGATTGTCATATAGCTACATATCTACTTGTAAAATTGATAACCACCTTTTTAATTTCGGTTAAATTAACAGCTAAAGGTTATATTGTTATACGCTGGGTAACGGATATGCTGTATTTCTGCCAACAAACTGCAAAGAATATTCCGCTTTGGCATGTCTAATTGGCTTGTAGTGTTATTCAGAGGTGTTTGACTCTTGTTTACTTGAGATTTTTATCGGAAATCCAGATTTGAGTTTGTTCCGTATTTACTTCATCAGTGCAATCTCTTTATAAATTACCAGATGATGTGATGATGAGAAAAGAGCCATCTCTTGATATTGCATTTATGTTTGTGTTATTCCTGATGTTTTTTTACGTTCTTCTTCGAGTCGAAACTCGTCACCAAGTCGCCCAACGACCCAATAAACGCCAACCGCCAACTACAAGTAGCAGGCCTCTGACATGGTTGGGTAACGATCGCCGTCCAAGTAATCATAGAGACAGCTTAACGTGGAATCATCTTGCTTTCGGACATTCAGGTGGTTCAGCCTGCAATGTTCTATACAAACTGGGAACAAATTCACAAAATAATTATCAACTTTGTAATCGGGAATCGAACCCGGACCAGTGGTAGTGACCACTCCATCACATCGACTGTCAATACGCAGTGGATAGAGTTGATTTATTCTGGTACGTCTTTACCTCAAAATGTCTATCGTCCGTTTCTTTGATCTGTTGATAGAACTAAATGTCGGTTACAGGCCATTGAAAAATACCTTTGACAATGGCCCGTAACCGTTATTTATTTTTGGCACACGCATGTTGATATAGATATCTAAATATAAACGGTTGTTATGCTGTTGTAATGGCTTTCCAATTGCGTCAATATATTGGCTGCCACCCATCACACCTGAAGAACTTACGGTTGTAATATAGAATAGACGCTAGAATTGAGTATAAATAGCCCTTTGTTTCATTCATATTACCTACCACATAATAATACAGGAAACATATAGGTACCTTGTCAATCAGTTACATTACAGAGTGCATAAAAATGATAACACTACAAAAATAGTCTGCCGTTTAGGAACGATAAAGGGCGCCACACACCGCCTCCGTATGCGTGACGTGTACGTGATTACGCGCGAAGCTAAGACATTGTATTGTATGGGACCATTATGAGACACGGCACACCACGGTACGCACGTATTCGCACTCAGTGTGTCGCCTCTCATACAATCTAACACATTAAAGGGCGCTACACACCGGGCCCGTATGCGTGACGTGCACGTAGTCACGGCGTCACTACGCGCGTAGAGATGACGTTGTATCGTATGGGATTGTATGAGAGGCTACACACCGGTGCGTATTCGGTGTGCAGCCTCTCATACAATCCCATACGATACAACGTCATATCAGCGCGCGTGATGACGTGCACGTCACGCATACGCGCCCGGTGTGTAGCGCCCTTAAAACCGGAAGGCGTGTGCTTACGCGGACGCATATGTCCTGCATGCGGAGGCGGTGTGTGGCGCCCTTATAGTGACGCGCGTGATGACGAGCATGTCACGCTTACGGAGGCAGTGTCCCATTAAGCTGTAATATTGCGTTTCGCCAGCACTACACGATGATTTAAATCTAATATCTGGCTAAAGACATCTTATACTGAACGTACATTACCTACATTTAGCGATGTTACAATAAACATTACGAAACTAATATCTTACAAAATGAATTTCACTCCTCATCATAATTAACCCACATAAACACTTCTGATGATTCAACCTGACCTAATAAACTTTAAAGTGCGAAAATACGTAATGCGGCTGTCATCACAATTTTACATGTTGGATTGCCAGATGCGAGTCGATAATAAATAAAAAATATTAAATGAATTTATTAGGCATTAACAAAACAGTTGTGGGAGAGATATCTAAAATATAACGAAAAGTCGTTTTGGTTCCTTCTCGTATAATCTTAGGGTAAAAATCATAATATGAAACGAAATGCCTTCTAAGGCCTCATCGACCCTGGTACAGCGTGTGTGCCAGTGATTTTTAATCTGAGTGTATTTGAAGCAAACTATTTACCAAAATGATGTTCACAATAAAAATAACCTTAATTTTTTTCTTTCCAGTAACATTTGATGGCGAAACGATAGAGGGCGCTCCACCGTTATGGTGCGCCGCGGCCGCAGGCCACTTACCCCTAGTCCGGCTACTAGTGCGAGCGGGAGCGAATGTCAACTCCACCACTCGCACACAGAGCACGCCCCTGAGAGCGGCCTGCTTCGACGGCCACTACGATATCGTCAAGTTCCTAGTTGAGAATGGCGCTGGTAAGCTAAACAATAACACTAAATGTGCAGACACACTACAACCGAAATTCGGCGGCTGAATTCCTTTTCGTCAGTTTTCGGCGTTTTTGGTTAGGAGGACACACTATAAGCGCCGAAATTACGTCTAATCACGACGAATTACTTCGAACCGAAATTCGGCGATTAGGTTTCGTGTGTCCGTAATGCAAATAACATTGCTGGCGTAATTGCGCTGAATCCCGTCGCGTAATGTCGGACGTAGTGTGTCGAGATACTAAAACTGTATAACTACCCTACTCAAACGGACAGCCATTGGTCGCCCAATAGTCGTCTATGGATGATCACAGGCGAAGCCTGGCTGCATACTTGTAGTCTCCACTGAAAAGCTTTCAAATAATCTGCACTGGTTGGTATCAAACCCAACTCAGTGCAGAAGATAGATTCCGGTTGTCACAGTTGTAGCGAGTGATCATGAATTATACCATCAGAAAAAATGCTAGAGCCTACACGTGGACTAGGTACATGACCTGAGCCGTTTTTTGCCACTTGTGCCTACGATATGAAGTAAAAAAATCACTGCTTGAATTTTAATCTTGTTAAGTAATTTATGTAAAATATTTTTTGTTATATCATCATGACATATAGAGAAATTGGTCGTATAACTTAACTTAATATCTAACCGTTGCAGGCCTTCTATTTTTTTTGTCCATGTTTTTGTGATCACGTTTTTGATTTAGGTTTTTTTTTTCTCTTTCCAGATATAGAAATAGCGAATCGCCACGGCCACACGTGTCTCATGATAGCTTGCTATAAAGGCCATATTAGAATTGCCAAATACCTTCTGTCGCTAAACGCGGATGTCAATAGGAAAAGCGTTAAAGGCAACACAGCGTTACACGATTGTGCCGAAAGCGGGTCTTTGCACATCATGAAGATGCTGTTGGGGCATGGAGCGACGATGGACGTGGATTCTTATGGTGAGTTTATTCTCTTTTCTTCTTAATATCTTGTCTATGAGCCGCCCACCACCTGTGAGCAAACCAGCCAGCAGCATAAAGGTTCCTTTCACTAGAAAATAACACTAAATTTAAAGCCGGTCCTAGTAGTTTTAGGGTCGAAAATTGTCTACAAGTATGGTTGTCTGCAACAAGAAAGGCAATACACGTGTGCCATTTTCTTAGCTTCTTTATCCCTAATTAATCTTTGAGTACGTCCCATTTACAAATGGTATAGTAAAATACAGAGCAATCAAAACTTCAGGTTCAAATGCCATTGAATACATTTCACTTTTTTCTCTCCATTCACTTTCCTTTACGTAATGTCAAAACAGAAGCATTAAAAGCACATTGTATTGTTTCATACAGTTTCAAAGAATCCCAGTTGTTACATACGTACATTTAAGTTAAAAATACGGCTTTACGGAACATTAAGTGCAACAAAAAAGAACATTTTCGTTATGATAGCTCTTAACAAGACAATAGTGTAACTTTCAACAGACAATTTAAATGTGATTTTTGTCTAAGTGTTCGTTGGGCTAGGTCGTAACACGCTAGTCGCCTTAATAGGGTTAATAGACTTATAAATTAATCGTTTTAGTATTTACTGCACGCAGCGTTAAACTTGAGCAATCCTTTGATACAAAGTAGTTTTTGTCTGATAAAGTTAGTTGATTGACGTCCTTTCCAATTCTTGTTAGTTAATCTACATGTCACTTTCTGTTTTAATCCTTGAGTGGCTTAAAGAGTGAGTAAGGAATAAATCTATCCTGGTAATGGACAGCAGCATTCCCTGTGTGTGCATGTAAATTTGCATGTTACGATTTAGGTGTCTGAAAATGTAGAACGTAAATTTAATTTTTAAGCATACTATCTGCTGTATCATACCATTTTCCTTGCAAATAAATATCTGAAATCTGAAATCAACATATTGAGTACTCATGATGAGTATCGCAAGTACTCTTAGAAGTGGTATATTTGGGCTTTGATGATGATGATACTATCACTTGAAAGAATAAGACAGATTGGTCCCTTGAGCATTCAGACTACTTATAATTTTTAAAATCTTCTTTTGCACTGCTTTTTTACAATGCTGCAATAATTTCTGTTCCAGGCATGACTCCTTTACTAGCTGCATCAGTGACGGGCCACACACACATAGTAGAGCATTTAATAAACGCAGAATACGGACTAGTGACGAGACAGCAGAGGATCGACGCGTTAGAACTGTTAGGTGCCACGTATGTTGACAAACGAAGGGATATGGTCGGCGCGCTGGCCTTGTGGAAACGGGCTATGGATGACAGGTAAGCACACGTACAAAAAGACGACATTACGGTTTCGTAAAATTGATGTTTTATAAGGTCTCTAGGGATGCTACAAGTCTAAAAGATCTTAATCCACCGTAGCTTTCACCAGGCCTTGAAATGCGTCCTCGAAATGAAGAAAATCTATTTCTTGTGGAAACTACAGTGAGAAAAGTGTCCAGGATAAAAATGATTTCTATCAAATTATACATAAAGTTCGTTGGGCAGTTATTTTTAACCGACGAAAAAAAACGGAGGAGAAAAGAGAAAAAAAGAAAGATTCACCTAACCAACAATAAAAAAATATAAGGTCCTATTAAATTGACTGCAAATATTTAAAGGGCATGCGTAAATATGTATAAGAAAAACATCTAAGGCATTTAAAAAAATCGACACGCTAGATTTTATTTATCATTTTCAAACAAACTTTTTAATTAATTACGTGAACACCCTTTGATTGACCTTCCGCCGCGTAGACAAGATTCACTTACACGACACGCACACCAACGACCAACCAATCACAGCATTTATTTTAATTTTGGCGCGTAATCATCGAAGTCGAGATTGGTGCGGTGTGTTTCTAGGACAAACAGGGTGCACTTTTTTCGTTTTGATTTTTTTTAGTTAAATGCAATTTTCTTGAAAACTAGCGTGTAGATTTTTTTGAAAATTTGCCAGGAACATGCTTATATTTTATTTGATCTGCTCCTTAAATATTTGCAGTAAATTTAAAAGGACCTTATATATATGAAAACCATTTTATCTGTCTATACTTAACACGCGAAAGAACACCTAAACAACAATGAAAAATAAAACATCTTTTCTCAAACATGCTAGGAAATATGACAATTTCTTTCAAAAAAACAATCCAAAAAGTTTGTGATTGTCTGTGATTTTGTAATTTCTGAACGATTTCTTTTTTACACACCTGCAATGGATTCCAATACAACTTTTCTGGCGCGATATCGAAATCGTTCAGAAATTACGAAATAAAAAAAGAATAACTCCAAATCCACATCTTGACGTAGTAATCAGTAAAACAACTTTTATATCAAATTACTATAAAATAAATTAATATCTTTATAATTTCCTAGCATTTTTTTGAGAAAAGCACTATGTAAGCCTCGGGGAAAATGACTTTGCTAGACTCGTATAATTAAAGTCCTCGCCTGCGGCTCGGACTTCAAACTCTACTCGTCAATACAAAGTCTTATTTTCCGTCCTCGTCAACAACCTACTATTACTAAACACGCGGAAAAAAAAATATGAAAAAAAAAATTGTGGCGTAACTTTTTTCTGAAAAACGTAACTTTTTCAAAGAGTGTAAGTAACTTTTGAACATACGGCGCTGGCAACACTGTTTGAATTATTTTCATAGTTTTTCTTGTAAAGTGTAGATAAAATAGTGTATGCAACTGCATATAATTAGGCTTTAGAATGCTCGTGTCAAACTATTATCACACTAGGCTGCGCCTCGTGTGATAAACAGACACTCACATCCTAAAGCCTCTCATTATAAGGCAATTGCATAAACTACTATTAACTATGAAAAACGATTTAAGTTTAGCACGCATAGTTTCTGATTTAAACGACTTTTTAGTGTGACAGCTGACACCTGTCATGTAGATCTCGTTAAAGCCTACAACTTTCCCAAAGAAACTAATAGTTTAGCACGCATAGTTTCCAATATAAACCACTTTTTAGTGTGACAGCTGACACCTGTCATGTAGATCTCGTTAAGGCCTACAACTTTCCCAAAGAAACTAATAGTCTAGCACGCATAGTTTCCAATATAAACCACTTTTTAGTGTGACAGCTGACACCTGTACTGGACCACAGGGAAAAAATAACGTACCCGTGGTCCACCAGGTGGACCAGGAGGTGGACCACGGGGATGAAGGGGCCATTTTCAGTCCCTTTTTTTTATTCAATCTCATACACTCCAAATTTAGGTTTTGGCGACGGATATGTGTATTTTGAAAAGACGGTTGTGGCAACACTTTAGGGTGAACGCACTCTGTTCCGATTAGTTCCGAACCGTACGCACAGCACCCTAAGTGGCATAGAATTTCATACAATATTTCAAAATATGACGCGTACGGAACGGTTAAATGAGCTATCACCTCAAATTGCCTCAAATGATAAACTCGTTCAAAAACATTCAAAAATGACAGGCTTGTCTTGTATGAAATTTTGACAAAAGGCGTGTCTAGTAGCGCTGCGCGAAAAAGGTTTCATTTGTTTGTGGTTGAATGTAAACAAACTTGAAAAGTAACCACTAAAAATTATAAAATAAAAACTTTTTAGCAAAAAATATCACCGCCGAAAACTGAAAAGCATAAAATAATAACTATTGTTACTCTATGTACCTACCTAAGTAATATTTTTTTGGAAATATTATCTACCATAATGGAACTTAGTAATTTTGAGTCGGCGTCATGCCAATGAAAAGTGAATATTTGCAAAAATTTTAGACGCCGACTCAGAATTTCTAAGTTCCGATATGGTAGATAATATTTCCAAAAATATTACTTAGGTAGGTACATTCTAGTTATTATTTTATGCTTTTCAGTTTTCGGCGGTGATATTATTTGCTAAAAAGTTTTTTTGATGTATTTGATACCTATGGAATAAAATACACGCTACGAATTTAATCTCCTTTGTTTATGCTTTTTCATGGGTTAAAATGATCCACCAGTACTAAAGCGGTACCATTTACAAATCCAAATTTTCTAAACAATATTCTCTTTTTCAGGTTCCCAACAGACGGCAGCGAACCCATACCGAAACCCAAAGACGTGCCGCGCATCGAAGCGTACGACTACGCCGTGGAACCCAGCAATCACCAGCAGTTGGAAGAACTACTAGCAGACCCCGACGCCATGAGGATGCAAGCGCTTGTTATTAGAGAACGAATTTTAGGTGAGTTGTGCAAGGGAGCACTCTATGACCAGTCTTATTTCTTAGTTATACTCTTTGATAATGACTAAGCAGTGGAACCAAGCAATTACCAGCAGTTGGAAGAACTACTAGCAGACCCCGACGCCATGAGGATGCAAGCGCTTGTTATTAGAGAACGAATTTTAGGTGAGTTGTGCAAGGGAGCACTCTATGACCAGTCTTATTTCTTAGTTATACTCTTTGATAATGACTATGCAGTGGAACCCAGAAATGACCAATAGTTGGAAGAACTACTAGCAGACCCCGACGCTATGAGTATGCAAGCGCTTGTTATTAGAGCACGAATTTTAGGTGAGTTGTGCAAGGGAGCACTCTATGACCAGTCTTATTTCTTAGTTATACTCTTTGATAATGACTATGCAGTGAAACCCAGAAATGACCAATAGTTGGAAGAACTACTAGCAGACCCCGACGCTATGAGGATGCAAGCGCTTGTTATTAGAGAACGAATTTTAGGTGAGTTGTGCAAGGGAACACTCTATGACCGGTCTTATTTCTTAGTTATAGACTTTGATAATGAAAACGCAGTGAAACAAAGCAATCACCAGCAGTTAGAAGAACTACTAGCAGACCCCGACGCTATGAGGATGCTAGCGCTTGTTATTAGAGCACGAATTTTAGGTGAGTTGTGCAAGGGAGCACTCTATGACCAGTCTTATTTCTTAGTTATGTCTTTGATAATGGCAACGCAGTGAAACCCAGCAATCACCAGCAGTTGGAAGAACTACTAGCAGACCCCGGCGCTATGAGGATGCAGGCGCTTGTTATTAGAGAACGAATTTTAGGTAAGCTTTTAAGCGTAGGTATCATAGCTTTGATAGCTACATAGTTGGACATCCTCCGCCGGCCAATGGTCTGATGATTTGAAGAGAGTTGTTGGTATTGATTGGATGACAAATACGCAAGATCATGATTTCAGAGGGTTAGGTTAGGCTAGGCATATGGTTTTTGCAAAATCTACTTTCGCTTTTTCCTGTAACCAACATGTTTGTTCTTAATTTTTCCAGGTCCAGCGCACCCGGACACTTCCTACTACGTGCGGTACCGCGGCGCGGTGTACGCGGACGCGGGGCGGTTCTCGCGATGCAGGCAGCTGTGGCATCACGCGCTAGATATGCAGAGAACTGTGTTACCACCGCTGTCGCCTCTGACTCAGTCCAGTCTGTACAGCTTTGCGGAGTTGTTCTCATATATGCTGGGAGAACGCGCCCGCCCACCGCTCAGAGGTGAGACTCTTCAAAATATCATTGGAAAAGTTAGTGTATCACATAAGTCTTCGTAGGTGCGCCGCTCGTTTGAGTGTCTAACCCGACTGACTATACATACATATGCATCTAGTCCATTCGTTAACATAATATTAAGGGTGTGTTTCCATTGAAGAGTACAAAGCGGAGCCCAGAGCGGTGCATGAATTGACCAATCATAAGTTGCCGTTCTGCTTCAGTCATTGGTGAATTCATACCCCTTTGGGCTCCGCTCCGTACCGCTCCGCTTCAATAGAAAAGCACCCAAAAGCTCGTAAGATCCAAGATCCATGCGCCAAGATCTTAGAATGCATCATCAGCTTCTTGCTATATCCCAAATCAGTGGAATCGGCGCAACATGTTTTGTTAGAACACAAAATCATGCAGCAAAAGGATTTGGCTAGTTCCATGATCGGCCGCCTCCCTGACGTCAACCCTCTTTGGGTATCACCGTCACCATGCGGTTGGCAATCCTGCTGTTCAGGCTGTCTGATGTTACCCCCTGCCCTTCAGGGTGACCAACTCTACCCTTAACAGACCAGGAGGAGGTGCATAACGTTCCTCTCCACTCCTCGGTCCCCTGAAATGCAATAAAAGTCAAAATACTAAACAAATCTAGGATTTCGGCCAAAAACCTAGGATTTTGGCCAAAAACCTGGATTATCTTAGGATGATGGCCGAACGAAGTCTACGATTTTGCCATATGCCGGCTTTTGGCCAAAAACCTAGGATTTTGGCCAAAAACCTAATTCTGCCATCGTACTGCGACATATATAACATAAACATTATATAAGGTCCTATTAAATTCACTGCAAATATTTTAAGGGCATGCGTAAATATGTATAAGAAAAACATCTAAAGCATTTAAAAAAATATTGAGGCGCTAGATTTTTTTATTTATTTTCTAACAAACTTTTTAATTAACTACGTGAACATCCTTTGACTGACCCGACTGACGTTCCACGTAGAAAGGATTCACTTACACGGCACGCACACTAACAACCACGCGTAAATTAAATTCATCGAAGTAGCTTTAGTTTAGTGGTGTGTTTCTAGGACAAACATGGTGCACTTTTTTCGTTTTGTGTTTTTTTGTAAAATGCAATATTCTCGAAAACTAGCGTGTAGGTTTTTGTAAAAAGTTGCCTAGTACATGCTTATATTTTATTTGATCTGCCCCTAAAATATTTGCAGTGAATTTAATAGGACCTTATATTATAACTTCCATTTTTGTTGTTTGTTTAAATGTACGATTTTTAGATTTGTAGTTGTTCTGTAAAGTTACAATACTTTTATTGCACCTGCCCTGTTTTTTTTCACATGCTCTAAGGTAGACTGGGAGATAACGCCTTTGGCGTTAAGTCTGTCATTGTACAGATGTGCGTAAAGTTAAATAAATAAAAAAATGAAAAAATTATCTACAACAAAAATTCTTATTTCCAGGCCGCATAGTCCCACCAGTGACGTTCGAAGACATCGACCCAGTGTTCACCAAAACCCTCTCCGAGATCAACCGCGGCATGGAGCTACTCCAATCCAAGCTCAGCATCGACCGGGAACAAACCCTGTCTACCTTACAAAGGGTTCTGGTGATCGCATTGCACTTGGCGGCGTTGTGTGCGAGACTGCTGGAGGAACCAGAGTGTACTGATGAAGTCTCTAGGAAGATACATAAGGCTGTGTATTCGCTCGTTAAGTTAGATATTAAGGTGAGCTATTTTTTGACCGGGAACAAACTCTGTCCACATTACAAAGGGTTCTGGTGATCGCATTGCACTTGGCGGCGTTGTGTGCGAGACTGCTGGAGGAACCTGAGTGTACTGATGAGGTGTCCAGGAAGATACATAAGGCTGTGTATTCGCTCGTTAAGTTAGATATTAAGGTAAGCTAATATTTTTGTTTTACGTTTTCAGTTAAACGAAATATGCACACTGCACAGCCTGTAAAATAAGATTTTTTAGAAAATGAAAACCTTAAATCTCTTACATATAAAATTTCATGAAAATCGTTAGAGCCGTTTGTACAATAAATAGAGAAATAAATGAATTTCTCGTTTAACACCGCAGACAGGATTAATAGGCAAGATGTTTAATTCGCATGCTAGTATTGAGTAATGATGCCGAAAGTTGCTGGTTCAAATCTTAGCTGCGGTGAAATTTTGCAAGTTTTTCACTAATAGTATTCTTAACGCGGGAATTGTATACAGTGATTGGTTAAATTTCTTATTTCCATTTAGTTCATTTTCATGTTCTTTCCGTTCTAGGTCCGTCAAGGGCGCTCCGCCCTCCACGTAGCATGCTCATCGGAAGGCACGCGCTCCAGCGCGCGCGGCGGCGGCGCCTGGCTACCCGCGCCCGGGGACGCCCAGCCCTGTTGCGGAGCCCTAGTAGCATTGATGCTGAGGCTGGGCGCTCCGCCCCTAGCTCGGGACGCTGACGGAAACACCCCGCTACATTTAGTTTGCAAGGTAACAAATTATTGTTATAATGCTTAGTAAACTATCCCACTTCTGATACCACGTGGGCAAGGTTTGATCGCCTGGCTACCTGCACCTGGAGATGCGCAGCCTTGTTGTGGAGCCCTAGTAGCGCTTATGCTGAGGTTGGGCGCTCCGCCCCTAGCGCGAGACGCCGATGGAAACACCCCGCTACATCTAGTATGCAAGGTAATAAATTGGCAGTGCTAAGTGAATTATCCCACTTCTGATACCACGTCGAAAGTGGGCAAGGCTTGATCGTCTGGCTACCTGTAGTCGGGGACGCGCAGCCCTGTTGCGGAGCCCTAGTTGCGTTAATGTTGAGGCTGGGAGCTCCGCCCCTGGCAAGAGACGCTGATGGAAACACCCCTCTACGTCTAGTTTGCAAGGTAATAAATAGTAGGAGTGCTAAGTAAAATATCCCACTTCTGACACGATATCAGAAGTGGGATTTCACGTCGCGTACAAGATTTTATTGATTGGGTTATATTATATGGAACAAAAATCTTTCTGCGGGTAGTCAAGGCTGACAATGCATTAGAAATAGGAGAAAACATACTTTGTACAGAATGTCAGAAAATACTTTCGAAACAAAAAAATATAATAAACCCTTTCTTTCCAGCTCAACCCATGCCCACCAGACGTAGTCCGGGAGCTACTATCGCACGGCGCGCACATCGACACCGTCAACTACGAGGGCGAAACGCCAGAAGAGATCCTCAAACAAACCAACCAAACCCTCTCATCTATCGTCAACCCACTAAAATACACCACCTTAAAATGCCTCGCCGCAAGAACGGTGAAGAACTACCGACTGCCATACAGGCACGTGGTGCCGCAGTGTCTACATTCTACCATCATCACGCATTGAGGTGAGCCAGTTACGAAAGAGTTTTGTGTAGAGGAAAACTGGGAGCTAAATGACGCCACGCTCGACTGTGCAACTTCAGAAAGAGTCAATGTCAAACAATTTTGATTTTTTATTGGCGCTTTTCTGTAATTGGTCGAAAATGTGTCAATGGCAAAGGGTTTTCGCCTCCTCTTTGGAATATGTAGGGACAGTCGCGCCTGGCGCCACCTGCGAAGAGTTTTCCTCAAATTGTGAGACTTTATGTAGCCATATATCTCTAGCGTCACTCCGTAGTCAGCTGTTGACCGCTAGACGGCCGCGCCGCATTTTCGTATCGTTATACTCATTTTGCTACCAAATAACAGATATATTTCTTGTGTCGAAGTGCTGAGAGAACCCAAGTTGAATTCCAACCCTATATTTGATACGTCTCAATAATATAAATAATTATAAATAGAAAAGTATAGTTGGCACTGCTAGAGTTATCTGAGGGGTCATTTCATATTGGTTATTCAGTTAAATCTGTAACGAAATCCAGATTGTATTGAGCCCCTTAGGAGCTCTAGGGAATGTCAATGACATTGATAGAATTGCCGTCCTAGAATGCTCAGGTGCACTCAGGTCACAAACTAATGCCATGTTTTTCGCTAGAGTTGTCTAGAATTAACGTAGTATTTTTAACTCGATAAAATATTAGTACTTTTAAAGATGATGTCGCCATGTTAGGTCTACAAATATCATTTTGAAGACAATGGATCTGACTTATTTTTTTCTTTATTTTTGACTGTTTAACTTTCTTTATACCTGCCTAGTAATTAGGTAATTTGATTGTTTGATGACTACAGTTATACTTTGATTCATGATTATTTCTTTTCGAATTATTTGGAAGCAAGTATTCGTTAGTAAATGAACTTTTTATGGAAATTCACACATATACGGGGTGTTAGGGACGGTGTAACGAAATCTTTGCAGGCGTGCTCAGACCTTGAAACTGAACAACTTTTACCATGGAGCCAATGGTGGGAAACGAAAAAAAAAATCCGACCTCCCATACAAAGTCAGTCAGCTGATCGTGAATTTTGTATGGGAAGCCGGAATTTTTTTTTCGTTTGCCACCATTGGCTCCACAGTAAAAGTTGTTCAGTTTGATGGTCTGATCAAGCCTGCAAAGTTTTCGGTACACCGTCCCTAACACCCTGTATTTTGCCCTGTAAATCTCAAAGTGAAAAGCATATTTGCTTAATAATATTTGCTTTGTGCGCCATAAGTTTATCTGTGAATAAATTTTGACAGGGTTTGAGACTTATTTTGATTTTATTTTCTTGGTTCTGCAGATTACTTGAGGCTTTATAATACCACCGCTTTTATAAGGGTTTTGGTTCGACGGTATCGCACTTAAAACTTGGTTCATGTATAATATAAATTATATCTTTTTGAAATATGTTGGTTTTTGAAACTTTGTACATAGGGAATTGCGTAGTTTTAATAAAACTACGATTTTTCGACAAGGTGGCTTTAAGTTTATTTCATTTTGTTTCTTGGAAGCACATTCTTATTCTCGTACATTAATGTTATCATCCAAAATATAAAGTAATATAATGTTTTCAGCGCTGTGTTAAAGTATAAAGTGATTTTAAAATTATATTTTATAGAAATGTACAATGGAATTTTAAACGAAATTAGATATCTATGACAAAGCTAATATGTATGTATAGTCTTAGGAATGTAAAATTTACTGTTATGCTACATACATAATGAATTGATGATACAGAGTAGTTTTTTGTAGGTACATTAATGAAAAATTCTGATGTTACAGGCAAAACCCTTAACCAGTCAATAACGTTATTGACTGGAAAAACCAGTCAATAACGATATTGCCTAAGGGCCTCAGTCAAAACCCTTATTGACTGGTTTTATCTATTAAAAGCAGTCAATAACGATATTGACTGACGTGCCCAGTCAAAACCCTTAATAGGTACTTCTGCCCCGGTAGCAGCAACCTAGACTGGCTGGCTGACTGTCTCGATCGCCGGTTGTTATTCCTGAGGACTTGCCCAAGTCGCAGACGGCTCTTCACTATCTAGTGCTGACATTAGCGTATACGTGGCTTCACCTCCTAGATGTCATAGACTTCACGACGGTGGTTGTTAGGCTCCCGCCTAGTTCAATCGGCGAGCGATGCTGTAGGCTTTCTTCTAGCTGCGACCATCTAACGGTCCTGATGGTGATATCAGACCAGCCAGGCAGTCTAGGTTGCTACCACCGGGTCGGACGTACCTATTAAGGGTTTAGAAAAAAAAATTAACGGTCCTGATGGTTATTATGCAGTAACCATTGCGTTGCGGTGAGTTTATGTGCGATGCGGCAGGTAGCACTGCGTTGCGGTGAGTTTACATGCAGTGCGGCGGAAATCAGTGCGGTGCGGAGAGTTTCGGTGCGCGATGCGGTGGGTATCACTGGGTTGCGGTGTGTTTATGTGCAATGCGGCGGAATACAGTTCGGTGCGGAGAGTTTCGGTGTTCGATGCGGCGGGTAGCACTGAATTGCGGTGAGTTTATGTGCTTTGCGGCGGAAAGCAGTGCGGTGCGGGAAGTATTGTTGTGTGTTGCGGCGGGTAGCGCTGAATTGCGGTGAGTTTATGTGCTTTGCGGCGAAAAGCAGTGCGGTGCGGGAAGTATTGTTGTGTGTTGCGGCGGGTAGCACTGAATTGCGGTGAGTTTATGTGCTTTGCGGCGGAAAGCAGTGCGGTGCGGCAAGTTTTGTTGTGTGATGCGGCGGGTAGCGCTGAATTGCGGTGAGTTTATGTGCTTTGCGGTGGAAAACAGTGCGGTGCGGAGAGTTTCGGAGTGCGATGCGGCGAGTATCATTAATTTGCGGTGAGATTATGAGCAATGCGGCGGATAGCACGGCGTTGCGGTGAGTTTATGTGCTATGCGGCGAAAAGCAGTGCGGTGCGGAGAATTTCGATGTGCGATGCGGCGAGTAGCACTGATTTGCGGTGAGATTATGAGCGATGTGCGGTTAGTTTAGATGCGATGCGGCGGGTAGCAGTACGGTGCGGTGAGCTACGGTGCAATGCGGCGGGTAGGAGTGGTTACTGCATAGTAACCGTCAGGATCGATATATATTTTTTAAAATAAGATAGGCTCGCATTTGTCTGCTATCTCACCAGCTGATAAAAGGTGTAATCCTAGTCGGCGACGCGATCCCCGGAGGTGGAATGGGGACAATCAGGTCGTGGGGCGATTGTGCACGCTCACTGAAATGCATCTTATAGAAGATAGAAGATGGAGGCAGTCAGAGTGAAAGTCTACTGTTTCGCTCGCCGGTGGCACTGAGCCCGAGTCCTCGAGTAACTACCGGGTGGTCTATGACTTCTGGGAGGGGAGGCCACGTATTTGCTGCCGTCAACATAAGTGAAGAGCCGTCTACGACTTGGGCATGTCCTTATGGAATAACAACCGGCGATCGAGACAGTAGACTTCCACTCTGGCAGCGACCATCTAACGGTTCTGATGGTGATCTAAGACCAACCAGGACATACCTATTAAGGGTTTTGACTAGGCACGTCAGTCAATAACGTTATTGACTGATTTTATTAGACAAAATCAGTCAATAAGGGTTTTGACTGAGTACCTTAGGCAATAACGTTATTGACTGGTTTTGCCAGTCATTAACGTTATTGACTGGTTAAGGGTTTTGACTGTAACACTGATATCGAATTATGGCTCAATTTACTTTAAACCGATTTATAATCATAACTAAAAATTATCTTAACAAAAAAAGCTTTGTATATCCATTTGAACAACACAAATCAGTCTAAATATAATTTAGCAAAATCAATTTTAATGGTTTTAGTGCAGGTTTTGATCAACGTCATAAAGTAGTCAGAAATATTATTGCTTTAACATAAAAGTGGCATTTAAATCGGTTGATTGATTTTGATATGTTTATTTGGATCACTCTTGAAACTGAAATTCAAAAGCACTTTCTTTCCACCTTGCCTCTAAACAAGTGATATTCGGTTTTAGTATCAGTCGTTCAGACATCCGAACCAGTACATGTAAACTTAGGACTACTGTACTATCTCCCTTATAACTTGTTACTAGTCCTTGTATTTTAAGCTGGAATTCTTTAAGATAGCAAACAAAAGTTAATTTAGTAGATGGTAAGTCGGTCTGCTTCAAGCTACTTGACTATCTACTATTTTGGTAGATTTCTTAAAAGTACAAGTAACAATTTTATAAGTTTAAACGGTAACACTGATATCCTACCAAAACTTACCTGGTGTTGCCTATGACAGAATTATAAAATAGTATTCTGAAATATGCCTCGCTTGTTTGCTATCAATAAAATTCCAGAGTTTATAACTGTAATTTATACTCACATACTTAGCCAATCGTTTGTTAAAGTTCAACAAAATGTATCGAGTGATCAATATCGCTTGTCGTCTATATCAATGTAAAAACAAATTAGAAGTAAGTAGATGCTTAGAAATATCGGAGATACATAAATAGATATCGTATATGTATATTTTAGATTATTGTGTTGATGTTTTAAGCGAAACATGGAAATAAACTGCTGGTAACAGTTTTGAATTGATTCATATGTCCAATAAATTCTAGTTTTACAATAAAATGCAACATGGATTTGATGAAAGCTTTCGCTTGAAGTATCAACAAATGTTGGGTAAATGACAAAGTATAAAATTGAACTGAAAACGAAATGTTACTCTTAATTATAATCTTGTAGTAGTCTGCTGTTACTTATTGAGTGTATTTTCTAATAGTATATTTTGAATTTAGTAATATCGCGTGATTACGTGCTAGTTATTTTTTGAAATTAATAAAAATGCTTGAAAAATATTCTGTTGTTTGCTTTGGTCTCATCTCATATGCTGTATCCCAGTATCTTAGGATTCTGTCCATTTTATGGACATTTTCAAATAGTTTTTATGGAGTAGTAAGATCAGTTGAAATTGTTGAGAAAGTTGTCTGTTTTTGAAATGTTCCAAGTGATCTGAATTGCTGTAACTTAAAAGTCTAGTATATCAAAAATGGATTTAAAAAAAATTATAAGTAAAAAACATTTTTAAAACAAGCTTTTATTTGGGTGCGCTAAAAAGTATAAAATAATCTATTTACTTAAACTTTAACTTGTAATTTTAATGGCATTAAATCTACGTTTCACAATTTATACGATATAAAAGCTTGTCGCGAGATTTGACCTGTGTATAAATCAATAAATAAATTAGAAAACCAGTGTAAATGTTCTTGAATAAACTTATAAACTAAGTCACACCACATGCCGAGTACCTACTTAAATCTCGCGACAAGCTTTTATATCGTATAAATTGTGAAGACGTAGATTTAATGCCATTAAAATTACAAGTTAAAGTTTAAGTAAATAGATTATTTTATACTTTTTAGCGCACCCAAATAAAAGCTTGTTTTAAAAATGTTTTTTACTTATAATTTTTTTTACTTTCTAGTAATCTCTGGAAAAAAATTACAACATTCTTCATTGACTTTGAAACTGCGTCCATACAGACTACTGGTGCGAATCTGCGAGGCATCGGTCTCATGAGTGTCTTACGACAACTCGGTATGAGTTTCGTCCTCTACGATAAGCTTCTTGTACCCAAGCGGGGCAATCGCTAAACTTTATGTAGCTTCTTCATTGACAGTGCCATGAACAGAAGACTAAAAACCCCAACACAACAACCATTCAACCCTCACCCAATCTGAAAATCTATGCAAAGCGACGTCATTTACCTCACACTAGTATTTATCTTCCATTTGTCTATGTTTTTCACCCATTTAGTAAGAAAACATAACAAACTTAATTCGCCATCTAACCTTTAGTCCGTCATATCTGGTTTTGTTTTGAGTGACGTAAACGTCACTTTATTTTTCGAGTTATTCTGAAAAATTCCTTTCATTTGACATCCATATTGTAAAAAAGCATAAAAATGTTATTCTGCCATCTTAAGAAGTCCACCATAGTTAATTTAGAATGACGTCAACTTGTAATTCGAATAGGTAATTCTCAGCAAGCCCTTTCATCTGACACTCATATTGTAAATTATCATTGGTGGCCATCTTTAGATGTCCGCCATATTATTTCCTGAATTATACTCAGTAAGCCCTTTCATTTAACACCCATATTGTAGGAGTGCGTCAAAAATTACTTGTCGGCCATCTTGGATATTCCACCATATTGGATTTAGAATAACCACTCACAATCTAACATGCATTGTCATCTGAGTTAAACGTGTTTACAAAATTTCAGCTCAATCGGATTTGCAAGATTTGACCCGAACAAACATTTTTACTTACATACATGTATACACTGCAAGCTAAATAAAAGCTTTTATCTACACTTCATACATAATGTTCCTATTACAAATTCAAAAGCAAATGTATAAGCAACTGCTTTACAGCCATTCAGCCTTTAAAAAAATATGTCGATATCATAAAGTAAAATGTCGATGTCATAAAGTACTTTTTTCTGACTTTATGATATCGACATATATCAGGTAAGATAATAAAAAAAAAACAAATGTCACGACATGGTCACGACACAATCAAAGAATGGGACGACACTTGAAATTATGAGGACTTATTTATTATTAAATCTTTGCTTCAAATCATTTTTCGAATTAAAATTCACCGATAAATGCTATTTAATTTTAAAAGTTGTTCAGTTTTTATGAGCCTCCATTTTAACGTTTAGTTAAAAAGTTACTTATGTATAAAAGTCGTTCAGTTGGTGGTTCAGTAGATAGGCTTGCGCAATCGCCATAGTGCAGTGCGGAGGTTTGAATTATTTTTCATAGTTTTTCTTGTAGAGTGTAGATAAAATAGTGTATGCAACTGCAAATAATTAGGCTTTAGAATGCTCGTGTCAAACTAGACACTCTCATCCTAAAGCCTCTCATTATTAGGCAGTTGCATAAACTACTATTAAAATAAGAATACTTGTAAAACACTGGCACTAATGCACTATTACCAACTAGTACCAAACTTACATTACACCACAGCACCGCCACCCTACTACCTACAGTTAGGAGGCGCTCCCTTGGGATATTCCTAACGAAGTTGCAACACAAGCTCACTAGATGGCGCGTTATGTCTGGATGAACTGCCTGAAATCAAAATGCGCTAGAGAAAGGCTAGGCTAGAGGACTTTGAATATACAGGGTTATTTTTTAGTCTGTGCGCAAACTTTGCAGGGTGTTTCTACTCGTGATTCTGATCAATTTTTACTAAGGGACCACCAGCGAATTTGCAAAAAAAAATTTGGTTGTTCCATAGAAAAAATCATACCTACTCGCAAAAAATGTATTGAACACCCAAAATATTTTGTTTTTATTTCCCAGGTGGCCCTATAGTAAAAGTTGTTCAGAATTACAAGTAGAAAGTAGAGTAGAGTCTTGGGAACCCTGATGCTTTGTTAGACAAGGGACAGTAAGTAGACACTATTTACGTTATTTAAGTATTAAGCTTTTGGTTGTGATAAAATAATAATATCTAATGTTTCAACTCAACTAACTTCTTCGAAAAGCTTTTTCCATGCTTGAAAACCTAAAAAAGGTAAACAATGTACCGTAATATGGTTTACGCCCACCGATGAAAAGTTTCTGAAGCGAAACAATAACGTCAACGGGCCACAACAGTCCACTGTTGGGCTCCTAATTGGTGGAGTTTGTCATACTCACCAGTCACCACTCATCACGCTAGGCAGGCAGGTGAAACTAAAATTTTAGATATACTGGGTTATTTTTTTAGTCAGTGCGCAGACTTTGCAGGGTATTTCTACTCGTGATTACGATCAACTTTTACTATGGGACCCCATGCGAATTCGCAATAAAGATTGGATGTACCATAGAAAAATTCATACCTACTCGGCAAAAATTTATGGAGCAGCTAAAATACTTTTTTAGATTTCTTTGGTGGCCCGATAGTAAAAGTTGTTCAGAATCGCGAGTAGAAACATCCTGTTTCTACTCGTAATTCTGAACAACTTTTACTAATACAGGGTTATTTTTTAGTCAGTGCGCGAACTTTGCAGGATGTTTCTACTGAGAGTGATGACCCGTGGTGATGACTGGTGAGTATGACAAACTCCACCAATTAGGAGCCCAACAGTGGACTGTTGTGGCCCGTTGACGTTATCGTTTCGCTTCAGAAACTTTTCATCGGTGGAAATCGGTTAATTATTGGTTGATTTAGGATTTTGTAGCGTAAACCATATAATATAACCCACGGCCGGTGTGTCGGTTGCTCGAACTTGGCGGACACACTGCCGTGTGTCTAGATTACGGTAGGTACATTGTTTACCTTTTTTAGGTTTTCAAGCATGGAAAAAGCTTTTCGAAGAAGTTAGTTGAGTGGAAACATTAGTTATTATTATTTTATCACTACTAAAAGCTTAATAAATAACGTAAAAAGCGTCTACTTACTGTCCCTTGTCTAACAAAGCTTCAACGTTCCCAAGACATGGGTAGATAAAATAAACCGCTCATAAAAATGTATGAGAGTGTGTGGTTATTCAGCTAACAAGCCAACGTTATTTCTCGCCCTGTATCTACTGGGCCCGTCCTCACCTTACACTTGTAGTTTTGACATATTCCTTGGCGGTTACTTTACATTGTGGCCTTAACTTCACATACTTACATCCAATTTTTTATAGAATAATTTTTTGTGACTTCTATCTCAGTGCCTAGACTAATAAATCTAGTTGTTTACGATATAAATATGCGAGGGCAAACATGGATTACCTCTTTCTTTCTGTTAGTCTGCACCACAGATGAACTTAAATATGTGGTCTGCACTTTACATGCTGTATAGATATTCGCACTTATGTACCGTCATTCGAATAGGCCATATTTGACAAGTGTCAAAATCATGTTAATGCTATGACATAAGGTCTATTTTTCTTTGTTGATATGTTGTTGATACAGCTGTCAAAGCCATAGTTATGTTTATAATGACTACAGTACATAATGTTAGTATTCATAGCAGTATACTTTTACTTTCTTTATTTTATAATTTTGCATTAAGTAATTACTTACTGTTAAATTTTAGTTGCTATTATTTTCTGCTATTGCTATGATATATCACAGGAAATAGAATAAATAATATTCACCAAAGCATCAATACGTCATTTAGTGTCTAAATCGCACGGGTGAGGACTGGGGTGCGACGGGCCACTAGGTGTGAGGGTAGCATTGCTAGTTATTCCGCGCCGACGGTAATTGTGACAAATGAATGTTGTGCTCGGCGATGCTGTTTTGCTGTCTGTTTAGGATTCAGCTTTTTTAGCCAAGCATTTGGACCGCTTATTATCTTTTCTTATAAAAAATGTAGAGTCCACGCTATTAAAATTTGCGTGTATGAAACTAAAAATTCTTCTTCCTCGAGTGGGACAGCAAGTCTTCCAACTACCCGATGAATCCTAGTTTTTCAACCGCCTACTTCGAGTAGCAGGAGCAGGCCTCTGACATGGTTGCGTAACGAACGACCGCCGTCTAAGTGATCATAGACAGCAACCGGGACTGATGACTTAACGTGCCTTCCGAAGCACGGAACCATTTTGCCTGAAATCACATATTAGGAAAACGGCGCGCGGGTTGCTGTAATTACCTACTCCAGATTGGGAACAAATTCATAAAGTGATAAATATCAACTTTGTGAGTGAATCCACTGGGAATTGAACCCGGAACCTTCTGCGCCACATCGGTTGTTCTCATCATTGATTGATTGATATAATGGCAGTGGGCCAGTCATATATGTCGTTGAATGGAAGGACGATGGACCTAGCGGGTTCTTGAGTGGGTACACGCCTTGACTAACAGCGTTGAATGGCCAGCAGTGAATTGCTATAGGTAGATAGGTTGCTGTGATGTGACGAAAGTCCTTAAACCTCGCAACGAAAGGGGGCTCTACTGAAATAAAAGAAAATGCGTCCAAGTATGATTAAATGATAATTATGTATTAAGGAGGTGGGTACATAGCTACTGACATGTTTAAATCCAATTGCAATTATTCAATATCATTTAATCTCTACATATCTGCCACAGACGACCCCCTCAATTATTAGAGATCCGTTACAATACAATTTAACCCACCCGACCGAACGCAAACAATTCGTAAACCACAGATAATCCTTACCTGCTTACGTTCCATTTAATTGTGCAAGCTATGTTAACCCTTGTACTGCCACGGGTCTAACAGACCCATTGAGTCCTATTGAATCACGGCACGCGCTCGCAATAGAAATGGTGGGTCGTTAAACAAACGCGATTTGAGAGAACGGGTCTGGTAGGGTGACTATGATCTTTTAGACGGATTTGTGTGAGTTTTATGCCCAGTGTGCTAGCTAAGCTGTTGGCAGGGCAGGGTTCATCGAGTCGTTGGACGACTTGGTATCCCACTTGAAGAAGAGGAATAATTTTATTACCTAAATCGAATATGAGCCACATAAGTAAGTACTTGAGAGAGTGTCGAAATATAATTAATGTCGTTGTATGCCGTAAGGTTAACTTGACTGACCTCAATGCAGTGCCTTTATTTCTTAGTCTATATTTGGTTATGATAGTGAACTAAAAAATAGTAAAATACCCTATTGTGCTTTTGAGGAGAGCTTAGGTTCGTAAGTGCAAGTCATTTGGAAACTGATCGATAACTTCGGTTTAGGACTTTCAGTTTTCATTAAATGGTGGCATAATGGTAACCCTTCTCTCCGAAGGGCAGTTTTTGTACAAATAAAGCTGATTCGCGGAATTTGGAAGAGACGCTTAAAATTTGCGGAAAAAAGCGCGCGGTCCGCCGGGCACAACCGATTGTGCGCGGCAGGGGGCTGATAGGGTTAACGACGCAGATTTTAAGATAACAATTATTTTTATTGGTTGTTTTGTAAATGAGGATTGTTGGTAAAATTTAAGAAATTTAGGCATGACCAATGATAGATGGAATAACCAAAAACCGATTGTGTAAGAGAACACTCGAGCTTAGTGGTTAGAGTGTTAGCCGTCGTGGGTTCAAATTCCACTCATGTGAATTTTGTTTAGACTAGAGTCAAGTATATCCTTTGCGGGGTAGGCAGATTGACAATGGCTATAAAAAATCGGCCATTTACACCACGTCTGACTATAGTTTGAGAGTCATGTAGAGGGCGGTGTATCACTATACTGACAGATTGTCAGTATGTCGTCTAAAATTGCTATACACATCAACTCTCAAGTTCCTTAGTCGCTTCTTACGACACCCATGGTGAAGATATTCTTAGCGGGCGTCACACGGCAGAGTCAAGAACTACAGAACTACTCCTTCTAAAAAATCTTTTTAAGAAAAAAGAGTTTTATTTCCAACCTCTACCCGCAAGTAACGAAATATTTGTTTCCAACCAACCCTACCATTCTCTGCGTAATAATATTAATAACGGCAGGATATTACAATTCAATTTGAGGCCTCGCCGCACCCACGGCGGTAATCCTCTTTAATCCCAGATAAACTCACAACAACACAATTATATTGAATGCAGACATGAAAATTTAGCAAATCGACTACGTTGAACAACTACTCGATTGAACATTGTATTCTGCTTTGGGTTATTCGATTATGTAACCCCGTCCAGTATTAAATTATACAGGTGTCCCGGGTAAATGGTTCAAAAATAACTTTGGCCTTTCGCACACGCAACGTCGGTTTCGACGTTATTTTAGCGCTGCGATGCGCAGCGTTAGAAAAATGCGAATTTCCACCTTAATCCCATATAAATACGACGACGCAGGCCCAACGCTGCGTTGCGGACCCTAATGTCAAACGGTATTGACAGACGCATCCGTCAACGCTAAAAATGCGCAGCGTTGTGCGTTGCGCTAAAATAACGCAGGGTATGGCACACGTAACGCAGCAACGGACGTTAGATTTTTGACGGTTTATTAACCCTTAGCTGAGCCTGATACTTGGAATAATTAGGACATTTTCTGTGTATATTCAGTGGGTAGATTTAGTCGGCGACGGAATTTCCGCTGAAGTGTGTCATCTCTAATGCAAATAACATTGCTGGCGTAATGGCGCCGAATTTCATCGCATAGGTCCGGTCGTAGAGTATTTAATTATATTTAAATTGTATAGTATATTTTTTTATTTTTATTATAATAGTTATGTTGGGTAATTAGTAGTACGAGTGAAAGATTATTTCTTTTTTCAAGACAGGTTTTAATCACTAATTTTCAACAGCACCCCCAAGGGTTAATAATCGAAACCGACACTATAATAGAGTACAATGCAATATAATCTGCAACAATGTATTACAATTCCATACAATATGAAACAGTGCGGCGCAATATTAATCTCAATATCATTCATAAGTAAAAAATATACGTCTCATTCATTGTACAATGGTATTACAACAGAAGTTGTCACCATCAGAAGTCTGTGATAAATTTGAAATTAAACTTGGCGTTCAACAAATCTCAGCACTGAGCCAATCGTCTTACTAGCCGCGGCTGTCAGAAGTCCGTGCCGTGGAAAATACTGTATGCAGATGATGTTTCTCTTATGACTCTGTAGAAGACCTGCAGGGCGAATTCAACCGTTGGTTGAAGTTTCTATAAGACATGGGTCTCAAGATTAAATGCAAGAAAACGGAGCATATGTCGTATACTTATGTCAATATATTCATGAAAACATTTAGTATGTAAGAAAAAATATAAATAATTATACTAGAAATTATGACAGGCAGGCATAACCGCAATACAATAAGTACAAATAAAATAGATCAACCAAAGTACAGACTAGCTAAAGTTAGGTCTTCATTTTGATGGTCTAAGTATACGATACTATAAAAATATACCGGAAAATATATTAAGTCAATCAAAAACTAAATTTTAATCTGTGATTAAGAGGCTACTATACCGAGCTGAAAATTCGTGCGCTGTTAGTTGATAAAAATATTTCTATTTCATTTATGCATCCCACCCGTCCCGCAGTTATAAAAGAGACAGTTGTAGCTCGCTACCGGAAAATTTGCGTTCTGGGTGTACCAGGCTCCCCGTTCGAAATCTCTATCAAATTTCTTGATAGTGGCATTATTTTGCTGCCAATAAAATATTCTATGCTCCTATCGTTTGTGTTGCTGAAATTATTGTCATATTTAGAAGATACCAAGGCGTAAACTTGCTGATAAGTTTAGAGCACTTTGCGACGGCCATATCTTTTTTAAATGCATTATTACAACCAGAAAAAGAATATGGAGCATGGATGTAGTCCAGAAGAGTTACCGCGCAAAATTTGAGTCGATCGGTTGCGAATTGGCAGAGGGATAAGTTGAGAGCGTTTGTATGAAAAATAATGACTATAGGTCCCCCTTAAGAAAACATTATATTATAAAGCCTATTATAAGTTAGATGATTACATTAATGACAAAAGGCATGGACCTCTGAAGTTTCAGCTCACCAAAAAAAACATGAACGCGTTGTTAATACCAAATCGGGACGTGCATTTACAATTGAAATAATAATAATTGTATGATTTTAATTTTCACACTTGAATGACTAAAGGACCCCGCACGATTTGTTCGACAAGGGCCGTCCGGTCAAATTGGCTGAAATTTTGGGGAAAGGTAGTACGTAATGCTCTTACCAAAATGTAAAAAAATCTGCGAGCGGAAATGACCAGTTTTTGAGGTATAGCTATTTTAATGTTGAAGTCACTAAGCATACTTTGATGTAAAAACGTAACTCATTAAGGCAAATGTCATATTCTAACTTATTTTTTATGTTCATCTGTTTAAAACCAACCCACAAGGTAATTATTTCAATCGGAAAAGTGTCTGTTTCGGGTATATTACACATAATATATCAGCAAGGCAAGCTAGATCGCCTAGGCTACACGAGATACAGAAATGGCTCCAAATCAAAAGTTGTTTAGCATGATAGGCCGCTTCTGCTGGCACATGGACACCAGGAGTCTGGAGTAGACCACCAGGACCTCATCTAGACCATAAAATATACAGAAACGCCTCTACAGCAAAAGCTGTTCAGCATGATGGACCGCTTCTGCTAACAGATTGACGTCGAGATTCTGGAATACCTGATGTAGACCACCAGGACCTCATTTTAACTATAAGAGATACGGAAATGCTTTCATAGCAAAAGTTGTTCAACATGTTAAGCCGTTTTTGCTAGCACTTTGATATCGAGAGTCTGAAGATCCTGGTGTAGAACGTGCAATGATCCTGGTCTACATCAGGTATTCTAGAACCTCGACGTCAGTTTGTTAGCAGAAGAAGCGTTCCATCATGCTGAACAGCTTTTGCTGTAGAGGCGTTTCTGTATATTTTATGGTCTAGATGAGGTCCTAGTGGTTTACTCCAGACTCCTGGTGTCCATGTGCCAGCAGAAGCGGCCTATCTATCATGCTAAACAACTTTTGCTTTGGAGCCATTTCTCTAGCTTGCCTTGCTGATATAATATGTGTAATATACCTGAAACAGACACTTTTCCGATTGGAATAATTACCTCGTGGGTTGGTTTTATACAGATGAACATAAAAAATAAGTAAGAATATGACTTTCGACTTAACGATTTACGTTTTTACATCAAAGTATGTTTAGTGACTTCAACATTAAAATAGCTATATCTCAAAAACTGGTCATTTCCGCTCGCAGATTTTTTTACACTTTGGTTACAGCATTACGTACTACCTTTCCCCAAAATTTCAGCCAATTTGACCGAACGGCCCTTGCCGAACAAATCGTGCGGGATCCTTTAATTTGAAACTCTATTTTGTTTATGTATATTGATTGTATTTGACATTCTAAAAGAATTATTTGTGAATCTTTTTGTAAATAAAGTTTTAAACATTTAAATGTTATAGTCGAGGGCCACAAAGACGCGTCTAAGACAAAACTTTTAGCTTAAAGAAAACTTATACCTACAGTTTTACCATTTTAAATACTTGGGGCCAATCATTAGAAATTATGGCAAAATCGACCTACATGTAACCTATAGATAACGTTTAGAAAAACAACGGGATTGATGAAGTGGAGACAACTCGCAGGTGCAATGTGCGACAAGGAAATGCCCAACAAACTTATAGAAAAATTATATGTATAAAACGGTGATTATATTATACGAAAGGAAGGATATCTCACACAAACGTGCACTCCATTTTGAACCCTTATAATACCCTACTCAACGTAGAAAACTATTTTTGTAATCTTATGCCTTACTCCGTAGTAAAGACACTTTGTTTGGCTCGTCTTGGCGGGACACGACCGTGCTTCTAGATTGTGCTTTTAAGTTTGATTGACCAGCCGCGCTCTGATATTATTTTGTTCGATAAGCAGCAGTAAGATCAATTGCTCTTTCGACGTCAAGTGAAACGGCCAAATTCATTTCGACATCCTGTACGGGAAACTCATTTGAAATACAATGTCGCATATTATCAAAAGAACAATTCATGTTGCTACGTCTACCAGTACTTTTCTCGCTCGCTCATTCATACATAATGTCAGGTAAAATGTCAGGCTAGTCCAAGTGTTGCCAGGAACATAAAAATAAATTTACTCCACATTGGTCATTAAATGTTGTTAAGTTATTGTCGGACCAGCAGTAAAAGAATATGTATTATATCAGTTACCTAATTCCCATAATACAAGCTTTGCTTAGTTTCGGGCTAAATGGCGCTGTGTGTTTTATTCAGGCATATTTATTTACCCCTTGCAGGGTAGGCAGAGCGTAAACAGCTGTAATAAAACGATCATTTACTTCACGTCTGACAAAAATTTGAGAGTTATTAAGAAGGTTGTGTATCACCATAGTGACAGGTTGTCAGCCTGTCGCCTAAAATTGCAACTATCAAATATGGTAGCTACGGGATAGATATGGGATGATGCTATTCCAGGCCAACACCACACGGCAAATAAAAATAATACAAAGATAAATATTTGAATACTAAGAAAACAACAATAATAATTATTAGTGAATTTTAAGAACAAGACTGCAGATATTTATAACGTTTGAAATCCGCGATCTTGAATTCATAAAATTTTAATATAGTCAGTGCAACTTGAAGACTGTACAAATGTTTTGTGATTTCAGCGGTCTCTCCGGCTATGCTCCGGTAGCGCTAAATGGCGTAACCTTACCAGTCTGCTCCGATTTCCGATACCTCGGTTCACTTCTGCAAGGCGATGGTGAGATAAACCGGACTATCAATAAATGCAGGATGGATGAATTGGCGACAGGTCACGGGCACAGTGTGCGACCCCCGAATGCCCCTCAAACTGAAGGGCAAGATTTACAAGACGGTGGTCAGACCTGTCGTCATGTATGGATCTGAGTGTTGGCCTACAAAAGTGACACTTCATAATAATGTCACTATCCTCCCAGCCGTTCAGGCTGTTTCCGTGAAAAAGAATGTATCTACATGACCGTGTACCTATTATACTTCTAGCGGCCCTTTGAGCGGTTTCACCAGCTTCTACTTACCTGTTTCCAAGTAGAAATTAGATCTTTGCCCTTAGCAAAAAGTCGATTACTCCGTTCCAGCAGAAGTGACTCATCAAGACCATGTGCCAGCAAAAGCGACCGTCATGCTGAACAACTTTTACTTTGATGGAGATATCTTATCTCTTGCAAATTAGATGGGATGCTGATGATCTGCATCAGGTACTCCAGACCTTCGATGACTATGTGACAATAAAAGCGGCTCGTCATGCTGAACAAATTTTACTTCAAAGCCATTACCGTATCTCTTATAGTTTGAATGGGATGCTGGAATATTATGCCAGCAATATCAGTGGCAAATTTCACGAGGATCGCTAAATCATCGGTTTGATTCATTTTGGCAATATCCGTAACATTTCTCGCTTTTCCTACTTCATTCACCCAACTTCTATGGTAAAAATATGTACGTGGCAACACCTATCAACAAATATTGTTTTGACAAGGTTGTCCGCCAGACGTGCGCAAAAGAGACAAACCTATGTAAAAGAAAGAGTGGTATTGTCAAATTTTGAAGTACTATATCTCGTTCTTTCACATGCAATCGCCACATCTTTTATTTCATCAATTATCAAACAATACGAATTGTACAGATGGTTTCTTATCTTGTAGGTACCGTCAAATTTGTTTCCGCTTCTGCTGGCACATGGATATCGAATATCCTTAGTGTCTGTCTATCCTATAAAGTAGGTATCATATGAATGTTTAGTATTTTGTAGATTTTTCCACATGAAAGTAATTTGGAATACTTGGTGTTTTAATCAAACACTAGATATTGACATAAACTTTTTGGTTACAAAGTTAATACAAATGAAGCAAATGGAATAAATTCACGCCACTGGTGGGATTCGAACCCACGTTTTCGGACAAACCGGGTCAGATGTGTTTGAGCGCTACACTCGACTCCAGACTTAACTTAGCCACATAACAGTTTTGGGCAGAATACATTCGATGCTCAATTACAAGAGCAAACTCTTTCTTAGAAAAGGTGAGAATCTACACTAACTGCGTCAGGCCAATCATGACCTTTAAGACCCATCTGAATATGCTGCAAGTCATCCAAAACCGCTTCATGCGCAGGGCTACTGGAGCTCCCCTAATAGTTGCAGCGTCTAACTACTACCCCTATCCAACTTCGAACTTTCGACTTTGCCCCAGGCACGTCCTTTCGGATGTTGACGGTCCCATCACATTAGCAGCTGATGCAGCCATTGCGAGTAGATCACACTCTACAAGCTCTTTAAGCAACCCTCGTCCCCGGCGAATAGGACACAGAGCCCCTCACTTGTGCCATTCTTTGGCAACTACCGGCACATACCGGGTAAACACAGTCCGACCCGTTCGTCCCAGAAAACTCGTAAGCCCAGTCTTACCCCAAGGGCGTGATTGGGCTGGTTGTTTGAACAACCACCCACACACATTCGGGTGAGCCCTCGCTCCCCACAAAATAGTTAGGTGTAGCTTTAACCGGCCCCGGGGCCGATAAGTGCAGTGCCACATAACAAAAATAAACCGCTACACTACGGTAGCTCTAACCCAGGCAGCGAAATTGTGAACCACTTGATTCGTTCATATATTTTTGTAACTTTGAATGGAATGGAATTCGATCTCTTTCACTAGTTCAGCGTAAAAACTTAATTAAGCTACATTAAGTTTAGCGATTGCCCCGATTGGGTACAAGAAGCTTATCGTAGAGGACGAAACTCATACCGAGTTGACGTAAGACACACATGAGACCGATGCTTCACAGATTCGCACCAGTAGTCCATATGGACGCAGTTTCAAATTTCAACTGTCGTAAGGTCACTGAAGAGACGAACTAAAACAAAATACTTAGCTGTCGACTTATTTTGCAAATACACTGATCGTTATCCGTTCTCTTTCAATAGTTAAGCGTATAAACTGAATTAAGCTACATACAGGGTGTTAGGGACAGTGTAACGAAAACTTTGCAGGTATGCTTAGACCATGAAACTGAACAACTTTTACTATGGAGCCAATGGTGGGAAACGAAAAAAAAATTCCGACCTCCCGTACAAAGTCAGTCAGCTGATCGTGAATTTTGTATGGGAGATCGGAAAAATTTTTTTCGTTTCCCACCATTGGCTCCATAGTAAAAGTTGTTCAGTTTCATGGTCTGAGCATACCTGCAAAGTTTTCGTTACACCGTCCCTAACACCCCGTATAGTTCTCAACCCGAGATTATCACGAATACTATAACGGATGCTGTACCACTTAAGTTTTAAGAAACACAAAAGTTTTTCGATTTGCGGTTGGTAACCATACCACTGCAAGCAAACCAACAGCATAATTAACTTTGTTATGTATATCGAAACGTTGGCTACAAAACCCTAGTTGAAGGTGTGTCTGAGATGCTCTTGGACGGTTTAATCTTCTAGTTCATACCTACTAAATAATAAAAACTTGTTTATTAAATTCAAAATTCTTGCGTACCTACATTTACACACAGAAGATAAATACATAATGTCGCTTCTACAAATTTTAATCTTGACACATTTTTTCCTGTCTTTGTTACTCTTATTGTTTTAAATGCCTACAACTATCTTTGTTGCGCCGCAACGCACAAAAATCGTTCCTCTTTTGTTTTCCAATCCAACGCAGCGTTGTGCGCTATTTTGACGCTGCGCTAAAAATGCGCTGGAACGGACGTTGCGTGTGTTCTTCGCCTTTATGTGCACCTAATACTCTACAATCTTTCTATTTTATGAGTATTTTGTTTGTCATAGATACTCAGTTACCTTTACAGCCACAACAGTCCACTGATGGACATGGGCCTCCCCTTTTCGGGGGGTATTGCCATACTCAGATACTCACCATGCTTGGCAGGCGGAGTGCCGAGCGCAAGAGCAATTCACAAGGAACGCTGCTGCCCATTCCCTGGATAATAATTAACCCTTATTTACTTTTACGTTTTTACGTCACACACAGATTTGGGTCGATGATATTCTAAGATGGTATCACACGGCATCACAGATGACTCAGTTTTTTAAGCTCTTCAAAATAGAGTTAGCATACCAGTTTTCCTGCGGTAAAACTTAGTCAAAGAATCAATGAAATTTTCTAAATATATTTGGAGATAATTGAATAAGATCCTGTGCTTCGAACAAAAAACATTCAAACCTTTCGATTTTAAATACTTACATTAAAAGAAAGAGTAGATGTGGATATCCACAGAACTCTCGTAAATAAATAACAGATTGCCTCATAGGATTCCCAAAAGAAGCAGTAGCAATTAATTACATACTGAGTGACTTAGGTAAGTGAATCGCACACGCGCCGGATGCAATTGCGATTTGTGACAGCCATCATACAAAATGAGGATTTTTCTTTGGCAGCTAGTAAAAAACCCTAATATTTAGAAAAAATATCAATAGATGGCGTTAGCAACAGATAAAGCTAAGGTCTATAACAAAACTAGCGTTCTATCAATATTTTTGTGTATGTTTTTTTAATGCATTTCCTAACTACCAATTCCTCATTCCTTGCTCGTAAAACAAACTTACTGATTTGACAGCTGATGTGGCGCAGTGGTTAGTATGCCTGCCTGCCACGCAAAGGTTCCGGGTTCAATTCCCGGTGAGGTCACTCACAAAGTTGATATTTATCATTTGTGAATTTGTTCCCAGTCTGGTTAGGACATTGCAGGCTGAACCACCTGATTGTCCGCAAGTAAGATGGTTCCGTGCTTCGGATGGGCACGTTAAGCCGTCGGTCCCGGTTGCTGTCTATGATGGCGGTCGTTACACAACCATGTCAGAGGCCTGCTACTTGCAGTAGTCGGTTGAACGACTCGGTGTCCCACACGAAAAAAAAACTGATTTGATTTTCATGCATGAACTCAATAATCGTTGTCAAAAAAGGCCAGTGCAAGTCATTCAGCTCAATCCACCGATGATTTTAACAGCTGTCAGAAAAGGCCTCACACCTCTGTAACAATCTGTTACAGCAGTAATTTGATGCCATGTAGCCATGATTTGATGATGAAAAATTCGGATCCGAATAAACTCCGTAAAAACATGCGGTGTGTATGAAAAGCGCCGTTAAGTACTTGCCAAGTCCGACGGAGCGTCAAATAGCGTTAGTTGCGTATCTGGCTGGAGTCCTGAGTAACCCGATTACTGTAACGATGACGAATTCTGTAAGACCCGCCATAATGGAAATCTGGCCCTCGGGAAAGTACTTAAGGAACAGAATGTTACATAGGTAGGCATAAATGTTACCTTAGGAATATATATTTATTTCATTATGTATATTTACGCGACATAAGTACTTGTTTATTATTTGGTAGAAGGTGTA
Source organism: Phthorimaea operculella (assembly GCA_024500475.1). Classification (NCBI taxonomy): domain Eukaryota; kingdom Metazoa; phylum Arthropoda; class Insecta; order Lepidoptera; family Gelechiidae; genus Phthorimaea; species Phthorimaea operculella. Next base: position 2,027,749 of record JANFCV010000002.1, on the reverse strand, counting down.
ACCAGCCGAAACGTAGAGGGCTACACCTTCTACCAAATAATAAACAATTAAGTCGCGTAGATATACATAATGAGTGATACTTGTTTATATTTCATGTAAAAAATGCATTTTACATACAAAATTAAAGTATATTACTTGAAATACAATAGAGCGTTGTGTAGCATAGCACGCTTTCCGACCAACTGAACCGATGACTGGAAGAAGGCGTCTGATAGCGATTGGATGTCGAAATCGGGCGATCGTCGCACTCTGGAAAAGGCTTACGTCCAGCTGTGGGCTGCTATGGATAAACTGATGATGAGTGAGTGATGATGATGATTTCCAACTACATTCGTTACTTGTAAACTTAATGTAATGTAATGTAATGACATAAGATTTTCACCTTTTGTAATTTACACAAAATTAAATTAATTAATCTTGTAATACTTTTTGTAGAACGTTCGTAGTTGCGTCGTAGCAGTCGTAGCTATGAGCTCCAAACGTAGTCTTTATTTTTAAACTAAATTTATCTGCAAGACAACAAGGAAAATCATCACAAAACATAATGGAAATGTAAGGAAAACAATGCGGAGTGAGTATTTAATGAATTGGTGTAAAATTTTCGCCGCCCCCCCAGGGAGGAGCCCGTTTTAACTTTCCGCGCTGCTGGCCGTGCGCCCCGTGCCGGGATACTACCAAGGTTTGTATCATTGCATTTAATTATATTATAAGGTTTAAGGTAACATTAATTAATCATATTTGTATTTAATTAAACGTAACCTTATAAAGGTATACTTTTGAAGTTCATGTTCCTACCTACTACCTAGTTATCTAGCTATTTATAGAAGAATCAGACAGTATTGGTAGAGGTATTTTTATATGGCCCCTACCTACGCGTTTTTTAAACAGTACGCAGGGAATAGCGAACTGGGTTCATCAATACTTCATACTCGTAATAGCTCACCAAATTGAAAATTATTGATCTACCTTTATGGCGAGAAGCCAGGGTAATTAATTACCAACTAAGAGACACCAACAATTTAAAATGCAGGGAAAGTCTCGACTGATTCTAATAGATACGAAAATTTTATCCAATGTTTGTTCTTTATCAACGTTGTTCAATATTTCGAGTGCTTACTTTGAGAGAAAAGTATAAGAAAGTCTAATTAAAATCATGACTTCACATTAAAGATACTTGCCATATTTTCTCACCAAATTCGAGTATCAAACAATGGTAGTAGCTTCGTATTCAATTAACTTGGAGTTGCGTCGTAAGAGCCTCCACACTTTTAGTTATGTCTGACAGCGTTGCAGAGCAGACAGAATTGTGTGTACTCCACAACCGTCCATGTTTTACATAAGGCATGAATGTAAAACAGGTAGGTACATATCGTTGGGTATAAAGAATAAATGTAAAATAGGCACATATCGTTGGGTATATTATGTAAAAGCACCTACTCAATTTGGTCATTGACCCGTCGTAGAAATTGGCGCCGTTTTTTGAGAAATCTAGTCGTAACATTACTTTACTTCTTATTACTGCTATCTTATTCTTATACTTTACCTGTCAAAGAAGTTCATTTTGTAACGGATCTATTTGGAAATACGTGTATCACCTACTCATTTATCTTTCACCTTATTCTGCGAGTGGGACACTAAGTCGTCCAACGACCCTATGCACCCAAACAGCATTATTAGGAACGAAGCTAGAATAGTGGCCAAATTTTTTCCCATATCTCTTATTATTATCAATCACTACTCTTCACATGATTGCCAAAAGCCATAAAAATCAAAACTTAATCACTAAAACACGAAACGCACACTGTCACCAATTTTCTCGGCATTGTCGAAGAAATGCCATCTTGATAACCCACTCCAGGGGTCGCGAACATAAAGCAACGTTGGTGTTATAATAAACTGGCAGTCTGCTAACGGATTTAACCCTCAATTATAGAATTAAGTTGCGATGAAGGGTTGTGGGGCTGGCGAGACGGGTAGGAGAGTAGGGTTAAGTTTCGTCGATAGGTTTGGGGATATCGATATTGAGTAAAATTTTCTTCTTTCTATCCTTTAAAATGCATCAAATATCCTTAACCCAGTGATCAGTCGCTCTCACCGTGTTGCCTTCGGTCGCTAGCGTTGGTTGTTTTATTGACTCATAGTACGTAAATACTTTACAAACCGTTTGACACGCACCGTATTTGTAAGAACATAATGTTGATTGCCTTTTCCTAACGACTCGCTACCTTAACAATCGCAGCAACGGGCATCAAAATCTGAAACCCACCATATAATTTAATATCTTGGAGAAAAGTTATTTGTTTTCTACTAGTTTATTTGCTGTTATTCAATGCTGACATAGTTTAAGTAACGTATTGTGTGCTCTTGTAGATATTTCATATCGATAAATTCACCTATCGGTATTTCCCCACATGACATAATGAAGTGTCGTATTGTGAGCCCAGTGTGGCCCCTGTGTATCGACTGTGTGGTTTGATTGATTCTGTATTGGCTATCGGTAGTTGTACTGTACTGTATTTGTAGTTAGGTTATGTTTTCTAGGTATTTCGGGGTTCATTTATAATCAAATCATGTTTCTGCTACCTTTACAATTTAGAGAAATAGAGTAGAGTTGAGTAGTAGAGAGATAAAGTCTGTAATCTTTATTATAACGTCTGTAATCTTCTTATGGTGCTTGCGAAATCATTATTTAAAACATCCTAAGGCGCAAACTCCACCAAAAAAACGAGGGCATAGGACGTAAGAATGACAGTTGACAGACAAGTGATAGTCAAATATTCTTCTTAGTTTTTGACGCTAGCTGTCATAGATGCGACGCTTTGGCGACGCTTGTGTGTGCCTTTGTCAATACTTTTTCGTACATTTTGTATCGAAACGTCGCGATGTCAAACGTCAAGCGTCATGCCCTACGTCCTATGTCCTTTCCTTGTCCTCTCTGTGGAGTTTGGGGCTAAGAGTTCGTAGTAGACGCTACAAATGCCTACGACGACGGTACGTAGGCGGTCTTCGTAGCATTTACTACAAGTTATTGTTAAAAGTAAAGAAAGTTAATTGATTTTACTGCACTAAATTAAGTATTATTATAATCAGGTAAATAATTAATTATGATTTATTTTGGTATTAAATAACCTGGGAACAGGTATTGAAAATTCTCACGCTTTTTTGTAACACACTGAATCTTATACAAGTTGCTGCACTAACGGAAAAAATACCACTTGTTTGACATACAAAATCAAATATCCCGCGAGAAAAATATCGCGGTACTCGAATAAAATTCGCTGTGCGGACAGAGCCTTAACATGTTGTCTATTTGTGAAATCGTCAAAATAAGGTCTGTTTTACAATTCAGTAGGGCAAAAATCATAATCTTTTGAAACACAAATATAAGTAACCACGCTCCACTCTGACAAGAAAAAAGCCCAAACAAGCATAGAACACATTGTATGGAGATTATAATGTACCGCATCTATTCAAATTGAGGGCCCCCCCTAAATCCCTACCTGTCGGCTTATGTTTTTTTACTTTACTTTTGATACAGAATAATAAATACGAGCAATTAATGGAGATTTCTTCCGCACACTTACATTTTAACGATTGGCATGAATAGAATTATTTTCTTTTATGGTTTTTAATTGGAAGTTCAGGTTTTCTTTTGTAGTTTCTTTTTGGTACTTTTGTTCCGTCCGCCTAACCAGGAAATACCTACCTACTTCACATGATATCAAGATGAGACGCATGGCAGCAGGTCGGAAAATTGTGCTAAGCGAGAATCAGATAGATCACAACCCGGTATTGGCTGGAAGTTCGAAAATCCTTGACTTCCGGTACCAATTTTGCTTTTCGTCTTGATGTCATATGACGTAGGCATTTTCTCGATGGGCCGCCGGCGGACTATTTGAGTCAAGTATTTATTTTAAATATCGAATTAAAAAAGAAATTATAATTGATAAATGATTGAGATTTTTTAACGTAAAACAACAATGAAAAGACCATACCTACAGCTTAGTTAACCTGTCATACGGTTTAATGCCGACAGAGTGGTTAACATGGGGCGGTCTCTTCATTAACTAATCTATTGGTACACACACATTAGCGTCAAGTGTCGTATTCTGCTTTAAATTTTAAAAGAATAAACAGTAAAAGAAACAAGTATGTGAGTAGGTACAGTACAGTAGGCACCTACAGTTTTGATAACCTGTCACACGGTTTAATCGCTCTGCTAGCAAAACCGCAGTGATTTAAACCGTGTGATAGGTTAATATGGGAGGGGTTTTCTTTTCATTAATTAATTTCTTGGTACATACCAGTTAGCGTCAAGGCTCAAAGGTATCATAACTCGAACTTTTTACTTAATACTAAAAGGAAAAGAGTGTAGGCACAGTTTCGTTACCCTGTCACTCGGTTTAATCACCCTGCCGGCAATAAACCGTGTGACAAGTTTAACATGGGTGGAGCGGTCTCTTCATTAACTAATTTATTGGTACACACACACACTAGCGGATTCTCGTATTTTAATTTAAATTTCAGATTTTCACGTAATAATAAAAACAAAACGGTGTACAGCTTCGTTAACTTGTCAAATGGTTTATCTTTTGGTTTATCTAATATCCGCCACAGAAGCAAGGCCGACGCTCGTTGACGTCCTTTTGCGTCAAATTTTGTATTTTGTTTAAAAAACGTTATACGATATACGACAATTTCAAAGATCGTAGGTATAGGTATGTACACTCGTTAACCTGTCACATGGTTTAATCACCCCGCCGGTGAAGTGGGTTGTTCCCTTCATTAACTAATCTATTGGTACACACACATTAGCGTCAAGGCTCGTATTTTGTTTTAATTGATACTTGCCGCGTTTGGTTTGACATTCGATAGCGGGCGGTGGCTCACTGGTGGATAGGATGGGTGTTTAATGTTGAGGTAATTATTCAATGTTCCGGGTTCAATTCCCGGTGGGGTCACTCACAAAGTTGATATTTATCACTTTGTGAATTTGTTCCCAGTCTGGTTAGGACATTGCAGGCTGAACCACCTGATTGTCCGCAAGTAAAATGGTTCCGTGCTTCAGATGGGCACGTTAAGCCGTCGGTCCCGGTTGCTGTCTATGATAGCGGTCGTTACACAACCATGTCAGAGGCCTGCTACTTGCAGTAGGCGGTTGAAAAACTCTGACACCAGGGTTCATCGGGTCGTTGAACGACTCGGTGTCCCACACGAAAAGAGAGAGGTAATTATTCAGACTGTTGGAAAAACTGCGCACATAAAGTTAGAAATGATTGAATGACTTGTATGAAAAGCATTTTAAACACCGTCAAATTACCATCGTCCCCTGCATCCTGAAAGTTTAAAATATATATGTATGAAGAAGCATCAGGACGGGCCATAGGCGAGGCTGCTACAGGACAACCGAGATAGCCCTCTTTGGGCGTCCAAAATATGAAACATTACTGGAACCAGGAGATTCGTGACCAGCTTGCAGCGCTGATCGTTTTTCTCTGAAGAAAATCATTGACAGCTCTCCAGCTTTGACGTTTCTCCAGATTGACCAGACGTCAATCTTGTCCCAGCCAACAACCAGCGACTATCTTGAAGCAAAGAGACGGCATGCGCCGTCATGTAGATATTTTGTGTAAGCCATTAAAAAAATTCTGACTTGTGCAATTTTTCCAACATTTTTTAAAACTTAAATAATAAGTAAATGTAGCAGGTAGCACAGACAGGTGGTATTAACTACATTATTAACACGAATTTTTAACAACATAATATTATAAAAAGGTCGAACTCGCAGGAAAGTCTTATGAAATACTGGATTTTAGTTTAAATCACTTAACAGCGTGACCTACTTTCATCCCCTCTCATAAGTGTCCATAAGCACGTAGTTATATCTGCTTACACAGGTAGGTACAACATGGCATTCCCCGTAAACATTCCATTATAACAAAAACCACATTTAAAAACAATACAAACATTATAATCGAACAAGCGAGGCGCGAACGAATTAATACGTCTATATTGTAATTTCAATCACAAAATTAATTCAAGCATCCGCCTTAAATAAGTGCTGGGTTCTGTCCAATCGATAAGTTCCGGTAGAGAGAGGGGAGGTGTTTGTGGTAAATAACGCTTTGGGAGCAACCCTATTGGTGGGTTTCGGAGCCAGGGGTGGATCAAGGAGGGAAGGCGGGGCCTGCTCAGACGGGAGAGTGATAGCACAGTACGGACCGACGTGTTGACGGAGTGATACTGTGATGGACTTGGCGGGGTTTTTTCAAGTGTGATTTTTTGTGGTGGCTGTTCGTGTGAAGCTTTGTAAGGTGAGTTTTTTCTTGATAATAATTTGTTATTGATCGCATATTTCACATTATGTATATCAGAAAGCTACTCGCTTTTGTAGAAAAATTTAGAATGTATAATTAAAATTTAACAGCTGACTGACAATTTGTTCTGTATAAGAGTTTATTATAAATTGAAACTTATTCTGAAATTTGTTCGTTATACTGCGGAATCTCAGCAGAAATTCTCAATGTGTTTTTATTTACCATTTACTACAAATAAAAATGTTAAATAAAAGCAACGACAAATCAATGAGTATACTAAAGGCAGACAAATTGAGTAATTTTGAATACTTTGTAGTGTATGTACCTATTGTTTGTAAATTTTGTTTAATGACATGTATTAAGATAACAAATTATTCCGCTAATTCCTAGGTAACTAATTGAAAGTTTACTTTAAATGCTAATAGGTAAGTAATTTAGGTCAAGGTAAAAGAATATTTTTACATTTCGTTACCATTAAAAAGGTTTCTAAGTGGGTACTGAACTAACTTAGCTAAAACGCAAAAATGCAAGCACATTCTACGCATAATAAATGCATAGCAAAGATAATTCACCACCATTCCTAATTATAAAACAAAACCAAATCACATGCAATCCGCAGTCAAGTCAATGTAAATTTAATGAATTCGTTGTGAATCGTCCCCTGTTTGTCTTTCAATTACAGGGCCCTTAGGGACCCCCGGCCATGGGCCCCTGGTACCGCATGGCCCCCTTCAGGTGCCTATTCCGTAAACAACACCGTATAGTTAAGCAGGAAAAGAAATTAAATCTCACGCTTATCTTTCTTGGCTCGAATGAATAATGTGATGGAATAAATTTAGAATTGGTAAGAATGCGTCGGTGTTTTTGCGACTTGGGCGTCGCTCTACCATAATGTGCTTTTTTAAATTTGTAAACCAGTTCACAAAAGATAAATACTTTTCAACATAGGCAGATTCTCACTAATTTTGAAAATGTAGCTAAGATACTGGGTGTAATTTTACTAGTGACTGTTAGCGAAAACTCAGAGCCGGCTGGTGATAAGGAACAACTTTCTCCAAGGAGCATAGGTAAATAAAAATTGGACATTCCATACTAATTGCCGATAAGCTGACTTGACTTGTTATGGGAGGCGCAATTTTTTTTTTCATAGTTTGACCTATGTATCTCAGGGAAAGTTGTTCCCAATCACCAGCTGGTTCTGAATTTTCGTTATCGGTCACTAGTAAAATATCTCCTTTTAAACACGCAACGCCAGTCTACCCGCAACCACAACTGTGCTTTTATAACTGAACAGCTTAGTATCATTCCTGAAAAGTTAAACATGTATGTACCAAAATATAACTGAATTTTACTTTAAAAGTAGCGCGATTCCCGATTTCCCGATGTTGAGAGATTGAGAAATGATGAGGAATGTGACATCAAAGATGGAAAGAATAAAAATTCGCGGCTGTCAAAATCAAATACTTTCAATCTGTGTGTCACTGAATTTTTTGCATATGATATCCGTGTATGATATTCATATGACATGACATGATGTTGTTAAGATACGATATCAAAGATTTTTGAACTATGCGTTTATTTTGTTTTGGCCGTCTACGTAACCGAAGTACTGTATTATGTTGGTATAGTCCATTCGCAATCATAGTGTCATGAAATGACATGACCAACCTATCGGGAGGCCACATTACGCAAAACTACGCGACTAGCGAAAATTGGCCTCCCGCTTAGGCTGGTCATGACACTATGATTTTGAATGAACTATACCTACGAAGCTAAGCAGGTAGGTAGGTATTTAGAATTCCGAGACTGAAGGTGAGCTCTACTCCGACCCTTACGTATTGTAAAACTTCAGATAGTCATTTAAAACTCGACTGACGAAGTCAATTCTTCTTTAATTCGCAATTTTAACTTCCGAAGCGAGTTTTCGTTCGGCGTCGAGCAAATTGCGTTTACGAGCTATATTTGTACTTATTGTATTGACGATTTGATTCGAAAGTACGAGATTGATTTATTTATTGATGTCGTGTAGGACGTAGAGTGGGCGAATGACCCGATCGTATTAAAACACTGACCTGTATAGGCTCTTTAACGTGGGCGTAGCGCAATCGTAGCTTTTTGCTACGACGTAGTAAAATTAAATAAAGCGTGAAAGAGAAATTACGACATATGGAGACTTATATAAATGTGTAGTGTAATAGGTACTTGTACCTGTGATCTTAAATTCGTAATGTTTCCGTCGAACGGTAGCCATGAACTCATTTCCGAACGGATTTACAGAAAGGTTAGTCACGACGACATTACGATTTTTTTGAATTTGATATCGTAAAATTCTCCGCCCTGGTTGTCATATTTTATAGGGACTGAACATGCTGCAACCGATCTTTCCGGAGGGTAGCTGGAAATCAAAAGAATAATACATATCCACGTAAAGTTTTAAGCATTAAAATTAAAACCGCGACTAAAAAAGCCTTTCCCATCTTTCATCGAAACAAAATTTTCTGTCTTTAAGGACATAAAAGCTCCCGAGACACGAGAAGAATAATTTTGGATTAACCATTCTTTGAAAAATTTATTCATCTTCAATATCGCCTAAGTAAATTACAATTCACATAAGAAGTTATTGTTACCATAAAATAGAAGCATGTCATCAAATCGTCCCCTCTCAGGGCAAAGTTAATAAAAAAACACGGTCTTGTCAACTAATTCCCGACTTCGCATCAACACCGGCAGACGGCAGATCGTGGGGCGTATCCTAACTTGTGCGCTTTTAACTTGCATCACAATGACACCCGACAACCGATGTGGCGCAGTGGTTAGCATGCCTGCCTGCCACGCAAAGGTTCCGGTTACAATTCCCGGTGGGGTCACTCACAAAGTTGATATTTATCACTTTGTGAATTGGTTCCCAGTCTGGTTAGGACATTGCAGGCTGAACCACCTGATTGTCCGCAAGTAAGATGGTTCCGTGCTTCGGATGGGCACGTTAAGCCGTCGGTCCCGGTTGCTGTCTATGATGGCGGTCGTTACACAGCCATGTCAGAGGCCTGCTACTTGTAGTAGGCGGTTGAAAAACTCTGACACCAGGGTTCATCGGGTCGTTGAACGACTCGGTGTCCCACACGAAAAGAAGACTTGCATCATCTTTTTTATTCTGGTGACTCTACATCAACGTTAGTTTATCAAACACCCCTTCTGGGAAGGCTGCCATCAAGGTTGCAATGTCTTTCATGAGGTCAACAGTTACCAACAAGAGTGGCGTCTGGCGCGACTTCAAGGTGCCAAATATTCGCGTTTTTATTTTGTATCACTTAGTGACAATGAATTATGTCATATTTCTTCCAAGGATGGCCTAGACATGCGTTTAGTGGTTGATGAATGGCATTTTCATTAGTTATATATCGACTACGGAAATATGAATTAGCGTAAGGCCTTTCGCACACGCAACGTCGGTTTCGACGTTATTTTAGCGCTGCGATGCGCAGCGTTAGAAAAATGCGAATTTCCACCTTAATCCCATATAAATACGACGACGCAGGCCCAACGCTGCGTTGCGGACCCTAATGTCAAACGGTATTGACAGACGCATCCGTCGACGCTAAAAATGCGCAGCGTTGTGCGTTGCGCTAAAATAACGCAGGGTATGGCACACGTAACGCAGCAACGGACGTTAGATTTTTGACGGTTTATTAACCCTTAGCTGAGCCTGATACTTGGAATAATTAGGACATGTTCTGTGTATATTCAGTGGGTAGATTTAGTCGGCGACGGAATTTCCGCTGAAGTGTGTCATCTCTAATGCAAATAACATTGCTGGCGTAATGGCGCCAAATTTCCTCGCATAGGTCCGGTCGTAGAGTATTTAATTATATTTAAATTGTATAGTATTTTTTTTTATTTTTATTTATATTAGTTATGTTGGGTAATTAGTAGTACGAGTGAAAGATTATTTCTTTTTTCAAGACAGGTTTTAATCACTAATTTTCAACAGCACCCCCAAGGGTTAATAATCGAAACCGACACTATAATAGAGTACAAAGCAATATAATCTGCAACAATGTATTACAATTCCATACAATATGAAACAGTGAGGCGCAATATCAATCTCAATATCATTCATAAGTAAAAAATATACGTCTCATTCATTGTACAATGGTATTACAACAGAAGTTGTCACCATCAGAAGTCTGTGATAAATTTGAAATTAAACTTGGCGTTCAACAAATCTCAGCACTGAGCCAATCGTCTTACTAGCCGCGGCTGTCAGAAGTCCATGCCGTGGAAAATACTGTATGCAGATGATGTTTCTCTTATGACTCTGTAGAAGACCTGCAGGGCGAATTCGACCGTTGGTTGAAGTTTCTATAAGACATGGGTCTCAAGATTAAATGCAAGAAAACGGAGCATATGTCGTATACTTATGTCAATATATTCATGAAAACATTTAGTATGTAAGAAAAAATATAAATAATTATACTAGAAATTATGACAGGCAGGCATAACCGCAATACAAGAAGTACAAATAAAATAGATCAACCAAAGTACAGACTAGCTAAAGGCTTAATTTTGATGGTCTAAGTATACGATACTATAAAAATATACCGGAAAATATATTAAGTCAATCAAAAACTAAATTTTAATCTGTGATTAAGAGGCTACTATACCGAGCTAAAAATTCGTGAGCTGTTAGTTGATAAAAATATTTTTATTTCATTTATGCATCCCACCCGTCCCGCAGTTATAAAAGAGACAGTTGTAGCTCGCTACCGCAAAATTTGCGTTCTGGGTTTACTATAGGCTCCCCGTTCGAAATCTCTATCAGATTTCTTGATAGTGGCATTATTTTGCTGCCAATAAAATATTCTATGCTCCTATCGTTTACGTTGCTGAAATTATTGTCATATTTAGAAGATACCAAGGCGTAAACTTGCTGATAAGTTTAGAGCACTTTGCGACGGCCATATCTTTTTTAAATGCATTATTACAACCAGAAAAAGAATATGGAGCATGGATGTAGTCCAGAAGAGTTACCGCGCAGAATTTGAGTCGATCGGTTGCGAATTGGCAGAGGGATAGGTTGAGAGCGTTTGTATGAAAAGTAATGACTATAGGTCCCCCTTAAGAAAACATTATATTATAAAGCCTATTATAAGTTAGATGATTACATTAATGACAAAAGGCATGGACCTCTGAAGTTTCAGCTCATCAAAAGAAACATGAACGCGTTGTTAATACCAAATCGGGACGTGCATTTACAATTGAAATAATAATAATTGTATGATTTTAATTTTCACACTTGAATGACTAAATTTAATTTGAAATTCTATTTTGTTTATGTATATTGATTGTATTTGACATTCTAAAAGAATTATTTGTGAATCTACTTGTAAATAAAGTTTTAAACATTTAAATGTTAGGAGCCAGTGGTGATGAAATCCAAAGATTGAGAAAGGCTATGATTGAGCGTACGAGCCTGACGTTAAGTAACGTCTCCCAGTGGGGCGATGACAATCTCGTCAGCTTCAATGCTTCGAAAACGCAGGCGTGTCTTTTCTCCGCAAAAAAGGAGTCCTTTCACCTTTTCTCCTACTTTTCGGGGTACATCTGTTCCAGTGACCAACACTCTTCAACTCCTTGGCATGGAGTTGTCCTCTGACCTCAACTTCGGCACCACCATCGAGTCCAAGGCTCAAATTGCAGCTAGAAAGTTGGGCGTCCTGAATAAAGTCAAGCGGTACTTCACGCCTGAACAGCTTCTAACTCTTTATAAAGCTCAAGTCCGATCTTGCATGGAGTACTGCTGTCACCTTTGGGATGGCTCGGCTAAATACCAACTTGCTGCACTGGATTCGGTGGAACGCAGAGCCAAGAGATTAATAGGCGATAAAAACTGGTGGCGACCAAGCTTCACAGCCTGGCTCACCGCCGCAAGGTTGCTTGCCTATCGGTCTTCTACAGATTGTACTTCGGAGAGTGTGCGCGTGAGCTGCATGAGCTCATACCACCGTCTCCTTTCTTCTATCGGACATCCAGACGCACGGCCGGCTACCATCCGTTCTTAGTTGATATACCCACATTACGCACTAAGCGCTTCAAATCATCTTTCATTATGCGCACGGCTAAAGAATGGAATTCCCTGCCTGCGTCTGTATTTCCGAGTGCATATAACCTGAATCTCTTTAAGTCTAGAGTGAATAGGCATCTTCTGGGCAAGCTCGCTCCACCGTAGATCCCATCTCTGCTCTAGGGTAAGATTGGGGTCAAGAGTAAGCCCATCATAAATAAAAAAAAAAAAAAAAAAAATGTTATAGTCGAGGGCCACAAAGACGCGTCTAAGACAAAACTTTTAGCTTAAAGAAAACTTATACCTACAGTTTTACCATTTTAAATACTTGGGGCCATTAGAAATTATGGCAAAATCGACCTACATGTAACCTATAGATAACCTTTAGAAAAACAACGGGATTGATGAAGTGGAGACAACTCGCAGGTGCTATGTGCGACAAGGAGATGCCCATCAAACTTATAGGAAAATTATATGTATAAAACGGTGATTATATTATACGAAAGGAAGGATATCTCACACAAACGTGCACTCCATTTTGAACCCTTATAATACCCTACTCAACGTAGAAAACTATTTTTGTAATCTTATGCCTTACTCCGTAGTAAAGACACTTTGTTTGGCTCGTCTTGGCGGGACACGACCGTGCTTCTAGATTGTGCTTTTAAGTTTGATTGACCAGCCGCGCTCTGTGATATTATTTTGTTCGATAAGCAGCAGTAAGATCAATTGCTCTTTCGACGTCAAGAGAAACGGCCAAATTCATTTCGACATCCTGTACGGGAAACTTATTTGAAATACAATGTCGCATATTATCAAAAGAACAATATCATGTTGCTACGTCTACCAGTACTTTTCTCGCTCGCTCATTCATACATAATGTCAGGTAAAATGTCAGGCTAGTGCAAGTGTTGCCAGGAACATAAAAATAAATTTACTCCACATTGGTCATTAAATGTTGTTAGGTTATTGTCGGACCAGCAGTAAAAGAATATGTATTATATCAGTTACCTAATTCCCATAATACAAGCTTTGCTTAGTTTCGGGCTAAATGGCGCTGTGTGTTTTATTCAGGCATATTTATTTACCCCTTGCAGGGTAGGCAGAGCGTAAACAGCTGTAATAAAACGGTCATTTACTCCACGTCTGACAAAAATTTGAGAGTTATTAAGAAGGTTGGGTATCACCATAGTGACAGGTTGTCAGCCTGTCGCCTAAAATTGCAACTATCAAATATGGTAGCTACGGGATAGATATGGGATGATGCTATTCCAGGCCGACACCACACGGCAAATAAAAATAATACAAAGATAAATATTTGAATACTAAGAAAACAACAATAATAATTATTAGTGAATTTTAAGAACAAGACTGCAGATATTTATAACGTTTGAAATCCGCGATCTTGAATTGATAAAATTTTAATATAGTCAGTGCAACTAGAAGACTGTACAAATGTTTTGTGATTTCGGCGGTCTCTCCGGCTATGCTCCGGTAGCGCTAAATGGCGTAACCTTACCAGTCTGCTCCGATTTCCGATACCTCGGTTCACTTCTGCAAGGCGATGGTGAGATAAACCGGACTATTAAGCACAGAATAAATGCAGGATGGATGAATTGGCGACAGGTCACGGGCACAGTGTGCGACCCCCGAATGCCCCTCAAACTGAAGGGCAAGATTTACAAGACGGTGGTCAGACCTGTCGTCATGTATGGATCTGAGTGTTGGCCTACAAAAGTGACACTTCATAATAATGTCACTATCCTCCCAGCCGTTCAGGCTGTTTCCGTGAAAAAGAATGTATCTACATGACCGTGTACCTATTATACTTCTAGCGGCCCTTGAGCGGTTTCACCAGCTTCTACTTACCTGTTTCCAAGTAGAAATTAGATCTTTGCCCTTAGTAAAAAGTCGATTACTCCGTTCCAGCAGAAGTGACTCATCAAGACCATGTGCCAGCAAAAGCGACCGTCATGCTGAACAACTTTTACTTTGATGGAGATATCTTATCTCTTGCAATTTAGATGGGATGCTGATGATCTGCATCAGGTACTCCAGACCTTCGATGACTATGTGCCAATAAAAGCGGCTCGTCATGCTGAACAAATTTTACTTTAAAGCCATTACCGTATCTCTTATAGTTTGAATGGGATGCTGGTGATCTGCATTAGGTACCTACTCCAGATTCTCGATAATCATGTGACAGCAGGAGCGGCTCGTCATGCTGAACAACTTTTGCAATGAACCCATTTTAGTATCTCTTATAGTTTAGCTGTGCTTCTGGTGCCCGCCATCATCAGACAGAGATAGCTGGAGATTCATTTATTTGTCGGAACCATTATTATTTCATCAGACAGAGATAGCTGGAGATTCATTTATTTGTCGGAACCATTATTATTTCCCAAGTAATTTTGCCTGCGTAAGGGCCAATGCTTATTTTGGAAATTAGTGTAAGATGCATATCCGACATAAAAACTTGTATTTGTTATAGTGTAAGGGACATGAATTGACTGACATGATGAAAAATTTAACGTATGGGACATACATAATTTTTTATGTCCTTAACAGTACTTTTTGCTCCCGGTTTTTAAACTTTTGCTCACTTTTTGTTTAAGGTAAGCGACATATTTTTCAAGATATCAAAAAGTTATATATACCATTCGATAGAGCTCAAAATTCTGAATCCAATGATATATATAACTCAAAATCGCCAAAATGTCCCTTACGCTAATTCATATTTCCGTAGTCGATATAAAGTAATTTTGTGAGATATTAATAATTTGGGAATACTCTTATGTCTCTCTTTTACTTAACGTGACTATGGAAAACTATTTACATCGAAAAGTCTTAGACCACAGGAACGCTCCGTCAGAAGCTGCCATATTCCTACAGAAGTTAGGGCCTGTCTATTAACGGTATAAACGTAAAAAAGATTCAATAAAGATTAGAATTCTTGATAACTTACAAAAGCAGGCTCACATCAAATACAGGCAAAACTCTGACAGTTAACTTGACAGTGACAGTTGAAAACCGCGGATTAAAAGCACACGATTGAGGTTACGCCCATTATGTGATGGAGTCAATTTATTATATTACCTACTTTTATAAGAATTGTTTAAGTTAATTCTAAGCACATTTGCATGTATATGATTTGGGGAAGACTGTCGATTGTTTTGTTCTTAAGTTAGGGTGGCTTTATTACCGGTGGTTTTAACAACGTTATCTACAAGACACTGTGTGTGAAACTGTAAATTCAAAAATATATAATATGTTGGTTGTATGTAGGTAAATAAAAAAGATATATACATGTATGTAAACGCTTATGCATCAGTAAATAGTTAGTGTGCCTTCTAGAAATGTATGTAGGACTTATGATTGTATCTCTCTTCTCATCTGTATAGATTTTTATGAACATTGTCGTATTATATTCCTTACACTTTTGCTTACAACTTATATTACATTTTTACTTACATTTTTGACATTATATCATAGATACAGATATGTTTTTACTTATTTATGCTACAATTTTATTACCACAGATTTTGAAAGCAAATTAATCCTCGAAACGGACAAAGGATTTGGATTAGTTACGAATTCAATTGTACGAAAAATCCAGCGAGCAGAAGTTGCGAGTACAATGCTACTATTGTACTACGTACGACTGTCGTACTGAGTCAACACCAGCATTGTACGCCAGACAGGAGCTTAGAATTTAATTTTGTAGACCGGGAGCTGGATGGTGGAAAAGGGATTAGAATGAGTTTTGTGTGAAATCGAATTGAAAGTCGCATAGAAATTACCTTATGATGTGTCACCATGTCACAACCTTCAACCATAGAAGTAAAAAAATAACAGAACTGATCGTCAATTTTTCTCAAAAATCTTCATAGTTTAACATACCGAAACCATAAAAAGAAATTACTATTCTGCTGGTGTCTTTAGAGCTACTTTTTAAAACATTGAAAATTATCGGTCATAAATGCAGTTACAATCACTTGTAGTCAGTCAGTGTAGTATATAATTGGACACTTGTAGCTGGAAGTTTTTAGTAATCATTCTTATTATAAACTGCTGCAGGGAGACAGGTACAAGTTGCACGCTATTTCTTGACAGTCAATTTCGATCAAAATATTTTTTACTAAATTAGTGCACGATTAATCAACATTCATTTTATAGAAATATTCTCTCAACAACTAGGTACAACATTTCTATACTTACAAAGAACAACACAAAACGCGCTCCAGCTCCTGGCTTACACAGAGCCGCCCCAGGGCAATCATTAAATATTAATCGACGAATTAACATCGTGTCTTCGCCCGTCGACTCAATTAAGCGGACAAAGTCGGGGTAAATAACAGGGCCTCGCGAATTAATTTTGTAGTCAACGGTTTGGAATTCGAAACGTAGTTTGTTTAAAGGTTCGCTTCGGGCTCTCGGCCTATTGTTTGAATGATTATAATGATTGTGCGATGCTGGAGGTTTGCTTTAGTGAAATAATGTGAAGGATGGGTAACTTTGTTTATAAAGTCAGGTTAACGAATGAAATTTAATAATTCACCTGCATAATTTTTGTAGATAAAGTAAAGAATAATATCTACTTACGATTATATTATTAAACTATTCTTAACAATTTTAAAACGCTATTTCATCTTGCACAATTTGTTTTAGATGAGGATAGGAGATGTCAAAATCATGTTTAAGACAAATATGATTGTCCTGTTATGTTTAAATACGTCAAAGGGTTCTTCGCCATTTCTATTCAATTTAGTCGTGATAAGGTCGTGATCGTGCTTGTTTTCACCGTTGCTATTATTTTCACAGGCAACTCGCATTTTGCGTCAAATAATTTGGTCATAATTACCGTAAAATTACCTACCTATCTCTTTTTAAATATATTTAAGAGAAAGAGACAGCGCTAACTTTAGGTGAAGATAATTAATTTTCTGAATTGCCAGCTCTGCCTCTTTTTTAGAACACCCGCCTAAATCCAAATGACAGTCCCTTAACCGTTAACTTTTATTTCTATTACAGTCTTACGCTTATAAAAGTTTTAGGAAACTATCTAACAAACAGCGAACCGTTACAAAACTACAACTGGTGCCATACAAACAAACACACATGCACACAAGATACATTAAATGGTATAGAACATACAAAGGAGACTCTCTAAGGAACACTTGCTTAGAAATAGATCGGATTTTGGTACGGCGAGCATGATTTAAAGCACGAACGAGACATATTTTTAGCAAACAAAATTTTGTCGAGGACATACATGTTATGGTGGTTACATAGTAACATGGTAATAGATATAAATTAATGATTTAACTAGGTATACTAGAGAAGATGTTTTTTAATTGAAATAATTTGTCAACCTTCTATAGAAGAAACGACTATCAAATCAACATCAGAAATCTACAGAACTAGGCAATACCAGTAGAAGTAGATACGTTGTTACTGTAGACTACAGTGCATGACGTCTGTTCTCTAGGTAAATATAGCTGTGGCGCACGAAAAGGAGGCTGTAAGCAGACATAAACTAGCGCATTGACAGCCGATGTGGCGCAGTGGTTAGTACGACTGCCTGCCACGCAGAAGGTTCCGGGTTCAATTCCCGGTGGGATCACTCACAAAGTTGATATTTATCACTTTGTGAATTTGTGCCTAGTCTGGTTAGGACATTGCAGGCTGAACCACCTGATTGTCCGAAAAGCAAGATGGTTCCGTGCTTCGGATGGGCACGTTAAGCCGTCGGTCGCGGTTGCTGTCCGAGGCCATGTCATGAAAACCATTAGGCCTGCTACTTGCAGTAGGCGGTTGAAAAAACTCTAACACCAGGGTTCATCGGGTCGTTGGACGACTTGGTGTCCCATTCGAAGAAGAAGAAGTGCATGATGTTGTACTGCAGATGGCATAACATACAGTTGGAAATGTTTCCTTTTCTGTAGTCTAGCTAAAATAAATGTCTCCTAAAATCCTAAATATTGGTCACAGTACCGTCCCCCACACTTGTCGAACAAAGCGTGGAGTGTCCCCTCCGTCGCGGATTATCCGCAGAAATGCACAACATGTCGTCAATGTAACGCTTGTGGCCGATAAGTTGAGATTTTTTGGGACTTCTTGTAGTTTGGGGTAAAAAAGGAACGCACCTATAACCGTATAAATTTTGTGAATACCGACGGCTCTTCATAATTTGTTTCTTTGAAGTATTTAAATATTTTATAATTATATCATTGAATTTATTTTTTAAAAAAATATACGTTATCAGCTACCGGATACGTAAATCAGCTCTAGGGCGAATATTAATTTGAGTCCGGCGGCAGCTTTCAGCGCATTTTTATTCGAAAGTCAGTATCTACACTATAATATAATAAAGAGGAAAACTTTGTTTGTTTTTTTGTTTGTTTGTTTGTTTGTATGTAATCGATAAACTCCGAAACTACTGGACCGATTTCCAAAATTCTTTCACTATTAGAAAGCTACAACATCCCTGAGTAACATAGGCTACTTTTTACCACGGGAAAATTCCTCATTCCTACGGGAAAACGGTTAGCAGCAGGAAAACGGGGAAATAAAGCAGATATTACCCAAATTAGCCAAACCGCTTTACCGATCCTCGCGAATTTTGGCACTGATATTACTATCATATAAAAGACGGACATGGTCAGCCCTCGAGGATCTGGAGTACGTGATGAAGACCACCAGCATCCCATATAAACTATAAGAGATACGGTCATGGCTTCATAGAAAAAGTTGTTTACCATGACGGGCCGCTTCTGCTGGCACATGGTCATCGAGGATCTGGAGTACCTGATGTAGACCACAAGCATCCCATCTAAACTATAAGAGATAGGGTAATGGTTTCAAAGTAAAAGTTATTCAGCACGACAGGCTGCTTCTGCTGGCACATGGTCACGAGGGTCTGGAGTACCTGATGTAGACCACCAGCACCCCATCTAAACTTTATTAGACTCGGTAATGGCTTCAAAGTTAAAGTTATTCAGCATGACGGGCCGCTTCTACTGGCACATGGTCACGAGGGTCTGGAGTGCCTGATGTAGACCACCAGCATCCCATCAAAACTATAAGAGATACGGTAATGGCTTCAAAGTTAAAGTTATTCGCCATGACAGGCCGCCTCTGCTGGCACATGGTCATGATGAGTAACTTCTGCTAGAATGGATTAATGGACTTTTTACTACGGGCAAAGATCCCATTTCTACGGGAAAACAGGTAAGTAGCAGCGAGTGAAACCGCTGGGCGGGCCGCTAGTCTCTAATAATCTACCTTAGTATAACGATAGTACGGTCATTCGAATAGGCCCTGTTTGACAGCTGTCATAATCATGTTAATGCTATGATATAAGGTCTATTATTCTTTGTTGACATGTCCTCTAGTATGGGGTTGACAGCTGTTAAATATGGCCTATTCGAATGACCGTACTATAACCATTTTAACGCGACTGCTTTAGAAGGAGGGTTATGTTTTTAGAGAGTATGTAGGTGGACAAGATTTTTTTTTCAGTTGGCTATAGCCCTAACGAGGGAGTGGATCTGGACTTAAAAGGTTTCGTTAGATTCGTTTTAGCTGCGCAAGTGGCACTGGCTAAATTTAACAGATTCAAAATGGCGGATTTCAAACGCTAATAACTTGTTTATTAATTCTTCTTCTTGTTATTTTAAAGGCAGTACTTAGCTCTAATACCTTCCATAGTATAACTAAATATTTTTATACAAATATTACAATTGACCTACCCACTTCAACAATAAAATAAGGACCGTATAAATATGAACATTAAGAATAATCCCTACAACCGCGTCGAAAGGCGGCAGATTCACCAAACTGCGATTAGTTCCAATACAAGTGGCGCACATGTTGGTACTATTCCCCTGGGGTTACTTGTCCAAGGGACAAGCTTCGTCTTAGTAATGATTTTGTGTACTTTAAATAGTAGAATACGAATACCAAATTTTAAAACACTTCTCGTGTTAGGTAAACAATTTTTGGAAAACTTCCAAAATTTTCACCGCAGGCAGGATTTGAACCTGCGACCTTCGGCATCAGTACTGCCGACGCCTTAACCAACTGGGCTACCGCGGTTCTAATCGAGCCCGCGAAATTATGGAAGTATATCGCGGGCTCGATTAGAACCGCGGTAGCCCAGTTGGTTAGGGCGTCGTTTTCCAAAAATAGTAGAATACGGTATTTCCCTACTAGTCGAACGGAGCTATTTTTATAACGATAATTTGTATGAAAATACTGACTGTTAGTAAAAAGATGGCAACAAAATAGAAACTTTGAAATAGTTATTAATTTTAATAATTCTAACTGTGCATTTTTTGAGTAATAGGTAAACAATAATAGTAATATTCTTGGACAATAATTTTAAACAAACATGTATAATATTTTATTAACTACCTGGGAAAACACCCTAATATGTAACCCGACGGCAAAAATGTCCCGTCTAATGATTTAGTCAACTTAAACACTTCCAGAAACAAAATAGAAAAAAAACGAATTGGATGATAATCATTATGAAACCACAAGGATAAGGGCAGGAAGATGATGATGAAGGATATAGCTGCTATTGCTAGAATCTCTATTACTAATCACTAATCAATGAAATATAAAAATTTGCCACGTTAATTTTCGCTGGTCTGTAATTAATTATCCGTATTTTTTTCAATCCGGTGCGTTACTTTAGAAGGAACAGAAGAAACAAAACAGAAGGAAAAGATATGGTATTGTTTATATATGTTCAAAAATATAATTAATATTCGTGCGTTAGCATAGAAAAGTTCGTAAAAAAGAAAAAGACATGAATATGTATCAAATTATTCGCTATGACGAGTAAGCTGGGGTTTGTCGACGCACTTGTTCCAAAATGGGGATGCTCGCAGTATATCGTCACCATATGGCCTATCGTGGATTAATTACCAGTATCTTTTATAAAAGTACATTGTTCGCAAACTCAACGGCAGTTGAACCGTGAAATTGAGAATGTGATTAATATGGTAAAAGTATGTTAGTCGTGGTGCATCTTTTTTAAAATAGATTTAGTATTTCTTGCAATGTTTACAGTGTTTCATTTTGGGTCGTAGACAAATACCTACATTAATGATGCATACATAACCTGCATCACGTGTTATAATGTATACTTTAATTTTAACTTATAACGTTTAAAAACAAGTTGCATTGATTTTAAACAAGACGAAAATAACCGAAAATTGGCACATTAAAGTCAGTGTCTATGAGTTACTGTTTGTAACGCAGCATAGTATTTGAATATTGATAGCGATAATAAATAAATAAAACTAACTACAATGACCAATTCTTTTACAAATCACGCAATTTCGGAACATAACCATTACACAAAGAATGTAACCGATACAAGTCAATTTATACCAAAAAAATAACCGCTTATTGGGTCGAAATGTCACCCTAACAAAAAGTAACATATGCAATCGTTACAGTAATGTCGCGTCGTTTGTTAATCAATTATTTTGGCGGGCGTCCGGCGAGCCCCGAATCACCCCCGTTCAGTGGGCAGGGGATGAAAATTGACTAATCATTGCCTAGAGGAATGAATTAATAGATTATTCTGGTTATGGATAGGCAAATTATATTTGTGTTTGGTATTTCTCTTATTATTGTTGGTTCAATCAGCAGAACATCTATCTGCCCATTTAAAGGATTAATAAACATAAATTGGTTAGTTACTTAGTTAGTAGTTTAGTTCTTAGTCGCTGTCTAAAAACTAGTTTAATTTGATCCTTTGAATGGGCTAATGTACTGCTAATAGTACTTACTTACATACATAGGTAAATAAAATATTTTTTATATGTAGGATTGATATTTTCACATAAAGTTCCGTATTTAAATACGTAGGTAGGGAAGTAATCTAAGGGAAGTAATCAAGAATAAATACAAATATGTCATATTTTCCTTTCATGTCATATCTTGTAGTGTACATAATGTAAATAGGTTTTTTGATATGAAACAAGGATGTCAATTCACAAACGAACCCCATGACAAAATTTTATACATTTGACATTTTCATTTGTTGTTTAATCTATAATATTCGGATCCCTGCATTACCTAGTAATGTACCGTAAAAAAATTGTCTTTCTCTCCTCTTGTTGTACCTATTAAACGTAAAAACGTAGGTAACTAATTTGATAAAGAAAAGAACTGTAAATTCATCTTATCTTAAATAGCTTTAAAGGTTCACATAAACTCCTTACCTTCATTCAATTAACGTTTCCAAAAACAAATTTACAAATTAACAGCTTAACTGCCATAGTAACCGTATTAATACGCCTTAATAACTATTTAGCTGCCCGTCCATATCAAACACTTTACAATATAAACAAAGAACAATCGGGTGGTGACCCTATGTTGACTTTGAACGAGCTCGCACCCACTTTGAATTGGAACACTAGGGTTGGTATCGACATTAGGGTTGGCATTTGGACTGTTTTGAGAGTGATTTATGAGTTTACAGTGGTGACAAGCTTTGAGAGTTAAAATTGATTAGTTATGGTGTTTTATAAGTGACAATAGTCTATGTTTCGCTTATAAAGCTTTCCACTTGTCTTATAACTAAGCTTTCCGCACGCGGTTGTTTTTGGTTTTTCCGTGAGAATTTTATGTTTTCCCGCTTTAAAAGTAGTCTATGATAGTCTATTCTATAGTTTCTCTAGTAACTACCTACACATAACATTAAAACGGTCTCTTGTGATGGGAGAGAAATACAAAGAATCAAACCCATTTTCCCATTTATCATTTAACTAAATATCATCATCTTCCTGCCCTTATCCCAATTACTTGGGGTCGGCGCAACACGTTTTGTTGAACATTAAAGCGTGTTGCAAAGGATTTGGCTTAATTTTACGACCGGCCGCCTACCAGACGTCAACCCTCCTTGGGAATGCTTTTGTGGTTGATTAACCGCCACCATACGGTTGGCCCTGGCTGTTTGGGTCGGGTTTATCCCTCGGTCGCCTCTTACGACCCCCACGGGAAGAGAGGGGGTGGTGCTATTCTACTCTGCCGGCACCACACGGCTTAATTTAACTAAATATGACTTATGTAAAAGATTTTCTGTTGGAGTTTACGATCCTAATTCGCTTATTGAAAAAACCTGGATAGCTGTCATAGCAAATGTCACTGCGTCACTGCATAAAATTGCAAAGTTGTCAAAGTGTCGATGAAATATCGCTTAGCTAGTGTAAAACTCGGGTGTAACAACGGACCCTTCATCAATTCTGCACTATTCGACACACCGCATTCGCACGCAAACAACCTATTTCGCGCTAATGATCACTTTCGCTTCTTTATTTGCTTTATTTCACACAAAACTATGACTTTTGCCCCCAAAATGCCCCAAATCGTTATTCCGGACCACTGTGCGGTTTTATTGTGCGGCAAAAGTAAATGAAGTCATTATTTTAATGTTTGTTCAATGCTGTGGCACAGACATTATTACTTAGGTTATTAAATAATTTCATATTATTTATGGTTAATTGAACTTACCTAAGTGAACTTCAACCAAAATTATACGAGTTGCTGCATCCGTAGAGATTTAAGATCCCACCCTCCCGTCTTTACTTCGTAAAACCCTTATTGCTATTGCAGAATGTGCCTTGACTCTCTTACTCTAAAAATAATGACGCGAGCGCCACGCCATCTGGGGAACGGCGGGGCTAAGTACGGCGGTAGTCAAAATACTTACTTGATTTTGATTATTTCTTTTAAAATATATCTAAAAATACGTGTGACGGTGCAGTACGACGAAGAACGTACTACATGGTTTATTAAATCTCTACGGATGCAGCAACTCGTATAATTTTGGTTGAAGTTCACTTAGGTAAGTTCAATTAACCATAAATTATACTTCGTTGCTGCATCCTATGAGATTTAATAAACCATGTAGATGTTTAGCGCTCTACTTATTGCAGAATGACTTGCCAACAATATTTGAAAAGAACTTTAGGCTTTTAACACGAAATTAATATGTAATACCTGTATTAAGTATTCGCCTACACATACAAAATATGTAGGTAGGTACTAAGAATAAACAAATTATTATCTACGTCACCAAATGCTCGAAAGCTTCATCTTGATCAAACTCATTAAAAGGTATCAAAAACAAAGAAAGGTACATTTAAGTTAGCCGTGTGCTAAGGCTAATTGACATTAATCATAATAAATACCTATTTTAAGAATAATCGAAAGCAATGTTAAGTCAATGCAATGTTTTCTGTTATAGATAGGCTTTCGTAGCATAAGTAAGTAACCTGTCAGTAGGTACTGAACTCATTGCGGAGTTAAATTAAAATACTAGATTTTAGTTTTGTCTTTTTGGGTAATTCTTGTACCTATCGTGGTAGCAAAGCAAGCTATGTTAATATCACAAAAAGTGTTAATGTTTGAATATGATGTCCTGTCGCGAATAGGGAACGAAATTACAAGCTTCAAAGTCTTTTAAAAATGCACTTGGATGTTGTTTGAATGTTTTTGTTGTGATCTGAAACAATACCCACAAGGGTTCTAGAAATTTTGATATCTACGTAGATAAGGCCTAGTCCTAATGTCATCATTTACAAATTATTCAAAATATTATTCAGTTCATTTTTCTTTCAAAGAAAGTTTTGACCTAAGTTTAACTTTATGTCATGTAAACTAGCGCTATTATTTAATTGTTTTGTAAGCAATTTAAGTAGATAAGTACTTAAATCAGGTAGTAATACAAAAAATATCTTTGGATGTTATTTTGTTTACAAAATAAACACCACGGCTGTTAAAAGGTTTAAGATTTCAATCTATTACCTACGATGTCATCACTACTCCTGCCGTATCTTTTTCTGATTATTGTTAGAAAAAACGCTATCTTGAATTCCTCACACTTCAAGGTCATAAAAAAAGGATAAACCAAAATTTTTGTCTAGTCCAGACAAAGTAGGTACATAATATTATGACAACAGGAGGATCTATATTATTTTAGATTTACAGAAAATATAGGAAAAGCGTTTAAGAATAAAATATTCTTATTCCATTTTAGAGTAAAAATTACAATTTCAAATGCATGTTTTTACTGAACCTGTTTCAACAAATAAACATGACGTTATGTTATACAAAATCCTACTTTGTTTGCTTGCAGTACATCAGTACAAGATCTTTCTTGTTAAGTTACTAATGTGAGAATTGTACCCCACTATTCTAATAACAGGACCTACAAAATTGTGATAAATAAGTAGGTATGTTATTTATCGGTCAGTCTAACGTCCTTGTACTAACTGTAGGTAATTAACAAACCAAGTTTGAGTTATATAAATGCCTGAAATAAAAATACTATAATATTTTTAATTTCTTACATAAACATTACCCACAGTTCCACGCCGGCATAAGATGAAGAGAATCCAATGCCAAAAACGAAAAATCTGTAAAGATTTCTATTTGAAAATGTCCTAACCGTGATAGGGTTGTCTATTTAAAGGTACATGCTATTTATTAAACATTGCTATTAAACATAGTTTAATCCAACACAAAATTTATTTTTACCATCCCAGTTATATTGATGTATGACATTCTAATAAGGCCAGATATTGTGGTATTTTCATTATTCTAAAGATTTCGTGTATGTAAAACCAAACTTAGTTAAATTAACGGGTTTTTTTACTTACGAGTGATAATAATTACTACGGAACTGTGTGTAAGTGTTAAACTTAGCTAATTGGATCTATAGGTAGCTACTCGTACTGCAGGCAATCAGTAATATCATACCTACATATTACCTATGCCAATTTTCACAATTTGATATTTGCTTTGTTGACACATTTTTGTAACAGTTCATAAAAGTTTATGGTATTTTTCGGCAGATTGTTTTAAATCAATATTTTGAGAATTATGTTCAATGCTCTAAAGATTTCAATAATACCAGACCCAATAAAAATACTTCTTTCATTTGGTACTAAGTCGAAGCTTAGACGGAATAAACAACAGTTATACGCATTATTAGAGCATACAGAATACATAATTTCCACCATAATATGTATGATAAATCATCTAAATCGCAATGGCCTTTATTTTACAGGGTCAGTTAGGTAGGTAAGCACAAGCTTATTTACCTAGTAAAAGAGAACAGAGCTGACCACTGACAAAGGTAAACATGTAACTTCATTGTTACATTGACTAGTTAATCAAAACAAAATCGCAGATACTTATTTAGTAGGATCGTTCATCGACTCAAACGGTCGATTAACACAACGATTTCATGAACAGGTAGCCATAAGTTAGATAGATTAGGCTGGTAGGTATAGATAGCAGGTCTATTCCGCCGCGTATGAGTATGAGTCATCGGCAAAGTCACATAATATGACACAAAATAATTGTTTTTTTTAAAACTACATCTTAAATGTTGATATTTAGTTTAGCTTTGTGTTTACATTAAGAATTAATAATCGTCCACTGCAGTGCTGTGGAATTTGAATTTGGAAAAGTAGGAAACATACCTACATGTAGAAGATTTTGAATACAATCGAATCCCATTTCATGTAGAAAATACATTTCTGTACCTCTAGTGGCTGCAGTAGGCCGCTTGGTTCAGCAATGGGGGTGATGCTGTTGGATGCCTTTCCTTCGCGGCGGTGTAGAAGCGCGACTGCGCAAGAGCAGCACGCCCTGCTGCTGTTGAACTTTTTTCTCAGCAAGGCTGACTGTGCCTTGGTTTCAAGGCCTTGTCAGAGTAATTTACACGCAGAGTCTTCCTAAGAATTGTGTTATTAAATTTTTCTTCTGAGTACCCACCAAACAAAACATTGTCATGTCAACCAATGTTGATATTGTGACTTATAGTCTGATAAGACTTTTGTTTACAAGGTTTACTGATATTATATATCATTATTCAATACAAAAACGCAGTTTAAGGAGAATGCAGATAATTTCAGATATTCTTATTAGAATATGCAGGTCCGTTGTAGATTATTGAGTTGTTTATTGATAAAACAATAAATACGTTGTCTGGCCTTTCTAAAGAACCATGTTATTAGAAATAGGTTTCTGAAAATAGGGTCTTAGCCAATTACCTTATACTGATCAGCAGCCAAACCTATGAGGATCTTCCCCCAAACGTTCAGAGATCTCATGAAAAGGCTTTTAGCCATTTTTGAGTCCATTGACAGTCACACATACCTCGGAAACATTTCTCCATTACAAAAATGAAGTTAATATGTGTTTTGAAAACACCAGCAGCCCTTAAATCAGAGATAATTGGAATAACATACGATTTTACTTGAGGTTGACTTGGTTCCAGCTAGAATGAAGGCTCCATTTCCTTACAGTGCAGCAGTTCATTCTAAAGTGGTTCGTTTGAGATCATCAGCATACTTGTAAGCATTGGTGTCATCTTACGATCTAGGCGAAGAAAATCCAAATCTCAATTTTCTATTGCGACTTAATGGATAATATCTCGTGAAACAACGTAAGACAGGCTCATACGCATTCAACTATTTGTTTCATGCTTCATGTATTTACTTTCTGGGTTGCACATCTTGCCACCGCAAGAGGAAAACAAGTAAGTAAGTGGTTAATATTATCTATCACATATTATCATGTTCCATGTATCTACTTCCTGGATGACATCTCGTGTCACCACATTAGGAAAGTATTCAATAACTTGCTTTTAGTTTCATGTTCCATGTATTTACATACTGGATGACATCTTGTGTCACCACATCATTAGGAAGGTATGCAAGAACTTAGCTTTTAGTTTCATGTTTCATGTATTTACTTCTTGGATGACAGCTCGAGCCACCACAATAGGAAAGTAAGGAGTAATTTCCGGATAACATCTCGTGTTACCACTGAGGAAAAGCGTCATGAAAATGGGGTTGCGGTAATGGCAGCAATCGACAAGGGACAGGCTCTCGGCTTGGTTTTACTACGGTAATTCCCGGACGACATCTCGTGCCGCCACTGAGGGAATACCAACAGAAATTCCCGGACGACATCTCGTGCCGCCACTGAGGGAATATCAACAGAAATTCCCGGACGACATCTCGTGCCGCCACTGAGGGAATATCAACAGAAATTCCCGGACGACATCTCGTGCCGTCACGGAGGGAATATCAACAGTAATTCTCGGACGACATCCCGTGCCGACACCGAGGGAATAACAAAAGATTTTTTGGACAAGAACCAAAGACATGGGTTTTTCAAAAACTAACCTCCATTTTCGTGTCAAATCCATTTCCAGTCGTGTTTATCGAAGTTTTCACTAGTCCTTTTTCGTTGCACTTCTTAAACTTCACTTTTCACTTATTTTTACAAAAAAAATAATTATTTTTTACGGAACGCGTTGACGGTGCGTCACACGAAAAACGAATGACGCGAGCGCCACGCCATCTGGGGAACGGCGGGGCTAAGTACGGCGGTAGTCAAAATACTTACTTGATTTTGATTATTTCTTTTAAAATATATCTAAAAATACGTGTGACGGTGCAGTACGACGAAGAACGTACTACATGGTTTATTAAATCTCATAGGATGCAGCAACGAAGTATAATTGTATTATCGTGTTGGTAAAATTGGTTTTTGGTAAATAACTTATGAATTATTGTCAAAAATTTGTACATTTTTGTTAATTTCTGCGTAGGTAAGATCAGTATTTTAATATTACCTACGTATTATGTACTAACCTGATGTTTTTTTGTTGTTCAGAATGGAGGCAACCAATTTGGCGATGTCTCCCCGAGAGTCTTTGAAGCCTCGCACCGAACACAAGTCTCTACATCTCAGCAGTAAACCAAATCAGGTAAAAAAATAAACACATAGTCCATTCTACCACTAGTGATCGTCGTATTAAACATTTGACGGAAACATCCAACCAGAATATGGGCAGCAGAGTTCCCTGTAAATATAAGGTCTTGCACTGCACTCCCTAATCCGCCTACCCAACGTGGTGATATGGCAAAAGAGGAGCCCTTCTGTGGCTGTGAAACATGTTACTTATCCTATCCACGTTTAAAAGATCTTTGATTTAAATCTTTTGACATCAGAAGGAATACATGACATTATTAATATTTTTGATGTTTATTTCGCACATTAATTTAATCTGAAATAGGTAAAATGTTTCGTTATAATTACAAAGTACTTTTGACAAAGCAGAGTGATTAAAATGAGTAAAAATGCTTTTTTCCCTAGGTGGGCACAGTCCTTCTATACGGCGTACCCATCGTCTCTCTAGTCATCGAGGGGAACGAGCGCCTCTGCCTGGCGCAGATCTCAAACACACTCCTCAAGCAGTTCTCATACAATGAGATCCACAATCGAAGAGTGGCCCTTGGGAT
This sequence comes from Phthorimaea operculella, assembly GCA_024500475.1. Lineage (NCBI taxonomy): Eukaryota > Metazoa > Arthropoda > Insecta > Lepidoptera > Gelechiidae > Phthorimaea > Phthorimaea operculella. The sequence goes on along the minus strand of JANFCV010000002.1, from coordinate 1,998,026 downwards.
AACCTGCGTCCAGTGCACGCCGGTACAGCTAGAGATCTTGAGACGCGCTGGAGCCATGCCCGTGTCTTCGAGAAGATGTGGTGAGTCCATCTTTTATCATCCTTGCCTGGATATGACACCAGTTTCCATACAATGAGATCCATTACAGAAGAGTGGCCCTTCGGATAACCTGCGTGGAGTGCACGCCGGTACAGCTGGAGATAGTCTATTAGATGTGGTCAGTATATGCTTTCTCCTCAAGCAGTTTTAATACAATGAGATCCACAACAGAAGAGTGGCCCTTGGGATAACCTGCGTGCAGTGCACTCCAGTACAGTTGGAGATCTTGAGACGCGCTGGAGCTATGCCTGTGTCTTCAAGGAGATGTGGTAAGTGCATATTTCCTCTTCAATGAGACTTACAATTAAAGAGTGGCCCTTGGGATAACCTGCGTGCAGTGCACTCCTACTGGAGTGTACTGTACAACTGTACTCAGTTGGAGATCTTGAGACGCGCTGGGGCCATGCCGGTGTCTTCTAGGAGATGTGGTAAGCTCAGCAATAAAATTTCTGCCCTATCGCATGAGCGAGACTTTATTAAAGACAATAGGAAGGGATCCAAAATAGCAACATAATACCTACATATTATCAGGATATCAACAATAATGTTGCCGTTTCGAGTCCCTTTCTTTAATTTCTGATTGTTAGCTTTCAAGAATCAGAATCTCTACTTAGTGTTGTATTGTGATGTGATGTTAAAAGTGCATCAATATCTTGGACAGGAATGATAACCCGCCGGGAAGCCGAGCGTCTCTGCAAGTCCTTCCTCGGAGACAATGCACCTCCTAGACTGCCTGATGACTTCGCGTTTGCTGTGCATCATGAGTGCGCCTGGGGCTGTCGAGGAGCTTTCTTACCAGCTAGGTTTGTTATATTTTCTGTTACCTTCTTACATGAAATAAAAACGTGTGTAACTAAGTTTTGCCAATAGTGTGAACGTTGACAAAGCATCTGAATAACCATGCAAATGGGAAGTCAGCTTGGCGTAGTAGAGATGAGGCTCATTCTCAGCGGAAGGATGCATTTGGGTGATAAAGACAACATAGGCAACATAGGAGAAACAAAATGTGAAATGCAAACTCTTAACTATATGCATAAAGTTTTCTAGAACACTAACCCCAAAATTCCTTTAGGTACAACTCATCCCGAGCGAAATGCATCAAATGCGCGTACTGCGGCCTGTTCTTCTCTCCAAACAAGTTCATATTCCACTCGCACCGGGTCGGCCCTGGAGACAAGTACGTGCAGCCTGACGCAGCCAACTTCAACTCCTGGAGACGACACATGAAGCTTAGTGGGAGCCCGCCGGATGAAGTGGTTCACGCTTGGGAGGATGTGAAGGCTATGTTCAACGGGGGAACGAGGAAAAGGATGCTGTCGGCTGCTAGGTAAGAAAGAGACAGCTTGGATTCAATAGATTATAATAACTTAACTCCTTGAGAAGACACATGAAGCTTAGTGGAAGCCCGCCAGATGAAGTGGTGCACGCTTGGGAGGATGTGAAGGCAATGTTAAACGGGGGAACGAGGAAGAGGATGCTGTCGGCTGCTAGGTAAGAAAGAGACAGCTATTGCTGGGTCACTTCAACTCTTGGAGACGACACATGAAGCTTAGTGGGAGCCCGCCAAATGAAGTGGTGCACGCTTGGGAGGATGTGAAGGCTATGTTCAACGGGGGAACGAGGAAGAGGATGCTGTCGGCTGCTAGGTAAGAAAGAGACAACTCTTGGTTTCATAAGTTGACTTTAACTCATATTCCACTCTCACCGTGTCGGCCCTGGGGTCAAGTACATGCAGCCTGACGCAGCCAACTTCAACTCCTGGAGAAGACACATGAAGCTTAGTGGAAGCCCGCCTGATGAAGTGGTGCACGCTTGGGAAGACGTCAAGGCTATGTTCAACGGGGGAACGAGAAAAAGGATGCTGTCAGCTGCTAGGTAAGAAAGAAATAGCTATTCTTGGGTAACTTCAACTCCTGGAGACGACACATGAAGCTCAGTGGATGGAAGCCCGCCAGATGAGGTCGTCCACGCGTGGGAGGATGTGAAGGCTATGTTCAACGGGGGAACGAGAAAAAGGATGCTGTCGGCTGCTAGGTAAGAAAGAGACAGCTCTTGGTTTTAATAAGTGACTTTAAGTCCTGGCGGAGCACATGAAGCTCAGTGGGAGCCCGCCGGATGAAGTGGTTCACGCATGGGAAGACGTCAAGGCTATGTTCAATGGGGGAACGAGAAAGAGGATGCTGTCGGCTGCTAGGTAAGAAAGAGATAGCTCTTGGTTTCTTACTATGACTTTAACTCCTGGAGGCGACACATAAAGCTCAGTGGAAGCCCGCCAGATGAAGTGGTACACGCTTGGGAGGATGTGAAGGCTATGTTCAATGGGGGAACGAGGAAAAGGATGCTGTCAGCTGCTAGGTAAGGAAGAGACAGCTATTGTTGGGTCACTTCAACTCCTGGAGAAGACACATGAAGCTCAGTGGAAGCCCACCTGATGAAGTGGTGCACGCTTGGGAGGATGTGAAGGCTATGTTCAACGGGGGCACGAGGAAGAGGATGCTGTCGGCTGCTAGGTAAGAAAGAGACAGCTATTACAAGTTCATATTCCACTCGCACCGGGTCGGTCCTGGGGACAAGTATGTGCAGCCTGACGCAGCCAACTTCAACTCCTGGAGACGACACATGAAGCTTAGTGGAAGCCCGCCGGATGAAGTGGTGCACGCTTGGGAGGATGTGAAGGCTATGTTCAACGGGGGAACGAGGAAGAGGATGCTGTCGGCTGCTAGGTAAGGAAGAGACAGCTCTTGGTTTCTTAAAATGACTTTAACTCCTGGAAACGACACATGAAGCTCAGTGGCAGCCCGCCGGATGAAGTGGTCCACGCTTGGGAGGATGTGAAGGCTATGTTCAACGGGGGAACGAGAAAGAGGATGCTTTCGGCTGCTAGGTAAGAAAGAGTCAACTATTGTTAGGTGACTTCAACTCTTGGAGACGACACATGAAACTTAGTGGAAGCCCGCCGGATGAAGTGGTGCACGCTTGGGAGGATGTGAAGGCTATGTTCAACGGGGGAACGAGGAAAAGAATGCTGCCTGCTGCTAGATAAGAAGATTCCACTCGTCATCGTCGTCACATGAGGTCGTCCACATTTGTTTTTTTTTTACATCGGGTTTTACATCATTCATTCTTTTACATCGGATTGCAAATGAGTTATCAACTCATATAGGATTTTCAGTTATTTTACATGCGTCATTGGGAAATGCTTTAAACACAATTTTTACCTTTACAAATACATCCTGTGTACCCGATAAAATTATTTATATGGATCTCGATCGATTTAAACTTACCGAGACAACCAATTCACAAAGTACAGCCTAAAATTGTGCCACAGAAGGGTCCCAATCCGCAGGCCAGAGACGGAGCCAGTGGAGGCCAAGCGAGTGGCCTCGAGTCCGCCGGGGGCCCACGCCCCGGTGCCCCGTTTGGCTGACTACGTCTGGGGGGCCAGACTGCCGCTGCCATATGCTATACCGTGGCTGAAGCCATCCTTGTGGACACCTGGTAAGTTTGCGTTACTTTAGATTTGCTGGAAATTCGTAGTCGAATATAAGATGCGTTTTATCTGACAAACGAACTATGCGACGTAACACCGACTTCGGTGCATGTATGGTAAAATGCATGTGCGGTAAAAGTCATAAGTAAAAGTAAAAATCTGCATTATACTATTCGTTACGCGGTGTTGTAATTATGTATAGTGTATGCAGAATTATCTTCATGTGAGCTATAAAGTCGCCTTTGCTCACACTGTCTACATAATGGAATTTCAAGTAATTTTATGCAATAAAAATATACAAAGTTGCCGTACTCTTATCATAATTTTACAATAGTTATTCTGATCTGTCTTTACTTTACATTACTCGTTTTGCACAGGAGCACTATCTGCCCTAAGTTCCGTAGGGGCAATGGAGGAGCCCCGCGCGTTCCGGCCCGTGCGGCGCATCGAGTCGCCCCCGCTGTCGCCTGTGATGACGTCTTCGCGGTCGCCTACCAGGTAATACAGCAAACCCGACCAGTAGATCCAAGGTCATAATGTATTAAAGTGCTACGGACAGGCTGCGGTGCGCTACAGACAGCCTACGGTGTGCTACGGACAGCCTACGGTGTGCTACGGACAGGCTACGGTGTGCTACGATCAGGCTACGGTGTTCTACGGACAGGCTACGGTCAGGCCTTTTACACCCACGTACTTACGCGGGATAAGTACCGGCGAATGGAAGAGCCGCGCGCGATCCGGCCCGTGCGGCGCATGGAGTCGCCCCCTCTGTCGCCTGTGATGACGTCATCGCGGTCGCCTACCAGGTATTGTCCTTTCCAAATCATAGTCATGACCAGCCTAAGCGGGAGGCCAAGTTACGCTGGTTGCGTAGTATCTACTTAGGCTGGTCAAATCATTTCATGACCCTATGATTGCGATATACCCCACCACGGGGGTACGGATCCAAGACCATAATGTATTAAAGTGCTACAGTGCTACGAGAATAAGCAGCAACACACAAATCTACGATTGCTACAGCGGCGTAGCGTTCTCATAGCGCACGTAGAGCAAAGTTAAATTAACTTCACAATAGCCGTTTTTAATTTGAAAAATAAACAAGGGAAGATCATTCATCAAGACAAGTAGCGCCAATAGCGCCTACATACAGTTTGTGGTAACACTTGTGAAATACGGGATCTCAAAAGATATTATAAATCTTTCTTCAACCTCCAGCAGATCCCCCACAACTTCGTCACCGCCGCGGCCATCGCGCTCTCCCCGCTCCCCGCTCCGCTCGTCATCCGCGAACCGCTCCCCGCCCCGCTCCCCGCTGCGCTCGTCACCAGCGCGGTCCACCAAGAGCGATCGGGACAGTGATGAGAGCGTGGATATTGAGACTACTGAGGAAGACCAGCCTAAAGACCTGGTAAGTGGTAGATCCAAAGATTTGGTAAGTGTTAGACCCAAAGATTTGGTAAGTGTTAGACCCAAAGATTTGGTAAGTGTTAGACCCAAAGATTTGGTAAGTGTTAGACCCAAAGATTTGGTAAGTGGCTTGTCCCAGCCTCCGCTCGGCTCGTCGCCAGCGCGCTCCGCCAATAGCGATAGAGACAGCGATGAGAGCGTGGATATTGAATTGAAACTACGGAGAAAGATCAGCCGAAGGATTTGTTAAGTGAAGAATTAGGTTGATTATTCAACATCATACAGGTAACCGACGCAATCAGAATCAGTCAGAATCTAAAGTCACAGAATTCTAGGGTAACTTCAACATTTGATGTCATATTCCTTCAAATACAGGTGACGAAATATGACTACTTTGAATCTTTGATGTCATACATAATCATACAAAAACAGGTATGTTAGTTAATTCAGGCAGGTACCTATAGAGTAGGTAATGTAGAGTTACCGTTTTCTTTTTGCTTTAATCCTATATAGTTCAATCCTGTGTTTAAAGCTAGCTAGCAAACTATTACTTATCTACCTACCACTGCTTACTCAGGTGATAGCAAGTAATCACGCTGAAACTAACTTCACGATTAATGTAATGAATGATACACGATCCAATTCAAAAACAGACATTAAAAAACGCCGCCGGTGATCTCAAATTGCCAACCAAACTTGAGTAATTAATGCATTGATTAATTTAACTCAGTTTGAATTTCGCCATTTAAGTTCGCTCGGCGTCCTCTTAAATCCCCCGGGTGTCCGGCGCCATTTTCCTCACAGCAACTTATCACAAAATGGCGGCCAGACGCTTTGGCACGTCGTAAAGTCTGTAATTACTGTCGGAACGAATTTAAATGGACTTCATTTCGGTTTTAAATAAGAGAAAATGTTAATTTAGTACCGATCGGTTTCAGAGGACTAATTAATTGAGGATTTCGTGTTCGGTCGCGTCGAGTGTGATTACGAGACTGGACGTTGTTTATTTCTATTTGCCTTTGCAGCGGGATTTCCTACACGTAACTACATAGGCAAACATATGTAGGTATCTAAAACATATAGCCTGTACCTATCGTCCATTAGTAGTGTTAGGTGCCAGCCCAGTAAGTTTTAGATATGCATCCTGCGATTCTTTACTTCTTTTCTTGAGGCGCGTCCAAGGAAATTCAGATTGTACCTATAAGATGCGATTCGACTTTCTAAAAGGAAATATTTAGTATCATATTCAAAACACTGAACTTATAGAAGGATCGCAAGCATTACATTGGGCAAGCGTACCTACCTAATTAAGCGGCACTTAAATGAATTTAATAGAATTACATACAATGAGGGATGTTATGAACCCTTTGCTCAAAACCTAAGCCACTCAAAGCACTCTACTCAAAACTCGATTGCCAGATAAAAGAAAATCCATCTCAATTTTGGAATCTGTTAAAAAAAACTAATCGGCGATTACTCTCAGCTTGTGATTGGAAAAATTCTCTTTCCAAGTTTCTAAATTGGATTGGATCGAGCTTCGTTTCTTCCGAATGCTGTTCGCCTGTTCGGTACTCAGTGGATAATGCGACTCAATAACTTAAGTCTCAGGTATTGCATTCCAGTCCGGTTTAGGTAAAGGATTAGCATTGGCACATTTAGAAGTAGATATCTAACTAAATGGAAGTGCAAAACGTTGTAAGTATATTCTCATAAATGAAGACCAATGTCAAAGAAATAACTTTATCATATATGGTTTGAATTCCTACTCTTAATGTGGACTAACCAAGTAGAAAGTTTAAATACTTTCTACTAGGTAAATGTAGAGCATCAAGAGGTTGAAAGATTCGTTATGGTCAGCCAGGCGCCGGTAGCTCAGTTGGTAGAACAGTGGAACGGTACCTCAAGGTTCCGGGTGCAAGATTCGGCCGACGCTAATGAAATTTTTCAACTTTTCTTATCCTCATTTATAAGAATAATAAAGCACTGTAAATGCATTAAAAATCCCAATACATACCTACGTCGTATTATGATCATAGCGATAATGTTAACATTTTACACAGAAGTTAGGGTGCCACGAACTAACGATAGAGATGGCAATTTGACTAATTTATTTTTTACTAGCTTCACGGTTTCACCCGCGTCTTAGTGATTCTTCTAATTCATTCAGTCAATTTGGGCTTAGTTACTCACCAAGAGATGTCGCTGTTAGTTTCTAAAACGCGAATCGGCTCAGTCGCGCCACCTATTTCAAAAATATTGGAAAATGCGTGATCCCGTGGGAATGAGACATTTTTCCGTGGTAAAAAGTAGCCTATGTGTTATTCTGGATGCTCTTCTATATTTGTGCAAAATTTCATGTCAATCTAATCATCCGTTTTTGCGTGATGTTGTAACAAACACACTCACAAACATCCGCCTTTATAATATTAGTAGGAAGTAGGATAGGAATTAGGATAGTAGGATAACATAATCACATAAATTTTGCATCTTCGAAAGATTGATTTCCGAAAACAACAGTAAATTTTAATGAGTAATAAAAAATGGGAGGCGAATCACATCGGATGACTTCTTTTGGCCCACCGTGTACATACATACTCTCGAAAAACATAACCCTCCTTCTGAAGCAGTCGAGTAAAAACAGAACCATTTCCGTTCATGGCTTAAGCAGTACTAAATTAACGAAACCCGTTAATAGTTACAGCCTCATGTTTACAGCTAAATCTATTTCCGCCCAAAGGCTAACTGAAAAGGCGTCAATAGAAAGGCGTTCGAGTTAAGTCTAACGATTGACGCGAGTATAATTAACGCTGGGCCCTTTGGGATGGGACAACCCTTATTGAAGGGCTGCCAATGTTAAGTTGGTAGGGTTGGGAATAAAGTGTATAGGTATATTAGTGGGTAAGATATACTTGCGTAATTCGTAGGCTAGGATAGAACTGAGGTAACCTTGTTGGTAGTGGCGTCGCCAGTATAGATGTCCAGGGTCAAATCCTGACTGCGGTGGAAAAATCGGCAAGTTTAAAAAACATTTATTAATTAATTTATTGCATAGCATCGTATTCGTTCGTGAATTATGCGCGGAAAGGGTCATGTCATATCCTACTTCCTACTAATGGGTGAATGTCGACAATTGCGTTTTTTGTCTCATTTCGGAGGATTTTTTATTCTATCCGTTTTTAAGAAATGTTTTTCCATAATTTTAATCTTTATGGTGTTTTATTTTAACTGTGTAAAAATGCTAGCAATATCTTTATCAGAAGCTGAGATATTCGAGTTTGAATTTTGAAAAAGGCACCGAAATGAAAACAGTCCACCGAAATGATAATAAGTGTGCACCGAAATGAAAACAGTCCTCCGAAATGATAAAAAGTGTGCACCGAAATGATAATAGTCCACCGAAATGATAATAAGTGTGCACGGAAATGAAATATGTCCATCGAAATGAAGTGGTCAAGTGCGAGTCTCTCTAGTCAGACAGTGTTCTGTTTCTGTATGATAATTTTTGATATATAACCAATAGTGTAGAACTGGTGACTACAGAAGAGTGGGACGAATGAGGAACCGATGATTACATCCGAGTGAAACGAGTGAAGAACTGGTGATTACAGCAGAGTGGGATGTGGGAGGAACTGGTGACTACAGCAAAATGGGATGAGTGAAGAACTGGTAACTACAGCAGAGTGGAACGGGGGAGAAACCAGTGACTACAACAGAGTGGGACGAGTGAGAAACTGGTAACTACAGTAGAGTGGGATGAGGGGGAACCAGTGACTACATCAGAGACGGACGAATGAAGAACTGGTGACTACATCAGAGTGGGGCGATTGAGAAACTGGTGACTACAGTAGAGTGGGATGAGGGGGAACCAGTGACTACATCAGAGACGGACGAATGAAGAACTGGTGACTACATCAGAGTGGGACGAGTGAGAAACTGGTGACCACAGTAGAGTGGGATGAGGGAGGAACCGGTGACTACATCAGAGTGGGACGTGGGAGGAACCGGTGACTACAGCAAAGTGGGACGTGGGAGAAACTGGTGACTATAGCAGAGTGGGACGAGTGAGGGTGTAGATGGGTATGCAGTGTGCGTGATCTCTACTAACACACGGTAGTAGGTAGGTAGTAGGTAGGTAGTAGGTAGGCAGTAGGTAGGCAGTAGGTAGGTAGTAGGTAGTAGGTAGGCAGTAGGTAGGCAGTAGGTAGGCATGGGTGGCAGTGGGTGGGCAGTGGGTGGGCAGTGGGCAGGCAGTTGGCAGGCAGTTGGTGGGCAGTGGGTGGGCAGTGGGTGGGCAGCAGGTGGGCAGTGGGTGGGCAGTGGGTGGGCAGTGGGTGGGCAGCAGCAGGCAGCAGGTGGGCGGTTGGTGGGCAGTTGGTGGGCAGTGGGCAGGCAGTGGGCAGGCAGCAGGTGGGCAGTGATGGGCAGCAGGTGGGCGGCAGGTGGGCAGTGGGCAGGCAGCAGGTGGCAGGCAGGCAGGCAGTGGGCAGGCAGCAGGCAGGCAGCAGGCAGGCGGCAGGTGAGCGGTGGTAGGCAGTAGGTAGGCAGTAGGTAGGTAGATAGACGATTACGCGACGTGCTAGCTCTCTACCACACCTACCGGCTAGAAGGTAGATGGGTACGTGGCGTTTGCGCTCTCTATTACACCTACCTATTAGTAGGTAGGTAGGTTTTACTTACCTACGTACCAGATAGTACGAAGGGTGAGACGTATGCTATTATTTTGTGGGCGGTTTACATTTGTCTAGCGAGGTTTTCATAATAATTTCGTAAATTAACAAACTCTCCCTTTGAATTCAACAAGGAACCCTAAGGCAACTAGCCTGTCCAAATTTCCGTGGGGTGTTATCATTTCAGAGGGGTTGTTTGATTCCGAAGCTGATCTTAGTGCAGTGGAAGCAAATTAAAGTTATCTTAAAATCTAAAACTAAATGGTCGATCAGCCTCGGAACAACATTTGACTACGATTCGTAGTGCTCTTTACTATAGCTAAATAAAATAAATTTAATGAGAGAATTCTGCTCCGGAAAGTTTCCGGCCGAGAAATTCTTGTTTCCAAAATCTACTTAAACAGGGCCCAGCAACGAATTGCTTACCGAGCGAACGATGACGCCGTCGTTTCCTTGTAAGTCTAGTTTTTGACAGGAAAATAGGTATCAGGTTTGAGGAAGACTTTTGGATTGGGACTTAGGTACTAGACTTACTGCACCCGGGCACCAGCTCGTGTGGCACTCCGTCCCTCCGACAGTTTTGGCTTCACCTCAGTTCATCACTCCACCATTCACCAGTTCACAGTTCGACATCAACAATGTTTTCAACACAAAAACAACTAAAGATTCCTCTCCGAATGAGGAATCGGCCCCGTTGGCCCCAATCAAGAAAACAATCAAAAATATATGGCTATCGGCAGCCGCGACGCGAGCGACGACTCAAAGTGAGGTTATGTTACCGGCGACCACGTTGGCCTCAATCAAAAGCCGGAACCAAAATCACTTGGTTCACTTCCCCACCGAACAGGAAAACCACACGAGAAAACCGAAAGCACACTAAATTACTTATTTATAATTAAACTTCGCATCCACGATGCGGGCGACGGCAGAGGACGTGACAAGATGACAGATCAGTGTTGCCAGCACCGCGCGCCCATTTTATACGAAAACTAAACATTCACCCGCCCCGGACCGACCCATCGGTCCGCTCTATGCATGGCAGGCGTGATAATGTAGCTACTGCTCGCTTAAGGACTGAATCCCCCACCTGAACTTCTGCAACTCGAGGAGTGCCATCACTACCCGGAAACAGGTTGAGAATGCGCCCCCGGCGCCAACGCAGTGGCGGTAGGTTGGCATCCTTAACCAGAACGAGATCCCCAATGCAGGGGGGTTCAGTCCTGTCCGTCCACTTAAGGCGTTGCTGCAGAATGTGCAAGTACTCAAGCGACCAACGCTTCCAAAAGTTTTGAGTCATTTGCTGCAACAACTGATAACGCGACAAACGATTGCTATTCACCTCCGTATAGGGATATTCCGGCAAGGCGTTAAGTGGGCGGCCAATTAAGAAATGCCCTGGCGTCAGGGCCTCTAAATCATTTGGGTCTGAGCTGAGCGGACACAAAGGACGCGAATTGAGTACAGCCTCAATTTTACAAAACACGGTCGCCAGCTCCTCGAAAGTCAAAATTGTTAACCCTACAACGCGCAACAAATGCGTCTTAGCGGACTTTACAACCGCTTCAAAAATACCACCCCAGTGAGGGCACGCTGGTGGATCGAACACCCAGGCAATGCCCTGACGGGAGAGGCCCGTGCTGATGGCTTCTTCGTTCTCCCGTAAGAACGTTACAATTTCCTTCATACACCGATCAGCACCCTTAAAGTTGGTACCACAATCCGACCTGATCAGCGCTGGTCGCCCTCGTCGCGACGTAAATCTCTCCAGCGCTGCCAAAAGGCCTCCGTAGATAGGTCGGCCACGAGCTCCAAGTGGACGGCCTTGGTGGCTAGGCACACGAACACGCACAAGTACGCCTTGATAGACTTTGCGTTCCGTAGGCGTGATGCCTTTACCATGAAAGGGCCTGCAAAATCCGTTCCCACACCTGCAAACGTCCAGGCCTCCGTCACCCGGTCCGGTGGGAGATCTCCCATCTGTGGCTGCATTGTGGCTGCCTTCAAGCGGTAACAAGGCAAGCACCTAAACACAACGCTACGTACCGTTCGTCGTCCCGATAAGATCCAGAACTCGCGCTGTAGGATGGCCAATAGCGCATTACAGCCCGCGTGCGAGTTTTCTCATGACGATCCCTGACTAAGAGCTCAACTAAGGGTCCCCTTTTTGGAAGTAACAGTGGATGCCGAGCCGAAAGGGCAGGCTAGCGTTCGAAGTCTGCCTCCAACCCTGAGCATACCTTGCTCATCCAGGAATGGGTTGAGGCGCACAATTCCTCCCTTCAGCTTTCCACGTCCATCCCTGAGCAGCCTGACCTCCTCTTCAAAATGTTCCGCCTGGACGACTCTAACCAATGAGCATAGAGCCGCATTCCGCTCCGCAGGCGAGAGGACAGGTGTAAAGTTCCGTTCTGCTTGAGGCTTCCTGCAGTTGTTCACGAACCGCTTGATCCAACCTGTCACCCCAAGAAGTTTGTCGAGGGAGCTATACCGTTCCAGCAAGAAAGCTGGGTTAGGCTTCGGTACGAGTTGCCCCACGTTCACTCGCAAACCTCGATCAGGTGGCCCAAGCGGCGCCCTGCACTCGTTGAATGGCCATTCCTGCGGCGACTCAGTCAGCCATTGAGGTCCCCACCACAGTGGGTGACTCACCAAATCAGGTGCCCTGCACCCGCGCGAAGCGCAGTCCGCTGGGTTCCATTCTCCCGGTACGTGCCTCCACACTAACGGAGTTTCCGACCCCGTAATCTGTGACACCCGATTTGCCACGAAAACCTCAAGTGTATGTACCGACGTCTGCAACCAGCACAGAACTATCCGACTGTCAGTCCACGCGTACACCGTTTCATCCAAGTTGATGGTACCACGCAGATTGCAGGTTACATGATTTAGCAAGCGCGCTAGAAGAGCTGCCCCTGCCAATTCCAATTTGGGGATGGTCCATCTAGTTCTGACTGGTGCCACCTTACTTTTGGCCATAACCAGACGCACGTGCACAGTTCCCGTTGAACTTGCTGTCCGAAGGTATACAGCTGCCGCGTACCCTCGCTCCGAGGCGTCACAAAACCCATGTAGGGTAGCCTTACATCCCACCGATGGGACTAACTTGCGGGGTATCGCGATGTGCACAATCCCTGGTAAGGTGGTCACAAACTTGAGCCAATCCTTCAACAACTCTCCGGAGAGTTGGTCGTCCCATCCTAAGTTGGCTAGCCACAACCTTTGTAAAAGCACTTCGCCATGAACGTAACCGGGGCGATCCATCCGCTAGGATCGAACGTTCTAGCGATTGTCAACAGTACCGACCGCTTAGTCCAAGTTTTCTCCAAAGGTCGGGCTCGATCTTGTACGTGAATACGTCATGCGTTGGCCTATATTGCACCCCGAGGATGCCCAACGTGTTTGGATTGTCCGGGTTCTCAAAGAGGTGCGGGTCCTGATGGAACTCGCCTGGCAAACCGGCCAGGAGCTCTGGGCAACTGGACAACCATTTCCGCAACTCGTAACCTCCTGAACCCATGATCGCGATCAACTCGTCTCGTAGAATTAGCGCCTGCTCCACGCTATCAGCACCCGTGCAGATATCGTCCACGTAGACGTCGCGATCCAGTACTGCTGCGGCTCGAGGATATCTTACCCTTTCCTGTGCGGCCAACTCTCGCAGCGTACGTACTGCCAAATACGGACTTGGCTTAAGTCCATACGTCACCGTGTTAAGTTCGTATGTGACCATCGGCTCATCTGGGCTCTCACGCCACAAAATCAGCTGATACCGACGGTCATCCGGATGTATCATGGTTTGGCGAAACATCATTTTGACGTCTGCGACGAACGCTACCTGGTGTAACCGAAAGTCTGTGAGAATGTCCACAATGTCCCGGTTCAATTTAGGACCCGCGTGCAAACATTGGTTCACAGACACACCATTCGAGGTAGGAGCAGAACCGTCAAACACCACCCGTATTTTCGCCTCAGGTGACTTCAAGACAGCCAGGTGTGGAATGTAATAATGCTCGACACACCTCCAATCCAGGCTGGACACCGACATGTGGCCCAATTGAATATATTCCCGCATGAATTCTATATACTTCTGCCGAAGTGCTGGGTCTCGCCTCATCTTCCGCTCCATTCCGAGTAGTCTCCGTTCCGCGAGCTGTCGCGAACTACCTAAAGCGGGGCGGTTTGGGAGAAAAGGTAGCCTGGTCACGAATCTGCCTGACGGGCATCTCGCAGTGTTGTATTGATAGAACAACTCGCACTCGTCATCCTCTGGCTTCCGTCTGTCCGCCGTGGGCGCTCTTCAGACTCCCAAAACCTCTGCAGCACCTCTGACAGCACACTACCATAGAGGACCGGATCCCTTCTGGTAGGTCCTGAGGTCTCCAAACTGGGCCGAAAACAACATACCCCTGTGGTATCTACGGCCACCAAACCAGTTTCCTGGAGTACCTTCTTCCTACCGCACCATAATCTCCCGAGGACGTCTGACCCGAGAAGTACGTCCACCGTACCAGGAGTATCAAAATCAGGATCAGCTAACTCCAACCCTGTGGTTAACCCTCGTACCGTTGGTGGTAACCTAACCTGAGGAAGTTTCCCAACCACTTCATCCAGCACCACGGCTGAGACTTGATAGCTGACCCTGTACATGTGCTACCTAATGCGAACTCAAAGTTCGTCTGACCCCGAATGTCAGGCACATTTAGGCCCCGATGCCTACAGCTTCATCCTCACTTGGCCGTACATTTAGGCCTAGCCTACTCACCAGCTTACTCGATACAATACATCCCTGAGCCCTGTATCCAGTAGGGCTCTTACTTGAATGGTCCGGCCACCGTATCCCCATACCCAAATCTTAGCCGTTGGCAAAAGTACCGTGATTGGACGGGGAGCCGAAGCTGATGAGTAGGCGGCGATTACCTAGCGGGAATCTAAACGCGGTGAGGCCGCGTCCCCGGGGTATCCTCACTACCCAAACCTGTGTATGGGTCCCACTCCTGCTGGTAGGGAGGTCTGCCCATAAAGGCCATGGCTGGAGTTCTATAGTACCCCGACGGCAAACGTCCGTACCGAGGTTGCGCCTGTAGCCGCGGGTACTCAGGCATAGGCGGGGGCATGCGTGGGTCTTGAGACCCAACCAGGTGGCTCAAGCCCGCAGAATACTGCATGTACCCTGGTGGCTGCCTAGTGCTCCCCTGACACCCGCCCGTTGAATCCCGTACCTGGGATGGGTGTCCTTGGCCACGTTCCTGTGCCGCTCTTCCCCAATCCGGCACCTGCTGCCGTGGTGGGGATCGTCCCCACGTCCTTGGGTAAGTGGGCTCCGTCTGTTGACGTCCCCCTGCCTGTCCCTGTGACCGATGCGGAGGTGGGCTCCTCCTTGGAGGGTGGGAGCGTTGCTCCCTCCCTTGGTGGGCAGGCTCCTTCGCTGATCCGATCCAGCGCTGCCCCGGCGCCTCCGGAGCGATTCATGCAGAGCAGCGGATGGTGTGCACCCTGGCAGTACCTACAGTTGGTGCTTGAAGGGCACTCTCGCACCTGATGCGGCCCCAGGCACCGAAAACACCAACGCCTCTGCTGTGCCACACCCCGTCTCCTCTGAACCCGCTGCGCAGCAAACTCCTGACACGCTGCCACCCCGTGGCCTGTCTCCCTGCAGTAGGCACACCCTGATTCCAATGCGGTGTTGTACCGCCTGGGTTGCCTACTGTTGCCTCCTCGCGCCGGTGCACCCGGCCGTTCCGGGTGGCGAGGGCAGAGGTCTCTTGCGTGGGGCTTCACCAGCCTGGACGTCCACTCGCCTGCTTTCGGCCTCGAGGAACGACTTCAGATCCTCGTAGGTCGGGAGGTGGTCCGAGGACTTGCCCCATGGAGCTGCTCGAATCGAGCGACCATTTCGCTCGGCAGGCGGCGAAGCACTGTGTGGACCAAGATATAACCGTAGCCCGCCACTGGTAAACCCTGTCGCTCTAGTGCGCTGACCGCGACACTGACTGGGTGGAAGATTTTCTCGCGGAGGTCCGTACCTCGCGTTATGGTTGGTATTGACAGCCACTGGTCTAACAGCCTGTCTACAATCAGGCGCTTGTTTCGATACCGGTCGGTAAGGATCTTCCACGCCACCTCATAATTGCTATCCGAGACAGCCAAATGCGTCAGCAATTCATGAGGCTCTCCATGTAGCCTGGACATCAGCTGAGCCATCTTGTACGCCGGCGTTATGTCCGTCCGTGTGTGGACCACACTGCTATACAGGTCCTCAAACGCCGGCCAGTCGGCGTAATCGCCTGCAAAGACTGGAACCGTAACAGGCGGAAGAGGCACCTGTAATCCTTGTCCCACTTTACCACGGAATGGCTTTTCCTTTCCGTCACGTCGCCTAGATATGTCCGCAGCTGCCTGCGCAATGTCCTGTGCCAGCTCAAGCACTGGCTTACATCGCCCTCAACCAGCTCCTTATCTTCAGGGTTAGGAGCTTCCTCAAGGAGCATGAGGCACTCTGTGAGGTGTTCCGACACAACCCGAACCCGTTCATCTGCCTGTAGTGCACTTTTCAAGAGCGCGTCCTCCCGGTCCTCGCGGCCGATCATTGCCGCTGTGGTAGTAAACCACCTTAATTCTGTCTTTATAGCAGCCTTATACCTGGCGATCGAGGAGCCATGGTACCAACTTTTACACACTCGACTTAATAAAAACGAAAACCAATAAACAAATACCACAAAATAAATGTTAGTTGACTGGCCTAGACCTTACCGATAAGGTACCGTTCACTAGGCAAACAATACAGTCACAAAAACCGAAACAATATTTTCCAAAATTAATAAAATATGTGGGTAATATAAAAAACACGCTTAATACTAAATTACGGCTAACTATGTTGCAATAAAGCAACCACGCTCTGCTACCAAAAAATGTTTGATTCCGAAGCTGATCTTAGCGCAGTGGAAGCAAATTAAAGTTATCTTAAAATCTAAAACTAAATGGTCGATCAGCCTCGGAACAACATTTGACTACGATTCGTAGTGCTCTTTACTATAGCTAAATAAAATAAATTTAATGAGAGAATTCTGCTCCGGAAAGTTTCCGGCCGAGAAATTCTTGTTTCCAAAATCTACTTAAACAGGGCCCAGCAACGAATTGCTTACCGAGCGAACGATGACGCCGTCGTTTCCTTGTAAGTCTAGTTTTTGACAGGAAAATAGGTATCAGGTTTGAGGAAGACTTTTGGATTGGGACTTAGGTACTAGACTTACTGCTACCGGGCACCAGCTCGTGTGGCACTCCGTCCCTCCGACAGTTTTGGCTTCACCTCAGTTCATCACTCCACCATTCACCAGTTCACAGTTCGACATCAACAATGTTTTCAACACAAAAACAACTAAAGATTCCTCTCCGAATGAGGAATCGGCCCCGTTGGCCCCCAATCAAGAAAACAATCAAAAAATATATGGCTATCGGCAGCCGCGACGCGAGCGACGACTCAAAGTGAGGTTATGTTACCGGCGACCACGTTGGCCTCAATCAAAAAGCCGGAACCAAAAATCACTTGGTTCACTTCCCCACCGAACAGGGAAAACCACACGAGAAAACCGAAAGCACACTAAATTACTTATTTATAATTAAACTTCGCATCCACGATGCGGGCGACGGCAGAGGACGTGACAAGATGACAGATCAGTGTTGCCAGCACCGCGCGCCCATTTTATACGAAAACTAAACAGGGGTGATATAGACATTTCAGCCCACCGAATCCTCCAGAATGAGAACGCAGAAATGAAAAAAAGAACAGTATATTTCAAATATTTTTTTAACTAAAACGTTTAAAGTAAAATCAACAGCACTCAAGTCAAACAGTTTCTAAAGCACATAAACATAGTAATTTTGAGACAAAAAGAATGAGGTATACACGAGCTACAAGAGACACCGAAATGATAAAAAAAATGTCGCCACACCACAGAAATGAAATATTTTTGTTAATGGTGGAAAAACAAAGCGTCATAGCTCCCGTGAATCTGCACCAAGCTTTAGGGCAAGACTAATAGAAGGCGTCGAAGGGCAATCGGAGTGCGTAAGCGCAGGGAGTGAGGAGCTATTGTGCAATAAGTTTTTACCCTCCGGAATGAAGGGATTTCGTCGGACACATGTGTTTAGGTCTCTTAAACGTAGTACATTATAGCTAAAGAGTTGGGTGATAGTTATATCGATTCATTGGTTCACTATTTATAAAAAATATCTGTAATTTCATGTCTATATGAGACCACTTAAGCGTTACAGGGTATTTAATAACCAAAAATGTAAACCGGACAACCCACCGCGATGAAAAAATGGCACTTCAATAATTATTTTATGTGACTTATAGCTTTTCAAATTAAATAATATTTATTGTACCAGGTAGTTCACGACATTTTCTACCCAAAAAAAAATTGCATCAGAAGATATCTACACGATACACCCTCGTTATCAGCCCGGACACTCAATTTTTGAGCTTGGGATATTCACCCTAATATTATAAAGGCGGATGTTTGTGTGTGTGTTTGTTACGACATCACGCTAAAACGGCTGATTAGATTGACATGAAATTTTGCACAAATATAGAAGAGTGTCTAGAATAACACATAGGCTACTTTTTACTACGGGAAAATGTCTTCTTCTTACGGGATCACGCATATTCCAATATTTTTGCAAAGGTGGCGTGACTGAGCCGATTCGCGTTTTAAACGTTTTCGCCGAAAACTAACAGCGACATCTCTTGGCGAGTAATGCTTTTTTCCCGCGGAATAATAGGTTGCAGCGGGTAAAACCGCTGACGGGCAGCTAGTTCTTAAATAAATGATTAAAACTACCTACTTGAAGTTCCGTGAACTTAAATATATTTGACATCTAATACTTTTGAAATGCACGGAAATTTTGACGTCATATTCAAATCACTTGAAGTTCCCTTGAATATCTTTGATATAAAATATTGTGTGTATACAGTCGCTTTATTTCTTAGTTCGTTTTGATAGGGTCTTACAATTAAATACAGAAAGTGCAATGCACCAAATAATTCATGAAATAATAAATGTAAACACGTAACTAGCTAATAAGCTTTTTACCGAAGTAGGGACCAACGTATTGTTTAGTCTAAAATCTAAGTACCCAGAAAACATGCACCTACAATCAATACTAAAATATAGATTTCACTTAGTTAATTGGTGTAGACAAACAACATTTCTACCCGAGGCTAGATTAAGCTTAATCGGCAAATCGGATCCGGGCGCAGCCGGGCGGCGCGGCTAGTCAATCCGCTTACCAACCGGGCTGTTATTAAATTAAACTGTTTTCAGAAATGGCGGGTTGGTATTGTTTCATATTGAATTTTCATGTAAGCACTTTGTAGGACTTTTGGATGGTAAAACATTAGTTAGTCGCTGACCGCTACGAATGGCTTCGACAATCGTAGCCCCAGTCTACAGTTTCGTTACGCCCCAAAATATTGGATAGATGATTTGATTACCATGGAAAAAGTGATAAGATTACTAATAAAAATATTCTAATCATGAGGTGTGTTATTGTACCTAAGTAGGTACCATGTAAATACAGACACACTATAATTAGCTGTTGCAGGGTAGGTAGGTCATCAGAAACGGACTTAAAATTATTTTTAATCACACGTGACATACATACAAACGTTTAAAAATTGTGTAAATATTTTTCCCACTGTAATTATACTACCCTAGACAAAACCCTAAATTCATTCACTTCAATGAAATTATAGTTAAAAGTAATCACATTAAGCATTGTCTATTAAATATCGAGTGATGTGGTAACCCTACACGCCCAAACCGGGTGCGTTGGTAAACACCACTCCATCATACAGAACGTAAGTAGATAAAACAATCTAATAAATTAAAACAACATATCTAGTGTCTGTTAAGCACATTGTCCTTTTAATATTGGTGATTGAATTGACTTGGAGCTTATCGTTTTGATTATTTTTAGACGTTTACCTTTGACTTGTGTACGGTTGAATACAAATCAATAAATAGGTACTAAGTAACGCAATAGACTCGGTTAAATTGCCAACAGCATTTTTTTTCACAGTGTAGTCACAGTCACAGTTGCACTAAGATGCAAAAACAATGCTTTTTAAATTTTACTGTGAAATTTATTCATTTCCTATATTATAAAATTTAAATTTTATCAAGAAACGATGCTTTAGCTTCTGTGGCTGCTGTACCTTTGAATTAACCATTATTTCCTCCTTTATGTACCTACGTGCTTGTTGTAAAAATCTGTTTTCTTCCATACCAAAACCAACATTGAGAAAGAATGTCTCAGAAAGCGTTGTGAGACACAAGCCATCAGCGAAACAAACTGCCGCAATCCTGCACGGGCATTAACGTAACAACGAACGACACGCCATAAATACTTTTACACTATTACACCGAGTACCGTAGGGAGGGGACGAGACTAGTATTTGTAACAGTTACGAAGCAGAGAGAAAATTGTGAGCCAAAAACTGCCATAATCGTGATTTCGCATATTCTGGGCTCAAGAATCTTACAAATCAGCCATTGACTCAACAAAAAGAAAGCAGTGTGTTTCATAATTCGTATTTTCGTTGATGTTACTAAATAATGTATATTATATTGTGTTCGATCAAAAAACAAGCGACCTAGATTATTAACATAACGGGTGATTTGTATTTTCTAACGCATTTTTTAGCTTTTGTTTCAAAATATTTGGGTTTGCCCGTTTTTTGTGTACACATTTTCCTATTCAAGTTTCTATTTGGTTATGTACCTGCTATAGAATTAATTAAATTTAGACCACAACGGGTAGTTTAGCAACAATCACGCCAGTAAAATTTCACTAGAAAAAAGTTGAAGACAGGAAACAAAATGACTCTGAAAACATCTTATTTCTTCCTACTACATACTAAGTATTACTAAAATATTCTAAGACTCTACATCACACCTTCCCCTCCCTATCTGTTCAGTAATCCAACCACGTCCCTAATAGATACTCGGTCGTTGCAGGAACGATTCAATTGTAAAGCTTATGTTCTTATAAATCACTGCGCCATCCAGTCCCGGCGGGAAACACGTACACGTACACGAGTTACGTTTGTATCGTGAGGTAGACAATTGGGAGGTAAATGGTCCTGTTAGGTATAGGATGGGGTGGGAGGAACACCTACCTATATCTTTAACTCTTTTTGAGACATTTTATATTCATTATTTAATTTATGAGAATAATATAGCACTGTGAGTGCATTAAAAATTCCAATACATTTTATATGTATGACAAAGTTTAGGTTTTCAGTAAGAAGATGAAATTGTAGCTTGTCGGTAAAGGTTAAACGAAAATATGTAAGTAGTTTTGTCGCGGATAGAATTGGATATAAAAAACTTGCTCGATGACTCTTTCAATAAATGAAAAGTCAGTCATAGTCAAGGTATCACAAAAAGCAATATTTTTGCGTTGCTGGAATATGCCGAATTAGAGAAAGGAACCCGAAATAATCAAGTTTATTATACCTAAGTGTCTCTTTGGCATATTAGAAGCAGGATATCCATAATAATGTTTCTATTAAGTTGTGCAGTATAGTCCATTCAAAATCATAAGTCATGAAAAGCCTAAGTGGGAGCCCAAGTTACGCTGCTCGCGTAGTAGCCAAGTATTGTGCGATCAGCGTAACTTGGCCTCCCGCTTACGCTGGTGATGTCATTTCATGACACTATATTTGCGAATGAACTTTAATATACTTCAAATCTGTTTGTTTGATGCCTTATTTCTAAAACTGTTTGTCCTAGTTATAACTAAGTTGGCCACCAATAATAATCCACAGCCATAGTTAATATGAAAGCGGCATACTGTCGCCCCGGTTGTGTGCGAAGCGTATAATTAACTTGCATTGCTGATTCCCAATAGAGACACAACCCGTCCCTAGGGGATAAGGCGCAGTGAACAGCGAAACATTTGTATGCGAAATGTTTGATAGGTTGAGGTAATTGATTATTTAGTTGTCTTTCAATTCATAATGGTTTTCCTTGCACCTTACAATAGCATTTGTAACTCGTGAACTTGACTATCAAAACAGTTTCAGACTGTTTAGCGCCTAGTGTGAGTACTCCCTTCTCTGCCTGTAAAAGAAACAACGAAAAACGCCAGTGAAAAATAACCCATGGCTTAGGTCATGAACTAGACGTACCTACACCGAAAATTGTTAGTTTGAATCGCGGTTGTGTGAAATTTTGGGTTTCTATATAATTTTTTATATTTAATTAATTACAAATATTTTACTCACAAAACTGAACAACTTCTATAAGAAACTTTACATCGAAATATGTAAAAAGAATTTGGAACTCTCATACTAAAGTGACGAACTTTTACGAAGTATGGAAGATCCAAATTATTTCTTCATGTTTTGAAGTAAAGTTTCTAAAAAAATTTTTATCAGTTTTGTGACAAGAACATGCTCCTAAAATATTTGTACATAAATAGGTACTTATATAATTTAGTATACCTAACTACCGATTAGCATAGCAATAGCACAAAAAGGTTTCATTTGTCTATGATAAAGGCAAACAATTACTATGCATGTAAGTACTTATATTCTGTGACTTCACTCGTTTCATATTTAAGCGTGCTCCCATTTCCTACTTCACTTTTTATCTAGTTCCCCTCCATATGCCAGATGTCCGGTATCTTTGTTTTGTAAAAATTTAAACGTCTCATACAATGGCAGAGGCTGTCCGTTTTGTAGTAAAGGTCACGGGTTTGTAACGTTTTGTATTATGTATGTGACGAATTTTTGTGGTCCTAAAATGTGTTTTGCGTAAAAAATATAAAATCTTTGTTCGTAAAAGAAATATGACATTAATCTATTTATTGTAGAATGACATAAAAGTAAAATGACTGACGTCAAATCCTCTGCGTTCGAATTGGTAAGAGAAATATGATAAAAGGACTACGTACGGTAATTTGGTTACACACTTGAGATATCTACTGCTACAATAAAACTGCTACCTTAAACAAGTACTTATATCATGAAATAATAATTAAGACAAAGATAAGAATTGCTTTAAACCTAGTTCAAACAGATTTTTGTAAACGGATCATGATTCATGAAGTTCTTGATCTATGATTACTTTTAGCAAATACTGCTACGGTGTTGCTACGCCGTAGTACATTCGTAGGCAAGTAATTCATCATTAAACATAATATTTTAGTAATCACACTGAAAAGCGTTTTATTGTATTGATAAAATCAACAAAATTACACTTTTTAAACAAAAACAACGTTTCTTTCATTAAAACAAACACCCATTATTACGAACGGCTCATACAAAATTCATCGCTTTCGTTCAGCCGAAGAATAATCAAATTATTTTGAACTAACATTAGTGCGTGAGATGTTATCAGACCAAATTAAATGTTCGTTTGTATTGTTCAAAATTCTCTAATTGTAATGCATATTTTATTGGACTCCTTTATAGCTAGGTACCTACGTAAATAATTTGTCAGGGACGGACTCAAAGTTTTCTTGGGAATCAAGGATCTTCTAAAGACATGAAATACTTTTGATAAATCTGAGATAATCAATATTTTTTTGAAATGAAATAGACTTGCACCAATTCGTACGCGCAAAAATAATAAAAACTTTGTACTTTAAATGAGTCACAACTAAAAACAATATCCATAGCGGAAAGTAAAATATCAAAAGAAACATTAATCGCGAAATAAAACTAAACAAATCCAAAAACTGCCCCCACACAATAGTTCACCGATAATTATATCGAGAAGCGAATAAAGAATAGCTTCAACACAAAAGATTTAGAGGCCTTTTCGCCCACAAGTGAATAGAATAGCAGAATTAATGTGGGTATTTCACTACCCTGTCGACGTGACAGGGAGGGCCCGTTATAGTACACATTGCTGCCTATTTTCTGGTATTTATTTTAGAATTACAACCAACCAGAGATAGAATACTTGCCAAATTCTAAAACACTTCCCGGGTTAGATGTTAAATTTTTGGAAAACTTGCATAATTTTCCACCGCAGGCAGGATTTGAACCTGCGACCTTCGGCATCTGTGCTGCCGACGCCACTGGGCTCCCGCGGTTCTATCCTAGCCTGCGAACTAAGCAAGTATATCTTGGCCACTAAAGATTTGGTAAACAGTTGGTAGTGGCGTCGGCAATACAGATGCTGAAAGTCGCAGGTTCAAATCTGCCTGTTGTGGAAAATGTTGCATGTTTTCCAAAAACTCAAGATACCCAGCAATGTATGCCGAATCGTGCTCTGTGGCAGGGTAAATCTAATATTATGCCGTTTAATGTTGCGCGCACACGACTACCAATAAAACGGCCCAAATGCCACCTCCCAAATGAGGTAAATAAAAAATCGTGCGAAATGCCACCCCGTGACATTTGACTAAAGTTACGGCCGACTGATAAAATCATAAAAATCTACTTGTTTATATCTACCTAAAGTGCTTCCCATATGTTGTGACTGTTTCTACTATATCGATATTGCTTTTCAGTTTAAGTTTAAAGTATTAGTACCTAATAGAAGAAAAATGTTTTTATAAAAGAAATACCTACAACTCTACATTATCATTAATCAATAACTGTTTATGATAAGCTCCTGTTTATTTGGTAGGTACCTGCTACTGCTACTACAATAAAGAAAAAAATGTTTTAGAAATCGGTTCTGTGCTATTTAACATTGCTGAAGATTTTCATTCACATATTTATTAACCTAGCTGATGAAAGACATTTCTGGGTAATTAGTGCGATTTTATTTAACTACTTACAAAACAGCAAATATTTTCGCATTACGAGTAGGTATCTACGGTATAGGTATATACCAGGAATTAACAGAAACTGTACCTAATTGCAATTTTTAGAAGGAAGTCAATAGTTGAACCTACCACTATTCTAAGTTAGAAAAAGCTCTACTTCAAACTGTAAACAATATTTTAGTGGCATATTTATCAGCAAGGCCTCGCGTGCTTGGATGTATGTCAATCGTACTGTACAGGTTATTATTTAATGGATGAAACACGGCACTGTATGAGTTGTATGACGAGTGTTGCCTGAATTACGTAAATCATTGTACGGAACACTTGCGAATTATTAATGAGAGTGGTTACTGGTTATGTAGACTTTATAATATTTTTAGAGTTGGTGTAGGACCCTAAGCGAGCAGTGGGTAAAAAGAATGGGGGCATAGCATGAGCAAAGATAGACCCTTGAACTTTTAGTCGTCATGGATAGACCTTATCGCTAGAAAAAAAGGAGACAACCTCGAAAAGCTGTGTGTTACTGGGAAAATACAAGGGAAAAGGCCAAGATGACGTAGCCCTTTGCGTTGGATAGACCAAATTCGCGCAAACTCTGATTCCACCTTTAGCGAGGCTATCCACACGGCAGAAGTTCGAGGAAGATGTCGTAATCTGATCCAAGAAAAAAATCTTCATAGAGATCACACCCTCAAACATCCCTCAACAGTGAGGAAAACGATGCAAGGAGGAGGAGGAGATAGACCTAGCTCAAAATTCAGTCAGGATCGAGCTAGCTTAAAATAGCCCGTTAAACTTTCAGTCAGGAAAGGGCTAGCTTAAAATAGCCCCATAAACTTTCAGTCAGTCTAAAGGTAGCTCGAAGTGGCTCCCACCACTTTTCAGTCAGACTACATATTTTTACACAGGCCAAAATTGGCCCTCCGAAACGTTCCGTCTACTTTCCCGATCGGTCTACTTTCACAAAGCGTCTATTTTACCAAACAGTCAACTTCTTTTCTCAAACCGTCTATTTCCTAATGCGTCTACTTTCCTCATCGGTCCATTTTCTTTTGGCTGCTGTAGCCACCTACGGCGGGCGCATCAGGTAGGTACTCGATTCCACAGAATACTTAGGTACTTACGTATTTTTTCACTCTCAAATATAAAATTAATAGAATCCTAAAGTGACTTGTTTTATCTAAACTAGAATAAGGAAAAAAGATAGGTTGCCGTTTCTGCAGTTTCGTAAGCTGAATAATTTGAATTGCTTTTAAATCAAACAACAATAATTACCTTCGAGCTTTGTTGCATTATATCAGCGACAATCCAATGGCTCTCAACATTCCACTTTTATTTAGGTACTCTTCCGTATTGTCAATGGTATATTTTTTCTAAATTGGTTGAAGAGATACATAGAGTAGTAGACACATACATAGTGCAAGTTATCACTGGTCAAGGGCGGTTTGCTAAAGTCACAGGTTCAAACCACAATATTACAAACCGCCGTAATTTTGCGACGTTTCTATAAGTAGGTACACAACGAGTTAAAATGTTTTAAAATTTATAAATTGTGCTTATTTTTATATATACCTACGTTTTTATGTGGATATCGCCAATTAACAAAGTTTGAATTTGTCACCCATAAGACAAAAAATCTGAAAACTTCGACAACGCTATTACGATATTATTTTATTTCGACGTTAGGTACTTTAAGTCTAATATCGCTAAAGAACGCTAACTCCCGAAGTTGACTCGCAGTGCTAGAGGCCAGTTTGAGCGCCACAATAAAAATCGCAGTTATTGCATTAGGGTCGTTATTAGTTAAGTGATAGCGAGGGTGCTATTCAAGTAATTGTGATTCCGTGCGCCATCTGATATCGCGCGATGTCGAGATAGCCCCCTCGTGCCGGTAATCGAACTAAACTCACTCCTATCTCTGCAAGTTAATATTTTATTGGTGTTATCAACGGTTCGAGTGCTTTGAGCATTGTTTTTGAGTAAGCGTGAAGCACTTAGTAGATAACTTTTAATTCCGCTTTATGTTATGTTTATTTTTCAAAATACGGTATTTTCCTTTTAGTGAAACGAGCTACTTTTAAAAACGTGATTTAGTATGAAAATACTAGCCTATGATGTCATAAGCTAGTATGTAATATAAGATATTGTCAAAATATAAATTTTTATGCATATACTGTTTTTATTGATAATAATTAAGTATAATCATCTTTTGAATAACATTGAATGAGAAAAGTTGTATATTTGTAAAATTGTTTTCAACAAATATATTTTCTCTTTTGGTACCTAGGAAAAAACATTTATCAAAATAAAGAACTGTTCCGTGTCACAAAAATCTTGAATTAAAATATTTCTTTTCCAACAGCAATGCACTTGGCCCTGCCGAGCGACCCCCACTCCTCGCCCTGAAGAGTCATGCTGGAGCGGTCTGGTGCCGAAGGTGGAACGACCAGAAGAACCCATAGAACCCTGGCGCCTGCCCGACCTGCGGCCGCCTATTTATCTGCATGATCGTGGTAAATTACTCCATACCTAATAAATAATACAGTATTTTCCCAAGCCAGGGGAGGAAAGGAACTGAGGATGAGAGAGTCTAACCACCAAACGTTCCTAACATTTCGTACTAGTAAATCTACTTTACACATCAATAAAACAAAAATTTATTATAGCATGACTCCGGTAGGAGCGTGTAATGCCCTTGCCTTGGGATTTAAGGTCTCTTGAAAACCACCCCAAAAATTTAGTAGTTGTCGCAGAAGTGATTGATCATATTATCACAGAGTTGGCCTCAAATGTTAAAAAATACCTTCTACAAACAAAGGTAAGCACATAAAATCAAAACACTCTGATATCCATAATAACAGATAAGCTGCTTTTCAGATCTATCACAGACAGATTCCCTTGGTAAGATAATTTTAATTGTACAAGTATATTTACATCAAATTCCGTTAAGTCGTCTAATTGCCTGTTGGAAACGTCGCCGCAATTACGTAAGGATTACACGCCGGTGCCAAGCGACGGGCGGTCGATAACATCAGGCGCTTCAACTTCAAAGCGTTAGGTGTTTGATTGGAAACACGTCTTTATTACCGGTACCAGAGTACACAGTGTGCTTTCCACACTTGTGTTACATATCTTTTAAATCTTATTTTTCATATTATATTTTACATTAAAATCCTGGTCACAGCGGCACCAAATTTTAACAACCTAATCTACCGTGCGGTCAGTTCTTGGACAAATCAACCTCCAGCTGTACAGTCCAGCAAAAAAGAGTAGATATTAAATAAAATAGAACTAAAAAAGTTTCATACTAAATTGTTGCCATTCATAGTCAATGTTGCCATTTAATTTTGTATACTCTTTTTTGCTGAACTGTACAGTAACAGTTAATAACACGTTTTCGGATAAAGATTAGTCTTCATCTTTTCCGATCCGATGTACCCGATCCGATCCGATCTGGTAGCGAGTCTAAAGAATGATACAAAACTGATATGCTGATGGACACTGACCAATACTTGTTTGTCTTTTCAGAACGCGACGGTTGCGCTGCCTGCGTTGCGCCCCTGCCTTTGCTTCCACCACCAGCTCCTGCGCCCCATTAGTTTCTATAAAACAGACTTGAAGTACAGAGCAATACGAAGCACGAACATAGCGCAGAAAGCAATATTTAAATCAAAATAAAATAAGTTGAAACATTGCTGTATACCTATAATCCACCGTATGTTTTTTGAGCATATAATTGAATGATGTAAAACGGATTTACCTATGTAATAGAAGAACTGAAAAAAAAGAATAAAGAAAAGAACAAAAGAAGTGAATTCGATTCAAATATATAGAAATCTAGTCATAATACTAGTCACTTGTGTAAATATTTCACAATTTGTAATGTATGTAAATAAAAAGTATTGGAGAAAAAATATCTAGATTACCTTAACGGTAAAAAATTGTTTGGATATAGTGTTTCAAATACCTGTATTTCACGTAAATAAGTTATTTAAGCAATTTTAACGTCACATGTCCCTTGTTTCTCTATTAAAATTATTTTCATTCCAAATAAAGCACCAAATCAAAAATATGAATATGTTGAGACCTGTAAAATACTAGCTAAATAGTAAATAGGTATTTATGTGTAATACTTATCGCTTAAATAATATTGGAAGTATCTTGAAAATATTTGTAGGTGTCAAATAAAAATGCATATCATACATACTTAAATAGTAGTACTAATATTTAGATAAACTATGTAGTTTCTAGGTAAGACAATCGCAATTTAGATCCTAAAATAAAATACGTTCTTACGTAAGTAGTACTTCACGTCTTTTATTTTATTTTTTCAACCTTTCTAATATATATAAAGTTAACATTAACATAAACGTTAAACCTTATTCCATACATAAATAAAGATATAAAATAAGAAAATAAATAGCACACAGAAAATAAGTACAAAATGTTTGAGAGCCATTGGTTCAGAGTTGCATGTTGCATGCTTGGTTGCATGTAGCGTAGCGTCATCTAGTAATATTTTTGAGAACTACGAACGCCGAAAAACGCCATCTAGCGAGTGTGTGTAAAATGTGAACCATAGACAATTATAATTATATTTTAATAATTTGGCAACACTGACTTAAATCTGTCAATGTCAAATTTACGTCAAAAAATATTGTCTATGTCTTTTCCTGTCCAATTTTTATCCTGAGAGGTTGGTTTCGTGTTTGATAAAATCGAATTTAATCCCGAAATCTAATGAATATTGATTGAAATCCCGTCATGGTGTTTCAGATATTTGTGTTTCCTCGTTATCTATGTGTTTATTTTGGAGGATCTGTGAAAATGGGTGAAGTTATTACATGATAACCTCAATGGTGATTGTAACGAAGCCGCATCTGTGTTTCAGAAGCAAAAATGGGACGTTACTCTCGGGAACCGGATAACCCAGCTAAGTCATGCAAAGCGCGTGGCTCCAACCTCCGTGTTCACTTCAAGGTATGTTTCAGTGGCCCTTACCACCTTTGTTTTGGATATAAACAATGCCATCCACATGCACATACCAGCTTACTTTACACTTGTGTGATGATATTGGCCTTGTCTTTTAGTTTCGTAGCAAGTAAACCACGATAACTCCTGTCCTTTTATATAAGACAGCATCTTTTTCTCATAAATCGTCAGTAGTTTCAATTGTGAGTGAAGTCATGAAGGTTATGTTAGTGCCCACATTCTTACCATTAGGTGCGGCAATTCAAAGATACAGAAAACCAAAGACATTTGCAGCGCTTGTTTTATTTACCTTAATTTTGCCTGTATCTTTCAGAACACATATGAAACCGCAATGGCGATCAGAAAGCTGCCGCTGCGTCGTGCCGTACGTTACCTGAAGAACGTGACTGAGAAGAAGGAATGCATTCCATTCCGTCGCTTCAACGGTGGTGTAGGCCGTTGCGCACAGGCCAAGCAGTTTGGCACCACACAGGGACGCTGGCCCAAGAAGTCCGCTGAATTCCTTCTGCAACTCCTGAGGAATGCCGAGTCTAACGCTGACTACAAAGGTCTTGATGTTGACAGGCTGGTCATTGACCACATTCAGGTATGATTGTGTTTTTGTAATAATTATGGTTACCCCTCATAATAGTTATAGAAGCTTTTCAGTGGTCTTAAAAATATTAAATAGGTAGCATAGTAATATTATGCTCTAAATCTGGAGTTTCTTTCTGCCACTTATGGGTTTTATGTCTGTTTGTGTTGGCATACCGATGCTGGAACACTAAGCCGTGTCTGAGATGGTTTTGTTAGACTAGCCTAATTTGTGTTATACAACTTCTACTAGCTAGTTAGTATAAAAACCTGATGAATTTTCTTGACTTTCAAAATCCAATGCCTTTTTGCTTGACAGTGTGTGTAAATCTATTGTACAAACTGTTTTCAAAAGGCAGATATAAATAGTGAGAGAAATTATGTGAAGAAAATGTATGAATGTGTTTTCTTTTATATTCTGTTACTGACATTCTAAACAAGAATTGTATATGGGCATACCCTGCTATACATCGTGTTACAAAACAGCCCATAAAACTCCCATACAAATGGAGTTCATTCTGTATGGGAGGTCCAAATTTTATTTTCATATTTCGACCCATGTTCCATGGGGAAAGTTGTTCAGTTTTACGAGTACCTTGAGCTCCTTTCAGCTTTATTGGTTGTTTTGTAACACCCAGTATTTATTATTGTTTTAAACCAGTGCTAGGTACCACAAAGCAGTGGTTTAACTTTGAAACAATTTTAATAAATAATGTGCGATTTTTTAGTAAATTTAGCAAAAACCAGGGAATGCTTGTATTTGTTTATGTATTTGTGTCTTTTAGTGTATGTTCTAGTCAATTTCAATGCCATTGGTATAAAAACTGAGGTTTATTTTATTATATTCAGCATTTATGCAATTTATTTTACTTGTAAATTATTTTCATACAAATAGATTTGAAAAGTTCATACAAAAAAATATGCAAGTTGATTCTATGGCCAACCCCATAACATACTAAATTTTTTTACTTACTATTTTTCTTTCTGTTTTCCAGGTAAACCGCGCGCCATGCCTGCGCAGGAGAACATACCGTGCGCACGGTCGTATCAACCCCTACATGTCATCCCCCTGCCACATTGAGGTAAATAAAAACCTGGATTTGTAGTGTACTCTAACATAAGTCAGTCACATATCACACCTATATCCCTTTGCGCGGTAGGCAGAGCGTAGATGGCTGTAAAGAACGGCCATTTACACCATGTATACGAAAAAGAACTGCCATTTACACTATATCTGACAAAAGTTTGAGTCATTGAGAAGAGCGTGTAGATTGTCAGCCTGTCGCCTAAAATTGCTTTACATAGCAACTCTCAAATCCCTTAGTCGCTTCTTACGACACCCACAGGAAAAATATGGGGTAAAGGTATTCTAAGCCTGCACCACACTTCCTAAAACATAAGGCTGGTTTCAATTCGATGTACATATTTAAAAAACGCGACCCTGCTGAGTTGCGTCTTATCTCCATCAAATTATCCCTCAGTCACCATTTAGGACACCCACAAAGACTTCTAGGCTAGGGTCAGTTTTGAAACTGCTTTCTAGGCAACTAGCTGATCTCGATTTGTATCAAATAACCTACTATTTAAGTAATCAGAACGCAACATACACTACTTCATATACCCTTATAAACATGAAACCTACCATATTACCTATGAATTATCCTCGAAATACTGAAATTGCTGTTACTTAAATGTAGGGTGATGTTATCCTGTGGGACTTTTATTTAAATAACCTGCTAGGCTATATCCTTCTGCTAAGCAAAGACCTATTCGCCTCTTAGTTGGCGTTTTTCACAATTCTTCATTAAAACACATTAAGTGCGTTTCCAACAAAAACTTACATACATGCACACCGCCACCAACCACAACATACTGTTTACCTATTTTTTGGCTTGCATCACCATAGTGTGCGAGTATAGGTCAAAGTGGGAGAGAACGACATCCGGCCGCTCACAGATCCTTTCTTCAAACGCGCTGCTCATACTTAACTTATTACAATAATGTTTCTGTTAATTCCAGGTGTGCCTGAGCGAGCGCGAGGACGCAGTGTCGCGCGCGGCGCCGGCCGACGACGCGCCCGCCAAGAAGAAGCTCTCCAAGAAGAAGCTCGCGCGCCAGAAGGAGAAGATGATGAGGGAATAGACTAAGGGTTAATAAACGACTTACACGTACACACGATTCGTTTCATTTTGAAACTCAAATATCTTCAATACTACCGGTTTCACAAAAGGGAATATAAATGGCGGCGGGCCCATACCAAAAGTGGGAGGGAAAATGCATGCACGCCTGGTGCAAGTGCAAGTGAGAAAGCATGACCTCCGGCCGCCATTTATATTCCCTTTTGTGAAACGGGTAGAACTACTACTACTTTACTAACCACATCTAATTACACCTCTTACATAGACCTTTAAAGTAGAATCTTGCTCGGCGTAAAATGTCACGTTCGCAAAAAGTCATGCTCTCAGAATGACAGGTTTTTATTGACATAATTTTCACATGAGAAAAGTGTCATTGTGAGCGGAGGACCCAGTATTTCATATAAACTGGACATTTTGCAAACTGTACTTATTGCAAATGGTCATTTTGCAAAATGGACATTATTTGCTGAAAGGGTAAAACTATAGTACTATCGCCAGCAAATACCAGTAGGTACGACCTACCCATTGAAGGGATAAACTTGTACTGGTTTTTCTCTATGCATTAGTATGACACACCAGTATGAGTAGGTCCCTTAAATGGGTAGTTGGATTTTACGATAGGTACCTACCTAAATAATACGACAACTCAACTTAGATAGTTAGTTTTATTTAGAAAAAAAGTTAAGATTACAAAACACTTAGAATAAGTAAATATATTCTTAAAATAGCCGTAACAAAGTAAATAATACTCATAATAGCCTTTTTCTCCAATTTGCTCGGAAAAAGCTTCATTACTTTAAAAAAAGAATACGTCAATGGGCTCATTTATGTTGTCAAGGCGCAGAGGACTGTAATAGAAATTGCCGGACTAGGCCGGTAATAAAAGGGTTCTTAAACTTCACACTTTCGTGATTAGGTGTTTTATGGAACACAATTTGTTTGAAGTTTGAAGGCTGAATGTGAATTTCCCGCGCATTCTTTATGAAACGGAACGTAAGCAAAACCAGCGCCAACGCTTTGCGAACTTTAAAAGTTACAAAGTGTCAATTTTATCACGATTTAAATATTTGTTTCCTTGCAAATTGGAGAAAAGCACTATACAAACCTCGGCCGAAATAACAATTTCTGGTCTCGTTTACTTTAGAAGGCCTCGACTTCGTCTCGGCCTTCCAATGCCACTCGACCAGAAATTGCTATATACTCGGCCTGTGACGTAATGTACTATTATTTATACCAGATCATGAAACTTATCAGGTTCAGTCTTTTAGATAACAAAAATATCTTATTATCTTATTTAGCCCTCAGGATCCCACTGCTGGGCAAAGGCCTCCCTCCCCTTCTTCCATTTTTCGCGATCCTGTGCCTCCGCAGGCCAACCATTGGAGAACCCATCCAGTTCGTCGCGCCATCTGCGTCTGGGTCTCCCACGACGACGTCTATCGGTTCTTGGGTTCCAATTGGTGGTCGTTTTGGCC
This sequence comes from Phthorimaea operculella, assembly GCA_024500475.1. Lineage (NCBI taxonomy): Eukaryota > Metazoa > Arthropoda > Insecta > Lepidoptera > Gelechiidae > Phthorimaea > Phthorimaea operculella. The sequence goes on along the minus strand of JANFCV010000002.1, from coordinate 1,964,398 downwards.
CAAAGCTCGTTAGGCATGCGGCAGACATGACCGGCCCAGTCCCATTTAAGTTTTGCGGCTGCAGAAGCAACGTCAGTAATTTGAGTTCTGGAACGCAGTTTACTATTTCTCACCCGGTCTATCAGTTTTAGACCCAGTATACTGCGCTCCATTGCTCGTTGGCACACCTTGAGCCGGGTCTTCTGAGCTTTTGTCAAAGACCATGTCTGTGCCCCGTATGTGAGTATTGGGAGAATGCATATGTCCATGATTTTGCGCTTTAAAGAAATTGGTAAATCGCCTTTCATGTAGTCTTTCATGGACCAATAGCTCCTCCAGGCATTTTCGGTGCGTCTTGCAACTTCTTTGTCTTGTCGTGCCTGGAAGGATACTATTTGGCCCAGATAGATATATTCATGGACATATGTCATTCTCCCTCCATCTACAGTCACCCTGGTTTCGGGGCCATTTGTCATGAGCATAGTCTTTGACATATTCATGGTCAGTCCGGACTCAAAGCTTGCAGAGCTCAGATTTTGGAGCATTTGCTGTATCTCTGAAGCCGACGAGGCAAACAGTACTATATCGTCGGCGAAGCGAAGGTTGGTCAGTTTTCTATTACCGATAGATATGCCTCTTTCTTCCCATGCATCCGCAAGCTTCCTAAAAATGTCTTCAAGGGCACAGTTAAATAGTTTCGGGGAAAGCGGGTCGCCCTGTTTAACTCCTTTTTGAATTTGAAATAATGGGCCTACTGAATCTAATTTAATTGCTGCTGTACTACTCTTGTAAATGTGTTTTAAAAGCTGTATGTAGGTTTCGTTGATATTTTGATTTTTTAAAGCGTCAAAAAGTGCTGTGTGGCGAAGACTATCGAATGCCTTCGAATAGTCGACGAAAGCTAAGTAAAGTGGTAAGTTGAACTCTGTGTGTTTTTCTATGATTTGATTGAGGGTGTGCAAGTGATCCGTTGAGGGTGTTGAGGGTGTGCAAGTGATCCAAAAATATAAAGCATAACAAAAAACAGCTGGCATTAGGAGTTTCTCTCTACATAGCTTAGTCAAAAACAGTCACAATAAGTTACTATAAGATATACGTAACAAAAGTATTAAATAGGCACTTACGCAGAGGTCCATAATTTCACCGAAATAAACAACCCAAGGAAAAAGGGTCAACAAAATAATCCACGGGAAAGTGGTTCTATACGGGGTGTTAGGGACGGTGTAGAGAAAACTTTGCAGGCGTGCTCAAACAATGAAACTGAACAACTTTTACTATGGAGCCAATGGTGGGAAACAACGCAACAGCTGATCGTGAATTTTGTATGGGAGGTCCGATTTTTTTTTCCTTTCCGGCCATTGGCTCCATAGTAAAAGTTGTTCAGTTTGATGGTCTGATCATGCCTGCAAAGTTTTCGGTACACCGTCCCTAACACCCTGTATATCAAATCTTAAATCTAGTGCAGTCTAGGAGATTTCTTGGACAACGGTAATTTTTGTGGTGAGGTCCTCTACCTACCGACAGGACCCAAATAGATAAAATTTTCTGGTAATATGGCCACAAAATGAGAGTTTACAAAAGGATCACTCGATAATATGATTCTGAACCCATTTGAATGCAAGAAAGATGACGTTTGTGGCAACCATCTGCTTAGTTACCTTGGTTCTTCTGAGATTCTAGTCCATTCCAGTAAAAGTCAATAAGCGTTAAACTCGTCGCTAGTACCGAGTGAGCCATCTGTAAAGGTGCCCCGCGCGCCGTCTCCCTAATTTGTGATACGGCTGTAGAGGCAGTCCTCCCGCGTTCCTCATTATGAAACCAACATCACATCAATGACTTGGCCGTCGACTTTTGACCGATGAAATAAACCTGATAATCTGCTAAGGAAATTATTCTTCTCTCAACAACAAAAAACCGACTGCGGTAAAAGGAAATATTCTATGGATTCTCAGGTGTTATGTAGAGGGCGGTGGACTAAGTGGTAATAACGAGTTTGTACCTACCACTTTATTTATAGGTGTATTCAATTATTTCAAATTTATTTTCTGATCACTTCAGTCACATAAATGGCAACAGTCTGTCTAAAAAGTCCTAACAAAATATTGAGGGCGCCACTTTGTATGAAATTGCAATATTAAATGGCAACAATTTATGGGAACACAACGTAAAACTACTGTCACTTGCGCTGCTGAGACGAATCTAAAGAAACCTCATTTGAACAGATTCGCCCAGCCGTTTGGTCTGTAGCCCGTGAAATAGCAAGAATTTTCTTGCCCACATACAGTACGCGAGCGAGTTCATGCCCATCCTGAAGTATGCGCATTTGCACTTGCCAGTATCCTGGCGTGTGCGACAAAAATGAACTCTCGCGCGCACTGTACATACTCTCAAAATATAACCCTCCACTTCTTCTGAGGTAGTCTGGTAAAAAGGATACGTATGCAGCGCTCGGCGTCCTGAAGGCTGCTGAAGGCGACGATCGCTAGCCCGTTGATTGGCCCCTCGCAGTACAACAAATCGCCGACTCCACTCATCCTCGAAAACAGCTCTGCTTCTGACACGCCTGGAGGTAGCTGGAAATTAGGGAGAGAGTATTTTGCAATCAAAGAGTTCAATTTGAAAGACAACGACAACAATGTAAGAAAACGATAGAAAAGAAACGACAATGTAGACTACTAGACAGGTAGATATTAAATAACGTTTTTTGAGAAAACTAATTGATCGCAAGATTGCGATTTCCGCCGCCATAGACTAAATTGAATTAGGTAACTGACATTTCACAGCTAATCCGGCAAAGTCTAACAATTTGTACAACGCCATCTTGAGGAATATTTTCTTCGAAAAACGCTCATATTGTTAAGTCTTTTACTTCTAGTGGAGAGAATGTATTTCCAAACGTGTTCCAAACAAGCACATATTTTTACAGAAATAATTTAATTTTAAGCGCAAAGAATACAAACAAATGAATGAATTGCTTTCTTTTATGCTCGTGGTAAACTAATATTTTATAAATATTATTTTTATAAATAAACAACAATCTAATATATAGTACTTACATTACGGAATATCAATCGACTGTATGGCCTAGGCTTGCCTTTCTGATTACTTCCTGAAAAAATAAGGTAGGTATTTAATTATTAGGCGCGTCCACACTGAGCGAGAATGCTTGAGTGCTCATTGCCTCGCGCGGCATACGCACGTGCGCAGGCGAGTCAAGTTCGGCCCAATTAGGACTCAGAAGTTTGCCTAATAAATTAATAGGCAAACTTCTGAGGCACGTTAATTTTGACTCGGCCCGAGCGCGTTCGCCTGAGTGAGCCACGTCATTTGCCTCGGGTGAGCCACGTCATTTGCCGCGCGAGCCAATGAGCTTTCGAGCAGCCTCGCTTAGTGTGGACACGCCTATTAAAGTTTTTTTTACGTTTTTCTTAAGTGTAAGAAAAGAAACAATAATAATAATTACCTCCAACAAATCCAGGATTATTTGTCGGACAATTTTTAGGTGAGTCTCTGTTTCTCAAACGCGGATCTCTATTTTCAACAGTCTGGTTTTCATGCTCCGGACTTTGTCTTTGCGGAGACAGTGGTTCAAGTTTTGGTACAACTAGGACTATAGGTGGTTCAGTTATTTGTTCCGCACAGTCTGACGATGGTGCAGATAGTGGTACATCTTGCCCAGAAGGTGATACGGCTAGCTCCGCTTGTTTGGAGCACACCACTGTTTTTGATACACTGTTGACGGCATTTGGCGAATTCTTTGTGGACATATTTGGACTACTATTGTCGCCAACTTGGTTATTCGAAGTTTGCTGCAGACTATCTTCTTGTTGTGGTGCCTCTAAGGCATTTGCTTTTGCACATGAAGAGTTATTATCAGTGCTTTTATTCAAATTTTGTATGGAATTTTCTCTATTTTTATCAACAGTTTTATTTTCATGTTGATTTTCAGCATTGCTTTTTATAGCAGCTAGAATACTTTTTGCATCTTTACAGTCAAAGTCGGTAGGTAGCAAACCTTTATTTTTCAATCTGCTGCTAATTCTTCAATAACTTTAATATTATCATCAACTGTTTGACTAGTTTCATTGGGATCTTCATTACTATCTAAATCCATATCGGAAGACTCATGATCACAGTTACCAGTTAAAGTTTCATCTGTTGTATTTGTATCAGGAACAGTGGTCGAAGAAATAGTTGGACTATCAACCACGCAAGTACGTGTGATACTTTTATTTCGCTTATCTGAAGAAAATTGATCTCGCGAGTCTGATTTGTCAGTTTCATGTGCTTCTCTAAATTCTCTTTTAGTCCAAATTCTTTTCAGAGATCCGGCAGCTTGAAGGAACCCTTTATTTATTCCTGATAAGCCGACTGGTAGGGCTTTAGGGCTATAGTCCATTTCAATATTAATTTCTTTATCAAAAAGTGTTTGGTTTCGAAAAATGTAGATTGCCTGGAATGCCAATGGTAATTAGTAAGTAGATGACAATACATAATAGTGATCATGAACACAGTGCTAAAAATTATAAATAGCTAATACAAATAACTGTTACCTGCACAGCTTCGACAGGATTGTCGTACTCAATCTTTGCTGAGCAATGTTCATAGTTGTATTGAATCTGCTTCACATGGCCTGCCAGCGAAAACACTTCAAAAAGCTTCTCCTGGTCTACACACGCATGTAGCTGGAAGAAAAGAGATAGAAGTAAAGGTCATTCACAAAGTTGATATTTATCACTTTGTGAATTTTTGTACATACCGGGAGTAACGGAAAGGGTATAACAAGCCGAAAGGAGGTCAAGGTACTCATGAAACTGAACAACTTTCCCCATGGAACATGGGTCAAAATATGAAAAAAAAAATTTGGACCTCCCATAGTAAATCAATTAGCTGATCGGCGATTTTGTATGGGAGGTCCAAATTTTTTTTCATATTTCGACCCATGTTCTATGGGGAAAGTTGTTCAGTTTCATGAGTACCTAGACCTCCTTTCGGCTTGTTATACCCTTTCCGTTACTCCCGGTATAATGATTCGTAAAAGTCATTCACAAGGTTGATATTTATCCCATTGTGAATTTTTTCCCAGTCTGGTCAGGACATTGCAGCCTGCCTGAACCACCTGGTTGATCGAAAAGCAAGGTGGTTCCGTGCTTCGGAGGGCACGTTAAGCTGTCGGTCCAGGTGATTTGTTGTCTATGATGTTACTCAGTGGCGTGCACAGGGTTTCAGGACAGGGTAGGCAGTCAGTATGAACATAATGAAATTTAAGACCCATTGTGCTACACTACACGTGTTTTTGTTAATAGACACGTCCGTCCACACCACACAAAGCGACGCGGTTCATTCATATAAGAAGATATGGAAATACACAAAAACATAAAAAGGAAAAGATGTTAGTTTAAACTCACCAGTAAGCAATTGTCACCAGCAGGATACAGGAATAGGGTTAGTTCAGATTTTCACATGCGGTTGGCAAGAGTTTGACCACCTCAAATATTTAACTAAGTGATTGATGTATTTTATAAACAAGTCACTTAGAAAATACCCAAAGCGGCCTTTAAAAGGCCTTGGAAGTTAGTTTTTCTTGATGCAAGCACTTTCACACACATAAACTAAACAAAAGCGATAAAAAATATTAAAATATTGCATTACTCTACGTAGTACGTGCTCACTTGTATATTAAATCTACGCGCCTGTCTTTTTTAAATAAATTTTTAATACATCGTCGTAAAAGAATGTGACCGCTTTATTTCGGACAAAAGCTGTTTTTCAATTGAAATTAAAGAAATTTCTGTGAGCCTTTGTTGACCTTGTGTGTTCCTTAAATACGTATGTATGCGTTTTAAAGACGAAAATGACCGTTCAGCCGAAGCGCTGCTAACCGGAATGGTCGCGATAAGTTTTGATAAACGTAAAACTTGTGGGAAAACGTTGTCCAATTTGTTTGTGTACAAATATTGAATAATTTTAAATACGCATTTGTCTTTAAAATCCGGCGATTTATAGACGCAACGAAGTTCGTTCCGCAGTCTGTCAATGTCAAATATATCTTCGTATTTAGACACAAGTTGGGAAAGCAATTCTTCAGGAAAATCAATTATGTAAAAATCGAATTTTTCATTAGAGAGCAATTGGAAAAACTTTAAATCAGTGATGTTTTGATAACGACGGCGAGACTCGCTCAAAATGTTGTCAATAATTTCAACAAATACTCGCTTGTAATGTGTTTTCGGATCGCTAATATTACGTTTTCTTTTAGGTGGTCCAGAATATAAAGTTGCGTCATGATAATTGATCTCAAACTTGTCTCTGTAACTTTGCATGAAGGACTCAAACTGTTTAATCATTCTAACACAGTAAACAATATCTGTCGTCTTTTTTTGTAAAACAGCAAAAATGTCGGAGAATGTCTTTAAAAAGAAGTTAAACTCAAACTCTTTTAAATTAAATAAAAATGCAGTTATTTGTTGCAGTGTGTCACCATCCCATTTATTATCCGTATTTTCCTGCATGTCTTCAAAAAGTTCCACCAGGTGAGTACGCTCGCTAAGGATTACGTTAACTGAGCGCGAGTGGTAAGTCCACCGTGTTTCAGCAACGCGGGGCAATTTTTTCATATCTGCAAACTCTTGAAAGTGTGCCATGCGCTTAGTGCCCCCATGAAAAAAGTTCGCAAGAGATTTTATAGTGCTAAAAAACCGCTTAGTTTCCGAAATACGTTCAAAAGTCTTAGACAGTATTAAATTTAAAATATGTGCTGAACACCAAACATATAAAGCAAGCGGACATTTTTGCCGTACCAATGCTTGAACGCCATTTAAATCTGATGATAAAACTGCCGCGCCATCGTAAGTTTGTGCGATTAATTTTGATAAGCAATCATATTCCTTTAATATCTCTAAAATTGTGGAACTCAAAGTAGCAGCCGTCCGATCAGAGCTGACATCTACGTACTTTATAAATCTATCTACTACTTCGGCATTCACAAAATACCTAAGTATAAAAACTAGCTGTTCTCTGCCACTAACATCAGGCGTTTCGTCTACCATCACGGCAACGAAATCGGTCGCTTTAATTTCGCGTTTTATTGTATCATTCATTACAGAAGCAACGCTGGAGATCAAATCATTTTGAGTTCGGTTTGACAGACCCGTAAACGAACTAGTTGCGTTTTCTAAATGAGTTTCCAATACGCCGTCGTATTTGGCTAGTAAATTGACGAGCTCTAAGTAATTACCTCTGTTTAAAGATGTGCTACTTTCATCATGACCACGGAAAGCTAGCTCCTGTTTTCCCAAAAAACAAACAATGTCTACTAATCTTTGAAAAATGTTTCTGTTGCGATCTACTTTTCCATTATGTTTTTCGATATCAAGCTTTAACTGATGGTTTAAACTTGTTTCGATGCGATTTTTTCCAAAGGTATAAAACTTTATGCATGACTCTAAATGTTTTTCTGTCTGCTCGTGTTTTTTAGCTGCGTTGGGAAAATTATTCAGATCTACATAGCCGGTATCGTTCCAAACAGATGAAGACGTAGAAAACAATAGGCAACAGGGGCGTGCAGTCCATAAAGGCATAAATGCACTGCCTACCCTGTCATTTTCTTTTCACCTGCCAATAGTAGTTTTATTAACCTTAAAACAACAATTTACCGTATAATGGAACGTAATAAATACCGTTTCTTTATTTCGCCGTCAAACCTTTGCGCGCCAATATTTCGCGCCACTGCAAGTCAAACCGAACAGGTGGACTCGCCTTTTACCTCGTGAACTCGCCTTCTTTCTACATTATGAATGTGTGAAATTTAGCGTAATACACTCGCAAATATTGCAAACGTGTGCGTCCAAAAGGTCGAACCTAAAAGTTTTGACAAGTCGGACCTCTCTCCCTTTTGCACGAGAGAGAAAGAGACATCCGACTGTCACGCGGTAAAATGTCGAAGCGCGCGCGGACGCTTACGCTAAAAAACTAGTAACCAAACTCAATAAAAAAGTAAAGCGGTGAGGTGCGGAGTGAAGCGGGGGAGGTGTTGCGTATAATACGACCGATTGTTGACACCTCAGATTTTTAACTATTTGCATACCAATGAGGTGCATTATCGATTGGCAGTATTTTACTTTCAATTTACGTGAAATTAGAAATTGCAATTATCCACCATTGTTGTTTTTTCTTGATGTGAAGTGTCGCGTCGCGTTTTGTAAATTCAAAGTTTAAATAACTTTAACAGAGTTTTGTGTTGATATTGAACTGTAACTTCAATAAAATGTGTTTTACAAACAGTTTTCACTGTGAAACCTGCGTTGACAGTGTGTGTTTATCAAAAATAAAAGGTGCCGGCTTTAGCAAGTTTTCTTACGAGGAAAAAGTTAATATTGTTTCTAAAGGCCGATGCTTACCCGATTTGGAGCTAACACAAAGAAAGGTAACACTACGCGTAAATTTCATACGTCTTATTACGAAAAATATGACTGGCTTACGGGTTGCGTGCATGCCAATAGTCTATTTTGCTTTCCTTGCCTATTGTTTTCTACGTCTTCATCTGTTTGGAACGATACCGGCTATGTAGATCTGAATAATTTTCCCAACGCAGCTAAAAAAACACGAGCAGACAGAAAAACATTTAGAGTCATGCATAAAGTTTTATACCTTTGGAAAAAATCGCATCGAAACAAGTTTAAACCATCAGTTAAAGCTTGATATCGAAAAACATAATGGAAAAGTAGATCGCAACAGAAACATTTTTCAAAGATTAGTAGACATTGTTTGTTTTTTTGGGAAAACAGGAGCTAGCTTTCCGTGGTCATGATGAAAGTAGCACATCTTTAAACAGAGGTAATTACTTAGAGCTCGTCAATTTACTAGCCAAATACGACGGCGTATTGGAAACTCATTTAGAAAACGCAACTAGTTCGTTTACGGGTCTGTCAAACCGAACTCAAAATGATTTGATCTCCAGCGTTGCTTCTGTAATGAATGATACAATAAAACGCGAAATTAAAGCGACCGATTTCGTTGCCGTGATGGTAGACGAAACGCCTGATGTTAGTGGCAGAGAACAGCTAGTTTTATACTTAGGTATTTTGTGAATGCCGAAGTAGTAGATAGATTTATAAAGTACGTAGATGTCAGCTCTGATCGGACGGCTGCTACTTTGAGTTCCACAATTTTAGAGATATTAAAGGAATATGATTGCTTATCAAAATTAATCGCACAAACTTACGATGGCGCGGCAGTTTTATCATCAGATTTAAATGGCGTTCAAGCATTGGTACGGCAAAAATGTCCGCTTGCTTTATATGTTTGGTGTTCAGCACATATTTTAAATTTAATACTGTCTAAGACTTTTGAACGTATTTCGGAAACTAAGCGGTTTTTAGCACTATAAAATCTCTTGCGAACTTTTTCATGGGGCACTAAGCGCATGGCACACTTTCAAGAGTTTGCAGATATGAAAAATTGCCCGCGTTGCTGAAACACGGTGGACTTACCACTCGCGCTCAGTTAACGTAATCCTTAGCGAGCGTACTCACCTGGTGGAACTTTTGAAGACATGCAGGAAAATACGGATAATAAATGGGATGGTGACACACTGCAACAAATAACTGCATTTTTATTTAATTTAAAAGAGTTTGAGTTTAACTTCTTTTTAAAGACATTCTCCGACATTTTTGCTGAAACCGACGTCTTGTACGATGTTTTACAAAAAGACGACAGATATTGTTTACTGTGTTAGAATGATTAAACAGTTTGAGTCCTTCATGCAAAGTTACAGAGACAAGTTTGAGATCAATTATCATGACGCAACTTTATATTCTGGACCACCTAAAAGAAAACGTAATATTAGCGATCCGAAAACACATTACAAGCGAGTATTTGTTGAAATTATTGACAACATTTTGAGCGAGTCTCGCCGTCGTTATCAAAACATCACTGATTTAAAGTTTTTCCAATTGCTCTCTAATGAAAATTCGATTTTTACATAATTGATTTTCCTGAAGAATTGCTTTCCCAACTTGTGTCTAAATACGAAGATATATTTGACATTGACAGACTGCGGAACGAACTTCGTTGCGTCTATAAATCGCCGGATTTTAAAGACAAATGCGTATTTAAAATTATTCAATATTTGTACACAAACAAATTGGACAACGTTTTCCCACAAGTTTTACGTTTATCAAAACTTATCGCGACCATTCCGGTTAGCAGCGCTTCGGCTGAACGGTCATTTTCGTCTTTAAAACGCATACATACGTATTTAAGGAACACACAAGGTCAACAAAGGCTCACAGAAATTTCTTTAATTTCAATTGAAAAACAGCTTTTGTCCGAAATAAAGCGGTCACATTCTTTTACGACGATGTATTAAAATTTATTTAAAAAGACAGGCGCGTAGATTTAATATACAAGTGAGCACGTACTACGTAGAGTAATGCAATATTTTAATATTTTTATCGCTTTTGTTTAGTTTATGTGTGTGAAAGTGCTTGCATCAAGAAAACTAACTTCCAAGGCCTTTTAAAGGCCGCTTTGGGTATTTTCTAAGTGACTTGTTTATAAAATACATCAATCACTTAGTTAAATATTTGAGGTGGTCAAACTCTTGCCAACCGCATGTGAAAATCTGAACTAACCCTATTCCTGTATCCTGCTGGTGACAATTGCTTACTGGTGAGTTTAAACTAACATCTTTTCCTTTTTATGTTTTTGTGTATTTCCATATCTTCTTATATGAATGAACCGCGTCGCTTTGTGTGGTGTGGACGGACGTGTCTATTAACAAAAACACGTGTAGTGTAGCACAATGGGTCTTAAATTTCATTATGTTCATACTGACTGCCTACCCTGTCCTGAAACCCTGTGCACGCCACTGATAGGCAAGGAAAGCAAAATAGACTATTGGCATGCACGCAACCCGTAAGCCAGTCATATTTTTCGTAATAAGACGTATGAAATTTACGCGTAGTGTTACCTTTCTTTTGTGTTAGCTCCAAATCGGGTAAGCATCGGCCTTTAGAAACAATATTAACTTTTTCCTCGTAAGAAAACTTGCTAAAGCCGGCACCTTTTATTTTTGATAAACACACACTGTCAACGCAGGTTTCACAGTGAAAACTGTTTGTAAAACACATTTTATTGAAGTTACAGTTCAATATCAACACAAAACTCTGTTAAAGTTATTTAAACTTTGAATTTACAAAACGCGACGCGACACTTCACATCAAGAAAAAACAACAATGGTGGATAATTGCAATTTCTAATTTCACGTAAATTGAAAGTAAAATACTGCCAATCGATAATGCACCTCATTGGTATGCAAATAGTTAAAAATCTGAGGTGTCAACAATCGGTCGTATTATACGCAACACCTCCCCGCTTCCTCCGCACCTCACCGCTTTACTTTTTTATTGAGTTTGGTTACTAGTTTTTTAGCGTAAGCGTCCGCGCGCGCTTCGACATTTTACCGCGTGACAGTCGGATGTCTCTTTCTCTCTCGTGCAAAAGGGAGAGAGGTCCGACTTGTCAAAACTTTTAGGTTCGACCTTTTGGACGCACACGTTTGCAATATTTGCGAGTGTATTACGCTAAATTTCACACATTCATAATGTAGAAAGAAGGCGAGTTCACGAGGTAAAAGGCGAGTCCACCTGTTTGGTTTGACTTGCAGTGGCGCGAAATATTGGCGCGCAAAGGTTTGACGGCGAAATAAAGAAACGGTATTTATTACGTTCCATTATACGGTAAATTGTTGTTTTAAGGTTAATAAAACTACTATTGGCAGGTGAAAAGAAAATGACAGGGTAGGCAGTGCATTTATGCCTTTATGGACTGCACGCCCCTGATGTTACTTAGGCCTGCTACTTGCAGTAGGCGGTTGAAAAACTATGACATAAGGATTCATCGGGTCGTTGGACGACTTGGTGTCCCACTCGAAGAAGAAGAAAAACATTCGCTGTTGTAATAACAAGCCATGAGAACGCGCTTCTTGCGCATTTCAAATGTTCTGAATTGTGTGTGCCATTTAATATTAGTAGGATCAGTGGTAAGGGCGACACCTGGCGAACGTATGGAGAACTTGCAGTTTCTTCTTGTGGCGCCAAGGGCCTGGGCGCTACATAACTGTAACTAAAGTATTGCCGATTGAATAAGCCATATTTGACAGCTGTCAAACCCATACTCGACATTTCAACAAAGAAAAATAGACCTTATGTGATGGCATTAACATGATTTTGACAGCTGTCAAATGTGGCCTATTCTAACGACCGTACTGTAATTATAATGATCTGTCTATTATATTGCTCGCCGTGTGATGCCAGTTTAGGATAGCATCACCCCAATTCTACCCGAGGGTGTCGTAAAAAGCGACTAAGGTATACTCATCCAGGGAATGGGCAGCAGCGTTCCCTGTCAATGCACCATCTTGCACTGCGCTCGCCAATCCGCCTGCCCAGCGTGGTGAGTATGGCAATACCCCCCGATAGGGGGAGGAGCAGTGGACTGTTGTGGCTGTTATGGTTATATATTGCAGGAGGCTAGATACCTGAGTGACATCAACAGTGCTGGACAAGTACGTTTGCAAGCCAAGACTTTGAATGAATTCTGCGTTGAATCCGTAGTCCCCAAAATACCACAAGCCCCGTTCTTCCATAGTTGCGATGCATTCGTTTCGAGAGAATTCACGTCTATTACTGCGACGTCCACGTGGGGTTCTCCGACGCACAAAGTTTTCGGATATAATATTGTTGCGATTACACTCGTCCCTGTAAAAGGCGTGGAAAAGTTATTAGGTGCGTCCACACCAAGCGAGGCTGTTAGCTGCCTCACTGCCTCGCGCGGCATACGTACGAGCCAAGTTCGGCCCAATTTGGACGCCTAAATAAACTAATAGGCAGCGGAGGCGTACCAATTTGGCTCAATTTGGACGCCTCAATAAACGAATAGGCAAATGTCGTAGGCGCGTTGATTTTGGCTCGGCCCGCGTGCGTTCGCCCGAGCATGACCTTCGTTGCCTCGGGTGAGCCACGTAATTTTTTGGTCGTTTGCCTCGCGAGGCAGCGAGGCTGCTCGCTTGGTGTGGACGCGCCTATTATCGTTTTATTACGCGTAGGTAAATCCAATTACAGTGTAGCCATTCGAATAGTCTAAATTTGTCAGTTGTCAAAATCGTCTAAATGTTATGAAGAAAGGTCTATTTTGCTTTGTTGATATGTATGGGTTTGACAGCTGTCAAATATGGCCTGTTCGGAGGGCCTTACTTTAGAGGTGAACAAAATTATGACTTCCTTCCAAAATGCTTTTTCATTGGGAAAACTTCACTTCAAATTATTCCAGAATCCTGGTTCGCCACGCACAAAGTTGATAATTATTTATTTATTAGGTACATACTTCGTAGGTATATTTATTCCTAGTCTAGTGCAAACCACTTGAATGCCTGAAAAAAAATATGGTTGCGTGCTTCGGAGGGCACGTTATGTCACCGGTCTGCGTTGCTTTGGTGACTTAGATGGCGGTATTTACACCACCATGTCAGAGGCCTGTTAGTAGTAGGTGGGAAAAACTCTCGTTACCAGGATTCATCGGGTCGTTCGACGGCACGGTGTCCCACACGAAAAAGAAGATTCCACAATCTAAGTATGCACTTACTTTGAAGGTTTATCTACGTCCACATATTTGCGTCGCTTTGGTTGCCAGTTATCAATTGAGTGTCTAATTCTTTCGGTTTCTTTATCACCTAGACGAAGGTGTATAGGAACCCTCTCCCTTTTCCGGGTCACTGCTGCCATTTTTTGTATTAATTTGTTATCTGTAAGATAAAAGTTAGTGACATGTTAGATAATAGATAACACTATCAAAATTAACCGGAGACATTTGCTTATATTGGGTGAAAACTAGTGACCGATAGCAAAATGCAGGACGGGCTGGTGATAAGGAACAAACATAGATCGAAATATGAAGAATTGTTAGACCTCCCATAGTAAGTAACTATTTTGACGTATGTTCCATGGGGAAAGTTGTTTCTTATCTTATCACCAGCCTGTCCAGCATTTTCAGTATCACAAGTAAAATTTCACCCAATATTTATATCCTACGTACCCCGCGTCCGAAGTCTACAACAAATTAAGTACCTACCAAACACAGTTAGGTATATTGTGCTTCCCTTTTTGTTGTATTTATTGTAAAATAATTAATGAAAATAATTCGAAGCTTAATAGTTAGGTTAGAATCAATATGAGGCAACATGAATGACAAACAGCGTATAGTGACAGACATACTTAAATATGGCCTCTTTTGCGAACTACCCTCACTTTCAGGCATTTAATGTTTCATAATTATACAGTACGAAATTGGAGAATAATTCCTTAGCTTTAAAATTGACAGTCCTATCCCAACTACAAAATACTACGAATATCAAGCATGGTATAGGGAGAAGATAAATATTTTTTTAGCTATCTTCATCCATCAACGATGATAGTTTATAATTATAACTTTTTTCAAAATGGTATATTTTAAACCTGCGCCTGCGCCTGTGCAGCTAGTAAAACAAAAATATTAAAAATTTAGTTTGACAATCTGTCACTATAGTCATACACAGTCATACACTTAGGTCATACATAAACGATCTTTCTAAAAAGACCCTCAAATTATTGCCATGCGTGACGAAAACGCTCGTGTTCCATGGCCGTAAGAGCTTGTCCTACCACTCAATATGACAGCCGATGTGGCGCAGTGGCTAGTATGACTCCCTGCCACGAGAAGGTTCCGGGTTCAATTCCCGGTGGGGTCACTCACAAAGTCGATATTTATCACTTTGTGAATTTGTTCCCAGTCTGGTTAGGACATTGCAGGCTGAACCACCTGATTGTCCGAAAAACAAGATGGTTCCGTGCTTCGGATGGGCACGTTAAGCCGTGGGTCCCGGTTGCTGTCTATGATGCCGGTCGTTACACAACCATGTCAGAGGCCTGCTACTTGCAGTAGGCTGCTGTAAAACTCTGACACCAGGGTTCATCGGGTCGTTGAACGACTCGGTGTCCCACACGAAGAGAGACCACTCAATAGATAAAGGCTTGATATCCGTGCGTGGGACGTCTCCCATGCGTTTGATTTAAAAAAAAATTATGGGATGTCCAATGTTTATAGAACTTTTTCGCAAATAAATAAAAAAACTTCAACTGGCGCCCAAATTCAAATAATCTGGCTCCAATATGTATGTTCTAATATTAGGCCGCTGGGCCGATATTTGATGTTTTTTTAATCTAGTCTGGGCCTGAAGGGTAGTGTTATTATTTATTCTTATGCCTGAAGGACTACTGAACGAACGTATGGCCTAAAATTATTACTTACTTGGGCCTCACGAAGTTAAGTCGATTGTAAGTTTAAGCTACTTACTTCCATCCCATGTCACGTTTTTACGTGCTAAGTTGCCCTGAAGGCGTTGACTTTTATTTTCATTGGTTTCTTCTGGAGTATTTTCAGGCTCAGAATCGGTGTTTAATTCATCACTACTATCACTTGTGTTGACTTTATTCATGGAATTTCGAGATATATCGAGGTCTTTGGTAGTTTTATCTGAATTCGTTTCTTCACTTGATATTTGATTATTTTCGTTTGCTTTTTCTGAATGATTTGTGTCTTTACATCCTGCCCTATTTTCACTAAGGGCTACATTTTTAATAATATTTTCAGAGCTATCAGTCAATGTTGGTTCAATAACAATATTAGAAGTAACACAGCCTTTTGATGCATCTTTTGAATTTTCTTGTTTAGGCCACACTTTTTTACAAGGAGTGAAATATAACTCTTATTATTGCAATATTACTGAGATCAGACCTGAAAATGGTCGCGAACTGACGCATGGTCGCGAACGGGCTATCTATATCTATCTATCTATCTATATCAGCCCACATCTACCCACTGCTGAGTATAGGCCTCTTCTCTTGTACGCCAGCTCCTCCGGTCCTGTGCCTCCCGCAGCCACTGTTTACCGGCAATGGCCACTATATCGTCCGTCCACCTGGCTGGTGGTCTGCCTACTGGACGTTTAGTTGTTCTTGGTCGCCACTCCGTAACCACCTTGGTCCACCGTCCGTCTTCCCGACGAGCCAAGTGTCCCGCCCACCCCACTTCAGTCTCGTGATTCGTTTTCCGACATCGACGACTCTAGTTCGGCGTCTTATCTCAACATTACGAACCCGATCCTGAAGCTTGATGCCTAGCATGGAACGCTCCATGGCTCTCTGAGCTACTTTCATTTTGTGCATGGTCTCCTTTGTGAGCGTCCATGTTTCAGCACCATATGTAAGAGTGGGCAAGACACATTGATCAAACACTCTGGTCTTTAGGTTTTGCGGGATTTTAGCGTTAAATACGTCATTAAGTTTTCCAAACGCGGCCCAACCCAACTGGATACGACGTTTGATCTCTTTTGTTTGTGGTTGGCCAAAGGATAAACAATGTCCAAGATAAACGTAGCTTTTCACTGCCTCAATAGGGCTGTTACCAACAATTATGTTTGGTACAGTTGAATGGCTCAACATTATTTTAGTCTTGGACAAGTTCATCCTTAGGCCTACTTTTAGTGATGCTGCGTGCAGTTGTTCAAGCATATTTCTGAGATCATTTACGTTTTCAGCTACGAGTACCAGGTCGTCTGCAAACCTCAAGTGCGTCAGCTTAGCGCCATTGATATTTACTCCTCTCTCCTCCCAATTCAAAGTCTTCATTGCGTCTTCTAGGACATTTGTGAAGAGCTTTGGGGAGAGAGTGTCTCCTTGGCGCACACCCCGGCCTAACAACACAGGGTTGGTTAGCTCGTGCATCTGCACTTGCATTGTTGCAGAGCTATAAAGCTCACGGAGGATACTCACATATCTGCTGTCGACGCCGCAACGATGGAGAGACTGAAACACAGCCCAATGCTCGACGCTGTCGAAAGCCTTCTCATAATCGACGAAGGCAAAACATAGAGGTCGGTTGTACTCCTTACATTTCTCCATCAATTGCTTGATCGTATGTATGTGGTCGACAGTAGAGTATCCGCTCCGGAATCCCGCTTGTTCCACTGGCTGGTACTCGTCCAGTATCCGGGTCAGTCGGTTGCACAGGACCTTAGCAAGTAGCTTGTACACCTGGGAGAGTAGGCTGATGGGTCGGTAGTTTTGTATAAGAGATTTATCTCCTTTTTTGTGAAGAATCTTTACTACCGCACTCTTCCAGGCGTGGGGCGTAATGCATTTCTCAAGGACTTTGTTGAAGAGCTCTGCCAGGACCTTAAGTACAGGTTCTCCTCCTGCCTGTAGCATTTCTATAGTAATACCATCTACACCGGAAGCCTTTTCCCTTTTCATTTTTCCCAAAGCGAATTTTATCTCATCTGTTATTATGAGAGGCAACAATTCTTCGCACTTTTGTTCTGTCGGGGGTGCTCTTGGGTCAGAAGGCTCCGGCGTATCAGGTTCCATTGCTTTAGATGAATAAAGCTCCTGGTAAAACTCTTCGACAACAGCTAGAATTTTGTTACGCTCTGTTACAAGATTTCCAGTTTTGTCCTTAAGTTTGCTTATTTCTTGCTTAGATGCGTTGATCTTTCTCTGAAATACTTTTGGCCCACGGTGGTTACTAATGGTATTCTCTATAATCTTAGTATTGAACGATCGGATGTCTCTCTTTATTGCTTTATTTATAGATTTATTCAGTTGAAGTAGTTTATCCTGATCTGCCTGTGTTTGCAATGTGATCATTCTTCTTTGCTCCAACAGAGATAACGTATCTGACGAAAGCCTGCTCTGATTCTTTTTCTTGCCTCCAATATGTTTTTTGGTGGTATTTACTACAATTTTGCATAGCTCATCGTTTAGTGAGTCGACGTCCAAGTTCTGTTCTTGCAGACCATCAAACTGATTTTTTAATTCTACTCGGAACTCCTTTTGTAGAAACTTGTAATCAGTTTTACTATACTTATTTCTCTGGGAACTGATGAGCTTTCTCCTTTCTGCTTGTGGATTAAGAACTAGAGTCGCTCTCACTAAACGGTGGTCGCTGCCGGTCTTAAAGTAGTTGAGGACAGAAACATCTGTGATCAGGCTTTTATCGGAGGAAATAATATAATCTATTTCGTTTTTAGTCCGTCCATCTGGGCTGCGCGAACGGGCGCAATGACCCTATTTGATGTAAACCTAGGTTTTTGGCCAAAAGCCGGCATATGGCAAAATAGTAGACTTCTTTCGGCCATCGTCCTAAGCTGATCCAGGTTTTTGGCCAAAAACCTAGGATTTTGGCCGAAATCCTAGATTTGTTCAGTATTATGGCTTTTTTTGCATTTCGGGGAAACTTATTCTTCTTCGACTGGTACACCAAGTCGCCCAACGACCCGATGAACCCTGGTGTTAGAGTTTTTAAACCGCCTACTGCAAGGAGCAGGCCTCTGACAAGGTTGTGTAACGACCGCCGTCTAAGTGATCATAAAGAGCAATCGGAACCGACGGCTTAACGTGCCCGTGTAGTTCGGGCATACACCTCGAAAGGCAGGAGGTAACATTGGACGTTCTGGAGGGTGGGAGGTAGCGTCAGATGCTCTGGAGGGCGTAGGTAGCGTCGGACACTCCGGAGGATGTAAGATGACGGGCGTTGGATTTTCTGGGGGTCCGACGCTACCTCCTGGTCTCCAGGGCGTCCAACGCTACCACCAATTCTCTAGAGTGTTCAGTGGTACGTCCTGCTCTTATGGTGTCTGAAGCTCCCCCCTGCCCTTCAGGGAATCCGAGGCAATCCTGCTGTTCAGACTGTCTGATGTTACCCCCCGTCCTTCAGGGTATCCATTTACAGTGTCCAAGTCTACCCTCAAAAGATCAGAGGGAGGTGCATAAAGTACCTCTCCACTCCTCGTTCCCCCGAACCACACGGGTACGGTAAGCCTTCGGTCGGTCCCGATTGCTCTCTATGACCACTTAGACGGCGGTCGTTACACAACCATGTTAGAGGCCTGCTACTTGCAGTAGGCGGTTGAAAACCCTGATACCAGGGTCCATCGGCTCGTTAGGTGCTTTGGTGTACCACTCGAAGACGAAGAAGTTCCCCATAAATTCAAAAAAAGCCATAATACTAAACAAATCTAGGATTTCGGCCAAAATCCTAGTTTTTTGGCCAAAAACCTGGATCAGCTCAGGACGATGGCCGAAGGAAGTCTACGATTCTGCCATATGCCGGTTTTTGGCCAAAAACCTAGACCTGAACCTAAACCTAAAACCTGATTCTGCCATCGTACTGCGACATATAATATATATCTTAACACTATACTCCAGATTAGCCGCCTAGTCGCTCTCGCGTTCGGAAGTTTTTGTTTACGGTTCCCGGTACGGGGTCGATACTCCAGAGTCTTGCGCCCCGAGGGCAGGCTACACTTCACGCTTATTTAGCTTCGAAAATGCCCTTCAAGGGCCACCAGCGCCCCGCAAATGGGTCGCAAATGTTTGTCCGCACGAACCCGCAAGCCGCCTTGCAGCGCGTCACGGACAAACTCGCGGCTTCTATGCCATCGACGCCATCCACGCTGGGATCAATGGACCCCCGCTGGTCTCTTCGCCACCGACGTCCGCCACAGCAGCGATAACCACTGCCTTCGCCGCCGCGCCGCCTCTACCGCCGCTGCCTGCTTCTCCCTCGCCGTCTCCGCTGTCCCAGCGTAAGCCGAGGGACAAAAAGCACCTCGACCTGCTCGCCCTACAGCGCGCCTGAACGCTCTCAGGGAAAGTGCTACAACCATACAGGTGGGAGCGCAGACCACGCAGTGCGCCGAGTGCCGAGAAGCGCGCACATGGATCGACCTCATCGACCCTGCCGAGGACCCGCACGGTTCCGGCTACGACGGTCACACCGCCGCTGTCCAGGCCCCTGCTGAAGTGCTGAACAGCTCGGGTACTGAAGACAGCCCAGCGACGACATCACAAATATCTTATGCGTCCACGCTAACGACACCGAAGCCTGCGCCCAGCAAGCCCAGGAAAAACGCCTGCACCCAAGACATCCATGAAGATGACTGGGTGGGTACATAAAGAAGCCGCCGCCTATAGTAGTCAACCTGCTCCCGAACTGGAGCCACCACTTCGCCGAGCTTTGTCATGCGCCAAACGTGCGGCCCTATGGGCCCACAGGGCAGGGTTCCGATTTCTGGCGCAAAGCGAAGAGGGATTCCGCGTATACAAGCGCTACCTAACCGCGCTGGAGAGCTCCGGTACCGAAACGTCCTGGTCCATCTATGCACCCCCGAAGGAGCGGCCAGCCAAGGTCGCGATCAGAAGCCTTCCCGTGGACACGAACTCGGAGGAAATCAAGAAGGAGCTGACCACCCTGGGCTACGAGGTGAATTACTTGCGCCCCATCAAAGCTCACGGAGAACGCCCAGTATGTATCTACTTAGCCCAGCTTATCCGCACGCCAAACCTCACCCTGGCTGGGCATCTACAACGTCACAGAGCTAATGTGAATGCTTGGCGAGAAGATCAAGGGATGGCGTGGAAAAACAGGGCACTCCACAATGCCATCGATGCTAGCTATTCCGGCACAGCAGCAGGCACTGTTACCGTAAGCTGCCATACGTGATCTGGGGTGGCAAACATCCCGCCCGGAATTGCAGAAGACCCCGAGAAAAACCGGCCGCATGTACGAATTGTGGTGGATCGCACCCGGCTAACAGCCTCGATTGCCCCGTACTGCGCCGTGAAGTACGGAACAAGAGAGGGGGGCACAGCGCCTCTTACAAAGACGGAGGCGACACCGCAGGGGGAAACCAACGCAGCTGGATCCCTTATGGCGGCTGCCAAACGGCCCCTCCGAAACTTCAACGACAAAGAAGTGGAAGCCGAGGAGGCGTAGGAGGCGAGCAACGCACCCGCCGCCCCCAGGACGGGAAAGCACTGGGCCAGCTACGTCAAGAGTCACCCACGGGTCCGTTGGATGTGGTCGGCTCGGCTCCCCTCAGGGCACACCTCAGGGGGAGAAGCCGAAGCACCAACCGGCCCCAAGACAAGAGAGCGCACGAGCAGCCGCCCTAGAAGAGGACAGAAGGGTCCTGATCACGGGGGCGGACGCGACTTTTATCGTCGAAAAGAGCCTCCAGCGACTTGAGCCATACGACGGGGTCATGGCTGCCAGGGATAAACCGGAGGCTCTGGGACCCAGATATGCTGCTCTGGGTGGTGATGTCGACCACAGTCTGACGTGGACATCACCTGTCCACATCCATATAGTGTCATGGCTGTATTTTTATTTAAAAAGTATAGTACAAAGAGGATTTTATTGAAAATAGCGTTGTATACCATGAAAATCTTAAAATAGAAAAGTATTTAATTATTTAGACTTTCCCATGGAATTTTAGAAAAAAAACAACTTATTTAGGAAATACCTAGATAAATCTAATAATTTACGTATGTTTCATCAATGTCCGCTAGGTGGGTCAGAAAGGTCCCAATATCATTTTGGAAGTTTTCCATAAAACAATTATATCAACAGTTGAAATAGAACATACCTATACATTGTTATTGTGGTCACCAGAATGTGGTGGGAAAACAATAATTTTATTGTTTACTAGCTGCCCGTCAGCGGTTTCACCCGCTGCAACCCATCTTTTACCCCTTTAGGGGTTAAAAATCGAAAATCCCTGAAACACGTACTCAATTTTATTAGCTGTTTGATCAAATTGTAAATTTTGAAACAGATCGCATTTAAAAATCATGATTTTCCATACAAACTTTACCCTTTTAGATGTTGAAAACCGAAAATCTTTGAAACACGTATTTCTTTTTTTAGCTGTTTGATCTAATCGCAAATTGTGGAACAGATCGCATTTTAAAATAATGATTTTCCATACAAACTGTTAACCCCTTTTCGGGTTTGAAATCGAAAATCCCTGAAACATGTACTAAATTTTTTTAGCTCTTTGATCTAATCGCATATTTTGAAATAGATCGCATTTTAAAATAAAGATTTTCCATACAAACTTTTAAACCCTTTTTTACCCCTTTAGGGGTTAAAAATCGAAAATCCCTGAAACACGTATTTTCTTTTTTTAGCTTTTTGATCTAATCGCATATTTTGAAACAGATCGCATTTTAAAATAAAGATTTTCCATACAAACTTTTAACCCCTTTTTTACCCATTTAGGGGTTAAAAATCGAAAATACCTGAAACACGTGTTAAATTATTTTAGCTCTTTAATCTAATTACAAATTGAATACCAAATTTTAAAACACTTCTCGTGTTAGGTAAACAATTTTTGGAAAACTTCCAAAATTTTGAAACAGATCGCATTTAAAAATAATGATTTTCCATACAAACTTTTAACCCCTTTTTACCCCTTTGGGGGTTAAAATTTGAGGTAAAGAATATTTAAAAACCTGCCCCTTAACTTACTCTATATACTAAAAAAAAAACGCATCAAAAATCACCATACAATCGCCCCATATGGTAGTCCTGGTAGGATAATGTATCTGTACATCCAGATAACAATGTATTGTTTCAGTCCCCACGTCTTTCCAACAGCCCGCTTGCATTGCATTAGGGCTATCTTTGTCATTACAAGCATTCTTTATGTGTAAGGCTGTTTTTCCACTACTCCGATCCGACATCGGATGTCGGAAGTTGCCTTCCGATAAATATCGAAAAGCCGGACAACGCTTTTCCACCTATCCGACAAAAATCGGACGGCAAATTGTCATTATCTTGACGGACTCGGACTTGAACGGACGACATGGTAGAATGTACAATGGTTTACCATGCATAATTGCCGATATGAACGAGTTTTTAGTTTGACAGATGTCATCTGAAATGTAGATCTCGTTAAGGCCTACAACTTTTTCAAACATACTGATAACTTAGCACGCATAGTTGCCGAGATAAATGATTTTTTAGTTTGACAGCTGTCACCTAAAATGTAGGTCTCGTCAAGATATTTAACTTTTTCTAAAACACTGATGTTATGGCTTGCATAGTTGCCGAGATAAACGAGTTTTCAGTCTGACAGCTGTCACTTAATATAGGTCTCGTCAAGATAATATTTTTTCTAAGGCACCGATGGTCTGACTTGCATAGTTTCCGAGATAAACGAGATTTAAGTTTGACAGCTGTCACTTAAATGTAGGTCTCGTCAAGGACTACAACTTTCCTAAAAATAAACTGATAACTCAGCACTGATAATTGCTGAGTTATCAGTTTATTTAGGCGCCTGACTTTAGACGCCTAGGCAACCATGTCAGAGGTTAGGCAAAGATGCCAGAGCCATAGGTAGCTAACAGGTAAAAGACGGATCGGAAATAGGTAGTGCAAAAGCCTGCATAGTTTTTGTACGTCTGTCACTTCGGACCGACAAAATACCATTCCGATTTGGAAAATTATCGTATCGATAATTATCGGATGTCGGTGTAGTGGAAAAGCGAGTATAGTAGTTTAATAGATTTCTAAATCGGATCGACAATTATCGTGTATCGGATCGGTAATCTATTAAACTACTATACTCGCTTTTCCACTACACCGACATCCGGCTTTTATCGAACCGATAATTTTCCAAATCGGAATGGTATTTTATCGGTCCGATGTGACAGACGTACAAAAACTATGCAGGCTTTTGCATTACCTGTTCCGATCCGGCTTTACCAGTTACTTATGTCACCCATGGCTCTGGCATCTGCCTAGGCATCTAAAGTAATTTATCTCAGCAATTATGCGTGCTGAGTTATCAGTTTATTTAGGAAATTTACAGGGCTTAGCGAGACCTACATTTAAGGTGACAGCTGTCAAACTAAAATCTCGTTTATCTCGGAAACTATGCAAGTCAGGCCATCGGTGTCTTAGAAAAGTTTACTATCTTGACGAGACTGACATTTTAGGTGACAGTTGTCAAACTAAAACTTAATTTTCTCGGAAATTATGCATGCTCGACTATCACTTTCTTCAGGAAAGTTGTAGGCCTTGACGAGATCTTCATTTAAAGTGACATCTGTCAAACTAAAAATCATTTATCTCGGCAATTATGCGTGCTAAGTTTCCAGTTTGTTTGGGAAAGTTTTATGCCTTAACGAGATCTACATTTCAGATGACAGCTGTCAAAAGAAATTCTCGTTTATCTCAGAAATTATGCATGGTAGACTTTAAATTGCTTAGGAAAGATGTAGGTTTTAATGAGATCTATACTTGTGACAGCTGTCAAATTAAAAACTTAATTATCTCGGAAATAAGGCATGCTGATAGTCTAGCACTCATAATTGCAGAGATAAATAAGTTTTAATTTGACAGGCGTCATTTTAAATATAGATTTCATCAAGGCCTACAACTTCCCAAACAAACTGATAATTTAGCACGCATAATTGCCGAGATAAATAACTTTTTAGTTTGACAGCTGTCACTTTAAATGAAGATCTCGCTAAGGCCTATAACTTTCCCAAACAAAGTGATAGACTAGTAGCATGCATTATTCCCGAGAAAAATAAGTTTCCAGTATGACACATGTCACATATAATGTACGTCTTGTCAAGATATTACACTTTTACTAAGACACTGATAATCTAGCATGCATGGTTTCCGAGGAAAACGAGTTTTTAGTTTGACAGCTGTCATCACCTAAAATGTTTAAAGGTAGCCTACCCCGCAAGGGATAAAGGCGTGATGTATGTATGTATGTGTAGAAATAAATATGTTTTACAAGTTCTAACACAATTGTTCATTCTACCATGTCGTCCGTTCGAGTCCAAGTCCGTCGAGATAATGAGAATTTACTGTCCGATTTTTATCGGATAGGTGGAAAAGCGTTGTCCGACTTTTCGATATTTATCGGAAGGCTACTTCCGACATCCGATGTCGGATCGGAGTAGTGGAAAAACAGCCTAAGAAGAACAATTTGCTGTCAATATCCACACCCAGACCTCCACCCAGTTCTTCCGTCCCGTTCCGGCCCCGGGGGAGTCCGCATAGTCACTTTAGGGTGAGAATCCACCAGAGCTGTGCGAGGAAAATGTGTCGTACGAGGATGCGTAGCTGTGCTGTGGAAATGTGGAGGGGTTTCCACCAAAGCTGTGCGAGTAAAATGTGCCGTACGAGGATGCGTAGCGGAGCTGTGAAAATGCGCATTAATGTGCGGAGCGAGGATGCGTTGCGAAGCTGTGAAATGTGTGAGCGGGGGGAATGCGATGTAGTGGAAACCTCGCAACACATTTCTCGCAACGCATTCCTCGCAACGCATTCCTCGCTACACATTCCTCGCAACACATTCCTCGCACACATTTCTCGCTTGTTTTGTATGTAGAATGGCCTCGCTTCGCTCAACCCTATTCCACCAGAGCTGAGCTGAGCGAGGCTAGGAAAATGAAGTGATTCTATTGGTGGATTTTTTCCTCGCTCACCGCCTCGCTACCTCGCACAGCTCTGGTGGATTCTCACCCTTACTCTATACAAATATTTCTGTCGTTTTTTGCGGGGGGAGAGGTAAGGCTACTCGCCCACGTCCGATATTTGGTGTCCGTTTTTTTGTAGGAGAAAAATGGAACGTATTGATTGCAATGGTGTAACGCCCACATCCTACAACTAGTAGGTCAGAAATAAAATCGGTGAATCTCGACCGATCCGATTGCCGGTGAAAAATGGTACACTCTGAAATGTATGCGTAAACGCACACTACTCACCGACAGTCGGCCGCATGCACTTGCTAGGGAAGGGCATATCTCGAGAGTCGCATTTCTCGTACACATCAATATGCAGCATCAACATATTTCAAATTATTATTTTCTAGTAAAGACTCTTTTGCAAATTCAGATTAGTTTCATAATAAAATCTTTTCAGTATGGTATCAAAACTGTAAACTTGACAAGAAGACATGAATTAAAAAGAAGAAAGGATAGGTAAGTTGAAGTGGTTAAAAACACTTACCCGACTTCGGTAGTTTCAAAATTGTATTTTGCAATGGAAATCCGCAAGTTGAATTACATACCAAAATACATAATGTCACCGTAAAATTACAAACAACGGATTATAATCTATCTCGCTAAATTATAACCGGGTCGTTCAACGACACGAGGAACCCTGGTGTCAGAGTTTTGTAACTCTAGCGTCTAGATAATTAATAAGTTATAGAAAAATACTCTTAATCAAAGAATATTAATGGTTTTACGAGTATCACCCAGCCTGCGTCTCAAATAACCAAAAGTAAGAATTGCTCTTTCAGCTTCTATGCAAATAATTAAGAATGTTTTCATAGTTAGGACATATTCATAGGAAATGAACGTCGAGTTTTCGCCATTCAGAAGCAAAAGTTATTATATTTTTCGGCGTGGGTTTTCAATGTGCCGGATCCGCGGATCCGCCTTTTGAAGGTGAGGGTCACGCAAGGCTAAAAATAGCGCGAGATCCCGCGGGATTGCGGATCCCGCATTGCGGGATTGCAATCCCTAGACGTGCTACTAACAACAGTCAAAAAGACGGACGTGTGCTTTGAGTCGGTCACAAAATCGGACATAAGAATCGGAGGAAAAATCTGAGCGACTATCGGTCCTACAAAAAGACTGACGTGGGCGAGCAGCCTTAAAGCTGTCAAATCAAGCTAGTGTTGGAATCGACAATATCGATACTTGACTTTTCGATTAATTACAACAGTCTACTCAAAATTGTGTCATTATTATTGCATTTTTAAAAGCAACTTAGTTCACAAGAATAGGATTTTTAGTACCTAAATAGAAATATTGGCGCAATAACATCATTTTAAATATTGCATAAGGTAGGGGAGAGGGGGGCAGCTTTGTACAGAATTTACAAAACATGTTGCAACTTCCAAAATAGTTAACTTTCTTAATATTTTTGTGGATGGTGTATTAGGTAGCTTATCTGGGATGATAAAAACTGTATTAAAGTTAGAATAGCTTTTCACGAAATTGTGCTACGTCGGTTTTACTACAAGCGCGGAAAGCGTTAAAAGCTGCCCCACCCCGGGGCAGATTTGAACAAGCCCGGGGCACTTTTGAACAAGTAGTTTTTTACTGTTTCTATTTAATATTTATTACAGCGTAATTTGCATATTCCTTGCATTTTGATTGTGTTTGACTTTAGTTTCTGATATAACTAACTTGCGTGAAAAATGCTACAGATTTTTTCATTTTTATTTTTGACCACTTAAGACTCTATATTTTTCGATCTAATAAAGATTTTTGAACTAAATCACTAAAAAACAAAACAATGATACGTAGCTAAACGATTATAAATATTATCAATCCTTTATTTGAACTTAATTTTTATAATATTTTTTTAGGTTTAAATTTGTATGTTCAAATGTGCCCCTTAAAATTTATTGAAAGCTGCCCCAAGCATACCTTATAGCTTTCTTCACTAGAATTTTAAATAAAGTCTTTACTCTAGGATTTAAATAATAAGTGAAATGGACGTATAAATAAACACAAATTAGGATAAATATACGTGTAAATCCGCCAGAGCCAAGAATAACCAGAAAAACCCTTACAACTTTTGAAAAAAATGTACATCGAGTATATCAAAAAACAAAAACAGCCAATAACATCCGCGTTTTTTGTTGACTTCGCAAAATTGTCGATGACAGGGATGCTGATAGTTGTGAACATTAAACTAAAGCCTAATCCATCGTTATTGCATAAAACACGCAGACTTGCAACTTGCAACTATTTAGCTTGTTCATAGCTGCCCCTGTACAAAGCCGCCCCCCTCTCCCCTACCCTAAATTAACCAAAATATTAATTTCTTTCTCCAAAGACCAGATAATACAATTATGTAGGTACAATCAATGCAATACCTACTATTTACTGATAATTAAGTATCATAGGATATTATGTAAGGGAATTTACTAAAAAACCACCTATACAACAAATTATACATAATAACTTCGACTGTCCCGATGACGTAGTGGTTAGTACCCCTGTCTTCTACGCCGAGGCTCGTGGGTTCGATTTCCACCGGACACAAATATTTGTAAAGTAAATTTTCAAATATTCGTGTTTTGTCTGAGCACTCTGCGTGACTCTGCCTGATAAAGGACCACCGACTGGACCGAAACGGTCGTGAAATCGTGATGTAATAAGAAGTAGGTAAGTGCGAAATCCTTTTTATATACATAATAATTAAAGTTCAAATGTCGCACTTAAGTTTAACCAAGTTATAGCACACCAAGTCGTCCAACGACCTGATGAACCCTGGTGCCAGAGTTTGTCAACCACCTACTGCAAGAAGCAGGCCTCTGACATGGTTGTGTAACGACAGCCGTCTAAGTGACCATAGACAGCAACCGGGACCGACGGCTGAACATGGCTCCAAAGCACGGAACCATCTTGCTTCTCGGACAATCAGGTGGTTCAGCCTGTGTGGTGTCCTGACCAGTCTAGGAACATATTCACAAAGTGATAAATATCAACTTTGTGAGCGAAAGGAATTGAACCCGGAACCTTCTGCGTCGCTGGCAGTCGGACTAGCCACTGCGACACATCGGCTGACATCCGATGTCACCCGATCAGCTGAGACTGACATAAATTTTCAATGAAACTCGGACAAAATCAGGATTTCCCAAAATCCATTGTAAAAGTTGTTCAATTTCATAATCTGATCATGCCTGCAAAGTTTTCGGTACAAACCGTCTTTACATAGTAAGTATAGGTTTGAAACTATGGCGATAGAAAAAGTATCGACGTTTTGTATTAGTTGACTCACTGCACTAGCTTGGGTTCAGTGTGGCTCGATACTTCAAGTTAAAATTATCGTTTTTTCATTACATATCGACTGGAAAGGAACATCATTGAATAAGTAGAACAATCACAAACTAACATTCTAATCTTACTTAGCAAGTTATTCCCGGTAATAAAGCAGACAATTGTTAGCCATGTGATGCCGGCTTAGAATAGCATCACCCCAATACTACCCGTGGGTGTCGTAAAAAGCGATTAAGGGATATTCATCCAGGGAATGGGCAGCAGCGTTCCCTGTAAACGTAACATCTTGGCACTGCGCTCGCCAATCCGCCTGCCAAGCGTGGTGCGATAGGGGGAGGCCCATGTCCTGCAGTGGACTGTTGTGGCTGTTATGGTGGTGATGGTTAATTGTTACCCATTATAAATAATAGAAAAATAATCGATACTATGATGAACACTATTGTTCAACACAAAATAATAACAAAAGGAACAAAATACAATTATTTTATTGTAGATCCACCTGAAAAAAACTCCAAATCAGTCATTTTGTACGATCGACTTACTGGCAACACTTATGTAGGTACAATTTTCAATCGCTTATTTTATATATTATTTAGTGATATTGTACTGCAGGAATGCTTTCAGATGAAAAGTGATATTGTTCTGTTGTAAATTGGTATTTTTAACATATTTTTTTAGGGATTATTAGCTCTACAATTCGGCTTTTTATCGGAGCTCATTTGACATGCGCGCCTGGACCTGTTCTAGGAAATAATCTGACAGCAACTGGTTTTTGTAATAAGATAAGCGCCGCCCGTGGGCAAAGGCCGTGACAGAGGGGAAGTGCTTCGTACGGCGTCTCCCTACCCAGCTTTCCTCCAAGCACCCAGATATCTTATTTCATTAACCATTTCCAGATCAGTGTTCCAGATCAGTGTGTAGGCACAGTAGTACAGGTCCTCCCCGCGGGTGTCGCCGCACGTACTTGCAACTCTATACCTACGCCGCGGAGTGCGCCAGGCCTGGTGTAGGGTCAGGTAGGCAACAGTGACTCGGATTTCTTCAATCAATAAAATTTTATAGAAAGCTTTGGAGTATCAAACTGAAATTCATATCTAGGATGTATTGATTAATACTCTTTCGTTTCGCATTATCAATTTTTGCAATAACATGACACTTAGGTCACCAGACATTTTTTTCTAGAAAAAAAATGTGATTCGCTGTGCACCTGTACCCAATGATATTATATATGTAAGGTGGACTAGGGTGGACCACGGGGAAAAAAGAATTACCCGTGGTCCACCAGGTGGACCACGAGGTGGACCACGGGGATGAAGGGGTAGGTTCTAGGTTGTAGATACGCCACCTGAGCAAAAAGTTGTTCCTTCAAATTGGTCTCCGTGAGACCAATGTGACAGTCTTGTGTCAGTCAGGCTTTGGTCAGGCTATGAGCTGTTCAAGCGAATTTCACGGAATAACTTTTTTGTGCAAGCAGTATGGAGATACCGTGTCTATTGCCTGTACCTGTCTACACTGACTCAACCCCTGTGGTACACAGTGACTCTAACGGTTTTTTTGGACTTGGCAACCCTGTCGTGCAAGTATAATATTTATTGAAGCTGTGCATTTTAATCAATAATATTTGCCAAAGTATTCTTTTCATATCATTATTATTGCCATAAGACATATTTTACAATTGTTTGTTAATGTTTCTAAAATAGAGAGATGAGCCAGTACTGAATGTTAGAGTCACTGTGTACGACTTAAATTTGAGCCAGTGTAGACGCCGACGCTATTTTGAAATTATTAGCCTACAAATATTACCAGACTACTCAAAGAGCTAGCAAATCTAGCTTATTACTTAGTATTTGAATACCACTTTCGATCATAATAATTACATTTCTCTAAATCTTTCAATTTTAACCGATAAATATACATGTGGGGTACAT
This sequence comes from Phthorimaea operculella, assembly GCA_024500475.1. Lineage (NCBI taxonomy): Eukaryota > Metazoa > Arthropoda > Insecta > Lepidoptera > Gelechiidae > Phthorimaea > Phthorimaea operculella. The sequence goes on along the minus strand of JANFCV010000002.1, from coordinate 1,933,788 downwards.
TTAAAAGCATTTTTAGAGGTGCAAAACCAATCGCACATTTTTTTACAATCAAGCCGTCCTGGAGTGGAAGGATGATTAGTTTGTATGTGTTTGGTTGTCAAGAGCTACCATTATGTTATGAATACAGATAGATATAGCTGTCCTATTCCGAAATATAAGTGTGAGTCAATGTATCCGCCTGAGTCACCGATCCCTACCTGACCCTACCTCTTTACTAGATTGAAAAAATATTAAGTTGGTTTTGATAAAGAAACTTACTACATTATGCTATTTTGTAGACTTTTTTGATTTTAGAAAAGAATTTTACGTTTTAATTTTGTGTATTCCATGAATAAATATAATTCACTGATATTACCGACAAGAAAATAGCAATATTCAATACTTTTACTTCAGATGAACTGAGACGTAACGGCGTAACTAAAAAAAATATACTGGGTTATTTTTTAGTCAGTGCGCAAACTTTGCAGGGTGTTTCTACTCGTGATTATGAGCAACTTTTACTATGGGACCACCTGCGAATCCGCAAAAAAAATTTGGATATTCCATAGAAAAATTTATACCTACTCGGCAAAAATGTATGGAAAACCAAAAATTTTTTTTTAGATTTCGCAGCTGGCCCCATAGTAAAAGTTGTTCAGAATCACGAGTAGAAACATCCTGCAAAGTTTGCGCACTGACTAAAAAATAACCCTGTTTACATTTAGCCATTTAGTTTTATGACACAAAGGCTTATGTATTAATACGCCCGCAATTTTCGAAAGATTTCGTTAATAATTAGAAGCTAAAAGGCGGAACTCATACATACGCCCAGGGTCGAAACCGTAATTTTTACACTGCATTTCTGAGCTATACATGAGTATCAAAAAAATACGCCTTTAAAGCTCCAAAAAGCCGAAACCGTGTGGGCGTAAATATGTGTTACCTACGCCTTAACAATATCCAAATTGCCATATCCACAACGGCGTAACTCTGTTTTACGACATTATTGGTCAAGAATTTCTGAGCCAAAAGGGCGTAAAAACTGTCCTTTTTTAAAAAACACTATATTTGACTGACACACATTGCAGCAGCTTCAACAATACGTCATTTAATGTATTACCAGATATATACGCGATATTTTGACCTAGCGTTCTTCCTTAAAATCTTTGTATTTTTTTTAATAACACGGAATTAAAACTTTATTTTTGCTCTCCTGAAAAGTTGCAAAAATCGACATACGCCCAGATCGCTCTATATAGAAAATTTTATGAAATAGTATTAATTTCTGGCATCATTTGGTTAAAATAACTCATCCAAAGTAATAACTGAATTATCCGGATATCCGGATAAAACGGATATCCGAATATCCGGATTGCAAACCCTAGACTTGGTGTTATGTAAAGGTCTTCACTCCGAACACAAACACTAGATTTTAAATACTATACAATTTTTTTTTTTAATTTTTTTTTTATCTATGATGGGCTTACTCTTGACCACAATCTTACCCTAGAGCAGAGATGGGATCTACGGTGGAGCGAGCTTGCCCAGAAGATGCCTATTCACTCTAGACTTAAAGAGATTCAGGTTACATGCACTCGGAAATACAGACGCAGGCAGGGAATTCCATTCTTTAGCAACAATGCAACTCTACACAATTTGTGAAGAACTAACACGCATGTTCTGCTTATCTAAGAATGTCACCACCACCAACCCGTGGTATTTTTTGTAATACTGTAACCCACCGCCCACCGCGGCATTTTTTTGGTACGTGTGATGATTGAAGTATCTTGTCATTGTCAGTCAGTCATGTGTAATTTCTAGTTTAGTAAACCCATAATTTCTAATTCGGGATGTTTTATTATTACTACAATTTACTAAACTAGTTTTATCCTAAAATGGACAAATACTTACGTCCAGAACGGTTCGAGGCCGATCCCTCCTCAGAGAACGATCTGTCCCCTCAGTGGACCCACTGGAAAAAAACATTCGAAAATTTTTTGGCAGCCATTTCGACAAAAGAAGAACCAGTTGCTGAAGAGGCGAAATTCCAGCTGCTTGTAAACCATCTATCTCCAGCACTTTTCACACATATTAAAGGAAATGATAGCTACGCTACTGCAATAAAAACGTTGGGCGAACTGTTCGAAAAACCAGCGAACGAAATTTATTCACGACACCGTTTGATGAAAAGATGCCAGCAGCCAGGTGAATCTGTACACCAATATTTACAAGCATTAAGGCTTTTGTCTAAAGACTGTGCCTTTAAAAGCGTAACTGCAGAAGACAACGAAAGCGAATATATACGAGATGCTTTTATCAGCGGACTCTCATCATCCGCCATTCGCCAAAGACTTCTTGAAGAACGTAGTCTTAGCCTAGATAAAGCTTACGAGAAAGCCCGGTCACAAGAGCTAGCGTACATGCACAATGAAACCTATCAACGAGAGACCGTGCCTATCGCTAATTCAGTCGCTGCTGCCTCCTCCGACTATACAGGCGCACCTCTAGATAACGAAACGACGACGGCAGCACTAAACCGTAGCACCACAAATTCGCAAGAAACTTGTTATTTTTGTGGTAACAAACGTCATCCTCGCAGAAACTGCCCTGCTGCTAGCAATACGTGCCTATCCTGTGGGAAACGAGGTCACTTCGCGAAAGTATGCAAGAGCAAGCCTCATCATAATACTAGTAACGCTCTCATGCAAGGCGACGAAGGTTACTGCTCGTACCACCGTACTTCCATGCTGTCGTGCATGGCATCTGCTACTACGGGCAACGGTTTAGACAAAACCATTATTCAAGTTCTCATTAACAAGAAGATTAAAGCAAGAGCCCTAATAGATACAGGGAGTACGGGCAGTCTAATCGACAAAATACTTGTAGAACGAAACGATCTGCTCATGTTACCAGGTAAACAAAGAGTTACAATGGCGAAATCAAACTTTACTGCTGAAGCTGATGGGTTATGCCCTGTAACAATTGACATGCTGGGATACACAAAAAGCACCGACTTGATGATAATGGAATACATTTGCGCCGACGTAATAATTGGGCTTGATATTATGGCGGAGCATAAATCTGTAGAGGTTGAGCTCGGTGGAAAGATGCCGCCATTGAAAGTTCCTTTGCAAGTGCCTCCGAAAGTGTGTACCCTATCACAAGCTAATATCGAACCAGTCAGCTTATTCAGCAATTTACTGCCAATTGAGAAACCTATCGCAATTAAATCCAGAAGACATTCCGAAGCAGACGCGAAATTCATAGAGGATGAAATACGAAAGCTACTATCGGATGGTATTATTGAGCCAAGCCAATCACCCTGGAGAGCACAAACATTAGTTACCTCAAGCGAGCATCATAAGAAACGAATGGTAATCGACTACTCACAGACCATAAACAGATTCACTCAGCTTGATGCATATCCGCTCCCATTGATAGAGGATATAATCGCTAATGTGGCTAAGTATAAAGTATTTAGTAAGATAGATTTGAAAAGCGCCTACCACCAGATTCCAATTAAAGAGGAAGAAAAACATTTTACTGCGTTTGAAGCATGCGGAAACCTTTATCAATTCCGACGGATCCCGTTTGGCGTGACAAACGGAGTAGCGGCTTTCAACGGGCCATTAACAATATAAAAAATTGAGAAATTAGATGCCGTCTATGCATACTTGGACGATATTACAGTCTGTGGTATTAATCAAGATGACCATGATGAAAAACTGCGAAAATTCAAAGAGGCAGCTACGAAATACAATCTAACGCTCAACATGGGCAAAAGCGAGTTTTCAAAGACTGAAATTAATTTGCTTGGATACAACATCAGTAACGGAGTAATCAAACCCGATCCCGATCGCTTACGCCCCCTATTGGAACTACCAGTTCCATCCGATTCAACAAGCTTGCGGCGAGCATTGGGTATGTTCGCACACTATGCTCGGTGGATAACAAACTTTTCAAAGAAAATTCACCTTCTTACAACAAATGAAACGTACCCTCTACAAGATGAAGCTGTAAACGCATTTAACAGTATAAAAAAAGAAATCGCAAACGCTGCTGTTAATACGATAGACGATAAAGCTATATTAACCGTCGAAACGGATGCATCTGACTGCGCTATAGCAGCAACTTTGTCACAGGAAGGGAGACCTGTGGCATTCTTTTCGAGAACTCTGTCCAACAGTGAGAGAACGCAATCTGCCATAGAGAAAGAGGCAGCTGCTGTGGTTGAGAGCCTTAAGAAATGGAGACAATTTCTTATCGGACGCTATTTCAAATTGATAACAGATCAAAGATCAGTCTCCTTCATGTTTAATCAGAAACAAACTCACTCGAAGATAAAGAATGATAAAATACAGAGATGGAGGCTTGAGTTGTCGAATTACAGCTTCGATATCGTTTATCGCCCAGGGAAGGAGAATGTTGTAGCAGACGCGCTCACGCGAATAAATAATATTGTAGCATCTACACAGAGCGATTTGAATCAACTGCATAATAATCCTTGCCATCCTGGTGTCACTCGCATGATTCACTGGGTACGATCTAAAACCTACCATACTCGGTAGATGACGTAAAGCGTATTACCGCTGCATGTCCTATTTGCGCTGAAGTTAAGCCAAGATTTATGCGAACTAAGGGCGTCCTTATCAAGGCGACTGCCCCTCTTGAGAGACTATCCTTGGACTTCAAGGGACCATTACCTAGCTCGTCTCGGAATAAATATATACTCACAGTGATCGATGAATATTCCAGGTTCCCGTTTGCGATCCCTTGTCCGGACCTAACTGCTACAACTGTGAAAGAAAAATTGACTTCTCTGTTCGCTATTTTCGGCATGCCTACCTATATTCACTCTGATAGAGGCACAAGCTTTATGTCCGGAGAATTAAAACATTTCCTCCATAATCTTGGAATAGCTACCAGCTATACAACACCGTACAATCCTCAGGGCAACGGACAGACCGAACGGTACAATGGTATCATTTGGAAAACCATCCAACTCGCGCTCAAAACTCAGAATTTACCGGTTAGCGCTTGGGAGAGTGTAATCACGGAAGCCCTGCACTCCATAAGGTCACTGCTCTGCACTTCTACCGGCTGTACACCTCATGAGAGAATGTTTTCACATCCACGACGATCTTCTAACGGCCAATCTATGCCTACCTGGTTAGCCGAAGGCAAGAAGGTACTTTTGAAAAATAATGTAAGACTAAGTAAATATGATGATCTAGTGGAAGAAGTAGATCTGCTCGAAGTCAACCCTATGCATTCCCACGTAAGACTTCAAAGTGGCAGAGAAGCTGTTGTATCAAATCGGCAATTAGCGCCAACAGCCGAACCTTTCGCCACTGACGGAGCCAAGGCAGACGCTGGAACATGAACCGGTTGAACAGCAATCTGAACCAACACCCGCAGCCATGCCGCCGCCGCCGGCTCACAGCCAGTCCAGCGAACCTGAGAGCCTCTTGCGTCGCTCCTCTAGAGAGCGCCGCCCACCCCAATGGCTGCAGGACTACCAGAGAAGCTGATCAGCCCGGGAGAATGTGATGATTGAAGTATCTTGTCATTGTCAGTCAGTCATGTGTAATTTCTAGTTTAGTAAACCCATAATTTCTAATTCGGGATGTTTTATTATTACTACAGTACGGTACCTAAATAAATATTGATCTATTGTTGAATTATAGAGAAAGCTCGCTTTGTTCAATAAACTGTCGGAGCGGAAGATGGTATTGGTGCTAAGTTGCTAACATAAAAGCCATTGTTCCCAAAACAGCAATTATAAAAAGGAAGGTTGTCGGAATCGTTAAAATGAAAACAAGGGTCTTTACAAATTCCAGTAATTTCAAAAGTTAAGTAATATAAAGGCGGTAACAACAAAGCCATTGTTAGCAAAACGTCAAGACACGCTTAGTGGTGCAGTAAGTTTAGATACAATGAAGCCAGGTATTCATTAGGGACAAAATCCCTGATACTTTGTATCATAGACAATGTTTATGGACAATGCCCCGAATGTGTACGCTTTTTTTCGGGGATTTTGTTCGGGGACATTGTTCAAAACACGTCCACATTGGGAACATTCTCCTGATACTTTGTGTCATATACAAAGTTCCTGGGATTTTGTCCCCAATAAATACCCGCCTTGATATTCATTCTTTTTTTCTTTGTTGTTTAGGTGAATCTTTCGCGAACAGCCCATGTTTCGGTTCATGACACTGAGAAAATATTTTTTCACGAAATGTTACGTGAAAGTTACGCCCGTGTCTAGGTTACGCCAAGGTTACGCTTAAGGGTGAAAAGTTACGTAAAACGTAACAAAAGTTACGTTCTGGCAACGCTGTCACGAGCTGTTTGCAAGAGCGCCTGAATCCTCCCCATTTGGGGGTTTTTGGTGCTGCCGTTCCGGCTAATCTCTACTACTCACAACTCCGTGCAGCTCCTGGAGCTAGAGCGCGCACCCGACGCACCTGCTGTCGAGTTCCTGGACTACTTCATAGTCTAGTAACTAACGTCACAGCTATTCGGATTGACCCATGAAGCTGAAAATCGGCATGTAGGTACTTCTTGACCTCCTGATCAAAATTAGACATGGAACCCAGCGGGCACCACCCCCCTTAACCTTTTACCACCCTCCCTCCTTTGTAAGGCGTAACTTTTGAAGTAATTGACTTGGAGGGTAGTTTTTATTTCATATCGTGCGTGAAATCTCATTTGAAGCTTATTATGCCCTCAAAATTACCCTTTAGGCCCCCGGGGGGCCCAAAAGCCCGAAAAGTGGGGTGTCCCGTTCTTATATGATATTTTCTTATTTTCAAGCTATCGACTCCCAAGAGGTATCAAAAGTTGCGTAATTAGACACAGATTGCAAAAAACCTAATATATCTTAAAATAATATTTATCTTTAGGGCTCTATCGATCGTTAAAGTGTTGTGACTACGAAACCAACATATTATTGTTTTTTAATGTTCGGCGAAACCCTAAAGATAAATATTATTTAAAGATACTTTAGGTTTTTTGCAATCTGTGTCTAATTCCGCAACTTTTGACACCGCTTGGGAATCAATAACTTGAAAATAAGAAAATCTCATACAAGGACGGGACACCCCACTTTTGAGGCTTTTGGGCCCCCCGGGGGGCCTAAAGGATAATTTTGAGGGCACAATAAGCTTTAAGTGAGATGTCACGCACGATACGAAATAAAAACTACCCTCCAAGTCAATTACTTCAAAAGTCGCGCCTTCAAAAGTCGCTCCGTGTCGGGCGGTAAAAGGTTAAGGGGGGTGGTGCCCGCTGGGCTCCATGTCTAATTTTGATCAGGAGGTCAAGAACTATCTACATGCCGATTTTCAGCTTCATAGGTCAATCCGAATAGTTATAACCAGCTATTGACGTTAGTTACTAGACTATCATACTCAACCGCACCGCCAGCGACGCGCGCCTCGGAGACCCTAATGCCTTGATATTTGGTGTATGATACGAATAACTTAGTAGTAGGTTTAATATATGTTATTAATTAGGTAAAGGAAGTAATACTGTCATGCAGATTGGACCTTTAAATTATAGATAAAACACTAGCGGCCCGCCCAGCGGTTTCACTCGCTGCTACTTACCTGTTTTCCCGTAGAAATGGGATCTTTGCCCGTAGTAAAAAGTCCATTAATCCATTCTAGCAGAAGTTACTCATCATGACCATGTGCCAGCAGAGGCGGCCTGTCATGGCGAATAACTTTAACTTTGAAGCCATTACCGTATCTCTTATAGTTTTGATGGGATGCTGGTGGTCTACATCAGGCACTCCAGACCCTCGTGACCATGTGCCAGTAGAAGCGGCCCGTCATGCTGAATAACTTTAACTTTGAAGCCATTACCGAGTCTAATAAAGTTTAGATGGGGTGCTGGTGGTCTACATCAGGTACTCCAGACCCTCGTGACCATGTGCCAGCAGAAGCAGCCTGTCGTGCTGAATAACTTTTACTTTGAAACCATTACCCTATCTCTTATAGTTTAGATGGGATGCTTGTGGTCTACATCAGGTACTCCAGATCCTCGATGACCATGTGCCAGCAGAAGCGGCCCGTCGTCATGGTAAACAACTTTTTCTATGAAGCCATGACCGTATCTCTTATAGTTTAACACGTTCGACCGCGGTACCCGGGCCCCCCATGCTCACGCAAAAGCACTATTTTTTTCATACTAATTCCAGCAACGGTGAATGCAGTACTGTCATCAATGATCCTTCAAACTCACCTGCCTGCGTCACCAACGGATATATCCGTAGTGCGGGAATACCCGTACTGTCATATTTCAATAAATTCTGAGTGGCTAACTGTGTCAGTACGGCAAATGCAGCTGTACTGGTATAGCCGTACTGTCGTTTGGAACTGTTTTCTACAGCTGATATATGGCAGTACGGGTATCACCGTGCTACTGTGTCAACCGTACTGTCATTTAAAAATGATTTCTTTATCTGAATTATGCCAGTACGGGTATTACCGTACGACTGTACCAACCGTACTGACATTCTAAAGCATATAAACTGAAGTATTGATGTGCACTGTACGGTTATGACCGTGTTACGGTGGTAGCTGCACTATCCCTGTAAAACGCACAAACCCAAAAAAGCCAGCATTTCTTCTCGATTTACCGGGCGAAAACATCTTTTTCGACTATTCCTCGTATGTGGACTACTGTTTACTAACTGCTGAGCATAATCATTCGTTCTTGAAATTAAGAAATCCAACAACTCTTCTGAAAACACCAGGTCGACAGATCGACCAGACAGATTTTGTAACTGGTTTTCAGGGGTTGAACCGAGGCCAGACACATTGTCTGTTTGGTTTTTAAGGCTGTTACCAACGCTAGACTCATTTTCTGTTTGGTTTCGAAACAAGATCAGACCACGGCGGCTATTCCATTGCGGAGGGGTGTAAGACAAGAAGATGTATTATCTCCGAAGCTCTTCACCAATGCGATGGAAGATGCCTTCAAGCTCCTGGTATGGGAAGAACTTGGCATCAATATCAATGGCGAATACATCACTCACCTTCTGTTTTCTGACGATATCGTGGTCATGGCAGAGTCATTCGAAGACCTCAGCAAAATGCTACAGGACCTCAATCGGGTTTTCCAACAAGTGGGCCTCAAGATGAATATGGACAAGATGAAAGTCATGGCCAACTCTCATGTAGCGCCCACCCCAATATCAGTAGGGAACTCGATACTCAAAGTGGTGGAAAAATACGTCTATCTAAGACAAACAGTCCAACTAGGAAGATCTAACTTTGAGAAAGAGGTCACTCGGGGAATCCAGCTTGGCTGGGCAGCATTCGGGAAGCTACGCAGCATCTTCATGTCCAAAATTCCTCAGTGTCTCAAGACGAAATTGTTTGAACAGTGTGCCATGCCAGTGATGATCTACGGTGCTGAGACGTGGTTTCTAACTGTCGGCCTCCTAAATAGACTAGTAGTCACTCAGCGACCTATGGAGAGAGCTATGCTCGGTGTTTCCCTACGTGATTGAATCAGAAACGAGGAGATCCGTAGATGAACCAAGGTAACCGACTTAGCTAAGAGTGTCAGTAAGCTGAAGTGGCAATGGGCAGGCCACATTTCTCGAAGGACTGATAATCGGTGGAGCAGGAGAGTTCTCGAGTGGAGACCACGTACCGGCAGGCGCAGCGTAGGACAACCCCCCGCGAGATGGACAGACGATCTGATCAAGTCCGCGGGGAAATGCTGGATGCAGGCCGCTTCTAATCGGACATGGTGATGAATTTGAATTTTTGACATAGGAGGCACTTCAGGCACTACATCGCTCGACTCAATAGCTGTAAGTAAACTATCAGCTATACGAACCATATTGGTTTCATATACGACATTCTTTTGGTGATTTTGAGGCATTTTGAGACCTAAAGAAGACGGCAAAAGTGATAGTGGCAACAAAACCATCAGAGACGGAAGTGTTTTGGTGGTTCGTTTTGGGCAGTTGTCTTCTTTCTTGACACGACTCATGCGAGCTTGACTCTTCTTCAGAATCAGCTTCTATCCCGTCGAAGGCCTCATCGGAACAGGGCAACTCCTCAATATTTGAACGATAATCATAAGGATCATGTTCCGCTTCAGATGATCAGGAGTAAACGCATCATCGTTTAGTTTTCGTTACCATTTTCCTCTTTCCTCATAACTCACCTAAAAAGATATGAAATGATGATTTTTTTCAATGAATTGCGTAAAAAAATACATAATTGTTACATAATAGCTATGTTTTGTTTATAATTAATACACAATTAGCAATATTAATGCTTGCCTTTGATAATTTGGTGCAAAAATTTTGGCGCGAAACACGCGAGGCATCCAGCCACTCTCGGTTGCGCTCAGCGAAGCACTGACCCCCCGCGCCTCACTAACGACCGAACAAGGTCAGCGGGTATAGCCGTACTGTCAATATTAGAAAAACCGTTTGTCTGTGTGGGTGACCTTCATACATTGACATATAGTTCTGTGTAAATGTGACAGAGGGTTTTCGTCTTTAGTTCAAAGGATGACAGTTGATTTTTTCCACATACAATTTACATGGATTTTGCACGGCATTCACCGTTGTGTCTTTATCGAAGCTTAAAAAAACCCGGGGTACGCCGTACCGTCGTTAACTCAAACTAGTCCAAAACGGCGTACACCGTTACCGCCACCGAACGTGTTAAATGGGATGCTGGTGGTCTTCATCACGTACTCCAGATCCTCGAGGGCTGACCATGTCCGTCTTTTATATGATAGTAATATCAGTGCCAAAATTCGCGAGGATCGGTAAAGCGGTTTGGCTAATTTGGGTAATATCTGCTTTATTTCCCCGTTTTCCTGCTGCTAACCGTTTTCCCGTAGGAATGAGGAATTTTCCCGTGGTAAAAAGTAGCCTATGTTACTCAGGGATGTTGTAGCTTTCTAATAGTGAAAGAATTTTGGAAATCGGTCCAGTAGTTTCGGAGTTTATCGATTACATACAAACAAACAAACAAACAAAAAAACAAACAAAGTTTTCCTCTTTATTATATTAGTGTAGATTATATTAGTGTAGATAAAGTAGTAAAAGAAATATAGTAGGTATCTAGAGCGAAACTGCGAAAGTGAAGACAGTAATCATATAAATAATTGTTTGGTCATACCTACATTCCACGCGTGAATGATTCATCCAATATTGTCAATTTATTAAAGGTATTCTATTCTCCGTTATTTTATTTTGGACTAGCAGCCCGCCCAGCGGTTTCACCCGCTGCTACTTACCTGTTTTCCCGTAGAAATTGGATCTTTGCCCGTAGTAAAAAGTCCATTACTCCGATCCAGCAGCCCGTCATGCTGAATAACTTTTACTTTGAAGCCATTACCGTATCTCTTATTGTTTATATGGGATGCTGGTGATCTACATCAGGTACTCTAGACCCTCGTGACCATGTGCCAGCAGAAGTGGCCCGTCATGCTGAATAACTTTTACTTTGAAGCCATTACCGTATCTCTTATTGTTTATATGGGATGCTGGTGATCTACATCAGGTACTCTAGACCCTCGTGACCATGTGCCAGCAGAAGTGGCCCGTCATGCTGAATAACTTTTACTTTGAAGCCATTACCGTATCTCTTATTGTTTATATGGGATGCTGGTGATCTACATCAGGTACTCTAGACCCTCGTGACCATGTGCCAGCAGAAGTGGCCCGTCATGCTGAATAACTTTTACTTTGAGGCTTTTACCGTATCTCTTATAGTTTATATGGGATGCTGGTGGTCTACATCAGGTACTCCAGACTCTCGTGACCATTTACCAGCAGAAGCGGCCCGTCATGCTGAATAACTCTTACTTTGAAGCCATTATCGTATCTCTTATAGTTTATATGGGATGCTGGTGGTCTACATCGGGTACTCCAGATCCTCGATGACCATGTGGCAGCAGAAACGGCCTGCCATGCTGAGTAACTTTACTTAAAACCATCACCGTATCTCTTATAGTTTAGATGGGATGCTGGTGATGTTCATCATGCACTCCAGATCCTCGATGACCATGTGCCAGCAGAAGCGGCCCGTCATGATGCACAACTTTTCTATGAAGCCATGGCCGTATCTCTTATAGTTTAGATGGGATGCTGGTGGTCTTCATCAGGTACTCAGATCCTCGATGACCATGTGCCAGCAGAAGCGGCCCGTCATGGTGAACAACTTTTCTATGAAGCCATGACCGTATCTTTTATAGTTTAGATGGGATGCTGGTGGTCTTCATCAGGTACTCGTACTCCAGATCCTCGAGGGCTGACAAAAAGTAGTCCATGTCCATCTTTACTATGCTAGTAATATCAGTGCCAAATTTTACGAAGATCGGTAAAGCGGTTTGGCTTATTTGGGTAATATCCGCTGTATTTCCCGATTTTCCTGCTGCTAACCGTTTTCCCGTGGAAATGAGGAATTTTCCCGTGGTAAAAAGTAGCCTATGTTACTCAGGAATGTTGTAGCTTTCTAATGGTGAAAGAATTTTCGAAATCGGTCCAGTAGTTTCGGAGTTTATCGATTACATACATACAAAAAAACAAACAAACAAACAAAAAAACAAACAAAGTTTTCCTCTTTATTATATTAGTGTAGATTATCATCTGAGAAAATAACTCGATGAACTCTAAAGAATACTATACTCTCACTGTATGGCAGGGGGGTGTCAGCCGTTGCTCCGAATAGTCCTTGGTGTCGCTGCTATCACTTCATTTGACTGTGGCGGCGGAATTTAAATTTGGAATGAAAAACAATATTGTCGGAATTAATTGATCTGTGACAATGACACTCTTATGACTTATGACAAGACTTTTCAAATCTCGACGTGGCATTTGTTGTTGATTTCACCAAAAACGAATTTTTGGTGAAATTTGCAGAATTTCTTGAGTTGTCCTCGCATTAATGAATGTTTGAATTGATTGCATTAAGTAGTTGATTTATCAGCGCATCATTTATTTCTCAAATTGTTGATAAGGAAGGCTTCCTTCGCAAAGTCTTCGGATGCGTGGAACTAAGGCGTGGACCATGAGCTGAGACGTGGTAAGCTGTACCTTCCCTTTTTAGATTACGGGCTGATTACCTAAATATGACGATTCTTCATTTGCTCGTGTTTCCTTGTGAGTGGTTCCTTGTAATTATTTATTTAACTTGAACGGTTTTCTTTCAGATCAAAAGCTTTGAGTGACCATATTTACTTCAAGATTCAATCTGATGATAATGATGATGATGATTCTGACCTCACCTTATGTGCGGGAAAAGCAGGTATGTAATGTAATTAAAAATTAATATTGTGCACTTTGTACTTATGTTAGGCGCAAAACTGCCTCAGAAGGAGGGTTATGTTTTTCGAGAGTATGTTTAAGGGTCAGTTTAACGAAATCTTTGTAGGCGTGCTCAGACTATGAAACCGAACAACTTTCCCCATGGAACATATGGTAGTAAACGAAATATTTTGGCCTCCCATAAAAAATATATGATCTGACATATATTTTGTATAGAAGGTGAAAAAAATCTTCTTTTTACTAGAAAGGTATACATTTTCTTTAAAATTAACTGCCTAACCTCTATCTTATTTATTTACTGTAAAAAGGATCATCAACATCATAACCTATTTTACATTTTTAAGATATTATAAGTACTTATAGAACTAGTTTCTAATATGCAATAAAGATGAACACAGCATTCTTAAATTATAACTTATGAGCTAGGCAGGTGTGTGCTTATAGCAACACTATCTTATTTTAATGTTTATTAAAATAATCAAATTTCAGATCTTCATTTGCAACCTTCGCCCCTTCTTGTGAACATTGTACAAGCTTCTACATCTACCTAAAACGCCAGGCCGAATTCACGTTGAATTAATTAATATCAAACATCGCAATGGAAATTTCCGATAAAACTCTTTGTAAGTGGTAATGTGGTACCTAAGTTTGTTGAACTACCTTGAATAAATGTATTTTGAAAATTTAATAAACTGACAATTTAATCCTGTTTTCTGAAGTTTTATTCACAATTTCTTATTAAATTTAATCAAAATCAATACAGTATACCCTACAGTAGTATGTCGCAGTTTTATCGATAACAACCGCACAGCACTAATATCGATAGCGATAAATGTTTCGATGGACAGCACTATCAATAAACATAATACCTATTTGGATGTACTCTCCTTAAGGTTTATATTTACCATCTATGCTTTTTGCGTGATCTATAGTTAACATCGATGGTTAATGTGCGACGCTAGCGACACGGTGGTCCTCGTTTGGTTTGCGGTTTCAGTAACTGTCTTACTGTAGCTAGTCTACATATTTAAGTTCATCTGTGCTGTATGGTATGAACTCAATCAATCCAAACGTTGATTAAGTTAACATCATTGTACATTGGTGCTTATGCTTGTAATTAAAAAAGATATTTTGCTTTTAAAGACGCAGTGGACACTAAAAGTAGACTTGTAATGCAATCAGTATGCAAATTGGTATCATTGGTTGGTTTATCTGTCATTTTTGTGTCCCTATAGTGTACGACAGTGTTTTATAAAGCATAACTATGGCCGACAGAGGAATGCACGTGGTGAATGAAGAACCAAACTATATAAAGGTCCTATTAAATTCACATTTTCAAACATACTTTTTATTAATTATGTGGCTGTTATGATGATGATGATGATGTGAACATCCTTTGACTGACCCGCCCGACTGACGTTCCGCCACGTTGACAGGATTCACACTAACAACCAACCAATCACAGCACCTTTTTTTGGCACCGTAATTTAAATTCATCGAAGTGTGTGTTTCTAGAACAAACAGGGTGCACTTTTTCGTTTTTTTTTTTAGTTAAATGCTATTTTCTCGAAAATTAGCGTGTAGATTTCTCTAAAAATTTGCCTAGTACATGCTTATATTTTATTTGATCTGCCCCTAAAATATTTGCAGTGAATTTAATAGGACCTTATATACAGTCCAGCAAAAAAGAGTAGAAATTAAATAAAATGGAACTGAAAAATTTTCATACTAAATTGTTGCCATTCATAGCCAATGTTGCCATTTAATTTTGGAATTTCATACAAAGTGGCGCCCTCATTTTTTGTCTACTCTTTGCTGCACTTCTTCTTCATCGAATCGATAATGGTAACTATAAGACCTTGGACCAATACTTGGCCACGGCAATGGCTGTTGGGTTCGCCTCTTTTAGATCTTGGAGTGAGCATGGATTGGGACAAGTTGGGCAACACAGCAGGTGGTCCATGGTTTGGACGGCGCCACAACCACACCTGTCATTGGCTGAGAACCCCCACTTTACTCTGTTTGCGTGGCACCTTCCAACACCAGCCCGGAGTCGGTTGAGTTACTTCCAGACTGCCCAGGGAAGGTCGCCGCCAGGTGGGAGTTTTTCAGCTGGTGAGATTTGGGACACATCAGGAGGGTTCTTTTTTATCCACTGTTCCAACCTTATTTCAGGTGCCCCATTTGTGTCGAAATAAGGCTGCATGAAAGGAGCCTTCCCGTGTGGCGCATTAACTTCCTATGCGTCCAGCGCACCCTGGGCAACAGTCTGCGGACGGCAAGTCGGTAACGCAGACTGGCCGATCCTCTCACCACGATATGGTAACCAATACGAAACGGTCCTTTTCAGGGCCATCTCGAAGAAAAAACCAACGGTCCTTCTCAGGGCCATCCCGGAAAAACCTTAGTGAACCAGCTCTTACCACCATCTCAATTAACATAGAAGGTTTTTCCGCTGACAAAGCGATACTCTTAGCCGCATTATGTCGTAATAGTCAGTGCCACGTTCTCTGTGTTCAGGAAGCCCACTGTGGGTTCGACTCACCTCGCCCTCTAATCCCCGGAATGTGCCTTATCACCGAAATAGCACATCCCAAACACGGTAGCGCAATTTTAGCAAAACCAAATATAAACATACACTCAGCATCGTCCACTCTAACACCCAATATGGCACAGAGGTTCTTACCATCGACACAGGATCCTGCTCCATTACTTCGGTTTATAGCCCTCCAGGACAAATTTTTGACTTCTGCAATAGCCCAGAGTTTATGAAGCATGAATCGAAAATAGTCATTGGAGATTTTAATAGCTACGGTACCGATTGGGGTTACGCTAGCACAGACAAAAGCGGTGAGGCTTTGGAAAGATGGGCAGAACTCAACGACATGGAACTAATCCACAACCCCTAGCTCCCGCCCTCTTTCAATAGTGGACGGAGGAAGCGAGGATATAACCCGGACCATAAGAATAAATAATAACACTACCGTGTAGAAATGAAACTCCTTTGTCTGTGCCACAAAAGCCGCGTTTTAAATACCTACTTCCCCCCTCAGCCCGTAACGCCCCGCGCGCTCCCGCACTTTAAGCCAGGGCTATCACGTGCTAATAGTTTTATTCCGCCAAGCAGTTACAAGACATTCGGCGTAGAATAATAATATGAAAAATCGTGCAAATGCTATTATTTTGAAAGATTTGCGATGAATAGGTATGAATTTGTTTGTTACCATAATCAGCTAACAATAACTTTACTACCTAAGGTAGGTAGGTATGTCGGATTACAAAACGGAAACTGTACCGACTTGAGTAAAAATACAAACACTCACAAAACCAATTAAGTACGTATTAAGAATGGTAGGTAGGTACCTATTTACTGTAACATCGTCATCATCAGTTACCTTGGCTCATCTTTTGGCAAATTAAAAAAAGCGGCCAAGAGCGTGTCGGTCACGCTCACAAATAGGGTTTCGTAGTCAACGTTTAAATATCAGGTCTTTCAGCGTTACAAAGTTAATTTTGTTGCTGGTTTGTTTGCAGCTATATGGTTACCAACCGCAAATTGAAAAACTTAAATATTTCCTTAATATTAAGTGGTACAGTATTCGTCATATGTAGTTTTCATGGTAACTTCATATTAAGAACTATATTCCATATTTATTTAAAATTTTTGTCATGCATACTTTAGAAGTTACAGCTAGAACAAATTATGGCTCAAAAACGCCCCCTTTAAAAGCAAATATCTCGAGACAGAAACATTTTAGAGACTTTGTTTAAAAAAAACCTCGCCTTAGTTTTAAAAGACCTATTCAACGATTTCCTACTCAATATTACAAAATTTTTTTTTGCCCCTCTTTGACATGTATGGGAAGGGGGTCCAAAAAACAATTAAAATATTTTTTTCTCATCATTTCTAAATTTGGGTCAACACGATCTATCTTCACACCAAATTTTATGTCGATAACTCCAAAATTGTCGAAGTTATGAGGGCGCGGCATACAGACAGACAGACAGACAGACAGACAGACAGACAGACAGACTTGCCGAAATGATAAGGGTTTCTAGTAGACTACGAAACCCTAAAAATGAGATGCATCACTTTTACAGCCTTAAGCACCATAGTCATTCGGCAAGGCTAAACTTTTCCGAAAAAACAAAATTTGACCCGCGCGACGAACGCTTACGCGGCGAAGCGCACTCCCGACTGACATGCTCGCTCTGCGAGCGCCAGACGGTAGGCAAACATAATGACCTTGAGCGCGTCTGAAGCGGGAGTGTCGTCTCTCGAGGTGTGTTTACTCTTATGTCCGGACCTCCTGTTCTGTTTGTTAGTTCCAACATAAGCCCAAACTCTCTGAAGTCCACTTGCGACCCCATTCCAAAAACACAGTATAGACCTATAATGTGCACTGTGCAAGCAGTAATCAAACCAATCCTGGTACCCTTCCGAAGACGCTTTAACTTCAGCAAAGCAAATTGGGAAAAGTATGCGGCAGTTGTAGACCATAAACTTCAAAACGTAGTACCCTGTTCAGAAAATTACGAGAAATTTGTCGATGCTATCAAGAAAGCGTCACGGCAATTCATACCACGCGGCTGCAGCACTGTAACTATGGCGGCAGTACGTCATTCTCTCCCGCTCTAACATACATCTGTCTATACTATACATCGACACCGTGGTAATGGAAGCTAAAAATAAATCTGTTTGTTGAGGTTGGCGTGTATTTGTTGCAAGCACAGTGTTTACATTTTTTTTAATAAAACTGATTTTAGGTGCTAAAAACTGAAAGAAAAACATGGATTCTCGAAAGTGAGGCGAAGTTCTGCAACGTAATAGCCGAAAAAGAAACTGTTTTGCGGCCACTACCGGAAGAAAAGCCGCCATTCACAGTTTGATTCTTTTGAACGCCAGACAAAATAAAATAATGACTTGTGTAGATAGACAGGTTACCAAATTGGTAACATAAAGTTTGCTTCTCCATCTTATGACTTATGAGCAGGATGTCAACAATATTGTTGACAATTCGAAATCCATTCTTTATCTATAGTAATTTTGTAAAATGTTTTTATACCTTAATTGCAACACCCTTTCAGGGTTCATGTTTGTGTCTAAAAATTATGTACCCTAAGATCTTTGTACTTACAACATGAGAAGCAAATAAACATTTGAGAATTTGAGAATATTTATAATAGGCTCTGATTGCTTATAGTCTAAACCACCAGACTTACAAGAAAAGTTCAGCGAAAGCGCTGAGCATTGTAACGCTCATCTATGAAGATTGGGTATTCGCTGTTTATCAGTGTCATACTATTTACTATACCTAGAATACGATCCAATAACTGTGTCGTACAAAGTCATGCTGTACAAAAACGGTGTCCGATATTCTCGTGTCGTGCACACAGATGTCATGATCGGTGAGTCATCTGTGGCAGTGGCAGTGGCAGGTCGGTCGGTTTGTATTTAGTAATCTGTGGTCTTGTGTCTTGTCCCACGCCATGCCAGTGATGAGAGTATCAGTTGTCGTGTTACCCAGGTTCCTAGAGGCACCGGCACTCAGGGAACCGAGGTAACCGCAGGTGTAACTTAGTAGCTAGGTAGGGTGGAGTGGTCTCGCTAGCACGAGTGCCTGTGGCCCCTGGGGGCGTGAGTGAGTAGGTGTGGGTAGAGTGTCCTGTGTGTAGGCGCCCTAACAAGCCTGGTGCCCAAGAGAGGGCTTTTATTAACTACGGATAATCAAAAGACCTCCTAGAACGGAAGAGGGCCTCGAAAGGTAGCGCGTGGCACTCATAGGGTGTCTTCCTGGCACTCGCTGGGCATCCTGGTAAAACCGTTTTACGCGTATTTTCGGTATTTTCTTCTGATTTCTATAAATCTATTCATATTTTCATTGTTTTCCTTGTTGACATGATTATTTACTACTACTGACAGAATGTCAACGTCTCACCTTTGACGGCTATCTCATAGAGCCGTTCTCTATTAAAAAGTTATTATACTATAGCCCTTTACCTCTTTCCTATTTCTGACCTCCTGGTACTTGATTCTAAATTTATCTCGCGCTGGCACTCTTTCACTCCTCCTGGAAACGAGACCTCCGAGCCCTCCGAAGCCACAGGACTGCCCTCGTCGCCTGGACAAACCACTACATCATCAGGGCGACAAACCTCCACCATCAACACTGGCAACTTGCTGGAAGACTGGCCGCTGACAAATCTCAAGGTTTTGAAATTCGAAATCAGAATGAAGACTGGAACACTCTCGAACACCTAGCAAGCATATAAAAGCCCCGTCAGCTGCCAACCTGACAGTTCTTGATCAGCCACTGAAGACTTCAGCAAAAACTCAAGAGTACGAATACTGTCAAGAAAATATAATACAGCAAGTCTGCAACTATGTCTACCGCAGCGCATTACGTCGCGGTCTCCGCGCCGAAGAATCAAGTCCTCTGAACCAGTCCTCGGTCTGCGCCTACGCTCCCCGGATGCCCAGCGAGTGCCAGGAAGACACCCTATGAGTGCCACGCGCTACCTTTCGAGGCCCTCTTCCGTTCTAGGAGGTCTTTTGATTATCCGTAGTTAATAAAAGCCCTCTCTTGGGCACCAGGCTTGTTAGGGCGCCTACACACAGGACACTCTACCCACACCTACTCACTCACGCCCCCAGGGGCCACAGGCACTCGTGCTAGCGAGACCACTCCACCCTACCTAGCTACTAAGTTACACCTGCGGTTACCTCGGTTCCCTGAGTGCCGGTGCCTCTAGGAACCTGGGTAACACGACGAGTATAGTGATTGCGCTAGCCAATACTTACTTTGTGGTATAGTATTCTTTGCACAGATGAACTTAAATATGTAGACTAGCTACAGATACGACAGTCACTTGTCCCACTACCACAGATTATATATCCCACTACATTATTGTTCATCTCTTGGCGCTAGTGTCGCGCATTAACCATAGATGTTAATTAGGACCATAAGGAGATAGTAAATCCAAAAAGGTAGTATAATTAATAGTGCTGTCCATCGAAACATTTATCGCCATCGATTATTAGTGCTGTGCGGTCATTATCGATAAAACTGCGGCGTTCTACTGTAGGGTATACTGTATTGATGTTAATTAAATAATAAGAAATTGTGAATAAAACTTCAGAAAATGGGATTAAATTGTCAGTTTATTAAATTTTCAAAATACATTTATTCAAAGTAGTTTACAAACTTACCACATTACCACTTACAAAGAGTTTTATCGGAAATTTCCATTGCGATGTTTGATAACAATTAATTCAACATACATGATAAAGTTATTTCGGCCTGGCGTTTTAGGTAGATGTAGAAGCTTGTACAGTGTTCACAAAAATGGGCGAAGGTTGCACATGAATATTTGCTTTCCCACAAATTAGGTGAGGTCAGAATCATCATCATTATCATAAGATCGGGTCTTGAAGTAATTATGGCCACTCAAAGCATTTTGATCTGAAAGGAAAACCCTTCATGTTAAATAAATAATTAAATGCAGCAAATTGTACACAAAAAATTGCTCTGCTCACTAATGCACACACAAAGAACCACGAGCAAACATATCCAAATGAAGAATCATCATATTTAGGTAATCACCCCGTAACCTAAAAAGGTACAGCTTACCTACCATGTTTCAGGTCATGGTCCACGCATCCGAAGGTTTTTGCGAAGGTAGAATCTCTTGTCAACAACTTGAGAAATAAATAATGCGCGAATACATCCACTAAAGCAAAAGTAAATTTCACCGAAAATTTAATCAACAACAGACGCCACATTGAAATTTTGATAAGTCTTGTCATAGAAGTGTCTTTGTCACAGATGAATTGACTGACAATAATTTTGTATTCCAAATTTAAATTCTGCCGCCACAGTCAAATAAGCGATAGCAGCGACGAGCGTCGAAATATGGAACAACAACTGACACCCCCCTGCGTATGACGTATGACCGACCGACAGACCGACAAGACCAAAGAATGGGGGGTGTCAGTTGTAGTTTCAAATTTCGACGCTCGTCGCTGCTATCGCTTATTTGACTGTGGCGGCAGAATTTAAATTTGGAATACAAAATTATTGTCAGTCAATTCATCTGTGACAAAGACACTTCTATGACAAGACTTATCAAAATTTCAATGTGGCGTCTGTTGTTGATTAAATTTTCGGTGAAATTTACTTTTGCTTTAGTGGATGTATTCGCGCATTATTTATTTCTCAAGTTGTTGACAAGAGATTCTACCTTCGCAAAACCTTCGGATGCGTGGACCATGACCTGAAACATGGTAGGTAAGCTGTACCTTTTTAGGTTACGGGGTGATTACCTAAATATGATGATTCTTCATTTGGATATGTTTGCTCGTGGTTCTTTGTGTGTGCATTAGTGAGCAGAGCAATTTTTTGTGTACAATTTGCTGCATTTAATTATTTATTTAACATGAAGGGTTTTCCTTTCAGATCAAAATGCTTTGAGTGGCCATAATTACTTCAAGACCCGATCTTATGATAATGATGATGATTCTGACCTCACCTAATTTGTGGGAAAGCAAATATTCATGTGCAACCTTCGCCCATTTTTGTGAACACTGTACAAGCTTCTACATCTACCTAACACGCCAGGCCGAAATAACTTTAGAGTCTGGCCAGCGAGTCTTTGGACACGGAAATGGCGCCAATTTTAAAAATCTTTCACATGTTAACACTGAAAAACTACAATAAAACAATTTTGATACTTACTATTTTTTTGTTTTCTGCTCTTCAGTTTGTGTTTACCTTGCCTACCGGTATGTATGTATGATGTATCTACCGAGAGTAACAGAAAGGGTATAACAAGCCGAAAGGAGGTCAAGGTACTCATGAAACTGAACAACTTTCCCCATGAAACATGGGTCGATATATGAAAAAAATATTTGGACCTCCCATACAAAATCGCAGATCAGCTGATTGATTTACTCTGAGAGGTCCAAATTTTTTTTCATATTTCGTCCCATGTTCCATGGGGAAAGTTGTTCAGTTTCATGAGTACCTTGAACTCCTTTCGGCTTGTTATACCCTTTCTGTTACATCTCTCCCGGTAGATACATCATACATACATACCGGTAGGCAAGGTAAACACAAACTAAAGAGCAGAAAACAAAAAAAAATAGTAAGTATCAAAATTGTTTTATTGTAGTTTTTCAGTGTTAACATGTTGCCATTTGAAATATTTGAATTATTTGACGTCCAAAGACTCGCTGGCCAGACTCTATCATGTATGTTGAATTAATTCTTATCAAATATCGCAATGAAAATTTCCGATAAAACTCTTTGTTAGTGGTAATGTGGT
Organism: Phthorimaea operculella; assembly: GCA_024500475.1. Taxonomy (NCBI): domain Eukaryota; kingdom Metazoa; phylum Arthropoda; class Insecta; order Lepidoptera; family Gelechiidae; genus Phthorimaea; species Phthorimaea operculella. The sequence continues at coordinate 1,911,176 of JANFCV010000002.1, read as the reverse complement.
AAGTTTGTAAACTACTTTGATTAAATGTATTTTGAAAATTTAATAAACTGACAATTTAATCTCATTTTCTGGAGTTTTATTCACAATTTCTTATTAATTTAATCAACATCAATACAGTATACCCTACAGTAGAATGCCGCAGTTTTATCGATAATGACCGCACAGCACTAATAATCGATGGCGATAAATGTTTCGATGGACAGCACTATTAATTATACTACCTTTTTGGATTTACTATCTCCTTATGGTCCTAATTAACATGATTCTTTGGCGGGAATTTGAATCGAGAGGGTGAAAATTTTTCAAAGAAAATTTTAAAATTGCTTTTTGCAGAATAAACTGAGAATTTCTTAGTAAATTTAATTACTAGTAACTTATATTCTAATAGTGCAATAAAAAAGCAACACAGCTTTGCTGCCCAGCTATGGGTCGCAAAAGCAAACGTAAAAAGGGAAACGATGGCGGAGAGGTAAGTGAAGGAGAGGACCCCGCTATGAGCGATGATGCGGGCGACGACGATGTAGACAAATACAAGCCGTATAAAACCGAAAACTACATTCGTCAGTATCCGGAGGATGGCGGTGAGTTTGAATATATAGTAATTTACGAGAGCGCGGACGACAAGACGCCGATAGGTGAGAGAGACTTGATGGGCTTGGGAAGCGCATTGAAGCTTAGTAACAAAGGTATCAAGCAATTGAAAAGAATCAATCGTTACAAAATAGCGGTTATATTTGAGCGACCAGGGTTAGCAAATGCAGCTCTTAATAATGTCAAGTCTCAAAAAGAGCTAAAGTTGAGGGCGACTATTCCAGCAAGATTAACAGAAGTGACAGGGGTAATAACAAACGTTCCAACATACATGAGCAACAAAAAAAATATATGATGGAATTTCTAGTTGCAGAAATGTTGTATCTGTACGCCGATTCATGCGACGTTCCAAAGACGACGAAGGTAACTCCTGCTTGGTACCAACACAAGCGGTATCGATAACTTTCGCTAGTGCAGTACTTCCTGATTATGTGGATATTAACAGCTGGTATTTCGAAGTAAGGCCATACACGCCTCCTGTGAGCCAATGCCTGCGATGCCTGCGCTTTGGGCACATTGGTAAATTCTGTAAAAACGCCCAGAGGTGCTCAATCTGCGGTGATTCCCACAATTATAAAGATTGCGTAAAACGGCCAGAAGAAGCAGTCTGTGTTCACTGCAAAGGAAAACATGTTGCAATTGCCAAATCATGCCCAGTGAAAATTCAAAAAGCAGAGGAGATAAAAGTTCAGATGCGCAGGGCCTCGTATTCTGAAGTTTTTAATAACAAAAACTTCCCCCCCCACTAAAAAGTAAAGTAGACCCAGTTCAACAATTATTTAAATCGGAACAATTCATGAATCTTCTGATTTCTTCAATTATAAAAATTATTTCAGCTAGTAAAGATGCTGAAAATCCCATCCCAATCTCTACTCAAAGTATAAAAGCGCTTTACTTGATTCATTCAGTATCAATAAAACTACAGACCATAAAACTAAGTAAATTCTAATTTATGGATCAGTTAAATATTGTTCAATGGAATGCTCAAAGTTTGTCTAGTAATTTACATGCTTTTACTTATTTTTATATAATAATAATATTCATGTAGCACTTATTTCTGAAACCTGGTTAAAACCAGGAAAAAATTAAAATTAAAGGTTTTAACATCGAAAGATTAGATATAGGTACTAAACACAATGGTGTTGCTATATTAATACAAAATAATTTGCGTTACAATTTGTTAAACACATATTCTGATAACTCATTACAAAATTTGGCAGTTCAGTTACATTTCAACAATGAAATTATTACAATAATTAGTTTCTATAGTCCCACGTTGGCTTCTCCTTCCAACTTTACTTATTCCCGTCTTGATAGTTTGATTAAATCTGTACCGGGGCCTCTTATTATGGCTGGGGATTTCAATGCACACAGTACTTCGTGGGGTTGCACGTCAACTGATGCGCGTGGTATAATTTTGCAAGATGTGATTGATGATAATAATTTATGCCTCCTTAATGACGGCCAAGCAACTACTGTGGGTTCACATGTGTGGAAACCAAATGCATTGGATCTTACTCTCGTTTCTTCCTCATTATCATTACGTTGTAGCTGGTCAGTTCATGATGATCCAATGGGAGTTATCATCTTCCCACTGTTACTAGTATCCTTGGTTCTGTAAATAGAATTAACAATTCCAATTTAAATCAAGGAAATTACATCCGTCCAAATTTTTCAAATGTTGATTGGAAAAAATATCAAGAAATAGTTAGTGACAAATTAACTACTTTTAACTTTGACTTTGAACGACCCCAGGAATCCTATTCTAATCTCTGTTCTTTACTACTAAATTGTGCATTCGAGGCTAATCCCACAACCAGAAATAATTCAGTGCAGCCAAATTTAACACGTAGGAAAAGACCACGTTTGCCTTGGTGGAATAATGCCTGCACTTTAGCAGTAAATAATTCTAAAGCTGCTTACATTCAATTTAAAATGACCCAACATTAGAAAATTATATCTATTTTAAAAAACAACAAGCTATTAAAAAACTTACCATTAAAAGGGAAAGAGAAGCTTCATGGATGGCTTTGTGTGAAACATTTAACCGGCAAACACCTCTGTCTGTAATATGGAAAACAATGCGCATGTTTAATAAATCTTTTTCTGAATGTAATGTGATACGGTCTTCTAACACAGAGTGGATACCAGCATTTTTAAATAAGTACACAACCGTTTCTCCAAATATTGTCACTACTACTGTTAACTCTCCAGTCACTGGTGGTAATGATTATTTAATTACACCTTTTACTTTAAATGAATTTATTAGTGCACTTAGCTCTAGAAGAGATACTGTTTTGGTTTAGATCATATTCCATATAAGTTATTAAAAATCTTTCATTGTCAAGTAAAAATGATTTTGGACATATTTAACTTTCTTTGGTCTAATGACATAATTCCCACTGAGTGGAAGGTTGATTGTTTAATTCCAGTTTTGAAACCTGGTAAAGATGCGGATAACTGTAATTCTTATCGACCTATAGCATTAACATCCTGTATAGGTAAAGTTTTTGAACAAATACTAAAACAAAGACTGGAATTTTTTATAGAATCTAATAAGTTATTACCTCCAAATCAGTTTGGTTTTAGACGTGGTCACTCTGCAATCGAAAGTTTGAATAATCTCTTTCTTGACATTCATCATTCCTTCTCATTTAATAAATTTGTTGTTTGTGTCTTCTTTGATATTGTTGGAGCCTTCAATAATGTTAATCACCATGTGCTTGCTGCGGAGTTACAGTTGTTAGGTTTACCTGGAAAATTAATTAGTTGGATATTCAACTTTTTAAATGGTAGGCAAGTATATGTCAAGTTTAAAAATAATTTATATGGACCACAATCGTCATATTTAGGTGTTTGTCAAGGTGGAATTTTAAGTCCTTTGCTGTTCATCTTGTATATTAATAAATTAAATAGTATACTGGGTACCAAGTAAGAAATTTACAATTTGCTGATGATTTAGCTATATATTGTATTGGGTCTAACATGCAAGCAACAGAAATCAAATTAAATTTAGCATTAGAAAGATTAAAAACATACTTTGATTATTTACATTTAAGTGTTAGTCTAGAAAACTAAAGTTGTGATCTTTAGTAGATCTAGACTTTTAATATCTCATATATATTATGATGGTAGCTTATTGCCAGTAGAGGATGAAGCAAAATTTCTTGGAGTAATTTTTACTAGAAATTTATCATGGAATAAGCATGTAAGTTATGTGTCAGATAGAGCTTCTAGAGCTTTTAATGTTCTTAAATCCCTCGCTAGAACATCATGGGGGGCTGATCCTAAAGTTTTACTTATGTTATATAAGTCTGTGGTACGTTCCCACTTTGAATATAGTTTTCTTTGTTATGCTTCCAATCCTATTTTGGTTAAAAAGTTAGAAACTTTACAGAATAAAAATTTACGTTTAATAACAGGTGCAATGAAAACAACACCTATTGTTTCTATGCAAGTTGAATGCAATATACCTCCATTGATGTTAAGATTTAAATATCTTAAATTTAGATTTCTACTGAAATTATTTTCTTTTACTCACCATTCCTTATTAGAGAAAATCGCTGAAAATCAAACTTTGGCGTCTGCATCTACTTCAATTAAATTCCCCTTCATTCTGCTTGATTATTCTGAAATAAAAGTTTATGATGAAAGGCATAACATTCACAAATCTGACAAGTTGGCATGTTACGAAGGAGCTTTTGAAAGCAAATTTTGCAATATGAATATAGTTATAGATAACTCCATTAGAACTAGAGAAGAGCTATATGAGAAACTATCATTATGGCCAAAATACCAGCATATTTACACTGATGGCTCAAAAACTGATACAGGTGTCTCTCTTGCATACTATCACAGTGCCTTGAAGACAGGAAATGGATATAAACTACCAAAAACCTGCAGTATATTTACGGCAGAAGCTGCAGCAATTCAAGCCGCTTTAGAATATATAAACAATTTAAATCACTCTTTCCCTAAATGGCTTATTATTAGTGATAGTATGTCAGTTTTATCAGCTTTAAAGAATAACACTCTGAGTACAAATTATATTATTTATAAAATTAAACAGCTGTGGCAAACACTATACAACGCCAATGTTTCAATTGAATTTTTATGGTCTCCAGCACATAAAGGTGTGTCAGGTAATGAAACAGCTGACTACCTTGCCAGAACAATAAACAATAGCTTAATTGGACAACCCAGAGGAATGTCAGTTCCATGGAGAGATTTAATCCCATTGATTCAAGAGGAAATTAGACAAAGCTGGATAAATCAACGTCAAATTATAATACAAGAAAAGGTGCATGGTATGCTGCAATCAATAAGAATCTTGGAGAGAAACCTGGTTCGCTAAGAATAATACCTTTATAAAAGAAGATTCTTCACACAAATATGCAGGTTACGATTTGGTCATTGTAAATTTAAAGCCCATCTACACCGCATGAAAATTATTAACTCACCTATATGTACAGATTGCTCTCTAAATGAAAATCAAACGCTGGAACATATATTTTCAACTGTCCCTTTAAATATTAACCGAATTTTATTAATTGACAAGCTGCAAGATATTTACAAAGACAGTATCCCGCCTTCGCTTCAAGAACTTCTATCGAACCCTGCCACTTTTAATCCAATATTTGACTTTATTATCTCCACGGTTGGAGAGCTTTGACATGGATTTAACCCGGACATGGAATTTTATGAACCTGAAAATTACACAAGAATATATAGAAGAAATGGCTTTTTGCCTTGTTTTTATTGGAAATAAGAAATGAACTATAGAAGAATTGGCATTTAATGCCTTATTTTTGAAAAGATAACAGAAAGAACTAATAAAAGACTAGGCTGTATGGCTAGTACCATTGCCTATCCTGATGGATGAATTTTTAAAACAACAAACCTAATTAACATCTATGGTTAATGCGCGACACTAGCGCCAAGAGATGAACAATAATGTAGTGGGATATGTAATCTGTGGTAGTGGGACAAGTGACTGTCGTATCTGTAGCTAGTCTACATATTTAAGTTCATCTGTGGTCATACGTTAGTATCTTCCAGCGTTGCCAACCCAGTACATTTTACACATTTGACGTACTATTTTAGGCTCCCATGTGTAATGTGTAATCCTGGCCTCTCATGTGTAATTTCGTAAACTCGCAACCAAAGTAATACCTCAAACAGCGCTGCTTGCTATTCATTTATCAGAACGTAAAATTGTTCTATCTATATTGAACGTAAAATTGTTGTAGCGCCAAGCTATCCCGCGGGTTCTAGACGCCCACGTCTATCGTGGACGCCGTCCATGCCAGGTTCGACGGACCCACCTCTCGTCACCTCTTGTCGCCTACTGCCGCCGAGGCAGCGATAAACGCTGCCTGCTTCGCTGAACATCTTCCACCTCATCGACCGCGCCGAGGACCCGCATGGTTCCGGCTACGAGAGTCACGTCGCCGCTGTCCATGCCCCTGCTGAACAGCTCGGTCTACTGGAGACAGCCCAGCGTCGACATCTGCCCAGACATCCTATGCGTCCACGCTGAGGATGCCGAAGCCCTACGCCCCGCAAACCCAGGGAAAACGCCGACACCTGCACTCACGACGTCCATGATGATGACGTGGTGTAAGAAGAAGCCGCCGCTGATAGTGGTCGATCTGCTCCCGAACTGGAGCCACCACTTCGGTTAGCTAAAGAAAGAGCTCGTTCATGCGCCAAACATGCGGCCCTACAAGTCCACAGGGTTCTGATTCCTAGCGCAAGGCGAACGCATTCACCAGCGCTACTTTACCGCGTTGGAGGGTCCGGAACTAGAATATCCTGTTATTCGCCAGTGAAGTTCACAATTAGAGACCTCCCCGAGGACACAGAATCGGAGTACATCCAGGAGGAGCTGACCACCCTGGGCTACTTCTACGTGCGCCCCATCAAGGCTAGCCGGCCACATGTGCTAACTGTGGCGGCTCGCACCCGGCCAACAGTCTCAATTGCCCCGTACGGGGCAAAGCGCCTCTTACGAAGCCCGTCGAACTGAAAAGGCCGGAGGCGGCACCGCAGGGGGAAGCCAACGTGACTGGATCCCTTATGACGGCTGCCAACGGCTCCTCCAGAACTACGACGACGAAGAAGTGGAAGCCTAAGGCGGAGAAAGCAAACATCGCCCTCAATCCCCCAGGACGTGAAAGCAGCGGGCCAGCCGTCAAGAGCCACCCACGGGTTCGTTTGACGTGGTCGGCATTTCGGAACCCCACAGGGTACATCTCATCTCAGAGGGAGAAGCCGAAGCACCAATCATCCCCAAGACAAGAGAGCTCAGAGATGCCCGGCTACCGCCGTTTACTGGATATGCCCGCTGCCTCGGAAGCCATACACCGGACATGACCCACCAGATGTAACGAGCCGCCGCTGGCTAGCGGGCACTAGCTGGGCCTCCCCCAATGGGGAATCACCCGGCTTGTAAGACCTCGCCGTGGCGTTAAGTTTTGCCTGGACTCCAGGAAAACCACGCCACTCACCAGAGTGACCTCCCATCGCCCCTGTAGTCGCAGGTGGCGTCTGATACCACGCTAGAGTGGTTCAGCCACGTGAACGTCTCCCCACCAGTCACAAGCGGTCGTCTAGAAGAACTCCACGATCGACCACAGACAGGTACTGATGGATGGCCGGTTGGTCGGAATGAGCCCCCGATTACACAGGTGACTTTGTTGCTTAGCGTGTCGGCTACACAAGGATAAAAAAAAAAAATGTGCATGTGTAATTTTACTTCAAAATGTGTAATTTTGGCGGCGGAAATGTGTACTTTGGAAAGTCGGTTGTGGCAACACTGGTATCTTCTCTAAAGTTTGTGCGGTCGGTCGAGATCGAAATAAATTTTCTGAATAAAATAATTTTGCGAAATAACCCGTTATCCGCCCAACGAACAGTGTTCATGTGTGGAAAAATTATATTGCAGTTTTGTTTCTTGTGCAGCGGAAAGAAATTGTGATCTAGATGCCGTGACGAAGACCTCACCATGAGCAAAATGTCAAAAAACAAGTTGAACCTGACCCTCCCACCAGGGTCAATAGACACGGTCCCGGCTATATCCCCGTCGAATATGACCCCCCAGCTGAAATCTGCAACAGCTACTGAGTAAGTGACAAAAAAACTGCCACTCTCATTGTTACACCCTTGTTACGCCCTATCAAATCTCACTGTATCCTGTGCGGTATCCTGATTGCTACAAAATGTCAAGAGATTGTGCGCCGCTACCCACATACTCGTCGGCATATCACTTAGGTTTGAATAGGGCTTGATTGAGAGGATTAATTCCAGCCTAAGGATCCACCCATGTAGGTATCACCACACCAGACATCTTTTATCTGTAAGTACCTACTTTAAGCCAGGTATTCATTTGGGACAAAATCCCTGGATTTTGTATATCGTCAACTTCACGCGTGTATCACGGCATTCGCGGCAACTTCATGTGTGTCTCTGGGGACTTGTTTTTGGAACATGGATACAAATGTTTCGGGACAAATGTTCAAAAATTTTGTGAGTGTGTACGTGTAGTTTTCATGTTGCGGGACAAATTAAAAAATGGAAACAGTGTGGAGAAGCGAGCAGACGGCGATGCTAATAGAATTGTATGAATAATATAGATTGTTTTGGGATTTGAAACATCCTTTTTACAAAAACAAATTTTGGCAACAACTGACAAGTGTGGACGGTTTGTTGCCGATACTTTGTATCTGGGACTTTGTATATGGCAATTTCGCGGGGACATTTGTTGGGAACATTGTGTCGTATACAAAATCCATGGATTTTGTCCCCAATGAATACCCGCCTTTATATAGCAGTTCTCTCTATAAATACTTGAGTAAATAAAAGATACAACAAGATAGAGCATTCCAATAATGCCTATGACTATGACTAATAATTTGAGGTATGTGGGTATGTGCAACAAGTAAAGAAAGTTTTCTCTGTGTCAACTTCATGAGGACCCTGTATAGCTTGTTTTTTATAGGGAAGGCTTGTATGGGAACGTATATTTTTTTGCGTAGAGCAAAGCCCTATAGGTACGGGTATTCTATACATCTACCTGAGCCAAAAACGCCCGGTAGCCGGATTCAACACCGTGCAGGGAGGGGAGGGGGTTAAAGTACAGTCCTCCCGGCGCTCAGAAAAAAAAATCTGTTGGATTATTTTGGACCTTTGAGACAAGTTTGGTGTCATTTTCAGGTAACTAGATGATGCCCGATTCATTCCCCATACCAGTTTTTTAGGGTTCCGTAGCAAAATAAGTCACAATACTTAATATAATAAATTTTTTGTAGTTACAAAATGTAATCAAACCAGCATATTTTCATATTTTTGTATGCAACTTGCTTTATAAAAATACTGTCTGAAAGCCCATTTAATGCAGATTATTAGAACATTAACAATATTTATATTATCCATTATTTTCTGCGTTAAAAAATAATCCTACACGTACCTAACTGATTCCTGCGGGGGCGCAGGCTTCGCTCATTTTCTGTTGGGAAATAGTATACGATTTTGAAGTAAATCAACACTATTTAGTATGTTAAAACAGGTCCACTTGAGTCGAAATCGACTGATAGGAAGCTTCAAATCTGCGACAGGTAGGAGTAGGAGGGTTTCAAAGTACCGAGGCCTCGCGCTCAGAAATAAAAATGTGCTGGTATCCTTTTAACCTTTGAGACAAGTTTGGTATCGTTTTCAGGTTACTAGATGACGTCCAATTAATTCCCCATACTTACCAGATTTGTAGGGTTCAGTTAAAAAAATATGACGCAATACTAAAAATAATACTTTAGTAATATACAAAGCAAAGAAACCCTCATACTTTCATACGTTTGTATCAATCTTACTTAGATAAAATTTATTAAATACACTGTCTGACAGCACACATAATGTTATTATTATTATTATTACTAGCCTGTGTCGTCCCACTGCAGGGCAAAGGCCTCCCTCTCCTTCTTCCATTCTTCCCTGTTTTGGGCCGCCTCCATCCAATTTCGGTTTTGCGCGTGTATTTCATCTTTCCATCTCTTTCGAGGTCTACCGCGCGCCCGTTTTGCGTTAGGAGGGACCCAAATAGTGCAAGTTTTTGCCCACAGTTCATCCGGCATCCTGGCGACGTGACCAGCCCAATCCCATTTTAAGGATGCAGCCTTTTGACCTACATCTACAATTTTTGTACGGGACCGCAGCGTTGTGTTCCTTACTCGGTCGAGGAGTCTGACCCCGAGTATGCTGCGCTCCATATTTCGTTGACAGACCTTGAGTTTGGACTTCTGAATGTCAGTCAAAGACCAAGTTTGAGCTCCATAGGTAAGGATGGGAAGAATGCACATGTCCATGAGCTTACGCTTAAGTGTCAGTGGAAGGGTTCCCTTCATAAGCTCTCTCATGGACCAATAGCTCTTCCAGGCATTTTCGATCCGTCTTTCGACTTCTTTATCCGGTCTGGCCTGGAAAGAGACTATTTGGCCCAAGTAGATATACTCATTGACATATGCAATTCTTTCTCCATCCACTTCTATGCTGTGCTCAATACCGTTTGTCATCAGCTTGGTCTTCGACATATTCATTTTCAGTCCAACCTCAAGGATTGCCCTGCTTAAGTCTTGAAGCATTTCTTGGAGGTCAGAGGCTGTGGAGGAAAACAAGACTATGTCATCCGCGAAGCGAAGGTTTGTAAGCTTCGTCTCGCCAACGACAATGCCCTTGCCTTCCCATTGCGGGTTGAACTTCTGAAATACTTCCTCTAACGTGGATGTAAAGAGTTTCGGAGGTAACGGATCGCCCTGTTTCACGCCTCTTTTTATGGGAAATGGTGGTCCGGAATTTTGTAATTTAACTGAAGCTGTGCTATTGTTGTAAATATTTCTAATTAAACTTATGTATGTTGGGTGGGTATTTTGATTTTGTAAAGCTTTAAACATGGAATCATGGGTTACACTATCGAATGCTTTAGAGTAATCCACGAATGCCAGATACAGCGGTAACTGGAGTTCGTGGTGTTTTTCAATCATCTGGTTGAGGGCGTGAAGGTGGTCTGTTGTGGACAGACCAGGACGGAAACCGGCTTGCTCCGGTGGTTGGGCTAAGTCAAGTAGGCCAGATATTCTACGTTCTATGACTTTTATGAATGCCTTGTTAAGGTGAGAAACAAGGCTGATTGGCCTGTAGTTAGAAATATCTGACCTATCACCCTTTTTGTGCAGAAGAATTATCTCAGAATGGCACATCCCTTCTGGAATCTGTCCGGTTTGTAACATCGAATTGAATAAATTTGTAATCGGGGGAGAAGTACCGGTTCGCCGATTTTTAAGGTTTCGGTGGAGATGCCATCTGGACGGGGACTTTTATTATATTTCATCTTTCGGAGTGCACAGTGGACCTCGTGTTCTGTAATGGGAGGAATCTCTTCAGGACAATTGTGTGGTGCAGTTATTGATTGTGTTTCTGCAGTGGGTGTAGAATATAATTCTTTATAAAATTCGGTACTAATATGCTCTATTTTCCTTCTGTCCCTATGTTTCACTCCATCTTTGTCCTTTAAAGCGGTGATCCAGGATTTACCCTTTGAAATGCCTTTTCTATCTTGAGAGACTTGTTTGTTTCTAATGCCACTTGAATTAGTTTAGTATTGTGTAGATTCTAAAAATACATAATGTAGATTCTAAAAAATTACAGGAGATATAAATTTGACAATCATTGTAGAATGAAACATTGAAAGTTACAGCAACTGTCAGCAGTGCTGCGTGGGCACTCACTATTTTGTAGCACGAGCTACTTTTTTACAATGGTCGATACTACCTACAGATTGATGGAGTGGTTTAATTACTATAATTCTTTAGAATCTACATTATGTGTGCTGTCAGACATACACTTTAATAAATTTTATCTAAGTAAGATTGATACAAACGTATGAAAGTATGAGGGTTTCTTTGCTTTGTATATTACTAAAGTATAAAATTTTTAGTATTGCGTCATATTTTTTTACAGAACCCTACTAATCTGGTAAGTATGGGGAATTAATTGGACGTCATCTAGTAACCTGAAAACGATACCAAACTTGTCTCAAATGTTAAACGATACCAGCACATTTTTATTTCTGGCGCGAGGCCTCGGTACTTTGATACCCGCCTACTCCTACCTGTCGCAGATTTGAAGCTTCCTATCAGTCGATTTCGACTCAAGTGGACCTGTTTTAACCATTCATACTAAATAGTGTTGATTTACTTCAAAATCGTATACTATTTCCCCAACAAACGAGCGAAGCCTCGCTTCAGCAGGAATCAGTTAGGTACGTGTAGGGTTATTTTTTTTAACGCAGAAAATAATTGAAAATATAAATAATGTTAATGTTTAAATAATCTGCATTAAATGGGCTTTCAGACAGTATTTTTTATAAAGCAAGTTGCATACAAAAATATGAAAATATGCTGGTTTGATTACATTTTGTAACTACAAAAAATTTATTATTTTAAGTATTGCGACGTATTTTGCTACGGAACCCTAAAAAACTGGCATGGGGAATGAATCGGGCATCATCTAGTTACCTGAAAATGACACCAAACTTGTCTCAAAGGTCCAAAATAATCCAACAGATTTTTTTTTCACAGCGCCGGGAGGACTGTACTTTAACCCCCCCCTCCCTGCACGGTGTTGAATCCGGCTACCGGGCGTTTTTGGCTCAGGTAGATGTATAGAATACCCGTACTTATAGGGCTTTGCTCTACGCAAAAAAAAGTACCTTTTCCCGATAAAAAACAAGCTAGTAAGACTGATTGTGAATTAATAATTTGATGTGTAGTTCTTTTTATGTGACAAGGCACATTACAGAGAGGCCTTGTTCAGATTCCACCCAGTCTTGACTCTATTGAGAAGCTACATAGTTTTGATGTTTTGTTACTATGTGGATTTGGGAAGGGTAAAATCGATACCTTCAGAGAGACCTGTAATGACGAACAATACCTAAATGATTTAAGAATTGTTCCTGGACTTCACACTCTACACTGAGTTTACAGCCTGAACTAACTGGGGATGTTAGGTCCCAGAGTCACTGCCATGTTTTTACACATACATTCATATGACTTTCAATAAAAAATAATCAAAGAGACAACATAAGTCGACTGCTTGGCTCATGTCCTATTTCTATTGGGGGTATTGCCATACTCACCACACTTAGCAGGTGGATTGGAGATCACTAGTGATCAGATATTCTGGGGCTTATTTACCTAAAGTTCTCTTTTGCACTTAATGAGAGTTGCTATAGCAAAAGTTTTCTTATATTTCGTGTTTTGAAATATCCGAACACTGTGTAAAATTTCCTGGATGAATTTATCCCTATGTAGCTTTTTAGTACATCCACTGGTAGAATTCCTCAAACATACAGTTTAAGGGTGAAAGATGTTATCTTATCAATCGCCTTTAGCAGCATTGCATGACAATGAATAATACTGATTTCTCTACTCAGGCGGCAGGGCTTAGCTGGGAAGTCAAAAACCAGTATTGAAGCCTTGACCGAGAGGCTAGAGCAGATCGAGATGGACGACACGCAGCGGCGGCGCATAGAAGTCTTCCTTTGTCAGAAGGAGAAGATAGGGGAACTGAGCGACGATGACTTCGAGAAGCTCGGAGAATTAGGTAAGTGTGTATGTCATTTTCATCAACAGAGTCTGCCTACAGTCCATTTATCTATATATATGGATCTCCTTTTATTAGAGGGTTTTGCAGTAATCACTTACCACTCTGGGCAGCGAGTCAGTGCAGTACAAGATGTTGTACACCTTAGAGTACATTTGTATACATAATACTTTTGCCCATTGACTGAATTCGTCCCTTAGTTTCTTTTTTAGGACGAAAAATGGTATGATGCAATGCAATTGTAAGCCAACTCCATATGTAACTTGAGTCAAAGACTATTAAAGCCCAGACAGAGCAACTTGAGCTTACTGAGTTAATGGATTACAGCAAGTGTCATTGGTTCATAGTGTATTTGTCTGTCCAAGAATTAAATGCTTTTCCACTCCGGTGCAAAAGCTTGTGGGGCGAGGTATCCAAGATGTCAGCGGTTATCATGAGGTGTAGCGGGGAAGGGACACGCGTGCATCCGCGCCGTGCGTCGTAGTAGAATTACGTGCTACCTCGCCCTCCCCACCGTCTGTACCCCGCGGAAAGGTCGCGCTCGCAGTTGTCGAACTATTGTTAGCGACGCAGGTGATAGCGCGGTGAGAAAAAGAAAAAGAAAAAAAAGTTCGACTGAGGGCCGCACCTTATATCCCGAATGCAATCAAATCGCGCGTACTGTATATTTTACTCACACAATTTTCTTTGATGTTTAGGGCAAGGCAACGGCGGCGTCGTCATGAAGGTCCGCCACAAATCCACTGGCCTCATAATGGCACGGAAGCTCATCCATTTGGAAGTGAAACCAGCCATCAAGAAGCAGATCATCAGAGAGCTGAAGGTCCTACACGAGTGTAACTTCGCTCACATCGTAGGATTCTATGGAGCTTTCTATAGCGATGGGGAGATTTCAATATGTATGGAGTACATGGATGGCGGATCTCTTGATCTTATCCTGAAGAAGGCTGGCAAGATTCCTGAATCTATTTTAGGTAAGGTTTCAAGAAAAGAAATCATTTAAATTTGTTTACTGTGGATTTTTACCTATTTCTAGGGATTTAAATATCCCTAGAAATAGGTAAAATTCTAAATCATAACATCTAACACCTTACTCATCCATGACTAAGAGCACTAAAAAGTGTCGGATACTCAGGACTTATAAAAATCCCAAATAAACACACCTGAAATTCATTTGAAATAGTTTTATAGTGATGATAATCAATTAAAATAGTTGTCCAAACAAAATAAAATGCTAGGTTATATTTGTGTTTGTGTAGTTATTAGAAAAACGTAGCACTTTGGATAATAGGTGGATTAAGTTACTGTAGTTAGGTACCTAGTTAGTACATACAGTGCAGTGTCCTATTTCATTCAATTATTGAGGCAATGTTGACACAAATGCATTCTTCTGTGACTAACTCACTTAGGCTACAGTGAGTCATAGTATTGGAAATTCAGGACACTTGGTTGTATGTATTTAACACAATAAAATACAGAAGAAAAATGTCAAATACAAGTAAAATCACATCAACACACATGTTACGTCAAATGATGCAAAAGTTATATTTTTTCACAATATTTCGTCTCTTGTCTGTACATAAACAGTATGAAAAAAATACCTGCAAATATTTTAAGGGGCGACTCAGTCCGCAAAACATTTTCCACGGCTCATCCCTTAAAATATTTGCAGTATTTTTTACCGCATCAAAATCCGTTGCGTAGTTTAGTAGGATTCATTAAAATTTCTCCTATTTTACAGGCACAATAACATCAGCCGTACTGAAAGGTCTTAGCTACCTTCGCGACAAACATGCCATCATGCATCGTGACGTGAAGCCTTCCAACATCCTGGTCAACAGCAATGGGGAGATCAAGATATGCGACTTTGGAGTGTCTGGACAACTTATCGACTCCATGGCCAACTCTTTTGTGGGCACACGGAGTTATATGTCTGTAAGTTATATGAAACCTTACAAAAATTCGTCAGTAAAATGAAGGATATCAAAATATGCTACTTTTGGGGTCTCTAGACGTCCCTAATTTTCCATAATTCGACTCAAGTTCCATGGGAAAACTTTTTCAGTTTCATGAGTACCTTGACGTCTTTTCGTCTTTACTCTTTTTGTTACTCCCGGTATAAGTTTAGCGGATTTAAAAATTTGCAACTTATGCTCTTGCCGAAATAAAAGCTCTTTTATTATTATTACTAGCTAAAACCCGCGGCTTCGCCCGCGTAGTCATAAGAAATAACATAGATACCTAAGTATATTGCGCTTTATGATTTGTTGCACTTAAACACAAATATCTTGCCCTTTTCCTTTCTCTTTTAGAGATAAACAGAAAAAAACGCCTAAACACGTTATGTATAATCTAAAAGACGGCTGATGTGGCGCAGTGGGACCTCTCACTCCCGCTCTCCCACTTGCTCTCCCTCTCTCTGACCGTCTTGCTCTCCCTCCCGCTCTCCCTCTCATTCTTCCTCCCACTCTCCCTCCCGCTCTTCCTTCCGCTCTCCCTCTCGCTGTCCCTCTCGATCTCCCTCTCGCTCTCCTCTCATTCTCCCTCCCGCTCTCCCACCTGCTCTCCCTCTCGATCTCCCACTCGCTCTCCTCTCATTCTCCCTCCCGCTCTCCCTCTCGCTCACCCACTTCCTCTCCCTCCCGCTCTTCCTTCCGCTCTCCCTCTCGCTGTCCCTCTCGATCTCCCTCTCGCTCTCCTCTCACTCTCCTTCCCGCTCTCCATCTCGCTCTCCCACCTGCTCTCCCTCTCGCTCTCCCTCTCGATCTCCCACTCGCTCTCCTCTCATTCTCCCTCCCGCTCTCCCTCTCACTCTCCCACCTGCTCTCCCTCTCGCTCTCCCTCTCACTCTCCCTACCGCTCTCCCTCCCGCTCTCCCGATCGCTGTCCCTCTTGCTCTCCCTCCCGCTTTCCTCTCGTTCTCCCTCTCGCTCTCCCTCACGCTCTCCCTGTTGCTCTCCCTCTCCCTCTCTTTGTCTCTCTCCCTCTAACTCTCCCTCTCCTCACATGCCAAATTTCACGTTTCAAGGGTTTGGTTATGTATGACCGTGATGACGACAATGCGTAACTTTAAAATAAAATCTTTGAATTAGTAAAATCCTACTTGAATAGATATCTACGTTGCTTAATTTTACGCTTCTAAGTTTAAGGGTTTGTTTTTTTCGACAATGCGTGATTTTCATCCCCTATGTCATCGGTGGATGAATTTTGAAAACTCCAAAATAATATCAACTGTTCAATACGAAATTTGAAGTAAATTATATCAAGTGAATAAAAAAAATCATACAAATTTTCACCCCCTGTTTTACCCCCCATAGGGGTTGAATTTCAAAAAATCCTTTTTAGTGGATGCTTACGTTGCTTAAGGAATACACATGCCAAATTTCACGCTTCTAGCTCCAAGGGTTTGGTTTTTACGACCATGCGTAATTTTCATCCCCTATGTCAACCCATCGGGGGATAAATTTTGAATACTACTTAATCAAAATAATATCAACTGTTTACTAAAAATAAGGGTGCCAAATTTCAAAACTGTAGCTTTAAAGGAGCGGCCTGCGCGTAAATATAATACTTTCATCCCCTTTCTTACCCCCTCAGGGATTTAAAATTGGAAAATGTTAAAACACGTCATTAATTATTTTTAAAGTTCTTCCTAAATACGAAATTTGAAGCAGTTATATCAAAGGAATAAAAAACACATGCCAAATTTCACGCTTCTAGCTCCAAGGGTTTGGTTTTTACAACCATGCGTAATTTTCATCCCCTATGTCAACCCATCGGGGGATGAATTTTGAATACTTCTTAATCAAAATAATATCAACTGTTTATTAAAAATAAGGGTGCCAAATTTCAAAATTGTAGCTTTAAAGGAGCGGCTTGCGCGTAAATATAATACTTTCATCCCCTTTCTTACCCCCTCAGGGATTTAAAATTGGAAAATGCTAAAACACGTCATTAATTCTTTTTAAAGTTCTTCCTAAATACGAAATTTGAAGCAGTTATATCAAAGGAATAAAAATATTTCATACAAACTTTCATCCCCCGTTTTACCCCCTTAGAGGTTGAATTTCAATAAATCCTTTCTCAGTGGATGCTAACGTTGCTTAATGAATACACACGCCAAATTTCACGCTTCTAGCTCCAAGGGTTTGGTTTTTACGATAATGCGTAATTTTCATCCCCTATGTCAACTCATCGGGGGATGAATTTTGAATACTTCTTAATCAAAATAATATCAACTGTTTATTAAAAATGAGGGTGCCAAATTTCAAAACTGTAGCTTCAAAGGAGCGGCCTGCGTGTAAATATAATACTTTCATCCCCTTTCTTACCCCCTCAGGGGTTAATAATTGAAAAAATCTAAAACACGTCCTTCATTAATTCTAAAGTTCTTTCTATATACAAAATTTTAAGCAAATATATCAAAGGAATAAAAAGTTTCATACAAACTTTCACCCCCTGTTTAACCCCTTTAAGGGTTGAATTTCGAAAAATCCTTTCTTAGCGGATGGTTGCATCAAAGTGGCTACCTGCATGCCAAATTACAGCCTGATCGGTCCAGTAGTTTAGGCTGTGCGTTGATGATCAGTCAGTCTTTTTTGAGTTTTATATATTAAGATTATCAAGAAGATATTTTAACGAAAATCTCGTTTTCCCTTCCAGCCGGAGCGTCTCCAAGGCACACACTACTCAGTGCAATCGGACATCTGGTCCCTCGGGCTGTCTCTAGTGGAGATGGCCATCGGCATGTACCCCATCCCGCCGCCCGACGCCAACACGCTGGCCGCCATCTTCGGCGGGCACAACGACCACCACGAGCGCATGGGGCAGGTTGGTACACTCCGACATGTGGTCCCTCGGGCTGTCTCTAGTGGAGATGGCCATCGGCATGTACCCCATCCCGCCGCCCGACGCCAACACGCTGGCCGCCATCTTCGGCGGGCACAACGACCACCACGAGCGCATGGGGCAGGTTGGTACACTCCGACATGTGGTCCCTCGGGCTGTCTCTAGTGGAGATGGCCATCGGCATGTACCCCATCCCGCCGCCCGACGCCAACACGCTGGCCGCCATCTTCGGCGGGCACAACGACCACCACGAGCGCATGGGGCAGGTTGGTACACTCCGACATGTGGTCCCTCGGGCTGTCTCTAGTGGAGATGGCCATCGGCATGTACCCCATCCCGCCGCCCGACGCCAACACGCTGGCCGCCATCTTCGGCGGGCACAACGACCACCACGAGCGCATGGGGCAGGTTGGTACACTCCGACATGTGGTCCCTCGGGCTGTCTCTAGTGGAGATGGCCATCGGCATGTACCCCATCCCGCCGCCCGACGCCAACACGCTGGCCGCCATCTTCGGCGGGCACAACGACCACCACGAGCGCATGGGGCAGGTTGGTACACTCCGACATGTGGTCCCTCGGGCTGTCTCTAGTGGAGATGGCCATCGGCATGTACCCCATCCCGCCGCCCGACGCCAACACGCTGGCCGCCATCTTCGGCGGGCACAACGACCACCACGAGCGCATGGGGCAGGTTCGTAGAAATCGATTCGGTACTCCCTGACACACAAAAGAAGGGGCTTAAATGTCATGCAATATGAAAAAGACGCAAACAATAATGTCGCCATTTCGAATCCCTTCGGGTTCCTTTGTGAACCAGGTAGTAATTTTTATTTAACCATTTATTACACACAATAACAGCCGCAGGACAAATACAAAAACGAAAAAGACACGAGGTACTGCTTATTTCTAGAAAGAAACTTCTTACAACAGCAGCAGACCTCAATTGCACAATACCTTGACTGACATGCCCGATGGCTTAGTGGCAGTGGCGTGCACAGGGTTTCATGTCTGGGTAGGCAGTAGATTGAACTGAGGCGGATCTTAGGTATTATACGCACCGCTTCATTTTCCACTGCACGTTTTACCGGATCCTTAAGAAACCATCCCATGCAAAAACTGGATTTTATTATGGCTCGCATCAAATTGCGACTGAGACGAACGGCAAAAATGTGCGGTGCGGTGCATTGTAACAAAGAAAACAAACACTAACAACCCGAGCCAGCCGCATCTGTCGTAAGAAGATAAATGAATACAAGTCGTGTTACCTTTTCTGAGCGCTTTTTCCATCCAAATTGTACAATCTGCCTCTATCATTATCACATCACACTTACACATTAAAAATTAACTTTAAAAGTTACAGAAACGGGTGTCTCAACTTTTCGTAAACTTGTAAACATAGTCATCACTTCATCAGGTTGTTTTAAGTCAACTTGTTTTTAACAAAAATCGCACCGTTATTAGTCAAACACATTTAAAAATATCTATAATTACTACTTTTTTCAGCATAAAACAACATCGACAACAATAAGTAAACAAACAACAGTTTGCGTTTTCTAACCTAAATCATAATAAAATACTTTCAATCCTGAATGAATCTCATTTCCCAAATAAATGTTTGAAACCTAGGTATCAACAAATTGGTCGGATTATACGCGCCAAAACCCCCCATGCACGTAGCGAGCGGCTGTCTATGGCCATTTTACTTTTTAATTGCGTTTTGTTGCATTGTTTTGCGTTTTGTTTAGCGTATGCAAATGGAATGTTGCCGAAAATGGAGCGAAAATGCTACTAATATTATATAATCTGTGGAGTAGGTGCTGCATTTTCACGCACACTACTTAACATTTTGCAGCTTTGTGTGAGTGTAGACAGCTCACACTTACAGTGTATTTACGCTAATTCACACATTCATACTGGTGGTATCGGGCGAGTTCATGAGGCAGCGATCGAGTCCACTTATTTTGACTGACATATCGTACTTGAGAGATATGCGGGGATTACTAGCGCGAAATAAAGGCGCAAAAGTAAGACGGCCATTTATTACGTTCCATTTTACGTTACATTATTGTTCTAAAATAAATTAAATTATTACTAGCGGATGAAAATGGCAGGGTAGGCAGTGCTTTTATGCCTTTATGGACTGCACGCCCCTGCTTAGTGGCATAGTACTTTTTGCTTGTCATATCGACGTTCGTGGGTTCGAGGTCGTTCGATTCGATCGCACATTGAAATAATATTAAATCTGGGTATTACACTAATTTCCTCGATTAACATATTGCGAGCGAAGCGACCTCGTCCCTCATGACAGCAACACTTACAGCAACACAATACATTTGATTTTAAGGTTCCGTGGTTATTATCACTAAAACTATAAGACATTTTAGCGGGTTTTTATTCACGGTAGGGTGAGCACCCAATATTTTGGCGATATGTTATTATCGCCATGATCGCGGGTAAACTGGAGCCACTGCGGTTGACGGCTAGGTAAAAACCCGTTAAAATGTGTTATAGTTTTAACAAAATACATGTTGCGAGCGACGCGAGTCCTTCGTTCATGAGAGATGCTACGCTCAGTGCTGGCTAATCGAGTTAACATGTTGCTACACGAATGTCATTCGAGGGGCTGCCCCATAAGTCTTTAGCTAACTCTCTCTTTCTCTCTCTTCGTGTGGGACACCGAGTCGTTCAACGACCCGATGAACGGCGTCAGAGTTTTTCAATCGCCTACTGCAAGTAGCTAACTAATGTTATTCGATATTTTTTCTCCATATTTCCAGGCGCCGTTATCCCCCCGTCCGATGGCGATCTTCGAGCTGCTAGACTACATAGTGAACGAGCCGCCGCCCAAACTACCCGCCGGGATATTCTCCGACCAGTTCGTGGACTTTGTGGACCGCTGCCTCAAGAAAAACCCTGATGAGAGAGCAGATCTCAAGACTCTTATGGTGAGTACTCAAGACTCTTATGGTGTCTTATGTATGATGCTAGCTGAGAATAGCATCACCCCATATAGTACTACACATTATGAAAAAAAAGCTGCATTTTTGTTAAAAAGCAAACCGCTTTGTACAGTTATAGTAGGGACCAAAATAAGCAATTTCAGTCGCAGCAGTCGAAGTTTCCTCCATTGGGAACAGAGATGGCGCCACTTTTACATAAAAATCTTTAAAAAATTCTACAAGTCCAACGGGTCAACCGATTTTAATGTTTAATATGTCAAATGAAAGCTAATTATCTGCAGCAATATAAAAAAAATATCTGAGTTACAGCAAATTATTAGAAATGTGAATAAATTCGATTTTTTTATAATAATTTTTAAATTTTTTTAGGTTATTGCTTAAAACAATGATAAATCATATGAAAAGGGTATGTTTTTATTATATAATAACATAAATAATTTGACTACGCGTTTTATATAAAAAACTGTAAGTCAATATCTCTATTACTTTCCAAAACATATAAGTTTAAAGATGGCGGCGGATTTAAGATTAATGAGTGGCACTTAAAATATATTCTTCTGAAACCTATTGTGTGGGGTATCAAATTAAAGAGCACCGCGAGATGGTTTAAAAATACATCGCTTTATACATTTTAGCGCAATTTAAAAAAAAAATTAGGAAAAGAGATGGCACAACTTATTTTTATTTTTTGTTTTAAAGTTATAAAAGTAAGATTTTAACCGATTTTTTATAAAACTCTATTATTTAATTAATCAACACGATTGATATGAAGAACCCGCCAAGTGCGAGTCGGACTCGCGCGTAGGTTATTAATACAAACTAGTGATGGGTAACCACCCGGGTATTTACCCGCCCGTGGGTAAAAACCCGGTTGTTACCCATTTCAATCCACCCAAACTACCCGATGGCCGGGTGAAAACTTACTATTAAAATTTTTAATATAGTATTATTTTATTACTGATTAAACGTATCTAGTTACCAAAATAAAGTGAAAAATAGGACTATGCAAGGGCAGATGGAAAATAAATTAAAAGTTAATGTGTTTCGGGGTATAAAAAATCAACTACAAATATTTTAAGGGGTGAACCAGCCCATGAAACTGAACAACTTTCCCCAAGGCACATAGACAGAAATATGAAAAAAAAATTTGGACCTCCCATACAAATTGACTCGGCCGCCTGGTACATTTTGTTTGAATGAGTGAGAGAGAAAAATGAGTTTGAGTAGTTATTATTATTTATTACAATAATAAGTTACCAATAACTAGTTAGAAAGAGACAATTGCAACTAAATAGATAGAGTACCTATTATATTGCAATATTTGCAACTAAGATTATATAGATGTAAAATATTTTATAAAAAAGCAGATACTAGATTGCCGTGTGGTGTCGGCGGAATAAAATTTTACAACTCCAAATCTGCCCATGGGTATATAGTAAGGTAAGAGGCGATAAAAGGCTTCCGGCAGGTGGGCAGCAGCGACTCCCGTTTTGACAACATAGCCCACAAACAACACTGCGGTCACCAACCCGCCGGCCCAGCGTCGTGACTGTGGGCAAAACCCCCCCATGAACAGGTCGAGAAAGAAACGGCCCCTAGTTTCCGGCCGCCCTAGTACTCTGGGCTACGGTAGCGGTCCGGGTAATGGTAGAGCAGGGGGTGCGAAGAATCCCCGGGCTACGGACGTCGGCTGCCATAAATTGACCCTGACCACGTACAGTGGACGCAGTCTGTGGCTAGATGACAGCCTCGGCGGCAGATACGGTGGCATGTTCTTGGGTTGTCAGAAGTCCGAAGAGAGGGGGAGGACACGATAACCCTAGAATCAGGTTACCTATTCTACTTCAGGGAAGGGAGCGCACAGTCCCGGTGGCGTAGGGTTCCTTGTTAATGAAGCTCTATGTGGCAACGTGAAGGAGATCTGCAGCGTCTCGAAAAGGATAGCGTACATAAATAAATTATCGTACTAAATTTGACCGAGAGGTACTCTCTTAAGGTCGTTCATGTATATGCGCCGACTTCGAGCAGCTCAGATGACGAGGTGGAGGCCCTATACGATGAAGTGTCGAAGGCCATGCACCAAACCACTAAGACCCACTTCACTGTTGTCATGGGGGACTTTAACGCTAAAGTGGGATATCTCAGTGATCAGTAGGTTCAATACTGGAAGCGATCACCGACTAGTTAGAGGCACCCTAGATATCAACAGCTTTAAGCTAGAGAGAAACTGCGTGGTGAAGTCAGTTCTCCGTCCTAATCTGCCCCAAGCCGGACATGAGATGTTCCAACTTGAACTTAAAAACTCGATTCGCTGCCCTGGAGATCCCGACAAACATTGACGACGACCTAGAGAACATAGTCGAGGTTGTTTGCGAAGTGGGGACGATGCACATTCGTAAAAGGCGAACAGATAAGAAGTCTTAACTTTCTAGCGAGGCCCTGGAACTGATGCGAATTAGACGGGAAACACCAGAGGATGCATTGCCAATTCCCCAGTCACTTAACAAAAAGATCCGAAGGATGGTAAGACGCGACCTCCGAAGCTGTTAAAGCTTGAGTGTTATACTCGACTTGTAAAGGAGGCGATGGAGAAAAGCCGAGGGTCGAATGTTTTTACCAAGACAATAGGAAGGAGTCATCTGGCAAAGCTAACTACCTCGAATGGTGTAACTGTCACATCGGTTCCCATGATTCTTGCTGAAATTGAGGACTTCTATGGAAACCTGTATGCCTCACATGCGCAAAAGCTTCCACCTGTCCTCAGACCCAAGAGCTCCTCTTTCCCGCCACTTTACAGACGATCTCCCGGACATAGATATAGACGAAATCGGGGCGGCTATAAGACAGCTTAAGAATGGGAAGACGGAGTAGCCTCTAAGCTACTTAAAGCCGATGGAAAACCTGTCCTTAAGGAGCTGAAAAGGCTTTTCAACTCTGTAATAGCTCAACTCCGGGACAACCCCTAAGGCGTGGAGCATAAGTGTAGTAGCATTGTTTTTCAAAATGGAGACAAAGACTAGACTATAGGCCGATCACACTTCTGAGCCACGTCTATAAGCTGTTCTGGAGAGTCATCACGAATCGTCTGGCATCAAGATTTGACGCCTTTTAGCCACCGGAACAGGCTGGGTTATGTTAGGGCTTCAGCACCGTGGACCACATCCATACTGTATAGCAGGTTATACAGAAGACAGAGGAATACAACCAAAAAGCCTTACGAAAAAGCCTTCGCCTCTATCGAAACCTGGGTGGTTTTGGAGTCCTTACAGTGGTGCCAAGTCGACTGGAGGTAGGTGGAGGTGCTGAGAAGCCTCTATCAAATGGCTACGATGTCCGTTCAAGTACAAAACCAAAGTACAAAACCACAATACAAGACCCATCCAACTGATCCGTGGTGTAAAACAGGGTGACGTTATATCCCCAAAATTCTTCACCAACGCACTGGAGGATGTCTTCAAGACTCTGCAGTGGGATGGACTGGGCATCAACGTGAACGGCAAAAATCTCCCCGGTTCCGCTTTGCCGACGACATAGTCATAATGGCCGAAAAACTGCAGGTCCTGCAAAAAATACTATCTAGTCTTAACTCTGCCTCGAGACGTGTTGGACTTGGGATGAACTTGGATAAGACGAAGGTTATGTTCACTCAACACATAATCCCCGAGCCGGTCTCCGTCGAAGGTGTAGCCCTTGAAGAAATATGTGTACCTTGGGCAAACTTTGCAGATGGGTAAAGACAACTTTGAGGCTGAAATCACCAGAAGAGTGCAGCTTCGCTAGGTAGCATTTGCCACAATTCCTCAAGACCAAGAGCGGGTTCTCGAGTGGAGGCCACGCCTCGGCAAGCGTGGACGCCCTCCGGCCAGATGGACCGATGATTTAAAAAAGACTGCTGGTAGCGACTGGATGGCAAAAACGGGAGATCTTGCCTTATGGCGTTCCCTGGGGGAGGCTTACGTCCAGCAGTGGACTGCAATAGGCTGATATAGTAGTATGGTAGATACTACATAATATTTTAGTTAATAATGTCGCATCTCTAGCAATTTTGCGTTTAAGTGCCTAGAAATATACTTTTGTTCCAAATTTAAGTTGCACTTAGTCCCTAGGGACTAAAGGATCTACTTTAGTAGCCCTGATATACGTCCAAAGCGTGGATTTTTAAGTATAGGGGATATAAAGTATTTCTTTGCCATAATTTTAGCGGTGTTTACAATGGAAAACAAAAATCTTATAGCTGTGAAATACTAGTTATACTTGCTTTGAGAATTTCTTGGGAATATAACCATTGTTTATAATTTTTTCATATAATACTGTTTTTACCCGTCAATTTGGGTGATAATGGGTAAAAACCGGGTGATTTGGGTAATTACCCGGTTTTAACCCGGGTGGGTTGAATGGGTTTTTACCCTCTACCCATCTCTAATACAAACGAGCATACAAAACACGTTTATACTACACCTGCATAGTAATTTACCTATAGCTTAACACTCTATAGGGGGGAACGTTAGTCATTGTTTAACGTACAAATTAGCGGGAGGGAATTAACCATACAAATCACTTTCCTCCCGTGGGAATTTTTACAGAATTTAGTACAGTTGAACACAAGTAGATCAGTTTTGAAGTTGTCATTAAAAAGTTGTCCAGTTTCATAAGTTTTACAGTTATGAAAGTTGTTCAGGTGTAAAAGTTGTTCAGTTTCAAAAGTTGTTCAGTCTCAAAAGTTGTTCAGTTTTGAAAAGATGTTCAGTTTTTTAAATAGTTCAGTATTAAAAAGTTGTTGAGTCTCATAAGTTGTTCAGTTTTGTAAGTTGTTCAGTTTAATAAGTTGTTCAGTTTTGTAAGTTGTTCAGTTTTGTAAAGTTGTTCAGTTCTGTAAGTTGTTCAGTTTTGAAAAGTTGTTCAGTTTTGTAAGATGTTCAGTTTTGTAAGTTGTTCCGTTTTGTAAGTTGTTCCGTTTTGTAAAGTTGTTCAGTTTTGTAAAGTTGTTCAGTTTTGTAAGTTGTTCAGTTTTGTTAGTTGTTCAGTTTTGTAAAGTTGTTCAGTTTTGTAAGTTATTCAGTTTTGTAAGTTGTTCAGTTTTGTAAGTTGTTCAGTTTTGTAAAGTTCTTCAATTTTGTAAGTTGTTCAGTTTTGTAAGTTGTTAAGTTTTGTAAGTTGTTCACTTTTGTCAGTTGTTCAGTTTTGAAAGTTGTTCAGTTTTGTAAGTTGTTCAGTTTTGTATGTTGTGAAGTTTTGTAAGTTATTCAGTTGTTCAGTTTTGCATTGCCGTATGCATGTGAGAGTTTGGAAATGTATACCTAGGCAGTTTTTTTTTTTTTTCGTATGTTTCAATTCACCCCATGGCTGTTACAACTGACCCCGCAGGTGTAGTATAAAGCACTATGTATTACTCGGATGAAAGTCCGACTACAAACTCGGGTGTATTGAGGCCCTCAGCCTCAAACTACACCCTCGTTAGTAATCGGTTTCTTTCTCCCCGCGTATACAATGTACTATTATTGTATGGAAGCATCCTCTTCATTTTAATTCTATTCTGTTTTTAGCATTCATCGTTGCAGTAGAAATAGTATAAAGCCTTCTTTCATATAAAAAATCAACTATCTAACTCAATAGATAGTTGAAATAAGCAGTAAATCTAACTTAATAGTTAGATAGTTCACAGAACGGTATCTCATGAGCGGTAGGAAATCCGTTCATGAGATAAAGCCGCTGAAAGATAGCAAAATCTATGAGATGATATGACAAAGCTCGCCAAGCAGCATTGACATCATCTGTCTCATTTGTTGGTCACAGCTATACCTTAACTCCCCCTAGCCATGGAGCTGGACGAGCCCCTGTCATGTGATGCGATTGTTACTGCCATCAGACAGCAGCATAATAAGCGGGTATTTGGCATTGATCTTATACCAGGTCAAATACACAGATCAAATATTTAAATATGGCGGTGCGGAGCTGCAATCGTTGGTATGGAAACATTTTTTTCGAATGTGGGAGGAGGAGCGAGTCCCAGATGATTTTAAAGTGTGCTCGCTACAAAAACAAAGGTGACCGTTCTGACTGCAACTCATACCGGAGTATTTTGTTATTATCGGTCCCAGGAAAGGCCTTTGCAAAGGTCCTATTAAACCACTTGAAGGACTTATCTGGAAAGATTCTGCCCGAAACCCAGTTTGACTTCCCACCTGACCGTGGCACTGTGTGAAGCTATTTTCTGGGTATGTCAACTGCAGGAAAAAAGCACAGAACAAGGTCGTCAGTTGTACCTCTGCTTTGTTGACCTAGAGAAAGCGTTCCGACAGTGTACCTCGTGAAGCTCTCTGGGTGGTGCTAGGAAAACTAGGGTGCACGGAGAAGTTTGTGCGCCTCCTGAGACTCCTGCCTGCATGACGATATGCAGTTCTGCGTCTCTGTAAACGGTGAACAGTCTGGTTTCTTCCCCGTCACCGGTGGGGTGAAACAAGGGTGCGCAGTCAAGGAGGTCCTAAGGTCCTGTCTCTGAAGGAGTCCGCATCCGCTTCCGCATAGATGGCAGTCTTTCCAATTTGGCTAGACTTAAGGCGCGCGTCAAAGACTCTCATGCACTTATTACCGAAATTATGTATGCCGATGACCTGTGCTTCTTTGCAGAATCCCAGAAGGCCTGGAACAACTGACGACCATTTTTGACCAAGCATGCTGCATATTCGGCCTCGGCCTAAAGATCAGTGTTAAAAAGACGTAAGTGATGTCCCTGGATACACGAGGTCGTGACACACTGACAATTAAGCTTAGTAAAGATATGTTGAAACAGGTTGACAAGTTTCGATATCTGGGGAACACTATAACAGCTAAGTGTGACCTTGATGCTGAAATCAATAGCACAATCACAATCAGTGCTGCAGCTGCAGCATTTGGGAAGCTACATTCCAAAGTTAGCCACGAAAATATCTGTTTATATGGCGATTGTGCTGCCAAACACCTGTACTCTTCCGAAACCTGGTGTGTGTATCGTCACCACATATGCACTTTGGATCGTTTCCAACTCAAATGCCTTCGCACTATCATGAAGATCAATTGGTCCGACCGAGTTCGCAACACCGAAAGTCTAAGACGAGCCAATGTTGGTGGTATTGAAGCCTACTTAATGCGTCGACAGCTAAGGTGGTGCGGTCACTCCTGGATGGCGGATGAGCAAGTGGCGAAGTGAATTTTCTATTCGGTCCTGGAGGAGGGCAAGCGAAAGCATGGCGGTCAACTCCTTCGATTTATAGATGTTCAGAAGAGACACATGTAAGACGCAACATCGAGCCCTCTCAATTTGAGGTTTTGGCGGCACAACGGCCAAAATGGCGCGGTCTTGTAAAGAGGTGAATCTACGACATTGAGGAGCAGCGTAAAGCAGACCTTGAAGTTGAACACGATGCATTGAAGGCCCATAATGCCGCCACCATTAACTACAATTTATAAGGTCGTGTTCTACTCACAAATTTGAAAAACATTTATTAGAAATATTTCTTCAAAATATGAAAATAAAGACTTTTTTCCACATTTTTGTATCGGGAATTAAAATCAATGATATCGACGGTGGAAAGGTAAAAGGGGCCAAGCGACACTAAGGAAATTTTACAGGAGAGCGTTTTAAAGTTTAAAAAATAGGAAAAAAAATCATAACTTTGTAAAAAGATGTCATTTAAAAAAAATGGAAAATTACTTTTTTAAAATTTTCAAAGCGCATATTTTAAGGGTTATTCGAATGTTCTATCGTTTATATTAATTGAAATAAATGTCGCTTGAGACAAATTGACTCCAAATCTGGGCGAGGTAAAAGGGTCTAATGGTCATAGTAAATTTTAACGAAACTGGGTAAAAAGGTTTAAGTTTCTTCATTTCTGATATGAGAATGTGTAAAAACGCATTACTATACAAACAAGTAATCATAAAACCGCGCTAGGTATAAAGGGTTAATTTTTGATGTTTGTTAATTTAAAATGAGGTAAAAAGATATTAATACTGTCAAGTTCATATATCGATGAAGGAAAAAAGTATTAACGTGCTAGCTATAAATGAAGAGGGCCACGTAAAGAGACTTAGTTTGAAACATAACGAAAAGTAAAATGAAGTAAAACGAACCATATCCTTTAAATTTGAAATAAAAAACAAGGAACAAAGAATGAAGTCATCAGGTGTAGATATTTACATACAAGAAAAATGGTTTAATTGCGTTACTTCAAAAAGAAAGAAGGGGGTTAAGCGCCGTTTTATTGAATGAAAAGTAGTAAATTGCCATTTAGGTCCTAAGATTGGAAGGAGTCAGGAAACATGTGTAGTTAAAATTTAACTAAATAATTCAGTTTGTATGCATAATCAAAGTTTTATTTGGAATGTTAGCCAGTAATTTACATAATTGTATTATTTTCTTAATTAGAGAATAAAAATTGAGATAAATCTCATGTCTAACTATTAGTTATTAATTTATAAAAGTCGGGTATCGCCACCGAAGCAATCGTCCTCATGTTGATCTCTCCGGCCGGTTTTGGCTATGACGGCCACTTCCACTCCTCATCAAGTCGGCGCTGATGCGCCCGTAGGTGGCTATTGTAGCCAATTTTGCCAGTAAACTCCCGTGCACAGTGTGGGCACGTGAGTTTGCCATTGATATAATTGTAGTTAATGGCGGCAGGAGCACGGGCCTTCTATTAATCGCCTTTAGCGTCAAGGTCTGCTTTAAGCTGCTCTTGAGGAGCAGTCGCGGATTCGTCTCTTTACAAGACCGCGCCATTCTGGCCGTTGTACTGCCAAAACCTCAAATTGAGAGGGCTCGATGTTGCATCTTTTCATGTGTCTCTTCTGAACATCTTTAAATAGAAGGAGTTGACCGCCATGCTTTCGCTTGCTTTCGCTTGCCCTCCTCTAGCTCAGAATAGAAGATGCGCTTCGCCACTCGCGCATCCTGCATCCGGGATACGTGACCGCACCACCGAAGCTGTCGACACATTAAGTAGGTAAGCTTCAATGCCACTAACATTGGCTCGTCTTAGGACTTCGGTGTTGCGCACTCGGTCGGACCATCTGATCATCATGATGGTGCGAAGGCATTTGAGGTGGAAACGATCCAAAGTGCGTATGTGGTGACGATACACACACCAGGTTTCGGAAGAGTACAGAAGCTTTGGCAGCACCATCGCCAATATACAGATATTTTTGTGGCTAGTTTAAGGTCGTGCGAGCAGAAAACCTTGGAACGCAGCTTCCCAAATGCTGCAGCTTCAGCACTGATTCTGCTTTTGATCTCAGCATCAAGGTCACACTTAGCTGTTATAGTGTTCCCCAGATATCGAAACTTGCCAACCTGTTTCAACATATCTTCACCAAGCTTAATTGTCAGTGTCTCACGACCTAGTGTATCCAGGGACATCACTTCCGTCTTTTTGACTATGATCTTTAGGCCGAATTGCAGCATGCTTGGTGAAAAACGGTCATCAGTTGTTTCAGGCCTTCTGGGGAATCTGCAAGGAAGCACAAGTCATCGGCATTCATAATTTTAGTAATAAGTGCATGCGAGACTGGTGCGCGCCTTAAGTCTAGCCAAATTACAAAGACTGCCATCTGTGCGGAAGCGGGTGCAGACTCCTTCGGAGACAGTATTTAGGACCTCCTTGACTACTACCGCAAAGTATAAGGCTAACAGTTTGAGCGCTAGAACGCACCCTTGTTTCACCCCACAGGAAGAAACTAGACAGTTTATCGTTTGCAGCACTGCATATCGTTATGCAGGAGTCTCAGAAGGGGCATAAACTTCTCCGTGCACCCTAGTTTTCCTAGCACCATTCAGAGAGCTTCACGAGGTACACTGACGAACGCTTTCTCTAGGTAAACAAAGCAGAGGTACAACTGACGATCTTGTTCTCTTCTTTTTTCTTGCAGTTGACGAACCGAGAAAATAGCTTCACATTTGCCTCGGACAGGTCGTAAGCTAATTTGGGTTTCGGGCAGAATCTTTTCTGATAAGTCTTTCAAGAGGTTTAATAGGACTCTTGCAAAGGCCTTTTCAGGGACTGATAATAACCAAATACCGCAGTATGAGTTGCAGTCAGAAGGGTTACCTTTGTACTTGTAGAGGGCACTAATGCGAGACACTTTAAAATCATCCGGGGCTCGCTCCTCCTCCCACATTCGAACAAAAAGTTTCCATACCAACGAGTGCAGCTCCACACCGCCATATTTAAGTATTTCACCTGGTATAAGGTCAACGCCGTGTGATGCCGGCTTAGAATAGCATCACCCCAATTCTACCCGTGGGTGTCGTAAAAAGCCACTAAGGGATAATTATCAATGGAATGGGCAGCAGCGTTCCCTGTGCATGAAACATCTGCGCTCGCCAATCCGCCTGCCAAGCGTGGTGAGTATGGCAATACCCGCCAATAATGGGGGCATGTCCAGCAGTGGACTGTTGTGGCTGTAAAGTCGAGGTCAATGACAATCGCCCGCTTATTATGCTGCTGCCTGAGTTGAGGTAATAAACCGATATGATGCAGGTTAGCTGATCAATCTACGTTAAGCAGATCATTAAAATGTTCAGCCCATCGTTTGAGCACATCGTCTTTGCTAGTCAAGAGTTGCGATCCATCCAGAGACCACAAAGGCACTTTTGCTCTATGGGGCGTACCTGTCAGTTTACGCACCTCGCAGTAGAACTCCCCAAGCTGGTTTGTATCGGCAAGCCACTGCATCTGACAAGCTTTTTCCTGCCACCACTTGTCTTTTATTTGCCGAGACAGCCTATGTAATTCTGGTAACTTTCTTTGACTGCCGCTACACTTTTACCTCTCCGATGATGCTGTCGCAGGAGCTCTCGAGCTGCTTAGAGAACTTCGTCAATTTCATCGAACCAATCTTCACTACGCCGGTCCTTTGTACCTTAAGTAGCGGAAGCGGCTTCTATGGACATACCAGACAGTCTATTTCTGACATGCTCCGTTATGAAATGCAGGGAAAATTATGACTTAACATGTGCCAATGTAAGTGAGCGTAGATTCCATAGCACCTTGACAGGTGAGCATAGGATGAATTGGATTTGTCCATTATGTAGATCAGAAGTGCCTAAGGGCGATAATAGCAATACGCCTGTCCGAGACATACACAGAAAACCAGAGTCCAGCGTTCGTCATGAAGAACCTAAGGAGAACGAAGCCCCTCATCCTAACGTGACGACCAGAAACCACACTTGGGCGTCGACATTGGATGATTCAGTTATGTCTATTTCTGGGGATACTCCACGTAAAACAGACAACCACGAAATTCCTTTAACCATCGGACAAATCAGCCAACTTCTAGATGTTAAGTTTGAAAACCACAGCAGAAGTATGCATAGAAAAATTGATGCAATGAAGCTTTCTTTAGATAGTGCTCTAACAAACTTAAAAACCGAAATGAAGGATAATTTTGCACTTTTATCTGAAGAACAGAAGTGTATTAAAGCGGACATGAGTAAATTAAATACAAGAATACAAATCCTAGAGGCCGAAAGAGCAGTGCTGCAAAGACAAATACTTGAACTTCAAACCCAGTGTTCATCATCAACATCCAATCAA
Organism: Phthorimaea operculella; assembly: GCA_024500475.1. NCBI lineage: Eukaryota > Metazoa > Arthropoda > Insecta > Lepidoptera > Gelechiidae > Phthorimaea > Phthorimaea operculella. The sequence continues at coordinate 1,878,555 of JANFCV010000002.1, read as the reverse complement.
GTTACTCCCGATGTTGACAGGCCGAAAAAGTTTGTATTATACGGACTTGACGAATATCCAGAAGAAACGGAAGAGGAACTTCACGACAGAATAATTTATGCTTTTAGAGAAATATTGAATGTAGATCTATTAGGCTACATAGAGAATACGGCTAGACTGGGCAGAAAAGGATATCGAAGGCCGGTTATAATAGAGCTGTTAAGTAAAAGAATGACAAAATACTTACTGGAAAGAAATAACTATTTTAAAAATACCGGTCTCGCAATTGCGGAGTGTTTAGATGATATATCTCTACGAGAAAGGAAAAGGCTAGTAGAAGTTCTGCGAGAAGCGAGGAGGCAGGGAAACCATGCAGTTTTTAGAGCCAACAAACTATTCATTAATGGTAAAGAATACGTAGCTTCAGATGCGCATATTTCACGTGAGCCCACGGACGAAAAGCTTGATTCTAACCCACATTATGTTTTAGATAAAACCTCCGATGATAGCCCTTTCAAAACTGCATGGAACACGAACACGACACAATCCTCCCAGACAATTAATAATAATTTTCGCAGCTCCAGACGTTGATGAAATAAAAGTACTTGTGCAAAATATCCAAGGTTTATCAAGCAAGCTACACTTACTCGAGAGTTTGTTAGACGATCATAACATTCATGGTCTTTGTTTATCAGAAACATTCATATTGCCAGATCAAAAAGAAAGCACGTATATTGATAATCACACTTTTACTTCGATGTACTGTCGAAAAGAGCATTTGCGTGGTGGTGTTGCGATTGTCCTAAAGAATGGACTAGAATTTAAGGAAAGAACGGATATCTTAAATTTAACCTTAGAATTTATAGTAGAGTTTTGTGCAGTAGAAATAAAACCGAATTTAATCATGATTTCCATTTACCGTTCAGACAGAGATATTGAAAGCTTTTTCGAGTCTATTGTTAAGTTGCTTGCCATACTTAAACCCTACCTAAAAACTAATAAAAGAGTCATTATTGCAGGGGATTTTAATATAAATATGAAAGTAAAGTCACCGGTGAGTTTAAGATTAAAAAACATTATGCTCGAGCACAATTTGCATCAAATAGTTCATCACAAAACCAGGGTAACAAGTACGAGCGCAACATGCATAGATCTTGTTTTTACTAATTGCTTAGATATTACGGCAACGGTTATTGACTACGGACTATCAGATCATAAAGGGATAATTTTAAATATTAAAACAGACAAAAGGATATGTAGGCAAAAGGAGACATCATATTACAAGTTATCCCGAAAGTTTAATCAGCTAAATACGGATAAATTTCACAAATCTCTTGAAAATATAAACTGGCAGTTAAAACTAAAGGAATTAAATGACATTAACTCGAATTATAATTGTTTCGCCAAAGAACTTAATATTTTGCTAAATACTTATTTTCCTAAAACTAAAATTAAAGTACGGCCTAGATATAAACAAACATGGCTAACAAAAGGTTTAAAAATTTCTTGTAGACACAAAAGATTACTACGTATTCTGACAAATCAATCAAAAAATAAAATTTTACGAAACCACTTTAAATTATATAGAAACACCCTTAGAAAAAGTATGAGACTATCATCTAAATTAAATTATACCAAAATAATGTCACATTCGAAAAATAAAACAAAGACTATGTGGTCAATTATAAACAGAATTAACAGAAAGACTAAAAAAAACGGAATGAATAACATAAAACTAAATTATAATAACAAATCCATTGAATGTCCCAAAGCTGTTGCAAACTGCTTTAATGAGTACTTCTCGTCAGTGGGTAAGTCACCTACTCCGACAACGGATGATACGCTGAGTAGTGGCGGGGGTAGCGCGGCTCAGCGGCCGCCGCCGCCGCCTGCGCCGCGCGGGCGGCCGGCCTGCTCGCCAGCTATCAACTCCCTATACTTGCGATCGGTTTCTGAGCGGGAAGTATTAAATATAATTAAAAAATTGCCAAACAAGTATTGCAGTGGTGTGGATGATATTCCACCTATGCTGATAAAGAAATGTGCAAACGTGCTTACACCTCCGTTAACCTTTCTAATCAACCAGTCATTTGAATCAGGCATTTTTCCCGACGCGTTAAAAATTGCTGTAATTAAACCTATCCTCAAAAAGGGCGGTGCTGCAAATAATATCAGTCAATACAGGCCAATTGCGATTTTACCATCAGTGTCAAAAATATTCGAACGGGCAATGGCAAACCGAATCAACGATTTCCTGGAAAAATATGAATTATTGGATAATAATCAATACGGCTTTAGGAAGAAACGCACCACAGCTCTGGCTGTCTACACTTATATGCAAGAGGCAATGAACTACATAAGAAATAAAGATTACGCTGTAGGAATTTTACTGGATATGTCGAAAGCATACGATAGAGTTTTACACCATGTTTTGCTCTCGAAAATATACTGCTTAGGTATCAGAGGAAACGCTTACAATTGGGTAAAATCATACCTTACTGGTCGAGAACAATGCGTACAGATCGAGTTTATAAATCAAGCCGCCAGTGAAATTCAACAAATACAGTCCAATATGGTGATGGTAAACTGCTCAATTCCACAGGGAAGTGTGCTAGGATGTACCTTATTTCTAGCATACATTAACGACCTGCCTAAAGTGGTTGACTGTCACTGCACCCTCTTTGCTGATGATGTTTCCCTTCTATTCCAATGTCACAAAAATGACAATAATTTAAATCACATAACTATTGCTTTTAATGACATTAAAGCCTGGTTACAGGACCACAATTTGGAAATTAATAGCGATAAAACTAAAATAATACAGTTTCGGCCCTATCAGAGACAACCTATTAGCTTGGAGGCCACCACGGCAATATTAAAAATCGAAGAGGTACATTCATGCACGTTGTTGGGTGTTACCATTGATACCTACGTTTGCTGGAAAGACCACATTGATAGAATAAAATCAAAACTTTCCCAATTTATTTACGCCTAAGTGTACTAAAATCCAACACTAATATTGAATGTGCCCTCTCGGCCTATTACGCTTATGCCTTCGCGTGGTTAAGTTATGGGGTTGTATTGTGGGGCTACAGATCGGAAGCAAATGACTTATTCATCCTGCAAAAAAAGTGCATGCGGATCATATATAACATGCGGCAACTGGAAAGTTGCAGACCGATTTTCAACAAAAACAATATACTTACCTTTCCCTGTATCTACATATTGGGAATGGCTAAATTTGTACGGAAACATCTGCATCTATTTCAATTCACGAAAAGTGCACGGCGTAGACATATTTTGGAACTACCGGCTCCTAAACTACAAATGTTTAAAACTAGTCCATACTACAGATCTATAAATATATACAATAAGTTGCCCATTAGCATTAAAGAAGTTGAGACCGAAATTGCTTTTAATAGAGAGGTAAAGAATATGTTATTGCGAAAATCTTACTATTCAATAAATGAATACCTAGAAGACAAAGAGCTCAAATTATATTCTATTGCACAAAATGGTAATATTTATGAATAGGTAATTGTTAATGTTTTTAAATTGTTAATATCGCTATTATTTATGAAATCTAATTAATCACTATTCAATGTTATTGGTAATTACTGCTATAGTTTTAAGTTAACTGCTACACCCTTACAGGGTTCATGTACCTATCTAGCCTACTTTTATCACCTTATACTTGTACATGAATGCTAATAAATAAATATGAAATATGAAATATGAAATATGAGATGACATGACATGACAGAGCTCGCCAAGTAGCATTGACATCAACTGTCTCATTTGTTAGCAACAGCTTTTCAGTTAGGGTTTCAGTATACTTTTCTCTCATCTCACGATCTATAGCCTATCCACGTTCAAAAACGCAGGCTTTTTTATTATAAATTTTCGAGGTCAACGAAAGCGGAGTCGCATTTTAGTGACAATAAGTCGGTGGTCAGTCCAACAGTGAGCACCGCGCATGACGCGGGTAATTTAAACTTGACTGATGTATCTTTGCCGCATAATAGCATAATTGATCAAATGCCAGTGTTTGGATCGTGGGTGCATCCACGTCGTCTTGTGCTTAGCGGCAAGTCTTAACATAGTGTTCGATATCGCTAGGTCGTATTGAGCACAGAGACTGAGTAGCTAGCAACTGACCATTGCTGTTCATGTTGCCGACTCCGTGTCGCCCCAGTACTCCAGGCCAAGTCTCATAGTCCCGACCAACTCTTGCATTGAAATTGCCCAGCAATAGGATCTGCTCTCTGGCGTTTATGCTGTCAAGGCATTGAGATATAAATAGATAGAATTTGTCCTTAATGTCATCAGACTTGTCTAGCATTGGATCATAGTTACTGATGACATAAAGGTAGTTGTCTTCATCCAAGTGAAGGCGCAGTGTGGTTAAGCGGTCCGAGATGTCGCTTTACTAAATGATTTTTGATGGTAAATCCTACCCATGAACGTCGAGGTTCGGATACGATGTATCCTTCCAGAAGAAAGTGTAGCCCCCTCCATCTTTTACTAGATCTCCTTCATCGTCAAGATGTGTTTCGCTGAGTGCAGCCACATACACGTTGTAGCGATCAAATTCCCTAGCTACTATAGCGGTTTTACGTTCAGCACAGGCGTTGCCATCTCTACCAATGAGCGATTTCACGTTCCACGCGTCAAATTTCATAATAGATGGTGTAGAGCTTATACTCGTAATATGATGCGATGGTAGCCGTGGTTACTACCACATTCCAGGTAGGGACGAGCATTCTTTTAGGGCACCTTTTCTAGCCCCCTCCTTGGCTAAGCAAAGAAAGCAGTGCTTCCCTAAATAGGGCTGTTTGTCACCCCAGGTGCTGCCGAATTCGCATTGTCGTCCCGATTTTTCAATGCAAAAGCGACCTCGGTGTGTACTCACATCCCTGGGACCGCCTGCGTGCAGACATCAGACAAAGCCTAGCTTGCACCACGCTAGACTTCTCTACCTCAACCCATCGCCGCAGGACTTAGCGTCATCGGAGCCCATTATTCGGAAGCGGTCAGTTGCGCAGGATATATTAGGATGCGCAGACGTTCGCGCAAATGCAAGCGCACACACATAGTCCTTCCTCTCCCCGGTTCAGTGGAACGGAAAACCGCTACGATGGAAGGATAGGTCGGATACAGTGTCTGGCTGACATTAACTGCCCGCGCCCTCTACCGTCGCCCTAGGCCATCCACCTTGCATTGCTGAGTCACCGAGTCCGCCAAACCCATTCGCACTATCTACATTGGGTTGGCATTCTTGCCGAAACAGACTTTGTTTGTTAAGCAGGAGGGAGCTACTTTTGTCCTCCCCCTCCCTGATTCAGTGGAATGAAGAACCGCTACGACTGAAGGAGAGGTCGAATGGTGTATCTGGCTGACAGAAACCCTACGCGCCCTCTACCGTCGCCCTAGGCCATCCACATTTCCTTGCTGAATCGCCGAATCCACTAAGCCCATTTGCACTATTTGCATTGGATTGCTATTCTCGCCGAAACAGACTTTGATTCTTAAGCAGGAGAGAGCTGCTTTTGTGGGATCTAGGAGAGATGAGCAAGTAAGAATACGAGTGGGGAGGAATGTGGTGAGATTGGGACAGGAACACAGGTAGTGGGATACTAGTGACCGGAAGGTATTCAAAGACAGTAGAAGCTCGGGAAGCCGAGGTCGCGTACCCGTATACCACAGCTCAGCTTTCGATCCATGAACTGAGATGGGTACCCCTGGCTAAATATATAGTTTTAATCATCCTCATGTGTAATAGAAAATTGGATCCTTAAATCATCTAAAAGTAATATTTTTGGTAATTTAATGAATATTTCACCTATCAGTCCTTTGGTTTTGATTGGTGATACTGACTGACTGAGAATTCGCCCGCGCGCGCGCCGATTGACGGTGGGGTGCGGGCACAGATACGGCTTCAGAATCAAAAATGTTTGGGGTCCATTAGGATAGGACCCAAAAATGTACGGTTTATCCGACTGAACTGTTAAATTTACTATAAATTTTTGATGCTTTAATTAAACATTGTTTTTAAATATGATTCAAGAAAAAAGTCTTACTTGCAATAGAATGTAAACTCGTGGGCATTAAATACCTAAAGTCATAATAAATGACACGAAGTAAAAGGTTCCAACAATAATTGTTTGTAAAATAGAAAAATAGATAAAGGGTTTAACAGTTATATAAACTATCAGTAAAGTACTGTAAAACGACTTAATCAAAAATATTTCTATGATTTTGATGACGTAATAAAGGCCTAACGAACAATATAATCAATAAGGAGTACGGAGTAAAAGGGTCTAAGTTACACGGCTGCTTATTACAGATCGAGGTAAAAGGGTATAAGCGACATTATTGCTTTTTACAGATCGAGGTAAAAGGGTCCAAGCGACACAAATGCTTATTATAGGACGAAGTAAAAGGGTTTAAGCGACACGGTGGGTAATTATAGTTTGACGTAAAAAGGTTTAAGTGATCTAGATGCTAATTACTGATTGAGGTAGAAGGTTTCAAAAGCAAATATTTTTTTAATAGGGTGTGGTAAAAATGGTTAAACGACATCATCATTTTATCTAAAATAGCGTATAAGGGTTTAAATACGTTGCATAAAAAAAATGGAATGAGGTTAAACGATTGAAATAGTCTGTATTTGAAAAGTGGAGATAGAAATAACGACTCAAGTGAAAAATTATTAAATTCTGTTGGGTTCAACCTATAAGAACCAATAATTTTAGATTCCGCGAGGGCACTCAAGCGACATTTTTTACTAAGCCAAACCCAGCTCAAAAAACGCAGAAAAATTCGCTGATTCCGAATATGTATATAAGTCATTTTACCCCAAAGTGTCGCTTAGCCCCTTTTACCTTTCCACCGTCGATATGATAGGAGGCGTTATACTATTTCTACTGCAACGATGAATGCTAAAAACGGAATAGAATTAAAATGAAGAGGGGGCTCCCATACAATAAACGTGTTTTGTATGCTCGATTGTATTGATAACCTACGCGCGAGTCCGACTCGCACTTGGCCGGTTCTTCATATCAATCGTGTTATTAATTAAATAATAGTGTTTTGTCAAAAATCGGTTAAAATCTTACTTTTATAACTTTAAAACAGAAAATATAAGTAAGTGGCGCCATCTGTTTTTTCCTATTTTTTTTTTGAAATCGCGCTAAAATGTATAAAACGATGTATTTTTTAAACCATCTCGTGGAGCTCTTTAATTTGATACCCCACACAATAGGTTTCAGAAGAATATACAGGGTGTTAGGGACGGTGTACCGAAAACTTTGCAGGCATGATCAGACCATCAAACTGAACAACTTTTACTATGGAGCCAATGGTGGGAAAGGAAAAAAAAATTCCGACCTCCCATACAAAATTCACGATCAGCTGACTGACTTTGTATGGGAGGTCGGAAAAATTTTTTCGTTTCCCACCATTGGCTCTATAGTAAAAGTTGTTCAGTTTCATGGTCTGAGCACGCCTGCAAAATTTTCGTTACACCGTCCCTAACACCCCGTATTTTAAGTGCCACTCATTAATCTTAAATCCGCCGCCATCTTTAAACTTATATATTTCGGAAAGTAATAGAGATATTGACTTAGTTTTTTTACAAAACGCGTCGTCAAATTATTTATGTTATTATTTAATAAAAACATACCCTTTTCATATGATTTATCATTGTTTTAAGCAATAACCTAAAAAAATTTAAAAAATATTATAAAAAAATCGAATTTATGCACATTTCTAATAATTTGCAGTAACTCGGATATTTTTTTTATATTGCTGCAGGTAATTAGCTTTCATTTGACATATTAAACATTAAAATCGGTTGACCCGTTGGACTTGTAGAATTTTTAAAAGATTTTTATGTAAAAGTGGCGCCATCTCTGTTCCCAATGGAGGAAACTTCGACTGCTGCGACTGAAATTGCTTATTTTGGTCCCTACTATAACTGTACAAAGCGGTTTGCTTTTTAACAAAAATGCAGCTTTTTGGCCAAATATCGCCGTAAGGCCTATGGCTAATAGTAAACGAGCCGCCGCCCAAACTACCCGGCGGGATATTCTCCGACCAACTCGTGGACTTTGTGGACCGCTGCCTCAAGAAAAACCCTGATGAGAGAGCAGATCTCAAGACTCTTATGGTAAGTGTCTTATGTGTGATGTTAGCTGAGAATAGCATCACTACATAGGGAACGAGCCGCCGCCCAAACTACCCGCCGGGATATTCTCCGACCAACTCGTGGACTTTGTGGACCGCTGCCTCAAGAAAAACCCTGATGAGAGAGCAGATCTCAAGACTCTTATGGTGAGTACTGTAGTGATGCAATCTTAGAACAGCATCACCCCATAGTAAACTAGCCGCCGCCCAAACTACCCGCCGGGATATTCTCCGACCAGTTCGTGGACTTTGTGGACCGCTGCCTCAAGAAAAACCCTGATGAGAGAGCAGATCTTAAGACTCTTATGGTGAGTACTGTAGTGATGCCATCTTAGAACAGCGTCGCCCCTTAGTGAATGAGCCGCCGCCCAAACTACCCGCCGGGATATTCTCAGACCAGTTCGTGGACTTCGTAGACCGCTGCCTCATGAAGAACCCTGATGAGAGAGCAGATCTCAAGACTTTTATGGTGAGTGGATGCTGGCTTAGAATAGCATCACCCCATATAGCCGCCCAAACTACCCGCCGGGATATTCTCCGATCAGTTCGTCGACTTCGTGGACCGCTGCCTCAAGAAAAACCCTGATGAGAGAGCAGATCTTAAGACTCCTATGGTAAGTCTCAAGACTCTTATGGTAAGTACTCAAGACTCTTATGGTAAGTACTCAAGACTCTTATGGTAAGTGCTCAAGACTCTTATGGTAAGTGCTCAAGGCTCTTATGGTAAGTACTGAAGACTCGTAGAGTAGTACTCTAGCTCTTATGGTAAATACTCAAGACTCTAATGGTAAGTATTCGAGATTTTTATGGTGAGTGTCTTATGTATGATGCTAGCTGAGAATAGCATCACCCCATAGTAAACGAGCCGCCGCCCAAACTACCCGCCGGGATATTCTCAGACCAGTTCGTGGACTTTGTGGACCGCTGCCTCAAGAAAAACCCTGATGAGAGAGCAGACCTCAAGACTCTTATGGTGAGTACTGTAGTGACCAGCCTAACTCGAAATTCCTCTAGCGAAGCAAGATGTGAGGAACTTTAATAAACCCTCGAGAAGGCGTTAATTGAGGAGGGACTGAAACACAATATGTTAAGCTTCTTCCGCACTTATGATGGCAAGTTATGCTGCTGAGTGAACAACACGAACGACCGCAACTTAATGCAAATGTACAAGCGATGCACCTCACTAAAACCGCAACTACCGTTTTACACTACACGTGTTTCGCTCCTCTACGGAGCATCTGCAGGAGATCTTCGACAGTCGAGTTCCGAGTGAGACCATATTTCTGTCTTTTTTATCAAGATGGACTTCCATAAAGTAACGCCTGATACCTGATACTATTATAGTCCGTCCAGTTCGTGCGCGACCCTCCCTAGGGGTGACAGACGTTGGGGAGGGAGATGTCAGCGGGTAGCGGGAGGTGTAGCGGGGAAGGGTGACGCGCGCATCCGCGCTGCACGTCATATTAAAATGACGTGCTTTTTCGCCCCCCGACCGTCTGTACCCCGCAGGAAGGTCGTGCACGAAGTTGACGGACTATAGTTATAAGATCATTTCCATTCAAAATGCATTTTATTTTCGCAGAACCACGAGTGGATCCGCTTCGCGGAGGCCGACAAGGCGGACATAGCGGGCTGGGTGTGCAAGACCATGGACCTGCTGCCAACCACCCCCAATTCCAACGTGTCTCCTTTTTCTTCATAAGCTGCAAGAAGTGCATACTTTCATCAGCGAAAAAGGGTGAGTCGCGACTTGTTTTCTCCAGTAAGTGACTTGTTCTCATAATCTGCAAGAAGTTCATACTTTCATCAGCGAAAAAGGGCCAGTTGCTTACATTATTTACTTCGCTAGAAACTTGTCCCCTCTAAGGGACTTGTTTTCTCCACTGAATGACTTTATTTGCTCCTGAGTGAGTCTTGTTTTCTCGACTGAGTGACTTATTTTCTCCACTGACTTGTTTCTCCACTAACCCACTTCGTTTCTTCTCTTGAGTTACTTAGTTTTCTCCACTAAGTGACCTGTCTTTATAATGTGGAAGAAAAACATATTTTCCCCAACGAGGACTTGACGAACTTCTATTGATTTGTATTACAGGTCAAAACATTTCCCAAGAGAGATCGGGCGACACGATCAGTGAGGACGCTGCTGGCGCAGAGGAGTAGCCCCGACCACATCCGCCAACATCCGCCGACATCCGCCGACATCCGCCGACAACCGCCGACAACCGCCAACAACCAGATACTGCCAACACGCGGTACGTCAACTCTACGTACTCCATTCAGACAAAGCGATCGCATGGGCTAGATAGAGCTACATGATAGAAAGGGAACGAAATATATACGACTTACTGTTACAACACATAATTGTAAATTCGCATTTATGTGTGGTAATGTTAACCCTTACTGGAAGTAAAATAAGAGGCAGTGCTATGTGAAAGAAAGTGACGAATAGCTTGGATTTTTATCAGCGGTCTTAGTAGCTATTATGGACTGAAGAATGCACACGACGTATTTTATTTCTTGTCTTTATTTGAACTTTTAGTAATGAATAATCGTAACTTTTTTATCGAAATAATAAAAAGAAGAGCTAAAACAAAAAATTGTAACATGGACTATAAGACGAATAGTCTATAAATTCCATAATGATTGCGACTTAAAAAAGACAAGCTTTCACTTTTTTTTCACCTCGCCAACTGTAGGATGTTTTAAACCAAGTTTAGTAAAAAGAAATCGTCGTTCCGAGTCTAATGTGACAACCGTGCGATCGCTACGCGTATACTATACTTAGATATCTTTATTCCGTTGATTCCCTCGTTGGAAATCCCAAAATTAGGTAATTCTCTGATCTAAAGCGACTGAAACGCAATGGAAATAATTTTACGAAAAAAGAAACGAATTTTGTAACAAACGGGAGGGATGATCGAACTTTAGTGTCCGATATCGATTGATCGATATATTTGTAGTGAGGGAATCGTTAAACTATCTACATTTCGATACATTATCACACGAAACCCATCATCGAAACTCAAAATTGATAAATTAATTTATAGAATTGGCTAAAATTAAAGGTAAAAAATTTGTAGAATTACAAAAATGTACGCTACAGGAAAACTCAAAGGGTCCGGATCGTAAAAGAGTTAGAAGCTTCCTATAATATACTGGATATAATTATAGAGACAGCTTACAGGGTCGAAATACCAAGGTGTCTGCATAGATAGGGGTATAATACTAATAGTTATCGTGGACGAACTATTCGAATCGAAATTTAAAACAACTAATCGATTAAATGGTCAAGTAGAGTTGATTTCACTAGTCGCAAGTCGAATAAAAAATGTTAGTAGTGTTTTGACATATTTTTCTTTGCTGAAAGTGCGTAATTCATGTCAGCTGGTATCGTATAGATAGAAGTTAGCTGAGCGCTGGAGCATTTAAACGGCTTTTTTGGTATAAAAAGGCGTGGGAATGTTGCAGATCTCTATAGGGCCAATTTTATTGCTTGGCGATATTTTGGAATTTCAAATACGTAATTCTACACCTCAAAACTCGCGACAATATTTTGTATAAACTAAGATTATTCTGATGTTTGATTGGTGAGATAGATTAGAAGAACGCTTTAAAAAATAAAAATATACCTTTTGACTTAATTGCTGTAAAATGATCCATGTATTTTTAAAATATAAGCAGTGATCGTCAACCTTTAAAAGGGGCCCTTAAAAATCTGTAAAATAGAACGCATTTTTTTAGAAGTTACATATAAATAAAAATAAAAAAATACACAAAAATAAAGGAACGTTTTTACGTTTTGTATTGGACGTGATGCACTGTAACGTTTGGTTTGTTTGGTTTTCGCTTGTTTTAGTGAGTCCGCATTTTAGTTGACCCTGTTCTGAGCACCTTAGTATAGCTGTAAATAGGGTCTTTATGTTACCCTTTAAGTATTTTAAGTACACCTTTTCTGTTTATCCTAGCCTGGATATTGTAACTCTATATGCCAGACAATATTATTCAAAGATCCATCCTTTTGTAGAAGTACTATTACACGCTTTTTGAGCTTTTAGATTTTATTGGGTTTTGCTATGTGTGAATGAATTTGTTACCAATAAAACTTAGACAAAAACAAATAGAATAAAATAAGTTTGACCTATACCAGTGGGTTATTTTATTTATTGTGAATTTGGAATTTATTATAATTTTTACAATCCGTGGTGAATTTGCTCATACCTTCTGAAAAATCTTCCATTTGATTGATCAATACAAGTTTGATCTATTCGTGATTGAGAACCAGTGGGCTATGTGCGACTTTGAAGTTTATTATAATAGTTTAAATTTTTAGGCGTATTTTGCCCTGCATGTAATGCTATCAATTTTTCGCTTGATGGTCACTATTATTTGCCAACCCATCCCTTTTGTAGCATTTAGAACCTTGCGTTCATATATTTGTGATATAATGTTGATGTGATGTGTGTATTTAACCTAAATGTTTCGCTTATTTGACGTTTTTAGCATTTAACTAGCGTTTTCGGATATTAAGTTTAAAGATGTCTAGTGCTTTTTAGTTAATGTTAAAATAGTTGAGAAAATAACAAAAATAAGAAAAAAACATGTATAATCGAGATGACTGGATAGGATTTGTAAGACTATGTTTAATTAATTGACTTGTTAAGATATTGCTTTCCATACAGCAAGTAGATCGATTAAATAATTGTATTATATTAAGTAAGGAATATTTCTTAAATGTTAGACATTTTTTAAATATACTGTTTATTTTATTATATTATTTTTACTGTATAAGCTTTGAGTCAATATATTTTAAGCGAACAGAAGTAATTATGATCCATATTAGGCGGCGTATTTTTGAAAAATCAAACCCTATTAAGCATGCGCCATTCTGTGACGTGTACCTACAACCACATTTGTACGATACTTAAACAACATTTTAAACTTACTGTTATTTACTATCGAAACTATTCATCTCAAGTATATTTCAGAATTTCTTCGAGTAGAATGTGCGACATAAGTGGTAAGACCACGTATCGTAGACTGACTCTTGCGATATCAGAGTTACACTGATTCTAAAATACGCCTTCTGGTATCGACTGAAAAGGTATTGGTTGTCCTAATAAATATAGATAAAAATCTACGTAAGAAATATTTATCAGTGCAATAAATAACACCATTAGCAAATTAAATAAAACCATGTAACTATGTAATACCAGCAGCATCTACTAGAGTGATCTAATTTAAAATATCAACTTGTTCTTATACAAATTATTAAGAATATCTAGTAGCCACGTCTCATAATGACTGATGTGTCTGTAGAAAATCATCTTTTTCTAAAAGTTTAATATACATATGTGCAGTAAATATTCTGCGTATTATCTATCAACAGCACATCAACTTAGGACAAATAAACCACAACCTATTCCAAGGGATCAACTTACAATGGTTGTTAAAACAATTTTGAATGTTCTTCATACAGTTTATAAGAGACACCAGTGGAAGTTGGCCCCTTGAAAGAGTAGGTTGATATGCTGCCAATACCAAACTATTTATGATTGTTAGATTTACAGGTGATCTGTGATTCGAATAATTTGCATTGAGTTTCTGCCCTTAGTATTTTTTCATGTAAGTAAATTATATTTTTTATTACTCTCATAATCAAAAAGACATAAGTATTGATTTTATAGGTGCAAATTGTTAAATTTATTAAACTTGTTTATTTGTAGTTTCCATAAAATCAAAAGGTTAAAATACCATATTATGTACTGTTAAATTGAATTATTGTCTATAGATAGGTAGGTAGCTGTACCAATAAATGTAATTGTAAAGTATATACTGTTTCATTATATTGCATCTACTTACTATTATACCTTAATACGGTCATTCGAATAGCCCATATTTGACCGCTGTGAAACCCATACTAGGAAACATGTCAATAAAGTAAAATAGACTTTATTTCATAGCATTAACATAATTTTGACAGCTGTCAAAGATTCGAGCACCTATTCGAGTGGCGGTACCGATTAGCAAATTTTGCAATCCCTAGTATTTATTTACTAGAACCTATTAGGTAAGAGAAGAGCATCACGAGGTTGAAAAATTCGTTAGTCGCCGGTGGCTCAGTTGGCAGAGCAGTGGGCCTGTACCCCACGGTCCCGTGTTCAAGTCCCGGCTGACGCTAACGAATTTTTCACTTTTCTCATTTTCACCTATTAGGTTCCTTTAAAAATATGTACAGGTTTTTTTTTTATTCATATTCCTATATTACACACATACATCACACCTCTTTCTCGGAGGGGTAGGCAGAGAGATTCCTACTTGATTCTTGATCCTGATTCTATTCTACATCTTTCCACTTGCTACGATCTTGACTCACCTGTTTCCAACATTCATCAATCTTTTCATGTACGGCACTTTTGACCTGACCTTTATTATTTAAAACGTCCTTGATTTGATCCAAGTACGTTCGTCTAGGTCTTTCCCATCCAACGTTCCCATCCACACGTTCATATATTTTCTTCCTAAGTTTATTGGACAAAGTCGTTTCGGTTCTTTGTCTGGTTCACCTCCTTTTACACCACTACTTTTACAGTTTTTTAAATTTTTAATGACTAAATTTGTTAACGCATTGTTTACTCCGCAAGGAATATAGGCATAATTTTATACATGGCGTGATGGCATGTATGTAGTTTTGTATTACGCCTTCATTAATTACACGGTTCGCAGTGGCAATCAGTTTTTAACTCGCGAAAAAGCACAGCGTTATTAATTTAAGCTTTAAACTTTTAATTTATTTCTTAATTGGCGCCTGCCATATTTCCCATAATGAAGTCAATGAAAAACTGTAATAACAGGCGAGATTGTAATTACAGCAGATGGAAGGCACGGGGCGTACGCATACAGACAGGGCTGGAGTAAGGACTGACACACACCAACGATATTTTACCTGCGACACTTGTTGGCGACGGTCGAATTGGAAATTTTGGACCTCCCATAGTAGCTCAAATCAGCTGATCGGCAACTTTGTATGGGAGGTCATAAGTACCTAGATATGTTCCTTGAAGAAAGTTGTTTCTTATCACCAGCCTGTCATGCATTTTAGCTATCAGTCACTAGTAAAATTTTACTTTATATACCCTACAGATCAAAGATCAAGCTACAAAACGGAATGTGCACGAGCCAGCTCGCACATTTTAGTCAGCTTATCTAGCAGGTCACATTCGGTTAATGACTTTGCTTACTTTTCATTATTGCCAAAACTGCTAGATATGCTGACCATTCATATTACACGCATATAATACCTACATTGATTTAAGTAACGATGTGAGCATTAGCTAACTTAATATAAAACACCTTTGAATAATAAATCAGACACAAATAACACACGTCTCACTAGCTTCCCTAGGGTCGAGCTCACCAGCCCCACTGCACAAGGTTCCTGAGTGTGCAGGCTCTGCCGCCATGGCTTTGCCTGTGCAGAATGATTAGTAGTAGGTAGTAGGTAAGTAGTTTACTGATTACGGAAGCTATTAAACCCTGGATGCGGTCCTGTACTGGGCAGCCCTTGAACGACGGCGTTAAAATGAAATAATGCAGAGGTGGAGGGAAGTTCATTATAAATGTACGCAAATATTGTTCCAGTCGGGGCTCTTCCAGAGTCATTAAAAAGCCATTACTTTTCCCCCAGGGAAAAGATAGTTCGTACGAGTTCTACAGGATGTAAAAAAACTGTATATTTATATTGTAAGGGGTTAACCAGCCCATGAAACTCGCATCTTGTATGCAATTTTTTTTTAATATTTTGACCTGTGTTTCTCAAGGAAAGTTGTCCAGTGTCATGGACTGATTCACCCCTTAAAAATATATGCATTTAATTTATTTACACCTATATAGCTTTGCTTCAATGACTTCCGTTGAAACCTCGGCATTTTTTGAAGTTTCGCAAACACACAAAAGAAAAAGTTAAAATTGGTCCGCTTTCTCTGCCTCTTAGATCAAAGGGACAAAATAAGAATTCATTTCGATTATTACATTTAAATTGGTAAATACTGCCAAATAACAGAAATCAACTTTCAATCTCCTTTCGCTTTCCATTTTCGTCACAAAATATTTCCCCATCCCACAGTGCTCCCGCTTTCATACAACTGCCGTCGTAAAAAGAAAAGTTCTGTTGTAGTGTTGTAGGTATCCAATGAAAAAATACCTATTGATATACCTAAATAAATTTTAATATACGTACAATTTAAGACGACACACATCCCTCCTTTGTCCCTTGCGGGGTAGGCAGAGCTGAAACGTCCGTAAAAACGTCGTCATATCCTATGTAGGTAGGCTACAATTTTTTTTTGAGAGACTCATCCTCTCGCTTCCCTTTGTGCAATTTCCTTACTGAGATTTACGTGCCTAGTTAGTAACAGACACCTTCAGTTAGGAGGACGTCAAGCAGGCGGCCGGTCAGTCTACATATTTAAGTTCATCTGTGGGCCGGTCATCTTTCACATCTTCAATCTTTCGTTCGTTCAACTCAAATTCTTTTGCTAGGTAGGATTGTAATTGCTAGGTACATGATTTTGTGTTCTAACAAACCGAAATTATTTGGGATACGGGCAGTAAGATGTTAATAAGTATTATTTTATCTTTTTCAAACAAATTAGTCACAAAGTAAGTGGAGCACTCACTCATACGCCATATGCAAATCTTGGGTTCACGGGTCGTTAACCGGCTGCTGTAAAATTTTACGAGGTTACGTTACGAGAAGCCTTTACGACGCTGGGGACGTACAACAGATCGCGGTTTTCATTTACGTTAATTACCCTAGTTTATTGCTTAAAATTAATTAAAGGATGTCTAATTTATTAATATTTTTACCTAAAAATTTGCTAATAACATTGCAAGACTTAATGAAGTAAGCTCGATCCCCCGTCTTTGCCAATCAGCCACTACCAGCCGACTTTTTAAGTCATCATCATCAAGGTCATTGGTCCATTTGATAAAAGGGCAGCTTTGGTCGCAGTATGACCACAGCATTTATATGTAGCCATCTCAGTTCACCGCCTTAAGCATACAAATGCGATATTTATGGATCAAAGTCCACAGTATAACAATGTTTATTGTATCAGGTGTGGCCTCCACTCAACCGTGACTCAACAATTTGCTAATCGCACCGTCTTTCCGTTCTACGACAGATGTTGTATCGTCTTATCGACTTATTGCGTCTTCAATTTGCTACACTTCCAGGTCATTTCAGATTTACCGGACCTAATAGCGCGTGTATGCCCTTATTTGAACGTAGCGTGCGACATCGCAACGCTTGAAACCGTTTCCATAAAAAAAAACAATGAAACAGAAGAGACAAGGCGTGAGACGAGCGTCGCATCGATAACGGCTGACGATTGCTTGTCTGGCAAATGTAATTTTAAGCGTCGCACGTCCCCTCTGTGGAGCTTGGACATAGAAAAGGATGAACAAGATTTAGAAATGGAAAATGGTGGTATTTTCGAGGCCTGCCGCGTTAACAGGGCCCTCAAGGGTTCAGTCGGGGACGGTCAGGGGCCAGGGTGTCAGTCGTGTAATGGGCTCGTTATAACCGCCACTTTTGAATGTGAAACGAGAACGTGACTTTTAGGAAATTTACGTCGCTTTTTGCGTCTGTCGTGCAATTTGCTTTCTCCTCCTAAACCACGCAAAGGAATTTAATATTATGATGCGTTTTTTAGGGTTTCGTAGTCTACTAGAAACCCTTATAGTTTCGTCAAGTCTGTCTGTCTGTCTGTCTGTATGCCGCGCCCTCATAACTCCGTCAGTTTTGGAGCTATCGACATGAAATTTGGTGTGAAGATAGATCGTGTTAACCCAAATTTAGAAATGTTGAGAAAAAAATATTTCAAATGTTTTTTGGACCCCCTCCCATACAAGTGAAAGGGGGCAAAAAAAAATTTTTTTTCATCTGTAATATTGAGTAGCGTATCGTTGAATAGGTCTTTTAAAATTAAGGGGAGGTTTTTTTGCCACAAAGTCTGTAAAATGTTTCTGTCTCGAGATATTTGCTTTCAAAAGGGGCGTTTTTGAGCCATAATTTGTTCCAGCTGTAACTTCTAAAGTATGCATGCTAAAAATTTGAAAAAAATATGGAGAATATAGTTCTTAATATGAAGTTACCATGAAAACTATAACGAATACTGCAACGATTAAGGAAATATTAAAGTTTTTCAATTTGCGGTTGGTAACCATACAGCTGCAAACAAACCAGCAACAAAATTAACTTTGTAGCGCTGAAAGACCTGATATTTAAACGTTGACTACGAAACCCTATTTGTGAGCGTGTCTGGTCTGACACGCTCTAGGCCGCTTTTTTTACGTAATT
This sequence comes from Phthorimaea operculella, assembly GCA_024500475.1. Classification (NCBI taxonomy): domain Eukaryota; kingdom Metazoa; phylum Arthropoda; class Insecta; order Lepidoptera; family Gelechiidae; genus Phthorimaea; species Phthorimaea operculella. Next base: position 1,860,029 of record JANFCV010000002.1, on the reverse strand, counting down.
GGTAGATAGTGATTCAAGAGGAAGGTTTATAAGTTGGTATATTGTGTAGCACAGGTCGGGAAAATGCACCTTTCCTATGGGAAAATATGTTGCAGCGAGTTAGACCGCTAATGGGCCGCTAGTCACTTACAATAAAATTGTTTTCCTGTTTTCTGCCAGATTTTTACAAACTTTTCGGCAGCGACTTCAAAGTGGTTGTCAGGATGTCCCTTCTGGGATTTATACCGACTTTTATACTCCCCGGATACTCCCAAAGCACAAAGTTTTTTAGGAGTTTTCACGTGACGGACGGGAGAAAAATGTTTACAAGTATCTCGTATTTCGCTACGTTCAAATGCTTTTTTCAACCTTTAAGTAAAGTTTGAAACTGCGTCCATACGGACTACTGGTGCGAATCTGCGAGGCATCGGTCTCATGAGTGTCTTACGACAACTTTAAGTAAAGTTTGAATTTTTCGCTTGTTACAGGTCGTCGTCTGATAATATTCCCATACATAAACCGGATACTACCTGATTCATAGAAGAAGGGGACCCGAAATGGCTACATTATTGTTGACAAGATGTCATGTAATATGAAAAAGACACTAACAACAATGTTGCCATTCGGGTTCCTTTCTTCTATGAACCAGGTTAAATTACCTACCTACCTACCTTTCACGTTGCCTAATCATAGGGTTACCTACATTTAGTAAAGTAGGTACAAATATTTTGAGTGTGTTCGATTTACCTACTTATTGACCTATAAACGATTATTTTTATCATGAATCAATTTATGAAAAATATTTTCTATTTTATCAATGACTTACTACCCACCTAACAAAGCACTTTTAAACTAACTTCCTCAACCATTATTGCCGCCTGTTCCACTGACCTGTGCAACATTATATCAAAACCCTTCCATATAAAAGGGTGTGCACATTACACTCTGTTAGTAAGTTGTGATATATCGATTGACCTACTTAGAGCGCTAAGCACTTTTCTGTCGCGCCATGCTTCATCCTTGTCGATATGGTGTTTGATGGCGAAAAATGGGCCAAGATTTATAGACGGATTCACGTGTTACCATTACTGCATCAGATATTTATTTTTTTGGGTGGATTTGAATCTATAAAATATAGACGACTGTCCACTTATCTTACAACTGTTAGTTCAAACGAATTATTTTGTATGATTTCACACTGGATCTCAAACCCAGGTTTTCATGAACGTAAAAACAATCAATGTATCATACATACATTGATATATATCACGCCTATATCCCTTGCGGGATAGGCAGAGCGTAAACGGCAGTAAAAAAACGGTCAGATACACAATTGAATGTCAAAAGTTTGAGAGTCATTGAAAACAACGTGTATTACCATAGCTACAGGTGGCCAGTCTGTCGCTTAGAATTTCAATACACATCAACTCTCAAATCCCTTATTCGCTTCTTACGACAACCACTATAAAGATATGAGGTGATGCTATTCTAAGATTTCACCACACGGCAACCATTAAGTAAGTAATCCACTTGTAGAGAAGCATTGGATTCGAAATGAGTCCCTGTCGTCAATACTTGTTAAGGGCCCTTCCCTTCCCTTTGACAAATGTGGTTGAACACTTCTCTCGTTTCCTGCGAGATCTGCGAAGCCCAACACTCAAAGTGCTCAGATTTATTTACTCTTGTAAGTAAGTATCCTTAGAGAATGTAAGCGAACTATAGAGTGCGCCTAAAAAGTTTGAACGGTTAGCAGTACCCAGATCACAGCCTCTCTGTCCGTCAGTAGCAAAACGCCAGTGACAACACTATTCATTACATCTCGTACATTTGACTATAGGGAGCAACTGCTTACGTTTTGACAGTACGGCGCGAGGCAAAATGCGCACTCTATAGCTTGCACGCTAAAACTCTGACACCAGGGTTCATCCGGTCGTTGAACGACTCGGTGTCCCACACGAAGAGAGAGAGATAGCTTGCTTATATATAATCTAAGTAAGTATCCTTAGATCTTCCCTTAATGGCGAAGTTTTGTACATTTAAAGAAAGTTTTTTTAAAGCACTTATTTACCCTCTGTTTTGGAATAGGCAGACATTCGACTTTTCTCAAGCAAATGAATCATTAAAAAAACCGGTTGTTACACGAGAGGAATTCAGTTTTATGTACAAAATCCCATACAATACTACTGCATCATATGTCACGAACCGCGACATCGTTTAGTCACAAATTAGGGCGCTGGGCGCCTTTTTACAGATGGCTCACTGAGTACTAGCGACAATTTTGATGCTTACTGACTCGCTACGCTCGTGATTCAATTTTAGTATCCTTCGCTACCTCGGGTTTCAAAACTAGCACACGCAGCAAAAATCAACTTTGCTTTCTTGTTGAACAAATAACTATTCCATCATCTCATCAATAAGCAAATCAATTTGCGAACAACGAACGTACAAAAGAAGCATACAGCGTTCAAAGTGCTACGTGCTACGCGGATTCGTAGCATACGTCTACGGCGTAGAAAATGGTTGCCAACTTTTTACATTTTATTTCAAAATAGTAAAAAAAACAAAATCTAAGTTTCAACGTAAATAGATTTTGTAGGTTGAAACTGAATAAAAGTTGAATAATTTGATTAACAAAAATTATTATAATTATCTGCTTTAACGTGAGTAGTTTTAAAGTAGGTTAGTAATAATTAAGTCCGGTAACCCAAAAAAGCTTATCCATTGATTCGATCTCTGTAGAGATTTCGATCAGGGAGTCCATATTAAAACTTCACTAAACAGGGTTGAGGAACTAAGAGGGTTGGATTGTTTAATATAAGTTATCCTGAAGGTGTATTAGGTTAAGCAGAACCTATTTCTGGGTCACCAAATACAATCAGATTATGGAAAACTTAAATCTGGTTTCACCTTGGATTACCCAAAGTACCCAAAGGCATTACCCGCCTCCCGGAAGATTTATTATTCACTTGCAACTTGATGAAATAGATAGAACCTACTACTACTACTATAGCAACAGTCCACAGCTGGACATGGGTTTCCCCTGATTGACTACGCTTGGCAGTCGGATTGTTGTGCTCGCAGGGAACGCTGCTGCCCGTTCCCTGGATCCTTCCTTTAGTCGCCTTGTACGACATTCTAAGCCTGTAAAGTAAGACCTACTAATTTCAAAATACAAAGAAAAGCAGCTAGAAACACACAAATCTCAGAAGGAGCCAGTGAGAAACAGATATGTACTCTAGACACACATATCTTCATACTTTTTTCACATACATAGATTGTAGAGTATGACGTAGACACGGCGTAGATCAATAGGAAGATGAAATGTAAAATGAATTTATTATTTGAAAGTAATACGATCTATTCCATGTAAGGTACGTAAGGTGATGTTACCAATGTAACCCAATATTATAATGTTATTTTCTACTCATTTATTATGACAAGATGGTTAGTATATAAACCCAACTAATTCTTTAAGAACTTCAGTAATAAATCTACGTTCGTACTAAGTGAAAGTGTTTCTCTCGACGCCTCCCGCTACAGCCCTCATTGCATGGCGATCCTGCCAGTGCTGCCTTTCGGCAGTGCTGAGCTGTGGTCTTCCATAAAATGGTGGTTGTTAGATGGGCTGGACGTACGTACACGCGTGCAAAGTAAAAAGTTTGTGACAGTATCGCGTCAGTGTCGCGTCGTCGGTAAGCACCGTCCGGTCGCATATCTTATTACGAACCGGCAATATACCTACGTCTAATTAAGTACGTAACGATGACGTCGTCAGCATCTACACCGTTTATGGGAACTTTTCACGCAGCAGATAAAATAGTGCAAATAACAGCAGGAAGTAATAACGCCAGAGCAACAATAAAATAAAATAATATTTAATGTCGTGACAATCAATATCAATATCAACAAAAACAGATTTCCGGTAATTATGATAAAAACAATACGATGACGTCGGATCAAGGAACAAAAACCAAATCAGATGCATTAATAAAGGATGAAAAATCCACTCTGCATTGTAAGGAAAGTAAGGAGTCAGATGGTAAAGCGATTGGTGAAATTAGCAGAGTAAGCAGGGCGCTCGCTGGGAGGTTGTTCGAGTCTAATGTCAATGAAGTCGAGTGATGGAATACCTACCTAGTTCTACATACGTATCCCGTGACAAGAGTCAACCTAATGTAGTGCGGTCAGTGATATGACGTAATAAAATAACCAATAGTGATGTGATGAAGTAACAGATCCGTAAGTGTTTATTCATTTTATTAATAGCATTACACTCAAAGTAAAGGTATAGTTGACACGATGAGGTCCGTCTTTGGCTTTCAACGGTTTTCGCTTTTGTTTTTGTTTTTACTGTAAAATGATGAATTTTTGCACATTTATTGAATATGCCAATAGTACTTATTTACATTTTAATAACGTTTCTTTTCCTATCGTAGTTTTGTTTCTGTTTAATTTGATAGCACGAAAATTTGATGTTAAATGTTTGAGTAGTAAAATAAATTAATAATGGCATATTCAGTAAAAATATTAAATTCTACAACGGTAAATATTGATAAAAAAAAACAACAAAGTATATCAAGGTATATATTAGTAATTTTACCATATATAGGTAATATTTTATTATGTAAGCAGAATAAATATTTTTAAGAGTCATTCATTACATATAATAACCAAATAAGATTTTGGACATAAGGTCATCCAAAGCGTTTGTTTAAATAAAAGTTCGATTGAAATGGGTTACAAAGTAAATAATTAATGAATTTATTTTTGCTAGTAGGAGAAAGCAAACAAATTTTATTTTATCGTTAAGTTGAGATCAAATAAAATCAATTAATAAATATTAAAGATGAAATTAAGTATGCACAGTACGGTATTTAATTATTTAAAAAGAAATTTTAGAAATGCAGAATATGACATATGATTCAAAAGTGAAAGCGAAATAAAAATTGAAAAATAGTATATTTTTTAGGGTTTCGTAGTCTACTAGAAACCCTTATAGTTTCGTCATGTCTGTCTGTCTGTCTGTCTGTCTGTCTGTCTGTCTGTCTGTCTGTCTGTCTGTCTGTCTGTATGCCGCGCCCTCATAACTCCGTCAGTTTTAGAGCTATCGACATCAAATTTGGTATGAAGATAGATCGTGTTGACCCAAACTTAGAAATGTTGAGAAAAAAATATTTTATTTGTTTTTTGGACCCCCTTCCCATACATGTGAAAGGGGGGCAAAAAAATTATTTTTCTCCTGTAATATTGAGTAGGGTATCGTTGAATAGGTCTTTAAAAACTAAGGGGAGGTTTCTTTGAAACAAAGTCTCTAAAATGTTTCTGTCTCGAGATATTTGCTTTTAAAAGGGGCGTTTTTGTGCCATAATTTGTTCCAGCTGTAACTTCTAAAGTACGCATGCTAAAAATTTGAAAAAAATATGGAATATAGTTCTCATTATAAAGTTACCATGAAAACTATAACGAATACTGTACCACTTAAGATTAAGAAAATATTAATGTTTTTCAATTTGCGGTTGGTCACCATACAGTTGCAAACAAACCAGCAACAAAATTAACTTTGTAACGCCGAAAGACCTAATTGTGAGCGTTGACTACGAAACCCTATTTGTGAGCGTGTCTGACACGCTCTTGGCCGCTTTTTTTTTATAGAATCGTCAGATGATTGGGAGTTTTAATGGGGTTTCCAAAATATTTCAAGACAGCAATTTTACTATTATCAGGTATCCTTATGGATTGTGCGTTATCGTGGTCGTCAAAACTCGTCGCATTAACAGTTAAATGACGTAATAGCTAATGATGAAAACATCACTATAGATGTGGTAGTGTAGATGCGTACGTCACCGTAAATGTTATCGCACAAGCCGTTGGTATTTATACTTTGTTTTAGTAGCAGTAGGACCCTGTAGTAACCATAGGCCAATCATTAGTTTAAAAAGAACTGCATCTTAACAAGACATATTATGACACTAGTGCTAAAAATTAAATTTATTTCAGAGTTAATAGATATTGTTTGGTTACAAATTATCAAAAAGAAAACAATCAAAAGAACTATAAATTAGGATGATATAATCGTACCGAAAAATGCACCAAGAGGCAAATGACGTCATGAATGATACTAAGTTATTATTACGTCTCCAGTATTTTTTTTTCTTTAATCAAGTTTTGACACACAATAATTCATCCTAACCTACGACAACACATGAACTACGATTACTTTTTCGCACAAGTAAAGTTATCTTTGTATGGTTGTAACGTGAGCGGAATGAAACACGATACATCAGTGATTGAAGCCGACGACTTTGTTCGCCGTACGCTGTCCAATAGCGTTATTATACAAATAGAATTCCGGAAAATAATAATTTTATAATGTTGCTTTATTAAGTTGCCGTCACATTTACAGTATTTTGACTCAAGAGAAGAACAAAGGTTTTCATAAAAATTTTGAAATATTTGATTTATATAGGTTTTCGGTTTTCGTATTCAATATTGTTTAGTTTTTTTTTGTTCATGAGGTAAAATACAGGTTTAACATTAAATAAAATTTTAAAATTAACAATATTCCGATAAAAAGATACATTTTTGCAATCACAAACAAATCATGCAAAAAACTGTATAAGCTTCAGTTTTGTTTAGGAATTCGAGACGTATTGTAGGTACATGGTACACTACACTCCAGAAGTACCTATACGTATTAATACGTAAAGAGACATTATGATACGACATAGATATTGGAATAGCTTAAAACTGATAGTAAAGTAGGTAAAACGTTCTTCGAAACTTCGAACTTGATACACAGCGCTTCTTGTTTCGCAGCGTTGTAAGACATATTTTGCTAACATTTAGATATACAAGTAATACAAAAAAGGTCATATGATGAAACGTCAGACATTTCATGCAGACTAGTTAAACATAGTAAAGTAAAAGGTGTAGTTGTTCGAGTTAAGAAAAGAGTAAAAAGGTTGTATCAAACAGATGAATATTGTAGAAATTTCAGTAAAATAAGTAATTTAGTTTCAAACTACTTCAATATAAGGTTTGCGAAAATTAGTTTTTATATAAAAACAATACCAGTTAGTTGATATTTTCTTTAAATACATAACAGTTTTATTTTCACGAGTAAAGGGTAATATTTTAACAAATTGATAAACTTTGGAGATTTAAGAGCAACCACTGTAGGTGTTACAGGTACGTAAAGATTGAAGATAATGAAAACGATTATATGACAAGAGATTATTAGGTATCTGAAAGGCATAAAATCTCAACACACGGACAATGACAGGTATAGTCCTGCAAGTTCGTGCGCGACCCTCCCTAGGGGTGACAGACGTTGGGAGGGGAGATGTCAGCGGGTAGCGGGAGGTGTAGCGGGGAAGGGAAACGCGCGCATCCGCGCCGCACGTCATATTAAAATGACGTGCTTACTCGCCCCCCAACCGTCTGTACCCCGCAGGAAGGTCGCGCACGAACCTGACGGACTATAGAAGTTTGAAAGATAGGCATATCAGTAGTTACATATTAAAAAACATTTTGGCTAAGAGTCCAATTTGGTATGTCAAGTTATTGATATAGCAGCCAGATGGTTCCGCTAAGTGCAAGTTTGAATAGGATTATGATAGAAAGTTTAGCAAATTTTCAAGGAAAATAATGAAGATGAGAAATCTTTGGTTATTTCTGTATCATAATACGATTGGGTGCGCAACCAAGAGTAGATATTTTAATAATTAAATGATTTACAGTGCGGGTATTTTAGATTGGTTTGTTGAGAATAGAAAAGTATGCATTCGAATGCAAGTAATGACGAGCCCATTGATTACGATGTAATAATCGGGCTATAAGGCACGTATAAGGATCAGATTCCTTAGTTTTGATCATGGCGTGAACGAGCTTCCTCCGTGAAAAACGTTTGGAGACACGAGATGTCTTAAAGATGACCTTATATTAATGAAGTTCAAAGGAACTCATGTAAAGGCTAGTAATGCCTGTAATATGTCGCGACAGGTCGGTAGTAGAGTGCCTATAATTATTAAAATAAAATAACAAGTACCTAAGAGTATTATGTTTTGCGCTACCGATTTGTAATAAAATGTAATGGCTGGCCAGCCCATGTATAAAAAGTAAGCCCAGGGATATTTACAGCCCATGTATAAGGAGTATGCCCATAGGCAGCCCATGTATTATATAAAAATGATAAGGAGAAAGAGTTAAAATAAATGCAGCCCATGTATAAGGAGTATGTCCATAGGAAACTCATGAATTGTATAAAAATGATAAGGAGAAAAAGTTAAAATAAATGCAACCCATGTATAAAAGTATGAAGGGATATTAGTTCAAATAAATGCAGCGCATGTGTAAAAAACCTGCCCATAGGCAGCCCATGTATAAAAATATACCCTTAAGCAGCTCGAGTATAAAAAGTATAAAGGGATAAATAATTTAAATAAATACAGGACATGAAAAGTATTTCCCATGTGTATAATAAAAAAAAATTCCCATATAAAAACAATGAAGGAATAATTATTTAAATATCAAAGGATATAAGAGTTATAAAATAAATCGTTAACAGTGGACAAGACACAAAATGTGATACGAGTAGGTATGGTGTCACGAAATGAGAAGTCTTAGTACCTACGAATATTCGATTAATCGCCATCAGTAGAATAAAATACAAAAAATCAAATAATACGACAAAATAGAGGCGAAACTAATAAAAATAAAAGTAGTAAATACGAATATATGACGAAAAGATGTACGTAAGATGTAAAACTTATAATGTACGTACGAAAAATATTCTCTGAAAAAAAAATTATTTATCAGTTTGCTAAGTTAAATTTACAAACTTACCCGATAAAATGTATGGCTATTTTGTTTTTGTAACAATAAGAAGCTTAAAGAACGTACAAGCATTCTCTTTGTAACCATAAAACTTGCGAAAGACAATTAATTTAAAGAAGTAATACTTATAAAAGACTAAAGATGGAATATAAAAACATTACGCTTTGGATGGATGACTCAATTTTTTTACGGTAGTATTAAAGGATACTTCCATATGATATTATTAGTATAAATTAAAAAACATAATACTGTATGAGTAAGTTTTATTATATTAAGTTACGCATATTTAATTAAATAAGAATTTGTTATTTTACAATATTTAAGAATTCAAACATACTTATACAAAGATAGAGATAAAGGTATTTAGGAAAAAGGAAAAAAATATTTTATTTTCATTTAATTAATACCGAATTATTGTATTTTGGAAAATATGCAACTTTATTATTTCATTTTTGGCTATTATTTTGAAAAGCATTAGCTTTATGAATGTAAAAACCCTAAGGTATATATATTTTGTTTCTAAATTATCATGAGCATAGTTAGATTTAGAATAAGACTGTAATATTGAATATAATTGTATTAGTTTTAGTGACGATGTATCTTTAGCATAAACAGTATATGATGTCTAGTGTAATACAATTTGAGATCAAATACATTTTTGTAAGAGTATGTTATAAAGAATTATAGTTTGTAGAACGATTCAGAATTTTCTTTTAACTAATGTAAAATAAAATTGCAAGCCTCATTGCAAGATGATGTAGTATCTCATTTCACGCCAAGTTATAAACCGTGCGCGACATGATGTTCCGTTTCGATATCATAATTGTGAATAAGTACATACATATCTGACATCCTACAAGGAAAAGTTTTGCTTCGAAATTGTATCTGAATAGAGTCATTCGGGGTAAAACTGCGCACCGTCGATATTACGGAATAGGGCGCAGGGGCAGGGACGCTGATTTGCTGGGAACACGTGTACCTGAACCGCCATTTTAGGTCCAGACACTCTGTGCAGTGCGGGTCGATTTCCTACATATTAGAAAATACCAAAACGTGGTTAAATTCGGACTTTATTCGGTGCAGGGAAAAGTTTGTGGGAGTGTAGATCATGTATGATCATGAAGAGTTTGCTTTTATTTTTTTATTTTCTATACATACATATTGAAGTTTATTTTCAGTTACAACTTTTCCACCGTGCCTCAAAAGTGACAAAGTTACGATGAATTGTTTTGAGTACTCATTGAATGGGGTAAAACTGCGGGGGTAATAGTCGGGTGTGTACACCGGTGAAAATCGGAAAATATGGCTGATGAATATAACAAGATTTTCTCTCGAAAGGATTGGTCCTTAAGGCGCATGGAGCCATTTAAGAAGTGGGGCCACCTCAATTTTTATTGTATTTTTTTTAAGAAAAATAGTCCAGTTTCTTTAGGGTTTCATACAAAGTATCATCCTCTATTTTACCCATTTAGGGGGCGAATTACAAAAAATTAAAACACACGTATTTTATAGTTTGCGATGTATAATAACTGAACAAATTTTCAGCGACATTTATCAAAGGAATAAAAAGTTACCTACAAACTTTCATCCCCTGTTTTACCCCCTTTAGGGATGAGTTTTTATGAAAAATATTTCTTATAGCTCTTTCGCATTATTATAACATCCTTTGCGCAATAATTCAAGTTCCTAGGTTATCTGTGCGTTGATATTTTACTATCTTTTGATCACCAATTCTTGCTTTTTATTTAGATAAAAAATTGAATTTTAATATGTAATGACCCAAATTTTATAAAAAAATTGACATTTTGACATATGATTTAATCGAAAATGATAGCAAACATGACTATAAACTAAATCGCTCAAAGAAAATATAAAAACTGAACTTTAAAACCCCCCCTCCCCCCACCTGCAGCAAAAATCCAGATGGCCCCACTTCGAAAATCCATCTCAGTAACCTAAAGATTAATCGTGCCAAAGGAAATTTTATTATACCCTTCAGCCGTATAATTAGAGCTACACACGCCACTATAATAGATGGTAATAGTGCGCACATGACGTATGTGGCTAGAAGTGGGCAGTTTTACCCCACTATAGTGATATTTAAAAACGCATTTCTGTACAGAAATACCTATATAATATTAGATCTTTCTTTTTTTATTGTTTTAGGCTTTATAATACCTCGTAATTATAAAATATAAACATCTGATATGACCTTAATTATTGTGAAACCCTTGTGTGCAGAATAAATTTTTCACATACATAGATGATGTAGTATCTCATTGCACGCCAAGTCATAAACCAGGCGACATATGTATGTTCCGTTTGGATATCATATTTGTGAACAAGTATATACGTATCAGACATCCTACAAGGAAAAGTTTTGATTCGAAATTGTATCTGAATAAGTAGCGAGATATTGCTACTAGGTATAACAAGCATATTACACAACTGACACCCTGATAGGGATGCACCAATAATTTCGAAATTCGATAAATATTGATTGATACCATAAAAGTAGGGAAAATATGTTGCATTACGTACGGGCAACATTGAGCGTAAAAAGTGCGCTGGCTGAATTTGCATTCCTAGAGTTTCGGGTGATATAAAAATGAAACAATATTTTTAATGATTTATTCAAGTTTTAAGAAATTTTCATTATAATTAGGTACGTTAAACTCATAGTATAATATATAAGTTCGATATAAAGATATCGAATATACTCCATAACATACCGATACATCGATAGTTTGGTAAACATTCCATCCCTACCCTACACCCTGACTTCATAAGGGGCCTGTTCACGCGCTGACAAACCGACCATTTTATTTTTATTTCCCAGACGACATAGCTTTCCAAGGCAGTTTTGATAAGGTTTCATAAAAGCTAGGGTTGCTCTTCTGGGATTCGCGGCCGCAGTTGTGAAGAATGTTGTAACAATGTGATGTTGAAAGTCATAGAGATATCGTACAGATTTTTTGTGAATTTTTAGTCAACAAGTTCGATTGTAACATACTAAGTTTTAATTATGTCATTTCATTTAGAAAATGTAGTGAACCTGTTCTGCGGAGTCTTTACCAACTCACAAATATTTTACATCGCCAGAACATCCACCTATCCATTTAAGGAACCCATTATCAATTTATACTTGTTTGACTGAACTCGATAATATTCCGATATATCGATAGTTAGGTAAACTTTCCAACCCTACCCTACATCCTGACTTCATAAGGGCCCTGTTCACGCGCTGACAAACCGACCATTTTATTTTTATTTCCCAGATCGATATCGAATAAACTCAATAATATACCGATATATCGATAGCTTGGTAAACTTTCCATCCCTACTCTACACCCTGACTTCATAAAGGCCCTGTTCACGCGCTGACAAACCGACCGTTTTATTTTTATTTCCCAGACGACACAGCTTTCCAAGGCAGTTTTGATAAGGTTCCATAAAAGCTTGGGTTGCCCTTCTGGGATTTGCGGCCGCAGTTATGAAGAATGTAGTAACAGTTTGGTGGTGAAAGTCGTAGATATAACTGACGAGTGCAGTTTTTTTGTGAATTTTCAGCCAACAAGTTCTTTTAGGTAAAGATACATGAAACTAACTTTTAATTATGATGTGTTTCACGTTCACACTTGCCATAACAGCAACAACAGTCCATTGCTAACCATAGGCCTCCGCCTGTCGGCGAGTATTGCCATACTCACTACGCTTGGCAGTCGGATTGGCATTTTACTTACAGGGAACGCTGCTGCCCATTCCCTTGGTGATCCCTTAGTCGCTTTTTACGACACCCACGGGTTTGGGATTCCTTTTAATTTGAACTCGTTCCGCGAACTCTTTCCGGAATTACAAATATTGTACCTAAGGTATATAAGTAATAAAACGTTATAGAGTTGATCGTATTATAAATACAAGGTAGCGATACACTGATATTACCAATTAGGTACCTCTCCTAGATATACCGCACAATTTCATAAGGGCTATTAAGGTTACAATCAATATAGGTAATATTGAGAGTATGGGTTTATTAGTTTACATTCCGTGGGTTAGTAGATATACCCGATATACCTACTAGGTAGATGATATGACAACTATCACACAAAAGCCCTGATGGCATTATTAATTGAAAAACTATATCTACCTATAGGTATATGAATGATACAATAATGCAGACCTATAAATACAACATCTTGAACTTGGTACGTCAAAGTTATTCTGGACTTTGAAATGTGTACAAGCTATGTACATTTTCTTTTAATATTTTTTCTACACTTCTTGCATAACGAATTGTCTGATTCAGTAAAAAACCCTGTCGTATGCGACCTACTTTTGTCACTGTACTTACTTAGTTTTAGATTCAGTGCATTAAAATGACTTCATAGCAATCATAGCATTGGTTTTGTTGACTTTATATTGTACTTTGCCTGACTTACTTACTTATTGACTGTTATTGACAGGCTAAACTGGCCTGATCAAAATTAACCTTGGGCGTTACGAGGCTATAATCAACTTGAATTTAAGTACCCCATGTTTACTTATTTTACTGACGTTTTTCCTGTGAGTTTTTCACACCATTGCCTGTGAATGTGTGAATATAGCCCTAATGATCCTCTTCCAACCGTGTCGGCTACAATGTCATGTCAACTTACCGCACTTATTGATATTGACCGTAAAACTTGCTATATTTCACTGCCGACGGGAGGCTATTTTACTCGTACATACATTGCTGGTTATCGTATGGACGTCATTACAACATACTCAAGATAACCAGCAATTTATGCCAGATCGGGTGTCAGAGCAGGGTAGGCGAAATAGAGACTATAATTCCGGAAAAGGCGTGATTTTTCCAACTTTATAGGTTTTCCTCTTGTTGCCAGAAATACGGCGTTACCATAGGCTGACTTATACAGAATGTTAGGAAAAGTATACCACGCGATCGTTGAAACTTTTTTAAAAGTACTTATTTGAAAATTAAAATTTATAACAAAATCTTTTTGTTCCTTCGTCGTGCGCAATTACAACGGTGACGGTATTTTTTTTCTAAGAACGGAAATATTATACAAAAAATTATGTTTCACTTCGTATGGGAAATCAAAATTCTTATTTTATATAAAAAAAAACTACTTTGAAAAGTTGTTCAGTTTTACGAGTACAAAACACCCTGAAAATATTTGCACTGAATTTATTAGGAGCTTATACAAGGTGTTCATTTAAATGCGTGCCATAGCTTCAGGGTAGGTTTAGTATCGATAAAGGATGCCGTAACAAATAAAGAAAAAATACAGGAAATATATTTTCGCCATCCTTTTGCGATACTCAAATTATCCTTAAACTATGGCACATATTTAAATTTAACACCCTGTATAAGGGCGTTACGAATTCAGGCCGTCCCGTCGACAACGTTATTGAGGTTGATTGCATGCTCTCTATAAGACGTACTGAATAAGAAAGTTTATGTTATGTAAGAAATAAACTCCGATTTAGCCGAATAAAATATTCTTGGGAGGAAATATTTGCATAGGGAAAATAAATAAATAACCCTCCTTCTGAGGCTAAGAACTTAAACCGTTTACAGATGAGGAAAACTTATAAAGTTCTTAAATGTTTTAACAAATAGGTAGATAGATAGATAGATAAAACGTTTATTACAACAGATAACAAACATTCTGTTGAAAATAAAAGAAAAGAAGATAATTTTTTGGCAGCCGATGTGGCGCAGTGGTTAGTATGACTGCCTGCCACGCAGAAGGCTCCGGGTTCAATTCTCGGTCAATTTATTCCCAGTCTGGTTAGGACATGGCAGGCTGAACCACCTGATTGACCGAAAAGCAAGATGGTTCCGTGCTTCGCACGTTAAGCCGTCGGTCCTGGTTGATGTCTATGATGGCGGTCGTTACACAATCATGTCAGAGGTCTACTACTTGTAGTAGGTGGTTGAAAGCAGTCCACTGCTGGACGTAGGCCTCCCCAGGGTACTCCACAAGGCCCGCAATCTTCCGTTTTCGCCATCCAGTCGCTACTAGCGGTCCATCGGTCCAACGCTGCGCTTGCCGAGTCGTAGCCTCTACTCGAGGTTTTTATTAGAGTTGCCACTCGATAGTGGACTAACGATAGTCTATCGATAGGCTATCTAAAAATGATCCATAGTATCGATAGTTCAAAATACAGTTTTTTGAATGAAATCTATCGATAGCAGTACTATCGATAAACCTGCAACACTAGTTGCTATAGCCACCGGAAAGAGATTTGTAATTGAAATAAAACCGTCCACAGTTCAGAGTTTGAAAAGTTCGTGAATATTTTCGCCATACTTTTTACGAAAGCATTTTGTTGCGGCATTTTTAATTTGGACATGGACCAGAGTAAACGCCCTCTGTTCCAAATTGCACTGAGAACATGGATGAATGAAATGGTCAACCACCTAGTGGCATGTTTTTTTTTCCTAACCTAACTGACCCTACGATTTCAGCCCTGGAGCTATTAAAACTACACCTAGCTGTAGGTAGGGAGCAAAAGGCTCACCCGGAAACCTCCTAGTGGCGGTGATACTTCCTACAAATACATTTCCAAAAAGGGTTAACGTCAGGCAGGCGGCCGATCATAAAATAGGTATAACCAAATCCTTTTGCACCGACCGAAACATGTTGCACCGACCTCAACTGATTGGAAAAGGGCAAGATGATGATGATAATGATGGATGAATAAAATAAGAGAATTGACCATGATAATTGATAACAATCATTTGAACAATTTACGCTTTAGAGTAACCGGATGGTTATCGGCAAGTTACCGGGATAGTTTTGATTGTGTGTTTGTGTAGTGCTGTCTATCGATGGATGAAACTCTAATATGAGTAATGACAAAAAAATATAATAATGGTGACTCAACGCAAACTTTTTCTATTTATAATAACTACTTATTGCCTAATTACCAACTAACTATAATTAGTGTTTTTGGGGTTGGGGTGCGATTCCGGCTTAGAATAGCATCACCCAGATTCTACCCGTGGGTGTCGTAAAAAGCGACTAAGGAATAATTATCTAGGGAATGGGCAGCAGCGTTCCCTGTGAATTAAACATCTTGCACTGCGCTCGCCAATCCGCCTGCCAAGCGTGGTGAGTATGGCATTACCCCCCCGTACGAGGGAGGCCCATGTCCAGCAGTGGACTGTTGTGGCTGTAAAGGTAAGGGGTTTAAATATCTATGTCTTGTAATAAAGGAACACATTTATTTTTATCAATCCAGGACCGAAACAACGAATTTTTCAGAAGTCACCGCGACTTCGCGATGAATTTATAATTTGATTTCGTATATTACTGGAGTAAAAAAATGCCAAGGCGCGAAATTAAAAATGTAAATTGAATTTATGTTCCAATTTGTTATAATTTAATAATAGAGGTGATTTATAATGGCGATTTTTATACCTAAATTTGTTTTAACGACTCCGACTAACTTTTATACCGAGCTTGGTACGCTCCAAGGCTCCCGTTTGCTTGCAACATTCTACCTACTACACACCAAAGTCACCATCACACTTGAACATACATACGAACACATACGTATAATGCATATCCTTATCTACAGGTAGAACAAGACGACAATAATTCCACGAAAGCAGCCACATGTCACCCAATGAATTAGATTATGTGCGGGTGTAAGGGACAACACGGCGAAATTCTTGCTCAAACGTATCCTTTCACCTTTGGGCCCATATTTTATCAGTCCCTTATGTGGGTCTCGTCAGCAAGCCCAATGGGGGTAGTCCTTATTTTGAAAATGAGTGTATTCTATCTGCCAGATATTTAAATCAGTGCATGAACACGAAAGACAGAGAACCATGGCTGGCTGGGGACATTCTCATCAGCAATCACAAGCTAGAAGCGAAGGTTCCATACCTACCTGCCGATTCTCCATCGGCTTCCCTCTCCGAAATTAGAGATCCTTACTATCACATCAATTCACTTCATTAGGTACTTACTTACATTACATCCGTTAAGATGTCACCCTTTGACACTGCTAGCTAGGTTTCACAATTTGCACATAATAATAGATACAAGTATTAAGGTTGTAGATATTATGCAGGTGATTGCACAAGTTTTTCCCTAAATGCTGACATAGGTGTCAAACATAGGCCTAGCTCGATTGCGATTGGGCTTGCTGAAGAGACGCACACCAGTCCCTTTGGGTCTGTCGTAAAAGGAATTAATGAAATCTGCCTTCTTTGCGGTGCTGACGGTGCTGCAGTAAAGTTGTTAAATGATATCAATTTCTGAATTGGTAATATTGGCACAAATTAGGGAGAATACGCACCCTTTACAAATGGCTCACTCAGTACTATAGCGATAGCGACGATTTTGACGCTAACTGACGTTTACTGGAATGAACTGGAATCTCGGAGGAACTCAAGGTAACTAGAAAGATGGTTGCCACGAACCTCATATTTTTTGGATTAAAATCGGTTCAGAATCATATGACGTTTTTGTATCAGACTTAGCTGTATTTCGTCTTCGCATTGAATCCAGCAACCTTGGCTAAGTAACAAAACAAGTGACAAACGCGAATATTCTAAATAGGCTCGAGTGATCCGTCTGTTAATTCTCTATTTTGTGCTACTTAGGGTTCATATTTTAAAAATAAAAGTTTATTTAATGTGGATATTTCCATTATCTGTTGTTAGTTTGGCTTAGAGCCAAATATAGGTTCGCATTATAATGCTTCCTGGCTATTAGCCAATAGAACAATGACCAAAAATAAATCGCTGCAAAAGGAATGTACTTACGTTGCTTAAATATGACCTATTTATAATTAATTAGACATTTCCCTTCCTGAATGAGGCTTTATAACCTGATTTGAACAATGTTGCAACATTATTGTTTGCGTCTTTGTCATATTATCTACATGATATATGAGCAAGATGTGAACAATAATGTTGCCATTTCGGGTCCCCTTCTTCTATGAATCAGGTAGTACAAACGTTACAACAATGAAATAAAAACCAAAAGGGAAAACCCGTGTGCGGTAATTTCAAAGTTATTCGCCATCACGAAACAACAAAGTTGTGCAACTTGTTTTAATGGGCGTTTTTTTAGCTGTCAAATGACACTTATTCCATTTTAGTCTATGGCAATTGGCAGCATACAACGCCATCTTGCGATTTAGTTTCTTCAAAAAACGCCTATAAATTAATTCTACATATTAGTGAAATGTTGTTAATTATTATTAATAACATTTCTTGTAGTTTTGTGTAAATATACCGTAATAAGTAGTCAGCACACCCGTAGTAAATGTCCACTTCCCTACCACCTCTCTTTTTCCGCCCAAAAGTGAGATAAGCAATGTCCCGGACCCACACATTAGCCCTTGAACATTGTCACGACTTCCGCGCCTAATGGGGGAGGCAGAGGGCGAGAACGATGTCAATACTCTCATTTAGACCCTCCAAGAGGAAAATAGGAGGTCACATAGGGGTCCTCTTTTGTAGCTGTTCTTTTGAAGTCGGGTATTTGAAGAGGCGTGATTAGGCTCGGAGTTTTGTTGGATGGTCTAAGTGTTTTAATAATAGTCATCTTTTATGTTATAGAACCTTAAAAATCAGTGATAATTGGTTTTCCGTATTTTTTTTTGTACTGAACAGACACTTATAATTTTGGCTCCGGGACTGTCAAAACTACACTTAACCATTTGGTGGGAAGCTGAGGGTTCACCCGGAAGTGTGTGTGTTGTTGTTTAAACAACCAGCCCAATCACGCCCCAAAGCGAAAAGCGAAGCTCAGGAGTTGTCCGTAGCTGTTACACACCATCGAACTTGCTACGAACGTAGTAAATCTGTAGCCTACGTAGCCGTTCGTAGCAAAGTATGGATGAAATAAGCATGGTACGATAATATTATATTGCTTTTCTCCTACTAGTGCGTTAGATCGTCATAGGAACTCGCTACGCTTGGCAAGCAAATTGGAGAGCGCAGTGCAAGGTGTTCCATTCAGAGAGCGGGTTATATTCACATATCTGCAGCTGGGCATTTCAAGAATTCGTATCATACTTGCCTTCTTTTCTAATCTTATCTGGTCGAAAATAGTATTTTGTTACTTGAACAGCAATTAAAATATCACAATAATGGAAAAAACCGGCCAAGAGCGTGTCAGACACGCCCACAAATAGGGTTTCGTAGTCAACGTTTAAATATCAGGTTTTTCAGCATTACAAACTTAATTTTGTTGCTGGTTTATTAGCAGCAGTATGATGACCAACCGCAAATAGAAAAACTCAATTTTTTCTGAAACCTTTAAGGGTACAATATCCGTTATAGTTTTCATTGTAATTTCAGATTGTAAGCTATATTCTATATTTATTTCAAATTTTTAGCGTTTATACTTTAGAAGTTACAGCTGGAACAAATTATGGGTCAAAAACGCCCTTTTTAAAAGCAAATATCTCGTGACAGAAACATATTAGTGACTTTGTTTCAAAGAAACCTCACCTTAGTTTTAAAAGACCTATTCAACGATACCCTACTCAATATTACAGAAGAAAATTTTTTTTTTGCCCCCCTTTCACTTGTATGGGAGGGGGTCCAAAATACATTTGAAATATTTTTTTCTTAACATTTCTATATTTGGGTCAACACGATCTATCTTCTCACCAAATTTCATGTCGATAGCTCTAAAACTGACGAAGATATGAGGGCGCGGCATACAGACAGACAGACAGACAGACAGACAGACAGACAGACATGACGAAACTATAAGGGTTTCTAGTAGACTACGAAACCCTAAAAAGCACCAAAAGTTTTCCAGACACGCATTTTCTCACTCCATTTAATACATTAGACCGAATTCGAGACCCAGCGTGATAAATTAGCTGGTGGCAACACCGATGGTGCTAAATAACGTCGAAATATGGGCCTACCCTCTGTTACTGTACATTGCTGCATACAATTTTTGTGTTTTTCTATGTCACACAGCAAACAAAAGTAAGCAGTTATGTTATCATGACGTTGTATAAGATCTTACCACCTCTTTGCTTGCTTTTAGGGACAAATCGATTTACTAAGCTTGCTTTTTTGGTAAAGTACCTACCTATACGTCGGGCCTAAGATTCAAGTAAATTGGTAAACAAGTACTAACGTTCACTGTGGAGGTTAATTTCGTTTGACTGAAACCGTACTTGAATGAAATATGGAGGAAAATTGCATTTTCCTAACGCATGTGATAGCGTAGCTCTAAAATAACGCACAAACGGACGTTACGAACTTATATTTGTCGCCTAACTGTAAAGCACTTATCTTATGGATATGTTACCGGCCAAACCCGATTTTAGGATAAACTAGTTTTTCCTAGGCCAAAGTAGTTTATTCTACATGCGCTTGGATAAACCGGTATAGACTAGGCTAAACCGGTCCGTCCGATGGCCGATAGGAGAAACTAGTTAATCCTAGGCTAAATTTAGCCTAGTCTATACCGGTTTATCCAATCGCATGTAGGAAAAACTAATTTGGCCTAGGAAAAACTAGTAAATCCTAAAATCGGGTTTGGCCGGTAACAGATACATTGAGAACCGATTGTGTTGGTTGCGACTCCTAAATAAGATTTTTAGCGATCAACACAAAATAATAGACTTTTGTTTGTCTAAAACTTTACGCGTCGCATTCGAGACCTCCTTTTTTCAACACGGTTAAGACGGTAATGGAAGTTGAAGCGCATAATTTAGTATTCTGTGAGCAGTTCTTTGTTTATTTACACCAATGATGCCCATTTAGCGATCCCGGTTCACAAATACCCCCGGACACGCTAAGCCGAATATCACACGCAAAGCATCTATTTCCGGTTTTCTGCATCCGGTTTTTTGACTAAAGGACTTATCTTATACCGAAACCGGATATCAATTTGGTTCATCTTCTTTTCGTGTGGGACACCAAACGACCCGGCCGTTCAACGAACCGATGAATCGTGTCAGAGTTTTTCAACCGCCTACTGCAAGTAACAGGCATCTGACATGGTTGTAAAGCGGTCGTCGTCTAAGTAATCATAAACAGTAACCGGCACCGACGGCTTAACGTGCCCTCCAAAGCACGTAACCATCTTCCCTTTTGGGGGTCAATCTGCAATGTCCTAACCAGACTGGGAAAAAAATCACAAAGACAAGTGTATAAAAAATTATTAATTTTGTGAGTGACCCTACAAGAATCTTCTGCACCAGACAGCCGTCCAAAAAGTTCTCATTTGCGTAACAAAATTACGGTTTTCTATTTCAGCCTATTGCAGTCCACTGCTGGACGTAGGCCTCCCCCAGGGAACGCCATGAGGCTCGATCTCCCGTTTTTGCCATCCAGTCGCTACTAGCCGCCTTTTTTACGTCATCGGTCCATCTGGCCGGAGGGCGTTCAACGCTACGCTTACAGAGGCGTGGCCTCCACTCGAGAACTCGCTTATTGCGGTTTTGCGGTTCGTAAAATCGCATTTTGTCCGGTGCGTTTGTGACACCCTAACTGGCAACTTGGGACAGTTCGGCCCATTAGTCGCAGGACAGGTTTATATCAACAGACACGCTATTTTGCTACTTGGGCGTTAGAAGATGGATGGATGAAATAGATGGATTAATACCTAATTAGGACACAGTGAAGGAGCAGAAACATATTGTTACGTACAGTCGCGTTCGAAAGTGGAGCCCATTGCCTTCATTTATAGTTTAAAATAACTTTTATTATTTCCATACGATCGTTGGTTAATAATGCGATAAATTGATCTTACTAAATCCTATTTCTGAATAAAAAGTTACGTCAAACCTTAAATAAAGGTCTCCACTTTTGAACGCGTACATCAGCTTATTGCAGGCTTCCCTAGGCTACCCTATTATATCTCTTGTTTTCGCCATCCAGTCTGTACCAGCAATTAAGTTATCGGTCTATCTCTACCTGTCTGGGGGCGTCTAACGCTACTTGCCGAAACGAAGCCTCCAAATAAGAACTGCCTATTCCACCGTCTACCGGTTTTTTGACAAGTGTCATCCATCAGTCTGTCGACATGTCCGTTTGCTATACCTCCAGACGACAGCCGATGTCGCGCAGTGGTTAGTATGCCTGCCTGCCACGCAAAGGTTCTGGGTTCAATTCCCGGTGGGGTCACTCACAAAGTTGATACTTATCACTTTGTGAATTTGTCCCAGTCTGGTTAGGACATTGCAGGCTGAACCACCTTATTGTCCGCAAGTAAGATGGTTCCGTGCTTCGGATGGGCACCGTTAAGCCGTCGGTCCCGGTTGCTGTCTATGATGGCGGTCGTTACACAACCATGTCATAGGCCTACTACTTGCAGTAGGCGGTTGAAAAACTCTGACACCAGGGTTCATCGGGTCGTTGAACGACTCGGAGTCCCACACGAAAAAAAAACCTCCAGACTTGTATATTTTTTTGATCTACAGGCGAATAAAAAAAACATCTGATGAAGAAACAAAAGATTAAGCACCTTTCGGAACTATTGTGCTTAAGCTTGTCAGGTAAACAACATGGCATGTAACATTCTTAATTCCGATTCCGAGTGTCACACAACAAACAAGAGTAGGTACGTAATTCAACTCTTCGAACAGTAAATGAATGTCCACGTGAAAGGTTTTATTCGGGGACACCCATTAGTCATCTCTGAAAGGCCCCAAATCTATTCAAAGGTAAAAGACGGTAAGTAGGTAATCAAATCTCCATTATAAAGGGTGTATCTGTGCCTACTGCCAGCAAAACAACCTTGTTTTCAGATAGATAAGTTTTTCGGTTCGATTTCAAGAAATAAACTTATGTGCTGAAAAATTATAACATGGCACAGGACATTAAAAAAATTAAAAATACCGGAATTCCACAGCTGCAATTTACATACGTGGAATCTCTACAAAATACGCATATTTGGTGTACTACCGTTTTGGTAGACAAAAAATTTCGAACTACAAGTCTGAAAAAAAAATCAGGAAAGAATCTCCTTTATGTCCTACCTGTTTCAATAAAGAATGGGGTTATAAATAGTTGCGAAAGGTCATGCTTTCTCACTTGCCCTAAGGCTCTTACACCAGGCGTTCATGCTTTCCCCCTCCTACTCTTTATTGAACCAGGTAGAACTTCTTAATATTATTATGCTGACGGATCATTTTCTATGGATGTCCAATGAAAATCCTTTTTGGGGTTTCGTAGTCTACTAGAAACCCTTATCATTTCGGTAAGTCTGTCTGTCTGTCTGTAAGTCTGTCTGTCTGTCTGTCTGTATGCCGCGCCCTCATAACTTCGTCAGTTTTGAAGTTTTCGACATCAAATTTGGTATGATGATAGATCGTGTTGACCCAAATTTAGAAATGTTGAGAAAAAAATATTTAAATTGTTTCTTGGACCCCCTTCCTATACATATGAACGGGGGGCAAAAAAGTTTTTTTTCTCCTGTAATATTGAATAGGGTATCGTTGAATAGGTCTTTTAAAAGTAAGGGGAGGTTTTTTTGAAACAAAGTCTCTAAAATGTTTCTGTCTCGAGATATTTGCTTTTAAAAGGGGCGTTTTTGAGCCATAATTTGTTCCAGCTGTAACTTCTAAAGTATGCAAGCTAAAAATTTGAAAAAAATATGGAATATACTTCTTAATATGACGTTACCATGAAAACAATATCCAATACTGTGCCACGAAAGAATTCAGAAAAATAAAAGTTTTTCTTTTTGCGGTTGGTAACCATACAGCTGCAAACAAACCAGCAACAAAATTAACTTTGTAAAGCTGAAAGACTTGATATTATAACGTTGACTACGAAACCCTATTTGTGAGCGTGTTAGACACGCTCTTGGCCGCTTTTTTTTAGGCTATGTTATGATGTGTCTTTTCTTTCTGCCTCCAAAAAAGGACACTCTGTATATGAACCACGGCGTAATTTGATCTGGAATCTGCCCTCGTCTCACCTATTGGCAAAGTTTTGAAACCCGGTAATGGAAATTAGCCTATTCTCCTCGTATGAAAGTTTTCGGAGCCAATGCGCGATCAAAATTCAATTATACTTCGTTGCTGCATCCTATGAGATTTAATAAACCATGTAGTACGTTCTTCGTCGTACTGCACCGTCACACGTATTTTTAGATATATTTTAAAAGAAATAATCAAAATCAAGTAAGTATTTTGACTACCGCCGTACTTAACCCCGCCGTTCCCCAGATGGCGTGGCGTTCGCGTCATTCGTTTTTCGTTTTGTAGTTTCGTAAGCCTACTCAAACTGTAAGTAACATACATATTTCACGCCTTTATCCCATGCGGGGTAGGCAACGCTGAAAGTGCTGTAAAAAACTGCAATTTACATCACGTCTGACCAAAGTTTAGGATCAGAAGACTGTGTATCACCATAGTGACAAATTGTCAGCCTGTCGCCAAAAATTCCAATACACATCTCACTCACATCTCAATCCCATAGTCGCTTTATACGACACCAACGGGAAAGATGTGGTGCTGGTCGGATTTTAATGCGGTTTGCAGTGATGGATTATGATTATATTGTTGCATATTTTTGGACAGATATTAAGCCGTGTGATGCCGGCTTAGAATAGCATCACCACAATTCTAACCGTGGGTGTCGTAAAAAGCGGCTATGGGATACTTATCCAGGGAATGGGCAGCAGCGTTCCCTGTCAATGCGACATCATGCACTGCGCTCGCCAATCCGCCTGCCAAGCGTGGTGAGTATGGCAATGCAATACCCCCCGATAGGGGGAGGCCCATGTCCAGCAGTGGACTGCTGTGGCTGTTATGGTTATTACTTGAACTACTCACCAAGGAGCGCTGTAGTAAACTGTCGTGGGTTCTTTCAAAATTTTAATTTTATTTTCACTTGTTTTTAAAGCGTATCCATCCCAGCCTTCTTTCCTAACCTAACCTACCTACCCCGATTGTAGCATCTACGAAACACTTTGAATTCTACTTTAGGCACAGTGTGTCGCTTGGATAAAATCTTTATTCACCTTCAGCTTTGATTTTTGTATCTGCAGCGGCTCCATCAATCACACGATGACGTGACGCTGTGATGTCGCTGGTTTTTCGGGTTTCAACACGACAAGCTGGGATTTGATGGACGGTGTGGGCTGTTGGACAGCCGACGGACATTTTAATACACCTTGTATATCACTGTTTACTTTTGTTGAGCTAACGCTGTGAAGCTTTTCAGTGGCTGTATTGAAACAAGTACTTAATGATAATAAAAGTTTGCGACGAATTAAGAACCTCTCTTTTGTTTTTTTCGCTGGTCAAAAAAACTTTCTCGAAGATTCGTATTCTTTAGAATTTCGTCAACTCTTTCTGTCTGTCACAAAAGCTACTCTACGAGGTGTAAGGGAAAGCCCACCGAATACAGATCGAAACACAAAACTGAACCATTTTTTTAGGATCATATGCCAGAACCCGACAAATTTCGACCTTCCATTGGTACAATATCATCACGATGAGCTGACTGCATATAAGTATAGGAAGTCAAAAGGTTTTGTAATGTTCCTTGAAATATTTTTTTATAAGAAGTTCTTCAATTTCATGGTCAGAATGTGCTCTATCAGTATTTAGAGGGCTGTTTCTTACATTCTGTTATAGCCCCCTAACCTAAACAGTTTATCCCTTAAATGTCGGTTGAGATGTTGGTGATAGTACCTCAGTTTTTCACCTAGTTTTTCCCTAAATATGTTCACTCCCCCTTTGACAGATGATAGATGGTGTAACCCAGTATGTGCCCTAATAGGGACTTAGGGCGCAAAAACCGAAGATGTCTGGTTTGATAGGGCTTAGTGAAATGTTTTTGCTGAGCTTACGGAGCTTTGCTCCAGGGCGTGAAATCAAAATAAATGTAATCCAATGTATCCAGCGATCGCAGAGCGGGCACCTTTTTAGCACAAAGGATAAGCCTTACGATTCAGCGTGGTAATGTTGCTTGCTTGCTAGGTAAGTACTTTCTATTTGTAGGTAGTTTTAGGTATTTGACATATGTGTGAATTTAAACTATTGTAATTATTTAATTTAAATAAATACTTATGTCTATGATTTAGAAAATTCTTAGCAACGAAACCGTACCTTGATTCTGGGACTAGAGGCATGAAAACTGAAAAAGTACTATAAAAAAGAATTCGGTCGAATTTCTCAATTACCATGAAATAACATAAAATGGGTTTGAAATCGGTATAGGTACAAATGACAAAGGCGACCTTTGAAACTATAAATTCTGTGAAGCAATTAATTTCCAATTAATTTTGCAAACTGGCAGGTCGTTCAAGTCTATAACTATCAGCAGTACCTATGGCGGGGACCACACGTACGTTCTTTGCCGTTAACGCATGCGTCGGTCAGATGCAAATAATTTCGCCTGCCAAATGCATATAAATTTCGAATGTTCCATACTAAGGTAACGTAAGTTTTTGAGCTGCGCTGTTTTCAACGCAACTCTGCGTTGCGTCATATCTGTCAGTTTCTATTTCTAGTATAGGGAATCCGAAATTTGTATGCATCAGACCATAGACTTATATATATAACGCATCAGACAGACGCATGTGTTAGCGCTGCACTGCTCAGCAACGGACGCTACGTGTGGGCCCCGCATTTGTCGAGTTACTTTAAAATATCAATCTGAAGCACGTGCGGCATTATCAGTAACTGTATTAAAAACCACAATTAGCTTATGTCGGCCCCAGGTAAATTATTAAATTTAGTATTCTCGCAATATACCCTGGTCAATACCTACTTAAAATATTATGTTTAGTTTTGTCTTTTGAAGCGAAACTCGACTATACCTCCCAACAGCTAGCTTATCGTTTCCTAAGTATCTCATTTTCCAAAAGCAAAATAGTGATTTCAATTCATAATTTCATAGAGGTGATTTCTCTGCTCAAAAGCTTTTCTTGCGAAACTATTTTCAAGAAACCTTGTACAAAAGCTGCCTTTGCCTCCTCGCTTCCATTCACTATGTTTACCTTGGATTTCCCCTTTTATTACTTTGATATTTAAGTGGAAATACTCTATTGAAATAGTACACAAAACGATACAGACGTACCCGCTTTGGAAAGGCTTTAGTTCGAGTTGAATTTAATAAGAAAACATTATGAAAAGCTTACAAATCCTATGATTGTATTTGTAATAATTACATCTTATTTCTGTTCAACGTTAGCGCAATATCAATGTACAGTATGTCCGTTAAAATGTGTCATACTTGACAGCTATCGAGCCCATACTAGAACTCATGTCAACAAAGAACAATAGACCTTGTATCATCGTATTATCATTATTATGAACGGTTTCAAATATGGCCTATTCAAATGACCATACTGTAACCATCTGTTCAATCGTCACGTGCGGATGTTAGCAAACATAAACAAGAGGGTCATTCCGGCCCAGATGGGGACATTTGGGCCACTCGGGTCAAAGTGGGCCCTTGTGAAACTGAGGCACGATTAGCATACAGCCCGGACCGCATCGAATAGGTACGTGATGGTAACGCCAAATGTGTTATTGTTGATTTTAATGTATTCTAGCTCGAACTACTATTATTAAACCATTTATTGTACACACGAAAAACACATAGGACAAATACATAAAGAAAAATTTACAACAAGTTTACTTATTTCTAAAAAGAAATCTCTTCCAGTAGACCTAGGGTACTGAGAGGGCATAGAGTGCTGCTGAAAGTATACCTAATTGAATATTTGTATTATGGAGAGAAATTTTACTAGTGACTGATAGCAAAACGTAGGACAGACTGGTAGAAGAAGGAACAACCAAGGAACGTAGGTAGAAAGAAAATAATATTTGGGCCTCGCATAGTAACTCAAATGCATAAGCTCATCGGCATTTTTGTATAGGCGGTCCAAAACGTGCAATATCACCAGCCCTTCCTGCATTTTCGCTATCGGTCACTAGTACATTTTCTCTTTAAATGTTCCAGACCTACCTAGAGAAAATGGATGAAAATGGAAATTATTGGAAAGTTCATTGCGTAGCCAAGAGATTTGCATAACCGAACCAATAAACAGGAATTTAAATACAGCCCGTGGCCTCGGTGCTTCCGAATATTAATCGCTCTCGTTGGAATGCTGTCAGTAGGCACTGTGATAAAAATATTTTAAAGATTTCATAATGAAAATATTGAGGGTAAGATACCTAGACCATTGAAAATCGTAGAGAGAAGATGAAATTGCAATAGCAACTTTTAAGGCTTATTCAAACTTATGACTTCAGAATCGGAAGGTTATAGGGCTTTTTCGGATAGTTAGATGCTGTTGTATAATGATGATGAAAGTTGTGATTTATATCAGCGTCTGACACACGAAGGGTTAAGTTGTCGACAAGTAATTGTGATACAGAAAGCTATTAACATTTTTATCTAACGGTGACATAGCCAAATACTGGTCCAACAAGGTTTATTTATTGTCCATATCGACTCGACGAAGAAGATAAACATGTCCGTTGAAAACTTTACGTATGAACCTCGGTTTTCGTCCAATTCAGCGTCCGATTTGGTTTTCGAAGTTACGTACTACACAACATTGTATCAAACATTAAAGCAACCTTATACCACACAGTCGTAAAAGAACCCGCTAAGACAAGTCAGTTCTGAATCTGGGAACAGAAAACGTCTTGAAACTTTAAACCCGCAAGCCGCAGCTGTCTCATATAAAAAGCAATCTGCTTGTAGAAAAATGTGGATTTTGTAACATGTTTGTATGTTTGAGCAAGTCGAGCAATTCTAACTCGATTTTTTTGCACCCCTTTTAATTGTATGGTGGGCGGGTTAAATCTAACCTTGATGAATAGAGAATTAAAAATTTACAGTTGGACCACTCGCCCGTTTTACCGATCATTTATAACCTAATTGTAAACGACGGCGTGTAGAACTGTAGATGTGTGTGTGAGTGTAGTGACGTTTCCTTGTAACCATCTATCTGTATTGTGTTGATACTGTGTTTTTTCTAAATATGTGCAAAATATTTTAATGACTTACGAAGATAATGAGTGGGGTCTTCTTAAGTTAACATACGCATAGGCAGACATTACATGCTGTGAAGATGTTGCCCTCGAGGGCTTTCAGGGCTTTCAGGGCTTTCAGTTTTTCCATCTTGTTTCCTATTATGACAATTCAAAATTGTTAATTTCGTATTTCTTTTCTTTCCATCATTTAAACTTTCTTTTCATTAAACCTTGACCTTAGCACGACAATTGAATAAAGAAATTCTGACTTTCACTTTAAAAACAATTTTCCTGGAAGTATGTAAGTATTTCTCGTAACATGTACCTATGCTCGAGCGGACTGCAATAAGGCAGTCTTGTCTAGTTCAAACCAGTGTACAGAGCAGACAGAACAGACAGAACAGGTACGAACGAGACTACGAAATGTTCGCATTTATTGGTACAAGTGACGTGAATGTTTGCTCGTAGTGGCAGCTTGTCTTTCCTATTGGAATTTAACTTCAGTGGGTGTGCGCAATTGAAATAGAAGTTCAATCTTATCTGCATATTTTTTCTGTGTTCTTCTTGTGTTTTCTTTCTCTTCTAGTGTATGATACGACCTGATGAAACAAAGTGTTTTTCAAACGCCTATTACAAGTAACTAACCTCTGATAATGGTTGTATAACGGCCGCCGTCTATGTAGGTAATAGACATTACCCGGGAATGTGCCCTCCAAAGCACGGAACCATCTTTCTTTTCGAACAATCAAATTTCTCTGTGTTTTCCGGATTCAAATATATGACGAAATGAATTGTTGAAATCGAATAAAATAACTGGATATCGCTGCACACGTCGTCGCATCAAATTGCGGCTGTCACTGGTTGTCTTTTCATTTATATGGTGCTGTCACGAACCGCAATATCGTGCGGTACATGAATCAGGCACATTCCGACTCCAATGTTCATAGTTTTTCATGATTGATGATGGTTTGCAGTCATATCGTAGCAAAATGCTACGGCGCGGCGTAGCATACGAGTATTTTAAAAAGCTACATGCATGCGTAGGATTGTATACCCTTATGTCAAAAGTCTTTAATTGTTTTGATAAATTCCATACAATTTGAATCTGAAGTCTTCTCACGCGCTACATCATGTTACCACGACAAAATATTTTTCAATTATTACATTAAATTAATTCAATAACAAATTACACTGGAAAATTCAGGTCGCGATCCTAGGGAAAACCACCACAGAGCGTGTAATGATAACAATGAACAATGCCATTATTGTTATATCTTAATGTGTCGTATTAATGCTACACACGCGGCCGTCATTTGTTGCGGTCTGCGCTATCGTGCTATCGGCGCGCTGGAATTGGTTGGCCTCATATAAAAACAATTTGAAAATCAGACAGTGTTTTGCAAATTTTACATCACAGAATCACAAAATAGAGTTTACATAAAGTTGATTCTACACTTAGGATTTTCGCGATTGTCACTTGTTACATAGCCAGGGTTGTAACTTTTAAAAATCTCGTATAAGAATATCAAAACAGCAAAATTTGATACAAGAACGTCATATGATTCTGAGCCAATTTTAAATCCAAGAAATATAGTTGACTTCCCCTGATATTCGGGTTATTTCCAGTTTTCGTCAGTAAGCGTCAAAATCAACGCTAGTACTGAGTGAGCCATCTGTATAGGCGCTCTGCGCGTCGTTTCCCTAATTTGTGATAATAATGTGTGGTATTAATGCTACACACGCGCCGCTATTTGTTGCGGTCTGCGCTATCGTGCTATCGGCACGCTGGAATTGGTCGGCCTCAAATAAAAACAATTTGAAAATCAGCCAGTGCTTTGCTAATATTACATAACAGAATGCTCATGTGGGTAGGGTTGTTAGTTATCCTTAAGTTCAGCGCTTTTGTGGTACCTATACTTGAGTGTATTTTAGAAATTACAAGATTACATAGAAATTCAAAGGATTGATTAAAGGAAATTTAAATTTCAATATGAAGTGGTTCATTTATTTGTTAATATCTCAACATTAATTAAATAATCGTCATACATCAGAGTTCACTAAGTGTTTCCACACTTGACTCCTGCTTATGTTTAGCGCATCCGTATGTGACGCATGCGTCTGTCACGTACAACCGAATTTCTAATACCTAAGGAAAAACTGGCGATTTTTGACAGACGCATCTGTCTCTCTCGATACGCCTTACAGACGAGTTTAAGACAATTGTATTGATACCTACTGAATATTCCTTTCGTCAGATCGAACTTACACCGAACTGTAAAAACCACAAAGTCATGCAGCACATGTGAGAACCACCACAATGTGTCTTACACACCCATGTGTCTGAAACAACAGTGTTGAACAAGCGATCAACTTAGTTAAGTAATTTCCAGCTTTGAACCTGTCGACCTCCACTGACCGGAACAGTCTGAAATTGTGGAGTTAGGTTAGACACCCAACCCAAGCTTGTGTTAGACACCTGTGTTTGAAATGTAGGTATAGGATAATAGAAGTAATAATTTTGGATGAAAGTGTGGCCAATCGCGGCTATTATAGATGTAGCGTTGAGTTGTAGTATGAAAGTGTATGGCGCCGCGTTCGAAGGGTAGGAGAGATGCATGCGGCCATGTGACATCATACATTATCATACTACGACTATAGCCGCATCGGCCGCATTTGCGTCAGTCGCATGGCCGCAGCCCGAAAAGGGTATAACGAGCCGAAAGGAGGTCAAGGTACTCATGAAACTGAACAACTTTCCCAATGGAACATGGGTCGAAATATGAAATAAAATTAGACCTCCCATAGTAAAACGAGCATTTTTCCGGCGCTTTCCGGATCCTGTTTTTGGATATTACGGTGTTATTATTTTATTCCATGTTTTAGATAATCGACATTATTTATTCTAATTAGATCAAGGATTTCGAAAAAAAAAATTATTTCATGCACAGGAAACCCATAAAATCATTACAATATCGCAAATTGTCAGTCAATTACCTACAAATAAATAAATTAATTAATTTGCCATATAACTGCGAACTCTAGACGACAGATAGATGTATTTATTTACGATGTTTTCTCTTCCTATGGTATATCGCTAGCTTATCAATCTGCCCATTAAAGGGATTAACAAAAACAGTATGTTTTTTCTTAGGTATATGAAACCCAGTATAAGTTGGTCCTTTAAATAGATAAGTCGTTGTGCTGGCGATAGTACGTTCCTAGTTTTCTGGGTCAAAACTGTATATACGGCACTGATCGGATTTGAATATATTCGGGGACACGGGTAAACCCGATTTTCCAATATTGTTTACACCTACTTTGTATGCAGGAAATGAGTTAGTAAATATGCCACTTGTTTTCCTTTCGGTTTAGGTAGCGCCTAGTTCTATGCCTTGTTTGAAGTTTAGTAAATCGTGTGTAGAGAAGATTAGGAAATTGTATATTTAACGCTACGGGAGGCCTCGGAAAAGATGGCGCGATATAGAAGGTTTCTCCAGAACTGGCAATCGGAAGCCCGAGACCGAGATGAATGGCGTCATAGAGTGGAGGCTTTTGCCCAGCAGTAGGACACTGTACTTACAGGCTACATAAAAAATTACATTACTATGTGTGGTAGCGGATAGCCCCTTGTCCAACACACACTAGTTTTTCTTAGTATTTGTGTGAAAAAGCAGTGTAAGTTGGTCCCTTAAATGTGTAGGTGGATTTGCTGGCGATAGTACTATGTAGTAGGTTAGGACTATTAAAACGTTTCAGATTAACAAACTTTGGTAAAGTTTTTGAATTCTGATTCCACCGTCCTTTTGCTGGTCAAAGGACCAAAGGTTCCCAAACTAGATAGCTACCAGTTGGTCAACTTTGATGCGGGCGTTTTCTAGTTTCATGTGATTTTGCTGTTAGTTTAGGACTCAAATTAAAGTTACTTGTAGGTAACAAAGGAATTGATGAGGGATTGCAAATATTGGGGATCACTTGTGTTTTAAGGTCCTACCTATTTTATTCACAGTAGTATTTATTAACTGGAATTTGGGTTAAATGGTCCAAACAAGAGGGGTTCATTTGGATACTCTATTCAATCTATAGAATCATCTCTGCGAGCACCGTAGGTGTCCCTTTTGGGTGTCCCACGCCGAAGTTATGATTTGTAGGTATATTATATTTTGGAATTAAGTTTTTATTTTTACAGAAAAAATGATGGTGCCACGGATTTTACTGATAAAAGGATACAAGGCCGTTTCATTATTTTGCCAATTATTAGTCTTTCATACAAAAAATATGTTGTTTAAAGGAATTATAACCAACGGAATGTGACTGACTTCTTTAAAGTTATTTACTTCTTTAGTCTTTCCTAGTCTCTATTGCATTTATGTTAAAATCCAAGTAGATTCTACAGAATAAACATAGGTAGAGAACAGATAGGTAGGTAGGTGAAGTGTCGTAGGTTGAGTGAGACACATTAAGGCGGCGTACGTCGATTTGTCCCTGTCTCGCCGCGATGGCAACTCCCAAGTGATGGATGCAGCTTAAGGGGGCACTTATTTCCACACAAAACACTCGCTAGATGACACAAAGAAACTCGGGCACGGGTACAGACACTTACAAAATTCCATATAGACTTTACAGAGACATGCACATGAGCTTTAATTCTAAAGTCGTTTGAAGCCAAACTCCACTCACACATACAAAGAAGCGCGTAGTAAACCAATTGTAGCAAAAGAATAAGATGACTAATCAAGCACGTTCCAGTAATGACTAATAGTGAAATGGGTAACAAAATTTCGCACTCCGTGTTAATTGTTCGGATGGCGCATTGGTAAAGACAGTGGCCTACCAATCAGGGATGTCATGGTTCGTATCCTCATGGGTCGATTCTTTTTTATTTGAACTTTTTTCTTTAAGTATTTTTATCGTAATTAAACTAAAGACACGTGTTATGTGAAATTTTTAACCTTGACCTTTCACTATATAAAATAATGATTGACCTCTGAGGATTTTTAAGCTTTCTTTAAACATTTTAAGTATTTTTATTTTTAATTTTGAAATAATGTTACTTTCACGGCTTAAAATAGCATCACTCTATTTCTACCCGAGGGTATCCAAGGGCCGGATCCAGGGAATGGGCAGCATTGTGCATCGTTCAGCGTCATTCTATGTCGTAGTTTTTGATAAAACTAGGTTTTTTGTCCAAAAAGCTAGGCGCTTGAGATAACAAAATTTTTAACGTAAGTTTTGCCAAATTTTTTATCATAATCCTAAACCAAATCAAGTTCTTAATCAAAGACTACATTATATTAATGTTTTTGGCAATAACTTTACCATATTTAATTCTAAACTACTTCAGATTCATGATCGGAAACCTATATTGTTATAGATTTTCGATCAAAATCCTAAAACAAATTAATTTTTATGATAAAATTGAATTTTACCTTTGTTATCTACTGCTCTTTGGTTTGTGGTCAAAAACCTGGTTTGATTAACATCGCTGCGACATATAGCAGTAACTTCACCGGTTATTGTAGCAATTGTTCTGAGGTTTTGAATTTAAAGCGGTTGTATTAAGAGTGAGTATCGAGGAGCGCGCATTGTTTTGCATGTGTTTGTATAAGATGAAAACACAACGTGTAAACGATTTTAAAAGTGCATAACTTCAGCGTGCCTATATCCACTTATTACTATCACTGTACACTTCGCGTAGTGAGTGGTACTTAGATAAATAGATATAAACTTAGATAAATAGAATATGCACAAACCCGTACTCACATGATGATGATGATGATCTTTCCGGCCGGTTTCGGCCATGGCGACCACTTCTACTCCTGATCAGGTCGGCGCTGATGCGCTCGCAGGTTGCTATTGTAGCCAATTTTGCGCTGATACAATTAGCGCTGATACAAGGCCGTTTAATTATTTTGCCAATTATTATTTCATACAAAAAATATTATGTTGTTTTAAGAAAATACGACCCACGGAATGAAACTTTTTAAAAGTTATTTTAGTCTTTCCTAGTCTCACTCTTGCTAGAATTGTGCTATGTTAAAATCCAAGTAGATTCTACGGAATAAACATAGGTAGAGAACAGATAGGTAGGTAGGTGAAGTGTCGTAGGTTGAGTGAGAAACATGGCGGCGTACGTCGATTTGTCCCTGTCTCGCTGCGATGGCAACTCCAAAGTGATGGATGCAGCTTAAGGGGGCACTTATTTCCACACAAAACACTAGACGGGCATAAACCCGACCCAAACAGCCAGAGCCAACCGTATGGTGGTGGTTAATCCACTACAAAAGCATTCCCAAGGAGTGTTGACGTCTGGTAGGCGGTCGTAAAATTTAGCCAAATCCTTTTGCAACACAATTTTGTGTTTAACAAAACGTGTTGCACCGACCTCAAGTAATTGGGAAAAGGGCAGGAAGATGATGACGATTTTAAAACTGCGTCCATACGGATTAATAGGGCAAATCTGCGAGGCATCGGTCTCATGAGTGTCTTACGACAACTCGGTATGAGTTTCATTCTTCTCTACGATAAGCTTCTTGTACACAAGCGGGGCAATAGCAATACTTTATGCAGCTTAGTTCAGTTTTTACGATGAACTAGTGGAAGAGAACGAAAGACGAAAAGTGTATTTGTAAAATAAGTAGGCAATGGTTTCGATTTCAGTTCATCTCTTCAGGGAAGCAATCTTACAGTTGGAATTTGAAGCAAGTAGATTCTACAGAATAAACAGAGGTAGAGAACAGATAGGTAGGTAGGTGAAGTGTCGTAGGTTGAGTGAGAAACATTAAGGCGGCGTACGTCGATTTGTCCCTGTCCCGCCGCGATGGCAACTCCAAAGTGATGGATGCAGCTTAAGGGGGCACTTATTTCCACACAAAACACTCGCTATGATGACACAAAGAAACTCGGGCACGGTTTTACTTGGCACAGTAAGTGATAAAGATAAAGATAAAGATAAAGATATTTTATTCGCAAGCATACACGGTTTACAAAGTTCTTATAAGTAGGTAATGAATAACATTACATAAGCACATGCGTGTTGCGCCAGTATTTGGCATGCAAAATACATTTAAGAAAAGACACGTTAATAGAAAACAAAATGTCCAGAAAAATTATAGTTATCAAATGAAAGTTACACTCAAAGAAATTAAAAATCAAAAATTACAAATCACGTTCATGTCAAAAAGTTACACTCAAAGAAATTAAAAATCATAAATTACAAATCACGTTCATGTCAAAAATAATATAAAATTAAATCAAAAAATGTCATCCAAGTATTTATCATTCATAAATTCATTGATGTCATAGTAACACTTCTGTATAAGCCAACGTTTTAATTTTGACAAAAAATACCTGTCCGGGAGTTCTCTTAATTGCCGCGGTAACTTATTATACATTTTTATTGACATAATAAAACAATTCTTTTTAAATAAAGCGGTCCTACAGAATGGCATTTTTAACAACGTAATATCCCTATCTCTCACTCGGGGGTTCTGCGTTATGTTTTCGAAGAAGCTCGGGTTATTCCTAACGAATGTTGCTATTTCTAATATGTAGAGCCCTGTTAAAGTTAGGAGACGCAGTCGGCGAAATAAAGGCCGGCAATGTTCTACCGGACCGACTCCACATATAGCGCGAATACACTTTTTTTGTGTTAGAAAAACATCATTAATGTCGGTAGAGCTTCCCCAGATAATTAAACCGTACCTCAAAACTGACGCAACGTAGCCGTGGTAAGCTAATATAGCAGTTTCTTCACCAGCCACCTTTCTAAGGTTCCGTAAAGCGTAAACAAACCTATCAATTTTCCCGCAGACTGATTTTACATGTTGTTTCCATGAGAGGAACTCGTCTAACGTAATACCTAAAAACTTTGTCGTATCTACTTGATCAACTTTTTGACCATTGCATTGTATATCTATGTCAAGTTTATTAGTTTTATAATTACGAAATTGTATGTAAGTTGTTTTAGAAATATTAATTTTAAGATTATTGTCAATGAGCCAATTGTTTATAGATGTCAATGTAGAATTATTGTTATTAGTATAAGGAATATTAATGTCATGGTCTGGAATAATAATAGAAATGTCATCAGCAAATAAAATTAATTGATTAGAAGTTATGTCAGGAATGTCATTTATATATAATAAAAATAATAAAGGTCCTAAAACGGATCCTTGCGGGACGCCGACTCTATTATATTGAAATGTAGAGTTGTGTGAAATAGCTTCTTTTTGATTATTTAATCCACATATTTCAACGCTCTGTAAACGATTGTTTAAATAATCTTCAACCCAATTCAAAGCTAGCCCACGTATACCGTACCTTTCACATTTGTGTAGTAATAACCGGTGCTTTACATAATCAAAAGCCCGCGTCATATCCAGGAACATTACTATTATCGGAACTTTCATATCTATGTATTTCGTTACTTTTTGTACCAATGTATAACACGCAAGGGTTGTTGACTTCTGCTTTTGAAATCCGTGCTGTTCTCTGGTGATTGAGCAGTGTTTATTTAGAAAATCAGTAAGTCGTTTGTGGAAAACTTTTTCAAACACCTTAGACAAAATTGGGACCAGTGTAATCGGTCGATAATTGTCCATGCAATCTTTCTGCCCTTTTTTATACAGTGGTTTTACTATGGAACGCTTCAGTCTTTCTGGGAAGCAGCCTTGCTCAAAAGACATATTAACTAAGTGTGTCAGTACGCTTGCTATTGGCCCTATACACATCTTTAAAATGTACGTAGAGATCCCGTTGTAACCTACTGATAGAGTGTTATTTAATGATTTGATAACTTTAATGATCTCTTCCTCAGTACAAG
This sequence comes from Phthorimaea operculella, assembly GCA_024500475.1. Taxonomy (NCBI): domain Eukaryota; kingdom Metazoa; phylum Arthropoda; class Insecta; order Lepidoptera; family Gelechiidae; genus Phthorimaea; species Phthorimaea operculella. The sequence continues at coordinate 1,822,447 of JANFCV010000002.1, read as the reverse complement.
GGTTAAGAAATAGACTGTTACTAATGTTTCTACTTATATCACTTCGGTAACTCGAGCGAGCAGTACTATTAGAGTTGTTTGTTGATTGAATAAAAAATGTATTGAAAGCCTCGGCAATCTCTACACGATCATCCAATAACACATTGCCAACTTGAATTTTTTCTATCCCAGAGTTAATGTTTGTGTCATCTTGATTATTTTGAATGACTCTCCATGTGGCACGGCATTTATTTTTAGAGTTCGATATTATTTTATTATTAGTTTGTTTTTTTGACTTAATAACGCAAGCCTTTAGTAGTGCATTATATTTTCTATATTTCATCTTATTTAATTTTGTTTTATTTTTATAATAATTGAATCGTAAATCTCTTTTAACAGTGCTTGATTTTTTAAGTCCCTTTGTTATCCATTTAGGTTTAGTCATGTTTGCATTTATTCTTACTCGGTTTTCAGGAAAACACAGACCATAGAATAAAAGAAACAGGTCATGAAATATGTTGAAAGCACTATTCAGGTCATCTTTTTCATAAATTTCAGACCAAGAAAGGCTAGATAAGCATTTGATAAAAATATTTATATTTTCTTGGCTAAAATCTCTCTTTTTCACATACCAGAATCGTGGTCTCGTAACTTTATTTTCTATAATAAACTCTAGAATTTGACCCGTGTTATGGTCCGATAATTGTAAATTATGAACACTGCCTTTCGCTTCTGGAATATTACTTGCAATTTGATCGATACACGCTTTTTGACGAGTTGGTGATGTAATTTGTAATTTCAAATTGTAATTATTTAAAATACTTATAAGAGTTTCTTTAGACTTGCTTTCTCGCTCAGTGTGGACATTCCAATCTCCCGCTAGAATAACTTTCTTTTTACAGTTTGTCGTAAGTTTGTCTAGAATTATTTCTAATCGGTCGAAAAAGGTGGATAAGAACTTATTTTCGGGTATTCTGTAAATACAAACAACTATACATTTAAGAGAGGGAATTTCAACACCACAACATTCAAAAACTCTATCAGCAGCCAATTCATTGCATATAGGAATAGGTTTAAAATCAATTCCTTTTCGTACCAATATACATACTCCACCGCGTTTTTTCCCTACTCGGCAATAGGATGAGGCAACCACAAAGTCTTTAACGAAAATGTTTTTCTCGCTGCCCTGTTTAACAAAACTCTCCGTGAAGCATAATATATCAAGCGTTTTATTTTTCCTTTTGAATTCATCAACACACAACTCTACCATGCACAGTTTTGAAACTAACCCTTGAATATTTTGGTGAAAGAGCCGTACAGTGTTAGCTGAGCAGTTTTTTTGTGCACTGACTAAATTGACGTTATTTTGGGGAGGCACGAAAAAATTGTGGTTGATTTTGTTCACCGTTACATTGTTTAACTACTTTTGAAAAATAGTATGGAATCGTGCCCTTTTTTGGTGGCGGTTCCGAAATTACACCTTCGTTACTATTGGGAGAGTTCTTGGTATGTTCTGAATAAACGTTATTAATGCCACCCTGACGACATTTTTTAAACTTAAATGGTAGGTATTTTTTGTCATAGTCTAACGAGTCAATTAACAAATTTATCTTTTTTGACATAAATTCTAGGTAACTTTTTTTATCTACATCAGAATACTTTAAGAACTTACAGTTAGTCGTGTTTTTGCAAAGAGTTTCTAATAAATTGTTCAATTTACTCTCATTCAAATATCTGTTTTCATTTACACCTAAAACAATAATTTGTGTTTTTGATTCCTGCAAACTTTTAAGTGAAGCGCAGAGTTCCATGGACAATTGAATCGGATTATTATCATTCTCTCCGACACAAATTACCACATGATCATTAACGCCTGTATGTAGTGTAGAGCACGTTTTTAAAATGTCAGGGCACTTTGCAAAGGTTTGATCATAGCCGATACTTTATAATTTTCAAATTTATTACTATTGGATTTTCTTTGATGTAGTAGTTCTGATGCCAATCCTACACATTGTTGAGTCCCAACAACAAAAATATTTCTTTGACGCTTTCCGCACGTTGGTGTCGTCTCGGTTGTTTGTGTTGCTCTTGAAAGAGTGTTTTTTTCTACTGGTCTTAAGGGTTCATCTCCGACAGTTTTGTTTAATTTAGCACTAGTACAATCCTTACTTTCATGTCGTGTCTTCCTGTATACTTTATTCTTCGTTGGTGATGTAAAAGTTAATGGAGCTTTGAATACTTCTTGCAATCGTTCAATAGTTCTTCTCAAGTTTATAATTTCAGCCTTCAGCGAGCAATTTTCTGACACAATTTCTTGAATTTTCATATCAGCCGCTTCCGTCTCAATTTGCAAACAAGCATTTTTTTCTTCTAATTCATTAAGTTTTTCTAAGAAATAGTCTTTTGGTTCGGGTGAATTGGGCTGAACTGGACTAGGCGTGTCACTTTCGCCATCTTCATCGTCAGAGTTGTCATCCGTTGTGAGCGAATGGAAAGAGTTATTCGTAGGTATATTTATTTGAACTCTTTCCCGTGTCTTATTTTTCTTCGGTGTGCTCTGTGATCTTTTCTTGCCGTCTTTTTGTTTATTAATGTCACGACAGCAACTTTCACACTTCCATTTATCTTTCTCTTGCATTAATCGAAAGCGCGGTGATGATACATTCGTGCATTGGATGTGGTAGCAGTTACTGCATATTTTGCACTTTAAAAATCTTCGGTTGTTGATGCCTTCTGTACATTTCACGCAATACTCCATCTTGTGAGACGTAATTGAACGTCGTAGTTGAGTAGTGATGATCCAGCCGCTAGCGTAATGAGTGATCTTAAGGCAACCCTTAGCTTCAGTTAGTTCTAGCAAAGTATCATAGATGGCGCTAGTACATAGATTTTGTAAAATATATTTTATTTAGCAAATCCAAGCAAATCCAGTACTTATTCAAAGTCGTAGTTCAACCATAATCAACTTCATAATATAGAAAAATGACAAAAGCATAAACGGGCGTCGGGCGGTAGCGAACTCGAGCTCTGCGCGTAAGAGGCAGTGACACTTCCACTGCGCCACCTCGCCTGTGACGATACTGGCAAAATATGGATCCTCTTGATGCAAAATTGGTGTTTACTTCTATCAGCTGACGCTAACAATCATCTTTGTCCGTTAAAAGTGAAAATTTAAAATTAATCATATTAGCACTTTTAAAACTTACAGTTTCTTTTTATATTTTTCTTCCCCGGCACATAGAGTATCTGTTTGCCACCTTTTCAAACATGTATTAGCACTTAAACACTAATTATTGGACGTCACTTATAATGTTTAAATATTGGCTAAATTAGTTACTAAAAATTGCCACAAACACTACCACGTCGGATTTATAACGTATGTCACAGTTTGTATTGGTTTTTATTCACAAATGCTTAAACTAAATATTTTTAAAACGCAAGAGCCGTAAGAGCAATGTTTACTTTACAGCGCCACCTGGCGGAGTGGTACTTAGATAATAAATAGATACCACACATTGCCATTGTAGTAATTTTATTTTTCCAGAAAATATGTAGCGGGTACCAAGGATTGCGCTGATACAAGGCCGTCTAATAATCTGGCTAATTATTAGTCTTTCATACAAAAAATTGAATATGTTGTTTTAAGATATTACGACCCACGGAATGTGACTTCTTCTTCTTTAGTTTTTCCTAGTCTCTAGTATTGTATTTATGTTAAAATCCAAGTATATTCAACGGAATAAACATAGGTAGAGAACAGATAGGTAGGTAGGTGAAGTGTCGTAGGTTGAGTGAGAAACATTAAGGCGGCGTACGTCGATTTGTCCCTGTCTCGCCGCGATGGCAACTCCGTAGTGATGGATGCAGCTTAAGGGGGCACTTATTCCCACACAAAACACTAGACGGGCATAAACCCGACCCAAACAGCCAGAGCCAACCGTATGGTGGTGGTTAATCCACCACAAAAGCATTCCCAAGGAGGGTTGACGTCTGGTAGGCGGCCGGTCGTAAAATTTAGCCAAATCCTTTTGCAACACAATTTTGTGTTTAACAAAACGTGTTGCGCCGACCCCAAGTAATTGGGAAAAGGGGCAGGAAGATGATGATGATTTTGAAACTGCGTCCATACGGATTACTAGGGCAAATCTGCGAGGCATCGGTCTCATGAGTGTCTTACGACAACTTGGTATGAGTTTCGTTCTTCTCTACGATAAGTTTATTGTACCCAAGCGGGGCAATAGCTAAACTTTATGCAGCTTATGATGAATAGTGGAAGAGAACGAAAGACGAAAAGTGTATTTGCAAAATAAGTAGGAAACTGTTTCGATTTCAGTTCATCTCTTCAGGTAAGGAAGTAATCTTACAGTTGGAATTTGAAGCAAGTAGATTCTACAGAATAAACATAGACAGAGAACAGATAGGTAGGTAGGTGAAGTGTCGTAGGTTGAGTAAGAAACATTAAGGCGGCGTACGTCGATTTGTCCCTGTCTCGCCGCGATGGCAACACCGAAGTGATGGATGCAGCTTAAGGGGGCACTTATTTCCACACAAAACACTTGCTATGATGACACAAAGAAACTCGGGCACGGGTTCACTTCGCGTAGTAAGTGGTACTTAGATAATAAATGCGATACATTGCACATAAAACACACATGCACAGACCCATACTCACATACATTATCTATGTACGGGCTATAAGGACAGCTATGCGAATACTTAAAGCGTGCATTCAGATCATAAAACTAAACTACCTGCCGTTAGCAAATAATTCAGAAGACGTAAAAAAATGACCTCCCATGCAAAATCACTTTAACTGGAAAAAACCGGAATCTCAGGGGAAGTGATTGGTTGCCACGAACGTCATATTTCTTGAATTAAAATTGGCTCAGAATCATAGGTATGACGTTTTGTATCAGATTTTACTGTTTTGATGGCGCAAACTCCACCAAAAAGACGAGGGCATAGGACGTAAGAATGACAGTTGACAGACAAGTGATCGTCAAATATTCTTCTTAGTTTTTGACGCTAGCTGTCATGGATGCGACGCTTTGGCGACGCTTGTGTGTGCCTTTGTCAATACTTTTTCGTACATTTTGTATGGAAACGTCGCGATGTCAAACGTCAAGCGTCATGCCCTACGTCCTTGTCCTCTCTGTGGAGCTTGGGGCTAAGGTTGTAATATTCTTATACTTTGACATTGTTGACAATCGCAAAAATCCTATAGGGTCAAGTGAACCTTCTGTGATTGTGCTTTACAATTTTCTGATACGAAACGAAAGTCAAGCCAATATTTGGGCCTCTTTACTGACTTTCAACATAGTATACATACATACCGTATCCTAGGCAAATAAAATGCACATAAAACCTCTATCATTTCAGCAAATACCTCATTTAGTTTCCCGACACATACTCAGTGGTCTATCGGACCGTGTCATCTTAATCTTAGCCGGATATCACACGTACCGCATGATTTTCCAGTGTTTTCTCGTGAAAGCAGTTTACGTAGTTACATACTTTGCTGATAATACCTATTAGGGGCGAAACATCTCGTAAAATTCGCCCATTAAGTATTTTGAAACTGCGTCTATGCGGATGACTAGTGCGAATCTGTTAGGCATCGGTCTCATGAGTGTCTTATGACAACTCGGTATGAGTTTCGTTCTTTACGATAAGCTGCTTATACCCAAGCGGGGCAATAGCTAAACTGTATGCAGCTTAGTTCAGTTTTTACGATGAACTAGTGGAAGAGAACGAAAGACGAAAAGTGTATTTGCAAAATAAGTAGGCAACTGTTTCGATTTCAGTTCATCTCTTCAGGTAAGGAAGTGATCTTACAGTTGGAATTTAAAACTGCGTAACGCATGCGTTGGGACAATACGAATGTCGACTTTATTCTTCTGCAAATATGGATAATGTCAAATTTTTTGCGTTGCGCGCTATTTTTGCCAAACGGATGCGTCTGTCAAACTTGTTCACATAAACCGTCTTTGTATGAAAATACGGTAGAAAATCGTATTTTTCAAACGCAGTGGATAGCGCTGCGCAAAAATAACGCACCAACGAACGTTATGTGTGTACAGCGCCTAAGTTGGAAGTACGGATCAGTGCTCCCCAGTGGCTCACACGGAGATGAGACACATTTGCAAGGGCTATTTAGTTCCTATACGTGATCTGATTAGACACTGACACTGTCGCATGAATCTACTACTGCTATAGCTACAATAGGATGGTTCCGTGCTTCGGAGGGCATGTTAAGCCTTCGGTTACGGTTGCTGTCTATGATTATGATTTCTTAGACGACGGTCGGTACCCAACCATGTCAGAGGCCTGCTACATGTAGCAGACGGTTGAAAACTGACACCAGGGTTCATCGGGTCGTTGGACGACGTAGTGTCCCACTCGAAAATAAGAAGAAAATTGTAAGTACGGATCAGTGCTTCCCAGTGGCTCAAACTGAACGCACGGAGATGAGGCACATTTGCAAGGGCTATTTAGTTCCTATACGTGATCTGATTAGAACTTACTTTCAGGATTGTGTGATGAGATGACACTGTCGCGTAAATAGTGTAGTAGCTGCTAAGAATACTGCCACCCCTAGTCTTCTTAAGGTTTTTCGTAAAAGGCGACGTAGAGTTTCTGAAAAGGGTTCATCGGGTCGTTGTAGACTTAGCGTCCCACTCGAAGAAGAAGAAGTTCAATCTTTGTACCAACAGTTGAACTTTGGCACCGTGACTACGATTGCCGTGACTGTAAGAAATCATCGAAATCTACATACCTACGTGTAGATAGTAAGTTTTTATGAATAAAACTACATATTTAACATAGGTACCTATATACTAATAAGTTTTAATAGTTTAAGTGATTATTAAATTACCTACCATATAATCTATACAGTTTTTATGAAGTACCTAGTGCAGAGGTAGAGTCGTATTTTAATATTTTATAATATTCACTAGAAAAGCCGATAATGCAATTTCAAACTGAGTAGAAATCCCAGGGCGCCTGAACGTGATAGTTCATTAGAGGGGAGAATTTTCTCTAGTGTTAAATGAAACGTAAATACTATCAACAACACATCAATCGCTTTTTTATGCCTTTTTTGATAGGTATAACAACACTTCTGTCTAAAAACACTTCTCTAGGAGATAAAAACCTTGTAGGTCACTGTGTAAAGAAAAAAATCTCTTCACAACTAAATAAAGTGCTAGAAATTCGAAACTATTGAAAAGAAAACATCAATGTGAAATAACCAATGATTTTCATTTGAGAATAGGATTTTAAAACCATTTTGATTGGACTCCCACATGCAGTCTTCAGATGAGATGACTCACAGTGATAGGTCACGTGAGGGATGTCATCGTAGTGTAGGGCCTAGGGCTAGACTCCTCAAAGCCCAGCTAGCTTCACAAATGAACACCCACTGAACATCGCAACTTGACCTAAAATGTAGGTACTGTCTGACTAACCTACACAAATCGAAGGTTTATACTATAAACTTTATAGGAACTCAATAGGCGAGACTTGTCGGATGTGGTGAAACCGACCGTATTTTTGCTCTGCCTACCTCGGAAGAATGGGCTGAAAAAGGGGTAAAGGCGTGATGTTGACCTATAATATAGTTTTTCACATTTTTTGCACGATCATATTGCGCTTATTTTCCAGTTGCGTATATGATTAAAGAAACTGTGTGAAACCAAATGCAGAATCATAATATGTTACCACACTGTCGTCTTGTGTCCATCACGTCTGACGCTTCCATGACGATTAAATTGCCTATTTTTATGTTTAGATTTATTTATCACTAGCTTTCTGTCCCGCTGTTTCACCCGCGCCTTACTGAGTTTTCTAGCCAGTGAGTAATTCTCTAAGTTAAGTTACCAAATTAGTCACACCAATGACAGTTGAAAGCATATCGGATATAGGATATGATTGATTGATTAAAAATGTATTTGCCATCAAAGCCACACACACACAAATTGTTACAAACATGCTAGTTACAGTACAAATTTCATACTCATTAAACAAACAAAAAAAAACATAAAATAAAACAATAAATACAGAAATTAAATATCCGACAGGAATCTAGAACTAAGCATGTGTGCGTGTGACGCAGAATATGTATTAGTTCTTTACTTCTACCGCCACAGCGCTTATGGAAATGCTACCACTACTCAGAGCCTCCATACATTTGAAATAAGGTAGCTTTTTCGGCAGCCGAACGCGAAATATGTCAACGGAAAACCTACCTGAATTCAGAAAAATGACGCCATTTTGAAATCGCCATGTCACATTGCTAGGACAAAGAACTTTCTAATTTCAAAATTAATTTCAATTTCAAGCACGAGTATTTCTTGTTCAAAGTCGTAAGTTGTCAAACAAATACATAAAATATAATCGTGTATCTATACAATGACAAATAGGAAGTAGAAGTTTGATTCAAAGATAAAATATATTATGAAATCTCTTGGATAGCTCCGGAAGATTCATAGTTTTTCCAGCATACAAGAACTACGATGAAGTCATATGTACAAGGTATTTTTACTTTAGTGCACGTGAGTTTTGTTTTATTTGGTAGGGTACCATCAGCAGAAGATCAGCCTTTCTATTTAACGGATTAATTTTTACTAGTTTGTATGTTGCTATGTTACTAATAGTCAGGAGCGGATCTAGGGTGTGGCTATAGGGGCGGGAGCCAGGGGCGCAGACCGAGGGGGGGCGCAAAACCAGACTCGCGCCCGCGAGGGCGCGGGTTTGGAGTTCAAGCCTCGTAAGATTCGGGTTATAATTGAGAGCTAAGGGATAAACTTTTGCTTACCATAGGGCATAAATGGCGTTAAGGTGAAGCAATTATAATATTTTCCTGCCTGTTTCATGAGAACAGAAAAATTATAAATAGATGTTAAATCTGATCTCCGTGCCTTCCTTGAGGGGCGCGGGCGCTACGACACGAAAAGAGGCGCTCCCTGCCAAACTGACGGCGCCAATTCATGTCAGCCAATACGGGTACAGAAGTTTCTCGTATACCTAATAATGAGGGCAATAATGTGCCAGCCTTTTTTAATCAATGAAAATTAAGTAGTTACCTTATTTTAAAAATGAGTTAATACCGTAACAAATCGTATCTTTATTTCAAGACATTGAATTTCGTAAGGCCAGTTGGATACGGCGGTAGAGCAGCAATATATTTATGGGCAGCAATCGTGCAAAAAAAAAAACTAACTGATAAAATTACTAAAACTGCAAAGGAACCCAATACAACTCTGACGCTCTTTGAAACAAGTCGCCGCCTTTAATCTTAATGGTGTTTGTCGAGCTCGCTGCGTTTGCAATTGCAATAAGTTTTGTGTCAGTGTGACCACGCTGTCCTTTAGTGCTGCCACCACCACACCAGATTTAGCGTAAAAAGTCGAGCTCGCTTCGTTCGCAATACGTTTTGTGTCTCAGTGACGCCGCCTCTCCCAGTCCATTAGTGCTGCCACCACCACACCAGATTTAGCGTAAAAAGTTAAGCTCGCTTCGCTCGCAATACGTTTGAGTCTCAGTGACGCCCTCTCTCGCTGTCCATTAGTGCTGCCACCATCACACCAGATTTAGCGTGAAAAGTCGGGCTCGCTTCGCTCGCAATTAGTTATTTGTCCCCCCACTCGCAGTCCATTAGTGCTACAACCACCACCACACCAGATTTAGCGTGAAAAGACTGGCTCGCTTCGCTCGCAATTCGCTACGTGTCAAACTGACGCCTCCTCTCTCAGTCCATTAGTGCTGCTACCACCACACCAGAATTCGCGCGAAAACTTGGGCTCGCTTCGCTCGCAATACGTTAGTGTGGGGCCCTTCTAGATGTCCGTAAGTACGAAACTGTTGATCTAAAATCGCCTCTGACAGAACCTGCACCCATTTTTTACCCACTAAGGTGCCTCGAAACCGAGGGCTTGGATCGCGCCTGCAAAGGGGGGGGCGCAAAGTTTGAGTCGAGCCAGGGGCGCTGACTACCTCAGATCCGCCTCTGCTAATAGTACCTACATAATTACCTACTATCACCAGTACTTCGTTCTTGCAATTTATTGAATAATCTTATAGGACTTTTCTATACAGGTACTAAAGTTAATCAGTATTGGCAGGTAAATCAAGGTGCTGCAGATAGTACCTACACTATAACTTAAGAAAACTCGCGATTGACATATAATAGTTACTTTAACGGGTTTTATCGCGATAGTTTTTTAGGTAAATAAGAGATTTACCTGTAAACCTAACTAGTACCTTCGTAACTACAGTCAAACTCAGATCGGGGGTAACCTGACCCGAGTTCATAGTGAACCTATAACTTAAACTTAGAAAAAGGCTGTTAAAGGTTAGATATGAGTTGTCCCGTGTGATGCCGGCTTAGAATAGCATCACCCCAATTCAACCCGTGGATGTCGTAAAAAGCGACTAAAGGAATACAATATATTACATCAATACTTATATTCATCCAGGGAATACAATATCTTACACTGCGCTCGCCAATCCGCTTGCCAAGCGAGGTGAGTATGGCAATACCCCCCGATAGGGGGAGGCTCATGTCCAGCAGTGGAGTTTTGTGGCTGTTGTTATGGTTGGTTGGTTATGGCTTGCAGAAACTCGCTGCCGTGCACGCACATACTGCGCCGTACCACGCCCTACCGCGATGTACCACGCTTTACCGCGCCTTACCACCCCTTACCGCGCTTTACCGCGCCTGATTGGACATTTTGATTGAGAGTCATTCAGAAGACTGTGTATCTACAGAGACAGGTTGTCAGCCTGTCGCCTAAAATTGCAATACACATCAACCTTAAATCCCTTAGTCGCTTTTAGCGACACTCACGGGAACGATATGGGGTGATGCTATTCTATACCGGCATCACACGGCTATTGTACAATGTACCAATCTAAATATTAGAGCGATACTCACGGTTTAGTACTAAGATTGTGTAAAAGTAATCGCGAGTGCTTATTAATTTAACATTCGGGACCTGCCATTAATGGGAAAAGTCTTCTTAACATCGTCAAAAACGCTTTGTATTCGTGGTTTTGTGGTAACTAAATTTATTTCGATCATAAAATTTTGATAAATTCGCTAATATCCTAATTCGTATCTTATATGGATCTGAGTAGCGGTAGGTTAAAAACAGTTCAAACCTGGAATGACACAAAGAAATTGCTACCGCTATTCAGATTGACGGCGATCTGAGTAGCGGTAGGTATTACATAAGCGCACCGCCACAATACTCGTTTTATTGCATTGTCACATTCGCAAGTCATAGTTCTAGACTTTGAGCGTCAGTGTATACGGGGTGTTAGGGACGGTGTAACGAAAACTTTGCAGGCGTGCTCAGACCATGAAACTGAACAACTTTTACTATGGAGCCAATAGTGGGAAACGAAAAAAAATTTCCGACCTCTCATACAAAGTCAGTCAGCTGATCGTGAATTTTGTATGGGAGGTCGAAAATTTTTTTTCGTTTCCCACCATTGGCTCCATAGTAAAAGTAGTTCAGTTAGATGGTCTGATCATGCCTGCAAAGTTTTCGGTACACCGTCCCTAACACCCTGTATTAAAAGTTGAAGCGTGCCTACTATCAGCAGTATATCAATAGTTAGTCCCCTCTAAGAAACCAACTTATGATGGTTTTCATACAGTTACTAAGTTTAACCTGTATAACCTGGTCCCTTAAAAAGATCTGTTCAATGTTTGTATTCGCCCAATTTGTTTTCAGGCCGAAGGTTCTAAAACAAGAGCAATGGCGCTGGTATCAGCGGGCAGCTCGTAAAATCGCTCACGTGGATCAGAACACGGATTCTCGTATTAAAACCTGAATCCTTTTTAGTTCGAAAGAGACAAATATATATTTTTTTAACTTTAACGATAATTTAATGATTTATGATCTAATAATATCTTCTTTGTTACAAATATTGATACAGGATAAAACTATCTTCTTTTGCTTGTACGACTTTCACTCATTATAAAATAAAAGACTTGAACCTCGGACTTGAACGGATTTTGACACTGGAAAGTGTCCGTGATCAACTATGATGACTAAGCTGTTAGACGTCATTATTTGGATTTATGATCTATTTGTAAAAGAACTAGCATTTATTCACGTATAGTCCGACAAGTTCGTGCGCGACCCTCCTTAGGGGTGACAGACGTTGGGGGGAGAGATGTCAGCGGGTAGCGTGAGGTGTAGCGGGGAATGGAGACGCGCGCATCCGCGCCGCACGTCATATTAAAATGACGTGCTTCCTCGCCCCCCCACCGTCTGTACCCCGCAGGAAAGTCGCGTACGAACTGGTCGGACTATAGTCTATAACTGTAACTGTACCGTGTTGTGTAGCTAATTCGTAGACACGTGCTACGTTGTAGCCACATCGTAGCGTATGCGGTTCTGTCCAATTAGTTGGCTAACACATGCGCAGTATTATATTCAGGTTTTCGCAATTTTATGGTCGCAAATGTCAGCGGCACAACCATTCATTTACGAATGCACTGAGTGAGTATAAACTCACTTCCCGTGTCGCTTTTTGGCCTGTCGTTGCCAGTTACTCTGGATGACTGATGGCTAAAGTTACTTCCTAGAGTTTTGTTTCCGCCATGGGAACTTTTTGCAAAGTTTCACTTCTAAGTGAAAATTTATGATATGAAGAGGAGAGTATGCCGTGTGGTGCCGGCTTAGAATAGCATCTGCCCATTTCTACTTGTGGGTGTTGTAAATGGTGACTAATGGATAGATCCAGCTGCAACATCATGCGCTCGCCAATCCGCCTGCCAAGCGTGGTGAAAGGAACAACTTCCTCCAAGGAACATTGGTTGAAATATATTAAAAAAATAGGGCTCCCATAGTAACATAAATCAGCTCTTCGGCTATTTTGGGAGTTCCGATACTTCGACCTATGGTCCATCAGGAAGGTTGTTCCTTATCACCAGCACGTTTTAATATCGGTCACTACAAATAGTAACCAATTTGTGCTTTGGTGATTTATATTTGTAAAATGATAAAAGATATTTTACTCCTTTTTATTGGTTGAACATTTTCACATGGTCTTTTGGTCAGGTCAAGGAAAATATTGCACAAATATACTCGTTTCACCCTTCGACCGGACGGAAATATAAAAACACGGAAAAACACTGTGTTTTACCTCGAGCGCTGCTCTCCGCTCGGTTTGTTTATATAATCCCCATCTCTGAATATACATTAACTATTGCCTCAAGTTCCAGGAAATATTAAAAATTTTATTTATGTTCTTTTCCATGGCAAAGGATGTTGGTATAGGTTTAATTTGTTTCATTCACGGAAAGAGTTTTAATAAAGTTCTGGTTAATAAACCTTTATGTGCAGTAGGTTATTAAAATGAATATGAAGATTATTCTGCTCTCAATTTTTTCACATCGAAACGATGTTCGTTGCAATTATTTATTGCAACAGACTACGTTTTTTTGCTTAAATTTGGCTCAGCATTCGGAGATCCCGGGTTTGGTTTACGGCCAGGCAGATAATTGGATGATGAATCTATATTAGAGTCTGATTACTCTTTGAAGGGTTTCATCTGTATGTCCATAACACCCCGATCCAAGACCCCGATACAGGGAATCCTTGTAGGAGATTACGAGTGTGTTCGTGTTACTTGCAGTGAGTGGAATAGCTTGACTACAATACCGGCCGGCTTAGAATATCAGCACCCCAATTTTAACCATGGGTGTCATAAAAATAGACAGGATAATCATTAATGGAATGGCATCAGCCTTCCCTGTAAATTAAGCATCTCGCACTGCGCTCACAAATCAACCTGCCAAGCGTTTTGAGTATGGCAACTATTGGCAACACCCCAGTTGTGGACTGCTGTGGCTGTTAAGGTTAAGTCTCCAAAATACAGCCAAGAAATACTGTTATCAAGTTAGCTAGGTAGTTTACTCACGAACAAAGCTATACCGAACTACAGTGCAAAGTCGTGATATGTATTAGATTGCCCGAGGTGTTTTGCTCTACAGTCTAGTCTAGTATAGAATCTAAACAGTTTGCTCTTCTACCCTGCAGTTTGACTTCACAAGTATTTGGTATAGGTCCTATACTATAGGATAAACAGTGGTAAGCTTTGAGAACACTGCAAGTTATAGGTACCTATTGGTTCCTAAGTTCGGAAAATAAACCTACTGTTGTAGATGATATAAAAATTGGGCACTAAATAAGGGTTGGAATTTTGTGCAACCTTGGACACTTTCAATGTGATCAAAGTGTTAGTTTTGCATATTTTTTGCTAATGACATACTAAATCATTTACCTGTGGCAGCGGTGCGACCGCTGGGTTCAGAAATGTGATAATGTGACGTGATATGTGGTTTTTCTGTGTAATGTTATAACAACTCGTTATTTATGATAATAATGTTATATAACAACTCGTTTCATAAGTAAAACCGCACCGGTAGAATACCGCAAAATGTGAGAATCACCACCAATAAGGCTCTGTCTGCACGGCGAGTTTTATTCGCGTAGGTATTGCAAATATTTTTTTCGCGCGATGTTTTATTTTGTATGAAAAAAACAAGCGATATTTTTCCGTCCGTGTGGAAACTTACGATTCAGTGTGTTACAAAAAGCAAGAAAAAAATCGCTCGAAATAAAATCGATGTGAAGATAGAGCATAATACTGACGTGTAAAATATAGAGTAATACGTTCAAAAATGCAGGTAAACGACTAGAAGAGAATTTATTTTCATTGAAAAGCCCTCGCGTCGGGAACTCCTCAACGCGCTGTCTGCGCCAGAGCTCGCGAGTTCCAGTTAAAATGCAAAAATTCAATTTTGTTAACAACATTTTTAATTTAATTCACTGAGAGTGGGAAAGGGAAATATTCCACGTACGACGCTGGTTCTTTTTTGACGTTTCTGGTACCTACGTTCTGCTGTAATGTTGTTGTAGTCAGATGTAAGTACTAAACTCTACATAAAAGTCAAGTTACAGTTTTCGATTTTGTTCTTGTTTCGGTTTACGGACTTTTAGCACTACAGTCGTGTTGTCTATGTTGTCATGTCGCTTTTCGTGTGGGACAACGAGTCGTCCAACGACTGGTGTCAGGGTTTAAAATGCAAACTAGGCTATTATACAGCCACGATAAGAAGGTCTACCGATATCAATCCCTATAATATATGTCTTACGTACAATCCTTATAAATTGTCCAAAATACTGTTAAAGATTAATTTCGTTTACTCTGGTTGGGTAAAAAGGGCAGGTAATTGGTACATACTTATCTCTATGCTTTTAAGGACACACATGTGTATTACAACTTTATTAATTAATTATTAAAAACGGTCGCGTCCCAGATGCGTCCCAAAAACCCGACTAAAACCTTCAGCTTTATTTACAACGATGAAGACAAATTGTAGAGAATTAATGGTGAATGGTGATGTCGGGTTTTTGCTCTGAATTATTTTTAAACTTTGCAGAGAGATTATGAGTCTCCTTTTCCCCTGTATAATTTAGTTTGCGTATTGTAGTATTTGAAAGAACTAGGTGATAGTTAGATCCATTCGACATATTAACAAAAAGCCACGTTCTAAAAATCTCTTTTGGCATCATGTAAGTAAGTAATGAATTAGTTCCCGTTGCCGGCTTAGGATAGAATCGCCCCAATTCGACCCGTAAGACAAAGGGCGAATCTCGTCCAGGGCATGGGCTCTTGCATTGCGCTCGCCAATCCGCCTGTCAAGAGAGGAGAATATGGAAACACGAGGAGGTATAATGTCCATCAGTGAACTACTGTACTGTAGCTCCGAAGTCATATGAATCCAGAAATGTGTGTCATAGTAAAAGGCATGTGTGTCAATACATAGTAAAGGCAAGTGACCAGAAATGTGTGTCATAAGTCGATGTGTACTTTTGCCAGCAAATTCACCTGCTCATTTAAGGGACCTACTTATACTGGTTTTTAGTATAAATACTGAGATATACTAAAATAAGTTGGGCCTCTAAATGGGTAGATGGATTTGTTTGCGATAGTACCTTCAATTGCTATGAAAACAAATAAATGAAAAGTCTATTTTATAATCTCGCATGCTAGCCTGGCTGTAGCTATTAACATAATCGTTACCGTTATTATTTTAATACAAAATTATGTTAACGATAATGTGTTTTGGCAACAGATGTTGTATCATGCCCTATATCCAGCCTTCGCTTAGCAGAATATAGATGTGAATATAACATAAAAAAATATTTATAAAAACTGCCATGAGAGTGCGAATACCCACGGCTATGGAATCGTATAGAGTGATGCTATTCTGAGCTGACACTACTACTACTCTTTATTCATAGGGAACGCTGCTGCCCGTTCCCTGGACAAATATTCGTTAGTCAGCCGATGTGGCGCAGTGGTTAGTATGCCTGCCTGCCACGCAAAGGTTCCGGGTTCAATTCCCGGTGGGGTCACTCACAAAGTTGATATTTATCACTTTGTGAATTTGTTCCCAGTCTGGTTAGGACATTGCTGGCTGAACCACCTGATTGTCCGCAAGTAAGATGGTTCCGTGCTTCGGATGAACACGTTAAGCCGTCGGTCCCGGTTGCTGTCTATGATGGCGGTCGTTACACAACCATGTCAGAGGCCTGCTACTTGCAGTAGGCGGTTGAAAAACTCTGACACCAGGGTTCATGTCTGACACGAAAAGAGAGAGAGTTTTTACGAAACCCACGGTTAGAATTGAAGTGATGCTATTCTAAGCCGGCACCACAAGGCAAAGCCTCCATTCATTAAATATTAAAGGCGAGAAACTGGAACAAAAGCCAGCATCGAATAACTAATTAATTTACACTCAAAACCGCCGGGAGTGAAGGTTCAACTTTTTCAGCATTAGGCGGATCTTGAACAGCGGTTTCCGGTGAATTCCTGGATCCGATGTTATGGCGAAAGGAGTTTAAAAATATTCTATACACAAGCACACGCCGCCGCGATCACAAACCGCAATATCGTCCGTCCGTAATAATTTAATTTCTGTTCAGAATTAAGTATTTTACTACTTATTTCTAAAACTATTATTTTCATTGAGCTTTCATGAACTTGATGATAAGCATTTTTTTTTTATATTGGTGGCGCTATTTTTGTTGGGGAACCCCAGAAAGCGTCTAAACCTATCCTTTTCCGCAAATAGTGTGATGAGATGCGTAAAACACGCTTCAGTACACATTCGACTTTTTTTCCGATGATGGTGACATGGTTGCTTGCGTGAACTCCAGAATAGCCTCTGCACCTTTCTCGTTCCTCCAGCAGTGCGTCGAGATGCGTAAAACATGCTCTAGGACATTTTCGACCTTTTTTTTATGGAAGTGGCGCTAGTTTCGTTTCGTGACTCTAGAATGGCTTGTGCATCTTTCCTTTTCCGCTAGCAGTGTGTCGAGATGCGTGAAACGCACTTCAGGACATTTTCGACCTTTTCTTATGGTGGTGGCGCTTGTTTCGTACTGCAACTCCAGAATGGCCTGTGCACCTTTTCTTTTCCGCCAGCAGTGTGAAGAGATGCGTAAAACTCGCTTCAAGACAAATCCCACTTTTTTTTCGATGATAATGGCGCTAGTTGCTTGTGTGAACTCCAGAATGACTTGTGCACCTCTCCTTTTCCGCTAGCAGTGTCATGAGATGCGTAAAACACTCTTCAAGACACAATTTACTTTTTTTCGATGACTGTGGCGCTAGTTTCGTGCGTGAACTTCAGAATGGCCTGTGCACCTTTCTCGTTCATCCAGCAGTGTGTCGAGATGCGTAATACGCGCTTCAGGGCAATTTCGACTTCTTTTTTCGATGATAGTTCAGTAACTCCAGAATGGCCTGTGCACCTTTCCTTTTCCGCCAGCAGTGTGACAAGATGCGTAAAACAATTCTTCAAGACACAATTTACTTTTTTTGATGATGGTGGCGCTACTTTCTTGTGTAAATTATTGCCTTTTTTTAGTGGTAGTAGCGCTATTTTCGTACTGTAACTCCAGAATGGCCTGTGCACCTCTCCTTTTCCTCCAGCAGTGTGTCGAGATGCGTAAAACACGCTCCAGGACACATTCCGGTCAATAACTACGTCCCCTCTCCTTCGCATTCCTTAAGGCCAGTTGTGTTGTGGAGCTAGCGCCATTTTACGAAAAAAAAAATTGACATCCTTATGCAAACAGCAAATTCTTTGCTGACATATTTAGTATAAACGTAAAGTCACCATACAGACTAAATGTCATGAATAAATACACTGAATGAAAAAAGATATAAGTACGCAATTAATAAAGTACTTCTTATTTAATTTATATTTTATTATAAGTAAGTAATGTAACCAAAAAGTCTGTTGCGGATAGGAGCCAAGACAAACTTTGTAAGTTTACCGGCTTCCATTATAATGTAATATAATATGTAATGTTTTTTATAATAAACGATCTATGTCGGAAAAATTTACTTCCGTAAAGTGGCGCTAGTTTCGCGGTACCACTCGTGTCACGGGACTATGCGGAAATATACCGAAATTAGGAAATTGGATGAGTGCCTCCCATTGTTGAGACTTCGTGGGTATCTATGTATATTTTAGCCAAATTGGCTAACTTTAAGGGGCTTTTATTATTCTTTTTTTGTTTTCAATTATTTTTTCGTTAAAAAGTATGATATGAAAGGATTGAGTGTTTTACGTTAATTGTAACCATAGGAAATTCATCGTTAAGCGGAGTCCACGTCCTTAATTATGTAAAATTTGCAATGCAATACTTACCTACTGCGTCCGAAACCAAAACCTCAATTATTCATTGGAAATAATTTCAATTAACGATGTTATAAGTGCCGAAAGTTATAATTAAATGTAAAAATTGCCTGAAATGAGTTCAATTATATTTTTACTGAAAAAAGGGAGTAGGAAGGTTCTCAATTCGTTGCGTACTTTTGTTATATGTATTATTATTGTAGGTATATAGTTCTAACTACAAGCAACGCTGAATCATTTTCGGCGTTTTGCCACATCCGTATTCTGATGAAAGAAGTTTATGAAATCCTGAAATAATATTATACAAAAATTGGATATCAGTAAGTACACCTTGCTTATGATAATGCGTATGTCACAAGTTGTATTTGTATGGTGGCTGCATAGATATCAGCAGTTTGAGGGCTCCCAAGGTCAGTTGATGCGATTTCTATGGGTGGCTGCCACGAATTAATATATCGTATTGGGATGTGCTGCATAAACTGCATGTCGGAAAAAACACGCCGGAGAAGGAAAGTGCTTACCAATTCCTTGCCCTACAAAGTTAAATGAATGCATAAGTAAAACACACCACCGGCAACTAGAATTCAAAAGAACATTTCCTTTTGTCTTTTCCGAAGAAAAAAAATCTTACCTCTTGATTCTTTGCAACAAAAGGGGTTAAAGCTGGCTGTAGGAATAGCATACTGCCTGAGGTAATGCAGCCGACGATGCATAATAATATGCTTCATGCATAAAACATAGGTATAAATATCTTTTATAGAATAAAAATTGTATTTCATAATTATCATATACAGGGTGTACCGAAAATTTGGCGGGCTGGATCACACCATGAAACTGAACAACTTTTACTATGGAGCCAATGGTGTGGTGGGAAATGAAGAAAAAAATCCGAACTCCCATACAAAATTCACGATCAGCTGACTGACTTTGTATGGGAACTCAAAAATTTTTTTTACGTTACCACCATACGTTCCATGAAAGTTGTTCAGTTTTCATGGTCTGACCACGCCTGCAAAGTTTTCGTTACACCGTCCCTTACACCCCGTATACGTATAGGAGAGTAACACACGTAACCCTACGTATATAGTTGTAGTAGGTAATTAACAAAAACTGACAACAAGATTCATTGGATCGTTAGTCCTACTTGAAAATCGGGCAAGCTTGGAGTATCTTCAGATTTACAACTATCTTCTACAAGTTTCCAGACAGTCTTCGGCCCTAATCAAGTTACATTCAGAATTCCCCGCCCGAAATTTCATTGGTATGCCTGTAAGTGGTCGCCAGCCAGCTACATATTGCCTGACCATAAGTGGGGTGAAATGAAAAGGCCTTGGTGTGGCCTCGGCAGCTAGTTGGATAGCTCTGAGGACTAAAGGACGACAAGTGCGGCACACTGATTCAATTTTACGGGGTGGAGTACAAACGTAGGGCGGCTTGGGTGAATATAAATTGTTTACAATATTCAGTTGTACCCATTCAGTAGGCATAGGTAGTTATAACTTAATACCTAGGTATGTTGGCTGTATAGCCAGCAGGCGTTCTGACATAGAAACCACAAATTAGGAAAACGGCGTGCGGGGCGCCTTAAAAACTGTGTAAGTTGTCATACTTTGTCAATTTATCACCTTAAGACTTTATTTGTAAACTAGCTGGTGCCCGCGAACTTCGTCTCGCCAAGGGATGCTTGTGTGCCAACAGTCCAGAGCTAATTAAAGTTATCATAACTTATCTATCATCGATGTTGATTAAGACATTTGTGTGCAACCATTCTAAACATCAAAATACATCGCTAAGTTTTGAAGTGATAGATGCATGCACGATCTACGGCAGATGAAACGGACGTTACGTTCGTTTGAGCCTCCCATCGGTTCAAACTACAGGTAGAATGACTTCTTTGCACCGCCTCACATAAGGTGGGGTGGGGTCTGCTCTCCAAATTTTTCTGCGCCATGGTCTTCTGTTTGGGGTTGTCGAGTAGGTATACGCAACCGGATTACCAATATAATTAGTACAACTCCATTTTAAAATACCCAAATAAAATAAACAGAAAGTAATTACTACACTAACAAAAAAGTAATGCTTAATTAATTTTCTTTAAATAAGAAAAAGTAGCTTAAGTACCTACTTACTAACACTACGAAATATGAATCACAAAAGATGGTACTACACAGGTAGTCGTGACAATAATACTCACTAATTTAGCTCTACATATTTTAATCAATAAATAAAACTTACTGCGTTTGTATTTACATTATTAAAGCACTAAGTAATTAAGTGGCTTATCATCACTATCCGTAATTAAGAATTTCAACACTGCAACCACTTCTCATCATATTTGGAGTTTGACCTCTACTCTCATGGGAGTCTCTACTCCACGTGGGACAGTTTGAGATCCATCTCAAGAATGCCACTGCTTCTCCTGCTCCTGAGAAGAAAGGTCCTCTTGTTCCATGGGGTCGCTGAAACCAAGGATGAAAGGTTAACTGAGATTATTGCAAAAGTAATAGGTGACAAAATGCAGCTGTCCGAAATTACCAGTTCCGATCTGCAAGCCTGCTACAGGCTAAGTTCCTCTACATCGAAGACGCGTCCAGTACTCGTTAGGTTCTACATACTCTTTGAGCTTGTGTTATTATTATTTATTTATTATGATGCCTATATAGAATAGCATCACCCCATTCTACCTGTTGGTGATGTAAAAAGCAACTAAAGAACGGGCAGCAGCAAATTCGTGCTTCGTATTTGCACATAATCGAAAATAGAACCCAGTGGAGAGCTCAAACTGTTCACATTGTACCAATAGTATTATCCTCTACTGGTATTATTCCTAAAACTCTACATAACAGCCAAAAAATCTTAAAAATCTATCCTCACCTTTATCACACTTCACAAAAAGCTGCAATACTCAATACGTGTCGCATTGCCAGGAAGCTCTTGACTACCTCCGTGACTACTGAGTCTTACAATGGCCTCTCCTTACTTGGCTAAGGCCCATGAGACAGGGAAGAATTCCTCTGAAAAAGAGAGATAATCTTAAGATAGGTACACATAAAAATAATAAATTATTGTGTCGTGTGATGCCTGTATAGAATAGCATCACCCCCATTCTACCTGCTAGTGTCGTAAAAAGCAACTAAAGAACGGGCAGCAGCAAATTCATGCTTCGTATTTGCACATAATCGAAATTAGAACCCAGTGGAGAGCTCAAACGGTTCACATTGTACCAATAGTATTATCCTCTACTGGTATTATTCCTAAAACTCTACATAACAGCCAAAAAATGTTAAAAATCCATCCTCACCTTTATCACACTTCACAAAAAGCCGCAATACTCAATACGTGTCGCATTGCCAGGAAGCTCTTGACAGGAAGTGAATGAAATCAATTTCTTAGGGGTCACAATTGATACCCATTTAAATTGGAAATCTCATATAGATAGAATAAACAAAAGAATTTCCAGCTGTTGCTATGTTTTGTCTATTTTGGCTAATGTTGCTTCAATAGAAAAAGCAAAAAACGCTTATTATGGCTTTGTTTATCAACTGCTAACTTATGGAGTTATCTTTTGGGGAAATTCCGTCAATGTAGAAAAAACCTTTCTTATGCAAAAAAGGTGTCTAAGAATGATTTATAAAATGGAGATGACGGACTCATTGAGATTAATTTTTACTAATAATAAATTCCTTACATTGACATCAATTTATATTTTAGAAATATGTTTATTTGTTAAGAATGACCATAATAATTTTATAAAGAAATCTGACATCAAGAAAAATTTACGATCTTATTATAAGTATGACTTGTGCACTGTATCAGCAACTAGTAGAATATTGTATAAAAGCACCCTGGCATTTGGAGTTAAAGTCTATAATCACCTTCCTCTTTCAATTAAAATGCTCGAAGGAATGAAGTTTAAAAACAATTTAAAGCGCTGGCTATTGGAAAAAGGTTTTTACAATATGAATGAATTTTTTGCATGTGTATAATTATTTGAATACTAAGAATATTGTATGCTCGAAAGGGCAAACTGTTGATACCATTCTGTACTGTACCACCTTGTAAACACAGTTGACAATAAAGATTTATCTTATCTTATCTTATCTTATCTTACCTCCGTGACTACTGAGTCTTACAATGGCCTCTCCTTATTTGGCTAAGTAAGGCCTATGAGACAGGGAAGAATTTCTCTGAAAAAGAGAGATAATCTTAAGATAGGTACACATAAAAATAATAAATTATTGTGTCGTGTGATGCCTGTATAGAATAGCATCACCCCCATTCTACCTGTTAGTGTCGTAAAAAGCAACTAAAGAACGGGCAGCAACGTTCCTTGTAATGCAACATCTTGAACTGCGCTGCAAGCGAAGTGTGGTGGCTCATGTCCAGCGGCGGACTGTTGTGGCTGATAGGGTTATGGCAAATAATCATAAACTGTGTGATGCTTATTAGTGGTATCATCCCAAATTCTATTCAGATTGTCGTAAAATCGGATAATTTCATCCAGGGAGTGGGGAGCAGCGTGCATGTTAAATATTGCACAGCTCTCGCCAATCCACATGCGCCTTATTCTAATAAATGAGTGTAATTTACTTACATTTAGGATTTATTGTTGCATAACAAAGTATTTCAATACGATATTTTTATCAAATAAAGACATGCAAAGAATACTATACTCTCACTGAAGACATGTAAATAAAACTGGTGTTTGGCAATGAACGTCAAAACTGATGTCTTTTCAATTTGTCAAAATCAATCAAAAACAATAAAAAATATAGAGGTTTTGAAAAGAGGTTTCTCCTTTTTGACAGCCACAGAACAATATTTTAATCGTATTTCACGTAGGAATAAGCGTTTTTCCCGCGGTGAAAAGTATCCTACGTGTTGACCAGGGCTTGTAGCTACACACCACAAAGAGTCTAATGTACACACGTACTATATTTTCGAAGATTATCGCGAACAAATGATTTGGGGTAAAATATTTTTCAATAGATGTCGCTTTTCTATGGAGATGAGGTTTTCTAAAACGCGGTATAGAGGTGTTTTCTGAAATCTATAAGAGGTTCCTGTTACCCCGACCAGTTACGATTTTATTAAATGTATAGATAGTATTAATTATAATAAAAGTAACACTAATAGTTTACATCACTTCACACGTATTTATTATACCAAGTCCTAATACAGAATGTCTGACGGTACCGTTACATTTTTAAACTTTTGCAAATTATTCGATTTACTACACCACCACATATTCATCTGGTACTGTATTTCGTACTATACTCGGACCAACGTTGCATGGCCAACTTGATAGTACTATCCTTGTCAGTTAATAAACCAATGAAAGGGATATTGAATACGTTGGTCCATCATACGACGAAATACAGTACCACTCCTGTCGAATATAATATTTTATAATAGCAACCCTTATTTATCTGTCAGTTGTCATCATTGTTTACGTTATACACAAAATAAACCAAGACAAGTGCAATTATCAAACCTAAAACCAACAGTGTTAAAATTAATAACTAACACTCGGCCTATCCTGAATCATAATTACGACCTCGTAATTAACCCTTACTATTACAAATTTTAAATATTTACAATAATGTTATTATTAAATCTGTTACTCAAAATATTTATCACAATCTTAAAGTTTAGATTTTTAAACAATCTTAAAACGAAATAAACTGTAGAATAACCTTAATATTTAACAATTACGTAACACTTACAACTAAAAATAATAATATTTTGTAAGCCAGCTCTGAGTTAAATTACTCACATACTCGGCTATTCCTGACAACACATTGCGTCCTCGTAATGATATAAAGACACTTTTACTGTACTTTAATTACCAAAAATTAAAAATATCCAATAGGTATACAATATTTTATTGCTTTCGTAATAGTTTTTTTTTCTTAGATAGTGATGGTTATTAAGAAAAGTAATTCAGTAAGTATTTGACATCCGTTGTTATAGTTAATTTGTTTTTATTGGTATGAGATTACTGCGTTTGATTTCACACTGATTTTGTTGTTTGTCAATAATTTGACTATTGCTTATAAATTATTATTTATTTATTTTTAAATTTTGTTTTCTATTCTGTCTAAATTACTGTTGCTTTTTTTATATTCAATTGTTAACCGCAAAGCTTTCGAAACAATTCGTTTATTACTCATATTACAGTCATATATCAACACATCTTAATATTTAACATAAATATAAACCATCATTATTTTTTCTTTTGTTATTTTGACGTCCCTTTTTATTTGGTACTGAGAATGCTCAAACTTTATCATAATATTTTCATATATATTTTTTTAGTAGAAACTTCTGAGAATCTTGCTCATAACCCACCGAGAATCTTGCTCGGTAACTCTACCCCCACCGAGAATCTTGCTCGGCAACACAACGCCCCACCGAGAATCTTGCTCGGCAACACAGAACCCACCGAGAATCTTGCTCGGTAACTCTACCCACACAGAGAATCTTGCTCGGCAACACAACGCCCACCGAGAATCTTGCTCGGCAACACAGAACCCACCGAGAATCTTGCTCGGTAACTCTACCCCACCGAGAATCTTGCTCGGCAACACAACGCCCACCGAGAATCTTGCTCGGCAACACAGAACCCACCGAGAATCTTGCTCGGTAACTCTACCCCCACCGAGAATCTTGCTCGGCAACACAACGCCCCTCCGAGAATCTTGCTCGGAAACACAGAACCCACCGAGAATCTTGCTCGGTAACTCTACCCCCACCGAGAATCTTGCTCGGCAACATAACGCCCCACCGAGAATCTTGCTCGGCAACTCATCTGAGAATCTTGCTCAGAAACCACCGAGAATCTTGCTCGGCAACACAACTCTGAGAATCTTGCTCAGAACTTTCCAACTCTCAATCTTCAAAATTTAATTTATGAGAATCTAGCTCAACAACAGTATCTTTTATTATTTGAGAAAGCTCAGTAACCATAATGCCTATTGATTTTTTTTTTTTTTACTATAGCCAATAATAGACACGTACGAGTATCTGGCTTAGTTCATAATCTTTAACAAACATCCGTAAATCTAATTTAGCAACAGTATCTTTCAAAATTTGGGGAAGCTTAGTATCTAACCACAATGTATCTCGCTTTTTTTTAGACAATACTTGTTATTATTTCAATTATTTTTACACATTCGTGCTTTACCAGTGAATAATAATAATAATAAAAGACAATATAATGCTATACATTTGAGAAATTTCTGATATTGGTGTTTTGATGCAAAGAGTTTAATTAACTTAATTTCATATTTTGAAGATAGTTGCACAAAATAGAAAGTATACAGAAAGTTCACTCGGCCCTATTTCGGATTTTCGCAATTGTTACATAACCCTATTTGGCATTTGTTACATAACCAGGTTTGCTACTATCAAAAATCTCTAAGTATAAAAAACGTCAAAACAGCAAAATCTGACAAAGAATGTCGTATGCTTCTGAGTCAAATTTTGAATTCAATAAATATGACATTCGTGTCAACCACTTCATACGTTCTTATTTACCTTGACTTCCCCTGAGATTCCGGTATTTTCCAGTTTTCGTCAGTAAACGTCAAAATCGTCGCTAGTACTGAGTGAGCCATCTGGTAAGGCGCCCGCGCGCCGTTTTCCTAATTTGTGATAGTTGTTTTTCGTCTGACTATTGTGTATTATGTAATTTGTTCAATTTAATAATTAATTGGGTTATGTATAATTGATTTGATACATCAGTCGTCAGACCTTTGTAATTTTGTATATTATGCATTTTTTCTTGCTTTGATAATTTACTTTATTATGTAAAACTACCTTGATTCTTCAGTTTTTACGCTTCAGTAACTAAATAAAGAATAAACTTGTTTACTACAATTTAACTTTGGCTTAAGAAGGATAACTATCTGTTGTAGTGACAGATTACATCAGATCGAAATAGAGGTTACATATACACCATAAGTTCTTTTTTTTTAATGCGCCCAACCTGTAGTCTCATCTTGTTTCAGTTTTATCTTGTCGTCTTAAAAACAATCCTAACAAGATAGAAATCTTAAATTACTAAGAATTTCAGCATTTTGATCATCGATCAATAAATGACAGTAGGATTGGACCAGGACGATTTGATTGTGAGATAAACCCGCTATGATTGTCGGACAAACCTGTTTATACTGTGGGAATACTCATTTTTATTATTTAACATAGCTAACTTATCGTACCCAAGCACGAAAGTATAACACACCAGTTGTGATGTGACATACGCATTATTCATAACGTGACAAAACAACAAATAAATCAGAAATGGTGTGGAAAGGTTCGTTGCAAAGAATCAATTAACAAAAAATTTAGAGAATCAAAAACTAAATTTTTAAATTCAATTTCACTTAATTTTAATCGTGGCATCGCAGCACACATTTTGACAGCTCAAAAATCAAATTAAGTTACAGACGCGGCGCAGCGCAGTTCGGTCGACATTGCTGGCTATTACATGAATGTCATCAACTCATCAATACAAGAAACTAAATAAATCAGCAATGTATGCCGAAGTGGACTTTGTTCGCCAGGTAGTGTAGCACCTGACCTAGACTAGTGATGTGATTATTTCATCGATTGATGATAATGAAAAACATTCCTTTTTTTTTTGGTTAGTTATGTAACAGGTTGTATTTTGCAGAGATTTCTTTGTAGTACTGTTTACTTAATTGCTTGTTTTACTGTTTACTTGCTTTGCTTACTTGCTTACTTGCTTACTTGCTTACTTGCTTACCTGCTTACTTGCTTACTTGCTTACTTGCTTACTTGCTTGCTTGCTTACTTGCTTACTTGCTTGCTTACTTGCTTACTTGCTTATACGAGCTTGACCCATAAACATAAATGTAATAGAAAAATGATTGCCCCCAGTACAAAATATTATTATTATTATTAAACCGTTTATTGTACACACGAAAAACACATAGGACAAATACATAAAGAACAATTGACAACAGGTCTACTTATTTCTAAAAAGAAATCTCTTCCAGTAGACCTAGGGTAGTGAGATGGCATAGAGTGAGGCAGATAAGGCGTGCACAATCAAATAAAATTTACTTTAATATAAACTACATAGGTACCTACATACAATACCTATCAATAATATATATAACTACATAGACCTACATAAACTAAATATATAGATACATAAATATATACATATATATACTTAAATGGATTACTAAGGAAGAGATAGGTAATGCTCTTTAACTCGTCTTTTAAACACAGAGATAGTCGGACTATCGCGCACAGTGTGCGGAAGACAGTTCCACAGCCTGGCTGCATGCACAGTAAATGAATAGGTATAGAAATCCGAATGATGAAGAGGGATAGTGAGAATCGTCCTGACATGAGAGCGACACGGCTTATCCAGGGGTCGTGAGAAGTGAAAGAGTTCCTTAAGATACGAAGGAGAAGAAGGGCTATTTAGAATATTAAAGAGAGAAGAAAGTACATGAGAGTTTCTTCGAAGTCTGATCGGAAGCCACTGGAGCTGTCTACGAAACTCAGAAACATGATCGTACTTGCGTAAACCAAATACGAAGCGGATGCATAAGTTTTGTAGACGCTCCAGTTTGTTCAGCAGTTCTTCGGTAACATCTAAATAACAGCTATCTGCGTAGTCGAAAATAGGGAAGAGCAGTGTTTGAGCCAGAGTAATTTTAGTTTTCAAGGGCAAAAAGTTTTGGAGACGCTTAAGGGAATGGAAAGCGTAGAATACTCGTCTGCTGACATCATTGACCTGAGCCGTCCAGTTCAGGTTGCAGTCAAGTAGAACGCCAAGATTCTTTGCAGTTTTGGTGAAAGCAATAGATGTCCCATTGTAACGAATAGGTGGAATTCTAGTGTCATCTATTTGCCCGCGCATGTACGGGCTACCGATGATCATCAGCTGAGATTTATTGGGGTTGACTACAAGCCCAAATGAATCCGCCCAGTCAGCTATATTCTGAAGGTCCCTATTAATGGCTTCCGTAGCGCTACCGATGTCAGCTACATTGAAATGTCGGTACAGTTGCAAGTCGTCTGCATAAAGATGGAAGCTGGAGGAGATGACAGAAGTTACTGTGTTAATGAAGATAGAAAATAGAAGAGGTGAAAGGACGCCACCCTGAGGTACGCCCGCAGTAAGATCACACCATTCCGAGTACGCCTCATCACAGTGGATCCGCTGCGACCGCCCACGAAGATATGAGTCAAACCACGTGATTGCCGAGGAGGAGATGTTAAGTGAGCGGAGTATTGCAAGAAGAACGTCATAATCCACAGAGTTAAAGGCATTACTAAAATCAAGAAGTACTAAGATAGTTAAAGCCTTGTTCTCCATGGCATGTCGAATGTCATCGGTGACTTTAATTAATGCTGTTACCGTACTGTGACCCGTGCGAAAACCCGATTGAAAAGGTGACAATAGACCATTAGAAGTCACAAAATCGACTAGTTGCTTGTGGGCAATGTGTTCCAGGACCTTGGAAAGGAATGGTAAAATAGAGATAGGACGGAATTGGGAGTATGAAGTGGGATTGGGAACTTTAGGAAGAGGAATAACGTCAGCACGCTTCCATGCTGACGGGAAGGAACTCATTGCCAGGGAACAGTTGAAGATATGAGTAAGTATTGGCAAGAGTTCTGGAAGGATAAGGGAGATCATACGGGAGGATAGATCATCATTGCCCACAGCAGTAGATGTAATGGATAGTATGTGCTTCTTAACATCGTCCTCGGCAACAGTAGTGAAAGTAAAAGATGAGCACATGGGGAGTGGCTTACTATTGATGCTAGCAATAGTAGTAGATTTAACTCTATTACTAAGTGTGATTGGTGGGGAGGAAAAGTGAAGATTTAGAGAGTTTAAATCGACTGAACCGGTGGAACTAGTAGACGATTTGCCTATGCCGATTGTGCGAAGGAATTTCCAAACCTGTGCCGGATTACATTTATTGATTGAGTCATGGATGTGGCGCCTTTTCGCATCTCTACACAGACGACTGCAACGATTCCTTAACAGCTTGTACCTCGCAAGATTTTGTTCAGTGGGACGCTTTTTGTATCGGTTTTTAGCCCTGTCCCGTCTAGCCATTAGATCACAAATTTCCTGCGTGAGCCAAGGTGTGGGCGTGTGCTTTAATCTAACTTTTTTAATGGGAGCGTGAGCATCGAACAGTTTCATGACAAACGATTGAAAAAGTTGTATTTTGGTATCGATGTTGTCAGCCATCAGAACAGAAGTCTAATTAATATTCGTAGCATCCTGCCTAAGCGCCTCCAAGTTAATGCCCTTGAAACTACGTAAAAACATAAATTTTGCTTTACGTCTAGGTGGTCGAATTTTGAATGAAAAATAAATTAAATCATGGTAGGAAAAATTGGCCGGAAATTGACCATGACAGGCAATTTTGTCAGGAGAAGATGTAATAATAAGGTCGAGAAGCGAAGGAGTACAGTTGGGGAAATGATGCGTAGCAGAAAGAGGAAGAATGTGTAGATTGACCGCGGTCAAGAGGGAGCGAAGTTTATGCGCACGAGTGTCGTCCTTAATGAGGCAGGTGTTGAAATCACCTAACAAGAGAGTGTGATCGTAGTTTGGTGAATGTGTACAAAGCAGGCTTTCAAGTGAATTAAAGTAGTCAATGGTAAGAGAAGGACTGTAAAAAACTACGATCAACATCTTCTTGTGATGCAAAGTGATTTCAATCATTAAGTGTTCGGCCGATTTAGAATATTTTTTAGGGTTGCTAAGAGACGCACTGATAACAGTATGCACAATATCCGCTCGCAGGTAGATGGCAACACCGCCGCCACCCTTGCCCAAACGGTCATTCCGGATTAACTTGTACCCGGGAAGTGGAAACTGTTTAGATAGGAGAGAAGGCTTTAAGAACGATTCTGAAATAAGAATAGCATCAACGGGCGTATTGGTGAAGGCTGCCAGAAGATCGTCGTAATGACGCGGAATACTCTGTGCATTTATGTGGCACACATTAAAATTATTTTTATACGTGGAAAAGACAGAATTTATCTGGTCATGCACAGACTGGAATGCAGAACTACCACCATCACTATCCGCAGTTGAAAAGTGTTCCAACGAGGATGAGCACGAGAAAAAGCTGTCATCTAAATCAAGTATATCCATAAATACATAAAAAATAAATAAATAAATAAGAATATAAATACTATAACTATAACAAAAATATTAAATAATTGGCACAAAATTGGCCTACTAATCAGCCAAAGCAGCTAATCATCACTATCCGCGGAATATTGAAAGAGATATCTAAAAAATAACACAAACACACATCTTGAAATAATTAAACACAAACAAATTTTAAAGGCAGTGCAAACCTCAGTAAAAACGTAAAAACAGTAGCAAGGCAAAACTAGAATCAATGGTTGCACTGCACAAAGCAGAAACTAAACGCACAAAAAAAAAAAAAAAAAGTGTAATGTCACTTTGCGCATGTCAATCTGACTGACGTTTGATTCTAACCTAATTTCGAATAACGAGTAATTACATTGCAAATAAAATAAAAAAACTTAAAAGATATTTAACTACCGCTCGTATTTGTAATGCAAGTGGACACAGAAAATACACAAGCTATAACACGGCCATTTATAGATGCACAGCAGAAATCGCAGGAACAGTTATTTGGCGTTCCGCTTACCATGAGACGCGTTTGTTTTTACTTGCTGTTTCACTTGTTTTGGAGGGTTGGTCCCCTTAGATGTTGATGGATCATCCTTTGGCCCGCGTGAAGCATCAGGTGGAATGACTGGGGCTGCCGAAGACACTGGATTAGTGCGCATTATGGCTTTCAGCTCCGCCATAACCTCAATCTTCCGGCGGCTCTTATCAGGCAGAAGAAGATGAATTTTGCCCTCGGAAGTCCAACAACTCCTAACGCCGTAATATTTCCTTGCCGCAACGAAGACGTCATGGCGAGATTTGGTCAGGAATTCCGATATCACTATTCCTGAGTTCTTGAGTGACGTTTTGGAATCCCAGACTTCACGCCGCTTATCTAAGTCGCGAAATCGCACGAGCACAGGACGTGTCTTGGCAGAAGAAGATCCCAGCCGATGACAGGCTTGCAAGTCCAAACTGGTAATGTCCAACTCCATTTGGTCGCATATTATCTTGGGAATGACATCCAATAATTTCTCCTCTTTGCTTTCAGCGACTCCATGGAAGAGGAGGACCTTTCTTCTGAGGAATGTTTCCTGACGCTCTAAACTGCGAGACAACAAGTCGGTTTGCTCTGTTATTTTAGTGAGCGCCTCACAGACAAAGGATTTGAACTCCGCATACTCACTGGCGAGGGTCTTCAGATCACTGTGGACTGGTGCTGGAGAAGCAGTGGCATTCTGGAGACGCACCTCAAACTCTCCCATACGACTAAACAGTCTTTGGAGGTTGTCGTTGTTAGCTGCCAAAAGTGATGAGGTGTCCATTGTTCAGAGGTCAAAGTCCTTTTATGTGAAGAAAGTGCTTGTATTGTGAAAACTATTATGTGCGGCTAGTGCTGATGTGCTGCTGGATTATTTAGTGCAATTCATTAATGAATTAATGTGCAGTAAGTATTTTTAATAAATAAATTTATGCAGACAACACAAACTACTATGTTATTGCCACGACTACCCGCCGAAGAAAAAAGAATAAAATACAATAAAATCTAGAGGTTTTTTTTTTTAAATAGTAATGTGTGAAAAGCTTTTTAGTGCTATTATTAAGATTATCTTAATCTTAATACGATCGGCTGTGGATTCTAAATTTTGACTAAATTGGATAACTTTTAATTGAGTTGATTTGTTTTACTTACTCTTAAATTTTCTGTTTTTATCCACTATGATCTATTGTAAAAATCAGGCCGTGCCATTGTATCCATATCCTTGTACACAACGGCTCATTTCTGACTTTCGATATAACAACTCATATTTCCAATTGTATAGGAGAATACATATAAAATATAAAAATAGATTTAGTACACTATCCACATACCTACTTTCAACTTTCTAAGTTTATCCACTACCAAGCAATCATGATCGAGAAAAGAATATATATATCCACTGTAGTGCACATGACCTCAGGGCCCCAAGTCTGCTAATTTTAGCCAATGTAATGCTAGCGACACTCGACTATCATTCTATTGCCATTGTGATTTTCCATACTAAAAAATAAATAAAGAAACTGTTCGCAGAATACGAGACAATAACATGCCATAGACATGCAACCGATACGATTTTTTATTTAGCAGACTTCGGCCCCAGACCAATAGCAAGTTTCCACCAATACCAATAATAACGAAATTTTCCTCGATGATTTTCTTTCTTCTATTTACTTCTTTCCGGCAATCAGGGTCTTGTCCATGGCTGAATGTTGCCAGTTTCCATCACTTGTCCTTGGCGTATAGATTCCGCAATGCCTCCAACCAATGTTCGCAACATGTGAAAAAGAATAACATTAGTAAATTGAGAAAAAGAACATACGTAATTATTATTATTTTTGTGTTTCCGTTTCCTGCGTATGTGGTTCAAAGACCTTAGCTAGAATAAGAACTAAATTGACACCAATTGATTGATAAGTATTGTAGACCTACTGCGGTTTCGTGCACTTGAGATGACAGTGCAGTAGGTTGTCAACATGAAACTAATTAAGTACTTATTTAACTAATGAAAGTACCAAGTTATGAGTACCGGTTCTCGTACCTGTTATATAAATAGTCTCGGGAGATGATTTTGCATGATATTGTAATGTTTCAGTTGCAAAGCTACATTGCTGTCCTTCCAGGAATCTGCGTCTGCCGCTTTTTCTCCAGTCGATAGCAGCCCATCAGCATCTCATTGGATCCATATATTTTGCCAGTGTCCCGGTGATACATCATGAAGTAGAGGAAAGAAAAAAAAAATTAGTATTGTAACAGATTATACTGTGTTATGTCCATTTAGAATAGCATCATACATATGAAGCGAATAAAGGAATTAAGGGATTCATTTTGCAATCTAATTTTAGGCAATGAGCACAATAACGATACACATTTTTTGCTGAAATTACCCTCATCATTATTATTACCCTATATACGTTTCTATCGCCGATTACGCTCTGCCAACCCCGCAAAAGACATAGGCGTGATGTGTAAAGGACATATATGTGTGATTTTGTTTTCTTTTTTCAAACGTCACTGTAAAATTTTCGAATACCTACCGATCTGAATCTAATCTTTTATCATTTTTTAACACATGGTAGGTACATAATAATTATAATTTTCAGACGTACCTTAATGAATAACGGCCACTATGGAATCTATTGTAATATTTGCATATAACACCTCTTTGTCGCGAACAGTTCGCGATGATCCATGACGTAGTGGTTCCACTATTTCAATCCAATCGCCGATCCATCATGCATCATCACGACTCCACCATTTCTTCCAGTTGGTGCAGGCCCTTTATCGGGTCGTAGGACGACTCATTGTCCCACAGGGATTGTACGTAGGGACCGTTGATATGCCGCTTCGCTGCCGCAAAACTCACAGCGATTTCACTTTATTGTGGCTTGAGCCTAGACATAGCACGTGGAGTAACACTTCTGAAGTATTAATTATAATAAAAGTAACACTAATAGTTTACATCACTTCACACGTATTTATTATACCAAGTCCTAATACAGAATGTCTGACGGTACCGTTACATTTTTAAACTTTTGCAAATTATTCGATTTACTACACCACCACATATTCATCTGGTACTGTATTTCGTACTATACTCGGACCAACGTTGCATGGCCAACTTGATAGTACTATCCTTGTCAGTTAATAAACCAATGAAAGGGATATTGAATACGTTGGTCCATCATACGACGAAATACAGTACCACTCCTGTCGAATATAATATTTTATAATAGCAACCCTTATTTATCTGTCAGTTGTCATCATTGTTTACGTTATACACAAAATAAACCAAGACAAGTGCAATTATCAAACCTAAAACCAACAGTGTTAAAATTAATAACTAACAATAGATATAGATTTATTAGTTCGGTTATTGCAGACAGAACATGACTGAACTGTCTTATTGTTAATACCTAACACCAATTGTACTTAACCGTTGTCAGTCCTGACACCAGGGTTCATCGGATCGTTGAACGATTGGGTGTACCACACGAAAAGAAGAAGAAGTCCTGCCTGATTTCTGCTAATCAGAGAGACGACGCGCTGGGCGACTGATAATGGTCTTATATACCACGTTACAGCTAGAAGGCGGTTTAAAAGTCTGGTCATACTTCCACGGGTCGTTCATAGACAATATGGCACGATAAAGTTTATAAGAAATATAGAGAAAATAAAGTTTATAAGTTCTCTTACAACTTGAGCCGCAAACCTCAGATGAAATATGTACCGCTGTCGGGGCGGCGGCGACTCCCCCGAGCCCCGAATATTGTGTCCCGAGCCCCGGCAGACTGCTACATACATCAAAACGTTGTTTACGGGCAGCGAACCACTTCAGAGGCGATTCAACGAAACAGGCACATACGAAAAGAAATTGTGCTCTCTAAATAAGTTTGAAATGAACGACCACATTTTCTTAACAATTGAATCAGATGTGTTGACAACACACGAATTTGCGGAATGTCAATGCTCTAGAATTGGATCAAACCGCATGATTATTATTGTAAAATTGCATCGGCACAGTTTCCCAGTATGTCATAGAAATAAAATACTGCAACATTGTTCGTAACGTTCCGATGATATTGATAGATAACTTAACTAGCGTGCTTGTCATATTTAGTATGATTTGACAAGACAACGTGATCTAAACGAAAAGACTCAAGATATTGCACTTTTACTTAACATATGTAAAGCTATAGTGTTTTTTGATTACCTACTCTATGATTGTAAAAACAATACGCTTTTTCAAATTTTCTTTACCTACGATAGTATGAATTGTGCCTT
Source organism: Phthorimaea operculella (assembly GCA_024500475.1). Taxonomy (NCBI): domain Eukaryota; kingdom Metazoa; phylum Arthropoda; class Insecta; order Lepidoptera; family Gelechiidae; genus Phthorimaea; species Phthorimaea operculella. The sequence goes on along the minus strand of JANFCV010000002.1, from coordinate 1,786,756 downwards.
GTGACGTCAGAAAACAAATGAAAAATCGAACCTCCTCATAATAGGTTCCGGGATGATAACGCCACGAGGTACGATTCATACAGTCATACAGTCACAGTACGTAAAATTTGAAAAAGCGTAGTCGATTCAGCCCTATAGTATCTCTAGAAATACTGGACCAATTTTGATAAAGTAATAACTTAAAAAAAAAAGTAATTGGAGAGCATTAAATAGATTTCAATGTCATACATCTTTTGTAATCTCTACAGTTCACCAATCCATAAATATAATGTTCCTCAAGAAATGTGTGTGAAAGAATATACACCAATCTTCCATCAGCATGAGTACGACTAGCATATGTGTTGATTAGCTTGAACTGCGCCCCTGTGTTCCCAGCCGAGACTGCTTGTAGCAAACTATCAATTAAGGTGCCTGCAGATGCTGGGATGCAGACGACCGACTTTATCGTAAGACTTATTAACTAATAGTATCAAGCGTTACTTTGCGAAAGTCCATCTTGATGAAAGTGATAAATATTATGTTTAGCTTCTTCCGCACTTATGATGGCAAGTTATGCTGCTGAGTGAATCACACGTACGACCACAATTTAATGCAAATGTACCTCATTAACAGCGCAACCACCGTTTTACACTCTACACGTGTTTCGCGAAGCATCCTCAGGAGATCATTGACTGAACTAAAAAAACGGCCATGCAATCTAGCCCGAGTAGGTGAACCGCACAACTCTTGGCAAAGTGGTCGTGGTCAGGAATATATTTAAGTATATTTTTTATTTAAATACATTGATCGGATATGCGCCTCCATCTAGATATCTCCTATCGTCTTGATCTAGGTACCTGTGGCTTTGCGTGAATATTCGGTGATGGTGTTCTAAGTAACGGACTTTATTTAATTAGATCTTAATACCTTCCCCTGTAAAACAAGCCGTTCAAGAGATTTATCGTTGCGCGTTATCTCACTTTCTCTTCTCGCTTTTCATGTTTGACACCGAGTCTTCCAACGATATTGCAATTCATGATAGACTCCAAACAAATGACCACCTGTGACAGCTGCAATAGGTACAGTTTGATCCGTTGACGTATGCTATGGTTTCGGTTTTGGAATGGGATAGCCTACGTTTACTCTTTTCGTTAAAAACCTGGGCTATACACCAGAAAATCAAGCGCAGCCATATGATAAAAAAATCTGAACACATTTTTGTCGGTCGTTTGCACACACCTTTATACACAGCACGGGTGGCGAGGAGTACCTAGCCCAATCATGGCCGGATTAACTAACTATTGTGTGTGCAGATGTCGTTTGGAATAATTGTGCAGACTTGCAGTGGGCAAGGTTTGCCGGAGTGGTACAGCATGTTACCACAAAATAGAGAGTTTACAGAAGGATCACTCGACCCTATTTTGCAATTGAAATATTATAATAGACAGGGTTGCTACTGTCAAAAACTCAGAGTATAAGCATATCAAAGCAGCAAAATCTTATACAAGAACGTAATATAATTCTGCGCCAATTGATCCAAGAAATATAACGTTTTGGTGGCATGCAACCATATTCTTCCATTCCGGTAGGCGTCAAAATCCTCGCTATTACTGAGTGAGCCATCTGTGTAAAGCCGCTTCGCGTAGTCCCTAGTGTCCCTAGTTTGTGATGTTACTGTTTCTATCATTGTAGGCTTTTTGACAATCCTATGAACTGTAGTCTATCTTTGATCGATCGAAGATCTTCCATCCCATTTGTCTCGTCGGTGCCATCTATTTATTTATTTGTATTTGTAAGATTTACAGACAAATTTCAACTGTACATAGCAAGAAATAGAATATTACAATGCTATTTACAAATCTCCTCAGATAGAATGTAAAGAATCATAATACCAAAAAAACAAAAATAGAGAAACAACTTATGAATAAAAAAAAATCTCGTATGGTTGAACCAAAGTAGAATTTAGTCATTGATCGTTTGACTGAAGCAGTACTAATACAAAAAGATCGATATCAATAGGTAACTTATAGAATCTGGAGCATGTTCTAACTAAAAATGAATTACGCCTATAGTTAGTCCTGGCTGTTGGCACGCACAAGACTGGTCGCTGTCTGAAGCGTCGCTGGTTGGTTCTGAAGGAGATACCACGTAGAAGTGGACATAATTTCTAAATAAGTTTTGTGGAGTTTATTCCTATCGCACCCTTTGAAATTTTTGACAGCATGACAACAAACAACCGCACAGCGATGCGGCATCGTGTTTCGTGACACATTGTCATTTTTATGCGATTTTATTTTCATAAATTAAACCGCACCGGCAATATACTTACCGTAAAATTGTGCGGTTTGTGAGATTACATACAGCACATTTTTAAAGGATGTGTACATTTGAATTTAATTCTCTGGAAAATTCAGAATGCAACAACCGAGCCACGATTTGTAATAAGGATGTTGGTACCTAACTGTTTTGTATTTCCTGATTTACCTAATAAACAAGTCAGGAATTGCAAAACAGTTCCTACATAAGACACTAGTGTTGTGCGAAGGCAAAAATCAGACAGTGGCGATTCAGCCAATTTATTTTATGTAGGTATTCAGTTAATCTCTTTTTGTGGATTCGGGTGTAACAAATAGTTTTTAAAACGGCTACCAAAAGATTTTTTAAATAGTTTAGACAGTTCACTTATGAAACAACTAAAAGATGAGAATCAAGATGAAAATTAACGAACATATACCAAAATCATCCCCTACGAATTGAAAGACTTATAAGGTAAGTCGATTATTAGTACATAGTTAAGTGCATAAATTATTATCGACAACCTAAAATGATATTTCGTTACACTAAATATTACCTCCATTATACGCAAGCACTAGCGTCGTCTGCGAATGCTAATATTGCACAATTAATTACCGTGAACATTGCTAGCTTTATAAGATACATAGCAACCGGCAAAGGTATGGGGCTACGCTGCGAAATTGAAGTACCTAGTTGAAACTATGCGACTGCCTCAGAAGGAAGGTTATGTTTTTCTAAGGCAGGGAACTCACAAAACATCCTTTCTAGCGATAGGTATTTTAGCACTGCGTAACGCACGCATTAGGATAGTACAATGCGGATTTCTACCTTATTCCCATACAAATATGGTTTGTGTTATGGTTTGTGGCAGACGCAGCGTTGTTCGATACACAGCGCTAGCGGATACGTCTCTCAAACCGTTTGACATAAACCGCATTTGTATGAAAATAATGTGGAAAACGCATTTTCATAATGCATGCGATAATGCTACGGAAAAATTACGCACATGGGTCGAAATAAGAATTTTTCACCTCCCATACAAAGTTGCCTCAAATTTTTTCATATATCGACTCGTGTTCCATGGGGAAAGTTATTCAGTTTATTGAGTACCTTGACTTCCTTTCAGCTTTATTTGTAGTTCTGTAATACGTTGTATACTTATCAGCTAGAGTCACAGACGTAGACATGCAGTCTTTATACCAGCTAAATTATGTCTGACAATATAATTGGTAAATTAATTTTGAACTTGACTTCCAATTATGCACACACGGGAACATGAATTTATGATCAGTTGCGGCAGTAGCTCCGACGGCTGAAGATCTCTTGTAGGGCGTGGGTAATAATTTAATCGGCAGGTTCTATGATTGGTGCTGATTTGTGAATATCAAAATAGGAGCCGCAGGTACGACTGGAAAGACATGGTGGAGGCTAACCTGGGTCATCTTCAAGTCTATAATTGTTGGAGGTGGCGCAGGACAGGGGTCAGTGGAGGAAGCTCTTTTCGGAGGCCAAGATAGATTTCGGCTCGCTGATCTGGTGGAGTTAGTTCGTTAAAATAGCACCTGAAAATCGAATGGAATGATTATGATATATTTACACATGGATATTGCCGGACATATTTCAAAGAAAAATTTATAATAAAAATTGTTCAGTTTTTACACGACTGCCCAACCAAAAAAAGGAGTGTAATGTTTTCAGGGTTCATGTATGTTTGTATGTATGTATGTATGTATATATGTGCAATGCTATAACCCACTATAACTCGATAACTACTGAACAGATTTGAATGGGAGTAGTGTGAGAAGAATCCTTACACTATCCTGAGTGTCATAGGCTAGGTTTTGTCGTCTTAAACCTTAGGATAACTAGAAAAATTATCTAATTTTATTAATTAGGGATAGCAGCCACCGTAAATAAAACTCTTTGAACAAATCTTATTCTAAAATTCATGTCACACAATCTGTTGAAGTTTGATGTCGCTGTCATTGATTGAGTTGACGTTGCAGTATGTCTAATTATGTCACTGATACAAAATGGGATATTATAAATTGCATATCAAATAAATAATCGCCTATCAATACATATTCATCATTTATATTTTTTTTACATCATATATCTTACTTCACTGCAAATAAACTAAATGTTTAACAAAACATAAACTGCAGATAATTCGAAATTTTACATCAATACGACATAACTTTTTTCCTCATATGCAATACAGATAAATTTATTTTTGTACAAAAATACTACATACATAGCATGAATACTGACTGCACAGCAAATTTTCCATATTTCATAGCGCAATAACTATCCCAGTCGCATATTAATCAGTAAACATACGTAAGTAAACATAAGTTTATAGGTCCGTTAGGTATAGCCTAACCGAACCTGGCGCGGAAAGCGCCAGGTTAGGTTAGGTTAGGTTAGAACTTTGACCACAACGCACGAGCCGAGCGAGCGGAGCGAGCGTGCCGCGGCAGCGGCCGGCGATGTGCCAGAAACGACACGCTATGCGCGTCATCAATTTAAAATATGATTATCGATGTGTATGATTAACGATGATGGTTCATCTATAAAAACTGCTGTAAATAATATAAAAATAGAAGCTATATTTAAAAGAAAAAGAGTTAACAGGTATAATGTGCATTAAGATTATTAGCTGTGCATTGATGAAAAAGCTTTTGTTTTAGAAAAAATCGCTGTACGCTGCGAAAATAAATTGTAGTGTGTTTAGTGATATTTTGAGTTGAATAGTATGCTGTGCAATCAGTAATTTTGATGGGAATTTGGAATCTTATTGCATAGAAAAAGGATATTTTTTGATTTGCGTTTAAATACTACCCATACAAAATATTTACGTTTGTTCTTGCAAAATAAAGTAAATTTAAACAAATACTGAAAAATAATTAATTAATAATAAAACGAGCATTCCAAACTGATAGATAAAACTAGCTGCCCGTCAGCGGTTTCACCCGCTGCAACCTATTATTCCGCGGGAAAAAAGCATTATTCGCCAAGAGATGTCGCTGTTAGTTTTCGGCGAAAACGTTTAAAACGCGAATCGGCTCAGTCACGCCACCTATTTCAAAAATATTGGAAAATGCGTGATCCCGTGTGAATGAGACATTTTTCCGTGGTAAAAAGTATCCTATGTGTTATTCCAGATGCCCTTTTATATTTCTGCAAAGTTTCATGTCAATCTAATCAGCCGTTTTTGCGTGATGTCGTAACAAACACACACACAAACATCCGCCTTTATAATATTAGTAGGATAACGCTGATAGTTTTTACGAATGGCACAGAGCTCTTATCACGATGTCCAGCCTTGATGCTTTTGTAATGCAAAACATGTAAATATTCAAAGGCATCTCAGTATCAGGTAATTAGTTAAACTTATTATTATATTTATGGCTAATGAGCAGGCATAAAAATAACTCATACACAATGTGCAATGCCAGCAGATATATCTTAGGCGCCTGGTGATTACATATACAAGCTACTGCTGGTAATTCTCTGCATAGCTACTTTGATAGCTACATTGTTTGTTAGTAGATTACGTAGGTTGTTATAACATTGACCAAACAATGATGATTTTATTGCAGAGCTGCTGTCTCCGGGATACTTTATTCATAGTAAAGTGAAGTATTCAACAGAAGACAATACAAAAGCACAGATTTTTACAGGATGACTGGTATGAATGTAGGACCAACATCGGGGGGTTGAGGGGGGCTTGCCCCCCTCATAGAGAGACAACAGATCAGCACAAATTTTTACAGGATGACTGGTATGAATGTAGGACCAACATCGGGGGGTTGAGGGGGTTTGCCCCCCCTCATAGGAAGACAATAGAACAGCACAGATCTTTACAGGATGACTGGTATGAATGTAGGACCAACATCGGGGGGTTGAGGGGGGCTTGCCCCCCTCATAGGAATACAATAAAATAGCACAGAATTTTACAGGATGACTGGTATGAATGTAAGACCAACATCGGGGGGTTGAGGGGGGCAAGCCCCCCTCATAGGAATACAATAAAATAGCACAGAATTTTACAGGATGACTGGTATGAATGTACGACCAACATCGGGGGGTTGAGGGGGGCTTGCCCTCTTCATAGGAATACAATAAAATAGCACAGAATTTTACAGGATGACTGGTATGAATATAGGACCAACATCAGGGGGTTGAGGGGGGCTTGCCCCTCTCATAGGAAGGCTATAGATAAGCACAGATTTTTACAGGATGACTGGTATGAATGTAGGACCAACATCGGGGGGTTGAGGGGGGCTTGCCCCCCTCATAGGAAGACAATAGAACAGCACAGATCTTCACAGGATGACTGGTATAAATGTAGGACCAACATCGGGGGGTTGAGGGGGGCTTGCTCCCCTCATAGAGAGACAACAGATCAGCACAGATTTTTACAGGATGACTGCCGTGTGATGCCGGCCTAGAATAGCATCACCCCAATTCTACCCGTGGGTGTCGTAAAAAGCGACTAAGGGATAATTATCCAGGGAATGGGCAGCAGCGTTCCCTGTGAATTAAACATCTTGCACTGCGCTCGCCAATCCGCCTGCCAAGCGTGGTGAGTATGGCAATACCCCCAAATACGGGGGAGGCCCATGTCCAGCAGTGGACTGTTGTGGCTGTTAAGGTTAAGGTTAAGGACTGGTATGAATGTTGGAGCAACATCGGGGGGTTGAGGGGGGCTTGCCCCCCTTCATAGGAAGACTATACAACAGCACAGATTTTTACAGGATGACTGGTATAAATGTAAGACCAACATCGGGGGTTGAGGGGGGCTTGCCCCCCCTCATAGAGAGACAACAGATCAGCACAGATTTTTACAAGATGACTGGTATGAACGTAGGACCTACATTGGGGGGTTAGGAGGGGGCTTTTCCCCCTCATAGGAAGGCTATAGATCAGCACAGATTTTTACAGGATGACTGGTATGAATGTAGGACCAACATCAGGGGGTTGAGGGGGGCTTGCCCCCCTCATAGGAAGACAATAGAACAGCACAGATCTTTACAGGATGACTGGTATGAATGTAAGACCAACATCGGGGGTTGAGGGGGGCTTCCCCCCCTCATAGAGAGACAACAGATCAGCACAGATTTTTACAGGATGACTGGTATGAATGTAGGACCAACATCGGGGGGTTGAGGGGGTCTTGCCCCCCTCATAGGAATACAATAAAATAGCACAGATCTTTACAGGATGACTGGTATGAATGTAAGACCAACATCGGGGGTTGAGGAGGACTTGCCCCCCTCATAGAGAGACAACAGATCAGCACAGATTTTTACAAGATGACTGGTATGAATGTAGAACCAACATTGGGGGATTAGGGGGGCTTGCCCCCCTCATAGAAAGACAATAAAACAGCACAGATTTCTACAGGAGGACCAACATCAGGGAGTTAAAGGGGGCTTCCCCCCCTCATAGGAAGAAGACAATAGAAAAGCACAGTTTTTTACAGGACGACTGGTTTGAATGTAGAACTTACATGGGGGGTGATAATAGAAGCGTTCAGATTTTTTTACATGATGACTCTAGTATGATGAACCAACACCGAAGGCCACAGAAAAACAGAAGAAGCGAACAAATTTTTACTTGTTAAATATTTAAAAAGTAGTAAATAAAATAAATAATTAAAAAAAATAAAAAGCACGCCTGCGTTTGTGGGAAAAATTGATCTGAAAAGTAAAAAACAAGTTATAATTTGTGAAAAATTTGGACGAGATACTTAGCTTGGATTGTTCTTCTATTTGGAAAATTGACGATGTTTTTATTAGTATCAAAAACATTCTATAATATGAATAGTTATCTTTACCGTACATATAGGTTCAATATTATGTTTTTGTGACCAGACTTTACAATGCAGTCGGGGGATAGTTTGTTGTCATACAATCACATTACAATCTCGAAAACTATCCCCCGTTTGCATTGTAAAGTCTGGTCACAAAAAAACATAATATTGAACCTATATGTACGGTAAAGATAACTATTCATATTATAGAATGTTTTTGATACTAATAAAAACATCGTCAATTTTCCAAATAGAAGAACAATCCAAGCTAAGTATCTCGTCCAAATTTTTCACAAATTATAACTTGTTTTTTACTTTTCAGATCAATTTTTCCCACAAACGCAGGCGTGTTTTTTTTTTTTTTTAATTATTTATTTTATGTAAGTAGAAAACGCTTTTAAAATATTTGTACTTAATTAAAAGTAACCTTACCTATACACTTGTGTCGTCATGATTATTAGCCATAACAATGTTAGCATGTTATTTTGTTACACTACAAATTTAATATAAGTTGAAGCACTGTTTCATTGCAGTTTATTAACTTCACCAGAACGTGAATACGCTTCAGTCCTGAAAACTGTATTAGAAACAATTTGAGCACTTTGTAAAATAGTAATCTACACTAATATAATAAAGAGGAAAACTTTGTTTGTTTTTTTGTATGTATGTAATCGATAAACTCCGAAACTACTGGACCGATTCCGAAAATTCTTTCACCATTAGAAAGCTATAACATTCCTGAGTAACATAGGCTACTTTTTACCACGGGAAAATTCCTCATTTCCACGGGAAAACGGTAAGCAGCAGGAAAACCGGGAAATACAGCGGATATTACCCAAATAAGCCAAACCGCTTTACCGATCTTCGCGAATTTTGGCACTGATATTACTAGCATAGTAAAGATGGACATGGACTACTTTTTGTCAGCCCTCGAGGATCTGGAGTACGAGTACCTGATGAAGACCACCAGCATCCCATCTAAACTATAAAAGATACGGTCATGGCTTCTTAGAAAAAGTTGTTCACCATGACGGGCCGCTTCTGCTGGCACATGGTCATCGAGGATCTGGAGTACCTGATAAAGACCACCAGCATCCCATCTAAACTATAAGAGATACGGCCATGGCTTCATAGAAAAAGCTGTTCATCATGACGGGCCGCTTCTGCTGGCACATGGTCATCGAGGATCTGGAGTACCTGATGAACATCACCAACATCCCATCTAAACTATAAGAGATACGGTAATGGTTTTTAAGTAAAAGTTACTCAGCATGGCAGGCCACTTCTGCTGGCACATGGTCATCGAGGATCTGGAGTACCCGATGTAGACCACCAGCATCCCATATAAACTATAAGAGATACGATAATAGCTTCAAAGTAAAAGTTATTCAGCATGACGGGCCGCTTCTGCTGGCAAATGGTCACCAGGGTCTGGAGTACCCAATGTAGACCACCAGCATCCCATATAAAGTATAAGAGATACGGTAAAAGCCTTAAAGTAGGTAAAAGTTATTCAGCATGACGGTCCGCTTCTGCTGGCACATGGTCACGAGGGTCTGGAGTACCTGATGTAGACCACCAGCATCCCATATAAACAATAAGAGATACGGTAATGGCTTCAAAGTAAAAGTTATTCAACATGACGGGCCGCTTCAGCACGCACATTTACCTCTGCTGGATCGGAGTAATGGACTTTTTACTACGGGCAAAGATCCAATTTCTACGGGAAAACAGGTAAGTAGCAGCGGGTGAAACCGCTGGGCGTGCTGCTAGTTTTGCATATTTTACAAAGTGCTCAAATTGTTTCTAGAGAAACTCCTCACTGCCAGAAATGAGTGTATGATTCAATGAAGCACTTGTTTTATTGTAATACGAGCGTATAAAGTGATTTGTTTTCTATTACTAAGAATCTTATTAAGATCTATCAATCACTTGACTTCGCATAATCAATGATGAATTTTTATATGTAACAGCCGACAGATCGCTTTATACGCTTGTATTATAACAGGTGCTTGATTGGATCATACATTATCTTTTAGGGGGCTCCTCCTCTTTCAGAAGTCAATCAAAAACCAATTACAATGTAAAATGAAAACTCGAAGCTGAAAACCGGTAAAATAATTTGTTCACTGAAAACCGCAGGAATTAATCGAATCCCTGTTTATCGGTTATGCAAATGTATCGCTGTTTAAAAAGAGCTTTTATTCAAGTAACAGTTGAAAGAATCCGTTAAAATAATATTTAATTTGATGGTTTCATCGACAGACGTAATTTTTATTCTGTGAGTTTCGTTTTCGTTATATAGCTTCTTTATTACAATTTGGAATTTTGTATGCTAATAACACAGCCGTATTTACTTACTTAACAGTAATAATCTGCAATAGGTTAAGGTTTATAATCTTGATAACAATTCTTCCTAAAACATGAGTTTTCTTAGTTTTCTGACAAAATGTGATGCTTACAGACGAACGGCACTGTGTACCTAGATGACAGGTGGTAAATGCAGGTTTTTGGGATTTTATCATAAACCTGCGAAGTACAACCTCAGGCTATGCATTTAAGGTAGCAAACTAAAGGTATTGGTTTTATGAATGAACTGTATGAAAAACTAGTTTAAGCTTTTGTTATAAGTGTTGATCATGGTGTTGATGTGCTGCTGTTTGTATTTAATACACATGTGAGATGTGGAAGGAGATCAATTATTCTGGTTCTAAACCTGGCAATTTAAAATTAAACAGCATGCTGTCACAAAATCGCCAATACTTACTTTTATGGTGCTGTTTTAAATATATTCCAAAAAAATCGTTTATTGATGAAATTGCGTCATGTGGTTGGTTACCTACGTTTCACTGCAACGTTTTTTAAAGACAGATTGAGCAAGTTGCTACGTGGGGCCATTTTCAATCAAAATAACTGATCGCAGAAATCCGTGACTAGACTCTTCAAAAGAATCAAAAAATTGGGGTTGTATTCATGTCAGATTTCCATTCGTCAAAGATAGGTATACCATCTAAGGTATACCATTTTAACTTAGCAATACAAACCATACAGATGGCTGGGCTTATGTACCTGTTTAGTACCTTTTTACTTTATAGTACACTAGCTGCCCGTCAGCGGTTTCACCCGCTGCAACCTATTATTCCGCGGGAAAGAAGCATTACTCGCCAAGAGATGTCGCTGTTAGTTTTCGGCGAAAACATTTAAAACGCGAATCGGCTCAGTCACGCCACCTTTGCAAAAATATTGGAATATGCGTGATCCCATAGGAATAAGACATTTTCCCGTGGTAAAAAGTAGCCTATGTGTTATTCTGGGTGCTTTATTTATTTATTTATTTTATTTATTGAGAAAACCAACAGCTATTTAGAAAATAATTGAATTGTACACATTGACAAAACATGAGCTAATAACAGGTTTCCCTAATTTAACAACACACGATAAGCTATCTAGTGAAATTAACGTGATCCAATTTAATACAAACAATTTTTTAATAAAAATACCAAAATGGAATAATTAAATTAAATTAAATAGCCAGCTACAAGTGCGATATTTGGATGTTAATGTAAGCCAGTGAAAATGAGTGTGATGAAAGTATTGGGTTAATGAGTGAGTGTGTATGAGTGTGAGTGTGTGTGTGTGTTGTGTGAGTGTGCATGTGTGGTTGAACGTGTTGTGTAGTGTGCTCTTCTATATTTGTGCAAAATTTCATGTCAATCTAATCAGCCGTTTTAGCGTGATGTCGTAACAAACACACACACAAACATCCGCCTTTATAATATTAGTAGGATAATAATATGAGGTAAAAAAAACTGTGTCGTTTATCATGGCTCCAAGGGTGCGATTGGGCTGGTTGTTTGAACAACCACACAAATACTTCCGGGTGAGCACTCACTCCTCATAAAATAGTCAGGTGTAAGTTTTAATAGCCTCTTGGCTAAAACAGTAGAGTCACTCGAAAAAAAAACGAATTCAGCTTAAATGCTGACTAAGTGAATAAGAATTACCCTGTTATGGGAACAAGTGGCTTATCGCAGAGGCCAAAACTCACAAGAGTTGTCGCAAGACATTCGCAAGACCGATGCCTTTCAGATTACATATCTCAAAAACGAGAAGGTCTACTCGGAAGTTTTGTGTTTTATTTATCGTCAAGAATGCCCCGAAAACTGCAGTATTTTCTCTTTAAATCAGTCTCAAGCTCTGCCTGCGGCGTCTAGGATAAATTATAAATTTTTACGTCGCCCAGAGATGGTGGAAAGGTGTAGACCGCGATCGTTTATCACTACGGCTTCACGTAAATTAAAGCCTTTGCCTGGCTGACTAAAACATTAATATTATTTCACGGAAAAGCAGTGGTGCTGTGGGTCCAAAAGGCTGCAATAAATATCTAACGACGTGAAGGAATAGAAATAGAAATAAATAACAACATTTAAATAGAGGTTTAGAATACATACTTATTACATAAGATTCTTTTTAAAAACATAACCCTCCTTCTGAAGTAGTCGAGAAAACCGACAATTTAAGTCCCTTAGATTCGGCATTGTTCGAAATGAAATGGGAACTTAACGTTCATTAATTATCGTCAGAAAAAGCTTTTCATTTTTACTCATTTTCGGTTTAATTTCATGATTCTAATATTTTCTGTATAATGATAATTACAGTACGCGAACGAGTTCTTGACGATTCTGAAATATGCGCCTTCTTGTCATACACGCAGCGGTACTGGCGTGTGCGACAAGGATGCGCATATTTCAGGATGGTCATGAACTCTTTCGCATACTGTAGATAATTCGTAGGTTATTATATTTTATTTGTCGATTTTTAACTTCACTGAAGCATGTTTCACTAGAGTGACAGAAGTGACAGAACATTGTGCGCCATCGTCAATATCTGTAAAAGGCCAAAAATACATAAAATAGAATAATGATCTTATCTATATAGGTTAAATTATTGTGCTTAACAGCGTTCAGACATTTTAAAGGAGCTAAGAAGTACTCTAGCAGAGTGCAAACTCTGCATAGACATCCTCCCTAAGCCACCCTCACATCTCCATTTTTCGAATCATTTTATAACTTAAATTTGGAACACGGCACCGAAACGTCACCGTTCTTGGCTTTTTTTGACGCATTCAATTCTTGGGATCTAGACAGAAAGGTCCATATTTACTAATTTTCATATAATAGTGCATAAATACCTAGTCCGATTCCTGTTTTATACTTACTGTCGAGTTGTGATTTGTGATAGTTTTGTTTTAAATGTTATAAGTGAATCCACGTACCGTATTGGAACCCGTAAAAGGTAATACATTTGCTATCAAATATTCACCCATTTATCTTAATACCATCATAACTAGGCACTAACCCGTACCTGTATTTTAGGGTTCCTATGCTTCAATAAAAGAGTGAGCTGAAGATAATTTTATTATTTATGGCCATCACGGCCATAGTACCTATTCAAAAAGACACTTATAAATGGTAAAAATTGTTCCGAGTAGGTACTTTAATAAAAAGGCAGAAGCAAACTCGTAATGGCCTTTCCATTATACCAAAATATACTCAGAAGGGCAATGCAAAGAAATTATTTTCAGTGAAGGAATGTTTAATGTCAACGCAAACGTAACTTAGCCCACTCAAGTCGAGGCCTTGGAATGATATCGCTTTTTGTTCAGAGATTTGTATTTATTATTTTTTTACTAAGCCTCCAAGTATTTTTCTGTTTTTGAAAAAGGACTTAAGCCAGCGTTGGTAGGTATTCGGTTATCATAACTAGATTTCGGTATGATAGGTAGTTTGTTACGATTTAGTCGCGTGACCCAGAATGCCAGAAGGTAGAGGCGTCGGCAGTGCAGATGCTGAAAGTCGCAGGTTCATATTTCTACCTACGAGTATGTCCTAATGAAAAGATCTTCACATACATATATCACGCCTTTATTCCTTGTGGGGTAGGCAGAAAGTAAACGGCTGTAGAAAACAGCCATTTATACTAAGTATTACAAAAGTTTGAAAGTCATTCGGAATACTGTGTGTGTATCACATCTTACAGAAAATATTATGATATGGGGTATTGCTATTCTAAGCCGGCACCATACAGCATAAATAACAAGTAGACAATAAACTGCGGTTTCCTTTACAGCCACAACAGTCCACTGCTCGACATGGGCCTCCTCCGTATTGGGGGGTATTGCCATAGTTAGTCACCAAGCTTGGCAGGCGGATTGGCGAGCGCAGTGCTAAACGTTTAATTTACCGGGAACGCTGCTGCCCATTCCCTGGATAATTATCCCTTAGTCGCTTTTTACGACACCCACGGGGAGAATTGGGATGATGGTATTCTAAGCCGGCATCACACGGCGGTTGCGTTTTGTGTCAACCATAATAATACAAATCAAATTACAAGTAGACAATAAACTGCGGTGCGCTGTACAAACAGCGTGAATGCACACGTGTCAGTCTATACTGCGCTTTGTCACAAAGGTAAACATCGTACAAATGACAACCTGAAACAAATTACAAGTAGACAATAAACTGCGGTGCGTTTTAAAAGCAGCCTATGGGATTTGCACACTCGTCAGTCTATAATATAATATCATTGCGGTTGTGACAATACAAAAGTCAACAAAGTTAAGACATCCGTCATTGTAAAATTAGTAAGGGTACCACTTTGTGACTATGACTAGGTTAATCCCACGGCGGCATGAAACTTTACGCCTCCGTCACCGGTAAAAGAAATCAAATTCAAGTAAAACTTTCAAAAATAGTGTTACATGCGTACTAATAAGTATGTGATTTAAATCTGAAACAGCTGCAATTAGATGTGGCGACATGTAGTATCTATTCTATTTTATCCAGCATTTGTGTGGGATTTCGTAAACTCGTTTCGTAAAAAGAACTGGATCCGGTAGAACTCCGCAAAATCACGCGGTGCGTGTGAAACGCCATGAAAGTTGAGAGCCTCTTCATTGTCTCTTCAGCTAAAGTACGTGATCCCTCAGAGCACTTTTTCACAAGAAACAAATTGTGGTAATTCATTCTCACAAAATTTACTTTGAAGAAAATATTTGACTCTTTTTGGCTCTATGAAAAAAGAGAAAAACCACGAGTGTTAAGATATATTGTCGAAGTGGTATCACCTACCCATTTAAGGGACCAACTTATACTGGTTTTCATACAAAATGCTAAGAAGAACCAGAGTTGGATATGCTGGCCAAAGTATCACCGCGAGTGGTTTGACCCCACTCGTAATTTTTGTAGGTTAGATGTAGATAATATTAATCCCGTGTGATGCAGGCTTAGAAAAGAATCACTCCCAGTCTGTTCTAAAAAATGACTAAGGGGTGAATTCTTCCAGCAGCATTCCGAATGGTATGCAACATGATGCACTGCACTGGCCAATCCGTTTCCCCAAGCGTGATGAATTGATCTATTGTGACTGGTAGATAATATTATTTTGAACTAGTAGCCTCTACTGCGATTGCATCTAACCCGATCTCATAGCCAAACGGTTAAGAGGCCGTTTGTCACAGGTACAGCTACTCCCACGTCTGTGGCGGATGGAGAAAAGTTCTCTCAACAACAGACTTTCTCAACCCTACAGGTCCTGTAGGTAGAGGTAAGAAAATCTGGCGATTTTGAGAACAATACATTGATTTCAGTTTTCGCTAGCGCAACCCTGTTATTTTTTAGATCTAAGTAGATAAGATGCTATGTTTGTTTAAACAACTCAGACAATGAAAAAGAATAAAAACATTTTTGTTATTGGTACGCAAGGAACAAGTATAATGCAAAGTGTGTTTTTATTAGAAAAAGATTTTACATTGTCTTATCATCAAAAACTTTGTTCAAGTGTAAATTTTTCCGACTTTATTCAATAACAACTTCTTATGCATTTTGTTCCAGGAAGTGTATTTTTAAATCATTTTCGCACGTGAAAGATGGACTACCTAAGTCTAACTCGAAATATTACATTTGCTGCTACTCACATTGTAGATATGAGTTAGTGCCTTAAATGCTGACGATGGATGTGTGTAAATGGATGTGTGAAGTGTAGGCAATAGAACGTATCAGCGGTCAGACGTTATGTGTTTCAAAAATACACCTCCATCAAAGAGTAACATAAGTATATGCAGTCTGGCGTGCAGTTAATCATATTTAGTGCTCAGCACATTTTAGTTTTAACATGTTAAAAGAGCATGGATGCAAAATGAGTCATGGCAAACTTAATAAACTGGAGCGCCTTCAGAAAATGTGATTAAATTGCAGTTTTACTTTGATGTCTCTGTAGTTTGTCGTCGGTTTTATGTCTAGTGTATTCTAATTTGGCCAGCACGTGTTTTTAGCCTCATCATCATCTTATAAGGTAGCAAACTGAAGAACTAATGGCGCCACTTTAGTATGACTGCCTGCCACGCAGAAGGTTCCGGGTTCGATTCCCGGTGGGGTCACTCTCAAAACATATTTATCACTTTGTGAATTTGTTCCCAGTCTGGTTAGGACATTGCAGGCTGAACCACCTAATTGTCCGAAAAGTAAGATGGTTCCGTGCTTCGGGTGGGCACGTTAAGCCGTCGGTCCCGGTTGCTGTCTATGATGGCGGTCGTTACACAACCATGTCAGAGGCCTACTACTTACAGTAGGCGGTTGAAAACTCTGACACCAGTTTTCATCGGGTCGTTGAACGACTCGGTGTCCCACACGAAGAGAGACTGTTTCTAGAAATGTGTCGATGTTAAAATTCAGTTACTTGTTTAGCTACAGTCGCACCTGCTGCTATTTGCAATAAGCCTGAGCTTTCCAGCCCATTCATTTGATTTTGTCTATCCTTGTCACAGCACACACGTCGGCTTACGGCCTGCTAGGATTAATTTCCCGACTGCCTCAGAAGGAGGATTATGTTTTTCGAGAGTATGTATACGGGGTGTTATGGACGGTGTAACGAAAACTTTGCAGGCGTGCTCAGACCATAAAACTGAACAACTTTTACTATGGAGCCAATGGTTGGAAACGAAGAAAATTTTCCCACCTCCCATACAAAGTCAGTCAGCTGATCGTGAATTTTCTATGGGAGGTCGGAATTTTTTTTTCGCGTCCCACCATTGGCTCCATAGTAAAAGTTGTTCAGTTTGATGGTCTGATCATGCCTGCAATGTTTTCGGTATACCGTCCCTAACACCCTGTATATGTATGTGGACAAGAAAATTCTTTTTCACGGGCTACAGCCCAAACGGATAGTTGGATTTTAACATAATATGAAATGTCGTTCGATTTGTCTTAGCAGTGCGAGTGACACTGGCTTTACAAAAAATTCATAAATCCAAGATGGCGGATTTTTATCGCAAAATACAACTTTGAAACTACCGCAGTCGGGTTTATGTGTTTTGATACATGAGCTTGTTTGGTATCTCATGCAGCTTAGGCCGAGTTGTGTTGACATCAACACACGTCTCGGAAACTCGGATTATCTTCGTCGTGATTGGTCACACGCAAATACTGCGGTCAATACGGACATCGTGTTGGTACTGATTTATGGTACCCTTATTTTCCAAGCGTCGCGACAACGACGCGCGTCAACGACGCCGTCTAATTTTGACGGCGGCGTTGTCGCTGCGGTCTTGTAGAAAAACCCGACCGCATCCCATACAAACTCTAAGCTTCTCAGCGCGCTGTCAACGTGACGGCGTCGTGGCGCGGCGCAACGACACCGACGCTCGGTCTTTCTGGTTCCCCATACAAACCCATACAAACCAGTCATTTGACAGCGACAACGACGCGCGTCCTTGTCGCTGTCGCTTGGTTTTTAAGCCTACCTTAAATTGAATACGTGTGGCGTAGAAGGCAATAGGTTGTTGTTAACAGCCTTTTTCAAAATAACGAAATATTCCGCATCAGAAATTTTCAGCTTATAAAAAGCAGATCGTGATCATCATTACGTATCTTCCTGCCCTTATCTCGAATCGACAATCATATAGCAAAAAGTAGGTCTTGATATTCTCCATTTTTTCGTAGTGATTGTGAGACACCAAGCCGATGATAGTGCGTTTCATCTTTTAGTTCCTATGGCGTCATGTTGGTAGCATTGGAAATTTGTATGTAATTTTTTGGCGCCGTAAAATATACTACGTACTAGAACAGCTTTATGAAGTTTGTGTGTCAAATCGTATGGAATTTAACAAAACTAGTGAAAGCTTTTGACATAAGGGTGTACAGTAAGGCGAGGAACACACGCAACGTTGGTTTGTGCGTCGTTTGTTCGATTTTCCACCTTACTTTTATACGAATACAGTTTATGTCAAACGATTTGACAGACAACGCAGTGTTGTGCGATGCCGTTTGACACAAACCGTATTCATATGCAGGTAGGGTGGAGAATCGAATGAACGACGCACAAACCGACATTGCATGTGTTCCTCGCCGTAATCTATGTCGCGGGTCACATGCTAGCTATACAGGACTCATCGGGTCGTTCATCGATTTGTTGTCCCACACTTTAAAAGAACTATTATTAGTACTAATCTTTAATTTGCGTCGTCGCAAAATAGGACATAAAAGTAATTGGTATCGAAGCATTTCCAATCACCAGAGGCAATTCAAATCATTCGGAGCATTAACTTCATTCACCGGTGTTTGTACGAAGCCTTTTGCTATTAACTCGAAAGTCTCGAAACACTCTCTTTCGATATACCATGTTTAGGTTTTTTCTGGGCAGAGGAGAGTGATTCAAAATAAATAGCGGGGAGGTTTTTTATGCTTATTTTGGCGACTTTGTTTAGAAAGAAGGTGGAATATGTGATTTTCCTAAAGCATGCGATAGGAAAATTGCATGCGCATATTTCAATAATGCACAACGGACGTTACATGTTTCTCACTCCACGCTTCTATTTTGTCTCTCCAGTATAGCTTCGTCTAAATGAAACAGCTTCTTATCTGAGCCAACTGAGCGTGCACATCTCCCCAGCCACCTTATCTATCCGCCTGACTGGCCACGGTTGCTCGGCTCAACAGTATTGGTGTCGATATTTTATACTTAAGGTCTGGTAAGGTTTCGACTTCACGTCCGTGCAGCAAGCGTAAGTGACATCTGATAGGTCTTGCCAGTACCTAACTCTTCGAAAACCAGCTTTCAATAAGCTTCTAAATTCCAAACACTTTTAGTCGAGCTTGTCTTTTGTCTTTCCAGTGTAGCTTGGTCTAAATGAAACAGCTGTTTATCTGAGCCAACTGAGCGTGCACATCTCCCCAGCCACCTTATCTATCCGCCTGACTGGCCACGGTTGCTCGACTCAACAGTATTGGTGTCGATATTTTATACTTAAGGTCTCGGTTGGGTCTGGACTACACATCGGTGCTGTCGTTTGATAGGTCTATCCGCCTGACTGGCCACGGTTGCTCGGCTCAACAGTATTGGTGACGATATTTTATACTTAAGATCTTGGTTAGGTTTAGACTTCACGTCGGTGCACCAAGCGTAAGTGTTGTTTGATAGGTCATGCCGGCATTTAACCCCTTCGATGCCCAGTTTTTCATTAAGCTTCAACATTCCACCTTGTCTTTTGTCTTTCCAGTGTAGCTTGGGCTAAATGAAACAGCTGTTTATCTGAGGCAACTGAGCGTGCACATCTCCCCAGCCACCTTATCTATCCGCCTGACTGGCCACGGTTGCTCGACTCTACAATATATTATACTTAAGGTCTTGGTTAGGTTTTGACTTCACGTCTTCGGCGCAGCAGCCCACTTGATAATTAAGTAGAAAACTGGAGAACTAATGACGCCACCCTCGAGTGTGCCTTTTTTCTGTGATGAGTCGAAAATATGCCTATGTCAAAGTTATGTTACTTCTTATTGGTAGTCGTTACGTCATCTGATATGATGATGAAGTAAATATCGCTGCTGGTATGGTTGAGTCTTGAGTGAGAGATACAGCCTCCTTGCGATAAGTTGCATCTTAGATTGTGTTTATTAGAAATCATTATTCAATTGTGGAGTCCGACACTTACCTCTGCAGCTCCTATGTGTGGTCTAAACCCAACTGGTACCTTAAATTATTGTGTTCATTGGTACAATTTAATGTGAGTCGATGTCAATGCCACGCGTACAGATGTCAGATCATTCAATTTACAGTTAATTCAAATAAAGAATGAAGAAACATTACAAATATTTTATTTAATGTGCTTCATGCTGCATTCTCCACTCTATCTTCATACGAATACTGTTTACGGTGAACTGAAGGCCCGTCCTCCCGCCGCCTTTAACTACAATTATATCAATGGCAAACTCACGTGCCCACACTGTGCACGGGAGTTTACTGCCAAAATCGGCTACAATAGCCACCTACGGGCGCATCAGCGCCGACTTGAGCAGAAGTAGAAGTGGTCGCCATGGCCGAAACCGGCCGGAGAGATCATCATCATCATCATCACGTCAAACGGCGTCACACAATGATACGCCGATTGACATAATTCGTAATCGTACGAAAATAAGGTGGGAAATCGAACAAACGACGCACAAACGGATGTATGACCATCTAAATCAAAAGAGTCAACAAATATTTTCTGAGCTATTTATGGTACAGTACGGCACACAAAAAAATCATAAATCTGCCCCAGTTTTTCGATGACCAATGATGGATAGAGCCTAGTCCTGTCGTTGGCAGCCATATTGTGTGAGAAATGGCCGTAGTTTTTTCAACCCGCTACGATGCCTTATTTTATGCAGAGTAATATATAGGAGACTTTCGGTCCGGTGTTGATAACAACCATAACAAGGAAAAGAAAAAAGCAGTTGCATATGCAGTGACGTGCGGCTGCCATTTAACAAACATTCCATACCGGACTTAAGGGGGGATAAGTCACGTCATACAAACGAAAAACTGCACTTCAATCGACTCAGAAATGAGTAGCTAAGCAAATTTTTCAAAAAAAATTTATATAGAATAAGAAAGGCACACGAAAATTTGTTTTTAGTATTTTGCGAAAATGTGATATAACCACGGGACTCCCCAATCTCCCCATCAAGGTTTTTTAAGCAGACGTTTGTCTCGTATACAGACGTAAGTCTGTTGAGATTTTGTATGGGAAATGGACCGCCTTAAGAGCATTTTCTAGAAACAAGTTTTTATACGAACCTATTTACCTGGTATTTTTTCCGAAAAACGGGGGGCATGGCATGCCTATAGTAGGCCTTAATACAATAAAAAGGAATTATACCTTACATATCTCTCTTATATATGCATCATCGGGAAAGAAACAAGAGAATTCATTTGTATGAAAAGGCGGAAAACAGACATCCTTGGATATCGGGCATCCTCTTCTGCTCTTGACTGTGGAGCAACCGCCATTCATTTCCATTCTCCGCTAGAAAAGACTCTATAATCAAGGTTCCTTCACTTATGTCATGTTCATTGTTAATGTGTCTGAACTTCACCGAAATAGAAGCAACATGAGTTCGAGTTCAGTATTTAACTAATTTTCCGCTTTGAACTCGGACAGTCAGACAACGGCAGTGCTGGAAGTTGGCAAATTTTGTTACCGAGTTCCCTTCGCATACTAGTGCCACGATGATTACCTACGGTACATTGAACTTTTGTGGCATTTTGAACTCTTCTTGGGAGCCTGAATGACATATTTTTTTTCGAGTTACATTACCAATGATGGACCAATAGGTGTCTTGTCGTACAAGGAAGTCAAGGACGAGGCTATTATTTATTC
The DNA here is from genome assembly GCA_024500475.1 of Phthorimaea operculella. Lineage (NCBI taxonomy): Eukaryota > Metazoa > Arthropoda > Insecta > Lepidoptera > Gelechiidae > Phthorimaea > Phthorimaea operculella. The sequence continues at coordinate 1,764,968 of JANFCV010000002.1, read as the reverse complement.
TATGGAGAAGGCTCAATTAAGAGCACATTGGATAAATACAACAAGGCTCTTAAAGCTAGAAAGAGATACCGAAGATCTGATAATAAAAATACATATCAATTCCAAGGATCCCAGATCAGTTGGTTTTAGTGGCGCAGTTTATTGAAGACTGATTGACATAGAAAAGGAACAATATTTCACATTATAAATTTGAAATATAAGGTCCTATTAAATTCACTGCAAATATTTTAGGGGCAGATCAAATAAAATATAAGCATGTACTAGGCAAATTTTTAAAGAAATCTACACGCTAGTTTTCGAGAAAACTGCATTCAACTAAAAAAAAACTAAACGCAAAAAGTGCACCCTGTTTGTCCTAGAAACACACACTTCGATTAATTTAAATTACGCGCCAATAGCAATGTGCCGTTCCCGTTTTAGTAATTTACTGGGAATATTCCCCGAGTAAAATACCCAGTAAACTTCTAAATTTCCGGAAACTTTGGGAATATTCCCCGGACATTTTTTCAATTTTAATTTTTATTCTTATCTTGTTCATAGGTAAACTTGTTTATAATCACGAAACTGAACAAACTTTGTGTGTCTACCGTTATTCAAACTATATGCCATTGATAAACACGCAAAATTTTCAAATTCGTAATACATTCCTTAATAATTATTTAAAATTAGCTGTTACCCGCGCTTTAGCCCGCGGGCTCATAGGGATTTATCAATTAGTTGCGTATTCTAAACGACTCATCACCAACCGGTTCTGAGTTTTCGCTATCGGTCACTAGTAAAATTTCACCCTACATTTATGTTGGATTTTTTCAATAGTCATCTGAGTATTACCACCACGGTTCCCAGAAGAAAAATTGTAAACCAACCGCAAAACTTTGGCGGCGTGGTTAGCTCTAAGCCATTCCGCTTCCACTCCAGATGACCTGAACAGCCAACGTTTCTGAGAAGGCAGTGTGTCAACCTTAGTCAGGAGCATGGCTGCATGCACTGCCTTCCCCCATTTGGGTACCCTTCTCGATGACAGTTCACTGCGCGTGCCAGTTTCTCTACGCCTGGGCTGCGATGTTTGTGGACGCCATCAATGCATCTATGGCTCCATGTTTGAGAGCAACGGCCACCACGCCTTGAGCTGCTGTAACTGCTCAGGGAGGTCACCACGTCATCACGCTTTGAACGTTTTTGTCCAGAGAGCTCTATTAACAGCCAATATTCCTGTTTACTGGACCTCGGACGGAAAAGACCTGATGGCATGACTGGTGCCATTGAAAAAAAAGCAAGTGTTTGCTGTGGAATGCCACGTATGTAAGCACCGCAGCCTGCAGCACTGCCTCACAGCTAGCGAGAACAATTAGAACACCCGCAGCGACTGCTGATTTTGCAGTTTTTGATGATGAAGAAGAAGGTATCATCCTGTTTTCCTCAGCGGCCTCTGAGCTACAAAAAATGCTACAAGCAATACAATCTTCTTCTTCTTCTTTCTTTCTTACAATCTTAGGCACAGAATAATAACTAGCAACTACTTAGGCAAGCCTCGTGGTTGGACTGAAGATGAACATTTCAAAGACTAAGGTCATTCATGACAAATCGCACTGAGCAAATTGTGGAAGTGGATGGGGAGAAAATAGCAAATGTCCAAGTCTAGTAGGTACTTAGGCCAAATAATCTTGTTTCAGGCGAGACAAAATAAAGAAATCGAAAGACGGTCCAATTTAATCCGTATCTGGTTATCGTATTATTATTCATAGATATTGTGCACGTCTCATCCGCCTTTCGCCAAATACCATTTCTCTCCGTTAGGTCTGCTGTAAGAAATTTCTTTTTTTAGAGATAAGCAGTGCCTGTTGTGTCTATTTTCTTTATGTTTTGTTCTATTATGTTTCTTGTGTACAATAAATGGTTAAATAAAATAAATAGACGGTCTGAGAACGCCTGAAAAGCTATTGGTCTATAAAAGACCTCATGAAAGGTGACTTTTTCTTTGAAACGCAAGCTTATGAACATGTGCATTCTCCCCATCCTTACCTACAGAGCTCATACGTGATCTGTATTGGACATTCAGAAGTCCAAGCATGGGGTTTGTAACGTAGAATGAAACGCAGCATACTTGGAGTCAAACTGAACGAACGATTCGGAACTCGGTGCTAAGTTCCCAAAAATAAAACATGGATGTAGCTCAAAAGGCTGATTGCATAAGTGGGATTGAGCTGGCCAGGGCCACGTTACCTGAATGCAAAATGCTTTATGGGCTAAAATTACAACCTATGCTAATATAATGGGTTAACCCAACAATATGCAGAGGCGACGTGGACAGCCTCGAAAAAGGTGAACCGATGAACTTAATGTATATCTACAAGACTGGCGGAACCTGGCACTAGATCGAAAGGCGTGGAAAAAGCGGAGCTAAGCCTTTGTCCTGCAGCAGGACAGCACAAGCTCATAATAATAACAATAATGGATTCTTTTTTATGAATTATGGATTCTTTTGGTTTAAGATTTTATTGTGATTATTTATTTTGTTTCTGAAATCCAATTCTAGCTTGTTTAAAGGTATAAGATTATTAAAAGTATAAGATTAGACACGCCTCTCTCTAAAACTCTGGAAAATCCTGCTAGAAACTATGAGTAACTTTAGATTTGGCAATGTTACTAGTAACATTGAGGGGAATATTCCCGGAAATATTGGGAATTTACTACCCCCAGTAATATTATTCAAGTATTTGTATGTAAAGTTACTTAAAACTCTAAATTTAGTGATTTTATAAAGACACATTTTAAAATTTTGTAATATCAATGCATTTTTTCAAAGTTTCTATGTTACCGGGGAATATTACTCGTGCCCGGGAAAGTTACTGGGTATAATACCAATGTTACTGGGAACGGCACATTGCTACGCGCCAAACGCGCCGTGCTGTGATTGGTTGGTTGTTAGTGTGCGTGCCGTGTAAGTGAATCATGTTTACATGGCGGAATGTCAGTCGCGCGCGTCAGTCAAAGGGTGTTCAAATAATTAATTAAAAAGTTTGTTTGAAAATGAAAAAAAATATCTAGCGTGTAGATTTTTTTAAATGCCTTAGGTGTTTTTCTTATACATATTTACGCATGCCCTTAAAATATTTGCAGTGAATTTAATAGGACCTTATATAAAGAATGTCTACACCCCCGCCTCAGTGGCCAGTAACAGTTCGGGTCGGCGCAAGATGTTTTGTTAGAACATAAAATCGTGTAGCAAAAGTATTTGGCTACATTAATATATATTTATGACCGTCCACCTGCCTGACGTGGTTGACGTCTATTTGTTAATGCTATTGTAGGTGATATCACCGCCACCGTGTGGTTGACCGTAGTCGCAGATATTCAGCTGAGATCAAAACCTCTACGTCGCGCCTTTTACAAAGCACCCTGCGAGTGGACTAGGGATGGCAGTATTCTTAGCCCCTACCACACGGCAAATTACAATGTTCAATAATGCTAACATTTGCTGATTTATTGACCAAAGAGCGTTCTATGTCGGCGTTCTTACGAATAGGTACCTACATGGTTCTCTACTGAATTCCGCCCGTCCATTGATCGGTCCCGTGGGAGCAGTCAAGTCTGTCCGGACGCCCGCACAAAGAAAAATACAGTCCAATTCAGATATCCTGACTATTCAGAAAACCAAGTGGAACAGTAACTTGAGGTGTGCCTAGCTAGACGAAGTCTTTTTATGTTTGCATAACGATATCCAGCACAAATTAGGGAGATGGCGCGCGGGCCCCCCTTATTTCGGTCTGCGCGAAATTATTTCTTCAAAATTAGTCAAAATTCCGCGACTAAACTACTTACTTGTACAACACAGGTGTACTTTTCGAAACGAATACACTGACAAATATACGAGCAAACGCGAATAAAAGATACAAAACGAAATAAAACATATTCTCGGAACCACTCCACCTGTGGTCTTGTCTTGTTTGAACAAGCCTGAACAAGCTCTTGCAATGTATGTCGACGTCAACGTCACTTGTGCTGACATGTTCGGGCATTTTCTGACTCGTTTCTGCCTGTTCTGTCTGGTTGTAACCAGTTTGAGCTAGACAGAGCCTGTTTAGAGTGTCTTGTGGTACTCAAATATTTGCAAATAAGTGAACCAGCGTTCGTTTTGTTTTCATATCCGACTTCATATGATTTCGTAGAGATGCAGCTACGGAATGCTACGACGTAGCAGATGATTTCATTAAACATAACATCAATACAAGTAGTATAAAAAATACGCTTTTTGCGTTTCTCTATCTGATTCAAAACAAGATGCAGTGACTGTGGTGATGCTGTTTTAAGCAACTGGCATCACTATACCTATGCACAGTTTATCACAAATTCAATATCAGTTATGAGTACATAACGGGTAACTCGAACCACTGTTAGCTACTTTGTTAAACTAAAGACGTTCTAACGCTTTCCTACCATGCTGATCTAACTAAACTACACTTTAGTTACAAAGTAAAGACTAGACGAAAGTTAGGTTGCAAGTTGTTCCTGATAGGGTGGCCATGGCTATCTCAAATATGCACAAATACTCTCAGACAGATATGCATAAAACCTTTAGCTGTTCTAACAAAACATGTTGCGCCACAACTGATTTGGGATAAGGGCAGGGAGATGATTATGATGACTCTCAGACACGCCTCACAAAAAAAACAATTAAAACTTTATGTCACATTCAACAGTGGACTGAGTTTGATTGACTAGATAAAAACTAATCACTGTTGTTCAATTGCAACGCTGGTAGTTTTTACTCATAATCTGCCTAATTCTGCCAAACCACAGCACTTTACCAAGTATTTCAGTCTGGCATATGGCAACTGTTGAAGGAATAATATTATGTTACATTAAGGTTACTCTACTCCGACACAGGTGTTTCACTAGGGACTAATAGTGCGTGAAGAAATTGTTATCAGATTTTAACGATATTTCTTTGAAGAAAGGAAACTTTGGGTAAGGAAGTGGCTTTACCTGTTCTTTAATAGCACTAAAGTAAAGGTAAAATTTGCGTAAAGAGTAGATTCTATTTTTTTTAAATTAAAGTTTCCTTTAAGGAGCTGTCCATGCCCAGCAGTGGACTGTGTATATCTGTTGATGTCGATGTTGTGCTAACAAAGAAGTAAATCAATCAGCTGATCGGCGATTTTTTAAGGGAGGTCCAAATATTTTGTACATATTTTGACCTATGTTCCATGGGCAAAAGTTGTTCAATTTAATGACCACCTTGATCTCCTATTGGCTTGTTATATCTTTTTAGTTACTCCATGTGATTTACCGGGTAACAAATGAAAGAAACTGAAATGAAATGAAAGAAGGATCCAATTCAATATTTCACATTTTATTCGACAAGTCTACGAACAAATTCAATTTATAGGCTTCCATTAACAATAACTCTATCTGTCTATTTCCATTTCTATCTTAAAGAAAAAAAATCATATATCACATACCTAAAGCAATTACAAATGTACCTACAAGTAGTTTAGAAGCAGTCTGTTTAATTGATTGATAAGATAGGTGTCTACTAATCAAAGAAAGAAGAGATAGGGAAAACAGGAAGGGCAACGCCAATAAAAGAGAATGAAAGTTTATTGGGATTGTAATGCACTCATTATTCTCATAAGTGAAAATAAGAAATAGAAAAAATGTCATACATCGACCGGGAATCGAACCCGGGCCGCATGGGTAAACTCATAATGTGGACTTCACTCATAATGTGGACTGACCATGACCATGTAGTAAGTTCTAAATACTTTCTACAGATGTCGTTGGATCGTCGCTTGGAGACGAGCATCAAGAGATAGAAAATTTGGCATCCATCAACCGGTGCATCGATAGCTCAGTGGCAGAGCGGTGGGGCGTTTACCCATGCGGCCCGGGTTCGATTCGCGGTCGATGTATGACATTTTTTCTATTTCTTATTTTCACTTGTGAGAATGAAAGTTACTCCAATACTATGTAACCAACTTTAATATGATAAGTTTTTTATTACGTTTTTACTCGAAAAATATAGAGTGTGCAAAAATGTGAATAAGTTTGTACAATTCGCACACGCTCGCTGAGGGCGGTCTGAAAGCCTGTCCGCGCCCATTATTCCAAGTGATGAAGCAAATTGTTGAAACGAGCAAGATAGAACCACTGGAAGTGGCATTACCAATGACAATATTATAATCCAAGTATCTTAGGCGAGAAAAACACGTATGTAATGTAACGTCCATTGCTGCGTTATTTTCCCGCTGCGTAATACATACATCTAAGGCAATACAAATTTCTACCTTACTTCCATACAAATACGATTTATTTCACACGGTATGACAGACGCATCAGTCAACGCAGCGTTGTGTGTTGCGCACATTAACGAAGTGACGAAGAGTAGCTTGTGATGTGATGGATGATCTCTCTCTCTTCGTGACGGACACGGCACCGAGTCGTTCAACGACCCGATGATAGTACCTAATATGGTAGATACTCATATTTTTAAGTGGGAAGGTCATGTAAATCAACATGGCAATACCGCAGTACCTTGTTTATAACATTTATAATAACTTCTCTTCTAGTTTCTTTATGTGCTCAGAATTTGAGAACATAAAATATGAGGCAATTTTCATCATACATTACATCAAAAAGATCAAATATATGTGTAATTTAAAACTGTAGGTTTACATTTTTAATAACACACGACTCAGCTCTCCACTAAGTCACTCGGTTTTCTATTATGGTAGGCTTATAAACCAAGCGTCGCGGCAACGACGCTGCGGTCTTGTAGAAAAACCCGACCGCATCCCATGTTGAAATGTCTTTATTTATAAGTAACAATATAATGTAACTGTGATACTGCTAGCGCCACCTGTTGTCCTCTATGTGGAACTATGAAATATACGTTTAGTTGTTGCCAAGTCACTCTTGAGTTTTATTAGGTTATGGGCCCAGTCCCATATTTAAATAGTTTTCAGTTAGTTATCGTAGTAATTTCTCAGTAATCAGTGCTAAAAACAATAAAATAAACAGTGATATATGAAAATAATCAGTTTTAAAACGGACCCAGTGCTAAATATGTCGTCAAATTATTCAGTGAATGTGCCCAAGCTCAAGGGGCGAGAAAATTTCGACGATTGGGCGTTTGCCGTCGAGCATTACATGGTTTTGGAAGGTGTCAGCCTAGATGATGCAACTGTCGTTCTAGCTGATGCAGAAGACAAGAAAAAATTGTCGGCACTCAAGGTCTTTATTAGAATAAGATAACGTATAAACAACTATGTACATGACTGTTTGTTGCCAAAAAAAATAAAAAAAATAAAAAAATAAAAAAAAAAAAATAAAGAAGGCCAAGGCGAAATTGATCATGACTATAGATCCGTCGCTGTATATTCATATCAAGAATGAGGCAAAAGTGCTGGACGTATGGAAAAAGTTGAAATCTCTGTTTGATGACACGGGCTTCACACGCAAGATAAGCCTGCTAAGAAGCTTGATATCAATACGTTTAGAGACCAGTGACTCCATGACCAGTTACGTAAACCAGCTTGTAGAAACCGCCCAGAAGTTAAAAGGCACCGGTTTCGAGATCAATGACGAATGGATCGGCTCGCTTTTGCTCGCAGGTCTACCTGAAAAGTTTAGCCCTATGATAATGGCAATCGAGCATTCGGGTATTACAATTAGTGCTGATGGGATAAAAACGAAATTACTGGACATGAGTTCCGAATATGAGGGTAATGCTGGAAATGCATTTTTTGCTCAAAAACGCGGCAAATCGCACAGGTCGCATAGCAATATCGGAACGCAATCTGTCAGTGGTAGAAATGTCAACAATGGCCATAGTAACCAAAAAACATCGAATAAAAAGGAAATTCGTTGTTATAGATGCAAACAGCTCGGACATTACATTAACCAGTGTGGCACGAGTTCTACGGATAATAAACCGAAGAAGCAGAACGCCTTTAGTGCAGTATTTCTTACCAGAGACTTTGGAAAAGATAACTGGTATGTTGATTCCGGCGCCAGTACACATCTTGTTACAAGCGAAAAAGTGTTGACAAACGTTTCGTACGATACGATAACTAAGGAAATTATAGTGGCAAACCAGGCAAGTATACACGTGCAATGCTCTGGGGACACGCACATTACTACGCGTGTGCAGGATACAGAGTATGAGATAGAAGTAAACAATGTTTTGTGCGTACCTAACCTCACCACAAACTTGTTATCAGTGAGCAGATTGTATGAAAGTGGTAACTGGGTAGACTTTCATAAGGAAGGAGTTAACATTTTCAACGCTCAGAATGAGTGGATTGGTGAAACTGTATTAGAAAATGGTGTGTACAGATTAAATGTTGTGAAATCTCAGCAAGTCTTAGCAGCGGCAGTACAGACTTCGTGTACAACTTGGCATAGGCGATTAGGTCATATCAACTCAAATGACCTTGAAAAGATGAAACAAGGAGCAGTTGAAGGCGTGACATACCCAGAGAAGTGTGATACAAGCAAATCAAGCTGTGTAGTATGTTGTGAGGGCAAGCAGACCAGGCTGCCTTTTCCATCCAGTTCTACCAAAACAAAAAGTGTACTGGAATTGGTTCACACTGATCTCTGCGGACCTATGGAGAACAAATCACTAGGTATGGCTAGATATTACCTGTTATTTGTGGACGACTATAGCCGTATGTGCTTTGTGTACTTTCTGAAAAGTAAAGATGAAACTTTCAAGTATTTCAAAGAATTCAAAGAGTTGGTAGAGAACCAGCAGTCTACCAAAATAAAAGCATTAAGATCTGATAACGGCGGCGAGTTCTGTTCTACAGAAATGGAGAACTACTTGAAGCAGCATGGTATAGTTCATCAGAAGAGTAACGCTTACACGCCTGAACAAAATGGGCTGTCAGAGCGATACAACAGGTCCATAGTAGAAAAAGCACGCTGTCTCCTGTTTGATGCTCAGTTTGATAAACAGTTATGGGCAGAAGCTGTAAACACAGCGGTGTATCTGAAAAACCGATCACCAGTAGCCGGACTTGACAAGAATATTACTCCGTATGAAGTGTGGTCAGGCAGTAAACCAAACCTAGGACATTTGCGAGTGTTTGGTAGTCCAGTTATGGTCCACATTCCAAAAGAAAGGCGTAGAAAGTGGGACAAGAAAGCTCAGAAGATGTACTTGGTGGGATATGCAGATAATACTAAAGGTTATCGGTTGTATAATCCAGAGAACCGAGCAGTGACTGTGGCCAGAGACATTGTAGTCATGGAAGATATCCAGAATGACAGCTCTACAATGAATATCACAGTAGAAGAGGAGCAGCCAGTTCCAGAGCCAGAGAAGGAGGTGTCAGAAGAAAGTGTAGCACAGGATTTACTGAAAACTCAGCAGAAAGAGAAAGATGATGACATAACATATGTTGCAGATGAACCATCAAGTGATTCTGAAAGTACTTTTTATGAATCCTTGTCAACAGAAGATGTGGATGTCATTTCTCAGCAGAAAATTGACAATCAGCCAGTGAAGCGTGTTCGTCGAAAGCCTGAGTATTTTGGGTTTTCGAACATGTGTGTTGAAGAAATGTCAAGTGAGCCAATGTCAGTGAACGATGCTTTGAACAGTCCGGAGAAAGAAGAGTGGAAGAAAGCAATGAAGGAGGAACTTCAATCTTTCAGTGATAATGACACGTGGGAGTTAGTGGACAGACCAAGTCAAGGTACGGTGGTGAAAAACAAGTGGGTTTTTAAGAAAAAGTATAACAGTGATGGTGAAGTGCGTTATCGTGCAAGACTTGTAGCGAAGGGTTTTACCCAAGTGAAAGGTGTGGACTTTAACGAGACTTTTTCACCAGTTATGCAGTATTCGACACTAAGACTGTTATTTGCTTTGAGTGTTGAACTTAACCTAAAAATGAACCACTTGGATGTCCCTACAGCATTCCTTAACGGTTTTCTTAATGAATGTGTATTTATAGAAATACCAGAAAATTCAGGATTTGTAAATTGTGAAAACAAAGTATTAAAATTAAAAAGAGCAATTTATGGTTTAAAACAGTCTGCCAGACAGTGGTATTCAAGGGTAGAAGAATGTTTGTTAAAATTAGGCTATGTAAAGTCCAAATATGAACCTTGCCTCTTTATCGAATGTCATGATAATGTAAAAGTATATGTATCAATGGCAACACTGACGCCAGCTAGGCTAGATTGATCTTCCGTATTTCTTGCTAAAAAAATAGTTATATTTGTATTTTACGCCTCTTTTTCTGCACAAAGTGATTATATATCGATAAATATCATAACAACCCATAAATTTGACTACAGTGAAGTGTAAAAACGAAGAAAACAGTGCTAAATAGACTAACAAGTACAAGTATCAATTAGTGAAAAAATAACCCAGTAAATGGCGAAAAATAAACAAGTGGACAGTATTTCAATATAAGACAGCATTGCAGTGATTTATCACCGGATTATCCTACTATTTAAACTGGAAAACAGCTAAAATTAGAACAAAGAACTTGCAACAAAATCACGTCTACCCTCGATTAAAAACATTACCTACTGTTAACAATGGACCCAATACTACTTAAAACTATGCTCGAAAATATACAAAAGGACATAAAAGAAACAAAGATTAGCATTCATGAATCTGAACAGAGAATAAACGATAACATAAATACAAAGTTTCGACATGTTGAAGAAAAAATTCAAAGATTAGAAGACACTGTTATAATGCAAGAAAATAGACTAGACTTTTTTGACAGGCATCTAAGACAAAGGAATATTCTAATCTGCGGAGTGCATGAAAACGAAAGGAATTATGATGAGCTAGTCCACAATGTTCTAGAAATATGCAAAATACTGAAAGTGAATGATTGTACAAAACTAGAAATTCAAGCAGTGAGAAGAGTAGGAGGTAAAGCAAACAAAATAAGACCAATTATGGTAACCTTCACTACCCTGGGAAGAAAATTAGAAGTTCTAAGGGCTAAGAAAAACTTGAAAAATACTGAATATTATATCAAGGAAGATTTCCCTGCGAAGGTGGTGGAAGTAAGGAAGCAACTTCAGGTTAAAGTAAATGAGGAAATAGAAAAAGGCAATATAGCCTATATTAAATATGATAAAATTATAATTCGATCACCCAGACAGAAAAAGACATCATCTGCAGAAAAACAAAACAACAAACGCACCCACTCGGAGAGCCCTACAGGAAACAAAACTACTGCTAAGAAATATACTATGAAAGAATATTGGAGCTCATCTAATCCAGGCTCGGTTTCAAAACAACAAAACAGCAATACCAATATCAATATAACAACCACACCACCACCGACCGCATCTGTAAGTCACCAATAGCAATCCACAAATACTAATAAACGGAAGACAATCAAACAGAATGGAACAGGAATAGACAGACACCTTCCCCCAACCCGGCCGGTCACCGTGGGGGACAAACAAGACCGCCACCCTCCAGAACAAGAAACCACAAACAACTATAGACTCCCTAATCAAACCGATAAAAATAAAAAACAAGTATTTATTTGTACCTACAATGTGAGGTCATTAAAAGACAATCACAGAATGATAGAGCTGAAAAATGCACTTATGAAAGTTAAATGGGACATTATCGGACTATCCGAAATTAGAAGAGAAGGATACAAAATTGAAGAACATGACTGGTGTATTTTCAACTACTTCGGAGAGAAAAAAGGAGAGAATGGAGTAGGATTTATAGTCAAGAAAGAATATAGAGAAAATATATCTGAATTTATAGGAATATCAGATAGAGTGGCTCTATTGAACATTGAAATCCACAATACCCCACTATCTATCATTCAAGTATATGCCCCTACTCAGGCAGCTAGTAAAGAAGAACTAGAGAAATTCTACTCAGACATACATATAGCAAGAAAAAGTGCTGCTGAAAACTTGGTTATACTTGGCGATTTTAATGCAAAAATTGGAAAAAGCACAGAAAAAATTGGCTCTATCATAGGCCCATATGGCTCAGGCATTTGCAATGAACGAGGAGAAATACTGAAACTATTTGCTCTTGAAGAAGAATTAACCATAATTAATAGTATCTTTAAGAAAAAAGAAAACCAACGATGGACTTGGATGTCACCAGATGGAGTTACTAAGAATGAGATCGACTACATATTAACAAATAGAAGCCATTTCTTTACCAACTGTGAAATCATTCGTAAAATACCATACCCCTCTGATCACAGACTTTTAAGAGGAACTCTACTATTGTCAAAAAAGAAAAAAAGCAGGAAATCTTTTTCAAAACCAATGTCAACGCTTCAATCTGACAAGGAACAAATTAAGTACAGAAAATCACTCGATGCCAAACTAATTCAATACACCAGAGGAGATCTGTCTATGCAAAATCTCTACAATGCAACTGAGAGAGCTATACAAGAAAGTTTAAATGAAGCCAAAAGCTTAAATAGACGAGAAAATTTCAAAATATCGTCAATTACAAAAGAAATGATAGCAAGAAGACACAACCTACAACAAAAATTAAACAAATCGAAGGAAGAGAAAAATGAACTAAAACTTCTTTATAATAACGTCAAATTGCGAATTCAAGATGAATATGATACCTATAAACTAAAAAAATATGAGCACTGTATTGAAAAGACAGGTGGAGTGAAAAGAGCCCATAAAAAACTAAAGGACTCTACATCATGGATTCCAAAGTTAAAAACCTCTCAAGGCAGCACAGGAAAAAGACAAGAATTAATACTGGTAGCCACAGACTTTTACAGAAAACTATATGAAGCAAACACAACACCTATAACAAAAACAAATAATACAATATTACTACCAAACCACACTACCAATGAAGTGGAAGAATTCACAATGAAAGAAATTGAAACAGCCATAAAACGTTTGAATAACAACAAATCCCCAGGACCTGACTTAATAACTAACGAATCGTTGAAGATCGGATTGGATATCCTAGTTGGTTTGTTAAGAGACATCTTTAATAAAGTACTTAAAGAAACACGGGTACCATCACAGTGGACTGAATCTGAAATCACACTTTTATACAAGAAGGGTGACCCATCAGATGTATCAAACTACAGACCAATTAGTTTGATGTCCAGTCTCTACAAACTCTTTTCTCAATGCATACTTGCTAGAATTGGGCCAAAAATAGATATTAAACAACCAACAGAACAGGCTGGGTTTAGACCAGGTTACTCAACCACAGATCATATTCAAGTACTCTGTCAGGTAATCGAAAAGTATAAAGAGTTTAACCGGCCCCTATATCTGGCTTTCATTGATTACCGAAAAGCCTTCGACTCCATATCACACAATTCGATCAAGGAAGCTCTGAAATACCATGAAATCGAAGAAACATACATCAACATAATTATGAACATATATGAAGATTGCAGCAGCAGAGTAAAGCTAGATAGAGTCGGACCTACCTTCAAGATAGGTAGAGGGGTACGGCAAGGCGATCCACTCTCTCCTAAAATCTTCATCGCTGTCCTGGAATTCATATTGAAAGAAGTAAACTGGTCAACTGTGGGCATCAGAATAAACAATGCATATCTAAATCACTTATGCTTTGCTGATGACATAGTGCTATTCTCAGAAAAGGCACAAGAATTGGAAAACACCCTAAATTCTCTACACAAAGCAAGCAAGCAGATTGGCCTAGAAATAAACTTCGAAAAGACTAAAATAATGACCAACCACACAAAAACTATGATAAAAATAGAAGATGAAAGCATTGAGTATGTTGATGAGTATATTTACCTTGGAAAATTGGTCTCATTTGATGATACAGATAAAAAAGAAATAGACCGTCGAATAAACACTGCCTGGAATCGATACTGGAGCCTAAAACATATTTTCAAATCAAAGATCCCAGCCAGAATTAAAGGAAAACTGATGGACACCTGCATCCTTCCAACTCTTACATATGCAAGCCAGACTTGGTCTTTAACAGAAAAAAATGCAAACAAAATATCTGTGTGCCAAAGAGCAATGGAAAGAAGCTTACTCAGGTTTAAACTAAAAGACAAACAAAGAAACGAAACAATAAGACAAAAAACTAAAGTGAAAGATGCTATTGTTCATGTAAGACGGCTCAAATGGAAATGGGCTGGACACCTGGCTAGGTACGAAGATGGAAGATGGACGAAAAAAGTAACAGAGTGGACAGGGCCGGTGCAAGGCAAACGCCGCCCGGGCCGCCCACTCAAACGCTGGGCTGATGACATCCGCGCCACTGCCGGCGCACACTGGACACGAGTCGCGACAGACAGAGAGAAGTGGAAACAACTGGAGGAGGCCTTTACCCGGATGGGGGTTCCCAAGGACAACAGCAATGAAGCTAGCTAAAGAGCATGATAAATTAATAATAAAATTGACAATGATAAAAATCTATATTTCATTGAGCATCCGACATAGCTGGCATACCTACCGGACAAAAAAAAAGAAAATTTAAATCTCGCGACCAGAGCTGAAACATATTGCAATCGATTAAGCATAAAAATACAAAGCAAAAGTGTACTTTGATAAAAAGTCGTAATAGTTGTATTTTCGGAGATATATGGATTTAAAAGTCATTTTTCAATTTCAATACTAATATTATTTTCCTAATGTAATGTAGACTAAATTATTTATTTATTCTAATGTAATGTAGACTAAAAACGTTAAATCGTGCTTATATATACTTAAGACTAGCGGCCCGCCCTGCGGTTTCACCCGCTGCTACTTACCTGTTTTCCCGTAGAAATTAGAGCTTTCCCCGTAAAAAGTCGATTACTCCGTTTCAGCAGAAGTGTCGCATTATGATCATGTGCCAGCAAAAGCGGCCCTTCATGCTGAAAAACTTTTCCTTTGAGGCCATTACGCTATCTCTTATAGTTTAGATGGGATGCTGGTGGTCTGCATCAGGTACTCCAGACCCTTGATGACCATGTGCCTGCAGAAGCGTCCCGTCATGCTGAACAACATTTACTTTGAAGCCATTACTAAAGGGCCCCGCGCGCCGTTTCCCTAATTTGTGCCATTACCGTATCTATTATAGTTTAGATGGGATGTTTGTGGTCCGCATCATGTACTCCAGATCCTCAATGACCATGTACCAGCAGAAGCGGCCCATCAAGCTCAACAACTTTTGCTATGAAGCCATTTTCGTATATCATACAGTTTAGCTGTGCTCCTGGTGCTTTACATCAGGTACTACAGATCCTCATGGGTGGATAAAAAGTAGTCCATGTCCGTCTTAAATATGCTAGCGATTTCAGTGCCAAATCTCGCGAAGATCGGTAAAGCGGTTTGGCTAATTTGGGTAAAATCCGCTTTATTTTCCCGTTTTTCTGCTGCTGACCGTTTTCCCGTGGGAATGAGGAATTTTCCCATGGTATAAAGTAGCCTATGTTACTCAAAGATGTAGTAGCTTTCTAATAGTGAAAGAATTTTGGAAATTGGTCCAGTAGTTTCGGAGATTATCGATTAAACATACACTGCACATGCCGTCGCCGTACAAAAGCCTGCTTGCCGACGCTACACGTGTCGTCTGCAGTTGTCATCTGTCGCGATGCTCTTAATAGCACCTTAATTATAGGAGATTGCATAGAGAGATTACGGCGACTGCATTTCAGGCAAATCAGCTTTCGTCTTGAATATAAATGAGCACAATCAAACCTTTTTAGTGTGTATTACATTAGAATAAGATTGATTTTATTTATAAGCTTAAACTTATGTCAATATATTAACAAATATATACTTATGAAAGCAAAAGAAAATGAATATTAAAAAATATTTATTCGACTTTTAAATCCATATATCTCCGAAAATACAACTATTACGGCTTTTTATCAAAGTACACTTTTGGTTTGTATTTTTATGCTTTATCGATTGCAACATGTTTCAGCTCTGGTCGCGAGATTTAGATTTTCTTTTTTTTTGTCTGGTAGGTATGCCAGGCTCCATACTAAAATGTCGGATACCATTTCAATTTATTTAATAATGTTATTCCTTAATATCTTCTGGTATTGATTGATACTATGTTTAAGTTATTAATTATGAATAAGAATGAAATAATAAAATAAGTACTTATCCTGTTATGTTTTTTGTAATATTTTGTATTTGACAACATTTAATAATTTAATAATAACAATAATATTTTGTAACTGACTATTACTGTAAACAATGAAATTTTGAAATGAAAATGTAAGGTTTATGCATGTGGGAACGAAATAAAAGGCTTTTTATTTTTTTATTTTATTTATTTTATTTATATGTCGTCTAGAAGGGGGTGTGCAGGTGGTGTTGGTGTGTGTGTCTGGTGTGGCAGGAGTGCTCTCCTGCGGTTTCATGGTTGTGTTGTGGGCTCGTAGTGGGTCCTCAGGCAAATCCAAGTAAAGTCAGGAAATGGTAACGAACTCAGATTTTATTCAGCTTCTCAAGGAATGCAGTTTTTTACAGGATAAGTATGCACCAAAGTGCATCTAGCAAGTGCAATGAACGTGACCGGTCCGACGTGTGCACTGTTCCACGGTCTGGAGTGAGAATGCACCAGCCGACCCGATCCACATGGGCGGAACTGATTTTAGTGCCACCACACGGAACGTTCACTGTACTTTTACAATCGACCAATCATAGAGCTTCAAATCCCACTACAGTTACTCCGGGTTGCCGGTACTACGCTATCGAAACGACACGTCGCTGTCGCTTAAATTGTCGCTCGCTACGACACGGCCATACTGACGAGTCACACGTCCTCGTGTGTACCTGAAACAACCAAATAAAAGTGTAGAGCAACATGTTACGTTCGGCCTGCTCGGCCAACCTGATTAGCACACAATTAAGAAAATGTCTGATCAAGCGTTCACTTTAAAATGAAAATAAAATCAATGAAAAGTAAACTAAGTGAAAACAATAGCTAAAACCATGATCTTCGCCCTAACTAGTGAGTTGCATAACTCACTTCGGGCCACTCCAAGTCAGCCAATACCAATAGTCTCATCGAGACTTCGGGCCACTCCAAGTCAGCCAATACTAATAGTCTCACCGAGACTTCGGGCCCCCGCCGTACCGTCAGCCGCGCACCGCTCCCTGAACGACCATAATATGGCCGCAGTTACGACTACGACTAACGCATACAGTGCAGCCAAATAAATCATGATTTTACCTCAGATTTTATAACTATCAAAACAACCAGTTGATAACTAGCAATTTCCTTATCACATCACTCCCTGAGTCTAGGTACTAATGCTTGATCAAAAGGCATCTTCTCAATTATGTCATGGTCATACTGTACGTTCTATTAGCAGTCAATAATTTTGATAAGAATCGAACTTATCAAACAACTACAATAATTTTGATTCAGTTTTGTCTGGTTATTTTCTTTACAAGATTGTCTACCTTAAATCTCACTATGCTATGCATTTATACGCGGAAATAGGAAACGATACGACCTGAAATCGCGCTACCTATGCTACTATACCTTGCAATGAAAGGTTTACAGAAGGTTCACACGACCCTATTCAGGATTTTTGCGATTGTCATTTGTTACAAAGCCAGAGCTGCTACTTTCAACAGTCACACAGTATAAGAATATCAAAACAGTAAAATCCGATACAAAAACGTCATATAATGCCGAACCAACTTTCTAGTTACCCTGACTTCCCCTGAGATTCCGGTTATTTCCAGTTACAGTCGTCAGTAAGCGTCAAAATCGTAGCTAGTCCTGAGTGAGCCATCTGTATAGGCGTCCCGCGCGTTGTTTACCTAATTTGTTGCAATGAGAAGCGATCCGACATCGATAAACTACTTACGTTGTGAAATACGTACGCGTTGCGATACGAGTAGAAACAGGCTAGTACATAAAGAATAGTCAAATTATGTTTGCACTTTTGTACCTAATCCGTTTGTTTACTACGCACTACCTAGCGTTATCGTTGGCTAAGCTGACAAGGATGAAAATACACTAAGAGCTACATCTTTTAAACGGATGTTCATCTCACCTGTAGTTACTCGCGTCTGTACTTTGTAGTAAACGAAATCCAAAACTCGCGTAACAAATTACACACGACTTTATACACAGGTGGAATGTCAGGTTCGATTGCACTCGGCACTCAAATCTATGTCCATGATAGCGGTAAAAACAGAAAACCGGGTTTGAAACAGTAACTGCGCTATGACGATACTTTGTTATCTAATAACGAAAATCAAGCAAAAAAAAGTATTCGAACCGATCACAATCTCGTGTGGCGTGAATTTATTTTGTGCGATCACAAATGTCACTAGGAAACTATGACTACCCCCATGAAAATTCCTTGGAACATGACTATCGCGCCTGTTAAAATTACGTTAGCAAATAAACGAAATCTTATTAGAGTTGATTACCGACACTTTTATAAGGCGAAACGAAAACTATACTCTAACCCGAAAATCTGCACCACTACTATCAAAGTAAACTGATTACGACTCACCGGATTGTTAAATTGTCTCGAGAAGGCCTCTTGCAGTAGGGGACCGGAACGGAGGATTCGCGCCGCGCCTCTGGTCATGGAACCACCGCCGCTGCCACCGCCGCCATTGCCGCCGCTTTGATTGCCGCTGCTCGCTGCCGCCGCTTTGGTTGCCGCTGCGCGCTGCGCCACCCTGCTGAACTTCTGGTATCGTCTTCTTCCGGGTCTGGATTTTTGAGGGCTTTTTACATCCGCATCGTGAAGTGGTTCTGCTGCTTGATAAATCGACGCCTGTCTTCGTTGGTGGTTGGATGCCCGAGGTGATCCCGCTTCTGATGTCGTCTAGAAGGGGGTGTGCAGGTGGTGTTGGTGTGTGTGTCTGGTGTGGCAGGAGTGCTCTCCTGCGGTTTCATGGTTGTGTTGTGGGCTCGTAGTGGGTCCTCAGGCAAATCCAAGTAAAGTCAGGAAATGGTAACGAACTCAGATTTTATTCAGCTTCTCAAGGAATGCAGTTTTTTACAGGATAAGTATGCACCAAAGTGCATCTAGCAAGTGCAATGAACGTGACCGGTCCGACGTGTGCACTGTTCCACGGTCTGGAGTGAGAATGCACCAGCCGACCCGATCCACATGGGCGGAACTGATTTTAGTGCCACTGTAACAAACCTACCCCGGAGCCTTATGAAGGACTATACGCCTCCAGCCGCCAGCCTCAGTTGTTATGAAGATGATGTCTTGAGTTCTAGATTTCATAGAAACCCATACCTCAAGCACAGTGTATATAATGGCTCGTGATATAAAAGTGATGTCTAGTTAATTATTGACCCATACGTTGTGTTTAAATAAAGTAATATGTAACCCAAAAATTCTTTTAAAGGTAATTGAGACATCTCTATACAAGCTATTATAATAAAAGTGATTCTGATGAACAGGAGAAGGAAAGGACAGGAAACTGAACTCCAAACGGGCCCCGCTACTACGCCTGAGGAATATGGAAGCCCTCGCCAATATATACCTATCTGTATTCATAAACGCTCCACGGTCATCCCCATAATCAGCCCTACGCATGCAAATTCTTCATGCATAAAACTTCATTGTAAAGACAACCATTAGGGCGTCCACTAAATACAAACGGTAAATTATCTGCTTCCCCCAGAAGAAGGATAAATATGGTGAGACCTGCCGTCTCTGCTAATAGACGCCAAAACCACAGGCGCTTGTAGTGCTTAAAAAGCACTACGAAGAAGGCTAGGTGATAGGAATCATTTAGATTCTGATACTCATGGAGTAGTACATGTAGAATTGATGTAGTTAGTCTCATCATGACTAACCCAAAATAGATACCTCAGTATCAGTTTAGTAAAATTAGTTCAATGTATATTATCAGTTGAATGCCATGATTCCAACTGAAATCCGTTGAAGGATATGGGTAGTGACCCGAAGGCCAGAACATCCAGATATACTTATGCAAAAGACGTCTGTCTACATTTATTCAAATCCATATGGAGGTCTGATAGGAAGGAATATTCAATTCCTTAAATATGAGATTCACATTGCGAGCCCAAAGGGTGATCTGGGAAAGCTAAAAGCAAATCCCATATAAGTAGTAAATAGGCTGATGCAATTATGAAAACCCATATGACCGCCTGTGGTCGAATAAATGGTCTTTGATCAGAACCGCTAATGCATAGATATCGAATGCAAAATGATAGTATAGCTGGAACAGATCAGTGATGATGATAGATTACAATTGTCACATGACATTCAAGGACAATTAGTAGTTAAAGATAGGTTGTTTAGTCATAGATTTATTAGGCATCTATGGGCCAGTCATGAATAATTTTATAAATAATATAAACATTTAGATGATTGATACAAAATCAAGCATCAGAACCCAAATAAGGGTAGGAATAAGGATCGTAGGTATTGTCTACCAAACATATCCATTACTTCAGATAAGTATTTACTTGAATTAACAAGTAAGAGCAAATTCACTGTGAACACACAGTCATATCCACATTCTTTATAGAATAAACAATTATGTCAGTTATGCTTGGTAGACAGAAATATAGGATAGTATATTATCCATTCTACCAGCCATACATATTCTTAGATAAGAGTACTAACTAAGTACCATAAAATATTATTGTGTTAAGTACATGTTGTCCACGGCTGGACACATTCCCATTCTGAAGAACATTTTGTTTGTATAACAAAATATTGTTATAAATAAATGTTTGTCCACTGCTGGACATATTCCAATACTAAAGACTGTTTTCTTTGTAAGACAAAGAAACTGGTGTAAATGATTATTTGTCCACTGTTGGACATAACCAATAAATTAGTAGATATTTAACAATATCTATTTATGTATATTTCATAAACATTAATCACTTAAGTCCATAGTCGCTCAGCAACTATAGTACTTAGAAATCTGTCCACTGATGGGCCAAGCCAAACAGTAGGTAAGTAGATACAATATGTAAGTATGTTTTAACCACAGGAATTTTATCAAATAAATCCTTGATCGCTCAGCAATAGTAATTTATCCACTGATGACCACAGCAATTAATAGATAAGTAGATACCTAACCATATCTACTTATGTAAGTTTTAACACAGGAACTTTATGCTAGTAGCGCATAGCAATAATAAATTATGTTATTAATTTGGTTATTAAAGTCATATATATGGCATGATAGATAGACAAGTAAGGAATAGGAGTAATGGGATTATAGGGTATCCTACCTATTCCTAACATCTAATTTACCTATCTACCAACACACTAAATAGCCCAAATTTCCCTAATTAAGATTAGATGTGAACACTACAAAGTTTATATGAAACAATCAGAACGCAGATTCTTTAAAACGACAACAAAACAAAGTTATTGCAATAAAATGACCTTAGCACTAAAAACCAAAGCATAAGACCATGGTCCGAATCTTATCAGCTTTCAATGAATACAAAACTATCAAGCATAGGTAATTAATATGTTTGTAAACATTCATATAGGGAATATATACTGCTGATAGGATTCGAAAGAAAGCATGAATTGTACTTATCCATCTGGAACTTGAAGCCACCAGCACACGAAGAACCAACAACGACGACATCCACAATGCCGATTCCAGTGCACGCTGAAGCACGCATCCTCTGCATCAAACACCACACCATACACGGGTTCAAAGCACTTTTCACCATCCAAACACACTCGCGAAACGAGGGGTGACCAGGCAAACGTCGATACTCCCTGGTCTGCGGCGCGACTCCACCAGGACTGATATGTAAACTAATCACTGCACTAGGTATTCCTTTTCTGTCCTGGGAGACTTCACGATTAGAACTGAACTGCTCGCAGGCCGTATTAGGCTTGCTATTTTATACCAAAAAGCTTCGAACTTACGAGAAGAATAATGTTCTCGAAATCTGCTACTCAATACGATAGAAGATATTCTCCTCTCTTTCATACACATTTTAGAAGACATTCGACTATTCTAGATTTTTTAGAATGTCTTGTTTCGCTACTTGTTGCCAGACACCAATTCAGGGAAGGGGCCACGACCCATCCTGACATCCAAGAAAACTTTTAGTGTATATTGAGTAAATCATGGGTTTACTAATATTATTAAACATTTATTGTTGGTTTATAGAATTTTTAGAAAATACATCAATTTTCTATAAACCGAAGTGTGACTAATAGAATAAACCTTAGGTATTTCAGTCGCTATGGCACTATAATAGGCCTAGTAGGGCCCTGTCTAAAGTGACACCTTGCAGTTTCCGCTACTCGACAATAGATGGCAGCAGATTACACCACCTCGCACCCAACCTCACTTCAGTCACACACCCTATCATTATAAATGCCACGAAAAATTATAAATGCCACTGCAAACGCTGATCAACTATCAGACTAATTATCCAAAATTATTTAGACTTGCAAATATGAACAATATAAAAAGAAAATAAACAAAACATTTCAATATTGCTTCACGCACATAGCGCCATCTCTCAGCCGCATTCCGAACCTCCATACCAAGCTTGACAGAACAGAACCAAACCCACAAGTATTGAATCACATCCCACAGCGGCGACACCAATAGATGTCGCTGTCCCGAATCTTTATAATTAATTAAGACCAGGATACAAGCCTTACAATTCGCCCCCTATTTTATGTAAAATTTAGCTACTTGGAGCTAAATTGAACATAAAATATCAATAACATCAGACACTTCCGGCCCCCAAACCTTACAAAACTCCATAAATGTGTATGCCTGAACTAAATGTCATGGAGCCCTAATAGTATTTACGCTAAAAGCTGTATACATCTCTGAATGAAGTTACCTACGCCAAATGCTGCAAATTACACAATTTTACGCTGAATGCAGAATTAACAATTCTCACGCCAATGTGCTAAGTTACGCCAAGAGCAAAAAAAAAAAAAAAATTTCGCAGGTTACGCTTAATGCAACTATGCCTACGCCAAGTGCTTTATTACCAGTAATACTACGCTAAAAGCAGCCAAGTGCTTTTAATATGATTATTCTACCCAAAGTGCTTGTGCCAATAATTACTATTGTCATTCCTGAAAATCATGGATGCTTCATAATAAAGAATTATACAAAGAATCTGAATTGAAAAATGTTATAAATTGAATTTAAGCGTTTAAACCAAATCTTTGTGCAATCTGTTGTGTGTAGGTTGTATTATAGATAGATTCACTAACACTTAGTGTTAGAAACCTATTATAATCTCCGTGAACTGTCTGTATGGTTGCCTTGTTCACAGATTTTCACACGAAAACCTGCTGTGAATTTTGCTTGCAACATTACCATAAACAGCGAACCAGCTGAAAGCTAGACTTCATGCTGACCCAAAAAATCCAGCCTCTTCGCCAGCTATCTGCCACAGTAATGACAGAGTAATGAATGATTTGGCTTAAATCAGACCTTAACTCAAAATAGCTAAGATCTTGCAAAATCAGAATACATATGTAATTTAATTAAAATAAGGTTCCTAACTCACATCCATGACATGATAGAACCAAAAAAAGACATATTAGAGAACTGTTCTGATCAAATCGTGACATATGTTGTGTGTTTGGACCAATCTGGTCCTAAATGTTCAGTCTGCAAAATTACCATGTTAAGAAGAATACACTCGTATTCTTCCCTTTGTGTTTTTGCTAGCAATACTACCTCTAACAGTGAAATTACGCAAACATATCTTGCCATTGTGCTAACAAAATATGCCTGCCATTAAATCACTGCAGAAGTAAATACAGAGTGTCGTGAGATGATTTGATCCTGAACCTTTATATGAAAATAACAATTCTAGCTAATTACTTTAAAGTTATAGAAAGAAAAAGAAAAAAAAATCATATCAAGTATGGATGGAGATAAAATTCTAGTGTTTTATCAAAATAAAACATAAGCAAGTAAGTCAGATTTTCAGGAAAGTAAAAGACTTCAGAGCTAATTAAATCACCAAACTTATGACACTTACAAATTGAGCAGAACAAACATACCATTTATGCAAAAGTGTCATCTAGTTCAGGCATATCTCATTATCAAAAATGTCGCCCCAAATTATTCAATTTTAAGAAATATTTGGTAAAAATTTCGCCCCCCAAATCTATAGAGTCACTGTTTCCAAAACCTATTAAGAATTCCGTCCAACAAAAGTCCTACACTTGATCTCATCACACAACAATAGACAATTCCTAATCTCCTAACAACAACCTATTAAATAAGCAATGAACCAATAGAATCATATCTACCCCAAACATAAACACTAACTCCTGTACTATAACTCTCTAATCATTACCTCCTAGACCGCAATTTAGTCAACACCCCCTAGACTACTACCATCTCCTAGACTATCATTTGTCATCACCTCCTAGACCTGCACCTATATATAACATCATCTAGACCATATCCAGTCATCAGCTCCTAGTCTACAACCACTTTCTCTTAAACTATAAGTGGATATCGCCTAGACCTAGACCTACATCTATACACAATACTACCGAGTCCATACTTAGTCACCAGCTCCTAGACTATAATCACTATCTCCTAGACTATCATTACCGTTTCCTGCAATCTACTTATTAACACCTTCTAGACCTCGATCTATAAATGTGATATGACCCAGACCTCTATTTAATCATCGGTTCTCCAGACTACAATCTATCATCAATACTGCTTGAACACTAAATAAAACCTATACTTAGACACATACATAATAACCTCAACTATCAACTCCTAGTCTACCAGATAAAATTGGACACCGCCTCCCTTACTACATAATCAGTATTCCCCAGATTGTAGACCTGCAAGAAATAAAAAATTACTGCATGAAATAGTGAAATTTAGTTTTCTTGAAATAAAACTTATATTGGTTGTAAAAGAATAATTGCTATAGCATATACTGAAAGGATTTAAAAAAATAAAACAACAAAAGTTATTTTGTAATATTGGGGGTGTCCCCCCAGAATGGCCACCCTACTCCCCAACAGTTTAACTTAAATGGTCCTTCTCATAGTATGTAATATTAATTTTAATATTTCTCTCTTTCCATAAGATAAAATTCTTTAGTACTATGGACCAGTTAAGTGCAACTGTGCCATTCCCCTTACACAAAAATATGCTCATTAAAATGATGCTTACTATTATCATTTAGTGATATTGATTAATTATTGGAAATATAGCACATATTACTAAATTGTAAATGTTGAATGAGCATAATTTTGTCCCAACAATTATCCTTTATTTACATAAATTTCCTTACAATTATTAACTTAAACTAAGGATAATATCGAGATAAATGAATAGCATTGAAATTGCCCTTATAACTTTTGTTTCAGGATGCATAAGAGTATATACATTAGCATGAGGTATAGAAGCTACTATATAGGCCCTTCATAAAGAAGTTCGAATTTCTTTGTAACCTTTTTTTCTGCATCTGATTTGTTTAATTTACGAATCTTTACAAAATCACCAAGATTAAAAGTTATTAGATGATGTGATTTATTGTACTGGTACTGCCTTTTGATACTTGCTTCTTTCAAATTGACTCGTACTCTTTTAATTATGTCATCATGATTAAGTTGTCTATTAATACCAGGTAAGTAAGTATCAAAAGACAAAGAGTTAGACAATCCATATACAATTTCGTTTGGAGTGAACTTGGTCGATTCATGATAAGTATTGTTGTATAATGTTTCTATGTTTTTCAAATAATTATTCCACCCTTTATGATTCTTGTGGCAGTAAGTTCTGAACATTCGACCAAGTTCCCTGTTGACACGCTCAGTAATGTTGGGCCTGGGGTTCCTAATAGTAGTATAAATGAACTTTATGCCCATTTCTGACAGAGTGTTTCTCCAAAGGTCACTTATGAATTGACTACCATTATCTGTCATCACCACCTTAGGTTTAATAATTTGACAGAATTGTTTAAATTTAGTGACTACTGCTCTAGCAGTGGCTTTCTTTAAATCATACATTTTTACAAACTTACTAAATGAATCCTGAATAACAAGAATGTAGGCAGAACCAAAACTACTCTTTGGAAGAGGTCCATACAAATCTGCACAAACTAAATCACCTACATTTTGTGTCAAAATGGATTTACATTCCCCTACAAATTTAATGTTATCACTCTTTGATAGTTGACAAATATGACATTTCCTAAGGCAAATATTTATTTCTTTCCTCATTCTAGGCCAAAAGAAACGTTCTTTCAAATACTGAAATATTTTTAAAGATCCTTGATGCCCCATTTCTTTATGTGTTTGAGTGATAATATTTTCTCTTAATTGTTCAGGTAAATAAATTACAGAAAGATCTTGATTAGGCCCATGATTAAAGTATAAAATATTATCTTTCAATACACATCTTTTTGCTATCCTATTCAATCTTGTATTATTGATTGTGTCTGAGTTATTCAATAACGACATAATTTCTTTAATTTCTGAATCATTTTGCTGGTATTGTTCAATATCTTTAAGTTTACTTAATAACTCTTTGTTCTTTGTTTTTCCATATAAAATATTTCAGGACACTGAATTCGTTCTTCCTGTACAATTGCCCTTGGGAAGGAAACCTGGACAAAACATCCACTGCAACATTATCTTTACCTTTAACATGCTCAACTGTGTAGTTAAATTGTTCTAAAAACAAAATCCATCGAACAATTCGACTATTATATAGTTTCCAATTATTTACAAAACTAACGCCTTGTGGTCTGTCCTAATTATTACACGGGCTCCTCTTAGATATGTTTCAAATTTTCTAAGACAATAAATTACCGCCCAAAATTCTTGTTCAGTTACAGTCCACCTAAGTTCAGGTCCCTTTAATGCCTTACTACAATATCCTAGTATTTGCATTTCCCCTGAATCATCATACTGATATAATACACCTGCTAGTCCTACCCCCGAGCAATCAGTCTGAAGGTAATATTCTTTTGTAGTATCGGGATGATGTAACATAATAGTATTTATGAAACTATTTTTAATTGAATCAAAAGCTTCTTGAGCTTCAGAAGACCAGTGCCACACTTTACCCTTTTTCAGCAATTCACATAGAGGTATTATTTTAATACTGTAATCTGGAATGAATTTACGATAATAGTTGCATAATCCCAGGAAAGCTCTTAAATGTTTTATTTTTTTAGGGACTGGAAAGTTTTGAATTGATTCTATTTTTTCAGGATCGGTTTTAATGCCTTCTGGAGTAATAATATGACCCAACATTTTTACTTCTTTACAAATGAATTTACATTTCTCAATGTTGCAAGTCAGTCCAGCAGCTCTGAGTTTTCCTATGACAATATTTATATGGTCTAAATGGTCTTCTAAAGTCCCGCTAGTAAGTATGGCCAAATCATCCAAGTAATTAACACAAAAGTCTCTCACTTCTGGCCCTAGGATCAGGTCCATAGCTCTGCTGAAGCTACCTACTGAAGTTTTGAGACCCTGTGGTAATACATTGTAAATGTATGATTTGCCATTAAATGTAAAACCGGTATATTTCCTACTTTCTTTAGTGATTGGAATCTGAAAATATGCATTATTAAGGTCTATGATGCTAATATAATTAACACCATGAAATGCATTTAAAACATCAATCTGCATAGGTGGAGCTTCTGATTCTGCTACCATATATTTATTTATTTCTCTAGCATCCAATAATACTCTGATTGAGCCATCAGGTTTGATAGTAAAAGTTAATGGACTACTATATGGTGTGGATGCTCGAGAGATAATTCCCATTTCCATCATCTCAGATAATTTATCTTCCATTTTTTTCCTATAAGCATAAGGTATAGGGTATGTCCTTTTAATAAAAGGAATGTGCTCACTCATTTTGATTTCATGTTCATAGCAATTTGCTCTACCTAACCTCTTAGTGAACACCTCCTTGTGCTGAGTAAGAACTTGTTTTAACTTATCTAACTCAGGGTTCTGTAAAGGTATTCCAATCTTTATATTATCTAAATATCCTTGAAAATCATCTACCTTACTAAGAGCAGAAACTTGGGACATTGGTGGAATTAGTTTTTGGAAGGGCACAAAGACTTCAGTTCCTCCTATGAAAATACCTAGAGGTTCTCTAAGTTGAATTAAAGTCTTGTGTAACTTAAGCCAATCAAAACCTAAAATCATAGAATGAATCAAATTAGGTATGATTAAAAATTGTGTCTGAATTTCTGTCTTTCCTAAGGTTACAGGTAATAAAACTGTTTGTTGAATTTTGAACTTTTCCGTCCTACTGCTCCTCTAACCTGTATTGGTTTCACAGGCAGTGTGGGTATTTTTTGATTTGCCTCTGATAAATTGATCCAGAAAGACTCAGAGACACATGTTACATCACTGCCTGTGTCAACAAGACAAATAAACCGTTTCCCAAAAACTTTGACTTCAATTTCTGCTCTTATCACTTCCATCCTCTCATCAAATACAGCGTTATCTTCTTCATCAAATAAAGAAGATACTAATGAAGATTCTGTAGGTATACTATCCGTTAGCTGATCACTCTGAATTTGCATAGTGTTGACGATGGCTAGTTCTAAATTAGGATCATCAATTTCATCATTTTTATATCCTAAACCTCTCCTATCACCTGCCATCCGTGTCTGCTCAATATCCGGTATAATAGGTTTCCTCAATCCATTATTGTTTTTGCCTAATGTTTGTCCAGGTTTCCATCCCATCCTTAACATAATATTTAAAGTAACTGGTATGTTAGAGCCAAATGAAATGGGGCTACTTTCATTGGCTCTTACTAGTTTAAATTTTGCGCATTATCTTCTATGACAATTTGCTCCGGGCTCTCCAACAAATTTATGTTATTAGCTCTTCGTTCTGGTAGGGCGGCTGCTGGAATTCCTGGGCGTGTGGAGTTGCTGGTCGACGGACGATTTTGACGCTGGAATCCTTTCCCGTTGCTCCTTGATATACTTTGTTTCCTCCTGAGAAAGGTTGAGGTTTTTGGATGCTTTTGGTTGTAGAATGGGTTTTCAGTTTATTAATATCATCCAGTCTTCTTAGAAATTCTGTTGCCTCCAATATGTTTACAACTGGTTGACTGGCCCATGCGTACTGCACCTCCCTAGGAAAATGTCGCATTATGTCTCCTATCAGCTGCTTCTCTGGAATGGGATAGCTCAGCATCTTAGCTTGGGCTGTGAGAGAAATGAAGTGACCCAACATAGTGGGCTCACGTTCCTTATCCCATTCACTGCAGACTATTTTCCTTCTCAGCTCATTCTGCTCTGCTTCGCCCCAGTAGGTATTTAAAAAGTCCCGTTTAAAATCTTGCAACCCAGTCCATCGATCCTTATATATCCTTGCCCAATCTCTTGTTTCTCCTTCAAGACACTCGATGATCAAATCTACTTCGTTGTTGTTTACCGGTGTCTTTTTCAGCCAAGAAGTCAGATCTTCAATAAATGTGACGGGTCGAGATTTTTTACTGCCTGGAAATCTAGGCTTTTCTACATTTATAGACTGAGATACATTAACATAACATATTTTCTGACTAGGATTAGATAAATCCCCTTGTTGGGACATACCAGGGTCCGGGTCACTTTGGACTGGGCTGGAGGCTGCTGTATTAATTTTAACTTCCAATTGGGAGATCTTCTGGTTGATTAACCCAATTGATCTTCTTAACATCTTATTCATCGCTCTAAAGGTAGATGAAAGTACAGGGACTGGACTATGTCTTTCTACAGAGGCTTGGCGTTGTTGGCGTACTCTAGGCATTTTGATTGTCTTTTAGTTCAAAACATAATAACTATAGACACTAAAATATTTGGTATCTTAATCACTGTCTAAATCACTTTAAAAGAATTAGGTATCTTAGTCACTATCTGAGCACTAAAAATTTTTAGGTATCTTAGTCACTATTTAAATCACTTTAAAAGAATTAGGTATCTTAGTCACTATCTAAGCACTCAAAGAAAAAAAAGTTAGGTATCTTAGTCACTATCTGAACAGTTCACTTATTTACTCCACACTATTCTTGATTAAATACTCCTCGTACTCTCCTAAAATCAAAACAAAGTGTTTCAAATCTCAGATTTATCTAAATAAGTTTCAACTTAATGAAGAACAAATACTGATGATTCACATAATGTATTATGCGTTCACAAGTAGGTCCCATGTTTAATCAAAATAAATTGTGTATTATTGTTTGTCAAATTTTCAATAAATACCTACACTTTACTATCTACAAGGCTAGTCTTATAACTCTCCATTATGTACACCACCAACTTCAAAGAAGTACCATCTCTTCAACTAAGTAAATATGGTAAAGCAACGCTAGATACATACAAAGTCTTCAAATTCCATGGGAAACAAGCTACAATAGTCGTAGTAAACTCTTTTCCTACCTATTAATTTTGTTATGAAGTAAATAATAAACAAAGGGTATATACAACATCAACTTAGCACGGCCAAAACTACTAAGAGGCAAATATTTTCATATTGAAGGGTAAATAACCAATTCTTAAATTCCAACTTTCTTAGGTCTAATGCCTAGGTTCTGTTTAGCTCAAAGCATTCCTATGACCCCATACAATACCTACAATATCTAAGATTGTTCAAAATGCAATGCCCAATTGTACTCAATGGATTTCTTGCACAATTTACAAAAACTCAACAGAGTTTTGTAATGATATTCAAGAATGTGTTAGTGAATGATTTTAACCTATGTTAAAACTTACTTGAATGTTGTCTTATCCTTTCAAATGCATTTTTATCACAAAAAATCACTGAATCAAGACACTTCACTGATTCCAAAGGAATCTTTTAGAACTAACACTAAAACCTTCACAGCACGCACACAACTTACTGAATCCATTGTTTTTTCACTAAAAGCTTGGATACTTAATCAGATTTTTGTCTTAAAACACTAAAGACTTCGCGGAAAATTCGCGTCGCGATTTTTACAAAGAACTGTCAAAACATAACCAAAACAAACACGTACTTTTTTTTTTCACTCATTTTACATTAATCATAAAGTCGGAGCGAGATAGCAAGATACGAAAGTACTACTAGTATGACAGACTGCGTCTCTTTCTTAAATAGAATTTAGCTAATCAAGCGAAAAAATAAAGCATCAGGCTGACGTATCAAGGCTGCGTTTCGTTTTCGTTCAAAAATTTTTCTCAATGTTATTTTTAGATGGAAAAATGTTTTACAAATTTACCATTTAAAATTATAATAGCATAAAAATAACCTAAATAATGATTATTCTTACACAAATATTGTAAAATCTACACGAAAATATAATCTGCAAGGTTCCTAACGTGAAATTTCTTGGTTTGAATTTTGACGTTTTCAAAATTATTAGACGAACCCTTGTCGTGCGAACGCACCCCACTTTGACAATTCACATACGTAAAATTTATTTGCGTATTAATATTTATTTCTATTTTTCAGGAAAACCATTGGAAAATCGCTTGTTAATGGATGCCCGATGACTCAAAAACGCTCCCAACCTACCCAAGGGACCCCACGGAACCCAGAATCCAGCCACCCCTCCGCCAGTTCACAGAATCACAACATGTACATGAAATGTCTCAATTTTGGGACCTTTTTATCCTGGTCACGGCACCAAATGTAACAAACCTACCCCGGAGCCTTATGAAGGACTATACGCCTCCAGCCGCCAGCCTCAGTTGTTATGAAGATGATGTCTTGAGTTCTAGATTTCATAGAAACCCATACCTCAAGCACAGTGTATATAATGGCTCGTGATATAAAAGTGATGTCTAGTTAATTATTGACCCATACGTTGTGTTTAAATAAAGTAATATGTAACCCAAAAATTCTTTTAAAGGTAATTGAGACATCTCTATACAAGCTATTATAATAAAAGTGATTCTGATGAACAGGAGAAGGAAAGGACAGGAAACTGAACTCCAAACGGGCCCCCGCTACTACGCCCGAGGAATATGGAAGCCCTCGCCAATATATACCTATCTGTATTCATAAACGCTCCACGGTCATCCCCACATAATCAGCCCTACGCATGCAAATTCTTCATGCATAAAACTTCATTGTAAAGACAACCATTAGGGCGTCCACTAAATACAAACGGTAAATTATGTGTTTCCCCCAGAAGAAGGATAAATATGGTGAGACCTGCCGTCTCTGCTAATAGACGCGCCAAAACCACAGGCGCTTGTAGTGCTTAAAAAGCACTACGAAGAAGGCTAGGTGATAGGAATCATTTAGATTCTGATACTCATGGAGTAGTACATGTAGAATTGATGTAGTTAGTCTCATCATGACTAACCCAAAATAGATACCTCAGTATCAGTTTAGTAAAATTAGTTCAATGTATATTATCAGTTGAATGCCATGATTCCAACTGAAATCCGTTGAAGGATATGGGTAGTGACCCGAAGGCCAGAACATCCAGATATACTTATGCAAAAGACGTCTGTCTACATTTATTCAAATCTGTAGTGTATTCAGTAAGTCTATTGACTATTGTAGTACACTGAGTAAGTGTATTGACTGTCAGTGTTTCGGCGCATACGCCGCTACGGTGGGGTGGGGGCAATGTCTGCCCAGTGAGTCTATTCCCGATCGTGTCCATGAGCGGACGTGCGCTGCCGAACCAACTCCTGTCAAGTCAATCATCAGTACGATCCCTGCGGATCGTACATTTGGCGACGAGGATAAATCAGGAAAACCGTGAGTAAAGTGCAATATTTTTCCCTTTTGAAAAGGGAGGGAAAGGCTAGGGAGTCAAAATAATAATTAAAATTCAAAAAATATTGAACGTACAAAAAGTAATTCTTTGATGGAAAATTTCCTACAAAAACACTAACAGTAATAATATTTCTGCTATAGCTATAACTGTTGACTGTTACTTCAGGAGCGATGAACCATCTATCTTTTGCTATAAGCTATAAGTATTTGTTTTATGTCCTATTAAGAGACCTTAGATGGAAGTCATTGACATTGGAACGATTGGCGAAAAGCCAAATTTTAACTGTGTTCTGAGTACTACGTTACATATCGAAAACCTGACTAAAATACGCTTAGTAAAGTTAACAAACTCTTGTAAGTTTTCACGGTATCTGATAATCAAAATTCAGAAAAATCCGTAATAATACTGTTTAGTCTAAGACGCCTGTCTGAAATTATACAGCAAAATAAAGCTAAGTCTAAAACGCCTGTCTGAAACTATCCAGCAAAATAATGCTAAGTCTAAAACGCCTGTCTAAAAACATCCAGCAAAATAATCATTTAGCACACCTACAGCACCTATCATACAGCGCTTAAAGGCCCCGTAACCAAAGCTATACAAAAAAAATACAGTTATCAATATTTGTTATGATCACTTTTTAAATGTAGGTATTCCATACAAGTTTTGTATCGCGCATAATCTTACACATTCTGTGTCGAATAAAGTTAAAATTGTGATATTTGTAGCGGTTTCATGAGAATTCTGATAGCAAAAGTGAAAAGTGCGGAAAAAAAGGGGTTAAAGTGAGGCGCCGACGCAGACACAGATCAGATAGATTAAACGAACAACTATTCAGAGCATTCAGTTACACTAAAATGACAATTGGATGTTGTTTAAGTGCTAGAAGCGGAGAAATATTCAGGTATGTGACAGATTATGTTGCTATCATATTACTTACAAACTTACGATTGAGATCTCATAAGTTACATAGTGAGCACAGCGGTAGGTATAATCATTTAGTCCGTACTTTAACCTACCTTTTCGGAACGTCACTATTTAGTTATATACCTACAACTGTACAACCAATGTTGTATGTATGACGTGTTTTAAACGGAGTTGCTACCTCACGTTGTAGATCTACCTACTGGCCGAGTGTCTACTGTACAGCGACATGATTAGATTCTACGTCCTTGTTTATGTGGCATACAGAATAATCTTCTAGTTCATGCCCACCTGTTCTTAGTATATAAACGAAAAAGTAAAAAATCATGTTTACTCAAAGGAATATTTGCAAACTTATTTGTACTGCACTTAATAGTTTTAAACCGCGCCTTCTTATATTAAAATACTACTAATTATGAAATGTTATTCTATCGGAAAATATAAAAAAAAGAAAACCAAGGGATCATGCCCACTCTAGTATGGATGTTCGTCCACTGCTTGCCTCACTACTTGCAGGCCTCGCATCAAAGCCAAAGTTAAATAATTATAAAGTCTAATTATTGCTTAACATTTTGTAACTGCAAATAATTTAATTATGACAGTAGTTGTACATCGAGTATTTTGTTCTTAAATCGTTACCGTTAGCTATACCGAAGCAAACAGTGCAAAAAAAAAAGGTTCTTACCACAGTAAATCGTTGGTAAAAATACCTAATGATAATATGAACTTTAAGAATTATATTCCATGTTTTGTACAACAATTGTAGTAGCTATTCTATATTAGAATGAGGGATATTACATATTGCTTTAATTTTCATTTTAATGCGAGACATTTTCTTGGACAAGAAATGGGCATTTTCCTTTATAACTTTATAGGCAAGTACAGTCGTAATAAATAATATTTAAAATAAAATGATCCTGTTGTTAGTTTAACACATAAGTAATTGAAGGATTTTATTGACCAAACATAGCTTAGATTTATTTAGATCAAAAGCAAAATACAAAGAAAACTATACCAAACTATATTTTGATATAAACTATTTGCTATGAGGATTCACTGCTTATATTCATGTCTCAATTAAGTATAAAAAGTTTAATATTATGATGTGTATGTCTCCAAAGTTCTGAATTTTACTCAAACAACTATTTTTAGTAATGAGTGAATAAAAATGTGTCCCACCAAATACATCCAAGTATGTACCTGAGTGAAAACTAGGCACATATACCTAAACAACTATTAAAAGTAAAAAACATAATTGGCAGAGCGAAAAATTTGTTGAATCATAGGCAAAATAATTTCAGTGTACAGTATTTAAACCTAAAACAGGCTTTATTTATTTTAAATTGTATGGTAAAATTTATTACTAATATTTAAACAGTAGTAGCTGCCTACATTTTACTGTATTATTAACAAAATTGCAAATCAGTTCAATATAGTGCAAAGTACAATGCATTTGTTAATATTTTATTAAGAAGTGTGTTTCATGAAGAGAAAAATAATACAAATACTTAAAAGTAGGTATTTGAAGAAAAATCTCTGTTTGTGTCGTCCATTTGGTAGCAGGTGTAACCTGGTCCGTAAAGCAATAAAAGCAGGTATAACCTGATCGTTAAATCGATGGTAGCAGGTATAAGTATTACCTGATCATTTAATTGATGATAGCAGGTAAAGCCCTGATCGTTAAATCGATAAAAGCAGGTATAATTATAACCTGATCGTTCAATCGATAACAGCAGGTACAGATCTGATCGTTAAATCGATAAAAGCAGGTATAGTTATAACCTGATCGTTCAATCGATGGCAGCAGGTACAAATCTGATCGTTAAATCGATAAAAGCAGTTATAGTTAAAACCTGATCGTTCAATCGATGGCAGCAGGTAAAGACCTGATCGTTAAATCGATAAAAGCACGTATGTTTATAACCTGATCATTTAATTGATGGTAGCAGGTAAAGACCTGATCGTTAAATCGATAAAAGCAGGTATGGTTATAACCTGATCGTTCAATCCATGCCTGCAGGTATTGGTATAACCTGATCGTTTAATCGATAAGAAAAGGTAAGACTTGATTGAAATCAATAGAAAATCGAAGTATTCTCATAGCAGTTAAATTGGTACCTATAAGGTTGGGCAAACAGGTACGACTGATCATTTAATTGATGAATGGTAATAGTTACAAAAGCGAAAAACTGATCATTTAATATACATATAAATATTGTATGTGTGAACAGCGTAAGGTTGACGAGGACTACAATGATAATTCATACTTCTTCTTCTATCGTGTGGGACCGAGTTGATGGACACCCAATAAATTAGGTACAGCTCAGTCAGTAGAGCGGTGGAACGTTGATCCACAGTCCCGGGTTCAAGTCCCGGCGGTCGCTAGTGAATTTTTCAATTTTCTCATTATTTAATTTATGAAATTAGGTACTTATGTAATTAATCACAACGGAGACCGGTGTTTGTTTGTCCTTCTTTCCCGTCACATCAAAGCAGGTGTAAATATTTTTTAATGTAAAGCTAGTGACTTGCGGAGCAGGAGGGTGACAAAGGCTACTTTTTGCAACAGGAAATTATGTAAGTAATTCTCAGGGGAACATCGGAATACAGCCGCGGATGAAACCGGGGGTTCCAACCTTAGTTATTAAAATATGATGAGTCACCTATTCTTCAATAGTGTATTTGTGGAGAATGAAACATGTGGGTCTGAATGATAAGATGTACCTATTACGAAATAATGCAGTATATAAAATATCAATTCAAACGATATTTTGGATCAATGGTTTCTGTGGTATAGTAGGTATCTATGTTTTTCACTCAGGATATTATGACGTAATACAGGTAGGTGCGGAATCATGATACCTACCAATATTAATATATCGCATAGTGTGTGACCGCGAAGTTGCCATGCTTTGGATTTTCGTCGCGGGTTCAATTCCCGTGGATATTTTCGTTGTTTATAGGTATCTATTACTGTTTATTGACTCTGTTTTAAGGTGTCCCTCTGCGCTTAGTAATTTCAAGTAAGTTTGCTGGGGTAGAAATTTTTAGGTTACCTTCCTACAATATTCATAGATTTTTCGTTCAGAATAAATAAGAAAGCATGTATGTTTTTTTTCGATTCGTGCAGTTTGGATTCATTATGTTGTTGTCGAAAAAGAAAAAGGGAAAAAGATGGACCTCATGCGGCGATAACAGTCAGATGGCGTACACTTAGATACCTACATTACATTATAATAATTACATTGCTATGTAGTTAGTCTGCTACAGGTACAGAGACTATGCAACGGTGACTGCGTTGGAAATCGTCAGCAAATTGAGGGTAAGCTTGCACTACCTATTCAAAATAATTTCTCATTATGCAGTTTTGTGCCCCGATATACCTATCCAGTGTAAGCGCATACCTTTTGTGGGTTACATACCACCGAGAACTATGAACTGACAACTTCCAGTGTTTAAGTACATATGTAAGTAATTTCTAAACTACAGGTTTAGACTGTCGGATCTTTACTCAGGGATAAAAAAGGAAGCTGGTTTATTAGTGTAAATAGAAATAAAATATAAGTAATTTAAGGCGAGTTCAGTGGCTGCATTAGCAACTTGTAAGGACTTGTATAATGTTTGGTGAGTTATATAATAAGTTTCATAAACCTAGACTACCTTTGCTGACTTATGGAGATAATTACATCATCAATCAGCACTGGCAAATAATTTAATATTTGGTTGTAAGTTATGTCAATATCATACATGAGTGTACTTACCTACTTATTTCTTTTTATAAATTTTGTTTTGTTAATAATTATAAGTGTTTAATTGCAACTATTCTAATGGAACGCAAAGTTTATTTTATTATAAATTTAATTTTGAAATGAAATACGAAATTGATAAATTTCAATTTCCTCTTTAGAGGATAGTGCCTATTTATTTAAGAACGTATCTAACTTATATTCGGTTTTCGCATTTGTTGTATCAGTACGTAAAAAATAAATAATAAATAACATGAATTACTTTCAATATTCAACTGGTTAATTCAGTGTGAATTTCACCAGTTCATGTGCAATACAATACCAAATTATCATAATATTATCACTGTAAGTTGAACTAAGCTGCAAAATCATAACAATAGAACTAGTCAATAATGCCTTATGCAAGTACAAAATATTTGACGATATGTATCTTTTTTATCGACGATAAAAAGTATCTAAGCATTAATTCCCTACAGATCTCAATGACTGCCGATTGAGTCAAGCGAAATAACATGTCCCTAATTCAAGGAGAATAAGGACTTGTTTTCTTTACCCAAGCAACATTATATCGGGTAAATTATATATTGAAATCTATTTTTCTTAGTCGCTCACTAGTTAAAATACCAATATAGTTGAAACATGAAAAAAAAAAACGAAGGAGGGGTAAAGGTAATAGGTAGACAAAATACTAAGTTTGTTTAGATGTAATGAATTTATAGTTTATTTATTTATGCGTAACATAACTGAAATTAAGGAAACCTACTTATGTATGTTTACACTAATCTATTTTCCACTAGTAAAGTAAACGCTTGAATATTATGAAAATATGCAACTCAGTTTAATATAATGTTAGAAAAAGTAATAATTATTACAAAAGGCTTTTATAGTCCGTCAGGTTCGTGCGCGACCTTCCTGCGGGGTACAGACGGTTGGGGGGCGGGCGAGTAAGCACGTCATTTTAATATGACGTGCGGCGCGGATGCGCGCGTTTCCCTTCCCCGCTACACCTCCCGCTACCCGCTGACATCTCCCCTCCCAACGTCTGTCACCCCTACGGAGGGTCGCGCACGAACTTGCAGGACTATAGATACTATTATTTATTGGATCAAATGTAATCGAGAAGACCATAGCAAAACTAAAACAAGAAAGGGATGTAGTGTATTCAGTAAGTCTATTGACTATTGTAGTACACTGAGTAAGTGTATTGACTGTCAGTGTTTCGGCGCATACGCCGCTACGGTGGGGTGGGGGCAATGTCTGCCCAGTGAGTCTATTCCCGATCGTGTCCATGAGCGGACGTGCGCTGCCGAACCAACTCCTGTCAAGTCAATCATCAGTACGATCCCTGCGGATCGTACAAAATCCATATGGAGGTCTGATAGGGAAGGAATATTCAATTCCTTAAATATGAGATTCACATTGCGAGCCCAAAGGGTGATCTGGGAAAGCTAAAAGCAAATCCCATATAAGTAGTAAATAGGCTGATGCAATTATGAAAACCCATATGACCGCCTGTGGTCGAATAAATGGTCTTTGATCAGAACCGCTAATGCATAGATATCGAATGCAAAATGATAGTATAGCTGGAACAGATCAGTGATGATGATAGATTACAATTGTCACATGACATTCAAGGACAATTAGTAGTTAAAGATAGGTTGTTTAGTCATAGATTTATTAGGCATCTATGGGCCAGTCATGAATAATTTTATAAATAATATAAACATTTAGATGATTGATACAAAATCAAGCATCAGAACCCAAATAAGGGTAGGAATAAGGATCGTAGGTATTGTCTACCAAACATATCCATTACTTCAGATAAGTATTTACTTGAATTAACAAGTAAGAGCAAATTCACTGTGAACACACAGTCATATCCACATTCTTTATAGAATAAACAATTATGTCAGTTATGCTTGGTAGACAGAAATATAGGATAGTATATTATCCATTCTACCAGCCATACATATTCTTAGATAAGAGTACTAACTAAGTACCATAAAATATTATTGTGTTAAGTACATGTTGTCCACGGCTGGACACATTCCCATTCTGAAGAACATTTTGTTTGTATAACAAAATATTGTTATAAATAAATGTTTGTCCACTGCTGGACATATTCCAATACTAAAGACTGTTTTCTTTGTAAGACAAAGAAACTGGTGTAAATGATTATTTGTCCACTGTTGGACATAACCAATAAATTAGTAGATATTTAACAATATCTATTTATGTATATTTCATAAACATTAATCACTTAAGTCCATAGTCGCTCAGCAACTATAGTACTTAGAAATCTGTCCACTGATGGGCCAAGCCAAACAGTAGGTAAGTAGATACAATATGTAAGTATGTTTTAACCACAGGAATTTTATCAAATAAATCCTTGATCGCTCAGCAATAGTAATTTATCCACTGATGACCACAGCAATTAATAGATAAGTAGATACCTAACCATATCTACTTATGTAAGTTTTAACACAGGAACTTTATGCTAGTAGCGCATATCAATAATAAATTATGTTATTAATTTGGTTATTAAAGTCATATATATGGCATGATAGATAGACAAGTAAGGAATAGGAGTAATGGGATTATAGGGTATCCTACCTATTCCTAACATCTAATTTACCTATCTACCAACACACTAAATAGCCCAAATTTCCCTAATTAAGATTAGATGTGAACACTACAAAGTTTATATGAAACAATCAGAACGCAGATTCTTTAAAACGACAACAAAACAAAGTTATTGCAATAAAATGACCTTAGCACTAAAAACCAAAGCATAAGACCATGGTCCGAATCTTATCAGCTTTCAATGAATACAAAACTATCAAGCATAGGTAATTAATATGTTTGTAAACATTCATATAGGGAATATATACTGCTGATAGGATTCGAAAGAAAGCATGAATTGTACTTATCCATCTGGAACTTGAAGCCACCAGCACACGAAGAACCAACAACGACGACATCCACAATGCCGATTCCAGTGCACGCTGAAGCACGCATCCTCTGCATCAAACACCACACCATACACGGGTTCAAAGCACTTTTCACCATTCAAACACACTCGCGAAACGAGGGGTGACCAGGCAAACGTCGATACTCCCTGGTCTGCGGCGCGACTCCACCAGGACTGATATGTAAACTAATCACTGCACTAGGTATTCCTTTTCTGTCCTGGGAGACTTCACGATTAGAACTGAACTGCTCGCAGGCCGTATTAGGCTTGCTATTTTATACCAAAAAGCTTCGAACTTACGAGAAGAATAATGTTCTCGAAATCTGCTACTCAATACGATAGAAGATATTCTCCTCTCTTTCATACACATTTTAGAAGACATTCGACTATTCTAGATTTTTTTAGAATGTCTTGTTTCGCTACTTGTTGCCAGACACCAATTCAGGGAAGGGGCCACGACCCATCCTGACATCCAAGAAAACTTTTAGTGTATATTGAGTAAATCATGGGTTTACTAATATTATTAAACATTTATTGTTGGTTTATAGAATTTTAGAAAATACATCAATTTTCTATAAACCGAAGTGTGACTAATAGAATAAACCTTAGGTATTTCAGTCGCTATGGCACTATAATAGGCCTAGTAGGGCCCTGTCTAAAGTGACACCTTGCAGTTTCCGCTACTCGACAATAGATGGCAGCAGATTACACCACCTCGCGCACCCAACCTCACTTCAGTCACACACCCCTATCATTATAAATGCCACGAAAAATTATAAATGCCACTGCAAACGCTGATCAACTATCAGACTAATTATCCAAAATTATTTAGACTTGCAAATATGAACAATATAAAAAGAAAATAAACAAAACATTTCAATATTGCTTCACGCACATAGCGCCATCTCTCAGCCGCATTCCGAACCTCCATACCAAGCTTGACAGAACAGAACCAAACCCACAAGTATTGAATCACATCCCACAGCGGCGACACCAATAGATGTCGCTGTCCCGAATCTTTATAATTAATAAAGACCAGGATACAAGCCTTACACCACCACACGGAACGTTCACTGTACTTTTACAATCGACCAATCATAGAGCTTCAAATCCCACTACAGTTACTCCGGGTTGCCGGTACTACGCTATCGAAACGACACGTCGCTGTCGCTTAAATTGTCGCTCGCTACGACATATATGTATCATTATTTGTGGATGATTTCTTTGTTTTTTACAACTGTGAAGATAGTTATAAACAGCTAAAAAATGTATTAGAAAAAGAATTTAAAATCAAAGATTTAGGTCAGATAAAGCAGTGTCTTGGGATGAATGTAAATGTTAAGAAAGACTGTGTAACTGTTGATCAGGAACAATTTGTAGAAAATATATTAGCTAGATTTAATATGAGTGATTGTAAAACATCGGACACACCAATGGAAACTAGCCTTAAATTAGAAAAAGATTTAAGTAAGCAGTGTAGTGAGTCATTTCCTTATCAGCAATTAGTAGGGTGTTTAATGTACTTATCTGTTCTTACAAGGTCTGATATTTCCTATAGTGTCAGTTTCTTGAGTCAGTACAACACATGTTTCAATGAAAGTCACTGGAAACATTTAAAAAGATTGTTAAGATATCTAAAGAAGACTAAAAACTTTGGTCTAGTTTACAAAAAATCTAGTATAAACTTACATGGCTTTGTAGATGCTAGTTGGGGTTCTTGTACTATAGACAGAAGGTCTTATACTGGATATAACTTTGTTTTATCAGGTTGTGTAGTAAGTTATGAGTCCAAGAAGCAGAAAACGGTAGCATTAAGTAGTACTGAAGCGGAGTACATGGCATTAACTGAAGCATGTAAAGAGGCTATATACTTAAAAAATCTAATGATTGAAATGTGCATATTAGATAGCAGCATACCAATATGTTTACACAGTGATAATCAAAGTTCTTTAAAGTTATCAGCAAATCCAATGTATCACAAGCGAACAAAACATATTGATATCCGGCATCATTTCATCAGGGAATGTTTGTTAGAGAATAAGGTGAAAGTTGAATATGTATCAACTTCTGATATGCCCGCAGACATACTTACTAAAAGTCTTTGTCCTAGAAAACATTATAAATTTCTAAAGTTGATGGGCATCTCGGAAGTCTAAATAATAAAAATGTAATATCTTATTGTGTGTACAAGTTCTACATTATTTTATTATGGGAGGATGTTGAAATGTCTTTATTTATAAGTAACAATATAATGTAACTGTGATACTGCTAGCGCCACCTGTTGTCCTCTATGTGGAACTATGAAATATACGTTTAGTTGTTGCCAAGTCACTCTTGAGTTTTATTATCCCATACAATCCCTGAGCTTCTCAGCACGCTGTTAACGTGACGGCGACGCGGCGGCGTCGTTGACGCTGACGCCCGGTCTTTCTGGTATTCCCATACAAACCATGTTTAGTTGGTGAATTCCACTTCAGGAAAAAATCTGTGGTGGGGGATTGTCATGTGTGGGGTATTTACAGCTACCCTTGTAGTTATCCAGAAAATTCCAACATTTTTGAAAAAAAAAAGATAGCGGCCGAAAAAAAAAATCTTGATAATTAGACCCAAAAGCACCCGAATAGATCTCCCAGATGCGCACGCGCTAGAGTGACCATTTTTATGCTGTTAGGTGACTCATACCTATGTCGTAGTTTACCAAAAAACTCCAAAATGTTGGATTTTCAAAATGGCGGATCTGCTAGATGGATTTGAAGGAAAAGTTTTTATTACCGATTTTGTGTCCCGCTTTTTAAAATTATTTACAGTGATTTGCCATAGTATGTTTGTTTGCACGAAATGATCCTTATCAGTCACCCTTTTGATTGGCATCATAAAAATACTGAGTGTTATTTTTTTCAATTTTCTCCGGTTCGATTCCCGGCGGGTACAAGTGATTAATCGAAAATCTATGAACGCAGTTGTTGTTTTTACTTAATCGACTTGCGTAGCGCCGAAGCAATACAAGTTTAGTTTGTCCTTGTATGAAATATGTACAAGACTTGCGCACTGCTTACCAATTAATATGGAGATTTGTAGGTTTTTCTTTAGTAAGAAAAAGTGGTTTCGTAAAACAGTTTATGCTTCACAAAAGTACGAACACGGACCGCGGGCTGCGTGCAGCCCGCGCACTATGCAACGCGTGAACA
The DNA here is from genome assembly GCA_024500475.1 of Phthorimaea operculella. Classification (NCBI taxonomy): domain Eukaryota; kingdom Metazoa; phylum Arthropoda; class Insecta; order Lepidoptera; family Gelechiidae; genus Phthorimaea; species Phthorimaea operculella. The sequence continues at coordinate 1,721,472 of JANFCV010000002.1, read as the reverse complement.
GCATAAGTGTTACTTCTCTCCGTTTTTCATAGCGGTTTCGTAAAACGCTTTGCGTTATGGATAAACGTTACCAGACTGCTGTCAGGGATAAATGGAAAGCGGAAACAACTGCAAAAGCCAACTGCCTCTGTGAACTCGCCTCCTGAAAACATTAAATGCTGACGCAAAACGCTCCACAAAGTCAAAACTAATGGTAGGCTTGAAAACCAAGTGACAGCGACAACGACGCGCGTCATTGTCGCTGTCAAATGACTGGTTTGTATGGGTTTGTATGGGGAACCAGAAAGACCGAGCGTCGGCATCGTTGACAGCGCGCTGAGAAGCTTAGAGTTTGTATGGGATGCGGTCGGGTTTTTCTACAAGACCGCAGCGACAACGACGTCGTCAAAATTTGCCGGCGTCGTTGACGCGCGTCGTTGTCGCGACGATTGGAAAATAAGGGTACCATAAGATGCACAACTGCCATTTACATACTGCCAAACTTTATTTGCCTTCTGAAAATTAAAAGTGGATAAGTCAAACGCTTGCATAAGTCCAACGTACTCGACCTATGCTCACACTCTAACGCACACACGCACCGCGGGCTGCTTGCAGCCCGCGCACCACCCAACCAACTAGTTTTTGTATAAAGCTCAGAATTTAGAGCGTAAATGCGCGAAGCGGTTTTGCTTAGCGTTTTTCACACAGGACTCAGCTGTCCACAGCCACTCAGTTTTCTATTCTAGTATTTTTGAGTCTTTGATTAAAGTGCTCATAATTCAGAACAGGGGGGCGAGAAGTGGTTTAGCTTAGAGTTTCTCACACACAACTCAGCTGTCCACTAAGACATTCGCCCATTCGATTCGGTTTTCTATTCTAGTATCTTTGAGTCTTTGTATAAAGAGCTCAGAATTTAGAGCGTAGAAGTGGTTTAGCTTAGCGTTTGTCACACACGGCACAGTCAGCGGTCCACTAAGCCACTCAGCGCAGCTGAGTCTAAGTCGGGGCCCACACATAACATCCGTTGTGTTTTACCGCAGTGTTAACGCATGCGTCCGTCAGATACAAACGCAAGTGTCTGCATTGCGTACTAATGTCAGTTTTTAGTATGAGGAATTCTAAGTTTGTATGCATCTGGCAGACGCATGCGTTAGCGCTGCGCTAAAATAGCAAACCTCGAGTGCGGGAACCGCCTAATCGGCTTTTTGCGGACACACATCAGAAGATTATTCCTGACAAATAGGAATGAGATTTTAATTATTTATTTTCTCTGTCATTAATTTTAGTCGGATAAGGGGATTATGGATCATCTTAATCCATATCTCAAGGGTAGTGGGATCGTTGTCTTGGGATGCCGTCCATAGGACATTATTATCTATCACACATTGTGGCGGTGATACCACCTACAATAGCATTCCCAAAATCCAAAAGAGGGTTGACGTCATTGCAAACATTGCTAAATCCTTTTGCTATAGTTACCTACATGATATTGTGCTCTAACAAAACATGTTGGGCCGATAACAATTGATTTGGGATAAGTGCAGGCAGATCACAAATTCAAGAAAGACAGCCGTGTTAAAAAAGTTAAAGATGGTTCAAGTCGCTTGACAACGTCAAATGCACGCCTATTTTTTTTTCTAATCACATCCAAAGTAATTAGGTACCTACCTAATTCTGTCAACTATTCTTCAATTGAAATTACTTGCGTCTTCTCCATTTTGTTCATTTACACGTGAAACTTAATAGTCAATCAAGAAATTGAAAATATTTTAAAAAAAGGGTGAATCTTTTTTTGTAAGTATGGTGTAAGTAATTAACGAAATTAGTCCACAATTCTTTACATATTTTCTCGAATATGAAAATCTTTTTTAAAGGTCGTCTGGCGGACGTTACTATTCAGAATATTTTAATCTGACCTCTCATAAGCAGGACACAGGTATTTACCTACATTTTACTGAAATAGGTATTTCTCGTTGAAAATATTATTACTTATTTTTACGAGCTCTATTGCGTTGAATAAAAAATTGCTTATGTGTGTAGACACACTACGACCGAAATTATGCGACCGAAATTCGGCGGTTGAATTTCCGTTCCAGTTTTTTGCGTTTTAAGTTGGGATGACACACTCAGAAATTACGTCCAAATCATGCCGAAATTAGTACGGATCGAAATTCGGCGACGTAATTTCAGCAACGAAAGTTTGGCGACGGAATTTCGGCTCTAATGCAATTAACATTACTGGCGTATTTGCGCCGAATTCCGTTGCGTAATTTTGGTCGTAGTGTGTCGAGACACTTACACTCGATTTAAAACATTCAAGGGACTAACAAAGAAGATTTTTATTTCCAGCGATAATAAATCTAAATACTGTAGCACACACTATGGAAACGCCAATATGATGACATATTCCTTATTAAACCCATAGATTAAACCACAGATAACAGCTATCAAACAGATGATTTTTACGACGGCCATTTCTTATCTTTCAAAAAAGAAAACTTTACTACTTTTCAAGAAGTTTTTGATCAAAATATAAAACAAATCAAACAAACCTATTTATGTACAAACTTATTTTTCTAGTTTGTGGACTATCACGCCAGTTGTCTTTGTCAACGTCAAGTCAAAGCGTCAGTTATTTAATTTATTGTTTTATTCCTTAGTTTTATTCTTTTATTATTAATCTCAAGTTTTATTAAATTTAACTTCAGTTCTAAGCAAACAAGTTATTCGGAAGTTGTAGCAAGTGAGTTTTTCGTGATTTCAACGGACAGAATTGCCACGGATAAAGCAAAGAGCACAGCAATACTTTGTTGTACAGGCAGTGTTTGTTACAATATGTTAGCCACTTTATCCACTGAAAAGGTGTTGTGGGGAGTTAAAGTTGGGGACAGCAGCACCACATCGCTGCCCGCGAGCCACGACCAGCAAATCGGGCACCTAAGATAGACCTGTTTGCATGCACGCACGGGAACACTACAAACCAGTGAATTATGTAAGAACAGTGTATTCTCCAGTTACTTAAGATTTGTATTGCACGCTATAATAAACCTCTGGGGTTCAGTTGCCTTTAGGTACTCATAAATATGTTCATGATGATAACGTGAGCTTAGTGTTAGATACTTCCTTTACAACCAATTCATGCTTATTTTGTAAATATTGTTTGTTAATTCGAAAATTTTATACATTTGTTTTGAAGATGTTTTGAAGAATGAATAAAATTATGATAAAAATGGGAATGTTTATTTTCTTTTTATTTAATCGAAACTAAGAAAAAATGTATTGCGGTACAGTAAGGTACTATAGTACTGTCATTCGAATAGGCCATATTTAACAGCTGTCCAATATGGCCTTATATCGAGTGACCGTACTACAAAAAGAGGTATAACCAAGGGATACATAACCTATCATATTTCTGAACGTTTTTTTTTCTAAACGAACGTAGTAATCAGTAAGATTCTGATATATTATCTTCACTGGTAGTTTTTAATTAAAAAAAAACCTGGGATTCTATATGCTGGCACCTTTATATTGAGCGTCTCCTATCTGTCCCGTTAGGGACATATATATAAGTAATTTGTGCTGTAGCAAACATTTTGAAATATTGCCTTGCGCATTCGCTTTCGGTTGAATACGATGTGGTTTGCGGTTGACGGTCGTTACGATATTTTATGTATTTACTTCCCGATGAATAAGTAAATAAAATTGGACATTACAGTGTTATTACAAAAATTTTTTTAGATATGCCTTAGACATGGTTTAGTTTAGGCAACGTTTAGCGAATTCAAACACTGGTTTAAATTTTTCAGCCCTGCCAAATATGTTTTTAAAATGGCAACGTTTTTACAAACAATCTTTCCATTCATTCAAATTTCTGTCAGATTTGTTTACAATTTTACAAAACGTAAAAATATGTTAGAGAATTTGCAAAAATACATGAAAAATAATATTAAAAAGTCTACAATATTACTTTCTAAGTTAAAAGAAAGTTTAACCAAGTAAAAAATAATGAAATTACTGCATAGCAAAGCTCCATAAGTTGATTGTAAGTGCTGAAAAAATGTTGTAAGTATTCAGCATCAGTTTATCAACCATTCCCGAACAAAATTCACGTAAATGATTGTCCAGGAGTAGCGAAATATGGTCATCATCGTCGTACCTGTATCTTCAATGTCCCACTTATCATCTAAAAGTGCCATCTCCTAATAAAAAAATCAGATAATTCGTACTTAATTTTCTTTGGAAAATCATCAACAGAGATTTGTATTTTCAGGGTTTAAAGAAGAAACTTGCGTAATAGTGCAGTGTTCTATCTTTTTCGAATGGAACATTAAGTAGTCGAAGGACCCGATGAAGCCTGTTGCAAGATATTTCAAATGCCGCATTATTGCAGTAATAGACAGCATGCAACGGTCTTGCTTACATGGTTTGGCTACATTCATTTCATAGAACTACGATTGATAGTAGAAGCTTGAAATCATGACCGATCATTGCTCTCCATCGAGAAGGTGTTTGCCATGCTCGTTATCATTACATTACTAGTCTTGCTAATCGGGGGGTATGCTAGTTCAGAATAAGAAGCCGCATTCACTTAGAACACTGCTGCCTGCAGCCACTACACAGTTCACCTTCTGAATGCATTTTTCCCTTAGTCACTTTTATAAGGTGCTTTAGTCGTAAGTAAGGTAAACAGTAAGTAGATTATTTAGAAGAATAAAATAAGATAAGTACCTACCTATACTGTAGGTATACAGGGGGGGGTCGCAGGGGTCATGACCCCCCCCCACCTCCCCACCTCCCCACTCGCCAAAATTTTTCAACTACTATAGCTGATATAACATCATCACGCTTAACCAACGGTTATGGCATTTCTGATGTGAAATGTCGAGCTCGTTTCCCTCGCAATACTTATAAAACTAATGTAGGACGGTGTCTCCCAGCATGCCTTTTCAACGCGGATATTGAGCTCGCTTCGCTCGCATTGTAGTACCTAGTTACATCACCACGGTGCGTCTCCTTGCATGTATTTTAACGCGAAATGTCGTGCTCAGCTCGCGTAGCTCGCAATACTTGTAGTGGTGATGTAGGACGTTGTGTCTCCTTGTACGCATTTTTAAAGGGAAATGTCGAGCTCGGTTCGCTTGCAATACTTGTAGTGATGATGTAAAACGGTGTCTCCCCGCATGCCTTTTTAACTCAAAATGTTGAACTCGCTTCGCTAGCAATACTTGCAGTTGTGATGTAGGATAGTGTCTCCTCGCAGGCATTTTTAACGCGAAATGTCGAGCTCGCTTCGCTCGCAATACTTGAATTGTGATGTAGGACAATGAGTCTCTTCGCAAGCATTTTTGACGCGAAATGTCGAGCTCGCTTCGCTCGCAATACTTGTACTTGTGATGTAGGACGATGTCTCCCGCAGGTATTTTTAACTCGAATGTCGAGCTCGCTTCGCTCGCAATACTTGTATAGTAGTGGTTATGTAGGTAGGACAGTGTCTCTCCTCGTATTGTTTTATTTAACGTGAAATGTTAGGCTTACTTCGCTCGTGATGCATATTTTGCCTGAGTAGTGCAGTTCACCGATAGTAGTCTTTGATATGTGCTGTGCCTTGTGACCCCACGATCCGAAGCTGTATACGCCACTGGTTTCACCTGCTGCAACTCATTTTCCCGGGAAATAGGTATTTTGTTATACTTACATATAATCCTATAAACCTTTCTCTTGAATCACTCTATCTATAGCAAAAAAACACACCAAAATCCGTTGCGTTATTTAAGAGGAGTTTAGGAGGAGAATTCCACGATAGACAGAGGCAATTATTGATGTAGTGAACAAAATTAAAATATCCAATTATATTCTAGTGACGAGCTAATGAGCATTGAAGAGAGAGAACTTCGGATCCCAACTGATTTAAACGCAGAACCGCCTCAACTGGAAGAAGGCTAGAATTAAGCCCTGCGCTGACTCAACACAGCCGTAGCAGCCTGTCCTCTACTGCCTAGCAAGCCTTCCTCCGTTCGGCGAGCCAACGCACATCGTTTGTTATTTAGCTGTAAGCTGTGATAGCACACCATATTAGGGATGATTCGTGGAATAAATCCTTAGCCATCACCTTGTAGCGTCTGCACAGTTATTACAGTTCCTTGCTGCTAAGGCACGAGGTGAGCGAAGCTGAGCTCCAAACCGTCGTTTCCAGCTTGGTCCGGCCAAGTGTAGGTACGGCAAGCCCACGAGCTAGCCAAACCACAACGTACCTACGTTATTATATTCTATTATACATAGATACCCAGAACTCTTGCCGGCTGATGTCGGCTTAGAATGTCATCATCCCATATCTTTCCCGTGGGTGTCGTAAGAGGCGACTAAGGGATACATTCAGCCAGAGGTTCAATCCCTCGATGTTTTTTTTACAATCGCATTGCAATATCTTGCATTGCACTCACCAACCCGGGAGCCTAGGGGGAGGCCCATGTTCATCAGTGGACTTTATTGTGGCTGTTATTATGATGATGATGATGATGAACTCAACATTAAAAACGATTTCTGGAATAGGTGCCACGCCCACACTATTATTGCAAAGCGCTTTGCTTAGCATGAATCATCAGCCGATGTGGCGCAGTGGTTAGTATGCCTGCCTGCCACGCAAAGGTTCCGGGTTCAATTCCCGGTGGGGTCACTCACAAAGTTGATATTTATCACTTTGTGAATTTGTTCCCAGTCTGGTTAGGACATTGCAGGCTGAACCACCTGATTGTCCGCAAGTAAGATGGTTCCGTGCTTCGGATGGGCACGTTAAGCCGTCGGTCCCGGTTGCTGTCTATGATGGCGGTCGTTACACAACCATATCAGAGGCCTGCTACTTGTAGTAGGCGGTTGAAAAACTCTGACCCCAGGGTTCATCGGGTCGTTGAACGACTCGGTGTCCCACACGAAAAGAAGAAGCATGAATCATTACCTTCTTCTTCGTGTCAATAGTACGAATTAGATTTTTTCCTGACAGTACTTGGCGACGGCAATGGCATTATCAGTCACCAAGTTCAGATCTCCTTTAGTCATGCATGAATCATCAGCACCGTCTGTATTCACTACTTTCTATTCGCACTAGTCTGTATTCGCAACTGGGCTACTGAGTGTAAAATATATTTTTAACAACAATTTTATCCCGCAAAGCACAGGCGTAAAATAATATATATGTAATAAATTGAATATTTAATTAGTTAAAGATCTTTGGGTCTTCTTGTGAGATGCTTATTGCTGTCATTACAGTATAGTAAACAACACACCTGTACTGATCCGGAAGTATAAATCGAGGAGAAGTCACCCCGACCGCTCACTTTAATGCTCATTCATTGAATCAGCTCTCTTACACCATTCTGCCTGAAAATGTGTTATGGTATAGCTTATGCACTTACAATAATTAATATTCTCTACCACAGTTTCGCTTGCCCTATTAACGCCTACCTGCGCTGCCAGCTAGCTTACAATATCAACCAGGACACCGACCCGCAAAATAACGAGGTAAACAAGGAAAAATCCTTGTAAAAATGATTATTTATTGTTGCTTATTCGATGTCGACCGTGTCATGCCGGCTTAAAATGCCATCAGCCAATTTCTACCCGTAGGTGTCGTAAAAGGCGACTAAAGGATGAATCCAGAGAATAGGCAGCCAGCAGCGTTACCTGCGAATATCTACAACACCTTGCAATCCGACTGCCAAGCGTGTTGAGTATGGAAATACCTAACAATAACATCTAATTGGGGCACGCCCATATCCAGCAGTTAACTGTTGTGGTTGTAGTAGTAGTCTCTGTTAAGATAATTATAATAGGTATACAGGGATGTATCAAATCAAAGAGAAGAAAAGCCACCCCTACCGCTCACATTAATGCTCACTGATCGATTCAGCTTTTTTACACTGATTCACTTTGCCTAAAAATGTGTTATGGTATGCCTTATGTGTTTAAAATAACTAATACTTTCTCTCACAGTTTCACCCGCCCTGCTAACACCTACCTACGCTGCCAGCTAGCTTACCTTCCAACAGTGCAGCAAGATTTGGCCGGCTTCTTCGTAAAATGTAATTTTTCTTTTATTGCTTTTTAACGGTATTTTTAGTTGTATTAAAAAACCAAAGTAAGTTCCGGGTTCGATTCCCAGCGAGGCACAAACTTCCGGGTTCATAGAAATAATAATTATCACTTTGTGAATTTGTTCCTAGTCTGATTAGAACATTGCAAGCTGTACCACCTGATTCTCGGAAAAGATAGATGGTTCTGTGTTTCGGAGGGCTGGTGTCTATGATAATTTAGACGGCGAGTGTTCTAAAATGATGTCAGTGGCCTACCTTGTTGTAATAGGTGGTTTAAAAACTTGGCTATAACCCTGAGAAACGAATAAATTATCAATATTATCACAACAGTCAACTGCTGAATATGTTTACCTACACTCCAATCTGAGGTATTTGTATTTGTCACAAAGACTTCACGCTACAAGTATATTTCGAAAAATCAAATACCAGAAAAGAGAAGCATATACCAAATATACATAACAAAGCATGTTGTACCTGGCAATCTTGTGTAAATAAGTAGTTTAACGATAATAAGAGCGGAATATATGTAAGAAAAGTAAATAACGTATAAAATATAAACTACGTGAATGAGCATTACATAATATTACATAAATAAGTTTAGGTTTAGACAGAAATAATTAGATGTAAGTAAGTAGTAAACAATACTAATATGGTTATTCTAATAGCTGATTACGTTATAGGTTGTGACCTGAAAATCGTACCGAGTGTGTTCTAAAAGAGCTGACTGACCCGTAGAGCCCACCGTGCATCACCAATAACCACCAGGAAGCAAACCCAAACGAGGTAAACAAGGATAAAAACCTTGTGAAAATAATTCTTTATCGTTAAGCTTAGTCGTTGTTGAACGAGTGATGCCGGCTTAGAATAGCATCACCTAATTTTTACCCATAGGTGTCGTAAAAGGCGACTAAGGTATGAACCTTGGGAATGGTCAGCCAGCAGCGTTACCTGCGAATATGCACAACACCTTGCAAAGCGCTCGCCAATCCGACTGCCAAGCGTGTTGCGTATGGCAGTATCTAACTCAACAGGAATACTGAAAAATCTCATCAAGGAAAGAATCAAAGGTCAAACAATTTAAAAATAGGACCTCATATTGAAAATTATAAACATAATTATAATCATGTTTTCTCATATTACAGTTGAACCGGAACCTGCATTAAAATTTCACTACAGAGTGCGAGTTCACACTAAGATAGACAGCGCAAATGCTTTGTAATGCAAAAGACATGCCACCTTCGCTACCACAAACGAAACGCCGGAGCATCCCATTCAAATAGAGGGAAAATTGACGTAAGAACCGCTTGCATATACCTAATAGGGTGAAATTTTACTAGGGACCGATAGCGAAATCTCAGAACCTTCTGATGATAAGGAATAAATTTCCCCAAGGAAAATAGGTCGAAAAAAGTAAATAAAAGTTGATTTCCCATAGTAACTTAATCAGATCAGCTGATCTGATCGGCAATTTTGTATGGGAGGTCCAAATACAATACTACTACTATAACAGTCACAAAAAGTCCATTGCTGAACATGGGCCTCCCTAGTAGGGGTATTTGCCATACTCACCACGCTTGGCAGGTTGGTTGGTGAGCGCAATGCAAGATGTTGCAATGCGATTGCAAAATCCAGGATTAAACTCCTGAATGAATTTATTCCTTAGTCGCCTCTTACGACACCCACGAGAAAGATATGGGGTGATGGATGACATTCTAAGCCGGCATCACACGGCAATATTTTTTTCATATTTCGGCCTATGATCCTTGGCGAGAAAAGTTGTTCCTTATTACAAGTTTTTCCTTATTGCCGGTTTTCAGTCTCCGCTATCGGTCAGTGGTAAAATTTCACCCAGTATTGTCTGCCGTTAGTAGCTACTACATATTGTAGAGCTGGGAGAAACCTGGCTGCATCTGCATTTACATCCTGAAGATTTCTGTCCACTCCCGACTACCCCTATCGTCTGCCTGCGCTATGCGCACGAAAGCTACATCATCGCTGTATCATCTTTTCTTTTCCCAGATCAACTGCCAATCGCCCTCGAAGGATCCCTGTGCCCGCAGCCAGCTAGTTAATAATTTTAAGATTAAGTTACCGTTTGAATACAAAGGTGTGCAGAATAAATAATAATATTATGTTGTGTAATTCTGAATAAATATTATGTATGTGTAATTGTGTGGTTTTTATTCCTAGCTTACACCCTTAGATAAACGATTGTCCATGCAGTCTTAGCGCTGTTGCTGATATAGACTGCATTACACAATAAACGTAGCACATACATTCTGAACAAATCGCATATCTCGAAGTGATGAAAGCACCACGCAAAATAAAATCATGATCAGCCCATATGAGATGATGATGATGAGAATACATTTCATTGTTTTATTTTCCACGATATTTTTTTATTTCCGCAATCGAAATAAGTTTCTTTATTTTATTAATAATATCACTAACAATAGTATCACACATTAGCCTAGGCTGATGAAAGAGTAAACGACTAGCGGAGAAGAAAACTTACACTATCGGTAGATTCAGTTGCTTGGTCCAGTTTTATGCTAACAACGCTGCTAGGATATTTTTATTTTGCAATGAATATAATGAATCAGTAGCGTAAATCAGCATTACAAAGATATCCTACCATTTATTATAATTTCATAATTTATTATAATGGTGAGATTCAATAATATTTTCATTCAATAGATGACGCTGTTAGTTTTTAAAAGGCAGTATAAATTCGAAATTCATACTTAGGTTCGTGCTTTGGCTAAACTTTGTTTAAAGTACTTAGGCAGTTGTTTAGTAATCTTATTACAAAACCAATTTTAAACTATGTCTAGCAAAAACAGACCAATGTTTTTATAATAGCAACACTGGTAATAAGTTCGTTCTCTAGATTCGTTCCAATCGTTCAAGAGTACTATCCCACCACCGGTTCTTGGTATTTGAAGATATCAACGAACTGTCAGTTGATCAAAAATTTTGTACGGATAGCAAAAATGTTCCTTTCAAATGTAGGGTAAACTCGCCTAATTCCGTGGCATTAAATGCTGCTGTAGAGCCGTACGACTGAAATCAATCACTGGAAATACAACCTCACGCCTTTGTAAAGTTCAAATTCATTTGCAAAGTTTAGGGACGCTCAAGTGAGCGAGATGGCTACAGTTAACGATTTTTTCAGTTTCGGCCATGTTAGTGGATAAGTTGCGAACTTTGCTATGTTCATGCGATATTGTAATTTTCATTTGAATTTTATTATTCTTGAATTAACTTGCATAATTCCAATATATCAGAATTAAAGCAGGACCCATCACGGACTGAAAGAGGTTACCACGGAATTAGTTTCACATTCAAGTTTTGAACTTTAATAAAATATGACCGGAAGTCCCGTGAATTCAGGGTGAACTTGTGGTTCACGGCACTCGATCGTTCGACAATGGGGTATTTACGTACCTGGCAGTTTTCAACCCTTTTAATTTCGTCAAATCTGTCTGTCTGTCTAAAAATTTGAAAAAAATATGGGATATAGTTCTTAACCTGAAGTTACGCTGAAAATTATAACGGATACTGTACCACTTAAGTTTAAAGAAATATTAAAGTTTTTCTATTTGCATTATTTAGTCCATCATATATTTCAATTCGAAACACCGCAGGTTAGAAAATGCAATTGAAAAATATTCAATTAGTTTTTTTTGCATAATATGTGTACAGGCATGGATAATGTAATTTATTTGCCAAACATTTCATTCTACAACTTTTTGTTTGAAGTTCCAACTTAGCTTGGACGAGCAGTATATTTTAGCTTTTTTATATTTCAAGCCAATCTAAGCTTTAAAGCAGTTGCAATAATGTTTATTTTCAATGGTTAGCTACACCTGTTTTCGTGGTCCATTGGTCTGAGAAATGAACTGAGAATCTGGAAGACCCAGGTTCAATTTCGGTAGAGAAAACACACCCAGTTGATGTTTGTTAGTTTTTAGCCGTGTGTACCCCCCCAATTGGGGGAGTCCCATGTCCTGCAATGGACTTTTGCGGCCGAAGTAGTAGTAGTAGTAGTAGTATGTATGCAGTTGATATCATGCATACGTAAATTATTTATTATGCATGAACTTAACAGAAACTAGAAAGTTTTAAGATATCATTGCAGGACCTGCATAAAATGCTCACAGTTCTAGATAAATGTTACCTCGAGACGTGCTGACCTCGGGAGCTGCTTGGGCCTGTCGAAGATCATATTTAATCAATTCATCATCTTTCATCAGGCTCATCCAAAAACGAATATGTAGCCCTTAAAGATGTCCAAAAGTATAACAGTTACCTTAACAGTTGCCTAGAGGCAATATAAAAGCTGAAATCACCAGTAGAGTGCAGCTTGGCTGCTCTAAATCACGCAACGGATTTTGATGTGATTTGTATGTCAGATAGATTGATTCAAGATATGTGAGTGAATACTTACATGGTTAATACGTGCAAGGTTTCGTTTTTCTGAGCTAAACATCACATGAGCCTATAGCAGTTCAGGGCTGAATATAGTTCTACCCCAAGATATGGCAACTACGAGTATCTCCCAATTTCGCAATCCAGTCGTTACCAGCCGCCTTTTTTAAGACGTCTATCCGAACTGGCCTTAGCGGAGTGCTGAGGAGCTACCAAGAGTTAGAATACCGCCACCCCATTTTTACCAGAGGAACTGTAAAAGCAACTTGATGATGAGTTTAGTGAATTAGCAGCAGAGTTTCCTGATTAGTATAAAGCGTTGTCAATCGTGATTTCCACATACTGAGTCCTCAGAGTAGCATGTTGTGTTCGCTTTCATCTACACGCGCGCTCGCACCATCCATGGACCGGGCGGGCACTAAACTACCCGCTACTCACTGTAATGACCTACGACGGTGTGATGCGGCTGCTCAAGAAAATAATCAATGGCGAACGAATCACATCTAGATTTATTTGTGGATTTGGTCGTGTGTGTCCAAAAGTATGGTATTATTAAGATTAAAATTTACTTAAAGTAAAAAGCTTGTTTAGCATTTACAACGCCCTACCTAATGTTTCTGTAATGTTTTACGTAGTTTTCCACAAGAAAAACTAAAAATCAGTCAAGTGTAACTGATTTAAACCAGGGCGGGCTTGTGACTAAATATAACGGCATTTTAAACCAAGTTTATCTTTAGACATTAGCTAAATGTGGATTTGTAATAAAGAAATATTTAGCCAAGCGTTTAATTATTTGATATAAAAGTACCATTCGTTCATTACACTAAATTTTTTGATTTTAATACTGGCTGTCAAGAAAGTATAAATTACTAAAAGCAAATATGGTTGTCAGAAGTTGTCACCAGCTATAATTTTTTCCCACTCGTGCGATCCCGTGAGATGCCGGCTCAGAATAGCATCACCCCAATTCCAGGGATTGGGCAGCAGCGTTCCTGTCAATTCAACATCTTGAATTGACAATTTTACTTTATTACCCGACTGCCTCAGAAGGAGGGTATGCTTTCGAGAGTAAGTATGTATTAATGTATGTATGTATGTATGAAAATTCTTTTCACAGGCTACAGCCCAAACGGATAGTTGAATTTTAACATATGAGGTGTCGTTTGATTCGTCTCAGCAGCGCGAGTGACACTGGCTATTGTTTTTAATACATCTGCTTGTTTAGGAAAACCAACAGCTAATGCAACAATATACTTACTTAAAATAAAATCAGAGAGCCAATTACAGGTTTTCACTATTAGACATTAATTTAGAATAAGAAACATTCACATAAAATTCTAACACCTAGTAGCACACAACCATGAAGAATTAAAATTGAATAAGTAATTTACCTATAAACAATACATGAAATAAGAAAAACATAGTGCATTGACAAACGAACATGCTTGGTTAGCTACAAAATAGAACAAATGAAACTTTTTGAATGTTTTCTTTGCGATCAATATGTGTGATACATGGGGGTTCCTGACAGCCGATGTGGCGCAGTGGTTAGTATGCCTGCCTGCCACGCAAAGGTTCCGGGTTCAATTCCCGGTGGGGTCACTCACAAAGTTGATATTTATCACTTTGTGAATTTGTTCCCAGTCTGGTTAGGACATTGCAGGCTGAACCACCTGATTGTCCGCAAGTAAGATGGTTCCGTGCTTCGGATGGGCACGTTAAGCCGTCGGTCCCGGTTGCTGTCTACGATGGCGGTCGTTACACAACCATGTCAGAGGCCTGCTACTTACAGTAGGCGGTTGAAAAACTCTGACACCAGGGTTCATCGGGTCGTTGAACGACTCGGTGTCCCCACGAAAAGAGAAAGAGATGGGGGTTCCAGATTTGAGACGCGTACTCCAAGTATGACAAAACCCCCTGATAGGGGGAGGCCCATGTCCAGCAGTGGACTGCCGTGGCTGTCATGATCATGGCGATGCGAACCGACATTACTAACATTGTAACAAGTGCATGCTAATACCACAAAGTAAGTATTGGCTAGCTGTGCTAATACTATAGACAATAAGCAATATGCGCTTTTAGAACGCTTCTGTCTTGGGTTTTCTTGGCTTTCGTGTGAGTTTTTAATAACAGGACCGGAAATTAAAAGAAAATACGTTTTTGATTATATTGAAATCAAAAAAGTCGGTTCGCACTAGTACAAGTACGCCCATTTATTGAAATGAAAGCTATGTCAGTTCCTGAAATTGTCCAAACTAAGTCTGACTTGACTCGTGATTGGTCGAAAATTAAAACCTGATCTAACTTTTTTGTAATAGAAAATGTTATAAACATGTGTCTAAAACCGCATAAACAATGTTTAACTTTTTTTGTAATAACACTGTAGTTTGATAATTTTATTTAAATGATGAAAATTTGCTAAGGCAGCAATATTTTGCGTCAGACAGATGTACGAACCGAATTATCTAGACGAATATGATTAACTTCATATCACGAGACCGCTATTTTGTCAGTAAGCTTTTGTATGCATCACTCTGTCACAAGTAGTCCGTCCGAACAGTCTTTTATATTATATTATAGGTACCTACGTTCTACTACAATCTATCTATCTATCTGCATAACGATACGTGCACAAATTAGATAAACGGCGCGCGGGGCGCATATCAGCACGACGCATACAAAATCAGATTCCTTTTATATAAAAAAAAACGCCTTCAGGGTATTTTCAAGTTTCATCTTTTCTAGGCTTCCATGTATGTTACAATTTAAGTCCACGGACTGGCAACTTGTCACTGTAGCGATATACACGACACGATTCATATCAAATGTTTGTGAGACGTGATGATAGCATTTGTATTTTTACGACCGTTAACGCTATGCCCACCTCGCTAGGTATTCAGGCATGATTAGTATGTGTATCCTTTGGTAGCAATATTATCAAAGATGTTGTTACATTCTATTCTACCTCACTACACACTAAACCTGCGCAAAGATTAATATTTCACCTTGTACTACATTCCTTTGTATTTAATAAGAGAGACATTCCAGAAATTTAATAAAAATAAAGCACACACGGAATTTCATTTTGCCAGCAACAATGGCGGGAAACCACTTAAGGTCGCACAGCAAGTAGCATTTTGTTCAAGAAAGTATCTTTGTTTCACAAACAATGGAGGAAAAGACGCTTATTTAGTGGAGTATATTTGTCTTGGAATTATTTTGAACTATTTTAGTTTAGACTAAGGCCCGTACAGCGGTTTCAGTACAAGGTTTCACCTATTATTGTGGGAAAGAGGCTGACAAATAAATTCGTTGTAAGCTTTTCGCCGTGTAGTACCGACTGAGAATAGCATCACGCCATTTCTACGCGAGGGTGTCGTAAAAGTCGACCAAGGGATGGGACTCGGGAAGGGGCAGCAGCGGTCCCTGTAAAATTCTACAACACTTTGAACTGCGCTACCCAATCCGCCTGCCCAGTGTGGTGCAGAATTTAAGGTAGCGTAGCTTGCCATTTAGGAAACAACACATTTTACTGGTGACGAGCATGCTCTCTTGGGCTTGAGGTGTGGATTTATGAGAAGCCTATTTTGCCTCTTTGGCGAAACTTTAAAGTAGGTAGTAAGTAACATACCTGTAGGTATCTATTTTAAAATTGCTATACATTGGACGAGCTCTGATATCGCCGCCACGGCGAAGCTCGGCACTATCTTGATAAACAAGTACATTACATACAATCGTAGACTAGTACGGAGTAATATTATGTTAGGTTAGTTACGATTGGACCTTTGTACTATTGTGCTAGTCACATTAGCTCATTCCGATAGTGCTTTAGCGGTAACTCACCTGCCGCGACCATTACCGTGTCCGGCACTGAGCAATTAGTGCGAGCAGCCTGGATCTATTGCCGGAATAATGAGCATGTGAATTCCTATAGTACTAGCCACAGTATTTTGGAAACTTCTGTAAGAAGTCGCTATACGTTAGTTTGAGATTGTACCTGCTTATGGCGAAAAACATTCACATCGCACGATACTGCGATTCATGACAACCTATGACAGCGCAAACTTCATCGTTTCCTTTCATGATCGATCATGATGACAGTCACCAAAACATAAACCACGAAATCCATTCTTCCTATTTTATCTAAAAACTAAATTCAAAAAATATCCGCACGCAAATGCGGTGCGTGTCAGAGCCGGCTTAGGATACCTTGACTACCTGAACACATTAGCTCATTCCTATAGCTAGTGCTTTAGCGGTAACTCACCGGTCGCGACCATTACCGTGTCCGGCACTGAGCAATTAGTGCGAGCAGCCTGGATCTATTGCCGCCGTGCCGGAATAATGAGCAGAATGCGCGTGTTTAATGGTTTGAATTTCTATGGTGAACTAGCCTTAGTATTTTGAATTTATCTTCTGTAACATGTCGCTGTACTATCGACGCACCGCATCATTTTCCGTGTTCTCCCGGATCCAGTTCACAAATCACATATTATTATAAATATCGCAAGAACGAGATATAGTGGCTGACACAAGGCACTGCATAAAATTGCGGCTGTCGCATCACATGTGTGGTGGTTGTCACAAATGGCAATGTCATCCGGTAAAGGTGCAAGTTCTGTGACTGACTCGTATGGCCGATGCGGCTATATACATAGTTGTATGAAAGTGTATGACATAGGTTATGTGACAGACGCGTACGGCCGTGAGCCTTACGCTTTCATACTACAACTATAGCCACATGGTCGTAGCTGCATGCGGCTGCGATAGGCCGCACCTGACGAACTTGCACCTTAAGTGTACGATTCGATTATGGCTACAGTACGGTCGTTTGAATAGGCCATATTTGGCAGCTGTCAATTAAGACCTATTCGAATGACCGTACTATAGACAACGGAACACATTTTAGCTCATTCCGATAGCGACCATTGCCGTGTCGGCACTGAGCAATTAGTGCGCGACCTGCCGTGGGCCGCTTGTACCGGAATAATGAGCACGTTCATAGTAGTTTGAATTCCTATTGTGAACTAGCCTCAGTTTTTACTATTCGTTAGTTTGAGAGCGGTTATCTATCAGTATCACATTTGATGTCCGTAGATATACGTATTAAGCGCTCATAACAAATGCGTTAGGACGATACGAATTTCCACCTTATTTTCGTACAATACGATGTTTATCAAACGGTTTAACAGATGAATTCGTCGACGCTGCGTAAAAGTGCAAGTTCATTACGTGCGGACAATGCGGCTATAGTCATAGTATGAGAGTGTATGTCGCGTTCGAGGGCTTCGATAGACGAGTACGGCCGTGCGCCATAGTTACACTTTCATCACAAATTAGGAAAAAGGCGCGCGGGGTGCTTTTATGCTACGACTACTTATAAATAGCCACATCGGCCGCGCCTGACGAATTTGCACATTATAACGTCCGTTGGTTGGTTGGTCCGAGTATTTTGGCGCAGTCTTAGATAAATGATAGTTGTCGGCCAGCGAATCTAGTGCGCAGCAAAAATTAGATTTTTCACCTTATTTTCATTTCATACAAATACGGTTTATGTGAAACGGTTTGACAGACGCATCCGTCAGCGCAAAAATAGCGCACAACGCTGCATTGACCGAAGCATTCGTCAAAGAATTACACATAAATCATTCGTATGAAAATCAGGTCAAAATTCGTATTGTCCCAACGCATGCGTTAACTTACCGAATCCAAAATATGCGTCAAAGATTTTGTCCCTATTTCTGAGAATCCCTAGGGCTATAAACGAGTTAGAATGATGAAAGGTGATGGATGATATTCTAACCCAGCGCTAAGAGAAAATAGCTGCTATATATTTTTAGTTAATTGCCAAAGCCAGACAGCTAAATGGTCGTGGCGTGTTGAATTACTACTGACTACCTATTCTACGTAAGGATGCAACGGTTTATCGAAATTCGATAAAGATCGATATATCGTAGCAACGTAAAAAAAGGGTATAACAAGCCGAAAGGTCAAGGTATTATATCGTAGAATCACATACATGGTTATTTTTAGTCAGTGCGCAAACTTTGCAGGATGTTTCTACTCGTGATTCTAAACAACTTTTACTATGGGGCCACCTGAGAAATCTAAAAAATATATTTGGGTATTCCATACATTCTTGCTGAGTAGGTATGAATTTTTCTATGGAACATCCAATTCTTTTTTGCGAATTCGCAGGTGGCCCCATAGTAAAAGTTGTTTAGAATCACGAGTAGAAACACCCTGCAAAGTTTGCGTACTAACTAAAAAATAACCCCGTATATCGTAGTGTCATAAATAATATCTTTTTCATAAATATCGAGAAATCACAACGTATCGAAATCAAATATCGGAACCCACATCAAATCCCCAAAAGTAGGTAAAACTGGCAATATTTATATTACAGGCAAAACTGACAGTATTGTATTCAAAATGTGAGCTATCAAAGATTTTTCAGTAATTTATCGAAAACATTAGTTTAAATGGTTTTGTCTAGTCAAACTATATTTATACCGAATTCGATACCGATAGTTTGATTTTTGCATCCCTATTCCTATGTGCTATCGGTTTGCGGGAATGTGGCCGCGAGGCAGATATAACGTTTTCCAATAATGCTTTCTACCTATTTGGAGCTATTTAGTGATCACAAATGATCTGAATCACCTGGCACCTGTACTTTAAGTAATGGAACAATAATATCAGAAATGATATGTCATTTCTGTCATTGTAGTTAGTGCTAGATTGTGGTATTTAAGCATTCCGTAAAAGCTTATAACCAGCTGGATAGGTATATAACCTCGTGATGGTCTGCCTTTTACAAATCGCAACATCACAGTATAGAAAAAATTGTCCAAAGTTAAAAATCGTGAAATAGATAGCTGGGTCGTAGCTGTAGCGTACTGCTACGAAAACTGCTACACAACCGCTACACCTCTCTACGCCGCAGTCATTGATTTGTCGTAGCAGAAATAAATGCAAGCTTTGGGGTAAATATACTCTATCAACTAATATTGGATTTGTATGAGAAACCAGTGTAAGTTGGTCCCTTGAATGGGTAAGCAAATTAGCTAGAGAGATTACAATATGATTAAAAATGACAGCAATACATCGTATTCAATTGACAACTTCAACAAGCGTGTTCGTAAGCACTAAGCAGGTCACGAGCGGCTCTCTGCATAATGCCGGCGGTATATCGCCGCCGTAAGCGAAATATTGCTACATAAAGTGCAGTATGGCCGTTTTACAGAAATTATGAACAGAACGTGTCTAGTAGGTTAGTCTACTAAATTATTTTAAAAAGTTCGCGACGAATTGAGAACCTCCTCCTCTTTGGTCGTTCGTAATAACCATTCTTTTTCCTTTGTCGTATAGTGCGTTTCATCAAATAGTTCCTCTGGCGTTATGTTGGTGGCATTGGAAACCAAAATATTTCGGATACAAGTTGAACCTGTGTATTGGTAACTTAAGTACTTAGTATTAAACCTACTCAAGTTTTGATACTTATGTATTCGACTCAGCTCTTCTTATATATCGTTGAAAAAGTTTTTGTAAGTTTGTAAGCCAAAAACTGTCAAGCACACAAAGTTACTAAGATTTTACGATGACGTGCCATTGGCTCCTTGTAGCTTTTATAGGAGCTTTATAGGATCACTTAGCTGGTTTATAGCAGCCTTGGATCGAATGGCCAGGTCCACTTCCCATTGTCATCTGTTTTATGAGTTTTGGCCATAGACCTGCCACCCATAGAAGACTAAGCAGGTCATGAGCGGCTCTCTGCCTACCGCCATAAGCGAAGTATTTCTACATTAAAATGGTCTACTGGTTTTATTACAGGATTGAATCGATAGGCGTAGCGTGGTCTACTCCACCCGCGAGCCCCTATCGTCATCTGTTTTATGAATTTAAGTCAAAGATGTTTTATCCATAGAAGGTTTTTCTACGTAGACGACGACAAAATAACGGTCTTCTGGATACCCATAAAACATTAAAGTACCTTTATTTTCCTTGTGTTGGGATTTCCTGCAGAACTCGTAGATTTCTTATTAGCTTCTCTATTTGGTTCTCCGCTAGCGTCCATCCCGAATATATTTTTGGCTGGCGGACAAAGGAAGAAATATGAAATGTCCCTTTCTCCGAGCGTTCTCCTAGGAAAGCGCAGTCCGGATATTTAATGATCTATGATTTTAGTGAACTGTTGTGTTTTCTTAGCCAGGTTTGATAGTGATGGTATACCTAGCTTAGTGTGCATTTACTTTGGTTTATTGTGAAAGAGATGTTCACTTGGATAAAAGTTTTTTTGATGATTTTTTAGGCGGGTTTCACATTTTGACGTCCGATGATGCAATCTTTTTCGCATAGGTACGTAACGCATGCGTTAGAAAAATGCGAATTTCCATCCATACAAATACGGCGAAACGGATTGACAAAGGTAATTATGATAAGAATATTAAGGTAAGTATTTATTTTTCGAGGTTGTCACAAAAGGAAACATTTCACAAAGATTAAGTTACATCTAAAAATAATAAGCGCACAATTAGGCGAACTTATCGCCAAGAGGCAATCTCTTCCAGGCAACCTAGGTACACGAAAATTATTTACGGCGAAGCGGGAGCAGAAGTCCATTAAGTTTATTCACAAATTCTGTGTCCCCCTCTCACGTACAAGTCCCGAACATAAATAGAATGGTGCATTGAGAAGCGTTCGGTAATTCGGGTTCGGAATTTCCCAATAAGGGTGACGGGAATAGCCCTGCGTGCGGGAATGCCGACTGCAACTGGCTACTAGTCACTGGAGGACAGTAGAAGGTAGAAGACATTTTAACGAATTTTACTTACTTACTCCTGTGGCTCAGAGACCCGAAGTGGGTCTTGGCTTTCGAATATAGAAATGTTTTTAATTCCAAACTCTAAACATAATCTAGAAATAAGCACCGTGTGATGCCGTTTTAGAGTTGCATTGCCATGTGAGGCTAGCTAAAAATAGCATCAACCCGTTTATTTTACGCGGATGTTGTAAGAGAAATGTAAGTTGTTGTATAGGTAAGGAGCTCGGGTTTCATGTGTATTACAATTTTAGACCACAGGCTGACAATATCTGTCTGTCATTTCATTATCATTACGTCGTCTTCACTCTACCTACCCCGCCTACCCCGCAAGGGATAAAGGTTACATTTTTGTATGAATGTATGGGAATTTTCCATTAAAGGTAGGCTTAAAAACCAAGCGACAGCGACAACGACGCGCGCCGTTGTCGCTGTCAAATGACTGGTTTGTATGGGGAACCAGAAAGACCCAGCGTCGGCGTCGTTGCGGCGCGCCACGACGCCGTCACGTTGACAGCGCGCTGAGAAGCTTAGAGTTTGTATGGGATGCGGTCGGGTTTTTCTACAAGACCGCAGCGACAACGACGCCGTCAAAATTTGACTATGGTACCCTTGGAAAATAAGGGTACCATAAGAGTGATTAAATAAATAATAAATATCCCTGGACGAGACACACAGCGCCATCTAGCCCCAAACTAAGAAAAGCTTGAACTAGACAACTGATATAATACTTATATACTTTTTTTTTTGTAAATAAATACATATTATACATGGAAAACACCCAGACTAAACACAAATATTTGAAACTTGACTTTACAAATATTTGTGTCTAGTGGGAATCGAACCCACGCCCTCGGCGTAGAAGGCAGGGGTACTATCCACTACGCCATCGGGACAGTCAAAATTGTCACTGTCACTGGAAGATATAGTAGAAACTAGAAGGTAGAGGACACTTAAAAAATGGTTAGACATAAATCTAGAAATATAAATCAGATACTGAAACAATTGTAGGTAGGGAGAAAACGTTGACAAGGGAAGACCTCAGGGTATCCAGGAAAGTCAAACGTACTTACCTCTACCAAATTAATAATGTTGCACAGAAAAGTCGGCCAAGACAAAATGACTTTACACTGACTAGCAGTAGGTCTCTCTCTCTGTTCGTGTGGGACACCGAATAATTCCAGGATCCGATGAACCCTGGTGTGAGATTTGCTACCGCCTACTACAAGTAGCAGGCCTCTGACATGGTTTTGTAACGCTGTCTAAGAACCATGGACAGCAATCGGGCCGTCGGTTAACGTGCCCTCCTAAGCACGGTAAGCAAGTAGACATGAAAAGGTTTATGAAAGTAGAGGAAACGCCACAAGTGGATGTTGTCTTATCTCTCTTGTAGCGTTATGATCAGTTGATTTCATTTTACAAGATTAATCTGGTCCCACCAATCCTTTATCTTATTGCAGACTTCAATTACAATAAATCTATGAGCCGGACGGGACAAGCCCACCAAGACATAGTTTGTGATTTAGACCCATCTTGATCCAATACCGCATATCTATTGGGACGTGCAAATTGCCCTAGCGGAACATATGGGCAAAATAGGCGGGTATCACACGTAACCAACATCCTTTGCTGCGTTATTTTTTTCATTCTCAAACAAATACAGTTTATCTTAAAAGGTTTGACAGACGCATCTGTCGACGCCGCGATGTAGTGCGATACTGATACGCAGAGCGAAAAGAGTCTGTCAAACCTTTTGAAACAAACCATAGATAATAATATTAGTATTAAAATAAGGTGGAAATGACAGCCGATATGGCGCAATGGTTAAGTACGACTGACTGCGATGCCAAAGGTTTCGTGTTCAATTCCCAATGGGGTCACTGACAATTATCACTTTGAGAATCTGTTCTCAGGATCAGAATCTGGTCAGGACATTGCAGGTTGAACCACCTGATTTTCCGAAAAGCAAGATGGTTCCGTGCTTTGGAGACGCATGTTAAGCCGTCGGTCCCGGTTGCTGTCTATGATCACTCGGACGGTGGTTGATACACAACCATGTCAGAGGCCTGCTACTTGTAGTAGGCGATTGGAAAACTTTGTCACCAGGGTTCATCGGGTCATTGGACGACTTGGGGACTCGAAAAAGAAAGAAAGAAGGTGGAAATTCGTAAAGTCCTAACGCATGCATTACGCAGCTCTAAACTAGCACACCAATGTGTGATTTCCACTTTACCCTAGTGGAACGTATGGGCAAATAACCCGAACACGATATGAAGGAGCGACGGAAACTCATTTGGGCAGTCAGCCATCGAAGGCGATAGATCACGTACTTGCGATTTGTTTGCAAGAAGAGGGGGGCAGATGTGACACAAAATAGAGAATTTACAGAAGGAACACTCGACCCTATGTAGGTTTTCGTGATCGTCACTTGATATAGAGCCAGGGTTGCTAGATTCAATACGAGGAGGAAATACCTAAAGTAAGGCCAACCAGACGAGATAAAGGATGTTTGTTTAACCAGAAAGTGGCAAATGACATACCATATGATACAGATCGTAATAGCTGTTACCGAGTCTTATAAAAATTGTTTACATTATTTATCTCGTTTCGTTGGCCTCCAATAAAATATGTTGCAAGAATGTCGTATGATTCTGAATGAGCCAATTTCAATGCAAGAAATAGGTATGAAATGACATTCGTGGCAACCTGTGGCAACCATTTTCTAAGTTACCTTGAGTTCCTCCGAGATGCCAGTTCATTTCAGTGAACGTCAGTAAGCGTCAAAATCGTAGTTAGTACTGAGTGAGCCATCTGTAAAGGCGCCCTGCGCGCCGTCTCCCTAATTTGTGCATACATGTGGTGCCTGGTGACCTAAAAGCAACATGACGCTCGTTGCTGTTTAGAAATATAAAATTCAACGCCTTTGGCAGCAGACCAAGGTTTCGGGTAGGTACCCCGTCAAGGAATCAATTTCAGCTGGTTACCAAAACTGTGCAAACCAGTAAGTTGATCCATTGTGTTAAGTTAATCCCGTAAACGGGTACCTTGATATGTTGTCGACTTTTTATATTCACATAGCAATATTTTCGCGTTTTTTGAAAGTAGGTAAAAGCTACGATTTATAAATCGTAAATAATTTCTAAAATAATAGCACAAATAGCAAATAATCAATGAGCATGAAGTTGTATTAAGACGTTTATTTGTATTATGTCGTTTGTTGTATTTATTCGTGAATAAGGTGGAAATTCGCATTTTCCTAATACATGCGTTATGCAGCGCTAAAATAGCGCAGCAACGGACGTTTTGTGTGATATACGCCTAAAGGGCGCCACACACCGGGCCGCACGGCGTAGTCACGGCGTCATTACGCTCGTAGAGATGACGTTGTATCGTACGGGATTGTATGAGACACCGCACACCGTATACGCACGTATAGCGGTGTGCGGCCTCTCATACGATCCCATACTATACAATACAGGGTGCTACACTCCGTGTCGTTCGGCGTAGTGACGACATGATCACGCGCGTAGAGATGACGTTGTATCGTATGGGCTTGTATGAGACACCGCACACCGCGCCACGCATGCGTGCGCGTAATCACGGCCTCTCGTAATATGATCCCGCGTAATGACGACGTCGTGACTACGTGCACGTAACGCGTACGGGGCCGGTATGTAGCGCCCTTAAATTTCCACGCGCGTGATCATGCCGTGACTACGCTGTCCGCCCCGGTGTTTGACGCCCTTAAAAGGTTACATAATTAATGACATACGTATCCATACGTAATGTACGTGACATTTAAGATAGGCTTAAAAACCAAGCGACGCGACAACGACGCGCGTCGTTGTCGCCGTCAATTTTGACGGCGTCGTTGTCGCTGCGGTCTTGTAGAAAAACCCGACCGCATCCCATACAAACTCTAAGCTTCTCAGCGCGCTGTCAACGTGACGGCGTCGTGGCGCGCCGCAACGACGCCGTCGCTCGGTTTTTCTGGTTCCCCATACAAACCAGTCATTTGACAGCGGCAACGACGCGCGTCGTTGTCGGTGTCGCTTGGTTTTTAAGCCCACCTTTAGTTGCTGTCGTGTGGACAACTTTTACAAAGTAAAAAAAATTAACAACGTTAAAGAGGCGTTTTTATTTTTACTTAATTCTATGAATAGCTCAAGGATTCGTTGGAAATTATATTTCCTTTGCTCGGTCGTCTACTTTCTCGATCTCAAAGAAACAAACAAGATTAGATCGGGTTAAGGTTACCACAGAGGTTTTATTACCGAGAATGATAGACTGTCAGGGATTCTTCAAATTTTAGTATGCACCATGCACCTGAGTAATAAGTAGGCCAATTATGCCTAAAAACTTATTTCGGTACGAAACAAAGAACAATTGAAGAAATATTTCTTTCTCTCTCTCTCTCTCTTCATGTGGGACACCGAGTCATTCAACGACCCGATGAACCCTGGTGTCATATATCTTTACTCAATACAGTGCTTTTCGTCGTGATTTCTGAATACAGTGCATTTCGTCTGTTTTTTTATTGCATTATCCGCGCCGCGTGCCGTCTTACTAAATTGTGGCATTATGTTTTATGTTATGACAGCCAGAAAATGAAAGAGGAACAATGTAATCGTGCCAAAACTTGTTTCGATCGGTAGTGAATCGGTCACGACATTACTCAAAACCATTTTTGATCAAAATAAGGCTAAATTTTTGTATTTATGTGCAGCGTATATTTTTTCCATAGAATTTTATAGGTATACCAATACGTAACCGTGGCGTTGACTATCACGAGACAAACTGGCCGTACATTCCAGCTATCTCGTGCGCCATTAATTGGACAGGATTCGGGGCTTACGGGACACCTGGCAACGCGACCAACTGTACAGCGGTAGTGATATCGCAAAATAGATAGTTTACAGAAGGATCACTCGACCACAAATTAGAGAAACGGCGCGCGGCGTGCCTATACAGACAGATGGCTCACTTAGTACTCGCGACGATTTTGATGATTACTGACGAAAACAGGAAAAAACCAGAATCTCAGTTCAGTTCTTTGTCAGATTTCGCTGTTTCGATATTTTTATACTTAGAAATTTTTGACAATAGCATCCCTGACTATGTAACAAGTGCCAATAGCGAAAATCCGAAATAGGGCAGAGTGAACCTTTTGTAAACTTGTTTCGATCGGTAACGAAAAATTTTGAACAAAACATTTTTGATCAAAAATAGGTTAAGCTTCTGTAGTTATGTGCGGTGTACATTTTTATACAATTTATAGGTATACCAATACGTTACCGTGGCGTTGACTATCACGAGACAAACTGGCCGTACATTCCAGCTATCTCGTGCGCCATTAATTGGACAGGATTCAGGGCTTACGGGACACCTGGCAACGCGACCAACTGTACAGCAGTAGTGATATAACAAAATAGAGAGTTTATAGAAGGATCACACGACCACAAATTAGGGAAACGGCGCGCGGCGTGCCTATACAGACAGATGGCTCACTCAGTACTCACGACGTTTTTGACGATTACTGACGAAAACAGGAAAAAACCGGAATCTCAGGGGAAGTCAAGGTAATTAAGAAGGTGGTTGACACGAACGTCACATTTATTGGATTTAAAATTGGCTCAGAATCATATGACGTACTTTGTCATATTTCGCTGTTTCGATATTTTAATACTTTGAAATTTTTGACAGTAGCATCGCTGACTATGTAACAAGTGCCAATAGTGAAAATCCGAAATAAGGTAAAAGCTCCTAATATTGAGGTACCGTTTTTTGGCACCTAATATCGAGGTATTTTGTTTTTGGACTCTATAATTTTACCGGAACCGCGTATTGCAAAATAAAAAATATGAATGCGTGCTCTATTTTGTTTTGCACCATCATACTGGCGGTAGTTTGCATAACACCATTCAAACACGCTCAAATCCACCAGTTTGTGCGACGGCAGCACAGAATCCGGTCGTCCCATACAAACGCAGCTCGCTCGACGTAAGTACTTCAAGAATTTTGCTAAGCAAATTTAGGTGCTAAATTAGTTTAATGTGTAGAAAAAAAATGTATCGCTAGTTGCTTTATTGTAAATAGAATTAGATTTAGGTCTTATTTGGTATTTTTACCCTGATTAAATGCATTAAATTACGAAAATAATCATTCGCGATATTAGGCGCTTTTTTTGTTAGGTTGCTCTTAATATCGCGGTACTATCGGTGATAGGGAATTTACAGTTTTAGATTTATTTTTAATTTGTGGCGCACATGATTTAGTTATTTGTTATTTATCTACTCAGCTGTTATCTACATTATATACCGAACGTAAAAACCTATTTTCGCGGTAGGTTTTTCCCGGTAAGTTTCTTGTTTTTGAAAGAAATGTGTGGCTCTAAAAAACAGTGTTTTGTACTGAGTTCATAGAATTGGGCTTATGAAAATCAAGTTTGTTTACCGCCTTAAAAAACCATTTTCCGTTAAAACTATTAATATTTTCGTTTGATACTTTAATTTAACATATATTTTAGTACGACTATGATATTAAAAAAATCTCAAATCTTTCAGTTTTTATCACTCGAAATAAGGTTAAAACGGAAGAGAGATTTCCCCTTTTACCGAGCCATAAGAATTTTGTACCGCCATAATAGGCTCTATGAGACCTTAACATCGAGTAATGATGGCTCGAAGATAGGACTTTCATATAAACCTATTATCGAGTGATAGAAGAATTTAAAATGGATTTAGAGGTCTGTGAGAATGAATATAAGATGTGAAAAACCTTACTACTTACATAGGTATAGAGTAAAAATGCATACTCGATCTCGAACAAACCAAACGAGATTCTGAACGAGATTTTGAGTTACTTTTTTGATAATTCTTACTATAATATAGGCAGGAATGGGTAATGGGTAAAAACCCATTCAACCCACCCAGGTAAAAATCGGGTTTTTACCCAAATCACCCGGCAATTACCAAATACTACCATTTTGATGGGTGAAAATAGTTCGAGATAAAACTACTGGATAAATTTTAACGAAAGTTTTTGTGGTATATAGCTACTGGGTATTTCTCCGTACCATGAAAATTCACGTGATTTCTCTGGCGAATTCGTATTTTGAGTTAATTGAAAAAAAAACCAATGGATATTGAAAATAAATATATCTCAAAAGATAAAAAATGATACCTATGGCCCTCGTTTCTCACTTATTGTCCCAGAAAAAAACAAGTTCAAAAAAAACTCACCAGAGAAATAAATCAAATAGGACAGAGAAATCAAACTCATAACTTTAATTTTGTCATTTATATCATTTACTAATGTCAGTCATTATTTATCGTGGCTGTTGTCTGCTCGCAGGCTTGCCACAGACCTAGCCACCGGGCAGGCTAGCGTGGCTGTTGTCTGCTCGCAGCGCTGCGAGAAAATGTGGCCGCAGACCTAGCTGCTGGGCTGGCTAGCGTGGCTGTTATCTGCTCGCAGCGCTGCGAGCAAAAGCGGCCACAGACCTAGCCACCGGGCAGGCTAGCGTGGCTGTTGTCTGCTCGCATCCTCGACATAGACCTAGCCACCGGGCAGGCTAGCGTGGCTGTTGTCTGCTCACAGCGTTGTTAGCAGAAGCGGCAACAGACCTAGCCACCGAGCAGGCTAGCGTGGCTATTGTCTTCTCGCAGCGCTGTGTGTAGAAGCAGCCACAGACCTAGCCACCGAGCAGGCTAGCGTGGCTGTTGTCTGCTCGCAGTGCTGTGAGCAGAAGCGGCAACAGACCTAGCCACCGAGCAGGCTAGCTTGGCGGTTGTCTACTCGCAGCGCTGCGAGTAGAAGCGGCCACAGACCTAGCCACCTAGCAGGCTAGCGTGGCTGTTGTCTGCTCGCAGCGATGTGAGCAGAAGCGGCCACAGACCTAGTCACCAGGCAGGCTAGCGTGGCTGTTGTCTGCTCGCAGGCTCGACACAGACCTAGCCACTGGGCGGGATGAAGTGGCTGTTGTCTGCTCGCAGCCCTATGAGCAGAAGCGGCAACAGACAGCTACCCGGCAAGCTGGCGTGGCTGTTGTCTGCTCGCAAGCTCGCCACAGACCTAGCCACCGGGCAGGCTAGTGTTGCTGTTGTCTGCTCGCAGCGCTGTGAGCAGAAGCGGCTACAGACCTAGCCACCGGGCAGGCTAGCGTGGCTGTTGTCTGCTCGCAGGCTCGACACAGACCTAGCCACCGGGCAGGCTAGCGTGGCTGTTGTCTGCTCGCAGGCTCGACACAGACCTAGCCACCGGGCAGACTAGCACGGCTGTTGTCTACTCGCAGCGCTGTGAGCAGAAGCGGCCAACAGACCTAGCCACCGGGCAGGCTAGCGTGGCTGTGGTCTGCTCACAGCGCTGGTTTCTTGTACAAAATCACAACATTATGACTGGTCAATTAATTTTTAGAACTCATATGTATAAGTGTACCAAAGCCAGAAAAACACTTGATTACCTCGATGAATCCAAAATATAACAGCGAGTCACGAGTGCACACACCTCCGTTGCTGCGGCGTTACTGACTCTTTTGAGCGGCCGGGATGCCGACAGCTTACCTACAAAGACTAGTGATGTGTGCGATGTTTTATACGCGCCAGAGAATCCTAGGATTTTACGCGGACATACACATTTTATTCTGTAACTCGCTAAACTGTTAAAAGTATGATTAAATATTAATTATAGTTAAACTAGAACATAATTATAAAAGGTCTGTGAACATCGTCACAAATTCGTAACATAAATAGTTATCGAAATAAAAACCCATGAATGTAGCAAGTCGACTTTCGGACAAGCCAGAGAGCGTCCATTTGAGGGGAATTTATATTTTTTATAAAAAAAGCGTAATATAATATCCCTATATTTTTTTAATGCTTCTCCAATTGCATTAATAACCTTACTAACCATATAAAAAACACTGTTCCTTTATAATAGTAAGATGTGCAAGTTTTAGGCCAAGGCAGTGATTTCTATGGCACTGAAGAAAGACCCTACTAGGCATAGTCAACTTAGACTACTTTTTACTGCGGGAAAATGTGATTTGCCACCAAAATCTGGCGCGGGTTTTGAAAAAATATTCATAGTATTAAATAGTTACGATCGTTTTGTTATTGTTTTGTCTATATTTTATTTCAATATACTAGGCTAAAAATCAACTGCAAATATTTTAATGGGTGAACCAGCCTATGAAACTGAACAACATTCCCCAAGGAACATAGGTAGTGAAAAAAATTAGCACAATTTGTATGGTAGGACTCCCATACAAATTGACCCGGGGGGCCAATACAATTTGTATGATAGGAACAATTTTTTTTCGTATTTCGGCCTATGTTTCCTGGGAAAAGATGTTTAGTTTTATAGACTGGTTCACCCCTTGAAATGCTTAGTTTTTTTTTGTTTAAATCATGTGTAAAGGGAGTAAAACCTCGATCTTGATCTCAGGCAACAATCTAATGAGATCTCTAATTATTTATATTTGGTTGTACTTTTTATAATATAGGCGCCCAGAGTCAAAAACTCAGAACTGAACTCAGTGTAAATCACGTCGTTAGTATAAGTTCGTTCATATTGGTTATATTACATTTATAACATAATATTTGTTTTGACTGTATAACTTGATTATGTGGCCAGAGTGAAAAACTCTGAACTAAACTCTATGTTGATAGGGTTTCGGAGCGTAACTAGCTCCATCATCACATTTTAAATTTTACCAAACTAAATATCCAAATTCCAAATAACCAAAATATCGCTTCGGGTAGATTACAGTTCAAATACAGAAGCTTATTTACAGAATATAGATATCTACTAGTTACTATTCTGTTTCTACTAGTTTGTAAGCAATAAGTAATTAAATAAGTTTTTACTTATACGGAACCCAAAACGCATTATTTTTTATACCCTCGATAATAGGACCCTCTTCCGCGAAATTAGGCTCAAGCCCTAAAAATACCTCGAATTTAGGGGAAATCGCCTTTTCAACTTTATAAAATAATTTGAGTTCTAAAAAGTGCTGATAAAAAAATAATGGTGTGTGAATCGTAAAATAGAAACTCGGCATTTATTAAAAAAAATATCAATACTCTGTAAGTCAACAAGAACATCTTATTTTTGGCGCATAAAGTCGCGCGACGTGAAAACACGCGATAATAGGAGCTTTTACCTTAGGGCCGAGTGAACCTTTTGTAAATTTGTTTCGATCGGTTAAGAATCATTTTTGACCAAAACATTTTTGAACAAAAATAGGCTAAGTTTTTGTAGTTTTTATGTGCGGCGTATAATTTTATCCATAGAATTTATAGGTATAACAATACGTTACCGTGGCGTTGACTATCACGAGACAAACTGACCGTACATTGCAGCTATCTCGTGCGCCATTAATTGGACAGGATTCGGATTCGACAGGCTTAGGGGACACCTGGCAACGCGACCAACTGTACAGCGGCGGTGGTATCACTAAATAGATAGTTTACAGAAGGGTCACTTGTTAAGTTGTTACTTAGCCAGGGTCGGTACTGTTGCAAATAAATTATTTAATATTTTTTTGTTTTCTCGAGTTCAGCTGAAATTCCAGTTATTTCCAGTTATTTTTTCCATAGAATTTATAGGTATACTAATACGAGACAAACTGGCCGTTTATTCCAGCCATCTCGTGCGCCATTAATTGGACAGGATTCAGGGCTTACGGGACACCTGGCAACGCAACCGACTGTACAGCTGTAGAGATATGGAAAAGTAGAGAGTTTACAGAAGACTCACTCGACCCTATTTACGATTTTCGTGATGGTAATTGTTTTGTTACATAGTAAGGGTTGGTTGGTACCACAAAGTAAGTATTGGCTAAAATTCTCTATTTTGTGTTGGTACTGTCAATAATCTCAAAGATTAAGATTATCAAAAAGCAAAATCCGTTAAAAGAACGTCATAATGATTCTGAGCTAAGTTTGATCCAAGAAATATGACTTTCGTGTCAACCATCTCTTGTAACCTTGAGTTCCTCTGAGATTCCAGTTCCAGTCAGTAAGCGTCAAAATCGTCGCTAGTACTGAGTGAGCCATCTGTAAAGGCGCCCCGCAAGCCGTTTCTCAAATTTGTGACGCGACCAACTGTACAGCGGTAGTTATACCAACTGTTATGGTCGAATACCTTCAGGAAACTTGTCAGGCAAAGTCAAAGATAGGTCGAGCACAAATTAGTAAGATGGCACGCGGGGCGGCTTCACAGATGACTCGCTCAGTACTAGCGACAATTTTGACGCTTACTGAAACTTACTGGAATGAACTGGAATCTCAGAGAAACTCAATGTAACTAAGAAGATGGTTGCCAAGAACATCATATTTCTTGGACTAAAGTTGACTAAGAATCATATTACGCTCTTGTGTCAGAATTTCAGATTTGACAATGTAACAAGTGACAATCGCGAAAATCCTAAATAGGGTCGAGTAAACCTTAGGGGCCTTACCACAAAAAAGTTAGACCAGCGTTGAACGCGTGTCTAGCGTTTTTTTGTATGAAGTTTTATTTTAAACACGCGTTCGACTCTGGTCTAACTTTTTTGTGGTAAGACCCATCATGTTTAAAATCTCTATTTTGTGGCTCGATCAGGTCGTTCATCGACTTGGTATCTCACAATAAACAAATTTAAGCTCGAAATTTAAGGAATAATCTCTCCGTTTTCGCAAGGGACACCGAGTCGACAAAACCCTAGTGTCATAGTTTTCAACCAGCTCCTATTAATGAGTTATTTGGCCTCTGACATGCTTTTGTAACGACCGCCATCTAAGTATTCAAATCTTAGACAGCATCAGGTTCAACATCATCATTGGCCTCATACGTCTGTGACAGACGATTTATTCAGTGTCTGAGGCAAGATTTTTCATGGCTGTATAAGCCGATACGGGAGCGGCATGACTTTCCGCACGCTCTACAAACGAAGGTGGAATTCGACTCTGGCACATGCATGTTTAGATGTCGTTTTTGCCTTTTGTTTGCGAGACCAGCGAACCAGGCATCATCGTGAGCTTTACGCTTCTCCATACATCCCTATTCTCAGCAAGCTTCTCCCAGCTTTGATGGTCGATGTCAAACGCAGCCATGTCCCGCTTGGCGCAATCTTTAAAACGTAGCATCGGTCTTCCAACTCCTCTTTTGGCGTTAGCTACGGCGCCAAGCAGGACACGCCGCGGTAGACGCGAAGGTTCCATGCGGTACACATGCCCTAGCCACCGCAATCGTCTTTGCTTAAGCTAGGCAGCTGTGCAATTTCTAGAACTCGCTCGTTTGTCACTCTGTCCTGCCAAGTTATATGCAAGATGTTTCTTACGCAGCGCATATGAAATGTGTTGAGTCGACGTTCTTGTTTTGCGTACGAAGTCCAGGTTTCAGCTCCGTACAAGAGTATGCTTAGAACGCAAGTTTGGTAAACAATTATCTTGGTTTTTGTGGTCAGGTGTTTATTATTCCATACTCTTGTACTGAGCCTGCCGAACATGGTCGCCGCTTTGCCGATACGAGTATTGATCTCAGCATCGAGGGTGAGATTGTTCGACACAGTCGAGCCCAAGTAGCAACATAGATTTCAACAGCAGGTTCAACATAGATGAACCTTATAACTGAATCAAAACCACTGTATGTTGCACCTCTAAGATACACCTTCTGTGTGTATTTGGAGATATACTGGTTCACCGCAGAGTTTCTACCAATAACCAGACTAGGTTGACCTTTTAAAGGGTAGGTAGTGGTACTGTTGATTTGATATCTAGAACCCCCATATTCGATCTACCATAGTAGTATAGGTATATGCGAGCCTAGTTTGTCAGCAGAGGCAAACCGTACGTTCAGCTATTTGTTAGTGACGTGGTTTATTGTTATTGCTTGCATATATTCTGTTCCATCCATTCTACACTGTTACATGTATACCGAGAGTTACGTATGTAATATAGTACCTGTGCTATACAAAATCCTAATACCTACTGAAGTAAACTGTATGAAACAGCAGATTTTTTCTTCGTGAAAATTATTCATATAGATATTATGCCTAGCATTTCGTTTGAATAAATGCCCGCTTTCCACACCCTGTATATAACAGAAATGGCCCGTTCAAGGGATCAAGTAAAACTGGGTTTTCTCTTAGCATTGTTATGAAAAACTAGTATAAGTTAGTCCCTTAAATGAGTAGGCGCATTTGTTGGCGAGAAAAACTATAGATATACCTAACTCTTGACGCTGAGTGGTTTGCCACCTTCACTTTATTAGTTCTGAACCTTGGTATGGTTTAAATGAATTTGATTTGTCCTCACTATTCATAAATCTTGTATGTATGCAGCAGCATAATAATAAAATTTCCTCGTTATCACGACTGCAAAAGAAGACCTTTTGCAAGTCTTTTTATTGGTTTTGCTAGGAAAATGTAGGCAAAATCGACAATTTTGGCACCACGTTTTATCGGATCTTTCAGAGACCCTATCTGTCCTCTACAAATAAAAGCTAAGGATATTACTAGAAACCTTTTGCATAAATATCGAGCTTTACGCTGACAGTCGAAAAGCCTTAGTACTAAAAGCGCTAAGTGGTAAGGATAGTAAATTTGGAATTTTCGCGCCCTCCATTTAACATTGAAGGTCGTAATACGCTAGTCTAAACATAGGTCTAATACAGTATAGTACAGTACAGTATAGCTCTCTTTATAACGCTTTAAAACAACATTTTGTATGAAAAGCGTTATATTTCAAAAATATTTTCATTCACTCAAACCACTGACAATTATTTTAATTTCCAGCGCATAATTTAAAAATTTAATATTTTGCACAACGATGAATAAAATGTGTTCTCGAACAATAGTTTTGAGCATCCAACCTTTGTATTTTATTAAATGGCCCGTCAAGTATCAAATTCTACAGGTGAAGTTGGGTGCACAATGATCCCATAATTAAACCAGCTACATAATGTACTAAGAATTTTACCTGTAGGATTTCAGCCTGTAGTTTGATGAAATGGGGCACAGTTGTGTACGCCGAATATGCTCTGAAATTCAGGGTCTATAGCGTAATAAGGCTGAAGCGAAAATATGTGAAACGGTGGCAAAAACGTCATGTTTATTTAGACTTGCGACGTCGTCTGCTCTGTATTTGAATAAATTCCCATTTACTCCCCTATTTACGGCACTGTCGAAAATGTTTTCTTTCGTTTTCGTATTATATGGAAGAACAAGATCACATACTTACGAAAATACGAATCGTGTTATATTCTGATGAGAAAAATGTGTTATTCCATCCTGCAAAGGAGAGTCTTTTACGGTATACCTATGAGAAGTAGGTACGGGAGACTTGAACAGCTTTTTACTAAAAAATTGTGAAATCTGAACAATATAAAGAGTCATATTGTACAAGAAAATAGCTTATTTATTAAGTTAATAACTTGATATCGGTTGGTTGTTAAAGTAAACACTGGCAAATTCATCATCATCATCATAGCGTATGGCAATCCCTGCTTGGATCAAATGTCTAAATCTAGATTCCTAAGCCAACTTTCAGCACTAGGGGTGAATTTATGTAGTTCAGCCGTACCACCGGGAAAGCAGCGTAATGGGCACTCGTTCACAACATGGGACAGGGTCTGGTCAGGTGCTCCACAGTCGCAATTTGGAGACTCCCTTAGACCCCATTTGTGAAGGTGATAGCTGGTTTTCCCGTG
This sequence comes from Phthorimaea operculella, assembly GCA_024500475.1. Lineage (NCBI taxonomy): Eukaryota > Metazoa > Arthropoda > Insecta > Lepidoptera > Gelechiidae > Phthorimaea > Phthorimaea operculella. The sequence continues at coordinate 1,685,463 of JANFCV010000002.1, read as the reverse complement.
GTTGGTCCTGAAACGATTTAACCGGGCCCAAATCTTCCTGTTAGCATCAAAGCCTGGCTGCTTTTTATCAGGATCTGTAACTAGTTCCGCGTTCATGCCCTCGAATAAGCTCCAATCCGACCGCCATGCCTCATTTATGGGAATATGCTGTTTGATGTGATCATCAGCCCAAATTGGTGACCTTGATGGCAGACAAGGAGATGGGAGATCGTCCAGTGTGTTTCTTATAGGCATGGGGCCGGATCGGTTTAGCTGAGAGCATTTTTCCCACTCCTTAGCAGTCGCCGCACATCTACGCAATGCAGGCGGCGGTATATGTGCCAACACTGGCAGCCATGGGAGGGGAGTCGATTTAATTACTCCAGTACTGGCAAATTAAGTTTTTCATAATAGGAGCAGGAGACTTGCCCATTTCTTTTTACATAAAAAAATTTACTTTGAAAGTGACACATCGAGAAACGAACCCGGAACCTTCTGGGTCGCAGGCAGTCGCGCTACCACTGCGCCACATCGGCCGTCAGATTTGAGATTTGATTTACTGATCACGTTATTCAGTTTGTTTGTACGTAGATGCGGTCAGAGGCATATGCGAGACAGTCTTAGAGTTTAAATAAGCAAGCTATAGAGTGCGCCTAAAAGGTTAGAACGGTTGGCTGTAGTCAGAACACAATCTCTCTGTCTATCCGTAGCAAAACGCCAGTGACTATTAAACCTCTATTACCTACTTCTCATACATTTGATGAAGATATCTAGGGAGCACTTGCTTACGTTTTGACAGTACGGCGCGGGCGATATGCGCAATCTATATTATAGAGTATTATATGTTCTCTAAGGACACAGTCTGCCTGTCAACACAAGATATTGTCCACACTACTGCTAATAACTCGGCTAGCCTGCTATATACAGGGTGTAAGGGAAGTTGCACCGAAAACTTTGAAGGTATGCTTAGACCATGAAATTGAACCAATTCCCATAAGAAATATTTCGGGAGACGTAAACAAAATATATTTGTCATAGTAAATGCAGTCATCACATCGTGATTTTGTCATTCACCATCATCATCTTCTTGCCCATATACCAATTCAGTTAGGGTCGGTGCAACATGTTTTATTAGAACACAAAATGAATCAAATTGGCTATGTTTTATGACCGGCCGCCTACTTGATCGTGATTTTTTATGGGAAGTATTTCTTTTTACTTCTCCTGAACTATTGACAGATTCACAAAAGTTGTTCAGTTTCATGGATTCTGCCCATAAAAGGGAATCAGTATTCGGAAGCACCCTTCAGTATTCGGAGAGCAGTCCTATACTCCGTATGTAGGTAGTTATTATTCGCAGCATACCTAATACCTACTTAGTTGTCCTTTGTGTGGGTGTTGGGTTGATATAAAAGTCAAAGTCTTTCTATACTTGTTCAGTAGATAATAGATACTTTATACTGCTAAGCTGTATCGTATTAGCCTGATGGATCCTATTGTATTATCTTAATGGATAACGGGCGGGGTGTAAAAATAAAAGCACTGTCTCTGAGCTATTCAAAATAACCTTGCGAAATACAGGGTGTTAATTTAAATGCAAGCCATGGCTTATGGGTATATTTCAAAATTCAAACCTACTCTGAAGCTATGTATTTAAATTTGACACTCTGTATAACGCCTTGTGCTTAATTTTGTTTCAAATTCTTCTTCTTCTTCCTCGTTCCCTCAATGCTGAGGATCGCGACTACATGAGAGTCTTCTCCATTCCGAGCGATTGTAGCTTTTGTGGACTGCTCGATATATGCTACCGCCCACTGCATTCTTCACAGCACCCGACCATCTTGTTGGCGCCCTCAAATTTCAACTCAACATTTCATAAATCCCTTCGCTCATTTTCTCACGAGTCACGCTGTTTTTCACACGTTTCCAAACAATTTAAGGCCGGCCGGAAATCTCATTTTCCTCTACTGACCGGAGATCCTTCGTCTCAGGAATATTGGTGTTTGCTCGTGATTTACCGCGCGGCTGTCGAGCTCGGGCCTACGCAAACATTGGCTGCCCAGATATGAGGCACAAAGGCAGATACGGAGAAATGTACGGTGGAATTTTACTAGTGACAGATAGCGAAAATTTAGAATCGGCAATTGATTAGCAACACTCTCCCATAATAAATATCTTGGTCAAATATATTTCATATAATGATATTAAGTTATAATTTAGTTTATTAATTATATATAATTATTTTATTACACATCTTAGATATTTCTTTTTCATCTTCTCCTTTTATATTGACTGCATGTTTTAACTTCTACCCTCCTTTCCTCGTAACAAAATTACTTTTACATTTTGCTGTCTGTGTTGTCTGTGTTGTCCCTACACATATTGTTGTTTTGTTTTAGGTGTCCTGATCGTTCCAGTCCCAACAACAAAATTTTCTACCGAACAATCTCCTCACGTGTTAAAGTCAAGTTACGGTCATTGGCAAAATACGTCTCAAATAAAGAGATGTGAAGCCACTAAAAAAAAAAAAAAAAAAAAAAAACTTTCCCCGAGGAACATAGGTCGAAATATGAAAAAAAAATTAGGACCTCCTAACTTAACTAACTAAATTTGCTGGTCGGCGATTTTGTGGGAGGTTTAATTTTTTTCCATATTTCGGTCTATGTTCCGTGGGAAAAGTTGATCCTTACCGGTTTTGAATTTTTGCGTTATCAATATGACTTTAGGATAAAGATTTAAGTTTGTTTGTATGTCATCATCATTAGACCATCCATATCCACCCACTGCAGGGTATAAGGCCTCTTCTCTATTTCGCCAACCTCACGGTCCTGTGCTACTCTCCATTGAGATCCGGTAAAGATGATGTCATCGGACCACAGGGCTGATGGTCTTCCCATTGATCTTTTTGCTCATGTGGTCTGTTTTTTATGTACTTAATAGATACCTCCAATATTCTATACGAACAGGCAAACGATAGCCTTCGCTCTTTATTTACTACGTGATGGTGATTTCGTAGCAGATTTCACATACTAACCCCTTTGATCCTCGCAATAAGGTCGAATGTCGTAACCGCTGTAATAGTTGGGATCCAGTGGGAATATCTGGAATTCCTGTTTAGCACCGACCACGAGAGTTCATTATCGAATTATTTAATCCATTCAAGTTCCAACTCTATTAAACTCGGAAGTTGTGCCTTTAATTTCTAATCAAAATGCTTCGGGTAGGTATTTTCTATGCATTCATGTCATGTATACGAAAAGTGAATTACCTGCTTTACTTGGAATTTCTTTTTAAGTACTTGCTTGAAACATCAGCTAACCAGATAGGTTACAAGAAAAGATGGGCCTTTGCAAAACTGTGGTGGGCCATTCGCATTTAAGGGATCGAAAATAAAAAAATAAAAAAAATGAAATATTACCAACATTTTAACGTGATTCGATGTAAAATCAAAAATCTGTCCTAAGGAATATAATTTATGAGATCGTTTACCTTAAATTCAGATATTATAACAAATATAATTTTCTACAGGTGGAATCTTGTAATTGGCTATAAGTTTATACTGTTGTTTTGATTTATTGTAATTATGTTAGCTGTAAGTTTCCCAAAGAAACCAAAAATAAAATAAAATAAAATAAAATAAATAAAATAAAATAATTTTTTTTGTGACCACCGAAAAGTCGCAATGACCACCAAAATGACTTTTTATGGAAAATGTACCCTTAATAGTCTCTTTTATGAAATAATTGAAATAAAAGAAAAATAACAAAATAATATTAACAGTTAAAAAACCTAAAAATGTTTATAAAACGTAAGAAAAGTTGAGAAATATTAAGGACCACCGAAAAGACAACTTTTCGGTAGTCCAAAATTACGTACATTGGACACAAGAGAGTGACCGCTCTGTATGATGACGATGCGAGCGAAGACGGAAAAAGTCTCTCAGCCTGGAGACTTTAGGTTGTGTAGGTGCTTTAAAAAACACAGGTGCAGGTAATGTGTTCCAGCAAGGTAACATTGAAAGCCAGTAGAAAACACTTAATCCGACAGAATTGGTGGAATGGCAACCAGGTAAAGGTGCCTTGAAATGCGTGCATAAAAATAGACCGATGCGATGGTGAAAGAGGCTGGTGGTAGAAGTGAGCTGGCGAAACAAGGTAGTGTGTGTCAAACTATGAAGTAAGTATTGTAGGTAATAACCAAATGCTCAATCGTCGCCAATAAACCTTTAGAGGTTTATTGGCGACGATTGAGGTTTCAACCAAGTCAAGTATGCCATCTTCTGGAGTGACTGCTATAGTAAATGCAGAAACCTTTATCAAAGAGGTTTAAGCTGTTTAGGTTTAAGGTATCCCTCACTCTGTTCAAGATTCCCTGTTCGTAGCCACCGTTTGAGTTTGGTTTGGTGAGAGCTATATGCCTTGGGGATCAAGCTATTCAGGGGCAGGAACAGATGCATCTCGAAAAGTAGATGCCAATTCAAGAGGATTATTTTTAGCGTTGAAGCAACGATACGCTGGTCTTTTGTTGGCATTGTATAAGACCAGATTGTTGTCACCTCATTAAGAGTTTGTTGGCTTAAGGTCAAACTTATTCTCTTATCACTGGCTTTCGTTAACAGACGAAGGCATTTCATCTCCAACTGTTTTTGCTTACGGCAAGTATCCCTCTAAGACGGTAATATTAAACGCGCACGCAAAGAAGCACATTGATGAGCAGCAGACAGTCTTAGTGATTGGATAACAGACTCTTTTAGAAACCTGGCCATTAAGTTGGAAAATCAGCCGAAGAAAATCCTAACAACAAAAATGAACTGGGCTGCCATAAGGAAGAAGTTTGCTGAGCAAACTTGTCTTGTCAAAGGCCTTCAAGATTTTTAGAAGAGCCTTAGTAAACCACCCCCTGTGACAACCGCGAGAAGATGTTGCATCGATGAAGACTTTGCAGTCGCAAGCATGGACCCAGGCTTGGTTGTGCAGATTGTTCACACGCCTCAATTTTGACGTATTCTAAGGCCAAGCTTTGTAACCAAGTCGGAGTCGGAGAAAGGGATTGAAAATATTCTTCTTCTTACTACCCTGTATCAGCAAAGGCCGAAGAATCACGCGAAGAAAAACAGGCTTACCACCATTTCTTTACTAAAATGCATAGAAGGGCCGCATCTCTTCCCAGTCTACTATCTACCAACCTTATCTCGATTATAATATGAGAACATGTGGGACTTTAACAAAAAATACGTTATACTGTTCACTAACTGTAATTAAATTATAAAAAAAATTTTCATTTTATATAATTTAAACAGAATATGCACTAAAAGATCTTTTCGGTGACCAAGCGTCTTTTCGGTTACCAGAAATGACTTCCGAAAAGATGACCACCGAACGGAATTTTCGTTCGCAAGTGGGCGGAGATTACACATTTTTAAGATTTTATAGGAAGCACCAACATTTTTGTAAAGGTATCATTAAAACCTACAAACAAATTGGTATACATGATTTATTAAATCATTTACTTACACTTTATGTCGGTCACCGAATAGATCCTATGAGGTTTGCCAGAAATCATTTTTTGTGCGAATCATCTAAAATTTTGCACTCAAATTACAAACAGCAATCACAAATGAAAGTCAGCTGTTTTCAAAATTTTGAATTGAATGAACTGAGTTCTATTGGATCTGAGCACAAGAAAAAAAAACACTTTATGTGTGTCTTTTTTTGTACCACCGATGAGACGCGCAATCTTTGTAACATATGCGAACGGGAAATAAAATGAAAATGGCTAAACATAATTTAATGGCCAACTCAAAAAACAATCTTGAAGATATTTTGAATCGTGTTAAAGGTTAAAGAGAGAGATAGTATGTGTTTAACATTTATTTTTCACATTCTAAACTTGCTAAAGCGAGTTTTGAACAGACCACCGAAACGTACCTTTTGGTGTTAAAAAATTAAAAATAAATATTAAACGATCTATCACAAAATTCACCGTCCGCAGGTTGAAAGTTTCAATGAAATACTATAATCTCGTTACGTTAAAACAGTCATTTATCCACGTTTCTGCTTTTTATGTCGCATGAACAAAAAAATTGTGTGTTTTGCGAACCACCCTGGTACATTTGGCACCAATAAAGGATAAATGATGTTCGAACTACTGTTCTGTAAGTATAGTTTCGGAAATTATAATTTTATGTTCTAGTGTGATCTCGCTTAGCCGAATCGGGCGAAATTATATTTCCGAAACTAAGTTTAACATGAGTTTACGCCAAGAACTGAATCAGCTATTGTACCATCCATCATCAACTAAACTTATTTCCGGGCTCTGCAACAATGTAATTCGCAAAAGACATTGCTACTCATTATGTGACAACGAGTAGGCAATTGATTCGATAAACCCTGTCGTTGGAGTTTTTAGCCCCGCTGCAATTTTTTTATACGCTTGAAAAAATAAAATCATTTAGAATCATGCAGACGTTTAGTAACGCACAAATTTTATTAATAACCCAACTACCCCCCTAATTCCGCTTTTAGGTTCCTCCATCTATCTACCCTTCATTATAACGATTTTAAACAAAACAATTATCGTAACGCTCTGGACAATTATTATCCCTTAGTCGCTATTTACGACACCCACAAGTAGAATTGGGGTGATGCTATTCTAAGCCGGCATCACACGGCAAAGTTCTGTCCGTTACAAAGTTACTGGTTGGCAACAAAGTACCCGCTTTATAATCTGACACATAATGGATTATGATTTAGTGGTTTTATACGTTCAGCGCTTGTTATTATTATAATTTGGAAAATTCAATCAGGATTACATTGAATTTAGAATTATATCCGTAGGTGTTTCAGGGTTTCCATAATGTATTAATTTAATATTTGCTTTTGTAATAAGTACCAAATTTTCCGGTCGTCCTAAATCAAATTGATTCCGTAGCAGGTTTCATTTGAGGTAGGTACTAAGTCACTGGCGTAGTTTAATTAAAAATTTGATCAAATCAAAGACGTAAATTGAACCATTGACTTACCTATCGCTATTTAAAAACAAGCGATATGGCGCTTCTGACTTCGGTTACGGTTTTTGCCATAGAGAAAAGCAGTCCGTCTGGAGGTATGATAACTTTTTTGCAGGAAGGTTTTTGTTACCAAAATCCCAAAATCATACTCTTTTTGCTTATAACCAGCAATGTAGAAGTATATCGCAAGCTATAAACCGCGCATACGTGTTACGCTACGCGTGTCTTATAATTCGGTCATCAAATTGTCAAAAGTACGATAAGCCAAAAAGTGATTTGGGCCTCAGCAGACACTGAAAAACACCAAAACTCAACGAATGCACGTCCCACCTACAACAAATTGCAATATATCAATGGTTTCAAACTCCAGAGACCTCTCCAGTCGCAAAGTTTTGGAGAACTTCTCCGTAACTACGAAATCCGCCGTTGTTTTACCGACACTTGCACTATAACGGTTCCTTGACTGTGCAACTTCTAACTTGATATTGTGTGTAATAGTTTGCTTAGAGTATATATAAGCAAGCTATTGAGTGCGCATTAGGCGCTGCAGCGTACTGTCAAAGCGTAAGCAGTTGCACACGTCAAAATGTATGAGAAGTTATATAGTACTGCTGTCACTGTCGTTTTGCTACTGACAGACAGAAAGGGGGGGCCCAGACTTGCCACCAGTTCCCACTTTTTACGCGCACTCTAAAGGTAGTTTGTAAATCACCATAAGTGAGAAATGTTGGAAATTAATTTACATAGCGTTGACACACTTTAAAACTGCGAATATGAAGGGCGTATTTTCAACAGCATTTCGTATATTAACTACTTTTTTTAGGTATTATTTTTTAAGTATGCTCTTAATAATACCTGAAATAGTGATACCTATCTACAATAAAAAAAAGTTAAGTAATTTATCTTGCACCTACTGTGCGTAGGCACTAAAAACTACTTGGGAAACCATATTTTATTTATCGTAGGTAAATAGGTAGGTAAGTCCCTACATGTCAAAGGAGCCAAGACAAACTTTGTAGGTAAGTTTACTGGCTTGGTTTTTTATAATAAATGATTAATCTATCTATCTATCAATCTAATCACACGTTTTACGTAAATCCTACATTGAGGTACTTGAATAAGACTTTGGTATTCAATTTGGCAATGTAATTAACGCTAACGCTATCAGAAATAAATGAAATCCATTAATAGAGTCCCGTAAAGGTGTCATGTCAATATTGTCACAAGTAAATATCTGGTTATTATCCAGCCCCAGGAAGAAAACAAAATCTCATTAGTGCGACCAGTCAGAAATAATAAACAGAACTCGGTAGATTGGTACCCCAGGGTTTAATATACTAGATCGTAGAGTGATCTCATGGGCATACAAACGAGGCAGTAAAAACCGATCCAGCGTTCTGTGTAGACGAGCTTCGTTAACACCGTTGCTCGACCGCAAGACTTGCCACACGACTGTATATAAGATTTCACTTTAAATTAGATTATTAATGTACTGTCGTCAGCATATTCAACCGAGGCCTGTTTCCTTTTTGGTAGCTCCACGCCCTTTTTAGCGGTTTGGTAGCGGGGTTAGCGCAACATGTTTTGTTAGAACATAAAATCATGTAGCAAATGGATTTGGCTATGTTTTATGTGCCGGCTAGTGGTTTCAGTAGTTGATACAATGCGGTTGTTGGGTTGACCAGGGTTGGCCATTGTTGACAGATATTCAGCCGAGGTCGAAAATTCTACGTCGCCTCTTACAAAAAACCCTGAGTGGACTAGGGGTGGCCGTATTCTTAGCCGCTACGACACGACACGGTAGGTATCGCTATTACTATAACAACCACAATAAAGTCCACTGCTGAACATGGCCCTCCCCTTAGTAGGGGTGTATTTGCCATACTCACGACGCTTGGCAGGCGGGTTGGTAAGCGCAATACAAGACATTGCAATGCGATTGCGAAATTCATCAAGGGATTATCGCTATCGATATCGCTATTCGGTAAAAAGCCTTCCACTTTATCGATCGGGAAATAAAAAGCTCTTTCATGAACTTTATTAGTAGTTCGTCTGTGATCCATCCCAGACTAGAATAAACTGGAATGTTCTGGAATAAACCAGTTTATCCGATTGTTGTCTAGCGTACCACCGTAATGGCACGTACGCCCCGAATTGGCTATAAAAGCCCCTGTTTCAGTAAAGTGCAATGGGAAGGATTTTGGGCGAATTTGGACGTAAAACCTAGCGACTAAACTTTCTCTATTTTGGTTAATTAAAGCTTTGCAATGTTTGTTTTCATAGAAACTTGCGCACGTGGCATTGAAATATATTTCAGAGAATATAGATGTGGTATTCCTAGGCGCTAACCCCATGGATGAGATGTAAGTAAGATATAATGCCAAACAAGTGATCGTCTAACGGGCGACATCGCGACGTTTGAACCCGTTCAGATGTAAAAAAGATACACACGTGAGAGTGACATCGCTTGTCTGACAGATGTCATGTTGCGCTTCGTGTCGCGTGTCTATTCTGTAGAGCTTGCGAAGGGGCAAGCTCTACAGAATAGCCACGCGACGCGACGACTTGATACATTGAGGCGTATCAAAACAAAACAAAGAGTATCCTACTCATGTGCTCGAAATTATGTCGTGTCTGTACCTGAAAAATAAGGTTTCCCCTAAAGCTTACTCGATTACCTAAATACCAGACAGTTGTTAAATTGAATTTCCCAGAAATGAATATGGTGCGCGCGAGATGGCATTCGAAAGCGAAGACAATATTATGACATGTGGCCGCCATCAGTATTGAGATGGAGATGGCTATTTCAAGCAGAGAACCAGTTATAATCTTCCTGCCCTTATCCCAATTACTTGGGGCAACACGTTTTGTTGGACACAAAGTCGTGTTGCAAAGGATTTGGCTTAATTTTACGACCGGCCGCCTACCAGACGGCAACCCTCCTTGGGAATGCTTTTGTGTTGAATTAACCGCCACCATACCGTTGGCCCTGGCTGTTTGGGTCGGGTTTATCCCTCAGTCGCCTCTTACGACCCCCACGGGAAGAGAGAGGGTGGTGCTATTCTACTCTGCCGGCACCACACGGTAGAGAACCAGTTATATCCGTTAGCAAATACCTACTAGATATTACTTGCAACCTCCGGAAGCGGAAATACGCCGCCGCCGCCAGTAGACGGACGGAAATAGCGTCACCGTCATGACGTCACATCGGGCTAAAAACGAGCGCTGCGCAAAACTAGCGCCAAATCATAAGAGGGATCTATAGTCATTATTTTTCATACAAAAGCTTTCAACGTATCCCTCTGCCAATTCGCAACCGATCGACTCAATTTTTGGCACGGTAACTCTTCTGGACTAGATCTATGCTCCATATTCTTTTTCTGGTTGTAATTATGCATTTAAAAAAAGATATGGCCGTGGCAAAATGCTCTAAAATTATCACCAAGTTTACGCCTTAGTATCTTCTAAATATGACAATAATTTCAGCAAAACAAATGATACGGGCATATAATATTTTATTGGCAGCAAAATAATGCCACTATCAGGTGGCGATTTCGAACGGGGAACCTGGTAAACCCAGAACGCAAATTTTCCGGTAGCGAGCTATAACTGTCTCTTTTACGGCTGCGGGACGGGTGGGATGCATAAATGAGATAGAAATATTTTTATCAACTGACAGCTCACGATCTTTCAGCTCGGTATAGTAGCCTCTGGATCTCATATTCTGGTCAAGATTGACGTAGAACCAACGGACGGTGGAGTAAGCAGGTTCTCACAGGAGCATCGGCGTTGGACGTCGACCGGTTGTATTGATGGACGACGCCCCGAAGAGGGCGACTGGAAGTGACTGAATAAAGAAAACAGGAGATCGAACCATATGAATGACATAGCCTTTCGCTTTATAAGGTTCGATCACTTAAGGCTATGTTATGTATTTGTATCTAAAAGATGTATTTATAAGATTGATAACGTTTAATCTCCTGTTATCTCCATTCAGCCACAACCGGAAGGCGTCTAACGCTGGAGATTCTACTTAAGAAGCTGTTTGCTCCACCGTCCATTGATTCTACGACAGATTTGACCAGCCCATGAAATCCTGAGGTTTTCATAACAAAACTTTAAAGAGAAAAGTAACAAGTCTTTATGTAAATTGTACCTACATTCTCTAATGTCCTTTGGCCAACTATACACATGTAACACCTTTCTTGTTTTAAATATTGACTTAGTGATTATTTCGATTTACTTGTCATTCATTGAAGCATAATGACACATGCTGTGTGGTTAGCCTGGCCAGCCCCGAGGCAGTGCCTTTATTTTTATTTTTTTTATCCCGCCCGAGCCGCGTTTAGAGTAGGAACACAAATTGTTATAAAAAAGAGAAAATTTTGCACTACAAATTTTCCCTTTTTTTAAGTTTGATTTAGAATGTCACTTTCTTAAAGTGAATCTTCCTATTGAGAAATTAATGCTTTGAGTTTGAGTTTGCCAAGATTAAGGTATAATTTTATAGTTCAATCAATTACATAGAATGAAATGAAATCGCTTTATGCGTCTCTTCTCTGAAAAATGAGGTATAGTGGATGAAATCGTCAACTGTAAAGTATAGTTTGTCGTGAAGTGCAAGTTACCGTGTGGTTCCGGCTTAGAAAAGCATCAATCCAAATATTTCCCGTAGTTGTCGTAATTGAAACGACCAAGGGATATGAAAGTTTTATGTGTAAGTATTGCAGTTTTAGGAAACAGACTGAAAATATGTCACTATAGTGGTACACAGTCTTCTGAATAACTCTCAAACTATTGTCAGACGTGGTGTAAATCACCGTTTTTACGGCCGTTTACGCTCTGCCTATCCCGCAAGGGATATATAGGAGTAATATATGTATGTCGTGAAGTGGCGTTAGTTCTGCGTCATCCGGCGATATCGGATCGGACACGGTCAGTTTCTTACCGAGTTAGGAAATTGTCAGAGAGTTAGGATATTGAGTTGGGCAGACGGCTTCTCTTAGTAATTAATAAATGTCACAGTAATATTGTTATGAAGTTTACTCTTTGGAATCCAATAATATTGTCTATCTGTTGGGTGTTACTATCAGGTATAAATGAGCTCCATTAGCACCGATTCATTTTTCAGTGTTTTGCTTGTCCGGATCTTTGATGAAAAGATTTTCGAAATCAATATACCTATTTAAACCAGTAGCCATCACACATTTACTTTAAAATGCGGCTGTCAGTGGTTGTCATAGATGTCGGCCACAAACTGCTACCGCAGTATCTTCCAGGTGCTTTTGCGATTCTCATTCATATTTGTAAAATATTTTTTATAATCGGCTCAGTCGTTTTGTAGTTTACCGCCGGGTAAAATTTAATATTTCCTCCGTCCTTGATTCAGCAAAAGTGACCTGAGTGACCCACTTAGACGGCACATTTAAACATTCAGCAGGTACGCCTCAGAGGTCCTTTGCGTCATTAGGCCTCATTTGTACAGACACGTGATCCTATTCTGAATATAAAGTGCTCTGAGGATAATTTTAGACGTGTTTTTGAGTAGAAACTTGAAATAGGCGACTGTAATAGAAGGAGTAAAATGAAAGTAATAAATAATTTATGAAGAAGTTTTGGACTTAATTAATTTATTGACTTGGTAAGTATGCTAGTAGGACTTGATCAAACTTTACTATAACTTTACTTAATTACCTACTCCAAGTATACCTCGTAACGATCAGACATTTGTGAGCTGTTTTCAGATAGCGACCCAGGTGTCTTTTAATAAGACTCTTTTGTCCGAGAAACTTACAGTTCCAATCCAGCATAGAGTTTATCGATATAAACCATATCAAATGCCTCAAGGAACCTCTTGTTAGTAAGTTTGAATCATAAATATATTACCTACTATAAACGTAAAGATACACAAGTAACAGATAATGCTTGATTGCTTTTTGATGTCACCTTTTCAAGGGCTTGGGCCTGTATACTATAGAGCTACATACCTTTTTAAAAGGTTTCTGGGCTCACCTAGGTAATTTAATTACAAACTTGATACCAACAAAGTAATACACATAAGTAGGCTGACGACTGATTAGTTAGTCACTCATTTAGTAAGTTCTATTTAGGTCGAAAAAGTTTCGGTAACAGAATTATAACTTTGTTCTTCCAGCGTTCCTGGCTCATTATTAAACTTTCATAATGTAGCAAAGTCAAAATAAGTCTTACAAAGGCATTGTGCGCAATTTCAGACAGGAAAAGGACTTATTACTTTGCTGTCTAACTCGTCTTGTCTTAACTTCTGTCAAGACATTCCTTCTTTGAAAATTATAGGTAGCTACTTACTTCGCTACGATTCAAAAAGATGAACAGTGTGAATTCGCAAATTTACGTAGGTACATTATACTTACGTATGAATTAATTTTCCTGCGAGCGTCGTAAGAAGAGCCTAAGGGACTTAAGAGTGACAACCTGCCACAATACTTTAGAAAAGGCCACCAAATATTTGTCAGACGTGGTGATAAAGACTGTAGTCTTACGGACGTTGACGCTCTGCCTATTCCGTAAGAACTACCAAATAAGTAAAAATATAAGTCGTCGAGAAATAATATAGGTACTTACTTACAATATTTAATAGGTAAGTATGTTTTGCTGATTGACGTGCACGATGTCAAAACAATACTCTATTACACTGCGCCCTCTAGTATAAAATGAAGAGGCTGAGATTTTAGTCTTCTATTTGACTACAGTGACTGACTTTCTATAGAAACATAAAGCCGACAGCATTCCCATCGGAAAGCAATCAAACAAAGTGATCATTGAAAGATGATCGATAGTGCATCTCTAAATCGATTCCATTTAAACGATTTCAATGCACCTGATCACTCGATTTCATTCAACAAAAACTGTTATTTCAGTCTGCTCCTTATTCTGGTCTGATGCATTTATTTCAAAAATACTACGACGCTACTATTTAATGCAGCGACGTGTGCCATCATAATAGAAATCGGTTTTAGTATGCAATTAAAAAACCGGATCCGGCAGAACATCGGAACTTATTGCGGTGAGTGTGAGATCTTACAAGAAACCGAATTACCTGCGTGACACACGTTACCGCATCATATTGCTGATGTCAAAGATTGTTATTTTAAATTTTAACAATCACGAGTCGCAATACCATCCTAAGTGTGCGCGAATCTCTATTTTCCTTACAATTTTTTAACAAAATCTCAAGGGAGTAATGTGAATTGTAAATCGTAATGATTTCAAATGACCGTTTCTACCTGTGTCCAGGGTCATCGGGTTGTTCGTCGTCTCGGTGACACACACGAAAATTATCACAAAATGTACGATACCAGAATACTCCCGCCGCAGCTGCACGAAGCGATGCTTATTCCAGGAAAATACTGAATGAAAGTAGAATCAGAGCCATTGTGCGGAACAGTGTATTTGTGCTGCAATACAAAGAAATACAAGATCATGTCTATACCACTAGCACAGAATATACATACAACGCTATTACTATTTGAAATAAATACAAATTGGCCTAAAACTACCCCTTCTTAAAAGTGAAACACTTATAAATAATTTAATAAAGAAACATTAACTTACTATTTTTTCAAGAAATGGCTGTAGGTAGAGATTACATACATATGTAACGAATACCTATTTGTTGTTACATAAATAATCACAACTGCCTATCCTATTGCAGTATTTGCAGTCCACTGCTGGACGTAGGCCTCCCCCAGATTACGACATGAGGCAAGATCTTCCGTTTCGCCATCCAGTCACAGCCAGGCGCCTTCTTTAAGTCTTCGGTTCATCTGGCCGGAGGGCGTTCATTGTGTTGCGTTGTGCTGAGAAGCAAGAAAGTTTTTGCAAAAGTATAGATAGTGATTTGTAAGACGAACCGGCCTATGTTACGGACTTTTGTGCCATGCCATCTATGGAAGTGAAAAGTGGAAAATCCCTTCCAAAAAGTGGGAGACCCATGCCCAGCATTCGACTGTTGTGGCTGACGAGATACCCACTTTGCATTAGTCACATAATATATCAGTCAATTGAGTGAGGAATAGGTGACTACAGCCGAGTGAGACCAATTAGGAACCGGTGACTACAGGAGAGTGGGACGAGTTAAGAACTGGTGACTACACAGCAGAATGAGACGAATGAAGAACTGGTGACTACAGCAGATTATGACAAGTGAGGAACCGGTGACTACAGGCGAGTAGGTCGAGTGAGAAATTGGTGACTACAGCAAAGTGAGACGAGTGAGGAACCGGTGTCTTCAGCAGAGTGGGACGAGTGAGGAAATGGTGTGGTGACTACAGCAAAGTGGGACGAGTGAGGAACCGGTGTCTTCAGCAGAGTGGGACGAGTGAGGAAATGGTGTGGTGACTACAGCAAAGTAGGACGAGTGAGGAACCGGTGACTACAGCCGAGTAGGTCGAGTGAGGAATTGGTGACTACAGCAAAGTGGGACGAGTGAGGAAACGGTGTCTTCAGCAGAGTGGGACGAGTGAGGAACCGGTGTCTTCAGCAGAGTAGGACGAGTAAGGAAATGGTGTGGTGACTACAGCAAAGTGGGACGAGTGAGGAACCGGTGACTACAGCCGAGTGGGACGAGTGAGGAACAGGTGACTACAGCAGAGTGAGACCAATGAGGAACCGGTGACTACAGGAGAGTGGGACGAGTTAAGAACTGGTGACTACACAGCAGAATGAGACGAGTGAAGAACTGGTGACTACAGCAGATTATGACAAGTGAGGAACCGGTGACTACAGGCGAGTAGGTCGAGTGAGGAACTGGTGACTACAGTAAAGTGGGACGAGTGAGGAACCGGAGTCTTCAGCAGAGTGGGACGAGTGAGGAAATGGTGTGGTGACTACAGCAAAGTGGGACGAGGGAGGAACCGGTGACTACTGCCGAGTGGGACTAGTTAAGAACTGGTGACTATGGCAGAGTGAGACGAGTGAGGAATCAGTAGTTTCAGCAGAACAGGACGAGTGAGGAATCAGCAGTTGTAGCAGAGTGAGAGTGGGACGAGTGAGGAAACAGCAGTTGTAGCAGAGTGGGACGAGTGAGGGTGTTGGAAGTAGGTAAGTAGTATACACGTAGTAGGTAGGTAGTAGGTCGATACGTAAGCGGTATGTTTGCTCTCTAACACACATATTTTCTAGTAGGTAGATGGGTACGTGGCATGCGCGCTTTCTAACACATCTACCTACTAGTAGGTAGATGGGTACGCAGCATGCGCGCTCTCTAACACACCTACCTACTGGTAGGTAGTTGAGTACGTGGCATGCGCGCTCTCTAACACATCTACCTACTAGTAGGTATATAGGGTGAAATTTTACTAGTGACCGATAGCAAAAACTTAGAACCGGCTGGTGACAAGGAACAACTTTCCCCAAGGAACATACGTCGAAATACGAAAAAAAATTTTGGACCTCCCATACAAAATTGCCGATCAGCTGATTTGGGTTACTATAGGAGGTCAAAATTTATTTTTTCGTATTTCGACCTATGTTCCTTGGGGAAAGTTTTTCCTTATCACCAGCCGGTTCTGAGCTTTCGCTATCGGTCACTAGTAAAATTTCACCGTATATAGATGGGTACGCGGCATGCGCGCTCTCTAACACACCTACCTACTAGTAGGTAGATGGGTACGCAGCATGCCCGCTCTCTAACACACCTACCTACTGGTAGGTAGATGGGTACGCGGCATGCGCGCTCTCTAACACATCTACCTACTAGTAGGTAGATGGGTACGCAGCATGCGCGCTCTCTAACACAACATGGGTACGTAGCATGCACGCTCTCTAAAACAACTACCTACTAGTAGGTAGATGCGCGCTCTCTAACACACCTACCTACTAGTAGGTAGATGGGTACGCGGCATGCGCGCTCTCTAACACACCTACCTACAAGTAGATAGATGGGTAAGCGGCATGCGCGCTCTCTAACACACCTAGTAGGCTCGCTCTCTAACACACGTACCTATTTGTAGGTAGGTAGGTCTCTAACTCACCTACTGACCAGATAGTACGAAGGGGGTGGGTATAGGTATGGTATTATTGTGTGGGCAGTTTACATTTGTCTAGCGAGGTTTTCATAATAGTTTCGTAAATTAACAAACCCTACCTTCGAATTCAACAAGGAACCCTAAGGCATCGAGCCTCTCCAAATTTCCGTGGGGTGTTATCATTTCTGAGGGGTGATATAGACATTTCAGTCCACCGAATCCTCCGAAATGAGAACGCAGAAATGAAAATAGAACAGTAAATTTCAAATATTTTTTTAACTAAAACGATTATAGTGAAATCAACAGCACTCAAGTCAAACAGTTCCTAAAGCACATAAACACTGTAATTTTGAGACAAAATGAATGAGCAATACACGAGTTAAAAAAGGCACCGAAATGATGAAAAAAATGTCGCCACTCCACAGAAATGAAATATTTTCGTTAATGGCGGAAAAACGAAGCGACATAGATCCCGTGAATCTGCACCGAGGTTTAGAGCGGGACTAATAAAAGGCGTCGAAGGGCAAGCGGAGTGCGTAAGCGCAGGGAGTGAGGAGCTATTCTGCCATAAGTTTTTACCCTCCGGAATGAAAGGGCTTCGTCGGACACATGTATTCAGGTCTCTCAAACGTAGTACATTATAGCTAAAGAGATGGGTGATACTTATATCAATTCATTGGTTCACTGTTTATAAAAGATAGCTGTAATTTCATGTCAATATGAGACCATTTTGGCGTAATAAGGTATTTAATGACCAAAAATGTAAAGCGGACAACCCACCGAGATGAGAAAATGGCACTTTATTATTTTTTAAATGTAATTTATAGTTTTTCAAATAAAATTATATCTATTGTACCAGGTAGTTCACGACATTTTCTACCCGAAAAAAAATTGCGCCATAAGATATTGACACGATACACCCTCGTTATCAGCCCGGACACTCATTTTTTGGGCTTGGGATATTCACCCACCCACATCGAGAAGACGCCGTGGAAGACCCCGTCGCAGGTGGCGCGACGATCTAGACGCCTTTAGCAAAGATTGGCAATTGGAGGCCCAAAACAGAACAGGGTGGAAAGAGAAGAGGGAGGCCTTTGCCCAACAGTGGGACGATACGGGCTAATTAAGATAAGATAAGATAAGACAATGTCAAGCAGGTACCTACATCGCGCGTGCTTGAATGAACGCTTAAATAAATCCTATGATGTTATGATTATGACAATTTTCAAGCAAAACCCATTTTTAAGCTATCCGAAATTTTACATCTGACTTCCCGTAAGATTTATCCTCCGTTACTTACTAAATTCGATAATAAACTTACTCTATTCTAGCTTGCAGGTTAATTTTGCGGTAAGTTGATGTTTATTTACTTTGTCTTGAAGTTACGGGTGAATTTTCCCTTGGCATCGACGTCGTTAACTTTTTAATGAAGTATAGTCGCAAATAATAGCTTCGGGTTACATGGGGTGGCAACACTGGCAACTTTTGAGAGTTTCCGCGGTATTTGGTTATGGACTAAGGAACACTGCAGATATTTATGTGCTTGAAATCTGGGCTCGAAGTCTAAAAAAATTGTCTCACTGAGTGTCGATGGCATGTGAGTTGGTTGGTTTTGGTAGTTTTGTATTCTGCTAAAAGTTTTTGTATGGAAAATCACAATGGCAATGGAATGACGCTGGGAGTGGATTGTCGCTGGCAATATAATGGTTAAAAAAAGCAGACTTGGGGCCCTGAATTCGGTGTCCCACACGACAGAATAACCATTTCCTCTTACTAGGAGCATCCACACACTCTTCGTGTAGGAGGCAGGTTGTTAATCGCAGTATAAAATGTTGCATTTACAAGGAACATAGCTGACTATATATCATCATCATTACATTAGCCTATTGCAGTCCACTGCTACCTCCAGGATATGCCCTCTTTAAATCATCAGTGCATCTGGCCAGAGACTACGCTTTTGCTGGTCTCCCGCTTAACCACCTTTTACGACGCTCACGGGATCCCTCATTTGTGCCTTCTTTGTCAACTACTGGTATAAACCGGGTAGACATAGTCTGAAGAACAACTCCTAAGCCCATTCTCGCCCTAAGGGCGTGATTATTGAGCTGGTTGTTTGAACGACCATACAAATATTTCAGGGTGACCCCTATCTCCCCACCGAGACGATCGGCTGTTGTTTTGATGCCCCGGGGCTGTAAACGAATCCCACCCCTAAACATACGTGAAGAAATGGGTGATGCTATTCTACGCTGACAGAACAAACCACATCTTCCTTTTCTCGTATTCAACCCATTCGCTTGTAAAGTACTGGTATTATCCCGGACACCTTTATTGCTTTTTGTTTGAGTTCGAAGCTCGCTGCGACTTCCGCTTGCATTGTTCACTCTTCAGATATTTCATTTTGGGTACCTTGTAACTATTTACGTACCAACTACTTACTCATTATTTAACGGGGAATTTTCAAAACCACTTCTTGGTTATGTAGTGGTGGCCAAGAGGAGCAAAAATCCATTAGCCCGGTGGTCAGATGACATCATCAAATTGACATCTTAATTTTCTGTGGCATACAGACTTTAATGTTTTAATTAAGTGGGTCGTTGGACAACTTGGTGTCCCACTCAAAGAAAGAAAAAAGAAGAAAAGAATTAAGTGGGTCCATATTAAGTTATTTTATGAGACTCATTTTATGTTCTAGCTGTCTGCTCAGCGGTTTCATTCCTCTCAAAAATTCTCGTATGTTCTCCTAGAATTGCTAAAGTCAACGAGCATCTTTATGACGATCACCTTAATGGAAGGCGAAAAGAATGTAGGTACATCTTTTATTCTCGACCATTGGCAGATTGTCCTCCACAAAAAGATATCTACCTACTGGATGTATAAATATGTTGAAAATATTTAGTATCACCTCATGAAACTGAATAACTTTTTTTATTGATAAACAGCGTGACAGTGTCTTTACTTTAGAACCGAGAACGACACATATTTCTTGATAAATAAAAACTTGACTTTTCTGGTTCTCCCCAAGAAGCTTCTCCAAGGATAGCTTCTCCCATACCAAATATTTATCAGTGTCATCATCATCTTCCAGCCCTTATCCCAATTACTTGGGGTCGGCGCAAGACGTTTTGTTGAACACATAATCATGTTGCAAAAGGAATTGGCTGAATTTTACGACCGGCCGCCTACCAGACGTCAACCCTCCTTGGGAATGCTTTTGTGGTGGATTAACCGCCACCATACGGTTGGCCCTGGCTGTTTGGGTAGGGTTTATCCCTCAGTCGCCTTTTACGACCCCCACGGGAAGAGAGGGAGTGGTGCTATTCTACTATGCTGGCACCACATGGCATGGTGTCATCATCTATCAGTGTCATCTCATGGGATATTTTCTATTGACTAGTGTCATTACATGCTGGTTAACCATCATTACTAGCATAGCAACGATATACTTGCGCAAATCTAACCTTTCATTAACCCTTGCCATTTTTACCTTACGCTCTACCAACCCTGCAAGAGTTCAGGCGTGATATCCATGTAGTTCCCCAAATAAATTGACCAACTCCACAACCAGCCAACCCTTTATTCCGGCCTGCTGCACTGCGGTGCGGTAAACTTCCAAATTGTTCCAAACAAAAAGTCAATTTTATTTACATAATTCCCGTATTTCCATATTTTGCGCGACGTAATCTTTTGTGTCCCGAAAATTACTGAGATGCCAACGAGAGTGCAAAACACCTAATTTTGATTTACATAATTTTACGAAACAAAAGGGTTGAACTCTTTGATTGTGATACGTGGCAAATTTCCGAAGAAAGTTTGTTTATTTCAGGGGCAAGCTCCACAGAATAGACGCGCGACGCGACGTGCAAGATGACATCTGTCAGACAAGCGACCGTCAGCCGTTATTGGTGTAGGTAGCTTTGTTACACCTGTTTCATGAATATATTTTATTTGGAAACGATTTAAGCGTCGCGATGTCGCACGTTTTACGTCTCCGACAATCACTTGTTTTACAGATGCCATTTTATGTCTCACGTTTCACGTCTTCTCTGTGGAACTGGTTGCCTTTGATATGTGGCAAATGTTGTGAATTTACGAAGAAAGTTAGTTTATTTCAGACAATTAACAACGTTAATTAATTTTGATTTTGCAGTATTTTACGACGATGACGGCAAACGGGCATTTATTCAAACTGGTGATTGTAGACTAATAGGTATTTGACTAGGGGCACGAGTGAAACAACATCTGGCTCGATTCGCACTGGTTAGTTTATTCTATAACCTTTACATGTGTGGCGCAGCCACACGCACACATACATAACATCTCCTCCCTCTATTTAACTAATCCTAGTGAAATGGATCTGAACCTAATTAAAAATACTTTTTATAATTAATATCTCGACGTTTGCGTAACAATCTTTCGGCTTTGGCAGGTTCTGCTACAGTTTCTACATCTTCTAGTGATTCGGTCTCAGCTTCTACAAATTCATCGTCTGATTCTGACACAGCCGAATCGGAAGCCGCACCACGCTCATCAGTATCCTGTCGATCAGCCATTGTAGAGTTATCTTCTAACACACCAGATGCTGACAGTTGTCCATCACCTATTTCCTCAGTTCCTTCCCCCAACAAATTTGGTCCCGGTGAGTTTAAGGATGGTCCCGCCGTCTGCAGGGCAGTCGTTAACAACGTGTTCGTTTCACCTGATGATGATGCTGTCTGCGATGATGAGGGAAGTGGCGATTGAGTATTCCGTATCTCCGACAATGAAGAAGTTGCGGGAGGTGATGATGGTGGCGACAGTGTTGGCGATGAGAACGACAATTCTGGTAAGTTTGGCGAACTATCACTGCCTTCCGTTAGATTGTTAGCGTTACTTTTATCTAAAACTAACTGATTTTTATGTCTCTTTACTAGTTCTAAACTATTAGTGTCTTTGACTACATATAAAACTTTTCCTAATCTTCTCTCTATTACACCCTTACACCAGCTGTAATTTGTTTTGTTTATGAATTTTTTATACAACACTAAATCATGTTTTTTAAAATAGTCAATCCTTTTTTTACTTTTTTGTTGTCTAGACTGCGAACACTGTACATTTTTGGAGGGGTCAGGAGTAGCCGAGGATGACGATTCCTTACGATTTAATAAATCCAATCGCGTTCTTAAATTGTTGCCAAAAACCAAGTGTGCAGGCGAGAACCCTGTGGTTGTGTTTACGGAGTTACGGTAATCCATGAGGTATTTAAGTAAGCTAAGCTTTGCTTCTTTTGCAGTTTGTTTTGTCAACAGACAAGATTTTATACCCTTTTTTACCACTTTAACAAACACTTCTGCTTGTCCATTACTGGACGGGTGATAAACCGGCGAGGTAATGTGCACTATTCCGTTAGTCTCGCAAAACTTTTCAAATTCATGCGAGCAAAATGCCGTGCCATTGTCACTCACTAACGTTTTCGGAATCCCAAACCGCGAAAAAAACTCACACAGTTTTTCAATTGCAGCTCCGGATGACGTGGCCGAATTCATGTTATACACTTCTACCCATTTAGTGTAAGCATCCACTACAATTAAATAACTGCACCCATGAATCGGTCCGAGGTAATCAATATGGACTCTAGAGAATTTAGCGGGTGGGAATTTCCAATGGGAAATTGGTACGCGTGCTGGTGTTGGTCGTAGTTGACGACACACTTCACAAGAATTTATCAAATTTTCTATTGCTTGGTCAATTCCGGGAAACCAAAACCTCGAGCGCGCCTCAGCTTTTGTTTTAACAATCCCTAAATGTGACAGGTGCAACTCTTTTAGTACTGCTTGTTGAAGCCCACCCGGAATTACCAATTTGTGCCCCCTCATAATGCAACCGTTTTCGTACGACAATTGTGACCTAATTAGATGAAACGGTTTTAATTTTATATCATTAAGTTTTCGTGGCCAACCATTCATTATAAATTGCGCCACGAGATGCAAAATTTCGTCCTTATCAGTCTCCTCACGTAACCTATTAACAGTTATAGGTAAGCTTCCGTCCAATACAAAGCATACGTAAGCCGCCCGGTCGCATGCTGTCTCGCTCTCACCACACTGATCGGTGCATTCGCACCTGTTATCTTCACTAGACGGGTATGGTAGGCTCGCCCGCGACAAGAAATCGGCACTGTTATCTGCGCTTCGAACATATTCAATCGTATAATTATATCCACTCAGAAATAACGCATATCGTTGCAACCTGTTTGCGGATACCTCTGGAATTCCTTTATATGGACCGAATATAGACAAAAGAGGCTTGTGATCTGTCCTTAACACGAACGGTTCAGATCTTCCATATAAAAACTTAAATTAAAAATTTAAAGGAACCCCCGACTTTCAATCCTTTAAAAAGTTAAAAATAATTTATTTATCCAATAAAATATTGTAAACCATAATACTCCAACGCGTCGGGGGGCCGCTAAGTAAACAATATAGGTAAGAAGTTTCAATAAAATCGTAAGACGTACTTGTATGAAATGAAATGACATTTGCAACTTATATGTTTATTATGCTTTGTAAACTTCTTACATGATATTGTTTACTTAGCGGCCCCCCGACGCGTTGGAGTATTATGGTTTACAATATTTTATTGGATAAATAAATTATTTTAACTTTTAAAGGATTGAAAGTCGGGGGTTCCTTTAAATTTTTAATTTAAGTTTTATTTGAAGCTTTTTAAATTAATATTTTGTTTCTGACTTTAAACAACATACAGCATGATTTTTTAAGCGCTTACTATTTCTCACTAGCATTTTAAACGGCGGTTCTACCCGCTGCTGCTCAGTAATTTTATATGACAATAAAACTTAGCTTAACAATCTTATTTTTCGTGTAAATTAACACAGTGATCTTTTGTATATCCTATAGGACAGAAAAATAGGCAAGACAGGGAATAGCAGGGTAACCTGAGTGACCGCGAGCAAATCGAGCGCAAAATTCTACAAAGATTTTTGTGTTTTAATTGAGTTTTTTGAATTAATAATAGCCTGATGTATAAGTACGTCAACTTAGTTTTAAATACGACAAGCACGGAAAGCGAAACACAAAGAAAGATCGCGAGCGAAGCGAGCGTAAATTTTTACGATATTTACTAAAAATTATCTGGATTATTCAGTAGATTACTTTATAAAGTGTCTTTTCCTACATTGCCAAAAAAAAGCAAGCAGGGTGAAGAAAACAACGTTGAGCAGAAGCAGGAGAAAAAAATTCTTCGAGCAAAGCGAGCAAATTTTTTGGTAGTTCTTGAACTACTTCAAAATAGATGTTAATTTCCTTTTTAGTGATGACATTTGGGGCTTGTAACATTTCCAAAACAGACGTTCGCTTTTTTCTGTGATGAATGCAACGACATGTCTTCTTCTGTGAGGGGGGCAAGCCCCCCTCAACCCCCTGGTAATGACATTTGATGCTTGTAAGAATCCTGCAACAGACGTTTGACGTCTTCGTCTGTGAGGGGGGCAAGCCCCCCTCTACCCCCTGGTAATGACACTCTTGGTGCTTATAAGAATCCTGCAACAGACGTTTGACGTCTTCGTCTGTGAGGGGGGCAAGCCCCCCTCAACCCCCCGGTAATGACACTTGGTGCTTGTAAGAATTCTGCAACAGACATTTGACGTCTTCGTCTGTGAGGGGGGCAAGCCCCCCTCAACCCCCCGGTAATGACACTTGGTGCTTGTAAGAATCCTGCAACAGACGTTTGGTGTCTTCGTCTGTGAGGGCAAGCCCCTCAACCCCGGTAATGACACTTGGTGCTTATAAGAATCCTGCAACAGACGTTTGACGACTTCGTCTGAGAGGGCAAGCCCCTCAACCCCCCGGTAATGACACTTGGTGCTTGTAAGAATCCTGCAACAGACGTTTGGTGTCTTCGTCTGTGAGGGGGGCAAGCCCCCCTCAACCCCCCGGTAATGACACTTGGTGCTTATAAGAATCCTGCAACAGACGTTTGACGTCTTCGTCTGTGAGGGGGGCAAGCCCCCCTCAACCCCCCGGTAATGACACTTGGTGCTTGTAAGAATCCTGCAACAGACGTTTGGTGTCTTCGTCTGTGAGGGGGGCAAGACCCCCTCAACCCCCCGGTAATGACACTTGGTGCTTGTAAGAATCCTGCAACAGACATTTGACGCCATCTTCTAAGGTGGTAAGCCAAGCAATGACTCTAGATGATCGCAAATTTTTAATCAAAATAGATCTGGATTATTAAGTAGGTACATATTTTGTTTGTAAAGTGTCTTTTCCTACACTGGCAATAATAGGTAAACTGTGAATAAAGCTAGTTTAAGCAGTCCTTGAGCAAAGCGAGCAAAATTGAGTACGGGTTTTAAATAAATTTTCTACATACGTATATAAGCAAGGAACTCATTCACCCAGGATAAAGCACAGGTACAGGTACTCATAGGTACATACAGAAGTTATATTACATATAACTTTTGTAATATTACTAACTTAATAAATACATGTTATACCTACGCACAGGTTTTAAGTAAAAGATCTTTTATCTACCTATTTCCTAAAGTCAAATAAATACGAGTACGCTCATTGAAGTCATATTTTAAAATAGTTAGGACCTCCATAATATCATGCATGACTTGAAAGATATGACAACTCCGAGTCAAATTAGCTCAAACACGGGGATATAGTGCGTAGTGTGATTCCTAGTCTACCTTCCGTCTCCATCATCAGATTTTCATGAAATATGGCTAAGAACCATCCTGATCATATAAACTTTTATATAAACAAAACCGCATTGAAATCGGTTCAGTCGTTTCGGAGATACGTTGCCTCAAAGAATCGTAGACACACAGACATACAGACGCGTGAAACTTATAACACCCCTCCGGTTGGTTCGTCGGGGGTTAAATATTGATGGAATCTGCGTACTCCGTACACAATAGCCGTAGCTTCCTTCTGTATTTGCGCGTACCGTTTCTCCGCGGAATTTAGCGTACGGGAAGCAAATGATATCGGTCTTTCAACCCCGTCTGAATCTACCTGTGAAAGGATAGCTCCTAAACCCCCGGGACTTGCATCTACCGATAAAATTAACTTTGCTTTGCTATTGAAATGGGTTAAGACTTGATCTGAAGTTAACACCTGTTTAATCGTATTAAACGCCGTTTCATGTTGCGGGGTCCAATTCCACTTCGTGCCTTTTTTAAGCAAGTCATACAGCGGACTAAGTATAATGGAAGCGTTTGGAACAAAGCTCCTATAATAGTTGACCAACCCTAAAAAAGATTGCAACTGATTAACATTGCCTGGTACAGGTGCTTCGACCATCGCCTTAATTTTTTCAGGTGATTTTTTTAGCCCCTCCTTACTTATTATATAGCCGAGATAGCTTATTTCGTCTTTGAAATATTCACATTTGTCTTGCTGCAAAACCAAACCCGCATCTTGTAGCCGATTTAATACAGCATTTAACCTGTTTAAATGTTCCGCGTCGTCCTTACCGGTCACTAACACGTCATCGAGTAGGCATAAAACTCCATCCATTCCCGACAATGTACATTCCATCGCGCGCTGGAATATGGCAGGCGCGCTGGCCAAACCGAACACTAATCGCGTAAATTTATACAGTCCTCGGTGCGTGTTAATACAAGTTAACATTTGCGACTCTTCGTCCAAAAGAAACTGGTTATATGCCCGAGACAAGTCTAGCTTAGTAAAACGTTGACCCCCATGAAGTTTTGAAAACAATTCATTAATTGTCGGAAGTGGATATTGTTCCACTAAAAGCTGTTTATTGATACTTACAGAGTAGTCCGCGCATAACCTAACGGAACCGTTACGTTTCAATACTGGCACTATCGGTGACGCATACTCCGAGTACTTGACCGGTTTGAGGATACCTAATTCTACCAAACGATCTATCTCTTTCTCAACTTTGTCTCGTAATGCAAATGCAACCGGGCGTGGTTTGAAGTAAACAGGCTTGACGTTCTCTTTTAATGACAATTTAATTTTATATTTATTAAATGCGCCTAATTTATCCGCAAACAATTCGGGAAACTTATCATGTAACTTCCTTACCATAGTACTTGTATCCTGGCAGTAATTAACATTATTAACTCGCATTAATTGCAAATCAAATAAAGATATAAAATCTCTGCCTAGTAACGCCGGACCGCCCTCCTTAACCACATACATAATTAGGTCGCGTGTACACGAGTCATACGTAACAGGCACCCGTATTGTACCTAAACATGTGATACCGTTGCCGGTATACGATCTCAGCTGTTTATGCGTGCGTGATAATGGCATAGCACTAAAATGCAATTTGTAATAGCTCTCAGGGATCACGGTAACATCTGACCCACTGTCAATTTGAAATTCTAATTGAAAATTATTTACAGAAATGAATTCGACCATGGGTTCTCCCCTTAAAGAACGAATATAAAAAACATTACCGTCATCGTCCTCCTCGGCTATGTCACCTTCCTCCGCCGCTAAATAATTCACTTTTTTACATGCGCGTTTCAGGTGACCTTTTGTATTGCACTTCCTACAGGTGTAGTTGGCATATTTACACGCTGAAGACTTGTGAAAATAGCCACAAACACTGCACTTCACTTTATTATTATCGGTAGCACGTTTGTTACCACTAGCAATCTTAAACACTTGATTCTCGAGTGCCGAACTACCAGCCGACCCAGCTCCCCTGGCGCTGACTGCGGCGGCGCGCGAGCATCGCTGGCTCTCCGCGAGTTCCACAGCCTTGGTTAGCGTCAGGTCCTTGAGGTCCTGAGCGTAAAGTTTTTCCTTCTCACAGCCTGGCAGCATACCCATGATGAACTTGTCGCGAAGCGCTTCTTCAACGTTTTTGAAGTCGCAGTCAGCTGTGAGCCCGCGCAACCTCGCTGCCCATTGTACATACGTCTCCCCAGGCTGCTGTACTGCGGCGTAAAAATTATGCCGCTCCCCAAACCCTACACGCTTAGGACTGAAGTGGTCATCCAGAACCTTGATGATGTCTTCATAGGGCACCTCTTCAATCGCCTTAGGCAGTGCTAGGTCTGCCACGAGTTTGTAGGTACCCTCGGTGAGTGCGCTGAGTAGAATTGCTTTTCGTTTCGTCCCCGTAGCATCCTTTGTCGCATTGATGTCGTTCGCCACAAAATATTGAGAAATTCGACCTTTGTATGCTTTCCACGATTGCAAATTATGGTCAAAACTACTCAACAATCCAAAAGTAGTAGACATCGCGATCACTTTTCTTCTAAACGCGGGTAGTACGTCGCCAGTAATAGGTATTTGACTAGGGGCACGAGTGAAACAACATCTGGCTCGATTCGCACTGGTTAGTTTATTCTATAACCTTTACATGTGTGGCGCAGCCACACGCACACATACATAACATAGACATTTAAGAATATCATCATCCTATGTTCCAGCTGCTGCGGAAAGAAGGAAAGTTATGTTGTAGGGGACCGTAAGTATACAAAACATGGACGTCATCAGACCATGATACTGAACAACTGTGACACTTCAAAATAAGACTCTTTAAAGACGTTGAAATGAACACAAATTACAATCGTCGTGCCTACAAAGCTTTTTGAAGTATCGCGCGCGTCGCGTCGCTCGAATCGAACCAAAATACTTTAAAATAAAACCGACCGACGAAAAGAACTGCCATAATTGAAAGTGAAAAAGTGGATTCAGCAAAAGGAAAGATTATTCTGGACGTTCATTCCGTTTGAATAAATGTACGCATCAATTTCATTAATCGGTTTTCTCTAACAAATTGAATGAGATTAAAATTGCTGGAAGCCAATGGCTTTCCAATGTTTCTCGTTAGCAAGAGTAAATACATTCTTCTTCTTCTTGTCTAAATTAATTGAGTAACCGATAGCCAGACCAAAGGAAGTATATTTCACCTTGTGAAAGAGCTTCCCAGGAACTTTATAAAGTTAGTATTTTCTTGCTTTCTCGGTATTAATATATCCTATTATTTGTATAAACAAATCTAAAACATGATGCGGGAAATTCGTGAAATTCGTAGGTGATTCAGTCTGATTCTATTTCGAATTCGGTCAAAAGCCGGATTATGGCAAAATCATAGAATTAATTTCGTCATAATTGCAAGTATAATTGACGATATTGGCCTTAATCTTGAAAATTTAATACAGCACCTACACTTTTTGCAAACGGTAATCAAATACCTACAAAAAATTAAATATCATATGTACTTAATTTAATAATTGACAATGAACATATTAATGCCATGCTTAATATGTGCAGGTGGTAAAAGGTGTCGCTAGTTCTTAAGTTTGTGATTTTAGCTAGCAGGTTCAATCTTGCGTAAGGTATAGAAATAATTACAAGCTTGCTGCTGATGCACACCCGGGTCACTTATGATAGCCCATTTTGACATCTGTAAAATCCACTTAAGAAATAAAACTTAAATTAAAAATTTAAAGGAACCCCCGACTTTCAATCCTTTAAAAAGTTAAAAATAATTTATTTATTCAATAAAATATTGTAAACCAATACTCCAACGCGTCGGGGGTCCGCTAAGTAAACAATATAGGTAAGAAGTTTCAATAAGATCGTAAGACATACTTGTATGGAATGAAATGACATGACATTTGCAACTAATATGTTTAATATTCTTTGTAAACTTCTTACTTATATTGTTTACTTAGCGGCCCCCCGACGCGTTGGAGTATTGGTTTACAATATTTTATTGAATAAATAAATTATTTTTAACTTTTTAAAGGATTGAAAGGGGTTCTTTAAATTTTTAATTTAAGTTTTATTTGAAGCTTTTTAAATTAATATTTTGTTTTTGACTTCAAACAACATACAACATGATTTTTTAAGCGCTTACTTTTTCTCACTAGCATTTTAACCGGTGGTTCTACCCGCTGCTGCTCAGTAATTTTATATGACAATAAAACTTAGCTTAACTAACTTATTTTTTGTGTAAATTGACACAGTGGTCTTTTGTATATAGTATAGGACAGAGAAATAGGCAAGACAGGGAAAAGCAGGGTAACCTGAGTGACAGCGAGCGAATCGAGCGCAAAATTCTACAAAGATTTTTGTGTTTTAATAGAGTTTTTTGAATTAAGAATAACCTGATGTACGTCAACTTAGTTTTAAAAACGACAAGCTCGGAGAGCGAAACGCAAAGAAAGATCGCGAGCGAAGCGAGCGCAAATTTTTACGATATTTACTAAAAAATATCTGGATTA
This sequence comes from Phthorimaea operculella, assembly GCA_024500475.1. Taxonomy (NCBI): domain Eukaryota; kingdom Metazoa; phylum Arthropoda; class Insecta; order Lepidoptera; family Gelechiidae; genus Phthorimaea; species Phthorimaea operculella. The sequence continues at coordinate 1,655,243 of JANFCV010000002.1, read as the reverse complement.
TTCAGTAGATAAGTGCTTGCAAGAATCCTGCTACAGACGTTTGACGTCTTATTCTGTGAGGGGGGCAAGTCCCCCTCAACCCCCCGGTAATGACACTTAGTGCTTGTAAGAATCCCGCAACAGACGTTTGACGTTTTCTTCTGTGAGGGGGGCAAGCCCCCCTCAACCCCCCGGTAATGACACTTAATGCTTGTAAGAGTCCTGCAACAGACGTTTGACGTCTTCTTCTGTGAGGGGGGCAAGCCCCCCTTAACCCCCCGGTAATGACACTTGGTGCTTGTAAGTATACTGCAACAGACGTTTGACGTCTTCTTCTGTGAGGGGGGCAAGCCCCCCTTAACCCCCCGGTAATGACACTTGGTGCTTGTAAGTATACTGCAACAGACGTTTGACGTCTTCTTCTGTGAGGGGGGCAAGCCCCCCTCAACCCCCCGGTAATGACACATAGTGCTTGTAAAAATCCTGCAACAAATGTTTGACGTCTTCTTCTGTGAGGGTGGCAAGCCCCCCTCAACCCCCCGGTAATGACACTTGGTGCTTGTAAGTATACTGCAACAGACGTTTGACGTCTTCTTCTGTGAGGGAGGCAAGCCCCCCTCAACCCCCGGTAATGACACTTAGTGCTTGTAAAAATCCTGCAACAGACGTTTGAAGTCTTCTGAGAGGCAAGCCCCCTCAACCCCGGTAATGACACTTAGTGCTTGTAAAAATCCTGCAACAGACGTTTGACGTCTTCTTCTGTGAGGGGGGCAAGCCCCCCTCAACCCCCCGGTAATGACACTTGGTGCTTTTAAGTATACTGCAACAGACGTTTGACGTCTTCTTCTGTGAGGGGGGAAAGCCCCCCTCAACCCCCCGGTAATGACACTTAGTGCTTGTAAAAATCCTGCAAAAGACATTTAACGTCTTCTTCTAAGGGGGTAAGGCAAGCAATTACCCTAGATGATCGCGAGCGAAGCGAGCGCAAATTTTTACAATATTACCTAAAATAGATCTAGATTATTAAGTTCATTTGTTTGTAAAGTCTCTTTTCCTACATTGGCAATAATAGGTAAACTGTGAAGAAAGCTAGGTTAAGCAGTCCTCGAGCAAAGCGAGCAAAATAGAGTACGGGTTTTAAATAAATGTTCTACATACCTATTTAAGCAAGGAACTCATTTACCCAGGATAAAGCACAGATACAAGTACTCATAGGTCCATACAGAAGTATGATATATAACTTTTGTATATTACTAACTTAGTAAATACTTGTTATACCTATGTGCAGGTTTTAAGTAATAGATCTTTTATCTACCTATTTCTTAAAGTCAAATAAATACGAGTACGGTTGTTCGAGTCATATTTTAAAATAGTAAGGACCTCCATAATGTCATGCATGACTTGAAAGATATGACAACTCCGAGTCAAATTAGCTCAAACACGGGGATATAGTGAGTAGTGTGATTCCTAGTCTACCTTCCGTCTCCATGATCAGATTTTCATGAAATATGGCTAAGAACCATCCTGACCATATTAGCTTTTATATAAACAAAACCGCATTGAAATCGGTTCAGTCGTTTCGGAGATACGTTGCCTCAAAGAATCGTAGACACACGGACATACAGACGCGTGAAACTTATAACACCCCTCCGGTTGGTTCGTCGGGGGTTAAAAATACAAAAAAAGAGATATGAAAAAAATTCCAAATAGCAAATCCAAGAAATCCTCCTGAAGAAATCCAAATTTTTCGACCAATTTTTATAATATTTCGACCCATGTTCCCTGATAAAAGTTGTTGCAGTTTTTTGAGTATCATGACCTCCTTTCGGCTTGTAATACTATTTTTGTTACCTAAAAAGTACTGACAACAATAAAAATGTACTTTTAATAATGTCCCGACTGTTGGTAAGTAGGTAAATACGTTGCTTTAATGGAGTGGTAAGGTATAAACCAATTAAAATATTACACTGAAGCTGAAACTTAATTATCTTAATAATAGTAAGTAATTAAATTCGTGTGGTGAAGCACCTTATTTCGACTCCGGCCATACTTGCTTACTTAATTAATTTAGCGGAAATCTGTTTTTGTAAGACTGCCATAATGTATGCAGCATTTATCGAGTGTTAAAAACATAATAATATATAGGGTGAAATTTTACTAGTGACCGATAGCAAAAACTCAGAACCGGCTAGTGATAAGGAACAATTTTCCCCAAAGAACATAGGTCGAAATACGAAAAAAAAAATTTGGACCTCCCATAGTAACTGAAATCAGCCGATCGGCAAGTTTGTATGGGAGATCCAAAATTTTTTTTCGTTTTTCGACCTATGTTCCTAGGGGAAAGTTGTTCCTTATCATTAGCCGGTTCTGAGTTTTCGCTATCGGTCACTAGTAAAATTTCACACTATATATAGTACTTGGTTGACCGAGTTTCCTTAGTGATAATAGATGTCGTTGTTAGTTTTAAAATATTTCATTAAAACCGGTGAAAAAACGATTTTTGAAGAATGAAACCAAGCTAGATCGATTTATCGCCTCAGAAACCCCCTACACATGAAATTTCGTCTTCTTTCTGTCTGTCTGTATGGCGTGGAATTCGCTAACCTTTCCTAAACCACACCACGCAACGGATATTGTTGTATTTTTTTGTAATATATAGAGTGATTCATGTCATGAGGAAGGCTAAATGTTAACACAAGCCTGTGTTGCAAAGTTGCAGCGGGTGAAATCGCTAACGGGCTGCTAGTAAATAAATGCAAGTATTTACGATTTTTTTGTTGTGCTCAAAATGATATTTATTTTGTAAATCCATAAAGTACTTTGTTCCGCTTATTTGATTAATATCGAGTATCAAAGTCTTTATAGAGTTTCGGGAAGCTAAAAGTTGGCGATAATTATTTAAATAACTTTGTGATCAAACCAATAGATGGATCATAATATCACTGTAAAGGTTTTATTAAACTGAGAAGCATGGTTAAGGCTGCTATAGACTTTTTGACACAAAAATAAGCTTCATGCAATTTTCCCGGCAAGACGGCTAGGTTATAAGAAAGAGCCTTTGAACATTTTGAACAATAATGTACCTACATAAAAATACCTAAATACTTTTTGTGGAATTTACAATAATTAGGTACAACTTCCTATGTATACTTACTTATAATTTTAACGGTGTACAAAAATTATAAAACTCACGCTTGATTTGAGGTCTTTTCCTGAATTTTTAATTCGTCGTTTTAGATTTTGCTTTTTATCGATTTCGCGCTGACCCCATAATTGATTGGGGTAAGGGCAGGAAGATGATGATGAATGGAATGGATAGTTAAACCTATAGGTATATAGCTATTGATCTATGTATCGATTTGGCCAAAAACCTAGGATTTAGGCCAAAAACCTAATTTTGCCATCATACTGCGACATGTCTAAGCAAAAAACAAAGTCACGCAATGTTCATTGCACAGTAATTATGAGCAAACATTACCCTGTTTTAACACTATTTTTCATAGAAGGGTATAGGTACCATGCAAGTAATATTTATTCCCTTCGCGAAGTTAAAAGTTTGGTCTTCAGGTGATACAAATCAAGTAATTAACTTTATAAAAATATTTTTAATATAATTAAAATATGTTTTAAGTGCTATTCAACATAAAACATTTACAATATTGATATAAAAATTGTTACGTAAGTGGACGCGTGCTTAGCGATTTGCCGCCTCGCGACACACCCTGTTGACAAATGCCTCATCCTGCTGCGGCCGCCTGCGTACGGATCCTGTGGATTTTTGTGATACAGGTAGGGCCAATGCAGAGGGGCAGCTACAAGAGTTTAAGCTCGGCAAGTATATAGTTCACAAAATGCTCATAGCGCGCCCACTCTAGGGTTAAAGATGCCTATAGGTCATCAAATACATACATATAAATAATATACCTAGGTGTTATGTGTAGTACAAAAGGCAATAATATCCTTTACAAACCAGTCATACAATTTTGCAGATTACAGCTATCGAGACGCCCTTTGAATTTACTTCTTAACTTGGAACACTTTAGTAAGCAATCTAATTCTTTTATTCGAATACAAGTCGGAGAAAAAATCGTAACCAGAAACCTATCAAAGACATTTCAACGAGTTCGCAAAGGTGCTACTAGACTGTATGATGCCGGCTTAGCAACGCCCCATATCTTTCCCGCGGGTGTCGTAAAAGTCGACAAAGGGACTTGCCTTGATTTCATGTGCGATCCAATTTTAGGCGACATTCTAACTGCTTGTTACTATTTATATATGCATATTTTTTCTTAAACGGTACAACGTGTTACAGATAAACAAATATAATTTTTCGACTCATACCTATTTCACGGGAAAAGTTGTTGAGTTTCGTGAGTACCTTGACGTCCTTTCGGCTTTATTTGTTGTTTTGTACCCAGTATGTAAGATGTGATGTGGCGATGGCGTATGTTTACGGACGTTAACGCTATGGTTACCCTACAAGGGATAAACATATTTGTTTGTGTGCATGTGACTTGTGCTTCTAACTTACTTCAATTACTTTGCTTTGCGTCGAAATCATAATAACTCTGTTTATCGCTCTCACACTGCATGATTCCACACAGTGATTCTATTCCGCGCAAATTAGTTCTCACTTTTTGTAACACATTGAATCTTAAATGCAAGTTTTACAGAGCGTAACAAATGGCGACTGTTTTATTAAGAAACCACGACTGTTATTAACACAATCTGGGAGCACCTAAAAAAACGAATGAGAGTGGAGACCAACTCAATTAAAGTTTACAGAAGTTTATGATATCGACAAAACTTCGATCGTTTTCAAAACTCTCGAGGGTAAAAAAGCTCCTTCTCATAATAATAAAGAAAGCTTTCTACCATTAGTCAATAAGCGTGACTTCGCGAGCCAGACTTTTTCAACTTTTACTTTTTTAACTTTTAAGGTATTTATAGGTACATACACTTTTTTTTGCTTGAATGCTTTGCTATCTTAGACAATAAATATTAAAGGCACAGAAGGTTTTGTACTAAGTATGCACCGCAATTTTGGTTGAATAATCCTTAAAGATGGCGGCTTTAAACAGAACTGTATTTTAGTCGAGTTTGGTCAGGTTGGTATTGGAATGTGACAACTTGCGTAGAAAATCTTTTACATTGTCATAATATACAGAATGTTACCGACAAACGGCCATTTATTCAAATTGACGGTTTTAGGCATCTAGGTATTTGAAACTATGAGGTCAACTGGAAATCGCGAATCAAAAATCAAATGTTCCATAGAAAAACTTAATACCTACGCTACTCAAGGAAAATCAGCTGTATTTTTGCTTGATTTCGCTGAGGGCTCCATAGTTAAAGATGTTCATATCACCAGTTTAGTTAAATGCCCGCTTGTCGGTAATACAACTAAGTAATACACTTAAGTTAGAAATTCACATTTTGTATCAGTTTGTTTACTATGCCGCAAGAACACAGCGTTAGGTTTCTATACCCATAGAGATTAGAATTAAGTCATGTCATTCCTCGGGGTCGGTATGATGACGTCTCTTGGCTGTGTCTATAAACCAACAACACATAAAGCCTGTTTTGCAGGTCCATATTATCAATTTAAGCAATAAAACACGCTCCCATTAAAAGGGTTCCTTTTCCCATTTTCTCTCCTCTGTATTTTTAATTTAATTACGTTCCTTAATTACTCCAGAAAACGGACTCCAGAAGGATAAAATAAAATATAAATCATGGGACCCTTCAACGGGTTATTACACAGTGTTCCAAATGTTTCTTTCTTGCATCTTGCTCTTTTTATATCGTCTTAATTTTGTTACATCGACCGTCCAAAAAGAAGGATCTATGGGTGCCTCACGTGCCGACTCCCTAATTTGTGCCTATATTCTGCTGAACTAATTGTCTATGATCAGAAAACGGCGTTGCATGTTTTGTACCGACACAAAATAATGTTTCAAAAGGGTTTGGCTTAGGTTTACAATCAGCTGCCTTTCTTATTTCTACCTATGAAATTCCTGAATATTATTCAGATGTGTCTAACACCGTACCTCCTAAAGTAAGGCCAACGAAACGAGATGAATAATGAAATGTGAATTTTAGTAAGACTCGGTGACAGCTATTACGATCTGTTCTTATCTGTCATATGGTATAATGACAGTTGTCTCTTTGTGATTTGTTTACATTATGGTTTACATTCTATATCTCGTCTGGTTGGCCTTACTAAAATGTGTTTTTCTATTTTGGAGCGAATCAGAACAACTTTCCCCAACAACGGGTGCAGTTTATAACCTGACTTTCATAGCAGACGTAAAATGTTCAGTTTTAACATTGTAACATAATGAATGGTAGTCTGCTAAACTAATTATACCCCGAGGGTGTGCGTTAGACGTACTTGATTCGCTCGTGAGTCTGTCTTGGATTATTATATTAACCTATCCATTTAAGGGATAAACCTTATAATATAATAGAACCAGTTGTCTACTAGGGATAACCAGTGTATAATTTGATCCTTTACAGGGGTACATTGATGTGCTGCTAATAGAACTTGATTTGCTTTTGACAAGTTCTTGGAATAATACAAATATGAATAAAAGTTAAGATAAAAGATGCCTTTGTTAGTTTAGACTCGAGTATAGTATCTACCTGCCAACATTCGGTGGTAAAGTAACGGTGTACCTGTAGTAAAAACAGGTATTGGTGTACCAGAAATGTACCAGATGGCCGAGTCATTTTTTAAGTTCCTTGGGGAAAGTTGTTCAGTTTCATGGGCTCCTTAAAATATGTGCAGTTAATTTTTTTACACCCTGTATTCTAGAAATATGTGCAAAGAACATGATTTTTCTAATAAATTATAATTAAAACCTTGGTGAGTCTGCAAAGTGACCAACAAGTTTTCGGTTTTCGTAGGACTGAAGGCAGTTCTTTATATTACGCAGTGAATAGAAAAACAAACCAAAACCCTCTGAAAATAGTAAGACGTGGATATTATTCTGTCGGCGTCTCGCTACACACACCGCGCGACGTGTAACGGCCGACACGTGAACGACACTTACATTTTTATTAGCTGAGAAGAGTACATCAGTAGCACCTTCAACTGCTTTTATCGACGCGACGACAACAGATGGCGCTAGAGTAGTTTTAGAACGCGGTATCGTTGTGTTTTCGGCGATAGTATGTAAGATCTACTTGTAAAAAAATTATAGGCGTATGATGACATCTGTCAAACAAGTGATCGTCGGAGACGTGAAGTTTGTGACATCACGCACGACACTACAAACAGTTTCCATTTAAAATGTATGAAACAGAAGAAACAAAGCTAGACACGTAAGACACGCGTTCCATCGAAAACGACTGACGATCGCTTGTCTGAGAGATATCATGTTGAGCGTCGTTTAGCCCCTTGCACTACTATTGAAGGGATCAACGTATACTGGTTTTTCATGTAAAGCAGGACAGTTATAGATTTTATTCCTTAAATAAGAGGAAACTAGTATTATTCTGTCGGCGTCTCGCTACACACACCGCGCGACGTGTAACGGCCGACACGTGAACGACACTCACATTTTTATTAGCTGAGGGTACATCAGTAGCACCTTCAACTGCTTTTATCGACGCGACGACAACAGATGGCGCTAGTGTATTTCTAAAACGCGGTATCGTTGTGTTTTCGGCGATAGTATGTAGATCTGATGAAATAATGTTTTTGTAAGACTTATGAAGGCATCTGTAAAAGAAGTAATCGTCGGAGACGTGAGACGTGCGACATCACGACGGTTGAAACCGTTTCCATATAAAATGCATGAAATAGGAGACACAAAGCTACACACGAGAGACGCTCGTTCCATCGATAACGGCTGACGATCGTTTGTCTGAGAGATATCATGTTGCTTACACTACGATTGAAGGGTTTAATGTATACTGGGTTTTCATATTAAGCAAGACAATTTTATTATACATAGTTTTATCCCAAAATAGTAAGACGTGGATATTATTCTGTCGCCGTCTCGCTACACACACCGCGCGACGTGTAACGGCCGACACGTGAACGACACTTACATTTTTATTAGCTGAGGGTACATCAGTAGCACCTTCAACTGCTTTTATCGACGCGACGACAACAGATGGCGCTAGTGTATTTTTAGAACGCGGTATCGTTGTGTTTTCGGCGACAGCATAAAAGATCTGATTCAATTTTTATATACTTTTTGTATTATTAAAAAAGAGTACATAGCGAGGGTGTTATAATATTACACTACTATTCAAGGGATCGTTGGACCATTCGGTGTCCCACTCGAAAAGAAGAAGGAAAAGAGATCATCGTATACTGGTTTTTCATACAGTTACTACGAAGGACAATTCAGTTTCATCCCAATATTAAGTACAAAATATAGTAAGACGTGGATATTATTCTATCGGCGTCTCGCTACACACACCGCGCGACGTGTAACGGCCGACACGTGAACGACACTTACATTTTTATTAGCTGAGGGTACATCAGTAGCACCTTCAACTGCTTTTATCGACGCGACGACAACAGATGTCGCTAGCGTATTTCTAAAACGCGGTATCGATGTGTTTTCAGCGATAGTATATAGGATCTGATTGAAGCGAATTTTGTTAAAACGTTAAATGGCATCTGTCAATCAAGTAATCGTTAGAGACCTGAGACGTGCGACATCACGACGCTTGAAACGGTTTCAATTTAAAATGTATGGCAACAGAACAAAGCTATACATGTGAGACGCGCGTTCCATCGATAACGGCTGACGATCGCTTGTCTAAGATATATCATATTGCGCGTCGTTTAGCTTCTTACACACTACTATTGAAGGGATCAACGTATACTGGTTTTTCGTGTAAAGCAGGACAGTTATAGATTTATTCCTTAAATAGAAGGTTACTAGTATTATTCTGTCGGCGTCTCGCTACACACACCGCGCGACGTGTAACGGCCGACACGTGAACGACACTTACATTTTTATTAGCTGAGAAGAGTACATCAGTAGCACCTTCAACTGCTTTTATCGACGCGACGACAACAGATGGCGCTAGAGTAGTTTTAGAACGCGGTATCGTTGTGTTTTCGGCGATAGTATGTAAGATCTACTTGTAAAAAAATTATAGGCGTATGATGACATCTGTCAAACAAGTGATCGTCGGAGACGTGAAGTTTGTGACATCACGCACGACACTACAAACAGTTTCCATTTAAAATGTATGAAACAGAAGAAACAAAGCTAGACACGTAAGACACGCGTTCCATCGAAAACGACTGACGATCGCTTGTCTGAGAGATATCATGTTGAGCGTCGTTTAGCCCCTTGCACTACTATTGAAGGGATCAACGTATACTGGTTTTTCATGTAAAGCAGGACAGTTATAGATTTTATTCCTTAAATAAGAGGAAACTAGTATTATTCTGTCGGCGTCTCGCTACACACACCGCGCGACGTGTAACGGCCGACACGTGAACGACACTCACATTTTTATTAGCTGAGGGTACATCAGTAGCACCTTCAACTGCTTTTATCGACGCGACGACAACAGATGGCGCTAGTGTATTTCTAAAACGCGGTATCGTTGTGTTTTCGGCGATAGTATGTAGATCTGATGAAATAATGTTTTTGTAAGACTTATGAAGGCATCTGTAAAAGAAGTAATCGTCGGAGACGTGAGACGTGCGACATCACGACGGTTGAAACCGTTTCCATATAAAATGCATGAAATAGGAGACACAAAGCTACACACGAGAGACGCTCGTTCCATCGATAACGGCTGACGATCGTTTGTCTGAGAGATATCATGTTGCTTACACTACGATTGAAGGGTTTAATGTATACTGGGTTTTCATATTAAGCAAGACAATTTTATTATACATAGTTTTATCCCAAAATAGTAAGACGTGGATATTATTCTGTCGCCGTCTCGCTACACACACCGCGCGACGTGTAACGGCCGACACGTGAACGACACTTACATTTTTATTAGCTGAGGGTACATCAGTAGCACCTTCAACTGCTTTTATCGACGCGACGACAACAGATGGCGCTAGTGTATTTTTAGAACGCGGTATCGTTGTGTTTTCAGGGAAAATATGTAAGATCTGAGTGAACAAAGCTTTTCCAAATCATGTTGTAATTAAAAAAAAATATAGTGCCAAGCTGGGGAGTAAGAGTATTCTACTATTCAAGGGGTCAACGTATGCTAGTTTTTCATACAGTTATTGAGAAGAACAATCATAGTTTGATCCTATAAATATCTAGACATGGATATTATTCTGTCGGCGTCTCGCTACGCACACCGCGCGACGTGTAACGGCCGACACGTGAACGACACTTACATTTTTATTAGCTGAGGGTACATCAGTAGCACCTTCAGCTATCACTTGACGACGCGACGACAACAGATGGCGCTAGCATATTTCTAAAACGCGGTATCGTTGTGTTTTCAGCGATAATATATAGGATCTGATTAAATAAAGTTTTTTAAAGATGTAAGATGGCATCTGTTAAACAAGTGATCGTCGGAGACCTGAGATGTCACGACGCTTGAAACTGTTTCCTTTTAAAAATGAAACAGAAGAAACAAAGCTAGACACGTGAGACGCGCGTTCCATCGATAATGGTTGACGATCGCTTGTCTGAGAGATATCATTTTGCGCGTCGTGTCGCGCGTATTTACTGTGGAGCTCTAGCCCCTTGTATTACTATTGAATGCGTCAACAATACTGGTTTTTCATATAAAGCAGGGCAGTTATAGTTTTATCCCTTAAATAGGAGGATGCTAGTATTATTCTTTCGGCGTCTCGCTACACACACTGCGCGACGTGTAACGGCCGACACGTGAACGACACTTACATTTTTATTAGCTGAGGGTACATCAGTAGCACCTTAAGCTGTACACTTAATACATAATATAAAGACACTTAAGGTGGTTACATTTTGAAACTTGTAAAATTTTCCACCACAGGCAAGATTTGAACCTGCGACTTTCGGCATCTGTACTGCCGACGCTACTACCAACTGGATTACCGCGGTTCTATCCTAGCCTGCGAATTAGGCAAGTATATCTTGGCCATTAACGAAGAAGTGTTTTAAATTTGGTATTTAAGTTACGGCGGTTTTTGGTGTTTTAAAACCAGTTCGTTGTTGGCATGCAACCATCAAAGGCTGTCATTTGTATGATGGCAGTTACAAACCGAAATATCATCCTAAATTAATTATTTAAAAAATAATCTTAAAATAAACTCAAGGTGTGGCTGATGGTAGGCATGTTAGGTAAGTACCTGCTATGCTACACACTGCGTCTTGTTTTTTTAAAGGTAAGAAACTATTAAGTTTGTAGACTCAAACCTATGAAGCTGCAATAAAACTTCGTCTAAGAGCCTCTTTGATTTCTTTTGTGTCATACTTTGCTCCAATCAGTACAAAATTATGCGATAATACTAAGAGTACGTAGACGGAGTTTGATCCTAACTAAATTCAATCTAAAAACTAACATTAATTCCATTGTTATAAAATCGCGTTTACTTTTCAAAGGTTCACTTCACAGAAACACTAATAATAGAGTTCTACACAATGGCTCTACGATTTTTCCTCGTAGTACTTCACTCGTAGACCTTTTGCTACGTGCTACGACGGGGTGATTCTGTTCTGAGTTTGTTTTCGTAAGAACAATTTTTCATGGAATTGAGGCTTTTGAACTGTTTAATAAAAGTGAAAGTAAATAAAATAGATCAAAAACTTTGGTAGATTACTGATCAAACAATTTAAAAAAATAGGATATTTAATACAGAATTGGTAGGACAAACAAGTAGTAAATACAAAAGGTATCACAGTAACTTCAAAGATCCGTTTACCGTCCCTGTGTTACCATATCTTCGAATCATATGCATGACTTGCTATGACACACTTCTCCACGCTTAGTTAATTTGGTGAATCAATTCTTGTTACTTTCCGTCAAATAAGTTTAAAAGGGGATGAAGATAAGTCCTGTCATGTACAAATACGTAAATGGATTCATCACAATTTCTAGTCACTTTAGCCGCCATGGTTTTCATTGTCGCCTTATTTTGGCAGATAGCGTGCATTTTGCGTCAAATTGTAAGTAAATTTTAGTCGTGATCATTTCCTGTCCTGTTTTATCCGCATTTGACAGAAAGTGGCAGTGCTTATTTAATGCTGTTTAAGAGAATTTATTTTCCGAATTGCAGCCAATATACCGGGAGTAACAGAAAGGGTATAACAAGCCGAAAGGAGCTTAAGGTACTCATGAAACTGAACAACTTTCTCCATGGAAAATGGGTCGAAACCTGAAAAAAAAATTTTGACCTCCCGTACAAAATCGCCGATTACCTGATTGATTTACTATGGGAGGATTACATTATTTTTTCATATTTCGACCCATGTTCCATGAGAAAGTTGTTCAGTTTAATGAGTACCTTCACCTCCTTTCGACTTGTAATACCCATTTTGTTACTTCCGGTATGTGCGATCCACCATGCAGATTCAGAATGTGTTTTTATAACGTGCTGCAATAAGGACGAAGGCATGGCGATATATACAAACATATATCACGTCTATATCCATTGCAGGGTAGGCAGAGCCTAAACGGCTGCAGAAAACGGCCGTTTACATCACGTCTGACTAAAGTTTGAGTCATTCAACCATAGTGATAGCTTATCAAAATTGCAAAACATACAAACTCTCAAATCCCTTCGTCGCTTCTTACGACACCCACGGGAAAGAATGATGCTATTTTAAGCCGGCACCACACGGTGAAGGTATTATGATGCGTATCTACAGAGTAGAATAATAATGAAAACTCCGCCACGAGACCTACAGCTTCAAACATACACGAGGTTTGTTAGATTAGGTGAGAAACACACGTTACGACCGCTTCTGCGTTATTTTTGCGCTGCGTAACGTATGCGTTAGGACAATACGAACATCGACCTTAATAAAATACAAGTACGGTTTATGTCAAAGTGTTTGCCAGACGCATCCGTCTACACAGCGTTGTGGGATGCGCAGCACTAGCGGATACGTCTGTCAAAACGTTTGACATAAACCGTATCAGCCTTACAGGGTACAAAGTAATACACAAAGTAAAGTAAGGCCAACTAAACGAGATAAATAATGTAAACAATTATAATAATACTCGGTGACAGCTATTACGATCTGTCCTTATCTGTCATATGGTATGTTCTCTCTTTCTGGTTTGTTTACATTCTTTATCGCGTCTGGTTCGCCTTACTTTAGTAGGTATTACTTTCTACCGATGCTGATACGGTTTATGTTACTGTCGTAACGCATGCGTTACGCAGCGCTAAAATAACGCACAAACGGACAATACGTGTGTTCGTCGCCTTAGATGGCAGGAGTTGCAGCCATCAGCATAATAATTTCAGTTCCATGAATTTCTATAGGACAGGGAGAAGTTTAATTCGTTCTCTGACCTGAAGCATACTCGAGTGTGAATTTAAAATATAGTTAGAATACAGTGATGGAATGACAAAAACTTTGTATTGTGATAGGTGTGATAGCATGAAATAAAATATGAATTATATGATTTTACTTAAGCTGGAGGTAAGAGATTTTTCACCTATCAGATTTGCAAAAGTGTAATAAGACCATAAAACTTTTAGCAACTGAAGCAAATACATAAAAAGAGAAAAGTAGTTCGATTTTCCGTAAAAAATTCCCGAACAGGCTTACCCACTGTCTAAGATTATCTATATTCCGAAAGTTGTTAATTTATGTTATGTACTGATCGATTAGTCATCATCAGTCATCACATAATGCAAAGGTTTCGTTCGCTACCCTGTTTTTGTTGAAGAATTAGGGGCAAGCTCCACTGAATAGACGGAAGATGCGACGCGCAACGTGACATCTGTCAGACAAGCGATCATCAGCCGTTGTCGACGCGCATCTGACGTGTGTAGCTTTGTTTCTTCTGTTTCATAAAATTTATACCTATGGAAACGGTTCCAAGCATAGCGATGTCGCATGTCTCACCTCACGTGTGTAACGATCACTTGTTTGACAGATGCCGTCTTACGTTTTACGTCTCACGTCTATTCGTGGAGCTTGCGCCGTCAATTTTTCATCAAGCTTGCGTTACTGTCACATATTTTGTGCACAAAAACATTCAACGAAATGCAACGGTAAACAAACGAATTCACCTAACATTCTACTGTCATTCCACCTACAAAATAAAATTGGATCAAACAAGCTGCATGTTTTTTTATCTATCCATAGAAAATGTAATAAAACTAAGTAATGGATTTGTTAACAGCCGTTGCATGCAGTGAAAAATTCATTTTGATAGCATGCAAAAATATTTATAAGTATTTTTGTTATGTTCCGTGTATACCGGCTTAGAATTGCATACCCCATTTATATACACGCGAAATACAATTTATTAAGGAACTCAAAGGTTTGTATTGCAATTTTAGGCTGACAAACTGCCAATATAGTGTAATGCACAAGAAGTGTGTTTCATTGTACACAAAAAAAAATATCCCTTATCTCATTATATCAAAAACTAACCGCGATATCCGTAACACTGACAAATAACATCCGTTATTATGGTTTCTAATTGAAAGGGACCCCAAATTCCCAATACCCTGGGGCCCCTAGGTGCTTAAGACGGTTCTGTATGGGGCAGAAGGGGCGCGAGACAATTTATTTTTTCTCCCCCACATTATTATGGGATATTTGAGAATTCTCCAGTTTCCGAGGCGACATTAACATGGGGTCTGGTGTGCTGTGACACTGATTGAGAATACTATTGGCACAATTTTGTTCTGGGGTAACATGGTTATATTTTTTATTTATATTTATAGAGCAACTTTGAAGTTTATTAAAAAATCAAAATAGGCCAATACGATGAAGCCCACACGTAAAGTCGACAGATGCGTCTCTATCAAACAATGCAAGTGTCTGCATTGCGTTGTTTTAACGTCGGTTTTTAGTAGGAACCTATAGGGAATTCGAAATTTTCTTGAGTTTGACAGGCGCATGCGTTAGCGCTACGCGAAATATGTGCAGCAACGGATGTAACGTGTCAGCCCCGCCTACATAAAAAAACATACTTTCGGTTAATATCACTACCTACTTCATACTCTTTTCATACAAAATGTTTGAAAAACACCACTTACCTAGTAGAAAATCATCACATAATGACATAAACAATAATCATGAAATCATGACATTAGAATATCTGGGATTGATAGCAGGATCTTACAATTCAAGGCATAACAAAACCAAAAAACATAGGTAAGTAGGTACTAATGGTAATTATGTGATTAGTATACTGACACTCGAGAAACTCTTCTTGGTGCACTTGTCTTTACGCTTATCTCTTCCAGCACACATAGACCCGTGTGTTCACTCATCTATTTCTCGATACATTAGCCTTATTGATCGTTCTGGGCTTATTCTGTATCGGCTGCACCTCATAATGGTCCGGGAGGAATCTACATCAAAATGTGGGGCGTGGTGACTCTGACCTACGTCGCATCTATCAAAATATGCGAGCGGTTTAGCTTATTCTGTATGTTTAAGCCGTATCTCCTGCTCATGTGTTTTCCAAAGAAGGCCACACAAACAAAGAGGCCTTTCAGGCCTTACCACAAAAATGTTAGACGAGCGTTCAACGCGTGTCCAGCGTTTTATTGTATGAAGTTTTATTTTAAACACGCGTTAAACACATCTCTAACTTTTTTGTAGTACCTAAGGCCCAAAAGATCGACATACATTGCAGCAGCGTGGTTAATCACATTTCTACAATGACGCCAAATGCTCCTTGTTTTGTTTTGTATACCTACCTATTACAATCTTTTATAGCACAGATAATGCAGAATTCATTTATCTATTTCTCGATACATTAGCCTTGTTGATCGTTCAGGGCTTATTCAGGATCGGTTGCACCTCATAATGGACAGGGAGGAATCTACATCAAAATGTGGGGTATTGCGACCCTGACCTACGTCTCATCTATAAAAACTGTGAGCATTGCAACTTTGTATATTTTTGGCGCAACTTCTTTTGTGTTAGCTGCATGAGGCCTTCTTCGACAGCTATTTAAAAAATTAAGGACAAAGTAGTTAGTATGGCCGTAGATAGATGGCGTTGATCCACTTGCACTACTGGATTTTTAAGGATAAGACAAAAGTAATAAAAATCTCAATTCCTTTTTTAACAGCTGTATAAAAAGGCCTCATTGTAGTTGTTTATCTCTTCCAGCACACATAGCCCCGTGTGTTTAATCATCTATTTCTCGATACATTAGCCTTATTGATCGTTCTGGGCTTATTTTAGATCGGCTGCACCTCATAATGGACCGGGAGGAATCTACATCAAAATGTGGGGTGTGTGTGGGTGTGGCAACCCTGACCTACGTCTCATCTATCAGAATATGCGAGCGGTTTAGCTTATTTTGTATATTTTAGGTGCCTTAAAAGACGTAGACGCTATATATCTACACATAACGTCCGTTGGTGCGTTACTTTTGCGAAGCGCTCTCCGTTGCGTTTGAAGAATACGATTTTCCACCTTATTTTCATATAAAATGCGGTTTATGTGAAATGGTTTACCAGACGCATCCGTTAGCGCAAAAATAGCGCACAACGCTGCGTTGACGGAAGCATTTGTCAAACAATTTGACATAAACCATATTGTATAAGAGTAAGGTCGAAATTCGTATTGTCCCAACGCATTCGTTGCGCAGCGCAAAAATAACGTCGGAACGGACGTAACGTGTGTTTCTCGCCGTACCTAGTTGTGGATGAAATAGCTAACAATAAGTTTATTCCACAGATTAAAACTTGGTCCCGTTTTGACCGTATTTTGACGAATTATAATCGGATGAAAATTATAATACCACCTAAACGCACGTCGTGTTGTTTGACGCAAATATATTAGACAAGTATCCACGACTGTTTTTCCAGTTTTCCACACAATGTAGCAGCACCTAAACGGCACTCAGAAATTGTCATCAAATTGTAATGTTTACGAGAAAAACACGATCCTCTATTCTGAAACGCCGCAGTATAAATATCGCCTTCCTTTATTTCGCCATTATACGAAATGCCTTCGATGTCCCGGTTATCGTCTCTCCTTGGGAGCAAAATGAATTATTTATTCATTTTGAGGTGTTAAATGAAACGAGAAGCAATGAATATAGGTTATTTATTTGTTTCGATCTTCTCTACGAACTTTCGCGATGTAGAGGATTTTTGTAGAGGATTTTTTTGCTTTACCTATCCACTGTATGGGTCATTCTACAGAACAACGAAATTTGTGTTCGCGACTTATAACTTGAAAAGTATCGCCTGCAGAAGGGCGGTTTTTGTTAACATTTGAAATGGCTACTTATTCTACATGACAATCGACAATATGAACCAATAATTTAATAATTTAGCCGATTTTTTTTGTCAACAGTACGTGACATGTCACGTCCTGTCGACTGTTCGCGTGAGCCCGGCTAAGGTTTAGCAGCAATTATAAAATTAATTTATATAATTATGACACCACAGATCCTCGATAATTAACTTCTATATCCTTAACTTATCACTTCTAAAATAACAAAAAATTATGTCCAGAACAAAAGAATTCACAAGTGATTCTACAAACGTTATAAAAATCTTGTCACTTCTGTCGACAGTTCAAAAATTAACTCTAAAATTAAGAACTTTGATAGTTTTGATCATTTATTTGGATTAAAATGGCAATACTATAGTCATTTGTTAGGACAAATGCTAAAAATTGCGTTTGAGCGTTAAATTGTGGCCCAAAAATGATTCGAGAACTAGTTCTACAGCCGTGTCAAAGTTAACGAGTCACTTCTAAATTGGATATACAAAAGTTATGCAATAGATTAAAAATAATTTGTGAGTTGAGCCTTGTTTGAAACGTTGATATTTATTCTAAAACTGATTGAATTCAATATAAACTGAGTATTTTATTGTTTTTGTGACGGTATTGTAAAATTTCTCACATCTGTCGACGTCACTCCTGTTGACAAAGTTGTCGACAGAAGTGATATTTGGCGACAGAAGTGATTTTTTTGGGTAATTGCACGGTAATAGATAAAAAAGTTATTATTTATTTTTTACAAATTGTCTTTAATATACTGCTAAAAGGTGAATTCATCAATCCCGTAGCTTAAATCGTGAGTATTTTTTGGGATTATCACCTATGACTTTCCACTATAAAATAAAGGTTTATCGTCGTAAAAAATACATAATTTGTGGCATTAATAACTTTGCTCTTTATTTCCACCAACTATCTCGCATAGTTTCTCCAGACTTTATTCAAGGTGAACAATATTCTCTAAAAAACTCGTAATCAGTTCCACCGAAGCACTGGCTTCAAGACAATCACTAGATTTAGTTATTTGTTGCTTACTGCTTACCACATTATTTTTACAGGAATTCCTAGGTATTTAGGTTTTATAAAATGTGCTTTGGAAGCGACGGTGATGTTACTGATGATATGCAGACACCACGACAGCACGCCAAAACCTAACAGAGTGAACCCCAAATAATTCAATCAGAATAACAGAAAAGTGAAAATATTTTGGGTTAGGGCTTTCTCATTAGCGATGATAACGCTTTACTAATTAAGGTCTATCATCGACTAAGAGTGTTATCGTCATCACCCGACGAAGATTTTGTTTTTATTATTGTCGACATAAGTGATGTCAGTTCTGTCGACATTTCTTGGTATATTTTTTTAACTGAAATTTAGTAGTCGGATACTGGTTGACTTGAAAATATTATGACTTATAATGTTTAATTAAAGTTTAGAACTACTTTTTACTTATGTACCGATTTTGTTTATGTTTAAACATGTGATATTCATCACTTCTGTTGCCATGTGTGTCACGTCTGTCGACGTACAAAAAGTGAAAATTTAATTTTTATCGATTAATTTTGAATATTGATCTGTAATACTATTTTTGTAAAGTTAGTATGACACCAACATGCACTTTGAGCAAAAAAAACTTGATAAAAGTACAATTTTTAATTTATTTATTTTTATTTGCCACTTCGTAGAACCACCCACATAGTCTCTCACGCTAACTCATGATTTCCATTGTTATAGTTTTGATTTTCATGTGAACCGGACAAAACTTATGTTCTTTAATCCAATAAATGTAGCTGCATCAATAAAAGTAACAATTATTGCTGTAAAATACCAATTACAGTCTGAAGAAATTCGAAGCCTTATATTTTGGATTGTTTATGAGTGAGTGGGAGAGACTGTACAAGAATGATTTGTAGTAAAATGAAAAGTTGAACGGAAAATAATTACAAATTTGGAAGTTGACTTTTTCAGTCTCTACTTAAGCCTAAATAAAATTATTAACCCTGGTTGTTTTACTTACTCGTACTTACTTCGCTCCAAGGTGACTCATACAGTGCGAAGGAACCAAATCTCTGGTGTATAGGAAGGAACCTTATTGAAATAAGAAAGAAGGTAAAGTAGGTATCTTGTATCTGAAAATAACATGTCTAAGGTATATAGAGGTACCAAAATATAAGGTGTAAAAAAAATCAACAGCAAAATATATTTAAGGGGTGAACCAGCCCATCGCTTCTTCTTGTTCGAGTGTCACAGTGAACCCTGGTGTCACAGTGTTCTCAAGCCCATGAAACTGAACAACTTTGCCCTAGGAAAACAATTTTTGGTCCTCTCATACAAAATGTACCAGCCGGCCGAGTCAGTTTCATGGGCTGATTCACCCTTTAACATATTTGCAGTTTATTTTTGAATACGTCCTGTACATCACGCCTATATCCTTTGCGGGGTAGGCAGAGCGTAAACGGCTGTAAAAGACTAAGGTAGGGTACAAAGAAACTGAATCCAAGATAGAGCCAGCTCTACAATCCCTAAATGCATACTTACCACACATAAGACAACTAACTACTAAAAGGATCGCCGCACATCTAGCAATGTTTACATTTTTAATTTCGTTACAATTTATTTTCAATATGTTACTGGAAATAGCGTGTTTTATTTGACACTAGATCTGCGCTGACCCTAATAAACCACATTGTTAGCTTAAGCCCCTTTGATAAACCCAATTTTTTCCGTTAATGTAGAGTTTAAGAAAATATTTGAGTAAGCTTATAAATTATTTTAGTAAGTCATCTACCTGCATAGGAAGTTATATTATCCGACTTGACAAAATTCTACAAAAGCTATTTAACTGATACATCAAAACGAAAAGAAGTTTTATGCTCAAACTCATCATTAACTGAATTTAAAAATATCTCCCAGAAAAATAATCCGTTTCAAGTTATTTAGATACAGCAGGCATAAATAAAACACATCATAAAAATAGGAACTTGTTTATTTACATACGAAAAAATGTATTTACATACAAGCTCAAAAACCTAAATCGACATGGCAACTTGAGCAAATATCCGTAGGCAATTATTATTATGCATTAAATTGGCCTCAATAAAAATAAAACACTTCACCAATTCTTAATTTTTTCAACGAAGAACTGTCCAGGGCCACGTTATTAAAAAAATATAGATGGTGCGCTCTATCACCATGTAGATATATGACGTTGTAGGGCGACATCTATATTTTATTTTCAATAACGCGGCCAGTTCCTCATTGAGCTAAAAGAAAAGAAAAAGTAAATCAACAGTTGTCGATTGTCAATTTGTTGATTACTTTTTATTTATTCAAAATGATGATGACTAAACCAACAAATATTGAGACCATTACCTACATAAAGAAAATATACTAAAAATAAGACGCTGAAATCTTAACGCAAAAAAATCGTAAAATAAAGTAAGGAAATAAGAAGATACAACCAAGTCTGTCAAAGTAATTTCCGAAGCGTTTTATACCGTGGCGTTGCAAGGTATAAATTACAATTTCTGACCCTAAAATGGGGAAACACGGCAGGAGATATATTTTATTTCTCGCCCTTAATAAGGACGCTCTCCCCCATCCCTTTTGAACGCAGCTTCCGCGTTTCCAATCTTCTCCACCCTTAAAAGCAAGTAATAAAGTATCTTGTTCTAAATATTGAAATATGTAAAAATCACAAGAGGTCTAGCTCTTTGGATAAAAATATTATGCTTATTTGTACAAACTATGTTCGACTTACAACCTATTTCGCCAGTCAATATCCTCTAGGCCACCATTACACAGCCTTTGCACATTGTTGCGCTAACTTAAATTTTAAAAAGCAAGTTGATCGTACTCATTACTAAAAAACGTACAAAAATATTCAAAATTGTGACGATCCTGTTTATCACAAAAGCCCTGCTTCGTTTAATTCTAATCACTAACAAGTATTTCATTACTTATGTCGTAATATTCTTTACGGAATGTTAGGAGACGCTATAACTGTAAGTCGTCTTCAGACTCACTGTCGCTCGAGTCATGAAGAGCCTTGTGTATCTCATTTTCCACCTCAAATGCACTTTGCTTACTCTCATCACTAGCTAACGTCTTATAAGCAACGTTTGTATTGGAATTGTAATGAGAGCTGTTTCGATACAAACATAATATCGACAAATAGACTACGACTACTCCGACGACTAAAAGAATAATCGTTAAGGCCAAGTTTACTTTGTAATGCCAATTTGCATTACTTATCTGTGGCAAAACGGTTTTAGGGTAGCAGTAGACTTTGACTTCCACGTCAGTCTGGTTAAATAATTCTGCATCCTCTAAGCATGAGACACATTGGCTGTTACGAGGACCTGAGCATGTGGCACAGGTGTAGTGACACGGCAGACAGATTCGTGGTGATTTAGACGGCGTGGGTTCCATGTCAGCCGCCTCTAACGCGGTTTGCAAGTCCTGCCTCTTCACAGGAGCAGAGGTAGTGTTTCCCTCAGGGAAGTACGTGAGATTTCGTCGTCTGGAGCCTCGTTCAATAAGAATCTCGCTGGCGTACGTGCCGTCCGGACAACGGTCGAAGCACCGACCGTCGTACAAGTGCAAACCCTTCGCGCACGCTAATGGAAGAAAGAGAACAAAGATATTTAAAAATATATTACATCAAAAAGAGACAGCCTCCACCACCCAGCACCGTCTTCCATGCAGGTTGCGAGCTCTTGCAGCAGTCAGCAGCCCTCATCAGCTCCAGATATGTTCGCAGTAATAGAATGATATTTTGGAAAAAGGAAAGGGTTTGAAAGAATCTTGTCGCTGATCTCAAGTAATTTTGTCTTTTAAAAACAATTTTATAATTGATCAGATCATGTGCATAAAATCATAGTGATCTACGGATATGCAAAAAAGGGATAATATAGACGTGCACAATACAAAGGAAATTGTGAAGGACATGCACAAAAACAATGATACAAAAACAAAATCATTGAAATCAGGCCCAATACATAAAAACAATGTATAACATTAATAAAGGTGAAAAGAAATGAAAAGACAAAGAAAGGTAAATTTCATGTAAGTGATAGAGATAAAGTTAGTAGAAAGCTTACTAGGCAAATCATAGTTAAACACAAGCGGATAATAAGCAAAGCAGACATGCTACGGACGAGTGATAAAAATACATTTACACAATGACCTATTGCAACTAACTGCTATTTTAAAAATTACAAAATGATCAGAGACAAGACTCAAAATTTTCTATTCCAAATGAAAATCTTCGTCAATTTTGTAATAAAAGATTGTTTTTATTATTATTTTCCGTTCACATAGTTTCAATATATACAAATCATGCATCAACATTTTACATTAATAATAGGTACATTTGATTGGGTTGCTACTTAATGCCGATTCCGAACAATTTTACATTTATACAACAAAATTGTTATAAAAATGAGCCTCTTATTAGATTTACTTATCGAAAGATAGTCTCGTAACTCGAGAAAAGAAGTCACATTTTACCGCTCACGAGAGCGAAAAGGATTTCAAAATCAACTAGTAGCATGATAGTAATTTTGTTAATGACGTGTGATTGGTAAAAATAAAGATATTTATAAAATGGTTTGTTTCGTGAGCGCTAAAATGCCCTCCTGGTGGCGATAGAACTACGTAATGTTATGTATTTTACACTCTTTTGTTATGTATTTTACGTTCGCTAACTACCAGTCGATGAGAAATCTCGAACATTCAGTCGTTTTTCAATTTACACGTGAGCAAATTTGTACAAGTCTCCAAATTTATTTATATACCATTACATAGCTACCTATTTACATTTTTTATTTTCATTATCATGTATCCTACACTAGATGGATTGGCAATTTCCGCTATCATCACAACCACAATATGCAATAACCTTTATGTTAGTTACGTAAGAGTGAATCTACAAATTATGTTAGGTATTCTTTTATATAGTTACGACTTCTGATGCTGCCAAAACTGGAATGGAAAAAATCGTTTATGGATTATATTTTGTATAATTTATGTAACAAAAAAGTTAAACTGTTAGATATTTTAGCACAAACAAAATAGATTTCATTATTTCGGAACAATACACGGTGACTTTTGCGTCTCATTTGCGTTTAATTATTTTAATGCTAAAATATTAGGTAATCTCTAATTTTGACCTCACCACAAGTCGATCTATTGGAAACAAATTACATTTGGTAATAATTTAAACTTATTGTAAAAGATATGTATGAAGTCAGTTACTATAATTAAAATATTACTTACGTAGTGGCGTATCTTTCAAGATTTGATAAAATAAATTTTAACTTGACGATATTTTGAAGTAGTTGCTACATAAGTATATTGCCTTTACGAGTCATAGAATATTCAAAAATACCTATATGAAACATATCGCCATGGCGTTTATTAAAAACTCAATTTAATCTGAATGTAGACTTTTAATTAGTTAAATAAATTAAACTATCTTAGGAAGCTACAGTGTAGCTAGCTGCTACACGGAAGATATAAATGCGACATCATTTGGTATTATTCTCAGCAAAATCACCCTTAATCTGACAATATAATATTACTATCTAAGCAAACTTGTGATAGCAGGTAGGTATAGTAATTTGAAACTTTTTTTTAAATCGGTGACAGAAATTCTTTTGTGCATTACCAACCAATGCCTAAAATAACAACATAAAAAATCGTTTCGATATTTCTTTGATATAACGTTTGACGTAATGACGTATGGACGTTTCATTTCTTTGATATTATGCATCATAAATATGTAGGTAGTTAAAATATGACATCTGATGTGATGTGTGAAGAAAGTATACTATAGAAAGAAAGCGACGAGGTTTTGCTTTTTCGAACACAATGTCACAAATAGAGAAATACAGTACAGTAAGATAGGTACCTAAGCAAATCAATAAATCCTTATTTTCTGCCACCGTTCTTTGTAAGATCTTTGTAAAAAAATCCCAACTGTAAGTATTTATTAAAACAGATAAAAATTAACAAAACTCATTTTAACATTTTTTTTGTAGATTATAGAATTCTAACCAAAACCATTTTACACTTTTATTATTGGACTTCCTCTACATTTTGACACTACAATCTTCTCTACACAGAATAGTTTCGCGAAAATGGACGATATTTATCATGAACAGTAAATATACAAATATGTATTAATTGCACTTGTCCACTCGCAGTTTCGCCATTAAATTGAATGTATAATTAAGTTTTTAATGCGATTGAAAATAGTTGTGCCTTTGAGAATTGAAAAATATTAATATTAATTGAAAGGTAACTCAAAATGGCGTCAAAATACTGGTACAAAATTAGAATAATTTATTTTTAAAGATCTATAAATACAACACAGTGATGTAGAAACCTCCTAAGGTTATATCTATCTACCAACAATCTGGAAGTAACGCAAAAAAAAAAGAAAAGCGTAAGAATTATGATTTATGATAGATATTATTTACATTCAATTTTATGAGCTGTTTCCTTTAAATTTTTATTTAAGTCACAATGATATTTATTTGATATCTGTATGTTTCAGTCATACAAATAATCATTTTTTCGTACATTAAAAATATTGCATTTCTTTACATCACTGTGTAGGGGTACCAGTATTTTAATGCGTTCTGTATTTAATCGCGTATTATTTTGACTGAGTTTAATCTAAGTACATTCACTGTTAATTATTATGATTTTAATAAATAACCTACTTAAAATAAATTATTTGTGATGTTGTGACCATCAAAATGTTAATAAATAATGTATGGTAAAAATAAATATTATGCTCTTCGTTATCGGAAAAACACCTATTTAACTTATTTTTATTATTTCATTCATGACTTAAATTATCACATTTTATTTCGCATGAGATGTTTCGCTGCCAAGAATAAATAAAAAAAAATACTAAGATAAAATGGCTCCGCGTAACAAATCCATTACCTACTTACAAACTAACAGAAGTGAAAAATCGTGTATCCTTTACAAATAGGTAGTAAAAAAATATTAAAAATTAAATTAAAAGTTAAGTTTTTATAACAATAAATCAAACATGATTTGAAAGCTTGTTTGTATGGAAAAATATTTTAAACACGTGTTCTCGATATTTTTAACGTTTTTGTAAGGCCCTTAATTGTTATGCTAGAAACCAAGGTATTACACGATTTTCCACATAATATACCCCAATATATTCTAATTACATTAACAATTAAATTACATACCTACATTAAAGGGATATCGGCTTGTACTTATTTAACATACGTTAATCTGTAAATTTTAACTAAAATCACAAGTAGGAAAGTACTAGGGCACCAGGATGGCCGAGGAGCTCGATAAGCAGGGCGCCCTCGGCGGCCTGGGGGTCAGTGACCTGCCTCTTATCTTATTTTCATCACTAGCGTTACACCTATGGGTATGGGTTAATGAGTTAGCAGTTAGTGCGTGGTCGCGCTTCGGCGGCTGTCTGCATCGCGCGCTGGGTAGGCGGAATGCGTCGGCCGCCGCTAACAGGAGCAGCAATAGGCACAAACCTAGGCAGCGATGCGGGGGCTCCGCCGTCACCGTGGCGCACCCGCTCTTGTAGGGGCGGCCTGCGTGAGGGCTCGTCTCGGCGCCTAAACTCTCCTCGCGGATCTACAGAAGAAAAACATATTTAGTTCATATCCTATTAATTATAATAAGAATTTGTAGAAATATGACAATTACTAAGGAGGTAGCACATATATACTAGTCAAAAGATTCCATTTTAGATGCCAATTCAAAGACTGCCAAAACTGTCCAAAAGCAACATTATTTAGATTATAGAGTTCGTAGCCTTTAATGTAGCAGCGTCTGAAATTGAGCCCATTATCTAAGAAAGTATTTTTAGCATAACAACGATTAATAAAATCGATCTTCAAAGCGTCGTAGTTGGCTCACAAATTGAGGCGTAAATACTGAATAACGAAAGCTTTCCGCAGGTTATTTTTGTATGGAAATCAAATCCACAAGGCCTTTCGCCCCCAGTTATCTAATCTTCTGTACAAAATATCTA
Source organism: Phthorimaea operculella (assembly GCA_024500475.1). Classification (NCBI taxonomy): domain Eukaryota; kingdom Metazoa; phylum Arthropoda; class Insecta; order Lepidoptera; family Gelechiidae; genus Phthorimaea; species Phthorimaea operculella. Next base: position 1,628,837 of record JANFCV010000002.1, on the reverse strand, counting down.
CTCAAAAATAGAGTTTGAAAACTCGCTACACTTTTTAAACTGAAATCCCGGCCCGGCTTCTAAGTAATAACTTCAGAATCGGAGATAAAGCCTAGTCTGCACTAATCCATTAAAAGGTATTTCGATGAAAGTTTCAAGTTTCGAACAAACATCCGGAAAAATTCCACCGGTAGCCAGAATTCGGTGCAGTTATTCAAAAAGTTTTGACATTGTTCGTTAGTAAGCTCGGGACAACCGGACTCGGTCGTTTTGCGTCCGTCTGCCGAATTGGCGAATTGAAAAATGATGTTTGGAAATCTGTTTCTATGCAGGAAGTAAAAAAAATGTACTGTGCAGAGTCTGCAGCTCTACGCAAAACCACTACAACGCGTATTTTTAATGAAAAGTAAAATTGTTCACACTTCTGTGGTCTAGTCTGAAAGGGTTGTGGATCAACTAAGATAGTAAAAACACAAATATAAACAAAACAGATAGATGAACAGACAACCTAAAATAGACAATCTATCTAGGTTACACCACGTCTGACAAAAGTTTGAAGGTAATTCAGAATACTGTGTATCACCACATATCTACTTACAATCCCTTAGTCGCTTCTTAAGTTAAAGATTATACCTACATTGAGCTATTAGCACCTTAACATAAATCGAATAACCTTATCTTGATTGGTCTACCAAGGGTTAATAATAAAAAGTAAATAAAAATGAAACAAATAATTAAAAGAATACTCTTAGAAGATTATTAAAATACCTAAGCTAAAGATATTTTTACGACTGTTAGATTTCTAGGTAAATATGATTACCTACTATTAAATTAATTAGCATAGCAAACTGAGTTTACGTAAGCAAGTTATTAATGGATAATTAGAAATTAGGTACAAAATTACACTAAAGTTTAGTTACGACGTTATCGTACCGATTTTTATATATCATTTGTGGAGTTAAAGTCCTCAGCATTACTGAAATATATCTAGACAAACAAATTATGTAAACTTATACACTTAAAATAAACGAATAATATGCAAATTGTTCAAGTGTGATTGCAATACTATGCGGCTATTTAAGGAATTATTCAGCAAAACCAAAAATAAACATTTTATTTATGTTTTGTTAAGTCTATTAAATAACCTCATTCATTAATTAATGTAGAGACTTGTTGTCTTTTTGGTAATTGTCATCCATGGAAAAGTTTTGGTTTTAGATCTAACGATGATAGATTTACGTAAGGATCTACTTTACTTATTTACATTAGTAAGGCTTTACCTTATGATAGTATTTCCAGTTGTTGTTGATAACTTCGTCCTGAAATAACGATGACGCTGATGGTACAAAAACAAACTACGAATCTCGTGTCTATTTTGTTTAGTTCAAACCTAATAACTACTATGACAGGTAGGTATATAGGTAATTGCGTTATTGATTTCTCACTTCTTAATTACCTACTAAGTAAATAATTTACCTGACACTTTAATTTTATAACTTTTATGGTAATTTTTCCATTTTATTTATATGGACTACTAGGTATCAAGTAATTAATATAGCAAATTTACAACACTACATGATTCGTGAAACTATTGCCAAAATACATAATCATCCTATTTAGATTTTTAAATCTGTCCATACGTACTTAAATAACCGTAACCTATAAAACGAAAACTGAATTCTATGTATATGACCGTTACTCGCAAATGGAAAAACTTATGTCTGGTCAAATAATTGAAACATCATCTAAACACGCGTCTCACTATTTCACTATTTCCTAGTAAACCCTAAGATATCTCGACAATCGCTTTCTTTCAATAATCTCCGTTAGATACATTACATGACAAGAGCTTTCTTTGTAAACACTCCATCAGACCCAACAACTCTTATCCCATAAAGCTGTCTACATCTATGAAGTGGGTCTTCCATTCGGATTCAGGGTCTCAGAGATAGCCGCCATATTATAGAACTGTCAGAATGTAGGGTCCAACGTATTAGTCAATGTAGGAACCCTAATGCGGAGATAACCTAAGTAAGTGGAAATATTTTTATCTGTGTTTTGGTACTGGACTAGGCTATGTGTAGGAATTTATTTGACCAATGGAGTTCACTATTTTAAAGTAAAAATAAATAAATAATGCACTTTAACAAATATAAATAAAATGTCAACGAAAATGTAGGCAACACCTTATTCTGTTACTTTCTAAAGAGATTTATGTATTGAAGAAATAGGTACGAATAGCCCACTATGGGCTTTGGGCAAGTCCCATATCATAATGTCGACTAATTTACAAGAGGTAAGATTTTATGTAAACGCATTTTAGTAGCTCGACTCTAAAATAAAAATTGCTCAAAAACAAAGCAAATACAAAATCGATGCGAAACCCAAAAAAAACATGGTCTACATTTTGAAACAAATCGACGTTGAGGTGTAATTATTCCCGTGCACGTGTCAGCCATAGACTAAGCAAGAAATAGACGGCTGTAGCCTAATTAACTAAGAGGATTTGCGAATTAGTAGGAACGGCACGAACCCGGCGAAATTAAGCTTGATTTCTATGGCAACGCTACGTGCAAATGTGGTTTTTACTTAGTTACGCTCCTAAAGATACTGGTTTATTTTCCGTCTGCACGAAAACCCGCCTAAGTAAGTAGGTACCTACAATATTTTTGGTTGTTTGTTTTTCTGGAAATTATATTTGGGATGAAACATCTAGTTTTCGACATGTAATTTTGCGCTGAAAATAATATAATTTGTAATAAACTTACCGTATGTGAATCATGCCACACCAACGCTAAGTCGTCATCGATGGCGTTCTGCCCCTTGTCTTCTAACGACTCTGGCGGGTTGGCATGCTCTTTCCACGGCGTGGCGCTGGCTGCATTGCCTCCGAGCGCATTTGTGTCGGGGGAAGCGTCGAACTCTTGAGGTGGCGTTTCTGTACCGTAGAATATCAGCTCCCACTGCGGCGGACCAGCTGCGTAAACAAATAAGGGCGTAAAACTCGAAATCGTATTTGCGTAACGTGTGTGTATTTGTGTTTAGTTGAGTAATCCGGTCAATTCTGATTTAGAATCAACGGATCGTGATGATTGATTCGAGCGAAATTGTGTTTGTTTCTGTGTAATGTGTATGTAATATACAATCATAAAACATCAAAAGCTTCAAAAGAGATCTTAATCGGTTAAAATTACTACACAGAACAGAATATAAAATGAAAACAAAAACATCGAAACAGTTGCCTACTCTATCTACATCATTAAAATGCAAATAAAAATAACAAAACGCTATCAGCAGCGCACAGCCATATAATACTTCTACAAAATAAATTATTGCTACGCAAAAACAACATGCAAGGCTCGAACTCTGAAACAAAACGTAATTGACGTGCAGAACTCAAACTAGGCGAAAAAACGAATCGGACAACATGCATCCATCCGTAGCAAGTACCGTTGGCCTGTAGGGGTGCTGGATATATGCGCTGGATTTTCGGGTACTTCTCGAACAAGCTGGACATCTTGCGGTCCCTGGCCTCCGCCAGCGGGTCAGCCAAGTCCCCACGCAGATTCAAGCTCAAGTCCGGCACAGTACTCGAAGTAGTTTTCAACGTGGACGCATCCAAAGGCGACCTCGTCGCGGGCCGCTGTTTTTTCGAATTCCTGTTCGGATTTTTCGAGTTTTTATTCTTCTTTCTCTTTACTAATCCGACTGTGTACGTAGGCACGATGGGCACTGCTTTGCCTCGGTTGTTTTTCCTCGCTTGCACGACCACTGGGCGGGTCGCGTTCGTTGCACTCTTGTTGCGTGGTATTGGATTCCGGAAGGGTATAGGGTCGTTTTTGGCAGCCGGCGTGGTCGTCCCGTATAAGGTCAATGACCAGTCTTGCAACGATGCCCGACCTGACATCCAAATGGGGTTTTACATATGCAGTTAGGTATGGTTACAACGTAGATTATACCAAATAATTCACATAAGCATACAGATTGACTTCAGTACCAACATTTTAATTTCTATCCTGTTTATGAGCAAAGTCCTAATGTAAAGTTTATTTACAAAAATTTTGTTATGATGTTACATTAAAAGAATCAACGAACCAATAAACTTTAATTAGTAAAATGCATTAGTCAGATTAAAAGGCCAAAAGGTTTAAAATGAGCTCGAATTCTAAAATTTTGTTAATCACAAAATCCAACTCACGTTTTTTGATGCCTGTACCTAAAACCAAAGAGATACTGAAGCTTGGTGTTTTTCTTAGTATTTTTTCCGACTAGCTCTCATAATGAACCTTTTTGGGTTGCATTAGAGTGTATAATGAAATCTTGTAGCCTGTATAATTCTGTATCTTCCTTAATGGAGCACCATCCAACGTTCTTTGCTTTCAGCGATATTAAAAAAGACTGGCTCAAAATGTTTAGCTACAGGCTTAGCCGTGCTTGTTTAGATTTTCGGCTAAGTGTATAAAATTGAATTGAGCGTACATTAAAAAGCGTACATCATAAAGTCGTATCTTATATTCTTTAGATCTTTTACATGTCAAAAATAATACAGGGTGTTAGGGACGGTGTACCGAAAACTTTTCAGGCATGATCAGACCATCAAACTGAACAACTTTTACTATAGAGCCACTGGTGGGAAACGAAAAATTTTTTCCGACTTCCCATACAAAATTCACGATCAGCTGACTGACTTTGTATGTGAGGTTGGAAATTTTTTTTCGTTTCCCACCATTGGCTCCATAGTAAAAGTTGTTCAGTTTCATGGTCTGAGCACGCCTGCAAAGTTTTCGTTATACCGTCCCAAACACCCCGTATATTGAAGACACACAGGTGTAGATATGTACGCGTAAGAGTACTTTTATATAAAAGTTTATAAGGTAATCCAAGAACTACACGAATCGACTCAGTTGCTTTTTTGTTTGACATAAAAAAAACGGTCACTTCCCAGGCGTATAACCGGAACTCAACAGTTCCTTGGGGAAAACTGCCCAATTTCCTGTTTCTAACATACTTTCAAAGTGATGCATCAGTTTTTTATGACTAGGCCTCAAAGGAAACTAGGCTAGCTCGCACAGGTAACAGGATTTAAAAAAAACATGAATAGGGATGTACCTCATTGATGAATCCAATATATTTTAAAAGTAAAATTAAGGCTAAAATTACAAACAAACAGTGAATTAATATCACAGTAGTGTAATAATTGTCCCTACTGAAATATTTTTTATGAGATATCAAATATTACAAATAAATAGGGAATTAATATCACAGTGTATTAAGTGTCCCTATCGTAATATTTATTTATGAGATAATTAATATCTCATAGATAATATATTAATCCATTACCTAAGTAAGGTAAGGTAAGTACAGAGATCAGTGAGTAGGTCGATCATATTTAATCAATTAAAATTATCAGTTTATCCCATTATCTACTTTGAGCGAAACTAGTTTTACAAGGCAGAAAAAATGAGTAGGTTGCCTGGCACTTTACTGCACTGTATGTACCAAAAAATATCATCATTATCTGCCTGCCATTATCCCAAATCAGTTGGAGTCGGCGGCACAATATGCTTTGTTGCAGCAAAAAATGATGTAGCAAAAGGATTTGGCAATGTTTTATGACCGGCCGTTTCATGACTGACGTCAACCCTCTTTGGGAAGGCTATTCTACCAGTTTCCCAGAAACTAGTATTCTATCAGTTTCCTAGTAACTACTCCTAGACGATGAACCTAGGTGCCAAGGTTCATCAAGTCGTTCATCGACTCGGTCTACCACACAATACAATGATAATGAAGGATTCCACTCACCCATATATCTGCCTTCATTGGAGACCTCCAGTTGCCAGATCCCGATGGGCGATTCCCCCCACATGTGGACGGACATGAAGGGCCAAGACGTGAAGCCGGCTCGCGAGGAGTCGTGGGCTCTGCGAAGAGATGAAGACTTTGTAATATTATGGAGCGTTTCAAAAGGAACAATTCCGATAGATGGTACCAATAGTTTTCGTCGCATCAGACTTCAGTGTTGAAAGTACCTATGCCTTCCCTGAGGTATCTATGCCACGCCATAAGGGTATATCTACCGTTTTTCGCTACTCTCTTTAAGTCATTGGCTCATCTGACTGGAGGGCGTTAAAAATACAGTTAACAAAAAAAAAAGTAGTAAACCACGGTAAGGCGAGAAAAAACACTGTAACGTCCGTTTGTGCGTCGTTTGTTCGATATTATTTTTATGCGGTTTACGTCAAATCAAACGGTTTGACACATGCATCTGTCGACGCAGCGTTTTGCAATGCCGTTTGACATAAACCTTATTCCATATGAAGGTAGGGTGGAGAATGGAATGAATGACGCACAAACGGACGTTGCGTGTGTTTCTTGCCTTAACCAAAAACACATCCAGTACACAATACACACTCAAAATCGGAGCTATGGTAAAATAATGTATGTTGACCACCAGTGGGCTCTGGTATACTTTTATCATGCCTCTATTCCATTCAAAGGTAGCCCTAACCACAAAAAATATCCACCTAATTTGTACAAGTAAAGGAACCCCCTGAAGTGGAGCACATAAACCAGAATAAATATAAGTGGGTTAGACTGGTTAGTGAAACAGGCACGTACCGGCTAAAACTAGAAATAAATTTACAGTGGCCATTTCTCACCGAGAATTATCCGGAGTTTATCTAGGTAACCATTTCTCCGGCGGGTATACTGGGTGCTACAAATAGTAAAGTACAGACAGATAGAGAGAGTTCACAGAAGGTTCACTCGACGCTATTTAATATTTTCGCGGTTGTCACATATTACAGCCAGGGTTGCTTTTGTCAAAAATTTCAAAGTATAAGGGGTACCAATAAAATCTGATACAAGAACGTCATAAATGATTCTGAGCCAATTTTAATCCAAAAATATGACGTTCGTGGCAACCATCCTCTTAGTTATCTTGAGTTCCTCTGAGATTCCAGTTATTTCCAGCCAGTTAAAGTCAGTAAGCGTCAAAATTCGCTAGTACTGAGTGAGTCATCTGTAAAAGTGTAATTTATGGTACAGACGAGCAATGTTACGAACAACGTACTTACTAGAACTGTAACACGTAGGTATGAACGGGTTTTCAAAACGGTTTGTTTTTGTCAAGTCTCCAATATTTGAAAACCCGTTAATATGATTATAATAACGGTCTTTAAATTCAAACGTACTTATAGAAATTAAAAGGTGGATAAAATATCTTTGATGATTTCGCCCTTATCTATCATGGATTAAAACGCAGCGTCTTTCTAAATTGTGTTATGTATGATTCTCAAGCTGCGGTAGTCTACCTGCCAGACGTAGGTAGGTACACGTTTTTAAAAATTAAAAGGCGGATAAAAAAGCTTTGAAGATTTCACCCTTATCATAGATTATTACGCCGTCTTTGTGATTTGTGTTATGATTCTCAAACTGCGGTAGTCTGCCTGCCAGACGTAGGTTTTTAAGTAGTTTTGTTTGAATATGAAAATTTGTACTTAATAATCTTTGATGTCTTATTCAAACAAATAGGTAGGATAGAAAGCCTCATGGAGCGTTTAGACTTTGATTGAACCAAGTTTCAATAAAATCTTTCTTCGAGTGCTAGATATCCACCGTCGCAATCTGATGGCAGCCACATGTCTTCGCTTTGGAATACCATCACATCAGATATTTAGCATCAAACTAAATGCATAAATTCATCGAAACTACCTAAAGAACCTTTAGATACTGATACATTGTCCAAACCTCCAGAAATATTTCCTTACTAATTCTTGCTAGCTCAAAACTTCCTTTGCGGTTACGACCCCTGTATTTGGAGAAACAATTTACCTCTTATATTCGTACCTGTTCCCCTGACATTTGTAAGTTATTTGCTCAATTAGAGACGTTAGAGTGTGATATTTATAGTGATAGTCAGTATAAGATAGACTCAAAGCCTACGAAGATTTGGTTAGCCACAACTAAGATATCAATCCTCAATACTAAAAAACGGTTTTATGCGAGATTAGGTATGAAAAGGCAAAGAGGAGGGTGGCCTTTGCTTAGCAGTGGGATGACATGGGCTGGATAAGATAAGGTATGAAAAACCAGTTGGTCAGTAGTAATTTTGAACGAAGGAACATAATATTTACATCTGAATATCGTGAAGAATGAAGTAATTGAAAAAAACTACGGTTATCTTAGTGCTTTTGGAAATTAAATACCGGCAGAATAACGCTACAATACATGTGACTTTACATTTCTCTAATAAATAAACCTACATAGGCTCCGGGACTACCATTGCGTGTGTCTGAACTTGTAATTACGTAGTTAATTTTCCAGTAGGCTGAATAGGTTGCTTCCACCCAAGCATCCGAGTTCTGTACCCGCTCATTCCAGAATTCTCACACTTGAGGGAGTTGCAAACCACTTCCTCTGAAGCACATTGGGCATACAGATTATTGGTCATAGTACAAAATGAAGTCGCTTTTTGCGTTTCTCTGTCTAAACCATTCAGGGATTTTAATACGATTTTTGTGGTTCAAGAGGAAGGTTATAACACGCATGTTGGGAATATGCCTTTTCCTGCAGAAAAATGACATGGATCGGGTGAAACCGCTAACGGGCCGCTGTTGTCTTATTATAAGTACCTACTGTATTACATTGAACATATTGTCTTTTCGCTCACATTATGCCATAGAAAGCGGTCTTTTACACCACGTCTGACAAAAAATTGAGAGTCATTCAGAAGACCATAGAGACAGGTAGTCAGCCTGTCGTGTAAAATTAGTTATTTGGTAGGTAGGTATTAAATTATCGATTCCGTTGATTAGAACTGAAAACAATATTCTCGATCTAATAACTTTACAGAATCACAATAAAGTTAAATTTATACCATTTCTGTGGAAACGACTAGGTTACTAGAATTTCACGGTTCAAGAACTTTCTCAATCAATATTTTGGACTTTCCTTAAATTAAATAAGATAGGAACCTACGATTAATTTAGGTACATAGGCAAATATTAAGGTCACTCAGACATTATTTAGGAAGCAGTGAAGTGACCTCTTGCGGACTTCCAGGGTAGATATGCGATCATCATCAGCCCACATCCACGCACTGCAGGGTATAGGCCTCTTCTCTATTATCTACACCAATTCTTACAGTCCTGTGCTAATCTCAAGATGTTAACTCTGCCTACTGACCTTTTTGCTTGCACCACTCTGTGACTGCTTTTGTCTACCGTTCGTCTAGCCTCCTTGCCAATTGTCTCAACCACCATCACCTCAATCTTGTGATTCGCTTGCTTACCTAGATCTTCGACTTTCGCCTCACGTCAAATTTCGATAACCACAAGTTGGTGAGTTCCTCAAAGATTTTAATAAATCTATGATTTTGACTTAGGTCATTCATTTATGTTTTATGTCGCAAAGCCTAGACTAGAAGACCATGAGTTTTGGTAAGAGAATGTTTTCTAGGAAATGCAATCATTCGAAGACAATTTCTATCATTTCCTCTCCGGTGGGTGTTCCTTTCCTCTCATTATAGTAGTGTTGAATTTTATATTATGTTTTAATAACAACATACAGCAAAAAGATTAGGTAGAATATTGTACAATAGTAGAATACACTAGACAATACATTCTGCATCCTGCGAACCTATTGTGTAGTGAGAGAAATAGAAGAAAACACTTGTTCATTATACAATACGTGCAGCACCCGGTCAGGTCTCTTTCACTCCATGTACTTGCGCGCGATAAGTACCTACCGGGCGCCGGGCAGCCGGCTGCCCATTTCTCAGTTGGTTGCCAACAAAGAGTATGAGTGGAGCGTGCGTTCGCTCGTGAATACTATTTTGAGTTACCCTGATTTATCGGTATGCCACTATTATTACATGCCATACCCATTATGTATTGGAAGTACATATGTGCTTGAAGGAAGTATCCTGCCTGCGGTGAAAGTATTGCAAGCTTTCCGAAAATAGTAGGTACATAAAAAAGAAAATATTTTAAAACAAAACTGCAAATATTTAAAACAAAGCTACTATAAGGGGTGAACCAGTCCATGACACTGAACAGTTTTCTTCAAGGAACATAGGTTCATTAAAAAAAGTTACACCTTCTCTATAATATCCGTCCGAGCCAACTTTGTACGGGATTTCATAATTATTTTTCATAAATTCCCATGCCTCTTGGGGTAAGTTTATCAGTTTCATAAGCTGGTTCACCTCTTAAAATATTTGCAGTTATTTATTTGGTACACCTTACTTTACGGAAGAGGCAGCCCTGGCGATCCACGCTAATCACGTGGCGGCGCGCATCTACAGGGCAAGGTTTACTTTACGCTCATGGGCTTTGGTTTATTTTGGCTTGCAGCATCTAGCGGCTCGAAAGAGTAGGTTATTATAGCAGTAGGTATTGTAATTTTTCCATGGAGTGATTTATCTGTTACGTAGTAACTATTAGGTAATCTGTGACCCGGTATCCTACCACAGGATAGCGAAACAAAAAGTTTGAAAATGAATTAATATTTACGAGTTAACCAAAAAGTATTATTCATACAAACCCATTATGAGTTTGTACTGTCGCCAGAAAATCCACCTACCCATTTAAAGGAAGAATTTATACTCGTTTTTTTCTTAGTATTTATATTTGCAAAGTGATCGACACGAGAATAAGTATTTGTATGAATTACCATTATTAGTAGGTCCATTAAATGGGTAGTTGGATTCGATAGTGATAGTACATACGTACCTAATAGTTAAATTTACTAGTGGAATTTCGAACCATCAAGCTACACTGGGAAAGTTCTGCTGATAGTACTATCGCCAGCAAATACACCTGCCTATTCATATCATACAAACATTAAGAATAATCAGTTTACCTAAGTTGATCCCATAAATCGATCGGTTCATTTGCTATAGTCCGTCCAGTTCGTGCGCGACCCTCCCTAGGGGTGACAGACGTTGGGGAGGGAGATGTCAGCGGGTAGCGGGAGGTGTAGCGGGGAAGGGAGAAGCGCGCATCCGCGCCGCACGTCATATTAAAATGACGTGCTTCCTCGCCCCTCCACCGTCTGTACCCCGCAGGAAGGTCGCGCACGAACTTGACGGACTATAGCGATGTACCTAACCCCTTTCATGTATAAGTTTTATAAGAACAGTGCCTGGCTTGTCAAAGATATTGGCGAGCATGTTAAAGATACTACCTATTGTTCACGTTAACGCGCTAATGCTCGTTCGATCATGACATGACATGAATAGGGACAAAAGATTCTTCCTCGACCAATAATAATCGAGAAACAATGAAGCATCCCTGTACCTACACCTTTTTAAAACCACCATCAACACCTAATAATGAGCTCCATTTTCTACTAAAGTCAAGTGGAAATAAGTTTCTAGATACATTAACGGTTCACATTTCCCGAGTTTATAACCATTAGCAAGTAAAGTACACTATCATTAGTGCTAAGTACTAGAATGTGATAATGTGGTCTGTAATGTATCTTGTTGAATTACCCTATAAATTGCTGAACACGTGAAATGAAGATTCCGCCCTGCTGCCAAATGAACCAATGAATTAATGGCGCCTGGATAATAGGAGATTGTGCTTGACCTACCCTCACTCATCCTTTTACTTTCATTTGATTTTTCATCTTGGTGCAGACGGTAGGATTAGCAGCTGGCACATGGATACACAAATTTACCTGGGAGCCAAAAGCGTCACTCGAGTGCCAACCAGTCGGTAACACCAAAGCTATCCGCAAGTCACCTCGTTCTGCTACTGATAAACTAACTCTTCCTCTCATATGTTCCACATTTAATCTTGGTGCAGATAGCAGGATATCAAGCCAGCGACATAATAAATGGGTACGAAATCTCACCTGGGAGCCAAAAGCGTGACTCGAGTGCCAGCCGGTGACACCAAAGCTATCCGCAAGTCACCTCTTCTCGCTGCTGATAAACTGACTCTCGCTTGCACATGTTCCAGGTAGTTCACTCCGGGACATGCCACCACGTTCAACTGTAGGAAGAAATACGAATAAATTACTTTAAATGGGACTAGAATATTTTAATCATTTCAGTAAGAAATACTTGATCCCTTAAAACCAACCTAATCCTAATGAATAATTTTAATTCACTTAAATATTTAGATACAACACTCGAATTATCTTCTAAAGTCTTAAAGTAATTGTCTAGAAATACACCGAATGTTTTATTCATAAACAATTAAACATTCTAACTTGTTCTAGCTGAATGATACACTGAATTCAGCGGAGAGTTCACAACTAAAAGGATTTACGCTCTAGTAAACAAGAACTGAAAAGCCAACACAAATTCTCAAAGTATTTTTGAACCCAAAAGTCTCTTTGATCGCGAGCCTAAAGCCAAAAAGTAAAAGGACCTATCCCGAGGGTCCGAATCTTAAATCTAGAATTACAAAAGTTTCGGCAAAGTGTACCGTTGAATTGAATATTTATGAGTCCCAAGTTAAAGATGTAGTAATAAAGATGTTTGGAAAAATTTATATGGCGATCGCAGTCGAGGAACTGGGAAATGTATCGTCTTTTCATAAGAAGTTGGGACAAATTTGTATCCCCTTATGCCTCGTATGTTTGTATGCAGAGTTAAGAACTCGTATGTCAGACAGAATAAACAAGATTCGTGAGTCCAACTTCGGAATATCCTCTGATGTACAACCTGAGCAAAAGTTTTGCAGATAATCTTTTCTTGGATGAGCTCAGAAGCATAAATATTTTGAACTATTTGAGATCCTCCTAGGTAGGTATGCTCTTTTACCGAACCGTACATCTAATGGAGTAGTTCTAAATAATATCTATTGGAAACAATTAATTGTACTTTTTCACTTAGCAGCCAATATTAAAAATAAAATGAATTAAAATGACATCAAAGTTTTTCTGTGTCATTGCAGTAACAGAACTGAAACCCTGATTCTTCATTTACTGCTAAGAAACAATAATTATGAAGTTACCTAAATATCGTAAATCCAACGAATGTGGGTATTTTCTTGTTATTTGCCATTTCTTTCGGAAAGCTATCTAGAGGTACATACTAAGGGCCACCACATCAATCTACCCATTTGGGGGATTCAATTTATACTAGTCTTTCTCAGAATTTGAATTTAAAAAAAAACATAAATGTTTTGGTTGATGTGTTGTACATTTTTCAAACATATTATTTCATATGGAGATAGAAACAAGCTCTGTAAAAGCAAGTTTGCCAAGTTTCCTTCAAATCTGTTTTTGAAATAATATACGAGATGTAACTTCAATATTTGCTTTTGCGAGTCGTCAAGTGTGCCTTTTGAACGTCGCGAGATATGAAATACTCGAGTAGTTTCTAGAATTCCGTAATATTTGTTTAGCAATTACCTTAGCATATTCGGGAAATAATTTTAGCTTTGTTGTTGATTTAAAATTATTAAAAAGTAGCCGCCTTTGTAAGAGAAAGGAAGTTTTTTTTGCTTTGTCCAACATCTTCTTCTTGTCTTATGGAACACCATTGACAAATGAACCGATGAACCCCAGCAAAGAATTCTGACTACAGCTAAAAAAATCTGACTCTTTAGGCGAGAAAAATACGTAATGTCCGTTTCTGCGTTATTTTTGCTCTGCGTGATGCATGCGTTAGATAGGACGATACGAAATTCAACCTTATTCCTATACCATTACGGTTTAAGTCAAAAGGTTTAACAGGCGCATACTATCCCAGCGGCGTCCAAAGGACCTTAGCTAAACGAGTGCATGGTGTTAGAGTAGTCATCCTTATACAAACCTGCAGATTAACAGTAGATCGTGGAGGCACCGCTTGCGTCGTTGTAGGCGCGGCCAGCTCGCATCTTCTACCTATGAGGAGGAACAGACCTCCAGGTCTTAGCCAGGCGGACCATGCCAGCAGAGTCCAGAAGACCGTAGCAAAACGAGTGCAAGGTGCTAGGGGTGATTCTTATACAAACCTGCAGATTCACAGTCGATCGCGGCGGCACCGCTTGTGTCGTTGTAGGCGCGGCCAGCTCGCATCTTCGTTGAGGCGGTACGGACCGCCAGGTCTTGGCCAGGCGGACCATCCCAGCAGCATCCAGAAGACCGTAGCCGAAGGAGTGGGAGACGTTGCGGCCCACTCCGTTGACGTGCCATTCTCCACCCATGCTCAGCCGCTCAGGCCTTGCTGTCCTGACCACTGTGGACAAGATAAAATACCCTGTTAGTTCCCCTTGTTACTGATGTTAAGGATGATGAAAACGTACTATGAGGAAAAGGAATCGGGGAGGAAGAATCAAGGAAAAGTTAGAGGTTGCGGACGACGATAAGGAATCGTTTGTGAGAAAAGAAACGCAAATGAAGAAGATAAAGCAAGTGGTCAAGAAAGAGGAACACCATTATTATAACCTTCTTTTACGTAGCACGAGCGTGAGGGCGGCAGTACCTATATTGATGATGATGATGATCTTTCCGGCCGGTTTCGGCCATGGCGACCACTTCTACTCCTAATCAAGTCGGCGCTGATGCGCTCGCACGTGGCTATTGTAGCCTATTTTGGCAGTAAACTCCCGTGCACAGTGTGGGCACGTGAGTTTGCCATTGGTATAATTGTAGTTAATGGCGGCGGGAGGACGGGCCTTCAGTTCATCGCGTTTAGCGTCAAGGTCTGCTTTACGCTGCTCCTCGAAGTCGCGGATTCGCCTCTTTACAAGACCGCGCCATTCTGGCCGTTGTGCTGCCAAAACCTCAAATTGAGAGGGTTCGATATTGCATCTTTTCATGTGTCTCTTCTGAACATCTTTAAATCGGAGGAGTTGACCGCCATGCTTTCGCTTGCCCTCCTCTAGCTCAGAATAGAAGATGCGCTTCGCCACTCGCTCATCCGCCATCCGGGATACGTGACCGCACCACCGAAGCTGTCGACGCATTAAGTAGGATTCAATGCCACCAACATTGGCTCGTCTTAGAACTTCGGTGTTTCGCACTCGGTCGGACCATCTGATCTTCATGATGGTGCGAAGGCATTTGAGGTGGAATCGATCCAAAGTGCGTATGTGGTGACGATACACACACCAGGTCTCGGAAGAGTACAGAAGGTTTGGCAGTACAATCGCCATATATACAGATATTTTTGTGGCTAGTTTAAGGTCGTGCGAGCAGAAAACCTTGGAACGCAGCTTCCCAAATGCTGCAGCTGCAGCACTGATTCTGCTATTGATCTCAGCATCAAGGTCACACTTAGCTGTAATAGTGTTCCCAAGATATCGGAACTTGTCAACCTGTTTCAACATATCTTCACCAAGCTTAATTGTCAGTGTCTCACGACCTTGTGTATCCAGGGACATCACTTCCGTCTTTTGACACTAATCTTAAGGCCGAATTTGCAGCATGCTTGGTGAAAAACGGTCATCAGTTGTTGTAGGCCTACTGGGGATTCTGCAAGAAAGCACAAGTCATCGGCATACATAATTTCAGTAATAAGTGCATGCGAGACTTTGGTGCGCGCCTTAAGTCTAGCCAAATTAAAAAGACTGCCATCAGTGCGGAAGCGGATGCGGACTCCTTCGGAGACAGTATTTAGGACCTCCTTGACTACTACCGCAAAGTATAAGGCGAACAGTGTGGGCGCTAGAACGCACCCTTGTTTCACCCCACAGGTGACGGGGAAAAATCAGACTGTTCACCGTCTACAGAGACACAGCACTGCATATTGTCATGCAGGAGTCTCAGGAGGCGCACAAACTTCTCCGTGCACCCCAGTTTTCCTAGCACCATCCAGAGAGCCTCACGAGGCACACTGTCGAACGCTTTCTCCAGGTCAACAAAGCAGAGGTACAACTGACGACCTTGTTCTCTGCTTTTTTTCTGCAGTTGACGTACCGAGAAAATAGCTTCACATGTGCCTCGGTCAGGTCGGAAGCCAAACTGGGTTTCGGGCAGAATCTTTCTGATAAGTCCTTCAAGCGGTTTAATAGGACTCTTGCAAAGGCCTTTCCGGGGACCGATAATAACGAAATACCGCGGTACGAGTTGCAGTCAGAACGGTCACCTTTGTTCTTGTAGAGGGCACTAATGCGAGACACTTTAAAATCGTCCGGGACTCGCTCCTCCTCCCACATTCGAACAAAAGTTTCCATACCATCGAGTGCAGCTCCGCACCGCCATATTTAAGTATTTCGCCTGGTATAAGGTCAATGCCAACCGCCCGTTTATTATGCTGCTGTCTGATGGCAGTAACAACCTCATCACACGACAGGGGCTCGTCCAGCTCGGTGGCTAGGGGGAGTTGAGGTAATAAACTGATGTGATGCAGGTTAGCTGATCGATCTACGTTAAGCAGATCGTTAAAATGTTCAGCCCACCGTTTGAGCACATCCTCTTTGCTGGTCAAGAGTTGCGAGCCATCCAGAGACCTCAAAGGCACTTTTGCTCTATGGGGCGTACCTGTCAGTTTACGCACCTCGCAGTAGAACTCCCAAGCTGGTTTGTATCGGCAAGCCACTGCATCTGACAAGCTTTTTCCTGCCACCACTTGTCTTTTATTTGCCGAGACAGCCTACGTAATTCTTGGTCACTTTCTTTGACTGCCGCTACACTTCCACCTCTCCGATGATGCTGTCGCAGGAGCTCCCGATGTTTGTCGAATGCTGCCTTGAGAACTTCGTCATTGTCATCGAACCAATCTTCACTACGCCGGTCTTTTGTACCTAAAGTAGCGGTAGCGGCTTCTATGAGATGAGATGACAAATTTCGCCAAGCAGCATTGACATCAACTGTCTCATTTGTTGGCAACAGATTTTCGGTTAAGGTTTCAGCATACTTTTCTCTCATCTCGCGATCTTGCAGCCTATCCACGTTCAAAGACGCAGGCTTTTTTATCATGGATCTACGAGGTCGACGAAGGCGGAGTCGCAGTTTTGTGACAATAAGTCGGTGGTCAGTCCAGCAGTGAGCACCGCGCATGACGCGGGTGACTTGGACTTGACTGATGTCTCTTTGCCGCATAATAGCATAATCGATCAAATGCCAGTGTTTGGATCGCGGGTGCATCCACGTCGTCTTGTGCTTAGCGGCAAGTCTGAACATAGTGTTCGATATCGCTAGATCGTATTGAGCACAGAGACTGAGTAGCAACTGACCATTGCTGTTCATGTTGCCGACTCCGTGTCGCCCCAGAACTCCAGGCCAAGCCTCATAGTCCCGACCAACTCTAGCATTGAAATCGCCCAGCAATAGTATCTGCTCTCTGGCGTTTATGCTGTCAAGGCATTGAGATAGTTCCTCATAGAATTTGTCCTTAATGTCATCAGACTTGTCTAGCGTTGGAGCATAGACACTGATAACATTAAGGTAGTTGTCTTTGTCCAAGTGAAGGCGCAGTGTGGTAACGCGGTCCGAGATGTGAACAGGACATTCTTCAAGTCGCTTTACTAAATGATTTTTGATGGCAAATCCTACCCTGAACGTCGAGGTTCAGATACGGATGTACCTTTCCAGAAGAAAGTGTATCCCCCTCCATCTTCCACTAGTTCTCCTTCATCGGCAAGATGTGTTTCGCTGAGTGCAGCCACATCCACGTTATAGCGATGAAGTTCCCGAGCTACTATAGCAGTTTTACGTTCAGGACAGGCGTTGCCATCTCTATCAATGAGCGTTCTCACGTTCCATGCGCCAAATGTCATTATAGATGGTGTGTTATTTATTTTATTTTGTTGCGTCGACCACGTGTTAAGTGATGCGATGGCAGCCGTGGTTACTACCACCTTCCAGGAAGGGACGAGCATTTGTTTAGGCACCTTTTCTAGCCCCCTCGACTGAGCGAGGAGAGCAGTGCTTCCTAAATAGGGCTGCTCTTGTCATCCCAGGTGCTGCCGAATTCGCATTGTCGTCCCGATTTTTCAATGCAAAGCGACCACGGCGTGTACTCACACCCTGGGACCGCCTGCGTGCAGGAATCAGACAAAGCCCAGCTTGCACCACGCTAAACCTCTCTACTTCAACCCATCGCCGCAGGACTTAGCGTCATCGGAGTCCATTATTCGGAAGCGGTCAGTTGCGCAGGATATATTAGGTGCGCAGACGTTCGCGCAAACGCAAGCGCACACTTAGTCCTTCCTCCCGGTTCAGTGGAACGGAGAACCGCTACGACTGAAGGAGAGGTCGGATGCAGTGTCTGGCCGACAGTAACTACCCGCGCCCTCTACCGTCGCCCTAGGCCATCCACCTTGCCTCGCTGAATCGCCGAGTCCGCCAAGCCCATTCGCACTATCTGCATTGGGTTGCCATTCTCGCCGAAACAGACTTTGTTTGTTAAGCAGGAGGGAGCTGCTTTTTTCCTTCCCCTCCCCAGTTCAGTGGAACGGAGAACCGTTACAACTGAAGGAAAGGTCGGATGCTGTGTCTGGCCGACAGTAACTACACGCGCCCTCTACCGTCGCCCTAGGCCATCCACATTGCCTTGCTGAATCGCCGAGTCCGCCAAGCCCGTTCGCACTATCTGCATTGGGTTGCCATTCTCGCCGAAACAGACTTTGTTTGTTAAGCAGGAGGGAGCTGCTTAAACCTATATTACCCCTGCAGTAAAACAATAACGAATAATAATGTTCTTACCTAACATAAAACCTCATTACCCTAACAAATAAGAACAAATATCTAGGTAATAGAATTCTTGAGAAAATAACAATACATTTCAATTTCCTACACGAAAAGAGAGGGAGATAATGGAAGAAAAGCTCCTATTAAACGTTACGAGTCGCAGGTAAACAGGTCGTAATCACTTAACACAAAGCAGCCATAGAAAAAAGCCGGTCAAGAGCGTGTCAGATACGCCCACAAATAGGGTTTCGTAGTCAACGTTTTAATATCGGGTTTTTAAGCATACAGCAGCAGTATGATGACCAACCGCAAATAGAAAAACTATTTTTTTTCTGAAACCTTTAAGGATACAATATCCGATATAGTTTTCATTGTAACTTCAGATTGTAAGCTATATTCCATAAATATTTCAAATTTTTAGCGTTTATACTTTAGAAGTTACAGCTGGAACAAATTATGGGTCAAAAACGCCCTTTTTAAAAGCAAATATTTCGTGACAGAAGTGACTTTGTTTCACAGAAAACTCACCTTAGTTTTAAAAAACCTATTCAACGATACCCTACTCAATATTACAGAAGAAAAAAATTTTTTTTGCCCCCCTTTCACTTATATGGGAGGGGGTACAAAAAACATTTAATATAATTTTTTCTTATTATTTCTATATTTGGGTCAACATGATCTATCTTCTCACCAAATTTTATGTCGATAGCTCTAAAACTGACGGAGTTATGAGGGCGCGGCATACAGACAGACAGACAGACAGACTTACCGAAACTATAAGGGTTTCTAGTAGACTACGAAGCCCTAAAAAAATGCTTTGCCTTGAGCTTAGCTACAGTCAAACTCAGGTCTGGTTAGACACTGGATCCGCCAATGAGGGCCTTAACACAAAAAGTTAGACGAGCGTTGAACGCGTGTCTAGCGCTTTTTTGTTTATAGTTTTATATAAAACTCGCGTTCAACACGTTTTCGTTGTAGGGCCCTGTAAGTCTAGGCATTAGAACACTACAAAGACAAAGCTGTCTAACCCAGCCTGCACTCGGCTGTACCCTGTCTTGTGCAATTATCTAATGAAAACATTTTAATACTACGCCGTCGGTATTGATTTTGCTGAGTGGTCTCTACTTGTGATTTCCCAAAAGGAAAAAAGTCCTTCACGCAGAGCCTCAGCCTTTTACAAATAAGCTGATGAATAATGGGCTTACCAAAGACAGATATTTATTTTATACCAAATGAAAGATGAGCTACTTATTTGTAAATGTTTGGAAATGTATAGATAGAGATAGTGAAATAGATGCCATCTAAAGTTGTAATAAATATGGGATGAAATTTTACTTGTGACTGATAGCGAAAATGCAGAACCGGGGAACAATTTTTCCTAAGGAGCTTATGTAGAGAAATATGGAAAAAAAATGGACCCCCCAAAGTAACTGAAATCAGCATTTTGTGTGGGATGTCCAATGGCCAAGTCTTTTTTCCGTATTTATACCCGTGTTCTTTGGGAAAAGATTTTTCTTATCACCAGCCGCATCTGCATTTTGGCTATCGATCACTAGTATTTCACCCTATACAGGGTGTTAGGAAAAGTACTGCGTTCCTTTTGAGGGATGAACCAGCCCATAAAATTGAACAACTTTCCCCAAGAAACATAGGGCGAAATATGAAAAGAAATTTTGGACCTCCCGTACTAAGTGTGTCGGCCGGCCGGGTCAGTTTGTATGGGAAGACCAAATTTTTTTTCATATTTCGTCCTATGTTCCCTGGGGAAAGTTGTTCAGTTTCATCGGCTGGTATAACACCCTTTATAGGTAGGTATCTACCTAGTAAGATATGCAACTGTATAATTTAATGGGTATTGAGATAGACACGGAAATTTAGATTTATTTATTTTATTTATTTATTATTAAATTAAATTATGTTAATTAAATATGATTCATAGTCCATTCACAACACGGCGCGCGCTATTTCCTCTATGAAAATGCTGAACATTTCATATTATTGGACAAGAGCATTGTAGCCTGAAACGCAGAATTTACAATGTCAGTATGCAGTAAGTGGTATAAAGGTGATCGTCTACTCCACACAACACTTTCGCAAAAAAAAAATGGTCTTCCATACAAAATCGCCGATCAGCTAATTGATTTACTATGGGATTTCCAAACTTTTTTTTACCTAGGTTATTTACCAATCTTAATTATTGTGAAATAATATAAATGCCCTTACTTTAGACAGATCGACCAATCTATGATCAGCAGTACCTATAATTACTATTGAAAGACCAACGATTCAAGTAAAGTGATTTCTGGTACAAAATAAAATAACATAAAATATCAACAGGAAACCCATGTTTATGCCCAAAGGCAATTAAATCCCCCGATATGAGGTAATTAGTTTGTGTAGCTCAAACATCCAAACACGGAATCGAACTAATAATACAAACAAAATTAATATGTACCAAGTTTCTGTTGTTACACCTGTAGTTTAACCACTAAGGAAATACATTATGCATTATTTAAATATGCCGTGTGATGCATAGTAGAATAGCATCACCCCATATCTTTCCCATGGGTGTCGTCAGAAGTAACTAACAGATATGAGAGTTGATGTGTATTGCAATTTTAGGCAACAAGCGGATAACCTGTCAATATGGTGATACACAGTCTTCTGAATGACTCTCAAACTTTTGTCAGGCGTGGTAAAAATTTAAGTTTTTGCAGCCGTTTACGCTCTGCCTATCCCGCAAGGGATATAGGCGTGATTTTTGTATGTATGTATATTTAAACGTGACAAGGTAGGTATACAGGGTGTAAGGGAAAGGTCTCCGAATACTGAAAGGGTGCATTCAGACCATGAAACTGAACAACTTCCCATAGTAAATGCAATCAGTTGATCATGGTTTTGTATGGGAAGTCGAAAAAAAAAATTTCCTTTCCTGAAATTTATTTCTATGGCATGTTGTTCAATTTCATGGTCTGAATGCACCCTATGAGTATTCGGAGAGCTGTCCCTTACACCCCGTATAATAGTCGACGAACGACCTGTTAAACCGTGATGCCAGAATTTCTGATTTATAATTATCTAGATTTATTACTGTTAACTTCAATTTACGGGAAAGATATGGGGTGATGCTATTTTAAGCTGCCTGCCACCGTACGGTAAATCCTACTTATGCTACCACTACCAAAATGGAGCTTACCAATATGCTGCACATCCCTTCAGGTCTCGGTTCGCTTGCAGGGCCAGCTTGCAGATCCCAGCTGCTAGCGGTGCTGATGTAGTAGTACCAGTAGACCTGGGAAACTTGGAACACTTAGAACAGCTGGAGCTTACCAATATGCCGCATATCCCGCCAGGTCAGGTCTCGGTTTGCTTGCAGGGCTAGCGCGCGCCTAGGGGCGCTCATGGAAAGTTCCCAATAGACCTGAGAAACCTGGAAAACTTGGAACAGCTAGAGCTTACCAATATGCTGCATATCCCTCCAGGTCAGGTCTCGGTTAGCTTGCAGGGCCAGTGCGCAAATTCCAGCTGCTAACGGCGCTGATGCAGAAGTACCAGTGTGGCCGGTCGTGCAAGAGTGGTGGAGATCCGTTGTCACCACCTGGAGGAAATAAAAAAGTAATGAGATATGATATACCATAGGTGGTGTAGTAAATACGGGACACGGGATATTTTGACAGTAATACATGGTGACGGAACAACTGACGGATTTCGGGTTGGTGGATGAAGTCGACCTACCAGCAATGCTCTGTGTTGCTAGCGTTTCGATGTAGGTTGTTTATCATGGGCGTGGAAGGCCAATGCTCGACTTCTTCTTCATCTGGTTGATATTAATTATGAGCACTAAAAGGACACATTAACATATTTCGACACATTAATCGCTTTCAGCATTTCCTACTTAATCCAAGTTCTAAAACCACTTGGAAAAGAGCAAAGAGGAAAGTGGGCATTTTTGTATAGATCGGTAGAATAGAACTGAATTGTATTGTAAAAGTAAAAGTTAAAGTGATTATTTAAGATTATACGGTTCAAAACAAAAGATTGGGATGAGCATAGTCACTTATCTGATATCCTTTAATTCAACAAATCAAAACAAAAAACTAAAAATAACAATCCTCTCGGCGCTCGGTTGCTTCTTTCACGTAAGCTGTATTAGTTTGGACCTTTTTTATTGACTGAGCGCAAATCCAACCACAGCCAGAACTGTCCTAATATTTGTACAGCCCAGAGCGTTTGCTTAGCCTAGTTAAGAATAGGATCAGATGAAGACGCGAGTAATTCTTCTGAACCTTCCTCTTTACAGTCAGTTCAAGTTAGTTGTTGTGATTTGAAGCATAAAATTCAGCTAGTTATATCTAGGGTTTAAGGGACAGCTCTCCGAAAACTGATAGAATGCATACAAAACATGACACTTAACAATTCCTCATAGATATTATTTTCGGGAAACGAAAAACAAATAGACCTCCCATACAAAACCCCAATTAGCTGACTACATGTACTGAGAGAAGTAAAAAATGATTGCAATTCCTGAAATATTTTTTCATGGGAAGTTGTTCACTTTCACGGTCCAATAGGTATACAACGTATAATTTGTCGTGATGTTTACCTAAATATGTCTTTAAAGCACGGGCAATGGTTTAAATCAATGGAAGTAAATATAATACGTTATTTTCATCACAAAATATTAAGCACAAAGGCATTTAGCACTTTGAAAAGATATGAAACACGAGTTCAAATCTAAAAAAAGAAATAAAAGACATTGAAATACAAATTGCCAATCCAATTTTTTTGCCCCACGGGTCCTGAATTTCACGGAAATATGTATATGGGGGCAATTTTACGCGGGATATATCGTACTCGTTAAAACTGAGTGATATTTCTGTTCGCGTAAACGAGTGCTGTACTTATTGTCGTATAAATCACTTGGTTTCATCCGCAGACAAGAGACGGAGTGAGGAACGTGTGATGAAATGTGGTTATGATTTCTTAGAACAAACACTCAGCGATGAGAATGAACAAAGTTTTGTTATTATTATATAGGGTGAAAATTTACTAGACCGATAGCAAAAAGGGAACATTGGACGAACATTCCAAAACAAATAAAAGGTCAAGTAAAATATCACTAGTGACCGACAGCTAAAACTAAAACCAAAAAGAACGTGATGTGGCGATAAGGAAAGTTTATCCCAAAGGACCATTAGTCGAAATATGCAAAAAAATTGGACCGGGTTATCGGCAACTTTGTATGGGGTGCCCAATTCTTTTTATATTTCGACCTACGTTCCTTTCCTTGGGGAAAGTTGTTTTTATCACCGCATCACTAGCCGGTTTTGAGTTTTCGCTATCGGTTTCTAGAAAAATTTCAACCTATATTTGTTTTGGAAAACCTTTATGGGACCGGAAATACAACTTTAAATCTAAAGCTTCCGGGAATTTTATGATACGGAGAAGCTTCCGTGGTGCTGGCGGGTTTAGAGTAATTTTATGAGAAACACAGCTCTTCGTTGAAAATTGAATATTGCAAATAAGAATTGAATATTGCTTAAATGCTCTTGAATTAATTAGGTGTGGGTAATGGCAGTAGTATTGCTGTTTCACCCTTGTTTCACTTGTTTAAATATTTTCACAATTTTTTTGCCTTAGTAAGATGATATTGATAAATAAAAGACAAGCGCCGCAAAATATTGCGGTTCGTAACAGCAACTATACAAATGACAAGATACGACAGCCACAATTAAATTAGGAATGTGTACCAGCACCAGCCATCCGTCTAGGTTTTGTATGAGATTCCGCAAACTTCTTACGTGCGTGTGCAAAACGCCTCAGTATCTATATTCGCTCGTTTTTACTTTTCCACAGACAAGCCTACCTATAAAAAATGGCGCCACAGAGGAGAGGATATCTACCTCCGGACTTATAATAAACGTTTCAGAATAACAGACTCCTCGTCATTAATGCCTACATCAAGAGTATTATCACGTTCACGGATTATCGTTTAATCTGATTTGCTTTGTTCTCCTTACTTTAAATACGTACCAAGGCCCATTAAGCTGGCTCTGAACTAGATATTTCCGAATGAAATACTTATAAAACCACTTCATTAAAACGAGAGTTCCCTTTTCCTAAACAACAACTTTTCTGTTTATTACACCTTTGTAATCTTAAAACTTATCCAATATTTCTAAAATGTTAGCTTAGTCTATTTCCAGATATCGAGCTGTATCAAAATAACCTTAAACTTTAACAAAAGTTTGGATAACGAGTGTCCATTTTCCCACGAAAATTAAGCGAGACCAACACCAAACAATCTTTAACATCTTGAAACAAAAAAGGGCTTAGGGAATTTATTCAAATGACATGATCCCTTTCCTGCACCGCACTTGAGGCTTCAACAAAAGGGTTATAGCTACTGCCTTTCGAAAGCTTAAACTGCTTGTGGCGCAGAAAAGTTCAGAGTTGTCCATTGCTTGTTATAAATGACCAAGCAAAAGCTCTAGCCGGCAAAGAAGCATTGTATACGGAAAATTGCTTGTCGCCTCTTCCCTATTCATCAGGTAATAGAGCCATTTTTGTATCCGACAATCTCAAGAAACGATGCTAATATCGGAAATCTTTTCGGATCGCTGTGGGTGGAATAAAAGTTACCTGAGATTGTTTTGCCTGGTTTAAGAAAAAAACGCTTTCCGCAAAGTAAGAGGCGGTAAAACGTTTCGTTGTTTGCTCTTTTTACAAGGCAGTGGGAAAGTATTTTCGGGGTTTGGGAAAGGTAAGTAGATAAATATTCGGCGTGTCTTCGAAAAATATTTGTTTACCTTCGATTTATGGTTTGAGATTTGCATTTGCAACACGTTGCTACGTTTACTGTCGGTTTCATAAAAGGGGTACTAAGGGATGGATCTAAGAAATAGGAGGCAGCAGCCAAGACATTTTTTCCTTGTAAATTACTGCTCCGCTTGCCAAGTGTCTTGAGCATCGCAAATACTCCCAAACTGCCCTCTCGAGAAGAAGGTTCAGCAGTGACTGTAGACATAGTTCATGGAAACATTGGTTTAGTATTTTCTGTTCGAGGATTTTGTTACAGCCTTTTTCAAGTCTCACCTGTTTCTCATTCAAAGCACCGCTGCTGTAAGTGGCAGCTAAGGTTGAGCTGCACATCTCGGAGTACCACGGCACTTCGCCCCGCTCTGTCGCTGAGGATATCGACAGGGTCTAGATGGAGTTGGTGTCCTGATCTCACCTGTTTCTCATTCAAAGCGCCGCTGCTGTAAGTGGCAGCTAAGGTAGAGCTGCACATCTCGGAGTACCACGGCACCTCCCCTCTTTCTGTCGCTGAGGATATTGACAGAGTCCAGATGGAGTTGGTGTAGCCGTCACAGTTGCAGTTGTCCTGCTCTCGCCCGCCGTTGCCAGATGCCCACACGAAGATTGAACCTTTTCCGTTGCGACCCTGGAAAGATAATTCTCAGTTAGAATCGGTAGGTAACAATTACGATGATTAGGAAGATACATAATGAAGAATTGCTGCGTAATGTCGGCTGAGACATTACCCTACTTTTTGCCTGTGTTGCAAATACGGCAATAATGATCGTTTTTATCGTATACGTACAAAATGTGTACGCAGTTAAGTATGTCTAAGTTTTAAGAAAATTTACTGTATGAGCCACTTGAAACAAAAGGATTATAGGAGTGAAAAGGCACTTAAAGTTTATGGTTTTTGTTGATTTTAAGTTTGTTATGACTGTAGCCAATTATTTGGCTGGTTGGTTGTAGACGAAGGTTTCTTCATCCTCATTAGTCGTTTCATTTTGTAGGTATTAAAATTTCATATTCTACTAATTAACAGGGAGCTTGCAAATAACACTTGTTGATCTGAACACAAACTTCTGTGAAAACTGAAAATCGTAACTTGTAACGAAAAGCAGAAGGGGATGGCAAAGTTTACATTTACTTCTGCTTAATTAGGTGGAACGAAGAGAGCTGGCATTTTCGAGGGGTTTTTCTCAGCAAACAAGAACTCTCTACGCCTTTTTGAAAAGAACAAAACCTGTTAGTGTTAAGTAATTAAATTAAGCTCACATTTTGGTGCAAAAAAGTTTTCGTATTTGCAATGCACGGTGCTGTCGACAGCAAATCCACCTACCAATTTAAGGGATCAATTTATGCTGGCTTTTCTTACTATTTATATGAAAAATAGTATAGGTTGGTTCTTTGAATGGGTAGGGGGATTTGCTGACAATTGTATTTAATTAACCTAATTAACCTATGAGACTTCTTTGACCAAAATGGTAAATCAGAGCTTGAAACGAACGACATATACCTATCAAAATATTTTTCATAAGGGCTTTCCTAGACTATTTCGCATCGCTATACATTTTGATTATTATGTTTGAAAATCCTTTAATAGTCTTATTTCATCTGCGTTTCGTACTAAGTATTAATACGTAGATTTGCTGTTAGAAATTTCATGTTGCGTCTTGAGCTTTCGTATATTTATTTTTTGCCAACGTTTCAAAATATCTTTGAAACAGGCACTTATTTACCCTTACAAAAAAACAGCCTACTCTCAACTAAATGCAGTCGAGGAGACTTGACCATACCGTGGAAATGGCGACTGAAATAATTGCATCGTTAAAGAAATGACTCTCATGTCGCCGGGCTAACGCACACCCTTCACTAACCCACTGCTGGCTATTCCATTTACACTGCCATGACACCTGATTTGGCGTACAATGCTGCTTATCTTTCATTTGGCACTAGAGACGCCGATACAAAACCAGGAATGTACACAAAATCTGGCCTGTCGGCAGGGCACTGCAATAGTCGTTTCAGAGCAACACATTGGAGTTCCAATCTAATTCTCTAGAGAACAGAGTCGAAGTTGTATTGGCTGGTGGGTAGGTAACAAAATTACAGTTTGTGAATTTAGCAGCACCCGTTGTGACTTTTCATTAACCCGGCTTCACGCCATCAGGGATGACTGCGGATAGTTATTCCAGGAATAAAGGTGATGGCTGTTTCTGGGTGTGAAATCTGTACCGAATTCTGGTTCATGGAAATGGATTATCATCTAACTGCGTATAAGCTTTACCTTTAATTAAATTCATTTTGATGACACTTCTTTACAAAAAACATCCCGCTATATAGCAGAGCAATTTGTTGGAAATATGTTCCTAAAACACATATCTGTGCCTCCAGTGAAAAAGGGTCCAACTCACTTAGACCCTTTTGTGTTTTTCGTCAAAATCAGAATCTACTTTTTAAACCCTTTCAAAGGGTCTAACTCACGCGTTTGTACGTTGAAAAATGCCGGAATTACAATTTGTGTAAAGCGATTTAACTAATGAAAAAATATGTGCATATGGGTTCATCTAAAGTTATATGGGAAATATAAATGTATACGTTCTGTGAAAAAAGACACTTCTCTAATTAAACCGCTACATTTTCCCTTCCAAAGATTCAAATACAATTAGATCATTTCTAACAAAACTAAGTCTTCATTTTGTTTCGTGAAAACGGATCCAACTTCAATTGTATTACTTTGATATTACCGTATTTTGGATATAATCACAATTGAACCTACTGAAATAGTTTTTGATAAACGATCTAACTATAGTTGAATAATTTTTACTCCATTTGTCCGAAGAAAACCGCCCATGTGACTGTTTGGGGTATGAAGAGGGTGATAATGCATCTTCAAAGGTTTAGTGATACTCCAGTAACGGCAAACCTGTTTTACTACTTGGGATATAAAAAGGGTGTAAATTTAGTGTAAATGTATCTTCTTAGGATTCTTCTAAAACAAATGAGTATATAGGGGGACCCAGGCCAGGACGCGTATATGAAAACCCATCTTCTGTATGTACTGTACGTACCTAAAGTTTGATACGCATTTCTAACAAATAAAACACTATTTGATCGCATTATGTCGGCTTGAATTAACGAACAATGACATGGCCGCGTAGGCTTCTGACATGGTTGACAAGGACTCTTATGTGGTCGATTTGGCCTCTGATATGGTTAAGCAGTCCTCTGATATGGTGAAGTTAATTAGGCCACTTATAAGGTCGAGTTGGCCTCTGATATGGTTGATTGTGACTCTGACATGGTTGAAAAGGCGTCTGACCAGGTTTATAAGGCCTCTGAATCTCTGATATGGTTAACTTGTCAACTGGGGTATCAGCTGCATCAGTCGATGGCCGCCATCTTGGTTAGGTAGGCTATAATGCGGAATCGACTTAATCAGTCGATGACGTAATATAAAGTGGTGTCGAGTTACAGACTGGTGTTATGGGCTTATTTCTCATCGTAGAAACTTCGTTTTTTCAAATAAATGTCGGAATTAAGAGTAAAATTTATAAAAGAGCCTGAAAAAACCCGCCACAATAGTAAATTCCAACAAAATCCGTATTTCTTTCGACCGCTCGATTGTTTGCGGTCACGGCGCAAGGTTCGCAGGCCTCATGTAGGAAGGACAATGAATAAATATTTTTTTTGTTCTTTTCTTCTGGTTCAATGTTTTATTCTAATGTTAAATTGCCAATAAAATCATCAAACCATTTTTTAATTTATAAATATGATGGATTTCAAAAAGATACTAAAAGAAACTTAAACAAACATTTCTTAGTAAAAGTGTATATAAACACGCAACTCTCATGTTTATATTATCTTACAACCAGCTAGCTTGTTTAGTCACGAATTCAACACTCAAGTTACAATGTTTATCTTTCGATAACTGCCGAGAACTTTTTGTTTATGTTATCGGATATCTTAAGTATCTCAAGTGGCCGCCATTAATCGCAGAACAGCTTATGTCAAGTTCGCCGCCATGTTTTTTTGTACGCAGTTGAAAGGTTAATAGGCCTTTTAAATGGTTAAGTAAACCTCTAATATGATTGATTGATAAGGCCTATAAGACAACTGCCTATATTAGAGTTCTACTCACAATCAGTTCTATTCAGTGGCTTACTTCACCATCTTCTTTCTTCTTCTTCTCTGCATAGTAATATCCACTGTTGGGCAAATGCATCTAGATGTGTTTTGTCCACTCTGTTTTATTTGCGGCGATTCTGTCGGCCCTGCCATCTTTTCCGATCATCTTGCTGGTGGTCTGCCAACACTTAGACTTCCTGCACAGGGTCTCAAATGCAGCACTATGTGGCTCTACTTGTCGACACCTCTACGACATACGTGTCACGTGTCACGCCAAATCCATTTTAGTTGTACAACCCTCTTTCCGACATCAATCAGTTTAGTCCGTTGGCGAATAGCTTTGTTCCGTAGTTTGTCAAGCAGAGTGGAGCGACAATAAGCATACTTACTTTGAGGAGCTAATTTACCGAAAGCTGCCCAAATTGCTAGACAAGTTTGATCCTCTGTCCCAGATAAACTTTACTATACCAGAGGTCTAACAACCAGTTTAGAGGTTCCATCAATAATGGCAGAGACCTAACATAACCAGGACAGACACTTTATCAACCATGTCAGAGGCTTACTCGGTTATGTTAGAGGCCTATTCAACCGTGTCAAAGGGCTGTCAACCATGGCAGAGGCTTGTCAACAGAGAGGCGTTACCCATGTAACAACCAATGACAAGTTCTACAGAACCATGTCATAGCCCGAACCTATCATGTAAGAAGCCTAAGAGTCCTTCTCAACCATGTCAGAGGCTTACGCAACCATGTCATTGTTCGTCTCTTTGAGGGTTAAACATTCAAACAGTATTCAGATGATCAGATTTTGTAGTAAATTTGTAGGAAATTGCTGAACTCCATAAGGGCATACAAAATACGGCTTCCTTGGTTATTTTCGGTCACGGAAAGTATCCCGAGTTCATCTCTATAGAGGGGACGTACAGAGGACGGGTTCCCAATTTCCTATTACGCGGGCGGGACTGGTGGGAGTAGGCAGTTATTACACAGAAAATGTAATTATACCTTTATATGATGCAATTTTTAAGGGTATAACTGTTACAAAGTCCTTAGGATTGGCCACCCATGCAAATTAAAATGGATTTAAATATAGTTATATTTGTATTCACCGTCATTATTAAATCAATCTGCTTATCCAACAGCATTTGAATCTTTTATCACGATACCTACAACGGTTCAATTTAAATTAGACCTTTTA
This sequence comes from Phthorimaea operculella, assembly GCA_024500475.1. Lineage (NCBI taxonomy): Eukaryota > Metazoa > Arthropoda > Insecta > Lepidoptera > Gelechiidae > Phthorimaea > Phthorimaea operculella. Next base: position 1,598,159 of record JANFCV010000002.1, on the reverse strand, counting down.
TCATGATACCTACAATGGTTCAATTTAAATTAGACCTTTTTTCACCGAAACATTTCAATAAATTTACAACGGTCTAAGTGATTTTTGCATCTTATTCATCAAGATTACGAAAAACTGACAATTCCATTAAAAAGCTCGCAAAAAATTAGTAGGAATAGTTTTTACTTCATAAAAAAAAGTTACAACCTCATATAAATCGCAGATGTTAATTGATCTAATTTCATTATTTTGGCTCTCCTGTAAAGTACATGTTTTTCAGTTGGACCCTTTTTCACAAGAGGCACAGATATTAGTCGAACATACATTTAAATTCATTACCTATGGTGACATTTGTTACAAAATATTCATCCCCCTATATGACAGAGCAGTTTTTTAGCCAAAACATTTCTTGAAACATTATGTCTGAACTAAAACCAAACACATCTTTTTCTATCGAACATATCTACCTAGTCATAATCACATATGTATACCTACTTAAATGGTTTTGCTTTTCAATTTCAAGTTCTACTTCTATATTTACCGCAGCTCTGAATGTTATGTAAAATAAACTCCAGTTCATACATAACTGGGGCTCTAGCCACAATTTTTATACGTATGTTCGTACCTATGAGTTTTATAATTTTTCACTGCAAAACCGGTGTACGCTATTTTATGGGAGTGCAAAAATTCTGCGCACAATTTTTATTTTTTTAATGCTGCGGTGTGGATAGAGATACTGGAATTAGTTTTTACGTTTGCACTACAGTTGTGGAATTGAAAATATGATTTGTAGCGTAGGTTTTTGACATGATGTCAAATTACGGTAGTAATTTTCATTTTTCCCTTTTATTTGCCAGTGATTCGATCAACATGATATTGACTGCTTCTTCTTATTTGCGAGTCGCGGTGAATTAAATTTTATTTCTCCAATATGATGCCACTCGAACTACATTTTCTCGTACTGAGAAGTAAAACTATTATTTTTTTACCTTTCTTTCAATTTTAACAATGTTCTTTAATTTTAAAATTATTATTCTATCCAAACATTTTCACAAAATATACATAATATTTCCCCAGACAAATAGATTCATGGGACTGGTTTCGAATAAGTTTAGGATAATCCATTCATTTTGAAAATAATAGACAAAATAATATGATCGAAATTTAATGTAACCCCCAAAAATTGAATAAGCTTCCGGAAGGGCGAAATAACAAACAATTTCGAATGGGGTCAGCAAAGGTCGAATTTCACTTTTAGGGCTATTAAATATCGGAGGAAACATTTAAAATGAAGCGTCAGAGTGCCACTCAGCTAATGGACACAACTTAATTAAATTCCTACTTTATTTTATTCATTCGCTTCGTCAGGGAAATTAAAAAAGAAATGAATTGTTCCTTTTGTAGGCAGGAAAGTAAATATTGTTATGTAAAATCGGGATTTAGAATCGGGCCGATTTAGAGTCTGTTATCCGTCACAGAGTAAGGAAGAGTTAAACTTGGCGACTGACAATGCCATTTCCGACGTCAAGTACTGGCAGAAAAATATGTACTTAAGTTCAAACGCAGACACTAAGAAAAGAAGAAGCAATTAAATGGGTTTAGAATAGCATTTACCCAATTTCTGTTTCAATCAAGGTTTATCTGTATTGCAATTTTGAGCGATAGTCTATAATGATACACTGTTATTCTGAACCGGCCTCGACGTAGGGATAACAATGGGAATATTTTAATTTAAGGACAAAGACATGTTATATGAGTGTGTTTACTAGTTAATAAATAAATTAGTGATAATCACAGGGCTTCATAACAAAGAAGGTTAAGATAGTAAATTATTAAGTACTACAAAATTCACTAACAGAATTACTGTTTTGAAAATTCCTCTAAATGAGCTGAGAAGTACAAAGTTAAGCCTTGTTAAACCTCGGGCTTCACCGTGATGTGTGTGCTGTTGTTTCACTAGAAAACAGACAATTTAATGCCAAATTGTATCTATGAAAAATCTTTTAAAGCGTTAAATTTTTATAGTAAGGCCCAAGCGGCTTGCAAAATAGTTTCACTCTTTGCTACCATAATGTCTTAAAGATAAAAGTTTCACTCTTTGCTACCATCATGCTTTAAAGATAATTGAATAAGTTACTCAGGGGAGTGCAACATTCGTATATATAGTATTCATAAAAAAGCAAGCAAACATATTTATTTCACTCTGTCTAGTATGAATAGAATGTGTTTTTGTTTTTACAGTCATACAATGTTTTAAAAATCAATTTTTGAGAACTTCGTTTATTAAATTTTATAGGCTCAGTTGAAATATTTGAAAAATGTTAGATACCGACCATTTGACTAACAAACAAAATTTAATAAAATACACTTTGCTTTGTTCGTTATTTGATTGGAAATAAACCACGCGGTGCCTTCGCCGTATGATGCCGGCTTAGAATAGCATTACCCGTGGGTGTCGTAAAAAGCGACTAAGAGATAATCATCAAGGGAATGGGCCGCAGCGTACTCTATAAATGCAACATCTTGCACTGCGCTCGCCAATCCGCCTGCTAAACGTGGTGACTATGGCAATACCTTCGGATAGAGGGAGGCCCATGTCCAGCAGTATACTGTTCAGTAGTATCTGTAATGTTTATGGTTAAACAGCGCGGGATCCAGAATATATGCGAGCACTCTAAAAAATGTGCTTCTATCTATTTCCGTCAGAATATGAGTCAAAGTTATTGGACCACTTTGTCATTCTATAAATCCTGGACTAACAAACGGTCCAAGCAAATTGACAAGCAGCTCAGATTTACTAGTGCGGTAGTTTATAGCAAGCACTAATTTATGATGTCGATATATCTACCCACCTCTTTACTACGATTACAAATAAATCCATCCAAATATTAAATATCTATTTGTCACACTTATAAATCTTTAGAAGCTTTTATTTTAGCAAAACGGAAAGGGACGACCTTCAGTCCATTATAAAAAAATAATTATGCTCTACATTATTCCCAAAGATAACAGGGTAAAAGATTCGTATGTACACGCGGAAAACAGGTGTCACTCAAAGGTATCCCTTTCACTGGCATAATTTTTTTTCCGCTAATATGTTTAAGCATAACATGTTTCGCATAATTTTTTTTCACCTACCGTTGCTTTGACATAATAATTTCTTGCCATAATATTTATTTTGGCATAACCATATTTTAGACTATTGTATTTTGTAGTAACAATATTTTGGCATAATTGCTTTTGCAATAATTTTTTTTGGACTAATATGTATATATTTTTATTAAGTTCAAATGGCAGGAGATGTAAGTCAGTTTAGTATTTGTAAAGATATATTAGGTTAAATTAGGTCAGTTTAGAATAGGTTAGGTTAGGTTACTTTTATAAAATTTAGAGGGTCTTCTAATCTGCCGTGCAGTCCCTAAAACGCAGTATCTGCAATCGGACAGTTTTGAGAAAACAGCGAAAAACTACTTTAGCTAATTATTTTTACAATTTCCTGATGTTTTCAGTTAGAGCATTCACTACCATCAAAAACGTATAGTTAAAAAGAAGGAAGGGACAGAAAAATAAGTTACATTTAGCTCACAGTTTACGAAAAAAAACAAAATGTTTAAATTCGTTGCAGTTACTACAATTCAATTTTAGATCTTTTTCGCATATAAACTGCATAAAATGCAGTATCTGTGCAAGATACTGCAAATTTTTGCAAACTTGATTAATATTGCCATCTAAAATGCAGTATCTCACCTACTTTGCTGCGTTTTAACTTGTAAACCTAAATAATAGCTCGCAGTTACCGCTATCTTATAAAAATAACATGTCAAAAAATCGTCTTCTAGCCAAACAAGCCCTAAACGAGAAACAGGCAGAGGCTGAACGGGCCCTAATTGCTGCGAAGCTAGAGGAGCAACAAACAAAAACGGACCTGGAAGATCACTCCTCATAACGCTTGGTGCACCGGGTGAATGACGGGTGCGGCTTCCAAAAATGGTAACGATTACGGAGGAAGGGCTAAAATGTAATACGAATATACCCACTTATCAGGATTATGTGTAGCGGAAGCGGTTGGTGAAGTTATGAGACGCTTGATAATTGCCTGGCTCTAATTAAAATTATTTAATTTGACTTTTAGGTGCGTTTCGTTTTGTAATGGTTGTTTCACCTTCATTTCGTAGAGGACGAAACTCACAAGAGTTGTCGCAAGACACTCGTGAGACCGATGCCTCGCAGATTCGCCATCGTCCATCTCGACTATACATATCCTAAGTAAAATACATTTAGCGCCTTCCAAAAAAACCAAGATTGTACCGTTTAGAATCAATATACTGCGAATTAGGTTGTAAGTTAAGACAAATTAAAATATCGTTTTCCCAAATAACATGCAGTATGTGCTGCATAGAAGCAAGATACTGCAATTTAGGTGGTAAATTAAGCCCATTAATAATATAAATTTCTCAAGTAATATGCAATATGTGCTGATTCGAATTAAGATACTGCAATTTAGGTGGTAAGTTCCGCCCATTTATAATATAAATTTCCCAAGTAACATACAGTATGTACTGTTTATAATCAAGATACTGCGATTTCGGTGGTGAATTAAGTTTATCAATAATACAAATTTCCCAACTAAAATGCAGTATCTGATTTTTACTGCACTTTAGCCGGTATATTACCATAACATAACTACATAAATTACAAACTGCATTGCAGTTTCTGTATTCATTACTGCATTTTAATCAGTAATGTTCGTTGATAACTGTAGATGCTGCATTTTAATTGGTATTGTTACAGTTATTTGCCGTTTTGTTATCAGTTACTGCAAATCGACTTTCAATTATTTCAACTTTCAGTTATTCTATCAAAAATCCGGAAAAATTGACATAAAACTTGTGATGTGGGTGTCAAGGTTCAACATTTAAAAAAAATGGCAAAAATGCAGATGGGTGAATATCGACAACTGCGTTTTTTGTCTCATTTCGGAGGATTTTTTATTTTTTCCGTGTTTTGGAACTTTTTTACCATAATGTTAATCTTTATGGTGATTTATTTTAACTGTGGAAAAATGCTAGCAATATCTTAATCAGAAGCTGAGATATTCGAGTTTGAATTTTGAAAAGGGCACCGAAATGAAAACTGTCCTCCGAAATGATAATAAGTGTGCACCGAAATGAAAAAAGTCCGCCGAAATGATAATAAGTGTGCACCGAAATGATAATTGTCCACCGAAATAATAATAAGTGTGCACCGAAATGAAATATGTCCATCGAAATGAAGTGGTCAAGTGCGAGTCTCTCTAGGCAGGCAGTGTTCTGTTTCTGTATGGTAATTTTAAATGCGATTGGATTTAACCAATACTCAAAAATAATCCTGTATGGGAAGGGATTAGCGAAGAACCAACGTAGCGGGTGCAGCAAAGTAGAACGAGTGTGGAACTGGTGACCACAGCAGAGTAGGATGAGTGAGGAACTGGTGTCTTCAGCAGAGTGGGACGAGTGAGGAACTGATGACTACAGCAAAGTGGGACGAGTGAGAAACCGGTGACTACAGCCGAGTGGGACGAGTGAGGAACAGGTGACTACAGCAGAGTGGGACGAGTGAGGAACCGGTGACTACAGAAGAGAGGGACGAGTGAAGGACTGGTGACTACAGCAGAGTGAGACGAGTGAAGAACTGGCGACTACAGCAGATTATGACAAGTGAGGAACCGGTGACTACAGCCGAGTAGGTCGAGTGAGGAATTGGTGACTACACCAAAGTGGGACGAGTGAGGAACTGGTAACAACAGCAGAGTGGGACTAGTTATGAACTGGTGACTATGGCAGGCAGAGTGAGACGAGTGAGGAATCAATAGTTTCAGCAGAGCAGGACGAGTGAGGAATCAGCAGTTGTAGCAGAGTAGGACGAGTGTTGGAGGTAGGTAGTAGATAGGTAGTAGGTAGGCAGTAGGTAGGTAGTAGGTAGGTAGTAGGTCGATAGGTAAACGGTATGTTTGCTCTCTAACACTTATATTTTCTAGTAGGTAGATAGGTACGTGGCATGCGCGCTCTCTAACACACCTACCTACTGGTAGGTAGATGGGTACGCGGCATGCGCGCTCTCTAACACACCTACCTACTGGTAGGTAGATGGGTACGCGGCATGCGCGCTCTCTAACACACCTACCTACTGGTAGGTAGATGGGTACGCGGCATGCGCGCTCTCTAACACACCTACCTACTGGTAGATAGATGGGTACGCGGAATGCGCGCTCTCTAACACACCTACCTACTGGTAGGTAGATGGGTACGCGGCATGCGCGCTCTCTAACACACCTACCTACTAGTAAGTAGATGGGTACGCGGCATGCGCGCTCTCTAACACACCTACCTACTGGTAGGTAGATGGGTACGCGGCATGCGCGCTCTCTAACACACCTACCTACTGGTAGGTAGATGGGTACGCGGCATGCGCGCTCTCTAACACCTACCTACTGGTAGGTAGATGGGTACGCGGCATGCGCGCTCTCTAACACACCTACCTACTGGTAGGTAGATGGGTACGCGGCATGCGTGCTCTCTAACACACCTACCTACTGGTAGGTAGATGGGTACGCGGCATGCGCGCTCTCTAACACACCTACCTACTGGTAGGTAGATGGGTACGCGGCATGCGCGCTCTCTAACACACCTACCTACTGGTAGGTAGATGGGTACGCGGCATGCGCGCTCTCTAACACACCTACCTACTAGTAAATAAATTGGCAAGCGACATGCGCGCTCTCTAACACACCTACCTACTGGTAGGTAGATGGGTACGCGGCATGCGCGCTCTCTAACACACCTACCTACTGATAGGTAGATGGGTACGCGGCATGCGTGCTCTCTAACACACCTACCTACTGGTAGGTAGATGGGTACGCGGCATGCGCGCTCTCTAACACACCTACCTACTATTAGGTAAATTGGCACGCGGCATGCGCGCTCTCTCCCTAACACACGGTACTCACATACTAGTAGTCGCGCTCTTTAACACACCTACCTATTAGTAGGTACGTAGATCTCTAACTTACCTACTGACCAGATAGTACGAAAGGGGTAGGTACAGGTATGCTATTATTGTGTGGGCAGTTTACATTTGTCTAGCGAGGTTTTCATAGTAGTTTCGTACATAAACAAACCCTACCTTTGAATTCAACAAGGAACCCTAAGGCAACGAGCCTCTCCAAATTTCCGTGGGGTGTTATCATTTCTGAGGGGTGATATAGACATTTCAGTCCACCGAATCCTCCGAAATGAGAACGCAGAAATGAAAATAGAACATTAAATTTCAAATATTTTTTTAACTAAAACGATTATAGTGACATCAACAGCACTCAAGTCAAACAGTTCCTAAAGCACATAAACACAGTAATTTTGAGACAAAAGGAATGAGCAATACACGAGTTAAAAAGGGCACCGAAATGATGAAAAAAATGTCGCCACTCCACAGAAATGAAATATTTTCGTTAATGGCGGAAAAACGAAGTGACCTAGCTCTCGTGAATCTGCACCGAGCTTTAGAGCGGGACTAATAAAAGGCGTCGAAGGGCAAGCGGAGTGCGTAAGCGCAGGGAGTGAGGAGCTATTCTGCCATAAGTTTCTACCCTCCGGAATGAAAGGGCTTCGTCGGACACATGTATTCAGGCCTCTCAAACGTAGTACATTATAGCTAAAGAGATGAGTGATACTTATATCGATTCATTGGTTCACTGTTATTAAAAAATAACTGTAATTTCATGTCTATATGAGACCACTTTAGCGTTACAGGGTATCTAATAACCAAAAATGTAAACCGGACACCCCACCGCGATGAAAAAATGGCACTTTAATATTTTTTTTATGTGACTTGTAGCTTTTCATATTAAATTATATTTATTGTACCAGGTAGTTCACGACATCTTCTACCCAAAAAAAAATTGCGTCAGTAGATATCTACACAAAACACCCTCGTTATCAGCCCGGACACTCAATTTTTGGGCTTGGGATATTCACCCAGATACTGCGTTTTAGGCTCTGTACGGCAGTAATGCATCAGATTTTTATGCCTATTTTGATTATGGATATGACAATTTATGGTTTTGTATTTTAGGCCTATGTTCTATTATGGCAATATTTTTATGCGTAAAGAAATTATGCTTTAACTGTTATGCGTACATGAATTATGCGCCAACCTCATTCATACCATACTCCCCCACCAAACTGCTCATTCATAACCGTGACATCCATCATCCATCATCAAAATTGGCACTTGACTTGACTTTTCTTTCTTCGGCAGACAACATTTATTACATCTACTATCTATATTACGAATATTTATCATTTTCATCTAGTATCTAAAAAAGCACCACTAAGTAATCAGGCCCTGAAGTTCAGGTAAGTGCGCCCCGGTCCTCCCAGTCTGTTTCCTCATACTCCGGCTTCATCTGTATATATATCATAATTCATCACAACTGTATATTTCCAGGGCCTTTTCTTCTTCTTCTTCTTCCTCCACAATAAACCTTCTCATCACCAACCCGGCCTTTCAATCGTCCAACCGTCCGCCTGCAGCTCCGGGTCTTACAACTGGCGCCTCAACGTTTAAGAAACGGACTCGAACCCCGCCACCAGCAAACGCAGCAAGTACAATCCAATTTTCAGCGAGTACAACCCAAGTACAGAACTTTCAACTTTATTTTTCCCACTGTGACACCAGACACTAACATCGTGTGATAATAACATAGTGTGCTACCTTAGTGTGTTAACTCTGTGTGATATTAACTCATTTTACTGTGATACTCCATTACCTTATACATTAGCCTAGCCTGTATACTAATACTTTAATGTTTATTGTTTTCCCTATTTCATACTACTTATTCTTAGCGAAAACTCTGTAAAATCACATATTTTAGTTACCCAATATTGTAAAGGTCACAGACTAGCGAACCGGAGCACCACTACCTTCCAAATTCCCATAAAACCTAACCCAGCAACCTATATCTTTACGTCCAGCAGTGGACAATAATAACCTTTGGCACCACTTCTGAAAGTTTATAAATTCAACCCCATTTTCACCCATTTAACTACTCCTAACATCATTGCAACACATATTACATCAAAGCATCGACTAACATAAATCGAATCTTCCTAACAATTCCTACCAAAACATTCAAATAAGAAAATTTTGTTGAGAATATTTTATAATAACTGAGTCAATATCAGCAAAACAATAATAAAAACAAATCAGTGTTGGCAGTTTCGACCCGACAATCAGAAAGTGACACCTCCAGACACAAGTGTCACTTCATAAGTGTTGTCAAGACAACCAACAATTCATTGCCATAATACTTCATCAATTTATTTTCTCGCGAAGTTTTTAATGTGCCAATAGTCAAAACTTTACCGAACTCGCATAAAGTTTTCGCCAGATTATCCTATCCAAGTTATTCCAATTTCAATACCAAGACCCCAAAATAATGGACTTGTCACTCTTAAACAAGCCGGAAACAATCTACGAACTATCAATTCGAAACATTGATTTCGACCGAAACGCAGACTCCAGCACCTTGAAAGAACTACTCATACAACACCGCGATGTACCCACTACAGACACTCCTACACTCAACTTAACCACAGAATTAGACACCATCACCACACTACTAAATATACACAACGCAGTAACACTTAACCTTACACACACATCATCTAAATTTAACAAAACCATCACCTACGCACACCACCTCACAAAACGACTATAGTCCGTCAACTTCGTGCACGACCTTCCTGCGGGGTACAGACGGTCGGGGGGCGAAAAAGCACGTCATTTTAATATGACGTGCAGCGCGGATGCGCGCGTCACCCTTCCCCGCTACACCTCCCGCTACCCGCTGACATCTCCCTCCCCAACGTCTGTCACCCCTAGGGAGGGTCGCGCACGAACTGGACGGACTATAGACAGAATTGATATCACCACAGAAAACACCACACCGGAAGACATCAACAAATTCATAAAGGCGAGCGAAGACCTTCATAAACTCAACCATAGAATTAGAGAAATACAATTAAACACCGAACACTCCACATCCAACGATGACACCCCATACTTTTCCACCACCAATACACCACTCCGGAGCACATCACAAATATTTTTCGAAACACTCACCAATAAATTAGAAACACTACATACCACATCTCTTCACAACAATACAGAATTTAAAAAATTCGTATACAAACCAGACACATGCCCCCGTGAATTCATCAATAAAGTTGAAGAATACGCAGAGGCAAAAAACATACCGACAGAAAAATTGTACACACATTTTCGACATGCTCTCGGACCAACATTAGAATGGTACCGCCAAAATAAAAAAACCCTAAACAACTGGAACTCATTTAAAATTAAATTCATCAACGACTTTCAAATATTTGACCAAGACTTCAAAATTAAACAGAAGATTGACAATAGAAAGCAAAAGAACTACGAGCGCATAATATTTTTCATCGCAGACATGGAAAGTATGTTTGCAAAACTCACAGAACCACTATCAGACACCCAAAAGATCCAAGCAATACGCAGAGGCTTACTTCCTAAATACACATCTAGACTTTTGCCGGAGAACGTAACATCACTAGAAAAACTCATCGAAGCATGCAAATGGTTCGAGAACTGTGATAGTTACATTAACACTCAACTCACACCACAACCATCTACATCAACATACAACACATACTACACACCACCCACACAAACACGAAACCCACCAACTACACACAACACCTACCACAACCAACCCAGAACTCAAACACCCTACATACCTGAATTCCCATTCGCGAATAACAACTTCCCTACATATCCAATCAACCCAAATTATCTAAATAATAACAAAAATAAAAACAATAACAAAAATTCAAAAAACTAAAAAAGGAGAAAAGAAAAACACCCGCTAACAAAACAACTCCCGAAGAGTGGAAGTTATGGCTACAAACTATAAGCCTTTTTATGAAATCATATAAAACTTCTCTCACCATTTTTGAAAACCCCGAACATGACGAACGCCCCTACGCAAAAATTAAATCAAATAACTTAACTTTACATGGCCTCCTAGATAGCGGTAGTGCAATAACTATCCTAGGTGACAATGCACACCAAATCCTAATAAATAATGGGTATAAATTAAATACAAATATAAGAATTACCGGCACGGTTGCCAACGGGCAAAACATTCGTTCACTTGGTACTATCGACATACCAATAGAATTTAAAAATCAAATTAAAACAATTACATCACACGTTATACCACCCGTAGTACAACCACTAATCCTAGGAATTGATTTCTGAAATCTTTTAACCTAGCACCAGATATCTTAGAGTTAATAACAAAATATAATCATAACTCGCCCTTCATCCAATCTATAACAACCCAAATCTCACACCTCGACACCTAACAGACACACAACAACTACTAGCCAACGCAGTCATACAACAATTTAAGAACATTTCAACAGACACACAGCCTCTCGGCCAAACAAACCTAGTCGAACACCACATAGACACAGGCGACCATCCTCCCATCCGACAAAGATGTTACCGGCTATCACCCGAGAAACAAAAGCCCTCTGTAAAGAAGTAGACGACATGCTCAAACTAGATGTCATCGAACCCTGCGAAAGCCCATGGCTGAACCCAGTGATCATCACACCCAAAAAAGACGGCACATGGCGTTTCTGCGTCGACAGCCGCAAACTAAACTCAATCACAAGAAAAGACGCATACAAACTGCCTTTCATATCCGATATCATTGATAAACTCCAAAATGCCAAATACCTTTCTTCAATAGACATAGCGAAAGCATTTTGGGAAATCCCTTTACGAAAAGAAGACAGACCCAAAACCGCCTTTCATGTCCCTGGACGAGGCATGTATCAATTCAAAGTTATGCCCTTCGGACTAACCAACGCACCCGCCACACAACAACGCTTCATGGACACCCTATTCCAAGCAGAAACCCTAGACAACTCAGTCTTCGCTTACTTAGATGATATAATCATCGTTTCAGAGACCTTCGACGACCACATCAGCCTCCTTAACAAAGTTCTCACAAAACTGGCAAACGCTAAAGTTACAGTTAACTTCCCCAAATGCTCCTTTTTCAGAAAAGAACTAAAATATTTAGGCTACATAGTAAACGACAAAGGCCTACAAACCGACCCTGAAAAAGTCAAAGCCATCTTAGACATACCACCCCCTAAAACCTGCCGCGAGGTAAAGAAATTCCTTGGCACAGCTAGTTGGTATCGACGCTTCGTCCCAGATTTCAGCACTTTAGTGGCTCCTCTTACCAAACTAACCTCCACCTCCAAAAAGGCACCACCGTTCAAATGGACATCCGAGGCCGACAAAGCATTCACAACAATAAAACAAGCATTAGTATCCACACCGGTCCTAGCCTGTCCCGATTTCTCTAAATCATTTGCTGTCCACTGTGACGCGAGCTCAATCGCCGCCGGAGCAATGCTCACCCAGGAAATTGACGGCGTTGAAAAACCCATAGCCTACATGAGCAAAACATTCACCGGTCCCCAAAGAAACTACTCCATTACAGAAAGAGAACTACTCAGCGTAATTCTCGCCTTAGAACATTGGCGCTGCTATCTCGACAACGGCAAGAAATTTACCATCTACACAGACCACTCGGCTTTACAATGGTTTCTACACCTAGATAACCCAAGCGGCCGTTTAGCCCGCTGGAGTATACGCCTCTCCACATTCAACTTCGAGATCAAACATAAAAAGGTAAAGACCACCTCATACCAGACGCTTTATCTCGTTCAGTACCCATAAGTATAATCAACTACAACAGTTCACATACTAACGACGAATGGTACAATGCCATCTACACAAAATGTCGCAACAACCCAAACTCTACTCCTGACTACATAATACAAAACCAAAAGCTTTACCGATACTCCCGCACTCAGTCCCTACTCACCACAGAATACAACTGGAAAGAAGTCATACCTAAAGAATACAGAATACCCATCATCACTGAAAACCACAACCCACCAACTTGCGCCCACTTTGGCATATTCAAAACCTACCAAAGGCTAAAAAAGAGATATTTTTAGCCAGGCATGTACAAAGACGTATCCAACTTTATTTCCAGTTGCGAAATATGCCTTTCCTACAAACACAGAAATCAACACACAATAGGCCTTTTGGGCAAGGCAAAACAATGTACAAGACCTTTCCAATGTCTAAGCATAGATATCATTGGAAGCTACCCCACTACACTAAGAAAAAACAAATACATATTTGTAGTAACATGCTGTTTTTCAAAATATTGCCTACTATATCCCATCAAAAAGGCCACTTCTTCTGTCATTAAGAACATCCTCGAAAATATGGTATTCATGACATACGGAATTCCGGAAACAATTATTCTAGACAATGGCCCACAATTTACTAGCCAAGAGCTAACAGACATGTTTATGTCATACAACATACCCAAAATACACTACACACCACGATACTGCCCCCAAGTAAACACCGTAGAACGTTACAACAAAACCATAATAACCGCCATAGCCTCCTTCGTAAACGACGACCACAGATCTTGGGACATAAACATACACAAAATCCAATTCGCCATTAACACAGCAGTAAACGAAACAACCAAATACACCCCCGCGTTCCTAAACTTTGGCCGCGAACTAGTTACATGTGGCTCCGTATATCAAAGCAAAGATACAACAGAAGATATCATCTTCGCGCCACGCGACGAATACGCCGATAACCTAGGACTTCTCGCACCAATTTTCGACGAAGTCCAAAAACGTCTTTGGCAATCTCACGAAAACCTAAAAACGTCATACAATAAACGTCACCAATATGCAGAATTTAATATTGGCGACTTTGTATGGAAAAGAACTACACAATTAGCTCAGCAGATAAATATCACTCCGCTAAACTGGCCCCAAAATTCACAAAATGTAGAGTTACAAACAAGATATCTCCACTCGTTTACATACTCGAAGACCCTACAGGCAAATCCCTTGGCCGCTGGCACATTAAAGACCTAAAACCACTCCCTAGGCCTTGACATTTCGCGCCAATGACATTTCTCATCAAAATCATCCTCTCATAACAGGCCTGTCGCCTGCCAGCACTGATTTTATCTTGTTATCTTGCTGACATGTCACATAACTACGTCTTTCTTTTCTCCTAATCTAAAACTTGTTGTAAATATTGTAAAATAATGTGTATAATATTTCAACAAAATAAACTTCATCTCATTAAATTTCGGACCCATCAACCTATACAACTTACTATTTTTAATTTATCATTTAGCTAACGCCAATACCAACAGGGCGTTAGCCAACAATATATTTACGTAATACCTACTTATGGATAACAACCAGTGATTATCCAAACATAACATACCCTAATACTACACTAATTAACTACCCCAATTAAATTGACATTAATTAAACCTAGCCTCTACAAATTTAATTGCCTGCAATTAAACTCACTTATCAATCTCAGTTAACTCAACCACAGCATAGAGCGGCGGTCAACTCTCTAAAGAAGCCTTTGACAACGCTCTCCTTTATTTGCTAACGCACACTCAACTAATTGTTAATAAGAAACCCTATTCTTATTTTCAAATGCTTAATTCAGCGGATAGTGACTGACTAAACAAGCCTACACTAATTGTAAACAACATGTACATAATTATACTTCATCATCAACACCTCTCAGCGGACGGTGACTGATTAAACAAGCCTACACCATCTGAGACCAGTTACTAGAGAGTGGACCAGCGGACATTGGACACATCTCTTAATGATCATCGTTTGGGTCGCATAGTTGACCACAAACAGAATGCTTGCGCGATGTATGAAAGATGGATGACTGCAGTAACTGGTTCTCTTGTACATAAGCATTGTATAAACCACATTCACACTCTAAATTCTTCAACCACCACATCCATCCAATCACTCATCCCCATCTTACCCCACAACTTAAAGGCACAAGCCTCCAGCACCTTCAGCGACTCGGCTTCTCCCTTTCCCGGGGGGGGCGGGTACTGTAACGATGCCAACCTCATTCATACCATACTCCCCCACCAAACTGCTCATTCATAACCGTGACATCCATCATCCATCATCAAAATTGGCACTTGACTTGACTTTTCTTTCTTCGGCAGACAACATTTATTACATCTACTATCTATATTACGAATATTTATCATTTTCATCTAGTATCTAAAAAAGCACCACTAAGTAATCAGGCCCTGAAGTTCAGGTAAGTGCGCCCCGGTCCTCCCAGTCTGTTTCCTCATACTCCGGCTTCATCTGTATATATATCATAATTCATCACAACTGTATATTTCCAGGGCCTTTTCTTCTTCTTCTTCTTCCTCCACAATAAACCTTCTCATCACCAACCCGGCCTTTCAATCGTCCAACCGTCCGCCTGCAGCTCCGGGTCTTACAAGTATCATTAGTTTAAATTACAGTGTGCCAAAATATATTATGTCAAATCTTTTTATGCAAATGGATAGAGAACCTCACTCAAAGCTAGTAGTCGATAATTCAGTTGTTACTCGTCTTTCCAAAAAAGAGATGTTGTAATATTCATGTTAAATTCCAGTTTCCACGCAATAAAGCCACATCAGACACAAAATAGAGAGTTTGTGTGCATCAGATCACCAGACCTAATGCTAAGCCCATATAATACTCAATAGTGTCCATTTCCATCTGTCAATATCAGTGCTCGTGCAGCGTAGTATACAGAAATCAATGTCGTGCGGTGTAATAAATATCGTATGGAGCTGACGGGTCGTAAAACATGATGCAGGAATGCTGCGTCGGATTACTCGGTGATATAGATTTGAGAATATTTTAGTGCTGTCTATAGCGGTAGTGACTGGTTGGTGAAATAGGGGATGCGTTTAAGGTGCAACTTCGTCATGTGCAGCCGACATGCGGCTATATAGACGCAGTATAAAAGTATATGGCACACGGCCGCACGCGTCTTTACACATCTCGAACGCGGCGCAATATACTTTCTTGCTACGACTATATAGCCGTGACTATATAATATAGAAATCAATGTCGTGCGCTGTAATAAATATCGTATGGAGCTGACGGGTCGTAAAACATGATGCAGGAATGCTGCGTCGGATTACTCGGTGATATAGATTGAGAATATTTTAGTGCTGTCTATAGCGGTATAACTGGTTGGTAAAATATGGGATGCGTTAAGGTGCAAGTTCGTCATGTGCGGCTTCGGCTACATTCGTAGTATGAAAGTGTATGGCGCACGGCCACACGCGTCTAAGGCACCTCTGACACGCGGCGCCATTACTTTCTTGCTTTGACTATATAGCCGTGACTATGTAGAAATCAGTGTCGTGCGGTATAATAAATATCGTATGGAGCTGACGGGTCGAAAAACATGATGCAGGAATGCTGCGTCGGATTTCTCGGTGATATAGATTGAGAATATTTTAGTGCTGTCTATAGCGGTTGTGACTGGTTGGTAAAATAGTGTGAGATCGTGCGACAGACGCGTGCGGCCGATGCGGATATAGTCGTAGTATGAAAGTTTATGGCGGACGGCCACACGCGTCCAACGCACTCCTCGAACGCGGCACCATTTTCATACTACGACTATAGCCGCAGCCGCACGCATCTTGAGCTTATATGGCGTACCCTGAGAGAACTATTAAACAGTAATTGATTGCTGCTTAGGCTGATAGATGTGTTAATCTAAACATGCCTTAGTAACTCCCTCAATGAAAATTCTAGATTCAGCTAGCGCCC
This sequence comes from Phthorimaea operculella, assembly GCA_024500475.1. NCBI lineage: Eukaryota > Metazoa > Arthropoda > Insecta > Lepidoptera > Gelechiidae > Phthorimaea > Phthorimaea operculella. The sequence continues at coordinate 1,581,357 of JANFCV010000002.1, read as the reverse complement.
TCTAGTCCACCTACATCACCAGGAGTCCAGACTGATAAAGGGACCCACCCACTTTATACTGGTTCTTCTTAGTAACTGTATGACAAACCACTTTGACTTAATCCCTCTAAGAACTTACCTTAGTAACTCCTTCAATGAAAGCTCTAGTAGCCAGCTCCCCTGGTCCATCTACAGTCTTTCCGTGGTCATCTGGTCCCCATGATGCGCTGTCGATGTCCACATGCATCTCAAGGGACCAGCGTGTACAGGTTCTTCTTAGTAACTCTACGGAAGACCACTATATCTTGATTCTTCTAAGAACTTACCTTGGTAACTCCTTCAATGAAAGCTCTAGTGGCCAGCTCCCCTGGTCCGTCTACATTCTTGCCATCGTCATCTGGTCCCCACGATGCGCTGTAGATGTCCACATGCATCTCAAGGGACCAGCGTGTACAGGTTCTTCTTAGTAACTCTACGGCAGACCACTATAACTAGCTCTCTGAGATTTTACCTTGGTAACTCCTTCAATGAAAGCTCTAGTGGCCAGCTCCCCTGGTCCGTCGACAGTCTTGCCGTCGTCATCTGGTCCCCATGACGCGCTGTAGATGTCCACATGCAACTCAAGGGACCAGCGTGTACAGGTTATTCTTAGTAACTCTATTGAAGACCACTATAACTAGCTCTCTGAGACTTTACCTTGGTAACTCCCTCAATGAAAGCTCTAGTGGCCAGCTCCCCTGGTCCGTCTACCGTCTTGCCGTCGTCATCTGGTCCCCATGATGCGCTGTAGAAGTCTACATGCTTCTGAAGGGACCAGCGTGTACAGGTTTTTCTTAGTAACTCTACGGAAGACCACTATAACTTGATCCCTCTAAAGACTTACCTTAGTAACTCCCTCAATGAAAGCTCTAGTGGCCAGCTCCCCTGGTCCATCTGCAGTCTTGCCGTCGTCACCAGGTGTTTAGATTGAAGGGAATAACGTATACTGGTCCCACTTAGTAACTGTATGACAAACCACTTTGACTTGATCCCTCTGAGGACTTACCTTGGTAACTCCTTCAATGAAAGCTCTAGTGGCCAGCTCCCCTGGTCCATCTACAGTTTTCCCGTCGTCATCTGGTCCCCACGATGCGCTGTAGAAGTCCACATACATCTCAAGGGACCAGCGTGTACAGGTTCTTCTTAGTAACTCTACGGAAAACCACTATAACTTGATCCCTCGAAGAACTTACCTTGGTAACTCCCTCAATGAAAGCTCTAGTGGCCAGCTCCCCTGGTCCGTCTACAGTCTTGCCGTCGTCATCTGGTCCCCACGATGCGCTGTAGATGTCCACGTGCTTCTGAAGGGACCAGTGTGTACAGGTTCTTCTTAGTAACTCTACGGAAGACCACTATAACTAGCTCTCTGAGACTTTACCTTGGTAACTCCTTCAATGAAAGCTCTAGTGGCCAGCTCCCCCGGTCCGTCCACAGTCTTCCCGTCATCATCTGGTCCCCACGATGCGCTATAGATGTCCACATGTTGAGGATTCAGGCTCAGGGAGCGGGCTTCTACGGCATCAGTCACGTCGCCGTCCAGCATTCTTACACCTGCAGAATAAAAGACAATGTTAATAGGTGAGGTCGACCTGGCTTGTCCTAAAGCAGAGCCACTTTTTTACCCCGACTGTGGGATAAACAGAAGTGTTTTTACACACCATTCTTTACGCTATAGTTTTGTATGGCAAGCGAGGATTTCCATGTCTGAGGAGAATAATCAATAATGATATACTAATGGTTAATTAAGAATAGTTACTTTTATAATACTAAGCGTCAGCTTGCTATTGCTACTACTACTCCAGCCACTACAGTCCACTGTTGGACATAAGATACTGTAATTGTGGGCTATTGCAATACCCACCACGCTTGGCAGGCGGATTGGCGGGCGCAGTGCAAGTATTTGTGCTCGCAGAGAACGCTGCTGCCCATTCCCTGGATTCATCCCATAGTCGCCTTGTACGACACCCACGGGCAGAAATGGAGTGATGCTATTCTAAGCCGGCATCAGGAGGAATTCAGCTTGCTACATGGTTGACAATCTTGATTTAATTTGACCTATCACACCTATCCGTTGCTATTAAAAATTACAAAAAATAAAAGTCATAATTTTACCGTGCTTACGAAACTTTTAGCGATATTTTAGGTCGTTAAGTGCTTAACCCTGTAAAACCCGACCTAAAATCAACCTCAACCCTTTTTCCTGTCGTCACGATAAACGAGCAAAAATATTAAACTTTTGATCCGGCATTAGTACTGCGATGATAAATTAAAAGCCGTGTACAGTCGGCGTCAAAAGAGCATACCTAGGACCGCCTCAAATGGTTTAAAATATATTTTCACTAGCTTTCTTTCCCGCGGTTTCACCCGCGCCTTAGTGAGTTTTCTAGCCAGTGAGTAATTCTATAAGGTGCGTTGCGTGCGTTACCAAATTAGTCATCAATTAAAATAAATGAGCAAAATAAAAAACCCTTTTTCAAGTGTGTAAAATAAATAAGTAAATTGTAATAGTCCTTGTTTTTGATCATGACTTGGACTTCAAAATGGGTTCAATAAAAATCAGAACATTAGATTGAACGAATTTTGGGTAAACGAACATCTTTAGCTTGTATGTAGTTTTTGTAAGCCGTACGATGTATTATCTCATTTTCCCGATTCAGTTGCCCAATGGGGGATGTCGCTGTTTTCCAAATATTTTTGGCATACATGTCATTTTTGTAGGCGGTATATATATTATCCCACACAAAAGCGATATATAGGTAAACTTTTAGTTACGCAAGGAATGCCGTTGTATTCCAGTATCTTGGTCAAACATTTTTGACATGCATGTCATTTTCCAGATTCAGCTACTCGATGGGGGATGTCGCTGGTTTTCTAATATCTTGGACAAACATTTATGACATTTATGTCATTTTTTAAAACGGTATAAATTATCCCACGTAATAAAAGCGATACATAAACTTAAATATCAAGATTTTCACGCAAGGAGATGTTTTTAAAGAATTGAAATATTTATTGTTACGCATAAAAACATACTATAAAAAAGAACACGACTGTTTTAGGTGCAGGTATCGCGTTTCTCAAATAGATATTTTGCTTTTTTTTGTGAGGGGGTCTCAACCCCCCGATTTGGTGCTTTGCAGCTGGTCTCGTCTCCCAAACAAACTTTTGTTTATCTTTTTTCTTCTAGGGGCAAGCCCCCCTCAACCCCTCGCGCTGACGCTTGCAGCTGGTCTCGTTTCCCAAAAAAACTTTTGCTTATCTTTTTTTTTTGCGGGGGCAAGCCCCTCTCAACCCCCCGTGCTGGCGCTTGCAGTTGGTCTCGTTTCCCAAAAAGACTTTCGCTTATCTTTTTTCTTTAGGGAGGCAAGCCCCCCTCAACCCCCCGTGCTGGCGCTTGCAGCTGGTCTCGTCTCCCAAACAAACGTTTGGTTAATCTTTTTTCTTTGAAGAATCCAATAGCTTGGCAAATATTTTTTTACTGGCAAGTCATTTTATATGTAGTATGATGTATTTCGGGGTCTAATAATCTTGGTAAAACAATTTTACAGCCCCGTTCGTTTGGACGTAGTATGTATGTATTTGTAGGATCGAATACATAGTTAAAACATTTTTACAGCACTGTCATTTTTGAACGTCGTATGTATGTATTCGTGGGATCCAATACCTTGATAAAACATTTTCACTGGCATGTCATATTTGTATGTATTTGTTGGTTCCAATACCTTAGTAAAAGTTTTTACCTGCCATGTAATTTTTATACTGTATTTGTGGGATCCAATATCTTGTTAAAACATTATCACTGGCATGTTATTTTTGTACGTATAATCGTACATGTGTTGTGCGATATACATCAATACTTTGTATGTATTTGTTGGATCCAATACTTTGGTAAAAGTTTTTACCTGCCATGTAATTTTTATACTGTATTTGTGGGATCCAATATCTTGTTAAAACATTATCACTGACATGTTATTTTTGTACGTACAATAGTTCATGTGTTGTGCGATAAACATAAATACTTCATATGTATGTATTTGTGGGATCCAATATCTTAATAAAACATTTTCATTGGCTTGTAATTTTTGTACGTACATGCGTTGTGGGATAATATGAATTTTGCCTTAGTTACTCGCCAAGAGATGTCGCTGTTAGTTTCTAAAACGCGAATCGGCTTAGTCGCGCCACCTTTGCCAAAAATATTGGAAAATGTGTGATCCCGTGGGAATGAGACATTTTTCTGTGGTAAAAGAATCCGTAGTGCCTATTTGTTATTCCAGATGCCCTTTTATGTTTCTGCAAAGTTTCATGTCAATCTTATCAGCCGTTTTTGCGACACACACACAAACATCCGTCTTTATAATATTAGTAGGAAGTATAGCAAGACCAGTGTGTACCATTGGCCAATATCGTAAGACAAAACATAACCTAAAAAAAAAAAACTAAAAAATATAGGAGATTCATATTCGGATTCGAACGCGAGGCGCCGTGGTTAGTAGGCAAGCGCACTACCACCACGCCACAGTGACTTCAAGATGAGCGTTGAATCAACGGATATGCTTCCCCACAAAACGTGAATCGGCTCGGTCACGCCACCTACTTCAAAAATATTGGAATATGCGTGATCCCGTGAGATTCAGACATTTTCCCGTGGTAAAATGTAGCCTATGTGTTATTCCAGATACTCTTCTATATTTCTGCAAAGTTTCATGTCAATCTAATCAGCCGTTTTTGCGTGATGTCGTAACAAACACACACACAAACATCCGCCTTTATAATATTAGTAGGAAGTAGGATTCCCAAGGTCTACATGAATGTATTGAATGATGAAGAAAACAAAATTTATTAGATAAAACATTTTCGAACATTAAAAAAAAACATTAGCTTATAAACTACTTATAGACTACATACTTATAGATAAAAAATACCTTCTAACGCGTCCCCGCGAGGCAAGGTACCCAAAAGGCTGGCAGCGTTCCCTCTCTGGATAGCAATGCTCAATCTTTGAGCAAGGTAGCTGCCAGACCTCGGATCACCCGAAGTCTCGCGGAGACGCGCAGAGACCTCTCCAAAAAAGGTTTTGGCTTCAGAGCCCCACGGACCTAAGGTCTCGACTGCGAAGGGCACAAAAACGTAGTTATTTACAAGGTCAGCATATTTTCGGCGTTTGAGACCTTCCGCAGCAGCAGCTGCCGCCCCAGCACAACGTGAAGTTAGAGGTAAGTGAGTGGGGGCCAGAGTGTCGACACACGTGGCATCCCAAACCACACACTTACCCAGCTTCCAAGGAATCATGGACATTCCATCGGGCCTTTTGCCATCCGCACGAAACAACCCATTTGGTTCCAAAACTGCTGGAACTTGTGCTGAAACAAGGGCTCTGCGAATAATATCATTTAGGCTGGCATGTCGAGACTGACGACCAGCACTCTTATGGCATGACAGACCATGGTGTCCCAAATCAGTCACTTGAGCTCCGCAAACACATTTATGCGGTTCGTTTATTTTAATGCCCAGGCGCAAACCAACAATAAGTGTCAACGAACAGTTGTCCAATAAAGTCCCTAAGTTTGCTGAAGGGAGAGCTTGCAGCCACAAACCTGACTCTTTCTGCGACACAGCCAAAATCCTCGCACGATCTAAAGCACTAGGGCTATTAGAAATTAAATTCTGTAAAACGAGTTTACAGAGTGGTTCGTCCCACTGACGTTGAGAGTGCAAGGCAACTGGCATTTCATCACAGCTCTCCCGCCACAACTCCACCGCCTCAGCCAATCCCGCAATCTCCACGGAACCCAAGGATGGGTTTAGAATTTTACCGCAAAGGAGATTAGCGGAATGGGCCGAACAGAAAAGCCGGCAGAGAAACAGATGTCGCCTTCCTGATGCCTAACCCACCCAATCGTACAGGTAGTGACGCTTGGATCCAGGCTGTGTCGTCGAGAGCGCAATTAAGTATTGCACTGAGGGTCCCCTTAATGGTGTCGTCTAGCTCCCTCAACAAACTCTGAGACTTCCAAAATTGTGTACAGCGCAAGACATAAACAAATTTGGGCACAAACAAACAAAAACGAATGATAAAAGTGCCATATGTGCATTAATTTTAAATAAACGGTCCGAGGAGGCGTGAAAGATGTTGATTTGTTCCTCAACGTAAGATGGCAAGCCTTCCTCCAAAATGGGAGCACCAAGTAACTGAAGTGTTTCATTGCATAATATTTTGATATTTGGGGCCTGTGAATTAAAGTTGGCAATGATAGATTCCCTAGATACCGGATCTATATTCGGCTGGACAAAAAGTTCACACTTGGAAAGATTCAGCTCCAGGCCAATTGCAGCGAAAGCATCCCTTAAAGTGCTCAAATCAGACGCCACCGTAGAGGCACTACCCCCCAATGTTCCATCATCCAGATACCACAAATTCAGCCCAGCTTTCAACGCTGAAATTATGGGGTGAATAGCTAAGCTGAAAATTGCGGGACCAAGTGGATCACCCTGCTGACAGCCTGACGAAGAACTCAAAATGTGGTCCTTGTATAGCAGTTTGGAAGGAGTACCGTAACATTGGTAGAGGTAGGGGTATAAAGCCGGGATGTGTTCTTTGACTGCACTTAGAAGAACGCCACGGTCAATAGTGTTAAAGGCGTTCTTAATATCTACTTTGAGCAAAACCTCGCCGCCGTCCAGTTTCAAAAACGCTCTTGTTGCATGAACAGCAGCTTCGCAACCACCCTTTATGCCAAAACCTAGTTGTATAGGCTCAAACTTGCTGCTGAGAAAAGGTACAACTTTCTTACAACAGATCTTTGAAACCAGACGTCGGAAAGTATTACCTACCGCAATTGGCCTGATGCCGCCGTCCTTCTTTCGCAAGGCGACCAGACTGGCACCATACAACAAGTCCGTGATCTCATCAAAAACCTTTCCAGCAACCATCAAATTGACCAAAGACACTAAACTCAACAAAAGATTTCTACCAACATCTCCGATGGAACAGCCGATCAAGTCCTTGAGATGTTGTGGTGAAAGACCATCCAGTCCGGCTGCCGATCCACTTTTGAACGACATTAAAGCGTTCCGAACATCTTCGTCCGAAACTAGTGGGGAAGAGTCAGAAGCTGAAGGTGGAACTGGAATCTGCGTTGAAGGCATTGGAGATGGATGTTTGGATTTTAAAGCGTCCAGCGTCTCGTTATTGTCAGGTGCCAAAATGTCACTAGAAAAAAGCAATTGGGCTGCCCCTTTTAAGTCTCCATCATTTACTTTATTTTCGATTCTTTTGATGATTGTACTCGAACTAGTATACGCATTAGAATCCGCGTCAAAATCATCAAGGGCAAGTGGTGCAGTACAATTTTCCTTAATCTTCTTAGTTAACGATGCCGTGTCCTTGTTGACGTGCAGGGTACGGTAAGAAAAAGTTAACAAATCCACCCAACTAGCCCTGTCATTTTTGGTGACTACTGTATCAATACACTTGCGAAGAGCAGTGGCTACCGCAAATCTAGCTCCCCTCGGAATTCTTTTGACCACAGGTACATTGTTCTTTAAATTACCTAGTCGCTGCCAAAGAGGCGGATCAGGTGAAACACTCTGCAGGCCGTCGTCGTGATCGGGAACGCTGACTGTATTATTGTTTCTCCTAGTAGCGGCAGGACTAACCGCGGGTGACGCCCGAGCGCCATGAATTCTGGTCATATGGGTTTTGAGGCCCCCTACGACCTTTGAAAAACATAGGTTTGGTACATAATTCGCACCGTAAATATTCAACAGAATCTGTAGATGGACTTAATGGGACATTATCAGTATCCTGCAGGACTGCTGGTAGTGAAAGCGCCATAATTATAGGATATAGTTTTGGTGCCCTTCGCAAAATACATTAAAAATACTTAATTGAAAACCTCAGATTTGATACAGAAATGTCAGCAAAAAATATCAAATTTAAACACCTTTTAAATAATATCATAACACCATAACAAAATGTCAGCAAATAAATTCATATATTTAAAACCTATCGAATTTATAATGAAATACAAAAAATGTCAGTAAATTAATTCATATACCTAGGCACTTATCCAATCCGATAAAATTTGAAAAAATACAAAAAATGTCATCAAGTGGATAATTCCATAACTACAAAAATGGAAACCTAAACAAATACTAAAATACAAAACAAGAAAAAAAAATTACCAAATTATTTTATTTTAATTACATGGGTCAAGTTAAGTTATAATAATGTCGGCATAAAAATACAAAAATATCAATTTCATAAAAAAAAAATTTCAACCGTAAAGTAGGTACAGATGACTAGAACCAAAGAATAATAAATTAAAAGAAAACTATAAACTTACATACTTGAATTCATAAATAAACAGGTAAAAAAGTTAAATATTACAATTAATTAATATTAATAATATTATATCAAAATTACAATCGTCTAAATATGAAACTATTTTTCTTCTTATTAAACGGAGTATGCGCCCTCTGTCCCGGAATACTGGTACCAACCAACCATCAAGCAAGTAAAAATGCCGCAACAGTTCGAAATCAGTTCAAATCAAATACTTCTAGGCACACGTGCTGGCACTTCATACCGCTTACCATAGGCGGCGACACCCAGAAAAACTTTTTATTAAATCGAAAAAAGTTGCGCCGCACACGGGATCGAACTCGCTCCAGATAGAACGCAGCGCAATGTCGAAAAAAGTTGCCGCTGCAGACCACTCGACCAATGGACTAATGAGTGGGTCGGCGAAATTAAAGTCCAGTTACGATGTACATATGTTTGAACAGCTGATTGTCAGCTGTTATTGACGGTCACTGTTATTATTCCAATTTTGAATCACCTTCCAAACCTTAGTTAGTTACTGCAGTGGCACTTAATTTCCACAATTAACAAGGAACACGAATATATCGGATAATAATCCACTCACAAAAATGTCCAGTGATAGACGGAGTAAGTGTTGCAGCAGCCAATCTTCATTATTTACGTCACTTTCAAGCACAGTGCGGTATTTTAGATTTTGCTTCTTTAAAACCGTAATTATGCATATTTTAACTTGCAAACAATTGCATTGCTTCTTCGCGTAATAACGGTGTAAATAAGTAAGTTCAAAACTAATTAAATTAGCACTAAATATTTTTAAAACACGGAGCAATAAGTATGCTGTATTCACACGGGCAGTGGCGCCCTCTCTCCATGAATGTATTTACTTTTATAGATATAATTTAATAAGATGCGTAGACAACAAAAGATATAATTTACGTAATGTACCTGCCTAGTTTAAGAAAAATTTTGAACCATTTATTCATAGACAAACAATGGTGCAAACGAGAAAAAATTAAACCTCCTATACAATATTCACTATCAGCTAACGTAGCTTGTATGGGAATTCGAAAAATGTATTTTTTTGTTAGGGGAAGTTGGAAGTTATACATTGTTTTTCACACCCCTATCTACTAGATTCTTACCACGATAGACCAATTTTCTAATATTTCTTACCTATAAGTTATCTTTGTACTGTAACATCACAGAACCTAATGTATTCATTACCGTGTATACAGGAAGTGCTAATAACTTAGCAGCAGACTGGAATGCACCATTTGCGCTCAAACACGCTGTTTGTTAGCTACTCATTACTCAAACAAATACACGGTGTATTCCTAACTTGACTAAGATCGACAAGATTATTGTTATTATTATTATTCAGCATAGTAGTGTGCCGTGAGGTGTCGGCTTAGAATAGTATCTTTTCCCTGAGTGGTTGTAAGGGGATTTGAGAGTTAATGTGTATTGCAATTTTAGGCGACAGGCTAAAGTCTCTGTATTCGTGTGGGACACCGAGTCGTTCAACGACCCGATGAACCCTGGTGTCAGCGTTTCAGGCTATAGTGATACACACAGTCTTTCGAATGACTCTCACATTTTTATCAGACGTGGCGTAAATGGGCATTTTTACAGTAGCCGTTTACGTTCTGCCTACCCCACAGGGGATATAGTGCGATATAAGTATCTTTGTAATGTAACATCACAGAACCTAATGTATTCATTACCGTGTATACAGGAAGTGCTAATAACTTAGCAGCAGACGGGGGAATGCACAATGTAAATGGTTGGTTTTTACAGTCGCCGTTTACTCCGCCTACCCCGCAAGGGATAAACCTGTGCGAGATATAAGTATGTATGTAATGTAACATCACAGAGCCTAATGTATTCATTACCGTGTATACAGGAAGTGCTAATAACTTAGCAGCAGACGGGGGAATGCACAATGTAAATGGTTGGTTTTTACAGTCGCCGTTTACTCCGCCTACCCCGCAAGGGATAAACCTGTGCGAGATATAAGTATGTATGTAATGTAACATCACAGAGCCTAATGTATTCATTACCGTGTATACAGGAAGTGCTAATAACTTAGCAGCAGACGGGGGAATGCACAATGTAAATGGTTGGTTTTTACAGTCGCCGTTTACTCCGCCTACCCCGCAAGGGATAAACCTGTGCGAGATATAAGTATGTATGTAATGTAACATCACAGAGCCTAATGTATTCATTACCGTGTATACAGGAAGTGCTAATAACTTAGCAGCAGACGGGGGAATGCACAATGTAAATGGTTGGTTTTTACAGTCGCCGTTTACTCCGCCTACCCCGCAAGGGATAAACCTGTGCGAGATATAAGTATGTATGTAATGTAACATCACAGAGCCTAATGTATTCATTACCGTGTATACAGCAAGTGCTAATAACTTAGCAGCAGACGGGGTTACCTGCAAGGGATAAACCTGTGCGAGATATAAGTATGTATGTAATGTAACATCACAGAGCCTAATGTATTCATTACCGTGTATACAGCAAGTGCTAATAACTTAGCAGCAGACGGGGAATGCACAATGTAAATGGTTGGTTTTTACAGTCGCCGTTTACTCCGCCTACCCCGCAAGGGATAAACCTGTGCGAGATATAAGTATGTATGTAATGTAACATCACAGAGCCTAATGTATTCATTACCGTGTATACAGGAAGTGCTAATAACTTAGCAGCAGACGGGGAATGCACAATGTAAATGGTTGGTTTTACAGTCGCCGTTTACTCCGCCTACCCGCAAGGGATAAACCTGTGCGAGATATAAGTATGTATGTAATGTAACATCACAGAGCCTAATGTATTCATTACCGTGTATACAGCAAGTGCTAATAACTTAGCAGCAGACGGGGAATGCACAATGTAAATGGTTGGTTTTTACAGTCGCCGTTTACTCCGCCTACCCCGCAAGGGATAAACCTGTGCGAGATATAAGTATGTATGTAATGTAACATCACAGAGCCTAATGTATTCATTACCGTGTATACAGGAAGTGCTAATAACTTAGCAGCAGACGGGGAATGCACAATGTAAATGGTTGGTTTTTACAGTCGCCGTTTACTCCGCCTACCCCGCAAGGGATAAACCTGTGCGAGATATAAGTATGTATGTAATGTAACATCACAGAGCCTAATGTATTCATTACCGTGTATACAGGAAGTGCTAATAACTTAGCAGCAGACGCGGGAATGCACAATGTAAATGGTTGGTTTTTACAGTCGCCGTTTACTCCGCCTACCCCGCAAGGGATAAACCTGTGCGAGATATAAGTATGTATGTAATGTAACATCACAGAGCCTAATGTATTCATTACCGTGTATACAGCAAGTGCTAATAACTTAGCAGCAGACGGGGGAATGCACAATGTAAATGGTTGGTTTTTACAGTCGCCGTTTACTCCGCCTACCCCGCAAGGGATAAACCTGTGCGAGATATAAGTATGTATGTAATGTAACATCACAGAGCCTAATGTATTCATTACCGTGTATACAGGAAGTGCTAATAACTTAGCAGCAGACGCGGGAATGCACAATGTAAATGGTTGGTTTTTACAGTCGCCGTTTACTCCGCCTACCCCGCAAGGGATAAACCTGTGCGAGATATAAGTATGTATGTAATGTAACATCACAGAGCCTAATGTATTCATTACCGTGTATACAGCAAGTGCTAATAACTTAGCAGCAGACGGGGAATGCACAATGTAAATGGTTGGTTTTTACAGTCGCCGTTTACTCCGCCTACCCCGCAAGGGATAAACCTGTGCGAGATATAAGTATGTATGTAATGTAACATCACAGAGCCTAATGTATTCATTACCGTGTATACAGGAAGTGCTAATAACTTAGCAGCAGACGGGGAATGCACAATGTAAATGGTTGGTTTTACAGTCGCCGTTTACTCCGCCTACCCCGCAAGGGATAAACCTGTGCGAGATATAAGTATGTATGTAATGTAACATCACAGAGCCTAATGTATTCATTACCGTGTATACAGCAAGTGCTAATAACTTAGCAGCAGACGGGGAATGCACAATGTAAATGGTTGGTTTTTACAGTCGCCGTTTACTCCGCCTACCCCGCAAGGGATAAACCTGTGCGAGATATAAGTATGTATGTAATGTAACATCACAGAGCCTAATGTATTCATTACCGTGTATACAGGAAGTGCTAATAACTTAGCAGCAGACGGGGAATGCACAATGTAAATGGTTGGTTTTTACAGTCGCCGTTTACTCCGCCTACCCCGCAAGGGATAAACCTGTGCGAGATATAAGTATGTATGTAATGTAACATCACAGAGCCTAATGTATTCATTACCGTGTATACAGGAAGTGCTAATAACTTAGCAGCAGACGCGGGAATGCACAATGTAAATGGTTGGTTTTTACAGTCGCCGTTTACTCCGCCTACCCCGCAAGGGATAAACCTGTGCGAGATATAAGTATGTATGTAATGTAACATCACAGAGCCTAATGTATTCATTACCGTGTATACAGCAAGTGCTAATAACTTAGCAGCAGACGCGGGAATGCACAATGTAAATGGTTGGTTTTTACAGTCGCCGTTTACTCCGCCTACCCCGCAAGGGATAAACCTGTGCGAGATATAAGTATGTATGTAATGTAACATCACAGAGCCTAATGTATTCATTACCGTGTATACAGGAAGTGCTAATAACTTAGCAGCAGACGCGGGAATGCACAATGTAAATGGTTGGTTTTTACAGTCGCCGTTTACTCCGCCTACCCCGCAAGGGATAAACCTGTGCGAGATATAAGTATGTATGTAATGTAACATCACAGAGCCTAATGTATTCATTACCGTGTATACAGCAAGTGCTAATAACTTAGCAGCAGACGGGGAATGCACAATGTAAATGGTTGGTTTTTACAGTCGCCGTTTACTCCGCCTACCCCGCAAGGGATAAACCTGTGCGAGATATAAGTATGTATGTAATGTAACATCACAGAGCCTAATGTATTCATTACCGTGTATACAGGAAGTGCTAATAACTTAGCAGCAGACGGGGGAATGCACAATGTAAATGGTTGGTTTTTACAGTCGCCGTTTACTCCGCCTACCCCGCAAGGGATAAACCTGTGCGAGATATAAGTATGTATGTAATGTAACATCACAGAGCCTAATGTATTCATTACCGTGTATACAGGAAGTGCTAATAACTTAGCAGCAGACGGGGGAATGCACAATGTAAATGGTTGGTTTTACAGTCGCCGTTTACTCCGCCTACCCCGCAAGGGATAAACCTGTGCGAGATATAAGTATGTATGTAATGTAACATCACAGAGCCTAATGTATTCATTACCGTGTATACAGGAAGTGCTAATAACTTAGCAGCAGACGGGGGAATGCACCATTTGCGCTCAAACACGCTGTTTGTTAGCTACTCATTACTCAAACAAATACACGGTGTATTCCTAACTTGACTAAGATCGACAAGATTATTATTATTATTCAGGAGTTCAATTGCCGTGTCGTGCCGGCTTAGAATAGCATCTCCTCATATCTTTCCCGTGGGTATCGTAAGAAGCGACTGGTTCTGTCCGCACAGAATTTTTTCTCGTGCATTAATTTATTTATTTTTGAAAAAATAACAAGCAATATTTTTTCGTTAATGCGGAAACTTGCACTGGTGTTTTGCTATTGTTGGACAGAAAAGTTGTGTTCGCACTAGTGCCAACTGTTCATGCCTAAATAAGGCGCAATATATAGTTTGCTTATACAACCTTCGTGCAACAGTTCAGTTTCCTTCACTAATACAGGGTGTTAGGCAGAACGTTGGACATACGAAAAAGAGTGTTTCTAATCATGATTCTGAACAACTTTTACTATGAGGCCACATGCGAATTAGCATAAAAAATTTTAGGTGTTCCATACATCTTTGCCGACTAGGTATGAATTTTTCTATGGAAAATTCAAATATTTTTTTGCGAGTTCGCAGGTAGCGCCATAGTAAAAGTTGTTCAGAATCACGAGTATTAACACCCTTTTCCGTATGTTCAACGTTCTGCAGAACACCCTATATATCAAAGAACGTCGAATGTGCATGGAATATTTGAAAACTACTTCGTAAATCTCAAAATGGAAACAAATTTTGAAACATTTCAAATGGAAATAACTGTGATTAATTACTTTAATTACTTATTCATTCAAATGTGGCCGATGGACGTCGTTTGTGGCTTTTAATAATTTCAGTTTGTTTAAAAAAAAAGTTCTGTTTGTGAGCTGCAATTTATATAGTAATAGAAACTGTTCAAAAACTAGATGCACCTTTGTAATAAAAGTAAGATTATCAACCAGAGATTTTGTTATACCATCTCTACAAACTCAAAGGTGTTAGGGACGGTGTAACGAAAACTTTGCAGGCGTGTTCAGACCATGAAACTGAACAACTTTTACTATGGAGCCAATGGTGGGAAACGAAAAAAATGTTCTGGCCTCCCATACAAAGTCAGTCAGCTGATCATGAATTTTGTATGGGAGGTCAGAAAATTTTTTTCGTTTCTCACCATTGGCTCCATAGTAAAAGTTGTTTAGTTTGATGGTCTGATCATGCCTGAAAAGTTTTCGGTACACCCTCTCTAACACCATGTATTTCTGCCACCTACCTCTCCGAGAAAGAAGCGATTCCATGATTGTAGTTAGCTCCACGATAAAAAACCGGCTTGTCAACCTCCTACTACAACAGTTTTACTAATCGCCTACGGCGTAGCACTACCAACTATTTTGCGTAGCAGTAAGCTACAGCTGTGCAACTAAACAACTGAGATCGTATTTCGCCAAACTTGTAAGGGGCAAGCAACGCACGTAAACGCAACTTGACTTCTGTCAGACAAGCGATCGTCAGACGTTATCGATGGGACGCGCGTCTCACGTAACGTGTGTAACTTTGTTTCTCACATAAACGTTTTCAAGCGTCGTGATGTCTTACACCGCACGTCTCCGACGATCTCTTTTTTGATGCTAACTACGTCTCACATCTCACGTCTACCCTGTGGAGCTTCCACCTACGGCGTAGCACTATCTACGTATTTTCCGTAGCAGTAAGCTACAGCTACGCAGGACGTGGATCGTATTTCGCCAAACTTGTAACCACGGCATGTAACAGTAGTTCTACGACGGATTTAAATCTGTCAAAGAGCTTCCGTGAATGGCACACCTACCGGACAATATTGCGGTTTGTGACAGTCATTATAACAAATTACAACGCGTAACCGATGACCGAGCGACAGCCGATGTGGCGCAGTGGTTAGTATGCCTGCCTGCCACGCAAAGGTTCCGGGTTCAATTCCCGGTGGGGTCACTCACAAAGTTGATAATAACTTTGTGAATTTGTTCCCAGTCTGGTTAGGACATTGCAGGCTGAACCACCTGATTGTCCGCAAGTAAGATGGTTCCGTGCTTCGGATGGGCACGTTAAGCCGTCGGTCCCGGTTGCTGTCTATGATGGCGGTCGTTACACAACCATGTCAGAGGCCTGCTACTTGCAGTAGGCGGTTGAAAAACTCTGACACCAGGGTTCATCGGGTCGTTGAACGACTCGGTGTCCCACACGAAAAGAAGAAGAACAACGCGTGACAACCGTAATTTTGATGCGGTTATCTATGCCAGAAATACGGTTTATGAGGTTTATGAATGGTAGTTATAATTCAATTTTTATAACTTTGCGCATGAAGTTGTCAAAAATCCTATACGATTTGACTGTTCAACTGTCAGATCCCATACATATTTTGACAGCTCCATGCGCACAGTTATAAAAATCGAGTTAAAGTAATTTTCTTTCCTCTTACTGCTGGGTCTAGCAAAACAAAACGGAAACAGATACGGTAGATGTAAAAACCGCCTTCTATCCAGCGTGGCGATTGATAGCGAAGCGTATCTGTATGGATGGAAAAGCTTTTTGAAAGCTCGTGTACAGAATTTGGTGTATAAAATAGAACATTTAGTTTAGTTTACTGATTTTAAATTTGCTTTCTGACTGATTCCGGCTTAGAACATCAGCGCCCCATTTTAACCTCAGCGTGTCGTAAAAGGCGACTAAGGAATGAAGCCATGGAATGAGCAGCAGCATTCCCTGTGGACGTTTAGAACACTTTGCACTGCACTCGCCAATCCACCTGCCAAGCGTGATGGACTGTTAAAGCTGCAGAAAAAGAAGCAATTTTGTGGATGCCGGCTTAGAGTGGCGTCATCCCGGGGGTATTTTTTATAATTTTAACTAGCGGCCCGTTAGCGGTTTTACCCGCTGCAACTCATTTTCCGTTTTTCCTGCGGGAAAAAAACTTTTTCCGAAATGCGTTATAAACCTTCCTCTTGAATAACTCTATCTATTAGAAAATAAGGAGTTTTTGGAAAACTTGCAAAATTTTCCACCGCAGGCAGGATTTGAACCAGCGGCCTTCGGCATCTGTACTGCCGACGCCACTACCAACTAATTTAGCAAGTATATCTTGTCCACTAACACGTGCATGGGCTCCATCTACCGGGATAGTTTTGCAACCAATTCCCAGCGACTAATTCATTCTTTGCAGATTGAATGTAGTCAAAGCGATGAAAACCCGCGATAAATTGAATACCAAATTTTAAAATACTTCTCATGTTAGGTAAACAATTTTTGGAAAATGGCAAAATTTTCCACCGCAGGCAGGATTTGAAAAAAATTTGCAAGTTTTCCATAAATTGTTTACCTATACCAATACCTAAAATTTGGTTTTCAAATGAGGAGTTAGTGAACTCCACGACAGAGAAACGCAAAAAGCGACTAAGCGACTATGTTTTGATATATTTTATAATAAAATAAATTATTACGCGATCAACTTCAAATTGAGCAATAATAGCGTTTAATTAAAGAAGGTTTCCCAACCATAGCCGATATCTGAAAATACGATTTTATATTCACAAGTACCGAATTAAAGTATTAATTCCTATTTAATTACCATTTCCAAATTACTGTTTGTTTCAAGATTCATTAATTAACTTTATGAAATAGGTCAAATAAATAATCTGTGCTCGGCTGTTATATTCGTATTTCCTATTTAAACATTTGTGTACTTTTCTTCTCAAAGCGATATAAAATTATTACTAAAGTTTTATTTTAGCGACTGTGTAATAGAACAGAATACGCAAGGCCGTTTTTAACTTTCAGGGGCCTTGGGCACATTAGAATAATAGGTGACAGTGGTGGGTTTAAACATTATACGTAAATAGACTAAAAGACTAGAATTTAAAAAATAAACTAATGGTCTCTTACCTCCGACACTAGCCACAAAAGCTATCGCAATAGTACACAGAAAGGTATGGGTAGTGGTCTGTTTGAGTCTATCATGTCATTTTCTAAAGCATTTGTTCCCCAAGCTTTACGCTGTATTAAGTATGCTTACCTCCAACACTAGCACCAAAAGCGACCCCAACAGCACACAGTGAGTTGTTGGCTGTCGCAGCGACCTCGCCCGCGCACTTCATGCCGTGCCTGTTTGAGTCTATCATGTCGTTTTGTAGATAAATATTCACATCAAAAGAAAGATAAAAGAAATGAAATAAAATACATAGAAAGCAAGGATCTCTTACCTCCAACACTAGCACCAAAAGCGACCCCAACAGCACACAGCGAGTTGTTGGCCGTCGCAGCGACCTCGCCCGCGCACCTCGTCCCGTGCCTGTTTGAGTCTATCATGTCGTATCTCGGCTGCGGGTCTGTGTCGTGCGAGTCACATCTAGTGTCGTGTCTGTTTGAGTCTATTATGTCGTTTTGAAGACATATTCGCATACTCTAAAGAAGATTTTGAAAGTCTCTTACCTCCAACACTAGCACCAAAAGCGACCCCAACAGCACACAGCGAGTTGTTGGCTGTCGCAGCGACTTCGCCCGCGCATCTCGTCCCGTGCCTATTTGAGTCTATCATGTCGTGTCTCGGCTGCGGGTCTGTGTCGTTCGAGTCACATCTAGTGTCGTGTCTGTTTGAGTCTATTATGTCGTTTTGAAGACATATTCGCATACTCTAAAGAAGATTTTGAAAGTCTCTTACCTCCAACACTAGCACCAAAAGCGACCCCAACAGCGCATAGCGAGTTGTTGGCCGTCGCAGCGACCTCGCCCGCGCACCTCGTCCCGTGCCTGTTTGAGTCTATCATGTCGTATCTCGGCTGCGGGTCTGTGTCGTGCGAGTTCACGTCGTACGACGCCATGGGATCCTGGGGACAATTATGTACAAATTTATTGATCAATTTATTGGCAGGCTTCATCGAGTTGTTCGTCGATTCGGTGTGAAAAAGAAAAGCTCATACACACATTTAGTTACACTTTTTCTATTCTACATCAACCTATTGCAATCCACTGTTGGACGTAGGCCTCTCCCAGGCAACGCTATAAGGGATGATCTCTCGTTTTGCCATCCAATCGCTACCAGCCGCCTTTAAGTCATCGGTCCATCTGGCCGGAAAATCTATCAAGAGGTCGTCCAGACCACCGCATCTTAAAGGTGTCAAGACTGTGAACAAAATAAATGTCCCACACGAAAAGAAAAAGAAGAAGAACAAAATAATAGATGATATGATACAACGGATAAAGATGTTAAGTTTGTGTGTGTATGTGTGTTTGTGTGTGTCTTAAAACAGCAAATAGAAATGTAAATTATATCTACTCTCCTTATATTACAAACCCACATCGTACAACACGCGAAATTGTCTCAAGGAAAACCCAAGGCGATTACACCACGAAAGCAGTCACAAATTAGTAGGAAGGTATAATGATGTAATTGAGACTAATAGGGAATTAAGGAGAAAGACATAGGGAAATAAGTATCCGCTTACGTTCATTATAAGATTCTATTTCCTTTTGCTAGATATTATTACGAAAGAGAAGGATTTGTTTAGAAAAACGAAGATGTTTATGAAATTAGAATTTTTATGTTTTTGAATAGGCTTTAGCGACTAAGGGTTAATTTATCCAGGGAATGGGCAGCAGCGTTCCTTGTGAATAATACATCTTGTACTACGCTAATCCGCCTGCCAAGCGTGATGAGTATGGCAATACCCTCCGAGAAGGTGGGGATTGTGGCTATAAAGGCAAAGGTAATATGAATTAGATTTGTATTACCCATACTCCGATCCTTAAGCTTCAGAAAATCTACTTTGCCTTCTTTGTAGTTATTGAAAACCGCAAGCTCCATTGATCCCTAAAGCGAGTTACGTATAAAAGACAGCTTAAGTTACGTCTGCAAAAACTGCTTCAACAGATTTTAGCTTTGTTTCAATCCAGAAAACTCGACCTTTTATGTAACTACGAACGTTTCGTAGAAAATATATGTTTTGTTATGTCAGTAAACTTACCTGTGCCCTCTGAAGCCCGAAACTATCTTTGAGACTCGGTGTTCCACAAGAAGAGAGGGACGAATAGTAATAAAAAAAAAGACACTAAAACTTAACTGAAGAAAACTCCAAATATGCTGACATTTGCAAGGATCTCTAGGGCCCGTAATTGAAAAAAAATACTCGTATAGATGGCGCGCTGGATGGGCTTTTAAACCTAATAGGTAAAGGAAGCACGTCATCTATATTTTATTTTCAATTACGTGGCCCTGGACAGTTCCTCATTAAAACGGAGGTCTATTCAAAAAAACTATTTGCCAAGGTAATTGCTCAAAGAGGTTTTTATACAGGGTGTTAGGGACGGTGTACCGAAAACTTTGCAGGCATGATCAGACCATCAAACTGAACAACTTTTACTATGGAGCCAATGGTGGGAAACGAAAAAAAATTTCCGACCTCCCATACAAAATTCCCGATCAGCTGACCGACTTTGTATGGGAGGTCGGAAAATTTTTTTCGTTTCCCACCATTGGCTCCATAGTAAAAGTTGTTCAGTTTGATGGTCTGAGCACGCCTGCAAAGTTTTCGTTACACCGTCCCTA
This sequence comes from Phthorimaea operculella, assembly GCA_024500475.1. Taxonomy (NCBI): domain Eukaryota; kingdom Metazoa; phylum Arthropoda; class Insecta; order Lepidoptera; family Gelechiidae; genus Phthorimaea; species Phthorimaea operculella. The sequence goes on along the minus strand of JANFCV010000002.1, from coordinate 1,561,051 downwards.
ACACCCCGTATAAAGAGGGTCTTCTGAAAGAGCCTTGGTGGTGCTAAAATAGTACACTTTATTTCAAAGAAACCCTTGAGTACTTTACTGAAGACGTGAAAGGTGACCCCTTGAAAGGTCCTTTTCGTGTAGTTTCGTTCTGTCAGCAGCACTTAGTCCATTTAAGGCTTCATAGTTAACACTAGTTTCTTAAATCTACCCCTATAAGGCCGTGATTCGGGAGAAAAGCAGAAAAGCGTTACGTTCGATTCAGTTTTTAAGCTTCATACTGTGGTTACCGAGACTTTAAAAAATATACGACGTAGGTAATCAAAGAAATCCTCTATACCTGAAATTGGAAGTGTTTTAAAAGGAGATAATCAATAGGCCATACAGGTTTAGGCCCCTCACAAATGCCTCAAACATTTTCATAGAATACCGTTTTCAGAATTCGGCGGAGTTCGGGGTGGGCCCAAAATTAATTATCACCTTTGGTACATACTCAATCATCATTAAACGTATACCTGAATCATTAACGTCTGATTCGTTTCAGCTGCAACTCGCAAACCGATTTATTTTCCCGTAGCTAATGAAGTGGGAAAGCTCAAATAAGAAAATAGAATTAAGGAGATTACGCGATCGAGAAAACGTGAGCGAGTGTTAGAATAAACATCGACTGCAAATCTTGAAAGTAAAAGCTTTGGAAAGCTCGAATTAAATTGTATTTGGATTGGTGTGTGTATAAGGCTTATTATTTGGTATGTGCCATGTGATTGCACCTTGGGATAGCATCACCCCAATCCTACTCGTGGGAGTGATAAAAGAACGACTAATCGATAATCTAGGAAACGGGCAGCAGCGTTAATTGTAAATGCACACCTTGAACTGCGCTCGTCAATCCGCCTGCCAAACGTGGTGAGTATGGTATAGTATATAGGGGGAGGATAGTACCTTGACCTCCTTTCTGCTTTTTATACCCTTTTTGTTACTAAAAATATAAATTCATACAAATTCGCTTATTATCTCATCAAAAATACTGGACCAAATATCCGATCCAATACAAAACAAAATTCATAAATTTAATAATTTTGGAATAACAGAACAAAATAGATTTAAAAATTTAGAACGTTAGTAATAAGCTTGAGTTTAAATTTCAGTTCCAAACTCCATAATCCGTAGTTAGCCAACTAGCTTAATCTACTGGCAAGGGCCCAAAAACCTCAAGCCCTAATTATTTACTTCGCTCGCCGTTATTTTCAGCAATTATATCCCTCTAATGGGGGTCTCGATTTACGAACAAAATTCGACGATTCTGTGGTGACAATAGACTATTGCACCTTTGGACTAGGTGTGTATGTAGACAGAGGCATACAAAGTGTAAGAAGGCAAATGAGAATTAGATATGTAGAAATTGTAGAATACTAAGTACTAGTAAGCGGGTTCGCGTTACGCCCCCTGATCAGATGGACTGATGTCGGTGGCTGGTAGTGACTTGATGACGAAAAAGAGAAAGAAATCTTGCCATATGGCGTACCCTGGTAGAGGTCTCCGTTCGTAGTGAACTGCAATAGGCAGTTGTGATTATGTGATTGACATGATTTTTTTTAAACCGCCCTCAAATACTTTTCAGTCGCGGCGATAACGACCGTCTTAAGTCGTTTACTATTTGCCTATAATATTGACCGACACACACATGAAGGTTTCTCATCAGATACGCATCGACCATCCTAAGTTTTCTTAGTTCTGTGATCTTTTGTGGCGATATGGAACGATAGTGGTGATTTGGCACTTGGCCTACATCCAAATAGGTCAGTAGCGATTATTCATCGTATGGAGGAATGTTTTTCGTAAACGATGTTACAATGTTCTTTTGTGCCAGATAAATCTTTGAACTGCTCCGACCTTGGATAACTTGGCTCGAGATAACATGAGGCCAAGAGACTAAGCAGTTTATTATAGGAAATATGCGCTTTTTAAGTTGTAACGAGGACGCTGCGGTGTTTGAAATACTTTGAGCATATTTGGCAACTAACATTCTATTCTTTTATTACTTACAACCCTTCTTGTGTGAGGCGTCCTAAGGTAGGTTAGCACTGATTTGATAACTCTTTTCACAATAATATAGATAGGAAGATAAACACTTTAGTGCTTTAAATATTACTTAAAACTTAAATGACATCTGATATCCCATTCATTCTCACTGTTTATAGACAAACAAACTCACATATCTTCGATCTATAAAATCTCCGATGAATAGATGCACGGATCGGAATTCTAACTGGGGAGCAAAGATTAAAGCTTAATCAGGGATGAAAGCTTTGTTTAAAAACAGCTTTTGGCCGAGGTAAACTGCTGTTGTACTATAAACTAACTCATCATAACAGTCACAACAGTCCACTGCTGGACATGGGTCTCCCCCCATTTTGGGGGGGTATTTTCCATACTCACCACGCTTGGCAGGCAGGTTGGTGAGCGCAATGCAAGATGTTGTAATGCGATTGTGGAATTCATCCAGGGATTGAACCCCTGGATGAATTTATCCCTTAGTCACCTCTTACGACACCCACGGGAAAGATATGGGGTGATGACATTCTAAGCCGGTATCACACGGCAATCAACTAACTACACCAGGTGATATTGACAGACTTTCCATTCAAAATATTGCCAATAGGCGGAACCTACGTCAGGCATTGCATTTTCGTGGCAGTTGATGATGATGGTTTTTAGGTTACTTTACAAGTTTTATTAGTACAATATATAGATCGAGATACGGTATGTCGAGCTTCGTATCACACTTTTGTACAGTTACTCGAATACATCCCTGGCTAGAGCAATTCCTAAAGTGGAAATAGTCCAAAAATTACTAAAGTCTGGACTGATAACCAGCTTACAAACTAAGAACAGAGAGACTTATTTCTGTTTTCTGCGTAGTCATAACTTCATTTCCCTTCCATAGCGTTGTGGCGGTCTCTGTCGACCCAATTACCTATATTTCGAACACGAGTGAAATTAAAACTCAGGCTGCGGGAGATGAATCGTGTGATAAGAAATCCAAGCTTTGTTCGCTTTATGCCATGGCAGTAATAGAAGAGCTCATCTTGCTAGCAAATAAACATCGCTACGTATCGTTTCCGCGTTTCTTTACCCAATATTTTGTTATTTCTAAGCAACAAATTTGAACTTCCTCACCAGGCATAAAAATTTAGGAACCAGGGACAGCCTGTCACGTTTCAAAAGTTTGCAAATCCCAGAAATGAAACACAAAGTACCCACTTACATGGCGCTTTAATTGCTCTCTCAAAACGTTCTCGCTTCTGTGCCTTTGTGTTTACCTACAGGCGGTTTCGGCTTTTACCACAAGAAAAAGCTGCAAACAACTCTCAAAATAATATGGTGGAATCTTTCAAGGTTAAGGTAAAATTCGTCCATAACGATCAACTTAATAGGCAGCTATTGCGTGTAAGTGAAAGAAACAAGTGGATTTTCGAAACTCCTGTGTCGAAAACCATGGGTTTATGACAGGCTGGAGGATCCCGGGGTAACGCTCCGGTTTGCCGTTCGTAGACTCGGTATCCCACACAATAGAAGTAGACTGTTTACTTATTAGAATTAAGCACTCAGGAAACTGGAACAGCGTTTCAGAAGGTAACAGTCCCTAATACGAAACTCAAAACGCTGTGTACCCATAACGTTCTCACTTTTGTGCCTCTGTATTTACCTACAGTGTGTCCCGGCTTTTACCACGAGACTCTTGTGCCAGTTTCGAACGCTGTGATGCCCGATTGAGCTCGTAAACAGAAGTAAAGACCCCTATCACGTTCATCTGTTTACCTATTTTCAAATACTACAGCTGGTCTGGAACAGGCATAGTTTTTCAATGAAACACAAAGTACAGGGCGCTAAAATTGCTCTCTCAAAATGTTCTCACTTTTGTTCCTCTGTATTTACCTACAGTGTGTCCCGGCTTTAACCGCTCTGATGCCCGATTGGGCTCGCAAATAGAAGTATCACTTTTACCCTATTTTCAAATCGTATTGTTGGTCCATAACCAGACACACTCTCATTCAAATTAAATACAAAGTACCTACAGAGCGTTTTTCTCTCTCTCAAAACGTTCTCACTTTTGTGCCTCTGTATTTACCTACAGTGTGTCCCGGCTTTTACCACGAGACTCTTGTGCCAGTTCCGAACGCTGTGATGCCCGATTGAGGTGTGAGGCTCACTTTGAATCCATTACGCGTTAATGTGTTCGTTTATGCCGGTTCTCACATCTACCGGACGATTATCCAGTGTTTTTCCCGGCCCAATTAACAGACCAAAGGAATTTTCAGTCAGACGAAGAAAAAAACGAATTTCCATACCTATTTACAAAAATCGGTTCACGTCAAATTTTTTGTTTTCTGCAAAGTGTGGGTCTTAGGACTCGGTGTCCCACTAGAAGAGAAGAAGAAGACAAGCAAATCTTATTGAGTTCATAGATGTCCATAGATGATAATAAATTTCCTGATCCTTCTGCAAACTTTCTATTTTGTGGCAAAATTTATTCGGATATGTCTCTGATTCTCATTTTGCATTATAGCTATCACGAACCGTAATATCGTTGGTAAATGTGCGATCCGCCTTTATATCCCGTGTTTAAAGCTATCAAAGAAGCCGCGGTCGAATTTCTGCGGCTGACGGGTATACGACAGAAATTATGGATTCATTCATGGCTGATTAAATATTTACCAGTGAATGAGAGATTTTGTAATTGAATTATTGTTACGTGTATATATAGCAAGTATAAATTTGATTTGGTAATACCTATACGAGAAATCATTTAAGATTTTGATCGTGTTATGGTGTAAAGGCCTAAGCTCCACAGAGTAGAGATAAGTCATAAGACGTAAGACGTGCGACATCGCGTAACTTGAAACCGTTTCCATATAAAATGTATGACACATAATTGTCAAAGCTACACACGTGAGACGCGCTTCGCATCGAGACGGTTGACGATCACTTCATCATTTTTCGTCTCATGTCTCAAGTCTACTCTGCGTAGTTTGTGCCAGAGATAATATCTGACGCGTTCGTTTTCTGTTTTAATAAGCTGCCCTGCACTGCATTCATTCATTACCTTCGCAAATTCATATTATTGGTACACCCTTCCGATTTTCCTTAGTATTGAAATGCAAATGCTCCATGTTTATTGATGCTGAAAGCCGGACGTTACTATCATTTGTGGTAAGGTCATTATCTTGGTAAGGCTTTGAACCTTTGTACGCGCTTTGTACCAAACAATAGTCAAGAGGGCAATCTAGAGGTTCTGTACACTATAGGAGCTAGGGTTGTGGCTGGTGCTTCTAAACATGCTAGGAAACATTATCGATATACTGTATTAAAAGTCACTAATTCGTTAAAAAATAACGCCGTACACATCGTCATTCATTTATGACTTCGATATCGGAAATTAGAAATCAAAACAGATTAAAGTTTTGGAAAAAAATATGGCGATTAATAATTCTTTTGAAGTATGAACGAGGTTACTCAATGGAATCAAAACATGGTACAATTTAGTTTTATAATTTCGTACCTACCTGAGTTGCAGATTTTTTTAAGCTACGTAACGCAAAGCTTACTACTAGCTAACTACGTAGCTTTAGCTCTACGTAAAGAATAAAGACGTATCTACTAGTTGGCCATGTTTTAGTTAGCGAATATTCGGTAATTAGCCCATTTGTCGGCTAGATATTTGATAGAAAATTAACAAAAGTAAGTACAAGGTGGCATAACCCTTTTGCCCACTACAGCCCATGTTACTACACAAGATAGCAATACCATTTGTGCAATACCAACACTATCCCGCACTACAATAGAGATGAGAAGCTAAGACCTAAGACACGAACCGTCCACAGGCGAGAAACACATGTAACGTCCGTTTGTGCGTTTTTTTTGCGCTGTGTAACGCAAGCGTTTGGACAGTAGATACGTATTTCGACCTTATTCTCAAACAAATACTGTTTATGTAAAACGATTTGAGAGACGCATTCGTCAACGCAGCGCTTACGAAGGCTTCTGTTTGTCATAATCCGTATAAGTATGAAAATAAGGTGTAAAATCGTATTCCCCAAATAAAAGTTATACAGATAAACACACTGATGTTTTTTTTTATTTTAATGCGATAGCGCTGTGCAAAAATAACGCACAAACGGTTTTTAAGTGTGTTTCCCGCCATATACAAACAATATGCAGATATGCCAACACTACACTAACGTCCCAACTAACAAGTTTTGGTCGTATAATGGTCGGGACAACGTTATCGCTACGTCTTGAAGTCGGATAGTTTTGGTCGTTTAGTGGTTATATATACGATTATACGACGCGATTTGGGCACAAATTATATGACTTTTGTCCGTATAAAGATTGTATTAAGGTCGTATTAATGGGCTTAAGTCTGGTAAAAGTCATATACAAGTCTGATTCGCGACGTATGGTCGAATAACAGTAACTTATACGACTGTTATTCGACCATTTAGCCGTGTAGTGGTCGTATTATTGTCTTTAAACCGATCAAAAGTCGTGTAGTGGTCGTATTACTGACATTTACGCGACCTGAAATCGTGTAGTGGTCATCGGTGTTACTTTAACGTGCACGGACTTCAGTGTGCTATCAAACGAGTGAAAGTGAGGTTAAAGACAAACAAATCATTCAAAATAATTAATGTCTGCCATGTTTGTTATCGAATATAATCTGAAAAGTTGTAATGGTGTTAGGAACTGTTTAGTGTTGAGTTTTCAAGTGGGAAATTGTTTTGTCGACTATTTTGTGTTATTATTCAAACAAAATTTTAATGCCCCCTACAAATAATAACGATTTGAATTATTTTATTTATGTTATTAATTCATTATTTATTAATATAACGTTTATACAACTTTACGTAGTGATCGCGACTGTTAAAGGACACTTTACGACTAAAAGTCGGGTTATATGACTAGAAACCATTTTCTGTCCGCCATTTTCAGGGTACCGTTTAGAAAGTGAAAACCTTGAAAGACATTGTATTGTACAGCATAATACTGGCCGACAGTATAATGTACACCACACCAGAGGAACACAATACAACATTATGGATGGAATCAAAACAATGTCGCCATCCTTCACCCCTTACCAAAAATGTACGGGGGTGTACTGCTCGACATTGTGATCGGAGACATCACGTGAGTAGTAGCGTAGTAATGTGACTTGATTGATAATTTTACATACATTCCTAACAAAATCCATATCGTTTTTATTTAAAATAATATAATTATATAATATTCTTTATTGAGCTTAGTCGCTCAATTTGTTCGCTCCAACTCTAACCTTACCTAGCCTACTGTTTTGGAATTGTGTTAAAGGTGGTCTCTTATTGTGGGGGCTGCACCCCCCAAACCACCGTCCCGCCGCCCTGGGTTGCCTTGTATGTTAGGTTCAAATAATGAATCAACAGGGAGTTAGGAAAAGTAGTCTGTCCCATCGTATAATAAAGTATGTTAAGGGTGTTCAAATGATTTTTAAAAAATATTTGAAAATAAAAATATTTTTAAAATCTTTTAATAATATAGTTCAACTCTACAACACAGAGCGCTTTACAATGAACTGTCAATTACCACTCCAATAACTATGCACTGTTCCTTCACAGCGCGTACTAAGATCTACAACGGTCAACCGCAGCTGAACGTGACTATTTCAATATAACGTCGAATATTTCAATATATTTTTTTAAATAATGTTTTATATAAAATATTTTTAATTTATTTTTTAAACGTGGTCAAGACACTATGTTATACCTACGTAACAGAACTTGTGGTTTAAAGGATCGTATTACTTTTCTTAACACCCTATATAAGTCGATTACAGCTAACACTGTCACATCACTTCATCCGCTATGACGTAACTTGTTTTGATTCTATTTGCAGCACTCTATATTATTAGTCTGGGCCCATATTTCAAGTCTATCCATAATGCCGTACATTATTCTGTAGTACAATACGTTATCGGGCATTATCGTGTTGTGCTTTGAGTATATCGTGCATAGTATGTACTCCACGGAGGAAACGTGGTGAGACGTAAGATAACATCTGTCAGACAAGACGTGATAGTCAGCTGTAATTGATTCGACGATTCCTATAATGTACGACATTGTTTTGTACAGCATAACTATTGCTGACAGAGTAATGTACGACATAATGAAGTACGACATGATGAATGGAATCAGGACCAACAATAGCCCCGTACAAAAAATGTACGGGGGTGTACTACACAACATGATGAACTATTCTCAAGGCTGGCAGTAGTGATCTGATTTAATCGTTAATTTCACATACCTACTTATCAATGCCATCTTCCTGCCCTCATCCCAATTACCTGGGGTCGACGCAACACGTTTTGTTGAACACAAAATCGTGTTGCAAAGGATTTGGCTTAATTTTACGACTGTTTGTCCATCTGTCTGTCCATTCGTCCATCCGTCCGTCCGTCCGTCCATCCATTCGTTAATTTATCCATACATACATCCAGTCTGTCCGTCCGTTCGAACATATATTTCCTATTTTATTACCTACAGAACCATGGCCACAATAATTTACACCACAGCGAGGTCAAGTAGTTGTGAAGAAGTATTATGTACGACTACTAAACAATTAAAAGGTTTTTAAGAGTCATATAAATAGCCTTTTTAGGACTTTTAGTCGTTTAATCGTTATGTTACACCACGTTTATACGACATTGCGTTGTGTTTTAGGTAATAATATGATCATAATATAACTAATGATCAAATTACAGTTGTAGGCTTGACTAAAAGTCATGTAAAGGTCGCAATGACGCTTTTGATACGACTTTGCGGTTTATTTAAGGTAATAATATGACCTTTATATACCTAATGGTCAGGTAACAGTCGGTGGCATGACTAAAAGTCATAAAAATGTCGAAACAGCGACTTTTTTATGAGAATGCGGTAAGACCTTTATACGACCGTTATATGACTAATGGTCCGGTAACAGCCGCTAGCAGACTTCAAGTCGTATAAGAATCACCATGGTGACCTTAATACAACCATGTGGTTGATTAAAGCAAATAATAAGACCTTTATATACCTAATGGTCTGGTAACAGTCGGTGGCCTGACTAAGAATCATCTTACGGTCGCAATAGCGACTTTTATATGACTTCGATGTTTATTACAAGTAATACGGCCTTTATATACCTAATGGTCTGGTAACAGTCGGTTGCATACCTAAACGTCATATAACAGTCGCAAAGGCGACTTTTATGCGACATTTAGACAAGAAATTTATTCGACTTTTATACGACCTTTATACAACTTATGGTCTGGTAACAGTCGCTGAATTGACTTAAAGTCATATGACGGTCGCACTGGCGACTTGTATACGACTATACGTTTTATAAAAGATAATGATACGACCTTTATATACCTTATGATCTAGAGACAGTCGGTGGCCTGACTGAAGGTTATATAATGGTCCCAACAGCGACGATTAGTCCTATAATTTAATCGTATAACGATCATTTATACGACCTTTATACGACGGTCGTATAATTAAGTCGTATAAACGTTTACTCGACCAAATTATACGACTTTAGACGTTTGCGACTAAAAGGTCGAATAAGACACCACTACACAACTCAGTGAAATTCTGCTTACCACTATACGACCTTTATATAACCAAAAGTCGTTTAGTCTGTTTTTTATAGGACCAAGTTGTTAGTTGGGGTAGGTATTGGTTTACATTGCTCAAACCCATTTCAATGGCTTTAGTGTCAGCTAATGAATTTGTAGTAGTCTGTGTGCAGAAATTTTTGTATTTGCATTTATAAAGCTATTTAGGTTTAGATTCTATTTTAATACTTATGTAGTACCTTATTGTTCCTAGTGATAAGTGAAATTTTCGCAAGGCTGTTTCTGTCTGAAATCAGGCAGGTATAAATAAGCATGCAAGAGACATGAAAAGGTGAATTTGAGTCCAATATTCCGTTGCCAGATGATAGCGGCGGTGCGGAATATAAAAGCCTATAAAAATCTGCCAAGTGCGAGTCGGACTCGCTCACGAAGGGTGGCGTACCACGAAGGATGGGTTACGGTTTATGAGATACAGCCAAGTGACAAACTGACAAACAGCGAAGTCCTAGTAATAGGGTTCCGTTTTCATCCTTTCGGTTCGGCGCCCTAAAAAGCTTTCTTTGCTGTGTACGAATGTATGTTGCTACTTGCTGTCGAGGAGGTACTTACATAATTAGCAACTAAATCTGGATGATCAGTCTCTAGTCCGTCGTCGAGGATGGTGACGACTACTCCTCGGCCCGTGATGCCTCTCTGCATGTGTGTGTGTGTGTGTGTGTGTGTATGTGTGCATCGAGAAGGTACTTACATAATTAGCAACTAAATCTGGATGATCAGTCTCAAGTCCGTCGTCGAGGATGGTGACGACTACTCCTCGGCCCGTGATGCCTCTCTGCATGTGTGTGTGTGTGTGTGTGTGTATGTGTGCATCGAGAAGGTACTTACATAATTAGCAACTAAATCTGGATGATCAGTCTCAAGTCCGTCGTCGAGGATGGTGACGACTACTCCTCGGCCCGTGATGCCTCTCTGCGTGTGTGTGTGTGTGTGTGTGTGTGTGTATGTGTGCATCGAGGAGGTACTTACATAATTAGCAACTAAATCTGGATGATCAGTCTCTAGTCCGTCGTCGAGGATGGTGACGACTACCCCTCGGCCCGTGATGCCTTCCCGCCAGGCAGGGATCACGTTCATGTCTAGGCCGCCACCTCGGTTCTGGAAAAAAAACAACAATTAGATAACTTGCAAAATTTTCTACCACAGGCAGGTTTTGAACCTGCGACTTTCCAATAATACTGGCGAAAAAGTAATGTTAGTTAATGAGTGACAAAAAGGAATTTATTTGAGGGAATATCTGATATCGCTTTAATCACGGTGTGATGGCAAAACCTCTTAACCTACTAGAGACGTCTTGCTGTACCATACTCAAGTGCTTAGAGCTAGACTTATAAATTAAAAAGTTTGAACTATCGTTTTAAGCCAAGACAAGAGAGTTAAAAAAATTATATCATCTCACCCATCACATCACATTGTCATCCGTCTATCGCTATAATGTTTGACGTACCTATACCTGCCGAGGATCAGTCTTTCGTTTTAGCCGTAAATAACACTAACATAAGTAAGTGAATAAGTAATAGCTTCATCTATCACGAAGTTACCTCAAAGACATTATATTTTCTGATAAATTTGACTCGCGCAGTTATGAAGTTTGTCGTTACGAGTGGCTGAACTTCTTTAAGAGAGAGTTTTAATACTTATTATTACTGAAGGAATGAAATGCTCCAAAGTTTTCAATAAAAAGTCTTTTCACAAAAATAATTGGCTCACGAACTGTGGGTGGCTAATTAAGTAGCCTTTTTCGAGGCAAATTCCAATAAAATTAAATAAGAGAGTCTAAAAAGTGAATAAAGCTAGCACTGAGATAGTAGGTATGCCATTTCATCTTTTATATCTAACATTAACATAAAATATTGAAATCAAGGTGCGAGACCGCGTAACGGCCACAGTAGCCATAAAATCTGTACTGCTCAAGTGCTCACCTCATGAGTAGAGAGCCATACATTTTCATTTCATCTTTTAAAGCAAATTTTGTCAGCACGTTCCTACCAGATTTCGCTGTTCTAATATTCTTCTACTTTCGAGATTTACGACAGTTTCAACCCTGGCTATGTAACAAACAAGTGAAAATCGCGAAAGTCGAAACAGTGTCGAGTGATCCTTCTGTAAACTTTCTATTTTGTGCTTTTGGAAATTGTAACTTAAGTTTTCTATTGATTACTTGAAGTCATATAAATTGGTCGGCGCAAGAATTATATTATGACTACCGCCAAACCATCGTTTACGAATAAAAACGGTCGAGTGGCAGTTAATATGCACTTAAATTTTGTATATTTAGGGTTCCGTACAAAATTCAATTATGAAATTGTACGAAAATTATTGACAGTAAAATTTTACAGCGCTTGAGGAAGATTGAGAATATTTCGGTTGATTAAACATTTTTACGGTCTTATCAAGTGCCTACATAGATTGAAGTCGTAAACGGTCGAAGTAAAGTCGTAATTTCGAAATCCAACTTTACTTATTTTACTATAATAAACAATGCAACCCATATGTACTTACCCTTATGTATTTTTTTTAGAACGTAGTGTAGGTTAGGTACATATAGCACGGCATTGATAAATTACTTGTATGTCTTTCTGTATCGACCATCAATAGCGATAGCGATAGCGATAGACAGATGTGGTTCTTCGCGCAATATAGTACTTTATTTGAATTGCCCAACATTTTGGCCCAGTAAGAACCCTGTTTTAATAATATATTAGTCATTATGTGTGACCGCGAGAGTTTATAACAATACATCAAATATTTGTTAGACGTGACCGTACCGCGTAACGGTGGTTAACGCTCTACCTACCCCGCAAGGGATATATGCGTTATTTCCGTGCGCACGTGTAAAAAATATATAAATAATTTTTCCAGTTACAAATTCTCTATTTCGAGTTTTTATTTTCCAACTTAACACGTTCCCGGACAGAACGGTCATAGCATTCGCTTTTGCACTTCGTCTAGTGACAGAACTGTTATAGCCTACCAAATTGACGGTCACTTTTTAGCCAGAGCTGCCCAGACATGCGCTCCATTCATACAAAAATGAGAAGAGCATTTTTTAGTGTCACTGGGCAACTTTTTCCAATATTGTCAGTGTCAATTAGAGTAGTTTTTACATGTGTTCAAAGTTTTGTGTTACCCGTCTCCCCCCTCACCCCCCAAAATGACAGAGCGGGTATACCATTCCCGGTTGTATGAAATTTTCTTCAGTCGGCTGGTATGTGTCACTTTTAGCAGACGCGTCTATGTGACCGTTTTCGCGCCAAATTTTAAGGTTTTCTAATCGATGCCAGTAGCCTGTTTTTAGCTTTATAATGATGCAATAACATTAGATTTGTAGTGTAAATTCAATACTCTATCCTAAATTCCATTTTATACCCTAAACACTTCAAATAAGTATAGATCACAGTAAGAAAATAATTAATTTTGTGGTTTGTTTGTCATATTATAGATACTTCCCGTAAATGCAGACCAATTTAAAAAAATCTTTGACTAGGTATTAGAAGGCTAGACTAACCCTGATTTTTGTGATTTTGCTTATTTTCTCGATAAAATGACAAATTTTTATAATAGAAATTTGCTAAGCATCCCACTTGTACTGACTGAGTAATATTTTAAGTGTTTGAGTGTGTTCTTGTTACTTATTTACATTCTTATGGCTTGTAGCTTGGATAAAACTGGTAGATTATAAATAGGTAGCTTTCTATCACGGAAAAATTGCTTACTTCTACGTACTTGTAAATCTACACTACAGCTTTATAAGATAACAAATTTCATAATTGCCCTGATAAGAAAAATATTTACTCTATAATGAAAACAAGATGGAAGTAGAAACATTAACGTTGGTCCACGATCCTCAAATCGATATTGTGCGAGGCGTATCTTCCAAAGATCCTGCCGAATCAATGATTTATTGGAGGGAGCCACCTAAGGTCTTGTCTAAAGGAATCTCCTGATCAACAGCAAGACATGTCTGATCAAAACAATATATAAGTTCAAACATGGATGATAAACCATGATTAGCACATCAATATTGGGAGACGCCTATCTTTCCAAGAGCCTGGTGGTAGTGTAATCAGGTCAGCTATTAGAACAGTTCTGTCGCGATTTATAGCAACATCTGACTGTAGCAAGTGACAGAACTGCATTTACATTCGCTGCTATAGCCGTTCTGCCGCACTTAACAGTGTCTACTTACTATTGCATATGACAGAGCTGCAGTAGCAGTCGAAGGCTTTAGCAGTTAGTGCCACAATTTAATTACGCGTATTGCGACCTATGTGACAGAACTGCTATAGCTTTTCATACAAAAAAGCAGTGTCAAAGTCGTGTGACTTAGTGTCCGGGAACGTGTTAATTCGACACGAAACGCAAAAAAATCCTGTGTTAATATCGTCATCTCATCACCACACTTCGATAACTTTACGCCTCCGAGTTAAGTTCAATAAAAAACTTCGGCATTTTGATTACCGGGAAAATCGTATCGGAATTTGCCAATAACAAGCTTCAGAACAGCTTTATAAAAAGTTCACAAGCGTTTGACGACTACCTACATGAGTTTCTGACTTTTTATTACCTACATTTCGTACATACCCATTGACCCATATTTTCATTTCCGCGAAAAAGGCTGCGTAGGATAAATTCCTCGAATTAAAACTTTTGACGTAAATCGATATCACGTGGATGTAATATACTTACTCGAATACACGTGGTTATTTGTTTTACATTAAAACGAAAACAACTTAATAATAGAGCGTAATTTAATTACATAGCAGAAGTAAAGTAAAATAATAATAGCTACATATCGATACTTGGCGTCGTAAACGTGAATGACAGTTTTAATACTTTAGTAATATAATATTCATTATTCTCACTTAAGTTTAAATAAAAAATAAATAAAAACATAATACTGATTTTAAACGTTCAAGCTTATATCCGTGCTGTAACTTTTCTGTGCATAAAAATCGTGTCTGAACGCTAGATTTAAATTCATAACTATTTACCGAGACTCGGTTCATATTTAGATAAATAAGTAAGTACTTATTAATAATTTACCTGAATCCCGACGATTCAACTCAGTTTAGTTGCGGTCGCGGTTTGACTAATGCCTCAGCGAGTTATTTAAAATTTAGATTTACCTAAATATTAATGCGATAGACCCAGTTTGATTCTTGAAATGTGTAAAAGTAGATAACCGTGAGAGCTTAAAACTTTAGATAAGCAACCCTGGCTATGTAACAAGTAACAATCGCAGAAGTCCTGAATAGGGTCGAGTGAACCTCCTATAAACTATCTCTTTTGCGACTCACATGTCATTCTAATGCCGTGTGATTTTCAATACTAAAACCTATTAGCAGAATACGAATCTACAAAACCATTCAACTGAAAGTTCTCGTATAGTTTTATTTCTAGATTTTTCTTTGAGCCTTTTTAAGTAGTATCAAACATCGAAATAGAGATTTCTAGCAAAATTATCTTGGTCTTTCATACTATCATTCAATAAATTTATGTTTCAATCGACCCAATTATAGAGGCAAACTCAATTTGGCACCGGTTCCGGAGTTTCGGAGGGCCAAAGGCAAAGGGAGTGGAATAATTAGCGTTATTGTTCAGTTAGTATTTTTAGCTGAGATGAAATTTGGAAATCAGTACTAGTAGAGTCCGCGAGATGGACAGACGATCTGGTCAAGTCCGCAGGGAAATGCTGGGTGCAGGCCGCTTCTAATCGGACAGTGGAAATATTTAGGGGAGGCCTATGTTCAGCAGTGGACCTCCTATGGCTGATTCGATGATGACTGGTAGAGTCACTGGTTTGAATCCTGTTGCAGTAGTAAAACACTAGTGACAGCACTATTGAACTTCTCATACATTGACATCTATAAGGAGCATGACAGTACGCCGCAGGGCCTTACGTGCACTCTATAGCTTGCTTAAAGTAAGGTAAGGTTATCAAAGTAGGAAACTCACCAAATACCACATGTGGGGCCACTTGGGGTCGTTCAGCTGGAACTTGGAGTCAGCTGATCGCGGCCGGCCCTTGACCCTGGCTGGTGACCCCAGTCGTGAGCTGGTGTCGCGCTTGGAAGACATTGATGGTGACTGCTGCAGCTCAGCTGTTGTTTCCACTGTCGAAGAAATTGTTTCAGTTAAAAAAGGAAGTCGCAATACGTTTTCATCTTAGACCTAATTTTTTCATATTTTAAACTATGTAATACATGATGTAAAAAAAGTCAATTGCAAATATTTGGATGAACAAGTCCATTAAAATTGAAAAACTTTCCCCATGGAATATAGGTCCAAAATATGAAAAAAGAATAGATTTTCCACACATTTGGATTTGCAGCTGATTTTTTACATCATATATAATTCAAGGCGATGTTAATTTTTTGTATCAAGTCTGCCGTCTGTTTTCAGTATGACTAAGGTGGTTGTCACGTTTGTCGCATAATGTTACGATATTTTGCCGCCCCAGCACGTCATAAGGAGTTGAGGTAATAGTATGACGTCCCATGGTCTTGAGGCTATTGTCATTTGTATTTCACCTGTCAAATACTGCCTTTGACAAATAGCACGTTTGCAGTGTAATTTCATAAGAATAAATAATAAGTAATTCCTAAATCCACGATCGTAAATCAAATATTATCAGCATCATTATTAACAGCCGTGTGAGACATCCACTGATAAGTATTGCACATTTCGAATCATTTCTCGAGTAAGTATTTTTTACAGCATATGAAAAAAGGGGAATCTAAAAGTGCAACTGTACGAAAACACAAAATCCGTGGCGTAACCAACGTGGACGTAACAGAGTTAAGCTTAGTTAAACCAATAAGCTTACGCCTCAAAAACTGCAAACCACCAGCTAAATAGCAAGCGAAATTCCAACTTCGTTTATAAACGCTTACTCGACCGACTTATGCAGCTTTTTCAACCATATTATGCTGAGTAAGACAATGTGGCCATGCAGAAAAAAATCACATACTTAATGGCAAAACGTTGTCCCTTTTACGGCAATTAGGTAGGTATCGGTGGCGGGACAAACCTTTGAGGAAAAAAAAACGCATCGTACTTTTTTATTGTCTTAGAAAAGTAGTAAGTACTTGTTTTGTTTCTTATTTTAATTCAATGTCATCTATCACCATGTGCAAAGCACTAAAATTATCTTCTTGCCGTGTGATGCTGGCTTAGAATAGCGTCACCCCAATTCTACCTGTGGGTGACGTAAAAAGCGACTAAGGGATAATAATCATTCAGGGAATGGGCAGCAGCGTTCTCAATGCAACATCTTGCACTGAGCTCGCCAATCCGCCTGTCAAGCGTGGTGAGTGTGGCAATACACTCCGATAGGGGAAGACTCATGTCGAGCAGTCGACTGTTGTGGCTGTTATGGTAGATATTTAGATCTAGGTTTCTAATAAAAGTTATTCAGTTTTAGAGCTAGGCTCTTTTCGGTGGAGTAAATGAGATTTACAAAGGTAGTTATATTATACACGCGTTCAACGCATGTATAACTTGTTTGTAGTAAACCCCTAAATTTGTGATTGAATACTAAGTAACATTCAGAATTCTGGATATACGAACAGCCCATATCTGACCTACCAAGGAATATAGAGTGTCTACAGTTAGCAAGCCAATATCCTAGCGACAATGCACCGGGCTAGGAGAACTCTCATTAATGCGAACAGCTGTGCTCTGCACAATATTAAGCATCTAGCAGCAGTCTATGTGGTTTGGACACCTTTATTGTACCGTGTGGTAGCGGCTAAGAATACTGTCACCGCTAGTCCACTCAAGATGTGTAGTAAAAGGCATCGTATTTTTGATCTCGACTAAATATCTGTTGACTATTTTTGCGGTTATACCACCTTTAACAGCATTCCCAAAAATAATATTGCCAAATCCTTTTGCTTGATGATTTTGTGCTCTAAAAAACATGCTGCGCTGACCCCAACTGTTTTGCGATACTGGGATAAGGCAGACAGAGGATGACGCCTTCATTAGATACGAGGATAATGAGATACACATTGTTACTTGCAGAATTCAGGACATACACAAGTCTATGTCTAAGCTACCAGGGAATATAGAGTGTCTACAGTTAGCAAGCCAATATCCTAGCGACAATGCACCGGGCTAGGAGAACTCTCATTAATGCGAACAGCTGTGCTCTGCACAATATTAAGCATACCTCGTCTGTGTGGTCTGGATGGCATTACCAAGGGAATAGACGAAGGAATTTTACTACAAGGAAGTGCATGAAAGCATTGAAAATCATTATTAGTTCAGAGCGAAAAATGAAAATAGCAGATAACTAACTAGAATAAATACCGTGGTCAACACAGCAATCTTTTATTTGTATCCAGATACCTAAATAACGACGAATAAAAAGACTAGAAGTATCAGAAACTCTGTAGCATGATTTACGCATTAGTTTTTCTTTAGGAAACGACTTTGTAGCAGTTTTAAGGGGTAAAAATTACATATTTTTTTTTCGGTTTCTTTACGCAAAGTAGACCTATTTATTTATTTAGGCACTTTACACACGTAACGTCCGTTTCGACTTAATTTTTGCACTGCGCTATTGCAGCGTTCGTTAGGCAAATGTGAATTTCCACCCGGATCCCATATAAATATGACGACACAATGCCCAACGGTGCATTGACAGCCATGCGTCTGTTAAACAGTTTTGTGGTTTTGTCAAAGGTTTAGCGATATCAATTGGACTACCTGACTGTTACGTGGAACCCGGTCCAGAGTGTGCTCGTTAATCCGCCAGCTGCGCACAGAACATTATGAAACATACCTCGCCGGTAGTAATGTTTCCTACATCGCCTCTGAAACAGACGAGCCACTTTCACATAAAAATTGCACAAAGGAGGGTATAATTTAAGATGAACTCAGCTATATTGTAGGATGTCTACATCTGGCTTTACGGAGCAGTTAGGTGGCATGTGTGTGGTGCACTTTAGTTTTGAATTGCATGCAATAAATGTTGTTCCTGTAGTCGAAAGTATGTACAAGAAAGACTGCAAGTTCTTGACAAGCTCATTACGCGGTTGTCCTACATACATCATATACAGTAGCTGTCCTACAACTATGACAATGCACAAAATGCGAGCGAGAAAGGGAGTGCCATATATACGATCGCAATACAGCAGGGAATGCAGCAAGTGGTCTTCTTCGACTATAAAGCTAGGTAAATGCTATAGCAGCTGAATAAATTCGACCTTTTACAAGCTGCAGAACTCAATAATATATTAACTCAATTAAATACAACAGAAGGTAATCTTCAGCCCGCTTAGTTGATGAAATTATATCTGTCAGAGACAAAGGAGCCTAATCTGTTTAGTCGCAGACATTTCTCATTGTATGAAACCGTGAAACGCGAGTAATATGTTGCATATTCTAGTACTATTATACCTATTATGTGTTTCGCTCATCACCCAGTGTGTTACGTCGCCTTCGTGAGAGCAGTGTGATTATCTCATCTTGCTAACAGAACAGTAGATGTCTTGAGTGCAGTTCCGCTTTTCCTATACAACGTGCTACAGTACAACAAATAAAGTCGAAAAGGTACTTATGAAACTGAACAACTTTCCCCATGGAACATGGGTTGAAATACGGAAAAGATTTTGGACCTCCCATACAAATAGACTTGGTCGGCTAGTCGGCTAGTACATTTTGTATAGGATGAAAAGTAGTGACCGATAGCAAATGCAGCACCCGCTTGTGTTATGAAACAATTTTCTCCAAGGCACAATAGGTCGAAATATGTAAAATTATTTTGGACAAAACAAAATTACCGATCGACTTGACTTACTGTGAGAGGTAAATTTTTCTCTTATTTTCTCATTTCTTCCTTAGGGAAAGTTATAGCTTATCACCAGTCTGTTTATGATTTTCGCTATCGGTCACTAGTCAAACACCGTATAGCATTTTTAGAATACCCAATGACCCAAGTCCAGCAGTGGACAACGTTGCTTTACTCGACACCACTAAATTATCGACATGCTGAAATTTCATTTTCTTTGATTGTGTGAAAGTGTGATTAATTTTCAATATGTACTAAATATCTATTATTCCTTGCTTCAGAAATAAAAAAAAAATAAACCAATAATAATTTACCTGTAGAGGGAAGAGTCTGGAAGTCCCTCTTCTTCCTGGATAGCAGTTTCTGCTGCTTCGCCCACCGCACTCGGTTGTCTTCCTCCAACTTGCCATGGTGCTCGTGTGCGGGAGAGAGAGAGCAACATAATAACAAGAATTACCTGTGGAGGGAAGAGTCTGGAAGTCCCTCTTCTTCCTGGAGAGCAGTCTCTGCTGCTTCGCCCACCGCACTCGGTTGTCTCCCTCCAACTTGCCATGGTGCTCGTGCGCGGGAGAGAGAGAGCGACATAATAACAAGAATTACCTGTAGAGGGAAGAGTCTGGAAGTCCCTCTTCTTCCTGGAGAGTAGTTTCTGCTGCTTCGCCCACCGCACTCGGTTGTCCCCCTCCAACTTGCCATGGTGCTCGTGAGCGGGAGAGAGAGAGCGCTTCGACACTCTGTTGTGGTGGAAGTGGTAGTGGTTGTCGAATATCTGGGGACAAGAGAAAGAAAATGTTTAAGGAATGGTAGAAAATAATGTTATTCTCACGGAAAAACAAGCAATTTAGGGTATCAAATGTCCTTAAAATATTTTTCCAGAATTTAAATAAAAAATCGTGTAGCTTTCGTAAAACAACCTAAAATTACTTTTAAATTATTTAATTAGGTTTATCATCAAATACAGCTTTGCTTGTAATTTAAACAAAACGTCTCCAAAAGGACTAAGCACTTCATGAACAATTCATAAGTTTCAAATGCTGCTTAATTTAAAAGGAAAAATTGGTAACACCTCCATTTATATTTACCACAGGCAGAAAAACGGGTCATTTCCGAAAATACCGCAACAGGCAGGTTTAATTCGACCTCGGTTGTCTTTTCGCAAAACAAATTCGATTTAACGGTCAGTTTAAGGCCATAAAGCTCAACGTTAAAAGCGACGACGCTTACATTTTAACAAACAGCATTATTTGCCTGATAGCGAAATGTAGGTAATAAAAATATACTTTTCATCAAAAAATCGAGACACATTCGTTGAAAGTTAAACAAGCTATGAAATCTATGTAATTAAAAGTTGAATTTAGAACACTGTCATTTAGATTTAGAAACCTCGTTTATACACTATTGAACGATATTAGACATTTATCTCAGATTCTTACAAAACAAAACGTAAACTTGCTAAGTGTCTCGATTTTTCTGATGCGAAGTGTATTTCACCAAAACGCCAAAAATATTTCGACAACGGAAAAATTTAATAAAAAAGTAGAGTACGAATTGAATTCGTTGGTACGAAATAAATTAATGGACTACAGAAGTTATTCGTGGAATTACTGAAGCGTAGTAATGCTAGAATAAAACTGTGCAAAAATTGAATTTTACGGCCTAGTGCACATTGTGTTGTGAATATATTGCGGATGGGCGAAAAATTGCACCCTTGGTACTTTTACCCCTCACGCCCCCAACAAATGCGTATTTTTGTCAATATTCTGTTCTCACCCTCCAGCTATATTGGCTAGAAATCAATCAATTGGGCCACCCTCTATATTTCTAAGCATACTTAGGGATTCTTAAGACTGCAGTGTTGCGATCAATCAATCGCAATTTTGGATAGATATCCCTATCTCCCTACGAAGTAATCGTATGGTGTGGTGCGAATGTTACGTAATCTAAATATTTCAATTTGATGAATGTGACCACCATTTAGGATGAAACACTCACGCGAATATAACAAAGTACCTAAAGTAGGGTTGTTGACGATAGAATCCTTGGAGGTAGCACTATCCAGGAGTTTTGTCTATGACATGCTATTAAAAGACTAGGTCATTGCCCTTTTGTGCTGTTTCTGTGATTTATGCTAGGAGAGTGTAAAATTATTTTTTTTTGTTTTCGTATAATTTAATATACAGCTGTTTGAACTATCATCGTTCTTTTTATCGCTCCCGCCGGCTACAAGGGTGTTTTAAACTCAAAATCTCTTGTTTTATTATACCTAAGTACGTACCTGATCTCAAACTAAATAAATAAATTCAACATCACGTATAAGACAAAATAAATAATCATCATGTTGCAGAAAATTATGCGTCATCACGTTTTGAACAAAACCAATTACCTACTTCCATATATTAAAAAAGATTATGGTCCCACAATCTGATGTAGGTACCTAACTTGATTTTTTTAATTGAAGTGTTATGTATGAGAAATTTGATGAACTTAACTTGAGCTTCAATAAAAAAATGCATGTATCTCATAAATACCTAAAAGATGTCGCAAGAATTGAAGAGGCCGGCATAATATTTTAGTAGATACCTCCTGTGCTACTACTTAAGTATGAATAATAACCAGAAACTAATTCGAAACTAGAACAAAAAGGCACTTAAGGTACTTATACATATTTTTCTAATTATTTACGTACTAAGATGAATTACGGAATCACCTACCTACTAGAACTACTAACATTTTGCTATTTTAAAAAATCTTCTGAACCGAAGCTCATATTTACGTTCCCCGGCCGGCACCAAGGCAGACTAGTTGCCTCGTTTCCTAGCAGCCTGAGGGCATGACGTGACCTGCAGGAAGTGGAGCACAGACAGAAGACACTGGATCAAAGGCCGGAGCCATTCACAGCATAAACTCTGTACTCCGAAAGCTACTAAAAGCCTTACCAGTATAACTTCATCAGTATGGCATGATTTTACCCATAGACATTCTATGGATGTTTCTACTGTCTTGCGTCTTAATAAGCCTTCTGAACTGAAGCTCATATTTACGTTTCTCGGCCGGCACCAAGGCAGACTAGTTGCCTCGTTTCCTAGCAGCCTGAGGGCATGACGTGACCTGCAGGAAGTGGAGCACAGACAGAAGCCACGGGATCAAAGGCCACAGCCCTTCACAGCATAAACTCTGTACTCCAAAAGCTACTAGAAGCCGTGCCAGTATTACCAGTATCACAAGATATTACCTACAGACAGAATCACTTACCTACCTAGTCAATGGATGCTTCTACTTTCTTGCGTCTTAATAAGTCTTCTGAACCGAAGCTCATATTTACGTTTCCCGGCCGGCACCAAGGCAGACTAGTTGCCTCGTTTCCTAGCACCCTGAGGGCATGACGTGACCTGCAGGAAGTGGAGCACAGATAGAAGCCACTGGATCAAAGGCCAGAGCCATTCACAGCATAAACTCTGTACTCCGAAAGCTACTGGAAGCCGTGCCAGTATTACCAGTATAACAAGATAATACCTACTGACAGAATCACGTACCTACCTACTTCTAATGGATGTTTAGTTCTACTTTCTTGCGTATCATTAGTCTTCTTAAGCGAAGCTCATATTTACGTTCCCCGGCCGGCACCAAGGCAGACTAGTTGCGTCGTTTCCTGGCACCCTGAGGGCATGACGTGACCTGCAGGAAGTGGTGCACAGACAGAAGGCACTGGATCAAAGGCCGGAGCCATTCACAGTAAACTCTGTACTCCGAAAGCTACTACAAGCCCTGCCAGTATTACCTTATCAATATGGTATGATTTTACCCAAAGACATTCTATGGATGTTTCTACTTTCTTGCGTCTTAATAAGTCTTTTGAACTGTAGCTCATATTTACGTTTCCCGGCCGGCACCAAGGCAGACTAGTTGCCTCGTTTCCTGGCAGCCTGAGGGCATGACGTGACCTGCAGGAAGTGGAGCACAGACAGAAGCCACTGGATCAAAGGCCGGAGCCATTCACAGCATAAACTCTGTACTCCAAAAGCTACTAGAAGCCTTGCCAGTATTACCAGTATCACAAGATATTACCTACAGACAGAATCACTTACCTTACCTATCTACTCGTATGGCATTCTACAGGATACATTTCGGGGAGTGTGCAAAGTCTCTCCATGACCTGATACCTCCGTCACCATTCCATCTCCGGTGCACGAGACGCCGGTTGGGATTCCACCCTTATATCGTAGACATCCCGCAAATTCGCACAAAGCGCTTCGCTTCTACATTTTTAATGCGAACTGCTAAGGAGTGGAACACCCTGCCTGCGGATCTGTTTCCGGAACGTTATAACCTGGGCCTTTTCAAGGCAAGAGTGAATGCATGTTCAGGTCTTAATAAGTCTTCTGAGCCGAAGCTCATATTTACGTTTCCCGGCTGGCACCAAGGCAGACTAGTTGCCTCGTTTCCTAGCAGCCTGAGGGCATGACGTGACCTGCAGGAAGTAGAGCACAGACAGAAGCTACGGGATCAAAGGCCACAGCCATTCAGACCCCAAACTTAAGACTACTAGGAGCTTCACCTGATGCTTGCCTATCTTAATGATGTGGTTTTTATGCTGATTGGATGGACGTGATTTTAATATGTCGTACCTGGGTCAAACATACTTAGGGACATTACTTCCATTACAGTTTGGTTTTATACTTAAAACATTCAATCAAACACATTTGCAAGTCGTATTTTGCCGTCCGCTCCGGTTCGAGATTGTGCGTAAATGACGAATAACGGCGTGTGGATGTCTGTGTGAGTATAGAGACGTTTTCTTGAAGCCGGCTCTTTGGATTGGCGCCAGCCAATATGTACTTTGTGATTAGGGCCCCAAATCTGAGTTGTTCACGATATTATTTTATTTGAGGACTCACAGCCTCAACTTGGGAACACATTTTGATTTGGTACATAAACAAATGCCATTACAGCTTTCATCTCTTCAAGTTTATGTAATTTTAAAAATGATACGCCATTGTTTCGCTTTTCTACATTACCCAAATATTGAATAATTTCAAATTTATTGTCCTACTTTCCCCCATCTTTTTCCCCCTAGGACCCATGGGATCCTATCAGTATTTGTTCATACACAATCCCTCATTTTTTTATCGTTCGCTTCATCGAAATGGGACGTCCCATTTGTATTAATGAAAAACATATTGGGCTCCTGAAAAAATATCATTTGTTTGGGCTTTACTGACGGTTTTTGCTTTGACAATATCATTTGTTTGGACTTTACTGACGGTTTTTGCTTTGACAATAATATAATATTTTACGAATTATACAACAATAACAACGATTAGGAATTCTTTTCTGTCCAACATGAACACAATACATTACAGGCTACCCTATTTAGGATTTTCACAACTGCCAATTGCTACTTATAGCCAGGGACACAAATTAGGGAAACGGCGCCCTGTGCGCCCTGTGCGCCGTTTCCCTAATTTGTGTCCTTAGTGACCTAGTTCTTCATGCGCGTTCCAATACATATAAACCCGATCGTAAGTAAGTGGGCTTTCTCGAAAATATCATAATAGATCTTACCCTAAGAGCTCCACGATTCGTAAGTACAAGAATGGAGGCTACCATGAATTTCGATTTCAGGGTCCACTTAACATCTCGATTTCCTTTCACCGAGAGCTCACGTGTCGTGTATGGACCTTTTTCCACGTCAGTTCCTGGAGCGGACTGTAGCCGGGGTGTTCCGAAACGTGTACCGATAAAAATATATTGGGAGTGCAAAGAATTTTGCCTGTTTGTGTTTAGGATTAAATAAAATAAAAAATATGTAACAAGTTAAATATCTGGCTTGAACGCAACTAAGCTGAGATACCTAAAGGCGTTTGAACAAAATAATCTAATATCTTAGTCCAGATGCGTCTAACTAAATTCAAAATTAATTAGATGAAGAAGTGCTTATTCTGTATACGACAAAAATCAAACATTTACCGTTAAAAAAGATTACAGTTCCAAAAATAATAAATGTTTTCAATTTGGCTTAGCAACAAGTTGCTCGGCTACAGTATTAGAATGTACGTTTAAGATTCAACGTTCTAACGGACTATTCGTACATAACATAGTTTAACAATGTTTCTACTTTATCGTTCTGAATCAACTCTTAGGCTAATATAAGCACCCTGTGTAGCAAGGACAATCGGTTCACTCCGCAGGCTCTGAGCGGTCGTTTGAAAAACGCGGTGGAATTTCCATCTGCAAAGCTTTTTCCATCCTGGTGAAGCTGGAGGGTAAGGACATCTCATTTCACTTTTTCCTGTATCCGGTTCCGAAATTGTCCGAGCGTTATGTATAGAGATATCACTATTGAGTAAACTTTAAGTTAGTACAAAAAGTCCGCCTACTGCACGAAAATAGGCACAAAAAGTTAGGCGAAAAATAACCCAGGATTTCAGTAATGTAAAGATCCAATTTTGGTTTCACATAATTTCAATCTTCTTAAACTATTCATTAGATTAACTTACCTACAAAGATATTCACAGGTGCTGGCAAATATACCTGTGTAACAGACTTAAGGAAGATATTCCCGGGTCCCTATTGGCTTGAATCTTACTATCTTCTGAATAGCAAATGCGATGTCAGCCATTCTGCTAACTAGCTTACGTAATGCGAACACTGGCGAGTATTCGGGACCTACTAAAGGTTAAATATTTTGCCGTACTAGGGAATAAGACGCTTTGACTCTAGTGGTGATGCAAGTATGTTAAAGACCAGCCTCACTTGAGTTTCACATATGGTAAATTGTTCTTAAATATAATTATGTTACATAATAGTGAGCAGAAAGATTATGAATACTGTAGTTAATTAATCAAAACTTCTCTATCCACTCATCGCTATCACCTGTTTAGGATACCGAGTCAACAAAATTTATCACTTTTTAGACTGGCTGCATGTGTTACAGAGGAAGCTTTCTACTCTACCTTTTCCTTGTAGCCATCGCAAACCAGTATAATAAGACTTCCATCGCACGATCCCATTCCAAAATCTCTAACAATTTCGTCCGTATTATGGACCTACAGAGGGAAGTATTACCCCAAGTCCCTTTTCCCCGAATCTTGGCGATCTACTGAATGCAAATGCTAACTAACTTAAGTAATGCGAGCACGGTGGGTGCCGAGTGTACTAAATGTGAGAGGACGTCGTATCTTTCGTCGAATTGTCAGGTAGGAGGAGTGAAGTATACAGTTTATGCGTGGAATCGTAGGAAGATCTTCGCGAAATCTGTCGTAAGTAATTGTCTCTATAATGGTAGAGGTCTGGATGAGATCCTTGAACAATTATAAAGCTACGTTTGTTTACCTACTTCTAGTTTTACAGTTTCTGTGTATTTTTATGTTTTCCCTGTGTTTTAAGTAATTGGTGATAATATATTTTTACAAAAATAAGGAATTGCGTTCAATCACGGCTGGTGCGCGGTTATGAGGTTTAAAAAATGCTTTACTTTTATGCGATTAAAACATTTAGCAAACATATATTTGCAAAAATATTAAACAGCTATCGTAAATTTAGATTCAAATGGTAGCGAAATGTCGTTAGTTTGCCAACACAGATCTTAACTGTTCCTCTAGTATGCATATGGGACGATTTTCTTGTGATATGGCTGCAATAACACATTCAAAGGAGCAATAAAACCATGAATAAAATTCATATGGTAGTCGCATTGCGGCTCTAAGGAGCCAAAATGCGAGAGATTGTCGTAAGTCGTAAAGAATCAACTTGGCGAGGTTTTATAGTGCCAAGGTCACCGAGCGAAGACTTTTTCAGTTTTACTACGTAATATCAGTAGATATTCTACTGATGTATGGTACTAAAGTAAATGCTGATTGAAATGGATGGGTTAATGTGCTGCCAATTGGGAGGTACACACTATAATGCGCACCATACTTTACATAATCTTTTACACAGGAGGTACACTAATATTTTAAAGAGGAAAGGTTTGTTTGTTTATACACTTCCCATCAAAAAAATCGAAACACCTCGGTTTTTCTTGTTTTCGGCCGAATTAAACACCAAAAAGTATTGTTTGCATTAAAAAAATTATATGACTGTGTACAAATACCAGTCTACGTTGCTTTAACCTTCTTTTGATTGTAGAACCGCTTTCAGCCACCTTTTGTACATTTGATAGCTTTTGCCGCAGTTGAAAAGCGCCAAGGCGTAGATTTTGCAAAGAACTCATAACATTAATTCGATCATGTCGGTCAGAACTGACCCGATTTCCGACAGATTTTGAACGTCGCGTAAACAGACCAGTCTCCTGATAGCGTTTGTAAGCTTTATGAACAAAGGTGAGGTTTAAATGCAAACATTCAGCCACAAAACGATGACCAAGTCCAAAATTTGGCAATGTCACCACTTGGGCGGCTTCTACGGGCAAAATACCCATGATTGAGATAAAATCTAACTTTTTTAGGCGATCTAAAGTCACAGTAAACAATTAAAAAAACAAAAGTTTAAGATAAGATAAGACAAGCTCTAACTTTTAATGTCGAAAATGTTATGAATCGTTAAAAGGCGCTAACTGCAAACGTGTCTCAGTCATTCATCTCATTTACAGAACAAACAGGTGGGGTTCTAATTTTGAATTTTGAATTTTTCTATACACACTGAAAAGACAAAACTGCCAGCTACACAGTCATCTAATTTTTTTTATGCAAACAATACTTTTTGGTGTTTAATTCGGCCGAAAAAAAGAGAAACCGAGGTGTTTCGATTTTTTTGATGGGAAGTGTATGTTATCCATAAACTTTAAATCTATCATATAATCTACTTGACGGCTTTAAAAAAACAACCTCAGAAATCTACAACATCCCTAAATAATATAGGCTATTTTACCACGGGAAAAATCTCATTCCCACGGGTAAACTATTAACGGTAATGTGCTGCTGCATAGAGAGATTTACATACTTATATTGCCGCACTAGAAGACTTTAGACAGATTGATTTACTAATGATTTCAAATAATGAAAACTATACAAAGACGTAGAGAAAATCGAAAGAAATTACGGTAGGTAGGTTTCCACGACAATTCTGCTTATACCATCACCTAATCCTCAGATTCAGAAAACATAAGAATGATGGAATAACAGACATAAAAAGCTATGAATATTTCACCCTTTGTGTTCCTGTGGGTATCAAACACAGATAATGCTCGAACAGTACTGAATATTTTAGCTTCAGTAGCTGGGAAAATTGATAGCTTATTGGTTCAATGTAATATTTATGATCTTCTTTCTTTGGATCAGTATGTGAAAGATACGTAGGCCAAACAAATAGATACATTGACTTATTTACAGGATAAATGAAATGAGAATCGACAAAAAATGAGATCGATAGCTCAGTTTGTCAGGCTATTTCGCAGGCATGATTAGAATTACCCTTACTTGGAATAATGGACCTTACCACAAAAGTGTTAGAAGCGCGTTGAACGCGTGTGTAAACATATAATATTGATCCAAAAATAAAAACGACCGACACGCTTTTTTATGGTAAGGCCTAACAATAATAACTAATTTGTGGTCCAAGTACCAATTTATCTTGTTTCTTTCTTCCTTCTTTCTTTTTTTGTTCTGCATTAAGATAGGCTTAAAAACCAAGCGACGCGACAACGACGCGCGTCGTTGTCGCCGTCAAATTTTGACGGCGTCGTTGTCGCTGCGGTCTTGTAGAAAAACCCGACCGCATCCCATACAAACTCTAAGCTTCTCAGCGCGCTGTCAACGTGACGGCGTCGTGGCGCGCCGCAACGACGCCGTCGCTCGGTTTTTCTGGTTCCCCATACAAACCCATACAAACCAGTCATTTGACAGCGGCAACGACGCGCGTCGTTGTCGCTGTCGCTTGGTTTTTAAGCCCACCTTAATAAAGAGGTAAGATTTGTTTTTTGTTTATTCCTAGATAATGTATGTAATCGAAACAAAACCTTATTTGTGGGCGTGCAAAATATTATTTACCTACTGTGAAAAATATCTTGTACATTGCATTGCGTTGCGTTTAACTATACCTAGGTTAATGTGGTTTTGAACATCATGCAAAAATATGTGGTTTTTACGATGTGAGCTTAATTCCTTCACAAAAATCCCGTCATATTTTTCGTTCCGGAGCAGAGGTGAATGCGCTTTTTCACTCTAATTCGCGCCAGCCCGCTCCAGGTTTAATTTTTCATTTGGACTCTGGTATCAGAGTGGCCACAAGGTTAGCGACTTCTGTAGCAGACATTAACGTTCTATTCAGACTTTGCTACGTTATGTGTGTGAAAAGCCTTATTGAGTGTCAACAGCATTCGTTGCGGGCAAACTGCAAAATGACTTCTCACACGTGCAAGTAAATACCGAAGTTTAACCTCCAAAATTCAGAAAGAAAATGATCCAGCCCTAGAGTGTGAACCAATAGGTTGGTATAAATGATCGAAATAAGGGCCGAGCTGTCCTTGTGTATTTTTTTTCGTGCCGCTGTACTCGTGGCCATACGATATCGGAACGTACGCTAATCCGGGCGGGCAGCGCCGTATTTTCCGTTCTCCAGACTCGTAAATTGGCGAAACTGCCTATGCGATCGACCTGCCTTTTATTCCTTTTTAATCTACACAGTATCCCAGTTTATTGGGGATAAACTTTTAGGGATTAACTTATTTTTGCCGTGTGGTGTCGGCAGAGTAGAATCTCACCACCCCAAATCTGCCCGTGGGTATCGTAAGAGGCGGTAAAGGGCTTCCGGGAGGTGGGCAGCAGCGCCTCCCGTGTTGACAACATAGTCCACAAACGCAAACTGCGGTCACCAACCCGCCTGCCCAGCGTGGTGACTATGGGCAAAACCCCCCATGGACAGGACGAGAAAAAACCGGCCCCTAGTTCCCGGCCGCCTTACTACCCCGGGCTACGGTAGCGGCCCGGGTAATGGTAGGGCAGGGGGTGCGAAGAATCCCCGGGCTACGGACTACGGCTGCCATAGACTGACCCTGGCGACGTATAACGGACGCAGTCTGCGGCTGGACGAAAGTCTCCAAATCCTTGAGGTAGAATTAGATAAGATACGGTGGCATGTTCTGGGATTGTCAGAAATCCGAAGAGAGGGGGAGGACACGATAACCCTAGAATCAGGTCACCTATTCTACTTCAGGAAGGAGCGCACAATCCCAGGGTGGCGTAGGGTTCCTTGTCAATAAGGCTCTCTGTGACAACGTGGAGGAGATCAGCAGCGTCTCGAACAGGGTAGCGTACCTCGTACTGAAGTTGACCGAGAGGTACTCTCTTAAGGTCGTACAGGTATATGCGCCTACTTCGAGCAGCTCAGATGAAGAGGTGGAGGCCCTATACGACGACGTGTCGAAAGCCATACACCAAACCACTAAGACCCACTTCACTGTTGTCATGGGGGACTGCAACGCTAAAGTGGGACAGGAGCACGGCGAATCAAGCTTGGGACCACATGGCTACGGGAGCAGAAACCAGAGGGGCCAAATGCTAGTCAACTTTCTTAGCAGGCAGGGGCTGTTCTGTATGAACACCTTTTATCAGAAAAAGCCCCAACGGAAGTGGACCTGGAAGAGCCCTGACGGCAGGACGAAGAACGAGATCGACTTCATCATGACGGATAAACGGCATATATTTAGAGATGTCTCAGTGATTAGTAGGTTCAATACCGGAAGTGATCACCGACTAGTAAGAGGCACCCTAAATATCAACTTCAAGCTAGAAAGAAACCGCATGGTGAAGCAAGTTCTCCGTCCCAATCTGCCCAAGCCGGACATGAGGAGTTCCAACTTGAACTGAAAAATCGATTCGCTGCCCTGGAGACCCCGGCAAACGTTGACGAGGACCTAGAGAGCATAGTCGGGGCTATTCGCGAAGTGGGGACGAAGCATTTTCGTAAAAGGCGAACAGACAAGAAGTCCAAACTTTCAAGCGAGGCCCTGGAACTGATGCGAATTAGACGAGAAACACCAGAGGATGCATTGCCAGATCCCCAGTCACTTAACAAAAAGATCCGAAGTATGGTAAGACGCGACCTCCGAAGCTATAACACTCGACTCGTAAAGGAGGCGATTGAGAAAAACCGAGGGTCGAAAGTTTTTACCAAGACACTGGGAAGGAGTCATCTGGCAAAGCTAACTACCTCGAATGGTGTAACTGTCACATCGGTTCCAGAGATTCTCGCTGAAATTGAGGACTTATATGGAAATCTGTATGCCTCACATGCGAAAAAGCCTCCACCTGATGCGACCCCAGACCCAAGAGCTCCCTCTCCCGCCACTTTACAGAAGATCTCCCGGACGTAGATATAGACGAAATCGCGGCGGCTCTCAGACAGCTTAAGAATGGGAAGGCTCCGGGAAGACGGAATGGCCTCTGAGCTACTTAAGGCCGGTGGAAAACCTGTCCTCGAGGAGCTGAAAAGGCTTTTCAACTCTGTAATAGCCAATGGGACAACCCGAAGGCGTGGAGCAGAGGTGTAGTGGCATTGTTTTTCAAAAAGGAGACAAAACGCTTCTCAAAACTATAGGCCGATCACACTTCTGAGCCACGTCTATAAGCTGTTCTCGAGAGTCGTCACGAATCGTCTGGCATCAAGATTTGACGCCTTTCAGCCACCGGAACAGGCCGGGTTTCGTAAGGGCTTCAGTACCGTGGACCACATCCATACTGTAAGGCAGGTTATACAGAAGACAGAGGAGTATAACCAACCACTGTGTATGGCTTTTGTGGACTACGAAAAAGCCTTCGACTCTATCGAAACCTGGGCTGTTTTGGAGTCCTTGCAGCGGTGCCAAGTCGACTGGCGGTATGTGGAGGTGCTGAGAAGCCTTTATCAAATGGCTACGATGTCCGTTCAAGTACAAAACCATAATACAAGACCCATCCAACTGCTCCGTGGTGTAAGACAGGGTGACGTTATATCCCCGAAACTCTTCACCAACGCATTGGAGGATGTCTTCAAAACTCTACAGTGGGATGGACTGGGCATCAACGTCAACGGCGAAAGTCTCACGCATCTCCGCTTTGCCGACGACATAGTCATAATGGCCGAATCGCTGCAGGACCTAACTCTATCTAGTCTTAACTCTGCCTCGAGACGTGTTGGACTTGGGATGAACTTGGATAAGACGAAGGTCATGTTCAATCAACACATAATCCCCGAGCCGGTCTCCGTCGAAGGTGTAGTCCTTGAAGTTGTCCAGAAATACGTGTACCTTGGGCAAACTTTGCAGATGGGAAGAGACAACTTTGAGGCTGAAATCACCAGAAGAGTGCAGCTTGGTTGGGTAGCATTTGGAAAGCTGCGTCACATCCTCGAATCATCTTTGCCACAATGCCTTAAGACCAATGTGTTCGATCAATGCGTCCTACCAGTCATGACCTACGGAGCCGAGACGTGGAACTTGACAGTAAAACTGGCCCACCGGCTACATGTCACTCAGAGAGCTATGGAAAGGTCTATGCTTGGTATCTCTATAATGGATAAAGTCCGGAATGAGACCATCCGAAAAAAGACCAAAGTGACGGACATAGTCTGGAAGTGTAGCAAGCTGAAGTGGCAGTGGGCTGGCCACATCTGTCGTAGAACCGACGGACGGTGGAGTAAGCGGGTTCTCGAGTGGAGGCCACGCCTCGGCAAGCGTAGCGTTGGACGCCCTCCGGCCAGATGGACCGATGACTTGAAAAAGGCAGCTGGTAGCGACTGGATGGCAAAAACGGGAGATCGTGCCTTATGGCGTTCCCTGGGGGAGGCCTACGTCCAGCAGTGGACTGCAATAGGCTGAAATAGAATAGAAATAGAAATAGAACTTTTAGGGTACTTTTTTAAAAGTAGCTTGTACGATTCACGTTATTCAAAAAGTGTATGTTTAACAATATATTTTGGAAGGTAATTTATTAAAGGCGCCACATACTGCCTCCGTATGCGTAACGTGCAGTTGAATTTATTGTTGTTTTTTGCAACAGAAAACAGTGTGCGTCAAATGTAGCTATATTTCTTTGGTCCTAACGGCTCTAATGTCAGCCGTAGTAAATCGCTGTAGAGATTAATGCCTTTAATTCAGGCCATCCGTCTATTTGGGTGGGCCTACCGTTACAGTGCACATTATCTCATGTAATTGATTGGGGACTTGCGTTTATGCCTCTAGGTGAAACGTACACATTTACAAATTGCAATCTATGGCAACCGCGGCCGTTACTTTGACACGTCAAGTGGCCGGTGCCATGGTATCTGATGTATGTATGGGATTGGGTAACAAACCAGACTCTGTAAAACACAAGCATCATGCAATGCATATGAGAACAATATTATTATTTAGAGTGCTTTTATTTAGAGTGATGCGATGAAAGATACAAGAAACAAAATATTTTCCGGGCCACGATTTTCCCGAACGAACTTTAAACCAGTATCCTATAGCTTACAACTAAGTACCTAAATAGCCTTATATCAAAAAGTTAAAAACGGTGCAGTGCCTTTTTGCCTCCAGAATATTTGGACTTAGAAAGAATCTTCACCACGTGCATAAAAAAAAACATAAAGTGCTCACGGTAAGAACCGCATTAAACATCGTCATACGTAGAAAAACAAACTGCAATCTAGCAAAAAAGATCACCGACTTCACTATTGAGAACTGTGACTCAAAATCGGAAGTTATGATAGTCCCTAAATAAATATAATAAATAATAAATAAACAAGATTAAGAAGATTTTGGGAAGTAAAGGGAGAAAAATGATTATAAAAACAGAGCGCAAAAATTTTCAATAGTTTAGCGCCTGTCTTCGACTTGTTTAAACGGAAGTAATACCACCTTCGTCAGATATTATTAGAAAGTAGACATATTTTCGGCGTCAATCGGGTCGTCTTTTTGGTTTTATTTGGTTAATATGCACCCTAGAACGACGCATTATCATGAATGTGTCGTGTATAACCCATCTCTTACGAAGTCGGCTACAAACGCGAAATATTCCCAACATTTTCCCCGAGCACGTTTTCAAGTCACGACTTGAAGCAAAAAAGATTGCGCTTTCTTTCACCGGATACATTTTTATTTTAACCAGGTACAAGGTACACTTAACGGCACCCCTCGTTATTAATTCACGGCAGGATCCACCCTTTACTTAGAGGTGTCAGCGGAATTCTAAGAGCGGACTACCTTATACAACTGAAAGTTTGGGCTGGCCGGATTTGGGCCTAAAAAGGACTTTTGCGGTCGTTCTTTACAAATAGTCTTATCCTTTGTAAGTACTTTTAGCAGCAAATTGATCTACTATTTTAAGGTACCAATTCATACTAGTTGTTCTTGGTACCTGCATGAAATACTAGTATAAGTTGATCTTTTAAATCAGTAGGTTACACCTTTCAATTCATCAGCGGAATTCTAAAATAAAGTTTGGGCTGGCAAGATTTGGGCCTAAAAAAGACTTTTGCGTTCGTTCTTTACAAATAGTTTTATCCTTTGTAAGTACTTTTAGAATCTCTGCCAATTTAAGGAATTGGTTATTCGTAGTAACTGTATGAAAGTCCAGTATAAGTTGATCTATAAACAAGTTGGTGTTCTGCTGATTACACCTTTATTTAGAGGTGTCAGGTGAATTCGAAAAGCGGGGTACTTTTCTGACTTTCTCTTCGTGTGGAACATTGAGTCCTCTAATGGCCCAATGTACTTCTAAAAGTTTGGGCTGGTAAAATTTGGACCTAAAGGGACTATTTTGGTCGTTTTTTGTAGTTGTACGCCCAGTTGTAGCCTTTGTAAGTGCTTTCAGCGATAAATTGACCTACACATTCTAGGGACCAACTTGTACTAGTAATATTTAGTAAATACATGAATAAAATACTGCAGATTATAGTTCTACTTAGAGTGGTCAGCCGAATTTGAACAAATTCACAAAGTGATAAATATCAACTATGTGAGTGACACCACTAAGAATCAAACCCGGTACCTTCTACGTCACTGGCAGTCGCAGTACCACTGCGCGATCAGCCTTCACCTACCTACTTATTTCTAGGTACACATACAATTTGTTTTCCTTGGCGAGCGAGCCACATAAATACTTAAAAACATCGGGGAGTGCACAGGTGCGTGTTTGTAGGCTAAAACCTTCCCGATATATGCGATTCCCGTTCGATTCCCCTGGCTATGGGGGAGCGAGAATTTGTTACTTATCTGGATGATATTTTCTCCAGCAGATTGTTGTTTACGACCTATTTTTATATACATTTTTATGAGCAAGAGACGCTGGCATATTTGAAAATATTCCGACGTGTAAAACCTGTCGGTAAAAATCACGAAGGATATACCAGTAAGTACTAAGTAGTACTAGACTTAGCTTCTTGAATTTTACGAACGAACTGAATTAAATATGTTTATATCATATAAAAATGATTTTATAAATTACTTCAGCTTATGATGTCTAAGGAATCATTATCAAAACCTTCTTGTGTGTCCTAACGTGTTAATTTAAACCCCGTCTTCGAAATTAATTTTGTGCACCGTAACGTAGAGTTTTCGTAGCAGCTGCTACGGCTACCGCTACAGACTACGACGTAGCTGCCAGATTATTAAGCCTTTCATAATAATATTAATGCCCTTATAACAATAACTGTAAAATTTTTAAAGTATTTACGGATCAGATAGTAATATTAAAAGTAAAAAATTTAACCTACACACGTTTCATAATGTTCGGATTGCAAATTCGAAAATAAATTCATAAAGACCAGCTTGATGCGTTGCCTCTATCTGAAAATTAATTTTTCTGATTCATAATAATGTGTGCTTTTTATTTGGTACTTACATTTTTATATTATACCTGGCCTCATTAGGCACTGGGATTTTTAATATTTTCAAAAAGTTATTTAGTTTTGTGAGTAGAACACGGCCTTAAAATTTTCGTAATTAAATTTAATCTTATAGCATTCAGTAGACAGCCGATGTGGCGCAGTGGTTAGTATTCAATTCCCGGTGGGGTCACTCACAAAGTTAATATTTATCACTTTGCGAATATGTTCCCAGTCTGGTTAGGTCATTGCAGGCTGAACCACCTGATTATCCGAAAAGCAAGATGGTTCCGTGCTTCAGATGGGCACATTAAGCCGTCGGTCCCAGTTGCTGTCTATGATGGCGCTCGTTACACAACCATGTCAGAGGCCTGCTACTTGTAGTAAGCGGTTGAAAAACTCTGACACCAGGGTTCATCGGGTCCTTGAAGGACTCGGTGTCCCACACGAAGAGAGAGAGAGAGAGAGAGAAAGAGAGAGGGAGAGAGATAGCGTTTGTCTGTAGATCCACTGTTTTGGCGCCACATCACGCTGTGCTAGCGACCGTCTGGGCCTGCACACCGTGGCGGACTAGTGGAAACCATTCCCTTCAAATATTGAACCTGTGTTGCCAGCTCATTACAATAACAGCTATGTACTACGGTAGTGCCGGCTTAGAATAGCATCACCCCATATCTTTCCCGTGGGTGTCGTAAGAAGCGATTAAAGATACCCTTAAAATCGAAGCGTCGCGGCGTCGCAGCAGCGTCGTTGTCGCTGTCAAATGACTGGTTTGTATGGGGATACCAGAAAGACCGGGCGTCAGCGTCAACGACGCCGCCGCGTCGCCGTCACGTTGACAGCGCGCTGAGAAGCTTAGGGTTTGTATGGGATGCGGTCGGGTTTTTCTACAAGACCGCAGCGACATTGGCGCCGTCAAATTTTGACGGCGTCGTTGTCGCGACGCCTGGTTAATAAGCCTACCATAAGGCATTTAAGAGTTGATGTGTATTGCAATTTTAGCTGACAACCTGTCACTAAGGTGATACACAGTCTTGCAAAGGACTCTCAAACTTATGTCATTCGTGGTGTAAATGGCTGTTTTTACACCCGTTTACGCTCTGCCTACCCCGAAAGAGATATAGGCGTGATATATGTATGTATAAGTATGTACCATGGTGACAACTAACAGCTGAGCTTTTTTTTTTTTTTATCTATGATGGGCTTACTCTTGACCCCAATCTTACCCTAGAGCAGAGATGGGATCTACGGTGGAGCGAGCTTGCCCAGAAGATGCCTATTCACTCTAGACTTAAAGAGATTCAGGTTATATGCACTCGGAAATACAGACGCAGGCAGTAAATTCCATTCTTTAGCCGTGCGCATAATGAAAGATGATTTGAAGCGCTTAGTGCGTAATGTGGGTATATCAACTAAGAACTCCTAGTAGTCTTAATATCCTGTGGGAATTAGCGCTGATACAGCAATTTTCAACAGACACTAAGACGGAAATTAGATCACGCTTGGCCAATGAGAAGAATGTAAACAATGTTATGGTACCCTTATTTTCCAAGCGTCACGACAACGACGCGCGTCAACGACGCCGTCAAAATTTGACGGCGTCGTTGTCGCTGCGGTCTTGTAGAAAATCCCGACCGCATCCCATACAAACTCTAAGCTTCTCAGCGCGCTGTTAACGTGACGGCGTCGTGGCGCGGCGCAACGACGCCGACGCTCGGTCTTTCTGGTTCAAACAATACAATACAAACCCATACAAACCAGTCATTTGATAGCGACAACGACGTGCGTCGTTGTCGCTGTCGCTTGGTTTTTAAGCCTACCATTACTATGATTGAGTAGCAGCTATATTATTCCGTCATAAAGCGAGAGCTAGAAAATCCCGTCCCTCAAAACGTTCTGCTCCGGAACTTTTCAGAATATTTAAATATTTGTTTGACTTTTGCGTTTTGTACAAGCTTTTTACGTTTACTCGGGTAGCTACGAAGTTTATCCGGATGTTTACCTTTTAATTTATTCCACACATTATAATTCAAATTTGTCAGCAGCTTGGCAACCCTATGCAGCTGTAATTTCAGCCAGGCTGCCGCGAGGTCGGCGGCAAGCGTCCCGTTGCCATGACAACCGGCCGGGCGAGGGGGGGGGGGGAGGGTTTCAGCTCAGACGCGGGGGGAGGGAGGACAGCTGAGTTATACATTACAGGGGCTTCCCTCTACAGTTGTTTAAATGCAGCTGGGGTGGATGGGCGTATTGGCTGTCTCCAAATATTGTATCGTTTTTTTTGGGGTACTTTTTCGATTACAGTCGATCTATTTGATGATTGAAACCTCAACTTTAGTCGTCATAACATTATGATAATAAGGCTATCAGCAAGTACTCTGCAGATGTATCTTAGTTCAATTTTTACGCTGAACAAGTGAAAGACAACGAAAGACGAAAAGTATATTTGCAAAATAAGGAGGCAACTGTTTCGATTTCAGTTCATCTCCACAGATGTTGTCCAAAATTATTATAGGAGCGCGCCATGTATCACTTCCAAATACGTAAATAGCACCGCTAAATACACATTAAAATCATACGGCTTTGAATCACGGCAAATGTCTGGTAAATACATGAACGTGAGTAATTAAACATTTTACACTGAAAACAGAGCATAATAACGTGCGACGGAAATGGACGGCGGTTGCCATGGTTACGTATGTAGAATCACTCTATACCATATAGACGAACATAGTGTGCAAAAGAGAAGAAAATGATTTATGGAAACTCAGTAAGATAGAAAAGAATAGCGAACCTTATGTCACTGTAACCTGTTTTGTATGACAGATCGTCCCAATTCAACCCGCTGGTTTTTACTTGAACATTATTTTGGTGTTTTTTTCAGAAATCCTTATTTATTTTTATAATTTGATTAGTGTGCAACGATGGTTATGTATTCAGGATGCGAATTTGATGCGAATCTTCACATTTAACCGGAAAACTGCACATTTTACAGGTAAATTCTCAGAAAGTCGTCACTGGGATTACACGTGAATTTTTTGTTTAAATGTGCCTTTTTTTGTAAGTAAAATAATAAAATACGCAAATCATTATATTTCCTTTCGTATTTTCGATATGTAAAAGTGTATTAGTTAGTAATTTTCATAATATTTGGGGATAAAATAATTTCGCAATTAGGCCAGGGATTGACTGCAATTTATCGACAAGGTTATCGATAGTTACCTAGAGGTACCTTACATACTTTGAATAGTATGACAACAAAAAATATGCAAATCTTAAAGATTCGCTAAATAGTTACCTACTTGAACAATTCCGACATAGTTTTTTACAAATACATATAACATTATTTTCAACTACATCCAATAGATACACTTTAGATCCAGTTATTAGAGATCGACTCGGTGACTCATGCGAAATACTTATAATACCTATTATTTTCAGGGTCGTATTAACGAGAGATTTGCATCATCGTACGTAAACCGTGACATAGGCCCATCTACGTCTCAACATTGAAAGATGAAGAAACATGTGTTTGACCACCGGCGATCACTTGTCTGACAGATGTCATTCTATTTCTGGTTTCACACGTCTTATTTGTGAAGATAGCGCCTATTGACCAGGATTCTTACGAACAACCTTCTCAGCAAATTCTATAAAGAAACCTACGTAGGAAATACGCTGACTGCAAAAAAGGAAATGACCCGCCGCAGCAAAGAAAGCATTATGTCAACATATCAATTGAACAAATAAATAAAGTTGAAATCTTCATACCATTTTTTATTTGAAATTATCGATAACCCTCCAAATTGAATAATGTACATCACTAGCTGGGGTAAGCGCGCCAAAACCAAAATTGGTCACGCGAGATCGAGCTGTCAGTTGGTCTATAAACGCTAGTTTATATATATAAGTCTATGCTCTATACACATGTACATATATCTATGCTCTATATCTCTATACCAGCTACGTACAAACATGCACTACCCCTGCACACCGTATAAATTGTGCACACATATTTTTTATGCTACTCTACT
Source organism: Phthorimaea operculella (assembly GCA_024500475.1). Lineage (NCBI taxonomy): Eukaryota > Metazoa > Arthropoda > Insecta > Lepidoptera > Gelechiidae > Phthorimaea > Phthorimaea operculella. Next base: position 1,520,745 of record JANFCV010000002.1, on the reverse strand, counting down.
GCCAGCGCAATGGTAGTGCGATTGCCTGCGACGCAGAAGGTTCCGGGTTCGATTCTCGGTGGGTCACTCACAAATATGATATTTATCAATTTGTCTGGTCAGGACGTTGCAGACTGAACCACCCTTCCCAAAACCCACCCACCCAAAACCTTCAGGCCACCAGTTCGCAGATGACAATGACTCATCATGATCATCGGCCAAATCAGTTGTGATCGGCGCAATATGTTATGTCAGAGTACAAAATCATGTAGCATAATAAGGAATGGCAATGCGTGACCGGCTGTCTGCCTGACGTCAACCCTCTTTGGGAATGCTATTGTAGGTGATATAACTGCCACCATGTTGACCATGGACGATAGAAGTTCAGCCGAGGTCCAAAAACTCGTCGCCATTTACGAAACACTTTGAGAGGACTAGGGGTGGCAGAGGCGCTACAACACGTGAGGACATGGCATTTTCATACATCCAATGAAAGTATAGGTATATTTTTGATATCAGACGAGAACGCAACTTTTCCCAGTGTGTCGTTTTACTTTTAAACGTAAAATTGTTTTGTCAAAGCGACGAGAACAAAGTTTAGCTGAAACATGTAGGTACGGCAAAATTGTTGTAAATAAAATGTTGTTGAATATGTTGGCTTTTATTTGAACAACGACTGTTCAGGTAGTGTGTGTAGTTAGCTTTTGAAGTGACGGCATGTTTTGAATAATGATGAGTGCAAAAACAGAACTTTAAAAGGAGGGTAAGCTATGAATTGATCCCTACTGAAAGTACCTACAAACTAAAGTCAAGTGTATTGGAATTTTTTAATGCACTCACAGCGCAATATTATTCTCATAAATTGAAAATGAGTGAATTGAAAAATTCACTAGCGACCGCCGGGACTTGAACCCGGGACTGTGGATCACCGTTCCATCGTTCATCATATGGTTTGAATTCCACTCATAATGTGGACTAACCATGTAGTAAAGTTCTAAATACTTTCTACAGATTTCGCTGGATCGTCGCTTCGAGACGAGCATCAAGAGGTTGAAAGATTCACCAGGGTCCGCTAGGCGCTCGTAGCTCAGTCGGTAGAGCGGTGGAACGGTGATCCACAGTCCCGGGTTCAAGTCCCGGCGGTCGCTAGTGAATTTTTCAATTTCTTCATTTTCAATTTATAAAGTCAAGTGCTTAATAATAATGACAAAAGCTTTAGACAATTTCAGCTACAATGGAGTCTGCAGTACCAATTCTCATTATCTGTAATGAAATAACTGAGTTAATTAAAATTTAACGCTCAACGGTACTCGGCATCAAGTGCTCACTGTTATTAGTCTGAAGAATAGAAATAACAGTTACTAACACAAGTCTCTAACGTGTTATTGTAAAGGGCAAGCACTTAAAGTTAATGAGGTACTCTTAATATTTAGTTTGCCAGTCGACTGTACAGAGAAGTACTATCTTATACACAACCTAGGTAGTATACAGGGTGTCAATTTAAATGCGTGCCATAGCTTCAGGGTAGGTTTAGTATCGATAAAGGATGCCGTAGAAAATATAGAAAAAAAACAGTCAATTTTTTTTCGGATTTATTCCAATCCTTTTTTATTTGAAATATCAGTTTTTGACACTGTTGTAGTTTAGAGAATGCCCATACAAGTACTTTCATATAAACAAATTTGAGATTGAACGAATTTCGGCTGAAATATAGGCATTTGAATCAAAATGTCAGCAAAGTAAAAATAAAAAATTGTGACTGGGATATTTTTCAATATTTTTTACGGCATCCTTAATCAATACTTACCCTACCCTGAAGCTATGGCACGCATTTAAATTAACACCATGTATACACAATCTAGGTAGTATATAAAGCCAATATTAACAAAATTACCTCCCTAAGAGCTGTATCGTAGCCAATTACCCAATCTAGTGTGTGTATGTATGCTAACGAACCCGGTAATTAGTACCGTGTACGGTTAGCAAACGAGATAAGCATCTGACAGCGTCTTAACACGTTTCCCTATAGTGTGGAGGTTAGCGTCAATCACGAGCCTTAGCTATAAAGCTGAAAATTGGCATGACTTCTTGTCCTTGTATTTATGAAAACTTGCAAAATTTTCTACCTCAGGCAGGATTTGAACCTGCGACCTTCGGCATCTGTACTGCCGACGCCACTACCAACTGGGCTACCGCAGTTCTAATCTAGCCTGCGAATCAAGCAAGTATATCTTGTCCATTAACGCGTGGATGGGCTCCATCTACCGGAATAGTTTTTGCAACTAATTCCCAGTGACTAATTCATTCTTTGCAGATTGAATGTAGTCAAAGCGATGAAAACCCGCGATAAATTGAATACCAAATTTCAAAACACTTCTTGTGTTAGGTATACAATTTTTGGAAAACTAGCAAAATTTTCCACCGCAGGCACAGAATACATAATAGTACAGGTACAGAAGACGCACTCCGCCATAGTGATTCAACAAATATAAATCTTTACGCGCGATAATAAAGTACAATTTCCTTCGCGCCGGCTTTGGATACCTACTTTTATATTAGCCTACTCATCGCGCGCGCAAGCAAAAATGAGCCGAATGGCTGCGCGCGAAAGTTCTTCTGCCGCTGGCGCGTCCTGAAGGTCACAGTCAGCGCGCTCAGTGAGGATGTCACTTTCGAATTTTAAAGGAGGAAGGCAGATAGGTTCAAAAACTCTGACATCAGGGTTCATCAGGTCGTTGTAGTAGTAGGTACCTAGATAATAAATAATAATTTTATTACATAGCTAGAATCTATGTAGGTACCTATTTTCTTACCTTTCGATGTCACGCGGTAACTTGTGGAACTTGAGGCTTTTATTACTAAAATTATTCAAGCAATTATAAGCAATGCAGTATTTTCTTATTCTCATTTTCGCGTAATTTACGTAAATTTAGTACAAAGAAAGAATTAAGAGCGGCAACGTGGGAGCGCGTGCGTAACGAGCGGCGTGCGGCAACCCACTGATTAACCTCCCCGCGGGTGTCGCCGCACGTACTTGTAAATCTATACCTACGCAGCGGAGTGCGCCAGGCCTGCCGCAGGCAGGATTTGAACCTGCGACCTTCGGCATTTGTACTTCTTGTCCTACTGAATAAATGCCTAGGTACCTACTTATTTCCGCATATTACCTAGAAATTGTACTTACTCACTCGAACAAAACGTTAACATTTCTTTGTTGTATACTGACGCGTAATTACCTGTAACAATAATAAATTATCATAAGTAAAGGTAAATAACACAACTCAAAAATAAAGATAACTTCACATGATGATCTTATTTAAATATAGTATTTTGTTATATACTATATAAAAGACCTGTTTGTTACGTTAAAAATTCATATCACAATATCAGTGTTTGAAAGTGGTATTCTGAAAATGGTAAATACATACTAATGGAACTTATCATCTATTTTAAACATCCTACTAATATTATAAAGGCGGATGTTTGTGTGTGTGTTTGTTACGACATCACGCTAAAACGGCTAATTAGATTGACATGAAATTTTGCACAAATATAGAAGAGTATCTAGAATAACACATAGGCTACTTTTTACCACGGGAAAATGTCTTATTCCTACGGGATCACGCATATTCCAATATTTTTGCAAAGGTGGCGTGACTGAGCCGATTCGCGTTTTAAACGTTTTCGCCGAAAACTAACAGCGACATCTCTTGGCGAATAATGCTTTTTTTCCCGCGGAATAATAGGTTGCAGCGGGTGAAACCGCTGACGGGCAGCTAGTGCTTCATAATCATTAAATGAGTTCAATGACCTTTTCATTTTCAGGTGCAATGACCTGTCTGACGAAAGATACTTAGTGAGTTCTCGTGAATAACCGTGTTGTATGTGACAACTAGGGTTAACCTTGTTAGTGTCGATTTGCAGGTTGGTGTCGATTCTAGTGAGTGTATTTTTCAGTTATTAGATATTATTATGGTCCCAGTCTTAATAAGGAAATACAAGTACAAAGGAGGGTGAGAGATGCTAAAGGTTTTTTATGTCTCATAGAGTAAAATTATTTTTATAAGAGTAGGTAGTATTTATTGCAACTAAAAATCATAATTTGTAGAGGTTTTCTAATTTTCAAAACAATGTAATGTACGGCCATAGGTACGGCCGCTCGAATAAGTCCGATTTGACAGCCGTCAAAATTATGTTAATGGTACGATATAAGGTATTTTTTTGTTTTGTTTACTTGTGATCCAGTCTGTGGTTGACATTTGTCTATGAGGACTTAATCGAGCAGCCGTACTTTAGAATGGGTACGCCACAATCTGAACAAACGACAACCTACCTTGAGGTATTTCTTCCACTGTAGATAAATATTTACATTTATATTCCCTAGTATCCCAGCTTAACTTTTGCTATCGCAAAGAATAGATAGATACCCAAAGAATAGGAACCAGCAAACGCAATATTGTAACATGAAATTCCTTGCATTTCTTCGAATAGTTGCCATGGTTACATTTGCTTTGAGTGTATTTCTGAATATATATTCTTGAAGAGTTCGTATTTGATAAAATATGGAACTCTTTGTATGCCAGTTTCCTGGCATATAAAAAATGGACAGATGTTTTGTGCAATAGGTAGCTCTTAACTAACGCCTGAATTTTACGTGACAGAAAAATCCACATCAATAGTAAGTATAAAATGAAGTCACTTTTTGCGTTTCTCTGTCTGTCTATCATGGAATTCGCTAACTCCTTACAAAATACTCAACGGTTTGTAATGCGGTGATAGAGTAACTCAAGGGGAATGTTTATATGTATAACCCATGCCGGGAAAATGACTTATTCTCGCGGAAAATTGAATGGCAGCGGGTGAAACCGCTAACGGGCTGCTAGGTTTGGTATATGCAGTAGAGCACACATGCGAAAAAGTCGCATAAGTTTTGTTTTGGCTAAACTTTAATTTGGTTCGCGTATGAAATTCACAGGTCAGCTGGGATCCGCGCTAGAAAGGGACGGAAAATCTGCGTTGCTCGAAGGCTGGCACTTTTATGTTACGTCGCTCACATTCATTCTTTCATTCCTGTAAAACATGTAAGTTACATGTAACATTCTAAAAAAACTGCAAAGTCTTTGGTTTCCTACTTTTCGCTAGAAAAATATTTGACATACCTATTAAATATGCTAAACAAGGTAATTTATATTTGAACTGTCTCGCACGATGCTATGTCATCGTCGTGTTTCGTAAGTTAGCAGTTCAGCACATCGTGTCTGGCTTGTTAAGAATATTTACTACATTGTTAAAAAGCAGAAAATTGTATGAGGTTTTTGACCTTACCACAGTCTTGACGAAATTAAAATTATTTTGAGTCCTACAATTAAATTAATTTCCAAAATGATTCGTTCTCACTACACATTAACGACTCAACCATGTCAGAGGCCTGCTACTTGCAGTAGGCGGTTGTAAAACTATGACACCAGGGTTCATCGGGTCGTTGAACAACTCGGTGTCCCATACGAAAAGAGAGACTACACATTCAGTGCTATTGATGAAATATTTAAACATAGCCAATATTTAAACTAAAATAAAATTATCAAAGGTAATAAAATACTGCCAGATGTTCCAGCAAATATTAACTCAATGAAAAGCTCGCATTGAATTTAAATATTCAACTCAAACATTAAATTCAAATCGCTCGAATACATGACCGAAATAAATACATAAATTATTTAAATTCTAATGCTCTAGACTTCGATTTCAGACGCACGTACAAATAAATGCCATTGCACTGTATATTACAAAATATTTAATCCTTCAAAGGTCTCAAGGGTAAAATTCTTCTTCTTCTTTTTATGTGGGACACTAACCTATTAATCTAAGGGTAGAATTAGTCTAGTGTCTAGCTGATAGTATTGAAAGTTATGACTTTGATATATTAACAAAACAACACACTCAAATTCTTGAGGCATCAGTAAAGTATCACCCTACTTTTACCAGTGAGTAGGTAGGTATTATTAAAGTGAGTTTATTATAAATTTAGTCATTTCTACATATAGGTTAAATTGACAAAGTATCTAAGCCACTCGGGAATTTGCAACTGTTCCTGAAAGCAGTAGTAACGCTCACCAATAAATTACCGCAATACTTAAACGTTTAAACTCTGTCACAGAGGTTCATCGGGTCGTACACCAGAAAAAAGGACTGGAAAAAATTGGACCATTAATTTTATACTCTCCCGCGGGCGTGAATGAAATTGAGACTTATGCCAGAAAAACGGGCGTTATAAATAAAAAGTTCGCGGGAACTCAGAGCCCATACATAATTAAGACATATCTGTTTTACGAGCCAAAGTTATTATATCCGTTTATAAACATATGCAGTATTTTAAGCTTGGTTCACACAAGAGGTATACCGAGATCGTTAATGATTTCATAGAGATTTATGCTTTAAATATTATCTATACGTGTTTGTTAAGAGTATTTATTACGCAAAAGGGACTGTGTCAAAAAGAAAGCTCTGAAACATAGTACTAAACTATGTTTCAGAACATAATGTCCCAAGCAAACACAATCCCGAACAAATTAAAAAACAGTCTTTTAAACGAGCAACCCATACTTGCTTCGATATCTTAAAATCTCAAAAAAAAACAATGTAAAGGTTTATAAATTTCTTCTGCTTCGCCACACAATATATTTCTATTCCACGATGAAATCACCTCTTTCAGGTTTATTGCAAAGTCACAGTAATATAATTTAAAATGCTTGTTTATTACCCGCAAAATTGCTTTGCTTTGACAAGGTTTTAACAAAGAACATAAATAGCCAAAATACCCATGTTTTGTTCAAACAAACTTTAGGTGCAACGGTCACTACAGTTCCAGCTAACATGCTAGACTTATCTCCTACTCTAAACAGAACTAGCAAATATTAGTCTAGCCTAACAGTCACTATGAACTGCTAAACCGCCCGCCTTATTTGACTGTGTGTCTGCCGCTTTACACTCGCCCATAAAAGGAGATATAAAGCGTTGTGCAAAATAATGGCTTCAAAATAAAAGCGAGCACATTTGTTTGCTTAATAGTCTATAGAGACTGGAACGCGAAACATTTTTTTATTACTACGGCCAACACGGTTCGCCCGCTAGCAAATGGAAGCTAAATTAATGTGTAGAAAAATAGCTAAAAATATGAGGCGAGCTAACCTCTGAAACAAACGTAAATCGTACGGCGCACCGGAGGATTTTGCGGTTTGTGGCCACCATTGTTTAATTTACAATTTGAATTTTCGTAAATTCCGTCAAAAACTGTATCGTCCACTGGGAATTTAAGTTTAGTAAACATTCCTGAAATTAATTTCTTTATAAGGTCGCTTAACAATCTTTACTAAAATAAAACAAACACCTTAAAATCTAGAGCACCTCACAGTTTGACTGGGCTAGTTTTTACAATTTCACATGCTTTTAACTTATTACTTTATCCTAATTAATTAGTATTTTCTTGTTTATTATCTACTCTAGTCATTATTTAAAGTCCTAGTAAAAAGGTGAGGTGAGCTGCCGCGTGTCTTAATGTCCAAGAATCTGGAATAAAAATCACTTTTAAAAGCGCTCGTTAAAACTCCATTTTTTCTAGAAACAAAGTTTCCATATTTTTAATTCTAAGAATTCATTTATTTGTTTACTGATAGTTATGTTGTATAACCTGTGACCTTACGAATTTTCAGGCGAAGCACTCAGGAATATCAGATTTAAAGCATACCTTGAGTTTTATAAATCTGTTATTTTTCTATGCACTAATGAGGGACTGCACATTATTGAAAAGATAAATGTAGATAGCGCTCTCTATCGTCATATATCTACATTCTACATGGTAATGGAACGCGCCATCTATATATTTTATTCAATAACTAGACAGTTTTTCATTGGATGCAATGTAAAAAGCTTTTTTTTTTCTTTAATGCAAAAATAACATACGGCGCGCACTCAATGTCAACAGTTCGCAATCCTCATACCATAATTTTAAACAAGCAAATCTCCCGTGAATCCTTTGCTAATTGCCTTATTTTTCAGACCCTACTGAAATTAAAACCAGACGTGACTGTGTTTTAAACTCGGAATAATTGAAACGTTTCAACGGGAACACGAACCCTAAGATAAATCAGAATCAAGCAGTGAAAACTTATCTCAATCAGACTTATCCTATGAATTTGTTCAGCAGTGGAATGTTTTAGCTGTTAATGTTATGTTAAGTATTTAGATAGATAGATTAACACCTTATTGCTTACATATACCTAATATTACAGAAAACTTAGAGCCAGAAGTAAGCAAAGGCGGCTTTAATGGCCTTATCGCTGGCAGTGATATCTTCCAACCTTTACCTTGAAAGAGACAGATTGACATAGATATTTAGGTACTTAAGTGTGTAGTGTAAATTCACTATATTTGCCAAAGATATCCCGATTGTACAGACAAGCTTTCGTCAGGTAAACACCGCCAATGAGGCGCAAACTCCACCAAAGAGACGAAGAGCATAGGACGTAAGAATGACAGTTGACAGACAAGTAATCGTCAAACATTCTTCTTAATTTTTGACGCTAGCTGTCATAGATGCGACGCTTTGGCGACGCTTGTGTGTGCCTTTGTCAATACGTTTTCATACATTTTATATGGAAACCGTTTCAAGCGTCACGAAAGCGTCGCCAAAGCGTCGCGATATCAAACGTCAAGCGTCGTAGGGCATGTCCTATGTCCTCTCTGTGGAGCTTGGGGCTTAGTCTTATGCGCGCGACATAAGGCACAAGCTCCACAGAGTAGATGTGAGACGTGAGAGCTGAGACGCGCGACGCTTGGAACCGTTTCCATATAAAACGTATGAAACAGAATTGACCAAGCTACACACGTGAGACGCGATGACGACTGACGATCACTTGTCTGTCAGACAGAAGTCATCTTTATATCTCACGTCTTACGTCTACCCTATGTCCAAGGTACAAACTATCTAACACATCCTGAGCCTGACTGTACATCGTTCAAGCTTCGATCTATACCGGAGCAAAATATGGGCTAAGCGTTTTTCAATATCGCCGCCATCACCGTTGTGTGTTTTATGCAAAGCACTTTTATAGTTTGCCGCGGTGCTTATGGTAGTAACCCAGCCCGCAAATATAAAATATAGCCTAGTTTCTAATGTAAGTATCTACTATTTGACGAAAATAAAATATATGGGTTTAATAGGGACGAGAACTGAAAGCTTAATGCAGATTGCCTAATAAGTGTGCCTAAATGACGTAACGAATACCACTAAGAAGAATAAGGTAATCTTTGACATTGGCATATTTTCCACCAATCACAGAAAAAAGGCACACTTGTCCTCCAGTTTTCTACCTCCCTTCATTAGTTCTCCAGTTTTCTACCTCCCAGTTTATATTTGATGCCCTAGCTCGTTAAAAATCTTAATTTACCTAACCAATTTCATTATTAAAAACAATCTGTGAAGTTAGTTATCCAATTTCAAATGGACCCTACAAGTGAATAGAGTAATAACTTAACCTAATAGGTATTATCATTTCATATCATTTCATCCAAATAAATGCTACAGCTTTTAAGAGAGCCCATTCAGAAAAGCCGCATTACATCAGTAAGATGTTTACCTCCAACGACTCCTCAAACTTTGCGTAAGACGTAAAACAAAATTAGTTCCCATAAAGCCGCGTATTACAAGCAAATAAGGAATAATCCTTTATGTGCTGGAACAAGGGTATCCTCGTCATGCGATACATTCTCAACTTTATTTGCCAAAAATTGGGAAGATATGTTACACTTTGAAAGCTTAGAACTTTTGCAACCGCGATTCATCGAATACGTAAAAGCTTTCACAAAAGAGTGTGGAAAATCGTGCTTTTAGTTGAGTCGAGAAATTGTTAAATGATCTCTACAAAGTTCCGACCCGTTTGTGGCATCTTGGTGAATAGCGCAGGTGGTTTGACAGTTCGGTGAGTGATCTTTCTTCACAAGCAATAAGAAACTAACTCTTTGTGATCTCAGTTTCCGTTTCTGAGGATTTAACGTACTACTGGATGAACTTTTTCGACGGAGTTTGAGGTTGAGGCGAGGAACACACGCAACGTCGGTTTGTGCGTCGTTTGTTCGATTTTCCACCTTATTTTTATACGAATACGGTTTATGTCAAACGATTTGACAGACAACGCAGCGTTGTGCGATGCCGTTTGACACAAACCGTATTCATATGCAGGTAGGGTGGAGGGAGAATCGAATGAACGACGCACAAACCGACGTTGCGTGTGTTCCTCGCCTGATAATCTAGCTTGACCAAAACTTTTAGAGGTGTTTGTGCCATAAGAAGAAATAAAAGGCTGAAGAGATTTACCAAGATGTGCTAGAGCAGTCTTACCGTCACCTACTTGGCAGAAACCTTTCATCATCAGTTTTCCGATATCACAAAACACAGTCAAGATCCAATGCCAAAAACAATAATTTAGTTACGGAATTCCGGATTATCTATAATACCAGTAATGTTAGCAGATGTATTTCGGTTCGACCCTTAGAATTTCGGACAAGAAGCTTTGTCTCTGAGGAGTAATTCTGCCCAAAACCGCTTCAGAATGCAGAGCCGAAGATCCAGGTGGGATCACCTAGAGTGGCGCGTCATTAAATATGCACGCCTGCTGCACTTCACGCCGGGTGGTACTACAATTGAGGTAGTGCATCTTTAAGGTTGTGTTCTATGAGGTATTGTCCCCTTTTATGGGAGGATTTTGGTCAGCCAATGTGTCATTAAATATGCACGCCTGCTGCACTGAGGAATGAGGTAGTGAGTAGGAATGAGGTAGTGCATCTTTAAGGTAGTGGTCTATGAGGTATTGTATCCCTTTAGTGCTTTCGTCATCCAATCAACTTATCAAAGACTTTAAATATGCACGCCTGCTGCACTCCACGCCGGGTGGTGCTGCAATTGCGAGCAGAATGAGGTAGTGCATCTTTAAGGAAGTGGTCTATGAGGTATTGTATCCCTTTAATGCTTTGGTCATTTAATCAACTTATCAAAGACTTTAAATATGCACGCCTGCTGTACTCCAGGTGGTACTGCAATTGCGAGCAGAATGAGGTAGTGCATCTTTAAGGAAGTGGTCTATGAGGTATTGTATCCCTTTATAGAAGTGCTTTGGTCATCCAATCAACTTATCAAAAACTTTAAATATGCACGCCTGCTGCGCTCCACGCCGGGTGGTACTGCAATTGCGAGCAGAATGAGGTAGTGCATCTTTAAGGGGTCTATGAGGTATTGTGCTCCTTTATGGAAGTGTTTTGGTCATCCAATCAACTTATTAAAGACTTGTTCAAGACCAGATACAAACAAAACTGTCATTTAGTTACGGAATTTCGGTTTATCTATAATATCAGTAATGTTAGCAGATGTATTTCAGTTCGACCGTTAGAAACATAGCAACGTTTCGGACAAGAAGCTTTGTCTCTGTGGAGTAATTCTGCCCAAAACCGCTCAGAATGCAGAGCCGAAGATCCAGGTGGGATCACCTAGAGTGGCGCGTCATTAAATATGCACGCCTGCTGCACACCACGCCGGGTGGTACTGCAATTGCGAGCAGAATGAGGTAGTGCATCTTTAAGGAAGTGGTCTATGAGGTATTGTATATTGTACCCCTATATGAAAGTGCTTTGGTCATCCAATCAACTTATCAAAGACATTAAATATGCACGCCTGCTGCACTACACGCCGGGCGGTACTGCAATTGACAGCCGATGTGGCTCAGTGGTTAGTATGCCTGCCTGCCACGCAAAGGTTCCGGGTTCAATTCCCGGTGGGGTCACTTACAAAGTTGATATTTATCACTTTGTGAATTTGTTCCTAGTCTGGTTAGGACATTGCAGGCTGAACCACCTGATTGTCCGCAAGTAAGATAGTTCCGTGCTTCGGATGGGCACGTTAAGCCCTCGGTCCCGGTTGCTGTCTATGATGGCGGTAGTTACACAACCACGTCAGAGGCCTGCTGCTTGCAGTAGGCGGTTGAAAAACTCTGACACCAGGGTTCATCGGGTCGTTGAACGACTCGGTGTCCCACACGAAAAGAGAGAGACTGCAATTGCGAGCAGAACGAGGTAGTGCATCTTTAAGGAAGTGGTCTATGAGGTATTGTATCCCTTTAGTGCTTTGGTCATCCATAAACTTATCAAAGACTTTAAATATGCACGCCTGCTACACTCCACGCCGGATGGTACTGCAATTGCGAGCAGAATGAGGGAGTGCATCTTTAAGGAAGTGGTCTATGAGGTATTGTATCCCTTTATGGAAGTGCTTTGGTTATCCAATCAACTTATCAAAGACTTTAAATATGCACTCCACGCCGGGTGGTGCTGCAATTGCAAGCGAATGAGGTAGTGCATCTTTAAGCAAGTGGTCTATGAGGTATTGTATCCCTTTGTGCAAGTGCTTTGGTCATCCAATCATCTTATCAAAGACTTTAAATATGCACTCCACGCCGGGTGGTGCTGCAATTGCAAGCGAATGAGGTAGTGCATCTTTAAGGAAGTGGTCTATGAGGTATTGTATCCCTTTGTGCAAGTGCTTTGGTCATCCAATCGACTTATCAAAGACTTTAAATATGCACTCCACGCCGGGTGGTGCTGCAATTGCAAGCGAATGAGGTAGTGCATCTTTAAGCAAGTGGTCTATGAGGTATTGTATCCCTTTGTGCAAGTGCTTTGGTCATCCAATCATCTTATCAAAGACTTTAAATATGCACTCCACGCCGGGTGGTGCTGCAATTGCAAGCGAATGAGGTAGTGCATCTTTAAGCAAGTGGTCTATGAGGTATTGTATCCCTTTGTGCAAGTGCTTTGGTCATCCAATCATCTTATCAAAGACTTTAAATATGCACTCCACGCCGGGTGGTGCTGCAATTGCAAGCGAATGAGGTAATGCATCTTTAAGGAAGTGGTCTATGAGGTATTGTATCCCTTTGTGGAAGTGCTTTGGTCATCCAATTGACTTATCAAAGACTTTGTATCTTACTTATAGGATCACAGATCTTTGGTGAATTGCGCACGTACTACGCGATATCGACAGCCAACATAATATATGCCAACCTGTGAGAGTCAAGTGGCGTACTGTACATAAGTACAGTACGCCACACAATTCTAACAAAAGGAAATAAAATAAAGAAATATTTAAGACTAAACAAATTCATTAAAAAGACTAGACGTAACCTAAAACTATTAAGATCAACTGTAAAACGACAACCAAATAGAATTAAGAGAATCAATTTATTGAAGCATACTGATGAATATAAACTGAAAATAAGAAAAATGCAAGAAGAGTTCCATGAAGCAGAAATAAAGATCAGGCAGATGACGATGCAGATGACAGCATCAGAAACTTTGCACACAAGTAGCGAGTTGTATATTGATCATCTTCAAACACAGCTCGCTAATACTGAGACTAAATATGCAGAGAGCCGATTAGCACATGAGCAACTCTCTCTTGCAACTTCGGACCTACTACAACTACAGCAACAGAATGCAGAGTTACTAGACCTGCTGATGGAAGATGAGGAGTTTACCTTGGCATCCATGAATCGTAATACACATGACGCACTCGCCACGCCTGACGCGCCGGCATCACCTGCTGCGCGGGCACCACCATCCGCGCCGGCATCACCTGCCACGCCGGCATCACCATCCGCGCCGGCATCACCTGCCGCGCCGGCATCACCTGCCTCGCCAGCATCACCTGCCGCGCGGGCACCACCTGCCGCGCGGGCACAACCTTCCGCGCGGGCACCACCTGCCGCGCGGGCACCACCTGCCGCGCGGGCACCACCTGCCGCGCGGGCACAACCTTCCGCGCGGGCACCACCTGCCTCGCGAGCACCACCTGCCGCGCGGGCACCACCTGCCGCGCGGGCACCACCTGCCGCGCGGGCACCACCTGCCGCGCGGGCACCACCTGCCGCGCGGGCACCACCTGCCGCGCGGGTACCACCTGCCGCGCCGGCTCCACCTGCTTCTTCTGACGCGCCAACCATCGCGGCTGAAGAACCCACCCGGCGAACTCGACGTGGCGGACGCAGTAGAGGCGCTCCTACACTGCCTGTGGGAACAAAGACGCGACCTACACCAACGACTACATCACCCACCCGGCGAGGACGACGTGGAGGACACCGCGGCGGACGCGGCAGGGCGCTTCACGTGCTCCTGCCCCGCCGTGAACCAAGATGCGAGGGCACACCAGGTGTCGGTAGCTGACAGCAACGTGCAGCCTGCGGGGTCACCTGCCGCCTCCCATCGAGATCGAGAGGGCTATAGTGCCGCCCACCCCAGTCGCTGCACCGCGTACTTCTAGGGCGTCCACCGCCACAGCCCCAGCTTTCCGACCCCGAAGCCACGACGTCGTGACCCATGCCCGTGCCCTACCACTCGACCCCATATAGGACCAGCTCTTGACAGTGACAGTGCATCCGGATCGATAAAGGACCCTCATTCAGCGAAAACTCCCAAAAGACTATTATTTACTCGGATAAGTTAGGTATAGGTTTTGGACAATTATTGAACTATCGTCTAAATCAACAAGTAACAAACGTGTGTTGTCCTGACGCCTCCTTTGAGGATATTGTTAAACAAGTAGCTGTAGGAAATTTGATGAGCACACCACTATAATAATTATGATAGGAAATCATTCCAACATTAGTCGTAGTGCATTAGATAATAGCTTGGAGGTGTTGCTCAATTTACACAATAAGACAAAATGCAGGTTCATTTTATGCAACTTTCCATATTGTACAAATTTATCAGCACAACAAAACAAATGTGTGCATAAAATGAACATGCACTTGTACAATATAACATGTCATCATAGCGATGCTATTTCTTATTTTGATGTGAATAATTTTATTCACAAATTTATTTTGACTCAGGATACTATGTACCTGTCTGATTATTATAAGAAGCAAGTAGCAACATTGTTAGCATATAATATAAGCGACACAAAATATGTGTCATCATCTACATTAATTAGTAACATTATTAATAATGATTTAAACTAGATTTTAAGACAAAGGAAACCCCGTCTTTGACTGATGTAAATGACAAAAACAAACCGGGGTATTCTTGCACTCAGCATAAGACAAAGGAAAAGCTAAATCAATTACATACAAGTTTTACATCAAAATATTCAGGGCCTTTCCAGCAAGGTATTGGAAATTGAATTGTTCTTAGACAAGCATAATTATGACGTAGTGTGTATTACAGAGCACTTCCAAACGGATCATGACATTTTAATAAATTATGAAAATTACAGTATAGCCAGTTCTTTCAATCGTAAATCCGCGATCCATGGAGGTTCTTTAATACTCCTTAGAAACAATATTAAATATAAGGAACGTAAGGATATTGTCGGATTGTCGGTTGAAAGTTGTACTGAATTATCTTGTGTTGAGTTGGAAAGTCATGTTATAGTATGTGTATACAGACCACCTGTAGCTCAGAATTTTAAAACATTACTAGAAGTAATGGAAGATGTACTCAAATTAGTCACAAAAACTAATAAACACGTTATTGTTGCTGGAGACTTCAATGTAGACATTCTAGAAATCAACTCCATTAGTGATAAATTTTTAGGTCTTTTTAAATCATTTAATTTGTTTAATGTATTTTTTGAACCTACTCGTGTGACGTCTACTTCTGCCAAATGTATTGATAATGTATTAAGCGATTGTCAACCTCTAGAAAAATGCATTATAAATTCTCTCCAATCAGATCATAGGGGTCAATCCGTAATATTCCCCTTTAAACATCATATTAAAACAATCAAAATCGAAACCAGGCGTATCACTGCGGGTAGGTTGGAAAAGTATAAAACGTATTAATGCAGAAATTGCCAGTCCATAATTATAATTTTGAAAATCCAAATAATGTTTACAAAGACTTTTTTAATTTACTGAGCAAAGAATTCGAAATGATCTTTAACATAGAAGCAAAAGAAATTAGTACGAAATTTAAGTTTAGTGATTGGGCGACCACAGGTCTTAGGATTAGCAGAGATAGGCTTTTTGAACTTTACGAGCTTAAAAACATGTCAAATGATAACAGTTTGCATGAACTAGTTAAAAAATACTCTCAAACATTTAAGACAGCTTGTCTAATTGCTAAAGCTAATTTTATTAGTAATAAAATAAAGTCTTCTGACAATAAAATAAAAGCTGTCTGGAAAGTCATTAATAGCGAAACAGGTAAAACTAAGCCACGCGAAAATGACTTTTCACTTAATACTGACTATGGGATAATTAGTGCAAATTCAGATGTAGCGCAGGAGTTTGAGACTTTTTTCACAAATATCCCGCTAAAAACTACTGAGAATCTAAACTCTTCACCTACAATTTCATCGTCTTATCTTAAAAACAATGTAGATGCTTGCAATTCTGAATTTAAATTTAGTCATGTAAGTCCCCAGTATATTTTAAAAACTTTTAAAGATATTAAAGTCAAGAGTACCGAAGATTTGTGGGGGATGTCAGTTAAAGTTTGTAAATCCTTAATTGATATATTAGCACCATACTTGGCAGACATCTTTAACGAATGTATTGATCATGGCATTTTTCCTGATTTAATGAAAGATAGCAAGGTAGTTCCGCTATTTAAAGCTGGCGACAAACAAGATCCCAGTAACTATAGGCCTGTGTCAATTTTGCCAGTACTAAGTAAAGTGTTTGAGAAGATCATACTCATCAATTAGCTAAGTGCAGGTCATTTGAGCTCTGATTGACAATCATATGACCAACATATGACAGTATTTACGATGGCCCTTGACACTGGGCTAGGTATCGCATTTTAACTGCTTTTAGCGAAATTATTCAAGTGTATCATAATGCCAATAAATGCGTGGCATTGTAGGTTATCGCGGATTTTCTTCGCTTACACAAACAGATATTAATGCTGACTTGATAATATCTAGTTCAGACTTCATTGGGTGACCGCTACGCTAGTAACATAAATATGTCCAACACCCAAAGTAACTTCTTTCTAAAATTCCCAGTCTAGCAAAACTTTTAAACAAAATCGGAAAGTTTTTCAAACAAGCATACGTTCCAAATGCTTTTATCTCCGTAAAACTTGGCAGTTATAAAATCAACACGGCTTGTTCACGCTCTTTACCCCCAAGAGCACGGTTGTCTCAACTTTGCCTGCGATATCAAATCAGATGGCGAGAAACACACTGGTATACAGGGTGTGTGGAAATAACTTAAATAAATAGTTCTTCATTCAAAGCGAGAAATAAACTATATTTTTCGAGAACAGCGCAAAAGAACAAATTAGGGAGACGGCGCGCGGGGCAGATACAGATGGCTCACTCAGTACTAGCGATGATTTTGACGCTTACCGACGTTAACTGGAATAAAAGGTAGATAACTTAGAAGATGGTTGCCACGAACGTCATATTTCTTGTATCAGATTTTGCTGTTTTGATATTCTTATACTTTAAGATTTTTGACAGTAGCAACCCTGGCTACGTAACAAGTGACAATCGCGAAAACATGAATAGGGTCATGTGAACCTTCTGTAAACTCTCTATTTTGTGGCAAAAGGCTCTATTTACCAAAAGGCTCAAAGTAACATGTCAACAAAAACAGCTTGTTAGCCCATCGGTCACTATGTAAGAAATAATGTGAAAGTATCCTAAGGACACACACACCTAACTCCATTTACTGAATTAAAGTAGCTGTCAGAAAATAGATTGTGTGGCACTAGTTGTTCACGATCCTTAACCAGCAACTCACAGGCAGTCTGAAAGCATTTTAGAATGCTTTTCTTTGAAATATTAAAAACAAAGACCGCAAAACGTTCCTACATCCTATAGCACCTACACTTTAAACTTTCCCCAGCTCGCATTGAGTAAGTCTCCCAAGTATCCTTCCATATGCGCAATATTTCTAAGGCCCCCGGCGTATCATATGCTTCAGTTAAAACTCCGAATATATGAATGTAAAGCGGAATATACAGGATGTAAAGAAAATCAACTGCAAATGTTTTATGGGATGAACCAGCCTATGAAACTGAACAACTTTCCCCAAGGAACATAGGTCGAAAAATTAAAAATATAATTTGGACCTCCCATACAAAATGGATTTTTTCGACCAAATTTTCTTTTTTCATTTTTCGACCTATGTTTTTTGGGGAAAGTTGTTCAGTTTCATGGGTTGGTTCACCCCTAAAAATATTAGCAGTTGATTTTTTTACACCTTGTATTGCAAGAATTGTGAAAAGCCTCACCAACTGTTTGAGGATTGGTTGAATATGAATTGATAGTTGTGATCCGGAATATTGTACGAAATTTATTCATACACATGAAATCATTTAGCTAAATATTTATCAGTAAATAGAATATGTTATTTGCGCTAGGTTCAATTGGGCGAATACTGTATTTATCCTATTCTACAAACATTTTCATTACTTACCTATGTGTTAATAGTAGCTTTTGTGAAACTGTTGGAAACTCCTGCATTATCTATCATATCACAAAAAGCACAATTTAGGGAGACGGCGCGCGGGGCGCCTTAACAGATGCCTCACTCAATACTAGCGACGATTTCGAAGCTTACTGGAATGAACTGGAATCTAAAAGGAACTGAGAAGATGGTGGCCATGAAATCATATTTCTTGCATTGAAATCGGCTCAGAATCTATATTGCGTTCTTGTATCATATTTACCTGTATTTCTGCCTTGTTTTGAATCTAGCAACCCTGGCTATGTTACAAGTGACAATCGCAAAAAATCCTAAATAGGTTCGAGTGATCCTTCTGTAAACTCTCTATTTTGTGCCAAAAGTGCCAAAAGTAATTTTGACTCAGCCTTTCGCCGCAACTAAGAGTTATATGTATGAGTGATTAGAGTACCGACTATTTTTTTAGGATTTAGATTTTTGATTTCTACGAATGTAGGCACAGGAAAATAAAATACACCGACCAAATAAAGACGATAGAACCACACATAAAATTTTACTACTTGAAGTCGAGTTTCATTCCTCAAGAGCAAAGTCAAGTAAAGTCAATGCCACAGTTCGGTACTAACTGAACAACTTGGAGATGCCTCAGCGAAACTTCCAAGTCGACTGTAATACGAGAAACAAACGTAAAGTCCGTTTGTGCGTTATTTTTGCGCTGCGCTATAGCTCACTTTAGGAATACCTATGCGAATTTTCACCATGTTCCCATATTTTCATACAAATTCGGTTTCGGTCAACGCAGCGTTGTGCGATGCACAGCCCTAGTCGCACAACGCTAGCGGATACGCCTGTCAAACCGTTTGATCAAAACCGTATTTGTATGGTTATAAGGTCAAAATTCGTATTGTCCCAACGCATGCGTTACGCAGCCCTAAAATAGCGCAGCAACCAACGTTACGTGTGTTGCCCGCGTAAGAGTGTAACTCGAATAATTCAACGATAGAAACTTCTCGAATAAATTCCCTTCGATCGTATAAAAGAGACGTGATATTTCTTTTTCTCAATAGGTCAGGTATTTACAGAAGTTATACCTATACGCCTACCTACACAAAACGCCATCCCTAACAAACTTTTAGATCTTACAATTTGTTTCAAGTGGGACTGGGTAGACCACGTACCTATGCCGAATGCACCCGGAGAGATGGGCCAAAATGTCTCTCACGAGTGGATATAGCACCAGATCTACCTACAACAGAAACATATCTCAGTAGCGGAATTTTAGACTGATTGAACAAGCTATCAATTCAGGTCAATTCCGACTTGAACATTTCACTACCAACTGAGCTCTTAGGCCACTTCCGTTTACAAGTAAGTCTTTTAAAAACGGCTCATTTCACCCAGCATTTAAACAAGGAGTTTCATTTGGCATTCAGGAATTAAGAATGGCCGCAAAGCACCCACTTTTTGCAATCAAAGTTTCATTGCTCCCGAATTTGAATTTGAAATATTCCTTGTCTTGCATTAAGAGCTAGGTGACCACAATTTCAGCTTCTGTGAGATTTTCCTTTGTACCATGAGAGTCTGAAAAATTATGCATAAGAAAATGCATATTTTTTCTTGCACATGCGAAATTTTAAAATATTTCTTTCAAGGTTCTCTGTACCGTAGGGCTGTTAGAGGTTAAAGTTAAGACGTGAACGAATAAAAGTTAAAAATGTTTCTTTGATGAAATGTACAATGCCTTAAACTCGTAAAAACATTCAGAGCACAAAAAATAGAACAGCCATTTCGATGTTTTCTCCTGTTTGTTTTATTTCAGTTCGGTAGACAATAAGAGGTGGCCCGAAAAAGCTTGGCACCAATTTATGCACAAAAGCCAGCCTATGGGGAAATGAAAAAATGAACAATAGGGATGTGAAAAATGTGAGCCTATTGCCAAGAATGTTGGATTGGAACTGGATTAAATAAGTTTATGTGCACATTTACACATTAAAGTATTCTGCTATCAAAAATTTGCGTGAATAGTGATGACTGTCCTTTGAGGAAGCAATTTGAAGACGTCACAATTATAACTCGAAATAATTTCCATTTACAAACATGAATTTTTGCAATATTTATAATAGATACACCCATGAAATAACTAATTTTAGCAACGCGTAAGCCCAAATTCAACAACAAATATGTAGATTCCGATAAATGCTAAAGTTCACTTCACAACCTGTATGTATCCTTTGCCTATAAATAGACAGTTCGAAGAGATGGATCGTTTGGTTAAACTACCTACTCGTGAGTTTTTCGCCCGAGTAGAAATATAAACTCCAATCTGGTAGATACCCTGAGGTTTCACTTGTTTATACAGGGTGTTAGGGACGGTGTAACGAAAACTTTGCAGGCATGATCAGACCATCAAACTGAACAACTTTTAGTATGGAGCCAATGGTGGGAAACGAAAAAAAATTTCCGACCTCCCATACAAAATTCACGATCAGCTGACTAACTTTGTATGGGAAGTCGGAAAATTTTTTTCGTTTCCCACCATTGGCTCCATAGTAAAAGTGGTTCAGTGTCATGGTCTGAGCACGCCTGCAAAGTTTTCGTTACACCGTCCCTAACACCCCGTATATCTATACGAATTGTTATCCCTAGATAAAAATATACTAAAAAAACGGTAGACACAACAGATATTTTGATAAAGATGATCGATTAAATACAAACAAAAAAAAAACAATTTCCTCCTCTTTGATGTGTGAAATACAATAAAGGATATATCTTTATTATAAAATCTTTTCACGTTGACAGTGTGAATCACGCTGGAATACAATATTGACAGGCGCACATTTGGATATGACAGTTAAATTGACTGAAGATTTGGCGCCATATTTTTTGTAGGAGATGTATAATGTAATTTTATATAGTGCTGAATTTATCCTACAATGCCTCGAAAACTATGGCCGCTATCTTCAAGATTAATTCATAAAGTCGGCCGCACTCAAACGGGCACAATTGCGAAACTTTTTTGACAAGTAAAGCGGCAGAATTAACGTGAGAACTCGGAAACTGAAATTTTCAGCGGATCGTTTTGATATTCACCCCTGAAGCCATTATGACGGTCATCACTCGTTTTACTGTAATGTACTGTACACTATACAGGGTGATAGGAAAAGCAATGCATTCTAAAGTTATTATAAAAATATAAAAAACCTTACAACCTGTTACCTCCTTTTAAGGGATCCGGAAAATCTTACTGTGAGTGGGAGAATCGCCTATCTTCGGCATAGATAGGTAACCTAAGCTATCAGGAAGGAAAAATATTGTGACAGCCCTAACAAACAATCACGCATGGATGATTACAACGAAAAGCGATGTAATCAAGTGTATTGTGTATGATTGTATCATAATAATATTATGTATCATCATAATCAATTAATTATGTCTTCGAGGTTGTGGCACAAATTTTCGTCATATCTCTCAATTCAGATAAATAAAATGATTGGAATAAATTATAATATTGTGAGAGAATTTTGAGAAGGATGTTACTCTGTTATACAGTATAAATAACCTTTTTACCTACCTTATACAATATCATATTATTAAAGGCATATTATCATCATAAGTACATTTTTTTTTTACTTAGTCATGATTTTGCTTTGAAAGAAAGTTTGAACATTCTGCCACAGGGAATGTATGGCTTCGCTTTTATACTGCTAACTGTGCTTATGCTCCATGTAGCGCTTTTGCGTTGACGCCTTTGTCTATGTAATTTACAATTTAAGTAATTTAATACACTATTATCAACACATCAACCTACCTCTTTAAGGTACTATAAGCTCATCTGTTTTATTCTTAGCAACAACTCTACGAAAACCCCGTATAAGTTGATCCCTTAAATCGTAGTATGTTGATGTGCTCACTAAATATAAAGTATACAGAAGGCTCACTACCCTATTTAGGATTTTTGCGACTTTCAATTGTTACATAGCCAGGATTGCTTCTGTCAAAAATCCCAAAGTAGAAGAACATCAAAACAGAAAAATCTGATACAAGAACGTCATATCATACCTATGATTCTGAGCCCATTTTGATCCAATAAATATGACGTTCGTGGCAACCATCTTTTTGGTTACCTTGAGTTCCCCTGAGATTCCAGTTATTTCCAGTTAAAGGCAGTAAGCGTCAAAATCGTCGCTAGTACCTACCAAGTGAGCCATCTGTAAAGGCGCCTCGCGCACCGTTTACCTAATTTGTGATGTGCTGCTGATAGTACATACCTACTAGTAATTTTAGATTATGTAGGTCGAGAAGACAAACCAATTAAGTGTATGTCTGGGACTTTCAGTTAGTAATTATTACACAATTCAAGAACGCTGAGCCTACTCAAATGACAGGGCGTGCCAAGTGGGTACTAATTTGTGATCCAATTAATTACTGTAATTATAGATCGAACTGTGATGTAGGTAAGTGATTGAGCGGCAAATGACAACCGTACGTTTTGGCGGTGCCGCATGTGTTTCGTTTTTTTTTTTTCCTTTTATACCGGACCGGAGAAATACATCGCGTGTTAGTGATCACCACACCATACTTATAGATACCAACATAATAATCCTCTAACTATTAGTATTGAAATTACGTTCCCTTTGAATTCAGGGATCAGCCTTTGCTGGTTTTTCATATTGTCTATTAGAAAAACTAGTAAAGCTTGATATCTGAAAGGGGTAGGTATGTTCATGTGCCGCTGACATCTCGTTCTAAAATCAGAAAGCAATAAATCGAATAAATATTTAAACGCAGCAATTTTGAATCGTTACACCTCCTG
Organism: Phthorimaea operculella; assembly: GCA_024500475.1. Taxonomy (NCBI): domain Eukaryota; kingdom Metazoa; phylum Arthropoda; class Insecta; order Lepidoptera; family Gelechiidae; genus Phthorimaea; species Phthorimaea operculella. Next base: position 1,497,495 of record JANFCV010000002.1, on the reverse strand, counting down.
GGAGTGCAATAATTTGACCAGAACTGATAGAAATGATCGGACATTCCGAAAAATTTTGAAAGGGAAGATTGAAGGAAAACGAAGAAGAGAAAGACCACGGAGAAGTTATAGTGACCAATCAAAAGAGAAGGCAGGTGTGACAACCTACAGAAACGTGAAGGATCTTGTCAACAGAAGATAATAGATTGTCGATCAGTACACTAGCGAGTGAAACTCTTAAATCATCATCATCATAGTTTCCCATAGCCATACTAGTTTTATTTTTCTATTACCTATTCAGTGCCCACAGGAAAAGCAAATATATTACCACCGGTAACAAACACTACAGTAAATAGCAAATCCCTGTCCTAACTCGTAATTAAGCTGTAAAAGGCTGGACACAATGGTGTGATCGGCCATCCAAGACTAATGGATATTGATTCTATTGACTGAGTTTATATTCATTACCCGACAATATCCTGTCCCTAGGTGTATTGGGACCTTTGTTTCACATACAGGGTGTGATGAAAATCCTGTTTTAAGACTAGAGAAAATCTAGTACCTAATGAAAAATCAGTCAGATTATGTAAAAACAGATTTCTATGGATTATTTAGAAACAAAGGCAAAGAAAAGTAGAAAACCATCCCATCATTACCCGACAATATCCTGTCCCTAGGTGTATTGGGACCTTTGTTTTACATACAGGGTGTAATGAAAATCCTGTTTTAAGATTAATGAAAATCCAGTACCTAATGAAAAATCAGTCAGAATAATATGTAAAAACCGGTTTCTATGGATTTTTTTGAAATAATGGCAAAGAAAAATAGATTATTATCCCATCATTACCCGACAATATCCTGTCCCTAGATGTATTGGGGACAGGATATCCCTTTGTTTCACATACAGGGTGTGATGAAAATTCTGTTTAAACATACATACATACATACATACATACATACATACATACATCACGCCTTTATCCCTTGCGGGGTAGGCAGAGCGTCAACGGCCGTGAAAGTACGGTCGTTATCGCCACGTCTGACATATTTGAGGGCCGTTTTAGCTATTGTCGTGTATCGCTATAGTGACAGGTTGTCAGCCTGTCGCCTAAAATTGCAATACACATGATACCCTCGAGTCCTTTAGTCGCTTCTTACGACACCCACAGGAAAGAAATGGGGTGATGCTATTCTAAGCCGGCATCACACGGCATTCTGTTTAAAGACCTTCGAAAATCCAGTGTCTATTGAAAAATCAGTCGGAATATGAAAATTCTTTTTCTATGGATTGTTTTGAAACAATGGCAAAGAAAAGTGGTAAAAATATCCCATGGATAGAACACTGTCACTTGCTCCTAATCGCAACATCCCACTTAGGTTTAATGAAGCTTATAGGTACTTAATACAAATGCCCGAATGGGCCACATTTGGCAGCTGTCAAAATCATGTTAATGCTATGACATAAGGTCTGTTTTTCTTTGTTGAATAACTCCTAGTATGAGTTCGACAGTTCTAAAATCATGGCCTATTTCAACGTCCATACTATAGGCCCGGTAAGACGGTTTAGACTTTGAACCGTCCTTATATCGCGCGCATAGCACTATAGTACCGTCATTCGAATAGACCATTTTTACCAGCTGTTAAACCCATACTAGGAAGGAAACATATCAACAAAGTTAAATAGACCTTATGTAATAGCATTAACATGATTTTGACATTTGTCAAATATGGCCTATTCGAATGCTGATTGCTGGTACTATAACAAATGCGATTCAACAGGACATGAACATGTTAGCTGTACATGTTACCAGACTGAAGGCACCTGGCACAGATACTTTTCACGGTATTTTAGTTACAGCCTGTATACCGTAAGGACAGATTGTGTGTAACATGTAAATTTAGGACGTGGCTAGAATTCGTATTTTGTCTCAATTGATTTATTGTGCCAGGCTCCATAATAATGATGAACAAGATATTCAGCAGATATCCATCGTTGATAATATTTCAAATTCCTTAGGTTTTCCGTTGTACTGTGCCTTTCGAATATGACGTATATTGCCGGTTTGCAATAAAAGGAAAGGAGTATGGATGGATGGAATTTGACCGAATAGTAGCGGCTATGACCATGTAAAGTAGCGGCTAAGAATACTGCCTAGTCCACTCAGGGTGTTTCGTAAAAGGCGACGTAGAGTTTTTGATCTTGGCTGAATATTAACCGCAAAGAGGGTTGATTTCAGGCAGGCTTGATTTCAAAATTGCCAAATCCTTTAGCTACATGATTTTGTGCTATAACAAATCATGTTGCACCGACCCTAACTGATTTGGGATACGGGCAGGCAGCTGATGATGGTGCTAATGAAAGGATCTGTAAAAAATCATGGCAATAATCCGCACCACCGCCATTTGACTGTCGTGGGCTGTCATTTGCAAGCTGGCTGTCAAACACTGCAATGAGTATGCACATATATAGGCATATGCACATATAGGCATATGTGTATACTTATTGCAGTGTTTGACTTATATGGACACCACGGGTAGATAGAGAGGTACAAAGATTAATAGTTACATATAAGATTTGAATTTGATCGAGGCATACTTTCCATTAACAGAAATGCCATGACATGTTTATGTTATCTCTAACATACATAATGTTAGAATATGAGATAACACACTGAATAACTTCATATTATACCCATTTCGATAGATTCCAACACTGGATACAAAATTAATATCCGAACATCCAATGCATAGTAATGTTATGTTATTATTTAGGTATCGTAAATGTTATACGCGAGTCAGACGAAAAGAAAATAATGCTACATAATGCTTTGTTTTTGTCTGGGCTTAAACGAAATTAATACTAAAGGGATGAAACTTTTGCTATCTTACAATATCCATACACGTTACTGTCTGAAGAATTTAATTTACGTCATGTAATTTACGTCATGTACGTAATTTAATTCATCTTAAGTAGGTACTTTTTTTGGATCTTACAGCTACAAAAACATAATGCAGATATAAAAATACAAAACATAATGAATGGCCTTTTGTAAGGATTATTCCTGCTGCTTGTGCATGGGCTGGTTCGTCCTTTGAAACAATTTCAGCAAAGTTTTTATCATATCTTGAGTCGCATATTTCCAAAAACTATTTTCAACCGTACATGGTCAAAAAGTATCCTAGCTCGCTTGTTTACAATGTTACCAGCTACATCCGATACTCTCTCGCAAGCGGTGACCTGCACAGCGGTTAGCCTGCACTAATGACGAAAGCCGTAAATTTCGAATAGTGCCTGCCTGTTGGAAGCGCATGCCAATATTGGTGGGCTATAATTTTTGGATAATAGATAGGATAGAGGTGATTAAGCTATTAGTCTGCCTGCAATGTTCAACCATGTAAGAGGCCTGCTACTAGTAATAGGCGATTGGAAAACTGTGACACCAGGGTCATCGGGTCGTTAGACGACTCGTCTCGTCTGCAAAGTGACATTCACAAGCGCAGATATGATAATAGGTATCAAGAAACAACAAGGCTTCAAAGTCCCAGCCACGCCAAGAAACATCGGAGAAAATATAATAGTGGAAAAGGCAGAAAAATGAATCAGTAAAATGCGTGTTTACTGTTTATACATGGTTCATAGGTGAAACCAGGTAAACTTGCACACATTACGTATCCAGCAAGCTAATATAATAGTAAGGAAACTAATTTACTACGAAAACACCAAGAATTTTACCCGTCAACTTGTAGCCTGTATAGTTTTAATAAATGCTTCTCAAAGTTAGCGAAACAAGCGTTGGGCAGCCAAGCGCAGTGCTGATAAAACTAGCCGTTGGGAAGTGCTACGATGGTGTGACCATAATAAAAGTTACGATTTCTTCAAGATTATTTCGAAACCATTCTATTTTTAAAAACTCTGTTCTCTATAGCGACCATTATGACAATGTCAAATTATTTCATAACCTACAAAAAGATTTTTGCAATGAAAGTCTTATATCGTACCGTATTGTATGACACTGTTTCAAATCCTTTCAGATTCTCCCTAATCCGGAAAAAGGTACTGGGATTGAAGAATTTTCATCAAGGAAGAGTCTACGACAAAGGTAATGGTTACATAATCCTATCACATTATCTCAATCGAAAAGATCCACAAAGTCCATCAGTTCCCAAAATATTACCAAATTTGCAGTATCCTGCAAAATGGTCACACTGGCTGCGAACTTGCAAGCTGTTATCGGCAGCCCGCATGTGGAATAATGAATGGCCAGTTTAAATGTTACGTTCTGAATTCAAATTTCTACTCGAACGGAATTGATTAAAATGCTGGCTGGAAACTGAAAACGATAAGGGAATGTAAGCTGCTCTATGAATTTCTGAATAATGTTGCCAGAAATTAGTCACAATGCGGTTTTTGGTTCACAGCCATTTTGATAGTTTCAACCAATACATATAATATCATTGGTTTAAACGTATTTATTTACAGAATTGTGAGAAAAAGAAATCGCACGAAAAAATATGTGCTGTGCGGACAAGACCTTAGTTAGTCACATAAATATTTGTTACTACACACGTTTATTATGAGTTTAAAAACCACCGCGTTTCTTCAAGGAAAACAATAATATTATTATTCCATTTCAAAAGCAAACCATATGAGTTGTGTATTTTCAATTTGTCCGCAAAAATGTTATTGCAACGCGACGATGCAGGGAATCCTCGGAAAGATGCGTAGGTATACTCGGGCCACTGTAATAAGTCCTTTTTGACAGCTGTGAAAATCATGTTATTGCTTTGAAATAAGGTCTACTTCTCTTTTTTGTCACTAGGTACTTTTATTTTTTGATAACTGTCAAAAAGGAGTTATTGGAGTGGCCCGAGATTAGTTTGAACAGCTCGTGATGGAAGGCGAGGGCGCTGAGACGGTATTCATAAATGTGTGATAAAAATGCACCGTGAAATGCGATTTCGCCCTACAATTTAGCCTAAGCGGCCGTGACATGCAGGTATGTAACAAATCCAAAAAATTTAATAATATATTCAAAATCTTAGCTTAAGTCAAGAAGTAGGTGTAAGTAAAGTAAACAATTTTGAAACTTTATCGAAATCTTATTATCTACCTTTCTAGATATAATAGGTTTAGCTGCGGCGTCCCCCACACCGGCTCTGGCCATCTTCCAGCGAGCCATCAACCCTATTATGGAGGCGTATTCAAGGTAAGTAGCTTTTACCAAAACAATGTAGGACGAGCGGCAAATTGCTGTTTCTAAACGCATCCACTCTTGGCCAGTCTGTGGTCCGTTCTAAGCTCAGATACAAAAAAGATTGCTCATTATCTTTACAAAATAACTTCGGTTTTATGTCACTGCCTCCCTGCATATGTGGATATGAAGGTATAGCTGCGGTATTCCTCACCGATTATGGGTACAACAGCGCTGCCACCTACTTAAATTCTTTACAAAATCTATTTAGTCTTATGTCACTGCCTCCCTACCTATCTGGATATAATAGGTTTAGCTGCGGCGTCCCCCACACCGGCTCTGGCCATCTTCCAACGAGCCATCGATCCTATTATGTAAACAAAAAAAGATGTGTCCGTATACATAAAAAGGTTACCCGTTTTCTTTACAAATTAGCTTTGGTTTTATGTCACTGCCTCCCTACCTATATGGATATAAAAGGTTTAGCTGCGGCGTCCCCCACACCGGCTCTGGCCATCTTCCAGCGAGCCATCGATCCTATTATGTAAACAAAAAAAGATGTGTCCGTATACATAAAAAGGTTACCCGTTTTCTTTACAAATTAGCTTTGGTTTTATGTCACTGCCTCCCTACCTATATGGATATAAAAGGTTTAGCTGCGGCGTTCCCATACCAGCGCTGCCATCTAGTAATTTTCTTTACAAAATCTCTTTAGTCTTATGTCACTGCCTCTCTACCCATCTGGATATAATAGGTTTAGCTGCGGCGTCCCCACACCAGCGCTGCCATCTACTAATTTTCTTTACAAAATCTCTTTAGTCTTATGTCACTGTCTCCCTACCGATTTGGATATAATAGGTTTAGCTGCGTCGTTTCCCATACCAGCGCTGCCACCTACTAATATTCTTTACAAAATCTCTTTAGTCTTATGTCACCGCCTCCCTACCTTTTTGGATATAATAGGTTTAGCTGCGGCGTTCCCCACACCGGCTCTGGCACGTACTAATATTCTTTACAAAATCTCTTTAGTCTTATGTCACTGCCTCCCTACCTATAATAGGTTTAGCTGCGTCGTTTCCCATACCAGCGCTGCCACCTACTAATATTCCTTACAAAATCTCTTTAGTCTTATGTCACTGCCTCCCTACCTATCTGGATATAATAGGTTTAGCTGCGGCGTTCCCCGCACCGGCTCTGGCCGTCTTCCAGCGAGCCATCGCTCCCATTATTGAGGCGTAGGGATTGTATGGCACATATTCTAGGTGAGTAGCTTTTAAAAATTTAGCGGCAAACTGCTGCTCATAAACGCACACACTCTTGGCCAGTCTGTGGCTTGAGTAGCCCGTACCAATCCCAGATACAAAAAGGGTTACCCATTTTCTTTACTTAAAATAAGTTTGGTTTTATGTCACTGCCTTCCTACCTATAATAGGTTTATCTGCGGCGTTTCCCATACCAACGCTGCCAACTACTAATATTCTTTACAAAATCTCTTTAGTCTTATGTCACTGCCTCCCTACCTTTCTGGATATAATAGGTTTAGCTGCGGCGTCCCCACACCGGCTCTGCTCCTAAATGCACCTACTCTTGGCCAGCCTGTGGCTTGCGTAGTCTATATACCTACAACAAAAAGATAACCCCATTTTCTTCACAAAACCTCTTTGATTTCATATCACTGCCTCCCTACCTATCTGGATATAATAGGTTTAGCTGCGGCGTCCCCCACACCGGCTCTGGCCGTCTTCCAGCGAGCCATCGATCCTATTATGGAGGCGTGTTGCCAAAACCCATAGCACGCCTTTGTGACGTGCCAAGCTCTAAGCAATAAACTGTTTATGAGCATTCAACCGAAATACTAGTATACATTTAACCATTGATTTTTATTTTGTGTTAATGAAATAACGTGTAGTAGCGGCTAAGAATACTGCCACCCCTAGTCCACACAGGGTGTTTCGTAAAAGGCAACGTAGAGTTTTTGACCTCGGCTGAATCTGTTGACTATGGTCAACTGCATGGTGGCGTTGATACTACTAACATAGCACGCCTTTGTGACGTGCCAAGCTCTAAGCAATAAACTGTTTATGAGCATTCAACCGAAATACGAGTGTACATTTACCCATTTATTTTTATTTAGTGTTAATGAAATAACGTGTGGTAGCGCCAGAATACTGCCACCCCTAGTCCACTCAGGGTGTTTCGTAAAAGGCGCCGTAGAGCTTTTGACCACGGCTGAATATCTCTTCACTATGGTCAACGTCAACCGCATGATACTACTTACATTAGCATTCCCAAAGAGGGTTGACGTCAGGCAGGCGGCCGGTCATAAAACATTGCCAAATCCTTTTGTGCTCGACCCCAATTGATTTGGGATAAGGGCAACCAGAAACTATCCCAAAGGCAAGATACACTTGCAAAATTCGCGGGCTTGGAATGAGCCGCTGGTAGTCCAGATGGTAGAGGCGTCGCCAGTACAGACGTTCGCTGGTTCAAATCCAGCGGTGGAAAATTTTGCAAGTTATTTGAAAATTGTTTAGTTTCATGGCCTGAAAAACTCATCGAATGGCGCTATTTTCCGTACACCCTATTTGCATAGCTTGAAGATAATTTCAAATTGATCCGAGCGTATACCACGGCAAAACCTACAACAGGAAGCCGTATTAAACTTCAGTTGAAGCGAAGCAAAGGAAATCCAATGCTTCGCTCGCGCCATCTCCTGGCGATTGTTCTGAAAGAAATAGGGTTTTAAACTACGCTTCCCTCTACAGAGAGTCCTGAAAAAAGTTAATAGAAAAACGTAATGAAGACACGCCAGCTCTGCTTAGCTTTTTTCTAGACTATTATCAATCGTCATTGTATAAATCGCTTTTTGAGTTTCTCTATCTGTCGTAGTATTTGCTAACTCCACCTAAACCACTCAACGGATTTTTATTCCATATTGAGAAATAGATAGAATGCGAGTGAGTTTGTATGTATAACACATGCTGTGAAAACGTCTTTTTCCCGCGGAAAAATTAGTTCAAGTTCACGCAGCAGTACACCAGCCTACCCTTTTAATGGATCCACATACACTATTTTTTTCATAACACGTGTATGAAAAACCAGTTTATGCAGATCCTATTACCTACATAACTATGGCTACAGGTACAGGTATCAACGTTGGTGCGGCCGTTGTAGATCATCTTAACCCACGAGCGCTGCAACAATCATCTAGATAAATGCTGTGGCCAATGAGATGATGATGATTACCTATCATAGGTACGGTAAGTCTTAGGTATGTCTCTAGACTTTAAATAAAAATATGTATAAAAATTATGTGCTTATGTACTTTCTACATACAGTGTTGCAATTTAAAACTTTTAAATAGGACTCCATTTACTGAGAGGAAACGGGCTGGCAAGTATCCAGTTCAAATCAACCTCTTTATTCCGAAGCTCACTACAAAGAGAACAAAAGATAAGTACTGTAATTATGTATTTACTTTTATTTTATTGAAGTAGGGGTGGGCGGGATACTTGGCTCGTCGGGAAGACGGATGGTGGACCAAGGCGGTAAGGAAGTGGCGACCAAGAACAACTTCTTCTTCTTCACCGTGTCAACGGATCAATAAGTATTTATATTTTGGATTGCCAAAATTTGGTGACCGCAATGGCGTTCTCTGTAGCCAAGTTCAGCTCCTCCCTGCTGCAAGAGACGGGCAGAAGAGGGCACGATGTTAAGTGCGCCATAGACTGAGATGGGGCTCCACAGTCGCAGTGCACTTGCGTTTTGTCGGTGAATCCCCACTTTGCCATATTTTCTCGGCAGCTACCAACTTGCGTCCGCAACCTGTTCAAGGACTTCCAGGTTTGCCACGGCAATTTATGTCCCCGTGGCAGAGTCTCGGACGGTGGAATAAACCCAGGTGGAGGTGGCCACCGGGATCCCCATAGCTGCTCTCTAACCTGTTGAGGATCTTCATCTGTACTTGCTGTACTCCTCAGAAAGCTACTCCGGCTTTTGAGACGACCGCGAGGCATAGAGTAGTTGTGCAGTGGGTGTTGAGAGACAGTTTCCTGTTTGAGTTTCTCCACTGCACAAGCTACTTCTCGTCGAACGTCTGGTGTAGCTATCCCAGCGAGGGGGTACAGCATGTTGCGCGGTGTGGGTTTCAGGCATCCTGTTATTATGCGGCACGTCTCGTTCAACGCCACGTCGACCTGTTTGGCATGAGAGGAGCGGTGCCATACAGGGCACGCGTATTCGCCAGCGGAGAACGAGAGCGCGAGTCCAGTTGTCCTTAAAACTTGAGGGGCTGCTCCCCAGGCAGAGGATGTTAGTCTCTTTAACAGATTGTTCCTAGCACTCACTTTCTGCTTGGTGTTTAAGCAGTGGGCCTTATAGGTCAGAGATCTATCAAGAGTGATGCCTAGGTACCGGGGGTTTGGACAGTGCTCGATGTTAACGCCTCGCCATGATAGTTGAAGACTTCTTTTCGCCTCTCGGTTACGCAGATGGAACGCACAAGACTGAGTTTTGGACGGATTTGGCCGTAAGGCATTGGCGTCATAATACTCGTCAAGTGCGTCCAAGGCAACTTTAAGGGACCTTTCTGCTTCTTCGAAGCTCGGCGATTGGGCAGCAAGTGCCAGATCATCTGCATAGAGGAAGTGTTTGGTGTTTGAAGTTAGTGGGTGATCGTTTGTGTAAGCATTGAACAATGCAGGGGCCAACACACTTCCCTGTGGCATCCCGTTCTTTTGGCAACGCCACCTACTTCTAGAATTGTTAAGGCACACCTGAAACCTACGATTGTTCAGCATCTCTCTGAGGATTTTAACAAAGCCTGAGTCTTTAGTTATATCATGGACTTTAGCCAGTAATTTTCTGATATTAACTGTATCGTAAGCAGCTGTTAGGTCTACGAATACGACTCCAATTACTTGTTCGGTTTCGAATCCGTCTTCGATGTGCTGAACAAGGTTTAGGGTTTGACTTGTGCAGGATTTTCCTGGCCGAAATCCAGCTTGCTCCGCTATCAATTACTTCTCTAGAATAGGTGTGAGGCGGTTAAGAAGCATCCTTTCAAAGAGCTTGAATGAATGACACAACAACGAAATGGGACGATAGCTTTTAGGATCCGAGGGGCTCTTGCCCGGCTTCAGTAGCGCTATTACTTTAGCCCGCCGCCACATTTTTGGGATCTTAAGGCTACTTAGGCAAGAGTTGAACATGGCTAAAAGCCAAGATACGGCCACTGGTCCCAGTTGTTTCAGTTGTTCCGTTGTTATAACATCCATTCCAGCGGCTTTCCCAGATTGCAGAGATTTTATGCATATAATAATTTCGGAGAGATTAAAAGGTTTGCTGATGGCGTCTGTATTTTCGGGGTGTATGTCAATCTTACTGGTTCTAGGTAAACGGTGCGGGGACTTCCCATTTAAAAGTAATTGGTGGGCTACTTGGTTTGCCGTCACCTGACCAGGCTCAGATGCTGGAGGAGAGACGCCTGTAAGTTTTCTGACAGATGTCCATGCTTTTTTGCTATTATGGGTCATGTCGACACTCGAAACAAGCTTCATCCAGCTTTGTCTTCTATTGACACCTACCAAATTCATGAGTTCTTCACCCGCTGCTAAGGTATCTTCGGCGAATGGGTCTCTCTCGTATAGAGTTTGATATAGTAATAATAACTTTGTAGAATCATTATCTAGGCCGGGAATATAGTTTCTACGGCAGCCTCGAGGGATGTTTTGGCAAGACGCCTTCCAGATAATGTCTACAAATTGGTCGTAGTTGCTTGGAATGGGATCCAGATTGAGAAGCTTGGAGTCGATGTTTTTCGAGTATGACGGCCAGTCAGCTTTGGTAAAATTAAACCGTCGCCTGAAGGGAACTGTGGTGGGTTTAACAGCAGCTCTTACCAGACAGGTGATTGGTCTGTGTTGCGTGTGGGGAATTGGGGCACATACGTTTTTCTCACAAAGAGCGCTGATGTTGGTGCTAGCAAAAATTAGATCAGGGTTGTAACCCCTTTTCCATCGACGACTATTAAAAGATGCAGGGAGCTTGGCATCATGTATCAGGGCAATGTTTTCAGCTTCCGTCCATTCTTCCACTGCATCTCCATCAGAATTAGAATGTGCATATCCCCAAGCCGGGCTATGGCTGTTAAAATCGCCGACAACGATTTTAACCGGATGATTGTGGAAATTTTGAGTCTGGGTGAATCTGAAAGGTATGTTTGGAGGCTTGTATAGAGAGGTAATTGTGCAATTGCCTGTGTCAAGCGTAATTACTTCTATTGAATTCTCAGAGTTACAGGACGAAGATTTTATTGTAAGTGAGGGTTTGGCAAAGACCGCACTGCCATACTTTGCGTGTGGTATTTCTGATACGAGTATCATTCCTGGAACTTCAGGCCGAATTTGGTTGATATCTCTATGGGTCTCCTGAACACAAAGTATATCGCACTTCGTGTTTTTTGAGAAATTCGCTAGGATTTTGGCCTTGTCTAGGGAGAAGCCCTCAATATTAACTGATGCTACTATCAAAGCAGGTTGGGAGAGGCTGAGGTGTTGGGGGCTCTGAGAAGAGCCGTTTGAGGCTTGAGAGCCAGTCATGTGATGGAAGTCATTGCCAGATGTTATATGATCCATTGTGTTGAAGAGGATTAGTCAGCCTAGACCCTGCGTTACCGGTTCTAGCTGCTTCCAGGGTGCGCCGCGGGGAGGCTCCTTTCATGCACCCCAGGAACAACTAAACGTCCAGTAGGCAGACCACCAGCCAGATGGATAAACGACTATAGTGGCCATTGCCGGTAAACAGTGGCTGCGGGAGGCACAGGACAGAAGGAGCTGCTGTAAAAAAGAAGAGGCCCATTCTCAGCAGTAGGTAGAAGTGGGCTGGTATAGATAGATAGATATTATTTTATGAGTGGGAAATTGATCTTTTCGTACAAAAGCCACAGCGTGCTTTGCGGGACAGGCAGAGAGAAATGGTGCGTAAAAACGGCCAGACCATCGTCACGTCTAAAAAAAAATGTAGTCTCGAACAACACAAGTTTCAAGCTTACAAAGACTTCACATTTTCTTAATATATTCTTTTGATACCGATTCGGCATTTGCCTCATACCGCGTAACGTAGCGGTACCGTTGTAATATGAACGAGCCTTTATGCGGTACATATGAGAACCGCCTTAAGAAATGTCTCACAAACATTTTGGTAATTTCCCAACCTAATTACGCTGACGTGTGACATATCACGTCACGTCCCCACACGCGCGTCTCTTTGATGATAAGATAATGTTTGCATTGTAGGTATACGTCGCACATTCTACTTTTTTACCTGGCTGCCTAAGAAGGAGGGTTATGCTTTTCGAGAGTATGCTTGTGGCGGGCAGGTATCATATACTTATGTATTTTCATTGACAACCACCGGCATCAGATCGCGCGCGGACCACATAGGGTGAAATTTTACTATTGACCGATCGCGAAAACTCAGAACCCAGGGAAAGTTGTTCCTTACCACCAGCCGGTTCTGAGTTTTCGCTATCGGTCACTATTTAAATTGCACCCTTGTATGTATGTGGACAAGCAAATTATTTTTCTTACTATTACAGCCTCAAACACGGTTTGACGGATGTTGACATATTAGGTATCGTTAGATCAGTCTTAGCAACGCGAATGACAGCTCAAAGAAAATTACATAAATCCACAATGACAGACATTAAACGTACTCGTTGTATAGGAATAATAACTTTGAAATTACTACAGTCGGTTTTTTGTTTCTCAATAATTACGCTTGTTTTATTAAGGTGCTATAGAGATACGTAGAAAACTTAAGGCTGAAATTGGAACCGTGCCGTCGCCGCCGCGTCTTGTCAAACGGATATCTCGTAACTGTAACTGTTCTTGATTGCGGTATATTTCACGAGTATAAAAGCTAACCGATACCGAAAGCCGTTGCAGGCAGCAGATGACAGTGCATGCATACCTAGGAAAAATAAAAGTTCGCAACCGCGCGGCGTTCGTTTTGGGCAGGCTACATTCGATGATTCTAATTACAGGAGCAAACTCTCCCTTAGAAATAAGGTGAGAATGAAACATCCCCCTATCATAAAAATCTCCTAATAAGTAGTTGCAGAGTCCAACTACTTCCCCTACCCAACCTCGAATCTTTTAAACGCCGCCCCAGACACGTTTTTCGGATGATGACAATCCCATCATTAGCAGCTGCTTCACAAGCTGTTCAAGAACCATCGTCCCCGCTGGCGGGGACGCGGAGGTCTCTCATTTGCGCCCTTCTTAGGCAACTACCGGTACCTATATACCGGGTAGGCATAATCCGATCCGTTCTTTCCAGAACAACTCGTAAGCCCCAAGAGCGTGATCGGGCTGGTTGTTTTGAACAACCACACATACAGTTCCGTGTGAGCGCTCGCTCCCCACCATATAGTTAGGCGTAGTTTTCAAGGCCCCGGGGCCATTAGTGCATCTTTGCGAAAAAAAAGAGATGATGGTGCGTCATTAACGCTACCGAAACCAAACTGAAGAGCGATTTTGTTGGTGATTATTGTAAAAAACTACGTGTGTGACATTTTGTCACGATGAATAGAATCTGTATCGTCGTCATAATACGTATCGTACGCGATCGTGATAAGATTCAATATGATTCCTATTCATATCTAGCTCAACAAGGACATCACATGGGGACATTATAATAAATATCGTATCCAACGATTATAGTTTGAGGGTTTAAATCATTTCGTCATGCAGAGTGGACGTGTGTTTTGTGTCGTCTTTGGAACGATATTCTGTGCGCTTGTGCAGGCACAAGATTCGAGGACGGTAGTGATCGAGCAAGGTCCGGTACGGGGCTACAAAAACCCTGGAGGACATTATGTTTTTTACAACATTCCATATGCCACAGCTCCTACCGGAAAGGACAGATTCAAGGTCAGTAAATTTTTCTTCTTCTTCGTCGAATCGATTGGCAATTATTGATCTAATACTACGTGCGTAGTATGTTCACAAAAATCTGTCTACTACAGAGTAAAATCTATACGTATAATAAAACAGTAACAAAGGAAAGTCTGTACTTATATAAATTAGTTCATAAAATTTGTTTTTGTATCAAATTTTATTAAAGTTATAATTTTTATTCGAACAAATGATGTTCTTACAAATATGTAGCGACAATTAGTTTGCGCTGTTAGCAGTACCAAAAAGGAAGTAGGCTCTATACCAATCAAAATAAAGCCAAATTTCTGTGCAAACCATTTCTCTAATAGACCATAACAACATTTCAATTTAAGATACAAGCATTTTCAGCCTTGTTTTTTGTATCACAGGCTCCACTGCCGGCTCCAGTATGGGTAACACCCAGAGAAGCAATAGATAGAGGAGTGGTATGCCCACAATTTAAACAGGAAATTGCCGGTTGGGATTCTCTCGAGGGTAAGACAATACAGGAAGATTGCCTCATAGCAAATGTATATGTACCTGACACAGATACACAAAACCTGCCTGTTGTGGTGTTAGTACACGGCGGTGGTTACCTTACTGGTTATGGAAATGCAATCACTTTTGTAAACATGGTCCAAACAAAGAAAGTAATTTATGTAAACTTTAATTATCGTCTCGGAATACATGGATTCCTATGTTTGGGAACACCAGATGTGCCCGGAAATGCAGGCATGAAGGATATGTTGGCTCTACTACGCTGGGTGAAAAGAAACATTGCTAGTTTTGGAGGAAATCCTGATGATATAACTCTAGACGGTTATAGTGCTGGCTCCTCAGCTGTTGATCTCTTATTACTGTCGAATGATACTAAAGGCCTGTTTAATAAAGCGATACCTGAGAGCGGAGCCAATGTAGCGGGATGGTCTGTTCAAATAGATCCAATCGCTACCGCGAAAGAATTTGCAAAGTCCGAACTTGGTTTTGAAAATGTGGATGATTTTTTCGCACTTGAAGAATTTTATAAAACCCTTCCTTATGACGTGATACACGATGTAGATAGTATAAAGGTACTGACAAAGTACGTGAACCAATTTGTATTCGTGCCTTGCGTGGAACGCGATACTGGAGCAGAAGAGATGTTCCTTGACGACTCGCCCGTAAACATACTCAAGAAAGGTGACTACAATAAAGTTCCTCTGTTGTCCGGATTTGCCAACATGGAAGGTCTATTTCGGGTCGGCTCAGGATTCGAACAGTACTCTGCGGGAATGAATAAAAAGTTTTCCGATTATTTGCCGCTCGATTTGCAATTTAAAGATGAAACAGAAAAGGAACAAGTAGCGAATAAAGTGAAAGAATTCTACTTTGGAAATAAAACAATAAACAATGATACCATCTTCGAATTCATTGATTATTACACTGATGTGATGTTCGCTTATCCACAACTTAGATCGCTGCAGCTACAAGTTGAAGCTGGTAACAATAAGATATACCTTTACCAATTTTCTCATCCGTATGAGAACCCTGCACCTGCAGGTGTTAATGTGCAAATACTGGGCTCCGGTCATTGCGCTCAAACAATGATTGTGGCTGACGCCAGTCCACTAGGACCAGATGCTGAGGATGAGGAAGTAACCTTGGCGCAACTCAAAAATGTTACTCGACAATTCTGGTCAAACTTTATCACGACAGGGTAAGTTCCTACTTATTTACTACGGTACAAATTTAGCTTTCATTCAAGCTCGTTAATTTCACAAAACACATTCTCGATTCCAAGCAACCACGGAGTGTAGATACTGCTAAGTTTTGGTGGTATAATGTGACCATCAAACTGAACAACGTTTTCCATGAGGGCTATAACGAACACCCTAAAAAAACTTCCAATACATTCTGATCAGCTCAATGATTTCTACAGGAACTCGATTTTTTTCAACATGGTCTGGTCAAGCCTGCAAAGTCTTCGGTACGTCGCTTGCACCCGTTATAACCGAAAACTATCTCAAATTCCAGTGAGCCAGTGCCAGCTGGATCTGACCTGCCTGCGTGGCCGGTAGCTGACAAGTTGGGTTCTCCTTATATGGACATAACGGAACATCCTCAGCTCCTGCTGGAAGGTTTGCTGTCGGAGCGCGCTCGCTTCTGGGACGGCATCTACGAGAGCTACTACCTCGCGCCTTCACCGCCACCTGCACCGCCTGCACCATCTTCATCTTCAAGAATTGTACCGGCATTGGGAATAGTGGCTTCTGCCATATTACTTTGGTTCATGTGATACTCACTTGTAATCGTGTAAAATTAGCAATTTAAATAGTCATTCTAGTCAATAAAACTTATTTTTGACCGGTCTCCGCTCCGGTGAGGAGTGATCCGGTTCCAAACTCTGGTAGTTTTTGATAGAGATACTGACACCGTATCTCTGTACAGAGCCCCAGTATCAGGACCTAGCCCGACCTACAGACAGACCTCGACACAGTAAGTCAGTGCGAATGCGGGCTGTCAACATACATGGGTACTCCAGATGTAGATGTAAAGTCAATCTGTGGTACTATGCAGATAACGGAGCGATCTCCAGTGCAAGTGACGCCGCTCTATCCATCTATCCCCAGGCTCCTATGATTGTAAATATTGTAGAAGTTCGCTTACCCATATGGGTTTTCGTAAATCCTATGGTGTTCTGACATGAGCAGCTAACGATGAGTACGGCAGTGGTTCAACACATCCCAAAGCGGCATAGTTATCAATTTAAAATCAAAGCAATTTCAGAACCGCTAAACTCTGTCTGTTTTTCATCACCATCATCATATTCAGGCTACTTTCTCTCATCTTAATTATGGACTATCATCAATATCAAAACAAAACCTCAAATAACGTCATATAAATCAGTGCTAATTTTGAATCCAAGAAATATGACGTTCATGTCAACCATCTTCTTCGGTCATGTTCATGTCAATCATCTACTTCCCCTTTTTTATTATTGAATTGAAACACTTTACAAAAACATTACATAAATAAATGTCGTTACGACGTATGTGGCGCAGTGGTTAGTATGCCTGCCTGCCACGCAAAGGTTCCGGGTTCAATTCCCGGTGGGGTCACTCACAAAGTTGATATTTATCACTTTGTGAATTTGTTCCCAGTCTGGTTCGGACATTGCAGGCTGAACCACCTGATTGTCCGCAAGTATGATGGTTCCGTGCTTCGGATGTGCACGTTAAGCCGTCGGTCCCGGTTGCTGTCTATGATGGCGGTCGTTACACAACCATGTCAGAGGCCTGCTACTTGCAGTAGGCGGTTGAAAAATTCTGACACCAGGGTTCATCGGGTCGTTGAACGACTCGGTGTCCCACACGAAAAGAAGAAGAATGTCGTTATTTCCAGTCAAAGTCAGTATGCGTCATAATCGTCGCTAGTACTGAGTGAGCCATCTGTATAGGCGCCCCGCGCGCCTTTTTCTTAATTTGTACTCTTATGTACTCGAAACTACAGAAAAAATGAAATTGTACATTACAGAGACACTAATCGTGTGAAAAATTACATCACTGTTCCCCCTCCCTTCCCCCTCATGTAGTCTTTGTGTGTGATAATGTGTGTGTTTATCTTGTACATCATGCCTCTGTTGAGTGCTGCCCTACTAAGTGTTCTCGAACAAAAGATACCATAAATAATATAAGATCCTAGTAAATTCAGTGCAAATATTTTCAGGGTGTGTTCTTCTCGTGAAACTAAACAATTTTCTTAGTAACATGGCCTTCGAAATATGAAAAGAAAATTTGGAATTCCCATACAAAAATGTTTCAGTCATGTCTCACTTTATACAGGGGTATGAACAATCAAGCGGCCACTCAGCATGATGACAGCATGACTACTACATGATGATCACGACCACTCTGTCAAGAGTGCTACGACTAGAAGAAGTAGACATTTCTTTTTCATATTTCGAAAAAGTCTTCCTACGAAAAGTTGTACAGTTTCACAAGTAAAACACACCCTGAAGATAATTGCCTAAAAAATTAATAGGATCGTATATTGAAATCCTCTTCCTCGTTGTTCTAGATACTCAATTGCTGAATAAAAAATGAAAAATAAAAACTATATTTTGATGTCATGATCATGAAAATTTAAGCGGATGATCGATTTGCATATCTATAGAAATCTACATTCGAAAACTAATAGTAGTGGAATTCCAGCAATTAAAATTGATAACGTATCTGACGGCGGGGGGGTCATCGGCATAATTATAATAATTTGCAAGTGAGCACGACGCACTACAGACCTATAGAAAATCAATACTCATTATAAAAAATAAAATAAAATAAATATCACTGGACGAGACACACAGCGCCATCTAGCCCCAAACTAAGCAAAGCTTGTACTATGGGAACTATACAACTGAAAATACATATATATTTTTTTTGTAAATAAATACATATCATACATAGAAAACACCCAGACTTAACAAAAATATTTGAAAATTGACTTTAAAAATATTTATGTTTGGTGGGACTCGAACCCACGCACGACCCACGGCGTAGAAGGCCATACGCCATCGGGACAGTCAAACATAGTCAGTCAAAACTATTATACATAGTATACCTAAAATTATGACGTCACTTATGAGTTTCTCTGTCTGTCTGTCTGTCGTAGAATTCGCTTACTCCTCGTAAATCACGCAACGGATTTTGATCCGGTTTTTTGTAATAGAAGAGTGATTCAAGAGAATGGTTATAAATGTATAAATATAACACATGCCGGTAAAACGTCTATAAACCGCGGGATGACATCTGCCAGACAAGCGATCGTGAGTCATTATGATGCAACGCGCATCTCACGTGTGTAGCTTTGTCTCTTCTGTTTTATACATTTTATATGTAAACGGTTTCAAGCGTCTGTATGACAGATGCCATCCTACGCGTCACGACGCACGTCTTATCTGTGGAGCTTGCCCTAATGCGTATTTATAGACAATTGAACCTTATCAATTACAGATGTACGTGTCAGGTCGCGGCTTTTGCCTTATTGTGACGTAAGTTTACGTAACCTGTGACGTAAATTTACGTTACGATTTCACCTAACAAAAAGCTTTTGTGTTCAGTAATTCTCCGAAACAAGCTCTTCGACCAATGAATTAGAGCACACATTCGAGCTCCAATGGTAATCCCGTTCTAAGTCAGCAAAATTCTGCTCAATTCGAACATTAAAATAAAATTGGTGCATAAAATTCAGGACTACAAAGTCGACAAAGGAACATAGCCTTTATGTCGCAGATTTAAGGCACATGTTCTTTTGAAAACGTTGAAACTAAGTGACCCGGAAGCTTTTAAATTACGGGTGGAATATTTTATTTGGCACACCGATGCCTCGAGAATATTCGCTGAAATGCACGAGAGAATTTTTATTTAAAACCGCACTGGTGTCTGCCATTTTTAAATTAAGTGATAGGGTGCGGTAAATAGGTGAAAGGCGTGAGTGTGTTTCTTCATTTCATATTCTGAAACCTGAAAATTTCCAACAGTATTGTTTGGCTTTCTTGACATATGAGCAGGACCTCAATTCAACAGTAATGTTGCCAATTCGGGATCCAATGGATCAATGGATCCCGTCTTAACAATAATGTTGCCAATTTGGGATCCAATGGATCCCGTCTCAACAATAATGTTGAATACCAAATTTTAAAACACTTCTCGTGTTAGGTAAACAATTTTTGGAAAACTTCCGAAATTTTCACCGCAGGCAGGATTTGAACCTGCGACCTTCGGCATCAGTACTGCCGACGCCCTAACCAACTGGGCTACCGCGGTTCTAATCGAGCCCGCGAATTTATGGAAGTATAACTTGTCCACTATCGCGTGGATGGGCTCCATCTACCGGGATACTTTTGCAACTAATTCCCAGCGACTAATTCATTCTTTACAAATTGAATGTAGTCAAAGCGATGAAAACCCGCGATAAATTGAATACCAAATTTTAAAACACTTCTCGTGTTAGGTAAACAATTTTTGGAAAACTTCCAAAATTTTCACCGCAGGCAGGATTTGAACCTGCGACCGACAACAATAATGTTGCCAATTCGGGATCCAATGGATCTAATAGATCCCGTCTCAACAATAATGTTGCCAATTCGGAATCCAATGGATCCCGTCTCAACAATAATGTTGCCAATTTGGGATCCAATGGATCCCGTCTCAACAATAATGTTGCCAATTCGGGATCCAATGGATCTAATGTATCCCGTCTCAACAATAATGTTGCCAATTCGGGATCCAATGGATCCCGTCTCAACAATATTGTTGCCAATTCGGGATCCAATGGATCTCGTCTCAACAATAATGTTGCCAATTCGGGATCCAATGGATCCAATGGATCCCGTCTCAACAATAATGTTGCCAATTCGGGATCCAATGGATCTAATGGATCCTGTCTCAACAATCCTGCTTATATGTCATACTAGCTGCCCGTCAGCGGTTTCACCCGCTGCAACCTATTATTCCGCGGGAAAAAAAGCATTATTCGCCAAGAGATGTCGCTGTTAGTTTTCGGCGAAAACGTTTAAAACGCGAATCGGCTCAGTCACGCCACCTTTGCAAAAATATTGGAAAATGCGTGATCCCGTGGGAATGAGACATTTTTCCGTGGTAAAAAGTATCCTATGTGTTATTCCAGATGTCCTTTTATATTTCTGCAAAGTTTCATGTCAATCTAATCAGCCGTTTTTGCGTGATGTCGTAACAAACACACACACAAACATCCGCCTTTATAATATTAGTAGGAATAGGATAGGATAATATGAAAGAGAGCCAAACAATTATGTTGGGAATTCGGTATCCATTCTTGGCTCCGCAGATGTACTCGAGAAGTGTTTCAGTCTGAGCCGAATTAAAGATTTTATTCTAACTTTCCAAAATAGCATGGATTTTAACAAAGGATCATGGCCCTGATAGTATGGATGTTTGTTTATTTCTTGCCACTTGCAGGCCTTGTATTGCCCAATCTTAAATACTTATAGAGTCTTATTATTGCTTAACATTTTTAATATTTATTTTGATTTTTCACATTCTTCTTTTATACTTAGTCCACTTTTATTAGTACTAGAATCATTTCTCTTTTACAAACAAAACAGAGGAACCTAGAGGAAATTGGTCGGTAAATGAAACTAATAAAACTTTCATACCGTCTGCAACTTGGTCCGCTGTTGTTCCTGTGTTTTGTGCAATATTTACCTGCAAACAACAGAATAATTGTGAGATAATTGCTAAATGAAGAAACTTTCAAAAGATCATTATTTGAATACGGTTACAGTGGCAAAATACTTGTTTGATAGCTCATAAAGTGACATTTTTGCTTCAGTCCAAGCGTATTAAGTAGTACATACATAAATGCGGGGTAGGCAGAGCGTAAACGGCTGTAGAATCGGCCATTTACACGTCCACGTCTGTCTATAGTTAGAGACTCATTCAGAAGACTGTGTATCACTATTTGTATTATGTAGAACAGGGATAGGTAGGTACATACAATCCCTTAAGATGAGCTTTAACAATATAAAAATAACTCGATAGTTTCGTATTGTAACAAGTGTTTGGTTAACCACAAAATTGAAACGTTTAAGCCTTATAAAAAAAGATTTCGTAATGTCAACTTCATTCACCAAGCTCGTAGACGATCAACTTGGCTTGCATTTTGGTTCACGTTGCTCTCTCTTCTGTCTTTCCGGATAATCAGATGTTTCGACCTGCAATGCCCTAACAACTCAGGAAACAATTCACAAAGTGAAAAATTTTGTGAGTGACCCACCGAGAATCGAACCCGGGCCCTTCTGCGTTGCAGGCAGTCGCACTACCATCGCGCCACATCGGCCGTCCACGTGGCTCTCAAATTTACTCGAGCCTTTTCCACGAAAGTGCCTCATCATTGTCTATTCAAACGAGGAGGACGTCAATTAGAAGCAGATGGCCGCCGGAACACCAGCCATTAAGGAGATTAATATGAAATTGAG
The DNA here is from genome assembly GCA_024500475.1 of Phthorimaea operculella. Classification (NCBI taxonomy): domain Eukaryota; kingdom Metazoa; phylum Arthropoda; class Insecta; order Lepidoptera; family Gelechiidae; genus Phthorimaea; species Phthorimaea operculella. Next base: position 1,475,392 of record JANFCV010000002.1, on the reverse strand, counting down.
AAAGAGAAATAATGGACCAGATATTATGAAGTAAATTTACTGGCACTACGTAAAAATAACGGTCAAAAGAGTTATGAGACTGTAAAGTTTTGGAGACTGTTTTCGGTAATTTTGGGTTCCATGCAAAAAGATAAGATAAGATAATTCTCTATAAGATAAGCATAATTAATTACAAATCTGGAAACTTGTACAAACATTATGCAGCCTAATTATTTCCTGCACTAGGAATGGGAATTAATGTAAGTAACTCATGTAAACAGCTGGCCGACATAATCATAACTTACAAAATAAAAACTTAAATATACTAAAATTATAAAAAGGAAAAATGGAACTTTACGCCGGCTACATTCTCACACATTATGTACTTTTTGACAATCTGGTTGTCTGTGTTTTCAGGATATCGATATGAAATAAACGACATAACTACGCCTCATGGTATTTTAACAATTTATTTTATTTAACCATTTATTTTACACAATGACAGACACAGGAGCAATACAAAAGGAAATTAACACAACAGGCACTGCTTATTTCTAGAAAGAAATTTCTTACAGCAGACCTAAGTGAGAGCTTAATATTCAATGAGGCCTTATATCGGGTGAAATTTTACTAGTGACCGATAGCGAAAACTCAGAACTGGCTGGTGATAAGGAACAACTTTCCCCAAGGAACCTACGTCGAAATAAGAAAAAAAATTTTGGGCCTCCCATACAAAGTTGTCGATCAGCTAATTTGAATTACTATGGGAGGCCAAAAAAATTTTTCGTTTTTCGACCTATGTTCCTTGGGGAAAGTTGTTCCTTATCACCAGCCAGTTCTGGGTTTTCGCTATCGGTCACTAGTAAAATTTCACCCTATATAAGTTTATCCTTGAACATTTGTTGCGTATTAATTTCACCTTCTGGCGTTAGAAAAGGTCTTCAAATCCGAGACAAGGTTGACAAGTCCTTACAAATCACAGACATTCGCAACAATTTTCAAGTAATTTCCAGTACATAATTAAAAGCGTCAACGAAATGAAAGGATAAACGATTCGCAGATTTGCATCAAAATTTTCGACTTTCGTTTGTCAGATTCTCTGACTGAGATTAGAAGAGTTTTAATGACGAATATAACAAAGTTGGATACCCCGCCATTTTGCTTTTCCCAATTTTTCGGGTGGAATCATAAAACTTGTCAAATTAGTGGGGCGCTGAAATGTAACAGATTGGATGTAAATTTTATATGACATTGACGTTATTAAAAAGAAATTTGTTGATAAAACAACAAAATACTGTTCCAGAAGAGCAAATATCTTGTTTGTTCCGTGTTTATGTCGAAATTCACATTTTAGGCTTAAAATGGGTTTTGTAGATGTGGAAAAACATCTATTATTTCAGAAACCTCACAATATCATCAAAACGTGACGAAGTTTTAAACCTTATCCTATTTTAGTAAATAAAATAGAAACCTCGGCAATAAGGAATATTAAATAAATTGAATCGTAGCCAGTGATATGATATCATCTAGCTAGGTAAATGAAATAAGGCCAGTGAGGAACGGAGAAGTTTTCTACTAGGAAAATCTTATTTTATCTCGATGGCGTATTCTGTATTTCCTTCAGGATATTAAACGATCCAAGGCTAAGATAGCTTTGAAAGGATTGAGAGGAAGCGTTTTGATAAGGGATAATCTAGAATTCTATTTCAGTAAACAATATTAAACTAACGAGATTTTCAATCAAAATATAGATTAAATGCAAAAAGCTTTTACCTTGTTAGTAACTTAATTGTAAATCTTATATTTACCTCTATATTTATGTATCACACTTTATAATAACTAAGTTTGTCTTGCTGTTTTATTGCAAACAATTTGTTTTAAACTTGCGTCAACTCAGCTTGATTATAATAAAGTACAAATCATAGCAATTTATCTAGGTCTATGTCTAGTCTAGTATTCTGATTTATTATTCAGCTAAAAGAGCAGTTTATAACAACGTAGGTTGATGTATTGAAATACGTGCTAGCAACATTGAGCATTTCATATTTTATTTTTATGCTTTACAATTTCGCTGATGTGTTTGATTCCTTTAGATAATTTTGTGGAATGTTTGTATTATTGCTGCAAACATAGAATTTCCCGGGCGTGATCGCTGAAAGCAATAAGGCTGCTTTATGATTACCTGTAACTATTTTTTCTCAAGGTACCTATGATGACTATGCATGTGTATAGAGTAGTACGCCTCCGACCAATGGACTGATGACTTGTGACTTTATAGGTATGTCAAAAACGGAAGATTGTGACTTGGTTAACCCTGTGGAAGACCTACGTCCAGCAGTGGACTGTTTTAGCTAATCTGATGATAAGGAATAAAGTGTATACCTATCTATCTACCACTGATTCATTTTATAAAAATCAACTCTATTCTACATCAGCGAATAAATCTGGTAAAATCCGGATAATAGGACAACTTATTGGAGCGGTTGTAAAGAACGGGTTGAAGAGGGGATTTCCCTACAAAATAGATAAAGGATGGTTCGAGAGCCAATCTGTAATCCATCATTGTGATCCTTTTCTGTTTTCTAACAAGATGGTAGTAGCTGAAGAATTATAAAAATATAAAGTAGTTGCTTGAATTTGAGCGATGAGTAGGTAATTTAAAATTTTTGTAGTGGTAGACACCTACTGATACCTATGGCAAAAAAAATGTTAGACATCATCATCCTCCTGCCCTTATCCCAATTACTTGGGGTCGGCACAACACTTTTCGCTGAATTTTACGCCCGGCCGCCTACCAGACGTCAACCCTCCTTGGGAATGCTTTTGTTGTGGATTAACCGCCACCATACGGTTGGCCCTGGCTGTTTAGGTCGGGTTTATCCCACGGTCACCTCTTACGAGCCCCACGGGAAGAGCGGGGGTGGTGCTATTCTACTCTGCCGGCACCACACGGCCACTTTAGTTAGATATATTTCGTACAAATTATTTTGCAGAGCCTAGCGTGTACGGGAAACATCTGCGTTTATCTGTATAGGTATACCCATAGATACGAGTATCTCTCCTCTTTATGACAATCACTTACTTTCCTCAAATAAAATAGCCGATTTAACAACGACACTCGTCACTTAAATCGGCCCTTCGCGTTTCCAGTATTTTTTTATGTGCCACTTTACTTAAACCGTTATCGGTAATAATGGTCCATATAAAAATATAAACAGGTCGTTAAATGGGGTAACTGGGTAAGACCACGCAATGGCTCTATGTGGTGTAAAGTATAGTCTATTCGCAATCATGGTGTCATAAAATGACATGACCAGCCTAAGCCGGAGGCCAAGTTACGCTGGACGTTTTACTTAGATACTAAGCGACCTAGTTTTTTGGTCATTTATTGATTTTGAGGTAAGAACCGACTAAAGCTACGTCATCGCATCGCCGATCGCAGCCGCACGCGGTTGCGCCCATGCGACTTAGTCATAGTATGAAAGAGCGCCGCATTCGATGGGTGCGAAAAACGTGTCTCTTGTAATATTTTCTTATGGTGTTCAGTTTCTTGGTCTGAACCCTACCTACCAGTATTCGGAGCACTATCCATTACATCCCGTAAACTAGGGTTTCCAGTAGAAGCGTAGGTAGGTAATATAACTTCTCTCCGCCTGCAACTTTACCTAATAAACAGGACCGAGTTTTCACGGCTTCGTTTTATGTTTTCATCGAGTTTCCAACTAATAAATTAATAACGATTCCTAGTAGTATCTCCTCTATCCAACAACTGACGGTACCATCAGCAGCACATCAACCTACCAATTTTACATACATACATACATACATATTATCAAGAAAATATCCCTTGCGGGGGAAGCAGAGCGTAAACGGCTGTGAAAAACAGCCGTTTTTACAACGTCTGACAACGTTTGAGAGTCATTCAGAAGACTGTGTATTACCATAGTGACAAGTTGTCAGCGTGTCGCCTAAAATTGCAATACATATCAACATTCAATTCCCTTAGTCGCTTTTTACGACACCTATGAGAAAGATATGGGGAAATGCTGTTCTAATTCGGCACCACACGGCATCAACCAATTTAAGATATCAGCTTTTAATGGTTTTTATAAAATTACAAAGTATAACCAGTATGCATTGATCCCTTATGCTTTACTGATAGCACGCTTTCTTCTGACGACCCGACGAACCATGGTGACAGAGATTCTTAACCTTAGAAAGGTTGTTGGGCCTCTGACATAGTTGTGTAAGGTTCGCCGTCTACTAAGAAATCTCAACTCGACGTGCCCTCCGAAACATGTAGTCCATTTTGACCTATCAAGTTCTTCCTGCGGTAAGTCTTGGCAGAGCCTGTCAGTGTAGAAATTATAACACCAAAACAATATCTTATCTTATGGTTACCCTCTCGAAGAAGAAGAAGTTCTTATCTTCTTATCTAGCCGTCAGGATCGCACTGCTGGGCAAAGGCAGGCCCTCCCCCTCATCCACTGATCTAAATTCTGTGCCTGCATATGTCAAAACAATATAGGACAAACAAGTAGATGTGTTAAAAAACAAAAAACCCGACTGCGGCAATTTTAAAGTAGTATTTTTCTGTAAAAGTCCGCCATCTTGAATATAGCTATAATTTTTTAATATAGCCAGTGTCACTCGCGCTGCTGAGACGAATCTAACGACACCTCATATGTCAAAACTCAACTATCCGTTTGGGCTGTAGCCCGTGAAAAAGAATTTACTTGTCCACATACATACTCTCGAAAAACATAACCCTCCTTCTGAGGCAGTCGGGTAAATAATAAATCTTCTAACTTGATATATCTGTGTGCTTACTAGTAACACCAAGTTACGCGGCAAAACTCCTCCACACAAGACTCCCCTATTAAGGGGTATCGACAAACTGTTAAGAACGTCACAGACACTAAAAAGTTCCATAGTTCTAAACTACGTAGATACTAGATAGGCAAAGTTTGAAAAGCACTAGGAACTTCATTATGAGGCGTCTAAGTTTAACACCATAGGGAGTCGGCAGCTAGAGATGCCTATCGATAAAAGAGTATCGAACTATCGATAGTTTTCTTTATTATTTCGAAAAACTTTTTTCCACCATAGCACCTGCGACCATCGATATCTGTATCGCCGACGCTACTAGCGACATGGGCTACCGCGGTTCAATCTCAGCCTGCGAAATAGTGCAAGTGTGTCTTGGCAACTATAGTAGCTATTTCGCAGGTTAAGATTAAACTGTGGTGGCAGAGTTGGTAGTGGGGTCGGTAGTACAGATGCCGAAGGTCGCATGTTCAAATGCCCAAAATGTTTAGGTACCTAACACGGGATGCATTTAAAAAATTTCCAAGTATTCTGTATAGTCACGTATAGGGGAGAGGGGGGCGGCTTTGCACAGGGGCAGCTATGAACAAGCTAAATACTGTCTACGTGTTTTATGCAATAACGATGGAATAGGCTTTAGTTTTATGTTCACAAGTGACAGCATCCCTGTCATCGACAATTTTGCGAAGTCTACAAAAAACGCGGATGTTATAAGCTGTTTTTGTTTTTGGAAGTGCTCGATGTACATTTTTTTCAAAAGTTGTAAGGGTTTTTCTGGAAATTCTTGGTTTTGGCGGATTTACGCGTATATTTATCCTAATTTGTGTTTATTTATACGTCCATTTCACTTATTATTTAAATCCTAGAGTAAAGACTTAATTTAAAATTCTAATGAAGAAAGCTATAAGGTATGCTTGGGGCAGCTTTCAATAAATTTTAAGGGGCACATTTGAACATACAAAGTTGAACCTAAAAAAATATTTTAAAAATTAAGTTTAAATTAATAAAGGATTGATAATCTTTATAATCGTTTAGCTACGTATCATTGTTTTGTTTTTTAGTGATTTAGTTCAAAAATCTTTATTAGATCGAAAAATATTGAGTCTTAAGTGGTCAAAAATAATAATGAAAAAATCTGTAGCATTTTTCATGCAAGTTAGTTATATCAGAAACTTAAGTCAAACACAATCAAAATGCAAGAAATATGCATATTACGCTGTAATAAATATGAAATAGAAACAGTAAAAAAACTACTTGTTCAAAAGTGCCCCGGGCTTGTTCAAAACTGCCCCGGGGTGGGGCAGCTTTTAACGCTTTCCGCGCCTGTAGTAAAACCGGCGTAGCACATTTTCGTGAAAAGCTATTTTAACATTAATATAGTTTTTATCATCCCAGATAAGCTACCTAATACACCATCCACAAAAATATTGAGAAAGTTAAATATTTTGGAAGTTACAACATGTTTTGTAAATTCTGTACAAAGCTGCCCCCCTCTCCCTTGATCTTTACTTAATTCGTACGAGATAAGTAAGATTTTCGTTTGGTGCGGGATTGGAATAGCACCACCCTTTTAATACATGTAGGTGTCGACTGCTAGATTAGCACGAGTTAGTGATGAATTCAGGGAATTGGTGGCAGCGTTTCTGTGAATTACTTTGTACTGCGCTTGCTTTTCTTACTAACTGGTGAGTATGACACACCTACACCTACTCCCCATTAGAGGAAAGCACAATTTCCCCCTGCCAAGCGTGGTGAGTATGACACACCTACAACTACTCCTCATTAGAGGAAAGCACAATTTCCCCCTGCCAAGCGTGGTGAGTATGATACACCTACACCTACTCCCCATTAGAGGAAAGCACAATTTCCCCCTGCCAAGCGTGGTGAGTATGACACACCTACTCCCCATTAGAGGAAAGCACAATTTCCCCCTGCCAAGCGTGGTGAGTATGACATACCTACACCTACTCCCTATTAGAGGAAAGCACAATTTCCCCCTGCCAAGCGTGGTGAGTATGACACACCTACTCCCCATTAGAGGAAAGCACAATTTCCCCCTGCCAAGCGTGGTGAGTATGACATACCTACACCTACTCCCTATTAGAGGGAGACACAATGTAAGGCTCATATAACAAAAATGTTAGACCAGAGTTGAACGCGTGTCTAGCGTTTTTCTTGTACGAAGTTTTATTTTTAACACGCGCTCCACACTGGTCTTACTTTTTTGTGGTAAGGCCCAATAGATATGTCCAACAGTGGATTGTTGTAAATGTTCATGTATGATTTCATCAACAATCGATATTCACAGATTTAATAAGTTACCTCTACATATCGATAGCTTAACGACACTGCGAGTATAGAAATTTATATGACGACAGCGCGTAAGTCTAGTTCGAAACTTGTAACTTATTTTCAAACTATACGAGTATTTTACACTCACTTATACTTGTAACTTAAACAACGTGCGAACCATTGGGAATAGATCAATAGTACTTTTATTTTTACGTATAGCTGGTATAATGATTCTTTACCTAGCTACAGTATTTTTATTCTGTGAGATTATACTACCTAGTTTACAATCATCGCACTTTATTTTAGAGGAAAGATTTCTTTTAAGATTGTTTCCGTGTTGTTATACGTAGTATAATATACGATTTGGATCATTTGTTGTAATATAGGTACCTACATAAGTTACAAAGGGTTTACCTATCTTTTGTTACGGGAAAAATGCCTCCACTGAAATCCTTCCACTGGGCGGGCCTGCAGCCTGTTAGTTAGTGTTAAACAGTCTGTGCTTCATTTGTTGAGTGGGTTACTGAGTCGACAAACAACTCGACGAAACGTGGTGCCAGAGTCATAAATTTGTCTGTTGGTTTGACAGAATCCTGGCTTTGATTTAATATTCTCGGAATTCCTCAGTAACAGCCAGCTAACTGCTTCCACAGCTTCTACATTGATCGAAATCCGAAATAATTGGAGTTGACTACTGAGAATCTGAGACAGTAGGATATTGCGGGGAGATGCCGGAGATTGGGAATAAGGGAAGGATTGGGGGTAAGACGAAACAGGGGGTGAATCACTGACTACACAGCTTTAACGTGCCAATTTCTCCTTTCAAATATTTTTGTCAATTAGATTAGCTAATGTGGTCAGTGGTCACGTAAATCACGAATAAGCCCGGTATAGGTACGTAGGGAACCGTCCCTTGTTTTGGCAAGAATCGATTAGTGCATCGATAGCTTAGTGGCAGAGCGCAGTGGGACGGTTCGCCACGTACCCCGGGTTCGACCCCAGTCGACGCCTTTTTTTCTATTTCTGAGAATTATACCATACCACATTATACTGCGCTGTGGCTGCATCAAATCTCTATACTGGGTTATTTTTTAGTCAGTGCGCAAACTTTGCAGGGTGTTTCTACTCGTGATTCTGAACAACTTTTATTATGGGGCCACCTGTGAATTCGAAAAAAGATATTTGGATGTTCTATAGAAAAATTCATACCTGCTCGGCAAAAATGTATGGAACAACCAAAAATTTTTTTTACATTTCGCAGGTGGCCCCATAGTAAAAGTTGTTCAGAATCATGAGTAGAAATATCCTGCAAAGTTTGCACACTGACTAAAAAATAACCCTATATAATGTACCTTGTATAAACCAGCATCCTAAATTACGCCTCTGATGGGGGTGAGTTGAGCTCGGGAAATGTTCTAGGAAGAATGGATCGGACTGGTGTCTTTCGCTTATTGTGCATCATCTAGCAGCTGTGTAGTCGTTGGGTAGAATGAAGTAATTGGTGGGGTAAGATGGAAGATTTACGTGATTGTGACACTCGCCGGAGACAGGAAATAAACAAGCAAGTACAAATACAGTACAATTTGAGGCAAGGCTGATGGAGCAGATAAAAGACATGATCACAGTCAGTGTAGGTGGTAGATAATTTTGTGATCAAAGAATTGAGACATGGTAAAAATATTGGGCTGGACAATGTCTACGACCTTCCTAAAGGGTATTTCAAAAATATGTAAAGAAAACGTCGTATACGATAAGTATACGCATACTTATCTTTACGTCAAATTACTTTTACCTAGATCTGCTGTAAGTCGTTTGAGAGAAAGGCCCTGCGAACCGTTTCCCTAATTTGTGGAGAAAGGCGGTCCCCGTTCTGTCAATATTAGGTCTGTATTCTTCATTTTTTTCCTCAGTTTTTAATAAATTGGAAATAAATAATAACCAACGAGCATGTATGAAAATGTTGAGGAAGGTTTGTCCATGGTATAATAAGATACTCCGCCTGGTATTTCTTTCCGAGACTCGTGAACCACGTGACCAACACAAGACTACGTCATCATGCTTGTGGGTTACCAGAATTACCCACTCTTATGATGTTTTTTGTAAATCATATAAGATACTGTTAACTAATAAATAAAATTTAAGTGTTGCTGTAAAGTTAAAGTTAATACACACGTAAATCTAAATTATAAAATTATTAAGAAATATTTTAACCCATTGTTCTGAGATTGAATGTGGATTGAATTTACCCCATAACGTATTTTATTGAAATAAAGTGGCAATACTAAGTGACGTTGACTTGTGTTTCTCTGGGAAGGAAAGACCATGTTTTATTAGACTATGGGTTTGTCAAGATTGTAGTAAGTAGAAAGATGCGTGATTTTATGTACTTCTTCATCATCATCACTGGCCTCATACGTCTGTGACAGACAGTGAGGCATGATTTTTCATGGCTGTTCTTAGGTATGTATAAATAGAAAATAAATAAAATATTTAAATTATTGAAAAAATTACATAATAATGGTCATTCCAAGCGTATGCCTCTCGCTGAAATCAAGTAGTTATTTGTTCCACTTCAGAATCAAATATCAATGATCGGTCAAGCAATATCACAGAAACTAATAACACTGATTTCTAAAGAATCTCCTACAAGTTCATAATGAACGTCCAACAACTTTTCATATTTGTCTTAGTCCGAACAACTTGTAAGTGACTGTTTATCTTTGCAACTCCCGGAACACAAAGTTGTGGAATTTGCAATCTTAGTAGCTTAGACATAGACAAATACCCCGGAGATGCTGCATAGCCGAAACTTGTAGCTTCTTGCTGGTACTTTGCAGTTGGTGAAAGTCAGTGTTCAAGCTAAGGCGCTTTACACACATAACGTCCATACGTACGTTATTATTTTTGCGTAGCGCTATCCGTTGCGTTTTAAAAATACGATTTTCCACCGTATTTTCATACAAAAGTACAGTACAGTTGATGTTACACGGTTTGACAGACCCATCCGTTAGCGCAAAAATTTCGCACAACGCTGCGCTGACGGAAACGTTTGTCAAACAATTTGACATAAACCATATTTCTATGATAATAAATAAGTTCGAAATTCATATTTTCCCAACGCATGAATTACGCAGCACAAAAATAACGTTGAAACGGACGTTATATAAGTTTTTCGCCTCAGAATCGAATAACAATGATCGGTCAAGCGATATCACAGAAACTAATAACACTGATTTCTAAAGAATCTCCTACAAGTTCATAATGAACGGCCAACAACTTTTCATATTTGTCTTAGTCCGAACAACTTGTAAGTGACTGTTTATCTTTGCAACTCCCAAGAACACAAAGTTGTGGAATTTGCAATCTTAGTAGCTTAGACATAGACAAATACCCCGGAGATGCTGCATAGCCAAAACTTGTAGCTTCTTGCTGGTACTTTGCAGTTGGTGAAAGTCAGTGTTCAAGCAAAGTTCATACTAAAGTGCATCGCATATACACCGAACGATATTGCGGTTTTTGACAGCCGCATTACAGGTGACGGACGACCTATGACAGCCACAATTTGATCCGACGATGTATGTCATATTCATAACAAAATGTAGAAATAGATCTCATTTCTGTATGCGATTTGGAAATCCCTTTTCTTTCAAAAACCGATCCAGCTAAACACCGGATAATTAAGGGATATATGTAAGAACAGCCTAATATTGACTTCGATGTTTTATTTACTTTCAATGTTTTACTAAATTAAATCACACATAAACTAGGCACTATTTTATTTTTCAGTAATTTCTATGGAATTACTCAGTGTAGATAGTCAAATACTTAATTTAGCGCGCATTTCTGTATTGCAGCAGCAAAGGCTTCTGAGGCCGCTTTATTTATTTATTTATTAGGTTCACCAACAGGTAAATACATATCAACTTAACCTAGATACAATTGCTTATGATAATTAATGACTATATGTACCCCCAATAATAGGTAAACTCAACCTGCGTTGTATTATTTCTTAATGGTAGGACATAAAACTATGTAATATAATGCAAAACTTATACATTAGACTTATAATTTAATAGGAACTTTTTAAACCTAAGCAAAGTACAGTTATATACATCTAGATCTCTGTAATCATCCTTAAATAGTGAGTTGTACTGACGGCATATTCTATTGAGTACACTATGATAACCTATATTAGTTCTGGAACTCGTTAATGTAAACGGTCTGAAGTTGCACAACCGGGAACCACGGCGCGGAATAGAAAATTTTATATTTGATAAAATTTTTGGACAGTCAAGAACTCCTGTGACAATTTTAAAGAGAAGGACTAGGTCTGAAATCCATCGCCTGTCCTCGAGCGTGGTCAACTTAAAATGGGTTAACCGGCTTTTGTATGAGTTCAGTTGCCGTTTTTTGTTTCCATGGACTGTAAGAAAGAATAGAAAACGTTTTTGCACTCGCTCCAATCTATCGATGTGATTCCGGTAGTGCGGACTCCAAACGCTAGAACAGTATTCTAAGTTACTACGAACTAATGTGTAGTATAATATTTTTAATGGGTAATTACTTTTAAACTTTTTACAATTACGCCAAACAAATCCAAGCATTTTAAGGGACTTTTTAATAATACCATCAATATGCTCATTAAAAGTAAGTTTTGTGTCCAGTGTTACGCCAAGGTCTTTGATGGAAACCACTTCCTCAAGAACTGTCCCGTCGATCTGGTAAGACGACGCATAAGGGAGCTTTTTTCTACAAAATTTTATATGTTTACACTTTTTATTGTTCAAAGGTAATTTATTGACTTTAGTCCACGCAGACACTTTGTCGAGATCTTCCTGTAAAGATTGTGAGTCTGAGGGACTTTCAATTATTTTAAATAATTTTAGGTCGTCTGCAAAAAGAGAGAATTCAGAATTAGAAATTACCGTAGTTAAATCATTTATGAAGATTAAGAATAAAAGTGGCCCTAAATGCGAACCCTGGGGTACACCAGATGTTGCTATAAACGTCTTAGAACTAGCTCCGCAAACTATGACTTTTTGAGATCGGGATTGAAGATAAGAGGAAAACCAAGCTAGTAGACTACTATGAATGCCTATACTGAAGAGTTTACGTAATAAAATGTAATGGTCCACTTTGTCAAAGGCTTTACTTATGTCGGTGTAGATTGCATCGACTTGCTGGCCTTTGTCAAGGGCTTGAGAAATATGTGATGTGTAATCTACTAGGTTAGTAACTGTGGACATATTTGGCCGAAATCCATGTTGCTCAGATACCAGGATTGGCTTAACGTGGGCTGTAATTATTGGACAGATAAGTGACTCGAATACCTTAGCTAATGTTGATAAAAGCGATATAGGTCTGTAGTTTGTTATATCCGATGAACTACCGCTTTTTGGAATGGGAATAACGTTTGCAGCTTTCCAATCGGATGGAAATATACCAGACGATAAAGATGTATTATAGATTATTTCCAGTGGAACACTTAGAGCCTTAGCACAGTTCACAACAAAAACAGGTGGAATACCATCAGGCCCACAACCCTTACGAACATCAAGCTTTTTAAGCTTTTTCTCTATAGCTTTTTTAGAGAGTTGGACTATACCTATAGAGTTATGCGTGTCAGGACATTGAGTACCAAGAGCTTTAGACTGTTTTACGATAGAGTCGAGTGGGTCATCTAGATTATGGTCAACTGGAGAGAAAACTGAAGCGAAATGCTCAGCAAATGCGTTACATATTGTCACAGAGGTGGAAAGTTTGGAACCGTTGAAATGCATTTCAGCAGGGAAATTACTATTAGAATTACGTTTGGAACCTACATATGACCAAAAAGAGTTAATATTGTTTTTGGAAATTGAATCTTCTATTGACTGGCGGTATTTGGCATAGCAGGCCGCTATCTGGCTATGACATCTTGTTCTCGCGTAAGAAAAATCAAGCTCATCTAAAGGGTTTTTGGATAATTTATATCGGTGGCGGTATTTTTCTTTTTCCTTTATGAGCTTTATTAAGTTTTTAGAGTACCAGACGGGATAACATTGCTTTTTGGGTTTATATTTTGGGGTGTGTTTATGGATTATATTTTTTATTACAGTATACATTTGTTTTACCATTTCGTCGGCATTGGCGAGTCCTTTTAGTTCAACTACCCAATCCACAGCGTTAAGTTCATCATTTATTGCTTTGTAGTCAGCTTTGAAAAAATTATACCTATCCACCACCTCCTTCTTAAGAAATGATGAGAGCGAACACGATAAGTCAACAATAAAAGGAGGGTGAAGAGTATCTATTTTGGACAAAGCATAATCTGTTTTACCTAACTTGCAGTTAGGCGAATTCGAAAAAAATAGATCCAGGATGTTGCCGTCGGAATTAAATATATAGTTAAATTGTGCAAATCCGTGCAAAGACATAAAATCTGAAACAAGGTGTTTAATTCCGGTGTTTATGACAACTTTGGGGTCTGACGCACAGTTAGAAATTGACTGAGGCGCAAAAACTCTCGACGTCTGATGTAGGTTAAAATCTCCGACAACAATGTAGGTGTCGCCTTCACAGCGGGTTAAAGACTGAGAGATTCGCGAAAGTTGATGGTCGAGTTTATCTTGCGAGACTGGTGGAGGCAGATAGACTGCACACAAGGCGATGGTATCGGTAGTTTTATTGCCTTTAGTGCTAACTTTAACCCAAAGATCCTCACAATCGGAGGATTCAAACTGCGATAAGCGTGTAGAAGAAAAGCGCTTAGCTATGGCAATCATAACACCACCTCCATCGGATTTGGAATTCTCCACGCTACTACGATCGCGACGGAATATATGATATTTGTTGTTCAGTAATTCACCATCAAGGACACTATCGTTTAACCAAGTTTCTGTGAAAATTATAATATCATAATCGCAATTTAGACTAGAAATGAGAAGATTATCCAACTTGCCTCTGATACTCCTGACATTTTGGTAATAAATACTTAAGTTAGCCATTGAGATCAATTAAAAAGATAGTTGAAAAGTTTATAACTAAACACAACAAGTATATACTAGTTTTTAGTTTGATCAGATTTAAGTAGGTTGGTCAGAACATCAGCGCTTCTAACCCAAATTGCTGGAGCAGAATCGTCTTTGCGAAGCATTACACGACCATTTCTTGCCCATACATATTTGTAATTATTAGCTTTTTTGAATTGACGCGCTTGAAAGTGGAGGTCACGGTTGAACGGTGAAAGATGTTCTGCGACGTAGATGTTACGTTTTTCTCCCCCGATGCCAAGATGACTTGAGTTGAGTTTATCTGTAGGGTTGGCTTTGTTGAACTTGACACAGGCTGCCAGAAGGCTGTCTCGTAGTCTGGGAGAAGACATCTTCAGTATTACCGATTTTGGTCTTGACGAGTCGCGATTAGTTTTAGCAACGCGAGTGCAGGACATTATGTTGTTCTCTCCAAAGGGCAGGATACAATACTACCCAGCTGAACAGCCACTTTGACGAGATTTTCGTTTTGTGCTCCGGAATGCACTGCAGTTCCAAGTTACATTCGCGTGCTTGTTGCTCCACTTGTGCCATTTTGTGGGATAGCTCAGACACCTGCTTGTCAAGGGCCGTATTTTTAGAGCGTAAGTCAGTCACTTCCGAGCGAAGATTCTCTACTTCTTTATTAATTTTGTCGTAGTTCTCCGACATGAATTTGATTGATTTAATAAGCTCTGGTAACTCGTTTAGCGCATCCAACTTGACTGGAATTCTTCTGTCAATAGATGCTGTGATCATGTCTTGGATTTTTGGCAGAAGGGTAGCCTCAAAGATAGTTAGCTGTTCCTGAATTAAAGCAGAGATGTTAGCTCCAGCGTCCCTATTCTTGCATGTTGGACAAACCCAGGCCAGTTTTGTGTCGGGAGTTAGTTTGGTATAATTCATTTTTAACATTCCGGTACACTTCCAATGATATTTACAAGTGCACTGCGAACAAGTTAACAGCTCCGCCTCAGTGATCGGCTTGCTGCATTGCTTACAATCAACCATGATTATTGAATTAGGTACCTTGGTACAGGAGGTCGCTTAGCTATCGCAGATATCGTGGTACGGGGGCGATAGGCGATCCTACCGGTCGCTAATTCCACGCGTTACGTCACAGTTCTCGCAGTCCAGCGGTCAAGCGGTGAGTCTCCCGCGCAGCGGGCGGCGGATCGAAACTCGACGGGGCGATGAGCACTTCACGAGAAACAAGGACAGGACTCGCAGATCCAATATGGCGCTTGCGGTATATGGTCACTCCCGCAAGATAGTAAGAGAGGCACCGATTCACGTCAAAAACAGCACTTCAAGCAAGTTTAAATTAAATAATTTAAATATTAGAAATTCGAACGACACGTCCGCCCGGTAAGAATGATTTGGACGAAAAAAGCTTTGCACGAGATCAAACGGGCTGTAGCGAGCCTAGGCGTGTTTGCCACCTTTATTTGCCAAGCGTGCAAACTTCAGCTGAAGCGGCGTTCACTAGTCTATGGTCTTTACCGGACAACAGCAGAGTTGATAACTCGACTAGACCCGGCACGGCGAACTTAAATAGGGGACCATCGGACGCGGGCTCCGGATCCGGTTATCTGTTCCTGTGGACTTCTAGGCAGTTTAATTGCTATGGACTTGAGTCTTGAACTATTGGCATTCATGTGGAACTGAACTTGATAGAGTAGTTTATAGGAAATGGGTAAGGGATATATGAGTAAAAGAAATTGGGTTCGACTAAGGCCAGAAATCCAACGTCCGTTTGTACGTTATTTTTACGCCGCGTAACGCATGCGTTGGGACAATACGAATTTCGACCTTACTCATAAAAATATGGTTTATGTCAAATTGTTTGACAAATGCTTCCGTCAACGTAGCGTTTTGCGCTATGTGCGCTAACGGATGTGTCTGTCAAACCGTTTCACATAAACCTTATATGTAAGAAAATAAGATAGAAAATTGTATTTTCAAACGCAACGGATAGTGCTGTGCATAAATAACGCACCAACGGACGTTATGTGTGTATAGCGCCTAAGTTCTGTGGTAAAATAAAATGGCTTAGACTGGCATTACCCTATTTTTATCTGAGGGCATTGTGATTCATTCTTCTTCTTCTTTTCGTGTGGGACACCGAGTCGTTCAACGACCTGATGAACCCTGGTGTCAGAGTTTTTCAACCGCCTACTGCAAGCAGCAGGCCTCTGACATGGTTGTGTAACGACCGCCATCATAGACAGCAACTGGGACCGACGGCTTAACGTGCCCATCCGAAGCACGGAACTATCTTACTTGCGGACAATCAGGTGGTTCAGCCTGCAATGTCCTAACCAGACTGGGAACAAATTCACAAAGTGATAAATATCAACTTTGTGAGTGACCCCACCGGGAATTGACCCCGGAACCTTTGCGTGGCAGGCAGGTATACTAACCACTGCGCCACATCGGCTGTCATGATTCATTCGAGCATCCATAATGTATTGCGCTGAATAACTATATCTCCGCTTTGGGTAGAAATCATCAGCATTGAGTATTCTTTGATTTCGATTAGATGGCCTGGGATTCCTATACATTCCTGTATATTCCTACCAGGATTATTTTCAATATTTTTATGGCATCCTTTATCGATCGATTCTTAACCTACCCTGAATCTATGGCACACACTTAAATTCACTTCCTGTATAAGGTTTTTGTATAAACTCTTCTAAGGTTTTGGTGCATCTGTTTCTCTATGCTTATTGTGTATGCTATTGTGTATGCTTATTGTCTATGCTTATTGTGTAATGTATTTATTAATTCAGCTTAAATGTATTTATAATAATAAAATCCTATAAATTGTATTTATCTCCAGGCAAAAAGTCGTCAAGATAGGCGCTCCAAGGATATCTTAGATTTCGTTATAGTAATTTTCTGCGTATCTATTTACAAAATTGGATGTCTTGTAATTTGGTTTATTGGCATGGTTGCCAAAAACATTTCTTGCCTAGCAATAAAGGGTTGGTACACAGATACTGTCGACGGCTTCTACAATTTATCCCTTTGTAGATAGCTAAGGAAGGCTATTCATTATGTAGCTACATTCCCTGGGAACGACCTCTGTCATCGCAGACAATCTATTTCTGCAGAAGTCGAGAGTTGGCGTTGACTCGCTAAAGGACAAGGAAATGAATGAAATTGAGATAATCTGCTGAGTGAGCTTATAAAATTGATCAGCTTTAGGAACAAAAACAAAATCGATTTAAGATTTTCATTAAAGTTTACTAGGGTCCGGTCCGTCAGATGAGATATTAAAACTGGTGTTGATGTGACAAATCAAAACTGGTGTTTCTAAATGGTCGTAGAACAAGATGTGCAGTTTTGTGCGTTATGTAACTTTTCACAATCACAACTCACCATACAGTTCGTATAGATGGTTCGCTCTCCAACAATTTTAGATTGATATATGACAACGCAGCGTTAGAATTTCACGACAGAGCGTGTTTGTGACTCAGTGACCGAAAGAGGATCTCGGCCTCTGAAACTCCAGAAATCACATCTTTCATCTGTGACTTGGCAACCCAGCCAGGCACCCAGGGCACAAAATAGAGAATTTACAGATGGACAGCTCGCCCCTTTTTCTGATCATTTATGCCTACCTAGGTCAAACATACTTTGGTACCTACATTACTCACATTAATCAAACGTACGGTCCAAGTCAAAAGAGCATACCTAGGACCGCCTCAAATGGTTCAAAATATCTCTGAAACTACATTACTTTTGTAAATTATTTCTTTTGTTGTCTATGCAGCCAGTTAAACTCTATTCACTACCAAAAAAATAATTTACAACATAAATGTAGTTTCAGAGATATTTTGAACCATTTGAGGCGGTCCTAGGTATGCTCTTTTGATCCCGACTGGTCTGTACATACATACTATACAAAAAATATTTTCATTTGCGAGTCATAATTTTGCCGTCCGCCTGCACCGAACGCTGCGCTGTTGACACTCGCTAGTAGTTAGTTAAAAACGGTTCGAATTCTCGCGTAAACGACGGCTTGTAGATGTGTGAGTGTGCTTTTCTCTCTGTATCTCTTGTAGCCGTCTCTCTGTATTGTCCGCCCGGCAATACTTTTGTGCCCAGACTGAGCCAAATACGGAGTGTCCTGCAAACGTCTGCGGCTAGAATTAGCTCGGACGAGTTAAGGCGGCCTTTACGCCTTTATTACCGCTCGGAGTGGCAGACGAGTTCTCTGTGGGAGCTTAGTCGGGTATTATACTATGCTGATTGCATCTAGTATGCAGTAGAGGAATAGGAGTTACACTCTAGGCCGAACCTGGGTCAAACATACTTAGGTACATTACTTACATTATATCAATCGTACATACATACTACCTATACAAAAATATTTGCACTTGCGAGTCGTAATTTTGTCGTCCGCCTGCACCGAACGCTGTTGACACTCGCTACTAGTTAGTTAGAAACGGTTCGAGTTCTCGCGTAAACGACGGCTTGTACAGTACGCGAACAAGTTCATGACCATCCTGAAATATGCACATCCTTGTCGCACACGCCAGTATAACTGTGAGTAAGACAAGGAGGAGCATAGTTCAGGATGGTCATGAACTCTTTCGCGTACTGTAGATATGTGTACTGTGTGAGAGACATTTCCTTGTAGCCATCTCTCTGTATTGTCCGCCAGCCAATACTTACTTTGTGCCCAGACTGACCCAAATACGGGGTGTCCTGCAAACGTCTGCGTCTAGAATTAGCTCGGACGAGTTAAGGCGGCCTTTACGCCTTTATTACCGCTCGGAGTGGCAGACGAGTTCTCTGTGGAAGCTTAGTCGGGTATTATACTATGCTGATTGCATCTAGTATGCAGTGGAGGAATAGGAGTGGTAAAATGTCTGCTTGCTCGTTTGACTACCTGACTAGCCCCAATTTTGGATGATGTAGCCAATTTTCAACAGTGCGACTGGTAAGTATGTTAAATTGTCATTTAGCCACGTAAAAGTTTTCAGTCTGAAATAAAAAAGAACGATATCTGATTGAAATAAAGATGATACCGATTTTTCTTGCAGAACGACGCCATATTTAAAAGTTACTACGTTCAAATCCATAACTTTATTACAAGTATTATACAGTAAAGTATCTCTTATACCAAGGTTCATTGGGTCTTCCATCAACTCATCGTCCCGAAAGACAGAAAAAGAACTAAAAACAGCAGTTGCTACTTGTCACAAGTACTTACTATGCTCTTATTGCCCTACCAAGTGACCTGATGAGTTTCCGCTGGAGCTTAGTCGGGTATTAGTGCAGCTTCTAACTGTGCTACTGTACTGCAAATAACATACTGTGAACGGAAAGAGAATAGGAGAAAATAGCTAACAATGGCACGTAAATTAAAGTTATAATTAGATAGACTTTGTTGTGTGGTCTGCCACCCCTAGTACACTCAGGGTGTTTCATAAAAGGAGACTTTTTGATCTCGCCTGAATATCTGTCGACTAAAGAGGGTTGACGTCAGGTAGACGGCTGGTCATAAAATATTGTAAAAACCTTATGCTACCTTAATAATTTTGTGTTCTAACAAAACATGTCGCGCCGACCTAAACTGATTTGGGATAAGGTGTTTGGTGGTAAACTCAAGTGAAAAGGAAGCGTCATACAACTGTAATTTGGCGGCGAATGCAGCGAGTGGCCCTCTCACCTGCACTTATCCTTTTTTTAAATTCTTTCAAGCGGGTGGGGTGGTATTGCATAGGCTTCCTTTTCTTCAATTCCTAGAAGTGTTATTCCTACGATTATGCCTTCCGCATGCGCCTGCAATCCTATTAGTCTAATGGTCTTGTCCTCTAAGTAGATTGTACTGTCAGATGATAGTCAATCTATTGGTTCCTGTAGGTTCCATTCGAAGGCTTTGAAACGTGAAAACCGCAATGCGAAATAGGAAGACAATGAGTCTTCCTAAGCTTGTTACTTCCTCTTTCGCTTCCTCTTCCTCATAACAGCTTCCTTATCAACACTAGATTGCACTGCCAGATGATAGTCAATCAGTTCCTGTAGGTTCCATTCGAAGGCTTTGAAACGTGCAAACCGCAATGCGAAATAGGAAGACTCATTGAGGGTGAAATTGTCTGACTGGATTGTATGAAGAGACTTATTATGCTGGATCGAGGAATTACTAGGTGAGAACACGCTCTAATAAATCACCTAGGAGATGCATGAGACATGATGACATGAGATTGCATTGCCAGATGATAGTCAATCTATTGGTTCCTGTAGGTTCCATTCGAAGGCTTTGAAACGTGCAAACCGCAATGCGAAATAGGAAGACTCCTTACCTTACCTTACTTAACAGCCACAACAGTCCACTGCTGGACATGGGCCTCCCCCGTATTGGGGGGTATTGCCATACTCACCACGCTTGGCAGGCGGATTGGCGAGCGCAGTGCAAGATGTTTAATTCACAGGGAACGCTGCTGCCCATGCCCTGGATAATTATCCCTTAGTCGCTTTTTACGACACCCACGGGTAGAATTGGGGTGATGCTATTCTAGGCCGGCATCACACGGCGTCGAAGACTCATTGAGGTTGAAATTGTCTGACTGGATTGTGTGAAGAGACTTATTATGCTGGAACTAGGAATTAATAGGTGAGAAAACGCTTCAATAAATCACCTAGTAGATGCATGAGACATGATGACACGACGTGCAAACCGCAATGCGAAATAGGAAGACTCATTGAGGGTGAAATTGTCTGACTGGATTGTATGAAGAGACTTATTATGCTGGATCGAGGAATTACTAGGTGAGAAAACGCTTCAATAAATCACCGAAGCGATGCATGCGGCATGGGTGTCGTGACCGTATTGGTAATAGGCCTCAAATCATGAAATGCTCGAACACTTCCTTAAATTCGACATTTCTGTGATTGAGACACACTATTTTGTATAGTTTCCGAGGGAGAAAGAATCAGACAGAAGATGGTTTTGAGAAGCGTAGGTAAGTTGGAGAGGGTGGTATTTAAATAATAGTAGAGGGGTGAAAAGGGGAGGCCTTTTGATTTTTAATTCTTTCAGGTGGGTGGTATTGCATAGGTTTCCTAGAAGTGTTATTCCTACGATTATGCCTTCCGCATGCGCCTGCAATCCTATTAGTCTAATGGTCTTGTCCTCTAAGTAGATTGCACTGCCAGATGATAGTCAATCTATTAGGTCCTGTAGGTCCCATTCGAAGGCTTTGAAACGTGCAAACCGCAATGCGAAATAGGAAGACTCATTGAGGGTGAAATTGTCTCACTGGATTGTGTGAAGAGACTTATTATGCAACAAGGAATTACTAGGTGAGAAAACGCTCCAATAAATCACCAAAGCGATGCATGCGACATGGGTGTCGTGACCGTATTGGTAATAGGCCTCAAATCGTGAAATGCTCGAACACTTCCTTAAATTCGACATTTCTGGGAGATATATATGTGTATGTCATACATATGTGTAGGTATGGCATACATACACATATCAAGAATTCTCCCTAGGTAGGCAGAGCGTCAACAGACGAACAGACGTCTCTCACGACTCGCGCGGTAAAGAAATTATGTATACCTATGTATAGGTAAAACGGTAAGGAGCCCCCATTTATTTTTGTTTTCTTTTAATTTTTACTAGTTTTAGTTAAAGCGGCAACAGAAATACGGTATGTTATAATTTCAACTCTCTAACTATTATGATTTATGAGACACAGCCTGGTGACAGACAGACAGACAGCTAAGTCTCAGGTTCCGTTTAGGCCCTTCGGCTACGGCACCCTAAAAATGAATACCTAGCAGCACGTGGAACTTGGATAGGTATCCTTTATACAAAAAGAACTCCTGAAAATCAAGGGTTATTCTATACTTATTTTCATTTCACTGATT
Source organism: Phthorimaea operculella (assembly GCA_024500475.1). Classification (NCBI taxonomy): domain Eukaryota; kingdom Metazoa; phylum Arthropoda; class Insecta; order Lepidoptera; family Gelechiidae; genus Phthorimaea; species Phthorimaea operculella. Next base: position 1,453,397 of record JANFCV010000002.1, on the reverse strand, counting down.
TCGTATCAAACTACAAATAAGTATATAACTTTCATAATATCAAAACGGGACGGGAAAACTTTTCAAATCAGTCTAGTTGGGCGTTGTTTTTACGAGGAATCGAAGCCATCTCGTCGTAGTTATTGTTTTCTTGTTATTTCTGCAGTGCCAGGACGATGCCAGTAAATTCTGCTCGGTTATTTTAAATAGAGACGGGTGGTTCTGGATTAGAATAGCATCACCCCAATTTTACCTGTAGTGGGTATCGTAAAAACCGACTAAGGAATATTCATCCAGGGAATAGAATATAGGTATAGCCGTGTGGTGCCGGCAGAGTAGAATAGCACCACCCCCTCTCTTCCCGTGGGGGTCGTAAGAGGCGACTGAGGGATAAACCCTACCCAAACAGCCAGGGCCAACCGTATGGTGGCGGTTAATCCACCACAAAAGCATTCCCAAGGAGGGTTGACGTCTGGTAGGCGGCCGGTCGTAAAATTAAGCCAAATCCTTTGCAACACGATTTTGTGTTCAACAAAACGTGTTGCGCCGACCCCAAGTAATTGGGATAAGGGCAGGAAGATGATGGAATAGAGTGTAGGTAGTAGGTACTCCGGCTAAATGTGGATCTATTCTGTTTTCGATTTTATTCCATAAAAGAAAATTAGAAATGCTCGTATTCCATTTCGATCAGTGATTTCGGAAATTGCGTCGTATCTCGGTTTCGAGACCGGGGACTCCAATTTCCGCCAAATCGTGTTGTTTTGACATGTCTCACATGCCACCAGCAGCACCTAAGGTTTCCTGTATTACAATATATATAATCATATACTTATATGTATTTTTTCGTATGATAGCGGCTAAGAATGCTGCCACCACTAGTCCACTCAGGGTGTTTTTGATCTCGGCTGAATATCTGTCGACTATGATTAACCGCACGATGGCGGTGATACCACCTACAATAGCATTCCCAAAGAGGCTTAATGTCAGGCAGGCTGTCATAATACATAGCCCAATCCTTTTGCTATATGATTCTGTTCTTAAAAAACATGTTACGTACGCCGACCAAGCGCCGACCCCAAATTATTTAAGATAAGGGCAGGGAGCTGATTATGAAGGGCAGGAAGATAATGATGAACACAAGTAAATGATGATGTATCAATAAAAATTCCTATCGTAAAAAACAGGATCCGGTAAAATACCGCAAAATGATGCGGCATCTTTTCCTAGTTCTTTTGCTAATTTCCACGATGTGTTTGATTGGCTGACGGCCGTGCTTCGTTAGGCGCTAGTTTCGTCTGACGTGATGGAAGTTCTTCTAATGAACTAACTAGCTACACATCCGCTAATCAGTATGAGGGGTGTCAGAACTACCCTCATTATACAGAGTGGGGTTCTTTCAGACACGCCGCCGGGCTCGACGCAGCTAACGAAATAATAAAGAACTTTGCCGTCATACAAACTCAATCAGCTACTACTACTACTATAAAAGCCACAATAAAGTCCACTGCTGAACATGGGCATCCCCCTAGTAGGGGGGTATTTGCCATACTCACCACGCTTGGCAGGCGGGTTGGTGAGCGGAGTGCAAGATGTTGCAATGCGATTACGAAATTCATCCAGGGATTGGACCCCTAAATAAAATTTATTCGCCTCCTTTAGTCGCCTGTTACGACACCCACGGGAAAGATATGGGGTGATGACATTCTAAGTTGGCATCACACGGCATCTCAATCAGCTAATCCAAATATTTTGTTTAGTACCAGTGAGCTCCGTCACAAAGTAAGTATTGGCTAGCGCAATCCAGAGAGTCGGCTTCGAGCAAACGCGGCTAAACTCACCCAGACATCCACACGCGTCGTTTACGCGCTCTGTGGAACCGTGTCGAACCGGAACTGGTTGAGTGTGAATGGCGCGTTCGGTGCGGGTGGACGGAATGGCGAGTAAAGAAAAAATATTTTTGTGATGTGTTTGGGTGTAATAACACCACAGAAATAGTGCATTGTCATTTTTTAGTTTCCCACGCAATTATAAAAGTAAGTAGAACTCTTTTATTTGATAAATAAATAGATACCTACTTCAAAAAACCAGAAATGGAGGGACTTCTTTTTAAAAATCTATTTTTCGTTCGTAATATGTGCTTAAGCGTTTTAGGTACGTACCTACGTACAAGTAGGTAGGTTGCGCTTTAGTTTGATTTGGTGGGTTAAATGGGTTAAGGTAGGTACCTACCAACAGTAGATAGATACCTTCCTAGTCAGCATTTGAGGTGAAGCGATGAGTACCGAAATACCGATAGCAAAAGGTCCAGGTTATGTCATCTTCATTTCCGAACATCAGGTAGGTACCTATGGTTGTCCAAATGGACTATTACGATCCTAGATATTTTTTAATTTTTCGTCATGGCAGCCGGTGACTTCAAAACTATAGTAGGTAAGTAGGTATACCTACTTCGAAACTAAGGTAGGTATACCTACTTCAAACCTACCTACCTACCTACCAACTTACAGCTACAGATACAGCTTCCATGCCCGCATTTTTACCGGGCGCGTCCCCGCGTTTGTCATGTCGTCATGTTCATGACATGATAGGTACTTACCAACCTAACTACCTACCGTTCCCAGCGCGTATCGCCCACCCGCCAATACATTAGTAGGTAGGTAATCTGTGTGCGACTGACTAGACGTGACGGTACGTTTGACTTTCATGATGGCTTGACAGACTCCCTGTTCAAAAATACCTACCGTCCAACCTAACCTAACCTATTAAAGTTCGTGACGGCAAGATAGGTATTTTTTAAGCCTTTCTTTTAGATAGATACACTTGTTTTCCATGGGAAACACAAACGAATGACGTGAGGAACCCTTTATCGTGCCGGACATTGCCGCCGGCCGGTCCTCTACCTACCTACTACCTACTTACCTACCTGCCTACCTATGGGTCGCTTCGCTCACCACCTAGTCTCGTGACCCGAACCCGTTGTCTATCTACCGATGTAGGTGGGGACCTACTTATTTCCTATTACAAAATGACTTTCTACTCAGTCAGGTACCTACTTCCAAAAATATTTCATTTCGGCCAGGTAATTTAGGAGTTTATCAATTGCATATACCTAATTCATACTTACAAACGACAGGTAGCTTCATTAAAAAAATCAGAAAGTAAAAGTAGCAACCCTAAAGAGTAGGCATAAGTGATCGAAAGAAGGGGCGAGCTGGCCTTCTGTAAATTCTCTATTTTGTGGCTCCGTCTAGGTTAGATAGTTTGGACTTTGGACCGTTCTTAGACGCTATCTTTAAATGAGACGTACGACTCACGGTTGTACCTAGACCGGCATCTCTTCTGTTTCAAACATTTTATATGGTAACGTTTTCGAGCGTCGCATTGTCTAAAGACTCATGCCTCACCTGTTACGTCTCATGTGTGTATAGGGCCGTGTACCAAGCGCCTATATTGACTTATATTGGTATTTCGAGTGTCTAACTCGACGTGAGCTTGATTGTTCCTACGTTTTTAAACTGACAGGTTTTTTCTTGTATGTACCTACCTACCTTTGATTCAGAATAAAATTACACAGAATATTTATAACTAGTACCGATATATAATATAAGACGTTTACCTACCTAATAAGGTTAGGTAGGACTAGAAGATGTGACCTATATTCGCTGGAGAAAGTTATTTAATTCCGTACGCTGGGATTCAATATTGAAATATTTCTAAGGCTCTTTACATCCCTATCTATAACTTCATACCTACTGTAGTACATGGTACGGATACAAATTAGGAACATAAGGCCCTGTTCTACAGATTAGACGTGAGCATAGATAAGACGTGCGACATCGCAACGCTTGAAACCATTTCCATATAAAATGTGTGAAACAGAGGAGAGACAGCTCACGGTTACTTGTCTGACAGGTGTCATTTTACATCTCACCTCTACTCTATGGAGCTTGCGCCTTAAGATTAAATCTAGCTTGTTTATCTTGGTTCTACTCCTAATCAGCTCTGAGTTTGCACAGTAATGTTAATGAAAGTAGGTAAGTTAAGAAGAAAATTTCCTTACTGCAGGAAAATATCTTACTTTGCTCCCGAGGGAAATAAATACTCGGTCCAAGTAAGGCGGAAAACTTGCGGTAAAAACTACTGATAATTTATCCAATTTATTTGATTTCGTTATAGTCTTCATTCAATTATGGGTAAATACGTAAATACGGCTGTCAAAATGTTTATATGCGGCTACCCAGGCTGTCATTTGTATGATGGCTGTCACGAATCTCAATATAGTGTGAATTTTTACTAGTGACCGATAGCGAAAACTCGGAATTGGCCGGTGATAAGGAACAACTTTCCTAAAGGAACATAGGTCGAAATATGATAAATATTTGACCTCCCATACAAAATTACTGATCAGCTGATTTGATTTACTATGGGAGGTCCAATTTTTTGTTTCATATTTCGACCTATGTTCCTTGTGGAAAGTTGTTCCTTATCACCAGGAACTAGTAAAAATTCACCCTATATAATGTACCATACATATACAGGGAGTAACAGAAAGGAAATAACAAGCCGAAAGGAGATCAAAGTGCTCATGAAACTGAACAAATTTCCGTATGGAACATGGGTCAAAAACGAAAAAAAATTTTTGACCTCCCATAGTAAATCAATTAGCTGATCGGCAATTTTGTATGGGAGGCCGAATATTTTTTCTTTCCCCTTGACCTCCTTTCGGCTTGTTATTACCCTTTCTGTTACTCCCTGTAAATGCACCTTAGATACATCTTCCCACATTTTCAGGTATTTTAAAGGGCCCTTTATAACACCGTGTCATCGCGCTTATAAAATTAATATCTCCCCCACAAATCATTACAGATACCAACCTGACGGTTATTACTTCGGAAATCGATTTATTGACGTTTGGGTTAAGGGCCCTTTTCATGAAAATACCTGTGTAAGACAGGATCTATTGAGAAGTGACTTATTCTACTCTCTCTCTTCGTGTGGAACACCGAGTCGTCCAACGACCCGAAGCGTTCTACTCGAAAACGGGAAATAGTGCCTCATATTCTGCAGGAGTAGGTACCCTGGGGGAGGCCTTCGTCTAGCAGATGCTGATGTTACGCAAATAGTCCATAGTAAAAGATTTTAGTGTATATTAGTTTTAGTGATTAAATACATTAGAGCCTAGCCTATAGGTATGCCACTAAATTTAATTTTAATTTAATTTTTAATAAAGAAAATATAAGTAGGTTATATTCTTTTTCGTATGTAGGTCTAAAAATAAAACAGACACATTGCTACATGCATTTTTCGGGAAGAAATAAGGGAAATACGTTTGTATGAAAACGCGGAAAACAGGCATCACTCGGGTATCCTCTTTACAAAGTCGAACAGCGTAAGTATGTCATCTGAAAACATTCAATCTTACAAACTTCTACTTATTTAGATTAGTAAACTTAAGTAAAGTAGAAGTTTACCTAACTAAAACCTCGTTATCTAAAACTTCCGTTCCGGATACAATATTAAACAACGACTTATTTAATGACAATAAGTGGTTCTCACACATTCCATATGACTATGCGGTATTAGGAGGAAAACTGGAAACTCGCGACTGAAAAAGTACTAATGTCAAATACAGCGTCTTTTTTTCTACTGGTTTGCACGATTGCGCCTGGCGCCATCTGAAAATCTTTGAGTTCTCCTCTGCCGATCCGATGTTATTGTCGAAACTAAGCTAATGCATAAAACTGTATCTAAAAGCACACACGGCGCCCCGCACCGTTGTCGTTCCGGTTGTCGAATACTCGCAATGTTTTGCGGCACGGGTGGAGGCAACCTAAGGAAACTTGCGTCATTACCAAGTTGCAGACGAAGGGTTTAATTATAGTGACGTCATCTGTGTCAGCGGCATGCCGCAACACTACTCGAGTCGAAGTTCGCCCGACTTCGCGGAATGAGGATAACACTTTGACAGATTTGACAGACTATAGGCACGCAAATTAGCAACAATTGTTCTGTCCTGTTTTGTCGTCTTTCTTTGTATATGTCTCTTGTAATGTTTCTTGTGTGCAATAAATGGTTAATAACAATTGACCCAACTTAATGCATTTAAAACAGATTGTTTTGTTGTGTTATCTAAAGTTGGCTGTTAGGATAACTATCAAGATGCTACAAGCAGATATATTATTTATTTATTACAAACCAAATACCCGTCCGCTACTGAGACGAAAACATTGACATATTTTGAGGTGAAACGACACCTCAAAATATGTCAAGATCAGTCCAACTGTTTTGACCATATCCCCTGGAAAAGATTTTTGGCCACATGCATACATACAAACATAAATACTCTCGAAAAAACATACATAACCCTCCTTCTGAAGCAGTTGAGTAAAAACATTCCAAGAATTTCCTTGAACCTGAGACGAAAACGAAAAATTTTGTACTTCTCAGACAAAATCTAAAAGTTAGGGACTTTATTAATTTCGAAATTATTTTAATTTGTATGGAAATACTTACAGAATTTGAAGTGGAATACCGTCGTTTAAAATCTTGAAGTTTGTATGAAATTTTAAGACGCTCACTTCATAAATTCTGTTAATTAAATTTTATTAAATATTTAATCAAGTTTGGGCCGTGAAATTCAGCCATAATAACGTAAATTTATCATTTAAAAACATGCAAAAGTATAGATACCACAAGTTTGTTCACAATTGACAATTTCGTCCCTCCGTCTTATGCGTGGTCTATTATTTATCTGTTGGTGTCCATCTTCCAGGATCCATTTAGTGGCCATCCTGACCCCATAAGTATTTCTGGGAGCCTTGCGTATGACATGTCTTGCCCAGTTCGAATTTAGCTTCGTCGTTTTAAAACTACAAAAATAAAATACTTATAATAAAAAATACATTCGACAAACTTTGGACAGAAATTGTGGATAGAGCGAAACCAATCGAAATTGAAAACTTCAGAAGCATTTTACAGAAAAGTTCGTGTTAGTTTAAAGTTTCAAGAGTTTGTGCTTGTCATTCGAAAAATAAAACATTTTTCAGGTACAGGCGAGTGCGACCTCTGAGCATAGAAATATTTCAAGGGACCCTGAGTAAAACCAGAGTGAAGTCTTGAAAAAGTCATCAAACAAACTAAGAAAATTCACAACAAACTTTGCCAACTTTAGAAGTAATGCTGAAATGAGGACATTTCTGGTCTAAAACTAGGCCATTATGTGCCGCAGGCTGGCTACGTGGCGAAAGCAGACATTTTAACGTAGGTAGAATTGATGTCAAAGTATGTATTAAAAGGGAAGGGGATGGGAATTGGCATGTATTGGTTTCGCCACTGCAGTCCATGGAGTTCCATCTGAAACATTCATTTTCCCGGAGAATGCGACTGGCTGTGTGCCAGCAACATGGTGTGAATGTTAGGGCTTCTGCATATTCACCACTTGATGCACGTCGTTTTTGATAGACACTAGAAAAGTCCACATTGACCTGTACAGCTAGCATGTGATGATGTGACCCGCGACTTACATTTTCTCTACACCCTTATGTCAAATTCTTCACTTGTTTTAATAAATGCCATACGATTTGACATTTGTCTTCTCACGCGCCAAATAAGTCTCTTTACAGTGCGCATGCTGGCTCATACTTTCCCAGTTTGCTCCTTTTTGTCTGGTAGAAGTTGGTACCTAAATAATTGCCTAAATTGTAGTATTCTTCTGTTATGTTTTTCTGTTGTGAGTTTCTTCTTCTGTTACGCGATTATTTTGTAATTGCACTAAAGTATATTTACTTATCTTTAACTTCAAAGTCCTCCAAGTCCAAACTTGGCTAGTGACGGACGACACAGTTCAGTTTCAGTTTGCTTTAGTTTTCAATTTGCGTCAAGTGACGCTAGATGTGCACCGTCTTTATACACTTTGAACTTCATAAGAAGTAAACCGGCTGCCTTCGCCTTAGGTAGATGGCGGTAGCAACACGACTATGCCAGAGGCCTACTACGTAGGTCGATAGCCGATGTGGCGCAGTGGTTAGTACGACTGCCTGCAACGCAGAAGGTTCCGGGTTCAATTCCCGGTGGGGTCAGTGTTCCCGGTCTGGTTAGGACATTGCAGGCTGAACCACCTGATTGTCCGAAAAGCAAAATGGTTCCGTGCTTCGGATGGGCACGTTAAGTCCCAGGTGCTGTCTATGATGCCGGTCGTTGTACAACCACGCCAGAGGCCTGCTACTTGCAGTAGGCGGTTGAAAAACTCTGACACCAGGGTTCTTCGGGTCGTTGGACGACTTGGTGTCCTACTCGAAGAGAGACTTTGTAGGTACGGTGATCCGCAGAGTTATCTGACTTTGGGGGACATGTAATTGTGCAGGTGTCTGTAGTAGCTACGGTCCGTTAAAAAGTCTTGTCACCAGGGTTCATCGTACAGTAAATCGGATTGGTAAAAAAAAGGAAACCCCGTAAATTACATGACAAGATTTTGGAGTAATCCTCCTTTTGGTGAGATTTTATGAGATTTGGCTCGGTCTCAAACGAGATTATTGCGAAGATCCTTTTTGCACTTGGAGTGAATGGCCGCTTTTTACAGCCGTTTACGCTCTGCCTACCCCGCAAGGGATATAGGCGTGATATCTGTATGTATGTAGGTAGGTATGTAATGTAGAAGGCACCTTCAACTCAATTTTATTTTATTTAAAATGTGTTTTTCAACACTCTACCTAAGAACAAATTACGTAGGTACAAAATTTCCCGAACGCCCACGTTTCTTGAAAGTGTACTTACCTGAGTCTTCTTACCTGGTATAATTATGTCACGATATTATATTTTCCTACCTAAAAATAGAAACACAATAACCAACGTCACAATTTACGTCACTCTTCTATCGGATAACAGAAGCCTACGCCATTTCAAAATAAAGATGGGCTTCCACCAACGCCTAGATGATCTTTGCGGCACAGAGACGGCGGCGAAGCGCAGGGCGCCTTAACAAATGGCTCACTTAGTAATATCACACACACGTTATAAAGACGAGGCGCGGGTAATATCGCGAGTGTTTAGCTCGTACACATACATACCTACTTTTACAGGAATCGAGAAAAGCCACGAGTAATTCTTCTGTAACCCTCTCTTTATTGCAAGTATGGGAGATTAAAGATTTTTTGCCACTTTCAAGCACATGATAATCAAATTCTCACCGCTACCGCTACGGTTATCTCGTTTGGTGGAAAGACACTCTTATGAAGATATTCTTGGATAGTCTAGACTTAATCATATGATCTCCATAAATTTAATTTAACCATAAGTCGAAACATATCATGTATCCTTTTTATCACCTTACATATAAGCAACCAAAAGGGGGGTACAATATTAAGTAAAAGAGATCATGATAGGCATCTCCTTCGTTGATCGCGTACCAAACGTCAAAACGACGTAGGACGATAGTCGTAGATGTATGTAAGCGAATCACGAGATTATGGTAGAGATGGGCAGATCACTTGGCCAAGAGACTGGACGGACGGTGGACCAAAGCAGTCACAGAGTAGTAGCAAAAAGACCACTGGGAAGGCCATCAGCCCGTTGGTTCGATGACATCATCAAATCGTCCCGATCTCATTACATACCTTCACACATACATAGATACTTTCGAAATACATAATCCTCCTTCTGAGACATTCGGATAAAAACCAGAATAAGTTGTTCCCTTAAATGGGTAGGTGATTTTGCTAGCGATAGTACTAGAAATAACACAAATTCGTTTTGAAACTTATATAGGTAGGCACCCAACGCAAACCCTGTAGCCTGTCTGCTATAATATTTAGGTGCTCACAAGATCAGCACAAAAGTGAGTCGTAGCCGCACAGATTAAAGCAGGCTCTGCATAATTCGAAGGCTCATGTAAAATTGAAAGATCGGAACACAGGTCGGTTCGGAAGCTCGGAATTGAAGGCTTTAGAAGTAAAATGTGGGTTATAGTTAGGGATGTAAAAAGGAACGATTATCAAAGTGTTTATATAAATCGAAGTGTTTTAAAAAATCGGTGTTTTGTAATTGATTAAATGTATTTTTGATTAAACGATTAATAAAAATACACGATACCTTTTATTTAGTTCCCCAGTAACATTTTGTTTGGACAGTATGATGTTTATTTTCCTTCTATCGAAAATTATATGATAATAATTATAGAGGTAATTGCATAAAATGAAGTAAAATATATAGAAATATCGTTTATTTAGAAAATCATTTTAATTTATCAAATCGATTTTTTGGCTGACTTGAAATAATCGATTATTGCTGAAGTCCCATCCCTGGTTATAGAGTCGAATCGATTGTTACTAAATTCGCATCCCTGGTTATAGTATAGAGCTTTGCTGCTGGAAATGAATCGGATTTGAAAAGGCGCTGGTGAAAATCAAATGACAGAGCACTCCGGTTTTGATATATTTGAGCTTTCGATTTTCTTTTCACCTTTTTACGGATATTTCGGAGGTAGGTAGTTACTTTCTTTTTTCGTTTTCAGCCAATCACGACACGAAAATATAATGGGGACTTGAAATACTGAACGCTAGTCAGTTATATAAGGTCCTATTAAATTCACTGCAAATATTTTAGGGGCAGATCAAATAAAATATCTATCTATATGCAATATGCATGTTCCACGAAATTAAAAAAAAACCTACTTGCTAGTTTTCGAGAAAATTGCATTTAATTAAAAAAACACAAAACGAATAAAGTGCACCCTGTTTGTCCTAGAAACACACTACTTTTTGGCTGACTTGAAATAATCGATTATTGCTGAAGTCACATCCCTAGTTATAGAGTCGAATCGATTGTTACTAAATTCGCATCCCTGGTTATAGAGCTTTGCGGCTGGAAATGAATCGGATTTGAAAAGGCGCTGGTGAAAATCAAATGACAGAGCACTTCGGTTTTGATAGATTTGAGCTTTCGATTTTCTTTTCACTTTTTTACGAATATTTCGGGGATAGTCTTTATCGTTAGTTTTCAACCAATTTCACCAAAAGAGACTTTACTTTTTGTATTAGAAAAATACTCACCTTCCACTTGAAAGCTAGTCATTACAAATGTCTTAGAAAAATTCTTAATTTCCACGTGAAAGCTAGATAGTTGAAAAAGGCTTAAGATGTATGAAAAATTTCGAATTGGGCCAAATCTAAAAAAACTAGACGACATAGTAATATGTCAAAGTTTAAATGATTTAGAATAACCGAACTAATTCACCTTTGCCGGACACCCTGTATAGTGCTACCAGGTCAAGATCGCCACTAATAGCGTCATATTATTCAGTATAATACTTCTTAACACTTCGTTGATCTGACACAAATGCGCAGTATGTTTACTTTAAGAAGTGGCACATCTGTCCAACACAAACAAACATGCATAAAAATACCGCTTGAAACGTTTATGTCGTGATTTGGTGGTTATTTTGGTTGGTTTAACGCGTATTATACACCCGCTTTACGTTGACGATGTCATGGTAGGTATTTAGTGAAACCGCATTAGATCTCTGTCTCTTCGTGTGGGACACCGTATCGTCCAACTTTTCTTTTCCATTCTTTAGGCAAATTCAACATTTGGTTTATCTTATTTCAAGGAACAGAATTCACCTGCGTATAGTGCAGTCTTGGAATTATGTCGTAAAGGTTTTTCTTTGCAAGTCATCATTCGTTTGAAGACGAGCGTCAAGAGATTGAAATTTGGCAAGCATCAATTTGGTGCATCGATAGCTAAGTGGCAGAGCGGTGGGGCGTTGACCCATGCGGCCCGGGTACGGTCGATGCATGAAATTTTTTCAATTTCTTATTTTCATTTATCTCATTCATTACTTTAGTGTTCTTACTTTCTTTCATATCCCAATCAATATTAAATTCAGCTTCTTAACTATTCACATGTGTTACCATCGGGTCGTGTGTCGACTCGGTTTGTCATGAGATAAGAAAAAGGAAATGTACACAAACTCGTTTATGTTAGTTACAAAGTTATCCCATCTATTCTAAACTCCGTACAACAGGTGCCTTCTTTAAAATCAACTTGTGGTTTTGATCAAAGTAGAGTCGGGGTTAGTTTCACGAGACTCCGAAACTTTCGACTGATGATAGTTTAACAAACAAACAAGTTTAATTAAAATAACAACCAGGGCAACTTCGACGTTTACATTGTGGGTAGTTGGTAAAAATAGTCTCTCCTCGGGATTATAAACTTGGGTTTAAAGACAGTAACTTTGTTAAGAGTAGTGGTAGTTTTTTAAAGGACAAGACTTGGAGATAATAAAGCTGGATTTTGTTAATAAGAAATGTTTCCTGAATAAACAAAAAAGCTGTTACCACAAATTAGGAAAACGGTGCGCGGGTGCCTTTATTTTGTGCTGTTACATTCAATTTTCGTCGTTATTTTACCTACATAATTTTAAGTAATTCTATTTTTACAGGTAGGTTCATTTCGTTTCATTCATTACTAATTGTACTTTAAAGGTTTCAATCGCTAGAACTCATATTCCCGTTAAAAAAAGGCATTCTACCAGCACTTATGTCGTTCTTTTGAATTACTCTATCTATTACAAAAACCGCAATAAAATCCTTTGCGTAGTTTAAGAGGAGTCATCGAATTCCACAGAGAAATTCAAAAAGCGAATTCATTTTATACAATGTATTGATATTGATGTGCTTATTATAGCTACCGACATATTGGGTGATAATACATAAATACTGTAAAAATTAAGGTAGGTAATAATATCTTTGGGTAATATTAATGTAACGTTCAGATACTAAAATGGCTTTGTTACCAACCAGGCACGATTTGAGGGTACTAGTTTAAAATAACGAATCAAATAATCGGTTCGTAGAATTTAACAATGGACGGATTTCGATATCCGCATTGAATTTTCGTTATATAGAGTTTAAAATCGATGATATCGTCTTTATAATGAGCAGATATACTATAATAAAACCAACTTCTTTACTTATATGTAGTAGGTACCTTTTATCAGACAGACCTCACGTCACCGCAGCAGATGACGCGTCGCCAAGACAACGATTTGTATAAAATACGTCGAGCTGTCACTTACGTAGGTACCTACTTTGACACGACGCACAGTGGACGACGCGTGGTATTAAGATAAACAAGAAATTTGACAACAGGTAGTCGTATTTTAAAAAAACTGAATTACCCCGACCTGCGATTGGCTGTCAGTGGTTGTTTTCTTACTGAACTGAACGAACATTTGTGTAAAAACCATATAAAATTTTGAGTTGGGGGTGATACCACCTACAATAGTATTCCCAATGAAGGTTGATGTCAGGGAGGCGGTCGGTCATAAAACATAGCCAAATCCCTTTGCTACTTGATTTTCTGTTATAACAAAACAAGTTGCGCCGACCCCAGCTGATTTGCAATAAGGGTAGGAGAAGAGAACATTTTAAAGTAGGTACTGCGTTTATTATTCTTTAAACGATCATAGCTTTTCCTGGTCGGATTTGAGTGGGATTTGCAAATAATTACCCTGCTGCCAAGCCAGAACTTTTAAGGCCATTTATCATTGAAGGAAATTCCCAGTAGTGCTGCCGATCTGTCGATGGTACTGCTATCGAAAGTTTTCATTCGAAAATCCCTACACAATCGATAGTCGGTAGTAAGTAAGTAATGGCGATAGTTCAAACACTTAACTTGACAAGCAACAAAATTCCACTACTGGACAAGTTGAACTCATCGAGACTGAGCCCACTGTATCCCGTGGCCAAGCCTTACAAAGGGGCTGATGAGACAAACTGTAGCAAAAACTATAGTCAAGTGCAATACTGTCGATGTTATCAATAGTTTGATACTAACGATTGTTTTGTAGTTAACGATACTTTCGATAGTTTTTCAATCTTGGATAGCATTGCTGCATTTATAACTATCGATACTATCAATAAATTATCGATAGAATATCGACAGTCCACTGTCTAGCGGCAACACTAATTCCCAGTTTATTCGCCAAGACGTCCACCGTTGAACGTCTTTGAGCTAAAAACAAAAGAGGGTTAATAGCTCTCGGCCCTTTCGTCATCAATTTTGCAAAGGTTTCTGGCAGGGCGTAACAAAGGCCGTTTAGGGCTTTATTCACAATCTGAACGGAAACGCAGGAGAGCGAGGACTCGAATCTTTAAGGGCAGAATACACCACCTCCGTATGCGTGACGTGCATGTTATCACGCGCGTAGCTATGACGTTGTATTGTATGGGACCGTATGAGACACGGCACACCGCGGTACGCGCGTGATTACGCGCACGCATACGTGTTCATATGTGTTCTGCCCTTTAAATGTGTAACGTTTTTTGTTGTGCCGGATTACATTGTAGGTAGGTAGTATCTACGTGTCATCCCATTTCTACATGAAGGTGACATAAAAAGCGACGAAGGGATAAATCTGTCGACAGGATGCAGCAGCATACCCATAGAATGTAAAAATTTTCACTGCGCTCTCTAACCAGCCTGCCAAGAGAAAATGCATAAATATATCACGCATGTATCCCTTGCAGGGTAGGCAGAGCGTAAACGGCTGTAAAAAACAGCCTTTACACCACATTTGACAAAAGTTTGAGAGACATTCAGAGAGTATATCACCATAGTGACAGGTTGTTAGCCTGTCACCTGAAATTGCAATACCTACCTACACATCTTCTCTAAAATCCCTAAGTCGCTTCTTACGACACCAATGATTTGGGGCGATGCTATTCTAAGCCGACACCACACGCCGATGTACCTAAATAATTATGTAGGTGCCTACTTTAATCTCGTATGTTATACCTACGTAACAGTAATCTGAAACTCGTTTATAAAACCTACTCTGTTGCTGGTAACAAAAGACCTGGATTTTAAGTTTAAATCTGCTAAATTTTCGTTCTATCCACGAAATTCTATGAATACCGACAGTGTAACGTCAGCAAATTGTGTATGATGTGAGCCCTATTTTTAAATGAAATATTCTGAAATCCTGGCCTTTCAGTTATAACGTTCTAACCTAATGGGTAATATGATAAAATTTATACTCGTAATTTATCAAAAATATATAAATGAACATTCAATAAACCTATAATAATCCTGGATACTGATAAGATATAACCTAATGCGTATTATGATAAAATATACTCGTAATTTATTAAAAAATATATAAAAAACATTCAATAAACCTGGACACTGATAAGATAATATCGTCACAACTTTCTGAAAATGACTCTCAGATACCTATTATTATACTTGTTAAACAGCCATCCTGAAAAGGCGACAAATGTGTGTATGAGTACAAAAATTTTTATAGTTATTATTAAATCAATGAGATAGTAAACTGCAGAACTAATGGTACCACTCTCAAATATGCCTTTTTTCTGTGATACGTCAAAAATATGTCAATGTGAAAGTTTAGCTACTTCTTATTGGTTGACATCACGTCATTTTGACGCACTTGCGCCTGCTACCATTTGAAACAAGCTTTGGGATTTCCTCCTATAACCACAAAAGATAATCTGGATACACCTTTTCCATTTCGTATGTTGACGGTACACCCGTGGTAGTTGCCAGCGTTCCAAAAGTTTCGAGTTTTATTTGAAATCGAAAAGTTCAATAACTGGATAGTTTTTGCGGAGCGCGCCGGGCGGGGAGCCTCACTGCCTCACTGCCTCATCGCCTGAGAGATATTATTTCCGGCTTTCAGTTTTATTGGTTTTAATATAGACTCTAGTTTCTTTAAAATGTTTTCTGTCTCATCGCAGTATCGAGACTTTGATTTCGATAAGTGTTTGGAAAAGTTATGAAAATAGTAGAATGGTGCATCGTGGGACCGGCGGGCGTTGAATGTAGGTAATGCAATCATCTTAAAATCGCGGCGTTATAGAGGACGCTTGATGCTTGTACCGAGCTTGCCGTAGATTGAATACCAAATTTTTAAAACACTTCCCGTGTAAGAAAAACTATCAAAATTTTCGCCGCAGGCTGGATTTGAATCAGCGACCTTCGCCATCTGTACTGGCGACGCCTCTTTCAACTACAGGCTCACTCCAAGCCCGCGAATTAAGCAAGTGTATTTCGACCACTAACAGAAGAAGAAGCGGACAAGTGGGCCAGACTCGAACCTGCAACCTTTACTACCAATACTACCGGCCATATTACCTCTAGGCTACCGTGGAGATATCTGGCCTGGCAATGGTGAATTAAGCATGAGGATTCTTGATACCACTGAAGCGTGACATGGCTCCATCTATCGGAATTAGTTAGGTACTATATCCAACGGTTGTACAGGTTGTATTGATATCCCAGGTTGAAGTCCCAGTTGTACCATCAATGGTACTGTCCAATGGTACAACTGGTCCTGCGGGTTTAATCCTGCCTGCGGCATAAGATATTGAAACTATTTTTCTTATCTAAGAAGAACTCAGGTACTTTATTTGAAGCATATTTTCGAAACTATGTCGAGCAGTAAAGTCAAGCATGTCCATAGTGTCGATTTTAGACTTTATGATTATGTTTATGACAGAGAATTTCAGGCAAAGGGTTATTCTAACCCCCAGTCCCACTAACCCTAAGTTATTTTCGTGTAAAATTGTCAAATTCTTGGTTATGTAGGTACTCCAGACCTTTGCACCCCGATTGTGGTCTACGTATAAAGTTCATAATTGAAAATTTCTTCCGCCTACTATTGGCAAAGTTTCTTCGACAATTCTTGATAGTGAGCAGGAATCTCTCAAGCAAAATTGAACTTTATGAACCTGTGAGATAAAGGTGGTTTTCGCAAATTAGAATTTGTTAGCGGTTTCTAAATTAATAATTACAAATTAGAATACTAACTTTGCTTTCGTAAGAGTAGATTGTTTTAAAACTTGGATATTGTTCTTTAGAAAATTGAATTAGGATATTGATGTTTTGCCGCTATTTAAATTTCCTATTTGCAAAAGTTTCCCTTCTCGACTCTCTCTACCCTCAGGGAAGGCTTATTTACTTTAGGAAAATAAGTTTTTTTATTTATTTTCAACAAAAGTTTATTTTGATAAATAATACCTTGTTTAAAATAAACGGATAATATTAAACCTTCCATCAAACATCTTATCCTACACATATGTACTTCCCTCTAAAATATTATTCTAAAACACTTAAAATTATTTTGCCACAATTAAACTAATCCGTTATCAAAATGTGTTGCGTCAAACATTTTCCAAATTTGCACCAATACGTAACACATTTTTATTCTCACGCGCAGCAAATATTCTATTATTACAGTAGGTATATTATTCTTGCCCAAAATATACTAATGTTACACATTTTTTCCGAATTGATACACAAAATATCTAATACGAATCTTAAAATCGTACCTATATTTTAAACAGTTTTGTGCAACGTTTATGTTACTTAAATAATTATTATTGAAGAACTAATAATGTACTTTATTTTTTCTGAAAAGCATTAATTATTATATATAATTACTTCTAAAACAATTCGCGCGCTTGTGGCGCGTTGCTCTTTTGCTTCCTCGCGACTTATTAGTGCAATAATAATAAAAAACCGCCTAAGAGCTTGTCAAACACGCCCAAAAATAGGATTTCGTAGTCATCGTTTAAAAATTATCAGGTTTTCTGAGTTATTTCGTGTTGAGAACTAACACTGTTTTAAAAAATTTTGTAACTAATACTTTAGAAGTCACAGTTGGAACAAATTATGGATCAAAAATATGGCCCCTATTAAAAGCAAAAATCTCGAGACAGAAACATTTTAGAGACTTTATTTCAAAAATCTCCCCTCAGTTATAGAAGATCTATTCAACGATACCCTACTCAATATTAAAAGCAAAAAAAAAATGTGTTTTGCTTACGTTTCACGTATATGGGAGGGGGTTCAAAAAATATTCTTCGCACCAAATTTGATGTCGATCGGTCCAAAACTTAATTATGTGGGCGAAGCATATAGAATATAGATAGACAGACCGAAATAGTAAAGGTTTCTAGTACGAAATCCTTAAAAACTGAATTCATTATGTGTAATGACAAATAAAACATTGTAATAGTAAACACTTTTGTTATAATTTTGTTTTATTTTTGATTAATACTGATTAGTACAAAATAGCTGCTAAGATTAGCATTTCACTTTATTACGTAATAATTTGTAATAAATAAAACAACATTGTGATTTAATTGATGTTTGATTTAAATATACTTTGTAGAACATTGTTTGAAGCTAAACTTAATTAAAAAACAATCCTTTGATAAATTAGGTGCATTATTAGTTTTACATTTTACAACAGTCATTAAATGAAAGCTCATTAAAAAATAATTATTTGAGCATATTTTTGTGCACAATCAGTATTTTTGATGGAAAAATGGCAAAAATTGTTGGAAAGAACGAGAATAAATTAAGGTACAGTTAAATACCATCCAAAATAAACTGGGATAAAGAGGTAGACGATTATATTTTTTTAACATCAGAATGTTCTAAAAATCCAATTATGAAATGGTAAATAATAAACAAAGTTTACTTTTCTTTTTTGTTTATAGTTTATGTGCTTGCTTTTCAAAACTTGTACAAACAATTTACCTCAAAAAAAGTTTGTAAATATCTTTTAACATTCGTTCATTCTAGAGTAGCTCCCCTATATTGTCACTTTCACTGTAAAATCGAATTTCTAAAGCTATTTTATCCATATCGGCTTTTCCCTCCCCAAAATGGGATCAACAAAATATGTTTTGGACAAATAAATTCGCAATCTTATAGCACGAAGCATGTTAGGTTAGGGGACGTTTTCATTACAGGCACCCCTGTCTTGCCTTTCGTATTTTATGTCCTTTGTACTCGGAACAAAAATATGGTAGAGAGAGCTTTTTGTTCATATCATTAAAATGAAGTTTTAAGGTCAAAATAAAGACCCAGTATGGCGGCGTCGTAGTGCGCCGCCAACGTGACAGCGTCGTTCATAGTATGGAGGGCACTCCGCGGCGTGCCACCCGGTCTTTCTGGCATCTCCATACAAACCGGCGCACCACGTCGCGTCAAGCTCAGCCTTTAAGAACACCTTCAAGGTATATATCGGCCGACTGATCGGCCGACTGACCATTTACTACGTAAACAGGATGCAAGGGAAAGTGTCCCGTCGTCGCGTAGTAAAAGAGATGGATTCAGAGAATGAGCAGCCGCACTCCCTGTAAAATCTTGCTAACCTGCCAAGCGTGGTGTGCTGACTGGTGTGGCTGTTGAGTTGAATTGGACCAGATTTGGGTAGACAAATCCATCCAAAGCTAAATATAATAATGCAGTAGCAACAAATGCTTGACTGTGTATCCACAATACTCACTCTTCTTTATGTGTTCACTCCAGACCTTAATATTGTTTCAGGGTGTAGAGTGTGAAATGAATGTTTGTATGGAACCCGCGTCTTGAGCCGAGGATTTTTATTGGCTATCTTATTGTACTTGGGCGTAAGTATCTATAACATATGCAGGAAGCCGCTTCGCAAACTTTGTATATCGATTTTAGAAAACTTGCAAAATTTTCCACCGCGGGCTGGATTTAAACCAGCGACCTTCGCCATCTGTACTGGCGACGCATCTACTTGGGCATTTGCGGCTCACTCCAAGCCCGCTTTTGCAAGTTTTTTTTAGTAGGTATATCGTAAATAAGCTGTGCATATCGTAAATAAAATTTTGGGGTGGGTGGGGTCTACCTCCTAGCGGTCCACCCCGGGCAACGTCCTCACAATATGTGTTGGCGGCTGAAGATCCCAAAAGCGGTGGTAGGCCCTGAAAGGGGCCGCCTGGCTCGCGACCACCATCCCGCCGGAGTCCGGCGCCAAACAGCCTTGCTATGTTCCGTCGGTGTGCGGGACTGCCAGTGCCATTGGGGGGTAGCAATGTAGTCAGTTGCGCTGCCGGAACCGGTCTTTGTCTTTAGGTGATGCTGTATCCGGTAACTCGTTTTGGAGGGTAGCGGGATCCGAGGCACGGTCTCAGCCGTTGGCCGACCGCAGTCAGTAGGGGGCCCGACTTGCGCGCTAGCCACGCGCAAAGGCTGCCCCGCCAACTGTGATAAATCCCGGTATACTCCACCGTGCCAGTTGGCGGCTGGATGGGAGGACCCGGTGGAGTGTTATCGGGGGGGCTCGGGCGTCCCCGCAGTCTCCAAGCGAGTTCCCTCTCTGATCAGTTGAACCGAAAGGTACGAGTAGGGTTTCTAAACAGCGCCTCGACTATCTTTTCTTTCCCCCACAAAAACTCTTTAAACATGAAAAAGCTAAAAAAGAAGAAAAAGTTTGACCAACGGCAACACTTCCTCCCACTCAAAGTGCACCTCACGAACATCCGAGGTCTACACACAAACCTAGACCCGGTCCATCACCACCTGGAGACCGAGAAGCCGCACTTATTCTTCTTAACGGAGATGCAGATAGCAACACCGTTGGACGTGGTATACCTCAACTACCCTGGTTACACTCTTGAGCATAAGTTTAAGAAGCGTGCAGGGGTCTGTGTGTATGTTCGCGATGACGTTTGCTGTAAGCGTCTCCGTGGCTTTGAGAATTCAGGGTTTCCCGTGCTGTGGCTTTTGGTTGACACTGGAGTAGAGAAAACTCTCTACGCCAGTGTTTATCGTTCGCACAGCGGAGATCAGGAGACGACTAGACTCATGGAGTACCTCTCTGAGACGGCAGATACAGCAATTCAGCGATATCCAACAGCAGAGCTTGTTTTTCTGGGGGACTTCAATGCTCACCATAAAGAGTGGCTGTTCCCATACCAGAAAACTGACCATGCTGGGCGAGAGGCGCGTAAACTAGCATTGGCGCTAGATCTCACCCAGCTGGTGGAACAAGCGACGCGAATACCAGATATCACAGACCACACACCCAATTGCCTGGACCTTCTGCTGACAACTGATCCGCACAGACATTCGGTTTCGGTCTCGGCTCCGCTGGGATCATCCGACCACTGTGTGGTGAAATCCGTGTCCATCTGCTCTCCTCCGGATTACACCCTAGGGGCACGAGGAGAGTATGGCGATACGAGTCAGCAGACTGGGACGAGATGCGTGCTTTCTTTGCTTCATACCCGTGGCGGCAAATGTGTTTCTCTTCGGAAGACCCCTCATACGTCGCTGATGCGATCACAGCTGTAATCCGGCAGGGAATGGAATATTTCATTCCTTTCTCCGATATCCCGCTCGGTTATAAAGCCCAACCTTGGTTCAATGCGGACTGTGTTCGAGCTGAGGCTCGTAAACAGTCCGCTTACCAAGCTTGGGTAAAAGCTCGTGATCGAAAAGTGCGAGCGAGAAGAGTGCGAGCAAAGAAGAGAGCATATAATGCCGCCGCCAGGTATTGCAAACGGGTGCTACGAAAAGCTAGGTTCGACCATATTAGCCGTATTGGGGCAAAGCTTGCATCATACCCACCGGGTAGTAAGTAGTTCTGGTCCCTTTCGAAATCAGTCGAATCCAACTTCTGCCGTCCCTCACTACCTCCAATGCAGAAACCTGATGGGTCGCTTGCCCACACCGCGGCAGAGAAAGCAAATTTATTTGCCGATCTGTTTGCGAGCAACTCTCGTATAGACGCTGGCTCGAAATATCCACCCACCTTACCTCACTGTGATTCTTTGATGTCTGAGATCACAGTGCACAATAAAGAGGTCCGTAGAGCCCTTCGCAGTCTGGACGTGAACAAGGCCAGTGGTCCTGATGGCATACCAGCAAGATTGTTGAGGTATTGTGCGCCTGAGTTGTCTCCTGTACTGACACGCTTGTACCGCCTCTCTCGTGTCAAAATTGTACCAAAATCTTGGAAGCTTGCCAATGTGCAACCTGTGCCCAAGAAGGGTAGACGTGCCGACCCTAGCAACTATCGACCGATCGCCATCACTTCCGTACTCTGTAAGGTTATGGAAAGAGTTCTGAACTGCAAACTGCTTTCGTACCTCGAAGACAATGATCTTCTCAGTGATTGTCAATATGGCTTCCGCCGAGGGCGTTCCACGGGAGATCTTCTAGTGTACGTAACGCATTGCTGGGGCGAGGCCATTGAAAACCACGGCGAAGCAATAGCAGTGTCGCTGGACATTTCAAAGGCCTTCGATAGGGTGTGGCATGCGAGTCTGTTGAGCAAGCTTCCAGCGTACGGCATACCCACTGGCTTCTGTAGCTGGGTGGCTGACTTCCTGAGTGAACGGTCGATCCGAGTGGTCATAGACGGCTGCTCCTCTGACCTCAAGGCTATTGACGCCGGAGTTCCTCAGGGGTCTGTACTCTCCGCGACGCTTTTCCTGCTGCACATCAATGACCTTCTATCTTCAGGAATTGTTGGGTACGCAGATGACAGTACTGTCACCGAGAAATATCTGTCCGGCGCAGGAGCCAGTGGTGATGAAATCCAAAGATTGAGAAAGGCTATGATTGAGCGTACGAGCCTGACGTTAAGTAACGTCTCCCAGTGGGGCGATGACAATCTCGTCAGCTTCAATGCTTCAAAAACGCAGACGTGTCTTTTCTCCGCAAAAAGGAGTCCTTTCACCTTTTCTCCTACTTTTCGGGGTGCATCTGTTCCAGTGACCAACACTCTTCAACTCCTTGGCATGGAGCTGTCCTCAGACCTTAACTTCGGCACCACCATCGAGTCCAAGGCTCAAATTGCAGCTAGAAAGTTGGGCGTCCTGAATAAAGTCAAGCGGTACTTCACGCCTGAACAGCTTCTAACTCTTTATAAAGCTCAAGTCCGATCTTGCATGGAGTACTGCTGTCACCTTTGGGATGGCTCGGCTAAATACCAACTTGCTGCACTGGATTCGGTGGAACGCAGAGCCAAGAGATTAATAGGCGATAAAAAACTGGTGGCGACCAAGCTTCACAGCCTGGCTCACCGCCGCAAGGTTGCTTGCCTATCGGTCTTCTACAGATTGTACTTCGGAGAGTGTGCGCGTGAGCTGCATGAGCTCATACCACCGTCTCCTTTCTTCCATCGGACATCCAGACGCACGGCCGGCTACCATCCGTTCTTAGTTGATATACCCACATTACGCACTAAGCGCTTCAAATCATCTTTCATTATGCGCACGGCTAAAGAATGGAATTCCCTGCCTGCGTCTGTATTTCCGAGTGCATATAACCTGAATCTCTTTAAGTCTAGAGTGAATAGGCATCTTCTGGGCAAGCTCGCTCCACCGTAGATCCCATCTCTGCTCTAGGGTAAGATTGGGGTCAAGAGTAAGCCCATAATAGTTAAAAAAAAAAAAAAGCTAGGCAGGGTAAATATAGAACAGGTACAGCTGATGTAGGTCTCATATCTGTCAAACTAAAGTGGGACTGGTCGGGGCACGTCAGCCGGATCCACCCGGAACGGTAAGCTGGGATCGTCACGGAATGGATACCTCAAGATGGAAACCGTCGAAAAGATCTATCTATCCCGTAAAAGATGGACTGACGATCTTAGTCCATTTTCGTGAAGACTGATGGGAGCTCCACAAATATAGATGGAAATGGGAGGGGAGGCCTTTGTCTAGCCCAGCAGTGGGACATTACCTATGGACCGATATTAAATAATAATAAAATATGGGGTAAAGTTTAATGCGATGATATTGATATATCTAGCGCCGAAATTGGCTATGGCATCGATTTTCGAGGCTACCCGAAGCTCCCTTTGTCAAAAATCGAATCCGGAATAATACCGCAAGATCATGCGGTGATTCGGTCTGCGTCTAAGGCGCCGTTACGACTTTATTTTTTGCGCTAACGGATGCATCTGTCAAACCGTTTCACATAAACCGTATTAGTATGAAAAGAAGGTCGAAAATTTTATTTTTCAAACGCAAAGGACAGCGCTGCGCAAAAATAACACACAAACGATCGTTATGTGTGTAAAACGGCTATACCAGAGCATAATGGTTTTGAATACAGAATTAAACACACGCGATTCCCGGCAAAACTTGGGG
Source organism: Phthorimaea operculella (assembly GCA_024500475.1). Classification (NCBI taxonomy): domain Eukaryota; kingdom Metazoa; phylum Arthropoda; class Insecta; order Lepidoptera; family Gelechiidae; genus Phthorimaea; species Phthorimaea operculella. The sequence continues at coordinate 1,429,479 of JANFCV010000002.1, read as the reverse complement.
ATTATACACCGCATTTTACGGCCTTATCTCACATTTTCGTTACGGCTTAAGCTTTCAACATGAATTTAACAACCTCGTAAAAAGTTACCATCATTCTTTAGCTATTCTTGAACGTCGCTCAGATCTTGCTGTAGCTGAACTTTGAAATGTCTATGGCTCTTTATAGGGATATAGAGTGTAATGAAGAATTTTGATGTTTTAGTATGTCTTTTATTTGCTCATTTTGGATTTTGAACCGTTAATCCACGAGCACGCAGAAAGCTTACCTACATTAAAGTACATAGGCCATCTTTTGACAGCTTTCAAACCCATATTAGAAAACATATAAAAAAAAATAGACCATGCGTCATAGCATTCACATAATTTTGACAGCTGTAAAATGAGGCCTATTCAAACGACCGTACTTTTGCGGTTTAAGTGTCTAAGCGGTCGTCAACTTGACTGTACCTATTTGAGAGACAAGTGCATCGGATTTGCCCATTCGTTATTCGTTTCAATACAGTTGTTTACTCCGCAAGGTACAAAAGCCTAATGAGTGGTAGTAGGTAGGTATATATGTTACCCGCTAAGAATTTTTATTCTTTTTAAAATTAAACCTGTTTTCCGGGAAAAAATAGGTAGTGGAATACTTTAGCTCATAATTGAGTACGTATAAGTACCTACCTACCTACTCATTCAGTACCTACACAAAAGTTCACAAATACAAACTTATTCGTTGAACGAAGCGCGGTGTTGCCGCGGGAAATATTTCTCCACGAACCGAGGGTGATTTTATTGCTTTGAGGTTATTAATGGGGTAAAAGTAGACAGATTAATCCCGGGATATCCGCAATATTCGTATTTTTCACGATAATCCCGTAGGATTCGAATAACAGCATTTTTATGTTCGATACGTGACTATAAATTTTTACGGAGATAAAAACATTGCATGCGTTTTAGAAGCAAGCAAGCAGGCCTAAGTCTTCTCTTCATACGTGCCCATTTATTTGATAGTTCGTAGGTTATACAGTTTAATTACACACACATATTTTACAGTTTAGTTGTTCAGTTTCATTGGTATTTTTCGCCCTGTAAAATATTTGCACCACATTGTACCTATTTAGATTGTATAGCAAATCATAGTCACACGGCATTATGATGCGGGTTCATACGACAACGTATCGATATAATACCGCAAAACCGTGCGGTATTCGGCATCAAATATAAAATTACTGCAAAAGAGCAAAAAGCCACTAATGTAAGTACCAGAAGTGTCAGAATAATCGTAGAAAGGAACAAAAATCCAATGACGTGACATGTTTTCTATAGAAATTACTTGTCAAACTCAATTTGACATCTCGCCAGGACTTGAGTTGGGGCCTTCGAGCAACGCATCTTCCGCCCCGTTCCGACTCGGGGTTGGGGCGAAAATTTCCTTACAAAACAATCCTGCGGAATTCTGTCGTTTTTAAAATATTATCTACTCACTCAGGTATCTTACGAATCTCAGAATAAAAAAACATGAATCACAAATCTATTCAAAAACGTTAAATTCTAAAGTGTCCCTCAAACGTAAATTAAAGCATTCTTTTGTGATTGTTCTGGTGAAATAAAACATGTTTACAAATCCATAAAGAATTTACGCCCACTAAGATTTACGACAACCACGTTGTGTGTTATTAATAGGTGCAGTGCGATGACCGATTTGACATTTCCACTAGACGCTTGTTTAGACAGAAACAAGCAGATGTAAGTATTTACAAACAAAAACCCGACTGCAGTAATTTCGAACCTTTAGGTGCATAATGTCCATTTTGCAAAATGTCCAGCGGTGAAAAAATGTCCAGTTTGCATAATGTCCAGTTTGCAAAATGACCAGTTTGCAAAATGTCCAGTTTGCAAAATGTCCAGTTTGCAAAATGTCCAATTGCAAAATGTCCAGTTTGAAGATTATCTGACTTGAAAATTACCAGTTTGCAAAAGTACAATTAGCGAAATTAAGGTGTGAGTTCAGACCATGAAAGCGATCAACTTTCCCCAAAACACATTGGTCAGTGACCCGGTATTTCATGTAAACTGGACTTATTGCAAACTGGACATTTTGCAAACTGGACTTTTTGCAATTGGACATTTTGCAAACTGAACATTTTGCAAACTGGACATTATGCAAACTGGAAATTTTACACCACTGGACATTTTGCAAAATGGACATTATGCACCTAAAGGATTTCGAAGCTGTATTTTGCGATAAAAATACGCTATCTTCAATTAATGAATTTTTAATATAGCCAGTGTCACTAGCGCTACTGAAACGAATCTACCGTGTCATCACATCACATGTCAAGATCTGTCCAGCTGTTTGGGCTGTAGTCCGTGAAAACGAATTTCTGTCTACATACATACCTACCCACATACATACATACTTTCGAAAAACATAACCCTCCTGAGGCAGTCGGATAAATACTTAAAAAATCCGGTCAAGTCCAAAAGATTTGCTCATTATGAGTTTCACATACGCACCGGACGACATTGCGGTTTGTGACATACAAAGGTTTACCTGTGATAGACGCATGAGGAATCTCATTAAACCTGTTTAAAGAGACTCCGACTGATACAATTTGAAGATGGGACCTCATCATGACGATGATTTGGTCAAACAACTGAATCCAGCATCATCATTGACAGCCGATGTGGCGCAGTGGTTAGTATGCCTGCCTGCCACGCAAGGGTTCCGGGTTCAATCAGGTCGTTGAACGACTCGGTGTCACACACGAAAAAAAAGAAGCATCATCATCTGCCTGACCTTATCCAAAATCAGTTGGGGTCAACACAACATGTTTTGTTAGAGCACAAAATCATGTAGGAAAAGGATTTGATGATCGGCCGCCAGCCTGACAGTCGTATTACGGGTCTAAACTGGAGCGACCATAAGTAATAAATACCGCATACACAAGCGACAGTTCTTCCACACTGTGTGATTATTTGGCTTCGGAAGCCAAAAAACACACTACAGAAAACAAAAACAAAAACCGCATAACAGACATAACTAGAAGAATGCAGCTAAGAAAGATGTCCAGAGTTTGACAAACTGCCGCTGCGCGGTGGGAGATATAAATAGTTAGTGCGTTGACCGCTATTAGTTTATTATTTTGCTGAAGTAAAAATAAATTTCGGGAGATTTATTAACTTTATTTGTATACATTTTGAAGGACTACATACCTACATCACGCCTCTTTCCCGGAGTGGTAGGCAGAGACTGTATCTACTTACCTCTGTAACTTTTGTTACTTTATACCATAGCAACATATCTAATTCCCTTGAGAAAACAGTTAAGATCGGTAGAAATACGGCGGGCTTGTATAATCTGAAAAAAAAAAAAACAGAATACTCTTCGCATGGAGTAAGAAATGGACAAATACAAAACTTCGAAACATTTAGGACTCTGGTGGATAAATCAAGACCGCCATGTGATACCGGCTTAGAATAGCATCACCCTATATATCTTTCCCGTAGGTGTTATGTTGTAAGACGCGACTAAGGGATTTAAGGGTTTGTAAATTTAGGCAACAGGCTGACAACCATGCTCTATAGTGATACCATAGTTTTCTGAAATGCCCTCAAACTTTTACAAACAGAAGTGGTGTAAATGGCCGTTTATTAAATCCGTTGACGCTCTGCCTACCCCGCAAGGGATAAAGGCGTAATAATATATGTACCTATGTTGCAGGTAAGTCGCGACACGAAGCTACTTCATAGTAATAAATAACAAGTACCTAACAAGGAATAAAGTCTCCCGGAACAAAGTTTGGACTGGCTAGTAAACTACAAACAGAGTTTTAGTTCCTTGTGAGAAGTCGTTCCTTTTGTCGAAGTTTATACATTTTTAAGCGAACTAGAGGTCAGATGAGGTCAGGTGCTGCAGCAAATTATTTATCTACAAATTAAATGACAAAAAAGGTTGGTAAGTTTTGGTAAATACCTAGGTATGTATTGGTTTGTTTTTGGCTTTTCATGCCAAAATGGAACATGGCATGGAAAATTTTCTTAAATTTGCCAACCTATGTTCCATAGACAAATTATTTTTACCCGACTGCCTCTGAAGGAGGGTCGTGTTTTTCGCGAGTATATGTATCTATTTATGGGGACAAAAAAATCTCTCTCACAGGCTACAGCCCAAAGGGCTTGAAGAATTTTGACAAATGAGGAGTCGTAGATTCGTCTGAGCAGTGCGAGTAATACTGGCTATATTAAAATTTCATAAATTAATAATGGCGGATTTTATAAACAAAAAATATTTAAAAAACATCCGCGGTTTTTTAAATAATTGTGCTCGTTTATAAAACCGATCGCATTACATACCTATTTAATTAAAGATATAATAAACGTTAATATTGAAATGTATTTACATATTTCCACGAAACTGCGACGGAAACTCGTATCGCAATTTTCCGTTCGATAAAATGAAAATATCAACAATTTGTTTTCGAATAAACATGTACTCGCTTTGGCGCCAAAAAGCAAATTCATAAAATCGTTTCATTTACCAACGAACAACACACCGTTTACAATTTCTCGTAAATTTTAACTGGTCTTTGTTGCGTACAGATCACGCTGTGCGTTCGTTTCATCGGAAAATTCGTGGAATTATACAAGCAGATGTACTAAAAATCAAAAACCCAACCGCGGCAATTTCATAGTTGTATTTTGCGATAAAAATCCGCCTTCTTGAATTTTTTTTTTTTTTTTATATACTTTGCCAGTGTCACTCACGCTGATGAGACAAATCTAAAGACACCTCTCATGTCAAAACCCACCGTTTGAGTTGTAGCCCGTACATGCGTACTACATACATACTATCGAAAAACATAACCCTCCTGAGGCGGTCGGGTAAAAATTGTAGCGTTTATAGTACGTATCAATTGGATATGAAACAAACGCCCCGCGAGGGGATATTATTTGATGCTGTGAAAACGAAACCAAAAGTTCTGCCCGTTCTAAGTAGAATCACAAAGTAAGTATTGGCTGGCGACAAGTAGAATACTCACAAATTAGATAGGAGATGGCATGAAAACTTTGATTTGACGTCAATTTACTATGATAAAATCTGTTTTACTTTCACATCTTATTCAGGGTTTCTTCAGAGCAATTTGCAATGTCGCTTCGCATCCAAATTTTTTGACCTTAAGTTAGGATGCTATTTGCGGCTGACGTTTAGGCGCAAGCTCCACAGAGGAAACGTGCGACGTAGCACGTGGGATGGCATCTGTCAGACAAGTGGTCGTCAGCCGTCTTCGATGCGACATCGAGATGATGCCTAAGCCTACTTACCCAACTAGATGATAAAGTTTATCGTCGTTGTTTATTATGTAATCTTACCTGTAACAAAAAATAATAATTAAGAACTGGCACTCAAATATTGAATGTCAATTTAAAAAGGACTTTCCTTATTGTTAATAAAAATGCTTCTGAAGTTTATAAATAAGAAAAACCTTTTAAAAGAGTTGACTTTTATTTAATAACACTGAGAAATCAACAAAGCTTGAGATTGACTGAAGCCGACATAAAAAGAAAACTGTTTGAGAACAAATCTTTAATTAAAATACCAGAAATAGATTGTTTTTATCAAATTTTACCTATCTAAATAAAGAAGGAGACGGACAAAGAATATTTAAGGTCACAGGACTTATAAATATAAGTAGGGTGAATTTTTACAGTGCATAGGCTAAGCTGTAATGCTATAAAATGTATTTAAATAAATAATAAAACTGGCCCATAGTACTAACTAGCTGCCCGTCAGCGGTTTCACCCGCTGCAACCCATCTTTTACCCCTTTAGGGGTTAATTAAAAATCGAAAATCCCTGAAACACGTACCTACTAAATTATTTTAGCTGTTTGATCTAATTGTAAGTTTTGAAACAGATCGCATTTAAAAATCATGATTTTCTATACAAACTTTTAACGCCTTTTTTACCCCTTTAGAGTTCAAAAACCGAAAACCCCGGAAACACTTTTTTTTTTAGCTTTAACATCTAATCGCAAATTTTGGAACAGATCGCATTTAAAAATAATGATTTTTCATACAAACTGTTAACCCCTTTTTTAACAAAAGGGGTTAACATAACAGTTTGTATGAAAAGTAAAAAAGGGTTTTGCCCCTTTACGGATCAAAAATCGAAAAACCCTGAAACATGTACTCAAATTTTTTCAGCTCTTTGATCCAATCACAAATTTTGAAACAGATCACATCTATAAATAATGATTTTTCATATAAACTTTTAAACACTTTTTTACCCCTTTAGGGGTTAAAAATCGAAAACCCCTGACACAAGTATTTACTTTTTTTTTGCTTTTTGATCTTATCACAAATTTTGAAACAGATCGCATTTTAAAATGTTCCATACATACTTTTAGCCCCTTTTTTACCCCTTCGGGGGCTAAAATTTGAGGTAAAGAATATTTAGAAACCTGCCCCTTAACTTACTCTATATACGTAAAAAAACCGCATCAAAATCCGTTGAGGGGTTTTAAAGATATAAGGAAACATACATACAGACACGGGAAGGGACTTTACTTTATACTATGTATATTGATGATGTATGTATTTCGGGGTCTAATAATCTTGGTAACAACAATTTTACAGCCACGTTATTTTTGGACGTAGTATGTATGTATGTATCTGTAAGATCCAATACATTGTTAAAAAAAATCACAGCACTGTCATTTTTCAACGTCGTGTGTATGTATTTGTGGGATCTAATACCTTGATAAAACATTTTTAATGGCATGTCATGTCATATTTGTATAAAATATGTATGTATTGGTTGGTTCCAATGGGTATTGGTTGGTAAAAGTTTTTACCTGCCATGTAATTTTTACCTAGAAGAAACTATTAAGACCTAGAAGAAACTACTTCCAACAGCTTAAAGAGAAAGTGAATGTTGTGTCGTACCAAGAGGTGAAGTCTCTCGCGGAGAATAGAAACGAATGGCGGTTGCTCCACCGACAAGAGCATAGCTCTTAAATTAAGAAGAAGAAGAAGTAATTTTTATACTGTATTTGTGGGATCCAAAATCTTGTTAAAACATTTTCATTGGCAAGTAATTTTTGTACGTACATGTGTTGTGGGATATACATTAATTTTGCCTTACTTACTCGCCAAGAGATGACGCTGTTAGTTTCTTAAACGCGAATCGGCACTGTCGCGCCACTTTTTTCATAAATATTGGAAAATGCGTGATCCCGTGGGCATGAGACATTTTTCCGTGGTAAAAAGTATATGCTATTCCAGATGCCCTTTTATATTTCTGCAAAGTTTCATGTCAATCTAATCAGCCGTTTTTGCGTGATGTCGTAAAAAACACACACGTAAGAAGTATAGCAAGACCAGTGTGTAAAATTTTCCAATATCGTAAAACAAAACTTAAATAAAAGTTCGAAAAAATAAAAACAAAAATAAGGAGAACACTACAAAGTTTCATGTCAATCTAATCAGCCGTTTTTGTGTGATGTCGTAACAAACACACACATAGGAAGTATAGCAAGACCAGTGTGTAAGATTTTCCAATATCGTAAGACAAAACTTAACGCCGTGTGGTGCCGGCAGAGTAGAATAGCACCACCCCCTCTCTTCCCGTGGGAGTCGTAAGAGGCGACCGAGGGATAAACCCGACCCAAACAGCCAGGCCAACCGTATCCTTTACAGCCACAACAGTCCACTGCTGGACATGGGCCTCCCCCGTATTGGGGGGTATTGCCATACTCACCACGCTTGGCAGGCGGATTGGTAAGCGCAGTGCAAGATGTTTTTACTCACAGGGAACGCTGCTGCCCATTCCCTGGATAATTATCCCTTAGTCGCTTTTTACGACACCCACGGGTAGAATTGGGGTGATGCTATTCTAAGCCGGCATCACACGGCACGGTATGGTGGCGGTTAATCCACCACAAAAGCATTCCACATGAGGGTTGACGTCTGGTAGGCGGCTTGTCGTAAAATTAAGCCGAATCCATTGCAGCACGATTTTGTGTTTAGCAAAACGTGTTGCGCCGACCCCAATGGGATAAGGGCAGGAAAATGATGTAAGACAAAACTTAAATTAAATAAAAGTTCGAAAAAATAAAAACAAAAATAAGGAGAACACTATCCGGATTCGAACGCGAGTCACCTTGTTTGGTAGGCAAGCGCACTACCGCCGCAGCTACCGTGACTTTAAATTGATTGTTGAATTAGCGGATATGCTTCCCCACAAAGACGCGAATCGGCTCAGTCACGAAACCTACTTCAAAAATTTTGGAATATGCGTGATTCCGTAGAAATGAGACATTTTCCCGGGGTAAAAAGTAGCCTATGTGTTATTCCAGATGCCCATTTATATTTCTGCAAAGTTTCATGTCAATCTAATCAGCAGTTTTTGCGTGATGTCGTAACAAACACACACACAAACATCCGCCTTTATAATATTAGTAGGATTTAGCTGCATGGCAATTTTATATAATGGATCCGAATTTTTGTAAATAATTCGAAGTAGGTATGCCCTTTGGGTAAAGTCGTTTCTCATCACCAGCCCGACCTGAATTTTCGCTATCAGTCAGTGGTAGTAAAAATTTCACCCTATAGGTAAGGTAGGTACATATAGGTACTTTACCTTATTCAAATTCAAATTCAAATTCAAATTCAATAATTTATTTCTTAGTAGGAATTTACAAGATTCTCTTTAAGAAAGTCACATTCTAATTCAAACTTAAAAAAGAGAAAATTTCTAATGCAAAATTTTCTATTTTTTATAACAATTTGTGTTCCTACTCTAAACGCGGCACGGGCGGGATAAAAAAAATAAAAATAAAGGCACTGCCTCGGGGCTGGCCAGGCTAACCACACAGCATGTAACTTTATGCCTCAGTGATTGACAAGTAAATGGAATTACATTCTGTCAATATTTTAAAAAGGTGCAAGTTCGTCATTTGCGGCTGATCGTAGCCGCACGCGGCTATATTATGGTTGAAGTATATGGCGCGTGGTCACACGTGTCTGTCGCACCCCTCGAACGCGGCGCCATACACTTTCAAACTACTTACGTCAATAGATAGCCGCATTACCGCAGCCGCGTGCGGTTTCGATCGGTCGCACCGAACGAACTTGCACCCTTATACCTTTTCTGCTAGCATTTTATAAAGCTGTCTGCGCTAACCTTTACGAGATTCAGTTCAACAACAAACAACAACTTCCTTCCGTACTAAGAAATACATTATTAAGTAGAATAACTTTTCGCCTTTATGAATAAAGCAATTCTTAGGAGCGTGGGTGCAATTTGCAGCGATGCGAACGGTATACGAGAAGGCAAGTTCGTTCTCATAAAGGAAAATAAGAAGATAAAAATAATCAAGCATCGTCGACCGGATATCGAATCTGGGACCGTGCCACTGCTCTGCCACTGAGCTATCGGTCAAACCTTTATTTCAATCCCTTGATGCTAGTTTCGAAGGAGCGATAATCTAGCGACAACAGCAGAAGTAATTTACAACTTAGTAGGCACCTGGTAAGTCCACATTACAGTAATAGCCCGAGCGGCGACTGGTCTAATCCATACCTCACAAAAGAATAGAATAATTTAGCTATGTACGGGTAGAGGAGCTCGAGTACTTCGGATTGGTCGTGGTCTGCCGCGGCGCAGCTTGGCACGTTTGGCGGAGTAGCTAAAAGTATGCCCTCTTAAAAAAGTAAAAAATATCTCATCGAAGAATAGAATGAAAATATATCGTACCGATAGCTTGCTTGAGTCTGCCTACATATATACTGGTCTGCCTGGCCACAGCCTGGCAGTTTTCCCGGTCCGACCACTTTTACTTTTTTTAGTAAAAATTTTATCTCTTCGAATAAAAGAATAAAAATATGTCGTGCCGGTAGCTTGCTTAAGTCTGCCTAGAAAAATACTGGTCTGCCTGACCACAGCCTGGCAGTTTTCCAGATACGACCACTTTTACTTTTTTTTGAGAAATTTTTATTTCTTCGAATAACAGAATGAAACTAAGTTGTAATAATAGTTTATTTAAAGCTGAACACATATCCTTGGTCTGCCTGAGCTCAGTCCGGTAGTTTCTCCGATGCGATCACTTTTCACTCTCAGTAAATTTCAATTTAAAGGACCTGACTTCGTTTATTAGGAGTGGGCTGGCCAATAAAATGAAAATTTGTCAGTGTATAGAAGTGAGATTTACAGAGCTGTAATCTCTCAATGTCCAGATGAAGAAAATGTTTTCCCAAGTATTGTATTTTTGAAATAATTACTACGAATACATCTGAAGTTGTAGATTCTTGAAATTAACATACTTATTCTTCATCTAGACATTGAGAGATTACAGCTCTGTAAATCTCACTTCTATACACCGACAAATTTTCATTTTATTGACGGGCCCACTCCTAATAAACAAAGTCAGGGTCCTTTAAAATTGAAATTTACTGAGAGTGAAAAGTGATCGCATCGGAGAAACTACCGGACTGAGCTCAGGCAGACCAAGGGATATGTGTTCAGCTTTAAATAAACTATTGTTACAACTTATAGTTCGAGAGCCCAGGGGGTAAGTGGCTATCTCATAAGGTACCACGATAGGCTAGGTTTGGATCGTTAACCAAGACTTAAACAAGTCGTATGACCCAGGTCTGCCAGAGCCAATCCTGCCGAAACATAAAAATAATCGATATTTTTCAGAGTCATTTTTTCGTAAAAAATATGTCATAAGGTACCACGATGAAAGTGCTGGCATCAGTTAACCATTGAAAATTATGTAAAAAGCTTGGTCTGCCACTGCGCACCCTGCCGGAAGTGCTTGCCAGACCTCTCAAAGATGCCCTTCCGACCCCTAAACTATCTCATCGGGTACCACGACGCGACCACCACAACATAATAGCCAAGATCACTCTGACAATAGATCACAAGGTCTGCCAGGCCTAAACTTGCCGCATCCTAGTGTTTCAGACATTTGAAGTTGTAGGTCCAGTGTATGAAAAATGACCTATATCTTTTTCCCCCCGTGTTTGATTTTGATGGTGCCTTAATACGAAATGCTCTCCATAATAAGGAGCTTCGAGTCATATAGGACAGTTGGGTGGACGGTTTCAGTATTGAACGCAATCCTGTCAAAAAGTTTGAAATGGAGGTTTGGTCTATGAAAACTGGCCTATATCTTATTCCCCCCGGGTTTGATTTTGATGGCGCCTTAATATGAAATGCTCTCCATAACTAGGAGCTTTGAGTCATATAGGTCAGTGAAGAAGAGGGTCTCTGTATTGTACACAATCCTGTCAAAAAGTGTGAAATTGTAGGTAAAGTGTATGAAAACTGGCCTATATCTTTTCCCCCACTGGTTTGATTTTGATGGTGCCTTGGTATGAAATGCTCGTAATAATTAGGAGATTCGATTTGTATAGGTCAATTGGATAGAAGGTCTCTGTTCTGTGCACAATCCTCCTAAATATGAAAATATTCGATAACTTCTGCAGATTTTATCAGTTAAAATTGTCATATCATAAGGAACTCGAATAAAAGTGCTTGCATCAGCTTACCATTGACAAATTATGTTAAAAAAACTTGGTCTGCCACTGCGCACTCAGCCGGAAGTCCTTAGATGAGGTAGGTTATGGGTGTCGGAAGGGTATATTTGGAGGGGTCTTGCAAGGACTTCTGGTAGAGTGCGCAATGGCAGACCAAGTTTTCCTCACTCAATTTATCAATGGTAAGCTGATGCTGGCACTGTCATTCGGGTACCTTATGAAATTACAATGTTAACGGAAAAAATCTCAATCCTGCTAAACATGAAAATATTGGATATGTTCTGCAGATTTTTGCCGTTAATATTGTCATATCATAAGGTACCCGAATAAAAGTGCCAGCATCAGCTTACCATTGATAAATTGAGTTAAGAAAACTTGGTCTGCCATTGCGCACTCTGCCAGAAGTCCTTGGGAGACCTCCAAATATACCCTTCCGACACCCCTAACCTATCTCATCTAAGGACTTCCGGCTGAGTGCGCAGTGGCAGACCAAGTTTTTTTAACATAATTTGTCAATGGTAAGCTGATGCAAGCACTTTTATTCGAGTTCCTTATGATATGACAATTTTAACTGATAAAATCTGCAGAAGTTATCGAATATTTTCATATTTAGGAGGATTGTGCACAGAACAGAGACCTTCTATCCAATTGACCTATACAAATCGAATCTCCTAATCATTACGAGCATTTCATACCAAGGCACCATCAAAATCAAACCAGTGGGGAAAAGATATAGGCCAGTTTTCATACACTTTACCTACAATTTCACACTTTTGACAGGATTGTGTACAATACAGAGACCTCTTCTTCACTGACCTATATGACTCAAAGCTCCTAGTTATGGAGAGCATTTCATATTAAGCGCCATCAAAATCAAACCCGGGGAATAAGATTTAGGCCAGTTTTCATAGACCAAACCTCCATTTCAAACTTTTGACAGGATTGCGTTCAATACTGAAACCGTCCACCCAACTGTCCTATATGACTCGAAGCTCCTTATTATGGAGAGCATTTCGTATTAAGGCACCATCAAAATCAAACACGGGGGGAAAAAGATATAGGTCATTTTTCATACACTGGACCTACAACTTCAAATGTCTGAAACACTAGGATGCGGCAAGTTTAGGCCTGGCAGACCTTGTGATCTATTGTCAGAGTGATCTTGGCTATTATGTTGTGGTGGTCGCGTCGTGGTACCCGATGAGATAGTTTAGGTGTCGGAAGGGCATCTTGGAGAGGTCTGGCAAGCACTTCCGGCAGGGTGCGCAGTGGCAGACCAAGCTTTTTACATAATTGTTCAATGGTTAACTGATGCCAGCACTTTCATTGTGGTACCTTACATATTTTTACGAAAAATGACTCTGAAAAATATCGATTATTTTATGTTTCGGCAGGATTGGCTCTGGCAGACCTGGGTCATACGACTTGTTTAAGTCTTGGTTAACGATCCAAACCTAGCCTATCGTGGTACCTTATGAGATAGCCACTTACCCCCTGGGCTCTCGAACTATTAGTTTCATTCCGTCATTCGAAGAAATAAAAATTTCTCAAAAAAAAGTAAAAGTGGTCGTATCTGGAAAACTGCCAGGCTGTGGTCAGGCAGACCAGTATTTTTCTAGGCAGACTTAAGCAAGCTACCGGTACGACATATTTTTATTATTTTATTCGAAGAGATAAAATTTTTACTAAAAAAAGTAAAAGTGGTCGGACCGGGAAAACTGCCAGGCTGTGGCCAGGCAGACCAGTATATATGTAGGCAGACTCAAGCAAGCTATCGGTACGATATATTTTCATTCTATTCTTCGATGAGATATTTTACTTTTTTAAGAGGGCATACTTTTAGCTACTCCGCCAAACGTGCCAAGATAGCAGAAGGCAGACCAAGATTTATAAGCCTTACTAAACTGCTCCTATCGCTACAGCCATGTCTCATTCTATTCTTCGATGAGATATTTTTAACTTTTTTCAGAGGGCAAACTTTTAGCTACTCCGCCAAACGTGCCAAGCTGCGCCGCGGCAGACCACGACCAATCCGAAGTACTCGAGCTCCTCTACCCGTACATAGCTAAATTATTCTATTCTTTTGTGAGGTATGGATTAGACCAGTCGCCGCTCGGGATTGAATTTCACATAGTGAAGCTAAAGCTTATACCAATTAAATTTTTTGTTTAACCCTCAAAGTTTTTTAGTGAGCCATATTAACAGCCTACCAGCCTACCAAACCAACCTACCCATTACACGGATAGCTATAGTTAGTTTTCTTTGATTTATACTAAAAACTTAAGAAAATCAAACTGTAGAAAAATAAATTCTAATAAATAACATTTGAGTTTTGCCTATTCATCGACGGAGCCGAAATTTCTTACCTACTTAATGTCTTACATCAAAACCTCTTTGATGATAAGTCAATCGAATCTAGATAAAACGAGAATTATGAAAAGCGTTCTCAGCAGAAACTCAAGCACCTACCTAACAACCAAACACTCAAGAGAAATGTAAAATGACTCAGTAGTATTTTATTCTATAGGGTGAAATTTTACTAGTGACAGATAGCGAAAACTCAGAACCGCCTGGTGACAAGGAACAACTTTCCCCAAGGAACATAGGTCGAAATATGAAAAAAAAATTTGGACCTCCCACACAAAATTGCCGATCAGCTGATTTGAGTTACTATGGGAGGTCAATTTTTTTTTATCGTATTTCGACCTATGTTCCTTAGGGAAAGTTGTTCCTTATCACCAGCCGGTTCTGTGGTTTCGCTATCGGTCACTAGTTAAATTTCACCCGATATACGCAAAGACCACAGCCTAACTAACGAAACAAAATGTTTTTCAGGCCCACTCATACCACGTAGAACTACATTGTATAGGTACAACAAAAAAATCTAAATCTTACGCATTACGGTATTTTTGACGTCTTCAATTTAATCTAAGGATCGGTTCTTATTTACATTATTGGTCTTTTTCCACTTTTGGATCTTTTGAATGTTTTATATTCTTGTCATACCCAACTATGATATAAAATCCCAACACAGGAAAAAATAGCTTCAGAAAGTTCATAAAAATACGAAACACGAAAAAAATGCCGTAACGTTTATTTGACATCGACTGTAGAATTTTCTTGTGTCGGTATCTTTGGCAAGAAACACACGCAACGTCCGTTTCTGCGTCAATCATCCTGAACCTCCTACAAATAGTTACTTACGGTTTATGTCAAACGGCATCGCACAACGCTGCGTCGACGAATGCGTCTGTCAAACCGTTTCACATAAACCATAATATATGTATGAAAGTTGGGTGGAACGATTTTCCAACGAAAAACGCACAATAGGATGTTACAATGTATTTCTTTCTCGCCTAATTTTCTTGTGTCGGTATCATTCGGAAATTGAAGTGGCAGGTCGAGATATTTCCCATTTGTTCCAAAGATGGCTTTCAAGATACAGATATTGGATACGTCCACAGATACGTTTAGGGTTGCCAGGCGTCCGGATAAAGCAGGACTTAGGCTTTTTGTTCGTGCGGATCGCGAATGAACTTCGATCAAATATGTACCGACGCAGGGCCGTCTTTCACCCATTAGAGGCCCTGGGCACATTAGCATGGTGGGGCCCCAAGACCATAATATACCTACTCGTAGCACAATTTACACTTTACAATCCTAGACCGTATTTTGCGGCCGTTATCGCTCTGCTTCCCCGCAAGTGATAAAGGGGTGATGTGTGTTTGTGTGTGTGTGTGTGTGTGTGTGTGTGTGTGTGTGTGTGTGTGTGTGTGTGTGTGTGTGTAGTACAGATGAACTTAAATATGTAGACTAGCTAGTGTGTAGCACTATTTTGTTACAAAGAACATAAATAATATGCAAAGTTAGGGCTTTATTTTTATTTCTTCATAACAGATAATAGTCACGATTAGGATTAATCCTTACATTTATGTTGATTTAAGAGGCATCCTTCTAGATTTTAATTGAGCAAAATCGTTAATCACATTTTCAAAATCTATGTTTTCGAGTATTTCACATTCTATCGACATTAGCGACAAACTGTTCAATCTCCCCTGAAGCATTGTACTTCTTAATTAATTTTTTAGTCTTTTTAATTTGGAGAAGGAGCGTTCACCACTGCAGAAAATATTGTTCGATTGCTACTTACAGAACTCTCTCCGGTAGAAAAATATGATGTTAATTTCGGTAACTTATCAATGACTTCCTTCTGGTGTGCAGCTTTTTTCCTTTTGTCAGATCCACTAGGATACGACCTTTTTGACATTTTATAACAAAACAGGCAAACAACGATTTATTAGAAAATATTTCAGAGAGCACAGTCAGAAACGACGACTAACGAAACAATGAAACAAATGAAACGTCACACAATGTCACAGATAAATACAGGGGAATTCCCGCCGCCGCCGATAGTCGAGTCGGGGATTCCCGCCGCCGCCGTTCGTGAAGTCGGACAGTGTTGCCAATACTCCGGATCTCTTCGTTTAATTTTTTTATAGAAAATTATTATTGCGATTTGCAATTGACATGAAAACATAGTACTGGTTATATGTTATCTGTGGTTTGGTAATCGAGTAGGGGGCCCCAATCGATTGCGGGGCCCTGGGCACGTGCCCATTGTGCCCAGTGGAGAAGAGGGGCCTGTACCGACGCAGCTGGTAGCGGCCGAAAACTCAAAAATGCAAAGCTTTAGGCAATTAGGCCAAAACATCTTGGTTTTTACCCGACTGCCTCAGGATGGTTGTTTTTCGACAATATGTATGTATGTATAGAGGGTGAAATTTTACTAGTGACCGATAGCGAAAACTCAGAACCAGCTGGTGATAAGGATCAAGTTTCCCCAAGGAACATAGGTCGAAATCTGAAGAAAAAATTTGAACCCCCCATAGTAACTTAAATGAGCTGATCGGCAAATTTGAGTTACTATGGGAGGTTCAAATATTTTTTTCATATTTCGACCTACTTATGTTTCTTGGGGAAAGTTGTTCCTTATCACCAGCTGGTTCTGGGTTTTCGCTATCGGTCACTAGTAAAATTTCACCCTATATTTATGTATTATGTATGTATGAATCCAGAAATTCGTTTTCACAGCCCAAACGACTGGGCAGATCTGGACAATGTAAGGTCGTTAGATTCGTTTCAGCGCGTGAGTGACACTCGCTATATTGAAATATCATAAACTCAATATGGCGTAATACATTTGCTTATTACACTTTTAATTTAATTACACAGGTTAAAAATGCAAGGTTTCCGGCTTTATTACCCAGGCGAAACTCGCAGGCTTTTAGGTACGAGGACCTGGCAACCCTAGATACGTCTTTTTCTTCCGTAATATATTTTCATTATACGTGAGTTTTTGTCACACACACCCCAACGTTGTATTCTCACGCGTGAGTCGTGACAAGATATTTAGTGGATAAGTTAATATGTTTTTGCACATAATTATTGTTTTGTGGAAATACAGGTAAGATAGCATAAATTACACATAGTCCGAGTTCTTAATTGGCAATTTGTATGGAGGTATGGTCCCATCTGGCAGAAATCATGAAACTTGGCATGTGTGTAGCTTACATGTGTAAGCTTCAGGAAAAGAAGGGAAGCAAGTTGGACCCCCCCCCTGCTTCCCCCCTTTACCCCCCCTTTTATGTCCCAAATGTCAGTTGTCTTTATTTTTCTCGGAAACGATTAAAGATAGGAGAAATTTGTCAAGGTAAGAAATATTCCTTATAAAATTGTCTACATAATTGTTTTTGGGTCGATGTTGATAGGACTTATACTTTTCGAGTTATGCTTCTGGGAAACCCATCATTTTTTTGAAGGTGACTTCCAGCTCTGAATTAGCCATAACTACCATGTGATAGAATATTCTTTCAAACTTGCTATTGTCTGTTGTTAGTTAGGTAGTCTTCAAAGGAAATCCGCAGAGACAACACTTCAATCACGCTTGTGGGGATAGGGGGAGGGGGGCAAAGTTTATTTTTTCCGAGCTGAACTTGAGGACTTCTGACTCCTTAAGTAAATGTGACACGAGAAATTGAGTATCATTTTCGAATATATCAAAGACGGAGTATTCATTTCTGGAACGCTCTTTGGTACATTTCATACAAAAATATAAAAATATTAAGTGAAATAAGAAAAAAATATGTTTCGTTCTCATTTAAACGCTGTTTTCTTCATGACCTTGAGACATATTTACTAGATAATAACACATACTCAAAGACATACTCACCCGAATTATAAAGCCATATTTTATTTTCGAAAATATTTGAAAATACCTAGCCTACAGAAGCCTAAATATTTTTACAAAGTTATGTTTGTAGCTGGAAAAATTTCAAATTCATAGATTTTGTATTCAAAAATAAGATTACCAACCGCAAACTTATATTTCTCAATTGTCGCTAAACCATTCCAGATAGAGAAATGCCTTCATAGGGAATGTTGTTTATACTGAAGGGTAGATTTTGTTGGAATAAAGAAATTGAGGATCTGGAGTACTTGATGTTTAAGAAGACATTACAGATTTTTTTTTTTTTTTTTTTTTTTTTTTAGTAATGGACTCTATGTTTTCCGGACCCGGGTCCGTTAAAACTACACCTGACTATTTGGTGGGGAGCGAGGGCTCACCCGGATGTGTTTGGGCGGTTGTTCAAACAACCAGCCCAATCACGCCCTTGGGGCGAGACTGGGCTTACGAGTTGTTCTGGGAAGAACGAATCGGACTATGTCTACCGGGTATATGCCGGTAGTTGCCAAAGAAGGGCACAAATGAGGGACCTCCGCGTCCCCGCCGGCGGGGACGGCGGTTGCTTGAAGAGCTTGTGGAGTGTATGAGTCTACTCGCGTTGGCTGCAGCGGCTGCTAGTGTGATGGGATCGTCATCATCAGAAAGGACATGCCTGGGGCGGCGTTTGAATCTCGAAGTTGGATGGGGGAAGTAATTGGATGCTTTAACTATGAGGATTCTTATGATGGGCAGCGTTGTCGAAAAATCGACGGGACGCTTCTTTCATAAAGTCTTTTATGGTGGGGAGACCTAAGTCGATATGGAGGTTGGCGTTGCGCATGTACAGGGAGCTCCAGTAGCCCTGCGCATGAACCGGTTTTGGATGACCTGCAGCATATTCAGATGCGAATGGAAGGTGTGAGCAAATGCTACGCTAGCGTAGGTCATGATTGGCCTGACGCAGGTGGTGTAGATTCTCACCTTATTTCTAAGGGAGAGTTTGCTCTTGTGATTCAGCATCGAATGTAATCTGCCCAAAACGAACGCCGCGCGGTTGCGTACTTTCATAATGTGGCTACGGAAACTTAGTCTGGAGTCGAGTGTTACTCCCAGGTATTTGGTCTCATTTACCCACGGGATGGGTTGGCCGAAAAGCTTTACAGCTGGGGTGACCGGTTTGGTCCCCTATGAAAGTGCACTGCTGCACTTTTTCGGTTGACCTCGATTCTCCATTTGCGGAACCAACTCCCGAGGAGTCCATTGCGCTTTGGAGAATCTTGACTAGTTTGCCGTCGTTCTTGTGAGAAGCATAGATAGCTGTATCATCGGCGAACATGGCACGATGACAGAGCGAGGAGGTTGGTTTGGGGATGTCGCTAGTGTATAGCGTGAAGAGTAGCGGGGATAGGACGGAGCCCTGGGGGACTCCTGCCCGTATGGAGTGAGGGGACGACAGAGTGCCTTCTACTCTGTAGCGAAAACTGCGATCCGACAGAAAGTTTCGTACTATAAGCACGAGACGATCTGGCACACCGAGCTGATACAGCTTGTATATCAGTCCGTTGTGCCAGACCTTGTCGAAGGCTTTCGCTACATCGAGGAAGATTGCTCCGGTGGGGTCGGTTTAGTCGAGTCATTTAGCTTTGAAGATATGTGTTCGACAATGCGGTGCACTTGTTGGACACAAGAGTGCCGGTGCCGAAAGCCAAATTGCTCGTCGGGGATGAGTCTGTTGGTCTCCGCATGATCTTGCAGTCGGGCGAAGATCATGCGTTCGTAAAGTTTGGCAATGGGGTTGAGAAGGCTGATCGGGCGGTAGGAAGTGGGCTCGTTGGCCGGCTTCCCGGTTTGTGAATGCCGATGACCGTTGCCTCTTTCCAGCTAGCTGGGAAGGTGCAATTTGCCATGGCGGCATTCAGTATCATGGTGATAAGGTTGATCAGGTGGTCGGGGAGAATTTTAAGGATCCGGTTGGTGATGCCATCCGGGCCTGGGGCCTTTCTCGGTTTGAGTGCCTTAAGGGCGTTTCGCACCTCCATATCAGAGATAGCTCTGAGCGGGGGGCTAGTCGGGGGAAGGGAAGTGAGACGCGCGACTTCGGAGTCGACGGTCGAAACAAAAGTCTGGTCGCATGGGAGCGTGCTGGGGGTGCACTGGTTTTCGAGACTGTCAGCCAGACATTCGGACTTTTCGTCGTCGTCAAAGGCTTTAGTCTGGTCGGGGCGGTTAAGTACAGGTAGTACGGTTACGGTCTCTTGTTTTAGAGTGCGTTGAAGCTTCCAAAACGCGTGGTGGGATGGTTTCAGCTCCTCCAGGGTCTGATCCCACCCGTTGTTACGCCATTCGGTTGCGCGACGCTTTACGTCCCTGTCTAAAGCGCGCCAGAACCGTTTGTTCTCAGGCGTTGGGAAGGATTCGTACGCTCGTCTCGCGGCGTTCTTCTCTGTTATCATAGCACGAAGGTCGCTCGGAGGGTTAAACTTACTGTCGTCTGTAATTTTAACCGTCCTTGAACAGCTGTCCACGACGCTTTTAACGTGATTCGTAACAGAGGAGACGGCTAGTTCTATGTCGGTCTCGGTGGTGAGACTAGTCGGTATTTGGTCGAGGTGAATAGAGCTGGGAACTTTAAGGCTTCGCCTAGTTTCGCCCAGTCTATTATAGTTTTGGTCGGACACACAGGCCAGAGGGGCCGGGGAGGTCGTTTCGCGGGTCTAGTTGGAGTAGTACAGGACGGTGGTCAGAGTTCGTCAGTTCTTGAATCACTTCTATAGAAGTCAGGCGTAGCCTTATGTTCTGTAGAAGTGCTATGTCAAGGACGTCGGGACGGTGACCTGCCTTGCGGGGGAAGTGGGTCGGTACGGTCGGGGCGACCAAGTCGAAAGTCATGTCATCCTGCCAGGAGAAGAGGAGGTTGCCTTTAGTGTTGTTGGCGACACAGTTCCATGACTGGTGCTTGGCATTCAAGTCACCTGCTATGATAACTGAGTCGCCGAGATTGAATAACGACACGAGCTCACTTTGAAGAAGTGGCTTTCGTACTTGGAGACAAGTATACCGACACCAACGTGATGGATTGGTGCCCCGTCATGCCTATGCGGCATGCGGAAGCCTCGATGTAGGAGAGGGCCGGGGTCTCCAGGGGCGAGCAGTGGAGTGCTCGCCTGTAGTAGATGAGGGTGCCACCCTTATCGCCCGTTACGCGGTCATTGCGTACCAAGTTATAGTGCGCTATGCGTGGAGGTCGCATATGTGGTTTGAGGAACGTTTCTTGTACAAGAAGGACGTCCACATTGTGCTCTTTCAGGAAGAGGCTAACTTCCATCTTCTTTGAGCTAATGCCGTCGGCATTAAAATAGCCTATTTTGAGCGACCGAGGCTTGGTCCTACCACTACTGGGGTTCCCTAAGTTTATTGACCTATCCATCATTGGGGTTTGAAGTTTTTAAAAGCGAGAACCAGACCGCTATAGCGGACGGCGACTTGCATAAGTGCGGCAGCATTGCCGGCATTTGCTTTTATCTCCTCAGAGTACGCGATAATCTCTTCAACGTCGAAGAGACTCGTGAAGGAGGAGACAACTGAAAGCGCGTCGGCAAGATCGCCTTGGGCGTTCGCTTTAGGAGGAGGGGTTGGCCTGGGCGGAGCAGGCGGCGGAGGCGCCTGCTTCGCAGGGCGGTTTTGGGGGCGCCAAGGGCTTTGGCGGGAGGGGGCTGGAGGCGTCGGACCCGTTTTGGGGCCCCAGGCGGGCCTGGGGGGCGGGAAGTTGCAGTTTTCGGCGGTGTCAGAAGGTTGCTTCTGAGCACTCGCCGATTTGTTGGCTTGAGCGGCCTTCGCGAGAAGTCGCGCCAAAACTTTGGGGTTGGCTTTAGGGGCACGGGGACAGCCACGGTAGTTGGCTGGGTGGCCAGTCTCGCCACAGAGGACGCAGACTGGTGGTAAAGCGGGGGTGGAGCTGTCTGCCGCGGGCGGGTCCGTCTTTTTAGGACGGGTGCACTGGGCAGTGCTGTGGTTATCTGCGCACTTGACACACCGTGGGATGGCATGACAAGTGCGAGAGGAATGACCGTAAACCTGGCAGTTGTGACACTGGCCAGGGATACCGGTCTTTCGTGGGGCTTCCAAGCGAATGCCCGAGAGGTTGCATACGGTTTTTACACCGTATATGGCAGACAGACAGACAGACAGAAACACTTTATTGCTCACATTAAAACATAGATACAAATACAAAATCAAAAACAAACAACATAATACAAGCAAAGGCGGCCTTATCGCTTTAAGCGATCTCTTCCAGGCAACCCAGCACATAAAGAGAAATTTTAAAACATAAGCTATGAGCAGCAGTGGCAACACATAATTAGACCAGCTTAAATTTCTAAAAAATACCAAAATTATCAATGATAAATATTATTAAATATACGTTTGTACACATTTTCAAAGTACCAAAAATGAAGTAAATTTATATTATATGATATATAAACTAACATTATATAATAAGACAACTAAATATATAATATATACATACTAAATATATATAATACATATAAGTATATACAATATACTATACACATAATAAATAAATATAAATTAAATGCAAGATTTAGTAAGGAGATGACTATGTAGTCTTGTTTTAAAAATGGCAAGTGACTCTGAGTGACGAATGGCATGAGGCAACTCATTCCACAAGTGTGCAGCCCTCACAGTGAACGTCTCCCTGGAATATCCACTCTGCGAGTGCGCACGCTGAACTCTAAGAATGTTGTCTAGCTTAGACCGAACATTCCGACTGTGGTCCACACCTAAATATTGAAAGCAGTCCTTCAAGTAGGGAGGGGAAAGGGGATCATTAAGGATTTTGTAAAGGAGATGAAGGACATGCTCAATACGACGTAATCTGATGGGGAGCCACTTTAACAACCTCCTGTACTCCGACACATGATCGAACTTGCGCAATCCATAAATAAAACGTATGCAGATGTTCTGTAACCGTTGTAGCTTGTCGAGGAGATCCTCATTGAGGTCAAGATAGCAGACATCTGCATAGTCAAGTATAGGAACTAGAAGAGATTGCGCAAGTTCGATCTTGGTTTTAATAGGGAGCAAGTTTTTCCACCTTTTTAGAGACCCCAGTGCAGCAAAAATTTTACGGCTAACCTGTGAGACGTGGTGAGACCATGACAAAGTACTGTCGAAAAATACTCCCAGGTTTTTGACAACTTTGCTATAGGGCAGAGTGACACCATTGAAGGTCAAAGGTGGGACGTCATCATAATCCGGCCTATTAATCTGCTTTGAGCCTCCCAAAACAATGACCTGCGACTTGTTTGGATTTACCATAAGGCCATGCGCTTGACTCCACTGAAGGACAGTCGCAAGATCACTGTTCAGAGCGCTAACAGCTGAGTCAAGTTCGTTTGGATATGCTTGGGTATAGATTTGAAGGTCATCCGCATACAAGTGATAGGAGCAGGAAAGAAGAGGAGTAAGGAAGTTGATGAAAATGGAAAACAAAAGAGGGGATAATACCCCACCCTGAGGCACACCCGCAGTTATATCAGTGAAACCAGAGACTCTACTGTCAACACGAATACACTGCTGTCTTCCAACAAGGTAACCACTAAACCAATTAAGTACCTCATCCGAGATGTGCAGCGAGCGCAACATGGCAAGAAGTATATCAAAATCAACCGTGTTAAAGGCGTTACTGAAATCCAATAACGCCAATACCGTGAGCTGTTGATTCGACATACCCATGCGCACATCATCGGATACTTTAGTAAGTGCAGTCACTGTACCGTGCCCAGGGCGGAAACCAGATTGGAAAGGGCTAAGTAAATTGTGGGTGTTGATGAATGAACTGAGCTGTTGGTGGACGAGCCGTTCCAGAACTTTGGAGAGGAAAGGGAGGATAGATATGGGACGGTAATGAGACAAACTGGATGGATTATTGATTTTGGGAATGGGAATCACTGCAGCTTTACGCCAACAGCTAGGGAAAGTACCAGTACTGAGAGAGAAGTTGAAAATGTGGCAAAGTATAGGTAAAACTACACTAAGGCTAAGAGAAATCATCCTACGACTGATGCCGTCAAGGCCTTCAGCGTTGGATTTGATAGCGGAAATATTTTTTTCAACTTCTCGCACAGATACTGGTTTAAAGGAAAAAGAAGAATATGAGACAGAAGAGGATGATGATATAACGGAGTTTATGGAGGTTTGTTTGGTAGACGTAGGAATAGGACAGCAGGATGTGAAATGTTGATTAAGTGAATCGAGATCCACGTTGGAGGTGAAGGGGGGTTTCTTCTTACCTATACCCAAGGAATTCAGGAATGACCACACCTTGGCTGGATCACCATTTTGAACTGAGGCATGAATGTGCTGACGTTGGGCGTCTCTGCACAACCTACTACAGCGGTTTCGCAAAACCTTGTACCGCTCATGATTAGCTTCGGTAGGATCATTCCTGTATTTAACTTTTGCAGCGTTCCTTCTAGCCATTGCACTTTTGATGTCATCGGTGAGCCACGGTGCAGGCAAGTGCTTTAGCTTAACCGGTCTAAGAGGGGCATGTACATCGAACACTTGAATTAGAAGAGAATTAAAAATTTCGAGTTTGTCGTCAATGTTCGGTGCTTGGAAAACGGAGTTCCAGTCAATTTTGCTGAGATCAGCCAAGAACTGAGTTGTATTAATCGATGCGAAACTCCGTTGCATCACCACCCGGGGCTTAGGTTTGGGACAGCGAATCTTATATGACAAGTAAACAAGATCATGGTAAGAAAAAGCTTCAGCGTTAAACTGACCGTGAGTACTGACATGATCTGTTGACGATACCATAATAAGGTCTAGCAAAGACGGGGCACAGTTTGGGAAGTGGTGAGTTGTAGCAAGTGGAAGGATATTAAGATTTGCAGAGTTAACGATTGAAGAGAGCTTGCTGGAACGACTAGTATATTGTGGGTCCTTGTTAATGAGGCAAGTGTTAAAGTCGCCCATAATAATGGTGTGATCTACAATGGGTACAAATTTTTCCAAAAGCGCGTTAAATTTTGAATAATAGTCAATATTGAGATTAGGGTTATAGAATACACCGAGAAGCAATTTTGAGTGACCGAACATAACTTCAATGAAGAGATGTTCAGACGACCTTGAATCTTCTTTATTTTTATCTTTCGAATAATCAGAAAGTGATTTATCAAGTATAGTGAAAGGGAGATGGCTTCTCAGGTAAATCGCAACTCCACCGCCGCCCTTACCAGACCTGTCATTACGGATGAGGTGAAAACCAGGAAGGGAGTAAGTTACAGAAGGCAGGCAGGGTTTTAAAAAGGATTCAGATACAAGAATAGCGTGAATATTGGAGTTGTGGGAAAAAGTGGAAAGTAAATCTGAATAATGTGCCGGAATGCTTTGGGCGTTAATATGTACAGCATTGAAATTTTTAGGGAACGCTGCAAAAGCCAACTCCACCGAAGTATCGAGACTTTGAGAAATGCTGTGGAAACTGTCCTCTGAAGACTGAGAAGCAAAGGAAAGAAAACTTTCACTATCGCCACCCAGACCATCATCACTGTTCAAACTATCATTAAATAAATTAGTTGCTTGCATTTAATAAATAAATAATATATATAAAAATAAATATTATAAAAATATATATTATATTAAAATTTATAAATTTTACATAAGAAAAAAAAAACTATTTAAATTCTACCCACACTGGCAGTGTTTGACAAAGTAAATACCTTTAGTACTTCAAGGTAAAACAGCACTACAAATTATGATTAATAAAATAACAGTGTAAATAACTTTAAAGTTACAAAAAGAAAAATCAGAACACGGAAAATATACAAATTAAGTTTTAAAATTAATTAACAAAAAAAAGTATAAAAATTTAATAGCCTTGGCTGTATAAGGCCCAGCTCCGTGCCTAATCCTGTAGCTGGCTTTGTAAACGCACCGACCAACAAACGTCAAATGAAATGTCAGCTGTAAAATAACCTCTAAAAAGTGACTACAACCTACAATATTTTAATAAAATTGTGTTTTGGTGCCGAAAGTTAGCGAAAAAGCACGAAGCTGTGCACGTGATCATTAGAAATAAAAACGTTATCTTATACAGATACCTACGATGCTGGACATTCTACACATAATGCATGAAACTCCGCCATGGACTCGATCCTCTTCTTGTTGCCATCCGGCGTCTTCACATGAATGCACCCATCCCGAGTCCAGCACGAAGATACGCCATAGAACTCCCTGGCCGCCATGAACACGGTGTGCCGGGGTTTAGTTAGGAACTCAGAAAGTGTGACATTTGTTCCCTTGAGCGCCTTCTTGGAGTTCCACACACGGTCACGAACAGAGGCGTCGGTGAATTTAACCACAATCGGCCTGGGCTTTGACTTGCCCTCTTTCTTGCCCAAGCGATGGCTACTGCGAATGCTAGCCACAGTCACAGCTGGGATATTACACTTAGCTGCAATGGCTGCCACCACTCTTGCTGCGGTGTCTTCCTTATCCGTCTCTGCTACTCCATGGACAAGCAGTATCTTACGGCGATTGTGCATCTCCAAGCGGTCTTGGCCACGAGCAAGCGCTTCTACTTCAGCACGCAGAATAGTGACAGCATTCACAACAAATGCCTTGAATAGTTGAAATTCTGTATTCAATGCAGAAATTGTGGTTGGTGGCTTACGGGCAGGAGTTTGCTTCAGCTCAGCTTCAAATTCTGCCATCTTGGTGTTGAAGGTCTTGACCATAGCGTCCATACTAGCTAGTACCTTTAAGTGATCCATTGTGATGTGTGATGTGGCAGTTTTGATTGAAGTGTACACCAGGGTAATTATGAGGAAAAATTTAAGGAGATCAACACTGCAGGTGGGTGTTATTTATGCATACAAAATAAGCATAAAATTAAATATTTTCAAACTGAATTAGTATTTTTAAATCAAAATAATTAGTAGAGCAAAGATAAACAATGTTGCCTAGGCAACTACCCACAGCCTTGCCGGCCTCGCTCCTCTCGAGCGTGACATGAACCATGTCGAAAATCCGCTTGTTTTTGTGGGACTTTATGCGATGAACGTTGGTCACGGCAATGCCCTGACTGACGAGGTCATCATGAACTTCCTGCTCGGATAGTTCCTTTGGGATACCGCGTATGACGACGCGGTGAAGTTTCTCCTCTTCCAGAGCATATGTATGATATGGGAATTGGAGGAAGTCCATCAACTTGGTCAGCTGCCTGTGGGCAGTGGACGTCGGGACTTGTATACGGATACCATCTTTGGACTGGGTAGCCCTTAGAAAAGGTATGGATTTTAGAGTCATCTGACTCGAAAGGGACGACCATTTGGCGTTGTCCCGGAGAATAATGGGGGGCGGGGTGCGTTCCTTAGCGGAAGCGGCTTTAGGGGCGGGCGGAGCAGCCGGCTTGCGACGGCTGGAGTCGGCACCACCCACTCGGGCGGCCTTGGCCGATTGGTCAGGGAGGGGCGATTTTAGAGTGCGCTTCTTGCGCTTTTTGGTCACGGGGGTGAAGCCCTCGGCGACCATTTCGGGGTCAACCTCGCTTTCGGATGAGGTGGCGGCGACGTCCATGTCCTCAACATCGCTGTTGAGGCCATTTCCGTCAGCGGGGGAAGGGGGGTCGGGGGACTGGGGTGACTCATCGTGAGTCAGTGGTGCCGAGTTAGCACGGGGCGAGTCGGATGAGTCATCGGTAGACTCGGAGTTGGGGACCGCTGGCGCGGTAGCGGGATCGCTGGACAGCAATTCGCTGAAGACGGGGGAAGCTTTCGTTAGGCGAGAGCGGATAACTTCGTCCTCACCGAGGACGCGAAGAAGCTCCGTGAGGAGCGCGTTTGCAGTTTCAGCTGCCATTTCCTAGCTAAGAACTACCGCCGTTTCGGAAACCGTTCCGTGGTAAAGAAACGGCAAGAAACCCACGGCAATCGGCCTAGCTAAGGTGAAAAGAATCGCGGCCCTCGGGCGGGGACAGCCCTCGGGTGAAACGTCGGTGATCCTCCCTGCCGGGTATAGGCAGAGAGGGTGTACTTAATTAATGTAGCCCTAAGAGAGTCTCCTCCACCAATCTTATTGGGTGGGAGGTTCCTAACAGGCCCGAGCAAAGAGGAAGTTGGGGCCGAAACCCTTCTCCCAGACAGACTCTGCTCGGACAGGGGAAAGGATGGTACCAGGGTCGACTTGGGTTCACCCCCAGGGCCGGTGGTTCTGGTCCCCGTCCGATTTGAGCGTTGCCCTGAAGGGGCAAAGCTGATGTATCGGGTCAACACCCCCTGCTCAGCTTCGTTAAGCCGGCACTCACTATGCGACGGTAGCGAGTGCCAGGTAGGCACCGTGGGTATCCACTGAGCAAGGACCGCGTAAACCGGCGGTTTTCGGAGAAAAAAGACGTACTTGACAAAGCACACGGAGTGCGCCTTGAAAAAGGCACAAACGGTGGCGGGAGACTGCGTGGGACTAGTGAGGCTAGCCCGACGCAGGTAACGGTGAGCGCGGTGACTCAACGGGGGGCGCGGCCACGGGAGTGGTCGAGCAGGTAGCCGGAGCGAAACGACCGTGCGGGACGGCTGCTGCGCTGCGACTCGAGACATTACAGTATCTCGAATAGTTTAGCTGGGCTGTTGATGTTCCACATCAAGTACTCCAGATCTTCAATTTCTATATATCAGCACAAACAACTCTTCAGTATAAACAACATTTCCTATGAGGGCATTTCCCTATCTGGAATGGTTTAGCGACAATTGAGAAATATACGTTTGCGGTTGGTAATCTTATTTTTGCATACAAAATCTATGAATTTGAAATTTTTCCAGCTACAAACATAACTTTGTAAAAATATTTAGGCTTCTGTAGGCTAGGTATTTTCAAATATTTTCGAAAATAAAATATGGTTTTATAATTCGGGTGAGTATGTCTTTGAGTATGTGTTATTATCTAGTAAATATGTCTCAAGGTCATGAAGAAAACAGCGTTTAAATGAGAACGAAACATATTTTTTTCTTATTTCACTTAATATTTTTATATTTTTGTATGAAATGTACCAAAGAGCGTTCCAGAAATGAATACTCCGTCTTTGATATATTCAAAAATGATACTCAATTTCTCGTGTCACATTTACTTAAGGAGTCAGAAGTCCTCAAGTTCAGCTCGGAAAAAATAAACTTTGCCCCCCTCCCCCTATCCCCACAAGCGTGATTGCAGTGTTGTCTCTGCGGGTTTCCTTTGAAGACTACCTAACCAACAAAAGCCAATAGCAAGTTTGAAAGAATATTCTATCACATGGTAGTTATGGCTAATTCAGAGCTGGAAGTCACCTTCAAAAAAATGATGGGTTTCCCAGAAGCATAACTCGAAAAGTATAAGTCCTATCAACATCGACCCAAAAACAATTATGTAGACAATTTTATAAGGAATATTTCTTACCTTGACAAATTTCTCCTATCTTTAATCGTTTCCGAGAAAAATAAAGACAACCGAAATTTGGGACATAAAAGGGGAGGTAAAGGGGGGAAGCAGGGGGGGTCCAACTTGCTTCCCTTCTTTTCCTGAAGCTTACACATGTAAGCTACACACATGCCAAGTCTCATGATTTCTGCCAGATGGGACCATACTTCCAGCTAAGGAGCCGTACTAACATAATATTACCTAATTTTCTTATTTGGGACTAGGTAGGCAATTCAAGTAAAGCTTTGACGACATTTTAACTTAGTTCTGTTAATGATATGCAGAAGATTCTGGGGGTCTAAAACGGTGATTACGTCCTATCTCCGCCAGCATGTTTTGTATGGAAATCCATTCCGCAGGGCTTAAGTTCCAGCTCCGTCCCAAGCCCTGACGAGATGTCAAATAGAGTTTGACAAGTAATTTCTATAGAAAACATGTAACGTCATCGGATTTTTTGTTCCTTTCTTTGACACTTTTGTCTATGCGCGGTCGAGCTATGACAACCGTGTGTACGACAATACTACGACAAAGAGCAGTCTCAACCATCGGCGCCCTGATCATAGAATAGTGTCAATTTTGTCATTCGCTGCGCAATTTCTACGGTCACAGGCAAACTTAGGTAAGCAATGATTTAAGTTTCAACGAATTATTTTTAAAGCCGCTTTTATCCGGGTAAAGACGAAAAGAACAAGAGTAAGTATAGGGACTAATAGGTAATTATACCTAACAGATAACTAGCGGTTTGGGAGTGGCTGTGAATTCGTCGCTCCCGCTCCGTTCCGCAGCCGCTCCCAAACCGCTAGTGTAATAAGGCCCTATATGAACCCAGTTGCCAGGGTTTTAACCATCAACTGTCTCTAACATGGTATACACTAAATTCTTTCCTAATACTATGTAATCTACGAAGGTTTTCTTTTTTTGGAATTTAGCACACTTCGCCGCATCAAACCGCGGTTGCTCGGCTTTTATCTGTACCTACTATGGTGACTGTTAGAAAACGTAAAATCCTTTAGTGCGTGTGTAATTCACTTTAGTTTGTAAATTAGTTACAGGGACAGCAATAACGAGTAGCTACTTAGTTAAGTAGTTACTTCGGAACGCAGATAGAATAACAAATGACAGGACAAGAGTAAAGTTGCTCACAACTCGATAACTTACTCATCTTATCTTGTTGGCTGACAGAAACTTCACTAATTGGCCAGCAAGTACTGTCACATAAGTATTTTGTATAGGGACATAATAAAGAGGAGCAAAAAGGTCAGTGGGCAGACCACCTGCTCGATGGTCCGACAAAATCGTCAAGCTTACAGGACCGCACTGGACGAGGGTGGCACAGGACCGTAAGGATTGGCGCTGTAGAGAAGAGGCCTATACCCTGCAGTGGGTGGATGTGGGCTGAGAATGATGAATGATGATGATGGTAGGGACATAATGAACTGTAATATTACACTATTATCCCGGGGTAGGCAGAACGTAAACGGCTGTTAGGTATAACGGGCATTTACACTACACCACGTCTGATATAACTTTGATAGCCATTGAGAAGACTGTGTATCACTGTAGTGGAAATAAGTTATAGCTTTTGCTCAGAAAGTTTTTCACTCATATAACGAATTGCACATATTTTTTAATTTATATTTATTTGTATTGGCGTTGCCTCTTGGGTCAATAAAATTGATTTATTTTGATTTTATTTGATTCGGACGCTACGTGATTGATTAAAACTCGATTAAACTTTAACCTTTTGTAATACAATGGCAATATTATACTAATTTGTTATTCAAATAGCTTATAATTACATTAATAATAATTGAAAGCAGCATTAACCACATATTGCATTGTAGGTATAGTAATTGGACTAATAATACTAGGTGTTGCTAAAAATACCGGGTGTAGGTAGAAATAGATTAAGCGAGAACCACACGCAACGTCCGTCTGTGCGTTATTCATTCGACTCTCCACCATATCCTTATATGAATAAGGTTTATGCCAAACGGCATCGCAAAACGCTGCATCGATGCATCTTTCAAACCGTTTAACATAAACCGTATTCTTATGAGAATAAGATGGAAAATCGAACAAACGACGCACAAACGGACGTTCCCGTGTGTTTGTCGCCTTATTTATATGAAATGGCCGGTTATATTACCTACCTCTGGTCGATTACAAAGTTTCCCTGCTTACAAAGTGAAAAGTTTGTATACCTAATTACTGGGCAGATAGGCCTGCGGCTACTTAGCAACTTTGTTCTCAGGTAGAATCACAATTCACAAACAAACAAGTAGGTCAAAACGAACGATGCTCACAACTTAGGAAATTAGGAACTCACTTAGTTGTCATGAGATATTTCATTAGGTAAGGTGAACCGCAGAAGCGCCTGACGTTATCGCGTTTTGTGACGTCGACCACCAAACTACTGAAAATCTGTGACATTGGCAATTTCACGCGGCTACTTATGCCCTGATTCCAGTTTCTCTACGGGCATGCGCCGTCGTATTACATGGGATTAAGGTGGAAATTCGCATTCTAACCTAAGTGTACCTACGGTGGTGACCTCCCCTGGGCAGTCTGGAAGTCACTTAAACGACTCCGGGCTGGTGTTTGGAGTGTGGAAAGTGGGGCTTTTCTGCTGGCGATAGATGAAGCGTCGCCCAGCCAACAGAGCACCTACTGTTCTGTGCCTGTTGTCCAAACTTCAGGACCTGCTTGGAACGAGCCTCAGCGGCATTCTTGTTGCCAAATATAAGGTGTAAAAAAACCAACTGCAAATATTTTAAGGGTTGAATTTCATGGACTGGTTCACCCCTTAAAATATTTGCAGTTGATTTTTTTACATCCTGTATAATATAACTGTTGCGATCGACTCGACAATTAAGAAGATATAATAAATATCAGTGGATTAGTGGATAGCTGAGCGTCCGGCCGAAACAAGGTCTTCATTTAAATTCCCGATTAATTTAAATAAATATTCAGTTCATTAAAACCTTAGCTGAAATAGTAATTACTGTATACATATTAATTTGGAATTTGGTAGCCGAACCATGGTCTGTATTAGCATAATTTGACCCTCGGTTCGACCTCGATATCCGATATTAACTAACCACATTTTCAGCTAAAACTGAATATTCCGTAGGAAATTTTAGATATCGTATACCGAGTGTTAATAAATACCTAGTATAAAACCATACATGTAAAACATAGTAAGTATTAAACAAAACATAAAAGGTGGTCCTAACTACAGGTTTTTCACGTGCTGCTCGTCAAAAACCGCAATTTCGTGCGGCACTGTGTGAGAAACACCTACCAAAATTTCAATTCACAAAACCGAATTCCGTAATAGAGGTAATTACCTAGATATTTAGTTCAAACAAGGAGCTTTTGAATAAGTCTGAAAATATTTTTGTCACACTCTCAAAGAAGAAGAAAAAGAAGGTGACCTATAAATCGACAGTAGTGTGCTTGCTACTTTCATTCGACTGTTAAAAGAAATACCTATATTCATGATAAGAATAAAACATTTGCCTACCTAGTTTTAATAACGAAGCATAGACATATGTTACAAACGAGTTTAAATTAAAACACAAAATTCTATGAAATAGAAAACGTTCATCATATTACTTTGAAGCTCGTTATTACTGTTATTATATGCCTCTGTCATGTTATGTCAAAGATATATTAAAAATATATTTAAAACGATATGAAATTGAATTTTTCAAGCATTCGTAATAGAACTAGATGACGAAGCCGTATTTATGAATTTATTTGGAGCTTTCTATGTTTCAAAAGTTCAAAAAATATTCGTCTGGAATGAAACTAAACAAGAAACATATTTACGAAATACATTTTTAGGGTTTCGTAGTCTACTAGAAACCCTTATAGTTTCATCATGTCTGTCTGTCTGTCTGTCTGTCTGTCTGTCTGTCTGTCTGTCTGTATGCCGCGCCCTCATATCTTCGTCAGTTTTAGAGCTATCGACATGAAATTTGGTGAGAAGATAGATCGTGTTGACCCAAATATAGAAATGTTAAGAAAAAAATATTCTAAATGTTTTTTGGACCCCCTCCCATACAAGTGAAAGGGGGGCAAAAATATTTTTTTTCTTCTGTAATATTGAGTAGGGTATCGTTGAATAGGTCTTTTAAAAATAAGGTGAGGTTTCTTTGAAACAAAGTAACTAAAATGTTTCTGTCAGGAGATATTTGCTTTTAAACAGGGCGTTTTTGACCCATAATTTGTTCCAGCTGTAACTTCTTAAGTATAAACGCTAAAAATTTGAAATAAATTTGGAATATAGCTTACAATCTGAAGTTACAATGAAAACTATAACGGATATTGTACCCTTAAAGATTTCAGAAAAAATTGAGTTTTTCTATTTGCGGTTGGTCATCATACTGCTGCTAACAAACCAGCAACAAAATTAAGTTTGTAATGCTGAAAAACCTGATATTTAAACGTTGACTACGAAACGCTATTTGTGGGCGTGTCTGACACGCTCTTGGCCGCTTTTTTTTAATTAATCGGCTTAATCGGCAACTTTAGGCCATTTGAAAATGTAGTTTTCCTCTCATACACGACAATGCGGCATTTGACAGCGAAAAAACAATTTTCATCCACAAGGAAAACCGTACGCCGCGGCATCGTGTATGCTTGTGTACCTACATATAATTTTAAACAACTTCTTTCCTCTATAACAAATAAAAAGACTAAAAACCGTAAAATTGCGCGGCACGTGTGTGAGAGTACCACGTTAACACACAATTACACATATCCTGTGTTCCTGGAGGTCAGACCGGATCCTAATTGTCTAAATTGTTCTGAACAGTTTGTGTCCGACAAAATGAATGTCACTAATTGATACTGACATGGTAGTATTACCAGCACCAAATGAACCTAGCCATTTCAAAGTATCACCTTACACTGGTTAACTGTATGAAAGTCCAGTGTAAGTTGATCCATTGGGAAGGTTGAAGTGCAGCTGGTAGGTTTAATCCCACCCAAAACATAAATGTGAAAGGCTGCCAAGTTCGATAATATTGGAATGCTTCGCCTATAAAAGAAGTGAGATCTAAATAAGTACCAAGTTCCATACACAGACCTCAGTTAAAAATAGTTACAGGAATGCACACTTGATTTTCCGCAGTTTGGAAAGAAGACTCTGAATAATTATCATATTAAATACCTACAATTCTAATACTTACAAAAACGCAAACCTGTTTTTTCAGCAGTTTCCTAATAACTTTTTTTTTCTGTACTTTTTAATGATATAGCTTGGCAAGTTTTCACACACTTTGTTATAAACCTACTAAACGCAATGAGTCAAGTATATAATTTTCTATTAAAACTTGCCAAGTTATATCATTACAAAGTACAGAAAAAAAAAATGTTATTAGGAAACTGCTGAAAAAACAGGTTTGCGTTTTTGTACGTATTAGAATTGTAGGTATTTAATATGATATTTATTCAGAATCTTCTTTCCAAATTGCGGAAAATCAAGTGTGCATTCCTGTAACTATTTTTAACTGAGGTCTGTGTATGGAACTTGGTACTTATTTAGATCTCACTTCTTTTATAGGCGAAGCATTCCAATATTATCGAACTTGGCAGCCTTTCACATTTATGTTTTGGGTGGGATTTCATTTATTTTTGTAAGGTGTATTTTCTTTTTTTCTTATGATTAAACTTGTTAAGGAAATGTCTCATTTATACTAATTTTCAGATTTTTCAATTATGGACTATGCTTTTGACAAAGAAATGGACTAGTTTTTTTTAATTTAATTTTTCTACGTTTGCGTGGCAAAGGAAACTTTTTGTTTTGTCATTTTGTATGCTGTCTTGTACGACTGACACGCTAGAGCGCATTGGCCATTCAATATCTTGGATTTATTTTACACGTTTTCTATTTACTGATAAGCTTGCCAAGTCAGGGCGGTATAATGTACGTAGCCGGTTATATTCAATTTTTACTTTACTTTGACTAAATTACAAACCTTCGTAACGAATTTTAGGTCGGTACGATCATTGGAAGATATAGATATTTTTTTTGTTTTAGTTCCTTAGGGGTATGAATTTACACCTTCATTATTTTTAAAACCAACTCACACTTGGCCATTTTCAGATTTTTTCCTTTACCTTGACCTAAAGACCTACCTCCATGCCAAATTTCAAGTCAATACGACCATTGGAAGTGGTCTAGGTTTTTGATGAGTGAGTGAGTCAGTCAGTCAGTCAGTGAGTGTATAGTAAAAATAGCGATTTTCTGACGTCAATATCTCAAGACCTACAATAGGTACATTAATGAAATTTTGTATTTTAGATAAGTAAGTAGATCTCGACAGATACTAGAAATTTCATATGCGTAGATAAAATAGATTTTGAGTTATAGGTGGGTCGAACTTGGCCCGAAATGGTTCGTGTAATATAACCCACGGCCGGGGTGTCGGTTCTTTGCTCGAACTTGGCGGACACACTGCCGTGTGTCTAGATACCTTATATTTACAGTAGGTCGTAGGTACAACTTATTCAGTCAGCTGATCGTGAATTTTGCGTGTACCTAGATAAGTTCGACGTAACTATTTTCTCATAATCACAACAGCGGCTCGATAGCACAAATTAGCGATACGGCGCGCGGCGCTATGTTGATAGGACTGTTGTTCAGTTTCACGGTCTGATCACGCCTGCAAAATTTTCATTAAGGCGAGAATCACACGGTAACGTTTGTTTGTACGTCGTTTGTTCGATTTGCTACCGAATACGGGTAATGTCAAACGGTTTAACGGACGCATCTGTCGATGCAGCGTTGTGCGATGCCGTTTGACATAAACCGTATTCGTATGGAGGTAGGGTGGAGAATCGAATGAATGGCGCACTAACGAACGTTGCGAAACTTGCGAATGTTTCTCGCCTAAACTACTTCTTCACCCTGTATTTTCAGCAATATTATTATTATGTCCAATTACTATACCTACAATGCAATATAGGCATGTGGTTAACACTGCTTTCAATTATTATTAATGTAATTATAAGCTATTTGAATAACAAATTAGTATAATATTGCCATTGTATTATGAAAGGTTAAAGTTTAATCGTGTTTTAATCAATCACGTAGCGTCCGAATCTAATAAAATTAAAATAAATCAATTTCCATTGACCCTTGGGCAATGCCAATACAAATAGAATAAAATGAAAATTATGCGAAATTCTTTGTTAGGCTGCAAAAGTTGCTAAACAAAAATTACACTTATGTGGATCTTAAAAGTGCAGAACACACCACCGCCGTATGTAAGACGTATGCGTACGCGTCATCATGCGCGTACCTGTTGTAATGTATGGGATTGTATAAGAGGTGGCACACTGCCTGCGTATGCGTGCACGTCATCACGTGCATACCGCGGTGTGCCGTGTCTTATACGATCTCATGCATTACA
Source organism: Phthorimaea operculella (assembly GCA_024500475.1). Classification (NCBI taxonomy): domain Eukaryota; kingdom Metazoa; phylum Arthropoda; class Insecta; order Lepidoptera; family Gelechiidae; genus Phthorimaea; species Phthorimaea operculella. The sequence goes on along the minus strand of JANFCV010000002.1, from coordinate 1,392,832 downwards.
ACGTCATAGTGAATTGATAACGTGCACGCCACGCACACGGAGGCTTTGTGCTTTGCCCTTTAGGATGCCTTTTCAGGGCGCATAGTCAGTATAGTCAGAGAATAACCCATACAAATGACAAGCTTTCACAGCCGCAATTCAATGCGGCGAAGTGTGCCGCGATACCCGGATTTCGTAGTCATTCGTCAACTCTTTGCGTCAAAAAACCGCATCCGGCAATAAAACACCGACAAATCGAGCGGCACGTGTGACACCCGCCTAATGCGAAAAGAATTTCAATTTGTACACAAGTTTTATTTTATTGCGGCAAAAGGCGTCGGAAACAATGAATCTGGGCGGAAACTCGGCAATATGGCGGCATTTCCGGGAAGAACAATACGAACGATTAGGTCAAGTACTTTCGGTTTTATGTGGCGAGTAGGCCGTTACCGAAGGACGTGACTTTGAACCCATTTCTCTACACAGGCCTCTTCTTTGTACCCCGAGTAGATAACTTACTCAAAGGATGATCATACATTAGTGTTTCTAAGTAGATTCGAGCTGAACTTGACTTTCTAATTTTTGAATTGCTTCATACTTATAGCATAAAGTAGAGAGTTTACAGAATTTTTCATTCGACTCTATTTAGGGTTTGCCAGGGTTGTTACTGTCTAAAATCTTAATATAAAAAGAGCAAAATCTGATACAAGAAGGTCATATTAATCTGAGCAAATTTAAATCCAAGAAATATGACGTTCGTGGCAACCATCTTCTTAGTTAACTTGAGTTTCCCTGAGATTCCAGTTATATTCAGTTAAGTCGCTAGTATCTACTGAGTAAGCCACCTGTAAAGCGCCACACGCGCCGTTTCCCTATTTTGTGCTTATAGGGCCTGACTACAAAAAAGGTAGACATAGATATCTCCATACCTACAGAAAAATCGCTAGAAATTTTTGTGACAAGATCAGACTTTTGTGAGAAGCAATATCAGATTCGTCAATTTATTAGAATAACATTAAACGCATAGCATCTGCTGTTATTTTTTCCCACAGTGAATGACCAACATATACGGTGTGATTATAAAAAGCTAAGACAGCGTTGAAATTAATTTTCCATACGTTTTGATGTCAAATTTAACAATGTCTAACTTCTTTTTATATAGTAGGTATTTTTTTGTATAGTATGTAGACGTACTAAAATATCAAATGCAATTTCTGTAGCACGTCCAGAATTTACCGTGCCATAAGTCGACGTGTTTGTTAGTAATAACAGTAATAATGTACCAAGTTTAAGAGGGATTATGATAAGCAAATTCCCTGCTTCGGGGTTTACAGCTTAATCCGCGGGAAGCGAAACTATTCGGTCGGCTTATGTTGTCAGAGGTACCAGCCTTATGGTAATTATTTTACATGTACGGTCAGTAGCACCTCAAAATACCCATTTAAGGTACAGTACCTGGTTGACCGATAATCCTCAGTATTTCAACAGATGGAGTTGGTAATTTACAAAAAACTCGCAAAAAATGGGTAAAATAACGAGTTTTGGAAAATGAAACCTATGTCTAGACAAATCGATTTATCTCCCCCGAAAACCCACCTATACCTATGCGAAATTTTGTGAAAATCGTTGTATAGATCCCGTATATTACATATTCAATACAATTCTTGCTCGTTTAAAGGATGAAGCCTAGTTTATCGTTTAACTAGAATAAGTCGACGTGTTTGTCAGTAATAATGTACCAAGTTTAAGAGGGATTATGATAAGCAAATTCCCTGCTTCGGGGTTTACAGCTTAATCCGCGGGAAGCGAAACTATTCGGTCGGCTTATGTTGTCAGGGGGGCCTTATGGTAATTATTTCACATGTACGGTCAGTAACACCTCCAGATACCCAATGATACAGTACCTGGTTGACCGAGACTGCACGGTTTTTCAACAGATGGCGTTGTTAGTTTTCAAAAAACTCGCAAAAATGGGTGAAACAACGATTTCTGGAAAATGAAACTTACCTATCTAGATCGATTTATCGTCCCCGAGAAGCCCTATTTACGAATTTTTGTGAAAATCGTTGGAGCCGTTTCCAAGATCACGATCGAGATCCAGATCGTTTAAAGATATAATATAAGATAAACCCTTCTTACTTCTTTACACTAGATCAAGACTGGGTGTAAGGGACTAAAGCGTACCGAAAACTTCTGCTGACATAATCAGAGCAAGCAGTATGACATTATTTATTTTTTAAGTTTTTATTGAAAGTCAGTCCGCTGATCGAAAATGTATCGCAGGTCGATTGTTTTTTGGTTACAAACATAGTCCCCATAGTAAAAGCTGTTCAGTTTCATGTTCTGATCATGTCTGCAAAGTTTTGGGTACACCGTCCTTTACAAACTGTATTTGAATAGAGATTTGCTTAGGACAGGTATTATTAATTACAATATTGTGGGAAACAACAATTCGCGGAACTTTCAGTAAACAACGTATTTACCGGAAAAGTAGAGAAACACACATAACGTACGTTTGTGCGTCATTCATTCAATTCTCCACCCCACCTCTATACGAATACGAATACGATTTATGACAACGCTGCGCAATCGCACAACGCTGCGTCGACGAATGCGCCAGTCAAAGCGTTTGACATAAACCGTATTCGTATGAAAATAAGATAGCAAATCGAACAAACAACGCACAAACGGACGATCGTGTGTTTTTCGTCAAAGGGCCGAAGGGTTCCGCTAACTGAACACCCAAAGGCAGTCCTATAAGGTATGTTTATTTATGTACGTACCTATACTAAGTAGTAAATAATGCACGCTGAACAAACTTTAGGTTGTGTAATTAAAGAGTAAATGCTTTTTCAACTTCTATTGGATTTTATTTTGTGAACATTTTAGCCTTGTTGTTTAGCATAATGTGCCGCTTCTGTTGGCACATAGGCATGCCTTGGCGAAACGAAGTTCCCGTTAACCGAAATCCCATACCAACTGAAATCGACATTCCACACTAACTGAAATCAGCTGATCAAAAATATTGTATGAAAAGTACAATTTATTGTTTAAACGACCTAGGTTCCTTAGGGAATATTGTTCCTTATCACCAGCCTGTAGGTACCTACTGCATTTTCGCTTTATTCGTCTGTTGTAAAATTTCACCATATACCGGGAGTAAAAAAATGAGTAAGTATAACACGTATAACAAGCCAAAATTCAATGTATTCATGAGACTGAGCAACTTTTTCCCATGGAATGTGGGCCAAAACCAACCAAGTCGCCGATTAGCCGATTGATTTACTATGACAGGTCCAAATTTTTTCATATTCCGACCCACGTCTCATGGGGAAAGTTGTTCAGTTTCACGAGTTCCTTGACGTCCTTTCGGCTTATACCCTTTTTGTTATTTCCTGTTTAATTAATCATATTAACCAAACATACCCATGCCCATTTCAAGGCTGTAATTAATGACTATTACTGCGGTCAGAACTAGCAATAATTAATTAGGAAAGTGAACATGCAAATTTGTAGAAACTTTAGCAGCACCTCAACCCGATACATTTAAGGGATCATCTTATACTGGTTTTCAATAGGGTTTAAAAAAATACCCCATCTGAGGACGACCCAGTTTAATTTTATCCTTTCATGTGCAGTTGATCACAGCTTTGAACTACGAGTATCGACAGTATGTAATGGTTATTCTTAGTATGATTTGCCGGGGATGCCGCATCACCCCATAATATAAGATATTATCTTTCTCGTGGGTGTCGATAAAGAAGCGACTAAGGGATTTGAGAGTGTGTATCGAACTTTTAGGGGACAGGCTAACAACCTGCCACTATGGTGATACACAGTCTTCTGAATGAGTCTCAAACTTTTGTCAAACGTGGTGTAAATTTACGTTTTTACAACTTAAGTTATTCTTAGTACTTCCCTTTACTTGGGTAGTACCGAAAGTAACCAACTGAAAACATGTTTAATTCTTGGAAAGAGTTCCAAGCTTTGCAGGCTTCAAAGAAGTAGACATATACAGAGCTAAGTTTCCATAAAGGACCAAGTTTTATTGGCCTTTTCTTGATAACTTTCTGGTAACCCAGGTTACTAAGGTACCTAACTGATAATGTGTAGCCAGCTCAACTCATTTCAGGGACCAACTCATATCAACCTAATCATTTAAGGGATCACCTTAGACTGGTTATTCAAACAAATAATAAGAGAATCTGGTATAAGTTGATTCCTTAAACAGGTACATTGATATGCTGGCTGGCGATATATTGGCACTTTATTCGGCAGCACTCAGAAACGCTTAAGTGGAGTGAAATTAGCAATATAGGTACCTACAGTGTGTTACCGACAATACAACATTTTTTATTTTTATATTTCAACCCATGTTTCTTGGAGAAAGTTGTTCCTTATCATCAGTCGGTTCTGAGTTTTCGCTATCGTTCACTAGTCAAATTTCACCCAGTATAGATGCCTAGAATCACGTGTTTGAATAAACGCCCGCTTGCCGGTAACACACTGTAGAAGAGGATTAAAAGTGAGACTAGTGGCATTTAAAACGACGAAAGGAAAAAGCCATTCTCAAGGTGAGTCGATTTAAAACTGGCGCACAAGATGCAAGCGGCACATAAGGGCACTTGGCCTATCTCGAGATCAGCCGAGGCGAAGATATAAAGAGTGTTAGGGAAAGAACTTTGATTCTTTCAAGGGGTTAATCTGTCTGTCCATGACACTGAAGAACTTTGCAACTAGCTTTTAGCAACAAAAGAAAATAAAACCGAGGCTATTCGGTCTTTAACTTGGCACAAAAGATGCAAGTTCCATTATTATAATCCCTTGGCCTATCCCAAGAACGTCATTCATTCCCGAAGGGTGTAAGAGAAAAACATTATTTAGAAAATTCAGGGGTAAATCTGTCCATGACACTGAACAACTATGCCAAGTCCCCTCCATTATCAGGGACACCGAGTCGACGTACAAACTGATGAACCCCATGCTGCAAATAACGACTAAAGGGAAAAGCCATTCTGAAGGTGAGTTGGTTTAAAACTGGCGCACAAGATGCAAGAGGCACATAAGGGCACTTGGCCTATCTTGAGATCAGCTAAGACGACGAAATACAAGATGTTCCTAACACACTGTCGTCAAAGTAATTTGCTTCATTCAGGGTTGACTGCACAACTTTTTCTATGGAGCCTGGTTTGGGCAAAGAAAGTGATTTTTCGACCTTGTGTACAAAATTCCATTTCAGCTAGGCGAGGAACACACGCAACGTCGGTTTGTGCGTAGTTTGTTCGATTTTCCACCTTATTTTTATACAAATACGGTTTATGTCAAACGATTTGACAGACAACGCAGCGTTGTGCGATGCCGTTTGACACAAACCGTATTCATATGCAGGTAGGGTGGAGAATCGAATGAACGACGCACAAACCGACGTTGCGTGTGTTCCTCGCCTTTACGCAGATAATTTTTTATGGGTACTCAACTTAGCTTCTTACGATACGACACCGACGGGAAAGGTATGGGGTGAGGCAGTTCGAAATTGTTCTGTAAGGAAATTCTCGATGATAAATAATTTCCACTCTTCGCTTTTTTCCAATATCTTCACAGCCGCTAAGTATCTTTCCTTGCACAAAGAATGAATCCAAGGCCATTTGGCAGCGACTTCGGTGGAGGCTGAAGTACAAAATGCAAGAACATAAGCCCACTCAGCCTATCCCCAGCTCAGCCGCGAACAGCTTCTAAATAATATAGGGTGACAATACTTTCCGCAATTTAAAATTTAAGTACTTGCACTTTTGAAAAGAATATCAGGCACGCTGAAAATATGACAGTAGTGGGAATAGGAATTGCACAAACACCGGCACATATTACGGTACAGTTGTCATAACGTGTTGTGTTTCATATCAAAAGTACATGTGATAGTCAGAATTTGATGCGGCGACCTACGAAAACGGTATCTGTTTTTGTTTTGGGGTTAGGTAAACGTCAAAGAAAAGATTCCGGCAAACACTGGAAAATCGTAAGGCTTGTGTGACAACCACCTTATATTTAAGATTCACTCTAAGTTCTTGTTAAAATAAATCCCTTTTCCAGAAATATACACAAACAATATCTATCATACATACCTACTCAAGTATTTTTTATTCCACATTGATAAACCCCTACTGAACCGTACAGATGGAAACTCAACAGACAGACAGAATTACTTTCACATGTCTAATACTGCTACTGGTCAGGACGTGCGATCTAGCGAAGTGGCTCAGAATATCGGCTAGTCAATCAATCGTCTCGTTGAACAGCTTTTCGCTCGCCTTTTGACCCGTATCACGCCGGATATATTATTTTATTTGCCAGGCAGCAAATATTTTCACTCACAGAATGAGGAAATAAGTTACTCATATCATGGAATCTAAGTACGATATTTACGACTTCCTTGGTACAAACTTCACAAAACTTATTTTGTAGAATGATTATAAAATCCGCATTCACAACAATAAGTCAATCTACATTCAGTACCCACCTAATTGAGTTTTATTTGTAAGTACTAACTTATACTATTGTTCATTATTTTTGTCATACTCTGCATATTTGAAGCTCAACTGCTTCAAAAATCGAATAAATACTCGGACATCCCACAGTGCACACACTATATACCAATCAGAGCAGAAACATATAAATTCAGAGATAAATCCCACAGATCCGTGGAACCCTTGTCACCCCACAGCTTTAAGGATTTAAGCCAAGCTCGAGTGCCCTCAACGCTGTGTAGGATTTAACGATGTCATACTTATCGATAAACCGGCGAGCCTACTTGTATTGGACCGTGAAGATTAAGGCTGGTATGATGAGGTGCAGCACATAAAATGTATAAGTAAAGCATGTACCTAGTAGGTACCTACAGTTACAACGAACGCACCAAGAAACACTTAGAGAGAGGAGAGTTTGTTAAGATTGTTTTACGGAATAGCCCCAGCTAATTTTGTTTTTGCTCCGATCTTTGTGAATAATAAAATAAATTAAGTATGCTTGTGTGATTCTAATGCAGATACAATACTTTTATACCTTCATTATATAATTTATGATGATTGACGTGTTACAATTTAACACCAAGAAACCAGTGGAAAACGTGGAGGTAGGAAAGGAACGCTATACATTCCTAGCCTCTTGTTTACAATTTGTAAGGCGTTTTAAATACATGCAAATGACAAACCAATAAATACACTTACCAGTGCTCTTAATAGCAAGGTAATCAGGAACCCGGCAACTGGCATTCAAGTAGCAAGCTCAAGAGCAGATCACCTTCACTCAGTCCACTTTTACCGAGGAAGAATGGACTGTAGCGACTATTACACTACCCTACAGACAGGGCACGATTTATCGTACATTGCTACATACATACGTCATACATATCCCTTGCTGGGTAGTCGGAGCGTAAACGGCATTAAAAAACAGCCATTCACACCACGTCTGAGTTTGAGAGTCATTCAGAAAACCGTATCGCCATTCTGACAAGTTGTCTGCCTGTCGACTCAAATTGCATCAACTCTCAAATCCCTTAGTCGCTTCTTACGATATCCACGGGAAAAATATGGGGTGCTGCTATTCTAAGCCGGCACCACACATAGCTGGTTATCTTGATAGTGGAGGTACCTAAGCGTCTTCAACTTTGCACATGGAGCTAGGAACCTAATAATCGGCATAACGGTCCTACTGGACCTACCTATCAAAACTGGAGGTAGAGCCAGTCGATAAAAACTGCATTTACCACTTTGTTGGCATCACTAGTTCCATAAATGCTTTTTATGCAGATTTTCAGCTTTCTAGTTCGTTTTGCAAAGCTAAACCTCTTTTTAGCGCAAACCTACAACTATACCGAGAGTGACAAAAAGACTATAGGTAACAATCCGAAAGTAGGTCAAGGAACTCGTGAATCTGACCTACCTACTTTCCCCATAGAATATGGGTCGAAATATGAAAAATCAAATTTGGACCTCCCGTAGTAAATCAATCAGCCGATTGGCGATTTTGTATGGGAGTTTTATTTTTTTAGTATTCGACTCATGTTTCACAGGAAAAGTTATTCAGTTTCATGAGTACCTTGACTTCCTTTCGGTTACTATCCGTTTCTTGTAATGACGACCATACATGTGTATATCAGTTTCTTGTAATGGCACCCAAGCAGCCAGCAATGTATGCGAAATTGCGATCTGTATGCTGGGTAGTACCTAATACCTACCAGCCGACTAAGTGCCTCTAGACAAGACGCCCTTTCAACGAGATTGCGGTTTACCTGCAACAAAGAGATGGGAATGGCGTTACCTTACAGTCTTCAAGGTTTCAAGATATGACAGGAGCATACAGAATGCTCGAATTTCTACAAGTCAGGTTTATTTCGGATCTTACAAATATGAATGTTAAGAATTTCTCGTTTTCATATCTACTATGATGGGAATCGTCGACGAGGTAGACCCTGCAAACGAACGAACATTTTTCCCCAAGGAACAATAGTTCGAAATATTTAAAAAATTTGGACTTCTCATAGGAATTCAGATCAGATGATCGGCAATTTTGTATGGTTGGTTCAAGAATTTCTGTCCGCCGCATGGAATTCCTGATCAGCAAACGCAAACCATTCATGCATAAATACATATTAATTTCTATTTCCCAAATACGGTAACAATTTCAGGGCAATAATTTAACTGTAATATTTAGTACAAGGATAACGCTAATAACTCGTTGCATTTGATAACGAACACGTTATTTATTGTATGCTGATATCGTTATAACATGTTATCTTGTGTTATCGCTGCGATTTATAACGGTATGACGATAATTGTTTATGATTTGTAAGGGAACGTTAACACGCAAATATTATAGGTACAATGAAGGTTTATACAACAATTTTACATATCTACCTACATACAGGAATTCCCGCTAAATCCTTTGCGGGTTAGGTAGACGTCAACGGCCGCAAAATTACGCTCGATATACTTCCTATGTAGGTAAATCTTACAAAATATTTGAAAGTTTCGGTAAAATTAAATAGAGCCGTATTGGTAAAAATTTGTATCGCTATAACTACATTGATGATAACGTCAGATTATGATGTCAGCTTTTCATGTCCCTCAAGTCCTTTCCTTCAGTGCTGCTTCAGTCGTTCTTACGACACCCACGCAAAAGAAGTCGGATGAGTGGAGCTATTCTAAGTTGGCATGACCATTTTTTTACAAGCATCAAGAGCAATAATTGAGATAAGTAAACAAAACAAAGGAAAGGTAATTCCAAATCATTCCAAGCCCTCTCTGAGTGGTTAAAAGCCTCATCCTTTGTTTGTTTACGGAAGTACACGGAAGTTAAACCTACTTACATGTCTACTTATTATTTATTCAAAGAGCACCGGAAGGTGGAAACTTGAAGTACCGAAACCACATGTAAGGAATAACTTAAACAACACCCCCTTAAGCGGGAATCACACGTAACATCCGTTTGTACGTTATTTTTCGCGCTGTTTCATGTATTATTTTTGTAAACGCTTGTCATTACAGAAAGTTAATTATACTAAAAATGTATAGGGGTAAAAGTGTAATCTAAAAGTACTCTGTATGGAAAAAAGTAGGATAATAATGAATTTTGTCCTTATTTAAAAAAACTGAATACGTCAAACGGTTTGACAGTCGCATATGTCGACGCAGCATTGTGCAATGCGCAGCGCTAGCGAATGCGTCTCTCAAACCGTTTGACATAAACCGTATTTGAATAAAAATCAGGTGGAAAATCGTATTGACGCAGCGCTAAAATAACGCACAACCTGGCTGTTACGTGTGTTTCTCGCTTTGGTTGATGTGAAGGAATTCACGTAGCTTTTAGAAAGACGGGAAAGAACATTAGACATTAATGAGTGGAGAATTTTGTGGTTCAGCTCTATCTAGAAACCCACCTCGAAACTTGACGACTCTACACACTACAAAGACAACAGGCTTCCACATAAACATGTAAGTACATAGTTACCAGAGTAGTACAGAGTGTTAATTTAATTGCGTGTCAGTATTGGTAAAAAAAGTTAAAATATTTAACCTTTTGAACGCCAACGACAACTATAGTTGCTAAACGATCGCGTGCTTACGACGCCACTGACAACTAAAGTAGTCTAAATTTTGCTATAATTATAACTTCAATTCTGTATTGTTTAAGACACCTGACTGCTTGTCGCATCACTAGCCGATCTTCACATTTTTGTATGCTTGGCGTCGGGGGTGAGGCGACGTAAAAAAACTCTGGCGTGCAAAAGGTTAAAAGTCTTCCAGATTTATAGTATTTTTATATTTCCGCGATAATCAAATAATTCATTTATTTAATGAAATTGTCCTTTTTTCAGTCTCTTTCAGTCCAGAAAAAACAGAACATAATTAAAATATATAGCGACGCACTTCAGTTTATTAAAAAAGAGATTAACCAGTATTTTTTAGACCCTGTATAACACCAATCCATTAAGACTGCTCAAGACGATTATCTAATTAAAAAAGTTGCGATCAAAGGCAAAACCTTTTCAAAGCCTTTTATACGTTACAATTAGGAAATTGTTAGGGTGATTCTTGAAGTTTTTGGCATTTCAGGCATAAAATAGTGAGTTTACAGAAGGTTCACTCGACCCTATTTAGGATTTTCGTGATCGTCACTTGTTACCTAGCCTTGCTACTGTTAAAAATATTAAAGTTTAAGAATATCAAAACAGCAAAATCTGATACAAGAACCACAAAATAGAGAGTTTACAGAAAGTTCACTCGGCCCTATTTCGGATTTTCGCGATTGGCATTTGTTACATAGCCAGGGTTGCTAATGTCAAAAATCTGTAAGTACAAAAACGTCAAAACAGCAAAATCTGCCAAAGAACGTCGTATGACTCTGATCCAATTTTAAATCCAATAAATATGACATTCGTGTCAACCACCTTCTTATTTACCTTGACTTTGTTTTTTCCAGTTTTCGTCAGTAAGCGTCAAAATCGTCGCTATAGTCCGACAAGTTCGTGCGCAACCTTCCCTAGGGGTGACAGACGTTGGCGGGAGAGATGTCAGCGGGTAGCGGGAGGTGTAGCGGGGAAGGGAGACGCGCGCATCCGCGCCGCACGTCATATTATAATGACGTGCTTCCTCGCCCCCCTACCGTCTGTACCCAGCAGGAAGGTCGTGCACGAACTTGTCGGACTATAGTACTGAGTGAGCCATCAAGGCGCCTGCGCGCCGTTTTCCTAATTTGTACAAGAACGTCATATGATAATGAGCCAATTTTTATCCAAGAAATATGACGTTCGTGGCAACCATCTAATGAGTTACGATGAGTTCCTCTAAAATTCCAGTTACCTACATGTATTTACTACTACATACGGAAAATTCTAATTTATCTTCAACCGTAATACGGGAAAATCATGTTCCTTGAGATAAAGTACCACTGTTTGGGTCAGACGTCATCGGCTCAGACCCAAATACTAATAAATAGCGTCGCTCTATTGAACTATAGACGCCTTTAAATCATCGCGCCAAGACGAACTCAACGCTAGAAGAGAAGATTTAAAAGCCAGACCACCAACGGCTGTAACATACCACTATAGTGGCGGCGTACTCCGAAAGTGCTCAAGGACATTTAAGGCCAAAATTGGCTACTGCAGCCACATGCGGACCAACAAGACGCCAGCTGCTCAGAGCCTGTCCGAGTCGCTGTAGCCGAAATCGGCTTGGACAGATTTATCATTATTATTACGCTCTGCCTACCCCGCAAGGTTTATAGGCGTTATATCTCTGTATGTAACGGGAAAATCATGTTCCTTGAGATAAAGTACGACTGTTTGGGCGACACGTCATCGGCTCAGACCCAAATACTAATAAATAGCGCCGCTCCATTGAACTAAGCTTGGCGCGGGTACACCTCTGAATTTCAATCGACCGACCAACCGACCAACGTCGCAATATTTTTGATCACTACAGTTACACTGCTTAAAAAGTACAACCCGACTGCGGAAAGGAACACCTTCTTTATTGTCTGATTTATGTCAAAAAAATGTGGAGTTGCAAGTTTTTCAAAAATATGTCTAACACAGGATGTATTTTCTTGTAACAGTACCTACTGATTGGTAACGTGAGTTGCAGCGGGTGAAACCGCTAATGGGCCAAAATAAGTAGGTATGTAGAAAGTCGCAGTATGTACGGAAAATTTCTTCTTTATATAGGGTGAAATTTTACTAGTAACCGATAACGAAACCTCAGAACCGGCTGGTGATAAAGGAATAACTTTCCCTAAGGAACATATGTCGAAACACGCACGGAAAAAAAATGACCTCCCATAGTAACTCAAATCAGTTGATTGGCAATTTTGTATATGGGAAGACCAATTTTTTTCGCATTTCGACATGTGTTCCTTGAGGAAAGTTGTTCCTTATCACTAGGTAGCCGGTTCTGAGTTTTCCCTATCAGTCACTAGTAAAATTTCATCCTATATTATTATTTGCTAGGGAAAATCATGTTCCTTAAGATAAAGTACGACTTTGGGTCACACATCATCGGCTCAGACCCAAATACTAATAAATAGCGTCGCTCTATTGAACTAAGCTTGGCGCGGGTACACCTCTGAATTTCAATCTACCGACCAACCGACCAACCAAGCAATATTTTTGATCACTACAGTAACAGGGCTACACTGCTTAAAAAGTACAACCCGACTACGGAAAGGTAACTCTTCTTTATTGCCTGATTTATGTCAAAAAAGTCTGTTGGATAAAATTTGACAAGTTTTCCATCAATCTTATTCCTAATCCTAACACGGGAAGTGTTTTCATATTTGGTATTCTACTTTAAGTTACTTCGTCGTGTGGTGCCAGCTTAGAATAGCATCACCCCAAATTTACACGTAAATGTCATCAAAAACAAGCTAAGACATATTTATTTATCCAGGGAATGGAAAGCAGCTTTCCCTGTGAATTAAACATCTTTCACTGCGATCCGCCTACTAAAGTGGTGGCTGGTGAGTATGATAATATCCCCTGAAAGAGGAAGCCTCCATGTACAGCATTGGACTGTTTTGTAGCTGTACTAGTATTAGTATTTATGTTACCTACTTAACTGAACTCATCATGATTCGCGTCAGTTTGTATAAGATTGAGGGGTCACATGGTCACAAAAAGCCACCTTTGCGTTTTTATTAATTCTACTCTTCGTTATTCTTCCTCTTCGCCTTACCACAGTCGGGTAAGAAGCGAGGTTTCTATTTCTATTTAGGGTCCGAGTATAAAAGGAGTCAGATTTATCGCCAAGCTCGGAATATCAGCGCCATTCACGCTGCTCGCTCCAATAACAAGGATACATTTATTCCGTGACGTCAGAAATGCTTCCTCCTTTGGGTTATATCGTGTTCAAAAGTATTCTTCGTGTTCAATGTTATTCTTTGTGTGTGGTGTTGAATACGGGTGAAATATAGGTATGCGATTGAAATGGTAATGTACCTATGTGATACTTTGTTAATTAAATCGAGACTATTAGGAGCTTTTGGAGTCGCCTCTTTTAAAGTCAGAATTCAATTTAATCAAAGTTTAGTCGCAGTATTTAAAGTATATGATAACCCTCGCAAAAGATCTTTAACATCAAATTCAAAAAGCCTCTAAAACTTTCAATAGAGGCATTAACATAAATTATGGACTTCTTACAGTTACAATGAAAATGAAAAGTGAAGTTAGAATAGATTTATCCATTACTGGGATTGCTACTTATAAAAATATGAATGAATTTTATTTTTCGCAGCTTTGGTCGAAAAGGATATTTGTACCTAATGAAATTTTTAAATATTGCTGCGAAAAAATAAATTGCCAGTTTAGCATCCTCATTCATTTGATTTCGAAATCATTTCGGGTCAGGTCGAAATTATTTCAGAATTTCCGAGCTTGCAAAACAATACGCCTCCCGAAACGAGGTTATTAATGCTCATTTTGTTGGGATAATTCTGTTACACGGTGATAAAATGCCGAGACACCTATTTTATACCTGTTTACCCTCATAGGTGTACAGTAAATGCAAAGAGCAGTAGGTAAAACATCTTGACAAACAACAGAAAGCAAAATCAGAAATAGGGATACGGCACGCGGCTCGCCTATTACAGATGGGTCTCTCAGAACTAGCGACGATTATGACGCTTACTGACTTTAACTAGAAATAACCGGAATCTCAGGGGAAGTCAAGATAACTAAGAAGTTGGTTGCCACGAACGTCATATTTCTTGGATTAAAATTGATTCAGAATCATATGACGTTTTTGTATCAGATTTTACTATTTGAATATTCTTATGTTTTGACATAGTTGACAGTAGCGACCCTGGCTATTTAACAATTGAAAATCGCAAAAATCCTAAATAGCGCCGAGTGAACCTTCTGTAAACTCTCTATTTTGGGACAAAACTGCCACAGGCATGAAAGGTAGCTAATGGGTAAGATTTGGAGATAAAGCACTTCTTTGATTTTTTGATTTAGACAAAAATCTTTGGAAATCTACAAAGAATATTTCCACGCAATTTGTTGCCAATCCAGAAGGCCCTTAGTGGAGTCCTTCATCACCTTATTTCGAACACTGGGTGTCACAGTATATGACTTAGGGATGAATCCAAGGAATGTACACTAACTTTCTCTGTAAATTTACATCGCGCCAGGTCCGCCAGGCAAGTGTGGTGAGGATGACAAACATTTCTCAACAGGAATGAACTGTTCAATTGCTTATGTTTAGTCTGCTGCAGACAAGCGATCCCGCTTTTCAGCCTACTGTGGCATGGCGTTTTGGAGAAACCGCTACTAACAATAATATTCTGTTCCCGGGTCCCAGAACAAAAGAAGGGTTAAGAAAATAATGCACTTGGGGAAAATAATAAGCAACGACATGAAAACAGATTTGTAAATGGTGAACATTTAGTCCAATGAATAAAACTTCTCTGAGAGGGTTATGAATATGTCATCATCAGTCATGCGGTGTGTGTACCAAAATAATACCAACTCTTACATAAGTAACAAGTTAAATAAGAGAAGCCATCAGTCAGAATTTCCCAAGAACCGAAAACTTCTAGGCAAATTCCAGAGTAATAAGAACAAAGTCTCACGTAGATTAGCCGCGCATGTTCTCCCAAAGTTAATAAGACAGCTTTCATTAAAATAATTTTGTCGCATATCCTATAAAACCATTCGTCATGTGTCTGTCTCCGAACCCACGTCAAATAAATACCTAACTAATCTCTATTTTCACTGAAAGGCATGGTCCACAAGACCGCGGGCGAGTGAGCGGGCGGTCGGGCGATACTTGTGTCAAACTGACGCCTAATCACGCAAAGCGACCGAGCGATTCTCTCTCTTGCGACCTCTTTTGCAAAAGAAGTCAAAGTTACCTAACAAACTGCAAAAAAACTACTTGCTTGGGAGCTTGGGATCACGCATGCATTACTCGCTGATATTCTCCGTGACAGAAAACAGGTGGTTGCTGCTTGCGGGGGAAACGTGAAATCAGAGGCTCTTACGACCACAATGGGAGTAGCTCAGGGGTCATCAGTGTCGAATATCCTTTTCTCACTGCTGCTCAATGACCTACCTGAAGCTCTTACTGCCGGCGAAGCCTTTATGTACGCAGATGATGTCGCCTGCGTGGTAACTGCACGTCAATTGAACGAGCTCGAGGAAAAACTTAACGCTGCAGCCACTCAACTGTCTCGATGGTTTGGATGGAATGGTCTCGCCCTTAACCTGAGGAAAACTCATTACCTCCACTTTCATCTCGGAGGTAGGGTACCGAGGCCCCTCGTGGTTGCAGTAGGTGCGACTCAGATAGATCAGGTTCTCTCTACCACTTTTTTGGGCCTTGAACTCGATCGTGGCCTGACATGGGAACATCACGACCATGAGCGGAAAGCTGGGCGGGGCATGCTTTGCCTTGCAGCGACTAGCTCGAGTGGTACCACGTCAGATTGCTCGCTCGTGTTATTTTGCCACTGTGCACTCCCTCTTACAATATGGTGCAGAGCTGTGGGGGCGCGCGGCCGAATGGGAGCGTGCCTTTCGCATGCAGAAGAGGGCAGTACGAGCAATAGTGCAAGTACCACAGGATGTCTCTGCCAAGCCATATTTTGGATCGCTGGGCATTCTCACTCTCCCATCGATAGTGATCTTACATGTAGCCTTGTACGTGTACACTCACATCGATGAATACAAAAAGCGGGGAGATGTAGAGGTAAAAGTACTACGCCAAGCAAACCGCCTACAGATCGTTAGACATAGACTGGCACGGTCAAAAAAGCTCACTCACGTGATGGGACCTGAGGTTTACAATCGTCTCCCTGTCACAGTAACTGAGGCACAATCAGTCACTGGCTACTTGAGCATTCATTTTATAGCTACACAGAATTTTTAAATGTTGACATTGTTTGATAATATGAATTGTGATTGACATTTCTTTATATAGTGTAATAATTTTTTTTTTTTGACATTGTTTTATTATTATTGCTTTTATATTTATTTAATTTTAGTACTTACCATAGACTTATATATATAAACTGTACTTACAGTACCTTTGATTTTTAAGAATTGTATCTGACTAATTTTACTTTATTATTATTTTTACTATTGACATGTTACATTAATCTAATTTCATGAATATTTTTATAAAATAAGACTGTAAAAATTATTGTAACGAAATAAAAGGAATATGAATATGAATAGGACAAGCTTTTGAAGGACGCGCGCGTCAATCGGATGGACGCCTGCGTCGCCCGCACGCTCTCCAGCGTTACCCGCTCGCTCGCCCGCGGTAGTTTGGCATGCTGGTAAACTGTTAACTAATTGTGCTCGTACCACACGTTCAATATCCTTTCACACATACTCTACCCTTGACCTTAAAAATTCGAGCAAAAGAAATTGAATTGATTAGATCAGTCTTTGCGGTCTCCCGTGAGCTCCTTAACTGATTATCAGATTTACCAAAACCTACGCGCAGTCAACCTGACATGCCTTCGCTGAGCTGATCCAAATTTCATTTGCCAGTATCACACCTCTACCCCCGAATTTCGTTAGTTCTCGTTTCCCCCCGCTAGAGGGCCCTTACTCGCTACTTCTGCTTGTTATAATGTTATGCGCGGAACGGGGCGCCCTAATTTGGCACAGGCAAAGGGCACTTCTGGCCATCAGGCGGAAATTTGGGGTAGCGCTGGCTTTTTAGAGGAATGTTGAATACTTTCAGTGACGCTTTTCGTTACCTAACTACAACGTAGAGTGCCTGCCTACGTAAGGGCCTATAATCTACATTACGTAATCTAGGTACCTACGTGCATTATTGTAGTTAATAGGTTTTTGCTCGGCTACTTATGGATATTCGTACTACCCTAGTCTCATTTCTAATTAATACCTTTCCACAACAACGTTTATGTTCATATGAACAATGTATATGATCTGGTTTCTTATTTTTTGGACGGCACTGTGGGTATGATATGACACATGGGTGTTGCCATCCCCACCTCCACTACAACTGGCAGAATGATTGGCAAACGCAATGCAAGGTTGTGTATTCACTAGACTAGGTAATCTGCTGCCCATTCCCTGCTCAATTTTGTCTTTGTAGATCTTTACAAAACCTACCTACTGGTAGCTAGATGGGACTTATATGGGATGATACTATTCAAAGCAGTGTCTGTGGAGAGCGTGCAGCGGGAGCCATGCCACTCCCGTATCGGCTTATTAAGGTGTATGCCTACAAATGAAACGACCGTCTTATACCAACACCGGTTTATTACTGATTCGCACACACAGGTAACAGCAAATATATATCATCTCTCCCACGTCAATTTGGGAACCTGGTGACAAACAAAATAAATACTTAATTAATAAGCTCAGCTATAAACTTATATGTAACACTTATAATAACTTAATACAATAATAAACAATTATTTCTTTTGTAAGTTCCTGTAATCAACGGTCTTTCTAGGCCTTAAGACACGTTGCTGAGGAATATTAACTGAATCAGTAGCAGGGTCCTGATTAATGTGATCATCAACTTGCACAGGATCTTCACCAACCGCATCCTCAAAGGTCTCACACTCTCCTTCCCCTCCATTACCATCAACGTTAACATTATGCTCTGATTCTGAAGCAGTTAGAGTATCAATAGTAGAAGCTAAATTTGAAGGTGTAGAAGTTGATGATGATGATGGATTTGAAGGACTAGGCATGACAGGTGGTGTAGTTTCAGGTACAATGGGTTTGGCACATGGCAATGAGCTGTTGTTACCTGTTTTATTCTTATCACAACTATCCTCTGGTACTAATTTACTTTTACATTTTATTAGCTGGTCTAAATGCCTATTGCATTCTACATTATATTCTAAGAAATACACGTTGAACATACGCCTTCCTATTACTTGTAAAATTTTTGCTCTTGCCCAAATACTTTTTCTTGACACAAACCATTTTGCCCAGACTATTTCTCCTACTGAAAAACTCCTGCTACTGTTCCGTTGTTCCACCGGCCACACCGGCGGCACCGCGGCACCCTCTATTCTCTCGAATTCTTCACGAGGCATTATCATATCCAAACGCGATCTCAAATTTCTTCCAATCATCAACATCGCAGGTGTGCTCCCGGTAGAACAATGTACAGTATTGCGATATTCAAACAGAAACCCTAACAGTTTTTCTTCTCTTTGTTGATTTGATACGTTTGCATCTGTTAAAATACATTTCAGCATTTTTTTGCAAGTTTTCACGGAATTTTCCGCTTGCCCATTACTGGCTGGATGGTATATTGGCGAATTTAAATATTGAATACCATTCATACTACAAAATTGTTTAAATTCAACAGAACAAATTTTTGCGTCATTATCTGATACAATAACATTGGGTATCCCGAAACGCGAAAAAACTAGTTTTAACTTGGCAATCAGTGCGCGCGTGCTTGTGCCATGAGTCATGTTTATGCATTCTAACCATTTACTGAACGCATCAATAATAATTAAATACACGCACTGTCCAAATGTGAAGTACCTAATCGAGATGGATTCTAAACCACGCTCGTGGAGGCCTCTGCCAGTTAGCGGGAGGGGCGCGGGGCGGGGAAGCGCGCACAGCTGTGCAGGCACTGCATGTACCTACAAAGCGCTCGATGTCCTTATCTATGCCAGGCCACCACATTCTACTACGAGCTGCACTTTTAGTCTTAACGACTCCAAAATGCGCGGAATGTAACTCGTGTAGCATTCGTTCCCTAAATACAGTAGGTATCACTACTCTGTGACCTCTAAATAGGCAACCATTGCTAAATTCAATATCTAATTTATGAAAATAATAGGGTTTAATGGACTCGCAATTGATTTTCCTCGGCCAACCATTTTTCATGTATTTTATAACAGTACACAAAACCTTATCATTTTCTGTAGCCCTTCTAATTTGATCGAACGAAACAGGTTCCACTTGTGAATCAAGAAAAAGCAACGAGCGACTATAACTTTCCTCTTCCTTCTGATTACCTACTACCTGCGATGGTGCGCGAGAGAAATAGTCCGCGATAACGTTATGTTGGCTTTTAATGTATTGCACTACGTAATTATAAGCTGATAGAATTACCGCGTATCTCTGTAGGTAAACGTAATGCTGCCGTTACAGAAATGCCGTTCTTTTTCCCAAATATGGTAATTAAAGGCTTGTGGTCCGTTTTAAGTATAAAAGGTACCTGAACCCCAAACAAATATTGGTGGAACTTCTTAACTCCGAAAATAATTGCGGTTGCCTCTTTTTGAATCTGGCTATAGTTATACTCACTCGCTGATAAGGAACGCGAAGCAAAGGCTAACGGGCGCTCCGTGCCGTCGTCCGCGCGCTGCGCCAGCACCGCGCCGAGGCCTGAGGGCCCAGCATCAACACCTCCGTGCCGTCGTCCGCGCGCTGCGCCAGCACCGCGCCGAGGCCTGAGGGCCCAGCATCAACACCTCCGTGCCGTCGTCCGCGCGCTGCGCCAGCACCGCGCCGAGGCCTGAGGGCCCAGCATCAACACCTCCGTGCCGTCGTCCGCGCGCTGCGCCAGCACCGCGCCGAGGCCTGAGGGCCCAGCATCAACACCTCCGTGCCGTCGTCCGCGCGCTGCGCCAGCACCGAGCCGAGGCCTGAGGCCCAGCATCAACACCTCCGTGCCGTCGTCCGCGCGCTGCGCCAGCACCGCGCCGAGGCCTGAGGGCCCAGCATCAACACCTCCGTGCCGTCGTCCGCGCGCTGCGCCAGCACCGCGCCGAGGCCTGAGGGCCCAGCATCAACACTTAGCACCAGCTGTGCGCCTGGTACGTAGTGCGCCAACACTCGATCCGACATCAGCTCACTCTTAACCGCCTGCATAGCACGCTCCTGTCGCTCGCCCCATTCCCAATTAGCACCCAAACGACAAAGTTCGTATAGTGGACTCATTAGGGCGGACGCGTTGGGAATAAAATTTCTGTAGTAATTTACTACCCCTACGAACCTTTTAACCTCGGTTACATTTTTAGGGTTAGGAGCCTCTACGATAGCCTGCACCTTATCTGGACTGGTATGTAAACCATTTTTATCTATTACGTATCCAAGATATGTTATGCTTTCTTTAAGAAATTCGCACTTTTCTTTTTGAAGTCGCAACCCCGCCTCATTAAGTCTACGTAATACCTCTTGTAGCCTATTAAAATAATTTGTATCATCCGGCCCAGTAATACAGACATCATCTAACCAACAGCTAACGCCGTCTAAACCCGACAAAAGTATTTCCATGGACTTTTGGAAAATAGCAGGTGCATTTGCTAAACCGTAAACTAGGCGAGTGTATTTAAATAAACCCTTTGACGTGTTAATTGTAGTCAGTTCTTGCGATGAGTTATCCAATACAAACTGGTTATAGGCATTTTTAAGATCGAGTTTACTAAACTTTTTACCACCGCCTAACTTAGCAAATACCTCCTCGATACGAGGTAAGGGGTACTTGTCAATAACCAAATCTTTATTTAACGTAACGGAATAATCTCCGGCAATTCTCACCTTTCCGTTTTCCTTAAGAACTGGGACGATCGGCGTAGCATAATCCGAATGGTTGACTGGAACTAATATACCTAGATTAACCAGCCTATCAATTTCAGCTTCAACTTTGCCCTTGAGTGCAAAGGGGACAGTGCGTGATTTAAAAAATTTTGGTGACGCTCCCTCTTTCAATTGTAAACAAACTTTGAACTTATTAAACGTCCCTAATTCATCACGCCATAACGCAGAAAATTGTTCCAGTAGTTTATTTATAGATGTCGTATTCATAGTAGTCATATTATAGGTAGGTTTTACAGTTACCAGTGCCATGCCAAAAGTGGACATAAAATCTCTCCCTAGCAAAGGTGGGCCTCCGTTCTGAACAACATATAATTTTAATAACTTTATAAGGTTATTATAAGAAACTTCAATTTCAAAATAGCCCAGCGGCGAGACTTTATGTCCAGTGTAATAACACATTTTCAAATTATCATTTTGCAATTTGTATTGAGAAAATAGTGACATATATAATTTTTCTGAAATAACAGAAACACCGGAACCACAATCTAGCTCCATAGATAAAGAAGATCGGTCACCCAAAGTTACATTAATCACCACGGGCTCCTTGGTGACATACCTGATATTAAAGTTCTGGCATTCCTCGCAACAGTTCGTATCACCAGCACCATCGTTATTTTCTTCACATACCATGTTGTTAACGCGCACATTCCTGAGACCGCATACCTTCTTTAGATGTCCTTTCAATCCGCATTTTTGACACCGATAACCCCTAAACCTACACTTTTCACTAGTATGAAATTTTAAACCGCACACCGCACACGGATTTTCTGCCGCAAAGTTAGCCCGCGCCGCATTCGCAGCGCCCGAGCGCACCCCGCCGCCGCCGGTCGAGCTGCTGCCGAATGTACCGCCTCCGGTCGAGCTGCCGCCGAATGTACCGCCGCGGTCACGTTGCCCGCGCTCGAGTCCAGCCCCTGCGCCGAACGACGAACGATACACTGGTTCCTGTTTGATTTCCATGGAACTACTTGACACCAAGTTTTTTGCTTCCTTCGCACTCGATACTTGCTCCGCTAACTCAATAGCTTTTCCTAATTTGAGCTTACTTGGCTCCTGTTCAAACAGCTTGTCACGCTCTGGGCCAGGTCCTAAGCCGAGGACAAATCGATCTGTCAAAACAGTATCCAGAGCGGTGCCGAAATCGCAATAACTTGCGAGTCCGCGTAGTCGCGCCGCCCAGTCCCCCATTGATTCGCCAGGATCTCTTGTCGCCCCGTAGAATTTTGCCTTATCAGCAAAAGTACACTCCCTCTTTTTGAAGTGGTCGTCGAGTAATTTCACCAGTTGGACATAGGTTAGGTCGTCTGGAACTTTCGGGTGGGCTAGGTTCCGCAGCAGCCTGTATGACTCATCCGAAATGTGCGTAATGAGTATTCCCACCTTGTCATCTTCCTCCACTTTATTTATTTTGATGAACTGAGTTAGTTTACTTTTAAATATTATCCACTCACTAGTTGTATAATCAAAATTTGGCAAATTTCCTAATTGAGACATTTTTACGATTTTTGTGGCCATGTGGGTAGATAAGATCACTCTCTTATACCAACACCGGTTTATTACTGATTCGCACACACAGGTAACAGCAAATATATATCACTTATACATCCATGAAAAATCTTGCCTCAGACACTGAATAAATCGTCTGACACAGACGTATGTGGCCAATGATGATGACTATTCAAAGCCACACGGCACATTACCACAAATTAGGGAAACGGCGCGCGGAGCGGAGCGCGGGCGCCTTTACAGATGGCTCACTCAGTACTAGCGACGATTTTGACGCTTACTGGCTTTGACTGAATTAACTAGAATCTCAGGGAAACTCATGGTAACTAAGAAGATGGTTGCCACGAGCGTCATACCTATTTCTTGGATTAAAATTGGCTCACAATCATATGACGTTCTTGTATCAGATTTCGCTGTCATGATATTCTGCTACTTTGTGGTTCTTGACAGAAGCAACCCTGGCTAGGTGTGTAATAAAATAATTGACAGTCCCGAAAATCCTGAATAGGGTCGAGTGATCCTTCTGTACACTCCCAATTTTGTGACATTAGTATTAAACCTAGCGGCTAGCACATAAACCGACTAACACCTGCCAAGCAAAGGTCATTTCCATTCCGTCCCATTACCCGACCAAATCTGAAGGGCCCTGGCTTGACCACTTGCTCGTTATAATGTATGCGAGGGCGGGGTTGTCCTAATTTGGCAGGTGAAGCGCCCTTCACACCGCAGGCCGGAAATTTCGCCCGCAAAGGTTCGTGTCATGGCGGGAATAAGCTGGCTGCTGTAGATTTTGTAAGTACCTACCTTAGCAATTATAATTCTCTCTCTTCGTGTGGGACACCGAGTCGTTCAATGACCCGATGAACCCTGGTGTCAGAGTTTTTCAACCGCCTACTACAAGTAGCAGGCCTCTGACATGGTTGTGTTACGACCGCCATCGCAGACAGCAACCGGGACCGACAGCTTAACGTGCCCATCCGAAGCATGGAACCATCTTACTTTTCGGACAATTAGGTGGTTCAGCCTGCAATGTCCTAACCAGACTCGGAACAAATTCACAAAGTTATAACTTCGTGAGTGACCCCACCGGGAATTGAACCCGGAACCGTCTGCGTGGCAGGCAGTCGTACTAACCACTGCGCCACATCGGATGTTGGTAAAGGAGAAATACTTGCTAGGATGAATAAGCGGCTAGTACAGGTAAAACTACACAGTAGGTTCTGGGTTCGATTCTAGGTGGGTCAGTCACAAAGTTGATGTTTAACACTGTGTGAATTTGTTCCCACTCTGGTTAGGACATTTCAGGCTAAATCACCTAATTGTCCGAAAAAAAGACGGTTCCGTGCTTCGTAGGGCACGCTAAGCCGTGGTTGCTGTCTATTATCAGATCAGTTAGACGGCGGTCGTTATACAACCATGTCAGAGGCTTACTATTTGTTGTAGGCGGTCGTGAAACCGACTTTAAGGTCATTCGGGACGTTAGAAGACTCGGTGTCCCACTCGCTAAAACTATCAAAACCCAAAAAAAAACAAATTTATTGGCTAGATATCTTATAGTATACGTATCTACAGTTTTTTACAGAACTTAGGCAGTACCTATCATGTAAGAGTATTTCACCTATCCTACATTTCACAGCCTATACGATAGGTAATACAATAGGTACAAAAGTACCTATTGTTCGACGTAATATAAGTTGGTAGGTAATGTTTCTCTATTGTATCCATGTTTTATTGATCTAGTCTAGAAAATTAAAAAGTTTTCAAAAGATCAAACTCTAAAGTTTTTTAATAAACGCTTGTCCTGATTTCAACGTTTAGAATAGATCGTTGTTCTTCTTTTAAAATATTATTGAAAAGAATGGTAACTAAAAACAATCACCTAAGTAGGTAGGTGTAGGTATTTAAAGTAATTTGGGAAAAGGTTTTCAAGGGTCATAATAGGAGGTTTGTTTTTTATGTAAATTAGCCCATCGCCTGGAAAGTACTATCGTCATCAAATCCACCTCTCTCTTCGTGTGGGACACGAAGTCGTCCAACCCGAAGAACCCTGTTGTCAGAGATTTCCAACCGCCTACTGCAAGTAGCAGGCCTCTGACATGGTTGTGTTGTAACGACCGCCATCATAGACAGCAACCGGGACCGACGGCTTAACGTGCCCATCCGAAGCACGGAACCATCTTACTTTTCGGACAATTAGGTGATTCAGCCTGCAATATTCTAACCAGACTGGGAACTGAATGTGAGTGACCCCACCGGGAATTGAACCCGGAACCTTCTGCGTGGCAGGCAGTCATACTAACCACTGCGCCACATCATCTGTCCTCCACCTTATCTATTAAATCCACCTACCACATTTTATAGGAGACTTATACTGCTTTTCTTATTATTTTGGTATTTGTATGAAAAACCAATATAAGTTGAACTCTTAAACAAGTAGGATGATGTGCTGGCAATAGTACACCTTGACTTGTAGCCTTTCTTTGACCTTTTGAGGCGTGCAGGATCATAAACATCGTCGTGTATCGCGAACTAACGAAGAGCACTCCACTTCTCAAAGGACGGAGTCTTTGCCGCACCTTCAGCTTTGTACGAATATTCACTTTTCTTGCCAAGACATTTGAAGGAGAATTTTACAATTTCTTACACTGTTTCCAAAGTAGAGTTCTGAACTTTTGATGGCGATAACAATATTTGGCAAGTGATTATTTAGGTATATCGTCGATTTTTGAATAACAGATTCGAAGTCATGGTTTAAAGCAAAAACTCTTTAGCCCCAGTTAACATCACACATACATTCCCATTTGCTTATTGCAGTTGACTAGGTACTGCACTGGACTGCACCGGTTTATTCTGTTCTTAGGCCTCCCCTAGGGCAGGTTTCGCCAAAAGGTAAGATCTCCCGTTTTCGCTATCCAGTTAGAATATGGAAATTTTAAAGGAGCTTTTCATAACTGTTCAGATTTTCCAAATTAGCATAATGCTATGAACAGCTCAAAGAACTAGGCGTCACTTTTGTGCGAGTTAAATCTGCGAAAGCCTTTGAACGAAATGGAGTTATATTTTTACGTTTCTTTGTAAGCAGAGATTCAGATTCGCAATCAGTGTAGGTTTGAAATCTTTAGCCTGTGAAAATATCAAACGAGACGTTTCTTTGAGATATTTTGGCGCTTAGGTTAAGAGGGTATTAACCTGCAGCGCGTTCGCAGAAGTCATTGAGTTCACGTGTGAGTTCATGACTTGAAATAAGTACCACCCGCGAAACTTTGATTAACGAACGAGCTATTTTTACAACAATGCATACCTATAAGTATCTCATGCAAGTGGATACCTAGATCTTCCTACCTATCTTTCTTTGTAGATAGCTGTACAAAAAAATACGGGGCGCAAGGGACAGCCCTCCGAATACTGAAAGGGTGCATTCAGACCATGAAACTGAACAACTTACGAAAAAAATATATCAATTCCCATACAAAATCACGATCAACTAATTATTGCACTTACTATGGGAAGTCAAAAATTTTTTTACGTTTCCTGAAATTTATTTCTATGGGAAGTTGTTCAGTTTCATTGTCTGAATGCACCCTTTCAGTATTCGGAGGGCTGTCCCTTACACCCTGTATACAAAAATGAATTGGGTGCAGTCACGACTTTGAAATAGCTCTTTTTTTAGAGGACTACCCCACACTATAACATGCAGTAGATAAGTTCATTGACGAAAAAAAAAAAAGAGTCTCCGAATACTGATAAGCTGCATTGTGGCCATGAAACTGAACGACTTCCAATAATAAAACATTTCAAATATCAAATGCAAATATTAAAAAGTGCAATTATCCTCAGAGAGATTATTGTCGCTTTGTATTTTTCTAGTCTAGTCTCACTTTTCAGTCAGGCTTTAGCTTGACTTTTTACATGTACCTACAATTCAATGAACTATGCCTACATCGCCCGTATTTGATTAGACTGAAACACCCGTTATTACAATACAACTGACTGAACTGTAA
The DNA here is from genome assembly GCA_024500475.1 of Phthorimaea operculella. NCBI lineage: Eukaryota > Metazoa > Arthropoda > Insecta > Lepidoptera > Gelechiidae > Phthorimaea > Phthorimaea operculella. The sequence goes on along the minus strand of JANFCV010000002.1, from coordinate 1,366,237 downwards.
CAATTGGTTATTCAACGAGAAAAATCTAGTTACACTGGCAATATCGTTCTGACAACCTGATGCTGATGTGTGGACGTATCTCAACGCACGGTTGTGTAGGAGCCAAGTCTACACTTCATGTTTTTGCATAGGTATAAACTGGCTGTAGTAGTGTGTACCCCAGCCAGGGTGACGCCGTGCGCCCGTGCTATCGCAGGTTGTGGTGATAATCTAATTCACTGACTGCATGCATGCACGCAAGGTATCAAGTAATTTACGCAAGTGTTCGCTACGCTTCCCATAAATGCTTTAATGATTATTTTGAATCATTTATGCAATGTTTATTTAGAAATAACAAAAATATAAGGCAAATCCTAGAAGTCATCAATTTGTATGATACTTGAAACTTCATTCATTAATTAAGTAGGTACTAAAGGTAGGTAAAGTTATATGAGTCTGTTCCTCCTCATTATGTTTAGTTTATACGCAACAGGGTGTACAAAAATTACGCAGTAACGTCAAAAGAATGACACCGTTCACCAATTTATTATTTTCGCCTAACCATTGAACTTGGCCTGTTTGTTACGTCCATGTGATTCTCGTGTGCCTAAATATACACTACGCGTGACTGGCATGGGATATTGTTGCCGTCTTTTGAACCACGAAATAGCGCGTCCGTCAGTAACCCGCAAAACATCAAAGGGAAGAACTTCAGAGGTAGTAGACACATTTTGTCTCATCAAAAAGTCTAAGCAAAGGAATCACTCACGCGGATCACGTGATCTGATCATAGATTACATACCTCCGTACGTCTGAGAATTAGGTAGGTAGATAGGGTGCCTTGCTTTGATTGAATCAGGTGCCTGCCTGCCTACCACTCAAACAAATCAAAAGACGATAGTAGTACAAATAACGATGATTTAAACTCCTACTGACTTTAACTGGAAATAACCAGAATCTCAGGGGAAATCAAGGTAAGGGAGTGTAAGAAGGTGGTTGACACGAACGTCAAATTTCTTGGATTTAAAATTGGCTCAGAGTCAGATGACGTCCTTTATCTGATTTTGCTGTTTTGATATTTTTATACTTTGAGATTTTTGACAGTAGCAACCCTGGCTTAGTAACAAGTGCCAATCGCGAAAATCCGAAATAGGGCTGAGTGAACTTTCTGTATACTCTCAATTTTGTGATAGTAGGTGGTACTATCGCCAGCAAATATACCTACCTACCTATCCATTTAAGAGATCAAGTATAGTGATTTTTCTTACTATTCGTATTCGTATGAAATCCAGTATAGTGTGTAGCCTTAAATAGGCACGTGTATAGATGTAAGCCCGGTTTAAAACCAATTCAACCAAATCGTTTTAAACGAAAAAAACCGTTTTAAATCATAAACAACCGTTTTTTTTCGGTTTAAAACGGCGGATGGTTGATAACAATGTTTTATTGATTTTAATACATTTTCGTAATATTACAAAGGTAAGGATCACTGAAATGGATTAATGATGTGATTTTGCGGGTTTATTACCTAGTTTGTCGCTCCGAGGCCCGAGCGTAAGTAACCTATGATGAGCAAGTCAGTGTAAAATCGTTGGAAACACCGAATTTTGTATATACAGGGTTATATTAATAATTTGGATGTTCCATACAAAAATTCATACCTAAGTACCTACTCGGCAAAAATTTTTTTGCATTTCGGCACGATTTTTCTACAACGGCCCTGAAATATTAGTCAGACGTGGCTGTATTGTAGGTACCTACGGCTGTTTACGCTCTGCCTACCCCGCAAGGGATAAAGGCGTGATTTGTGTATGTATGTATGTGTATGTAAAACACAGAACTTTTTTTTTTGTAGGCGAGTTTTAAACGGTTGAAAACGGTTGATTTCAGGTTTTAAACCGCGAAATTTGGTTTTAAACGTTTTAAACCGGTTGATTTACATCTGTAGGCACGTGAATTTATTGGCGAAGGATTTTCAGAAATTGAGCTTCAGGTTTGAAGACGCTTTCTGCGCGAGTTGGCATATCATTATTTTTACACACACATTGTAATGAGTACGACTAAAGCTATATTTTATTTATTTATTATCTGGTGCCCGCAAACTTCGTCTCACCATGGGATGTTTATGCGCCAACAAAAGATAACAAACTACTATAATAGAGTCATTTCCGTATGTTTTTAAAGTGAAGCCGTGCTCGTATTATACTTAAATACTTATTAAATGTTTTAATACTTTTGAGATTTTGAAATTTCGCATTTTGAATTTAGCATTTTGGAAATGCTAAATAGGGTCGAGTGAACCTTCTATTTGTGGCTATACTCAGGTGAGCAGGCAAACGCTCAGAGAGCTCGAGCCGAAATGACTAAAACGACTGCAATTTATCTTACAGATAGAACGGCCTGTCTAATTTTACCTTTTTTTTTTGCGGAAACACTCAGCCCTTTTTGGAGTTGGTAATTTCCTGGTTTTAGAAAGTTTGTAAAAAACACAGAATTTACGGTTTGCTCCGTCATCTCAAATTAGGGTGGCTGTCTTTTTGCTTTTGCGTGGACAGGGCATAGAAATTTACGAAACTGGAACTGGACTTTTATGTAAAACTTGATATAATCCATTCGCAATCATAGTGTCATAAAATGACATGAACAGCCTAAGCGGAAGGCTAAGTTATCTACGCTGGTCGCAATACTTAGATAGGTACTACACGACCAGTGTAACTTGGCCTCCCCCCGCTTAGGCTGGTCATGAAACTATGATTTGGATGGACTCTACACATTATTCTTATGTAAGACAGCGCTTTCACGAACGACCACGTATAGTAAAACTCAGTGTCAGTCAGATTTTCACCAGATAATATCTTCCACGATGACTTTAAACAATGTAACTCAGGTAACTAAGTTCTCCAAAACTAATAGCTGTCATAAAACGACTTAGTTGTTGGTTCATTCGGATAACGAGATGTCTTTAGTTTGTCAATATAACTTGAAGTCGAATAGTTTCGGCAGGATCCATCATCTTTCTCTGTTTATGAAATAGGCAGGGTAAAATTTTACTAGTGTCCGATAGCGAAAATGCAGTACGGACTGGTAATCCTTTGAGCTCGGAGTACTACTGATTGGCAATTTTGTATGGGTGGTCCATTTTATTCATACAAATATATATACTCATTCATTACTGACGGACAAATATACCTCTATAATTCGGGTCCCTTGGAAATAATATGCAAGTATAGTCTTTCCCGCTCACTCCTGAAAAATCAAATATAAAAGGCTTTTCTTTTTTTAATTATACAGGGTGTAAGGGACAGCCCTCCGAATACTAAAAGGGTGCATTTAGACCATGAAACTAAACAACTTCCCATAGAATTAAATTTCAGGAAACGTAAAAAAAATTTTGACTTCCCATAGTAAATTGAATCAGTTGATCGTGATTTTGTATGGGAAGGCGAAAAATTTTTTTCGTTTCCTGAAATTTATTTCTATGGCAAGTTGTTCAATTTCATGGTCTGAATGCACCCTTTCAGTATTCGGAGGGCTGTCCCTTACACCCCGTATATTTTACTTAGCAACAATTGTTACCTCCCTAGACGCAGTATCTTGACTTAATCATACAGCATAGTTTTTGTCCGGCTTGTCAGTATCAATTACAAGAAAATCGAAACCTTAAAAATAGCATTGTTCATGAGTTAGCGTGAAAGACTGTACCTAACTGGTATTGACAACTGTACTTACAAAGAATCACCCAACCATAATTTTTAAGTGACCAAAAGAGTATTTAACTGCGACAATTTGTATGGGATAACTAAAGCTCCCAGTGCAAACTTAGCTCGACCCCAAAATAGAGAGTGTACAGAAGGTTTACTCGACCCTTTTTAGGATTTTTGCGACTGTCAATTGTAACATAGTCAGGGTTGCAAATGTCAAAAATCTTAAATTAAAAGAATATCTAAACAGCAAAATCTGATACAAAAACGTCATTTGATTCTGAGCCAATTTTAATCCAAGAAATATGTCATTCGTGGCAATATCAGTTCCCTTGAGTTCTTCTGAGATTCCAGTAAAATCAAGTACCTAACCGTCCAAATAGTCGCTAGTTCTGAGTGAGCCATCGCAAATTAAGGCGCCCCCCGCGCCGTTTCCTTAATTTGTGACTGTATACTTAGCACTTTTAAGTGGCCAAAAAGAGCATTCAACTGCGACAAGGTGTATGGCATAACTAAAGCTCCTAGTGCAAACTTAGCTCGGCCGTAAAGACGCAAGCTTTTGCTAGTTCCCCGGTTCACGCGTCGTAACTGTGTCGTAAGTCAGTCAATAAAATTAAAGGTAACGTTTCAGCGAGTTTTATAGTCATTGGTAGAGTAAATTTGGAACACCCGTTCGAAACTTGTTGCTAAGCTGGAAATATAAGGCCTTTTGGAAACGAGCTTAAATTGATTACGGTAAGTAAGAATAATGCAAAAAATTCTTGAATTAATCCAAGAAACTGATTTCTTAGCTTTTGTTAGTAGTTGGCCTAATATTCTAGCTTAGCGAGAAAGTTCCGAACGGGTGTTCCAAATTTATTTCATCAATGACAATAAAACCCGCTGAAACGTTACCTTTAGTTGTATTGAACACACATAACGTCCGTTATGACGTTATTTTTGCGCAGCCTAACGCATGCGGTGGGAGAATACGAATTTCAACCTTGTCATACAAATATGATTTATGTCATATTGTTTGACAAATGCTTTCGTCAACGCAAAGTTTTGCTATATCTTTCTCTTTTTGTTTGTAAAACCGTATGACGTACAAACCGTATATTATTGTGTTTGAAAATAAGGTAGAAAGTCGTATTTTACAAATGTAACGGATAGCGCTGCGCAAAAATAACGCACCAACGGACGTTACGTGTGTAAAGAATCTAAGTAATTCAATAAAACTAAAGGTAACGTTTAAGTGATTGGTAGAGTGAATTTGGAACACCCATTCTGAACTTTCTAGCCACACTAGAATATTAGGTCATTCTTTCAAATTTGAATAGCGCTTAAATTGACTTCAGTAAGTAAGAATAGTGCAAAAAATGCGTGAATTAATCCAAGAAACTGATTTCTTAGCTTCTGCTAGTAGGCCGGTTGACGCGTCGTCGTAACTGCGTCGCAAGTTTTATAGTCATCGGTAGAGTAAATTTGGAACACCCGTTCCGAACTTTCTTGCTGAGCTAGAAATATTAGGTCATTCTTTCAGATTCTGGAAAAGGTGCTTAAATTGACTTTAGAGTTAGTTAGACTAATGCAAAAAAATGCGTGAATTAATCCAAGAAACTGATTACTTAGCTTTTGCTAGTTCCCAGGTTCACGCGTCGTAACTGCGTCGTAAGTCACGCAATAAAACTAAAGGTAACGTTTCAGCGAGTTTTATTGTCATCGGTGAAATAAATTTGGAACACCCGTTCCGAACTTTCTTGCTAAGCTAGAAATATTAGGTCATTCTTTCAGATTCGAATAGCGCTTAAATTGCCTTCAGTAAGTAAGAATAATGCAAAAAACTGCAGAAAACGCGTGAATTAATCCAAGAAACTGATTATTTTACTTACACCTTTCGTGTCGATGATAGTTAACAACAAAACTGAATAAACTTTTTCTTCCTTGTATGGGGAAAGTTGTTCAGTTTCATGAGTACCTTGACCTCCTTTCGGCTTGTTATACCCTTTTTGTTACGCCCGGTTTGTATAATGTATTTTTAAGCATTTTTTCCTAAGTACTGTATATTATACCTACTTACATCATTACGTTACCAACTTCCATTGTTGTTACCTATAGCCATATAGACCAAAACCACAGACCATATCTAAACAATACCACAGACGATAATAAAAGTACTACCAATTTTTGGATTGCGGTTTAGGACAATAAAGCAATATGACTAGCTAACACACCTATGAATATTTGAATTATAGGATATGAATATTAAATCAAATAAATATGATGTAAATACTAAAACCAATTTCTAGATTTGATTCACCATTGAAAATTATCAAAACCACAAATTAGGGAAACGGCGCGCGGGGCGCTAAATTAGTGCACCATAATACCTATTTTTGTGATAAGTAAACAGAATTATTTCCTCTCCATTGGTGCATGAATAAAATAATAGCTCCACAGAAAATGTAGCACACATATTTTCCGCAAATGTAATGTATTCTATTGCTTTGTCGACGTGACGGATATTTCGATCAGCGCCCGTTAACAACGCAATGTATGTCAAAATGTGGAACACAGCTGTGGCATTGTATAATGTCGCGTAGGTAACTTTTTCATGCGGTACCTAAAGGTACTGTCACACTGATGGTGGTGCGTGTATCTAACGTTGAATGATGGATGTAGCGCCACCATACCTAGAGTGTGACTTTGGCCCGATAACATCCTACAAGCAGCTTGACAAGACAATCGGTCTACCTAATAGAAGACTGCCCCATCTCATGCTGCGTTTTTTACATCAGTAGGAAAGTACCTACCTAACAGAGAGTAACTAAACTAGCAAACGCTGTGTGAATCTCATTTATACGTATTTTAGTACATATTTTTTGTCTTCTTCCCTACTCATTAGTGTAACGTTCGCCTAAAAGAATGCGGTTAACATTTTCGGCAAGCGCGTCGTATCGTTGCCTGCTTCTACGAGCTAGGCCAAAAATTATATATAGGTACCTACTAGCGCTTGCGTCAAGCAAGGCTGAGGTGTGTGGCCGAACCTTTACCATCAACCCACAATTTGGGATCTATTTGTGGTTTTATTGCCATTCCGAGAACTCATTCGTCATCGCGTCGACCACAGGGCAGACTACATTAAATAATGTGTCTAGTTAATATTCAATTTTGGAACAAAGACCATTTTGTTCCATACAAAGCGATAAGATTGGCACGATTCAAAAATGACTCAGTAATCTCGGAATAATTTCAAAGCGAACGCAGGCCCTGATAAGATAAGCACTTCACAGAATGATGGACAGCAAAATCAACAAACCAGCCCAACAAAGCGTGTTTTGAAACACAAAAGGTATCTAATCTGTTCACAACAACCCAATTGGTGCGTCAACGGAATATTTGTATTGAAAATTGATCGAAACTCGATTAAATTGTTGGCCAATATTGGCAGCAAATAAAAAATATTGAACTTCAACAGACAGACATGTATAGATGGGTAGGTAATACATTCAAGGGATCAACCTATAATGGTTTTTCTTAATATTTGTATGAGAAACCAGTATAAGTTGGACCCTTAAATGGTAGGTGGTTTTGCTGGAGATAGTGCCAGCGATATGTAGCCGAAGCCTACAAGTAACGCTCGTTGCTGCTAGTTTTTACTCTGCGCTATTTCAATGCATATTTTATCATCAGTTTTTAGCATGAGGAATTCGAAATTTCAATGCATCTGACAGACGCAAGCAGTACCGTTGTGCTAAAAGAGCGAAGCAATAGACGTTACGTACGTGTGGACCTCACTTTAGGTAAAATTTCTATGAGAAGTATTGTCTTCAGCACTATCACATCAGCCTAGTAGAAGTACCTAGTAAACTTCACCAGAATTCATCGGGAGGTTCGTTTATTCTACGACAAGAAGAACATAATTTGGGGTTCCATCATAAAAATGCCTAGAAAAACAACCTCCGACGTGGGCCGGCTAATGTCGTATTAAAAGATTACGTACGAACACCCGTATAATGATGTAAATTCATCATTTTGATGCCGAAATGGGGTAAAAGGGATTTGGGACCTGCAAGCCCTCTGATAATTTTATTGAAGGTAGGCAACGAAATATGGATATATAGATAGATATGTGTACCAGGTTTACCAAGCCGAGTACCGAGTTCTCGAGTGAAGGCTACATTCAGTAAGCGCAGCGTTGGACGCCCTTCGGCCAGAGGAACCGATGATTTACAGATGGAGGCTGGTAGCGACTGATTGGCGAGAATGAGAGATCGTGCCTTAGGTAGAAGTAGGGAATACAATCCCAGCTCTTATTTATAATCCCGGGATTTCGGGACTAGTTAGACACAATCCCGGGATCCCGGGATAGTCGCGGGATTAGAGTCCCATACAAAATCACTTCATAATAATCAAATGCTTGAGTTAAAAAAAACTTTGACAATTAAAACATTTTTTATAATCACTTCAAAATTTATCTAAACACTTCCTATATAAAAATATAGGAACTTTTATCTTCCGAAATACAGGGTGTTAGGGACGGTGTAACGAAAACTTTGCAGGCGTGCTCAGACCATCAAACTGAACAACTTTTACTATGGAGCCAATGGTGGGAAACGAAAAAAAAATTCCGACCTTCCATACAAAATTCACGATCAGCTGACTGACTTTGTATGGGAGATCGGAAATTTTTTTTCGTTTCCCACCATTGGCTCCATAGTAAAAGTTGTTCAGTTTGATGGTCTGAGCACGCCTGCAAAGTTTTCGTTACACCGTCCCTAACACCCCGTATTATGCGATTGCAAGTTTTTAATTATATTTAGCAATGTTCATGGGGAACCTTCTTATTTATTCTATTTTAACTAAGTGTTCCAATTATTTGAAAATAAGACATATGATTGGGGACATAAAATAACTAAACATATACCTAATGCATATTCTTAACCTCTGTATGCTTTCATTTGTTGTCACAGCTGATCTAGTAGTAGTAGAAACAATAGGGCGTATAAAAATTTATCGCCGAGTCTGCTTGTTCGTTCAGACGTTGACAAACAGACGGTGGACGTACAGTAATTTGGTAGTATCTAATCAGCTCTTTCAAGATTGTAGCCTCGAACAGGTTCATTTCTCGAGCACTATTTTGAAAAATTTATGTTATTAACAATGTTATCCATTGATTTACCCCTTCCCGTGAATCCCGAAAATCCCGGTATTTGTAAATTATAATCCCGGGATTTTCGGGACTGGAAAATGACCGGGATCCCGGGACCCCGGGATTCGGGATCCCGGGATTGTATTCCCTAGGTAGAAGCCTACGTCCATCAGTAGGAGGCTAATTTGATATGATGATGAGATACTATACGAGATCTAAGGGACCATGTAACGAAAACTTTGCAAGTGTGCTCAGACCATGAAACTGAACAACTTTCCCCAGAAAAACATTATGGAGGTAAACAAAAAAAATACTTCCCATACAAAGTCAGTCACCTAATTGTGTTTAACACCATATGTTCCATGGGGAAAGTTTGTCAGTTTCATGGTCTGAGCACGCCTGCAAAGTTTTCGTTGCACCGTGCCTTACACCCTGTATTAGGACCACTTCGACTGTCTTTTCATACAAAGAGAAACCGCAATATATTTCAAGAACCACATTATTCTGACGGCACAACACGCGGAGTAGAAAGTAGAGGTTTTAATTAATAATTTGCATGTACATTAAGATGTCACAGGGGACCTCATTAGCATGTAGATTGAGGAGGCCCCAAAACACCTGTGTTTTAAATAATAAAAGATTTCCATTTTCCCCGGGATTTCAAAAAAGAAACGGCCCCACAGCGATCCAAAAACACACAAGTTTTGATTCTCCTACACTCTACAACCGTGTCCCGTTTGGTAGCGGATAGAAGTACTGACACACCTATTCGTAAAAGGGATGTTTCGTAAAAAGCGACGTAGAGTTTTTGACCTCTGCTGAATATCTATCGACTATAGTCAACCGCATGATGCCGGTGATACCAACTACAATAGCATTTCGAAAGAGGTTCGTCAGGCAGGCGGACGGTCATAATACATTGCCAAATCCTTTTGCTACCTACATCATTTTGTTCTCTAACTAAACTATAACATAAATAGGCTCAACTACCAGAATATCATTTACCATAACATAACATAAACGTGCCAGTGTTATAAGTAGACGCGTTTTTTTGACACTCTGTCTTAGCTACGGTAACTCGGCGAAGGCTAAAAAAACTGTCGCAAAGGAATCGGTCGAGCAGAACCGACTTTGCCAAGGCCTTTGAGTACAAAGACCTGGCGAACTAAACCGCAGATACAGCTCGGAAAATGCTGTATAGAAAATAACGTGGCGTTTCATTAGCTTTTGTAAGCTTAGATGAGCGCAAAAAAGAAAACTCTAGATCCCTAGGTAGATAGGAAGCTTGCCTTAGTTAGAGGTAACCGCAAAAAGAAATCTCTAATAGTAATGAACGTTAGCTTAGATAACCAGCATTATTTGCAGCTAATTAAAGCTGGATTTTACTTTACGAGGTGTAAGAGACGGTGTCCCGAAAAACCAGAAATGATCAGACCATAACTGAAAAACTTTTTCTGTGTCTCGTCGAATCCCGCAGTGGGGTGATTTTGTACTGTCCTTGTTCTATGCCACATTCTCACATGGTATACCTACATGGTAAAGGGCGGTATACTTTCAATTTCATGGTCTGATCAAATCATGGCTTTCAAAATTTTTAGTATACCGCACCTAAGGTACACTTTGAGTACATCAATGTTTAACTTTTTTTAGCACACGCTAAATATTTTCCTACGAAGTTGTGTTATAGGTCACATATATTTCATAAGGCTGACTGATCTTTCCGCAGGTGAGTTTATTTCTCCGCAGAATCCATATCTAGGTCGATTGAGATTCTAGATACATTGTATTCATGCTAGATATAGGTATTGTATGAAGGTCCTTGAAAGGTCTCAGTAAACATCTGTTACATGAGAAATAGGGTTTCGAATCTGAAAAGGAAAATAAAATCTGGAAATGGGTTTAGCCTTTTTGGATTAGAATTCTTTTATTATTGTTAGTCTAGTCATCTTTCCTAAAATCATATTGTCTATGCGGATTATGTTTTTTTTTTGCCTGTAGAAAGAGTACCTACCTCGACACTCTTCGATATAGTATCAATACGCAGTTTAAAATGAAGTAGTTTTCAGCTTTTCTGTCTGTCGTGGAATTCGCTGACTCCTCCTAAACCAGGCAAACGGATTTTGATATGGTTTTTTATTATAAGAAATAGAGTGATTCAAGAGGAAGGTTTATATGTATGACACATACCGGGAAAATGCAGCGGGTGAAACCGCTAACGTGCCGCTAGTAAGAAATAGGTAAAAGAACTAGAAATCTTGGAAAACCTGCCATTAACTTACTTTACGATTGATGAGTGACGTATGTAGTTTTCCTTACCTGAAAAATAAACACATCAATATTAAAAACGGTTTTAGAGCATTAAAAAAGTAAAACACCTTAACTCTAGAACTGCACTAGGGTACAGACTAATAACAATATTTTTCATTAAATTAATGATAAAAATGGACATGTAAATATGCAGAAAGTAAATTCATAAAATTGAAAAGCGAATGAAATAAATCGACAAGTACATGGCAGGCAGGCATGTTTATTCATACAAGTTTACATTGACATTTTCGCAATGGAAATAGGTACCGTGTCATCACAGAATAGAGAGTTTTTCACTCGACCTTATTTAGGATTTTCGCGATTGTCACTTGCCACACAGCCAGGGTTGCTACTGTCAAAAATTTCAAAGTATAAGAATATCAAAACAGCATGATACAAGAACGTTATTGATTCTGATCCAATTTTAATCCAAGAAATATGACGTTCGTGGCAACCATCTTCTTAGTTACGTTCAGTTCCCTTGACATTCCAGTTAAAGTCAGTTAGCGTCAAAATCGTCGCTAGCACTAGTAAGCCATCTGTATAAATAGGCGCCCCGCTGTTTTTTTAATTTGTGGTGTCATTGACCATTTCATTTCAATTTAAAAAATGTGCAGGTGAGCTACAAAATGCTTTTTCGGATGTTAGCAATAATTTGTCTTATATTATAAAGGGAATAAGAGCTGTATGTATACGGTAGACAGGTATCTTTATACTACGTTCCGTGTAGAAGAATTCAAGTGGCTAAGTGAGAAAGTAGCAAGATGTCATACTTTAAAATGCACAGCCCTGAAAACGTCATAAATAGATACCGTGCCAGCCGATATTGAAACAAAAATACGGTGTATTTACACCGTATCGAGAGTAAAATAACTGTAAAGTAAAATATTCTAACGAAGAGAAGATAAATAAATTCCATTCTGTGTCAATAATACACACTCGCGCCAAAGAAAACGTAGTAAAATATTGGAAAGCGTACATATATTTGACGGACGGTTTCATATTAGATTATCAGGCCGCGAAATATCACATCCAAACATAACCTAGAAAACCGCAACAATACCGGATAGGGAGGCGTCGGGTATAACTCAGGGCAGCAGATGTGACAAAAACCATTTGAAGCTGTGAGTACAATTCTGCTCTTTAAAAAGCTTAAGTCACACACGTCACCTAAATCGAGCAATGGATGTTGAGGTCGATAGTGCACCGTGAGGGTACAACAGGGTGGCAGATGTGACAAAATCTTTCCTTGCGTATTCAAACCCACGAAATATGAAAACTTGTGTCACACGCGTCATACAAATCCAGCACTGGATGTTGAGGTCGATAGTGCGCCGCAACAACAGGGCGGCAGATGCGACGAAAGCCTTTATCTTTCTTTGCGTATTCCATCCTACGAAATATGAAAACTTGTGTCACACGCGTCATACAAATCCAGAAATGGATGTTGAGCTCGGTGCGCCGTTGAGGGGACAAACTAAGATTGATGATCGGTATTTCGATACGCCATGCGCCTATTGTCTCTGGGATATCTGGTTTCTGCTTGCGGAAATTCGATGGTATTTTGCTTAGCTAGGTAAGCGTATCTATGGGGTCGGCAGAACTCATCCATCTTTGATGTCAGTCTGTCTGATGTGTGTGACCAAAGAAAGTTACTTAGAGATATTTCTGACGGCATAAGAACTGTTTAAAAATGGTATAACGGTAGTATTCGAGCAACAGGCTTTAGACACCTAGGGCCTTACCACAATAAAGTTAGACGAGCGTTGAACTCATACAAAAGAAACGCTAGACACGCGTTCAACGCTCGTCTAAATTTTTTGTGGTAAGGCCCCTACTTTTTGCTACAAATACCAGCGTGGACAAAACTGCAGTCCCGTCGTCAATTCGAAACGACGTGTGCAGAGGTGCATGATGTGGCAGTCATGTTTTATTTTTCCGCGCGTCATTCTCAGAGAATTGCAAAACTTGCGCGACACACAACGTTTAGTGATGAAACCCGGCAGCATTGTAGTTAGGTAGATAGACTGTAGGTACGTGTTGGATGAATCTACAGGACTGCATTTGAAAAGGATGCTCCTACATACAGATTACAACTCAAATTGCTGTTACACAGTATGTTACAGGCAAGCGGGCATTTATTCAAACTGGTCAATCTAGGCATCTACATGAACAACTTGTGTCGCCATCTGGAAAATCACGAAAATAAAAGAGATAAATACCCACTTGTCTTGGGTGGCCGTGTGAGTCCATGTCACCTGTAAAAGTCGTAAAGTGCATTTTATGTGAAATGCAACACCTTGCACAGCATTTACTATCCCGCTAAATAAACAGCCTATAGGTAAGGGGACGCCTGCCTTAGACTTTTAAGCCTGTTGATGTCCCTGCATTTACACCGAATCTTTCTTATTACCAATCTATGTCAACGCAAGAAAGATCCTTGAAAGAGCTAGAACGATTGAGGAAGACACACAAGTGTAATTCGTTAATTTTTCTCATAAAATGTGCCATAGAACCTAGTTCTATCAAGAAATTATATGGGACATACTTAATTGCTTGCTTGATGGTCCAATTTCCTCACTCAGATGTTCTGTGCGCGTTTTCTGTGTATACTGGATAAGCCAATAGCAAAAACTTAGAACCGGCTGGTGATAAGGAACAACATTCCCCAAGGAGCATAGTGCATAGGTCGAAATATGAAAAAGATATTGGACCTCCCATACAAAATTGTCGATCAGCTGTTTTGAGTTACTAAGGGAGGCCCAATTTTTTTTTAAATAATTTGTGTTATGTTCCTTGGGGAAAGTTGTTCCTTATCACCAGCCGGCTCTGAGTCTTCGCTATTGGTACTAGTAAAATTTCACCCTATATCTATGGCATCACAAACCTCAACACAGGAAATCCTAGTTTGTGTAAACTATGAGTGTGTCCGTGTGAGGCTTCTAGTCTTGTTTACTACCGCGTGAACAAATCCAGCGCAGCTTAAAGCTTCCAACAACCGAACTATCCCTGTTTTCCGTGCAAAATCCAGACAGACCACTCTCTACAACGACGATATTCGTACATCCACGATAAACTAGTCATCAAAACCTGTTCGCACTTAAAAGCATGCCAGCTCTTTGAAATTTCAGACAGCACTTCGGCTCCCAAACTTGTTCGAGGATATTCGTACAGCAACGGCTGGTAGATTTGATTCTACGTGACCGACTGAAATCGCAAATACCTGATCTCTTAGTAGATAAGTAAAAGAAGGAATAAGTACCTACTATGCGGTTGAAAGACGGTTTTTCATTTTGCTTAGGAGGTAAGTTTAAGCTATTGTTGGTCTCGGTTGCTGTTTATAATTATACTAGTCGTAGGCGATTTAAAAATCAGTGTCAATCGGGTCGATAGCGTCAATACTCTTCATGATTTCAGCGCCGCTAATCGTACATCTTTATATGTACTACAATCAGCCTCTTATCCCAAATCAGTTGGGGTCGGCGCAACATGTTTTGTTAGGTCACAAAATCATATAGCAATTTGGTAATTTTTCATGACCGGCCGCCTGCCTGACGTCTACTCTCTTCGGGAATACTATTGTCCGTGCAATCACCGCCACCATACGGTTGACTATAGTCGACAGATACCAAGTCAACCGAAGTCACTGAGGGAACATCCTGATTGGACTAGGCAGTATTCGTAGACGATACCTACCACACGGCGTTTCTGAGCAACTGAAAATGGCGTTTATGTTTTCGACTTCAAACGATACTGCGGAATCAATTCCTTTGTACCTCAAAGCAAAGCGTCAAAGAACCATCTTCTAGAACATAATGGATGATCGTTGAAATGCTGATCCGGGCATGTTCGAGAATTTCCACTCATAACTGCATACGGGATTCGAGCAAAAACAGATTTCGCTTTGACTCCGAATTTGGATTTAAGCGCATTCCTTGGGTACAATAGAACGGACTTTGTGGCCAAAGCTGGACTATAAATTGAAATTTTGTTTAACCAAAGCGCACTTGAGTGCGCATTTAACGTTTTTAGTGGAAGGGGGGTGGATGAAATAGCACCTAAGCAGTTGGCACAGTATCTAAAATTATGTAATTCACTACCGCAGAAGTTTTTTTTTTGCTGTGGCAGTATACCTACGCCCACGTACTTTGTTCCAAAGGATTTTTAGTACCTAGACTGATAAAACTAGGTTGACAACACAAAGTTTACTGTAAATATTTCAAGAGTGATAAGTAGGTACAGAAAATTTCCCCAAAATACGTCGGTTGAAGATAATGAAACAATTTTGGACAACTTCCCACACGAAATGTGTGTCAGCCGACCTACCCTTTAGACGGTGCGGTAGACAGAGACCCAAAAATGTTAATAGGTTATTTTATACCTAGACTTGGACCGACGACCCAGTGACCATTGCTGGCAGACAATGGCTGCGAGAGGCAAAGCACCACCGTACATGGCGACAAAAAGAGTAGGCCTAAGTAAACTGGAGAAGTTGGTGGATGTAGGCTGATAACAATGACAATATCTAATTGCGACCTATGTTACTGTGAAAACTTGTTTATTTTTCCAGGCTTGTTCACACCTGAAATTTCTTATGCTACAGGGCGGTATTTTCCTTTTCTCTAATGCCAAAACGAATGTTTCTAATCTAATTCCCGCGACGCATGTATATTTACGCAATGTTTTCTCGCGTCACCGCGGCTCCTAAATCCTCATTTGCGGGCGGGGCTAGGGTTGTCAGGCGTCCGGATAAATCCGGAAATAGTCAGGGTTTTTGATTCGATTGCCTGTCCGGCAATAATAAGCGGCGTCCAGCAAAAATAAGCGGCGTATACTTAATAAGCGCCTCTTCGGCTTTTTTATTTCGAAATTCATACTTTCGTGCGGATCGAGACCTAATCGCGTAACAAAAGATCGATCATCCTCATAAATGCAAGATATCCAGCTATTTTACTTAAATGTTAGGCTAAGCTCAGGGTGTTTCGTGAAAGGTAACTTAAAGTTTTTGACCTCGGCTGAATATCTGTCATCTATGGGCAACTGCATGGTGATACCACCTACAATAGCGTTCCCAAAGAGGGTTGACGTCAGTCTGGTCATAAAAGATAGCTTAATCCTTTGTTACGTGATGTTGTGTTCTGACAAAACATGTTGCGCCGACCCTAACTGTTTTGGTAAGTAGAAGGGTAGGAAGATGATGATGATGATGATAATTTTAGGTTTGCCCGGTTTTTCCAAATGAGAGCCTGGCAACCCTAAGAGGGACACGTCACGTTCCCTACACTCAAAATTCTTTTCATCTCGTATTTACATGTTTACCCGACGATGTGAATGAGACAAAACGGTGAGCTTTATTCGGTTTGTGACTTAGTAATGTGCGTGAATATAATATAAATGAGCCAAATACTCAAGTTTAATCTCCCGGTCCCATAGTCGGTAGTCAGTCAAAACATATAGACCGTTTTGTTAGCCAATTCAGAAATAATTGGAATTACCTACTTCAAAGACTAGATATGTGAAAGGCTCAAAACATTTTTTTTGACGGTACTACGCCAAGTCGTACATTTTGACTAAAATGTTTGTGGGGTGTAGTAATACATCCGTAATTACTCTACAAGATTTTCTCTTAGTAGGTAATCAACAATGTTCTAAATATTAAATATTAAAAGGAAAGCTTTGAAGACGTATTGGTTAATAGTAAAATACAGAAGCCATCCGTTAATTCTCAGAGAGCCGCATGATTCAACAAATGTTTATCTCCAACACTTTGCGCACTGTTCAAACATTTGATTTACAGATATTATGTGATGCCGGCTTAGAATAGCATCACCAGATTTCTTTCCTGTGGGTTTCGTAAGAAGCGACTAGGGCACTCAAAGTAGGGGGTATTTGTAACTTTTAATTTAAGTACTTATAAATATGTATTGCATGCAATTTTAGGCGACAGGCTTACAACCTGTCTCTATAGTGATACAAGACAGTAGCTAAGACGGCTTTCAAATATTTGTCAGACGTGGCGATAATGACCGTATTTTTGCGTCCGTTGACACACTGCCTACCCCGCAAGGGATAAAGGCGTGATTTATGTATGTATGGATATGTATTCTCAGAGAGCGGCATGATTCAACAAATGTTTATCTCCAACACTTTGAGCACTGTTTAAACATTTGACTTACGAATGTTGTGTTTGTAAACTGAATTATCTGCGGTGGATAAGGCACGTTTGAATTCACTGCCGATTATAAATTATTCCTATAAAGGATCGGTATCTGTGAAAAGTTCGGTCACCAAGTATTTTTCGCTTTACTAGGTACCTTGATACATTCAATCCGAAATGAATGAATTAGTAGCTGGAAATTTGTTGTAAAACTATTCCGGTAGATGGAGCCCTGCTTGGCGTTATTCGCCAAGATACACTTGCTTACCTACGTAGGCAATGATTGAGCTCAGATGGAAGAGGCGTCGCCAGCACTAACGGTGAAAGTTGCAAGTTCAAATCCTTCCTGCCGTAGAAAAGATTGCAAGTTTTCTGAAAAGCTTTTTTGATAGGCCTCTACCTAAATAGATGTCATCATCAACGCTGGTAGGCAGCGCTATTAATAAACCCGTGGGTAGATATAGGTACAATTTTAGGGGATGATTCACACGGTATACCATTAAACCTACGTAAAATATGACTAACAAATAAGATTTTCATTCAAATCACTCTAATAACAAGTATAACATTAAGAACGATAATGTATTGACAGTTATGGTAAGTAGAATTGAAAAGATAAATCCCTAATGAATGACTTTTGCTAAATTAAACTCAGAACTTACAGCTTTCCTAATCGAAAAAGCCTGAATTTTCAGGAAATGTTATTAAGAGGGCACTTTTAATGACAGCTATGAATTCTAAATGGCATAAATTCGGTCCAAATTAATTAGGCCCCTCTCCAGGGAGCAATTATCTTTTACGGCAGCTCTTGTCCGGGTCGCCGCCATCTTTCTTTTCAGGACATACGTACAACTACCTATTTAATCAAGTGACTACTTTTACTCTATGCAAACATTCAGGTAGTTATACCTACTATTCAATTTTCAACACAGAATTAAAGCAACAGAAACATGATTTAAAAAAAAGTATAACCATGATAGCAGTGATGTTACCGACCAGTCGACCAACACGTTTTGTAAGAAAGGTCCACAAAATGAAATAAAATTGAAAGTTCTTGGTTAGATCTACATTCCTTGGGGAACGTTGTAGCGTTTCATGGGATGGTTCAGTCAGAAAGCACTGACTGCTCACTTGTTTACGACTACTATGCCCACTCTACTATACTAGTTATAAATTAACTAAAATATGGAAATATCTAAGAAAGTCTGGCGACTTTTTTCGCTTCGTTTAATATGGCTCAGCCGACATAATCCGCCCACAAAGGTAGGTCGCCATGGCGACTAATGTAATGCCTCATTTTTGACGTTACTTATCCACTTAGTCGCATCAAATATATTCTATGAACATTAGATATTTAGTTTTGATCACATAAATATAATTTTTATTTGGATGAGCGATAAAGTGTAGACGATAGGTAAGTCAAAATTCTCTTTTGACGAATGAGACAGTTTTGTTAGATCTTGCATTGGAGATGTTATACCTCCCAGTGGTTCTACCTACAAAAATGTCACGTTACAATCATGTATGTCAAATATCTTCTAAAACTGATACAAAATCTGAATGACGTAGAGCGTGTCGCCGCATCAAATTTTGACTGTCACTGCTTTCGTTTGTAGAGTAGCTGTCACGAACCGTAAAAACGTCCGGAGCGTGCGTGTCACCTTTGTTTGTCCTACAAGCTACAAGTCTACCCGAAACTTGCTGAAAAAGTTTTCATTTTATTGTGTACTAAGAAAGTCGTTTTATTGTCTACGATATGTCTACGATAGATCTTTCACAGGCTTATCTACTCATTCGCTAGACAGAACAACACTTTTCTCAATGTCATGGCAAGTAATCTGTCTGGCAGTATTAGGAACGCCCCTAGATAATATAACTACCTACTACCAAGGCTAATCCCATGTTTTTTGTTTGTTACAGGAGGACATTGACGAAGACATAGGCAGGCACTGCATTTTTCATAATAATTTTCTCAAATAAGTTAAAAGACCTTATCATGGATAACACGAAAAACTATTTTTTGTAAACAAGGTGCATAGCATAAAAATAAAATGTGAAATCTGTCTGATCTGTCTTTATGATTATGTATAACTTTTCACAAGGAACATAGATAGAACAAAAATACCTACAGGTACCTATTGGTCCGTCCCAACAAAAATTACAATTATTAGAATATTTTTGTAGCCGTTTAGAATCAAAAGAACATACCAACCATATCTTTGCCAAAAACGTACTAAAACTTACCTGACCTGAATGAAATCGAACTATACGTCTAAACTTTACTTCAAAACCAGTCTAACTTTCAAGCCTTTTAGTTTTATTGTCAGTAGATCTGGCTGAGGCTTATCGGGACTTCCCGGCAGTTGGCATTTGCCGCAGACTTCGGTCTTCGGCAGAGCGAGATCCCAAATCCATTAGAAGGGATACAAATTCTATTTAGAACCGTGTTTGGGATTTTCTAGAAAAGTTTTCAGCTACAGTGCCGTGTGAGGCGGAGACGAAGTTATTTCTTGCGACTTTTCTTGTTGGGCAGGTTCGACGAACTGCTGTGTTTTGTCGTGTTGTAAGTATACTGCGCCGACGAACAACGACGTGACTCGACCAACTGACGCTATTTCACTAGAAACGACGTCGACAAAGCACAAAATCATCTTCCTTGTGGACGATGAGGGAGTTCAGCACGCAATGTCCTTAATAAACTAGGCACAAAATTGATAAAATCAACTTTATACATCACCCAAGAATCAAAGCGGGAACTCTAGTCCCGATAGACATTGATGATGTGAAGCAAACAATAAACGGTTGTTTGAAGGTTCAGTCAGTACGCAGATTTATTTGGTAAAGTTGTAGTGCCACGTTCGCTGATGATGTGAGAGCAAATACTATTTGCAACTTTTTTACTTTAGGTATACGGGGTGTTAGGGACGGTGTAACGAAAACTTTGCAGGCGTGCTCAGCCCATGAAACTGAACAACTTTTACTATGGAGCCAATGGTGGGAAACGAAAAAAAAAATCCGGCCTCCTATACAAAGTCAGTCAGCTGATCGTGAATTTTGTATGGGAGGCCAGAAATTTTTTTTCGTTTCCTCCATAGTAAAAGTTGTTCAGTTTCATGGGCTGAGCACGCCTGCAAAGTTTTCGGTACACCGTCCCTAACACCCTGTATAGGTAGGTAGGTAATACATACGAGCACTGAACATAAATTTCAATTATGAGTATTATGTTGCTTTCATAAAGGAGCGCTGTTTTAGAACAGTTTCATAATTTACCGGCACATAAACAATGTTATCTTTCTGTCTAGACATGTTATGTATAAAAGTTAGGTACAACAAAGTCCAAATCAATTCGACAGTAAGGCGCTTTCACGTGCGGTATACGGTGCGTTAACGGATGCGTCAATCTGGTTGCCAATTCTGGTCAAGCTGGTGTGACAGACAGGCGCATCCGTCAACGCAGCGTTGGGCATGCGTCGTCGTATTTAAATGAGATTAGGGTGGAAATTCGCACTTTCCTAAAACGGACGATAAGTGTCTAAAAGTTTATTTTTTTCGGTTACAATGTAACATTCGGTACGATTTGACATGTCTACTCACTCGTAATACTTGCAACCTTCGAGCAACGCGGATCTCCCGTCCCGTTCCGTCCCGCTTGCAACAATGTCCGACATGTTTTGCATTTTGTGACTTTATCAAAGCATATTACGAACTTTTTACGTGTGGACGGCGGCGTACGATAAGCTGCTTTCAGGCACGCCACCACGGTCGTATTTTTTGTATTTACCAAAGGACCCTTCCACATTGTTTGACGGTGGTGAAAGCTAAACTTTTGCGAACGTATTTTCAATATCAAAATCCTTCTAATCTAGAGCGCTTGGCATCTAAATTGTTTTTCCGAATTATTAACTTATTGGTTACAAACGAAGCAGGTGGAAAAAATTCACGCCACCACCGATGGTATTCGAACCTGTCATAGACAAGCCGTGACAGATGTGTTGACCGCTACACCACGGTAGGCTCTAACCCAGGCGTCGAAATTGTGAACCACTTGTTCTTCTTAACTTTAAAATCAAATACCTTCATCACCTGCAAAATCTTCATACTTAGACAACTCGAAACTTTGTTATTAGACTCAGTATATTACCCACCTAATAAAAAGAGTCGCTTTATTCTTCGAAAGGATATAATACCGTCGGAACTACGTAACTTGGCTACTTTCTTCGGTCGGGCGTCTGAGAAGTTTTTAATAACGTTGTGGTACAGGAAAAGTTCGCGATTCAAGCTGGAATTACAAAAAAACTTACCGCCACTGCTATAGTGAAGTTATAAAGTTTCAAAGGATTGGGGGACTGATTTCTTCATTATTTAGAAGGACCTACTTCCAGCAGCACATCAAAAGTTAGTATAAGGTACATTCTCCTCGGCCGCATTTTTCACACATTCCGCTGGAAAAGTGTATCTTTCTGTGGGAAGAGGGTTATAAAAATTTACTATGAAATACTTCAACTCGTCTCACATATGGTCAAACATATTAATACTCAAATATGTTGACAGTTTTTTGTAAAATTCCTGTCAAACATTCATTCTCTAACGTCCATGGCAAGGAACTTTGCTACTTTGTGACAGATAAACTGTTATAGATCCTAAAATATCAGGGCAATATCATGTTAATGCTTTTTATCTTCTAACTAGTTATATATTCTATCATGCAACATGTTTTTTGATAGTAAAAGACGTCAGATTTTTTTTTAAAGATGGTTTTTAGCGTTGAAGCCTGATTCAGGCTTAAATTTCCTCGCGCTACCTTCTCGCTTATATTTTCATGACGGTGAAAGCTATCTGTCTAGTTTATTCACACACGAGTAGCGGCTAGTACTGCCGACAACATCGTGAGAGAAGCACGTGCCGTTCGCTGCTACATCTTTGCTGGCGAAGGTAAGTCCCACACATTTACGATTTGGTTCAGTACCCATCTAACTTCCATGTTCATCGATAACCAAGTATTCAGTTATCAGGTAATATTGATATTTTTCTGGTTAATACCTTTGTTATGCTTAAAGCAAGAGGCAGTATTGCAAAAAGTTTTGTCTAATAGATTTTTCGTAAACCGCAAAATTAACTTTCGTTCTAACGTCCATGTCCTTTTTTCCATGTCTTTCCATGTTTCGCAGTGACATGGACGTTAGAAAATGACATGGACGTTAGAGAATGATTAAATTTCTGGCCCCACTGTTGGACAAAGATTAAAAGTTATATATATTTTTGTCTTAAATTAAGCCAGTGCGTCTTAATGGAAAATTTTGTAGAAGTAATTCATATTTTTTTTTGTCATCATCATCATATCAGCCATAGGACGTCCACTGCTGAACATAGGCTTCCCCGAAATATTTTCACCTTGTCCGATTAGAAGCAGCCTTCCCCTCGGACTTGACCAGGTCATCTGTCTATCTCGCGGTTGGCCGTTCTACGCTGCGCCTGCCGGTACATGGTCTCCACTCGAGAACTCTCCAGCGATTATCAGTCCTTCGAGAAATGTAGCCTATCTATTGGCACTTCAGCTTACTGAATCTCTTAGCTATGTTGGTTACCTTGGTTCGTCTAAGGATCTTCTCGTATCTGATTCGATCACGAACAGAAGCGCCGAGCATAGCTCTCTCCAGAGCTCACTGACTCCTACTGTATTTAAGAGGCTGACAGTTAGCGACCACGTTTCGGCACTGTAGGTCATCACTGGCATGACACACTTTTCAAACACTTTTGGACGTGAAGACGCTGCGTAACTTCCCGAAAGTGCCCAGTCAAGCTGGATTCACCGAGTGACCTCTTTCTTAAACTTAGATCTTCCTAGTTGAACTGTTTATCCTAGATCTAGATAAACGTATTTGTCCACCACTTCCGAGTATCGAGTTCCCTACTGATATTGGGGTGGGCGCTATATGAGAATTGTCCATGACTTATGTCTTGTCCATATTCAACTTGAGGTCCACTTGTTGGGAACCAAAATTGAGGTCCTGTATCATTTTGCTGAGGTATTCGAATTACTCTGCCATGACGACCGATGATATCATCGGCAAAACGAAAGTGAGTGATGAATTCGCCATTGATATTGATTGCTAAGTTCTTCCATCTTATTGGTGAAGAGCTTCTGAGATAATACATCTCCTTGTCTTACACCCCTCTGCAATGGGATTGCCGCCGTGGTCTGATCTTGTATTCGAACTGACATTGTGGCGTTTCTTTATAAATCTTTCAACACTTCGATATACCTGGAGTCAATTTGGCACTGCTAGCTCTACGGCAGTGCCAAATTGACTCCAGGTATACTGTGCCCTTTTCGGAAGCCGGCTTGTTCGGGAGGCTGGAAGTCGTCAAGCCTGCGAGCTAGGCGATTCGTAATAACCCTCGAAAACAGCTTGTTAACAGGACTGAGGAGCGAGATGGGCCTATCATTCATAACGAGAGTCTTATCACCTTTCTTAAAGAAATGCACTACAATGCTTCTGTTCCATACTTCTGGCTTCACACCTTCAAACAAAACACGATTTAAAGAGCTTCTGAAGGACTTTAAGTGCTGGTGTTTCACCCACTTTCAATAGCTCTGATACAATATGATTCCGTCCTCGTCCGGCGCCTTGTTGTTTTGAGCTGTTTAAGGGCCATCCTAATCTCATTCAAGCTGATGTCAGGGATATCCTCGGTATAGTGTCGGGTAAGCTTTGCGACTGAAGTTTACAGCTATGCATAAAACCGGTTGATCTCCCTCTGTACCTCTCTCTGGCTTCGTGGACGCTACACTGCTGTCCGCTGTCTTCAGTTTTGTCAGCTGGCTCTGCCATAGACCGGTCCCTGGCGAAAACTTTGGTGCCTTTGTTTCGCTCAATCGTTTCTTTAATTTTTCAGTATTGAAGTTTCGAATATCGCACCACAGGGACTAGCATATATGTCTGTTGAGCCGCCGATATGAGGCCGTGTCATCAGAGGATTGCAGCGGCATAGGACGCCTTCCAGCCATGAGGTTCAGAGTTCGATCGGTTAGTTTTTTAGGTCTATTTCTACGACAGAGCTTAAAGAACTTGGAGCCGACCGTGTGAACAGTTTTGACCAAACTGTTATTGATACCGTCAAGCAAAGCGATTCTTGAGTTCCAGATGGAAGCTTTCCAGGTACTGAATATGGGTCGCAGATAGTCGGAGCGTCGACTTCACTAGGCGAGACCGCTCTAGTTTGACATTTATGTTCTATGTGATCGCTTCCAGTTTTTATCCTGTGGACCACGGAGACATCATTGAAAATTTGTCTCTCTGTGGCCATACTGAAGTCTATCTCATTTCTGGTTGAACCATCGGGGCTCATCCAGGTTCATTTTCTATGAGGCGGCTTTCTGAAGAACAAGTTCATTATGTAGATATCCATCTTCTTCAGGAACTTGGCCAGCCTCTGGCCCCTCGGATTCTTATCCCCATATCTAAATGGCCCCACCTACAACTCATCACCGCTTTTCTCGCCCAGCTTTGCGTTGAAGTCCCTCATAACAACACTTTGAAACATGTTCCGCATGATGAGCCGCTTCTGCCGGGATATGGACATCGAGGGTCAGGAGTATCTGATGTAGACCACCTGGGGTCCAGCTTAACCATGAGAGGTACAGATATGGGTCCTTAGGAAAAGTTGTTTAGTGTTGTTTCATGTACGTGACAGATGAAATAAATGTTATATAAAGAGATTTCCGACGTACCAAGTAGTGGACATCTAACGTCCATGTCAAAAAATAGTGGCCTTCCATTTTTTCCCGGTTTTGATAGTAATGTATTGTATATATTCACTAAAATACCTTGTATAAGCTCTAAACAACATAACTTACTTGTTATGTATTAAAAAAGCACTTTAATTTTTTCATTATTTACAAAAAGAAAATAAGCCACGGAATTCTCTAACGTCCATGTTCGCTAATAGTGGACATCAAATAACTCTTAAACCAGTGGTCCGAAAACCGGGCCTTTGAAATTCTATCTTACAAATGAAGAAAACTTTGATAAACTGTATAATATTTTCCAGAAAAACTAAAATAAAAAAAAGACATGGATGTTAGAATTTTCCGTGGCTTTAGGAGAATGAGCCATAACATGATATATGCATGTAAGGGACCAACTTTAACTAGTTTTTCGTAGTAAACTAACTAGGTATGAAACACCAGTAAATGATTTCTTATGTAGGCGAGAAACACACTACCTAACGTTTGTTTGCGTATCGTTTGTTCGATTTTCCACCTTATTTTCATATGAATTCGGTTTATTAGGTTTTCATAGTAACTGGTTCAAGATGATCCCTTAAATAGGCAGATTAATGAAATTTAGATGTTTTGTGCAAATCCAAGCGATCCTATATTACCTGTTTACATCTCAATCTAAGATCTCAATAAATTGCAAGTCAAACCATTGTAGGCCAACACGCGTTCTTGCTGACATATAAAATTGCAAACCGACACGTGTAGGTTAAATAAAGTGTATATGTTACCGGCCAAACCCGATTTTAGGATAAACTAGATTTTCCTAGGCCGAAGTAGTTTATCCTACATGCGATTGGATAAACCGGTATAGACTAGGCTAAACCGGTCCGTCCGATGGCCGATAGGAGAAACTAGTTAATCCTAGGCTGAACTAGTTGAGCCTAAAGTGAATAAATACGCTTCAGGATAAACTGGTTTGGCTTAGTTAAATTATTCAGGCTACAGTGACGGAGCTCTAGAGGGTAGAGGGTAACGTCGGACAACCTGGAGACATGGGACACTCTGGAGGCTCAAACACCCTAGAGGATGGGGTGTAGCATCGTACATCATGAAGGCTCGGACGCCCTGGAGGGACCTGGGACGCCCTACAGTGATGTAGCTCTAGATTCAGCGTAAATGGTACAATCGCACACCCTGGAGGCATCAAACACAAATGTGAGGCTCGATTGCCCTGGAGGGTGCGGGGTAGCGTTGGACACCCTGAAGGCTCAGACACCTAGGCAAAGCACTTGCAAGATCGCTGTCGGTGATAGCTCTCACGAGCTGTTACATCACAGGTGTCGCTGGTCTGTGGAAGCCCAGCCCACGGCAGGCAGCGTGCGAGCTTTTAGGGTGTCCGACGCTACCCCGCACTCTCCAGTGCGTTCGATCCTTACAGGTGTTTGATGCCCCCTGGGGTGTACCTAGTGCCTCGCTGTAGGGCGTCCGAGCCTTCAGGGTGTCCAATGCTACACCCCACTTTCTAGGGTGTTCGAGTCTTCAGGGTGTCCGATGTCTACAGGATGTCCGACGTTACTCTTTACCCTCTAGAGCTACGTCACTGTAGCCTTAACCATTTTTAACTAAGCTAATCCAGTTTATCCTGAAGTGTACTTATTAATTTTAGGCTCAACTAGTTCAGCCTAGGATTAACTAGTTTCTCCTATCGACCATCGGACGGACCGGTTTAGCCTAGTCTATACCGGTTTATCCAACCACATGTAGGATAAACTACTTTGGCCTAGGAAAAACTAGATTATCCTAAAATCGGGTTTGGCCGGTAACATATATAAGCTGATTTTGATCTTCTCGTATCTCGGAATCTACATACAAATCGAGTAGACGGGCTTGTCCGGCACGATCCCCAACCGGCGGAAAATACAACACTGGCAACACTGACCCTCAGAGCAAGGGCATGGGCAGAGAGCTCTACTCAAATTGAAGCCATGAAAAACTAGTAATAATCAGACTTGGCGTGATAAACACAACATAAAAAAAGAAAATAATACAGTTATAGTAAAATCCTGTCCAGTGTAGCTACACTGTGGTACTAATGTGGTTCGCGGCAGACACCAATGCCGCCATATAAATGCCACCTGTAGCGTCGCAAATTGATGTGGAGGCGTAGCTATGCCATAACATGATATTTATTATAGATACTTCGGCTTTATGGAAACTTTTTTCGTCAAAAAAGCGGATCAAACAAAACGCCAGAAAATCATCAATGCCACGAACTGTTATGACTCCATTCTGCTTGCTAATAGCGATCCCTCTGGACGATTCGCTCGTTCCGCGCACTGGCCAGATTGCACGCGAAATTAATCGAAATCGCGTTGTTTCGGCGATGCCGTATTCCTAGATCCCAGTTATCAATTTTAGATGAGACTGGCTGGTTTAACCAGCAGTGGTACTATAGGTTCGATACTCGAATCGAAAAGTTTTGAAGAGGGTTCGAGTGAGTTCGCAACTTCTATATTGGTTCGCTATCGGTTTTGTTGTAAGTATAACGCTTGAAAAGTGTATTAGACAAGTATAAAATTCAGGAAAAACTAACACTATTAACCCCTGGCAACCCAGTGGCTCCCAAGAGAGCCATCGATTTTGAACCCTACTACCCACACTTAGAGTCCAAAACCTATAAAAAAACATAACAAAAGCCGGGTAAGACAAGTAATAAGGTTAAGTCCTGTAAATAGATTTTTGGTACCTACTTGAAACTCACTCACAGATGTTTTTTCGCAATAAACGTGGGTCGAAAAAATACAGTAGAGAGATATACCTAGTAAGAAATAATATATACCTACCACAAACCGATATCATGAGTAAGGGACAGATCTACATGGTTGAAAATCATGTGCACATCATCATAAGCAGATAGCCGAGCATCGGACACGTTTCGGCGTTTCCTGAAAACTAGAGATGAGATGAGACTTTCTAAAAATCGATTATTTTGTTTTCTAGTTAGGAAAATTTCGATTATTGTGAAATTTCCTTTCAGCATTTATTTTCTGGAATATTTGCAGTTTTTTTTACATCTTGTATATTACCTGCTTCTTTGCCGGACGAGCCTCCCACCCAAAGGTAACCAAAAAGGTCGATTTCTCGTTTTTACCATCCGACCACTACCAGATTTCCCCATAAAAAAGTCCAGAAAAGAAAATGGTGTGCGTGTTCTAATTAATTACCTTTTATTTTGTTTTTATGGAAATTCCGGAAAATAGACTCGACCAATAAATCACTGCTGTAAAAGTCTAAGGTGGCCACAGGAAGAACTCAAAAGATGCGAACTAATTTGGTAAATATAAAACCGATTTTTGTAATAAATCGATTGCTTATTTACATCACTAGTTGCAACGTTGCAACTAGCTAGTTCTAGTTCTGCAATCGTGTTGCTTGGTTGGTATTATCTGTTACTGTTACTATTGATATTCAAAGCTTCGGAAGCTTTTGCTTTAACAGCGATCCCAATTCAGTGCAGTTTGTCAATTTCGATTAGAACTTTGGATCTCCACTCCACCTAATGGATCATCTTATTATGGTTACTAGTTAATATATCTTGCCACCAGACCAGAGTCTTGCAGGACCAGAGTATGTTGGTCCCTTGCAACTATGAAACCTGCAGATTCTTTATTGTCGACTGTGTTTTTTCAGGTTTTGTTTCCTTCATTGTCGTCTTCGGATTTTGGTTCCTTCATGTTATAGTCCAAAGCAATAGCACAAATCTTCTTGGTGATACTATTATTAAATGTGGCGCTATATGGAACGTCTATTTAATCACACAGTCACACATAGAGTACATACACGTACACATACCGAGTACCTACATGACAGGGCATGACATACGCGTTTCACGAATCAAGTATGTATGCGGAACGAGCGATGCTAATCGGACAACGCCAGTCCATTCTGATCATTGGCACAGGTGCCTGATAGGCACCGATTCGCTCGTGCATTTACCGTGTAGGATTTGCCTACATTACCAACCTTTGAGCTGGTTGTAGATAGATGCCTACTGAATACTTGTAATGCGTATCTAAACCAACTGTGAGGATTTGTCATCGGGTTGCCAGATGTTAGCGACCAGCTGTACAATGAGCTGATATTTCGATTTAGGTGTTATTTCCTGCAGAGCTGTTACTATAAATTTTAGCCCTTTCTGACTGCTGTGCCACTTAAATTATGTCAGAGAGGTAGAGTGCTGAATTTTAATTTTTAATGTAACATTGCCCATCAGTGGGACAATAATAATAGTCGAACGCCTGGCTGCAGCGAGGAGAGCTCTTCCCCGAGACGGAGGGGTTTATGTTGGCGATACAGGATCAAGTAATTGAAACGCGCAACTACCAAAAGTTCATATGCCGGATCCCAAACTTACCTACAGATAAATGCAGAAAATGTCAAAGTTGTTCAGAGACCATCCAACACATCACAGGAGCCTGTAAATCAATAGTTCAAACCGATTACAAGCATAGACATGATCAGGTTGCGTCAATAATACACCAGCACCTAGCGATTAAACTTAAATTTATTACAGAAAAGGTTGCCTACTATAAATATACACCAGAGACTATATTAGAGAACAACGACTACAAAATATACTGGGACAGGACTATTATAACCGACCGAACAGTTCATTTTAATAGACCCGACATAACTATGCTGGACAAACAAAACAAAATAGTTTACTTAATTGACATTGCCATCTGCAACACACATAACCTTCTTAGCACACATACTGAAAAAATCTCTAAATACACCGACCTAGCCATTGAAATTAAAACTCAGTGGAAAGTAAACAATGTCAGGACTGTCCCTATCATTCTATCAACTACAGGAGTTGTGCCTAAAACACTACACACCGGTCTTAAAACTCTTAACATTCACCCACAAATCTATACTCTTCTACAAAAAGCAGTTATCTTGAATACCTGTAGAATAGTACGGAAATTTCTTTCTCTAAATTAACGTCTCTGCACTTGGCTTTGGCCCGTGCCACTTTTACCTCTTCGGAGAGATTATCAACTGATAAACATGAATAATAATAATGTAGATAATAATTCAGCTTGGACTTAAGTACTATTCAGAAAATAAAACGAAATATTTTTTTTGAAATTATAAAAGTATCGTTCATCATAGCCAGTTCAGTATATAGTACTCGTACATACACGTGCGCTAGGTAAGCATAAATTCAGTTAACCTCGGCGCAGGGCCTCGGTTTTCCATCAAAGTGTTTCACTCACCAGGATTGAACGTATCGGTCAAGCCCAACGACCACACTGCCCCCTAGACGCCTAAATGTGACAATTTCTCCAAGCAATCAAATCTGTCAACAAGCTGAGTTTGCAGGGTGATACGTGCAGCTGACAAGGGCAGTGTTCGCTTCATCTTTAAGCTCACCAGTAATAGTACGGTCTGTGACTTTTGGAAATGTATGGAAAGGTGACGATTTTTGTTTAAGTGAAATTTCGATATGAGGCCGTGTAGAGGACCTCATTCTAAGGTTTTTGAGCCCGGTTACCAAACTCCAGCACGTCGTGGGGGGGAGGGGGGGCGTTCAAACTTTCGCGTTACCGCGCTTCAGTAAAAAAAATATGTGGCGTTGGTTTTACATACAATTTTGATTTTGGTATCAATTTCTTATAAATCGAGGATGTACCTTTCATTTTTTGTATCAAAATACCTATATTTCTTACGAGAAATGTGAAAAAAATTGAAATAAATGAAAAAAATCTGCAAAGATTTGTAATTTTTTTCATTTGACAGGCTATATCGTTAAAAATATATATGAATAAGTCATAAATAATAAATATTATCAGTTAGTCTTATTATTTAAATTTATGAAATCACTCACAGTAATGCCAATATTCGAAGAAAAAACTCCCAAAAAAAATAAGAACCGTGCCTACTGCAATGTGTACCCGTACGTACCTACTGCAATGTTTACCGTATTAACTTTTTCATCTTCCTGAAAAGGCGTTACAGAGTTATTATTTGTAATGTCATTTATTATAATAAATAAAGTAGACGTATCTACACTAATATAATAAAGAGGAAAGTTTTGTTTTTTGTATGTATGTATGTAATCGATAAATTCCGGAACTACTGAACTAAATTCAAAAATTCTTTTACCATTAGAAAGCTACAATATTTCAGAGTAACATAGGCTACTTTATAGTACGGGAAAATATCTTATTCCCACGGGAAAACGGTTAGCAGCGGGAAAACCGTTAAATTTAGCTGATATTACCCAAATTATCCAAAGCACTTGACTGATCTTCGCGAAATCCATCACTGATATTGCTAGCATATCAAAAAAGGGCATGGACTACGTTTTGTCAGACCTTGAGGATCTGGAGTACCTGATGGAGGGCACAAGGATCACTGCTATACTATATGAGATACAAAAATGGCAAGTAAGTATTTTTTTTAATTAGTTATTGTTATTAACTCAAGTTATTTGTTCTTGAAAGGGAGACTTTGAATAAAGTTCATCATTGCATAGATCATCATTTATAAGGCAATACCATAAATATTGCAGGATAATAAAATCATTTTTATAACAAACTAGCGGCCCGCCCAGCGGTTTCACCCGCTGCTACTTACATGTTTTCCCGTAGAAATTGGATCTTTTCCCGTAGTAAAAAGTCCATTACTCCGTTCCAGCAAAGGTGAATGCGCCAGCAGAAGCGGCCCGTCATGCTGAATAACTTTTACTTTGTAGCCATTACCGTATCTCTTATAGTTTAGATGGGATGCTGGTGGTCTTCATTAGGTACTCCAGATCCTCGATGACAATGTGCCAGCAGAAGCATCCCGTCATACTAAACAACTTTTACTTTGTATCCGTTACCAAATCCATCAGATCCTCCAGACCCTCGATGACCATGTGCCAGCAGATGCAGCCCGACGTGCTGAACAAATTTTTTTTCGAAGCCTTTACCGTATTTCTTATTGTTTGGATGAGATGCTGGTCATCTACATCAAGTACTCCATACCCTCGATGACCATGTGCCAGCAGAAGCAGACCATCATGCTTAGCAAGGTCTGACAAAACGTAGTCTTTGCTCTTTTTTGATATGCTAGCAATATCAGTGATGCATTTCTCGAAGATCGGTCAAGTGCTGTGGATAATTTGGGTAATATCAGCTAAATTTAACGGTTTTCCCGCTGCTAACCGTTTTCCCGTGGGAATAAGATATTTTCCCGTACTATAAAGTAGCCTATGTTACTCTGAAATATTGTAGCTTTCTAATGGTAAAAGAATTTTTGATTTCAGTTCAGTAGTTCCGGAGTTTATCGATTACATACGTAAATACAAAAAACAAATCTTTCCTCTTTATTATATTAGTGTAGATACGTCTACTTTATTTATTATAATAAATGACATTACAAATAATAACTCTGTAACGCTTTTTCAGGAAGATGAAAAATGTTATGCGGTGAACATAGCAGTAGGTCCGTACGGGTACACATTGCAGTAGGCACGGTTCATATTTTTTTGGGAGTTTTTTCTTCGAATATTGGCATTACTGTGTATGGTTTCATAAATTTAAATAATAAGACTAACTGATAATATTTTTTATTTATGACTTATTCATATATATTTTTAAAGATATAGCCTGTAAAATGAAAAAAATTACAAATCTTTGCAGATTTTTTTCATTTATTTCAATTTTTTTCATATTTCTCGTAAGAAATATAGGTATTTTGATACAAAAAATGAAAGGTACATCCTCGATTTATAAGAAATTGATACCAAAATCAAAATTGTATGTAAAGCCAACGCCACATATTTTTTTTACTGAAGCGCGGTAACGCGAAAGTTTGACCGCCCCCCCCTCCCCCCCACGACGTGCTGGAGTTTAGTAACCGGGCTCAAAAACCTTAGATTGAGGTCTTCTACAAGGTCCCATATCGAAATTTTACTTAAACAAAAATCGTCACCTTTCCATACATTTCCAAAAGTCACAGACCGTACTATAAATGACCAAGGCAAGGATCGACTTTGTTAAAACACTTAGCTTAACAACTTCAGTTTAATGCTGACCTTGCATTAAAACAAAAGCTGATTTTTCATAAATAACCACCTTTTTTTTTTTGGCCGTTGGGCGTTGGGGTTAGAGGTTCAGTTTCACCGTTCACAGTTTGTTGTGCTAAGCGTTTTCGGAAAAGTCAATCATTCGGTATCTTCTTGTATAGTGTGCCACCTAGTAGGCTGTGTGGTCGTAAGTCGACCCCGAGGCACGAGAACCGCAGTTCCACACCTTTGTTTGCCCACTAGCACTGTACCTAGCACCACAGTAGCACACTGCAGGTTCTGTGCAATAATTTAGCTTAGCCAGGATTTAGGGCGGTACAGATTTCAAGTACTTCTGAGCTGTATTGCTGTAATGATTGCTGGCAATTTGAAACGATATCAAATTATTCATCATATTTATGTATCACATTTATTTACCTAATATGTGTCGCTAAAAAAAGGACATTTCTTCGGTACGCAATGTTGCAGAATGCTTGAATTTATGATTATGAACAACTTTTACTATGAGGCCGTCTACGAAATCGCAAAACACTATTGTACCGTCATTTTCTATAAAAAAAATATTGTCGGTAAGATTAAGAACCCGTTAAATTATGTGTAACTTTGAACAGTGTAAACAACCGCGAAAGATTAAAAATTAATTAACTTTAAATTCTAACTTAAACAATACAGTATTTTTGGATATGACTACCGAAGCATAAAACTTTTGTATTTTACGAGCTACTTACCCAGTCAAGTACCCAATTCCCTAGCTATCAGGCATTAGTTTGGTTGCATTACATTTTGGTAATCAGCCAATGTCCGTTTAGGGTGAAACCACAAGCTCCAATCACGTCACGCTTCAGTGAACGCTGATTTAGCCGATAATTATCTAATTCGGAACCTAACTTTATTTAGATAACACTCAGATTTGACTGCATGTAACGTTTAATGGACACACTAGAGACAGATAAGTTAATTTGGGCTTTAAAATGATTAGAATAAAAACTAGAATACAAAGCAAAAGTATAAAATGTACTGTGATTTTGTTGGACTAGTGATTAAATATGCGGTTAACGTGTGGGTTTGTAAAATAGTTTAAATGAGATAAAATGAACTGCCAAAATAACGAATGAAACCTTGCTATTTGCACTAGAAATATTATTTTTATAAACTTCTAGCTGCATTTTTGCTATCATCATCATTACATCAAGCCTATAGCGACAGATTATAGGTAATAGTTACTCTAAGCCGTTCACTACTGAAAATAGACCTCCCCAGATGATGGCCGAAAGGAACGGTCTCCCGTTTTCACCATCCAGTTACAACCAGCCTGTTTTAAAAGCCGTAGCAAAAGATAGAAATTGAATTAGGAATATAGCGAGTTGATTATTTAATCTATTTATTCTTTGGAAACTGGATGAAAGACAAGCAAGTATAATATTAGACAAGCTAAATATTATTAACTTTACAACTCGCATCACGGCAGACGGTGCGTCGTCTATAGACTGCGGTGTAACAGTCTGTGGGCACGGTGACGTCACCGCTGCACCGCTGGACACTGCAATATCTGATCACGGCGCACAAGTCTTCACGTTAACGACAGAACAGCAACATTCGGGAAAATTGAATCGCTTTGTTGAACGTCGTTTATTTACAGACCAATCAATCTTTGCATTTTACATTGACATTGAAAATTATAATTTCAGTTTTATTCATAATGATTTTATTGACATAAATGAAAAATGCAATAAATTAATTAATATTCTGACATACTACATTGACATTCATTTTCCATTAAAAACAATATTATTAAATCATAAAAATTCCACTGTTCCCTGGTTGACAGATACATTAAGCGAATATTTAAATAAATATAATGATTTAACAAACATTAGGCGGCAGTATCCGAATGAAAAAATTATTTCGGAATGCATTGAACATTACTGCACATTAATTAAAAAGGAATCTTTGCATGCTAAACGGAATCATATAGAGAGTCGCTTATATGAATCCAAAAATCCGACCAAAGAAATATGGCAGGTAGTAAATGAGGAGATTAACCCCAACACAGGGAGAAGTGATATCTGTCTGACTGATGAAAACTTGGTAGATATTAAGCGTGAGAATATATCTAACTACATAAACTCCCATTTCATAGACGTTGGTACAAAATACAAACGAGACATTGATCTAGAGAAATCTAATGATTACCTCAAGTGCTGCCTGCGCACTATTGAAGTCCCCATTTTTACGTTACCTACTGTGACGCGTTCGGATCTTGACAAAACTTTAAAATCAATGCTTAAAACTGACTGGATATCTTAGAACCGTTCCGCGACGTACGGCACTGGCTCAGACAAACCCGCGCATTATCGGTCCTACGTATTATGAGAAACTACCTCCCGAACTGAAAAATGAAACATCTGACGACACGTTTCGAAGCCAACTAAAAAACCTTTTGTTGGATAAATCATTTTACTCTGTAAAAGAGTATTTGGATTTTAAATTTTAGTTTTTTTGTTCTGACATTGTTTTAATTTTTGTTCTGACTTTGTTTTCTTACATTATTGTTTTTATTGTACTTAATTATTAATTCATTGGTTTTAAATTATTAATTTTAAAATTATTTAATTATTTGACATTCACTATTTTATGATAGATACCTATATTTTACCCATTTTATTTTTATTTTTTGACGAGCACTATGCGAATTCTTATATCGAATACTCTGTAACAATATAATGTAATTTCCATTGTGTGATAAATAAATCAATCAATCAATCAAAGTGACTAGTAACAAAAAATCGATGTTTCAATAATTTATTATATCTCGACGACCAAAAACTAGATTAAAAAATCAATTTCATGCAAAGAAAACATCTATTTTTAAAATAATGGTTTTTTTCTTCTATTATCTTGATTTTGCGCAATTATATATTATTTTATAAATTATTTGCCATTGAAACAAAAATAAAAACGAATTAGGTATTGCATTTGAAAATTTGAAAAATTTATTTTAATTTAATCGATTGATTGAACCTGCATAATCAATCATTCAAAATCTTTTTTTTTTAATAGACATCTATTTTTAAAATAATCGATTATTTTTCACATCCCTATTTTGCGGTGCTGCTGTTAGTAGGTACCTAACTACCTACTGAAACATAGGTAACATAACTCGACCCTAAACTGTCGTTTTATCGTACAATCAAACGTGTTGCAATGTGCCGTTGCGTTTTTCAATTGTTTTGTCCAATGTGCGAGCAATTCTTTTGTTTTTTGTTGCGTTCGGCATCAATTTAACACGGCTTTTTAAACATGGGGGCTCTCACTTAACACAGATTGTTGTGTCGATTTTACCAATGTAACTTGTACTTTGTTGCAAATTGGTCTTATTAGGTGTGAGAAACAATTATCCACCCCTGATGTAAATTTTTTTCAAGCGCGTAGTAGGTAGATTACTTTATGGGGAGGTTAGCGTCCGCAATTTTGCACATCAAGCTGAAAATAGACATGAATGTATTTCTTGACTTACCGCTAGGTACTGACCAAAACGGAGGTAGTACCAATCACTGTTTTTTTACTTTCTTGCTCTATATGCGAAGCGTAGGCTGCTCTTTGACGTTAACCTCCCCTGTAACATTTAGGCCTCTGACGTGGTTACATTTTGTACTTAGTTCATCACATTAAGACGGAGGCACAAAATATTATGTACCTACTTAGGTAATACGAGTTAACGGGTATAACAGACAGATGCAATATAATGTTAGATGAAGACGTATTACATTGTACTAGTTAATTAACAGTCACACTAACTGCTATTAGGTTAGAGCTACTAATAATATGGAACAATTAGCATGCGCTCAGGCAATATTTTATGATTAGGTACGAACTAGCTTAGCTTCTTTTTTATAGTTATACTAATTTTCATTATTTTTCTTGCAGTTTTTTTTCACCCACTGCAGCGAATTTTATTTTGATTTTATTTACGTTTTACTAATATTATGAGTATTGGCTGTGGCAGAATTCTTATTGATTACCGTGTGGCGGCTAAGAATACTGCCACCCTAGTCCACTCAGGGTGTTTCGTAAAAGGCGACGTAGAGTTTTTGACCTCGGCTGAATATCTGTCGACTATGGTCAACCACATGCTGGAGGTGATACTACCTACAGTAGCATTCCCAAAGGTTGACGTCAGGCAGGCGGCTGTTCATAAAACAGAGACAACCTGACACTATGGTGATACAGTCTGAATGACTCTCAAACTTGTTGGCCACGGTGTAAATGGCCGTTTTTAAAGTCGTTTATGCTCTGCCTACACCGCAAGGGATATAGGCGTGATATATGTATGTACGTATTTACTGAAAAAGCAAGCAGCCTCGTCCGTCAATATTTCCCTAATTTGTGGCAATGGTAGGTATAAGGTACTTAGTTCGAATTGAACGGAACAAAGATACCGATTACCATCGGAAATTGTTCCCCGGGCATATTGGTCAAACACGTATCGGGTAATAAAACCAACAAGACCAGCCTGTTATTGACCAATCACCATTCTAGTACGTAAATTGGTTCGTATGATCTAGTTTGCATTTTGGCTCTTATCACACTAGCGATGTGTGATAGAATGCGGAGCAAAGACGGATGTGCATAAAATTCGTTGCGGACGCGTGGCAGACAGGTACGCAGCGAATCCGTCGTGAAGGCACGGCAGATTTGCAACGTTTTGCTACAAATATCGCCGGTATCCGCCGCGCGTCCTCGACGAATTCACTGCGTGTTCGTCTCCAATCTGCGTTCACTCCCAAACCGCTTGTGTGATAAGAGCCTTCGGGTCTTTCCGTACGTAATTAATTTCTCTTTTGATGGTTAGCTACTGTGTGTCAATATTCTGCACCCCAATTGTTACAAGCAATTTGCAAATTAGTATCATAATAACATGCTAATTGATTATTTCAATTATCAAATATGCCTGATGCACAAAGGCTTATAAATTGCTTCGTGCCTGGAGCGATTAGGCACAGAGGGAAACATTCAAAGTTCGTATTTGATTGGTAAGTATTTGATTTATCTGTTTAACACATTGTGAATTGATAAGGAAAGGTTATGTTAATTACTTATGAAATTTTGACTAAATAAAATAAGTTGTGACCTACCTTTGTGAATTTGTTCTCAGTTTGATTATGTCATTGCAGGCTGAGGAACTTGTAGGTGCCTATGGCTAGCATGGGCATTGTAGGGTGACTTTTATCAAATCAAGTGAAGAATACGTTTGACATAAGAACGTAG
This sequence comes from Phthorimaea operculella, assembly GCA_024500475.1. NCBI lineage: Eukaryota > Metazoa > Arthropoda > Insecta > Lepidoptera > Gelechiidae > Phthorimaea > Phthorimaea operculella. The sequence continues at coordinate 1,327,894 of JANFCV010000002.1, read as the reverse complement.
AGAAAATCTATGTCGTGGGCCTTGGGTCGCATGCTAGAGATACTGATGTTTCGTTAGAAAGATGAGTACGTGCTTAGAACTTTTAAGTTCTCTGTCTACTTACCTGTCTGATCGTTGGTCCCCTCGATAAAAGTGATGGTTCCAATAAGAATACAAAATCTGCTGGCCCGGAGTAGTTGTTTTGAACTTACTCATAATGATCAACTGAAGAATTCATGTTGTATTTTACCTGAAAATAAATACACATTATTAAATAAGGATATTAATATCAAATATATTTTACCATACAAAAAGACATGTATAGATCGTGACTAAACTGAGCTAAAAATATATGCACGAAATTAAATGCCGTTTGGCGCCGGCTTCGAATAGCATCACCCCATATCTGCCCCGTGGGTGTCGTAAGAAGTGACCAAGGGATTTGAAATTTGACGTGTTTTGCAATTTTAGGTAACAGGCTGACAATCTGTCACTATGGTGATACACAGTCTTTGAATTACTCTCAAACTTTCTGTGAAACGTTGTGTAAAATGGTAGGTAGTTTTTTACAGCCGTTTATGCTCTGTCTACTCCGCAAGGGATAAAGGCGAGATATATCCCAAGCAGCAAAAAAGTCGAATAAGAATTGGTTTACTCAGCTTTCAATCGTATAAAAGCCGAGTAACCGTTCTTAAAACACCCTTGTATCGTATAATAGCAGTTATCCCGACTCTTTGGCAATATTTGCTAATGTGTGCTATAAGGACGTCGAATAAACGTTTATAACACTATGTTATAGCACTTTTACTCCACCTTTTATCAAATGCTGAATTAAAGTGGCTAAAATACTCGTGATTCGACCGATTGATCTATAACAGTCGTGTAATAGCAGTAGAATAGCTGATTCTCTGAATAGGGCGCTTTTATACAGCCGTTATTCAGCATTCTTTTATGTATCTACAGGGAGTAACAGAAAGGGTATAACAAACCGAAAGGAGGTCAAGGTACTCATGAAACTGAACAACTTTCCCCATGGAACATGGGTCGAAATATGAAAAAAAAATTGGACCTTCCATACAAAATCGCCGAGGAGCTAATTGATTTACTATGGGAAGTCCAAATTTTTTATTTATTCTTCGACCCATGTTTCATGGGAAAAGTTGTTCAGTTTCAAGAGTACCTTGACCTCCGTCCGGCTTGTTATACCCTTTCCGTTACTCCCGGTATAAAAGCTCTATAAATGCAATCGAATTGCTTATAGCAATATGGCTGCTGTTATTGCACGCTTATAGAGTAACTCGTATAATAGAAATCAAAACGTTTTTATAGGATCTGTAGTAATTTTAAGAGCTATTATACGATATTCCCTAGCTTAAAGTAGAATTGTAGAGTTTTGGGAACATTAATAGCACAAGTCCGTCCATTTTGTCGGTCGATACCTTGAAGACGTTTTTCGTACAATTTTACTATCAAAATGTATAAAAACAAATGGAAAAGTTGAAAAGAAGCGGCCATTTTCGAAAGAAAGTTAAAAAAACGTTGGAGCCGATGAAATACTCCGCAAAACTAATGCAGCCCAATTTAATTTCTGCTAGTAATGCTAGTGCACATCCAAGCGCGAGTCCGCCAGTTTTAAGTGGTTCCGTAGACGCAAGTTTTTTTGAAGTTTCTGTTTCAGTATCACTCAAATCACTCATATTTTTAGCATTATTTTCAGCGGCCTGAAATGTGGGGATGTCTTTTCTTTTTACAATGCAGTCGGAAGATCTCCAGTTATCTTTTGGTGTTGATAATGGACCTCGCCGTAATTTCTCAATTTTGTGTAGAGGCCACTTTAATGTACCATTACTTTCCCATGCTGATAGCACAGCCCATAATAAAAGACGCCCATTTTCAATTGTCTGAACAATTGTACCAAAAGAACCCTAAATATTTTCATGGCGACACCTTGTGCTATAAATGTGGTGACAAAGCACTCTTATTCGACTTTTAACTGAATAAGTGAGCTGTAACTGCAACTCGACTACCAATATGGACATTAGCATATACAATTATTATTTAAAATATATTTAATTTAATAAATTCGTCGTCAAATTTAAGAAAACAGGCGGCGCATGAATGTTTATGTAAAAATGCCTTTAGGTTTGTCAATAAAGCTTTTTGCGCATGGTGTTTTGGAGTAACTACACGAATATTAAAAATCAAAACATGTACTGCTGAATTACTTAATAAAATTACCTTTGAAACTTATTTAGTTTGCTTTACAAATGTTTTTATACCCCACAGCCTCGATCGTTGAGGAGATGAAAATGATCAGTAACTAGTTGTAAAAAAGCCTCCCTAAGATCTTTTACTGCACTTATTAGTCGAGTAAAAGCATTCTATTCGCTGTCATAGCACTAAAATGGCGAATAAAAGCAATTCAGCTGCTATTATCGCACATTTAATCTGTATAAAGGCAAATCGATTGCGTTTATAGAACTAAATATACCATATACGCATTTTGGTTGCTCTTATAGCACTCTTAGTGTTTTTTACCACGTTTACTCAACTCTTACAGCACCTTTTTGCTGCTTACTCAGCGCTTATTCTTCTTTTATACGACTTTAGTCTGAATAATTTGCGCCTTTTTCGCGTTGAGTAAACGTTTACAGCGCTTTTACTCGACTGTTTTTAGAACTTTTATAGAACTTAAAGAGAAATAAGGAACGTGCTCTCGACCATTATAGCACGTCCAGTTGCTGCTTGGGATGTATGTTAAATGAAGCTCAATGCGGAAGCATAACCAAACTTTACGAAATGCTTAATTAAGACTAGTCTAACTAGTTAGTTAGACCCACGGGTTAGACCCTAGTCTAATGTTACATTTAGGTTTAGACACATCAAATCATGATGCATGACATCACTCATCGCAGATGTTTAATTTCAGTGGTTCTCAATATATGCGATGTCTGACTAATAAATAATTGTGTTTTTCCAATTGAAAGAAGGGTGAAGATACACGTATATTTTTCAAGTGTCGATTATTATTTTGTTAGTCAAATAAAATTTTTATTTTCTACACAAAATAAATCATAGAATATACAGGATGTAAAAAAACAACTGCAAATACCTATTCTAAGGGGTGAATCAGCCCGTGAAACTGAACAACTCTAACCTAGGAATATAGGCCGAAAAATGAAAAAAGGACTTCCCATACAAATCGACTCGGTCGGTACATTTTGTATCGGAGGTCAAAATTTTTTTATTCATCTTTGGCCTATGTTCCTTGGGGAAAGTTATTTAGTTTCATAGGCTGATTCACCGCTTAAACTATTTGCAGTTGATTTTTTTACACTTTATATTTATTCAGTTCCGAACATATGCAAGCGGGTATCTAGTTAGGATGGGCAAATAATTAACTAGCACAAATAGGCACATAAAACTAGTATCGTCGGTAATTTCAAAACTTCGGGCACCTCTGTTTCATTATTTGCGCGATTCCTCCGTTTCACCAAGTGCAATCATAAAGCGCAAGATTTACGTCTTCGCGCGCGTCGTCAGATGCTCTTGCGCATATTACGCGCACTTTGATCTCGATGCGTTTGCTCACAAGTGCATGATTGTATTTCACGTCATGTTTTGTTTATGCGTTCGTATCTCAGGGCAAGAGATGGAAATCTTAACGAGACTAGGCTATACCTACTAAGATAGATTGTACGCGAAAGTGGAGTGCTGTTCTTAGAATAGCTTGTTACTCAACGATGCTTAAGAGGCTACTATACCGAGCTGGAAGTTCGTGAGCTGTCAGTTGATAAAAATATTTCTATCTCGTTTATGCATCCCACCCGTCCCGCAGCCATAAGAGAGACAGTTATAGCTCGCTACCGGAAAATTTGCGTTCTGGGTTTACCAGGTTCCCCGTTCGAAATCTCCACCAAATTTGTTGATAGTGGCATTATTTTGCTGCCAATAAAATATTCTATGCCTGTATCATTTATTTTGCTGAAATTATTGTCATATTTAGAAGATACCAAGGCGTAAACTTGCTGATAATTTTAGAGCATTTTGCCATGGCCATATCTTTTTTTAAACGCATTATTACAACCAGAAAAAGAATATGGAGCATAGATCTAGCCCAGAAGAGGTACCATGCTAAAAATTGAGTCGATCGGTTGCGAATTGGCAGAGGGATACGTTGAAAGCGTTTGTATGAAAAATAATGACTATAGATCCCTCTTAACGGAAATATAAAGTCTGTAATAAAGAAAAGTTAAAATTTATTCGGTCCTCAGCGCACCGCATGATTTTCCGGAGTGTACGGAATTTCACACAAAAATTGGTTGAATGTACTGAAACATCCCGTCACATCACAGTGCTAATGAATGTTTACACCTGTACGGTGGAATTGTCGCGAATATCTACTAGTAAGATTCACCAGAGCACGAGTATCTATACGATGATGATTTAGCTTAACTACTATAGGTGAAAACTTGTAAATGGCCCAGTTTTGTCTACTTTTATTACTATTGTGATGTGAAACATTGGCTGTAAGTTTTCCTGTGATAAAAAAAATAAAAATAAAAAGTGATGATATCTTTCTTAGCCGATTTCGGCAACAGCGACTGCATCTATGGTTTGGTAGTAGAATTGAAAATATTTCAAGGCAGGTGTGCTCAGCCCTCAAAACGGATCTGAACTAATTACCCCAAGAAAATAAACAACGACGCTATCTACCTGAAACATACCCATGATCTTTATAAATATTCCGTCGGTTCGGTTACCCTACCCGCACAAATAAGGGAGAAGGATACCTACAGATGGATCATTCAGAACTAGCGACTATTTTGACGCTTACTGATTTTAACTGGAATTAACCGGAATATAAGGGGAAGTCAAGGTAACTAGAAGTTGGTAGCCACGAACGTCATATTTCTTGGATTAAAATTGGCTCAGAATCATATGACGGTTTTGTATCAGAGAATGCTTATACCTAGATACTTTGAGATTTTTGACAGTACCAAAGCAGGCTATGTAACAAGTGACAATCGCAAAAATCCTAAACAGGGTCGAGTGGACCTTCTGTAAACTCTCTATTTTGCGCTACCCGGGTCTTTATTTTGTTTTCCCAGGCGGATCAGAGCACCCGTGTATCGCGGGTGAGCCGATTTGCATGCTAATTGAAAAATCACGCTCGGTTTACGCGCGGTTCACGCCCCGCACCCGCACCCGCACGGTAATCCCTGAAAAATTGAAGTTTGTTATACTTGCGGATTAGCCGATTATCCTACTGTACCTTAATATCCTACCTTAAGGAAATAAGGGTCGTGCTTATCATATCTTAGGGTCTGGTCAGTGATCGTGCCTGCAAAGTTTTTGGTATACCTAGATGCCATAGGACAGTTCTCAAAAAATTGGCCGCAAGATTTCATTTTTGCGTGTTTTTTAAAAAGTTCGTGTTTTCGAGAAAAAAATATCTTGCTAGCTAGACTAATGGTTCTTTATTACATATTTAGTGGAGGGAAGCAATTTTTTTCATTACTTTAGGAAATATGGGCAATCTAAATTACGAGGGAGGCAGGTGAACGACAATGTCGCCAGGTTAAGGACAATAGGTGCAGGTTAACGAAATTTTAGTACAAATTTACTAAGTAACGTCAGCAGGTTAACGACTACGGGTACGGGCTGTAATTTCTCAGCAATAAAAACAAATCATTTAGTAACTTAAATTCGTACAGCACACATATGAACATTTTTGCACTTCAACTAAATCAAACTTTTAATAAGTATAATAAAGTATCTCTATGAAAAATTCAATGTTTTTTAGAAAAACCCTGCTAAAATTATTGTTTAACAAAATACCTAATCATTTAGTAACTTAAATTCGTACAGCACACATATGAACATTTTTGCACTTCAACTAAATCAAACTTTTAATAAGTATAATAAAGTATCTCTATGAAAAATTCAATGTTTTTTAGAAAAACCCTGCTAAAATTATTGTTTAATAAATTTGGGACTACTTTTATCAAATCAGTAAAATATTAAGCAATGAATTAGATCATTTATTTTATATTATTAATTACACATTTGTATGATAATTGTCGCTAACCTGCTATTTGGTCGTTCACCTGCATTTTTGAGACAGGTGAACGACCGGCAGGTTAACGACTAAATAGCAGTTATTTCGTCATCACAGGAAAACCATTTTGTACAAGGATTGCTCACTTAGACACAGTAAAGCAAACACTATTTTACACATTATAACTTAAAATGAGTGCAATGGGTAGCATAGTTTTTTACATAAAAGAGGCATAAAAACGACTATAGCTCTAATCCGATATATAGCTCGCCTTTTCTCCGGAAACTGAACAACTGACAAGGCCTTCTCTCAGCAGATGTCGACTACGGAAATATGAATTAGCGTAAGGGACAAAATGCAATTTTTCAGGAGAGCCAAAAAACGATTGCAATTTTTTAAAATTGTTTATATCTTTTTTGTTTCTTGTCCGATTCAAATAACTTCTAGGGCAAAATTCCTTAGAATTTCGAGTTCTTTATGCTAAAGCTATCATCATCTGAGATATCCCTGTAGTTTAGGAATTGGCATGTCCCTTACGTTAATTTTTTCCGTTAAAATAACCGAAAATTTTGAAAAAATTTAATGTAACGTACATTTCATCATCGAACACGAGGTAAATTTGCAGTGAAGGACACCGCGTCTATAGGTTTTTATGACTAGTTTTCCCCAAAACTTTATTATAACCAATTATTTTCAAAGGAAATACTCTTAGAAATGCGTCTCTGACACGATGTAGTATAACAAACAACATAAACATCTTCTGATGTGATTCAAATTCTTAATTAGTACTTTAATGTGAGAAATATTTGAATAAAAAGCATTAGACACCTTTTTGACCGATAAAAAATAACGTCATTAGCAAAAAAACCGAACAGGAACTTTTTATTTAATCTTTGACAGTAAAATAAAACTTTTTGACCGATAAAAAATAACGTCATTAGCAAAAAAACTGAACAGGAACTTTTTATTTAATCTTTGACAGTAAAATAAATCTTCAAAATTTAAACTACGTTGAAATTTTTGTTAATCAAACATAATTATAGTAAGTTAATAAAAACAATACAAGGTTTTGACTGTAATAATTAGAATTATTTAACAAATTAAGTACTAGTGGACGCGCAAAACATAAAGGCGTAAATTTTTTATGACAACAATTGGTGACTACTCTCAAGAACAGCTTATAGACGAGGTCCAGAAGTAAAATCGACCTTTAGTTTCTGGGGAACGTTTCTTGCTGAGAAACGTTTCGTCTCTTTTTGTGGAGTGGAGTAACCACGCCTCGTAAGTTTTTAGGTTTACTTACATGGTTGTTCACAAACTTAAATTATTGTTTAAAACGGGATTATTACCGTGATTAGATTTTTGTTGCCTCTGAGGTTTTGCCACTAGTTATTACCGAGTTGAATAGCCATTTCATGACACCAGCCTTAAGCAGCACAGGAGCCACTCTTCCCTGAAGCCTTTGTATTCTTAAGCTGTCTAAGAGTAAGGTGGTGGAAGAGAACAATGGAGTCTCTCACGTCAGATAAAGGTCTGGGTGCATGTAACGCATGAGACTTTCATAGAAGTTCTCGACTACAGCAACAATCTCTCGACCTGATGTGACGGTTTTACCATTTGAAGAATTTTAGACGACTCTTTTTCAGTACCTTGCTGTGATCCGCGATTTTCTCGATCGTGTTATAATATAATGAGTCGAGTATACTATTTCAGCTTCTCATTACATCAATTTCTGTATTAATTTTTAAAGTATTCTAATAATTTATACTGTATGTATTTGTAATAAAATAAAACATTTTACCGAACAAAACGACAAATTCTAAGAAAACTATATCTTTGTGTTTTGCGCAATATTGTATTGTGATTAATTAACATACTTTTCAATTAGAATCCTTAATATTTAAAAATATTAATATCACAATATGAACATGTTTTTAGTCACCCAAACATAGTGACACCGTATTCAATAAGTAATTTTTCTATGGTCACCGAACACTTCCGATACTACTCGAGATGTTAGCGGTTTGCCTGTAAGCGGCGTGAAAATTTGTGCGTTTTCTTCTAGGGGACATACCTAATTTGTGTTCATTTTAGTAACGGCCAGAAATTTCAAATTTTTGCTGCTTTTTATGGAAGATTGAATAAAGGGGCCTAATAAAAGCAATAAAAATGAGAGAGCATGGTTTCTATGTCAGTAAGCATTAATTTTGTTGTTTATGTTTATTTCATTGACATGACGCATTTCTTTGTACATTTTCATTGAAAAATATAAGTAAAACAAAGTATTGAGACTATCATTATTAAAATAGCCTCAAAACTTTGAAAAATCGATGTCTGTTGCTGCAATTTTACCTCATTTTTGGTTAAGAAATGTACTTTACATTAACATTTTTCAAAACATTTGATGATGTCATGTACGTTACTTTAATTTCTTTCCAAAAATGTTGTTACTTTGTCCCTTACATTAATTTCTTTTTTTTTTGGGCGATGTAAATATCTTACAAAATAAGTGCTCACACAGATATTCTGAAGTCACATAAATAAAAAATATGAGAGGAATTTGATTTGCGTGCAGTGTAAGATAATAGTGTAATGTTATTTTGGTTTTCTACCTTATTATTAAAGTGTGTTTGCCTGCGTAAGGGCCAATGTTTATTTAGAAAATTAATGTAAGATTCATGTCGGACATAAAAACTTGTATTTGTAATAGTGTAAGGAACATCAATTGGCCGATATGATGAAAAATTTAACGTATGGGACATACATCATTTTTTATGTCCTTAACAGTACTTTTTACTCCCGATTTTTAAACTTTTGCTCACTTTTTGTTTAAGGTAAGCGACATTTTTTTCAAGATATCAAAAAGTCATATATACCATTCGATAGAGCTCGAAATTCTGAATCCAATGATATATATAACTCAAAATCGCCAAAATATCCCTTACGCTAATTCATATTTCCGTAGTCGATGTTTGCTAGTGAATGGCTGGTTCGGGTGTTGCAGAGTGAGACGGGAGAGGTGAAGTGGTACCCGCGGTACGATCGTGTTTTCACATTTGCAGATTAACGACAAAAATGTTCGTACAAAACTTTAAATTATATTTTATGTTATGAATAATGAATATTAAGTTATTATATTGTGTGATTCTTCTCCTATGGATATACGTAAATAGAAACGTTTGGTAGAATATTTTATTTTTGCGCATTAATATATTTTTTTAATGCTTAAACTTAAGCACATCGTGAAAAGACACGCAGGTTAGCGACCAAATATACGTAAAAATCAGAATAAAAGTATATAATATACCTCGAGTGATATTATATACACATGGCTTTGTGTAAGAACTGTGTTTAAAAACGAATATGGCAAAAGTTATCAGCTGGGTGCATAAATATAAAAAATATCTGACTTAAACTGATGCACAGGTTGTGCGGCCAATTTTTTGAGAAATGGCCCATACGGTATATTTCACCGTATTTTTTCAGCGGTATTATAAGTTTCTTACAAAAAAATAGATAATTCAAATTGAATTGAGTAGGTAGGTGTAGGTACCCAGCAGATTTCTTGTTTAAACATCTTTATTTCTATTGTAGGAGATGTGATTTTCATTTATCGTTGTGTTTGTGTGCACCATCTGTCTGTTCTCAAGTTTTTTCATTTTTTAAAACCACTTAAATTAGCGCAAAAATAAGTAGGTACTACAGTTCATGTTTTCATACCAATTTTTGACTAAGGAGTCAATGCCTTACCACCAGACCATGTCAAACTTTTTATAAAACGTTACCGACAGCGCCCCGTAGGTGGCTATGCCTGAATTCTCAAAATTTATTCTAGTCTGTCTATTTCAGCCATGGACCGACACGAGAGAAAAATAATAAACAAAATATTATCGCGGTATTTTATCCTACCGTATAAATGGACTTGCCTACCTATATTACATTGTATTCAACGAACTTACTATGTAACATAACTTACCTACGTCTACGGCTGGCGTAGCTCTAACTATAAAAATAATTGCTACGGCACGTTGGCTACGAGACGTGTACGTAGTCGCGTCGTAGCGCAACTAATGCTACGCTAAGTATTTTTTAAGTAACACCGTAACACCCGTTTATGTATTAAAATAAAAGCATTTTAACAAAAAATACTAATATTACAAAAAAGTTAGGCGCGAGTTTAGACAGTGTATAAATTACTTTTCCATACGATTTGACATTGTCAAGCTACTTAAATCATGTCTAACTTTTTTGTAATGAAATAACACAGCAAGTTTTAAACTATTAAAGTAATATTTACGAAAATATTTGGAGATTTTAACCAACTTCTCTGAGTAATCGGGTAGATACCTAAATAATTTTAAAAAAACGCTCGACAAATAAGAAAATCCTCCTCTTCGGTTTTATCGGTTAATAAACAAATAAAGGCTGCTCGCATTAAAATTTTAAACAATGAAAATTCATTTCGAGCAATTTCAACACAATTTCGGTGCCATTAGCAAAACGAGCCGACAGCGAGCAAAATGTAGATTATCATCGAAAGAATCGCCTGTTGGCAGTTTATTTTTTCTCCTACTGTTCGTACAATCAACTCGATAGGCTGTTTTTCTTTAAATTTGAATTTTTAAACAACCCTTTTAATTCCACATTTTATGATAAATAGTACCCGCAGGATAAACATGGTTATCATAGCTACGTATTTGTTTGACTTAGTACGTACATACATCAAACAAATTCCCACCTGATTCACATGTCAATGTCACATCAAGATGGTTACAAAACTCAGTTACATACGCGGCCGAAAGGGATTTTTCCCTTTAATATACAGGGTGCAAGGGACAGCTCTCTGGATACAGGGCGCACGAAACCACGAAACCACCACGAAACTGAACAACTCCCCATAAGAAAATATTACAGGAGACGAAAAAAATGTTTGACTTCTGCAGTCAGACCGTGATTTTGCATGGGAAGCCAAAAACATTCTCACGTCTCCTGAAAAAAATATGTTAGTATTTGAAGTTGTTCAGTTTCATAGTCTAAATGCATCCCATCAGTATTCGGAGAGTTGTCCACCCCGTATATCACGCCTATATCCCTTGCGAGGTAGAGAGAGAACAGACGGCTGTAAAAACGGCCCTATGCACCACGTCTGACAAAAGCTTGAGAATCACTCAGAAGACTGTGTATCAACATAAAAACAGGTTGTCAGCCTGTCGCTTAAAATTGCAATAGACCAACTCTCAAATCCCTTAGTCGCTTCTTACGACATCCACAGAAAGATAAGGGAATGATGCTATTCTAAGCCAGCACCACACGGCAGACATACAAATACTAAGAAAAACCAGAATAAGTTGATCACTCAGCTGTGTAGGTGGATTTGCTGGTGATATTACCTACATAAAATTTCTCAATAGTTATTTTTATATACTTTCCACTCTTTGGCTTTCTAACTTTGATTGTTTGAGACTAAAATTTATCTTAATATTGAGAAAACATTGCCTCGGTTTCTTGGACTTAAGATTGTTTACTTTGAATTTGAGTGAGTTTAAATTGGGTAGAGTTATCGATATAATAGGCTTTCTATTAACTTTGAACAAAGCAGTCATCTACCTACATCAAACGTTTTATCAATTTTCAAAGCTAATTCCTTGTCAGAGTAGGAAGCGGCTAAGAATACTGCCACCCCTAGTCCACTCAGGGTGTTTCGTAAAAAGCGACGTAGAGTTTTTGACCTCGGCTGAATATCTGTCGACTATGGTCAATCGCATGGTGGCGGTGATACTACCTACAATAGTATTGTAGGCAGGCGGCCGGTCATGAAACATTACCAAACCATTTTGCTAAATGATTTTGTTCTCTAACAAAACATGTTGCGCCGGCCCCAAATGATTTGGAATAAGGGCAGGTACATGATGATGGTAACTCAATCATTTCATTAGTAGCTGCCTGCACTTTGCAGCTGCTACCGTTTTCCCATGGGAATAAGACTATTTATCGGTAAGTATACTATTATATTTGCATTATATCACAAATTAATTAATCGAGTGTCCATCACGATAGCAGAATCATCCTCTTGAATCACTCTATTTATAAAAAAAACGCATCGTATTGCGTTGCGTAGATTGAATGACTTAACACACTATCCACGACAAGTTGTTATTTAAGTGGCTACAGTTTATTTATTCGTACCTATTTTGAAAATAAAACATAGGTGCAGAGATTCGTGATAACTTCATCGAGTCAGTTAAAAAATAGAAAAATCGTCCAATCTCACCTACGGTAACTTGATCCCAGCAAAATCAGAATTAAGCGCAAACACCTTTACGCGCAGATCACAATCTCACCGGAGAGATTGTTTCGGAATGCAAATTTCGTGAAGTAATAACAATTTTCGAGTAGCTCATAACGGGAAGGGTCCTCGTTACCGGTAATGGTATGAGCTTCGGCGAAATGGCAATTCTATGACACTTCCGCGCATACCACGTACCTAAACCATAGGCATAAGGGAAGCGGAAGCAGGGATAGATTAAATTGAAACAGGTTACTAGTCTAAGCGGGTACGGTCAAATATCACCCGAAAGCTGTTTTGCCGGCACAGTTGATGCCGCTTTGCTCAGTGATACTAGGGACCATTGTGAATAATTCCATCCGAGGAAATGAAAAATCCGTCCACTGGATTTCAAGATGGCGGACCTTCGTTTTTTTGTATGGCACTAAAAAAATAATTCTTCTGGAGCCCATCGTGCGGGGTATCAAATGAAAGGACTTGACGAGACGATTTCAAAAATTATATCGTTTTAATACATTTCAGTTTCCCTCTTAGAAAAAAATCAAGTTACATTTTTAAAAGTAGACAAAACATGCCAAGTTTAAGGTCCAGTAGGTACAAATTGACTGACATATAGTTTCTTAAAAGTATGCCAAATGATCCACCATATCCTGAACTCTAACGTGACGAAAGGAATTTCGAAAATAATAAGATTTAATGTATATTTTGCAATGTAAAGTAGATCATTGGGAACTACAGTAGGTTAGTAAGAACTGCTTGTGCGCCTCCATAAATGTTTAAGATGCAATTCTTCTCATGATTGCTTTTACACTTAAAGCATGTGCCGGTTCATTTTGAATTTGCAGGCACGGTTGTGCCCCCGCCAAGTCGAGTAAAAAGGGGATTTGCCTTATGTACAATATTGCGAATGCTTTAGTAGGCCTGCTGTAAGAAAAAATATTGTTAGAAATAAGTATTGCCTGCTGTGTCGTTTTTATTTTTGTATTTGTCCTGCATTTGTTTTTGTGTACAATAAATGATTAAATTAAATATAATTAAGTTTCTCTCGAAACATTTCAGGCCAATTTCGAACACCCGAACAACGATATTTTGGATAACATTTCAAACCTGTGTTTTAAGGACCCAAACAGTCATAAAATAAACATTGAATATTAAAAAAAACATTCAATTCCCTTAAATCTGTTACTAATTCGACCGACTATAAAACTTCTAAAGCGCTTTTAGATGAAATCTACCTATACGTATGAATGAAAAGAGATCAAAATAGCCTTATGTAAAGATATGAGATACCATTACAACACAACTGAAATAAAAGTTCGGGACGAATTGAGAACCTCCTCCTCTTTTGTTTTTTCGTCGGTTAAAAAAAGAAAGTCTCACCACTACTCATCTCAACACTACATCTACATCTACCGCAAAAATATGAGAGTTTTCGTACATAAAATATTGACTTAGAGTATGGTCGTTCCAATAGGCCATATTTAACAGCCCATACTAAAAGACACAGCATCAAAGAAAAATAACCTTATATCTCAAAATTGACAAATATGGCGTAATTGAGCGACCGTATTTAAAGAATTGCAAAAACAAATAATCATATTCTTACTACTTGCAAGATATATTTTGTTAAAGACAGCCAAGTTCGCCACTCCACCAGAAAAGCTGTGCAATACACTACGTCGTTGGTACGAAATAACTGTATCATCATTGTATTTCATATTTATACACTGACACTAACAAGATTCTACAATTAAAACTGCAACGAATGCTGTTTCGTTGTAAATTGTAAATGGTAATCGTGTGTATTTACCTACATAGAATCACATAGTTAATTGTTTTTTTATTCTTAAACTTAACACTTAAGTATTTTACTCCATTTAGAACTTCTATATCTGCTAAATGAAATATTTCAATTTTTATCCAACATAATCGTTTATAGGCTTATTAAGATAAGGAGATATCGTTAAAGGGGTCTCATCTTTGGCCGAAACTGCTTTAAGAGAAATATGGTACGGCAAAGCCGCTTTTTACTGGACTTGGCGGAGGCACAACCGTGCCCGCACATTCAAAATGATCCGGCACATCATAATCTAGCTTAAAGTGTAAAAGCAATCATGAGAAGAATTGCATTTTAAACATTTATGGAGGCGCACAGTTCAGCAGTTCTTGCTGACCTACTGCAGTTCCCAATTATCTACTTTCCATTGCAAAATATACATTAAATCTTATTATTTTCAAAATTACTTTCGTCACGTTAGAGTTCAGGATACGGTGGACCATTAGGCATACTTTTAAGAAACTATATGTTACCCATTTTGTACCTACTGGACCTCAAACTTGGCATGTTTTGACTACTTTTAAAAATTTAACTTGGTTTTTTTCCAAGAGGGCAACTGAAATGTAATAAAACGATATATTTTTGAAATCGTCTCGTCAAGCCCTTTCATTTGATACCCCACACGATGGGCTCCAGAAGAATTATTTTTTTAGTGCCATACAAAAAAACGAAGGTCCGCCATCTTGAAATCCAGTGGACGGATTTTTCATTTCCTCGGATGGAATCATTCACAATGGTCCCTAGTATCACTGAGCAAAGCGGCATCAACTGTGCCGGCAAAACAGTATTTTTTTGCTAAGGACCATGACTATACTACCGACAGAGTCTGCTCGCGACCACGACTGGTGAAACCCAGTCGAAACGTCGAGTTTCCAGGTAAATCGCTTATTTACCTAAAAAACTATCGCGATAAGACCCGTTAAACTAATTATTATAGGTTACTACCTATTCATATAAGTGGTTGCATATAAGTGGGTAGAACTGTTGCTAGTGTATAGTAGGTATGACTCCAGCGAAATGGCAATTCTATGACACTTCCGCGCATACCACGTACCTAGGCCATAGGCATAGGGGAAGCGGAAGCGGAAGCAGGAATAGATTGAATTGAAAAAGCTTCTACCCACTTATATGCAAGTATAGTATGACACCAGCGAAATGACAATTCTATGACACTTCCGCGCATACCACGTACCTAAACCATAGGCATAAGGGAAGCAGAAGCGGTAGCAGGGATAGATTGAATTGAAGTAGCACCACCAACAGTTCTACCCACTTTTATGCATGAATAGTATGATTCCAGCGAAATGGCAATTCTATGACACTTCCGCGCATACCACGTACCTAGACCATAGGCATAAGGGAAGCGGAAGCGGAAGCAGGAATAGATTGAATTGAAATCGTAGCACCACCACGCAAAAGCAGCATCACCAACAGTTCTACTCACTTATATGCAAGTATAGTATGAGCTCCAGCGAAATGGCAATTCTATGACACTTCCGCGCATACCACGTACCTAGACCATAGGCATAAGGGAGGCGGAAGAGGAAGCAGGGATAGATTGAATTGCAGTAGCACCACCAACAGTTCTAACCACTTATATGCAAGTATAGTATGACTCCAGTGAAATGGCAATTCTATGACATTTCTGCGCATACCACGTACTTAGGCGGACCATAGGCATAAGGGAGCGGAAGCGGTAGTAGGGATATATTGAATTGAAAAAGCAGCACTACCAACAGTTCTACCCACTTATATGCAAGTATAGTATGACTCCAGCGAAATGGCAATTCTATGACACTTCCGCGCATACCACGTACCTAGACCATAGGCATAAGGGGAGCGGAAGCGGTAGCAGGGATAGATTGAATTGGAAAAGCAGCACCACCAACAGTTCTACCCACTTATATTCAAGTGTAGTATGACACCAGCGAAATGGCAATTCTATGACACTTCCGCGCATACCACGTACCTAGGCCATAGGCATAAGGGAAGCGGAAGCGGAAGTAGGGACAGATTGAATTGAAATCGTAGCACCACCACGCTTGAAGTTCTACACACTTACCTGCATGTATGTATAGTGACTGATACGACTGAGTGATGAATGACTCCAGTGAAATGGCAATTCTATGACACTTCCGCGCATACCACGTAGCTAGACCATAGGCATAGGTAAGGGAAGCGGTAGCAGGGATAGATTGAATTGAAAAAGCAGCACCACCAACAGTTCTACCCACTTATATGCAAGTATGGTATGAGCTCCGGCGAAATGGCAATTCTATGACACTTCCGCGCATACCACGTACCTAGACCATAGACACAAGGGAAGCGGAAGCAGGAGAAGGGATAGATTGAATTGAAGTAGCACCACCAACAGTTCTACCCACTTATAAGCAAGTATAGTATGACACCAGCGAAATGGCAATTCTATGACACTTCCGCGCATACCACGTACCTAGACCATAGGCATAAGGGAAAGCGGTAGCGGAAATAGATTGAATTGAAATCGTAGCACCTTTAGTTTTACCTACTCACTTACCTGCAAGTATAGTTGAGCTCCGGCGAAATGGCAATTCTATGACACTTCCGCGCATACCACGTACCTAGACCATAGGCATAAGGGAAGCGGGAACGAGAGAATCCGCTAGATTGAAATGGTATGAAACGTGGTACAGGCGCGGATTGCAGAACAAAGCGTGTGCCGCACAAAGATTGCTAACTTCGCCGCGAACTCCAAGGAGGAGTGCGACGTGAGACGTAAGATGACATCTGTCAGACAAGTGATCGTCCACATGTGTATCCGGCGGTGCCTCACCTATTTCATGCACTTTAGATATGGAAACGTTTTCAAGCGTGGCGACTCCGTCTCAATATCTTACGTCATACCTATGGAGTAAGCCCCTTCGCTGTATCTAGTACTACTTATTATGTATTCTGTGGCTGAACGCATCTACTGTCTACGAGACTACGATGACCACGCAACTCGCACAATATAAACACGACTCATTACACTTGTTAGAACTAGAATTAGAAAACTTGCCAGTCAGAAGCCCAGGCCTAAAAGGCGGTAACGAAGTTTTTCGAAGATTTGGCACTCCTACCACAAATTAGGGAAACGGCGCGCAGGATGCCTTTACAGATGAGTCACTCAATACTATTATAGCGTCAATTTTGACGCTTACTGACTTAAACTAAAAAGAAGGTTGCTACGAACGTCATATTTCTTGGATTGAAATCGGCTCAGAATGATATTACGTTCTAGTATCATATTTAGGGCTGTATTTTGTCGTCGTATCTATTAAATCTAGCAACCGTAACAAGTGAGACTCGCGAAAATCAATAGGGTCGATTGATCCTTCTAAAAACTCGCTATTTTGTGCTCTTACGGTTCGTGTGACTTTACTAAAAACTGAAAAACCTTATGTTACTCGCTACCGCTTATTCTCTGTGAACAGCCTTCTGCTTATTGAGTATATTCACAATTTGATTGCTTGTTTAGGCCATAACAATGGTTATTAATGTTAAGTATGCGATAAGCCGTTGTTTTGATTCCCGGCGAGTATACTTATTTTGAATAATATGAAATGTTTGCCTGTTTTAGAGTTTGAAATAAAGTAGAATTCAGGTTACTGTCGCAAGTTTTGCCCTTGCTAGCTAGCAGTGGTGAAGGGTCCATACATCCCGATTCCCATCGGCTTCCCTTTCAGAAATTTACAAATCCGCACTCTCACTCACATGAATCTAGTTACTTTCGTTTACTATTTTTTTGGCTCCGGCCTATCTTCTTCGTTAAAATGTCACCCTTCGCCACTGCAGCTAGTACTATTATTTATTATACTATATGGGACGAGCCGTCTACGAGTCAGGCTGTCGTCTGTAATATAGGCCATCGTTAACCTGGAAAAAGCATTTAATAACCTAGCTAGGAACTTACCTTCTTGTCTGATATTTACTTTTTTCACTACACAGATACCGTTTCTGACCCTACGTATGATTTTTATGCGTCTTTATAGATAGAGTGTATGATTGAAAAAAGATCAGCTGGGCATCCCGCTAGTTGAACTAAGTATAAACCAAAACAAAGAATAAAATTTTATGTACAAACACTACTTAAATAGGTGGGTTTATGCAACACCTACTTACTAATGAATTTATTACCCAGGTTTACTGAATTACCAAATCTCAAAACAATTTTAGAACAATCCGACATTATATTACCGAATTCTGATAATTAGTAATCTACCTACAATTTGCTAAATGGACCTGTAATCTGTTTGAACACAGATAATCTACAAAGGGATTATGAGTACGATCGTAACCATATTTCCCATTTTGATAATCGGATAAGTTTTATCCTTCAACGAGGTCTGGCAATACAGACAAATGAGAAAGAGAATACATGGTGCTTACTATGGGAGTGGTGCTGGGTTCAGATAGCATCACCCCTTTTCTCCCCGTGAGCATCTGTGAGAAACGAATATGAGAAAAATTCAG
Source organism: Phthorimaea operculella (assembly GCA_024500475.1). Taxonomy (NCBI): domain Eukaryota; kingdom Metazoa; phylum Arthropoda; class Insecta; order Lepidoptera; family Gelechiidae; genus Phthorimaea; species Phthorimaea operculella. The sequence continues at coordinate 1,309,240 of JANFCV010000002.1, read as the reverse complement.
GGAATGGGCAACAGCGTTCCCTGTAAATCTAATATTTGGCAACTTGGTTGCCAACCCGTAGAGAAAACGCCAAATAGCCAAAGAGAGCGGTATGTACAGGGAATGGCAGCGTTTCCTGTGATTTCACTATCCTGGCTATGATTTCACTGCACTCGCCAACCCGTCTAGTGTGGTGAGTATACGAGTAGCACTTTTTTTTTTATATCTATGATGGGCTTACTCTTGACCCCAATCTTACCCTAGAGCAGAGATGGGATCTACGGTGGAGCGAGCTTGCCCAGAAGATGCCTATTCACTCTAGACTTAAAGATATTCAGGTTATATGCACTCGCAAATACAGACGCAGGCAGGGAATTCCATTCTTTAGCCGTGCGCATAATGAAAGATGATTTGAAGCGCTTAGTGCGTAATGTGGGTATATCAACTAAGAACGGATGGTAGCCGGCCGTGCGTCTGGATGTCCGATGGAAGAAAGGAGACGGTGGTATGAGCTCATGCAGCTCACCCAATTAAAGTAAACATTTATACCCAAAGTAAAGGGGATAGTGTGGTGCAACCTTAAAATCGCTTCACCCCAATAAAAGGCGACTGAGGGGCTCAAATGCTTTATAGGTATTCACAATCTTAGACAACAAGCTGAGAACCTGTTACTATAGTGATACACAATTTTCTAAAACGACTCTCAAATATATGTCAAAGGTGATGATAACGACTATCTTTTACGGCCGTTAACGCTCTGTCTACACCACAAAGGAATAAGGCGTGATGGTCCATGTTGTCCAAGTCCAGTATTAAGCGCGCTACACACCGCCTCCGTTTGCGTGACGTGCACGATATAGATGATGAGATGATGTTGTATTGTATGGGATAGGATGAGACACCGCACACCGCGACGCATACGCAGGCAGTGTGCGGCCTCTCATACAATCCCATGCATTACAACAAGTACGCGCGTGATTACGCGCACGCATAGGTACGTCTTGCATTCGGAGGCGGTGTATGGCACCCTTATATGGAATGTTATTGCTGTAATGAATATGAATGAATAACCTTTCCATAGTCTATGGAGAATTAATTAAAATTGACCCAGTTTTATATTTCAATCAATACCAAATTTTTAAGGGGATGTGAATAAAGGTTTTTGCTGAAACAAGCCCCATCAGCAAAGCCTTTATTCTGATTGAGCTTAATCCGAAGCTGAAAGGGCGATGATAAAATTTCAATTAACGTTTAAAAAAATATGAATTTTCATCATAATTTTTTGAGCAAGAAATCAATACAACGGTTTCGCCCGTTGATAATTTCCCGCTGTAAAAAGTAACCTATATTACTCAAGAATAATGTAGATTTGTAACGTTGAAAAGGGTTTTTGAATACGAGGATTTAAGAAATGTTAGCGACCTGGCGGTAATGACGAAAGAAATCGCATAAAAATAAAATTGCATTTAGAAGCACATACGACACCGTATGCCATTAATGTTGCCAAAATCCGCAACTTCGTGCGGCCCGGCACCACCATAACAATTTATTTTTAAACTGCTGCGTCTACATCAATTTCAAAGCACCTAAGGGGTTTGCTATCCCGACATCTAATCTGGGTTTAACAGGTCGGAACGAAAAGGTAACGCGAGTAATCGTACAACTAAATTATATTAGCGCCCACCCTGAATTTACAGGGCTGATTACATTATTATATTGTTTGTTTTTACCCAACTGCCTCAGGAAGAGGGTTATGTTTTTCGAGAGTAGGTATGTATGTACGGTCAGGGTGAAAAGAGCATACCTAGGTCTCAAATGGTTTCAATATTTCTTTAACTACATTAGATAAGTAAATCATTGCTTTTATTGTGTATGCAGCTCAATTAACTACGAAAGGAGTCAAGGTACTCATGAAACTGAAAAACTTTCCCCATGAAACATGGGTCAAAAAAAATATTGGATCTTCCATATTATATCAATCAGCTGATCGGCGGTTTTGTAAAGGAGTCCAATTTTTGTATTTTCATATTTCGAACCATGATATATGTTGAAAGTTGTACATGATATAAATGTTGAAAGTTCAGTTTCATGAGTACCTTTACCTCCTTTCAGCTTGTCACTTCCGGTATATTACAGGTATGGTGGTATGGTACCGGAGTATGGTACGGAACCCTTTATTATTATTATTGTCCATCCGTAGATCCGTTGCCTAGCAACATCAGAGACCAAATATCAACCAATTACGTCCCTAAATACCGCCGTAACCGCATAACCGATATCCGTGTACGTATAATGAAGGCGGCTCTATTAATATTCGGAGTCTTGATATTATTATAATCTAACTAGCAATATTATAAACTAAATAGGCTGCCGTGTGGCTTAGAATAGCATCACCCCATATCTTTCCCGAAGATATCGTAAGAAGCGAGTAAGGGATTTGAGAGTTGATTATTCTTTCAACTTCACTCATTCTATATCACAATTATTTTAATTCACTTATTCTATATCACATCATTATAGTCAAACTTATGATTTAAAATGGACTGTTGATTGAACAGAGACAGATGCCAACGCAAGTAGGTAGGTTCATAGGTAAGTTGCTCCTGCGTCAACGTCGGCGGATTTCGAAATTTACCTACCTACTTGCATCTCACAGACGCATGCGTTGCGGATGTGCTAAAATGCTCTAAGACCCGGCTTAGAATTCGCCTTGTCCTAAGCACACAAGTAGATGTGTTAAAAACTATTTTTTTTTTAATATAGTCAGTGTCACTCGTGCTGCTGAGACGAATCTAACGACACCTCATATGTCAAAATCCAACTATCCGTTTGGGCTGTAGCCCGTGAAAAAGAATTTTCTTGTCCACATACATACCTACATACATACATACACACTCTCGAAAAACATAACCCTCCTTCTGAGACAGTCGGGTAAAAATAGAGAATTGTGTGTGTGAATGTAGCGACGTTTCCTTGTAGCAGTCTCTCTGTATGGGGCGCCCGAAAATACTCACTTTGTGGCCTAAGTACGTGCCTCGCTCATCAGTAAGCCCGTAAGCCCGAATAATGCCGGCGTCACGGTTTGTAAAACGTATGTATTTATCTCCGGGATATAGGCATTTCAGGAATTCGCCCTTTGAGGACTTAGTTCGTCCCTGTAGGTAGCTATTATTCAGGGCTTAAGTGGCTTAAACCGAAAAGGTATGTTGTAAACTTAAGTGGATAGATTATCTGAGGTAGCTCGGTGGGGAGATAGGTAGGAAGTAGAGGAACCTAGGATATGGGTACTTCCGAATTAGGCATGCGCCTGGATCAAAATTTGGAACTTTAACATATCACAAGCTAATCTCTTGTGATTTCTAACTAACTAACTCCGCTGACTCAGCGACCCAAAGAGGATTTCTAAATACTTTAATTTTTATTTCATCAAAATCGGTCTAATATTTCCAGAGACATAAATAGCTTTCTAAAATTAACTAGCGTTTTTTCGATAGTATGAATCTAAGGTATGGTCGTGCCTAGTCGTGTCTCATTACATCAAAAACAAATGAAACATCGAACCTCTCCATACAAGGTTCCGGGATGGTGACGTCACGAGGCACGATTTACACAAAATTTACAGAACACAAAGCATAGTTGATTTTATAATGCTTTAACTCTGAAAATACTGGACCGGTTTTCATGAAATAAAGAGTAAAGTATTCAGAAATTAATGGAAAGCTTGTGATATGTTAAAGTGCTAAATGTTGACCCAGGCGCATGCCTAATTCTAGCATTCCCAAAATCCGTTGCGTGTGAAATTCACTTAAAGTTTAGGCATACAAATTGGTAACCGGTTGGAGCCGGTGGCATGTTTCGCATAGTTCCACCGTGTTTGGGTAATTAGCGTGACCTGTGTGAGGATAATCGCTCATCATTGCTTGGAACGGGAGTGATAGATGAACCTACAATATTGTCACAAAAACATGATATGGGGGGAAACTCCACAGAATAGACACGCGATGCGACGAGCAGCAATGACATCTGTCAGTCGAGATCGTCAGCCGTTATCGATGCGACGCGCGTCTCACATGTGTAGCGCTGTCTCGTGCAGCTTGTCAAAAATTCGCTTATGCTGATGACCTGGCTCTGGCGTTCCAGGCCAAATCCTTCGAAGATGGCGAAGCGGCACTAACCAGCGATCTAAAGGTTATGGGCGACTACTACACAAAGTGGCGGCTCTGTCCAAATCCCTCTAAAACCGAGCTCGCTGTTTTTCACCTTACCAACTGCCTAGCGAACAGGAAGCTTAACGTATCCTTCTGCGGAGTACCCGTTAAACATAACTTCACTCCTAAGTACCTAGGTGTGACATTGGACCGCTCCCTAACCTTCAAAGACCATCTGAATAATGTTGCGCAAAAACTGAAAACCAGACTGAACATCCTGAAAAATCTAGCTGGAACTACCTGGGGCGCCTCCGCCTCAGTCTTACGGACATCTGCTTTAGCTCTGGTTTACTCAACCGCGGAGTACTGTGCGCCCGTATGGTACCGAAGTGCGCACACAGATAAAGTCGACACTAAACTCCATGAGGCCATGCGGATTATAACAGGACTAATAAAATCTACCCCCCTTCCATGGCTCCCAGTCTTAGCGCACATCCCACCACCGGACCTGCGAAGATGCAACGCAGCAGCTACTGAGTGGCGCAAATGTTCGAAGGACTGCATGCCGATCCGAACAACTCTCGACCACACACCGCCACACCGCTTACCATCACGACACCCAATTTGGACAGACAAACGCCTGGAGACCAATTATTATGTTAAAACGGCGTGGCGGTCATCCTGGGAGCTTTTTGACCATCCTCAAAAGGATCTGATCACTGACCCATACAAAAAGCCCCTGGATTTGATGCTGCGCGTTCAACATGGGTGAAGCTGAACAGGTTTAGAACCGGGCACGGGCGATCCAACCACCATCTTCACAAATGGGGACTTAGGGAGTCACCGTCCTGCGAGTGTGGAGAGCCTGACCAAACCCTAGCCCACATTGTGAACGATTGCCCACTCCATCACCTAGCTGGCGGCATGTCCGAGCTGCACCGCCTCACCCCAGCGGCCGAAGAGTGGCTGAAGAACCTGAATATGAAGATATAGGATCCAGCGCAGAGAAACGCCATACGATATGATGATGAGCGCTGTCTCTTCCGTTTCCTACATTTTATATGGAAACGGTTACAAGCGTCACGATGTCCCACGTTCCACGTGTCCGATGATCACTTGTTTGACAGATGCCATCTTACTTTTCACGTTTCCTCTGTGGAGGTTGCGCCTGACAGAATGTCTGTCAAAACTGATAAACGACAGCTAAAATCAAATAAATTGAGCTAATGTTTTGGGATACAAATACCCGACATGCCGCAAATTATGTCGGCGGCATGTTTCGCATATTTCCACCGTGTGTAATTAGCGTGCCCTGAGTGAGGATAATCGCTCCTTATTGCCTAGAATTATTGCATTATTGCCGTGTGATGCCGGCTTAGAATAGCATCACCCCAATTCTACCCGAGGATGTCGTAAAAAGCGACTAAGGGATATTCATCCAGGGAATGGGCAGCAGCGTTCCCTGTAAATGTAACATCTTGGCACTGCGCTCGCCAATCCGCCTTCCAAGCGTGGTGAGTATGGCAATACCCCCCGATAGAGGGAGGCCCATGTCCAGCAATGGACTGTTGTGGTATTGCCTGGAATGATAGATCGACTGCGAGTACTGAAGGCACCTAGGTATTCTCATATATCACGCCTATATCCCTTGCTGGGTAGGCAGAGCATAAATTGCTACAAAATACGCCTATTTACGACACGTCTGATAAGAGAAGAGAGTCATTTAGAAGACTGTGTATCAGCATAGTGATAGGTCGTCAGGCTGCCGCCTAAAATTGTGATACACATCAACAGACTCTTAAATTTAAATCCCTAAGTCTCTTCTTATCTATGACTATTAGATACAATTGAACTTACCTACACGCCTTCTGCCGGTACACATGGTAACTCTACTTGCAACCCAGAATGACTATACATAAAAAATGTACCTGGAAAGGAAAAAAAAGTATCATTAGTTTCAATTTACTTACAATAACAGCTGAGGAGATCCTTACATGCACACGATACATACATAATATCACGCCTATATCCCTTGTGAGGTAGGCAGAGCGCAAAAGGCTGCAAAAACGACCATTTACACCACATCTGACAAAAGATTGAGAGTCATTCAGAAGACTGTCTGTGTATCACCATAGGGACAGCTGTCGCCTAAAATTACAATATTCACGATATAAGGTGAGAAACACACAGAACTTCCGTTGCTACGCTATTAGGATAATTCGAATTTCGACCTTATTCTCATACAGATACCGCTCACTTATCACTGCGCATCGCAGAAGCTGCGTCGATGGATGCGTCTGTCAAACCGACTGACATACATAACCGTATTTGTATGAAAATAAGTTGTAGACTAAGCTCCCATTGACAAAGTCTTACCTCATAAGTCTGCCGATTGAAAGTATGATATAACGATAGATCATGTTTAGGAGGTCATAACATTGTATGGGTGGCCATCCGAAATCCTGGCAGTTTTTTTTTTATCCGACTTAAAATACTTAACGCACAAGCATGTAGATATTTCTGAACATACAACCTTACATAAACAATGACCTACAGAATAGGTACGCATACCAAATTAATTCAAATAAATGTACAAAAGAATGAGTGAGTGCCTAAGTATTTCGTGAGAACCAGGTGTTAAAAATAATAAAAAACTCAAAACAAACAAATTTAGGACATGCATTATACGAAATTAACATCACTGGGTATCGATGTTTCAATAAAGAAACCCAAAAACATCAGGTACCTAATTTTTTTTACGGTAAAGCTTTTAGGTCGGTCTTATCTTAATAAAGCAACCCAGATGTTAAAAATAGTCAGAACAAAATATTAATCGGTCAATAAGTAAAACAATAGCAGTGTCGAGAATTAGGGATCAAACTACAATAAATCAAACCCGGGGTTCCACGTGGCATACCTAGGTAAATTACTGGTTATTCTCCGTAAATTTTATGACTAAAAACTCTATTCAAACTACAGTAGCGGTATCCGATTGAACAATATTATTCTGATTGGTACAACACCTATCAAAATATCGGGTAGCCATATACCTATTGGGGAATGAAATTTTACGAAAATGCAAGATGAGCTGGTGAAAAAAACAATTTTTCGCAAGGAAGACAGATAAGCACAACTAACACTCTATATCTTCCCACGTACCGCGCCGTTTAAATTGGGCTCCGCTCAGGTTTGAATGGGGCTTAAGATAACCAGTAGTGCATTCTAAATCAAGTCCTGATAACTGGTATTAAAAGACTTTCATCTTTAGCTTTAATGTAGTACAGATAAAAATCTCGGCCAAAATAACGAATGAAAAGGAACAAAAAGAAAAAGGACGAGCAGAACTGTCGAGCGAAGCAAATAAAAGAGACAACGAGATTGTTTCAAATGGACTTATTACAGATCGCACACGATGAACCATTAGCTTACGAAAGAATATATTCAGAAGTACCTACTACATTTTTTTTTAATAAATCTTTCTAATAAACTCAAAAGAACTCCTCTTTTTAAAAAAAATAATACGATATTATACTGTAGGTATTTTTGTTTAGGTTCTTGCACTATAATATATTAAATTATATAAAAATGCGGTTGCGATGACAGGCAGGCACCATATCTGGTGATATACGGGGTGTTAGGGACGGTGTAACGAAAACTTTGCAGGCGTGCTCAGACCATGAAACTGAACAACTTTTACTATGGAGCCAATGGTGGGAAACGAAAAAAAATTTCCGACCTCCCATACAAAGTCAGTAAGCTAATCGTGAGTTTTGTATGGGAGGTCGAAAATTTTTTGTTGTTTCCCACCATTGGATCCATAGTAAAAGTTGTTCAGTTTGATGGTCTGATCATGCCTGCAAAGTCCCTAACACCCTGTATAGTTTTGTTCGGTCCCGGATTCGGCAAAATACTTCAAAATCATGCGTTGCGAGTTACCCACATAAGCTTGGCCTGCACTAGTTAATTCAGCCTAGTCTTTCTAGCCTTTTTTGGCTCAATGTTTTGCTTTTCACTAAACAAAGAACACACTACTCAAAGAGGTTCAAAAACTGAACGGTTCTGTTACTTTTTAAACGCTGCAAATACGGCAAAGTAAAATTTTGAAATTAAGACAGACAAACAGCTTTTGAAATTAATAATGCTCGCACATTGGGTGTATTTGAACCGCTTTAATGTTGAAACTCAAGAATATTTTTGGTGCATACCAGCAGCACATCATCCTACAGGATCATCAGAATTACAACTTGAAGGATCAACCTATACCGGTTTTTCTTACAAACTAAATCTCGTTTGAGTTGACCTTCTAAACCTTAAGGCTTAAAGGAATAGGTTGATGTGTTTTATGTATCCATTTGATCCCAAAAGAACCGAATTCAAGTTCATGTCGTAGATATAGGACAGGTCAAATCAAAATGTTTGAATTTCAATCTTACGAATTCAACTCATCGTCAAGACGTCAATTTTTTAAAAAAAGAAGCGCTTTTTCTAATATTCTTTACTTAGGTACTGATATAAACAATAATAGGTATTAGTAAAGGTAGATAGATGAACCAAAAACATTCATCAAAAAGCTCGTTATAATGCCTCTCTATATAAAATATTAAATGCTGAAGAGCTTTGTACGAGGCCTTTAATTGATTAATTAATTAATTATGAGCCGTCTAACATGTACGCTTCAAGAGGGTAAGACGTGTATTAGCAAACATTTATTAATAACATGTTAGCTCCAGTCAAACAACTTGAAAGTCTAAGGGTTCTGAGGGACAAGCTCCACAGAATAGACGCGAGACGCGACGCGTAACATGACATCTGTCAGGCAAGCGATCGTCAGCCGTTATCAATGGGACGCGCGTCTGACGTGTGTAGCTTTGTTTCTTCTGTTTCATACTTTTTATATCGAAACTGCTTCAAGCGCCGCGATATCGCACGTCTCACGTGTCTGCGATAAATTTTTTGACAGATGTAATCTTACGTCTCACGTCTACTCTGTGAAGCATGCGCCTAAAAATCAGAAATTCTACGTCTGACATTGAAGATTCTACACACGTCTTAGCTGTTGCGATACATGCAAAATAAATAAATGGACGTAAGATAAATTGTCTGTCTGACAAACTAGACAGCCTTAAACATAAATGATATACCTAAATGCAAAGTCAAAGTCGATTAATGTTAGAATTTCAGACACAATTTGGTGATTTTGCCATTAGATCTAACTGAATGAGCAATGAATATTTCGACTTTGTAAAAAGGCCTAGGTATTTGATCTGACATTTCGATTAGGAGAGTGATTTTTCAAGTCGCTAGTCAGTCAAAGAAAATCGAGTAAATTAATGTACCTTGCGAACGTCCTTCTTTATACCAAGGTATTTTATAAAATTACTACTAAGTAGGTACGGCTTGGCCCGCCCAATGCAACGCATAAACTTGCGTTCATGGTAGGTATTTTCTAATTGGTGACGCAAATTTCTGCGTTGGGTTGCTTTAACATCGGTTTTAAGTATGGAGAATTTGAAAATTCAACATAACACTAGTTTTCAATACAGTAAGTAAGAATAAATAATACCTACCTTCGCGTTGACCCCAAGTTGACCCTTTAATAAGTACCTACCTAAGTATTCAAAATGACACTAGATCAACAACATTTTATTACTAAAACCTAGGGATCACGAGACTACTACACTGGTTTTCCATACAATAAGTTAGAACAACCAGCATATTTTAATCTCTTAACTTGAAGTTCCCATAAGCTTAGCAACTCACCCCTAATTAATATGGGTTATGGCAGAAACAAGCAAAGCATGTCATTTCCAGTCATTAAATGATTGTTTATTTTTTAAACAGACCAGTTTTTGTTTTCTTTTTAAACTGTATGTTTATTTGTTCCACGGTTAATACTGGCTGGTTCCTGTCGGCCTTCGTTAGTTCAAAGACTGAGATTTAAAAGAAAATACCTAGAGAGAACCTTGAAACACTTCTTCTTCCTCAAATGGGATACCAAGTCGTCTGTCCAACTACATTCAGTCTGCTATGTCCTGACCAGCTGGGAACAAATTACAAAGTGATAATTGATAAATATCAACTTTCTGAGAGCTCCACCGGGAATTGAACCCGGAACCTTCTTCGTCGCAAGCAGTTGTACTAACCACTACTGTGCCATATCGGCTGCCGAAACAGTGTGAAGCCAGGAAAAACTAGAACTCACACACTCTCATACACACACTATAATTATTAATCCCAATCAACACGTCGACGCTTTGACAAAAAAAAATACCTACTAATACAAAAAGAAAATTACCTACAATTTTAAAAATTGGTTTCATTCGTGACTCAAAATATTGTGCACGTAATTTTCACTGGCAGTACACAATTTTCATGACTGAGTTGCAATATCGGTAAATTAATACGGTAGAATCCCGTAGTCTTTTTGAGTGACCGCGAAGCATTCCACATTGCTTCAATGTTGCTCGCAGGGCTCCTTCTAAATATTGTAAGCTCTGCCACCTCCGAAGCAGGTACGTGTTTTTTTTCTTCATTCTGTCTCGGTCAGCAGTCATTATCCTTGGTAATCGCTCCCTAACGTCCTATCTGGTATTGCCAACTGTAAAGAGTTGAAAATGTTGGAATTGTTTATTAAAATCGTTAGGCGTTATTTAGAGGAATATTTTGTCACACTATTTTTCGGGCATTCAGACCCGAAAAGGACGTGTTTTGATTCTGATTTTTTTATTTCTGATAACTAATGATAAGTAACTACATGATAAACCAGTGTAAATAGAATCTTTTAAACCATAAATAAATTTAGATACTACTGATAGTAGAAACGACGAAACAAAAAATATTTGAGAGCAAATTGCCAGGTAGCCTCATTAGATATTCTTAGAAAAGTTGGACAAAACTTGAAGAGGTTTTCTCCATCGTTACGAAGGATTCCAATGGTTCTATCTAACTAGCTAAATAACAATCAGTGACTTTTACTAATAGTAACTAAATAATCCCGGTTTAGAATAGCATCACCCCAATTCTACCTTGATTATCGATTATCCTATATTTCCTCCTGTAATTAATTTGAAGTAAGCAGATATAATATTATTTTTACTGAGAAAAAGTAATTCGGCACAAGTAGAATACTTACTTCTTGTCTCTTTGTGACAACTTGACAATGCCACTCCTGAAAATCTCATCTAATATCAAAATAAGTAGGTATTTACAATAAATAAGTAAGTAGAACTAGAATCCCAGATTCAAATATTAAAGGAAAGCAAAAGTAATTTTCTTATTTCATTTTATTCTTAAAAGTCAAATTCATTTACACAATTACTTGGAAATTAATCCAGTAGGCGACAAAATTTCTTAACTTCCAGAAATAAATTTTTCAATTCGTAATTTTTCTTAGAAAACAAAAGGTTCAATTAGAGCGAAAGATTTTTCTAGAAATTGTCAAAGAAATGAGTCCGAATTTCGGTAAAAATGTTACTTAATGTTTTCTTGTCAAGGTTGAAATCAAATCACATTAAAATCAGTAGTGGAATTGACATAACGTAGGTAAATGAGAAATAGGTAGGTAATCACCAGCAAATTCAACTATTCATTTAAGAGTTCAAACTATTCTGGTTTTATTCGATAATCTTTTGTACCTATGTAAAATCAGTATAAGTTGGTCACATAAATGGGTAGGTGGATTTACTTGCGATGTGTGTACCTCCTACTACATAAACAAGAAATACCTACCTTGGGTTTTACGTCAAAGTCTTGTGATCCTTATCAAAATGGCATACTATTATGACAACCACACTTTGATGCCGCGAACTGTGACATGACAATCTGGATTTTGTTTGGGATTTCGTAAAATCGGATCCAGCAAAACGCCGGAAAATCATGCGGTGCGTGTCAGAAATAGAAATGAGCCAGATACCTATTCGGAAAAAAGGCGATAAAAGTACCTACCCTAAAGCGACGAGCGTGCATGAAAAGATTGATGAATGTTGAAGAAGCGAAAGAGGTAGGTATATCAGGATTGTAGCAAGTGGAAGGACGTAGTTTCTGCCTACCCCTCCGGAAAAGAGGCGTGATGTATGTAGATGTGTATGCACCTATTCGGCTTCGTTTGGTAGGTATTCGGCATGTTCAGCACATGTAACGAATATTTGGCCGAATAAAAACGTATCATTTTATTTGTTTCCTTGTATAATGTTAAGAGTAGGATAGGTAGTACCGAAGCAGTTTTTTATTTATTGTCAACGTAACGGAGTGGCCCGGTGCGAATCAGCGAGCTTTTTGTAAAGAAGTAGGTACCAACATTAATTCTTGCCGAACAATTCGGCCGAATATTCGTATTCCGTGAAAACTATGTTAATATTCACATCTCTAGTTCGAACCGCCTTAGGTACCTACTTATATTTTTATACCAAAACTTTTAATGAAAGTGTTCAATCGACTGATGAAAATTTTTACTTCAGTAGTCGGCAACAATAAATATGACTCTTTGGCTTCTTCAAATCAAAAGATCGTTAGTTGAAATCACTAAACTTTTTCGACTTTAGTAAGTAAGGGAGACCGAGGGGTGTTGGATCATTTTTTACATTTCGCTTCGTAACACAAAATTCTGTAAAGATAAATCGTTTTTGTTTACACCATTCGATAGCAAATTTCATTAGCTTTCAAATGATATACACGTTAGAAATATAAGTATAAACCCTTTAATAAAAACTCAACTTTAGTCGAGCATTTTGATCCAACACCCCTCATACCGAGGGGTGATGGATCAGGTACAGAGGGGTGTTGGATCATTTTATGTTAATGTCATTCCAATAAAGGTTTACTTGAAAATTGAAGTGTATTTACTAAAAATTAGCCAAATATTTAATTGTGAAGAATTATCTAGAGGCACAGTAGTGCCCCCTCCAAGTCGAGCCAAGTGAAGCGCGAGGGCATTAACTACCTTTCCTCGAAGTGCTTAGTTGGTTTTTTGAACTCTCATAACTTTAGTTTTCGATATACCAGATCGATCAAATCCTCGGGATACCTTGTAAATAGTAACCTTATTAAACATGCAAATTTTTAATTACATAGCTTTAATACTTTTGAATTTATGGATATCTAAAAAATCGCTTGATTTCTTTACTCACTGACACTTTCACTCACTAATGATATCAAAATGTTCAGATATAACCTGAAGTGCTAGAAAGCTGAAATTTGGTAAAGTGATAGTGAAAACGAAAGTGCAAGTAAAAGTCGGAGAGTCCGAGTCCGAGTCCGAGTCCGAGTCCGAGTCCGAGTCCGAGTCCGAGTCCGAGTCCGAGTCCGAGTCCGAGTCCGAGTCCGAGTCCGAGTCCGAGTCCGAGTCCGAGTCCGAGTCCGAGTCCGAGTCCGAGTCGAGTCGAGTCGAGTCGAGTCGAGTCGAGTCCGAGTCGAGTCGAGTCCGAGTCGAGTCCGAGTCCGAGTCTGAGTCTGAGTCCGAGTCTGAGTCGAGTCGAGTCCGAGTCGAGTCCGAGTCTGAGTCGAGTCGAGTCGAGTCCGAGTCGAGTCGAGTCGAGTCGAGTCTGAGTCGAGTCGAGTCGAGTCTGAGTCGAGTCGAGTCTGAGTCCGAGTCGAGTCGAGTCTGAGTCGAGTCCGAGTCGAGTCTGAGTCTGAGTCTGAGTCTGAGTCTGAGTCGAGTCCGAGTCCGAGTCCGAGTCCGAGTCCGAGTCCGAGTCCGAGTCCGAGTCCGAGTCCGAGTCCGAGTCCGAGTCCGAGTCCGAGTCCGAGTCCGAGTCCGAGTCCGAGTCCGAGTCCGAGTCCGAGTCCGAGTCCGAGTACGAGTCCGACTCCGAGTACGAGTCAATGTCAAAGTCAAAGAAAATGAGGATGAGGATGAGGATGATATACCAAATTATTAATAACGTATTCGGTTACAAGTCACAGCGCGTGGTGCCTCTGAACATCTACTTACACCCGGCCGGCACAACACGCGTAGTGTTCGTGTACGTCTATTAAATTAACCATACAAAATTTTACCGAGGTGTGTTGGATCGGCCTGATCCAACCAGGGACCCGCTAAGCGCTTTATCGATGAAGCGCTTAATTTTTAAACCCCGTGATTCAACACTCCCAGTTAAACGACTTACCACTTCTACTGATAACCCATTCATTTGCTTTAAGTTTATCGAAAGGGTAACCCCTTGCTAAAACCCTTTAAAAAGCGCTTCATAGGGGTTTCGTGCGCACGCACTACAATGAAATCATTCGCAAGTTGAGCAAAATGCGGCTTCGCGGCAACTTCGGAGCTTTGACGGACCAGCTCGCCGTCTTGTTTTGCGCGAGCAATAATAGTCCGTATAAGTCACACTTTAGGGATTAAATTTATGTGAATGCCGAAAGGGCAACCCTTTCAATATGGTTAGTGGTTTGAAGGGGTTTCGCAAGAATTTCGATAGCCTTACAATAGCGCTTTAAAAAGCCTTTCGAATGGGTTTTGGCGAGATTCGACTAGGGACAGCAAACCCATTCGCAAAACCCAATCAATAACCCCTGAAAGGCTTACCAGTCCGGTCCCTGGATCCAACAACCCTCGGTACGAAAAATCGTGCCAGTTTGAAAAAAAAATTAAACTGAGATAAAACCATAGAGAACCAAGACGTACCAGTGGTACCATTTGAATCCTTAATTTGTAAGGTTTCATATCGTATCAATCTTAAATGAAAATATAAAAGCACCTCCAAAATATTAGACTGTCAAAAAACAGCAGAAAACTTACTTTTGTTGATTTTTTTGACGATGGTCCAATAAAAACAAAATGGCGCGCGATTGGTCAGGGACGCTAACTAAACGGTCAACAAGGGGCAGAAATAGGCACACCTGCATTGTAGTCTGCTCGCTAACGGTTCTAGTTTTCGAGAAAACAAAGCTGATCCAACACCCCTCTGATCCAAATCCCCTCGGTCTCCCCTACTTATACTTATTTGACTACCGAACTAAAAATATTCATTTCTAATTTCTTTGACATTCAATACGCATAGTTAGATAGAACTTAATTTTTAAAACTTCTTTGACATTGTAGCATACCTACTTAAGTTTTGTTGAAGGTGAAGATTTTCTGAATTTTAAATGTGTGTTTCTCTTTTCAGATAACTATTGGAGTATTCAATTGAAAAATCTAAATCAATAAAAGTTGTTCACGAGCTTTGCCCGCAATATTCAGTTAGTTTCCGAATCTCGCCACGCGCGCTGTAACTTTGGGTCGATCGTCAGAATCCACTAGCCGGCTTTTGTTTGGAACATGGAACCTTTGTGCAAAACCCAATACAACACAATACCTACAACATGGGTTTGCTCGAAACCAGCAGGTTGTGAATTCGGGGAGCGTTGACAATCGTCGACAATGAAAAGTATGCTGGCAAAAAACGTATTTTATTTCAGCGTGGACGGCTGAGTGCAGGTGGTATATTTTAAGCGGTTTTACCGGAAGATTCTAAATTAATGCGATTTTAAAGTAAAATTGAGCCTGTGAATAGGTATGAAAATGTAGCATATTAAGTGAATGAAAACGGAAATGTAGCATACTTATTCATTACTCTATCGTATTGTATTACATATGACCGACGCTGAACATTTACCTATACCTGCAGAGTGAACCAAAAAGGTGTTCGCATGATTTTTTATTAAATTCAAAGAAATCGATGTATTTAGTTGGAAGAATAATGAATCCTGGACGACTCGTCTTATCAATTTGTTAATATGGAGCTACTGGAGAAAAACTCTGACACCAGGGTTCATCGGGTCGTTGAACGACTCGGTGTCCCACACGATAAGAAGAAAGAAGAATATGGAGCTGTAAGTTAGTAAAGTTAAGTCATTTGGTATAGCTAGTATTTGGTCCATCATGTAAATTATAGACCCGGGAATTTCATGCTAATAAGGTTCCGACCTCAAAAAGTAGCTAGAGGGAGGATGCAAGAGGTCGATTAGCCCAAACATCACAACTGGGACCAGCCCGGCGTCGGATTCCGTCTTCGTTGACCCGGTAAATTGTCGCCTTAACTTAGAGCAGCCATTTATTTGCGTTTAGTCCCAAATGTCGCGATACGCGCCCTGTACCGAATTATGCAAACGAGTTTTGAGTCGGGCGGGACCCCGGGACTGGCGCAGGACAAGGATAATCGTTCAGAGGGAAACTCAAACTTACTTCTGTTGTTAAATGCCGGTATAAGTTAAAATTACACTTGGGTGAAGCGCATATTAACTGGGCGACAGCCACATACAATCGAAATGAAAACCTGCGATAGCCGCAATTTCGATGCAACGTCGTGTGGTATGCCATGATATCCGGTTATCGTCTGGAATTTCGTAAGTAGAAATCCCCTTTCAAAAGCAAATATCTTGAGTTAGTAACATTTTCTCCCGTAGTTTTAAAATACCTATTCAACGGTACCCTGCTGAATGTTGCAGACAAATAAAAACATTTCTTGCCCCCCTGTCACATGTATGAGAGAGGGTTGAACAAATTAATATTAGCAGTAGTAACAATAAAGGGTAATATTGAACACAGCTCTAAATACGAAATAAATGTAATTTGATTTTATTAATCTCAATTTTGTTTAGATATTATGCCGTGTGATGCCGGCTTAGAATAGCATCACCCCATTTCTTCCCGCGGGTGTCGTACGAGGCGACAAAGGGACTTGAGGGTTCTCCTCCAAAATCATCACCACCTGCCAACATGCAGAGGGCAAGCACGGCAGGTTAATTGCCCAAACCTCTCCCAAAACAAATATGAACCACGAAAAAACACAAAGGCCCCTAGTGCCCGGCGACTCCAGTGGCGCCAGGCTTGACGGGATGCCGACGCCCGCTGGAGTCAATCGGGGTGCGAAGAATCCCCGGGCGGCGTCTCTAAACCGTCAAACGAACATGGCAAGAAAATTGGACTCCGATCATAAACTGAATATACTAACTTACAACGTTCGAACTCTGAGCTCAGAAGAGCGACTTATCGAACTAGAAAATGCTCTTGAAAACATTAACTGGGATATTGTTGGTTTGTCTGAGGTGAGACGCGAAGGGGAAGAATGTATAGAACGTGGGACAAACGTATTTTACTATTCAGGAGTAGCAGGTGGGCAGTCAGGAGTGGGATTCCTAGTATCTAAAAGATGGATAAACAATATACAGGAGTTCATTGCATACTCAGACAGGATTGCTGTACTCAAATTCCGGATTAGTGAAACCCAAATCTTAACCGTTATTCAAATCTATGCGCCCACGACGTCGCATCCTGATGCCGAAATCGAGGAGTTTTACGATACACTGGACAAGGCATGAGACGAACACCGCGGATCATGGACCATCGTTCTTGGCGACTTTAATGCTAAAGTTGGACCAGGGCTGAGCACAGATAACAATTACATCATGGGACCTCATGGTCTTGGTGATCGTAATGAACGAGGCACACGCATGCTCCAATTTGCTTTTGGTCAAAACTTAAGCGTAGCAAACAGTATATTTTACAAAAAACCACACCGACGATGGACATGGGTTTCGCCAAACAGTAACA
The DNA here is from genome assembly GCA_024500475.1 of Phthorimaea operculella. Classification (NCBI taxonomy): domain Eukaryota; kingdom Metazoa; phylum Arthropoda; class Insecta; order Lepidoptera; family Gelechiidae; genus Phthorimaea; species Phthorimaea operculella. The sequence goes on along the minus strand of JANFCV010000002.1, from coordinate 1,291,585 downwards.
CCAAAAATGAAATTGATTTCGCTCTCACCTCAAACAAAACTATAATTTAAAATATAAACATAATTAATAACATAAAATTCAGCTCTGACCACCGACCACTTCGTACTACTCTGGTATTTAAAATGAAGATACTAAGGCAACAAATATTCAAAAGCCGAATTAGAAATCATAATAAAAACACCCTTATCGCCAACAGAGACATATTTAATTTGGAATTGCAAAATAGCTTTAATTTATTAAAAGAAACAGAGTTAAATGTTCAGCAACTATACACAAATATAGAAAAAAGCGTCAAATCAGCAAGTAGTAAAATCAAGCAAACTAAATGTAAGTTAAAGAAATTAACGTCAGAGACAATACAGTTAATAGAAGATAGGCAGGAAAAAAGAGCTAATGTAAACAGCATAGAGTATAGGACACTAGATAGAATCGTTAAGAGAAATATTAGAAAAGACATCCGATCATACAACAAAAACCTGGTTCAAGTAGCGCTGGAAAGAAACAGTTCACTAAAAATAGCACGGAAAGGCATATCTAAGGGCAAGTCATGGATTACAAGCATGAAGGACAAAACCGGTGTCAAACATAAGGATAGAGGGAAAATATTAGACGTATGTATGTACCACTTTTTACAAAGATCTGTACTCAAATGCAACTATAGAACCACCTCAACCGGCCCCTACTTACTTTTGTCCTGAAGATATTCCACCTATAACCGAACACGAAGTACACTGCGCGCTTAAGAAAATGAAATACAGTAAAAGCCCCGGACACGACGGTATCTCCACAGAAACACTAAAAATTGGGGAACCTATTTTACTTCCACACCTTTCAGTTTTATTCAACACCATTTTACAGACAGGGATGTTTCCTGAAAAATTCTGCCATGCAGAGATTATTCTTCTACATAAAAAGGGTGACAGAGCTGACATCGGTAATTACCGGCCCATTAGCCTTATTTCTCATTTATACAAGGCATTTATTAAGGTGATTGAAAATCGAGTGTCTGGTCTCCTTGATAAAGCTCAGCCACCTGAACAGGCAGGTTTCCGCCCAGGTCTATCAACCACTGACCATCTCCAGGCCTTAAATCAAGTAATTGAAAAACACCATGAATACCACCTACCTTTGTACCTTGCTTTTGTCGATTACTCGAAGGCATTCGATAGTCTGACACACACTTCAATATTTACAGCCCTCAAAAAACAGAATATTCCCGACACATACATTAATCTTATAAGAAACATTTATCACAGTAGTACCGCGAACGTAAAACTGCAATCACCAGGAACAACATTTCTATAGAAAGAGGAGTAAAGCAGGGTGACCCTCTCTCCCCAAAATTATTTACAAGTGTTCTCGAGGAGGTGTTCCAACAGCTCTCGCCAAAATGGGAAAACAAGGGTCTCCAGCTCGATGATGCCCAACTCACCAACCTCCGTTTTGCTGACGATATCGTCTTATTTTCTTCAACAGCCTCTGAGCTACAACAAATGCTGCAAGATCTTAGCAAAGCAAGCCTTGAGGTTGGACTGAAGATGAACATGTCAAAGACCAAGGTCATGACAAACCGCACTGAGCAAATTGTGGAAGTGGATGGGGAGAAAATCGCATATGTCCAAGAGTACCTTTACTTAGGCCAAATAGTCTCTTTCCAGGCGAGACAAGATAAGGAAGTCGAAAGACGGACTGAAAACGCCTGGAAGAGCTATTGGGCTATGAAAGACCTTATGAAGGGCGACTTGCCTTTATGCTTAAAACGCAAGCTGATGGACATGTGCATTCTTCCCATTCTTACCTACGGAGCTCAGACCTGGTCTTTGACAGATATTCAGAAGTCCAAGCTCGGGGTTTGCCAACGCAATATGGAACGCAGCATACTTGGAGTCAAACTGATCGATCGAGTTCGGAACTCGGTGCTGCGTTCCCAAACAAAAATTGTGGATGTAGCTCAGAAGGCTGCCTGCTTGAAGTGGGATTGGGCTGGCCACGTTACTCGTATGCCAAATGAGTTATGGGCTAAAATTACAACAACATGGGTACCCAAAAATATTAAAAGGCGACGTGGACGGCCCCGAAAGAGGTGGAGCGATGAGCTGAACGCGTACCTAAAGGATTGGCACAACCTGGCACTAGACCGAGAGGCGTGGAAAAAAGAGAGAGAGGCCTTTGCCCTGCAGTGGGACAATACAGGCTCATAAATAAAATAAAATAAATTTTAGCTCCACATGACAGGCATGTTAATTTTTATTGAATTAAAGTCGATTTTTAAAGAAAAATCTGTTTTTCAAAAATGAATTTTAATCTGATTACAAAGATGCGGGATCCCGCAGGATCCGCGCGGGATTGGACCAATCCCGCAAATAAATCCCGCGGGATTGAATCAGATGCGGGATTGCAATCCCTAATCACAGGACAGAAGTATCTAGATATTTCTCAAAATTCAAAAGACGTTTTTATGTCTTAGTGAATTTAGTTGTGTTTTCTACACGCGTCAATATTTATGGCTGCGTTATGGTTAGTATGGTTCCGTTTGAAACATTGTCTTGCTCTGATGGGACTAAATCGGAATTTTCGGGACCTTTCTTCTCAATCTTGCCGCCAAATCAAAGGTTGGTTTAAGGCGACTTGTGTGTTACTTTCTTAGAACTTTTGTATGTTAGGACTGTTTATTTTGATTTAAATAACAAAGTTAGTTCAGAGGCAAGTGAACTGAGAATCTTACCTAAGTACAACTTGGTCTCAAAATATATTTAGATAGGTAGAAGGGGATTTTCACTGCTAAACGTTTAAATTGTCCGATGTAGTAAAACTAACGTCGTAACGGACGTTTTGTGTGTCAAGCGCCGTAAAAAAAAACCGGCCAAGAGCGTGTCAGACACGCCCACAAATAGGGTTTCGTAGTCAACGTTTAAATATCAGGTTTTTCGGCATTACAAACTTAATTTGTTGCTGGTTTGTTAGCAGCAGTATGATGACCAACCGCAAATAGAAAAACTAATTTTTTTCTGAAACCTTTAAAGGTACAATATTCGTTATAGTTTTCATTGTAACTTCAGATTGTAAGCTATATTCCATATTTATTTCAAATTTTTAGCGTTTATACTTTAGAAGTTACAGCTGGAACAAATTATGGGTCAAAAACGCCCTTTTTAAAAGCAAATATCTCGTAACATAAACATTTTAGTGACTTTGTTTCAAAGGAACCTCACCTTAGTTTTAAAAGACCTATTCAACAATACCCTACTCAATATTGCAGAAGAAAAAAAAAAATTTTGCCCCCCTTTCACTTGTATAGGAGGGGGTCCAAAAAACATTTAAAATATTTTTTTCTTAACATTTCTTTATTTGGGTCAACACGATCTATCTTCTCACCAAATTTCATGTTGATAGCTCTAAAACTGACGAAGATATGAGGGCGCGGCATACAGACAGACAGACAGACAGACAGACAGACAGACAGACAGACATGACGAAACTATAAGGGTGTCTAGTAGACTACGAAACCCTAAAAAAGCAGTTAAAGGGGGCATTTGCAACTATGACCACAGATTACTTACCTACTTTATTAGTTACACATATACCTACCTACCATCAGGATTCACCGTGTCGTTTATCGACATGGTGTCTATCCCATACTGTTTTCTTTTTATAAAGAGCAACCTACAAAATGCAAAAAGTGTACCTGCCTAAGGGTAAAGTTTATCATCCGATATGCACCCAATCCAAGAAGATACAATACAAATAGTATATCGATAACAGTTCAATAACGCTCAGATTATATTTACCATGAGACCGAGATACAATCTTCCTATCGGGCCTCGATTCTACTGGGTCCTCTCGAACCTACCTACCTAATACAATATTTTTGTTAGCTGCTTCTGCGAATTTTCTAAATAAAGATAAGAGACATAAAAAGTACCTACATACTATTACTATTAGGCGAAGAAGGACATATAGGAAGGAGAAAATTCGTCATGTGAGCTACCAAATCGATCGACGAACGCCATGATAAACCCAAAAATTGATACAAAATAAATTAAAAAATACAGAAATAGCTAAAAAGTTTGCCTTTGAGCATACTCATGTCCAATAATTTTCCGCATAGGTACAGCTATCTCACAAATAGCTGATTTCCAACCACATGTTTTTATGACCTGGTCGTTCGTAGACTTGGTCTCCCACACTACAGGAAGAACATCAGATTTATAACTTGTTGCCAATTGAATTTCTTGTTTTTATGGTAACTTGCTGTGTTCAAAATATGTACAAGTGACTGACAGAACTATAAGCACAGGAAATACCTGCAACATCGTGTCCATCTTGATTTTATTCTTCTTCTTCTTCTTTTCGTGTGGGACACCGAGTCGTTCAACGACCCGATGAACCCTGGTGTCAGAGTTTTTCAACCGCCTACTGCAAGTAGCAGGCCTCTGACATGGTTGTGTAACGACCGCAACCGGGACCGACGGCTTAACGTGCCCATCCGAAGCACGGAACCATCTTACTTGCGGACAATCAGGTGGTTCAGCCTGCAATGTCCTAACCAGACTGGGAACAAATTCACAAAGTGATAAATATCCACTTTGTGAGTGGCCCCACCGGGAATTGAACCCGGAACCTTTGCGTGGCAGGCAGGCATACTAACCCCTGCGCCACATCGGTTGTCATCTTGATTTTATTTAACAGTCAAATGAAAAGATTTGTTTTTTTTCTAACGCCACAGACTGGCGTAGCTAGGATTTAAAAGAAAATGTCCCGCAAAATTGTGTCCATGTTTCTATCGCAAGCTCCAGCTATCATGATATCACTATTCTTTATGATATGTGGAAATAGTAGTTTTTATAACAAGGGAATAAAGTGATATATTTAGGGCGAGGGCGTTAGTTTGAATCATGAGCGGAACGAGGGATTCTAGAGTAAAATCCCGAGCGTAGCGAGGGATTTTAAAGTAGAATCGTGAGTGAAGCGAGGGATTCAATGTAATTCGCCCGAGAATAAATAACTTTATACCCGAGTGATACATACTACTTTTCATCCCCCTCTATGAGAAAAACAATAAATACTTATTTAATCTACGAAGTTCTTTAAATATTGCTTGCTATTGTCCATTATTTTGCAATACATCTTTCGACGGTGGAAAGGTAAAAGGGGCCAAGCGACACTAAGGAAATTTTACAGGAGAGCGTTTTAAAGTTTAAAATATCGGAAAAAAAATCATAACTTGGTAAAAAGATGTTATTTCAAAAAAATGGAAAATTACTTTTTTATAATTTTCAAAGCGCATATTTTAAGGGTTATTCGAATGTTCTATCGTTTATATTAATTGAAATAAATGTCGGTTGAGACAAATTGACTCCAAATCTGGGCGAGGTAAAAGGGTCTAATGGTCATAGTAAATTTTAACGAAACTGGGTAAAAAGGTTCAAGTTTCTTCATTTCTGATATGAGAATGTGTAAAAACGCATTACTGTACAAGTAATTATAAAACCGCGCTAGGTATAAAGGGTTAATTTTTGATGTTAGTTAATTTAAAACGAGGTAAAAAGATATTAATACTGTCAAGTTCATATATCGATTAAGGAAAAAAGTATTAACGTGCTAGCTATAAATGATGAGGGCCAGGTAAAGCGACTTAGTTTGAAACATAACGAAAAGTAAAATGAAGTAAAACGAACCATATCCTTTAAATTTGAAATAAAAAACAAGGAACAAAGAATGAAGTCATCAGGTTTAGATATTTAAATACAAGAAAAATGGTTTAATTGCGTTACTTCAAAAAGAAAGAAGGGGGTTAAGCGACGATTTATTGAATGAAAAGAAGTAAATTGCCATTTAGGTCCAAAGATTGGAAGCTGTCAGGAAACATGTGTAGTTAAAATTAAACTAAATAATTTAGTTTGTATCCATAATCAATGTTTTATTTGGAATGTTAGCCAGTAATTAACATAATTGTATTATTTTCTTAATTAGAGATTAATAATTAACATTAATTCTGCCACAACTAAAAGCTAAAAATTGAGATCAACTCATGAGTTATTATTAGTCATTAATTCATAAAAGTAGGGTATCGCCACCGAAGCATTCGTCCTCATGTTGATCTCTCCGGCCGGTTTTGGCCATGACGACCATTTCTATTCCTGATCAAGTCGGCGCTGATGCGCCCGTAGGTGGCTATTGTAGCCAATTTTGGCAGTAAACTCACGTGCACACATTGTATATTAATTGTATTGATATAATTGTAGTTAATGGCGGCAGGAGCACGGGCCTTCAATTCATCGCCTTTAGCGTCAAGGTCTGCTTTAAGCTGCTCCTCAAAGTCGCGGATACGTCTCTTTACAAGACCGCGCCATTCTGGCCGTTGTACTGCCAAAACCTCAATTTGAGAGGGCTCGATGTTGCATCTTTTCATGTGTCTCTTTTGAACATCTTTAAATAGAAGGAGTTGACCGCCATGCTTTCGCTTGCTTGCCCTCCTCTAGCTCAGAATAGAAGATGCGCTTCGCCAATCGCGCATCCTGCATCCGGGATACGTGACCGCACCACCGAAGCTGTCAAGATTTCAAGATATTTCAAGATATTTATTTGTATTAAACAGGGTACATAAAAAAGGTGGTCAAAATTAAAATACATAAAGTTAGAACATGCCTGCTTAGCTACTATACAATAGCATGCAAATTCAAAAAGAATCCTTAAAAATGTAAAAAATATTGATGTTACTTAGAATTGGGAACACTTTATAAAAATTACAGAATTCATAACATTAATTCATTCATTATAACAATACAATACCGTCAAATTTAACATGATAATTAAAATGAGACACATTACTATAAATTAATTACTAAGAGTATAAATATTCTCTAACTTACAGCTATACATAAAATGTCAGAACACATCATTAATTAATTTATTCATTATTACAAAGAGTCAGTAAAATGAAAATAAGAATTAAATACATTACTATATAATCAACTAACTACTATGAATAGAAAAAACTGTCTAACTTACAACTAAATAACAGCGTTTGTTTGCTTTCTAGCCTTCCAATTAAAGAATTCGTCCAAAGAATAAAAACTATTTTCAAGCAGCCATTTCTTCAGATCTGTCTTAAACTTTATACGTCTTTGCTGTTTTATTGATTCAGGGATTTTATTGTAAATCTTTATACACATTGCATAACTATTTTTCTGAAATCGTTTTGTTTTGGGAACTATACCTAGAATTAATCTGTTGGGATTTCTGACGTTTCTTTGCGTTGTCTCTCCAGATGTTTTAAAAAGATTGAGATTTTCTTTTACGAATTTTCCGACCTCTAGTATGTAGAGACAGGAAACGGTAGGATGTTTAATCCTCTAAAAGGGTCGACAAGAAACATCTGGTGCGATGCCGCAAATCGCTCGTATACACCGTTTCTGTGCTATGAAAACCTTAGCAATATTAGAACCGCTACCCCATACAAGTAGGCCATACCGAAGAACGGACTCAATGTAGGCATAATATGCAACAATAGCCGTGTTTTTATCCGCTACTTTGGCAAGTTTATATAAGGCAAAAGAAAAACTATTTACTTTACTGCACACTTTGATAATTTGCTCTTTCCAGTTTAATTCTGGTGATAATATTAGTCCCAAAAAATTACCGCTGTTTGAAAATTTTAGAATCTCACCATGATGGACAATATGGGTAAGAGGTACGGTAAAGTTGTTAAAATTAATTAATTTTGTTTTATTAACATTGATTTTTAAATTATTACTATCCAGCCAATACATTAATTTTGTCATAGTGTTATTGATGTCTTTTTTGTGTTGATCTAGCGTTGATTTGTTCTTGGTTGTAACTATGATAGATATATCATCTGCAAACAGAATAGTCGGAAAGTCTAGGGCGTCGGGAAGATCGTTGATATATAATAAAAAGAGAAGGGGGCCTAAAATGCTCCCTTGTGGAACGCCGTATCTATTCTGTTTGAAATTTGATTTAAAACTGATTTGGTTATAATGAGAATTCAACTGTGAGATCTCTACACATTGCTGCCTATCACATAAATACGACTTAAGCCAATCAAGAGCGGGACCCCTTATACCACAACGCTCTAGTTTATAAAGAAGCTGACAGTGAGAGACAAAGTCAAAAGCCTTGGTCATATCGACTAAAATAACAGTAGTATAACACTTCTCATTCACCTTATGTAAAACCTCATTTACTAAGGTGAATGTTGCTTGAGTAGTGGATTTATTTTTCTGGAAGCCAAACTGATTGGTTTTTATGATTTTATATTTATCTAGAAACGACGTGAGTTTATCGTGCATAACTCTTTCAAAAGGCTTGGATAGGTTTGTTAGCAGCGCAATGGGGCGGTAATTATTTAAATCCGTCTTGTCGCCCTTTTTGTATAAAGGTTTCACTATTGCAGGTTTTAGTTTTTCAGGAAAAACTCCAGTATCGAGTGAAAGGTTTACAAGATGGGTTAGAATTGGACTTATTTCGTCTCTACATGCTTTTAGAACTTTTGTGCAAATGCAATCATACCCCTCAGAATTTGTATTGTTTAATGACATTATGATTTTATTCATGAAATTATTATTAATTGGGGTCATAAAAATTGAGTTACTAATATTTTTTACGGTATTGGAGATATTAATATTATTGTTAGAATTGTTAGTCATGTCAATAAAATGATTATTAAATTCAGAAGCAATGTCAGATGGATTGGTTATAGAAATGTCATTAATGATTATACAATCTATACAATTATTACTAAAAGAACTGCTTGTTTCACTTTGAATAACATTCCATGTAGCTCGGCATTTGTTCTTACTATTAATAACTATTTTATTATTAGCAATTTTTTTAGCTCTATATGTACATTTTTTTAATAATTTATTATAGTTTAAGTATTTAGTTCGATCGTCATTACTTTTTGTTGTATAAAATTTAAATCGTAGAGTTGTAATTTGCAGCTGACCTTAAGACCCCTTGATATCCAGTTAAGTTTTTTCGAAATATTTAGTTTTAACTTAGTGACCGGGAAACACAGTTTGTATAGAAGGCAAAACATATCATAGAAAATATTAAAGGCTGTATTTAAATCTGAGTTTGAAAAAACATCAGAAAATGTCAAAGCTTTAAGATATGTTTTAAACTTACTTATATTTTCCTTTGAGTAACATCTCCTGAAAGTGAAAATAGATTTGGGTATAATTTTCTTCTTTTTAACTGGCAGCCTAAGAACCTGAGCTGTATTATGGTCAGAGAGACCCAATGGTAAGATAGAGCCAGTTGCTACTGTGTTACTCATAATGAGATCAATGCAAGACCTGTCTCTAGTGGGCTCATGAATATGTTGGTTGAGGTTGTATTGTTTGACAAGGTCAGAAAAACGCAATAACTTATTGCTTTTTACTAAAAGGTTAATATTTAAATCACCAATAATCACAATTTTATGTTTGGAATATTTAACCTTTCTATACCCGCGCCAATATTTGTGACACCTATACCCGCGCACGGTCTCACAGACCGAAAGTTTAAAACCTAAATTCATACGATTTTTCTAAGAAAGCCATATAAATAAAGTTGGACATTAAAAGTAAAGGATATGATGAAAAATAATGTATCATATAATCACTTTATTTTGAAATTATTTATTAGACTATCCGTTTTATACAAAACGCTCAAAGTTTCTTCGTATGTAGTACAAAAACAGAACCAAAACATTTTTTTCATGTAAAAAACAAAAATACACCTCTAAATTTCATAAAACACTTATGATACTAATACAAAATCACAGACTGACACATTTTCAGTCTCACCATAACATTCAGGACATACCATAATAGCATGTTCCAAACAAAAGTATTTTTTGCAAGTGGCACAGATATACCGTGTTTTTCGTCGTCGTGGAGCTGTTCTTCTCGACGGCCGCTTGGGGCCGGCGGCGAGGGGACATTCACGTGGCAATGGCCACTCTAACGTGGTGTCGGACGCCACCTGCGACAACAGGTGGGGCGATGGGTGGTCACTCTGGTGGTGAGAGACATGGTTGTCTGGTTCAGTTGTCCAGGAAAAACTTCACACCGCGGCGAGGTCGAACCAGCCGGGTGATTCTTCGTTGGGCTGGGCCTCCCGCCCAGCTAGCGCCCGTCAGCCAGCGACGGCTCGTTACGTCTGGAGAGTCATTTCCGGTAGTTGGCTGCCTCATCCTCCTCGCGAGACGGTCCCGAGGCAGCGGTCATATCCAGTAAGAGGCAGTAGCCGGGCGTTTCTGAGATTGTGCCCACGATCCTAACTACTTGACGTGGAGTAGTGGATGTAGACAGGTGATGACCACGTCAGGCTGCGTTGAACAGTACCACTTTGAGTAACCTATCTGGGTCCCAGAGCCTTCAGTTCGCCCCTGGCGGCCATGACCCCGCCGTATGACAAGATCAAGCGCTGGAGGCTCTTTTCGACGATTGAGGAATTTGAGGATGCGTCCGCCCCCGTGCAGAGCGCGACCTGGACCTCAGTAAGGGTCCTGATTGCGCTAATCAGGACCTTTCTGTCCTCTTCTAGGACGGCTGCTCGTACGCTCGCTTGTCTTGGAGCCCGTTGGTGCTCCGGCTTCTCCCCCTGAGGTGAATCCTGAGGGGTGCCGACCACATCCAACAGACCCGTAGGTGGCTCTCCGCGTGGCTGGCCCGGTGCTCCCACGTCCTGAGGGGGCGGGGCGTTCAGAACTGTATTCTTCCAACAATTCTTCCATTGCGGCGTAGAATATAAATTGAAAATAATAATATAGGTTAAGATATACTTACACAATACATAACTCAAGGAAACAACGAGTAAACAATGTAAATAATAAGTTTATACTTACCCAAAAAGTTACACCTTTACCCGCGTCGGTCTCACGGACCGATTGGCGCCTGGTATGCACACACGTGAGTTCCCCACAAGCGCGTGGTGACCACTGACATAAAACTACCCTCAAATCCGGCAGCTAGCAAAAGACTCGACTCGGTATCGTTTTAGTGTAAGAAGATAAATTCTTAAAAATATTCTGTCGGTCTCACAGACCAACGCGCGGGTATAGGAAGGTTAAGAAAAACTTTATATAACATTAGTTCAAAGTTTGTAAAGAAGCACTCTAAGTGTTCAGAAAAATTTGATGGAATTCTGTAAATGCAAATGATTACAATATTGTTTGAAGTTAGTTTTATCGCACAGATCTCGAAGTGATTTACCACAGCAAGAGAATCTAGCAGTGTAACTTTTTGGTATTGTATTCCCTTTAATACCAAAATACAGGATCCACCTCTCTTCTTATTAGGTCTGCAGAAACTTGATGCAAGTTCATAATTATGAATTCTGATATTTTTTTCTTCGCTTGCTATAATGAAAGATTCCGTGAAACGAGTACGTCGGGGCGCGTATGGGTACTGATCTCTGATAGAGTCAGCTCAACCAGTTCCTTTTTTGACACTAAGCCGTTTATATTCTGGTGAAAAATGGTAAATATTTTTTCAGAATTAGGGGCGAAAAAAGTTCTTATTTCCGGAATTATCCGACTCTTTAGAAATGCTTTTGGTGTTTTCCGACCTAAAATAATCCGGTACAACAGCTTGCTTAAAATGTCGATGTGTTTTGACCGACACATTTAGTTTAGTTTTTTCAAAGTAGTCCGTTATGAGTGATTGCTTACTACGGTAGAGAACTTGTTTAGGGGCTACAATAGTCTTGCACGTCGTTGCAGAGAGTGAATTTTTCCGGTGTATGTGTTTCTTTAAAGCATTGAAATCTAGGTAATTCCGGGTATAATCTATCGAATCAATTAAAAGATTTAAGTTTTTACAATCGTCATGGATAGAGTCATTATAGTGCGTATTTTTTTCCATAAAATGACAATTTCTAAATTTGTTACATATAATTTTTAAGCGTTCGTTTAACAGGTCACAATTTAAAAAGTTAGAGTTCTTAACTTTAACAACTATAATAGAGGTTTGCTTGTTGATTTGAAGTGATTTTAATGCTGCGTATAACTCTGAAGTAGCAATTAAGGGATCGCTATCGTTTTCACCAACACATAGTATAATTTTATCCGTATCTGATGTTACAAGGTCATGGCATTGCTTGAGAACTTCTGCAGTTTTCGCATACGGTTTTATGAATGCTGTCACCTGGTATTTTTCATACGGACTATCTTTTCTTGACTGAAGTAAAACTGATGCGATTCCTGAACATTGTTGTGTGCCGTAGATTAAAATTTTCGGTTTATCATCTGGATTAAACACTTTTTTACCGAGAGTTGAATCGGTCAACTTCTCCGAGTTATGGCTTGTCGCAAAAGTTTCATGGTCATCATCCTCTATGATAGAGATATATTTTTCCTCTAAGTTATCTTCTTGCGGTGTTAAGACTGGACTTGCTTGGAGAGCAGGTGAATAGAAAGATGATGGGGTGCCGTTCGACGTCGGGCTGGACGTTCTAGCGCTATTTGGAGTGAAGCCTAATTTTGTAGCATTAAGCCTGCTCTGTAGGTTCCTACTCGGCTGTGGACTTCTGCATATATGAGTAAGTTTATTTATTTTTAATTCGTACTCATATAACTTCTTTTTGAGGGTTTCGTTCTCTAACAAGAGTTTTGTCACGTAGCTGTCCATCGAACTTAGTTTCTCTTTTAACTTGTTTAATTTGTAGGAGGAGTGATGAGACCAGTAGGTCGAGTGACGACGGAGGAGGGAAAAGGGTTGCAACCCACCTGGTCAGGGAGTTGGGACCAGGGGAACGACTGTTCCAACCGGACATGTTTGGAAGTTGTATTTATAGCGATCGGCGGAAACACTTCGATACCGCGTTTCAGGCTTCGTCTTCTGATTGGCTAATCTTCTCTGACAGAGTGACGTAGCTTGTTATCCAGTTGCTAGGCAGCTCAGGACTTGGCATGTGGGGCGCGTGCGCGCCGCCACAAATTCAGTCCCCAAATTTCTATTGTTATTACTTACAATTAACTCCGGGCAGCTGTTATTTAGATTTTGTGTAATAACAAAGTCTTCCTCATAGTCATCGACCGGTAGAGTGGAGAAAGAGTTCGAAGTTGGTACGTTGATTTCAGTTTTTTCCTCTGATGAGCTCATCATGTAGTTATTGTCGCTTATATTAATATCTGACTCTTCCTGTGGTGAACTATCGGGTGTATTTATTTTACAGGCAGCTGCTGGTGCGGAGACTGTATTCGATGGTTCGATAGGGCTCGTCGCTGCGGGAACTAATGGGGTGCTTTCTAGTGGAATCGGCATTTTCTTACTGCCAGACGTACCAGCCACCGGTGTAACGGTGGTTTTCAGAGGAAGTGGAGGAGGTTTTTTAGTGTTACTCCGTTTAGAAGCTGAGTTGGTAGTTTTATGTACGCAAGATTCACATTTGTAGTATGTGCTGCTCCTTAATCTATGTAGCTTTTCGGATCGGCCAACGCAATCGAAATGGTAGCTTTTTTGGCATATCGAGCATTTTATCAATTGCTGCTCCGTACACTTTTTGCATATTTTACAGGTGCCTGTTGTTGTTTTGGATTTTGCCTTAGTGCCTTTAGTTTTATTCATTCTTGTAAATTATGAATGCTCTTCACTTCGTGTGTTTTGCTCTATTAATTTTGTAGGCGCTCTTAAACAATTGCCTTCAACAAAATATCAGGCGCTTTTTGGAGCAAAGTTGTATGTTTCTATTGGGGTCCAAAGTCCAAATCTATTGTTATTCTAATAAAGGAAGGATGATACGGCAGTTACTTAAAATAGTTCAAAAACTGCACACTTTCCCATGTCCACACACTATAGATTATAGAGTTCAGTACTTAGGCGTCCTTATGAATAAATAGTCGCACCGATATATCACTTATTTGTTTAGAAAAGTTGAAGACTAGCAAGTATATTTTATAACCGAATTTAGGTCATTAAAACATTGTTAATATTGTCACAAACACTTGTACACTTGAGTTATAACATCACAATACGAAATAACATTAAATAACTGTATAATATTAACTTTTAGTATTTTTAAGTAAAGACAAACAATAGAGTAGTGTTTACTTCGCAGCGCCCTCTGGCAAAAAAAAAAAAAAACACACATTAAGTAGGTAAGCTTCAATGCCACTAACATTGGCTCGTCTTAGGACTACGGTGTTGCGTACTCGGTCGGACCATCTGATCTTCATGATGGTGCGAAGGCATTTGAGGTAGAAACGATCCAAAGTGCGTATGTGGTGACGATACACACACCAGGTTTCGGAAGAGTACAGAAGCTTTGGCAGCACCATCGCCCTATATATAGATATTTTTGTGGCTAGTTTAAGGTCGTGCGAACAGAAAACCTTGGAACGCAGCTTCCCAAATGCTGCAGCTTCAGCACTGATTCTGCTATTGATCTCAACATCAAGGTCACACTTAGCTGTTATAGTGTTCCCCAGATATAGAAACTTGCCAACCTGTTTCAACATATCTTCACCAAGCTTAATTGTCAGTGTCTCACTACCTTGTGTATCCAGGGACATCACTTCCGTCTTTTTGACTATGATCTTTAGGCCAAATTGCAGCATGCTTGGTGAAAAACGGTCATCAGTTGTTGCAGGCCTTCTGGGGAATCCGCAAGGAAGCACAGGTCATCGGCATTCATAATTTTAGTAATAAGTGCATGCGAGACTTTGGTGCGCGCCTTAAGTCTAGCCAAATTAAAAAGACTGCCACCCGTGCGGAAGCGGATGCAGACTCCTTCGGAGACAGTATTTAGGACCTCCTTGACTACTACCGCAAAGTATAAGGCTAACAGTTTGGGCGCTAGAACGCACCCTTGTTTCACTCCACAGGAAGAAACTAGACTGTTTGTCGTTTGCAGCACTGCATATCGTTATGCAGGAGTCTCAGAAGGGGCACAAACTTCTCCGTGCACCATCCAGAGAGCTTCACGAGGTACACTGACGAACGGTTTCTCTAGGTCAACAAAGCAGAGGTACAACTGACGATCTTGTTCTCTTCTTTTTTCTTGCAGTTGATGAACCGAGAAAATAGCTTCACATGTGCCTCGGTCAGGTCGGAAGCCAAATTGGGTTTCGGGCAGAATCTTTTCTGATAAGTCTTTCAAGCGGTTTAATAGGACTCTTGCAAAGGCCTTTTCGGGGACTGATAATAACGAAATACCGCAGTATGAGTTGCAGTCAGAAGGGTTACCTTTTACTTGTAGACACTAATGCGAGACACTTTAAAATTATCCAGGGCTCGCTCCTCCTCCAACATTCGAACAAAAAGTTTTCATACCAACGAGTGCAGCTCCGCACCGCCATATTTAAGTATTTCACCTGGTATAAGGTCAACGCCGTGTGATGCCGGCTTAGAATAGCATCACCCCAATTCTACCCGTGGGTATCGCAAAAAGCCACTAAAGGATAATTATCAATGGAATGGGCAGCAGCGTTCCCTGTGCATGAAATATCTGCGCTCGCCAATCCGCCTGCCAAGCGTGGTGAGTATGGCAATACCCGCCAATACGGAGGAGGCCCATGTCCAGCAGTGGACTTTTGTAGCTGTATAAGTAAGGTCAATGACAATCGCCCGCTTATTATGCTGCTGTCTGAGTTGAGGTAATAAATTAAGCAGATCGTTAAAATGTTCAGCCCATCGTTTGAACACATCGTCTTTGCTAGTCAAGAGTTGCGATCCATCCAGAGCCCTCACAGGCACTTTTGCTCTTTTGTTTACGCACCTCGCAGTAGAACTCCCCAAGCTGGTTTGTATCGGCAAGCCACTGCATCTGACAAGCTTTTTCCTGCCGCCACTTGTCTTTTATTTGCCGTGACAGCCTATGTAATTCTTGGTAACTCTCTTTGACTGCCGCTACACTTCCACCTCTCCGATGATGCTGTCGCAGGAGCTCTCAAGCTGCTGCACAGCTTTGAGAACTTCGTCAATTTCATCGAACCAATCTTCACTACGCCGGTCCTTTGTACCTTAAGTAGCAGAAGCGGCTTCTATGAGATGACATGACATGGCAGAGCTCGCCAAGTAGCATTGACATCAACTGCCTCATTTGTTAGCAGCAGCTTTTTAGTTAAGGTTTCAGTATACTTTTCTCTCATCTCGCGATCTATCAGCCTATCCACGTTCAAAAACGCAGGATTTTTTATTATAAATCTTCGAGGTCAACGAAAGCGCAGTCGCATTTTAGTGACAATAAGTCGGTGGTCAGTCCAACAGTGAGCACCGCGCATGACGCGGGTCATTTGGACTTGACTGATGTCTCTTTGCCGCATAATAGCATAATTGATCAAATGCCAGTGTTTGGATCGTGGGTGCATCCACGTCGTCTTGTGCTTAGCGGCAAGTCTTAACATAATGTTCGATATTGCTCACAGGTCGTATTGAGCACAGAGACTGAGTAGCAACTGACCATTGCTGTTCATGTTGCCGACTCCGTGTCGCCCCAGTACTCCAGGCCAGTCCCGCTCCCGACCAACTCTTGCATTGAAATTGCCCAGCAATAGGATCTGCTCTCTGGCGTTTATGCTGTCAAGGCATTGAGATATAAATAGATAGAATTTGTCCTTAATGTCATCAGACTTGTCTAGCATTGGATCATAGATACTGATGACATTAAGGTAGTTGTCTATATCCAGGTGAAGGCGCAGTGTGGTAAAGCGGTCCGAGATGTCGCTTTACTAAAATAATTTTTGATGGTAAATCCTACCTATGAACGTCGAGGTTCGGATACGGATGTAGCCTTCCAGAAGAAAGTGTAGCCCCCTCCATCTTTCACTAGTTCTCCTTTATCGTCAAGATGTGTTTCGCTAAGTGCAGCCACATACACGTTGTAGCGATCAAATTCCCTAGCTACTATAGTGGTTTTACGTTCAGCACAGGCGTTGCCATCTCTACCAATGAGCGATTTCACGTTCCACGCGTCAAATTTCATAATAGATGGTGTAGAGTTTATAATATGATGCGATGGCAGCCGTGGTTACTACCACATTCCAAGTAGGGACGAGCATTCTTTTAGGGCACCTTTTCTAGCCCCCTCCTTGGATGAGCAAAGAAAGCAGTGCTTCCCTAAATAGGGCTGCTTTGTCACCCCAGGTGCTGCCGAATTCGCATTGTCGTCCCGATTTTTCAATACAAAAGCGACATCGGCGTGTACTCACACCCCTGGGACCGCCTGCGTGCAGACATCAGACAAAACCTAGCTTGCACCACGCTGGACTTCTCTACTTCATTCAACCCATCGCCGCAGGACTTAGCGTCATCGGAGTCCATTATTCGGAAGCGGTCAGTTGCGCAGACGTTTGCACAAACGCAAGCGCACACACTTAGTCCTTCCCCTACCTGGTTCAGTGGAACTGAAAACCGCTACGATTGAAGGATAGGTCGGATGCAGTGTCTGGCTGACAGTAACTGCCCCCGCCCTCTACCGTCGCCCTAGGCCATCCACCTTGCTTTGCTGAGTCGCCGAGTCCGCCAAACCCATTCGCACTATCTGCATTGGGTTGGCATTCTTGCCGAAACGGACTTTGTTTGTTAAGCAGGAGGGAGCTGCTTTTGTCCTCCCCCTCCCTGATTCAGTGGAACGAAGAACCGCTACGACTGAAGGAGAGGTCGGATGGTGTATCTGGCCGACAGAAACCCCACGCGCCCTCTACCGTCGCCCTAGGCCATCCACATTTCCTTGCTGAGTCGCCGAATCCACTAAGCCCATTTGCACTATTTGCATTGGATTGCTATTGTCGCCGAAACAGACTTTGATTCTTAAGCAGGAGGGAGCTGCTTTTGTGCGATCTAGTAGAGATGAGCAAGTAGGAATACGAGTGGGGAGGAATGTGGTGAGATTGGGACAGGAACACGGGTAGTGGGATACTACTGACCGGAAGGTATTCAAAGACAGTAGAAGCTCGGGAAGCCGAGGTCGCGTACCCATATACCACAACTCAGCTTTCGATCCATGAACTGAGATGGGTACCCCTGGCTAAATAAATAGTATTAATCATCCTCATGTGTAATAGAAAATTGGATCCTTACATCTTCTAAAAAGAATATTTTTGGTAATTTAATGAATATTTCACCTTTGGTTTTGATTGGGGATACCGACTGACTGAGAATTCGCCCGCGCGCGCGTTGATTGACGGTGGGGCACGGGCACAAATACGGCTTCAGAATCAAAAATGTTTGGGGTCCATTAGGATAGGACCCAAAAATGTACGGTTTATCCGACTGCACTGTTTAATTTACTATAAATTTTTGATGCTTTAAATAAACATTGATTTTAAATATGATTCAAGAAAAAAGTCTTACTTGCAGTAGAATGTAAACTCGTAGGCATTAAATACCTAAAGTCATTATAAATGACACGAAGTAAAAGGTGCCAACAATAATTGTTTGTAAAATAGAAAAATAGATAAAGGGTTTAACAATTATATAAACTATCAGTAAAGTACTGTAAAACGACTTACTCAAAAATATTTCTATGATTTTGATGACGTAATAAAGGCCTAACGAATAATATAATCAATAAGGAGTACGAGGTAAAAGGGTCTAAGTTACACGGCTGCTTATTACAGATCGAGGTAAAAGGGTATAAGCGACATTATTGCTTTTTACAGATCGAGGTAAAAGGGTCCAAGCGACACAAAGGCTTATTATAGGACGAAGTTAAAGGGTTTAAGCGACACGGTGGGTAATTATAGTTTGACGTAAAAAGGTTTAAGTGATCTAGATGCTAATTACTGATTGAGGTAGAAGGTTTCAAAAGCAAATATTTTTTTAATAGGGTGTGGTAAAAATGGTTAAACGACATCATCATTTTATCTGAAAATAGCGTATAAGGGTTTAAATAAGTTGCATAGAAAAAATGGAATGAGGTTAAACGATTGAAATAGTCTGTCTTTGAAAAGTGAAGATAGAAATAACGACTCAAGTGAAAAAATATTAAACTCTGTTGGGTTCAACCTATAAGAACCAATAATTTTAGATTCAGCGAGGGCACTCAAGCGACATTTTTCACTAAAATACAGGGGGTACTATGCGACACAAAAGTGCTCCGATTTAAGCCAAACCCAGCTCAAAAAACGCAGAAAAATTCGCTGATTCCGAATATGTATATAAGTCATTTTACCCCAAAGTGTCGCTTAGCCCCTTTTACCTTTCCACCGTCGTTATAAATTGCGTTATAAACATCCAATATTTACAAAAACATTATCACTCATTTCATTTCATATTATTGCAATATAATTGTAAGGTTGAATATTGTTGTTGCCGATTGCTGGCCAGTTATCGCGCCAAAAGAAAAATAAAATTTGACACATTACTTTTTAATTTCAAATTTTTCTAGGAATTAGGTCTTTTAAGAGCAAAATACTAGGTGTAAAACACTCAATAAAATAGCAGATAACAGGTAGTGTCGCAGAGAAAAAACTCATCTGTAGTAAATTTTCGATTGATTGGCTGCAAATATTTGTGTTCCAAATTCAAATGAATTTTAATCCCTTGGGATTAAATAACCTATTTTAATCCCACTTATGTGCGACCAAAGCGTAGTTTTTTGAATAGAGGGGATGAAAATTTGATTTTTTGAATAGTCTAATGTCATCAAAAGCTATTTGATTTTTTAAGCTACAGACTGAAATAACTAGAGATGGAATAGGAAATGTCCCGCAGAATCGTGCCATGTTTCTATCGCAAGCTCCACTGAGCGCGGCTTACGCCGGCTGCACACAATTTAAACTTCTGCAAGTTGAGACGCACCGCCCTTAATGGATTCGCGGAATTTTGATATCGAGATCTCGACTTCTTCTTGTGTTGTGGATTAGAGACAGCGTACGACCCGGTGTAATGGTGATAGAGCTTTACACCGTCTACTAAGTACTCTCTCTTCGTGTGGGACACCGAGTCGTTCAACAACCCGATGAGCCCTGGTGTCAGAGTTTTTACAGATGCGTTTTTCTCTTTGCGATAAAGCAGGCTTATTTAAATGGTTATTTTTATAGGAGGAACCTGCGGTGAAAACACACGGAAATTTACGCATTTTTCGCCTATAAACTACATTCAAACTGTATTTAAACAGATCTGGAAAACTTTTACTGAAATAATTGACTACCTATTCGGCAAAAAATAGAAGATCCGGAAAAACACCGTACCTAACATCATGCGGTGGTAGTGAGAACTGCTTAAATTACAGTACCTATAATGTCGAGTGGTGCCGGCCGGCTTACTATAGCATCCCTTATATCATTCCTGTGGGTGTCGTAAGAAGCGACTAAGGGATTTGAGATTCGATGTGTATTGTAATTTCAGGCGGACAATAGTCACTATGGTGATACACTGTCTTCTAAATGACTTTCAAACTTTTGTCAGACGTGGTGCAAATGGTCGTTTTTACAGCCTTTTACGCTCTGCCTACCCACAAAGGATATAAGCGTGATATTGTATGTACCTACGTACGTATATGTGTTCCCTGGAAGGGGTCAGTAGGTATATTATGGGCAGTTTCTGAAGTCCTGCAGCAGTTGATTCAGTGCCAATACAATGTCGGCCCAATAATCAATGAAATGCAAACTCTAGCCAATGCCAATTTCTACTGCTTAGCTTAGTGCTTTCAAGGATAGGTACAGCTAGGACTTTGGACCATTCATAAGACTTGTATTGGCGGTTATAGTGTATAATGATGAAATGGGTGAGCCCCACTCTACACGATTAATCGAAGGAGGTTTCATCACTATCTGATTCGACGATACGTTGAACAGTTGCGAGTTTACATACTTACCTACAAAACCTGTGACAAAACTATGATACCTAGGTACATCCCTCCCTGTGTCAGCAAGTCCTGGGGTATAATCTAATCCATAGAAGAAAGGGACCCGAAATGGCAACATTATTATTGCAACATGTTTGCGTCTTTTCTTTTTCATTTTTCATTTGAACAAAAGTTCGGGTTCCCTTTTTAGGGTTTCGTAGTCTATTAGAAACCCTTACCTATAGTTTCGTCAAGTCTGTCTGTCTGTATGCCGCGCTCTCATAACTCCGTCAGTTTTGGAGCTATCAACATCAAATTTGGTGTGAAGATAGATCGTGTTGACCCAAATTTAGAAATCATGAGAAAAAAATATTTTAAATGTTTTTTGGACCCCCTCCCATACAAGTGAAAGAGGGGCAAAAAAAAATTTTTTTTCATGTAATATTGAGCAGGGTATCGTTGAATAGGACTCTTAAAACTAAGGGGAGGTTTCTTTGAAATAAAGTCACTTAAGTGTTTCTGTCTCGAGATATTTGCTTTTAAAAGGGGCGTTTTTTAGCCATAATTTGTTCCAGCTGTAACTCCTAAAGTTAAACGCAAAAAATTTGAAAAAAATATGGAATATACTACTCGATCTGAAGTTACCATGAAAACTATAGCGGATACTGTACCACTAAAGGCTTCGTCCCCAGACCTACGGCACGGCGCCGGCGCCGTGAAAAGCCACGGCGACGGCGGGCACCGTGCCGTGCCACGGTGTACACCGTGCTATGGCACGGCGTGCATCACGTCAGCGTCACGGCGTGCGTCACGTTAGCGTCACGGCGTCAAAGCTGACGCGGGTATTATATTCTTTGGTTGTTGCTACTGACACTGGCCACTAAGACGGGCAAGTATCATCTGGGCGCACGGTCGTGCTCCGGCCAAGATAAGCCATGCAAAAATATAAAATAGATATTGCGAGGGCAAAAGCATGACATTATGAGTACGAGACTATTATCAAAAGTATGAGACTATCATCTAAATTAAATTTCGTAGTCATTGTTTAAATATCAGGGGCCTTACCACAAAAAAGTTAGACCAGTGTTGAACGCGTGTCTAAAGTAAAACTTCATACAAAAAAAAACGCTAGACTCGCGTTCAACACTGGTCTTACTTTTTTTGTGGTAAGGCGCCAGGTCTTTCAGCGTTACAAAGTTAATTTTGTTGCTGGTTTGTTTGCAGCTGTATGATTACCAACCGCAAATTGAAAAACTTTAATATTTCCTTAATCTTAAGTGGTACAGTATTTGTTATAGTTTTCATGGTAACTGAATATTAAGAACTATATTCCAATTTTTTTTTCAAATTTTTAGCTCGCATTCTTTAGAAGTTACAGCTGGAACAAATTATGGCTCAAAAACGCCCCTTTTAAAAGAAAATATCTCGAGACAGAAACATTTTAGAGACTTTGTGTCAAATAAACATCCCCTTAGTTTAAAAAGATCTATTCAACGATACCCCACTCAATATTACAAGAGAAAAAATTTTTTGTTGCCCCCCTTTCACATGTATGGGATGGGGGCCCAATTAAAATATTTTTTTCGCAACATTTCTAAATTTGGGTCAACACAATCTATCTTCACACCAAATTTGATGTCGATACCTCCAAAACTGACGAAGTTATGAGGGCGCGGCATACACACAGACAGACAGACAGACAGACAGACAGACTTACCGAAATAATAAGGGTTTCTAGTAGACTACGAAACCCTAAAAACGGCATACAGAACATAAAACTTAATTAGAATAACAAATCCATTGTATGTCCCAAAGCGAGTACTTCTCGACAGTCAAGTGGGTGAGTCACCGACTCCGACAACGCCTCAGGGTGTCCAACTCTATCCTTACCAGATCAGAAGGAGGTGCTTAACGTACCTCTCTACTCCTCGTTCCCCCGAAATGCAAAAAAAGCCATAATACTAAACAAATCTAGGATTTCGGCCAAAATCCTAGGGTTTTGGCCAAAAACCTGGATCAGTTTAGGACGATGGCCGAAGGAAGTCTACGATTTTGCCATATGCCGGCTTTGGCCACAAACCTAGGTTTTTGGCCAAAAACCTAATTCTGCCATCGTACTACGACATATATAGGGTTACATTTAATTAAGTACAAATCTCTTGAGGGTGTTATCTACTCACGAAACTGAACAACTTTTGTTTGAAACTTTTCTTCGAAATATGAAAAATAAAAATTGGACCACCCATACAAAAATGTTGAAAAAGTGTGTCACTTACTATGGGAGGTCTATTTTTTTTTTATATTTCCAAGAAGAGTTTCAAACAAAAGTTGTTCAGTTTTGTGAGTAGATTACACCCTCAAGAGATTTGTACTTAATTAAATGTAACCCTATATAATATGAATGAAATCAATTCGTTAAAAGAAACAATACTTTTGAATATATACATAAATCCTCTTTTTTTACCCTTTTATTTGTATAAAATCAGTCTATATATATCTTTTTTTCGAGTACCCGGGTACGCGCGTTGTTTATACCCGGGTACCAAAAGTCTGAAATACCCGGGTATACCCGGACCCGGGTACCCGGTACCCGGGTTGAAAACCTTAGTAGCTAGGCAACAGGTTGGCTACGGGATAGTAACAAAAATGGCAGGGCTTATTCTATATTTTGCCTGTCAGCATCGTTGAATTTTATAAAATTCTCGATAATCCGCTGAATTTAGATATATGTTGTCGACTCAAAAACAACATTTTTTTATGTCTTTATTTAGAAAACAGAAAACAGAGGGTAACAGTTACCCCTGCACGCAATTATTAATATAGATGTAACCCAAAAGTACTTTTATAGGTAATTGGGGCATTTCAACAAGTTATTATAATCATGGTGATTCCGGTGAACGGGAAAAAAAGAAGGGAGGTAAATGAGTTCCGTCAGGCCCCCACTTCATCGCCTGCGGATATACGACCCCTCTCCAGAGATACCTTTTTTGTATCCATAAACACTCCGCAGCTATCTTCACATAAACAAATTTTTTGTATGCAAAGATAACCATTAGAGTATCTACTAAATACCGTAACTTGGCCTCCCGCATAGGCTGATCATGATGTCATTTCTTCAATAAATGACCCAAAGATTGCGAATTGACTGTATGCTCTTGCCCGGCGACATTTTACATGAAAGTGTTTTTAATAGGAATACATGTTTTCATTTTGAAAATGGAACGATAGTGTTGCCTCTCATTTATCGATATATAAGGTTACATTTATTAAGTGCAAATCTCTTATGGGTGTGTTAAAGATTAAGATATATTTATTTGTAAAACATGCGTAATTTATTATTATTATTTATTTATTATTTATTAAAAACATTTATACAACCATTACAGGGCAAGCCTAAGGCGATTGCATAAGAAAAATAGAACATGAAAATGACTAAAAACAAAAATTTACATCAAAGAATCTAGCTTGAAAACAAAAACAAAACTAGCTTAAAACTAAAAACTTAACATAAAAGAGATCAGGAAATCTTAATCTATTAAAAACTATCGAGATACAACAAAAAGGTATATCTAACTACTAATAAATATTTACAAAACAATAACTTCTTATTCTAATGATAACAATTTAATATTTTCACAATGGCTCATGAACTCTTTCATTATAATGTGCCATTTATCGGCAAATATATCCACGTGCGGCTTTTCGGTCAACAGTTTGTCTACAAGACCAACCCCGCGCAAAACAGGCGACTCGCGGTGCGCTACAGTGCGACACCAAGGGATAGAGAGAAGATGGTGCGAGCGACCGCGTAAATACTTGTTAGGGACAAAAAATCGGAGTGCCGCAGATACCAATTCAGGGCTGTTGTATTCCCGCGCAAAATCCGAACGATTGTTGCCATTAATTGAAAGTTCCTACGAGTTTCTAAGGAATTAAAATTTAATGTTCCTGTATAAATCTAGTTGGGTATAAAAATGGGTAGTACCCGTAAACTTTTTGTAAAGAAACCTCAGGAAAGCTTTTGGACTCGCTCTAAGATTAGTATGTAAAATCCTCGTGCGGACCCCAAACAACAGAGCCCGACTCAAGTTTACTCCTAACTAACGCAGTGTAAAGTTGCTCTACCGCTTTTTGATCGCTGAAGTCTTTTGCATTACGTAATACAAAACCTAGTCTCTGGAAACATTCCTTAGCTAAACCTCCAATATGATCATTAAATGTAAGCTTCATGTCAAAAGTATTCCCAGGTCCTTGACTGAATCGACACGAACAATGACGTCCATCCCTAGACAATATGTATTATATAAAGGTTTTATAGCACGGGTATATGAGAGTACGGAACATTTAGAAGGATTAAATAATAATTTATTGGTGATACTCCACTCAAATATGGCATTGATATCGGCCTGAAGTCGATGGCAATCCTCAATACACTTTACCGGTTGGATCAGTTTCAAATCGTCAGCGTAGAGTAGACAAGATGAATGTGCAATAACGGAATCAATGTCGTTTATCATTAGGATAAATAAAAGTGGACCCAGAATTGAACCTTGGCTAACACCTGAACGAGTATGATAGGGTTGGGATATAAATGAACCATGTTTCACAAACTGTTGACGGTTAGCTAGATAGTCGGCAATAAATTTAAGAAGAGAAGGTGCAAATCCAATAGCTGAAAGCTTACACAACAGAACGTCATTGTCAACGCGATCGAACGCCTTAGTAAAGTCAAAGTAAACAACGTCTACTTGAACACCTTTGTCCAGGTAACTGGAAATTGTATCTACCTTGGTCAATAAGTTAGAATTAACTGATCTCCCTGATCGAAAACCGTGCTGTGCATTACTTAAATAGGGATCTATTTGTTTAATAAGTTTAGAGTGGATGACAGATTCAAAACCTTTCCCAAGGCGGATGAAATTGCGATGGGACGGTAATTTTCTACTGGAATTTTATCTTTTGATTTTGGTATCGGAGTGACTTGGGAAAGTTTCCAGGTTGCTGGATATTTATGGGTTCTAATAGATAGATTAAAAATGTACAATAAAGGTTCTATGATAAATTCTCGACAAGCTTTTAAAATGTAACTGGGTACGTTGTCGGGTCCTACAGCACAACTAGGTTTTAATTTATTCAATGCTAATTTAATGTCTGACACGCTAAAACTGTCTATGTTAATATAATTTGCCGATGAACTGTTGTCTTGTTTACTAGCAGAATCAGCGGACAAAGTAGGCACATGAGTGAGGAAGACACTTGAGAAAAAAGTTGCGTAAGCTTCAGCAGCATCAGCACCCTCCACAGATTTATCTTGATAAGTTACTTGAGATACAAAACCACCATTGGTCTTAAGGTTGTTAATATGTTGCCAAAATTCCTTTGGGTTCCTTCTTATATTTTTTTGAATACTATGGACGTAGAAATCATATGCTTCTGAAATTCGCAATTTAAGTTCAGCTCTAAGTTTTGAAAAACATTTATATACAGATTTATCATTACTCGATTTCCAGGTTTGGTGTAATACTGCCTTGCGCCCTAGGTCTTTAATAATATCAATTGTATACCAAACAGGATAGCGCCTTACTGCACCTTTGGGTCGAAATTTTTTCGGTACACTCCGGTCAAATATGCTATAAACAATTGTATAAAATGATTCGACGGCGCCGTCTACGTCGCTAGCATCAAAAACAGAATCCCAAGTAGCATCACAGAAATGAGAATAGAGCAAGTCGAAATCCGCCTTTGCAAAGTTCCAATCCCTACGGTTACTGATATTGCTCGGTGGCAGGAGATGTGTTATTTTGATTCTTTTACAGTTAAAGAAATATCGAGTGGTGGGTGGTATTTATCTGCGCTTGGCACTAGCCCGTTTGTGGCCTCACTTACTCTTATTTCTTCAGTGTCGTCTGAGACTAAAACTACGTCAAGCCTGCCCCATGAGTATTCATTACTTCACAAGCATCTTTTAATCCACATACATTTAAAAGTAACCAAAATAGGCAGTAACCGTCTTAGAACAACTATTTAAATTTAAATCACCGATTATTATAACTTTACCCTTAATAACATTAGACAATATAATTTGTTCAACTTTTTCAAACCACTGCATATATATTTTATCTGGTGAGGCAGGTGGGATGTAAACTACGCACACATAAAAGTCAAGTCTTTAACAGAGAATGTGGTCCACAGATCTTCGCCACTATCCGTTTCCATATCATGACAACGCTGCAAAGAGATGTCAGGACAGGCCGCAAGCAAGACTCCTCCGCCGGCACGTCGACACCTATCACGACGTACGATAGACCATCCACTTTCCATCAGTTCCGAGTCCAAAACAGATGCGTCAAGATTTGATTCAGTAACAGCTACAAAATCAGCGTCGTGAAGTACCAAGTTTGATCTCCAATACTTCAACTTTGTTTTGAGACCTCGCACGTTTTGATATATAAAGTTTAGACTCGGTCCTGAGCTACATGAGATGTATGATGGTTTACTTGTTTGGTCGGGGGCTCGAAAGGGCATCCATTCCTGATTCTCGCATTATTAGGCCATAAGGTGGGTGACATACACTTCTCGAACAATGGTTCAGTTACGCCTATTTTGTACGACTTGTAATCACCTCGTGCCCTTAGCTCTTCAATAGTAAAAGTACCAGAACCACACGTGTGTTGTAGGTAAGCTTGGACTTCCTCTTTTCCTGACGCCATATTCCAAAGATGGATGTATTTACGTGGCTCTATCGCGCGCAAGGTAGTTGCATCAGGGCCCGCAGTACCGTACTGAAAGCTGTGTTTCTGTCGACGTTTCTTATTGCGCTGTACTTGCCAGTCATGTGAATTGAGCTCATTTTCGCTACTATCATCATCGGAATCAAGTTTTCCTCTGTTATTATCTGTGCTTGTAGGTTTTGAAAGCCCTGCAGCAGCTAATTGCGCGTCAGTCACCTCAGGCGATTGCTTGTCAGTTATATCTTTTTTCGTTGCATCTAATGCTGGTGGCGAAGAATTATCTTTGCCAGTTGACTTGATCTTACGGCGCTTAGTTTTGCTTTTCTTGGGACTGACCACTGGACTGTCAAATTTATTTTCAGGTTGCTGTTGACAGGCTTCAAGGGTTGAGAGTCTTTCATCTATATCTGTTAATTTCACGGAACATTCGTCTACCTTTTCGTGACATCGTTGGACAGAGTCGACTACTTTTCCTAATGTGGTATTCATAATGGTAATTTGTTCCTTAAAAGACGTAGTTCTAAAACCAATGTGCTTTCGCCATTTTGAATCATTGTTCGATTAAAGATTTCAACTCGGAGCTATTACTTGCATCAATCTCACTGTTGGTCCCAGGGTTAGTCCGGATATTATTGTTGTTGACTTTGATGTCAAAGACCGGAGACACATCAGCAGGTAGAGAGGGTTTGCTTCCCCGCCCAGATGGAGGAGGAGGTGTGGCCTTTAATATTGGTAGTCTGGATTGCGCACAGAACTTACATTTCCATTTCTTTTTAGAATCAGGGTCAGAGACTATTAATGCGAACCGTTTATCACAAACATCCGCGCAAACCAAGTCATAATTCTTATGGCAATGCGTACAACTCACAAAACGTCTATTTGGGATCACCTGACGGCATTTTCCACAAACATTTTTCGAATTCGACATTTTCGAACATAAATTATATTTTCATACAAAATAAATAAGCCGTCGTCTAGCGTCTTGCAGCGCTTACAGCGGCTGAGCGGTCAATGAACTCACGCGTGCGGGAGGGAATAGCGACGCGGACACAGCGCGGCGACGGTTGAAACGCCGTTTTCATTTAAAATTTTTGCAAAAACTTATCCTTTTGTGTTGTGGTAAAATCCTTGTTCTTTGTTTATAAAATGTGAAACACTAGTATAGTAGTTATTATTTATGTACAATTTCACTACTATTTAGAATAGTGATAGAGTTACAGCACAGTTTACGGCATGAAATTTTGTCACTAAAGTTTTGTTTGTAGAACAATAAACGTAGAGATTTTTTGAAATTCCAATGTCACTATTTAGAAGTCCACTTAATACACTTTAATGATATGTATAGATTGTTACGTATAAGCCACTTTAAACATTTTTAATAATTAAATTACACGGAGCACGAAACAGGCGTGACAACAACCGCGGCGCTGCGCCTCGTAATATAAGAATACAGATGTCACTGACAAACTCTGTTATACTCACAAAACTAAACAACTTTTGTTAGAAACATTTCTTCGAAATATGAAAAAAAATTTGGCCCTCCCATACTAAGTGACACACATTTTCAGCATTTTTGTATGAGAAGCCAAATTTATTTTTATATTTCGAAGAAAAGTTTCTAACTAAAGTTGTTCTGTTTTGTGTGTAGACCGACCCCTTAAGAGATTTGTATTTAATTAAATGTAATCCTATATAGGTAAGGTATTCATCGAAAATACTGCTGTGTATCTAACCAAAAAAAGTAGGTACGGTACTGTCGCCAACAAATCTACCTACACATTTAAGGGTTCAACGTTTACTGGTTTTTCTAAGTATGTATATGAAAACCAGTATTAGATGGAACCAAAAATGGGTAGGTGGATTTGCTGGCGATAGTATATCGTTGACCCTGTGATGCCGGATATATATGGCATCACCTATTTCTACCAGTGGGTGTAAAGGCGACTAAAACATGAAACCAGAGAATGGGCAGCAGCATTTCTTGCGAATATTTACAACTATGTATCAGTGGGTAAAAAAAACTGCTAGACAAGCCGATAGTACTTAATTAGCATAGGATTTGAAAAAAACTATAGATTGGTACTTTCAAAAGTTAATTTATTTATACCTAACAATTTTGTTTTTCATTTATAAATCAGATTGGAAACATGTTTAATTTCATGAGCTGGTATAGCCAACAATTTGATCGTTGCATATTACCAGTATCCTGTTGTATACACGAGTGTGTATAAAATGTTATAAAGATAATTTAGTAATGGACGACTTGGTGTCCCAGTCGAAGAAAAAAATAGAAATGAAAATGCTTTGATACTAGTATGGGCATGAAAAATACTCTCCAGTAATATCCATGACTTTCTGTGTAGCCTGATGAAATGTTACTTTATTAAACCAATCAATCAATGCCTAGCGACTTCACCCGCTGCTACTTTGGTACCTACCTACCCGTTTCCCCTTAGGAATTGGATCTTTGTATGTATAATAAGTTGTTCTAATTGTTAACCGTTATTTATGGAGAATTAGCTATCTTTCCGTAGTAAAAATATCCATAAAAACAATTAAGAATGTTGTAGCTTTCTAATGGTAAAAGATTTTTTAAAATTAGTTTCGAAATTTATCAATAACACACAAACTAACAAACAAATCTTTCCTCTTTACATTGTACAGGGTGTAAGGGACAGCCCTCCGAATACTGAAAGGGTGCATTCAGACCATGAAACTGAACTACTTTCCGTAAAAATAAATTGTAGGAAACGTAAAAATTTTTTTACTTCCCATAGTAAATGCAATCAGTTGATTGTGATTTTGTATGACAAGAAAATTTATTTTCGTTTCCTGAAAATTATTTCTATGGCAAGTTGTTCAATTTCGTGGTCTGAATGCACCCTATCAGTATTCGGAGACCTGTCCCTTACACCCCGTATTAATAATTAGTGTAAACGATCATAACAAAAATACAGTAACCCGATTGCAGTAATTTCAAAAGTTTGTTTTTCGTCTCAAAGTGGCCATTTGTAATGTCAGAAATAGTTATAATACGAGGAAATTTTACTAGTGACCGATAGCAAAAACTCAGAAGAACTAACTGGTGATAAGGAACAACTTTCCCCAAGGAACATAGGTCGAAATACGAAAAAAAAAATTTGATCTCCCATAGTAACTCAATGCAGCTGATCGGCAATTTTGTATGGAAGGACCAAAATTTTTTTTCGTATTTCGACCGAAATTCTTCCTTATCACCAGCCGGTTTTGAGTTTTCGCTATCGGTCACTAGTAAAATTTCACTCCATATAATCAATGTCATATGCGCTGCTGAGACAAATCTAACGAATGTATTTACTTATGCAACCCATACATACATAAAGACTCCCGAAAAGCATACTCTTCTTCAGAGGAAAAACAGTCCTCACCAATATTATCGATATCGACAAATCTGTTATCGAGGGCGAGTGTACATCACATTTAAATTTTTCTTATTTTGGCATATTTTTTACAGCGCATGTCAGGCCACATGACAAGCTACGTCAGTTGTAGTTAACGGTATTGTTCTATAAAGGACTTGGAACATTTTTGTATCAGAACTATGCTGTTCCTCTAATTAAATATAAAAAATATAGATCAGCAGAATTGAATTGTATGAACATAGAACATAGTCATTCAAGTGTTTATTTTTTACTATCACGACATTTCTCTAGCATGCGGGATATTCTTAAATCTATAATGGGCGTCGGCGACCACCATCGCAAGGTCGTCTCTACTCTTCGCCAGTCGTGTTTTTATTCTTAAATCCAATTATGTTATTATTCAGACTATGTCTTTTTAGGGTTTCGTAGTCTACTAGTTAGGGTTTCGTAGTCTACTAGAAACCCTTATAGTTTCGTCAAGTCTGTCTGTCTGTCTGTCTGTCTGTCTGTATGCCGCGCCCTCATATCTTCGTCAGTTTTAGAGCTATAGACATGAAATTTGGTGAGAAGATAGATCGTGTTGACCCAAATAGAGAAATGTTAAGAAAAAATTATTTTAAAGGTTTTTTGGACCCCCTCCCATACAAGTGAAAGGGGGGCAAAAAAATATTTTTCTGCTGTAATATTGAGTAGGATATCGTTGAATAGGTCTTTTAAAACTAAGGTGAGGTTTCTTTGAAACAAAGTCACGAAAATGTTTCTGTCACGAGATATTTGCTTTTAAAAAGGGCGTTTTTGACCCATAATTTGTTCCAGCTGTAACTTCTAAAGTCTAAACGCTAAAAATTTGACATAAATATGGAATATAGCTTACAATCTGAAGTTACAATGAAAACTATAACGGATATTGTATGTACCCTTAAAGGATTAAAAAAAAATGAGTTTTTCTATTTGCGGTTGGTCATCATACTGCTGCTAACAAACCAGCAACAAAATTTAGTTTGTAATGCTGAAAAACCTGATACTTAAACGTTGACTACGAAACCCTATTTGTGGGCGTGTCTGACACGCTCTTGGCCGGTTTTTCTTTGTTTTACAGTTAACCTACAAGGAAAACATAAAATTTCGTTTTATGTTAGCTGATAATCCGTTACCATCGTGCGTGTCAACTTTAAGCTGCTATTCCGAACAGACCAGCTGACAACCGACAACACATACTGCAAGGGCCGTAGCTATCGGCAGTTGCAGCACAAGCTGCGGCAGTTGCAGCAGATGCGATTCCGAAGGCACCGGCCAACAGCCGACAGCCGACGGCACATGCTGTGACTGCCGATGGTTGCATGTACACTAGATATGATAGGTACCTACAGGTAGTAGGTACCTAGGTACATACATAAATCACGCCTTAAACCCTTGCGGGGTAAGCAGAGCTTCAACGGCCGTAAAAATACGGTCGTTATCGCCACCTTTATCAATATTGAAGGCCATTTGAGTTATTGTCGTGTATCACTATAGTGACAGGTTGTCAGCCTATCGCCAAAAATTGCAACAAGCATGTTACTTTCGAGTCGCTGCTTACGACACTCACAGGAAAATATGGAATCAAAATCAAAATCAATTTCTCAGTAGGAATTACAAGATTCTCTTTAAGAAAGTCACATTCTAATTCAAACATAAAAAAGAAAAAATTTGTAGTGTAATATTTTCTCTTTTTTATAACAATTTGTGTTCCTACTCTAAACGCGGCTCGGGTGGGATATAAAAATAAAAATAAAGGCACTGCCTCGGGGCTGGCCAGGCTAACCACACAGAATGTACCTATCCTTATGCTTTAATGAATGATAAGTAAATGGAAATACATTCTGTCAATCTTTTAAAATAAGGTGTTACATGTGTATGGTTAGCCGGACCCCCTGGACAGGAAAACCCCCCAAAAACCAGGGGGGTTTGGTGTGTGGTTCAGAAATAACTAAGAAGAAAATAACTATCAAAATTATTAAAAAACGAAACCCGACAACGGTAATTTCAAAGGTACCTTACCTTAGGTAGGTTAGACCTACCTAGGTTCGAGTTGCGGTACACTGAATTGTACCAACTAAGTACATACTTACAGTTAGTGCGTGAGTTATCTGTAGGTACTTATAATATGTACCTACCTGCTACTCGGCCGTGTGATGCCGGCTTAGAATAGCATCACATTTATTCATATTATTCTTTAATTCTTGACATGTATTTTTTACATTTACTGTAAATCTACTTTTTATGCTATGACATTTTGTTGCTCAAATATTAAAGTTTATTATTTTATAGACGAAACAGTAAGAATACTGTAATTTTTATTTTTTTGAGCCGTTTTTGGCTATTACTATTAATTTATATTCTAACTTAGCTAGGGTAGCATAGGGCCTAAATTGTAAATTTTAGAATAGGTGCAAACCGTTAGTGGTTTTGGATGGAGACTATGTATTTAACTGTTCTAGTTCTTTTTTATGCTTAACGCGCTTGGTTATGAGTTTATAGCCTACTATTTAAGCTACCATGTAGATGCCAGTTTCTGGAACAATTGCTCTTAAGTCTGGGTAAAAGCGGATTTCCTTGCTTGCACCCCGTTCTGTTTGTAGTATTCTGTGTCGTAATATGAACAAGTACTAACAAAATTTGATTTTTCTAGGAATTATGCTACATCTTAGAGAAATGTCAGTATAGTAATAAATGAACTCCTTACTTTATTCTCTTAATTGACATACATCACAAACCTGTTGGTCAATATTTTACCATTTGTTAGCTTTGGGACACATTTTGACCATCATCCTTTCCATCCATGAAAAGCAAGATATTTCGGGTGTTATTTAAGCAGTCAGCAAAAAAATGCTATTCGTGATGCCAAAAATTGTCTTTGTTAACCAGAAATTGCTATTCGTTAAGCAACTCGTGGACAGTAAATATTTCTGAACAACAATATATTTTATCAGACATGTGAACATAGGTAATAAGAAAACTCCAATGAGCGTGTCATACGTATAAAAATTTTGTTATGCGATTACACAACACGTAAATATTTTTAAAAAATTTATATAGCAACTTAATAATCAGTCAAATATGTCGAGGTTGAGCATCAAAAAATACACAATTGTAGTGTTTTTAATTGCTTACGGCAGTCTTCCTCTTCCGTCCTAATAAAACGAAAGCCAAAGTACTTGCTAAGTACAATATTATCCGTGTCAGAGGCCATGTTAATCATGTCAATCGGCGTGCTCAACTATACTTACAGTCCAGCAAAAAAGATTAGACAAAAAATGAGAGCGCCAGTGTGCAAGAAATTTCAAAATTATATGGCAACATTGACTATGAATGGCAACAATTTAGTAGGAAAAATGTTTAGTTCCATTTTATTTAATTTCTACTCTTTTTTGCTGGACTGTAAATATGTCAGAAGTCAGGCCTCTGTCATAAACTTAATCATGTCAGAGGCCTACTTTACCGTCAACATTGAGATAACCTTGACAGGTCTCCTGGTATCAGGGTTCATCAAGTCGTTCGTTGACCTAATGTACCTTAGGTAGGATAGAAGAAATAAGAGATTGCCCGCAAGACACTAAAGCTGTTTGTAAAAACTTGCTTCTCAAATTATTATTTTGCTGCCCTCATAATCACTTAATTTTAGAGTAGAATAGCACTACCCCTTCTCTTCCCGTGGGTGTCGTAAGAGGCGACCGAGGGATAAACCCGACGACCCAAACAGCCTGGGCCAACTGTATGGTGGCGGTTAATCCACCACAAAAGCATTCCCAAGGAGGGTTGACGTCTGGTAGGCAGCCGGTCGTAAAATCAAGCCAAATCTATTGCAACAAGATTTTGTGTTTCAGCAAAACGCGTTGCGCCGACCCCAAGTAATTGGGATAAGAGCAGGAAGATGATGATGATAATCACTTAATTTTATTTGCAGCCCTAATGTTATTTTTCGGACTAAGTTATTACATTGTTGCCCAAATAGTTTGTAAGTCGCTTTTTTTCGCCAACCGAAATTTATGGCATACCAATAATTATTTCTCTTTTTGAGAGACCCAATCTCTTTGGTGACTGAGAATTCTGTTACGCCGTGGATTGTCACGGCACGGCGTCGTGGTCCGGCATGGCGCCGTGCCGTGGCACGTCACGACGTCGTGCCGTGCCACGGCGTACACCGTGACGTTCCACGGCGCCGGCGCCGTGCCGGAGGTATGTGGACACGCCGAAAGATTTCAGAAAAATAAAAGATTTTCTATTTGCGGTTGGTAATCATACAGCTGCAAACAAACCAGCAACAAAATCAACTTTGTAACGCTGAATAACCTGATATTTAAACGTTGACTACGAAACCCTATTTGTGGGCGTGTCTGACACGCTCTTGGTCGGTTTTTTTTTTCTATGAATCTGGTAGCAGGTACCACAATACTACTTTAGACTAAGCTCCCGTCGACCAAGTCTTACCTCATAGGTCTACCGCATGGACGTATACTGTAGCGATAGATACCACTTAGGAGGTCAGGAAAATACTGGGTTGCCATCTCCTAACCTGGAGGAAACTTTTTTATTCGAGTTGGAAAATGCAAAAAAAGTCCAAAAATTACCTCACATTTCTACCGCTCCAAACGTTTACCTACCTAAAGAGACTCTTTTTGAGATGAGAATGCGCTAGGGTTGCCAGCTCCAATCCTGGCAGGTTCCAAGGTCAGCCACATTTTATGAAGCCCAAAAATGGAGTTTTTTTCCTCATCTTTCTACAGGACGAAATTAGTGTCAATCGATAGCTCTAAGCATACCATTGACAAATATAGGGTTGCCTGCTATCAGCCTGGCAGGAACTCTGGTAAACCCCCCCAAAGAAACGACGGTAAAATCTTCAAACAAAGAAAATGTCATGAAAACCACTAAGATTCCAGCAAAACTTAATGTAAACTGCGCCATAGAGTTACATTCTGTTGTGTGGGACACTGCGTCGACGAGCGACCCGACGGAACCTGGTGTTTTCAAAGCATCTATAATTAGGAAGTACAAAGCAGGCCACTGACAGGCCTTACCTTTCTTGCAACCAAACAAAATTTATGCCAATCGATAGCCCTAGATATGCCATTTATAAATATATAGGGTTGCCTGCTATCAACCTGGTAGCATCCCTGGTAGACCCCGTCAAATGAACGCAGGTAAAATGTTCAAACCCATAAAAACTTGTATTACACTGCTAAGATGTCTTGCTACCATACTAAATTAGTGCTAATCGATAAGCCTAGACATGACATTAATGAATATATAGGGTTGCCTGCTATCAGCCTGGCAGTATCCCTGGTATACCTCCTCAAACAAACGTTGGTTTAATCTTCAAACCAAGAAAAACTTACGTAAAACTGCCAAGATATTTTGCTACCGAACAAAATTAGTGTCAATCGGTAGCTCTAGGCATGCCACTGATGAAAATATTGGGTTGCCTGCTATCAGCTTGGAAGTTTTCCTGGTATACCCCCTCAAACGAACGCTGGTAAAATCTTCAAACCAAGAAAAACTTATGTAAAACTGCTAAGATATCCTGCTACCGAACAAAATTAGTGCCAATCGATAGCACTAGGTATGTTGTTTATGATTTTATAGGGTTGCCTGCTATCAGTCTGGCAGTTTCCCTGGTAGACCCCGTCAAATGAACGCAGGTAAAATGTTCAAACCCAGAAAAACTTGTGTAAAACTGCTAAGATGTCTTGCTACCAA
The DNA here is from genome assembly GCA_024500475.1 of Phthorimaea operculella. Lineage (NCBI taxonomy): Eukaryota > Metazoa > Arthropoda > Insecta > Lepidoptera > Gelechiidae > Phthorimaea > Phthorimaea operculella. The sequence goes on along the minus strand of JANFCV010000002.1, from coordinate 1,254,975 downwards.
ACAAAATTAGTGCTAATTGATGAATATATAGGGTTGCCTGCTATCAGCTTGGCAGTATCCCTGGTATACCCCCTGGTATCCCCTCAAACGAACGTTGGTTAAATCTTGCGTTCGTTTGAGGGGGTATAACAAGGATACTGCCAAGCTGATAGCAGGCAACCCTATGTATTCATCAATGACATGTCTAGGACTATTGATTGGCATAAATTTTGTTTGGTTGCAAGAAAGGTTAGGCCTGTCAGTGGCCTGCTTTGTACTTCCTAATTATAGATGCTTTGAAAACACCAGGTTCCGTCGGGTCGCTCGTCGACGCAGTGTCCCACACAACAGAATGTAACTCTATGGCGCAGTTTACATTAAGTTTTGCTGGAATCTTAGTGGTTTTCATGACTTTTTCTTTGTTTGAAGATTTTACCGTCGTTTCTTTGAGGGGGTTTACCAGAGTTCCTGCCAGGCTGATAGCAGGCAACCCTATATATTTGTCAATGGCATGCTTAGCACGTTAAACGCCATGGGGGGCACCAGTGACCTCATGTTACTACTCCGAGCACGCCGTGGGGGTCACCAGTGACCTCAAGTCAGACCTGTTTTCAAGAGGCTCTCCCACGCCGTGCGACGCCGTTAACAACTATTCCATGCGTTAGGATGACCGGCACGGCGCTCATAAGCAATAGTTCCCGATGGGACTTAGGTACCTCAAGGATAAGTTATAGAAAACTAACTTTTTTATTAGTTTCAGTATTTTACACTGAAATTATGCATTTTGATGACAAAATAAGCATATTTTTGTAACAAATTTATCTAAATGACACTGATTTTAGCACATATGATTAGTAAGAAATGCGAGATGCGAGGTCTTGCACCCCGAGGGCAGGCTACGCTTCGCGCGGACCAGGCTAAAACAACAATCAGTGATGCCCTTCTATGGACAACAGCGCCCTGCGCTACTCAAGCACCGGACGAGGTTGTACGGTCGCTCGTACCCTCAGGCCGCCCTGCAACGCGTGCTCGACGAGCTTGAGCGCGATTGGCGACCAATGACGCCGTCCTCCGGGATCAGTGGACCCCGCTGGTTTCTTCGCCGCCTACGGCCGCCGCAGCAGCGATAACCGCTGCCTTCGCCGCCGCACCCCACTGCCGCCGCTGCCTGCTTCTCCTCGTTGCCTCCGCTGTCCCAGCGTGAGCCGAGGACAAGCAGCTCGACCTGCTCGCCCTCAAGCGCGCCGCCGCCCGGCACACCGCCCTGAATGCCCTCAGGAGAATGCTGCAGCTGTGCAGGCGGGAGTGCAGAATGCGCAGCGCGCCGAGAAGCGCCCACTTGATCAACCTCACTGACCCCGCCGAGGACCCGCACGGTTCCGGCTAGGCGGGTAAGGCCGCTGCTGCCCATGCCCCTGCTGAACAGCCCGGGTACTGAGTCAGCCAAGCGCCGTCATCTGCCAAGACCACCTACACGTCCTCGTTGACCACCCCGAAGCCTGCGACCAGCAAGCCCAAGGAAGACGCCAACAAGACGCCGTCACCAGCACCCAAGACGACCATGAAGTTGACTGGGTGCATGAAGAAGCCGCCGCCGATAGTGGTCGACCTGCTCCCGAACTGGGGCCACCACTTCGGCGAGATGAAGAAGCAGCTCGGACACGCGCCAAACGTGCGGCCCTATGGGCCCAGGGTTTAGATTCCTGGCGAAGAGCGAAGAGGAATCCCTCCAGCGCGGAAATTAGGTAGCGCTGGTAGACGCGGCTACCAGCGCTACCTAACCGCGCTGGAGGGCTCCGGGACCGGAATTTCCTGGTTTGCTTATGCACCCCCGAAGGAGCGGCCTGTCAAGGTCGCAATACGAGGCCTCCCAGTCAACACTGACCCCGAGGACATAGAGAAGGTGCTGACCACCCTGGGCTACGAAGTGGACTACGTGCGCCCCATCAAGGCTCGCGGAGGACGCCCAGGTGCATCTTCTTCGCCCAGCTCATCCGCACGCCAAACCTCACCCCGGGCATTTACAACGTCACAGAGCTGATGTGTATGCCCGGCGTGAAGATCGAGGGATGGCGTGGCAAGAAGGGAACACCACAGTGCCACAGATGCCAGCAATTCCGGCACAGCAGCAAGCACTGTCACCGCAAGCTGACGTGCGTGATCTGCGGCGGTGAGCACGCTGCCCGGGATTGCAAACGGCCACGCGAAGAGCCCGCCACATGTGCGAACTGCGGCGGCGCGCATCCGGCGAACAACCTCGACTGCCCCGTACTGCGCCGTGAAGTACGGAACAAGAGAGGAGGCACTGCGCCAATTACGAAACCCGACGTCGAGCTGAAGAAGACGGAGGCGGCACCGCATGGGGAAACCAACGCAGCTGGATCCTCATGGCGGCTGCCAACGGCCTCCGGAACTTCGACGAAGAATCGGAAGCCGTGGAGGCGGAGGAGGCGAGCATCGCCCCGCCCAGGACGTGGAAGCACCGGGCCAGCCACGTCAAGAGCCACCCACGGGTCCGTTGGATGTGGTCGGCACCCTCAGGGTATACCTCAGGGGAGAAGCCGGAGCACCAACGGGCTCCAAGACAAGAGAGCGCACGAGCAGCCGTCCTAGAAGAGGACAGAAAGGTCCTGATCAGCGCAATCAGGACCTTACTGAGGTCCAGGTCGCGCCCGCACGGCGCGGACGCGACCTCAATCGTCGAAAAGAGCCTCCAGCGCCTGATCTCGTCATACGGCGGGGTCATGGCCGCCAGGGGCGAACTGGAGGCTCTGGGACCCAGATAGGCTGCTCAGGTGGTGCTGTCCAGCACAGCCTGACGTGGCCTTCACCTGACCACATCCACTACTCCACGTCGAGTAGTTAGGATCGTGGGCACAATCCCAGAAACGCCCGGCCACTGCCGCTTACTGACTCGACCGCTGCCTCGGGACCACCTTGCGAGGAGGATGAGGCAGCCAACCACAGGACCTGACCACCAGATGTAACGATAACGAGCCGCCGCTGGCTGACGGGCACTAGCTGGGCCTCCCCAACGGGGAATCACCCGGCTGGTTCGACCTCGCCGCGGCGTGAAGTTTTGCCTGACCATCACCGGATTGACCACAGTCGCGCCCAGCGCGACCCCCAACGCCCCACCTGTTGTCGCAGGTGGCGACTGACACCACGTTGGAGTGGCCATTGCCACGTAGACGTCTCCCCGCCGGCCGCAAGCGGCCGTCGAGAAGAACTCCACGATCGCGTGATGCGAAATGCGAGGGTGGGTGGCGGGCGGCGGGGGGCCCGGCAAGGGGACCGGCGCGGCGCCACGATAACGAAGTTGTAAATTTTACTTCGCACGCGCCGTGGGGGTCATAGATGACCGCGGCGAGATTTTTGACAATAAAAAAAAAACAGTATATTTTATTTGAAAAAAAATCAGTTTTCTTTACATATTTCGAAGTAATAAAGAAATGGACATCAAAATGATTTTTGGTAAAAATGGAAATTTTTATATGGCGTTTAACGTGTTAGAGCTATCGATTGACACTAATTTCGTCCGGTAGAAAGATGAGGTAAAATATTCCATTTTTGGGCCTCATAAAATGTGGCTGACCTTGGAACCTGCCAGGATTGGTATTCTCATCTCAAAAGGAGTCTCTTTAGGTAGGTAAACGTTTGGAGCGGTAGAAATGTGAGGTAATTTTTGGACTTATTTTGCATTTTCCAACTCGAATAAAAAAGTTTCCTCCAGGTTAGGAGATGGCAACCCAGTATTTTCCTGACCTCCTAAGTTGTATCTATCGCTACAGTATACGTCCGTGCGGTAGACCTATGAGGTAAGACTTGGTCGACGGGAGCTTAACTTGCTTACAAACAAATGCGCTACAAATAACCGTATACAAAACGATCGTCAATCGCCATGTCTTATTATTACCAAAACATAAATAATCTGCCTGCAAAAATCTCATAACAAAAATAATGCGATGAGGAAACCAAGCAGGGTGCAGAAACAAAAAAAAAAACAAAAGATATTTTGAGAAAGAGCATCGAAGAAGAATGAACTAAAGTAAGAGCTACTCAGGTAGACATATTTCTCACTTTCCCCAGTTCCCGCGGAATGAAATTGAGATCCGGAAATAAAGAATAATTTAATCAGAACGAAATTGAATGCGGCGGAAGTCTGTAGATTTCGACGAAAAGTAAAATTTTTGCGTGGCGCGGCAATCAAGCTTGAGGCGCAACTGACGAAAATTTTTGTTTTACTTGCTTACCCACTGGTGCTTAGGTACTGGCAAAGTATTAGATGAAAACACACGTGACGTTCCGTTTGTGCGTTATTTTTGCGCAGCGCTATCCGTTGAGTTTAAGAAATACTATTTTCTACCTTACTTTCACACAAATACGGTTAATGTCAAATAGTTTAAAAGACGCATCCTCTACCGCAAAAATATCGCACTACGCTGCGTCGACGGATGCGTCTATCAAATAGTTTGACATAAACCATATATATATATGGTTTTAGGCTGCCTGTCAAATTGATACAGCAATATCGTGCGGTTTAAAAGAGACATCTACAAAGACATACGAGATAATCTGAATAGGTACTTACGTGTACACAATGTTACGAAAATAAAATAACGGCCTAGAGCGTGTGTGTTCGTCCACAAACATAGGTATTATTAAAAAAAACTCATAATTTTCAGTGTTAAGTACATGAATTTATTTGTAGCTGATTTGCTTGAAACGATGCCTACTTACTTACCTATTATTATTTTCCGATTTATCTACAGTGTACTGATTGGTTGTGTGATTTTGTACAGTGGTGTGTCACGAAGTAGGTAATTGAGTAGAAGCATGCTGACAGACAAGATTTGACGAAATGTTAAGGATTTTAACTTTGAAACCGACGGAACTCTAAAAATATAGGTCAGAGACATTCCTTTGTTAGGAGGGGCGGATTCAATTTAGATACAGAAGTGATAGTAGATTGGCATTAAATTTTAGGCCCATTAATCTAAATCGGGGGTGCCATCGGACCGGAGGCCGGAGGCAGGGTGAGGGTCGATAGGGTCCTTAGTCTTGTGGGTCAAACTTGGTCACTTATTTTAGGCACAAGTTCAACAAATCAGTGAAACGGCGCGCAGACGCCTATACAGATGGCTCGCTCAGAACTAAGGACGATTTTGACGCTTACCTCACAAATTAGGGACACGGCGCGCGGTCGTAAGACTGAGATTCAGTAGTTACCTACTGATTTTAACTGGAAATAACCGGAATCTCAGGGGAAGTCAAGGTAACTAAGAAGTTGATTGCCAAGAAAATCGGCTCAGAATCATATGACGTTTATGTATCCGATTTTACTGGTATGATAGTACTTTGAGATTGTTGACAGTTGCAACCCTGGCTATAATACACCAAAATGCCAATCGCAAAAATCCTGTCACCCTTCTGTAAACTCTCAGTTTTGTGCAAGTCCCATAGAGTTGACGTCAGACGTGAGACATAAGTTGACATCTGTCAGACAAGTGATTGTCAGCCGTCTTCGATGCGAGGCGCGTCTCAAGTGTATAGCTTTAGCTCTTCTGTTTCATACACTTTTTATAGAAACGATTTCAAGCGTTGCGATATCTCACGCCTTACGTCTTAGGTACGTATATCACATGCTAGGGCCTTACTATGTCGTGGGTTCATACACGTTACAATCAGGGGCACGTTCATACCGTTTCTCCTATCCTCTGTTTCTCATAGGAAAACTGCAAAACGTGGCACATATCGCCGCATCACCATGCTGTCAGAGGCCTGCTACTTGCAGTAGGCGGTTGAAAAACTCTGATACCACGGTTCATCGGGTCGTTGAACGACTCGGTGTCCCACACTAAGAGAGAGACCGTGCTATAGTTTGCCTTATGGCTGACGAAAAACGCAATATCGCGCAAAATATGTCCAATTCACCTATTTTTCGGAGGTTCCGATGGCGGTCGTTACACAACCTCGTCAGAGGCCTACTTTCAGAAACTTATCTCGGCTTTAAATTATATTGCTGTGACAAACAGAATTATATCGCGAGACAAATTTTTGATTTCCCGTCTCGTTTGTGAACTCATAAACAATGACGACACAGCCTACTAGACGCAAGATTTTCTTGGAAGACTGTTATTAAGTATTTATTCTTATGGGAAGACACAATACCTATAGGCCTGATGTTAGATAGCGCGAATAGGTCAGGCACTGGTGATTTATGAGGTGACGGAACCACTAGTGGGCACTAGCCGTCACATATACATATAACGCCCTTATCCCTGGCGAGAAATAATACGCTTGTTAGAGCCACGTTTGACAAATAGATTTTGTCAGTCACTTCAAGGGCCGAAGACTGCTAAATAAAAATTGTTTCAGTTGCGTGTCGATGACATGTCAGGGAAATGGTTTTGGTAGTTTTGTCTTTTGCTAATTATGCGTTATGCTGCTTTTTAGTATGGAAAATCACAGTGGTAATAGAATAACAGTTGAGTTTCGCTGGCATTACAATGGCAAAAAAATTGCAGACTTGGGCCCCTGAAAAATTAACTATTTTTGTCAGACTGTCGCCTAAAATTTACTCCGACTCACGCACCTTAGCTTGTTGAACAAACCTTGTTCACAGGTTTGTTTGCATGCTTAGTCTTGTGGGTCAAACTTGGTCACTTGTTTTAGGCGCAAGATCCATAGAGTTGACGTCAGTCGTGAGACATAAGATGACATCTACCAGACAAGTGTTTGTCAGCCGTCATCGATGCGAGATGCATTTTTTTTTCTGTGATCCATCGACAAGTTCTATTACTTAATTTTAGTGCGTTCAGGCATGGTCGCGCCTGCAGCCATTTGTCTTTAAGATTTCCTCCTCATTGGCAGATCAGGCGTCTACTAGGCTGTGTGGTCGTTGATTTGCTGTCTCCTTCATAAACTCGTACCTACAAACAATAGTCGGCGCTCGGTGCGTAAAGTTTGAAACTCAATTATAACTCGTTTCCTATCCCGACTTCGTTCGTGATTTCTGACAAAGGTATCTAAAGTACCTCGTAGCAGATATCAATTAAATTTCCAGAAATATTGTGTAGGTTCTTGAGGAATGAATTGAAAGTTTTCTCTTTTCTAGGGTTCCGTACCCGAAGGGTCAAAACGGGACCCTGTTACTGAGATTTCGCTGACTGTCTGTCCGTCACCAGGCTGTATCTTATAAACCTAAATAGTTACAGAGTTTAAATGTTCACATTATACCTACTTATGTGTTCTTATTGCCGCTATACTTTAATAAATACAACAAACGCGATTTTTATACCATTTTTATACACAATGGTACGTTACCCTTCGTGCTCGAGTTCGACTCGCACTTGGTTGTTTTTTTATGTTTATTATAGAGTAAACGGTAAATGTTCTCGTTACCTGTGGCAAAAAATCGGCTGCTAATGTGAAGAGTATGTAGTTACGTACCTGAAAGGAACAAACATGTGGTTATTAATATTTTATAAAACAAAATGAAATATGTACACCTACTCTTAATACAATTTGAACGTTGCACCTTAATCCCATATAAATACGACGACGCATGCCATGCCCAAAGTTGCGTCGACGGATGCGTCTGTCAAATTGACTTGTCATTGAAATTGAAATTGACAGACGCACCGTTGGGCATGCATGTATAGTCGTATTTATATGGTGCAAATTCGCATTTTCCTCAAAACGGACCTTATTTTATGTGTGTAAAGCGCCTAAACTGCCGGTTTTGCTTGCAAGTGTTCAGCAAAAGTGCTAAAACGGATTAAGACCCACCATGCATTCTACTGGAACATAAAATGGCAGCGATCCATTTGCTTTATGGCAACATTACAATGGAAATGCAAGCCCGTATTCAGCATCACCTCACGCCATAAATTCAATAATAAATCGAGTCAATAAAGAAAGTTATTGACGTTTTAAACGTATCTTTGAGAATTTGTATTCAGTTTATAGCCGTCAAAAATATTAACTGCAATGGAATGGTGAAGTTTGCGATTCTTCATAAATGTTGCCATATTGATACGATATGAAAGGCACTCGAGAAAATTAACACAGTCGGAAGGTGTCAAAAATATTCCAGGAACGTGACTACCCAACGGAATTTTCTATTACGAATTATTTAACATCTGAAGACTGTAGGTACGTTTGAGTAGCCATTTAGCACACACCTAAAACGGGACGTCGAAGACATAAGCGTCACTCCGTAAAACGGAACGCACTTGCTAATTGAAGAGCACCGACCGAATGTCAGGAGATTCAACGACCACACTGCCCACTAGCTACTAGACGCCTATGGTGCCAGTATCTCCAAGCAAACACCTAATTCTATCAACAAGTTGAAGTGCGCGAAGCGGGGGCAGGATAATGCGAAGAATAAAGATACTCTCAATTCATCTTCTTTAAATTTTTTGGCTTTTACAGGCAAGCAATTAATCCGGCTATGCCAATAAGAGCTGATTGTGTACCGCGATTATTTGCCATTTCTACTCGTGTGTGTCGTAAAAAGCGACTCAGGGATAATCATCCAGTGAATGGGCATCAGCGTTCCCTGTAAATGCAACTTATTGTACTGCATTAGCCAATCCTCCTGCCAAGTGACCTAAAGGGTAATCATCTATCTATGGAATGGGCATCAGCATTCTTTGTAAATTTTACATATTGTACTGCGCTCGCCAATCCGCCTCCGATAGGGGAAGGCCACCAGTGGACTGATGTGGCTGTTATGGTAGGTATGGCGTACCGCGTGGGGTTTTATAGGTATCTGGTGACTTGTCAGAAAGCATACGCTTTCAGTATGCCGTCTAGTAGGCTATGTGGTCGTTGGAAAACACCGACCGATTGTCAGTTCTGGGAATTACAAAGGCAACCTCAGTTCAGTTCAGACACAACGCTTCTTCTGAAACTGTTTCGCAAAGTAAGAGGGGGGACGTCTGCTAGTGAGTTTGTCTGTTAATTAAGCTATTATTATGTCTGTTAATTATACCTAAGGTAATATATTATCCCACCAAAAACATTTACTTGTAAAAAGAACCAAGTCTCGCCTCTCAGTTCATCTACTGTAAAAAGTTGTGAGATCCATGTGATGCCAAGTCGGTTATTGATTTATTCAAGGACTAATTCAGGGAACTTTCATCTTAAGCTGTTGCGTAATTAGGTAACAGACATCATCTTACAGTAACTATATCGATATTTAAAAACGTTTATATTTACAATAACTAGAATGACCCGGCCATCGCACTAGACCATCGTATCTCACAAGCAAATAGTGTGCGATTGCCAAGTCATTCTAGTTATTGTAAATATAAAAGTTTTTAAATATCGATATAGTTACTGTAAGATGATGTCTGTTACCTAATTACGCAACAGCTTAAGATGAAAGTTCCCTGAATTAGTCCTTGAATAAATCAATAACCGACTTGGCATCACATGGATCTCACAACTTTTTACAGTAGATGAACTGAGAGGCGAGACTTGGTTCTTTTTACAAGTAAATGTTTTTGGTGGGATCTCATTTCTTTTTGTAGATAGTCTTCCTCTTTCTCTTATCTGGAACTACCTCTTGAGCCTCAGCTACAGATTTCCTCAAAGCCCACCCGCAAAGTTAACTTTGTAATCCCATACATTTGTATGGAAATACTAAGTTAGTTATGCGGTTGCAACCGAATTTGCAGAATGTTATAGTTTTCCCTTTATTCATACACTAAATACAAGGTGTATTCTAAGTTTCAAGCTCCTCAGTCTGCTAGAAGTACCTTAGAATTTTGATGATCGGTCAGTCAGTCAGGCAGAAAATTAAGAAACTTTGACTAACTATAACTTCTAAACTACTGGTCCAAATTAAATGAAATTTGAAATGTATCGTGTCTATGCAGTGCTTGATAAAATATTTTAAAATGATTGTTCTAAACTTATAGACAAGGGAGTTATGGGGGGGTCAAAAATGGCCTGAACTGGTTCGAGAAAAGGATGGTACGGCCGTGCCGCTTTCAGCTCGACTTGGTGGGGGCACTGCCGTGCCCCCAGATGTGCTTCTACGAGTACAATTCGTTAGGTACAGTAAATGGCTTCTTTGCTAGTAAAACTGATAAATTTCATATCTAGGTATGTACCTAACTAGGCTAGCATAAAAAGTCAAAAACAAAAAAGATCTTTAGAGAGAGAAGTAAGCAGCTAGGTATTACTATTTCATGAGGACTTAAGTCCTTTATTACAAAGAGTAGGTACTCCTGTGTAGGCCTGTGCTCCTCATATTATCTTCCCATACGTGGGGAAAACACGCACCGCATAAATTTTAATCTTGCTGAAATGTCATAAAAATCTCACATCACGGCACACGACGCCGCATTAATCAACTTGTACGGACATGTAAATATGCAGAATGAGGATTTTTTAGACTGACTGATAGATACACGAGTCCGAACTAGATAGATGGCACTGTTAAGATTGAGGGATCATCTGTCATCTGTCAAATTCACAACTATGACATGATAATGTTGCCGCTTTCTAAACAGTAAGTCAAAGTATAGATTTTGCGTACCTATGAGGTAATATGCCGTGTGTTATACTGTCATATTTTAAATTTTGTTACTACTATTTAAGGGAAATCGCCACTGAGAATTTCCAATACTCTCACGAGAGTCAGACCAGGTGGCCTACAGGTACTCGGAACTAAACGAACCAAAACGAACGTGTGAGATCCACCATGCAGGTGCCGAACTATTGTAAAGGCAATCGGTTTAGCGGGGACCTTTGAGTGGAGACAGTCCGTGTGTTTGCGGCCGGAGATAAAGCTGGCGACACACAAAAGCAGATACTCCCTTCCTCTTTCAGGAGGGTTGCTTGTCATTGCCAGACATACAAGTGACTCAGAGCAGGAACAGACAAGTCCCTAATATTCCGGAATCTTTTTGAAATCCCATATGTACTCCCAGTGTCCCATACTTCTCATGTCACAAGACTCGGCACCAACTCTCAAAAACAGCAAAATCGTGCGGTGCCTGTTTTGCGGTGTGCGCACACTGCAATCGGTTTAGCGGGGACATTTGAGTGGAGACGGTCCATGTGTTTGCGGCATGGACGGCTTGCGGACGGAGATAAAGCTTCTCCCCCTTTTTCGACCCCCATTCAAGGAGGTTTGCTGGCTAAAGCATAGATAGACAGATAAGTCCTTAATATTTTGGAATCTTGTTGAAATTATGCTCTCTATACTTCCATACTCCTCATGTCACAAGACGCGGCATCAACTCTCAAAAATAGCAAAATCGTGCGGTGTGCAATCCATCTTACCTAGTTCATACAGGTGCCGAACTATTCTAAAGGCGTTCACTGCAATTGGTTTAGCGCAGACCTTTGAGTGGAGACAGTCCGTGTGACTGTCTCCACACAAAGGTCTGCGGCATGGACGGCTTGCGGACGGAGATAAAGCTGGCGACACACAAAAGCAGATACTCCCTAGACAGACCCCCATTCAAGGAGGGTTGCTAGCGATTGCCAGACATACAATTGACTCAGGGTAGGGTCAGAAGTTCATATTCAATATTTAGAATACTACTGAATAAAATATTAGGTATTATACAGTTAAAGATACATCTAGCGACATAAACAAGCAGATATATCCCGCTTTCCCAACAAGCCTTTTCCATGGATGGTTGCTAGCCAGATATCCACTCGACTCAGGGGATCAGTCCTATAATATTTGTTTTTACTTACGACACGGCATCACGGTACCATTAACCAGAGGCAATAGATGTAATAATATCTTACAAACTGGTTTTTCCTACCTTCATTTTCTTTTTGTCCGTCCCTGATCCGAATCAAATTATCTGGCTGATCATTTAGCCTGGCAGCCCTACCGTTTAAGTCAACAGCGATTGCCCGTAACAAAAGACGCAGTCCACGGGATCAGAAAGAAAACGCGATCTCATTCCGTGCCGGCGCTCATTGCGTCTCAATCTTTTTACAATTGCCTTTTCAATTTCGTCCCAACTATTCCTGTTTCGGGGATTTGTCGTCTACATTGTTAGGGAAACGAACGTTCCGGCAAAGGCAAAAGTTGGTTTGCAACTGTGCGCAAATATTGTGATTAGGGATGGAACGAATATTCGGCAACTAAGTACTTACATAGGTATTCGGTATTCGGTACAATACTCCCAATGAAACCCAATAGTTATTTTCGTGATATATTCGGTCTGCTAAGTATAAGAGAAAACATAGTATAAAAAGGAGTCGCTTTTTGCGTTTCTCTGTCTGTCGTGGAATTCGCGAACTCTTCCTAAATCACGCAACGGATTTATATGCGGATTTTGTAATAGATAGAGTACCTAATTTAAGAGGAAGGTTCATGTGTATGACACGTCCCGGGAAAATGCGGAGGTGCTCTTGGTTTTCCCGAATAGCCGAATACTTTCGGCGCTGCCACACCGCCGAATATTCGGTATTCGGAGAAATCACTATTCGTTGCATCCCTAGTCGTGATATTAAAGTTGTTTCGCGGTTTGGGCGCTTTTCGGGTCTAACTAAAGGATGTGAAGTTGCGATTTATGTGAAATTCTTGCAAAATTCTCGCGCAGACAGAATTTGAACAATCGCTTGTACGTGTGTAGTTAGTTACAGGAAATTGTTTTTGAAAGGAAATAAATTTGACGGCGTGATTATCGAGGGGGCAATCGAAGTTATTACAAGACAACGTGTAACTAATTGGGTACCGCAACAACCCAAATGGAGGTACCTACTACTTAGAGCACCTCCTTGAATTATCCATAAAAGAGATCAACGTTATCATACAGTCTAGGTAACGCAGCCCAATAAGTGAAGAATTTAGATATCTATTCGTTAGAATTAAGATAGCGACTCACTGTACAAAACGCCATACGATTAAATAAATTATACAGTCAACTAAACAAGCGTAAATCAGGTACCTAAATTACTAAAATGAGTAAGTATAGTTTGAACTGATGATAGCAAAAGTACCTACTCAACTTAAAGTAGGTAAGTAAATAAAATAAAATTCGTATATACACGTGTTTCGGATCTGTAACAGCGTGTGCGATAAATTATCGACCAGGTACCTATTGTTCAATAGATTATTTATTTCATTACGTACGAATAGGTAATCATAATTATGTTTGTTAATTTTATTTATTCTGACGATTCGGCCACTTCTCTGTCACGTGAGATAGGTAGGTACTCCAAGGATAGGATAGGAATATTTCATGATATTTGGGTTTTGGTTTGGATCTTCTTCTTCCTACATATATATTTTTGCCCAGCATGCCTAAGATCGGCCAGGATCAAATGAGTTTAAACTCACCGCCAGCTCGGTAGGTCAAGTCTTTCATGAAAGGTGAAATTAAACTCCGGACCATGTACGCGGCGTAGTGCGCTGTCAATGTGGCAGCATCGTGCCAATATGCACGTTGACGTGCCGCGAAGATTTTCTGGTATCTCATACAAGCCTATACGAACCAGTTGAACTAAAAGAAAATTACTATCACATTTCCATCCCGCACATAATGAATAACTAAGCAGGCTTTCAACTACCTTTTAACACCTCAACTTCCAACAATAGACAGCTTATGGAATCTCAAGTCGAAGCTTGACTCTTTGTATAGAAGCTTTTGAGTTGAAGGCAGCTGGCTATTGTCATAAAGGTTTTTAAGACGACAGCTTTCTGAAAGTCTAGACATTAGAATAGGTATATAAGCAAGCTATAGAGTGCACCTAAAAAGTTAGAGCGGTTTGCAGTAGTATCACAAATTAGAAAAACGGCGCGCGGGCGCCTCCAGATGTCTCAGTACTAGCGACGATTTTGACGCTTACTGACGAAAACTGAAAAATAACCGGAATCTCAGGGGAAGTCAAGGTAAATAAAAAGGTGGTTGACACGAATGTCATATTTATTGGATTTAAAATTGGCTCAGCATCATACGACGTTCTTTGTCAGATTTTGCTGTTTTGACGTTTTTATACTTAGAGATTTTTGACAGTAGCAACCCTGGCTATGTAACAAATTCCAATCGCGAAAGTCCGAAATAGGGCCGAGTGAACCTTCTGTGAGCCTCTATTAATTGTCATACATTTGAAGTCTGTTTCTAGAGAGCAACTGCTAAAGTTTTGACAGTACGGCGAAAGGCCTAACGCGCACTCTATAGCTTGCTTATTTATAATCTAAGGTGTAGTCTGAAGTCGGACCAAAGTTTTTAGTGTAGGTAGGTATGTGAGATTTCATTCAGAATACACTTAAGAAACTTATCCGTTGCTGTTACTAAGTTTGCGTCTCGAGGCTTTAACTTAGAAAGTCAGTGCCGAAAGTCATTTTATAGAAAGCTATTATTCTTAGATTAAGTACCTACTTACTACCTATGAAGGATAGAATTTTGTTTGATATTGAATAAAATAAATAAAATTTCGCTTCTAATTGAAAACCTCCTCCTATTAGTTTTTCTTCGGTTATTAAATGGGTTTCACTATGACCTAAGCTTCGGTTAAACTGAGACAATCAGTTGTACCTATCATCTTTTGCAAGCGAAATTATTTCCAAAATACGCCTCCACGATATTCTTGGAAAACCGGAAGTAACCATGTCACTACCAACCAAATCATTCACATCATATCGGACCACATGTTGTCTGATGTTGTACATTTTTTATTATTATTTTGAGTATGAATAATTAGGATACGTGTGTCATCGCCCTGCCCGGCTATAATTAATTAATCTTGCTTGTATTTTGCGCGCGGTTTCTCACGGGATTTTATCTGACGATTAATTTCTCGTTTTTTGCTAGTTTTCCAAAAGGGACCTCTTATTTACCGCAAAATCATGCGGTGTGTATTAGAATCAAGAGAATAACCTCTATTCTGAGGTACAAAAGTTAAGTTTGACAAGGTTAAATGATATCAAACATAAAAAAACTGCTTTAAAAAAACTTAGGTAGGGAGGCAGGTATATCCCAGGTTCTTGCCCTAAAACTAAAATACCAAAAATGTTTTTTACCTTCACCTGTCTAGAGTAGAGAAACACTGAATGATACCATTCATCCTCTATATTACAAGAATCTTATCTACCTATCACCTACTGAGCCTTATGATTTTTCACGACGCCAATCCGCCATTTTTATTTCTTTTTGGTATTTCCTACGAAACACTTTTCATAACATGAACAGACGGAGACACATCATAATATTTCATAAGTATTTTGAGTCACCGCGCTTGGACAATCATTATGTAAATGTCAAAAGAACCGCCGTACATACGCCGGGGTTTTGTTTTCGTCACGATTAATGCATTGTTATAATATAATTGTTAAAATAATATGGTTTTGATAACTTTGCCACAGTTTTCAATAATGTATCATTGTTGACATTGTCGGTATTCGCCTTTTGTGTTCGGATAAATTGATTGTGGTATTTACACATGCCAATAAAATAAATATTTCATACCAATTTTTTTTTTTGTGGATTGGTACGGTTATTTTTTTGACAGCGAGATTTATGAAGGAATTCAAAGAGTTGACAATAGTTTTTCCTCGCGAATGCAAGTGACTTCCCATGGGTTTTCCAACTAGAAGAGGGCAGAAAAACTCGGAATAAAAACTCAAGACGTGGTATCTAACCAAATGTAACTTTTCGCAAGTAGTCAGTACAGTAACATCATCAAATTATTCGCTGCGAAAGTTCCCCGATTAATTGATTAAACAAAAGATTTTAAAAATAATATTTTTAAGTCTAACTAAGGTAGGTTAGTCGATTACCGCCTGTCGGGTTATATCGCCTACGTTGAAGAAAGCAGGAAAATCAAGAATAATTTCCAAAAATCTGCATGGAATAGCAACATTGTAGTGTTGCCATTCTGCACTGAGCGCGGTGAGCTCCTCACACGCGCGTAATGCTAGTGGCAGCGTGTTGTTCGTGGGAGATGTTTCTGTTGGCTGCGCTTAAAAAAATACGTGAAATCATCAGGTAAGTTATAACTTCATTTTAAAATGTTTGATAACTTTCATGGACTATTTTAGTTAAACTGTATATTTTGCAATCTAAATTTCATTAAGCTTTTTACAAAAGCATCACGGATATGTTTTTTTCGAAAATCTTGGTTAGATATGTCATAAAGGTTAATACCGCCTGAGCGATAATAGACTCCTTATAGGCGATATTACCCAGCTGGAGGCGTTGTTACCCACCTGTAGGCGTTATTAACACCTACACGGAAATCCAAGAATAACTTTGCGATATTATGTTTATTTTTTATGAAATTGTGGATAATCGAAGCTATAGGTAGGAAGAAAGATTTGTTTTTGAATTTGTTCTTTTTTAACTAGTTAATTTTAGTATGGTAGGTGTAATTAGACACCTAGGCAGGCGTAATTATGCTCCAAGTTTAAAAGCGCCTACCGACGTTTTTTAGCAAAACAGCAATTTTTCATTCTAAAATGGCCTAATGTTATATATTTTCTTATTTGTTTCGATGTCGTTGTAACAAAAAGAGTTGCAAGCAACTATGACGTTAGTAATCAAATAATTTGTGTTATGTGTTATAAAATTGAGAAATCATAATTTAGAAACAAGGAATGATTACTGATTAGCCTAATATTATGAAGACAGATTACCTAATACAATGATTACTACAGAAATGATCTCAATTAGAATTTTACAGCCAAGTAATACTATAGGCGAATTAAACTCCCACGTAGTTTAATTCTGCCAGCGCCACTGTGTTTTGTCTTTGGTTTTATTTCATATTTTAAAAGTATTATGTTACTCTGATGTATGCTATTTATAAAAAGAATATTCAAATTATATGACGCGCTTGTTTTCTTATTTAAATTGTTAAGTATCTTTTATTAGAAATATTTGCTTTCGAAGTTACATAGGCGGTAATTGACGAACTTACCTTACAGACTACAGTACCTACGGCTGTTTGAATATGCCAAGTTTGACAGCTATTAAACTCATGTTAATGCTATGATGACATAGGATCAATTTTTCTTTGTTGACGTGGCGTGGTCTTCTAGTATGAGTTTGTCAGCTGTCAAATATGGCCTATTTAAACCGTACTATACCTAATTAACTCCGTTGACGCATGTCTTGAGCGAGCTCGTATTGTAGACCAAATCAAGAATCTATGTCAACTCAGTGTGGGTGTACCAACAACAGTAAATAGAATAGACATCAATCAAATAGTTGCGGACATTGGCATGAGTTGACGTACTACCTACTATTATTAGAAATCAATGAACGGAGATGAACACGATAAAAACATTGTATTGTAATATAATAACCCTCCTTTTGAGGCAGTCGGGTAAAGACATGCATATGAGACTTAGATTTTGCCGGAGTTAATTGCAATAATTGCTGTAAAAATTTAGAACAATGAGTCGTTCAAAAGTAGCGTGTACCTATTATAATTTAACTAGCTGCCCGTCAGCGGTGTCACCCGCTGCAACCTATTATTCCGCGGGAAAAAAGCATTATTCGCCGAGAGATGTCGCTGTTAGTTTTCGGCGAAAACGTTTAAAACGCGAATCGACTCAGTCACGCCACCTATTTCAAAAATATTGGAAAATGCGTGATCCCGTGTGAATGAGACATTTTTCCGTGGTAAAAAGTATCCTATGTGTTATTCCAGATGCCCTTTTACATTTCTGCAAAGTTTCATGTCAATCTAATCAGCCGTTTTTGCGTGATGTCGTAACAAACACACACACAAACATCCGCCTTTATAATATTAGTAGGATAAAATATTTGTACTTCTCAGTCACTCTCTCATAGAAATGGGATTTATTCTGCTCGTAGATGAAAGAGACCCGAAGTGGCAACATTATTGTTTGCGTCTTTTTCATATAGGTATAATGACATATGGGCAGGATGTCAACAATAATGTTGCCATTTCGTGTCCCATTCTTCTATAAATCAAGTTATAATATAATTAATATGACGACATTATAAGAATAGCAACTTTAAATGAGCATGTAAATAGGTAGGTATTTTGACATTGATAAGATTAAAATCTACCTGCTATACAGGGTTATTTTTAGTCAGTGCGCAAACTTTGCAGAATGTTTCTACTCGTGATTCTGAACAACTTTTAGTATGGAGATAACTGAAAAATCTAAAAAAAATTGGTCTACAGTACATTTTTGGCGAGTAGGTATAAATTTTTCTATGGAACATCCAAATTTTTTGTGAAATCGAAGGTGGTCCCATAGTAAAAATTGATCATAATTAGGTACGAGAAGAAACACACTGCAAGGTTTGCGCACTGACTAAAAAATTACCTTGCATAAATTCATTGCGGCATGTACACGTGCCTATTCATCGCATCACACTCAGGCGTTTGACAGGCATGATTCCGGAACGTGAGACGCCGTGGCATTGTGACGTGACGTGTAGATGAACAGATTATCAAGGTCATAGGTAGTTCGAATCAGCTATGCAGGAAATGTTTAAGGGGTGAGTGAGCTCCACAGAAGAGACGTGCGTCATGCAATGATCATGACGCGTAGGATGGCATCTGTCAAACAAGTGATCGTCAGAGACGTGAGACATGCGACATCCCGACGCTTAAAATATAAAATTTATTAAACAGAAGGAATAAAGCTAAACACGTGAGACCGCCAGCCGTTTCCCTAATTTTTGCGTGAGACGCGCGTCGCATCGATAACAGCTGACGATCGCTTGTCTGACAGATGTCACGCGTCGCGCATCTATTCTGTATAGTAGAGCTTGCATCGAGCGGTATCTACGTGTAAAATCCATTTAATTTGACACATTACCTACCTACTATCAACCAACTAGGTATTACGAATGTCACCTGAATTTGTTTGTAGTGCTAATTCTAAAATAGATACAATGGCAATAATAAAAAAGAGAGTTGTAAATCAGACGCTCTTAGAGCTCTATCACAAAGTAAGTATTGGCTGGCGCAATCCAGAGAGACGGCTTCGAGCAAACGCGGCTAAACTCACTCAGACATCCACACGCGTCGTTTACGCGCTCTGTGGAACCGTGTCGAACCGGCTCATGGTTGAGTGTGAACGACGCGTTCGGTGCGGGCGGACAGAATGGCGAGTAAAGAAAAATGTTTTTGTGGGTGTATAACACCACAGACAATATTGTGCATTGTCATTTTTCAGTATCCCACGCAAAAATGAAAATTAAGTACTTAGAACTCTTTTAGTTGATAAATAAATAGATACCTACATCAAAACACTAGAAATGGAGGGATTTCTTTTTAAGAATCTTATTTTTCCTTCGTAATATGTGCTTTAGCGTTTTAGGTACGTACGTAGGAGTAGGTAGATTGCGCTTTAGTTTGATTTGGTAGGTTAAATGGGTTTAGGTAGGTGCCTACCCACAGTAAATAGATACCTACCTAGTCAGCATTTGAGGTGAAAGCGACTAAAGGGAAGCGATGAGACTAAAGGGAAGCGATGTTAACTTCATTAAAAAAATCAGAAAGTAAAAGTAGCAACCCTAAAGAGTAGGCATAAGTGATCGAAAGATGGGGCGAGCTGGCCTTCTGTAAATTCTCTATTTTGTGGCTCTATGTCTAAGTATGCTTAATCAAATTAACAGTTCTATGCACGTGTAATAGTACAAACCTACAAGTATCATAAAATTAGATTCATGAGATTTAATATCTATTACACAATAACTTATAGCTTATTACCTAGCTGAGTAGGAACATTACTAGTTCCTCCAAGGTAGCCTACATAACTAGCACAAAATTCATATGCATCTAAAGCAGGATATGATGATAATGATAATGTCGTAAAGAAAATTTAAACATTTGAAATTAAATAACACAGAACTAAAGGTAGGTGTAGGTAACTTATGATGATATGACATCGCTGTCTGTCTGGATTTAGAGGAAACAACGAACACATTAGTCAACATATTCATAAGCAAGCACAGAAAGGAGAGCAATCTCTTTGATACAACGGCGACAGAATGCTCAATTCACTTAACACAATATTTCTTTCTTTGCTCAATGCGTTTTGGCAAGCGGCCGAATGCGGTGTGGCCAGCTTTCAAGGATATACCCCTACAACTACATTTTATTCATTTTTAGGGGCATTCCACGAAAAGGTCAACTGTATAGGTTGTCTCCTATGTGACATATACGGGAGCATCCACTGACACTTAAGATACAAAGCCACAGGAGTTGCAGAACTTCTTTCAGTCACTTTCAATATCGTATTTGTAATATCCATGTGACTTGCACGGCAATCTTAAAAATTAGGGCATCGCATCAAGTACCCGACACTTTCGTGGAATTCTCCTTTAAAAGCTCGTTTTGACAGTTGTCTAAATTTAGAGGTAGGTCTTTAACACATAGACAAAATCTGGTAGTTGTATAACGTACCCTTTGAAGCACAGTAGATACTAATCGACATACGCACAACAGGTGAAATAGTTTAGAGAATACTGGTTATTCATACAAATACTAAGAAAAACAGGTATAAGTTGATCCCTTAAATAAGTAGGGGATTTGCTAGTGATTCTACAGGCAAAATTGTGCAATTTTTTACTGGCCTTTAGATTCTGCAAAATCAGCAGAATCCTGCAAGACCTAGCAACACCGGTCGACAGTTTTGATGAGTGCACGTCCTGCTTGGAGCTCCAAGGAAGACGGAATTGATTTAGTATTTCAGAACGAGGGACTTTCCGACCGTCTATTTTTAGATTGCATTTGAGATTTGACATTTTAGTTCGTTTTTTTAAGGAGCGTGTGAGGGGCGTTTATTTAAGATTTTAACGTGCGCATTTATACCAGACTACTTTAGAAGGAGGGTTATGTTTATCGAGAGCATGTACGTACGTGCGTTTATAGGTATATGAACAAGAAATACTTTTTACGGGCTATAGCCCAAACGGCTGGGCGGATCTTGACATACCTATGAGGTGTCGTTAGATTCGTCTCAGCAGCGCGAGTGATACTAGCTATACTTAACAACTTACTTCCTTAGTAACATTTCATAAATTCAAAATTTAAAATTACCGTAGTCGGGTCATTAGTTTTTAATGCGTTTCATCTATCTACCTATACTTTTGATACTAGGTAAAGTATGCTTAGAACCTGAAACATGCTGAATCTTTATTTCAATTCCGTCTTGCCCTTTTCAAGTCTGTAGATATCCGTTGTCAAATTATCAGCCTTATTTCCCTACCGAATATTCATTCACACCTTTGGTAAAATGTATATTTAAAGTCCTAGAACATTTGTGCCTTCTTTACCTCTGCATACAACAACACTACACTCGCAAACTAACAGTTCCAAGCTAAAGTAAACTTCGACGCGACATTTTGAACTACCCCCTTTACCTTTCCCCACCTCTCGCTCCCACTTGACGTAAACAAAAGAGAGGTAAACAAAAACTGCCTCCTGTCGGCTGAACCAGCACCTGGTACCGCAGAGCTAAGAATACAGCAGATGGAGTGAGATGACTAAATAGTGACGTTCAGTAAAACCCCTACGTAACTGTTATAACTGTTTGCAATAGTCTGCACACAACCTCTATCAGTAGCAAAACGCCGCCAGTGACAGCACTATTGAACCTCTATGACTTCTCATACATTTGACGTCTGTATTTAGGGAGCAACTGCTTACGCTTTGACAGTAGGTACACCGCGGGACCCTATGTGCACTCTATATAAACTTAACAAACTAAGCATACCTTTGGGTACATGGGTACTTATTACCATGAAATGATTGGCGTGGAGTTAGTAGGTAGGTACTATTTCTTGAAGATACTGTTTGCTTGCCATGTTGATCTGGTCATACTTATCAATTTCTTCTAAGTGAAAAGTAAACTCTTCAATTCTGTCCCCATCGCTTCCAGTAAGATCCCAGGGCCTTTCCCATAATTTATTAACCATCGAGTAATTTATTAACCCGAAATGGCAACATTATTGCTTGCGTCTTTTTCATATTAGATACGTGACATTTGAGCAAGATGTCAACAATAATGTTGCCATTTCTGGTCCCCTTCTTCTGTGGATCAGGTAGTAAACTATTTTGCAGTGATGCGTGTTAGTAGAAAAAAACAACACACAAACAACACACAACTTATAAAAGCAAATGGAGAATGCATTGCCATTTTTGCCGTGCTTGTAGTGCTCACTCAGTCTACTTTTTTATTTTTTGGTCTTAGTCGTAGAACTGTAGTTGTTTCACGGGCGCATAGACGCGATTCATGTAAATTGTAAACATTCGGCACACGACGACGTCGTACCTACTGTAGTTCGTACTTTGTAGAGGCGCGGTACTGTTGTTCTGCGAATAGTTTCAGGTGTTGCGGAGGAGACGCAATTTGTGGGATTGGAGTGAGTCTATTGGGATTTTAATGCACTCACAGTGCCATATTCTCACAAATAAAAAGCTTTACTATAGATGTCGCTGGATCATCGGCTGAAGATGTGCATCAATAGAAAATTTGTCATTGATCAATCATGACAATTTTTTCAATTTCTTATCTTCATTTATTGACACATTTTCGACCGATCACAGACAATGCGCAGTCTAAAATGGCGGCCTTATTTCCCAGTTTTCCTCTTATTGATATGAATCATTATGACCCAATCGGTGGCCATGCATGATACAATCAACTTATAAGCAAACAAAGCAGCCAATTGCCAACTGTTGACTGGCAGTCAATCAAATAGTCGGAATTTATTTATTTATAGTCGTATTTGTATCAGTTTCCTAGAATTATAGTTAACAAACAGTTGTAAATGTGAGGTCATGTAGGTACCTAAATACAACTGTTTATTTCGCGATATGACTACCAACGTGTCTACGTAGATCGATGTATTGGTGACGTCAAAATTTTCGTAATAATTCGTTGAGTAGAAATAGTACTAAAATAAATGTTACATTGTCAATTTAAGGAAAACATTGTCAATTTTCTTTTACATTATTAACAACTAGCGGCCCGTTAGCGCTTTCACCCGCTGCAACTCGTTTTCCCGCGGGAAAAGGTCATTTTCCTATATGTGTTATATATATAAACCTTCGTCTTGAATATCTCTTGATTTTATGGTGCCTTCTTTTGATACTATTTATAAGAATTTGATGCTATTTATACTTGGTAAGTTTTTACGTGAATAAGGTCTGGCTAGCCTGCGGAGTTTTGTCTACTCTTCTTATCGAAATATCTGTTTGTGTCACTATCTCGCTGAAACAAGGAAAATCATTAACCTGCTTTAAGTAAATACATTCTATTCCCGTGAATTAACAATAAGTCAGTCTTTGGGTGAATTCCCGTAGGTGATTTACCTACGCTTTTCAAACAATCTTTATTTACTTACAGTACGGCCGTTCATATAGGCCATATTTGACAGCTGTCGAAATCATGGTAATGCTGTGACATGAGGTCTATTTTTCCTTTATTAACGTGACTTCTAGTATGGGTTTGACAACTGTCAAATATGACCTATTCGAACGGCTATAGGTACTTTACCTATCTAGGAAGATTACGTATCAGGCAGGGCACAACCTAGTCTAAAAAAATCTACTATTATTTATTTTACGGAACGAGTAGAACATACAAAGGTTGCTGTGGCTTTTGTTAATGGATTAACAACATTATAACAGTAAAAAAAATGTCCTTTACTTTAAGGGCACACGCAGACTAAATAAAATAGGCCTTGTGTCCTCTAACTTGTGGACATCAGTGGATGTATGCAAGACACAGTTCGACTAGCCACACAAGTTGCAAAAATGCAAGTTGCAAAGTCGAAAAATTGACAGTTACAAGAAAAAGGAGACAAAAAAACCCTGACATGCATTATAACCTGATTCATAGAAGAAAGGGACCCGAAATGGGAACATTATTGTTTGCTTTTTTATCATATTACCATGATATTTTAGCAAGATGTCAACAATAATGTTGGCATTTCGGGTTCCCTTCTTCTATAAACCGGGTAGTAAAAAAAAAATCTGGTCAGCATATTGCACGCGCCGAGATTAGACACAAAGCGGAATGTTATTTTCTATTGTCGGTTAAACATAATGGCGTGTTTGAACAAAACAATCAACTATCTACGTGTGCCGGTGACCTGTGAATCTGTGTCACTGGACAGTGGACACCTCGCTGGATCAGAGACAAGACATGTTCAGAGGGAACCTTAAAGCATTTTATTATTATTATTATTTTGAGCCAGACATGTGCCACTGCCCAAACCATGTACCTATTAAAAAAACGATTTCCGAATGTAAATGTGAGAGGAGTTAGTTAGAGGCTTTATGCAAGCTGTGTAGTGCACTTAACCAGATATATAGCAATGGCTCGGCTGTAAACACAACCTCTCTGTTCATCATTAGAAAAACGACAGTGACAACACCATTGTACATCTAGACTTCTACGTAATGACGTAAGTATCCATTAAAATTTTGCTTGCGCCGGAAATAATGGCCCGGAGCGATGCTCGAGCTCTATAGCATGCTTATGTATATTCAAATAGGAAACACTATGCGCAGTATCATGCATGACATGAGGCTCCGCCGTCACAAATATGAACACAATATTTCTATTATTCTGTTCAGTAACACCTGTGCCGGTGACCTGTGAATCTGTGTCACTGGACAGTAGACACCTCGCCGGCTCAGAGAAAGAAAATATTCAGAGGGAACACTATGGCACTCAGCTGTCACTATACAATTTTGTCATTATTCTGGTCAGTAACACCTATGCCGGTGACCTGTGAATCTGTGTCACTGGTCTCACTGGACACCTCTTCAGCTCTAAAAATAGAAATGTTTAGAGGGAACACCATTATAAGATACCCCGCGCGCCGTCTCCCTAAGTTGTGCGTTTAGACCATTGAAATTGAACAACGTCGACACTAATGTCATTCTGCTCTATTTCTTTTATGCATACCTTTTTAACTTTTAGCGGATACTGAATGTCAAAACAATATAACTAACATACCTACTCTACATTTACCGTTTGGGATTTGAAGATAATGAATCATTCGTCGAATGGCTTCACTCTGGTTATTTATAGGGCTCCCTCTAAGTATCTATTTTTTATGCTCTGAGCCGGGTGAACACTGTGTCATGCTCATGCACAATTTCCACAATGTGTCAACTCTAGTTTTGAACCTAGGTACCATGTCCGTGTACCCTATGCATATTTAAAGGCCTTATCATACGTCATACCTAGGTTAGGTACCTACACATTTTTCTGAAATACCTAGTCCTGTAGGTACTGTTTGTCTCACGTGGCGATAGCGACCGTATTTCTACAGATGACGACGTAGCGCTCTGCCTACCCCGCAAAGGATATAGGCGTGATATGTGTATGTATGTCAGGTAGGTAGGTATGTCAAAAACTTAGTATAATATCGTACGTAGGTACCTACGTAGTTAGTGGGCAATGGCTCGACGTTTTGAACTGGACTTGACCCTTTTTATCACTACTCAATAATTTATAATACCTACCTACCTACTTACTTCTATTTATTCATACGCATAAATATTAAATCATTGAGACAAGCAAAATCGAACAGGACAATATGAAATTAATATTGATAGGTATATTTTCCTTATTATTGTTTCTGAATAAACTGATTATTTAGATACCAAAGTAAAATCAAGTAAAATAAGGTATAGTACTGTCGCCAGTACATCAACTAACTCATTTATGTGACTAACTTAAGCTGGATTTTCATACAAATACTAAGAAAAACCCGTATGACTTGATCCCTTAAATGGGTACCTAGTAGGTACCTACCATTACTCGCGTCTTGTTCCTATGAACTTTACTACTTACTGACCTACAGACAGCAGCAACTCAACGTAGCCTTTAAAGAACCTTACCTACCATAAGTGAGTTACCCATTATGGGTAGTACTTACGCTTCTTCATCTGAGTAATAACACACGCTTCGCTCTACTACGTAGATACCTACGATGTGTGATTATGTAGAGTAGAACGATGTCATAGAGCTACTTAACTAACATGTTACATCATATCATAGCCAGTAAAGAGATATAATAAGTACCTACAGGTATAGCCAGTAGACTTACGTATGATGTGCACTTATAGATGTAAGCCCGGTTTAAAACCAATTCAACCAAATCGTTTTAAACGAAAAAAACCGTTTTAAATCATAAACAACCGTTTTTTTCGGTTTAAAACGGCGGATGGTTGATAACAATGTTTTATTGATTTTAATACATTTTCGTAATATTACAAAGGTAAGGATTACTGAAATGGATTAATGATGTGATTTTGCGGGTTTATTACCTAGTTTGTCGCTCCGAGGCCCGAGCGTAGGTAACCTATGATGAGCAAGACAGTGTAAAATCGTTGGAAACACCGAATTTTGTATATACAGGGTTATATTAATAATTTGGATGTTCCATGCAAAAATTCATACCTAAGTACCTACTCGGCAAAATTTTTTTTGCATTTCGGCACGATTTTTCTACAACGGCCCTGAAATATTAGTCAGACGTGGCGATAGCGGCTGTATTGTAGGTACCTACGGCTGTTTACGCTCTGCCTACCCCGCAAGGGATAAAGGCGTGATTTGTGTATGTATGTATGTGTATGTAAAACACAGAACTTTTTTTTTTGTAGGCGAGTTTTAAACGGTTGAAAACGGTTGATTTCAGGTTTTAAACCGCGAAATTTGGTTTTAAACGTTTTAAACCGGTTGATTTACATCTGTATGTGCACTGCACTGCGGGAGAAGATTTCAGTCAGACGTCTCAACAAGGGAGGAGTTTTTACATAAAAACGTGGAGAATATCTAAGTCGTGGTGCACACTATGTGCTGCCGGGTTCATGGGGTCGTTGGACAATTCGGTGTCCCACTAGAGAAGAAGAAGCTGACAGGGATGTTCAAAAGCTCAGAGCACTTGTCTACCTCAACACCTCGGTATGTATGTAGGTATGTTTTCGCAATTGTCTGTTTCCGGAAAGGGACGGAACGCCGTCTTGCTCGAAGGTTTTTTATAATAATTTAATGAGGTCTCTATCTGTAGGTACTTATTGTAAGTAAATTATATGTCTAATAATTATACTTCATCCATGAGTCTACACTGTCACGATACCTTGGTAACTTATTCGAATCTACAATAATGTCACGATACCTTGACTACACCATTAGAAAGTAGCACCTTGGAAGTCTCGCAGATGGGAAGAGGGCAAATTATTATACAACGCTTGGCCACTCAAGCATAGCAAATGTAGGTACATTAAAGTGCAGGCCCAGACGTGGATAACTACTTATACCTACCTACTACCAAAACTGTAAAGATAATGAACCGACCTATGTCTGGCAGAGGTGTTTAGGTGGCATAACGAATTTTAAATTTCGTCAAAAACAGTGGTTCTCAAAGTACGCAAGTGACCCCCCCCTTTTAGTACCTACTTTAAAATAATGTTGATCCCTACTTGATGTTAGAATATGTCGAAATTAATAGACCGATTTCGATTAATTATAGCTATAATATTTTTTAATAATTTAGGAATATTCTAACTTAGAGAGATCACGAGAAGTTTCATCAAAATTTATTCAGGAGTTTTCAAGACAATATTTTATCCACTGTGGACATACGAGTTACATTCAAAAGCATGATGAATTTGTGTCAGTTATTATCTCACTGATAATAGCAGCTTTATCAGTAAAGAATGCAATAGTTGCTCACCAAACAGATAATATTGTAGATTATCACGATGAGTAATCGTTTCTGAAGAAAGACCGGCACACACAGTGAAAACTTTCCTTCTACATATCTTTGCTACACGCACCGTATAAAGTGTTTTTATTTACATAGAAAACTGTGGTAATCGCAGATCAATCTATGAAGACAGGCAGATCGGCATGCGCAGGAATGGACATCCACCCAACAGTTGTCTGATACGGCTTTTGTAAAAGAAAAATCAAAGGTCTTGTCGGACAAGCTAAGTTCAAAAATCAAAGCCAAACTTTAAAAAAATTACACGTGCGATTAACAAAAAAGTTGTTTCGGGTATTGTTTAGTGTCATATTCATTGTATTTTCGAGACCGAACTATAGACTATAGCAGGCTGTTTCGCGACTACTCGTATCTCAGATAAACCATCAAATACTGCCGCTCAGGTGAAATCAATGATCTCGTGTCTACCCTATTCACTGATTCATAGGTACATTTGCATAACACGAGGCTGTCAATAATATACACGTAGAGTAGTGGAACCGTTATCAGTCGTTTCCATTGAGAGGACCTTTTGTGTACGGTTCTGACACAGGTTCGAATCGAAATAGGGATGGAGTGGTAAGAATATTTTGTTATCGATATCGAAGTGTAAATGGTATTTTAAAAGCGGAAACGCTTTAACTAAGTCATATCTTTGTACGGTTCTATCTTATCTTTCTTTACACTTGTTAATTAATGATGTGGGAAATGTGGATTGGATTTTTAAGGTTGGTGTCAGAGTATAATCGACTTATTTATTTTTTTGTGTTAGGAGCGTTTCTGGACTGTTATTGGGCGATTTTTCCGTCTAGTCGGCCAGAATAGCACGTGTCACCGTTTAAGTCTTGACATCGACGAAACTTTACTTTATCTATACAACCCTATTTCCGAGTATTCAACTACGTACAATCGGATCACACATCGAAATAGCAAAATATTATACAATGTATAATAATTATGTTCGTGTATTCTGGTCAGAGGGTGTATGTATTTCACAAATACGCCTTTTGTATATGTGTAGTGTAACGTGACTTTATGAGGACAAGGAAGAAAATAAGGAAAATACATGTATTATTGTACTGTAAGTAATTTGACTTGGGAGTCTATTTCAATATGAATGTTATAATAATTTTTTGGAAAGTTATTAGCTGCTTTATTGTGCTTTTGTGGGAAAAAGCACAGTCCTTATACTAACTAGTGTAGTTTGGCTTGATTGTCCATTCATTTCTATGACGAAATGACACTAGCTAGTTACATTACTCCGTTATAGGACGCTTAATCTATACTAGTGCCTGGTAGACCGAAATTTCTCGCTTTTTCGACAGATGGCCTCGACTGTTTAAAAAATACGCAAAAAAGGGGATGAGCAACGATTTTTGGAAAATTAAACCTATCTGGATCGATTTATTGGCCCTGAAAACCCTTATTTACGAAATTTTGTGAAAATCGTTGGAGCCGCTTACGAGACCCCGATTACAGTTCTTGCTCGTTTAAAGGTATATAAGATTCTATAGGTACTTACTAATATTTGTCGTTCTCCGTTTGGACAATGGATTTCCATATTTTTGCACATTGTGTAGAACAGCAACTATTTTTCTACAAGCTATATTGTGTTGGAAACTCAATAAAATTATTTGACAACTCATTATGGTATTGTCCAGGGGCCACGTTAATGAAAAAAATGTAGATGGCGCGCTTCATCACCATGTAGACGATATAATATGACGATAGAGAGCACCATTGAAATTTTTCTTTTCAATAAAGTTTCTCAGGACAATCCCTCATTGAAGATAGTTTACATTTACCAGAAGCTCGGTAATAAGAATCTTAATATCTCTCCTAGATAACTCGGGGCTTTCCGAAAGATTAAACTAAATCATAACAAACATCCGCCTCCTATTTGTGTAGCTATCTACTAAGATTTGTTTCGCTTGCAGTGTGCAGAAAACCAGAATAACTTGCAAGCTTAATTTAGCTCAAAGAAGCACAGACTGGATAAAAGATAGTTACAGAACTTTTTTAAAGATGATTCTTTGCACTTTGATGCCACGGAGTGATGCTGGCATAAACTTCACTGCATAAAGAACCGAAAGACTATTGATATGACACCACACAAGTCATCTAACGTTCTTCAGTTGTTCTGCAGTCTGACACACAAAAACGGGTAGAAAACAAACTTTTTTAGACAATTTTATTCATTCTGTTAAAGCTCTGTCTACCCCGCAAGCAATGAAGGGATTATGAGGGTATTGCGTGTGTTATTTTTTTGCTGCGTCAGGTTCAGGTCATTTTAAAAAAGGCAAATGGAATAGTGACAGGTTTATCATTATCATCCAGCGATTCTCAAAGCGCAGGACGATGTCCCCATCGCCCGCAGACCCAAATACCGTGAGTTAATACCCGTTGTCACTGTAAATAAATAGTCTAGTCGACTTTCCAGTTTATTTCTGTTCCCCTACAGAGTTTAAATAAACTTGCTTTTATACTGGGTGTGACAGAAACCGCAGTGTAATGTAACTGTAAAACTGAAGTAGTTCTCCCTAGGGATAGCTACACTGGAATGAAGGAGCTTGGGTGTCGTAAAATGTAAATGCATTCGTCGGGTGAGGTCATTTGGTGTCGGGTTTGCAAAAAAATACCTACTCAGTATCTTTTTGATCTCACTCAAGTCGGTGCTCAAGTATTGTAGAATCATAGGGTTTATTTGCTAGAGATATTTGTAGGATAGGATGTTACACAGCATGAATGAGATGCAAGCGTTATGCAAGCGTTAAAGTTCAGTTCTTATCTGAGCATCTTGAATATGCTTTATATTAATATAACTTTTAAAGCACCCGCGATTACTTTCACACATAATAATTACTTTAACGAGTCTTATCGCGATAGTTTTTTAGGTAAATAAGCGATTTACCTGGACACTCGACGTTTCGACTGGGTTGCACCAGTCGTGGTCGCGAGCAGACTGAAGTAGCAGCGAGTTGTCATCAGGGCGGTGGGCAACAGAAAAAACCGGTGAAAAACCGACAGACGCATAAATCGGCAATCGCGGAACACCTACTGTCATCTGGTGCCAACCATTGGATCGAGCTTCATGCCCCAAAAGTCCTCTCTGTGGAACGTCACTATTACTCCAGAGTGGTGAGGGAGGCAATTGAAATCAAAAAGAACCCCAATAATTTCAATCGGGAGGACGGATTTAAATTGTCTACAACATGGAGTCCGGTAATAGACAAAATAAAAACGCGCGATTCACCATCGGACCGATCGTCGGACATTGTGAGTGTTGTGTGCCGGCCTAATGTGTAATGTTTACAAACAATTTAAATTATTAAGACAATATGTGGGTAGCAGAAAATCTAGTTGCCCACCGCCCTGATGACAACTCGCTGCTACTTCAGTCTGCTCGCGACCACGACTGGTGCAACCCAGTCGAAACCTCGAGTGTCCAGGTAAATCGCTTATTTACCTAAAAAACTATCGCGATAAGACTCGTTAAAGTAATTATTATGCTTTATATTTTCCTCAGTATTGACAAACTATTATAAGTGCTACTTACATATAGTATACATCCTACAAATGGGCCAAAAATAAAGTAGTAACATTTTAGCAGGTAAATAAAGATTTGGTCGAAGATCAGTAGATTTGCGGATCGTACCTGCATAAAGCAGTGAACGATCTCTTTGATCCCACGAATCTTCGGGTACTTCGGACTAAGCGGCGCCCCGGGCTATTGTGTTGTTAGTATAAATAAAGATAAGTCCCTCTTCAAGGTAACATGTGCCTACCTTCTTGTTCATTCTTTTCATGTGGTGAACTAGGGACGAAGAATAATTTAGATTTTGCAAAGAAAACGATCGAATTTTGGCTTCTTATCGGACATGAGTTAGATTTACGTAAATGTCATTCTTATAAACTTTAAACAATCTGTCACGTTATTAGTCTTGGTGCTATGAAATTGGACATCTGACGGGTCACATTTGTCAGAGTAAGGATCTGATTCCGGGCCGTCTGCAAATCGCACAGACAGGTAGAAATTACGAAACTATGTAGGCAGGCTATATCGAAATCACTCCTAAATTAGCGACTGCTTAGCATGACATAGGCATGTGGTTTGGTGAACATACGCGTAAGTGCGCGAGTTTACCTTATTCACTTGGGAATCTCACATTACCTATTCCTTAGATGTATTGTATCCATTAGTTGGCTTTTACGACACCCGCTGGGGAGATCTAAAAAGCAATTAGGTACCTCAGCTTTCGCTGTTTAGGCGGATCTGTTGTCTTGTCACGATTTTCCAGAGTTTTGCCGAATCCGGGTTTTTGACAGAAGAAAACGAAAACGGAAACAAAAACCGCACATTATATCATGGCACACGTTGCCGTATCAAATTTTGGCTGCCAAAGGTTGTCATTTGTATGGTTGCTGTCACAAACCATTAATATTATCCGGTGCGTACGCGATTCACCTTAATTCTGTAATCCTGCCAGAATTTCAGGCAATGAAGTAATAATTCCACGAATTCCAGGCTAATTCAACACGAGAACATCAATTAGTGATATGTAATTGCAGTCATATGGCGTCGCCAACTCTCAAACTCGCATTATTTGGATGCCGTACTGCAAAGTTCCGGGAACGACTCGCGGATGCTGCGGGAACAGCGTAAGGCGGTTTATTGCAGTTTTCAGTTCGCTCGTGACCTGGAAAGTTTCACAGTATGTAGATGACCTTTCCACGTCACCAAGTCATGGTATTTAAATAAAGAACCCGTATTATTTAGATGCCGTAGATAAGTACTGTAAAGTTCTGGGAAGTTTTCAACAGCAGCAACCCGTATGTAGGTAGATGACCTTTCAGCTTCTCCTATAGTTTCGTATGCATCTTTGGTTTTGTCACATTAGTGTGAAACTCGGAGTACAACCCAATAAATTATTCTACCAGTTGACTGAATACTAGAAGAAATTACTACAAAAACAAGCCTTGTGCCACAGCATTAGCATATAATTTTGAAAAATGGCTCGGCTGTAGTCCGTTGAATAAACCAACTTGCATGAAGATCTAAATTATCCTGTCTTCGTGTGTATGTCTCAGCCGAGTTACAACACAGCTGTAAGTTAGCCTACGTTCTCTAAATATCGCACTAATTTTATCTCTTCAGCAGTAAGAACGCTACGCAATGTTTGCCTGAAGATTTTAGCGGTGAAATAGGGATTTCGTATTTCGAAAGCCAGTAGAATACAAAAGAATGATAATCTTTTGTCCAGATCTGGTGCCCCAAATTTTTCCTTTCGCTCCTAATTTGAAATCGGGAAAGCAGATATTGCAAAATTTTTTCAATTAAATTTCAAAATTTTCAAAATTTTCCTGTTGTACATAATTTGCTGAATCGTTCTATAACAAATGATTGATTGGTACAATTAGGTATATTGGTAAATTGTAGTAATATGTTATTCAATAAATAAAAGTCGTGTAAACTAAAACAATAGTATTTTTTGGACTACTGCTACCTTAAGAAAGACATATTTTCTTGATAGGTACCTAACTAGTTCTCAGATAAATTTAAATACTGATAAGATGTAAAGGGTTTGAAGATTGTTCAGAAAATCTATTTCCTTCTGAGAAAATTCGTTTGGTATAGACTTCAGCCTCACTCAGCCCACTTCTGCCGGAACGGAAATTCAATATTACTCAAGCGAGCCAAAAGTGGTTATTCCGCTAGGTCAATGTTGCCAATTCATAACTCGCTAGACTTGACACCATTGCAATAAAAACGAGACAATGACTTCGATTGAACAAGTTAAATGGTAACCATTGATTTAGAAATTTAGAATAAAAAAGAAACAAAGCAAGGCCACCGGTTCCTGATAGTGACCGCGTGGTTTAATTCCCTCAATCTCGTTTCCGGGAAAAGCATAGCATTTCAGTTAAGTCAAATCACGAAATTCAGTTTATAAGAACAGTACCGTAACTATTAATTTACTCAATTTATCACAAGTTTAGGTTTAATCAAGACGAGAGATTCAGTTCAAACAGACATGAAAAATCTGTAAGCAAGTTTTATATAATGTTGGATTACTTTTGTACAATAACAGCCAAATAATTTCCTTAATTGTTCCTATTTAACAAGAAAATGAATTTTCCTGTAGCCAACTGACACTATACAAAGGAGCAAATGTTACATCAAAAGGCAACCAACGTAATGAATACAGGAGTCAATAGAAGTGGAGAACTAAGTCACAAAAGGCAAACCACGACGCACCTTCCTAACAATAGCTTCTATTCGGGCCACTCCGACCACTCTATCAAATCAAATAATGTCTTCGAGCCGCCTGAGAGGTGCAGATAAATGTCTCAACTAAATTTATCTACGTAAATGGAAGATTTGTGTTAAGGTGAGGTGCTGGCAACCGCCCTAATGAAATGTAGAGGAATGTGGCGAAAAGGAATTATACAGAAAGGTTAAGCTGCTTTCAGAATTTAAAATATCGTCACTCCGATTTAAAAGGAATGCTTTGTGAGCATTTTCAATAGAATTAGATCTTGATTTCAAATGTAAAATGCAAAATAAGATGTTGAAAAGTGGCCTAAATAATCGAACAGACGAACGTGAGAATATCACAATTAGACATAACAATCATAAGCATAAAACAAGGCTATAATATAATCATATTATGATTGCTTGTTAAGCGAGAAAGCGTATTAATAAAAATCACAGATCGCTGACCGCAGACAAATTGAAATTAATTGAAGGACGCAGCTCGTCGATTTCATAAGACCACGCATGACTGGCGATGAAACAACGAGAGACGTATAGGCCATAGTTCAGCAATTCCCATTGTACTGGCTTAACTGTGACCTATTTCCAACCTTATGTAATTTTTCCGCCCACCTTCTCCCTAGATCTCATGGATTTCAGGATTAGCATGAAGGGGGCGAGCTCGCCCTCAAAAACAAATTGGGTGGAAGAACCAACGGTTATCCTGTGTACTGAACTACTGTGCGAGCCCACAGATTACACTAATTACTTAACTTCGATAAAACTTAACTCCTTTAACGTTAGTTCATTAAGTCGTTATGTATGAGATACATAGTACATACTGGAAGTATTATCTTCAGAATTTTGCTTGGTTAGAACTATGGATTTCATTTTGAATTCGTTAATTAGAAAAAACAGCATAACAAAAAACATCTAGGTACCTCTCCTCCCAGTGGAATACAGAAGGTACTGTGTCGGAGTTGTATTAAAATCCCTGCAACATTTTCTAGTTAGAAATACAGGGTTAGTAAATATAAAACAAAAGCAATTAAAACGAAGCAAGCGAAGCTTTTACTAAGAGCTTTTTTTCTACTGCACTGATGTCCTCTCTTGAAACTTTCGAAGCTTGAGTGAAGTTGACAAACTGTTGTTGTTTACATTTGCCATTTGTCTTCTAGGTAAACTCTAGAGACTTCAAGAAAACAATCCTTGACTCTGTAAAGCAAAGCGAGTGAGCGATAGCAGCGATGGAAAAAAGTAACTTAAGACTTTAGTTTGCGGTCCGTTTCGCCAAACTGATCTAGTGATACGATCGGATGTATATTAACCTCTCTACATATACATCAACATTGTAAATTTGTAACGTATCAACTGATCAATAACGCCCGATTCGATTATGGGATTAATATTGAAAGGAACAGGAGTTAAGTGCGGATAACAGATAGACGTGCATGTAATGAGTAATGAGTGTTGGTTTCTTACCTCTCCAAGATTGACGAAGCCGTGTTCGGCCGCGACCGCATCAGCTGCTTCTTTGCCGTCCGGGATGTGCACGGCCCATGTCGGCGTGAAGTGTGCTCGCGCATCCAACACTGACACCAGCACCAGCAACACCGCCCAGCCGACCGCCATCTCACACACACTCACCGGCTAGTACTCGTCAGCATGGCACACACACACTACCGTTTATAATCAGTACGTCTTTATCATAAAGTTATCTTCATTACTTGTCAATCGCGGGGAGAACCTGCAAATGACCCTTGATAAGTTGGCATAAAATTGAGTTCGTGACGCCCGCCCGGGCAGGCTCAGAGTTCGGAGGAAACACTGATAAGATTCAGAGCACGTTTAGACACGCTCAAGCTCGTATTTTTTGGTATAAGTAGGTACGTATGTTTGAAGGAAATGCTTTAAAGATTGGTGCTGAGATGCAGTGAAGATCGTGTAGGCATTGAGGGCGTTTGAGGGGAGAACAAAAGCTTTTGGTGGATTTGTTGGCAACACGTCCGCCGCGCTATGTAGGTCAAGTACGCCTCGAGGACGGCGATCAAGTATTCAGCAGTGTTCTCTAACTCTTCATTAGCATATCACCAAACTTCCATTAATCAAACAGCGTCATCGATACCCGTCAGCCCATTTTTTCGGAAAAGCAAAATAACGCCGCTCGCTTTTCTCTCTGATTTATGCAAATCATTTCCCGCGCTGCAAGAATGAACTTCCTTCCTATTTGTTTCGTGAAGTATTCAATAATTCATCGCGTTTTGAAGCGATCACTTTATTGTTGAAACATTTTTATTTCCTTCGAGGCAGTTTACATCTTATAGCGTCGTTTATTTTTAAGTATCCGTCTCGAGTATCTGCTTATAAAAGCTGTTAAAAATAAAGGTCCTTTGTGGACCGACGTCAACTTCTGAAAGGAGCTAGTTAATTTGCCTGAAGTAGGAAGTGGCCCTGATCACGCAAACAGCTTGGTACAACTGGATCGCAAGTTCGCGTGAGCTTTCAGATGTTCTCGTAAATGAGACCCTATTTCCTTGGAAGGACGCGTATTTATAAAATCCTTTTAGCGTCTCAATTTACCTTCCATTTCATCCGATATGCGGATTAAGCCTAATACATTTTGCCGTCGCGTCGCTTGTGCCTAGATGATATTTTCTGTGCAATCGAGCTCGGTCACGATCGAAAGTATCGGAGCGAGAAATATGTGCCACTTTAGTGCAAGTGGAATGCAACTCTGCGTCAGACTTTACGCTTAGTTTGGCTGCGGTCTGACCTTCTTGAAGGCACGCAATTTTTGTAATGACGCTTTCTGCTCAGATACCAGGAAAATTACAAATGTAATCTATTTTTAGAAAGTGGATACTTTACCGCTACATCACTTATTTTAACAATACCTAAGTATTAATAAAAAATATATTTCTGTTTCGGCTAAAGTACAGCTAGAAATGACCAGTCATGTTCTAGATTGTTTACTTTGGCTATAGCTTATTTTAGGTCAGGCTTATTCAGCGGATCATCAGTTTTACTTATTTTCTAGCGGGGTTAGTGTCGCTACATTAATCTAGGTTTTAGGCTTAGGCGAGTCAGATTAGAAGATAAATACCTCGCTAGATAGAATATTAGTGAATAATGTGAGTTGTAGATACCCCTTATGTTCACGAGTATCAGGTGCTGTGTTTAGCCTGTTTGATTAGCTAAATGTAAACTCAACAGATTGTTTTGCTTAGAGTTGAATGTCGCTGCTGTTTGTTTATAGATAGACGAGTGCCTCAATACATCAAATAAAAGAACCCGGGGGCTTGATTAGAGACCGGAATTTCAATCAACGATGGAATTCCAACAGAAAAGTTAATAGTCGTAGCAAAAACGTTAATTTAGGCGGTAAATGCAGACTTAAATACGCGGGAAGTATCGTATAAACAAGGTAGAATAGGTACCTGTGTTTGCTTACCGATTTGTAATTTAGTAACTTTGCAAATATACCAAACAGCTGTTTTATGAATATGTGTAGGTAACGGCCCCGAATCAAGTGGACCAACTAT
Organism: Phthorimaea operculella; assembly: GCA_024500475.1. Classification (NCBI taxonomy): domain Eukaryota; kingdom Metazoa; phylum Arthropoda; class Insecta; order Lepidoptera; family Gelechiidae; genus Phthorimaea; species Phthorimaea operculella. The sequence goes on along the minus strand of JANFCV010000002.1, from coordinate 1,217,497 downwards.
AATATCAGGTGCAATCACTACTTACCTACCTGCCTAGGCAGGCAATAGCATTTTACTGTTAAGCACTCGCACAAACAATTATTTAGTTTAGCATCTATCTAATCAAACATGGTCACGGGTCGCATGCCATAACGGTACCTACCAACATATTTAAATGTAAACATAATGGTTGATATTCAATAAGGACAAATTTATGAGTAGCGACGAGCACAATCTTATCTGTGTTTCCTCGGACAATGTAAACAGTGTCGATTCTTAGGCATTTCGCGTCGCGTCGTGAGACGGATGTTCCATCGGCGGAATCCGATGGGAAGGACCAAGATTCCGTGGCACTTAGACAATAGTAGGTAGCCGGTGAGAGTCGGCGCCGCTGCGACGAGCGTTAACCTCTCGCACAGGCTCACTACTCTTCACATTCCACTCACTTTGAAAGACAGGAACACTAAAAAACTGTTAGGTTTCTGTTCACAGCACTGTTGTCATTATCGATACGACACGAGAGTCGGAGCGCGTGAAAATCGCTGCGGAATACCGAGTGACACGCCCGTGCCGTGCGCGGGCGAGATGCTGACTGGCTGACCGGTCGCTCTGCTCTCGCCGCGCTGCGATTGGAGCAAAACTCGATCGCTGGGTTGCCACTTGCGGAAAATAGGTGCGAATGCGATGGAAAATTTACCTACAAACGCGCAGAAATTCTTGCCATATTATGCAGTATTGGCAAAGAGTTGGAAAAAAATATATATTTTAAAATAGGTGCATGATTTACAACTGCATACGTCAATACAAATTAGAAAGTAATTACAAAGTAAAAAATAAATATCCAACAAAGTTTTGTTCTGAAGAAGGATTTCACAGTTTAGATAACTAAGAAATTCTGCAACTAGTTACTATAATGGTATTCTGTACTTTCTAGGATCTATCTATCGAAGTATTTCAATTACCAACATACAAAATAATATTAATGCCTTAGGTGACACATAAACGCCCACTTCGACTAGGTATACATACAATAGGCAGGTAATTTAATTATCTTAAGAGCGACCAGAAACTTTTAAGTTCTTAGTCTTACCACTACTACTACTATTTTTATAACAGCCACAATAAAGTCCACTGCTGAAAATGGGCCTCCCCCTAGTAGGGGGGTAGGTATTTGCCATACTCACAATGTAAGCTAGATGCAAGATGTTGCAAGGCGATTGCGACTTTCATTCAGGGATTGAACCCCTGGATGAATTTATCCTTTACGACACCCACGGGTAAGATAATGGGGTGATGTGATGACATTTTAAGCCGGCACGGCAAGTAGTCCGTTAGTCTAATTCGTTAGTCTTGGGTCTAACTCTAGCGGTATTAAGAAAGTAGGTAATGAATTGAAGCGCAATTGAATTAATAACTGTAATAATTTATGTGTTCCAATCTTTTATGTTCACCTTAACACATAATTATATGGCATATAGTGTACAAAACCTGAGAAAAAAAATTGTGACTAAAACACCTAACCCAGAAAATAATTCCGTTGGTTTAAAAAACATAAATCAAGGCGGTAATTTTTTTATGAAAGGTATTGTAGTAGCTACCAACCAACGTGACGAAGGCAGGCACACGGGATCAAAATCGAAGTGTGTACCTACCTATTGAAAATATGATTATTTATATTATTAGCAAAACGTGTAGTTAAGCTCAACAATCAAATCAAATCAATCTAGCTAGAGTTACAATGCGCAGTCAAAGATTCAAATACCTATCTTGATTGTCTCCTACCACTTTTAGGATAGTGTCCAAAGAGGCCGGGTATTACAGTACCTACTAACGTTTGTTTCTTATTTTATGTAATTTTTTTAATTGATTCGATTCTATGAATGTCTGTATTAAATGCGTACATTACACTGTTTAGTTTGCCAATCATTTCAAATTGAAAATAGGCCTGACATTTGTATGATTTTGCAATAAACTTTCATAAAATAAAACAAAAAGAAAATACTTACTAAATACGAGGCAGTATGGTCTTGGACTTAACCTTTTCGTAAAAAACAAAAACAGTAAAAAGTAGGTAAAATGGGGGTCAAGTAAAATAATTTGAGAACCTCTGGAAATACGCTTTATTCTACTTACTCTTACTTTATTTATTTTCCTTTGTCCAGCAGCTTTATTAGGCAAATATATTCACTTTGACTAGCTGCCCGTCAGCGGTTTCACCCGCTGCAACCCATTTTTTGCCCCTTTAGGCGTTAAAATCGAAAACTTCAACACGTATATTTTTTTAGCTCTTTGGTCTAATCGCAAATTTTGAAACAGATCGCATTTAATATTTTCCATACAAATTTTAAACCGAAATTGGTCGAAATTTGAGAGAAAGAATATTTAAAAACCTGCCTCTTAACTTACTCTATATACTAAAAAAACCGCATCAAAATCCGTTAAGGGGTTTTAAAGATATAAGCATACAAACATACATACATACATACAGACACGGGAAGGGACTTTACTTTATACTATGTATTGATGGTGCGATTGAAGTTTTCAGTAGGTAGGTACAGTCTCTCACGCTAACTCGTGGACAATTCTGTTTTTAAGATTTCGTGTTTCTTGTGTCTGATTCTGGCAAACCGGACAAAAACTATGTTGTACGATTCAATAAATATTGCTGCATCTAAAAAAAATATTACAGTCTGAAAAAAAATCTACACTTTAATTTAGATTGTTCATGAGTGAGCGGGAGAGACTGTACACTACTGTTGCCCCTTACGCGTGAAAATGTACCTACTTAGGTATACCATTTTCGGGAAGACTTAAGCCGCGGTACCCCAAATGGTAGAGGCGTCGCCTATAGATGGCAAAAGTGCCAGATTCAAAAATTTAATCTTAGTTTCGGAATGATTTAGTTTAGTTTCTACGATAGAGTGGTTAGAGGTATCGCTAGTACTGATAGCCAAAGACGAAGAGGTTCAAATCCTACATAAATTCTGAAATGACAATAAGTAGGTACCTAGGTACCTACTGTTTTCCTGCCTCATAGATATCGTACCAGCTGCCCTGGTGTAATGGCTCGGCCAAGCAAAAGTTCCCGGGTTTCATCCCCGGTATTCATTGGGGCGTTGGACGACTCGGTGTCCCAGTCCAAAAAAACCGACGAAGACCGTCAAAGAAGAAGAAGGAAGTACCACTGCCACCTCACTAAGCTATCGATGCACCGATCGATGCCTGCTAAATTTGAAAATCCCTATAAATTGGTATAAATGAGCAATAGATCAACTAAGAGTTGTAAATATTGTCTACTAGATGTCGCTAGATCGGGGCTTCGACGAGACGAGCATCAAGAGATTGAAATGACATTGGGACCTTAGGGTAAGTCCGGGATATATGCCCAACCTTTTTTATTATTTTCATATCTTTTTGTGTAAAAATAATAAGCACATGATTTTCATAAATATCCAAACTTTGGACCATTACTTATTGATTTTGATTGGTTTTTTGAAAACAATTCTATTACTGATCTATATATTCCAAGTTAAAAATAAAATTGCAAACCGGGTTAGATGCCTCTCATGCCGTATATTTGCCCCAGAGCGATTTATTTGATGGGGATATATGCCTTTGGTGGGGATATATGCCCTTGGCAAGAAAATAGATATTTTGAACATATAAACATACATTTATTAGTACATATTTATTATTTTAGCAAATAAAAAACAACAAAACTGCGTTGTCGCCTTGGCTGGCTGCATCGTCTCTGATTGGCCGCGTTGTCTCCTTGGCTGGCTGCTTTGTATCTGGTTGGCTGTATTGTCTCCTTGGCTGGCTGATTTGTCTCTGGTAGGCTGCGTTGTCTCCTTGGCTGGCTGCTTTGTATCTGGTTGGCTGTATTGTCTCCTTGACTGGCTACATCGTCTCTGGTTGGCCGCGTTGTCTCCTTGGCTGTCTGCTTTGTATATGGTTGGTTGTATTGTCTCCTTGACTGGCTACATCGTCTCTGGTTGGCCGCGTTGTCTCCTTGGCTGGCTGCTTTGTATCCAGTTGGCTGTATTGTCTCCTTGACTGGCTACATCGTCTCTGGTTGGCCGCGTCTTCTCCTTGGCTGGCTGCTTTGTATCTGGTTGGCTGTATTGTCTCCTTGGCTGGCTGTTTTGTCTCTGGTAGGCTGCGTTGTCTCCTTGGCTGGCCGCTTTGTATCTGGTTGGCTGTATTGTCTCCTTGGCTGGCTGCATCGTCTCTGGTTGGCCACGTTGTCTCCTTGGCTAGCTGCTTGGTATCTGGTTAGCTGTTTTGTCTCCTTGGCTGGCTGCATCGTCTCTGGTTAGCCGCGTTGTCTCCTTGAATGGCTGCTTTGTATCTGGTTGGCTGTATTGTCTCCCTGACTGGCTGCTATGTCTCTGGTTGGCTGCATTGTCTCCGTGACTGGCTGCTTTGTATCTGGTTGGCTGTATTGTCTCCTTGGCTGGCTGCTTTGACTCTGGTTGGCCGTGATGTCTCCTTGGCTGGCTGCTTTGTCTCTGGTTGGCTGTGTTGTCTCCTTGGCTGGCTGCGTTGTCTCCTTGGCTGGCTGCGTTGTCTCCTTGGCTGGCTCGTCGTCTCTGGTTGGCTGCGTCGTCTCTGGTTGGCTGCGTCGTCTCTGGTTGGCTGCGTTTTCTCTTTTGGCTATTGGCTGCTTTGATTGTCTGATTAACTGCGTTGTCTCTTTGGCTAGCTGCGTCACCTCTTTAGCTGGCTGCGTAGTCTCTTTTGCTGGCTGCATCGTCGCTCAGGCTGGCTGCATACTCGGTCTTAGTAATAATTCGCGGTTGCACGTCAGTTTTACGCTTATATTTTCTGGGAATTTCCAATCTGAAATATACGACAAACATTAAAGTTAGGCCAGGGATATGTGCCCTTAGGGCCACATATCCCAAAAAATATCGGGGCACATATACTTTTTCACGGGGATATTTGCCCTTATCACAAATAAATATAAATACTAATATTTTATTTAAAAAAATGCCTTATTAACAAACAACATACCCTAGTCCTTATTTGTACGTAAAAAGAAAGTGCACTTACCTGGTAAATCCAAAGTTATTGAAGGCCAAAATTCGTCCATAAAGTAAAATTCCGACTGTTTGTCACGTCGCCGTTTAAAACACTCCTACGCATATCAGCACGCGCCAACGCTTTGTGGCAGACTGAAGAGGGGAGGGTGTGCAATTGTATAATAGAGTCATTTTTTGTCTGTGTGTTTTACTTTTTACACAACTGTACTGAGGCACATATCCCGCTTGGGCGTATATCCCGGACTTACCAAAAATTTAAACTTAGTTTCGGAATGATTTAGTTTAGTTTCTACGATAGAGTGGTTAGAGGTATCGCTAGTACTGATAGCCAAAGACGAAGAGGTTCAAATCCTACATAAATTCTGAAATGACAATAAGTAGGTACCTAGGTACCTACTGTTTTCCTGCCTCATAGATATCGTACCAGCTGCCCTGGTGTAATGGCTCGGCCAAGCAAAAGTTCCCGGGTTTCATCCCCGGTATTCATTGGGGCGTTGGACGACTCGGTGTCCCAGTCCAAAAAAACCGACGAAGACCGTCAAAGAAGAAGAAGGAAGTACCACTGCCACCTCACTAAGCTATCGATGCACCGATCGATGCCTGCTAAATTTGAAAATCCCTATAAATTGGTATAAATGAGCAATAGATCAACTAAGAGTTGTAAATATTGTCTACTAGATGTCGCTAGATCGGGGCTTCGACGAGACGAGCATCAAGAGATTGAAATGACATTGGGACCTTAAGTATGGACAAATGACCCACTGCTGCAAACATTAATGAATTATGCCTCATTTTAAAACCTCAGCCGCCTAGTTTTAGCTGGTAAAGGCGCATTTTTGTGAGGGATGGGAATATTAAGATATTTAATAAAATATATAATGTTAACACTATAATCCAGATTAGCTGTCTAGTCGCTCTCGCGTTCAGAAGTTTTTGTTTACCGTTCCCGCTTACCCTCGGTAGTCACGTAGGGCTCTGTCGAGCACAAGTAACCCCGGCCAGTGGGTCTCACCGGGGGGGTACTCCAGTGTCTTGCACCCCGAGGGCAGGCGACGCTTCACCCTGATTATTAGGTTTCTTAACTGCTTCGAAAATGCCCTTCAAGGGCCACCAGCACCCCGCAAATCGGTCGCGAATGTTTGTCCGCACGATCCCGCAAGCTGCTTTGCAGCGCGTTATGGACGAACTCGCGGCTTCGTGCCATCCCTCGCCGCCGTCCACGCTGGGATCAATGGACCCCCCACTTGTCTCTTCGCTACCTACGGCCGCCGCAGCAGCGATAACTGCTGGATTCGCCGTCACACCCCCACTACCGCCGCTACCTACTTCTCCCTCGCCGTCTCCGCTGTCCCAGCGTGAGGCGAGGAACAAAAAGCAAGGAGAGTGCTTCAGCCGTACAGGTGGTAGTGCAGACCGCGCAGTGCACCGAGCGCCAAGAAGCGCACACATGAATCAACCTCACCGACCCCGCCGAGGACAGTTTCGGCTACGAGGATCACGCCGTCGCTGTCCATGCACCTGCTGAACATCTCGGGGTACTGGAGACAGCCCAGCGACGACAACACAAATGATATTTGTGTTGTTTCGGCTACGAGGATCACGCCGTCGCTGTCCATGCACCTGCTGAACATCTCGGGTACTGGAGACAGCCCAGCGACGACAACACAAATATCATGCGTCCACGCTAACGACGCCAAAGCCTGCGCCCAGCAAGCCTAGGGAAGACACCGTCAAGACGCCGAGATCTACACCCAAGACATCCATGAAGATGACTGGGTGCATAAAGAAGCCGCCACCTATAGTGGTCGACCTACTACCGAACTGGAGCCACCACTTCGCTGAGCTAAAGAAGGATCTCGGTCATGTGCCAAACATGCGCATGACCGAGCTGACCATCCTGGGCTACGAGGTAGACTACATGCGCCCCATCAAGGCTCGCGGGAACGCCTAGAGTTAATCTACTTCGCCCAGTTTATCCGCATGCCTAACCTCACCCCTGCAGATTGCCTGCCTGGGATTGCAGAAGACCCCGAGAAAAACCGGCCGCATATGCCAACTGTGGCGGATCGCATCCGGCAGCTTAGATTGCCCCGTAGTGCGCCGTGAAGTATGGATCAAGAGAGGGGGGCACAGCGCCTCTTACGAAGCCTGTCAAACTGAAGAAGACGGAGGCGGCCAGGGGAAACCAACCCAGCTAGCTCCCTTATGGCGGCTGCGAACGGCCCCTCCGAAACTTCGATGACAAAGGAGCGGAAGCCGAGGAGGCGTAGGAGGCGAGCATCGCCCCCGCCCCCCCCAGGACGGGAAAGCACCGGGCCAGCCACGTCAAGAGTCACCCACGTGTCCGTTGGATGTGGTCGGCTCCCCTCAGGGCACACCTCAGCGGGAGAAACCGAAACACCAACCGGCCACAAGACAAGAGAGCGCACGATAAAAGAGGACAGAAAGGTCCTGATCACGAGGGCGGATGCGACTTTAACCGTCGTAAAAAGCCTTCAGCGACTCGAGCCATACGGCCCCGCCATCATGGCTGCCAGGGATGCACCTGAGGCTCTGGGACCCAGATAGTTGTGCTGACGAGCACATCCTGACGTAGACATCACCTGTCCACATCCATATAGTGTCATAGCTGCATTTTTATTTAAAAAGTATAGTGAAAGTAGCGTTGTATAACATGAACATCTTAAAATGTAATTTTTTAGACTTTCCCATGGAATTTTAGAAAAAAAATCACCTTATTTAGGAAATACATAGATAAATCTAATAATTTACGTACGTTTCATCAATGTTCGCTAGGTGGGTCAGAAAGGTCCCAATATTCTTTGGCAGGCATCGATTTGTGAATCGATAGCTTACAAGATAACGAGCACTGTGTACTTGAGTGCAATAAAAATCTCATTAAATCTGGGGGCACGGCAGTGCCCCTACCAAGTCGAGCTGAAAGCGGCACGGCCGTACCATCCTTTTCTCGAACCAGTTAAGGCCATTTTCGACCCCCCCATAACTCCCTTGTCCATAGGTATAGAACCCTCATTTCAAAATATCTTATCAAGCACTGCATAGACACGATACATTTCAAATTTCATCTAATTTATCCCAGTAGTTTAGAAGTTATTGTAAGTCAAAGTTTCTTTTTTCTGCCTGACTGACTGACTGACCGATCATCAAAATTCTAAGGTACTTCTAGCAGACTGAGGAGCGTCAAACTTAGAATACAACTTGTATTTATTGTACGAATAGAGGAAAAACTATAACATTCTGCAAATTCAGTTGCAACCGCATAATTAACTTTGTATTTCCATACAAATGTATAGGATTACAAAGTTATCTTTGCGGATGGGCTTTGAGGAAATCTGTTGCCGAGGCTCAAGAAGTAGTTGCAGAAAAGAGAAAGAGGAAGACTACCTACAAAAAGAAATGAGATCCCACCAAAAACATTAACTTGTAAAAAGAACCAAGTCTCGCCTCTCAGTTCTTCTACTGTAAAAAGGGTTGAGATCCATGTGATGCCAAGTCGGTTATTGATTTATTCAAGGACTACTTCAGGGAACTTTCTTCTTAAGCAATTGCGTAATAAGGTAACAGACATCATCTTATAGTAACCATATCGATATTTAAAAACTTTTATATTTACAATAACTAGAATGACCCGGCCATCGCACTAGACCATCGTATCTCACAAGCAAATAGTGTGCGATTGCCAAGTCATTTTAGTTATTTTAAATATAAAAGTTTTTAAATATCGATATGGTTACTATAAGATGATGTCTGTTACCTAATTACGCAATTGCTTAAGATGTAGTCCTTGAATAAATCAATAACCGACTTGACATCACATGGATCTCAACCCTTTTTTTTAACAGTAGAAGAAGTGAGAGGCGAGACTTGGTTCTTTTTACAAGTTAATGTTTTTGGTCGGTTCTTTATATTAGTTCAGTTTCAAGACCTGGTTAAACCATAAAAGGCTTACATCCATCATACCTACTGTCATAATTTTTCAAAAAGAAAGGCATGCAAAAATGACACTTGTCGTTTTCCTAATTTCCTAACGCTAGTTACTAGTTATTATTCTGTGCTAATAGGTAGGTATTATGTTGTAGGGCGTCTTCAATTTTCCCCATATAAGGTCCTATTAAATTCACTGCAAATATTTTAGGGGCAAGTCAAATAAAATATAAGCATGAGAAAATTGCATTTAACTAAAAAACACAAAACGAAAAAAGTGCACCCTGTTTGTCCTAGAAACACACACTTCGATGAATTTAAATTACGCGCCAAAAAGAGGTGCTGTGATTGGTTGGTTGTCAGTGTGCGTGCCGTGTAAGTGAATCCAGTCGACGCTCCAACCGAATAAAGGCGCAATCGCTATTACGCCTTTTTTAATATTATTCGATTTTTGAGTACCTCTGGGTCTATTACGTCAGCCTATTTATTTTTGGAATTTTAGCTCATCTATTGAAAAAGTTATTTGTAAAGACAACTTTGTTCTCTCGAAATGTACACAGTATTTTCTAGTAGAATAAAGCTGCTATATTCGATTGCTTCCTATTTAAACAACTTCTCTTATCCGAATATTGGTGTTTTATGTTTTTACGCCTTTATTCGCCAAAAATATTTTTGATGATTGAACGCAATTTCACTTTGCGTTATTATTCGTCCAAAACTAAGATCAACCTAAAATCGTATGTTATTTTACAGTTTTTACACCGTAATTTTCTTTCTGTTAGTTTAGGTTACTTTTCCGGACCATTTATTTATACGGAAGCAAATGGGCCTTACTCTGTTGTTGCAATAAAAAGTGTTGGTAAACTTGAATGCATCAATATTTTGACATCAAAATAATTGCAAACAGTTGGTTAGTATTCATGTATTACAGTGGCATTTAAAAAGTTTGTAGTCACTGTAGTATACCAGTTACTCACTTAGATGCAATGAATACAGATATATTACCTTCAGATTTTTCTTTATCTTCATATTTCAAGCTTTGAAATTTTCTTTTATTTGATACCGTGTAGTCCTAATCTTCTTTTATTTCATCAGAACCCCAGTGTAATACCAACCACTGTGCAGATCTAAAAATTCTCAAAAAATATGTTTACTCTGGACAAACATGGCATCCATCGCTCCGTCGAATGTGAGCCGAAAAGCTGCTTGTTCTTTCTAAAGAATGAAAAAGATGGAGGATACCAGACATCTGATGTATGGGCAAAGCCCAACAGAGACAAGTCTTTACAGCCGCAAAAAAAACTGAGGGGGACTCCACGAGTTAGTGAAGACGTCTCCAAGCTAAAACTGAAGCAATGGGAAAGGAAAGAGCACACTCACTTTTATTATCGGCGGAGAAACATGGGGGTCTGACCTTCCATGGGCAGACTGGACTGGAATTCGCTTTACCAACTCCGGGATGTTGTCAGAAGGTGCCAAGAAAATCTAAGGAGATGGGTTTTTCTGGCAGAAGTCTGAGTGATTGTGGTGCCGCTCAAACGATAGCTCATCTTTCCTGATCCTAACCCAACTGCCCCAGTTTTGAACTGTAAATGACCTACTAGAGGCTTTGGGATAAAATCACCAGAAACGTACAGCTAGGCTGGGTAGCATTTGGGAAGTTGCGTCATTACCCTAAGCCATTCTCGTCAATAGGAACACCTCAATAAGACCTATTTAGTGTTCGATTAGTGCGGTCTGCTAGTCATTACATACATAGCCAAAACGTGAATTCTAATAGTAGAACTGACCCAACAGCTACATCTCACTAATACATACATTTCGAAATGTGATTATCCGACAAAAGATCAAGGCAACTAACTAAATCTGGAAGTGCAACAACTTGCAGTGGCAGTTGATCTGGTCACATCTGTCGTAAAACCGACAGACGATGGGGTAAGTGGGTTCTTGAGTGGGGGTCACGATTTAGCGAGCGTAGTGCTGGACGTCTTTCGACCAAATAGACCAGACTTGGATAGAGCAGCTGGCATTAACTGGATGGTGCAAGCAGAAAAAGATACTTATGGAAACGAAAAGGAACGTCACACCCCTATTTGATTCTAGTAAACGCGTACACAGGCTGCCCTTAGGGCTACCAGTACTCGCTCGCAGCTACAGGCAACACGATCTCTTTACAGTTTGAAGATGACAAAACTATCAAATATGGCTTTAGAATAAAGATTAATACTAGCCTTTAGTCCGTATGTTTAGCCATCTTCCTAATAACAACAACCGTCTTGACTAGGGATGGAGGTAAAGTGTCAATCAAATGTTTTTTCCCAGACAGCATGGCTCTGAACAAGCATTGCTTCATACGCCAAAGTTATTGGAATTTAGGTCTAGTCTATGAATGCCAACGAAACAAATGAAGGTATGTAAACATGATAAATTTAACTCTGCAATGAATCAAAGTACGCAGCTGTTCCAAAAATAATTATCCGGTGAATAACTGTCTAGAACAGGGTCTGATACCGATGCCATCAGATGAGAACCCATTATAGCTAGCTGTAAATAGGCTCCCGCATCTGTTGCATCTACCTTCAAATTAGTTATATTTAACGCGACAAAAATTATCGCAACACATTGTCAACTACTTTGGAGACCTGTAGACAAGGTGTGCCAACCCTAAGGAATCGACCGTCCAATAATGTTAAAACCAAAAGTTTAAATTGGAATATAGGGGTAATCGACAGCTCTCCTTGGGGAAAGTTGTTCAGTTTGACAGCTTGTAAGTCCAGATTCGGGAAAGTCCGTCGTATGGTACCATACTGTATTTCTAGCAGTTCAGCCACAGTCACACAGATCAGTCAGAACAGGTTTGCCTATGTCACATGTCTGTCATCTTTGTCACATGGCAACATCGCATCACTGTAAATCCTATGTTAAAATCCTTACAATATCGTCTGTGCTGTCAGAAAGTTCGAAAGACATTCATGCTACTTGATACGTTTATCTACTGAATGAGCAATCGGGCTATGTTTGGTAGTTCATATAATTTAATAGTAGTTGCTGTATCATTGTATACCGAACGTGCTCGGTCAACCAGATTATGATTATGAGCAAATATCATTTTATTTCAAATATGAAAATATTTTAGGAAGTTATTGATTTAAAAAATATCAGTATTAATAAAAAATATGGATATAAGCAAAGCCAAATTATGAGTACTAATAATGGGTAAGGTTTAAAAATTTGTCTAGGTTTCATTGTAATTTTGAGCATTTTCGTAACGTTTTCCTTAGTTTTGATACTGTTTTTATTGTCAACTATTGAACTGACTATAGATTTAAATAGTTATTTTAGTTATAAATGGTAGTTTAAATATTTTATGACTCGATTTAATTGAGTTTGACGAATACCAGCTTAGGTTGACAATAAATCCATTTTTGAAACCAAACTACTACTAAAACTTAATATTTTTATTGACCACGGAATAAGTTTAATCATGTTTCAAGACATGAGTGCAATATTATTTTCAAAATTTTTGATTTTTATGAAAAAATAAGGATTTTTTAACTTTTCAACCCCTTTCTTTTATTTTTTAAACATTTTTTAATTTACTTGTATGCAATGGTTACGATTTGAGATATCCTTTGTGATTCAAAAGAATAAAATCGTATCACATTATGACGTTTTTAATACTCTATACTTTTTTGACGAATAAAGACGTACTCTAGTAATGCGTATTAGGCGTGTGGTCTGACAAAGTTATGTAAAGGATTATTGCGTTTCATAGCATTAAACTGTATAGGCGAATAAAGGCGTAAAGTAAAATGCAAAAAAATATGTGAAATATAGTCAGACGAATAAAAATTTTATATAGTTTTTACTAATTATATTTATAATTAATCATGAAAGAAATATGTAAAAATATTTTTTGATTACTTTAATTTTTTCCTCACATTTTGGTATACATCAATATCAGTTCATTCTTAAAGGAGCGACGCTACAAATTATTTTCGGTTTTTCGGCTGTACTGAAAAGTTGAAATTTTGATATTGCGCCTTTATTCGGTTGGAGCGTCGCAGTCTACGTGGCGGAACGTCAGTCAGGTCAGTCAAAGCATGTTCACATAATTAATTAAAAAGTTTGTTTGAAAATGAAAAATAAAATCTAGCGTGTAGATTTTTTTCAAAATGTCTTAGATGTTTTTCTTATACATATTTACGCATGCCCTTAAAATATTTGCAGTGAATTTAATAGGACCTTATATAGGAACGTTTCTCTTTTCCTTTCGAATAAATGGGCTATTTGGTAACCCTCCATATCCATATCTACATTACCTACCCACTTACATACAAATAAAATCTAAGAGATGGAGTGCCATAATTCCAAAGGCATTCGTGATCGTAAGGCTTAGAATAGCATCACCCCAAATCCTTCCCAGGGATTTGTGGTTGATGTGTATTGCAATAATTGGAGCCGAATTAGCCGACCGGCTGCCAACCTATCACCACTCTTCTGAATGACTCATCAGACTCATGTCACTTTTTTCAGGCGTGGTGTAAAAATGGCCGTTTACGCTCTATCTTCCCCGCAAAAGATGTAGGTGTGCTATATGTATGATTCATAATTAGTAGGTATAATTTAGGTAGAGTTAAGTGTAAGAAGTGCATCGATGAAAATGCAAAAAAAATATTGTATAAAGTAGACTTTGTAGTTGAAATTATTGCCTCTTTGTAGTTTAAACTCTGTAGCTGTCTATACAGGGTCTCCGTATACTGATAGGGGTGCATTCAGTCAGACCATAAAACTGAACATCTTCTAATAAGAAAATATTTCAGGAGCCGAAATAACTTTTTTGACTTCCCATTAGTCAGCTAATAGTGATTTTGTATGGGAGGTTAAAAATAATCTTTTGTTTTTTTTTAATTTCCGTGATATTCTGGCGTTATCTCCTAGTCTAATTTACGTTATCTTGAAGCTCTTGAAGCGTCCCACATCGCGTATACTTTCCATAAAAGTGGTCATACATATTATTTCGAGGAAAAGGAGGAATAAAGTGTCGTTGGGGCCTATTACATGGGCTCTGGTTGTATAACGGTAGCTTTATTGATATTTGATCGACAAAAGGTCCTTCCATTTTGGCGGTTAGGTCATTTATTTGGTTTTGTGAAGGATAAGTAGGTAGGTAGGTAGATAGATACCTTTATCACCTTAGGGTTGTATTGTAACACTTCTACATCTTCATACAGCCTATAAGTCTATGAGATATAGGTACCTAGTACCTACCAAGAAAGAAGATCGTTCAGTGGTTTTACAGGCTAGTTTAGTTCTAAAAGATTTTTATTTGTAGAATTTGTTCAATTTTGAAAGTTGTTTAGTTTTGAAAGTTGTTTAAAAATTGTACAATTTAAAAGATTGCTCTGCCGTATAGGTAGGTACCGAGGGTCCATATTCGAATGCATAAAATTTTCTGTCCTAACGTGCTTTTGCATACCTGGTTTTGGCATACTCATCTTTTCGCATAATCTTAATCAAGCATAACTTTTTTGCCATACATTTCTTTGGCATACGATCGATACGCATAACGAAGTAAACGCATAAAAGGCAGTAGGAATAAAAGTACAATCGCAATATAACACAATTTTTTATCAGTTAAAATCTGCAAAAAATTGTTAAACTACGCTGCAATTGCCTTAATTGTAACAAAAATAGCATTCTTCATATTATAGTAGGTAAGTTGATTGTATATTTGCCACGATTGGCAAGAGGATTGACGAGTGCAGTGCAAGATGTTGCATTTACAAGGAACACCGCTGCCCATTCATCTTAAATTTAATCTTTAACTTGTTTTTTGCGACACCCACGACTAGTATTGGAGTGATGATTTTCTAAGATGGCATGACACGGCAACTACTTAAATACTATAAAAAACTAAAGTTTGAAAAAAGAAATGCGTTATATATTTGCATGTTTATTAAATCCAAATTAATTTTTTTGTCAATTCTCCACTGAGGAATACGGCAAAGTACCTACCTACGTTGTGCCATTCGTGCCCAAGTATATTTTCTGAATAAGTATTTACTAATTATCCATTCCATGATTCTTATGACGTTTTAAGTTTATGGCTATAATCGTTATGGTAAACAAAATTATGGATATTTATTGTTATGCCAAAATATCCATTATGCATTTCAAAAAATATGCCAATTTACAATTATGCGAAATGACAACTATGCCGAAAGTGTTATGCGTAATGCAAATAAGAGTAAAAATGTTATGCGTTCGAAGGGGCACCCGATGCAAAAGTTTGGAAAAGTGAGTTTATTTTTTGCGGACTCGGCTGTTGACTCCGCAGGTGTAGCATAAATCACTATGTAAGTATTTATTAGGTACTCGGAAGAAAGTATGATTACTAACGAGGGTGTAGTTTGGGGCCCGAAGCGCAGCTGAGTTTCTTTCTTTCTTCCCGCGTAGGTACCAGTACCTATACAATGTAGGTACTATTGCTGCCACTACCGGAGGAAACGGCCGCCATTTACAGTTTCTTTCTTTATCCGCGGGAGCTTGGGAGTTAGGTATACAAGGGTTGGGTTGGCGACATTGTTTTGGTATGTTATTGGTTGTAGGTACATTTGTCTATCGGCTGTTGTAGTTAAGGTCAAAATAAAGACCGAGCGTGGCGGCGTCGTGGTGCTCCGTCAACGTGACAACGTCGTTCATAGTATGCAGAGCGCGCCGCGGCGTGTCGCCCGGTTTTTCAGGCATCCCTATAAAAACATGTCATACTAAGAACGTCGCTTTATTTTGACCTTTATGTTGCTTGCAGCTTGACTAGAGAAAAAGACCGAGGAAAAAGGCTATAGACTGATTCTTTCAGTTCGTTCAAATCGGACAGATTTCGAAGAATATTTTTTTTGTTCTTGTTTTGACGTAGTAGTTTATGAATTAGAGTAATCGTATACGTCCTATGAAAATGTTACCGGGAAAGGCGTTCATGGCAAAGCCTTAATTTTCATGGAAAGTGATGGAATGTAATGAGCGCTTGGAAGGTAATGAAATATGGAGAGAGTGTAATGATTAATATTTGGAAGGTAATGAAAAATTGAGATAGTGTAATGATTGTATTTGGAAAGTAATGAAATATACTGAGAGTTGATATGTGTTTGTTATGATTTTTTAGTATCTGTTAGGATTTAATGTGAGAGTTTTTGTTATTTATGTAGTATTTTGTCATTTAACAGTGCTCACGCGATACCAACCAATAAAAAACGAGTAGTAAAATGACGTTATACTTTTAATTACATTAGAATAACAATCAAATAATATTATTATGGTAATGGTTACAAGGGTTGTTTTTCGCAACGAGACGTCTAAAATGCGCCTATTTTGCGTGAAGGGTGGGGGCCCACTACTCGAGCCATCATAGTTCTCCGTGGAAGATCAGCAACCGTACCAAATCACCGAGTGACTCGGGGATTGACTCCGGATGCCCGAGGTACTTCTCCGGGTGTCTTGCCACCTCTTTACAGTGTAGCAACACTTGGGTAGCTGTTTCTTCTTCTTCCATGCATGCTCTGCACAGAGGACCATCAGCAAAACCTTTGACTGAAAGGTGCTTGATAAAGTGATCGTGACGATGATGCTGGTTGTCATGAGAATTTCGGGTTTCTTCAGTCGGAGCAAATTCTTGGATAGGTGGCTGGATAGTGTTTTCATGGCCTCTCTGGCCTGCCTGCAGTCTTCTAACCCGGTCCAGTATGTGTTGTGCTCGTTTTTAGTACGTTTTCTCAGTAGGGAGCGGAATTTACCTGCTGGAATGGGTAAAATCGTTTCTGACCCATAGGCTACAGGGGATACCGATGTATCCGATCCTCTTCTGGCTAGTTTATCCGCTGCATCGTTAACTCAAAAGCCGCTGTGTCCTTTGATCTATTGTAGAGTTACGTTGTGTTTACATACCTCCATCAGGCGTTGGTGGCTTTCGTAGATTAGCCCTGATGTCATTGTATGACTGTACAGTGCTTGCAGTACTGACTTCCCAGGCAGCAATGGCTGTAGTAGCTAGTAAGATGGCCAAAGACTTTGCTTGAAAATCTGAGTTATGGTAATTAAACTGTTTTGGGATTCTGTCACCTGCAGCTGCGAGTAATGGCAGATCTGTTTGTGCTTCGTTTAAAATGGCGGTGTGTGGGGTATTTTTAGATATTGTTGTTTCGCCAGAGTTTTAAAGCCAGAGCCTTTCTGCAGCCGCAGCCGCCTCCTGCTTTACATACAGGTAAAGCAGCGGTAGATTCAGCATGGCTTCTAAGGCTGCAGTTGGAGTCGTCCTCATACCTTTTGTGATCGCCATGCAGGCTAACCTTTGGAACTTTTGTTGTTCGTTGATACCTGTCACGATCTTGCACCTTGTCCACCATACGAGTGCACCGTAGCACACCATCGGGTGCATTTACCATCATGTACAGCCACAGAATATTTTTCGGCGAGAGCCCCCATTTCTTGCCGATCATCCTGCGGCACTGCCAGAAAGCGATGCAAACTTTGTTCAGTTTGTTTAAATTTGTGGTCAGGGGTTATCCCTAGATACTTGACCTCGTTTGTGAGTTGTAGTCTTGTCCCGAACAGTTATGGTAGGTAGTAGTTGCCCAAAACCCGTTTCAGCGTGAATATGACTGTTTCAGTTTTTGTGGGATTGACTGAAAGGGCGTACCTGGTGCAGCAGCGTTCCACAAAGCGTAGCGCCGCTTGTGTGAGGTCGTAGACTATACTGTAAACTTACCGGTTATAAGTATGGCCAGGTCGCCAGCGTATCCTATAGTGTAGAAATTGTTTGCGTTGAGCTCCGTGATAAGGCTGTTTATTACCATGTTCCACAGTAGTGGTAAGATACCTCCTCCCTATGGGCAGCCTCTTGCCAAACAGCTAGTTTGATTGTTACCTGCAAACTGACACTTCGTTTCCGTTTGTTCGTGATCCATTCCGTCAGAAAGTTGTTCATCCCGTGGTTGTAGAGGGCTACGCCGATGCTTGTGAAGTTCGTTTTGTCGAAGGCCCCTTCACCTCTGCCCAAGCACCTCTCAGTCATAGGTGTTACTGACAGTCCTCTGTGCAGAGCCTGCATGGAAGAAGAAGAAACAGCTGCCCACGTGCTGCTACACTGCAAATAAGTGGCAACGTACCGCGCAAAGCGCCTCGAAAATCTGAGGTCAATTCCTGAGGCACTCAGAGATTTGGTAACGTTGCTGAGTTTTCTCGGGGAACTAGGATGGCTCGAGTAGTGAACATCCACCCTTCAGGCAAAATAGGCGCATGTAGACGTCGAGTTGCGGAAAACAGACCGTTTAACCAATACCATTGCTAATGGATAAAATGGAATGAAACTAAAGGCCAAAAGACCAAAGTAACTTACATAGTCTGAAAGTGCAGCAAATTAAAGTGGCAGTGGGCTGAACACATCTGTCGAAGAACCGAAGTGTGCCCAGCGTGTCCTGACATCTGCACGTTGGCGGACTTGTGGAACGCTTCCGACGAAGCTATCCGCTTCGCCACATACAGGTCCAAGCACAAAAAATTGCCCACAAATATCTGCTGTCGACTCGCCAGAAGAAGAAATGGGTTCTCGAGTGGAAGCCACACCTGGGAAAACCTAGCATTGGACGCCCTCCGGTCAGATGGATGGACCAATGACATAAAAATACGCTGCTGGTTGCAACTGGATGGTGAAAGCGGCCCACGTCAACACTTGTTCCAAAAAACATCATTACCTTCCAAAACAGCTTCATTCATTTCCGCGTAAAATTTTGAGGAAATGGAAGGTAATGAAACGGAGAGGAATGAAGTTTGAGCAGTTTTTTAAGATATTTTTGTTTCTACTTTATAAAAGAAGACAACGAATACAACCTATTATAACATCCCTGTATACTACAAATTAAAGTCAAAACCTTAATTTTATCTCAAACACTTACTTGACAAATAATTGGAATAAAATGAACACTCACCTGTGACAAACGTCATCTCCGCGCAGTGGGGGCGACTGAAGTGCGCGTGAGTAGTGATCGACTTGTTAGGTTACTAATAGGGATATGAAACCAATTATTTTTAATTTTCAACTTCGCGGAAATGAATGACGTTTTTCGTTTGACAAAACTTTTGAGTCGATTCTTTCTAGGTTGCACGTTATTTAAAAATACTATATTAAATACTGATAATCTACATTCATTGTCTAAATACTTCACTACGAAAAAATAATCCTTCTACATTATAAAAGCCAAGTAATAATTAAAAACTTTTCCGTGGTACCATTTGGACAAGGAGAGTACCTAATGAAGATTTCAGAAGTTCTTGTTCAGAACTTTTTTTCATTGTTGTATTTAATCCAAATATGATGAATGCATCATTTAGTTTACTCTATAAGTAAACATATTCAATCAAAATATTTAGCTCAAAGTCAATATTAGTGCCGAATTTGTATCCGGACAAGGATTTGAACGAACTGAAAGAATCACTCTATAGTACAGAACTATGGTACAGAACAATACAGTGTCGCTCAGACCAACCAATGTAGCACATTATAGGGACTCGTCGTTTGTGTCACACCCGAGGTGTCACACACAACAAATGACCTGAACGGAACGCGCCAGTAGTGCTGTCAAAATAGTTCCAATTAGTTTTCTACTTTTCTCCGAGATGGCGCTTTTTGTTACTGTTTTACCGACGGTGTGAACCAATCAAAACGCAAACAGTGGCCTAGTTTCAGGGTTGCCAGACGTACGAGAAATCTCGTAACATTACGAGATTTAGAGTGTCTGTACGAGATTCAAGATTAACACAAATCTCGTACTCTTTTTTACGAGATTTTAACAAGTCTTATGATAGACATTGTAAATGGTATATTTTTAGCTTCCGAAAGCGCTAAAGGCCCAAACCGTAGAGGTGATTGCGTAAATTTCGAACCAACAAATGAAATGTACGCCAGAATGACAGCTGAAAAGCTATAAGGTAAAAAGAAAGATGATTTTACTACTAATAAAAAAATGATTTTAAATGGGTTTGTTTTGAATTTAACAGTCCTAAGCGCAAAGAATATGACTACCCAAGTAACATTGTACAGTAAATAGCATAAAATCATAAATTTTCTTTAAATTTACGCTTTTACGAGATTTACGTTGAAATTACGAGATTTTTGGCAAACCTGGTACGAGAAAAAGAAATTGTCATCTGGCAACCCTGCCTAGTTTTGTGACGTCATTATTTCCACGTTGGAAGTTGTAGAGAAATGTCATGTTTTTATTTTATTTAGTAAACTGAAATTGTTGAAAATGCTAAAAATGTGGTGAAATTCGTAGATATCAACTAAATAACAGTGTAAATACTATACTGACGGATGTGTTAAATGAAAAAAATATGATGACCTCTGCATTGCACTTGGCTAATCAGAATGACTCATGAATACGCAGACAATATGAACAGGATCTTGGATTATCTCACAAGGAATGACCAGGATCTAGAAGCACCTGGTGTAAAACGCGAGAAAATGGATGGTTCCCAGCAAGAAGGCTGGTTATCGGTTAGTATTACTATGAGGTACTGTAATAATTATGAAGCGTAACCTATTTCTGATAAGTTATCAAAATCCGCGGCGTAGCGACAAACAGCGGCCGAATTATATGATTACGAGTAGTTTTGAATGAGTTATAGTTGTAAGCGAGCGTCTGGTGTGACGCGCGGTGCTGTAATAGCGAGTGCCGGCGAATGGACCTTGTTCCACTACTTTCGTGGTCTCCACTCCCACTTTTACCGTTATCCACTCATTTCGTTTTCGATTCAAACGTGGCTGGCCGCTCCGGTGTTCTTGCGCTGAGTTTTCCTCCCTGATCTAATTAGTTGTCGTGTTTAGTGCGCCAGTTTTCCCTAACGAGGTTGCTTATTGACATAGCTCACGGGAGCGCGGCGTCGGTCGGTCGTGCGCAGTGTAAACAATCGTGCGAGCTCATTCAAAACGCGAGTGCCAGCTAGGCACCATGCGGTCGCTGTCTTAGCCATATGCCAAGTAGTATCTCAACTGTGAATATAAATACTACAACTTTAACAGGACTGCAGTGACTTGTGGATGTTTTTCAAGTGATCCCCTGGAGGTTTTAGTGATAAAAGTGACTTGGAAATACTTGAAAGTGAACCGCTGATGTTATAAAATAAAAGTTGATGCTGTAATACCCATGCAAGCGTAACGGATTTAAAATGGATAAAAAACTAGACTTAATGTCGTTATTTGAGGTAATTATTCCCAATTTTTTGCAATCTCTAAACTTTGCAAGTGAATTTTTCTTATCAGTAGGAATGTTATTGTGTGCTATTTGTGATAATACTAAACACAAATACAGGTTCCTTCTTATTATCAGTTACAGATTGATAAGAAAACTAGGTATCTATTGCAAAATCCTTTTTATGTTAGTCTTTTTGATAATGCGCAGAAGATTAACAGTATTTTAAATAGTCTTGCTAAAATAAAATGCCAAGAAGTACATTGGTGAAGGTAAGTGAATGCATTTCACCGAAACTCCATTTTTTATCTGACTTGCTTTATGATCTGTAGCACCTTTCTCTTATAACATTCAGTCAAAGGTAAAAGTCTAGAAATGAAAGTATCATCTATCTGATTCAAGCAAGACTGTATTTGAATTTCACTGTAATATTTCAGTTCATTTATTTTGGAGTGAGATTTTGGGATCTGGAGTCTTGCTCTTATAATTCATCATCTTTGGAAAGCTCTGTGCACACATGAATGACATGATGTAAACATTAGTTCAAAGTTATGTATCCCATAAAGCTTAAACATAATGGTTGTATTGAAAAACAACTAAGCTTAAACATAAACATAATATTGGGATAGAAAATAGTAGTAATGTTTTATTCCAATAAACAATATCCCAGCCTCAACTTACATTCTCTGTCGAACAGACTATGTACAAACATACATATAAAATGCATACAAAGAAGACTTAAACCTGAAAACAGATATTCAACTTCATCATTAAAAGATCTGCACTCCCGAACTGACATTCGTCGGACTTAGATAAACTGCTCCGGCATTGGCTATCATTGTTTATCTCGATATACACAAGCTGTATTGATTGACTGATTTGCAGTGTGGTGCCGGCTCAGAATAGCATCACACTAATTCACCCATGGGTTTTGTAAAAATTTACTGAAGGATAATCATCCAGGGAATGGGCATCAACATTCTCTGTTAATGAAACATCATAATTTAAACAAATTAATTAACCTAATTATGGAAAGGCTTATTTAATTCATTCAATTTATCTTGGAAAGAATGACGAAAAGTAATTAGGTAATGTACTTATTAATAATTACATTTTCTACAGGTAAATAGGATCATTAAACTCAAGTAGTCTGTAATGTAGACTATTGTATTCAATTGCCTGGAATTCATTAGTTTATCAATTGCATTAGCTAATTAAGTACCTACCGCATATTGAAAGGTTGTCAGATGTAAAATCTTTGGTGTTCAGTTCTGGATCCGGTCTTTCATTGACTTAGTGGCTCACACACCAAAATACATACCAGTCAGATAAAATCATAAAATTACTTTTTGCGGTGCTGTAGTCGGGTAAAAAGACAGAATGGTAAGTTTCCGAACAGGCACTCAAAATTAGTTACTTTATCTTATTTTTATATCACTTGGTTGAACCCGGGTGCTCTTAAATAAAAAATAACATTTAAAATAATGTTAAGTGTATTTTATTATTTTTATTTTCACAAACTTTGCCAATGATATTTATTTGTTATATTGCCGAAACTAAATCTGTACATTATTTGTAAAAATGAGTTCATATTCATACATTAAGGGCCTTACTACAATAAAGTAAGACACGCATAGAGCGCATGTTTAAAATTAAACTTCATAAAAAATATAAAATGCTAGACAACCGTTGAACGCATGTCTAACTTTTTTTACCTGCTACGGAAAAGAGACCATATATGCCTTTGATGATGATGATGATGATGAAGTCCTGTTATCCCTCATCAGGGACATAGGGCTCGAAGAAGAGATTTCCACTGCTGTCGATCCTGCCTTTGGGGTGAGAGATCTTATATTGCTAATTATCTCCAAAACCACTGGTCTGATTTTGATGCGGTTTTCAGTGATGTCTTTGGGGTGAGAGATTGTGTGTTTGCGCAATCTTATATTGCTAATTATCTCCAAAACCACTGGTCTGATTTTGATGCGGTTTTCAGTGATAGATGAATTTTGACTGGGAAATGTTCTTAGCTAGATGTTACGCAAACTACTCACCAGTACGGCGTTGCATTAAACTATCGTGGGTTTACCAATATTTTAATTTTTGTTTTTACTTGTGTGCAAAGTCAAACAAATAAATAGATCAATACAGTACACTTGTATTAAGACAAACAATTTTCTTGCAGACGGACCCGTGGCCAGCGGGGGAGGACTTGCTGGACATCCTCTCCCTGGACCAAGGGTCGTTGAACTTCCTGGAGGACGCGCTGCCTGACTTCAACCTGCCTGAAGTCTCCCAGCCCGAGGGTCTGAGCAGCTCTTCTTCAGACAGTGGTGTGTCTAGTGACCCTGCTGACTTGTGAGTAGCATTCTATTCTCTTTAACCTAGAAGGGAAGGACTTAAGGCAGTTATTCATTTAGCAACATTTGGCTTGCAACATTGTATATCAACAAATCCTTGTGTGTTGCTCGGCAATTTCGCGTTTGTTGCCAGCACCATTATCCATGTTTATAAAGATTGTTAGCTGCAACATTTAAACCAGTTTAGACCGTGTTTGCCTATTGACAATATTGCTAAACAATGTTGTTAAACAATATTGCTAAACAATGTTGTTAAACAATGTTGCTATATGAACTTTCTAGGTAAAGGCGCTAATCCTTTACCTAGAAAGTTCATCGACCAATGGCCAGCGGAGGAGAACGTAATGGATATCCTCTCCCTGGACCAAGGGTCGTTGAACTTCCTTGAAGATGCCCTGCCTGACTTCAACCTGCCCGAAGTCTCCCAGCCCGAGGGTCTGAGCAGCTCTTCTTCAGACAGTGGCGTGTCTAGTGACCCTGCTGACTTGTGAGTAGCATTCTATTTTCATTCACTTAGAAGGGAAGGAATTAAGGCAGTTATTCATTTAGCAACATTTGACTCGCAACATTGTATATCAATAAATCTTGTGTGTTGCTCGGCAACTTCCCGTTTGTTGCCAGAACCATTATCCATGTTTATAAACATTGTTAGCTGCAACATTTAAACCAGTTTAGACCGTGTTTGTCTATTAACAATGTCGCTTAACATTTTTGTTAAACAATATTGCTAAACAATGTTGTTAAACAATGTTGTAAAACATTGATGCTAAACAATGTTGTTAAACAATGTTGCTATCTGAACTTTCTAGGTAAAGGCGCTAATCCTTTACCTACAAAGTTCATCGACCAATGGCCAGCGGAGGAGAACGTAATGGACATCCTCTCCCTGGACCAAGGGTCGTTGAACTTCCTTGAAGATGCACTGCCTGACTTCAACCTGCCCGAAGTGTCCCAGCCTGAGGGTCTGAGCAGCTCTTCTTCAGACAGCGGAGTATCCAGTGACCCTGCTGACTTGTGAGTAGCATTCTATTTAAATTTACCTAGTAGGGAAGGTCTTAAATCAGTTATTCATTTAGCAACATTTGACTCGCAACATTGTATATCAATAAATCTTGTGTGTTGCTCGGCAACTTCCCGTTTGTTGCCAGCACCATTATCCATGTTTATAAACATTACAACATTTAAACTAGTTTGGACCGTGTTTGTCCATCAACAATGTTGCTAAACATTTTTGTTAAACAATATTGCTAAACAATGTTGTTAAACAATGTTGTTAAACAATGTTGTAAAACATTGATGCTAAACAATGTTGTTAAACAATGTTGCTATATGAACTTTCTAGGTAAAGGCGCTAATCCTTTACCTAGAAAGTTCATCGACCAATGGCCAGCGGAGGAGGACTTACTGGACATCCTCTCCCTGGACCAAGGGTCGTTGAACTTCCTGGAGGACGCGCTGCCCGACTTCAACCTGCCTGAAGTCTCCCAGCCCGAAGGTCTGAGCAGCTCTTCTTCAGACAGCGGCGTGTCTAGTGACCCTGCTGACTTGTGAGTAGCATTCTATTTAAGTTTACCTAGTAGGAAAGGTCTTAAGGCAGTTATTCATTTAGCAACATTTGACTCGCAACATTGTATATCAACAAATCCTTGTGTGTTGCTCGGCAATTTCGCGTTTGTTGCCAGCACCATTATCCATGTTTATAAAGATTGTTAGCTGCAACATTTAAACCAGTTTAGACCGTGTTTGCCTATTGACAATATTGCTAAACAATGTTGTTAAACAATATTGCTAAACAATGTTGTTAAACAATGTTGCTATATGAACTTTCTAGGTAAAGGCGCTAATCCTTTACCTAGAAAGTTCATCGACCAATGGCCAGCGGAGGAGAACGTAATGGATATCCTCTCCCTGGACCAAGGGTCGTTGAACTTCCTTGAAGATGCCCTGCCTGACTTCAACCTGCCCGAAGTCTCCCAGCCCGAGGGTCTGAGCAGCTCTTCGTCAGACAGCGGAGTATCTAGTGACCCCGCTGACTTGTGAGTAGCATTCTATTTATATTTACATAGTATAGAAGGACTTACGGCAGTTATTCATTTAGCAACATTTGACTTGCAACATTGTATATCAACAACTTGTGTGATGCTCGGCAATTTCGTGTTTGTTGCCAGCAGCATTATCCATGTTTATAAACATTGTTATCTGCAACATTTAAACTAGTTTGGACTGTGTTTGTCTATCAACAATGTTGCTAAACAATGTTGTTAAACAATGTTGCTAAACAATGTTGCTAAACAATGTTGTTAAACAATGTTGCTATATCATTATTAGCGCCTTTACCTAGAAAGTTCAACGACCCTTGGCCAGCGGGGGAGGACTTACTGGACATCCTCTCCCTGGACCAAGGGTCGTTGAATTTCCTGGAGGATGCGCTGCCTGACTTCAACCTGCCCGAAGTCTCCCAGCCCGAGGGTCTCAGCAGCTCTTCTTCAGACAGCGGAGTATCCAGTGACCCTGCTGACTTGTGAGTAGCATTCTATTTAAATTTACCTAGTAGAGAAGGTCTTAAGGCAGTTATTCATTTAGCAACATTTGACTTGCAACATTGTATATCAACAACTTGTGTGATGCTCGGCAACTTCGCATTTGTTGCCAGCACCATTATCCATGTTTATTAACATTGTTAGCTGCAACATTTAAACTAGTTTGGACTATGTTTGTCTAGCAACATTGTTTCTATCAACAATGTTGCTAGACAAAGTTTCTAAACAATGTTTCTAAACAATGTTGCTAAACAATGTTTCTAAACAATGTTGTTAAACAAGTTGCTGTATGATTATTAGCGCCTTTACCTAGAAAGTTGATCGACCAATGGCCACCGGGGGAGGACTATTTAAATTTACCTAGTAGAGAAGGTCTTAAGGCAGTTATTCATTTAGCAACATTTGACTTGCAACATTGTATATCAACAACTTGTGTGATGCTCGGCAACTTCGCATTTGTTGCCAGCACCATTATCCATGTTTATTAACATTGTTAGCTGCAACATTTAAACTAGTTTGGACTATGTTTGTCTAGCAACATTGTTTCTATCAACAATGTTGCTAGACAAAGTTTCTAAACAATGTTTCTAAACAATGTTGCTAAACAATGTTTCTAAACAATGTTGTTAAACAAGTTGCTGTATGATTATTAGCGCCTTTACCTAGAAAGTTGATCGACCAATGGCCACTGGGGGAGGACTTACTGGACATCCTCTCCCTGGACCAAGGGTCGTTGAATTTCCTGGAGGATGCGCTGCCTGACTTCAACCTGCCCGAAGTCTCCCAGCCCGAGGGTCTGAGCAGCTCTTCTTCAGACAGCGGCGTGTCTAGTGACCCTGCTGACTTGTGAGTAGCATTCTATTTAAATTTACCTAGTAGGGAAGGTCTTAAGGCAGTTATTCATTTAGCAACATTTGACTCGCAACATTGTATATCAACAACTTGTGTGATGCTCAGCAATTTCGTATTTGTTGCCAGCACCATTATCCATGTTTATAAACATTGTTAGCTGCAACATTTAAACTAGTTTGGACCGTGTTTGTCTATCAACAATGTTGCTAAACAATGTTGTTAAACAATGTTGCTATATGATTATTAGCGCCATTACCGAGAAAGTTCATCGACCCATGGCCACTGCGAAAGGACTTACTGGACATTCTCTCCCTGGACCAGGGTCGTTGAACTTCCTGGAGGATGCCCTGCCCGACTTCAACCTGCCTGAAGTGTCTCAGCCCGAGGGTCTGAGCAGCTCTTCTTCAGACAGTGGAGTATCCAGTGACCCTGCTGAATTGTAAGTAGCATTCTATTTATTCTCTCTCTCTTCATTGGGACACCGAGTCGTCTAACGACCCGATGTAATGGTCAGCAGGATTTGAACCTGCGATCTTCGGCATCTGTACTTCCGACGCCACCACCAACTGGGCTACCGCGGTAGATTATTAGTTAGACTGTCCTAGCCTGCGAATTAAGCAAGTACATCTTGACCACTAATGCGTGGCAAGTATATCATAGAGTGTCCGTCCAGTAACTCCGTTTAGTTGTAGTAGTATTCTATTCTCTTTCTTTCTATTCGTAAATTAGTGAGACTTGGGCGTAATTGCCCATTTTTTGCGGCGATTTACGTTCTGCCTACCTCGCAAGGGATAGAGGCGTCATTTGTCTATGTGAAACTACTAAAATACCGCGACTCTTTCTTGAATATACCCCAGTTATGATTATGACAGCATAATTAGATCTAAACATGTCATGTCTAAATGTGAAACTACCAAACTACCGTGACTTAGTATTATGAATGACAACATAGGTCTAAACATAACATCATCAATAATGCAACAGGTATAATACAAGCTAATTGGTGATGCAAGCGGCAATATCATTAGTGAATTAGTCCATATTATGACGAGGTATTCACTTGCTTTGTTGCTAGATGCATTTCGAATTCTGCAGCGGTTTTTGCATTTTATAGTAGCACTAGCGGTCAGTTAGCTGTTTCCCCTGCTTGCAACTCATTTTCATATGGGAAAAGGCATACATAGGCATACCGACATATGTTATTCATATAAACCTTTCACTTGAAGCAATTTATCTGTTACCGCAAAAATACCGCATCAAAATCCTCTGCGTGGTTAACGAGGAGTTAGCGAATCTCGACAGAGAAACTCAAAAACTGACTTCGTTTTATACTTTCAGTAATATTATGGCAATCTTTGGTGGCTGTGAAATCAATTTAATCATGCATTGTTGGACTTGAGTCGCCATGTTAGAATTTACACTATTAATACCCTACGCTACGGTAATAAGAATTTTGCGTTCTTAATGGGTACTAACTTCTTATTTGCGATTTGCATGCACCAGTAGTAGTGGCATGCAGAAGGAGTGGCATTATCTATAGTTACTCGATTTCTACTTCTACTATTCCACATTCACCTTTCGATCCCCGGTACGAAAATTTTGTGAAAGTGCAGAATTTTACAACGCTTTAGCTCTGAAAATACTAGACTGATTTTGACGAAATTGAAACTAAAGTATTAAAAAATCACTGGAGATCAGCTTGTGATATGTTAAAGTGCTAAATTTTGACCCAGACGCATGCCTAACTTCTGCATAAAATAAATCGCAGTACATATTCGGACTTACCTGACCTGTCTTGACTGATAATGGCTTGATTTAAAATGTAAAAAGCAACGAGTTTTGCAAGGACGTCTTTTACCATCGGCGACCTTTTCGTATCGTGCCTTACCTGCCTTACATGCCTACTCAATTTTATAACAGGCACACGGTCTGTGCTATTTAATATTTATTCTGTGTAAACTAGAACAGAGGCAAGTGGGTTAGATAGGTCTGCTACCTTCGACAAATAGAAATTTACAATAGAATAATAATATGAGACTTTGTTTTGTTAGTTATTTTATTAGAGGTAGTATGTTTGGCCATCTTATTGAATAAAATAAGTATTAGCCTTCCGTCTAGAGATTTTGCCTGCTTCTTACCATTTTTCTGTGCGAATAAGACCTCCTGGAGTCAATTATGGATAAAAACCTGCCTCTTGAATTGCTCTATTTATTAAAAGAACGCACATTTTAATCCGTTGTTGAAAGATCTATGCTCACAAAGGGGAAGACATACACAGGAAGTGACTTACTCTGTAATGTAGTGATTGAATTACGTAAAGGATATTACCAGGTAAATATTGGCTAAAATATTTGTCACAACCACAGTCATAGGAGTTTGCCTAAAGCCTTTAAGCAAATAACTCTATCAGTAAAACTTACTATGATTCACGTGGTCAAAGATGTTCATGTCGAAAACCTGCTTCGCTTCGGACTAAACGCGGCAAAGTTATGCAAATTAACTTCTTCCAACTATTTTTGATGGTAATCGGTGGTATGGTAGGTAGGAACTATCGGTCTTAAGGTACTTATAGCATTGGTTTCTAATATCAATTGAATTGTAATCGTTTTTCCAACATAATGTTTTGGATATTAAGTTCTTCCACATCTCGTACTTATTTTTTACTGCTTTTACGTTACTCAAAATGACATGATAAGGTGCTCACTAGTCCCAGTATTTCTCTATGCAATCAGTACGCACGACGAATAACAAAACGGGCATACAAAATACGGTAGCGATACGGGTGTCCCGTTTTTAGTGAAAATAAATAAATGAACTAGATTGCAATCGGTCCAAAAAGCGCCCCGGGCATTTGTCAAGCAGTGTTCGTCTTACTTAGTCACTGGTACCAGTATTTCTCTATGCGACTATGTCAGACCTACCGAACCTACTTACTTACTGGTGTATCAATCAACGCCCAACAAGTTGACAAGCGTAGCGTTGGACGCCCTCCGGCCAGATGGACCGATGACTTAAAGAGAGCGGCTGATAGCGACTGCATGGCGGAAACAGGAGATCGTGCCTTGTGGCGTGCCCTGGGCAAGGCCTATGTCCAGCAGTGGACTGCTGTGTGATGTGACTGGTGTATCAAAACATTCCAACATGCCGGCCGAATAACCAACAAACCGGGCATGCAAATTAATGCGATGTGACCAATACGTCTCGTTCGAGCACCGTTTTATAATCAACACGCAACACACATTATGAGTCTCTGCCTTTTAGTAAACTATGGAACAAATTATGAGAAAGCAAGTGTAATTGCGATTTCAGCGTTACCCCAAATGACGGAAACATCATGGTTACTAGTATCAGTAATAATTAGTGTTTCTCTGTGCAACTAGTATGAAAACATTCCCACCACGCCGAATAACTAACAAACCGGGCATGCAAATGCGATGTGACCAATTCGTCTCGATCGAGCACCGTTTTATAATCAACACGCAACACACGTCATTGTACTCGTAGCCGCATGGAAGCCAATATGTGGCACAGTGGTAGTTTAACTGCGACTGTGACTCAAGATTCTGGGTTCGATTCTACGTGGAGCAGTCGCAAGGCTGATCTTTACTTTTGCAATTGGTTCCAGTCTAGTTCGGACGTTGCTGGCTGAACCACCTGATTTTCCGATGAGATAGATGATTCGATGTTTCAGAGGGTACGTTATGCCATCAGCCACAGTTACTGTCTTTGATTTTGATTACTTAGAAGGCGGTCGTTACACAACCATGTCAGAGGCCTGCTAGCCGGTTGTAAAACCTGACACAAGGGCTAATCGGGTCGATGGACGACTCGGTGACCCACTCTAATAGAAGAATGGAAATTAATGCTCGGGCAATTGGATGAAGTCTCACACAAAATCAACACCAATAGTCACAACCGCCCACTGCTGGACATCCTCTTTCTACTGAGGGGTGTTTGTGAGCCATACCGAGCTTGGCATTCGGATTGGCGAGTACTGAAAAAATGCTGTATTCACAGGGAACGTCACTGCCTGCATTCTCTGTGTTCGCCCCTTTAATAAAAATATGGTAATGCTATACGTAATTGAGTTGACAAAATTGAAATAACGTTCAAAAAATATTTAATTGTGGGTCGAGTTGGCGAACCACTTTCGTCTTAACAATGCCTTTGCCTACACAAATAAAACACGACAGTGCCCACACGAATCAATTTAAGTGTAAGGCTCTCAAACCACTATGTGAAGTGTCGTAATTGGGTTATGTCGTGAGTGAGACGCACGGATCTTGATATTCTTGATTGACTTATGAAAGTTAACGGCTATTTCAATATGCGAATGTAAGTGCAAAAAAACCGGCCAAGAGCGTGTCAGAGACGACAAATAGGGTTTCGTAGTCAACGCTTCAATATCAGTAACTAAGTTAATTTTGTTGCTGGTTAGTTTGCAGCTGTATGGTTACATGGGATATGGGATTATGGTTGTAGGTATGGGTTGGGTCCAAAACATACTTCATATTATTTTTTATTTGGGTCAACACTATCTATCTTCTCACCAAATTTCATGTCGATGGCTCTAAATCTGACAAAGATATGAGGGCGCGGCATACAGACAGACTTGACCAAAATTATAAGGGTTTTTAGTAGACTACGAAACCCTAAAAAGGCTGCTAAAGCTGACCCACCTATTCTGCCAGAGCATTATACCTACAGAGTGGAAATAAATTGGTTGAAAATATTACAAGGGGTGACCTGCCTACAAACATGAAAGCTTTCATTTAAAGAGAAATTGTAGCTATATTAGAATACCTGTCACACAGTTAATGAGCTGACCGATATCAGTTATTCAAGTGACCCCGAACCATTTCAAAATAAGTCTAACTTTTTTCATAAATTCCTTGGCAAGTTGTAAACAGTCCCAGAACACATGAGTCAATTCTGTTTTATAAATCAAACATTGTTATAGCGCTCTTTGCACTGCTCTCATCTACAATTGTAATGCAAATATGAGTTCTATTTCTACCCAATAAAGACCATAAAATGCCGCATATGAACTGTAAGCAGATAATTTCCTTGTTTTGCGAATAATTCATATAAATACACGTTTCCTGTACGTAGGGGAAATAACGCGAAAGATATCGTTAGGTCGTTTAAGGTCAACGCCCAGTGATTTTTTCCTTGAACCGGTTTAGTATCTTACATAATTTTTATGCGGCATACTTAGGTAGGTACATTATGATTAAAATTATAAAGAGATGAAAGTTTTGCATACTCGCTCCAGAGCCTCTTATAAGGACTAAGCAAGATAACGAAACGTGGGAATAACATATTTTTAATGCATACTAGTTACCTATAAACTATCGCGATAAGACCCGTTAAGTAACTAGTATGTGTGAAAGTAATCGCGAGTGCTTTAAAAGTTATATATTTTTAATGGTTTCTAGTATATGTTTAGTTGCGGTGTTTATCGATAAATACGCACAAACAAACAAAATCTTGCTCTTTCTATTATTGCAGTAGATAGAAGACTTTGGTTACATACTTATTTACTTGAATATCTTACTTTCTGACGTAAATATCACACGCATGGACACTCGCTATCTTCTAGGTGCTGTTGATTTGCTATCACTATAATATTCAGGTCATCGCGTAGAGATCATATGTGCCAACACATGCGTATTTACAATGTAAGCTGTAACCTTTAAATGATAGTTGCTTTGCCAACTGTACGATCGACATCTACCTTTCACTCGTGATGTGAAGATATGAGAGAGATAGGTAGATAGGAGAAGAAAGGAGTATAAAGACGGTGTACCGAAAACTTTGCAGCCATGATCTGAACTGATCAACTTTCTCTAAAGAACATTTTGGGAAATGTCACGAAAAATTTGACCCCATGTGCAAAATCTATCAGCTAAATGTTTTTCTATGTGCACATTTAACTATCTATATCCTAATCAAACTAAGATAAAGTCGATATTGAATGGTCCCGGGATATAACTTTTCCTTTGAATTGAATGGGTCCCGGTATGCCTCGCGCGGGCGCCTTTTCTATACTTACATACACATAGGTATCACGCCTTTAAACCTTTCGGGGTAGGCATAACGTTAACGGCCCTAAAAGTACTACTTGCTCATGCCAGCCAATATCTCTTGTATTTACGAGCTTGTCCCTACGACAGACGTGTAACAGTCCTTATATGGTTTATTTAAAGACCTTTCTGCACTTTCCGCAACATGTTGCCCTTTTGTCAACCTTGTGTCCTTTACTCTTCAAAAGATGTTTCCGCTTCCTGAATTGTCTCTCTGTAAAATAGTGGTTTTATCACGAGACCTTAAA
The DNA here is from genome assembly GCA_024500475.1 of Phthorimaea operculella. Taxonomy (NCBI): domain Eukaryota; kingdom Metazoa; phylum Arthropoda; class Insecta; order Lepidoptera; family Gelechiidae; genus Phthorimaea; species Phthorimaea operculella. The sequence continues at coordinate 1,184,197 of JANFCV010000002.1, read as the reverse complement.
AGCATGATAATTCCAGTAATAATTTCAATATTGTAATATTATTCAGGTAGCTATATATTTTACAAGGTGAGATAGCTATGCTATCTGTTATGTGTTTCGTATCAATAATTTTGAGGGCAAAGGATATCATATTACAAATCATTATAATGCAATCATACGCATATTTTTCGATACTATGCAGTCAATTGAGACCTACTTTCGGTCTCGTAACTCAGCAAAAATGCATATAAAATGATTCAGCAATGCCCTGCAAACAAAAAATGTTAGCATAAATTTTGATTAGTCCATAGTGCGGAAGAATAATTTATTAGGCTTGTATTTGTATAGTAGGTATAACTTTTAATAATATTAAATCATGCGTTTTAGTCATAATATAAGTGTACCCATTATTGTACATAGCTACATTTTTTAAGGAAAAAATCTGGATGGTGCCATGGTCACGATCTTATATGTTGGCATTAAATGCTAATACGTCTATCCGACAAACCAAACCGTTCCTTTCAAAGACCCTTTACTTGTTGCTTTTTTAAAATTACCTACTTCTTCTTCTTCGTGTCATTGGACCTAAGGTGGTAGATTACATTTTTGTATTGCCAATATTTGGCTACGGCTACCCCATTCCCGTTAGCTTCATTCAGGTCTTCCTTAGTACACGTGGTTGGCAATAGAGCAGGATGTCAGATGTGCCATTGACTGGGGTACGGATCCACAGTCACAGTTGATGAGCTTTTTATGTGTGACCCCCCATTTTGCCATGTTCTCCATACTGATTGTCTCCTTCTTTCCACAGTGACTTCGAGCAGCAACTATCCCCATTCCTCATCCAGAACTCGTGCGATGACCCCGACAGCCCGCAGCAGCCGACCAGCCCCGCCCAGGACGTGGTCATCCAGGACACTGACGCTTCCAACGATTCGGAGGTCGCTTTTGATATGCTCGACTTCGAACAGAACGTTGTGCCGGGCTTCATCAACGATAATACATTCCAGAGCCCTGGTAAGTGTTGGCTACAGCAGTCCACTGCTAGACATAGGCCGTAGCAGCCGACCAGCCCCGCCCAGGACGTGGTCATCCAGGACACTAACGCTTCCAACGACTCGGAGGTCGCTTTTGATATGCTCGACTTCGAACAGAACGTGGTGCCTGGCTTCATCAACGATAATACATTCCAGAGCCCTGGTAAGTGTTGCCCACTGCTGGACATAGGCTTCAGCAGCCGACCAGCCCCGCCCAGGACGTGGTCATCCAGGACACTGACGCTTCCAACGACTCGGAGGTCGCTTTTGATATGCTCGACTTCGAACAGAACGTCGTGCCTGGCTTCATCAACGATAATACATTCCAGAGCCCTGGTAAGTCATCATTTACAGCCTTGAGAAGTCAACTGCAGAACAATGGTCACTTTTAGGTTTAGGCATCTCTACCGCAGTTTTGGGCATTCAAAAGTTGCCTGCAACCGTCAGTCCATATTTCGGCGTTCCGGTCAATCAGAGGGTGAGTCTTCAACATAACCTATGTCCAGACTTCAGCAGCCGACCAGGCCCGCCCAGGACGTGGTCATCCAGGACACTGACGCTTCCAACGACTCGGAGGTCGCTTTCGATATGCTCGACTTCGAACAGAACGTCGTGCCGGGCTTCATCAACGATAATACATTACAGAGCCCTGGTAAGTAACTTCTATAGCAGTTCATAGCTGGACATAGGCTTCAGCAGCCGACCAGCCAAGCCCAGGACGTGGTCATCCAGGACACTGACGCTTCCAACTATTCGGAGGTCGCCTTCGATATGCTCGACTTCGAACAGAACGTCGTGCCGGGCTTCATCAACGATAATACATTCCAGAGCCCTGGTAAGTGTCAGCTATAATAGGCTTTAGCAGCCGACCAGCCCCGCCCAGGATGTGGTCATCCAGGACACTGACGCCTCCAACGACTCGGAGGTCGCTTTTGATATGCTCGATTTCGAGCAGAACGTGGTGCCGGGCTTCATCAACGATAATACATTCCAGAGCCCTGGTAAGTGTCAGCTACAACAGTCCACTGCTGGACATAGGCTTTAGCAGCCGACCAGCCCCGCGCAGGATGTCGTCATCCAGGACACTGACGCTTCCAACGATTCGGAGGTCGCCTTCGATATGCTCGACTTCGAACAGAACGTGGTGCCGGGCTTCATCAACGATAATACATTCCAGAGCCCTGGTAAGTCATCATTTACAACCTTGAGATGTCAACTGCAAGGAAAAGGTCACTTTGAGGCGTCTCCATCTCCGCCACAGTTTTGGGGCGACTGCATCCAATACACAGAGTGTCTGTGATCCAATAGTTGCCTGCAACCGTCAGTCCATCTTTGGGCTTTCCTATCAATCAGAGGCTGAGTCATCAACATACTTCATCTATGTTTCTCACATCACTCCAGCCTACCACACTCCACGGCTGGACGTGGGCCTCCTCCAGGGTACGCCATAAGGCAAGATCTCCCATTCTCGCAATCCAGTCACTACCAGCAGCCTTCTTTAACACATTTTAAGTAAGCCTTCTTTAAGTCATCCTCCATCTGGCCGGAGAGCCTCAAATTCGATTCGAGTGTAGACTAAGCCTCGGGAAGCGTAGCGTTGGGCGGCCTCCACACAGATGGACCAATGACTTAAAGGAGGCGGCTGATAGCGACTGGATGGCGAAAATGTACCTTGGGAGAGGCCAACGTCCAGCAGTAAAATGCTACGTGTTGTGTTGAACTCAAATTATAATCCTTGTTGCTATGTACTTCATATTAGTCACTCGAATGAATCTGAACAGAGCACAAAATGCACTGTATAACAACAATGTCTTTAAATCAACCTTTACAATAGGTACAAGATAAGTTTCTCAAAATAAAACTGGTTGTTTATTTAATAATTCGACAACTGCGCAGTGATGAAATAGTAAAATAATGATACGCAATTACAATCTAAAATAGATTTTTCATGTAATCCATAGGTAAGTAGGTATTTGTTGAAAAGACTATATACTTCCGATATGAAATACAACTATAAAGCTTATCAATTACCTTGCTAAATTATCTCAAACACGTTTTAACAATAAAAGAATACTATCATTTGTCGTAATAATACCTAGATATTACATTATATTCGACCTTCAAATAACTAGGTACATGATTCACTATAAAACTTACACTTGATCAAATAAATGAACGAATTACAAATAAATTACATATTATTAACAGTCTGCTTGGCAAGATGATGTTTACTCTAGTATCACTTGAATAGACAATAGTCGCAATAAATTATTCAGCCTTGAAGACGTTTTCTATAGCTTGAGACGGGTTGAGAAGAAAATAAAACGCAACTAACGTTAATAGCATGAAATTCATACTGCTGATAAGAATGACCATAGAAATTCAAATTTTATGCATTCAGGGCCATATGGGAAAACGAAAAAAACTACGTCAATACGTAAATTTTTGCTTTTCCTATATTTTACTGAAATGTTTTTACAGTTGACTTTTTGTATGCTAAATCAATTTTGCGAGACCATTCAGACTGAAATGCGAGACACTTTTGAAATTGAGATAGAGTCGACTGTAAAAGTAGCTCACTAAACTATCAGAATCATGTTAAACTAGCGGCTCGTTAGCGGTTTTCCCCCTTTTCCCGGCATGTGCTATGCATATAAACCTTCCTCTTGAATCACCAACCGCATCAAAATCCGTTGTATGTATGGTTTAGTAGTTATCAAATTCCACGACAGACTGACAGAGGAACGCAAAAAGCGACTTAATTTCATACCAAGTATTGATTGATTGATATACACACACACATCATTCAGCCTATAGCTATCCAAAGCTGGACATAGGCTTCCCCAGCCGGGATATTTCATATCATAAGCATAAAGCATGTCATCTGTCTGTCTGGCCAGAGCTAGGGCATCCAACACAAATACTAAATAGACATACATTTTGTGGTCGTCGATCGAGTTACATTGTATTAGAACGGAATCTTGGTCCAAGCTGTTCAGTTCCAGTGGTTGCTTCAAACCTTGTACTTAGTACTCACACTTACTTCTATAGTAGCAGTTCTTTACATCCCGTCTGACCCACGTTTCATTGTCCACAGGTAAAACAGGGCGCAAACGTCGCCTCTCATCCACTCCCCAGGCCGCCGTCCAGCCGAAAGTGCAAAGACCGGTCAAACTCCCCACTGCCACTGTACAAAAACCGCAACTTGTAGTCAAAGCCCAGCCTCAGAAACCTGTCAAAGTTGCGAACATACAAGTGATCAACCCGCAACCTAGAGTGTATTGTAAACCTGTAGAATCCGTCGCTCCTCAACGAAAGGTATTTAGTTTTCCTGTGTATTGTAATATAATGGTTCTTAAATGCTACTGTACAAAAACCGCAACTTGTAGTCAAAACTCAGCATCAGAAACCTGTCAAAGTCGCGAACATAGAAGTGATCAACCCGCAACCTAGAGTGTATTGTAAACCCGTGGAATCCGTCGCTCCTCAACGAAAGGTATTTAGTTTTCCTGTATATTGTAATATAATAGTTCTTTAAGTCTACTGTACAAAAACCGCAACTTACTACAAAGCACAGCCTCAGAAGCCTGTCAAAGTGGCGAACATACAAGTGATCAACCCGCAACCTAGAGTGTATTGTAAACCCGTGGAATCCGTCGCGCCTCAGAGAAAGGTATTTATTTTTACTGTGTATTGTATATATATGGTTCTTAAAAGTCTACTGTACAAAAACCAAAGCACAACTTGTAGTCAAAGCACAGCCTCAGAAGCCTGTCAAAGTCGCAAACATACAAGTGATCAACCCACAACCTAGAGTGTATTGTAAACCAGTGGAATCCGTCGCTCCTCAGAGAAAGGTAATTATATTTTATATCCTTGTATTGTAATAGGTTCTTTAAGTCTACTGTACAGAAACCGCAACTTGTAGTCAAAGCACAGCCGCAGAAACCCGTCAAAGTCGCGAACATACAAGTTATCAACCCGCAACCTAGAGTGTATTGTAAACCCGTGGAGTCCGTCGCTCCTTAGAGAAAGGTAATTAATTATATTTACTGTGTATTGAAATGTAATGGTTATTTAAGTCTACTATACAAAAACCGCAACTTGTAGTCAAAGCACAGCCGCAGAAACCCGTCAAAGTCGCGAATATACAAGTGATCAACCCGCAACCTAGAGTGTATTGTAAACCTGTGGAATCCGTCGCGCCTCAGAGAAAGGTATTTATTTTTACTGTGTATTGTATATATATTATGGTTCTTAAAAGTCTACTGTACAAAAACCGCAACTTGTAGTCAAATCACAGCCTCAGAAGCCTGTAAAAGTCGCGAACATACAAGTTATCAACCCGCAACCTAGAGTGTATTGTAAACCTGTGGAATCCGTCGCGCCTCAGAGAAAGGTATTTATTTTTACTGTGTATTGTATATATATTATGGTTCTTAAAAGTCTACTGTACAAAAACCGCAACTTGTAGTCAAATCACAGCCTCAGAAGCCTGTAAAAGTCGCGAACATACAAGTTATCAACCCGCAACCTAGAGTGTATTGTAAACCTGTGGAATCCGTCGCGCCTCAGAGAAAGGTATTTATTTTTACTGTGTATTGTATATATATTATGGTTCTTAAAAGTCTACTGTACAAAAACCGCAACTTGTAGTCAAATCACAGCCTCAGAAGCCTGTAAAAGTCGCGAACATACAAGTTATCAACCCGCAACCTAGAGTGTATTGCAAACCCGTGGAGTCCGTCGCTCCTTAGAGAAAGGTAATTTATGATCTAGCCTAGTCGACGATGTAGTGTATTATTTTAATGACGTGAGCTCAGTTACATTAAGGCACTGAAGAAAAGAGACTTAATAAATGAATTTAACACATTTCTTAAATCTCTTCCTCTCTTGATATTGCCATCTTATCATATTATCTGAACTTCAAGTTCGTTTCTCTTGATATAAACAATTTTATCATAATGTCCTGTCGACTTGTTGATGTTAATTAGAAGACAACACGCCTACAAACTTACAGACATATTCGCGGGGTTCTCGTTAGTTACAATTACAAGATTTCACCTTAGTGCTACCTCGTTAATCCCACACACAAAACTGAACCATTATTCTATTGGAATTAATGCACTCACAGTGCTATATTATTCTCATAAATTAAAATACTAAATTGAAATAATGACATGCATCGACCGGGGCTTGAACCCGGGCCGCGCACGCAAACTCCCCAATAGTACGTGGGATGCGGCTACTCCAAGAGCTACTCGATGCCGAACCACATCTAGATTTGTTTGCGGATGGCTGGTCGTGTGTGTGCAAGAAGAGTATGAATATATGTGAAAGACTTTAGTTTTGCAAATATGTATTTTTATTAATCCTGATTATGATTATATAAGGTCCTATTAAATTCACTGCAAATATTTTAAGGGCATGCGTAAATATGTAGAAGAAAAACATCTAAGGCATTTAAAAAAAAATCGACACGCTAGACGTTTTTTCATTTTCAAACAAACTTTTTAATTTATTACGTGAACATTCTTTGACTGACCCGACTGACGTTCCGCGCCACGTCACGCCAACCAACCAATCACAGCGCCTTTTTTTGGCGCGTAAATTAAATTCATCGAAGTAGCGTTAGTGGTGTGTTTCTAGGACAAACAGGGTGCACTTTTTTCGTTTTGTGTTATTTTAGTTAAATGCAATTTTCTCGAAAACTAGCGTAAAGAATTATTTTAAAATTTGCCTAGTACATGCTTATATTTGATCTGCCCTTAAAATATTTGCAGTGAATTTAATAGGACCTTATATAAAACGCCTTAGGTGCCAAACCTGTAATATTTTATATTTTTTGCTGAATAAACAACAATATTATTATGAACCATTATTTTTATTATTTAGGTCATCAGGGTCGCCCCCATGTCCGGAAATGGCAACCCTCGCTCGATCCTGCTGCCTGTCACCATCAAGGACATGAAGGATCTGAAGTCCATCAAGATCATCAACGCTTCAGACTTGAAGAATGCATCGAATATCAAACTTGCAGCTGCGAATCTGCTGTCCCAGAGTAAACTACACGACCTGAAGTGCGAGAAGAGTGATGACTACGACAATAATTGTGGTAAGTTGCTTATTTGTCACTTGTTGTATGAAATAGTCCGTGAAATTCGGTAAGAACGCGTCGAATATCAAAATTTGCAGTTGCGAATCTGCTGTCCCAGAGCAAACTACACGACCTGAAGTGCGAGAAGAGTGATGACTACGATAACAACTGTGGTAAGAGATACATAAGTTAACTTATTGCATCATATTGGCCTTTGTTTCGTGTTGCAAACAATAGAGCAAGAAATAAACGTTTAAAATTTGAAGAACGGTTTGAATATCAAACTTGCAGCTGCGAATCTCCTGTCTTGAAATGCGAAAAAAGTAATAACTACGATAACAACTGTGGTAAGAGATATACGGGGTGTTAGGGACGGTGTAACGAAAACTTTGCAGGCGTGCTCAGACCATGAAACTGAACAACTTTTACTATGGAGCCAATGGTGGGAAACGAAAAAAATTTTTCGACCTCCCATACAAAGTCAGTCAGCTGATCGTGGATTTTGTATGGGAAGTCGAAAAATTTTTTTCGTTTCCCACCATTGGTTCCATAGTATAAGTTGTTCAGTTTGATGGTCTGATCATGGCTGCAAAGTTTTCGGTACACCGTCCCTAACACCCTGTATTAGTTAACTTGTCGCAAAATTGCCTAAGATATAAAAGCTTCAAAGAAGAATGCATCGAATATCAAGCGGCGAATCTGCTGTCCCAGAGTAAACAACACGACCTGATGCCTACGATAACAATTGCGGTAAGTTGCTTATTTTTTACTTGTTGTAAGAAATAGTCCATGGAATTTGGTTAGAACGTGTCGAATATCAAACTTGCAGCTGCGAATCTATTGTCACAGAGCTAAATACACGACCTGAAATGCGAAAAAAGTGATGACTACGACAACAACTGTGGTAAGAGACATATAAGCAACTTGTCGCATGAAATTGCCCGAAAACACACAAACAGTAGAATTTAGATTTCACGTGCGGGAGTTCGCATGTGTGGTCTTACATATTCTAATACTCAAACCCATTCATTCACAAATACATTTGAAATTAATAAAATGTGATACGAGCATCTGTTACAAGTTCGAAATAATGCGATTAGTACTTATTGGACTTCACTCGTTAGGCGCGTTCATTTTGGCTTGGTTCGCGCGCCTTCGCCTGAGCACGAGCTGCGTTGTCTCTGGTGAGCCACGTAATTTTTTTGGCAGTGAAAACGCGCCTGTTCAAAAATCTCGAATTCAGAAAATCTTCGATGCTCGAAGGCATTCACTTCTATCGAGCATAGAATCTCTATGACTCAACATTTAGCTACGTTCTACGACAAGTATTTTTTGTACACCTGATAATTTTACCGTTGGCTAAACACAATGACAAAGACTATGTTATGTCTGAAGGAACAAAGCCGACATTTTTTATCTGAAAGTTGATAATGATAACATACAACATTATCAGTTAATACTCTCAGTACTTCCTGATAGGAAACTATATTTTAAAAATAATGATTTAGAAGTACTTATGATACTAAGATTCACTAAGTACCTAGAGATAAATTATAAGTTTTTGTTTGTTGCGTCTCATGTCACCATGGTTCGTCAGGTCGTTTTTCCACTTGTTGACACAAAAAACTATCAAACAAGCTTTGAAATATTCCTTCTTAAGATTTATTACTTTTTAAGATGTCTGCACATTCATAAAGGTAGCCAACCATTTTGCCGGTCCAATTACCGAATGGTATTAGCATTTATCACATCACATCATATCAGCCTATAGAGTCCACTGCTGGACTTTGCATTAGTGTTTGTTGGTATTAAACTGACCTTTCAGTATTTCTTTCGATACTAGATTCTTATTCAACTTGCAGCGTTACACAAGACCAAACTTTCGTAGCATGACGTAAGCTCTTAAACTTGTATAACGAGTGATCTAAACCCCAAACTGATTTGCGACAGTTTCACACTTAGATTGAATAGATTGAAAGCAATTGACTAGACTAAAACGTAATTGATCGAAATGCCTTAACAGTTTCTATGGGGTCGTTGACTGATCTATGGTCATCGATTTATTAAACAACTCGATGTAGAATGTAGATTCTATGTACCTAATTGGTTACTTTTTAGCCAGTACGCAAATTTTGCGGGGTGCTTCTTCTCAAGTAAGTATAAACAACTTTTATCTACACTCAGTTCGTAATATTCGTTTTACAGAATCGAAAGTACGAACGTAATGAACTGCATTACGAATATACAGCCTTTAAAAAAAAACTTTCATACTACTGGCAGCTACATAAAGTAACTCGATTTCTAGTATTTGAAAAAAAATTAAACGAATTGACCCGCGTACCAAATTGTAATCTGTTCCAATTTGACACTGGCCGTCAGTAAGTCGAATGAAAAAAAAAACAAGTGTCACCCGCGGCGGGACGACACTTGAAATTATGAGGACTTATTTATTATTAAATCTTTGCTTCAAATAATTTTTCGAATTAAAATTCACCGATAAATGCTATTTCATTTTAAAAGTTGTTCAGTTTTTATGAGCCTCCATTTTAACGTTTAGTTAAAAAGTTACAAAAGTCGTTCAGTTGGTGGTTTAGTAGATAGGCTTGCAATCGCCATAGTGCAGTGCGGAGGTTTGAATTATTTTTCATAGTTTTTCTTGTAGAGTGTAGATAAAATAGTGTATGCAACTGCAAATAATTAGGCTTTAGAATGCTCGTGTCAAACTATTATCACACTCGGCTGCGCCTCGTGTGATAAACAGACACTCTCATCCTAAAGCCTCTCATTATTAGGCAGTTGCATAAACTACTATTACTTTGGAGTCATTTCCGAAATCGCGTGTTGTCCCAAGTACACTGAATCCTTAAAAGTAATGTAGCTTACTGAGGCTGAGCTGAATCAAATACAGTATGTAGGTTCAGGAAACTCGAAATTCTGACAGGAGACTGATGTTATTAATTATGGATGTAATAAGTACAATAACAATCGGTGATATACACTGTCTTCTGAATGACTCTCAAACTTTTGTCTAACTAGGTGTAAATGGTCGTTTTTTCAGTTGTTTATGCTCTGCCTACCTCGCAAGGGATATAGGCGTGATGTATGTTTCGCTGGGCTGACCTCTAGTAAGCTTATTCTATTGGTTAAGACTACTTTCAACTGTATAGTTTTTTTTTTGCATTAGGCGCTATAAAACAACAGGTCATTGACTGGCCATCGAGCCTTAATTTTGGTCGCGTATGGATGCGCGACGTGAGTTTATAAGTGCGATGACCGCGAGGTGTATGAGACGGGCATGTTTGATGTTATAAGAATGGATTTTAGCTTGATTTACGCCGGCTTATGCAAAGTTTAAAGAACCTACTCTTTGATTATTATCACCACAGAATACATAATATTACGTTTCACAGATCAGACAGTACAAAAGCCAAACAGGTTGAAATCTTTTCACCATCCTTTCTTTTCTGCTCATCAGGCACGAAACTTTCCGTACAACAAATTCGATTGCTTTCAACTTAACGATCCGAAAATATTTTAAAGTTTATACTTTCTGCCTAAGGTCTAAAACCTGCGTCGGAAATATTTATTATACTTGTTTCTGATAAATTGCATAGTTACTAAAAGTCAAGTTCAGTTCAGTCAACGTAGTAAAAATAATATTTAACATTTTACTATGGAACGTAGTAGTATTGGTATATTTAAAGTGTTATGTGTAAGTGAGACAGATAATGCAATTATATGCCGTTCTTATCGCTTGCCCGTTTCTATGCGGGCGCTATATATAAAAAAAACTTTATTTTAGCAAGATAACGTACGAATAAGTAATAGTAGGTATAGAAAGCAATCATAACATAAACTGTTTTTACCCGACTTCTTTAATTCGTTGTTGTTGATTTCTTATGTACTTAGTTTCACCGATTACTCCAAAATACCTAGGCCGACGTCACTGCACAGTTTAAATTGTTTTTTTTTTAACATCGTCATATGCATCAAAGCAAGCAGTGTGTTTTGCTAACAAGCATACCTTTATATTAAAACTTTTTATAATCCATTAGTATTTTTTTTTCTACTAACTAACATAACCGTAAGAAATGTAACGGTTTTTATCTTTATTTTTTTTATAGCGAGCGCGAATGTTTGGGTCATGTACCTACCAATCACTTGCTCTAAAAGAGAAAGGATCCAAAGTAATAAGTAAAGTTTGAACATCATTCTAGCACTGTTACTCATACACGATTAGAAGGTGAAAAAAGTCAGTCTTATTCAACATAATATGTTTTTAGTCGGTACTTACTTAAAAATCATACTAAAGAACATGGAAGAAATCATCCAAATTATTTATTTTAGTAGGAACTTGCTTTGGCAGCTAAATAACTTTAAAATTTACCTCTATCATGCAAAATATTTAGGTTGCTTACAAGTATAACATTGTGTTGTACTTACGTAAGTATGAAAAATCAATTCTCTCAATAATTGCAAAATGTCGTGTCAACATCAAGTGTGACCATTTTTTAACAACTTCCTTCAATACCTAGTTCTGTTCCATTTTAAAACCATTTTTCCTTCGCAAAACATCATCATCTTCCTGCTCTTATCCAAAATCAGTTGGGGTCGGCGCAACATGTTTTTTTAGAACACAAAATCATGTAGCAAATGGATTTGGCTATGTTTTCTGACCGTCAGCCCTTTTTGGGAATGCTATCGTATGTTGTGGTATCACCGCCACCATGCGATTGACCATAGTCGACAGCAGTGTTGGGCAAATTGTAATTAACTACTAATTACAAAATTACAATTACTGTATGTAATTGCAATTACCAATTACGAATTAATAATTTTAAAAAGTAATTTACTAAATTACTCAATTACATATGAACAAGGGCCATATAAATAACAGCTATAAGGATTTTTAACTATGTGTTTATTTCTAAATAATGACCCATACAAAACAATATGATGAAATAAAAAGGTGTTTTTATCATCTCTATTCAAAAACAAAAACAGTAATGTATCAAGGATAGGTTGATGTGCTGCTGATAGTACATGAATCAATACTTAGAATTGCTTGGCCTTTTGCACTCCTTGAACCTTTCGTTTTTTTAGAGTAAGTATATCGGGTTGTAAGGGATCATCGCGTTGTAAGAGTTCATCAGGTCGTACGGGATCATCGGGTCGTAAGAGTTCATCGGGTTGTTAAAGTTTATCGGGTCGTAAGGTTTCATTGTTCTGGTCGAAAGGGTTCTTATGGTCGTAATGGTTCTTCGGGTCGTCACGGTTCGTCGGGTCGTAAGAGTTCATCGGGTTGTAAGAGTTCATCGGGTCGTAACGGTTCTTCGTGTCGTAAGTGTTCTTCTGGTCGTAAGGGTTCTTCGTGAACTCTTAGGACCTGTTGAACACTTACGACCCGTTGAATCCTTACGACCCGATGAACCCTTACGACCCGAAGAATCCTTGCGACCAGCTGAACCCGTTGAACCATTACAAACCTAACAACCCTTACGACCCGATGGCTGACCTCTAATGACCCATTGACAAGCAATTCGAAGGGCCGAGCCGGCCGAGTCATTATGTACTTATACCTACCTTATACCTACAAATTAGTTTAAGTTTTGACTCAAAAATTAGCGATTGAATACTTAATAATCACCACAAAAACTAGATTTTCAGTCATCATTAATTTAGTGACAAAATTATAAGTTTTAATCGTCAAAATTTGTAATTATGCCAATACTGCACTGTATCATACTACAAAATGTAATTGAGTAATTGAATTACGAATTATAATTACTTAATTACATAATTGGAAAAGTAATTGCAATTACTGTTAATTTCAATTACATGTAATTTCAATTACATGTAATTGAATTAAAAGTAGTTCAATTATTAATTAAATTACAAAAGTAATTAATTACGCCCAACACTGGTCGACAGATATTCAGCCGAGGTCAAAAACTCTACGTCGCCTTTTACGAAAGACCCAGAGTAGACTAGGGGTGGCAGTATTCTTATCCGCTACCACACTGTCAACCTTACTTCGCAAAACATTTCTTAGCGATAACGGGTTACATAATTGGTTATATTGTACAAATGCGAAATGTGCTCGAGTCGACAGCGTGCAGGCAAACCTGCCTCCGATAATATATTCGTAAACAACTCGTTTCCACTAAGATCACGTTGTCCTCTCGCCTTATCATTGGATACTGTCACCACGTGGGTGATACGAGTGGAAAAGTTACTACGAGACTAGTTTTGAGGTTATGGTGATTGTTTTTCTGTGCTCGATGCGATGGGTCAGCGGATCACTCACATCAGCATATCGTCACAAATTAGAAAGACGGCGCGCGGGCTGCCTTTACATATGGCTTACTTAGTACTAGCGACGATTTTGACGATTACTGGAATTAACTGGAATACCAAAGGAACTCAAGGTAACTAAGAAGGTGGTTGCCATTGCCACGAACGTCATATTTCTTGCATTCAAATCGGCTCAGAATTATATGACGTTCTTGTATCAGATTTAGAGCTGTATTTCGCCCTCGTATTGAATCTAGCAAGTAGCAACCCTGGCTATGTAACAAGTGACAATCGCGGAAATCCTTCTGTAAACTCTTTATTTTGTGCTACAGCAGTCAACTACGCTGGACGTAGGCCTACCCTACGCGACAAGGCACGAACTCCCGTTTTAGCCATCCGGTCGCTGCTAGCCTAGCCTCTCTCTTTGATTCATGGGCCCATCTAGCCGGAGGGCGCCCAACGCAACGCTTGCCACTCGAGAACCCGCTTACTCCACCGTCCATCGGTTCTTGTGATGCGACCAGCCCACTGCCATTTCCGCTTGCTACACTTCTAGATGTCCGTTACTTTGATCTTTTGGCGAACGGCGGATAATCCCGTCCCGGAATTCAACTATTTGCAAGATCCCTAGCATGAAACTTTCTATAGCTTATTGGTGCACGTAAAAACTGACTAATTCGGTATTTACCTACCACAATCTACAATTTTTTTTTACGATTTTCGGTTTTTATCATGGTTCTACCATAAGAATAAATAATAACACTAGTTCTACCTATGTTGCTTGAGGGATTTTCAGTAGCGTAAATATAGGGTGAAATTTTACTTGTGACCGATAGCGAAGACTCAAAACCGGCTAGTGATAAGGAACAACTTTCCCTTTCACATGTATGGGAAGGGGGTCCAAAAAACAAATACAAAAATAAAATATAATACGTGTATAGTATAGTTTATTAATATCGTCTTCCTTTACATAGTTTACTTAAAAATGGCGCAAAACTTTGGGGCATTCGAAAGGCAATAACAGCCGCGGTGCGTTTCCGCATGCGGTTTCATTCAACTCCTTTCGTCATTAAAATTCATGTCATGTCAAGAATTGTAATGACGAAAGTCAAATCATGTCATATGATACTTAAATAAACTATACTATACACCTACACAATAAAATTTATTGTGTAGGTTTATAGTTTATTTATATCGTCTCCCTTAAGGCGAATTTTTCTACAACGAAAGTACAAAGTATCATTTAATCTAGAAACACACACATGTGATAGGATATTGCGAATTACAATCTGTATGCAGCGTGGTGTGTGCTTTGACATACGGTTTTACACTACTTCTTTCGTCAGTAATAAAATAAATGGCGATCCGGCAAAATATCGCAAAATTGTGTAGCATGTGCAAGACGACCTTATTTTGTTCTGCTTTGTAACGTTATTTAGATCACACAGTATTCAAATTCATTGTATTAATTCGTCACTAGGAATTAATTTATTTTATTATATAATTAAACTATACACCTACATAATAAAATTTATTGTGTAGGTGTAGGTGTATAGTTTATTTATATCGTCTCCCTTTACATAGTTAACTTATATTTAGTTATTTCTTACTTACTGTTATTATAAGCCGTCACTACGAATTAATACAATGAATTTGAATACTGTCTGATCTAAATAACGTTGTAAAAATAAGGTCGTCTTACACATGCCACACAATTTTGCGATATTTTGCCGGATCGCTATTTATCACTGGCGAAAGAAGTAGTGTAAAGCCGTATGTCAAAGCACACACGACGCTGCACCGGCGGCGTGCGGTTCTCACAGATTGTAATCTGCATATTATTCGTGTGTCATGTGTGTTTCTACATTAAAGGATACTTTGTACTTTCGTTGTAGAAAAATTCGTCTCAACGTTTTTAGAAAAAAAACATAAGTAACTACTTACCATCGGCGAATGGTGACATTTTAACGAAGGTAGGCTGGAGCAAAAAAAAAAAAACTTACCTACCCTGTGCTAATGCTGCAATACTAGGATAATAATAAGTGTTGCGTCCCAGGGCACCACGCACTACGCGTAACAGTCCTCCCTCACCTGCAATAGTCCTTGCATCATGCCGGTGCTGGCTCTGGGTGTACTCTGTAGTGCAGACAGAGCGAGTATCGGCTTGATGTACACATCACACATTAGATTATTTGGTATAAAAAGTCCTCTGTGCTGTTGGCTTTGGCCCCACGCATGCCTCAAAGGACCGGGTCCCTGTGGGCCCGTGATTCGAAAGAGTACCAACATAATAATAATAAAATAATTTATTTTCTCACAAATAAGTAGGAACAAACAAGGAACAAAAATTACACCAAATAAAATTATAATAAAAAATACACACTATAGACACAAATTAGGGAAACGGCGCGCCCCTTTACAGATGGCTCACTCAGTACTAGCGACGATTTTGACGGCTACTGACTTTAACTGGAAATAACCGGAATCTCAGGGGAAGTCAAGGTATCTAAGAAGGTGGTTGACACGAACGTCATATTTCTTGGATTTGAAATTGGCTTAGATTTTAGAATCATATGACGTTCTATATCAGATTCTTCAGTTTTTTTAATATTTTTATACTTCAAGATTTTTGACACTAGCAACCCTTGCTCTGTAACAAATGCCAATCGCGAAAATCCGAAATGGGGCCGAGTGAACTTTATGTAAACTCTCTATTTTGTGCTATAGAGATCTTAACTACTAATACAATTTAAACAAACTTGTGAAACTGGCGCCTAAACTAGGTTTCAAAATGAAACCTGTATCATAGGCCCCATTCTAACACGGAGATATTATATAAAAACTACTTAGGTATATTTCCACCTTTCCTTATACACAAACATTGAGTAAAATAAAATTTTAATCTTAGAACTAGATTGCTATTATTAAATAGTACCGTAAAACCATACAACTATGATTTCATAATGTGTCTAACTTTGTTATAGGGAAGCCGATGGATATCGACTTGTATGGATGGACCCTTCGCCACTGCTACTTACTAAAGTGTTAAAGATAGAGACTGGAGCCTGAACTAAGATTTTTAAGTCTTCAGGCCCCACCATTAAAAATTAAATGACATCGCTACTAACACTAACATACAAAAAATAATAATACATGGATTATAGATGCTTATACTAAGTTACATGTGGGTAGTTAGTACATGGGGTGGACACAACACAGAAAATCTCCTAATACTCATAGGGGCTCCACAGAAAAGACGCGCAACATGACATCTGTCAGACAAGCGATCGTCAGCCGTTATGGATAGGACGCGCGTCTCACGTGTGTAGCTTTGTTTCTTCTGTTTCATACATTTTATATGAGAACGTGTTTCAACCGTCGCGATGTCGCGCGTCTTACGTCTCCGGCGACCACTTGTTTGACAAATGTACCTAATCTTAGATCTCACGTTTCACGTCTACCCTGTGGAGCTTGCGCCATAAACTTGCAAGGTCTCTTGATTTTTTGAAGACATTCACATCGTTACTCACTGGTAACTCTTTTCCCAGTGTAAAAATAAAATTAAAATTGTAATTTAGGACTGGTGCCTGGTGCATCCACCCTAGTAATAATCGTGATGCAAATTTTTTTTCTTGTGTCTTTTGTACATTATAATGTATAGTGTTGTTATAGGGCCCTGAGCACATCATTTTACTAAACGCCACAAGCTGGCATTTCTGGCATTGTTGGCATTTCTGGCATTGTTGGCATTTCTGGCATTGTGTCATCTGGGCAACTGCCATTTGACGTCGTTGCATTATTCGGCGGTGGCGTTGCGGTCGTGGTAGTTCCCGAGCAGTTGCAACAGCCTGGCATTGTTGGCATTTCTGGCATCGTTGGCATTTCTGGCATTGTTGGCATTTCTGGCATTGTCGGCATTTCTGGCATTGTGTCATCTGGGCAACTGCCATTTGACGTCGTTGCATTATTCGGCGGTGGCGTTGCGGTCGTGGTAGTTCCCGAGCAGTTGCAACAGCCTGGCATTGTTGGCATTTCTGGCATCGTTGGCATTTCTGGCAGTTGTTGGCATTTCTGGCATTGTCGGCATTTCTGGCATTGTGTCATCTGGGCAACTGCCATTTGACGTCGTTGCATTATTCGGCGGTGGCGTTGCGGTCGTGGTAGTTCCCGAGGAGCAGTTGCAGCAGCCTGGCATTGTTGGCATTTCTGGCATCGTTGGCATTTCTGGCATTGTTGGCATTTCTGGCATTGTCGGCATTTCTGGCATTGTGTCATCTGGGCAACTGCCATTTGACGTCGTTGCATTATTCGGTGGTGGCGTTGCGGTCGTGGTAGTTCCCGAGGAGCAGTTGCAGCAGCCTGGCATTGTTGGCATTTCTGGCATTGTTGGCATTTCTGGCATCGTTGGCATTTCTGGCATTGTCGGCATTTCTGGCATTGTTGGCATTTCTGGCATTGTGTCATCTGGGCAACTGCCATTAGACGTCGTTGCATTATTAGGCGGTGGCGTTGCGGTCGTGGTAGTTCCCGAGGAGCAGTTGCAGCAGCCTGGCATTGTTGGCATTTCTGGCATCGTTGGCATTTCTGGCATTGTTGGCATTTCTGGCATTGTCGGCATTTCTGGCATTGTGTCATCTGGGCAACTGCCATTTGACGTCGTTGCATTATTCGGCGGTGGCGTTGCGGTCGTGGTAGTTCCCGAGGAGCAGTTGCAGCAGCCTGGCATTGTTGGCATTTCTGGCATTGTTGGCATTTCTGGCATTGTGTCATCTGGGCAACTGCCATTAGACGTCGTTGCATTATTAGGCGGTGGCGTTGCGGTCGTGGTAGTTCCCGAGGAGCAGTTGCAGCAGCCTGGCATTGTTGGCATTTCTGGCATCGTTGGCATTTCTGGCATTGTTGGCATTTCTGGCATTGTCGGCATTTCTGGCATTGTGTCATCTGGGCAACTGCCATTTGACGTCGTTGCATTATTCGGCGGTGGCGTTGCGGTCGTGGTAGTTCCCGAGGAGCAGTTGCAGCAGCCTGGCATTGTTGGCATTTCTGGCATCGTTGGCATTTCTGGCATTGTCGGCATTTCTGGCATTGTTGGCATTTCTGGCATTGTGTCATCTGGGCAACTGCCATTAGACGTCGTTGCATTATTAGGCGGTGGCGTTGCGGTCGTGGTAGTTCCCGAGGAGCAGTTGCAGCAGCCTGGCATTGTTGGCATTTCTGGCATCGTTGGCATTTCTGGCATTGTTGGCATTTCTGGCATCGTTGGCATTTCTGGCATTGTTGGCATTTCTGGCATTGTCGGCATATCTGGCATTGTGTCATCTTGGCAACTGCCATTTGACGTCGTTGCATTATTCGGCGGTGGCGTTGCGGTCGTGGTAGTTCCCGAGGAGCAGTTGCAGCAGCCTGGCATTGTTGGCATTTCTGGCATTGTTGGCATTTCTGGCATTGTTGGCATTTCTGGCATTGTTGGCATGTCCCCAAATGAAATGCTCTTTACACCTGAAAACAAAATGTTTGCAAGTTTAAAGATAATTCGATTCATTCCCTAGAGGAGGGGAGGCCTTTTCCAACATATTCTGTCACATGACCGACCATGGGTCGGAAACTTGGGTCAGAAAGCATTCGTCATAAAAATAATAGGACCTTTGACTTAGACCTTAAAAAGTACACATTTGGCGTATATCCTCGATTTGAGGTACGGAAAATAAGCGGTTTTATAAATTATGGCTTCTTTTTCTTAAATTATATTATATCTACAAAATATGAAAATAAAACGTACTATTTAATAAAATTTTATTACCCGTTCTTATGGGAAATGGCTACTGGGCATTTCCATCATTCGCACCAGCGCCACCTACTAGGAACTAAACGAACAGATTAAAAATTTCCCATTTCTTACCTGATTTATCAAGACCCACGAGTCCTGATTCACAACTCTTCATATATACTGCCAATAAGACGATGTTGACTGCGAGAATCAATTTATTCATCTTCTTGCTTTTGTACTACTTTTTTCAATAAATACTCGTACTTTTACTTTCTTCTTATTTATGTTAATAATCGCTCGCTTTTCCCTCTATTTATACTCCCAAGGAAAGTTTTACGAGGCGATCAACCACAAAGGTATCACGAATTTTCGTGTTTCTATAACTTAGAAAGTTTGATATTACTTACATGAAAAACGTGTACACGATTTATAAAAATATAAAATTAAATATTAATTTTGTACTGAGTGTAATTAAATTATAGTTACACGTGTGAATCATAAAATCTTTGGCGTGAGTTAAAGTACTTAGTACTAGGGACTTGAGGGTTTCATGTATATTTTTTTGGGAAATACAATTTTCCGGAATGTATATTAGACATGGCGATAAAATATTGACTATAATTTTGCGGCTGTTTATGTTCTGCCTATCTCGGATGGGACAAAGGCGTGATTTAGGTACCTATCTAACTATAGCATCTATGTGTTTGTAGTATTAATGATAATTAACATACTTTATGAACTCGAAGTATTTGATAATCAAAGTCAACAGAACATTAAACAACAGTAAATTGTAATTTTTTTTAGGAGGTTCAAATCTTTCTAGAGAGCTTCATAATCGTATTTTCATCCTTGCTGATACACCCTGTATAAAAATACGATTAGAACAACCAACCTCTTCTCCTTCAACAACCACTACAGTCCACTGCTGGACATGTGCCTCTCCCAGTTAGGGGGTTTTGCCTTACTCGCCAACACTTGGCAGGCGGATTGGCGAGCGCAGTGTAATTGTTGTATTCACAGGGAACGCTGCTGCCAATTTTCTGGGTGAATTTATCCCTTACTCGCTTTATACAACACCCAAGGGTAAAATTTGTGAGTATTCTAAGGCAATCGGTGCTCAGAACTCGACTGTCGAAGATTTCCTGAGGTTGCTCCGTAGAGGAGCGAAACACGTGTAAAACCACGGTTTTAGTGATGTGGTGTTGGTGAAGCGCATCGCATGTACATTTGCATTAAGTTGCGGTTATACGTGTGTGGTTCCCTCAGCAGCATAACTTGCCATCATAAGTGCGGAAGAAGCTAAACATATTAATATCACTTTCAGCTATTCTAAGTCGGCATCACACGACAGTACAACCAAACCTAACTTTGAACCTTACTTTCAGACGACTCGGGCAGCGACCAAAGCGACGACGACGACCACAAAGACGTGCAAGTGAACGACGGCCGCAACGGCTACCCCCGTCTCGTTCTAACCGCTGAGGAGAGGCGTCTGCTGGCAAAGGAAGGCATCACCCTGCCCACCAGCTACCCGCTCACGAAGCACGAAGAGAGGGAGCTCAAGAGGATCCGGAGGAAGATCAGGAATAAGATCTCCGCGCAGGACTCGAGGAAGAGGAAGAAGGAATATGTTGACGGGCTTGAGGACAGGTGAGATAACTTATCTTTAAAATAAGCTTGATTTTCATCCCGCAGTTTCATTTGCAGCTGAATTCTGCATCCGCTGCTAAACGACTTCCAGTGGTAATAAGGAATAAAGGCCTGATCATCATCATCTTCCTGCCCTTATCCCAATTACTTGGGGTCGGCGCAACCCGTTTTGTTGAACACAAAAACGTGTTGCAAAAGGATTTGGCTTCATTTTACGACCGGCCGCCTGCCTGACGTCAACCCTCCTTGGGAATGCTTTTGTAGTGGATTAACTTCCACCATACGGTTGGCCCTGGCTGTTTAGGTCGGGTTTATCCCTCGGTCGCCTCTTACGACCCCCACGGGAAGAGAGGGGGTGGTGTTATTCTACTCTGCCGGCACCACACGGCTAAAAGCCACGGAATAAAGGCCTGATATATGTATGAATAGACGTTTTCCCGAAATTTATTATTAATTATCAATATTACACCAATACATAGTATAAAACGAAGTCACTTTGCGTTTCTCTGTATGTCTGTCGTAAGAATCCAGTGCGTAGTTTAAACTACTTTTAGTATAGATTTTTTCGTTTAGTAAAATAAAATTTTAATTGTCGGTCTGATAATACATGTATTACCCAATTAAAAAAAAAAACTCCTCGCTGCTGTTTATCGGATTTCCCGTGGGAATTGCATGTTTTCGTTTGACCGCGTTTCAAAGATACCTACATAGACTAAGTTACGTAAGAATACCCTTGGCAAGTTATAAGGATTTGTTTTGTCCGAGTTTTCCTCTATTGTATAATGGTTGTTTTGTACAAATGATCAAAATAACCCAGTTATAAACGCTCAGTACCTTTTTGAAGGTTATAAAGACAATGCAGTTTAATACTGAGAATCACAAGACATTATTTTACTTTTGATAGTATATTTGGTATTTTTTGTCTAAAACACACAAGTTTCTTGCTGGTTTGTCTTCGTAGCTCATGTAATGTTATGTATGACCTTTTCATGTTTTTGTTGGTCGTTTATTTACAGACCTACACAAAATAAATATGCTGTATTATTTGTTACAAAAGAGCAATACATGACATTGAATTTTTGTATGGGAGGGCTAATTTGTTTTTATATTACAACCTGTTACATAACTAACCAAAAAAAAGAATATTTTTCATTTTCATCAGTCGATAAAATAATCACATCACTAGTCTAGGTCAGGTGCTACACTACCTGGCGAACAAAGTCCGCTTCGGCATACATTGCTGGTTGACTTAGTTTCTTGTATTGATGACATTCATGTAATAGCCAGCAATGTAGACCGAACTGCGTTTCGCCGCGTTGGGAACTTTATTTGAACTTTGAGCTGTCAAAATTAGTGCTGCGATGCCACGATTAAAAATAAGTGTAATTTAATAAAAAAATATTTTTTTCGTAGTTTTTAAAAACGATACTACGGCTCTAATATTTTGTTAATTGACTCTTTGCAACGGACCTTTCCACACCCTTTCAGCTTTATTGGTTGTTTTGTAACACGTTGTATAACCTATAATGTTCCTTGGGGAAAGCTGTCTGCTCAGATTTATGATATAGCTCTCCTCATAAACGAATTTACACCATGTATTGAAATACTCGGGTCAGTGTTGCCGTTTTAGCGCTTTTCGCGCTAGAACTAGTGCTTTTTTAAGCCCTACAGCGCATTTTTACAAACATTTACGCACTAGCCAAAATCTAGTGGAATCTGGTGGAAAATTGAAAAAGGCATTTCTCACTAACATATAGGCCAAAAAAGTCAGAATCCAGAGCAAAAAAACACTTGAGACCATTGAGATCATGTTTAGTAATGACGATACTGATCATGAGAATGTCACTGAGTTCTGAACATGGTTGATTTTAACAGATAAATAAAATTACTCATTATAATGTCTTTGTGTTTCTCTTCTCATTTCAATTTCAACAAAAAAACATATACAAAAGCCGTAATGTTTTCATACGAAAAGTTTGGTGGTTTTTAGCGCTTTTTAAAGCCGCATTTTTTCCATAATCTAGCGCTTTTTAGGAGTCCCTACAATGTACAACATAGTATTGTACACCATAATACTGGCCGTCAGAGTAATGTACGACGTGATGAAGCACGACATGGTGAATGGAATCAAAACAATGTCGCCATCCATCACCCCGTACCGAAAGTGCACGGGGGTGGATTGCACGACATGATGGTTGGAGACATCACGTGTTGTGGTAGAATAGTGATGTGACTAGATCGATAATATTATATGCATTTCTAACTTAATCGATATTGTTTTTATATTAAATATATTCTTTAGTAAGCTTGGTCGCTCACTTCGTTCGCTCCAGGAGGTCACTGTTCTAACCTAACCTAACCTACTGTGTCGGATTTGTGTTAAATATGTTTTTTTTACTGCGGGGGGCTGCGCCCCCCAAACCCCCCCTTGTGGGGGGGCTTCGCCCCCCGCGTCCCCCCCTCCGTGGGTTGCCTTGCATGTCATGTTCGAATAATGAATCGATAAGTCGATCAATGTCAACACTGTCACATCACTACATCCGCTGTGACGTCATTTGTTTTGATTCCATTTCCACCCCTGTACATTATCGGTCCGGGCCCGTATTTCAAGACCATCCATCCATCATGTTGTACAATGATCTGCTGTACAATACGCTGCCGCGCATTAACCTGCTGTGCATTGAGTATGTCGTGCATTGTGGTTCCCCCTTTTTAGGCTAGAGTCTGGTGCTTTTCATTTTACGCTAACGGCAACACTGACTCGGGTTATAAAGAGGGCTTTTACGTTTTTCTCAGAAACAAAAATGTGCGCCACTCAAATTTGAACATAAACTTATACGCATTGAGTCGATTTTCCCGTGGTAGCGGACGCGCGACTCAAGCACGGAGTGTCATTTTGCGGAATTTAGAGGTGTTTTTGAATATTTTTAACAATAACATTTTAATGAATAAAAATTCATTTCTTTTGCAATTTAACTAAATACATTTTCTTCTAACACATATATTTTTTTCGAATTTATCCTGTTGGTAGTTTTTCATACAGAAGCCATTAAAATAGAGAAATATTTTGCCAAAATTCGAATGCGAAAACGTATTTTTTAGCTAGGTTGTGGAATGAAATTGAAAAATGTACAAAATAAAGTTTATACTACACCTGCATAGGAATTTACCTATAGCTTTACACTTAACAGGGGGGAACGTTAGTCATTGTTCAACGTATAAACTAGCGGGAGGGAATTAACCATACAAATCACTTTCCTCCCGTGGGCGATTTTACAGAATTCAGTACAGTTGAACGGGTTGGTGAACAGAAGATTTTAAAAGTTGTTCAATTTTTATGAGCCACATTTTTCATTTTTCAATAAATAGTTATCTACTTGGATAAGTTGTTCAGTTTTAAAAATTGTTCAGTATTGAAATTGTTCAGTTTTGAAGTTGTTCAGTTTTGAGGTTGTTCAGTTTCAAAAGTTGTTCAGTTTGAAAAGGTGTACAGTTTTAAAAGTTGTTCAGTATTAAAAAGTTATTGAGTTTTAAAAGTTGTTCAGTTTTAAAAATTGTTATGTATGTATGCATGTATTCACTTTATTGTACCTTAAAACTTAATTTACAATATTTTTAAAACATTCATTATATATATGGCACAAAGGCGGACTTATCCCATTGTTCAGTTTCAAAAGTTGTTCAGTTTTGAAAGTTGTTCAGTTTTGTAAGTTGTTCATTTTTGGTAGTTGTTTAGTTATAAAAATTGTTCAGTTTCAAAAGTTTTTCAGTTTCAAAAGTTGTTCAGTTTCAAAAGTTGTTCAGTTTCAAAAGTTGTTCAGTTTCAAAAATTGTTCAATTTAAAAATTGTGCTGCCGTACCGATGTGAGACTGTGAGAGTTATGAAATGTGTAAGTAGTTTATTTTTTGCGGATGTTTCAACTCACCCCGCGACTGTTACAACTGACCCCGCAGGTGTAGTATAAAGCACTGTATTACTCGGAAGAAAGTCCGATAACAAACTCGTGTGTATTGAGGCCCTCAGCTTCGCTTCGGGCCTCAAACTACACCCTCGTTAGTAATCGGTTTCTTTCTTCCCGCGTAAACAATGTACTATTGTTCTCGAAGATATCTTCTATGCATATGTAAAATTGGTATTTTGTTACAGTGTACCATAGATCTAAAACTCAGGCCTAATTTGAGGTCTTCTCCTACATTTTCAGTAACTTGTTTTAGTTTTCGCTGTTTTACTATACGTAATAAATTAAAATGTTAAAATGTTCATAATACATTTTTTAGATAAAGATGTGTTTGACTCGATGTATAAGATATTTTAATTTTTTACCGTACAGTTTAACTTAAAAACTGATTTTTATAACGCCTATTTTCGGTAATTTGCCAGAAAAAGTTGATAGCAGCCTTAATAAACCTCTATTTTTTGTTTGTAGAGTGAAACAGTGCACAGCAGAGAATCAAACCCTGATCCGGCGGATAAAGATCCTGCAGTCACAGAACCAGTCACTCACACAGCAGCTCAAGAGATTACAGGTACGGCAATGGTCTTAAAGTAAACTTAGAAGAAAACACATTCACATAATCAAGCTCTTATCCCTCGCGTGGTATGCAATGCCGTATGCAATACTGTAGTGCCGTGTGATGCTGGCTTAGAATAGCATCACCACATATCTTTATTGTAGGTGTCTTAAGAGGCGACTAAGAGATTTGAGAGTTTATGTGTATTGCAATTTTAGGCGACAGGCTGACAACCTGTCAGTAGTCTTCTGAATGACTCGCATTTTTGTCAGGCATGGTGTAAATGACCTTTTTTGACAGCCGTTTACGCTCTGCCTACACCGTAAGGGATACAGATATACGGGGTGCAAGAGAGACGGTGTACCGAAAACTTTGCAGGCGTGCTCAGACCATGAAACTGAACAACTTTCCCCATGGAACATATGGTGGTAAAACAAAAAAAAATATTGGACTTCCCATACTAAGTCAGTCAGCTGATCGTGAATTTTGTATGGAAGGTCGGTATTTTTTTTTTCATTATATGTTCCATGGGGAAAGTTGTTCAGTTTAATGGTCTGAGCACGCCTGCAACGTTTTCGTTACACCGTCCCTTACACCCCGTATGTATGTTAAAAATAATGCAATATTTTGTTACAGAACGTCCTAACCGGCGTAACAACAAGTTCGTCGGGCAAGACAGCGCAGCCCGCCACCTGCCTGCTCGTGCTGCTACTATCAGTGGCGTTGGTAGCCCTGCCGTCGGTGAGGGAGGAGCTCCACAGCCGCAAGCCGCACGAGCTACACAAGCAACACGAGCTGGACAAGTCGCAACATCAGCTCACTAGAGCGCTGCTGTCAGCCACCACAAGTAAGTATTTGTTTTTCAAATTAGCTCAGAATCATATTACGTTCTTGTATCAGACTTTGCTGATTTTTAAACTTTGAGATTTTTAACAGTAGTAACCTTGGCTATGTAACAAGTGACAATCGCGAAAATCTTAAGTAGGGTCTAGTCTAGTGATCCTTCTGTCAACTCTCTATATAGAGAGTTGGCTTATAATGGCAATTTTACAATTAGTCCAAGCCAGGCGTATGCTATGACATTAGGTTTATTGTCCTTTGTTCAACATCATCATAAGGCTTTTAAGAGTAGCTTTATTGATATTTCCTTAAATGAAAATTCCTTACTGCCTCTGGAAAAGTCGCAGCAGCGGATAAAACCACTGGTTTGGTTGCTTTTGTAATCTAGATCACTTGTTATAAAGGACCCCGCACGATTTTTTCGACAAGGGCCGTCCGGTCAAATTGGCTGAAATATAATATTATGTGTAAGATACCCGAAACAGACACTTTTTCAATTGAAATAATTACCGCGTGGGTTGGTTTTATACAGATGAACGTAAAAAATAAGTAAGAATAGAATATCTTTTGAGAGTTTAAAGAGATCACTCAAGGCTTGGCTCGAGGAGAAATCTTTCTATGACTTGCGGGAATACATGGAAAGTACATAGTTGCTCTGTGCTGTGTGTTTAGGTATATTTTGTTCACTATTGATTTATTTGTTTGTGATGTGAAATTTTATTGATCTTATTTAAATAACATCCAGATTTATTGTATATTTGACATTATATTCTGATGGACTCTTGACATTGTTGGATTTGATTTTGTATAATTTTATTCTATATTCATTTTATTTTTCTATTTTGACATTGTGATTTTTATTTATTCGATTTTATTATATTTTGACATTGTGATTTTAAATTGATTCTACAGGGTGTTAGGGACAGCTCTCCGAATACTAATAGGGTGCAATCAGACCATGAATTGAAAAAAAATTCAGGAGACGTAAAAATTTTTTTGACTTCCCATACTAAATGCAGTCAGCTCATCGTTATTTTGTATGGGAGGTCGAAAAAATTTTTACGTCTCCTGAAAAAATTTCAATGGGAAATTGTTCAGTTTCATGGTCTGATTGCACCCTATCAGTATTCGGAGAGCTGTCCCTTACACCCCGTATAGTGCACGACATGTATTCTTTTTTAAATTGTTTTCTACTGTTAGTTAGTTTTTAATAACATCATGTACATGCCTGCAAAGGCAGTTTTCAGTGAAACCACATATTTTTAGCAAATGTATCTGCTCACCACTGTACCTGATAACTTACATGAATAAATGAAATGAAATGTATGACATTTGTCTTAATGAGTTACGTTTTTACATCAAAGTATGTTTTGTGCCTTCAACATTCAAATAGCTATATCTCAAAAACTGGTAATTTTTGCTCGCTGATTTTTTTACATTTTAATGAGAGCATTACGTACTACCTTTCCCCAAATTTTCAGCAAATTTGACCGGACGGCCCTTGTCGAACAAATCGTGCGGGATCCTTTAAAATAAGTACTAGCCATTAACAGTAAATCTTATTTACGTAAGTGGATTGTATGCAAAAGAAAAGACCTTTGCACGAAATCGGTTTCAGTTGAGCGGTTAATGTCAGGATCTTACCTATGTAATCAGTTGTGAAACAGTCACTATTTAATAAGTATTGTCCATTTAAACTGATCTCCCTGTAGCTTCAATAATGATACCAACTTTTGTTAGAAAATGTAGTTCAATCATCCGTCATTTAATAGTTTCAAGTATAACTAAATTCAGCATTTTTATCACCTACAAACTGACTCGCTCGGCTGGTGCATTTGTATCGGAGGACATTTTTTTTCCCTATGCCCTATGCCCTTTTTGCCCTATGTTACTTGGGGAAAGTTACTCAGTTTCACAGGCTGGTTAACCCCTTAAAATATTTGCAGTTGATTTTTTACACCTTAAGAGGCTACTATACCGAGCTGGAAGTTCGTGAGCTGTCAGTTGATAAAAAAAAATTCTATTTCATTTATGCATCCCACCCGTCCCGCAGCCATAAAAGAAACAGTTGTAGCTCGCTACCGAAAAAATTGCGTTCTGGGTTTACCAGGTTCCCCGTTCGAAATCTCCACCAAATTTGTTGATAGTGGCATTATTTTGCTGCCAATAAAATATTCTATGCCCGTATCATTTGTTTTGCTAAAATTATTGTCATATTTAGAAGATACCAAGGCGTAAACTTGCTGATAATTTTAGAGCATTTTGCCACGGCCATATCTTTTTTTAAATGCATTATTACAACCAGAAAAAGAATATGGAGCATAGATCTAGTCCAGAAGAGTTACCGTGCCAAAAATTGAGTCGATCGGTTGCGAATTGGCAGAGGGATACGTTGTAGGCGTTTGTATGAAAAATAATGACTATAGATCCCTCATAATGGAAGGACGTGTTCAACTTTCCCCAAGAAACATAAGTCGAAATATGAAAATAATATTGGGTCTCCCATACAAAATGTACCAGCCGACCGAGTCAATTTGTACGGGAGGTACATTTTTTTTTCATATTTCGACTTATGTTCATCGGGGAAAGTTTTTCAGTTTTACAAGTAGACCACATCCTCGTAAATATTTGCACTGAATTTAATAGGACATTATAAATTTGCCGTATGAAATGTGGTAGGTACAGAACAGTTGAAATATCAGC
The DNA here is from genome assembly GCA_024500475.1 of Phthorimaea operculella. Classification (NCBI taxonomy): domain Eukaryota; kingdom Metazoa; phylum Arthropoda; class Insecta; order Lepidoptera; family Gelechiidae; genus Phthorimaea; species Phthorimaea operculella. Next base: position 1,155,318 of record JANFCV010000002.1, on the reverse strand, counting down.
TTTCTCTTGCATCATTTCCGATCCGGTCTGTTGCACTGATTTCGACACTAGATGTTATGACATCTTTGGACTTTATTTAGTGTTGTTTTTATACAAAAAGATCAATTACGTTTTGCATTGACTGAAAGGCTAAAGGAACATACATACATACATACATACCATACCGCCTATATCCCTTGTGGGGTAGGCAGAGCGTACACGGCTGTAAGAAACGGCCATTTACACTACGGTCTGACAAAGCTTTGAGAATTGATAGTGATTCAGAACTTAAATTGCAATACACATCAACTCTCATATCCCTTAGTCGCTTCTTATGACACCCACGGGAAAGATATGAAGAGCTGCTGATAGTACCTTATAATAGTACATTGCATACGCGGGAAGAAAGGAACCGATTACTAACTAGGGTGTAGTTTGAGGCCCGAAGCGCAGCTGAGGGCTCAATACACACGAGTTTGTAATCGGACTTTCTTCCGAGCAATACATAGTGCTTTATACTACTACACCTGCAGGGTCAGTTGTAACAGCCGCGGGGTGAGTTGAAACATCCGCAAAAAATAAATTACCTAGGTACCTACACATTTCCAAACTCTCACATCGGTACCGTAGCGCAATTTTTAAATTCAAGAACTATTAAAACTGAACAACTTTTGAAACTGAACCACTTTTAAAACTAAACAACTTCTTATATAGGGTGTATTTTTATTAGTGGCGGATCCGTTAAGGGTGTGTTCTGTCAATGAAACTGAACAACTTTCCCCAAGGAACATAGGCCGAAATATGAAAAAAAAATTTGGCCCTCCCATACAAATAGACCCGGCCGGCCAACACATTTGGTATGGAAAAACCAAAAAAATTTTTCGTATTTCGGCCTATGTTCCTTGGGGAAAGTTGTTCAGTTTCATTGACAGAACACACCCTTAACGGATCCGCCACTAATAAAAATACACCCTATATAAACATCTTTTGAAACTGAACAACTATTGTAACTGAACAACTTTTGAATCTGAACAACTTTTACAACTTTTAAAACTGTAGGTACTACTTATAAAACTGAACAACTTACAAAAATGAACAACTTACAAAACTGAACAACTTACAAAACTGAACAACTTTTGAAACTCATCATCATCTTCCTGCCCTTATCCCAATTACTTGGGGTCGGCGCAACACGTTTCGTTGAATTCAAAATCGTGTTGCAAAAGGATTTGGCTGAATTTTACGATCGGCCGCCTACCAGACGTCAACCCTCCTTGGGAATGCTTTTGTGGTGGATTAACCGCCACCATACGGTTGGCCCTGGCTGTTTGGGTCGGGTTTATCCCTCGGTCGCCTCTTACGACCCCCACGGGAAGAGAGGGGGTGGTGCTATTCTACTCTGCCGGCACCACACGGCTGAACAACTTTTGAAACTGAACAACTTATAAAATTGAACAACTTTTTAATACTGAACAACTTAAAACTGAACTCCTTTGGAAACTGAACAACTTTTAAAACTGATCAATTTTTCCAAGTAACTATTTATTGATGTTACAGGCAAAACCCTTAACCAGTCAATAACGTTATTGACTGGAAAAAACAGCCAATTACGATATTGCCTAAGGGCCTCAGTCAAAACCCTTATTGACTGGTTTTATCTATTAAAAGCAGTCAATAACGATATTGACTGACGTGCCCAGTCAAAACCCTTAATAGGTACGTCCGCCTCGGTGGCAGCAACCTATACTTGCTTGCTGGTCTGAGATCACCTTTAGGACCGTTAGATGGTCGCAGCCAGAATGGAAGTCTACTGTCTCGATCGCCGGTTGTTATTTCTGAGGACATGCCCAAGTCGCAGACGGCTCTTCATTATCTAATGCTGACATCAGCGGATACGTGGCTTCTCAGTGCAGTGCGGTGCGGAGGGTTTCGGTGTGTGTTGCGGCGCGTAGCACTGAATTGCGGTGAGTTTATGTACTATGCGGCGGGTAGCAGTGTTTTGCGGTGAGTTTCGGTGTGTGTTGCGGCGCGTAGCACTGAGTTGCGGTGAGTTTATGTACTATGCGGCGGGTAGCAGTGCGGTGCAGCGAGTTTCAGTGTGGGATGCGGTGAGTTTATGTACTATGCGGCGGGTAGCAGTGCTTTGCGGTGAGTTTCGGTGTGTGTTGCGGCGCGTAGCACTGAATTGCGGTGAGTTTATGTACTATGCGGCGAGTAGCAGTGCTTTGCGGTGAGTTTCGGTGTGTGTTGCGGCGCGTAGCACTGAATTGCGGTGAGTTTATGTGCTATGCGGCGTAAAGCAGTGCGGTGCGGTGAGTTTCGGTGTGGGATGCGGTGGGTAGCACTGAATTGCGGTGAGTTTATGTGCTATGCGGCGGAAAGCAGTGCGGTGCGGAGAGTTTCGGTGTGCGATGCGGTGGGTAGCAGAGCGGTGCGGTGAGCAGTAACCGTCAGGATCGTTTTTTTTTAATAATATCGGCTCGCATTTGTCTGCTATCTCACCAGCTGATAAAAGGTGTAATCCCAGTCGGCGACGCGATCCCCGGAGGTGGAATGGGGATAATAAGGTCGTGGGGCGATTGCGCACGAAGATAGAAGATGTAGGCAGTCAGAGTGAAAGTCTACTGTTTCGCTCGCCAATGGCACGAAGCCCGAGTCTTCGAGTAACTACCGGGAGGTCTATGACTTCTGGGAGGTGAGGCCACGTATCTGCTGAGGTCAACATAAGTGAAGAGCCGTCTACGACTTGGGCATGTCCTTATGGAATAACAACCGGCGAGCGAGACAGTAGACTTCCACTCTGGCTGTGACCATCTAACGGTCCTGATGGTGATCTAAGACCAGCAAGGACGTACCTATTAAGGGTTTTGACTGGGCACGTCAGTCAATATCGTTATTGACTGATTTCATTAGATAAAATCAGTCAATAAGGGTTTTGACTGAGTACCTTAGGCAATAACGTTATTGACTGGTTTTGCCAGTCATTAACGTTATTGACTGGTTAAGGGTTTTGCCTGTAACATTGACAAATGAAAAATGCGGCTCATAAATTTTTTTTCACTTTTAAAATCTTGTGTTCACCTACCCTTTCTACTGTACTAAATTCTGTAAAATCTCCCAAGGGCGGAAAGTGATTTATATGGTTATTTCCCTCCCGCTTATTTGTATGTTGAACAATGACTCACGTTCCCCCATAAGAAGTGTAAAGCTATAGGTAAATTTCTATGCAGGTGTAGTATAATAATTAAATACCCGTCGAACACGTGTTTGAATCGTATTTTTTAAAAACAGCCTGAAGTTTGGCGCTTTTGAAAAGCTTAGTCGGACTTTACTTAGTGAATATACTGTTCGTAATATAAGAATGTGTATGACAGCTTTCAAATGGGCTTCTTAAAGTGACCCGACTGTAACCATGGCAAAAAAATTGTGTTAGTCAAATCTGACACCATATAATGGACACCATGAGTTGGCAGATCAAGGAATATCAATCCAGATAATCTGTTTTAACAACCCAGAGTGTCCTTTCTGCAACAAGTTGGCTAACTACATTTGACACCGCAGAATGGACAATCTGTGACAATATCTGGGGTGTCAAATTGGCCTAACCCAACTTTTTACAGTAAACCACCAAACCTCAGACGATTTAATTTATTATACGGTTTTCCTGTGTCGTTTCAGAGATGGCGCTGGACGAGGCGGTGATCGACGATGGTGAATTCAACATGGAGGAGCTGATCACGTTCAACCGGCCGCACTCCGACCACGACTACCAAGCAGTCAACTCCAAGCAGACCAACAAGGTATGGTAATGGCAAAATTTGAACCTGCGACCTGCGCTTTTGCTACTCGCGCCCCTGTGCTATAACGACGACACTACGCGCGACGATGATTATTATATCTTATTTTATTTTGCCATTGGGATCCCACTACTGGGCGAAGAGCTGCCCTTCTTCCATTTTTCGCGATCCTGTGTCTCCACAGGCCAACCTTTGGAGAACCCCTCTAGTTCATCACGCCATCTGCGTCTGGGCCTCCCACGACGACGTCTATCGGTTCTTAGGTTCCAATGGGTGATCGTTTTGGCCCATAACTAATCAAGCATTTTCCTTTCTTTTTATTTTATAATTTATAAAAAAAAAACTATGTGCTAGAATGGCTCTACGTGCATTATTTGAAAAGAAAACAGGTGTATACGTGTTTAAATGAAAAGGCTAAAAACAGGCATCGAAAAGAATATAATCTTAAGTTCTAGCCGTAGCCAATTATTTTCATGTGCTGTTTTTTTTCCAGGTCCTACCGGGTGGGTACGTGGACTTACCCATAGACGAGGACTGGCCGCCCAACCTGAAGAAGCGCATGAAACACGAGCTCGATACTTCACCACCGCCACGCGTCAAGGAAGAGAGGTCGGTATTAGCTTTAACTGATTTCATATTTGGAAGATATTTTCGTGTATAGGCGCGTCCACACCTAGCGAGGCGGCTCGCGTGCTCATTGCCTCGCGCGGCAAGCGACCAAAAAATTACGAGGCTCACCCGTGGCAACGCGTGCTCGCGCTCGGGCGAAGGCACGCGGGCCGAGCCAAAATCTACGTGCCTCAGAAGATTGCCATTTAATTTATTTAGGTGTCTAAATTAGGACAAACTTGGCTCGCCTGCGCACGAGCGTATGCCGCGTGAGGCAAAGAGGCAGCGAGGCTTGGTGTGGACGCTCCTATTAATTGATTTCATATTTGGAAGATATTTTCTTGTATATCTAGTGGTCTTAAAAGTAAAATTGCTATCTTCCCTGCGCAGTACTGGGAGGTTGGAGGTTAGCTTATAAAGCCTTATTTTTGCATATTGAGCAAGAAGAACCCCTTCCGTTTTTACCACTTGGCACTACTCCTAGTTTTGATCAGTACGTAAAGAAGTACCTTCATCGATTATTCAGCTTCATGTCATGTTTTCTCACTTGCACTTTTACATGGACCAAGTTTTCATGCTTTCCCTCTTAGCATTATTTTTTCTTTATTTTAAAAACCCCTCTTTTTATTCCACAGATATGAGAACTTCTACAAGATCGACAACATGGACACGGACTTCAAGGACAGCTCTTTTCTCACCAACACTCTGCTCTCGACCGGGCGGAAGCTCGGCGAGCTGCTCGACATGATGCCGCCGGTACTGCCTACACCCGTCAACAATGAAGACATTCTGGTCGAGGAAGTGTCGGATTTTGATGACAGGAATGAGACGGAGGTGAAAAGCTTTGTGGTCAACGGCGTGCTGAATGAATATTAGGGTAGCTTATACCGGGAGCAACAGAAAGGGTATAACAAGCATGAAAAAGAAATGTAGATCGGAGATTTTGTATGAAAAATCCATTCTTTTTTTCATCGACCAAATGTTCCAAAGTAGTTTAGTTTCATGAGTACCTTGACCTCCTTTTAGCTTGTTAACACTTTCTGTTACTCCCGGTATAGTCCATTCGCAATCATAGTGTCTTAATATGACATGACCACAGCGGGAGGCCAAGTTACACTGGTCGCCATACTTAGATACTACGCGACCAGCGTAACTTGGCCTCCCGCTTAGGTTGGTCATGCATGATACTATGATTTTGAATAGACTACTAGTGTTGCTGAACTATCGAGGTCTATCGATAGTTGAAACTCTAGCAATACTATCGACAAGTGCAATTCTATCGATAGTAACGATTCAAAAACAATCGAGTCTCAATAGTATTGACTCTTTGACACTATCGAATGTTTTGTAGTGAATCGATAGTATTGCTGCATTTTTAACTACCGATAGTCCACGATCGAGCGGCAAAACTAGCTTTTTCTGGTTTTAGAGTGAATAGTTCGGTGTCCAGCGTTTTTTGACCGTAAAGTTAAATCACGCTGGAAGCTGAAACATTTTGATAGAAGACAGGCATTATGCGAGCTTTGAATCGGTCGTTTTTAACAATTTAATTTGATATTTTTCACGCTTGCAAGTTGAGCTAAATTTATTTATTTCCACCCTTTGTTCTTAAAGTTTTCCATTTCTTGAAACACACTATGTGCGACTTTTCTGGCATCAAAAAGACTAAACTTATATTTGACAAGATTCCAAAACATAGAGACATCGAGAGTGTTACTTAGTCTATCTATAATCTGTTTCGAACTACTAACACTTTCGCATTTAATTTCATAAGTAAAGTTATTATTTACTTAATATATTTTTTAACTTTTATATCTTCTCGTTACCTTTATTTCAAAGCGCTATTTTATAATTATTTACAATGACTATTTTATTCCTTTCATGAAATTATTCCTTTTAGTTAAGTAAGGATATAATTACGGTTTTTAATATAGCAAAGTTTTTTTAAACTGCGAAAATTGACAAAAGAGTCGATATTGAATTTGTTTTAATTTTAATGTTTAGTATAGTGAGATCGTGTTGTATGTCATAATTTGGTTAGTTTCTAGTATTAGTAGGGTTCATCGGGTCGTTCGTCGACTCGACGTCCCACACGATATAAACCTTTGGTCTACAATGGACAGATTCTATTTTGGACATCATATTCTAATTTGGACAGATTCTACTTTGGACAGATTCTATTTTGGACAGATTCTGCTTTGGACAGATTCTACTTTGGACAGATTCTACTTTGGACAGATTCTACATTGGACAGATTCTACTTTGGTCAGATTCTGATTTTGACATTTGTCTTTTCATTTGTCATATTTCTGAAGAAGGTAAGGGTGTGCGGTATATTACTTTTGGTACAGGGACCAAAATTTAAATTTGGCAGTTAAATTAAACCAATCATCATTTACTTATAATGAAATAAACATGTCTTCTCTTATCTTTAATGAACTAATTAAAAACAATGAAAGTTAAAATCAGTACTTAAACAATTAAAACCCATTATATATGTAACGTTTTACATAATGAATAGGTTATGTATACGTAAAAAGTTATTTCTCTTTTATTATAATTTTATATGATCATATTTATAAATCATTTTTTTTTATCTTTGACCGATACCTTGATCCCTAAAATCTTTGATCCCTGTATCAAAAGTTTGCCGTGTGATGACGGCTTAGTAAAGAAAGAAAGAAAGAAAAATCATTTATTCAAAAATTGTGACAAGGTACATACTTAAATGTAGAGAGAAAACATTGTTACACTTTGAAGAGTTTAAAATAGAATACAAACCTGCACTCAACATAAAAGTATGCAGCAAGGCACAACAGTGAAAAGGTCACGACTCAGCATGGTGTCTATCTCAAGATGAGCTAGACGCTGTTTTTCAGTCGAGCCTCTTTCGTCTACCGGATCCCAAGAGGTGCCGATGCAATGGCGAAATAAAATATAAAAAAAAGTTCTTTAATCTTAGTACTAAAGAGATAAACATAAATAAAAAAATAAAAGGAACAAAAATAAACTTACAAGACAAGTATTTTTATCAAAAACCAAAGTACATGAGTATTGGATGACGATATATTATCTATAATATATATATAAACGATAGTGTATTATATTAGATAGTATATTATATAAACCAGATTATAGGTAAATACATAAATTATTATTTTCTATTATATGATAAATGTGTATACATATTAGGAATCTCTCGGTATCATTTCAGCTTTTGCCTATCTAAAAGGATTTTTTTAAAATGCTTTTTAAAAGTTGATTTAGAAATTGGTTTTCTTAGAGGAGGTGGTAAATTATTCCAGCATTTTGTAGCCTGATACCGAAAACTTCCTTCAAAAGCCCTTGTTTTGTGATATGGTGTAACTAATAGTAAACTGTTTGTCCTACGAGAATTATATGAATAGGTTGCCCATTTTAATTTAGAATAAAGGTAAGGCGGAGCTTTATATCTCACTATTGAGTGCACACAGCTTGAGAAATGTAAAATTCTTCTTGATTCCATATTTAGCATACCAAAACGATTAAGATAAGGAGTTATATGAGATCGAGGAGGAATGTTGAAAATGAATCTCATACACGCGTTTTGTACTCGTTGGATAGTACGTTTCGAACTCTCAAGCAGACAAGGACCCACGACTATGTCTCCATAATTCAATCTGGACAGTATAAGAGATTCGCAAATTTTAAGCCTGACATCTTCACTAAGCAGTCTTCGAATTTTGTATAAAACTTTTATACGAAAGAGACAGTTTTTAGCGATATTCTCAATATGGCTTTCGAATCTCAAACGACTGTCCATTAGAATGCCTAGATTTCTGGCCTGATGAACATATTCCACTGGAGTACCGAGTATACTAACGTTAGGGTTATGCACCTCTACGTTAGAAACTTGTTTTTTTGAGCCAAGTATCATAAATTTAGATTTGGAAGGGTTAAGCATCAAAGCATTTCGAATAGACCACTGTGCTATAGAGTCAAGATCAGAATTTAGTTTACTAAGATTAGATGTTAAGTTTTGAGTGTCAGTATGGATGTAGATTTGGACGTCATCTGCGTATAAATGGAATTTGCAGTGTTTTATTTGATGTGTAATATCTGCTGAATATAAGATGAATAGGATAGGCCCTAGGATTGAACCTTGCGGTACACCTCTAATTGATTCACTAATTGAAGATTTAGATATTTCGCCATTAGAAGCTTTAACTTGTACTATCTGTGAACGGTCTGTTAAATAACTACGAAACCAATTAACGGTGGGTACATCAAATCCGTAGAAGTGTAATTTGGCAAGAAGGAGAGGAATGCTAAGTGAGTCAAATGCTCTAGAAAAATCAAGAAGAGTCAATATAGTTGCCTTACCCTGATCTTGGGCAGCAAGCACATTATCAACAACCTCCGAGAGAGCAGTTGCAGTGCTTACTCCTTTCTAAAACCGGACTGAACTTCAGGTAAAATATTGTTTTCTTCTAGATAGTCAGACATCTGCCAGAATACTACTCTTTCTAACACTTTGGATAGGTAAGGTAAAAGACTAATGGGCCTAAGGTCTTTATACTGAGTAGGTGCCGAAATTTTTGGAATCGGAGTAATCAGGGCAGTTTTCCAGGAAGATGGGAAAGTTGAAGATAAGATACTTTGATTTATTATTGCAGTTATGAAAGGGAGAGATAAAGGCAAAGATAATGCGATCATATCTGAATTAAGACCGTCAACTCCCTGCGCATTTGATTGAACAGAAAGAATTGCTTTACTGACTGTCATTTCATCAACCGTTTTTAACTGGAACATATTGCTACTGCACCTATTTTGCAAAAAAAATATTAATTTCAGAAGGTGGTACGGTATCAGAACAGGGCAGAGTCAGAAACTGTCTGTTAATTTCATCAGGGTCACTGATTTGCAAGGGTAAGACTTCTTGATTTTGATTATCAGTTAGGACGTCTGACTTTAAATTCTTCCAAAGTAGTTTAGGATCATTAAATGTTTTATTAATACGTTCGTTAAAGTATGCTCGCTTTTCGGAAAACATAGTTATTTCCATATGTTTTTTTAGGCTTTTATAATACTCTTTATGGCTATCGCAACGGCTGTGTCTATAACGGCTGAGAGCTTTGTTACAAAGATCGATGACACATTTGGTATTGCTTGTCACCCACGGAGTCGGTTTATACTTAAGATAGACAATCTTTAAAGGCGCGTGGCAATTAAACAAGGATAAAATGGAATTGGAAAAATAGTCTACCATATCATCAACCGACGTCAGGGCAGAAAAGATGGACCAATCAAGGCTTTGCAAATCTTTGTTAAATAAGTCAATATTAATGTCTTTTAGTGGCCTATATGTAATATATTTAGGTTTAAATGTATCTTTCTTAATATTAAAAGTAACGATAATCATACTGTGTCCTAGATCCTTGGACATGTTATTTAACTGCACTTTCTTTACAGTAGAATCTGTACAAGCTACATCGAGCAATTTAGCAGTAGTGTCTGTAAAATGTGTGGGTTCGTTCACTACCTGTGTCAAACCCGTAGATTGTAGGAATGAGTTAAATTTACGAACGCAAGGAAGTCCTGGGTCAAGAAGATTGATGTTAAAATCACCTAACAAAATGATTTTGTCATACTTGGCAAAGCAATGAACAGACTCCGTGATAGCGCTAATAAACGAATCTACTGATTGCCATCCGGGTCTATATGCAGTACCTATTGCGATACGAAGTCCGTTTACCGTTACTCGAAGCCAAAGTTGTTCCAGGCTGGAAGGAGGACAACTTAGCTTTCTCGCCTTGATTCCCTCTCGTATATAGAATGCGACCCCTCCTCCCCATCCCTTTTTTATATCTTTTGGACGAGGGAGTATTAAAAGCTTATACGAAGGAATGGTGGGAGCGAGAGCGTCACATCCCTCTTTTAGCCAGGATTCATTAATGGCCAGAATGTCAGGTTTACTTTGCTCTACCGCTAAAACAAAGTTATCTCCGCAGGTATTTAATGATTGGGCATTGTAGAGGTTAACTTTAAACATATTTTTGTTAACCATCATTGTTTAAAAGCATATTTGTAAAATATGTAGGACATAATGCGAACGAATTAAAATTATTGTAGTTATTACATATTTGATTAAATTGAGTTTGGAATGTAATGGGGCTGTAAATAAGTGTATAATATTTTGTAATGTGCTTATAAAAATCTGAAATAAGTATAAATAGAAGATAGATAGGAGTTCAACAATGACCTGTTCTCTGTTGCGCTGCAATATAAGTGGCATTTGTTCATAAGCATGTTTGTAACGTAAATACTTGTCGATGTTAAATAACATAGAAAATCTTGTCTACTATTGTTTTTTAAAACGTATCTTAATCTTGTTCCCGATAAAAATATTATTTTAAATAATTTTAAGTAAGTTAACATAATATGTAGATAGAAGTAAATGACTGCTAATAAATTAAGCATAATATCTAAAATCTAACTTTAGCATCACCTAATTCTACCCGTGGGTGTCGTAAAAGCGACTAAGGGTGAATTTTCCAGGAATGGGCAGCAGCGTTCCTGTGAATTAAACGTCTTGCACCCGCTCGCCATACGCCTGCCAAGCGTGGTGAGTATGGCAATATACCCCAATACGGGGAAGATCTATGTCCAGCAGTGGACTGTTGTGGCTGTAAAGGTACCAAAAGTAATGTACCACACACCCTTACCTTCATCAGAAATAATACAAATGAAAATACCAATGGCAAAATCAGAATCTGTCCAAAGTAGAATCTGTCCAATGTAGAATCCGTCCAAAGTAGAATCTGTCCAAAGTAGAATTTGTCCAAAGTAGAATCTGTCCAAAGCAGAATCTGTCCAAAATAGAATCTGTCCAAAGTAGAATCTGTCCAAATTAGAATATGATGTCCAAAATAGAATCTGTCCATTGTAGACCAAAGGGATATAAATGAATGAATTAGTTGTTAAAGTATGTCAAATTGTGTTCGGAGAATGAGAGATGTTATATTTATTTGAGACTTCAAAATTAATATATTAAGAGATATTTTTTGAATTTACAAATCATTCTGTTTTGATGTTAGTTTTTAAGTATATTTTTAAGCATTTCGTGTTAGACTCGGTGCAATTATTGTAAGTTCTGATCTTCAGTGTTATTTTAGCTAGAATAGTTGGATTTATATGGCGTTCTTCCGTTCCTTATACCTACTTATATGATTTTATCGTTATCATTTCTGGGAACGTTGATGTATTGGAAATGTTAGTTCGAATAAACTGTATAAGTCATCAATCATTGGTTTTTCTTTATAATCTTTCCTATCACCTTCTCTCAGTCTAACTTAGTGTGAAAGAAAAAGAATAAAACTAATATCTTATAATAAGCTTTATTTAATTATGAGTTAACAAATATTTTCGTATTTTTGAACAGGTTGTGACCTTAACTGAATACAAGTCAAATTGCGTATGCAAAATTTTACCATAGAGTACAATCTTACAGAAAAAAATAAACACTGAGAACTGTTTTTCTATGAATATTATTATTTATTTATACTTACAATAAGAATTCAATTCAGTTTGAAAGCATCATGTATTATAATACATAAAGTTAATAACTATAGCTGAAACTCGTCGTGCTTCCTCAAGCCGGCCGACTGAACCGTGACTTACTTAGTAAGCGAAATTTAAAATTATAATAATTAACTACACAGTACATACAGTCAATAAGGGGCTTTCTTGGACCCACGGGGCTATTTCGTACAGTACAAATAATATGCAGTTCATTATCAGTCATTTTTACAAGTATTTTATTTGGTAGATCTCTCTAGTAATATTATTCCTGACCGAAATAGCCCCTAAGTCCCAAATAGCCCCGTTTTACTACGCTGGCTGCCGGGAACGGAACCCGGGACCAACTCACCAAGCTACTTTGGTGCCTCCAACACAAGTATCACTTTAGCAGCACTTCAAGCAAAGAATCAAACGAAATAAATGGTGCTTTATTATATTGCTTGTGATCAAGCTTTGGTTGCGTATTTACAAGTCATAGAATGTATTTTTCAAAGAAGTATTGAAGACTTATCAAAATTATTCATAAATATAAGTACTCGTATAACGATATCGATGTCTCTTTCATTTCTGGTTGAGCGAAAGTGATGTCGATAGTGTTACCGTCGTATGTACAGCAAAGTCGAAAGTTTATATGACTTGTAAAACGGGTTGCCATCCCTTCCAAAAGCTTATCATCCCGATCACTAAATTTTCATTTTTATTTCAATATTCAATCTAATTTGATTATTCTATCTAGCGAATAGAAAGTAACAATTAGGTACAACTATGGTATTTATTTATCATGTTTTTAAGACTTAGTTTTATTTTTATTACATTTTGAATACATTGCAGATGTACAATAATAACGATCCTTCAACGAGGGGCAAAAGTCGATTTTGTTCACAATACATTATCAAAAACCATCTTAATACGGAGCTCATTTAAAAATCCCTTTTTACTTTTTCATATCCACAATATTCTCATTATCTATACTTCTTCTAAAAATATGAAAACGACACAACAAGATGTTTACGTTTATAAAACTTCAAACATACTTAGCCGAAATTAATAATTCCTATGCAGGGATACATTTTCGTGAGGGCTACATAACGTGACTACTCCAAAATACCTTATAAAATGCCGGTAAACGTTCGCACGGACACATATTTACATTAAGAATAAATTGCTTTAGTTTCCCGAAACCCCTTAAACAGTCCATTTTCATGTCCATTTCTGTCACTTCCAACCTGGTCGATTCAATTCCAACCCCTACCCTACAGCCAAGTAAAATAACGTCAACGAAACGATTTAAAGAATGCAAACAAACATAAAAATAACGACATTATTATGTAGTAAGAGAGAGTGATAGATGACCATATTCTACGTCCATATCCCTCGTTCAAAATAATGATACTTCGTCTCTTTCTAATTTGTTTATTTACATTCTATATTTATTCGTTTCATTGCCCTTACTTTAGCGGCAATAAATACAAAATGGTCACACCGAATCCCTACTTGATTGTCCTCTCAAATAGTTTAGTAAGGATCTTCCTGCAAATTCTGTGAAATCTACCGTTTCTACTATTAGCTTTCTTGCGCTTATTTCCCGCTGCGTCTTTGCCAAGCAAAAATATACAAATGTAATCCCCTAAGCTGTACATTTTATACACCAACAACTTTGCATCCGCTTACATCGTGTGGTTTCATCTATCAACCACATTTTAGACTTCAGACTGACCGCACCTTAAAAAATGTGCACGTAATAATTTAAAAATAAATAGGAATTGAACTAATTTAAGTTAATTTAAAATGATATTTTAAACCAAATCGTGTGGCGCTTGTTTTTAGAGTGGTACGTCCAACCTACGTTTAGCCATAAATTCGCGTATTTTTTCAAACTCACTTTTGTTGCATCTATCGTTTATAAGAAATAACGCATTGACAAAACCAAAGCACACATTCGCACTACAAAGTAAATTTTAAACGTTCCTAGGTCATTTATACCTTGTAGGACACCAGAACCCTGATGCTAATCAAATCACACGACAGCGGACAACTATGCGCTTCCGATGACTTCAGTCAGTCTACTCAACTCCAATCAAATAAATTATATTTTACATAGCCCCACAGCTATAGCTTGGATTAAAATTATATTCCTCTGCCGGTCCCAATCGTATAACTTGCGCAAATAAAGAATGGATCCCAATTAGCAACATTGTTGTTGACATCCTTCTCATATGTCATATAATATGATAGAGAGGCAGACAATAATGTTGCCAATTTGAGATCCATTCTTTATCTGCGCAAGTTATAGCAAGTTTACAAGATCATACTTCGTTGGATACATTTTCTTGTAAAATTGCAATAGCGATTTTACCAACCTAACGACGAATATAATTCGTGGTAAAGAAAAATATAGACGGAATACGAGAACCTTTGAAATAAATACCTACAAAACATGATCGCATGTTCAAAACAAGTGGATTCATTGAACATCTGTATACTTTGCTTTCGTGGCTTCATGATTCCATCAACATTTTTCCTCCAAGCCCAAAGCTATAAGATCTATCGGGCTATACGACTAAACCGCGGCCGCGACGACTATATGACACTTATATGACTTCGCGTGATACTTTGGAATGGTCCGCCGCGGCCGAAGAAAAAACCCTCTTAGACAATTCTACAATATAGTGATATAATTCCGTCGTATAGACGAAGTACCACGAGGAACGGTTTGAAATTTCAATCTTTTTGTAAGCATTGGCGTAAGACAGGATTCTGTTGTACTTTTCTAACAGCTAAGATAAAATGCACTTTTTTACAATAGGTAGGTACTCAACTGTCAGTTTATACTAGAAAGTAATGCTAATGTTATGTTTATCCTGTCTATAAAGCCGTTTTCCTCGCGCGATAATAAAATAATAAATATTTATTCAGTTTAAGCTGTTCTTTCTTATTTCCAAACCGCTCCCCCGGCAGCAATGTAAACGAAAGCAAGTTAAGGTCGAAATAAAAACCGAGCGCGGCGGCGTCGTAGTGCGCCGTCAACGTGACAGCGTCGTTCGAAGTATGACTGGTTTGTATTGGGCCAGAAAGACCGAGCGGCACGCCCTCCATTCTATGAACGACGCTGTCACGTTGACGGCGCACTACGACGCCGCCGCGCTCGTTCTTTAATTTTACCTTTAAATTGACAAGAGCCCAGATCCGCGTAGTAATTTGTACACAAGGTGAAATGTTCCGATCAGTCTTAGAGATACATTCAGCCAGTTCATTCGGGACTCGATGGGCCTGTCTTCACTCGCGCACTTTCAACTATACTCCAAGATGCGAGACAGAAAATGTATAAGAGCAAATATATCAACATCTAACATTACTTGAACTCAAAGATACCTAGAAACGGTACAATCACGCGTATGGCACGCAGAGGAGTTAAGCCGGACGTTGGACCTTACCACAGAAAAGTTATACGCGCGTCAAACGCGTATCTAGTGTTTTTTTGTATAAGGATATTTTTATACGCATTCAGCGCACGTTTATATTTTTTGCGGTAAGGCCCGTGTTTTCTATTTATTTATAACCAGCTTATGTGAACACACCCAAACCGTAACGAAATACAGCAAAAAGTTGTTGAAAAAGCACGAGTGAAGCTACGGCCGAATATTGAAACAACTATAATTTTACACTATTGTAGTATAATGAATGAATCCTATATAAATTATTGCACATATAAATATTTATGTCAAAAATTGATCAACGAATCATACGCACAAGACCAATATCGTTTTGTCACAAATTGTATTGAAAATAACTTGTTATTTCTATATATTTTACATATTCTTTACTTATTGCATGAAGTTGCCACATTTATCAAAACTATAACAATATAGGGCCGTAACATTATGTGAAATGATTTAAAATTACAATATAATTTCAAAGGGCAGGCAAACAGCAATATTACCAAAATATTACTTTTTATTCTTTCATGCATAAAAACAGGGCTATTTTTCTGTCAGTAGCCAACCTTGCCGGGCGATTCTACTCGACAATATGTTTTTTTTTTTTTTTACTATGGGAACATATTATAGCTGTTTCCTGATTAAAATACTGATGATTAAAGTACACCCATTTTTTGATGTTTAGCAGACTACCTCATACTAAAAGATATTAATTTGTTGAGTAGGATCACTCTGCAAAGATTGCGTACTGACAAAAATTACCCTATATTTAAAAAGCATAAGACTCAACATGACTTTTTGTAGTAATTTCATATATTAAACATACATTTGTTAAGACCCTATATATAAGGATAGGAAAGTATCTGACATCACATAGGAGCAGAACCGATTAAATAATTATAACCATACTTGAAACTCGCACAAATTGAACTTAGGTTAAAACTGACTAAATAATATTACAATCTACAATACGCATACAACCAAATGGTTGAGTGACGTAAGCATTATAAAAATGTACAATCCATCATCATCTTCCTGCCCTTACCCCATACCAAGTGCGGTAGGCGCAACATGTTTTGTTAGAGCACAAAATCATGTAGCAAAAGGATTTTGGCAATGTTGTATGACCGGCCGCCTGACGTCAACCCTCTTTGGGAATGCTTTTGAAGGTGGTATCACCGCCACCATGCGGTCGACAGATATTCAGCCGAGGTCAAAAACTCTACGTCGCCTATTATGAAACACCCTGAGTGGACTAGGGGTGGCAGTATTCTTAGCCACTACCACACGGATGTACAAAAAATGTTCAACCTAATACTATGTTATATGATCACATCACGCATCAGCCTATTGTAGTCCACTGCTGGACGTAATCCTCCCCCAGGGTGCACCACTAGGCACGATCTCTCGTTTTCGCCATCCAATCACTACCAGCTGCCTTCTTATTTCATCTGGCCAACGCTGTGGTTGCCAAGGCATGGTCTCTTAAATGTCGATTAAAAATATTCGGAAGAACTAAATAAGTCTCTACTATACTGGTTACCTTTGCGGTATACAATTTAATAAATCGCATTAAAATCAATACCTATTTCTAATCAAATAAAAGATTACATAATATTTACAAAATGCTGTGCTTGATCGGTTAAATGGTCGATTAGATATTTCCATCCACTCTAATGATCAAAGATTGACTTCCAGAAGCGACAAACTCTATAATACCTACATCACTCAACGTTTGGACACTAGTAGAACTCATCGACAGACAAACTTATAATAGAGTCACGACTTTCACTATTTTATTGGTAGTTCTAGTTTTATTACTTATGTAACAAAAGCATAAGACACTGCATTCACAGAAGTTGATGTGGACGTAAAAAAATAATGTTTGATTGTCTAATAATGATGGGATAAGCGATACGTAACTACTGAATTCAGGGAGTTATCTCGGTACGCAGAGAAGAAAAGGAAATACGCCTAATACTTTTTTTTTCACCTGATAATAAATAATGAATTCTAACAGGATTGACCTACCGACAGAATTGTCTTAGCTAGAGCGAATTTGCCTCTAAAATATTATGCCCTTATTCTGCACCTTTCTCGCTTTAACGAAACAGAAAGAGTGATTCGGTGCTGACAAATATGGTCCTAAATATTAACCCCTTTAATACTTAAAAGTCTCTGCAAAAGTAAAACACTACCATTTACAGAAGACACCTGACGAGCATTACAATCAGTCACCTCACCAGGACTCCTCAAATCGGTCGAATTAACCCTTTTTCTCTGGCAAAGAGGTACCTCCAAGAATCCTAAGTATTGTTTTTATAACTACAGGAGTAATGATAAAGTTTTACAGGCTAACGCACACATTTGCGGATTTGATCGTTATGATTATCATGTGTTTGGAATGGGCACAATTTATGCGAGTGAAGGAGACAGATGATTTGTTTATGAGGTAAAAAGAGATAGAAACTTTAGTCCCGCGCTTGATTTTAAAGTAGCCGATAAAACAAAATAAATAGGCAGACATACACGATTTACTAGCGCCATCTGGCTTATCCTATTCGTAAAGTAAGGTTTTCCGAAAGATATAAAGAATGTGGAAAAACTTTACACAAAAATCATTGCGTACGACAGAGAAAGACTTTCGTTTTGTGTCCTTATCTTTCGTACACAATAATATCTTCCATTTATATCTAGTTCGTTTAAATTCTTTTACCTTTGACCTTACTTTAGTTCATCAAAGATTAAGAAGTAGACTCGACACGCGGGACATAAAACATTTCTACCTAATCTCACGTCCCTACGAGGAAGAATTTACAAAGTGCCGCGAGCAAAACGAAACTAACGGACGGGAACATAAAACTCAAAATGGCCTACCGCACCCTACACCCGATTTTTTTAACCCTTGAATATACAAAAAAGCGAAATAGTCAGTTTCCAATCAAATTGTTTAACGGGGTTAATAATACATAATAATAATATTAAATGAATTGTCACCTACATGTGTTTAAAAATACTAAAATAAAAATGTTATCGAATTTGCGTTGAAAACATAACTATTTCTGCATTATTGTATCAGAAACTTTATTAAAATTTTGTATAAATAAATAGCAGTTTATAATAATCTGATGAAAACTATCAGGCCAATATTCAAAATTAAGTATCAAAATTCTGAATGCGTCCACCACATACCCCTAAAGACTGAGACCAAGTATGTTTTAAACTAACACTAGAACAAGATTGGTGTTTCGAATCAACCTTGCCGTATATCTTACTATTTATCTTTGAATGTGTAGGATAAAGTACGCTCCAAAAGTCCTGATTCCATAGCAGGCGATTTTGACAACGATAATAATTAATAATTACAATATGAGCACTTAGGTAATTTACAGAAGGTAGATGAATGGTGAAGGCATAATCTATGACCAATTCAGAGCGGACAATCTCACGAATTAAATCTCTCTTTCACTCCTGCTGTAATACAATCAGCAATGAAAGAGATATTCACCAATGAGAAGGAAAACTCAACGCCTATTTGCAGATGGCGCCAGGCACGCCTATGCCTAAACGCGCCGATAACAAGCCACAAAACTTTGACATTGACACATTTTCACAGTTGAGACCAGTGCCATTTATTCACCAGTTTTCCGTGAGATTGCCCGCCCGACAAACCTTCCACAAAACTAATGTTACACTTCAAAATCAACATGAGAGTCTATTACCGTTACAAGCTTCTAGCTTTGATGGCGGGCGCGTGCGTGTGTGCGTGGGGGGCGGGGCTGGGGGCGTGGCTTGCGGGGGCGGGGGCGGGGCCGGGTAGGGGGCGGGGCGCTGACGTCACGAGTCGCGTCACTTGCCCGCGCGCGCCGCGCACTTCTTCTTTTTGCGTTTGAAGAAACAACAGCACCTGGAATACACGGATTGCCTGTATGACGATTTACAGAGTCTGCCAGGGTTTACACGGTTGCTGAAGTGCAGATTCAAAGTATAGAACTACTAAAAGAAGACTCATCCACGTCGGACATCGATAGAGTAGGTATTTATTCAGTCTATGAATGAATTTTCCTATACCTCCGAGAACTGACTTAGAGTCATTCGGGGTAAGTGATCGCAGTGGGTAAGTGAGCGCATCGCTTATATCTCGGAAACGGGATGCGGGGGGTGGAGTGTGTCTTCGGGTTAATTTGTGGCGATATAGTCACCAATTAGTTTCAACTATCGTTTGGACAGCGTGGCTTACTGTCAAGGATATTTTTATAAAAAAGCGAAAATGGCAGTTAAATCGAAACATTTTAGTGTACTGGAAAACATTGCTGCATAACGGCCGTTGATCCAAACACGGTAAATTCTGTTTCATTTGTAAATGTGCATATTTTAGCAGATATGGGATAAAAAATATTTTGAACTGGCTTTGAAATTGAAATCCGGCAAACGTTATTTTCAAAATTATGCTCGTGGGGCAAGTGTGCGCGGGTAAGTGAGCGCATGTTTTGTCGAACAAAGCTGTTAAAATTAAATTATCTATCTGCGTAGTTTTCATAAATATTACTTTAATTTAATTTTAGTATCACCGTTGTACCCCGAAATTATATTTTTAATAAATTTTGTCATCAACCATTCTACTCGTTTCCACAGCGAACACTTACCCCACAGAGCTGCGCTCACTTACCCGCAATTGGGGTCAAGTGAGCGCATTCCGATTTTTTCCTTAAAACGCGTTATAGCAAAAAAAGTAATGAACCTACTGTCATCGTGTCTATTATTTATTATAGCCAGATAAATGCCCTACCCAAAACACTCAAGTTTGTGCTCCTAACTGTCATACTTTTTTTGCTACGGCGGTGTAAAGACAAAAGTGCGCCCAGTTACCCCGAATGACTCTACAAAGCATTTTTTTTTACATGTAAGGGTGGAAAAGAGACATATGTCCATATATTTTTAACAAAATTATTGAGGTTCGTCCTTGGGTTCGTCTCATCGATGCCCAATGGTTCAGTGGGTTAATTTTGTATGAACTTTTCTATTCACAAAAAACGAAGTTTAAACTTTTAAGAGACTGATTTTAGCCGTTAGGACAATTAAGAATTCACAATCACAGACAACATCGAGCTCAAAAAAAAAAAATAAAAAAAAAAATTGAAGATAATACTTACCTACTTGACATCCCCAGGCAGGACTTAAGATTTAAGATCATCATGGACGATTAAAATGGCGTTTTTGGGGAAACTAATCCGAAAGATGGCTTTGTACGCCGCCATAGACTAAGATGGAATAATATCGGGCAAATAAAATAATATATTGCGGTAAGAGTCCCGTTTTAATATTTTAGTCATTAAGCTGAAATAAGTGTCAAAATTTGACAGCTAATCCCTTAAAGTTTATGGAGGCGTACAACACCAACTTGTGGTTTAGTTTCGTCGGGCCGATCCCGCGAATACCAGGATCCCGCGGGATTAAGATTACCTAGTCCCGCAAATACCGGGACTGAAACTTACTTGCGGGATTGCATTCCGGTGCTGCGTGATAGGGGTGTTTTTGATGTTTCACAGCATCCTTTAAGTGCAGAACACACCGCCTCCGTATGCAGGACGTATGCGCGTATTCACACATTTGTATTCGAGACACGTCACGCATACGAAGGCGGTGTGTGGCGCCCTTTATCGATTCTTAACCTACTCTTAAGTTACACAGAATAAAAACTAAAAAGAAAATAAAAGGAACATGTAGCGTACAGTTGAAACACTGACTTGGTGTCGTCCACCACGTCGACCTCGTGGTGCTGCTGCGTGATGGGAGTGGTATTGTATCTACACACTTAAAGCTATCTATAAAAACTAAAAAGAAAATAAAAGGAACATGTAGCGTACAGTTGAAACACTGACTTGGTGTCGTCCACCACGTCGACCTCGTGGTGCTGCTGCGTGATGGGAGTGGTATTGTATCTACACACTTATAGCTATATATAAAAACTAAAAAGAAAATAAAAGGAACATGTAGCGTACAGTTGAAACACTGACTTGGTGTCGTCCACCACGTCGACCTCGTGGTGCTGCTGTGTGATGGGAGTGTTGGTATTATACCTACACACTTATAGCTATATATAAAAACTAAAAAGAAAATAAAAGGAACATGTAGCGTACAGTTGAAACACTGACTTGGTGTCGTCCACCACGTCGACCTCGTGGTGCTGCTGTGTGATGGGAGTGTTGGTATTATATCTACACACTTATAGCTATAGTATATAAAAACTAAAAAGAAAATAAAAGGAACATGTAGCGTACAGTTGAAACACTGACTTGGTGTCGTCCACCAAGTCGACCTCGTGATGCTGCTGTGTGATGGGAGTGTTATTGTATACACTTATAGTTGTATATAAAAACTAAAAAGAAAATAAAAGGAACATGTAGCGTACAGTTGAAACACTGACTTGGTGTCGTCCACCACGTCGACCTCGTGGTGCTGCTGAGTGATGGGAGTGTTGCGGTGCGCGGCCGTCTGGTCGGTCTCGCGAATACCGGGATCCCGCGGGATTGAGACTGCCCAGTCCCGGGAATAACGCGACTGAATCTTACTTGCGGGATTGCATTCCAGCTGCTACGTGATCGGTGTGTTGCAGATGTTTTACAGCATCCTTTAAGTGCAGACACGTCACGAATACAGAGGCGGTGTGTGGCGCCCTTTATCGATACTTAACCTACGCGTTTGACACCTTAAAAAGACGTATAAAAACTAAAAGTAAAGTAAATAAAATAAAAGGAACATGTAGCGTACAGTTAGTTGAAACACTGACTTGGTGTCGTCCACCACGTCGACCTCGTGGTGCTGCTGTGTGATGGGAGTGTTGGTATTATATCTACACACTTATAGCTATAAATAAAAACTAAAAAGAAAATAAAAGGAACATGTAGCGTACAGTTGAAACACTGACTTGGTGTCGTCCACCACGTCGACCTCGTGGTGCTGCTGTGTGATGGGAGTGTTGGTATTATATCTACACACTTATAGCTATAAATAAAAACTAAAAAGAAAATAAAAGGAACATGTAGCGTACAGTTGAAACACTGACTTGGTGTCGTCCACCACGTCGACCTCGTGGTGCTGCTGTGTGATGGGAGTGTTGCTGTATCTACACACTTATAGCTATATATAAAAACTAAAAATAAAATAAAAGGAACATGTAGCGTACAGTTGAAACACTGACTTGGTGTCGTCCACCACGTCGACCTCGTGGTGCTGCTGCGTGATGGGAGTGGTACTGTATCTACACACTTAAAGCTATCTATAAAAACTAAAAGAAAATAAAAGGAACATGTAGCGTACAGTTGAAACACTGACTTGGTGTCGTCCACCACGTCGACCTCGTGGTGCTGCTGCGTGATGGGAGTGTTGCTGTGCCCGGCCGTCGGGTCCATCCCGCGAATACCGGGATCCCGCGGGATTGAGATTGCCCAGTCCCGCGAATACCGGGATCCCGCGGGATTGAGATTGCCCTCACTTACCCTACTTGCGGTATTGCATTCCCTAAGCGCACGCATACGAAGGCGCCGTATAAATCGACACCCTGAAAAGCCGTATAAAAACTAAAAAAGAAAATAAAAGGAACATGTAGCGTACAGTTGAAACACTGACTTGGTGTCGTCCACCACGTCGACCTCGTGGTGCTGCTGCGTGATGGGAGTGGTATTGTATCTACACACTTATAGCTATATATAAAAACTAAAAAGAAAATAAAAGGAACATGTAGCGTACAGTTGAAACACTGACTTGGTGTCGTCCACCACGTCGACCTCGTGGTGCTGCTGCGTGATGGGAGTGGTATTGTATCTACACACTTATATATATAAAAACTAAAAAGAAAATAAAAGGAACATGTAGCGTACAGTTGAAACACTGACTTGGTGTCGTCCACCACGTCGACCTCGTGGTGCTGCTGCGTGATGGGAGTGGTACTGTATCTACACACTTATAGCTATATATAAAAACTAAAAAGAAAATAAAAGGAACATGTAGCGTACAGTTGAAACACTGACTTGGTGTCGTCCACCACGTCGACCTCGTGGTGCAGCTGCGTGATGGGAGTGGTATTGTATCTACACACTTATAGCTATATATAAAAACTAAAAATAAAATAAAAGGAACATGTAGCGTACAGTTGAAACACTGACTTGGTGTCGTCCACCACGTCGACCTCGTGGTGCTGCTGCGTGATGGGAGTGGTACTGTATCTACACACTTAAAGCTATCTATAAAAACTAAAAGAAAATAAAAGGAACATGTAGCGTACAGTTGAAACACTGACTTGGTGTCGTCCACCACGTCGACCTCGTGGTGCTGTTGCGTGAAGGGAGTGTTGCTGTGCCCGGCCGTCGGGTCCATCCCGCAATACCGGGATCCCGCGGGATTGAGATTGCCCAGTCCCGGGACTGAAACTTACTTGCGGGATTGCATTCCCTACGCGCACGCATACGAACGCGCCGTTTCAATGGACACCTAGAATGGCTGTATAAAAACTAAAAGTAAAGAAAAGAAAATAAAAGGAACATGTAGCGTACAGTTGAAACACTGACTTGGTGTCGTCCACCACATCGACCTCGTGGTGCTGCTGTGTGATGGGCGTGTTGCTGTGCCCGGCCGTCGGGCCGATCCCGCTAATACCGGGATCCCGCGGGATTGAGATTGCCCAGTCCCGCAAATACCGGGATCCCGCGGGACTGAGACTGCCCAATCCCGGGACTAATACTTACTTGCATTGCATTCCAGTTGCTGCGTAATGGCGTGTTGCTGATGTGTTAGAGCTTCCTTTAACTGCAGAACACACCGCCTCCGCATGCAGGAAGTATGCGCGTATTCACGCCTCTGTATGCGAGACACGTCACGCATACGAAGGCGGTGTGTGGTGCCCTTCATCGATTCTTAACCTACGCTTAAGTTACACAGAATAAAAACTAAAAAGAAAATAAAAGGAACATGTAGCGTACAGTTGAAACACTGACTTGGTGTCGTCCACCACGTCGACCTCGTGGTGCTGCTGCGTGATGGGAGTGTTGCTGTGCCCGGCCGTCGGGCCGATCCCGCGAATACCGGGATCCCGCGGGACTGAGATTCCCCAGTCCCGCAAATACCGGGACTGAAATTTACCTACACGCACGCATACGAAGGCGGGAAGTGGCGCCGTTTAAATCGACACCCTGAAAAGCCGTATAAAAACTAAAAAGAAAATAAAAGGAACATGTAGCGTACAGTTGAAACACTGACTTGGTGTCGTCCACCACGTCGACCTCGTGGTGCTGTTGCGTGATGGGAGTGTTGCTGTGCCCGGCCGTCGGGTCGTCCGCGCCGAGTTCGCCGTTCGTCGACGATACCACCTGCAAGATTTATTGTTTTTATTATTATCAGCCTATGGTGTCCCACTGCTGGCAAAAGGCCTCCCCTGCAAGTTTGCAGAAAGTAGGAACCCGTAGAACTCAAAGCTTATTGCACATGGCAAAAGGCGTCGCAAAACCTAAACCACAATTAAGGGAAACGGCACGTGGGTGCCTTTACAGTTGGCTTACTACTAGCGTCGATTTTGACGCTTACTGACGAATACTGGAATGAACTAGAAAGCATGGTTACTAAGAAGATGGTTGCCATTCAAAGAATCATATGAAGAACGTAACGTTCCGGGAGATTATAACTTGGGATTTTTCAAGGCAAAGATATAGGGTGACGCTATTCTAAGCCGGCATCACACGGCACCTAAATAGTAACATTGCGTCACCTTCTTACTTTCATTCTCGGTTCATTGTACCTAACTACCTTCTCATCTCGAGCCAACGATTGCTATTTGCATACAATGATTTTGGCCTTCAATCCAATGTGTGTGTCACTTGCGTTAGATTAATATTTAGTATTATTCGCATGCGTGACATGCACGTCATCACGCGCGTAACTCTGACGTTGTTGTAATGCATTGCGATCGTAAGAGACACGGCATAGAGCGGTACGCGCGTGACGACGTGCACGAATACGCAGGCAGGTGCCGCCTCTCATACAATCTCATACATTACAACCGTTACACGCGTGATAACGCGCGCGCATACGTCCTGCATTCGGAGGCGGTGTGTTTTGCCCTTAAAAAGAATAATTATCAAAGAAAAAGAACAGTTTAAAGAAATCTTTAATCCAATCAAAACGACAGTATAATTCAAATTAGCTGCGAAATATTATACCACTGATAGCAATAAAATAGAAAGCCAAAGCAAGGCACATTTAAGTCACCATCATCATACAATCTAAGTTACTTTTTTAAACGATTAATTTTATATCAAGCCAAATCGAAAGGAAAACATTAGGTTTATTGCTGTATTTTCCTTGTTTAAGAAAGTGATAGGAATAGTTAACTATTAGCTACTTTATTATTATTAGATTCGAGGTCAATGTTTATTTATTTTTAAAATCAATTTTAAATTATCTTTCTTGTGTAGTCAAAAACACCTCATATTAATTAAGCGTCATGCAGACAAAACACAAATTTCGCCAAAATAAAACACTGACCGTTGAAAACGAGCCCGGAAATTTCACATACCGAAACTTATTCTTCTGCAATATACATTCACAATTATACACAAATAAAATAATAAAAAATAATAGTCAATAATAATCATTCATATACTAAAAATTGTTGCATTCATGCATAATTCAACGAACTATCAAGTTCATTCTACAGAAATGCATTCCAGCATTTTATATTTTGAGAAAAATAATATAAAAGTGAGTGCGTATCGTCGCGAGTCTATTGTGCTTATACCAAAGTGATTTGTAAACTTAGAAATGTTCGGCACTCTTGAACCAAACAGTGACGTCTCAAAGTCGAAATTAAAATGCGTTCTCATAAAGAATATACAAATCACCCATGCATGGTCTGCTATTTTACATAGTTACCGAGTTATTCAACTTTTAAAGCAGTATTAGCAAAATTCTACCGGCAGGATTGTTTCCTATTTCTTTAACTTCTGTTATAGGGGTTTTCGAGTGGTTGCTTTTTTTAAAGCATAGCCCTCATGACGTTTACTTTCAAGCATACAAAGAAAAGAAAAAGTTGCTGCGATTCCATGTTTTCAGTAAAAAATATGTAGTTACCGGTCTTATCGCGATAGTTTTTAGGTAAATAAGCGAATAAGACCCGTTAAAGTAAATATTATGTGTAAAAGTAATCGCGAATGCTTAAAAAGTTATTTTTCAGTACAACTATAAACGTTGAATAACTCTGAAACTACACAAAACCGTGGAACAAACGTGAGGTTGTATCGGATACCCATTCATCCATTATAAAGCATTTAAATTTTATCCTCACGTCCCCGTACGGAACCACTCAATTTACGCTTGAAACTTGGCCCAAAACTAGCGAAAATATGAGCAAAGTAGCACCAACCTGCACGCTCCCGTGCCGATCGGCTGGCGTCAAGTGGCCCGTGGTAATCGGAGTCGCTTTGCCACTGTGCGGCCAGTTGCTACCCGTGTTCGCAGTGCCACCGGTCCCAGAGTCTTTTACCGCCCCCTGTGGGTTGCATTCGGAGTTTAGTAGGGGTTTGGTAACATTGTGAAGTGAAGCTTGCATTTGTAAACTGCTAGAAATCATAGGCGACTTTTTTGTGAATTAGAATTTTAGTAGCGACTATTGAATATATTTTTTGCCTCACTCCACAATTGTAGTTTAATGGAAAGTTATAGGGTACTAAAAACTACCTGACGTATGTTTAATTCACAAGATATGATTGAAAACAATCAACTCGGAAAACCACACTATGGGAAAATAAAACTGGAACGTGGATGGGAAAAATCTTGAAAATGTGGACACTATTAGGTACTACTGTACACTATCTTGTAAGTAAAGCTTGTAACAATCTCATGATTTGTATTTGTTTACTTAGGATGGAACACTCTGGCATTAAGGACATCACAAAAATTCGTTAGGGACTAGCTATGACCCAAAAAGCGCGACCGAATGCTTTCGGAACTGAAATTATCCCGTAAAATATTCTTTAAAATACTAATTCTACTTAATAATATTTAAAAATCTGTCTTTATTTGCTTAGATCAAATATTTACAATTTAATTGAAAGCATGACGAAGTAGCTTTCGAATAATAAACCACATAAAGCAAGCCAACACAACACCACAAATGGACATTTTGATATGGATTTTTGGTCATCCGCATGAGAATCCCACGTAACGGCTCATCTTTAGCTGTTTTAAAGAGAAATATCAGGGCGGCCAGCATAAAATGGCTTTTGAAGAACTTGAAAAGGCAGACGATGGGATATTTGCTATAAAACCGGCATAAGATGAGCCACTACGTGCCGTGTACTATCAGCAGCATCTTGAATAGCCCATTTAAGAGATCAACCAGTACTGCTTTGCTTGTACGAGTTATAGTCCATTCGCCATCATAGTGTCATGAAATGTCATGACCAGCCAAAGCGGAAGACCAAGTTACGCTGATCGCAATACTTAGATACTACACGACCAGCGTAACCTGACCTCCCGCTTAGGCGAGTCATGACACTATGATTTTGAATGGACTTTACCAGCCCATGTTGATCACTTAAACTGGCAATTCAAAGTGCTGCCGCGTAGAGTAGAGGATGCCCTTGCGGGATACTATCGCATGATAAACACTTCAGATCAGGGCAGACGTTATTATACCAGTGTTGGGCCTTCGCCGACAATCAGGGCCGCCTCATCGTCCTCAAGCAAACCAATCATATAATCACACAAATCATCCTGCACCAAAGAAAGCAATGTCAGAACCGTGGGGCAACCCTCGCCGAAATGAAAGAAACTTTGGTAGGTTTTGGTAGGAAAGAGGCCCAGCGGTGGGCGAATTAAGATAAGATATACTGTAACTCGTGCAGCTCAAGAACGCATACAGAAATGGCAACATTATTGTAGAGATCCTGCTAATTTTTATTATGTGTGATAGAGACACAAAAAATTAGTAAAATGGTTTAGTAGAACTACGGTCACTCAACAGACTAAAAGTCATAGATGGCGCTAAAGCTACTCTTAAGTAGTCAAGTAACAAAAATATATAAACGAAGCAAGTGGTTCACAATTTCGCCGCCTGGGTTAGAGCCACCGTGGTGTAACGGTAAAACCTCTGACCCGGCTTGTCAGAAGACGTGGGTTTCAATCCCACCAGTGGCGTGAATTTTTTCCACTTGCTTGGTTTGTATTAACTTAAAATTTGGTAAATTAGCCATTCCGGAACTCATTCTTTACCTGCACGAGTTATGATGTTATGAAAGAACATAATAAAGTTTAACATTAAAGAATGACCTCTTTGAGTTAGACGATTTTAACTTCACATGTGATATTAAGACGAAATAATATTTTAATTTCCTTTAACCTATATTCTATTCATGTCGGCGAGGGGTAGTATAACAAAATATAAACGTGAGATAATACCTATCTCAAATGAAAACAACGTAAATATATATACCCATCAATATAATAATATAACAGAAAACGTGCGAGACACTTATCTCATTTGCAAGTAAAATAAAAAATAAGAAGAACAAAATAAAAAGAATTATTGTAATAAGTCTTACCTTGATAAAAGGTTGATGTCGGTCTCGATTCGGTGATACTACTATTTCGTGGCCAGTCTGAATCGAACCCACTGGAGTGGACTGGAATTATAGAAAAAGAAAATTGCTATTAGTAGAGAGAATTTCATTCCTAGTTAAATATAGTAAATATGAATAAAAATAGTGATGCTGTATCCGGTAACTCGTTTTGGAGGGTAGCGGGATCCGAGGCACGGTCTCAGCCGTTGGCCGACCGCAGTCAGTAGGGGGCCCGACTTGCGCGCTAGCCACGCGCAAAGGCTGCCCCGCCAACTGTGAAAAATCCCGGTATACTCCACCGTGCCAGTTGGCGGCTGGATGGGAGGACCCGGTGGAGTGTTATTGGGGGGGCTCGGGCGTCCCCGCAGTCTCCAAGCGAGTTCCCTCTCTGATCAGTTGAACCGAAAGGTACGAGTAGGGTTTCTAAGCAGCGCCTCGACTATCTTTTCTTTCCCCCACAAAAACTCTTTTAAAAAAACATGAAAAAGCTAAAAAAGAAGAAAAAGTTTGACCAACGGCAACACTTCCTCCCACTCAAAGTGCACCTCACGAACATCCGAGGTCTACACACAAACCTAGATCCGGTCCATCACCACCTGGAGACCGAGAAGCCGCACTTATTCTTCTTAACGGAGACGCAGATAGCAACACCGTTGGACGTGGCATACCTCAACTACCCTGGTTACACTCTTGAGCACAAGTTTAAGAAGCGTGCAGGGTCTGTGTGTATGTTCGCGATGACGTTTGCTGTAAGCGTCTCCGTGGCTTTGAGAATTCAGGGTTTCCCGTGCTGTGGCTTTTGGTTGACACTGGAGTAGAAAACTCTCTACGCCAGTGTTTACCGTTCGCACAGCGGAGATCAGGAGACGACTAGACTCATGGAGTACCTCTCTGAGACGGCAGATACAGCAATTCAGCGATATCCAACAGCAGAGCTTGTTTTTCTGGGGACTTCAATGCTCACCATAAAGAGTGGCTGTTCCCATACCAGAAAACTGACCATGCTGGGCGAGAGGCGCGTAAACTAGCATTGGCGCTAGATCTCACCCAGCTGGTGGAACAAGCGACGCGAATACCAGATATCACAGACCACACACCCAATTGCCTGGACCTTCTGCTGACAACTGATCCGCACAGACATTCGGTTTCGGTCTCGGCTCCGCTGGGATCATCCGACCACTGTGTGGTGAAATCCGTGTCCATCTGCTCTCCTCCGGATTACACCCTAGGGGCACGAGGAGAGTATGGCGATACGAGTCAGCAGACTGGGACGAGATGCGTGCTTTCTTTGCTTCATACCCGTGGCGGCAAATGTGTTTCTCTTCGGAAGACCCTCATACGTCGCTGATGCGATCACAGCTGTAATCCGGCAGGGAATGGAATATTTCATTCCTTTCTCCGATATCCCGCTCGGTTATAAAGCCCAACCTTGGTTCAATGCGGACTGTGCTCGAGCTGAGGCTCGTAAACAGTCCGCTTACTGCTTGGGTAAAAGCTCGTGATCGAAAAGTGCGAGCGAGAAGAGTGCGAGCAAAGAAGAGAGCATATAATGCCGCCGCCAGGTATAGCAAACGGGTGCTACGAAAAGCTAGGTTCGACCATATTAGCCGTATTGGGGCAAAGCTTGCATCACACCCACCGGGTAGTAAGCAGTTCTGGTCCTTTCGAAATCAGTCGAATCCAACTTCTGCCGTCCCTCACTACCTCCAATGCAGAAACCTGATGGGTCGCTTGCCCACACCGCGGCAGAGAAAGCAAATTTATTTGCCGATCTGTTTGCGAGCAACACTCGTATAGACGCTGGCTCGAAATATCCACCCACCTTACCTCACTGTGATTCTTTGATGTCTGAGATCACAGTGCACAATAAAGAGGTCCGTAGAGCCCTTCGCAGTCTGGACGTGAACAAGGCCAGTGGTCCTGATGGCATACCAGCAAGATTGTTGAGGTATTGTGCGCCTGAGTTGTCTCCTGTACTGACACGCTTGTACCGCCTCTCTCGTGTCAAAATTGTACCAAAATCTTGGAAGCTTGCCAATGTGCAACCTGTGCCCAAGAAGGGTAGCCGTGCCGACCCTAGCAACTATCGACCGATCGCCATCACTTCCGTACTCTGTAAGGTTATGGAAAGAGTTCTGAACTGCAAACTGCTTTCGTACCTCGAAGACAATGATCTTCTCAGTGATTGTCAATATGGCTTCCGCCGAGGGCGTTCCACGGAGATCTTCTAGTGTACTTAACGCATTGCTGGGGCGAGGCCATTGAAAACCACGGCGAAGCAATAGCAGTGTCGCTGGACATTTCAAAGGCCTTCGATAGGGTGTGGCATGCGAGTCTGTTGAGCAAGCTTCCAGCGTACGGCATACCCACTGGCTTCTGTAGCTGGGTGGCTGACTTCCTGAGTGAACGGTCGATCCGAGTGGTCATAGACGGCTGCTCCTCTGACCTCAAGGCTATTGACGCCGGAGTTCCTCAGGGTCTGTACTCTCCGCGACGCTTTTCCTGCTGCACATCAATGACCTTCTATCTTCAGGAATTGTTGGGTACGCAGATGACAGTACTGTCACCGAGAAATATCTGTCCGGCGCAGGAGCCAGTGGTGATGAAATCCAAAGATTGAGAAAGGCTATGATGGAGCGTACGAGCCTGACGTTAAGTAACGTCTCCCAGTGGGGCGAAGACAATCTCGTCAGCTTCAATGCTTCAAAAACGCAGGCGTGTCTTTTCTCCGCAAAAAGGAGTCCTTTCACCTTTTCTCCTACTTTTCGGGGTACATCTGTTCCAGTGACCAACACTCTTCAACTCCTTGGCATGGAGTTGTCCTCTGACCTCAACTTCGGCACCACCATCGAGTCCAAGGCTCAAATTGCAGCTAGAAAGTTGGGCGTCCTGAATAAAGTCAAGCGGTACTTCACGCCTGAACAGCTTCTAACTCTTTATAAAGCTCAAGTCCGATCTTGCATGGAGTACTGCTGTCACCTTTGGGATGGCTCGGCTAAATACCAACTTGCTGCACTGGATTCGGTGGAACGCAGAGCCAAGAGATTAATAGGCGATAAAAAACTGGTGGCGACCAAGCTTCACAGCCTGGCTCACCGCCGCAAGGTTGCTTGCCTATCGGTCTTCTACAGATTGTACTTCGGAGAGTGTGCGCGTGAGCTGCATGAGCTCATACCACCGTCTCCTTTCTTCCATCGGACATCCAGACGCACGGCCGGCTACCATCCGTTCTTAGTTGATATACCCACATTACGCACTAAGCGCTTCAAATCATCTTTCATTATGCGCACGGCTAAAGAATGGAATTCCCTGCCTGCGTCTGTATTTCCGAGTGCATATAACCTGAATCTCTTTAAGTCTAGAGTGAATAGGCATCTTCTGGGCAAGCTCGCTCCACCGTAGATCCCATCTCTGCTCTAGGGTAAGATTGGGGTCAAGAGTAAGCCCATCTTAGATAAAAAAAAAAAAAAAAAAAAAATAGTCACCTTGTTGTTTAGTGGATAAACGGTTCAATTTTCAACCATTTACTTGAATGGATTGTATAGCGTACAATACAGGGTTAAATTTATTTAAGGACATTTATTTTAAGGGCGTGTTCTACTTGCTAAAGTGGATATAATTAGTGTGAACATTTCTTTGAAATATGAAACTAAAATTGGGCCTCCCATATAAAAATGTTGAAAAAGTGTGTCAGTTAGTATGGATGTTCCAAGACTTTTTCATACTTCGAAGAAAAATGTCTAATAAAAATGTCCAGTTTTGTGGATAGCACACGCCCTTAAAAATAATTATACTCAATTTAATGTAGCCTTAAAAATAGTAGTTGAGTTCTAGTTCTAGTTGCATATTGAGCTTTTCAAAAGTAGCTCGCTCAGAATTTGTAGAACCGATTAGCCTATACAGTGTATTCACGGCACTCGGACATTTATTCGAACTGGTTATTCTAGGCATCTAGAGGTATATGATATTTTTTTATTTGATAGGGCTATTATCGCAATCACAAAAAAAAACAGCTGTTGCATAGGTATATTTTGCTTGAGTAGGTTTTTCTATAAAACAGTTGATAAATGCCCAGAATCATCACTTTCAATAAATTCTCTGTAGCAATGCATAATTTACTGCGACGTTATGCAAAGCGTTTCAGCAAGTATCTACACCTTTTTCAAAAACAGTCAAGTTCCGCCTAGATTTATGATGTTTTCCATTTTAACTGAACTTAAATATTCTAGACTTATTTATAAGTACATATTAAGGGCGCCACACACCGCCTCCGTATGTGTGACGTGCACGTCATCACGCGCGTAGTTATGACGTTGTATTGTAAGGGACCGTATGAGACACGGCACACCGCGGTACGCGCGTGATTACGCACACGCATCAGCAGGCAGTGTGCTGCCTCTCATACAATCATATATTACAACCAGCACGCGCGTGATAACGCGCACGCATACGTCCTGCTCACGGAGGCGGTGTGTGTTTTAACGTGAATTTGCGACGTGTAATGAATGACAATTTATATTGCTAAGCAAAAATACAAAAAATTAGGTCAGTTTAGATTATTCGCCGTAGACTATGCTGGCTATCTGAATCTAGATTTTTTTTTTATTTAGCTACGTTTGTTTTAAAGGGTAAAAAGTTTGACCGAGTGAGGACTGTTTTTAGCCTTTTCATACAAATGTATTCCCCTGTTCTCTGTAAGTAGGGGCATGCCTATAACAGGTCTTTATGTAATAAGAAAATGTATTATAGCTCAACATGCATTATTCGGAAAGAGAACAGGGGAATAAGTTTGTAAGTTTGTATGAAAACTTCGACATCACGGGCGTTTATAAGGACTATTATTTTCTCCTTTTATGGCGAGCACTCTGTGCAATCACAAAACAAAACGAAATATACATTACCACAGATTCGCTCAGATAAAGAAAGGCTCTGTAAATGCCGTGTAATAGGGTAAGTTCAAACGCCTGGTTTAAGATCTCCACACACCGAACCCGTATGCGTGACGTGCACGTCTTCACGCGCGTAGAGATGACGTTTCATCGTATGGGATTGTATGAGAGGCCGCACATTGCCTGCGTATGCGCACGTGTCAATGCCATCTCTACGCGCGTGATGACGTGCATGCATGTATCGCATACGGGCAGAGCTTTTGAGTGTAAACCCGAAGGTAGGTATAGCAAAGATAAAACGACACGATTCATCGTGCCCGATGCAGTATACGTTGACTAGTTATCTTGATTTTATTGTAATGCCACTCATAAAATTAGAGCGGCTGTAAAGGTAAAGGTACGCCTAATGGGGATAGATCGCGGGATGTTTAATCGTCGCCTATACTGCAATTTACAGTTCCCTTCTTTACCTGCGCTTATACTAACCTTGTCAGACTTATTCTTAAGGCGGTCGGACGGCGGCGCGTACCGCAGTATACGCATCACGTGCATGTTAGCCGGCTGCAACCATGCACCCACAGCCACGTAAGCAAGCATGCATCATGCAAAGTAAACGTCACACCAGAGCCACAGGTGATTTTCAAAACAACATTTTAATTTACTGAGTCTAAGAGCGTCCGCTGCTTCATCTGGATTATACGAACGGGTCGTCCGCATGCAAAGTTCACGCTACTTGTAGATGAAGTGAGTGAAATTCGCGCGAGTACTTGCATTGCGGGTCCGTACTTACAATCTGGATGATGCAGCGTTCGAGGTAAATAGTAAAAAACGGGGTTTTTAACCAGGTTGAAATATCGGACAGTTCAAATTAAAATTGTATCGCGGTAAGAACACCGTTTTTACTATTTACCTCTAGAGTCAGTATGTGTGACCGCGAAAGTTTAAGACAGTTTTTTTTACATTTTATCATTTAAGGCAATATCTATTTGAATCCGAAACAACTCACTATATTTTGATATTTGTAATGTTTGTATGTTGTTTTGAAAATCATCTATTCAAAGGCCGAAAAGCAATGAGTGCGACCAACGTAAGAAAATATTTATTAAAAAGTAATGTGCGTAACGAGAATGTGCAGGTAATGTTTCAGCAGGCTTCAGATTGGCAGCGATTAAAAAAAAAAGTGAGATGTATCACAGCTACTTAATTTTTTTAATAGGACATTATAATAAACATTCTAAATAATTAAGTAGAGTCGTTTCACTGATCAGTTTTTTTTAATCACTGCCAATATGAAAGTTCAGCACACACCGCCTCCGTATGCAGGACGAATGCGTGCGGGTCCTAGCGTCATCACGCGCGTGCCGGTTGTAGTATATGGGATTGTATGAGAGGCAGCACACTGCCTGCGTATGAGTGGACGCGCGTACCGCGGTGTATGTACCATGTCTCATACGACCCATGCATTACTTCTTTGTTACGTGCGTGATGACGTGCACGTCATGCAAACGGAGGCGGTGTGTTCTGCCTTTAGCAGTTGCGTCAGTTCGTAAAAGCCATGACGTTTTACTCCCCACCGTTCATTATATTCATTCAATGTAAGGCGGTCGTGTAGCACATTCTCGCATTGCAGATCCAAAATTGGTTGGGCCAAAGGCTAACCCTAAGCAAATTGCTCGGATAAAGCGCATTCACATTATCACTAGGCACGCACTATGCATAACTTTCTTGTCCGTGTTAAAAAAATACATGTACTCGTATACCAATGTGATTGCGCCTCAATCGGTTGTTCTAGACTAATTATGTGTTTGCAGAAAAATTTATCAATAATTCACCAGACAAAAATCGGTATTCTTAGATTCGTAACAAATTTTTAAAGCAATTCAAAATGAATGAAGTTATCTTTTTGTAGATTTTTTTCAAGCGAGCAAAAGCAGTACTTAGATGTGTATTTTCTAACTACAAACCAAATCTACACATTAAAACACACGATCAGAGGGATATCTATTTTTATTAAACCAATAATAAATAGTTGCTAATTAATTGGGAATCTAAGGATAGCCTAATCGTCAGGAATTAATTGTTTGGACATTTTCTATTCCGATTTTAGGATTATAAAACAAAATAAAAAGTTTTTGGGTGTTACAATCGCAACAAAAATAATTTTGAGATAAATTATTAACAAATCAGAATGTTAGTAACAAATAGAATTTAAGTTTCTTGGTTAATTAAATTACTAAAGTACCTAATAAGTAGTAAAAATATTTGTTATGTTAATGAGCATTTTAAAGCGAAGCTAGGTTACATAAAGCTTTCGGATAAAAACAAATATTGAAAATAAAAAACTAAGAACAAAACCGACAAAATTTAATCTATATTAATTAATAGTATCGCCGAATGCGGTACAGCTGTTGCTATAGTTCATTCAAAATCATATAGTCATGACCAGCCTAAGCAGGAGGCCAAGTTACGCTGGTCGGGTAGTATCTATGTATTGCGACCAGCGGAACTTGGCCTTCCGCTTAGGCTGGTCACGTCATTTCACGTCTAAGATTTTGAATGGACAATACGGCGACACGGTTCCGCTACGTCAGTGGAGTGTGTAAGCCTTTAAATTTAGATAAATTTTGTCGATTCTGTTGGACCGCGAAATTATTTTGTTTTTTCTTCTGGTCTTGAGGGAGATTCTTGTGAGTGAGAGAATTGTACGAGGGGCAAGAAAGGTAGGACGGGCGAGCTGGGGTCTCGACTGTCGTCCGACATGAAGGTTAGTTTTGGCTCATAGCATCTGCATTCTGCAAGCGACACATTGTATCTTAGGATGAGGGTGGTCACTGACATCGACCCTACGGCTGGGGTTTTGGACGCAGCCTAGAACCAGTAACAAACCATCAATAATACTGACAACAATTGGGACTATTTACGAAAATACGTCCTCACTGCGGTATGGCATACTAGTAAAGGGCAGGACACACCGCCTCCGTTTGCAAGATGTATGCGTGCGCGTATCGATTGTAATGTATGGGGTTGTATGAGAGGCGGCACATTGCCTTCGTATGCGTGCACATCATCACACGCGTACCGAGGAGGTGTGCCGTGTTTCATACGATCCCATTACACTACGTCACAGTTACGCGCGTGTTGACGTGCACGTTACGCATACGGTGGCGGTGTGTTCTGAATGAAAAAAAAATAACAAGACCCTTACTGACTGGGAAAGGTGAAACATGGACAAAACGGCCCTAATCTTTACTCGAATTGTTGTCAATTTATTGATCGGTTCTGGCCCGCTCAGAAGACAAGATAACATTTGTGATCAACACCTAGAAACTGAATGCTTATGCCAGCACACTCAAACTTAGAAAAGTGACACCCATTGATCGACCAAATATAAAAAAGCTTGTGACCGATTTATTTAAAGAAGGACGTAGGCGTGCACGTCATCACGCGCGTAACGGTTGTAATGTATATGATTGTACTAGAGCGGCACACTGCCTGCGTATGCGTGCGCGTAATCACGCGCGTACCGCGGTGTGGCGTGTCTCATACGGTCCCGCCACGCATACGTAGGCAGCGTGCTTTGCCCTTTCTAATTTTGGTCAACTTTTTTTCGTTTCACCAAGCAAGCTTGCATAAAGAGATGAAAGAGTGAATTACAAATATTATCTTGCCTACTTGATAGACATCTCAGTATTTACAGATGATTGTGTGCTAAGCAATAGATTTTGTTAATTTGAAACACAATATGAGGAAAACTGCGATCAAAAAGGGTTATGTTTACGCAAATGAAAATTGGTAAGAGGATGCCTAGCGATGCCTGTTATTCGCCTTTTCATACAAACGTATTGCCGTGTGATGTCAGCTTAAAGTAAGGCCAACCAGACGAGATAAAAAGTGTAAACAAATCTAAAAGAGACAGCTGACATTATACCATATGACAGATAAGGACAGATTGTAATAACTGTCTGTCACCGAGTCATACAAAAGTTGTTTACATAAATTATCTCGTTTCGTTGGCCATACTTTAGAATAGCATCACCCCAGTTCTACACGTAGGTGTCGTAAAAAGCTACTAAGGGATATTCAGGGAATGGGCAGCAGCGTTCCCTGTAGAAGCAACATCTTGCACTGCGCTCGCCAATCCACCTGCCAAGCGAGGTGAGTATGGCAATATTGGCAATACCCCCCGACAGGGGGAGACCCATGTCCAACAGTGGACTGTTATGGCTGTTATGGTTATACAAACGTATTAGATATTTCATATTAAACCAAGGTATTAGATTTTTGAAAAACGAAAAATAGGTGCATCATGTCTGGGTTATACTTTAATTTTATGTAATAAAAAAAATATTATAGCTTTAGATTTAGGAAAGAAAACAGGGGAATAAGTTTGTATGAAAAAACGCCGCTCAGGAATCGTCTTAAAAGCGCAAACAATGAAACAAATATAAGAAAACATGCAATAGATGAGTAAATCAATAATATTAAGACACTATCATCCAATAAAATTTCAGTGCAGCAGATGGCAGAAAAATGCAGTGGAATTTTCACTTACTATTTATCCAAATGGAGACATTTTCAAGTAACTAACTGAACGTTGTATCGACATTCAGCAAGTGCTTTCCAGAAAGCACTCAAATAGGCAACTATTTACAGTAAGTATGACTTAGTTACCTTTGTTTTGCCGCCGGTCCAGCCGCACTTAAAGGCTTAGCGAATTCAACCTCTTCATTTAAAAATTAATACTTTGGTTAGTAAAGTCATCATTAGATAGCGTTGACTGACTTGCACTTGCGTTGCCTCGGGTGAGCCACGTTATTTTTTGTCGTTTGCCTCGCGAGGCAGCGAGCAGCTTCGCTTGGTGTGGACGCGTCTAAAGAAAAGACCTCATAGAGATAAAATGCGACTGACCATGGTCTTGCCGGTCCAGTCGAACTCGCCGTCGTCGACGTAGCCGCGGCGCTCGAACAGGTCGCGGAACATGCGGCGCAGCTGGTCGTAGTCCGGCACTCTATAGCCTGCTTATATACAACACTTGTATAGAGTGTGACTGACCATGGTCTTGCCGGTCCAGTCGAACTCGCCGTCGTCGACGTAGCCGCGGCGCTCGAACAGGTCGCGGAACATGCGGCGCAGCTGGTCGTAGTCCGGCACTCTATAGCCTGCTTTTATACAACACTTGTATAGAGAGTGTGACTGACCATGGTCTTGCCGGTCCAGTCGAACTCGCCGTCGTCGACGTAGCCGCGGCGCTCGAACAGGTCGCGGAACATGCGGCGCAGCTGGTCGTAGTCCGGCGTCTCGAAGAAGTCCAGCCGCCGCACGTAGCGCAGGTACGTCGCCAGCTCCTCCGGGTGCCCCTCGCACAACACCTGCAACGTCACACAACACCGAATATTTTACTCTATCGAAGCCAGCTCTATATTTTTTTCCACTTCTGCAATTTCTGCAGTATTCAACTAATGTTGTATTGTAAAACGCCGGCATATAGTGGGTGCAAAAATCTTGGCGCAAATAACCCTAGGCCGGCTACGCCGGCATATAGTGGGTGCAGAAATCTTGGCGCAAGTAACCCTAGGCCGGCTACGCCGGCATATAGTGGGTGTAGGAATCTTGGTGCAAGTAATCCTAGGCCGGCTAAGCCGGCATATAGTGGGTGCAGGAATCTTGGCGTAAGTAACCATAGGCCGGCTACGCCGGCATATAGTGGTTGCAGCAGTCTCGGCGCAAGTAACCCGAGGACATTGCAAGCTGAACCACTTGATTGTTGAAGAGCACAAGATGTCGATTACGGTTGCTATTTATAATAGATGACTTAGGCAGCAGTTGTTACAGAACTATGTCAGAAGCTTACTGGCGATTTAAAACCTCTGACTTTCATCGGGTCGTTCGTCAACTCGCTAGAAGAAGACAAGTA
The DNA here is from genome assembly GCA_024500475.1 of Phthorimaea operculella. Taxonomy (NCBI): domain Eukaryota; kingdom Metazoa; phylum Arthropoda; class Insecta; order Lepidoptera; family Gelechiidae; genus Phthorimaea; species Phthorimaea operculella. The sequence continues at coordinate 1,115,523 of JANFCV010000002.1, read as the reverse complement.
CGAAGACCGACACGATTATATAAAATAAAAAACTGTTTCTTACCTCGATAGGTGTCGCTCGTTTGGTGTCACCAATTTTTTGGTATCTTTCTTTGAGTGTATCAGCTTTTAAACCCTGCCAGGGTAAGGAACCACGTAAAAAATACATAAACATATGCCCGAGAGCCTCTAAGTCGTCGCGTCTAGATTGTTCTGAAATGGAAAACAATGAGAATTAAATCAAAACATAAAAAGACAAAGACAAACTAAAGAATGCGAGCAAAACAGAAGCCATATCTTTTTGTTTTTATAAAAACACAAATTAAAATAAAACCTTTAAGTTACCTTTTCCTAAATGTGTATTTATTGACATGTACCGCGCGGTCCCAGTGAGCGACTTGTGCTCCCGATATGGGATATGTTTGTTTGTCTCTAAGTCTATATATTCTTTGGCCAGACCAAAATCTGAAACAGAAAATACATACTTTGTAAAAATATTTCAACAATGCTTATTTAAAAAAGGTTGCTGGTAATTTCAATTTCAATTTATTTAATTAAATCATAGTTAACAGCATAAGCCAAAGCACTATAACATTAAATACTTATAAAATAAATAAATAAAGGTGGTATTCCGAACACTGCAGCCAACAGCCGACAGCCAACAGCATATGCTGCAACGGCAGTTGCAGCCGTTGCAGCACTACTGGTTTGTATGGAGTTCTATGGAACGCTATCCGAAGGCTGCTGCCGACAGCACATGCTGTCGGCCGCTGCAGCATATGCCGCAACTGCCGTGACTGCAGATCAATCAGTATTGCTGCAACGGCAGTGCGATACGCACGTATCTATTTTTGCTATTTTGCTATAAAACGTAAAATGTGTGGTTCAGAAATAATTATGAAGTAATTAACTATCATAATTATTAAAAAACGAAACCACACAGCGGTAATTTCAAAGGTACCTACCTATTATACCTACCTAGGTTCGAGTTGCGGTGCACTAAATTGTACCAACTAAGTACTTACAGTTCGTGCGTGAGTTACCTGTAGGTACCAATTATAGCTACCTATGTACCTACCTGCTACTCTGCCGTGTGATGCTAGCTTAGAATAACATCACCCCGTTTTTTCCTGTGGGTGTCGTAAGCAGCGACTATGGGTCTCGAAGGTAACATGGGTATTGCAATTTTAGGCGACAAGCTGACAACCTGTCACTATAGTGATATACGACAATAGCTAAAACGGCCCTCAAATAATTTGTTAGATGTTGCGATAACGAACGTATTTTTACGGCCGTTGAAGCCCTGCCTACCCCGCAAGGGTTTAAGGCGTGATTTATGTATGTATGTAGGTACCTATTACCTGTAGGTACCTATAATATCTACATAAGTCTACATGCAACTATCGGCAGTCACGGCATGTGCTGTCGGCTGTCGGCTATCGGCCGGTGCCTTCGGAATCGCATGTGCTGCAACTGCCAACAGCATGTGCTGCAACTGCCAATAGCTGCAGCCGTTGCAGCATATGCTGTCGGCTGTTGGCTGCAGTGTTCGGAATAGCAGCTTAAGACAAATTATATAAATTAATTAATTCTTACTAAGAAAGTCAATAGCAATGCTTTTGAATTCCACATGACTAGAACCAAAAAGGTCGGCATTGTGTTGTTTCAAAAGTAGTGAATTAAGACTCGATGACGAAAATGGAACGCCGTCCTTATGGCGTACCCTGGGAAACTGACCGCTATCTATAAGCTAATGTGAACAGATAGGTTTTAAAAGTTATATCATCATCTTCCTGTCCTTATCCCAATTACTTGGGGTCGGCGCAACACGTTTCGTTGAACACAAAATCGTGTTGCAAAAGGATTTGGCTGAATTTTATGACCGGCCGCCTATCAGACGTCAACCCTCCTTGGGAATGCTCTTGTGGTGGATTAACCGCCACCATACGGTTGGCCCTGGCTATTTGGGTCGGGTTTATCCCTCGGCCGCCTCTTACGACCCCCACGGGATGAGAGGGGGTGGTGCTAATTCTTCTCTGCCGGCACCACACAGGTTTTAAAAGTTATAATGATGATGATATTCAAAAACCTCCTAACTACATAGGCTTGCCATTGTAGATAGGAGGATTTTTAATATCACCGTCGATAAGTACATCTGTACGTTATGTTATAGAGAACCATGTGATGTCAGCTTAGAATAACATCACCCCAATTCTACCGTGGGTGTCGTAAAAAGCGACTAATGGTTAATTATCCAGGGAATAGGCAGCAGCGTACCCTGTAAATGCAACATCTTGCACTGCGCTCGCCAATCCGCCCGCCAAGCGTGGTGAGTATGGTAATACCTTTCTAGGAGGGGAGACCCATGTCCAACAGTGAAACTGATGTGGCTGTTAAGCTGCTATTCCGAACACTGCAGCCAACAGCCGACAGCCGACAGCATATGCTGCAACGGCTGCAGCTATCGGCAGTCACAGCACATGCTGTTGGCAGTTGCAGCACATGCGATTCCGAAGGCACCGGCCGACAGCCGACAGCCAACAGCACATGCCGTGACTGCCGATAGTTGCATATAGACTTAGGTAGATTTTATAGGTACCTACAGGTTAATAGGTACCTACATACATAAATCACGCCTTAAACCCTTGCAGGGTAGCGACGGCCGTAAAAATTCGGTCGTTATCGCCACGTGTAACAAATATTTGAGAGCCGTTCTAGCTACTGTCGTATATCACTATAGTGACAGGTTGTCAGCTTGTCGCCTAAAATTGCAATACACATGTTACCTTCGAGACCCATAGTCGCTGCTTACGACACCCACAGGAAAAAACGGGGTGATGTTATTCTAAGCTAGCATCACACGGCAGAGTAGCAGGTAGGTACATAGGTAGCTATAATAGGTACCTACAGGTAACTCACGCACGAACTGTAAGTACTTAGTTGGTACAATTCAGTGTACCGCAACTCGAACCTAGGTAGGTATAATAGGTAGGTACCTTTGAAATTACCGCTGTGTGGTTTAGTTTTTTGATAATTATGATAGTTAATTACTTCATAATTCTTTCTGAACCACACATTTTACGTTTTATAGTAAAATAGCATAAATAGATACGTGCGTATCGCACTGCCGTTGCAGCAATACTGATCTGCAGTCACGGCAGTTGCGGCATATGCTGCAGCGGCCGACAGCATGTGCTGTCGGCTGCAGCCTTCGGATAGCGTTCCATAGAACTCCATACAAACCAGTAGTGCTGCAACGGCTGCAACTGCCGTTGCAGCATATGCTGTTGGCTGTCGGCTGTTGGCTGCAGTGTTCGGAATACCACCTTTATTAAGGTAACGCTCAAGGAATAAAGGCGACAAGGATGGAGATATATTGTCAACTTCTGCAAGTAGGTACATTCTGCTACTGTGCGTTTTCATCACAGCAAGTGTAATATACACTTGCCACCAGTCCAAACGGATCAGCTATAAATACAATACAAAGTATAGCAGGATATTTATTTCAACCGCGAATCGTGTCAGCCGATCGGATTACAACGCGCGCAATTAAATGATTGATGTGTTTAGAGCAGTACAGATCGATTCAAGGATTTCTTACTTCTATTGAACAAGCATACACACACCACGCCTTTGTCTCATGAAGGGCATGCAGTGTGTTAAGAGTGTGTTATCGCCACGCACGTCTGATACGTTGAAGACCGTTTCAGAAAAAATGTGTAGGTATCACTATAGTGACAGGTTGTCAGGCCGTCGTTTAAAATTGCACATTAAGTCCCCGATTCCAGTCGCCTCTTACGATAACCACGGGTAAAGAAATACCGTGAGGCTATTCTAAGCTGGCATCACACGACATACTGTACAAACAAGCGCCTAGTTGAGGACATTAATTAACTTTAATTCTATGACTCAATTTCCAACAAAACATGGAATAGAACAGTAGTAAAATAAATAACCCACAGGTGTAAAGCTATTTCCTCGAATAGTTTGTAACACTTACACACACCAAAGTCAACACACTAGGTAGGTAAAAACCCAATACCTACTCTACTTTACAAATATGCAATTTCATAGAAAGGTTACATACTAGAAAATAAAACTGTACTAGTAAAAAACGCACTTAGGTAAAACATACAAAGTCAGAAAATGTACAAAGCCTGCTGTCTTATTTATTACTATGGTTGGAACTTGAATAACTTTCACTCACCAATGATGTGGATGATTTTTTCCCGTTTAGTTGCAGTTCTACCTATCAAAAAATTCTCTGGTTTAACGTCTCGATATATTAGATGTCTCGTATGGACATACTCGATGCGATGTAGCTGAAATAAAAAACATGAGGATATATTAGTCATAGTTTAATGAACTACTGGTAAACAATTTTTTTCTTAAAACCGCAGGACTATCTTGTATTAAATTATGTACAGGTGATGTTCGAAGAAAAATCGCCAAAGAGTTTTGAATATGCATAAGGACTTTTAAGTGGTCTGGGAACTTAGATATATTTTTTCAAAGTTCTGGTAATTGGTGCCAGTTGTCTGGACTTTCTAACTACGTAAATAAAATACACTTCCCATCAGAAAAATCGAAACACCTCGGTTTTTCTTGTTTTTGGCCGAATTAAGCACCAAAATGTATTGTTTGCATTAAAAAAAATATATGACTGTGTAGCTGGCAGTTCTGTCTTTTCAGTGTGTATAAAAAAAATCAAAATTCAAAATTGGAACTCCACCTGTTTGTTCTGTAAATGAGATGAATGACTGAGACACGTTTGCAGTTTGCGCCTTATAACGATTCATAACATTTTCTACATTAAAATTTAGAGCTTGTCTTAGCTTATCTTAAAACTTTTGTTTTTTTAATTGTTTACTGTTACTTTGGATCGCCTGAAAAAAATAAGATTTTATCTGAATCATGGGTATTTTGCCCGTTGAAGCCGCCCATGTGGTGACATTGCCAAATTTTGAACTTGGTCATCGTTTTGTGGCTGAATGTTTGCATTTAAGCCTGACCTCTGTTCATAAAGCTTACAAATGCTATCAGAAGACTGATCTGTTTACGCGATGTTTAGAATCTGTCAGAAATTGGGTCAGTTCTGACCGACATGATCGAATTAATGTTATGAGTTCTTTGCAAAATCGACGCCTTAGCGCTTTTCAACTACGGCAAAAGCTATCAAATGTACAAAAGGTGGCTGAAAATGGCTCTACAATCAGAAGAAGGTTAAAGGAACGTAGACTGGTACCGCAATAGCCAGAAAAGGGCCCAAATCAACTGAAGACAATTAAATAGCGCGCTTTAACTTTGCAAGTGAGCACCTAAACTGGTCGTATACCCAATGGATCAAATTCCTCTTTTCTGCTGAGTGTAGAATTACGCTGAATGGTAACCACGGAAGCACTATGGTTTACAGAAAGGATTAAAATGCTTTACACAATGTTGCATTGATAAAAGGTCAGTTATGGTGACAGTTCGTGAAAGGTTTGGGAAGGAATCAGCGCCGACGGCATGACAGATTTTGTCTTCGTGTCTGCAGTTGATTTGGGCCCGTTTTCTGGCTATTGCGGTACTAGTCAAAGTACCTTTAACCTTATTCTGATTGAAGAGCCACTTTCAGCCACCTTTTGTACATTTGATAGCTTTTGCCGCAGTTGAAAAGCGCTAAGGCGTCGATTTTGCAAAGAACTCATAACATTAATTCGATCATATCGGTCAGAGCTGACCCGATTTCCGTCAGATTCTGAACGTCGCGTAAACAGATCAGTCTTCTGATAGCGTTTGTAAACTTTATGAACAGAGGTGAGGCTTAAATGCAAACATACAGCCACAAAACGACGACCAAGTCCAAAATTTGGCGATGTCACCACTTGGGCGGCTTCTACGGGCAAAATACCCATGATTCAGATAAAATCTAACTTTTTTCAGGCGATCCAAAGTCACAATAAACAATTAAAAAAATTCATCTCATTTACAGAACAAACAGGTGGAGTTCCAATTTTGAATTTTGATTTTTTTTATACACACTGAAAAGACAAAACTGCCAGCTACACAGTCATATAATTTTTTTAATGCAAACAATACATTTTGGTGTTTAATTCGGCCAAAAACAAGAAAAACCGAGGTGTTTCGATTTTTCTGATGGGAAGTGTATAAGTCAGGTCAAAGTCTTAATCTACCCGTGGTTGTCGTAAAAAGAGCCTAAGGGTTAAATGTCTACGTAATGGACAGCAGCGTTCCTTGTGAAACGTAAATAAAACTTAATCACTTGATACAAAATCTAATTTTAGGCTGGTTTTACAGATACTTATACCGGGAGTAACAGAAAGGGTATTACAAACCGAAAGGATGTGATGGTACTCATGAAACTGAACAACTTTCCCCATGGAACATGGGTCGAAATATAAAAACAAATTGGATCTCCTCCCATACAAAATCGCCGATCAACTGACTGATTTAATATGGGAGGCCCAAATTATTTTTTCATATTTCGACCCATGTTCCATGGGGAAAGTTGTTCAGTTTCATGAGTACCTTCACCTCCTTTCGGCTTGTAATACCCTTTCCGTTACTCCCTGTATACAACCTGCCTTCATTAAACCTAGTCAATAAATAACCGAAACAACAAGAATAGAAAACTTTCAATATCCATTATTGTAATTAAAATTCACACATGCGAAATTCGCTTAGCACTAGGCTAATAGAAATGTGTAATGGAAATGGTTTACTAGTATTGATAGCACGGGGTCAAACTTGATTTATAGTACAGTACTGATTAGGATTTTGAAACTTTTCTAATCCTGTTATTTCGGTTACTTAAAAAACATTTATTCAACTCACCAACTGCATAGCGATCATTAAGACAGTCTTTAGCGAGAACCGTCGACCGCACAGATCGAACAGGTCCTCCAGGGATGGCCCGAGCAGCTCCATCACCAATGCGTTGTATTTCCCGCAGGGCCCGAAGTAGTACACTTCAGGTATCCCCTCGGCCGTCGACGGCGCTAGGAGTTGCAAGGGACAAAGGGCAAGGAAGGAGGGAAGGAAATGAAATAGAATTAGTACTCACGTATACCACACGAGCTATGCTCTCGCTCGCACCTAAACACAACACTGTCGCCGATATTTAAGGGCGCCACACACCGCCTACGTATGCGTGACGTGCACGTCATCACGCGCGTACGTAGCTACGACGTTGTATCGTATGGGACCGTATGAGAAACGGCACACCCGTGGTACGCGTACGCATATGTCTTGCATACGGAGGCGGTGTGTGACGCCCTTTAGACCGAAAGTGAGGCGAGAGCATTGCTTCGTGATAAAAACAAATAAAATACATACAACGACCATGATCATGGCTGCCCTCGCTTTACTTACCAGTCAACAGGTTTAGTATGGACTTGGGTGGGAAAGGCAGAGTTTCATGTAAGATTAGCTATGAAATTCATTTAACACAGTCGCGATCAAGGCTTATTTTATGCTGGCTATCAAGAAAATTCCGTTTGAGTTGAAATGAGGGAGCTCAGGATTGGATGCTCAGATGTTTGCTCCATTGTTCAACATACGCTGAGCTAACCGTGTGCATACGAGAAGAAAAGAACGCGTAAAATAAGAGTGATAAAAAAAATACAAAATAGATTATATCAGCCATCTTGTCCAAGTAATTACGACAAACCTTAAACTCTGCCTCAACCACCACTACCTAACAGTCCGTACAAACTTGTCGCCTGGCACAATTTAGCATATCGGAGACGGTGTTGTGTGCGACAGTCCTTAGCTCGTACGGAGCCAACTTACGAGCTGCAAAGCAATGAGTAACACTGTCTTCAGCCGGAATCTTCGGCCGCAGTGGACGAATAGGTCTTCGAGCGAGGGCCCTAGCAACTCCATGACCATGGCGTTGTAGCGACCGCCACATGTCCCCAAGTAGTACACTTTCGGTACGCCCTCTGAGCAAATATTACGGTCAGTATGCAATACAACTTCATACTAAACTACCTATATGATTTGTGTTATGTTGATCGTTTTAATAGCAGGTATTATTTAGGACATGCGGCCGCAGTGGACGAATAGGTCTTCTAGCGAGGGGCCTAGCAACTCCATGACCATGGCGTTGTAGCGACCGCCACATGTCCCCAAGTAGTATACTTTCGGTACGCCCTCTGAGCAAATATTACGGTCAGTATGCGATACAACTTCACACTAAACTACCTAAGATCATATTACGGTCAGTATCTGATACAACTTCATATTAAACTACTTTTATGTTTTGTGTTATGTTGCTCGTTTTAATAGTATTATTTTGGACTTGTGGCCACAGTGGACGAATAGGTCTTCGAGCGAGGGCCCTAGTAACTCCATGACCATGGCGTTGTAGCGACCGCCACATGTCCCCAAGTAGTATACTTTCGGTACGCCCTCTGAGCAAATATTACGGTCAGTATGCAATACAACTTCATACTAAACTACCTATATGATTTATGTTATACTGCTTGATTTAATAGTATTATTTAGGACCTTCGGCCGCAGTGGGCGAATAGGTCTTCGAGCGAGGGCCCTAGCAACTCCATGACCATGGCGTTGTAGCGACCGCCACATGTTCCCAAGTAGTATACTTTCGGTACGCCCTCTAAGCAAATATTACGGTCAGTATCTGATGATAACTTCATACTAAACTACCTAGGTGATTAGTTTTATGATGCTCGTTTTAATAGTATTATTTTGGACCTGCAGTCACAATGGACGAATAGGTCTTCAAGCGAGGGCCCTAGCAACTCCATGACCATGGCGTTGTAGCGACCACCACATGTTCCCAAGTAGTATACTTTCGGTACGCCCTCTGAGCAAATGTTACGATTAGTATGTGATACAACTTCATACAAGACTACCTATATAATTATATTATAAGTCCCCAAGTAGTAGTCTTTTGGTACGCCCTCTGGGAAAATATTACGGTCAGTATGTGATACAACTACGTAGTTAGCTACTTATATTATGACATGTTTATGTTGATCGTTTTAATAGTAGGTATTATTTTGGATCTTCGGTCACAATGGACGAATAGGTCTTCGAGCGAGGGCCCTAGCAACTCCATGACCATGGCGTTGTAGCGACCGCCACATGTCCCCAAGTAGTATACTTTCGGTACGCCCTCTGAGCAAATATTACGGTCAGTATGTGATACAACTGCATACTAAACTACCTACATGATTTGCGTTATGTTGATCGTATTTACTACGCATTACTATTTTGCGTATTTTTTAATTGAATTATTTTTCATTGTTTAATTAAGCTATCACCTCGTAAAACCAAATTAATGTGCGGCTTTGTTCCATTTTTCATCTACGATAAGGACGATTCTAGTATATTATGTATAGAGATTTTCATTACTTTATCATATCAATAAACTTAATTAATCATATCAGGCAATTAAGAGTCGCACATCAAACTGAACATCACTTAAATTTTAATTAAATTAAACCAACTAAATGGCTCTTGATAATTACCATATCAATCTCTGGATTTCGTACGTAATATAATTATGTTTGTTTGTACAGGAATTGAAAGTATATTAAATTAAATTTACATTTGGTCAACCCAACAGATGAGAATAGAAAACGAAGAAATTAGGCTTCTGGTGTCCCGACACGTTGTCTCATGTTTATTTTATGTTTGAAAGCTACATAAACCCTAGGTATGTCTCGTGAAATATAAGGTTACATTTAATTAAGTAAAAATATTTTGAAGGCGTGTTCTATCTACTCAAAAAACTGAACAACATTTATAGTTTAGTAGAACACGTCCTTAAAATATTTTTATTTTATTAAATTTAACCCTATATGTGAGATTGAATTTTAAAATAGATGTTTTTGTTTTGTGTTATAAATAGAATAATATTGCTCCTAAAAATACAAAAGTGGAAGTTATTTATTATTAGTATTGGTATTGTAGATACAACGTTGTCACTTCATTTCACAGTCTACTGACATCTGTAATAGTGCAGTTACTATGGGAATGAATTAAAGTGCTTATAATCACGCAAGACAAGATACAATGTGCTTATAACTTACAAGTATCATAAATTAATAAGTATAGGTAAGTGCTCCGATAATTGTTCTTTTATTAGTATTAACATGCTTTGTGTTTCTTTACTGTTTGTGATTGGAAAGCTATCTTTTTTAGCCCCTGAATCTATGTACTTTCAAGCGCGTCCAGATAGGGCGAGCAGCCTTTGGACGTGCCTCGTCTGAGGCTTGGAGCTGAGCAAGCGACGCTGCTCGCCCAATAGACGCACCTAACAAATTCTTCAATATTCTTATTTTCATTTATGAGAATAATATAGCACTGTGAGTGCATTAAAAACCATACATATCCCATATTTCGTTACATTTATTTGAGGTACCTACGGATGAATATAAGACCTTCTGTGGTATGAAATTATCTTTAAGCGTAGGTATGTCTAAACCATCGACTGTATAACCAGCAGACTCACCATACGTGCCGCTACGTGTAAGAATGGAATACGGACATATCCTATGACATGTTCAGTTTTTTTTTGCAATTTTAGTGGTGCGCGATGTGGGTGAATTTAGGCCTTCTTTGTTTTTTTGTTTGAATCATTGAGATTTTTTATTTATATTTGTAATATGGAATTATCTTTGAGCGTATGTATGTCTCAACCACAGACTGTACAACGCGTGGACTCACCATGCGTGCCCAGCAGCTTGTAAAACCGATACTCGAGGTGCAGCTGCGGCGCCTTCGACTTCATCGGCTCCATCTTGATCGCCACGTGCTCATTGTTGTACAGGTTCTTGCCTGGAAACAAACAAACACAATTGTTAATTACTACTTTTTTTTATTTTTTTTATTTTATTTGGCACACAAACAGGATACAATCACAGCATCAATAAAATATTTGAATACATAGTTACGTTCTAGATCATACCCCACTAGCAGCGTGCACAGCACGATCAAGGTAAAATCTTATTAACAAACAAAAAGAAATTAATCCGTACAACTTAAAAACTGATTAAAATATTAATAAATTACAGTTAAATAAATATGTGAGATAATAATTTAATTTAATTTAAGGAATTCACAATAACTTTTTCTTAACAAGAGCTTTGAATGTTGCCAGACTCTGACCGAATATGTCCACATCTGGCTCAGTTTGAGCTAATTCGTTATATTGACGACACATTCTAACTATTGGATTATAATACGACGTGTTATTTTTGTAGACTTGAAGCACAAAGGTCTTATGTGTTCTCAGTCTTGTGAAGGTATTCAAGTTCAAAGATCCCAATATAGAAGGGGAATCTATGATTGAGTGAAGTATTTTGTATAGCGTTATCACGTCTTGTCGCTTTCTTCTGGTCTCTAATGACGTGACTCTGTATTTAGACAGCCTCATTTCGTAATCCTGCAGTTCGCGGCGTATACCATCTCTAAAAGATAACATTTTCAGGCATTTATTTTGTACACTTTCAAGCCTATCAATATGGACAGAGTAGAACGGTGACCAAATACAGCAGCCATATTCCAGTAAGCTTCTAATGAGCGCATTAAACAAGAACAAAACGCACGAGCTATTTCTGCTTTTAAATTCTTTAGTTATCCTAAAAATGAAACCAAGTAGTTTGTTGCTTCGATTGATAACATGGTCATAATGTGGACGGAATGTCAGCTCCTCATCAAAAATAATTCCGAGGTCACGTACCACAGACTTACGCATGAGAGCCTGATTCATCAGAGCATAATTAAATAATATTTTATGCTTTTTTCTGGTAAAGGTGACCACGAAACACTTAGCGACATTTAACGACATCCCGTTCTCAAGGCACCAATCAGCTATCTCATCCAAGTCCCTTTGCAAGGCATAACAATCATCAATTTTAGCAACACTGTGGAATACCTTAAGATCGTCTGCGTAAAGGAGACATGGACAATTTATTCTACCTATCAAATCGTTTATGAAGATAACAAAAAACAGAGGACCAAGATGAGATCCCTGGGGTACTCCGGAAGTGACATTCATAGGCTCAGAAAGATATCCCTTGACAGCTACCAATTGACTACGGTTATGGAGATATGAAGAGATCCACCTGTACAAACTTCCGTGTATCCCGTATGATTTCAACTTGTGGCACAAAGTAACATGGTCAACCTTATCAAACGCCTTCGAAAAGTCTGTATAAATGGCGTCCACTTGGCCTCCAGCTGCAAAAGTACCGCATAAGTAGTTTTTATATTCTATTAAATTGCTTATCGTAGACTTGTTTTTCACAAACCCGTGTTGTTGGTCTGCCAGAAGAGATTTAAAGTGATTGTATACATGGACGTAGATTATAGATTCGAATAACTTCGCAATACTAGACAGAATACTAATCGGACGATAGTTTTCACACTTGGATTTATCCCCGCCTTTGAAAATTGGAATTATGTGCGCGGTCTTCCAAGCATCAGGAAAAACACCGAGAGCTAGTGATTTATTGAACAAGATGGTCAAAGGATATTTAAGTTTTTCTGCACACTGAACCAGAAACCCGGGCGGTATACCATCTGGTCCCGCACCCTTGCTTTTATTTAACCTTTTCATCTTGTCGTAAACTTCAGCTTCGCTGACTACGACGCTTGCCAAAACATTACTAGGACCAGGAAGATACCGCGGATCAAGAGGTGCATTAGAAGATTTTGTGTATACTGACCCAAAGTAAGAGGAAAATAGCTCGCAAATACCCTTGCCATCACTCGATGACTGATTACCATGTGAAATGGTTTGTGGTATTGTAACTTTGCCCTTTTTATTGTTAGTATAGTTCCAAAATTTTTTAACGCAGTGTTCCTTTAATGAATCTACGATTGAGTCGATGTATTTGTTGTAGCAGGTGAGTGAAAGAGCTTTGTACCTATCTCGCAATAGAGCAAAAGTATCGTAGTCTCTTGGGTTCTTGAATTTTTTATGCAAGGTATGATACTTTAATTTTTCTTTGAGACAGCGTTTAAGTGCAGGACTGTACCACACTGGATACCTCTGGGACTTATTAGTCACATATGGTGTGTATTTCTTGACAATATCAAAGACTACTGTTTATAGTCATCGTCATCATTAACATAGTTTCGCTCTTGTCGGTGGGGTGATATCCAATCTGCTCTCTTTTGAGCCTCTCTTTATCTTTCTTATACAACAAGACGCCTATCTTCCCCTTGACCTGGCTCTCCCTCTTCTTCTCTCAATCTTCCCTTGTCATAATAAGTGCCCTAGCATGTTTCCTCTTCTGATCTGCTTTTAGTATATCTAAAAAAGGAAAAGGTATACCTAGTGATAGATCATTCATTCGCTTAGATGTAAGACAACTTAATGTATACGTTAGTATAGTATATGTCCCTGTGTCTCTGTATCTTCGAATCCAAGTTTGCATATTGTCTGCACGCACTATACCCGCTAGCAAAAATGTATATTAGACGAGTGCAGTTCAAATTGTGCTCCAGATGACTTTTATTTTAACTAGCATAAACTCAACCTCTAGGCCTCTACCTTCGTGATCACGCATGTGAAAGCGGCCTCTTCGGGTCTTCATTCCTAGGCCTTCATAAACGGGAAAATTATCGCCACATGGCATAATGTGGGATCGCTAATTCAATAGACTAGCAACACAACGTCAAAACACAATGTTTTGGTAAGTAGTGTTAGGCTGAAAATCGACAAGCTATGACCAGCACTTATCTCGACAACTGAGTGGGTCCCAGTCCTGGGGCTCTCTCTTGGACGCTATCGGTCGACGCGCGTGGACCATTGTTTACATTATAAGCGATCCAAAATTATTTAATTAAAAGTATTTATTCCAAGGAACTCTTGTGTTTAATTAGTTCTAAAAGTAACCTTACTGCTATAAAAAGAAAAAAGTTTTTAAGACATGAAATTGCTCCAGTTTATCGTGAGTAAATTTTCCCTACAAACGGAGACGTGACGTGTCATAAGCGTGTTATTATTGTCACAGTTGTGCAGAGCAGCACGCGATGCGCGCGCGATCTATTATCATTGTTCATTTAACCATCATTATAATATAGCTGATTTACTAGTTCTGCGAGAGACAAGAGATACTCGTACTACTTGTCTGCTACGAGTAAGAAAAGGGAACAAACTTAATTGCTGTGGATAATTTTAATACTGGGTGTAAGGGACAGCTCTCCGAATACTGACAGCGTAAATTCAGACCATGAAACAGAACAACCTTCCAAAGAAAATATTTCAGGAGACGTCAATATTTTTTTGTTCTCATATAGTGCCTAAACGCAAACAGCTGATCGTGATTTCGTGTGGGAGGTATTTTATTTCCTTTCCGAAATATCTTCTGAAAGGAAGATGTACAGTAAAATTGTCTGAACGCACCCTATCTGTATTCAGAGATCTGTCCGTTGCACCCTGTATGTTATGGTATTTGTGTTTTATGTAATACCATGTGGTGTGGTGCCGGATTTGCCATGTCATTCCGGCTTAGAATAGCATCATCCTAATTGTATCAATGGCTGACGTAAAAAAGCAGCGTTCCCTGTGAATGCATTTTATAATCTGCGCTTGCCAAACCACTGCTTGCCAAGTGTGGTGAGGTTACCCATGTAAGTACAGCAGCGGATTGTTGTAGTAGCTAAGGTTTAGGTACAAATAACTAACCCATGTAATAGAATTTTAATGCACCCACAGTGCTTATTTTCATAAACGAAACTAACCTAATCGAGGTTTCACTACATTGGTATAAATACAGACAAGTATTAAAGACACGAATTTCCAAGTCATAACCATAACCAAACTACGAACAATAATAAAACAAAGTAGAAACTTGCGTTGGAATTACAACTCAACCTTCTTGAGTTTTAGAATCAGTTATTATTTATTATTATTATCATTGCCTCCGTAGTCCAATGACCTGAGTTTGTTCATAGGATTTGGTCCTCAGTTCAATTATCTGGGAAGGACAAAGTTGTGTTGTATTGGTCAATTTATTGGCTGAAATTATACCCAGATTGGATTTTGATACTGCAAATTGAACTACCTGATTCTCCGTAAGAATAATTATAGTTCCGTAATTCGGAGTACACGTTAAGCTTTCAGTGCTGTGGACGATTATTTAGATGGCGGTCGTTACAATCACAACCATATCAGAGGCTTAGGCAGTTACAAATATCTATTCAGCTGGGTTCATCGGGTTGGTCATCGACTCGGAGTCCCATATGACTAAAGAACGAGCCAGTAGTTAAAACACCCGTATACCAAGTGTACAGAAATATTTTTCCCGATACAAGAAGAAAAACTTAACGAAACTTTCGCAATAAAAAAAATATGCCGCTAAAGCACTTTTCAGGCTTTGCTTGAAGCCAAACACATTAAAAGTTACCCCCACAGGGAAATAATTTGTACCTATCTAGAACTTGATTTATAGGTAGGTACTATCGACAGCACATTAACCTACTCATTTATCAACTTATACTGGATTTTCTTAGTATTTGTATAAACAAGCAGATGTATTAAGAAACAAAAACTCGACTGCGGTAATTTCAAAGTTGTTCTTTGCGATAACAATCAGTTATCTTATTAATTATTTATATATTATTAATCAGTTAGCTGAGACGAATCTAACGATACCTCACATGTCAAGGTCCGCCTAGCTGTTTTGGCTGTAGCCCGTGAAAACGAATTTCTGGATACATACATACCCTCAACAAACATAACCCTCCTGATGCAGTCGGGTAAAAACCAGTATAAATGGTCCCTCAAATGGGTAGATATACTGGTTCTTTCTTTTTCTTTTTCGTGTGGGACACCGAGTCGTTCAACGACCCGATGAACCCTGGTGTCAGAGTTTTTCAACCGCCTACTACAAGTAGCAGGCCTCTGACATGGCTGTGTAACGACCGCCATCATAGACAGCAACCGGGACCGACGGCTTAACGTGCCCATCCGAAGCACGGAACCATCTTACTTGCGGACAATCAGGTGGTTCAGCCTGCAATGTCCTAACCAGACTGGGAACAAATTCACAAAGTGATAAATATCAACTTTGTGAGTGACCCCACCGGGAATTGAACCCGGAACCTTTGCGTGGCAGGCAGGCATGCTAACCACTGCGCCACATCGGTTGTCCTGGTGATAGTACAGCAAAAGGTCACGAACTTATGACATCATTGACGATATCGGGAATAGATATTTCAAGAGCTACACTTCTAATGTAAATGTTGGATAAATTACTTAGAACACTGGAAATTTAAATGGCTGGCAATTGGTGCTCCCTTGCGATTCAAGACATTTATTCATTCATGGAATCGGGGACTCAGTAGCGGTTTCGTAGTCTAGTGGTACGAGGGTTCAAATTAGGATCAGGAGTCAGTTTAGATTCCCGTTGGGCGTCCACAAAGCTGACGAGATAAATTTCTGAATTTGTTCCCAGTTCCGTGAATGAATTCGTTCCCAGCTTTTGTGTGATGCCGGCTTTGAATGTCATTACCCCATATCTTTCCCGTGGGTGTCGTAAGAGGCGACTAAGGGATTCCTGGATGAATTTCGCAATCGCATTGCGAAATTCATTTCACCAACCTGTCTGTCAAGCGTGGTGAGTATGGCAAATACCCCCTACTAGGGGAGGTCAATGTTCAGCAGTGGACTTTATTGTGGCTGTTATAGTAGTTCCCAGTTTGGTTAGGACATTGCAAGGTAAACCACTTGCTTAATCAATGGCATATAGAGGAACGGAACTATCGTTCTTACCTGCAGAAGCCTGCAATGTCCTAACCAACTGGCAACAGATTTACAAAGTGACAATTTAAAAACCCGAGAATTGAACCATATTGACTTTTAGATCGCTCGAAGACGAAGGCTGACGAAAAAAATATGTAATATGTAACTTGTCATCGTCATTCCATTTCGTGAAATGTTAGCAGAAGCGCTCCATCCTATTTCGAAAGTCTACATTCACAATTGCTGTCCAAACATTTGAACTGGACCCGTCAATATATTACGGAGATTTCGTCGTATTTTCGTGTCTAGTCGGCATTGCTACAGAACCCATCTAAAACCTTCGTCTACCGATAAATACCTATTCTACCGTACCGATTTTTACAAAAAGTTATTGCCTTTTAAATATTTGGATTTTACACTTTAGTGTATGCACGAGCGGAATATAGTCAGTCAGAAGAAGAAAATGTAATAAGTATGTTTGCATGTGTATTTGAAGTGATTCCTGATTAACGAATTAACGAAATATCGTCGAAACACAACGAATCTACTGATATTTTGTTTCTATATATGTTACAGTCAAAACCCTTAACCAGTCAATAACGTTAATGACTGGCAAAACCAGTCAATAACGTTATTGCCTAAGGTACTCAGTCAAAACCCTTATTGACTGATTTTGTCTAATAAAATCAGTCAATAACGTTATTGACTGACGTGCCTAGTCAAAACCCTTAATAGGTATGTCCTGGTTGGTCTTAGATCACCATCAGAACCGTTAGATGGTCGCTGCCAGAGTGGAAGTCTACTGTCTCGATCGCCGGTTGTTATTCCATAAGGACATGCCCAAGTCGTAGACGGCTCTTCACTTATGTTGACGGCAGCAAATACGTGGCCTCCCCTCCCAGAAGTCATAGACCACCCGGTAGTTACTCAAGGACTCGGGCTCAGTGCCACCGGCGAGCGAAACAGTAGACTTTCACTCTGACTGCCTCCATCTTCTATCTTCTATAAGATGCATTTCAGTGAGCGTGCGCAATCGTCCCACGACCTGATTATCCCAATTCCACCTCCGGGGATCGCGTCGCTGACTAGGATTACTCCTTTTATCAGCTGGTGAGATAGCAGACAAATGCGAGCCTATCTTATTTTAAAAAATATATATCGATCCTGACGGTTACTATGCAGTAACCACTCCTACCCGCCGCATCGCACCATAGCTCACCGCACCGTACTGCTACCCGCCGCATCGCATCTAAACTAACCGCACATCGCTCATAATCTCACCGCAAATCAGTGCTACTCGCCGCATCGCACATCGAAACTCTCCGCACCGCACTGCTTTTCGCCGCATAGCACATAAACTCACCGCAACGCCGTGCTACCCGCCGCATTGCTCATAATCTTACCGCAAATTAGTGCAACTCTCCGCACCGCACAGTTTTCCGCCGCAAAGCACATAAACTCACCGCAATTCAGCGCTACCCGCCGCAACACACAACAATACTTCCCGCACCGCACTGCTTTCCGCCGCAAAGCACATAAACTCTTCGCAATTCAGAGCTACCCGCCGCAACACACAACAATACTTCCCGCACAGCACTGCTTTCCGCCGCAAAGCACATAAACTCACCGCAATTCAGCGCTACCCGCCGCAACACACAACAATACTTCCCGCACCGTACTGCTTTCCGCCGCAAAGCACATAAACTCTTCGCAATTCAGCGCTACCCGCCGCATCGAACACCGAAACTCTCCGCACCGAACTGCTTTCCGCCGCATTGCACATAAACACACCGCAACCCAGTGATACCCACCGCATCGCGCACCGAAACTCTCCGCACCGCACTGATTTCCGCCGCACTGCACATAAACTCACCGCAACGCAGTGCTACCCGCGGCATCGCACATAAACTCACCGCAACGCAATGGTTACTGCATAGTAACCATCAGGACCGTTAGATTTTTTTTCAAAACCCTTAATAGGTACGTCCGACCCGGTGGTAGCAACCTAGACTGCCTGGCTGGTCTGAGATCACCATCAGGACAGTTGGTCGCAGCTAGAAGAAAGCCTACAGCCTCGCTCGCCGATTGAACTAGGCGGGAGCCTAACAACCACCGTCGTGAAGTCTATGACATCTAGGAGGTGAAGCCACGTATACGCTAATGTCAGCATTAGATAGTGAAAAGCCGTCTGCGACTTGGGCATGTCCTCAGGAATAACAACCGGCGATAGAGACAGTCAGCCAGCCAGTCTAGGTTGCTGCTACCAGGGCAGAAGTACCTATTAAGGGTTTTGACTGGGCACGTCAGTCAATATCGTTATTGACTGCTTTTAATAGATAAAACCAGTCAATAAGGGTTTTGACTGAGGCCCTTAGGCAATATCGTTATTGACTGGTTTTTCCAGTCAATAACGTTATTGACTGGTTAAGGGTTTTGCCTGTAACATATATACCGATTTTTAAATTTTGGTTTCTGTAACACTACCAACCGGAATATGGTCGGAATTCTCATGTTTTCCGCTCGGTCGCTCGCACGATTCATCTATAGCCCCGATGTAAGTCGAGAGATTTATTGGGTTCAATACACAAAGAAATAAAAGATGATGCTGAAAAGATTGTGAGAGGAAAGAGGATAAAAATAGTCGATAATATTATAATAGCTGTGATCGCCTTTTGGAAAAAAAAAAACGTATGACTTTTTTGTGTACAGATGTTATCAAATTTTCTTCCACTATAGTGAAGCCTCTATAAGTCCTTGCGGGGTTATCAATCACTTTGAAATGGATAAGAATTTCAGAATTCATTTGACTAAACTACAATACGAGGCGAATACAACCGATAAAGGTTTCATATTTCAACTATAGACCACAAATCATTCGATAGCAATAGTAAGGTCGCGCTCGTATCGACGTATTTACTAGCACCACCACATCAAACTACCCATTTAGGGGGTCATCTTATACTAGTTGTCATAGAGTTTGTACAGTCACGGTCACATTATCAAGCACCTTTCAGTCATAGATAGGTGTTACAGACAGTCCTCTGCATGGAGGACGAAGAAACAGCTGCCCGTATGGCGCTACACTGCAAAGAGTTGGCTACTACATACCCGGCAAAGTACCTGGGTAATTCGAGGTAAAATCCCCGAGGCACTCAGTGATTTGGTAGGGTTGCTGAGCTTCCTCGGGGAACTAGGATGGCTCGAGTAGTGGGCCCCCACTATGCACGCAAAATAGGCGCATGTAGACGTCGAGTTGCGGAAAACAGCCCGTTTTACCATTACCATATAGTTTCTAAGAATAACCAGTATAAGATGATCCCTAAAATGGTTTGATGTGCTGTTTATCACAAAGTAACGTACCTACACTTGGGCGTTATCGTACGGAATGTTTCTTCCATACGTTTTCAACGTTGCGTATCTTGATGACGTCATGTGATCAACATTGTACTCTTATCATTATCAATGCTTAGTAGCTGTGTTAGTAGGTTCTTAACAGTGTCATAATGTTGTGTTGGCATAATCCGGAACTGTATTAATCTGGATTTGCTAAACGAATAAAGATATCATGAGACCAATGAACCTTGGTGTAGTGGTTCTCACATACATACTTACTTTATTATCACGCCTATATCCCTTGCGGGGTAGGCAGAGCGTAAACGGCGGTTGTAAATCCAGCCACGTCTGATCTGACATAAGTTTCGAGTCTTTCAGGAGACTCTGTATCACTATAGCGACACATTGTTATCCTGTCGCCTAAAATTGCAATAAACATAACTCTCAAACCCCTTAGTCGATTCTTACGACACCCACGAGAAAGATATAGGGTGACGCTATTCTAAGTCGGCACCACACGGCACGTTCTTTTTGTGTGGGACACAGAATTGTCCAACGACCCGTTGTTCTGGCAAACAACTAGGGTCGTCCGTTGACTCAGTGTCCCATACTACAGAAGATGCGATCGATGCCTTTTGCATCAATAGTTTATCTGGACCGTAACTGTTTCACACTTAGCAAGTCAAGGTTTTTACACTTTCCAATCCTGTTTTATTGGATTACAGTACAAAAACAAGATGTGCTTGACTTCTAATGGGATCTCGATTCACTCGACCAATCAGTTGAAATACCCCGCCGCGTCATAAGCCGCTTCTAGGACTAATTCATTTAGCCATCTTACACAGAAAGTAATGCTGTGTGGTAGCGGCTAAGAATACTGCCACCTCTAGTCTACCCAGGGCGTCCCAGGGTGTTTCGTAAAAGGCGACGTAGAGTTTTCGACCTTGGCTACAATATCTGCGCATCATGGTCAACCGTATGTTGGCGGTGATACAACCTACGATAGCATTGCTAAAGAGGGTTGACGTAAGGCAGGCGGCCGGTGTTAAAATTAAGTCAAATCCTTTTGCAACATGATTTTGTGTTCAAACAAAACATGTTGCACCAACCCTAAATTGGGATAAGGGCAGGAAGATGATGATTCAGCAAGTAGTAAAATAGCCTGGGCTATTTTTCTGTTATCTATTGTCTTTGCATCATCCATCAAAATATTTCTTGCGTGGAGATATGTAGAGTAAAAGCCTTTTGGTTACACCTGGCAAAAAATTCTGGAGTTTTGCATGGATGAAAAGGAATGGGTGAAAAAATTGCTGATGTGTAAAGATAATATTATATTAAAGTTAAATTAATCGTTCACACAGCTTTCCAACTTTTACTCTCTTTCGTAATCGTAAAACTGAAGCTAGACTAGAATTTTATGTCTATTAAAAATATCTCACTTAAACAATTTAATGTTTACGGAAACCACGAGGAACAGTACATGGTCTAACGTAATTATCAATATTTTGTTTTACATCTACTGTTAGTTAGTACAATCATTAAATTTTATGGTTTAAATTCGAGTGGTAGGTAACCCATCTCTACTAGCGCGTGACATAGTAAACCATATTTTTTTCCACCGCCGATAATCTCTAGTTCAAACTTTGAAACCGATTATCATAGAGTTGTAATCATTCGACAAAGCACGTGTGACCAGTGCGGCTATTTTGAGGAGTATTGCTACTCGTCACGTCACTAAATAGTAACGAAATGAATAAGTGACGAAGACGGCCTTCACTTTCCAAAAGTGTTTATCCTACTAATATTATAAAGGCGGATGTTTGTGTGTGTGTTTGTTACGACATCACGCAAAAACGGCTGATTAGATTGACATGAAACTTTGCAGAAATATAAAAGGGCATCTGGAATAACACATAGGATACTTTTTACCACGGAAAAATGTCTCATTCCCACGGGATCACGCATTTTCCAATATTTTTGAAATAGGTGGCGTGACTGAGCAGATTCGCGTGTTAAACGTTTTCGCCGAAAACTAACAGCGACATCTCTTGGCGAATAATGCTTTTTTCCCGCGGAATAATAGGTTGCAGCGGGTGAAACCGCTGACGGGCAGCTAGTTGTACATATATCATTCTAATCATACGAGGACATACATACGTCAGCTTACGTACATGCTCGTAACAATACTACGAATATTCGAGGCGCAGTGCTGTAGTAAAGTAATACAAACACTACCGCTGTGATAGATAAGCGGCAAGCATTTTTAAAGATAGATGTTTACGATAAGAAGCCTGAAAACTACTCAATAATTATACCTAGTAGCTCGTTGCTAGGTAAAATGTGATTGAGTTCGATAGATAACTATTTTTACTAACTAGAATAATATCTCAAGAGTTCGAGTTGGGATCCACGTCTCAGGACAGGAGTCAAGTATAGTAGCAATTCGATTCTTAATTTGAGCCCTTCCATGCCTTCTCTAGACTTGACTTAGATTATATTGCAGTTTGTCGCATGCGAAATTAAATCTCTATAGTATCAAAAATACGCCTAAACACAAGCATGTATACCCATCTATACCAACATAGGCTGAACGAACAGCTACGTGCTGTGATCACTCGCAAAGCCTTGTAGGTTGAACGGTAATGGCATGGTTCTATTAGGCTGTTTTATTCGATACATTCGTGCGTATACCGCAATATTCACGCACTAGGGACAACTTATTTCTATTTTCTCTATTTTCACCCAGAAACAGCAAGAGAGTAACTACTGACACGTTATTCAGTGTCTAGTTCTATATCGAGTCGCCAGGGACAGCTAAATCGCAGCAGCCATACAAAATCCGGCAGTTGCCCGCCATATGAAACCTTATGGGCAAGACAACACATAAACCGGTGTTAGTAAACACTGGGACAGATTTCAACTCCAATGCGTCAAACGGGTTTAATTTCAGGTTATTGAGTTATTTCAAGGTGTGAAATGATTCCGTTTTCTACTTTTTGGTGTTATTGAATTCAATTTATATGCATGTCTAGGTATTTCATCTTTGTCGAGTCGATGGCAACAGTTGTATTATATTGGACCAAAATTTGGCAATTGAAATGCCCCGCGGGCTCGCTTCCGGCAGGTCCTGCAGGTTTGGGCAATTGGGTTAAACCAGGTGCTCAATTGTCTGGCCGGCGCCAAAGTCGCATCTAACGCCAGCCGTAAAGCCCCAATTTTCCAAACTTTCGTAGCACCTCCAAACACCAGCCAGGTGAAGGTTGAGTGACTTCCAGACTGTTCAGGTCACTACCAGGTGGTAGCTTCTCAGCTGGTGGCACATGGGATGCGTCAGGTGGGAATAGTTTCTTCCATTGCTCTAGCCGTAGGTTTGATGTTTCGTCCAATGCCGGGTAAGGTTGACTTTCTGTCTATAGGTACTTGGAAAAATGAATGGCAGGACCGCAGAAGTTATTTATTCATATCGTGTGGGATCCAGAGACGAGATACGACAATTAATCCTCATCGTTCAGAAATTTTATATATAGGGTGCAATTTTATTAGTGGCGGATCCGTTAAGGGTGTGTTCTGTCAATGAAACTGAACAACTTTCCCCAAAGAACATAGGTCGAAACACGAAAAAAAATTTTGGTCTTCCCATACTAAGTGTGTTGGCCGGACGGTTGAATTTGTAATGGAGGGCCATTTTTTTTCATATTTCGACCTATGTTCCTTGGGGAAAGTTGTTCAGTTTTATTGACAGAACACACCCTTAACGGATCCGCCACTAATAAAATTACACCCTATAGTAGGCAATTCAATCAGGTCGTTAGACGACTCAGTGTCCGACACGAAAAAACAAAAGAGGCGGGAAACGTGACAGTAACGATGCTTCAGCTGATAAATGTACATATTTACATTTCGACATGAGTTTTGAATGGTTTGAATGTAAGACAGTCTGCTAAGTAAATATAAATCAGATTTTTTTCTAAGTCGAGGTTATTGATAAGATCTTTGATACGTTGATAACAGTAAGCAGTGTAACAATGAACAAATAATTTTCATTATAACAAGTTAATATGTAAGGTAAGTTTATAGGTTTGCCGTGTGTGCTTAGAATAGTATTCAGCCTATCTTTCCCGTGGGTGTCGTAAGAAAAGAAGCGACTAAGGTATTTAAGAGTTGATGTGTATTGCAATTTTAGACGACAGGCTGACAACCGGTCACTAAGGTGATAAACAGTCTACTGAATGACTCTCAGTGATGTCAATAGCCGTTTTTACAGCTCTGCCTACCCCACAAGGGATGTAGACGTGTTATAACGGGAGTAACAGAAAGGGTATAACAAGCCGAAAGGAGGTCAATGTACTCATGAAACTGAACAACTTTCCCCATGGAACATAGGTCGAAATACGAAAAAATTTGGTCCTCCCATAGTAAATCAATTAGCAGAGCTGGTTGGCGATTTTGTATGGGAGACCCAATTTTTTTTTCATATTTCGACCCTTGTTCCATGGGAAAAGTTGTTCAGTTTTATGAGTACCTTGGCCTCCTTTCGGCTTGTTATACCCTTACCTATGTAGGCATATTTGTATTGGGTAACCTAAAACTTAGTAACCTTAGAACAAGTAAAAATAAAACACTAAGTAAGTAATGGCATTGTACTCTAAGAGGGTTCCTGTTTTTTACAACGCTATATAGTCTTATTATTTTGCTCAATTCTTAGAGGGTAGGCGTCCCTCCTGCCCTAACGTTTTCTCTCGATAAAATATTCAAATTACGGCAATTTTTGTGCTATTTTTTCCTTACAATGAACTCCGTATTATACAGGATTATACGAGCACCCACCTATTATGATTTTTATATTTCTTAATATATTAAATTCCTCCGTACGTATGTTTATTGTTTACAAATAATCATTATTTTCATGTTTTAGTTGCGTGTTTAATCACACCTCATATTTTCTTCTAATTTGATAATCAATAAAAAGATACAATTGCTGATTGCCAACATAAATTCCTTCTAGATTAAAATGATAAATAATAGCTTTTCACGCAATGCTTCGCAGATTATACAGGGTGGCCCAAGGAAAGAGGTCCAAAGACAAAATTGTATTACGTTTGTAGTGAGGGGTATTCGAATCACTCTGATGTATATTCCACGATTTAGCAGTTTCCCATGTAAGTAAGTTTTATTGGAAAAAATCTACTGTGTGGGTAGGTTGGTGTGCTGCTGATAGTAGTACTACGGTCGCTATTATTTTGAGGGTTTCCTAAACATACAATAAGAAATCCATATTTTAGTTTCGTAAGGCAACGATTTTTTATTGCAGAACATTCTGTCTTAAATGTGTTTTTTTTCTTTCATTTTTTCTTGATCCCGGGACCTACACTTGACTGTTTGGTGGCGCACATGCGGAAAGAAATATTTATGCCTTAAAGACCAAGTGCCCTAAAATCAAACATACATCCACAACGTTTATTATGAGTTAAATGTTCAGATAAATAAATCGCATAATTTGTAAGCCATCGATTGGGTTCTTTATCGGACAATCGGGTTATCAACCTTATAAATGACGTACTTACCTACCTACTGTACTGATATATTATACACTTTTCGTGCCATACACCTTTATCGTCTCTTATTTTTAGGAAATCAGTTTCCCAGATTTACTTCTTAATCTTTATTATTATCTGCTAAACTTTTAGCTGCATTTCAAAGTGACACACTTAAAAATACTGCAAATAAGATTCTTCTTCTGTCAACCAAACTTTGCTTTCCAAAAGGCAATCTGAGCAGCAGTTGAAATGAAAGTTCCATCACAAAGATAAGGCAACAAAACAATTCTTGCGGCGGCAATACGACTGGGAAACAGATAACAACTTTATTTGCTACCTCACTGACGTTTTATAGGGTTCCGCTGTCAAATAAGGACCACGCGCCAGACAGATAGCCTGTAAACTGTTTTATTATACTTAGTTCATGTACCGGCGAATACTGGTAAGAAGGAAAGGAATAAGTAATTACTCCTGAAGAATATTCGAATTCGTGCACATAATTTTCCTTTCTGCGGTAAAAAACATGCAACTAGACCAGTCTTTGAACAATGAATCGAAACCCTAGTTAATATTATGCGTAGCAACAGAAATAGGTACAGAATCGGTAGATTAAGAGAGAGAACCCTACGTCACGAACCTACCTACATGCTACAGTAGTCATAACTAAATTAATTCATAATCATAACTTAACTCATTTTCAATCATAACTTATTTTCCTAAACAAGTTCGCACTTTACTTATGTAATATTATTCGTCGAATTTATAGTGTTTCGTAAGTTTAAGAAGGGTTGTGGGCGGAAAAGTCCGACCCATAAAGTTCGATAACGTCATTTTGTGTTGACTAGCAAGTATACAAATACTTACTGTTATACTTCACCCTCTGAAGACTTGCGGGGTGAGCAGGACAAAACCAGTCTACCCGATTTATCGGTTCGTTCGGTGTCCTACTCGAAAAGAAGAAGAAGACCCACAAGGTTGACAATTATCCTAAACAGCATTTAAAAATATCTTTACCCCCAGATGTTTAGAGCAGTATCACTCCATTTCTTCTCGTATAAGGGGGTTAACACTCAGATTTGTATATCGTGGCGACAGCGCCTGTATTTTTACGACCGGTAACGCTCTGCCTACCCCGCAAGGTATAAAGGCGTGATAATAAATGTATGTTTACTCCCAACAATGCAAGACCAGTTGCAAGCTGCCACCTTTCCAGTTCCATACAATGTCATTATGTTCTGGTTATATTCTTGTTTCTGTCACCTACTTACTAGCCAATGACGGCCGATGTGGCGTAGTGGTAGTACTGGCTGTGACGGAAAGGTTTCGGGTTCGATTCTCGAAGGGGCACCCTTTTTTCGAGTGGGACTACGAGTCGTTCAACAACGCGATAAGACACTAACAAAGTTGATATTTATCGCCTTGCGAATTTGTTCCTAGTCTGGTTAAGACATTGCAGGCTGAATCACCTGATTTTCTGAAGAAAAAAAAAGATGGTGCGTGCTTCGGAGGGCCTGGTAATCTGTCAATCTCGGTTGCTGTCTATGATGATAATTACATAGATTGTGATCGTTGCACAATCATGTCATAAGCCAGCTTCTTGTACCTAGTAGCCGGTTGAATAACTCTGACACCAGGGTTCATCGGGTCGTTCGACGACTAGGTGTCGCACAATGTCATTAAGTTCTGGTTTATTCTCGTTTTTGTCACCTTCTTACTATCCAATGACGAACGGCTTAAAATTAAATGGTGGTGAGTCATTGATTCGTAACTAACCTGATTATTTAACATGACCTCAAAACTTATTGAATGTAATATGAACAAAAGCTGTTGGTTGATGCTGGCTTAGAAAAGCATCACCCAAAGATTTGTTTATTTATTTGAAAATAAATTTCACGGAAAAGATGAAGGAAGATAAATGCGGAACAGGGGTGATGCTATTCTAAGTCCCTGGGTGTCGTAAGAAGCGACTAAGGGATTTGAGGGTTGAGTATTGCAATTTTAGCCGACAGGCTGACAGGCGCGGTCACAGCATTCAGTTTCAGGGGGGGTCATGGCGGCTGAGATACCTTAGAACCATTTTTTTTATCCACACTTTAGATTTAAAGAAAAATTTCCTACTGCGTACATAGGCATAATGTCATAATTGACTTCATACCACTCGTCACACGCTCAGGGGCGGTTTAAGACCACTGATGCCCTAGGCAAATCCCCTTTCCGTAAAATGTAAAAGAAATCGTATCGTAACGGAACATCTTTTTTTACGTTAGGAACTTATTTTTCATATAGAGTTGATATAAAGTCTGCCTTGGGCATAACTTGAAAATACCGCCCCCGCACACTTGAGTGGTATTAGTACTCGTTAATTAATGTTAATGGAGGAGGAGCTTAAAGGCTAGCCACGACTGTAAATCAGAAAGACACGCACAAGTATCGCGAGCGAAGCGAGCTCGACTTTTCACGCTACAAACGGGTGCGCAGCGTAAGCAGAAGCCGCGACTGAAAATCAGACAGTTACGCACATGTATCGCGAGCGAAGCGAGCTTGACTTTTCACGCTACAAACGGGTGCGCAGCGTAAGCAGAAGCCGCGACTGAAAATCAGACAGTTACGCACATGTATCGCGAGCGAAGCGAGCTCGACTTTTCACGCTACAAACGGGTGCGCAGCGTAAGCAGAAGCCGCGACTGAAAATCAGACAGTTACGCACATGTATCGCGAGCGAAGCGAGCTCGACTTTTCACGCCACAAATGAGCGAGCAGCGTAATTAAACTATTGGTAGTGGTAGGTCGTTTTTGATGACGACGTGAGACATGATACGATACCCTAAAGAGGGCACGATATACAAAGAAAAACTGTACCCCTTCTGGTGCCCCCCGACGCGTGATGCCACTGCCTAGTTTACCTTAGACTGCACATGCTGAACACGGGTTGATGCAGATTTTTGAATTTTTCAATAATTTAGATGCTTTTAAACTACTGAATGATTTGAATTAAATAATAGTAAACTCCGTTTGTTGTCTAAAGAATCCATCACAACAGTATACGTTCGGAAATATTGGTAAAACCGCGGCTTACACGGTATAGGTTCTTGGATTTCAGGGGGGGTCATGACCCCTATGACCCCCCCCCTGTGACCGCGCCTGCAGGCTGACAACCTGTGTCTGTGGTGATACACAGTTTTCTGAATGATTCCCAAACTATTGTCATACGTGGTGCAAACGGGCGTTTTTTACAGCTGTTTACGCTCTGTCTACCCCGCAAGGAATATAGGTCTGATATGTATGTATGTAAACAAAAGCTTTTTAAATTAAATAATAGTCAATAACATAAATTAAGCTAATCAGCTTTATGTAGCGTAGGTTTTAACATGGCCGTATTTTCTGTAGGTACTAAAGTAACTTGTCTAATTAGTCTATTGGAATATTAATTATTCGTATTTAGAGAATTCGGCAAAACATTTTCGTACCGTCTCAATTATATTGAATTTGACGCTATCAATAGCATTTGTAGGAAGTGTATCACAACAATTTAATAATAATCAAACTCTTTAAGGTTCTATTAATTCAGTGTCACTTGCATTTGTCACCCTTTACAACACCCACGTAGAAATGGGGTGATGCTACTAAAAACCGACATCACGTGGCTAAAATAATCGAGTCTTATTAAATTCCCTATTCGGCCCATTCAGGCCAACCTTATGTGGGACGAACGGGGAACGAGGCTCGTTTTATTTTGGGACCGCAAGTGGAAATATCCGACCTAATTAAATGTCACAACACAACACACAAAACAAAGAAAAACAAACACGTTTGATGACCGTGGCGCAGTCGGTAGAGTATGGCTTCAAATTGTACGAGTTACAGGTTCGAATCTAGCCTTTTGCAGTTCTGTTTTGTGTTTGCCACGATTGCATTTTATTGATAGGTGGCCGTGCGTGATGTAAATAATAGTAAAGTAGTATAATGTTTAGAAAGGCAGAGTACAACTTTTTTTATTCCGGCTGTATCGAATTTATGATCGAACATGAATGAAATGATGTCTGATTTTCATATCGGATATAAAAAATAATAGGCAGGTACATATCATGTACACTGGAACCACGAATATTAAGTCACAAGCGTGGGGCATAAGTAGAAATCAAACGAACTCTGTTATTTCACAAATGATATTCAGAAACTCTATTTGAGATATTTCCCCAATTAAAATCCTTTTCACAAAGCGACAATAACAATCGAAATTCGTTGTATATTTAAGTCCCTCTACCAACCGCAAATAGACTGTGATGAAAGGGAAAAAAATGTGCGAAAGGGAAAAAAACATGTGCGAATAAGATCACGTTGAGCGGATAAAAGGGCTTCGCTGTATTGGCAAAACTAATTAGGTAGATCTTGTCTCCAAGGATTGGATTACTCATTCTTCGATTCTTACTGAATGTGACATGTCGTGGTGATTCAGGAGGTTCAAGTCATGTAGAATTAGGTGAAAGACAGAGCCTTTTCACGGTATACTTTTCAAATTGATTATTTTGCAAACTTTTGTAAATATAATATTTGTGATGAAAGTCTGAAAAAACTGCTTTGATTTTGAGAAAATATGCGATATATTTAAAGGCTTTGTGAGAAGTATAGACCTGACTTCGTCGACTCTACAGATATGCACCTAGGTATGCAATTTTGATAGTAGTAATGCAAGATGTAAAAAAACTGCATTTTTAAGGGTTAAACCAGTTCTCGAAATTGAACAACTTTCCCTAAGAAGCATAAGTCTAAAAACGAAAAGAATTAAAGGATTTTTATGGCTTTGCCATACAAACTGACCCGGGTGGCCAATACATTTTGTATGGGAGGTCCTAAATTATGTTTTTTCATATTTCGCCCTATGTTCCTTAGGAAAAGTTGTTCGGTTTTATGGACTGGCTCACCCTTTAAAATATTTGCAGTGAATTTTTTACACCGTCTATATGAGTAAATTGAAATATTTACCTACCACTGTTCACGAAAGAAAGAATCGAAAAGATTGGTCTAATTTAAATTTTAGATCAATAGACGCCCTCTACCCTCCTTGCGAAAATGAATTCATAACATACAAACAAACCAGGATCCCTGTATAAGATTCGAATGAAAAGCTGAATCAATTGAGATTGGTTCGTAGCAGTATTCGTAATAAAATACTTCATGTGAAATGAAAACAAAACTTCACAGACTATAGAATAGAATATAATGAAAGTAGAAGCAATACCTTACGTCGATCAAATCAGGGACGTGCTACAAAGTATTGGAGAGCGCTCAATACAGAGAGACGGCTACGAGGAAACGTTACTACACCCACACAGACATCTACACGCCGTCCTTCACGCGCGAAACCAAACCGTCTCAAACCGGCTAGTAGCGAGTGACAAAAGCGGTAAGTGCGGGCTGAATTCAAAACTACTACTCGAAAGAGCAAATATTTTTGTAGTGTGTTATAGTGTAAGTGTGATACAATGTAAGAAATGTACCTAAGTAAGTTAAACCCAGGTACCTCATTTAAAACAGCAGAAGGAAAGAGTAGCAACCCTAGGGTGTAATAAATGATCGGAAAATATGCCGAGCCATTCTTGTACATTCTCTACTGAGACGTGTTAAAGAAAGCACCGGTCAACAGTAGGTATCCTAAATGAACGAGCGTGCATAAAAAAGATAAGGAAGCGAAAGAGGTGTGCAAGTGAAAGGATGAAGTCTCTGCCTAGTTAAGGGCGCACCGGGCCCATATGCGTGACATGCACGTATCACGCGCGTAGAGACTACGTTGTATGAACTTGTATGGTATTGGTTATGGGCCGCACACAGCCTGCGTATGCGAGCGCGTAATCACGCGCGTAGCGCGGTGTGCGGTATTTCATACAATCCCGCACGATACAACGTCATCACTGCGCGCGTGATGACGTGCACGTTACGCATACGGGCCCGGTGTGTGGCGCCCTTTATTGTGTGTAGGTATGTATGTAGAAGGAAAGTTAAAGTGGTAATAGCCAGAGCACCCGTACTGCAAGTTACTAACTAAGCTTAGTACGAGGTCCACACAGAATATTAACGAACGCAGCAGAGCCAGCAGAGCGCACACGTGCTAGGAAAAGTCAGACTAGTGACGCCTCCAAACAAAATAAAAACAGGCTAAACAATATGAATGAAGAGCTGTGTCAGGATCGTAGCAAGTGATAGGATGTAGTCTCTACCTACCCCTCCAGAAAATATGCGCTATTTAATGTAGGTATGTATGTATGTAGAAGGAAAGTTAAAGTGGTAATAGCCAGAGCACCCGTACTGCAAGTTACTCACTAAACTCAGTGCGAGGTCCACACAGAATATTAACGAACGCAGCAGAGCGCACACGTGCTCGGTTAAACGTCGGACTAGTGGCGCCTCTAAAAGAAAAAAAACTGGCTAAACAATATGAATGTAGAGGTGTGTCAGGATCGTAGCAAGTAAAATGATGTAGTCTTCCTACCCCTCCAGAAAAGAGTCAGTATTGTATGTAGGTATGTATGTAGAAGGAAAGTTAAAGTGGTAATAGCCAGAGCACCCGTACTGCAAGTTACTCACTAAACTCAGTGCGAGGTCCACACAGAATATTAACGAACGCAGCAGAGCGCACACGTGCTCGGTTAAACGTCGGACTAGTGGCGCCTCTAAAAGAAAAAAAACTGGCTAAACAATATGAATGTAGAGGTGTGTCAGGATCGTAGCAAGTAAAATGATGTAGTCTTCCTACCCCTCCAGAAAAGAGTCAGTATTGTATGTAGGTATGTATGTAGAAGGAAAGTTAAAGTGTTAATAGCCAGAGCACCCGTATTGCAAGTTACTCACTAAGCTCAGTGCGAGGACCACACAGAATATTAACGAACGCAGCAGAGCGAGCGCACACGTGCTACGTTAAACGTCCGACTAGCGGCGCCTCCAAACAAAAAAAAAAACTGGCTGAACAATATGAATGAAGAGGTGTGTCAGGATCGTAGCAAGTGAAAGGATGTAGTCTCTGCCTATCCCTTCAAAAAAGAGGCGTTATTGAATGTATGTAGAAGAAAAGTTAAAGGAAAGTTAAAGTGTTAATAGCCAGAGCACCCGTAGTTGCAAGTTACTCACTAAGCTAGGTGCGAGGTCTACACAGAATATTAACGAACGCAGCAGAGCGCACACGTGCTAGGAAACGTCATACTAGTGGCGCCTCCAAACAAAAAAAAACTTTGGCTGAACAATATGAATGAAGAGATGTGTCAGGATCGTAGCAAGTAAAAGGATGTAGTCTTCCTACCACTCCAGAAAAGAGTCAGTATTGTATGTAGGTGTGTATGTAGAAGGAAAGTTAAAGTGGTAATAGCCAGAGCACCCGTATTGCAAGTTACTCACTAAACTCAGTGCGAGGTCCACACAGAATATTAACGAACGCAGCAGAGCGCACACGTGCTCGGTTAAACGTCGGACTAGTGGCGCCTCTAAAAGAAAAAAAACTGGCTAAACAATATGAATGTAGAGGTGTGTCAGGATCGTAGCAAGTAAAATGATGTAGTCTTCCTACCCCTCCAGAAAAGAGTCAGTATTGTATGTAGGTATGTATGTAGAAGGAAAGTTAAAGTGGTAATAGCCAGAGCACCCGTACTGCAAGTTACTCACTAAGCTTAGTGCGAGGTCCACACAGAATATTAACGAACGCAGCAGAGCCAGCAGAGCGCACACGTGCTAGGAAAAGTCAGACTAGTGACGCCTCCAAACAAAATAAAAACAGGCTAAACAATATGAATGAAGAGCTGTGTCAGGATCGTAGCAAGTGATAGGATGTAGTCTCTACCTACCCCTCCAGAAAATATGCGCTATTTAATGTAGGTATGTATGTATGTAGAAGGAAAGTTAAAGTGGTAATAGCCAGAGCACCCGTACTGCAAGTTACTAACTAAGCTTAGTACGAGGTCCACACAGAATATTAACGAACGCAGCAGAGCCAGCAGAGCGCACACGTGCTAGGAAAAGTCAGACTAGTGACGCCTCCAAACAAAATAAAAACAGGCTAAACAATATGAATGAAGAGCTGTGTCAGGATCGTAGCAAGTGATAGGATGTAGTCTCTACCTACCCCTCCAGAAAATATGCGCTATTTAATGTAGGTATGTATGTATGTAGAAGGAAAGTTAAAGTGGTAATAGCCAGAGCACCCGTAGTTGCAAGTTACTCACTAAGCTAGGTGCGAGGTCCACACAGAATATTAACGAACGCAGCAGAGCGCACACGTGCTAGGAAACGTCATACTAGTGGCGCCTCCAAACAAAAAAAAACTTTGGCTGAACAATATGAATGAAGAGGTGTGTCAGGATCGTAGCAAGTAAAAGGATGTAGTCTTCCTACCACTCCAGAAAAGAGTCAGTATTGTATGTAGGTGTGTATGTAGAAGGAAAGTTAAAGTGGTAATAGCCAGAGCACCCGTATTGCAAGTTACTCACTAAGCTTAGTGCGAGGACCACACAGAATATTAACGAACGCAGCAGAGCGCACACGTGCTAGGTTAAACGTCGGACTAGTAGCGCCTCCAAACAAAAAAAATCCGGCTGAACACTTGGAATAGTATAACTAAACTATGAATTGGTGACATTAACGTATCAGTTAGAAAGGTTGTTTAAGAAGACGTTTTTTTTTCTATAAGAACGGTGGTTAGAAAAACGGCTTCATTTCGAAATTAAGGACAGCTGCTTTTTGGAAAACTTGCATCCACCGCAGCAGGCGGAATTTGAACCTGCGACTTTCGGCATGTGTAGGTACTGCCGAAGCCTCTACCAAGTACCGTGGCTCAGACTCAGCCTACGAAATAATGCAACTACATCAAAGCGATGAAAAGCCGCGATAAATTAAATACCAAATTCGAAATCACTTCCCGTGTTAGGTATACAAATTTTGGAAAACTTACAAAATTTCCCACCGCAGGCAGCATTTGAACCTGCTTTTCGTGGGTTAAAAGCGCTGACAGGGCAACAATAACCAAGTAGGTACCAAATAGATGAGAAAGTGTTTGCCTTGAACTAGCCAAAAAATATCAATAAAACGTAAAATTTTGGAACTTTGCCCAAATAAGATACCTAGGAAATAAAATTCGTATACCAAGTAAGTTACTACTGCATGCATTGTCACTGGAGTTTCAACAAGATGCAGAAACTAAACAAATCAACTCAGGCATATATTTATTTGTGTTATACGGTAAGACGTCCACTGCTGGCCAGGCCTAGGCCACAAATTAGGGAAACGACACGCGTGTGCCTAGGCCGAGCCGAGTGGTGCCAGCCCACACCTGACGTGAAAAGCATCACCCCACTTTTTTCTCGTGGGTGTCGTCCAACGCTACTAAGGGATACATTCATTCAGGCAAGAGTGCAAAATCTTGCACTACGCTCGCCAATCAGCCTGCCAAGCGTGGTGAGCGTGGCATAACACCCCAATAAGGGCCCATGTTCAGCAGAGAACTTTTTCTTCTTTCTATTTCGAGTGGGACACTGAGTCGTCGGTTGTACAGTGAACTGTTATGGATGTATAATTGGTATTGGTATGTTCATTTTCGAATTCCAAATTTTTAAAACACTTTCCGTGTTAGGTATACAATTATGCAAGGTTTCCTAAATATGTTGATTTTCTTTTGGATTCAAAAGTCTTCTTTCCTTTTTCCTAAATCGCTACGAGACAAGCATCAGGAAACCGTAGAGTTGATAGTAGCATTCAGGGCGCCCGTAGCTCAGTTGGCAGAGCAATGGGATGATACTTCAAGGACGCGGGATCAAATCCCGGCAGCCGCTAGCATTTTTTCAATTTCTTATTTTCATTTTGAACAAAGATTTCTCTCAGATTGGAAAACATTATTGTACCAATCCACCCGAGGTACAATCTGATTTGATGTACCTATTCGTGGAACGTAATCTCTTGTGGGTAAGAGATTAACGTTGAGGATTTATTTTAAGAAAACATTCTACAATAGAATAAAAATAAATATTTTCAATCAAATAAATTCTGTAAGTGCTTCCACAGACACAGTCTATGAGAAATAACATATTCTCAGACGCGCTGTAATTTTTTTATTAGGGCGTTCTTGACGTTTAAGGGCGCTACACACCGGGCCCGTATGCGTGTCGTGCACGTAGTCACGGCGTCACTACGCGCGTAGAGATGACGTTGTATCGTATGGGATTGTATGAGGGGTTACACACCGCGCTACGCGCGTGATTACGCCGTGGTTACGCGCACGCATGCGTATTCGGTGTGCAGCCTCTCATACAATCCCATACGATACAACGTCATCTCTACGCGCGTGATGACGTCACGCATACGCGCCCGGTGTGTAGCAGCGCCCTTTACCTCGTAGGAGATAAAAACGTGATGTGACAAACTTTCATACATGATATATTTTTTGCGTACCATAATGATTTTTCTTGTGGGTATTTCACCAACTTTTATGACACACACTAGAAATAGAGTGAGTGATGCTATTCAAACCCGGCACCACTCGGCAAACACGACAACGAGACATTTTACTTGTAATCTAGAAATCACGCGTAGATAGGTACAAATCAATAGGATAGCGCTCCGTTGCTATTATCACACTACTGTGTCAATAGAGCCGAATTTGGCATACATTGCTAGTTAACAAATATACATCTATCAAGCCTATGAGTCTTGCGAGGTAGGCAGAGCGTAAACAGCAGTAAAAACGGTGTCGCCTAAAATTGCAATACTCATCAAACCTCAAATCCTTTCGTCGTTACTTACGACACCCACGTGAAAGATATTATGGGGTGATGCATGGCATAAAAAGATACTCCGCCTGGTATTCCATTCCGAGACTCGTGAACCACGTGACTAACACAAGCCTACGTCATCATGCTTGTGGGTTACCAAAATTACCCACTCTTATGATTATTTTTGTATTTTCATATAAGATACTGTTAACTAATAAATACAATCTAAGTGTTGTTGTAAAGTTCAAGTTAATACGGGGTGTTAGGGACGGAGTAACGAAAACTTTGCAGGCGTGCTCAGACCATGAAACTGAACAACTTTTACTATGGAGCCAATGGTGGGAAAAGAAAAAAAAATTCCGTCCTCCCATACAAAGTCAGTCAGCTGATCGTGAATTTTGTATGGGAGGTCGAAAAATTTTTTTCGTTTCCCACCATTGGCTCCATAGTAAAAGTTGTTCAGTTTGATGGTCTGATCATGCCTGCAAAGTTTTCGGTACACCGTCCCTAACACCCTGTATACACGTAAATCTAAATTATAAAATTATTCAGAAATATTTTAACTCATTTATCTGAGATTGAATTTACCCCATAACGTATTTTATTGTAATAAAGTGGCAATACTAGTGACGTAGGCTTGTGTTTCTCTGGGAATGTAAGACCATGTTTTATTAGACTATGGTGATGCTATTCTAAACGGCTGCCCGTAAATATTGTATGGGTTTAGTTTCAATAAACGCAAGATACGCAATGCATGCCAAATTGGTGGCCGTTTCAGTTGTGGGGATTGTAATCGGCGGCCGCTTCAGTTGTGGGGATTCCTGAGTCACCTTGACCGCACGCGACTAGACGCAGCCTTGTGGAACGCATCACTCACTCATTCATTCATTCAGATCGCGTGGGCGACCCGATGAACCCTAGATTTTAGCTATTTAACGAGCGGGTTCACCAATGGTAACATACAGTGTCAACTGATAGCCTTGCTAAACGCATCGATGTCATTTATATCGCGTGGGCGACCCGATGAACCCTAGTTTTATAGCTATTTACTGAGCGGGTTCACTGGTCGTAGCATACAGTGTCAATTGATAGCCTTGCTAAAAGCATTGCTGTCATTCATATCGCGTGGGCGACCCGATGAACCCTAGTTCGAAGCTATTTACTGAGCGGGTTCACCAGTCGTAGCATACAGTGTCAACTGATAGCCTTGCTAAACGCATCGTGTGGCAGTCGGGTTAAAAAAATGCAGCAGGAACCATAGCACTGACAGTTGAGCAGATTCTCGAGTTGCCTTGACCACGCGATGCGGCCAATCTTCCAAATATCGCACCTAGTCGTCAGGATAGAAGACTGATTAAATAATTGTCAAAAAAGTGAGATGCTTAAAGCATAAAAAACATGATAACTGATAAGATATAGGGTTTGGCTCTAGTTAACCATCTATCGGTAGAGGCGTCTCAGGACGTCTGATACCGTTCTGATAGCTATATCTAGTTGTTAGTAAACACCTGGACTTGATTTTTCACACACTATCACAAAAATGCATAAGGAACAATAGAGCAGATTCTCGCGTCGCCTTGACCACGCGACGCGGCCAACCTTGCAAAACGCACCGCCGCCGCCGCGACCGTGAAAATGCCTTCTGTACGCTAAACTTTACATAGCGGTAGCGTTATTAAGATCTACAGCTTGGGAGTTCTGTCTAACCCTCCTTCTAAGGCAGTGGGGTAAATAAACCATAAATCATAGTATAATCTTTTGCTATATAATTTTGCGTTCTAACAAAACTTGTTACGCCGACCCTAACTGGTTTGGGATAAAGACAGTAAGATGATGATGAGCTTTAAGTTCTGTTCAAAACGTAAAAATGGGGGACTCTCCTCCCGTTCGCATCCTCCCTTTTTCCTTTGATTTATGGTCAAAATTAAGGTTCATGTGTCAACTTTACTGTAATAGTAACAAAAAGTGTTAGAGAACAAATCTTTACTAAATACTGTCTTTAATCTAAAAGCACAGAATGACTCAGTTACTACACCGTCTGGCAACATTGTTTTGATTTTCATGGTTATACCTATTTAGCCGGTAATTGGTTGGGTGGGTGTGCTTACGAAGTCACAGTTTAAATAATGCAAAATTGAGGCAAATTCATTCTGGCTTCTATGCATCTCAATTGGAATTGTAACAAGGTTTTTTCTCATCGAAATTCAATCACCTGTAGGTAATATGATTATGAAAATCAGACAGGTATGCAATTAATCCTGAGTAATCGTACAGAAAGCTGCCTTCTTCTGTCGAGTAGTGAGACACTGTGTCGACAAACGACCCGATAAACCCTAGTGTCAAGATTTTTTTACCAAAGTCTGCCTTGACCTCCTGAACAATCCTATAGAAAGCTGCCTTGACCACTGACCGCCTCTGGAGTACTATAGAAGCGTGATTTATGGATTCCTAAATCGATCTAGACGCGTCGCTAACCTTCACATCGCCGAATACCGGTGAAAGTGCTTTCATGTACAATGTACATCGACGGACAATGAACTTAGCTTCGCACACGATACGTGCATGTCAAATCCGTTAATAGTTTCCATAGACCTTGCGTTCAAGGTGTCACTGCTTTAAGTCTTTATCCTGTCAAGCCTGGATGTACTACTAGCTGCCCGTCAGCGGTTTCACCCGCTGCAACCTATTATTCCGCGGGAAAAAAGCATTACTCGCCGAGAGATGTCGCTGTTAGTTTTCGGCGAAAACGTTTAAAACGCGAATCGACTCAGTCGCGCCACCTATTTCAAAAATATTGAAAAATGCGTGATCCCGTGGGAATGAGACATTTTCCCGTGGTAAAAAGTACCCTATGTGTTCTTCTAGACACTGTTCTATATTTGTGCAGAATATCTTGTCAATCTAATCAGCCGTTTTAGCGTGATGTAGTAACAAACACACACACAAACATCCGCATTTATAATATTAGTAGGATTGGAGTACAAAGGGCAACAGCTGTCTGAAAACCGCAACGCAGCGGTAAGATTACTACCGTTTAGAGGTAAAATATTTATTATAATATCATCTAGATAGGAATCGAGTTCGCTGGCAGACTATGAGACTATGATAGTAGGCGGTTGAAAAACTCTGACACCAGGGTTCATCGGATCTTTGAACGACTCGTTGCCCCACACGATGAGAGAGATAAGGCCAGCCACGGACGAACCTGGCTGTTTTAGACTGCGTAAGCATTTATTCGCTTAAAAACTATGTACCCATTAGTTATCAACCCAAAAAGTGCAGGCACCAATATGACTGCCGTGACTGGTCGGCAAATTCCATTGCTTTGTTGGAGTACCTACCTAATTTAGAATATCAACGAATGAAACGTGTCATAGATGGAACTCAACTTCCTTGCGTAAAATAGGTAAAATAATAATAATAGAGTATGCGGTACCTTCCAAGCCACAACAATACGTACGACAAAAATACCACATGAAATACCTAACATAGGGCATACCGCAACAGATAGTGGCCGTGGAAAGACCTTGTGCGAACACCTAGAACTTTGTGACAGACGCGATAAACATGCAATATACATACATGCATAATTATGTGGGGACTTTTCCTGTGTGTCCCATCGGCACGCGGTCTTTAAATGTATTCCTATGCACTTCATCGTGATAAGAATAAGTTTTAATTTACTATGTATGATTTAACTGATGATCATACCTACCCAACGATCCTTATTGAAGCTAAATCTCTATGTTTAATAGTTACTCAAACCATCTTAAACTCAAGATGTCTAAACATTTTGGAGTTCTTTGTTGATGTAATTAATATATTTCCTCAGACTCCCTGATTTCTAGACTTAAATTAATAAAGGTTGTAGGCGGATTAAAAAACTCTGAAGTTGATCAGGTCGTTCATCGACTCGTCTCACACATGATAAACAGCCACTAGAGTCCACTGCTCGATATGGGCTTGCCCCGATTGAGGGGGCAATTCTCCATACTCGCAACGCTCGGCAGGCGAATTGACGAGCGCAGTACAAGATCTTGTATTCAAAAGGAACGCTGCTGGCCATTCCCTGGGCTCATCCCTCAGTCGCCTTTTGCGACACCCACGGGCAGAACTGGTGTGATGCAATTTTAAGCCAGTATCGACAAGCAAGTCAGTTTAACAGACCGGAATCACAGACTAAGCTATCTCGAAAATCTAATCTAAATTTATTATTGTTTATCACGTACGTTTCGAGTGGCAGACAGTTGCCAATCCCTTGAAGTAAGTGGAATATTGAATAATAACAAGATATTTGGGCAAATGGGCGCATAGTAAATAAACCTATTTATAGCGAGTGCTAATTCGTTTATGGCGTAGACGATATTTTCGTCACAAATAAATAAGGGTAATATGCCAAGAAACTGTGTTTATTAGATCAATGTTATTTCATTATTTAGGAAGAATATTGTATTCTATTACAGGAGATTTATTCCCTACCTATTCCTAAATTAGAAAGGTCAATCATTTCAAACGACGAGCGATAAAGCGAAAGTAGGTAGGTATGCCAGCTTTATCTTATAAAATAATATTGTAAAGGATTATGTAGGCGGTTGTAAACGGGTGTTTTGATAAGATTGCTGACGCAACACATACATTATTCTTTCCCTGAAACTATCTGAAAGATTCCTAGTCAGTCAGCCACCTTCTTCTATGTAGGTGGCGGTTAACATGTTTAGGTATGTGCCACCTATATGACCCAGGCTACACTAACATTTCGGCTAGTTTCACAATGGAAAAGACCGGTTTATATTCCCATCAGGTAAGAAGACCGTCAACACTGACTATTGTGAAGCTATATTTAGTATTTTATACTATTTGTTGTTAAGGCGAATATATTTCAGTCGGCAAAATTTCTTAGCATTTGTATAACGGTGGCCACAACTCAAAACCAAGCATCGCGAGTGCAATTTTTTAGTAGTTCGTATCGTATACATCGTATCGTATGTGTATGTGTGTGTGGCAGGTATGATACATCGTGAGCTGCGAGTGGTATATTTTTTCGTGATATAGACTGGCAATCAACGAGCCAAAGTTCACGTAGTTGCTTCAGCCGATACGTTACCGAGTGCCGTGAGGTGTGCATCGCGCTGCTGCCGACCAATGCTCCGGTAAACTTACAATGTCATGGCACTTACCGAGCCGCAGTTCGCCGAAGTTGCCGCAGCCGATCTTCTTGCCGACGCGGAAGTTGGGGCCGACCATCAGCACCCCTGACGATGACGTCACCGAGTGCCGTGAGGTGTGCATCGCGCGGCTTTCGGCCAATGCTCCGGTAAACTTATTACGTCATGGCACTTACCGAGCCGCAGTTCGCCGAAGTTGCCGCAGCCGATCTTCTTGCCGACGCGGAAGTTGGGGCCGACCATCAGCACGCCTGATGATGACGTCACCGAGTGCCGTGAGGTGTGCATCGCACTACTTTCAGCCAATGCTCCGGTAAACTTACAATGTCATAGCACTTACCGAGCCGCAGTTCGCCGAAGTTACCGCAGCCGATCTTCTTGCCGACGCGGAAGTTGGGGCCGACCA
The DNA here is from genome assembly GCA_024500475.1 of Phthorimaea operculella. Classification (NCBI taxonomy): domain Eukaryota; kingdom Metazoa; phylum Arthropoda; class Insecta; order Lepidoptera; family Gelechiidae; genus Phthorimaea; species Phthorimaea operculella. Next base: position 1,073,626 of record JANFCV010000002.1, on the reverse strand, counting down.
TGAGCACCCCTGACGATGACGTCACCGAGTGCCGTGAGGTGTGCATCGCGCTGCTGCCGACCAATGCTCCGGTAAGCTTATTACGTCATGGCACTTACCGAGCCGCAGTTCGCCGAAGTTGCCGCAGCCGATCTTCTTGCCGACGCGGAAGTTGGGGCCGACCATCAGCACGCCTGATGATGACGTCACCGAGTGCCGTGAGGTGTGCATCGCGCTGCTGCCGCCGACGCCGGCGCGCCCGCCAACCGCACCAGTCGTGCTGAAAAACAACGTTATCATCAATACCTATAATATGTTCTTCTTCTTCATCGAGTGGATGGGCAACAAATAAATTCAATATTTGGCTACATTGATCGCCTGACTGTTAGCCTCCAGCAGGTCCTGCAGTCCTACTGTGCTCTGCAGACCCTAATATTTTAAAATGAACATAAAAAAATCTTCTTTTCGAGTAGGACACCAAGTCGACGAAGATGTTTAAAGAAGCTGACTAGCCCACGAAGTGGACCACTAAACGAAAGGGAGGGAACATAGGCCTAAAAAAGAAAATTATTGGAATTCATAAAATGTGACAGAAATATTGAACCATATTTTTTTTAAGGTAATGAAGTTGTATAATGACTTGATTTACTTAACTTCACTTTTACGAACAGTAGAATGAGAGTAGCAAAAGAGGTCAGATTAAGAAATGGGTTAAACAAATCTGCATTATAAATAGTATAAGATTCCTCGGCATCTCGTCGTACTTATCGACAATTAATATGCAGCTCTATTTAACTTTATACAAAATGTTAAATGCACCATGATTCATGCACTTTTCTCCCAGACTGGTAACAAATTAAAAAAAAACATTTCCTAAGGTCTGCTAGAAGAAACTACATTATAAATAGGCAGTGCCTATTGTACAACATTTTTTATGTCATATCTGTTTGTAATCATCTGTGCACCATTAATTTGTTAAATTAATAAACATTCTCTGTAAACTTGGAATCTCAAATTTTACTTTTCAAAGTAGTAAACTAAACTTTCAAGGGTGGAGACCCAATATATTTCCATTATAGCAAATATAAACAAAGACCAGGCACTCAATCCTAACACAACAAATAGTTTTCAAGGTATCAAAACATTTCATAACACTCTTCCTAAACCTGCACAGATTATTGTGTATAAACAAGAGCTAAACTTGGTGGCCAATCAGGCAATTTTTTTATTCCATAAATGTATGAAAATAAACTCAAAACTATTTGACTGCTGATAGAGATGAATGGAAGAAAAAGACATGTTGCGCCGAACCCAAATAAATTGAGATAAGGGCAGGAAGATAATGATATAAGAATAAACAATAACTTTCATGACTAATATAGTTTGAGTTTAAAGTTAATGGCACTAAATATTTGTAATGTAAATAGGATAATTCAATTTGATTTGCCAACTTCATTTTCATATATTGTTATGTGAGTTTCAGTCCAAAATAAAAGATCTTACAATAATTTTCATTTATAATATCAGGGGCCGAAACAAGTTCCATGGTCGAAAATACTGATTTTACTGACTAAAAATTAAAAAATACTGACCAAATACTGACCATTTTCAAACCGTTTTTCGGGTGAATTGTGTAAAATAAAAGCAAATTTTTAGTTAGTGGCATCCACACTCCCCATAGCCAACCAGCACCGCCTTTTTGTTGTTAAAAAGCTTTTTCTATTGCTAATATTTGTTATTATTACTAACTCAGATCAGCTGATCCGAAATTGTATATGGTCCAATTTTTTTAAATATTTCGACCTATGTTCCTTGGGGAAAGTTGTTCCTCATTACCAGCTGGTTCTGAGTTTTTCGTTATCGGTCACTAGTAAAATTTCACCCAGTATATAGCGTGAAAACTCAAGAACCGGCTGGTGATAAGAAACAACTTCCCTTAAGGAACAAAGGTCAAAACTTAAAAATATTTTTTGGACCTTCCATACAAAAGCGCCGCTCAGTGATTTGGGTTACCTACTATGGGAGGTCCAAATTTTTTTTCACATTACGACCTGTTCCTTGAGGAAAATTGGTCCTTATCACCAGCCGGTTCTGAGTTTTCGCTATCAGTCACTAGTAAAATTTCACCCTATACAGCATCCAAAGCAGCCCTCAGATATCACAACTGGGCATCGAAAATGTAAGATTAGCCAACATGGAAAAATACTGACAATACTGACCGATTTTCAAAAATACTGACTTTTACTGACCAGATCCAAAAATACTGACTTTTACTGACTTTACTGACCTGTTTCGGCCCTTGTAATATTCCATGATAGTTTATGTGAGGGGGGCCAGACCAGTGGAGGGAGCATGTTTCAGAGGCCAAGAACTTCTCTGGGTCACTGAGTCAGCGGAGTCAGCTATTTAAGAACCAGTAAACATGTAAAAACTTAGAATTACCTAGATTTCCGTTTTAGCTTCATGACACACCGCCCCACAATCACTTCATGCTTCAAACATACACAACTATATCACAACACATGTCCTACAAGGTAAAAACAATAAGTCTATTAGTATAGCACCACTTAGTAGTGTAGGTTAGACCAATTGTAAAGTCGCAACTGGCCGTGCCTAGTAGACACTGATAATCTGTACTCGCAATAATCTGATTAGTCAGGCCTATTAGTAATGTCACCTTTTGCATTGAACCAGAGTATTTAAGTAGTAGTTTATTGAACTTGTAGTTATTCAACTTATTTTGAATTTTTGTATTGGGTACTTCTTATCTTTTAGTACAAGTTTTTTATTTGCCTACATCTGAAGTTTGATTAAAGGTTGTTTAGTTAAGTATGAAAGGCAAATCAGGTTTTGATTTGATTATTTGGTTTCATAAATTTAAATCAAAAATAAGAGTCCATTCACAGAATTTGAGTAATTGCACTAAAAGGAATAAAATTGATTGAGGAGTTCATGAAAACAATTGCAGCCCTTGGACTCCTAAACCTTTTGATTCTTAAAAAAAAATGCTTAGGAAAAGTCCTGACAGAATCGAAACTAGGTAGGATACCGACAATTTTGTACTATCATCGCCAGCACACCAAGCTGCCCATTTAATGGATCAACTTACACTGGTTTTGCTTGATATTTGTATGAAAAACTACTTAGTATAAGTTGGTCCCTTAAATGGGTAGGTAGATGTGCTGGCGATAGTACTCGTTGGGTGTTAATTTAAATGCGTGCCATAGCTTCAGGATAAGTTAAGTATTGATTAAAGATGCAGATTTTTTTTTTCGGATTTAGTCAAAACTTTTTTTTGAAAATCAATTTTTGACACTGTTGTTGTTTAGAGGGGCACATACAAGTACCTTCGTCCAAACAACTTTGAGATTGAACAAATTTTGGCTGAGATAATAGGCATTTAAATCAAATGTCAGACAAGCAAAAAAAAATTTTCTTGCTGGGATTTTTTTCGAAATTATTTACGTCCTCCTTTATCGATACTAAACCTACCCTGAAGCCACGGCACGCATTTAAATTAACACCCTGTATAGTTTGTTTGCTAGTCAGTTTGAAATGTCTACCCAAAGATAATTTGTAAGAAACTTACTAAAACAATGCCCTAACTCCTAACCATTGACACTAATTATCATCATCTCATCTAATAGCATTAAATTAAATGGACTAACTACAAGTTTTGCCCTTGATTTTGCCCAATAATGCTTGTTCTTGTTTACTAATCTGTTCTAAGTATTTATTTTAAACTTTAATGTGTACTACCTGATTCATAGAATGATTATTGACATCTCATGTCATGTATGTAATATGAAAAAGACGCAAACAATAATGTTGCCATTTCGGGTCCCTTTCTTCTATGAATCAGGTTATATCCGAATTTTTTATTTGCCTGCTCATTCCAAAATAAATTATCCATCACCTACCTACACCAAACAACAAGATTCCAATACTCATCAACCCTCAAATTCCTTGGTCGCTTCTTACGACACCCACGGGAAAGATACATATGGGGTAATGTTATTATTCTAAGCAGGCATAAAGCTTTTTAAATTAACAGTATCGATAGAAATTGGCATACTCATATTGCATCTTGAATTGATGAACTTTTGGGCAGATAAAAATTGCTTAAAAATATTATCTTTTACAAAGATTGCTACAATAAATGCAAATCATAATAAACATAGGCTAAATATTATTCATGTATGTCTGAATTCCCCATGTTTAGTGCCAGTAGTATAGAGAAATTATGTTAACAATAAGCTTTCTTAATTTCTCCACACTTTAAGAGATTATAATTTTAAACCAACTAACAAACTTACAACAACTTTGGAACAATACATACTAACTCAGCACCACATACATAAACATCAAAGTTCTGCATTCAAATTAATACAATTCATTTTCCAAGTAAAAAGCAGGTCTGCCAACATAAACAGAATATTGTGCATCCAATACGGTGTCTGTGTGTGAACTGGCAGTGAATCACCCGCCGTTATTGGCATTGAGTCGAAAAGTGAAAGTACTGCAGTGTACCTATAACCACCAAAAGCATGGCAGACACGATTGTAGACTAGCTGGGCCTGAGAACTACATGCATTTTAATCCTCTTTTGGCCTGATTGTAAACTGACTAGCATTTTCTTGTAATGGTAATTTGCCGTGTGATGCCGGCTTAGAATAGCATCACCCCATACCTATCTTTATCGTGGGTGTCGTAAGTAGCGATTTGAGAGTAGCTAAGTATGTATTGCAATTTTAGGCGACAGGTTGACAAAACACAGTTGATACACAGTCTTCTGAATGACTCTCAAACTTTTGTAAGACATGGTGTACCTAAATGGCAGTATTTTGCAGCTGTTTACCTTTGCCTATCCCGCAAGGAATATAGGCGTGATATATGTATATATGTATGCACTGATCTGACTAGCATTTTCTTGTACCTACTAATGCAAGTGGTTGTCTAAGAATTTTCTGTCTAGTAGGAACAACTTGTAACAAAATAGATTGCAACATTTTCCTAGAAAGTCTCATTAAGCTAATATGCTATTAGGCTAGCCAAGTTGCTTTTTGTTCAAGTAAGTGCAGTGGTGCACAATTTAAAACTGGCTATTCAACATTGGATAGGTATTTTGGAATTGAACAGAAATAGTTTACAGCAGACTCAATGTAAATATTTTCATTTAATAGTTATTTTTGTAACAGCCCAGCTGTTATTGTATTCACTAAAATTTATGGAAGAAAATAACCATTTCCCAGAATAAGAACAAGACATAAAACCTAAACAATAGTTCAAATAGTTTACTTAGAAATTATAAGCAGTTACAAGTATGGTGGATGAGCAAGCAAAACGGTTTGTAACGTTTTGTTCACAAATAATATAAACCTACATATTGTATTGCAGCCATTTGTAGCTCAATTTGTTCAAGATGAGTAATACCTAACCTAGAATTTTAATGTACCTACTTGAATTTCAAACAGGCTTAGGTGTTTATTAGGTGGAATTCCTAAACTATTACTATATTGTAATAAAGTATTATGTTTGTTATTTCCTGCTACCAAATAACTTTCAAGGAACAGAAAAAGTATGGCAGGCAGGTATTCATTGACAAAAGTCCCGTGACATTGCATATACTTATACAAAAGTTCCCCAATAAATGTTCCCAATGACGACGCATTTATACAATGTTGCAGGACTCAGTTCCCAAAGAGGATGCATCTTCATTGAGAACTTTTCAGGAACTTTGCTTGTATAAGATGGAATGTCGCGGGGATTTTGTCCCCAATGAACACCCGCCTTAATGATTATTAGAAGTACCTGCCTATACCTATGCCTGTACTTATACAACATCAAAGGAAAATTGATCTCTGACCTTAAGTGGGAAATAGTCTCCACAGATTATGCATGATAGGTACTCACTATTTTCTATGCATTGCAATGAGGCTGATGAATGCACAAGCACCTCCAAGCCACACCAGGCATTATTGGAGCAATATCAACCACTAATTTCTTCACAAACACTTGACAGATTTTATGACACTACACCAAAGCACACCTGATTTTGTATACTATTTGTCACTGATTTCAGTATGTCAATAGGAAAAGTATGTCTTAAAACACACATTTTAAACAACAAAATCAAATATTTAATGGATTATAATGTGTAAAGATTGAATAAGCTGTACTGGACATATCTGCGAGCTGAACAGAAATTATGTATAGACTGATAAGTGTGTTTTTATTAAGAACTGTTATCAGGGGCATTGTAGTGATATAAGATGTTTACTGTCGTGAATCACAGGCTCAGTTCAATATATTAGTTTAGTAGTACATCCATCTGTTCTTAACTGTCAAGAACAAGATTAGTTCAACCAATTTTCTTCATTGTTACAAATTAATTTAGAAAATTTCTTTGTAGGTACAGATTGTAGTAGTTATGATAAGATTAAAAAACATTCTTATAATTTCAGACAGTAAACAAGATAACAGGTCTATTCGACAATGGAAGCATGTAGCAAGGTAACCAAACTCAATTCATATAATGTAAGGAAGGTTGTGTTACTTCCTGGTCACACACTAACACTTTTTAACATTGTCAATTAGTGTGCTCACTGATCATCATCTCAGTCAGTTGTAAAAGTATAAACCACTATGAACTATTTTTATGGAGTTAACTTTAGTAGTAAATATGATCTGGTTTTGGTTGATTGACAAAGACCTAAATGCCCATCTATACTAAAGATAAGGAAAGAAAAGATGTCAGAAAAACTGGGTAGACTGATTATGGGTAATTACCATGGTTAATGAATGCATCATGATGCTCAAATGGTGTACATAATGAAACAAGTGCATACACCACTTAAAACAGCCCGCTACACTTCCTATTTTTGAACAGTGAAAGTATATGTGCTAATTTGACTGTTAGAAACATGCAAAAATATGTAAATCATAATATCAGCATAATGTGAAAACCAGAAAAGAACTAGTATGAGTTCAATGTTTGAATATCAAAAATGAAACTCTACCTAGACCACCATCATCATCTTCCTGCCCTTATACCAAATCAATTGGGGTCGGCGCTGCATATGTTAGAGAACAAAATCATGCAGCAAGAATTTGGCTATGTTTTATGACAGGCTGCCTCCTTGATGTCAGTCATCAACCCTCTTTGGATGAAACTCTAGGCCAACCAACATGTATGCAGTATTGTTTTGTTTTAGTGTTACATATGTGCAGAAATATGCAAAGAAAGGAAAGTACAGTACCCTATTATGGTAAGTCAAATAATTTCATATCATCAATGTGTAGACCTCAATCTTGAATTTACAGGGTAAATACATCAAGTATAGTTGCTAATACTCTGATCTAGAGACTGAATGTGTAATATTACATTTGCATGCACAGGACCTATCACTAGTGTGACAATGACTGGTTTCCAAATAAAAAGTGTCAATGAACTCTCATGGTCAAAATATCAGATGAGTGTTTCAATCACACCTGTAATAACTTATGTGAATAAAATAATGGATCCCTCATTGGCAACATTACTGTTTGCCTCTCTATCTAATATGGTATATGAGCAGGATGTCAACAATAATGTTGCCAGTTTGGGATCAATTTTTTATCTGCACAAGTTATACAGAATTTGACCATGAGAGTTTTGTTATTTTAAAGAATTAAATGTAATATAACCTTAAGTTATAGATGTGTTTGACCTCCAGATGATTCAGTTGCATTCTATGCTATGTTTGTTGTGTTAATTTACTGCATTCACTTGATTTAATGCTTATTTAACGAACAAAACTAAAACTTGAATGATGAATTATGAAAACAAGTGTTTTTATAATATTTTGAGCATGTGTAGGTCTGTGAGGTTCCATACTTGATGAATTTAAGCTTGATAGTCATCAACTGTGAAACAATAGAGTATCTATATCACTACAAGCAACTAGTTTTGGACTAGCAATCTGCTACTGGATAGCCAGATTGTGCACACTACTATTACTAAGCACTAGAATACCAAATAATGAAAGAGTTTCTCACTTGGATGTTCGTTTTTCGTCACTCTGACGTTCCTTTTCCTTGCTTTCTCGTTTATTCATAATACTAGGTGTGTGTGCCGGCCAGTTGCCCAGCACCGATCACTCCTTGAGCCCACCGAGAGTCAGGGCAACGCTGCCCATGTCACCACAGCCACCAAACGGCCACACAGGCTTCTCCAGCCATGCCACAAACAGTTTGATACACTCACACTTTTCCTGTATTACAATTTTTTTGTGTTCTCTCACTAATACCACTACACTAGTGCAATTTATCTCAAAATCATTTTTGTTACACTGCAATCACAATTTTTAGGTTGAGCATCGGATGTTTCGGCGACGGTTGGTGTAAGCTGTGATAGATCTACAGCTAATTGATAACAGTCCTCTCGAGCAATATCTACTGATAAGTCTAACGTGTTCTAGTGTGCAAAGGAGCGAGATTGAATAGAGGTCGTCGAGCCAATGTTATGCTCATTCAAGAGTAACAACATGCGACGTGATGTGGGTGTATCACTGTTTGTACTTTTACCACCAACGATACGCACTCCTGCCGAACACACGAGAACGGGGCTAATCGCGATTGTTTACTGATATCGAAAACGAAATAAATGAATCGGAAAATTCTAACAATTGACAGTTCCTGGTGGGAAGTCAACCCCAATAAAATAGTCAGTCGGCAAGAACGGTTTCGAAATATTGCAAGAATTGTCAATCCTCTAGTTCAGAGGACGCTTCGCATCCAGATCTTACACCAGGGAATAACACGGTGAGTGATTTGTAATTAGCTTCCCGTGAGATTAGTCACAACGTCGCCGAAACATCAAATGGACATTTGTCCTGATAAAAAAGTTTAGGTTTTGTAATGGCCACCAGTGGTACACTACAAGCACTTTTATAACAAAATTGAGGAAATAAACTACACAGATGGTTTTGGATTGGATTAAATACACGTTTACGTGAATGTATTACCGATAAACGATAAAATTTCTTATTTATAAAATAATAACTAACTCAAAGAACAGTCACTGAATAATCGCCATTCGGCGCATGCGCAAACTTGCTGCAGTCGGTGTTGCTATATTAAATATTTAATTTATGACTAATGCCGCTCTGACATTTCACTTAGAACCATAGATTTTTCAAAACCTAAGAACGCTTTTTATGAAAGAAAGAAAGAAAGAAAGAAAAAATGTTTATTTGTTACCACACATTAAATAAATCAAATTAACTTACAGTTTAATAGGTTTAACAATGGTAACAAAAAGGTCTCCGCTCAGCAAAATGCATTGCAAGAGCCTACTTGCGCAGGGCACTCACAAAGCGCTGGTCTTCCGCGTAACCAAAATTTAAATGAAAAACTACTAGTTGTTGATGCAAAGTGTACAATTTAAAGTAATTTGTTTCTTGACAAAGGCAAATACGCAAAAGGTTAATATATTTTTTAAATATTATGTTAAAAACCTACCATTGAGTAGGTAGATTTTTCTTGTGGTAAAATTGGCAACACTTGCACGCACACCCTATGGGTGCGTTCAGTGGTGCGTCAGACAATGTAAAGTAAGATGCGTTCAGGAAATCTGAAATAATACAAGAAAAAATATGTTATGAAATGTAAGTGCCAACGCTGCGTGACGCGGAATGTCCGTGCGGTTCGGTCCAGAACAGAAAGCTAAAATGGAAAAAAATCAAGTAAACACAAACCTATTGCAAATAAAAGCAAGGGTGTGGGCAGGGCAACCATGAAGAACGCCTGGCCAAAATTCATGGTAAATGTTTCATGATAGATCACGTTGCCTAAATGTTTTGTACAGGCGCTAAACTACACTACACCATACCTACACATACACCTACACACACATACTCCTCGACTTTGTAGGGTGCATGCATGTTAAGAACTTTGTAAGAACTTGCGACCATGCTTGCGACACATACTTACATACACACTGTTCTTAAACTAGAGCCGGGTGGGTGTCGTCGCCCCAAGAAGATTAGTAGCCCCCCTTAGCTACCAACGCCACTGCGTGTCGTTTGAGCAGCCGGCTGCGGACTTCCGTATGCAGAATTGAAAAACGACTTTTCAGTAATTGAGCTCCTGGCTGTTTCTAGCGCTGCATTACCGCATGTGGTCCAAATAATCCTACTAATATTATAAAGGCGGATGTTTGTGTGTGTGTTTGTTACGACATCACGCAAAAACGGCTGATTAGATTGACATGAAACTTAGCAGAAATATAAAAGGGCATCTGGAATAACACATAGGATACTTTTTACCACGGAAAAATGTCTCATTTCCACGGGATCACGCATTTTCCAATATTTTTGAAATAGGTGGCGTGACTGAGCCGATTCGCGTTTTAAACGTTTTCGCCGAAAACTAACAGCGACATCTCTTGGCGAATAAAGGTTGCAGCGGGTGAAACCGCTGACGGGCAGCTAGTACCTAATAAATTTAATTTGTGTACCTACGTACCTACCTACTTTAAACCTATAGGGTATAGGGGTAGGAATTCGGGTTGCGTACCTACCCCATCCAGACTTCCGACATACAGACAGTACGGCCGTTTAAATTGAATACAAACTAAAAGACAAATAAAGAAAAATAGACCTTATGTCATAGTATTAACAGGTTTTGACTTTTGATGTCAAATATGGCCTATTCGAACGGCTGTACTGGGTCGCCCAAGCCCCACTCGCCACCCACAAACAAGCCTGAAAGTACTTAACTGATCCTGTGATTAGAAATAAAAGAAAATATCGTTTATTTAGCTATTCACAAATAAAATGTCCACAAACCAATGTTCCAAAAGTTGGGGAGCTGCGGTCTAGACTTGCTTACGATAAATGGTAGCAGCTGCGTAGGTATAGTTATACAGGGTGTTAGGCAATATTTTACCTAAATTCATTGTGTAGTGTCTACCTACGTACCTACCTACGTACCCACATAATGATACAGGATAGAAATTGATAGGAGTAGGTTCATAATATAATAGGTACCCGATATTTTCTGTCTCTTGTCATGTGTTGTGTTGTGGGGACCCACACGGGAGGTATGTAGGAAAACAATGTATCCCATACATGTATGTGGGTCCTTTACCTATCTCCGATAAACGAGCACTACAGAAACGACATGAAATAAAACAGTACCTATCGAAACACATCATATGTAGGTACCTACCTACCTACAACCTACAATTACCTACTAACGATAGATTTGATTTGAGGACCCTTTCATAATAATATAGGTAGGTTAGCTAGCCGTATTCCGCCTTTAGGAAATATTGGAAAGGTGTGCTGTTCATGCCATAGGTAGATAGGTATTTGACCTACCGACCTACGTTCCTTAGGTAGGTAGGATCATTCTGTTATCATGAGAATTTACATACTTACTGAAACCAGGGTTTATCGCGTTGCTGGATGAGACCGGGTCCCTCGCAAAAAGAAGGAAAAGAATGGTGCTCCTAATTTGCACCATTTCCGTTCTTCTTCTTCCTGGACCTGGATCTTGCCACATTTAAGGTACATTCGCTATCAGTGTCATGACCAGCCTAAGCGGGAGGTCAAGATACGCTGGTTACTATACTAAGATACTACGCTACCAGTGTAACTTGACCTCTCGCTTAGGCTGGTCATGACACCATGATAGCGGTTGGACCTTACCCCACCTCTTCCACCAATTTGCACCATTTCAGTGACACCCTGTATACGCCTGGTATAGTATCACCCTACCGATGCCGCCATTGCCACTCGCGCGCCGGTCCATTCAGATCAGCCAGTCAGTAACCATACGCGCTCGGTAGTAAACCGTCGCGTCAAAAACCTCGCCTTAACACACGTTCTTATCTATAAACAATTCTTAGTAAAATACGCTCAAAGTTTCGTGAAAGGAAAACAAACTTTACGGTGAGTTATTCATACATATTCTTCTCATAATTTAACAGAATTTCGTATGTGTAGGTAATTTTTGTATGACAGATTAACGAGTTTACATTTCGGTGCAGACTTTGAGTTGCTCAAACTTAAACCTGTTTCCATGACTAACAAGTATAAGTATAAACGTGATTTTTTGCCGTTAGCCAGCAACCAACGACGATAAGAATCACAGTAGCTCAGTTGAATCATATATAAATATTTTCATTTTAAAACTACCTCAAGTACCTACCTAGGTAGCTAATGTAGCTAGGCATAACATAATACATAGCATAAAACATGGGTTAAAACATCTTTTACTATCAAAACATCATCGTTAACTTTTTATTAGGTAGGAAGGTGAGTACTTAGCTAATAGGATGATAATAAAACTAATAATAAAAGTTTTACCTAGATACCTGGGCAATAGGTAGGTAGGTACCTACCTAATTATTTGAGCATACCGGGGTATGCCTTTTGAATACCTCTATTACCTATAAGGAAAAGTAGATTTTAAATTACTCCATCACTGCAGAGAAAAAAAAACTTTAATTAGTTTCATAATTTTATTACTATTAGGTAACGACTTTCTAATGAATAAAATAAACCTGAATTTTAGTCAAGCAAGTTAAGAATTAGTTGACTCTCTGTGTGTGGTGCCGGCTTAGAATAGCATCTCTCCATCTCCATATCTTTTCCGTGGCTGTCGTAGGACTGAGGGGTTTGCTGAGTATTGCAATTTTAGGCGACAGGTTGACAACCTGTCACTATAGTGATTAACAGTTTTCTGATTGATTCTTTAACTTTTGCCAGACGTTGTGTAAATGTTTGTTTTTTAAGCTCTGCCTAACCCGCGAGGGCTAGATAAGTAAGCTGATATACCTATGTACAGTCACATTATGAATAAGCCACACAGGGGTAGTCGAAACGACTGAAAATATTTTTATTTCCATTAAAATTATTATAATTCTTAAAATTGATTCTAGTACAAAATGACTCCCTCTGACATGATATATCATATTATTTATTTTTGTTGGAGATTATAGATAATATTTCAATTCGTTTGGAGTAGCGCTGTGTAGCTTATTCCTTTGCCGTGTGTAGGTACGTATGAATTTGATTTCGGATACGAAATTCTGCGACATACCTAGGCATTAATATATGTCACAGTTCGTATGACACGTTCTACTACATTACACATCACACCCTAATTAACACATACGCTTGCACTAATTCAAGTAGGTACTTATTTAGTTCAAAGTTCAAATCAATATAGGTACCTTGCGCGGCTAAGAACATTATTGTTTGCCTCTCTATCATATTATATGACTTTCTCTCTTCGTGTGGGACACCGAGTGGTTCAACGACCCTAGCTTCAGAGTTTTTCAACCGCCTACTGCAATTGTGTAACGACCGCCATCAGAGACAGCAACCGGAACCGACGGCTTAACGTGCCCATCCGAAGCATGGAATCATCTTCCTTTTCGGACAATCAGGTCGTTCAGCCTGCAATGTCCTAACCAGACTGAGAACAAATTCACAAAGTGATAAATATCAACTTTGTGAGTGACCCCACCGGGAATTGAACCCGGAACCTTCTGCGTGTCAGGCAGTCATATTAACCACTGCGCCACTTCGCTGTCAATTATATGTCCATGCTTTATCCGTGCAAGTTTTACGAGTAGACTATTTGTTGCAAATTCGCGCATACAAAATCATTTCCGCTGATTCAAAAATACGCCTCCACTCCAGCTCTAGGCAACTAGTCATATTCATATCATCGTACTGGTTGGTAGGTACTTAGGTCTTAGGTAGTTGACTACCTATGACACAAAATTCTTCTTGCTAGGTAATCATGCGCCTAAAATGCATAGGTATTTTAATGTTCCATTCAATAGAACTGCATTAAATTGGGATGATTGAATGAAACATCGAAAAATCTTAGTGTGATGAAATTATTGCACTGTTTTTCCTGTTTTGATTTAGATATCTAAGACTAAATCATTTATTTTACCTTCTTACTTCTTCCAGCCACTTACTATAGTATTTGCTATATTATTATAGTGCCGTCACTCGAATAGGCCATATTTGACAGCTGTCAAAATCATGTTAATGCTGTGACATAAGGTCTATTTTTCTTTGTTGACATGTTTCCTAGTATGGGTTTGACAGCTGTCAAATATGGCCTATTCGAATGACGGTACTATAATGTGATCTTTGCACATATTCAATCATGTAGCTCATAGTTAGTAGTAACTTACTATGCTTGTAGAATGGATAGCGCAGGACTCGTAGCGTCTCGTAGCAATGAAAAGCAAGCTTAGCACCCCGTAGTCGTAGACTCGTAGCGTAAATCATAGGAAAGCTAGTGCAGGACTCGTAGCCTTCCGTAGCAATCAAAAACAAGCTAAGGAATCCGTAGTCGTAGACTCGTAGTAATGGATAGGGAAGCTAGTGCAGGAATCGTAGCCTGTCGTAGCAATCAAAAGCAAGCGAAGAACCCCGTTGTCGTAGACTCGTAGTATTCGATAGAAAAGCTAGCGCACGCAGGACTCCTAGCATCTCGTAGCTATCAAAAACAGGCATTTGACTCCGTAGTCATAGAGTCGTAGAATCCAATACGAAATCTAGCGCAGGATCTCGTAGTAATAAATCAGCTACCTACAGCAAGAATAATCATAGAATTAACCCGTACCTACTCTGTTTTTTGTAGAAAAATAGTCATTTTGATTTTGGAAGAATATTTTTCGGTCGATAATAATAATTTGTCTTTATTTATTACCTAACCTGGTTTGTGCGCGCCACATTTGAGGAAATACGTTAATATTTTCCTACATTCTAATGTTTATTTCCCAATTAAAGTATTACGTAGTAAGTAGGTATTTTTTTGATAATCAATTAGTATATTTTTAGTACACTAAGTTATTTATTATATTAGATTTTGAATAGAACGTTCATGAACATAGATTGATAGGAGATAATCATTAAGTAGAAATGGGTACTTACATTGTAACAAATTTTATTTTACCTGCATAAGAATACCTATGTCTTAGCCGATTATTTTAGTTATTATTGTAAAATATGAATACATAGTATAAAATGAAGTCGCTTTTTGCGTTTCTCTGTCGGCCTGTGAGTCTGTCGTGGATTTCGCTAACTTCTTCTTTACGTAACGGATTTCGATTTGAGAGTGATTTAAGAGGAAGGTATATATGTATAACGCATGTCGCCTTCGTCGCCAGTTAAATGCCTTTTTTCCGCAGGAAAATGACTTGCATCGGTGGAAACCGCTAACGTCTACCGCTAGTTATAAATTAACCTTACCTACCTTTAATATTTACCTACAAAAGGTACAGTCACCTACTATGTAACCTGACCCCTGTCCCCGAAACTACGGGGTTAGGTAGATCTGCAGATGACCGTACCTCATAAATAGTCCTAATCTGAGTTTTTGCATGAATAGTTTGAGAAACAAATAGACAATAGCATTACCACAGGTAGGTATTAATAGGTTTATCTGAGTTCTACGAACAGTTAATAATGAGCTAATTAGTGGTAAAGGTGCTATTAAAATATGAGCTGATCGTACTATTGGCAGCACCTAGACTTATCCATTCAAATGCTTATAATGATGATGTAGCGAAACACGTGCAGAGTGTGGTTGCGGTGTTGGTGAGGTGCATCGCTTGTACATTTGCATTAAGTTGCGGTCGTACGTGTGGTTCACTCAGCAGCATAACTTGCCATCATAAGTGTGGAAGGAGCGCTAAACATACGTATTTCTATAATTTACATAAAGGGAAAACATCACGTCATACAAATGAAAACTGCACTTTAATCGCCTTAAACATGAGTTGAAAGGCAAATTTTTCAAAAAATAAAACTTTACCTGAAAATGATGAAGGCACAAATAAATTTGTTGCAAATCTACTTATGGTCAAAAGGTAATAAGCATTTTCTGCACAATAAAATCAAACGTATTTATTGCAGCAGTAGATCCATCTGGTTTCTTAAAGTGGCGAATTGGTTTGTACGGGGAAATCTGATGATTAAATAATTATTTTTAATATTAAGCGAAAATTTTATATCTCTATAATTACGGTCCTCCCCATCACGTTTTTAATCAGATTTTGGTATCATTTATAGACGTAAGTTCATTGAATTTTTGTATGGAAAACAGAACACCTTATGGCTCCTCTTGACAGAATGGTTTGGCCGTCGTCGGCGGTTTTGGGTTGGTGGCACGCTTAGCTATCCGTTGCCACTTTTTTCGCATGCTGCTTTTCTTGCCTTTAGGTAGGCACTCATAAAGGGGCACATTACTTTTAATTTTTGTTAGATTTTGACTTGCTTCCAGTGACGTAGGTACCTAAGCAATTTTAAAACAGACAAATGCTTGGTATCTTTTATCTACATCTAAAAGTAGGGGTTCTTGGTTTATCAGCTGCAGAACATTATACCTACTCTGCATTCATTCATATACCTACACATAGGTACCTAGTTAAGCAACGCGTTGATTAGATCGGCAAACGGCTAGATATTAGTAGAAAAGGTAATAACTAGGTAAGTCGTAAGTAGAAGAGTCTACCTCGAAAGTCAAGGTTTCTATTATGCATGTGCCCATGCGTGACTGTAAATCCACTAGGTGCGGAGATTGACACGTGAAAAGGGGTACAATTTTATGAGCAAAGTACCCATGAATGTAGCCTATCTATTTAGGGTAATATTTTAATGTTATATAATAATATTGATTTTACTAATACTATTGGTTGAGGTAGTTCCGTAGTTGTAGTAGTTTCGGTCAATCGGAGCATCAAGATCCAAAATATGGTGAAAAACTAAATTAACAAACCTCGTAATCGTAAAAGGTAGGTACATCATTACAATTTATGTACCTACTTAAACACCTAATAGGTAGGTACCTTACATTATCAAATTATCACGAGTAAAGGAACTTTGATATATAATGTTTGATACTGGCTAGTCTGCATTAGACACATGATCTGCATGTTTAATCTCCCAAAAATGTGATTCTTTCATAAACAACACGTCTCTAACTGCTTATCGTAAAATCGCAAATCTTTGCTCGTGGCTTGCTCTCAGACTATGCTCGAAGTTATGTAACGACCAAACATGGATAATGTTTGCATTATTTACATTGACTTCTGATGATTCATATTGTGTGATGTATGAATAAGTAAGGTAGATACTACGATACGATGATACTAACCGGTAGGTTTTCTTTCATTACCTTTCGGTTAAATTTAATTAAGTACCTACAAATACCTACTTTAAGGGCGTGTTCTACTCACAAAACAGAATTACTTTTTATAAGAAATTTCATAGAATTACGAAAAAAATAAACTGGACCTCCCATACTATGTGACGAACTTTTTCAACACGTTTGTATGATGGGAGGTAATTTTTTTATTCATAACATATTTGTACTTGTATTAAATGTAACCTTTTAGAGTCGATAAAATATCAAACCGCATTAAACGCACTTAACATAACAATTTTCATAGAGCAATAGGACAGAAACTCTGAACTTAAAGAAAAACATATTACTTTCTTGCGGACATTTATGATCAAAGTGTGTGTATTATTTTGAGTTTCCAACAACAAAATTAGATGCAGATGCATGTCATGTTTGCAATGACGCAAAGATGCACCCTTTGTTGTTGTGGTCGGTCATTGTTGTGTACCTAGGTATTTTGGGATTTATTGTGCACGTAAGCTTCTTGATGCACGTTTATGTTATTTTATTATCATTCAACTTACATATAATATCATTGATTATCATATCAACATCGCCTACGTCATATTTATTTGACACCACAGAAACTCTTATTAAATGTCTTCCAAGAAAATAGTAGTAGGTAGGTAAGGTACCTACCTACTGAAAAACAAAACACGAATATTAAACAACTTGAAGACATTTTTTGTAATTATTTCGTAATGTAGTGTGCAGTGTGGCAGGTACTAAAGTACGGCCGTTCGAATAGGCCATATTTGACAGCTGTCAAAGCCATACTAGATGACATGTCAACATAGAAAAATGGCCTTGTCCTAGTATTAGGTACCTAACATGATTTTAACATCTCTTAAATATGGTATATTCGAACAGTTGTACTGTAAGTGTTAAAAATAGCACATATCGTAATACAACGGTATACCTTTATGATGTTTGCACAAGATAAATTGCAAAGATTTTGGCAAGAAGTGCTGAACGTTTGAGCAGTTCAAAGACCTCTGTATTAATAACTTGACTGTTCAGCTCTACAAGTACTTTGAAATGTGCAATATGCGATAAAATTCTCTAGGAACTAAGTATGTATGTAGGTTCTTGGAAGTAAGTAGTAAAAATATAACACGGCTATTTGTTGCGGATACCTAAAACTATGAGCTATTGTTTCTTACGGTTACAAGGTAGTCCAAAGAGCACATAGGCACGAGGGGGGACGCGTCCACATCTCCACAGCATGTGCTGTCGGCTGCAGCCTTCGGATAGCGTTCCATAGAACTCCATACAAACCAGTAGTGCTGCAACGGCTGCAACTGCCGTTGCAGCATGTGCTGTCGTCGGCTGTCGGCTGTCGGCTGCAATGTTCGGGATACAACCTTACGGCATGGCGGCGGCGTCGTGAAAACCCGCGGCGTGTTGCCATGGAAATTCACGACGCTCGCCGTGGGAATTTACGGTAGGTACCTACGCACCGTCAGAACGCACGGCGGCTCGCCGTGAGATCTATCCGTGCGGTGACGTAGAAATTCACGGTAACGAAAATTATGTAGAGTCTCCCATACTATTATCTGTCTCACACGGTGTGACACACATTTTAATATATGAAATTGCATTGCCGCATTAAATGGCAATAAAAGAAAGATGATTCTGAATCATAAAATCTCCCCTTTATCTGCTTGCTAAAACGTGACTAAATCTTTGAATGGTGCCGCTATCGATGTTATCATAAGATCGCGCTATCTTTAACATTGGTAAATAGTAGAAATTATTCTTTTTAACATGAGAGTTTTAGTTTTAGTAGATACTGATTAGACTATTTTCAGATAAAGAAAACGTCTTCTACAGGGTATTTACCAAATAATTTTATATATTTTTTGCAGTAGTGAATTTGTTCCTACTTACTTACCTACCTATGTGTGTTTCGTTGTCAATATCAAACGAAATCAATGACTAATGTATCGCACTTTTGTAGATTACCTATCCTATTTTACATAAGAATTCCTGTGTAGATAATCAGCTGCACATCGACCTATTAAAAGGATCAACTTATCCTAGTTTCTCATATCTTTCCTAAAAATAGATAGTAAAAGTTGATCCCTTAATAGGTAGGTTGATATTATATGCTGCCGGTCAGTGATATTATAGCTGCTAGTAGTGCGTATCGTAATGTTCCTTTTCCTTCATTTGCCTATCATACCATATTTATGTAATTGAGTTGCCATCTTGTCGGGTGCTCGAACCCGCGAATTGTCTGCTTCCGCTACTCACGCGCAGCTGCTAGGTACGGCAGGGGTGCCCAAATTAGAGCCCGAGCCACGAAATTAATATGAAGTCTGGGTTCATTTTAAACTTTACATAGCATGGCCCAATAACAGTCCACTGCTGGACGTAAGCCTCCCCCAGAGTATGCTATAAGACCCGTTTTCGCAATGTAATGACCATCTCGCCGGTAGGCATTCAACGCTACGCTTGTCGAGAACCCGCTTACTTTCTATCGGTTCTGCGAGGTTCACCGTGGCGTTCGCCAACTTCAGTTTGCTAAACTTCCAGTAAATTTTTGTTTTTCACGCATAGTCCCTTGCGGGGTAGGTAGAGCCTAAACGGCTGTAAAATATGCCATTTGGAAGACTGTCATTTAGAAGACTGTGTATCACCACCATTGACATCAGCCTGTCGCCAAAAATTGAATTACAAATCCCTTACTCGTTTTTACGACACCTACGGGAAAGATATGGGGTGATGCGTTTCTAAGCCGGCACCTGTTTTTCTGATGGGAAATATAACCGAACCGTGCAGCATGGTAACCCCTGCACTAAGCTAAGCAACTGTTCGTAATTCGCAATCGCGCTTGTGACTGTGACGCAAATGCTATCATTTGTCACTGTATTGTATTGATGGAAAACATACATGCATACATATATCACGCCTGTGTCCCTTGCGGGGTAGGCAGAGCGCAAAAGGGTTGTAAAAAACGGTCAAAAGTTTGAGTCATAGGTACAGTGCACATTACCTCTAAGATCCCTTAGTCGCTTACGACACCAACGGGAAAGTTATAGGGTGATCAATGCACCTATTTTTCTAGATGAAAATATAACCGAACCGTGCAGCTTGGTGACCCCTGCACTAAGCTAAGCAACTGTTCGTAATTCGCAATCGCGCTTGTGACTGTGACGCAAATGCTATCATTTGTCACTGTATTGTATTGATGGAAAACATACATGTATTCATATATCACGCCTGTGTCCCTTGCGGGTAGGCAGAGCGCAAAAGGGTTGTAAAAAACGGTCTAAAGTTTGAATCATAGGTGCAATGCACATTAAGTAGGGGAAACTGGGGACACTTGATCCCTGTGGGAGACATGGTACTTTTAATTTCCAGAAATTCTACCAAAGCTATGTTTATTAATGCTAGCAAAACTTTTTGTCTACGGTTTGGGAAAACTTTTTGTCACAGTCGGATGTGTCTACTATTTCATGTTTCAAAGTGACAGGTCTTTAAATATTCTATGGCACCGCAAGATCATTTTGGCGAGTATTTGCAGGCTTTTATTTATTACAAATAAAATGAAGAATTGCAAGAGAAACAGTTTCATTATTAAGGATATTTCATTAGCAGTGAGCTTTGATTGAAGAATAACGTTTATATTAAGTATAAAAGTTATTTTGTTCTAAAGTATAAATTATTCCTGACCTGATACTATAAGGGAGACTTGGTACATTTTTTCAAGGGACACTTGATTCTAGGATCAAGTCTCCCTTATGGGGATCAGTTAGTAAGAAAATTGTACTGGAGAGGACTGATTGATTAAATATCGTGTATATTCAGGCTGTATGGAACATTGTTAAATAATATTTTAATTGGATAGCATTATATCACTAATGTATTTTTCCTATGGGAGACATGATCCATGACTTATAAAAGTTAAATTTTTGAATCGTTATATTATCGATTATAAACGGTTATTCGTTACATTAGGTGTACTTGTACATTTTTAGATTGAATTTAGGAGAGAAAACAAAACTAAACTAGATAAAATAGCTATTTACTTTTACGTAATGTCCCACGTGTCCCTTACTATGGAACACATGATCCTCACATATTTAATAAACAAAACCATGTCTCCCATACTATGGGAGACTTGATCCGGGGCGGATCAAGTCATCCAACTAGGTGGATCATTTCTCCCTTATATACGGGACACGTGGTGCAAACCTGTTTTACCAGTTTTCTTTAAATAACTTTTACAACTATGGTATAATCCTAACTACACATACACAAATGGTAGTTGGTTAAATTATGCATCGTTTAGTGTAAACACGGGTTACATATGTTAAGAAATGTACACATGAGATCACAAAATCAAAGTGGGGGATCAAGTGTCCCCAGTCTCCCCTACCTCTCTCTCAGATCCCTTAGTCGCTTACGACACCAACGGGAAAGATATGGGGTGATGCATTTCTAAGCCAGCACCTGTTTTACTGGTGGAAAATATTACCGAACCGTGCAGCTTGGTAACCCCTGCGCTAAGCTAAGCAACTATTCGTAATTCGCAACCGCGCTTGTGATGGTGACGCAAATGCTATCATTTGCCACCGCATTGTCACGAAGGAAAACATTATTGAGAAATTATAAGTAGCAGTTTGGCACAAAAGCAGAAAATCGAGAGTTTACAGAAGAATCTTTTATTTAAATAATAATTTAAGTGTACAGGAGGATCGCTCAACCCTATTTAGGATTTTCGAGATTGTCACTTGTTCCATTGCTCGGGTTGCTAATTTAATTCAATACGAGGACGAAATACTGATCTTAATCTGATACTTAATGCAAGAAATACCTTCTATGCTGTTCGTGGGGACCATCTTATTAGTTACCATGAGTTCCTCTGAGATTCCAGTTCATTCCAGTTAACGCCAGTAATCGTCAAAATCATCGCTAATTAGTTTTTCTAGTGGAAAATATAACCGAACCGTGCAGCTTGGTAACCCCTGCGCTAAGCTAAGCAACTGTTCGTAATTCGCAATCGCGCTTGTGACGGTGACGCAAATGCTATCATTTGCCACCGCATTGTCACGAAGGAAAACATTATTGAGAAATTCCTTCAAGGTTCTTAGCTGTATAGCACAGAAGTTATAGTACCTAGGTATTTAGACCCTTGCCTGTGTGGCCTGCCTTAGTATGTACCTAGATACTTACCAACCACATAGATATCATTTTGTACAGTTGTGTATGGTGATAAATTACACTTGCACAACTAAAAAATTACTTAGAATGTGAGGGTACACGATGTCGACTTATCACCAGTCCGTACCCCGATTCCTAATGCATAAACTTATATTTAGTATATACTTTGCAACTTGCCGGTGCTTCGTGAAAATCAAGTGTTATGATTTTTGATACAAAACATTGGCATGTAGCATTCCTCGAGAAAACTACTCGCTGCATTCGCGGCCGTACGGCGCTTCCTTTCTTACTTGAGTTTACCACCAAGTGGGCAAGGGAGCACCATACGGCTGCGAATGCAGCGAGTGGTCTTCTCAACTATAGTAATCTTAGCCGCTATCACACTTAAATTTAATGTAGTTGTAGAGTGAGGCGCCTAATTCAACATGATGACTATCTTTCACAGGAGAAACATCGGGTCATCCACTCGGTGAAGAAGAAGAAAGACGAACAAGATGGCAGAAAGCAAGAGTCCAGAGGAGATGAAGCAGCTGGTCCAGAAAATGAGGGAGTGGTTGAACAGCCAGCCGCATCTACCGAAGGATGTCGGTGAGAACATTTTACCGCATGTTTTGACATCAAATGTTTTCGCACAGGTTGTCCTTCAATTAAAAACTCAGCAACTGAGTTTTGCCGCGCGGTTGCATGATGTTCAAGCGTCATTTAAGTACTTAAATACGTGTAGGGTCAGGTAGGGATCGGTTACTCAGGCGGGTACATTGACTTACGCTTATATTTCGTAATAGGACAGCTATATCTATCTGCATTCTTAGCATAATGGTAGCTCTTGACAACCAAACACATACAAACCAATCATCCGTCCACTCCAGTGCGGTTTAATTGTGAAAAAAATGTGTAATTACATGTATTTTTATCGTTTAAGATTGAAAGATTGCGGGAAATGTAATTGTTATAATCGAAAGTGGTGTTCATATACTAAGTAATAAGCTAGATTTACTAGCTCTTAGAGTAGTCTGGTAATATTTGTAGGCTAATAATTTCAAAATAGCGTCGGCGTCTACGCTGACTCAAATTTAAGTGGTACACAGTGACTCTAACATTTAGTACTGGCTTATTTCTCTACTTTTAGAAACATTGACAGACAATTGTAAAATATTTCTTATGGCAATAGTAATGATATGAAAAGAATACTTTGACAAATATATTTGATTAAAATGCATAGTTTCAATAAATATTATACTTGCACGACAGGGTTGCCAAGTCCATATAAACTGTTAGAGTCACTGTGTACCACAGGGGTTTAGTCAGTGTAGACAGGTACTAGTACACTGTGACTCACATTTTTTATCTAGAAAAAATGTCTGGTGACCAAGGTGTCGTGTTATTGCAAAAAACGATAATGCGAAACGAAAGAGTAATAATCAATGCATCCTAGATATGAATTTCAGTTTGATACTTCAAAGTTTTCTATAAAATTTTATTGATTGAAGAAATCCGAGTCACTGTTGCCTACCTGACCCTACAGTATCAGCAGCTTAAAAACCCAAATATTGAAAGGAAGGACCAGTTAACTTATACTGGTTATTCTTAATAAATATACGAAAAACTAGCTTAAGTTGGTCCCAAGTGGTAGGTCAATGTGCTGTTCATAATACGTGTCAAATTATTCTCACTCTCTTCAGCTAACTGTTGGCAAGCCATTATGCTATTGTTAGTTGTAGCCGGCAGCATACAATGCGTTGTTCTTGACCATCCAACCAGCCAATGACTTGATAACATAACATCGCTTTTAAGGCTTAAACATTAAACAGATTAAGCAACAAAGTATTTGAAAATAAGTTAATTTTATTTTAAGAAAGTTTCTTCTACCAAACGAATTCCATGTCCAAAGTTTTTTAGTTAACTAACCAGAAACATAAGGCGAAAGTAAAAAATAATAATCTTGGGTTTGCCGCCTGCGAGCTGACAAAAACACGCACATGACATCCTAAACTGACCTAACTCAAAAAAGCAAGTTTGTGGGAAAATGGATTTTTAACTTCTAATACGTCTTAAAAATTAACTATATGCCTTGGAGTTTTGATTGATATATCAAAAAAAAGATTGGAATATCTTTATTTTGTTTATTAAAAAATATATTAAAATTAAACATTTTAATTATTAATTACTTAATATTTCAAAAAGCACTTTGACTTATGCCGTTACTTCCCGATATTTTTAATTCTTTTTCGTTTTATGCCTGTATAGACTGTACTATTTATTCAAAACTATCGCGTTAATTCAAAATAAATCAGTTTAGTTGGTCCATGAAAATATGATAAGGGAGTGTTATTTCAAAATAAAATAATAATTTTATCTTTTTACTACGGGAAACTTACTACAACACTACATTTTGACCGAAAAAATATTATTTATTATTTTTAATTAGCTTTTAGGTAAAGTATGTTTAGAAATCGATTTCATAATTACATCACTTCAGCATACAGCTGGACATAGGCCTCCCACAGAGTACGCCACAAGGCACGTTTTTACCATCCAGTCTCTACCATCCGCTCTCTTTAATTAATCGGTCCATATGGCAGGAGGGCGTCTAACGCGTGCTACGCTTGCTAAGTCGTTGCCTCCTCCAAGAACCCGGTAAACCCGGTACGATACGATGTCGTACAAAATCGGTTCTACAACAAATGTGGCCAACCCACTGTCACTTCAGTTTGCTACACTTCCAGGCAAGTCTTGGCTGATAATCTCTTTCCGGACCTTTTCCATTAGCGAGGTCACTAGCATAGACCTTTCCATGGCTCCCTGAGTGACGTGTAGCCTATGGACCAGTTTAACTGTCATGCTATGTCATGGTAATTTCAGACTCAAAGTTAGCTCTTCTTAAATGCAATGTTTGCCATTTTTCTGAACTACTTTCAGGTGTACACGTTCGGCGGAGACTGACTCAGAAATTACGTGCTGATTGAACATGACCTTGGTCTTTTTCAAGTTCTTTCCGAGTCTAACACGCCTCGAGGCCATATTTAGACTGGAAATATTTTTTCCATATCCTGCAGTGATTCGGCCATAATAACTATGCCGTCAACAAAACGGAGATGCGTGAGATATTCACAATTAATAATGATGCCCAGTCTGTCCCACTGTAAGGTCTTGAATACAATCCTCCAGCGGATTGGTGAATTGTTTCGGGGATATAATTTCATCTTGTCTTACACCTCGGTGTATCTGTATGGGTCTTGATATATGGTTTTGTACTTGAACTGACATTGTCGCCAATTCATAGGCTTCTCAGCATCTCTATCATGTCACCAGTTGACTTGGCACCGCTTCAAGGACATTAGAACAGCCAAGGTTTCATTCGAGTCAAAAGCTTTCTCCATGGTATAATAAGATACTCCGCCTGGTATTCCATTCCGAGACTCGTGAACCACGTGACTAACACAAGCCTACGTCATCATACTTGTGGGTTACCAAAATTACCCACTCTTATGATTATTTTTTAAATCTATTTATTAATTAAGATACTGTTAATTAATAAATACAATTTAAGTGTTGTTGTAAAGTTCAAGTTAATACACACGTAAATCTAAATTATAAAATTATTCAGAAATATTTTAACTCATTTTTCTGAGATTGAATTTACCCTATAACGTATTTTATTGAAATAAAGTGGCAATACTGGTGACGTAGGCTTGTGTTTCTCTGGGAATGTAAGACCATGTTTTATTAGACTATGGCTTTCTCGTAGTCCACAAACACGGTAGTAAACAGCGGTCGGTTGTACTCTTCTGACTTCTGTATAACTTGCCGTACAATATGATGTGGTCTACAGTGCTGAAGTCCTTCCGAAACCCAGCTGTTGTGACTGGTTGGCGCTAAATCTTGATGCCAGGCAAATAGTTACCACTCCCGACAAGAGGTTATAGACGTGGCTCAGTAGTGTGATCGCCTTAGTAGCCTATACTTTTTGAGGAGTGTTTTGTCTCCTTTTTCAAAAATAAAGCCGCAACACTGCAACTTGATATACATTTTGTGTTGTGATTTCTTGATGGAACTCCATAGTATGTTAGTAAATAAAACACTTTTTGCACTAGTTCCACTATTTATAATTAAAATGCTATTAAAGCGCGACCGGTTTCGTAACATCATCTTCAGGCAACAAATTCAAAAATCAAAACAATACAATATGAAGTAAACGTGGGTAGTGGAATAATTCCATGTCGCAGTGCAATAAAAAGTCACTCAAAATAAAGAATGTCAAGTTTTACATAAAAATGACAAATTAATTTAAGATTAAATTACGAATAACATACTGCTACTTGAGCTTGGCCCGGCCGTTTACAACAAAATTACTTACCTTAACTAAAAAAAAATATAAATTATCTACACCCAACACTGACATAACTAAAAAACTACACACGTTTTTTTATAAATTAAAAAGTTTATATAGTGTTTAGTTTCGTATCAAATGGGCGCGCGGCGCTGGCAACACTGTTCGTCATTGTCTCGTCCTGTGGCCGTGGGCTCGCATCGTTGATGCGAATTTTAATTATAAATGGTGTAATTTAGTGTGCTTTCGGTTTTCTCGTGTGGTTTTCCCTGTTCGGTGGGGAAGTGAACCAAGTGGATTTGGTTCCGGCGCTTTGATTGAGAGTCACGCGGCCGCCGGCAAAATATAACCTCACTTTTCGTTCGCTCGCGTCGTGGCTGCCGATAGCTACATATTTTTAATTGTTTTCTTGATTGGAGGCCAACGGGGCCGATTTCTCATTCGGAGAGAAATCTTTTAGTCATTTTGTGTTAAAAAAACATTATTTGATGTCGAACTATGAACAATAGTGAACCCAAGTGCTTGTGAAAACTAAGCTGTGAATCTGCGACTGATTGACGGGACGGAGTGCCACACGAGCTGGTGTCCGGGTGCAGAAGTCTAGTACCTAAATTCCAATCCAAAATGTCTTCCTCCAAAACCTGATACCTTTTTTCCTGTCAAAACTAGACTTACAAGGAAACGGCGGCGTCATGGTTCGCACGGTAAGCAATTCGCTGCTAGGCCCTGTTTAAGTAGACTTTGGAAACAAGAATTTCTCGGCCGGAAACTTTCCGGAACAAAATTCTCTCATTAAATTTATTTTAGTTAGCTATAGTAAAGAGCACTACGAATCGTAGTCAAATGTTGTTCCGAGGCTGATCGACCATTTAGTTTTAGATTTTAAGATAACTTTAATTTGCTTCCACTGCGCTAAGATCAGCTTCGGAATCAAACATTTTTTGTTAGCAGAGCGTGGTTGCTTTATTGCAACATAGTTAGCCGTAATTTAGTATTAAGCGTGTTTTTATATTACCCACATATTTTATTAATTTTGGAAAATATTGTTTCGGTTTTTTGTGACTGTATTGTTTGCCTAGTGAACGGTACCTTATCGGTAAGGTCTAGGCCAGTCAACTAACATTTATTTTGTGGTATTTGTTTATTGGTTTTTCGTTTTTATTAAGTCGAGTGTGTAAAAGTTGGTACCATGGCTCCTCGATCGCCAGGTATAAGGCTGCTATAAAGACAGAATTAAGGTGGTTTACTACCACAGCGGCAATGATCGGCCGCGAGGACCGGGAGGACGCGCTCTTGAAAAGTGCACTACAGGCAGATGAACGGGTTCGGGTTGTGTCGGAACACCTCACAGAGTGCCTCATGCTCCTTGAGGAAGCTCCTAACCCTGAAGATAAGGAGCTGGTTGAGGGCGATGTAAGCCAGTGCTTGGAGCTGGCACAGGACATTGCGCAGGCAGCTGCGGACATATCTAGGCGACGTGACGGAAAGGAAAAGCCATTCCGTGGTAAAGTGGGACAAGGATTACAGGTGCCTCTTCCGCCTGTTACGGTTCCAGTCTTTGCAGGCGATTACGCCGACTGGCCGGCGTTTGAGGACTTGTATAGCAGTGTGGTCCACACACGGACGGACATAACGCCGGCGTACAAGATGGCTCAGCTGGATGTCCAGGCTACATGGAGAGCCTCATGAATTGCTGACGCATTTGGCTGTCTCGGATAGCAATTATGAGGTGGCGTGGAAGATCCTTACCGACCGGTATCGAAACAAGCGCCTGATTGTAGACAGGCTGTTAGACCAGTGGCTGTCAATACCAACCATAACGCGAGGTACGGACCTCCGCGAGAAAATCTTCCACCCAGTCAGTGTCGCGGTCAGCGCACTAGAGCGACAGGGTTTGCCAGTGGCGGGCTACGGTTATATCTTGGTCCACACAGTGCTTCGCCGCCTGCCGAGCGAAATGGTCGCTCGATTCGAGCAGCTCCATGGGGGCAAGTCCTCGGACCACCTCCCGACCTACGAGGATCTGAAGTCGTTCCTCGAGGCCGAAAGCAGGCGAGTGGACGTCCAGGCTGGTGAAGCCCTCGCAAGGAGACCTCTGCCCCTCGCCACCCGGAACGGCCGGGTGCACCGGCGCGAGGAGGCAACAGTAGGCAACCCAGGCGGTACAACACCGCATTGGAATCAGGGTGTGCCTACTGCAGGGAGACAGGCCACGGGGTGGCAGCGTGTCAGGAGTTTGCTGCGCAGCGGGTTCAGAGGAGACGGGGTGTGGCACAGCAGAGGCGTTGGTGTTTTCGGTGCCTGGGGCCGCATCAGGTGCGAGAGTGCCCTTCAAGCACCAACTGTAGGTACTGCCAGGGTGCACACCATCCGCTGCTTTGCATGAATCGCTCCGGAGACGCCGGGGGCAGCGCTGGATCGGATCAGCGAAGGGAGCCTGCCCACCAAAGGAGGGAGCAACGCTCCCCACCCCCTCCAAGGAGGAGCCCACCTCCGCATCGGTCACAGGGACAGGCAGGGGGACGTCAACAGACGGAGCCCACTTACCCAAGGACGTGGGGACGATCCCCAGCACGGCAGCAGGTGCCGGATTGGGGAAGAACGACACAGGGACATGGTCAAGGACACCCATCCCAGGTACGGGATCCAACGGGCGGGTGTCAGGAGAGCACTAGGCAGCCACCAGGGTACATGCAGTATTCTGCGGGCTTGAGCCACCTGGTTGGGTCTCAAGACCCACGCATGCCTCCGCCTATGCCTGAGTACCCGCGGCTACAGGCGCAACCTCGGTACGGACGTTTGCCGTCGGGGTACTATAGAACTCCAGCCATGGCCTTTATCGGCAGACCTCCCTACCAGCAGGAGTGGGACCCATACACAGGTTTGGGTAGCGAGGATACCCCGCGGGACGCGGCCTCACCGCGTTTAGATTCCCGCTAGGTAATCGCCGCCTACTCATCAGCTTCGGCTCCCCGTCCAATCACGGTACTTTTGCCAACGGCTAAGATTTGGGTATGGGGATACGGTGGCCGGACCATTCAAGTAAGAGCCCTACTGGATACAGGGGCTCAGGGATGTATTGTATCGAGTAAGCTGGTGAGTAGGCTAGGCCTAAATGTACGGCCAAGTGAGGATGAAGCTGTAGGCATCGGGGCCTAAATGTGCCTGACATTCGGGGTCAGACGAACTTTGAGTTCACATTAGGTAGCACATGTACAGGCGTCAGCTATCAAGTCTCAGCCGTGGTGCTGGATGAAGT
This sequence comes from Phthorimaea operculella, assembly GCA_024500475.1. Taxonomy (NCBI): domain Eukaryota; kingdom Metazoa; phylum Arthropoda; class Insecta; order Lepidoptera; family Gelechiidae; genus Phthorimaea; species Phthorimaea operculella. The sequence goes on along the minus strand of JANFCV010000002.1, from coordinate 1,043,690 downwards.
GGTTGGGAAACTCCTCAGGTTAGGTTACCACCAACGGTACGAGGGCTAACCACAGGGTTGGAGTTAGCTGATCCTGATTTTGATACTCCTGGTACGGTGGACGTACTTCTCGGGTCAGACGTCCTCGGGAGATTATGGTGCGGTAGGAAGAAGGTACTCCAGGAAGCTGGTTTGGTGGCCGTAGATACCACAGGGGGGTATGTTGTTTTCGGCCCAGTTTGGAGACCTCAGGACCTACCAGAAGGGATACGGTCCTCTATGGTAGTGTGCTGTCAGAGGTGCTGCAGAGGTTTTGGGAGTCTGAAGAGCCGCCCACGGCGGACAGACGGAAGCCAGAGGATGACGAGTGCGAGTTGTTCTATCAATACAACACTGCGAGATGCCCGTCAGGCAGATTCGTGACCAGGCTACCTTTTCTCCCAAACCGCCCCGCTTTAGGTAGTTCGCGACAGCTCGCGGAACGGAGACTACTCGGAATGGAGCGGAAGATGAGGCGAGACCCAGCACTTCGGCAGAAGTATATAGAATTCATGCGGGAATATATTCAATTGGGCCACATGTCGGTGTCCAGCCTGAATTGGAGGTGTGTCGAGCATTATTACATTCCACACCTGGCTGTCTTGAAGTCACCTGAGGCGAAAATACGGGTGGTGTTTGACGGTTCTGCTCCTACCTCGAATGGTGTGTCTGTGAACCAATGTTTGCACGCGGGTCCTAAATTGAACCGGGACATTGTGGACATTCTCACAGACTTTCGTTTGCACCAGGTAACGTTCGTCGCAGACGTCAAAATGATGTTTCGCCAAACCATGATACATCCGGATGACCGTCGGTATCAGCTGATTTTGTGGCGTGAGAGCCCAGATGAGCCGATGGTCACATACGAACTTAACACGGTGACGTATGGACTTAAGCCAAGTCCGTATTTGGCAGTACGTACGCTGCGAGAGTTGGCCGCACAGGAAAGGGTAAGATACCCTCGAGCCGCAGCAGTACTGGATCGCGACGTCTACGTGGACGATATCTGCACGGGTGCTGATAGCGTGGAGCAGGCGCTAATTCTACGAGACGAGCTGATCGCGATCATGGGTTCAGGAGGTTACGAGTTGCGGAAATGGTTGTCCAGTTGCCCAGAGCTCCTGGCTGGTTTGCCAGGCGAGTTCCATCAGGACCCGCACCTCTTTGAGAACCCGGACAATCCAAATACGTTGGGCATCCTCGGGGTGCAATATAGGCCAACGCATGACGTATTCACGTACAAGATCGAGCCCGACCTTTTGGAGAAAACTTGGACTAAGCGGTCGGTACTGTCGACAATCGCTAGAACGTTCGATCCTAACGGATGGATCGCCCCGGTTACGTTCATGGCGAAGTGCTTTTACAAAGGTTGTGGCTAGCCAACTTAGGATGGGACGACCAACTCTCCGGAGAGTTGTTGAAGGATTGGCTCAAGTTTGTGACCACCCTACCAGGGATCGTGCACATCGCGATACCCCGCAAGTTAGTCCCATCGGTGGGATGTAAGGCTACCCTACATGGGTTTTGTGACGCCTCGGAGCGAGGGTACGCGGCAGCTGTATACCTTCGGACAGCAAGTTCAACGGGAACTGTGCACGTGCGTCTGGTTATGGCCAAAAGTAAGGTGGCACCAGTCAGAACTAGATGGACCATCCCCAAATTGGAATTGGCAGGGGCAGCTCTTCTAGCGCGCTTGCTAAATCATGTAACCTGCAATCTGCGTGGTACCATCAACTTGGATGAAACGGTGTACGCGTGGACTGACAGTCGGATAGTTCTGTGCTGGTTGCAGACGTCGGTACATACACTTGAGGTTTTCGTGGCAAATCGGGTGTCACAGATTACGGGGTCGGAAACTCCGTTAGTGTGGAGGCACGTACCGGGAGAATGGAACCCAGCGGACTGCGCTTCGCGCGGGTGCAGGGCACCTGATTTGGTGAGTCACCCACTGTGGTGGGGACCTCAATGGCTAACTGAGTCGCCGCAGGAATGGCCATTCAACGAGTGCAGGGCGCCGCTTGGGCCACCTGATCGAGGTTTGCGAGTGAACGTGGGGCAACTCGTACCGAAGCCTAACCCAGCTTTCTTGCTGGAACGGTATAGCTCCTCGACAAACTTCTTGGGGTGACAGGTTGGATCAAACGGTTCGTGAACAACTGCAGGAAGCCTCAAGCAGAACGGAACTTTACACCTGTCCTCTCGCCTGCGGAACGGAATGCGGCTCTACGCTCATTAGTTAGAGTCGTCCAGGCGGAACATTTTGAAGAGGAGGTCAGGCTGCTCAGGGATGGACGTGGAAAGCTGAAGGGAGGAATTGTGCGCCTCAACCCATTCCTGGATGAGCAAGGTATGCTCAGGGTTGGAGGCAGACTTCGAACGCTAGCCTGCCCTTTTCGGCTCGGCATCCACTGTTACTTCCAAAGGGGACCCTTAGTTGAGCTCTTAGTCAGGGATCGTCATGAGAAAAACTCGCACGCGGGCTGTAATGCGCTATTGGCCATTCTACAGCGCGAGTTTTGGATCTTATCGGGACGACGAACGGTACGTAGCGTTGTGTTTAGGTGCTTGCCTTGTTACCGCTTGAAGGCAGCCACAATGCAGCCACAGATGGGAGATCTTCCACCGGACCGGGTGACGGAGGCCTGGACGTTTGCAGGTGTGGGAACGGATTTCGCAGGCCCTTTCATGGTGAAGGCATCACGCCTGCGGAACGCAAAGTCTATCAAGGCGTACTTGTGCGTGTTCGTGTGCCTAGCCACCAAGGCCGTCCACTTGGAGCTCGTGGCCGACCTTTCTACGGAGGCTTTTTGGCAGCGCTGGAGAGATTTACGTCGCGACGAGGGCGACCAGCGCTGATCAGGTCGGATTGTGGTACCAACTTTAAGGGTGCTGATCGGTGTATGAAAGAAATTGTAACGTTCTTACGGGAGAACGAAGGAGCCATCAGCACGGGCCTCTCCCGTCAGGGCATTGCCTGGGTGTTCGATCCACCAGCGTGCCCTCACTGGGGTGGTATTTTTGAAGCGGTTGTAAAGTCCGCTAAGACGCATTTGTTGCGCGTTGTAGGGTTAACAATTTTGACTTTCGAGGAGCTGGCGACCGTGTTTTGTAAAATTGAGGCTGTACTCAATTCGCGTCCTTTGTGTCCGCTCAGCTCAGACCCAAATGATTTAGAGGCCCTGACGCCAGGGCATTTCTTAATTGGCCGCCCACTTAACGCCTTGCCGGAATATCCCTATACGGAGGTGAATAGCAATCGTTTGTCGCGTTATCAGTTGTTGCAGCAAATGACTCAAAACTTTTGGAAGCGTTGGTCGCTTGAGTACTTGCACATTCTGCAGCAACGCCTTAAGTGGACGGACAGGACTGAACCCCCCTGCATTGGGGATCTCGTTCTGGTTAAGGATGCCAACCTACCGCCACTGCGTTGGCGCCGGGGGCGCATTCTCAACCTGTTTCCGGGTAGTGATGGCACTCCTCGAGTTGCAGAAGTTCAGGTGGGGGATTCAGTTCTTAAGCGAGCAGTAGCTACATTATCACGCCTGCCATGCATAGAGCGGACCGATGGGTCGGTCCGGGGCGGGTGAATGTTTAGTTTCGTATCAAATGGGCGCGCGGCGCTGGCAACACTGTTCGTCATTGTCTCGTCCTGTGGCCGTGGGCTCGCATAGTTGATGCGAATTTTAATTATAAATGGTGTAATTTAGTGTGCTTTCGGTTTTCTCGTGTGGTTTTCCCTGTTCGGTGGGGAAGTGAACCAAGTGGATTTGGTTCCGGCGCTTTGATTGAGAGTCACGCGGCCGCCGGCAAAATATAACCTCACTTTTCGTTCGCTCGCGTCGTGGCTGCCGATAGCTACATATTTTTAATTGTTTTCTTGATTGAGGTTAACGGGGCCGATTTCTCATTCGGAGAGAAATCTTTTAGTCATTTTGTGTTAAAAAAACATTATTTGATGTCGAACTATGAACAATAGTGAACCCAAGTGCTTGTGAAAACTAAGCTGTGAATCTGCGACTGATTGACGGGACGGAGTGCCACACGAGCTGGTGTCCGGGTGCAGTAAATCTAGTACCTAAATTCCAATCCAAAATGTCTTCCTCCAAAACCTGATACCTTTTTTCCTGTCAAAAACTAGACTTACAAGGAAACGGCGGCGTCATGGTTCGCACGGTAAGCAATTCGCTGCTAGGCCCTGTTTAAGTAGACTTTGGAAACAAGAATTTCTCGGCCGGAAACTTTCCGGAACAAAATTCTCTCATTAAATTTATTTTAGTTAGCTATAGTAAAGAGCACTACGAATCGTAGTCAAATGTTGTTCCGAGGCTGATCGACCATTTAGTTTTAGATTTTAAGATAACTTTAATTTGCTTCCACTGCGCTAAGATCAGCTTCGGAATCAAACATATAGACCTAACACAAAATTTCCGATCGCTATACAGGCATAAGTCAAATAATACGAAGTAAATTTTAAGAAATGCATTAATTAAAAAAGGCAATAGTGCACTAACCCAAAACAATACACGGTATTAGCAAAAAAAAATACAGGATAAATAGGCATAACTCAAAAACTGTCACTATAGACTTTCTTATCTTGGCGGAAATCGTAAAAACGAGAGTATTTTTTTGAATAGCAGCGCGCGCAGCGTGCTTCCGTCCCTTCGCCGGCGCACTAACTCAGAAACATCTTTTTTGACTTGCAGGGGCGGTGCAGGGTAGCACGGGCAATATAGACATTTTATTGAATAACTTTTAAACTAAATTATTTACCACTGCGATTGTTTTACCCATTTGTAGAGAAAAAAATATATTATTTTAATACATTATTAACTAGATTTGCCACTTTTTTGAGTTAGGTCAGTTTAGGATGTCATGTGCGTACAACAGATAAGATAGTCCTAGCGGTATACCGGAACATGCTGCACCCGCAAAAAGAATTCTGAAATTTGGTACACTTAGGTAATCTTCAGGGTAAAGGAATCGATTTGACCCGTTGTACAAAATTTCAAAGCCTGTTTCATACAATTGGTTTGCGAGCCGCCAAGACGTAGATGGATGCGTGCATTTATGGTTGATATGCAATATTATTTATTACTAGCGGCCCGTCCAGCGGTTTCACCCGCTGCTACTTATCTACCTGTTTTCCCGTAGAAATTGAATCTTTCCCCGCAGCAAAAAGTCCGTTCCAGCAGAAGTGACTCATCAAAACCATGTGCCAGCAGAAGCGACCCGTCATGCTGAATAACTTTTACTTTGAAGCCATTACAGTACCTATCTCTTATACCTAGTTAAGATGGTCTACATCAGGTACTTCAGATCCTCAATGACCATGTGCCAGCAGAAGCGGCCCGTCATGGCGAACAACTTTTTCTATGAAACCATTACCGTGTCTCTTATAATTAAGAGGTAGATGGGATGCTGCTTGTCTACATCAGGTGCTCCAGATCCTCGATGACCATGTACCAGCAGAAGCGGCCTACCATGCTGAGTAACTTTTACTTCGAAGCTATCTCTTATAGTTTAGATGGGATGCTGGTAGTCTTCCTCAGGTTCTTCAGATCCTCGATGACCATGTGCCAACAGAAGCGGCCCGTCATGGTGAACAACTTTTTCTATGAAGCCATAACCGTATCTCTTATAGTTTAGGTGGGATGCTGGTGGTCTTCATCAGGTACTTCAGATCCTCGATCACCATGTGCCAGCAGAAGCGGCCTGTCATGGTGAACAACTTTTTCTATGAAGCCATGACCGTATTTCTTATAGTTTAGATGGGATGCTGGTGGTCATCATCAGGTACTCCAGATCCTCGAGGGCTGACAAAAAGTAGTCCATTTCCGTCTTTAGTATGCTAGTAACATCAGTGCCAAAAAGTGTGGAGATCGGTAAAGCGGTTTTGCTTATTTGGGTTATATCCGCTATATTTCCCGCTTTTCCTGATGTTAACCGTTTTCCCGTGGAAATGAGGAATTTTCCCGTGGTAAAAAGTAGCCTATGTTACTCAGGAATGTTGTAGCTTTCTAATGGTGAAAGAATTTTGGAAATCGGTCCAGTAGTTTCGGAGTTTATCGATTACATACATACAAAAAAACAAACAAAGGTTTCCTCTTTATTAAGTACTAGCAGCCCGCCCAGCGGTTTCACCCGCTGCTACTTACCTGTTTTCCCGTAAATTGGATCTTTGCCCGTAGTAAAAAGTCCATTACTCCGATCCAGCAGAGGTAAATGTGCGAGCAGAAGCGGCCCGTCATGCTGAATAGCTTTTACTTTGAAGCCATTACCGTATCTCTTATTGTTTATATGGGATGCTGGTGGTCTACATCAGGTACTCCAGACCCTCGTGACCATGTGCCAGCAGAAGCGGCCCGTCATGCTGAATAACTTTTACTTTGAGGCTTTTACCGTATCTCTTATAGTTTATATGGGATGCTGGTGGTCTACATCAGGTACTCCAGACCCTCGTGACCATTTGCCAGCAGAAGCGGCCCGTCATGCTGAATAACTTTTACTATGAAGCCAATATCGTATCTCTTATAGTTTATATGGGATGCTGGTGGTCTACATCGGGTACTCTAGATCCTCGATGACCATGTGCCAGCAGAAGCGGCCTGCCATGCTGAGTAACTTTTACTTAAAAACCATTACCGTATCTCTTATAGTTTAGATGGGATGCTGGTGATGTTCATCAGGTACTCCAGATCCTCGATGACCATGTGCCAGCAGAAGCGGCCCGTCATGATGCACAACTTTTTCTATGAAGCCATGGCCGTATCTCTTATAGTTTAGATGGGATGCTGGTGGTCTTCATCAGGTACTCCAGATCCTCGATGACCATGTGCCAGCAGAAGCGGCCCGTCATCGTGAACAACTTTTTCTATGAAGCCATGACCGTATCTTTTATAGTTTAGATGGGATGCTGGTGGTCTTCATCAGGTACTCGTACTCCAGATCCTCGAGGGCTGACAAAAAGTAGTCCATGTCCATCTTTACTATGCTAATAATATCAGTACCAAATTTCGCGAAGATCGGTAAAGCGGTTTGGCTTATTTGGGTAATATCCGCTGTATTTCCCGCTTTTCCTGCTGCTAACCGTTTTCCCGTGGAAATGAGGAATTTTCCCGTGGTAAAAAGTAGCCTATGTTACTCAGGAATGTTGTAGCTTTCTAATGGTGAAAGAATTTTCGAAATCGGTCCAGTAGTTTCGGAGTTTATCGATTACATACATACAAAAAAACAAACAAACAAACAAAAAAACAAACAAAGTTTTCCTCTTTATTATATTAGTGTAGATATTAGTGTAGATTATAATGCACTTCACATCGCCGAGAACTTCCGTAATAAAATAATCCAGATCTTATCTGATCGATCAGTTACCTACATAAGTATCATTAAGTGTAATAATGATGGTACCTATATCTATAGTGTAGGGTATTACAGATATAATATACCTATCTATGAAAATAATCTGTACAAGTAGTTGAATCGCACATTTCTTGACAGCCACCATACAAATGACATTCGCAAATTTGATGCGGCGGTCGTACTATTTAATCCAGCTTTTTGTTTGAGATTTCGTCACTAATTTCTTCAAACTAAACGGGTCCAACAAAACACCAGAAGGTTATACGTTGCAAATGAGAACCGCTATCTAGGTATAGAGAAATTTGGGATTAGGGTTCCTAAGACAGTAAAAACCAAGCCCTTTTCGCGGGTTAGTTAGCAGATACATACAAATACAACAACATTCCACTTACTACGATCCTTTAATATTCAACCATCCAACGCCTTTTGCAGATGACCGGGTCTTGGAGCGGTTCATCCACAGCTGCTACTTCGACCTGGAGAAAGCTCAGACTGCTGCAGACCTGTTCTTTACTATCCGAGGGTCTGCAGCCGAGCTGGTCACCAACCGGGATCCCTTGTCGCCTGCCATGCAGAAGGCTTTGAAGATTGTGTGAGTAAAAACCTTCCAGCTGCTCAAAGATCATCCAAAGCTACCTCGAGAAGGCGTAGACTAATGCAGGCCTGTTTTTCTGCGAGAGTCTGCAGCTCGCCTGTCGGTTTAACGTTTTGAGATATGCGTTCCTACCAAACATTCACTCTAAAAGTTAAAGTTTTTGCAATAAAACGGTTTTACAACATTCCTCTGTTAAGATTGATATCGTATAGGTAGTAGGTACCCAGGTATGCGTTATGATAATGGCTCACTGTATTGAACACGATAATGGAGTTGTAAAGATCAGTTCCCTGATTGAAACGTGCGGAACAAACATGACTCTGTTTGAAATAATGTGTTAATTACCTACCTCCTACTCGATATATAGAGATGTAGTATTCAGGATGTATAAAAATAAATGAAATTATTTTAAATGGTGAACCAGCCCATGAAACTGAACAACTTACTTTCCGAAATATAAAAAAATAATTAGTCCTCCCAGCTCCTACACAAACTAATGCTTTTTTTTACAAACTGTGCCTTGTGCCTATCTGACGATTTTTGGAAATGCAAAAGAGAGAACATGAATATCTAGACACACGGCAGTGTGTCCGCCAAGTTCGAGCTAAAAAAGCGACACACCGGCCGTGGGTTATATTACACGAACCATTTCGGGCCAAGTTCGACCCACCTATAACTCAAAATCTATTTTATCTACGCATATGAAATTTCTAGTATCTGTCGAGATCTACTTACTTATATAAAATACAAAATTTCATTAATGTACCTATTGTAGGTCTTGAGATATTGACGTCAGAAAATCGCTATTTTTACTATACACTCACTGACTGACTGACTGACTCACTCATCAAAAACCTAGACCACTTCCAATGGTCGTATTGACTTGAAATTTGGCATGGAGGTAGGTCTTTAGGTCAAGGTAAAGGAAAAAATCTGAAAATGGCCAAGTGTGAGTCGGTTTTAAAAATAATGAAGGTGTAAATTCATACCCCTAAGAAACTAAAACAAAAATTTATCTATATCTTCCAATCGTCGTACCGACCTAAAATTCGTTACGAAGGTTTGTATTTAGTCAAAGTAAAGTATAAATGAAATATTTCCTTACCTAACTTAATCATAAGAAAAAAAGAAAATAAACCTTACAAAATAAATGAAATCCACCCAAAACATAAATGTGAAAGGCTGCCAAGTTCGATAATATTGGAATGCTTCGCCTATAAAGAAGTGAGATCTAAATAAGTACCAAGTTCCATACACAGACCTCAGTTAAAAATAGTTACAGGAATGCACACTTGATTTTCCGCAGTTTGGAAAGTAGATTCTTATTTCCAAACTGCGAAAAATCAAGTGTGCATTCCTGTAACTATTTTTAACTGAGGTCTGTGTATGGAACTTGGTACTTATTTAGATCTCACTTCTTTTATAGGCGAAGCATTCTAATATTATCGAACTTGGCAGCCTTTCACATTTATGTTTTGGGTGGGATAAGCATAACAACTGAAACAACTGAAATTATGGCTAAGTAATGCTTGGTCACGTTTAAGTTAAAGCATATATTTTAGTCTAAATCGCATAGTCAGCTGAGGTTTCTGTATTTCTATAGTTAAAAAACATTACGAATCGACCAACAAATTATTTTTATTTATTAATTCGTGATAGGTAGTTAAATTATTCAACAGCAGCACAGCAAGCAGCTAATCATGCAGCTCCAACAAAGGGAACTGTAACAGCTGTTTTACATCAATAATGTCGGCCCAGTAGGTTAGGTTCAGTATTTAGATGAAGGTTACGATCATTCAGAGGTTCTCAATCAATCAGATATGTAATAGAAAAAATGTTGTTCGTCAGGACAGCAGAGATTATATATAGAGTAACCTATTATAGGTTTTTCGACACCTCGCCCCCCTATAGGTACATGAATAAGAGGATACTATACCGCAGTTTCATATAACCGTATTTCCCTGTTTTCTTTCTGAATAAGTAATGCATGTATTCTTTATTGTTTAATTAGGTTTACTACACGCATGACCCTATTTATTTAATTTTTTGACAAAATAGTAATTAGTAAACGGAAAGAATTTTTCTTTTTCTATGGAAAAAGAAAATTGCCGGCTCATTTATTGTTGTTTGGAAAAAAGAAGAGGAGAATACGTTTGTATGACGACTTGGCTTTGGGGATAGAGTTAAAGGATGACGGGAATATTTGGGAAAATTACTTGTAGAACCTAGAAGCGCCATGTCTACTTGAATAATACCGGCGGCAGTTTGGGAGCCACTAGTAGCCCTACAAGGTAGATTAGTGTTTTTCCGGCCGGCTGCAGATCTAGGCTAACCTACTACATCTGACTGAAGCGCTTAGATTCCAGACCTAGCTAACTGAAACGGGAAATTCCACGATTGGTTTGACACGACTGCCATGTCTTGTAAACGAGATGGAGCATTTAATTAAATTCGTGACAAACACAAGTGTAAGTAGAGACAAGACAAGTGTATTTCCACCAACCCATTTTAAGGGACCAACTTATACTGGTTTTTTATAGGTACAAATACTAAGAAAAACCCCATGGGTAGTTAGATTTGCTGGCGATCGTACGTATTGTCGTGCCCCAAATTTTGTTTCATCTGCACTCATGAAACTCCAGCTAAAAATCAATAGGTACCTATCTAGATGTCGAGAGACAAACTATGAAGAACCTTAACCATCGACTCGTTACCTATTACAGAATTAATAAATGTGCGCTAATGCCTTAATTTCAGAAATCTGGGCCAAATCAAGATCTCTGGTAATCGGCAGCTGTGGATATGGCAGTTGAACGACCCCGGCCTTGACAACTACGATTATGTGCAGGTGAGAAAATTACAAAGAAACCCAAAACATTACATGAGCGGCATTCAAAACTTTCGGGTTGTCGTGCTTTGCCTTTGCCTCACTTAAGGCAAAAAATACTAAACATATAATGTCCTATTAAATTCACTGCAAATCTTTTAGGGTATGTTCTACTCGTGAAACTGAACACTTTTTCTTATAGTCCGTCAACTTCGTGCACGACTTTCCTGCGGGGTACAGACGGTCGGGGGGTGAAAAAGCACGTCATTTTAATATGACGTGCAGCGCGGATGCGCGCGTCACCCTTCCCCGCTACACCTCCCGCTACCCGCTGACATCTCCCTCCCCAACGTCTGTCACCCCTAGGGAGGGTCGCGCACGAACTGGACGGACTATAGTAACATTTTTACGAAATATGAAAAAATATTTTGGACCTCCCATACAAACATGTCCCAAACATGTGTTAGTTTTTATGGGAGGTCCCATTTTTTTTTAGTTTTACATGTTTTACGAGTAGAAGGTACCCTGAAAATACTTGCAGTGAATTTAATAGGACCTTATATATAAAAGGCCAGGACAAGGATTTTAAAATCAAGATTGTAAACCGAAAGTCCCTCACGAATCGTCTACCCGTTCTTAGCACACGCTCGTCTCATTACCTACACAAATCCATTCATACAGACCCTCTCCCTCTTTTCTTGATCCTGTGGTAGGTACAAAGGGCCCTGAATATGAAGAAATTCTAGTAGAAGAAAGTGTAAAAAATAAGGAATTGTCAACCAATTGATGGAGACTTTCTCATGCGAGATTGTTTCAAAGATACACCTTCAGAACGCATAATATATCGATTTCGTATGGATTAGATAAATACTTACTAATGTATTAGGATTTTTGAAATGCATTCACAGTGCTATATTTATTTGTTATCATAAATTGAAAATAAGAAAATTTAAAAATATCATTTGAATTCCTATCGGTCCCGGGGTCAAGTCCCGGTGGTCGCTAACGAATATTTCAATTTTCTTAGATATATATTAGGCAGAGAGTTTCTTTCATTACTTATCTTCTAATCTCCAGGACGCGAAGATGTTCTTCCTGAGCACTGACGCGTGGCTGCTGAACAACGAGGAGTTCGCTGACGCTGACGTGGTGCTGATGGACGTCAAGGACATCTCGCTCAAGTTCCTCACCAAGTTCAACGTCTCCGTCGCCAAGAAACTCTCCAAGTATCAGGAGGTAATTATAAACAAATTAACTAACTAACTCTGCTGACTCAGCGACCCAAAAGAGGATCTTGGCCTCCGAATCGAGCTCTATCCACTGATCCCTGTCCTGCGCGATCTTCTGCCAGTTGCTGACTTACAATTATAAACAGAGAAAGAAATTTAGAGATGCGAAACCGACGCATGCATTTGGGTTTCACTTGTTCAAAAATACGCATCCTGTTCGAGTGGACTGTCAATCGAAATTGTGTCTCTTATTTTCTATGTACTGTTTGGCGAATTACTACAGAGTATAATTATACACATCGCAGAACCATCCACGATCAAGACGTTACAGAAGGCTCTACCTGTTACAAAAAATATTTGAAGCAAAGCTCCCCCTTTTATATTAATTTCTCTTTTAAGAAGAACTTCAAAGGGGGAGTAAGTTTACGTAGGCCTCCCTCGTCCATCCCTTTAATTTAAGCAGAATCTTGATTTTTAATATTCCTTGTCCGTGACGGGACGATGCGCAATGCGCATGGCTTAAAAATAAGTACTTAGTTACCCACTTACTAAATTAGCTTTAGTTAGTTTTTAGCTTATTTCGTCAATATACCGGATCTAGCATGTGCTTTTCGTCTGAAAATTTGTAAGGCGCTATCTTCACAAGCGTGAAACGCGAGACATCGCATCATAGCAACGCTTGTAACCGTTTCCATATAAAATTTATGAAACAGGAAAGAAGCCGTCTACACACCTGAGACGCGCGTCGTACGGCTCGCCAGCGAAGATAGCCCCTAACACTATGTCTATTGTCTTAGGTATTGGAATTATTGGTCAACATATTATAACTACTTATTTGAATGATTTTTTTTCTGAATTTCAGGACGCAATGCCGATAAGACTGAACCAGATCCACATAGTGAATGCGCCGCCCTTCATAGACAAGCTGTACGGACTCATGAAGCCATTCCTGAAACACGACATCACTGAAATGGTACCTACCTTTCTTACAAAGTTGAAAAAAAATTACATGCATCGATCGGTGCTCGAACCCGGGCCACATGGGTAACCGTCTCAAAGCTCTGCCACTGAGCTATCGACGCGCAGATCGATGCCTGCCTAATCGATACCTGCCATATTTTCATTTAGGTACCTACCTATGTTCCTCACTTACAAAATTTAATGCTTGAGAGAGAAATTGAAGAAATGACATGCATTGAACGGGGCTAGAACCCGGACCGCATGGGTACCTAACCGTCCCACCACTCAGACACTGAGCTATCGATGCACCGATTGATGCCTGCCAAATCGATGCATGTAATTTTTGCATTTTCTTATTTTTATTTAGGTATCTAGCACTGTGAGTGCAAAGAAGTTAATTTAGTAGGTACGTGGTTTGAAAAAAAAGGAAGTCGTCCAAACTTCTCAAGATTACCTACTTTACTACTTAAGAGTCCAGTCATATACTCTAAGGTCCAGTCCATTAATCCCCATCGCATCTGTTTCTTAAAAACCAACCTATTATACAAAAATAAATGTAGGAGTAGTTTTTTTTTATTATTTATTGCACAGAAGATTCCATAGTATTAATAATCATTAGTACCCATTGGCATGCCCAGCGTGCCCCGCCACCTGCACGCTTGAAGATCTGTGGGCGGCCACTCGAAACGCAGAAATTGTGGCTATGTCGAAGTCAATATGTAAGATTCTGACGTTTACATAATCACCCGTCCGTATACAGACGAAAAGCAGTATACAAATTGACGGCACGATATCCGGCAATATGACGGTGAAATAAACGTTGCTTAAACGTCCACGTGGTGAGTATGTTAGGGTGATCATGATTAAGAAAAAAAAGTTTGTTTGTGTATTATTTACTAGAGTATCTTTGACGATCACATTTAAACTATTCTTATAGATATGTATAATCACAGCACGCTTTATAAGTTTAAATTTACTTATGTACATTATAATTTAAGTTATGTTAATGATTTTTAAGCAAAAGTGGAGCCGGTATCCGATACTCCACGCCAGACATGTTTTCAAGATGGCGGATTTTTACAGCAAAATACTACTTTAATTAAAGTTACCGCAGTCGGGTTTTTTGTCTTTTATTAACTTCACAGTTTTTAAATAATCTACTTAAAATTAACAAAAGAAGAAGAAGAATTAACAAAACAGCAAATACAATTAACTAAGTGTTTGCAAATGTGCTATTTGTAACTTGGCTTGATTTTTTGGTTCCCTTTCTTTAATTTCAATATTTTTTTACTTGATATTTTCCTGAAAACCCTGAAAAATTTAACTAATTTCGAAGGTTTTCAACTCCGTCACCAATTTTTTCAACTCCTGGACCAAACAAATTCTAAATCTGATTCTAGTAAAACAGTTAGTGGCAAATTAGCACCATTTCTTCAAACTCATTTTTTGGCATTTTTTCATTTTTGTTTACACTAGAAAAGGTGATAAAAAATATTGTTCACGGAGTTGAGAAAATTTCACTATAGCTGTAGATGTGCCTTTGGGCATTGTGTGCGCCCCTGCTGTATTGTACACCCTAGTACTATTATATATTCTGTGATTGTACGCCATATTTATTGTTTTGCGATTACAGCGCCACCGTGGCGGAATTCAGTACTAGTTCGTACATATTGCCGGGCATTATAGTGAAAGGCCTAACACTTTTAACCCAAAAAAAAAGTTATATTTGATGAGCTCCATCACATATGTTCCTAGATTAATTCTAAGCATTTCTAGTCCGGGAGCCAGAAAAAAAAGTGAAGAATGGCGGAGAGGGAGGGGATCAAAGATGGCCGCCGCCAATCATCTTTAAAAAAAATCCTTTCTCCTTCTGGTGGCTGGTAGGGCATGTTTAGTATCGTTTCCATACAAATCGATGCCGTAGAATTTGTTTCTGGTACTATTTCTTGTCTATTTCATAATAATTTCAGAAGAAAAACGTAAAAATGTGAAAATTTAGGTTGAAGATTTTTGTTTGTAAGCTAATAACTTTTAAAAAAAGATATAATATGACATATAAAAAATACTATTATAAAGTGTGATTTATGTGGATTCTAAAAATAAACACACCGAACAATGATTTAGTGCAAAAAAGCTGTGAAAAAAATTAAAAAGACTTCAGTCTGGGCAGTGGCTGAACACGCGCTATGTGGCGTTAATCTTACAAAAAAGTCGAGTGTGAGTTTTTGCATGCTCATTTAACATCACATCAGCCTATTTTAGTCCATTACTGGATATTGGCTTTCCCCCTGGGAACAAGACGATCTTCTGTTGCTGCCTTCTTTCTACTTCTACTCAATACCAGCCGCTTTCTTTCTTTTAAATCACCGGTCCCTCATGACAGCGTCCGCTACGCTTGCCCAGACATAATCTCCATTCAAGAACGCGTATCTGAACTCCACCGTTCATCACATCGGTTAGGTATACTACTGATCAACAGATGTGCCCAGCCAACTGCCATTTCAATTAGCTTCACTTCTAGACGAAAACTAGATATCAAACTTTTAAGCAACAGTTTAGACTTTTTACAATTTGTCGATAAGAACCCGTTTAAATAAATTATAACTATGTATACCATGTTGGTTACTATAATCTCATTCTGGATTTTAGTAAATTGCTGGGATCTTAAGCATATAACTCTCTATGAGTCTGTGAGGGATATGTAGCCGGTCAGTTACTTTTGCTGTCAGTTTTAACTTTATGTAGTTCAGTCAATGATATTATATGTAGGTTCTAGGTTGTAGATACGCCACCTGAGCAAAAATTTGTTACTTCAAATTGGTTCACAAGACGACCAATGAATCAGTCAGGCTATGAGCTGTTACGTGACACATGCCAATTTTTCTCTTCAAGCTTTATGGGGGTACCGTATCTATAATAAAATGTCTTTGTAGTTCAGTTCATTTTTTGCGCTGAACTGATGAAGCATACCCAAGTACGAAAGACGCAAACTATATTTGCATAATTTGGAAAATACCGTTAAGGAGGATCTACGTATTGGCTAGATTATTAGTACTCGTAAGTATCATTCATTACTAGTAAACGACCGATCGAATACCTTTGTTTTGAGGCATTGCGGCAAAGATGACTCTAGGATATGATGCAACTTTCCCTGCCCAGGCAAACTGCGTTCTACTGGTGATTTTAGCTTCAAAATTGTGACCAATGTCGGCGGGACGTCATTTAATTTCAAGAGATACATCCCATCGACGGCCTCAGAGATAATGTGCTAAAGGAACTTTTTTATTTCAAGTTAACGTACGAACATTGACGTATAATAATTACCAAAATATTTTTAATTTAAGCCCGAGCCATAGTATTTCCTAGATCCATGGCTCGAGCACTTTCCAACCGTGACTAACTCGACGACGAGTGAATAACTTATAATAGCTATTGAGTAGCATTGACTGACTGTATTGTCTAACATTGTTAGCTGAGTACCATTGACTTGCACAGATATATCACAAAAATATACTACATTGTAAATTATCCTAGTTTAATGATTCCACTGATTGAAGATGCAAAAATCATTATACCCCAATTCAAACTAGGGTTCTGTGCATCACAGTGCTATCCATGGATAATAATGGACATACACAACTCAGATCCGGTAAACAGTAGATTCAAGAACAGATATTTAAATTTAACATTTCAAAAAATATGGTTCCGTGTGTGGAGGGCACGTTGAGCTGTCGGTTTCGGTAGCTATCTATAATTACTTAAACGGTGGTCGTTACACAACCATGTCAGAAACTCTGCTACTTGTAGTAGGCGGCTGTAAAATTCTGACACCAGGGTCCATCGGGTCGTTGGATGACTCGGCGTCTCACACGAAGATAGAGAGATACCTCTTTGCGCATCAAACAGACCACTACACCACATCAACATATCATTTACTAGCTAGCTAGCTGTCCAGAGAACATCCCACTAATGAAAACTATTATTTGCGAGCACATACTTCGGGCCATAATATTGCCAAGAAGAAATTAAATTGGTATATACCAAGAAGTACATGTCTGGGTATAACCCTCAGTGCTTCTCTAAACGTTTCCGTGTTTTTCTTCTTGGGGTCGCAAAATGAAGACTCTTCAGATTTACCAGATATCAAAGTTAGTACCTGGAACGCACCTGTTGCATACGAGTAAGATTGTCTTTGCTGCATTCATATTTTCTTTAAAAGAAAGTTAAAGTTATTAGATCTATATCTGTGTGATGGAAACTGTGGTCATATTTTTTTGCATGTGACCTACCTAAATAACTTATTTTATGTGGTATAATCTCTATTTGTAAGATTAACGCCATATAGCGCGTGTTCAGCCACTGCCCAGACTGCAGTCTTTTTAAATTTTTTCACAGTTTTTTTTGCACTAAATCATTATTAAGTGTGTTTATTTATGGAATCCACACAAATCACACTTTATAACAGTATTTTTTATATGTCATATTTTGTCACTTTTAAAAAGTTATTAGCTTACAAAGCAAAAATCTTCAACCTAAATTTTCACATTTTTACGTTTTTCTTCTGAAATTATTATGAAATAGACAAGAAATAGTACCAGAAACAAATTCTACGGCATCGATTTGTATGGAAATGATACTAAACTTGCCCTACCAGCCACCAGGAGGAGATAGGATTTTTTTTAAAGATGATTGGCGGCGGCCATCTTTGATCCCCTCCCTCTCCGCCATTCTTCACTTTTTTTTCCGGCTCCCGGACTAGAAACGCTTAGAATTGATCTAGGAACATATGTGATGAAGCGCATCTTCTGACGCAAAAAAAAAGGGTTATGTATGGGAGACAATCGTTATTCCTCTAACTATTATGCCATACGGCAAAAGGACGTTTTTTTGGCGGTACACATAATGTCGACGGTATACATACGTCAGATGGAAATATGCAAACGGCTTTTCGTTTGTAAACACACGAGCTATTATGTAGAAGGCAGATTTTGACATATTGACTTCGACAGCTACATATTGGTCAAAGGAAATCTAAGTTTTAATTAAAACAACTTCAACGGATTTTAGTTGTATTTTATTTAGGATTGTAATTAACCCGACGTTTCGGACACTTTGCAGTGCCCGTGGTCACGGATGACTAAGGTGTTAGACGTCATTATTTAGAATTTAAAATTATTTTTGTTCTACCGCCATCTATTTCTTAATTGCCTGGCATAACGTTCCGGTTGTACGCAGAATGCAGACACCGTGTCTTGTGAAGTTGGTCTTGCAGTATGTTGGTTTTGGTTCTTCCGCTGTGTAATCAGTGGAGTCCAAGTTGGTGAGATGCCCCATCCAGTGTCTCGGTTGAAATTCGGATGTTTTTGAATTTCTATGGCTTCCCGTACCTTCCTAGGGACGAATCTCTTCTCTCTCGCTAGGATTGCAGCCTTGTCGAACCTGATATAATGGGTGGGATTATCCATCACATGTTCACACACTGCAGACTGTCTGTCACGACGGTTTCTCACATCGGCAATATGTTCCTTGAGACGTGTAGATACATTCCTCTTTGTTTCCCCTATGTATGAGAGTCCACAGTCACAGTCAAGTTTATAAACACCAGGATCTTGGAGAGGGATGTTGCATTTGACTGATCTGATGTACTGGCTGATCTTCCTTGGCGGCTTGAAAATGGTTTTGATTGAAGCTCGCTTCAGAATTCTGCCTATCTTGTCAGTTACACCCTTTAGGTAAGGTAAGTACGCTGGTTGTCGCTCGACTGTGGATGGTTTGGTACGGTTTCTGTGACGTTGACGAGGTGGTTTCAGGTCATTTTCATGGAGTACTTGTCTCACATATTTTAGCTCATCATCTAGGTGTTGGGGGTCACAGATGCCGCGTGCTCTCTGAAACAAAGAGGTTCCAACGGCAGCTAACTGGCTCGGATGATGGTGGGAGTTACCATTTAGGTACCTATCTGTATGGGTTGGTTTTCTATATACGGAGTGACTGATTGTACCATTTGGGTTTTTAATTATTAGAATATCTAAGAATGCTAATTGATTGTTTTGTTCTGTTTCTATTGTGAATTTTATATTAGGATGGATTGAATTTAAATGATTTAGGAAAGCAGTAACTTTGTCTTGTGGGAGGATGGTAAAGGTGTCGTCTACGTACCTCTTATACATCTTCGGCACGACCGGAGCGTGCCTCAGGGCTCGATCCTCAAAGTCCTCCATGAAGATGTCAGCTACCAAGGGGGATACTGGAGAGCCCATGGCCACGCCGTCGACTTGTACATAGAACTCATCATTCCACAATAGGTAACCAGATGTTAGGCACCATTCCAAAAGTTCTGCATATTCTATTGCCATATTATTTTCATTTAACTTTCTTTTTACTATTTCAATACAGTCCTTAACTGGAATAGCTGTAAATAGTGATTGGACATCAAAACTAACCATTGTTTCATCACTGTTTATCTGTAAGTTTTGATATCTCCAACAAACTGATGAGTCCTTTACATGTGCATTTGTTTGGCCCGGAGCGGAGCACATTAGCTAGGCTATTCATAGCTAATGTGCTCTCCCCGCTCCGGGGCCAAACAAATGCACATGTAAAGGACAGAACAAAACAATCAATTAGCATTCTTAGATATTCTAATAATTAAAAACCCAAATGGTACAATCAGTCACTCCGTATATAGAAAACCAACCCATACAGATAGGTACCTAAATGGTAACTCCCACCATCATCCGAGCCAGTTAGCTGCCGTTGGAACCTCTTTGTTTCAGAGAGCACGCGGCATCTGTGACCCCCAACACCTAGATGATGAGCTAAAATATGTGAGACAAGTACTCCATGAAAATGACCTGAAACCACCTCGTCAACGTCACAGAAACCGTACCAAACCATCCACAGTCGAGCGACAACCAGCGTACTTACCTTACCTAAAGGGTGTAACTGACAAGATAGGCAGAATTCTGAAGCGAGCTTCAATCAAAACCATTTTCAAGCCGCCAAGGAAGATCAGCCAGTACATCAGATCAGTCAAATGCAACATCCCTCTCCAAGATCCTGGTGTTTATAAACTTGACTGTGACTGTGGACTCTCATACATAGGGGAAACAAAGAGGAATGTATCTACACGTCTCAAGGAACATATTGCCGATGTGAGAAACCGTCGTGACAGACAGTCTGCAGTGTGTGAACATGTGATCCTGGATAATCCCACCCATTATATCAGGTTTGACAAGGCTGCAATCCTAGCGAGAGAGAAGAGATTCGTCCCTAGGAAGGTACGGGAAGCCATAGAAATTCAAAAACATCCGAATTTCAACCGAGACACTGGATGGGGCATCTCACCAACTTGGACTCCACTGATTACACAGCGGAAGAACCAAAACCAACATACTGCAAGACCAACTTCACAAGACACGGTGTCTGCATTCTGCGTACAACCGGAACGTTATGCTAGGCAATTAAGAAATAGATGGCGGTAGAACAAAAATAATTTTAAATTCTAAATAATGACGTCTAACACCTTAGTCATCCGTGACCACGGGCACTGCAAAGTGTCCGAAACGTCGGGTTAATTACAATCCTAAATAAAATACAACTAAAATCCGTTGAAGTTGTTTTAATTATGAGTGATAGTTGTACAAACAAAAGAAAATATTAAATCTAAGTTTCGTCTTCGACTCGAAAAGAAGAAGAAGAAGAAGAATCATTAGTACAATAGCCTTCCAAAGTGCGTAGTACTAAAAGTAACGTACTGACTAAAAGTAACTCAGTATAAACACAAAATAGAGAATTTACAGAAGGCCAGCTCGCCCCTTCTTTCGATCACTTATGCCTACTCTTTAGGGTTGCTACTTTTACTTTCCGATTTTTTTAATGAAGTAACCTATCGTTCGTAAGTATGAATTAGTATATGCAATTGATAAACTCCTAAATTACCTGGCCGATACGAAATATTTTTTACCATATGGAAGTAAGTACCTACCTGAGTAGAAAGTCATATTCATCATATTTATAATAGGAAATAAGTAGGTCCCCACCTAAATCGGTAGATAGGAAATGGGTTTAGGTCACGAGACTAGGTGGTAAGCGAAGAGACCCATAGGTAGGCAGGTAGGTAGGTAAGTAGGTAGTAGATAGGTAGTGGACGGGCCGGCGGCGATGACCCGACAAAGGGTTCCTCACGTCGTTCGTCGGTGTTTCCCACGGAAAAGAAGTGTATCTAAAAGAAAAGCCTTAAAAATACCTATCTTGCCGTCACGAACTTTAATAGGTTAGGTACCTATGGTTGGAAGGTAGGTATTTTTGAACAGGGAGTCAAGCCGTCATGAAAGTCAAACGTACCGTCACTAGTCAGTCGCACACAGATTACCTACCTACCAATATATTGGCGGGCGGGCGATACGCGCTGGGAACGGTAGGTAGGTTGGTAAGTAGGTACCTATCATGACATGAACATGACGACATGACAAACGCGGGGACGCGCCCGGAAAAAATTCGGGCATGGAAGCTGTATCTGTAGCTGTAAGCTGTAAGTCGGTAGTTAGGTAGGTAGGTACCCTAGTTTCGAAGTATACCTACTTACCTACTATAGTTTCGAAGGTCACCAGCGGCCGTGACGAAAAAAAAATATCCAGGATCGTAATAGTCCATTTGGACTACCATAGATGACACAACCTGGACCTTTTGCTATCGGTATTTCGGAAATTATCGCTTCACCTCAAATGCTGACTAGGTAGGTAAGTATCTATCTACTGTGGGTAGGTACCTACCTAAACCCATTTAACCTACCAAATCAAACTAAAGCGCAACCTACCTACTTCTACACTACCTAAAACCTAAAACGCTAAAACACATATTACGAACGAAAAATAAGATTTTTAAAAATTATTTAAATATTTAAAACACCCAAACACATCACAAAAATATTTTTCTTTACTCGCCATTCCGTCCGCCCGCACCGAACGCGCCTTTCACACTCAGCCCTAGCCGGTTCGACACGGTTCCACAGAGCGCGTAAACGACGCGTGTGGATGTCTGAGTGAGTTTAGCCGCGTTTGCTCGAAGCCGACTCTCTGGATTGCGCTAGCTGTACGAGTCACGCGTACATTACTTTCTGTTTACTATGCATTTTTACTATATGACCTAATTTGAGTCAGTCGTCACCTAAGCGTCGTCATGCACTACCGTGTATAGACAGGCAAATTAACATATTACGCAAAGTGCGGCTCAGATAACTAAACTTCATCTTTATACCAATAAACATTTGATTAACACTAAGTGAGTGGTTTCGTGTAATACAACAACCTATAAACTCGAGTATCTATACAACTGGATAACCCGAACATCGCTTTGGTCCTTCAAGTCAAGCGACCTATGGATCGTCGTGTCCGTCGTGTCGCCGCTATTTCAAGGTATTAGTGCCGTGTTTCTCTGCTGTAGGCGCAATCGGTGCTGCTGGCCTCCCACCAGCGGGTCTCACCAGCAGCATTGAGAAGGTGCGAAACCTATAGGACGAGAGCATTGCATTGATATCAATATAGCGTATTTACAACATCTACAGAGAAGATTTGATCAGAAAGAAACCTACAATAAGCCGACGGCGTGGGATCACTGAAACAGATCTTCGATATACTTTATACAACGTGTAAAGTTTTGAACCAGCGTAGATAACGTCTACAGCTACTACTACAACATCTTAACTGCGTAACCAACTCAACTTTTAACTATATTCCTATACAAACGGAAAAACTACAAATACAGCAATGTCGCATGAAGACGAAGAATTTAACCAGCTTATAACGAAGCAAGAAAAAAGCTATCAAAATATCAATCAAATAGCAACCAACTTTGGGAAAGATGGAGCGGATAGAAAACACATTGACTATCTCAACAAACGCATCAACGCTTTGGAAGCCCACTGGAGTGAATTCTGCTGCAATAATGAAATCTTGAAAAAATTCGAAGAAACGAGGGGAGATGCAGATTATTATACTAAAAAGGTATTTACTACAACTAAGGCAGTGTACAGCAAGACTCTAAGAGAGATGATGAATATGAAAATTGAGCTTTTGGGTGGCCTTGAAGATACGACTGCCGGGGGAGGGGGCCGCCAAGAAAAACCCCCGGACCCTGAGTTTCAAAATGAAGGCAATAACGACAACGTGAACTTACTAACACGTAAACAAGTATGCAATTTCAGTGCATTGGAGAGAGCTGTTTCTAAGATCGATCTCCGTCGGATGCACGAAAAATGGCAACTGCAAGATCAGCTGAATATACTACAATCCAAGTGGGACGTGATTGATAAGGTCCATTGGGAACTCAGCTACTTACTCAATGGATCCAACGAAAAATACGAAAATCTCTTCAGTCATTGGGAGAAAACTTATGATAAGCTGAAAGAAGATCTAAACAGAAAAATATGGGAGAGTTCACACTACGAGAAATCTACCCCTAAAATCGAACTTCCGGAATTCAACGGAGACTACAACAACTGGGTGTCTTTTCGAGACTTATTCTTCGAGACAATCCATAATAATCCAACTATAAACAAGACTCAGAAAATGAAGTTCCTGAAGTCTAAACTAAAAGGCGAGGCTGAGAAGTTAATAAAACACCTATCAGTCAGCGCAGACAACTATGATTCATGCCTTGAAATCATACAGCATCGTTACGACAATAAACGGCTGCTGTTTACGTCTTACATAGACACGCTACTCAATCAGCCATCGATCGAGAAAGCGAACGCATCAACTATCAAAAATTCCACGATACAACTAAAGAATGTTTGAACGCATTGGAAAATATCCATATCGAAATTCCTGTGTGGGGGCCACTCATCGTGCATATTCTATCATCAAAGCTGGATGACACCACCCACGGCGACTACATACGAAGCATGGCAAACTCCAGAGAGCTACCAGATCTTGACGAGTTCATGGAATTCCTGGAGATGAAGTTCATGACATTAGAAACATCCCGTACCAAAAAAGGCGCTCCAAAGCCAAACTATTCAACAAACCAATATAAAAGTAATTATGAATCGAAGCCAATGAACTTTAACCGATCAGAAAAGTGGACAAAACATACCACACTACACTTCAAAACTGCCCGCTATGCAAAAACGGCCATGCACTGCGGCAATGTACTACTTTCCTAGAAATGGATATTGCAACTCGAAACCGAACGGTGAATGAACTTAGGATTTGCCGTAATTGTCTTTATTCGCATGATGGAAATAATGATATACAGGGTGCTACGTCAAATAAACACCCTGTATGCAACTCGAAGAAACGGTGTCTAAAATGTGGATACAAACATCATACACTACTTCATGATGACAACTTCAGGGCAACCTAAACAAATCAAGACCATCAACTTACCACATCAACGGGTTTAACCAACAAAAACTGATGACAACCGTCCTGATCAACGTAAAGAACAAAGAAGGCAATTATGTCGTACTAAGAGCACTTTTAGACCAATGTTCGGAGGTATCGCTGTGCTCAGAGTCCACAGCACAACTTTTGAACTTACCGAGACAAAAAACATCGGTAACGGTAACTGGCATCGGCTCTATAAAGGGCACCAGCAAAGGGCTGATCAGACTAGAATGCAAGTCGACTCATTCAGACTACACGTTCAGCACCGAAACGCTAATAATGCGCAAACTTGTCAACAACCTGCCAAACTCTAAGATAAACACGGAGAATTGGACACATCTCGACAACATCAAACTAGCGGACCCAAAATTCAATATACCGGGCCCCATCGACCTGCTACTAGGCGTCGATATCTACTCTAAAGTGATCATGGATGGACTCCTGAGATTAAACGAAAATCTACCAGTCGCTCAACGCACTCAACTAGGCTGGATAGTCCACGGTGAAACACAAGAAATACAACAAGAACTGAATTGTCTAGTTACCATACATGAGCTAGACAATTTGTCTCATTTTTGGGAGACAGAAGAGGTCCCAACGGAACCTAAACAGAGCTCGAGCAACGACTATTGTGAAGAGCACTACGTCAACACAACTGAGAGGTTGGACAACGGGCGCTACGTGGTTAAAATGCCAATGAAGCCTAACTACGAGCAAGATCTCGGAAACTCTAAACGCCAAGCCATCGCACAATTTCTTCAACTAGAAAAGAAAATAGCGAGACAAGAGCACTTTGCGAAACTTTACAAGCAATTTATCAAAGAATACATCGACATGGGTCACATGAAACCCGCTGAAAAATCCGATAAACAACTACAAGTTTATCACCCGCACCACGGAGTGCTAAGGGAAACTTCACTTACAACTAAACTGAGAACTGTATTTAACGCATCTATGAAAACAGACTCAGGTTTAAGCTTAAACGACTTGATGGAAAAAGGGCCGAACCTACAAAAAGATATCTTATCATTGATAATCAAGTGGCGAAGCTACAAATACGTACTAACGGCGGATATAGAAAAAATGTATCGCCAAATCCTTATTCATCAAGATCAACGCAATCTGCAAAAGATAATCTGGAGGGAATCGCCTACAGAACCACTCCAAGAAATGGAACTATGTACCTTAACCTACGGTACTAAAGCAGCGCCATTCATCGCCATGCGCACACTACTACAACTAGCCGAAGATGAAGGCCACGCCTACCCCTTAGCGAGAAAGGCACTACTAAACGACTTCTATATGGATGACGTCATCACGGGACATCATACCATCGAGCTAACAAAGCAACTACAACATGAACTGTACGAGTTACTGAAAAAATGCTGTTTTATCCTGCGTAAATGGGCCAGCAACGAGGCATCAATTTTGAAAAAACTGCAAGAAAACGAAAAAGCCAAAAATGATGATTTCAACTTCAAACAAAACGAAGAATTCAGTAAAACACTGGGGTTAGCATGGAATAACACAAATGACACATTCAGCTTTACCTGCGAAACACCCACAAGCAACGAAGTGAAATCCTACACCAAACGACAATTACTATCGGAAATTAGCAAGATCTACGACCCACTAGGATGGCTAGCACCAGTGACCGTCCAAGCGAAGCTAATATTCCAAAAACTATGGACTGAAAAGTACCATAAAATTGGATGGGATGAACTACTACCCGCCGAAATAACTAAACAATGGATAAAAATAAAGTCCGAACTATCAAACATTAATCTAATCAAAATCCCAAGATGGATAAACAATACAAGCAAGTCTATCGAACTGCACGGCTACAGCGACGCAAGTGAAAATGCTTATTCGTGTGTAATATACAGCCGCACCAAGTCACCGTCGACCGGAGCCTACGTTACAACCCTCTTAGCAGCAAAAACTAAAGTCGCGCCGATTAAAAATAAAACAACTATACCAAAGCTGGAACTCTGCGGAGCGCTATTGCTAGCGCAACTGCTTGAAAAGGTCATCAAGGCTTTAGAAGACTACGACCTAAAAATATCCTGTTGGACGGACTCCAAAGTAGTCCTAGCGTGGCTCCAGGGAAGATCATCTAAATGGGAGAAATATATCACCAATAGAACGACAAAAATAACAAACATCGTTCCTGCTTCAAACTGGGGTTACGTGAAAACAAACGAAAACCCCGCCGACTGCGCGACAAGAGGTCTCTCACCATCAAAACTACTAAACTTTACCCTGTGGTTTGAAGGTCCTACATGGCTCAAGATGACAGAGGAAAAAGAAAAAACGTCATCTGAAATCTTCGAAACAAAAGAAGGTTTAGTCCAAAACTGTTTCGTAACGGAACCCGTGCGACTCAAGAATGTATTTATTCACAATCTACTTGATAAATACAGCGACATAGATCGTATTGCAAGAATACTCGCCTGGGTGCGACGTTTTGCTGATGCATTGCGAAACAAGGCGACACAACAACATAGCAACGAACTGAACTTGACGGAAATTGAAAAGGCGAAAACATACATAATCAAATCCGTGCAAGAAGATTATTTTGAAGAGGAAATACTATCCTTGAAACGAAAAGGAAAACTGCCTAATAAGAGCAACATCTTGAAACTCCACCCGTTCTTAGATAACAACGATGGGATTCTGCGCGTCCAAGGGCGTCTAGAAAACTCAGCACTACCATCAAATATGAAGCACCCAGCCATAATACCTCACGAAGGGCGACTAACTCAGCTACTGATAGAAAGGTCACACACGAAAACACTACATGGCGGGGCTCGTGTTACACTGGCGCACACAAGAACGCAATATTGGATTGTCGGTGGAAATAGAGCCGTCAAAAAGATATTACGCAAATGCGTCATATGCAGCCGCTATTCTACAACACAGAATTACCAGCTAATGGGTAATCTTCCTAAAGAAAGAATTACACCAACGTCGAAAGTTTTCGAAAATACTGCTATCGACTTTACAGGCCACTATGAAGTCAAAATAAATAAAGGACGTGGTATACGAACCTGCAAAGGCTACATAGCCATTTTTGTATGCATGTGTACAAAGGCAGTGCATATAGAACTCGTCTCAGATCTCACGACACAAACCTTCATCGCAGCACTACAACGAATGTGCAACCGAAGAGGCACTCCTAAACACATCTTCTCCGATAACGGAACCAACTTCGTGGGGGCCTCGAAGGAACTGTACGAAGAGTTTGAAAAATACAAAACTATGCTATCTCCAGAGTTCTTCAAAGAAGTCAATGAACTGAAAATCCAATGGCATTTTAACGCGCCATCCTGGCCATCGGCCGGCGGATTGTGGGAAGCCGCTGTACGATCAATGAAAAAACACTTGAAAAGAGTCCTCGGGCAGCAAAAACTCACCTATGAACAATTCGCTACGCTCTTAACTAAAATAGAAGCAATTATGAACAGCAGACCATTATGCCCATTAACTGAAGACGTGGAAGATCTGGATTATTTGACCCCGGGACACTTTTTATCAAGCGGGCCGACACTCACTTTAGCACTATCTGAACCTGGAGAAATGAAAGCCAAAGATCTGAGGAACAACTGGAGACTAATCGAGATTATCAACAGACACTACTGGCAACGATGGTCACAAGAATATCTACACATACTACAAACCAGGAGCAAATGGCAACAAGCCAAAGAAAACCTCGAGAAAGGTCAACTCGTACTCGTCAAAGAGAGCAACTTACCGCCTGGTAAATGGGCCATGGCCCGAGTGGTGGAACTACACCCTGGGAGCGACGATCTAGTACGTGTTGTAACACTGAAAACACGAAACGGTGTCCTGAAACGCCCTATTACAAAACTGGCTCCATTACCTGTGAAAGAAGCAAGTGACGTCACCCCCGTGGACCCACAAAACACACAGGAGACGAAACCTTCTAGCAAGAAAAGAGAAACTAAAAAGAAAAGCGCATCAAGCAAAAAACTCAACAGTTTGTTTATGTTTTTGTTAGTGGCATTATCAACCTTATCGCCCGTACAAACAACCGCCACAACACCAAAATACAAAATTACGCAACTGAATGAGAACTACCCGTTGTACTTTGACCCAATCGGAAACGTCCAACTAATACACGATGAATGGAAGTTACTGGTGTACTACAACCTAACAACATTCTGGCAAAGTACTTCTAAGGTCGAAGAATACGTCAACCATTTAACGAAAATATGCGCTACTATGCCACACGAGCCATGCCATTCTACATTCAACCAACTGAATTATGAGATAGAGCAACTAAAAGAGTACAATCAACTCTTATTATCGCAACATCTTCAAAGAAAACGCCGAGGCTACGTAAATGGCATAGGAAACTTAGCTCGAACGCTTTTTGGAGTCCTAGACGACAACTTTGCCCAAAAATACTCTGAAGACATACAAAAAGTTAAAAACAACGAACAGTATTTATTGGAGCTAATTAGAAACCAAACACTTATAATTGAAGCCGAAAACAACATCATAAAGAAAAATGAAGAATTTGTCAACAGGCAATTCGAAACTATTCGTCTAAACATGCAACAAACGCAAAATGAGCTTACTGAAATACACCATAGAGTGCAAATTATGAGTACAATGAATGATATCAACTCGGGAGCAATAACTGCGAGTCTTCTTATAACTACACTGAGAAGAACTCAAGAAATGATTCTTAACGCCTTAACTGACATCTACAGAGGACATCTGGATATGAACCTCTTTACGCCTGAACAGCTCAAAGAGCAGCTAAACGTCATAGCCGGAGTGATATCAAAGAAACTCACTTTACCCATCAAGACTGATGACGCATCCAATATCTACAAGATCATCTATGTAAAAGCACGACTTACTGAAAAGTACCTATTATTCGAATTGCATATTCCCTTGATAAGCGACGAGGAATATTCATTATATCACATTATGCCAATACCTAGACAGGTGACTCACGATCAATGTAAAGTGATATCTACAACTTCACCATACATAGCTGTAAACTTCGCTAAAAATACTTACCTACAAATCGAAGATACAGACTTACAACAATGTACTACAGTAATGGACGACAGCTACATTTGCCACGCCTACAAACCGATAAACAGTTTGCACAGCCAAACAGCTTCCTGCGAAGCTAAGATGCTCAGCCATAATGTAAACATCACATGTGACTGGGATCAGCAAAAATGCACGGACCAATGGAGAAAGCTTCATAGACCGAACATATGGCTATTTAACTGCATAACAGAGTGCCCCGCACGTATAGTGTGCGAGAATCAAGTTACAACTTCGATAATAACAATGGCGGGTCTACTTGCACTAGGTCAAGATTGTATCATACAACATAAAGATACTACCATATACTCATACAACATATTCGGTAGCAAAACCAAGATCGGTATCGACTTACCAGTACCTACTATAGATTCGCCGAATGATTTAGTAAATACATACAAGACTAGAACTATGATGCTAGGCCACCTAGACGCCTCAGAGCAGCATCAACTGCTAGATAAGCAGATAAATGTTCAGAAGGAACATGAATTTTTACCCAATGAAATTACCGTCCATGACGTCGGAAACTACACAATCAGCACTTTCTTGGTGGGAGGAATTGCCATTGCAATATTATGGAAATATAGACACCGCATCCTCAGCTGTAAAAAAGACACGAAAGCTAACGCTAAGTCACCAAAGAAAGATGAAAAGAAAACTGATACTGAAGACATAGAACTGCAAGAAATAACAACCAATGGAGCTCGGGACAAGGAACAAGCAACTCCGCCGAAGCCAACCTATAGAAGAGAGTTCAGATTTTGAAGAAATGAAATACTTAAGATTTATTACTTGCATACTTTCAAATTGTACTTTTACTTTGTATTTTTCTTCAAGTTTAACTATCTGAGCTTTTCCCCCGGGAGCATGTACGAGTCACGCGTACATTACTTTCTGTTTACTATGCATTTTTACTATATGACCTAATTTGAGTCAGTCGTCACCTAAGCGTCGTCATGCACTACCGTGTATAGACAGTTTAGACAGGCAAATTAACACATTACGCAAAGTGCGGCTCAGATAACTAAACTTCATCTTTATATAAATAAACATTTGATTAACACTAAGTGAGTGGTTTCGTGTGATACAACAACCTACAAACTCGAGTATCTATACAACTGGATAACCCGAACACTAGCCAATACTTACTTTGTGGTATAAATCGATGCTGATGGTATTTTTAGCCGCGCGGTGTGGGAGGTTGCTTCTCGGTTTTCGAGCAAATAGATCATCTTAATTAACTTACAGCGTAGGGACGCGCCGCCGGCGAATTGGAGTATTTATTTCAGGGAAGTAAAGTGTGTTGTTGCCGTGTGATGCCGGCTTAGAATAGCATCGCCACATATCTTTTCCGTGGGTGTCGTACCTAAGCTAAGAGGCGATTAAGGGATTTTGAAGTGTATTGCAATTTTAGGCGGCAGGCTGATAACTTGTTATTATGGTGATACACAGTCTTCTGAAAGTCAGATGTAGTATAAATCGCTGTTTTTACAGCCTTTTACGCTCTGCCTACCCCGCAAGGGATATAGGCCTGTTACACAGGACGTAAAAAAAACTTTTAGACACCTACAAATTTACCTTATACCTATGTATGTAGGTATGTATCGTATTTTGGAAGTTGTTAAATAGGTCCTCAAAGTGCGTACTGACTAAAAGTAACTCTGTACAAATCGATGTTAATGCTATTTTTAGCCGCGCGGCGTGGGATGTTCCTTCTTGGTTTTCGAGTAAATAGATCATCTTAATTAACTTTAAGGGTAGGGACGCGCCGCCGGCGAATTGGAGTATTCATTTCAGAGACGAAAAGTGTGTTGTTGCCGTGTGATGCCGGTTTAGAATGACATCACCCCATTTCTTTCCCTTGGGTGTCGTGCCTAAGCTAAGAGGTTACTAAAAAGATTTTGGGAGTAAATGTGTACTGCAATTTTAGGCGACAGGTTGACAACCTGCCTTTGTGGTAATACATCTGCCTTCCCCGCAAGGTGTAGGTGGTATATATCTGTGTTTGTGTTGCATCCGCGAGGTTTTTTGAATATAACATGAAAACTAGATGTAGGGGAGACCGAGGGGAATTGGATCAGATAGGTGTTGGATCAGCTTTGTTTTCTCGAAAAGTAGAACCGTTAGCGAGCAGACTACAATGCAAGTGTGCCTATTTCTGCCTCTTGTTGACCCCTTAGTTAACGTCCCTGACCAATCGCGCGCCATTTTGTTTTTATTGGATCATCGTCAAAAAAATCGACAAAAGTAAGTTTTCTGCTGTTTTTTGACGGTCTAATATTTTGGAGGTGCTTTTATATTTTCATTTAAGATTGATACGAAATGAAACCATACAAATTAATGATTCAAATGGTACCACTGGCACGTCTTGGTTCTCTGTGGTTTTATCTCAGTTTTTTTTTTTTTCAAACTGGCACGATTTTTCGTACCGAGGGCTGTTGGATCAAGCCGATCCAACACACCTTGGTAAAATTTTGTATGGTTAATTTAATATAAGTACTCGGACTCGGACTCGGACTCGGACTCGGACTCGGACTCTCACTTCAGGTTGTAACCGAACATTTTGATGATCATCAGTGAGTGAGTGTGTCAGTCAGTAAAGAAATCGGCGTTTTTTTAGATATTATCCATAAATTCAAAAGAATTAAAGCTAGATAATTAAAAATTTGCATGTTTAATAAGGTTACTATCTACAAGATATCCTGAGGATTTGATCGATCTGGTATATCGAAAACTTAAGTTATGAGAGTTCAAAAAAAGACCAAGCACTTCAAGGAAAGGTAGTTAATGCCCTCGCGCTTTGCTTGGCTCGACTTGGAGGGGGCACTACCGTGCCCCTAAATAATTCTTCACACTTAACTGTTTGGCTAATTTTTAGTAAATACACTTCAATTATCAAGTAAGGCTTTATTGAAATGACATTAACATAAAATGATCCAACACCCCTCTGTACCTGATCCATCACCCCTTGGTATGAGGGGTGTTGGATCAAAATGACTTGCTCGACTAAAGTCGAGTTTTTATTAAAGGGTTTATACTTATATTTATAACATGTATATCATTTGAAAGCTAATGAAATTTGCTATCGATTGGTGTTAACAAAAACGATTTATCTTTACAGAATTTTGTGTTACGAAGCAAAATGTTAAAAATGATCCAACACCCCTTGGTCTCCCTTACTTACCTTCCCTATTACCTGCTACTTGTAAGGAAGCACCGAAAAAACTGTAGCCGTGCGCTACGTAGGTACTGCTACGCCGTAGTAACATGGATTTCTTTAGTAAATAAAAAAGAAATCATAATAGGAGGTATTTTCAAGTCAAGGGATGTATAAGTCTCGCGTTTGAAGAATCAAACTGTAAATGGCGGCCTTTGCTTCCGGTAGTAACAGCAAAACAGTTTTTTAAAGTATCAGAATTTGCAGAACGTTGCAGAATTTTGCCCCGTTCACGCCATGTTTTTCTTTCAGTTTTTAACATCCACAACAGTTTTATTTATAAAAAATCATAAAGCCCTAAAAGCCTACGTCTAGCAGTGGACAGTTTTAGGCTGTGTCAGTGTACCTATTTAATGTGTAACAGAACAGGTCTTTTAGGTATTACAACTAACCTAATTTTTTGCTGTTTTTATTCACAGATCCACTTCCACGGTCCGAAGTCAGACACCCTCCACCAGTATCTGAGCAAGGAGGACCTGCCCTCTGACTACGGTGGCACCCTACCCTCGATGGAGGAGCAGAATAAGCACACCACGGGAATCATCATGAAGTTTAGGTAAGCGGCCAGGATACTGTCATGAATCTTTATACAAGAATGAAAATAATAAATGGACCTGCCGTCTGATTACGGTGGCACTCTACCCTCTATGGAGGAGCAGAATAAGCACACCACGGGAATCATCATGAAGTTTAGGTAAGTGACAAGGATACTCATATGTAACTTTTAGGTACGGCCATGAAAATAAAAACTCCGTGTGGTAGCGGCTAAGAATACTGCCACCCCTAGTCCACTCAGGGTGTTTCGTAAAAGGCGATGTAGAGTTTTTGACCTCAGCTGAATATCTTTCGACTTTGCTATGGTCAACCTTATGATGGCGGTAATACCACCTACAATAGCATACCCAAAGAGGGTTGACGTCAGGCAGGCCTAGTCCTTTGCTACATGATTTTGTGCTCTAACAAAACATGTTGCACCGACCCCAACCGATTTGGGATAAGGGCAGGCAGATGATAAAGATAATTTTCATTGCATATTTCTGTTTCAGAGATGAGCTCATCAAAGACAACTTATGGAGGGCGACTAAAATAGACAAGAAGGGCAAGAAAAATGGCAACACTGAAGCCGCTACCTCGTTCCGGAGTCTTGCCATAGATTAGCATACTTACCCAACTACCTCGAACTTAGTAAGACTATACTGGGTAAAATTTTACTAGTGACCGATAGCGAAAACTCAGAACCGGCTGGTGACAAGGTACAACTTTCCCCAAGGAACATAGGCTGAAATATAAAAAAAAAATTTGGACTTCCCATAGTAACTCAAATCGGATCGGCAATTTTGTATGGGAGGTAAAATTTCACCATCTATACATATAATAAAGTTGTAGAGGGTCGAAAGTCTGTACATAGAAGATTTTCCAAAAAAAAGTGTTTGGTGATACTTAAAATTGATAACAGAACACGTTTCAGCAATTTTTAGATTTTTTTTCTGTTTATCTGTTTGTCTGTTTATCTGTTTGTCTGTTTATCTGTTTATCTGTTTGTATGAGGAAGCATCACGCAAAAACGACTGAACCGATTTTGATGCAAATTATACCAAAATGTCGGGAAAGTTACCGACCAGGTTATAGGCTAAAAAAAATCATCCCCTAAAAGGGGGGGTTGCCCCTATATTTGAAATAAGTTTGCACGTAAATCGATATGACCGTTGCGTGCGGTAGACAACGCGGTAGAGGAATAAGTATTAGATGTAAAAAAAACTACTCAAATTATTTTAAGGGGTGAACCAGTCCATGAAACTGTACAACTTTCCCCAAGGAACATAGGTCGAATAATGAAAAAGTAATTGACCTTCCCTTCAAATTTAACACGGTCGGCTATGGGATGGAGCATTTTGTATGGGAGGTACAATTATTTTTTCCTACAGTATGTAAAAAAAATAACTGCAAATATTTTAACGAGTAACCAGTCCATAAAACTGAACAACTTTTCCTAAGAAACATAGGTCAAAATACGAAAAAAAAAATACTTAATTTGGCCCTCCCATACAAACTGACCGGGCCGGCCAGAACATTTTGTATAAAAGGTCCAATTTTTTTTCATATTTCTACCTATGTTCTCTCGGGAAAGTTGTTCAGTTTCATGGGCTGGTTCACTCCTTAATTAAAATATTTGCAGTTAATTTTTTTACTCCTTATACGGGGTGTTAGGGACGGTGTAACGAAAACTTTGCAGGCTGGCTCAGACCATGAAACTGAAAAACTTTTACTATGGAGCCAAAGGTGGGAAACGAAAAAAAATTTCCGACCTCCCATACAAAGTCAGTCAACTGATCGTGAATTTTGTATGGGAGGTCGGAAATTTTTTTTCGTTTCCCACCATTGGCTCCATAGTAAAAGTTGTTCAGTTTGATTGTCTGATCATGCCTGCAAAGTTTTCGGAACACCGTCCCTAACACCCTGTATTTTGAACTATGTTCCTTGGGAAAAGTTGTTTTCATCCTATCTACCTATTCGAAAATAACGCGCCGCAAAGTTCTTTTATTCGCAATTTTTAAATAAAGAACTCAACAAATTCGAATAAAACTACTTTGAATTTAGAACATCTTGATGTTCAGGCAGCGCCAAAGAAATGGAACGCAAATATTGTTCGAATACTTAAAGGATGTATGGGACGACGGCCCATAGTCGTGCCGCCGCCCCGACAGAACTAAAAAAAAAAAAAACGATACCTACGCGCGAATTACAGTCCGTAATTTTCAGCAAAAAATACACGATTGATAGAATTTTATTTATCTTTTTGAAAATTAGTTCAAGTGACAGTGAAAGTATAACATTGCAATAAAATATGAGGCGCCTTTTATCTTCTCATAGAGGGTGATGAAAAGTAGAGTGAATTACTCGGGCGCAAAATATATTTTGGCTCGGGCGACGTACTTTGAATCCTTCGCTGCGTTCAGAATTCTACTCTAGAATCCCTTACTTCGCTCTGGATTAAATCTGTATCAGGTTGGTGTCAAGTACCCCTGCAATAGTTTTCAAAAGAACATTTTGATAGCGTGTCTTAGAAACCTGCAGCGACATCTATAGTAGGAACTGGTAGGAACTAAGTGCAGAAACAGCTTAAAAAAAATTTGTAAAACTTGATGGGCCGCTTCTGCAGGCTTATCACTTTTTGCAGGTACCTAAATTTTAAAAAGTATAGTACTTACACAACTTTTTAATAAGAAAACAAAAACAGAAGTGATTATTTCACTAATTAGAAGAAATAGATAGAAACAAGCATCCATCGACATGGGTTAAGCTGGGTTTGCTCCTTCACATAAAATTATAAAGAAACACCGGCGTTGCGTTGGTACCTACTGTATCCAACTACCTATATTATCAAGGTGTGACTCTTGCGCTCAGAGTTTGAAACAGGAGGGATCGAGATGGGCTTTCCCCTTCAAAGACAAGTAACCAACACACATCGGCGGTAGTCTGGGGTTTCTCCAGGTTATTTCATCATCATCGTCATCGCCATCATCATCTGCCTGCCCCAATCGTACCAATTACGCATAAAATACTAACTATGAGACAAACATCGAAAATGCGAACGTACCATTATGTGTAAAAATGGCATAAAATCATGTTAATTGTATGGGAGCCGCAATGGCAACAGCAATACAACATCTGTAATTTAAATTTAAAAGTTTAACTGTCTTACTATCACGGTTTATGAGATATAAACCTGGTTATAGACAGACAGTGATGCGAAGTCTCAGTAATAGGGTACACTTTCGGTGCGGAACCCTAAAAATAATGGGCGGGTAATGAAATAAGTAAACAATTAATATCAATATCGCACTACCTATTTTTGAAAATGTTGTCAGTTAGTGTGTATGACCAGGCTCACAGCCTCTCAATCATACAATCCCATACGATACAACGTCATCTCTACGCGCGTCATGACGTGCACGTCACGCATACGCGCCCGGTGTGTGGCGCCCTTATGAGATACGAAAATCGCTGTATTGAAAAAGTTATTTAGCATGATGTGCAGCTTCTGTTGGCTCAAAAACTTCTTTGGCGAAACGAAGTTCGCGGGCACCAGCTAGTATATAAATAAAACTGAAGAGGGAAGATGGTTGGCCACTTGCTACGACATGATGAATTCTCAAAGTACATCTTTGGAGGGAAGGTCGAAGGAAAAAAAAGAGGAAGAGAAAGACCAAGGCGTTCATACTTCACGCAAATAACAGAAAAGGTCGTGTGCTATCAAGAGGTCAAAACATTTATAGCAGGAAATAGAAATGAATGGAAATTGCGCTACCGACAAGAGCATAGCTCTTAAATTCAATGACGATAATAAGGGCCAGTTCACATCGCGACACTAAGCGACAAAGTTCCTTGAAGTTACATCTCGAAGTATTGTAGCGAGGCGAAGCGCTATAGGTACATCTCGAAACTGTAGGTATGAACCTTTTCTTTGACAGACATTAAAAAAGACCTAGTACCTACTTAGTAGAGAGTGAGTAAAATCATCGGTAGATAGCGCTAGCAACAGATGCACGCGAACGCTCGCAAGGTCTATAACAAAACTAGCGTTAGAGTAATATAGTGTGGTCTATGTTTTTTCCCAAATGCATTTCCTTACTACCAAAACCTTGCTTATAAAACTCACTTACTGATTTGATTGTCATGCATGAATAAATGCCAGCGCAAATGTCAAAAGAGGCCAAAGTGCAAATCATCCAACGCCATCTCTAGATGATTTTACTAACTACTAAGTATTAATTTTATCTTTTTATTAGCTGGCAAGTAAATAGCCAGATTTTATTTTATACAAAACATAAAATACTATGTCCAATTTCGAGCTGATTATTTATGCAGGTTTTAGTTACGGGTTTTAAATAAATTGATAATGCAGAGTAAAATTGCATAGACTCCGTAGTATCTAGGGCTCCTGAAATACTAAAATATACCTTAAAATGTAGGTACCAACCTGATATCAAGTGCACGGTCACAGTGTAATTTTTGCTAATATCTTTCCCTGTATCAAAAAGTGGTCACTGTTTACAGTGTTTAATTTATTTTGATCTTAAGACAGCTCGTCTCCAAGCTTAATCTCATTCTACTTTAATCTCAATCTATCTAGGTAAATAGGCATAAACATTAAAATGTAATATTGTAGTTCAAATCGAGTGCGTTATTCTTAAAGAAAACAGGAGAATACTTGTGTATGAAAAGACGCAAAACAGGTATCGCTCGGGTATCCTCTTAAGAATGATTAGTATGTAATGTAATGTAACCATGGTAGAAGTATGTAGTTATACCAATGTAGGTTTTAGCTGTGATTTAGTACGAGATTCAAATCCATTTTAGTGTACGGGAAAAACTATAATGTTTGATAAACAGAGCATAGCACAAATATTTATTGTAGCAATATGATTGCTTTGATATTTAAATTATAATATAATATGCTGTATGTAGGTAATTCGCTGAAACATTCCATTAAATTAAGATAAAATGTTATTCTTAGCCATAATCTAATTAGGTTTAATGTAATAAAAATGTTCAAATTAATAAATGTTTATTATTGAATACCAAATTTTAAAACACTTCCCGTGGAAGGTATAAAATTTTTGGAAAACTTGCATTTTCCACCGAACCGCCGGAAATGATAGAACCGCAGTAGCCCAGTTGGTAGTGGCGTCGGCAGTACAGATGCCGAAGGCCGTAGGTTCAGGTTGTGGTGAAATTTTTTGCAAGATCTCCACTGTAATTCAATTAACTTTAATTTATATCCCTCTTATAATGTCCCGAAAATCATTTCCTTTAATGCAAACAACTTATCAGTATTCTGTGGTATTATCCTTTGTTTACTTAAATTTGGACACGTCAATGAAATATTCGCTCTAATGAATGGGCTCTATTCTTCTAGTGCCTTAGCTAGTTTTTAGTTGCTTAACTACCACTTTCTTTCAATTTAAGAATAAGGCCATTACCACGACTGGCCTGATGGCGTAGTGAATAACCCTACCCCTGTCTGCCACGCCGAGGGTCGTGGGTTCGATTCCCACCGACACATATGTTTGTTTCGGTGAAATGTAGATACAGGATATTCATTCGTTTAATATTCTGCCAGAATGGAAAGCAATGTTTTACTACGACGTTTATGATATGACCTAGACTGAGAATCGAACTTGTTACCTCCGTTCTCTATGTCAAGGAGAAGGTCGGTTGCTTTACATTAATGACGACACGACACATGCGTGTCTTTACTCAGTTAAGCTAATTTCCAGACAATGGGTCCAATTTTAAAAAAGCTTGTGGCCTTTTATGTATATATTATTATGACAAATGGTTTTGATTTTATCAGTAACTTGAAGTTCTACTGAAATTATAAAGAAAACCCAGTCTATAAATGGATCCTCATGAAAGGTAGAGCTGCTTTCCTTTATCATCATCATCTTCCTGACCTTATTAATTTATTATGGTACTTTAATTATGGTCGACGCAACGCATGTTTTGTTTGGACTCAAAATCATGTTGCAAAATGATTATTTTGGCTTAATTATACGGCCGGCCGCCTGCCTGACGGCAACCCACTTTGTGAATGCTATCGGAAATGGTAAAATTACCGCCACCGTACGTTTGACCATGGTCGGCAGATATTGTAGCCAGCCAAAGTCAAAAACTCTACGACGCCTTGAAACATCCTGAGTAGAATAGAGGTGGCGGAATTCTTAGCCTCTACCACTCGGCTACTTTATACCTATAGGAAGCATTTTAATAGTTCAGTTTAGTTTAATAGTGACTGATAGCAAAAATTCAGAACCTGGTTAGTCAGAATCAGGCTGGTGATAAGGAACAACTTTCCCTATATCGGCTTATATTCCTGGAGAAAAGTTGTTCATTATTACCAGCCGAACAACTTTTCTTCGAAACATAAACAAATCTTCCACACTAACTGAAGTTCTTTACTTTTTCAACTTTTTTGTATGGGAGGTCCAAAATCTTTATTTATATTTCGTAGAAACGTTTCTAATAAAAAAGTTGTTCAGTTTTGTTAGTAGAACGCACCCTTGTAATTAACTATATAGCTCACACGCAGATATAAATAGGTAGTTTGAACATATCATATTGATTTTTCGCCCAATCTTTAAAATTAAAATCGAGTTCCAATCCTTACACTCGGTATAATCGCTTCACTAAATAGTTCTTTCTAACAAAGCTTGGACACGATGACGCATAAAAGAAGGCCTCGCATAACACCGTATTCAAATTAGGAGATTATCCAACATTTCTGAACCATAACATGTATGTTAATGTTATGAATGAGTGTCGAAGGTGATACGGCAACTTACTGTAGATATGACCTTATATTCGCTTTTTAGTTCTCCGTTTTATTCATAAATTGCCGTGTGGTGCCGGCAATAACATCTCCCCATATCTTTCCCGATAATCCGGGGTCGCTTCAAGAAGCCTGTGAACGTCCCAGGAGACTTCTGAGCTTCTGGAAGGATTTGGGTTGGCTAACATAGTCAACCGTCCCACCCAACGCATAAAGGACCACCTTTGAGTCTAAATGCGGAAAAGGGAGCCCACAATACAATACATATCTTTCCCGCAAATGTCGTAAGAAGCGACTAAGGGATGTGAGGGTTGATCAGTATTGCAATTTGCAATTTTAGGCAACAAGCTCACAACCTGTCACTATGGTGATACACTCTTCTGAATAACTCTTAAACTTCTATCAAGTTTGGTGTAAAAAGCGATATTTTGAAAGCCGTTTAAACTCTGATTACCCCGCAAGATATATAGGCCTGATGTATGTATGTAAAAGTAGACTGATAAGATAATCTATTATTACTGAACGATATGATTCATTGGGAAAAAAATTGTAACTCTACTTTTTGACCGATAAATTGAGATATCTTAACAACAAACAGCACTGTTCATATACAAGTAGGTAGTAGGTATTGGTAAGCTACTTGGTAATTAAACATAAATGGAAATGTATATGATTAAGTGTCAGTTAAGGTTAACTAGGTATATCTAATCTAGATCTAGTAATAGATATTGAGAGCGCGCGCGGCGACTAATTATCTGGAATTATCTGGCTCTACTTAAATAACTAAATAAATGTTAATAATTCTATTTTAATAATAATGGTACTGCCCTACGGCACAAAGTAAGTATTGGCTAGCGCAATCCCTACGGTCTCTGTTTGATTCCGAAGCTGATCTTAGCGCAGTGGAAGCAAATTAAAGTTATCTTAAAATCTAAAACTAAATGGTCGATCAGCCTCGGAACAACATTTGACTACGATTCGTAGTGCTCTTTACTATAGCTAAATAAAATAAATTTAATGAGAGAATTTTGTTCCGGAAAGTTACCGGCCGAGAAATTCTTGTTTCCAAAGTCTACTTAAACAGGACCTAGCAGCGAATTGCTTACCGTGCGAACCATGACGCCGCCGTTTCCTTGTAAGTCTAGTTTTTGACAGGAAAAAAGGTATCAGGTTTTGGAGGAAGACATTTGGATTGGATTTTAGGTACTAGACTTACTGCACCCGGACACCAGCTCGTGTGGCACTCCGTCCCGTCAATCAGTCGCAGATTCACAGCTTAGTTTTCACAAGCACTTGGGTTCACTATTGTTCATAGTTCGACATCAAATAATGTTTTTTAACACAAAATGACTAAAAGATTTCTCTCCGAATGAGAAATCGGCCCCGTTGGCCTCCAATCAAGAAAACAATTAAAAATATGTAGCTATCGGCAGCCACGACGCGAGCGAACGAAAAGTGAGGTTATATTTTGCCGGCGGTCGCGTGACTCTCAATCAAAGCGCCGGAACCAAATCCACTTGGTTCACTTCCCCACCGAACAGGGAAAACCACACGAGAAAACCGAAAGCACACTAAATTACACCATTTATAATTAAAATTCGCATCAACGATGCGGGCGCACGGCCACAGGACAGACAATGACGAACAGTGTTGCCAGCGCCGCGCGCCCATTTTATACGAAACTAAACATTCACCCGCCCCGGACCGACCCATCGGTCCGCTCTATGCATGGCAGGCGTGATAATGTAGCTACTGCTCGCTTAAGAACTGAATCCCCCACCTGAACTTCTGCAACTCGAGGAGTGCCATCACTACCCGGAAACAGGTTGAGAATGCGCCCCCGGCGCCAACGCAGTGGCGGTAGGTTGGCATCCTTAACCAGAACGAGATCCCCAATGCAGGGGGGTTCAGTCCTGTCCGTCCACTTAAGGCGTTGCTGCAGAATGTGCAAGTACTCAAGCGACCAACGCTTCCAAAAGTTTTGAGTCATTTGCTGCAACAACTGATAACGCGACAAACGATTGCTATTCACCTCCGTATAGGGATATTCCGGCAAGGCGTTAAGTGGGCGGCCAATTAAGAAATGCCCTGGCGTCAGGGCCTCTAAATCATTTGGGTCTGAGCTGAGCGGACACAAAGGACGCGAATTGAGTACAGCCTCAATTTTACAAAACACGGTCGCCAGCTCCTCGAAAGTCAAAATTGTTAACCCTACAACGCGCAACAAATGCGTCTTAGCGGACTTTACAACCGCTTCAAAAATACCACCCCAGTGAGGGCACGCTGGTGGATCGAACACCCAGGCAATGCCCTGACGGGAGAGGCCCGTGCTGATGGCTTCTTCGTTCTCCCGTAAGAACGTTACAATTTCTTTCATACACCGATCAGCACCCTTAAAGTTGGTACCACAATCCGACCTGATCAGCGCTGGTCGCCCTCGTCGCGACGTAAATCTCTCCAGCGCTGCCAAAAGGCCTCCGTAGAAAGGTCGGCCACGAGCTCCAAGTGGACGGCCTTGGTGGCTAGGCACACGAACACGCACAAGTACGCCTTGATAGACTTTGCGTTCCGTAGGCGTGATGCCTTTACCATGAAAGGGCCTGCGAAATCCGTTCCCACACCTGCAAACGTCCAGGCCTCCGTCACCCGGTCCGGTGGAAGATCTCCCATCTGTGGCTGCATTGTGGCTGCCTTCAAGCGGTAACAAGGCAAGCACCTAAACACAACGCTACGTACCGTTCGTCGTCCCGATAAGATCCAAAACTCGCGCTGTAGAATGGCCAATAGCGCATTACAGCCCGCGTGCGAGTTTTTCTCATGACGATCCCTGACTAAGAGCTCAACTAAGGGTCCCCTTTTAGTAAGTAAAATTGGATGACGAGCAGAAAAGGGCAGGCTA
The DNA here is from genome assembly GCA_024500475.1 of Phthorimaea operculella. Lineage (NCBI taxonomy): Eukaryota > Metazoa > Arthropoda > Insecta > Lepidoptera > Gelechiidae > Phthorimaea > Phthorimaea operculella. Next base: position 1,000,775 of record JANFCV010000002.1, on the reverse strand, counting down.
GCGTTCCGAAGTCTGCCTCCAACCCAGAGCATACCTTGCTCATCCAGGAATGGGTTGAGGCGCACAATTCCTCCCTTCAGCTTTCCACGTCCATCCCTGAGCAGCCTGACCTCCTCTTCAAAATGTTCCGCCTGGACGACTCTAACTAATGAGCGTAGAGCCGCATTCCGTTCCGCAGGCGAGAGGACAGGTGTAAAATTCCGTTCTGCTTGAGGCTTCCTGCAGTTGTTCACGAACCGTTTGATCCAACCTGTCACCCCAAGAAGTTTGTCGAGGGAGCTATACCGTTCCAGCAAGAAAGCTGGGTTAGGCTTCGGTACGAGTTGCCCCACGTTCACTCGCAAACCTCGATCAGGTGGCCCAAGCGGCGCCCTGCACTCGTTGAATGGCCATTCCTGCGGCGACTCAGTCAGCCATTGAGGTCCCCACCACAGTGGGTGACTCACCAAATCAGGGCACTGCACCCGCGCGAAGCGCAGTCCGCTGGGTTCCATTCTCCCGGTACGTGCCTCCACACTAACGGAGTTTCCGACCCCGTAATCTGTGACACCCGATTTGCCACGAAAACCTCAAGTGAATGTACCGACGTCTGCAACCAGCACAGAACTATCCGACTGTCAGTCCACGCGTACACCGTTTCATCCAAGTTGATGGTACCACGCAGATTGCAGGTTACATGATTTAGCAAGCGCGCTAGAAGAGCTGCCCTGCCAATTCCAATTTGGGGATGGTCCATCTAGTTCTGACTGGTGCCACCTTACTTTTGGCCATAACCAGACGCACGTGCACAGTTCCCGTTGAACTTGCTGTCCGAAGGTATACAGCTGCCGCGTACCCTCGCTCCGAGGCGTCACAAAACCCATGTAGGGTAGCCTTACATCCCACCGATGGGACTAACTTGCGGGGTATCGCGATGTGCACGATCCCTGGTAGGGTGGTCACAAACTTGAGCCAATCCTTCAACAACTCTCCGGAGAGTTGGTCGTCCCATCCTAAGTTGGCTAGCCACAACCTTTGTAAAAGCACTTCGCCATGAACGTAACCGGGGCGATCCATCCGTTAGGATCGAACGTTCTAGCGATTGTCGACAGTACCGACCGCTTAGTCCAAGTTTTCTCCAAATGTCGGGCTCGATCTTGTACGTGAATACGTCATGCGTTGGCCTATATTGCACCCCGAGGATGCCCAACGTATTTGGATTGTCCGGGTTCTCAAAGAGGTGCGGGTCCTGATGGAACTCGCCTGGCAAACCAGCCAGGAGCTCTGGGCAACTGGACAACCATTTCCGCAACTCGTAACCTCCTGAACCCATGATCGCGATCAGCTCGTCTCGTAGAATTAGCGCCTGCTCCACGCTATCAGCACCCGTGCAGATATCGTCCACGTAGACGTCGCGATCCAGTACTGCTGCGGCTCGAGGATATCTTACCCTTTCCTGTGCGGCCAACTCTCGCAGCGTACGTACTGCCAAATACGGACTTGGCTTAAGTCCATACGTCACCGTGTTAAGTTCGTATGTGACCATCGGCTCATCTGGGCTCTCACGCCACAAAATCAGCTGATACCGACGGTCATCCGGATGTATCATGGTTTGGCGAAACATCATTTTGACGTCTGCGACGAACGCTACCTTGTGTAACCGAAAGTCTGTGAGAATGTCCACAATGTCCCGGTTCAATTTAGGACCCGCGTGCAAACATTGGTTCACAGACACACCATTCGAGGTAGGAGCAGAACCGTCAAACACCACCCGTATTTTCGCCTCAGGTGACTTCAAGACAGCCAGGTGTGGAATGTAATAATGCTCGACGCACCTCCAATCCAGGCTGGACACCGACATGTGGCCCAATTGAATATATTCCCGCATGAATTCTGCCGAAGTGCTGGGTCTCGCCTCATCTTCCGCTCCATTCCGAGTAGTCTCCGTTCCGCGAGCTGTCGCGAACTACCTAAAGCGGGGCGGTTTGGGAGAAAAGGTAGCCTGGTCACGAATCTGCCTGACGAGCATCTCGCAGTGTTGTATTGATAGAACAACTCGCACTCGTCATCCTCTGGCTTCCGTCTGTCCGCCGTGGGCGGCTCTTCAGACTCCCAAAACCTCTGCAGCACCTCTGACAGCACACTACCATAGAGGACCGTATCCCTTCTGGTAGGTCCTGAGGTCTCAAACTGGGCCGAAAACAACATACCCCTGTGGTATCTACGGCCACCAAACCAGCTTCCTGGAGTACCTTCTTCCTACCGCACCATAATCTCCCGAGGACGTCTGACCCGAGAAGTACGTCCACCGTACCAGGAGTATCAAAATCAGGATCAGCTAACTCCAACCCTGTGGTTAACCCTCGTACCGTTGGTGGTAACCTAACCTGAGGGAGTTTCCCAACCACTTCATCCAGCACCACGGCTGAGACTTGATAGCTGACCCCTGTACATGTGCTACCTAATGCGAACTCAAAGTTCGTCTGACCCCGAATGTCAGGCACATTTAGGCCCCCGATGCCTACAGCTTCATCCGCACTTGGCTGTACATTTAGGCCTAGCCTACTCACCAGCTTACTCGATACAATACATCCCTGAGCCCCTGTATCCAGTAGGGCTCTTACTTGAATGGTCCGGCCACCGTATCCCCATACCCAAATCTTAGCCGTTGGCAAAAGTACCGTGATTGGACGGGGAGCCGAAGCTGATGAGTAGGCGGCGATTACCTAGCGGGAATCTAAACGCGGTGAGGCCGCGTCCCGCGGGGGTATCCCCTCGCTACCCAAACCTGTGTATGGGTCCCACTCCTGCTGGTATGGAGGTCTGCCGATAAAGGCCATGGCTGGAGTTCTATAGTACCCCGACGGCAAACGTCCGTACCGAGGTTGCGCCTGTAGCCGCGGGTACTCAGGCATAGGCGGAGGCATGCGTGGGTCTTGAGACCCAACCAGGTGGCTCAAGCCCGCAGAATACTGCATGTACCCTGGTGGCTGCCTAGTGCTCCCTGACACCCGCCCGTTTGATCCCGTACCTGGGATGGGTGTCCTTGGCCATGTTCCTGTGCCGTTCTTCCCCAATCCGGCACCTGCTGCCGTGGTGGGGATCGTCCCCACGTCCTTGGGTAAGTGGGCTCCGTCTGTTGACGTCCCCCTGCCTGTCCCTGTGACCGATGCGGAGGTGGGCTCCTCCTTGGAGGGGGTGGGGAGCGTTGCTCCCTCCCTTGGTGGGCAGGCTCCCTTCGCTGATCCGATCCAGCGCTGCCCCCGGCGCCTCCGGAGCGATTCATGCAGAGCAGCGGATGGTGCGCACCCTGGCAGTACCTACAGTTGGTGCTTGAAGGGCACTCTCGCACCTGATGCGGCCCCAGGCACCGAAAACACCAACGCCTCTGCTGTGCCACACCCCGTCTCCTCTGAACCCGCTGCGCAGCAAACTCCTGACACGCTGCCACCCCGTGGCCTGTCTCCCTGCAGTAGGCACACCCTGATTCCAATGCGGTGTTGTACCGCCTGGGTTGCCTACTGTTGCCTCCTCGCGCCGGTGCACCCGGCCGTTCCGGGTGGCGAGGGGCAGAGGTCTCCTTGCGAGGGGCTTCACCAGCCTGGACGTCCACTCGCCTGCTTTCGGCCTCGAGGAACGACTTCAGATCCTCGTAGGTCGGGAGGTGGTCCGAGGACTTGCCCCCATGGAGCTGCTCGAATCGAGCGACCATTTCGCTCGGCAGGCGGCGAAGCACTGTGTGGACCAAGATATAACCGTAGCCCGCCACTGGCAAACCCTGTCGCTCTAGTGCGCTGACCGCGACACTGACTGGGTGGAAGATTTTCTCGCGGAGGTCCGTACCTCGCGTTATGGTTGGTATTGACAGCCACTGGTCTAACAGCCTGTCTACAATCAGGCGCTTGTTTCGATACCGGTCGGTAAGGATCTTCCACGCCACCTCATAATTGCTATCCGAGACAGCCAAATGCGTCAGCAATTCATGAGGCTCTCCATGTAGCCTGGACATCAGCTGAGCCATCTTGTACGCCGGCGTTATGTCCGTCCGTGTGTGGACCACACTGCTATACAGGTCCTCAAACGCCGGCCAGTCGGCGTAATCGCCTGCAAAGACTGGAACCGTAACAGGCGGAAGAGGCACCTGTAATCCTTGTCCCACTTTACCACGGAATGGCTTTTCCTTTCCGTCACGTCGCCTAGATATGTCCGCAGCTGCCTGCGCAATGTCCTGTGCCAGCTCCAAGCACTGGCTTACATCGCCCTCAACCAGCTCCTTATCTTCAGGGTTAGGAGCTTCCTCAAGGAGCATGAGGCACTCTGTGAGGTGTTCCGACACAACCCGAACCCGTTCATCTGCCTGTAGTGCACTTTTCAAGAGCGCGTCCTCCCGGTCCTCGCGGCCGATCATTGCCGCTGTGGTAGTAAACCACCTTAATTCTGTCTTTATAGCAGCCTTATACCTGGCGATCGAGGGAGCCATGGTACCAACTTTTACACACTCGACTTAATAAAAACGAAAAACCAATAAACAAATACCACAAAATAAATGTTAGTTGACTGGCCTAGACCTTACCGATAAGGTACCGTTCACTAGGCAAACAATACAGTCACAAAAAAAAACCGAAACAATATTTTCCAAAATTAATAAAATATGTGGGTAATATAAAAACACGCTTAATACTAAATTACGGCTAACTATGTTGCAATAAAGCAACCACGCTCTGCTACCAAAAAATGTTTGATTCCGAAGCTGATCTTAGCGCAGTGGAAGCAAATTAAAGTTATCTTAAAATCTAAAACTAAATGGTCGATCAGCCTCGGAACAACATTTGACTACGATTCGTAGTGCTCTTTACTATAGCTAAATAAAATAAATTTATTGAGAGAATTTTGTTCCGGAAAGTTACCGGCCGAGAAATTCTTGTTTCCAAAGTCTACTTAAACAGGGCCTAGCAGCGAATTGCTTACCGTGCGAACCATGACGCCGCCGTTTCCTTGTAAGTCTAGTTTTTGACAGGAAAAAGGTATCAGGTTTTGGAGGAAGACATTTGGATTGGATTTTAGGTACTAGACTTACTGCACCCGGACACCAGCTCGTGTGGCACTCCGTCCCGTCAATCAGTCGCAGATTCACAGCTTAGTTTTCACAAGCACTTGGGTTCACTATTGTTCATAGTTCGACATCAAATAATGTTTTTTAACACAAAATGACTAAAAGATTTCTCTCCGAATGAGAAATCGGCCCCGTTGGCCTCCAATCAAGAAAACAATTAAAAATATGTAGCTATCGGCAGCCACGACGCGAGCGAACGAAAAGTGAGGTTATATTTTGCCGGCGGTCGCGTGACTCTCAATCAAAGCGCCGGAACCAAATCCACTTGGTTCACTTCCCCACCGAACAGGGAAAACCACACGAGAAAACCGAAAGCACACTGGGTCATTATTCAGATTTCGATTCTCCGCGTAAGCTGCGTGGCAAATTTTAATTTAAGCAATTTGAAGATGATGCCAATGAAATATGATTCTGTATACTTTCACGATTATAGAACAGTTTGGTGCTCCTTGCTAGCACAATTACTTATCGAGAAATTTAATTTTAAAATTTTGTGTGCCACGCAGATTACAAATCAAGCCACGCAGATTACATAGCCAATTTTATCTTTGTATTTCTATTAGGTTTCTATAAGTTTTACTTGAAACATGATTATTCTTGACTTAAGTCTAGGTTATAAGGCAAAGATGGAGTCTATGATGGAGACAGGTCATGGAAATTAAGTCTTTATTCACTACTACCATAAAAAGATTATAAGGTTTTATGATTTTGGAATCAACAGATGCAGGTAATTAGTTCCTGTCTTTCAGTGTGCATAATGAAAGACGATTCAGAGTGCTTAGTTCGAATTGGTGGATTGGCAACTAAATATGGATGGTATCTCGCCAAATATACTTACAGGTGTTCTATGGTGGAAAGGAGCTGGCGGAATAAGGTCGTAGAGGTCTTGGTTCAGCATAATTTTGAATACAAATATGATGAAGATATCTTGCGACAAAAAGCAAGGCTGTGTAGATTGGTATTGACCAGATATGTGTCGTATTGAGTTCCATCAAATCAAGAGCAACTTATTGACTAAGTCATCCAAGGGGTGGCTGGATTTCTACACACAGGATCAGGCTTGAGTTTTATATGAATTCTTTAATGCAAACATAATAAATAACAATTGGCGATACTTAAATTTAGTTACAAGGGTAAGCTTGTAAGCTTAGTTTTATAAGAAAGTAGTGATTTTAAGGCTCCGAAGTGAAATCGTAGTTCATGATTGATGACAAATAAGTGTACTTCAGAAAAGTAGTTGTCTAGTCGAGAGGACTACTTTCAGATGCAATAAAGCACCTGTATCGTGGTAGCATTGAATGAAACCAGGGCTTTCTCTATAGAACGCAATTTCCGCTCTGCCGATTTGGACTTGACAATGTCTCTGTGACGGTACTGTCTTCTGCATACCTATGAATACCAAACTGAAGTAGTTAAAAGCTATTCTGAAGGAAAAAATCGCCGAGAGACTAGAACCTTGAGGACCACAGGCATCAATGGCCATGAGGTGAGAGAGATAGCTGTTATTGATTACAAAAACCAGCTGGGTTGTCAGTTGCAATCGTAGTCCCGATGCAGTCGGACGTGATTATATTCGTCGGCTGTGTCGACGCAACAAATTACAAATAAGCACTTTTTATTTGTAATTATCGCTATGGCGCTACCTAAGCGTAGTGATACTGTCGTGGTCGACGAGCTGTTGGCGTTCGTGTAGAACAAGCTGGATGTGATGGATGTGGTCAGCCTGGAGCAGATCTGCCTCACCAGCTACTCCAACGTCGACATCTACACGGCCATGGTACACCTGAACGAAACTGATGAGCCCAAGCATGTGCGTCTCACCATGCGCAACAAGGAGGGAAGCGGCAAGAAGAACATCAGGGACATCTTTCGAGTGTTCCAGAATGAAGATCCCGACGACGTCCCGACGTACGTAGCGCGTGACCTAAACAAGCTTCCGCCAGTGACGTTTGACCATGTCGACGTCACCACGTTGCTCAAGGACATCGTGTTGCTCAAGTCCGACGTCAAGGAATTAAAAGGAAAATGGGAGACCGCTGAACAAGTGAGTGCCGAGCTGCGACGCGAGTTGACCGCATTACGTGGGCAAAACGCCGCGTCAGCTACTCCGCCAGCCGCGTGCGTAAACATGCAGCGCGGCGTCGCCGTGCAACATGAAACCGCACCGGTCAGCGATTCCACGCGCCCAGCAACTCTACAACAGCCCGGTAAACTACGGGTCAGCGACCCCGCAGCTGATAGGAAGAGCGGCAACAACACACTGCCGCCCCCACCGTCCCACCCCGCGCCTGCGCTGCATCCTGATGCTGCTCCCTTTGTACCTGGAAGGCAAAAGAAAGTTCCGCCGCAGAGGACTCGCCGCCCGCGCCGCAAGCGACAACCTGCGCCTCCCAACACACCAAATGGGATGCAGAAGGTCAACACTGCGGCTAAAGAGAAGAATGTTGCGTCTAAGGCTATTGTAGACGAGGAAGGCTTCATACTGGCTGAATCCAGGAAGCGCCGACTTCGTCGCAACCGCAATAAACGCGGCACCGTTTTCGCAGAGTCTACAACTCTCAAGGCTGCTGAACCCCTCGCGGAGCTGTATGTGTCCCGGCTGGACTGCAATACGACACCGGAGGACATCATGCAGCACGTGCAGAAGATGTATCAGCTCCGCCAGGAACTTCCATGGACCCCCGGCGATTCGACGGTTTACATCCGACGGCTGGATTCTAAAATTGCAACCAATTTTAGGTCTTTTGTTTTGTCGGGTCCCCGAAAAGTCGTGTGTGAGTTAATGCGGGAAGATTTCTGGCCACAGGGAGTCGTATTTAGGCGCTATCGACCCCCTGTGCAACGCGAGTCGCCGCCAACAAAAGTGCCTATCTAGCATTTAGATTATATTGTAGTGTATTTATAGTATATTAGCTAATTTTAAGTTATATTGTATAGTGTTATTTTATTCTATGGGTCCTCGTGGCCTGAAATAAACGAATTATTATTATTATTTATTATAAACAGGAAGCTTGCTGAGGTGCCAGGTCAAAGTTTCTGCCTGACCTTTTCCAGCTAAAAGTTTTTGAAATGTCAAGCGAAGTGGCAAGTTCGCCACGTTTGCCCAAGCTTACGCAAAAAGATTCCCAGTAGTCTTAGGTGAAAGTCATATTGACGGCCGCAGTTGGTAGGGGCAACTAACAAGTTAACTCCTCACCATGGCCTAACTACGTCAATTGCAGTAGATTTAAATAATATCAGGAAGACCAAATTTTTTAAAACACTTCTCGTGTTAGGTAAACAATTTTTGGAAAAGTTCCAAAATTTTCACCGCAGGCAGGATTTGAACCTGCGACCTTCGGCATCAGTACTGCCAGGAAGATTTGACTCTCCACAGACATTGTGTCGCTCAGGACACGGTTATGGAATACGCAGGGTTGCCTTAGCCCTATGCGACCCTCTCGGGCTCCCTGGCTGGATCCGCAAGAAAGACAGGTCAGCTACAGGTGTTTGCTGCACGTTAGACTTATATGAAACGAGTCTGATGGAGACCTTCTTCCTCACCATGACGTAACAGTAAATCGAGTTAACGCTATCGCCCTGTTTATGAATCAATGATACCTACATACTAAGCAAGCCCCCTTGGCTTTGGCATTGTACTTCTTTTAGAAATAGGTAGTGCAAGCGGAGATAAATTTAGCAAGATTGTCAGCACAAGAGATAAATCAGGAGCACTATGTCTCAATACAGTCGCTGGAATATTATCGGATCTACCTTACAGTTTTGACTTTTGGCCTCAAAATACACATCAAGCCTATGAGACAACGATTACTTGCATCGTACACATGTAAGGTGGTTGAATAGAGCCAACGTCCAGTATGTTTTGACAAAACATGCACTCAAATCCATCAAAATTGGTATAAATTCTATGTCCAAGTATAACAATATGAAAACTCAAAAACTTGATGATATTTGCCCAAAGAAATCTTTTCATGTGTTTTTTAATGAATATTAGGTAAAATAATGGTATTTAAAATGGTTTCTTCAACCTTTTTTTAACTCTTTGAACCATTGTGTAATCTGCGTGAGAAGAATTGTAAGCTGCGTGGGTATTTTGCCACGCAAATTACTCCACGCAGATTACAAAAACAGAGTATTTTTGATAATAACTCTGCCATCTTTTATTAAATCTAAATAAAATCATAGACCTATAGTCCCGATTATATTACGAATCAGCCCTGTAAAAGACGAATCTCTAAGAGTATTAATTCTCGAAGAAATTTGAATCCACGTAACTTACATGCAAGGGTAGTAAAACTTGTGTCAGCCCTTATTTTTTGAAATATTTTTTGTTCTGGGTACTGAGGTGCCCATTCACTCTGCTTGATTAATGAAGCATATCATCATAATTTGAGGAACAGAAACTCAGCTGGATACGGTTATAATCTTAGAAGTTATGACTGATTTTACCACGCTTGGGCTAACTGTCCAAAATCGTATGACCGATACATTTTCGGGTTTATTTTTAAAATTACACGCATTACATATTTTCTTTATCATTCATCTAATATATTGATTTATGACGATTATTTTGATATACAGTAGATACGTACAAAACATAAGGAAAGTAGTAAAATCATAATTTGTAAAAAGTTAGTGCGAGGTGTGACACGCGGAGAACACCAAAAATTCTCCCGTTTTCAACTTTCAGACTGGGTTTTGAAATACTAAGTGAATATAAAATAAGACTTTTTAATCGATTCCACATAGGTATTGAAGTGTTAAATCATGCCCAATCGATCGATATGTCCAAACTTGTATAGTTTAGCATTTACAACCCTGTGACCGAAATATTCGACCCTTTGAAGAATGACCCACTAAATTACACCATTTATAATTAAAATTCGCATCAACGATGCGGGCGCACGGCCACAGGACAGACAATGACGAACAGTGTTGCCAGCGCCGCGCGCCCATTTTATACGAAACTAAACAGTCTCTATTAGAGATATCTTGAGACATTATAGGTAGATCTATATACACACATCACGGCTTAACCACTTGCGGTGTAGGCAGTATAGCCGTAGAAAACGTCTAAAATTGTGTATCGCCTTTGTGACAGGTAGTCAGCGCAACATGGCAGCTAATCATAATCTTAGGCCTTGCACCACACAGTAGACGTAAAACATGAGACGTAAGACGTGAGACCTGCGACATCGCGACGCTTGAAACTGTTTTCATATAAAATGTATGAATGAACTAGGTCTACCTACACACACACGTGAGACGTGCCTCGCATCGATGACGGCAGACGATCACTTGTCTGACAGACAGATGTCAACTTAAATTTTCATGAGTTTATGTAGGCCGATCCCGGCGGCACTGCAGTGCCGGGCCGACCCGCGACGGGAGTGGAGCGAGCCCCGAACATCCCGTCTAGGTACAAAAATCAGTTTAATATACTGGTCCCTCAGTGAGGGAACTTTCAGATATTAAGCTGAAAAGAACAGATACTACACTTTGATCTTAGCCAAAAGGCCGAGAAGCGATAACCATAAAACTTAAATTAAAAATTTAAAGGAACCCCCGACTTTCAATCCTTTAAAAAGTTAAAAATAATTTAAGAAATAAAGGTAAGAAGTTTCAATAAAATCGTAGGAATGAAATGACATTTGCAACTAATAATATATGTTTATTACGCTTTGTAAATTTCTTACTTATATTGTTTACTTAGCGGCCCCCCGACGCGTTGGAGTATTAGTTTACAATATTTTATTGAATAAATAAATTATTTTTAACTTTTTAAATTTTAAAGGATTGAAAGTCGGGGGTTCCTTTAAATTTTTAATTTAAGTTTTATTTGAAGCTTTTTAAATGAATATTTTGTTTCTGACTTCAAACAACATACAACATGATTTTTAAGCGCTTACTATATTTTACAATGACAATAAAACTTATTTTTTGTGTAAATTGACACAGTGATCCTTTGTATATCGTATAGGACAGAGAAATAGGCAAGACAGGAAAAAGCAGGGTAACCTGAGTGACCGCGAGCGAATCGAGCGCAAAATTATACAAAGATTTTTGTGTTTAATTGAGTATTTTGAATTAAGAATAACCTGATGTATAAGTACGTCAACTTAGTTTTAAAAACGACAAGCACGGTAAGCGAAACATAAAGATCGCGAGCGAAGCGAGCGCAAATTTTTACGATATTTACTAAAAATTATCTGGATTATTCAGTAGATTACTTTATTATAGTCTCTTTTCCTACATTGCCAAAAAAAGCAAGCAAGGTGAAGAAAACAACGTTGAGCAGAAGCAAGACAAAAAAAGTCTTCGAGCAAAGCGAGCAACATTTTTAGGGCAATGACACTTAGTGCTTGTAAGAATCCTGCAACAGACGTTTGACTTGCGTTTGAAGACTTCTTCTGTGAGGGGGGGCAAGCCTCCTTCAACCCCCGGTAATGAAACTTAGTGCTTGCAAGAATCCCGCAACAGACATTTGACGTCTTCTTCTTCTTCCCCCGGTAATAACACTTAGTGCTTGTAAGAATCCTACAACAGACGTTTGACGTCTACTTCTGCGAGGGGGGCAAGCCCCCCTCAACCCCCCAGTAATGACACTTATTGCTTGTAAGAATCCTGCAACAGACGTTTCTTGTCTTCTTCTGTGAGGGGGGCAAGCCCCCCTCAACCCCCGGTATTGACACTTAGTGCTTGTAAGAATCCTACAACAGATGTTTGACTTCTACTTCTGTGAGGGGGGCAAGCCCCCCTCAATCCCCCAGTAATGACATTTAGTGCTTGTAAGAATCCTACAACAGACGTTTGACGTCTTCTTCTGTGAGGGGCAAGCCCCCCCTCAACCCTTCAGTAAAGACACTTAGTGCTTGTAAGAATCCTGCAACAGGCGTTTCTTGTTTTCTTCTGTGAGGGGGGCAAACCCCCCTCAACCCCCCCCTAATGACACTTAGTGCTTGAAAGAATCCTACAACAGACGTTTGACTTTTTCGTCTGTGAGGGGGGCAAGCCCCCCTCAACCCCCCGGTAATGATACTTGGTGCTTGTAAGTATACTGCAACAGACGTTTGACGTCTTCTGTGAGGGGGGCAAGCCCCCTCAACCCCCCGGTAATGCCACTTAGTGCTTGTAAAAATTCCACAAAAGACATTTGACGTCTTCTTCTGAGGGGGTAAGCCAAGCAATTACCCTAGATGATCGCGAGAGAAGCGAGCGCAAATTTTTACAATATTACCCAAAATAGATCTGATCTGATTTGTTCTTTTCCTACATCATCATCTTCCTGCCCTTATCCCAATTGCTTGGGGTCGGCGCAACACGTTTCGTTGAACACAAAATCGTGTTGCAAAAGGATTTGGCTGAATTTTACGACCGGCCGCCTACTAGACGTCAACCCTCCCTGGGATTGCCTTTGTGTTGGATTAACCGCCACCATACGGTTGGCCCTGGCTGTTTGGGCAATAATAGGTAGACTGTGAAGAAAGCTAGGTTAAGCAGTCCTCGAGCAAAGCGAGCAAAATTAAGTACGGGTTTTAAATAAATTTTCTACATACGTATTTAAACAAGGAACTGATTCACCCAGGATAAAGCACAGAGAGCTACAGGTACTCATAGGTACATACAGAAGTATTACATATAACTTTTGTATATGTATTACTAACTTAGTAATGCCTACGCGCAGGTTTTAAGTAATAGATCTTTTATCTACCTATTTCTTAAAGTCAAATAAATACGAGTACGTTCATTCAAGTCATATTTTAAAATAGTTGGACCTCCATCATGACTTGAAAGATATGACAACTCCGAGTCAAATTAGCTCAAACACGGGGATATAGTGCGTAGTGTGATTCCTTGTCTACCTTCCGTCTCCATCATCAGATTATCATGAAATATGGCTAAGAACCATCCTCACCATATTCGCTTTTATATAAACAAAACCGCATTGAAATCGGTTCAGTCGTTTCGGAGATACGTTGCCTCAAAGAATCGTAGACACACGGACATACAGACGCGTGAAACTTACAACACCCCTCCGGTTGGTTCGTCGGGGGTTAAAAATTGCGAACATCGGGTTACTTATACAACGCAGGAAGACATCTCAACATCGAGTTGTAAAAATTACCAACTTATATTTGCGGTCGGCGGCGTAAGGTAGAGACTTTTATTTGTATTTTCTGTACAAGTTTCTGTACCAGCGCTCCAATTTATTTCAATTATTCTTTGATCCTTGATATGACAAAATAAAATCTAATGATAATACCCGAAAAATATTCATATTAACAAATTCAGCGCAATCATTAGCATCCCTGTTTTAAATTGCGATATTGAATCCGGCAGCAAATATAAGTTGGTAATCAGTGATACTGTACAGCGACATCTGTTGGATTTTTTATTTACCATCTGCCGTTAATACAGCTGGCTGGAACTAAAAATAGGGGTGTTTCTTTTATCGAATTTATCGGTGACCATGCTTATTTTTGCAAGTGCTAGTCATTGGAGTTGCATTATTGTGCTTAATACGGTTCCCTTGTCATAGACAATGGCGTTTCACCAAATTGCCTAATTTCAGAATCAAGGCCTCATTGCGTCTATCACCTTAAACCTCATCTAGTTGAGTCATTGTACCTACTTACTGTTAATTTCGCGACAGTGGCCTCTATTCCGCCGGACATAAGCTTTGATTAATTATTAGCTTATTAGGATACTCTTACGTTGTTAAATAAGGAGAGTGAGAGTGTTTTTCTTTTTATAAAAATAAACTAAAATCAACAAGTGCTATTTTCAAATCAACCGTTTTAGGGTTTCGTAGTCTACTAAAAATCCATAACATTTCTTCAAATATGTCTGTCTGTCTGTCTGTCATACTGTCTGTATGCCGGACCCCCATAACTTCGTCAGTTTTGGATCTGTCGACATGTTTGGTGCGAATTTAGATCGTGTTGACCCAAATAGAGATAAAACAAACCAGCAACAAAATTAACTTTAGATACGCTGAAAAACCTGAACGTTGACTACGAAACCCTATTTGTAGGCGTGTCTGACGCACTCTTGGCTGTTTTTGTTTAAAAAAAACGTTTCCTTCCGTATAGTAAATTACGTCAAATGTCATGGTAAGTATTTCGGAAATACGAAGGCTGTGTCTGTTATTGATAGGTACGTAAGTTGTATAAAATATTTTTTCTATTATAAAATACAAGGAGTACCTACTCATCCACCATGTAAAAGGAGCATATTTTTAAAATTCATGTTACGAGTACTTACTACCTATTAATATTGAAAAATCTTTGCTAGTACGGATCTGTCAGTTATCCCTTCTTTGTATCCTACCTATGGTCAAGTAAGGCATGTGTACTATCGCCAGCAAATCCATCCATCTACCCATTTTAAGGACCAACTTATACTGGTTTATCATACAAATACTAAGCTGAACCAGTATAAGTTGATCCCTTAACTCTCCGTGTGTGAAGCGTCTGATTTGGGACGCCTTGCGTATGGTGAACATTGATTTGACAACTGTCATCCATCATATAGTTCATAGTTCAGTCTCTCCCGCTAACTTATGAACTTTTGACTGTGCCTTTGGCGTAGTGGATAGTACCCCTGCCTTCTACGCCTAGGGTCGTGGGTTCGATTCCCACCGACACAAATATTTGTAAAGTCAATTTTCAAAATATTTGTGTTTAGTCTGGGTGTTTTCTACGTATAATATGTATGTATTTACAAAAAAAAAGTATATAAGTATTATATCAGTTATCTAGTTCCCATAGTACAAGCTTTGCTTAGTTTGGGGCTAGATGGCGCTGTGTGTTTCGTCCAGGGATATTTATTTATTTACAGCAATACCGTAACATTTTACAGCAATAATTGTTACTTTTCTAGATGCAGCAACATTTATTGAATCGTTCAACATAATTTTTGTCCGGCTTGTCCGTATCAGCCACAAGAAAATCGAAACCCTTAAAACAGAATTGTTTAGCGTGAGAGACTGTACGTTAGAATCGGCGCTAGTTGCCGGCCCAACAGTAGGCAGTAGTGTTGCCGAACTATCGATAGTTTTACTATCGATAGTTTTCATTCATTAAGGCCCATACAATCGATAGGCCTATCGATAGTATCGATACTATCGATAGTATAAAATGAAGCAATACTATCGATAAGGTGCAATACTATCGATAGTATCGATACTATCGATAGTTTTGGCCAATCGATAGTCCAATAACTATCGATAGTATCGATACTATCGATAGTTTTGGACTATCGATAGTCCCAAAAATATCGATAGTATCGATACTATCGAAAAACAATCGATAGTTGAACGATAGTGAAAACTATCGATTGTCTATCGTTTTCCAATCGATAGTCCACTATCGAGCGGCAACACTAGTGCAGCGCCAGAGTGCTAAACTTGACGCCAGTCGCTGTTCTGATTTTGTGATAACGGCTCGCGTATACGAAATTACTTTATATAAAAATACGTATCTTTTGTATAACACCTCAGTTGTTTATACCTAAGTTTTTTGTTTATAACGTGATCTCACCGATCTCTGTTCCGTGTTTTTGTGATAGTGATCTTCACTTGTTTGTGATCAACAAGGTAAACAAACATGAAATATTTTTACTTAACCATTTTTTTTATTTGGAGAGCTTACATTTTGTGCTATAAACTTAACTTTTTACAGTCAAAAGTACTTATAGTTCATTATTAGGTAATAAACAAAGAAAACATACTATGAGATTACAAATGACAAAATTATACGGGATGTAAAAATAATACATCTCTCCGAATACGGTGCATTCAGAAAATGAAACTAAACAACTTCCCACACGAAAATATTTTAAGAGACTTAAAAGAAAATTTGGCCTCCAATACAAAATCATGATCAGTTGACTACATTTAATATGAAAAGGAAAAGAAGAATACGTCTCCCAAAATATTTTCATGGGCAGTTATTCAGTTTCGTGGTTTGAAGTTACCCTAAGAGATAGTCCCCTAATTGTAAAGATTGCACGTTGAACTCTTTTCTATTGGAATTGTTTCGAATTTATAATTGCTTGAAGAAGATATTCTAAATTCATACAAAAACTAAACAGGTAAACCTTTTATGTTAATTTGGTCCATGAATAGATCAATGTCACAACGGATTTGTATTTCTTAAAATTTTTAACTTTAAGAAGTTCTCACACGCACTGCATGAATTTGCGGTATTTTGCCGGTTCGGTTCTGAGGAGTTATTATGAAATGTCATAAAAACGTCGCATATATTCGCACACGACGACGACAACATGTTGCATTGACGTGTAGCTTGCTGTCTGCTGTCAAAAACCACAATATCTTGCGGCACGTGTCCAAGCCGTCTAACTTTTTATTAAAATATATCCATCTCGTATTATAACTTGCGGCAAATAAATACCGTGTATTTTTCTGCACCATTATTATTATTAAGCTTGCCTAATTACCTAAGTATACCTACCTTACATTACCATAGACGGTCTTATAGGTAAAGGGATGATAGTTCTTTACTTTATGTTATGTTTATGTTCTAGAAGTTTGAATAAAAGCGATCGAATCCTACCTTTCAGATACTACTTACACTCCTAGAGTACCTATGTCAATCGTAGAATTTCACATTATTGGAATGTGACATAAAATAAGTATTTTTTGCACTGCATTTCGGTATCAGCTTTTCAAAGGTTTAGTACAATCCACAATTTCTGATTCCGATTCTAAAACTGAAATAAACGCATTCTGATCCCGAGCTGTAAGCTTTCATCAAAAGTTGAAGAAAGCAACTATCTCTCCTGCAAAATTTTTAATCACTACTATACTATGTAGAATTGCAAGTGTTGAAAGCCACGGCTTTGCTTGTTAAATTATAATTATAATGACTTACCTACAAGCCGCATAATTATAATTGCGTGGTAATAATACTAATAATGTATATTGTACATCACATGTTCAGATGCCGCAAGATATGACACACGACATCGCGTCCATCAGAGAATGGCTGGCCAAAAAAGATTACCTCCCGGAAGACTTCAGTAAGATATATTTTAATTTTGTTTATTCATACACAAGCCAGATTTTATTTACGAATACTTAACAAAGCAAGCCGTGTGGTAGAGGCTATATAATACTGCCACCCCTAGTCTACTCAGAGTGCTTCGTAAAAGGCGACGTAGAGTTTTGGCCTCGGCTGAATATCTGTCGACTATGGTAAACAGCATGGCGGCGGTGATACCACCTACAATAGCATTCCCAAAGAGGGTTGACGTCAGGCAGGCGGCCGGCCATAAAACATTGCCAAATCCTTTTGCTGCATGATTTTGTGTTCTAACAAAATATGTTGCGCCGGCCCAAACTGATTTGGGATAAGGGCAGGCAGATGATGATGACTTAAAAAACAAGCATACCCTCTGCATCCCCTGCCAATCCGTCCGCAATATAGCAGGCAGTGTTAAGCTATTTTCACTCGTGCCCCATGATTTCCCGGTGTTTTGCTGGATAAGGTTTTTTTGATGATAGCTGTGTAAAACACCAAAACCTGAAATAATGGGCTGGCATGGCACGTTGTGTTGTGTGGCACCGGCATAGAATAGCATCACCCTATCTTTCCCGTGTGTGTCGTAAGAAACGACTAAGGGATTCGAGAGTTGATGTGTATTGCAATTTCAGGCGACAACCTGTCACTATTGCGATACACATTACACAGTCTTCTGAATTAATCTCCAACTGGCGTAAATAGCCGTTTTTGCAGTCGATTGCGCTCTGCTTACCCCGCAAGGGATATACCTAAGTTATATGTGTATTTAGCATTGATTCATGCGAGATTAAGTATGTACTATGGGACGTTAAGATTTGGCTGAATGCAAAAAGGTATAATTACCTTCTATTGTTCGGCAATTCAATAAGTAGATACCTACTATAAAAACCGTTAGGTACACGTACGATAGGTATTAGCATAAATAGACAAGCAAAAATATTGACTTCAGTTCATAGGTCACACAGTGCCTAACAAGTTTTTAAAAAAGAGAGTGACAATGATAGAGTCTAATATCCAATATTTAAAAAAAACCTTTATAATGGATAATTCTCTATAAAAACTAACCCACGTATAAGAAGCTCATATAGCCTTCTTTTAATGCGTTATGTATGGTTATCCATTTTGGTGGACTTAGTATGGCCTACCACAAAACAAGTTTTAAAATCTCCGATCGAGTTTTTTAAACCCTACATCCGCATGCTTACCCATATCACCCATATGTTGGAGGTGACGTAGATGCTTTTTTGTCAGTGTAGGAAGATATTTACTTACCTATTATATTAACCTTCTGTAGAAAAAAATAACATGTTCTACGTAGACCTACACGGAGACTTTGAGAAACTAGTTAGGTATATCTTTAAAAAAGATAGCTTTATTGTTATGTTTACGAATTTGGAATACGTAAACAAACAGCGTTAATTAATGTGTATCCGTTTTATTATAACCCAATTAAAAACAAATATAACATAATAAAGTCGCCCGTGTGTTTATTTATAACGCGTTGCATCGCAAAAAAATGTTTGAACTTCTTATTTGTTTTGATCTGCTTAAACACGAAACAGTATGAAATGGTTGAAGTAACTTGCCTGCCTATAAGTAGTTCATTTGGAGTTTCTAGGGTGTGGGACAGCAGCTTTCATCGAACACTGAAAGGTTTCATTCAGACCATGAAACTGAACAACTTTCCATAGGAAATTAGGGAGATGCAATTTTTTTTAACTTCCTATACAAAATGATCATCAGCTGACTGCATTTACAAAGGGAAGGGAAGTTAAAAAAATATTTTCGTCTCCTAAAATATTTTCTTATGGGAAGTTGTTCACTGAATGCACGCTATCAGAATTCGAAGTGCTGTCCCTTACACCCTGTATTGAATTCCTTTTGAACACCTTAGCTACACACTGATAGCTATCTCTAGCAACATAAGTAGATACAATCAAGCTCACGTCCGGTTAGACATTCGAACCACAAAGTAAGTATTGGCTAAACTGCCAATGTGAGTCTCAGTCGAGAAACACACTCGAAACGTCCGTTGCTGCGTTATTTGTCCGCTGCGTAACGCATTCGTTAGAACTATACTAGTGTCAACCAATGATATTATATGTAGGTTCTAGGTTGGTGTCAACCTAATTCTCACACAAATATGATCTTACACTGAAAAAAATAATTTATTACTACAAACATTAAACTGCAATACATTAAAAACAAAGCGGATTTCATTAAGTCTAACTACCCATCAAAAGTAACACTTAATGTTTAAAAAACAGTAAAACACAAAACAGTAACTTTAACTGCAAGACCATTACATGTTACTGAAATCACCATACTAAAAAATCAGTCGCAACCATTAATGTAGTAACAGTTAGTTTTAATGGTTGGAATCGTATCGGTAAATGTACAAAGCAGTAAGATGAACTGATTTACAAAACTAAATTTATCATAGTGAAAACTAATGCTTGGAAGAGTAAAATTACATGATTGGAACATGATATTTAAATGGTATCACAATAGAACTAACTGACCACGACATTTCAAAAATTCGTTGTGTGAAAGCAGTAAATTTTAATGATTCGAACGTTAGTATCAAATGACCGAAACAATTTGTTTAATTTACTACACACAATAAACTGAGCAACATTAAAAAGCATAGCAGGTCATAGTAAGACTTACTAGTCGTAAATAGTAACAACTAATGTCACATTAACTGCAAGACCATTACATTTTACTGAAATCCAATACTAAAATCTGTCGCAACCATTACTGTAGTTACAGTTAGTTTTAATGGTTGGAATAGTATCGGATATGCACAAAGCAGTAAAATGAACTGCTTTCCATGACAAATTTTACCATAGTAAAAACTACTGCTTGGAACAGTAAAATTACATGATTGAAACATGATATTTAAATGGTAGCACAATTAGAACTAACTGACCACGACATTTCAAAAATTCGATGTGTGAAAGCAGTAAATTTTAATGATTCGAACGTTAGAATCAAATGACCAAAACAATTTGTTTAATTTACTACACACAATAAACTGAGCAACATTAAAAGCATAGCAGGTTATAGTAAGACTTACTTGTCATAAATAGTAACAACTAATGTTTGAAACATAAAACAGTCACATTTACTGCAAGACCATTACATTTTACTGAAATCACAACACTAAAAAATGAGTCGCAAGCATTACTGTAGTAACAGTTACTTTTAATGGTTGGAATCGTATCGGAAAATGAACAAACAATAGAACTAACTGACCACGACATTTCAAAATTTCGTTAGTGAAAGCAGTAAATTTTAAAGATTCGAACGTTAGTATCAAATGACCGAAACAATTTGTTTAATTTACCTACTACACATAATAATCTCAGCAACATTAAAAAGCATAGCGGGTTATAGTAAGACTTACTAGTCATACTTAGAACAAAACAAAACGCAACTGTCGTTAGATGGCGTTGTTAAACACAGCGCCATCTATCAAATTTGACTTGACAAATTACTTACTTCAGTTCATTGCTTCCTAACCTTAGAGCGGTGCGCTATCGGTGCGCCCGCGCAGCTATTAGTTCTTACATATTTTAATAGATGTCGTGTTTAGTATAGTAGTTCACTAACTAACCGCTGACTCGGCGATGGCGGCGCTGTTGTACCTAGATTTAACTAATATTTTCTCTCTGTTCACGTCCGATCGACTTCCAATAAAGTCGCCTCCTTGATAAATTACATAAATCTTTTATTTGGTCATCCAAATTTACAGGCGTTGATGTCAATATTTCGGTTTTAATTATTAAAACTCGTATAATAAATAATTTTGCGACTATAGAAAGAAATGTATTTTCTGCTTATTTCCAAAATATTGATATAATTCACACACAAACGAACATTGTGGCGTGCAAGATACTGATAGTAAATTTCATCTTTGCCTACATAGCCATACTGGCGCATTGGTTAGTCACTCGACTTTCATTCACGAGGTTCTTGGTTCGAATCCGCATGATTTTGTTTTGTAAAAATATTCAAATATATTCTCTGCACTTATTTAAAACATATTTTGTACACATTGACATTTTTATTATTTAATTAACTTCTATTAAATATATTAATATATTCCGAAAGTACAGATTCTGTACTACAGAATGTCAAATAGACAAAATATGTTTTAAATAACTACAAAAAATATTTCTGAAAAGGCCTAAATATTTCTAATTCAATCACGCAAAAACTGCTGAACTGATTTGGACGAAATACCTTTTTAACGCTTCCTGCGTAAATACCTAACTTATTTTATTTTATTACTTAAAGCAGTCAGTCGGAAGTCTAGTTAATAATATTTTTCCTACATGGCCACGGCGGTGATAATGGTTGCTTAACATTCGTTACCGAAAGTGAGTAAGCACTAACCACTTGACCACGAGCGCTTCAATTATTCGTTATAGTATGGTCATTCGAATAGGCCATATTTGACAGCTGTCAAACCCATACTAGGCAACATGCCAACAAAGAAAAATAGACCTTATGTCATATCATTAACATGATTTTGATAGCTGTCAAATATGGCCTATTCAAATGACGGTACTATATGTGAAAGCATTAAATTTTAATGATTCGATCCCATTGGCCGTGTGGTGCCGGCAGAGTAGAATAGCACCACCTCCTCTCTTCCCGTGGGGTCGTAAAGGCGACCGAGGATAACCCGACCCAAACAGCCAGAGCCAACTGTATGGTGGCGGTTAATCCACCACAAAAGCAATCCCAAGGAGGGTTGACGTCTAGTAGGCGGCCGGTCGTAAATTAAGCCAAGTCCTTTGCAACACGATTTTGTGTTCAACAAAACGTGATGCGTCAACCCCAAGTAATTGGGATAAGGGCAGGAAGATGATGATCGTTATATTTAACGAACGTTATGTGTTTAAAAAGCGGCCAAGAGGGTGTCAGACACGCCCACAAATAGGGTTTCGTTGTCAACGTTTAAATATCAGGTTTTTCAGCGTTACAAAGTTAATTTTGTTGCTGGTTTGTTTAAAGCTGTATGGTTACCAACCGCAAAAGAAAAACTTTTATTTTTCTGAAGTCTTTAGTGGTACAGTATCCGTTATAGTTTTCATGGTAACTTCAGATTGTAACCTATATTCCATATTTTTTTGTTTTGAAGTTACAGCTGGAACAAATTATGGGTCCAAAACGCCTCTTTCAAATGCAAATATCTCGAGACAGAAACATTTTAGTGACTTTGTTTCAAGGAAACCTCCCCTTAGTTTTAAAAGACCATTTTAATGATACACTACTCAATATTACAGGAGTTTTTTTGCCACTCTTTCACTTGTATGGGAGGGGTCCAAAAACATTTTTTCAACATTTCTATATTTGGGTCAACACGATCTATCTTTCATTATCACCAAATTTCATGTCGATAGCTCTTAAAGAATAAATAATAACACTACAGTGTAGAAATGAAACTCCTTTGTCTGACCGATCGTGGTGATCTTCTTATCGGCCGCTTGCGGCCGGCGGGAAATCGCCTACGGGCTGTGCCTCCCTGGCGAGTGCCCGTCAGCCAGCGGCGGCGGCTTGTTGCTTCTGGTGGGTCGTATCCGGTGGTTGGCTGCCTCATCCTCCTCGCGAGGTGGTCCCGAGGCAGCGGTCATATCCAGTAAGCGGCGGCAGCCGGGCATATCTGGGATTGTGCCCACGATCCTGACTACTCGACGTGGAGTAGTAGATGTGGACAGGTGAAGGCCACGTCAGGCTGTGCTGGACAGCACCACCTTGAGCAGCCTATCTGGGTCCCAGAGCCTCCAGTTCGCCCCTGGCGGCCGTGACCCCGCCGTATGACGAGATCAGGCGCTGGAAGCTCTTGTCTGGACCTCAGTGAGGGTCCTGATTGCACGTATCAGGACCTTTCTGTCCTCTTCTAGGACGGCTGCTCTTGTGCTCTCTTGACTTGAGGCCGATTGATGCTTCGGCTTCTCCCCCTGAGGTGTACCCTGAGGGTGCCGACCGCAACCAATAGACCCGTGGGTGGCTCTTGACGTAGCTGGCCCGGTGCTTCTACGTCCTGAGGAGGCGGGGGCGATGCTCGCCTCCTCCGCCTCCTCCGCCTCCTCGGCTTCCGCTTCTTCGTCGGTCCGTTGGGGCTGTTGGCGGCCGCCATGAGAGAACCTGCCGCGTTGGTCTCTCCCTGCGGTGCCGCCTCCGTCCTCTTCGGCTCGACGGGCTTGGTAAGGGGCGCTGTGCCTGCTCGCTTGTTCCGTACTTCACGGCGCAGTACGGGGCAGTCGAAGCTGTTCGCCGGTTGCGCATCGCCACAGTTTGCACATATGGCCGGCACTTCACGGAACCGTGGGCAGTCCCGGGCGGGGTGTTCTCCGCCGCACTTCACGCACGCCAGCTTGCGGTGGCAGTGCCTGGAGCTGTGCCGGAACTGCTGGCATCCGTGGCACTGGGCGGTCTTTTTCTTCCCACGCCATCTCTCGATCTTCACGCCGGGCATACACATCAGCTCTGTGATGGTGTAGATGCCCAGGGTGAGGTTTGGCATGTAAGTCAGCTGGGCGAAGTGGATGCACCCTGGGCGTCCTTCGCGAGCCTTGATGGGGCGCACGTAGTCCACCTCGTAGCCCAGGGTGGTCAGCTCCTTCGCGATGTCCTCCGGATCGGTGTTCACGGGGAGGCCGCGTATTGCGATCTTCAATGGTCTTTCTCTTGGTGGATCGTACGCGAACCAGAAAATTCCGGTCCCGAAGCCCTCCAGCGCGGTTAGGTAGCGCTGGTAGACGCGGAACTCCTGTTCGGTCTTCGCTAGAAAGGGGAATCCGGTTGGTCCATAGGGCCGCACATTCGGGGCGTGCCCAAGTTGTTCTTTCAGCCTCTTGAAGTGGACACTCCAGTTCGGTAGTAGGTCCACAACAATGGGCGGCGGCTTCTTTCGGCATCCAGTCGTCTTCATGGGCGTGGGTGCCGGTTTCGGCATCTTTGCGGCGTCTACCGTAGGCTTGCTGGGTGCAGGCTTCGGCGTCGTCAGCGTGGACGCGTAGGAAGTCGAAGGTTGGTTGGGGCGCTCGATGTCGTCGCTGGGCTGTCCACGGGACCCGGGCTGTTCAGCAGGGACATGGACAGTGGCGGCGTGACCCTCGTTGCCGAAACCGTGCGGGTCCTCGGCGGGGTCGGTGAGGCGGGGATGTCAATTCATGGGTGCGCTTCTCTGCGCGTTGCGCGTTCTGCGCTCCTGCCAGCACGGCTGCAGCACTCTCCTGAGGGCATCCAGGGCGGTGTGCCGTGCGGCGGCGCGCTGAAGGGCTAGCAGATCAAGCGTCTTCTTTTCCTTCGGCTCACGTAGTGGTAGCGGAGGCGGCGAAGGAGAAGGCAGTGGCGGCAGTGGGGCGCGTTGGCGAAGGCAGCAGTGATGGCTGCTGCGGCGGCCGTGGGCGGTGACTTCATTAGTGGGGTCCACAGATCTTGGTGTGGACGGAGGCGATTGTCGCGGCGATGGTCGCGACGGCGCGAGTATGTCGATGACCCGCTGGAGGGCGGTTTGGGGTTCACGCGGGCGAACACCCTCGACCGGCTCTTCAGCGCGGGGCGCTGTTGTCCCTTGAAGGGCATCTTCGTGATTCGGATTTCTTGCTGTTCAGCCTGGTGCGCGCGAAGCGTAGCCCGCCCTCGGGGCGCAAGACCCTGAGTACCCCGGTGAGACCCGCTGGTGGGAGGCCGGGGTTACGGGTGCTCACAGAGCCCTACGTGGCTACCGAGGGCAGGCAGGAGCGATACACAAAAACTTCCGCACGCGAGTGCAACTAGGCGGCTAATCCAAACCCTTTGTCTGTGCCCCAAAAGCCGCGTTTTAAATACCTTCTTCCCCTCAGCCCGTAACGCGCGCTCCCGCACTTTAAGCCAGGGCTGTCACGTTCTAATAGTTTTATTCCAAACTAGCCCGCCCGCCAAGCAGTTGCAAGACTTTCGGCGTAGTATGTTTACACCTACGCACCAGAGAATGAAAAATCGTGCAAATGCAAAGATTTGCGATAAATACCTACCTATGAATTTCTTTATTACCATAATCAGCTAAAAACAACTTTACTATAGTATGGTCATTCGAATAGGCCATATTTGACAGCTGTCAAAATCATGTTAATGCTATGACATAAGGTCTATTTTTCTTTGTTGACATGTTCCTAATATGGTTTTGACAGCTGTCAAATATGGCCTATTCAAATGGCCATACTATACCTAAGGTAGGTAGGTATGTCGGATTACAAAACGGAAACTATGTAGTAGTTAACGACTTGAGTAAAATAGGAGAACACAAAACCAATTACGTATTAAGAATGGTAGGTACCTATTTACTGTAACATCGTCATCATCTGTTACCTTGGCTCATCTTTTGGCAAATTAAAAAAATGAGTAGCAGAGTCATCCTCGCATCATTTTACAGCCATAAGCACCATAGTCATTCGGCAAGGCTAAACTTTAGCGAAAAAACAAAATTTGACCCGCGCGACGAACGCTTAAACGCGCCGCGATAGCCAGACGGTAGGCAAATATAATGACCTTGAGCGCGTCTGGGCAGGAGTGGCATCTCTAGGTGTGTTTACTTAAACTGACGAAGATATGAGGTGCAGCATACAGACAGACAGACAGACAGACAGACAGACAGACAGACAGACAGACTTGACGAAATGATAAGGGTTTCTAGTAGACTACGAAACCCTAAAAATGCAGTAAACGACCATAACATTTTACTGAAATCACAATACTAATCTACACTAATAAAGGAAACCTTTGTATGTATGTAATCGATAAACTCGAAAATACTGGACCGATTTTCAAAATTCTTTCACCATTAAAAGCTACAACATTCCCGAGTAACATAGGCTACTTTTACTACAGGAAAATTTCTCATTCCTACGAAACCCGTTAGCAACAGGAAAAGAAATATAGCGGATATTACTCAAATTAGGCAAACCGCTTCACCGAACTTCGTGATATTTGACACTGATACTACTAGCATATTAAAGACGGATATGGACTACTTTTGTCAGCTCTCGAGGATCTGGGTACCTGATGAAGACCACCAGCATCCCATCTAAACTATAAGAGATACGGTCATGGCTTCATAGAAAAGTTGTTCACCATGACGGGCCGCTTCTGCTGGCACATGGTCATTGAGTATCACGAGTACCTGAAGACCACCAGCATCCCATCTAAACTAAGAGATACGGTCATGGCTTCATAGAAAAGTTGTTCACCATGACGGGCCGTTTCTGCTGGCACATGGTCATCAAGGATAAGGAGTACCTGATGAAGACCAACAGCATCCCATCTAAACTATAAGAGATACGGTCATGGCTTCATAGAAAAGTTGTTCACCATGACGGGCCGCTTCTGCTGGCACATGGTCATCGAGGATCTGGAATACCTGATGAAGACCACCAGCATTCCATCTAAACTATAAGAGATACGGTCATGGCTTCATAGAAAAAGTTGTTCACCATGACGGGCCGCTTCTGCCTGCTGGCATATGGTCATCGAGGATCTGGAGTACTTGATGAAGACCACCAGCATCCCATCTAAACTATAAGAGATACGGTTACGGTTATGGCTTCAAAGAAAAAGTTGTTCACCATGACGGTCCGCTTCTGCGGGCACATGGTCATCAAGGATCTGGAGTACCTGATGTAGACCATCAGCATCTAAACTGTAAGAGATACGGTAATGGCTTCAAAGTAAAAGTTATTCAGCATGACGGGCCGCTATTGCTGGCACATGGTCATGATGTGTCACATCAGCTGGAACGGAATAATGGACTTTTTACTACGGGCAAAGATCCAATTTCTACGGGAAAACAGGTAAGTAGCAGCGGGTGAAACCGCTGGGCGGGCCGCTAGTAAATTATAAGTCCGAAAAACTAGTAAAACTAGAATGCCAGTTCCTGTCTTCCGGCTTCATCATCAGTCTTTAAAACCTAATCCTCGTAAGAGTTCATTACTAGACCTTTCTACATACATACATAAAATCATCTATGTTTCCTTAGTACCTACATGTCTGTGTAGATAACACTCAGTCAAACAAAAAGAATCCCATCAAAATTACTGCCTTCCCCCTAAGTACGATGGCGTGATTTTATATTTTGTTAGTCTGTGTATGGCAACGCTTATGGTGAACGCACATTTACCTGCACCGCAGTCCCCGCAGTCTCCGCATTCGAATTCTTTATTCTTATACGTGTCGCAGGACGCATATAACGCTTATACGCTTCATAACGGTAACGTATTTTATATGGAAAAAATTTTTTTTTACTTGTCAACGTCCGCCACCCTCTTAGAAGGGTATAAGTACATCCATACCAACAATACTTTATATGGCAGCTCCGCTCTAAAGTGTAACCGTTACGAGATATACGCTTCATAACGGTACCGGTATTTTATATGGATTATATTTTTTTTTACTTGTCAACGTCCGCCACCCTCTTAGAAGGGTAGAGTACATCCATACCAACAATATTTTATATGGCAGCTCCGCTCTAAAGTGTAACCGTTACGAGATATAGGTACGCTTCATAACGGTATCAGTGTTTGATATGGAAAATATTTTTTTTTTACTTGTTAACGTCCGCCACCCCCTTTGATGGATAGTGTACATCCATACAAACAATATTTTACATGGCAGCTCCGCTCTGAAATGTAACCGTTACGAGATATACTTACGCTTCAAAACGGTACCGGTATTTTATATGGAAAATATATTTTTTTAATTGTCAACGTTCGCCACCCTCTATGGAGCGTATAGTACATCCATACCAACAATACTTTATATGGCAGCTCCGCTCTAAAGTGTAACCGTTACGAGATATACGCTTCATAACGGTACCGGTATTTTATATGGATAATATTTTTTTTACTTGTCGACGTCCGCCACCCTCTTAGAAGGGTATAGCACATCCATACCAACAATACTTTATATGGCAGCTTCGCTCTAAAGTGTAACCGTTACGAGATAATACACTTTATAACGGAACCGTTATTTTATACGGAAAATATTCTTTTTTACTTGTCAACGTCCGCCACCCCCTTAAATAAATAGTGTACATCCATACAAACAATATTTTATATTACAGCTCCGCTCTTAAGTTTAACCGTTACGAGATATACGCTTCATAAAGGTACGTCTAGTAGGTAGTGTCTTTCGCACCTATGTAGCGAACTCTAGCCCAATTGGTGACAAGTCGCCAATGGGTATTTTCTTGTCGCCGCGCCGCTGGAGGCCGTCGAGTAGCACAATTGGCGAATATATCACCAATCTGGCAACACTGATCACGTGCGATGAATGCGAAGACTGCGATGCGGCTAGGTGTGCGAGGTTAGGTTATCAACAAAATGCGATGACTGCAGTGCAGGGACCGACTGCGTGCGGCTAAGTGTGCGTTCACCTTTAGTCGAATGATTAGAATAGAATTACATCGGGAGTAACGGAAAGCGTATAACAAGCCGAAAGGAGGTCAAGGTACTCATGAAACTGAACAACTTTCCCCATGGAACATGGGTCGAAATGTGAAAAAAAAATTTGGACCTCCCATACAAAATCACCGATCAGCTGATTGATTTACTATGGGATACCCTTTCCGTTACTCCCGGAGTCCCGGTATTGCAAACGAACAAGGCAGTAAAATTTACTATTTAACACAGTAAGATATGAAGTACCTACTATTATTATTAGTAGCTAGCGGCCATTACCGCTCCGATTTCCCGCGCCGCCGTCGCGGATAGGGTTGGACACATGGCACGATAAGTCCAAATGAGAAAATGCTCAATGTATCCAAAATATGTGTTGCCGTAGTATCGATATTAAAACAATCTATAGTTTAGGTACATTGGTTGAAAATTACGTGCATTTTGGCAGAGTTTTATGATGAAAAGAAACGGTACCTATTAAAGTCGTTTATATCGGAAACTATGCGTGCTAGACTTTTGGTTTTTTTGGGAAAGTTGTAGGCCTTAACGAGATCTACATGACAGGTGTCAGCTGTCATACTAAAAAGAATGGGCAGCAAAATTCTCTGTGAATACATCACCTTGAACTGCGCTCGCCAATCCACCTGCCAAGCGTAGTGAGTATGGCAAATACCCCCCTAATAAAGGAAGGCCTATGTCTAGCTGTGAACTGTTGCGGCTGTCATAGTACAGCATGTTTTATTGCATGATATAAGTATTAGAGGAAGGGCGATTTACAAAGTTTCACAAAGTTTTTACTATTCTAATGGTTTTCATGTCTTCATAGTTGTCTGCTGGGCCTATTTTTATGATAAACTTGTCTTATTTTTAAATAAAACCAACATTTATTAAATTGTCGCGAACCGGCACCATATTTTTAGGAAAAAAAGTTTATCTTTATTTTGGTATATAAAATATAAAAGATTTGAGTTTAACTACAAAAATATAATTCTAATAGTTGTTTTTAATACTATAGTTAGTTGGCGCCAGCCAAATTATGGTTAAATGTACAATTTTGGATTTTTTATATTGTTGCCTGAACGCCAACTGGTACACGCTAAAAAAACAACTTAGTTAGCGGCCATCTCATAATCGTATGAGAAATAGACGGCCGCAATCAGACTCTTAAAAATTTATATGGTACTCTATTGCTCACACTCTTAGATGGGTTCCTGTCGCAGATGACTATCACAGGACCCAAAAGAAGATCCCAAACCTAATTATGCAGCTGCTTTTTGACTCCTTTATCTTGGAGCCCGCCAAAGCTCCGGCGTCTCCATCTGAAAAATAAAACAGTGCGGAGTGCCTCCGAGCCGACCGCATAATGGCCCGTGATTGGCTCTTGATGTGGGTGCAATGGAGTTTTCACTGGAGGTGGCGGACATCTTCCTCTTCTACTTCTTCACCGGTTCGGTTGGCTCATAACAAGTGTCGTCTGTAGTATCCGCTTCGGTTGTCCGATCTGTGCGGGTACTGCTGGCAGTGATGGCATTGGGCTATCCTGGCAGGGAACACCAGGATAGCCCAATGCCATAGCTTTTCACGCCTCGCAATCAGAGAGCAGTTCCGTGACGTAGTAGATGCCTGTGGTATAATTATCGTGAAGGTTAGCTGGGCAGAGGAGCTGCACTCTAGGCGTGTGACCTGGGTGTCCTCCGTGCGCTTTGATCTGGCATTCGCCTCATTGCCCAGAGCAGTCAGCTCGAATTTCGTGTCATGCAACTGTGTACTGGCCGGGAGACCTATTTTGGCGTAAACAAATGCTTCCTTGAGCTCTCTCAGGTGCTGGGTCTAGTAAGATATTCCATCACAATGGGGCAGCGAGTTAGTTAGTCTTTCTGACGAAGGCCTACCACACGAAAGCACCGACGACTTGTCGGTTTTAGCCGGAGTGCTGCCGGCGGATTTGGAGGTGGCGAGGCCGAGCAAGCTGGATCAGTGTCGCTTTGTCAAACCTTGTGGCACCAAAGAGGGCATATTAGTACCAGATGGAGAAAGGAAGGGATCTCTATCGCTTTTCCTTAGCGTCCGGGACCGGGTGGCGCATAGGTTGGTAGAACCAGACTAGGCGGTCTCCCAGATGTTGACCGGTCACGGTCACTTCAGAAGGCGCCTACGTAATCTGAGTCTGCGGGTTCACCTGCTTTGTACTTGTGGGGAAGAGGACGAGTATAGGGACCACGTACTGTGGTCATGCGAGAAGTATAAGGAGGAGGCGATGCTGGAGAGGCTGAACGTAGGCGCAGTCTTCTTCCTAGAACTGGTGTCTTCGGAGGCTAACTTCGCGCGATTCAAGAAGTTCTACCGTGGGTGGCACCAGAAGGGAGACGAGATGAGATAGAAGAACTCGCGGAGATTGGAGGAGAGGAGTTCAAGAACTCAGGTAGAACACAAAGGAGATAGAAGAACTCGAGGAGACCAGGAGAGAGGAGGTTTACAAGAACTCAAGGAGAATTCAGAAGAGTTCGAAGAACTTGGGAGTAAACAAAGGAAAGAGCAATTCGGAGCAGATAGAAACAAGTCCCATCATGTGGTTGTGCAACCCCAGAAAGGAGAATGCATAATAGGGACACAAGCAGATAATTTGTAGGGACAGATGGTATTTTAGCGGGACGAGCTCAAGTCCCCCATGAAGTCTGGCGGTCCTGATGACCGAGAGGTTGGTATGGTAGGATCATAGGTTGTTCAATATTCCGATTGAAATACGAGAGCTACCGAATAAGTTATTTAAGACTAAATTGTATAAATGGCTCAATATCTATAATTTTACAATATTAATGAATATCTGCAACCAAATAGTTAATTAAGTACCTACTCTGTTTTTGTCATTGTTGTGAATGTGTTTCTTTTAAATAATATTTTGACATTAATTTAAATTTTATTAACAATTATTTGACAAATGTATAATTAATTTATCTTAAGAATGTAATATAAAAATAATGTGATATGCCTGCCAACTATCTAAATAATATTTGCATGCTATTTATCAAGATCGCTAAACATGTTTTGTACATTACTTAATTTTACCACCTTAACTACCATGTTTTGTTGCAAATAAAGTTTTGAATCTTTGAATTTGAATCTTTGAATCTTTGAATCTTTGTGACTTTGTCACTTTGATATAGAATATAAGATACATCACTCTAATTAAAATAGCTGTCTTGCTAACATCTCAAACTTTGGTTATTGTGGATTTTTTTATATTTAAATATTTATTATAAAGATTTTTTTTTAATTGGTTAAGAAATGAGTTTGTATTTTGTATATTTTTTATTGCTAAAGGCCACAATATTAGGTGTAGAACTCATTAAGGATTGTATAAGATGTGTGAGAAGTGTGTAAAAGTAAAAAAAATATTAAATAATCGTTAAATGCTATAAACAATCAGGCTGCCGCCAACTGACACGTACGTGTCGCCAACCGAAAAAAACTTCTTTTGGGTTCTAAAATAATTTAAAAATAAACTGTTACTCTATTTAGCAAATGCTTTCCGGAAATAATAATTATTTTGATTATATCTGCTATACTCAAACAAAAAATAATCTACTAATCCACTAATAACAAATAACAAAACAAAAAATACCAAAAAAAACGGATCACTTTTTTCGCAGCTCTGCTACCATATTACAGTCCAGCAAAAAAGAGTAGACAAAAAATGAGGGCGCCACTTTGTATGAAATTTCAAAATTAAATGGCAACATTGACTATGAATGGCAACAATTTAGTATGATTTTTTTTAGTTCCATTTTATTTAATAACTACTCTTTTTTGCTGGACTGTAACTTTCTATTATGCGACAAAGAAATTGAGCATGGGTAGTGATATGCAGCCTCTTTACAGTAAGATTAACTACTGTATTCTTACCTAAGACTTTTTTTTGTAATTTGTATTTTGTGATTTATCGATACTACCTAAATGAAAGTGAACACCCTAATGCGCCCACGCGCCACGCACGCCGTGACGCCAGAGCGAGCTCGCTCGCTCGCACGCTTCAGTCAGTTTGTGTGTGCCCTCCGCCGTAGCAGATACTCTGACCGCGTACGTATTAATTGCTCAAGTTTGCTCATCAATATCATGAAGGAAGTAGAATCCCTACTTTTAAAGTGGGGTTTCCAGGCATACGTCCACAAATTTGAAGGTATGTAAGCTTAATTCATTAATTTCTTGAAAAACTGCCGGTAAACCACTTCTCCATCTTTTATTTATGTCGGTGCCTATAAATGGATAACTTTTTTCTTTTCCATGGACAGTAAAGTGTGATGTGAGGATGACATGAGGATACTTTACGTGCAGTCAGTTCTATTACGAATTGAGTGAGTAGCAGGTACCTGAGATAGCGGTACCAACTGTGTTTGTTTCGTGTGTGTGTAACCTAAGCATGCCTTTGGCGATTTTAATGGTTTTTGTAACGCATACTTAGTATTAATCTGGTGAAATCTGGTGTAAAAACCAGTCCGTCAACCAGTCAGTCGTGCAGTCCTCAAGGTTAGGTAGCCGACCTTGAGAAATACGGGATGAGGCTAGCGAGATGACATAACGAATTATTGAAATGGTCAACGACGTGGTCAGTAAGATAAATTGTGCTACCATTTAAATATCATGTTTCAATTATGTAATTTTACTGTTCCAAGCAGTAGTTTCCACTACTACGTAAATTTATTTTATTTCTAAATCTGTTTGCAGAGGTGTTTGTTTACGTATGTTTTGTGTATGTATGTTTGTAAGTTAGGGGGCGCTTCAGCAGATGCAATGTTGAGGGTCTGATGATGACCAGAAGGCCGCATATGGGATCTTATTCTACATGCTTTTTGGTTTCTGCATTTCATAGTCCCATATGGAATCTCGCTTATTTATTTTTTGTTGTTGTGGTGTTTGTTTGTTTGTGGATTGTGTTTGTTGATTTTGTTAGTAATTGTTAAGCCCTAACATAACCATGTTAGGGTCTAACTTTGAAAAGGATCAAGCTGCAAGCGCAGCGTGCAGCCCCTAAGTGCACCCTTACACCCGCATGCCTTTACCTCGGCTTAGCTCCAGCCAGTTTTTTATGTTCATTGCTGTTTTCAGAGAATGAAGTGGACATATGCGCTTTGGAACTATTGGATGATGAGCAAGTGAGGGCACTCATTCCTTCGATTGGTCCGCAGGCTAAATTTAAGAAAATCTTGTCAGACTGGAAGGTAAAGGTAACAAAGTCAAGAGTCGAATTCAAAAAATCATATCTAGTTGTCAACAAATGTTTAACTTTGTCTTCTAGGCAGAACGTAAGGCAGTGGAGGATCTCATATCAAAAAGATGAAGAATTAGAAGAGATTATTTCAAATTGCGACTCATTCAATACATTCAGCCAAGGAAGCCCAAGTACCTCCTCGACAAGATCAGAGTGCTCAATCTCTCTGTGTTCACAAGAAACCCAGTATGTAAGTAGTAATTCATTTATTGCAGTCATATGTTTTACATGATCTTATTCTTATACTATTATCACATTGTGATCTGATATGATATATTCTTATAATTATCTTATTCTTATACTAGTATCACTGGGGCACGGCAAAATTAAACTATAAATTTTGTCTGAACATTAAATGAACTTAATTGTACATTTTCATTTAAAAATGTACAATAATTAATTCTTGTTATATGTCACTAACCAATTTAATAAAATAAATGTCAATAATAACCTATATAAAATAAATAAAATAAAATGAATAAAAATAAAAATAGCCTTTATTTTATACAATTACAAACTCAAGTGGAATACTTTTTGTCATCAATCATTAAATTATTTTTCATTTTATAACACAAAATTGCTAATCAAATAAATTAACATAAATTATAATTTAATTCAATACACCTTCACTTTTCACAAATTTATTTTCTTTGAGCTGGTTATCGGGGTTTGTGAACTTTATCTTACCCATTTTTTCAGGATCTCGCCTTGCTCTTGAGTAATACACCAGATACTAAATTGCTACTTACGCATGATGTACAAAAGCCACTGGGAACAATATCGGAAAATTTTAGTACGCGCCATTGCCAGAGAGATTGTGAGAAAAAACCCACAGGCGCATGTAACTTCAGATATTTATTTGGATTGGTTACAAAAGATAAGTAAGTACCTACCATCTACAATAATTTTTCTCGATACTTGTAATGAACAGACTTCCATTTTAAAATCCAAGATGGTCGATAGTGTTGTCGAGGGTACGTATTAGAATGTCTAAAGTTATAAAAACTAAAGTAAAAATACCTAAGTTCAAAATACCTAAAATCTGAAAACCTAATGGATGTTACACTTAAATTCAAAATACCTAAAACTTAAAACGTCAAATGGATATTTTACATACATACATACATACATCACGCCTTTATCCCTTGCGGGGTAGGCAGAGCGTCAACGACCGTAAAAGTACGGTCGTTATCGCCACGTCTGACACATATTTGAGGGCCGTTTAAGCTATTGTCGTGTATCGCTATAGTGACAGGTCGGATATTTTACCTAAGTTCATAATGGTAAAACTTAAAATACCTTAGAACAAATTACCTAAATTTAGTTTACCTCACAGTTTATTGACCTAAATGAAAAATACCTATTGATTGAGGTTCCGATACTTGGAATTTGTACTAGTACCAGTACATAAACCTATCCATTCATGGGAACATTTAATTCTGTTTTTTACTCTGCCTCTGGAGGGTTATGTTTTCAAGAGCATGTATGTATGTATGTATCCAGAAATACTTGTCAGCAGCATGAGCAACACTGGCTATATTAAAAATTCAAAAACGAAGATGTCGTATTCTTATCACAAAGAAATTATCTTCATTAATAGGCTGACCTATTGTCTTCATTTTTGATGCCGTGATGCCGTGTGATGCCGGCTTAAAATAGCATCAACCTATTTCTTCGGAGGGATTCGAGGGCTTTATGTGTATTGCAATTTTAGGCGACAGACTGACAACCTGACACTATTGTGATACACGACAATAGCTAAGACAGCCCTCAAATACTTGTCAGACGTGGCGATAACGACTTTATTTTTACGTTCGTTGACGCTCTGCCTACCCGCAAGGAACAATACAAATACAAAATACTTTATTCAATATAATAATAACCATAGGTATTTTAAAAGTTAAGTATTTAGTCCAATCAGCATTTTGAATTTAGGTAATTTATAAGTAGGTATTAGTAACTTAGGTATTTAAAACCATTAGGTGTTCAGATTTTAGGTATTTTGAACTTAGGTATTTTTACATTTAATTGTCATTCATTGAGGCATAAAGTTGCATGCTGTGTGGTTAGCCTGGCTAGCCCCGAGGCAGTGCCTTTATTTTTATTTTTTTATCCCGCCTGAGCCGCGTTTAGAGTAGGAACTCAAACTGTTATAAAAAAGAGAAAATTTTGCATTAGAAATTTTCTCTTTTTTAAGATTGTATTAGAATGTGACTTTCTTTAAGAGAATCTTGTAAATTCCTATGAAGAAATAAATGATTGAATTAGAATATGAATTTGAATTTAAATTACATATAGTTAATACCTTTTTTTTTCAGATCTGTTGTTTCCGGCAGAAAATCTTGAATGTTACTATACCAAACCAAAAACAGGGGTACACCGAGCACACGGCCGACTCTTCGACGCGGTGGTTAATTTAAAAGCCAAGTACCGAAGACACAAAGTATACCAACCGCGAGCTCGACGCTCTCTAGATAACACCTTGACTCCATCTTCAAGTAACCAGGGTTTTGAAGAAACCTTGACTCCATCTACAAGTAATCAGTGTTTTGAAGAAACCACCACGCAAGAGGAAGAAGAGTGCATGGAGTGGTTACGTTGCTCTTCTGACGATTATGCTTTGTGTGCCGAAAAGTGGGAAAAAACTAATAAGCTACGCAAGAAACGAGTGCACTCCAATGAAAAACAGTCATATCTCCAAGAGTTCCCATGTCTGAAGCGCTCCTTTGGATACGAATTGGTAATTATTAGCATTTTAAACAGGGTTCGAGAATATTCAATATATATCAAAATATCAGATATTTATGATATATATATCAGCCTTTCTGACATTTTTCAATGTATGTTTTTATTGGGTGAGGCCCACCTTATCACAGATTCGATCAAGCCGCCTCTGGAAGCCCCGCAGACGTGGCATCACGTGAAAATTACTGAACCGATTAAGATAAAATTTGGCACACAGATAAATTCTACTTAGGATGGACGAATGTTTGTTATTCAATCAATGCCTAGAAAACCACTGTATTGGTTTGGTTAAACGCAGCTTTATCATCAACTTGATATAATTATATCATTGAACCCTGATTTTAAGTATTACTCAAGTTGTAAACTATTACGGTTTTTAACTACCTACGTATTTCGTTTCTAGCTTATTGCAGACTTCGATACCTGGTATCCCGAAAATAAATATAATTTTGAAAATAAACTACCACTACTGAAGAGCAAACTGCTGTCTGCATCTGAATCCACATCAAGACGTTCACCATTCGTAGAGGAACTGAAGCAACTTGCGCAAGGTAAATATTAGATAAAACATTCTACCGATTCCGACCTATTTGCGTCGGGTAAAAAGGAACCGTTATGGTGGTGCAACTTTGTCTCTCTGTCCGTCTGTCACAGCTGGACATCTGATCTGATCATATATTTTTTTTTTGTTAATGGTGGATAAAGAATTTCAAAGGGTTTTACCTGTCTTGAAAAATGACCAGTGCTAGATATGTCTTCTCTAAGGTGCGCCACTAATTTCGATACTCATCTAGAAATA
The DNA here is from genome assembly GCA_024500475.1 of Phthorimaea operculella. Taxonomy (NCBI): domain Eukaryota; kingdom Metazoa; phylum Arthropoda; class Insecta; order Lepidoptera; family Gelechiidae; genus Phthorimaea; species Phthorimaea operculella. The sequence goes on along the minus strand of JANFCV010000002.1, from coordinate 963,382 downwards.
TAATTTGACCATTTGTCTAGATTCTAGATCACTAATTTTTCGTTTTTATTGCTTGACAGACAAAGATCTCGAAACAAGTAACCTCGCGGCGCTACTTCTTATTCCGCACTTGATTGGACCAGTTCACATTAAAAGGAAGAGACACTCTGCGGCGGAAGTGCGACAAAGCTTCATTTTACATATTGAAGAGGAAAGACAGCTGCTTGAGGAAATAAAAAAAAGACAGGATAAGTACAAAGGTTTAGGCATAACTATCCAACCGTATGTAGTTGTGGCAGGTTCTCTAAAAAAAATAACTGCACGTTACGTTGTTGTTGATGACGTTATCTATGAATTGCCGAACATCAGCAAAACTGTAGATACATGTTTCAAAATCATATGGGCGTTGAACTTGGAATATCCTGGTGAATGTTTACCGGTGTGGCAGTTTCTTGAAAGAGCTATTTATAACTTTACTGACACTGGTTCAAAAAACAAACTTTCACCATCTGTTTCAAGTTTATTGAGTGACTGTGGTATATTGACTAAGTAAAAAATGGTTACCTGTTTTATTTGTAACGCCATTGTAATAGACTTACGAGCTCTCAAGACTCATTTCAATTTTTTTCATCAGCGCCACATTTTTGAACAATATCGCTGCGTAGAAGGCGATTGTTCCCGGTCGTACCACCTTTTTAATTCCTTTCGTAGACACTATATTCGGGAGCATTTAAGCCAAGGTGCTGATCCAAATGAAGAAAATGCAGCATCTGATCACGAAATTATATTGGAGGCTAACAATTTTCCTCAAGAAATCATTAGTCAGTCTGACCATACTAGACCAGAGGAACATTCGTCTTCTGAACAACCTCTTATTCAGCCTCATCATACTACGCCTGTTGTTGAAAGCCCACAAATGGTTATAAATTTATCTCACGTTCCTCTAGAAACGGCTCTAGCTTCGCTAATAGCATCCTTGTATGGTTCTGTAAATTTGCCAAGGAATATTGTCCAAACGATTGTCGATAAGCTTCTAAACATTTTTCCTTTTTCATTAATTCCATTGTTAGGTAACTTGTTACAGAGTTTGATTCATAACGGTGAAGTATCCGTTTCGGAAATTCACCGTATAATAGCTACTGAAATCACTTCGAGTTTCAGTTCGTTGTCCACGGAGTATCGTAGGTTTCAATACTTTCAGGGCCGCCGGACTTACGTTCCGCCTAAAACAGTAGTCGTTGGTGATCGCTACGATTCGAATATTAGAAGAGGTGTGCATACACTATCATCTGTTACTTGCAATGTGCAGCTTATTCCATTAAGAGAAGTACTACATGTTTTTCTCTCTAGATACAATATTAGTTGATACATTGCAATATATGGCAGATCTTTACAAAGATGTTAAAGTCATTCAAAACTTTATTCAGGGCACTTTTGGCAATCAAGAAGAAGAACCCACATGGGAAAACATGTCATTCCGTTGTTTTTATATTTTGACGACTATGAGACTTCAAACGCTTTAGGCAGTCACTCTGGTATCCATAAATTAGGTGCCGTATATATATCAGTCCCATGTCTACCTCCATGGCGTTGTAGTGTTCTGTCGCATATTTTCTTAACATTGCTGTTCCATTCCTCTGACAGATTAGCATTCGGTAATAATGTTATATTTCAGCCTATAATAGATGAGATTAATTATCTGAGTTCCACTGGCATTTCATTTTCCGTTCCAAATTTTGATGGAGTTGTATATTTTGAACTGGCTTTAATTGTCGGAGATAACTTAGGCATCCATTCCATTACAGGCTTTGTAGAAAGCTTTTCGGCCAATTACCCATGCAGAATTTGCCGTGTCAATAAAGAAGAAATGAAAGTTCAATCAAAAGCAAATGAGGCTCTCCTTAGATGTGACACGGATTATGAAACGGACGTTATAGAATGTGATCCTTCAAATTCTGGTGTTAAGGAAAGATGTGTTTGGTTGAAGGTGAATGGGTTCAAATTATTCGAACAAGTTGGAGTCGATATAATGCATGATATTCTCGAAGGAGTTGGCAAATATGTCATGGGACTTATTCTCGACAAGTATATTAACCGTTTTGGATATTTCTCCTTGGAACTGCTTAACATCAGGCTAAAAACATTCGACTATGGGCCAGATTCGCGCAATAGACCTGTTGAATTATGTATGATCCACATAAAAAAGTCTAATATTCGGCTGAGCGCATCCGAAATGTTAACTTTCATTCGATATTTTCGCTTCTAATTGGAGACAAAATTCCTGGTGGCGACATGTACTGGGCACTTTACTTAAAGTTAAGAGAAGTTTTAGAGCTGGTTATGTCGACTTCAGTTTGGGAAGGTCTTCATACGGTAATGCAAGACAGTGTTAGTCAGCTGAATGAAATGTATTTGCTCCTCTCTAATGAAGCACTCAAACCAAAGTTTCACCACCTTACGCACTACCATACTGCCATGATTAATTTTGGTCCACTTTCTTTCTTTTCATCTATGAGATATGAAGCAAAACACAGGCTAGCAAAACATCTGCAAGAGCTTCATGTAACAGAAGGAACTTGACATTAAGCTTAGCCATCAAAACCAACTTAAACTTAACGAAATTTTTTAAGAGGTTCTCTTGATCCCATTCTAACTTGGGGCCCAAAAATTGAAGTTAGAACATTCTGATGTGACTCTTATTCAGTCTTGTCTCGGTTTAAGAAGTAGGAAATCTTTGATATGTGTCAGTTGGGTTTCCATGTCCTCCATACGGTACCAGAGTGGTTCTATTCTTGTGTATAGCACTCAAGGCGATCTCAATGACGTGACTTTTATAAAGGTGGAGAGGATATATGTTTACAATGACTCGCAAGTAATTTTGACAGGGTATCTGTTACAAACGATTCTATTTGATTGTCATTACTACGCATATGAAGTAGAACAAACGGAAAAGAAAATTGTAGTTCTGTTGAATGATCTTCATTTCAAGACGCCCCATGCATTAAATACAATAGTGTCCCCGTGTAAAAGGTTATTGGTAACATTGCGTAGTCCTATTTGAGGTATACTACTTTTGCCAAATTATTCGTACGTACATGTAAAAATAAACGTGTTAAATAGAACTTTTGTCATAAAAACACTAAAATTGGGTGGATAGGAGCATAATCCCACTTTTAATCACTGTGCAGGCGTTGTCATAGAATAGGCTAAGGTGGAGATATTTTCTAAAGCTAAGGCTAAGCTAAGGCTATTTAAGGGCATCCCCTGTGCACGCAAGCGCCCAAATCAGTAAAATCATAAATCAGTGAAAACGCAATAAATTGAAAAAAATGCGCTAGATTAAATAATAGGTACTGGAGTTTGTTTTAAGCACCACACATTCATGATTCAGTGTTCACAGAAGTTACAGATAGCAGAAGTGCTAAAAACGGCCACTTTTAGCACTTTAGCTATCTGTAACTGCTGTAAACACTGAATAACAAATTTATAGTGCTTTTAACAAACTTCAGTACCTATTGTTGAATCTAGCGCAGATTTTTTCCATTTATTGCGTTTCACTGATTTATGATTTTTACTGATGAGGGCGCTCGCGTGCACAGGGTTGCCCTAAAGGCTAAGTACCGAAGACACAATGTATACCAACCGCGAGCACGACGCTATGTAGATAAGACCTTGACTCCATCTAGGAGCGCTTCAGACATGGGAAAGAATTTTGTCGTTATTGTCCCTCGTTATTGTATCTTTACACAACGCACGACTGTGTTGTTTTATCTTCGAGTTTATTATTCCCGTTGTTGTTACCGCAGGCCTAGGTGCATTGGTTTCCAGCGACGACCACGCGGATTCCTATGATGCCAAGGTAACATCAACACTTAAGAGATTCCGTGGTCGGGAATCCTGTCACCTCTTTGAAGTTATTAACAGATGGTACCGGCCGTAGTTTTCAGTAGGTACAGACAGAAGGTTCTTCCGAGGTACGGAACCTTAAAAATAGGAACGTCGAATCAGTTCCAATAAATTTGTATAAATGAGTTTTATATTATTGTCATTTTCGTGGCATGTTTGGGAATAATTAAGTTTTTGTCAAATAGATATAGAATACAATCTTCAAAATGACTAAATATAAAAATAAAACATTTAATTTTAAAACCTCTTTGACAAACTGGCTGGCTGGTGGTCTGGTCTGAACGTCCAAATCAGTTCCAATTATTTTGTAAAAATGTCGCAGGAAAATAGTAGAATCAGGCATTCCGTGGAATTCCTAGGGATTCCATGGAATCCCGGAAGATAGTAGAATGGTCGATCGATTCTACCATCTTATGAAAAAATCTAGTGAAATGGCGGAATGGTCGATTTTTCACTAGACTAGTCTAGTGAAATGGTGGACAAGGTGATAAAAGCCCTGTGGGAGTCGAAGAACGACCCGATGAACCCTGATGATAGAGTTATTTAACCGCCTCCTTCTACAAGTAGGCCTCTGATGCGGTTTTATCTAGCCATTGCAGGCCGACCCACCTGATTGCCGAACGAAACATGACTTCGTGCTTCGGAGGGCAGGTTTTGTGCTGTTCTGTCGGTGTGAACTAAGTCGGTGGTAGTTACAAAAACCTTGTCGGAGGCTTTTCCACACTTTGAACCCTTAAACATTCTAACTATTTAATCCTTGAACAATTTGATATTGAGGTTCAAGTCTCTCATAAAACCTCAATATCAAATTGTTCAAGGATTAAATAGTTAGAATTTTCAAGGGTTCAAAGCGTGAAAAAGCCTCTGACAAGGTTTTGTAACTACCATCGTCTTAGTTCACACCGACAAAACAGCACAAAACCTGCCCTCCAGCACGAAGTCATGTTTCGTTTGGCAATCAGGTGGTCGGCCTGCAATGGCTAGATAAACCGCGTCAGAGGCCTACTGTGACGGAGGCTGTTAAATAACTCTATCATCAGGGTTCATTGGGTAATTCGTCGACTCCCACAGGGCTTTTATCACCTTGTATATATACAAATCGACCAATCCGCCATTTCACTAGATTTTTTCTGTAAGATGGTAGAATCAATCGACCATTCTTCTATGTTCCGGGATTCCATGGAATTCTAGATTCCACGGAATCTGATTCTACTATTTTCCTGCGACATAAATAAGTCTTTATGTTATTGGCATTTTCATGGCATGCTTTGGAACAATTAAGTTTTTGTCAAATAGATAAAGAATACAATCTTCAAAATGACTAAATATAAAAATAAAACATTAAGTTTTTTATCCTCTGTGACAAACTGGCTGGCTGGTGGTCTGGTCTGAACGTCCAAATCAGTTCCAATTATTTTGTATAAATGAGTTTTTATGTTATTGTCATTTTCATGGCATGTTTTAGTATAATTAAGTTGCACACTATTATATTATAAATTCTAGACAGAAGATTAATAGTCTAAATTTGCATTAATGTAAGCTAAATTGTAGCTCTATAAACCCCGTAGAGTTTCAGTTATGGTTTGTCAAACTTATTTTATTTAAGTGTGCCACCACCACCACCGCGCCACTGCTCGGTGTATATGCTTTAAGCACAAAACGGTGAGAGTAAAAGTTGTGTAAAAGTTAAAACTAGGTACTTTGTTTAATAAAGAATTCAAAACGCAATTTTGTGTTTATTTTAGACTTGCTATGTAGCATTACCTTCTTTTCACACAACTACTGTGATTGCACATTCAACTACACTTAAATGTGCAATCACAGTAGTTGTTACTGCAAGTGCACGGTAAGAGGTACTGTGCAATTACAGTACCTCTTACTGTGCAATTACAGTACCTCTTACTGTGCAATTACAGTACCTCTTACTGTGCAAGTACAGTACCTCTTACTGTGCAAGTACAGTACCTCTTACTGTGCACTTGCAGTACCAACTACTGTGATTGCACATTTAAGTATACTGTGCAATTACAGTACCTCTTACTGTGCAAGTACAGTACCTCTTACTGTGCTATTACAGTACCTCTTACTGTGCAAGTACAGTACCTCTTACTGTGCACTTGCAGTAGCAACTACTGTGATTGCACATTTAAGTATACTGTGTAATTACAGTACCTCTTACTGTGCAAGTACAGTACCTCTTACTGTGCACTTGCAGTAGCAACTACTGTGATTGCGCATTTAAGTATACTGTGCAATTACAGTACCTCTTACTGTGCACTTGCAGTACCAACTACTGTGATTGCACATTTAAGTATACTGTGCAATTACAGTACCTCTTACTGTGCAAGTACAGTACCTCTTACTGTGCACTTGCAGTAGCAACTACTGTGATTGCACAATTAAGTTAACTGTGCAAGTACAGTACCTCTTACTGTGCACTTGCAGTAGCAACTACTATGATTGCACATTTAAGTATACTGTGCAATTACAGTACCTCTTACTGTACAATTACAGTACCTCTTACTGTGCAAGTACAGTACCTCCTACTGTGCACTTGCAGTACCAACTACTGTGATTGCACAATTAAGTTTACTGTGCAAGTACAGTACCTCTTACTGTGCACTTGCAGTACCAACTACTGTGATTGCACATTTAAGTATACTGTGCAATTACAGTACCTCTTACTGTGCAAGTACAGTATCTCTTACTGTGCAAGTACAGTACCTCTTACTGTGCACTTGCAGTACCAACTAATGTGATTGCACATTTAAGTATACTGTTATTTACAGTACCTCTTGCTATGCACTTACAGTACTAACTACTGTGTCGGCATATTAAACTATACTGTCTTTTACAGTACCTCTTACTGTGCACATACAATACCAACCACTGTGTCTAAACATTAAAAGTTACTGGAATGACTGTATCTTTGACTGAGCTGATGCATTAGAAGATACTGTGCCAAAATAGTAGAAACTATCGCTCTTCATTTACTGCTTAAAACATTAAACTATATTAATGTTATCGACATTAAATTATTTAAATGTTTCAAACAGTAAATTATTTAAATGTTTCAAACAGTAAATTAATTTAATGTTTTAAACAGTAAATTACTTAAATGTTTTGAACAGTAAATTACTTAAATGTTTTACACATTAAATTATTTTAATGTTTAAGACATGAATTACGTAAATGTTTTAAACAGTAAATCACTTAAATGTTTTACACATTAAATTATTTTAATGTTTAAGACATGAAACTACTTTAATGTTCAAAACATTAACATATGCTTTAAGATGTTTTATGAATTTCAAGCAGTACAATTAACTGTCAAAACAGTAGCATGTTTTACTGTTTTCGGACCAGTAAAACTTATTGTTTTGGTTAGTTGGCTCATATAGTATTGCGCAAAGCAGTACAAACCAACGTTTTTTCAATTATATTTAATGGTTTTTTTTTTCAGTGTACGTTAAACGGTTTGACAGATGCATCCGACGACACTGCGTTGTGCTCGTGCGCAATTTTTACGATAGCGGATGCGTCTGTCAAACCATTTGACTTAACCGAATTTGTCCAAAATTAAGGTGGAAAATCGCATTCACCTAACACAAGCAAAAAAAATGCGCAGTAAAGCGCAAAGATAACGCCCTTGTTCTCGCCTCATGCGCATGCATTAGAACAATCCAAAGTTCAAACTGTCGAACCCAGCCTGAGCTATACTGTACCTTGCACTTATAATCATTAGAAACAATTATCCACATTCCAGATGACATGATGATCCGCAAGTTCCTACACAGCTGCTACGGCAGTCTCGAGAAGACCAAGAAATGTATAGAGAGGTTCGCAACGACTAGAAGCATGATGCCTGAGATCTACACGTCGAGGGACGTGATGAAACCTAACCTACAGACTGCTTTCTCTATCACGTGAGTATCAGGTAGCAGTCATCATTATTCAAGGGAAATCTCTGCATAGATCAGATGTCTGTAACCAGCTTTTCCTTGCGCGCTATTTTATTTCGTATGAAAAAACTAACGATATTCTTTACGTCATTGCGGAAAATTGCATAAGGTTCAAGTCCCGGCGGTCGATAGTGAATTTTTCAATTTTCTCATTTTCAAGTAGGACATACCTAGACAATGATAGGTACTATTGTTTTATAATATTGATCCTTCGGCATATAATAAAATAAAAATAAAATAAAAATAGCCTTTATTATGTTAGATTTACAATTTCGTCAATAAATAATTTTGTGGTACATTATGAATTTAATTAAATTAATTTATTTATTTATCAGTCTATATCTATATTCTCTTCCTCGTCATTTTTTCTAACATTCGCCTGTTCGGCGTAGGCCTCCCCCAGGCACTTCCACAGTTCTCTATTTTTTGCGATCCTTCTCCAGTATTTCCCTGCTTTTTCCTTAAAGATATCTTCCCATCTTTTCTTGGGTCTACCTCTTTTCCTTTTCCTGTTTCTTGGAATCCATTCTATAATTTTATAGGTCCATCTCTTGTCATTTTGCCTGCAAACATGGCCTGCCCAATTCCATTTAAGACCTCTGATGGTTTGTGTCACGTCCCTAATTTTTGTAGTCTTCCGGATTTCTGTATTTCTTATTCTGTCTTTAAGCTTAATGCCAAGCATACTCCTTTCCATCTTCCTTTGATGTATCTCGAGGTCTATTTCGTCTTTGTTTCTAAGGGCCCATGTTTGGCAGCCATAAGTCAAGCTTGGGAGGATAGCGACATCATATAGTTTTCTCTTTATCTTTATGTCAATTTGTTTGTTTTTCATCACTTCCTTGAAACCCCAATACTTTTTCCATGCTATTGCCATTCGCCTTATTATTTCTTTTCTGGTCTGGTCTTCCATGGAGATCGACTGCCCCAGGTAGACATACTCTTTGACATATTCTATATTGCCTCCGTCCAGTACTATTTTGTGTTCAGTGTCATTAGTGATAATTTTTGTTTTTGTTGTGTTCATACATAGGCCAACCCTTTTGCTTTCTTTAGATAGTTCCCTGAGCATGTCCTCCAATTGGCAGCCGTTCTCAGCAAATATGACTATGTCATCTGCAAACCTCAGATGACTTAGGTATTCACCATCAATCCGCAGTCCTTTGGTTTCCCAATCTAAAAATGTTTCTAAAGACCATTTCCAGTGCAGCTGAAAATATTTTAGGTGATATTGGGTCCCCTTGCCGGACACCTTTTCTGACAGGAAACTCTGGACCTTCTCTTTCAAGCTTTCCTTCCTTCGGCATATAGGTAGGTAAATAATATGGTGACTGTGATTTAATATTTCAAAGGTCATACAAAACTGTTAAGTGGCAATCGTAAGAAAACGTAGATACTTAAAAATTTGTTTTTTCAATATCTTGTCACTGTTAGCTAACTGCCTACTGTAACTTAACCTAACCGACCTTGATTTTATATTTGGCACAGGTATATTCATTTTTATAGCCACCACTAGCCATATAGGTAAGACCAGAAAGAGCAGATTTAAGGTTGAATCGCCTATTGTCACTGTAGTCAATCGATTGATAGTTTATTATATCGAACCTTTCTGTACTACGATATTGTTTTATTTTATTTGGATTAATGTGGCGAAGTAAAATGTATAGGGACAATACAACATACGAATATGACATTATCAATTTTCCATGACAGTTGTTATATCTGTTCCTTGTGCGGATTGTTTTAATAAAAGATTTTGCGCGGAAGTTTTCTTGTCATAGTTAAGTATCTTTTTAAATTCGTTGTGTATTTAGCTCTTCATACGTTTTAAAAGAACTACATAATAGATATAGAACTATAAGCTTATAATAAAAAAGAAAGTACTTAACTTACAATAACACATAACTTTCCCAAAACCCATTAGCTTTATCTCTGAAATTGCTCTCATATCGATGTTATTCTGATTAGATAGGTAGATCATAGATAGCTATTATTGCTCTTATGTATTAAAAATGAAGTATTAAATCTACGTTGTATCAATTTCTTTGAACTTTGCTATAGAGGTAATTAAAACTGTCGGCCTTTGTCACACACAATCATGTCTACCTATTACCCACATGCCAACATCGGATTAAAAATAAATAATGCCAAGAAACACTATAAAAAAAACTGTTAAGGCATGGGAAGGCATCGGTTGATGTCCTTGACACTTGTGATATTGTAACTTGTTCGTGGGTGTGCGTTTTCCGTGTAAGATAATAAACAAATACCTGCCTGAGGAGGTATAATGTTTAGGAAATAAATAACGTATTTTTGGGTCTGGCAAAAAATTGTGGGCTTCTGCGCCAGGAGTTTTGTTTCGGAGATATTTGCTTTTTTCTGAAGTTAGTATTCCAGAGTTATATCTTGGATGTCTGTTAAAAAAATGTTACTTGTTGTCATTATGAAGATAGGAGGATTCTAGATTCTGAAATAGTTTTTAACTCAATATCTCTTATCCTATTAATACTAGTCTCCCGAGATATTTACATTTTACTAAAGATGGGTTTGAAAAAGTAGTAACAACTTTGTGTGTCTCTATAAAAGTACGAGGAATAGGTATTTTGTTTTTGTCTTATTAGGTCCGTAAACCCATACAACTATGGTCCTAGCTTGCAACTATGGTCCAAACAAACTTGTATGTTTTTTTTAACTCCTCCTGTGTGGGGCGTACTATATAGGCCCCTAATAATATATGGTTAACACTGACTTAACAACTGTCACCACACACGAGATAAAATAAAAATTGCAGGTTTGTTTGGACCAAAGTTGTAAGAGTAGGACCATAATTGTATGGTTTTACCAGTAACAACTTTGTGTGTCTCTATAAAAGTATGAGGAATAGGTATTTTGTTTTTGTCTTATTAGGTACGTTTGTAGATTCCGAGACTAGTCTACACTTACTAGGGACTAGTGTCTTTTCTTTTACAGAAGCGTAAGTTCATATTAGTTCGATGACAGAAGCCCACACTTACCTATTCATTGTGTCATCGTTCATTGACTCTAAGCAAACTGTTAATGGTAGGTATTACGTTTTATTCATCTACTATTAACACTTCAGGTGCCAATTCACTTAATGTTTACCTAGCACTACAGTTTATTACTTCAACTTGTATAAGTTCAAACTTTACATGTCTGTCTACACATCTTAGATTTTTTTTATTACTATGGTGTACTAGTAATATTTATGTTGACTCTTTTGCTAGCTAGAGGCATCGCTTCTTCTTCTGACCGATGAGGCGTCAAGTAACATCCATCAGTTATATTGAAGCTGTTTATCTATATATAAAAGTACAGTATTATAAGGTACTTTTAAACTTAAGCCTCCCTAATCATCATTAACAAATACTTATTGAGGTAGGTGGTCAAGCGCATGAGCTACATATATAATTTTCACAAAATACTGTCAAGGTTAATTGATATGTGATTGCTCCAACCAAGTTTGGAGTCATTTCAACTCATTTTGTTCTATATTTACCAAGTCACAGGTAAAAATACAGGACGTAATTTTGAAGTCACACCGTGACTCTATAATTGCATTGCATCCAGCGGATACACCCTGTGTCTTTTATTTCGAGTGGACCTTCTACCTCAAGTTCAATTTCCAAGGGTTTTTATTTTGATTTAGGGTCGAGGTTTTTTTTAATGGATCATGGAGTTCAAGTTTGTTGGAGATCTGGACTGGACTTAAGTGGTCCTTACACGCACCGCACGATTTTGTGGTATTTACCCGACTGCCTCGGACGGAAGGAGGGTTATGTATGTTTATTTATGTATATGGGTAATGGGTATGTATCTTATACCTTTAAATGAGCAAAAATTTGAATTTTCGTGTCAAGGGGTTTTCGGGGGTGATAAATCTATCTAATTGGTTTCATATTCCAAAAACAGTTGCTTCACACCTTTTTTGGGAGTTTCTTATTAATTAACAACGCCATCTGTGGAAAGCGCAAAAAATAACTTTAGTTTATGTCATTTATGTTTGAATTTAGAAACACCTCTCCACCACTAATTAAAGCAGAAAAATAGAAATCTTTGCAGTATGAGGACTGATACAAAGTTTAAAGATGAGGAAATAGCTCTGTACCTACTTATAGGTATAATTACTTATCATACTAGTACGAGCTATAAAATAAAGTAATTAACAGGAACATAAAATAAAATCACGTACGTTGCAAATAAAACTAAAATCTTGCAAAGTCAAGGGTTACCTACCTACAAGGTGACACGTAACGATCAATTTCAGGATAACTATTAAATTAATTAAGTATATTTAATTACACCTAGATAGTTATTCACTAGGTTCTAGGTTAGAATAAGTAGAATAAGTAGAAACATGTTCTATTTTTTAAATTGCTTTGCTCTAACAGGGTCTTGTTGATACTGATATAATTTTAAGATCTAAGATGTAGGTAGGTACCTACACAAGAAAACCAATAAACATATTGAGTATTGAGTTCTCTTTGCTTATACCTATATAGGTTTTCTATAGTGTTCTGGTGGAATTTAGTCATAGGTAATCGGAGGTAGCTCGGCAAAGCAAAGAGTCAACACTCTTTAGAAAAGGTAATGAAATGACTTAGTTTGATAGGAACTCAAACTTGTTCAAACAGCAAGGAAGTTTATAAATAGGTAGGTACTATTTAACCGATAGACGAAGCCTGAACGATGAATCTTTCGGAATGGCGAATTCACATTAGATTAAAAATCGAAAACAGTGTGGTTTAATAATTTTTAGGCTATATAAATAAAGCCATTTAATATGTACATATAGATAGTTTCATTACATTGTCTGACTTGCTTGTTGGCAATAGCCATAATTTAAAAAAAATTAAGACTGGTACCGTAACATTAAGGCTCATCTGTTGTAAGTACAGTTTTCAGACGTCTTTTCCACGGTTGTATGTGTAGTTTTATGCAATAAATAATGTTATCATCATCAATTACAAACCTAAGCACGAGACTGCGATTATCGAACAAAAAAGAGCTTGTATTATGAACCGACAGACGCACAAAGGTGTCAATCAATGCTGCACTTAGATTTTTTCTCTAACGCAATTTTTTACTCTAGTTACTCCTATAATCGGTCAGTAATCGTCTAATCGTTGCTGGCCATTAAAGTTCAATAAGGATACATAAAAATAGTATAGGAGTATAGGCCAAGGTGCACGTGTCACGTCAAACCACTGAGACGACAAATGTAAAAAACCGCCCATTTCATGTTCTCAGTGATATATGATATGACAACCAACCATGTCACTGTTGTAGTATCAAAGCTACACAATGAAAACCTAATGCAGGCAGACGTTGTGATCGCTACACTTCTTTTATTCCATATTGTAGGTATATATAACGAAGATTTGACGGCTGATAGAGATGAATGGAAGAGAAAGACATGTTTCACAGATCCCAAAATAAATTGGGATAAGGGTAAGCAGAATGATTGTAGGTACAACTAAGTACATTATTTGATTACCCAAGGAAAAACAAAGTTTGCTAAACTAACAACTGTCAAAGGAAACTGTTATTTGTCTAAAATAAAGCTTGCAATAATGTAACATAAGGTACCTTCATAACAAAACATTCATTTCATAACAATTCATTTACATAACTACATAATTTCATAACTATTACCTAAACCCAATTTACATAGATACACCTGTGCGATGTTACTGTTGAATGATAGATACCTAAGTACCTGCTTAGTTGACGACTTTCTATCGTGAATCAAAAGACCACAAAATATAGAGTATAGGGTTCACTCGACCCCATTTTGGATTTTCGCGACTTTCAATTGTTAGGTAGGTACATAGACATTGCTGCTGCTGTAAAAATAGAGGAATATCAAAAAAACAAGATCTGATGCTAGGACGTCATATGATTATGTGCCAATTTTAATCCAAGAAGTATGACGCTCGTGGCAACCATCTTCTCAGTTATCTTGAGTTCCCCTGAGATTCAAGTTAAAGCCAGAGTACTGATCGAGTGAGCCATCTGTAAAGGGGCCTCGAGCGCCGTTTCCCTGATTTGACCATATACAGTATGTAAAAAAATCAACTGCAAATATTTTAAGGGGTGAACCAGCCCATGAAACTGAACAACTTTCCATAAGGAACATAGGTCGAAATATGAAAAAAGTTTTTGGACCTCCCATACAAAATGTACCAGCCGACCGAGTCAATTTGCATGGGAGGTCTAAATTTCTTTCCAGGTTTCTTGGGGAAAGTTGTTCAGTTTCATGGACTGGTTCACTCCTTAAAATATTTGCAGTTGATTTTTTTACACCTTATATAGTTTTACTGTAAAGTTACAACAAATTGTTGATTCCAGTGCCATAACGACGTACGAGGCCAACGGCGATGAGATCCTCATCCACCAGCTCAACGACCCTGGGCTGGAGAAGTTCAACTTCTACGACCTGATGAAGTCCTTCGGCATCCAGGCCGACTACTGGCTCCGGCATCACCCCGTCTACCCGAATGGGCACATCATCATACTGGACATGAAAGACTACTCGATGAAGATCATAACGAAGGTCAACATCATGCTGTTCAGGGATTATCTGCTGTTTTTGTTGGTAAGTGTTTAACATACATACGCCTAGGTATAGGCATACGCCTTGGGGGGTAGGCAGAGCGAAACTACTGTAAAAGAAAACGGCCATGACAAAAGTTTAAGACTACCTATGTATCACCATAGTGACGGGTTGTGAGGTTGTGAGCCTGTCGCCTAAAATTGCAATAAATACTTACTCATCAACTCTCAAATCCCATAGTAGCTTCTTACGACACCCACGGGAAAGATAGGGGGTTATGCTACTCTAAGCCGGCACCACATGGCAACTTATCTTATCTTCTTATCTTAGTAAACCTGCATCTTCCCATTGCTGTGCAAAGGCCTACAGCCAAGTATTCATTGGGGACAAAATCCCAGTTTGTATCAGAAACAAAGTTCCCAGTAAAGACGCTTTTTTGTTGGGAACTTTGAAACATCGTTTAAAATGCTTCTTCGTTGGAAACATTCATTGTGGATCTTTTGTATTTATGCAATGTTTCGGAACTTTGTCCCAGAAATGTTCGCAATGAATACCTGCCATAATCTTCCTAACCTAAGTATTAAAAGTCATGGTTATTTATTTCTTATTTCAGGAAGGTATGCCGGTGAGGGTGAAAGAGGTGCACGTGGTGAACTGCCCCTCCTTCTACGATAAACTGTACGCGCTAGTGAAACCAGTATTGCCCGAGGACATTAGAAATATCGTAAGTTCTTCTGTTTTTTCAAAATCCGTTCATTACAGCCACAACGGACAGTCCACTGCTAGGCCCTATCTCCACACATTAGACGTGAGAAGTCGCGACGCTTGAAACCATTTTCATTTAAAATGTATGAAGCAGAAGAGCCAACGCTAAACCGCCTGGCATCGATGATGGCTGCCGATCACTTGTCTGACAGATGTCATCTTACGTCTCACGTCTACTCTATTGAGCTTGCGCCCTAGACATGGGCCTCTCCACATGGGATTGGCAAGCGCAGTGCTTGATGTTGCATTTACAGGGAACCCTACTGCCCATTTCCTGGATGCCCTGTGGGACAATATACCGGGAGTAACAGAAAGGGTATACAAGCCGAAAGGAGGTGAAGGTACTCATGAAACTGAACAACTTTTCCCATGGAACATAGGTCGAAATATGAAAAAAAAATTAGACCTCCCATGCGAAATCGCCGATCAGCTGACTGATTTAATATGGGAGGTCCAATTATTTTTTTCATATTTCGACCTATGTTCTATGGGGAAAGTTGTTCAGTTTCATGAGTACCTTCACCTCATTTCGGCTTGTAATACCCTTTCTGTTACTCCCTGTAGATCTTTTATATATTACCTTCTTTCTGGTATTCGAATGCAACTGGAATGTCGCACCCAGGTGATCTACTGAGGAAAACATTTCGATACCGCGTTTGAAAAAACTAGTGGCGTCATCTAGTAACCTACATCTAGAATCTCTCGTTTAGAACCTTATATCGCGGTTTGCGAGCAGATGCAGAGCGAGGCAGGCCCGCTGCGGATGCACAGCGAAATCGTCGCGGGCACGCAGCGAATTCGTTGCGGATGCGTGGCGGATTCGTAACGTTTTCATCGCGTATTTTGTACTGAAAACGTTGCAAATCCGCCACGCGTTCGTGACGAATGCACTGGTCATCCGTTAGTGTGATAAGGCTCTAAGATGGAAGAAAGAATAATAAAGATAGAATATAATAAGATATCATAAAAAGTGTTGAAGTCGCCATCAGTCGCCCTCCATTAGTCATCATCAGTCCGCAGTCCATCTAGCTTGCCTACGAGTAAATCCATGTTAATGATCAGTACCATTTTTATTTTCGTAGATCAAATTCCATCACACAACGGAGATTCTCCACAAGTTCATAGACAAGAAGTACCTGCCTGTGGAATTCGGCGGAGAAGCGCAGTCAACAGCTGAGCAGCAGAAGCACTGGATATCCATGATCGAGGCGCAGAGGTAGGTTACCATGGGAAGGTTCAACATACACTCACGTCAAGCTTCTTCTTCTTCGTGTGGGACACCAAGTTGTCCAACGACCTGATGAATCCTGTGTCAGAGCTTTTCAACCGCCTACCACAAGTAACAGGCCTCTGTCATGGTTGTGACGTATAACGACCACCGTCTAAGTGGTCATAGACAGCAACCAAAGCAACCGGGACCGTTAACGTGCCCTCCAAAACACGGTATCCTGCTTTTTCGGACAATCAGTTGGTTCATTCTGCAATGACTAGACTGGGAGCAAACTCACAAAGTGTTATCTAAATATCAACAACAATCATACATTATGCCGTCTCACTCAACTATACTTAGTACCTACCTCAAACTCTAACTAAATTTTAACCTTCATTGTATCTGTTGGTTTCGTTCAAACGTAGTTTGAAACATAACATCCTCTCGATAATAGCTTAAGACTCCTTCCTGACAAACAACAATTATTGACTTGGTCTGGCAAACAAAAACGCCTCTTCTAGTCAATTCTAGTGGATGTTATTTTATTTTAGTTTTTGATGAGTCTTTCTGGGTCTAAAAGACAGCCGTTTGAAAACTGATAGACACATACCACAATAGTCTACTTGTGCTCATACCATGAAACTGAACAACCCGAACGACTCAAACGTACATTAGAAAACGACAAAAAAACTCCCTCCCTTACAAAAACTTCCCACTTGCTTTTTTATAGGAAGTCTAAAAAAATATGTTTACTGAAATATATTCCTAGGGAAATGTTTATCTGTTTCATGGTCTAAATGAACTCTATCAGTATTCAAAAGGTCCCTTATACTGATTATCTGTGGTTTTGCAGTGTGATTGGGGTGCCTGCAACAAATCTAATCTCATCTTATTAGCCATCTGGATCCCGCTGCTGAGCAAAGGCCTCCCTCCCTTTCTATTTTTCATTGATCTCGATCCTGTGCCTTGGCATACCAATCTTTGGAAAACCCATAACAGACATAGACTGTATGCGTTTTATGAGCCTTCTGCGACGACGTCTTTCGACTGTGGGTTTCCAGATGGTTGTAGTTTTAGCCAGTTTTAGCCAATAGATCGATATGCATGCGACTGGCGTGACCAGCCCTATCCTACTTGAGCTTTGCGGCAGTATTGTTGCAAACAAGTAGCAATAACGAAAATTTTCACGTTTCAGAGAGTGGTATCTGAACGACAACACGTGGAAGGCAGACCTGAAGAAGAAGCCCAAGAACTCAGTGGAGAACTCCATGAACGGATCTTTCAGGACACTCTCTATCGATTAAATTTCGTATATAGCAACTAGGGAAGCGTAGATATACGCAATTTCTGATGACGATATCACCAACATTTTATCAATATGCACGTTGTACTATCAACAGTGTATCAACCTACCCATTTAAGGGATTAACCACTCTAAGGATTAACCTATAGATACACGTACTATTTCTTATATTTGTATGAAAAACCAGTATAAGTAAAAGTTGGTCTCTGATACAACCGTCTGGGCTGTATCCCGTGAACAAGAATTTCTTATCTACATACATAGCCGCATACAAACATAACTTCCGAAAAACATAATCCTCCATCTGAGGCAGTCAGGTAAAAAGTACTTTCGTACCGATTTTCAGTTTGATTTTCAGCTTTCTATCTAGCACGATATGCTAAGATGATGGTAACCTCCCCGTAAAGAATATTGATAAGGAGGTTGATTGGTGGACAAGAAAGTCTCTCTATATTAGTGGTAATACCGATGTGATAATAAAAATATAATTTTAGTATAATTATTAAGTATAAAAATACTACTGTAATAGTAGCAGTAAATAATTTAGTTTTAAAATTTATGGTAATGTAACGCAGGTCGTTTTTGTAACAGGTGAATTTATATAAAATAAACAATTTTATAAAATCTGTTATTTTTATTCATTGCACATTATTAAATGTTATAATTTTATTATATAAATATTTGCTTATAAGACGGCGCTAGACCAAGTTAGTATTTCAGTAAAACTAACAGCGACATTATCTATGCCAGTAGTTCCCAACCTGGGGAACATCGTAAACCCCATCATAGCATAAACAAGAGTAAACACAACGGTAGTGTCCATAGTTACCTACTAGCATCCTTAGGTATGGGGGTAGGCCACCTGTCCTACTGAGTAGTTCTACGGTAGAACAGGTGGGAACTTTTTTTCCCACTATTTCTACGGTGGAACAAGTGAGCCCATTTTAAGTCCCACTTGTTCTACGTTTTAGAAATATTATTTTTCATGGAAAATTTGCTTAGTGTCGTGGAGTTTTTGTCAAAAATACTAAACACATTCACATTTGGAAGCACATTTTTATTGCAAAAAGTCAGTGTTCCAGAACATAATGTTGAATTCTGATAATGTTGAATCTCAAAATGTTGAAATTCATAATTTAGTGGTGTAGCAACAACATGCAACAAAAATAACAAACGAAATGCTTAATGGACGGATCTCGGCTTGCAGTTTCTTAAAAAGGTTGTAGGCATCGAGCAGAGAGAGGGTGAAACGTTTGTATGAAAAATCGTTGTCTATAAAGTGATTTGTTTTAAAATTTGTGATAAAATTAAGTTAAAATTATTGGATAATCATTTTATAAATTTAGCCCCTAGAGGGGTAAAAAGAGGATTTAAAGTTGGTATATACTGGGTGTTACAAAACAACCAATAAAACTGAAAGGAGGTTAAGGCACTCGTAAAACTGAACAACTTTGGATGAAGGGGACATGGGTCAAAATATGAAAAAAAAAAATTTGAAAGGTGTGAGTGAAACGCCAATATGTTCAGCTACAGTATATTGTACGAAATGAACAGAAGTACAGAGTTTCAGGATTACTTAAATATTTCAGTACTTATACCTAGTACCTAACAAGCATCAGAGTGGACTGCAAGCGGCTATCGCACCCCTAGCTATAAGCATACATAGGCGTTTAGAGTGGACTGCAGGTGGCTATCGCACTCTATTGCCAAGACGTTACTAGGAAGACTGCAGAGGCTATCGTTCCTAGCGCGGTCGCTAGCTAACTGATGAGAGCCGGTCGCGCAGCGGCTTATATAGGATTACAACAGTGTGCGTGCGGCGCGTATACGCATCCTTCTTAGTTGTGTGCGCAGATCGATCAGCCGGTTGAGACGAGATAGTAGGTGTGCGAGAGGGAAAGTATTCGACTCCGTGCGTAGATTGAACATGTATTGCTACATTCTCCCCCTCTGGTGCTCGCAAACGTCCCGTAAGAGTACCAGGACTAAGACTGTCTTGAGGTCTTTCTGGGTCGTCCACGTTTTCTAATAGGTATAAGTGGCTGTGGCGAATCAACTTCTCTTTTCTCATATTTGAAGATGGCAGACGTATGATATCTGCCTAAGGATTTCTCGGGATCTTCTGTACTTGCAACTTCATATATTGAACTTCCATGTTTCTTTATTATCAAATATGGTCCATCACGACGTGGAGCCAACTTAGCAGAAAACTGCTTGTCTTGAGAGCTCAAAGAATGACTTTCTACTAGAACCAAATCTCCAATTTCATATCCTGGATCTGGCTGACGTTTTTGGTTAGCTCTTTGTCTGTTATTGTCTTGCATATTCTCTACATTTTCTCTTGCTATGGCCAAGTCTTTAGACAGTTGTTTTAGACATGGTGTAATCTCTGTTATAAAAGTTTCAGATTGGATAACGTCACTGAAATTATGAGAGATATCATATGGCGTTCTCATTTCTCTTCCAAATGTCAAATATGCAGCTGTGAATCCAGTGCTTTGATTATAGGCTGAATTCATTGCAAATCTTATAGCAGGTAGAGTTTCTGGCCAAGTATTGTGTTTATTCTTAACCATAATTGCTATTTGAGTTTTCAGGTCTCTGTTTTTTCTTTCCACAATGTTGGGTTCTGGGTGATAGACAGGACTTAAAAATTGCTGTATATCTAAGCAATACGTGAGTTGTTGCATCACAGCAGATACGAACTGAGTTCCATTGTCGCTTGAAATTCTGCGAGGTAAGCCATATCGTAGAAAAACTTCATTTAGCAAGGTTAGTGCACAATTCTGTGCTGTCGCTTCCTTTAGTGCAAATATCTCAACAAATCGTGATGCAGTATCTTCGATAATGAATATCCACTTTTCGCCATTGAGCCCTTTAGGCAGTGGACCAAACAGATCTATAGAGAGTACTTCAAATCTTTGATTATTTGCAGTAGTTTGAAACAAACCAGACGGTTTTTGGTTTGTTGGTTTATATCTTTGACATTCAATGCAGGATTTTACATATTTTATTACATCTTTGCGCATTCCCTTCCAATAGAATGTGTTTTCTATTCGCTTAAGTGTTCTTTCTACACCGAAATGACCAGCTGTAGGTGAGTCATGAAAGGATTTTAAGATGTTGTTGACTTCATGTTTAGGTACAACTACTTTCGCATTATCATCCTCCTGGTCAGGTGTGAATCTATATAGAACTCCTTTGTGAATCAGATAACCTCTTTTTGACCAATGTTTACTATCTTCAGAATCAGACTGGTCTTGTAAGGCTTTCATTATAAGGCAAAGGTCTTCATCTTTCTTTTGCTCATTTGCCATATTGTTTTCATTTCTTCTCGGTATGTCGATTTCAATTTGACATATTTCACAAGCTTCCGTATGATTATCACATGGAGGTCGAGATAGACTGTCGGCAAGAACATTTGTTTTACCTGGGCTGTATTTTATCTCAAAGTTGTAGGGTTGTAACTGCAATGCCCATCGTGCTAGACGGCCTGTAGGTGATTTCAAGTTTAACAACCATTTCAACGGTTGGTGATCTGTGATTGTTAGAAACTTGGCACCCTCTATATATCCTCTAAATCTTGATATAGCCCATACAATTGCCAAAGCTTCCTTCTCCGTTACTGTGTAGTTACATTCAGCCGGTGTGAGAAGACGACTAGCATATTCAATAGGGTGTTCATTCGAATCCTCCCCCTGCAGCAAAGCTGCTCCAATGGCGTAATTACTGGCATCAGTTTTTATGGTAAACGAAGCGTCATACTCTGCTTGTTTTAGTACTGGTGCTGTAGTTAATGCCGTTACCAGAGCCTGGTATGCTTCTTTTTGTTCTTTATCCCATTTCCAGGATGCCTTTTTCTTGGTTAAATTAGTTAATGGCCTCGCCACTTCAGCAAAGTTTTTAATGAATCGTCTGTACCATGAAGCCGTTTGCAGAAAGGAGATTAACTGTTTTAGGTTTTTAGGCTCAGGTCTGTTCATAATTGCAGATACTTTGTCTGGGTCAGTTTTAATACCTTCTGGTACTATAAGATGTCCTAAGTATTTGACGCTAGAACATCCAAACTTGCATTTCTTTCTGTTTGCTCGTAGGTTATACTCTCTGAGTTTCGTAAATACTTCCTTGATATCTTGAATATGTTGTTCAAATGTAGGTGATCGTATTATTAAATCATCGAGATAGCAAAGGACGCATTGTGCTTGTAGTCCTTGTATAAACTTGTCCATGAGCCTTTGAAAGGTAGCGGGTGCGTTGCGTAACCCGAACGGCATACGCTTGAATTTGTACATTCCAAACGGTGATATAAAGGCAGTTTTGTCTTGATCGTCTGGATGTACCTGTATTTGCCAGTAGCCTGATTGTAAGTCTATGGTTGTCATATATGGCATGGCTTTTGCTTGGTGTAAAAGGTCATCTATACGAGGTAAAGGATAGCGATCTGGTATAGTTATTTCGTTTAACTTTCGATAATCAATACATACTCTAACATCATCTTCCCCTTTTGGTACTAAAATGACTGGTGCACACCAAGGTGAGTCACATTCTTCTATGATATCATTACTAATCATTTCATCTAATTTGTTTCTTAGTTGTTGCTGTCTGGCTGGCGATAAACGGTAGGGTTTTACCGCAATAGGTTGATGATCGCCTGTATTGATTCTATGTTCTGTATGACAAGTAGGTTTACCACTAGCTTTAAATATATCCTCATATTCTAATAACAATTGATTGAATTCTGTCTGTTCAGTGTTTGATAGTGTACTATTATCATTAGGTTTTAGAAATAAATCAATGGAATACAAAGGCATTGGATTTATTGGTAAGTAATCAATACGTGGATCAACACTCAAATTTGGATCAGCTGGTTCACGAGGGCGTGTTGGCCTCGGAGGAGTATCCATTTTAATCAGCTGCCAGCGCGGAATTTTTGGAGGTGAACGACCTTCAACTTCAGGCCTCGGTGGAGACGGTAGCGACGGTGGAGTGGCCGGTATGGGACTCACCATCCTCAATTCATTTGCCCATTGAAGGAAGTGGGACAAATCCTCTTTTTCTTTCTCATCATAGTTTTCAAAATCCAGCTTCTTTGCTGCTTTGGTTTTTATTGTTATTTTACTGTTGCACAGTCTAACGAAATCAAAGTGAACATCTGGATCATCCATGTAAATCCAGGCTCGTTGGGCTGGAAGAATAGCCATCCCAATCTGCTCTTGGAAATCTATACCCAATAATGTTCGATTATCAGCGGCAATTGGAATCACGCATAGAGTTATTGGGAATGTTCTATTACCCAGTGTGATGTTGACTGTTGTCTCGAGCAGCGCTGTCTTTATAATCTCGCCAAGTGCCGTTATTACGTCAGCTTGATATTCTGTAAATTTCGTGCCCTTTTCCAGCAGAAATCTGTACAGTTGCGTACTAGCGACACTAGTTCGGGCCGCAGTATCAATATGAGCATAGCCTTTTTCGCCTTTGATAGTTACTTCAATGGTTGGTAACTTCACATTGTTTTCTAGCAGGCGTACTACATCAGTCTTATAAAAAGCAACCGGTTTGGGAGGTGACTCCTTAGACTTGCAATTTGGGCAATTGCTTCTGAATACACCAGGTGCCCCACAGCCGTAACAGCTTATGACTGGTTTTTTCACCTCCGGCTCCTTTTTGTTTTCTTCTGTTACTGAATTTATCTTCGCTAGGCGCTTGCGGCATTCTTCAATGAGGTGCCCCTTACGGCTACAAAATAAGCAGCGTTTGGACTTGCTCCCAGTTGATTTAGAAGATGTAGGCTGCGGTTCAGTGGAGGGCTGCAATGTCTGCGTTTTCTTTGCTTCGAGTGATTCAATATGGCGAGCGCGTTCCAGTAATTGCGAGAAGGATTTAAAATCGGAACGGGCGATTTTCTCTTGTAAATCAAGCCTTAGTGTCCCATAGATTAAGTCCAATTGCTCTTCCTCCTTATATTTTTTAGGTGGGAACTGGCCAATTAATGCACGCTTGCGGCATAAAAAGCGTCAATGGATTCGTTTTTTCCTTGGGGGGAATGAAACAATTTTATGTATATTTCATGGTTCTGAAGCTCGGGGGCAAACGCGGCACGTATGTTTTTTATCGCCGCCGACCAAGTCTTCGTTTCAGCGCGAACTCCTTGCCACCAAGTACTTGCATTATCCTTCAATAGTAAGGGTAATCCTGCCAGTGCGTCCTCGTCCGATATATTCTCAATTTTCTTGTATATCTCCACAGCAGTGACGAATTCCTCCACTTTATTAAAGTCGCGTTCTCCATGGAATCGCAATGAGCAGCGAGTAAAGTTTTTATTCGCCATTGTGTTCGCTGGTAATCTATTAAGTAGCTCAGTAAACTGTTCGTCCGTTAATTGAATCGGAGCTGTCATTTTGAAGTCTTCTTTATCATCTACCCTCTCTGTATTTTTAGAGTTTCTACGTCTTGTCATTTAAGCGCGTTTTGTTATTGCATTTCAACGTTATCTCATTTATGTTATATGGCAACATTGAAGGTTTTCCGCATCAGTGAAGTTTTGCGCGGCAATAACGGCGCTTTTGAAGTTTTGACTTTTTCGTTGGGCGCCACAATGAAAGGTGTGAGTGAAACGCCAATATGTTCAGCTACAGTATATTGTACGAAATGAACAGAAGTACAGAGTTTCAGGATTACTTAAATATTTCAGTACTTATACCTAGTACCTAACAAGCATCAGAGTGGACTGCAAGCGGCTATCGCACCCCTAGCTATAAGCATACATAGGCGTTTAGAGTGGACTGCAGGTGGCTATCGCACTCTATTGCCAAGACGTTACTAGGAAGACTGCAGAGGCTATCGTTCCTAGCGCGGTCGCTAGCTAACTGATGAGAGCCGGTCGCGCAGCGGCTTATATAGGATTACAACAGTGTGCGTGCGGCGCGTATACGCATCCTTCTTAGTTGTGTGCGCAGATCGATCAGCCGGTTGAGACGAGATAGTAGGTGTGCGAGAGGGAAAGTATTCGACTCCGTGCGTAGATTGAACATGTATTGCTACAAATTTAGATTTCCCATACAAAATGAACTCCATTTATATGAAAGTTTTTATGGGTTGTTTTGTAACACTTTGTAGATATACTAGTTTTTAAAATGTTACCAACTTTAAAATTTGTGGTTCGAATAATAGAAATAAACACGAGTTCTTTATAATAAACAAGATAACTAAACACGTGTTTCGGCGGTTTCTTAATTTTTATCCCAAAGGGGTAAAATAAAGATTTCTTATGAAATGAAATTTCGTGTTCGTGATATAATCTGTTTCAAGCTTTGTGATTTTAGGCCATAAAGCTAAAATCATTAAATACGTGTGAAGGGTGTTTTGATTTTTAACCCTTTACGTTTGTATGAAAGTTCGTGTGCTGCCGTCTTAGAATAGCAGTAACCCAATTCTACCCGTAGGTGTCGAAAAAAGCGACTAAGTTACCTATTAAAATTCCCTTAAGTAGCTAGAATCACATGTCTCCTCAGCATTTTCAACATTTTGACCCCTAAACGGGTAAGAAGTTTGTATGAAAATCGTGGATTTTAAATGCGATGTATTTCAAACTTTTTTATCAGACCAAACAGCTAAAACACCGCGAGTAAAACCGCGGGCAAAAAG
Source organism: Phthorimaea operculella (assembly GCA_024500475.1). Classification (NCBI taxonomy): domain Eukaryota; kingdom Metazoa; phylum Arthropoda; class Insecta; order Lepidoptera; family Gelechiidae; genus Phthorimaea; species Phthorimaea operculella. Next base: position 938,039 of record JANFCV010000002.1, on the reverse strand, counting down.
CTATTATCATATAAATTGACTTTTTGCAATAAAAATGTGCTTTCAAATGTGACTGTGTTTAGAATATTTTGACAAAATACTCCGCGACACAAAGCAAATTTTCCATGAAAAATAATATTTCTAAAACGTAGAACAAGTGGGACTTAAAATGTGCTCACTTGTTCCACCGTAGAACTAGTGGGAAAAAAAGTTCCCACCTGTTCTACCGTAGAACTACTCAGTAGGACAGGTGGGAACAAAGGTAACTTAACGATGGAAATGACAACTAAACTAATACTTCTCGTGTGTACCATGTCGCCCGTCAGCGCAGCAGCGTGAAGGGTGTGACGGTTCAGCCGTTCACGCACAAATATAATTCTTCAATATTAATATGTTTACTAACAATATGCTTTGTTTATGAGCACATTTGGGATGAAAGTCATCTTTCAATAATGCATAATTCTTTCATACCATAAATTGCGCTCAGTTTAAACACAAATATCAGAATAGATGCATTTTGTTTGTGGCAACAGAAATTTCAAAGATAGTTGAACGATTTATGTTTCATAATAGACCAGAAATAATATTTTATATTCCCAAATCAATGTTGATTCTAGCCAATTCGTGCATAGTAGCACCATCTATTGATATTGCACAGATCTAGCTGAATGATACGTGACGTGAGGCAGTGCGCTGTTTTACCAGTAATATCTGAGCAACAGGATTGGAGTCGAACGTAAGAAGGGCTGTGATTGGTCGTAACAGCATCGTAACATGCTCTGGGGGATATTGCTACTGGTTGATATACTTATTTCGACCAGCCAGACTCCGACTGCCCGGCGCGGTAGGACACCCGCCGCGGGTGCGCGGGCGACGCGGGGGTGGGCGGCCGCCGGCCTGAGGCGCTTCACTTTTTTTGAGGACGGCTGAGCGAGCGGCCGGGTGCGACTGCCGGCTGCCCGGACACCACGCTCGGTGCGGCGCCATTTTCCTTTAGTTAACTTTGAAGAAACCCTGGTAAGGCCTTTTATTTTCTCTGATTTTACAATTTTTATTCCATTCTATTTAAAAGTGGTTTTGATTTTTCTGTGTTATTTTGTGCCTAGGATGTACGTTGCTGGCAGTTCGCGTGTGTTCTATTTTGCGGTTTCTAGATTAATTTTCATTGTGTTGCTACCTCGTGTTTATTCTACCTGTTTCCCATTTGTCTTTTACGTATGTGATAAACGTAATCATGCCATTGATAAATTCTAACTGTTTTGCAAGTATGTATAGTGCGTGAGTGATAGCGGCTAGCGGGAAGACGGAGAATCGCCGCGAACAGTTTTGTTTCTACCCTCTTATTCTTGCTTCGCGGTGGCGTCATCATTCCTATGGCGGGTCTCACACCTGACATCCGTCGCTGCGCATTTTTCGCTCACACAATTTGTATGAGAAGATAGCATATTGCAGGTAAATGGGAGAAGTAGGTAGATAAAAACAGGATAACCGAGTGAGTAAGACATTACTGACAGTGGGTTCGATAGGCAAAGTTGTGGATGAAAAAAAAATCGTAACCGTTTTAACCGACTGTTGAAAACAGGGGTGTCACTTTTTTTTATTTTATTTTTTCCATTACGATTTATTCAATAAAAAATGTCAATGAACAATAAATTCAAAAAAAGATAAAAAATAATACAAAATAAAACACACAAAAATAAATAAAGCAGTACATTAGGAAAAACCCCTCGTCAATCGAATAACCCGCCCCTAGTCGTTCCCGGCGCAAAGGTTCCCATTACGCTAGCAGCATTCCCTCGCTGTATAGCTACGGCCAACCTTTGCACCAGGAAAGACCCGGAGCGGGGATCGCCACCTCCGTCCCTAAGCCGACGCCCCAATTATTTGACGAAGTCCTTTGCCTCCTTCCCCCAGCAGCCCGATGTTTCGACGGCGAAGGGCACGAACTCGTACGCCTGCAGGAGGTCCGCATATTTGCTGCGCTTCTTTAAGGCGGCATTGGAGGCACCCGCCCCGGCCAAGCGCGTAGTATTAGCCAGGTGGCTCGCGGCGTAGGTGCTGACGCATGTCGCGTCCCATATCAAACACCTTCCCTTCTCCCAAGGCACCAGGGTAAGCCCGTCCGGCCTCTTGCCATCGGAACGGCAGAGGCCTGGAGGCTCCAGCACGCAAGGGACGTTTGCTGAGACCAGGGCACGACGTATTAGGTCATTCAGAGCGTGGTGGCGGGGGAACCTTCCAGAACAGCGACAGCACGCCAAAGCGTGATGACCATTGGCCTCCACCATTGAGCCGCAAATGCATATGTGAGGTTCGCACACATTACAGCCCAGGCGGAGAGCCACTGCCACACGGAGAGAGTCGCTGTCTAAAAGAGTCCCGAAATGTGGAGATGGCAGAGCGTGTAGCCACGCCCCCGACTCCGATTGCGAGACCGCCCGGAGTCTAGCCAGATCCACGCCTGATGAACCCTCTACTAAGTGGTCGAGTGTGCCCTTTGCTCCTATGTCGTCCCAAGCGCGCTGATAGGTTGGATCCTTAGGTACCGACGCACTAGGGTTACAGGCAAGCCAAGCGGTCATGGCCTCGGCAGCATAGGGAATACAAACCTTGCTACCATCGACAGAAAGAATGGCAGTAACAAGGTTCGACGCCCCGTGCGCCGAAGCCAAGAAAGCCGGCAGGCCCACATCCGCCATGCACCTCACACCCAGACCCCCATGCCGCACCGGAAGACTCGCCTGATTCCATTGACACTGGTTAAGAGACACATTAAGTGTAGTCTCCACGCATAGCTTGAGGGACTCGTCAAATGAAGCGACAGCAGCGGGAAACAACCAGGTCGGGGCGGTTCTTAAAAGGTAAGTGACCTTAGGGATCGCGAAGCAGGTACGCAGGAGGACCAGCGCTACATGGGGTGAGAGAAGCTTAAGCCGCTCTTGAGCGGACACGAGCATTCGCTGTCTCATTCCTATAGCTTCCGGGACACCGGCGGGAAAGATAGGGGAGCCCAACAGGCTAAAAGACGATGAGTCCAGACATTTGAGCCCAGGAACTAACGCTTCGAATTGAGGAAGGCATGTGTGAGACTGCGGACTGCACGGGAAGAATTCGCACTTTCCCGTGTTAACCTCGAGACCCAGCTCCCTAAAACGGGAAAACAGGAGGCACAGATCCCTTTCAACTACCTCGGGCTTACCCCCAATGGTACCGTCGTCGAGATACCATAGATTGAGGGGAGATTCCAAGTCAGAGACCAGTTTATGGATGGCCAGACTGAAGACGAGTGGGCCGAGAGGGTCCCCTTGCTGGGCTCCGACTTGAGATAGGACCAGGTTTTCGCCAAAGTAAAGATTCGACGTTGACGAGTATAGCTGGAAAAGGAAACTGTATAGAGAGGGTATTTTCTCTTTGGCCTCCTTCAAGAGGACATCCCGCTCTAAAGAATTGAAAGCGTTCCGTATATCAAGCTTTATGATAATGCTGTCCTCGTTATCGGGATTAACGGCAATATTTCTTGTTGTGAATAAGGGCGAACTATCCAGTAAAGGAATCGCAATCCGGTTTATATGGACATAAGATTTATACATACTATAATAGGTTAGCGTTACAAGTAAAGTAGATGATTGGTGAGACAATACCGCCAATCTTCGTAGTAGGTAGGTAGATTATTTACTGAAGCTCATGTCTAGCAGTGGAGTGTGGTGTTTATAGGTGTGTAAAATCGATTAATGATGTAGTGATGCCCATATTAGGTAGTGGATAGTGATGAAATGGCATAATTTGTTCATACAACTTATTTTATGGGATGACTTTAGAATACTGACCCACGAATATTGGGTAATTAAAGGTCGCATTCTATAGGGGATAATTCTAGCTTTCATTTGATACTATTTTTAGTGTGCGGAAACGTCTAGAGATAAAGTTATGAGGTAACTTTAGTACACCGACCTACGAATATGGGGTAACTAAAGGTTGCATTCTATAGTGGGTGATTCTAGCTTTCATTTGATACAATTTTTATAGTGAGGAAACGTTTATAAATAAAGTTATGAGGTAACTTTAGTATTCTGACCTACGAATATGGAATACCTAAAGGTTGCATTCTATTGGGGATAACTCTAGCTTTCATTTGATACTATTTTCATTGTGAGGAAATGTTTAGAAACAAAGTTATGATGTAACTTTAGTATACTGACCTTCGAATATGGGGGAACTAAGGGTTGCACTCTGAAGGGGGTTATTCGAGCATTCATTTAATACCATTCTTAATGTGAGGAAACGTTTAAAAGCAAAGTAAAGGGGTAACTTTAGTATCAGGCGGTACGAATTTAGGTTCAATAAAGGTTGAGTTTTGTAAGGGACAATTTTAGATTTCGTTTGATACTATTCTTAGACTGAGGAAATGTATGGGAAACGAGATACGGGAAGACTTTAGTATCCAACGATACAAGTTTAGGGTTGGAAAAGGTTGCTTTTTGTAGCAGGCAATTTTAGCCTTCCTTTGATGCCATTTTTAACCTGCGGAAATATTTAGAAGAGGAGATATAGATTAATATTCGTATTTGCGGTCACCCATCCATTTGCGGTCACCCATCCATTTGTGGTCACCCATCCATTTGCGGTCACCCATCCATTTGCGGTCACCCATCCATTTGCGGTCACCCATCCATTTGCGGTCACCCATCCATTTTAGGTAACTCATCCATTTTCGGTCACCCATCCATTTGCGGTCACCCATCCTTTGGCTATTTAACTGTTCATGCTCATAATTCTTGCGGGGTAGACAAATAATAGAAATGGTATTGTTTCATGGTAAAGTTATCGTTTGAAATAATTTGATAAAGCTCGGTTTGCATATAAATTTGTAAATTAAATCAACAATAAGATAATAGTTATTTGTTGTCAACCTTCTAGTACTACTAGTAACTTGCTTAGAAATAAAAATATAATGACACCTACAAAAATGGAAAGCTTTCTAGGGATATGACAATTTAGCACATATCTTTGGTTCAAAAGAAAGAACGAATTTTAATTCTTTGGGGAATCGGGGAGACAGACTGACTATCTGACGTAGATTCCTTGTTCCAAGTAGATTCAGTAAAAAGTAAATTCAGAAAAGAAAAATTATTCCAAACACTTGGCCATAAAAGTAGCTTCCTTGTTTTGCGATACAAAATGCCTTATATTGGACAGCTAGTACATCTGGACGTGGAAAATCCAGCTTTCGCTCCTTTTTGTTACTTATATACGTATCTATTTTATTACACCTCTTTTGGTTTTGCAAATAAAATTAAGTTAAATTACTAAGGCATTATATCTTTTGTAACTTTGATTGTAAATGTAAATTCAGGCACTAGTTTGGGAATAATATAAGGCGGAGGGTGTCCAGTCAGGCTAAGCCGAAACCCACGGTTTGTGTTTGATAGAATATTTTCAGAGAGAGGAAAACTTAAAACCTACCACCTCTTAAAATAAAACTACATCTGAAAATACAAGCACACTGGTGAACAATTTCATAAAATAAGCCAGGGAGCGGGGCGGGGCTCCAACCTTAAGCCTTACCAATAAAATACTCAAGTACTAGCGACATAGTGACTCATAAGTAGAATTGATTCGGCAGCGCTTTACTTAACTTTATTTTATGTCGTTCTGTGCTAGTTGCGCCTTGACTTGAAGTACCTTTACTTACATAATATATTCTAACGGTGCTGCTAATTGATTTATTTATTGGTGTATAGTTTTCTTATGAAGCTATGTTAAGCGGATTATTCTCCAAAATAGTGGTTAGATTAGTTAGGACACACCATTCCTTATCAGCAAAGAAGTTTGGGTTACTACTTATACACAACGTAGGGTTGACGATCACCTGGCCGATTCATAAACCTCAGTGAACCCAATTCTAGTAACCATGCCAAGTAGGATTTTATCTATTCGGATTCTGTGTTTCGCGTTTGTAGGTAGACTAGTAAAAAAAAAAATAGGGTAGGGTAGGGGAGGGACATTACAAGGGTCGTGCTCGCTCCGCTCGCGAAACTGCAAGTGTATTTTTTTGTTTTTTGTATTGTGACATTGCGCTGTGATCTCCAGCGATGTAAAAGTCGAGCTCACAACGTCATCTGTGTAGGTGCCTATTGTCATAGTAGAAATTATCTGTTCTTGTCTGTGAAAAATCGCGCCCGCTCCGCTTGCGATACGACGTCTATAACTGTGCGTGTTCTACGTCATGGTTGTCTTCATGAAGAAAAACTAATAAAAACTTCGCTCGCTTCACTCGCACTCGCGATACACTGTGAGTATTATATATTGTATATTCTTTTTTCATGATGGCGTTCAATATATGGTAAGTATTTCAATAGAGGTGAGTAAACTGTACGATGACGATGAAGTATGTGGTACAGAGACTGATCAGCGCCACGGGAAGTTGCAGGTCTACCGGCATCACCCCCCACAACGTGTGCTCCAGGCCACGAGCGTCCAGGAAACGTTGCAGCCGGATCACCTCTGAATCTGCATCTGCAAACAGGCAGAACTATTTTAAAAATACTAGACTGCGGTAATTTCGCGCTCAAAATCCACCATTTTGTATCCAGCCAGTATCACAAAGCAGTCATGGTCGCTAAAATGCTTAAAAACGACAGCTTTCCGACTTGTTTCCGACGGCTTGTTTTGTTTGGAAATAAATTCCGCAGGCCATTCGCCCCTGTTTTACGTTTCACCCCAAGTCCTAGCGAAATAGTCATGGTCTTTAGCAAAAAAATACTGTTTTGCCGGCACAGTTGATGCCGCTTTGCTCAGTGATACTAGGGACCATTGTGAATGATTCCATCCGAGGAAATGAAAAATCCGTCCACCGGATTTCAAGATGGCGGACCTTCGTTTTTTTGTATGGCACTAAAAGCTGGAGCCCATCGTGTGGGGTATCAAATGAAAGGGCTTGACGAGACAATTTCAGAAATATATCGTTTTATTACATTGCAGTTGCCCTCTTAGAAAAAAATCAAGTTAAATTTTTAAAAGTAGTCAAAACATGCCAAGTTTGAGGTCCAGTAGTTACAAAATGGCTGACATATAGTTTCTTAAAAGTATGCCAAATGGTCCACCATATTTTGAACTCTAACATGACGAAAGGAATTTCGAAAATAATAATATTTAATGTATATTTTGCAATGGAAAGTACTCGTAGATCATTGGGAACTGCAGAAGGTTAGTTAGAACTGCTTGTGCGCCTCCATAAATGTTTAAAATGCAATTCTTCTCATGATTGCTTTTACACTTTAGGCTAGATTATGATGTGCCGGATCATTTTGAATGTGCGGGCACGGTTGTGTCCGCGCCAAGTCCAGTAAAAAGCGGCTTTGCCGTACCATATATTTATCTTAAAGCAGTTTCGGCCAAAGATGAGACCCCTTTAACGATATCTCCTTATCTTATATAAACGATTATGTTGGATAAAAATTGAAATATTTCATTTAGCAGATATAGAAGCTCTAAATAGAGCAAAATACTTAAGTGTAAAAAAAGTATTAAAAAAAAACAATTAACTATGTGATTCTATGTAAATACACAGGATTACCATTTTAAATTTACAACGAAACAGCATTCGTTGCAGTTTTAATTGTAGAATCTTGTTAGTGTTTAGTGTATAAATATGAAATACAATGATGCTACAGTTATTTCGTACCGACGACGACGCCATATTTTTAAATTTTGAGATATAAGGTTATTTTTCTTTGATGCTGTGTCTTTTAGTATGGGCTGTTAAATATGGCCTACAGCCGATGTGGCGCAGTGGTTAGTATGCCTGCCTGCCACGCAAAGGTTCCGGGTTCAATTCCCGGTGGGGTCACTCACAAAGTTGATATTTATCACTTTTTGAATTCGTTCCCAGTCTGGTTAGGACATTGCAGGCTGAACCACCTGATTGTCCGCAAGTAAGATGGTTCCGTGCTTCGGATGGGCACGTTAAGCCGTCGGTCCCGGTTGCTGTCTATGATGGCGGTCGTTACACAACCACGTCAGAGGCCTGCTACTTGTAGTAGGCGGTTGAAAAACTCTGACACCAGGGTTCATCGGGTCGTTGAACGACTCGGTGTCCCACACGAAAAGAGAGAGAGAGAGAGAGAATATGGCCTATTGGAACAACCATACTCTAAGTCAATATTTTATGTACGAAATCTCTCATTTTTTTGCGGTAGATGTAGATGTAGTGTTGAGATGAGTAGTGGTGATTTTGAGTTGTGTTGCAATGGTATCTCATATCTTTACATAAAGTTTTTTTTTCATCTCTCTTCATTCATACCTATAGGTACATTTCATCTAAAAGTTAGAAGTTTCATGGTCGGTTGAATTAGTAACAGATTCAAGGGAATTGAATGTTTTTTTTTAATATTCAATGTTTATTTTTATGACTGTTTGGGTCCTTAAAACACAGGTTTCAAATGTTATCCAAAATATCGTTGTTCGGGTGTTCGAAATTGGCCTGAACTGTTTCGAGAGAAACATTTATATTTAATTTAATAATTTATTGTACACAAAAACAAATACAGGACAAATACAAAAATAAAAACGACACAGCAGGCAATACTTATTTCTAACAAGAATTTTTCTTACAGCAGGCCTAAAAGCATTCATGAGTAGAGCAATATGGTACCTATGGCAAATCTGCTTTTTACTCGACTTGGCGGGGGCACAACCGTGCCCGCACATTCAAAATGATCCGGCACATCATAATCTAGCTAGCCTAAAGTGTAAAAGCAATCATGAGAAGAATTGCATTTTAAACATTTATGGCGGCGCACAAGCAGTTCTTACTAACCTTCTGCAGTTCCCAATGATCTACTTTCCATTGCAAAATATACATTAAATCTTATTATTTTCAAAATTCCTTTCGTCACGTTAGAGTTCAGGATATGGTGGATCATTTGGCATACTTTTAAGAAACTACATGTCAACCATTTTGTACCTACTGGACCTTAAACTTGGCATGTTTTGACTACTTTTAAAAATGTTACTTGATTTTTTTCTAAGAGGGAAACAGAAATGTATTTAAACGATATATTTTTTAAATTGTCTCGTCAAGCCCTTTCATTTGATATCCCACACGAGGGGTTCCAGAAGAATTCATTTTTTAGTGGCATACAAAAAAACGAAGGTCCGCCATCTTGAAATCCAGTGGATGGATTTTTCATTTCCTCGGATGGAATCATTCATAATAGTCCCTAGTATCACTGAGCAAAGCGGCATCAACTGTACCGGCAAAACAGCTTTCGGGTGATATTTGACCGTACCCGCTTAGACTAAAAGGTCAAATTGAGTTTAACAAGTGATTTCTATTTTGTTTCTATTTCACGTCATCGGATTTTTTGTTTCTTTCTACGATTATTTTGACACTTTGTCAGGCCTCACACATGACTTTGTCTATGCTTTATCAAGCTGTTGTAACAACCGAGGTGTTTTCGCCACTCAGTCCGTAGAGGGGGGTGTCAGCCGTTGCTCCGAATAGTCCTTGGTGTCGCTGCTATCACTTCATTTGCCTGTGGCGGCGGAATTTAAATTTGGAATGAAAAACAATATTGTCGGAATTAATTGATCTATGACAATGACACTCTTATGACAAGACTTTTCAAATCTCGACGTGGCATTTGTTGTTGATTTCACCAAAAACGAATTTTTGGTGAAATTTGCAGAATTTCTTGAGTTGTCCTCGCATTAATGAATGTTTGAATTGATTCATCCTCACATAATCTAAATTTTGCATTAGTTGATTTATCCGCGCATCATTTATTTCTCAAATTGTTGATAAGGGAGGTTTCCTTCGCAAAGTCTTCGGATGCGTGGACCTAAGGCGTAGACCATGACCAGAGACGTGGTAAGCTGTAACTACCTTCCCTTTTTAGATTACGGGCTGATTACCTAAATATGACGATTCTTCATTTGCTCGTGTTTCCTTGTGAGTGGTTCCTTGTAATTATTTATTTAACTTGAACGGTTTTCCTTTCAGATCAAAAGCTTTAAGTGACCATATTTACTTCAAGATTCAATCTGATGATAATGATGATGATGATTCTGACCTCACCTTATTTGCGGGAAAAGCAGGTATGTAATGTAATTAAAAATTAATAGTGTGCACTTTGTACTTATGTTAGGCGCAAAACTGCCTCAGAAGGAGGGTTATGTTTTTCGAGAGTATGTTTAAGGGTCAGTTTAACGAAATCTTTGTAGGCGTGCTCAGACTATGAAACCGAACAACTTTCCCCATGGAACATAATGGTAGTAAACGAAATATTTTTGGCCTCCCATACAAAATATATGATCTGACATAGGGGAAGTGGGCCCAAAGCGGACACCTTAACTTTAAATACAAAAAAAACTGCATAAATAAAGAATTTCCGAAATGTCTTAGTTCTATTAAGTAGAGTATTTTATGAATTTTGATAATGTATAAGTATTTTTTTTTATGTTAAAATGAAAAGACACAATTTAAAAATTACGAAGACTAGTCATAAAAACCGCTTTGCCCAAGCATCGGTCTAAAGCGGCCACGGAGAAATTGGCAAAGTCAACCCAAGTTTTGATTGGATATAGTTATTTCTAACTAATGCATGCTTGTTTTTAGAAACAGAAGGTTGTAAACGAGTAAACGAATCATAAATTTTAATTAAAAATGATTTATTTACACTTTTTATATACCTACTACAAATCCTAATTTCAGTATTTTAGAAACCTAATATTATCTGTAACTACATGTTTTTAGTGACTGCTATTATCAAAAACACAATACATTAGCTCCAAAATTAAAATTCCAGCAACAAACTATCATTTCCTTACGTGACCCAAAAATCATATGTGATATGTACTAGTAATCAAGGACCGCTTTGCCCGAGCCACTTTGCCCTTTTCAACCATTTTGGTTTTTAGCCAGTGCCCCACTCACATTTTAAAACGCCGCATGGAACAAATGCTTCATGTATATAGCCAAATAGGTAAGAAACGATACGAGACTAAGGGCAAACGCTAAATGTTTCGGAACTTTGTTATAACAGTTCGAACATCTCACGCATAATTTTTACAAAACCAGCAAAAAATTTTTTTTTAGTTCGGCAGCTACGCTTTTGATCCTACAGCCCACCTGCGACGGCCCGGTGTGGGCCGTAAGGCTGGCTATGTGATGGCACGGCGACGTCGCAGTTCCATTTAAAATGCCCGAAAAAATAGGTGTGACGTCTTTGCCTGCTGTGTCCGCTTTGGGCCCACTTCCCCTATATTTAGTATAGAAGGTGAAAAAAATATTCTTTTACTAGAAAGGTACATTTTCTTTAAAATTAACTGCCTAACCTCTATCTTATTTATTTATTGTAAAGAGGATCATCAACATCATAACATATTTTACATTTTTAAGATATTATAAGTACTTATAGAACTAGTTTCTAATATGCAATAAAGATAAACACAGCATTTTTAAATTATAACTTATGAGCTAGGAAGGTGTGTGCTTATAGCAACACTATCTTATTTTAATGCTTATTAAAATAATCAAATTTCAGATCTTCATTTTGCAACCTTCGCCCCTTCTTGTGAACACTGTACAAGCTTCTACATCTACCTAAAACGCCAGGCCGAATTCACGTTGAATTAATTAATATCCAACATCGCAATGGAAATTTCCATCAAAACTCTTTGTAAGTGGTAATGTGGTACCTAAGTTTGTTGAACTACCTTGAATAAATGTATTTTGAAAATTTAATAAACTGACAATTTAATCCTGTTTTCTGAAGTTTTATTCACAATTTCTTATTAATTTAATCAAAATCAATACAGTATACCCTACAGTAGAATGTCGCAGTTTTATCGATAATGACCGTATAGCACTAATTATCGATAGCAATAAATGTTTCGATGGACAGCACTATCAATTATACTACCTTCTTGGATTTACTATCGCCTTATGGTCTTATTTAACATCTATGGTTAATGCGTAACACTAGCGCCACGAAGCATTAAATGATGTAGTGGGATATTTAAGTTCATCTGTGGTCCGTAGGTGCACAAGACACCAGGCGAAAAATTCGACAAAATAAAACGATTCCATTCCACTCATGAATATGAACAATTTTAAGCATGGGGCCACTCGAGAAATTGCGAATAAAAGCTACCGTTCCATAGAAAAATTACTACCATTTTCAACAACCACAGCAGTGGGCTGCTAGACAACCAAAAAGAGAGGTGAAATAAAAACCTTAATTGAATACCTTTTAAACCACATTCCGTGTTATGCAGTGGGCTGCTAGACAACCAAAAAGAGAGGTGAAATAAAAACCTTCTTTGAATACCTTTTAAACCACATTCCGTGTTATGCAGTGGGCTGCTAGACAACCAAAAAGAGAGGTGAAATAAAAACCTTCATTGAATACCTTTTAAACCACATTCCGTGTTATGCAGTGGGCTGCTAGACAACCAAAAAGAGAGGTGAAATAAAAACCTTCATTGAATACCTTTTAAACCACATTCCGTGTTATGCAGTGGGCTGCTAGACAACCAAAAAGAGAGGTGAAATAAAAACCTTCATTGAATACCTTTTAAACCACATTCCGTGTTATGCAGTGGGCTGCTAGACAACCAAAAAGAGAGGTGAAATAAAAACCTTCTTTGAATACCTTTTAAACCACATTCCGTGTTATGCAGTGGGCTGCTAGACAACCAAAAAGAGAGGTGAAATAAAAACCTTCTTTGAATACCTTTTAAACCACATTCCGTGTTAAGCGAAAACTTGCAAAATGTTTCACTGCGGGCTGGATTTGAACCAGTTAGTGGTGTTCACTATCTGGGCTACAGTGGCTAGATGGTAGAGGCGTCACCAAAACTGATTGCGAAGGTAGCTGGATCAAATCCAGCCTTCTGTGGAAAATTACGAAAGTTTTTCAAAAACCTTCACTTTGGAGCATCATTTCAAGCAGCAGGAGTTTCAGTCGATCCATTTGTGTCTTAATCTTGTGAGCCATCCAGGAAGGCAGGATTATCTGGACTATTATATGAGACGCATATAGGTAGATAAACTGATATACCCCCGCGGATTCCTGAAAAATGAGTAGGTACTTTATATGGTAAGTACGTAGGTATAGCGATGCACTCACAGTGCTATATTATTCTCATAAGTGAAAATAAGAAATAGAAAAATGTCATACATCGACCGGGAATCGATTGATTAAGCAAGCTTCATCATCATATCCGAATAGATTGATTAAGCAAGCTTCATCATAATGGTTTGAATTCCACTCATAATGTGGACTAACCATGTAGTAAGTTCTAAATACTTTCTACAGATGTCGCTGGATCGTCGCTTTGAGACGAGCATCAAGAGATAGAAAATTTGGCATTCATCAGCCGGTGCATCGATAGCTCAGTGGCAGAGCGGTGGGGCGTTTACCAAATGTAGGTAGGGTTTCGTAATCCACGGGCCCATCAGTTACCTACATAGGTACATCACATTCACATTACATCAAGATGAAACACTTGGCAGCAGGTCGGAAAGGTTTCGCTTAGCAAGAATCAGATCCCGGAATTGGCTGTAAGTTGGAAAATCCGTGACTACCAATATCAATTTTTGAGGTATGTACTGACAACGTTACGAAACTCAATTAGTAAAGGAAATAAACACATAAAGCTGCCTATCCTAAAATAGCCGAAAATCCTAGGCAGATGGTGTAAACATTTTAATTTTTTGACACCTTCTGCCATGTACTTTCGGCCATTTTACTTTATTGGAATGCAACTTACATCTGAATGCATTGATTCTAGCATTTGCCACATCAAGATCATATATTGAGGCACTTCGAACATCAGCTGTAATATTAGCTGTGGAATAGAATATTTATTTAGTTTCTTTTAATTTTGTTCAATTAGTATTCAGGTTTTTTTTTAACTTACCATACGTCGATAGCGGGGTTCCATTTCATAAAAATAGTTCGACAAAGATACGTAACGACACTGGACAGTTTTCACATCTATTGATAAGCTTTCAAACGATTCAATCGTGCATTTCATAACAAGGTAAACATTCAAGTTTACCAAAAACAGCTCTAGAGCAGCTGCATCCGTGCATAAGTATGGTATATCGTACGCGTAGCTTGTCAATATGTCGATGACGCGCATATCTCGATATCCAGGATGAGAAAATATACACGCCGAGACTTTAAACACTGCGATACCATACAAATAAGCAAAACATGCTATCCCTAAGGACTTCCTTGTCAGTATTGATGCGTTTTCGTCAATCATGCACAAATCTAGCAAAAAATCGAAAAAGGAATATTTTTCGAACCATAACAAGATGACAAATGAAACATAATGCATAGCTTTGCCGACAAGGAGAACCTGAATATCTACATAAAGCCCTGGCCAGAACCATAAATTTACACACAAATACAGTAACAACGCAGTGACTACAAGCGCCATGCTTATTGAAACATGTTTTGCTGCAACTCGAATCTTCTTGCTTTGAAACAAGTTTCTGAATCCGAAGTTTGCACCGACCCCCAAATCTACTCCCAGAAATGTAGCTAGCAACCACTTGGACACCATATTTTTCGCCTGGTGTCTTTTACTTAGCAATGCGGGGTTTTGACGACCACCAGCTTGCGCTACGAATATTTTTACCATTACGAACAATCACGTGAACACGAATGATGGCTAGGAAGATATCTACGAATACAATTTTATTCTGGAAATAAAACTGATCAATGTAATGCGTGTAGTCAAGACTAAAAGTAGTACTTATTTTAATGGTGCCTATAACACTAATCAATTTGTATTCCACATACTTTTCATTATAGATTCAAAAACACATTTTTTTATTAATAAATTTCTAACAAGACGTAGTAGGTAGGAAGACCTACCTCAAAAAATGGTACCGGAACTCAAGGATTGCCCAACTTCCGGCCAATTCCGGGTCCTAATTCTTCTGATTCTTGTTCAACAACTTGATGGTCCGGAAGGACCAAAACCTTTCCGACCTGCTGCCTTGTCCCTCGTCATTCTCCTTTGTAAATTGTCGATACCTACTTTTTGATAGCTGGAGCTAGCAATAGGAATTCTGATAGGAAGAAAAATGGTACCAGTATTGTATAGTTATATTTATTTATACCAAAAATATCACAAAAAAGGTAAAATACAACAACATGTAAAATTATAAGGGGAGAGGAGCCTTCCTCATTAATCATGAATTAGTAACAGAACTCAACTCAACTATTTGCGAAGTTGGTTCATTACCCAATTTTAAAAAACTCAAATGTAGATTTGGGTATAACTTCACGCCAAATACATTAATACCTAATGCCATTATCTACATACTTATACCTAATACAATCTTATCCAGGGTAAGGATCTAAATAACCCAGGTTACTAGTTTTGTCGATTCTTACATCGCAGCTGAAGATGATTTTGCTGGTCCCACATACTTTTCTAAACTGACATTAACACATTGTTAAATACAAAATTGGTATCTTAATAATCTAGTCCAGAGCCAATGATCTAAACAATCTAAAGAAAGTTGATACTTTCGCCATTAGTAGTTGAAATAGACTTTGTTGGTCAACGCTTGTCATTCGTACTTTTCTAATCTTACATAACATTATAAACGAATAGGGATCACAATAATCTAGTCCAGAGCTAAGGATCTAAAGGAGCCTGGAAGGTCTCTGACTTTGTCGGTCCTTTCGTCGCGGCAGTTGGAGGGTCGCAGAGATTCGTCCACCGCCCAACGCTGGTCGTTGGTCAGGAACCAGTCGCTGAAAGAGAAAAAATAACATTTTGGAAAAGTGTATAAAGGAAATTAATGCTAAGTCCTTTTTCTGGACTTGAAGAAGGCCTTCGATACTGTCTCCTTCTCCAAACTGGAGCAAAAATAAAAAAAGACAACTAATTAAGGTTTGGGGTTTGGCCTCATTTAAAAGTATTATTGAGCGAAAACAAAAAGTAAAGTTAGACGTTTTTCCAGAGTTGATAATACATTGAAGTATCATGCGGCGTTCCACAAGAGAGTGTACTCGGTCCCTCTCTCGTCCTTATATTTATTGTTATTTCTAACATGGCCTTGATTCCTTCCTTACCGTTTCGCTTCTATCCGCTTGATCCAGTGCCGCTTGATCTGCTCAACAGTGCCAGCCTTACCGCCGTACTCGTTTGGTAAGATTTCTTGAGGAATGTCATTGTAGAGCGTTGTAGAGTTGGGCTCGTGGAACTTTATCTGCAAGTAGGAAATATTTTATTGAAGACGCTTAAAGAACACCAAAGGAAATTATCATTTGGGTTACAAGATGACGAAAATCTAAGACAGGTGAAAAATATTGTCAAGAGGCTAAGATTGATTTTGTCAAATGATAAACTTCGTTTACTTGGCGCTCCTATTTTGGATGAAGGGCTGCCTTTATATAATGAGGATCAAATCCAACTTTTTCAGGCCTCCTCAGATCGTTTGCACAAAATCA
Organism: Phthorimaea operculella; assembly: GCA_024500475.1. Lineage (NCBI taxonomy): Eukaryota > Metazoa > Arthropoda > Insecta > Lepidoptera > Gelechiidae > Phthorimaea > Phthorimaea operculella. The sequence continues at coordinate 921,576 of JANFCV010000002.1, read as the reverse complement.
ACTCACATATGGCTCTTTTTATAATTAGTTTCTGCTTGTTTGTGCCTAAATTCATGTATGTTCTCCGTTGTACGCAGTTCTGGAAGTTTCAAAGTTTAATGCGAGAATTGGACAACACAATCAGGACAACCTTGAGTGCCATACTCAATTGTGCCCTTGACGATACGGCTTGGACGCAGGCCTCACTGCCTGTGCGTTTTGGTGGGTTGGGTATCAGATCCGTGTCGTCGGTTTCTTTGCCGGCTTTCCTGTCCTCGGCTCATTCTGCTAGTCTCCTTTGCGGTAAAATCCTTAGCCCTTCGTTGGGTTCCGTGGAGATTACGGGATTAGCTGAGGCAGTGACATGTTGGCGGGAAAGATGTGGCGAGTTGCCAGTTGCCCTACACTCACAGAGGCAGTGGGATGAACCCCTGTGCAAGCTAGTGTTAAATCGTCTAATATCTAGTAGTTCAGACTCCGCAGATCGTGCGAGATTACTGGCTGTGTCGGAGAGGGAGTCTGGGTTGTGGCTGCAAGCTCTTCCCTCAGCTAACCTAGGTACATTATTGGACAATTGTACGCTTTCACTGATTGTTGGGCTGCGTCTGGGTATCAAGGTCTGCGAACCTCATAGATGCATTTGTGGAGAAGCAGTTAATTGTTTGGGACATCATGGCTTGTCTTGCCAGAGGAGTGCAGGTCGCTTATCGAGGCATGCGAGTCTGAATGATAACATTCGGAGAGCACTTATCTCCTCTAAAGTGCCTGCGGTTCTAGAGCCGAATGGTTTGTTCAGAGCAGATGGCAAGCGGCCTGATGGAATATCCGTGATACCCTGGAAGTTGGGCAAATGTGTAGTTTGGGATGCTACATGTGTCGACACTCTGGCTCCCACTCATCTGCCTTCAACATCCCGCCGTGCGGGGGCAGCGGCTGCTTCGGCGGAGGTTTTAAAGCGCCATAAATATGCGGATTCACTAAACAAGTACGTTTTTGTGCCCTTCGCAGTAGAAACTTTGGGTCCTTGGGGTGCGGAGGCCAAAGTTTTCTTTTCCGAAATCTCAGCGCGTCTCCGTGAGGCGTCTGGTGATCCTAGGGCTGGCAGTTACCTCGCTCAAAGGTTGAGCTTAGCTATTCAAAGAAGTAACGCTGTCAGTCTGCTGGGAACTTATTTATAATTAGATATTTAAGTTTAGTTTTTAAGTTAACTTTTGTGTATTAAATTGTATTTTTTTGTAAGAATAAAGATATATAATAGAGGCTAAGACCTATTTCAAGTTTTCATATATTCAGTGATAGATAACTAATAATACAAGTATTTTCTAGAGTAGTTCATCTATTCGGCGTCTCACAAATTCATTACAACCAAATTGAAACATAAATCAAAAGTAACGATTAACTTACCACTTTAGCGACCTCTGTCTTGAGGAAAGGTTTACAGATGGCATGGATCTTGCCGATGTAGGCTGGTGCGTTGATGATGTGCACCTGCTTTAGCCGGATAGGGATGGCTTCCTGAAAACAATGGGTAAGGTGTTTACACATAAATAATTCAGTAATAGACAATCTATCTACTTGGCTGAAAAGGACTTGATTTCACTTTCTCCTGAGGTTTCGTCAATGACATACACTTATGTTAAACAACTTTTTAAGAAGGGGGTGAAAAAGCTCCTTCAATACGCACCAGAGTTTCATTAGACTAATACAGTCTCTGTATTCTGTATTCTATCATCAGGCGAACAGGCTCAAAAATAATTTCTTTCTAGATTAACATACAAAAAGGTCGAAATCTTCGTTCAATCATTGATGTGGAGAATTATTATGGACATTATTGTGCTGGGCGCGTCAACAAACTCTTAACAAACGTGCATCACTAAACACGTGACTATAAATTATAGAAAAAATCTCAGCAAGAAATAGATCTGCCAGTAATTTTCGGAAGATTGGCCCATTTTTTACTGACCTGCGTCACGAGTGTAAGGAAAAAGTTGTTTGTTAGTAAAGAAATACCTCAAGCATTAACCTAACCAGTCATTCTTGTTTTGATCTCTCTGGGGTTCTCAGTAAGAGAAATGGCTAAAGAATGTGCAGGGATTTATTTTTGAAGCAAATGATGTCATCATCATCTTGGGGAAATACATTAATTAGTGGGCTACGTTACTTAAGTTTTTGCAAAACTCCATGGACAAGCCATATTTGAGAGGAAATAGGCACAGAAAATCTTTGAAGTTTTGTTTCTTGTGTAGACACAAGTGACGCAGATTATCAACTCTGTCATCTCCTTGTCAACAATCGTTTTGAAGAAGGCTTTCATGCTTTGTAGAATTTTTCCATCTTCGCTGACCTTCGGTACCTACAGTAACAACGTAGGTAGATGGTGCAATTATATTTGACCCTAGCTAAGTACAACTCCCTAAAGACCCTCAAAGTATATTGAATGGCACTTTTGGTTGCGAAACTTAGTACGAAGTACGAACTCATGTCACCGATTAATTTGCATCAAAATATCTCTATAGTACGGCCGTTCGAATAGGCCATATTGAAAAGCTGTCCAAATCATGTTAATGCTATGACATAAGGTCAATTTGTATTTGTTGACATATCTTCTAGTATGATTTTGACGAATGACTGTACTTTAAAGCTAATAGTTGTACCTCTAGTTTGATAAATTCGCATACTGAAGGCTCCGAAGCCTGGTAACTTTTCTGGTTCTCACGCTAGCTAAGGTCGAAAAGGGGAAAGTACAAGATCATGGTTATAAAGCTTTTGCAACTGGCAATAAGTCACAGCGGCCAGATTGAGCTGTTAATGTCTCTAACAAGCGTGCTGTAGTGATAATGACCGGTGCACTGACCGGTGAAGGGTCTTGTGCAAAGCTTTTCAGACAATTGCACTTTCAAACTTGCATCGGCGTCTGCGCAACTCACCAAGAAGTACATTTGCGTAAACGGTTGCAGATTTATTCGTCAAAATATAATTGATGTGATGATTTATGAAAATAAGTATATAAATGGTTTTTTAAACTACTATTTGGTAGGTAGATAGTTTTCTAAGTCCTACCTTTATCGTACGAGGCGCGAGTATTTAGATAATAGATGATTAATTTGTTTGTGTTCACAAGATTGTCCTATCTTCACTTCCATGTTTCTAATGGAAAACGAGAATGAGAATGAGAATTCTATGCGACCGACTCTTAGTAATTTTTTTACGTTGCTTTAAAAAGACCACAAAGACAGCTTTCTAAAGGGTAACTGTAAATAAACTTTCCTCTTCTTTTCTATAGCGATCCCTATTTGGTAAACTATCACTGACCAGTTAGGTACAACTTTTGCTCAATCTAACAATGAAAATGAGCAATTTCGAGTTAAATACTACGTTTTTTTGCTCAATGACCGACAGGCGATCACATCTACAATGAAAGGCTGATAAATGTTAGAATAAGGAATGTTATAGATGAAAAATTTGTCACGTAGCGCTCGAGAGCTATCATTCATACAAGGTTGCCTTATTGACCTATATACTTAGCAAAGCCAAGCCAATCTAGATAGTAAAACTAACAACTCACCTGTGTATACAGCATGTACTTCCTCAACACCGACAGATTGATCTTCCCGATAAACTTGATGGACACGTTCGCAGCATCAAATATCGGGATCTCCCCAGAAGGAATGTCGTCGTCCTCAGTCAGCCTGGTGTCGGCCAGCATGAAGAAGGTTTTCACGGCATCGACGAAGGTGAACAAGTCCAGGTCAGGGTTGTTCAGACGGTAGATGAAGCACTTGTAGTTCTCTTTCGTCTTTGAGGGCAGCGGGATCATGTCACTGGAAAGAGATGGGTATGGGTTTAGGTGTATGGTCCAGAAGATAAGATTGGTGTCGTAACCTGCTCGCTAGAAAACCTATGGGCAGCCACCCCAAATGCTATTCATGTGGCAACCTATTGCGCAGACAAAACTCGATTCGTCGCGACACGCTAAGAAGAAAATGAAGTATCTAACTATAATGTCATTAATTACTTCCATAAATGAAGATGATTATCTCTCCGACCGATTTCGGCTATAGAAACCACTTTTACTCCTTATCAAGTCAGCGCTGATGCACCTTTGGTGGCTAAATAGTTGGGTTAGGCTATTGTTATTTCTTAAGGCATACTTTATAATATTTGACAGGTTATCGACCCATCCCCCAGCATTTACAATTGTGAAGTAGTCCAACCAAAGGATTTCCTGAACATTGACAAAAGGGATAAAGATTTGCTGACATTCCAAGTCCAGGATACCAATTTCAATTTGAATCACGATCATAGCGCGACCTTGTTTAGGACGAGTCGTTTGTTTAGTATTCTCATGAGTGCACGCTTCGGTAAAACCACGGCTATATTTAATCGGGTTTTTGTATTTTAATCAAAAGATCATTTATTTTATGGTGCGGATTATAGTAATTATGTATTAGGGTAGAGTTTTATTAAACTGTATTTTTAGACACGTTTATTTCTAATTTAATTTTGGTTTTAGTTTATTTGCGGTCTCGTTTTGGTTACCAATAATAACCACAAACTCTTAGGTCGACTGGGTTCATTGATGCCATAATTTTGTATTCGGGTAGGTATCAGACTATCAAGGATAAAAGTATCAATCAAGGACAAAAGTAATAGGGGTTTACTTTAAAATTATGCCTTAGGTCGAAACCCCAAAGACATCTTGCAGAATATTTCTAGGCCCAGTTCAGAGAAAATAGTGCTGATTTGGGATAAGGGCAGGTAGATGATGATGATGACTGCTTAGATAAGAAACGATACGTAGGTAACTTGAAAGGCAGTCAATTGGAGGCAAAAAATTCGTCTAATAGTACTCATGGTGCTCCCATCAATAAATAAACTTACGTGATTTGAAACACGCGTTGTATCTCCGGCGCCCAGGGGTCTCTCTTGCAGAAAAGTTCAGGCGCAGTGGAGCGAAGGGTGAAGAAGAAGTCGATGGTCCGCTTGGTGCGCTCCAAGCTGTAGTGGCAACTGGACAGGAACCGTCGGAGGAGGATTTCATCTGGAATCAAGGAAGAATATTCAATACAGAATGTGAAAATATGCTGAAAGTATTCCAATGAACCCCACCGGCTCTGGAGCTGAACAACTTTTCCCTAGTTACTAGATACATAGGTTAGCAATGGTACATAGGATAAGTACCTAGAAACGAGTAAAATATTGTTTCCTAACACTTTTTGAAGTTTGAAAACCCGTACAAAATGTGTTGCACGCCCTTTGAGATTCATCAAATTTCTATTATACCAAAATGCAAGTAAAATTATGTAGTAGGTCTATGTCTATGCCCTACAAATTTTAGAAAGCTATTACATTTGCTTGATTTACGTAAATAGGGTTTTAGTGTTTTTGTACATTGTCATAGTACAACTATTGTTGTAGAACTAAGACGAAACAAAAGAAAACCAAGAGTCCTATGTAACTATGTAGGTAACTGAGTCCAGTTAACGAACAAAACATCTTTACAATTACTATGATGATGCAGTCATTTATATTTTGTGTAGGTAGGTATTGTGCAAGTGCAACTGGGCTGCACCGATTACCGAATGTGCTTCTAGCTTATAGCATATTGCCATTTTACACGTACTTAAAACTATACTTCAATTATTCAATAAAATATTTATAACCCGAATAGTTCACACGATTTCAACGTGAGATACCTATTGGCAAACCAAATTGGCTGTGCAACCAAGTCTATATTGGGTAAAATTTTGTTAGTGATCAATAGTGAAAACTCAGAACCGGCTGGTGATGTGATGATGAACATAGAAAGAAATATGAAAAAAAAATGGATGTTATACAAGCTGAAATCAGCTAAATATAACGGCAATTTTGTATGAGAGGTCAAATTCTTTTTAATCATTGTTTTGACTATGTTTCTAGGAGAAAGTTGTTCTTTATCACTAGCCGGTTCCGAGTTTACGCTATCGGATACAAGTAAAATTTCATCATAATTATACCTAGGTATTTTCAAGTAGATATTGTCCAAAAAATATGGCTCGTTTTCAGAGATTACTATAAATCCAAACCCTACTCCGCCTTCTTGCGATGAACTCATCACTCACTAGAAGGAAAATCTGATTCTTAATCTAACCTCAAAGGGAGGTTGTAGGATATAAACGAAAACATGCGAATTGATTATCAAATATTATGGTTATCAGATTCACGAATAATATTAAAATAAGGATACACGTCTTACCATTGACCTTATAATCTCAAAAATGCATAAACCACGATATAAGTTGATAGTTATCTGAAGCCTTGTATTTTGTGTTTTTTGTTTAGATTTAATGTCGTTAATTTATGAAGGTAAAACCACGCAACGCATTTATCTACAAGTAGGTAGAGCACTCAAATATTTTTGTCCTATTTTAGTGAGAAGGTGTTTTTTAAAATTTTGGATCGCAGCATTCGCAGCGCAATAGATAGATACCTAAATGTACCTATGTACCAGTGAACTAAATCAATTTGTATGGGAGGTCCAAAATTTTTCAATACATCGACCTAGGTAAGTATGTGTTTCCTGGGGAAGGTTATTCAGATTCACGGATCGGTTGTCTTGACCCACTTAAATATTTCGTTGCTTTCTCTGTAATGTGCAAGTGCAAAAAACTCGTAGCATTACCAACCAACTGAAGAAACCACACCAAGATTGGCGCTTAATCATATTGATGAAATTGGATCTGTCTGAGATTGGTGGTTTGCATTAGTGCGTTGACCCTTGTTACACACATGAGATATTTCGACACAAGCATGTAGCAAGAGGTCAACATAACAGCTGTTTTTGTTAGTTATTGATTTAACCGTTATCACAACTTTAACTGTTATTTTCGTCCATCAGTTAGCACGAAACCACGATGTATTTCTTAACACCTTTTTGTGAAATATACTCGTAACAAAATCGTATATTTAGGTTTGTGTTTAGGTGTGAGATTAACGAGGCCTTCAGTTATATTACTCGATTTTAGTATTTTTTTAATCAACAGGTTGTAAGTTAGCGTACTAAATATGATTTCATGTTTTCAGGTTTGAAAGGTTGAGATTCGCATGACTTATTGCTAATTATTTTAACTCTATCATAGAAATAAAACTACTTAAATTAAACGGTTTTAAAACTCGTAAAAGTACGTATGTATGTACTAAAACCTAGATACTGATACCAACAAAATGAATTGAAGTCACAATCTGCTGATTTTAGACAACTCTCAAAATTGCACTTCAGCGGTAGGAAAGTTCAAACTTACGACTTTTGCTATCAATCACACTTGCCAGACAGACGCGTCTACCGATTGCGTTACTTACTTTTGCAAGTTCTCTTGATAAATAATATAGTTTTCAATACGTTGAATAGAAATTAATTAAAATTATGTTTAATGCAATGAATTATTATATAAATAACTTTCTTTTGGCAGCCCACTTTACTGAGTCCTCCAGTCCCATCTCATCCCATTTTTACTCACCCCATTTTTATAGGTGAATGTGTGTGTGTGATTTTGCAAATCTATGTTGCCAATGATCTCCAAAACCACTGTTCAGATTTTGATGCGGCTTTTAGTGATAGATGAAGATTTGACTGGGAAATATTCTTAGCTAGGTGTTATGTGAATACCAGGCAAAATTTAAATTTTGTTTTCACTTGTCATACTGTGGCATCACAAGAACATGGCGGCCTTAAAATTTGAATTTGTAACGGGTTTCCTGCACCGACAAAACGTAGAGCATGGCTGCGTGCAATGTTGACATTAAAATTGGAAACAGGCATTGAATTCAAAACAGCCATGGCGCTTACGTCTGCCGTTGCATCAAGTATTGTCACAGAAAAGGTATTGTACTCGACAAAGAGGATCTTGCTACATCGTCGCGACATTGAAAACACTAATCACCGGCTATACAAATCACTTGCTGTTTTGTTGTTGAGTGGGACACTGAGTTGACGAATAGTCCGGTGTTCTTCTTTTCAAGTGCGACAACGAGTCATCCAACCCGATGAACCCTGGTGTAAAAGTTTTTCAACCGCCTTACTACATGTAGCAGGCCTCTGACTGTGTCTTAGTGCTAGTGCGATCACTTTATGAATTTGTTCCCAGTCTGATTAGGACATTGCAGGCTGAACCACCTGATATTCCGAAAAACAAGTTCCGTGCTTCAGAGCCAGACCAGGGGTCAGGTGTAGGTTTGATAGCCTCAGAGCTAAAATTGTAGAGTCACTCAGTACCAAAAAACGCAGGTCCTTAAAAGTCCTCAACTAATTCTAATGAAAAATTTACGGCATTCGTCCGCATACTATTTAACATATCATTGTGTGACTAGACTACAGTACTCAGTAGCAGCCCTAAAATTTAAGTACATATTTTAGTTTCGAAAATGTCGAAAGCAAGCCCTTCACGCCTTCAAGTATTTTACTCGACAATCTTGCTACATCGTCACCTCGTCATTCAAATTTTGTAATTTTCGAGTGTCGGTTCAAGTTGTCCACTGTCAAATCTATTAGTTTGAATTGCATTAAGTTTTCGGTTAAGTAATCGTTTTAAAGATTAAATAGTAGATCATTACGACATAGCCCGCCATATAACTCTAATTAAGTAATTATGCAAAGATATGTGATCGATGGTTTGATAATATGAGTTTTGTAAAAACTTTACGATCCAAGGTAAATAGTGGTGTGAGTGTTTCTGGTGTTTCTCATTGCTTGGTTGCCTGGAAGAAATAGGCCGCCAATTGTAGAATGTATTCTTATTTCTGTCTGTTTTTACACGACTGCCCAACCAAAAAAAGGAGTGTAATGTTTTCAGGGTTCATGTATGTATGTATGTATGTATGTATATATGTGCAATGCTATAACCCACTATAACTCGATAACTACTGAACAGATTTGAATGGGAGTAGTGTGAGAAGAATCCATACACCATCCTGAGTGTCATAGGCTGGGTTTTGTCGTCTTAAACCTTAATCTATGATGGCTAGGATGACTAGAAAAATTATCTAATTTTATTAATTAGGGATAGCAGCCACCGTAAATAATACTCTTTGAACAAATCTTATTATAAAATTCGTAAAATTCATGTCACACAATCTGTTGAAGTTTGATGTCGCTGTCATTGGTTGAGTTGACGTTGCAGTATGTCTAATTATGTCACTGATACTCTTAGGCGCCTGATGTGCAATGCCAGCAGATATATCTTAGGCGCCTGGTACTTCATTACATATACAAGCTACTGCTGGTGTCTTCTCTGCATAGCTACTTTGATAGCTACATTGTTTGTTAGTAGATTACGTAGGTTGTTATTACATTGACCAAACAATGATGATTTTATTGCAGAGCAGCTGTCTTCGGGATACTTTATTCATAGTAAAGTGAAGTATTCTTAATGTAGACATGAAAACGCAGGCCCTGGTCGGCAAAAACTTGAGTGTTGATTAAAATAAGGAAGTCGGTATCAAGAAAATGTTGATTACTTAAACTTTATGTAATGTTGATTACTTTTACAATGCAGTCGGGGGATAGTTTGTTGTCATACAATCACGTTACTATCTCAAAAACTATCCCCCGTTTGCATTGTAAAGTCTGGTCACAAAAAAACATAATATTGAACCTATATGTACGGTAAAGATAAGTATTCATATTATAGAATGTTTTTGATACTAATAAAAACATCGTCAATTTCCCAAATAGAAGAACAATCGAAGCCAAGTATCGCGTCCAAATTTTTCACAAATTATAACTTGTTTTTTACTTTTCAGATCAATTTTTCCCACAAACGCAGGCGTGTTTTTTAATTTTTTTAATTATTTATTTTTTGTAATAGTCTTTTCTTTTGTGCCATACATTGTATTTTATCTTTATCTAAAGAAATATTCTTACCTCGAGAAGCGCACAGTAGTTAACCAAAGGCAAAGGGATCAATCCGCTACTACCTTTTCCCCCCACTTTTTGGAGCTAAATGCGTTTTCTCTCGGCAAATATTTTTCCTATGTTACTCAGGAATAATGTAGCGCCTGACATCCTATTGATGGCGTATGATAGTAATAGAATTTCCAAAACCTGTCTCAGAGATAATCACCATGTCCCTTGATGTTAGCAACTACATACATTTACACACCTACATACATTGTACCAGGTCAAGAAGTACTATGTAATCAAATCAATCATAAACTGCTGCTATGTATTTAGCCCTTATACCTCCGGTCGGATCGGAAGTCAAACGTACAATTTAAAGTCGATGGAGTCATTGCATTTGAGTGCAGGTCTCAGTGGCTATTACCAGGCCCTGACACCCGATTTGACATACATGGCTGGTATCGTGTGGTAGCGGCTAAGAATACTGCCACCCCTAGTCCGCTCAGAGTGTTTCGTAAAAGGTGACGTAGAGTTTTTGACCTCGGCTAAATATCTGTCGACTATGGTGGATCGCATGGTGGCGGTGATACCACCCTACAATAGCATTTCCAAAGAGGATTGACGTGAGGCAGGCGGCCAACATTGCCAAATCCTTTTGATACATGATTTTGTTCTCTATCAAAACTTGTTGCGCCGACCCCAAACGATTTGGGATACCTATGAGCAGGCAGATGATGATGCTGGTTATCTTGAGTATGACTCTGGTTATCTATTGTAAAAGACGCATGCGATATCCAGCAATGTACGGAAAATAGGGCCTGTCGGCAGGGTACTGAAAAAGCTACTAACCGCCTTTATAGAGCCTATTAATGAAATACGACTAGCATCTAGCTCTTGCGACATCGTAGTGGAAGCAGTGGAAGTACAATCTAAAGGTACACCAACACCACGTGCAAATCCTTTTTTTTTTTTACTTATTATTCTATTTATTTGGTAAAGGGCTTTAATACATTAAGCATACGCCATCCCTATTGTTCCCTATCGTGAACCACAATCTTATCTCCTATTACAAAATAATATATAAAATGAATAAATAAAACTTTTAAAATGCTTCTGTTTAGTTTTCGTATAAAATGGGCGCGCGGTGCTGGCAACACTGCTCTGTCATTGTCACGTCCTCTGCCGTCGCCCGCATCGTTGATGCGAATCTTAATTATAAATGGTGTAATTTAGTGCTTTCGGTTTTCTCGTGTGGTTTTCCCTGTTCGGTGGGGAAGTGAACCAAGTGATTTTGGTTCCGGCGCTTTGATTGAGAGTCACGCGACCGCCGGCAAAATATAACCTCACTTTTCGTTGGCTCGCGTCGTGGCTGCCGATAGCTACGTATTTTAATTATAAATGATTGGAGGCCAACGGGGCCGATTTCTCATTCGGAGAGAAATCTTTTAGTTATTTTGTGCTAAAAAACATTATGTGATGTCGAACTGTGAACTATAGTGCAAATTGGAGGAAAGGAGTTCGAGAACGAGCGGATGTTCCAGTGCCGTGAGTTTAGGTTATTCCTATTCCTGTGCTCCTCAAAATATCCTGAATACCTGATTCCTGTCATACTTAAACTCACAAAGAAACGGCGTCATCGTTCGCTCGGTAAGCAATTCGTTGCTGGGCCCTGTTTAAGTAGATTTTGGAAACAAGAATTTCTCGGCCGGAAACTTTCCGGAACAAAATTCTCTCATTAAATTTATTTTATTTAGCTATAGTAAAGAGCACTACGAATCGTAGTCAAATGTTGTTCCGAGGCTGATCGACCATTTAGTTTTAGATTTTAAGATAACTTTAATTTGCTTCCACTGCGCTAAGATCAGCTTCGGAATCAAACATTTTTGGTAGCAGAGCGTGGTTGCTTTATTGCAACATAGTTAGCCGTAATTTAGTATTAAGCGTGTTTTTATATTACCCACATATTTTATTAATTTTGGAAAATATTGTTTCGGTTTTTGTGACTGTATTGTTTGCCTAGTGAACGGTACCTTATCGGTAAGGTCTAGGCCAGTCAACTAACATTTATTTTGTGGTATTTGTTTATTGGTTTTTCGTTTTATTAAGTCGAGTGTGTAAAAGTTGGTACCATGGCTCCTCGATCGCCAGGTATAAGGCTGCTATAAAGACAGAATTAAGGTGGTTTACTACCACAGCGGCAATGATCGGCCGCGAGGACCGGGAGGACGCGCTCTTGAAAAGTGCACTACAGGCAGATGAACGGGTTCGGGTTGTGTCGGAACACCTCACAGAGTGCCTCATGCTCCTTGAGGAAGCTCCTAACCCTGAAGATAAGGAGCTGGTTGAGGGCGATGTAAGCCAGTGCTTGGAGCTGGCACAGGACATTGCGCAGGCAGCTGCGGACATATCTAGGCGACGTGACGGAAAGGAAAAGCCATTCCGTGGTAAAGTGGGACAAGGATTACAGGTGCCTCTTCCGCCTGTTACGGTTCCAGTCTTTGCAGGCGATTACGCCGACTGGCCGGCGTTTGAGGACCTGTATAGCAGTGTGGTCCACACACGGACGGACATAACGCCGGCGTACAAGATGGCTCAGCTGATGTCCAGGCTACATGGAGAGCCTCATGAATTGCTGACGCATTTGGCTGTCTCGGATAGCAATTATGAGGTGGCGTGGAAGATCCTTACCGACCGGTATCGAAACAAGCGCCTGATTGTAGACAGGCTGTTAGACCAGTGGCTGTCAATACCAACCATAACGCGAGGTACGGACCTCCGCGAGAAAATCTTCCACCCAGTCAGTGTCGCGGTCAGCGCACTAGAGCGACAGGGTTTGCCAGTGGCGGGCTACGGTTATATCTTGGTCCACACAGTGCTTCGCCGCCTGCCGAGCGAAATGGTCGCTCGATTCGAGCAGTTACATGGGGCAAGTCCTCGGACCACCTCCCGACCTACGAGGATCTGAAGTCGTTCCTCGAGGCCGAAAGCAGGCGAGTGGACGTCCAGGCTGGTGAAGCCCCTCGCAAGGAGACCTCTGCCCCTCGCCACCCGGAACGGCCGGGTGCACCGGCGCGAGGAGGCAACAGTGGGCAACCCAGGCGGTACAACACCGCATTGGAATCAGGGTGTGCCTACTGCAGGGAGACAGGCCACGGGGTGGCAGCGTGTCAGGAGTTTGCTGCGCAGCGGGTTCAGAGGAGACGGGGTGTGGCACAGCAGAGGCGTTGGTGTTTTCGGTGCCTGGGGCCGCATCAGGTGCGAGTGCCCTTCAAGCACCAACTGTAGGTACTGCCAGGGTGCACACCATCCGCTGCTCTGCATGAATCGCTCCGGAGGCGCCGGGGCAGCGCTGGATCGGATCAGCGAAGGAGCCTGCCCACCAAGGAGGGAGCAACGCTCCACCCCCTCAAGGAGGAGCCCACCTCCGCATCGGTCACAGGGACAGGCAGGGGACGTCAACAGACGGAGCCCACTTACCCAAGGACGTGGGGACAATCCCCACCACGGCAGCAGGTGCCGGATTGGGAAGAGCGGCACAGGAACGTGGCCAAGGACACCCATCCCAGGTACGGGATTCAACGGGCGGGTGTCAGGGGAGCACTAGGCAGCCACCAGGGTACATGCAGTATTCTGCGGGCTTGAGCCACCTGGTTGGGTCTCAAGACCCACGCATGCCCCCGCCTATGCCTGAGTACCCGCGGCTACAGGCGCAACCTCGGTACGGACGTTTGCCGTCGGGGTACTATAGAACTCCAGCCATGGCCTTTATGGGCAGACCTCCCTACCAGCAGGAGTGGGACCCATACACAGGTTTGGGTAGTGAGGATACCCCGCGGGACGCGGCCTCACCGCGTTTAGATTCCCGCTAGGTAATCGCCGCCTACTCATCAGCTTCGGCTCCCCGTCCAATCACGGTACTTTTGCCAACGGCTAAGATTTGGGTATGGGGATACGGTGGCCGGACCATTCAAGTAAGAGCCCTACTGGATACAGGGGCTCAGGGATGTATTGTATCGAGTAAGCTGGTGAGTAGGCTAGGCCTAAATGTACGGCCAAGTGAGGATGAAGCTGTAGGCATCGGGGGCCTAAATGTGCCTGACATTCGGGGTCAGACGAACTTTGAGTTCGCATTAGGTAGCACATGTACAGGGGTCAGCTATCAAGTCTCAGCCGTGGTGCTGGATGAAGTGGTTGGGAAACTCCTCAGGTTAGGTTACCACCAACGGTACGAGGGTTAACCACAGGGTTGGAGTTAGCTGATCCTGATTTTGATACTCCTGGTACGGTGGACGTACTTCTCGGGTCAGACGTCCTCGGGAGATTATGGTGCGGTAGGAAGAAGGTACTCCAGGAAACTGGTTTGGTGGCCGTAGATACCACAGGGGGGTATGTTGTTTTCGGCCCAGTTTGGAGACCTCAGGACCTACCAGAAGGGGATCCGGTCCTCTATGGTAGTGTGCTGTCAGAGGTGCTGCAGAGGTTTTGGGAGTCTGAAGAGCCGCCCACGGCGGACAGACGCAAGCCAGAGGATGACGAGTGCGAGTTGTTCTATCAATACAACACTGCGAGATGCCCGTCAGGCAGATTCGTGACCAGGCTACCTTTTCTCCCAAACCGCCCCGCTTTAGGTAGTTCGCGACAGCTCGCGGAACGGAGACTACTCGGAATGGAGCGGAAGATGAGGCGAGACCCAGCACTTCGGCAGAAGTATATAGAATTCATGCGGGAATATATTCAATTGGGCCACATGTCGGTGTCCAGCCTGGATTGGAGGTGTGTCGAGCATTATTACATTCCACACCTGGCTGTCTTGAAGTCACCTGAGGCGAAAATACGGGTGGTGTTTGACGGTTCTGCTCCTACCTCGAATGGTGTGTCTGTGAACCAATGTTTGCACGCGGGTCCTAAATTGAACCGGGACATTGTGGACATTCTCACAGACTTTCGGTTACACCAGGTAGCGTTCGTCGCAGACGTCAAAATGATGTTTCGCCAAACCATGATACATCCGGATGACCGTCGGTATCAGCTGATTTTGTGGCGTGAGAGCCCAGATGAGCCGATGGTCACATACGAACTTAACACGGTGACGTATGGACTTAAGCCAAGTCCGTATTTGGCAGTACGTACGCTGCGAGTTGGCCGCACAGGAAAGGGTAAGATATCCTCGAGCCGCAGCAGTACTGGATCGCGACGTCTACGTGGACGATATCTGCACGGGTGCTGATAGCGTGGAGCAGGCGCTAATTCTACGAGACGAGTTGATCGCGATCATGGGTTCAGGAGGTTACGAGTTGCGGAAATGGTTGTCCAGTTGCCCAGAGCTCCTGGCCGGTTTGCCAGGCGAGTTCCATCAGGACCCGCACCTCTTTGAGAACCCGGACAATCCAAACACGTTGGGCATCCTCGGGGTGCAATATAGGCCAACGCATGACGTATTCACGTACAAGATCGAGCCCGACCTTTTGGAGAAAACTTGGACTAAGCGGTCGGTACTGTCGACAATCGCTAGAACGTTCGATCCTAGCGGATGGATCGCCCCGGTTACGTTCATGGCGAAGTGCTTTTTACAAAGGTTGTGGCTAGCCAACTTAGGATGGGACGACCAACTCTCCGGAGAGTTGTTGAAGGATTGGCTCAAGTTTGTGACCACCTTACCAGGGATTGTGCACATCGCGATACCCCGCAAGTTAGTCCCATCGGTGGGATGTAAGGCTACCCTACATGGGTTTTGTGACGCCTCGTAGCGAGGGTACGCGGCAGCTGTATACCTTCGGACAGCAAGTTCTACGGGAACTGTGCACGTGCGTCTGGTTATGGCCAAAAGTAAGGTGGCACCAGTCAGAACTAGATGGACCATCCCCAAATTGGAATTGGCAGGGGCAGCTCTTCTAGCGCGCTTGCTAAATCATGTAACCTGCAATCTGCGTGGTACCATCAACTTGGATGAAACGGTGTACGCGTGGACTGACAGTCGGATAGTTCTGTGCTGGTTGCAGACGTCGGTACATACACTTGAGGTTTTCGTGGCAAATCGGGTGTCACAGATTACGGGGTCGGAAACTCCGTTAGTGTGGAGGCACGTACCGGGAGAATGGAACCCAGCGGACTGCGCTTCGCGCGGGTGCAGGGCACCTGATTTGGTGAGTCACCCACTGTGGTGGGGACCTCAATGGCTAACTGAGTCGCCGCAGGAATGGCCATTCAACGAGTGCAGGGCGCCGCTTGGGCCACCTGATCGAGGTTTGCGAGTGAACGTGGGGCAACTCGTACCGAAGCCTAACCCAGCTTTCTTGCTGGAACGGTATAGCTCCTCGACAAACTTCTTGGGGTGACAGGTTGGATCAAACGGTTCGTGAACAACTGCAGGAAGCCTCAAGCAGAACGGAACTTTACACCTGTCCTCTCGCCTGCGGAACGGAATGCGGCTCTACGCTCATTAGTTAGAGTCGTCCAGGCGGAACATTTTGAAGAGGAGGTCAGGCTGCTCAGGGATGGACGTGGAAAGCTGAAGGGAGGAATTGTGCGCCTCAACCCATTCCTGGATGAGCAAGGTATGCTCAGGGTTGGAGGCAGACTTCGAACGCTAGCCTGCCCTTTTCGGCTCGGCATCCACTGTTACTTCCAAAAGGGGACCCTTAGTTGAGCTCTTAGTCAGGGATCGTCATGAGAAAAACTCGCACGCGGGCTGTAATGCGCTATTGGCCATTCTACAGCGCGAGTTTTGGATCTTATCGGGACGACGAACGGTACGTAGCGTTGTGTTTAGGTGCTTGCCTTGTTACCGCTTGAAGGCAGCCACAATGCAGCCACAGATGGGAGATCTTCCACCGGACCGGGTGACGGAGGCCTGGACGTTTGCAGGTGTGGGAACGGATTTTGCAGGCCCTTTCATGGTAAAGGCATCACGCCTACGGAACGCAAAGTCTATCAAGGCGTACTTGTGCGTGTTCGTGTGCCTAGCCACCAAGGCCGTCCACTTGGAGCTCGTGGCCGACCTATCTACGGAGGCCTTTTTGGCAGCGCTGGAGAGATTTACGTCGCGACGAGGGCGACCAGCGCTGATCAGGTCGGATTGTGGTACCAACTTTAAGGGTGCTGATCGGTGTATGAAAGAAATTGTAACGTTCTTACGGGAGAACGAAGAAGCCATCAGCACGGGCCTCTCCCGTCAGGGCATTACCTGGGTGTTCGATCCACCAGCGTGCCCTCACTGGGGTGGTATTTTTGAAGCGGTTGTAAAGTCCGCTAAGACGCATTTGTTGCGCGTTGTAGGGTTAACAATTTTGACTTTCGAGGAGCTGGCGACCGTGTTTTGTAAAATTGAGGCTGTACTCAATTCGCGTCCTTTGTGTCCGCTCAGCTCAGACCCAAATGATTTAGAGGCCCTGACGCCAGGGCATTTCTTAATTGGCCGCCCACTTAACGCCTTGCCGGAATATCCCTATACGGAGGTGAATAGCAATCGTTTGTCGCGTTATCAGTTGTTGCAGCAAATGACTCAAAACTTTTGGAAGCGTTGGTCGCTTGAGTACTTGCACATTCTGCCTTAAGTGGACGGACAGGACTGAACCCCCCTGCATTGGGGATCTCGTTCTGGTTAAGGATGCCAACCTACCGCCACTGCGTTGGCGCCGGGGGCGCATTCTCAACCTGTTTCCGGGTAGTGATGGCACTCCTCGAGTTGCAGAAGTTCAGGTGGGGGATTCAGTCCTTAAGCGAGCAGTAGCTACATTATCACGCCTGCCATGCATAGAGCGGACCGATGGGTCGGTCCGGGGCGGGTGAATGTTTAGTTTTCGTATAAAATGGGCGCGCGGTGCTGGCAACACTGCTCTGTCATTGTCACGTCCTCTGCCGTCGCCCGCATCGTTGATGCGAATCTTAATTATAAATGGTGTAATTTAGTGCTTTCGGTTTTCTCGTGTGGTTTTCCCTGTTCGGTGGGGAAGTGAACCAAGTGATTTTGGTTCCGGCGCTTTGATTGAGAGTCACGCGACCGCCGGCAAAATATAACCTCACTTTTCGTTGGCTCGCGTCGTGGCTGCCGATAGCTACGTATTTTAATTATAAATGATTGGAGGCCAACGGGGCCGATTTCTCATTCGGAGAGAAATCTTTTAGTTATTTTGTGCTAAAAAACATTA
Source organism: Phthorimaea operculella (assembly GCA_024500475.1). Classification (NCBI taxonomy): domain Eukaryota; kingdom Metazoa; phylum Arthropoda; class Insecta; order Lepidoptera; family Gelechiidae; genus Phthorimaea; species Phthorimaea operculella. The sequence continues at coordinate 903,576 of JANFCV010000002.1, read as the reverse complement.
TGTGATGTCGAACTGTGAACTATAGTGCAAATTGGAGGAAAGGAGTTCGAGAACGAGCGGATGTTCCAGTGCCGTGAGTTTAGGTTATTCCCTATTCCTGTGCTCCTCAAAATATCCTGAATACCTGATTCCTGTCATACTTAAACTCACAAAGAAACGGCGTCATCGTTCGCTCGGTAAGCAATTCGTTGCTGGGCCCTGTTTAAGTAGATTTTGGAAACAAGAATTTCTCGGCCGGAAACTTTCCGGAACAAAATTCTCTCATTAAATTTATTTTATTTAGCTATAGTAAAGAGCACTACGAATCGTAGTCAAATGTTGTTCCGAGGCTGATCGACCATTTAGTTTTAGATTTTAAGATAACTTTAATTTGCTTCCACTGCGCTAAGATCAGCTTCGGAATCAAACAGCTTCAATATAATCTCTCTTCATACCCACTATTCAATGGGTGTGAAATCAGAGACGCAAAAATGAAAGAAAATACGTTTATTTTAGTCAGTCTTTACAGCGGACCCTTTTACATCCTTTCGGCTTTGTTTGTTGTTCTGTTACACCCCATACGTATTGATTAAGATCACAATGTAGGTACGTTCGAGTCGCTTACGACACGAAAACCTAGATCGAACCAAACTTTTTTTCACTTGTAGGACAATCTTTCAATGGTAAACTTACCAACATCATGAGGCAGATGGGGCTGCTTGCTCAGCCAGTCCTTGATGGTGGCCAGGTCGCGGCTGTGGTTCTCCACTTCAATTTCCGGCATTTTTCTGAAAAAAAAAAGGAATGTCATTAATTTACAAAATGCTTATAAATATATGACCTAGAAATACGCATCGCATGTACCGATCTGTGGCAAACGACGATAGATCTCGCCTCACATAATTTTGACAGATATTTGAGATCCCATATCTACGATATGACTTAGAAACATCAAATAGCTTTGATAGCTTTTTTTCCTAGCCGCCTCCCGCCACGACAAATCAATACACGAATAAATAGTTTTACGTCCAAGTTGTCATTTTCATACTAATGGACAAAAAAAGACCGAACTGTAACTAACGTACGTAGAGTAGGGGCACAAAATAGACAGTTTACAGAAGGATCACTCGAACCTATAAAGGCGCCTGGCGTACCGACTCTCTAATTCATGGTAGGGAGGAGATAAACCTAGTTCCGAGCCAGCGATTCAAAATAAACAGCTTAATGCTAGGTATTTTGATTAAACACTACCAAAATTGAGAACGTCTGTATAATCCTTGCCACGTTAGGAAATCATGACCTGCGTGTAACATCTAGACTTGTAAATCCAATTATGTAATATCTAGACTTCTTGAACTAAAAGTAAAATAAAGCCATACTACATTCACAATAATAAATTAGTATAGCGCCATCACAAGCAAGATTTTGCATGTGAGTAAAAGGTGGTAAATGGGGAAAATGACAACTATCGCCGCGTTTCTGCACTGAAGTAAAAGGGACAAAATTAAATGACAATTTGGTGTTTTTTCGTTATCGTGATGATTAGAGTAATAAGTAGTAGTAAGTATAGTAGTAGAAGAGAGTAAAGTGATTAAATTATGATATACTATTCTATATGAGGTTATTCAGCTGTAAGTATTTTCTTGACATCGATTTAAAATAAGTTTATGATCTACCTAACCTATGCATAATGTAGGCCACTCTAATCAACGGACAAGGTAAACTCCTAAACACCTGCAAAATGCCTTGATCGTAGTTTTCAGATACCTAGCTATAGCTACTACAGGCAATTATCGAATATTACCTAGTAGGTACCTATATCTTGTACATAATGTTATGGATGTCAAATATGTACATAAAACATATTCATGTATCTATTAAAATAACTGATAGGTAAAAGATGTTTGCTTTCAAGATAAAATATATGGATTGGATTAGATTGGATTAGAATATATTATATGGATGGCTGAGACGTCTACTGCAGCCTGACCATACAACCCTAAAGACAGCATCCCGGAAGTAGACTTATCTCTTCCACCCCGCAGCAATCGCGTTCTCTTTTCTTCTCTAACATGAGTTACGCCGCGATTTTCTACAAATCTCTCTGGGGGTAGAAAAAGCAAGGTTCCATTTGCAGAAGATTTCAAGATTTATAGTTTTTCGCATGCTAAGGAGGCAGGAAGGAAACCAACAATAAGTGAATCTCTAACTAATGGCCAAAGTATGCAACTGTCATTTTATGCAATTCGATATTGCAGTTGACGTGTCGCGATTGCTATTGTATTACGATTATAGCAACTGTTATAATGATTTAATTGTGTTATTGTGAGAGGCTCTATCTAATCTGCACACAATGGTTCAGGTCAGGATGTAAATACTGTGATGATAATGTTACCCAATGGAGAAACTGGTTTTATTCATTGACTCAGAAGCGCCACGAAGGCAAAACTATTTTCTCTTCGAATTGGACACCAGTCGTTCAACGAACAGATAAACCTTAATATCAGAGTTCTTCATCCGCCTACTGCAACAAGCAGCCTTCTGCATGGTTAGGTAACGACCACCAACCGGGACTAACGTGCCTTCCGAAGCACGGAATCAGGTGGTTCGGCCTGCAATGTTTTAACCCAACTTTGAAGTAATTCACAAAGTGATCTAAATATCAACTTTGTGAATGATCCACAGGAAATGGAACTCGGAACCTTCTGTGTCATATGCAGTCGCACGACCACTGCGCCACATCGGCTATTGATTCAGGATATAGACTAGGTATTCCCAAAGAAAACCTTCACCATAATTCTTTTGCTTGCTTCTTTGCATGATAAAAACCCAATGGCTTCTTGCGGACCCAATGCTGATGATATGATGATTCGTAGACAGTACGTGAGGCCTCGGTCAGGACAGGACGGACGTAGAGAATAATAATCAGCTGTCTGCCGCTGTTTTCTGAGATTAGTAGCCAAGATATTTTACTACTTATTAATTGTTACAGAGATGCAGCAACTCGCTCCAAAGAACTGTAATAAGCTGATTTTTTTAGACTGCCACATTTTACAGCAATAATTGTTAGGTACTTTTATAAATGCAGAAACATTTACTGAATCGTACAATTTTTGTCTGGCTGGTCGGTATCAATCACAAGGAAAATCAAAACCTTAGAAATTGAATTGTTCATGAGTTAACGTGAGAGACTGTAGGTACATGACATCAAGTGAGTTCAAAGGTACATAATACATTAAATATCTTGAACTACGTAAGGCTGGGGATCACACATAACGTTAGCTGTTGCGCTATTTTAGCGCTGCGTAACACATGCGTTTGGACAATACGAATTTCGCCCAATTTCGACAAATCGGTTAATGTCAATCGGTTTGTCAGACGCATTATTGAGCGATGCACGCACAGCGCTAGCGTATGCATCTCAATCGTTTGACATGAACCATAGATCATCATCTGGCTGCCCTTATCCCAATTAAATTGGGGTTGGCGCAACATGTCATTTTCTTGCATTCATCTCTATCAGCCAGCAGTCAAACCCTCACTTACGCCTTTATTTTTCATATCGTCTTTTATACAATCCATCCAATATTTTTAAGGCCTTCCTCTTCCTCTGCGTCCATCCACATTCATGTTCATTAAATATCATGCGATAGCGCTGCGCAAAAATAACGCACAAACGGATGTTAAGTGTGTTTCTTGCCTTAGGTTTTTTGGACGACACGTGAAGAATAACGTGTGTTTCAACTTTTTTGCCGTAGACGACGTAGTTAGAAGCAATTGAACTTTTTGCAAGACAAGTTCTAGAAACGCTGATATTTGCTTAATTGTTTTAATCTCAGGTTTTAATATTGCTGTATGATTGCGATTAGCATATTTTTTGCTTCAGCACCAACACATTTGCGGTTTGTCAGTTATAGGATTTTGTTTTTAGAATTACAAAAACTACAATAGGATTTTCCACAGACCAGTCGCTGCAGTAAAGGAAAACAACGCGACCAACCAAAGGTTATTTTTTATGTGATGGGATGGGTAACTGTCAAATAAAAATTACATTTCACTTTACATAGAAAATTATAAGAACACGTAACTGCTTAACTATGACAAAAACAACGCAACCTTAAAGATACACTTACAAGGTGGTAGCTACGATCTCATCCAAGGTATTAGATACCTAGATATTTTGCATAAAAAACGTATATCACGCCTATATCCCTTGCGAGGTAGACAGACCATAAATATCTGTAAGAACAGCATCACGTCTGACAAAATTCTGAGAGTGATTAAGAAGATTGTGTATTACAAAAGTGTCAGGTTGTCAGCTTGTCGCCTAAAATTGCAACTCTCAAATGCCTTAGTAGCTTCTTACGACACCTACGGGAAACATATGGGATGATGTTATTCTAAGCCAGCACCACACAGAGAAAATGCTCTGCTGATAATTAATGGAAATACATTTAGTATTTCAAAGAACACGTGCTAGATATAAGTTATTATTACAACCTCTAGAACTTAATTATAACCTACTTCAATGCTGTTATTGGAATATTAGCTGCTACAATATCAGAATAACTGTTGGTTACTACTAATTAAATAAAATGAATCTTTTTATGACCTTTCCTTGAATCTACACTAACCTACAGTTATGTATGCGTAATCGTTACCTATTAAAGGTAGTATGCGTTGAGCATACCGGGTGTCCCCCTTTAGGTGGTCCAAAGAAAAAAATCTAGATTCTGGTAATCCTAAGCTAATCCTAAAAAAAATACATAGGTACAGTCGAAGTCAAAAGAGCATACCTAGGACCGCCTCAAATGGTTCAAAATATCTCTGAAACTAGATTACTTTTGTAAATTATTTTTTCGGTTTTGAATAGAGTTTAACTAGCTGCACAGACAATAAAAGAAATAATGTACAAAAGTAATGTAGTTTCAGAGATATTTTGAACCATTTGAGGCGGTCCTAGGTATGCTCTTTTGACCCCTACTGTACCTACCTATTTATATATTATGAAATCATTTGGAAATTCTATAAAAAATGCTCTACAGTCTTATTAGTAGGTATGGGACCAATCATTTTTCTAATTTGGTAGTTTAAGTTGTAGATACATAATCTAGATTTATTTTCTGTGATAAGTACTCTGTATAAGACCTGCCTTCCTTCCTACTACATAATAATAAACCAGATTTGACCTAGTCTCCAAGATCCTAGACCTTGTTTTGATGAACTCATTATTTATTCATGATATCCATCTGTTTATTATGTAGATCAATATGCATCGGTCTCTACTTATAAGAATGCGGAACATAAAATACAGATCTATGTGTTGTAAAAATTCAAAACACACCAGTAGTGACCGGATGGCGAAGATGGCGTACCTTGGGTTGGGAGAGGCCTACAACAAGCTCTGGACTGTTAATGTGATGTGATGGATGATATGTGTCTACGCTTTAAGGTCTGCGCGCTTATGTACCTGCCTACGTATTGACTTTTTCGTTACGTTTTTCGGTAAACATTATTGGCCCTACGCAAATAGACTATTGATTTTTCGACCACTTTAAAATATTCTTACAATAAGTGGGTAAAACCGCTCTTTCAAAGGTCTCTAAGCATTGTAGTAATCTGACATTTCTACTGCCCGTCATAATCGTTTTCAGAGACGACGAAGGTTTCCTGTATAAGTATATCACAATTTCAGACGACAGGCTGACAACCTATAGCTATACCTACCTAGTGATACACGATAATAAAAATTGGGCACGTTAAGCCGTCGGTCCCGGTTGCTGTCTATGATGGCGGTCGTTACTCAACCATGTCAGAGGCCTGCTACTTGCAGTAGGCGGTTGAAAAACTCTGACACCAGGGTTCATCGGGTCGTTGAACGACTCGGTGTCCCACATAAAAAGAGATACACGATTTACCTGAAACGACTCCCAAAATTTGTCAGATGTGGCGATACCCATCGTATTTTTTACGGCTTACGCTCTAGCTACCTCGCAAGGTATAAAGGCTTGATTTGTGTATGTTTTCAGAAGTCCTTTTAAGAAAAGTTTTCCTAGTTGGTACCTTCCCAAGGTAAGCTGATAATTCTGTCATGTAGGTACTTATACAATTTGCGTACCTTCTCTTGACCTTTCCGTGAAAGGTTCATTTGCTGACGTTACTTTTACGACATGCGATAAACAATGAACTTCATCTTCCTGGAAGAAAGGTGCACTTTTCGTAAAATGTTGCCATTACTTACATTGCACCCACCATTACTGAACTACGGCGCAGACAGTTGTTTCCGAGTTGTAAATAAAATAAATACTGACCCTTGACCCTTAAAGACTGACTGACTTTTTAAATCTTTGTAATCTGCAACATTGATGTTACGACCTTTTTGGACATGGACGCTGGCCGGTTAGGAGATCCTGGCTGGTCAGCGGACTGACAGACAGACATGACGTATTGACAATGACTTGACCATTTGACTATTCTGACTAAAACAGTCGCAAACCAAAGCTCATGAAGAAAGGTCTTTTATTTTTAATAATTGAAAATAGGTCTTTTTGAAAATATAGGTACGATTTGGGTACGATAGACTATTTTTTTTCGGGTTTGCGTCTGTCAATAGCTGCCCCAACGAATTTATCAAAACAAGTGAAGAATTTTGACATAAGGGTGTAGAGAAAATGTAAGAAGTTGCGTGTCGCATGAGTTTTCTTTTCAGTATGCCTGTCTGTTTATAAATGGTCATCAAACGTGTACTTAAGTAGTTAAACACTTGGAGAAAACGATCGTTGTCCATTTGTCTACCCCACAAGACGACACGACGTGACTCTATCTCTCCTCGATTCTTTCCTGTAGGTGTCGCTTGAGGGATTTGAGGGCTTCATATGACAGACTGACGATATGTCACTATAGTGATACACGATTGTGGAAAGATCCTCAAATAGGTATTTATCACTTGTTGAACATGGCAATGACGACCATATTTTGTGGCCGTGAACGCTCTGCCTACCCCGCAAGGGTATGATGTGTGTATTTATCCACGTGCGTTTTTTGTTGCACAGCATCCAGCAGGTTTACGAGGTGCGCTTGCGCAAGTAGGTAGCCCCGAGGTGCAATAAATGCCTGCGCTGAGCGCTCGGACCACGCTCGGACCTGTTGTTGGACTCAATACCGCCGAAGGACAACGAGGGAAAGGTTACTAAAGAGTACCTTTGTAGATATTTGATTTCCTGAGGAAGTACTGACTGATAAAAATGTTTGAATATATGGAAAAACTAGCAACAAAACTAATACCTTCCTGTTGTTTGCTGTGCCCTTACATGGCGTCACTTGTACCTTTAAAATATTTGTAGAATTTCCTTTCCTGTGGCTTTGGAATAATAGAAATAAGGAAACTTAAAGCTCTTTGCAAATGGCGCCAGGCAAGACTGTGCCTAAAAGAGACAATAAGTTAAAATTCGATATTGTAGAACTTTTACAAACTACCAATCGCAGGAAAGTGGCACAGTGGCGAGGACACCATTTACTTCCCAGTTTTCCTCCTCATGCTGCTACCGATCATCATTATCAGCCCCTAATTATCCGCTGAATATCAATCAATACCAATGTCAAGGGCAGAAACGGTGCATTCCCAAAGCTACCGAAATTCGTAGTATGCGCACAGAATACATAATAGTAGTATGCGCAAAATCGTGCAACACGCGTAAAGTTTGTTTGTACGGTATTTTTGCGCTGCGTAACGAATGGCTTATTAGGACAATATGAATTTCGACCTTACTTTCATACAAATACGGTTTATGTCAAACGACTGACGCATCTGTCGACGTAGCGTTGTATCGCTCCAAATTATTATGAGAACAACTAATGAAAATTTTCGGATTACGTAATCAAATTATTATGCATTGCATTTTAAATTAAATACCAACGTAACATGCATAAATTATCAAATAATCGTCATAGTAAACATTAAAGCAGGGTCACGAAGAGAATCTTCCAGAACTTTAAGTATATCTCAAAAGCAAGGTGTAAATTCCAAATACCGCCAGGTGAACAAGGGCAGCCAGTAGTTACTACCAGTTATGCAGGTCAATCTAATTAGAGTTGCCGGCAGGGCGAGACGAGCTAATACGCTAAACACGTTTGATTTAATATTGAGCCAGATTTGACAGGTCTGTAAACTATATCAATAGAGCCCATTTTCGTTGTTGACGTCTTTATACTAACGGAAAAGTGTAAAATGTCTCCATTTCTTCGGAAAACATAATCATTGTCTTCGGAAAAGTTTTAGTAGCCAGGAAATACAATTGAATAACAAGATCATATCAAAGTAATTAAATAAATACTAACACTAAGATAACATTTTACTGTACTAACGCGTTGATGTCTTTTATACTGCGCTTGTTTCTCGCAACGACTTGCTAATAGATTTAATGAGAGTCACTCCCGTACTTATGTAGCAGATAAGATACGTTGGTACGTACCTATTCTCAGACATGGTACCTACTACCTAAGCACAGTATCTATCTTGCATGACCGTATCACACAGTATCTAGGTAGGTACCTATTGTAAAAATTTAATCAATATCTATTAAATAGTGTAAACCACGAAAGTTTGGGCCAGAAGAAGATAATGAATGACAATGAAGATGAAAATTTGTTGGTATTGTATTGAAAAACCTCGTATCATCCTAGCTAACACCTCTTTTATCACTCTACTTACTCTTTTAAAACATCTGTAGTCATCTTTAAATCACCTGTTAAAAGATCTTTACGAGTTAACCTTGAGTACCAGCAAGTTATACTTATTATGAGTATTAAGTAAGTATTCCCTTTAATTTTTTGAAGTTATACCAATCTGCCCATATACGTAAAGCAAGTAGCTACAAGGTCGTTATTTAACAAAAGTAGTTAATCCGACTACGAAGCTGAAATCTTTTAAGATCTTTCATTTTGTCAAAAGATTTACAGATAGAGCTAGTAAATTTTTAAACCGAAAAATACATTGTAATCGGTCTAGAATTCTTGAGAAAATTTTGAATAGATTCATACGGGCCATAGAATGTAGGATTAGGTATATTGTTTGCTTTTTCTTTAATTTCTTCTAATCATATGAGCAATAAAACAATTCTGGCTATGCTTGTTAGTATTTTCTAGTACTATTATAATAATATTCTGTGGTATTTCCTCCTTTTTAAAGTCGACTCAAAAATTAAGGGCACGCCGAAGGGCGACAAGTTAAATAACATTGCGTGAATTAGATGCATTAATCAGTTGAATTTTACATGAAAATTAACCAATTTTAATGATTTGTGTTGTCATTAACTGGAAACTGGTTTGAACCGGTAAATGATTTCATCTGATATAAACTGGTTAATTGATAGCGTAGAAACCACTCTTCTGACCGATATACGTCATTTCAATAGAACTGTTATTTTATATGCGTATGCGCATAACAAAATATCACAGTCATTAATCAAACAATATATGCCAACATATTTGTTTCATCATCTATTCTGCCCTTATCCCAAATCAGTTGGGGTCGGCGCAACATGTTTTGTTAAAGCACAAAATCATACAGCAAAAGGATTTGGCTATGTATATTTTGTTATTGGCCGCCTGCCTGACCTCAACCTATCTTTGGGAATGCTATTGTAGGTGGTATCACCACCACCATGTGGTTGACCATAGTCGACAGATATATAGACGAGGTCTAAAACTCTACGTCGCCTTCACCCTGAGTGGACTAGGGGTGGCAGTATTCTTTCTTAGACTCTACCACACGGTTTAACATTATTTATTTTTTAGTAGGTACCTATGCCATCATATTTATTTGTGCTTCTGATTTGGTAACAAAATTTTGATAACGTATTTATTAGGTTTTAAGTACTACGTAGCAATTTAAAATCACGTGTTTGACCCGCTAACTGGTGAGCTAGTCACATGTAAGAAAACTCGTGTTTATACCAAAAGAAGAAACCTTGCGAATAAACCTGTACCCGCACCGGTATCTACCAGTCGTATCGGTTGAAGATGGCGGGTTTATAGAAATCGACGTATAAACTGCGTATAATATACGCATGTGACGTCATTTAGAGCTTTCGCCTTTGCATTACTTAGTAGCTTTTTCTTCCGTGTGGGACACCGAGTCAACGAACGACCCTATGTACTCTGCCATCAGAGCTCTGACATGGTTGTGTGTCAACCTAGATTGTTGTGAGATGATCTAGTCATCTACAGACAGCAACCACGACCGGCGACTTAACATGTCCTCCTAAGCAATGGACTACCTTTCTTACGAACAAATTAAGTACTTGGTTCAGCCTACAATACCGTAATCAAACTGGGAACAAATTCATAATGTGGAAAATGTCAAACAATAACAAACGCTTTTTAAAACTTCAGCTTTTTGAAACATTTCTTGAGTGCTAAAGTTCCAGAAGGTATTTTTATTCCAGGTAGCCGAATCTACAGATTTAGGTACAGTACCTAATATTGTGATGAAAGAAATTGAAAAAATAATATGCAAATGGTAAACGCCTCACCGCTCTGCCACTGGCTATCGATGCATTCATCGATGCTTGTCTTTCAATCTCTTAATGTTCGTCTCCAAGCGACGATCTAGCCCCGATCGATGCATCACATTTTCTTCAATGTCTTATTTTTATTTTTGAGAAAAGATAATTTAAAGCAATATGAGGGCATTAATATCACAATAGAATATTGCGATGATGGACCGGCAAATGTTCTTATTTTTATTATCGATAATTTCGCGCCACAGACTAACGATATAATGAAACATTTTCAAACCAATGGCAAATCATAAATTTAATAGTTTTGTAAATTAAGCAAGAGCTATTTAGTAAATTACCGCCAGTAAAGTTGAACTGATTAATTAAGACACTTGATTGAAATAGATAATTTAATTTAAATTCCTAATCTAGGTACAGATTAATTTCAACCCTGGTCGGGATCTCGGAGACGGCTCCAACGATTTTTACGAAATTTCGTAATCAGGGGTGTAGGGGGCAATAAAATCGAAGGTTTGATTTTCAAAAGATCGTTGGTTCACCCCTTTTTTTTTTGAGTTTTGTAGGTATTTAAACTATGAACGCCATCTATCGAACCACTCTGCTCTGACATTGACGCCATCCGGTCGTTCGTCTACTTGTTAACCTACACGACATAATATGTGAAGATCTGACAAGACATATTATGTTCTGAATGTTCTATCAGATTCGAGATGCACAAATATTGGTTCTTTAACACGGCACTCAAACAAACCAGCAAAAATATGTCAATATACTTACACGAGCTTCGTCGATTATTCAATATTTGAACTGGTTGAAAAAACTGTCCAAAACCTACCCAAGTACTTCTTCAATAATAATAAGCATTTACTTAGTAGGTACTTAGGTAAGTAAATATTTAAAATTCCTAGCAACTATTAGGTACCTAACTACTAACATTGGGTAGCAGATCTATCCACTTCGTTCTGTAAGTACACTGCTGTGCTTAAATCAACCTACCCGTTTAAGGGACTAGCTTATACTGGTTTTCCATACAAATACTAAGATAAACTAGTATAGGTATGTTGATCCCTTCATTTGCAACCTGACCCTAAAAGTTCCTCAGAGTTCCAAAAAAATATTACTTAGATTTTTCCTATATAACTCAAGGTACAATCCTAGTCTTCATTATAAAGTTTACCTGTTGCTTGCTTCCGTAAAGAAAATACCTATTCTATTGAATTTAATAATTATGTATATTATGTTATTATACAGCTATTATCCGTCTAGACATCTAGACACGCAACATGCATACTAAGAAAAGGTGAAAGAAAGAAAGTCACTTTTAACTTTCTTTTAAACAAGTTAGATGGCAATGATAGCAAAATACCAACTCTACGAATCTGTGCTCTACGACTCTTATTAAAGCAGGTTAATGAATTGTTAGGCCAATCTTTTGGCGATGTACTTAAATTTAAAATATGTATAAAACTATGCAAAATGTAGTTAACTCAATGTAACTTATTTTAATAACTTTCACATTAAATTAATTGTGTGATTGCTTAATGCTGCAATACCAAACGGTATAATAAAGTTATCAAAGTTTTTAAAACTTTCTAACAACAATACACAAGAACCGCGTAATTATTAGAAAAAAGAAAACAAAACATTAAAATGTCTCCTTACCTTTATTTCAGCAACACTGGCTGGCGAAATCAAAGCAAAACCTCGAACACGTAGTTCTAAATTCAAAAGTTTTATTTTCGCGCCAACTGCGTTCAGACGCGCGCGTGTTTACTACGCGAGACGCACTGTCCTACTGTGGTGAGGTTGGTGTTGGCTCCAGTGGCAAGGCAAGCTGGTGGAGTTGACACTAGCAGGCAACTATCTTGGTGGTAGACTGGCTGGTCGGGTATGGTTTTGATATCGACAATGTGACTCCACTTTGTTTCATTGTGAATCATCGACTTGCGTCGACGAAAGACATACCTACGGTACGTACCTACCTAACTACAGTACCGTCTACCTACTAGGAATAAGGCCCAAGCCAAGCACTACCTAAGTACACAAACATACATATAGTAATTTTGAGAAGAATTTCTCAATTATGTATTACCCGTTTGTGGTTTATTATAGGTACCCTGTCTTCTTCTGTTCGTGTGGGACACCGAGTCGTTCAACGACCCGATGAACCCTGGTGTCAGAGTTTTTCAACCGCCTACTGCAAGTAGCAGGCCTCTGACATGGTTGTGTAACGACCGCCATCATAGACAGCAACCGGGACCGACGGCTTAACGTGCCCATCCGAAGCACGGAACCATCTTATTTGCGGACAATCAGGTGGTTCAGCCTGCAATGTCCTAACCAGACTGGGAACAAATTTACAAAGTGATAAATACATATCAACTTTGTGAGTGACCCCACCGGGAAAAGAACCCGGTACCCTGTGAACTATTGTGAAGTAGTCAAGCTACTTCTTTACCTTATATCCAATAATCTGAAAGATATACCTACTTAATTAAGTACTATAGAGATACATTTTCCTCTACTTAGTTTACCTAGTATAGAACCTATCCTATCAGCAATAAGGCCGCCTTAGTGTACCCTGAGTAGTTCTGTTATTAATTACTGAGTTCTCTGAATTGAGAAGGTAGATAATTTGTAACACACGTCTCCGTTAAGCTGCTAGGCTGAAAATCTAAAATAAAAATCCTGCTATAGCCACTGTAGCTAGCTTACTTTACTAACCGGGATTTTCCCATGCGTTTTTGCGTCCGTAGTTTTTATTTCCTTTTTTATTGAAGATTTGTTTTGTTTACAGTGACGTAGGGACGGGTCATTACAAGTACTTTAGTTTATTTTTAGATTTTCTCAAAGAATAGGGTTTATTCCACTGTTTATTTGAGAACGGTACCTACCTACCTAGAGCTCAATTTAGGTAAATAGCTAAGCAGCTTAGAAATTAATACCTACAGAATACCTACCTATCCAGATGAGAAATTATTGAATTTTCGCATGCGAATATCTGCTACTACTTGTGCTTGTACCAATTTCACAAATCCAGTCATACATGGTACCTACATACTCCTTACACTAAAATTGAGGACTTAATAGAAATTTTGGTATAATAGGTATACAGGGTTGACCATAGAGTGACGTCAATAAAAATAAATTAGATTCCTCACATCTTGGGGTATTCGGAAATACCCCATGTATGTTCCGCGATTATTTTTAGTTTTCGAGTTAGGTACCTATTCATCTTTTAAGGCGTTCCGTTTTCCATACAAAAGTTCAATGGAGTTATGTGTGTAAAGGAGACAAGAGTCGGTTTAAAAAACTTGATGGGGAGTCCCGTGGGTATATAAGATTGTCGCAAAACACTAAAAAGAATTTTTAAATCATCAGATTTCCCCGTAAAAAGCGAGTCGCCACTTTACGAAAATAGATGGAGCTACTGCTGCAATAAATACGTTTAATTTTATTGTGCAGAAAATACTGATTATCTTTTAACTATAAGTAGTTTTGCGACAAATTTACGTGTGCCTTCATCATTCAGAATAAAGTTTCTTTAAAAAGAAACTCTACAGCTCATGTGTAACCCGACTGAAGTGCAGTTTTTCGTTTGTATGACGTAACGAACCACCTTAAACTTGTATGGGAAAGTCTCGACTGCCAGTAATTTTTCCTTTCGCGCGGTTGATTTCATAGCACAATCTTCATGATTTGTACTTTTTAGCGTAGGTACAAAAAAAGAAAAAATGTCTGCCATTCGAATCAATTCGAATTTTTCCCATACAACTTTAAAAGTTGAATAACTCGGAAACTAAAAATATTCTGTAAATCAGATGATCTCCAGCAATCTCCAGGAAGAATCACGGCAAACTTGACAAGGACAAGACGTGTAGGGTGTAGATCATGTGTAGGTAGGTACCTTCAATGAGACCCACCACCCAACAACACAGGCCTTGAGCACCTCTGAGGCAGTCGACTAGCCACAAAAGTCCACTCCAGTTCAGAATCTTTACTTTCTAGTTTTCTAGGGGTTACTAAATTATTCTAATTTCTCGAAATAATGTTAGCGTCGGCCGGACTTGAACCCGGGTCCTTAGGATATCGTTCATGAACCGTAGCATTGCTCTGTATATGCCAATACTGAGCTAAAGGCGTTTAGCTAGATTTCTAAACATATCCGAACATAATAAAAGTTTTAACTGGTAAATATCCGAACATCAATGAAATGAACTGCCTAGTGTTGCCAGACAGTCTCAAAAGAGGTTGTTTTGTTTCCTTTGACGGTGAACCGTATTTTTTTGTCGATTAACACCCACTACACTACTCCGTCCAGTCCCCGACACACTTTGGCACCAAAGGCCCAGAGGCCTTTTCTGACAGTTATGAAAAAGCAAAAATTAGTACTTAGTAGCTAGATAAGAAAAGTAATTACAGATTAGATGTAAGTAGTTATATCCTCGATATGAAGTACGGAAAATAAGCGTTTGTATAAATTATGGTATGTTTTTCTTAAATGATATTATTTCTACAAAATATGAAATAAAACGCACTATACAGGGTTATTTTTTAGTCAGTGCGCAAACTTTGCAGGATGTTTCTACTCGTGTTTCTGAACAACTTTTACTATGGGGCCACCAGCTAAATAAAAAAAAATTTTTGGGTGTTCCATACATTTTTGCCGAGTAGGTATGAATTTTTCTATGGAACATCCAAATTTTTTTTTTTGCGATTTCGCAGGTGGTCCCATAGTAAAAGTTGATCATAATCACGAGTAGAAACACCCTGCAAAGTTTGCGCAATGACTTAAAAATAACCCAGTATAAAAAAAAATTAAATACCCCTCTTCAGGGAAATCGCTACTAACTACAGCTGCGAGCGAACTAAAGAAACAGATTAAAATTTTCCCATACCCCTTTACATTGATCGTCTGAAATAGGCACAGCAATCTGGCAACACTCGAACTGTCACTGTCACATGAAGTCTGCTGATTGTTTGAGGTTATTTCTTATTTTGATCCAAATATCTAAATTGTTTCCAACAGATTTGTTCAAATACATGTTAAAATATGTTCGCGGTAGCATTTAGAAGATTGTGCTATGTTGGTGACAAAGTTATCGTACGAAATTTGCGTACTAGGAATGTTAGAGTTCCTGAAGCAAACCCTGGTCTTCAGAAGCGAATAGATGCTTTCCGCGAAGAGGGGATGAGAATAGAAGACGAAGATGCAGAGGAATTCGTCGAGGCGTCGGAGAGCGACTTTTACAATGTAAGTTAATCTAATGAATAATATCAGAGCACCCTAACCCTAAAATAGTGCATCTGAATATTTGGGTTATGGTCAAAGACATTATGTTATGGTTACACTGAGTTTTAGGTCATGTATTTGCGGTAAATGTATACTTTGACCTAGATCTGTATCTATCTGCACAAACAATTTGAATATTGTTCCGTTTGAGATATTTCTATACTTTAATAAATCTTGGAAAATAAAAGATATACCCTTACTTTCTCCACCATTGAACATTCATTGTAAAGATAGAGGAGACCACAATTTTCATTTTTGATTCCTAATGTTTCTCTTATGGTCTTCTCTAATCATACTTAAAAATGTTTGATTTATTATTTTTATCTTTTATCTATCCATTGCCCTGTTTTGTATTTCTTTGTCCTCTACCCAAAGTCCTGGCCGGAAGAGATCACTTTTAGCAATAAAACCGCCTTTGCACATTTTAGTTACAGTTGTTTCTGTGACTTGCTTAATTTATTTTTGTGCAATAAAGTGTTTTAGTTACTTTTCACTTACTCACCTATAGAGGTATATCCATTTCATTTCAGGTTGGTGAAGCCTACAACGCTCACCTCAACGAGAACCTAGCCGGCAAGCTGGAGAAGCGTCACCACATCATCAAGGAGAAGTACTTCAAGGAAAACATGCCTAACCTGCTCACGTGGAGCGAGAAGGAGCAGATCAGGCACTTGGCGCAGACGCAGCCCGACGAGTGGACCCCGGAGAGGATTGCTGAAAGCTTCCCTGTTACTGTACCCGTTGTCAAGGTTTGTATGGTATTCTTGTTTTCTTCAGCTTCATTTTTTTCTTTTATTGAAAAGAGAAAAGACTTGTTTTTTATGTAACTAGATCTTTTTTATGGAAGCTACTGGACCATCTCTTATACTTTTTTACATCAGCATTTATTTCAAATTCCCGTTGGAGAATGGTTATCTTAGAACTAGTGAAATTGTTCTGGGTGGTGCATTGATTTCTTATTATAACTGATTTTAGAATCACTCTTTCCATATTCACAAATACTTGCAATTTTGTTGCTACTTTGTTCCAGAAACTACTGAAGTATGCATGGAAACCCAGCACTAAGGAAAGGATAGCAAGACATGATGCCTCAGCCATGAGAAACTGGAAAGAACTCAAAGAGGGCTCCTTAGGCATCTCTGAAGATCTTCGGAAACATTTCCTTAAGTTCTCAGAGAGAACCATCCCACCACTCAACCAACAATCCATCAAAATTGACCTAACACAGGAACGAAAAATAGGGGAGTTCGAAAGTATTATCAGAAAATGTGCAGCTAAAGATGAACAAAAAGAACAGAACCAGTCACAAGATACATCAAGTGAGACAGACCTAGCAACTACACAGAGAAAATCAGTGAAAAAAGATTACAAAAGAGTAACTTTGGATGAGTTAGCAGAAAGGATCCAAAATCGTCTAGATAAAGGAAAAGATATTAGTATGAATGACACAATCATGTTAAACACTGTAAATACCAGATCGGATAATCAAACAGAAGTAAGTAAGGTCTTTGATCATGAAATTGGCTTGGTTGATGATGAAAGTAGACCAACAGAAATAGCACTTCATAAAGAGAAAGAATCAGAACTGCAAATTGATTTTACACAAAGAATAAGAATACCAAAAAGTGCTTACAAGAAAGGAGCTACTTATAAAGTCAATGATTGCTACTATGATGATGATGGAAAGTTTTTGTACAGAGTTTTAGGTGTAACAAAATAGATATTTAAGTAATTGTAGTTGTATGTATTAAACTATTGTAGGTATGTAAATAAAACAATTTTATCCAAAGCATTATATATTTTTTTTATATAAAAATTATATGCATTTTATTATACTTGTCTTCAAAAATAAAATAACTAACATTCATTGTAATAATAACTAATAATCAAACTCAATAAAACATGGGTATACAACTTGAGCAGATAAAGAATGGATCCCCACTTAGCAACATTATTGTTTGCCTCTTTATCATATTATATGGCATATGAGCAGGATATCAACAACAATGTTGCCAATTCGGGGTTCATTCTTTATCTAGAAAAGTTATATAAAAATCTGCTCCATGCCTTAGATAAATGATAACCAGATTTTGATCTGAACCTTATTCCTAAAACGCTAATGCAGTAGGGTTGTTACAAAAATACATTTCAGTGACTATCACCATTGTACGGAACGAAAAATATGGCTTCTATGCAATCACTTGAGGCAAACTAAACATACAAGCTAAAATATCACTATCTTACTAAGCATATTTCGGATACATTCAGGATTTAGATGCCAGTAAACTATTCAAGTATGAATTTCCAAAATATACATAAAAAATCATATTAATTTACGAGACGCAAGGACGACGGTGTTTACCCAAATGTTAGCATTTAAAAATGGTATTCTAAGGAAACTAGATAGAAAGTCAAAGAAAATTTTATAGTAGCCAAACTTCGCTACGCCGGTACGCCGCCGCCTTCCCATAGTCCCGGTACATACGCATAACATGTTAGAAATCGATATTGTGTAAGTGCATTTTTGCCTCCATTAAATATTTATTTCAATAAATAAAGTTAACTTATATCATCTTACATGATGTTTGTATGGTTGTTAGTAAACATGAGTATTGCCTAAGTTATAAGTTCTGAGAATATTACGCGATATCTAAAACTAGTCTACAAGCTATGCAAAATAACGATGAATACACAACATACTACATCAAAATTACTCATAAAAATTAACTTGAACATAAATTTCTTCAGCCATGCTTACCTATTTAGATTGTTATTTATGAACCAATTTATACGTCTTTTTCGTAAAATTTTGTAAAGTTGACACGATTAAACTTAATTTTGGCAGTATTTTCGTTAACACCAATTAAATATACTTAGAACCATCAAGAGTTAGTATTGCTTCGCGATAAATTTAACTTTGGAATGGCATTTAAAATCTAAAATTATTATCCTTTTCAATCAATAAGTTTCATTACGATGTGACTATTTGAACGCCAAATTATTCGAGTCGAGAGACATTTACACTCAATTAAAATTTCGAGACTGTGTGTTAGGATTACTTAGATGATCTTAAATCCTTATCATTTTTAAATAATTCCTTCTATATGTCAAGTATATATATCACTACAAAACCCTATATTTGGGCGTGTCCATCACGCTCTTGTCCGGTTAAATATTACTGTGGTTTCAGTACAATGTACTCTCGATGACCATTCGTTTACGAAGTTAACCGCATTTCCGCAAAAAATCAAGAGCAATATCTTAGCCTAATTTATACAACAAACTATGTACACTCGTGTTTTACAATCCAATACTTTTTGTTAGCACCCACAGTACTAGAAAACTAATAGATATGCCAATGTGAAATTGCTACACAAAACACTTGTGAAATTGTGGTTTTTAAAACTTGGGGCTTTGATTTATTGCAATTTAGGCCACACACATTAAAACGGCCAGAAACATTCATACTTGAATTTCTATTTTATTTATTGTAAATTTCGGACGTTGTATTTTCTTATTATCGTCATAGAGGCATAGCCATTCTTAATAAAGCATGATTCTGAAAATGGACGGTATAATCTAAACATAAATAAAAGTATAGAAATTAAAATCGACGATGATTATTGTCGATAAGTTTTTTATTCTGCATTGCTGATAACAATTCCTTTGGGATTACTGCAATGCATCGTTCATAGACACCGTTCTTCTTTCATTGAACAGAATTAAATATGTATCTTATTGCTCAATAAACACGATTTAATCATTGATTTCTATTCACACATGAAAATTTGCATACATGAAAATACTACTAAAATTGTGAAACAATGTCTTGCATAATAATATACACACTTATTTCAGAGTGAATAACGTCTGTGTTTTTTATCAATTAATGGCATGGTCCACCCTACGTAATATGCTGGTAAAGAACAGTATCATCCCATTTCTACCCATGATGGGTGTAGTCAAAGTTAAAAAAGATAAATTCAGGGAATAGGCAGCAGCATTTACTGTGAAATGTAACATTTTATACTGCGCTCGCAAACCCACCGAGAGTGGTTAGTATGTAAGTAGATGCGTATGTCCAGCGGTGGACTGTTGTGACTGTTGGTGATGGATAATGAAGTGCAATGCAGTATCTTTTTGACATCGCGTCGCGCTGAAGGTAGTCAGTGAACCTATACAGCGAGTGACAAAAAGGTTATAATAAACAAGACCCATGTTCCATGAGGAAAGTTGTTCAGTTTCGTAATTACCTTGGCCTCCTTTGGGCTTGTTATTCCCTTTTTGTTACTCTATGTAAGTAAGTCTATACGACGTGTTTTTTCAATTTTTTTGTGACTATAGTATGGACGATTCAATAAAAAATCTTATCGCGGTAAGAACTCCGTTTATACTATTGTCAGTACGATAGCATTTTTCGGAATGGCGGTAATGACGCGTGTCACTCGTCGCATAGCCGCAGCCGGCGGAAGTAATGTCGGCAGCAGACCGCGGTGGGGCAGGGGGGCAAGTCCTGCGGGCGCGCCCCCCCGCCCAGCTGGTCCAGTGCGCGGTTGTACTCGCGCTGCAGCGCGGTCAGGTCGATATTAGCCTCGCCCAGCGCGGCCATCGCGAGGAATAGGACGTCTCTGCAACGGAGAAATCGACTCAAAATAGTATGTACTTTATAATAAATAAATATTCTGCTCAATTCGTACCCCAAGGGTCAGACGTAGTTACCGTCGCCGTATCTAGCACAAAGGTTAAACGGGCCCGGGGGGTTCAGGGACCCAAGGGTCAAGTAATCGTAGATAGCCGGCCTCGGGCTACTTGCACCGAAATTGCTGCACCCACTATATGCCGACGTAGCCGGCCTCGGGCTACTTGCACCGAGATTGCTGCAACCACTTTATGCCGGCGTAGCCGGCCTCGGGCTACTTGCACCGAGATTGCTGCACCCACTATATGCCGACGTAGCCGGCCTCGGGCTACTTGCACCGAGATTGCTGCACCCACTTTATGCCGGCGTAGCCGGCCTCGGGCTACTTGCACCGAGATTGCTGCACCCACTTTATGCCGGCGTAGCCGGCCTCGATCTACTTGCACCGAGATTTCTTCACCCACTTTATGCCGGGGTTGCCGGCCTCGGGCTACTGCACCGAGATTGCTGCACCCACTTTATGCCGGCGTAGCCGGCCTCGGGCTACTTGCACCGAGATTGCTGCACCCACTTTATGCCGGCGTAGCCGGCCTCGGGCTACTTGCACCGAGATTGCTGCACCCACTTTATGCCGGCGTAGCCGGCCTCGGGCTACTTGCACCGAGATTGCTGCACCCACTTTATGCCGGCGTAGCCGGCCTCGGGCTACTTGCCGAGATTGCTGCACCACTTTATGCCGGCGTAGCCGGCCTCGGGCTACTTGCACCGAGATTGCTGCACCCACTTTATGCCGGCGTAGCCGGCCTCGGCTACTTGCACCGAGATTGCTGCACCACTTTATGCGTAGCCGGCCTCGGCTACTGCACCGAGATTGCTGCACCACTTTATGCCGGCGTGGCCGGCCTCGGCTACTGCACCGTGATTGCTGCCCACTTTATGCCGGCGTAGCCGGCCTCGGGCTACTTGCACCGAGATTGCTGCACCCACTTTATGCCGGCGTAGCCGGCCTCGGGCTACTTGCACCGAGATTGCTGCACCCACTTTATGCCGGCGTAGCCGGCCTCGGGCTACTTGCACCGAGATTGCAGTTGCACCGAGATTGCTGCACCCACTTTATGCCGGCGTAGCCGGCCTCGGGCTACTTGCACCGAGATTGCTGCACCCACTTTATGCCGGCGTAGCCGGCCTCGGGCTACTTGCACCGAGATCGCTTCACTCACTATATGCCGGTTACTTGCTTTGGTTGTACAGAGTTTTATTTGATACATTTTTTTCACTCACCTATAGTAGGAATGGTACCGCTTGTTGCCGCAGGTGGTTTCTCTCCACGCGGCGAGCCTGCGCAAGGCGTCAGTCAAGTCGTTACTCAGTAACCCGTCCAGTACGTTCAACGCCACCCTGAAAATTACGATAGACAATATGATTCCATCAAATATTTGAAAAGCTAAGAATAATCTGTGGTATTATTGATAGCATCCAGAAGGGATGTAGTATTTTTCTTGCCTGAAGAGCTGCATGAAAGGCGAACCCATCTTTATGTTACAACTGTAAACAAGTCCTCCAACTTACGACTGCGTGTTCGCTTGCACGTGCTCTGTGAGCAGCAGCGCCTGTATGGCCCTCGATCTATGATGCTGCGCTCTTTTCTCCCGCCACGCTCTATATAGCGCTGTCCCTGTCTCTATATTGTAAACAAGTGCTCCAACTTACGACTGTATGGCCCTCGATCTATGATGCTGCGCTCTTTTCTCCCGCCACGCTCTATATAGCGCTGTCCCTGTCTCTATATTGTAAACAAGTGCTCCAACTTACGACTGTATGGCCCTCGATCTATGATGCTGCGCTCTTTTCTCCCGCCACGCTCTATATAGCGCTGTCCCTGTCTCTATATTGTAAACAAGTGCTCCAACTTACGACTGTATGGCCTCGATCTATGATGCTGCGCTCTTTCTCCCGCCACGCTCTATATAGCGCTGTCCCTGTCTCTATATTGTAAACAAGTGCTCCAACTTACGACTGTATGGCCTCGATCTATGATGCTGCGCTCTTTTCTCCCGCCACGCTCTATATAGCGCTGTCCCTGTCTCTATATTGTAAACAAGTGCTCCAACTTACGACTGTATGGCCCTCGATCTATGATGCTGCGCTCTTTCCCCCGCCACGCTCTATATAGCGCTGTCCCTGTCTCTATATTGTAAACAAGTGCTCCAACTTACGACTGTATGGCCCTCGATCTATGATGCTGCTCTTTTCTCCCGCCACGCTCTATATAGCGCTGTCCCTGTCTCTATATTGTAAACAAGTGCTCCAACTTACGACTGTATGGCCCTCGATCTATGATGCTGCGCTCTTTCTCCCGCCACGCTCTATAGCGCTGTCCCTGTCTCTATATTGTAAACAAGTGCTCCAACTTACGACTGTATGGCCCTCGATCTATGATGCTGCGCTCTTTTCTCCCGCCACGCTCTATATAGCGCTGTCCCTGTCTCTATATTGTAAACAAGTGCTCCAACTTACGACTGTATGGCCCTCGATCTATGATGCTGCGCTCTTTTCTCCCGCCACGCTCTATATAGCGCTGTCCCTGTCTCTATATTGTAAACAAGTGCTCCAACTTACGACTGTATGGCCCTCGATCTATGATGCTGCGCTCTTTTCTCCCGCCACTATATATAGCGCTGTCCCTGTCTCTATATTGTAAACAAGTGCTCCAACTTACGACTGTATGGCCCTCGATCTATGATGCTGCGCTCTTCTCCACGCTCTATATAGCGCTGTCCCTGTCTCTATATTGTAAACAAGTGCTCCAACTTACGACTGTATGGCCCTCGATCTATGATGCTGCGCTCTTTTCTCCCGCCACGCTCTATATAGCGCTGTCCCTGTCTCTATATTGTAAACAAGTGCTCCAACTTACGACTGTATGGCCCTCGATCTATGATGCTGCTCTTTTCTCCCGCCACGCTCTATATAGCGCTGTCCCTGTCTCTATATTGTAAACAAGTCCTCCAACTTACGACTGTATGGCCCTCGATCTATGATGCTGCGCTCTTTTCTCCCGCCACGCTCTATATAGCGCTGTCCCTGTCTCTATATTGTAAACAAGTGCTCCAACTTACGACTGTATGGCCCTCGATCTATGATGCTGCGCTCTTTTCTCCCGCCACGCTCTATATAGCGCTGTCCCTGTCTCTATATTGTAAACAAGTGCTCCAACTTACGACTGTATGGCCCTCGATCTATGATGCTGCGCTCTTTTCTCCCGCCACGCTCTATATAGCGCTGTCCCTGTCTCTATATTGTAAACAAGTGCTCCAACTTACGACTGTATGGCCCTCGATCTATGATGCTGCTCTTTTCTCCCGCCACGCTCTATATAGCGCTGTCCCTGTCTCTATATTGTAAACAAGTGCTCCAACTTACGACTGTATGGCCCTCGATCTATGATGCTGCGCTCTTTTCTCCCGCCACGCTCTATATAGCGCTGTCCCTGTCTCTATATTGTAAACAAGTGCTCCAACTTACGACTGTATGGCCCTCGATCTATGATGCTGCGCTCTTTTCTCCCGCCACGCTCTATATAGCGCTGTCCCTGTCTCTATATTGTAAACAAGTGCTCCAACTTACGACTGTATGGCCCTCGATCTATGATGCTGCGCTCTTTTCTCCCGCCACGCTCTATATAGCGCTGTCCCTGTCTCTATATTGTAAACAAGTGCTCCAACTTACGACTGTATGGCCCTCGATCTATGATGCTGCGCTCTTTTCTCCCGCCACGCTCTATATAGCGCTGTCCCTGTCTCTATATTGTAAACAAGTGCTCCAACTTACGACTGTATGGCCCTCGATCTATGATGCTGCGCTCTTTTCTCCCGCCACGCTCTATATAGCGCTGTCCCTGTCTCTATATTGTAAACAAGTGCTCCAACTTACGACTGTATGGCCCTCGATCTATGATGCTGCGCTCTTTTCTCCCGCCACGCTCTATATAGCGCTGTCCCTGTCTCTATATTGTAAACAAGTGCTCCAACTTACGACTGTATGGCCCTCGATCTATGATGCTGCTCTTTTCTCCCGCCACGCTCTATATAGCGCTGTCCCTGTCTCTATATTGTAAACAAGTGCTCCAACTTACGACTGTATAGCCCTCGATCTATGATGCTGCGCTCTTTTCTCCCGCCACGCTCTATATAGCGCTGTCCCTGTCTCTATATTGTAAACAAGTGCTCCAACTTACGACTGTATGGCCCTCGATCTATGATGCTGCGCTCTTTTCTCCCGCCACGCTCTATATAGCGCTGTCCCTGTCTCTATATTGTAAACAAGTGCTCCAACTTACGACTGTATGGCCCTCGATCTATGATGCTGCGCTCTTTTCTCCCGCCACGCTCTATATAGCGCTGTCCCTGTCTCTATATTGTAAACAAGTGCTCCTACTTACGACTGCGTGTTCGCTTGCACGTGCTCTGTGAGCAGCAGCGCCTGTATGGCCCTCGATCTATGATGCTGCGCTCTTTTCTCCCGCCACGCCACGTATAGCGCCGTCCCTGCTTCGGCGTGTAGTCTAGTCAGGTCCCAGTTGCAGATCACGTGGCATACTAAAAAAAAGGTTAAATGTTCTAGACATAAACTGAGAATGAAAATGAAAGTATTTACCTCTAGAAACCCTAAATACGATACGAAATCAATTCAAAACTTACATAGATAATCAAATAATATAAAGTAAGAAAGAATGAAGCTCTAAAATGCTTCCCTCAGTAACACGAAATATATTGCCTATGCTCAAAACTTGCTTATTTTTATGATGGTTTCGATGTCTTATACACATACGTACTTAAGGCTACAAATTCTTAATTTATTTATTCTCAATTTGTAAATAAGATATTCTTAATTTAGAACGGTATCAAAGACATTCTCCAGGTCTTAAACAACACGTAAATTATTCGGGTCTAAACTACCACTATCAATGGATGGCCGCAATTCATTCCACGTGTAAGATTCACGTCACACATAATAAGAACACTGAAAGAGCTTTGAATATAAGAACATAAAAAAAGAAATTACCCAAATCTACTCACCAGATTTATCAGTTTCATGCAGCGTATCCACACTCATGTACTTTTCCCTGAAGTCGGGACAAAGTAAGTCTGGCAGATGGTTTTCGATGTTGGCCCGCTCCAGGAACCACACCAGGTTCCAGTACACTATGGGGTGGGATGAGACTATTATCAAACTCACCAGATTGATCAGTTTCATGCAGCGTATCCACACTCATGTACTTTTTCCTAAAGTCGGGACACAGCAGATCTGGCAGTTGGCTCGCTCCAGGAACCACACCAGGTTCCACTACACTATAGGATGGGACTCCACGAATTTGGGTTCCTTTCCTAAACTTATTTGACGGAAGTGACGGCACAAAGTAAGTTTTGGCTGGCTCCAATCCAGAGAGCCGACTTCAAGGAAACGTCGCAATACTCACACAAACATCCACTCGCCGTCGTTTGCGCAATCTCGAACCGGTTCGAACCGGATAGTAGAGAGTGTCAGTCAACAGCGTTCGGTGCGGGCTGACGGTAAAATTACGACTCGCAAGTGCCAATATTTTTGTGTAGAATGTTATAGTGTACTTTTCATATAATGTAAGAAATGTACCTAAGTATGTTTGACCCAGGTACGGTATTATTAAAATTCAGAACAAGAAAGTAGAGTGTAGGCATAAATGATCGGAAGAAGAGGCGAGCTGTCCTTCTGTAAATTATCTATTTTGTGGTGACGGCGCTATTTTAAGTTTAGAAAGGTCTAGGAATTACCGAAATGAGACTATTATCAGACTCACCAGATTGATCAGTTTGATGCAGCGTGTCCGCACTCATGTACTTGTCCCTGAAGTCGGGACACAGCAGGTCTGGCAGGTGGGTCTCGGTGTTGGCTCGCTCCAGGAACCACACCAGGTTCCAGTACACTATGGGATGGGATGAGACTATTATCAAACTCACCAGATTGATCAGTTTGATGCAGCGTGTCCGCACTCATGTACTTGTCCCTGAAGTCGGGACACAGCAGGTCTGGCAGGTGGGTCTCGGTGTTGGCTCGCTCCAGGAACCACACCAGGTTCCAGTACACTATGGGATGGGATGAGACTATTATCAAACTCACCAGATTGATCAGTTTGATGCAGCGTGTCCGCACTCATGTACTTTTCTCTGAAGTCGGGACAAAGTAAGTCTGGCAGATGGTTTTCGATGTTGGCTCGCTCCAGGAACCACACCAGGTTCCAGTACACTATGGGGTGGGACTCCACGAATTCTGGTTCCGTGAGGCACGAGTCGCCTTCTCTACCTGAAATTGAGAAAGTCTTTTTAGGATGTTCTTTTTTAATCTGGATCCGATTAATGCTGTGTAAAAATCGCACGATAAGATAAGTAACTAGACTCGGGCCACTACAATAGGCCATATTTAACAGTGGCCAGTTTCATACGAAGGGTGATGTCAGCCAAGGAAAATAGATCAAAGCATTAACATCATTTTGACATCTGTCAAATATTATGGCCTACTGGAGTAACCAGAGACACAAAGTAAGTATTGGCTAGCGCAATCCAGAGAGTCGGCTTCGAGCAAACGCGGCTAAACTCACTCAGACATCCACACGCGTCGTTTACGCGCTCTGTGGAACCGTGTCGAACCGGTAATGGTTGAGTGTGAACGGCGCGTTCGGTGCGGGCGGACGGAATGGCGAGTAAAGAAAAATATTTTTGTGATGTGTTTGGGTGTAATAATAATACAGTTCAGTTTCCCACGCAATAATGAAAAGTAAGTAGAACCCTTTTATTTGATAAATAAATAGATACCTACTCCAAAACACTAGAAATGGAGGGATTTATTTTTAATAATCTTATTTTTCGTTCGTAATATGTGCTTCAGCGTTCTAGGTACGTAGAAGTAGGTAGGTTGCGCTTTAGTTTGATTTGGTAGGTTAAATGGGTTTAGGTAGGTTCCTACCCACAATAGATAGATACCTTTCTAGTCAGCATTTGAGGTGAAGCGATGAGTACTGAAATACCGATAGCAAAAGGTCCAGGTTATGTCATCTTCATTTCCGACAATCAGGTAGGTACCTACCTATGGTAGTCCAAATGGACTTTTACGATCCTGGATATTTTTTCATTTTTTCGTCACGGCAGCCGGTGACTTTCGAAACTATTGTAGGTATACTTCGAAACTAAGGTAAGCACCTGCCTACCTACCTACCAACTTACAGCTACAGATACAGCTTACATGCCCGAATTGAGTCCCCGCGTTTGTCATGTGATCATGTCGTCATGTTCATGTCATGATAGGTAGGTATTTACCAACCTACCTACCGTTCCCAGCGCGTATCGCCCGCCCGCCAATACATTGGTAGGTAGGTAATCTGTGTGCGACTGACTAGTGACGGTACGTTTGACTTTCATGATGGCTTGACTCCCTGTTCAAAAATACCTACCTTCCAACCATAAGTACCTAACCTATTAAAGTTCATGACGGCAAGATAGGTACTTTTTAGGCCTTTCTTTTAGATAGATACACTTCTTTTCCGTGGGTAACACCGACGAACGGCGTGAGGAACCCTTTGTCATGTCGGTCATCGCCCCCAGCCGGTCCTCTACCTACTACTACCTACTTACCTACCTGTCTACCTATGGGTCGCTCGCTTACCACCTAGTCTCATGACCCAAACCCATTGCCTATCTACCGATTTAGGTGGGGACCTATTTATTCCCTATTAGAAATATGACTTTCTACTCAGGTAGGTACTTACCTACTTCTATATGGTAAAAAATATTTCATATCGGCCAGGTAATTTAGGAGTTTATCAATTGCATATACCTAATTCATACTTACAAACGATAGGTAACTTCATTTAACAAATCAGAATGTAAAAGTAGCAACCCTAAAGAGTAGGCATAAGTGAGCGAAAGAAGGGGCGAGCTGGCCTTCTGTAAATTCTCTATTTTGTGCCAGAGATTAATTGGCTATGTAGTGCAGTGTATGATGCGGGTAATAATAAGGAACATATTATTTTGTATGAGACGACTTGAGACGTGGGTACTTGCTTCTACATTAAAGATAGATATCGAACGGTTGTGTTTTTCTGCTATCCGTCTAATTTTCAGTGGCGACGAGGATGGGATACAAGTAGGCACATAATTATGAGTGGTGATCTTATATATTTCTTGCATTAAGCTTTATGGATTATGGCTTAGCCCAAAATCAAAATCAACAACGGTGCGAACATTTTGAACCTATATTGATTATGGATATCAGATAATAGAAATACTTACCTAATATTGATTCAAATTCTTTCCTCAGCACTAAGGGGTTTAAATAAGGCACGCTAATAGATTCAGATTGTGTTTGGCCGGTACGTATTATCTGGAAAGAAACATTTTGATTAAAATTCTATAGGTTTACTGATGATTATGTGAAAATTGTGATAGCAATGGATCATAATTGTGCTTATGGAAGAGGTCTCTCGATTTCGATCTTATCATTAGATACTAACATTGTTCTTAAATAAACTTAAGATAACAGGAAAATTAAGTTTTTAAAATATTTGTTAACATACAAAAACAATTAGAGATTGAGATGGAGCCCCACCACGCATTAGGGGTCAAGATACACTTGCTTAAAAATTCGCAGGCTAAAAGTTAGCCGCGGTATCCCAGTTGGTAGTCAGCAGTACCGATGCCGAAGGTCGCAGGTTTAAATACTGCTTGTGGAGGAAAATTTTGTGCTAAATCTTGCTCAAGATTTACAAATAATGCTTGATTTCCAAATAATGCTAACACGGGAAGTATTTAAAAAATTGGTATTCACACATAAACCAGTCGTTGAGAACCAAGGACCTACCCTCGCATTGAGAACAGGCACAGTATGTCTCCCGCACGCCGTACACCTGGTGTTCAGATTGGAGTCGTCGGCCGCCCACCCCGCCATGATGTCTTCATCGTACAGCAGGGCCAGGCACTGGTGGCATTGGGAACACGATGACATGTGGACCAGAACTGACACGTTGTCCGGGTTGGGTTCATCCTGGAAAATAAACATATCTGTTTGATTATATTCCGACAAGCGCGACCTTCCCTAGGGAAAGTCGAGGTATGGCTCGCTGAGATGTATGTAGCCCCCTTCGGGGGCAGTCGTATGTGTGGCTTGCTGAGATGTATGTAGCCCCCTTCGGGGGCAGTCGTATGTGTGGCTTGCTGAGATGTATGTAGCCCCCTTCGGGGGCAGTCGTATGTGTGGCTTGCTGAGATGTATGTAGCCCCCTTCGGGGGCAGTCGTATGTGTGGCTTGCTGAGATGTATGTAGCCCCCTTCGGGGGCAGTCGTATGTGTGGCTTGCTGAGATGTATGCCTTCGGGGGCAGTCGTATGTGGCTTGCTGAGATGTATGTAGCCCCTTCGGGGCAGTCGTATGTGTGGCTTGCTGAGATGTATGTAGCCCCTTCGGGGGCAGTCGTGTGTGGCTTGCTGAGATGTATGTAGCCTTCGGGGGCAGTCGTATGTGTGGCTTGCTGAGATGTATGCCTTCGGGGGCAGTCGTATGTGTGGTTTGCTGAGATGTATGTAGCCCCCTTCGGGGGCAGTCGTATGTGTGGCTTGCTGAGATGTATTTAGCCCCCTTCGGGGGCAGTCGTATGTGTGGCTTGCTGAGATGTATTTAGCCCCCTTGGGGGCAGTCGTCTGTGTGGCTTGTATGTCAGTCGTGTATGTAGCCAATATCGAAATAGACGGTCTCTTTTGCAGTATGGGGTGGGCTTTTTACCTTGCTGCGGGTTGCCAGCAGCTGATGGCTGCAGTTGTGCAAACTTTTTATTGTATTGTTCGCAAGTAAACTTACGAAATCATTATCTATAGGAGCCTGGGGAAGACCTCTGTCTGGCTGTTAATGATAAATAACGATGACGATGATGAGATGAGTTTCTTACCGTACTAGGTGGATACAAGTTGTCGGGTAGGTGCGACAGTAGAGTAGCGAGAGATCCTCTCTCCATAGAGCACGCTAGCTCTGCGTCGCTTGATGCTCGACGGAAACCCATACCGCCGATCCATTCTAAAACGATACACATAAAATTTTAATATTCTAAAAAAAGCAGTGTGGTGCCGGCTTAGAATAGCGTCACCCCATATCTTCACGCAATTTGCGTTCGGAGACATTGTAGGGCACGCCGTGTTATCACCCTTTGCTTCAATCCCGGGTTAACTGGCGATTGTTTCCCACTACATCAACTTTTTACAAATACTAAGAATTTACTGACCGTCAGGGTTGATCTCAGATGATCCATCTGTTGAGTCCTCCTCTGCGATGAGACTGCTTAATGCACTGGTAGCGTTCCCTATAGCTCCCTTCACGGGCGTTGAGTTGGCCGATATGACTTCCTTCATTTCATCGAATTTCTTCGCCATGCTGTTAGCGGCGAATTTGAGACTGCTTATGCCGCTTTGTAGGAGCTCGTTGGATTTCTTGCCGGCTATGCTTGTTGGGCTAGAGAAAAAAGGAATTTTTAATAAAGAGGAACCTAGCCTTTCACTGACCCAGCAATAAGTTTACTTTATGATAATGTTATCTATTTAATGAAATGAAAACATGCAATTCTAACTAGAAACCAAATATCGTGCAATACATCCAAACTTATCGTAAATTAACATGAAATAATTCAAGCAAACTGAATCAAAATTAAACTAGATAGGTAGCAGCATTTAATATTT
This sequence comes from Phthorimaea operculella, assembly GCA_024500475.1. Taxonomy (NCBI): domain Eukaryota; kingdom Metazoa; phylum Arthropoda; class Insecta; order Lepidoptera; family Gelechiidae; genus Phthorimaea; species Phthorimaea operculella. The sequence continues at coordinate 872,395 of JANFCV010000002.1, read as the reverse complement.
ATACATGAGACCAAAACGAAAGAAAGTTCCAAATAGGGTTTTGAGGAACATTAGGGCCTTGGACATTGCCCAGCTAGTAAAAATTTGGCTTGTCCTCAGAAGGACTTTAATTTTCAGAAAGGACTTATTTATTTGGAACTTTTTTCGTGACATGTAAACCAAAATGAGTCGACCACTTACCTGAAATAATTTTCGATGGTGGCTTTTGCTAGTTTCATGTTGTCTTTTCTCAACGACAGCCGAACGGGCGAATAGCGTCTAAAGAACAAACGGGCTAGCATTTGCAATGGTGCTGTTACTGTGACTATGAAATGTTTACCGCCATTTTTATCATGTGAATAAGTCTTATTCATAGACTATTTGTAACAAGATACAACCGAGGTCGATTATGTGTCTTCCATCTTTGATACAGTTTTGAGTTGAATACAAAACTATTATGTAAATTCATCCAGGGAATGGGCAGCAGCGTTCCCTGTGAATGTAATATCTTGGCACTGCGCTCGCCAATCCGCCTGCCAAGCGTGGTGAGTATGGCAATACCCCCCGATATGGGGAGGCCCATGTCCAGCAGTGGACTGTTGTGGCTGTTATGGTTCATGGTTCATGTAATTTATGTATACTCTTTTTGATAAAAAACGGCGGTAAACTTTATTACGCAAAAATAAATATATCTAGCAAAAAATGGAACCATTTGTTGTGAGAACATGCTACATTAAAATAAAACCAGATGAGTAAGATGCACTGCATTCATCATATTTACAAGAAAAACGTGACAATGTAAAAACGTCACACGAAAACAACATTTAGAAAAAAGAAATAATAAAAAAAAATTGGGAACATATTTTAATTATGTGTAATCTCAGAACACTAAAAAGATTTCGTAAGAATATAACCTGATTCATAGAAGAAAAGGACCCGAAATGGCATGTTGACATCCTGTTCAAATGTCATGTAATATGATAAAGACACAAACAAGAATGTTGTCAGTTCGGGTAACTTTTTTCTATGAATCAGATTATACCCGTATTAGGGTAAATATTCGGAGGGAGAAAAAACGGTGTCCATCGAAATTAAAAATAGTTCGCTGCAATATTAAGAGACAATTTATACATCAAAAGATGGCCTTTACTGTGCTCTTGATGGCCCATACAGAGATGTCATCTTATGTTTTCCGATAAAAAATAGAAAAAATAAAAATACGTTCTTTCGGGCCTTTTTTTGGTGTCCGAGTGCACTACAGTTTTGGTTCATCGCCTAGTTACGTTAAAATAATGCATAAAAAAATTACATTTATGTGTATTTTTATTTTTGGTGAATTTTGCTGTATGATTAAGTGGTTTACAATATATTAAATAACAAAAAATTACCGAAAAATATTTTTTAAAAATTGGAAAAAAATTACGCGTCATTCTCCTCAACAAATTTGTTTCGCCTCCTACTCGCAAACAAAGCCTCGGTGGAGTAAAAGGATACGCTTCCCCCCAGCAGCGCTTCAGCCTTCATTCGTCCACTACCATTCAAAGGAAGCACACGGACAGCAGCAGACAAAATCAGATCAAGTGTTTCCGTAGTTTTCAGTGGTCCATTTTGTGCGTCATTTTTATTTTAATCTTTTTACGGGTTAGAATCATTAAATTTAGTACTGTTTTAGATTTAAATCAAAGAAAAATGGTTGTTTGAATTATTTTCGGCTATTTTGCTTTAATAGCTTATGATTTGGCCAATTTAAGACAGATTTTCTGACAATCGTCATTATTTTCAACGTCATTATTCTCAAAAATGGAGTAAATGATAATGATACATGTTGAATTTAATGACGATACGAAAAGTGACAAAGACAAGTGGTGATAATAATGACGATTAGAACTGTGCTTGCAAAATAAAAATAAAAGTATTGTCTTTTTGTCCTACAAAAAGACAATGTTTATAAATCTCAACGAAAATGTTTGATTTTGTCTCTCTGTAACTTTCAGATGGTACGTAAGAGGTGTTTGATTTAACAAAATTTAGTACCATATGAGGATGTGTCGAAGCCCAGGCCATACATCGAACTAAGACACACTTCCCTGTATTAAGACCAAAGTTAAACAGGAGCAGGGTGAATCAGGTTTGGGAACGCATGGCTTCGGGAGCAGCTAAACCAGAGGAGTCAAATGCAGGTCAACTTTCTCTTTAGACAAGGACTGTTCTTTATGAACACCTTTTCTCAGATGAAGCACGGGAGTGGACTTGGAAAAGCTCTTCCTTTGCGGCAGGGTGAAAAACGAGGTTGACTTCATAATAACGGATAAAATGGCATATATTTGGGGATGTTCCAGTGATCAAAAGGTCATTTCGGTGAGACGCATAGACGCCCCTGTATTGTCAGCGAACATGGCAAGATCAGCAAGCGAAGAGGTTGGTCGGGGGATGTCGCTAGTATATAACGTGAAAAGTAGCGGGGATAGGACGGAGCCCTGGGGGACTCCTGCCCGTATGGAGTGAGGGGACGACATAGTGCCTTCTACTCTGTAGCGAAAACTGCGATTCGACAAAAAGTTACGTACTAGAAGCACGAGACGATATGGCACACCGAGCTGATACAACTTGTATACAGGGAGCAACGGAAAGGGTATAACAAGCCAGAAGGAGGTCAAGGTACTCATGAAACTGAACAACTTTCGCTATGGGACATGGGTCGAAATATGAAAAAAAAAATTGGACCTCCCATAGTAAATCAATCAGCTGCTGATCGGCAATTTTGTATGGGAAGTCCAAATTTATTTTTCATATTTCTGCCCAAGTTCCATAGGGAAAGTTGTTCAGTTTTATGAGTACCTTGACCTCCTTTCGGCTTGTTATACCCTTTCTGTTACTCTCGGTATAAGTCCGTTGTGCCAGACCTTGTCGAAGGCTTTCGCTACATCGAGGAAGATTGCTCCGGTGGGGGGTCTGTTTGGACGAGCCGTTTAGCTTTGAAGAAATAACGTGTTCGACAATGCGGTGCACTTGTTGGACACAGCAGTGCCGGTGCCGAAAGCCAAATTGCTCGTCGGGGATAAGTCTGTTGGTCTCCGCATGATCTCGCAGTCGGGCGTAGATCATGCGTTCGTAAAGTTTGGCGATGGGGTTGAGAAGGCTGATCGGGCGGTAGGAGGTGGGCTCGTTATCGTGTCGAAAGTCATGTCATCCAGCCAGGAGAAGAGGCGGTTGCCACTAGGGTTGTTGGCGACACAGTTCCGTGACCGGTGCTTGGCATTCAAGTCACCTGCTATCAGAACTGAGTCGCTGAGATCGAATAACGACACGAGGTCACTTTGAAGAAGTGGCTTTCTCACTTCTGTATTACTTACCAACGTAATGGGTTGGTGCCCCGTCAAGCCTATGCGGCATGTGAAAGCCTCGATATAGGAGAGGGGCGGGTTCTCTAGGGGAGAGCAGTGGAATGGTCGCCTGTAGAAGATAAGGGTGCCACACTTCTCGCCCGTTACGCGGTCATTGCGTACGAAGTTATAGTGCGCGATGCGTGGAGGCCGCATGTGGGGTTTGAGGAACTTTTCTTGTACAAGAAGAACGACCACACTGTGCTCTTTCAGGAAGAGGCTAACTTCCATCTTTTTAGAGCTAATGCCGTCGGCATTAAAACTGCCTATTTTGAGCGACCGAGGCTTGGTCCTACCACTACTGGAGGTCCCTAAGTTGCATAAGTGCGGCAGGTCGCCGGCGTGGGCTTTGATCTCCTCGTAATACGCGATAATCTCTTCAATATTGAAGACTCGTGAAGGAGGAGACAACTGAGAGCGCGTCAGCATGATCACCTTGAGCGGTTGCCTTAGGAGGGGTTCGCCTTGGCGGAGAAGGTAGTGGAGGCGCCGGCTTCTCGAGGGCGGCTTAAGGGGGCGCCAGGGGCTTTGGCGGGACGGGGGCTGGGGGTGTCGAATCCGTTTTGGGGCCCCAAGCGTGGGTTGGCCTCAGGGGCGGGAAGTTGTCGTTTTCGGCGGCAATGGCGTCAGAAGGTTGCTTCTAAGCATCCGCCAGCCTGTTGGCTTGGGTGGTCTTCGCGAGGAGTTGCGCGAGGACTCTGGGGTTGGCCTTAGGGGCACGGGGACAGCCTCAATTGTTGGCTGGGTGGCCGGACTCACCACAGAGGATGCAGATCGGTGGCAAGCAAAGCGGGTGTGGAGCTGTCTGTTGTGGATGGATCCGTCTTTTTAGGAGGGATGCACTCGGCAGTACTGTGGTTTTCAGCGCACTTGACACACCGCGCGACGGCATGACAAAGGCGGGAGGAATGACCGTATAATTGGCAGTTGTGGCACTAGCCAGGGATCCCACGGCAGTGCCCTGACTGACGAGGTCATCGAAGACTTCATTCACGGAAATCTCCTCAGGGATGCCGCGTATTACTACGCGGTGGAGTTTCTCCTCTTCTAGGGCGTACGTATGGTACGGGAAGTGGAGGAAGTCCATGAGCTTGGTAAGCTGCCTGTGGGCAGTGGAGGTCGGGACATGGATGCGAATCCCATCCTTGGACTGGGTTGCCCTCAGAAATGTGCTGCTCTTTTGAGTCATGACTCGAAAGGGACGACCACTTGGCATTGTCCTGGAGAATAATGGGGGGTGGGGTGCACTCCTTTGTGGAAGCGGCTTTCGTGGGAGGGGCAGTCGACTGGCGATGTTTGCCGCTAGGCCCATCTACTCGAGTGGTCTTGACCGACAGGTTAGGAGACGGCGAGTTGCGAGTGCGCTTCTTGCTCAAATGGTTCACCGTTTTGAAGCCATCTGAGTCCGAGTCAATCTCGTTTTCAGATGGAGTGGTGGCGATGTCCATGTCCTCAACATCGCAGTTGAGGTCATTTCCATCGGCTGGGAATTGGGGGTCGGGGGACTGGGGTGACTCATCAACAGGTTGCACTGTTCGAGGTCGTGAGGGGACTCAGTCAGTTTCGCGCGTCGACCCGATAAATACAATACAGTAATGCCTGCACATGCGCCGAATCCTCCATTTGATGTGGCATACCCCAGAGACTCCCGCCACGAATGATTGGACAGGACGCTATAGACAAAATCAGGATGGCTCTCAATAGCTTAAAAAGGGAAGGCTTCCGGGGAAGACGAAGTGGTCTCTGCTTAAGGCCGGTGGAAAACCAGTCCTTGAGTTAGCTAATGGGATATTCCCCTTCATTAGTCACAGTAATCCAATACCTCGGCTGAAGAGTCGTCGCGTTGCAGTTTCAAACGCTATTGCTCACCTCTTACTGCAAAAGAGGCACCTAGTGCCTGAATTGAGCGGTGGTCAGTCTTGTACCTCCCCACACAAATCCCTCCATCAGAACACCTCCCCTCAGGATACTAGCTGCCCGAAAGTGATAACTGTTGCTAAGCAATGGGAAACGTTGCTTTCACTGTACATTTATATTCGGCGTATGATATGCCGTGTATCCTGTAAACACGATAAGAAGAAGATCAACACATTATCCCTGCGCCCGTCGAAAGACACATTATCCCTGCACCTTGAACTTGTCCAAAAGTGTGTACTCCTTTTGCAAATATTGCAGTTGGGAAGAGAGCTCCGAGGGTACAGCTGGGCTGAACAGCAGCAAGTTTCGTCATATTCGTCATAGGTACATAATATATGGTGTTTTCATCAGTGCATCTTACCTACGAAGCAAGCTTCACAGATAAGACGCTCGACGCGAGACGCAAAATGACATCTGTCAAACAAGCGATTGTCGGAGACGAGAGACGTACGACATCGCGAAGCTTAAAACAATTTTTATATAAAATGTTTGAAACAGAATAGAAGAGACAAAGCTACATATGCGAGACACCGTCCGTGATCACTTACTTGACAGGATTTAATCCCACGCATAACGACGAACGTCTCCTCTTGGTCTCCTCAGTGGAGCTTGTGCCTAAAAGTGGCCTATCAGCTACCTCAGAGAGTGAAGACAAATAAAGACAAAAATGAAAAATAAAGACCGAGCGTGGCGGCATCGTAGATCGCCGTCAACGTTACACGTCGTTCATAGTATTGAGGACGCGCCGCGGCAAGCCGCCTGGCCTTTCTGGCATCCCCATACAAACCAATCATTTTGACGGCGTACCTCATCGCGTCAAGGTCAGTTTTTAAGGTCCCCTTTATGAAAAGGTATATGCTAAAGATCTCGCTAATAAATAAAGTCCGAGACAAGATTCATGCCAGAAGACTAAATAACGGACATAGTCTGGAATAGAAGGTGTAGCGAGCTGAAGTGGCAATAGATTGCCCACGTCTGTCGTAGAATTGATGGACGATGCTCTTCTGATGCGGGCTCTTCGAGTGAAAGCCACGCCTCGACAAACACAGATAAACTGATGACTGAAAGGCGAAAACGGGAGATCGTGCTTGGGGGGGAGGCCTATGTCCAACAGTGGACTGCTATAAGCTAATGTAATATAGGATATGATATGGTGACACTTACCCAAGACTCCAAGTAACAGCCCATAAAAACAAAAAAGTCATTGTTCTCAACATACAATCATTATTATCACCTACAAATCTCATTATTCACATCTGCCGTCATTATACTCAACACGAAAAAATCTAAAATTGACAATATTTTACAAAATAATCAGAATTTTATTGGGTTAATTGTAGTGTTATACTTAAAAAATCATTTTCTATCGAAATAAACCATAATTCATCAAATTACACGATATTTTTTACTGAAAATTTCATTCCATACAAAATAAATGAGCATTGAAGATTTACCCATTATGCTTCCATGCTTTGTTTAATCTAAAGGTAATTAAAATAAAATAAAACAGAATATCGACTTTGACAGCAAGTTTTCTTAGCGAATTCTTAATCTTGCGCTACCTGTGGCTTCGCGTGAACATTCGATAATGGTATCAGACTATATTAGATTGGTTAGAGGTTGCATGCCCTCTTTCGGTCAATTTTGCCTTGTACGACTAGCCGCTCCATAGAATTCTCGTTGCGCGTTATGTAAGTGAAAAATTTACCAAGTGAAAAAGTTACAAAATGATTAAGAATTAGCTAAGAAAATGTCCTGACAGAATCATGACTCTTGTCTTATAGGTTTTCAGACTACCACTCACCCAAAGCTGATCTTCAGCGAGTTCCCCCAGCTGGCCAGACTCGACGCTCCGGTGGGCGCCGTCTCACTTCTGTGTAGTTTCCTGCGCAGAGGAAACCATCGAGGTTATCTTGCTCAACAGTTGGGCAGCTCTAGCGGTTAGTAAGAGCGGGATAGCGCTATGTTATAGGGTCGTGCGTTTTTAAAGTGTGTGGCGTTTTGGGAAGAACAGAACACACAGGGATAAAACATTTGCATTGAAAAACAGTGGAGCGCAAAGAAAACACACTTGGGTGCATGGGAAAAAAATGGCGCATAAGAAAACAGTCAATGAAGAATTTAATATGTCGTAGATACTAGCTAGATAACGATTAGCTTAGCTTACAGACAAAATCTGCTAAACAACTAAATGCTCAGTAAATTTGTCCACTTAGAATAATTACCGATGTACAATTTTAACTAAAATTATTAATACTTATTTATAATGCGAAAATACGCTACTATTTATAATAAGAATTTTACTAAGCCAACATGGTAGAAAGAGCAGAGCATATACTTTTACAATGTCTTATGTGATCAAACGTATTACGATGGACGTTACAATTTCTAACAACGGTTAATACCCTTTATTTTGTGTAGCAGTCTTGTCGTGGAAACTGCTGCTCCGTTTGTGTCTTTGTAGAGGCTTGTAAATTGCACTATGCCTAATACAAATATTGTTTATATTAGAAATTAGAAGTTTCATGTGCAGTAAAAATACAGAGACAGCCTCAAGCATGAATTCAAGTGCAAATACGCAGCTTTTACATACGTAAATAGAGTAGAGCGGCGAGATATGCAGCAGTGCTTGTATGATAAAACTCTTTTGTTACAAATAAACTTATAAAATAAACATAAATACATTTTGTCCAAGTAGGTATTTAAAAGAATGTAAACGGTCTGTAGTTTTCTATCGTAAGGCATAATGTTGTCCTTCTTTAAGGCGAAATCAGCTCAGAAACGTGCGCGAAAGCGTTCGGAATTTTCAATGCCATTTTTTGAAATTTCCATAAAATAATGAGTAGTTATTTTTATGACAATTACAAGATATATTCTACAAAACTATGGGACCAAAAACACGATTTGATAAAGTTGCCTCCATAGAAAAAAATCGCAAAGTAAGCTCAAATTTTGCGTTTTTTGTCCTAAAACCTGAACGTTTTCATTGTTAATCAATATTTATTATTTTATTTTGTGTCCTCTTCTTCCTTTTTGAATTAATAATGAATCTATGGGCTTACATTTTCAAATATCTCTATGTATCATTTTATATTACAAAAAATGTTCAGATTTCTCGATTGAAGCGTCATTGTCTGTTTCTCTCTAACGCAGCGAAAAGGAAAGGGACTTACTTTTTGGGACTGATTTCGCCTTAACTATAGTCTGATTTTTATTCAGATAGACTAAACTGACAGCTGAGATCGACCGTTTGTTTTTAAAATGTTGCAAGCATCAGGCTAGTGTTGTGGTTTGACTCATTCATTTTATTCATTGAACTGTTGTCCCATGATTCCTCGATGTATTAGTTTTTGTAAATAAATATGCTCAATAAATACTTTCGTATTTATTACGTACCTACATACTTTACGTTACGTAAAAGAGTACACGTTACGCGTATACTTTACGCGTATACTTTACGTTTATACGCAAAGTTTTCGTTTAGTTTATAGAATTCAAAAATGAACAATATCGAAATTTAAAATGTAGGTACTGTTCAATAAATTCACATTAATGATATCAGACTGTGACTAGTTATGTTCTCATTAGCTTTCAAATAAAAATTACGTCAGACAGGAAATAAATGTGAAGTCAGTTTGTTAAACACATAGTAGTATGTTTGTCTTATAGGCCAATTTAATATTGAAAATTGAAATAAACTAAAATTATTTTCATAAAGATTCATTCACAATCTGTGAATCACATAACTTGATCATTTGGGTACAACACTATTTTTTTATTATTTTAAAATACAAAAACGTGGCAACCCGCCAAACGTCAGTTTAGTCTATCTGAATAAAAATCAGACTATAGTTTGTCTATATTTTATTAAATACCTACCTGCTTAGGCAGAGCCGTGTATTCCCGTTATCCCCGTTTGGAGATTAGGGCCAAAGGGGGAATCGGTTAGCTTAATTGCATGGTAGAACTGACTCTTCATCAGGCCCTGGTTTATAGTAAAGGAAGGTGTATACCCTTCAGTGTGCTGGTTGGCATCATCCTGGAAGCTGTTGCTGCGGCGGTGGAAGAGCTTGGGGCTGACTCTTCATCAGACCCTGGTTTATAGTAAAGGAAGGTGTATACCCTTCAGTGTGCTGGTGGGCATCATCCTGGAAGCTGTTGCTGCGGCGGTGGAAGAGCTTGGGGCTGACTCTTCATCAGACCCTGGTTTATAGTAAAGGAAGGTGTATACCCTTCAGTGTGCTGGTGGGCATCATCCTGGAAGCTGTTGCTGCGGCGGTGGAAGAGCTTGGGGCTGACTCTTCATCAGACCCTGGTTTATAGTAAAGGAAGGTGTATACCCTTCAGTGTGCTGGTTGACATCATCCTGGAAGCTGTTGCTGCGGCGGTGGAAGAGCTTGGGGCTGACTCTTCATCAGACCCTGGTTTATAGTAAAGGAAGGTGTATACCCTTCAGTGTGCTGGTGGGCATCATCCTGGAAGCTGTTGCTGCGGCGGTGGAAGAGCTTGGGGCTGACTCTTCATCAGACCCTGGTTTATAGTAAAGGAAGGTGTATACCCTTCAGTGTGCTGGTGGGCATCATCCTGGAAGCTGTTGCTGCGGCGGTGGAAGAGCTTGGGGCTGACTCTTCATCAGACCCTGGTTTATAGTAAAGGAAGGTGTATACCCTTCAGTGTGCTGGTTGACATCATCCTGGAAGCTGTTGCTGCGGCGGTGGAAGAGCTTGGGGCTGACTCTTCATCAGACCCTGGTTTATAGTAAAGGAAGGTGTATACCCTTCAGTGTGCTGGTTGACATCATCCTGGAAGCTGTTGCTGCGGCGGTGGAAGAGCTTGGGGCTGACTCTTCATCAGACCCTGGTTTATAGTAAAGGAAGGTGTATACCCTTCAGTGTGCTGGTGGGCATCATCCTGGAAGCTGTTGCTGCGGCGGTGGAAGAGCTTGGGGCTGACTCTTCATCAGACCCTGGTTTATAGTAAAGGAAGGTGTATACCCTTCAGTGTGCTGGTGGGCATCATCCTGGAAGCTGTTGCTGCGGCGGTGGAAGAGCTTGGGGCTGACTCTTCATCAGACCCTGGTTTATAGTAAAGGAAGGTGTATACCCTTCAGTGTGCTGGTTGACATCATCCTGGAAGCTGTTGCTGCGGCGGTGGAAGAGCTTGGGGCTGACTCTTCATCAGACCCTGGTTTATAGTAAAGGAAGGTGTATACCCTTCAGTGTGCTGGTGGGCATCATCCTGGAAGCTGTTGCTGCGGCGGTGGAAGAGCTTGGGGCTGACTCTTCATCAGACCCTGGTTTATAGTAAAGGAAGGTGTATACCCTTCAGTGTGCTGGTGGGCATCATCCTGGAAGCTGTTGCTGCGGCGGTGGAAGAGCTTGGGGCTGACGCTGAGCTCGTGCTTCATCAGATTCTGGTTTATACAGGGAGTAACACAAAGGGCATAACAAGCCGAAAAGGAGGTTAAGATACTAACAAAACTGAACAAATTTCCCCATAGAACATGGACCTCCCATAGCAAATCAATCAGTTGATCGGCGACTTTGTATAGTGAGTCTAATTTTTTTTCATTTCGACCTATGTTCCATGGGGAAAGTTGTTCAGTTTCATGAGTACTTTGACCTACTTTCGGCTTGTTATACAGTTTCTATTACTCCTTGTATAAGAAGATATTTAAGGAAGGTGTATACCCCTCAATTTGTTGATGGGCATCATCCTGGAAGCTGTTGCTGCGGCGGTGGAAGAGCTTGGGGCTGACGCTGAGCTCGTGCTTCGGCAGGACCGACTCTTCATCAGATTCTGCTGGTTTCTCTATGGGGGTGGGGGAGGGTGGTTCGGCTAACGCGCCGAGCGGGTCGTCGGCGAGGACGGGGGTGCGGGGCGATATTCTGTAAAAAATAGAATACGAAAATAAAGTAAATGTTGAACAATGAACGTTGCGTGTGATGCCGGCTTAGAATAGCATCGTTTAGAGTAGGAACACAAGTTGTTATCAACAAGAGAAAATTTCGCACTACGAATTTTCTCTTTTTTAAGTTTGAATTAGAATGTGACTTTCTCATAGAAAATCTTGTAAATTCCTACTGAGGAATAAATACTTTTGACTTTTGACTTTGACCTCAACTTAATTCAACCCATTTTAAGTATTGAACCGGGTCTATCGCGATAATTATTTATAATTTACCTGTGTCAAAAGTTAATTCAACCCGTGGGTAATATTCATCCAGGCAATGGGCAGCAGCGTTCCTTGTAAATGCAACATCTTACACTTATAGCCCGAGCGGCGACTGGTCTAATTCATACCTCACAAAAGAATAGAATAATTTAGCTATATACGGGTAGAGGAGCTCGAGTACTTCGGATTGGTCGTGGTCTGCCGCGGCGCAGCTTGGCACGTTTGGCGGAGTAGCTAAAAGATTGCCCTCTGAAAAAGTTAAAATATCTCATCGAAGAATAGAATGAGACATGGCTGTAGCGATAGGAGCAGTTTAGTAAAGCTTATAAATCTTGGTCTGCCTTCTGCTATCTTGGCACGTTTGGCGGAGTAGCTAAAAGTATGCCCTCTTAAAAAAGTAAAAAATATCTCATCGAAGAATAGAATGAAAATATATCGTACCGATAGCTTGCTTGAGTCTGCCTACATATATACTGGTCTGCCTGGCCACAGCCTGGCAGTTTTCCAGTCCGACCACTTTTACTTTTTAGTAAAAATTTTATCTCTTCGAATAAGAATAAAAATATGTCGTACCGATAGCTTGCTTAAGTCTGCCTAGAAAATACTGGTCTGCCTGACCACAGCCTGGCAGTTTTCAGATACGACCACTTTTACTTTTTTGAGAAATTTTTATTTCTTCGAATAACAGAATGAAACTAAGTTGTAATAATAGTTTATTTAAAGCTGAACACATATCCCTGGTCTGCTGAGCTCAGTCCGGTAGTTACTCGATGCGATCACTTTTCACTCTCAGTAAATTTCAATTTTAAGGACCTGACTTTGTTTATTAGGAGTGGGCCCCGTCAATAAAATGAAAATTTGTCGGTGTATAGAAGTGAGATTTACAGAGCTGTAATCTCTCAATGTCTAGATGAAGAATAAGTATGTTAATTTCAAGAATCTACAACTTCAGATGTATTCGTAGTAATTATTTCAAAATACAATTGGGAAAACATTTTCTTCATCTGGACATTGAGAGATTACAGCTCTGTAAATCTCACTTCTATACTGACAAATTTTCATTTTATTGGCCAGGCCCACTCCCTAATAAACGAAGTCAGGTCCTTTAAAATTGAAATTTACTGTGAAGTGACATCGGAGAAAAACTGAGCTCAGGCAGACCAAGGGACTGTTCAGCTTTAAATAAACTATTATTACAACTTAGTTTCATTCTGTTATTCGAAGAAATAAAATTTCTCAAAAAAGTAAAAGTGGTCGTATCTGCCAGAAAAGGCTGTGGTCAGAGCAGTACTTTTCTAGGCAGACTTAAGCAAGCTATCGGTACGACATATTTTATTCTTTATTCGAAGAGATAAAATTTTACTAACCACGACCAATCCGAAGTACTCGAGCTCCTCTACCCGTACATAGCTAAATTATTCTATTCTTTTGTGAGGTATGGATTAGACCAGTCGCCGCTCGGGCTATTACTTACGCTCGGAAATCCGTCTGCCAAGCGTGGTGAGTATAGCAATACCCCCCGATAGGGGGAGGCCCATGTCCAGCAGTGGACTGTTGTGGTTGTTATGGTTGGTGGAACAATGAACGCGTGTTTGAAACAAAGATTTAAACATAATAAAAACGCTACACTTGTTCTCATAAACAGGGTTTCGATTCTAATCAGATACACGACCCGTACTCAAAGTAATCATAATCATAGAAAGCGACCAGGACCGATGGCTTAACGTGCCTTCCGAACCACGGAACCGTTCTTCTTTTCAGACTATCAGGTGGTTAGGCAATGTCCTAACCAGACTGGGAACATAATTTACAAAGTGATAAATATCAACTTTGTGAGTGCAGAGAGACCCACCGAGAATCAAACCTTCTGCGTCGCAGGCAGTCGCACTGCTACTGCGCCACATCGACCGAATGTTACATGATATCATCATTTGCCGCTCGCAGCTTGCAAGTAGTTGTAAATGTTTCTATGCATTATTTCATAATCCCAGGTGTATGAGATTTCTACTTACTTCAAAGGCGAAGATTTTGATTCGGGCAGTTCGCCGTTTTCAGCCGCTTCTATCTCGGGTTCTTCGGGGAAGCTTAGCGTTCTAGAACATCTGGACTTTGAGGCTGTTGCTGCAAAACAAAAAAAGTTGGTATTTATTTCGTCTCGCTTTTATTTTTCGTGACATTGCTGGAATAACCTACTTGTATTTGATCAAATTGAAAATGCTTCATCAAGGAGATGAACGCACTTTTTGTCATCAAATTAGGCAACAGAAAGATAGTTCCATGCTAAGAAAGACACTTGATTGATAACGATTGCACAGGTCTAATAATTGCAGATGTTTTTAAGACGCAAAACTGTTTTTATAGGATCAGGTTACTTTAAATTACCAATAGAAATATTCTGTGAGCTATGTAGTATTTGTGCATCACCCGCAAAGCTCTCTGATTTCGTCAATATCCTTAAATCCGAAGGGCTATCGGGAGGATGGTTCATTAGATCGCTCAGTAAGTACCTATTGTAGTATAAACTTACCGATAGCTATATTCTGTAAGCTTTGTAAAATCTGCGCATCGCCTGCAAAACTTTCCGAACGGGTAAGAATTCTCAAATCCGACGAGCTGTCCGGGCTGACGTGGATGGTTTGAACTCTTATAGGGTTTATCAGATAGCTCACTAATTCACTATGTACTAACCGGAATAAAACGGTAGTAATAATAAATCCCAATGACCTTTTCACATAATAAACTTACGTTATCTTATCTTAATAAGATTATTAATTATCCCACTGCTGGGCCAAGGTCTCCATCTTCTAAACCCCTTCTAGGCCTTTCTCTTCTAGACCCCGATGCAGGTGGCGCGACGAGTAAGATGCTTTTAGCAAAGACTGGCACCTGGAGGCCCTAAGCAGAACAGGATGGAAGGAATAAACTTATCTAAATTTTAAATATTATATCGTAAGAATCCTTTTTAAATATTTCAGTCAAACTTACCTATGGCTATATTTTGCAGACTTTGTAAAATCTGCGCATCGCCAGCAAAACTTTCCGACCGGGTAAGAATTCTCAAATCCGACGGGCTGTCCGGGCTGACGTGGATGGTTTGACGTTTTTCAGTCAAGGATAGAGGGCGGGAGTCTTCGCTGCCCAAAGAATTGCTTCGGGGTCGCGACGTCTCGCAAAGGTCCGGGTTTGATGGCAGACCTGGAAAAAAACAGGTATTTTAAAATGGCATAATAAGACATTATAATCATTCTTAACGTTTTATAGCCATGACATATTGCTAAAATGGCGTTCTAATTTCGTCATTGTTGCAATTCATGACAACTATAGGGTATGGCATTAATGTTCATATACCATTTTTTTATATACAGGGAGTAACAAAGACAGGATAACAAAACGAAAGGAGGTCAAGGTTGAACAAACTTCCCCATGGAACATGGGTCGAGATGTGAAAATAATACTTCTGCCTCCCATAGTAACTCAATCAGCTGATCGGCGAATTTGTATGAGACGTCCAATTTTTTTGACAAGACTCCCCAATAGGAGGAGGCCCATGACCAGTAGTGGACTGCTGTACCTGTTAATGTATTTTTTTTTAATTTCACATACCAGAGATTAGTATCCCAGCAGCGTTTGACATAGCGTGCGCATGAGGCCGGGTGGGGTTGTCGCGAACAATGTTCCCGCGACGAATCAACGCGTCGAACGCGTTTGATTTCGTCTCGTCTACCCCACAAGGGATAGAGGCGTAATACAGGTGTCCCGGTTATAGTGGTCCAAAGAAAAAAATCTAGACTCTAGACATTCTAAGTTACCATAATAGCAAAAAAATTGTTCAATATTTGAATAAATAAAATGGACTTCCCATATTAATTTTGCTGCTTGATACAACATTTTGTATGGGAGGTCCATTTGTTTTCTTCAAATATTGAACTTTTTTTTGCTATTATAGTAGCTTTTTTTTTGGGCCACGATAACCGGGACACCCTGTATAAGTATGTATTATGTAGATGTGACATACTAGAGATAAGTATCCCAGCAGCATTTGACATGGCGTGTGCATGAGGTCGGGTGGGGTTGTCGCGGACAATGTTCCCGCGACGTTGATTCGCCTCGTGTACCCCGCAAGGGATAGAGGCGTGATGTATGTATGTATGTATGTAGATGTGACATACCAAAGATAAGTATCCCAGCAGCGTTGGACATGGCGTGCGCATGCGGCCGGGTGGGGTTGTCGCGGACAATGTTCCCGCGACGAATCAACGCGTCGAACGCGTTGGAATTCGCCTCGTGTACCCCGCATCGGATAAAGGCGTGATATACGGGGTGTAAGGGACGGTGTAACGAAAACTTTGCAGGGTGCTCAGACTATGAAACTGAACAACTTTTTTCATGGAACATATGGTGGTAAACGACATTTTTTTTACTTTCCATACAAAATCAGTCAGCTGATCGCGACAATTCTATGGGAGGTCGGAATTTTTTTCTCGTTTTCCACCATTGGCAACATAGTAAAAGTTGTTCAGTTTCATGGTCTGATCATGCCTGCAAAGTTTTCGGTACACCGTCCCTTACATCCTGTATGTATGTATGTATGTAGATGTGACATACCAGAGATAAGTATCCCAGCAGCATTTGACATGGCGTGCGCGTGCGGCCGGGTGGGGTTGTCGCGAACAATGTTCCCGCGACGAATCAACGCGTCAAACGCGTTGGAATTCGCCTCGTGTTCTCTTCCACTAGCTGCTAAGGTCAAAAACTCTACGTCGCCTTTTACGAAACACCCTGATTAGAATGGGGGTGGCAGAATTCTTAGCCGCTACCACTCAATATCAATGATAATCAAAAAAACTAAGGGATTAAATTCTTGTAAGGAAATTAATGGGTAGTAGCATTTCATGTGAAAGCAATATCTTGCACTACGCTTGCCAAGTGTGAGTATGGCAAGACTCCCCAAAAGGAAGAGGCCCATGACCAGTAGTGGACTGCTGTACCAGTTTTTTAGATTCCACAATTCCACATACCAGAGATAAGTATCCCAGCAGCGTTGGACATGGCGTGCGCGTGCGGCCGGGTGGGGTTGTCGCGAACAATGTTCCCGCGACGAATCAACGCGTCAAACGCGCCTTGTGTACCCCGCAAGGGATAGAGGTGTGATGTATGTATGTATGTAGATGTGACATACCGGAGATAAGTATCCCAGCAGCGTTGGACATGGCGTGCGCGTGCGGCCGGGTGGGGTTGTCGCGAACAATGTTCCCGCGACGAATCAACGCGTCAAATGCGTTCGAATTCGCCTCGTGTACCCCGCAACGGATATAGGCGTGATATACAGTGTTATATTTAAGTCAGTGCGCAAGCTTTGCAGGGTGTTTCTACTCGTGATTATGAACATTTTTTCCTATGGGACCACCAGCAAATTCACAAAAAAACAATTGGTTGTTTCATAGAAAAAATCATACCTACTCGGCAAAAATGTATGAAACACCAAGTTTTTTTTTTAGATTTCTCACGTGGCCCCATAGCAAAAGTTGTTTAGAATCACGAGTAGAAACATCCTTCAAAGTTTGCGCACTGACTAAAATATAACCCAGTATGTATGTGTGTATGTATGTAGATGTGACATACCAGAGATAAGTATCCCCGCAGCGTTGGACATGATGTATGGATGTATTGTAAAAATGAAACGATTTTATTTATTTAATCCGCCTAGAATACTTTTCACACGATAACCGAAAAGCGCGGCAACAGTCGACGCCGTCTCACTGACAGATCTGTCTCTATCCAAAGATAAGAATCTATAGCCGCCCTCGTAGCCGCCTGTGATTGGAAGGCTGCAGCCATTTTAAACTCCTAAATTCTATAGTTCACTTCTGCTACACTAGCGCCATGGCTTCTTGTTAGTTCTTAGCTTCCTAGTTTTGGGGTGAGATGACGCTAGCGGTATTTTATTTCTAACAGTATGTAGATGTGACATACCAGAGATAAGTATCCCAGCAGCGTTGGACATGGCGTGCGCGTGCGGCCGGGTGGGGTTGTCACGAACAATGTTCCCGCGACGAATCAACGCGTCGAACGCGCCTCGTGTACCCCGCAAGGGATAGAGGCGTGATGTATGTATGTACCTATGTAGATGTCACATACCAGAGATAAGTATTCCAGCAGCATTTGACATAGCGTGCGCATGAGGCCGGGTGGGGTTGTCGCGAACAATGTTCCCGCGACGAATCAACGCGTCAAACGCGCCTTGTGTACCCCGCAACGGATGGCATGATATACGAGGTGTAAAGGACGGTGTACCGAAAACTTTGCAGGCATGATGGGACCATCAAACTGAATAACTTTTCCCATGGAACACATGGTGGTAAACGTTTTATTTTTTTACTTTCTATACAAAATCAGTCAGCTGATCGCGACAATTCTATGGGAGGTCGGTAATTTTTTCTCGTTTCCCAGCATTGGCTCCATAGTAAAAGTTGTTCAGGTTTATGGTCTAATCATGCCTAAGTCTTCGGTACACCGTCCCTTACATCCTGTATGTATGTATGTATGTAGATGTGACATACCAGAGATAAGTATCCCAGCAGCATTTGACATGGCGTGCGCATGAGGCCGGGTGGGGTTGTCGCGGACAATGTTCCCGCGACGAATCAACGCATCAAACGCGCCTTGTGTACCCCGCAACGGTTAGAGGCGTGATGTATGTATGTAGATGTGACATACCAGAGATAAGTATCCCAGCAGCGTTGGACATGGCGTGCGCATGAGGCCGGGTGGGGTTGTCGCGGACAATGTTCCCGCGACGAATCAACGCATCAAACGCGTTGGAATTCGCCTCGTGTTCCCTTCCTCTTGCAGCCAAGATTTAAAACTCTACGTCGCCCTTTACGAAACACCCTGAGTAGAATAGGGGTGGCAGAATACTTAGCCACTACTACTCGGTATCAATGATAATCAAAAACACTAAAGGATTAAATTCTTGTAAGGAAAGGAATGGGTGGTAGCATTTTCTGTGAATGTAACATCTTGCACTACGCTTGCCAAGCGTGGTGAGTATGACAAGACTCCCCAATAAGATCGTGGCCCATGTCGTAAACCGTAGTACCTGTTAATGCTTTTTATTTATTTATTTTTAATTTGACATACCAGAGATAAGTATCCCAGCAGCGTTGGACATGGCGTGCGCGTGCGGCCGGGTGGGGTTGTCGCGGACAATGTTCCCGCGACGAATCAACGCGTCAAACGCGCCTCGTGTACCCCGCAACGGATATAGGCGTGATATATGTATGTATGTATGTACAGTCCAGCAAAAAAGAGTAGAAATTAATTAAAATGGAACTAAAAAAATCATACTAAATACTTGCCATTCATAGTCAATGTTGCCATTTAAATTTGAAATTTCATATAAAGTGGCGCCCTCATTTTTTGTCTACTCTTTTTGGCTGGACTGTATGTATATAGATGTAACATACCAGAGATAAGTATCCCAGCAGCGTTGGACATGGCGTGCGCATGGGGCCGGGTGGGGTTGTCGCGAACAATGTTCCCGCGACGAATCAACGCGTCAAACGCGCCTTGTGTACCCCGCAAGGGATAGAGGTGTGATGTATGTATGTATGTAGATGTGACATACCGGAGATAAGTATCCCAGCAGCGTTGGACATGGCGTGCGCGTGCGGCCGGGTGGGGTTGTCGCGAACAATGTTCCCGCGACGAATCAACGCGTCAAACGCGTTCGAATTCGCCTCGTATACCCCGCATCGGATAAAGGCGTGATATACGGGGTGTAAGGGACGGTGTAACGAAAACTTTGCAGGGTGCTCAGACTATGAAACTGAACAACTTTTACTATGGAGCCAAGTTCCATGGGAAAAGTTGTTCAGTTTCATGGTCTGATCATGCCGGCAAAGTCTTCGGTACACCGTCCCTTATATCCTGTATGTATGTAGGTATGTATGTAGATGTGACATACCAGAGATAAGTATCCCAGCAGCGTTGGACATGGCGTGCGCGTGCGGCCGGGTGGGGTTGTCGCGGACAATGTTCCCGCGACGAATCAACGCGTCAAACGCGTTCGAATTCGCCTCGTGTTCCCTTCCACTAGCTGTTAAGGTCAAAAACTCTACGTCGCCTTTTACGAAACACCCTGAGTAGACTAGAGGTGGCAGAATTCTTAGAAGCTAACACTCGGTATCAATGATAATCAAAAATATTTAAATTAAATTCTTGTAAGGAAAGAATGGGTAGTAGCATTTTCTGTGAATGCAACATCTTGCACTACGCTTGCCTATCCGCTTGCCAAGCGTGGTGAGTATGACAAAACTTCAATACTGGAGGGGCCCATGACCAGTAGTGAACTGTACTGTTACTGTAAGTTATTTCTTTTATATTCCACATACCAGAGATAAGTATCCCAGCAGCATTTGACATAGCGTGCGCGTGCGGCCGGGTGGGGTTGTCGCGGACAATGTTCCCGCGACGAATCAACGCGTCAAACGCGTTCGAATTCGCCTCGTGTTCCCTTCCACTAGCTGTTAAGGTCAAAAACTCTACGTCGCCTTTTACGAAACACCCTGAGTAGACTAGAGGTGGCAGAATTCTTAGAAGCTAACACTCGGTATCAATGATAATCAAAAATATTTAAATTAAATTCTTGTAAGGAAAGAATGGGTAGTAGCATTTTCTGTGAATGCAACATCTTGCACTACGCTTGCCTATCCGCTTGCCAAGCGTGGTGAGTATGACAAAACTTCAATACTGGAGGGGCCCATGACCAGTAGTGAACTGTACTGTTACTGTAAGTTATTTCTTTTATATTCCACATACCAGAGATAAGTATCCCAGCAGCATTTGACATAGCGTGCGCGTGCGGCCGGGTGGGGTTGTCGCGGACAATGTTCCCGCGACGAATCAACGCGTCGAACGCGCCTCGTGTACTCCGTAACAGATAGAGGCGTGATGTATGTATGTATGTATGTAGATGTGACATACCAGAGATAAGTATCCCAGCAGCGTTGGACATGGCGTGCGCATGAGGCCGGGTCGGATTGTCACGAACAATGTTGCCGCGACGAATCAACGCGTCGAACGCGTTCGAATTCGCCTCATGTTCCCTGCCACTAGCTGAAAAAGAAATAACAGTTTGGTATATCTGATAGTAAAATCTTAAATTGGCCATATCTAAAAAAAACTAGACGACTCAGTACTACACTAAATTTAGTTGAAATCATTTAGAATAACCCAACTAATCATCCATTAAAATGCCTACATCGATCCGCCGGACACCCTGCATTTAAATGCATTATTCAAAGAATAGAATAGTTGCCCCAGCCGGTATATTGATCCTCGAATGTCGGTGCAACACCCATACAACACCAGACATAACACATCAGATTTACTTGGTAATTTGATTCTATGAGCTCAATTAATAAAAAAAACTATTCTTACCGGAATCGAGACTCGTCCGACTGACGGCGGGCTCGCACGCTGCCAACCCCGCAAGGTTGCTGAGGTCTGAGCTGTCACCAACCGTGCTGACTGACACAGGAAGGGTGCCACTGCCTGATTAACAAATAACCTCAACAATCTTACCGGAGTCGAGACTCTGCCAACCCCGCAAGGTTGCTGAGGTCTGAGCTGTCACCAACCGTGCTGACTGACACAGGAAGGGTGCCACTGCCTGATTAACAAATAACCTCAACAATCTTACCGGAGTCGAGACTCTGCCAACCCCGCAAGGTTGCTGAGGTCTGAGCTGTCACCAACCGTGCTGACTGACACAGGAAGGGTGCCACTGCCTGATTAACAAATAACCTCAACAATCTTACCGGAGTCGAGACTCTGCCAACCCCGCAAGGTTGCTGAGGTCTGAGCTGTCACCAACCGTGCTGACTGACACAGGAAGGGTGCCACTGCCTGATTAACAAATAACCTCAACAATCTTACCGAGTCGAGACTCTGCCAACCCCGCAAGGTTGCTGAGGTCTGAGCTGTCACCAACCGTGCTGACTGACACAGGAAGGGTGCCACTGCCTGATTAACAAATAACCTCAACAATCTTACCGGAGTCGAGACTCTGCCAACCCCGCAAGGTTGCTGAGGTCTGAGCTGTCACCAACCGTGCTGACTGACACAGGAAGGGTGCCACTGCCTGATTAACAAATAACCTCAACAATCTTACCGGAGTCGAGACTCTGCCAACCCCGCAAGGTTGCTGAGGTCTGAGCTGTCACCAACCGTGCTGACTGACACAGGAAGGGTGCCACTGCCTGATTAACAAATAACCTCAACAATCTTACCGGAGTCGAGACTCTGCCAACCCCGCAAGGTTGCTGAGGTCTGAGCTGTCACCAACCGTGCTGACTGACACAGGAAGGGTGCCACTGCCTGATTAACAAATAACCTCAACAATCTTACCGGAGTCGAGACTCGTCCGACTGACGGCGGGCTCGCACGCTGCCAACCCCGCAAGGTTGCTGAGGTCTGAGCTGTCACCAACCGCCGCTGCTGACCGTACACGAGGAAGGGTGCCGCTGCCTAGGTAAACTATGCAGGTGTAGTATAAAGGTTATTTGGTTTGATTTGAAAAGTAATAAATAATGTCAACAATCTTACCGGAGTCGAGACTCGTCCGACTGACGGCGGGCTCGCACGCTGCCAACCCCGCAAGGTTGCTGAGGTCTGAGCTGTCACCAACCGCCGCTGCTGACCGTACACGAGGAAGCGTGCCACTGCCTGAAAAATGTCATATCAAAATTATGGCAATTTCGTTTTGCAAGAACATAAAAAGCGTGCCATAAGTAGATACACGATTTCTATACATACAAAAGCGCATATGGACTACGGAGCCCTGAAGATTTACTCAAAACTTTATTTCATATACGAGACTTAAATAATTCCCTCTCAACGACCATTCTTCGTAGTTCGCTGTTGTGCGGGTGGTATGGTATAAATCAAACTCATCGATGCCTTATCCTTGGCTATATCCTAGCTAGGACAAGGCTCTTGTTGGTTATATTGATTCGTAAGTCTGGCTGGCACAGTTTTCAGGTTGTATTCGTAGAACATGCCATACCTAGCCCCATCTCTTTTGAATCTCAATCAATGCTTACTAATACCAAGTGTAATTATTATATATGACTTACTTCGTACTGTGCCTTCGTACGTTAGTGCCGTGGGTGTCGTAAGAAGCGACTAAGGGATTTTGGGAGTTGATGTGTATTGCAATCTTAGGCGACAGGCTCACAACCTGTCACTAATGGTGATACACAGTCATCTGAGTGACTCTCAAGCTATTGTCAGACGTGGTGTAAGTGGCTGTTCGTGCAGTCATTTACACTCTGCCTACCCCGCAAAGGATATAGGCGTGTGTATGTACTTACTTCCAGCAGTGGCCGGGTTGAGCGTGGCACCGGCTAACCTCGCGGCCCGTTGGGCACCAGCTTTCCTAAACAGAGCTGCCCCCACCACTGCTATCCTTAATTTGTTCCATAGTAGTTGAGAACCACTGAAAATAAAATAACATATTTATCATATTGGTCTAGTATACAGTTGGCGGTAGTTGCTGTAAAAATGGGTAATTTTTTTGGTTACAACTCAAAACCGGCTGGTGATAAGGAATAACTTTCTCCCAGAAACATAGGTCACACAGAAAACAAATGTGGACATCCATCCATACAAAATTGCCGATCAGCTCTGATTTCAGTTACTATGGGAGGACTATTCATGTATTGACCCTTGAGCAAAGTTGTTCCTTATCACCAGCCGGTTTTGAGTTTTCGCTGTCGGTCATTAGTAAAATTAACACCAAAAAAGAAACTGTTCAGATGGCTGCATTTGACACCAATGTTTTAGCAAGGCTGTTCTTAGATACAGCAATGGCCAAACCTCGGCATATCCTGGCACCAATCGGCCTCCAGCACACATCTGTTGTAGTATCCGTATGTCAATGCATTGGGCTGTAAGCCCGCCCTTTTCGTCAAGAACAGCAGCCTTACAGCCAGCACAGGCAGTGAATGTACCCCAAACTTTTTTACGTCATATATGTACAGCAATGGCGGCGGCCTAGTTTTTTTACTCGTGTCGTGTGGTGCCGGCTTAGAATAGCATCATCCCATTTCTACTCGTGGGTGTCGTAAAAGGCGACTAAGGGATTGATCCAAGGAATGGGCAGCAGCGTTCCCTGTGAATATCTTCAACACCTTGCACTGCGCTTGCCAATCTGCCTGCCAAACGTGGTGAGTATGGCAGTACCCCCCAATTTTGGGAGGCCCATGTCCAGCAGTGGACTGTTGTAGCTGTAATAGTAGTTTTTCTACCAACCTCGGCATATCCTGGCACCAATCGGCCTCCAGCACACATCTGTTGTAGTATCCGTATGTCAATGCATTAGGTTGTAAGCCCGCCCTTTTCATCAAGAACAGCAGCCTTACAACCAGCACTGGTAGCGAATGTACCCCAATTTTTTAAAATCCAGTTTATAAGGTGTAAAAGAATCAACTGCAAATATTTTAAGGGGTGAACCAGCCCATAAACTGAACAACTTTACCCAAGGGACCTTGGTCGATATATGAAAAAAAAAACATAGTCCCATACAAATTAACTCGGTCAGCTGGTACATTTTGTATGAGAGGTACAATTTTTTTTCATATTTCTACCCCATTGGGGAAAGTTATTCAGTTTCACGGGCTGGTTCACTCCTTAAAATATTTGCAGTTGATTTTTTAACACCCCAAATGTGTACAGCAATGGCGACAGCCTAGTTTTTGTACAAACCTAGGCATATCCTGGCACCAGTCGGCCTCCAGCACACATCTGTTGTAGTATCCGTACGTGAGCGCGTTGGGCTGTAAGCCCGCCCTTTTCATCAAGAACAGCAGCCGCACAGCCAGCACGGGTAGCTTTCTTTCTTCGTTCTCTCTTCGTGTGGGACACTGAGTCGTTCAACGACCTGATGAACCCTGGTGTCAGAGTTTTTCAACCACCTACTGCAAGTAGCAAGCCTCTGACATGGTTGTGTAACGACTGCCATCATAGACAGCAACCGGGACCGACGACTTAACGTGCCCATCCGAAGAAGAAGAAACGTGTCACAAAACGACCAATAAAGCTCCCATACCATTTGAATTCATTTTGTATGGGAGGTCCACATTTTTTTTTTCGTATTTTGACCCATGTTCTATGGGGAAAGTTGTTCAGTTTTATGAGTAGCTTGACCTCCTTTCAGCTTTATTGGTTGTTTTGTAACACCCAGTATGCAGCAATGCCGGCGGCCTAGTTTTTCTACCAACCTCGGCATATCCTGGCACCAATCGGCCTCCAGCACACATCTGTTGTAGTATCCGTACGTGAGCGCGTTGGGCTGTAAGCCCGCCCTTTTCATCAAGAACAGCAGCCGCACAGTAGTCTGTTCACAACCTCTCTGTCTGTCAGTCAAAGCAAAACGCCAGTGACAGCACTATTGAAAATCTATAACTTCTCATACATTTGACGTCTACATCTAGGAAGCAACTGCTTACGCTTTTACAGTACGCCGCCAGTCCGTATGCGCACTTTATAGCTTGCTTATACTCTAAGGTCTAGGTTTTTTTACATACCTCGGCATATCCTGGCACCAATCGGCCTCCAGCACACATCTGTTGTAGTATCCGTATGTCAATGCATTGGGCTGTAAGCCCGCCCTTTTCATCAGGAACAGCAGCCTTACAGCCAGCACTGGTAGCGAATGTACCCCAACTTTTACACCTTGTATACAGAGAGTAACAAAAAGGGTATTACAAGCCGAAAGGAGGTTAAGGTACTCATGAAACTGAACAACTTTCGCATGGAACATGGGTCGAAATATGAAAAAATATTTAAACCTCCCATACAAAACTGCCGATCAGCTGATTGAGTTCATACTTCGGCCCATTTTCGAATGAGAAAGTTGTTTAGTTTCACGAGTACCTTGATCTCCTTTCCGCTCGTTATACCCTTTTTGTTACTCCCGGTATACATCAATGGCGGCTGTCTAGTTCTTTCTACAAACCTCGGCATATCCTGGCACCAGTCAGCCTCCAGCACACATCTGTTGTAGTATCCGTATGTCAATGCATTGGGCTGTAAGCCCGCCCTTTTCATCAAGAACAGCAGCCTTACAGTAGTCTGTTCACAACCTCTTTGTCTGTCAGTAGCAAAACGCCAGTGACAGCACTATAGAACCTCTATAACTTCTCACACACTTGACGAATAAGTATATCTAGGGAGCAACTGCTTACGTTTTGACAGTACGCCGCCGGTCCTTATGCGCACTCTATAGCTTGCTTTATATATACGCTAAGGTCTAGGTTTTCTACAAACCTCGGCATATCCTGGCACCAATCGGCCTCCAGCACACATCTGTTGTAGTATCCGTATGTCAATGCGTTGGGCTGTAAGCCCGCCCTTTTCATCAAGAACAGCAGCCTTACAGCCAGCACTGGTAGCGAATGTACAGCAATTTTTTTACATCCTGTATTACAGCAATGGCGGTGGCCTAGTTTTTTTACTCGTGGTGCCGGCTGAGAATAGCATCATCCCTTTTCTCCCCGTGGGTGTCGTCAAGGGCGACTAAGGGATTGATCCAAGGAATTGGCAGCAGCGTTCGCTGTGAATATCTTCAACACCTTGCACTGCGCTCGCCAATCCGCCTGCCAAGCGTGGTGAGTATGGCAGTACCCCCCAATTTGGGGAGGTCCATGTCCAGCAGTGGACTGTTGTTGCTGTAATAGTAGTGATAGTAGTTTTTCTACAAACCTGGGCATATCCTGGCACCAATCGGCCTCCAGCACACATCTGTTGTAGTATCCGTATGTCAATGCATTGGGCTGTAAGCCCGCCCTTTTCATCAAGAACAGCAGCCTTACAGCCAGCACAGGTAGCGAATGTACCCCGCATAGCTGCATCATCACGCGGTAACACACCTGGAAATAAGTCATTCATTTTCAAATATTGTCAAATGGTCAAATATGCCGTCTGGTGCCGGCTTAGAATAGCCTCACCCCATATCTATCCCGAGGGTATCGTAAGAACCGACTAAGGGATTTGAGAGCTGATGTGTATTGCAATTTTAGGTGACAGGCTGACAACCTGTCACTATGGTGACACAGTTAGCTGAATGACTCTCAAACTTTTGTCTGACGTAGTGACGTTTTTACAGCCGTTTACACTCTACCTACCCTGCAAGGGATATAGGCGTCATATATGTATGTATAAAATGGAAAGAAGTGGAGTATAAGCTTCTAAATCCACGCATTTATTACAATCTACTTCTTGCGTTTGGGACGCAACCTGTGCCACAGCCCCAATGAACCCTAGTGTCCACCCTGTTACAATAACAAACAAAGGGCGGTTCCTTTGTAATAAAAAAATAAACTACATTCATGCAGGCATTCAGTATATTTGGAATAGTTGTGAATTGAAGTAAATCAGTTTAGTTTGATTCATTACTTTGATTTCGAGACCAATCCGAAGTTAACATGCACACCCTTATAAGAGTAGTTATAAGAGCAGGTAAAACGCTCCAAGCAGATATTTTTTTATAAACCTACCTCATCACAAGGCACGCGTAGTTTGGTAGCTCGCTCTAGGTGATCGAAAGCCTCTCTCAGCACGGCTTGCTCTTTGCCTCTGTTCAGAGAGATGCGGCAAGGTAGCGCCAGGAAGTATAAAGAGTAACACGCCCCGAGCAGGCATTTTGTATAAACCTACCTCATCACAAGCAGGCATTCTGTATAAACCTACCTCATCACAAGCAGGCATTCTGTATAAACCTACCTCATCACAAGCAGGCATTTTGTATAAACCTACCTCATCACAAGCAGGCATTCTGTATAAACCTACCTCATCACAAGCAGGCATTCTGTATAAACCTACCTCATCACAAGCAGGCATTCTGTATAAACCTACCTCATCACAAGCAGGCATTCTGTATAAACCTACCTCATCACAAGCAGGCATTCTGTATAAACCTACCTCATCACAAGCAGGCATTCTGTATAAACCTACCTCATCACAAGCAGGCATTCTGTATAAACCTACCTCATCACAAGCAGGCAGGCATTCTGTATAAACCTACCTCATCACAAGCAGGCATTCTGTATAAACCTACCTCATCACAAGCAGGCATTCTGTATAAACCTACCTCATCACAAGCAGGCAGGCATTCTGTATAAACCTACCTCATCACAAGCAGGCATTCTGTATAAACCTACCTCATCACAAGCAGGCATTCTGTATAAACCTACCTCATCACAAGCAGGCATTCTGTATAAACCTACCTCATCACAAGCAGGCAGGCATTCTGTATAAACCTACCTCATCACAAGCAGGCATTCTGTATAAACCTACCTCATCACAAGCAGGCATTCTGTATAAACCTACCTCATCGCAAGCAGGCAGGCATTCTGTATAAACCTACCTCATCACAAGCAGGCATTCTGTATAAACCTACCTCATCACAAGCAGGCATTCTGTATAAACCTACCTC
Source organism: Phthorimaea operculella (assembly GCA_024500475.1). Lineage (NCBI taxonomy): Eukaryota > Metazoa > Arthropoda > Insecta > Lepidoptera > Gelechiidae > Phthorimaea > Phthorimaea operculella. The sequence goes on along the minus strand of JANFCV010000002.1, from coordinate 844,443 downwards.
ATCACAAGCAGGCATTCTGTATAAACCTACCTCATCACAAGCAGGCATTCTGTATAAACCTACCTCATCACAAGCAGGCATTCTGTATAAACCTACCTCATCACAAGCAGGCATTCTGTATAAACCTACCTCATCACAAGCAGGCATTCTGTATAAACCTACCTCATCACAAGCAGGCAGGCATTCTGTATAAACCTACCTCATCACAAGCAGGCATTCTGTATAAACCTACCTCATCACAAGCAGGCATTGTGTATAAACCTACCTCATCACAAGCAGGCATTCTGTATAAACCTACCTCATCACAAGCAGGCATTCTGTATAAACCTACCTCATCACAAGCAGGCATTGTGTATAAACCTACCTCATCACAAGCAGGCATTCTGTATAAACCTACCTCATCACAAGGCACGCGTAGTTTGGTAGCTCGCTCTAGGTGATCGAAAGCCTCTCTCAGCACGGCTTGCTCTTTGCCTCTGTTCAGAGAGATGCGGCAAGGTAGCGCCAGGAAGTATAAAGAGTAACACGCTCCGAGAAGGCATTTTGCCCACGCTTCCGGCGAGAGGCTTGCTTTTCGCGCCAATCTGTAACAAACAGTTAATAATTTTAATGTAGCTTTTTCACCCGTTATCTGACTTTTCTGTAATACTATAAAATATCTGTAAGCTACCTAAACACGGCAAAGTGGGGCTTTTCCTCTGGCAGTAATGTGACTACGACGTAGTCCAAATAATGGACCACCTACTTACTGGTCGGTTCCACCCAATTGCCCAAACTCCTAAGCTTTAGGACCCGCTGGAAGCGAGCCCCAGGGGCATTTCAGTTGCCAAATATTGGTCAACGAAAATACAGCTGGCAGCTGAAGCTTGACTCAACGAAGAAGAAAAAAGATCTCCAAAATAAGCAATGCCCGTTGTGTTCTTATTATGTCTGTACTTTTAGAATATTTATGGTCCAGATAGACTACGAATGCGAATCTGCATTCTCTGTACTTTTCCTGTTTCTTCTACATAGAGAACGCTGCTTTCTATTCCCTAGATTTATCTCTTTGTCGCTTTTTATGAGATTTATGACACTATTATTTATTTACCCCTATTATCTGGTAATAAATTTAAGGTCTATAAGTACGATTACAACAAAAGGCAGTAAAATGTTATGTCTGCTGTTTATGTTAACTAAGTTTAAAAGGTTCAAGGTTTAAAGATAGTCGCATTAATGAAGGCTAATTAATCAGCATTTTGTATGTGTACACTCATTTAATTGGAATTAAATTTTTATGTACTAACTACTTTTATTATTCTCGTAGGTACATTAGCAACTTATCATCTAAAGAGGGCACTTACCTACTACTCTTAATAAAGCATTCATTTTCTACTTACACAGGGCAAGTGTTCATTATTTTCTCAGTATCCTGCACTGTTACATACCACTTAATTTGATTGCTAGTAACTAAATGTTATAAATTATGTAAGTATGGCACATCCTATACTTTACTGATAGGCATTTTAATACTGTACCATGTATCATGCCCCTTTTTGGAGGTTCTGTGTGACAATAGTTCGTAAAAAAAAGTTTTATGGATAGTTTGTATCTGGTTAGGTTTAACGTAGTATCTGTTTCTTCTTTACAAACATAAATAAATGTGTGATGCAGTTAACTGGGCTACAGCGGTTCACTCCAATCCAGCGAATTAAGCAAGTGCATCTTGACCACTAACGCGTTCCGTTTTAGGTATACAACTTTAAGAAAACTTGCAAAATATTTACCGCAGGCTGGATAGATGTCCAGAGGGCGAAGGTCACTGGCTCAAATCCAGCCTGCGGTGAAAACTTTGCAAGTTTTCTTAAAACATCTTTAACCTATCTACCAAACTCACTATTTACCTAGCTACTGAAAAATATTTCGCGTTTAGCTTGGACATAAACATAATAATTTGTACAAAGTACAATACTTATACAAAGGGAACGAAGCTGATTTGTCCAAAAACAGTATAGCAATTTTTACTTTCTGCTTCATCCTGTATGTAGTTTTCAGGACAATTTTAACCGTGTATATGAATTTTGCAAGGTAACCTGATAACCTGACACAGTTTATTATAATTAACTTAAAGATGACACTGATTGTGATCAGCTCAGTGATTATTTCGCCTGCACTTACAAAGGTCAAACAGTATCATTCTATTTAATTTCGTATAATTATTACCTAATATGTAATTTAACTATGTACTAGTCGTCTAGCGCTCTAAAGGTGGTTGGTTCGATTCTGGACAACAACATAAAAAAAACTAGATTGAGATCGAGATGTTCTCCGCTTCTCTCCCTCCTCCTCCTCCCTCTGTCCCTCTCTCTTAGTTCCCAGTTAATTTAGGACGTTGTGGGCTGAAAGATCTGAATATCAACATCAACATAGGTCGAAATATGAAAAAAAATTTTGGACCTCCCATACAAATTGACTCGGCCGGCTGGTATATTTTGTATGGGAGGTCCAAATTTTTTTTTTCATATTTCGTCCTATGTTCCTTGGAAAAAGTTGTTCAGTTTCACGGGCTGGTTCATCCCTTAAAATATTTGCAGTTGATTTTTTTACACCTTATATATCACGCCTATATCACTTGCTGAAAAGGCTGAATAAAACGTCCACCACGTTTGACAAAACTTTGAGAGTCATTCAGAAGACCGTGAATCACCATAGTGACCAGTTGTCAGCCTAAAATTGCAATACACATCAACTCCCAATTCCCTTAGTCGCGACACCCACGGGAAAGATAAGGAGTGACGCTATTCTAAGCCGGCATCACACGGCATTATGTCATAATTATCATATGTAATGTATCAGTCTCTTTTATTTACCTAGCATACCTATTTCTATTGTCCAGTGTCATTCCGACGTCCGTGGAGAGAGGACGTTTTCGCAATGTTTTTGTATTTGCTAATAATCGGTTTACTTGTAGTTTTGTTACACTATTATTTCAAGTATAGATCAAAAATCGTTACTCAAGTGCCTTCCCCACCGCCTACTTTCTTTTTTGGAAATGGATTAGAGTTAATTTTGAGCCCAGGTAATTTCGACAGATATTAAAAATAAGTAGGTAAGTGCCTAATAAGCAGCATACTATAAACTCTAGAAGAAGTAGCTGTCCTAAATAATTAGTTGATCTTTTACGAAAATCAAATAGAGTTTTAATAAAGTGTAACTTGCGTACAGAAGGAATTATACCATGGTCAAATTGAGAATATGGAATCCATCTTTCTTTTTTAAATTGTCTGCTAACTTAATTAACATTTTAATAGGATAACAATAAATAAATAAAAGATATAAATTTAACATAAATTGATCATTGACCTCAGCTTATCAAAATACGTACGTAAACTATGGTTACTAATCACCATTTTGTATTGACCAGTGGCCCGTCCCGGCTTTGCTTGGTTGCAATTTACTTGATTGTTGTTGTTAGTTCTTTTTTGTAAAAATATTGACAATTGGTTTATATTTTGCTGTTAATTTTTTTTTGTAATTAGAAATTAGGTAGGTGTTATTTTATATACATACAATATTTATAGTTGGCTTCCCACACTATGTACAGATTTTGCGTGAATGTAAGACGCATGCAAACAATACGTTTCTTATTTTATTAACTGGAGAAAGAAAGGATAACCCCTTAAGGGGTTATAAATCGAAAACTCCTGACACACGCTCATCATCATCATCATATCAGCCATAGGACGTCCACTGCTGAACATAGGCCTCCCCTAAATATTTCCACCTTGTCCGATTAGAAGCGGCCTGCATCCAGCATTTCCCCGCGGACTTGACCAGATCGTCTGTCCATCTCGCGGGGGGCCGTCCTACGCTGCGTCTGCCGGTACGTGGTCTCCACTCGAGAACTCTCCTGCTCCACCGATTATCAGTCCTTCGAGCAATGTGGCCTGCCCATTGCCACTTCAGCTTACTGACTCTCTTAGCTATGTCGGTTACCTTGGTTCGTCTACGGATCTCCTCGTTTCTGATTCGATCACGTAGGGAAACACCGAGCATAGCTCTCTCCATAGCTCGCTGAGTGACTCCTAGTCTATTAAGGAGGCCGACAGTTAGAGACCACGTCTCGGCACCGTAGGTCATCACTGGCATGACACACTGTTCGAAAACTTTCGTCTTGAGACACTGAGGAATTTTGGACGTGAAGACGCTGCGTAACTTCCGAAAGCTGCCCAGCCGAGCTGGATTCGCCGAGTGACCTCCTTCTCAAAGTTAGATCTTCCTAGTTGGACTGTTTGTCCTAGATAGACGTATTTGTCCACCACTTCGAGTATCGAGTTCCCTACTGATATTGGGGTGGGCGCTACATGTGAGTTGGCCATGACTTTCGTCTTGTCCATATTCATCTTGAGTCCCACTTGTTGGGAAACCCGATTGAGGTCCTGTAGCATTTTGCTGAGGTCTTCGAATGACTCTGCCATGACCACGATATCGTCAGCAAACCGAAGGTGAGTGATGTATTCGCCATTGATATTGATGCCAAGTTCTTCCCATTCCAGGAGCTTGAAGGCATCTTCCATCGCATTGGTGAAGAGCTTCGGAGATAGTACATCTCCTTGTCTTACACCTCTCTGCAATGGAATAGCCGCCGTGGTCTGATCTTGAGTTCGAACTGACATTGTGGCGTTTCTATATAAACACTTCAACACTTCGATATACCTGTAGTCAATGTGGCACCGCTGTAGAGCCTGCAGTACTGCCCACGTCTCGATAGAATCAAAGGCCTTCTCATAGTCCACAAACGCTAAGTATAGTGGCAAATTGTACTCCTCGGTCTTCTGTACAATCTGCCGCAGCGTGAAAATGTGATCTATGGTACTGTACCCTTTTCGGAAGCCGGCTTGTTCGGGAGGCTGGAAGTCATCAAACCTGCGAGCCAGACGATTTGTAATTACCCTCGAAAACAGCTTGTAAACATGACTCAGAAGCGAGATGGGCCTGTAATTCTTAAGGAGAGTCTTATCACCCTTCTTAAAGAAAAGCACCACCACGCTTCTGTTCCATGCTTCTGGCGTCACACCTTCGAACAAGACAGAATTAAAGAGCTTCTGAAGGACTTTAAGTACTGGTGTTCCACCCGCTTTCAGTAGCTCTGATGTGATTCCGTCCTCGCCCGGCGCCTTGTTGTTTTTGAGCTGTTTAAGGGCCATCCTAATCTCATACAAGCTGATGTCCGGATATCTTCGGTATAGTGTCGGGTAAGTTTTGCTCTAGGGTCTGTTGAGCTATTAACAGGTTTTGCAACTGAAGTGTACAGCTGTCCATAGAACCGTTCGATCTCCCTCAGTACCTCTGGCCTCGTGGACGCTACCCTGCCGTCCTCCGTCTTCAGCTTTGTCAGCTGGCTCTGCCCAATAGACTGGTCCCTGGCGAAAACTTTGATGCCCTTGTTTCGCTCAATCGTATCTTTGATATTTTTAGTATTAAAGTTTCGAATATCGCTCCGCAGGGACTGGCATATCTGTCTGTTGAGCCGCCGATATGACTCCGTGTCATCAGAGGATTGCAGCGTCATAGAACGCCTTTCAGCCATGAGGTTCAGAGTTCGATCGGTTTGTTTTTGAGGTCTATTTTTACGACAGGGCTTAAAGAACTTGGAGCCGACTGTGTGGACAGTTTCCACTAAACTGTTATTAATATCGTCCACGGAATCGCAATCTAGGCAAGCAAAGCGATTTGTAAGTTCCAATTGGAAGCTTTCCGGGTTTTGAATATGGGTCGCAGATGGTCGGAGCGTAGACTTCACTAGGCGAGACCGTTCTAGTTTGACGTTTATGTTCAATGTGCCTCTGACCATTCGGTGATCGCTTCCGGTTTTAACCCTGTTGATCACCGAGACATCATTGAAAATTTGTCTCTTTGTGGCCATAATGAAGTCTATCTCATTTCTGGTAGAACCGCTCATACCGACACACGCTCATATTTTTTTAAATTTTTGATCTAATTGCAAATTTTTAAACAGATCGCATTTAATAATTACCACTCTCTCGAAAAAGAAAGACAGGGATAGCAAAGAAAGACGATTTTTGATTATGTAGATTTATGTAGTTATTTTTCATTGACAGTGGAATTATTCAAGCTGGGAAGAACCTATGCCAGCAGTTTTGATGGTATCTATGGATGGTATTGTTTCGACATACAAGTCATAAACCCGTACAACCCCGAGGATATTGAGGTAAATATGTTATCTTCTCATTCTTATGTAGTGATTGATACCGTATTCACGCAAAAATTCAAATACAAACTACAGTCACAACAGTCCACTGTTGGACATGGGCCTCCCTCATTCGGAGGGTATTGCCATATTCACCACGCTTGGTAGGCGTATCGGCAAGCGCTGTGATGATTGATCCTTTAACTCCTCGTGGAGCATAGGGCCTCAGTAAATTTCCTCCAGACATTTCTATTTTGGGCTTTTTCTTTTGCCTCTGCCCATTTATTTATTTATTTATTTTATTTTTATACTTTATTGCACATAGTACAAAAGGCGGGCCTAATGCCACGCGGCATTCTCTACCGGCCAACCAGAGGGTAAACAGAGAGAAGGATACGGGTGCACTCGGGTGTAAAAACATCAAAATAAGGAAAGAAAAACAAATTATGCCTATTAATACAAATAAATACCTAGATACCATACATATATATATTAGTTTCTAGAATATACCTACACATATACGTCTTAAAATAAACTTACATATATATATTTAATACTCTATTCTGCCCCGATAAGAGAAAAGGCCGCTAAGTGACTTTAGCCGCCTTTTTATATTTTTGCATTATTGAAATAAGCAGATAATTCCCCATCGACCTATCTTACCCGCATATTTTTACGACCTTTACTTAAGAAGATACGGTTTAGCTAAAAGGCAGCTAAGTGACATTTTTACGTCCGAGTATAAACTAAAAGGCGGTTAAGTAGCTTAGCTAGACATTAAAGTGGTTAAGGCATTTTAACGTTGTTTTTACCTACTACAATGATTTTTCTTTTTTGTCCTATGATAAGAAATATGGCCGTTAAGTGCACTTAATAACCTAAAAGACAGTAACATACTTACTTAGCCGCCTTTTTCGTTAGCAGTAGATTTGTCAGATAAATTTCTTTAATACACTATAAAGACGCTACCTTTGTAAACAGAAACTAAAAAGCAGCTAAGTGAGTTTAACCGCTTACTAGCATATTACAAATATTGGTAGACTTGACTGTCATACTAAGGTTATTAGTGGCTAAGTCTCTGTACTACATAAGAAGGCGGCTAACTGATAAAAAATCGATGTGAAGTTGGTCACTCTTAAATGAGCTTCATCGACCTCGTCAACCATATTTCGTAACTAAATCTGTTTTAATATTAGAGAAAGCACAGATTTGTTTTCTTTCTGTTATTATTTGTGCGAGTCTTTAAATGCAATGAACTGCGTATCTACGGGATTAATTAAATAAAAACACAATCAAAAGATACAACATTCCCGGGGAACATAAGCTACGTTTTAAGACGGGAAAATATCTTATTCACTACGCTGGCTACGAAATCAAAAATTACAATCAATCACACACACTTGCTGGTCCGGAGTACCGAAACTGAATGTATAACACCTCGAGCTCAGCTAATAAGAAATGTTGAAATGGCTCTATCGATAGTAAAAATTTCTAGCATGAAGCTGCAGCATTCAGCAACTTGCTGGTATGTTTCGACGTATCTATCAAGAGTATGGATATGGTGTAAATGAAAAAAATTAAAAATGAAAATGAAAAATTATTTATTTACCATGCAGATTTGTAAGTAACAATTGATTTGCCAGAGGTTCCCAAACTAGGGCGCAGCCTGTATCTTGGGAAACCAAAGAATAAAAATTAATACAACACGAATTTTATCGCTAACCAAAAAGTAATGTGTGTATGAGTTTGTGTTTATGCATTGTAGTTTATATGTGTATTTATATGTTATATTGTGAATAATATATATGTATATAATATATATAATGTTTGTGTATATAATATAATAATATATTTATTTGAATAAATTTATGGAATTATAATTAGTACAAGATGTAAGTGTACAAGATGTACACCACCAAGAGCGTCTATATAAACCAAAAGAAATATCAAAGCGATTCCGAAGCAAAATTTTATCACCACGGTAAGCCGTTTTTGTAACAAACATACATCCAGTCATTACAGACCCTCAATGTCTAATCGAGATTCTAAAGTGGCTAACATAAAAAACTCTAGTCTACATCTTCCGCAAAGTTTAGCTAAATTCTTCCAAGTATGGTTTAAGCTTCAAAGTGGAAATTTATTTAAGTAACGAGTAAGTAAATTTTATCGATACACAAGTTTATCAAAACACGAAGTAAAAATATCTAGAAATAAAACAACTGGTATAAAAAAAAAATTTGTTTCTTAGAAGTTTGAATAGTTCCATGGTCTAAATAACCCTTCTCTAATATTTACGTATTTAAAGTTACACGTTTTACAAATAAAAGATTAACAAAAGGAATATTTAAATATGATAAGAAATTACAATATTTTTAATATATTAGGTACGTTTTTAAAATTTTTGCACGTGCAGTTTAATGTACGTCTTTCAAATACTATACTTAATCAAAGTATTTTTATGTTTATTTAATGTTTTTATGCTTACTTTTTATAATTTCTTCTAAAATCCACTTTTTTGCAACAATACGATACTAAGCAAAAAAGCGGCTAACTGTGGAAGATAGAAACTTAACGACCTTTTAGGCTAGTTTGATCCAAGTCAAACCAGTTATTAAATCAAAAAACTAAACAATGAGGCGGCTAAGTCAATAAACTAAGCTAAAAAGCCGCAAAAGTATACTTAACGGCCTTTTTGCGTCTGATGAATTTTTAAATATTGCCCGTAGTAAATACATTAAGTACATTTTACCGTTTTTCTAAAATACTGTGCAACATATTTAAAGAATACCTATGGCAAATGATGCGTAATATATTTCTCATGATTTTGACATAAATATTTAATTTTTATCTGCAACAGAATTCAAGAAACCTGACTTTGCGGGTTTTTCCCATTTTTCTCAAAATTTACTTTTGTGGCTTAGCGGCCTTCTTTCATATCACGGCAGTATTGTAAACAGAAAAAAAAAAATTACTTAATACCAAGATGGAAAGTACTGCCAGCGCCATCTAGTTTGATTAGCGAAAAAGTTCTTGCGTTCAAATTACCGTAGATCGCAGTAGCAGTGAAACAATTTAGCTCATTTGACAGCTGACTCAACTCTAACCTAAAACTACAAGTTTTCAAGTTGTTAACGTGGTTCGAACGTGGCATATATTTTCTGTGATATACCTTCAATAAACAAAAGTGGAGACTAGATATGTGGAAAAAAAGCAAGAATTTCACTTCCGACGCAAAAGCCGAACGAGGTGGTCGTACACTGCCTTCTTAAATGCTACCCGATCAGGAGCTTTCCGGAGTTCGGGCGGCAGTGCATTCCAGAGACGTGCTGCCTCGACCGTGAAGGAATTACCGAAAAAGGCTGATCTGCTGAGGGGTATAGCAAGCGCAAGGTTAGTGTTGAGCGGAGTTGACGGCTGTGAGTGTCGCAGAGAAAGCTAAATTGAGATCTTAAGTAGTCTGGAGCAAATTTATCGTTTAAAACAGTGTATAACATGGTGAGAACTCTGACTTGTCTCCGCTCGCGTATGGGAAGCCATCCCAGCTGTTCCCGGAAAGCCGAAACATGATCGTACTTCCGCAAATTGAAAATGTATCTGATGCAGCGGTTATAATAATTACTTTAACGAGTCTTATCGCGATAGTTTTTTAGGTAAATAAGCGATTTACCTGGACACTCGACGTTTCGACTGGGTTGCACCAGTCGTGGTCGCGAGCAGACTGAAGTAGCAGCGAGTTGTCATCAGGGCGGTGGGCAACTAGATTTTCTGCTACCCACATATTGTCTTAATAATTTAAATTGTTTGTAAACATTACACATTAGGCCGGCACACAACACTCACAATGTCCGACGATCGGTCCGATTGTGAGTGTTGTGTAATGTGTAATGTTTACAAACAATTTAAATTATTAAGACAATATGGTAGCAGAAAATCTTGCCCACCACCGCCCTGATGACAACTCGCTGCTACTCAGTCTGCTCGCGACCACGACTGGTGCAACCCAGTCGAAACGTCGAGTGTCCAGGTAAATCGCTTATTTACCTAAAAAACTATCGCGATAAGACTCGTTAAAGTAATTATTATGTGTGAAAGTAATCGCGAGTGCTTTAAAAGTTATATGATGCAGCGGTTGTTCCGGCAGATTTTAATTCGGACAGGATAGATCTTCTCCAGGTAATGGCAGGGCGGCCTTGCCTTCTACGGCCAGTCGTTGGGTTCCAGTCTAGTGCTATCCTTGATATGTTGTCCTCCGATCTTCTTAGGCAGTGCCCTATCCAACTCCATTTTCTCCGAAAAATTTCGTCGGTGATTGGTTTTTGCGACGTCATTTCCCAGAGTGCTTCGTTGGTTATAGTATCCGGCCAGAAGATGCGGAGGATGGTGCGGAGGAACTTATTCACACATACTTGGAGTTTATTGGATAGCACTTTTGTGACCTTCCATGTCTCGCAGCCATATAGAAGGACAGATTTGACATTGCTCTCAAAGATTCGCAGCTTGACTTTTCGTGAGATGATGTTGGATTTCCAAATCGGCGACAACTGAGCAAGGGCAAGCGCTGTGCAAGATGCTTAATAAACAGGGAACGCTGCTGTCCATTCCCTGGATGAATGAATATCCCTATGTTAGTTTTACACCCACGGGTTAAATTGGAGTGACAGGACGGAAGAATAATGCGGACATTAATAATTCTTTAGTTTTAATTAATAATTTGTCGATTTATTAATTCTTTTACTGCTTGGTACATGCATTATTCCAGAGTAGCATAGCCTACAACCTTTTTTCTATTAACTGTTTGATTTTGATATTGTAGGCGGTGATTTCGTCATCGAAAAATACGGATAAAAGTATCATCTACTATATATTGAAACCATGGCTAAAAGAGGGACTTCTAGTAAGCTCAGGTAAATATACCGCGACTTTATAATAACATTTCGTATTGGATTAAATTTTAAAGAGAGATTTGTTTGTCTCATAAATATGAACTAGCATAACAAGAAACGCACTGTATAAAAACAAGAAAGATATACTCAATGTATACTGGGGTCCAGATAAGCGTTTTTGCCGCTTGACGATTACGCTTGAGACGGCGAGAAAGATAGTCAAATTAATTAATTATTTAAGCATTGCTTATAAAAAAAGGAAACTGATATCCAAGTTTATTTTTATTGACCTCTTTCAACAAATCAGTATGATTATCAGGTAAAATAAGCAAAATCGTCACCATATGCGAACATCACATATTTCAGGTTCAAAATGGACGCACCGAAGAAAGATTCTCACGCCTACATTTCACTTCAACATTCTGAAACGTTTCGTCTCCGTGATGGAGGAAAACAGCCGCGGCTTGGTTGCATCTTTGACCAAGACTAAAGGCGAACCAGTGGACATTGTTCCTGTTATTTCTACGTACACTTTGAACGGAATTTGCGGTAAGCAGGAACGGAGAAAGAATTCTTGATTCGAGTAGTCGTTGAGGATTTTCATTATAATCAGACGGCCGATGTGGCGCCAGAGATAGGGCGACTGTCTGCGGCGTAAAGGTTCCAGGTTCGATTCCCGGTAGGGCACTCACACAGTTGATATTTATTGTGAATTTGTTATGACATCGCCGGTTAAACCACCTGATTGTTCGAAAAAAGGGATGGTTGCGTGCTACGATGGAGATTTTAAGTCGTCTCGTCGCTCTTTACACAACCATGTCAGACATAGGTCTACTAGTAGTAGGCAATTGTGACACCAATATTGATCGGATCGTTCATCAACGCAATGTCGCACATGACAGTAGAAAATAATTTTGCCAGAAATAGGGTAAATTCGCACTTGCTTTAAATATTATCACTAAAAGTTGTCCTCTATTTCAGAGACTGCCATGGGCACTCGACTAGATAAAGAGATATCAAAAGAGGGTAACGTCTACAAGAGGTCTCTGAACGAAGTATCCAGACTTTGTGCTGAAAGGATGGCAAGGGTCTATTACATTTTCGATCCCATTTTCCGTCTCTCTATCATAGGTAAGCAAGCAAAAGTTATGTAACTATTTATATATCGATATCTATACAGAGATATGTCTGCTACACATTCCAGGGTAGATGAGGCCAAATCCTGATAGTGGGTGAGGATAAATTATTAAAATTATTGTAATGAAGACTAATTATTATTGCATCTCTAATCACAGGACGAAACTTCTACAAACATTTGGAAAAAGTTACCAACTTTACCAAAAGAGTTATAAAACTGAGGAAAGAATACTTAGAAGCCACAGGAATAGACTTTAAAGACAGCATGGAAGACGATGAGGATAACGTTTATCTAAATTCCAAGAGGAAGAAAGTAGCTATGTTGGATCTCATGATATCGGCTGAGAAAGAGGGCGTAATTGGCAGTGATGGTATACAGGAAGAGGTTGACACTTTTATGTTTGAAGTAAGTCCATTTTACCCGACTACAGCAAAGCAAAAAGGAGGGTTATGATTTTGACCTGTATGTATGTATGTATGTGGAATAAATTTCGTCTGTTCCCTCATAACTCCCGAACTACTTATCCAAATTCGACAAATGACGTATCAATAGAAGCGTCTGAACAGTCTGGTGGTTATAGGCTATATAATGTCAAAATGAATTTAATATGGCGCCCTCTATACAGTGTTAAGTAACGAAGAAAATATTTATTTTCTTGTACTGGTATCGAGTTTGGTATCAAACGAAAGGGCTGAATTAGCACAATCCAGAAATATATACATTTTATCTCTAAAACGTAGATTTTCTTAGATAATGAAGTCGGAATAAAGATAAGGTATCGCACTAACACGATTGGCAAACATTTTATATTCGAGCTCATTTGACTCGGACTTGTCATATTATTGATGATAAAATTTACATAAAATATCTGCACAAGATACATAAAATATCTATAGCAAACCCGTGCGTATAAAACAAAGGTGCTTACTAGGTAGTAGGTACGTATACGCAACGAACATGTTAATGTAAAAGATCTTTTATGTATCTATAGTACTAACTGTTGCTACTCAGTTATCTACTACCTAATACGAAGTTGTTTGCAAATGGTGAGATCTTCGAGCATCTTCCGTCCCGTTCCGGCCCCGGGGGAGTCGTTATAGTTACTTTACTCTATACAAATATTTCTGTCGTTTTTTGCGGGGGGAGAGGTAAAGCTGTCAAATCAAGCTAGGGTTTGAATCGACAATATATCAATATATATATCAATATAGATACTTGACCTTTCGATTAATTACAACAGTCTACTCAAAATTGTGTCATATTATTGTATTTTCAAAAGCAACTTAGTTCACAAGAATAGGATTTTTAGTAAATAGAAATATTGGCGCAATAACATCATTTTAAATATTGCATAAGGTACCCTAAATTAACCAAAATATTACATGCCAGCCGATGTGGCGCAGTGGTTAGTATGACTGCCTGCCACGCAAAGGTTCCGGGTTCAATTCCCGGTGGGGTCACTCACAAAGTTGATTTTTACCACTTTGTGAATTTGTTCCCAGTCTGGTTAGGACATTGCAGGCTAAACCACCTGATTGTCCGCAAGTAAGATGGTTCCGTGCTTCGGATGGGCACGACAAGCCGTCGGTCCCGGTTGCTGTCTATGATGGCGGTCGTTACACAACCATGTCAGAGGCCTGCTACTGCAGTAGGCGGTTGAAAAACTCTGACACCAGGGTTCATCGGGTCGTTGAACGACTCGGTGTCCCACACGAAGAGAGAGAGAGACCAAAATATTAATTTCTTTCTCCAAAGACCAGATAATACAATTATGTAGGTACAATCAATGCAATACCTAGGTACTATTTACTGATAATTAAGTATCAAGGATATTATGTAAGGGAATTTACTAAAAAATCACCTATACAACAAATCATATCCCGATGACGTAGTGGTTAGTACCCCTATCTTCTACGCTGAGGCTCGTGGGTGGAAATTGATTCCACCGGACACAAATATTTGTAAAGTAAATTTTCAAATATTCGTGTTTTGTCTGAGCACTCTGCCTGATAAATGACCACCGACTGGACCGAAACGGTCGTGAAATCGCGATGTAATAAGAAGTAGGTAAGTGCGAAATCCTTTTTATATACATAATAATTAACGTTAAAATGTCGCACTTAAGTTTAACCAATTTATAGCACACCAAGTCGTCCAATGACCTGACGAACCCTGGTGCCAGAGTTTGTCAACCACCTACTGCAGGCCTCTGACATGGTTGTGTAACGACAGCCGTCTAAGTGACCATAGACAGCAACCGGGAGCGACGGCTGAACATGGCTCCAAAGCACGGAACCATCTTGCTTCTCGGACAATCAGGTGGTTTAGCCTGTGTGGTGTTCTGACCAGTCTAGGAACATATTCACAAAGTGATAAATATCAACTTTGTGAGCGAAAGGAATTGAACCCGGAACTTTCTGCGTCGCAGGCAGTCGGACTAGCCACTGCGACACATCGGCTGATAGCCGATGTCACCCGATCAGCTGAGACTGATATTAATTTTCAATGAAACTCGAACGAAATCAGGTTTTCCCAAAATTCATTGTAAAAGTTGTTCAATTTCATAATCTGATCATGCCTGCAAAGTTTTCGGTACAGACCGTCTTTACGTTATATAGATTTGAAAATATGGCGATAGAAAAAGTATCGACGTTTTGTATTACTTGGGTCACTGCACTAGCTTGGGTTCAGTGTGGCTCGATACTTCAAGTTAAAATTATCGTTTTTTCATTGAATATCGACTGGAAATGAACATCATTGAATAAGTAGAACAATCCCAAACTAACATTCTAATCTTACTTAGCAAGCTATTTACTGTTAATAAAGGCATCGGTAAACTAAGATCGTTAATTGTTACCCATTTTATGGTGGAATATTATAATCTTCATTTGAAAAATAAACGATACTATGATGAACACTATTGTTCGACACAAAATAATAACAAAAGGAACAAAATACAATTATTTTATTATAGATCCACCTAAAAAAAACTCCAAATCAGTCATTTTGTACGACTTACTGGCAACACTTATGTACAATTTTCAATCGCTTATTTTATATATTATTTAGTGATATTGTACTGGAGGAATACTTTCAGATGAAAAGTGATATTGTTCTGTTGTAAATTGGTATTTTTACATATTTTTTTAGGCATTATTAGCTCTACAATTCCGCTTTTTATCGGAGCTCATTTGACATGCGCGACTGGAATCGTTCTAGGAAATAATCTGACAGCAACTGGTTTTTGTAGTAAGGTAAGCCCCCGTGGGCAAAGGCCGTGACAGAGGGGAAGTGCTTCGTATAGCGTCTCCCTACCCCAGCTTTCCTCCAAGGGTGAGATTCAAAATCACCCAGTGCGATCCAAACACGCAAAAAGAAGCGTATACTTTCGTGACATCTAAGAAATGTAGACATCTACTTTAGAAGTGAAACTCGTACCAACCATCGACTCGGGGGCTCGCACCAAACACCGACTCGGGTGGTTGAGGGGGGCTTGCCCCCTCACAGAAAACAGAATCGTAAACATCTACTTTAGAAGTGAAACTCGCACCAAACATCGACTCGGGGGGTTGAGGGGGACTTGCCCCCCTCACAGAAAATAGAATCGTAAACATCTACTTTAGAAGTGAAACTCGCACCAACCATCGACTCGGGGGGTTGAGGGGGTTTGCCCCCCTCACAGAAAATAGAATCGTAAACATCTACTTTAGAAGTGAAACTGGCACCAAACATCGACTCGGGGGGTTGAGGGGCTTGCCCTATAAAATAGAATCGTAAACATCTACTTTAGAAGTGAAACTCGCACCAACCATCGACTCGGGGGGTTGAGGGGGGCCCTCACAGTAAATAGAATCGTAAACATCCACTTTAGAAGTGATACTCGCACCAAACATCGACTCGTGGGCTTGAGGGGGGCTTGCCCCCCTCAAAGAAAATAGAATCGTAAACATCTACTTTAGAAGTGAAACTCGCACCAAACATCGACTCGGGGGGTTGAGGGGCTTGCCTCTATAAGGAAAAGTGGACTTCTACTTGAGAAGTGAAACTCGTACCAACCATCGACTCAGGGGTTGAGGGCTTGCCCTTTCACAGAAAATAGAATCGTAAACATCTACTTTAGAAGTGAAACTCGCACCAAACATCGACTCGGGGGGTTGAGGGGGGCTTGCCCCCCTCACAGAAAAAAGAAACATGGACTTCTACTTAAGAAGTGAAACTCGTACCAACCATCGATTCGGGGGGTTGAGGGGGGCTTGCCCCCCTCAGAAAATAGAATCGTAAACATCTACTTAAGAAGTGAAACTCGCACCAACCATCGACTCGGGGGGTTGAGGGGGACTTGCCCCCGTCACAGAAAAAAGAAACATGGACTTCTACTTTAGAAGTGAAACTCGTACCAACCATCGATTCGGGGGGTTAAGGGGCTTGCCCCCCTCACAGAAAATAGAATCGTAAACATCTACTTTAGAAGCGAAACTCGCACCAAACATCAACTCGGGGGGTTGAGGGGGGCTTGCCCCTAACAGAAAATAAAATCGTAAATATCTACTTTAGAAGTGAAACTCGTACCAACCATCGACTCAGGGTGTTGAGGGGGGCTTGCCCCTTTCACAGAAAATAGAATCGTAAACATCTACTTTAGAAGTGAAACTCGCACCAAACATCGACTCGGGGGGTTGAGGGGGGCTTGCCCCTTTCACAGAAAATAGAATCGTAAACATCTACTTTAGAAGTGAAACTCGCACCAAACATCGACTCGGGGTTGAGGGCTTGCCCTCTCAAAAAAAGAAACATGGACTTCTACTTTAGAAGTGAATCGTACCAACCATCGATTCGGGGGGTTGAGGGGGGCTTGCCCCCTCACAGAAAATAGATTCGTAAACATCTACTTAAGAAGTGAAACTCGCACCAACCATCGACTCGGGGGGTTGAGGGGGGCTTGCCCCCTCACAGAAAAAAGAAACATGGACTTCTACTTTAGAAGTGAAACTCGTACCAACCATCGATTCGGGGGGTTGAGGGCTTGCCCCCTCAGAAAATAGAATCGTAAACATCTACTTTAGAAGTGAAACTCGCACCAAACATCGACTCAGGGGTTGAGGGCTTGCCTCCTCAGAAATAGAATCGTAAACATCTACTTTAGAAGTGAAACTCGCACCAACCATCGATTCGGGGGTTGAGGGCTTGCCCTCACAGAAAATAGAATCGTAAACATCTACTTTAGAAGTGAAACTCGCACCAAACATCGACTCGGGGGGTTGAGGGGGGCTTGCCCCCCTCACAGAAAATAGAATCGTAAACATCTACTTTAGAAGTGAAGTGAGGGGGGCTCACAGAAAATAAAATCGTAAACATCTACTTTAGAAGCGAAACTCGCACCAACCATCGACTCGGGGGGTTGGCCCCCCTCACAGAATATAAAATCGTAAACATCTACTTTAGAAGCGAAACTCGCACCAACCATCGACTCGGGGGGTTGAGGGGGGCTTGCCCCCCACAAAAAATACGTGTACTTCTACTTTAGAAGTGAAACTCGTACCAGCCATCGACTCGGGGGGTTGGCCCCCCTCACAGAAAATAAAATCGTAAACATCTACTTTAGAAGTGAAACTCGCACCAACCATCGACTCGGGGGGTTGGCCCCCCTCACAGAAAATAAAATCGTAAACATCTACTTTAGAAGTGAAACTCGCACCAACCATCGACTCGGGGGGTTGAGGGGGGCTTGCCCCCCTCACAGAAAAAAAATACGTGTACTTCTACTTTAGAAGTGAAACTCGTACCAACCATTGACTCGGGGGGTATTGGTCAGCTATTGGTCTTCTCGACAATAGTTTTACTTCAGGCGGTTTTAGGTTGGTTTTGCGTTATTGGCTAAGGTGCACTTGCTTAATTTCGCAGGCTTTTCTTCTGTCTCTCTCTCTTCTACCTCTATGAGGTAGAAAATTTAGCGATTTTTTAACACTAGAAGTATTTGAAATTCGAGGTTTTGGAGATTTGTGACAAGCATAAATCATTTTTAGGGTGATTTGAAAAAAGACGAGGATCATCATTAAAACTTTCTCGTTTTAACACGTTCTATCTAATAATCATGACTTCTCATTCTTTTAAGTCAGCTTGTATTTTTCTATAGCGAAACAGCTATCATTTACATTTTGGAGTATGTACACTTTCCACATCTGCTACAGTATTATGAGAGTAGCTATATTGAGTATTCTTTGGTATTACAGGCATGTTTGGAACTCCAAAATATTTAAAATAAAAAGAAATTCAAAATCTAAAACCCGACTACTGAGAGATCGCGCTCTAAAAAGCAAGAAACAAGAATATTTAAATATTAACTACACACAATTTAATGCCTCTATCGTCTACAAAAGTGATATAAGCTAACACCTATAATAATTAATTTTTGTGGAAATTTAATATAAATTCATAGTGGTTTTGAGGTGATAGCTGTGGTCGTGTGCCACGTATTCCATTACTTCTTACGTAATAAAAATATAGGCAAAGTGGCACGACCACAGCTAGAACCTCAAAACCACTATGAATCTATATTAAATTTCCACAAAATTAATTATTATAGGTGTTAGCTTATATCACTTTTGTAGACGATAGAGGCATTAAATTGTGTGTAGTTAATATTTAAATATTCTTGTTTCTTGCTTTTTAGAGCGCGATCTCTCAGTAGTCGGGTTTTAGATTTTGAATTTCTTTTTATTTTCTTATATCTCTACGGTTCTACCTCTATACTTAGTGTCTACCAGTCAACACAAATTATTGCGTTTTAAAATAGAATACATATTCAAACTAAGGAAATATTAGCCAAATATAAGTAGCTCTATTAGTTGAAATCGGGGTTCAGGGTTCTCCAGGGTTCATCGGGTCGCTGAACGACTCGGTGTCCCACACGAAGAGAGAAAGAGAGAGAGAGAGTTCAAACAGACAGACCACAACCATAGTCGAGAAGACCACTCGCTGCCTATTCCACTTGGTTGTAAACTCAAGTGAGAAAGAGGCCGCCATACGGCCGCGAATGCAACGAGTGGTCTTCTCAACTATAGCTGCGTATGCAGCACGTACAATTTAGACTTGTTGGATTACAGGTTTTATATAAGTTTTATAACCCAATATATCAGTTTATGGCTATTCCTAGAAGGATAAAACTTCAAGGCTAACGAGTTGAAGGCAAGCATTGCCATTTTTGTAGTTATTTAAATAATAAAATAAACTAAACGTGAACCTACGGATAACTTGTTGGACATGTTATTTATTAAATCCTGTTTTTAGGGCCACGACACGACTGCATCTGGGTTGGACTTTTGTTTGATGTCGCTGGCAAATCACAAAGACGTACAGGTATTTGTTGCTTCGTTTTATATGATAAGTTCTCATCTAACGCAATTTATTATGGTATAGAAATAATCGTCGTGTGGTGCCGGCTCAGAATAGCGTCACCCCATATCTTTACCGTGAGTGTCGGACGAAGCGACTAAGGGACAATTATTCAAGGAATGGGCAGCAGCGTTTTCTGTGAATTAAACATTTTGCTTGGCAAGCGTAGTGAGTATGCCAATACCCCCGATACGAGGGAGGTCAATGTCCAGCAGTGGACTATTGTGGCTATCAAGGTAAGAAATAAATCAATGCAACTGCTTGAGACAAATTATTTTCTTGCCACTTAAAAATATGTTACTTAATTAATCTGAAATGCAAAAGTAAAAATATTTTTATATTTATATTTTAGGAGAAAATATTCAAAGAACTGAAAGAAGTTTTTGGCGACTCGGACAGACCAGCTACCATAGACGACTTAAACGCATTGAAGTATCTTGAATGTTGCATAAAGGAGTCCCTACGGTTGTACCCGCCTGTGCCTTTCATAGGAAGAAAACTCACAGACCCAGTTGTATTGAGTAAGTGTATTTTTCTTTGTTCATGAGAGTCCGTATAATATTTTCGGAGATCCCAAATGATTTGGGACAAGGGCAGGCAGTTGATGATGGTGTTACTTATCTAAAACGAGGGCATGCAATGAGAATGCTTCTTTTTCTTTCTCGCTGCTTGCTTGTATTGATCTACATACAGCGTATTGTATTTGAATTTTGGACAAATGCGAACAAGTCGTTTGGTCATTTCGCCATTTTTCGCGGTCTGGAATATGGCGGCCACAAATACATATTTCTACTTGCTTTTGCATAGTATGCAAGTGGGACTCATATTTTCCGTGCTTTTAGTATATTTAGAAACTCATTATTATTAAATATTCATACGTATTTCAGGTGGTTACACAATACCAGCAGGCGTACAATGTCATATTCACGTCTACGACTTGCACAGAAACGAAAAAGTATACCCGGAGCCGGAAAAGTATGACCCGGACCGTTTTCTGCCGGAAAACTGTGTTACTCGCCATCCCTACGCGTTTATACCATTCAGCGCTGGACCTAGAAATTGTATAGGTAAGCATCTCTCTCTCTCTCTCTTCATGTGGGATACCGAGTTGTTCAACGACTCGATGAACCCTGGTGTCAATTTTTCAACCACCTACTGCAAGTAGCAGGCCTCTGACATGGTTGTGTAACGACATACCGTCATAGACAGCAACCGGGGCCGACGGCCTAACGTGCCCATCCGAAGCACGGAACCATCTTGCTTTTCGGAAAATCAGGTGGTTCAGCCTGCAATAGTGACTTAAAAGAGGAATATTAATATGATCAGACTCGGTAGAATGCTGTCACACGTCACCTTGGTCTACAGAACCATGTTTCAATAGTTTCACCCATCCTCCATAGCAAAAAAATTTACAAAAAGAAGGAACGCCTAAAAATCATGAAAAATATGAACCCGTATTTTACCGTAGGCAGTGATTAAGAGGATTTACAATGATGTGCTAATCTTTACGACATCGCATAGTTGCGACGAAGACAGCATTCTACAAGGTTACCAATTAATTTTCTTGTCCAATAAAACTTATTCATTTTATGCAATGGGGATCAAAGATCATAGTTTTAATTTGTTTAGTTTAGTGGAATAGTAAAATATTCAAATGAAAATGGTACACCTACGTCTGTGTCTGTTCATGAAAAACCAAATGCCGAAAAAGATTACGGAAAAGTCATGTAGATGTTTATGTAATAGATAGATCATTTGTGTTTCTTTTTCTCTCTGATTACCCTTTGGTTGGCCGGTAGAGAATGCCGCATTGCCTTTTGTATTATGTGCAATAAAGTATAAAAATATATAAATAGAAAGACCGGCTTACATTGGCTCGACATACTACTTTCAGATTTCATAAAAGTCGAGTATAACCGTAGGTTGCCAACCAATACTTAAAATTGTAATACACATGAAGCCTTCTAGTCCCTTGGTCGCATTTTATTACATCTGCGGGAAGGGAATGTTGTAATATGCCGGCATCACGCAGCGACTTTTAAAACATACTCCTTTGAAGTCAATTTTCTGGCTAAATACGTCATATTAATAAGTTAGTACGTCACGAGATTCTTTGAGACTGTTTGTTTCTTAAAAAAAAAATTGAAACAGTCCATCAAGCACGGCGCAATGTTACTTCTTTGCAAACGAGTGAAATATACAATTAGTGCGCCATAGAAAAACTACACCCTAACTGCCTTATTTGTTTTCCAGGTCAAAGATTCGCAATGCTGGAAATGAAGTCCTGCCTCGCCAGCCTGCTGCGTAAATTTAGACTGGAGCCTGTTACTAAACCTGAGGACCTGGAGTTTATGGCAGATTTGGTACTTAGGAATACTAAGCCAGTTTATGTCAAGTTTATTGAGAGGAAATTTAGTTAGATTATTATAATTATCATACTAGCGCAAGCTCTACATACAGATGAGATGTGCCGAGACGCAAAATACATCTCTCAGGCAAGCATTGCGACGCTTGAAACCGTTTCAATATAAAATGTATGAAACATAACTACAAGACAAAGCTACACACGTGAGAAGCGAGTCGCATCGATGACGGCTGATGATCACTTGTCTGACATATGCCATCCCACGCATCGCACGCGTCTCCTCTATGGTGCTTACGCCTTAAACTGTTCTGTCTAATTGGTGAATTTTTGACATTAAGAACATACGGCATGTTATTAGTATTCTTTTGTACATTAAAAACATAGGCTATTTTTTAGTTTTGTTTGATTTTCCGCTTTAGATTCGACCAACGACCCGATTTAGCTTGGTGACAGACTTGAAACCGTCTACTACTATTATAAATTACTAAACGAACAAGGATAACTCATAAACGTCTAAGCTATGTATCATAGACAAACGTGCGCTCCGAAGCACGGTACGTCAAACAATACATTGTGACGATTACGACGTTAAATGGCAAAATGACAGATTAGCACCAATGTATTACTTTGAATTTTAAGATAAATATTGCGCCTCCTTTTAGATCCGTAGCCAACTTATTGCTAATAAATAAAACAAGTAAACCCTACCTATGAGCAGCAGTGATCTCCTGCTTGGTCCGCCTGGCCAGCGGCGAGGCATCAGCTAGAGATTCGGCGGAAGCAAGCGCAGCGGCCGGAAAAGACTGTACACAGCCGCTTTATGTTGGAGAATTCGGTAGATCGTTGATGTATATGATGAAGAGCTAGGGACTTGCTTCCTTGAGGTACTGCTCTGTCATTTATTTTAAAATCTGATTGATACAGAGATAGCACCTTGTTGTCATTTAACTTACTCACTTGCACACATTGTTGTCGATTAGTGAGGTAGCTTTTCAGCCATTCAAGTGATCTGATGCTATATTTTTCACATTTAATGAGTAGGATTTGATGATTGACATAGTCAAACGCCTTACTTTGGCATTTTAAGTTGAATGTTGTGCGCCTGTTTAGATGGGTGAGCTCGCTAGCAAACACGTAACTAATAAATAACACAAGTAAACCCTACCTCTGAGCAGCAGTAATCTCCTGCTTGGTCCGCCTGGCGAGCGGGGAAGCGTCAGCTAGAGATTCAGCGGAGGCGAGCGCGGCGGCCGGCAAGGACTGTACACCGCCGCCGCTTTTCGTTTTGCTCCGGCATTTCGCGATGAGATTCGCGTCCAGTTCGAATTTCTCGTAGGTGTACGTTTCCGCTGTAAAATAGAATATAGATAAAATCGAATCGGCCTATAGCAATGGGAAAAAATCCTTAAGTTAACAAACACTTACGTGGATCAGGCGGATCTGGTGGTAGAACGAACACGGTCCTCTCAGAGTTGTTCCCCACGTCCATTCCCAATAGCGGCTCGTCAGCGGCGTTCCCTCCGGCCGCGACGCGCTCGATGCAGTCGTCGAAGAACGACAGTCCCTGGTCCACGTCGCACACGAAGGAACGTTCCTCGATAAAGCGCGTGAACATCTGTGTCTTCATCATGTAAGCGTAGAAGCGTTGGTGCGTCTGCGAAACAATGTTTTCCTTATTTATATGAAACCTATTTTGCACAATAATTTATTACGCCTTATTTATGCTAAGATGATATCGGATCTTTCAGTCGTACTCATTATATGCCGGCGTAGCCGGCCTTGGATTACTTGGGCTGCGATTGTTGCATGCACTATATGCCGGCGTAGCCGGCCTTGGATTACTTGGGCTGCGATTGTTGCATGCACTATATGCCGGCGTAGCCGGCCTTGGATTACAGGCTGCGATTGTTGCATGCATATGCCGGCGTAGCCGGCCTGGATTACCAGGGCTGCGATTGTTGCATGCACTATATGCCGGCGTAGCCGGCCTTGGATTACTTGGGCTGCGATTGTTGCATGCACTATATGCCGGCGTAGCCGGCCTTGGATTACTTGGGCTGCGATTGTTGCATGCACTATATGCCGGCGTAGCCGGCCTTGGATTACTTGGGCTGCGATTGTTGCATGCACTATATGCCGGCGTAGCCGGCCTTGGATTACTTGGGCTGAGATTGTTGCATCTACTTTATTCCGCCGATATAGTCGGCCTTGGATTACTCGTGCAAAACTAACAACTATTTAGATTACCTTTTCATAATAATACCTGAACCCGGGTTTGTCTTAGTGTCGAATTCTCGATACTATAACATGTTTTTTCGTTGGGTGAGAAATCTTTTATTTTCATAAGGCCCCTAAAACTATTGTTTAGTTTCGTATCAAATGGGCGCGCGGCGCTGGCAACACTGTTCGTCATTGTCTCGTCCTGTGGCCGTGCGCTCGCATCGTTGATGCGAATTTTAATTATAAATGGTGTAATTTAGTGTGCTTTCGGTTTTCTCGTGTGGTTTTCCCTGTTCGGTGGGGAAGTGAACCAAGTGGATTTGGTTCCGGCGCTTTGATTGAGAGTCACGCGGCCGCCGGCAAAATATAACCTCACTTTTCGTTCGCTCGCGTCGTGGCTGCCGATAGCTACATATTTTTAATTGTTTTCTTGATTGGAGGCCAACGGGGCCGATTTCTCATTCGGAGAGAAATCTTTTAGTCATTTTGTGTTAAAAAACATTATTTGATGTCGAACTATGAACAATAGTGAACCCAAGTGCTTGTGAAAACTAAGCTGTGAATCTGCGACTGATTGACGGGACGGAGTGCCACACGAGCTGGTGTCCGGGTGCAGTAAGTCTAGTACCTAAATTCCAATCCAAAATGTCTTCCTCCAAAACCTGATACCTTTTTTCCTGTCAAAAACTAGACTTACAAGGAAACGGCGGCGTCATGGTTCGCACGGTAAGCAATTCGCTGCTAGGCCCTGTTTAAGTAGACTTTGGAAACAAGAATTTCTCGGCCGGAAACTTTCCGGAACAAAATTCTCTCATTAAATTTATTTTATTTAGCTATAGTAAAGAGCACTACGAATCGTAGTCAAATGTTGTTCCGAGGCTGATCGACCATTTAGTTTTAGATTTTAAGATAACTTTAATTTGCTTCCACTGCGCTAAGATCAGCTTCGGAATCAAACATTTTTTGGTAGCAGAGCGTGGTTGCTTTATTGCAACATAGTTAGCCGTAATTTAGTATTAAGCGTGTTTTTTAAATCACCCACTTATTTTATTAATTTTGGAAAATATTGTTTCGGTTTTTTGTGACTGTATTGTTTGCCTAGTGAACGGTACCTTATCGGTAAGGTCTAGGCCAGTCAACTAACATTTATTTTGTGGTACTTGTTTATTGGTTTTCGTTTTATTAAGTCGAGTGTGTAAAAGTTGGTACCATGGCTCCCTCGATCGCCAGGTATAAGGCTGCTATAAAGACAGAATTAAGGTGGTTTACTACCACAGCGGCAATGATCGGCCGCGAGGACCGGGAGGACGCGCTCTTGAAAAGTGCACTACAGGCAGATGAACGGGTTCGGGTTGTGTCGGAACACCTCACAGAGTGCCTCATGCTCCTTGAGGAAGCTCCTAACCCTGAAGATAAGGAGCTGGTCGAGGGCGATGTAAGCCAGTGCTTGGAGCTGGCACAGGACATTCAGCAGGCAGCTGCGGACATATCTAGGCGACGTGACGGAAAGGAAAAGCCATTCCGTGGTAAAGTAGGACAAGGATTACAGGTGCCTCTTCCGCCTGTTACGGTTCCAGTCTTTGCAGGCGATTACGCCGACTGGCCGGCGTTTGAGGACCTGTATAGCAGCGTGGTCCACACACGGACGGACATAACGCCGGCGTACAAGATGGCTCAGCTGATGTCCAGGCTACATGGAGAGCCTCATGAATTGCTGACGCATTTGGCTGTCTCGGATAGCAATTATGAGGTGGCGTGGAAGATCCTTACCGACCGGTATCGAAACAAGCGCCTGATTGTAGACAGGCTGTTAGACCAGTGGCTGTCAATACCAACCATAACGCGAGGTACGGACCTCCGCGAGAAAATCTTCCACCCAGTCAGTGTCGCGGTCAGCGCACTAGAGCGACAGGGTTTGCCAGTGGCGGGCTACGGTTATATCTTGGTCCACACAGTGCTTCGCCGCCTGCCGAGCGAAATGGTCGCTCGATTCGAGCAGCTCCACGGGGCAAGTCCTCGGACCACCTCCCGACCTACGAGGATCTGAAGTCGTTCCTCGAGGCCGAAAGCAGGCGAGTGGACGTCCAGGCTGGTGAAGCCCCGCAAGAGACCTCTGCCCCTCGCCACCCGGAACGGCCGGGTGCACCGGCGAGGAGGCAACAGTAGGCAACCCAGGCGGTACAACACCGCATTGGAATCAGGGTGTGCCTACTGCAGGGAGACAGCCACGGGGTGGCAGCGTGTCAGGAGTTTGCTGCGCAGCGGGTTCAGAGGACGGGGTGTGGCACAGCAGAGGCGTTGGTGTTTTCGGTGCCTGGGGCCGCATCAGGTGCGAGTGCCCTTCAAGCACCAACTGTAGGTACTGCCAGGGTGCACACCATCCGCTGCTCTGCATGAATCGCTCCGGAGACGCCGGGGCAGCGCTGGATCGGGTCAGCGAGGAGCCTGCCCACCAAGGGAGGGCAACGCTCCCCCCTCCAAGGAGGCCCACCTCCGCATCAGTCACAGGGACAGGCAGGGGACGTCAACAGTCGGAGCCCACTTACCAACGGACGTGGGGACGATCTCCACCACGGCAGCAGGTGCCGGATTGGGGAGGAACGACACGGGAACATGGCCAGGACACCCATCCCAGGTACGGGATCAAACGGGCGGGTGTCAGGGGAGCACTAGGCAGCCACCAGGGTACATGCAGTATTCTGCGGGCTTGAGCCACCTGGTTGGGTCTCAAGACCCACGCATGCCTCCGCCTATGCCTGAGTACCCGCGGCTACAGACGCAACCTCGGTACGGACGTTTGCCGTCGGGGTACTATAGAACTCCAGCCATGGCCTTTATGGGCAGACCTCCCTACCAGCAGGAGTGGGACCCATACACAGGTTTGGGTAGCGGGGATACCCCGCGGGACGTGGCCTCACCGCGTTTAGATTCCCGCTAGGTAATCGCCGCCTACTCATCAGCTTCGGCTCCCCGTCCAATCACGGTACTTTTGCCAACGGCTAAGATTTGGGTATGGGGATACGGTGGCCGGACCATTCAAGTAAGAGCCCTACTGGATACAGGGGCTCAGGGATGTATTGTATCGAGTAAGCTGGTGAGTAGGCTAGGCCTAAATGTACAGCCAAGTGAGGATGAAGCTGTAGGCATCGGGGCCTAAATGTGCCTGACATTCGGGGTCAGACGAACTTTGAGTTCGCATTAGGTAGCACATGTACAGGGTCAGCTATCAAGTCTCAGCCGTGGTGCTGGATGAAGTGGTTGGGAAACTCCCTCAGGTTAGGTTACCACCAACGGTAAGAGGGTTAACCACAGGGTTGGAGTTAGCTGATCCTGATTTTGATACTCCTGGTACGGTGGACGTACTTCTCGGGTCAGACGTCCTCGGGAGATTATGGTGCGGTAGGAAGAAGGTACTCCAGGAAGCTGGTTTGGTGGCCGTAGATACCACAGGGGGGTATGTTGTTTTCGGCCCAGTTTGGAGACCTCAGGACCTACCAGAAGGGGATACGGTCCTCTATGGTAGTGTGCTGTCAGAGGTGCTGCAGAGGTTTTGGGAGTCTGAAGAGCCGCCCACGGCGGACAGACGGAAGCCAGAGGATGACGAGTGCGAGTTGTTCTATCAATACAACACTGCGAGATGCCCGTCAGGCAGATTCGTGACCAGGCTACCTTTTCTCCCAAACCGCCCGCTTTAGGTAGTTCGCGACAGCTCGCGGAACGGAGACTACTCGGAATGGAGCGGAAGATGAGGCGAGACCCAGCACTTCGGCAGAAGTATATAGAATTCATGCGGGAATATATTCAATTGGGCCACATGTCGGTGTCCAGCCTGAATTGGAGGTGTGTCGAGCATTATTACATTCCACACCTGGCTGTCTTGAAGTCACCTGAGGCGAAAATACGGGTGGTGTTTGACGGTTCTGCTCCTACCTCGAATGGTGTGTCTGTGAACCAATGTTTGCACGCGGGTCCTAAATTGAACCGGGACATTGTGGACATTCTCACAGACTTTCGTTTGCACCAGGTAGCGTTCGTCGCAGACGTCAAAATGATGTTTCGCCAAACCATGATACATCCGGATGACCGTCGGTATCAGCTGATTTTGTGGCGTGAGAGCCCAGATGAGGCGATGGTCACATACGAACTTAACACGGTGACGTATGGACTTAAGCCAAGTCCGTATTTGGCAGTACGTACGCTGCGAGAGTTGGCCGCACAGGAAAGGGTAAGATACCCTCGAGCCGCAGCAGTACTGGATCGCGACGTCTACGTGGACGATATCTGCACGGGTGCTGATAGCGTGGAGCAGGCGCTAATTCTACGAGACGAGCTGATCGCGATCATGGGTTCAGGAGGTTACGAGTTGCGGAAATGGTTGTCCAGTTGCCCAGAGCTCCTGGCTGGTTTGCCAGGCGAGTTCCATCAGGACCCGCACCTCTTTGAGAACCTGGACAATCCAAATACGTTGGGCATCCTCGGGGTGCAATATAGGCCAACGCATGACGTATTCACGTACAAGATCGAGCCCGACCTTTTGGAAAACTTGGACTAAGCGGTCGGTACTGTCGACAATCGCTAGAACGTTCGATCCTAACGGATGGATCGCCCCGGTTACGTTCATGGCGAAGTGCTTTTTACAAAGGTTGTGGCTAGCCAACTTAGGATGGGACGACCAACTCTCCGGAGAGTTGTTGAAGGATTGGCTCAAGTTTGTGACCACCTTACCAGGGATTGTGCACATCGCGATACCCCGCAAGTTAGTCCCATCGGTGGGATGTAAGGCTACCCTACATGGGTTTTGTGACGCCTCGGAGCGAGGGTACGCGGCAGCTGTATACCTTCGGACAGCAAGTTCAACGGGAACTGTGCGCGTGCGTCTGGTTATGGCCAAAAGTAAGGTGGCACCAGTCAGAACTAGATGGACCATCCCCAAATTGGAATTGGCAGGGGCAGCTCTTCTAGCGCGTTTGCTAAATCATGTAACCTGCAATCTGCGTGGTACCATCAACTTGGATGAAACGGTGTACGCGTGGACTGACAGTCGGATAGTTCTGTGCTGGTTGCAGACGTCGGTACATACACTTGAGGTTTTCGTGGCAAATCGGGTGTCACAGATTACGGGGTCGGAAACTCCGTTAGTGTGGAGGCACGTACCGGGAGAATGGAACCCAGCGGACTGCGCTTCGCGCGGGTGCAGGGCACCTGATTTGGTGAGTCACCCACTGTGGTGGGGACCTCAATGGCTAACTGAGTCGCCGCAGGAATGGCCATTCAACGAGTGCAGGGCGCCGCTTGGGCCACCTGATCGAGGTTTGCGAGTGAACGTGGGGCAACTCGTACCGAAGCCTAACCCAGCTTTCTTGCTGGAACGGTATAGCTCCCTCGACAAACTTCTTGGGGTGACAGGTTGGATCAAACGGTTCGTGAACAACTGCAGGAAGCCTCAAGCAGAACGGAACTTTACACCTGTCCTCTCGCCTGCGGAACGGAATGCGGCTCTACGCTCCTTAGTTAGAGTCGTCCAGGCGGAACATTTTGAAGAGGAGGTCAGGCTGCTCAGGGATGGACGTGGAAAGCTGAAGGAGGAATTGTGCGCCTCAACCCATTCCTGGATGAGCAAGGTATGCTCAGGGTTGGAGGCAGACTTCGAACGCTAGCCTGCCCTTTTCGGCTCGGCATCCACTGTTACTTCCAAAGGGGACCCTTAGTTGAGCTCTTAGTCAGGGATCGTCAGAAAAACTCGCACGCGGGCTGTAATGCGCTATTGGCTATCCTACAGCGCGAGTTTTGGATCTTATCGGGACGACGAACGGTACGTAGCGTTGTGTTTAGGTGCTTGCCTTGTTACCGCTTGAAGGCAGCCACAATGCAGCCACAGATGGGAGATCTTCCACCGGACCGGGTGACGGAGGCCTGGACGTTTGCAGGTGTGGGAACGGATTTCGCAGGCCCTTTCATGGTAAAGGCATCACGCCTACGGAACGCAAAGTCTATCAAGGCGTACTTGTGCGTGTTCGTGTGCCTAGCCACCAAGGCCGTCCACTTGGAGCTCGTGGCCGACCTTTCTACGGAGGCCTTTTTGGCAGCGCTGGAGAGATTTACGTCGCGACGAGGGCGACCAGCGCTGATCAGGTCGGATTGTGGTACCAACTTTAAGGGTGCTGATCGGTGTATGAAAGAAATTGTAACGTTCTTACGGGAGAACGAAGAAGCCATCAGCACGGGCCTCTCCGTCAGGGCATTGCCTGGGTGTTCGATCCACCAGCGTGCCCTCACTGGGGTGGTATTTTTGAAGCGGTTGTAAAGTCCGCTAAGACGCATTTGTTGCGCGTTGTAGGGTTAACAATTTTGACTTTCGAGGAGCTGGCGACCGTGTTTTGTAAAATTGAGGCTGTACTCAATTCGCGTCCTTTGTGTCCGCTCAGCTCAGACCCAAATGATTTAGAGGCCCTGACGCCAGGGCATTTCTTAATTGGCCGCCCACTTAACGCCTTGCCGGAATATCCCTATACGGAGGTGAATAGCAATCGTTTGTCGCGTTATCAGTTGTTGCAGCAAATGACTCAAAACTTTTGGAAGCGTTGGTCGCTTGAGTACTTGCACATTCTGCAGCAACGCCTTAAGTGGACGGACAGGACTGAACCCCTGCATTGGGGATCTCGTTCTGGTTAAGGATGCCAACCTACCGCCACTGCGTTGGCGCCGGGCGCATTCTCAACCTGTTTCCGGGTAGTGATGGCACTCCTCGAGTTGCAGAAGTTCAGGTGGGGATTCAGTTCTTAAGCGAGCAGTAGCTACATTATCACGCCTGCCATGCATTGAGCGGACCGATGGGTCGGTCCGGGCGGGTGAATGTTTAGTTTCGTATCAAATGGGCGCGCGGCGCTGGCAACACTGTTCGTCATTGTCTCGTCCTGTGGCCGTGCGCTCGCATCGTTGATGCGAATTTTAATTATAAATGGTGTAATTTAGTGTGCTTTCGGTTTTCTCGTGTGGTTTTCCCTGTTCGGTGGGGAAGTGAACCAAGTGGATTTGGTTCCGGCGCTTTGATTGAGAGTCACGCGGCCGCCGGCAAATATAACCTCACTTTTCGTTCGCTCGCGTCGTGGCTGCCGATAGCTACATATTTTTAATTGTTTTCTTGATTGGAGGCCAACGGGGCCGATTTCTCATTCGGAGAAATCTTTTAGTCATTTTGTGTTAAAAACATTATTTGATGTCGAACTATGAACAATAGTGAACCCAAGTGCTTGTGAAAACTAAGCTGTGAATCTGCGACTGATTGACGGGACGGAGTGCCACACGAGCTGGTGTCCGGGTGCAGTAAGTCTAGTACCTAAATTCCAATCCAAAATGTCTTCCTCCAAAACCTGATACCTTTTTTCCTGTCAAAAACTAGACTTACAAGGAAACGGCGGCGTCATGGTTCGCACGGTAAGCAATTCGCTGCTAGGCCCTGTTTAAGTAGACTTTGGAAACAAGAATTTCTCGGCCGGAAACTTTCCGCAACAAAATTCTCTCATTAAATTTATTTTATTTAGCTATAGTAAAGAGCACTACGAATCGTAGTCAAATGTTGTTCCGAGGCTGATCGACCATTTAGTTTTAGATTTTAAGATAACTTTAATTTGCTTCCACTGCGCTAAGATCAGCTTCGGAATCAAACAACTGTTTTATACAGAGCCCCGAATACGCTATGCCTCTAGGCGCTCGGCTCTCACCCTGTCCCTGGATCTGAGGAAGGCCTCCATCTGGAAGAGCGCGTGCGGGTCGGTGGTGCCGACTGTGGGCGCGCGCGTGATCGGGATCAGGTAGCTGCGGTAGCCTTGCAGCGTCACCGCCATGAACCGCAGGAACGCCTCTTGGATCTTCATCTCTAAGCTTGCTGTATATATAGACTCGCTACCCCAATAGACACTTGGCTCTTACCCTGTCTCTAGATTAAGACTCCCTACCCTACTAGACACTTGCTACTTACCCTGTCTCTGGATCTAAGGAAGGCCTCCATCTGGAAGAGCGCGTGCGGGTCGGTGGTGCCGACTGTGGGCGCGCGCGTGATCGGGATCAGGTAGCTGCGGTAGCCTTGCAGCGTCACCGCCATGAAGCGAAGGAACGCCTCTTGGATCTTCATCTCTAAGCTTGCTGTATATATAGACTCTCTAACCCACTAGATAGACACTTGCTACTTACCCTGTCCCTGGATCTAAGGAAGGCCTCCATCTGGAAGAGCGCGTGCGGGTCGGTGGTGCCGACTGTGGGCGCGCGCGTGATCGGGATCAGGTAGCTGCGGTAGCCTTGCAGCGTCACCGCCATGAAGCGAAGGAACGCCTCTTGGATCCTCAGCTCTAAAGCTTGCTGTATATATAGACTCTCTAACCCACTAGACAGACACTTGCTACTTACCCTGTCCCTGGATCTAAGGAAGGCCTCCATCTGGAAGAGCGCGTGCGGGTCGGTGGTGCCGACTGTGGGCGCGCGCGTGATCGGGATCAGGTAGCTGCGGTAGCCTTGCAGCGTCACCGCCATGAAGCGAAGGAACGCCTCTTGGATCTTCAGCTCTAGAGCTTGCTGTATATAAAGACTCTCTAACCCACTAGATAGACACTTGCTACTTACCCTGTCCCTGGATCTAAGGAAGGCCTCCATCTGGAAGAGCGCGTGCGGGTCGGTGGTGCCGACTGTGGGCGCGCGCGTGATCGGGATCAGGTAGCTGCGGTAGCCTTGCAGCGTCACCGCCATGAAGCGAAGGAACGCCTCTTGGATCTTCAGCTCTAGTGCTTGCTGTAAGACTCCTACCCTACTAGACACTTGGCTCTTACCTGTCTCTGGATCTGAGGAAGGCCTCCATCTGGAAGAGCGCGTGCGGGTCGGTGGTGCCGACTGTGGGCGCGCGCGTGATCGGGATCAGGTAGCTGCGGTAGCCTTGCAGCGTCACCGCCATGAAGCGAAGGAACGCCTCTTGGATCTTCAGCTCTAGTGCTTGCTGTAAGACTCCCTACCCTACTAGACACTTGGCTCTTACCCTGTCTCTGGATCTGAGGAAGGCCTCCATCTGGAAGAGCGCGTGCGGGTCGGTGGTGCCGACTGTGGCGCGCGCGTGATCGGGATCAGGTAGCTGCGGTAGCCTTGCAGCGTCACCGCCATGAAGCGAAGGAACGCCTCTTGGATCTTCAGCTCTAGTGCTTGCTGTAAGACTCCTACCCTACTAGACACTTGGCTCTTACCCTGTCTCTGGATCTGAGGAAGGCCTCCATCTGGAAAGCGCGTGCGGGTCGGTGGTGCCGACTGTGGGCGCGCGCGTGATCGGGATCAGGTAGCTGCGGTAGCCTTGCAGCGTCACCGCCATGAAGCGAAGGAACGCCTCTTGGATCTTCAGCTCTAGTGCTTGCTGTAAGACTCCCTACCCTACTAGACACTTGGCTCTTACCCTGTCTCTGGATCTGAGGAAGGCCTCCATCTGGAAGAGCGCGTGCGGGTCGGTGGTGCCGACTGTGGGCGCGCGCGTGATCGGGATCAGGTAGCTGCGGTAGCCTTGCAGCGTCACCGCCATGAAGCGAAGGAACGCCTCTTGGATCTTCAGCTCTAGTGCTTGCTGTAAGACTCCACCCTACTAGACACTTGGCTCTTACCTGTCTCTGGATCTGAGAAGGCCTCCATCTGGAAGAGCGCGTGCGGGTCGGTGGTGCCGACTGTGGGCGCGCGCGTGATCGGGATCAGGTAGCTGCGGTAGCCTTGCAGCGTCACCGCCATGAAGCGAAGGAACGCCTCTTGGATCTTCAGCTCTAGTGCTTGCTGTAAGACTCCCTACCCTACTAGACACTTGGCTCTTACCCTGTCTCTGGATCTGAGGAAGGCCTCCATCTGGAAGAGCGCGTGCGGGTCGGTGGTGCCGACTGTGGGCGCGCGCGTGATCGGGATCAGGTAGCTGCGGTAGCCTTGCAGCGTCACCGCCATGAAGCGAAGGAACGCCTCTTGGATCTTCAGCTCTAGTGCTTGCTGTAAGACTCCCTACCCTACTAGACACTTGGCTCTTACCTGTCTCTGGATCTGAGGAAGGCCTCCATCTGGAAGAGCGCGTGCGGGTCGGTGGTGCCGACTGTGGGCGCGCGCGTGATCGGGATCAGGTAGCTGCGGTAGCCTTGCAGCGTCACCGCCATGAAGCGAAGGAACGCCTCTTGGATCTTCAGCTCTAGTGCTTGCTGTAAGACTCCCTACCCTACTAGACACTTGGCTCTTACCCTGTCTCTGGATCTGAGGAAGGCCTCCATCTGGAAGAGCGCGTGCGGGTCGGTGGTGCCGACTGTGGGCGCGCGCGTGATCGGGATCAGGTAGCTGCGGTAGCCTTGCAGCGTCACCGCCATGAAGCGAAGGAACGCCTCTTGGATCTTCAGCTCTAGAGCTTGCTGTATATAAAGACTCTCTAACCCACTAGATAGACACTTGCTACTTACCCTGTCCCTGGATCTAAGGAAGGCCTCCATCTGGAAGAGCGCGTGCGGGTCGGTGGTGCCGACTGTGGGCGCGCGCGTGATCGGGATCAGGTAGCTGCGGTAGCCTTGCAGCGTCACCGCCATGAAGCGAAGGAACGCCTCTTGGATCTTCAGCTCTAGTGCTTGCTGTAAGACTCCTACCCTACTAGACACTTGGCTCTTACCTGTCTCTGGATCTGAGGAAGGCCTCCATCTGGAAGAGCGCGTGCGGGTCGGTGGTGCCGACTGTGGGCGCGCGCGTGATCGGGATCAGGTAGCTGCGGTAGCCTTGCAGCGTCACCGCCATGAAGCGAAGGAACGCCTCTTGGATCTTCAGCTCTAGTGCTTGCTGTAAGACTCCTACCCTACTAGACACTTGGCTCTTACCCTGTCTCTGGATCTGAGGAAGGCCTCCATCTGGAAGAGCGCGTGCGGGTCGGTGGTGCCGACTGTGGGCGCGCGCGTGATCGGGATCAGGTAGCTGCGGTAGCCTTGCAGCGTCACCGCCATGAAGCGAAGGAACGCCTCTTGGATCTTCAGCTCTAGAGCTTGCTGTATATAAAGACTCTCTAACCCACTAGATAGACACTTGCTACTTACCCTGTCCCTGGATCTAAGGAAGGCCTCCATCTGGAAGAGCGCGTGCGGGTCGGTGGTGCCGACTGTGGGCGCGCGCGTGATCGGGATCAGGTAGCTGCGGTAGCCTTGCAGCGTCACCGCCATGAAGCGAAGGAACGCCTCTTGGATCTTCAGCTCTAGTGCTTGCTGTAAGACTCCCTACCCTACTAGACACTTGGCTCTTACCCTGTCTCTGGATCTGAGGAAGGCCTCCATCTGGAAGAGCGCGTGCGGGTCGGTGGTGCCGACTGTGGGCGCGCGCGTGATCGGGATCAGGTAGCTGCGGTAGCCTTGCAGCGTCACCGCCATGAAGCGAAGGAACGCCTCTTGGATCTTCAGCTCTAGGGCTTGCTGGAAATTGATAAGACATTGATTTATATTGTGTGCGACTCGGGGAACCTAGATAAGTTTTTCAGCAACAATAGAAAGCGTGGTACTACTTGATCCATAGAAGAAGTGGCAACATAATTGTTGAAAACTTGCTCAAATGCCATATAATATGAAAAAAACGCAATCAATAATGTTACCATTCCCTTTATTCTATGAATCAGGTAATATTGTGAAGACTGCCTGCTCACCCAAGATAGCAGATACAGATGGTTTTTACTATTCATGGTAATATTTGCAACCCGTGTTTCTTACGGACAATCAATTGAGAAAAACATGATAGTGAACCAAAACACGAGTAACTTACTTCCTTTTTTCTTCTTTGGAAATCTCTGTCTAAACTCGTGGTGGGTTCGCCGTTATATCTCGTAGTGCTTGCATGTTGGACGGGTGATGCTAAAAGCAAAACATCATAAACAAATAAAGCAAACGAAAGGCTCACATATGTCTTTCATGCAAATAATAATTTTCTAGAACTGAAACTCGAAATATATTCGGTAAACTGTCAAACAAAGTACAAGAAAATGTCGCATATCGTCAATTTTCAAGAAATAGTAGGTATCAAAGTTAAATGCGTATCCTGAGAGTCTATTATTTTTTCTTGGTAAAATTATGATGGGTGACCTGACCGGTCTTACAGATTTATGATTTTACAAATATGCAACATTAAAAATTCTTTATTTTTTTAACTAGTTGAGTAGACTTACCGGGGCGAATGTTTCCGTATAGCTGGTCTAATGTTTGTCGAAGAATTCTGGCCTGTCTTTTCGGTAATAATTTTATAGATATGTGTTTTTGTGATTCGCATAACTGGAAAAAACAAAATTTGTTCTATGAATTTATTTTTAAGAAAATGAACATCTAAGGTAAGTAAATTTAGTATTTTCAAACAAAATCATCAAAGAAATCTGTTTATTAGCAACAAAATATATACAGGCAGATAAAGAATTCTTCTGTAAATGCCGACCGGAGATTATACTTTCTCATTTGCACTGAGGCTCTAACGTCTACCAAGCTACAATTTTTTCTCTTTCGCACTTAGCCGCCGCTTTTTACAGATATCATTCTTTATCTACACGAGTTTCATAGATTCTTTTATAAAATAATACTTACGGTGATATTATTAGTGTCTAAGTCAACACACGTGACATCTGGCGGGGGTTCGTAAAGATCGAAAAACCTAGAATCCACTCCGATGAGGTAAGGCAACGGCGCGTGTAATACTTCCGCCAACCCTGAAAATCAAACATAGAACAAAAGTGTTACTAGATTGTTGAGTATGAAATTTGATAAAGTCTTCTAATAATTATTAAATCTCTGTGTAATACATATCACATATACGGTTACATATAATTGAGTACAAATCTCTTGAGGATGTAATCTACCCACTAAACTGAACAACTTTTGTTAGAAACTTTTCTTCGAAATATTAAAAAAAAATTTGGTCTTCCCATACTAAGTGACACACTTTTTCAGCATTTTTGTATGGGAGGTCCAAATTATTTTGAA
Source organism: Phthorimaea operculella (assembly GCA_024500475.1). Lineage (NCBI taxonomy): Eukaryota > Metazoa > Arthropoda > Insecta > Lepidoptera > Gelechiidae > Phthorimaea > Phthorimaea operculella. The sequence continues at coordinate 807,272 of JANFCV010000002.1, read as the reverse complement.
AAAGTTTCAAACAAAAGTTGTTTAGTTTTGTGAGTAGATCACACCCTCAAGAGATTTGTACTTAATTAAATGTAACCCTATATAATTAAAATATACTGTCGAAATTTGTAGATACTATTTTTTTGACCAATATTTGGACTTATTATAATTTTCCTGCCCTTACCCCAAACTAGTTGGGGTCGGCGCATAATGTTTTGTTAGAGCAAGGAATCATCTAGGAAAAGGATTTGACAATGTTTTATGACCGCCTGCCTGACGTCAACCCTCTTTCAGAATGCTATTGCAGGTGCTGTCACCACCACCATGCGGTTGACCATAGTCGACAGATATTCAGCCGAGGCCAAAAATTCTACGTTGCCGTTTACGTAACACCCTGAGTGGACTGGGGGTGGCAGTATTCTTAGCCATTACCACACGGCACGGCATTTGGTCTTATTACTGTTGTTTTCTAACTACTTACCCAATGGACACAGGGGGATGTAAGGACACTGCCATTTGAAAGGGAAGAGAAGACTTGACACAGCTTCAGATACTGCTGTCAACGTGTCAGGCCTGGAAAAAAAGAGTTATGCCAATTTAGTACAGAATACTGCATACATCTAGTTCGTATTTATAAATCCACATATTTTTGTTGAAATACTAAGAGGCCTCGCAAAGTGTTTACTTAATAATAACAAAATTATAAATACGTCACCATAGTCAGCTATATAGCACGCGCTAAGGTGCCTAATCATAAACCAATACGAAGAAATTTCTTCTTTGGCATTAACGCACTTTCGACGAATTATAGAAAACTTATAAAATGTCAACGATGGCATCAGAAATTAAAGGTTGAAATCGTCAATACGAACCTGAGTGAGTGTATAAGTATCTTCTGCTCCGTGATGGCCAACGCTAGCAATAGCAAGCAGTTGTCTGGTCCTAGGTTCAATAATAGTTGTCTGAAGCCTGCCCCACTTCGTACCAAAGGTTGGTCATCCCTTCGCGTCACTATAACACGGTCCGCAGGGTTTGTCGGCGAAAGCTGGAAAACGGTATTTTTATGGATAAGATAGTAACAAAACAAGAGGAGATGTATAAAGGCAAAATGTTTCGCTAAACGTTGTTTCATGATCGCAAAATGCCAAAACTTAGAAATCTCAGTATGCATGGTTTTTCTAAACTGGTATGTGGTGGTCATATTTTGCACCACAAACAAAAATAAAAGTAGATCTTAGAAACTGCCTAGTCCGGTCAAGAATTTGTGCTGAGTGGCAGAACGTCAAAGTGGCAAAATGTCACAGTGGCAAATAACTGTTCACCGGACAATTGTGACTCGTCCGTAACGTGTAACAAGTTTGTAAATAAATGTCTGTCTAATGGTATCAAATTAATATTGTTTATCATAAAATTATGGTTAAGTTTTCAATAAACTTAATATCCAGAGTCAAATAACACAAATCAACCTATCTAACTATTACATACTAGAAGAAACATGATAACTCACTTGTAAAAGTATCCTGGGTTCAGGAAAAGGCACCTCTTCTAGTAAATGTGTGATATACCTCTCAACAGGTATCGTCAATGGTTGCTTACTCCATGAAGTTTCCTGGAATACAAGGGAACAAATAGATAGAAATACATACATGTAATATTATATTGCCATTGAACTGTATGGAACAGAAGTCTTTCCAGTATATGACTATACAGTGTGAGTCTTGATAAAGTGTACATATCAAAATCAGGGAAACTACATCCAAATTTATCGATGAAAAAAATATTAAAAAAAATAAAAAAAAATATTTGAATTTTTTATGATTTTTTTAAGATTTCGAATTGTACCTGTTGACCCCATTTAGGTAAATCGTCATAACTTTTAAACTAAGTGTGTTATCAGAGTGGAATAAATTTTGTGATGATTGCTAATAATAAGCCGTACTCATGAAGTAAAAATATCCCAGAGAAATAACGTTGTTAATTTATAATTAATAGAAACTTGAAGAAAATTTTGTTTTTGTCATTCATTTTACTATTATTTTACAATTTCTTAAAAGTCACCATAAACCTACTTTTTTATTTATGCTTATTCTACATGGCATTAGCTTGCTAAAAGTAAAAAATCATGTTTATAACTCAACTACAACTTCTTAAATCAGCGTTTAAAAACAGTTAACTTAGTTAAATACTGGATAATGATTAAAACATAAGTATTTTTCTGCATAATCATTTATTATTCTTAAATCAAATTAAAATTATCATCAACCTAATGCATGAAATTTGAAAACAATGGTGTGAAGTAAAAAAAAACAACACTCATGAGCGCATGGACATATAAAGGCTCATAGAAACTGTTGTATTTGAGTTGTAAACGTGCAATTTTTAATTTTAGAAGCTAATGCCATGTAGAATAAGCATAAATAAAAAAAGTAGGGTTTAGGGTTTTAAGAAATTGTAAAATAATAGTAAAATTTATGACAAAAACAAGATTTTCTTCAAGTTTCTATTAATTATAAATTAACAACGTTATTTCTCTGGGATATTTACTTCATGAGTACTGCTTATTAGCAATCATCACAAAATATTCCACTCTGATAACACTTAGTTTAAAGTTATGAAATTTATCTAAATGGGTCAACAGGTAATTCGAAATCTTAAAAAAATCATAAAAATTCAAATTTTTTTTTTTATTTTTTTTAATATTTTTTTCATCGATAAATTTGGATGCAGTTTCCCTGATTTTGATATGTACACTTTATCAAGACTCACACTGTATAATGACGCCTATGCAGGGATTAAAATTGCAGGATAGGCAGAGAATTTTAGGGTCATCGCAGTTATTTCAGTGTTTATATCAACAGAATACATAGTACCCCCTTACGACAAACACAGGATAAAAATGAGCTTGATGTTATTCTAATCTGTCTTTTTCTGTCGGCATCACACGGCAATTACATTTGATGAAAAAAAGCTGCAACAATAAATCTACTAAATAGTATAATCTTACCAATATTGTTGAGTGTAAATGCAACTACACGTTCAACATAGAATGCAAAATGTAAAAGATGCAAAAATGCGAAATGAGTGATCACGGGATCAAACGGGGTAAAATGAAAATGCAATAGGTCCGATTTGTTCCACGTATTATTGAACACTGAATAAAAAAGTAAGAAAATCTGTAAATGGCGATGCATAGTCGTGCGTCAATGCATCCCAAATCTAGGTCGACTCAAAGTCCAATATTATGCACGTTCTAGTCTAAGCTAAATCTATTTTAAGAAATAATGAAAAGTCATGTACTTCGTACAAATATGTACAGAAGCCACCGTTGGTCCATTTGCCACTCTGACAGTTCTGTGTAGGGAGTTTACTGCTTAAATATTGTATAGATAAATAGTACTTACCAATATGTACAGAAGCCACCGTTCAAAAGTGTCACTGAAAGGCCACCTAGACAGCAAGCATATGCTTTTGTTGATGTGTACTGAATGCGTATTCTGTGAGGCGCCCGGCCGCCAGCCCAGTTGGTCCATTTGCCATTCTGACAGTTCTATTTAGGTAGTTACAGCTAAAATATAACATAGATATAACACTTACCAATATGTACAGAAGCCACCGTTCAAAAGTGTCACTGAAAGGCCACCTAGACAGCAAGCATATGCTTTTGTTGATGTGTACTGAATGCGTATTCTGTGACGCGCCCGGCCGCCAGCCCAGTTGGTCCATTTACCATTCTATGACTTTTGTATAGGAAGTTACAGCTTCAATATATTATAGATAAATATCACTTACCAATATGTACAAAAGCCACCGTTCAAAAGTGTCACTGAAAGGCCACCTAGACAGCAAGCATATGCTTTTGTTGATGTGTACTGAATGCATATTCTGTGACTCTCCCGGCTGCCAGTCCAAATTATCCACTTACCATTCTATGACTTTTGTATAGGGAGTTACAGTTAATATAAAAGAGAGATATATATCACTTACCAATATGTACAGAAGCCACCGTTCAAAAGTGTCACTGAAAGGCCACCTAGACAGCAAGCATATGCTTTTGTTGATGTGTACTGAATGCGTATTCTGTGACGCGCCCGGCCGCCAGCCCAGTTGGTCCATTTACCATTCTATGACTTTTGTATAGGGAGTTACAGTTAATATAAAAGAGAGATATATATCACTTACCAATATGTACAGAAGCCACCGTTCAAAAGTGTCACTGAAAGGCCACCTAGACAGCAAGCATATGCTTTTGTTGATGTGTACTGAATGCGTATTCTGTGACGCGCCCGGCCGCCAGCCCAGTTGGTCCATTTGCCATTCTGACAGTTCTGTGTAAGGGTAGGACTCGTAGAACGTTACTGCTGAACCGTACACCTGAAATGAGGTTGGAAAAGGTAAATTTATTATAGAATATGCTAGAATAATATTTAGTAACCAAGGCGTTTCCGTAGACCACGACTTTGTGTCGATTACGCCAAACAGTTTCCTTACAAAAGGTTCGATCCAATGCTGCGTTTTCTAACGTCTGGTTGTCATTCTAGTCAGTCTTAGTGTAAATTTTAAATAGACCTTTATTTTTAAACTACATAAAGCATAGCACTTCGGCCAGACGGATCGAAGTAAAGACGGCTGCTGTTAAAGTCAAAGTAATTCAAACCTTATCAGTAGCGTCGGCGACAGTGAGAACGAACGTTGAGAACACGGGCTTGGGTTGCGCAGCTGTTTTGGGCCACAGCTCCATAGTGGAGCCCATCGGCAAACAGAACAGGGGCACGGATACTGGGAAGAGCAGGTTGCGACGCTCCGACATTGGATATCTGGAAATATGATAAAGAATAACAACTTAGAAGTCGTGCACAAATTGGGCAAAACAAAATTTTTAAGTTTTGGAACCACCATGGAAATGGAAACAAATTTTCACGTTGCATGGGCGACGTAACGTCCTTTAAATATGGTCTAGTAACATATTCTGACTTTGCTACATATTTCACTGTGTCCGCCAAACGGAGATCATCGCAATACTCCCCCTACCAGGGAGGCCCGTGTCCAGCAGTGGACTTTTGTGGTTGGTAAAGTAAGTACTAAAATGTATGTTGGTATCTGAAATGTGGCTAACCATGAAAACTGTCAGGGTTGGGGTTCGCGACCTTAGTGGATTGTCATCTCCAAAGGTGTCTCTTTAAATAGGTAAATGTTTCCTTGGCTGTATGAGGAAGACTTTGTCAATTTAAGAACCATTCTATACATACTTACCTAAATAATACTTCTGGTTTGTAAGCTATCAGCGGCGGACGGTTCATTGACTTCTTGTAGCAGAGAAATACGTCGCTGCCCATTAGGCCTGCAATTTAAAAAGTATTAGGATTAGGCCTCGAGCATAACATCATTAATACAGGAATGACATAGGTAAGCTTAGATTAGACAGCCTGAACTATAGGCCGCATTCGGCATACAATGCTTTTTTGATGGGTGGCATTACTATCAAACATAGGTAATCAGCAATGTATTGTATACCGAAAAACCCTACACAAACGATAGCATCGATCAAACTGTAGCAATACTATCGAAAAGTGTAATACTATCGATAGTATGAAATTCATACTGTATTGTTTTCTAGTAAATCGATACTATACTATTTCAATCTTGAGAAACGATAGTATCAATAGTACCTTTTTTTTTTATAAACAATGGGTAAGCATTTGTCCGCAATCTCACCTGATGTTAAGTGACGATGCAGACGATGATGGAACATACTGCTATATTTGTAAACATCAATACTATCGTAACGATCGTTTATCGTATCGACTATCGATAGACTACTATCGAGCGACAATACTAATCAGTATTGTTTTTATGAATACTATACGCCATTCTAGGATGTTTTATACTTGACATATAGTACTATGTAAATAAGGACTTAATGAGTTATTTTAACCTCAAGAGGTCAGCATCACATACTTATTTGTAAAAATAGATTCACTAGGCGCAGTTTTTATCTTTTTCGTAAATGTAAACTTACTATAAATTTTATAGTATAAAACATACTACGATATGACAAAAATATTCTTTGCTGGTTGTATTGTAACAGCAATAGCGAATAGACCTCACAATAATAGGTATGGCAAAATTTCCCCATCTTTTATTAACGAGATGAGAGAGACTTAAGAGGATCGTTTAGCTGTAAATTTTCATACAAAAAGCGTTAACGTTTTTATCATATTTATCGGTAACCAATGGATTTGATTTTTTGATATTTTATTGAGACCAACAAAAACTAGGTTTATACGTTTTTCTTTTTTTGATAATAATAATACTTTCCGAAATAATAAGGTCCAAAAGTACACATTTTCGGTTATGAAAGTTGTTCATGTTTGAGCACGTTTAATTATAAAAGTATAGAGAATTTGGTTAAAAACTAAACGTACAAACCTAGTTTAATTCATACTTAAGCGATTAAGACCAAAATTATAGGATTCGGTTGAAGTTTAGGGGTAGTAAAACGTTAACGCCCGTACCTCGATTTTGCCCTGTTTTCGAGAGAATTTCTCAGGAAGCCTGCAACTGTCCCTATCGCACAATCGGGATGGGGGGCGGGTTACGGTAAGTAAACGTACATTAGGGATGTACGATAGTAACATCGATACATACTATAATGGAGTTGGGATTTTGAGATAATATCGACAAAAATAATAATGATCGGTATGAAACTAAGTAACTGTTCTGTTCCCGAGTATAGGTGTTTTTTGCGATGTTTCTGTGCACTTATGTCCACCCCGTTACCTCGTGACAGGGAGTCCTAGTGGAGGGTTATGAATGTGTACGTTAAAATATCATATATTATTTTTATTTTTTTATTATGCTTAGAATATGCTTTCCCGCGGGTGTCGTAGGAGGCGATTAAGGAACTCAAGGGTTTCATGTATTACAAATTTGGGCGAAAGGCTAACAACCTGTCACTATAGTAATACACGAATTTTCTGCGACGGCCTTCAAAAATGTGACAGACGTAGTGATGTGATGATATGTCATCGGAAAATCTGGGGGCACGACAGTGCCCCCGCCAAGACGAGACACGTGAAGCGCGAGGGCACTACCTACGACTTTTTCGTATCATTTTCATTTTTCCTTTACAGTTAGCTTATTTACTTACAATTTTATATGTATAGATGAGAGTAATAAGTAGGGGAGACCGAGGGGTATTGGATCAGAGGGGTGTTGGATGAGCTTTATTTTCTCGAAAAGTAGAAGCATAAACGAGCAGACTACGATGCAAGTGTGCCTCTTTCTGCCACTTGTTAACCCCTTAGTTAGCGTCCTTGACCATTTTATTGGATCATCGTCAAAAAAAATCGTCAAAAGTAGGTTTTTTGCTCATATTTTTCAGTCTAAGTAATATTTTGAAGGTGCTTTTATATTTTCATGTTTTATACGATATAAAACCTTTAATATTAAGGATTCAAATGGCACCACTGGTAAGTCTTGTTTCTCTGTGGTTTTATCTCAGTTTTTTTTTTCAAACTAGCACCATTTATCATCCCCTTGGTAAAATTTTGTATGGTTAATTTCATAGACGTACACGAACACCACGCGTGTTGTGCCAGCCGGGTGTAAGTATGTGTTCAAAGGCACCACGCGCTGTGACTTGTAACCGAATAGCTTATTAATAAACTTTTTGTTTTCATTTTCATTATCAATTTCTCTTATTTCAGATTTGCTAGCTCTTAGAGAAGTCTGGTAATATTTGTAGGCTTTTATTTCAAAATAGCGTCGACGTCTACACTGGCTCAAATTTAAGTGGTACACAGTGACTCTAACATTCAGTACTGGCTCATCTCTCTATTTTTAGAAACCAAACAATTGTAAAATATTTCTTATGGCAATAGTAATGATATAAAAAGAATACTTTGACAAATATACCATAACCATAACAGCCACAACAGTCCACTGCTGGACATGGGCCTCCCCCTATCGGGGGGTATTGCCATACTCACCACGCTTGGCAGGCGGATTTGCGAGCGCAATGCCAAGATGTTACGTATACAGGAAACGCTGCTGCCCATTTCCTGGATGAATATCCCTTACTCACTTTTTACGACACCCACGGGTAGAATAGGGGTGATGCTATTCTAAGCCGGCATCACACGGCAAATTGACAAATATAATTTATTAAAATGCATAGTTTCAATAAAAATTATACATGCACGACAGGGTTGCCAAGTCCATATAAATTGTTAGAGTCACTGTGTACCACAGGGGTTGAGTCAGTGTAGACAGGTACCGGTACACAGGGACTCACATTTTTTTTCTAGAAATATATGTCTGGTGACCTAAGTGTAGTGTTATTGTAAAAAATGATGATGTGAAACGAAAGAGTAATAAATACATCAGTTTGATACTTCAAAGTTTTCTATAAAATTTTATTGATTGAAGAAATCCTAGTCACTGTTGCTAAAATCAAAAGTCAAAGCTTGTAATTGAAACATTGTAATGTAATTGAAACATTGCATGTTTAATACGGTTACTATCTACAAGATATCCTGAGAATTTGATCAATATGGTATATCGAAAACTTAAGTTATGAGAGTTCAAAAAACTACGAAGTATTTCGAGAAAATATAGGTAGTTCTCTACTACTGTGCCCAAGATAATTCTTTGTAATGAATTATTTGCTTAATTTTGAGGTAATACACTTAAATTTTTAAGTAAGCCTTTATTGAAATGACATTCACATAAAATGATCCAACACCCCTCTGTACCTGATCCAACAATCCTCGGTATGAGGTGTGTTGGATCAAAAAGACTTTACACTTACACTTCTAAAGTGTATATCATTTGAAAGCTTATGAAATTTGGTATCTTTATAGAATTTTGTGTTACGAAGCAAAATGACAAAAATGATCCAACACCCCTCGGTCTTACCATTTATTCGTGTACCTATATTGTAAATTTTTATGTATCTATCTACTACAACTACAACAGCCACGCACGACAATCTACTTTGGAATTGGGCATCTCCCTATAAGGGGGTATTTGCGATACTCACCACGCTTGGCAGGCAAATTGGCGTATGATATTGTATTACTTATTGTATTTCTATGTTATGGTGTGATATTTCATTATTTATGTTTATAAGAAAAACTAAGTATATTTTTTTCTATTATCAGTTTAATGAATGAATTAAACGATCAATAAAGTAATTACTTTACAGAAACTTGAGACAGAATAAAATATATAATTTTATTATTGGGTTAGTTTTCTCTCTCTGACTGGTCGGTTTCGTGGAATTCTAGGATCAAATTAGTTCAGGCACAGAGTTTGTGGTTCAGGTAGTAAACATTCAAATCGTAATGAAAGTTTCGCTGGCGCATGGCGCGGTCGCGGCAGCGGCGGCGGCGGCGGCGCGGCGCGGCGCGGCCGTCCGGCGCGCGTTGATGTGTGCGTAAGGTTTTGTATGTGTGGGTGCTTCCCGCGCCTGAGTCGAGATAGCACATAAAATGTGGAAAACGCATTTCACGCGAGCCGTGTCACTAAACGATAGTCTTAACTCTAAATTTATTAGGTATAAGCAACTGACCTTTGTTCAAATTCTTCGCGATCATACAGAAAGCATGCGGCGGACATTCCCCCTTGCTGGCGACTATCACACACACGTCGACCACTACTAAGGCGTTGCAAGGCTATGATGCGCTCTTCTGTACCTGATTGTAACTGCTGTAGTATATTGACTGACCTTTGTTCAAATTCTTCGCGATCATACAGAAAGCATGCGGCGGACATTCCCCCTTGCTGGCGACTATCACACAGACATCCACCACTACTAACGCGTTGCACGGCGCGGTGGGATGAGCTCGTCGGTACGTTATGAAGGTTTTGGCTGAGGAGTTGTTCACTATGGCCAGCCAAGATGCTTTGGGCCATTGTTCCTAACGTAAGCAACGTATGTGTCTACTCATCTTTGTTCAAATTCTTCGCGATCATACAGAAAGCATGCGGCGGACATTCCCCCTTGCTGGCGACTATCACACACACGTCGACCACTACTAACGCGTTGCACGGCGCGGTTGGATGAGTTCTTCTATACCTGATTGTAACTGTTTTGGATGCTTAGAGTAGGTACCTATACATAAGAAGACTATAGAGTGCCTGTATCGCTCTGGAACCTTGTTTCTGCCGAAAGCAATAGTTCTATAGATACTTACGTCAAATGAAGTAAAAATATGTGTATATGTAATGTACCTATAATAATGTTGTCACTGTCGTTTAGTTACTGATGGACAGAGAGGTTCTGTTTATACCTTGTCAACCATTAATACCTGGTTAGACGCACTCTATAGCTTGCTTATATATATTAAATACTCATAGACTTTAGTATGTCAAATATCAACTGACCTTTGTTCAAATTCTTCGCAATCATACAGAAAGCATGCGGCGGACATTCCCCCTTGCTGGCGACTATCACACACACGTCGACCACTACTAAGGCGTTGCACGGCGCGGTGGGATGAGCTCTTCTATACGTGATGAAGGTTTTAGCTGAGGAGTTGTTCACGTTGGCAAGGCGGCCCCCGGCTGATTCCAGAACCATTTCAGCGTCGGCCATGAGGCGTTCCTTGCCGTCGTACATGATACCTGGTAAAGAAAGTAATTTATGATTAGAATATCCGTTGAATACCAAATTTTAAAACACTTCCCGTGTGGAGTATAGAATTTGTGAGAACATGCAAAATTTTGAACTTGCGAGCTTGGGCGTCTGCACTGCCGACTCCACTACCAACTGGGCTACCACGATTCTATCCTATCCTGCGAATTAAACAAGTATATCAAATCTGGGAGAATAACGCCAACCAGTTGGTTGGTAGTGGCGTCAGCAGTACAGATGCCGAAGATCGCAGTTTTAAATCCTGTCTGAGGTGAAAAATTTTGCAAGATTGCGAAAATAAGATTTTGGTTATTGAAATCGGCTTACAAATATTTTATGGGAGGTGTTTTCTTTTCATCTTTCAACATTTTTAAACGGAAAATTCTGTTCCATAGCATAACACCTAGTACAGTAAGAGGTTGCTAGGTTTTGTGAAGACACCGACAACAAAATGCAGATACTTTTGTATTGGTAAATGGAGATTTAACTTATATTGAAATTGGCCCATATCTTCTCCATCTAATAAGAAGACATAGGATCAAGTTTCATATGGTTTGCCTGTTGTAGTCAGTTTATGCGGTCAGTGATTGTTATGTATATTATTAGATTAGATGTCATTAATTACAGGAACAATATTAAGGATGCTAAATAAACTTTACGTAATCGTCGTCGTCTATTGAAAAAAGCTAAACAAAGAAAAGTAATCCGTCCAAAGAATAATATATTTTTTTACATATCGTGCATCCATCGATATAAGTAGCTATAATATTATATAGCATTGATAACAGCAGCAGCATATCATTCAGTAGTAAAACAAGACAATAAATTCTGGTAAAACCGTCCTTTGCGTATTATAGTCGTATTGACCAGACTTCGCCCTATTTCTAGATATAGATACTGCCATTTTTCTACGTAGTGTGGGCTATTTATCATTATTTGTAGGTCAGTGGGTGCGTCTGAGATAACTATCACCGTATCACGTATGCATTTATGGTGTATGTTTTGATATCTTATCATTTGGAAAAAAAATTGTAGCATTTCTTATTGGTAAGTATGATAGGATAGCAACGTGCATTTTGAATGAGATAGAGAGATAAAGTTATTTAAAAGTATTTTCAGCTAATATTACTTTCTTCGGTAGATAAGACTTATTTCTTGTATTCAGACAGAGATTTTGATAGAAATTCATCGCTCAACATTTCGACAAATCAAAGAGCCATGAAAAGTGTTTCAACAGTGCACTGATCTCGTAAAAAACCTATCCGCCGAACTGTAGCGTCGCCGGAGCGTAAAAACGCTGCGATATCATAAAAACGATAATAAAAAACGCATCGCACGCGCTAGTAAGGGCATTGCCCGTTATCTATCTCTAATGTGATAAAATTACAAAACTACCAGCCACAAGTTTAGCAGATTTGAAGTACATTGCCTCGCCGCTTCACCATTGCCACCAAGACAACCAAGGGACTATGCAATGTACAAGTGATTTACCTATAGACTGTTTGATAATATGGCTCTAATAGTTTACCATATTAAAATGGATTAACCCACTTGTATACTATGTGATCTAAGCAGTGATGTAATGGATGTTTTTGTAAGTTTTGTCTTCTTATCGACGGCCGAGGGAGCGAATCCGATTAAGATTGACCTTGGTTACAAAGTTTTTAACTAAATTATCAGAGCAGAATTGTACGCGTTATTTATAGGTAAAGTAGAACTGTAGATCTGGCGATTTTTAACAGATTTTTTGTCGTGTGGGACAAATGAGAAGACACTAATAAGTCATAAAAAGAATGAACTCGTAGTTACGTACCAACCAATGTCGACGAACGGCGGCCGATCTCTTCCTCTCCTGTAGCAGAGGAAGCATTCTGAAGACCGCACCATGGTTCAAGTCTGCTGGTCGTTACATTATGAACTGGCAATATCTCAACAACCTGGATTATTCCTTACCAATGTCAACGAGCGGCGGCCGATCTCTTGCTCTCCTGTAGCAGAGAAAGCATTCTGGCGACCGCATGGAGCCATGGTTCAGGTCTGCTGGTCGTTACAGGCAGTTACAGTACGAACTGGCAATATCTCAACAACCTGGATTATTCCTTACCAATGTCAACGAGCGGCGGCCGATCTCTTCCTCTCCGGTAGCAGAGGAAGCATTCTGGAGACCGCATGGAGCCATGGTTCAAGTCTGCTGGTAGACCGGTCGGAGTCGTCTCTAGAAGCTCGAAGCCGTTTGGCAGCGTCTCACCGAGGCCAGGGAACACCACTCCTGTAACAATTTTAATGAATTAAATCTTTTCTTATTCTTTCGACATGTAAGATGGATTGGTTTACGTAATGTGATTTTTATTCCTATACTGTAAAGTTTTCTTTGTTCAATTGACACGAAAAGAAAACTGCGATTCGGCGGATCGAGAATAAACACACGAAATCTCAGTGGCTAGAGCGCTGGCATTGTTCACCGTAGTTCAAATACTCATCTCATCTCATGTCATTTAGCCGTCGGGGTCCCACTGCTGGACAAAGGGTTTCCCCCTCTTTCTTCCACTGCTCGCGATCCTGTGCCTCCGCATACCATTCCTTACCGTTCAAATTCTACTCGTGTGAAATTATCAGTGTCTTTATCTTCTTGTCTTCTTACCGTATTTAGATTATTATTAACCATTTATTGCACACAAGAAACATTACAAGAGACATATACCACAAAGTAAGTATTGGCTAGCGCAATCCAGAGAGTCGGCTTCGAGCAAACGCGGCAAAACTCACTCAGACATCCACACGCGTCGTTTACGCGCTCTGTGGAACCGTGTCGAACCGGTAATGGTTGAGTGTGAACGGCGCGTTCGGTGCGGGCGGACGGAAACAAGGCGAGTAAAGAAAAATATTTTTGTAATGTGTTTGGGTGTAATAAAATAACTTTTCAGTTTTCTACGCGAACTATTTTATTTGATAAATAAATACCTAGATGCCTACTTTAAACACTAGAAATGGAGGGATTTCCTTTTAAAAATCTTATTTTTCACTCGTAATATGTGCTTTAGCGTTTTAGGTATGTAAGTAGAAGTAGGTAGGTTGCGCTTTAGTTTGATTTGGTAGGTTAAATGGGATTAAGTAGGTACCTACCTACCTACAGTAGATAGATACCTACCTAGTCAGCATTTAAGGTGCGGCAATGAGTACCAAAATACCGATAGCAAAAGGTCCAGATTATTTCATCTCCATTTCCGATCATCAGGTAGGTAGTCCAAATGAACTATTACGATCCTGGATATTTTTTCACTTTGTCGTCACGGCAGTTGGTGACCTTCGAAGCTATGGTAGGTAAGTACCTATACTTCGAAACTAAGGTAGGTAAGTATAGTAAGTAGCTATACAGCTCATGGTTTTACCAAAATTCTTCAAGTAGGGAGGAACCTACCAACCTACCTACCTACCGTTTCCAGCGCGCATCGCTCGCCCGCCAATACATTGGTAGGTAGGTAATCTGTGTGCGACTGACTAGTGACGGACGATTGCTTGACTCCCTGTTAAAAAGTACCTACCTTCCAACCATAGGTACCTAACCAATTAAAGTTCGTGGCGGCAAGATAGGTAGATATTTTTAGGCTTTTCTTTTAGATAGACACTTGTTTTCCGTGGGAAACACCGACGAACGACGTGAGGAACCCTTTCAGTGTCGTGTCAGTCATCACCGCCGGCTGGTCACCTACTTACCTACCTGCCTACCTATGGGTCGCTTCGCCTACCACCTAGTCTCGTGACCCAAACCCATTGCAAACTACCGATTTAGACCTACTTATTTCCTATTAGAAATATGACTTTCTACTCAGGTACTTCCATAATGGTTAAGGCCGCTATAGAGCTTTTCACGAAGCCCATACAATTTTCCCTGCCAGACCTCTCGGAGCGTCATTTTGCGAAAAACATGGGAATGTTTGAATATTTTTTACAGCGATATTATGAATAAAAATAAATATATTTTTCTGCAATTAGATTAAGTACATCTTCTTAAATAACATATATTTTTTTTAAATCTTTACTACTGTTATTTTTTCATACAGAAGCCGTTATAATGGCGCATTATTTTGCAAAAAATCGTATATAAAAACGTGGTATTATTCTATATTTCTGAATAAAATTGTAAAATGTTCACTGTAGACTTTGTTCTCAAATATATACTCTATTTTTTTGTATAATTGATATTTTTTTACAGTGAACCAAAACTCTAAAACTCACGCTTGATTTGAGGTCTTTTCCTGAATTTTGGTTTTGTCGCTTTAGATATCGCTGTTTATAACAGGTTTAAAACTAAAATGTTAATATTTACATTGTACATTCTTTAGATGAAGATATGCTTGATTAAATGTTCAAGTAACATATTATTTTTACATAACGGTTTTCGAGAAACTCGCATGTTTATAAAGCCAATATTTGCAAATTTGCTAGAAAAAATTGAATGCGCTCTTAAAAATATTTCATATCGACCAGGTAATTTATACGGTATAGGGAAGCTTAATGAAAACGGCCAACGTTTATTAGAGCTTTGCTCTAAACACCTACTGTGTGTTACCAATACCTACTTTAAAGGCAAATCAACTCGCAAAGTGTCCTGGAAACATCCTCGTTCTGGACACTGGCATCAACTGGACCTTATCCTTACCAAAAGAAAAATCTCCGCGAGACCCTGCACGCGATCATTTCACAGCGCTGATTGTGACACAGACCACTCCCTGGCATCACAAGTTGCTATAGCTCACAAAAGATCCACTCATCCAAATTGCCCGGTAGGAAGAAGCTCGATCTTCCAAAATCCAGAGACGATGAGGTGGTCCAAAAGTATGAAGAGCTGGTACGCGACGAAGTTGCCACCTGGGATGTAGACGCTCCGATAGAGGAGGAATGGGGCAAAGTAAAAAAGCTACTTACAGAAGTACGGTACGGCTTTCGGTCATCAGAAAGTTAAAAACCAGGACTGGTTCGCTGAAAATCTCGAACACATTACACCTCTGCTCGAGTCCAAACGACAAGCTGCGCTAAAACATCGCCTTAACCCATCCGAAAAGACGCGTATCGACCTATCGAATGCAAAATCAGCTTTACAACGCACATCACGGTACTTCGCAAATGCATACTGGACCGAGCTTTGTCAAAGCATTCAATCATGCGCTGATATGGGAAACTTTGGTGGTGTTTACGCTGGGATTAAAAGGCCCTTGGTCCTTTTCTAAAAACAGCCCCCTTACAGAAGCGGACGGCACTGTTATTACAGATGCTCAACGCCAACTCGAACGATGGGTAGAACATTATGTTGGTCTCTACTCAGAACCAGTGAACATAATGCCAGAAGCTGCAGATTGCATGCCAAAACTAGCTACCTGGACTGAGTTAGATGATCTTCCTACCATAAAGTACCACAAGGCTGTTAAGCAGCTTAAAATTGGAAAATCACCTGGAAACGATGGTACCCACGCCGAAATTATCAGGCTCAAGTGCATATTACCCATCCTGCACAATCTGTTGTGTAAATGTTGGGAAGTGGGATATATACCACAGGATATGCGCGATGCTAACATCATTACCCTATACAAAGGCAAAGGTGACCGCGGTGACTGTAACTGTTATCGTGGAATATCCCTTACTTCTAAGCCTCATTAAATCCTTCCACGAGGACATGAAAGGATCTGTTGTTTTTAACGGCAATACATCCGAGCCGTTCGAAATGCGTAGAGGTGTTCGCCAAGGCTGCGTGTTGGCTCCTACCCTGTTTGGTATTTTCTTCTCATTGCTTTTAAAGTTGCTTTCGGCGATGACCAACAGGGTATACACCTGCACTGGGGACGGGAAGCTGTACAATATCTCGCTTAGGTCAAAGCGTAACCGCGATGACTTATTCGTCGATAGCCTTTTGTTCGCTGACGATGCAGCCTTCGTTGCTAATTCTCAAAGTGAGCTTCAAGACATTGTTGATAAGTTTTCCCACGCGTGTTCTCTGTTCTCAATGTCCATTAATGCCAAAACAGTAGTGCTAGCTCAAGGTGGAGAAACACCACGTATTTTGCTCGATGGCGTTCCTTGAACATAGTTGACAAGTTTCTACTTGGGGTCGACTGTGTCGAACAATCTCACCCTCGATGCTGAGATCAATACTCGTATCGGCAAAGCGGCGACCATGTTCGGCAGGCTCAGTACAAGAGTATGGAATAATAAACACCTGACCACAAAAACCAAGATAATTGTTTACCAAACTTGCGTTCTAAGCATACTCTTGTATGGAGCTGAAACCTGGACTTCGTACGCAAAACAAGAACGTCGACTCAACACATTTCATATGCGCTGCGTAAGAAACATCTTGCATATAACTTGGCAGGACAGAGTCACAAACGAGCGAGTTCTAGAAATTGCACAGCTGCCTAGCTTTACCGCTTTGCTTAGCAAAGACGATTGCGGTGGCTAGGGCATGTGTACCGCATGGAACCTTCGCGTCTACCACGGCGTGTCCTGCTTGGCGCCGTAGCTAACGCCAAAAGAGGAGTTGGAAGACCGATGCTACGTTTCAAAGATTGCGCCAAACGGGACATGGCTGCGTTTGACATCGACCATCAAAGCTGGGAGAAGCTTGCTGAGAATAGGGATGTATGGAGAAAGCGTGTGTTTGATGGGCGTAAAGCTCACGACGATGCCTGGTTCGCTGGTCTCGCAAACAAAAGGCAAAAACGACATCTAAACAGGCATGTGCCAGTCTCTAATTCCACCTTCGTTTGTAGAGCGTGCGGAAAGTCATGCCGCTCCCGTATCGGCTTATACAGCCATGAAAAATCTTGCCTCAGACACTGAATAAATCGTCTGTCACAGACGTATGAGGCCAATGATGATGAGGTAATTTAGGAGTTTATCAATTGCATATAAGTACCTATCTAATTCATACTTACAAACGATGAAAACAGTAATAATGTAATGTAGCTTTGTCTAGGTAGGTAACTCCATTTAAAAAATCAGAAAGCAAAAGTAGCAACCCTAAAGAGTAGGCATAAGTGAACGAATGAAGGGGCGAGCTGTCCTGCATATACAAAGAAAAACGACACAACAGGAAGAAATTTCTTCCAGCTGACCAACAGCAAGGGAGACTTTTGCAAGACAGGCAGATTGGGCGTGCATAGTTATACATAAAATACATTCCAAAAAACACTTACATATAACATAAATATACTACCTAAAAGTAAATAAAATAAATACATACTGTAATAATATATACATACTATAATATACCTATTTTAGATCTGATCATTACAAAGAGCTTAAGGTCTTTTTAGGATGTGGATACACGGACTTTACAGAATCAAAATCAGCCTAGCAGTAGCGAGGGTTCATACACGCCGATGCAAAGCGGCTTTTCTTAAAAAAAAAAATAACATTTTTCTGCTCCGGCCTACCTTCGCTAAAATGTCACCCTTCGTCACTGCAGCCTAGTTATCGTCTGTAGATTCATATTATGTTAGGTATATCTCTGTAGACAGAAGCATCGCACCAAGGGCATAAGACATTCTACCACAAAACTTTTACGTAACATACCGCTGCCCTACTAACTTACGATACACAGAAAGGTTCATACAATATGCCCAGTCTAATTAGCGTATGCAGACGAACAATGTATTTCGTGTGTCGAGAATATAGGCGAGAATGCGGTGGCAACGAACCATGGAATGGAACTACTCAATACGTCAATGATGCCAATAAAATATGAATCACTTCAGGTCAAGTCTCGAGTGTATTGTTGGGCAATACGTATTCAGAGAGTAATCGTATACAGCCAGACATGATGATCCTGTCGCTTTTGAGGGGTATCTATTTAGTCCAGTGGCGAAGGGTTCATACATGTCGATTCCCCATCGGCTTGCCTTCCAGAAATTTACAATAATCTCACATTTGTAAATAGTTGTAATTTTTTTTTGGTTCAGTCTACCTTCGCTAAAATGTCACCCTTCACCACTGCTATTTACTAGGTCGCCACGCTAGGTAGGCGAGTCGGCAAGCGCAGTGCAAAATGTTGTTTTCGTAAGGAACTCTGCTGATTCCCTGAATTTATCGCACAAGATTTGTCTATTGGGAAACCTACATTTCCATTGGAACATATTCCTATTGGAACACAGTTTAAAGTTATGGGCCTACAAAGAACAAACTACCTACCTATAGTAAAGTTATTAATCACGAAACATCATAGGATCTATCAAGGTACTTATTTTACGTTTACGATGACGAGATGACGTTCGTGTTTATCACTGCTTGTTTCAATTCATAATAAATACCGCTGTATTCCATGCGCTGAAAATCACCCCCTACTATATTAAACAAGAGGGGACGATTTTCAGCGGTTATTCCACTTTCCTTACTAGACATGCATTCTTAAAGAGTTGCTTGATTCACCTTTGCACGAAGGTAATGTTATCGTTATGGTTTACGTATTTAGCTTGAACTAGGACTACCTACCTATCTTAGGTATATCGAATAGAGGCAATGCTCTAGTAATAAAAAATATTTACATTTCATCTTTTATCAAAGTTTTATAATTCAAAACATAAAAGAGTAGGCATGTAATTAATAATAAGCGAAAAAATGGTATCGAATGTAACTGTAGGTATTTTAAAATTCATCACATCAATTGCATCATACTGAAGTACCTAGCCCTAGGTAGATTCCCCTAAATTCGACCCCTATGTAAATGTAATTAGTTGGCACAAAAGGTCACTTGGGAACAAACCTACTTTCTAATCAACAAGGTCATTCACCTAAACAAATGTGACCTTTAAAATATATCAATACAAAGTACAGTAATCATTCATAGTTATTTATAACTTGTATATTTTCAGTAGCTAGGTTGATGTTTTGATAACTTTCTGTTGGTAATGTTAAAGTACCTATATTAGTTAGACGTTTACGTAGTGAAACTGATGTGATAGGCTTATTTTGTTACTTGAAATGTTTTCTTTTATTTTCAAGAAAATAGGTAGGGTCATTGTGCCCGTTCGCGACCATGCGTCAGTTCGCGACCATTTTCAGGTCTGACCTCAGTAATATTGCAATAATAAGAGTTATATTTCACTCTTTGTAAAAAAGTGTGGCTTAAACAAGACAAGGATAACTGCTGAATTTACTCCTATTCAAATCTGTTCATTAAACCTCACCAATGTACCGCAAATAAATCATCCATTTCGCCAGTCACTCTGCCCTCGAAAAAACACCGAAAATCTATCCAAAAAATAGCGAGCACGTGCCATTTCAAAAGTGAATTTTTCAGAATTTCGTCTAGTTTTTACAACTTTAACGGTTTTATGGTGTTCATACTTTAGTAAAGTATCTGATTTAACGATAATTTCGTGTTATTTTTAAGTAAATTTATGATTTATTAGATGGTCGCGAATAGGCACCCAATTTTTAGAAAAATGCTGGATAGCGACCGGCCGGTCGCTATCTAACACGATGCTTGAAAAAAGATTATTTTTTTCCAGGTTACCTTTTTAACAAAGTTTTGATTCTTACAACATTAATTAATTCTAACAGACGTTTTTTATACCACAGTTAGTTTGCGACCGCCAAATTATGATTATTTGACCGGTTTTTTAACAGTTATTTAGTTGAGTGGTCGCTAACTAGTACATGCTAAAAAACCATGTTTAGTTAGCGACCGCCTCAAAAATGTATGAAGAATGAGCGGTCGCAATCAGACTCTAAAAATTTTTTACGTTACTTAGCGACCACCACTTTTGCTTTTACACTGTATTGTTGGCCCTTTGTTAGATTTTTGTTACAAATGTCTTTTACTAGTCTTTTATTAAACTGCTGCTCTTAGGCTCTTTGTCTCGGAATGCGCTATAACTCTGGAATCCCCCTTTAACAAATAAAACAGTGCGGGAGCATCTCATGGACCCTGTTGGCTTTTAATGGAGTTTCCGCGTTCTGAAGAAGTGGACCTGTTTCAACATCTTCTTCGCTGCTGTTGGACAATGGACATATGTAAAGAGCACCAGCCGTACCCACTTACCTTCCTCAAGCTGTGCCAGAAGTACAGGCAGAGTTTCTTTGGGCTGTCCTGGTCTATATACGCCATCCCTAAATCTTCACATCGTGAAATCAAAGCTATTTTGTAATGTCATAGATGCCAGTACGTGCGGGTCAGCTGCGTGGAGGAGATACACGTCCTAGGCTCGGGGCCTCGGTGACTTCTGTGCACTTTGAGCTGATGCATTCAAATTCTTGATTGTCCAGAGAATTCAGCTCAGTTTTTGTTTTGCAGCAAAGTGTTGGCAGAGAGACTCCTTATAGCGTATAAATATAGATAGAAGCCTCGTTGGACTCTCTCAGGAGTTAGGTCTTGTAAAGTAGTTCACCACAATAGAGCAGCAAGTTCTCGCTGCTTTTTTACTCACTTTGAGGCTTTGGAGACAACGAACAAGCAGGAAGTTCTCACTTCTTACTGACCTCCACACAGTCCTTGCCTTAAGGGAGAAGGGTGCTGCCATGTAAAAGCAATTTTTTCAGATACAGGGGTATTTTATTTCACTCTGGCTGCCGCCGCGAACCCACCTGATTACGACGAGCAAATTTTCATTGCGTCAGATTTTCCATGCCTTCCTTAAAGCCCAGAACCATCACTTCTGCGCCACACACCCATGCCTCCACGCTAGGCTAAAACTGGGCCTATAATTCTTCAGGGTAGCTTGCGTTGGCAGATTATCGAGCTGTGTCATACATAATTGCTGGCAGAGGTTGAATTAGGCTGTGCTGCTCTCACATCCTCCAAATTTCATGTTGGATTGAGCAGTTGCATGACGTTATAGATACCCGTTTAAAAAAGGTAGGTGAAAAGGATCCGCGTTTGGTGCACTCACACAAGTTTACCTGGCGCAAGTAGCCTGAATAGTCATAGCCAGCTAGACCTACAGACTATAAAGGCAAAACAGTGGCCAATATAAACACCAAGGGTTCTGGAAAAAAAGGAAGAACGCTAGAGGCTTGATGAGTTCCTGCGATGTGACTGACGAAGATACCTCCAACAGAGCGTAGTGAATACAGGAGACTAGAAAGGACTCACCATAAGATGAAGAAAATAATTGCCAAGGATAGAGAGCTACGTTCTTATGTACTTCTGCTGAGTGTTGTTGGCCGACAAGAGTCTTTGTGCAATATTTATGGGCCGCTCTTGGTACATCGTGGGTCGTACTGTGTAAGTGAATCAGGAAGTTCCATGACCGATACTTTGTAGCACCGTGAAGTAGCGACACCCGGAATTCCTACTAGCTTTTGCTAGGGACTCGAAGACCGTCGGTCTATGTGCTCTAGCGTCCGCGCATATCTAAAGGCCTGTCTCCTGAGCTCCCTTCGATGTTTGTCCACTAAAGCCCACCTCAACCGAGGGTGGAATTTCATGCCCAGTTGCTGCGTAAGACAGATCCTGCTGGTCGAGTTTGCGGATGGAGCTGAACACCCCTAACATTGCGCGCTGGCGTGATTGGTACAGGCAAGGGTAGTGTTTATGAGCACCAAGGTATGAGGCATGGACAGTTCTGGTGCGGTGTGACTTTGAGAGCTAGAACCGGGCTGGTTCCTTGGCGGTTGCATCAATGAAGTAGAAATAGTTGATCCTCCTCAGTATTTGAAAATACGCATTAACCTAGCTAGGATTGGTACCGTACAAATGCGCGCTGAAGACCAGCGAGGTCTTGATGCCTCTTCGGTTCACGCTGAGGCTTCGGAGACAACAAAACGTAATAAACAACGTCGGCAAGGGTTGTGAGGCAACAAAGTCAGCAGTAGTCATTGCTGTGACACCTGTTTGGCACTATGAAAATATTGTTAATTTTTTAATCATGTCTAGATATGTACTAGGTCACAACCTTAGGTGTAGATTTAAAAAGGATTGTTCAATATGTATGAGAAATGTGCAAAAGTAATTTCTTTTTATTAAATAATGGTTAATATGCCCATAATAACGATAGTAAAACGGGCGGTCGCTATCTGACGCACACGTGGTCGCTATCTGAAAAAAGCGGTCGCTATCTGACTCTTTGGGTACTTTTCGGTTCAAAATTATTTTTAAAATAAACTGTTACAGTATTTCGCAAATACTTCTCGAAAAGAATATCTTGATTATATCTGCTATGCTCACAAAAAAAATCAACCCTCAAATATGAAACCTTCATTTTAATATCATGGTGCAAAGTTGGGAAGTCGACTAATCGGTCGCCAACGGGCGCAATGACCCTATGTTTGTTTTGTTCTGTATAATATTTTTTACGAATATAGAATAAATATAGAAGTTGGTTTCTGCTTAGTAGGACCAGTATAATCAATGGTACTTGCATGGTATAATAAACTAGATTTCTCTGAATTATCTTTCTAAGCTTGAAATATGTTACTTGTTAGTGACTATATTGGGTCCCTGAGCCACAGGAGGAAGTAAGTAAGTAGTGACCATATTGCAACTATGTTTCAAGACCAGTCTTTCCATAATATGCGTTTACGCAGCGAGACCCCACGCTGGGGATATGCCTTGTTAAAGCAACACTTACTAAATGACTGCTTGCTTGTCTAAATGTTTGAATTTTTACTGTACGCGCGCGAGTCCAATGCCACCCTGAAATATGCCCCTCCTTGTCGCACATGCCAGATCACTGCGTGTGCGATGAAAGGGCGCATATTTTAGGATGGTCAAGAATTCACACGCGCACTGTAGGAGTATAATAGGTGCAGTCAGGGCTGGGTTAGACACAGTCTAAACTTTGGAACATATGCCGCGCGCTTAAGACTTACATTGGCGTTTCGAGTGTCTGCTGGGGGTGAGCTTGTGTACTACCTGATTCACAGAAGAAAGGGAATATAAATGGCGGCCGGAGGTCATGCTTTCTCACTTGCACTAAGGTTTTACGTACACCAAGCGTTAATGCTTTCTCCTCTCTCCCAATTATGGAACCACTGACATTTTTATTCAATTTCTTCTGTGAATCAGGTAATATACTCTTTAATCTTGTTAATGTTTCAGCAGGCACCATAAGGCAGCCTTTAAGCAAGTTCAAGAAAAAGCCTATACCTATGTAGATCAATTTAATAAACATACCTACTCTACTCATTTGACTGACCACCTTGCATATTAAATTATAATAAGGCTGGTAGGTATATCAGTTGCATTAGGTAACATGACCAGTAATGGTTAGTACCTACTCAACTTTAATATCTAGACCAGTTGTAACATAATCTCAGCCACAGCACCTCCCTGCTTTAAGTACTGTATTATAGTATTGCAAAGTACCTAATATTATGAAGATTATAATTTTCATAAAGCAATCTGATACATTTCTAATGAGGATAATATTGTTAATCAGTTGATTTTTAATCGTGCTTTTCCTCTTATAAGATAATATATTTTTCGCCAATGATTATTATTATTGATTTGAACTATCACATTAAGGTGGATCGTTACGCCATACAAACGAAAAACTGCACTTCAGTCGGGTTATACATGAGCCGCAGATCAAATTTTTGAAAAATCTTCATGTGAAATGATGAAGGCACACGTAAAATTGTCGCAAAACTACTTATGGTTTAAAGATAATAAGTATTTTCTGCGCAATAAAATTAAACGTATTTATTGCAGCAGTAGCTCCATCTATTTACGTAAAGTGGCGACTCGGTTTTTACGGGGAAATCTGATGGTTTAAAAATTCTTTTTCGTGTTTTGCGAAAATGTTATATACCCACGGGACTCCCCGTCAGGTTTTTTAATCAGACTTGTGTCTCCTTTACAAACATAACTCCATTGAACTTTTGTATGGAAAGCGGAACGCCTTAAGTATCCAATTTATAGTTGTCAAATACTTTCCCCCTTCAAGGAAACAGAGATACCTACTTTAAAAAAACTTAGAGAGGTAATCTAATCATTAAAGTTCTGAAATATATTTCTAAAATTAAATTCATTGATTCCCCATAATTTTCAAAATAGATTAGAATTAGGTACTGTGCATATGCTTTAGCTTTATAAACAACCATATCTAGCTCAGTTACAAAAGATTACACAAAGAAGTCACATGTTTGTTTAGTATGTGTACAAACCAAAATGTGTATAGTAGGTAGGTACAACATTAACACATCAATTGTCCTAAGAACACTTGTATACTTAAATCAGTTCTTGATTAAACACTATGCCCATGGAATAAATAAGCAGAATGAATAACTATGATGTTTGTTATGCACACAGGAAGATCAAATTGTGAATCCATTATGTAGATTACCTACCATGATCTCTGACCAAAACATAATGGTCTTGAGTTGACTCAATTAACTTTGCTATTTTGCTGATAATTTGGCAAAATAATTAGATACATCCTGTGTTTTTGGTCAAAGTCACATGACATCAATTAAACTAGAAATGTGTTCACTGGCATCCTTTCAAAATAAACTAGCAGCATGGTAGTGGTTTCACCTGCTGCAACTCATTTTCCCCAGCGGAAAAGGGTATTTCATGGTATGTGCCATACATATAAACCATCCTCTTGATTCACTCTATCAATTACAAAGAACCACATCAAAATCCGTTGTGTGGTTTAGGAAGAGTAAGCGAATTCCACAACACAGCAACTTCAATTTATACTATGTATTGATTAGATCATTAGATTAATAGTTCCATGAATAGGAATGCAAATATTTTTTAAGATAACCCTTTTTTGTTAACATTTATTGAGTCTCTCTTTTCGGGGCACAATTGTTTGAGGTGTTCATGAGATAGTTGCTAAGTACCTAAACATAAAAGTAGAAATTGTTTTTGTAGGGATTTTAGTAAAGTTGCATAAACCATTAACAAATGATTTTATACATAAGTAAAATTTTTAATCTTATACCATGAGAGACATACTAGAAGCATCTTCTACTAGAATCCACTTTTTTAATAAAGTTTGCTTGGTTTTATTAGACTTTGATCTGGATTATTCTAATTTTGTCAACAACTTTTACTCAAGTCAATATCATGTGATAAAAACATGAATCATAGTGAAATAAATAACCAGAAATCATGAAGTAACCCTGTGATATGAAAAAGGCAATTTTGTTACTCATAACCTAAGCCTCCATAGATCTGAAAAAATGCCAGTTTTTATTTACATACTCTTTGGATCTGAACCTAACTCTAACTTGTGTTTGTTTCGTGATATGAAAGCATGCAACTTATTCTATTAAAAGTAAGAGTGGGTAAATCATAAACTGTCTCTGTCCTGACTAGATTCAGTTAAGAAATATTACAATCCAAATAAATAAAAAACTCACCTATGTCAGTAATGGGTGCTTTGCACGTGTATCCCCTCAGGTGTCCAGAGTCTGAATCATCCAAACACTCGGGCTTCTCCGGCAGCCCAGCCACCACAAAATAGTCCGCTACCCTCCTGTCATCCATTTCAACGGTAATCTTACACTTCTACTCGTAAGTACCTGCATAACACAAAACCAAACTAACTCATGGTCACAAGAAAACAAATGGCACTCACTTGAAAAAAAACATAACCTGTTTTCGATTCTTATTGGAATACCTCAGTAAATTATCAGTTACACACACGGTATTATGTCGATAAATGATATTTTTAAGGTAGTACATTGAACTTGCATAAAATATTTAGGAACAACGACGATAACATGAAACCCTCGAAGTGAATAAGTGAACTTACGAATATTCTTTATCGATAACAAAGCTAGCGACGATGCCGTATCCATTGTTCGTTAGCAGTCACACTTCGCGTTTATTTATAGTAACCATTGGAAATAAACAAGATAGATATTTTTATGCACAATCACTACGAAATAATTCTTCACAGTTTACACAATTTTACAAAACGTCCGCTACGAACGTCACGCACGTCATTTTTGACAACTTTACTTTTTTTTTCGTCGCTCCATAATGGATGACAACGGCATTAGCGTATACAGCCACTTTACACGATGCGACAATGCGACACGCATACGTAATGTGAGGCCATGAAGGTCGAAGATACTTTGTCATGAAATGAAATTCAAAACAAAATACAAGAAATGGTGGAGTTATTTGATTTCTTAAACTGTAGGTACTGTATCATCCAGCAAAGGATATAAAAAATTAAATCACTTCTGTTTTAACTTTACCAGTAGTCTGAGCTTTGGTTGGTTTCCACATTGTAGGCTGATCCTAAAAAAGATGGTTTCGCGTTTCGGAGGGCACGTTACTTTAGTAATATATGATTCGGTCTTTACACAAGGCATTGGATGTCCCAGTTGCAGTGCCAGGGTGTGGCCAGGGTTCATTGTTGCAATTTCCCTCGTAACAGATGATAAATGTTTGGGATTTTCGTAAAAGGGGTACCTACTTTTAAAATAAAAACACTGTTTTAAATCCTTTCTTTAATTAAACATCTATTACAATATCTTTCATTGCCTTAGCAGATGGTACTAGTGATTCACCTAAGTCCAAAGCATTACTAGAGTCAATTTGGGCACCAGCTAACAACAGGCCTATAGCTCCTTCTAATTCACTAATCTTTTTACAAACTTCTATTTCTTCCCTCAACTGTTTTTGTAATAATTTGTACTGCCAGATGTTTTGCTCTGAGAAAAACTTGACTTCATTTTCGAATACATCAACAAAAACATTTGCAGCATCAATGATGGTTCTTGTAAATCTGGTTTCTCCAAGATTTTTTACAAAGAATTTTAATAGGGCCCCAATTCTCTGTTCATCCAGTCCAATCATGGCTGTGTGGAGGACTTTCCTACGTAACATTTCTTGTATAACAGCTACTGTTTTTTCAGGAGTCTTTGTTGTTACTATTGTTTTTAGTACAGTTGTCAATGCTTTATCAAATTTATTCACCCTCAATAGTTTATCACATTCGGGTTCAATAACTTTCTTTTCTTTTGACACCACTGTGTCTATAGTTGATGTAGCAACAGTAACATGGTCTGGTGCAAATTTGAATAAACCTTGCTTCTCTCCTGTCTGATGACTTGGCTGTTCTCTCTTTCTGATGGATATGACACCATCCACCATACCAACTGCTAATACATCATCATGTTCTGACACAGCTAAACTCAGGATGGCATTGGGGAAGTCTATATTGTGCACAACTTTGAATGTAGAGATATCGTATATCTTCACATGTCTGTCCAATGAAGCTGACATCAGTCTGCTGTTGTTACTTGCAAGACGTAAAGTTGTTATGGTCTTGTGATGTTGAGATATATTGGCCAATAGTTTTCCACCATTGAAAATGTCCCAGACTTTGATTTCAGTTCCTCCAGCGCTTATAAACAATCCTCCTGATGGTAAGAACAATGCTGATTCAACTGGACTGCCATGGTTTACTGACATTACTGTTTCGTTAGATCTGCAGTCATATAGTTTAAGAGCATGGTCGTAGCCCCCTGACAGAATAATTTCTGGAGATATGGGGCTTGGGGCACCAGCTCTTACATAATCTGAGTGTTCTGAGAAAGTAGCCACTTTAGTTTCGGTCGCAATGTCCCAGAGACATACTGATTTATCATCAGAGAAACTGACAACTTTAACTTGATCCTTTGTGAAGAATGTTCTGTGCACCTGGAAAATCAAAATCACACAGTTATTGACTGATGATACAGAACAGATTAGAACATAGTTAAGTGTCAATAGTTGGAAGAAAACTTACTGGTCCTGTGTGGCCCGTAAAGACTCTCAATACATTTTTAGATTGAACATCAAATAGCTTGATCACAGCCTCCTCACTGCCGGCCACGATAAGTCGTCCGTCCGCCCTGAAGTTTGCTCCATACGCTGCTTCCACGAACTTTGCAATATTCTTTGTAACAACTTTGGTTATGGGATCATAGACCTGTGGAATGTTAAAAAATATTTAGTATGTTTACGAATTGAGCGCATTATATTGTATAACAGTATACAGAGGGAATATAGGGTTACCTGGACTCTAACTGAAGATGTTGCGGCAAAGTAGTATGGTTCGACAGGACTGAAGTCTAAGTAGTCGATAGCCCCAAATTCTTTCACCAAATATGGTAGCTGAAAGAAAACACGCTTCAGTCAATAAAGAATCGAATTTTGACGTGGTCTACAGTGTATTTATGCAGAACTTACCCCTAATTTCTTCCAATAAAGTGTATCTTCGGTGAGGATCGATGCAGGTTTTTGATATAGAGTTTTGTTGGTTTTCTTGAATGGATACGATATATGAGCCATTTTGATTTACAGCTTGCACCTTTCAGTAAATTATATTACAGCAGAAAGCGATTCTACATGCATTACAACAATAAAATTCAATATTTTCGTAGTCCGCAAAATAACAACCAAACCACACGTGTTTTTGACAGATTTAACTTGTTCATTCATTCATTCATTCAATCAACTTCAACTATATCGTAAGGTCTGCGCCACGAAATGATTTTATAAGAACGCTCGACCTTGCGCTCGACACACGATTTGAATGCGACTTGGCCTCAAATTATTTAACCGAACGAAGCTGGCTGTCAAAAATAATCTGTGGTCACAAGTTGTTATTGATTTTGAGGTTATTTCCAATCCACATAATTTCTCAGTTTGTTTTCAGTGTTATTTTGATTTGTTTTGCTCAAAATTCGTATGAATACTTGCAGAGAAGTATAAACATTTATCCACTTTGAGTTGAGCCGCCTACTATTTAGTAGCATGGAACCACCGGCAAAAGTAACCAAGTTTGAGGTAAAAGCATTTTCAAGTTTTTCTTATTTCTTAGTGTTAGTGTGTTACAAGTAAAACTTCCATGTGTTCCCAGCTTAGAATACCATCAATGCTACCCGTGGTTCACCTAAATAGTGACTATCCATGGAATGGACAGCAGCATAGGAATTTACTCTGTGCTTGCCAATTTGCCAAGTGTGGCAAGTAAGTCAATACTCGAAATAGGGGGAAGCCCTTGTCCAGCAGTGGACTGTTGTGGCTGGTCATGTAGAGAAATAGCTCAAAACTTGAGTTTAGCATTGCCATGACCTTTATACCAGCCAGGCTTGCCTGCAAGATTGGCCTAAAAGGAGAATGCCCATTTCTGGTCTAAGAAAATGTCTCGCCTCAAAATGAAAATTAAAGCAATATGTAATATCCCTCATTCTAATGTAGAATAGCTAAGGCAATTGTTGTACAAAACAGGGAAACTAACTTAATTTTTAAAGGTCTTATTACCGTTAGGTATTTTTACCAAAGATTTTACTGGGGTGTAAACCTATTTAGCTCTGTTTGCTTCGGTATAACTAACGATAATGATTTTACAACGAAATACTCGATAAACAGCCAAACTTCAGCACTTTTGTCTCTTCCGATACCCAACTTTAACATTCAATAACTTCAGAACTCCTATCATTATTAAATTATTTTCAGTTACAAAATGTTAAGCAATAATTAGACTTTATAATGATTCAACTTTTGCTTTGAGGCGAGGCCTGCAAGTAGTGAGGCAAGCAATAGACGAACATACATACTAGAGTGGGCATGATTCTTTGGGTAATAAAGCCAGACACCTTGCATTATTAACTATTTCCAATCAACTAAAAAGGGCCAGCCCAGCTTTATTAGTACAAAAATTTTGGATCAAGCCAGGCATCTTGCATTTTTGGCCAGACAGTCAATCGAAAAGCCTGACTATGTCCAGCTTTATCTGGCTGCCTGGCCAGATACTGCCACCCAATGTGAAAAAAGAACCCTATTCACAGTAAGACAACCTTTCACATCTCATGTATTCTTACAGATGGAATCTCAGTATTTAGAAGGTGAAGTGATGGAAGAAGGCCAAGAGGAATGGCTGAGTGAAGGAATTCTCACTGATGATGATTATAATCCTAGTGTGAGTGGTTTTATATATTTTGTTCATACTTGGTACCATTTTGATTGCTTTTTTTAAGCTTCTTTCTAGCTATTTTTAGCTCTGCATACTTCTAGCTCTCAGTTGTCTGTTTTGTTGTTTTAATGTTTTGTATTGTATGTAATAAAGTGTTTATCGATCTTATTTGATTTAACATGTTAGCATATCCATTTAAAATCAAATATCCTACTGTTAACATATTTGTTGTTTATTATTTTTTTAACATATTTGTTGTTTATTCTATTTGTTTAAAACACTTGTTGTTTATTCTTTTTATTTTATTTGTTGTTACATAAGTGAAACAGGGTGCATTTAGACTCTTAGACTATAGTGAAACTAGCTAAAACCCGCGGCTTCGCCCGCGTAGTCATAAGAAATAACAAATATACCAAAGTATATTGCGCTTTGTGATTTGTTGCACTTAAACACAAATATCTTGCCCCTTTCCTTTCTCTTTTAGAGATAAACAGAAAAAAACGCCTAAACACGTTATGTATAATCTAAAAGACGACTGATGTGGCGCAGTGGGACCTCTCCCTCCCGCTCTCCCACCTGCTCTCCCTCTCTCTGGCCCTCTTGCTCTCCCTCCCATTCTCCCTCCCGCTCTCTTTCCCGCTCTCCCTCCCTCTCCTTCTCGCTGTGTCCTCTCGATCTTCCTCTCTCTCGCTCTCTCTTCTCCTCTCCCTCTCCCTCTCCTCTCCTCCTCTCCTCTCTCCCTCCTCCTCTCCCTCCCTCTCTCCCTCTCTCCTCTCCTGTCCCTATTGCTCTCCCTTTCATTCTCCTTCCTCTCCCTCCCTCTCCTCTCTCTCGCTCTCCTCTCTGTCCCCCTCTCGATCTCTCTCTCTCTCCTCTCATCTCTCCCTCTCCTCGCTCTCCTCTCATTCTCATTCCTCCCTCCTCTCTCGCTGTCCTCTCTTCACTCTCGCCTCCCTATCTCTATCCACCTCTCCCTCCTCTCCCTCCCCTCCCTTTCGCTCTCTCTGTCTCTCTCCTCTACCTCTCCCTCTCCCTCAAGGAATACACATGCCAAATTTCACGTTTCAAGGGTTTGGTTATGTATGACCGTAATGACGACAATGCGTAACTTTAAAATAAAATCTTTGAATTAGTAAAATCCTACTTTAATGGATATCTATCTACTTTGCTTAAGGAATACATATGCCAAATTTCACGCTTCTAACTGTAAGGGTTTGTTTTGCGACAATGCGTGACTTTCATCCCTTTAATGGATATCTATCTACGTTGCTTAAGGAATACATATGCCAAATTTCACGCTTCTAACTGTAAGGGTTTGTTTTTTGCGACAATGCGTGACTTTCATCCCCTATGTCACCGGTGGATGAATTTTGAAAACTCCATAATAATATCAACTGTTTATTAAAAATAAGGGTGCCAAATTTCAAAACTGTAGCTTCAAAGGTGCGGCCTGCGCGTAAATATAATACTTTCATCCCCTTTCTTACCCCCTCAGGGGTTTAAAATTGGAAAATGCTAAAACACGTCATTCATTACTTTTAAAGTTCTTCCTAAATACAAAATTTGAAGCAAATATATCAAGGGAATAAAAAGTTTCATACAAACTTTCACCCCCCGTTTTACCCCTACAGGGATTGAATTTCAAAAAATCCTTTTTGGTGGATGCTTACGTTGTTTAAGGAATACACATGCCAAATTTCACGCTTGTAGCTCCAAGGGTTTGGTTTTTACGACCATGCGTATTTTCATCCCCTATGTCAACCCATCGGGGGATGAATTTTGAATACTTCTTAATCAAACAAATATCAACGGTTTATTAAAAATAAGGGTGCCAAATTTCAAAACTGTAGCTTCAAATGAGCGGCCTGCGCGTAAATATAATACTTTCATCCCTTTCTTACCCCTCAGGGTTTAAAATTGGAAAATGCTGAAACGCGTTATTCATTATTTTAAAGTTCTTACTAAATACGAAATTTGAAGCAGTTATATCAAAGGAATAAAAGTTTAATACAAACTTTCATCCCCGTTTTACCCCTCAGGGTTGAATTTCAAAATCCTTTCTTAGTGGAGGCTAACGTTGC
Organism: Phthorimaea operculella; assembly: GCA_024500475.1. Taxonomy (NCBI): domain Eukaryota; kingdom Metazoa; phylum Arthropoda; class Insecta; order Lepidoptera; family Gelechiidae; genus Phthorimaea; species Phthorimaea operculella. The sequence goes on along the minus strand of JANFCV010000002.1, from coordinate 774,714 downwards.
CTAATGAATACAGATGCCAAATTTCACGCTTCTAGCTCCAAGGGTTTGGTTTAAACGACAATGCGTAATTTTCATCCCCTATGTCAACCCATCGGGGGATGAATTTTGAATACTTCTTAATCAAACAAATATCAACGGTTTATTAAAAATAAGGGTGCCAAATTTCAAAACTGTAGCTTCAAATGAGCGGCCTGCGCGTAAATATAATACTTTCATCCCCTTTCTTACCCCCTCAGGGTTTAAAATTGGAAAATGCTGAAACGCGTTATTCATTATTTTTAAAGTTCTTACTAAATACGAAATTTGAAGCAGTTATATCAAAGGAATAAAAAGTTTAATACAAACTTTCATCCCCCGTTTTACCCCCTCAGGGGTTGAATTTCAAAAATCCTTTCTTAGTGGAGGCTAACGTTGCCTAATGAATACAGATGCCAAATTTCACGCTTCTAGCTCCAAGGGTTTGGTTTTAACGACAATGCGTAATTTTCATCCCCTATGTCAACCCATCGGGGGATGAATTTTGAATACTTCTTAATCAAAATAATATCAACTGTTTATTAAAAATAAGGGTGCCAAATTTCAAAACTGTAGCTTCAAAGGAGCGGCGTGCGTGTAAATATAATACTTTCATCCCCTTTCTTACCCCCTCAGGGGTTTAAAATTGGAAAATGCTGAAACACGTTTTCCATTATTTTTGAAGTTCTTCCTAAATACGAAATTTGAAGCAGTTATATCGAAGGAATAGAAAGTTTCATACAAACTTTCATCCCCCGTTTTACCCCCTTAGGGGATGAATTTCAAAAAATCCTTCCTTAGCGGATGCCTACATTATAGTGGCTATCTGCATGCCAAATTACAGCCGGATCGGTCCAGTAGTTTAGGCTGTGTGTTGATGACAGTCAGTCTTCTTGAGTTTTATATATTAAGATTGGTGAAAACCAAACCATGTTATTGATTTTCTTATTATATGTTTCCTTAGTCTCACATTTCCAAGATTAGCCTTATATAGTTTTAAACAAGTGCTATTTCTGTTAAGGCTTTCTCTACAACATTATTACAATTTCAGTCACAGGAAGCTCAACCAGACCAAAACGATTCTACAGTGGCATCCAGCCAAGATGACTCAATGCACACGGAAGAGGGCAGTCAGAATCAAATGGATGACAGTCAGAATCAACTGGAAGACAGCGGGAATCAACTAGAAGACAGTGGAAATCAACTAGAAGATAGTGGGAATCAACTAGAAGGTGGTGAAAATCTACTGGAAGTCACCCAAACTCAACAGCAGGACAGTGAAAATCAACTTGAAACAATCCAAAACCAGATAGAGGATAACACCAGTCAACAAGAGGACAGTAATAGTCAGTTAGGGGAAAGTCAGAGCCAGGTGGACGGCAGTCAAAGCCAGATAGAAGAGAGTCAGAATCAGATAACTATTTCATCACAGAATATGGACTTTACCAGTGTCAGCAATATTGAGGAGACTCTGAACAATCTGGAGAATTCAGATAATTGCAACCAGGTAAGTGTGAGTTTGTGCCTTGTGGCGTAGCCTGGGGGAGGCATATGTTCAGCAGTGGACTGCTATGGGCTGATGTGATGTGATGATGTCTTGTCAGAAATCAAATGTATTTTTTTGCTATGTTTTAAAGTAATTTTGAAATCCATTTCTGCTATTCCATTGCCTATTTTGCATCTCCCAGATAGTAGTAGTAGCTTGCTTACCCATAAGTAGTTAGTTACCAAATGGAAACATCAACATGCATCTGTTACCTGTGTGATGATGATGACAGCTTAGAATTGCATCACCCCAAGTCTTCTCTGTGGGGGTCGCTGTGGTTTTGTCTCAACTTTCCTAATTCCATTTTCAGAATTCTGACCTACCAGAAGAACTAAACGCCTTCCTAATTCGCAAGACGGATGGCAAGGTCATCGGCTCAGATCCGCCTGTTAAGAAAGAGAGTGATATTGATGAGTCTGTCAAGCAGTCTGATGATGATGGGAATGATACTGATGACCTGTTGGTAAGAATACAGATTACTTGATTGAGCGACAAATACAACTTGTGCTACGAAACTTTCCTGAAAAAGGGGTTTCGTAGTCAACGTTTAAATATCAGTCTTTTCAGCGTTACAAAGTTAATTTCGTTAAAAAAAATCCCACCCAAAACATAAATGTGAAAGGCTGCCAAGTTCGATAATATTGGAATGCTTCGCCTATAAAAGAAGTGAGATCTAAATAAGTATCAAGTTCCATACACAGACCTCAGTTAAAAATAGTTACAGGAATGCACACTTGATTTTCCGCAGTTTGGAAAGTAGATTCTTATTTCCAACTTCTGGAACTTGGTACTTATTTAGATCTCACTTCTTTTATAGGCGAAGCATTCCAATATTATCGAACTTGGCAGCCTTTCACATTTATGTTTTGGGTGGGATTTCATTTATTTTTGTAAGGTTTATTTTCTTTTTTTCTTATGATTAAGTTAGGTAAGGAAATATCTCATTTATACTTTACTTTGACTAAATACAAACCTTCGTAACGAATTTTAGGTCGGTACGACGATTGGAAGATATAGATAAATTTTTTGTTTTAGTTCCTTAGGGGTATGAATTTACACCTTCATTATTTTTAAAACCGACTCACACTTGGCCATTTTCAGATTTTTTCCTTTACCTTGACCTAAAGACCTACCTCCATGCCAAATTTCAAGTCAATACGACCATTGGAAGTGGTCTAGGTTTTTGATGAGTGAGTGAGTGAGTGAGTGAGTCAGTCAGTCAGTGAGTGTATAGTAAAAATAGCGATTTTCTGACGTCAATATCTCAAGACCTACAATAGGTACATTAATGAAATTTTGTATTTTAGATAAGTAATTAGATCTCGACAGATACTAGAAATTTCATATGCGTAGATAAAATAGATCCCACCCAAAACATAAATGTGAAAGGCTGCCAAGTTCGCCTATAAAAGAAGTGAGATCTAAATAAGTACCAAGTTCCATACACAGACCTCAGTTAAAAATAGTTACAGGAATGCACACTTGATTTTTCGCAGTTTGGAAATAAGAATCTACTTTCCAAACTGCGGAAAATCAAGTGTGCATTCCTGTAACTATTTTTAACTGAGGTCTGTGTATGGAATACTTATTTAGATCTCACTTCTTTATAGGAACTTGGCAGCCTTTCACATTTATGTTTTGGGTGGGATTTCATTTATTTTTGTAAGGTTTATTTTCTTTTTTTCTTATGATTAAGTTAGGTAAGGCAATATCTCATTTATACTTTACTTTGACTAAATACAAGATATAGATAAATTTTTTGTTTTAGTTCCTTAGGGGTATGAATATACACCTTCATTATTTTTAAAACCGACTCACACTTGGCCATTTTCAGATTTTTTCCTTTACCTTGACCTAAAGACCTACCTCCATGCCAAATTTCAAGTCAATACGACCATTGGAAGTGGTCTAGGTTTTTGATGAGTGAGTGAGTGAGTGAGTGAGTCAGTGAGTGTATAGTAAAAATAGCGATTTTCTGACGTCAATATCTCAAGACCTACAATAGGTACATTAATGAAATTTTGTATTTTAGATGAGGAAGTAGATCTCGACAGATACTAGAAATTTCATATGCGTAGATAAAATAGATTTTGAGTTATAGGTGGGTCGAACTTGGCCCGAAATGGTTCGTGTAATATAACCCACGGCCGGTGTGTCGCTTTTTTTGCTCGAACTTGGCGGACACACTGCCGTGTGTCTAGATTTTGAGTTATAGGTGGGTCAAACTTGGCCCGAAATGGTTCGTGTAATATAACCCACGGCCGGTGTGTCGGGCTCGAACTTGGCGGACACACTGCCGTGTGTCTAGATGTATTTGCCCTCTTTCACATGTTTGACACAATAACATTTGATATAACTTTTTCTCAACATTTCTATATTTGGGCTAACACGATCTATCTTCACACCAAATTTGATGTCGATAGCTCCAAAACTGACGAAGTTATGACGGCGCGGCATACAGACAGACAGAAAGACTTGACGAAATGATAAGGGTTTTAAGTAGACTACGAAACCCTAAAAACGTTTACTGAAAATGCTTACAAATAACAACTTCATCACAAAATTATGATAAGGGTTAAAAGCGTGTTGACCTTGTTTCTAAATATAAAAAATGGATGGTCTAAATTCCTTTTTTGGTTTCTTTCTACTATCTTGAAACCAGAAAGTTCTTAGAAAGTTTCGAAATAAACCTAAATAATGAGCTCTACTTTTTACTATTACAGAGGGTGCTAGGAGATGGTGACCAATCATCGAAACACATAAAGAAAGAAAAGGTCATGATAAAGTCTGAACATGGAGATTTTAGTGACGAAGATGATAGCTTTGTTTTCGGGGTAAGTACACCGAGAGGTATCTATCGGCTACGCTTAATTAGACAGGCATCACCCCATTTCTTTCTCGCGGGTGTAGGAGTAAGAAAAAACACTAATATAAAAAGGTCTATGGGAGGGCCAAACTTTTTTTCTTTTGGGAAAAAGAACACTCGTTTTGGCTCTCAAACTTTTGTCAGACGTGGTGTAAGTGGCCGTTTTTACCCGACTGCCTCAGAAGGAGGGTTATGTTTTTCGAGAGTATGTATGTACGTACTTATGTAGGTATGTATGCCATACTTTATGTATGTATGACATATGTAGACAAGAAAATTCTTTTTCATGGGCTACAGCCCAAACGGATAGTTGGATTTTGACATTTGAGGTGACGTTAGATTCGTCTCAGCAGCGCGAGTGACATAGCCATCGCAAAATACAACTTTGTAATTACTGCAGTCGGGTTTTTGTTTTATAATATATCGGCTTGTTTACAGCTTTTTACAATCTGCCTACCCCGCAAGGGATATAGGCGTGATATATATGTATGTTTTTGGGAATAGTTTCTGTTTTTGAAAATACTTATTTATTAAGATAACGTTGATATTATACTAGATTCTATGTAATACTGTTTTATTAGCTATTTCAGTCAATAACACAGATCAATCAGTAACCAAGAATTTCACTTTCTCTTTTTACCAGAACCAGGGAAGCGACGCATACAATAAAGTGAAGACTGTTAAAATTGTGAAGCGCGCACCCAAAGCTGAGCCTGAAGATGATGGCACGGACTGCGTAAGTTCTTTTTGCTACTACTACTACTGTCTACTTTATGACAACACCTGACTCTCATATAAGAAGCCTTAATTATATGAAGCACCTGACACTCATATAATTAAGGCAACTTATATGAGAGTCAAGTGTTAAGTAATAATACACTTGTATACCTAATAGTAAAACTGTTTACATATGAATGCGTTGACAGGGGCACGAGAGGTACGGAGTATAGGTCTAAACGTAACTATTTTCAGTCCCCAATAGGCGCGTCCACTAGGCGCGAAGCTTGCCTATTGATTTATTTAGGCGACGAAATTGGGCCGAACTTGGCTCGCCTGTGCACGAGCGTATGCTGCGCGAGAAAATGAGCACGCGAGCAGCCTCACTTGGAATGGAATACCGACTGGTATTCCATTCCGAGACTCGTGAACCACGTGACTGACACTTGCCTACGTCATCCTGCTTGTGGGTTACCAGAATTACCCACTCTTATGATTTCTTTTGTAAATCATATAAGATACTGTTAACTAATAAATACAATTTAAGTGTTGTTGTAAAGTTCAAGTTAATACACACGTAAATCTAAATTATAAAATTATTAAGAAATATTTTGAACTAATTTTTCGGAGATTGAATTTACCCCAAAACGTATTTTATTGAAATAAAGTGGCAATACTAGTGACGTAGGCAAGTGTCACTCTGGGAATGTAAGACCATGTTTTAATAGACTATGTCTCCCTCCGTGCCCCTCCCCGCACGTGTCACATTTAAGCGGTTTCCTATGAATTATATACTTAAATGAGACTAACGATGCGCTTTGTGTGGTTATTTCAAAAATAATGGCAGTAAATATTTGTAGAGAAACTTCTGATTCAGTTTGTCTTCTTATCTTTTTTCAGTCTTCCGACGAAGGGACCTTCAAAAAGATGTTCACCTACAAAAACAAGAAGCTGACTAAAAGTGTGACCCCTCAAATAAGCACGACAGTCAAACCTGGCAATCTAACTATTTCACCTCTGGAAACGAAGCCGCAGCCCAAACCGAGAATCGTCAAGAAACTTGTGCATGTACCGACGACGCATCAAGTAACAGGTAAGAACTTTTTTTTTCAAAGGAGTATTTCTCAGGAAAAGAAGATAAATTAAAGATCGCACACATGCGTCTTGCATGCGTAGGCGGTGTGTGGCGCCATGTATTTTGATAAAAAGAAAACATGTAAGACCACAAAAAGTTGCGCGTGTCTAGCGTTTATCTTTTATTTGAAGATATTTTTTAACACGCTTTCATTGCGCCTCTATCTTTTTTCGTGGTCAGGCCCTAATAACTTAACAGATTTCTTAAATTAAATATAGTTGGAAGACAATTCCAGATCAGTCTATAAAGATCTGAATTATTTAGGTACTTTCACCCTTTAGTAATTTTATTTCTTTGCCATTCATGATAATACTGGGCTTTGCCCTATTACCTTTAAAAAAAAATGAAAGTATTCGACAAAAACCTTACATTTAAATTTAGGATTAGTAGTTAGTAAAATACCTAATAACCTTTTTTTTTTGTAAATATTTCCAGCATCCAATAAATTATTAGAAGTGAAGCGCCCAGCGGCTCCACTTCGGACTTACACCAACAAACACGTACAGGGGTCACAAAGGTCAACGCAGGGGTCACAGGGGTCACTACAGAGGTCACAGGGATCACAACAGAGGTCACAGGGGTCACAAGGATCACTACCGAGTTCACAGGGGTCACTACAGAGGTCACAGGGGTCACTACAGAGGTCACAGGGGTCACAAGGATCACTACAGAGGTCATCACAAGGGTCACAAAGATCGCAGGGCACGTCCTTGCTCAAAACTAACTCCACTATCAAGAAAGAAACTATGGATTACTCTATAGTGAAGAAAGAGCAAGATTCCATGCATGAGGAGTATTTAGATGAAGATATGGAGGTGAGTTTTGTTTAATTATAGGCAGTGGATAGGGACAATCTCTAGAGCCAAGTTTTCATACAAACGTATTTCCCAGTTTTCTTTCCAAAAGAAAAGGTGGAAAACAGGCTACCAAATTATCAACACTCGAATACTAAATTACAAGCATCACTCGGTATCCTCTTGATTACGATTCGTATTTTTTCGACAGGAAATCGACGAAAAACCCCAGCAGCATAACAAATCTAAGCAGCGACTTATGTTCCCTGAAGTAATGGATGAGGATATCCCGACCGACGCTGACAGCCAAAGCGAAGACGAAAGTTTATACAGTGTGAGTACCTCTATTGTTCTATTTTATCCTCGGGTCACCGGGTCGTTCGTCGACTCGGGGTCCCACGTGATAAGAAGACTTAAACGTGACATGACGGAATGTCGTAAAGGGCGGCTAAGGGATGAGGCGGCTAAGGAAATCCAGGGAATGAGCAGCAGCGCTGCCAATCCTCCTGACAAGCATGATGAGTATTATAAAAAACCATATGGATGGCGACCCATAAACGGTAATGACATCCTAAACATTATCTACCGTTATAGTATACTTCCGATTGGTAGCATTATAAATAAGGTAAGAATGTCATTGAAAGCTTAGTCTATATGGTAAATAATAATATATGTCCTGCAGACGATTGATGTTTTTGACGGTAAGATATACATAATTATTATTACTTTGGATTTATTAATGATTAAATTTTCTTTTGATTATAGGAGCTGCCGTCGTCAGATTCGGAAAGTGAGGACTGGTTCACTTTAGACATCAGAGCTGAACGAGCAGGCGACTACATACCTTTATTAGGTAAAAAACATTTAAATTGTTATTACGCCTTACTATACATTGCGCTGAAATTATTATCATTATCTAGTACATTGGTTCACCTGGTATAAGATCTTTACCTACCTTTAACTTTTTATATCGTATTTATTATCTTTTCCGCCCTTTAACTTAGTAAAACATGAGCTAACATAAATTACCCTATTATCTTTGTTATTTCCAGGAGACAAAGCCTACAAACTTCTATCGGAAGAGCGGAATCGCGTGAAGGCTCGCCTCGACAATCTCAAGAAGAGTCTCTCCGCTCTAACGGACAGCGGCCGCGAGCTAGCCGACCAGTTGAAGGACGCTACCAATACCGTAGCCGAACTAGACGCCATGCTGAAAGCTGCTTGATCGTAAAACAGACTAATTACGGTGTTTTTATGCCAACTCTGTTGAAGGGTGATAGATAAGGCCTATCTTTTATCAAATTTGTAATATACCGCCTCGACAATCTCAAGAAAAGTCTTTCCGCTCTAACGGACAGCGGACGCGAGCTAGCCGACCAATTGAAGGATGCTACCAATACCGTAGCCGAATTAGACGCCATGCTGAAAGCTGCTTGATCATAAAACAATGATAAATTTGAGATTTTTCTAGCAAAGCGTGAGCTGATGAGCTAATGCTTTAGGATTTTTTTGTGAAAGTAATATTACGGCCTACCTTGAAGAATGTATTAGGTTAGCTTTATTAAGACCGTAATCAGGTCCATTATTGAGGCACTATGTTGAGAAAGTATAGGTTTATAGCACAGGATGTTAGATTGTTGTAGAGGGTAGTTGGCGCACATTTAAGGTTGGTTGACACCATCATCATCAAACATTTGCAGCTAATATAAATAAGTAATTAAATAAAATAAATCTGCTTCCCTAGGTAGATAAGTCTTTAATATTTATACAAATTACAATTCCAATCAGCCTTGGCAATCAGCGCGTGCGCTGCGTCGCGTCGCGCGTAACCGCAACAATGCACGGACTCGCGCGAACTTTACTCGCTTCATCTGCATGACTTGAAGTAAAGTGAACTTCTCGCGTGGACCGTCCGCGCAGATAAACCGCGCGACGTTATAGTGGACGTTATATATAAGGTCCTATTAAATTCACTGCAAATATTTTAAGGGCATGAGTAAATATGTATAAGAAAAACATCTAAGGCATTTTTAAAAAAATCTACACGCTAGATTTATTTTTTCATTTTCAAACAAACTTTTTAATTAATTATGTGAACATCCTTTGACTGACCCGACTGACGCGACGTTCCGCCACGTAGACAGGATTCACTTACAAGAGTTACAAGGCACGCACACTAACAACCAACCAATTACAGCACCTTTTTTTGTCGCCTAATTTAAATTCATCGAAGTGTGAGTTTCTAGGACAAATAGGGTGCACTTTTTTCGTTTTGTTTTTTTTATTTAAATGCAATTACCTCGAAAACTAGCGTGTAGATTTCTTTAAAAATTTGCCTAGTACATGCTTATATATTATTTGATTTGCCCCTAAAATATTTGCAGTGAATTTAATAGGACCTTATATAAACAGAATTCTGAACAGTACAAGAAAAGTAATTGATATGGTATATTGTATGTTTACAGCTATTTGTAAAAAATATTTTTATAACTGCATGATAGAGACTGTCCTGTTTCACACTGCCTACCTGCCTATTAATTTTGTATATAGTTTAAATATTAATATAAGAGTATAAAGTATTCTGTCTGTTTCAATTACCCTTGTATTACAAACCCAGCAATAAATATCTCATATTTTGTGAATCAATTAGTGTCACAGAAGAAGTATAGGTATTTAGGTTCACAACAATAAAAACAACACTTAAATTTTAAAATCTCATTTATTTAACTGGCAACAGATCACCCCAGTTACAAGATCTAGCACATCTGTATGTAGTTTGATCATATTTGCCTTTGGAAAATATAATTTCTCTCAACTCCCCTTTTGAAGTGCACAGTTGACAGATTGTGTGACCGGATCTTACTATTGGAGCCCTAACAACTCTGGGCCACTGTGGGTCATCTTTGGGTCTTTTACCTTTTTTTAATATTACATAAGAGAATATTTCGGCAGCAACTTCTGATTTGGACGGGAATTGCAATGTTTCATATTTCATCAAGAAGTTGCAAGGAGTTTGATGTTCCATATACCTAGGGCAAATGTTGTCATTGGGACATGGTGAAAATGCATATCCAGTATTCTTGCCCTCAGGTAGATTCAAAACAAATTCTCTAGCTTCATTCACAATTTGGAATCCTGCATTTGAGCCCTGTTCAATAATTATTAGAAAATCCTCAGTTTTATTCCATAGTTTCTGTATTGTCTCTAACCGGCTTTTCATTGAGGGTAGTTCAAACAGTGAGAATGCTGACAACACAATGTTGTATTTTAGATCTGTTGAAGCTGGTAAGAATTGTCTTTGAAAGTATCCTTTTAATGGCATTTCTACATTGTCCTTTCCACTACAGAGTATTAGGCGGGCTAGATCATGCATGTTGGATGAAGTATCGACACAGAAGTATTCAAAAATTTCTCCAGGCCAATAAGTGTTGATTGCCCATGTTCCTGTGCCTACTCCAGATCCGAAATCAAAGAAACTTCTAGGTTTATAGTCTGGGTATCTCTTTCGTATTTCGTCTAAGACGCGGAGTAGTATTGCATACTCAGGAGCTGACCGGATCATCAAATACTGAAGACTCATTGCTTTGTCATAGGAAATGTTACCCCAGCTGTACACATTTTTCTTTAAAATATTGAATACTTTCGCCTGTATAACTTTCTGTGCCTTTTCCAGCTCAATTTCTGTTAATTCATTACCAAGTTTTGAGAAGTGTTGCTTGGACACCTTGTTGTGGATTTTCGCTGCTTTTGCATCAATATCGCCTTCTTCTGGTGGCAATAACCTGGAGCGTATGTAGTTGTTGAGCTTGATGCTGTCCTGGTACATAGATTTCGCACCTGTGTCCTCTAATATAACTTTTATAGACTTCTGAATATCTGGTGGTAGAGTAGCCACTTTCACTCGAGTGGTTCCTGGATGTTTTCGTGGTTTATACACTTGGGAATCAAAACTTTCTCTTAAACTGGAGTCTATTTCTACTTTTGTTGAATACTTAACATAAAAAGAGGAGAGATATTTAATTTTTAGCTTTCGGAACATGTTTGTAGTAGTAGTAAACATAACCTCAAATACCGTTTGACAATTTTGACATCTTGGTTTTCGTTCTGAAATTGTCTGATTGATCAATCATCTGGAATTCGTTCTAAAATTGTCATGGAAGTTTCCAATATATTTTTTTACGGTGGTATCTCTTACTTATGTCCAGTGTTCCCAAACCTACCGATTTTTCGGTAGATCTACCGAATTGGGACTTAATCTACCGATCTACCGAATTGAGACAAAAATCTACCGATTTTTCAGGTTTTTGGGGTTTTTGCTTAGCAATGAACGCCGCATCCTTCTAGTTTCATGAATTTTGTAAAAATCTGGACGATCCGTGCGTCAAGTTCAGTTTTCTTCAAGCGATTCAGATGAAGCGAGTGAACTACGTGCGATTTCGCGCGAACATACCGCGCGACGCGGCGCACGCACTTTATTTTCCATCACCGTTTCGCACGTTTACAGTGCAATTTCGGTTCGTTTTTTATTCGTGAGCTGCAAAAAAGACTTCAAGTTGCTCATTTTCAAAATCTACCGAATTCTACCGATTTTTCGACTGAGAATCTACCGAAATTATTATTTTTGGTTTGGGAACACTGCTTATGTCACTGTCAGTCAGTCAAACGAACGAGGAGATGGTGCCGTAATATAAATAAATATTACGCGAAAATCCATCTTTTCTGGTAATATACACTACAAGGGCACTTAATTCGTGTAAAATTAATAACAATGTTCAAGTTACTGAGTCGCCAGGGCTGCCGGAGCGCCGTGAAACAGATATTATTCTGCGAGAAGTTTGAGGTTAGAAAAGCAAAGGTTTTCTATCTTTATCCATCAGCAGCACCCGTAAGATTCGCTTCAACTGGAGGCAGTGATGCAGGTAAATCTTCTACTTTATTGGACAATATACCGGAACCGCCACCAGTGCCGGATCCATCGGTTCTAGCACAGATAAATGAGATTGCGCCGACATTGGCTGCAAATGGGGAACCTTCGTTCGAATCCTTGGGTCTTGGCGGTTGGAGTCCTGTCGGGCTCGTGCAGAATGCACTGGAGTACCTGCACGTCACATTAGACATACCATGGTGGGGAGCAATCCTCATCGGAACTATTTGTGTCAGAGTAGCAATGTTCCCTCTCGTAATCATATCACAGCGAAACGCAGCGAAATTGAACAATCACCTGCCTGAAGTGCAGTTGTTGCAGATGAAAATGACCCAGGCAAGACAAACTGGCAACCAACTTGAGGCTGCTCGTTATGCACAAGAGATGATGTTATTTATGAAGGAAAAAGGACTGAATCCTCTGAAGAACATGATTGTACCATTAGCACAGGCACCACTGTTCATTTCTTTCTTCATTGGATTACGAGGGATGGCTAACTGCCCAGTTGAGAGTATGACATACGGTGGTCTCTGGTGGTTCATGGATTTGACTGTTCCTGACCAATACTTCATTCTTCCTCTGATCACCAGTGCTACAATGTGGCTGACCATCGAACTTGGAGTTGATGGAGGTCGATTAGATGCATCAAACATGCAGGTCATGAGATACGTCCTCCGAGCAGTCCCGCTAATAATGATTCCATTCACAATCAACTTCCCTGGTGCCATCCTCTGCTACTGGTGTTCCAGTAACTTTATTTCTCTCCTACAAGTAGGAGTGCTGAAGCTCCCTGGGGTACGAGAGTACTTCAAAATCCCAAATTTGGTGAAACACAATCCAGAAAACCTGCCTATCAAGAAAAAGGGATTTGTAGAGGGCGCCAAAGACTCGTGGACAAATGTGAAAATTTCAAAGGAGTTGGCAGAACGACAGAGGCTTGACGAATTAATCTTTACCAAGGCGGGTAAAGGGCCCTTGCAGAAAACCTACAAATATGACCCTACAAAGCTATCAAGTGTTCAAGCCAAACAAAAGTAGTATTTAGAATTTAGTGACCATTATGTAATTATTACTGTGTAGATTATTTTGATTGTATCTAATAAATAAAATGTTGATCATTATTTTATTTGGTTTATTTTATCTTGTGATCCTGTTTTTATAAGAAGCTTCTAAAAGTAGTTGAATAGTGGTAAAATTCTAGAACTTTATATCAGATATCTGTTTAAAATACCATACCTCTCCCAGAATTACAAAGAAAATATATAAATGCAATTCATATAATAATTTGGTTTAAAATAACTTAATTTGACTTCCTATGTTTCAAGATATTCATTATCTATCACTACTGTTTAATCACTCTAGAATATTGTTGGTATCTCACTAATTCTTTGTCACACACATATATTATACATACATACGCGATCTTATCATAGTTTCTATGTATATCTATCCGAGTTTCGTACCTAACCTACGCCTACGTACTGGCTATACATAAATATGATTAGATCATGAACCAGCCATGAATTCACCCCACCAGAAGCATAGTTTTGTTGGATCTGAAATACGGCGTCTTTGTGCGAAATCAGTCAACCGATTCTTAGCACGATACGGGTAGCAGACTTAGGCTCGCGGGGGTCGTATGCGTATAGAATGTAAATTGAGAATCGTAGGATCGTAGGTATTTGCCGGGTTTGGGATATAAGCTGCGCAGAAAATTGAATGGAGGGATGTTTAGCTAGAGTCTGGCCAGCGAGTCTTTGGACGTCAAATAATTCAAATATTTCAAATGGCAACATGTTAATACTGAAAAACTACAATAAAACAATTTTGATACTTACTATTTTTTTGTTTTCTGCTCTTTAGTTTGTGTTTACTTTGCCTACCGGTATGTATGTATGATGTATCTACCGGGAGTAACAGAAAGAGTATAACAAGCCGAAAGGAGGTCAAGGTACTCATGAATCTGAACAACTTTCCCCATGGAACATGAGACAAAATATGAAAAAAATTTGGACCTCTCAGAGCAAATCAATCTGCGATTTTGTATGGGAGGTCCAAATATTTTTTTCATATATCGACCCATGTTTAATGGGAAAAGTTGTTCAGTTTCATGAGTACCTTGACCTCCTTTCGGCTTGTTATACCCTTTCTGTTACTCCCGGTAGATACATCATACATACATACCGGTAGGCAAATAAACACAAACTAAAGAGCAGAAAACAAAAAAATTGTAAGTATCAAAATTGTTTTATTGTAGTTTTTCAGTGTTAACATGTTGCCATTTGAAATATTTGAATTATTTGACGTCCAAAGACTCGCTAGCCAGACTCTATCTACACATCATAAGAGTAGGTAGAGTCTGGCCAGCGAGTCTTTGGACACGGAAATGGCGCCAATTTTAAAAATCTTTCACATGTTAACACTGAAAAACTACAATAAAACAATTTTGATACTTACAATTTTTTTGTTTTCTGCTCTTTAGTTTGTGTTTACCTTGCCTACCGGTATGTATGTATGATGTATCTACCGGGAGTAACAGAAAGGGTATAACAAGCCGAAAGGAGGTCAAGGTACTCATGAAACTGAACAACTTTCCCCATGGAACATGGGATGAAATACAAAAAAAAATTTGGATCTCTCAGAGTATATCAATCATCTGATCTGCGATTTTGTATGGGAGGTCCAAATATTTTTTTCATATATCGATCGACCCATGTTTCGTGGGGAAAGTTGTTCAGTTTCATGAGTACCTTGACCTCCTTTCGGCTTGTTACTCCCGGTAGATACATCCTACATACATACCGGTAGGCAAGGTAAACACAAACTGACGAGCAGAAAACAAAAAAATAGTAAGTATCAAAATTGTTTTATTGTAGTTTTTCAGTGTTAACATGTGAAAGATTTTTAAAATTGGCGCCATTTCCGTGTCCAAAGACTCGCTGGCCAGACTCTAGAGATGATGTAGAGTATGAAGGTTCTAGATTAGTGTATCACTGTCACTATACGCAGTCTTCTGAATGGCTCTCAAACTTTTGTCAAACGTGAAGTGAACTACCGTTTTTTACAGACGTTTACGCTCTTCCTACCCCGCAAGGGATACCAGCTTGTTATATGTACCTATGTAAGTACGTATGTTTGCTGAAAAGCACATTCATCCTGTCTGTATCAGATATTTAAAATTGAACATCTTTGCTACGGCGACGTAGAGCGCGTAGCGTCACGTAGCGAACGAGGCTACGAGGTTATGAGTCCTGCTTACCCGTACTTAGCCTACCTAACAGTGACGATTGTAATCTATGGTAGGCCTATACCTACTGCCATATATCTATTAGTGGCGAAAGCGGATTATTCCACCAGTGTACCTAAGCATTAACTACTTATTTATAAATCTAGAGAATAAACTGGAGGGAGTCTGCATGTACGGACTACGGACTAGACTATACTCGCAATCGTCACTGTTAGGTAGCTCATAACCTCGTCTCGTAGCCTCGTTCGCTACGTGACGCTACGCGCTCTACGTCGTCGTAGCAAATATGTTCAATTTTAAATATCTGATACGGGAAGAATGTGCTTTTTAGCAATCATACGTACATACATACATATAACACGCCAATATACCTTTCGGGGTAGGAAGATTATGGATAAACTCAAAAACTACATTTCAAAAATATCTTATTTCTCAAAAATATCTTTTGTGGTAAAAAAATATCTTATTTTTTATATAAGGGAAAACAACAGGGCCGGCCTCTAGTGATTTATGAAATCCTTCACACACACACAACTCACTCAGTCCAAAGTTTAAAATTCTGACTTAATACATACCTAGGTGGCTACAAGATGGCTACCTCCGAACCACTTACATAAATACGCGCATGTAGTTAACCAGTTTGCATTTTGCACGCTCGAAGTTTGTAAAACAACACACAACTTCTAATATCTGTTTGCCTAACTAATAATAGATAAACATTAGTTTGTTCAGCGCTCAACGAAACTGTACTTGGGCGAGTAATCGCCGGGTGCGAGGTGCAAGCAAAACATGCACATATTCATGCACCTGAGTTGGAAGTGCAGTTGCAGTTGTAGTGTACACACGTTTGCAGATATTCTAGCTCACACTGAAAAGTGTATTTTGATATTTTATTGGTTGCTAGTATTCGGTACGAGGTTTTTACACTTTTAGCTCCGCTGTAGATTACCTGCCTTTATAAATAACTGCCATTCTTCTGCAGTGATACTCAACTTCTGAAAGCTTCTTGTAATTTATATGCCGGCCGGCCCTGTGCTTTTCCCTTAAATAAAAAATAAGATATTTTTTTACCATAAAAGTAGCATAAAATGCTATTTGATATGAATATTTTTGAAATGTAGTTTTTGAGTATATCCAAAATCAGATTTAATGAAAAAAAGCAAATTTTCTCTTTATGATTTTCCTTTTTCCAATCGATCAATCAAATCTAAGCACTAATTTCATGAAAAACGTTTTAGTTGTGCCTGTGATATGTGTATGTATGTATGAAGGTATGTAAAATAACAACACACTAAGTTGGAAACTATAACACAAATTATGTATTGGGGGCTTTGGATACTTAGTGATGGCTGATCGGATTTATTGTAGTCGGAAGGTAAAGGTAGGTAGGTAGGTAAGTACTTAAGTAGGTACCAACTCAAATTATTTGATTGGGTGGGCAGAAAATAAAAAATTAAGTAAACGTGAATCATTTCGTCTGATGCGAAACAAAAAACATAACAAAAACAAAAGTTTATCACAGTAATACCTTGAGCTGTGTTTTAAGAAAGTATCGAAAAGATACACTCCCTAGGTACTTACCTATCTCTATTGTGAATCGCATAGATTGGTGCGACAAAAAAGAGGGAGAGCACTTTGAAATAATGTTAAAAACGTTAAAAATATCATTATCTAGTGATAATAATATGGATTATTCGAATCTTCGACTATTGTAATTTGAAACGCGCCTCATCTCTACCTTCAACTGTACAGATAATATTTAGATGGTAAACATCGGATGAAGCTTATCGACAGCTTAGGATTAATAGTGGAGGAGCTTAGAATTATTAGTTGCACTGAAATAATAACTAGAGCTATAAGGACTTAGTTTCAGCAGATAACAGCATAATTTCAGTACCTACTTATAATAGTAGTAGCTATCTATCCAATAAAGGATGATTTAAACCTATCTATTTTATTGATTCCTAGGTACCAATGAGTGGCGACATTGGTTACATTTGAACTTGGGAACGGGACGGAAGATGCTCAAAGCATTTGAACGAGGGTAAGCCGGAGCAAATAAATGCACTAAGTAAATAAAATAAAAGTAGATTGATGTAAGAGTATAGATTTGCTATTTCTGAAAGAGAAGCCGATACGGGAATTGGCATGTATGGACCCTACGCCACTGCTAGGTAGGTACACAATTTAGAAAATTCTCTCATATTTTTATTTAGGCCTCAGACCACTTACCACTATAAAAGACATCTAACTAATTAGTCATTTAACGCCAAGTAATCAAATTCCGAAGGCCCTTCCGTTGTTTTGATCATCGAATATCTTGCCAATTTTCGGCCACTTAGTTAGAGCAAGAGCAAAGTATTAAATTACGAGCTTACAAGAATTGTTCACATTACGCACAAATTTTCTCTAACTGAAACTATCTAACAAGGAATTCAGTGTGGTTTAATAGATTGTTCTTTGTTAAGATTTGATTGTTTTTTTCTATAAACTTAAAGAAGGTAGAGGTACGTAGGTAGGTAGGTATATAAAGTTCCTCATGCGATATCACGACCGTTCGGATAAAAATAAAATTTAAATAAAGCCCCGAAGTCAGTCAGGATAACCTCACGGCTTGTAACTTTGTTTGCGTGACGCGCTCATAAGTAAATATGTAGGTAGGTACAGGTAGGAAAATAAATCCTAGTTTTTCAATAGTAGAATTTCAGCAAGCCTACACCTACCACACTAACACTGATGAGATCTTTATTCGAAGGCTAAGTAAGGTTGCCAGTTTTTGTGCAATAACAATAATAAATAGGTGTGACAAATAATGCCAACATAAATGATTTACTCGCGAATAACCGAAAGGTCTCTTTGCACTACTGCTGCTATTCGCCTTTTACTTTTACTTTGACGTGCATTGCTGCTATAATGTCATTATCGAAACTTGTCTTTGTCAACAACTACCGCACAAGCACAACATTGGTGTTTCGCTTATGGCGGCTACCAAACCTTACAGGCTTGCGAGAAAATCACAAGATGTTGCATACCTACAGGGCACCCTCCGACTGGTTGTGCCTTGATCTCCTAATTAGAAATACGAAATCATTGCAAGGATCGCATTGCCCTTTCTATGAAAGAAACTCCAAAAATATAAGATTCCTAGCTCACTCAAACGCGTGACTAGGTATAAGTGTCTCGACGCACTACGACCAAAAATTACGCGACGGAATTCGGCGCAATTACGCCATTGTCCGAGCGACGACTGGTCACATCGATATCTCACAAAAGAATAGAATAATTTAGCTATGTACGGGTAGAGGAGCTCGAGTACTTCGGATTGATCGTGGTCTGCCGCGGCGCAGCTTGGCACGTTTGGCGGAGTAGCTAAAATTTTGCCCTCTGAAAAAAGTTAAAAATATCTCATCGAAGAATAGAATGAGACATGGCTTTAGCGATAGGAGCAGTTTAGTAAAGCTTATAAATCTTGGTCTGCCGGCTGCTATCTTGGCACGTTTGGCGGAGTAGCTAAAAGTATGCCCTCTTAAAAAAGTAAAAAATATCTCATCGAAGAATAGAATGAAAATATATCGTACCGATAGCTTGCTTGAGTCTGCCTACATATATACTGGTCTGCCTGGCCAGCCTGGCAGTTTACCCAGTCCGACCACTTTTACTTTTTAGTAAAATTTTATCTCTTCGAATAAAAGAATAAAAATATGTCGTACCGATAGCTTGCTTGTCTGCCTAGAAAAATACTGGTCTGCTGACCACAGCCTGGCAGATTTCAGATACGACCACTTTACTTTTTTGAGAAATTTTTATTTTCGAATAACAGAATGAAACTAAGTTGTAATAATAGTTTATTTAAAGCTGAACACATATCCTTGGTCTGCCTGAGCTCAGTCCGGTAGTTTCTCCGATGCGATCACTTTTCACTCTCAGTTAATTTGAATTTTAAGGGACCTGACTTTGTTTATTAGGAGTGGACCTCGCCAATAAAATGAAAATTTGTCAGTGTATAAGTGAGATTTACAGAGCTGTAATCTCTCAATGTCCAGATGAAGAAAATTTTTTCCCAAGTATTGTAATTTTGAAATAATTACTACGAATACATCTGAAGTTGTAGATTCTTGAAATTAACATACTTATTCTTCATCTAGACATTGAGAGATTACAGCTCTGTAAATCTCACTTCTATAAACCGACAAATTTTCATTTTATTGACGGGGCCCACTCCCTATTACAACTTAGTTTCATTCTGTTATTCGAAGAAATAAAAATTTCTCAAAAAAAAGTAAAAGTGGTCGTATCTGGAAATCTGCCAGGCTGTGGTCAGGCAGACCAGTATTTTTCTAGGCAGACTTAAGCAAGCTATCGATACGACATATTTTTATTCTTTTATTCGAAGAGATAAAATTTTTACTAAAAAAAGTAAAAGTGGTCGGACCGGGAAAACTGCCAGGCTGTGGCCAGGCAGACCAGTATATATGTAGGCAGACTCAAGCAAGCTATCGGTACGATATATTTTCATTCTATTCTTCGATGAGATATTTTTTACTTTTTTAAGAGGGCATACTTCTAGCTACTCCGCCAAACGTGCCAAGATAGCAGCCGGCAGACCAAGATTTATAAGCTTTACTAAACTGCTCCTATCGCTACAGTCATGTCTCATTCTATTCTTCGATGAGATATTTTTAACTTTTTTCAGAGGGCAAACTTTTAGCTACTCCGCCAAACGTGCCAAGCTGCGCCGCGGCAGACCACGACCAATCCGAAGTACTCGAGCTCCTCCCATAGCAAAATTACATAGCAAAATTATTCTATTCTTTTGTGAGATATGGATGTGACCAGTCGTCGCTCGGACTACCAGCAATATTAATTACATTACGGATGACACACTTCAGCCGAAATTCTGTCGCCGAATGTCAGTTCGAAGTAATTCGGCGTGATTTATACCTACATAATTTCGGCGCTTATAGTGTGTCATCCCAACTGAAAACGCCGAAAGAATTTCGGTCGCGTAATTTCGGTCGTAGTGTATCTACACACTTAGTTTTTTGTTTATTTTTTACCAGCAATGGATATCAAGCCAAACGCCCAAGATGAAGCGGACCATTATAATACAGCTGAACGCCTGCTAGCTAGTTTCTGCCGCGCTGAGATTTATTCCTCGAATATTACAGTGAAAATATAAAGTACCTAGGTATAACGGTTCTTCTTTTGCTATATTATGCGAGAAAACTGACGTAGCTAAAAAAAATTGGAACATTCGTCATGAAGGGTTTTCAGGGCCAAAATGACAAGCAGCGTTCCCAGTGAATGTTATCATTTTATGTAGTGCTTAATTGTATCCTACTGTGGATTCTTAGCATGTTATTTTACCTAAAACGGTTTACTTTAGAGTAATTAACCATAAGAAAAGCGGCCGAAGTCATGTCGTTAGAATATCATTGGCCTCTTTCTACCATTAAGGCGGAGATCACACGTAGTGTCCGTTACTGCGCTATTTTTGCAATACATCAACTCTCAAATCGCTTAGTCGCTTCTTGCAAAAGCGATCGGGAAAGATATAGGGTGATGCTATTCTAAACCGGCACCACTCGGCAGTTAAGGGACCAACTTATACCGGTTTTTCATGCAAATACTAAAAAGAACCAGTATAAGTTCCCTTAAATAGCTAGGTGGATTACAGCTAGAGAGCTTTTCCTATTTCCTGCGAAACAATCCAGATTTCCAATCAGTGACGGGATCGCTGGCATTACATGTTGTCAGTACGGTTGGCACCCGTTCTCCGGGGATCGGGACGCACGTTTTCTGGAAGTTGTCCAATTCAGATAATAGGCTCAGTTATGTTGTACAACGATATTCAATCTCTGTACGTTTGTTATGATTTTTATGATAAGTAAACAATGTTTGGCTTTTTCCGTGTGTTACGATATTTTTGGACATTGTCGGCCTACTGACATACTTGAGATTCTGTTTACCTTAAGTGCAAAAAATGAGTGACTAAAAGCTACTACAATACCTACAATACAATAATGTGGCAAAGTCGTGCTGTACAGTTTTGGTGGCAGATCCGACATTATAATGACCGAGTGCTTTGAAGTACAAAATAGTCAACTAAGTACCTAGGTACTTATTAAAAAAGACAGAAAATGTCACGCTTGAGTCGTTTGGCGCAATCAAATAGAAAAAGTGTCCTAAAATTAGATTCAAACTTGATTTGCTTAAAATGTTCATCTAATGGAATATTTTATGAAAAAATGCGAAAAAACTTCGTAAAAAATGTTTCGAAGCATTCATAATTTATTTAGAAAGTTAACGTCATATAAATTTAACCTAGAATTTTGATATTACAAAATCAGTGGAGTTTTGAAGCAAAAAATAACAAATGAAAATAATGTCGCAGAGAAATATGGATATAACTTAGAAAAAGTACGAAATCCCAGTAGATGTCGAATTTTTATATGTATCTACCTAGGTACTTACCTATTTTATGCGTTTTCTTCCTGAAAAACCTAGCACTAATAAACCTTTACACAACCTTACGTTGGTACATTGCTTATCTAGCCAGTAAGCAGGCTCGGTCTCTTATTACGTGTACTGGCAGGAAATTCTGTTATCCATGGATAACTTTATTAGTTTACGTGCCACCTTAGAAGCCACTGGCAGCTGTCTCATCAGGTAATGGAACTAAGGTGGCAAGCAACAACTGGACACCTGCTAACCATGTACAGTACTGACTAATACCGGGTGTAAGGAACATGGCACTGAAAACTTTAGAGGCATGATCAGGACACGAAACTGAATGACTGTTTCTGAGGAGGCTAAGGAACGCCAAAAATATTCACCATCCCATACAAATTTTCCGGTCAACTGATTCGAATACGGAAAATCGAAAATTCGTTTTCCATCATAGGTCCCATAGTAAAAGATGTTCAGTGTCATGGTCCGATCATGTCTGCAAAGTTTTCGGTTCACCTAACGTACCCTTTTAGATAAAGACTTTTAAACGTAAACTGATTTTAATGGTAGATGCTTTCATCTCATCAAATTAGAAAGAAATATTCAAAAAATTATGCTTCCATATACCTATAATGTTTTATTTATTAGCCTCCTGAGGTGCTTCCGATTGATGACAAGGTCATTGATCTAAAATTTGATTGATTTGATTGAAGTTCCAATTATATTCTGAGTTTATTTTAATAATTTCGTATAAGCACTCATAGAATATACCTCTTCTTATGTTATTTATTTTATGCAGGTAGGTAACCTATCCTAAAGTAAATTATATACCACAAGCTAACCAAACAGCTTGAACCGCAGTGCATTTGATTATCTATCCAGTATTAGATATTAATCTGATCCTAGTATTCACGTAGATAGTTAGGTGATTGAACTGTCGTTGCCAGGTATCAAACCAAATATTATCTCCGGCTAAACATAAGCACAGACACGCAATATTCTGTTTGATACTCTCTAATAGGTATTCAATACTTTGACGCATAATTAAATCGTATTGAAAGAATTACTTTGGATATCAACCTCAAGTAAGTATTCGATATGCGTACGAGCAACAAACAACTACTGTTTACAAGACTGCCTCAGAAGGAGGGTTATGTTTTTCGAGAGTATGTATTTATTTATTTTATTATTTATTATTTTATTTATTTATATGTATGTAAGTATGTATGTATGAATGTATGTATGTATGTGGACAAGAAAATTCTTTTTCACGGGCTACAGCCCAAATGGATACTTGGATTTTGACATATGGGGTGTCGTTAGATTCGTCTCAGCAGCGCGAGTGACACAGGCTATATTAAAATATTATAGATTCAAGATGGCGGAGTTTAGAGATACCTATGCGTGATGTGTGGTGTGACATGAGTTGGGTACTACCTACCAGACATTCAGTTGCAAAAACGTAGTTTAAGACACTACTTACTCCTAGAGTCTTGTAACAACCTTGTAACTAGATGTAAATAAAAAAAAAAGATACCTAGAGGTAGATACCTAAATAGAATTGCACTCTAACGAACGACTCACTTTTAAGTACTCTCTCCTCAAGAAAATTATCTCCAAGGGAACTGTAACGAGGTACTTAAGAGTACGTACTGGGAACTTATTGTCATTAAACATTGCAAAAGTAAGATGAGATGAAATCAAAGCGAACTCTTCGTTTTGGAGGGCTCTCATTCTTTTTTGATCGAGTGTTCCTCGAGTTCTAAGAATTATAAAACCGAACTTGGGGTCTGAATCTGTTTCAGGAAACTTTTGGTCATGGGATTTTGGATTTTAATAAGACCATTTTCACCAGCCCCGCATACTTTACCGGTTTCCGTATAGTCACAAAATCTCATACAAATTCCGATATCACATATCACATCTCCGCATCAAATTGCTTTTGGTCATAGGTTGTTAGGTATCTATTTGTAACGTGCTTGTCACGAACGATCGACCTTACGACATGGGATATTCGTAGCATTGTGCTACGCCGTAGTCCAGTGATACGATGTGAGTGTTCATAAAGAGCTTTTTTGTTCTGCATTGTCATTCATTTTCAGCATTTGTTTTTAAACTCAGCTCTATATATCTGTTGATGGGATTGGGCCCCAAGGATTTAGGTGGTATCGAATTTACGATGTCCGTATTATAGGGTCCAGGTAGGTATGTATCTCGTATTGACCTCCATTGTGGCGAGTCAGTTTATGGTGCGGTCAGATTAACGTCACGTTCAGCGGACAGTGCTCAGTATAGAACCAATAACGTGTAACTCGTGGGTTTAGAATGTTATGCTCACATAATTTCTGCTGATTAGAGACTAATCTGTGCTTATTTTTTCAAAATAATACCTATAATAAATAATAATATATATAAAGTAAAGCCTAAAGGAGTAAAGTAGGGACAAACCACCAATCTACCTTATTACCTAAAAAAATATCACAAAATCCAAAGAAATAATGTACTTCTATCGAGAAATCGAAATAAAGCATAGGTACGCACAGAGAATTTTATGAATGGTGACACGAGACAGTTGCAATAATGGCAAATCTTACCTATAGGTTTATTGAACCTTAGACCGAGATGTCATCTTCGATAGCAAGTAGGTGAATGGTTTTCTGAAGTCCTACAATAATTGAACAATTATAGGTACTTGAGGTGGTGCGATAAAATTAGCGGCTAGAGTTTGCTGTTCTCAGTTTCGTTTTTGTGAGTATCATGGTTGGTTTGTGTGGTTTGATTACTCTCCGTAGAGTCGGTTGAATTTGTTTTACAAACTAGCTCCTAGTTGAATTGGATTAGAGCATTCAAGTTGTGTTGCGAGGTTGTGTGTGGAATGTTCTAGTATTCCACAATCGTAAAATGCTGTAAGAAATTCTTCCTTGAAATAAGTGAGCGTGTTGTGTCCTTTTTACCCGAGTGCCTCAGGAGGGTTATGTTTTTCGAGAGTATACGGGCTACAGCCCAAATGTCTGGGCGGATCTTGACATCTGAGGTTTCGTTAGATTCGGTTCAGCAGCGTAAGTGATACTGGCTATATTAAAAATGCATAAATTCAAGATGGCGGATTTTTATCACAAAATACAACTTTGAAATTACCGGAGTCGGGTTTTTGTTTTTTAATACATCTGCTTGTTCTATTTGTAGGTACTTGTCCTGAATCGTGTTATTGCGTGCAATAAATGAATAAATAAATTAATTAAAGTGTACCTATACTTATTAAAAAACTAAATTTACAAGAGGAACGACGGTTAGGAGGCCCCACGTGATTTTGCAGTATTTTTCCGGACTCTATTCAAAAACGAATATTATCATGGGATGGCACACGATAACCACAGGTTGCCGCATCACATTGTTACAGATGTTATTTGGTTGGTGTCAGTCACGAACTGCTTTCTCTAAGCCCCAAACTCCACAGAGAGGACAAGGAGAGGACATAGGACGTAGGGCATGACGCTTGACGCTTGATATCGCGACGTTTCCATACAAAATATACGAAAAAGTATTGACAAAGGCACACACAAGCGTCGCCAAAGCGTCGCATCTATGACAGCTAGCGTCAAAAACTAAGAAGAATATTTGACGATCACTTGTCTGTCAACTGTCATTCTTACGTCCTATGCCCTTCGTCTTTTTGGTGGAGTTTGCGCCTTACAGTGCGTGTGAAATTCGCCATTGTGGCGCAAACTCCACCAAAAAGACGAGGGCATAGGACGTAAGAATGACAGTTGACAGACAAGTGATCGTCAAATATTCTTCTTAGTTTTTGACGCTAGCTGTCATGGACGCGACGCTTTGGCGACGCTTGTGTGTGCCTTTGTCAATACTTTTTCGTACATTTTGTATGGAAACGTCGCGATGTCAAACGTCAAGCGTCATGCCCTACGCCCTATGTCCTTTCCTTGTCCTCTCTGTGGAGCTTGGGGCTGAGTTCAACATCAGTTATAGGTTGACAGCCGATGTGGCGCAGTGTTTTTATATGACTGCCTGCCACGCAGAAGGTTCTGGGTTTAATTCCCGGTGTGGTCACTCACAAAGTTGGTACTTATCATTTTGTGAATTTGTTCCCAGTCTGGTTAGGACATTGCAGGCTGAACCACCTGATTGTCCGAAAAGTAAGATGGTTCCGTGCTTCGGATGGGCACGTTAAGCCATCGGTCCCGGTTGCTGTCTATGATGGCGGTCGTTACACAACCATGTCAGAGGCCTGCTACTTGCAGTAGGCGGTTGAAAAACTCTGACACCAGGGTTCATCGGGTCGTTGGGCGATTCGTTGTCCCACACGAAGAGAGAGAGGTAAAGTTACAAAAGTTCGTTAGTTTCATAGTTTACAAACCTTTGTGTTAATAATAGTCTTAAGCATTTTACAACAATCTACCTCAGGCTGCTAATTCCAAAGTACGCTAAAAGCTAGTTTCTAAAACCAGTGTCTAGGTACAGCCCGTAGGAAGTTAGAAAAGTTTGCTGTAGTAAGGTGGATGTATTAACACCAGACTTTTGCCTTTTAGTTTGAATTTCTAGATTTTTCGTTAATTAAAGGCCAGTCCAACGCTTTCGCTAATTACTAACCATTTTCTTTGAAAGTAAAATTCTTGTCGTATAAAGTAACTTTAACCGAAACTTTTTTCCTTTTTTTAACTTTTTTGGAATTTATTGCTTTTTATCGCTTGACATTTTGTCAATTATAAAAAAGCACTGTGAGTGAATTAGAAGTCCTAACAATTATCCTCATCTTTCCTCCATAGAAAAGTCGGTTTAGATCTGTTGTTAGTGTTGTTGTATCAAGTGTTTATTTTGTTGCCACACAGTAGTTATCACTTTGACATTTTAAAGATAAAAAATATATACGGTTCCATTTAATTAAATACAAATTTCTTGAGAGTGTGATCTACTCACAAAACTGATCAACTTTTGTTAGAAACTTTTCTTCGAAATATGAAAAAAAAAAATGGTCCTCCCATATAAAAATCTTGAAAAATTGTGTCACTGAGTATGGGAGGTCCGAATTTTATTTTCATATTTCGAAGAAAAGTTTCTAACAAAATTTGTTCAGTTTTGTGAGTAGATCACACCCTAAAGAGATTTGTACTTAATTAAATGTAACCTTAAATATAATTATCTTAGCATTGGAATAACTGCTTCGCTTCTACCATAAGAATAAATAAGCTAAAGAGTGGAACTCCCTGCCTGCGGAGCTGTTTCCGGAACGTTACAACCTGGGCCTTTTCAAAGCGAGAGTGAATAGGCATTATCTGGGCGAGCATGTTCGATCATCATCTGCATCGTCACTTAACATCAGGTGAGATTGCGGACAAATGCTTACATATTTATATAAAAAAAACTGGTTTGCGATTGTTACATTGACATTTATCCTAGCTTTAGCACTATTGATCCGTTTCGCCGTAACTGCAGTGGTTCCTAAACGAAAGTGGGCACAGAACTGCAGAATGCAATCGTTTTGCCAACTGCAAACTGCAAACACACAGCGCACACCCTTAGAGTATACAAAAGCAAACAATAGAGTGCGCCTAACCTGGTATGAACGGTTTACACTAGTACAAACATAACCTCTCAGTCCATCAGTAGCAAAACGACACTGACAGTACCTATTGTACATCTATATTTCTCCTACATTTGACGTAAGTATCTACATTCGTTTACGCTAGAAACAATGGGCCCGGAGCGATACGCGTACTCTACATACATACAAAATAGCTAAATCACGCCTCGTGGGATATGCAGACAGAGTGAAAACCTCTGAAAAAAGTTTTAGAGTCATCCAGAAGACGGATCACTATAGAGAAAGTTTGTCAGCCTGTTGCCTAAAATTGCAATACAAATCGCTTTTTACGACAACCACGGAAAAGATATAGGGTGATGCTATTGGAAGCCGGCTTCACACGGCACTCTATAGCTTATGGTATACTCTAAGCGCACACCACTTTGCATCAACTCCGAACCATGCACTTGCTTTGATATCCGCTTACTCGTTTACTGGTGCCTTTTAGATTTTCTTTTCGGTGGTTCTGACACCTGCCGTGTATTTTTCCGGTGTTCTGCCGGATCGGTTCTCTGACGATACAAATTTAAGATATCCTATTTAACCAGATACAATTGGCACATCATCTTCTTGCCCTTATCCCAATTACCTGGGGTCGAGGTAACATGTTTTGTTCATACACAAAATCATGTTGCAATAGGATTTGGCATAATTTTACGACCGGCCTGTCGTCAACCCTCTTTGGGAATGCTATCGTAGGTGGTATTATACCGCCACCATACGGTTGACCGTGGTCGGCAGATATTGTAGATGTCATAAACTCTACGTCGCATTTTACGAAACACCCTGAGTAGGGGTGTAAGCACTTAGTCGCCTCATTTGTATGGTGGCTGTCCCGGTGCATGTGGTATGGTACTTGCTTATTTTATGAGTATGAGCGAGTTTTTATGTTTTTATCTAAGCTAAAACTTTTTTATTGGACTTTATTTCAACGGGAGTTTTAGCATATAATTATAAAGTACCTACCTACTTCAATAAGCCGAAGCTTATACAGCCATGAAAAATCTTGCCTCAGACACTGAATAAATCGTCTGTCACAGACGTATGAGGCCAATGATGATGATGATGACCTACTTCAATAATAGTGTACGTTGATCTCAACTAAAACTACTTATTATCTCTCCACTTCATGTGGAACTTACAAAGTGCTTTATCCTTTTAGTCCATGGACTTAACTCTAAATGACATATCTGAGGAACCTCCAGTGGTTACCTCAAACGAAAAGCGGATAAGATGATTATATCGAGAACCAACTTGAAAGCTAAAAGCAGCGTAAATATATCAACATAGAGCACATTCAATTTGCATTTTGCGAATTGGGGCAAACCGCATCGACATACGAATTCACTTCACTTGCGTCTGAAATCAACTGAATTTTATAAGTCTTCTCTAGTTTTTGGGCGTGCTCTTAGTAAGTAAACCGAGTACTTCCTTCCACTTGCTTTGATCCTTACTAGCACTAGCACAAAATAGGCCGCGCGCCGTTTCCCTAATTCAGTGTTTTTCAAACTTTTTTAATACGCGACCCCTTTCCAGGCAAAAAATCAATGGCGACCCCCTGTTGGGTTATCATAGAAACATAAAATTAGTAATTTCATTTATTCAATGGCGGATACAGAAAAATTACAAGCGTTGTGCGCATTCTTAGGATATTTTTCTGGGTAGGCTGAAATTTTCAGGCAAAAGTAAGCCATAGCGAGCCGTAAATATCGCGAGCGGAGCGAGCGAGAATTTTTCTAAAAACGAGCGTAAAAGCTTGAAAGTTAGTGAAAATCAGGCTGAAAAATACACGTATTGCGAGCGAAGCGAACTCGACTTTTCACGTTACAATCAAGTCAGGAGCATTAATACTAGCCGTGAGTGTAAAACAGATAAAAAGGCGCACGTATCGCGAGCGACGGGAGCTCGACTTTTCACGCTACAAACAGGTAAAAAACACAACACTGCATACATACTGCATAAAATAACAGTACGTTTTGAAAGTTTTGAAAAATAAACAAGCCCATTCTTTGTCACTCAAATTGTGCTTTACTGAATTTTATCCGACCACCCACCTGTGGTTCTGCCTTGACTCTTAGCTTTTGCCGGCGACCCCCCTAGGAAGGCTCCGCGACCCCCCTGGGGGTCGCGACCCACAGTTTGAAAAACACTGCCCTAATTTGTGTTGCTAGCCTCTTCTTTTAAACATTTTACGTCTTAAATTTTCATAAGGGAGGGTTGTTCAGTTTCATTCATGGTCTGCATGCTATCAGTATTCGGGGAGCTGTCCCTTACGTCCCCTATACCTACATATAAGCCTCGTATGTGCATCTACGAATAAACTGTTTTTTGGCTTCCCTTTCCATTACTGTTTTTCACTAAAGCTAGTTTTCTGGCTAAATCTGATTTTTGCCTGCGGAGGCCTAGTAAATAACTAATGTTATGAAAAGCAAACCGCACTGCATATCCGGGGTAACATTTTGGTCTGGATTCGCTTTGAAGAGATTGCAAAATGTTTCTGACTATGTTACCTGGCATCCGATGACAGCCGATGTAGCGCAATGGTAGTATGCCTGCCTGCCACACAAAGGTTCCGGGTTCAATTCTCGATGGGGTCACTCACAAAGTTGATATTTATCACTTTGTGAATTTGTTCCCAGTCTGGTTAGGACCACGACATTGAAGGCTGAAACACCTGATTGTCCGCAAGTAAGATGGTTCCGTGCTTCGGATGGGCACGTTAAGCCGTCGGTCCCGGTTGCTGTCTATAATGGCGATCGTTACACAACCATGTCAGAAAAACTCTGACACCAGGGTTTCATCGGGTCGTTGAATGACCCGGTGTCCCACACGAAAAAAAAGAAGAAGACCTGGTATCTATATGAGCTTTCAACCTGCTCAACGTAAAACAGAAGACAGTGATAGTGATACCTAATGTAAAAAGGTTTCATACCTTTGTGTCTGTTTGGGCTCACTAACACATTCTTTCTACGTTCCATACATACATTTTCACATGCATCGGGCTTGATTGGGCATAGGTTTTCGACTTTGTATATTTGTGCGTTATTTTTGCGCAGCGCTATCAGTTGCGTTTAAAAATCCGTTTTCCACCTTCTATTTATACAAATACGGCTTTTGTGAAACGGTTTGACAGACGCATCCGTTAGCTCAAAAATATCGCACAACGCTTCATTGGCGGAAGCATTTGTCAAACAATTTGACATAAACCATATTATAATGAGAATAAGGTCGAAATTCATATATCCCCAACGCATGCGTTACGTTACGTTTAAAAGTAACGTCAAAACGGACGTTATGTATGTAAAGCTACTAATTTAAGTATCTTATCAAACCAGCTCCAACACAAGACCGTCAAATAAAGCGGTGCTGTGTGCTAGGGCGAGATTTGACGACATATAGCGCTCATACACAGAGAACCAAAACGTCATTCGCGGTCCCCGAT
The DNA here is from genome assembly GCA_024500475.1 of Phthorimaea operculella. Lineage (NCBI taxonomy): Eukaryota > Metazoa > Arthropoda > Insecta > Lepidoptera > Gelechiidae > Phthorimaea > Phthorimaea operculella. The sequence goes on along the minus strand of JANFCV010000002.1, from coordinate 743,979 downwards.
AGAGACGCCCTTTGAGCAATATAGCCTGCCAATTTGGTTTACCGAATTGCCATTCCCAGTGTTGCCACCAGCTTATATTTCTCGAACTTGACGTCCTTTTTTGACTCCCACGTGTTATTTGTAATTTTACCATTTTGTTTGTAAATCGCCCTTACTCTAATACTTATGATACAATAAAACATGCTGTACTATAACAGCCGCAACAGTCCACTGCTAGACATAGGCCTTCCCTTATTAGGGGGGTATTTGCCATACTCACTACGCTTGGCAGGCGGATTGGCAAGCGCAGTTCAAGGTGATGTATTCACAGAGAATTTTGCTGCCCATTCTCTGGAATGACTTAATTGGTTTTTAACACTCAAGGGTAGATAGATGGGGTGATGCTATTCAACGCCAACATTACTCGGCAATATACCTATTTATTATCTGGATCTTTGTTGTGATTTGGTGAAAAAACTACTTAAACAAAAAATGAGAATATTTTTTTTACGTAGCTGTTATCTACCTATCTATGTACCTAATTCTAAAAAATGAACACGACAGACAAAAGTTGTCTCATTCAACTCATTGAATTTTTTTCTGGCTGACACGTACGATGTCAGTTTCTAGAACACTGACATTCAGTCATCTATCAGTACGAGTCCACAAGAAAAGATGAAAATGCCTACGTGGACCACGGGTATTTCTTTTTTCCCCGTGGTGCACCCTAGTCCACCTGCTATAGGTGGACTCAAGGGCAGGGGTTTTACTAATGGTTCACCCGGTTCACCTTATTTCTGAAAGCAACTTTGAATAAATGTTTACACTAATATTATAATAATTCTTTACGTAAGTTGTAGGGCTTGGTGTGATTGATTTGCGATCCTTTTTGGAAAACGAGTGCAACACCCAATAAACTTGATCCAATCAAAAACATTAACATATTAAATCTCTAAGCCTCGCTTGCTACTCAGTTCTTTTACCATTATAAAACCATTTTATGTAGGTAATAGCAAGCTGGTAGGTAAATAATTTTATCTACACTCATTTCGTAATATTCGTTTTACAGAATAGAAAGCACCAACGTAATGAACTGCATTAAGAAGTATGCAGCCTTAAAATATAATTTCCATACTAAAATTTGAATCGTAATGGAACGTGATGTCTAGTATTTAAAAAAAAACTAAACGAATATTCCCCTTTTTTATTTCCTGAGCCAACACTGGCCAACAGTAAGTTAAATAAAAATAAAACAAATGTCACCCGGGCGGGACGACACTTGAAATAATGAGGACTTATTTATTATTAAATCTTTGCTTCAAATTATTTTTCGAATTTAAATTTACCGATAAATGCTTTTTAATTTTAAAAGTTGTTCAGTTTTTATGAGCCTCCATTTTAACGTTTAGTTAAAAAGTTACTTATGTACAAAAGTCGTTCAGTTGGTGGTTCAGTAGATAGGCTTGCAATCGCCACAGTGCGGAGGTTTGAATTATTTTCATAGTTTTTCTTGTAAAGTGTAGATAAAATAGTGTATGCAACTGCATATAATTAGGCTTTAGAATGCTCGTGTCAAACTATTATCACACTAGGCTGCGCCTCGTGTGATAAACAGACACTCACATCCTAAAGCCTCTCATTATAAGGCAATTGCATAAACTACTATTAACTATGAAAAACGATTTAAGTTTAGCACGCATAGTTTCTGATTTAAACGACTTTTTAGTGTGACAGCTGACACCTGTCATGTAGATCTCGTTAAGGCCTACAACTTTCCCAAAGAAACTAATAGTCTAGCACGCATAGTTTCTGATTTAAACGACTTTTTAGTGTGACAGCTGACACCTGTCATGTAGATCTCGTTAAGGCCTACAACTTTCCCAAAGAAACTAATAGTTTAGCACGCATAGTTTCTGATTTAAACCACTTTTTAGTGTGACAGCTGACACCTGTCATGTAGATCTCGTTAAGGCCTACAACTATCCCAAAGAAACTAATAGTCTAGCACGCATAGTTTCTGATTTAAACGACTTTTTAGTGTGACAGCTGACACCTGTCATGTAGATCTCGTTAAGGCCTACAACTATCCCAAAGAAACTAATAGTCTAGCACGCATAGTTTCTGATTTAAACGACTTTTTAGTGTGACAGCTGACACCTGTCATGTAGATCTCGTTAAGGCCTACAACTTTCCCAAAGAAACTAATAGTCTAGCACGCATAGTTTCTGATTTAAACGACTTTTTAGTGTGACAGCTGACACCTGTCATGTAGATCTCGTTAAGGCCTACAACTTTCCCAAAGAAACTAATAGTTTAGCACGCATAGTTTCTGATTTAAACCACTTTTAGTGTGACAGCTGACACCTGTCATGTAGATCTCGTTAAGGCCTACAACTATCCCAAAGAAACTAATAGTCTAGCACGCATAGTTTCTGATTTAAACGACTTTTTAGTGTGACAGCTGACACCTGTCATGTAGATCTCGTTAAGGCCTACAACTATCCCAAAGAAACTAATAGTCTAGCACGCATAGTTTCTGATTTAAACGACTTTTTAGTGTGACAGCTGACACCTGTCATGTAGATCTCGTTAAGGCCTACAACTTTCCCAAAGAAACTAATAGTTTAGCATGCATAGTTTCCGATATAAACCACTTTTTTGTGTGACAGCTGACACCTGTCCTGGACCACAGGGAAAAAATAACGTACCCGTGGACCAGGAGGTGGACCACGGGGATGAAGGGGCCATTTTCAGTCCCTTTTTTTTTTATTCAATCTCATACACTCCAAATTTAGGTTTTGGCGACGGATATGTGTATTTTGAAAAGACGGTTGTGGCAACACTTTAGGGTGAACGCACTCTGTTCCGAACCGTACGCACAGCACCCTAAGTGGCATAGAATTTCATACAATATTTCAAAATATGACGCGTACGGAACGGTTATATGAGCTATCACCTCAAATTGCCTCAAATGACAAACTCGTTCAAAAACATTAAAAAATGACAGGCTTGTCTTGTATGAAATTTTGACAAAAGGCGTGTCTAGTAGCGCTGCGCGAAAAAGGTTTCATTTGTCTGTGCGCTCATACGTGTACATCCGCCCTTACTTTTTGAGTGACGAATAGTACTTATACGTTTAAAAATACTTATATCCATTTACGATCCGTTTAAGACAGTCACTTAACTTTAGTCCGTTATGCATATTATGAAAACTAAAGACAAACTGGGGGATGTTCGCGCTAAATTAAGCTTATCTCTCGAGGTAGCTATCGTTTACGTAGAGTTAAGTGAGTCTTTTGAATAAAACTAGATACACTAACTAGTTAACAGAGCGTTAGTAGTAGTAATAATTTACCTACTAAAAATGCTAAAGCTAAATTCGAAATATGTAGGTAGGAAGTAGTAATAATAGGAGATGCAATTTTTAGTTTAGCTTATCTTGAAAACTTCGTGATAATACTGCAATTTTGTAATAACCACTTTTTTGTAGTCGTAGTTTTTAAAAGTTTCCAAACACTGATGTTGTTAGATAAATAAAAGTATCATGTCATCAAAATATAACCTGTCCTAGTAACACATGAGTGTTCAATCGCATAAACGTCTTCTTATTCAAATTCAACACCGAGTAGAAATGTCTATAGAAAACAAACGAGCAAACTCTATCTCGGAATGGCGACATGAATCAAGTTCTATTGGGTGAGTTCAGGAGTGCATTGAATCCGCGCCACAATTCAGTTATGATAAATTAGAATAGAAGTGTCGTAAAGGTCTGCGCTGACGACGCTAGAGAACACAACTGTTAGACTTTTGTGGTTATTTACTCAGTTAGAATAGCATCACCCCTATTCTATCCATAAGTGTCGTAAAAAGGGACAAAGGTGTAATCATCCAGAGAATCGGCAGCAGCGTTCCCTGTAAATGCAACATATTGCACTGCGCTCGCCAAACCGCCTGCTTAGCGTGGTGAGTATGGCAATACCCTCCGATATGGGGAGGCTCATGTCCAGCAGTGGACTTTTGTGGTAGTTATGTATGTCCATATATCATGGGTATGAAATTAATCCGCGCCACAATTCAGTTATGATAAATTAGAATAGAAGTGTCGTAAAGGTCTGCGCTGACGACGCTAGAGAACACTAGTGTTTCGAGATTATTTACTTGGTATGTGATGTCAGCTTAGAATAGCATCACCCCAATTCTACACGTAGGTGTCGTAAAAAGCGACAAAGGTGTAATAATCCAGGGAATGGGCAGCAGCGTTCCCTGTAAATGCAACATATTGCACTGCGCTCGCCAATCTGCCTGTCAAGCGTGGTGAGTATGGCAATAGGGGGAGGCTCATGACCAGCAATAAACTGTTGTGGCTGTTATGGTCCATAATATGGTCATGAGATGAATCAATCCGCGCCACAATTCAGTTATGATAAATTAGAATAGAAGTGTCGTAAAGGTCTGCGCTGACGAGACGCTAGAGAGCTCGAAATTCACGGATAAAACGTGCGACATCAGTCAGTTACCTATGCGATCGTTAGCTGTCATTAATACGACGTACGTCTCTTCACTCTTCTGTTTCATACATTTTATTGGGACCAGTTTCAAACGTCGCGATATCGCACGTCACACGTCTTCGTCTCATGTTTTATGTCTTACATCTCGCCTGTGGAACCGACCGCAAGTTTCTTCGTTTCCACAGCAGACGACGTATCGTCAAGACCTGCCAAACAGACGACTGGGTCGTATATGAACGTTGCAGCCTTTAAAGATCAAAAACTAGCTCGACACTATACATTCACTAATTAGTCTATCTATATATGATAGGTAATTTATACCTTGATAGTTACATCTTATGTTAACAAGTTCTTCACCGTGATTCAATATTGGACAGAAGTAGGTGACTTAAAGCGTCTGCAGAATTAACTGTAGATACTGCCAATTTCCAGAAAGTGCTAGACTTGTTGCAATACTAGGTAACTAGTACTAATTAATACCTCCCTATTTCAGTTAACAATGGCTAGCCTAACACAAAGGTGAAAACCGAATTTTCCGAGGTATTTAAGACTATTGCTGTAATGTGACTTGCGGAATCCTCCGTTGTATTAAAGACTGTTCGCAAACAATATAACGTACCTAGATATACTTCGAGTGGGACACCGAGTCGTCCAATGACCCGATGAATTCTGGTGTCAGAGTTTTACAACCGCCTACTACAAGTCAGACCTCTGACATGGTTGTGTAATGACCGCTGTCTATATGTAATCAATCATAGACAGAAACTGGTACCGACAGCTTAACGTGCCCTGCGAAGCTCAGAACCATCTTTTTTTCGGACTATCCAGGTGGTTCGGCCTGCAATGTGACAAAGTGATAAATATCAACTTTTTGAGAGACCCACACCGAGAATCGAACCCGGAACCTTCGTCGCAGCCAGTCGCACCTCCACCCCGCCACATCGCCCGTCAAGACATTGTATGGTATGTAAGAAAGGCTCATTGGTTAGTCTCAGAGTCTCACTGGCACGACAAGCTAGCTACTAGTACAGTCTGCAGAGGCCCTAATCCTACGTAGGTAAGTGGGATAAGGGTAGTGGCACCTGGGGGGCTGACAAATAGACAAATGCAACCATCCGTCAGGGCGAGATATATTGTGAGTCGTTTGTTAAAGTCACTGCCTTTTATGAACAAGAATATGCGCAGATTTTTTTATCCGGTTTTTCTGTAGAATATGAGGTTGTTTCCTGTTGTTTGTTTGAAACTTTTGTTGAATAATATTATTATCCTTATTCAGTGTGCAAATCTGTAAAAAATAATAAGTTTGAGTCTGCGAATCTGTTTCCGGAACGTTATAACCTGGGCCGGGCCTGTGGGAGAGTGAATTGGCATTATCTGGGCGAGCATGTTCCATCATCGTCTGCATCGTCACTTAACATCAGGTGAGATTGCGGACAAATGCTTACCCATTGTTTATAAAAAAAGTTTATATTTTGACGACATCTTGTAACTGCTTTTGTACCCACAAAATATCGTTTTAAAAAGTGTATCTCTTGCTTAATAGCTAGTCAAGTTATATTTAAGAAGCTCAAAGAAACTTCTTGGTTTAGTTTATGACACATGTAGAAAGGTCAATATTGACTTTGTTCAGCAGTGGACGTCTCGAAAGGTAATGTCCTCAAGGACTAGGTTGTAACCTATTACTTCCTCTCGTTCTATAATTATTGCTGCCCCACCCGGGAACAGAATTAACGACTTTCAAATCGAGAGTGCATGGTTCAAAGCACTAGACAGTGGCAGTTAGTTCAACTACGAAAGTTGGAATTTAACCAGCTGCCCAGAAATAGATAGAAACTTAATTTTCAGCTCAAACTTGGTGCATTAAAGTTCGTCCATTTGTCGAGATCTGGAACTTTCGGCGGAGATGGAGTAATTCGATTGACATAGTAATAATTTTCTTTAATTTTAAGGCCTGGCAAGCGTAGCGTTGGACGCCCTCCGGTCAGATGGACCGGTGACAGGGCCTATCTCATTACATTAGACATGAGACATCGCGACTTTCGAAACCATTTCCATATAAAATGTATGAAAAAGAAGAGACGCCGACTACACACGTGAGACGCGCGTCGCATCAATGACGATCGACGATCACTTGTCCGACAGATGTCATCTTACGTCTCGTGTCGCACGTCTCATACGAAGAGACAGCGCCTTAAAGAGAGCTGGTAGAGACTGGATGGCAAAATCGGGAGATCGTGCCTTGTGGCGTACCCTGGGGGAGGCCTACGTCCAGCAGTGGAATGCTATGGGCTGATGTGATGTGATGACAACCTGCCACTTACATAATAAGTAATAACACACAATATTTAGATTCTCCAACTTACCTATGCCAGTCAGTCGTAGCAAATACAGTTGTTTTATTAATGTCTCCTGTACAATCAGCCTATTAGAATTATTAGAATGCTAAGGTTTAATTATTACCAGCACAAAACGTCATCCAACAAGAAGAGATATAAAAAATATAATGCATTACTGAGGACATGTGTTATTCACTCAAAAAGGCAAATTAACAATAAAATCATATCTAACTCCAAAAATAAATGTAGGGCTACATGGAACGTTATACAGAACAAACAGGATACCACTAAAATTCTCTCTGAAATTGAATCAATTAAAATCAATAACGCCACTTTAAATAATCGTGTAGAAATAGCGGAAGCTTTTAATTCATATTTTATTCAATTAACTAATAATAATCAAAATAATAATTCTAACAATAATAAAAATATTATCGGACAAGTTGGAAGCAGTTTGTTTCTTAGCCCTTGCACAGAGGAGGAGATTGTAAAAGTTGTAAAGTCCTTAAATAATACTCCATCTGTAGGTTTTGACGGAATTTCTACATATATTCTAAAAACATGCATAGATCAGATCGCTAGTGTACTTACCTATTTAATCAACCTTTCTTTTACACAAGGTTGCTTTCCAGAGAGGTTAAACAGCTCTATAGTGAAACCGTTACATAAAAAAGGACCGAAAGACTGCATGGGCAACTATAGACCTATCACATTAGTTCCTATAATGTCTAAGATATTTGAGAAGGTTTTTCACAAAAGGCTTGTTGACTTCCTTGATAAACACAGCTCTATTACTAAGGAACAACATGGCTTTCAAAAGCACAAGTCGACTACCCTTGCTTGTTATACCTTAATGCAAAGAGTAACTGAATACTTAGATAAGAAAGTGCCTGTAATAGTTATATTCCTTGATATGACGCGAGCATTCGATTATGTAGAGCATAGTATACTGTTGCAAAAGTGTGAAAGATACGGAATACGCGGATTGGCATTGGACTGGGTCAAAAACTACCTAAGCGATCGTTTGCAATGTGTTGAAATCTGTGGAGTTAACCAGGAAAAGGAAGCCATTTCTGAAAGATCCACTTTTCAATATAATAGAGTTGGTGTTCCGCAAGGATCTGTCTTGGGACACTACTTTTATTCTTACTTTATATTAATGACATACCTAACGTAACTACAAATCAATTAATACTATTTGCTGATGACATTTCTATTATTATACCCGACAGTGACATAAATAATTCTTTTATAAATAATATTAACGCTACAATGACTTCAATAAATAAATGGTTAATTGAAAATCAACTACAAATTAACGTTTCAAAAACAACATTAATACAATTTTGTAATTACAAAACAAAAAAGATTGATATAAATATACAATGCAATTCAGAAAATATTCAGCGGGCACATACAACCAAATTTTTAGGTATCATATTAGATGAATACTGCTCATGGAAATCGCATATTCAGTCTGTATGCAATAAATTAGACAGGTTCGTATATGCCCTGAGAAACCTCAGAAAAGTAGCTGGAGAAGAATCTGCCTTATTAGCCTATCATGGGTACGTTGCCTCGGTTTTGAGGTATGGACTAATAATCTGGGGAAGCTCTACTAATGTAAGAGACGTTTTCTTACTCCAAAAAAAGTGCATTCGAGCCTTATGTGGTGTAGGCCCTATCGAACATTGTCGTCCATTGTTTCGCCGACTGGGTATTCTAACCTTGACAGGAATGTACATTTTAGAAATAGGCACATTTGTCAGAAATAATCCTAGTTTTTTCGAATATGTTACTCAAAATGCCAGACTACGGTATAGAGATATCACACAATTAAAAATGCCATCCTGTAGGACCGCCTTATGCAGAAAAAATTGTTACATGATGACTATAAAAATCTACAATAAGGTGCCATCACAGTTCAGGCAGCTTCCTAATAGGTATTTTTTGTCCAAATTACGACGATGGCTTGTCCAGAAATGTTATTATGACATAAGTGAATTCCTAAATGATAATGACATTGAATCGTATATTTTGTAATAATCATTTTGTAATATATTTTGCAAATTAATCAATTTTCGTATTGTGATGTGACATATCTGAATAATTAATATCTTTGATCTAATATACAGTCATGAATGAAGTTTCTAATTTAATAATGTTAATAATTTGTTTATAATTTTGCATGCCATGCACTGGCGCATCACGCATGTACTGAAATATTGTAAGTTATTATAAATACTTATTGTAAGATCGTTTTGTTTACCGTGTGTGCAAGCTAATAAAATATTTCTATTTCTATTTCTTATTCAAGGGATTGACTGACGCTGGGTATGAAAATCCAGTATAAAGGTTCAGGATGAGAATCCACCAGAGCTGTGCGAGTAAAATGTGTCGTACGAGGATGTGTAGCTGTGCTGTGAAAATGTGTAGGGGTTTCCACCAGAGCTGTGCGAGGTAAATGTCTAATACGAGGATGTGCAGCGGAGCTGTCAAAATGTGCATTAATGTGCGATCCTAGGATGCGTTACGAAGCTGTGAAATGTGTGAGCGGGGGGGAATGCAATGTAGTGGAAACCTCGCAACATATTCCTAGCAGCACATTACTCGCAACACATTCCTCGGTACACATTCGTCGCAACACATCCTTCGCACACATTTCTCGCTTGTTTTGTATGTAGAATGGTCTCGCTTCGCTAAACCCTATTCCACCAGAGCTGAGCTGAGCGAGGCTAGGAAAATAAAGTGATTCTATTGGTGGATTTTTTCCTCGTACACCGCTTAGCTACCTCGCACAGCTCTGGTGGATTCGCAGCCTAAATCGACCCTATTTCGCGACTGTCAATTGTTACATAGCCAGGGTCGCTCTCGCTACTGTCAAAACAGCAAAATCCGATACAAGAACGTCATATTATGATTCTAAGCCAATTTTAAACCAAGATTTATGAGGTTTGTCGCAACCATCTTCCTAGTTACCTTGAGACTCCTGTTATTTCCAGTTAAAGCCATTAAGCGTCAAAATCGTCGCTAGGACTGAGTGAGCCATAATTTGTGGTATTGTGATGCCGAGTGAGTGCTGTTGCCAGCAAATCCACCCACACATTTAAGGGGTCAACATATATTGGGTTTTCTTGGTATTTGTATGAAAAACAAGTATAAATTGCTCCTTTAATGGGAAGGTGGATTTACAGGCGACCAGGCAACACACAAGGTCAACTGCCTTAAGATCTGAAATTCTACGTTCTTACCTTACAACCTTCTAACCTTACCTATGTAATCTAATTTAAAATGAGTTTTTCCTTATAATCACGTACATATTCTTCTACTAATCCCATGGATACACAAGCCGCTAGATGTTGCGGTATTTTACAGCCAGCTAGTAAATGAAAACCACAGCGCGGTGCGGTGGCGTGTGTGCTTAGCGCTGAGGACACCACCTGCGTATGCAGGATATATGCGGGCGTAACATCACGCACGTAACGGTTGTAATGTAAGGGACTGTATGAGAGGCGGCACACTGCCTGCATAGGTATACGTTCACGTCATCACGCGCGTACCGCAGTATCATAGTGACGCGCGTGATGGCGAAGCGGGGTGTTCTATTTTCTAAACCAAAGCAGGTTTCAAACAATTCCTTTCGTCAACGCCGCCGGACCGGCAGAATATCGCAAGTTCGTGACGCACGTGTGTAAACTGCCTGAATTTATTGTACGTTCGTTTATAAATTTCCTTTAATCATTTCATTTCCGTCGTTGTTAAGGGTCTCTTGTTCGGCTCGAGTTTAAACACTTTTGATTGTGAAGGAAAGCGGGACTTTGGACTCGATTCAATATGTCAACATAGCAGTTGATTTCGTAGGTCCCTAAATACTTGTGCTTTCAAAGAGTGTTTAGAAAAAAGTAAAAATGAGTAATGAGGGTGAAAGAAATATTCGCTGCAAATGCTTCTAGGGGTGACTCAGTGCATGAAACTGGAAAACTTTTCCCAAGCGACAGACATACGTAGGTCGAAATATGAAAAAACATCACACCTTGCACTGCGCTCACCAATCCACTTGCCAAGCGTGGTTGGTTAGTACCTATGGAAGGTTCCCCGATAGGAAGAGAGACTGTGTAGCACGTTCGCGTACGGTACGTCATATGACGTCGAAGAAATGTCCACCTAGATTTGCACACTATTTTTCCATAGAAACTGAATGGACGTGAAGGAACGTTGTGATTACACCAAATCTCACATCTTATTAGCATGCGTCACATACGTCAATAAACGTCGACGTCATAAAACGTTTTAAGCTTACATTTCATATATTTCATACATTTTAAGCTTGACGTTTGTTAAAGACACTTTTCGTTGGCCTCCAATAGATGTCGCTATTAGTTATTAGAACTCGCTATAGAGATGTTTACTTGTGAAGTATATAGTGACCTATGGAATAAAGGCTCTTCAGTTCCTCATATACAAGACAAAGTGGTATTATTTACAAAATGAAGTGAAGTAGTAGTTAGTCAGTTCAGGGCCTTTTCATGGTCCTCATCAAGCCGGATCAGCGCAAAGTGGAAGAGCGCAAAATCCGCCGCGAGTGAAAGTCTTCCAAACCGCTGGAAGCTGGCCTGAAGTCAGAAGGCCATCGACGTTTTTGCCCAGCCGCGCCGCCATGCCGACGGATGCCATGCGACGCGGATTTTTGGACGCGCTGCCATGCGACGAAGTTTGACCGCGCCGCCTTCATGCCGCCGCAGACGTTTGGCTGCGCCGCTCCGCGACGTCTCCGCCGATGGCAAGACGAAGAGCTAGTTCATGCTGGGATTTGAGTCGTCGTGGCCGTTATACAATGAATCTATCGCCGCCGCCGTGTCACATCAAGAAAAATATTTCGAACACGAAGACTACCGAGTTCGAAGGTGGGCGGAGACCAAGAGCACAAAGCTTTCAGACACATAAGGTCGCGCTAGCAAAATGGCACAACTGTAAAAAAATAAATAAAGAGCGCACTGCACCGTACAAATAAAAAAAGAAGAATTCAAAGAATGTTAGTTGCTCGTTGGGTAATTCTATTTCTTAAGATGGACACAATATCGTGGTGTGCATGTATACTGGTGGTGGCTATACTGTCACATCAGGTGTCGGCTATATATTTGCTGCATATCGGGGTGGATATTATTCGCAAATGGACAAAAAGAGTCCCGAAGGCATAGAAACCCACACATCGCACCACAATCTTTCAAAGGATCCATTCTAGAATGTCACATGAATTAGCGCAACAGAAAGTAAGAGCAACACATACAATACAACGGAAGCAACGCAAAGAAGGCAAAGAAGAACTGCTATAGAAACAGCAGTCAATCGCAGCAAGATATTCTGGATTTGGAGGACACTCGTTTTTAAAAGATACCACTGGACTGAACGCAGAACTACACTTATTTACTTACATACCACTTCTAAGGACTCACTAAACAACAAGCGGACTAGCCAAGCTGGCAGTCGCATACACTGTCAAATTTCAAACAAACAAGAAAAAGAAATTCGAATATAAAAGTATCGAGTTCGAAGGTGGGCGGAGACTGAAGCTGTAAACAAATATGAGCAAGGTTTTGTCAATTAAAGACCGAAGTTCTCGAAAGCTTCAGAAGGATGAAACGGAAAGTTATTGATGGAAAGACAGATGAGAACTGTACAAACTCGTAAAGAACAAAGAATGAACCAAAGAAGGAATGTTTTGATAAGCAATATTTAGAAAGGAAAGACAGAAAAAGAACTGTTCAAATTTGTAAAGATATTAAGAGTACTTGCAGAATGGAAAAGAAAATGGCAAAACAACCTTGAAGATACAGCACAGCACAAATCATTCGTCGCCTTGACCAGAACGTTTTGAAATTTTGACTTTTATCTTGATTAAAACCAAAAGACAATATGCGAACCATATGTATAAGACATTTGTCCTAGATTAAACCAATATGCAGTCCACTTAAATTCGAAGATGGTGACAAATGTACGGGAGCATATTCATCAAAGAAAAGACTTTTAGAGTAATTTACAAGATACTTGAAGAATTACACTTGTGGATCAAACAAAAGAAGAGCAAGTGAGCTGAATTCTTCAAAACTTTTGTATTATTTACTCTTTGAGGTGTTTATTTTTTAGGTGTATTTTTGTTATTCGTTTACTAAGAACGAAAATAACGTTCTTGGCGGGCGGAATGTTAAAGACACTTTTCGTTGGCCTCCAATAGATGTCGCTATTAGTTATTAGAACTCGCTATAGAGATGTTTACTTGTGAAGTATATAGTGACCTATGGAATAAAGGCTCTTCAGTTCCTCATATACAAGACAAAGTGGTATTATTTACAAAATGAAGTGAAGTAGTAGTTAGTCAGTTCAGGGCCTTTTCAACGTTTGTAACTAACGTTTGAAGACGTCGACGTCTATGGACGTAGTGTTGTATCCTGTAGATAAGAAACTGATACTTCGAAGCACTTACGTAAGGTCACGTAACGTTTATTAACATTCATGGCCTTAGTATAAGTTTTACTCGCATAACATGAAACATAAACGTGAAATCACGTTGACGTGTATACAATTTACACAAATTATCTGCTAGCAGAAGTAGTTTTGGTTACAGTGTCTTGTACAATTCACTTGTCCCGCTTTAGAGCATAACTGCCACTTATAGAGGCACTTTGAAGACTCTTAGTACTTCTTCAGTTCAGTATCATCAGTATAAGGCAGATGATCACGTTTAAGTTTGTAAAGCTGCTATGTATACCCGGTGTGAAGATGGATGGTGTGGCAAGAATAAAGCACACAAGTGCTGCCGATGCCAATTGCTTCGCTACAGTTCGCACAATTACTACAGGAAACTGGCCTGATGGACTGCCTAGGACCACTAGATGGGTCTATTGCGTCCATCATCCAGCTAACTGCGTTTTCTGACCCATGTTTCATATATGTGCCGAGTGATAGCGGCTAAGGATTCTGCCACCCCATTCTACTCAGGGTGTTTCGTAAAAGGCGACGACGTCGAATTTTGAAATATCTGCCGACTATTGTCAAAAATATCCTCGTACTGTAGCATTCCCAAAGAGGGTTGACGTCAGGCAGGGGTGACCGGTCGTAAAATGAAGTCAAATCCTTTTCAACATGATTTTGGGTTCAAACAAAACCTGTTGCGCCGACCTAAAGTAATTGGAAAAAAGACAGTAAGATAATGATAATTTCATATACGTGGGAACAGTACCTATAAGGAGAAGCCAATGCGGCAGGATCTCTTATGGGGGCCATAAACGATACGAATGTCCTGACTCGGACGAAGAAGAATCAGAGGAAGCAGGAACGGCGAGTGCTCAACTTTCACCACCAAATGAACCACCAGAATCACCAGGATCAAGAAAAACCCCACCGCCATATGCCACCCTTGGATCCATTGAAAATGTTTGGAGATCTCACATTAATCCTCAAGGCAGTTGGCAAGGCAGGCAAGGCAGGAGAAGCCGAAACGCCAAAGGTCCTTGATATAAATGAAAGAAAAAGCAGTCTTTCTAGATGCGGACAGAATGATCCTGATCCATGCGATAAGGATTCTAACTGAAGCCCAAGCCGCGATCTGCTCTGGAACGGGTGCAGCTAGTATCTTTGACCCACTAGTGATAGTGACTATAGACAACAAGATTTGTTCTGAAAACAATGCAAGTATTTTGGTGAATTACGTAAAGTATCTGGAATCTTTCCAAAATTCCTTAACTTCGATACCTTTTTATTTCAGGTCTTGTTGATTTTTTATTATAAGCAAGACTTTAGAGACTCCAGGGTGGTTTAGGTTTACGATACAAACACTAAACATGTTTATTTCATCAAATAATAGACGTGCGCTACATAATGGTGAGCATGGTGGAAAAATGTTTGACTTTTCATATTACAGCTGACGTCTAGAGACGTTGTTCACTATTGTGTAGGTCAATAAAAATGAGTCAGTGACCTAGTATGGATGTAGCAAAATTCTATATTACGTGGCGCTAGAAGTTTAGGAGTTTGATGTGATGTGGTGCAATGACGTAGCTAATGGAAAAAATAGAGTAAATCGACGTGTTATAACGTTCCTGCGATTTATTGGTGATTAAAAAACGACGTGATCTGACGTTGTGTCACAACGCATAGATTTTTTTTTGACGTCATATGACGTACCGCACGCGAACGTGGTAGGTAGGACTTATATCCGTTGGACGGTTAAAAATGTTACCTTTATTAAAATGAAAGCTGTAAAAGTTGTACAATAAAATCTGGACAATAAAATGAACAGAAAATGTTTTTCAACAGCTTTTGCTGTGGTGACTTTATTGCTAAAGTAGCTATTTTGACGGAACAAGACTTAAATGGACAGATAATTTGGTATCCATGCCAATAAGTTGAGTAGGTAACTGGCATTAAGAATCGTGCCTACCTTTGCGAATAATATTATTTTTCTTTTCCTTGTTTTAAATTAGAGGCTTCTGTTTTAATACGATATTCAAAGACAGAGATTTCAATGCACCTTTCAAAAACTTTTGGGTTTGTATTCCACGTGTAAAAACAATAAAAATACCTATAAATTTTGATTAATTTTGTCACTAAAGGTATTAAAGTATAATACTTACATTTACTAGGAAAATTTAAAGACTTTTAATCTAGGTATTTGAACTGTGTTGCATTTCCTACATAATAAAGTACCTTATAATAATAAGGTTTTCCGATGAGTCAATAAAAAAATCTTTGTGTGAGTGAGCGGCGTATAAAATACTTTAATGAAATTGCAAATGCGTTTTTTTTTACTTCTTTACCAATCATTTTAAATTACATTGTTGTTTTTAGTACACTGAACTCCAGTATTCTTATTAAATATAGAAAAATGGGACTTTTAATAATTCTTCTTAAAGTATAGTCGCATTTATTTGATTTAAGTGCAGTTTTAGGGTTCTTCTCGTCAACTTACTGAATTTTTTAAGCTCCGGTCGAAACCCTATCCGTTTCGACCGGAGCTTAAAAAATTCAGTAAGTTGACGAGTCCCCGATACGGAAAACAACAGTAATTTATTAACGAAGGTATCGTACTTGGGTGAAACTATTAGATTGAGTTCATTACTATACTTTCATACCTATTTGCGTTGTAATAGGTATATAGGCACAAATATGCTGGGGACGAAGCCTTTTGTAATTTCGTGAGTTACATGAAAGGTTTTAGAAATAGACCTGCAGAACCAACTTTACTTTAAAAATAATGCACTTGACTTTTTTTCTTCTTTTGAGTTGATATAAAAGATTAATATTTGTACCGATGTAGTTTAAAGTGTATATAAAAGATAAATCCTTTACTACGGTTTAACATTCGGTCGAATAAACTTTAGAATCACAGTCGACATGAAGTCTTTGATGGCAGTTTTATTTATTTGCTGCATATATCCTGGATTTGCTAAAAGTTATAAAAGTGAGTTTGAATATAGAAAACTCTGTTTTGTTTGACCTAGGTATTTTAATTAATTTATTTGGTGTTACATGTGTCATACATATTGTATCTTGGGGTCTAGCATTAGAAATCATCGTCTGCCTACCCTAAAATACGCATCTGACGTCAAAAATGTGGTTTTAAGCACCACCAGTTTAGAAAACATATGCCCATATATTGAAAATGAGAAAATAATCTCCAAATTTTAATACCTATGCTAGCTATCATCAGAAAATTATGACAAAAATAAAGTTTTTCCACAGATAACTTGTTCAAACCATGCATGCCATGCGATACCCAGTGCATCAAGCAGACATCCCAGCAGGTCTTCAAGAAGCTGGTTCACGGCATTCCCTCATCAGGGATCGAGTCCTCGGAACCCATCCACCAGCCGGAGATCAGTGGGCATGTGGACAAGTTCTACTACAACTTTACTGATAATACCATTGCTGGATTCTCCAAGTGTGATGTCAACGATGTTCAGTGAGTTTTCAAAATTAAAGACGAAATTGTTTATAAAATACAGGATGTAAAAACAGCGACTGCAAATATTTCAAAGGGTAAACCAGTCCATGACACTTAAAGAATTTTCCCAAGGAAAATAAATAAGTAGGTCAAACATGTGAAAAAAATGCATCTCCTATACAAATGGACTTTTTCACCTGGCACATTTTGTATGGGAGGTATTAAAGTTTATTTCATATTGCAATCAATGTTGCTCGGGGAAAGTTGTTCAGTTTAATGGGTTAGATCAATCTTTGAAATATTTGCAGTTGATTTTTACACCTGATAATGTAGAAACATCAGAGCACCCATGTAGAAACATCAGGTCTCTTCGGCTATACTAATACATAAATTAGAGTCTATAGGCATAAGAGGTACAGCCTTGAATTGGTTCAAAAGTTACTTGCAAAACCGCTCCCAATGCACTAGAGTAAATGAACAGTTTAGCGACCCTATGAACATTGATTACGGCGTACCTCAAGGTAGCATCCTGGGACCTACCCTTTTTATCATTTATATCAATGATATTGCCAACAATTTCATTGGAAATGACAACATTAAGGTTATTTGCTACGCGGATGACACGGCACTTATCATTCAAGATACTACATGGCAAAACGTTTTTGAGAGCGCCGAGAATGCAATGTTTTCAGTTGCAAAGTGGTTAAATAACAACCTTCTCACTTTAAACACAGAAAAAACTAAGTTCTTATGTTTTCACAAAACCACAGTTTCAGCTCCTAGAATAGTATCCAGTTCTTCCATAAAAGTCCACTCTTGTCATCCGAATACCCCACAAACTCCAGTTTCATCCAATTCATCTTGTGATTGCCCTGTTATACAGAGATCAGATAAATTAAAATACCTTGGTGTAATTCTTGACGAAAACTTAAACTTCCAACAGCAGATATTTGCAATGGCTGGCAGGGTTAGGAGATTAGTAGGCGTTTTTAAGTTGCTTAGAAGCTGCGCTGACCCAGATGTTCTCCGTCTGGTTTACATTGCTTTGTGTCAGTCGTTGTTAACATATTGTATCGGATAATGGGGGAGCGCCGCCGGCAAATCGTTTCTGATCAAGCTAGAAAGGGCACAAAGATCTGTGCTTAAAGTCATGCTCTGTAAACCTTTTAGATTCCCTACTAAAGCTCTCTACAAAGAAGCAGAGATGTTAACTGTGCGTCAACTTTACAACAACACATCAACCTATGGCGGTCCATTTGTTAAAGTAGACATCTCACCAAGTTGGCCTTGTGTACTCTGAAGTTCATCGGGTCGTTCGTCGAAAAGGAAAGGTGTTGTGAACGATATACAAATACCTATTTCTATAATTCTTTGTTTCAGTGTTGACGTGCACGCTAACAACTTTAAATTAGAGCTGTTATGTACAAATATGACATTACAGGGAAAATACAACGTAAAAGGTGATCTACTTACGTTAAAAGAAGTTAACGAAAAGGGGCGTTACAAGATATTCTGCCGTAAGTACCTACCTATTTGTCGTTTTTCTATGTTATTTTGTAGTATTGGTTATTAATATAGGGTGATATTTTACTATAAGGAACAACATTTCCCAAAGAACATAGGTCGAAATCCGAAAAAAAAATTCGGACCTCCCATACAAACTTGCTGATTGGTCGATTTCAGTTACTATGGGAGATCCAAATTTTTTTTTAATTTCGTTCGACCTATGTTCCTTGGCGAAAGTTGTTCCTATTACCAGCCGATTCTGAGATTTCGCTATCGATCACTAGTAAAATTTCATTTTATATAGAATACTTACAGTTCATTTTTGCCACCGAAAACGACACACAGAAAAGGTACTACTAAAAGTTTAGATCATTTGTTAGATCTATTGGGATTGTAATGCACTCACAGTGCTATATTATTCTCACAAGTGAAAATTTCTATTTCTTATTTTCACTTGTGAGAATAATATAGCACTGTGAGTGCATTACAATCCCAATAGATTGATTAAGCAAGCTTCATCATATGGTTTGAATAATACTTACTATAGATGTCGCTGGATCGTCGCTTGGAGACGAGCATCAAGAGATAGAAAATTTGGCGTCCATCGGCCGTGCATCGATAGCTCAGTGGCAGAGCGGTGGGGCGTTTACCCATGCGGCCCGGGTTCGATCCCCGGTCGATGTACGTCATCTTTTCTATTTCTTATTTTCATTTGTTAGATGTTATCAAACCAAAATCAAGGTCTATGGAGACCACAGAAATAAGTAATGGATGGTCATCAGTGGCCATCTTCCGGCTATGGATGATGATGGTGGTATGCTAATTCTTGATGTGAAGAATTGTTGTTTTTTACAGCTAAATATAAACTAGGAATAACTACAAAACTAGAAAAAGTCAAAGGTGACCACGGAGAACATATAATGCTTTTAGATGACTCTACAATGACTACTTATTCGCACGCTGAGGAGAAAATGACTACTCACATGGAAAATTGTAACAATAACAAGGATCTAGGTAGGTAATCAACGTATTTCTTTACTTTTTTAACCTAAGTAGATTATACCTGCTTACCACATTGTGCTGGATAGAAATAACACCTACATTATGGTATATTAAACAAGTAGATGTGTTAAAAAACAAAAACCCGACTGCGGTTATTTTAAAACAGTATTTTGCTGTAAAAATCCGCCATCTTGAATTTATATTTTTTTTACACAGCCAGTGTCACTCGCGCTGCTGAGACGAATCTAACGACACCTCATAATATGTCCAAATCCGACTATCCGTTTAGGCTGTATGTAGCCCATGAAAAAGAATTTTCTTGTCCACATACATACATTCATACTCTCGAAAAACATAACCCTCCTTCTGAGGCAGTCGGGTAAAAATATTTAATGCAAATATTTTAGGGGGCGAATCAGTCCATGAAACTAAATAACTTTCCCTAGGTCAAAATATTAATTAGATACATAATTTATCAGCACAAGCTTCGTCAAAGGAATATAGGTCGAAATATGGAAAGAAATTTGAACGTCCCATACAATATGTGTTAGTTGGCTAGCCACCGTGTTTGTTTGTATGGGAGAGCCGATTCTTTTAATGTATTGTGGGCTGTTTCACCTCTAAAAACATTTACAGTTTTTTAACAATTATAATTCATTCTCACGCACCTAGCCTGTACAGACATTTACAAAATTCCATATAGACTTTACAGAGACATGCACATGAGCTTTAATTCTAAAGTCGTTTGAAGCCAAACTCCACTCACACATACAAAGAAGCGCGTAGTAAACCGATTGTAGCAAAAGAATAAGATGACTAACCAAGCACGTTCCAATAATGACTAATAGTGAAATGGGTAACAAAATTTTGCACTCCGTGTTAAATGTTCGGATGGCGCATTGGTAAAGACAGTGGCCTACCAATCAGGGATGTCATGGTTCGTATCCTCATGGGTCGATTCTTTTTATTTGAACTTTTTTTCTTTAAGTATTTTTATCGTAATTAAACTAAAGACACGTGTTATGTGAAATTTTCCACCTTGACCTTTCACTATATAAAATAATGATTGACCTCTGAGGATTTTTAAGCTTTTTTTAAATATTTTAAGTATTTTTATTTTTAATTTTGAAATAATGTTACTTTTACGGTTTCAAATAGCATCACTCTATTTCTACCCGAGGGTATCCAAGGGCCGAATCCAGGAAATGGGCAGCATTGTGCAGCGTTCAGCGTCATTCTATGTCGTAATTTTTGATAAAACTAGGTTTTTGTCCA
The DNA here is from genome assembly GCA_024500475.1 of Phthorimaea operculella. Lineage (NCBI taxonomy): Eukaryota > Metazoa > Arthropoda > Insecta > Lepidoptera > Gelechiidae > Phthorimaea > Phthorimaea operculella. The sequence goes on along the minus strand of JANFCV010000002.1, from coordinate 723,433 downwards.
AAAAGCTAGGCGCTTGAGATAACAAAATTTTAACGTAAGTTTTGCCAAATTTTTTATCATAATCCTAAACCAAATCAAGTTCTTAATCAAAGACTACATTTTATTAATGTTTTTGGCAATAACTTTACCATATTTAATCCAAAACTACTTCAGGTTCATGATCGGAAACCTATTTTGTTATAGATTTTCGATCAAAATCCTAAAACAAATTAATTTTTATGATAAAATTGAATTTTACCTTTGTTATCTACTGGTCTTTGGTTTTTGGTCAAAAACCTGGTTTGATTAACATCACTGCGACATATAGCATTAACTTCACCGGTTATTGTAGCAATTGTTCTGTAGTTTTGAATTTAAAGCGGTTGTATTAAGAGTGAGTATCGAGGAGCGCGCATTGTTTTGCATGTGTGTTGACACGCTACGCGTGCCGGGCGAGAGGTGGTGATTAAAAGTCAGATGTTTAGGACATGTGTGTATTGTTCAGTGTCCAAATAATGAATGCTTAACCTACACGGTAATTAATAAAATACAGAATAAGTTATTGCTAGCTCAAGCAATATGCATAGTATGTTGCAGTCAGAATGAAAAGTGTTGCAGTAAAACTATTAAATAGGTATTTCTACCTATACTCCATCTCCCCCGAAAAGTACCCTTCACCCCTCGGGTAGCAGAAAAAAAAAATGTTATGCATATTACTTGATCTAAATGAAAAGAACATTTTTTTTTCTTTGAACTTAAATACTTAAATAGACTAAAACTTATAAATTTCATTTTACAAACAACTTTGTATTATTTTTGTGGATGGTATATTCTTTACCATCCTTTAAAATCTTAACATTAGGTGATAAATCTTCGATGACCCTATAAGGTCCTAAATAAATATTATCTAACTTAGTACCTACTTGGTTTTTTAACAATATTAAATCACCTTTCTTATATTCAACTCTATTTACATGTTTATCGTAATTAACCTTCCTCATAATTTTTCCTTCATACAAATTATTTTTAGCATCTAATTGCGCTCGTTGCAGTCTATACTTAAGCTGTAATGGGTATGAATCTGGATTATACAATGGATCTACTGTGTCTACATTTTCTAGATTATTGGGTAAATTGCAACGTTTTCCGGATACTAGTTCAAAAGGAGTATATTGTGTCTCAGTATGAACAGTGGTGTTGTAAGAGAAACACCAAAACGGTACCCATGTGCTCCAATCAGTAGTGTTGTTACTACACTGTATCCTAAGAAACGCTCCTAAACTCTTGTGCGTATTTTCTAATGCACCTATCGTCTCATGATGATACGCAGTAGAGTGAAGTTTGGTGATATGCAACAATTCACAAACTTCTGTCATAACTGACGACATGAACTCAGTGCCTTGGTCAGTTAGTATCTCTTTCGGAACGCCGTACCTTAAAATAAAATTATTTACAAAGGAACTAGCAACAGACACTGTGTCTTTCTTTTCTAGCGGGTACGCTTCTACGTACTTTGTCAAATGACATTGCAAAGTTAAAATATACTTATTATTATAATTATCTACATCTATCGGGCCCACTATATCTAAACTTACACGCTCAAAAGCTGTGTTAGGAGTGGTTGTAATAACCATCGGCTCCTTGGTATGTTTATTAGAGTGTTTCTGTATTTGACAACTCTTACATTTTCTTACATATTCCATGACGTCATTAGTAATACCTGGCCAGAAGTAGTACTTCTTAATATTATTCAACATCCTATTTACCCCCGCGTGGCCACTTGTGGGCAATAGATGGAAATCATTCAAAATTACAGTTTTCGTATCTTTGTCGGTGACTGTGACTACGTCTTTCAATACTAATATTTTAGGAAAATCTCTCAATTTATTTATTTCCTTTAATAAAATATTTATAAAATCTCTTTCTGATTTTTTATTTATAATTACGAGCTCGTTCAAATTATTTTCTTTACTAATACTCTGTAATTCTCTCGCTAACACACTTACGGTAGATAACGATCGAGATATTACATAAATGGCCAACCTATCGGGCACATATAAACAGTTACCATTTTTACTATAAAAATGCTGTGACTTCTTTGCTTGAGATAATGTTCTCTTATTAGGACTCAAAATCAATTCTATGCTGTCTGTCGGTTGTTTGAGAATTTCCACTACTTTAGGTTGATCAGACCTAGGGGCGGTAGAAACCTCACAACTCTTGTCAGTGGTCATTTTGTCATTTTTTAATTTACGAGCCTGTGCTCTAGTAATGGCCGATACAACATGCTCATGCATTTCCTTTAATTCTTTAGAGTTAATTGGTAAACGGCTCAATGCATCTGCAGCTGCGTTGAGACGTCCCGGTACATAGCTGATATCAAAATCATACTCTTCTAAATACAGCCTAAATTTAGTTAAACGGCTTGATGGATCGGTCATATTAAATAAGTAAATCAAAGGCTTATGGTCTGTTTTTATCTGAAACTTCTTTCCATATAAATACGGTCTGAAATGACGCACAGCCCAAACAATAGCTAGTAGTTCAAGTTCAATGACTGGGTATCGAGTTTCAGCTGGTTTTAGACTACGACTAGCGTACGCTATTACCTTGCCGTTACTGTTTGATAAGATGCTTCCTAGACCTAGCCTTGACGCGTCTGTTTGCAGAATAAAACAATTATTCTCTGAAAAATCTGGATAGTCTAAAATGGTAGGACTAAGTAGTATTTGCTTAAGTTTTTGGAAAGCCTGTTCACATTCACTAGTCCAATTAAAAGAAACATTTTTCTTACACAGCGCATTAAGCGGATGTGCTATAAGTGCGAAATTAGGTATAAACCGCCTATAATAATTAGCAAACGCGACAAATCGTTTGACGTCGTCTACTGAATTTGGAACCGGATATTTTTGTAAAACTTCAACTTTTGATGGATCGGGAAAAATTCCATCAGAAGTAATTTTGTGTCCTAAATAAATAATTTCTTTGCGTAAAAATTCGCACTTGGTTGGATTTAATTTTAAATTAACCTGCCGAAATCTTTCCAAAACCTTAATCAAATTTTTGTTGTGTGTTTCTAGGTTGTTACCAACTACTATACAATCATCTAAATAGATAAGACACGCTTGGTAGTTTAAACCTGTCATTGCTATAGTCATTAATCGTGTGAACGCACTGGGAGAGGTTTTAATCCCATTGGGCATCTCTTCATCTGATATTGTTTGTCAGTGGTGAATGCTGTATATTTTCTAGACTGGTCTTCTAAAGACAATTGATAATAACCCTGTGATAAGTCTAATTTAGAAAAATACACATTATTTGCCAAGAATCTAAAATCTCTGTGATGTTAGGCAGAGGAAATTTATCGTCCTGTATAACGTTGTTTAAATGACGATAATCTACGACTAAACGCCATTTTATCTCTCCAAATTTGTCTGCTTTTTTGGGAACTAGCAACACTGGACTTGACCATTCCGAGGTTGTTTCCTCGATAATGTCGTTCCTAATCATATCATCTATTTGTTTTTGTACTTCACCCTTTAGTGCCTTTGGCAGCCGATAAGGCTTGCTGTACACTGGTGACACATTATCTTTTAATTTAATAGAATGCTCGTATAAGTTTGATGTGGACAAAGTGTCTCCTGGTAAATGGAAAACATCGGCGTATTTAGCACATACGTTTTCTATAGCAATCTGTTCCTCTTTATTTAAATATGATGGCAAATCGAGGGTACTAAACAGTTGCTTGATCCTATTAGTCGTTATTTTCTTATCATCAAACTGATATGCCACATAGTGATTTAAACTATGAATTTCTAAGTCTGAAACATCAATCTTTACTGAGTCATTTGTCGTATTGAGTATGCGAATTGGTATTAAACCCTTACTTCGCTTCGCTATAGCTCCCGCTGTGTATACGCCTTTACAAACTTCATTTGCTAAGACAACACATTCACTACCACCTCGCGCAGGCACGTGTTGTATTACCTCACACCGTGGAGGTATTACTATACATTTTTGGTCAAAATAAACTGTAACAGATTGGTCCTGGTTTTTCAAACTCAAGTAGCAATGTTCATAGTTTAACACTGCCTTGTATGTAATGAAAAAATCTTCGCCGAGAATTCCGTCTGCAGCGCAATCTAAATCTTTGAAAACATAGAACTTTTGTTTAAAAGTTACCCCTTCGATAAAGATATCTAAATAGATATATCCTACTGACTCTATCTTGCCACTTATACCTTTTACAACTATGTTATTTCTCCTAATTAGATCTACTTTATGTGCTAAACACTCATACTTAATAGCACATAAGCTTGCTCCGCTATCTACTAATAAGTTGTATTGTTCGTTATTTGATAAATAGGTTTTAATTGTAAAGAAATTATTCTTATTATAGCTAAAAATAAACTCAGTGACCTCTTTAGATTTAGGCACGAAAAAACTGGTTGCGTAGGCTCTCTTCCGGTGTGTCTGCCTCAGGCGTGGTATGCTGAACACGCGGAAAGTTTTCGCGTCTGCCACCTCGGAATTGCTGACGCGGTGACGATTGCGAGTTACCTTTATAATTGGAGTTTACAAAGGAAGTTCGATGCCCTCTGTTGCTACCTTTTGCAACTGGAAAAGTGGAGTGATTTGAATTACCTTGGTAATTATAATTTTTCGGACGGGCATCGAAACCTCGTTTGTAAGAGTTTCCACGACGAGAACCGGAGTTTCCGTGATAAGAACCGCGACTGCTGCGATTACACGAGGTTGTCGGCCTGAACTGCATTACCTGTTCTGACTGCTGAGTCGTCATAATGCTCTCGTCGATTGCTGATCTTATAGCCTCGGGAAGCGACGAAAACTGACGCGAAGCTATGATGGTGCTTAGCCTCGGGTCAGACAGTCCATCTGCAAATCGCTTGATTGCAGTTTTCTCGTTCAGTGGCCGAAGGATGTCAAACTTACTTGTATCCTCGTCCGCTTGCGCTATAGTCAAATTGACAAAAAGGTCCTCTAGTTCTGTCCCAAAAGCCTCAATTGACCTACGTCCCTGCCTTGCCCTAAAAAGCTGTGTTTGCAAAGCTTCTGTAGACTTTTTAGGTAATAAAAATTTCCTAATATCTTCTACCAACTTCTTGACGGTTTCATATGTGCTTTTTAGCCTTAATTTGGCATTAGCCGATAATCGTGTTTTTAACATGTCGTCTAGAAGGGGGTGTGTGGTGTGTGTTCTGGTGTGTCTTCTTGGTTTCTGGTGTGGCAGGAGTGCTCTCCTGCGGTTTCATGGTTGTGTTGTGGGCTCGTAGTGGGTCCTCAGGCAAATCCAAGTAAAGTCAGGAAATGGTCACGAACTCAGATTTTATTCAGCTTCTCAAGGAATGCACTTTACAGGATAAGTATGCACCAAAGTGCATCTAGCAAGTGCAATGAACGTGACCGGTCCGACGTGTGCACCGCTCGGCGGTCTAGAGTGAGAATGCACCAGCCGACCCGATCCACATGGGCGGAACTGATTTTAGCGCCACCACACGGACGTTTATTGCACTTTTACAATCAACCAATCATAGAGCTTCAAATCCCACTACCGTTATTCCGAGTTGCCGGTACTACGATATCGAAACGATAGTCACTGTCGCTTAAATTGTCGCTCGCTACGACACGGCCATACTGACGAGTCACACGTCCTCGTGTGTACCTGAAACAACCAAATAAAAGTGTAGAGCAATATGTTACGTTCGGCCTGCTCGGCCAACCTGATTAGCACACAATTAAGAAAATGTCTGATCAAGCACTCTCACTTTCAAATGAAAACAATCGAAACAAATTAAAGAGAAAACAATAGCTAAAATCATGATCTTCGCCCTAACTAGCGAGTTGCATAACTCACTTCGGGCCACTCCAAGTCAGCCAATACTAATAGTCTCATCGAGACTTCGGGCCACTCCAAGTCAGCCAACACTAATAGTCTCATCGAGACTTCGGGCCCCCGCCGTACCGTCAGCCGCGCACCGCTCCCTGAACGACCATAACATGGCCGCAGTTACGACTACGACTAACGCATACAGTGCAGCCAAATAAATCATGATTTTACCTCAGATTTCATAACTATCAAAACAACCAGTTGATAACTAGCAATTTCCTTATCACTCACTGAGTCTAGGTACTAATGCTTGATCAAACGGCATCTTCCTAATTATGTCATGGTCATACTGTAGGTATTTTCTATTAGCAGTCAAACATTTTGATAAGAATCGAACATTATCAAACAACTAACTACAATAATTTTGATTCAGCTTTTTCTCGTTATTTTCTTTACAAGATTGTCTACCTCAAATCTCACTACCTACCTATGCTACGCATACGCTACGCATCTATACGCGGAAATAGGAAACGATACGATCTGAAATCGCACTACCTATGCTTCTATACGCTGCAATGAAAAGTTTACAGAAGGTTCACTCGACCCTATTCAGATTTTTTGCGATTGTCATTTGTTACATAGCCAGAGCTGCTACGGTCAACAATCACAAAGAATAAGAATATCACAACAGTAAAATCTGATACAAAAACGTCATACGATGCCGAACCGATTCTAATCCAAAAAATATGACGTTCGTAGCAACCGACTTCCTAGTTACCCTGACTTTCTATGAGATTCCGGTTATTTCAAGTTACAGTCGTCAGTAAGCGTCAAAATCGTAGCTAGTCCCGAGTGAGCCATCTGTATAGGCGCCCCGCGCGCCGTTTCCCTAATTTGTTGAAATGAGAAGCGATCCGACATCGATAAACTAATTACGTTGTGAACTGTCGCGTTGTGATGCGAGTAGAAACAGGCTAGTACATAAAGAATAGTCAAATTATGTTTTCACTTTTGTACCTAATCCGTTTGTTTACTACGCACTACCTAGCGTTATCGTTGGCTAAGCTGACAGGATGACGATTACGTTACATTACGAGCTAGATCTTTTAAACAAATTTTCCATCTCACCTGTAGCTACTCGCGTCTGTACTCCGTGATAAAAGAAACCCAAAATTCGCGTAACAAATTGCACAAGACTTTACACACAGGTGGAATTGGATAGAATGTCACTTTCGATCGCAGTCAAAACTATTTTCATGATAGCGGTAAAAACAGGACACCGGGTTTGAAACAGTAACTATGCTAAGACGATCCTTTGTTAAAAACGAAAATAAAGTATTCGAACCGATCACAATCTCAATCAATCAATTTCTTGTTTATGGCGTTTCCATTTATTGATTTCGCCAATGTCATGTGCTTTTTAGCGATGACTCTGTTCAATAGCTGGCTTCGTGAAGGAACAAGGACATTATATTTTTTATTTTTTATTTTTAATAACCCGAAGAGCAGATTTCTGTGTGACCTAAAACAAAAGACAATCACAATACATAAACACGTAGTTAGTAGTGTTAGTTCGAAATTTCGGTTACACACACAAAGACACAAAGTATAAGATAGTGTAGGTAGGTAAATAAATAATAAATATAATTTTTTATAGTCTGATGTTATTGTGGTTAATATAACCGCAAAGAATATGTATAAAGGAAGTATTTACAAGTGAAAGTAGACTTTTAAAAGAAACAGGACGAGGAATAGAAGAAGGAAGATAATCGTAAAGAGAGGAAGGAAATTTTGGACAGCTGAAAAATATGTGATCAGGGTTACCTTCATCTAAACCACATTTGCATATTGAACTGTCTCTGACATGAATTTTAGCTAGGTGAACTGGAGTGCATGCGTGTCCAAGTCTGAGTCTGCAGATTGTGGAAGCAACACGTTTATTGGTTTTTCTATAGCGGAAAAACCATGGTTTAGTGGGGACCGAATTTTGGATGTCAAAATAATGTTTACCTTTTTGAGAGCTAATATTTTTGAAAGACTCATTCCACATACAAAAGAGACCCTGGGAAGCTAAAGGGAGTAAATCATGAGGGTAAATTTTAGAGTGCGTAGTCATACCTATGGACGTGGCATCTTTAGCGCAAGCGTCAGCAGTCTCATTGCCACTAATGCCGCAGTGGCTTGGAATCCAGGCCAAAACAACCTCGATATTTTGAATATCGCATCGATATAGACAGTGTTTGATTTTAAGAATAGTAGGAAATTTGGTTTTAGACCGAAATTGATTAGACAGAATAGCCATCAGACAGCTTTTTGAATCAGAGAAAATTACAGTTTTGTTGAGTTTATGGGATTCAACAAACAACAACGCCTCCAGAATGGCAGTTGCTTCGCCAGTAAATACTGATGAGTATTCAGGGCATTTGAAACTGAGAATGACATTGTACTTAGGTATCCAGACCGCGGCACCTACGTTCCCAGATTCCGAAAGCTTAGAAGCATCAGTGTACACAGTCAGCCAGTCAGGCCAGTGCTCGGACACATATCGTCTCAATTCCATATCAGCATTTGGAGAGTCCTTGTTAATGCCAATGTCCAGGAAGATATTGGGTTTGAAGACGATAGCTTCAAAGGGGATTTCAAACAATGGCAGGAGTTTAGTTTCATAGACCGGGCTAGGAAGGCTGAGGATTTTTCTGAAACTATTATAAAGGCAAGGATACTCTTTATGGGCCCAATAAGTATTGTACGAAATAAAATCAGAAAGGACGTGAAGTTTAGTAATGAGTGGGTGATCGGAGAATTGAGAAGCTTTGAAGAGAAATCGATCAGAAAGATACTGACGTCTAAGGTGGAGGGGAGGGTCGCCGCATTCAACTTGAAGAGAATGAATTGGAGATGACTTCATTGCGCCTGAAATTATTCGAAGGCATTTGCTTTGCATTTTATCAAGGAGAGAAAGAGAAGTTTTATTACAAGGTTCTAAAAGGAAGGAGCCGTAATCAAAGTGGCTACGAATGATGGCGTTATATAAAAGTTTTTGAGAGTATGGGTGAGACCCCCACCAGACCCCAGAAAGGGATCGTAAAACATTAATGTTCTTTTCACATTTCTTAATGATATGGTTAATGTGTGCGACACCAGTCATTTTGGAATCCAAATGAACACCCAAGAATTTGACTCTGTTTTTGACCGGAAACTCCTGATCATTACAATAAATTGAAATATCAGGTGTCAATCTGGATCTCGAAAAAACAACCACACTGCTTTTTGACACTGATAGGGAGAGGCCATGATCAGACAACCAATCCTGAAGATAAGATACCGCTGAGTTAAGACGATTAGAAATGTCATCGATACTAGAGGAGGAAGCATAAAGGGCTATGTCATCTGCATATTGGAGAATGTTGCAAAACGAAGTAACAGAATGTTCTAAATCATAAGTGTAAAGGTTATAGAGCAGAGGGCTTAGCACGGATCCCTGAGGTAGGCCTTTCCAAACTAACTGAGGTGGGAGAAGATAATTTTGAATTTTGACCGAGATAGATCTACAGGAATAAAGGTTAATGATGAAATTTAGCATTCTTCTCGGGATGCTCAGATGTTGCAACTTTTGCCTGAGCAACGGAAGATGTACGTTATCATATGCACATGACACATCCAAAAACACTCCAGCCAGGTGCTGTTTCTTGGAAAAGGCTATGCGGGTATCGGTGACCAACACACTTAGGCTGTCCATTGTGCTAAGGCCTTTACGAAATCCGAACTGGCTTTTTGCTAGAATTCCCTTGCTCTCTACAAACCACTCAAGTCTATTTTTTATTAGATGTTCTAAAATCTTCGCCATCGTACAAGAAAGAGCGACAGGTCTATAGCTAGCGGGATCGGAGCTGGGTTTTCCTGGTTTGAGGATTGGTAACACAATCTGATGTTTCCAATCATCAGGGGGAGAACCGGACATAAAGATTTCATTAAGCATACTCAAAAAATACTTTTTGGTTAAAAGACTAGTTTTGGTGATAAATGAATATGGGATTCCATCTATGCCTGGAGCTAAATCTCTTAAACTCTCTAAGACAGTGGTTAATTCCTCTATAGAAAAAGGAGCGTCGAAAGGATCAGAAGAGACGCATGGAGAGTTTGTGGGAAGTTCTTCAAAACAAGGAACCATGGGAGGGGCTATCTTGTCGACAAAGTCATTGGTCCACAGAGAAGGGTCATTAGAACTAGGGTTATCGGAGGAAATGGCGCCACGGTATCGTCTCATGTTTATCCAGACCAAAGAGGGAGGGGTGGAAGGAGAAAGGCCTTCACAAAAACTATTCCATCCAGTTTTCTTTTTCTCTGATAGGATCCTTTTGGCTTTGGCTGCACAGTGTTGATACTCAATGAATTTATCGGTAGTCATGCATTCGTTATATGACAATTCCGCCTCATTACGATTTTTACAAGCCTCTGTGCAGTCACTATCCCACCAGGGAGGAGAAGGAATCTTGTCACGAACAACATTTTTAAGTGGAATAGAGTTGTTGGCAGCTGTCAACATAGAATTTTTAAAGGTATTATATACTGTAGAAATATTATCAGGGGTAACAGGGGGGAGACGCGATACTTCCTGGTCTAGAAGAGACCGAAATTTGGGCCAATCAGCCGATCACAATCTCGTGTGGCATGAATTTATTTTGAGCGATCACAAATGTCACTATTAAACTATGACTACCCCCATGAAAATTCCTCGGAACATGACTATCGCGCCTGTTAAAATTACGTTAGCAAATAAACGAAATCTTATGAGAATTGATTCGCGACACTTTTATAAGGCGAAACGAAAACTATACTCTGACCCGAAAATCTGCACCATTATCAAAGTAAAATGATTACGACTCACCGGATCAATTGTCTCGAGAAGGCCTCTTGCAGTAGGGGACCGGAACGGAGGGTTCGAGCCACGCCTCTGGTCCTGGAACCACCGCCGCTGCCGCCGCCATTGCCTCTGCCGTTGCCACCGCTTTGATTGCCGCTGCCCGCTGCCGCCGCTTTGGTTGCCGCTGCCTGCTGCGCCACCTTGCCGAACTTCTTGTATCGTTTTCTTCTGGGTCTTGATTTCCACATGGCTTCTAACATCCGCATCGTGAAGTGGTTTTGTTGCTTGAAAAATCGACGTCAGTTTTCGCTGCTGGTTGGATGCCCGAGGTGATCCCGCTTCTGATGTCGTCTAGAAGGGGGTGTGTGGTGTGTGTTCTGGTGTGTCTTCTTGGTTTCTGGTGTGGCAGGAGTGCTCTCCTGCGGTTTCATGGTTGTGTTGTGGGCTCGTAGTGGGTCCTCAGGCAAATCCAAGTAAAGTCAGGAAATGGTCACGAACTCAGATTTTATTCAGCTTCTCAAGGAATGCACTTTACAGGATAAGTATGCACCAAAGTGCATCTAGCAAGTGCAATGAACGTGACCGGTCCGACGTGTGCACCGCTCGGCGGTCTAGAGTGAGAATGCACCAGCCGACCCGATCCACATGGGCGGAACTGATTTTAGCGCCACCACACGGACGTTTATTGCACTTTTACAATCAACCAATCATAGAGCTTCAAATCCCACTACCGTTATTCCGAGTTGCCGGTACTACGATATCGAAACGATAGTCACTGTCGCTTAAATTGTCGCTCGCTACGACAAACACAAAATCTATCAACTGACTCTGGGTCTCATCAGTAACTAACGAGCTATAAAGCAAAATACCATCAATTAATTGCTTAGTAACTTGCTCCTGACCGTTCATTATCGGTAGCAGGGAAATGGCAGTTTTAATATCGAGCGGAGCGGCCATTTTTGTTGCTTTTTCTAAATTTTTCGGAAGAAATACTTCGTATTAGGGATAAGTCTGAGCCTCTGAGTCTACCTGAGATAATAACAACTTTATACTATTATAAACTTCCGTGACTTGCCCTACTAAACTTTTGCAAGATTGATACTCTTCGGAGCTTGGGGGTTTCTCTTCAAATTCCTTGTTCAACTGAGTCACAATACCTCCTAAAGTTGCGTAATAATCAGATGCCTCCTCTAATTTCTTATATGCAATATCTTTTTTACGTCTCTCTGGACCAATTTTACTCAAATAATCTCTTAAATATACCAACTTACTATGTAACTCTATAAGACTCTTAGACATATTAAAATATCATTATCTGTAACATAATAAAATACCTACATCCTTCTATTACACAATAATTAAAATAATATTCCGACTTACTTCATAACTGCATATGTTATACCGCGCAAAAGTAGGTCACGCACGCCGCCGTGTTTGTTCGCTGACGCTGCGTTGCGCCGCGCTGGCCTGGTGCTGCTTGACACGTCGCTGCTGAGTGGGCCGGGCTATACCCTGGACACCGTGGGCCGGGAATACCCTGGACACCGCTGCTACATGGGCCGGGCTATACCCTGGACACCGTGGGCCGGGAAAACCCTGGACACCGCTCGTACGCTTCTCTCTTCTTTCTTCAAGTCTTCTTTAAATTTATGTCTTCTTTTTTATTTTGATCTTCTATAATTATCTTCTTTCTTCTTTACATTAGATATATCTTCTTTCTTGATGTCTTCTATAGGTAATTTTCTTCTTTCTTGATGTCTTCTTTAATTTGTTATCTTCTTTCTTGAAATCTTCGGTAACCATTCATCTTCTATCTTGAAATTTTCTATAGTGTAAATGTTCTTTGTTGATGGCTTCTAGATCTTCTTTCTTCATAATAAGTAGTCTTCTTTATATATTTTTTCTTTCTTCATAGTTTTTTGCCTGGAGACGTCTTCATATTGATGTCTTCACCCGATGATACAATTTATTCTTCATAATTAATTTTCTTCAGGAAAGTCGCTGGTATGGGTCGCCATGACACGCTACGCGTGCCGGGCGAGAGGTGGTGATTAAAAGTCAGATGTTTAGGACATGTGTGTATTGTTCAGTGTCCAAATAATGAATGCTTAACCTACACGGTAATTAATAAAATACAGAATAAGTTATTGCTAGCTCAAGCAATATGCATAGTATGTTGCAGTCAGAATGAAAAGTGTTGCAGTAAAACTATTAAATAGGTATTTCTACCTATACTCCAGTGTGTATAAGATGTAAACACAACGTGTAAACGATTTTAAAAGTGCATAACTTCAGCGTGCCTATATCCACTTATTACTATCACTGTACCTGATACAATGTACGTACATACAGATAAAAAATTGATAAAAAACTGGTAATATTATTAATATTGAGAAATCGTTCATTATTTCATCAAAATGTTCTTTTAAAATATCCGTATTTTAAAAATAAAAATGAAACGATTTCTTGGAACAATCTCCTTGTTAATCCATGCAAATTAATTGGTAACTTGGAACCTGATACCATTTTCTTAATTTTCTCGGAACCGTTCTCGAAGACTCTATTTCTCAATATTATCTAAGAAATATTCAATACCTAATTTATTTGTTTCCGTGATCCCTATCTTAAAACCTTATCACACTAGCAGTTTGGGCGCGGATGCGCAGCGAACTCGCCACGGAAGCGCGGTGGATTAGCAACTTTTTCATCGCGAATAATTATACATATTTGTACCTTATGAGCCTTATAACACTTAATTACCAGGGTTCGTTGTGCAACCACGGCACGTCCGCTCTGCTCCGTATCCGCTCCCAAACCGCTAGTGAGACAAGCTCATCTGTTCCTGTGATTTCCAGTAAAGTTGTCGTTCGTTCCAGAGACTTTGTTCAACGTTAATTTTTTTTTTGGACGAGACACACAGCGCCATCTAGCCCCAAACTAAGCAAAGCTTGTACTATGGGAGCTAGACAACTGATATACTTTTTTTTGTAAATAAATACATTTTAAACATAGAAAACACCCAGACTTAACACAAATATTTGAAAATTGACTTTACAAATATTTGTGTTCGGTGGGAATCGAACCCACGACCCTTGGCGTAGAAGGCAGGGGCACTATCCACTACGCCAACGGGACAATTGGCAGCGAGTGTTCGTAGACGCCAACCTCAAGCGGCTGCTGGCGAGGGCTAACAAGTTCCTGGAACAACTGCATCTTGATGACTTGTTCATTCATTGAATTTCGCACTCACTGCTGTGAAAAGCTGGAGACCTATACTGGGAACTGCTTAATTATGCTTTAGTCATTAGTAGGTTTATTTATTTATGTACATGGTCTGGGAACTCTTTCAATAAAAAAGGTATATGTATGAGAATAAAGAATGTTTGTATTTTCTTGCACTTAGATACCATGCTGCATGTATATTTTTATTCTTTGAAGTCAGTTAATTTACATTATACATACACATATTAGGTAGTAACTAAGTATGTTTTTAATTTAGTTAAACTGATTTTGCTGCAAAGTTAAAAACATCATTAAATAATGTTATGCTGTATGCGGTTACTGCGATATATTTTGATCCAATTTTATAAAATTAATGGCTTGTTCGTTACTTGATAAAACATGCAATCATGTATTGGTAAATTAATGTTTTTGGGTTGACGTTGTCAATTAATTTATCTTCGTGTTTTCCGGGCACTCACCTGCATAATTTCGTGATAAAATTCAGCATTCAAATTATATATGACTTGATCAAATAATTAGGATTCCGTAAAAGTAAGTTTGGCGCATTCAGACCACTCCCCCCGGCTGCCATAAAACCATACAAATGACAGCTACTGACAGACGCAATTTTGATGAAGCGCCTATTGCCATGACATCCGTTTTTATACGGAATTTCGAACATTTCTTTTGTCTTACATTTGGATTCAGAAAAATACCAAAGAAAGAACATAAAAACATTGTAAAAATAAAAGAAAAGAACCATCATTTTATTATTCCTCAACTACCTCTTGACGCTTTTCGATCCTTATAAAAACAATAAAGCTAGATGTTCAATTTAAGTAAAGTTTAATTATAAACAATGTGGCATTTAGCAAGAATTCTTGTTTATTGTGTTCTTGTTGGTCTTATAGAATGTGATACAAGTAAGTTTACTAGCAATTTTTCTAAACACTTACGCCCTTAGTTATAAATTAAACGGCTCAATCGCAGCCTGCAAAATAGTGCATCTTTAGATCTTTAACTTGGCCAAATCAAATCTTTAGTGTATCTGTCGCAGCCAACTGGTTAAAAACGCTGTCTAATTAAACAACTAGTTCTTTAATCAAATGTCGCCATCTAACCAAATACCTAAGCATTCATCAGCTAAGTGGTTGAAGATAACATTCTACACTACAGCTGTATGACGGTTAGCCAACTGGTTTACGTTCAATATGCTAGGGTAGCCATGTGTGTTAGGGCATATTCACACATACGCGGGTTCACGCGCGTTATTATAATGTCACACGCACAGCTTAACGTAAACGCAAGGGCAGCGCGTGGTTTGCCCAGTGGGTGCGTACCAAACTGTCAACACGCGCAGAGCCCGCGTATGTCTGATTCTGTGATCTGAAAGTAAGCCTATTCAAAATATAGCGGAATCTGGGTGGGTACGTGAGTACCGGAAGTCCGGAACTCAATTACTTGATATTTGTACAAGTCAGAATACCGCGTACCCACGTACAGAGCCGGTTCCGCTCAGGTTTGCATAGCTCATGCTCAGGGCTAGACTATAGGGGAGACTGGGGTTGGAGTGCACTAGGGGGGCGGCCATACAAATAACACTTTTTCAAATTTTTCTTAGTGTTTCTCACTGGTTGAGGTGTATGAAAGGGGGCTGCCTGTAAATAGAAAAAAAATACCGTCTCCTTTCTCCCTCCACAATAGGCCCCCTTGGGGTCATATTGACCCCCCCCTTTTTATGACGGGAATGTACAGGGTTGCTCATCAGCAACAATGTTTACCTTGAACACTTTTCTTTGAAGGCCCAAAATCGGTCAGAGGCCCCCAGGGCCCCGTTAAAGGATCCCATGGACCCCTCGATTTTTTGACGGAAATAGCTAGAGTGGCTCATATACAACAACTTTTGTCTACAAAGTTTTCATCAGGGAGGTCTATATTAGCCTGTAGGGCCCTACAACTTTAATACTGGGACTTAAAAATAATTCGACCTGTAAGTCGCCATGATGACCTACAATTTTTCGACCGGGAATGGAAAAGGTTGCTCATCATCAACAACGTTTGCGTAGAACACTTTCTGCGGCCTTAAAAACAGGCAGTAGTCACCAGGGCCATAAAAGGCCTAGATTAAGCTAATCTAGGCCCCTCCAGTTGAAAAAATGTAGATAAAAGTAGTTGTATATGAGCCACTCAATCCATTTCCGTCAAAAAATGGAGGGGCCATTATGACCTTTTAAGGCCCCCCTAGGGACCACCAGCTGATTTTAAGCCACAGAATAAAGTGTTTAAGGCAAACGTTGTTACTGATGAACAACCTTTTCCATTCCCGGTCAAAAAATTGTAGGTCATCATGGCGACCCACAGGTCGAATTATTTTTTAAGTCCCAGTATTAAGACTGTCAATATGACCCCAAGGGGGCTTGTTGTGGAGGGGAAAAGGGGTACAATTTTTTTTCTTTTTACAGGTAGCCCCCTTTCATACACCTCAACCAGTGAAACTACCCTAACTAAGAAAATTTTGAAAAAGTGTAATTTGTATGGCCGCCCCCCTAGTGCAAGCAACCCCAGTCTCCCCTACAGTCTAGCCCCGAGCATGAGCTATGCAAACCGGAGCGGAACCGGCTCTGTACGCGTAATTGTGACTGATACATATTGTCAAGCGATTGAGTTCCACTACGCTACCCAAGTACCCATCCGAATCCTGATGCAGTTTGTATAGGGCTTCATACTTTGTAAGTACCTACGTTCACATCACTCTATTTTCATCGAAAATTAGTAGATACTGCAAATTGAATGATTACGTAACGAATTACCCATGTTTTATTAGGTTTGTGACAGTTTAATAAACATTTAATGGCTCAATATTCGTGTAATAACAACAAAATTACCTTGATGTTGGATTTCATAATTTCGCAGAGTTTCTTCAAACAACTGTTTGAATTTTTGTTCAGAAGTTTACCCCGTAGGCGCCTCCATCACTTATAACCATGAAACAGCACTGATTACTTACGCTAATTACTGATTATTTAACATAAAATAACAAATACGGTCTTGATTTTTGTGCCGCTGACGCCATCTTGTAAACAAACCGACTCTAGCGCCGCAGTGGCGTAAAAACGTACTTATTCAATTAAACAGCGGGTTTTCTACCCGCCGCTGTGTTGAACGTTTGGAATGCTTCAAAATTCAGCCAGTGAACTAGTTGTTTGGTTAGATGGCGGCGTTTGATTAAAGAACTAGTTGTTTAATTACACAGCGTTTTTAACCAGTTGGCTGCGACATATCTTTGGCTAATAACGCTTGGCAGGCTCCATCTAACGGGCTAGTTTTGCAAAAAAACTTGCACTATCTCGCAGGCTACGTTTGAGCCGCGGTATCCCAGTTGGTTGGTCGAGGTACTGATACCGAAAGTCGTAAGTTCAAATCCTGCCTGCGAAGAAATATTTACAAGTTAAATAACAAACAAGTAAGTTTATTAAAATTTTAACACTTACTGTGCAATAATTTCACAATAATTTTGCAAAAGCAACAGCGGTCCACTACTTGACATAGGCCTCTGCCAATTTGCTATAACTGTTGCTTAGCAGGCGGATTGGCGAGCGTACTGCAAGATGAACACTCATAACATAAAACGCTTACGACACCCATAGGTACAAAAATGGTGAGGTTACTTTAAAACGGCACCACACTGCATTGTTAATTAAACAAATACGGGGTGTAAGGGACAGTTGTCTGAATACTGACAGACTGCGTTCAGACTATGAAACTGAACAACTTTCCATAAGAAAATGTTTCTGGGAAATAGCTAAAACAATAACTCTTTTTTTTAAATCAAAATCACGATCAGGTGACTGCCTTTGCGATGGAAAGAAAAAACTTTACTCCCCTGGAATATTTTCTTATGGGAAGTTGTACAGTTTTATAGTCTGAATATACCCTATTAGTATTCGAAGAGCTGCCTCCTACTGCCCCGTATGTGATTAATTTTCTTTTTACAGATGCTCGAATATATATACCATGCCTGCGGACCGACTCAGTATGCCAGACAGTATCCGCCCAGTTGACATACCAGAACATCATCCGTGGAGTTCCATCTCTGGGAATCGAGACCTCAGAGCCTCTCTACCATAAGGAGATCAGTGGAATCATAGAAGATAAATTCTTCTATAATTTCACGGATGTTTTAACTACTGGCACGAGCGGATGTGTTATAAACTTGTTTAAGTAAGTCTTCTTCTTCTCTACTATTGTAACACACCTTCAGCAAGTAAATAGTATTGGCCTGCCCCTATCGGGGCGATATTGCCGCATTCAGCTTGGCAGGTAGAATTGACGAGCGCAGTGATAGATTTTGTATACAGAAGAAACGCTGCTGCCCAATCGCCCATACCCTGAATCATTATCCCTTTTATGGAGCAGTAGACTCTCGAGCATTAGACTGTATACTCCCCAGTAGTGGAATGTTGAGGCTGTTGTTTTGTAACGTAATCTTAAGCACTGTAGTAACAATCTTGCTCCGGGGGTCTGAGGTCTTTTCAAGGCGAGAGTGAATAGGCATTATCTGGGCGAGCATGTTCCATCATCGTCTGCATCGTCACTTAACATCAGGTGAGATTGCGGACATCCTACTATCCTACTATAATATTATAAAGGCGGATGTTTGTGTGTGTGTTTGTTACGACATCACGCTAAAACGGCTGGTTAGATTGACATGAAATTTTTCACAAATATAGAAGAGTATCTAGAATAACACATAGGCTACTTTTTACCACGGGAAAATGTCTTATTCCTACGGAATCACGCATATTCTAATATTTTTGCATAGGTGGCGTGACTGAGCCGATTCGCGTTTTAAACGTTTTCGCCGAAAACTAACAGCGACATCTCTTGGCGAGTAATGTTTTCTTCCCGCGGAATAATAGGTTGCAGCGGGTGAAACCGCTGACGGGCAGCTAGTTATTTATAAAAAAAAGAGCGTCGGTCTCTGGATAAGGAGGTCCTTGGTTTGATTCTCAATGAACAGACAAAGTTGATATTATTTGAAAAATCTCTTTGTGAATTTGTTACCAGTTTGCTCAGGCCAGACCACCTTGTCCATAAGGATGATGGTTCCGTGCTTTGAAATTAACGTATTTAAAAAATACCTCGTTTTTCCAGGTTGGACATAAACTTAGCCAATTTGAAACTGAATTTAACGTGTGCTGCTGCGGTAGTTACTGCCAAATATAACGTAAGCGGAGAATATCTTGGAAGGAAAGTAAACGAAGCTTCTAACTTTACTACTTTACTTTGTGAGTATTTTTTTATCTATTTTCATTGCCATATTACTATAAAGTACCTGTGGTATACCAAAGAGTAATATAACTTTGGGTGAAACAAACGTGATGGAGACGATATCGTGGTTTGCAACAGCCATTATAAAATAAAAATGACAATTTGACACTTTGACGTGTCCCATTGGATTTTGTGAAAAAACATCGGAATATTTTGCGGTGCATGTGAGGATGGCCTAAATTAAAAAGATAATTTATACATATTTAACGTGATCAAAAATGAAACTTGAAATAATAAAATTTGCATAATAAACTTTTTCAGCAAGTTATATACTGGGCGTTGATCTGAAACTAAATCAAGTGCAGGGTGACGATGGGAAGAAACATTTGTTGATAGTTGATATCAACCCGTATGCTTCAGCTGCAGGGCCAATACTGATCAAGTTGGAAAACAGCCCTGATTTCGGTATGAAAGTTGCATTACGATATATAGTTAATTTGTATTTTTTATTATAATTAATAATATTCGTCTCAAATGTCGAGAGAGCAATCAAATTTAACAGTTGATAATATATTTGAATTGTTGAAATATATTTTTCTCAACTTCCTTTATCGATATTGAACTTACCCTTAAGCTATGGCAGTTTAGATTGACATCCTATATAATGAAGTTTTCTTTTAAAACAAGACATTTCTTATTGCAGAAAGATTCCTGAACGAGCATCAACAGGAAAACAAGCAGTTCATAGGGAACACTGTTGTGAACGCCAACTTGAAAGTGTTGGTTGCAAGAGCTAACATTTTCCTGAAGAGTGTTGCTATCGACGATTTGTTTCTGAGAGTTGGTGTTAACCTTTGATTGACGAAGCAATAATAATATGAAACCTTTGATTTTTGTGGCAATAATAATTATAAAAGGTGTATTAATTCTTATCTGATAAATCAGCTAAAACATTACAATAGTGTTTATGTTTTTTAATAAATCATTTAGAAGATTACACTATGTTTGCTTCATGTTTTTTAATTTTTTTATAGAGTAAAAGATGTTGAATTTGCTCTTGATCATAAGTTTAATACTGGTTGTTAATTATAATATAACTATGAAAAACGAGTACTTTCAATAACTTTAAATTAAATTGTTCAACCCTTCAACACAGCACGCTGTACAGTGTCTGTACAGTCAATTACCGCTCGGCATTGCACCGTTCCTTCACCGCGCGCAATAAGGTCTACAACGGTGCAACCGTAGCTGTATGTGACCGTGACAAAGTGCTATGTCGCGCTCAGGCCTAGGGTTGAACATTTCAATAAAAGTTTTTGTATTTTATACCTATAAAACACGTGGTTAAAAAGAACGTACTACTTTTCCTAACACCCTGTATAATTATCACATCGATATAGAAATAGTAGTAGTATAGTAGCTTTTATAACAAGATAATAAAGTATTTTATTAAAAAGTAGAAATAAAATAAAAAGCAGTATCTATTGCATATAAATTTATTTTGTTGCGGAATTATGTATCCTGGATGGAATTAATATTCTGCATTGGAGTATAAAAAACTAAAGCTATATTCCTAAGAACAAATCTTCAATGGAAACACTGTTTAGGAATATGTTGGCTCTTGTAGCTATCGTCTGCATGTTGGGATCAACGAATGCTGTACCCACCCATTTGGCGCTTTCCTTTGGGTGCTCGTTAATAAACTTTTCTGTAAAATAAAGATGTTTGTAGAGACAAGCAAGGTCTGAAAGCAAAGTAAAACTATACTTTAGCTCAGCCCATAGCAGTCCACTGCTAAACATAGGCCTCACACAGGGTAAAAAAAACTTTTGAGTAGTTGAGTGTCTTCGTAAAGGTAAAAATCGTAACAAACACTACTTATCAATTACTTATTATGAATGCCGTTGCCAATGACAGAATTAGTGCGGCTGGTAGCCGCTTGAAGGAGGAAAATGGGTTATGACGTACACTGGGGGACGCCTGTGCTGTTTCAATGTTCTTATCACCATCATCTGCCTGCCCCTATCCTAAATCAGTTGGGGTCGGTGCAACATGTTTTGTTAGAGCACACGAAATCAGCTCAACGTTTTATATCCAGCCACCTGCCTGACGTCAACCCTCTTTGGGAGAGCTATTGAAGGTGGCATCACCACCGCCACCATGTGGTTGACCATAGGTGACAGATATTCTGCCGAGATCAAAAACTATACGTCGCCTTTTACGTAACACCCTGAGTGATCTAGGGGTGGCAGTATGCTTAGTAGTTTCAATATTCCTGTACTAAAACTAATGATTACCTATACCTAAATCTTTGTTTTCGGCCAACTTAGTCCTTATTGGTCCTATAGCCTCTGTGTTAATAAAGACGCTAACAATCGTCAAATATTTCTTTCCATCATCTTTAAGCGTTTGATTTAATTTTATGTTTGCTCCCAATAACAAACTTGCTGAAAAAAAAAATTAATGGAAATGATGATTTGGGTTAATTTTAAATACTTCAATACATACCTACCTAGTATAAATAATGAAGTTGCTTTTTGCCTCCGTCAGTAACTCAAATCAGCTGGATCGGCAATATTGTATGGGAAATTCATTTCTTTTTCATACTTACTACTACCTATGTTCTTTGCAGCAAGTTGTTTCTTATCCATCACAAAGCCGGTTCTGATTTTCGCTATCGGTCACTAGTAAAATTTTACCCAGTATAATACCACTTAGTAGTCGAAATTCTAAACTTGGAGGAATCATTAACTTTTCTACCAAAAAGTTCGCCTTTGATGTCGTATTTTCCTTCAAACTTCACATTAGCACACGTCATATTCAGTTTCAAATTACTTAAATTCGAGTTTAGCCTGAAACAAAATTTATTTCTGTAAGAAACAACGTAAGAAAGGTTTGTTTTACTATTCTTATACTTAATTCTTGTAAACTGTTTTTTTTTAAGTGTATTTAGAGAAGCAAAATAACATTAATTGGGAGCAATTACGCTTATTTTATTTAGCAAAGATACAGGTTTGAATTTGGTAAATCGTAACTTTGACTTCTTTTTAGGGTTTCGTAGTCTACTAGAAACCCTTATAGTTTCGTCATGTCTGGCTGTCTGTCTGTCTGTATGCCGCGCCCTCATATCTTCGTCAGTTTTAGAGCTATTAACATGAAATTTGGTGAGAAGATAGATCGTGTTGACCCAAATATAGAAATGTTAAGAAAAAAATATTTTAAATGTTTTTTGGACCCCCTCCCATACAAGTGAAAGGGGGACAAAAAAAATTTTTTTCTTCTGTAATATTGAGTAGGGTATCGTTGAATAGGTCTTTTAAAACTAAGATGAGGTTTCTTTGAAACAAAGTCACGTCACGAGATATTTGCTTTTAGAAAGGGCGTTTTTGACCCATAATTTGTTCCAGCTGTAACTTCTTAAGTATAAACGCTAAAAATTTGAAACAATTATGGAATATAGCTTACTATCTGAAGTTACAATGAAAACTATAACGGATATTGTACCCTGAAAGGTTTCAGAAAAAATCTAGTTTTTCTATTTGCGGTTGGTCATCATACTGCTGCTAACAAACCAGCAACAAAATTAAGTTTGTAATGCTGAAAAACCTGATATTTAAACGTTGACTACGAAACCCTATTTGTGGGCGTGTCTGACAAGCTCTTGGCCGGTTTTTTGTGAAAAATATCGCTAGCACATCAAACTACCATTTAAAGGACTTTACGTGGTTTTTCATAAAATAGCAAATGAACTTAGGTACTAGCGGTGTACATTTGGGATAGTAAATGCATGCATTTTGAGCTGTAGATATAGGTAGGTACACTTGGAGTGAAAGGCTTTTTCTGTTGTGTTGTCAACTCTGTGTTTAACCTTGAGACCTCTTTAAACCTACTCCTGGTTTTTTGACCTCATCTGGCAACAGTTATGAGGCTTATCCGGAATTTGAGTTTTGGAGTGAGAAAAAGATGTACCTACGGTAAATGTTAGTAATAATTAGGTAAGTGTTTCCGTTTTGCTAGTCATAAACGAAACTGACTGCAAAGTGTAGGTAATTCATAAAAAATATCTAATACTTGCCTCATGCGATTCACAACGCATCCTCTTAACCCCTTAGTAGTCACATCGGTGAAGTTATAAATGAACTTCTTTATGGTTCCGCTGATCTCCTTCTTGTGAAGAGGATCTGAGGATACTATCCCCAGGAAAGGCACACCTTTGACGATGTTATGATATGTCACCTGAGCGGATATGGTCTGACATATTATGTTCCTTCTACCGCATGGTATAAATATCTGGAGTCCTACGAACATAATTAGTAATTAATTTAAAGTTGAAAATCCTCCGTACTTTATTTTCACGGCGAGCGCAATCCAGAATGTTTTATTTTTAAGGAACGCTGCTGCCCATTCCCTGGATAAATAACCCTTTTTACGACACACACCGGTAGAATTCGAATGATTGAATTTCAATTTGTATGATATTGCTTTTCTGTTTTATACATACAATCTGCATACAATGATTTTACTTACTTTGAGCATCACATTGTATAATGCTAGCAAAAACACATAGAGTAACAATTCCTAAATACCACATTTTACTTTGCTACTGATGTTTTTCAAACTTTATAAACAATTGATCATTGAGACTTTTCCTTTTATATGCAGTGGTTATCGTCAAGACGCAATCAAGTTATCCGAAACATGGTTGTTAATCTTTGTTCTACTTAAAACATGAAGTAATAAAATAATAGGTATATCTTGAGGTGAAATTTATACAGCATTTGAAAATAATAATAGCCATTTTAACAATGTTTAGCCAATTATAATACAACTAACAAAGGGGCCAAATAGAAATTTTTATACATTGCGTACCTACCCGCGTTCATATAACTTGATCTTCAATGGTACAGTGGTAATATGTGTGTGTGTGTGTGTGTGTACCTATGTATGTTAAAGGAAAACTTTGATTAAATCGAAATTAAGTAAAAAAAACCATATTTAAATTTTATGGTTGATACCTAAATATTTTACACTTAAGGCTCAAAGTAAGCGACACTAGCGCCACTCAGTGAAAAAAATTCACTGACTGAATACGCAAGTGATTGAGAAACCACATTATGAATTACCGACAATAACTAACAACAAAGAATTTTTAGAATCAGTAAAACCTTGTAAAAACTGTGCACTTTAGTTATGTAAGCTTTTAGCAATTTTATTTACATAACTCATGAGTACCAATTTTTATACATTTTATTAGATTTATTTATTCTTTGTGGTTAGTTATTGTCGGCAATTCATAAATTGGGCTCCAGATGACCAGCGTGTTCAGCCAGGGATTTTTTTCCTGTTTGGGGGCGCCACTAGTCTGTCGTTTAGCCTTTATGAATTTATATGTTCTGAATATTATCATAAAATTATGCAGGCGTAAAAATACTGCTTATTAACTCTATTCATTATCAGCGTGTTACATGGAATATTTTAATTATATTAGGTAGGTATGGTGCCGGCAGAGTAGAATAGCACCACCCCCTTTCTTCCCGTGGGGGTCGTAAGAGGCGACCGAGGGATAAACCCGACCCAAACAGCCAGGGTCAACCGTATGGTGGCGTTTAATCCACCACAAAAGCATTCCCAAGGAGGATTGACGTCTGGTGGCGACCGGTCGTAAAATCCAGCCAAATCCTTTTGCAACACGATTTTGTGTTCAACGAAACGTGTTGCGCCGAACCCAAGTAATTGGGATAAGGGCAGGAAGATGATGATTAGGTAGGTATGTAGGTTACATTTTAGCCAAACAAAATCGCCAAAAAATGTAAGTATTTTAATAAAACAAATGATTGTTTAAATATAACATTAAAGATTTTCCGTAAACGAAAATTCCATAACTAAACTAAATGAAGTATGCTAGAATGTAACTCCTAGAATCAAATGAATGCTGACGAAAGATCCCATTATCCAGCTGCGGGTTTAACTTCTACAATCGAGGTGACCACAAGCACTTCAATTACTGGGTGCAATGAAAGTCGATCGTTGAAAGAAATTAGCTCCGTGGATTTTCGGCACCGTTCTTAGTGACTGTGGTTTCAGTGGAGATTTTAGTGCTGTTTATTTTACTGTTACCTTTCAGTGATTTCGGAATGTCAAAGTCAAAATCAAAAGCATTTATTCAAAGTTGGATACAAAAAATATCTCTTATTGATAGTCATTACTCATTACAAAAATATTGATGTCATTGTAAAAAAAAGAAAATTGACCATGCTATTCCCGCCCTTCTACTTGAAGACTTGAAAATTTGGAAATGAATTCATCAGTTTCTAGAAGTAGTTACTCTGAAGTTTTCGATAGCCAAACCTAGCCGGTGACATTCAGTGTAAGAATTCTTCTCACACTACTGCCATTCAAAGTTATGTAGTTACTGAGTTACAGTGGTTTAAATACATACAAACATGAACCCTAAAAATATTACACTCCGTTTTTGGTTGGGCAATCGTGTAAAAATGGAAGACGTAGGAAAATTTCTCAATAATCAACTTGTGCATATAAATTAAAGAGCTTAAACAAGTAAATGTGTTAAAAAAGCAAAAAACCCGACTGCGGTATTTTGCGGCAATAATCCGCCATCTTAAATTTATAAATTTTTAATATAGCCAGTGTCACTTGCGCTACTGAGACGAATCTAACGACACATCATATGTCAAAATCCGACTATCCGTTTGGGCTGTAGCCCGTGAAAAAGAATTTTCTTGGCCACATACATACATTCATACTCTTGAAAAACATAACCCTCCTTCTGAGGCAGTCGGGTAAATATAGTCTTGGCTTCTACAATGAACAAAATACACATTAATATAATAACCGTACGTAGATAAGTAATAAAGTGCTTTCTTTTTGCCAGTACACAGGTTCTACGTACCTTAAACTACACCCAAACCACCTAGGAGAGAAAATTCACGAAATTAAATCATTCCAGTTGAAAGCGCATCTGATTTGAAAATGCAAGCGTCAGACATTTTGCCGTGTCAGACGTAACGTGCGTTGCTGCGTTAGATAAACCATATTTGTAAATAAGGTTTCGTATTGTCCTAACGCAGGCGTTACGCAGTGCTAAAATAGCCCAGCAACAGACGTTACGTGTGATCCCCACCTTATTATGTACAAGTATTACATGGGATTGGAATTTTATTGAAATCCAGATACGAAAACTGATTTATTTCAATTGTGTATAAGTTGTACAAATATCTGGTCCAATCAATCGTGTGACATCGACATAAAATCTTTTTATCAAAGGTTTTACCGTGACTTCCAAGATTTTTTGAAATTCGACTATAGTTAGATCCCTGAATTGATTAAGTAGATGTCCAGAGAATCCCGGTAGACTACCGACACAATCTCGCAGAAAGTTGGCGTTATCAGAATTAGCTGCAGGTAAATGCTCCAACTCTGGCTGGCAACTGAGTTGGGAATTAATTAAAAACAATAGCCTTTTCCTGGGAATAACTCCTTGCATAGCCTGGATGGGCGAGCGTCGCCTAACGGGCGCAAGGAACAAGTTTTGCTTTGAGTCGGATTCTTGGTTTTAAAAACGTGTTTTAAAGGTAAAAGGTGTGTTCTGATTCCATAACCTGAAGTGTTGAATCTTATGTACCGATTTTAAAAAGCAGGTTTCGTATTTTGTCCATTTTGTCCATTTGTCCGCGCATGTTTCAGTATCTCATATCATAAACGAAAAAAACAATCCCAACATGCTTCAAAAACTTTTAAAAAATTTCTTATCATCTAACTTTGTAGTCGAAAAAAAGTAAAGTAATATTACAAAGAAAGTTAGGAACTGTGATGATGTTCATATACACGAAAACAGAACCAACTAAGGGGTATTTTCATGATACCTACTCCTGCCTACCGTAGATAATTTTACTGTTCAACATTTCTCAAGGTTTAACTTTAAATATTTTATCAAGAGTTTTCTGAACTATCTATCCCGTTTCTTACAAGTCAGAGTCGGCGAGTTAATTATAATTGCGCTCGGGGCCACAGCTTCATAGTTGAGCTTATATCTGAGGTCGGGCGTGAGAAAAACTTCACCTATGACTTCCTTACTTAAATTGAATTTTCTATCACGTACTTATTATATCTTTAAGCGCCGAGGTGATTGCGGAAAGCGAGCTGACCTTAGAGCTGACTCAAATGTAATAAGGTTTTAAGTGTAAAGGTGGTACTCTACCCTACCGTTACCTCACCTACCTACAAACTTTATTTTTTGACAAGCTACAAATCAATAAGTATTTATGCGAATAACATTAACTCAGTGTGTCAAATTACTTTGGGTATATGAAAGTTTGCGCAAATTATTTTTTCAAAAAATCTGTTTCAACAAAACATCGAAAAATCATGCGGTGCGGATGATTGTGTATGAGAAGCCTCCCGTATAAAAATGTACTCTGTGGAGAAGCCTACGCCGTAGCAATTATTATAGAGCCCGAATTCTAAGAATCAATCAATTTTTAACAAGGCATTTCCTTATTCAGTGAACTTAGAATAATGAGAAAATAATAATCAAAATACCTTACAAAAAATACCTCTATTCAAAGAAACTTTGAGCATGTACAGAATGTTACAGTAACAGTTATTCAGGTATATTTATTACCATAATTTTACTGATTAGACTTTTCCCGTTTCTAACAAGTCAGAGTCGGCGAGTTAATTATAATTGCGCTCGGGGCCACAGCTTCATAGTTGAGCTCATATCTGAGGTCGGGCGTGAGAAAAACTTCACCTATGACTTCCTTACTTAAATTGAATTTTCTATCACGTACTTATTACATCTTTAAACTCTGAGGTGATTGCGGAAAGCGAGCTGACTCAAATATTATGAAGTTTTAAGTGTTAAGGTGTTCATTGGTACTCTACCCTACCTTGCCACAAACTTTCGCTAACTTTATTTTTGACACAGCCGATGTGGCGCAGTGGTTAGTATGCCTGCCTCTGCCTGCCACGCAAAGGTTCCGGGTTCAATTCCCGGTGGGGTCACTCACAAAGTTGATATTTATCACTTTGTGAATTTGTTCCCAGTCTGGTTAGGACACTGCAGGCTGAACCACCTGATTGTCCGCAAGTAAGATGGTTCCGTGCTTCGGATGGGCACGTTAAGCCGTCGGTCCCGGTTGCTGTCTATGATGGCGGTCGTTACACAACCATGTCAGAGGCCTGCTGCTTGTAGGCGGTTGAAAAACTTTGACACCAGGGTTCATCGGGTCGCTGAACGACTCGGTGTCCCACACGAAAAAAAAAAAAAACTTTATTTTTCGATAAGCTGCTGAGGTGTTTCGATTTGAGAAAAAGTTACCTATAAATAAGTATTTTTGAGTGAATTTCAAATGATGCGAAAATAATAGAATTAAATACCTAATAAAAAAATAAAAATTATAACTTATCAAAAAAATTGAGCATACAGAATGATACCATAAAAAATATGCAGGTATACTTATTACCCTGATTAGACTTATCTAATATCTTACAAGTCATAGTCAGCTAGCTAATTATAATTGCGCTCGGGGCCACAGCTTCATAGTTGAGCTCATATCTGAGGTCGGGCGTGAGAAAAACTTCACCTATGGCTTCCTCACTTAAATTGAATTTTCTATCACGTACTTATTACATCTTTAAACTCTGAGGTGATTGCGGAAAGCGAGCTGACTCAATGTAATAAGGTTTTGAGTATAAAGGTGCTCACACACTACATGCTACTTCTTTATAATCTACCTACCTGATTTTCATAAACTGAGAAAGGACACTAACGCGCATCGGGTGATATAACCGCAATTCGGTCGGCGACGTGTGTCATTGTTTCGTGGTATCCTAGATTAACCACCTTTATACACATTTCGTCAAAAAAATCGGTAAAACATGCGGTGCGAGAACCACCTACGAGAGGTCTACGCCCTCTACGCCGTAGCAATAATTGGCGCAAAAGAAAAACGATTTCTGATTTCAGGAAATTTATATCGATTAATAAAATAATCGATTATTTATTCACATCCCGGTCTCATGGCATACAAGTTTGTAAAACTTTATCGTCAAATTTAGAAAAAAAAACCGGCCAAGAGCGTGTCAGACACGCCCACAAATAGGGTTTCGTAGTCAACGTTTAAATATCAGGTTTTTCAGAGTTACAAACTTAATTTTGTTGCCGGTTTGTTTGCAGCTATATGGTTACCAACCGCAAATTAAAAAACTTAAATATTTCCTTAATCTTAAGTGTTACAGTATCCGTTATAGTTTTTATGGTAACTTCAAATTGAGAAGTATATTGCATAATTTTTTCAAATTTTTAGCGTTTATACTTTAGGAGTTACAGCTGGAACAAACTATGGTTTAAAAAAGGCCCCTTTTAAAAGCAAATATCTCGAGACAGAAACATTTTAGTGACTTTGATCCAAAGAAACCTGCCCTTAGTTTGAAAAGACCTATTCAACGATACCCTATTCAATATTACAGGAGAAAAATAAATTTTTTGCCCCCCTTTCACTGGTATAGGAGGGGGTCCAAAAAACATTTGAAATATTTATTTCTTAACGTATCTTAATTTGGGTCAACACGATCTATCTTCACACCAAATTTCATGTCGATAGCTTCAAAACTGACGGAGTTATGAGGGCGCGGCATACAGACAGACAGACAGACAGACAGACAGACAGACAGACAGACAGACAGACAGACTTGACGAAACTATAAGGGTTTCTAGTAGACTACGAAACCCTAAAAACATGCGGTGTGAGAGCTTCCTATTCACGAGAGGTCTACGCCCTCAACGCCGTAGCAATTATTGTAGAGCCTGAAATCTGAGATTAAAATAATTTTTACCACATATAACGTATGTAGGACATGAATCACCCTACTTTTACTGATTAGACTTATTCATGATGAAGCGATCTAAATTTTGAATAGAAAATGGGACGGTTATTAGTGAACAAATATACGTCATCCGCGTACCTATAATTAATTAATTTTTTTCAATTTATTTCAAAACAATAATGCATTGTGTAGAAATTACTTAAATAAATTTACAAAAGTCTGATAAAATACAACATAGACTTTAAAAATTATTAATTTATAATACAAAATTAACTATTCGAATTAATACCTACATTATTAAACAATACTCAATTCAAGTCATTTACATGAACACTATACTATAATAGATTAATGTGTACACTACAACAGTCAATAACAAACAACACCAAAACTAAATATCCCTCTAAATATTAATATCTACGAATCACAGTAAAAAAAAAAAATGTCAATAAATACGCATAATTTACCTATAATTGGTCAGTCAAAAAATCATCTAACGAATAATAACATTTTTCTAATAATAAAGATTTTAATTTGCTTTTAAAAATTTTTGGTCTGTCAAGCAAGGCTTATAGTTCAGTAGGTAATTTATTAAATAATTTAACGGTCTGGTAGCGTGCACTATGTTTAACAACCATAAGTTTTGGTTGTATGCTGTTTGCAAGATCTTTTCTTCTGGTGCCTATCCTTGCAAGGTTTTCTTCAGTAGTTTCAAATTTAGATTGATGTTTAGCCAGATTAGTTAGTAGAACCAAGATGTACAAGCAAGGGACAGTTAGTATCTCTAGTCGCCTGAAATACTCTTTGCATGAAACTATTTGGGGTACTCTAACTATAGTTCTGATAGCCCTTTTTTGTATAACAAATGCATCTTTGATATTGTACTCATAACTGTTGCCCCAACAAGCTATACTATACCTAAGTTTCGATTCTACGAGCGAGTGATATACCATTTTTAACTGAGTGATATCCAATTCTTCTCTTAAACTTTTTATAGCATAGCACGCAGAACTTATAGATGACTTTAAAGCAGCCAGTTCTTGTTTCCAGTTGAGCAAAGAATCCAAATGTACGCCTAAGAACTTGATTGAGCCTACTCTAGAAACCACATCATTATCAGTCCCAACTGTTACATCATCCCTATTTCGCGACGTTGTTTTAAACAATAATATGTTCGTTTTATTAGCGTTGAGCTTCAAGGCATTAAAAGAAAACCACTGCTGAAAGCCACCCAGAACATAATTTAATTTGTTGTTTAACTCTTCAATTGAAGCTCCAGAAACCACTGCATTTGTGTCATCCGCGTACATCACCATAGAAATTCCAGGAGCATACTTTGAGAAAAAATTGACCAAATCATTTGTAAATATGATGAAAAGTACAGGACCCAGAACCGAACCTTGAGGTACACCTCTTTTGATTCTCACCATCTTAGAACGGACTTCTCTTTCCATACTACCTTCTATAACTTTTATTTCAACATACTGATGTCGGTTTTGTAGATAAGAATTAAATAAATCCAAAACTTTATTCCTTATGCCATAATGCTCCAGTTTTGCCATTAGTATGTCATGTTTGACCATATCGAAAGCGGTACTCAAATCAAGAAAGAGCCCTGCCACCCTCAGCTTCGCATTAATATTCACCACTATATCATCTATCAAGGTGTTAATAGCTTCAGCAGTGCCAACTCCCAATCTATACCCAAATTGCCTCTCACTTAAAACATTATGCCTACTTAAATGACTCATCAGTCGTACCTTCATTAGCTTTTCGAACAGTTTTGATAGAACTGGTAAAATAGAAATTGGCCTATAATTATTGCAATCGTTTTTCGAGCCTTTTTTATATATGGGTACGATCTTTGCTATTTTTAGCTGTTCTGGAAACAAGCCCTGCTCATAGCAGTTATTGAAGAAGTTTGCTAATGGTGCTGCAAGTAAATCAATATTTTCAATAATAACCGTAATTGGTATACCATCGATGCCGCAGGAAATTTTTGGTTTCATATTTTTTACTAGTTTAGTGATTTCCTCAGAAGTGACACTATTCCAAATCATATTTTCAGATACCTTATCTATGCAATCTTTTAAAATACTGGTTGCTTGCTGGAAATCACCCAAAACCGTGTTTTTGTCGTGATCAAATTTTTGAGCGAAAGCTTCAACTACCGTACTTGGATTGTCTGTCACTACATTATTTACTTTTATCTTTATGTTGTCTTTTCTAGTTATTATTTTTCTATTTGTATATTTATTAACGACAGTCCATATGGCTTTATTACGGTTTTGCGCCTTATTTACTTCAGATTTCACAGTTAGTTTCCTAGCAGCTCTAATAGCTTTACGATAAATCTTGTTATATTCAAATTTATAGTCAACTATAGTTTTATCATTTACCTGCTTATTTACCGTATTAAGAAAGCGTTTCATTTTACTGGAAACACGAATTCCTTTGGTAACATACCGAATTTTATGGTCTTTTTTCAAATTAATCTTTTTCTTCTTTTTTATAAAACTAGTTCTAAAACATCTAGCTAGTTTACATAAAAACGTATTTATATTAGCGTTAATAAGATCACTGCTAATAATGCTATTCCTAAACAATAAATTATGTTTACGATTAAAAATTCTTTTTCTGGACCATATAAACGCCTCAATATTTTTACTTGCAGTGGTTCTTTCCAATTGCAAATGACAAAGTATGGCCGAGTGTCCATCTGAAAGTCCGTTATCATCAATTGTTACTTCCTGAAAGTATTCTTCTGGTAAATTTGTCATAAAATTGTCGATACAGGACTCCCTTTCCCCTCTTCTGAATGTAATTTCATTGTGCACAAGCCTAAAACCATAACACGCTAAAAGTGACATGAACTCACTCTTTTCAGGCGACTCTTCTAAAATGTTCACATTGAAATCGCCCCCTATAAGACAATTTTTTTTGAAGAAATGTGATAGAAGTTTTTCTAATTGTGATAAAAACTCATCAAAGTTTTGTTTTATGGGATTACGATAAATGCAACATATATTCATATTAAAATCAGCATCTCTCACGCCACAAACTTCAAAGGATTCTTGCTTGTAAAGAGTCTTGCAAATTTGCAATTCTTTGCTATTATTACCCTCCTTACCAAGAATTAGTGACCCGCCTCGTTTCATATTTGTTCTTATATTATGAGATGCAATTTCATAATTTTGAAGGTAAAAAGACGGAAAGGAATCCTTCGTTAAAAAATGCTCACTTATACATACATAACTAGGTTTGCTGGGTAAAGAATCAAAATATATTTCTAATTCAGGCTTCTTGCTTAACAGACCACAAACATTCTGATGAAATACAAAAAAAGGAGTCACAATTTCATTATAAACCGTCTTAATATTAGTATTAGTATTACTATAATGTTTACAACTTTGTTGTTCCAGTAGGCCAGATGATAGGTTATGGCTTTCTACAATAGGTTTAGCTGGACTCGTATATGTATTATGTAAATTATTATTATCGTAATTAGTCACGAAAAAAATCCTGTATTCGGTGTATCAGATCTGAAATACTTCGAAATATACCTCGCATGCCATAAGCGTTTACTACACCTGTATTTGGTTTAAACATAGTATTATGGACCAGGCACAGACTGCTGTTTACAATGTGTACCATTGCATTATCAATGAGGCTTTGTTGTATATTTCTATTGAATAATTCCACTCTAGCGTTAAACATTCTGTAACAAGTGCCTAGTTTGCTTGTAGGTAAGCACAAAATTACATTTGTGTGAGTGATTCTACTTAATGACTTATTTACTGCATTAATTAAACAATTATAATTCAGTGTAGTATTAAAATCCTGTTCTCCAATCAAGATTACACAGAAATCTTCAAGTGTGTAATTTTGCACTAATAATTCCAAACCATTTATTAACTCTAACACTCCGCAATTTGGTTTGAGGTAGTGACAAAATTCAAAGTTATTTTTAAAAGTCTCTTCTATAATTGGTAATAGTTTTAAGTGTCTGATCGTACTAAGTATGCACATCCTGTTTCTATAGCAAAAAGGTTCCATCGTAGAGGCTTCAGTAAAAGTTGCTCTTGAGTCATCATCACTTTTAGAAAAAGTTGTGCTGAAATCTACATCAATAGTCGTCAAAAATTCTTCTTTGTCATCCACATGGTTCTGAATGCTCACGTCTGTTAAATACCGTAGCTCTCTAAGTGTATTATTTAACTGACTTTGCAAAAATGTAATTTGTTTTACAATGGAGTCAAGTTTCTCATTGGAAGCACCCGCAGAAATAGTTTTTTTTATGTCAAAGTTCTGTTTAGGGGATGAAGTAAAAACTTGGTTGTTAAGGTTCAACTTGACTTGATCGAGAGCACTCATATTAAACTGAAAATTGCTGCATCTAGCTTTCTTTGTAGTCGATTTTGGGGTGGACTCACATATTTGGGTCAGCGTTTTAATTTTGGCCTCATATTGTGAAACTAATTTTTCTAAGTGGGCGTTTTTGTGTAAATATTGGTCAATAAGTTTATTAGCATTTGCCAGTTTATTTTCAGTTTCCTTTAATTTTTGGCTTAATTCATTAATCTCTTCATATAAGTTTTGGGTTTCTCTTGGCTGTGGGCAACTTCTATTTAGTTGCCACTTATTAAAGTCATGTAGTCGTGCATTATTTGGTTCTAACATAAGCGATTCAAATGAGTTGAACGTTGATATATTCACAATGACTTCCTGAGCAATAGGTGAGCTTTCCGGGTTAATTTTTGACTGCTCTAATGAATGAAACATTGACTCGTTTTCAACAGGTTCCTGAGCATCATGTAAGCAATCCGCGTTATTTTGTAACCGTACTAAGCCCAGCATTTGTGTGTCAGCTAGCTGAGATGTCGTCTCTCCCTCTTTCGGGGTTTCCTTTGTGGTTTTACTGAGCTTGATAGGCGTTTTTTTCTTCTTTTTATCTGGTAGTGTAGGTGTGTTACGCGCGTTTTTTTGAATATTTTTCACGCACGTATTACAACTCCAACAGAGTCTCCTATCATTTTTAGGATCACTTCGCATGAGATCATAACGTCTCAAAGTCACGTTTGCACACTCTAAATCAAAAGTATTTTCGCATACGCTACATGTTAGAAAATCATTCCTCTTAACTTTTATGTTACATTTCGAACATTTCTTGTATTTGGGAGCCATATTAAAGCCACAAAATAACTTGTTTGTAGATAGCGTATACGCCTAGAATAATTGAGAATGCAAACAGTAATGTCTCCAAGTAAGATCTGCTTCCATATAAATCACAGTGAAATTGCCCTTCAAAAGTCTCAGGCGCTATAGTCGGCTATCCAATCTATTCGTAACTAATTGGGGTCCAAAGTCCAGATCCTTTGTTATGTTATCGTTTAGAGTACGTTATTTACTTTTATTTGAAATTATCACTTGTCTAAACGTGTGTCTCAATTGGATTTTAATGCAGGTCCACTTCGCACTACTCTTAAATTGTTAATGTTTACTTAAGCACACTGGTTGAATAGTATATCGTCCAAAAAAGGTCTCACCATAAATCACTCGATATTTTTTCCATTTCTCATGGGAAAACGTCACAAACACTAACACAGCCGAATCGTCGGTCAACTTATTGAATTATTACCACAGTCTATCAGAAATAGAGACAATAATAATTTTAACTTTAATTTACACACAGAGACGATGTTGATTGCAACTAAGCGCCTGACGAAAAAAGAATAGTTATAGTTCAGTTGCGGATTTTAGAATTTTAGATTTTTCTCCGAGAGCTTCCTTTCATATCTCATAAGGCGGTTTTCCTACCGCATGGGTTACGCCGCGCTAAGAAAGCGTAGCAACGGACATTACGTGTGATTCCCGCCTAACCTGTCGTATCGACCGGATGGTTCGTGACAGTCACCTTTTAAATAATAACAACCTTACGTACTGAGTAAGTAAGTAAGCCGCAATTTTGATACACCAGGTTTTTGTATCGGATTTAAAAAATCCTTTTGTTGTCAGCAGGATCCGGCAAAAAAACGTTTTGTACTGCAAAAATTTAAGATTCGGCATACAATACCGTTCCGTATACAATTCCGCAAAAAAATACTTCCGCGAGCAAATTCACCTACCTACCCATTAAAGGGATGAACCTTGGATGAACTTATACTGGTTTCACTTAGTATTTGTATGAAAAACGAGTTATAACTTGGTCCCTGAGTAGGTTGATTTGCTAGCGTACCTGCACTGGAGAAGAAACCTTTGCAAAATGTTGGTTTTCTGCCTAAGGAAAGTATATCCCCGACTGAAACTAATTATCCGCACGAAGCCGCATCTCGTCAGTAGGAACAAAATCCTTGGGTTGCTCAATTTGGTTCGCCAATACTCGAACAAACTCGCAAGAACAAGAAAGTTAAACGATCTGTACGTATGCGATTAGGGATGCGAGTGTTGTAGGTATGGGATGATAAATTTAATGTAAGTACTGAAATTATTATTACACTACTAAGTACTACTATTATTATACCTATTAATGATCTGCATTTTCGTAATCGGTCACTAGTAAAATTTCAGCCTACGTAGTGAATGTACCAAGTAATATAAAGCTGCACAGGTAAGTAAGATTCGCTTGAAAAATCTTTAATTGTGATAAGAATGACGTAATTGACGTATCTAATTGTTTTAGCTGCGTGCGGGTATTATTTAGTTGTCCAATTTATTGGTAATGCATTTTGATTATGTATTGTTAACTTATCTATCGAATAATAGGGTACAGTAAGGGTTATGTTATATTATATGACACAGCGACACACGCACACAGGGCTTTGTTTGCGCTCAGGTTATGATATGACAAAATAAAGCCATACTCGTAGAATGCTATCGACTCGGCGTAATCCCACTGTAAGTGTCGAAGTAGGTGCAAAGATAGACAAAATTATATTGGTCCGTGCGTAGATTATCGCGTATGTACCCCATCCCTAGCTAACAATATTAAAGCATGTTGCTCTTTCCACGACTTCAAAGTTGATGCTAAAAGAAATCATTTACCAGGGCTGAAGCACAAAGAAGGAGTAATCTCGGCTCTCAGCCGTCATCTGCATTGCAAATTTGTCCGA
The DNA here is from genome assembly GCA_024500475.1 of Phthorimaea operculella. Classification (NCBI taxonomy): domain Eukaryota; kingdom Metazoa; phylum Arthropoda; class Insecta; order Lepidoptera; family Gelechiidae; genus Phthorimaea; species Phthorimaea operculella. The sequence goes on along the minus strand of JANFCV010000002.1, from coordinate 686,292 downwards.
TTTTAATAAGGTGCTGCAGTGGCGGCGCTTAAGTCGCTCGCCTTTTAAGGGCCTTTGCAGTTGACCGTTTCTATTTGACAAGTTTTTGACGACGGAAAGGAATGGAACATAGAATCTGCACTGCTTTGCAAAATCCAATTTTAATAAGTAGCTACAGTGGTGACGTCTTTTAAGGGCCTTTGCAGTCCACCGTTTTTTCGGATAAGATTTTGACGATGGTAATAAAAGGAACATAGAATCTGCAATGTATTGCAATTTGCAAATTTGTCTGTTTTTAGTAATGTGCTGCAGTGGCGACGCTTAGATCGATGTTAAAGCCGTTCACCATTTAAGAAGACCGGACGCCTGTAGTAAAATAGAAAGTTTCTTACTTTTTTGAACGGAAAAGTGAAAGGAAGAGACTTTAATAAAAACTTATTTCTTTGGTAAATGTCATTTATAACCACTTTGATTCGTGTTAAATTCACACCCCAACACATACTTCCGCGAATTCTTTTTTCATCCCTCAAAAACCCAGACAAATGACGGTCGTCTGCAGACACCCTTAAGCGCTGCATTAAGGTGGTTCGTTACGTCATACAAACGAAAAACTGCACTTCAGTCGGGTTACACATGAGCTGTAGAGTTTCTTTTTAAAGAAACTTTATTCTAAATGATGAAGGCACACGTAAATTTGTCGCAAAACTACTTATAGTTAAAAGATAATCAGTATTTTCGGCACAATAAAATTAAACGTATTTATTGCAGCAGTAGCTCCATCTATTTTCGTAAAGTGGCGACTCGCTTTTTACGGGGAAATCTGATGATTTAAAAATTCTTTTTAGTGTTTTGCGACAATCTTATATACCCACGGGACTCCCCATCAAGTTTTTTAAACCGACTCTTGTCTCCTTTACATACATAACTCCATTGAACTTTTGTATGGAAAACGGAACGCCTTAACTTGGTTGAACAGCTTACAGAAACCGTCCAGACCGTGTTATCTTTTACAAAATATATTTGCATTAATCTTGATTTACCTAAAATTCAAATAAATGACGAATAAGTGGCTAATTCCGTGCTTCGGATGGGCACGTTAAGCCGTCGGTCCCGGTCGACTTGTTGTCCCACACGAAGACAGACAGAGAGAGGTTAATATTACAACGCAAAGCAGAACAACATTTTCATCGTGTGGGCCCGATTACACTTCTGCTTAACAGGCTTCTAAAGTAGTCTTCTAAAGGGACAGCTCTCCGAATAGGTGCATTCAGAATAATAAACAGAACCCATCATTCGCAGTAGTTCCATTGACATTAGTTCCATGGAACTACTACGAAGTTTTTTTTCGCACTAGTTCCATTGGCTCAGACAATGGAACTGTCGCGAACCTTCGTTTACGATCATTCGCAGTAGTTCCGTTGAGTAGTTGTCTCACCTTCTCAAATATGTCTCAGTGCGCATAAAAGTTTCTTTGAAGGGTCTCATGTTAAGTGTCAGCTGTCAAAATTCAAACTCGTTTAACTCGTTAAATACGTATTTTACACCACTAGTTTCGTTGAAAAGTTAGTAGGTCTGGATGAAATCTACATTTAAAATGACAGCTGTCAAACTTTAAACTCATTTATCTCATTAAATATGCACGCTACACAACTAGTTTCTTTGGGAAAGTTGTAGGTCTTAACGAGATCTACATGACAGGTGTCAGCTGTCATACTAAAATGTCGTTTATATCGGAAACTATGCGTGCTAGACTATTGGTTTCTTTGGGAAAGTTGTAGGCGTTAACGAGATCTATATGACAGTTGTCAGCTGTCATACTAAAAAGCCGTTTATATCGGAAACTATGCGTGCTAGACTATTGGTTTCTTTGAGAAAGTTGTAGGCCTTAAAGAGATCTACATGATAGGTGTCAGCTGTCATACTAAAAATCCGTTTATATCGGAAACTATGCGTGCTAGACTATTGGTTTCTTTGGGAAAGTTGTAGGCCTTAACGAGATCTACATGACAGGTGTCAGCTGTCATACTAAAAAGTTGTTAATATCGGAAACTATGCGTGTGAGACTATTAGTTTCTTTGGGAAAGTTGTAGGTAGGCCTTAACAAGATCTACATGACAGGTGTCAGCTGTCATACTAAAAAGTCGTTTATATCGGAAACCATGCGTGCTAGACTATTGGTTTCTTTGGGAAAGTTGTAGGTCTTGCCAAGATCTACATTTTACGTCACAGCTGTCAAACTTTAAACTCGTTAATCTCGTTAACTGTGCTTGCTACACCACTAGTTTCTTTGGAAAAGTTGTAGGTCTTGCCAAGATCTACATTTTATGTGACAGCTGTCAAACTTTAAACTCGTTTATCTCGTTAACTGAGCATGCTACACCACTAGTTCTTTTGGAAAAATTGTAGGTCTTGACGAGATCTACATTTTAAGTGACAGCTGTCAAACTTTGGGGAGTAAGGGGAGAACGGACCTAACATCTATCCGGCCCTATTGTCAACCTCTCCTGCCCGCGCCGGATGGCGGCGGCGACAAATTGGTTGCCGTGGTGCTCCCTGCTAGATAACGAACGAGGCTCTGGCGACCGAGTATTTGGCGGTATAACCAAACTCCTGGTCCAACCAGATGAGGCTTCAGCGGCCTTGGGGAGTAAATACCCCCTAAAATGTTTGGTGCAGAAGGCAACGGGAAACCACTGCACTAATTCTCCCTTGTAAATCAGCATGAAAGTACAAAAGAAGAAAACCCTCAGTGCCCGGCAAGAGAGGGTGATAATCCCCGGGCGGGGAATCCGATTTAACGACGACCATGGCGAGTTAAAGGTAACGACTTGGAATGTAAAAACTTTACACAAAGATGGGAAACTGGAAAATGCGGTCAGGGAAATGAAAAGATATAAGTGGGATATTCTGGGAATGAGCGAAGTGAGGTGGACTGAGTGTGGTGATATACCTTCTTATGAAAACACGCATTTTTACTATTCTGGTGGACAAAAACACGAATTTGGAGTTGGTTTCTTAGTATCAAAAGAAATAAAAGACTGTGTGACTGGATATGTTCCACAATCCGACAGAGTGATATTGTTGCGATTAAATACCAGACCTATACAAACCAACTTGATACAAGTGTATGCACCTACATCAGAGAGTACTGAGGCAGAGTGTGAGAAATTTTATAAAGATGTCGAGGCGGTACTGAAATTAGTCAAAAAACATGAGCTTATCTTAGTTATAGGGGATTTTAACGCTAAAGTTGGGGATACTCCTGAGCACAACATTGTTGGCCCATTTGGACTTGGAGTCAGAAACGACAGGGGCGACCGGCTTATAGAGTTCTGCACAGAGTATTCTCTGACCATCATGAATACTTGGTTTCAACTACCAAAAAGGCGACTATATACGTGGCAATCCCAGCTCACACGAAAAATAAAATTGTCAGAAATCAGATAGATTATATCTGTGCTAATTATAGATACCGCAACGCGGTAACCAGTGTTAAGACGTACCCAGGAGCAGACATAGATTCGGATCACAACCCCTTAGTATGTAAAATTAAGTTAAAACCGAAGCGTGTAGAAAAAGGTAAACCCAAAAAAGTTCTGAATTTGCAAAGACTACAAGACACGGAAGCTGTAAAACGCTTTTCACGAAGAGTCGACGAAATCATTAAGATGGATACAGATAAAGTAGATGGCGCAGATAACTGGGTTACTATTAAAACGGCAATTCTAAAAGCAGCTATTGAAGTACTCGGATATACAGTATATAAGAAACTGGAGCACTGGATCACTGATGAAATAATCAAATTATTTGAAAAGCGGAGGGACAGCAAGATGAACCCTGAAGAATACCGCAGTCTTAATAATCAGTTGCAAACCAAAATACGAGAAGCAAAAGAAACAGAATTACTCAACCAGTGCAGCCGAATAGAACATCTGCAGGCTACACACTAGTTTGGTGAGCTACACAAAGCCGTAAAAACTATAGCTGTAGGTAAGAAACCCTCCACATCTTGCTCTATTACAGATTCAGACGGAAAGCTCATTCTCAATATAGACGACCAAATAAATGCATGGGAGCAATACATAGTAGACCTATTCCAAGATGATAGACCCAGCCTAATGAGTGAAATAGACTTATCTGGACCGACCATAATTCTAGAGGAATTAGAACACGCTCTAGCTGGAATGAAAAAGGTAAAGCTGAGGAATAGATGGCGTACCCATGGAACTACTTCTGCACATGGGAAACGAGAGCAAATCCTGTATGTTATCTCTGTTTAACAGGATTTACGACACGGGTATAATACCTCAAGACCTTCTTCGCTCCGTATTTGTTACCATCCCTAAAAGTCAAAACCTATGAAATGCTCCGATTACAGGACCATAAGTTTAATGAGCCACACCATGAAGGTTCTGCTCAAAGTAATTTACAACCGGATTAGGAATAAATGCTCGGAAAGCTTATGCGCACAGCAATTCGGTTTTAGAGCTGGGATGGGAACAAGAGAGGCCATATTTGCAGTTAATACCTTAGCAGAGCGAGCACTTGAGAATCAACAGCAAATGTATCTGTGCTTTATAGACTATGAAAAGGCATTTGACCGCGTCCAACATAGTAAACTCATTGAAGTTCTCCGCAAAGAGGGTTGGATGGAAAGGATCTCAGACTTATTGGCAATCTCTACTGGAATCAGGAAGCTGCGGTACGAGTAGAAGGAAGCTCTCAGAGTTTAAGCCAATAACAAGAGGAGTCAGACAGGGATGCATACTTTCCCCTTCTTTCAATCTATACTCGGAGGACATTTTAACAGAAGTACTACGCAATAAAGGAGAGGGCATACGCGTCAATGGACAGCTGGTCAATAACATAAGATATGCCGATGACACGGTTCTAATTGCGAGCTCGGAAGCTGGACTACAACATCTCTTGGACGAGGTAGCAGCTGCTGGCGAAGCCATGGGATTGTCCATCAATGCTAATAAAACCAAGACCATGGTTATAGCAAAAACTGAGTTACCCACTCCAAACCTAAAGCTACGTGGAAAGAGCATCGAAGGCGTCAAAAAGTTTAAATATCTAGGCCGATACTTCACGTCAGATTTAGACCACCAGCTGGAGATAAGATGCAGGATTGGACAAGCCAAGGCGGCATTCTTTAAAATGTCTAAAGTGCTATGTGACCCTAAGATTTCGTTTCCCTTAAGACACCGCATTATGAAATGTTACGTCTGGTCCACTTTATTGTACGGTTGTGAAACATGGGTCCTAAGAAAAGACAGCTGCAACAAACTACAAGCTTTTGAAATGTGGCTCTTACGACGAATGTTTAAAATATCTTGGACCAGTTTCACATCAAATGTTAAAGTGTTACAACGTGCAAAATGCAAACGTGAATTGATGTCAACAATTTTAAAAAGGAAAGTTGCCTTCTTTGGCCATATACAGAGAGGAACCCAGTATGAGTTTTTAAGACTAATACTCGAAGGCAAGATCCCTGGCAAAAGAGCACAAGGCCGACCCAAGAGGAAGTGGATAGATGACATCCGAGATTGGACCGGACTTCGGTACTACCAGTTGAAAAGGGCGGCGCAAGACCGCGAGGGTTTCTACATGCTGACCTCCGAACTTCAATATGAAGATGGCACCCTATGATGATGATGTCAAACTTTGGAATCGTTTGTCTCGTTAACTGAGCATGCTACACCACTAGTTCTTTCGGAAAAATTGTAGGTCTTGCCAAGATCTACATTTTAGGTGACAGCTGTCAAACTTTAAACTCGTTTATCTCGTTAACTGAGCATGCTACACCACTAGTTCCTTTGGGAAAGTTGTAGGTCTTGACGAGATCTACATTTTAAGTGACAGCTGTCAAACTTCAAACTAGTTTATCTCGTTAACTGAGCATGCTACACCACTAATGTAGATCTTGGCAAGACCTACAACTTTTCCAAAGAAACTAGTGGTGTAGCATGCTCAGTTAACGAGATAAACAAGTTTAAAGTTTGACAGCTGTCACATAAAATGTAGATCTTGGCAAGACCTACAATTTTCGCAAAAAAACCAATAGTTTAGCAGGTATAGTTTACGATATAAACGATTTTTTAGTATGACAACTGACACCTGTCATATAGATCTCGTTAAGGCCTACAACTTTCCCAAAGAAACCAATAGTCTAGCACGCATAGTTTCCGATATAAACGACATTTTAGTATGACAGCTGACACCTGTCATGTAGATCTCGTTAAGGCCTACAACTTTCCCAAAGAAACCAATAGTCTAGCACGCATAGTTTCCGATTTATACGACTTTTTAGTATGACAGCTGACACCTGTCATGTAGATCTCGTTAAGGCCTACAACTTTCCCAAAGAAACTAGTTGTGTAGCGTACATAGTTAATGAGATAAATGAGATTAAAGTTTGACAGCTGTCATTTAAAATGTACATTTCATCCAGACCTACTAACTTTCCAACGAAACTAGTGTTGTAATATACGTATTTAACGAGTTAAACGAGTTTGAAGTTTGACAGCTGTCACTTAAAATGTAGGTCTCGTCAAGACCTACAACTCCTTCGAAGAAACTGAGACATATTTGAGAAGGTGAGACAACTACTCAATGGAACTACTGCGAATGATCGTAAACGAAGGTTCGCGACAGTTCCATTGTCTGAGCCAATGGAACTAGTGCGAAAACTGCTAATGATTGAACAGAACAATAAAAGTTGGCCTCCCGTAGTAAAAGCAGACGGCTGATCTTGATTTTGTATGGGAGGTTAAAACATTTTCATGTGTCTTAAATATTTTATTATAGGAAGTTGTTCCGTTTCATGGTCTGAATGTTATCATATCAGTATTTGTAGAGCTGTCCCTTATTACACCATGTTCCTTTCACATTTCAAACAAAGCTGTGTTTCTAATCAAGAAGGAACGAAAAAGAAACCGAAAATTGCCGAAACCTATACGTAAAAGTTGAATGAAATTTCAATTTATCCTGACACACAAGCGTGCCAATCCGTGTAGCTCTTACCCTTACATCCAGTAAGTAAAGCTACAACTTAATCCAGAATTAGTGTCATTTGCCGCCGGCAGTAAGGTGCATAATTTAAGGGCGTATCAGCCAGATCCGACCGTACTTAAAGTGTTAAGCCGGCGTGTGATAGCGCTCATTAATAACCTACAGCGCTTTAGCAGGCTTTACTTATTCACGACGGCCGGTTTATGACGTTACGCACCTTAACACGAGGTACACGACGTGCATGATTTAGCGGAGGAGATTGCGATACGCCCTTAACGGTTTCATTGTAGGGGAAATGTGGTGGAAGGACTAAAAGTACGGCCTACTTAAAATTAAGATTCGATTTTTTTCTTTAGTGGTGAAGAAAACTGAGGAAGTAGCTTTGTTGTACCTAATGTTGGTTATTAGGTAAACACATGTTTCAGCACTTAGTGAAACTTGAGCTCCACGCAACTTATACGTACGACGAGTTCCTGACATATTTGCTATTCTTTGAACAGTAGGGAAGTAAACCGAGCAGCTACGTTTTCAAATGAAAATAAGAAATCGAAGAAAATGTTGACTACCGCCGGCCGTGGTGCTACCGCTACGCACGCGTGTAGATAGTTACGATTTGTAGGTCACTTGACTCCTTCCCTGACTTAGAAGGGTTTATTATTTGCTGTTATTATATCGAACGTTCTCAAATCAACAAATAAATCTGTTGGGTATACTAACCTACCATATTGTTGAAACTCGCCGGATCATCAAACCGCGAATAGCCACGACTAAATTAATGCCTCAGTAAACAACGTTTGGTTTCAATTTCTATTTAGTTTCAAAACAAATAATGTACAAACATCATCTTTCTATGTAACAGGATCGACAAACCACACACTCAATAAAAGCTTAAGTGTGCCCAATATTTTTTTACCGCACGGATTGGCCCACAAACACAAAATCACCGCGTATGAATAGAAAACAATGAGAAGTGCAAACACTGTCCCGTATCCCGGAAACGGGAACAAAAAATTAATCCTCCACATCCGGCCGCGTGCAGACTAAAACGGTAATGTGGGTAGAGGTCGCGTGTGGATAGAGGTCGCTCCAATCCCCGCTAAGCCTCAAGTTTCTCCGCAGACACATTTATTTTTTGGCTGCGAACTCGTGACCGGTACGAATGTGGCGCGATTTGTCAGGTTTACGTGGCTATTTGTACGAGGAGCAGGTGCTGCGGTGTGAGCGGGATATGGAATAATAATGACGGATTCGACTTGAGATGTCTTAGTGGCGGGAACTGGCAGACCACTTTGGCCGCCGGCGTTACTCGGACCGGACACACAGACAGATATTTTGTCAGCTACACAAATAAGACACAGTTTGCGCTTGGGTTTTCGGGACGCTTTCAAACAAAGCGTGAGAAGAGAAGTTGTTTCAAATAACAACGTTTTGGTTCTGAAGAAAAATAAACGCTGCTCAAAGCTATACTATTGATGTATATGTGTGTATTGTATGGGTTAATATATGGATAGCTAGCTATTCAGAAGTCATGCACTTATCATATTTTCGATCTATAAAACCGTCTATATTCCTCTCATTTCGCTCCAGCAGTCCAAGAAGAGCTATTCAGATCTAGTTATGTCGTCGTCCACATATGTGAGATTTAATAAAATCCCTGGAACCCAGCTATGCGAGGCCACTTCACTTTTCATTTTATTTCTTCAAACGCCGTCTAATAATCACTGATTGGCTGCATTGAACGCGATAGCATAGATTCGTTCTGGATAATAAGCTCATAGAATTACAGCTATTGAATGTATGGTTGGTATTTGGTCGGTGAAATTTATACTTTTCATTCCTCATCCTGCATTTCAAAGGCACACTGATTGAAGCGAATGAGGAAAGCTACTGGAAAAAATCACACAACAACAACGGATACAAAAAGCTAGAGTCAATGTTTTATTTATTTCGAACGTTCCAATTTTGAACTATGTTAGAGTTCTCCTTACGGCTTGTAATACCCTTTCTGTTACTCCCTGTATTTGGCAAAGAACTTGGATTTCGGCAAGAGGTCCCATCTCACATAATATAATACCTACTTGCAAGCTTCTACTTAAGTTGAGTTGACATCAACGTTGACATGTATAAAATTACATAGGCTACTTTTTAGTGAAATACTTTTCCACATACAGCTGAATTTTTTTTTCAGACAAAGCAGGTAATTTTTATAATTATGTAAAATGATTACCTACATATCACTCATACTCGCCAAGTGTGATACGGAAAACCCTCCAAAGCGGAACCATGTTGTTTTTCGGACAATAAGGGGGTTTAGCCTGCAATGCCATGTCCAGACTGACTGGGAACAAATTCACAAAGTGATAAATATTAAAAATTTTCACTTGGTTACGTACGATATGGTTGATTCACATTTCACATGCAACGCGCGACTGGGCTTGGGTAGGTAACATGCGCTTTATTGTATTTCCGCCACCATCAGTTAGTTCCTTTAAAACTAAATTAAAATTGCATTTAATTGATGTACAATCGGTTGTTCCACAAGCGGTTGCATTGGGACAAACAATAACTATGTTCCTCTAGCTGTATTTTTCTGTTCTCTTGGATGTACAAAACGAACCACTCAAATGTCTGTATATTACAATATAAAGCATGTATAATTTTTTCTTTTTTTAATGTCCAAATTATCCTATGTATGCCTAATATAAAAGATGTCTTAAATATTTATATTGTTATAGTTGTATAGTTTATAAGACTCAATACAATAAGAATATTATATATTTAGAAATAATTTATGTGTTCTCCCGTCCACTGTTAACCTAAAATGGTCTCACAGAATACCAGCGCTGTAGATAGCTACTGCTATCTGCCGCACATGCTGAGTGAGGTCCATTTTCGGCACGTTTGCGCAAAAACTTGTAATTTGTCAAAATTTTAAATTTAATTGTCGCTCTTCTTTGATTGTTGTTGTGCTATGTGTGACCGAAATAAATTTATTTTCTTTCTTTCTTTCTATCACTCCACCGCCGCCATATTTATAGACAAGATTACGTGGAAATTGCCACGTATAGTCATGTCTGTTTTGTTCAGTAAAAGTTCTGTTTTTACCTGATTGCGTTGTTGAACATTTTATTTGATCAACATGAAATTAAGAAGCTTCAAACACATAACGTCCGTTAGTGCGTTATTTTTACGCAGCGCTATCCGTAGCGTTCGTAAAATAAGATTTTTTACTTTTACCTCATTTTCAAACTAATACGGTTTGTGTGAATCGGTTTGACAAACGCATCCGTTAGCGCAAAAATGTTGCACAACGCTGCGTCGAAGGAAGCGTCTGTCAAACAATTTGACATAAACCATATTTGTATGTGAATAAGGACATTTCACATACAAACATGTCCCAACGCATGCGTTACGCAGCACAAAAAATAATGTCGGAACGTACGTTTTTTTTTAAACAATGTGTAAGCATTTGTCCGCAATCTCACCTGATGTTAAGTGACGATGCAGACGATGATCGAACTGGTTTAGCACTCATTCTAAGTTCCCTGGGCTCTACCTTAGGGTCTACCTCCCCAAATAGGAAGCAATTTCCATAATTATACTACTGCAGGCAGATTGGTTGGTTAGGGATACTGAACACTCCTTCCCATTCCCTGAATTCATATCGAGAGGGTTGATGTTACTCTATCTAGACAAGAACGACGCAGACGCGTCTCCAGTACAGGTAGCGAAAGTCGCAGGTTCAAATCATGCCTGCAGTGGAAAATTTTGCATGTAGCATTTCCAAAAATCTTATAACATACCATAATGTTAAGATTTTCTTTTTGCTTCGTAATATTTACCTCAACCTGCATGAATATAATATTGTTCTGTGCATTTTATCTTATACGACAAAATCGATTCTCGAAAACGCAAAATCTTCGACTTATATTTGAAAACCACAAAGGTAGCAAAACAAACAAAAGAAAAACAAAGGCTTTCTCCACCGGACTGGCAAAGGCCTTATCGCTAATGTTTCCTAATGCATTTTAACGAAACTGTTTCCAGTATAGAAAACAAAGAACTCCCAATCTCAAGGATAGGAAATGTTCAGAAGGAGTAACTTCAAAGCTACAAAATGTTCAAAAACCACTGAGCAATAATGAGCGTTAATGCACGAAAAACTCGTCTCAAGTAGAAAGCTTCTTCGTGGTGAAAACATTTTATTTCAACGTATGGATATTCATAATACTTATTTTATTACAAATCATTGCAATACGTACTGCGTGCAAAGTTGCGAGTGTATTCAATTGTTATTCTTAATTCACTCCAGCCAGGAGAAAAGAATTGCCAGACATGATTTACTTCTTTGGGAATGTCACAAAATTGTCAAAGCTTTCCAGTTTTGTTATTTCATAATTTGTGGGAACATCGATCTTATAACTTTCCGTACCTTTGATGGCTTCATTTTGATTGTTAGTAGGAGTCTCTCTTAAAAATTCGAAGTACTAAGCTGCCAACTGTTTTATTTTCCCGTCTAATTGTTTTCCGCGTGCAGTTGAGAGGCGAGCTGAAAGCACGTTAGTTGTGGTGTGGATCGACGCCGGCTTTTTGCTATACTTGTTGTTTGCAAACAAAATGTTTCCAGCCAGTTTTATTACATGAAAAAGTTTGATGATTTAACTCTACCATAGTTCAAAATTGGAACGTTCGAAATAAATAAAACATTGACTCATGCTTTTGACATCCGTTGTTGTTGTATGATTTTTTCCGGTAGCTTTCCTCATTCGCTCCAATCAATGTGCCTTTGAAATGCAGGATGAGGGATGAAAAGTATAAACACCGACCAAATACCAACCATACATTCAATAGCTGTAATTCTATGAGCTTATTATCCAGAACGAATCTATGCTATCGCGTTCAATGCAGCCAATCAGTGATTATTAGACGGCGTTCGTAGAAATAAAATGAAAAGTGAAGTGGCCTCGCATAGCTGGGTTCCAGGGATTTTATTAAATCTCACATATGTGGACGACGACATAACTAGATCTGAATAGCTCTTCTTGGACTGTTGGAGCGAAATGAGAGGAATATAGACGGTTTTATAGGTAGAAAGTATGAAAAGTGCATGACTTATACATAGCTATCCAACGTATAATTTTTATACAATACCTATGTACCTATAGGTACATCACTCGTATACACATAGGGAGAAAGATGAAAAAAAAAATTGGGCACCAAATGCTTACAAAATTGGCTGATTTGAGTTGACTCCACGTCGTTAATTTTGTCTAGATACCTAGAGTAACATCAACCCTCTCGATATGACTTCAGGGAATGGGCAGCAGTGTTCAGTGTCAATTAAGATTTAATAACTGCGCTTGCCAATTTGCCTGCTGAGGTAATTATGAAAATTGCTTCCTAATTGGGAAGGTAGACCCGATGGTAGAGCCCAGGGAAGGTAGACCCGATGGTAGAGCCCAGTGAACTTAGAATAAGTGCTAATCCAGTTTTGTAACTATTTCTTTAAACGAATACGATTACTACCCCTTAAGAGAGGGAGGCCAATATTGTTGTGACTGTTACACACATACTTAACGTCTGTCTTCACATTATTTTTGCGCTGCGTTACGCATGCATTGGCACAATACGAATTTCGACCTTATTCTCATACAAGTATGGTTTAAGTCAAATTGTTTGACAAACGCTTCCGTCGAGTCAGCGTTGTGTGATATTTTTGCGCTAACGGATGCGTCTTTCCAACCGATGCACACAAACCGTACTTATTTGTATGAAAATGAGGTAAAATATCGTATTTTACAAACGCTATGGATAGCGCTGCGTAAAAATAACGCACTAACGGACGTTATGTGTTTGAAGCTTCTTAATTTCATGTTGATCAAATAAAATGTTCAACACCGCAATCAGGTAAAAACAGAACTTTTACTGAATAAAACAGACATGACAATACGTGGCAATTTCCACGTAAATCCTGTTTAAAAGTATGGCGGCGGCGATGGAGCGATGGTGGCGGAAATACAATAAAGCGCATGTTAAGTACCTACCCAAGCCCAGTCGCGCGTTGCATGAAATGTGAATCAACCGCACATCGTACGTAACCAAGTGAAAGATGTTAATATTTATCACTTTCTGAATTTGTTCCCAGTCTGGACAGGGCATTGCAGGCTAAACCACCTTATTGTCCGAAAAACAACATGGTTCCGCTTTAGAGGGTTTTTCGTATCACACTTGGCGAGTATGAGTGATACCTATGTAGGTACCTAATCTTTTTACATAGGTATTACTGTTTTGTCAGAAAAAAAAGTTCAGCTTGTATGTGAAAAAGTATTTCACTAAAAAGTAGCTTATGAAATTTTATACATGTCAACTCAACTTACGTGAAGCTTGCAAGTAGGTATTATATTATGAGAGATGAGACCACTTGCCAAAATCCAAGTTCTTTGCCAAATATAGAGTGAAATTTTACTAGTAACTTTCCCCAAGGAACATAGGTCTAAAAACGTAAAAATGTTTTGGATCTCCCATACAAACTTGCCGATCAGCTGATTTCAATTATTATGGGAGGACCAAATTTTATTTCCTGTTTTGACCTATGTTCCTTCGGGAAAGTTGTTCCTTATCACCAGCCGGTTCTGTGTTTTCGCCATCAGTCACTAGTAAAATTTCACCCTATATACGCACCGGGAACGTAGTGCAGATTTCGTCCAGCCATGTTTCAGCAGTACCAACAAGAGTGCTTCGTTATTTACGAGACTCGCAGGCTTTGTGATCACAAAACAGTGTATTTATTTTATGTAATATCGTTTCGGCTTGCGGGTTGACCAACAATAGGAAATTAGTACTAATTATATTCTAGGGTGTAATTTAATTAGTGGCGGATCCGTTAAGGGTGTGTTCTGTCAATGAAACTGAACAACTTTCCCCAAGGAACATAGCTCGAAATATGAAAAAAAAAATTGACCCTCCCTTACAAATTGACCCGGCTGGCCAACACACTTAGTATGGGGGGACCAATTTTTTTTTTCGTATTTCGACCTATGTTCCTTGGGGAAAGTTGTTCAGTTTCATTGACAGAACACACCCTTAACGGATCCGCCACTAATTAAATTACACCCTATATATCAACTGGTACCTATAAGTTTGAACACTTGCCAGTCTCCAAGTTCTTTGCCAAATAACGCACAGGGTACGTAGTGCAGATTTCGTCCAGCCATGTTTCAGCAGTACCAACAAGAGTGCTCCGTTATTTACGAGACTCGCAGGCTTTGTGGTCGACGAATACACGCTCCTGAGTTGCTAAATCACGTCGAGAAAATCAAGCGTTTGGTAATATTGCAGGTTTTTGTGTTACGAATCACCCAAATCGCTGTTTTTTTGTTGTACACAATAAATATGAGCATTGTATGATATTTAAGTACACTTTTCAACTTGTAGCTTGTTTTTTATAGGGAAAGCTTGTATGGGAACGTATATTTTTTTGCGTAGAGTAAAGCCCTATAGGTACGGGTATTCTATACATCTACCTGAGCCAAAAACGCCCGGTAGCCGGATTCAACACCGTGCAGGGAGGGGGGGTTAAAGTACAGTCCTCCCGGCGCTCAGAAAAAAAATCTGTTGGATTATTTTGGACCTTTGAGACAAGTTTGGTGTCATTTTCAGGTAACTAGATGATGCCCGATTCATTCCCTATACCAGTTTTTTAGGGTTCCGTAGCAAAATAAGTTGCAATACTTAAAATAATAATTTTTTTGTAGTTACAAAATGTAAACAAACCAGCATATTTTCATATTTTTATATGCAACTTGCTTTATAAAAAATACTGTCTGAAAGCCCATTTAATGCAGATTATTTGAACATTAACATTATTTATATTTTAAATTATTTTCTGCGTTAAAAAAAATAATCCTACACGTACCTAACTGATTCCTGCGGGCGGGGCGCAGGTTTCGCTCGGTTTTCTGTTGGGAAATAGTATAAGATTTTGAAGTAAATCAGCACTATTTAGTATGAATGGTTAAAACAGGTCCACTTGAGTCGAAATCGAGTGATAGGAAGCTTCAAATCTGCGACAGGTAGGAGTAAGGAGGGTTTCAAAGTACCGAGGCCTCGGCGCTCAGAAATAAAAATGTGCTGGTATCGTTTTAACCTTTGAGACAAGTTTGGTATCGTTTTCAGGTTACTAGATGACGTCCAGTTAATTCCCCATACCAGATTTGTAGGGTTCAGTAAAAAAATATGACGCAATACTAAAAATATTATACTTTAGTAATATACAAAGCAAAGAAACCCTCATGCTTTCATACGTTTGTATCAATCTTAGATAAAATTTATTAAATACACTGTCTGACAGCACACATAATGTAGATTCTAAAAAATTACAGGAGATATAAATTTGACAATCATAATTGTAGAATGAAACATTGAATTGAAAGTGATTAGTTTCCGCTTGGTTTAGGTGTTCCGCTATGGCTGACTTCTGGGCATCGTTGTTTTTTACAGCTCTGATATGTTCCTTCATGCGGTCGACTATTGTTCTTTTGGTCTGACCAATGTAAGAACTCCCACAGCAGAGCTGCAATTAACTTTGTAGACGCCGGGAGTTTGAAGAGGAAGCTGATCTTTAGGCGATCGTAGTAGCTTTCCAATTTTGTTAAAGGGAGTGAAAACAGTTTTTATGGAAAACTTTCCTAATAATCTGCCTATTTTATCCGTCACTCCCTTTACATAAGGCAAAAATGCTGGCTGTTGTTGCGCTTCTTCTGCTTTCCTCTTTTTTGTTTTCTTTTTAGTCTCGCAAGCTTTGACATTATAACCGTTCCACTGTAAGACCGTCTTGACATGATTCAGCTTTTTAGCTAGGTGGTTCACATCACACAACAGAATCCAGATGCCGTTGATGATGGTGTGACGTAGAATGCAAATACTTGTCGGTATGCGTTGGTTTTCTGTAGACCGAATGACTTCAAGATCCATCTTCTTTGACCTCAACTCACACATCTAGGAAGGCGAGCTTTTTTGGTCTTCGATCTCACAGGTAAATTTTAATTTTGAGTGAATGTTATTCAAAAATGCCAAGTAGTCCTTTACCTCTTCCTCTTTTCCTCCTATTATACAAAAAACGTCATCTACTTACATTTTTCATAATTTGACAGTGGATGAGGCTGATAGGATGGCCTCTATGTGTTCCATCCAGATGTTAGCTACTATGGTAGCAACGCGACTGCCCATTGCCACTCCATCAATCTGTAGGTAGTATCGACCATTGTACAAAAAGTAGCTCGTGCTACGAAATAGTGAGTGACAATAGTAGTGGTTCGAGTAACCGAGTAGAACGCAGTCGACGAATCCGAAAGAGGGTAGACAGATATGTTTGCCCTTAGAAAGATGACATCACTCGCCGAGCCAGTCTACTCGTGACCATGGAGCGTGCAACCGCTCCGAAATATCTAGGTAAACAAAAACCTAATCACGGTAATAATCCCGTTTTAAACAATAATTTAAGTGTTATGTTTTTTCGTTTATTAATTAAATATAAAAAATTACACTAATAGGTATTATGATGGCGAAAATTAGTGACTGTTAGCATAACTGGGCCCTACCAGTTGTAGTATAACTCTGTTAAAACCTATAGCGGTTTCGGAACTCAATCGCCTGACAATTTGTACTAATCGAAATACCGCGTATTCAGTAGATACGCGCCACGTACCGCGCCGGTTTCGCTCAGGTTTGAATAGGGCCTTAATGGGATGGGCTAAGAAAACGAACGGAGCGCTCGTTCATGGCGTCTTTTGTTAATAGTGCTTGTTTTTCAGGTTTTTTGTTTACTCCCACGCTGCACTGCCGACAGTTGCTGTAACTTTCAATGTTTCATTCTACAATAATTGTCAAATTTATATCTCCTGTAATGTTTTAGAATCTACATTATGTGTGCTGTCAGACAGTGTATTTAATAAACTTTATCTAAGATTGATACAAACGTATGAAAGTATGAGGGTTTCTTTGCTTTGTATATTACTAAAGTATAATGTTTTTAGTATTGCGTCATATTTTTTTACTGAACCCTACATGTCTGGTATGGGGAATTAATTGGACGTCATCTAGTAACCTGAAAACGATACCAAACTTGTCTCAAAGGTTAAAACGATACCAGCACATTTTTATTTCTGAGCGCCGAGGCCTCGGTACTTTGAAACCCTCCTACTCCTACCTGTCGCAGATTTGAAGCTTCCTATCACTCGATTTCGACTCAAGTGGACCTGTTTTAACCATTCATACTAAATAGTGTTGATTTACTTCAAAATCTTATACTATTTCCCAACAGAAAACCGAGCGAAACCTGCGCCCCGCCCGCAGGAATCAGTTAGGTACGTGTAGGATTATTTCTTTTAACGCAGAAAATAATTTAAAATATAAATAATGTTAATGTTCAAATAATCTGCATTAAATGGGCTTTCAGACAGTATTTTTTATAAAGCAAGTTGCATACAAAAATATGAAAATATGCTGGTTTGTTTACATTTTGTAACTACAAAAAATTTATTATTTTAAGTATTGCGACTTATTTTGCTGCGGAACCCTAAAAACCTGGTATGGGGAATGAATCGGGCATCATCTAGTTACCTGAAAATGACACCAAACTTGTCTCAAAGGTCCAAAATAATCCAACAGATTTTTTTTTCTGAGCGCCGGGAGGACTGTACTTTAACCCCCCCTCCCTGCACGGTGTTGAATCCGGCTACCGGGCGTTTTTGGCTCAAGTAGATGTATAGAATACCCGTACCTATAGGGCTTTGCTCTACGCAAAAAAAAGTACCTTTTCCCTATAAAAAACAAGCTATTGTTTTTTTTTGCACTGAATAGACTGGCTGTTACCATAAATTCAGAAAAGAAAAAAGGAACGTCATTTCTAAATTTAATTTTTTAGTTTTTTTGTGGTTCATCTGGTTCAGGCCAGTCTTCACCTGAGATCTTTTCAGAAAAGAAAAAAGAAACGTCATTTTCGAATATATTTTATTTGTTTTTCGTTGTCCGTTTGGTTTTGGCCAGTATTCACAGTCATCATCTTCCTGCCCTTATCCCAATTACTTGGGGTCGGCGCAACACGTTTCGTTGAACACAAAATCGTGTTGCAAAGGATTTGGCTTAATTTTACGACCGGCTGCCCACCAGACGTCAACCCTCCTTGGGAATGCTTTTGCAGTGGATTAACCGCCACCATACGGTTGACCCTGGCTGTTTGGGTCGGGTTTATTCCTCGGTCGCCTCTTACGACCCCCACGGGAAGAGAGGGGGTGGTGCTATTCTACTCTGCCGGCACCACACGGCTTTAATTCAGTATTCACAGTGTATCTTTAAAAAATAGTTTTTTTACAGCCGGATACCCTAATTCCCTATATCCAAATTTTTTACCAAGTATAGGTACATAGGCATGTTTCAGCAGTACCAATAAGAGTGCTTCGTTATTTACGAGACTCGCAGGCTTTGTGGTCGACGAATACACGCTCCTGAGTTGCTAAATCACGTCGGGAAAATCAAGCGTTTGGTAATATTGCAGGTTTTTTGTTACGAATCACCCAAATCGCTGTTTTTTTGTTGTTCACAATAAATATGAGCATTGTATGATATTTAAGTACACTTTTCTACTTGTTTTTTTTTTTGCACTGAATAGACTGGCTGTTACCATAAATTCAGAAAAGAAAAAAGAAGCGTCATTTTTTAACACTTTCAGGGCCGGCCGTTTTTTAATAGGCAATCCGCTCCGCGCCGGCCGTTTTTCGGTAATTTTAAACGGACATAAAAAAAGAAACAAAATAGATAGCTATCTACTTTTTTCTTTTACTTTATTTTTGATATTTATATTTTTTATTTCTAAAATAAAACAATATAATGTTTATTTATTTATATTTATTTAGATCACACAAAAAAAGGAGGTTTTACAAAAATAAAAAAAGTCTAACACAGGGAGTGTTAGACTTTTTGTATTTTTGTAAAACCTCCTTATTTTGCCCGTATGTCTGCCGCCGGCGCACTGGCGGCGCGTCACTGTTCCCGCTCTCACGCCTATACTTGATGCACCACACACATAATTTTTTGCATGTGTGCTCCTAATGAACCGAGCTACAAGTACAATGAACGCCAATCGCGGTAGGTCGTCGTGATTTTTACTAAACAATATGAAAGTCAGATAACGTGACATCCTCGTGACTGGCGAGTGAGAGGAAAAATCTCATCACGTGAATGGTGCGTGATTGGCCCTTAAAGTGTCTCTCATTTTTTATTTTTTTTTTGGTCCATCTGGTTCAGGCCAGTATTCACCTGAGATCTTTTCAGAAAAGAAAAAAGAAACGTCATTTCGAATATTTATTTTATTTAATTTCGTTGTCCATTTGGTTCTGGCCAGTATTCACAGTGTATTTTAAAAAAATAGGATTTTTTACAGCCGGATAGGGGTACCCCAATTCCCTATATCCAATTTTTTTACTAAATATACATAGGCATGTTTCAGCAGTTTACTAACAAGAGTGTTTCGTTATTTACGAGGCTCGCAGGCTTTGTGGTCGACGAATACACGCTCTAGTGGCCGACCTGAGTTGCTAAATCACGGCGAGACAATCGGGGGTAATCAGGGATTGGTAATGTTGTTTTTTTTGGGAAGCCGCTGTGTTTTATTTTGATTAATAAGAGTATAATTATACATTGATCGTACCCTTTGGTTGATTGCACCTGTGATTTTCAAGCAAACTTTTCTTCTCGTGTTTACTTTTTGCGCTGAATAAACTGGCTGTTACCATAAACTCAGAAAAGAAAAAGGAAACGTCATTTTTATATTTCATTTTTTAGTTTTTTGTCGTCCATCAGATAAAGATAAAATATAGAGTTCATCTGGCCAGTAAGGGAGACCGAGGGGTGTTGGATCATTTTTTACATTTTGCTTTGTAATACAAAATTCTATAAATATAATTCGTATTTGATTATACCAATCGATAGCAAATTTCATAAGCTTTCAAATGATATACACTTTAAAAGTGTAAGTATTAAGTCTTTTATTAAAACTCAACTTTAGTTGAGCAAGTCATTTTGATCCAACACCCCTCATACCGAGGGGTGATGGATCAGGTACAGAGGGGTGTTGGATCATTTTATGTTAATGTCATTTCAATAAAATCTTGTTTGAAAATTGAAGGGAATTCCCTCAAATGTAACCAATTGATTCATTGTAAAGAATTAACTGGGGGCACGGCAGTGCCCCCGCCAAGACGAGCCAAGTGAAGCGCGAGGGCACTACCTACCTTTTTATCGAAGTACTTCGTAGTTTTTTGAACTCTCAAAACTTTAGTTTTCGATATACTATATTGATCAATTTCTCAGGATATCTTGTCAATAGTAACATTAATAAACATGCAAAGTTTCATTAACATAGCTTTAATACTTTTGATTTTATGTAGGTATATCTAAAAAACGCCGATTTCGTCACATTCATTCACTGATAATCATCAAAAAGTTCGGGTACTTCCTGAAGTGCTAGATAATTTGGTGTTTGGATAAGTTTATCATACAAACAACGGATTTACATTAGACTAGGTTTATTATACAATGAAAGCGAAAACAAACGGAAGCGGAAGAGAAGAAGAAGTGAAATTGAAAGTGAAAGTGAAATTGAAATTGAAATCGAAATTGAAATCGAAATTGAAATTAAAAGTTAATGTGAAAATGAAAGTGAAATTGAAATTGAAAGTGAAAGTGAAAGTAAAATTGAAAGTGACATTAAAAGTGAAAGTAAAAGTGAAAGTAAAAGTGAAAGTAAAAGTGAAAGTGACATTAAAAGCGAAAGTGAATGTGAATGAGAAAGTAAATATGAAAGTGAATACCCACATCCGGCACAACACGCGTAGTGTTCGTGTACGTCTAACCCTAGCAATTTAAATCTCAACGAGTTGTCTAAGCTTTGTATAAAGCTGATCTAAAATGAAAAACGTTGCCTTCAACCTCACGGCTTATGATCGTTCAAAGGTATGGTTGAATGGCGTCGTTTAATTAAAGAGCTGACTGTGTAACTAAATTGAGTTTGTTTAACTAGTTGGCTGCGACAGCTAAAGCAAACCAGCCAACAACTTCATCGGTCTCACCGCATTATGAAATACACCGTACAAAATTTTACCGAGGAGTGTTGGATCAGCCTGATCCGATTCCCCTCGGTGTGAAAAATCATGCTTGTTCGAATAAAAAATGGAACTGAGTCAAAACCACAGAGAACCAAGACGTACCAGTGGTATCATTTGAATCCTTAATTTGTAAGGTTTTATATCGTATAAAGTTTAAACGAAAATAAAAAGGCATATCTAAAATATAAGACTGATAAAAAACTGCCGAAAACTTACTTTTGACGATTTTTTGCACGATGATTTAATATAAAAAAAGCGGCGCGCTATTGGTCAGGGACGCTAACTAGGGGGTCAACAAGAAGCTGAAAGAGGCACACTTGCAATGTAGTCTGCTCGCTAACGATTCTACTTTTCGAGAAAACAAAGCTGATCCAACACCCCTCGGTCTCCCCTACTCATTCACCTGTGATATTTTTTTACCAAAAATGTTATTTTGGAGATTTTTTTTAGAGGCAAGAATGCGTGACACCGTTTTAGACATTCGACGCGGAGGTCGAAAAGCGGGGATCACGCAGCCATCAAAGGGATTTGCAACCACTTGTGACCCCCGACTGTGACCCCTTAGGGCGCACTTTGTATTACTTTTGACCCTGCTGCTTACGGTACTGTTTACTAACAATATTAACCTTTGCACGGTTACATATAATGATAGCATGTGTATTGTGGGATTAAATATTCTGCCATTTGATACCAGCTCTGAATAGCATTACCCTGATTCTACGTGTGGGTGTTGTAAAAATCAAATAACGGATCAAATTCATCCATGAAATTGACAGCAGCATAACCTCTGAATTCAAATGTACACTGCACCTGTCTATCCAACCACGAAACCTGGTGAGTATATATGTCGCAGGGATTTAGTCAAAGACGTTATATTATAATTTCACTAGTGAAATTGTAATTACACTGATTATTGTCAATAACGACAGATTCGTATAATTTCACGGGCTTATTTCAGTGATATTGTAATTTCACTGGACCGCAAAAGTGATATTATAATATATCTAGGTTTATTATGAGTTATGTTTGTGGTGGGAGCCCCGCGTGATCTGATTGGTCAAAAGTTAAACAGTCGCCATTTGCAAAATATTTGTTGTAAACATTGGAGCATGTTTAAATATACTTCCTAGTCTCAAGATATTTACTTCCTAACATTGTTATTTTTTAATTTGGTATTATGTTTTTGTTATGTCATTTTAGTTACATAATTATGTAACCTTGAGTTTAAGTAACATATAATTTCGATTATTAGTACATTTTAATTTTTTATCATTATGTAAGCTTTAATCAGAGCCAAAAGTTGAGGCTAGTTACCAACTTTGTTATGGCCAGTATTACCTACTATTATTAAAAGCTTATAATTATTCAATTTAATGATCAGTTAGTGCTATACCATTTTCAGTATATTTTGACTTCTGTATTTTACAGTATAGGTAGTAACTATAAAAAGGTAATAAATAAAATTTAAATATAATATAATTTTCAAAAACTAGTAGCTAATATTGGTAACGAAAGCGGACCAATCAGCGATCGGTCTGATAATCTAACGGCTTTCTCAAACCAGTGCTATTGTCAATATATCACTGCCTTACAATTTCACTGTATCGGTCTAGTGAAATTATAATGTCACTGAAACTAGCCCGTTAAATTGCAAGTAATGCAAACTATTGACAATAAATCAGTGCAATTATAATGGCACTAGTGAAATTACAATATCACGGCTTTTTTAATATCCCTGCAACATATATAATCGGCACGTGACATTTCAACGGGCGAGTAACAAACTACCTAGCATCTTGTTATCGGTTTTGAAAAGTCACTCTAGAACCTTGCAGTACAGCCGTTTCCATTTTTCAGTAACTGACTGAAGTGGTTTGTCCGGGCATGTAAAATGATACATGCTCAGAACACAAAACATGTAACCTGTATCCATGGTACAATCCATATAAGATCATTAGTACACGAACCCACGGATAGAACAACGTATCTAAAGGAAAATTCTTTCACTCGTTTTTCACTGGCGCTCAAGCGTCGATGCTAATTCGGTTATCTTCTAGCTGCATTCTTTCTATTCGTACATTGGTACCTAGGTTTATGCAATATTTACCTAGTACATTTTGTGCATTCAGCCACAAATTAGGATACTTTAAAAGGCCTTTACAGATGGCTCAATTAGTACTAACTACGATTTTAACGCATACTGATGTTTACTCGAACAAAATCAGAGGAAGTCAAGGTTACTGAGAAGATGGTTGCCATGAACGTCATATATTTCTTTTGAAATTGGCTCAGAATTATATTACGTTCTTGTATCAATTTTTTTCTTTAACTTTTTTGGTAGTAGCAACCCTGGCTTTGTAATAATAAGTGACAATCGCAAAAATCCAAAATAGAGTCGAGTGATCTTTCTGTAAACTCTCTATTTTCAGCAGTATCTGAGGATATCGCATCTGAGCTTTTTCTGTAATCTGAGCGTACATCAAATAACAAAGAGGCAAGTTTTGCTTCACTCTTTGGTTCACGTTTTTCGTAGTCGTAGTCGCAGTACGCAAAACATATCCCTATATAAGGTCCTATTAAATTCACTGCAAATATTTTAAGGACATGCGTAAATATGTATAAGAAAAACGTCTAAGGCATTTTTAAAAAAATCTACACGCTAGATTTTTTTTTCATTTTCAAACAAACTTTTTAATTAATTATGTGAACATCCTTTGACTGACCCGACTGACGTTCCGCCACGTAGACAGGATTCACTTACACGGCACGCACACTGACAACCAACCAATCACAGCACCTTTTTTGGCGCGTAACTTAAATTCATCGAAGTGTATGTTTCTAGGACAAACAGGGTGCACTTTTTCGTTTTGTGTTTTTTTAGTTAAATGCAATTTTCTCGAAAACTAGCGTGTAGATTTTCTTAAAACTTTGCCTAGTACATGCTTATATTTTATTTGATCTGCACCTAAAATATTTGCAGTGAATTTAATAGGACCTTATATAGCGTGAGCCCCCATATGAGAGTTTCGCGCTCCCGCGTCACTCGCAAAGAGAACAAGATTGCTGCGAAGTGCACCAAGCATTCTGTTACTCGCGCATTGCCTCAGTTGGTCCTGGAAATGGCCTCTAATCTCCTACGCACGTGTAAAATTGATTATGACCTGCAGGTAAAGTCAGTATTCTAGGTCACAGTGGCGAAGGGTGACACCATGATGAAGGTAGGCTGGAGCAATAAATTCTTAATCCGTGCTACTGCTGCAATGTGATAACATTCTAAATTTCTGAAAGGGAAGCCGATGGCAATCGGCATGTGTAAATAATAATAATAATAAATATCCCTGGACGAGACACACAGCGTAATCTAGCCCCAAACTAAGCAAAGCTTGTACTATGGGAACGAGACAACTGATATAATACCTATATACTTTTTTTTGTAAATAAATACGTATCATACATAGAAACACCCAGACTAAACACAAATATTTGAAAATAGACTTTACAAATATTTGTATCGGTGCGAATCGAACCCACGACCCTCGGCGTAGAAGGCAGGTGTACTATCCACTACGCCAACGGGACAGTATGAACCCTACGCCTCTGCTAAGTCATGATACATTTTGGAGAATGTGTACAATCAGTCCGCAACTGATTAGAACCCCATTTCCATTCCATCATCCTACATCAAAGTTCAGTTTTATGCAAGCATGTGCCACCCCTGTCTACATCTTCACTTACCAACATGAGAGATGACAGACAAATGCAAGCCTAATTTTACATTTAGAAAAATACTCACCCACTAAATGTCCAGCGGATGATTCTTCTTCGTCTTCGAGTGAGTCACCAATTCGTTCAACGACCCCATGATCCCTGGAGTCAGATTTTTTCAACGCAGAGTTGTGCAACGAACGAACGCTGTCTAAGTGATCATAGACAGCAACCGTGACCCACCGGCTGTAGGAAAGTCCTACACTGGCAATATTGTTTTTATATCTATGTAAAGCCTGTTGATAAAAAAGTAAACTGTCTTCTTCTCGTCTGTTTGATCATGTGTTGCACGTGCAGTGAGAAAATAAATATATTTAAAATTAACCGCAGTCCACAAGTCTTTCCATTATAGCTGAGCCTTTAAGGACTTCTTCATGGTCCATCTCACACGTAGTAAAGTATCCAGAACCTAACTGCACCGAAAATTACAACCAAACTTGATCGGCGGACGCCATACTTTTTCAAAGTACGAAAAGAAGAAGCGACAAGCTACCAGGAGAGTGGAACCTAGTGCATAAAACAGTGGTGATCGGCTGTTCCCTGCGTTCAGGCGTACGAATAAATAGCCGTTTCCAAGGTTTTCGAAGCATTCAAGATTACATCGACAACGGTAGCGACAACCATTTTCTTCGCTCCGTATGTAATATCCGGTTTCCATTTTTCTTCTGTGTGGTGGCAGTGACGAGGACGGTTTTTCGTCTCGTTCTATCTTCCTGTTTGCTATAGGAACAAGCAAGACGTCAATAGTGCGCAAACTTCGTCTTCTATTGCGAGCGCCGTGGTTGCGCCGTGATCAACACCGCCATTGGACGGCAGAAGCGGATACAGCACCGAAACTTCTACGAAGAAGATATACGTCACTTTTTAATTTTAAGTTTCTATTTTAGTCTTTGGTATTTCATATCCAATTGACAAGAGTCAAATTGACATTCTTGTAAACAAAGCAAAAAGCAAATTTTTCTAACAATTTTCTTTAGAAAATTTTATAATTTTGTAAATTAACGTTTATATCGTGTGTTCAAGGCTATTAATTGTTAAAATGCCGAAAACTGCAGAGGAGGAAGCAATAACTGTATTGCGGCAAAAGAGAGGATACAAAAAGCAGTGTCTAACGAAGCTGTTTACATCGTTAGGCAGCCTCGATTTGAAAAAACTCTCATTAGAAGCTCTCGTCGTGTACAAAGAGAAATTACAAACTGATTACGCGGCATACGATAACATAAATGAGCAGTTATTCGTCGCAGGTGATAAGGAGTGCGAAACAGATGCTTACGAAGAACCTTACATGCAGCACTTAGTGCTCTTATCAGAAATAATTGCTTCCAAAAAGCCTCCTCCGTAGTCGTCGCAAGGTAGCCACGATAATTCTATTGCAAATGTAAAGCTACCAACAATAGCGATACCCGTGTTCACTGGTAAGTTCATAGAATACAAAGCTTTCATAGGGCTATTTGACTCACTAGTACACCAAGATACTAAGCTATCCGATATTCAAAAGCTTTACTATTTACGTAACTTCTTGAAAAACGAACCATATGATTTAATATGCAATTTGCCACTGGTAGACAGTAGTTACAAAGAGTCGCTGACTATTTTAAAAGAGCGCTATGATAACAAATACGTTATCATATCTGAGCATGTCAACAAGTTGCTCGACCTGCAGCCAATAACGAAGTCGACTGCTTCTAGTATTCGCAGCTTTGTTTGTGCAATCAAACAACAATTAGGTGCGTTGCGAAACTTAACACCCGACACCGACAAGTGGGATCAAATTCTCATCTGCATTCTTACTAGAAAACTCGATGCATTTTCGAATAGAGACTATCAGTTTAGTAGGGACGTAAAGAAAGAACCTAGCGTTAAAGAACTGATTGAATTCTTAGAGAAAAAGGCCCTGGGCCTCGAGAATGCGGCGTCGGCGAGCTGCGTTCCTTCGACGTCAACTCCTGTGGAGCGAGCGCAGCCGGTGCAATACAAGAAAGGCAGTTCTACGTCGGCGTGCAACGTAGTGGTCAAAACCGCTCCCACCTGCAGTTTCTGTAAGTCTCCTTCGCATAAACTTTTTTCCTGCGACAAATTTAAGGCGCTGCCTTCAAACGAGCGAGTTAGATTCGCAGAGGAGAACAAATTGTGCCGAACCTGCCTCACGGCGCATACGAATAAGTGCAAGTTTTTCTTTAAATGTGGCACTTGCCGTGGACAGCACAATACTTTGATGCATGAAGAGCAGACGGAGCAGCCCTCAGTTGCAATGGTGACAGAGTCAGTAGGCCAGGAAATGTTACTACCCACCGTGCAGGTAAAACTACGAGCAGCTGATGGAAGTGAGGTTATAGCCAGGGGTGTGCTAGACAGCTGTTCCCAAAACTCATTTATTACAGCAGATTTGGTGAAGCAGCTGGGCCTTCAGCCCAAAGCTATAAGCGCCAGCGTAGTTGGCATTGGAAATGTGGCACAAAAAATTCATCAAGGCGTTGACTTGGAAGTTCAGTCGGTAGTCACTTCATATAAGAGGTCAATTCATTGCTACGTGACTGAAAATATAACTAGTCAGCTCCCACACAACAAAATTGATCTTCGCTCTATAAAAGTACCTTCTCATCTTGCGGACACAACCTTTGATACTCCAGGTAACGTGCAGATTCTCATGGCAGCTGATGTGTTCTTTCAGGCATTAGTTCTACAGCCTGGGGAAAGTGACTACGTGTCACCAAACACTCCAGTCAAACCTGAGGACCAGTCTGCGCATCCTGATTTGTATTTCATCAATACCAGGTTTGGTGTTATAGTCGCAGGTACGCCTCCCAACCTATGTCATTATCGACAAGCGCAAAAACAATTAGCTTTATTTTGCCAAACTTGTAATAACGATATCAATGACACGATCCAGGGTTTTTGGAAGGCCGAAACTGTACCTGAGATTTTCCCAGAGAAGTCTACTGAACATGAGCAAGCGGAACAAATTTTCAAAGAAACCGTTAAGCTGGAAAATAATAAATTCCAGGTTAGCCTGCCGCTCAAGGTACCTCTTAGTCAGGTGCACGAAACTTTAGGTGATTCATTTTATCTCGCTTTAAAAAGATTCTATAACGCAGAAAAAAGATTTAGTCGCGATGCCGATCTATACAAACAATATAAAGCCTTCATTGACGAATACGTGGCTCTCGGGCACGGTACCTACATTGAGATTGATAAATACGACCTCACTAGTGCTGCGATTTACTTTTTGGCACATCATGCAGTCTTAAGACCTGACAAAAAGACTACCAAATGTAGGGTTGTATTCGATGCATCAATGCTCACGAATTTACGTAGGTCTCTCAATGACTTATTACTAAATGGCCCAACGGTTCAAAATGAACTGTTCGATATTCTGGTGCTATTTCGATTAGGTGCTTTTGTTTTTAGCGCAGATTTAACAAAAATGTTCAGGTCCATTATGTTAGATCCAAAACAGCGCTCACTTCAACTGATTTTATGGCGCGATTCGCCACAAGAAAAAATGAAATGTATCGAACTAAACACAGTCACTTACGGCATGAAAAGTTCGACATTTTTATCCACTAGGTGTCTTCTAGAGCTAGCGATTAGATGCAAGGCTCAATACCCAGCAGCATCTTTCATTCTGCAAAACCAAACATATGTCGATGATATACTAGTATCTAGTAGCTCTCTTGATGCATTAACAGAAATGAAAGAGCAGTTGATGAGTCTTCTAGCTCTGGGTGGATTTCAGGCACACAAATGGTCATCAAACTCTCCTGAGTTTCTTAAAGACATACCTCAGGACAAGCAACATTTTGATGACCTCGATATTCAACAGCAAAATTATTATATTAAAACGTTAGGCGTAACGTTTAACACACAGACTGACACATTTAAGATTTCAAGCCCTAAACAAGACGGCAGCCCGCCTCTTACGAAGCGCGAAATTGTTAGTTTTGTGTCAAAGTTTTTCGACCCTTTAGGTCTAGCTGGTCCTATAACAGTTTCTGCAAAATCTATTATTCAGAAATTATGGGCAGCTCAAATAAACTGGGATTCGGTTTTACCGAACGTTTTAAAAAACGAATGGCTAGAATTCTATAAAGGTCTTCAGGACATGCAACCCATTCACATAAGTAGAAATTCGACCTTGCAAAATGCTACTTCTACGCAGTTGATTGGATATGCTGATGCCAGCTCCGTGGCATATGGATGCTGTTTATATCAACGTGAGGTCGACGAAACAGGTAACGTCAAGACAACTTTACTCTGTTCGAAATCTAGACTGGCTCCATTGAGTCAAAAACTCACTACGCCCAGGCTTGAGCTAAACGCGGTACTTTTGTTGAGCAAGCTCGCTCACCGAGTGCATTCGCTTTTATCTATGAAGCTGAATGTACAAAATGTATGGCTTTTTTCAGACTCTCAAATAGTTCTGGCGTGGCTCAAAATAGACATTACCAAATTAAATGCTTACGTAGCTAACAGAGTAAAGCAGGTCTTGGAGTATACTGGAAACTCTACATGGTCGTATGTGAAAACAAGCGATAATCCCGCTGATTGCCTAAGCCGCGGTGTGCAGCCAAACGAGCTCGAACAAAACACGCTGTGGTGGCAGGGCCTCAGCTACCTCTGTGACAGTGAGTATTCTCCTTCTGATGCTAACATTGATTTATCGCAAGATCTACCAGAACTGAAGACTGTCGCAGCTGACCTTCCTCTCTCATGTGCTATAGTTTGTACAGAGGAAAGTGACGACTGTTTTGATTTAGAGTTTTTAAATAAGTTTTCTAGCATCACTAAAATGCAACGAGTACTCGCTTATGTGCGTCGATTTTGCAAGAATTTGATTCCACTTGCAAGTGTTATTACGTTACTGGTGCCGAGCTAAACGAATCCTTATTATTGATAGTTAGGTACGAGCAGCAAAAACATTTTTGTAACGAAATTAAAATATAAAACAATACAAGCCTATGTTCCGCGGTTTAGTCTAAGTCTAGAGTTACAGAACTGATTGTAAAGAATGAACATGTAAGAAATGTACATGCAGGACCGAAACTTGTTTTGTATTCACTCAATTGTGTGATCGATCAATAGGCTATAAGTAGATATATTTTGTGATCTATTATGTTTTAAAGCAAATGTTATTTTTATGTTTTGGCCGAGAGCATGTAGGAAAGTCCTACACTGGCAATATTGTTTTTATATCTATGTAAAGCCTGTTGATAAAAAAGTAAACTGTCTTCTTCTCGTCTGTTTGATCATGTGTTGCACGTGCAGTGAGAAAATAAATATATTTAAAATTAACCGCAGTCCACAAGTCTTTCCATTATAGCTGAGCCTTTAAGGACTTCTTCACCGGCTTAAATTGCTCTCTGAAGCACGGAACCATCATTCTTTTCGGAAAATCAGGTGGTTCACCCTGCGATGTTCTGACCAGACTGGCAACAAATTCCTAAAGTTTTGGCTGCTATTGATGTAGATTCTGTAATAAATTCCGATTTTTATGTTTGTATGCCAGCTAAGTAAACTTTATCTGTCAGGTAACGAATACACGACTAGACCTACCGAAGTAATGTCCATCCGATACGCTGAGTTCTTTCGCCGACGTCTGCAGCCCCCTACCGATGCACAAAGTTGGCAACACCGAGTTTTGGCGCAATTTCCTAAACAAACATTCGCCTGTGGAGTGCAGCTGGAAATTTTATTGTTACCGTTACAGCCGAGAATCGGGAATTCACTGCGTGCTATTAGATGTGGAAAACAAATTGTATTTGGCTTCGAATCACCCCATATCTTTCCCGTGGGTGCCGTAAGGAGCGACTATGGGATTTGAGAGTTGATGTGTATTGCAATTTTAGAGGCTGGCAACCTGTCACTAAGGTGTCCTTAAAGACTGAGCTTGACGCGACGTGGTGCGCCGTCAAAATGATTGGTGGGGATGCCATGCCAGTAAGACCCGGCGACTATGAACGACGCTGTCACGCTCGGTCTTAATTCTGACCTTTATACCTACAGTCTTCTGAATGACCCTCAAACTTTTGTATGACGTGGTGTGCATGGCCGTTTTTTAATGCCTTTTACGCTCTGCCTACCCCGCAAAGGATATAGGCATGATATATACACACACAAGTACGCCTGCATAATGCAGTCCGGCACTCCACCTGGTCATTTTTCACCCGCAGCGTCTATCTGGTGCAACAGAGCGAGATCGTTAACAGGGAGCCGATATCTGGGACACTAGTTCGAATAAATGCTGGCTCGTTCTACTCGTGTTTGTAACACGATATGTTTGCCAGGGGCCTACCAGTAGCAGCCAGTTTAAAAACTATGTTTGTCAGCGCCCTAGAGACTGTGGACGGTTTAAAAACTATGAAACTAGGGTTCATCGGGCTGTTCTCTATAGTGCAGTGTGTTTCAATAAAGTCCATGCATATTTTTCTCTTATCATAATATAGGCCATATAGGTATCAAAAGTATGATACAGTAAAGTATCGACTATAGCACAAATGAGAGAGAAAGCGCGCGGGCCAACATTTGGGATTTTTCGAATCATTCACCGACTCTATAAACTACGAAACCATGAGTGCTCTACACGAAAGAGTGAGATAAAAACTTTAAGGTTAGTGCTAATAAAAAGATACTTACCAACTTCCAACCCCAGTTTCAATCGTATCGGTAAAGTTCTCATTGGAAATATATAATGTGAGCTAACAACATCAAGTGATCTTTGTTTGAGAGCCTTTTCAAAGCTCCAGCTTGCTCATTCTATCAACAGACCGACAAAAACTTGTCTTGTAAACTTTCACCAGAAATGTGTTTGATATTTCTTCTACGGCGATACGGCGATGGATAAAGTAAACTACTTTCCGATTTTGGATTTAATTTTATAATTGTCTGAATGCTAAATTCAAACTAAATATGGCTGATATAGTTGCAAATGGTGAAATCTATTTAATTTAATTTAATCGTATGGCATATTTCGAGCCAGCAATGCACTAATTAATACTGTTATAATCGTATATCTTAATTCTTCGCCCATTTGGCAGCGTCATCAGTAAGAGTGAGCAGATCTCGGGGGTCTCCATTGTATTTACGGATGGGGCAGTCTCTGATTATGTGGTCCACAGTTTGGACGGGGGCCCCGCAGTCGCACGCCGGCGAGTCTCTCCAGCCACACCTAAACATGTAGTCCGCACTACGCCCGTGTCCAGTTCGCAACCTACTCAACTGGCACCCAGTCCCTTCTCGAGGCAGTGAAGCCACTTGGTTTCATAGTTGGGTCATAGTCTGACATTGAGGCTCTAGGCGGGTTTTCCCTCCACTCGTCTTTCCACTGGTTGTTGATTTTGGGTTTTTGGAGAAGCAGGTTTTTAGCCGTCTGGTATGGTGGGTGCCGAGATTTAAGGCGACCCTGAGGGGGCCTCAAGAACTCTTCAGATATTGGCAGATCTGGTCTATTGGAGATTTTGTTGCACTCTTGCAGCAGGGCTTGTTGCCTTCTTAAGTGTGGTGGAGGTATGTGGCTGAGCGCCGGTAGCCATTGTATAAGGGTAGATTTTATTGCACCTGAAATACAACGCATGGTTTTGCGCAGTTGGACGTCAATTTTCTCCCTATGGGCGCTATTCAGCCAGACTGGCGCACAATATTCTCCGGCAGAGTAAACCAGGCTAAGCCCCGTTGTTCGCAGTATGTCTGCACTAGCTCCCCAAGTAGTACTGGTAAGTTTATGCATGATGTTGTTGCGTGTACCCAGCTTTTTACTAAGTTTATCGAGGTGAGGTTTGTACGTAAGAGAACGATCCAGCGTGACTCCGAGGTACTTCGGATTTGGGTTGTACTGAAGGACTTTTCCGTCGAATTCCGGTGAAATCTATAACAATACGAGACGAAAATTGTAGACGTAGCTACAGCTACATTTAAGGTGGGCTTAAAAACCAAGCGACGCGACAACGACACGCGTGGGTGGTCGCCGTCAAATTTTGACGGCGTCGTTGTCGCTGCGGTCTTGTAGAAAAACCCGACCGCATCAACTGACAGCGCCACGCAGCAGATCCCAAGTAGCATTACGAATGTTAGTAAATTCTTACTAGTCTTTAATAAGAGTAAAGATTGATTTAGCTAAAACAAAAAGTTTTCTTTTATAATTTTATTTATAAAACGGCACAAAATTTAAGCATTTGATACACGAATCCCAAATCGACTTTTAGCACTTTTTGCGAACCTCTTTGTTGATACCTGCATTAAGTTTAGGATAAATATAGATGCATAATAGTGTTGCCACTGGCGTTTTACTACTGATGAACAAAAGTTGTTTTCGTACCAGTGCCAACCGTTCATACCCAGTAAGGCGCACCCTATAGCTTGTGTTATTAATTTATCTCCTGATATTATGATATTTATTTTTGGATGTGTATTTTCATAGATACTTCGTTGAAAATAATACATTATTTTATTACTATAAAGTTGACTAAAACAACTCTTTTAAAACATGCTTCTAGTAAGTTGTATGGTAGAACCCTCTGTCTTTGTGCACGACAAATTAACGTATTTTTTCAGCTGCTTTTTTCCTGCTTATGATACACTCATTCTAAAAATATAAACTCATAATTTTTTGTTACATTTGTTCTTTTGTACAAATTAATTTCGTTTTTGGTATTGCGTGATATATGATTAATTTGGTAGAGCATAATATACTGCATAATATGGACATAAATGTAAAGGATGATTGACTCATAAGAGATAAATACATCCGCTCGATTTATCTTTTCGCTTTACTGTTTGATAAATATTGTATATTTTCGAACACTGCTCACTGAGACCATCTTTTTGCGCCCTAAGAGTCAGTTTCTACTGAAAGCGACGAGGTAAGACGATACGCGACGCTGCAATGTCAGTTCAAAGCGACATCAAGATGCAATGCGCGACGCCGCTCGATGCATCTTGAAGCCGCACGAAACCGAGACGAGAAGAGACGCGACGCTGCAATGTCTGTTCTGGCGACGTCACCTACGGCTGCCTGTCAGTTTGATTTCCACGCTCAGTGGTGCGGTGATAAAAAAGAACTTACTACTCTTAGAAACACGATAGGAAATAGATTAGGAAAGTAACTTGGTTCTACTTGATACCTACTATGCAGGGTAGGTGGTTGTTATTGTACTTAAAAAAGACCAAGGGCTTGTCAGACTCGTCCATTCCAGAGTTCTGTAGTCATCCATTTCAGTGTTCTCTAGTGGATAAATGCCCGCATGGCATGCGTCTGTTACACTCCTCGACCCCGATCATACAGGCTATGCGTATCAGTTTTCTTAGGGAAGTTGTCAGCTATACAAGATCTTATATACAAATGTAATTTGTTGATTGTTAAATCTTAGATTTTTGTTGTGCTGTGGCCGAAATAAATTTAATTTCTTTCTTTCTTACATAAGAGATAACAGCTGTAAAACTAAAAACTATATCTTGGTAACTATGCATGCTAGGCTATCATTTTTATTGGGTAAAATGTAGACCTTGATAGACCTTCATATGAAGTGACAGCTGACAAACTAAAAACTCGTTTATCTATATAGTTATGCATGCAAGACTATCAATTTAGCTGTAAAAAGTGAAGGCCTTGATAAGATGAGCATTTCCAATGATGGCTGTCAAACAAAAAACTTGTTTATTTTGGAAGTTATGCATGCTAGGCTATCAGTTTGTTTGTAAAAGTTGTAGACCTTGATGATACCTATATTTGAGGTGACAGGTGTCAAACGAAAAACTCGTTTATCTAGGTAATTATGCATGCTAGAATATCGTTTTTGGGAAAGATTTTTTGATTTGATTTTTAGTTTGAGAGCTGTCACATAAAATAAAAGTATCATCAAGGCCTACAACTTTCCCAAACAATCTGGTAATCTAGCTTGAATGATTGCCGAGATAAACGAGTTTTTAGTTTGAAATTGTCACATGAATGAAGATCTCATCAAAGCTTACAACTTTCGAAAATTTGCCGATATAAACGAGTTTTAAGATTGACAGCTACCACATAAAATAAAGGCCTCAAAGCAAGGCCTACAAATTTCCAAAGTTCCTTATTTTCGAGCAGGAATAATTGCCGAGATAATAATAGTTTATGCAACTGTCTTATAACGGAAGGCTTTAGAACGCGAGTGTCTGTTTATCACACTAGGCGCAGCCGATTGTGATAATAGTTTGACACGAGCATACTAAAGCCTAATTATATGCAGTTGCATACACTATTTTATCTACACTCTACAAAAAAAAACTATGAGAAATAATTCTAAGCTCTCCGCACTGCACTATGGCGATTGCAAGCCTATCAACTGAACCACTAACTAAACGACTAAATATTTAAATGGAGGTTCAGAAATCGAAACAACTTTTAAAATCAAAAGGTATTTTTAGGTAAATTTTTATTAGAAAAATGATTAATTGGAATGAAGATTTAATAATAAATATGTCTTCATTATTTCAAGGCTCATCCCGCCCGGGTGACATTTGTATTTATTTTATTGGGTTACTTTTGGCACTGGAATTAAAAAAGTTGCATAATCTTTTAATTTTTTTGAAGCACACTTGGAATTGAGTTAATTTATGTAGCTGGTGGTGATAAGTTTTTTTAAGGTTGCATTTTTATAAAGGAGTTCATAACGAAACTGCATTCGATTATATAAAACCAACATTACTAAACGAGTGTTGATAAACGTGTTTATAGTTTGACAGCTGTCGTTTGATAGATCTCGCCAAGGCTTACCATTTTTTCTAAGAAATTGGTAGTCTAAGATTTATAGTTTCCGACATAAACGAATATTATTCTTGACAACTGTCATCTGAAAGATCTGAAATGCATTCTAGTTACTTACAATACCGTATTTGCAATATCATTGTATATTACCTACACGGAATTACTAGAAACCAGAGGGTTCTGTCCGGGAAATTTTTACAGAATGCTCCTATAAGGGTTTTATAACAAGTTTTGTTTAAGGCAACTGTTTGCTACTTGGTACATGGATCTCACTCAAGCAAAATTCACTCTTAACACATTTGACATTCATCTCAATTTACTATGAATTGTTGATGTCAGATACGTCGTTTAGGATGTAACTCGGCTTCTAAAACCCTGTCAAAAATTATGTCATTCGCACGGAAAGGTACTGATGACAAAAAAGGTATACGAGTGCTGATAAGGGTTTCTAGTTGAAAAATCCTGAATCACAAATTTTTCGGTGGAACTTTGTTTGGGCTATTAGGTAGACAAACATATTAAAACACGTCACCTCTCAGAGGCTGGGCGCCTTGGAGAAATTACATAGAAAGTCCTAGTTTTTGATCTGTATAACTATAATACAACAATACTGTTTACGATATAATATTGCATCGTATGCAATACTATTATTGTATTAGTTTATGAAAGCTTAAGAAATGTTATAAATATTTAGTTTGACAGTTTTTACTCATTCCCAATCGTTTTCCAGGTATGTTATATGGGTTGGAAATTCCAACCCATATAACATAGATTTAGTAAAAGCTATCAAGACTCAATGTTAGAGAAGTTTATTAGATTTATTTTTTTAGAATAACAACATTCTGTACGATGTATCGTTTTCGAGTGATAAGCCGATAATCGAAATTCTCTTGTCCTGTCCTGTGTCACCGACTTACTGCCAACCTGGATGAGTACTAACCCGTAAGCTAGCTTCAGGAGTGGATACTCAACCATGGATCACATTCACGCCGTCAAGCAGCTAACGGAGAAGTGCAAAGTGTACAACCGGCCCTTGTGTTTCACCTTCGTTGACTATGAAAAGCTTAATGAACAGGCATTCGACTGTTCGTCATCTGACAAACAATCAAAATGTATTGTCAGTGTTTCACTCTCTGCATCGCTGCGGTATTGACAGGTGATGTATGGATGTCCTCCGGGAGTCAAACGGGTAAACTTTTGACCAACGTACTAGAAGATATCATGAAGACTTTAGATTGGAGCGAGAAAGGAGACAATTTCAACGGAATACGCATGTCGCACCTGAGATTTTCAGATGATCTCATCCTTATTGCCGAACGTTTCCTGGGTCTCCAGCAAAATATCGCATCTGCATGATGCCTCCCTGAAGGTCGGTCTCAAGATGAACATGTCCAAAACCAAACGTTGAAAGTCGACGTAAAACCAAAGTCAAAAATATAGGTAAGCGAGTGACGAGGTTAAGGCGGAGATGGGCAGGACACTTGTAAGACGAAGTGACGATCGGTGGAAAAATGCAGCCACGAAGCGGTGGCCAAGATTAGTGAAAAGGTCAGTGGGCAGACCACCTGCTCGATGGTCCGACGATATCATCAAGCTTATAATATGACCTCACTGGCACAGGCTGGCACGGGACCATGAGGGCTGGCTTAGTAGAGAGGAAGCCTATACCCCGCAGTGGGTGGATGGCTGAGGGTGATGATGATGAACCAAAATTCTGACCTTCTATGCGCTTCCGTGAGATATTTTAATATTTTTGTCTCCTTCATAGCCCATATAAAGTTCCGTCGTTAATTTTGTAGTTCAGGATTTTCCAACTAGAACCATTCATTCATTTACCTACCACTCTAATGCGGATGGAGCGTTTTATATTGGAAGCAAAGAATAATTTTGCGACAGTAACCAGAATTGAAAAATTTATCTACTTATTTTATGGTTCCAGTCTTGGATCTTCCAGTTTTTTTGCAATCCATACCCGCATACCACTGGTCGCACCAAAAAAGGGCGTAACTAGTTTCTTTAAACTTTACAGCAGAACATGGTTTGACTTGTACTGCCATGTTTATTTAGGGGGGTTGGATCGTCACCCGCCACGCTGATCCAGTGCGGGTTGGCGGGTCGCCATTGCCTCGTCCGTTGACCAGCAGGGCGCACCAGGGGCAGGTAAGGTTGGCTTGGGCCCCGAAGGTGTTGGTAAGGCCCCTTACACCCCTATCTTTAATAGGCACTATAATTACACTATCTTTAATAGTTTCCGAGAAGAATAAAGAACTGAAATTTGGGACATATAAATGGGGTAAAGGAGGAAAGCATGGGGGTCCAACTTGCTTCCCTTCTTTTCCTGAAGCTTACATATTATAAAGCTACACACATGCCAAATTTCATGCTTTCTGCCGAATGGGACCATACCCCCATACAAGCTATGAAGTCGTATTATTAGATATTATTCGATTAGAATAATGAAATATAGTAGGATTTTTATACTGATAGACTCAATTGACGTTTGGTGGGTTGCCACGTTTTTGTATTTTAAAATAATAATAATAACATAGTGTTGTACCCAAATGATCAAGTTACGTGAATCAAAGATTGTGATTGAATCTTTATGAAAATAAATTTAGTTTATTTCAATTTTCAATATTAAATTGGCCTATAAGACAAACATAGGTACTACTTTTGTGTGTAACAAACTATTTCCTGTCTGACGAAATGTTTATTTGAAAGCTAATGAGAACATAACTAGTAACAGTCAGATATCATTAATGTGAATTTATTCAACATTACATTTTAAATTTCAATATTATTCATTTTTGCTTTCTATAAACCAAACAAAAACTTTGCATATAAACGTAAAGTATACGCGTAACGTATACTCTTTTACGTAACGTAAAGTATGTACGTAATATATACGCAAGTATTTATTGAGCATATTTATTTACTAAAACAAATACATCGAGGAATCATGTGACAACAGTTCAATGATTATAATGAATGAGTCAAACCACAACACTAACCTGATGCTTGCAACATTTTAAAAACAAAAGGCCGATCTTAGCTGTCAGTTTAGTCTATCTATCTGAATAAAAATCCTACATAGTAGATAGCCCACCGTGACACATATCAAAATCCAAGTCAGGCATGTCAGTGCCAATAATGTCATCAACACCACTCCATTCGTTCACAAACCCGTTCCAACCAAAGAGATTCAAAGATTCGAATACAATCAGCACTACAGCTTGCAGTATTGAAGATTATCTAAACAAATATTAACGAAACAATAACAGAAATTATTAGGCCAAAATAAAATAAACTTAGCTCTTCTTAGCTACTCTTAAGTCACGCGCCGTCAATCGTCATATATTATTTAAATGACGATAAAGACTATTCGTGATAAAAAATACCTACCGTCTCCTAGGACAAAAGTTCAGACAAAGCGTGTTGTGGTGTGGATTAAGCTAAAAAATATAATTTTAGAATTCCATTGTCATGGTGTATCAAACTAAAAATTGTTATTTTTTGGTTACATCACTTCGTGATACGACCAACGGTGAAGACAAGAGAATATCTGAATGTCACTAATTTACAGTGTTGCCGGGTCTTTGCTATAGTTTGCTCTAAATTTTTTTATTTTCATTAGCAGGTTTTCCTATATAAATACTTAAACTCGAACGTTTGGGGTTGTTTATACTCTTGTTTCTTGGTCATATTTTATCGATCTGCTTAACGTAGACGAACAGCTAATCGGCACCACCGCACCACATCAATTGTTACCTCATCTCACCTTAACCACCAAATGCATGAGCCCCTGTCGTGTGATGAGGTTGTTACTGCCATCAGACATTAGCATTGACCTTACATCAGGCGATATACTCAAATGTGGCGGAGTGGAGCTAAACTCGTTGTTATGGAAACTTTTTGTTTGAATGTGAGAGAAAGAGCGATTTCCGGGTGGTTTTAAAGTTTCTCGCATTAGTGCCCTCTCAAAAACAAAGGTGACCTTTCTGACTGCAAGTCATACCGCGGTATTCCGTAATAATCGCTCCCCGAAAGGCTTTTGCAAGAGCCTTATTAAACCGCTTGAAGGACTTTCAGATAAGAAAATATTTTTTGGATTTTTGTGTTCATTAACTGCAGGAAAAAGCAGAGAGCAATGTCTTTAGTTGTAACTCTGCTTTGTTGGTGTATATAAAGCGTTCGAAAGTGTACTTTGTGAAGCTCACTGGATGGTGCTAGAAAAACTAGAGTGCACGGAGAAGTTTGTGCGCCTCCTGAGACATGACATGAGGCATGATGATGAGCAGTGCTGTGTCTCTGTAGACGATGAACGATCTATTTTTTCCCCCTGCGTCAGCGACAAACAATAAGGGTATGGCTAAACTACCACTCGTTGAGCCAACCCTTAACAAGCCCTGTAACCAAGTAGATGCGGATGGGTATACTATGGTTCAGAAGAAGCACAGAAAGCAACCCCGCAAGAACAAGTGCGGCACCGCACCGGTGGAGGCCAATCTCCTGCTGCGTGCCTTCACGCCGAGGACATCGCTTTATGTCTCCCGCCTGCACGACACTACTACTAAGCAAGACGTGCTGGATTACATCTTCGCGAGGCATAAAGCAGGTGCCTTCAAGAATTCGCCAAGACTCGGAGTGTACGTGGAGCCGTTGGAGTCGCGCCATTGGGTGGGTTTCGTTCGTGGTGCGAGTCTCGACAGCTACACTGAGCGTCTTTACGTCGCCGGAGTTTTGACCACAGGGAGTCGTGTTTCGCCGCTTCCGAGGGAAGCTGCCACTACCGTCTCAGAGTTAGATATTAAGAATTATGTTTTGTTAGTTCATTTATATTATAGTATAGTATTTTTCATTTTTGTGTAATAGTTATGTCGGCCATCTCTTTACTTGTGATACAGGAATTTCCTATTCCTAGTTCAAGAAATAGTTAGGCCTCATAATTGTTAGTATAAGTTTACGTATTTTTAATTATGTTTTTATATAATAAAATTAAATTTAAATTTATTAAGGGTGGTCCATGGAGTGACGTCAATACAAAGAAATTAGATTCCTCACATCTTAGGGTATTCAAAAATACCCCATGTATGTTCCGCGATTATTTTTAGTTTCCGAGTTATTCAACTTTTAAAGTTGTATGGGAAAATCTCGACTGGCAGTAACTTTTCCTTCCCTTTTTTATTTCCGTATAAGGGCTTCTCGCGCGGTTGATTTCTAGCACAATCTTTATGATATGTACTTTTAGCGTACAAAAAGAAAATATGTCTGCCATTCGAGTTTTTCCCATACAACTTTAAAAGTTGAATAACTCGGAAACTAAAATAATCATGGAACATACATGGGGTATTTTCGAATACCCCAAGATGTGAGGAATCTAATTTCGTTTTATTGACGTCACTCCATGGACCACCCTGTATATATTTTATTATAGGAAATCTCACAGCATTTAAATTTGATTCAACATAAAAATATCGAATATAAAAGTTTGCCAATAAAAGAGATAACACAAATTAACATTTTGATAAGCTAACAACAACTGACTCGTATATAAAGAACTAATTTAAAAATGAAAGCAAGTACAAAATGAAATTCAATATACTTTTATCTAATAACATAACAATATTCTTTATTGCACATAAAAACAAACAAACAAAGTAATAAAAAAAAGAAAACATAACAGAGTACAATTTTATGGCCTTATTGCTTCACAACAGGAAAAAGTACGTACAGAGAAAAAGGGTAGTGCAACTATTTATGTATTACATTAACAAAATATACATACATTCTATTACTCAAATACTTCAACTCTGATAAACTACTACACATACTTATTAATAGACTAATACATAATAAATTATGCAGATAAGAAAGAACACATCATTTTATAGTTCCAGATAGTTTAAAGGAGTGTTAGACAGATAAGGAGATATATGAAGAAGTAGAGTAAGTAGAGGCGTAGAACTTAGACATACTTTGTAACACAGTAGTATGCCCGACGCTACCCCTTATCATCTATGACGTCTCTGGAGGGTTGGAAATAGCGTCAGTTACCTTGTATGGCATAAAGAAGCGTTGGACGTCCTGTAGGGTGGGAGGTAGAGTCGGACGCCCTGGAGTTAGCAATTAGAGAGAGATGCATAACTCACTTTTCCACTCCTTGTTCCTCGTCGGGAATGAAAAAAAAGCCATAACACTAAACAAATCTAGGATTTCGCCGAAAATGCTAGGATTTTGGCCAAACATTGGATCAGCTTGGGACGAAGGCCGAAGGAAGTCTACAATTTTGCCATAATATGCCAGCTTTTGACATCGCACTGCGACATGTATACCGATGACCTATGCTTTCTTGCAGAATCCGCAGATGGCCTGCAACAACTGAAGACCGTTTCTCCCCAAGCATGCTGCAAATTCGATCTGAAGATCAGTGTCAAAAAGATAAGTATTCTTCTTCTTCTTATTCGAGTAGTACACCAAGTCGTTCAACAATTCGATGAAACCTAGAGTCAGAGTTTTCCAACCGCCTACTATAAGTAGCAGGCCTCTGACATTATTGTGTAACGACCGCCGTCTTAGTGATCAGATCATTCACAAAAGTGATTTCAATGGAAATACAAGGTCGTGAGATACTGAAAATTAAGTTTGGTGAAGATATGATGACACAAGTTGAGAAGTTTCGATATTTAATGTGACCTTGATAATGAGATGAATAGCAGAATCAGTGTGGCAGCTGCAGTATTTAGGAAGCTGCTGATCAGAATTAAAAGTGGTCGGCATGGCCGAAATCAGCCGGAGAGAACATCATCCCTGTTGGTGACTATGGAATGGTTTTATTTCAAGTTGATATCTTAACGCGATCCCGAAAAAAGGGGTCTTGACAGACGCATAACCAAGTGACAAGTAATATAATATAATTCATAATATAACTATTCGTGTAGAATAGTTCATGGGTTTAGTTCAGTTTTTCCTTATAATGTATAACAACAAATACAACAGAACTTTTAGCACCGCAAAACGCAAAATGAGGTTTACAAATATACATTACATTTTCTTTTGCAAATTCTCCTCAGGCATCAATGTTGTCGGAATACATACATACATATATCACGCCTTTATCTCTTGCGGGGTAGGCAGAGCTTGTCGGAATTCAGCGTGTAATTTGTGAAAATTTGATAAACTGTAACATAAAAAGCATGTGTTTAGAATATTGTTGCCACTCGATAGTGGACTATCGATTGTAAAACGATAGACAATCGATAGTATCGATATCCTGAACTATCGATAGTATTATACCTCGTCAACAGTATTGCTTTATTTTGAATTATCAATACTATTATTAGGCCTACCGATTGTATAGGCCTGAATAAATGAAAACTATCGATAGTAAAACCATTGGTAGTACGGCAACAATAGTTCAGAATTATGTAGTTTTTACGCGACTTACTTGTTAATTAGTTGGTAGAAGGAGTAGCCCTCTACGTTTCGGTAAAAGGTGTGACAGATAAAATCGCCTTTTTACTGCGACGGAAATACAACATC
This sequence comes from Phthorimaea operculella, assembly GCA_024500475.1. NCBI lineage: Eukaryota > Metazoa > Arthropoda > Insecta > Lepidoptera > Gelechiidae > Phthorimaea > Phthorimaea operculella. The sequence goes on along the minus strand of JANFCV010000002.1, from coordinate 643,098 downwards.
AAGACTATTTTCCGACCCCACACTCAAGTAAAACACTGGCTAAGATCACCGAAAGATAAGGAGCCCCTATCCGGACCAGGTGTTTACTCTATACCTTGTGAGTGTGGTAAGAGCTATATCGGGGAAACACAACGGCACGTCTCTACAAGAATCACCGAGCACATACGTAGCGTGAAGAACCGTAACACGGTGACGTCGGCGGTAGCTGAACACTCGCTTGATACGGACACTAACCACTATATTCGGTTCGACAAGACAGCTATTCTGGCTAGGGAAAAGTTCTATGTGCCCCGCAAGGTTCGGGAAGCCATTGAAATAAGCCGTCGTCCGAATTTTAATAGAGATAGTGGTTGGTCGATATCGCCGTCGTGGAAGCCAGTGCTAAAAACGGTATTGCCGGTGTCAGTGGACAACATAAAAAGTGACGATATAGTTAGCGTAGTTTGTTCGGGACTTTTTGATGACTCTACAACTGCAACTCAACCGCATCCACCACAACAAGAGTCACCAACTGCGGCTACTGCAGCGCCCCCTACCATCTCAGCGCGCGCGCAGCGAGCAGCGGCGCGAGCTAGTCGACAATCGCAACTGGCAGTCGCGCGTGTGTGATTGTCGTCCTCCGTGAAGAAGGCTGTCGTAATCAGCCGAAACGTAGAGGGCTACTCCTTCTACCAACTAATTAACAAGTAAGTCGCGTAAAAACTACATAATGAGTGATACTTGTTCGTTTAATAATAAAATAGTTCAGAATTTACATAAAGCTTGTTCTATATTTTTAACGTTTTCAATGTTTATTTACCTTGTGATAAACCGCAAAATTTGACAGAGTTTACTGAGTGTCTTGCTCGGGTGCAAGCGATCATCGAGGACAATGACGTCACATTAGTTTACAGTTTGGGTGACTACAACGCGCATCCTACGGCTTCTTTTGGAACCGAATTAATGTCTTTTTGTGATGAACATAAATTGATGTGTGCGGATATTGATTTTTTAAGTGAAGACCTAGAAACTTATACTTTTGTGAGTGAGGCGCACGGCTCTCGCAAGTGGTTGGACCACTGTGTAGTAACCGAGGCAGCACGCGACACTATCGTTTCAGTTAGTGTCATGTACGGCGTCTACTCTTCCGATCATTTACCACTGCGAGTAGAATGCAATGTAGAGCTTACCAGTGCAAGCGTAGCTGCGAGCGAGAGCTGCGCGTCTGACGATTGTGATAAAATAAAATGGAATGACAGACAATCTAGTCAAATAGACATGTATCATGATCTGTGTAAAAACGAATTTATAAATATGCATACTGATTTGTGTAAATGTAACGATAATATCTTAACGTGCTCTAGGTGTAGTGTCGACAGGTCTTTTATTTGTAACTATATTGATCGACTGTATGATGATAAAATAGTTAAAACGTTGCAATTAGCTGCAATAAAAAGCTCTTGTTTGCGTCCTCACAAAGGTAGAGTCAAAAAGCCGGTAACAGGATGGAATTTCCATGTTAAGGAGAGTTACAATGCAGCCCGACTTCAATACGAATGTTGGGTTGTCGCGGGCAAGCCAACCACTGGACAGATCTACGAGGATATGGTCACCAAACGAAAGACATTCAAAAATAAATTAAAATGGTGTATTCGAAATGAAGAACAAATTAAAATGGACATTTTGGCTATGCACAGGAACCATAAAAACTTTCCCAAATTTTGGAATGCAACAAAAAAACTACAGCAGAAACGAAAGTTACCTGTGACAGGGGATGGCTTGCCTGAACCCAGGGAGATAGCAGAACTTTTCGCGTCTAAGTTTAAAGTACAGCCTATGCCGGCCACGAAATCTGTAGAGACACCTGTAAACTCTGGTGATGATCATCCAGAGTTTACTATTAAAGACGTAGCAAAGGCCGTGCGTGGGATGAAACGAGGTAAGTCCCCTGGCCACGACAGCTTGAGTATTGAGCACATATTGTACGCTGGTGAGGCACTGTGGTCAATCCTATGCGTGTTTTACAATCTGTGTGTAAAGCACGCATATTTACCGGATAACCTCATGAAAACAATAGTCGTGCCCATTGCTAAGAATAGGACAGGGGACTTAGGTTCGTCGAATAACTATAGACCTATCTCTTTGGGTACAGTCATAGGGAAGGTGTTTGAGCGTTTTGCAGCCCGAACTGATGAAGAACATATGTATAGATGATGCTCAGTTTGGTTTCCGTCCCGGGTTTCAACGGATTCAGCAATTGTCAGTCTCAAGCATACTATCGACTATTACGTTCGTCGTGATACGTCGGTATATGCTTGTTTTGATCTGAGTCGCGCATTTGATCTAGTGAATTATGATATTCTCTGGAGCAAATTGCGCGACTCTGGTGTCTCTGGAAGCATTGTTGATCTGTTGGGGTACTGGTACGGAGGCCAAACAAATCACGTACGATGGGGTGACACGACCTCTAACGCCTACATGTTAGAATGCGGAGTTCGCCAAGGCGGGTTGACGTCTCCGGACCTTTTAATGTGTATGTTAACGATCTTATCGGTGAGTTGAGAAGCACTAACATTGGGTGCCACATCGATGGAGTATGCGTCAACAATCTCAGCTATGCTGACGATATGGTGCTTCTCAGCCCATCGATAAAAGGGTTAAGAGAGAATCTGCATAAGTCTGTGAGAATTATGCAGATTCTCACGGACTGAAGTATAATGTTTTAAAAACAGAGATGGTTGTTTTCAGAGCAGGGAAGGGTCCGGAGACAATTCCAGAAGTGTATTTGAATGGTTCATCGGTTCGGGTCGAAGAAATTCAAATACCTCGGACATATTGTGACGGAAGATCGAAAAGACGACTTAGATATGGAAAGGAGAGACGGGCATTGTCGGTTCGGTGCAACATGATCGGACGACGATTTAATAAGTGCAGTAAGGAAGTTAAGGATACTCTCTTTCGGGCGTTTTGCCAATGTTTTTACACATGCCAGCTGTGGTGCCGATACAAGAGAGTATCCTTTAGTAGCATGAGGGTACAGTATAATGATGCATACCGTATCCTCATGAAGTTGCCAAGGCACTGCAGTGCATCGAGTATGTTCGCCGAATCGGGAATGCCCGACTTTTTTGCTATTATTAGGGCGCGTATTTCTTCCTTTTGGGAACGATTGCGATGCTCTGGTAATAGCATCCTACAAGTTGTGACCCATGACCTATCTAGTCCACTGATAAGACACTGGATTATGACACACAAGGACGCAAACAAAAAATGACCACTAACCGCTCTCGTACAACCTTTTGTTGTACTTGCTGCTTGTTTTAGATTTTAAGTTTTTATTTATTGTATTTTATATATTTTTGTACTATTGTACTGTGGGTTTATTGCCTTTAATAAAGAACTTATTATTATTATATTATATTATATTATATTATTATTAACTACATGTACCTTGCTGTTAAATACGTCTAAATAGCAGTAATTCTGTTTATCCGGCAACACTGGCCTGGTTAGCCTCTCAGCGCGCTGTCAACGTGACGGCGTCGTGGCGCGCCGCAACGACGCCGACGCTCGGTTTATCTGGTTCCCCATACAAACCCATACAAACCAGTCATTTGACAGCGACAACGACGCGCGTCGTTGTCGCTGTCGCTTGGTTTTTAAGCCCACCCTTACCTACATTTTACATACCTAGGTAGGTACTGTAAAAAAAATTTCTACTCTTTTTTTTACACCTTTTAAAACAAATGTTTGATTCAACAGACGTCAGAAAATCTCGATACCGAACCACAAAGTTCTGTGAAAGTAGATCGAAACTCAAAAAGCATACATAGTTGCATCAAATAACCATCGTCCTCAAACATTAATGGGCCAGTATTCCGCCAGAGGACTACTAACCATACTATTGAAGCTATCCTTTGTCAGTGGCCTCCATTAATTCTGCTTGCGTACTGCCGGTCGAGTACGGATCCAGGATTTTCTATGGCGGGGGGCACAAGAGGCAGGTGGGCAAATTTGGCTCACAAATGAAACAAGTTTCTAAAACAACTACCTACTATTAGATATCGCTAAAATTATGGCTTTGAGACGAACATTTGAGAAATTTCGTGAGGGTCAGCTAGACATTTGTAGTTCAGTTGGCAGAAAAGTGGGACGGTACGGTACGGTCCCGGGTTCAAGCCGCGGTTGACGCTAAAAAAAGAAATTTTCTTATTTATTTTAGTTCATGAGAATAATAAGTTTCTAAGGTAAAATGAGACACAACTTCTTTTATTTCTTCGAATAATAAGTTAAATTTGCTATACATACAAGTGCTAATAAGGTCGATCTATTTCCTTTCGTGCTAGTATTGTATCGCTGGAAGCCACTTGGGGGCTGGGTGTAGGCGCGTAGTGTGGCACTTAGGGCGTGTTACAAAATATATCTAGGAAAACCTACTTTTCTCTATTTTCTCTCATGATATGATGTGGCAATACCGTTTTCAGCAAAAGGTTACAGTTTATTTGATGCACCGTTCAATCATTATGCCATCTTAGCCTATCGAAGTAAATATAAGATTGCAGTTTATTTGATGCATCGTTCAAATATTTTATCATCTGTTGATAAGTCCTTTTAGTATTGAATAAAATCGTCTGAGGGGGGGGGGGGCAAATACTCTTATGCCCCCCTAAGTCCGCCCTTACGAGTAGTTCCGCTCTGATAGCGTAGTGACGTCGTAGTTGTGTAGACTTTTCGATTACTAAAGTTAGGAGACCTAGGCTTGCCTAGCCGAAGTATGATAGATTAACTAGTTACAATGATGGGTGATCGTTTGTTTTAGTAAGGATATCGTGGATATTATGCAGAGCATACCTACATTAAAAAACCATCTTTTCTTTTCAGAATGAAGTCGGGACCGTCAATTCATTATTGTAGGGTGGGCCAAGAGCCGATGAACGACCCAATAAACTCGGAGCGTTCAACTGCCTAATAGATTGCTAGTTTTATTATTATTAGCCCACGAGATCCCACTGCTGGGCAAAGGCCTCCCCTCGGTCTTCTACTTATTGCGGTCTTGTGCAACCTCCATCCAGTCCTTTAATGGGCATCGAAGTCGTCTCGCCATCTTTTTCGGGGTCTACTTCTGCGACGAGACCTGCCTTGCGGTACCCAATCTTCCGTGACGATTCGAGCCCATCGATCAGGGTGCATCCTGCAGACACGCCCGGCCCAGTCCCATTTCGACTTGGCAGTTTTGTACCCTACGTCGATGACGCCAGTCTGAGCTCGAAGAGTAGTGTTCCGAACTCTATCTATTCTCTTGACGCCGAGGATACTTCGCTCCATTGCTCTTTGGCAAACCTTGAGTTTGGACTTTTGACTTTCTGTTAGTGACCACGTTGGCGCACCGTAGGTTAGGACGAAACTGATAGCAGACGATACATTATGTCGATGATTATATATACCAGATCGTCTCTTTCGACAACAGCCAAGTAAAAGAGATCGATCGTCGGATTGAGAACGCCTGGAAAAGCTTCTGGTCGTTAAAAAACTTTATGAAAGGCGATCTGCCTCTATCACTCAAAAGATTGCTAGTAGATATTTTAAAAATTATAAGTAAAAAACATTTTTAAAACAAGCTTTTATTTGGATGCGCTAAAAAGCATAAAATAATCTATTCACTAAAACTTTAACTTGTTACTTATAATGGCATTAAATCTACGTCTTCATAATTTATCCTACTAATATTATAAAGGCGGATGTTTGTGTGTGTGTTTGTTACGACATCACGCAAAAACGGCTGATTAGATTGACATGAAACTTTGCAGAAATATAAAAGGGCATCTGGAATAACACATAGGATACTTTTTACCACGGAAAAATGTCTCATCCCCACAGGATCACGCATTTTCTAATATTTTTGAAATAGGTGGCGTGACTGAGCCGATCCGCGTTTTAAACGTTTTCGGCGAAAACTAACAGCGACATCTCTTGGCGAATAATGCTTTCTTCTCACGGAATAATAGGTTGCAGCGGGTGAAACCGCTGACGGGCAGCTAGTACGATATAAAAGCTTGTCGCGAGATTTAACCTGTGTACCTATATATTAATAAATAAATTAGGTAACCAGTGTAAATGATCTTGAAGAAACTTTTAACCTAACACCACACGAGTACCTACTTAAATCTCGCGACAAGCTTTTATATCGTATAAATTATGAAGACGTAGATTTAATGCCATTATAAGTAACAAGTTAAAGTTTTAGTGAATAGATTATTTTATGCTTTTTAGCGCATCCAAATAAAAGCTTGTTTTAAAAATGTTTTTTACTTATAATTTATTTTTTACTTTTTAGCAATCTCTGGAAAACAAATATTTTATGCCATAGTTGATTATGTACGTTGTGCGATAGAACCTACCTACTTATTGCATTCATGAACATAATAGGTATAAATTGACAACATTCTTCATTGACAGTGCCATGAACAGAAGACTAAAAACCCCAACACAATATAACCACTCAAATATAAATTTAAAATCTTGCGAAGCGACATCATTTAGGTCACACTAGTATTTACCTGTAACCTAGTACTATTATATATTCTGTGCCTGTAATTTTTCTGTGTTTGTCACCCACTTAGTAAGAAAACATAATAAACTTAATACACCATCTTACTTTAAGTCCGCCATATCAGGTTTTGTTTTGATTATGAGTGACGTAAACGTCACTTTATTATTCGAGTTATTCTGAAAAATTCCTTTCATTTGACATCCATATTGTAAAAAAGCATAAAAATTATATTCTGCCATCTTAAGAAGTTCACCATAGTTAATTTAGAGTGACGTCAACTTATAATTCGAATAGGTAATTCTCAGCAATACCTTTCATCTGACACTCATATTGTAAATTATCTTAAAAGGCCATCTTTAGATGTCCGCCATATTATTTTCTGAATTGTACTCAGAAAGACCTTTCATTTGACACCCATATTGTAGGAGTGCGTCAAAAATTACTTGTCGGCCATCTTGGATATTCCGCCATGATAGATTTAGAATGACGTCATATAACTAATCATGCATTGTCATCCGAATTAAACGTGTATACAAAATTTCAGCTCAATCGGTTGAAGATAACTGCTTCTAAATTGAGTTGCAAGATTTGCCCCGAACAAACATATTTACTTCCTTACTTGCATACACTGCAAGTTAAATAAAAGCTTTTAAAAATATAACGGCCGTTTGTGCGTTATTTTTTTTGCAGCGCTATCCGTTGCGTTTGAAAAATACGATTTTCCACCAGGTATGTAAACCGGTTTGACAGACGTATTCGTTAGCGCAAAAATAATCGCACATCGCCGCGTTGACGGAGCATTCGCAAACAATTTAACATAAACCATATTCGTAGGAAAATAAGTTCGAAATTCGAAAATTCAAAACGGACGTGTAAAGCACCTTAGTAGGGGTAATAAGAAGAACCATTTTATTAGGTGTAATGCCATCTTCGCAATCGGCAATCGTACTTTGGTCGTAAATGTGTGTGATGTGTCGGGGATTTCCCGAGCCTTCATCATTTTGATTAGTTAGATGCTCGCTTGTCGAATGGGGTGCCGAGTCTGAGAGAGAGTGAATGACTCGATGATTAGTGACTTGGGTAATAAAGTAGATAGAATTATATACGTTTGAACACAAAATCATGTTGCAAAAGGGTTTGGCTTAGTTTTACTTAATTTTTTAGCTTTTTGGAACACTTACTTAAAATCATTGTTTTTGGGAATGCTATCGTAGGTCGTAGGTGGAATTACCGCCACCATACAGTTGACCATGGTTGGCAGATATTCTAGTCAAGGTCAAAAACTCTACGTCGCCTTTTACGAAACACCCTGAGTAGAAAAGGGGTGGTCGGTTTCCTTGGCTGCTACCACTCTGCTTCTACATTTACATACCTATTGTTAACACAAACCAATTACTTAAATTAAAAAACGTAAAAGAATTTTTATCGATGTTTGTGTGTTTGGTCAGAATTAACCTACCTACTCATGTACGATATTTGCCTCACCTTATCCCGCAGAACTGCAATTAAAAACTTATTTACAGTTCCCGAGGGAACCGTCCACTTCATGTACACGATGTAAAATGTATGAAACTCAAATTAAATCCTGAAATGCTTGTATAAAACTGGCTAGAGCCAAAGAGTAAGAATTGACGGGCGCCGTAACAGAGAGACGGCTACAACGAAACTCAAACTCAAACTCAAAATACATTTATTAATATTGAGACTTTAAACTATCGCAGAGTTAAAATTGGGATTGTATGAATAGGCTTACAGCCCGAAACATACCTACTAAAACGAAGTGAGATATGCCGCCATAAGTGGCAAACCTATTAGATTGAATAGTTACTTAAAATTAAGCAAATAACGTAAAAAAAACAAGTTAATAGAAAATAAAAAAAAACCAAACAGTTGAGCCAAGTGTGACGAGATAAAGCGATTCTTAATAATATTATGGGGGAGATGATATTATTCTGGGTGCGGTATTGAGCGTGGCTGGCCACTTCCACATACTTTGAGCAAGAAACATATGATATTGATCAGAATTTCCGACTTAGGTAGAAGGTGAAAGCTTATTTACAGAAACGTCACTACACTCACACTGACATGTTCACGCCCATCATGACCGTCCTGAAATATGTGTCTCCTTGTCGCACTTGCAGTAGGTAATCCTGTGCCACAGGGAGATGCATATTTCAGGATGGCCATGAACTCGCGCGCGTCCCGTGTATTTAACCTAGAAGTAGGTACCTTATTTCAAAAAATCAGAAAGAAAAAGTAGGACCTGTTGTAACCTCAACCTCTTTTGGAAAGCCGCATCTATGATTATGTCAATGTCTTGTCACTCTAATACATTACTTACAACATGAAGACTACGTTATTTTATTGGCGACGAGAAAAAGCGAATTAAAAATGAACGACGAGCTATTTAACAAGCTCTTAGCCCAACAACAAAGAAACACGGAGCTATTAATGCAATTTACGTTGTTGGTACGCAGAATTTACAATGTTAATACGTCGACACGACACAGCCATCGCACTCCGACAACAGTGTGACGAGCACTGCATCCGCAACCGACACTACAACAGCGCAGCGCCGCGTCGACGAGACGACGGTGACGACATCGCCGGATGATGGAGGTACCGATGAAGAGTGAAGACACGACGACTACTCCAACAAAGCCACTAGACAAGACATCAACAAAGTTAACACCAACGGAAGATCCTTTATCAACGACGGCATTCTCACAGCCTACAGCAACTGACGAACCAGAAAATACACCTATACTACCAGGAGAATCAACAATCGACAAGTCTTTTCCATCTATGTCCCAACTAACCATGACAACGGTGTCATTAGAACGAGCAACTACACCAGAGACGCCCACTAGCTTAGCTGATAACACTGAGCAAGATTATTATTTATTCATATTAATTTAGTAATTTTTACTTACTTTCAGATGTAATTATTAGTTTTTTGTTACTCGGCGAGTGTTGTCATTGTTTTAGTCACATTATTTCTGCAATTTGCGACAAAACTTTACCGGCAAATGTGGATTCATGTGAAAAATTTTCACCACTTTTCTTTTCTTTTCCATCATGCTAATATGTGCCACAGATTACAAATATTTATATGTACTTTTTTTTTAAGTTGTTCTCCTGTTGTCAAAATGCGTTTTTTTTACTACTTTGTTGATCTATCAACAGTGCGTGACACGTGACAACACCGGTTTTGTAATACGTTGTCTCTTTCTGACAAATTGGTGATGAGAATTTGTACTTTTATTTTCGTCGTATATTTACGTTTCTTTGTACGCAATTAATTTGTTCTAGTTTTTATTTTTGTCTTTGTGGCTGCCAGCGGGTATGGAAAATGCACAAGCCTTAGCTTTATTTTGATTTTATTTAATTAATAATCTATACTTATATATTTTTTGTTTATTTATATTATATTATTGCTATGGATATCGCTTTATGTAATCAATCAGATAATTCAGATTTTTTCAATTCATGTTCTTCTTCCAGCTCAGATGACAGTTTTCACAGTCTACCTCTTCCTTTATATGAAAACCTGGATTCAGTCTTTTCGGATGTCCGGAAGAATTTTAACGTCATCCATATTAACGCACAGAGCATTCCAGCTCATTACATGGATATGCTTGCATCCTTGGATCATAGGAATATCCATGCAATTCTGGTATCTGAAACCTGGTTGAATCCATCGCTCCCGTCAACGTCCTTTTCCATTCCTGGTTTTGTACTTATCCGCAACGACCGTGGCGGTTCCACAAACGGTGGTGGGGTAGCCATTTACCTCCGTGCACATATTCCTTTTACAGTCATTCATAAGTCCCACAGCCCCCAGAGGGTACGGCTGAACACCTCTTCCTAGAAATTTCTCTTTGCCATATTAAAGTTCTTCTAGGTGTTTATTACAACAATCATCTCTCTAATAATTACTTTGGTTCCCTTGAACTACTTCTTGAAGATTACTGTCCTTCTTACAACCACTCTATAATCTTAGGAGATTTCAATACATGTCTTTTGAAAAATAATCACCGATCTAAGCAGCTTCTCTCCTTAGTTAACTCTTGTAACCTGTACATACCCCCGTTATCTGCTACTCATCATTTTCCCAACTGTGAACCATCACTTCTTGACCTTATAGTAGTGTCTTCTCGTGACCACGTAGTGAAACACGGTCAATTTCCTGCTGACGAGTTTTCCTATCATGACCTACTGTATCTCTCGTATCGCATTCGGCCACCCAAAATTAAAGCAAGAACTTTGCTTCTACGTAATTTTGCGGGTATGAATACTGAAAAACTGCGTGAGGAGGCAAACAGTGTTGATTGGTCAGCGATAGAGCGTCTTGAATCTGTCGATGACCAGTTATCACTTTTGAACTCTAACCTTACTGATCTGTACGATCGTCACGCCCCTTTACGTCCAGTGCGCATTAAACATCTTCCTGCACCTTGGCTTAATGATGAGATACGTGAACAAATGGCGAAAAAGACGCGTGCGAAAACAAGGTACAAACTGGATTCTTCGAACAAAAATCGTGACAAATTTCGAGAGATAAGAAATCGCTGCAATACTAAGATAAGGGATCTACAACGTCGCCATATCCATAAGTCAGTCGAAAATGGAGATCCTGCTAAAGTCTGGCCCTTCCTAAATAAGCTAGGAGTTGGCAAGTCGCGTACTCATCTTCCTGCGCACAACATTGATATTAACGCTCTTAATGCACATTTCTCTTCTTCTGCTGCAATAGATAGCGCTATAAAACTTAACACACTGAATCATCTTTCTGCTTTGCCAACTCCTACCTTTCCTTCTTTTGTATTTCACTCAATAACCGATTGTGATGTTGTGAAGAATGTGCATGCCATCTCGTCGAATGCTGTTGGAAGTGACTGTATTGGCCGTGCTATGATTGTTCCTATCCTAGATATCCTTTCTCCAGTCATCGCAAAAATCCTAAATAATTCCTTATCCTCTGGTGTGTTTCCAACCGCTTGGAAGGAAGCACAAATTGTTCCTCTTCCAAAAAAACCTAAACCGAGCTCTCCTTCTGATTACCGTCCCATCTCTATCCTACCATTCCTCTCCAAGGTCCTTGAAAGGTTGGTTCATCAACAGCTCTCTTCTTTCCTAACTACGAACAATTTGTTGAACCCCTTTCAATCTGGTTTCCGCCCCGGTCATAGCACGACTACTGCTCTAGTCAATATCTCTGATGATATTCGGCGAGGAATGGAACAACAAAACTTGACTGTGTTAACGTTACTAGACTTTAGTAATGCTTTTAATACAGTAGACTTCGACATCCTTCTTTCTGTCTTACATTCTCACAACATATCTACAACGGTGGTTGACTGGTTTCGCAGTTACCTGTACGGGCGTCGACAGCGCATACGCATTGAAGACACCTTCTCTGCGTGGTGTGACACATCTGCCGGCGTACCGCAGGGTGGCGTTCTGTCCCCTCTTCTTTTCTCTATTTTCATTAACTCTATCACTATTCCTCTTTCTTCTTCCTATCACATGTATGCAGACGATCTCCAAATTTATACACAAGCACCACTCTCTGGCCTCCCAGGCGCGATTAATGTGACAAACAGAGACCTTGAGAAAATATTCGACTGGAGTAGTTCGTATGGGCTTAAGGTTAATCCTACAAAGACCCAAACCATCATAATTGGCAGCCAGTGGTATGTGTCTCGTATCGATTACGCTTCACTGCCACAAATCACTTTTGATGGTATTCCAATACCATTCAGCCGCAAGGTCAAAAACCTTGGTATAATTTTTGACGATTGCTTAACATGGCAGCCTCATGTATCCGAGGTAAGCAGGAAGGTGTTTGCCGCGTACGGATCGCTCAAGCGACTCAAGAACCTCTTACCAACTAAAACAAAAATTTCTCTAGCGCATTCTCTTCTTTTACCGATACTGGATTATGCAGACGTTTGTTATCCTGACCTTACTGTTGAACTGCTACAAAAACTCGAACGTCTGCAAAATCTTTGTATTCGGTTCATCTTCGGTCTACGAAAGTATGACCACGTCTCCCAGTACCGGTCCTTGCTTCAATGGTTACCAATATCCCGTAGGCGGGACTGCCATATCCTTTCCCTCCTTTACTCCGTCCTCTTCAATCCTAGTACTCCTCCCTACCTTAAAGAGCGATTTATCTTTCACGCGTCAACCCTGACTCGCAATCTGCGAGCCAGTCACAGTCTTACGCTCAACCTTCCTCCGCACAGGACCGACTTCTACGCAAAGTCTTTCACAGTGCGAGCTATCAAGCTGTGGAATTCTTTGCCTGAAGTCGTTCGGCGGTCTCCATCTCTTGCAGTATTTAAAGATCGGGTCAAGAAGCATTTTCTGACCAGTATTGATGTAGGGACCTAGGCACGTTGTACATTGTCAGCAGTTTTGTATAGAGTCGCAGCGGCGGCGAGCCCCGCTCGCCAGTCGTCTCTCCCACCTTAGACCGTGCGCGCGCACCACACACATCAACTATGTATTTGGAGATCTAAAGTAAATTACATCCTTCTGATATGGAGTCAAGCCTTTCATTCTGCAACACCCATCAAGCCTTCACACGGTATGCCAACCACCATGGCATACCCCAACATTGATACTTAGTAGTAAATCCTATCTCTCACTCCCTTTTTCTATTGTAAAACTGTTTTCTGTTTTGTTATCTCTAGTATTTACTTTAAATTCTGAGTATATTATCTATCTATCCTATCCACCATAGTTAGGTTATATGTATTAGTATATCATATTATTATGAATATTTATGTATTAGTATGTACAATAGTATAAGTAGTTTATGTAAGTATATCTATATGCACTATCCCGCTCACTTTCATGCATTTCCTTCCACCCAAAGGTTGCCTGGTAGAACTTGCTACCGTAGCAAGAAGGCCGCCTTGTTGTACTTTTTAATGTTTATTTATGTTGTGTCTGTACATATTTATTTTACTGTGTGCAATAATTATATTATTATTGCACACAGTAAAATAACATAATAATAATAATAATTATATTATTATTATTATTATTATTGGTTTATACATTTTAGTATCTCTCCGAAGAGGAAATTCAGCACGGGCCAAAGCCAAGTGCATAAAGGTGAGTCTAAGTTAGGGATAGGAACTTACGAACTATTCTACAAGTATTTAATATTGCTGCTTTTTGGAGGAGAGTGTATGTATTTGAGTGAATATCTAAAGTTTTTAGGCTGGTGTGTAACGCTTTGGGTATAACTCCTGTAGTCGATAGAATAATGGGTACTGTTTTGACGCTGTTGACTTTCCATTGGGACTTAATTTCAATTGCTAAATCTGTATATTTTGAGAGTTTTTCTATGTGTGTGTTAAGGAGGTTATGTGTATTACAAACGGCAATGTCAATCAGGTAAACTAATTTATTCTTTTTGTCTAACAGTGTTATGTCTGGTCTATTGTGATGAATTGTTCGGTCGGTGATTATCGTTCTGTCCCAGTATATTTTATGGTCGCTATTTTCTAAAATCACAGTTGGCTGGTACTTGTAATAAGGAACTTTTTCGGAAATGAATTTGTATTTATGGGCTAAATGTTGGTGAACTATTGCAGCTACTTGATCGTGACGATGTTTGTAGTCCGTTTGAACTATGGATTTACAGGCTCCTGTGATATGTTGTATTGTTTCTGAGCAACTGTGACATCTTCTGCATGTGTCTGTAGGTAAGTTTTGCATTTATTATTATAACGCAGCAGGTAAAATTACTACGGCAACAATCACTTCGGATGCACGGAAAGGAAAAATAATGAACGGTCAACAGTCAAGACCTCCTCAAACGGCAAACGAGCCCAACGACGACGAAGACTGGGGATACCGTACTTCCGGTGCAAACAAAGTGAAGAAGATATATACAAACACTAACTACGCCGATCATATGATGGTTTAAGATCCAGGTCCCATACGGCAATATCAAACCAAGCACGAGGGGCACACCCGACGGTATTCACTGCGAACGCGCCCGTTCCAGCAGGAACCCGAGCCCCTTGTACCTCGGCTGACACCTTCAGCGGTATTGCGGTTGCAATGAAGATACCTAAGGGGGGACGAATGTTGTAACCTCAACCTCTTTTGGAAAGCCGCATCTATGATTATGTCAATGTCTTGTCACTCTAATACATTACTTACAACATGAAGACTACGTTATTTTAGGACCCTTCTGCAGGTATATTTATTGGATAAGGGGGCGAGCTGTCTTTCTGTAAATAGTCTAGTCTCTATTTTGTGCTAGTCAAAAGGCTGACGGTCCCAAACCGGTTCATACCAGTTGAGGTTTCACCAGCAGTGATTCCATTTCGCTGGATGTGCTTCCACGTACTTTTGGTGGTCGTATTAATTAAATGCAAGCCCCTGAGTCCAGTTTACGATTCCCGGAGTGGGATCTCCTTCAGTTATCCCTTTGCCCCTCACTCATAAAGGTTTATTCCACACCGTTCCAATGAATGGTTCTAACAAACTACTACGAATACGAAGTCTTTCAATATTAGTCAAATTATTTGTTCTATTATACTGCTACATCATTTTCATCTGATCAGCCTATGTCTACCCGTTTCTGAGTAATATGCCTCTTTTCTCGGAAAAATTACAAAATCGTCCACCGCTGGTTGGATTTCAAAGCAAGTTTTCCGAAAATTGTTTACCAAACACGGGAAGTGTTTTAAAATTTGGTATTTAATATGCCTCTTGTTTTTCTCGCCATCTGTAGTATTGCTTTTTGCATCGACTGCCTGCCTGTAATGTCCAGCTAGACGTTTTTGGTCTGTCTTATGATCGCTGAAGTCTACTTTGTCGATGACATATCAGTTAAATGGTTTTGGTGGTGTGTATTCTGATATAACAATTTTACTTAAGTATGGAAAATCGCTGTGGTAATAGAATGACTTTTGAGTGTCGCTGGCATTACAATGGCAAAAATTTTGCTGTCTAAGAGTCTCTCCTTCGTTGCAAAATGCGCCATTTTGTGAAAATTGTGGACCTAGCACGGAGCTGTAATGGGTCAAATAAAAAGGCGAGAGATTGGTCGTTATTTTAAAGTACCTTGGTATGTTCCTCTTAGTTATACTTAACCTTAACCTTAACAGCCACAACAGTCCACTGCTGGACATGGGCATCCCCCGTATTGGGGGGTATTGCCATACTCACCACGCTTGGCAGGCGGAATGGCGAGTTATACTTACAAAGTTTTTATTAAAGTCGTGTAGTAGTACTATTACGAATTTCGCTGGGTCATTCTCTTCGTATTGCAGTGGAGCAACCCTTCATAAGCAATTATTCGACGAAATGGAAGTCGAACGTGGAAAGAAATTAGCTTCGCGGAGTTCGGCTCCGGACCAGCGGTGCTAGAGATGCGCTATTTGAATTTTGATTTTATCCACTCTTTATACTGTTCATAGTTCACTTTATAGCTCGGTTTTGTAGTGGCTACTTGCAATTTGGTTTATAAGACTATTCTGATGGCGTATTGGATAGTGCCCCTGCCTTCTACGCCGAGGGTCGTGGGTTCGATTCCCACCGGATACATATTTTTTTAGTTTCACAAGCTTGGCTTAGTTTGGGGTTAGATAGCGCTGTTATAAGTCATTTGAACGTTATTCTTTTTGGAATTTGCAGGGTTCGTGCGAATATCGGCCCGGACTAGCGGTGTTGGGTTGCGCTATTTGAATTTAGATTTTATGGACTTTGTTTTATAGCACAATTTTGTAGTGGCCACTTACGATTCGGTTTAAAAGTCATTTGAGCGTTGTTCTTCTAAGAATTTGGCAGGTTTTCGTTCATGTGCATTTTATTTGTTTCACGTCTATCTAAGGTATAGAGATAAAATGTGCTAGAGCCGCGTTATTTGAATATAGATTTTATCGACTTCACTTTATAGCTTAGGTTTGTAGAGTGGCCACTTACGATTCGGTTTATAAGTCATTTGAGCTTTGTTCTTTCAGGAATTTACACGTTTTCGTTCAATTTGCGTTCCTTATGTTTTACGTTAAATTACAAGCAAAACTTTTAAAAAATCGGCACTTATAGGTAGGTACGTGATTTTTTTAAAACTTTTGTCACAAATCCAAACAGACCTCAAACGGAACCTAAATAAATAATGGAATAGTAGTAATAGTATTAGACCTTAAGTAAGTAGGTAATTAAATTGTCTGTAGGCTAAGGGTTTTAACTATTTATTTTTATTTACGCCTTAAACAAAAGAATTTGTTCAGCCAACTTCTACTATTACTAGTCGTCTTAACAAAGCAAAAGTCAAACAGTCTTTAATTTAGCAGTGAACAAAGGAGACCAATAATAGGAGCTGGGAGGGTGCGATTACAGACAGAACGACTTTTGTGACACCAACTTTGGATCTATATAGAGCACTTCGAAGTGTGACAAACAAAATATTAGTATGACAACGTAAGGAGGGTGCGATTACAGACAAAACGACTTTTGTGACACCAACTTTGGATCTATATAGAGCACTTCGAAGTGTGACAAACGAAATATTGGTATGACAACGTAAGAAGGGTGCGATTACAGACAAAACGACTTTTGTAACACCAACTTTGGATGTATATAGAGCACTTCGAAGTGTGACAAACGAAATATTGGTATGACAACGTAAGAAGGGTGCGATTATAGACAGAACGACTTTTGTGACAGCATCTTTGGATCTATATAGAACACTTCGAAGTGTGACAAACGGGATACTCGTATTGACATGAAAATATATTAAAAAGCTTTTCAAAATGAAGTCCACATTGATAATATTTTGTGCGCATTTTAAAGAATCTTTGTTTAAAAATTGTGACAATAATGTGTGTGTAAGTTGAATAAGTAATTTTGATTTGAATTCTGTACGCCTAAGTAGTTATATGGACTTCTTTTATTTATACTGTTTTACTTCTGTATGCTAATTGGAAGTCCTTTGCTAGTTTTGTTATGTCGTGTTTTTTTTATTTTTATAAATAAGTATACCGTATTGCCGACTCGATTTCATCACACAAAGGAAAATGTAAATATCAGTAACGCAAACTTTATTAGTTTGACGACGATGTCGCATAGGGGCTATGATCAAAAATTTGCGATCTTAAAATTAAAAGATCATAAGAACCATGAGGATTTATCTTTTGATTGACATGTATGTCTATCTTGAACATATGAGCTAATGCTGTATCGAGGCAGAAACACGATTCAATAAAAATTTCTCGATAGAAAAATACCAAAGATGGGTCTTATAAGGGACCAGAATAGATATTACTACAAAACTGCACTTAAGTATAACATAAAACTTATTTTGAAAAATGTTGGTACTAATGTTACCCAGTAATTTGTAGAAAAGAAAAAATATAGGAGTGGTTGTTTTCACTTACCAGCATCACGCTGTCCCGGCCGGCTCCGTCCCTTTCTTTCTAGTAAAATTATTCATAAGCGCCGTCCTTTTATTTTTTTTCTGGACATAGCCCCTTAAATAGTGACTCCACTTCAGAAAGCTAAGTTTCAGTTTTGATTAGGATTAGTAGGCATTTTCTTACTATTATGTCGGACTGATACTTTTACACGGAGACGTTTGATCAGCTCTGTATCGATCACCATTCTCTCGTAGTGGCCCCGTCGGTATGCAAATTGCGAATTCATTAAATAATTGTACGTCCGCTTACAAATTCTTTTTATTTTTCCTCTTCCATTCTTGTTAAGAGTTACTTGTCCTGTTCTAATAAATAGGTACTTTTCATTTCAGTATTTTTCTTACTACTTCTATCTGTGTGGTTTCGTTTGGTGCCGGTTTAGAATAGCATCATCTTAATTCTACCTTAAAAGGTAGATGTCCTAAAGGGGAGATGATTTCGGAGAATGGGCGGCAGCGTTCCTTGTGAATACAACACCTTGCATCGTGGTCGCCAATCCGCCTGCCAAGCGTGGTGAGTAGGTATGGCAAATACTTCCCAATGAACAGCGAGGTAGATAGTCACCTGTGAACTAAGTATTATGACTGTTGAAATACATACATATATCACGCCTATATCCCTTGCGGGCTAGGCAGAGCGTTACCGGCTGAAAAAAATGGTCAGTTACACCACGTATGAAAAAAGGTTGGGAGTCATTCAGAAGACTGTGTATCAGCATAGTGACAGGTTGTCAGCCTGTCGCCTAAATTTGCAATTCACTCACCCCCTGAAATCCCTTAGTCACTTCTTATGACACCCACGGGAAAGATATGGGGTGATGCTACTCTAAGCCGGCACCACACGAATACAATATTCGTGTTTTAAAACTCGAGCACGTTGTCACAAATGACGGATATGGCACTCGGGCGCCTATACAGATGGCTCACTCAGTACTAGCATGACGTTTACTGGAATAAACTGAAATTTCAGTGGAACTGAAGTTAACTAAGAAGAAGGTTGCTACGAACGTCAAATTACTTGGATTAAAATTGGCTCAGAATCATATGACGTTCTTGTATCAGATTTTGCTGCTTTAATTTTCTTATACTTTGAGATTTTTGACAGTAATACCTAACCCTGGCTATGTTACAAGTGATAATCGCGAAAATCCTAAAAAGATTCGAGTGATCTTTCTGTAAACTCTCCATTTTTTGTGACGTTGTCAAGCCTGTCGCCCTTACATGCCTTCTGGCTGTACTTAAGTGTATAAGTGGCAATCACGGTCACAATTTCGAGGGGTGAGAAAACGGAAGGAAATAAGCCAATTATTTAATGGAATTTATTAGCTATGAAATTATTCTGCAAGCGTAAGCTTTACGATGAAATAATTTTCGTTTCATAATAACATTACTTTTCTGCCATTTAAAGTAGACACAAATTAGGGAGACAGCGGCGCGCGGGGCGCTTTTACAGATAGCCCACTCAATACTCAGGTAGGTACTCATTAGCTGGAATCCTCTAGGTAACTACATCACGTGGTTGCCACGAACGTGACGAACGTCATATTTCTTGCATTAAAATTGGCTCAGAATCATATTACGTTCTTGAATCAAATCTTGTTCTATGATTTAGATTTAAAAAAAACACTCACACACTCAATGTTTAAATAGAAATCTTAGAAATCATAACAATGGAGTTTCACCAAGTGCCGACAATTGCAAGTATAAATTATAGATCTTGTTCTTCTTCTTTGAGATTTTTGACAGTAGCAACCGTGGCAGTCAAGTGACAGTCGCAGTGATCCTCCTGTAAACTCTATAAGCAAAACAAAATGTCTTACATTAAGGGTTAAATATAACTTGATTCTCACCACAGACAAAATTCAGTAATGAAAAATAAAATACGTTTCAAAAATATCTCATAATATATTACTTCATTTGATTTAATCTTTTGTAGGTGAGTACGTTATCAACTAAGTAAAGATAGATTGAGATTTATAAAGTAGATTTCATACTTAAAAAGCGACGACTTTCTACATACTTACTTACTTGCTCAATCACATTAAAAAATTGCATCAATCACATAAGCTTAATATAAAAATATATTCGGTGATTGATTTAGGTGCGTACGTACCCACCCACACTAAAAAACGAACTACGTTGTAAATAATATCTCCCTCAAGTGAAGATAAGTAAAGAAAACTACAGAATTCGTGAAACTTGGTCTAGAAGTGAAACCCAACAAGTCTTACATACTATATGGAGAGACAATAAACTAACGCATGCGCTAGTAGGACAATACGGATGTCTATGAAAATAAGGTAGAAAAATCTCATTTTCCTAACCTATGCGATAGAGCGGAGCAAAAATAACGCAGAAACGGACGCTACGTGTGCTTCTCGGCTAAGTAAAGTAAACCTACTCGCACATTCATATCTTTGTTTTGCCATCTAAAAATTTGCATCTAAATAACAAATATCTGCACAAAATTATTGTTGAAAATGAAGCCTCATACCCTCACAAGTCATTAATACTCGTCAAAAAGTTAGAATGGGGGATTTCCATCTTGCTGGGGCATTATCTACGTCTATCTTGTAGTAGGTGGTTGTTAAACTCTGACACGAGGGTCCAGTAGCGGGTCGTTGGACGACTCGGTGTCCTACGTGGACAGAGAGAGAGAGAGAGAGAGAGAGAGAGAGATACATTGGGCGGGTGATAGAGTTCTTAGGTGAAGCACGCACACGATATCGTGACAGCCACAGATAACCAAGTTATAAAGATAGTTGCAACGATCGTAATATTTCTTGCATTTAAATCGGCTCGTAATCATATTACGTTTTTGTATCAGATTTAGTAGATTAAGATTTTGTAGCTGTATTTCGTCCTCGTATTTAATCTAGAAACCCTGGCTATGTAACAAGTAACACTTGCAAAAATCCTAAATAGGGTCGAGTGATCGTTCTGTAAACTCTCTATTTTATGGCAGAGTCTTGATCCAATTAATCTCATAATGGTTGCACTATACAAGCCGCAACGCATTCCTAAGATATTATAATATTTGAACTAGTTGCGCTGATTTAAAGTTGTATTTAATGAGAAACAAGTATAACAAGTAACAAGGGTCGCCGGCTGACGAGGGCATGACACGTAAGTGTTACCTACCGTCTTACACAATGAAATGATTTTGTATAACGATGAAGCCCAGACAGCATCTACGAAAGAAAACTCCATTCTCAACAATTTTTCCTCTAAAAATCACAGCTCAAAACACAAATTATGCAAGTAGGTAAGTAACTACATATTAAAGCATTTAACTATTAGAACTCTAAATTCGTCTTCTCAAAGTTATTCAAACTGATATAATATCATATCAATAGGGAAAAAAATATACGAAGTTTCTGAGGCAAGGCAAGACATAGTAACGGCCAAATATAGAGGTGACGATATTCGAAGGGTTTCAAATCTGCAATTTTAAGAAAGAAAAATAGAGCTACCAACCCTACTTGGCACTGATTAAAATTGTGTACAAACCTCTTTTCTTGCATAATTTTAATCAGAATGCTACCGTTGCTCCTTTTGTTTGCTAAAATAATTGTTACAATGTTGAACTACTCAAGATAGTTGCAGGTAGTTCGACGTGAGTTGAAATTTGAACTAGTTGAGAACTTGAGAGTAGGGTGATTTCATACAGTAGATTTACTAAACTTCACAAGCGAAGGATATTCCGGAGATAAGCTTAATTCGTGCAAACATCTCGCTGTCTGTTTATCTTGAAAGTTGGCGCTGTAATAGAAAATTTTCATAAAGCGAAAAGCGAAGTCGAGTGGCTGCTGGTAGAATAGTAACGCGCGATAATCGGTCCGGAATGGGAAAAATTTCGTTTTCGAGTGGCGGGGTCTTTCGCAAACGTTCGAAGTGTCACATCATTCAGCGTTATTGCAGCTGCCTAATTCGTATTCAGGGAGGTCTGTTTGCTGTTTGCGCCCCGGAGTCGAGTGGGGGCGACACGACACGCGTCTAACGATGTTCGTCTCTACAATCGCTGGCGGTGACATGTGCTGCCACCTAGTAATAATAGTCGCACGTTTGAGGAAAATCTGTTGACCAAGTGTTATTGTATTGAGCACAGAAAATGTTAGACAAGACTATTTAGTACCTATCTACAGGTACTAACTTTTTTATTCAAGTACACAAAAGCATTTTTTTAAACCAGTGAATTACTTTTAGGTGAGCCCAAAAACTGGCTGGATTTCAATCCCAAAAGTGCTATTGTTTCTAAAGTATCACGTCTGGTGATAAAATTTTGGAGCGAAGTTTAAGTATGATAAATGATTCCGATTTTACACTCCCTCGCGGAATATAAATGGCATTTTGCACAAAGAGAGCAAACTTTAATGGGATCTGTGAATACACGAACACGTCGCTCATTCTGTACATAAAATAAACACGGCTTTTGCAAAACGAAAAATGTATTTACTTACTCGTTGAAAGAAAAATGAATTTACTTGACCACGGTATGAGGCGAATGTAAGAAAATATATTTTTATTAAATTATGTCTACGTTGGGGTTGTTGTTG
Organism: Phthorimaea operculella; assembly: GCA_024500475.1. Taxonomy (NCBI): domain Eukaryota; kingdom Metazoa; phylum Arthropoda; class Insecta; order Lepidoptera; family Gelechiidae; genus Phthorimaea; species Phthorimaea operculella. The sequence continues at coordinate 620,567 of JANFCV010000002.1, read as the reverse complement.
AGAATTATGAAAGGTCTACTTAATTTAGTGTGTAGCATTACTTATTGGTATGACGAAATAGAATATTTTCAAATGATAATTGTACCAAGTACCTACCTTGCTATTATTCTTATGATATGCTGATAAATCATTTGTTTAATCTAGGTTCTGACTTTCAGCACTTTGCTCATAATAATGCTTACATCGTTACAAAGAGATAATTTAATTAATTAACTTTGTGTGTGTATTTTTAGCCAAACATTCAACGGCCACGAAAGGCAGGCTCTGCATGTAAAGCGTTAATAGACTACCAAGAACTTGTTTCTTGTTCGTACCGGCAAAGAACACTGTCTGTCAGGTGTCAGCCTGTACGCCTGTACGCCTGTAGCGCGGCGGGAAGCAGCCAACTGTAAACACATCTTGGGCATATTTCATGAAAATGCAATTTAAAGGTACACAAGGTATATTTTTTCAGTCCGCTAACTTTTCAGGATGACTCCTCTCATGAATATACTACATAACATACTGATACCACTGAGCCACCTGACAAGTCGCGAAAAAGATTAGGTGTTCCATTAATTTTGGCCGTTACTGGTATACTCCCAATACGGGGGAGGCCACACAGGATGTCCAGCAGTGGACTGTTGTGGCTGTATAGGTAACCAACAAATTTTGTTTTTGCAATTTCATTGATTGCCGCATAGTAAAAATTGTGCATATTTATGAGCAGGATTATCCTGCAAATTTTTGCGTGCTGGCAAAAATATGTTTCTCAAGCAGGTTAGGATAACTAATCTGCATGAATTTATAAGCTTCTTAGATAAGCGTTTTCCAGTGACGCAATGAAAATCAAATTGGACTCTTTTGGAAAACTTGCAAAATTTTCCACCGCAGGCAGTATTTGAACCTGCGACCTTCGGCATCTGTACTGCCGACGCCACTACCAACTGGGCAAGTTTTCCAAAATTGTATACCTAACACGAGAAGTGTTTTAAAAATTTGGTATTCTAATTGGACTCGTAAAATATTGTAGTCTAATAAAACGTTCGCCGGCGAATTCTTTATCTCCGGTCTTGGTTGCTACGCGGTGTGAATCAGTATGACTTTTTCATTCAATGGAACCTGCCGTGTGTGTTCAAAACGTTTCAAAATTGAATTCTTAGGATACCTACGTGGATATGTTTTTGTTCTAACACGGGTGATGCTTCAAAAATATATGATATAGGTATTTTTGTTTTAATATTTGGTTTTATGACAGTGACAGTTATATTTCGTGTATCACCCACCACCACCCACCATGGTGACAGCTTGTCTCCAAAGATTAATTGAAATTACTCAAACATTCTATGATGCGACGGCATTACTTTCTGTTTGGGCGACAGGCTGGCAACCAGTCACTATGGTGATACACAGTGACTATCAACTTATATCAGACTGGTGTAAATAGCCGTTTTTACTTACTGTTGTAAGTATAACCACAGTATAACTATGGTTTCCATTTCACGACTGATTGCAGTAACTGCAAATGACAGCCGATGTGGCGCAGTGGTTAGTATGACTGCCTGCCACGCAGAAGGTTCCGGGTTCAATTCCCGGTGGGGTCACTCACAAAGTTGATATTTATCACTTTGTGAATGTATTCTCAGTCTGGTTAGGACATTGCAGGCTGAACCACCTGATTGTCCGAAAAGTAAGATGGTTCCGTGCTTCGGATGGGCACGTTAAGCCGTCGGTCCCGATTGCTATCTATGATGGCGGTCGTTACACAACCATGTCAGAGGCAAGCTAATTGTAGTAGGCGGTTGAAAAACTCTGACACCAGGGTTCATCGGGTCGTTGAACGACTCGGTGTCCCACACGAAGAAAGAAAAGTAACTGCAAAGCCGGTGAAAATTGTTCACAGTCCCGAAACCTCGCGAGCAAACATCAAAGAAATGTGTCGGTGCATGCAGTTGGCAAAGCGTCTGCGTTTTGTAGCCACTTGCCACATTTAGTGAAAATTGTGCGATATGGAAATAACGGTACGTATCATTTGAATGAAATAAATATGTGATGAGATAGTTTGTCGTTACTGTTATGTAGCTATTGCTACGCCGTAGAGAGTTTTGAATCAGAAATTCTTGATTTATTATAAAGTTACTAAAAATAACCAGTATAAATAGATTCCTTATATTGTTATGTTGATGTATCGAAATAGAAAGATGGCTCCATGCTTCGGAGGGCACGTTAAGCTGTCGATTCCGTTCGGTTGTTGTCTTGAATACTTAGATTGCGGTCGTTCCACAGCCATATCAGGGTTCTTTGGGTCGTTGGACGACTCGATGTCCCACTCGAAAAAGAAGAAAGAAAAACGGTTCAAAAAGGTAGCTGGAAAACATCAAAGAAATGTCTCAGTGCATGCAGTTGGCAAAGCGACTGCGTTTTGTAGCCACTTGCCGCATTTAGTACAAATTGTGCGATATGGAAATAGCGGAACGTATCGTTTTGGAACTCAAATGCAGTTGAAATATAAATTTGATGCGAGAGTTTTTCGTAGCTGTAGCGGTTGCTACGCTGAATCAGAAAATTATTATTAAAGGAATTATCTTATATCCACTCCTCTGTGGCGCCATTTTTTATAGATAGGCTTGTCTGTGGCAAAAGTCCTATATAGGACTTTGCCACAGACGAGCGATTAATCTGTCTGTCTGTCTGTCTGTCTGTCTGTCTGTCTGTCTGTCTGTATGCCGCGCCCTCATATCTTCGTCAGTTTTAGAGCTATCGACATGAAATTTGGTAATAAGATAGATCGTGTTGACCCAAATATAGAAATATTAAGAAAAAATTATTTTAAATGTTTTTTGGACCCCCTCCCATACAAGTGAAAGGGGGGCAAAAAAATTTCTTTTTCTTCTGTAATACTGAGAAGGATATCATTGAATAGGTCTTTTAAAACTAAGATGAGGTTTCTTTGAATCAAAGTCACTAAAATGTTTCTGTCACGAGATATTTACTTTTAAAAAGGGCGTTTTTGACCCATAATTTGTTCCAGCTGTAACTTCTAAAGTATAAAAGCTAAAAATTTGAAATAAATATAGAATATAGCTTACAATCTGAAGTTACAATGAAAACTATAACGGATATTGTACCCTTAAAGGTTTCAGAAAAAAATGAGTTTTTCTATTTGCGGTTGGCCATCATACTGCTGCTAACAAACCAGCAACAAATTAAGTTTGTAATGCTGAAAAACCTGATATTTAAACGTTGACTACGAAACCCTATTTGTGGGCGTGTCTGACACGCTCTTGGCCGGTTTTTATATAGTTACTGAGAATAACCAGTTTAAATAGATCTTTTTAAAGGTTATATTGATGTGCTAGTGATACGTGGACTGAACCACCTTATTGTCCAAAAAAAAAGAGTATCGTCCTTGCCACATTTCATAACATAGAAAAATTACTTTAAATTTAGAATTTGGGATTCCCGTTCCGTATAAAGAAGATATTTGCAAGATTGTGATAAGAAAATCAATCATAATTTTTAGTTTTAGTACGAATTTTCGGAATTTACCGTTTTCGGAATTCGGCAAATTCGGGGTGAGCCCAGAATTGATTATACATTTGTCGTAGCCAAAGGTCGTAACTGTAGCAGTTGCTACGCCGTAGATACTCGTAGCTTTGACTCAGAAAGATAGCTATGTGTGTCAATCTACCTATTAAATAGATTACCTTACCTATATTGTTTTTTTTTATACAGTTGTTGCTAAAAATAATCACCATAAATTAAATTGTTATATTGATGTGCTATTGATATGTAGCATGAACCACCTTATTGTCCGAAATGAAAGATGGCTCCGTGCTTCGTTCGTTGTGGAATTTCGTGTGGGATAGACATGTGACAACTAGCAGGGTTATTTTTATTATTTGATTATTTGTCAAAACTGTATTTTCCCTTATCCAAAAGACTGGTATTTTACCCACATTTGTAATAATGTTCAACATACTACTTCGTACAGTTTTGTGCAGACTCAAACTCATGCTTGGTGTGTCTGGGGCCACTGAATTAGAAATTCTAAATGAACACACTTTAACGTTGTACTCAGTATGTACACAACCTCCATGGTTGCAGTACATACTGCCAATACCTACTACTATAACAGCCACATCAGTCCACTGCTGGACATGGGCCTCCCCCTATGGGGGGTATTTGCCATACTCACCACGCTTGGCAGGCGGATTGGCGAGCGCAGTGTAAGGTGTTGTATTCACAGAGAACGCTGCTGCCCATTCCCTGGATTAATCCCTTAGTCGGTTTTTACGACACCCACGGGTAGATATGGGGTGATGCAATTCTAAGCCGGCACCACACGGCCAATACCTAGTTCGTTCAATGAACATACATACATATATCACGCCTATATCCATTACGGGATAGGCAGAGCGTAAACGGCTGTCGATAACGGCCATTTACACAACCTTAGACAAAGTAAGAGAGTCATTAGAAGACTGACTGACTGAAGAGGCAAATGACTGTGTATCACCATGGGGACAGGTTGTCAGCCTGTCGCCTAAACTTGCGCATCAACCCTCAAATCCCTTAGTCGCTCATTACGATACCCACAGGAAAGATATGGGGTGATGCTATAATGTTGAAATTGTATAAATAAATAGGTAAAATCCTGCAAAATCCAAGATCGCTCTTAAATAATCTTCGTATCCCAGTAATTGCTTAGAACTTTGTTGCTTGCACTTAGAAGAGGTATAATGTAAAGCACTCGCTGCGAGCGAGCGCAGTAAAGAGTGGATTTACTTTCAGCTAGTTAGTACAACAAATTCAACCGAGTCTCTCTCTCTGCTGGGAAAATAAACTACACCACAAAAAGGTTAAGAGATTGAGAACAGCCGCAACTGTGCTTCGGAGCTATTTATTTAAACAGCATTAGTAATGCGGCAGTTCAGTTCAACTACAGAAGTACTTCCTTTTCCTATCGATGTTTCTAGCACAAAATCGAGAGTATATAGATGGTTCACTCGACCCTATTTAGGATTTTTGCGATTGTCATTTGTTACATAGCCGGGGGTGGTACAATCAGCCACAACTGTGCTTCGGAGCTATTTATTTAAACAGCATTAGTAATGCGGCAGTTCAGTTCAACTACAAAAGTAAAATTGAGCATAAGAGTTACTTCCTTTTCCTATCGACGTTTGTAGCACAAAATAGAGAGTATACAGAGGGTACACTTGACCCTGTTTATGATTTACGCGACTGTCAATTGTTACATAGACAGGATTGCTACTGTGAAAAATCTCAAAGCATAAGAATATCAAAACAGCTAAATGCGATACAAAAACGTCATATGATTCTGAGATAATATTATTATTAATCCAAGAAATATGACGTTTGCGGCAATCATCTTCTAGTTACCTTAAGTTCCCCTGAGTGCTTCCAGCCAGTAAACGTCAAAATCGTCGCTAATACTGAGTGAGCCATCTGTAAAGGCGCCCGCGCGCCGTTTCCCTAATTTGAGTTACTTCCTTTTCCTATCGACGTTGCTAGTGATTGCAACTACACTTAGGAACTACACTTTTGTAACTTCAACGAATCATAACTGATTCAAAATCCTTATTTGATTTGACATTCCGGTTGAAAACTCTGAGCCAATTTGAATATTTGTTCTTGCAGCTGGCTTGCATAACAATTTCAACCGCAGAAAGAAAATAAACTTCGAAAAAGAAATGCTAAAAGATTGAGAAAAGCCGCAACTGTTTCTGAGATGCAGCCTTTAGTTTAAAGTGCATTAAACTACATTAGTGATGCTGTGCGTTGGCACGGGGATTTAAAAAGTGTTGATATACTTACTTGAATTCTACGACTATAGCTCGACAACTCCGTGCGCGATCTTCTGCGGTGTACCAGGCATGGGAGGGGGGGAGTAGCACTCACTTCTCTCACTTCTAATATGACATGCGGCACGGATGCAGGCGTGTACCTTCCCCGTTACACCTCTCGCTACCCGCTTTGATACCTCACCCCCCAACTTCTGGCACCCCTAGGGAAGGTCGCGCGCGGACTTGTCAGGGCCTCGAATCTGCGATGCACTTTGTAATGTCACTAATGTCAATATGGAAGTTTCTAGCTATCGACGAAAAACCGCGCTAACGGAGGAATACATTGACTATTTAGTACTGAGCTGAAAATAAGATGCTTCGCAACTTTCAATGTATACTAAAATCGTTTTTGCATATGTGTGGGTGTTCGAAATCATAAGTCAAAAAATGGATATCATTCATTCAAATGTGAATGAAATATCCGAGTAAGGATATAATTTTTGACACATTTTTACTGTCAAATAAAATAGCTTTGCATTTGCATTTTATGTCAGAAAGCAAGATAGCGAAGTGTTGGGAACTGGGAACTTTCGGAAAGCAATATAGCGAAGTGTTGGGCAAAATTCATCACGAAACAAAAACTATTGCATCGTAAATATCTTTTACCTCTAAAGATAAAGATATTTTGTTCGCAAAAATTAACGCTAGGTACACCAAGTTTTTATAAAGGTTTACTACAAACAACGCTAAAATACAATCAATTTAGCTATGTACAATCCGTCAAAATATATAACACACAAATCACAGGTAAAACGTATTTCTTAGAATATTACAATAATTACGAAGTAAAACTGTAAAATTTTCACCACACTTTCTGATTCATCAAAATGTCGCCGCCATGTTCATTTAACAGCTGATACCTAGTGATTTCGTTCGTTCTCAAACATAAACAATCAGTGATTTTGGTATTATTTTATTACTAGCTGTTACCCGCGGCTTCGCCCGCGTACTCATAGGGATCAATTAGTTGCGTATTCTAAACGACACATCGATACTGTGGTATACTCATACTCAAGAAACTTTACTATTATAGTATAGTGTTATATATCCCACCCAAAACATAAATGTGAAAGGCTGCCAAGTTCGATAATATTGGAATGCTTCGCCTATAAAAGAAGTGAGATCTAAATAAGTACCAAGTTCCATACACAGACCTCAGTTAAAAATAGTTACAGGAATGCACACTTGATTTTTCGCAGTTTGGAAATAAGAATCTACTTTCCAAACTGCGGAAAATCAATTTGTGCATTCCTGTAACTATTTTTAACTGAGGTCTGTGTATGGAACTTGGTACTTATTTAGATCTCACTTCTTTTTTATGCTAAGCATTCCAATATTATCGAACTTGGCAGCCTTTTACATTTATGTTTTGGGTGGGATTTCATTTATTTTTGTAAGGTTTATTTTCTTTTTTTCTTATGATTAAGTTAGGTAAGGAAATATATACTTTACTTTGACTAAATAGAAACCTTCGTAACGAATTTTAGGTCGGTACGACGATTGGAAGATATAGATAATTTTTTTGTTTTAGTTCCTTAGGGGTATGAATTTACACCTTCATTATTTATATAACCGACTCACACTTGGCCATTTTCAGATTTTTTCCTTTACCTTGACCTAAAGACCTACCTCCATGCCAAATTTCAAGTCAATACGACCATTGGAAGTGGTCTAGGTTTTTGATGAGTGAGTGAGTGAGTGAGTGAGTCAGTCCGTGAGTGTATAGTAAAAATAGCGATTTTCTGACGTCAATATCTCAAGACCTACAATAGGTACATTAATGAAATTTAGTATTTTAGATAAGTATGTAGATCTCGACAGATACTAGAAATTTCATATGCGTAGATAAAATAGATTTTGAGTTATATGTGGGTCGAACTTGGCCCGAAATGGTTCGTGTAATATAACCCACGGCCGGTGTGTCGCTTTTTTTGCTCGAACTTGGCGGACACACTGCCGTGTGTCTAGATTCATCTATGTATGTACTATGAATGTATTCTCATGCTAAACAAAAATCTGTTTTCCGATGGGAAAAATATGTTTTTCCGGGATAAAAAGTAGCCTATGTCACTCTCCAGCCTCTCACCTAACTGAACACCTCAAAAAACTTTATGATGTCGCTCTGTTGTGACGTGAAGGAAGGATAAACAAACAAACAAACACACTTTCGCATTTATAATATTAGTATGGAAGTATGGATTTTCTAAGTTAAGTGATTTTCAACACGAAACTATAAATATATATATGTCGCAGGAGCATCGCGAAATCCCTAGGCCCTTTGCGAAGTGCAGATAAGTGCCAAATGCATCGATTTATTCGCACTTTTCTCATAAATACTAGAAAAACTGCGAATTCGTTAACTGCATAGACGTAAATCTAGGAAAAAAGCGTATAAGGCGACACGCTCGTAGCCGCCGACGCGCCTGCTACGACTTTTCGGTGGTTTAAGTCCCTCTACGCCGCTGTAGCTCGCGCACAGCAGGACTCGCGACGCTTCGTAAGCTCTCGTTTGTCGCAGTAGTAGAAGGCTTCGTCGCAGTCGAGCCCCTCTCTAGTCTCCAGCAAAGGTTGCATATGCTGGTCAGGTGGTTCAGCCTGCAATGGCCTACAAAGTACTACACAACCAATCCAGCACCATGTTAGAAGCACTAATTGATCACGAGGGTACCGTATGGGAACGGTGCCCTCTTTGGAAATGACGTCAACCCTCTTTGGGAATGCCAGACATCAACCCACTTTGGGAAAGCCTAACGTCAACCTTCTTTGGGAGTGTTGACGTCAACCCTCTTTGGAATTGACGTCACCCTTTTTGGGAATGTGCTTGAGCTACAGCGGCGTAGAGGGACTTAAACCACCGAAAAGTCGTAGCAGGTGCGTCGGCGGCTACGAGCGTGTCGCCTTATATGCAGTTTTCCTGGATTTATGTCTATGCAGTTAACAAATTCGCAGTTTTCCTAGCATTTATGGGAAATGTGCGAATAAATCGATACATTTCGCACTTATCCGGCTCTTCGCGAAGGGCCTAGGGATTTCGCGACTGACCAAATTTCACGATGGTCCTGCGAAATATACACTAAACAATATAGCTTTTTCTTTACTTACATTTTCACTTGCGAAAATAAGTTATAATGGGTTGAAACTGGGTGATTTCGGTTTTAATCCGGTTTTAGCCCAAGTAGATGAAACGGGTTTTAACCCACTACCCATCTCTAGAAATTAGAAAGCAGAAAATATTTATTATTTCCCAACACTATTAAAAATACCATAGAGTTTGTAGTCAATGTTTTATAAAATAACCAAACTAACCAGATAAGAGCAAGACAAATGTATGCTACTTTATCCAAGCAAGACTGAGATAGAATGCAAACAGTCTGTCATGAATTTGCTTTGATCCGTATGTAAATGACCTCTTTGATGTGTCGTGATATTTGGCAGAATTGACCTTGTTGACATAAGTCAGTTGGTTTTGGTATTTACCTCAAAGAGTAAATTAATATTTACAAGGGTAACGAGAGCCCCATCGCAAGCTTTCCTGCCGACCTGTTTTGAAGCGCCATCTGCTTATTGAAACTGTAAACTAACCTATGAGCATTATTAATGTTCATGCCTGTTTGATTCCGAAGCTGATCTTAGCGCAGTGGAAGCAAATTAAAGTTATCTTAAAATCTAAACTAAATGGTCGATCAGCCTCGGAACAACATTTGACTACGATTCGTAGTGCTCGTTACTATAGCTAAATAAAATAAATTTAATGAGAAAATTTTCGTTCCGGAAAGTTTCCGGCCGAGAAATTCTGGGATCCGTCTGCAACGGCCCTTAATTTCCTAGAATATGACTAATATTCTACTGCACTATCGCAGCTCATGTCTAAAGTATATGTACCAAGTTCCGGTTGTACCAAAGGTCATCAGGGTGGTGACCTCCACGTAATGTTGCTAAATCACTGCAATACAGAATCTGACAGCGAATTGCTTACCGTGCGAATTATGACGCCGTTTCTTTGTGAGTTTAAGTATGACAGGAATCAGGTATTCAGGATATTTGAGGAGCACAGGAATAGGGAATAACCTAAACTCACTGCACTGGAACATCCGCTCGTTCTCGAACTCCTTTCCTCCAATTTGCACTATAGTTCACAGTTCGACATCACATAATGTTTTTTAACACAAAATAACTAAAAGATTTCTCTCCGAATGAGAAATCGGCCCCGTTGGCCCCCAATCATTTATAATTAAAAATATGTGGCTATCGGCAGCCGCGACGCGAGCGACGAAAAGTGAGGTTATATATTGCCGGCGGCCGCGTGCTTCTCAATCAAAGCGCCGGAACCAAATCCACTTGGTTAACTTCCCCACCGAACAGGGAAAACCACACGAGAAAACCGAAAGCACACTAAATTACACCATTTATAATTAAAATTCGCATCAACGATGCGAGCGCACGGCCACAGGATGGGACAAGGACAAACAGTGTTGCCAGCGCCGTCCGCTCAAAAAGAAATGACTCGAGACGCAAATCGCACCGCGCGTATTTGATACGAAACTAAACAATGCCATATTTTGCCCCGCAGGACCTTTCTTTCGGCCGCACTCGGGCCTTAATTTGACCTTTCAGGCCGTGGTGGAGTGTTCCCACGCTTATCACGACCCCCTACCCCATGATGAGTCTTTTCCCGATAGGCTTATGCCTAGTTGGCGTCTCCCCGACGATCGTCGAGAAGAATACTCGATCAGCCCGCTGGACCAGTTGCACACTTGGACAGTACCGTTGAGGGTACAACTGGGACAAAATTATCCCAGTTGTACCATGACAAACTGTACAACACATTACACTCGTCTTTACTAGTATTTAGTATTTAGGAATTTCTTAAAATTTATTTTAAAATACTTTAACTCATGCTCACATCAATAATGTTGAACAATTCAATAAAAGGAATTAATGTAAAATGAAAAAAAAAAAAATTCATGAAATTATTCAAATTTTGGAATGTCATCAATCAGAATGTCAATTACAAAATATTTGACAAGTATTAAACTAAAAACTTTAAGATCCACGCTAGACTATTTCTTTCTTACAGGAATTTGTAGGTCTTGATTTCAGAAGACAGGTGTCAAATTGAAACCTCATTTATCTCATTGATTCATATGATAGACTACCAGTTTCTTAGACGAAGTTGTAGGTCTTGACAAGACCTACATTTCAAATAACAGCTGTCAAACTGAAAACTCATTTGTCTTCGAATTTATCCATCCCAGACTATACTTTTTTAGGCGAAAGCTCCATAGAGTTAACGCAAGACGTCAGCCGTAGACGATAGATGTACGACATCGCGACGCTTGAAACCGTTTTCTATAAAATGTATGAAACAAAATTGACAAAGCCACACACGTTAGGTGGGGGTCGCAAGGCGTCGCATCGACGACGGCCGGCGTCTAAACTCGCGCGTTACGACACGACACGTCAAAGAATACATAACAACACTTCTGTGGTATAAGTATTAGGTATGTAGCTACACTTATATTTTCCGACTCAAAAACCTTGCTATTTAATAATTACTAGCTGCCCGTCAGCGGTTTCACCTGCTGCAACCCATCTTTTACCCCTTTAGGGGCCAAAAAACAAAAATCCCTGAAATACGTATTTCCTTTTTTTATCTAATCGCAAATTTTGAAACAGATCGCATATTAAAATACAGATTTTCCATACAAACTTTAAACCCCCTTTTTACCTCTTTAGGGGTTAAAAATCGAAAATCCCTGAAACACGTGTTTAATTCTTTTAGCTTTTTGATCTAATCACAAATTTTGAAACAAATCGCATTTGAAGTTAGGCTTTATTATGAGGAATGCAAAAGATTTTAAAAATCCAAACGTAGTGAAATTGCTTTATACATCATTGGTCCGAAGTAAGCTCGAGTCTGCCTCTATTGTGTGGAGTCCTCATGAGGATACGTACATTTTGCTTTTAGAGAAAGTACAGAAGGCCTTTCTTCGTTATCTATATAAAATAAAGTATGGATACTACCCATTTTTGTATCCCACGAAATTTATTTTGGGTATGTTAGAAATAAATTCCCTAGCCCTATAGGTTCGGCGTAACTTTGAGAAGTTGTGCACAGCATGTCAGTTGTTGCGGGGTGAGTCTGACTGCCCAGAACTAATCTCGAGGGAGTGCTCTCTCAATGTCCCAGACAGATATCTTCGTGGTCGCAGCCACCGGCTGCTGGCGGAGGAGTCGGCCCGTACGGAGGCGCACAGGGCCTCCCCACTAGTAAGCGCGCGCACTCAGCTCAACCAGCTTCTCTCTGTCGCACCAGACTGTGACCTATTTGCCGACCAGTGGACGAAACTAAAAGTCACTATTTTAAAATACTGTGAAGCTTTAGATTGTCGTATAAGCTCTGTTATGTACTAAGTACCTAGTTTATTTAAGTTTATCAGCGCATTGGCGTATTACTGCTGTAATGCTGTTAAATTTTATTTGCAAATAAATAATAATAATAATAAATATAATGATTTTCCATACAAACTTTTAACCCCTTTTTTACCCATTTAGGGGTTAAATATCAAAAATCCCTGAAACACGTATTTCTTTTTTTTAGCTTTTTAATCTAATCGCAAATTTTGAAACAGATCGCGTATTAAAATAAAGATTTCCCATACAAACTTGTAACCCCTTTTTTACCCCTTTAGGAGTTAAAAATCGAAAATCCCTGAAACACGTGTTTAATTATTTTAGCTCTTTGATCTAATCACAAATTTTGAAACAGATTGCATTGAAAAATAATGATTTTCCATACAAACTATTAACCCCTTTTTTACCCCTTTGGGGGTTAAAATTTGAGGTAAAGAATATTTAAAAACCTGCCCCTTAACTTACTCTATATACTAAAAAAACCGCATCAAAATCCGTTGAGGGATTTTTAAGATATAAGGAAACATACATACAGACACGGGAAGGGACTTTACTTTATACTATGTAGTATGTATTGATATTGATAATAACAAATTGTTTATTTAACGAGCAAAAGACCCAAAATACATAAAAATATTAGTTATGATAATTATTATAAAACTAGGGTTCTGTAAGTAGTAAAAGATACCTATTTATATTTACTCAGTCTTTTACTTTACCCACATTTTATTTGGGTTCTGGTGCTCGTTCAACCAGTGTTAAAAACGGGAATGGAAATGTCTTGACACACTGCTTGAAGGATGGCGTTGTTCGAAACACGTAACCACTCCCAAAAGGAAGAGATACGAGTTCAGATGACTACAAAAAAGTCGGGCGCTCCCGCTTCCGCCAACATACCCCACGCGCTGCAGTATCGCATAAGGAAGGATGCGGAACGCGTCATTGTACTGCACCTTTAGGGCGTTTGTGCACTACTAGGAATTTTACCGTCCGGCAATCCAATTTTTAACGGTCCGGAATGGCACGCCAATAATCGTAATACTAGCTTGTGCACTATATGTAATTTTAGTGTCCGGCATTTACATAAGCTAATTCATTCGGTTTTCCGTGAAACACCGGACCGTAAAAAATCGGAATGCCGGACGGTAAAATTTCTGGTAGTGCACAAACGCCATTATGGTGCTCATCGAACTGCGTTTAAAATTGACCTACAGCTGACAGGTGTAAAAACACTGACATTATGCCTTAAAATTAAGTATTTTATATCTGTGCTGCACTTGGAGGTCCTACGCGCGGGCTTACTGCAACGGCCTTTCCAGTTCAATGTCACAGTCATCCTTCAAGTCGTGCGTCAGAAAGTGTCCTAGGAATTTGAACTGCTGCACAACCCGAACTGACTCACTAGGCCAAACGCGCGACTAAGATCGAGGAAACATGCATACACACTTGTTTCCCTACTAACGTAGTAGTTAACTGTGTGTTTTAGGCTGATTAGTTTATTGCAGAGTCTGTTGAGAGACCGGGGCGGAAACCAAAGCATCGCCGGGGAGATCTGTTAGGAGGTGGTATGACTCTTTGCAGGTGAGGGTTGGGGCCACTTTAGTGATGGGCAAGTAACCCGTCTCGGGAACTAATACAATTTTTTTGAAAATGTTTCTTTTTAATATGAGTGACAGAATTTACTGTTGGATATAATGGAACGTTGTAACCCTAAGCGATTTGATAATCTGTAGTCAGCTGTCACTTGTAATCGCCCTTGTAAATTCGGCTATTGCATATAAATTTTACTTACTAATTTGTTCTCTTTTTCCGCCCATAATAGTATCTTAGGCTAGTTTACAGTTTCAATTTGAAGATGGCGCTTTAAAACAGGTTGGCAGGAAAGCTTGCGAGAGGGCCCTTGGCGATTCAAGTAGTGGCCAATGGGAACAAAGGTCTTTACCCACATAATAATAATCATACTCTTCGGTGTAGCATGCATATCAAAGAGTAGGTATATAATAAATCTGTACTATTTGTTTATCATTGTTGTTTATATTAGATTCATATCCTTTAGGGACATATATAAAAGTGATCTGGGATTCATATTTGCTGAGATAAACGACTTTTTAATTTATGATCGTTGCTTCGCTAATATTAGAGATATAAAGAAATGACCGACTGCAAACGCACCATAGCAAAAACTGAAAGATCTATGCAAACAAAGGCCCTGCAAGAGAGGCAGGCAACGCACACGAAAAGGCTGATACTGTTAAAATTACTCGAAGGCGACGACATTCGCGACTTCACCGGTAGAGGCTAATCTCCCGCTGCGCGCCTTCACGACGAGGACATCGCTTTATGCCTCCCGCCTGCACGACACTACTACTAAGCAAGATGAGTTAGATTACATCTTCGCGAGGCAAAAGGCAGGTGTCTTCAAGGTTACGCCGAGACTCGGAGTATACGTGGAGCCGCTGGAGTCGTGCCATTGGTTGGGTTTCAACTTGTTCGTGGTGCGAGTCCCGACAGACTACACTGAGCGTCTTCACTTCGCCGATGTTTTGGCCGCAGGAAGTCGTGTTCCGTCGCTTCCGAGGGAAGCTACCACTCACGTCTCTACCACCGTTAGGATAGGTTTTAGTTTTTATTGTGATTTTATTTAGAATAGTTATGTCTGCTGCCTATTTACCCTATAATAAGAAAAGACCTAGTTAAGAAAAAGTGGTGACGAAGTTTAATTTGTTTATACAAATAAATTGTCAGCAATAGTTGAAAAGTTTTTACTTGTTTAGTCCTCTAAGTTAGAATTCAGAACCGAAGTAGAACCGATAGCGAAAGGTTCAGGTTGTTTCACCATCATTGCAGCCATCATCATCAGATATGGAAGTGTAGATACATAATGATAACCTTGTAGAATAATAATACAGTAAAGAATGAAAATATCCTAAATTAATGAATTTCTAAATGTTGCTAAAGGTGTTACAGATAGATACTTTCATTCCAAATTAAGGTAAGACAACCTGGAATTTTCGCCATCAGTGCTTTGGTGCTCAACGCTCATCTATTGTACCTATATGTCTAAGATCCAGGTTGTTTTACCTTCATCCCTTTCACCTTAGTGGTGCTCGAAAATGATCTAGATCTTGACACGCGATAGCGTGCCCAGCCAAGTTCAAGCAAAGCAAAGCACTGACGGGTCGCGCCGCATTTTTCACCCCTTCATAATTCACAATATTTTTAAGCTAGATACAACAAATTTAGTTCATCCGTTGCTACCTACCATAATTATAAACAAGTACTTTTCATTAACACAGATCAAACGATTATGAAAAAACATAATATATATCTAATAATTGGTAGTAAAATTCAAGGTTAAAGAAAGAGAGTGTTGATATGTGAGTGGGTGCCAAGTTCTATCGACAGTCCCGAAATTTATTTATTTATAGATTCGTTTAACATGGTAGAGTCTTAACGAAAGTCTAGGTTTGGCTTGGCTAATTTTCACAAGGTCTTCAAATATTGAGAGAAGATATTGTACAATAACTTGCTAACTGCGAATAAAATAAAGATGATAAATTGTTTACTTACAAAGCATGACGTGAAAACTTGCCATGTTTAACTTTGAGATGATCTAGATTTATAGTTATCTGTTCCATTTGACTATACCATGTTAAGCGACTTTATAAATAATTAAATGTCAGGGCTTTGCACCTACTTACATAATCAAAACTTTTTATACTTAAGCCTTGAACTTGGCTCCCGATTTTCACATTTATGTTTTGGTGGTTAAAATTAAACAAATATCTGTCTGTATAAATAATGATGGAACCGCAGCGGGAAGGACTTTGAAGAAAATGCAGGATGAAGTTAAACTATAATAATTTATTAAACGTAACATAGTTTCGATGTGTGAAAGCTATGTTACAATTTAAACTTAGTCTAACATTAAAACTAAGATTAGGGCTAGGTGACCCCTGCCCTCTATGTGTGAGGACAGAAGTGCTGGTTGGATGCTGAAGCCCGGCTTTATACTCGTCTTCAGCTGTAGTCTTGGAGGGGTCGAACTGTAGACTCAGCACTTCGTGTGATGGCCATCCGTGGTCAGCTTGAATCTGCACGTGGATGGAATCGGCAGATTCATCTCTTCTTGGGCACGTTCTTCCGCCTGCATTCCAGTGTCTCGAACCGTAATCTACCATACATGAACACGTTTGCACGTACGTAGAATGATCACGTCCAAAAAAGGTTCAAGTCGACAGCGTCTGCGAGATTAGGGACTTCCGCATAGCTCGTACATAACATCTCCACCCGCAGATCAGCAACTATTTTCCAACGTTTAGTGAAAATGTTGCTGGAGGTTTCCCTGGGGTAAGATGTTCTTCTGCTCTCCTGAAATCTGTTCTGATTCTGTCGTCTCCTATGTCGATCCATGATGGGTGTGGGTTGATACAGCAGCGATTGCTTCTCGATGACTTCGTTTCGTACTGGATATTGCTGTCTTCCAACGGCCGACCTTGATCTTCATTATATTCCAGGATCATAATGGGGGTGGGCAGCGATGTCGTCACAGTTGTAGGCTAGTTAGTCATCTTGAACTTATATTGGTCGGTGTTAGGTATACTCCTTTTCGAGATAGTGTCAGCTTCTCAATTTCGGGCATTCTGCCTTATTCTGTACACGAACAAATTCTCGATAGTTGCTATCAAGGGATAGGAAGGAATGAGGATTTGCTGGTTCTAATAGGAATATTGGAAAGTCTTAATAAATTGAAATACTCGCTAAGGGAATACTAAATTACTTGATTTCCAGGTGACATATTACCTACCTATTATCCAAATCATAATGTTCACAAAATTTCCTAACTACCTTTTTACCTTTACACCTAGTATATTAAATTATTCAAAGTAGGCCACATAGACTATACTTTTATCGTATCGTCTATGCCCCTTTAAAGTTGAACAATTTCTATTATAATTTAAAACTAATACCTACTTGATAAATGATATCATAGAATGCTCGATGCATCTATAATAGAATATCTAAGTGAAGCTATTTCATCTATCTATCTAGTCTATCCATAGGTGCCCGATGCACGCATGAAATTTCGAAATACCTATCTAATACAAATGAACATATTCTGCAAATTTCATTCAGTGCTCGATGCACGTAGAAAATTGCGCAGAATATTAATTATTTCATTAAATAACACTACCTAGTAGTCAATGTCATTCATTCATTACGTTACCTACCTATTGTAACGATTTTAGCTAACATTGCACATTTTGCACGATGCAATACCTAACCTAGTGCAATAATTTACTGCTGATTCGCGATTGATCAGCTAAGTTATAAAATATTGCTGTTATAAAATTTATCCTAATATATTATGAGGAGGGTGATGGGGTCTCCTTCATCCCTTAAACGAAAGCCTGCGTATTTTTTTATTGCAGGGTACGTTTGACCTCAATACTTTGTAACTTATAAAGCTACACAAATTAAAACTAAATTCCCAACCTATAGCCAATTCACGCTGAGTCAGCTCGATGCAGTCTCGCGATATTTAATTAACTACATAGGAACAGGGACAGTTAAAAAAGGGAATGACTAAGATAAAAGGGAAGCAACACGAGAACGGTTCAAGTGTACTTACATGATTATCCTTCATCTCTGGTTTCCTCGTGAATCAATGTCTGGATTCCTCCTTCCCACAGAGCCCCGTAGATTCTTGCACTCCAAGGCGGCGACGTATTCCGCCCAGGCGACTTCCCGAGCACGAACATGGTTGTCCTTAAAGCTCGCAAAAGTCCTTTGAGTGCTTACCGACTGCGCCAATGATGGAACCGCAGCGGGAAGGACTTTGAAGAAAATGCAGGATGAAGTTAAACTATAATAATTTATTAAACGTAACATAGTTTCGATGTGTGAAAGCTATGTTACAATTTAAACTTAGTCTAACATTAAAACTAAGATTAGGGCTAGGTGACCCCTGCCCTCTATGTGTGAGGACAGAAGTGCTGGTTGGATGCTGAAGCCCGGCTTTATACTGGTCTTCAGCTGTAGTCTTGGAGGGGTCGAACTGTAGACTCAGCACTTCGTGTGATGGCCATCCGTGGTCAGCTTGAATCTGCACGTGGATGGAATCGGCAGATTCATCTCTTCTTGGGCACGTTCTTCCGCCTGCATTCCAGTGTCTCGAACCGTAATCTACCATACATGAACACGTTTGCACGTACGTAGAATGATCACGTCCAAAAAAGGTTCAAGTCGACAGCGTCTGCGAGATTAGGGACTTCCGCATAGCTCGTACATAACAAAATATTCTATTTTATTTGTATTCATCTCGTGATAGGTAGATTAAGTAAAATTTAGTTACCTTATACTGTTAGTATGTGTGTATGTATGACCATTAATCAAATTTTGACCTGATCTTCTCATTTTTAAGTCGTTTCTTCATTACTGAAGGTCGTGTTTGCATAAATTCTTTTCTTCCAGATTTTTTAGAATTCCTGCATGTTTGTCTATCTTCGGCATGTTTTAAGGCTGTGTTGATAGGCCATAAGATATTTTAGTTGATCTGACCAGCATTTTGGAGACCAACGGCGTGATCGTTTGCCTTTTACCTTACAAGTGATCATCAGCTTCTCTAAGCTTTCAGTTTTACAACGAGCAACATGTTCAAAGTAAGATAGTATTCTTTTATATCTCAGACTGAAATCTGCATGGATCTTCTCAAATTAGTACCTGTTTGTGTTGAACTTGGGTGGTTTTCTATGTACGATTAGTATTTATTTACTTAGAATAACCATTATGTAAACTAAGGCCTATTTTTTCTGTAGTAACGGTACCTAGTAGTAGCAGTAGTAGTACCAAAAGTAATAGGCATATAGTTATCATGGCTGAGTTTGAAGCGTAATGGCACTGTGCTGTGTTTCATCCTCGAGTATTCATTTCTGAAACATAGGTAGTTACTCAATTTACGAAAACCGACACCTGCACTCCAGAACTGTAATACACATGTAACCAGTTTTATTGCTGTAACAGAAGCAGTATCCTGTCATTTTAGAAGCCTTGTAGGCGATAGCTTCAATCTTAATATACTAACTGTATTATTTTTAACACACGAACGGCTATGTTCTCTAGTATAGTTTGAAAATGTATCAACATACCAATAAGGTTCATTGTTTTATTTCGTAAAATCCATGACAATGATTTTCGTCTGCTGCATATAATTCTGCTTTCGATAGCATTTTAGACTTTGTCTGAAATACATAATACGAGAATGCGTGAGGATATACAACCAAATAGTAAGTAGAACTTGCATCTGCCTACTATCAATAGTCAATAGCCAAAGTAGATATTTCCAGCATGTAATTTTAGGCATTACGGTACAAAACAGGCAGTACTGAGGACTACAATGAATGCACAAGCCTAGCAGATGTGAAGATGGAGACTGAATATAGTGTAAACAACATTTTTACCTTATACAAAAGTATTTGCACTGTGATTTTAATCTTCATTTACAAAACTTAGCAATCCCAAAGCTTGAGGATAGCTTTTTTGCATCAGCAAAGGCTGCTGCTTAATATCCTACTAAAAAACTTATTGGCTGATGCCAATAACTTGTATTTTTATAATTTTTCGGACCTTTGGTGTATCTTACTATTGTTTGTTTTGATTTTGAAAGCCCAATTGAATGACTGGAACTAAGAAAAGAATGAATGATATTTGAAAAGTTCGAAACCTTATTCGTAACGAAAGAGTGTTTCGAATAGGATGTTTTATGTTTCTACTGTTGCCATACAAACTGAAAGGGAGAGTGTAAATAATGTTGGCCAAGAAATTTTGTAAATAAGCCAGAATAGGACGGGATTGCTAACCATATTGCTAACCACTGACATTAGGTTGTCAACGGTTTTTAAACGCGTGTATGAGCGGCAATGAGAGGCTAAATTGCTTTCTATCAAAAGCAATATAGCCTTTCATTGCTGGCTCTAAGCATAACGAGTATGAATGTGCTAACAAAAGCCGTAATGGACTTTTCCCAATACGGCCAAAAACGTAACCGAAGCCAGAACTGCTTTATTGGTTTGACATTACGGTCGCAGATTTGACGCCTACCTATCCACTTCAAAATTCACACATAAAGATACGAATATAAACGATTCCTAAAAAGTGCCTTGTAGGTAAATATTTTATCTACACATTCAAAACACCAAAATTCATGAGATTTGTTGATTTGGTTATATGACCATTCCTAGTGACCTTGGTATTTGGCGGGAACAGGAAATGACAGCATTGTTCCCTGTGAATTCATCTGTATGCATTTGCCAATCCGTCTCTAACCCATCTCACCCCATAGGAGGAGGCATATTTCCAGCAATGAATTGTTGTGGCCGTAGATATTGTAGAAGCGATTATCTAATCATTCGACCGAACCCTATTTGCTAAGTCTAAATAGACCAATAGAATTATTTTCGCCCAACAAAGAGCTTAGCTATTATCTCAACTAGACCGTGTGAATAGTCTTCAAACATAATTTTGGTAGTCTGTGACTAGGCGATGTGTCTAACATAAAAAGTTTTATTTTTCATCTGGGTGACCGATTCGATGAACGATCCGACGAACCCTGGTGTCAGAGTTTTTCCACCACCTGCTACTACTAGACACGGTTGAGTTACACGACCGCCATTTGAGTAACGGAACAATCTTGTTTTTCGAACAATTCAGTGGTTGGGCCTATGGCCAGAAAAAAATTAAGGGACAGCGCTAATAAATAATTTTACTAGAAAGAAAGGGACGCAGCCGGCCGGGCCAGCGTGAAGCTGGCGCTAAAATTGATTTAAATTATATTGTGTTAAAACAACCACCATTATGTTTTTTTCTTTTCTACATATCACTGGGTAACATTAGTAACAACATTTCAAAATAAGATTTATGTTATACTATAGCATTGCGCTATTTTTCACTTTAATTTTCTTCAAACCTGTAAATAATTTTCTTATTCGACATATTTATTTACTACTATTGACAAAATGTCAACGTCTCGCCTTTGACAGCTATCTCATAGAGCCGCGTAGTTCTCTACTAAAAAGTTATTGTACTATAGTCCACTACCTCTTTCTAATTTCTGACCTCCTGGTACTTGATTCTAAATTTATCTCGCGCTGGCACTCTTTCACTCCTCCTGGAAACGAGACCTCCGAGCCCTCCGAAGCCACAGGACTGCCCTCGTCGCCTGGACAAACCACTACATCATCAGGGCGACAAACCTCCACCATCAGCACTGGCAACTTGCAAGAAAACTGGCCACTGACAAACCTCAAGGTCTTTGAAATTCGAAATCAGAAAGAAGACTAGAACATTCTCGAACGCCTGGCAAGCATATATAAGGCGTGTCAAGCTGTCAAAAGATCAGTCTTTACAAGTCTTTACTCTACTTCCAATTATCTAAGAAATAAAAAAGAAGTAAAAAGTCTAAAGTGAAGTAACAAAGTAAGCGAAGTAAGTTCTGAAGCCTCAAGAACTCAGAAGCCTCAAGTCCCGAAGCTAAAGAAGCTTTGCTGTCCGCAAGCGTCCGCGACGAGTTGCCGAGTCGCCGTCGAGCCTGAAGGACCCAAGTTCCTGCCGAGCGCACGCTGACCGTCGGAGGGCGATTCTACGCTGTGTGAGTCCGCGCGTCTTGTGGCCTTTTCGGTGTCAGGAGGTTATTTATTTGTATAAGTGGCTAATAAAAGTAGTATAGCTTTATTTACTATCTTTTCCTGCCGCGGCCCTCACTACGCGCGAGGGCACCAGGCTTGTTAGGGCGCCTACACACAGGACACTCTACCCACACCTACTCACTCACGCCCCCCGGGGCCACAGGCACTCGTGCTAGCGAGACCACTCCACCCTACCTAGCTACTAAGTTACACCTGCGGTTACCTCGGTTCCCTGAGTGCCGGTGCCTCTAGGAACCTGGGTAACACGACAGTTTGGCGCCCAACGGTAAAGGATACGTGCGTGCGCGATATCTACACCCACGTACTATCAGAACCCTTCTCTAAATTCTAAAACAACGCTTCTTCTAGCGTACACCTTTTCGACTATAATTTCGGCCCTCTCCCTCTTTCCCTCTCAAAATTCTAAATCTACCTCCCATAGGATTTTTTGGCCCTCCTCTTTCGGCCCTCTTTATTATTTACCCTCACCTAACCCCTCAAGCTTAAAACCTAACACTAACCTAAATTTTTACCGGCTACACTTTACTAACCAAAAATGACTTCAACAAGCACATTTCTGCCAGCGTCAGGTCAATCTCGATTGACCCCCTATTCTGCCAGCGTCAGGTCAATCTTGAGGACCCCCTTTTTTATAATATTCCTTTTGACCCTTTTCTAATTACGCTGTTGGCATTTTTCGACTTTTGTCTTTTACTTCTTGCCCTTTTGCCTTTTACTCCTTGCCCTTTTGCTATTTGTCCTTTTGCCCCCCTTTATACCAATTTACTTTTCTACTCAACTACTTCTCTGCTGTACTTGAACCATCCTCTACATCCCCCTTTTCATTCTTACTCGTCCTTTCTTTATTCACAACACCACTATCCTTCCCTTTACTACTTCTTTTTGCATCTGACTTCGATCTTTCGGCTTACTCTCGAAGTCTTAATTTTTTATTTTGGCTTTTAGCCTCTCTACACACTCACACACTTACACACACACTGGCTCTAAAGCCACCTACAGACACACACCTCTGCAGGCGGTACTCTAATCCCGCCCTGCTCTCTTAAGGGTTCTCTAAATACCCTCTCTCAAGACTCTCTAAATGGGTCTCTTAAAATGTTCCTCTCTTGATGGGTCTCTATACCCCCACTCGAGCTAAGGTTCATTCCTCTTCGTGCGGATTGTGACACGTAAAACAAGCCTACACTACTATACCCTACACGTGCGGTTAGTGACACGTTAAATAAGCCTTAACACTACTCACAGGTTTTAAGCTGGAGCGGATGACAACTCCTAAAACAAGCCTTGGTCATCGCCTGAGATATGCTCAGAGAGTAGCATGCCTTGGAGTAGGAGCCATTGAACGTGAGCCCTACCCCAACCTTTGGAAGATGAAGGATGCATGATTGAATGGTGAAGTCTGAAAGTAGCTGAATGCGTAAGGTATCTGCTCATAACCTCAAAATTTTTGTAACAGCAAAAATTTTCTCGGGGTCGTGGGGGAAAATATAGCATTGCGCTATTTTTCACTTTAATTTTCTTCAAACCTGTAAATAATTTTCTTATTCGACATATTTATTTACTACTATTGACAAAATGTCAACGTCTCGCCTTTGACAGCTATCTCATAGAGCCGCGTAGTTCTCTACTAAAAAGTTATTGTACTATAGTCCACTACCTCTTTCTAATTTCTGACCTCCTGGTACTTGATTCTAAATTTATCTCGCGCTGGCACTCTTTCACTCCTCCTGGAAACGAGACCTCCGAGCCCTCCGAAGCCACAGGACTGCCCTCGTCGCCTGGACAAACCACTACATCATCAGGGCGACAAACCTCCACCATCAGCACTGGCAACTTGCAAGAAAACTGGCCACTGACAAACCTCAAGGTCTTTGAAATTCGAAATCAGAAAGAAGACTAGAACATTCTCGAACGCCTGGCAAGCATATATAAGGCGTGTCAAGCTGTCAAAAGATCAGTCTTTACAAGTCTTTACTCTACTTCCAATTATCTAAGAAATAAAAAAGAAGTAAAAAGTCTAAAGTGAAGTAACAAAGTAAGCGAAGTAAGTTCTGAAGCCTCAAGAACTCAGAAGCCTCAAGTCCCGAAGCTAAAGAAGCTTTGCTGTCCGCAAGCGTCCGCGACGAGTTGCCGAGTCGCCGTCGAGCCTGAAGGACCCAAGTTCCTGCCGAGCGCACGCTGACCGTCGGAGGGCGATTCTACGCTGTGTGAGTCCGCGCGTCTTGTGGCCTTTTCGGTGTCAGGAGGTTATTTATTTGTATAAGTGGCTAATAAAAGTAGTATAGCTTTATTTACTATCTTTTCCTGCCGCGGCCCTCACTACGCGCGAGGGCACCAGGCTTGTTAGGGCGCCTACACACAGGACACTCTACCCACACCTACTCACTCACGCCCCCCGGGGCCACAGGCACTCGTGCTAGCGAGACCACTCCACCCTACCTAGCTACTAAGTTACACCTGCGGTTACCACGGTTCCCTGAGTGCCGGTGCCTCTAGGAACCTGGGTAACACGACAATACTTAGGTGCGGTTTCGAAGTAATATCTATTCTTGTAGTTGAGCCTTTTTAGGGGTCCCTTGAAAATAATTTGCCCCGAGAACGAGTGTTCGCAGACAAATCGTGTCGTTAGCATGTCCTCAGGGCGCCAGCATTGAAGTGAACACTCGATGGGATCTTTTCTTTCTAGCCTTGTTATTTTACGTCGATGTGGCGCAGTGTAGTACGACTGCCTGCGACGCAGAAGGTCCCGAGTTCGATTCCCGGTGGGGTCACTCACAAGGTTGATATTTATCACTTTGGGAATTTGTTTCCAGGACATTTCAGGTTGTATCATCTGATTGTCTGTAAGCAAGATGGTTGTGCTTCGGAGGGCACGATAACCCATCGGTTCCGGTAATTCAGATTGCGGTCGTTACACAGCCGTGTCAAAAGCCTGCTTCTTGCAGTAGGCGGTTTAAAAACTCTGACAATGGGGTTCATCGGGTCGTTGGACGACTTAGTGTCCCACTCGAAGAAGAAGGGAGTCAGCATTGAAGTGAACACTCGATTAGATCTTTTCTTTAGAGCATTGTTATTTTACGTCCATCTTTATTTGCTGGCTTTGCCGTGTGGTGCCGACTTAAAACAGCATCACCCCATATCTTTCCCGGGAGTATTGTGGGAAGCGACCAAGGCATTTGAGAGTCAATGTGTATTGCAATCTTACGCGATAGGCTGACAACCTGTAGCTACGGTAATACTATAGTTTTCTGAATGACTCTCAATATTTTGTAAGACGTGGTGTGAATGGTCATTTTTACAGCCGTTTACTCTCTGCCCATCCCATTATGGTCATTCAGAAAACCATTTTTTCTAGTTGTCAGCCTGTAGCCTAAGATTGCAATACACATTGACTCTCAAATGCCTTGGTCGCTTCTCACAATACTCCCGGGATATGAATTGAAATACGAAAATTCATGATCTAAATCTTTCATGTCATACATAATCTTCTTCTTCTTCGAGTGGGACACCAAGTCCGATGAAACCTCGTGACATTTTTCAATCATCATCATCATCATCTTCCTGCCCATCCCGATTACTTGGGGTCTGCGCAACCGCCTACTCAATATTAAACCAAAATACTACCTATCATTATATCAACATGTTTGTAATCTAGTAGCCAAAACAAAGACAAATAGATCAAAGACATTACACCGATACCTATTATTACAGTTAGACGATGAACATATCAATAAGCAGGTATCGTATTTTCAGGAGCAGCAGTGCAAATTAATCCCGCCGCCGCACCACCGTCTAACTACACGTGATTCGATCCGATTTTAGGTGGAACTCACGTCTAGTGGCGCATTCTCTGAACAAAAAAAGGCTATCAGGGCCTTTTTTTACAAATACAAATTCATCATAAATTATGAAGTGGGGTCAAAGTCTAACGATTCTACTTTTAAATAAGGACCTATTCTGTACGTAAGCCAGTGATACTGAAAGTTGACAATTATTGTAAGAAATGGTGCAGAAGTTTTATTGGTTCTAAAATAATCTTTAAGATTATCGAATCTTGATTAAATTAATGCTTTGGTTTTCCATTGGATTGCGTTTTAAGAGGTAAATAGTCCCCAACCCATCGGTGTCTGGCACAAAAAAAATAAATGCTGTGTTTCGTAATTGTGTGGAAATGTCAGTGGTTATTCTAAACTTACTATAACTGAAGTTTTCTCTCGATGTAATTTGACTGAATAACCAAGTATGATTAAAATTCTCAAACTATGTTCATATTTTTCCGTGAGGTGCCGCGGGCTTAGAATAGCATCACCCTTATATCTTTCCCGTGGGTGTCATAAGAAGCGACTAAGTGATTTGAGAGTTGATGTGTGTGCATTGCAATTTTAGGTGACAGGTCGAAAACTCAGAACTGGCTGGTGATAAGGAACAACTTTCCCTTATGTAACATAGGGCAAAATACAATTGTATTTACTTCGGGACGCTAGTATCAGATACGTTGCACCTTAAACGGGAATTAGTGTCGCTTGAGCGCACAAGACGTTCGACGTTCTATAGCAAGATTGCACCGCACGCCGTTGGCAGGTGCCCGACCGTGTATTTGCGTCCCTTTGATTTACCATATAATTAAAAATATTGTTCTGTGCTTCGTTTTGTTAGACGTGGTGTTAACAACTGTTTTCTGCCGATGTGTGTAGTTTGTATGTGAATATATTTTACTGCGCGGCGCTAGTATCAGATACGTTGCACCTTAAACTGGAATTAGTGTCGCTTGAGCGCACAAGACGTTGGACGTTCTATAGCAAGATTGCACCGCACGCCGTTGGCAGGTGCCCGACCGTGTATTTGCGTCCCTTTGATTTACCATACACGCAATACCATCTTATAATTAAAAATATTGTTCAGTGCTTCGTTTTGTCAGACGTGGTGTTAACAACTGTTTTCTGTCGAACTGTGTAGTTTGTATGTGAATATATTTTACTGCGCGGCGCTAGTATCAGATACGTTGCACCTTAAGCGGGAATTAGTGTCGCTTGAGCGCACAAGACTTTCGACGTTCTATAGCAAGATTGCACCGCACGCCGTTGGCAGGTGCCCGACCGTGTATTTGCGTTCCTTTGATTTACCATATAATTAAAAATATTGTTCTGTGCTTCGTTTTGTTAGACGTGGTGTAAACAACTGTTTTCTGCTTAACTGGGTATGTATGTATGTGAATATATTTTACTGCGCGGCGCTAGTATCAGAAACGTTGCACCTTAAACGGGAATTAGTGTCGCTTGAGCGCACAAGACGTTCGACGTTCTATAGCGAGATTGCACCGCACGCCGTTGGCAGGTGCCCGACCGTGTATTTGCGTCCCTTTGATTTACCATACACACAATACCACCTTATAACGCCCCAGACAAGCTACTTAAAAGTTCTTTTATGTTCCACCTAGCCGAATCAACTTCGGCCAAAATGAGTTCATATCTAGAGTAACTAATACTTACAACAAATTGCTTAGTGATATTGATATTTATGCAATGTCCAAGCCTGTTTTTAAATCTCATGTACAAAGAAAGATTAAAAATGAATTAACTCAAGATTCTGAGATCTGATCTTTCGCGCTTGATTTATTCTTAATTTATTCTACCTTGCCTTTACCGGTACCAACTTAAAGTTTGTCCGAATATGAATTTTTGTTTATATTACACCTGTTTGAGTTCTTTTAGAATGTAAAAGTTGTGATATCCTGTCATTGGCTAAGTATATTGTATAAGTTACTATTAATTTGATATGTAAAATTGCTGTTGGATATCTTAATAAATAAAAGTAAAATAAATAAATAATTAAAAATGTTGTTCTGTGCTTAGTTTTGTTAGAAGTGGTGTAAACAACCGTTTACGAACATAATTGTTTTGAGGAACTTAGTCTAATAAATCAAAAATAACGGCCCAGGTTCGGGCCCCGGTCGATGCAGGTAATTTTTTCAATTACTCATTTTCATTTATAAAAATAACTACTTTCATTTGACTAATGGCCGAACTTCTATAATAAGTTGGTAGGCACGTCCCAAGCTCAATAGACTTGGACTAAACTTGTCCATTATACTGATGATATCAAGTCAGTACCCAATTGACCCTTCTTCATAGCCATCTTCGGCGAAGTAATTAGCCAATAAACTGGTCATATATTAGAATGATATCGTTCCAATATCCATGCGGTCAGAAGGGTAGTCAAACTATCGATAGTACCGAAAACCAAATTTTAAAACACTTTTCGTGTTGGGTATAGGTACAATTTTTGGGAAACTTGCAATGTTTTCAACCGCCGCGCCGGCAGGATTTTAAACTGCGACTTTCGGTATCTGTTCAATTTATCGCAGGTTCTCATCGCTTTCACTACACAATCTGCGAAGAATGAATTAGTCGCTGGGAATTAGTTGCAAATCTATCCCGATAGATGGAGCCCATCCACGCGTTAGTGGACAAGATATACTTGCTTAGTTCGCAGGCTAGGATAGAACCACGGTAGCCCAGTTGGTCCCTTCCATACAAAGTCAGTCAGCTGATCGTGAATTTTGGTATGGAAGGTCGGAAATTTTTTTTCGTTTCCCACCATTGGCTCCTTAGTAAAAGTTGTTCAGTTTGATGGTCTGATCATGCCTGCAAAGTTTTCGGTACACCGTCTGATGTTAGGACATCCTGTATACTCAATTGACTCAATACTATCATTTGTTCTGTATTGAAACTATAGGAGTGATATTTTTAATTTATGAGAAATGATTCTATTGAGAATTTGACTAAGTACATTTTAACTATCGATTGTTTACGATAGCAAGAACTATCAATTACATAATATACATACATAAATCACGCATACATCCTTTACGGTGTAGGCAGAGCCTAACCGGTTGTAGAAATAGTAGGTTGTTGACGAGCACGGAAAATAAGACCTTGATGGACGAGTAGAGTTTAATTATACGAGTCTGTCATAGTCATTTTCCCCGTGGCTTACATAGTGCTTTTCTCAAAAAAATGCTAGGAAATAATAAAGATTTTAATTTATTTTATAGTAATTTGATATAAAAAGATGTTTTACTAATTACTAAGTCAAGATATGGATTTGGAGTTTCTGACCGATTTCGATATCGCGCCAGAAAAGTTGTATTGGAATCCATTGCAGTTGTGTAAAAAAGAAATCGTTCAGAAATAACAAAATCACAGACAATGTCAAACTTTCTGGATTGTTTTTTTGAAAGAAATTGTCATATTTCCTAGCATGTTTGAGAGAGAAAACAGCCATTTACGCCACATCTGACCAAAGTTTGAGAGTCTTTCTGAGACTCCGTTTCACCGTAGTGACAGCCCGTTGCGTAAAATTGCAATACACATTCAATTCAATTCAATTCAATTCAATTCAATTCAATTCAATTCAATTCAATTCAATTCAATTCAATTATCGATAAATCAATATATATTCCACTGTCGAAAGGCATCACTAGTGGTCAGATAGTATCGGGCTGCGTCGTTACGAGGGGTCCAACAAATCAACATTACGTGATACCGATATTTCGCTAGTTATGGTAATTTTATAGGACATAGGAATTGCGTTTGGGTGACCTTTGCGGTGCTTACGTTGCTTTATTGTTAAAGATATTGAACTAGGATTTTCGAGATTAAATAAGTATAATTTAGAGGTCGGCCGTGTGATGGGCTTAGAATTTATTATGAGACACGAGGTATTCATACACAGTTCATCATCATCTTGTAGCAGAGCGCAAACTCTGCATGGACATCCTCCCTAAACCACCCTCACATCTCCCTTTTTCGAATCATTTTATAATTTAAATTTGGAACACGACACCGAAACGTCACCGTTCTGGCTTTTGACGCATTCAATCCTTGGGAGCCACACTGAAGCCCCAGATTTGTTAATATTTATTTAGTTTGTACAAATAGTCCGCTTTCATTTTATACCTGATATGTGCTGTGTTACGTTGTGATGCCTAGTTCTGTTTAAAATTGTATATACTGTGTCGTGTTAGTTCAAGGAACCCGCAAGGGTTTCCTACGCTCAATAAAAGAAGTCCCGTACCAAGCTAGTCTTATTATTTATGGCCATCACGGCTATACTGGCGCCAACGCGGTAGAAGCCCCGGTTACTTCAAGACCCACTGCCACCCTGAGATCCTCTACCCAACAAGAACAACTCAAGACAGAAGATACCACCTCAAGACCACCTCAACATCAAGATATTTTATTTATTTTGTTTCAATTAATTGTGTTTTTTTGTGTTCATCATCATCATCATCAAATTACACTACCAAAAATTCAAAATTATCCTATCTTATTTTCGACCCATTTGGCAAATAAAGAACTCAAATAATCACATTCATTTATTAGATAATTTAATAGGCAAAATAGTACAAGATAGTAAAATCTGCAGTCCTCCATTTCAATTCCAATCTTATAGCAGCCAGCGTCAGCCACCCATGACGTCCAACTCTGTAAATAAATAAATAAATCTGTAAATAATCCCATTATCATTATCATCATTATCACAGTACACCTACAGTACACAAAACAATCAACATCCCCATAATACAGACAATAGACACTATCACGGCTACCCATTGGTAGCTAACAATATCTTTCGAGTGAGGATTTAGACGAAAGTCATCTTCACTCGGAGATATAACCACACCAATACCTAGGACAATATCTAGAATTGGACATACAGGTTAGCGGGTTCTGCAGGTCCGAGACCGACAGCCAGACCCCAACTCCACAACTCAATACATACCCCATCTCATACCCCATCAACAAGCTTATTTTCAAAATTTAAAACGGGTCGGCACTTTGACTAATTTCGGCAAAGTAATTCGGCATAAACCACTCCATCACCCCTCAAAAATAAATTACACATCAAACACTACACACACACTATTCCTTGATAAGTACTTCACTTGTTTTCCTTTCTCTCTAGAGCCTTGTTTCATAAAACTGTACGTCAACAGTGGACAATACGTCCACAAATAACGCGACATTGCTAATATTTTTCATTTTTTGACACACTTCATTACGCTGATTTACTTACACCACATATTATAATAGACTAATATCTGAAACTAAATAAACATTCCAAAATAATAATAATTTCAAAAAAATAACAGAAATTAGATTGACAGTTTGACACTTGACACTGCCCAGAGATACGATCAAACAAACAAGTGTCAAGTCAAACACTCATTGTCATTGCCACTCAGTTGACCAAGGTTGTCATTTCATCTTCCTCATTTTTTAGTCTTAGCCAGTGTCAGTGCAAAGATAGTCATTGGACTTCTTAATTTTTGCTCGACCAAACGGATTTTGCCAACGTCAGTATTAGTTAATAACTTAGACTTTTGCCCACGAGCAATTCAGCTAGTGTCAATTTTATTTTAAAATTACTTCAAAGTTTTAAATACAAACTTTGTTTCTTTTCTTCATAAAACATTAATGGAAAATATATATAAATAAACCTGAACTCCAATACGAATTAAAATAAGAAACGTTGAAACCAACCAGAACCAAACTGTAGAAATTTTCAATATTAGCCCAATAATCTTCCACCAATAAACCACTACCAATAGCCGATATCCGAGATATAAATAATGCCTTTCTTAATAGAAGTTAGCCTACTGTTTGCTAATAGGAAAATAATAATACCTACATTACATTACACACTGCTCAGATTTTATTAACCTGAATCTGAAGATTATTACAAACGAATACACCATTATACCTATTTGCTCGTAAAGAGCTAGAAATTGTACATACAACACTTGATAACCTTCTTCTTCATACGCCAGTACAACCAGCAGCGTAATGCACCTGCAAACATTTTCGAAATATTGTCGAAAAATGAACACATAGCAAACAACAATAACAAATAAACAGACCTTCCAAAGATTCATTTTTGTAAGTCTACTCATTTATATTTCTATATTCGTGGAATACCGTTAGGATAACTGAACACACTTATACAAATCACATTCGCTTGATTACTCTTTTCGACCAACAACTGTTTCAGCAAAGACACACACAAACTGCAATATCAAATCAGCAATATAAACGATTTTGAAATTGAAATCATGATTATAATCTAAAAGCTAATAGAAAATAGAACACACTTAATGAACGCGTCATATCTACTTCTTCATATGGAATCTTCAACAAACTTCATAATAATTGTCCAAAACAAAATAGATATTTATTACGCAATTTACAACCTCAATATAGTTTGAGTAACTTAATTGCATTTTCTTTCATTTTCACTCTCTAGAATCATGCAAATTTACTGAAAGGCTTCACGTCATCACTCCCAGACAGCCAATATTACCTTTCTCACTCAATCAAAACCAAACATTGGTTATTCTAATTCATCTCTTCTTCACGTTATTAATGCCGTAAATACACAATTATCTTCACCAAAGCAGTTAATCTCAGCCTATACTGTTGTAAATACTGCATATTTTACAGAAGCACCTCAGCCTGTGCTGTTGGCAACAGTAAGTTACACAGCCAACTGCCTAAATGTACAAACTCCAAATTCAATATGAGGAGCCTGTTCAATATAATAACTAATTTGATAAATAGATTGACAAATTGTTAAACTACTCGATATTTTTCGCTTCTGTCACGTCCTTCATCGATGAACGATCACGAGCGACCATTTGTCACAATAAAATTAATAACTACATCTGAACGGCCTTCTCGACAGCGGCAGTATTTTACAATATAGGTGTGATTCTTACAAAATACTGTTACGTTCAAATTAAACAAAACATGGATAACAGTATAGTAGTTACCAATCAAAAATAATTTATCGGATTATCATTTCGCTTCCACAACAATATCACTAATATCAGCTCACACGTTGCTGAAAATACAGTTCTATTTTAGAATCGACTCTTGAAAGCAACATTGCCCCAAATGTCTACACAAATAGCCTCCTTCCATTTCCTAAATCCTCTACCTTCCTAATAAAACCAAGAATCGTAACAACTCCTTTCAAAAATTCTGAACTCAACAAATTACAGCAACTAATAATAGAATTCAAAATATTTACGGAACAAAACCACTAGTAGACACACCTGGTAGAACATCGCACGACACTGTGATCACCACAAAGCAGCGATGCTGTCATCCCTTCGAAAATAAAGGCCCCTTCAGCGAAAGTTGACGGTACGCAGACGTACGAACCAAAGCCCATGGCTTACCCAGCAGCTGATTACCTCGGCAATTGATTTAAATGACAGTCGTAAGCTCAACGCAATAACAAAGATGCCTACAACACACCATTTCAGATAATTCTACGCGATTCCAAATACCTTCATTCATGACGGTGCTTGTAAGAAGAAGATATTCAAAACTACGCCGGTCGTGAATGTATCACTTAAAGTGATTTTCGGTTCACTGTTATTCAACAGATTCGGATACATTATATGCATAACTCATATTTCGTTGCTCTAGTCACAAATATATTACCAACGTCGTTGAGCTTCAACAAACTTCACTAACAGATGCCAACATACCATCAACTCTTCAAATGCTCATTCTTCCCGCGCTCCAGTATTCAGCTCATCGTCAACAGTCAAGGTCTTCAACAGAATAAAGATTACGTGTTATTCGCTGGTATGAACAGAAGGATGTCAAGAAGGTAATAGACAGCTTGCTAATTTGGCATTATTGGTTACATTTTAAACAGTTCATTTTTCTACCATTAAATGGACACCGGAAGCTGATTCCGCCGGTGTCCATTTGAAGGGTGGTGCTTTTTGTGGGTAGAGGTTAGTTTGTTTAAAGGTGTAGCCAGTGTGTTTAGGTTTGGGACGAAACGTCTGTACCAGCTTACGGTGCCAAGGAATTTCTTTGACATCCTTTGCGTTTTAGGTACCGGTATGTCCAGGATAGCTTTGACTTTGTCTGGGTCTGTTTGGAGACCTTGACTGTTGACGATGAAACCGAGATACTTTAATTCGTTGCGGAAGAATGAGCATTTTGGGAAGTTGATGGTTATGTTGGCATCTGTTAATTTAGTGAGAAGTTTGTTGAGTATTTCAACATGACGTTCGAAGGTTGAGGTGGCTATGACTATATCGTCGAGGTAGCAGAATACTGAGTTGTCGCACATGAGATCTGATAGTAAGCTATCCAGGAATCTTTGTTGCGGGGGCGTTGGTGAGACCGAAAGGCATCACTTTAAATTGATACATTCCACGACCGGGTACGTGAAAAGCGGTTTTGGGTCTATCTTCAACTCGCAAAGGATTTCCAAAAGGCTTTGGCGATGTCTATGGATGAAAGGTATTTGAATCGCGTAGGTTATCTATGATATCAGAAATGAGTGGTAGTTTGTAGGCATCTTTTTTGTTATTGCGTTGAGCTTACGGCTGTCGACGCAAAATCTCCAGGTATTGTCCTTCTTAGGGGTAATCAATGTTGGTTTTACGGGCTTTCACAAGGTTCAATTACGTCTAGGCGTACCATGTCATCAACTTCCTGTGAAGGGCCTTTTGTTTTTCAGGGGATAAACGATAGCATCGCTGCTTTATTGGTGGGTGATCACCAGTGTCGATGCGGTGTTCTACCAGGTGTGTCCTACCTAGTGGTTTTGTTCCGTAGAAATATTTTTGAATTTTTCTATTATTAGGTTTGCTGTAATTTGTTGGGATTCAGTAAGGTTTTTGAAGGAGTTGACAATTTTTGATTCTGGGTTTTATTTATTAGGAAGGTAGTGGTTTTAGGAAATTGAAGGAGGCTATTTGTGTAATACAATAGGGGCAATGTTGAATGCTTTCCAAAAGTCGATTCATAAAAAAAAATAAATTGATACCTCAGGAATAAAGTGAGATGATATTAGTGAAAATTTATTGTTGTAGGTTACGGAAGAGTGATTAGTCCGATAGAATTTATTTTTTGGTTATTGGCTACTGTACCTGTTATCCGTATGTTTTGTTTAATTTGAGGCCTTGTTTTAGTAGTATTTTGTAAGAATCTTACCTAATATTGTAATAGTACTGCCGCTGTCGAGGAGGCCGTTCAGATGTGTTATTAATTTTTATTGTGACAAATGGTCGCTCGTGATCGTTATCATCGAATAAGAGAAGGTTTACGTGGTAAGACTTGAAAAATATCGAAAGTGAGTTTAACCAATTTGTCCAATCTTGTTTATCAAATTTAGAATTGTTATATTGAACGGGCTCCTCCTTATTTAGTTTTTTGAGTTTTAGTACATTTAGGCAGTTGAGGGCTGTGTAACTTGTTGCCACAACGAAAGCAGACTTTCTGGGGGTTAGTACAATTCTGTAAAGTATGCGAATTGTTTCTACAGCGGGGGCATGAAAATTGGGATTGGCTGCTGGTTGGGGATGGTTTATTAGTATTTACGGCATTAATGGCGTAAGGGAAAGGGGGGATATATGGTTGATAGTTAGGATTGGTAGTGTTTTTATTTGGATTAGACGGAGAAGGAGTAGTATTGAAGTAATCTTGGGAGTGATTGTTGACGTGAAGCAACTTTTCAGTAAATTTGCATGATTCTAGGAGGGTAGAAATGGAAAGAAGGTCTGGTTGGGTTACTCGCAAACTATATTGGGGTTGTAGGTTGCGTAATAGAATATCTATTTTTTCGTTTTCGGACAATTGATTATGAAGTTTGTTGAAAAGGGATTCCAGTGGAGAAGTAGATTATGACGTTCGTTAGGGTGTTGTTTTCTATTTTCTATTAGCTTTTTAGATTATAATCATGATTTCCAATTTCAAAATCGTTTATGATTGCTGATTTGAATGTTTGCCAGTTTGTGAGTGTGTTTTATGTGTTCTGAACCAGTCTAGTGCCGGTCCAGAGAGAATGTCGTAGATGTGGTTGTATAGAGTGTTCAGTTAGTCCTCTAACTTGGGCGTATTCTTCCACACGGATTATGAAGTCTCGTGGGCAGCCTTGACCCTTAAAAATGAATCTTTAAGGTCTGTTTGGTATTTGTTATTGTTGTTTGCTATTGTGTTCAATTTTTCGGTAAGTGTTTCGAAATAGGTGTTTGCGGGGTTAAGATTTACGCTGCTGGTTTGTGCCGAGCAGTATGTGGAGGAAGGTGGGTTAATCAAGTTGTTGTATTGTGTTTCTAGCTCTTAATCGTTTGAATAGGTCGTTATGAGTAGTTAGTTGTTCGTTTGAATGTCTTCAGATTCAAGGTTAATAAGGTTGAATCTGAGCTTAGTGTGTGTAATGTAAGGTGGTATTTTATTTTTCCTATTAGCAAAACTTAGTAGGCTAGCTTCTATTAAGTTAAGGCATTTAGTTATATCTCGGATATCGGTATCGAGATTGTTTGGGCTAGTTTGGTTTATTGGTTGATTGGAAGTTATTGCTTGGGCTAATAATTGTTGGAGAGTTTCTACAGTTTGGTTCTGTTGGTTTCAACGTTTCTTATTTTTAATTCGTATTGAGTTCAGGTTTATTTAGGTAATTATAGTTTTCCATTGTAGTGTTTTATTATGAAGGAAAAGAAACAAAGTTTGTATTTAAAAACTTTGAAGTAAATTTTAAAATAAAATTGACACTAGCTGAATTGCTCGTGGGCAAAAGTCTAAGTTATTAACTAATACTTGACGTTGGCAAAATCCGTTTGGTCGGAGCCAAAAATTAAAAGAAGTCCAATGACTATCTTTGGTTACTGACACTGGCTAAGTTCTTTTAGCAGGTGCAAAAAAAAAAATAGGAGAGAAATGAAATGACAACCTTGGTGTCAACTGAGTGGCAATGACAATGAGTGTTTGACTTGACACTTGTTTGTTTGATCGTATCTCTGGGCAGTGTCAAGCGTGTCAAACTTGTCAATCTAATTTATTCTACGTTTGTTTATTTTGTAAATTATTTAATTATTTTGGAATGTTTATTTAGTTTCCGAATTAAATTTAGTCTAATTATTTATGTGTGGTGTAAAGTAAAATCAGCGGAAAGGTAAGTGAGTAGGTACAGTAATCAAAAATGAAATTGGTATTAGCTTTTAATGTCGCGTTATTTAGTGGACGTATTGTCCACTGTTGACGTACAGTTTTATGAAACAAGGCTCTAGAGAGAGAGCTAAGAAAACAGAGTGGAGTACTTATCAAGGATAGTGTGTGTGTGTTTGATGTGTAATTTAGTTTTTGGGGTGTGTGAAAGGGTGAAAGTTTTATGCCGAATTACTTTGCCGAAATTAGGTCAGTGCTGATGCCCGTTTTAGAATTTTGAAAAATAAGCTTGTTGATGGGGTATGAGATGGGGTATGTATTGAGTTGTGGAGTTGGGGTCTGGCTGTCGGTCTCGAAGACCTGCAGAACCCGCTAACTACTGTATGTCCATTCCTAGGATATTGTCCTAGGTATGGGTGAATTATATCTCCGAGTGAAAGATGACTTTCGTCTAAATCCTACACTCGAAAGATATTGTTAGCTACCAATGGGTAGCCGTGATAGTGTCTATTGTCTGTATGGGGTGTAACGATTTGATTTGTGTACTGTAGGTGTACTGTAGATAATGATGATGATGATAATGGGAATTTATTTACAGATTTATTTATTTATTTACAGAGTTGGACGTCGCGGTTCTGGGTGGCTGACGCTTATTATTATAAGATTGGAATTGAAATTGGAGGACTGCAGAGTTTTACTATCTTGTACTATTTTGCCTATTAAATTATCTAATAAATGAATGTGATTATTTGAGTTCTTTTATTTGCCAAATGGGTCCGAAAATAAGATAGGATAATTTTGAATTTTTGGTAGTGTATGAATTTGATGATGATGATGATGAACACAAAAAAGGTAAATACAATTAATTGAAACAAAATAAATAAAATATCTTGATGTTGAGGTGGTCTTGAGGTGGGTATCTTCTGTCTTGAGTTGTTCTTGTTGGGTAGAGGATCTCAGGGTGGCAGTGGGTCTTGAAGTAACTGGGGCTTCTACCGCGTTGGCGCCAGTATAGCCGTGATGGCCATAAATAATAAGACTAGCTTGGTACGGGACTTCTTTATTGAGCGAAACCTTTGCGGGTTCCTTGAACTAACACGACACAGTATATACAATTTTAAACAGAACTAGGCATCACAACGTAACACAGCACATATCAGGTATAAAATGAAAGCGGACTATTTGTACACTAAGAATAAATAAATATTAACAAATCTGGGGCTTCCAGTGTGGCTCCCAAGGATTGAATGCGTCAAAAAAAGCCAAGAACGGTGACGTTTCGGTGTCGTGTTCCAAATTTAAATTATAAAATGATTCGAAAAAGGGAGATGTGAGGGTGGTTTAGGGAGGATGTCCATGCAGAGTTTGCGCTCTGCTACAAGATGATGATGAACTGTGTATGAATACCTCGTGTCTCATAATAAATTCTAAGCCCATCACACGGCCGACCTCTAAATTATACTTATTTAATCTCGAAAATCCTAGTTCAATATCTTTAACAATAAAGCAACGTAAGCACCGCTTAAGGGTCACCCAAACGCAATTCCTATGTCCTATAAAATTACCATAACTAGCGAAATATCGGTATCACGTAATGTTGATTTGTTGGACCCCTCGTAACGACGCAGCCCGATACTATCTGACCACTAGTGATGCCTTTCGACAGTGGAATATATATTGATTTATCGATAATTGAATTGAATTGAATTGAATTGAATTGAATTGAATTGAATTGAATTGAATTGAATTGAATTGAATTGAATGTGTATTGCAATTTTACGCAACGGGCTGTCACTACGGTGAAACGGAGTCTCAGAAAGACTCTCAAACTTTGGTCAGATGTGGCGTAAATGGCTGTTTTCTCTCTCAAACATGCTAGGAAATATGACAATTTCTTTCAAAAAAACAATCCAGAAAGTTTGACATTGTCTGTGATTTTGTTATTTCCCAAGAAGATAGACCCAAAACCGCTTTTCACGTACCCGGTCGTGGAATGTATCAATTTAAAGTGATGCCTTTCGGTCTCACCAACGCCCCCGCTACCCAACAAAGATTCCTGGATAGCTTACTATCAGATCTCATGTGCGACAACTCAGTATTCTGCTACCTCGACGATATAGTCATAGCCACCTCAACCTTCGAACGTCATGTTGAAATACTCAACAAACTTCTCACTAAATTAACAGATGCCAACATAACCATCAACTTCCCAAAATGCTCATTCTTCCGCAACGAATTAAAGTATCTCGGTTTCATCGTCAACAGTCAAGGTCTCCAAACAGACCCAGACAAAGTCAAAGCTATCCTGGACATACCGGTACCTAAAACAGCAAAGGATGTCAAGAAATTCCTTGGCACCGTAAGCTGGTACAGACGTTTCGTCCCAAACCTAAGCACACTGGCTACACCTTTAAACAAACTAACCTCTACCCACAAAAAAGCACCACCCTTCAAATGGACACCGGAAGCAGAATCAGCTTTCAACTCCATTAAACAAGCCTTAGTTAGCACCCCCATCCTCGCCTGCCCTGATTTCACGAAGCCTTTCGCCGTCCATTGCGATGCCTCGTCCTTCGGAATCGGAGCGATGCTCACACAAGAATTTGACGGCATAGAAAAGCCAATTGCTTATATGAGCAAATCGCTCACCCACCCCCAGCGAAATTACTCGATCACAGAACGAGAACTTCTTAGTGTCATTACAGCACTAGAGCACTGGCGCTGCTACCTAGATAATGGCCACAAATTCACCATCTACACCGACCACTCAGCACTACAATGGTTTCTCCGCCTAGACAACCCCACAGGTAGACTGGCACGTTGGTGCATACGCCTATCTATGTTTAATTTCGAAATAAAACATAAAAAAGGCTCCGAAAATCTAGTACCCGACCTGCTTTTACGAAACATCCCCAATGTTAATATTATCAATTCCAGTAGTACCAAGGACGAATGGTACATCTCCATTTTTAATAAATGTAAAAACAATCCCTCATCTACTCCCGACTACACAATTAAAGATAACAAACTTTATAAATACACTAATTCGCTAACCCCATTCAACTCACAATACAGCTGGAAATTGGTCGTCCCCTCAGAACACCGAAACTCCATAATTGCACAAAATCATTGCACACCAACCGCAGCTCACTTCGGTACCTTCAAAACCTACCATCGTATTAAACTAAACTATTTCTGGCCTGGCATGTACAAAGATGTGGCAACATTTATCTCACGCTGCGACACATGTCTCGCATATAAACATCGTAACCAAAATGCTATCGGTCTAATGGGCGAACCTAAACAATGCTCACGACCATTTCAGTGCCTTTCAATCGATTTTATTGGACCACTACCCATATCGCGTAAACTAAACAGATACATACTAGTAATAACCTGCTGCTTTTCTAAATACTGCATATTATTCCCAATTAAACGCGCAACTTCCTCGGTCATCAAACATGTCCTAGAAGACTTAGTATTCATGAACTACGGTATTCCAGAAACAGTCATTTTAGACAACGGTCCCCAAATGACAAGCTCAGAATTAACGGACATGTTTCACTCATAAAAATACCACACATACACTTTATACCCCTTCATTGCCCTCAGGTAAATACTGTTGAAAGATACAACAGAACCATTATTACGGCAGTGGCATCATTTGTTAATGACGACCACAGAACCTGGGACAAACACCTCCATAAAATACAATTCGCTATCAACTCGTCTGTTAACGAATCAACCAAGTTTACCCCAGCTTTCCTAGTATTCGGTCGCGAACTAGTACCGTGTGGTTCTATCTACTCCCAAAAGGACACCACGGACGACCTCATTTTCGCTCCAAGAGATATATATGCAGAAAATCTCGGCCAGCTTATCCCCATTTTCGATAAAGTACAATCACGACTACACTCCATTCACCAAAACAACGCATCCCACTACAACAAACATCGTCAAAACTTAGAGTTTGAACCTGGCGATATAGTTTGGAAACGCAATTATCCCATAAGCTCTTCCGACAAAAACTTCTCAGCTAAATTAGCACCAAAATACATTAAATGCATCGTATCCCAAAAGATTTCTCCTTTAGTATATAACCTAACCGATACGAACAACAACAACTTAGGACGTTGGCATATCAAAGATCTAAAACCAACCAAAACCGCAAAACAACCTAACTAAACTAAAATTTATTCAACCTATAATTATCCATAATTGGATAAAGCGTACTACACTAGAAAGTAGTCACGCACACATTTTATTTTTGTAAACTTTTTCACCTCATCACGCTTTTCGGCTTTACCATCAAACATTGACGTATGTCAAACACAACTTATGATAAATCATTTTATATTTAACTATTTTCTTCTTCACTTGTTACAATTAATTATCTAATTAAAAAAATTGGATACACCTTATCGACGAAGATAACGTCGTAATTACCCACTCTTCAATAATAACAATTTCTAATAAACTTATACTTCAATTTTAATTAAACTTGCTGCTAACCAAGTTTATATTAACTTAGTCTACCTTTTGATTTCCACAATTTGAACTTAACGTATACGCCAACTATTTCTCGTATACAATTTTTTTTTCAATTACGATTCTCGTAATAATTTAATACTTTCTCTCAAACTTGTAAATACTACATCACCGTGCGGGTCTAGCGACACGATAAACAAGCCAAAAGCTAAGGATTACAGAGTCGGTTGTGACTTACAAACCGACACCACCCTGGTGGAAACTCTTCGAGAACAGTTAATACAAACAAAACTGCTCTCCATTTTGTAAGGGCCTGATTTCGTGTAATAGGAATCAGACACCTTGATCGATGATGAATGCTTGATATGACGTATGATTGACTTAGAATTTCCACCATGTACATACTCACTGTAGATATCACATACACTCAAAATCTTTGATCACTCACGACCCATACTTACATTTAATATTAATTTTTAATTAACTTTAAAACATTTTCAATTAATTTATTTACACTAACATTACACTCACTAATTAACACACAATATTTCGGAACACACACCAAAATTTTACCAGCATCCTATACATATTGAAATACTTCTAAATAAAAAAAAAAAAAAAAAAAAAAAATTGATTATAGGACAATCAATTTTTTTTTTTTCTCCGGCCCCCCCGGGTACTGTAGCAGAGCGCAAACTCTGCATGGACATCCTCCCTAAACCACCCTCACATCTCCCTTTTTCGAATCATTTTATAATTTAAATTTGGAACACGACACCGAAACGTCACCGTTCTTGGCTTTTTTTGACGCATTCAATCCTTGGGAGCCACACTGGAAGCCCCAGATTTGTTAATATTTATTTATTCTTAGTGTACAAATAGTCCGCTTTCATTTTATACCTGATATGTGCTGTGTTACGTTGTGATGCCTAGTTCTGTTTAAAATTGTATATACTGTGTCGTGTTAGTTCAAGGAACCCGCAAGGGTTTCCTACGCTCAATAAAAGAAGTCCCGTACCAAGCTAGTC
Source organism: Phthorimaea operculella (assembly GCA_024500475.1). Lineage (NCBI taxonomy): Eukaryota > Metazoa > Arthropoda > Insecta > Lepidoptera > Gelechiidae > Phthorimaea > Phthorimaea operculella. The sequence goes on along the minus strand of JANFCV010000002.1, from coordinate 578,109 downwards.
TTATTATTTATGGCCATCACGGCTATAATCTTCCTGCCCTAATCCCAAATCAATTGGGGTCGGTGCAACATGATTTGTAAATCAACAAAATCATGTAGGAAATAGATTCGGCTATGTTTTATGACCGGCCGCCTACCGTACGCACTTAACATTAACCTGCTTATTACACATAGTTATGGACGATTGGTGGATGAGTACACAATCGTCAAACACCGAAAAAGTCAAATGCTGGTCAGACGTCACTTGGCGCTTTTTACAGTTTTTTATTTACGCCGTACCTAGCAAGCAATGGATCAGATAAAGGTATGATGTTTTTCTATTTTGAAAATATTACCTTTTCTTACAATAAATAATGAATCAGAAGGAGTTACATTCTCCCTAGTTTAGGTAACACTTACATGAACAGCGTCAACAGTCCACTGTCGGACAACCCCATTGAGAGGTTTTGCTTAAGGGTAACACTTCTCACAGAAACGTATGTAGAAATGGGGTGATGTAGTGCAAAGCCGGCATCACACCTTAGTTCAAATTCTCTCTAGCAAATCATCATCATCATCTTCCTGCCCTTATCCCAAATCAGTTGGGGTCGGCGCCACAAGTTTTGCTAGAACACAAAATCATGTTGCAAAAGGATTTGGCAATGTTGTATGACCGGCCGCCTGCCGGACGTCAACCCTCTTTGGGAATACTATTGTAGGTGGTATCACCACCATACGGTTGAGCATAGTCGACAGATATTTAGGCGAGGCGAGGTCAAAAACTCCACCTCGCCTTTAACGAAACATCCTGAGTGGACTAGGGGTGGCAGAATTCTCTCTAGTATATGTCCAGGAATAAATCTTTCCGCGGTAGAAGTTGCGCTGCCACGCTGGGGCGTTCGGTTATTCGCGAGTAAATCATTTAAGTTGACGTTATTTGTCACAGCTATTTATTGCGAACAAATTGTAGTAATAATTTATATTATAAGAGAAGCTCTAGAATTCTTTATGAAACTGTGTTCTATTGTTATACAAGATCGGGTTAAAAAATACTAGTCTGCTCTATTGTATTTGGTAGCGTTCATAACAGTCAATATCTTAAAATATTATGCCCGCTCTTTGGAGAATATATTCTAATTATACGGCGTAAAATGATTTTCATTAGATTTGCGTATATTACCATAATAATACTCATAATGCAGTTCCCGTATCTGCTTAAACAACCATGAAAAATCTTGTCTCAGACACTGAATAAAACGTCTGACACAGACGTTTGAGGCCAATGATGATGATAGTAGTAGTAGGTATATAGTCCGCGAGTGATTTGATGACATTCAGTAGGGAAGATCCTATGTACATGGTAGGTCCGCATAGTAACATTAGGAACAAGTCATAGAAATATGACAGATTTGATGTGAAGGAATGTAACTCAAATCTATGAATTTCCTCATAGGTCTACCGCACGACTAGACGGAGCCCGCTGGCTTTTTCAGTTCCAAAAATATTAAAGTTGTTTATGTTTGGCGTATACTTTACGGATCCTTTGCCCTATAATTTGAGTGCGATAATGTTGTTTTTTATCACACACTTTAGGGTGCTGTACCCAAAGGGTGAAAACTACTCCCTTTTACTGAGACTTTGCTGTCTGTCCGCCTGTCACCAGGCTGTATGTTATTTGTTGACACGTTGTGTATCGGGAATAAACGAATTTATAAAGTAAGTGAAAAGTAGAATAGACTGGTTATATTCAACTGTACGGATATTTAGTAGGCAGCACCTACTCAAAACATTCCAGACCTGAGATTAAAATATTGATTAATTTTATCCGTTCATAATAAAAATAGTCTGCCCCACCGCCAAGATATTTCTAGTCCTCGTTCTTCATTATTTTATCAATTATCGTCTCCCTGTGAATAAGCTGCTATCGACAGCATCCAATAATTTTATTGCTAGGCCAAGTCTTTGTTCCCTCATTTCTTTATTGTGGTTTCCATCAAACACACGCCCGCGTATGGAAGGCCTTTGATAACTTATAATAATATTGACGTCATTTTGGTTAAGGTGTGAATTTTATATTTAGTGTGTACACTTGAAAAAAATATTAGATACTATGTCCAATCTTTTCCTAACCAATCGACTCGAGGTTGCCAAGAAGGTTAGGATATCCGATTCCTGTATGTGATGTTGTTAGATCCAGAAAAACACAGAAAAATATGCCACAAATGTAAGAGACCGGCAAACTAAGATAATTTATCTTTGTTCAATTTTTATTCTGTAGGTAGGATGTAATGTTCTAGGCTGCTAATAATTACTAGGTATATCCTTTTGTTCTTACAATACACTTTAAAAGTTGGTTATGCTGGAAACAATACAACGTTTTATTCAAAAGAACAACGTGGTGCTAGTACTTAGTAGCGTTTCTAACGTCTCTTTATGTGATGCGGGTTCGAAAGCTCTCACATGCAAGCCTACTGCCGGAGGGAAGGAAACATAAAGATTTAGCTGCTACTGATATTGAAAATGAGGGAAATCGATGTGTTTATTACCTTTTTCTGTGGTTATAATTGGAAACTATTGCACTCGGTACTAAGGTATCAAGACGAGACGAGTAGGTATTAAAATGTCGAAAACCCTACAACAATCGCAGTAGTCAATCTGCAGTGGGACGATATAGCACAGTACTGGGTTCAAGCCCAGCCTAATCGCATTGTTTCAAAATACTACCAACATGGCTTTTTACTTGACGTTACACACTATATTTGCGTGTCCATGATTCCGGTTAGCATCAAGTCCAACCAACAAACAGAATACGTAGCACTTCGCTCAGCTAACAGAGATTGCTCTTAATGTGTGAAGCCCCGAATTTCGTTAAGTAGTACTACAACGTGTGGACACATGCGGTAATGGTCATAATATTTGTATAGAGAGTCAGACTAAAGTGTAGTCAGTTTAACCAAGCAGTACAGCGCGCTGCATAAACATTAAACAAACATATTGTAACGCGTTATTTTTACCTTATGAAAAAACCGCAAAATTTATAGATGATAGAATATAGATTCTATCAAAATAAAGAATTCTTCTCAGCGCCATCCCTTGGCCGCATATTGAAGCAAGGCGTCCGTGTGAGGTCGTCAAGGCGCTCGATTATGTTTCGACGCTCGACGTGACGATGCCTTACTTACGAGTACCGTCTGGATCCTGTAGATGGCGGGTGGGTCATTCGTGTTGCCAAGAACAACCGAGTTAGATCGATAAGTTAAAGATTTAATTTTTCCGACGAATTTCGTAATACAGTTTTTGGTTTTTCAAGGAAAATAGTAGTGCAAGGGGAATTGTTTGGTTGGGAAATTGTTAGTTCTCATTGTGCTAGTAAGCGGTGATCGTTTGGTCCAGGTTTCATTATAATTTTGTGAAGTTGAGATTTCCGTATCGAAGTGTCATAGTGACGGTATTTCGTATGAGTTGGTAGAATTTTTGGAAGGTTGCCGTTCCTTTTTCATATAGTAGAAATGCAGTAATAAGTCGGATTTTAATGCCTTTTCGATCGGGACAGCGCGAAGAAAGGACGCTCATCACCTCCAGTTGATTTGGAACGACACGCTCCTGATTTGAAGAGGACCGTGAGCCGTTGCCATATTCTACGGGAAAAATATTCTTTGCGCGCTTCGAAGATTCTGGAACAGCTGTGAATATACATTGTGGTGAAGTGAGCTGAAAAATCCGCGCTGGACCGAGTGTCGTGCTACCCTGCCTGACCCGTTGCGCGCTGAGGCGCGAAGTGTGCTACAAAACCTCCACTGGAGGTTCTTTTAATACCTAAGCAACTAAGCTGTCCATGGACTTCTACACGCTAGCGTAGAAGCATTTCCAGTCACACCCCGAGTTTTGTGAGCTACCCTCGACTTTTATTATTTCGCTTCGCGTTTTACTTTCGGATACTTTATAAATGTAGCTGTTATTACATTTTATTGTGACGTACTGATCGCACTAAGTATATGTAGGCTTTTATTTAGAACCCATGCCCTTTGAGATTGTTGCTACAGACAGTTGATACTAATATTTTATTATTAAGATAACTATTTTATTTTGGCCTATGATACAGGCCAGGCGCCCATAATTGAATATAATTTATAACCTATTTCTTAACTAAATGGATCTTATTGCATGACTGTGTAGGTGAACTATCTCTGTGAAATAAAACATCCAGTCATCTTTTGGATTATATAATTTATAACCTTTCTAATATAATGTATAACCTATTTCTTAACTAAATGGATCTTATTGCATAACTGTGTAGGTGAACTATCTCAGTGAAATAAAACATCCAGTAATCTTTTGGAAGTCTCATCTTTTATTTCTTACCCACAAGTAGGTACTTCTCACTCCGGAAAATTAAAGAAGTTACAGTGGCGCCTTAAACTGGATAAATACTTAGTGCGGTCATACGTTCTTTTTTAATTTTTTATAGCCTATGTTTGTTGCCGATTTTAGTTAAGAGTTGCGTTTCTTTAAAAAATTACCCGACTTCGATTTAACCGACAACGAAGGAAGGTTGATAACTTGATTAGTTTATATGAACTATAGTTAATGCTGGTGTTAGTGCTGTATTATTGTTCGGCTCATATTAATGCTTACTACAGCCATACATTTACCTAAAAATTTTATAACCTGTTGTCTTTGTTGCTGATTGTACTATACTTAAGAATTATTTTTCTTTAAAAAAATACCCGACTTCGATTTAACCGACACCGAAAGAAGGTTGATAATTTATTTAGTTTATACGAACTATACTTAATGCTATATTGTTGTTCGGCTTCTAGCTTGGATAGCTTTTGTATATTATTTTGTAACTGAAGTGTTTATAAAAATTTATTTAATTCTGATTTAACCTGAAACTGTGAACTTAGTGCGATCTCTCACTGCTTAGTTTAGTAGTACTTACTGAATATTTCTTTTAAATATTTTTCTATTACGCGCTTCATCATGTCTCAGGAAATAAATCCAGGTTACCTTAGGAAGGATGAATTAGAATATGAGGTGTCTTTAAGAGGTGTGGAACCGGAAACTACCGTTGATAAGTTGCGTCCTCAGTTACGCGCTTTATTGAAAATCAAACCGTCCTCCACCATTTTAAAATCTGAGCGTGATATTGACTCGAGATAGAGATAATCAGTGAAAAATAAAAACCCTGGAAGCAGAACTGGCTGGTACACCTTCATCATCGCAGTTGTCTAGGCTTAGTACATTAGCTCTGCACTTGCAATTTAGATTGGGTCGTTTATCTTCGAAAACGGAATCTCAGTCTGAGGAACTAGTGGATTTGAAGGAGCGACTAGGAGAAGTGGTTTTAAAATTGGTCGATGGGTCGAATGGTTCAGATACCGAGAAGTGGGAGGATACGGTGGAAGATGACCCAACTTCAGTTACAAAAAATATAACTTACGTCAAAGCTGCAAATGTGGCCTCCCTCAATTTGAAATATGACGGGTCTTCTTGCGTGTTGGTTTTCCTGGAACGTGTGGAGGAGTTGCGACGTTCCCGATCTATTAGTGCGGAGTCTCTGTTTCGCTCGGCTGTTGAACTTTTTTACGGATAATGCCTTATTGTGGTATCGAGGTATTTGTGATTCGGTTACTTGTTGGGAAGAGTTAAAGAAAGAGTTGATGAACGAGTATTTGTCACCAGATTACAATTGGCGCTTACTAAACGAAATTCAAAACCGCACTCAGGGCCAAAGTGAAAGCTTTTCTGTTTACTTTGCCATCATGCAAAATTATTTTAAACGATTGTTAGAGCCATTATCTGAGTCACAGAAATTGCAAATTCTGATGAGAAATATTCGTCCGGAATACACCGAGCACTTGTCCTTGATTGCGATTGGATCGTTGAATGAACTGAGGGATAAGTGTAAGCTGATTGAGAGAAACAAACTGAAATCACAGTTTTTTACTGAGCCCCCAAAGGTAGGCGCAAATACTATTGCGTCAGATTTGGCTTACAAACCTGTTAAGCCACAACATGTTGCAGTGGCTGCTGTCTCGGTACCAACGGATAGAATGAAGTTGTTTTGTCGTCGCTGTCGAGTTAACACGCACAATCTGAGTAATTGTACGGCACCACGTACACTGGTGTGCTTTAGGTGTGGACTGGCTGGTTATACAACTATTTCTTGTCCAAACTGTAATCGGAAAAATGGTGGATCGGGAAGTTCAAAGCCAAAAAACTAGATACTGCAGACTGCAATAACAAAAATTTTGATTCTGAGGATTGGAAGAGCTGGCTGGATACAGTTTCTTTGTTTTTTAACACTTATAATGTTGTTTCAGTCTGCGATGATACTAATAAGAAAAGACCATTCTTGAGTGTTAAGGTCGGTGGTGAGTTGGTCTATGGATTACTGGATTCGGGTTCTGATATTTCTATCCTGGGAGGAAATTCTGGGGATAGGTACCTCAAAAAGGGAATCGAGTTACATGGATTGTCTGATGAAGGCCGGCGAATAGTTACGGCAACTGGTGGTATAGCTGACATAAGAGGTTATGTTGAGTTACCTGTGTCTTTCATGGGTTCTGAGAAGAAGATCAGATTTTATGTGATACCGGAAGTGAATTCGATTATTTTTGGTTGGGATTTTTGGCATGTATTTGATTTGGTTCCAAAGACTCTTAAAACCTTGCCTTTTAAAACGATTGAGAACGTACTCGGTGTCTCTGAAATTAGTTTCCTACATCCTATCGATAAATTAACACCGGTACAGCGAAAGGAGGCTGAGAAAATAGTGGATAAATTTGAAAATATAGCTTTTGAGAAGGTTGGCTTGGGAAAAACGGAATTGATTAAACATCACATCGACGTGGGTGACACCAAACCCATTAAACAGCGTTATTATCCGATGTCACCAGATAACATAAAGGAAATGCATCGTGAACTAGATACAATGCTCGAGTTAGATGTGGTAGAACCTAGTCATAGTGCCTGGAATAATCCAACTTTAATGGTACCGAAGCCGGATGGTAAAAAACGTTTCTGTCTGGATAGTAGAAAACTGAATTCAGTTTCAAAACATGATGCATATCCGCTTCCTTACATATCGCAAATTTTGGATAGACTTAGAGATGCGAAGTATCTGTCTTCTATTGATCTCAGTTCTGCATTTTGGCAAATTGAACTTACAGATGAGTCTAAGGAGAAAACAGCTTTTACTGTTCCTGGTCGTGGATTGTTTCATTTTAAGCGGATGTGTTTTGGACTGACAGGGCACCAGCTACACAACAAAGGCTGATGGATAGGCTGTTTGGCCCAGAATTTGACAATAATGTTTTTGTCTATTTAGATGACATTGTGGTGGTCAGTAACACTTTTGAGAGTCACCTGCAACTACTTTCAAAGGTATATGAACGGTTGAAGCAAGCGGGCTTAACTATAAAATATTCAAAATGTAATTTTTTCAGGCCAGAACTAAAGTACTTGGGATATGTGGTTGATGAAAAAGGTTTGCATACGGACCCAGATAAAGTAAAATCAATTCTAGAGTTTCCTACGCCAAAGAATCGTAAACAGGTGAAGGCTTTTCTAGGGACAGCGTCTTACTATAGGCGATTTATTAAGAATTTCAGTTTAATCGCCGCGCCCTAAATAAACTGACCAGCACTGGGAAGAATGCACCTTCGTTTTGTTGGAATGAAGAGGCGGAGGAAGCGTTTAATACTCTGAAACAGGCTTTAGTTTCAGCGCCCATCTTAGCGTGCCCTGACTGGTCGAAACCTTTTTCGTTGCACTGTGACGCCTCAAATTTTGGTATTGCAGGAATGTTGGCGCAGGAAATAGATGGCAAAGATCACCCTATCGCTTATGCTAGCAGATCGCTGTCAAAGTGTGAACAAAATTATTCCGCCACAGAGCGTGAGGCCCTTGCTGTTGTGTTTGCAGTAGAACATTTCAGACCTTACATTGAAGGCAGTCAAAGTTTCAAGATCGTAACTGATCATGCCAGCCTGAAGTGGTTCCTAAATTTGTCAAATCCAACTGGCAGATTAGCTCGCTGGGGTTGTCGTCTTTCTCCTTACAATTTTACCATAGAACATCGTGCTGGTAAGGAGAATGTTGTTCCTGATACATTGTCCAGGTTAGTACCTTGTGTGGCTGCGATTAATGAAGTTGAGCGTCCTAAATTGACGGGTGATTCTTTCTATGATGGTCTGGTTGAAAAGTGCTGGTCGAAGCCATTTTCTTGTAGGAACCTTATGATCAATAATGGAAAATTGTATCGTTTTACAAAGTCACATTCTGGTCTGGGTAAAGAGTTTCAGTGGAAGGAAGTGGTCTGTGAGTCCCGCAAGAAAAGTATTATAGAAGAGAACCATGACTTGCCCACCTCAGCTCATCTAGGGATCTCTAAAACCTATAAAAGATTGCGTTGAGTTATTACTGGCCAAAAATGTACCGGGACATTGCTGATTATGTTCGTAACTGTGAAGTTTGCTTGTCATATAAAATTCCGGCTAAAACTGTTTCTGGTCTGATGGGGGATGCAAAGCAATGTTGCAGACCGTTTCAATGCCTAAGCATGGACCTGGTGGGTCCCTTTCCGGTTTCTAGAAACCGATATAATCATTTACTGGTCGTTATGTGCTGCTTCACTAAGTACGTGATGTTATTTCCTCTTAGAAGGGCCACGAGCGAAAATATTGTAAAACATCTGGAGAACGACGTGTTTATGGTTCACGGTATACCTCAAACAGTAATCTCTGATAATGGTACTCAGTTTACTGGAAACGAGGTCACTGCCCTGTTCTATAAATATGCGATACCACAAATTCACCTAGGCCCAAGGTACTGCCCTCAAGTTGACCCAGTGGAAAGGCAAAACCGTACTATAGTCACATCGATATCTGCTCTGATCAAGGATGATCATCGTAACTGGGATGTCTACTTGTCGCAAATACAGTTTGCAATTAATACGACAGTGAGTGATGCAACGGGTTATTCTCCGTTTCTTTTGGTGCATGGTCGTGAAGCGGTGGTGTCTGGTTCGCTGTATGATTCAACACCGGTGGAACTCGCCGAATTGACTTTCCCGTCTCGTGATGACTATGCTCAGAATTTGGGATCTTTAGCAGGGATTTTCCGTAAAGTTAAATCGGATTTGCTGAAGGGTCATGATAGAAATGCCAAATACTATAACTTAAGAAGAAGGCATGTAGAACTGGAGATTGGTCAGACTGTGTGGAAGAGGTGTTTTCCTCTAAGTGTCAAGGATAAATTTTTCTCAGCTAAATTAGCACCCAAATATATTAAATGTAAAGTTGTTGAAAAGAAATCACCTTTGGTTTATCGATTGGTGGATTGCAGCGGAAAAGATGTTGGAATTTGGCACATAAAGGATCTGAAGATAAATAATTAGGGGTGTTGATAGGTTATTGTATGTTTTGTTGCTAGTCGCTGGTGGTTCTGTGGGTTGAAGATGTTGGCTGACTGGTTGTTTTTTTTTCTATTTTTCTTAGTTAAGTTAGGTAGGGTAGGTAGTGCTGATCATAAATTTTTCTTATCCCCTGGACACAGGTTGGCTGTTTTAGATTGGTCCCGGGTTGTTGGTTGTAATAATGGAATTGAGAATGCTGGTGTGACGATATGTTGTTTTAGACGGTTTGTAGGTGCCAGTGGATTGGATGGGTTTCCCAATACACTGTTGCCAGGATTGTTGGGGTAAAGAACTGATACCTAGTACTTGTGTTTTCTTGTTTTGTTTTCTAAATTTAAATGTAATATTCATTAAAAATTTAATAGTTACCTATCAGTCGCTTGGTTTTGGATTTTGAAGGTAAGATGGTGTGCAAGTTAATCTTTTAATGTAACATAAAAGTTAACTACTTCTGTTGAGATTCAGTTCGTTTGTTTAAATTAACTCGAGTGATTTCATATCTAAGGAATTTATCTCTTGTTTCTTTTAAGGGTTGTTGGTGTTCAAATCATGAGACTGTAAGGCATTATAAACTGGAATCAAAGTTAGACTATTGGATTGTGTGTGATTGAGTGAAGTTCGTTTTGAGGATATGTATGGAATTACATCTTATGCCAAATATAAATGGGCCCTTTACATTATGTAACTTACTAGTTGGTTTGGCTTGTTTGTGGTCTGGTGTGTATGAGGAAGTATTATAGATGAAGTATGAATTTTAAACTTTGGTCTGGTATAGAAATTCCATTTTTTTTTATTGTTTTTTTTTGGCTTTCAGATTAACGGTAATAATTTAATTTAAACGGAACTACCTAGGTATCAATTCTTGACTCTCACTTTTAGTATAAGATGTTGTCTGTGGTGTGTTTTGTTGCTGTTGTTGTTTTGGAGTAAGCTGTATTTTTGTGCTTTTGTTTCACTGAGATGGTTTTACGGCTGGGACAGCCGTGAATTCCCTAAGGGCAATTCTGCGTGGTTGGGGGATATTGTAACGCGTTATTTTTACCTTATGAAAAAACCGCAAAATTTATAGATGACAGAATATAGATTCTATCAAAATAAAGAATTCTTCTCAGCGCCATCCCTTGGCCGCATATTGAAGCAAGGCGTCCGTGTGAGGTCGTCAAGGCGCTCGATTATGTTTCGACGCTCGACGTGACGATGCCTTACTTACGAGTACCGTCTGGATCCTGTAGATGGCGGGTGGGTCATTAGTGTTGCCAAGAACAACCGAGTTAGATCGATAAGTTAAAGATTTAATTTTTCCGACGAATTTCGTAATACAGTTTTTGGTTTTTCAAGGAAAATAGTAGTGCAAGGGGAATTGTTTGGTTGGGAAATTGTTAGTTCTCATTGTGCTAGTAAGCGGTGATCGTTTGGTCCAGGTTTCATTATAATTTTGTGAAGTTGAGATTTCCGTATCGAAGTGTCATAGTGACGGTATTTCGTATGAGTTGGTAGAATTTTTGGAAGGTTGCCGTTCCTTTTTCATATAGTAGAAATGCAGTAATAAGTCGGATTTTAATGCCTTTTTCGATCGGGACAGCGCGAAGAAAGGACGCTCATCACCTCCAGTTGATTTGGAACGACACGCTCCTGATTTGAAGAGGACCGTGAGCCATTGCCATATTCTACGGGAAAAATATTCTTTGCGCGCTTCGAAGATTCTGGAACAGCTGTGAATATACATTGTGGTGAAGTGAGCTGAAAAATCCGCGCTGGACCGAGTGTCGTGCTACCCTGCCTGACCCGTTGCGCGCTGAGGCGCGAAGTGTGCTACAAAACCTCCACTGGAGGTTCTTTTAATACCTAAGCAACTAAGCTGTCCATGGACTTCTACACGCTAGCGTAGAAGCATTTCCAGTCACACCCCGAGTTTTGTGAGCTACCCTCGACTTTTATTATTTCGCTTCGCGTTTTACTTTCGGATACTTTATAAATGTAGCTGTTATTACATTTTATTGTGACGTACTGATCGCACTAAGTATATGTAGGCTTTTATTTAGAACCCATGCCCTTTGAGATTGTTGCTACAGACAGTTGATACTAATATTTTATTATTAAGATAACTATTTTATTTTGGCCTATGATACAGGCCAGGCGCCCATAATTGAATATAATTTATAACCTATTTCTTAACTAAATGGATCTTATTGCATGACTGTGTAGGTGAACTATCTCAGTGAAATAAAACATCCAGTCATCTTTTGGATTATATAATTTATAACCTTTCTAATATAATGTATAACCTATTTCTTAACTAAATGGATCTTATTGCATAACTGTGTAGGTGAACTATCTCAGTGAAATAAAACATCCAGTAATCTTTTGGAAGTCTCATCTTTTATTTCTTACCCACAAGTAGGTACTTCTCACTCCGGAAAATTAAAGAAGTTACAATATATACCTTAGAACTTTAGCAACCGGTTTTGCCTACAGATGTACTTTGCTTACCACCTTTTTTGCATAATTGTACCTATTACATTATTTTCCGCTGGTGTCTTAAAAGGCGACCAAGGGACTCGAAGTAGTCATGTGTATTGTCTTAGGTGACAAGCTGACAGCCTGTCGACATATTGATACACAATATCTATTTCTGAAACATCTTCCAAATATTTTAACGGCCGTTGATGCTCTGCCTGCTATAAGAGATCGAGGCGTGTTGTGCATCTCTCTGTATGTTCTGAATGACCAGTCCACCCTGTACCTGGTAATTTTTCTCCCGCAACATCTATCTGGAGTAGGAATAAAGCGTAGTCGTTAACAAGGAGCCGATATCTAGGATGCTAGTCGAAATAAATGCCACTCTTGTTTGTGAAAGCGATATATTTATGCAGACTGGTGATTGCAGACATCTAACTAAACAACTTTTACTATGGGGCCATCATAATCAGCGACGACGAAAAAAAAACAGCTTTTGGATACATTTTGCTTTAGTAACATCTGGCAGCGCACGCCAATCGATTACCAAGCGTGGTGTATTTGGCAAAATCCTTCAAATAGGGAAAGAACAGGTCCGGCATTGGCCTGTTTTACTGTAATGTACCAATGTAATCTAATAAAATATGATGCTTACGTACCTACGAGTAGCTATGTGTCCAGAGTTTTTCTACCGTACCATCTATCTGGTGTAACAAAGCGTGGTTGCTAACAGGGAGGCGATATCTAGGACGCTAGTTCAAATAAATGCCGCTCGTTCCACTCTTGTTTGTGAGCGCGATATATGTTTGTGCATTGTGTTTCAATCGCGGCAAACGCCCGCGGCGATACCATTGAGCCAATGTAGTTTACTATTTAAAGGTTTCTGTGATTTGAAAAAGAAAACAATTCAATTGTGGCAATGTATTGTGACATTGCGGGGATCAGACGCGCCGCATGATTGTGTTATATTTTACAAAACCTGACTTTTGGATGAAAAGTAAATCCACTAGAGAATGCCGTATTCAATTGCGTTACGTCGTTCTCTGTGTCGTGGCTTAGCGCAAAAGGTATAATGATGTGCGTGTGGACTCCGCTTTAAACATTTTGTGCATAGGTAGGTAGGTATACGTCAAGACAGAACCTGCGTTTATCCATGCACCTGAAGTTTTAGTACATAGACAAGGAAATTATTAATAATGAATACGCAGGTGTATTCCGAGCTCTGATAATTTATTTTTCCTCAAGCTTATAGCGCCGTGATTGTCGTCCAGAAATGGAATTCTAAAGACTTTCAGCCAACCATTGAATTCATTTCACACTCACAGCCATCTCCCTAGATTCCAGCTTTGGTGAAAGTTTTTGGAATTTGTCGAAATACCACTCAACAAAATTTTTGTAGTAATGATTTTGTGTTGGTATCGTTATGTGTTTAATCAACAGGAAAACCTAAGTAGCGCATGAGGTGAGGTAAATCATCTGTTACTTGCTGGACTAGTCATGAGAGACAAGATTCAAAATCTTATTATCGCTAGTTCCAAAACCAGATGCTTTATGTTATATCTATCATAATGAATGAACGTAAAAGCAATAGAATTAGTTGGAAAACGATCCCGTTATATGGAGCCCTTGCAATCGTTATTGGCCAAGGTACCTACACTTGCACTATGTCGCAGGTTGTGATTGAGCTGTGGTAGCCCATTTGGTAGAGGCGTCGACAGACCTGATACCAAAAGTCGCAGTCCTGCTTGCAATGAAAATCTTGCAAGTAATTTTTTCAAAAATAAATGAACGCAGTTACCATGGTTTAAGGGATTCACACTTTTTCTGATAAACCTTGTATAAATCTGAGGCGATTGTCGGTTCTCACACGATCTACATGATTTTTGGGTATTTTGCCTCATCCGATTTCTTAACGAAAGGAGTTCACAAAACACCTACCGTACATACAAGTACCGGATATCATCACTTTGTTATTAGTACGATAATATTATTATTCATGACTGTATTGAATTTTCTGCATGTAGCGTTTTTAAAAATGAAACCACTGAAAATGTTGCCCGTGATGTAATTTCCAGGCAAGTTACAGAAGTAGGCACAAAAAAACCATAGTAATACTATTTTTTTTTACAAAATACGCTGAATGCTGCGTCGCCTGTGTTTTTTTAATGAGCAAGTGTTACCAAAATTACAAAATGACAACTATCGCCTAAAGCGGTTGACCTTTTTAAAATTTCAAATTGCGGCTGTCACAGGTTTGCCATTTGTATACTCAAAAATCAAAATCAATAGTACATTACGTCACAGGCCGAGTATATAGCAATTTCTGGTCGAGTGGCATTGGAAGGCCGAGACGAAGTCGAGGCCTTCTAAAGTAAACGAGACCAGAAATTGTTATTTCGGCCGAGGTTTGTATAGTGCTTTTCTCCAATTTGCAAGGAAACAAATATTTAAATCGTGATAAAATTGACACTTTGTAACTTTTAAAGTTCGCAAAGCGTTGGCGCTGGTTTTGCTTACGTTCCGTTTCATAAAGAATGCGCGGGAAATTCACATTCAGCCTTCAAACTTCAAACAAATTGTGTTCCATAAAACACCTAATCACGAAAGTGTGAAGTTTAAGAACCCTTTTATTACCGGCCTAGTCCGGCAATTTCTATTACAGTCCTCTGCGCCTTGACAACATAAATGAGCCCATTGACGTATTCTTTTTTTAAATTAATGAAGCTGTTTCCGAGCAAATTGGAGAAAAACCTTTTATTTCTCAGTAGGAATTTACAAGATTCTTTGTGAAAGTCACATTCTAATTCAAACTTAAAAAAGAGAAAATTTGTAGTGCAAAATTTTCTATTTTTTATAACAATTTGTGTTCCTACTCTAAACGCGGCTCGGGCGGGATAAAAAAATAAAAATAAAGGCACTGCCTCGGGGCTGGCCAGGCTAACACACATCATCACGAACCGCAATATCGTTCGGTTTGTGTGCGATTCACCTAACCTGCCAACGTATTCTCAATCGCAGTCCCATTCCGTCTTTAACCGCAAAGCTATCACTCCTAGCAGAGTTGCGTCACAAGCAGATTGACCTCAGGACAGTCGGGACCTAACAATTAATTGGGGGCGATTTAGTACCCCAGGGACCCTGCGACCCCAGCATCCAGAGCCACGGCACCAATCTGCACTGTAGGGCTGTTTATCGACACTAGTATCTATCGATAAATTATCGTAAAGTTTGCAATTGAGACCGAACCTCATATCGCCACGACTAACAACGAATCACTAAGACCTATCAAATGGAAGACTGGTTCATATTGACGTTTATAGATTTACTTCTATGGACAGTCGGGACTTAACAATTAATTGGGGGCGATTTAGTACCCCAGGGACCCTGCGACCCCAGCATCCAGAGCCACGGCACCAATCTGCACTGTAGGGCTGTTTATCGATACTGGACTAGTACCTATCTATCGATAAATTGGCTGAACCTCAAGTTGTTCTGTTCTGTCAAACAGGTGACTGGTTTGTATGTACATTTTATGGATTAATTCCTTTCCATAGTTTAAACCTAACAATTAGGTACTTGAGGTCATATAATATCTCAGGGGTCGTAACCACCGGCTACTGGCTGACGAGGGAGCGCGAACGGTGACACATAGCGTATCTCCACTCGTGAATGCCCGCACGCAGCTCAATAACTTGCTCTCCGTAAGACCAGACTGCGACTTGTTAGCTGATCCTTGGCATAAACTTTGTTGTACCTTTTTACATTATTGTGAAATTAATAATTGTACTTAGTAATTTAGTTTAAGTTTAAGTTTGTCAGTGCCTTGGCTTATCGCTGTAATGCTGTCAAATTATGTTTCAATAAATAATAAATAAATAAATAAATGATACCCCAGAGACACTGAGACCCTAGAGCTAGACCTAGATGCTAGATCTGGAGCCACGGCAACGTGGGGCTGTTTATCAATACCGCAGAGCTATCGATAAATTGCCGTAAAGTTTGAAATTGAGACCGAATCTCAAGTTGCCACGACAGACAACGACTCGCTAAGACCTGTCAAATTGGCAACTAGTTCAAATGATTGACATGTAGATTTGCTACTATGGACAGACGGGACCTAAAAGTTAAATTGGGAGCGATCTAGTACCACAGGGACCCTGTGACCCCAGCATCCAGAGCCACGGCACCAATCTGCACTGTAGGGCTGTTTATTGATACTGGACTAGTACCTATCTATCGATAAATTGGCTGAACCTCAAGTTGCTCTGTTCTGTCAAACAGGTGACTGGTTTGTATGTACATTTTATGGATTAATTCATTTCGATAGTTCAAACCTAACAATTAGGTACTTGCGGTCATATAATGATACCCCAGAGACACTGAGACCCTAGAGCTAGAGCTAGATGCTAGATCTGGAGCCACGGCACCAATCTGCAGCGTAGAGCTGTTTATCAATACCGCAGAGCTATCGATAAATTGCCGTAAAGTTTGAAATTGAGACCGAACCTCAAGTTGCCGCGACAGACAACGAATCGCTAAGACCTTTCAAATTGGCAACTAGTTCAAATGATTGACATTTATAGATTTGCTACTATGGACAGTCGGGACCTAAAAGTTAATGGGGGGCGTTTTAGTACTCCAAAGATCCATCTCCAGCATCTAGAACCATGGCACCAATCTGCACTGTAGGGCTGTTTTGTTTATCAATAGTCCAAGTTATATCGATAAATTGTCGTAGGTAATGGTTGAATTTGAGGTCGTCGAGTGAACGAGCGAAGTCTATCCAAGACCTAACAAACGGACAATTGGCTTGTACGGATTTTTATTAAGAAAAATAAACAGTAACCACAAGTCGACGTTTACTTACGTACCTACATCTGACGGTTCTTACTTGCTCTTGTCTATGCGTTGTCTAGGCTAATCCAGATTTCAATAAATAAATAAAATGTATTACGTACTAGATATTGAAATATTCAACACTATCATCGTAATTTACTATTCCTGATGATGAAATGATAAGTTCCGATTATGGTCATATTGATGAAAGCAGTAGATACTAGAAACGATCGATGTTCAAAGTATCGATACTGATGAGTACAACACTAATAAGGACCCGGATTGGATGGTTTCTAGTTAATGTCGCCTATTCAGAGGTCGAACACGAGATTACTTAGACAAAGTCACTTTGATTGGGTGAGGATTCTAAGTCTATCACTGACCCCCAGAGTAGTATTATTAATCAGAAGACTGTTTGCTGACCTCTAAAGTTTAATTTGAAGTATCCCAGTGTAATTGGTGTTGGTTAAGTATTTGTCCGATTTCAAATACACTTTGCGTTGATTAGTTATTGGACGACTCGGTGCCTCACTCGAAGAGGAAGGAAATTATACATTACCTACTAGCTGTTACCCGCGGCTTCGCCCACATACATACACCCAAAAAATAACTCCACAATATCGCTGTATGAGTTATATCGCATAATATCGCTGTGTATGTACGCTATGTATTTAGCACGGATGTATTCTCATGCTGAACGAAAATCGGTTTTCCGATGGAAAAATTCCGGGATAAAAAGTAGCTTATGTCACTCTCCAGGCTCTCACCTAACTGCACATCCAAAAAAACTGCATAATGTCGCTCTGTTGTGGCGTGAAGGAAGGACAAACAAATACACTTTCACATTTATAATATTAGCATGGATATTTGTCCGGCGTTTTGCTGGATCCTGTTTTTGACGAAAGGAATTAACGAATTTCTATATTTGTATCAAAATTGATATCTGAAATTTATACGGCATTCGCTAAAAGTGACCCTTGTTACTTAGAAAAAATATTTGTCGTTTACAGAGAAGACTTTAAATAGGCTCCGACCTCCGTACCTACCCAAGTTGGCCGGAGCAAAGATAATTGTTCCAGATGGGGTTTTCATTCATGTTTCCAGCCTTCGGTGCAAATGTGGAGAATACCCAAAAACGATGATCCATCTCATCTCTTGCCCCTGTACGCGGGAACAACTGATTCTGGTGGCCGACAATGCGGTTAGCTTGTCTGAATACTGGGCTAATGACGTTTGAGATACCTAAAGGCATGCCATGACTTGATAGAAGAAGAAGAAGAAGAGAAGCCCGATCTCAGTTAAATCAAGGAGGAGGTTTTAAGAAGAGATTTCTACTTTTTGACAGCTAATGGACTGGGGTAGATGATGGTCATAGTATATTTTAATCGTATTTCACGTAGGAATAAGCGTTTTTCCCGCGGTAAAAAGTATCCTAGATGTTGACCAGGGCTAGTAGCTACACACCACAAAGAGTCTCATGTACACACGTACACTATATTTTCGAAGATTATCGCGAACAAATGATTTGAGGTAAAATATTTTTCAAAAGATGTCGCTTTTCTTTGAAGATGAAGTTTTCTAAAACGCGGTATAGAGGTGTTTTCTGAAATCTATAAATGTACCCCTGTACCCCGTCCAGTTACGATTTTATTATATGTATAGAAGATATAGATATAGATATGTATAGAAGAAGAAGATAGATAGATGGTACATGTCTATCTACTTTACTACTACAAATTACTCTAATTTAAGAGGCTACTATACCGAGCTCAAAGTTCGTGAGCTGTCAGATGATAAAAATATTTCTATCTTATTTATGCATCCCACCCGTCCCGCAGCCATAAAAGAGACAGTTATAGTTCGCTACCGGAAAATTTGCGTTCTGGGATTACCAGGTTCCCCGTTCGAAATCGCCACCAAATTTGTTGATAGTGGCATTATTTTGTTGCCAATAAAATATTCTATGCCCGTATTATTTGTTTTGCTGAAATTCTTGTCATATTTAGAAGATACCGAGGCGTAAACTTGGTGATAATTTTAGAGCATTTTGCCACGGCCATATCTTTTTTTAAATGCATTATTACAACCAGTAAAAGAATATGGAGCATAGATCTAGTCCAGAAGAGTTACCGTGCCAAAAATTGAGTCGATCGGTTGCGAATTGGCAGAGGGATACGATGAAAGCGTTTGTATGGAAAATAATGACTATAGATCCCTCTTAATACGTACATACATAGCCACATACTAAGTTTAAATTGGCTTTCTCAATTAGACGTAATAATGTCAACATACTCTCGGATTAGGTTAATGATATTGATTACATACGTAGAGACAGTTATACATCCTACTACTACATAATAATGTACAATATGCCACACATACTACTACGTATGTATAATATTGCGGTTTGATCCCGACTGTGATAGTTAAGGAAACAGTTTATACATCAATAAGATATATTAGTTACAGGATTTGTTTGATGCTTTTTTAATATACCTATTGCAGATGGGCAAAATGTGTAATTTTCAGTGTACCGGTAACGGTCATATTTGTATAGAAAGTCTACTTGCGAAAACCTGTAATTGGCTTTTTGTATTTACTGTAAGGCTATACTTGTATTTGTGCTGTTGGTTTTCCGAATAAAACAAAATAAAATAAGTACCAGCTCCCTTCTTCCTCAAATTGTCGTTTAGTAAGAGAAACCTTTGATGTCGTAGTTTTCATCACTATACGTAGGATTTGAACCTGCGACCTTCGGCATCTGTAAAGGTTCGGCATCTGGAAACGTGATAAATAAGAGACAATTCACATTACGAGTATATAAAAGCTTTTATACAAGTGAGTTGATTTAATTTCTCACTGAGTCAACAGTCACAATATTCTAACAAGGTAATCTTTTATCAAATGATGAAGCCATGCAGAGAAAAACCTACAGTCAAATCCTGCCTGCGGTGAATAATTTTGCAAGTTTTCCTAAAACCTACAGTGACTCGTTTTTGGGGTTAACCAGGGAGCTGAGATATCTGTTGGCTTTAGGTACACATTGTGTAAGAATGAAGTAATAGTTTGTTCTGTCTGATCAACAATTAAATATAATTAAAAAAAAAGAATCCATTACTGAAAATTGCATCAAAATCGGACCAGTGGTTTGGGAGATATTTGGTAACATAGGTTTGCACACACAAAAAACAAACAAACACACATTCTCTCACCCCAAACGCATATACCGTCTCCGTTCCGTCGTGGGTAAAAATGTATAAAACAGTTGTTTTTTTTCGTGATACAGTGGGCCCCATAGTAAAAGTTGTTTAGTTATTGCCAAAAATCACATATATGTCCGCATGCCCGAAACACACTGTACATAATAGCGTTGTCACAAACAAGAGTAGGTAGCACTTATTTGAACTAGCATCCTAGATATCGGCTCCCTGTTAACGGCTACGCTTTGTTACACCAGATAGATGCTGCGGGAGAAAAATGACCAGGTGGAGTGTGGACTGCATAATGCGGGTGTAACCCGGTCGTTTAAAGAACAGACATAGAGATGCCAATCACGCCTCGATCTCTTATGGGGTAGGCAGAGCGACAACGCGGGCCTTTAAAATACAGTCGCGTTTGACAAAATATTTGGAGGATATTTCAGAAATATTGTGTATTACTGTAGCGACAGGTTGTCAGCTCGTCGTTCAAGACAATAAACGTGAAACTTTCAGGTCCCTTGGTCTCTTATGATGTCCGCGAGAAATAATATGATGCAATTACAAGCAAAAAATGGGGTATCGAAGTACATCGGTAGGAAAAACCGCTTGCTAAAGTTCTATAGATAGTTATGTTTATGCAGCGCACTTTACTGCTTGGTTAAACTGACTACACTTTAGTCTGACTCTCTATACAAATATGACCATTACCGCTTGTGTCCACACTTTGTAATACTACTTTACGAAATTCAGGACTTTACACAGTAAGTGCGAGCGATCGTTGTTCGCCGAGCAAAGTGCTACGTATTCTGTTTGTTAGCTGGACTTGATAATCGCCGAAATCATGGACACAAAAATATTAGTGTGTAAATTAGTGATGTTGGTCGTAATCGTTTTCTCTTTGTACTTCAGATCAGACGGTCTTTAAGAAAAATTAAAATGGTATGAAAACAATGCGATTACAGCTGGACTTGAACCCAGGACAATGTACGTTTCGCGCCACTGCAAATTGACTGCTGCAATTTTTGATTTCGACATTTCAATACTTGTCTCACGACACCTTTGCACTGAGGGCAAAAGTTTTAAAAATGTAATTATATTTTTATATAAAAATCACAGCAAAACACAAAAATATCAATTTCCCTTATTTTCAATACCAGTAGCAACTGAAGCTTTACGTTTCCTTGCCTCCGGCAGTAGGCTTGCATATGAGAGCTTTCGAACCCGCATCACACTCGCTCTCTTACAAAGAGACGTTAGAAACGCTACTACTAGTACCTACCACGTTGCTCTTTTGAATAAAACATTGTATTGTTACCAGCATCAGCAAATATTAAAGTGTATTGTAGGAATTTGTTTGAAAACGTTAGCTAACAAAGCAATATAGTAATTATTAGCAGCCTAGAACTATACCCATATTCACATATTCATAAATTATTTTTTATTTTGTTAGGCGGTGTCTTTCCGAATCCGGTTGTCAGACGAGAGGTAAATACGACATCAACATCACTTACAGAAATCGGATATCATGGCATAAAACACCGCATCCAAGCGCGGCTGTCACAGTTTTCCATATGTAAAGAGATGATCTCTCTATCTTCGTGTGGGACATCGACTCGTTCACGACCCGATGAACCCTGGTGTCAGAGTTTTTCAACCGCCTACTGCAAGTAGCAGGCCTCTGACATGGTTGAGTAGCAGGCCTCTGACATGTCTGAAAGAGACGATGAGTGGACTGGACACCACGAAACGCAACATCGTCCAGAGCGAGCGAAATTTAAATCTATTCATATAATCATAACAACGACAACAGTTTACTGCTGGATAAATGCGCCTCATACGATATCGAGGAGAATTGCCACACTCACCACGCTTGGCAGGCGGATTGGTGACGATAGCCCTACTCACCCACACACAAATATCGTCGTGTTTTTCACGAACTATCGTACGTAACTGCTTTCAGCAGGAGTCGGATTGGAAGAGATAAAAGAAACGGAGTGATGTGTCAGGAAACTACTTGATTGTTATGAACGCTTATTAGATTTCGTATTAAAATAATTTTGTAGAGCTGTGATACTCCCCGCTATTTTTTTATCGCTGCCTGCCAATCTGAAGACTGCAAGAAGATGGTTGCCGTGAATTTCATATTTTTTGGATTAAAATTTGCTCAAAATCATAATATGACGTTCTTGTATCAGAGTTTGCTGTTTTGATACTCTTAAAATTTGAGATTTTTGACAATACCAACCCTGTAAAAAAGTGACAATCGCAAAAATCCTAAAAAGGGCCGAGTCATATTTCCGTATACTCTCTATTTTGTGTCACGACCAAGGTCACGACGACATGGCGCGTAATGCATTTTGGCCACCTTCCTGGCTTTAGTCATCCAGGACATGCTTAAAGTTTGGGACTTTCGCTACAATGGACAGTTACTCTAGCACACTACCTTTGAACGCTTTGAGCGATGTTACAATGTTACATGTAAAGGAATCTATCGGTAGGAAGAGGACACTTCGATGAAGCCTGATACATTCATGGAATTGATGATAGTGCGTGAATTCAGCCGTGATATTGCTACTAAGACGCCGCTTACCTTCGGCTGTTAATATGAAGCTCTTCAAGTGCGGCTGTCAATTGTTGTGAAATGGATGGTGCCATGGCTGTCTCGCACCGCAAAAGCGTCTACTTGTACCTTAAACTTAACATCCACAAAAGTCCACTGCTGGACATGGGCCTCCCTCCTATTATGAGTCATTGCCATACTCACTACGCTTGGCAAGCGGATTGGCGAACGCAGTACGTGTTTAATTCACTGGGAACGCTGCTGCCTATTTCCTGGGAACGCTGCTGCACTTATCCCTTAGTCGCTTCTTACAACACCCACGGCAGAATTGGAGTGATGCTATTCTAGGCCGGCATTATACAGAGTCCATTTGTACGATCCGCCTTTAAGTTTACAAAAAAAGTACGTTGACCTGAAAATTGCTCAAGTCATCTGGGATTCTCGCTACAATACACAATCGCTCCATCAAACTACTTCTGACCCTCTGACCTGTTTGAACGATGTTACAACGTCACATTGTAAAGGGATCTATCGGTACAGAGTGCACACTCGATAAACCCTGATATATTCATGGAATTTACGATAGTGCGGGAATTCAGCCGTGATATTGCTACCAAGATACCGCTCACCAAGATGAAGCTCCAAAGGAATTTGAAATTCGCAAATCAATTATATCGTATGTGGAATGAGAAACGGTTTCACAGAGGCGGCCCGCGCGCCGTTTCCCTAATTTGTGTCCAAAGTTCCAGTCACATCATCAGCACCGCTTAAAATAAAGTGAACTACGCGTACGGATCGGAGTTCTTCTGAGATTCCAGTTTTTTCCAATTAAAGTCAAGAAACGTCAAAATCGTCGCTGCGCTTATGTAATACCTACCGCTACTCAGATCGCCGTCAATCTGAATAGCGGTAGCAATTTCTTTGTGTCATTCCAGATTTGAACTGTTTTTAACCTACCGCTACTCAGATCCTTAAAAGATGCGACCTAAGATAGTAACGAATTTAGTAACATTTTATGATCTAAAATAAGAAACATAGAGTTACCACGAATACAAAGCGTTTTTGACGATGTTAAGGCGCCGAGCGTAAGGGTAAGAAGACTTTTCCCATTAATGGCAGGTACGGAATGTTAACTTAATAAGCACTCGCCATTACTTTCACACAATCTAAGTATTAAACCGTGAGTATCGCTCTAATATTTAGATTGGTACATTACAATAGCCATGTGATGCTGGTATAGAATAGCATCACCCCATATCGTTCCCGTGGGTGTCGCAAAAAGCGACAAAGGGATTTGAGGGTTGATGTGTATTGTAATTGTAGGCGACAGGCTGACAACTATGGAGGTACACAGTCTTCTGAATGACTCTCAAACAAAATGTCTAGTCCCACACGAAGAGAAAGAGAGCAGTAAGGCGCGGTAGAGCGCGGTAGAGCGCGGTAGAGCGCGGTAGAGCACGGTAAGGCGAGTTTCTGCAAGCCATATCCAACAAACTAGGTATAACAACAGCCACAAAAGTCCATTGCTGCACATGGCCCTATCGGGGGGTATTGCCATACTCACCACGCTTGGCAGGCGTATTGGCGAGCGCAGTGTAAGATGTTGTATTTCCCGGATGAATATCCCTTAATCGGTTTTTACGACACCCACGGGTTGAATTGGGGTGATGCTGTTCTAAGCCGGTTTCACACGGCACAAGCATTAAGCGCCAACTCGGACCTCTCATCTAACCTGTAACAGCCTTTTTCTAAGTCTAAATTATAGGTTCACTATGAGCTCAGGTACCCGATCTGAGCTTGACTGTAGATAGGAAGTGTAGGTACTAGTAGGTGCCTAGGTAAATCGCTTATTTACCTAAAAAACTATCGCGATAAGATCCGTTAAATTAACTATTATGTGTGAATCGCGAGTGCTTTAAAAGTTATAGTGTAGTAGGTACTATCTGCAGTACCTTGATTTACCTGCCAATACTGGGTTACAGTATGAAAGAGTCGTATAAGATTATTCAATAAATTAAAAGAACGAAATATTGGTTGGTGATAATGATAATATTAGGTAATTATGTAGTAAGTACTGTTACTAACATAGCAACATACAAACTAGTAAAAACTGTTTAAATAGGTAAGTTGATCTTCCGCTGATGGTACCTACCCTAACGAATAAAAAAATCTCACGTGCACTAAAGTAAATACCTCTATACTTGAACATGACTTCATCGTAGTTCTTGTATGCTGGAAAAGCCATAAATCTACCGGAGCTATCCTAGAGATTTTATAATATCTTTTATCTTTGATTCAAACTTCTACTTCCTATTTGTCATTGTATAGATACACGATTATGTTTTATGTACTTGTTTGACACCTTACGACTTTGAACAAGATATACTAGTGCTTGAAATTGAAATTAATTTTGAAATTACAACTTTCTTTGTCCTAGCGATGTGACATGGCGATTTCAAAATGGCGTCAATTTTCTGTATTCAGGTAGGTTTTCCGATGACATATTTCGCGTTTGGCTGCCGAAAAAGCTACCTTATTTCAAATGTATGGAGGCTCTGAGTAGTGTTAGCATTTCCATAAGCGCATCGTCGCTAGTACTGAGTGAGTTGTCTTTCACTAATTTGTGCGTAGGTAAGTTGTCATATTTAATTTAAATCGAAAATGACTCTGCGAGTATAACTTTGTGCGTGACAAGATCTAAGAGTTTGTTAAATACCTGGAAATCTATTACCTACCTATCTTCTTTAAGAAACATAAATATGAAAAAGGAAGACGAAACACCATACAATATCTTGGAGTGCCCTGTTACTACTACTACAGCCACATCAGTCCACTGCTGGGCATGGGCCTTCCCTTTTCGGGGGTATAGCCATACTCACCACGCTTGGCGGGCGGATTGGCGAGCGTAGTGCCAGATGCTTCATTCACAGGTAATGCTGCTGCCTATTCCCTGTAGGAATATCACTTAGTCTGTTTTTACTACTTTTTACGACACCCACGGGTAGAATTGGGGTGATGCTATACTAAGCCTGCACTACACAGCCCTGTTAAGGCCCGACGTAAATATTATAATGCACACGCAATGGTAAGTGAAAAAACCTGTGTGAGATCAAAGTATTTACCAACCGGCCTACCAACTCTCTTCGTGTTACCGGAATGGGACCTTCAACTTTGTGGGTGACCCACCGAGAATTGAACCCGGAACCTTCTGCGTCGCAGGCAGTCGCACTACCACTGCGCCACATCAGCCGTCACTTATAGTCCGTCCAGTTCGTGCGCGACCCTCCCTAGGGGTGACAGACGTTGGGGAGGGAGATGTCAGCGGGTAGCGGGAGGTGTAGCGGGGAAGGGAGAAGCGCGCATCCGCGCCGCACGTCATATTAAAATGACGTGCTTCCTCGCCCCTCCACCGTCTGTACCCCGCAGGAAGGTCGCGCACGAACTTGACGGACTCCAATACCGGGTGCCACAAGTCACTATGACTAGCTATTTGTATGGTACTGCTCCTCCTTCCATATTTTCGATTTGAGTGGAAAACTGGATTTCTTGTATCAATAGCATTAGCGAAGTTCCATCGCAAATATATAACTTGAGCCAGCATCTCCAGCGAGAGACCGTTGTTTGAAATCCTTTTCAAAAACTTCAATACTTCTATTCTTTCAATCAACAAATAGGAAATTGTCGATAAAGTTTTCTACGGGTTCACAAGTTTTATTCTGGAAGTATTTCAGTCTCACAGCTCTAAAATTGGATGATATTTTCAGGAAAACGATTGAGTTACCCATTTAAAAAAGGGTTCACCAAAAGTGGGTTATGATTATAAAAATATACAAACAAATTCAAATTTATGTTTTCAGGGCAGATTCCACCAAAATTATTTTAAATAGTATAAGAAATGCCAACAAAACTGCCATTCCCGTGGTGGTAGGATCTTCTGTAGTTATAGCTTGATCATACTACATTATTAGGCACGATATTTGAGATTATAAAGTACTTAATGCCGAGAATGTGCGACTTAGCAATTTCCGCTAAGCAAGCTCGCAGTTGCACCAGGCATGGCTCATATTCAAAATTATTATTCGGAATTGAATGACTCAATAGAATAAGGGATATGACAAGGATTGTAATAAGGTGATAACTCCTGTATATAAAGTATAAAACTTTACTTACTAACGCAGTCCTCCGTACCTACGTTTATTAATTATACTTATTTTGTGCCCAGTTCGCATTGTTCTGACTGGGAACAAATTCACAAAGTGATAAATATCAACTTTGTGAGTGACCCCACCGGGAATTGAACACGGAACCTTCTGCGTCGCAGGCAGTCGTACTAACCACTGCGCCACATCGGCTGTCAATATCACTGTAACACAGGCTACTTTTAGACACGAGTAAATTTCTAATTCGCTGGGGTCGTAGCTTGCATTTGGGTACGAAGACATGATAGTACAATCTACCTATGTCTACCGATCATGCTTATCAGTCTTCTTCTTTTCGTGTGGGACACCGAGTCGTTCAACGACCCGATGAAGCCTGGTGTCAGAGTTTTTCAACCGCCAACTGCAAGTAGCAGGCCCCTGACATGGATGTGTAACGACCGCCATCATAGACAGCAGCCGGGACCGACGGCTTAACGTGCCCATCCGAAGCACGGAACCATCTTACTTGCGGACAATCAGGTGGTTCATATTATTATGGGTACGTAGACATGATAGTGCAATCTACCTATGTCTACGGATCAGCTTATCAGTGAGATCCGCGCGATGTTTGCCAGATCTCCAAGGAAGCGCTAGACAAATAACGTTCGCCGCTAGGAGCAGATTAATTAATTAGAGCTTTAACTGAAGACTGAGCCACAGTGTAAGACAATGAACAGCATATATGAAAAATAATTATCAGACCCAGGCCCTCCACCCTATGTACTCTCACACCTAGTTGACAGTTCCCAACTTTTTACAACTCGATCGCCAACATAATTTGTCCATTGTCAAGTTATTCAAACAGATATGACCAAAGCAGAGTAAAGTTAGGGACAAATTCCACAGAATAGACGCGTGACGCGACGCGCAACATAGGTATGCCAGACAAGCGATCGTCAGCGTTATCGATGTAATGCGCATCTCACGTGTGTACCTTTGTTTCTTCTGTTTTATACATTTTATATGAAACAGGTTTCAAACGGCGCGATATCGCACGTCTCACGTCTACGAAGACTAGAACGAAGACGGGAACTAGACAACTGACTGATATAATACTTGTATACTTTTTTTGTAAATAAATACATATTATACATAGAAAACACTCAGACTAAACACAAATATTTGAAAATTGACTTTACAAATATTTGTGCCTGGTGGGAATCGAACCCACGACCCTTGGCGTAGAAGGCAGGGGTACTATCCACTACGCCATCGGGACAGTCAAGGTACGTCCGAACTGTTTTTGTAGCCTCTATACGAAAGTGATGACGGCATTCACCTTGGTCGGTATTCACCCTAATGGCCGATTTGGCGCAGTGGTTAGTACGACTGCCTGCGACGCAGAAGGTTCCAGGTTCAATTCCCGGTGGGGTCACTCACAAAGCTGATATTTATCACTTTGTGAATTTGTTCCTAGTCTGCTCAGGACGCTTCCGGAAGGTTCCGTGCTTCGGAAGGGCACTTTAAACCGTCGATCCCTGTTGCTTTCTATAATCATTTAGACGGCGGTCGTTACGCAACCATGTCAGAAGCAACTTGTAGTAGGCGGTTCTGTCACCAGGGTTCATCGGGTCGTTGGATGACTAAGTGGCCTACTCTAAGAAGAAGAAGAAGATTCACTCTGGTTTAGTGGGTAAGTGGCACATTGGATGCTTGAGTGAAGACATTATACTGCTTTCATAATCATCTGTAACCGAAGCCTGAAGTCATACCCCCAGGGTGAGCGCTGCTGAAAGGATTATACCAGCTTCTCTGTACTATACAAAGTTCTTTCGTACTTGACTACATCCGCGGGGTTTGAATAGTTTTAATATCAGCCAGTATAAGGAATTTAATTAGCCTATTGTAGAAATAATATTGAAAAATGTGGTGCCGGCTTAGAATAGCATCACCCCATATCTTACCCGTGAGTGTCGTAAGAATCGACTAAGGGATTTGAGAGTTGATGTGTATTGCAATTTTAGGCGAAAGACTGACACCTCTCATCAATAATAATATGGTGATCTCTCTTATTCGCTTCTTACAACACGGGAAAGATATGGGGTGATGCTAAGTCGGCACCACACGGCAAACTATAATCTAAATAATAAAAATGTTTGCCAATACGTATAAAACTCGTACCGTTCTCGACCTCACCGAAGAATGTATCGTAAGAATACGATATGACAAGAAGAATATTGCACGAATATACGTACAGACAGGCACTTGAACGAATGGAGTGCTGGGTAAGGCAAGTACTAGCGCCATTCAATCCACCACATTTCGTCCCTCCCATCACAAACTGACTCAACTAGCAATCAGTAAAATGTTCAGAGCAACCCTTTTGCGGTTTTGGGTTTCAGATTCCACTCCATAACTTTTGATTAGCGCGTGCTATCAGAAAATTAAAGCTACATTTATGTTGAAAAAAAAATCTAGTTTTTTAATCTATTAACCGCTATTATTAAATATTTACATATCTTAATGATTTTTATGACCGAAACAGATGTGACACTTCGTGATAACTTTGTTTTTCTTAGTACGGATACAATTTGTAGTTAAGTCAATCTTTTCTAGTAAATAAACAGATTTTTTCAAGAAAACTGAAAGTGCAACTAAAATAAAAGAAATACTAATACCTAGTTAGTTCAGCATTTCCTGATTGTTTATCTTTTTTTTTAATTTATCTTCATTAGTCAATAATTTAATTATTATTTTTGTTTATGAATTTATTTTTATTTCTCTCCATATTATTATTATTATATTTTATGTTTAAACAGGCAGTAGTTGTAGCAACTGATTATGCCTGTATCTTGCTGTCTTCTTGTTTGGATTTCTCAGTTGAGTTTAATTTGTCCAATCTGTTTTATAACTGGTTTGTGTTTTCTGCAGACACCACATGCTCTGGTATCCTGTTCCATGCCTCCACCACCCTATTGCCCAGAAAGTGCTTGCGAGGATTGTTGTGTGCTCTTGTCTTGGTTAGCTTTAGTGAGTGACCTCGTAAGTTGGGATTTCCAGCGCGATGAAACAAACTGTCAAAGTTATGCAGGTCATAATGTCTGTTCATGATTTTGAAGGTTTCAATCAAATCACCACGTTCTCTGCGGTCCTTAAGAGCAGGCAGATTTAGTCGTTTCAGTCTATCCTCATAGGACAACTTTCTAAGCTGTCTAGGTACTATTCTGAACCTACGCTGGACTCTTTCCAGCAGGTCTTTTACAAAGTATGGGCTCCATACCTGAAATGTGTACTCTAATATAGGTCTTACATAGGTTTTATGGATTTTTACAACCAATTTTAGAGTAAAGGTACCGAAGGCTTTCTTTATGAGGTATATAAAGCTGTTGGCTCTTTTTACAACACTTGTAATGTGGTCAGACCATTTCAGATCTTCAGCAATTTTGACTCCTAAGGCTATTTGTTTCTTAACTTTGAGCAGCTCAACGCTATTCAGTATGTAGCCAAGCCTAGGATTTTTGCTCCCTATGTGTAAGACTGTGCATTTCCCAGCATTAAGCTTAATTAGCCATTCTTTCGAGCAAACAGTTATTCTATCAAGGTCTGCTTAGAGGCGATTATAGTCCAGTAAAGGGTTCGAGAAGATCTTCCTATCATCAGCAAAAATGCTCACATTGGATTGAAGGCAACGTGGTAAGTCGAAGGAGAATATGATGTAGAGCACAGGGATCAGTACAGATCCTTAAAGAACCCCTTTTGATTTAATTTGTCGTTGCTCCGAAACTGTGTCTCCAATTCTTACACAGAAGGTTCTCTCTGGAAGAAACGCGTCAATCCATTGAAGAACCTCTCTGCGGATCCCGACAAACTCTAGCTTCTGCAGAAGTCGTGTGATTGAAACTTTGTCAAAAACCTTTTCGTAATCCAGATTTATGACGTCGATTGGGTCTTTGTTATTGAAGCTCTCAGTCTCCAAGCACGATAGCAAGTTGGAAACAGTGGAACGGCGACGGCAGAAACCATGCTGTTGGTTGCTTATTATGCTGTGTTCCTGTAAGAAGTTTCTGATGTGCTTAACTATCACCTTTTCCATGACCTTACTTAATATGACGCTAGTTAGGCTAATTGGTCTGTAGTAAGCAGGGTCCAATATGTCTCCTTTTTTGAAGATAGGTCTTACTGTTGCTGTCTTCCACAGTGGTGGCAACATTCCAGTTTCATATGAGGTTTGCATGATATCAACAAGAACATCAGTTAGATTACATTTCTCAAGTAATATTGCAGGAATTTCGTCTGGTCCAGGCGATGAGTCAGTTTTTATTTCTTTGATAGCTTGTTCTACTCTGGTGCTTGTAAAAGTTAGTTCTGTTATACTTACATACGTCTCTGATAAAAGGAAATCAAAATATTTTTAGCCGTATGATACTTACGTCATTTAGTAAAATTAAAAATAAAACGTTTTTGTAGATGCGACATTTCTAAATATGGTATATCTCAAGAACGGTAATACTGAGAGGTGCGACACTTCGCGACATTATAAAGCATAAATAATCATATACGTAGGTAGTCTTAGCTCAGTTACGCCCTTTATGTCAGTTAAGGCAGTTTGTGATGCGAGGGACGATTTAAAGGATTAACCCTTAAACGGGTTGTGTCCATATCTTTTCCTCTGTGGCGCCATTTTTTATAGGTAGACGAGCGAATATAGCGACCACATAGGAATTAATTTTTTTTTGACAAATCTAGGGCATTTATGGACCACAATATGGCATTATACTATTGTCTATGAACTTGGTCAATTTCTAAACGAAAAAAAAGTGGGGGGTTTCCTACAAAAGTTTTTGACAGTTCGATTGTCAAACTCGAACTTCGCTTCAGGATACACTTTTTCATGGTTTTTGTCGGAATAATATTTAATTATGTCGGAACTAAATCGGGTAAGTGCTATTTATTATAAATTTCTGATAGAATACATGTTTATTTAGGTGTGTAATTGTTAAGTTGAGCGTCGCATTTAGTTTTCTGTGAAATAATTACATCAAAAGTATGTGGTCAACATATGACCTCTGCTCGTTTAAATTTACTGAATGTGGACCGTATGCGGCCACTGCTCGTCTTGGGAAACAAGTATGTTTTAAGGGTAAGATCTCACTTACGATCATAGTCGTATCTATAAACTAGTGATTAAATCACTTGCTGGACCCATCAATGACATACAGGGTGTCAGGAATGGGGCAGGGCCAAACTTGGGAAATATTTTTCACTTTCATTTTCTGAACAGTCATGCAATGTTTTTGTGGGGTACTAACAAGTAAATGGGAAATAATAAAGAATTGGTACTATTGATAATAAATTGTTATTGTTATTGTTTAATAATTGTTATTATTTTCTTACTTCTTAGCAAACATGTTGTGGTGTAGTCTGACCCTTAACTGACATATAAATCACTTGACGAGCAGTGGCCACATGTTGACCACATATTGCTTTTTTTAATGGGCAGTGGTCACATAGCGACCACATGCCTTTTTTTTTTTCAAAAAATACAAAAGATAAAAAATATCCAATAATATACTAGTTTTTTTATAACCCTCTTATCTACTATAATCAGTATTCAAAATAGTCAAAATCGCCAGGCCCGTTTAAGGGTTGACTTATACTGGTTTTTCTTAGAATTTGTTTGAATAACTGGTATAATTTGGTCCCTTTTGCTGCTAGTACTGGGCTTAGAGTTTACATAATTAAGTAAGCTGTAGTGTAGAGTGCGCGTATCGCTGCGCGCCGTACTGCAGCAGTAGCAGTGGTTCAATGAATCATATCATCATATTCCTGCCCTTATCCCAATTGCTTGGGATCGGCGCAACACGTCTTGTTGAACACAAAATCGTGTTGCAAAAAGATTTGGCTTAATTTCACGACCGGCCGCCTACCAGACGTCAACCCTCCTTAGGAATGATTTTGTGGTGGATTAACCGCCACCATACGGTTGGTCCTGGCTATTTGGGTCAGGTTTATCCCTCGGTCGCCTCTTACAACCCACACGGGAAGAGAGGGGGTGGTGCTATTCTACTCTGCCGGCACCACACAGCATCAAGTGGTTCAATGAATAACTTCGTCAAATGTAGAGGTATGAGACGTATAGAGGTTCAATAGTGTTGTCACAAAATAAAGGGGACGGCGCGCGGTGGTGTTGTCGCTGCGCGGCTGTCATTTTGCTACTGATTGACAGAGTGGTGGTGTTCAGGGTTGTTCCACACTGTCATAGTTGGTAAGGTGGTAAGGCGCGCTCAATAGCCTGAACATTATTGCAGTTCATCATCTATTTCTATCTATTCGTAAACTTCAAAATGTTGACTTACCGATTTAAAATATTTTGTGATAAAATTGTTGTTTCAATGGGTGTTCATAAATATAGTGTGAAATTTTACTAGTGACCGATAGCAAAAACTCAGAACCGGCTAATGATAAGGAACAACTTTCCCCAAGGAACATAGGTTGAAATACGAAAAAAATAATTGGACCTCCCATACAAACTTTCCGATCAGCTGAGTTCAGTTACTATGGGAGGTCCAATTATTTTTTTCGTATTTCGACCTATGTTCCTTGGGGAAAGTTGTTCCTTATAACTAGCCGGTTGTGAGTTTTCGCTATCGGTCACTAGTAAAATGTCACCCTATATAAATAGTCTCGTAGTGTTTCTTCCATAGGTATTCCTTGTTAATAGAACCTCGAGTCGATTAATTGGAAAAGGATTGGACATAGTATCTAATCTTTTTTCAAGTACACTATTCATACCTATACAGAAAATTCACACCTTAACCGAATGACGTCATAATATTATTATTGGTATATTATATTATCTGTGTTATAGCCTAGTTATCGAAGGCCTTCCATACACGGGCGTGTGTTTGATGGAAACCACAATAAAGAAATGAGGGAACAAAGACTTGGCCTAGCAATAAAATTATTGGATGCTGTCGATAGCAGGTTATTCACAGGGAGACGATAATTGATAAAATAATGAAGAACGAGGACTAGAAATTTCTTGGCGGTGGGGCAGACTATTTTTATTTTGAACGGATAGAAATTAATAAGTATTTTACTCTCAGATCAGGAATGTTTTGAGTGGATGCGCCAACTGAATATAAA
Organism: Phthorimaea operculella; assembly: GCA_024500475.1. Taxonomy (NCBI): domain Eukaryota; kingdom Metazoa; phylum Arthropoda; class Insecta; order Lepidoptera; family Gelechiidae; genus Phthorimaea; species Phthorimaea operculella. The sequence continues at coordinate 544,372 of JANFCV010000002.1, read as the reverse complement.
TAGTCTCTTCCAGTTTTCGCTTACTTTATAAATTGTTTTTTTTTTTTTTTTTGCGTATACAACGTGTAACAGAACAACAAAATAATGTAAATAAACACACCTACAGGGGCCCATTCAATAAAGATGACAATTGTAATTTACAATGACAATTCAATGTAAATTGCGGGGTAAGCGAGCCGATTTGCTACCAAGAACTTAACTATCCATACAAGTTTGTCAATGTAAATTGAATTGTCATTGTAAATAACAATTGTCAGCTTTATTGAACGGGACCCTGGTGACAGACGGACGGGCAAGCTGACAGATAGCAAAGTCTCAGTAAAAGGGTTCCGTTTTCACCCTTTGGGTACGGCACCCTAAATTGGTTGGGTGTTACAAAACAAAAAATAAAGCTGAAATGAGTTCAAGGTACTGTCAACTGAACAACTTGCCCCAGGGAACATATTGTGTCCAAATATGAAAAAGAAATTGGATCTCCCTAAATAACTCAATTCGGCTGATCGACGATTTTGGATGGGAGGTCCAATTTTATTTTTCATATGTCGACTCTAAGATGTCGACCCATGTTCCTAGGGGAAAGCAGTTCAGTTGTGAGTACCTTGACCTAATTTCAACTTTATTTTGCTGTTTTGTAACGAAATACAGCTAGATCTAATACAAGATCGTCATATTATGATTCTGAGCCGATTTCAATGCAAGAAATATGACGTTTTTGGCAACATATAGTAACCTTGAGTTCCTCTATTCCAGTAAACGTCAGCATGCGCCAAAATAGTCGCTAGTACTGAGAGAGCCCCGCGCCCCGTCTCCTCTTGTTTGTGATCGGGGCGTCGGAAGACTCTCAGTATCCCACACGAAAAAGAAGAAGAATGACAAAAATATGCACAACTTATGAGATTGCATCAAATTTGAAAAACAAGTGGAAATGATAAAATAATTCATTGCAAGAAATTGATGCGTTGCAATTAAAACATACGATTTTCGCGCCATAAGCTGAACCTAGTTCAACTTTTAACCTATTTACTAAAGACAAGATTCACCAATAACAAAGAGAGAGTCACTCCTCATTTCAAAAGCCATTTCCTCCGGGAACTTTGCATCAAAGAGCGCGCAATAAAATGGAAACCCCTCACAGGGAAATGTGAAATAAATATTCCTTATTTTCCCCGACACAAGTGTACAGCTTTTATTGAGTAACAATATCCATACTTTACGGCATGCACTTTATTCTCTTTTATTGGAAAGTTCTAGCAAAATACTTGTGGCTTTGAGGTCTACTGAAGAAACTTGTATGACACCCACGTTAGAATGAGGCAGAAAATTTAAAAACTAATGGTGCCATGACTCTCGATTGTGCATTTTTTCTGTGATCAGTCAAAAATAATGATAATTTCTACCTCTAAGTTTAGTTACTTGTTATTGGTTGTCGTTACGTCATTAAGGCACGCTTGGGCCTGCTGTAAACTGCAATAAGGTTTGAGTTTTTCCCCCAAAGGGTGATGCAACACACTGTATTACCATTCAATTATTTCAAATTTTGCGCTTCACCCTTTCAACACACACAGTGATAAGATAACGCTTATAGCCTCATCTAATCTACCTACGTACGTATTCTCAGTAACCGTAACCAGTAATGGTTGATACCTACTAGTTGCATTTTCCACAGTCAATGCAATATTACCACATTACATTGCATATTTGTTACAGTAATAAAATAGCTATAATTCACAATAGAAAAATATTCTGATAAAAAAATAAAGTAGACGTATTATTCCATCTAGTGACGTCAAAATACAAAAAATCCTTATATGTAGGTACAAGTGTGGCGGTGATTCGGAAACTCCAAAAAATAGCCTTATTTCTCCTTATATCGCGATTTTTTGGAGTTTCCGAGTTCCGAGTTATTCTTCTAGCTTAATGGCAAAATGTAACCAGAAGGTGTTATATATTTTTCTAATTCTGATATTCCTAGCGGTTTTTGAGCGGCTGTTTGTGTAGCATAATCTTAATGATTTTTACTTTCTATCGTTCAAAAAATAGAATAGTCTAATTATTTATTTTTTAATACCATTTTAAAGTTATATAGCTTTGGAATGGAACTAAGAAAAATTTCGGAACATTCATGGGAGCGATTCGAATACATCTTGGATTTTTTGTCTTTTGACGTCACTGTATCTATCCTGTCTGAATACATTTTACTATCCCGCACACGAATTAGGATTGTTCCACCACTTTCTAAAGTCTTTATAAATTGAGATTTGTTTCACTTTGCTCTCGTCATTCAGTATCGTACACATTGCACAATAATCATTTGTGTCCACTTTGGCATCCCTTCTGTGATATCTGTAGTGGTTGGTCCATCTGAAGAAATCGGCGTATTGATCAAAGTCGTTGATGAGTTCATTCATTTTTGCGGCTAGTTTCTCTACACCTAGCTCTCTAGCGTTTAGGTAGGCTCCATCCGGCATAAATCTGTAAAATAAACCGTAAAGTTTAGTATTTTTTTACGATATTTTTTTTGTACGAACAGTACACAGGGAGGAGTTATTTTAAATGCGTGCCGTAGCTAAAGGGTAGGTTAAGTATCGATGAAGGATGCCGCAAAAAAATTTAAAAAATTACTGAGCAATTTCATTTTGCACTTAGCCGAATTAAGATTTAAATGCCTTTATCTCAGGCAAGATTCGGTACAACTCAAAGAGAATTAGACGAAAGTACTTGAATTTGCACGAACGAACGAACTCTTTAAATGACAATAGTGTCAAAATGATTGTATAACCTCCTGAGACCCAAGAGGCAAAATGTCATCTGATTGAAATGATTTTTGGTTTGTGCCTATGTAGAGACATAAAATTTACGAAAAAAATATGAAAAAAATTCTAACCCCCTCCAGTGAGCGTGAGTGGGGGGTATCACTGGTGATACTTTGGGTCTTTAATAGATTAAGAAAATGGTTTTATATTTCTGCTAAAATACACAAAAAACAAAATGTTTTAATGTTTATCGGCAAAATAATATTATTTTTAATTTTAGGATACCTGTAATGCCATTAATATTTACAAAAATAGTTGTTTTGATAAAATTTTGAACATTTTTTGCCGAACTCTTGCAGATTTTATCGATATTTATGTTATTATTTAATAACTGAATAAATATTTTTATAAAAAATAATATTAAGTTAAAAATCCATATTTTGAAATTTTAGTAAAGAATTTTTTTCAGGGTTTTTCAGATTTATTACCCATTTTAGAGATTTAAAAAATCTTTGATCTCCAGAAATAAGCAAAAAAATATGAATTTTAGCCCCCAATAACCTTTTTTTCTTATTTTAATAATTTATTTTTGGCACTTTGTTACATACTCTGTATTAATTATTAAATGTATGTATATTAATAGCTCTTTTATACAATTACTTATTTTGAAAAACACAAATTTGGTATCCCGTAAATGCCCAAAGTATCACCTATGATACGCAAGGGAAATGCGTTAATTGTGTAAAAAATACTTTCTTTATATTTTATTTTCTTATCAGTCCTTATATTTCACACATTCATTGATCTAAAATTAACATAAAATAACCAAAATATACATTTTGGTATAAAAAAATAAATTCGTCTCTATGTTGGCATAGACGAAATTTTAAAAACCTTGTTTTTCAGTGCCCATAAATAATATTATAAATTTTATTTAGCATAGTTATTTAATTTTATCGTTAGAAAAGGTCGTAGTCAAGCGATTTATAAGAATTATACAATGAATTTTATCAACAATATTGTGGAATAAAAAAATAATTATCCAAGTATCATTGGTGATACCGAGGGTCTCAGGAGGATAACAAAATGTCTTTTCCAAAATTTCGGCTATAAAATCTAAAAGAGTACCTAAGTAACAATACCTGCTGTAATTTGCTCCACCATATACTATTGGTACTGCGTTGTTCTCCAGAGCACGCGTTAGTTTTTCTGTCACATAGTCTTCACTGAATGAATTTTCAAATGACAAGTAAAAATAATAGTCTCTCTTAATCATTTCATTGCATTTATTATCATCTTCACACTTCAGTTTACCGCATTTACCATAAATGTCCACATTTAAATCATATTTTGATTCTAGCTCTTTGTTAAGCTTGTTAGCAAAATCTTGACGATTGCTTGGAGCATAACAATTCGACACAAACCATGCCGCTGCTTTTTTCTTTCCTCGCAGTATACTCTTCAACTCATCAGATAGTGGTAACATGTCTTCGTGTTTTATCCAATGCATTTCTGTATTTGGCCCTAGCACTTTTCCATCCATGTCTCTTACGACAAGGTATCCCCATCTTGAATCAGAGTTGGTTTTGAAAGTCCAAGTCCAGTTAAAGAATCCATCAAAGTAATCTTTACATACTGGGTAGTAGGCTGAAGACTCGATGCTTGCAAAAACATATTTCTGATGTGGTGATCTCTTTTGTGGAAGTGCTCCTTTTGCATATGTTCTTACTTGTGGTCCAGAAAAGGCTATAACGTCAAACTTTGTATAATCTCCTAAGTAATTTCTGTCGTCTGTAACATAACAGTTTGTGTATGGACAATTCCTGTCTATGAAACCTTGTTGTCCAACGCCCATATATTCAAATGGAACAGTTTTTCGCGGTGTCCATTGAAGAATGTATTTTAGTGCTGGTTTCACTGATTCAGTTTCAAGCTCTTCCTCAGTTTGTCTTTCTGTTGTGTTCACTTTGTCTGTGGAGGGAGAATTAAAGATCACACTTTTAGTAAAATGGTAACGCGGTGAGTATGAAGTTATTATCGCTAAATATAATACGCAGCCTAACGCAAACAAGACCAGCACATAATACTTAAACTGCCATAAACTCAAGGCCATGATTTTATACCGAGACCGAACCATAACATTGTCGACCGATTACTAACATTTTTCTTTATCCAATAGTCAGAATTCCACATGCTGTTTAGATATCTTATCGTTATCACTGACTTATCGGTACCTATCTGATAAAAACATTAATTTAAGTAGGGTCAATATAGGTTGGTAAGCAGGATGCATGATTGTGTACTTTTATTTATTTACTTCCCAATCTTTAACATTTACAGTAGGTATTATAGACACATTACTTTTTTCACTCATATTTTACTGCACTACATACTTACCTACACTATAGAGATTTACATAGTGTTGACCTGCCTTTAAATACTAATGGAGTGCCTCCTAGGAAAAGTTCGTGAACCGGCTCGTTCAAGTTTCTTGTTACAGAATTGATGACGAAACGAGAGGACACAGTTTGAGATTCGCAAAGACGTTTACCTAAGTGCACCTATGCCGTATGCGTGCCGTGCACGTCATCACGCGCATAGAGATGACGTCGTATCGTCTGGAATTGTATGAGGCACAGCACACCGCGCTACTTGCGTGATTACGTGCACGCATACGCAGCTTTCTCATACAATCCCATACGACACAACGTCATTTCTACGCGTGTGATGACGTGCACGTCACGCATAAGCGCCCGGTGTGTGGCGCCGGGTGAGAATCCACCAGAGCAGTGCGAGGAAAATGTGTCGTACGAGGATGCGTAGCTGTGCTGTGGAAATGTGTAGGGGTTTCCACCAAAGCTGTGCGAGTAAAATGTGCCGTACGAGGATGCGTAGCGGAGCTGTGAAAATGCGCATTAATGTGCGGAGCGAGGATGCGTTGCGAAGCTGTGAAATGTGTGAGCGGGGGGAATGCGATGTAGTGGAAACCTCGCAACACATTTCTCGCAACGCATTCCTCGCAACGCATTCCTCGCTACACATTCCTCGCAACACATTCCTCGCACACATTTCTCGCTTGTTTTGTATGTAGAATGGCCTCGCTTCGCTCAACCCCATTCCACCAGAGCTGAGCTTAGCGAGGCTAGGAAAATGAAGTGATTCTATTGGTGGATTTTTTCGTCGCTCACCGCCTCGCTACCTCGCACAGCTCTGGTGGATTCTCACCCGAGATACGAAAATGTCAGTATTGAAAAAGTTGTTTAGCATGATGTGCCGCTTCTGTTGGCTCAAAAACTTCCCTTGCAACTTGGATGTTGATATTTGAATTTCTATTTTTGTATTAACTATTGTATTTTCCTACTGTGTGTAAACGCCATACGATTAAATAAGTAAGAGGAAGTTCCTTCTTTTTACGGTAATACCGGATGAAACGGCTAGGCAAAGGGTAGGTATAATAGAAAGCAGAAATTCAACCTTCCATACAAAATCGCCGATCAGCTGATTGATTTACTATGGGAGGTTCAATTTTTTTTAATATTCATATGTTTAACTCATGTTCTATGAGGAAAGTTGAAAAAATAAATAAAACCTTGAAAACCAGCCCGAATACATTTTTGCTACTCATCATCATCTTCCTGCACTTATCCCAATTACTTGGGGTCGGCGCAACACGTTTCGTTGAATACAAAATCGTGTTGCAAGAGGATTTTACTGAATTTTACGACCGGCCGCCTTCCAGACGTCAACCCTCCTTGGGAATGCTTTTGTGGTGGATTAACCGCCACCATACGTTTGGACCTAGCTGTTTGGGTCGAGTTTATCCCTCGGCGACCCCCACGGGAAGAAAGGGGGTGACGCTATTCTACTCTGCCGGCACCACACGGCTGGCACACCCTTCGTGTTACTCCCTGGTATTTTGTATTTGATATTAACATTTAAGCCTATCTGTTCACAAATACCTTGCCTTACCTTTACAGCCACAACAGTCCACTGCTGGACATGGGCCTCCCACTAACGGGGGAGTATTGCCAAACTCACCACGCTCGGCAGGCGGATTGGCAACCGCAGTGCAAGATGTTTTAATTAACAGGGAACGCTGCTGCTCATTCCCTGGAGAATTAGCCCTCAGTTGCTTTTTTATGACACCCACGGGTAGAATTGGGGTGATGCTATTCTAAGCCAGCATCACAAGTAATGAATACTAATGAGCCTGCATCTGCAACACGGGCACGTGGGAGTGAACATTGACGCGGCTCGCGGCATAAATCACAATAATAGCCCGTTTGTCTCCGATAAACAGCTTATTACCAAATTAACTACACCTAATTTGGTTTCTGTAGAATACCTACAGATACTTAGACAGAATACTTATTCACGGTTTGTGGACGGAGTGCATAGAAGATTGGAGAGTCTTGGAGTGGGGACATCACCACTTAACTTTATAATTAAAATATTTAAAAACCCGCCTGCTTTTGTGGAAAAACAATTTTCCTATACAAAACATAGCCTATAAAGGATTCTTCTAACACAATTCCCAATATGTGGACGGAGCACATAGAAGATTGGAGAGTCTTGGAGTGGAGACATCACCACAAAATAGAAAATTTACGGAAGAATCACTCGACAATTGTTACATAGTTAGGGTTGCTACTGTCAAAAATCTCGTATAAGAATATCAAAACAGCGAAAGGACAAGAATGTCATATGAATACGAGCCAGTTTTAATCCAAGAAATATGGCGTTCGTGGCAACCATCTTCTTATTTACCTTGACTTCCCCTGAGATTCCGGTTTTTTCCAGTTTTCGTCAGTAAGCGTCAAATTGTCGCTAGTACTGAGTGAGCCATCTGTAGTGAGCTATAGGTGCCCAAGTAATTGGAATAAGGGCAGGAAGATGATGATTAACTGATATGCCTATCTATTCTCAAGTAATTAATACTAATGAGCCTGCATCTGCAACACGGGCACGTGGGAGTGTACATTGACGCGGCTCGCGGCATAAATCACAATAATAGCCCGTTTGTCTCCGATAAACAGCTTATTACCAAATTAACTACACCTAATTTGGTTTCTGTAGAATACCTACAGATACTTAGACAGAATACTTATTCACGGTTTGTGGACGGAGTGCATAGAAGATTGGAGAGTCTTGGAGTGGGGACATCACCACTTAACTTTATAATTAAAATATTTAAAAACCCGCCTGCTTTTGTGGAAAAACAATTTTCCTATACAAAACATAGCCTATAAAGGATTCTTCTAACACAATTCCCAATATGTGGACGGAGCACATAGAAGATTGGAGAGTCTTGGAGTGGAGACATCACCACAAAATAGAAACTTTACGGAAGAATCACTCGACAATTGTTACATAGTTAGGGTTGCTACTGTCAAAAATCTCGTATAAGAATATCAAAACAGCGAAAGGACAAGAATGTCATATGAATACGAGCCAGTTTTAATCCAAGAAATATGGCGTTCGTGGCAACCATCTTCTTATTTACCTTGACTTCCCCTGAGATTCCGGTTTTTTCCAGTTTTCGTCAGTAAGCGTCAAATTGTCGCTAGTACTGAGTGAGCCATCTGTAGTGAGCTATAGGTGCCCAAGTAATTGGAATAAGGGCAGGAAGATGATGATTAACTGATATGCCTATCTATTCTCAAGTAATGAATACTAATGAGCCTGCATCTGCAACACGGGCACGTGGGAGTGTACATTGACGCGGCTCGCGGCATAAATCACAATAACAGCCCGTTTGTCTCCGATAAACAGCTTATTACGAAATTACCTACACCCAATTTTGTTTCTGTAGGTATTATAATATACTTATTCACGGTTTGTGGACGGAGCACATAGAAGATTGGAGAGTCTTGGAGTGGAGACATCACCACAAAATACTTAGAGAGTTTACGGAAGAATCACTCGACAATTGTTACATAGTTAGGGTTGCTAAAAATCTCGTATAAGAATATCAAAACAGCGAAAGGACAAGAATGTCATATGGGCATTTTTAATCCAAGAAACATGGCGTTCGTGGCAACCATCTTTTTAGTTACCCTGAGTTCCCTCTGAGATTCCAGTTATTATTTTCAGTCAAAGTCAGTAAGCGTCAAATTGTCGCTAGTATTGAGTGAGCTACCTGTGTATAGGCGCCCCGCACGCCGTTTCCCTAATTTGTGATATCACCCAGTTCGTGTGCGATTTAACTTGGAAGGAACAGAATTTCCAAAGTTGTTCAGTTTCATGAGTTATTTGACCTTTTTCGTCTTCTTATATACTCTTCGTGTTACTCCCTGGTATTTTGTATTTGATATTAACTTATATGCCTATCTATTCACAAGTAATGAATACTAATGAGCCTGCATCTGCAACACGGGCACGTGGGAGTGAACGTTGACGCGGCTCGCGGCATAAATCACAATAATAGCCCGTTTGTCTCCGATAAACAGCTTATTACGAAATCACCTACACCCAATTTGGTTTATGTAGGTAAATATATACTTATTCACGGTTTGTGGACAGAGCACATTGAAGATTGGAGAGTCTTGGAGTGGAGACATCGCCACAAAATAGAGAGTTTACAGAAGAATCACTCGACCCTATTCAGGATTTATGCGATTGTCACTTTGTTACATAGCCAGGGTTGCTACACTCAAAAATCTAAATGTACTTACAAGAATATCAAAACAGCGAAATCGGATACAAGAACGTCATTAATATGAATCTGAGCCAATTTTAATCCGAAAAATATGACGTTCGTGGCAACCACCTTCTTATTTACCTTGACTTCCCCTGAGATTCCGGTTTTTTCCAGTTTTCGTCAGTAAGCGTCAGCTATTCACCTGTTTGTGGACGTAGCACATATCTCGAAGAAAATTGGAGTCTTGATATGTAGGTACTAATTAGAAAAACGTGGTGGTATAACATTTGATACGTTTAAGTACTATGTCGCTAGGATCAAGCTCTTATTATGATTAACTATTAACTATGATTAGGCGCGATAAATACGTTACAATAACGGAGATAGATTAAAGCAATTGTGTCAGACTCCTTGTTTGGCAAGCAAGAAAGATTTTAAATTCGAAAATTCGTCGACTGTCACTGTACTATTAATGCAGTAGGTACCTTAAAACAAAAAGACAATAGGGTTCACAGGGAAAGAGATTGTATTACGTGTGAATAATACTGTCCGATTGGGAGCTAAGGCGCAAACTCCACCAAAAAGACAAAGGGCATAGGACGTAAGAATGACAGTTGACAGACAAGTGATCGTCAAATATTCTTCTTAGTTTTTGACGCTAGCTGTCATAGATGCGACGCTTTGGCGACGCTTGTGTGCCTTTGTCAATACTTTTTCGTACATTTTGTATGGAAACGTCGCGATGGCAAACGTCAAGCGTCATGCCCTACGTCCTATGTCCTCTCCATGTCCTCTCTGTGGAGTTTGGGGCTAAGGTTACTGTCACAAGCACCGCACGATATTCCAGTGTTTTGCCGGATCTGACTTTTTGACGAAAGCATAATATTATCGAAATGCGATACCTACAACAGCCGTTTAAAATGGCACGCAACGCCGCATTAAATCGCAGCTTCCACAGGTAATCATTTATATGGCGGCATTTAGAAACCGTAATATCACCCAGTGTGTTCGATTTACCTTGGAAGGAACAGAATTTCTCATCTGCCAATCCGATCTCCGCCGCCCAGTCATGCGAAGAATGATGGCATTATTCGGAACCTATTGCACATGTTCATCCGTGCCTGCCAAGCCATCGGCCGGTACACAACACACATATATAGTTCAATATCAGAGCATAGAGAAAAGGGGACGCGAATGATGATATCAATGATTTGTGTGACAGAGTAAGTCGTGCAGGAGATATTCAATACCAAGACTATATGTAGGTAAATACATACAAACATAAAGTATATCACGTATATGTAGGTAAATGATTATCATTCTGCCGCCTAACCGATGTCTTCCTATGTTGTATGTCTGTATCACCGATTACAATTTAAGAGCTGTTTCGACACTTTCGACACACTACGACCGAAATCACGCGACGGAATTCGGCGGCAAAATTTAGCAGACACTAATAAGCAGAATCAGAATCTGAAAATTCTAATAAAGCTGTATTTTAGTAGTATTGTTTAAGCTGTATTTTATCTTCGTGTACGTTCAATATCATATTGATTTAAGTAGGTACCTTTAATAACGAATTCCACTTACCAACCTAAAATCTATGCGACACTCTCTGTTATATTATCCATATCGCTACAGATTAGGTAATTAATTCTGTTTATCGCTGCTTGGTTGTACAACTAATTCAATTTCAAATTATTATAATTTCCCTTGTACATATCCAGCCAATGGCAATTTTACCGTCATAGACCCCATTTCTATTCTTTCTTTCTTTCTTCGTGTGGGACACCGAGTCGTTCAACGACCCGATGAGCCCTGGTGTCAGAGTTTTCTAACCGCCTACTGCAAGTAGCAGGCCTCTGACGTGGTTGTGTAACGACCGCCGTCATAGACAGCAGCCGGGACCGACGGTTTACGTGCCCATCCGAAGCACGGAACCATCTTACTTTTCGGACAATCAGGCGGTTCAGCCTGCAATGTCCTAACCAGACTGGGAATACCAGCAGGTGATGAATAACAGCTTTGTGAGTAACCCCACCGGGAATTGAACCCGGAACCTTCTGCGTGGCAGGCAGTCATACTAACCACCAATTCTATGAAACATTATAAGCTTAAAGAAATCATTAGCCGTGTCTGAAGCTTAACGCAAGAATAATGTCTGCTCGAATGGCCATCTGCATTGCAAATATGGCTTATTTTATTATCAAGTTGCAGTTTAAGTCCTCTTTTGCCTGGAGCGCTGCATTATCATGATTGAAACATGTTGAAGTAGCAAAAACTAACTTCTTTGACATGTAATAGTGAAATATCTTTGACCATATTTATAGGTTTATTTACGTATGTACATATATTCAAATACAAACCCACTGCTTTTTGACAATTGCGGTTTCTTACGATTCGCTTCAGTGACATGTACCGAAAAAATACCCCATAAAATGTGCGATACCTACGTATGACCACTAACCCTCGATTAAATAATTAATCTCTGCACACTCCAGTAGGTCGCATTTAGCAGATGTCAAAATCATGATAATGTGTTGACGTAAGGTCTATTTTCTTTTGCTGACATCACCTTTAGTGTGAAACTGACAGCTGTCAAATATGGCTTATTGGAGTGGCCCAAGTCTTGGTCTCGTTGATGCTCCACTCTTCTTAGCTAGAAACATTATAAGACGGTATGTTTAATCATTTGCATCAAGACGGGTATCATAGATCTTCAAAAAGTAAGTAAGTACGTCTTTTATTGAGAACGTACTTTTTCTAGGGCCAAACATCAATCGAATTTGTTTCAAAAGAGTTCCTGTAAAAATTTGTTTGTAATAACGGACACATTGAAAGCAATTGTTAACAAAATAGAGAGGCCTTTCAACTTTTTCCAGGATTTAAAACAATAGGGCTCTCTCCCTGAATACAGATTTTAGTCCGAAATGGACAGTTTGTTTTAAACCTGACTGCGGCTGGTCTATGAATTTAGTCCTAGGGTAAGCATTCAAAGTTACCTACCTGTATAAAACGTACTTTGTAAAAGTTATTTCACAATTGAGCATACCTTATTTTCTTTCAGTCACAACTACAAAATTAAGATCGTGAACTTGGTAGTCACTTCATTGAAAGTAAAGGTCAGGTACTTAATAATAGTTTGAGTATTCTTTGTTAATTTACCTGAAAACTATTGACTGATGGATGAACATAAATAATAATATAAATATAGTAAATATTTAGAGTTGTCAGCGATCCAATAAAAACCCATGTGGTTCATAGCTCGAAATAGGTAGGTAGTATATAACTGAACGCTTTTAATATTTGCGGTCCGGTTGGATCAAAAAGTTGGATATTATAATTCTGAGGACAAAATGTTACGATATGGTTGACCAACTTATAGAGGACGCACATCCCATAGGTGAGAAAAGCAGCAATTTTTTGTATGTGCAAAAGAAACAGTTTCACAAAATTGTTCTTTAGCCAAAGCTCTTTGCACGTTACACTTGGTTATGGCGCGGTTGGTTTGGGCCCGGGTTGGTGACATGGGCTTAATTTTTTCATCATTGCTTATGATTTTATATGTGCAAAGGAATTAGACTCATAAAGTGATAGGCCTGCTGAAGCGCTGTGCACCTCACACTTGGTTACGATGTGGTTGATTCACATGCACCGCGCGTGCCATACAGGCCCGGGTAGGTGACATGGGCTTTATTGTTTTTTTTTAAGAGTCTTATGTGCAATAGAAACAGATTCATAAAGTAATAGGCCTGCTGAAGCGCTGTGCACCTCACACTTGGTTACGATGTGGTTGATTCACATGCACCGCGCGTGCCATACAGGCCCGGGTAGGTGACATGGGCTTTATTGTATTTTTAAAAGCAAAAGAAACAGGTTCATAAAGTGATAGGCCTGCTGAAGCGCTGTGCGCCTCACACTTGGTTACGATGTGGTTGATTCACATGCACCGCGCGTGCCAGCCAGGCCCGGGTAGGTGACATGGGCTTTATTGTATTTTGCACCACCATCGCTACCGCCGCTCTTTTACACAAGGTTAAAATCGAATTTACTGCATATTGCCAGATTTAATGTAGGTAAAATGAAAGTTTTATTCGCAACTATTTAAAATGTTGTTCTTGTTTAACATTGTAAGTAGGTAAGGTAAATATTGTTTCATGAGAAATGGAAATAGGTATTTTAGGGAAAATTTCTAAGAATACAGTTTTCTCGAAGACTTTTATAACAGAAATGCTTGCAAACTTGTTTGAAAGATAACTAACTGTAGCTATAATGTTGAGCACACTTCTACAAAAGATAGAAGCTGCATTTCATTCGTCTACGGTCAAGTTATTAAATTTTCTATAGCTACCTATACGTAGGTACGTCTAAGTACAATACGTACTCGATCTGCTCCTAAAGTCTCTCATTCGAATATCGCTGGCATCGCTTAATGCAATTCAATTCGATTCCTATGAAAATATTCGTGTCCTCTCTGCAAGTCTGAAGACGACAAGATTTCTCGATTTTAAGATAGAGATACGTGGATGATTCATTGGAATTGCATTTCGATTTCTTTTATTATCTTTCAGCATTTCAGTAAGGTATCAGGTAACTTTTTTGGACTATTTTAATTATACTGAGCGTTAACTTATTTACGAGAAGTGCCAGTGAAATCATTTCCTTCAGTATCATAAACGGGGTGAAAGGATCGGTATAACAAACAATTTGCAGACCATGAAACTGAACAACTTTCCCTAAAGAACATATGGTGGTAAATAAAAAAAAATATTACTTCCCATACTAAATCAGTCAACTGATCGTGAATTTCATGTCAATTTATTTTTTGTTTGGCACCATTGGCTTCATGGTAATAATTGTTTGGTTTCATGGTCTGATCTTGCCTGCAAAGTTTTCGGTACACCGTCCCTTACACCCTGTATACAACCATTAAAACTGTAAACTGTATGTTTTGAAGACTGTGTTGTGGTTCTGTTTAGAGAATATTGTGTCAGGCTTGACATCGTAAGCCGAGCACACTAGCCGACGGCGACGACCAAAGTGGTCTGCCAGTTCCCGCCACTAAGACATCTCAAGTCGAATCCGTCATTATTATTCCATATCCCGCTCACACCGCAGCACCTGCTCCTCGTACAAATAGCCACGTAAACCTGACAAATCGCGCCACATTCGTACCGGTCACGAGTTCGCAGCCAAAAAATGAATGTGTCTGTGGAGAAACTTGAGGCTTAGCGGGGATTGGAGCGACCTCTATCCACACGCGACCTCTACCCACATTACCGTTTTAGTCTGCATACAGAAATCATGTTTTGGACAATGTTTTACACGTCTCACTCTTTTCTATTCGTAGATTGCTGTGTTCTGCCTTGTTCTTGATTTGAGGCATTGTAAAATGGAGATCAATAGTGATTCGTTTTTCATCGCTTTTCTTCCCACACATCAACCTCCAGTCATAATCCGTAGTCGTCGTACAGAAACACAACACCGCGTCGCAACACGTCTTAGTCCTAGCGGTAGTTCAAAACATGCTGCACCTGAGAGAAGAGTTCTGAAATTTGGTACACTTAATCTTTAGGGTAAATGAATCGATTTGACCCGTAGTACACAATTTAAAAAAAATCCTATGAGGAGTAATGACGTCATATTTGTTTTGTATGGGAAAAAAAATTTTTTTGCTCCAAAACCTATCGTGTGTGGTATCAAATGAAAGGCCTTGCTAAGCCGATTCTAAAAATATATGACATTATTATATTTAAGTCACTTCTATAAAATTAAAAAGGAAATAATTCTCGAAACATGCCACGTTTGGGCTTCTCTAGGTATGATACGGTTGAATCATTACTTATGAAATATACGTAATATAATGTGTAATATCCTCATCTCTAACCTCAAAAAAGGTACTACGGATTTTTTGTCTTAAAGTAATTTTTTTTGAATTTTATAGTTACAGAAATTTATGAAAACACACTTAGTTGAAATTTGGCATCGAAAGTTCAATTTTGGACACCGAGAATGATAAATGTATGTACATCACATCATATTCGCTTTGCAAAAAGAATGTTATGTGCTTCGGAGGGCACGTTTAACCCTCGGCCCCATAGCAGTCGCTCTCTATGAATAATAAGACGGCGGCGGTCCGTCAGGGTCATCAGTTAGGGCCTGAATAGCAACCATGGTTCATCGGGTCGTTCGTAGACTCGGTGTCCCACTTTTCAGAACAAGATTTATTAATAATTGGATGATAAATACAAATGCGAGAGAAGTTTTCGATTGCTGGTTAAAGTGATCATTTCTCTATACACACATTATATACACACCGGCAAAATTAACGGAATCTATACGTAATAATAAAGTTGTAGAGGGTCGAAAGACTGTACATAAAATATAGGAAAATAAATTGTCAGCGAATTCTTGAAATTGATAACAAAACACGTTTCAAAAGTTTTTACATATTTTTCCGTTTAGATGTTTGTATGTGACAGCATCCTGAAAAACTACTGAACGGATTTTGATAAAATTTGGTACAAAGATTGCTATCGCATTGAAGAAGGTAAAGGCTACTTTTTTTCTCCACTTGAGGGACTAGAGTACCTGATGTGTACCACTAAAAGCACAACCACGAGCCCAGCTAAACAATGGGAAATACATTTATGGCACCAAAGCAAGAATTGTTTAGCATCATGGAATGCTCCTGCTGGCAAACATAGATCGAAGGTTTGGAGAACCTTATGTGGACCACCAGGTGCACCTCCAAGAGCCCAGCTAAACTACAGGAGACACATATTATATATAGTACCAAAGCAAAAATTGTTTAGCGCGATGGGACGTGTCTGCTGGAAAATATAAATCGAAGGTTTGGAGAACTACAAGAGATACATATACGTCCCCGAAGAAAAAATATTTCAGCTTGATTGGGCCCTCCTGCTAGCAATTAGAAATCAAAGGTTTTGAAAAACTGATGTAGACCATCAGGAGTACCAAAAATAGCCCAGCTTAAATAGGTACATGAGATATACATATGGCCTCAAGGAAAAGAATATTTAGCATGGCGGGACATTTCTGCTGGCAAATAGCTAATGAAGGTGATGGAATAAATGTAAGGATGCTGGTGTGGGAATAATGTGTGTATAGACAAATGAAAATTATAAAGATGAACCAAAACTCCTCTCGCATCTGTATTTATCATCTTATAATTAATAAATCTTGTTCTGTCAAGTGGGACACTGAGTCTACGAACGACCCGGTGAACCATGGTTACTATTCAGCCCCTATCTATCGACCCTGACCGACCGCCGCCGTCTAATTATTCATAGAGAGCGACTGCGATGGGGCCGAGGGTTAACCGTGCCCTCCGAAGCGCATAACATGTTATTTTTGCAAAACGAATATGATGTACATATAATTAATATCTCATCTGGCTTTATTTTTATCATTTTCGGTAACCAAAATTGAACTTTCGATGCCAAATTTCAACTAAGTGTGTTTTCATAAATTTCTGTAACTTTAAAATTAAAAAAAAATACTTTAAGACAAAAAATCCGTAGTACCTTTCTTGAGGTTAGAGATGAGGATATTACACATTATATTACGTATATTTCATAAGTAATGATTCAACCGTATCATACCTGGAGAAGCCCAAATGTGGCATGTTTCGAGAATTATTTCCTTTTTAATTTTATACAAGTGACTTAAATATAATAATGTCATATATTTTTAGAATCGGCTTAGCAAGGCCTTTTATTTGATACCACACACAATAGGTTTTGAAACAAAAAAAATTTTTTTCCCATACAAAAAAAAGATGACGTCATTACTCCTCATAGGATTTTTTTAAAATTGTGTACTACGGGTCAAATCGATTCATTGACCCTAAAGATTAAGTGTACCAAATTTCAGGACTCTTCTCCCAGGTGCAGCATGTTCCATACATTCGGCCAGCGAGCCGCTAAGGCTATCTAGCCTGTCTTTTCATCAGCTGGTTGAATGTCAAATAACCCATTATCGTAGGGCTCGTATGCGAATGGCTTTTATTTTGACTGCAGCCAAGTCATATTTCTTATACAATCTTAAGCTTCTCACTGCTACACGCTTAAGTAGTCAGTTTTTACTACTTCAACCAAGTTAATGCAGCGCTTAAAGTAAAAAGGGCCTTAAACTGCAGCTGTATTATAAAATAGGCCATATTTGCAATGCAGATGGCCATTGAAGCAGATATTATTCTTGCCTTAAGCTTCAGACTCGGCTAATGATTTCTTTTAGCTTATAATGTTTACTAGAGATGCGGTTTATATACGACAAAATAATGTAGGTATCAGTTACTTTCGTTCCGGTATAGAGTAACAGAAGCAGAATCATCTCGTTTCTTTCGTAGTTCCAGTGGGTGACACAAAAGGTGACTATGATATAAATTTAGGGAACGGGCAGCTGCGTTATTTGTGAAAATCAACACTTTTGACTGCGCTCATCTACAAGCCAGTGTATAGGTGGTGAGAAGTATTATAGCAAACACCATCCAAGAGGGAATGCTTAGCAGTAGATTGTTGTGAGCACACATAGGTGAAAAACCTTGTTGTTAGATAATGTTAAGGCTATTCGTTCGCTGGTCTCGCAAAAAAAGGCAAAAACGACATCTAAACATGCATGTGCTAGTCTCTAGCACATGCATGTGCTAGTATCGGCTTATACAGCCATGAAAAATCTTACCTCAGACACTAAATAAATCGTCTGTCACAGACGTATGAGACCAATGATGATTAGTGTGACAAAGAGAAAGATAATTGGGTACCGAAGTAAGGAAGATAAGTTTTTTGGGGAAAGTTATTTAGTTAGACTTGTTGAGCTTAGTGTTTTCAGTAACGTCGGTCATTCGATTCCTCACATTTTTGTAACTCTCTGTCTGCTACGTTCGCATCGCTAATCGCATACGTTTCTTCGCATAACTTTCCAGCTACTTACTTGTTCTTGTGAGTTTGTTCGAGCAGTATTGGCAAACCAAATTGAGCAACCCAAGGATTTTGTTTCCCTTAATGAGATGCGGCTTCGTATGGATAATTAGTTTCAGCCGAAGAGTCAGAAGATTTTCTTTGCTTGTAAAGATTTTAATTAAAAAATCTTCATATACTGTTTTATTGTGTCTAGTGTTCTGCCCAGGGGTTTCACTCGCTGCTACTTACCTTTTTTCCCGTGGGAATCGGAATTTTGCTCAGCCGCTTTTGCTGGTGAGTCGTAGGTAACCGACTTTTTGTCGACTTTTTACTACAGGCAAAGATTTACCTAATTACTACGGGGAAACTGGTACCTAAGTTGCAGCTGGCGAGATGGGCAAGCCTTTATTATAATCAATACAAATCGATAACTCTTATATTCAAATCGGAGTTTGAATTCTATAATCTGCAACTACAACGAGACGCATCAAAGTTAAAGTAGGGACGTTTTACAGAGTTCGCAGAGTAAACGGAATACGTAATACAAATCTGCGGAAAGTTGGCGTTATAGAGTAAGCTGGAGGTGAGGTGGGGCCTACATGTAATGTCCGTCGCTGCATATTTTAGCGCAGTGCTAACACATCTTCTTGTTTCTTTTTATTCTTCTTCTTCTAGCCACCCAATGCTGAGTGTAGGTCTACTCCAACGATCTCCACTTTTGACGGTCAAGGGCTAGTCTCTTCCAGCTCTTCTCAGTGACTGCGACAATGTCGTCTGTCCATCTTGCCGGCTGTCGACCCACATTTCGTCTTCCCTCTCTTGGTCTCCATTCCAACACTAACTGTAGCTAACACATATGTCTGGCGACTGAACCAGCCCTTCGATCCTTTAGACGCATAAATTCGCAAAACGTAAACTTATCGTAGGTTGCGTTTCAACGTCGGTTTTCAAGATAGGAATTTCGAAAGTTCCTTTTGAGAGACGTGTGCGTAACTTTCGCATTGAAAATTCGCAGCAACGGTCGCTACGTGTGAGCCCCGCCTAATGCTCCGACTCCGGGAACTAGAGATGGGAATTAATTAAAAACAATAGCCTTTGCCTCACTGCTGCTGAATTGAGGACTATAAACTAGAGATTCGCTTTGAGTTTAGCTGGAGTATCTCTACTTCGTTCTAGCGTTTTAATCGAAGCAGCAGTAGGTATACTTACGTACGTACAATATTTTATCCAACTTCTTTTTATCAGTCTCGTATCTGTCATTCAGGCAGTCAGTTCATATTACTAGGTACGTACTATTTACAAATCTTCTGACGCTGAACATTTCACATGTGATGTGACATTATAGTTGTACTCATAGGTATTTATATTTGACACGACAGATCCTTACGAAGAAACTATTATTGATATAAATTGAGTACTTCAGTTCCTAGTAGGATGGTAGATAATGGAATATGACAAGAAGTGTGGCAAGTTTTTGTTGTCATATTGTATTGTATGTCATAGGCAGGTACCAATGATTCTTCCGGCTGTTCTAAACCTACAACACACTTTGAAATGTAAACAAAATATTATAAAATTTTTGTGACGAATTGAAAACCTTTTCCTTTTTTCGTCGATTGAAAAATAAATAGAGAAAAATATTTTTAAGTGGTTGTAAGAGGCATGATTACGTATTCAGAAAGTGTTTGTTTACTAAATGTCAACACGATACAACTTGGGGCGTACCTTGTACATCGTTTTTCTCACGCGGTCTCCTGAATAACAATTTTCTAGACGTCTATATTGCACAGTTTACGAGGTGTCTTTGTAATACTTAGCAAACTTCGTAACTTATTGGGCACATGGCTTGTTAGAGTCACGTAAAGAGATTAATTCAGGCTACGTAGGTATGTATATTTTAGTTTATTTGAATGCGACATCAAATATTTTTCACGCTGGTTATCAATTTTGTATAATTTTTACGGTCAATTTAAAAAGCCACACTAGCAGCCCTAATTCGTAAATTGGTATATATGTCGCAGTACGATGGCAGAATTAAGTTTTTGGCCAAAAACCTAGGTTTTTGGCCAAAAGCCGGCATATGGCAAAATCGTAGACTTCTTTCGGCCATCGTCCTAAGGTGATCCAGGTTTTTGGCCAAAAACCTAGGATTTTGGCCAAAAAACTAGGATTTTGGCCGAAACCCTACATTTGTTTAGTATTATGGCTTTTTTGCATTTCGCGGGAACTTCTTCTTCTTCGAGTGGTACACCAAGTCTCCCAACGACCCGATGAACCCTGGTGTTTGAGTTTTTAAACCGCCAACTGCAAGGAGCAGGCCTCTGACAAGGTTGTGTAACGACTGCCGTCTAAGTGATCATAAAGAGCAATCGGGACCGACGGCTTAACGTGCCCGTGTAGTTCGGGCATACACCTCGAAAGGCAGGAGGTAGCATTGGACGTTCTGGAGGGTGGGAGGTAGCGTCAGACGCTCTGGAGGGCGTGGGTAGCGTCGGACACTCTAGAGGATGTAAGATGACGGGCGTTGGATTTTCTGGGGGTCCGACGCTACCTCCTGGTCTCCAGGGCGTCCAACGCTACCACCAATCCTCTAAAGCGTTCAGTGGTACGTCCTGCTCTTATGGTGTCTGATGCTCCCCCCCTGCCCTTCAGGGAGTCCGAGGCAATCCTGCTGTTCAGACTGTTTGATGTTACCCCCCGTTCGTCAGGGTGTCCATTTATGGTGTCCAAGTCTACCCTCAAAAGATCAGAGGGAGGTGCATAAAGTACCTCTCTACTCCTCGTTCCCCCGAACCACACGGGCTCGGTAAGCCGTCGGTCCCGATTGCTCTCTATGATTATTTAGACGACGGTCGTTACATAACCATGTTAGAGGCCTGCTACTTGCAGTAGGTGGTTGAAAACCATGATACCAGGGTCCATCGGCTCGTTGGGCGAGTTCGTGTACCACTCGAAGACGAAGAATTTCTCCCGAAATGCAAAAAAAGCCATAATACTAAACAAATCCAGGTTTTTGGCCAAAATCCTAGTTTTTTGGCCGAAAACCTAGATTTGTTTAGTATTATGGCTTTTTTGCATTTTGAGAGAACTTCTTCTTCTTCGGGTGGTACACCAAGTCGCCTAACGACCCGATGAACCCTGGTGTCGGAGTTTTTGAGCCGCCTATCTGCCCCGATAAGGGAAAAGGCCGCTAAGTGACTTTAGCCGCCTTTTTATGTTTTTGCATTATTGAAATAAGCAGATAATTCCGCATCGACCTATCTTACCCGCATAGTTTTACGACCTTTACTTTAGAAGATACGGTTTAGCTAAAAGGCAGCTAAGTGACATTTTTAAGCCCGGGTATAAACTAAAAGGCGGTTAAGTAGTTTAGCTAGACTTTAAAGTGGTTAAGGCATTTTAACGTTTTTTTTACTTACTACAATGAATTTTCTTTTTTGTCGTATGATAAGAAATATGGCCGTTAAGTGCACTAAATAACCTAAAAGACAGTAACATACTTACTTAGCCGCCTTTTTCGCTAGCAGCAGTTTTGTCAGATAAATTTCTTTAATACACTATAAAGACGCTACCTTTGTTAACAGAAACTAAAAAGCAGCTAAGTGAGTTTGACCGCTTTTTAGCATATTACAAATATTGGTAGACTTGACTGTCATACTAAGGTTATTAGCGGCTAAGTCTCTGTACTACATAAGAAGGCGGCTAACTGATGAAAAATCGATGTTAAGTTGGTCACTCTTAAAATGAGCTTCATCGACCCCGTCAACCATATTTCGTTACTATATCTGTTTTAATATTAGAGAAAGCACAGATTTGTTTTCTTTCTGTTATTGTTTGTGCGAGTCTTTGAATGCAATTAACTGCGTATCTACGGGATTAATTAAAAAAAAAAAAACACAATTAAAAGATACAACATCACCCTGGAAACATAAGCTACGTTTTAAGTAGGGAAAATATCTTATTCACTAGGCTGGCTACGAAATCAAAAATTACAATCAATCACACGCACCTGCTGGTCCGGAGTACTGAAACTGAATGTCTAACACCTCGAGCTCAGCTAATAAGAAATGTTGAAATGGCTCTATCGATAGTAAAAATTTCTAACATGATGCTGCAGCATTCAGCAACTTGCTGGTATGTTACAACGTATCTATCAAGAGTATGGATATGATGTACAAAGTGTACACCTCTAAGAGCGTCTATCTAAACCAAAAGAAATACCAAAGCGATTCCGAAGCAAAATTTTATCACCACGGTAAGCCGTTTTTGTAACAAACATACATCCAGACATTTCAGTCCTTCAATGTCTAATCGAGATTCTAGAGTGAGTGGCTAACATAAAAAAACTCTTGCCTAGATTTACCGCAAAGCTTAGCTAAATTCTACCAAGTATCAATTTTTTTTAAGTAACGAGTAAGTAAATTTTATCGATACACAAGTTTATCTAAACACGAAGTAAAAAATATCTAGAAATAAAACAACGGGTATAAAATTAATAATCTGTTTCTTAGAAGTTTGAATAGTTCCATGGTCTAAATAACCCTTTTATAATGTTTACGTATTTAAAGTTACACGTTTTACAAATAAAAGATTAACAAAAGGAATATTTACATATGATGAAAATTTACAATATTTTTAATATATTAGGTACGTGTTTTAATATTTGCACGTGCAGTTTAATGTACGTCTTTTAAATACTACTTTATCAAAGTATTTTTTATGTTTATCAATTGCTTTTATGCTTAATTTTTATAATTTCTTCTAAAATCCACTTCTTTGCAACAATACGATACTAAGCAAAAAAGCGGCTAACTGCGGAAGTAAGAAACTTAACGACCTTTTAAGGTAGTTTGATCCAAGTCGAACCAGTTTTTAAATTGAAAAACTAAACAATAAGGCAGCTAAGTCAATAAACTAAGCTAAAAAGCCGCTAAAGTATACTTAACTGCCTTTTTGCGTCTGATGAATTTATAAATATTGCCCGTAGTAAATATGTTAAGTACATTTTACCGTTTTTCTAAAATACTGTGCAACATATTTAAAAAATAGCAATGGCAAATGATGAGTTATATAATTCTCATTATTTTGACATAAATATTAAATTTTTATCTGCAACAGAAGTCAAGAAACCTGACTTTGCGGGTTTTTTCCATTTTTCTCAAAATTTACTTTTGTGGCTTAGCGGCCTTCTTTCATATCACGGCAGTACTGTAAGTAGCATGCCTCTGACATGGTTGTGTAACGACTGCCGTCTAAGTGATCTGATCATAGAGAGCAATCGGGACCGACGGCTTAACGTGCCCGTGTAGTTCGGGCATATACTTCGAAAAGCAGGAGGTAGCATTGGACGTTCTGGAGGGTGGGAGGTAGCGTCAGACGCACTGGAGGGCGTGAGTAGCGTCGGACACTCTAGAAGATGAAAGATGACGGGCATTGGATTTTCTGGGGGTCCGACGCTACCCCCTGTCCTCTACGGTGTGCAACGCTACCACCAATCCTCCAGAGCGTTCAGTGGTACATCCTGCTCTTATTTGGTCCGACTCTCCCCTCTGCCCTCCAGGGCATCCGAGATAATCCTGCTGTTCAGGCTGTCTGATGTTACCCCCCGTCCTTCAAGGTGTCCAATGCCTTCACGGTGTCCAAGTCTACCCTCAAAAGATCAGAGGGAGGTGCATAAAGTACCTCTCCATTCTTCGTTCCCCCGAACCACACGGGCACGGTAAGCCGTCAGTCCTGATTGCTTTTAATGATCACTTAGACGGCGGTCGTTACACAACCATGTCAGAGGCCTGCTACTTGCAGTAGGCGGTTGAAAAACTTTGATACCAGGGTCCATCAGGTCGTTGGGCGACTTGGAGTACCACTCAAAGACCAAGAAGTTCCCTCGAAATGTAAAGAGGAAACTAACAAGGAAAACTAACGCCTGCCACCCATTGATATTATATGTAGGTTCTAGGTTGTAGATACGCCACCTGAGCAAAAAGTTGTGCCTTCAAATTGGTCTCCTGGAGACCAATAAATCAGTCAGCTGTCCTAGCGAGCGCACATGACACATATGCCATGCCATACGTGATGTCACTGAATTTCAGGAACCATTTTTTTTGTGCAAGCAGTATGGAGGAAACGTGTCTATAATAAAATGTCTTTGCTGCCAGCTATTATCCTCTAGAGTGCTCGACGCCTCCCACGCCCTCTAAGGAGTCCGACGCTACTTTGTAACATAGTAGTAAGTCCAACGCTACCCCTTCCCGTCCACGGCGTCCCTGGAGGGTTGGAGGTAGCATTGGATGTCCTAGAGGATGGGAGGTAGCGTCGGATGCCCTGGAGGGCGTGGGTAGCATCGGACACGCTGAAGGATGAAAGATGACAGGCGTTGGATTTTCTGGGGGTCCGACGCTACCCGCTGTCCTCCAGGGTGTCCGACGCTACCTTCGATCCTGTAGAGCGTCCAGTGGTTCATTCTGCCTTTTAGTGTCTGACGTTCCTCCCTACCCTCCAGGGCATCTGAGGCAATCCTGCTGTTCAGGCTATCTGATGTTACTCCCCGCCCTTTAGGGTGTCCAACGCTACAATAATCAGATCAGAGGGAGGTGCATAACGTTCCTCTCCACTCCTAGTTCCCCCGAAATGCAAAAAAGCCATAATACTAAACAAATCTAGGATTTCGACCAAAAACCTAGGATTTTGGTCAAATACCTAGGATTTTGGCCAAAAACCTGGATCAACTTAGGACGATGGCCGAAGGAAGTCTACGATTTTGCCATATGCCGGCCAAAAACCTAATTCTGCCATCATACTGCGACATATATATAAAAATAAAGTATCAACCGTATAGTAAATCATCTAGGTATATTTAGAAGGTACTTACATAATAATGTAGCTCATTAAGTAATCAACATCATAAATTTCATAAGAAACATTAGTAGGTATACATACATCTTTGTTAATATTTTATAGGGTAGATTGATGTACTGCTGATGGTAGGTACGTAGGTAGCTTTTATTAGAAAAGAAGAAAACACATTAAAGTTGTAGTGAGGTAGAAGGACATTTTTATTAAGTAATTATGACCTGTACGATGACCACATGGTGTCGTTAGGTGTACGTGCCATTACAGCTTTATGTTTATGTGTGTAATAAAAAAGTATAACAGTAAAAAGTATCTCATACAGAGCAAGAATAAGAAATGCGTATCTAGACACACGGCAGTGTGTCCGCCAAGTTCGAGCAAAAAAAGCGACACACCGGCCGTGGGTTATATTACACGAACCATTTCGGGCCAAGTTCGACCCACCTATAACTCAAAATCTATTTTATCTACGCATATGAAATTTCTAGTATCTGTCGAGATCTACTTAATTATCTAAAATACAAAATTTCATTTATGTATCCATTGTAGGTCTTGAGATATTGACGTCAGAAAATCGCTATTTTTACTATACACTCACTGACTGACTGACTCACTCACTCACTCACTCATCAAAAACCTAGACCACTTCCAATGGTCGTATTGACTTGAAATTTGGCATGGAGGTAGGTCTTTAGGTCAAGGTAAAGGAAAAAAATCTAAAAATAGCTAAGTGTGAGTCGGTTTTAAAAATAATAAAGGTGTAAATTCATACCCCTAAGGAACTAAAACAAAAAATTTATCTATATCTTCCAATCGTCGTACCGACCTAAAATTCGTTACGAAGGTTTGTATTTAGTCAAAGTAAAGTATAAATGAGATATATATTTCCTTACCTAACTTAATCATAAGAAAAAAAGAAAATAAACCTTACAAAAATGGAAATAAGAATCTACTTTCCAAACTGCGGAAAATCAAGTGTGCATTCCTGTAACTATTTTGAACTGAGGTCTGTGTATGGAACTTGGTACTTATTAGATCTCACTTCTTTTATAGGCGAAGCATTCCAATATTATCGAACTTGGCAGCCTTTCACATTTATGTTTTGGGTGGGATATAATATACAGGGTAAAACCGTACGACCCACTTTTCCGTAAACGCTAAGCTCGACAGGGCCAAAGAACAACTTTCCCAGTAGACTAAAGTTCAAGGCCTAAAAATACTGGGCTATTTTTTAGTCAGTGCGCATACTTTGCAGGGTGTTTCTACTCGTGATTCTGAACAACTTTTATTATGGGACCACCTGCGAATTCGCAAAAAAAAATTTGTATGTTCCATAGAAAAATTCATACCTACTCGGCAAAAATGTATGGAACAACCAAAAATTTTTTTTATATTTCGCAGGTGGCCCCATAGTAAAAGTTGTTCAGAATCACGAGTAGAAACATCCTGCAAAGTTTGCGCACTGACTAAAAAATAACCCTGTATTGGACCTCCCATAGAAAACTGCTTGTACAACAGATTTTTTTGCATGAAATTCTAAGCCGTATTTGTTTGTTGTAAGTTTGATAAATTCAGAAGACTGTAGTAAAAGGTTGTCAGCCTGTCGTCTAAAATTTCAATACACATCAACTCTCAAATCCTTTAGTCGCTTCTTACGTCATCTCTGGTAAAGATATGGAGTGATGCTATTCTAAACCGACACCACACGGCAATCTAAAACCAGTACGAAACAACAGGTGATCGGTTTAGGCACTTTTTTCTGTAGGAAATGAAATTGCAACAATAGGATTATGTAATAATGGCATTATTTGAAATTTAGCCAAGCTTAACAATCAAGCAGCGATAAACAGAATTATGTGGTAACCAATTTGCAGCGTAAATGCAGGAGCTCCATGGAAATAGCAGAGTGCGGCACAAATGTAGGTGGATTATAGGCAGGGTCTAAGCAGATTAGTAGCAGTGGATTTAGTATAGGCTGTTTTATAGTACAGGTTCGTCAGGTGCGGTCGATGCGTGCGGCTATAGTCGTAGTATGAAAGTATGTGGCGCAACGTTTAAACACGTTCAAAGCGGCGGCAATTTTTGGATTCTTTCCGTTACAGCGGGACCAGGCGTATTTCACCTGGTGCTAAACTTTCCGTTGTGGCGGTACAGGGTCTGTTAAACCTGGTAACGGTAAAAAAACTTAAATGCTTCTTTTGACAAAATTTAAAATGAAAAACCAAAAAATGTCATTTGACATTATTAATTATGAACTGATTTATAGGAATGTGAAGGCGTATGTGAATAGCTAATTTGGTTTAGGAACTGTAGCTAAAACAAAATACCAGATCTTTTGCACCTGGTACCGCACTGCACACGGGAAGTTTTGCGCAAATTTTAGTGTTGGGAAATCAAAATATCGATAACTTTTGGTAAGATTTATTAAAAAATCAATTAAGTAAGTTTAATGTTGTTCATTAAAACATGGAAGTACGTTTAGTAGTAGTACTGTTTTTCACACTCAATACATCTCGTCATTTTTTAAACTTTTTTATCGGCTTCTTTGCGGGTTTGATTGGCTCTCGATTTTGCATAACACCCAAAAGAATTATTATTAACGACCTTTTTTAAATTGATCTTTTTTTTCGTAGCCATAATGAATGAATTAAATGAAAAAAAAGCATTTTATTGAATACTACCACAACACTAGCCGCGCAAAGCTCGCGCGTGGTGCGGCACCAGGTGCTCGGGGAAACCAGGCATATTTTACCTGGTGCCGCACTGCATTTACATTTTAATTCTTCAGTGCGGAACCAGGTCTAAAAAACCTAGTTATATGCTGACCACTTCTTCGATCTCTTCTTTAGAAACACATCATAAATATATATTTGTCTCCTTCCCACAACGATCAAAGCTAAAGTTATGCCCTCCGCACGACAGAGAAGTCTATACTTTTCTTAGCCGCACGCTAAGCAAGTCATAAACCACGTCGTTTTAACCTAGTACCGCACTGAACGTGTTAAGGGGTGCGACAGATGCGTGCGGCCGTGCGCCATACCTACATTTTTCTACTACAGCTATAGCCACATCGGTCTCACACGTCAGTAGCACCCCTCGAACGGCAATAGGTATTCAGTCAGTGAACTTACAAAAAGCTGTGCTAGAACCTGTGACTTTCACTATCAGTACTAAAGCTCTGGCAACCCATTGGGTAGAGAAACCGTCGCTAGTAACTGGCAGATTTCAATACTGCGGTGTAATTATGCAAGTTCTTTGAAGGTGTGTTGTTACCCAACAGCTGAAGTGTTTTAGTATGCAATCGTTAGGGCAGATCTACGCCTTCACACCAATGCTTAATAATCTAGGCATTTGATGTCCTTATAGCTAGGACTCTGTATAAGCCGTGTCTGTCCCAATGGCTGCAGGAGCTTCACAGACGAACGCCTGATTCTGAATAGTGCCATCATGATCCACATGACTGCGCCGAGATCGGAGCCCAGATGAGAAATCCTGCACCTATAATGCAACTGGATTATATTGAGCTATTTTCAGGTAACCTGTAATATCTGAGGTGATAATTCGTGTGAGATTCTGATTTCTAGATTGGAGGTTAACGTATACTTTACGGTAGGTAGTTAACACTCTGCTTACCCTGCAACTGCTTATCCCTTCGCCCCTTCTTCTTCTTCTTTTCGTGTCAACGGTCATAACTCAATAGTATATCAAATAATAAATTTCCAGAAGTTCACGACGCCGACGATAAATGCATGATTTGTGTAGTACGTGTAAGTACTGATGAATACCGGGGCTGTATAGGTAGTAAGTAAACTGCATTCAACGACTGCCCACGACCAAGCCGTAAAGAATTGATAAATTTGTGATAAAGAAAAATTATGGATGTACAATAGATATTGAGAAATCTTCTGCCACTATTCTATAGTGACAAAACCTATACAATGAACATGGTGTAGGCTTAGTGCCAGTCTGCCGCGTGCAATACGGCTTCGAAGCAACCGGACAACATGCTCGCGTTACTCGCTTGACTGAGCGATGTTTACTATACAATAACTTGGGGCTATGTATAGCTATTGTTATGTCTAGCTCCACGAGTAAACTTATGGAGTAGTTACGTACGACGAGTTACGAATAAGATTTTCGGCGTAAGAAAAACATGTGGGCCGACTGCATTCAACGACTGCCCGCGACCACCAGGCCGTGAAGAATTGATAAATTTGTGATAAGGAAAATATATGGATGTTCAGTAGATATTGAGGAATCTTCTGCCACTATTCTATAGCAACAAAACCTATACAATGAACATGGTGTAGGCTTAGTGCCAGTCTGCCGCGTGCAATACGGCTTCGAAGCAACCGGACAACATGCTACGTTACTCGCTTGACTGAGCGACGTTTACTATACAATCACTTGGGGCTACGTATAGCTATTGTTATGTCTAGCTCCACGAGCTACGGTTCTATAGGTATACAGCTAGTGGCTAGTGGTTATTTTTATTGCAAAAAGGTACCTGCAGGACAGGTAATTCGCCGTAAAAAAATATGTGGGCCGACTGTCTTCAACGACTGCCCGCGACCAAAAGGCCGTAAAGAATTTATAAATTTGTGATAAGGAAAATTTATAGATATCCAGTAGATATTGAGAAATCTTCGGTCACTATTCTATAGTGACAATACCTATACAATGAACATGGTGTAGTCTTAGTGCCAGTCTGCCGCGTGCAATACGGCTTCGAAGCAACCGGACAACATGCTCGCGTTACTCGCTTGACTCAGTCAACTTCGCGACGTTTACTATACAATTACTTGGGGCTACGTATATCCACAAAGTAATTATTGACGGGCGCCGAATACAGAGAGACGGATAGGTACAAAGAACCGTCACTACACTCACACGCACACACATCTACACGCCGTCGTTGACGCGCAATCTCGAATCGGTTCGAACCGGCTAGTAGCGAGTGTCAACAGCGTTCGGTGCGGGCGGACGGCAAAATCACGAGTCGCAAATTACAATATTATTGTATAGTATGTTATAGCGTACGTTTGATAGAATGTAAGTAAATGTACATAATATGTATGTTTGACCCTGGTAAGACATATTAAAAATTCATAAAAAGAAAGTAGCAACCCTAGAGTGTAGGCATAAATGATCGGAAGAAGGGGCGAGCTGTTCTTCTGTAAATTCTTTATTTTGTGACTGAGCGACGTTTACTATACAATAACTTGGTTCAACGTATAGCTATTGTTATATATAGCTCCGATATATGGTCCTTTAGGTATACCTATAGCTAGTGGCTAGAGGATATTCTTATTGCAAAAATGCAATACGGTTTCGAAGCAACCGGACAACATGCTCGCGTTACTCGCTTGACTGAGCGACGTTTACTATACAATCACTTGGGGCTACGTATAGCTATTGTTGTCTCTAGCTCCACGAGCTACGGTTCTATAGGTATAAAGCTAGAGGGTATATTTTATTGACAAAAGGACCTATCTAGAGGCAAGGTAATGTTTTTACTTAGACGTTGTAGTTTGATAACTCATTTAATCGTTTCCTAACAATGAATATCTACAGTGAAATAAACAGCGAGACTAGTTAACGTACCTACCTACCAAAGACGATATTAATAAAACTAACGGATGTACCTACTCACAAGCTTCACAATACAAATATGTATTCCGCATGAAACTGAACAAATGAGTGAGACATTTAAGTTAAGATTTTCTTAGTGATGACTATCCAAAATCATTTTAAAAATGTTCTGAAAAGACCGAAAACGCCCAAATTTTTAGTTGACCGGACATGCTGTAGACACTAAAAAAGCAGCCGTGCCTCAAGTGATAGATTGACAGTTATATGCTGCATCTAGGTGTAGTACCTACCTATAGTACCTATCTATTGGTTTATCTAGAACGTGGTCGAGAATTACACTATACAGGGGTAGTTTCTGGTCCAGCCTCTGTGACACAGGCAAACCTCTTCGGCGCAACTCGCTTGACATAATTGCACCCTTGCATGATTGACCAATATTCATTGACTCTGATACCTTAAATGGTCAGACGTTTATACCTATCTGATACCTTAGTTAAGTTTGAGTTATGTAGATGTTCATCCACTAGTACATTTTGAAAATATTTTTGTGTGTGTCGGCGATATAAAGGTTTATATCGCCCATAAAATGATCTGAATAGTTTTGCGGAAGCCCTTAATAGTTTATAGGTAGATAAGATACTGAGGTGATATATATACAGGTTTATATCGCCCATAACAAAGACCTGTATAGTTTTGCGGAAGCCCTTATTAGTCTATAGATCCTGAATCCTTAAATTGGGCTGTAAATATTTGTTGCCTATTAATTACCTATCTTTTCAAATAACAATTTTAAGATTTGTAAACTTTTTACAAAGTGGCGCATATTTGTGTGCGTATTATCGTCTACCAAGTGCTACGAAATAGCTACGCCGTAGCACTTCATTCTCCAACATTCTTTATTCACTTCTCGTTTGATTTACTGTGATAATCAGTGGCAAAATCGCATACGAAACAATGCCCTATCATGTCGGCAAACATTTACACGGAGTAAATTACGCTTTAAACAAACTTATTTGTATTTTGTCGAATTTCCGTTGAGGGCGCAATGATTGCGTACGGGTTGTTTACGCGGAATTCGACGGATTCGTTACCAACATGTGTTTTGTGTTTGATTTTTCATCAGTAAGTACTATGTCTTTAAATTTTTTATTTTAGAAGACCATTTTCTTTAAAGCGCAAAATCATGGACATATGCATTCTCCCGATACTCACATACGGGGCACAGACATGGTCTTTGACAAAAGCTCAGAAGACCCGACTCAAAGTGTGCCAACGAGCAATGGAGCGCAGTATACTGGGTCTGAAACTGATAGACCGGGTGAGAAATAGTACACTGCGTTCCAGAACTCAAATTACCGACGTAGCTTCTGCAGCCGCGAAACTAAAATGGGATTGGGCCGGTCATGTCTGCCGCATGCCTAACGAGCTATGGGCCAAAACGACCACCAATTGGAACCCAAAAACCGATAGACGTCGTCGCGGGAGGCCCAGACGCAGATGGCGTGAGGAACTGGACGGGTTCTCCAAGGGTTGGCCTGCGGAGGCACAGAATCGCGAAAAATGGAAGAAGGGGAGGGAGGCCTTTGCCCAGCAGTGGGATCCCGCGGCTATATAAGATAAGAAGATAAGATAAGATAAGATAGAAGACCATTGGCAGGTTCAGAGTTGCATTTATTTTAACGTGGATTTATAATTTCATAAACGGGGATCGCCACACGTGTCGTCCGTTGCTGCGCATTTTATCGAATCCGTAACGCAATCGGTCAAATCGTTTGACAGACGCATATGTACAGGACAGAGGTGAAAATACGCATTTTCCTAAAAAAACCTAGCGGTGGATGTCAAATGTCATATCTGCGATAGGCGATTTTTATGGCAAAGAATACTAGCTACCTATAAAATGGGTGTTACCTTAGGTGTTTTCTATGCTTTTCTAGACTGGCTCCACACGGCTAATACTACTCCTAACCAGACCCAATGTTCTGTTTGTCTGTTTGTTTCTCATCGGAGCCTCTCAAAGCATATTTCCCGGGGGATGCCAATCCATCCACTGCACTGATTGGATGTCATGTGATACTTAGATAAGTGGCCTGAATACTCCGTCTGTCAGATCGTGCTATTTTGAATAAAGGACATAGAATTGAGCATCTTGTCTCAATTTTCAAAATGTTCCATTCGCAAATGTCCAACGTAAGAGTATGAAGTTTTCTTTTTTGCCATTCACTGGCGAATTTCACTGAATTCTTGCTTTATAATCTCGATGCACATTACATGGACTGTTATTCACTGTTGAATATGGGCCTGTGTTGGGTGGGTGTTATAATAACCATGTGGATTAGTGAGTGCAGTGCAAGGTGTTTATTTCGCCCAAACGCTAGTGCTCACTTTTATTGATTAAATAGGTCCGTGGAGTTATATAAACACATTGGATTATAAGTAGCACACCATTTTATTCTCCTGTTGATAAAGTGACAACGTCTCATTTACATGCGACAGATTAGGTTTGCTATGGTAGTCAGCCAGCGCTAATACATGCAACCTCCAACACGCCCCCTTAATCTGTGGCATGTGTACACACCTTAAAGCATATGTGCATGCACCTTTACAATATTCAGTGTGCATACACCCTAATAGTTCAAGCATGTAGCTTTATGAGCCTACATACAACTACCATTTGTCATTTTGCTGTTACTATTATAATGACCATTTGTCATTATAATAGTAACAGCATAAAACAAAACGAAAACAAAAGAAATTAGTCATTACAAAACACAACATAAATAATAATAACTAACACAGTTTAGTTTACGTTAGCCTAATTATCCTTTCTCCTCAAATATCGCCCTCTTAATGGGTAATTTCTTTAAGAGTAGTTTTAGCTTAGGACCTGATAAGGCTTTAGTTAGCATGTCCGCACACATTTCTTGCGAAGGCAAGTACCTAAGCTCTACAGCTTCGTTTTGAATCGCCTCGCGGACAAAATGATATCTAATGTCAATGTGTTTAGTCCTATTGCTATTCATTTTGTTTTTAGCTATTGTGTGTGACGACTGGTTGTCGTTGTAGATTGCTACCGGTTTGTTATAGCTATCGTTAATCAAACTCTGTAGCAAGCTTTTTAAATAAATAGCTTCTTTCGATGCAATACTAAGACCTAATTCAGCCTCAGTCGAGGATAAAGTCACGCATCTCTGCTTACGACTTTCCCATGTAATTAAATTTTCGCCTAATTTGAAAATTAAGCCCGTGAAAGATTTTCGATCGAATGACCCACCATAATCCGCGTCCACGTAGCCATGTAGTTCTAAGTTACGTGATTTTTGGAAAGTGAGTGCATAGTCGGAAGTGCCTTTCAAATACCTAAGTACACGCTTTGCACAATTGTAATGCGTCTCATCAAAGCACGAGTTGAATTGAGATAAAAAGCGCGTGCGCGATGTCTGGTCTACTGTTTTGAGCTAAGTAGTTCAAACATCCTACTAGGTTTTGATATGGCAACCTACAACCGGATTCTGAAGCTTTGTCTAATTTGAGACCTACTTCCATGGGGGTGACGACTGGTTTGCAGTCCGTCATACCGAATTCTTTCAGAATATTGTGAACATATTGTTCTTGGTCAAGGTAGATGGTTTTATCATCTCGCCTAAGTCGCATGCCTAGTACGTGCCTAGCTGGACCTAAATCTTTCACTTTGAACTTTTGCAATAATCCAGTTTTTAGTTTTTGCTTCTCGTTCACGTTATTTTTGCCACAGAATACAAAAATGTCATCTACATATATTACTACAACTATTCTGTTGCCATCGCTCAGCACCTTCTGGTATAGGCACGGTTCTATCTTAGACTGCGCGAAACCTAAATTGAGCATCTCCTGTCTAGCTCATGGAACCAAGCATTGACGCTTGCTTGAGTCCATACAACGATCTCTGCAGTTTACATACCTTGGTCTCTTGACCCTTGACGATTGCTCCCTTAGGCTGATGCATGTAAATCTTCCTTCAGCTTACCGTATAAGAAAGCGGTAGTCACGTCCCACTGGTCAATGAGCCAATCGTATTCAGCAGCTAGTGAGAATAATAGCCGCAGAGTCGAGCTCCTAACTACAGGTGAGTATGTCTCATTATAGTCTACACCACGTACCTGTGTAAAGCCTTTAGCTACGAGTCTAGCCTTATATTTTGATACTTTACCATCACTGTCTCTTTTTATTTTAAATACCCATTTGCATTGTATCGGCTTCTTGTCACGTGGTAAGTCCACTAGTGACCACGTTTTATTTTCCTTTAACGATTGTAGTTCAGCTTCCATAGCCTTTTGCCATAGTGCACTGTCAGGTCTACCTAGTGCTTCTTCAACCGTCATTGGATCGCCGTCAATTTCTGCAATGGCATTAGCAATGGTGCAGGTTCGTAAGTAGTCAACAGGTTTACGCTCTCGAAGGTTATATCTCCGTTGCGGTGCCTCAGAGTCAGTTTGAGGTTCCACGTTACTCGTTTCAGTGAGTACTTCCTGTTGTGTTGCTTGGGGATTCATGTTTGATGTCCCCGCTTCTTCGATTTCTGTATTGTTTTGTGAAGAGTCGCAAGGTTCATTTAAATTCACAGGTTCTATTCGTTCCTCCTCAAAATCAACAGGAACGACTGTTTTCTTCGTCACTTGCGTACCGTCACCAGGAAAAACATTCTCTAAAAACTTGACGTCTCTGTAAAGTGTTACTTTGCCTGTTTTAGGGTCCATTAGTCTGTAGCCTTTTGTGGTTTCACAATAGCCAATGAAGATGAGCGCTTCGGTTTTCATGTCAAGCTTTTGGCGCTTCTGTTTTGGTAAAAGCCCATAGGCTTGGCAGCCGAATATTCTTAAGTGACTCAAGTCCACTTTCTTACCAGACCAAAGTTCCTCCGGTACTTTGTTAGCGACTGCTTTTGTTGGGCTACGATTTTTCAAATAAACCACGGTAAGTACCGCCTCAGCCCAGAACTTCTTGCTTAGATTTGCTTCACAAAGTAGGGTTCTTGCTTTCTCAATAATCGTTCTATTCGCCCTCTCAACTACGCCATTCTGCTCTGGTGTGTAGGGCACTGTTTTCTGGTGTTGTATACCAGCCGATTTGAGAATATTATCGAATTGTCGATTGCAAAACTCTTTGCCGTTGTCAGACCTGAAGATTTTTATTGACTTACCAGTCTGATTCTCAACTTCTGCTTTGTACTCTCGAAATTTGTCGAGGGTTTGACTTTTATTTTGTAAAAAGTATACGTGCGTTTTGCGCGTGTAGTCGTCGATGAAAAGAAGCATATATTTTGAGCCAGCAAATGATGGTTCCTCCATCGGGCCACACAAATCACTATGAACAATTTGTAATGCTTCTGTAGCTCTAATTCCACTGTTTTTGAATGGAGATCTCGACGTTTTACCCTGTATGCAAGGCACGCATGGCTCGGTTTTATCAGTTTTGTTGATTTTTATTCCAGTAACCATTTTTGTCAACATGTTTATGTAATTTTGTCCTAAATGTGCCAATCTTCGGTGCCATAAATTTGTCAGTTCATTTGACAGTGTCAGGTGGGCGATGCAGTTGTCATTTTCAACGAGTTCGAAAATTCCGTCTATTTCTTTCAGGTTCGCAACTTTTGGTCATCACCGTTTTCTATATAAGAACCTTTTCTGTGAAAATGTACTGAATATTCTTGCTTTAGAAGATTGCTTATAGAAATTAAATTCATGGACAAATCTGGAGCATGTAACACGTTAGGCAATGAAAGTTTTGAAAAAGTCTCGTCAAAACTTACTTTTGGCGCGGCATTTCCTGTGCCTTTTACTGGGATTAGCGAGCCGTTCGCTACTTTTATATTTATTTTGCGCTTTTCAATCTTGTAGTCGTTTAACTTTTCGGAATCTTTAGTCATATGGTTAGAGCAGCCACTGTCCAAATACCAACTGTCGGGATCGGCAGTTTTGGAACACATGCAGACAGAGCACACTCCTGCGGCTCCTGCGACGTGCTTGGTGCTCTTTGTACATTCTTCCGACGGCTTGTGCCACTTGTGGCACTTATAGCATTTCGACTTTCGATCTGGCTTAGCACTGTTAGGCTTGTTTTTGTAAACCTTGCTAGCTTTAAACGCTGCGAGCTCTTTATCGTCGTTCGACGTAGCTTGCCGGTTACCTTCTTGTAGCAATTTAGTTTTTATTTGCTCTAGGCTTACCTTCGTTCCGCTGTTGTCAACAGCCATGATTAGCGGATTGTATACCTCTGTTAGCCCACTGAGTAGGATGGATATAATCCAATCATCATCAACTTTCGCGTCTATATCTGATAACTGCTGAGTGAGGAAGATCACTTTAGTAATATACTTTTCCATACTTGGGAAGTTTACTAGTCTGCAGTCCCATAGTTCTCTTTGTAGTGCAATGCGCCTCCCCCATCCTTTATCTTCATATGCAGTTTTTAAACTTTGCCATACTTGTTTTGCGGTTGTCGCGTTGAAGACATGGGCATAGCATTCTGGCTCGATGAGGAGGCATAGTGTAGTCCTTGCTTTTCTGTCGGTATCTTTTAAGGTAGCCGGAAGTTCCGTACCTTCATACTCAACTGCCTTATACCAATCTTTAGATTCAAGGTAGTTTCGGGTTGCGAATTTCCATATCGCATAATCGCTCGACCCTTTGAGTTTCTTGATTCCGCAGACGCTTGGAGAATTGTCATCTGACATTTTACACTAAAACATTAAAATACACTCACAAAATAAAATATAGATATAGAAAAATGGTATCGGGTTTTTTTTTTATGCTACTTTTCACGTAATAAAGCACATAACCTATTGATTAAATAGGTCCGTGGAGTTATATAAACACAGTGGATTATAAGTAGCACACCATTTTATTTTCCTGTTGATAAAGTGACAACGTCTCATTTACATGCGACAGATTAGGTTTGCTATGGTAGTCAGCCAGCGCTAATACATGCAACCTCCAACAACTTTTTCCACTGTAGAACTAGAAGGCAAAAATATTCCTACCTTTTCTATCGTATAACTGATCAGTAAGGATTCCTTTAGTCGTCTTTTTACGATAGGTACCTAAATTACCTATATGTACCTAAAGGATGCTGCTATTCTGAAATCACACGATAATAGAAAGTAAACATATTAGAGGTATGAAACTAGTTCAAGCTCAATATTGAGCTTAAACGCATCAACGATCAGCGCAGATTCGCTCTAACCGGTTCACACCGGCCCGGATTCCGGTGCATCCGTGCAGCGGTGATTTGTACCGGTAACAAAGCGGTTCAAACCGGAATATCCTGCGAATATCTCGTTTCACTCAAGTCGTGGTTATTAACAGATATTTTTATATTCCCACCTTCATTTAAAATCTGTTTGTCAGTCTCGACCACTTTAACGCCCGTGTTTACGGATGAATAAAAGTGTCGAGGTATTAAAGATAAATATATTATATACCTACGACATAATAACGAGAGTTTTGACATTTCATCGATTCGATTTGTTACAAAAAGAATGTTAAAAGCAGAAAATCATTATGAGATTTGCAACAATTGAATAACATAAAATAAAGAGTGGTAGGTACAGACTTATCGTGTAAAGAAACGTTATTACCTTTTTGCTCAGCGCCCTCTACATGATACAATACTTGAGAATCCATACAAAGTTTCCTATTTTGCATGGCGCTCAAACATGCATTGTAACAAATCGACGGCCAAAACACTTGCAAACAAGTAGATAGGTACGACGACAAACGACCAAACGTAAATTCAATTTATCCAACTTCGGATTCCGCTTTCGTAAAAGAATTGCAATTTAGCCGGCAGAAGTTGTTCTTTGTGTACAAACATTTTCTTCCGAACAATTGGTTGCGTATGGAAGTAGGCCAAAAGTGGGATTTACACTGTACTACTGGCAGTGCACGAGTCAGCATACATTGCTGGCTATCTGCAGTTTGTTTAAATAAGGCCGATGTGTTAACCAGCAATGTATGCAAATGCTCCGTAGACTGGGTAGCGTAATAAGTGTCTAACAGCGCGTTTGGAATTCAGGCATGGCTTCGGCAGAGCGACACTTGACGGCCCGTGAAGACCTTCCCTTTTCGATCAGGTCGGGGATTCGACTATTGTGCTTTGTGTACGAATTTTGGAAATAAAACGCAGAACTTGGCGATAGAGTCTGGCCAGCGAGTCTTTGGACACGGAAATGGCGCCAATTTTAAAAATCTTTCACATGTTAACACTGAAAAAACTACAATAAAACAATTTTGATACTTACTATTTTTTTGTTTTCTGCTCTTTAGTTTGTGTTTACCTTGCCTCAGTATGTATGTATGATGTATCTACCGGGAGTAATAACAAGCCGAAAGGAGGTCAAGGTACTCATGAAACTGAACAACTTTCCCCATGAAACATGGGTCGATATATGAAAAAAATATTTGGACCTCCCATACAAAATCGCAGATCAGCTGATTGATTTACTGTGAGAGGTCCAATTTTTTTTTCATATTTCGTCACATGTTCCATGGGGAAAGTTGTTCAGTTTCATGAGTACCTTGACCTCCTTTCGGCTTGTTATACCCTTTCTGTTACTCCCGGTAGATACATCATACATACATACCGGTAGGCAAGGTAAACACAAACTAAAGAGCAGAAAACAAAAAAATAGTAAGTATCAAAATTGTTTTTATTGTAGTTTTTCAGTGTTAACATGTTGCCATTTGAAATATTTGAATTATTTGACGTCCAAAGACTCGCTGGCCAGACTCTAGCATTCCTAATAGTAGGTATGTTCACATACCACATTTACTGCATGCAAGTTAGAGATGTCTATGACAAACAGAGAGATCGAAAAACGGATAAAATTACTTCATTTTATACTAGGAATGTATTGAGATGTGTATCTACGTATAGGTAGTCCTAGCGTCGCAAATAAGGGAGATGGCATGGTGTTCCACTTTATTAAATCGACTTTATACCATAGAGTTTAAAAATACTTTAAGTCAATTTGACACGCAAGCTTCATTCAGACAAGTTTTTATAAAATTGATGATATTAATTATATTCGTCTACCTACTACTACTTATTTCATTACTTTCACTTTTGAATAAGTACCTAAAACCTTAAACCTATTATTCCTAAGTAAATTATAAAATGTCTATGTCTACTATAAATACCTAGATAAATACGTCTGTGAAATATGAAACGTGTTTGAATATGAACAAAGATGTTTGACATTTCAAAATACTAAGGCTATATTAAACGTCTTGAAGTCCTTTATGTCATCATCGTATTGTTTAATATACTATTATATTAGCCCAGTAGCTCGAATCATTTTCATCATCTCTATTTCTATTTCTATTTCAGCCTATTGCAGTCCACTGCTGGACGTAGGCCTCCCCCAGGGAACGCCATAAGGCACGATCTCCCGTTTTTGCCATCCAGTCGCTACCAGCCGCCTTTTTCAAGTCATCGGTCCATCTGGCCGAAGGGCGTCCAACGCTACGCTTGCCGAGGCGTGGCCTCCACTCGAGAACCCGCTTACTCCACCGTCCGTCGGTTCTACGACAGATGTGGCCAGCCCACTGCCACTTCAGCTTGCTACACTTCCAGACTATGTCCGTCACTTTGGTCTTTTTCGGATGGTCTCATTTCGGACTTTATCCATTATAGAGATACCAAGCATAGACCTTTCCATAGCTCTCTGAGTGACATGTAGCCGGTGGGCCAGTTTTACTGTCAAGTTCCACGTCTCGGCTCCGTAGGTCATGACTGGTAGGACGCATTGATCGAACACCTTGGTCTTAAGGCATTGTGGCAAAGATGATTCGAGGATGTGACGCAGCTTTCCAAATGCTACCCAACCAAGCTGCACTCTTCTGGTGATTTCAGCCTCAAAGTTGTCTCTTCCCATCTGCAAAGTTTGCCCAAGGTACACGTATTTCTGGACAACTTCAAGGACTACACCTTCGACGGAGACCGGCTCGGGGATTATGTGTTGATTGAACATGACCTTCGTCTTATCCAAGTTCATCCCAAGTCCAACACGTCTCGAGGCAGAGTTAAAACTAGATAGCATTTTTTGCAGGTCCTGCAGCGATTCGGCCATTATGACTATGTCGTCGGCAAAGCGGAGATGCGTGAGACTTTCGCCGTTGACGTTGATCATCATCTCATTATTAAAATATTCTCGTTTAATTCACGTGATAATAATGACCAAAAATACGGAAAAATACAGGGTGAAACTTCACTAAATAAGGTACAACTTTCCCCAAGAAACCTAGGGTGGAATATGATGGCATGAACATGGTCCAGTTTTTGGCTTCATGTTTTAGCCTGTGTTCCTTCGGGAAAATTGTTCTCTATCTCCGGCCTTTCCTATGTTTACGGTATCCTGGTTAAATATAATAAAACTGTTGCCATCGATAACTTTTGAAGCACTCGCTCGTTTTCACACATTTTAAGTATTGAACCGGGTCAATCGCGATAACACATGAAACTGTGTTGAAACATCGGGACACATCGCGATAGACCCGGTTCAATACTTAAAATGTTGCCATCGACTTGACGAAGAAGAAGGTGTCGGTCCCTCGTTAAGTTTTACGAAGTTTCATAATAATATGTATTACTAATATCTGAACTTAAATAAAATCAAAACCCCTACTTTTTTTTCCCGTATACGTTGATCCCTTATAAATGAGTACCTAGGTGATTTTCTGGCGATCCTACCTCATAACATCTGTTTTCCGTACACAGCGAATCAAACATATCTCTCAGTGTAACACACCACTGTACTTTGTGTCACGTTGATTGTCACAATAATGTAGAGTTGTAACGTAACTCCGTCCCGCCTCGAACAAGCCAATAAGAGCTGAACATTCAATATGCCATGGAACAAAACCACTACTTAACTGTTCTCGCCTTTGCTTGACACGCTGTTATCGTGCTTCGGAGGGCACGTTAAGCAGTCGGCCCCGGTTGCCGTCTATGATTACTTAGACGGTGGTCATTAGTCGTTCACTACACAACCATGTCAGGGCCCTGCTAATTGTAGTAGACGGTTGAAGAAATTTGACAAGAATGTTCATCGGGTTGTTGAATGACTTAGTGTCCGATGAACAAACAAAATATAGGGGTATGAATATACATTGAAAAGTCATTGTTTTTGATGAATTTAGAACCTTCCTCTTTTTTAAAGTCGGTCTACACAGTCGGCTGTCACAATTCACAATGTACAGTGGTAACGTAACTCCGTCCCGCCTCGAACAAGCCAATAAGAGCTGAACATTCAATATGCCGCGGAACAAAACCCCAATATACTTGTCGAAACCTCCCCCATCCCCCCTCCCTCATTGTGTCATTGAAACAACAGAGTTCAAAGCTGGTAACGCTTTCAATCAATTGGGTATAGTACTTGACTGGGTAATTGATAAAATAATTAATATCCAATAATGCTAACCTTGTCTCCCCTTT
Source organism: Phthorimaea operculella (assembly GCA_024500475.1). Taxonomy (NCBI): domain Eukaryota; kingdom Metazoa; phylum Arthropoda; class Insecta; order Lepidoptera; family Gelechiidae; genus Phthorimaea; species Phthorimaea operculella. The sequence goes on along the minus strand of JANFCV010000002.1, from coordinate 502,142 downwards.
AAATTTCTGCCTTTACAGCCACAACAGTCCACTGCTGGACATGGGCCGCCCCCGTATCGGAGGGTATTTCCATACTCACTTCGCCTGTTGGCTTGCTGTTTGACGAGCGTAGTGCAAGATGTTTAAATTCACAGGGAACGCTGCTGCCCATTCCCTGGATACCTACCCTAAATATCTCTTATTCCTTTTTGATGACATCCTCGGGTAGAATTGAGGTGATGGTATTCTAAACGGAGTACGCGCGGTAAGCCAACTTGCTCGTTTTGCAAACCGGCGCGATTCGCCAACTCGCTTTCTGCCGACTGGCGTGCTAGGCCTACTTACGCCATTCGCCGACTGAGCTATTGGTAAACTATAGCTACAGTGTACAGTCAATTACACATTTTTAAAAATTTTTGCATATTTTAGGATTGTCAAATTTTTGCATGCGAGGTTATTTTTTTTGGTTTGCATCTGTAAAAAAGGTGGTTCAATTTTAAAAGTTATTCAGTTCTAATAATTTGTTCAGTTTTAAAAGTTATTCAGTTTTGAAAGGTGTTTAAACTTGAAAGTTGTTCAGTTTTAAATTTTGTTTAGTTAAAAAGTTGTTCAGTTTTATAGGTGGCGTCACACGGCAGCACTGTTTTTACACTATGTTATCAAACAAAACACGGATAGTTAGAATCATTTAATAGGAAAAAGTTCTGCGCGTACCTACCTATGTTCTTTACTATAAAATACGACAAGATAATAAGATAATGTCTTTATTCAGTAAACTTAATTACAAATAGGTACACTTATATGAAATAGCATAAGAATAAATAATAACACTAACCGTGTAGAAGTGAAACTCCTTTGTCTGGGCCCGAAAAGCCGCGCTTTAAATGCCTACTTCCCCCCTCAGCCCGCAACGCCCCGCGCGCTCCCGCACATTAAGCCAGGGCTGTCACGTGCTAATAGTTTTATTCCAAACTAGCGGCTCGCCAAGCAGTTGCATGACTTTCGGCGTAGTTTGTTTACACACCTACGCGCCATAGGATGAAAAATCGTGCAAATGCAATTATTTTTAAAGATTTGCGATGAATACGAATTTGTTTGTTACCATAATCAGCTAACAATAACTTAGACACCTACTTACCCCAGGTACCTTAAATAAGTAGGTATGTCGGGTTAGAAAACTGAACTGAAACTATGTACTTAGTAGGTACCGACGTGAGTAAAAATAGGAGAACACAAAACCAATACGTACCTATTAAGAATGGTAGGTATCTAGAACCTTTGCTCATCTTTAGGCAAATTAAAAAAATAAGATGGAGAGTCATCTTCGCATCACTTTTACAGCCGCACCATAGTCATTCGGAAAAGCTAAACATTTCCGAAAAAACAAAATTTGACCCGCGTGACGAACGCTTACGCGGCGAAGCGCACTCCCGGCCCAATTGCTCGCAGTGCGAGCGCCAGACGGTAGGCAAATATAATGACCTTGAGCGTGTCTGGAGCGGGAGTGTCGCCTCTAGGTGTGTTTACTCTTACCTATGGAAATAGTTAGGAGGCTATGATACTATGATACCAATCGACTACTTTCTTCAAGATTTTTTATAAAGTTGTAAAAGTATATAGTTTTATACAAATCGACGTTTTAGATTAGACAGCAGGTAGCTTTTTTAACAAGTAGTAGAGTAAGCGTCTATGAATTAAAAATATGCCAGGCTTAGTTTCAATTTGGCAGAATTTATAACATCACGAAACTACCAAAAAGCTCCAAAGTTGTAAATCAATTATGAAGGCTCCTCTCTTTTACTAAAAACCTAAAACAATGCGACTGTATACAACATAAATCACCTATAAGAGCCTACTACCATTCATTCGTATGTCATACCTAGTACGTATAATTAAATGTGAAAGTCTTTTGTTATTCTTTTTCCTTGAAATTGGGTGACATACGCTGACGGGTGTTCCTACCTACCTACGTACCTTTAATATTGCAAAAATCAAAGCAAATTGTTCAGTTTCATAAAATAAACTGTAATGCCTGGAAGTTTTTGGTACTAAATCACACTCAATATACCTGTTACAGGCAAAACCCTTAACCAGTCATTAACGTTAATGACTGGCAAAACCAGTCAATAACGTTATTGCCTAAGGGACTAAGTCAAAACCCTTATTGACTGGTTTTATCTATTAAAAGCAGTCAATAACGATATTGACTGACGTGCCCAGTCAAAACCCTTAATAGGTACGTCCGCCCCAGTGGCAGCAACCTAGACCTGGCTGGCAGGTCTGAGATCACCATCAAGACCGTTAAATGGTCGCAGTCAGAGTGGAAGTCTACTGTCTCGCTTGCCGGTTGTCAGCAGGTACTTGGTTTCACCTCCCAGGTGTCATAGATCTCACGGCGGTGGCTAATAAGCTCTGGCCCAGTGCAGTCGGCAAGTGAGGCAGTTGGCTTTCCATCATAGGCGACTACCTAACGATACGGATGGTTATCTTAGACCAGTCAGCCAGGACAGATCTCCCGGTGGGTAAGCAAAGAGTAGACTTCCACTCTGACTGCCTCCATCTTCTATAATATTTTATACGATGCATTTCGGTGAGTGTGCTCAATCGTAGTCTCGTCACTCGTCTTAACACCAACTGCGACGCGTAGCATCAGCGAATGGTCCTCTACGGCGTAGCATATGCTATTACACCCACTACGACGAATTGGATCAGGGAAAGGCCCTCACGGCGTAGCAAATGCTACAATTCTCTCTACAAGGCGTAGTATAAGCGAATGGTTTTCACGGCGTAGCCAATGCTACAACTCCCACTACGCCGCGTAGGATCAGAGAATGTTCCTCTACGACGTAGCAAATGCTACAACTCCCACTAAGACGCGTAGGATCCTACCGCTACGTGGTTAACTAACCCCCTACGACGGAGGAACCACACATGTTTCATCTACGACGTAGCACATGCTACACCATTTTCTATTTTCCCGCTACGATGGATGAAACTAACTTTACAGTGCTCTACGGCGTAGCATAAGCTGAAGAGGTAACGATTTTATATTACTGTGGAAGTAGTTATTTAGGGCGTAGCATATGCTACAACGTTAGGCATAAAGGGCGCCACACACCGGGCCCATATGCGTGATGTGCACGTCACCACCTGCGTAGAAATGACATTGTATGTGGGTTCGATTCCCATCAGACACAAATATTTGTAAAGTCAATTTTCAGAGGTCATCATTAGTGAAGAGCCGTCTGCGACTTGGGCATGTCCTTATGGAATGACAACTGGCGAGCGAGACAGTATACTTCCACTCTGGCTGCGACCATCTAACGGTCCTGATGGTGATCTTAGACCTGACAGCTAGGTCTAGGTTGCTGCCGCCAAGGCTGATGTACCTATTAAGGGTTTTGACTGGGCACGTCAGTCGATATCGTTATTGACTAGTCAATAAGGGTTTTGACTAGTCAGTAAGGGTTTTGACTGAGGCTCTTAGGCAATATCGTTATTGACTGTTTTATTCAGTCAATAACGTTAATGACTGGTTAAGGGTTTTGCCTGTAACATACCTAATATTGTAATGTTTAACCTTTTTGCTCATTACGATACGAAGCAAAATATTTCATCATGCCTTGGCATTTTGAAATAGATAGTTAACCAATTATTTATTTTATTACAATTATCTTTGTACAACAAACGCTAGACATTCAAAGATGGCCGATGAAAATAAATAAAGCAAATAGCAAGTATTTCGAAGAATTGAGTGAGATATTAATTTCAAGTAATAGGTTCTACGTATTTGTTCATTAGTTTATATTTACCATCTTGTGTTTGCGTAAATAATATGAAGTAGTCAGTTTTCAAATACCTACTTGTGTAAGCTCTTTGATTTTCTTGGAAGATTATTGTTTGTATTTGTGATTGAATCTACTAAGTATTTATTTTCAACCAACTTAAATAAGAAGATAAGCTCATGTTCAATGTCAGGCAGACGGTCAAACAACTTTTTCTAATGGACAAAATCGGAAAGAAAGAAACAAGAACTATAGGTACATTATTTATATTTCGGTGTACAAATTCGCGCAACGTTGGTGCAATAAGCGAAAGGGTTATTATAGAGATCCGAAATTATCAAGTAATTTGGTTTAGAAAAATACGAAGGATAAAGTGCTCTGACTATCATCAGAGCATATGACTCTCATATTTTTTTGGTTTGAATAAAATTTTAACATTTCTATTTTTATTTTACAGAAGAGATCATAATAATTATTTTGAACCATATAATTTAAAATCTTGACTTGATTTCCCAGTGACATCAACGAAGTCAACATCCGTAATCTGTAACAATAATTGCGTTCATTTGGCAATAAATCCTTGGAGACGTCCCGGAAGAGCTTGTTTTAATTAATGACAGACAGACGGTACATGCTAAACCAAAATGTAGGTAGGTATACTATACAAAGTTATTTTCTCTTGTTTTTAGGACGTAAGATTGTGTGTTAGCGAACCTTTCGTTCGTACAACTTTCAAAAAAGGAACATCTATTTAATTTTGGGATATTATAAATTGCATGTCAAATAAATAATCGCCTATCAATACATATTCATCATTTATATTTTTTTTTTACATCAAATATCTTACTTCACTACAAATAAACTAAATGTTTAACAAAACATAAACTGCAGATAATTCGAAATTTTACATCAATATGACATGACTTTTTGTCTCATAATGCAATACAGATAAATTTATTTTTTTTCAAAAATACTACATACATAGCATGAATACTGACTGCACAGCAAATTTTCCATATTTCATAGCAAAATAACTATCCCAGTCGCATATTAACCAGAAAACATACGTAAGTAAACATAAGTTCATAGGTCCGTTAGGTATAGCCTAACCGAACCTGGCGCGGAAAGCGCCAGGTTAGGTTAGGTTAGGTTAGAACTTTGACCACAACGCCCGAGCCGAGCGAGCGGAGCGAGCGTGCCGCGGCAGCGGCCGGCGATGTGCCAGAAACGACACGCTATGCGCGTCATCAATTTAAAATATGATTATCGATGTGTATGATTAACGATGATGGTTCATCTCTAATAAAAACTGCTGTAAATAATATAAAAATAGAAGATATATTTAAAAGAAAAAGAGTTAACAGGTAATAATGTGCTTTTGCTTTAGGAAATATCGCTGTACGCTGCGAAAATAAATTGTAGTGTGTTTAGTGATATTTTGAGTTAAATATTATGCTGTGCAATCAGTAATTTTGATGGGAATTTGGAATCTTATTGCATAGAAAAAGGTTTTATTTTATTTCAAGTCGAGGGAGGAATCAAAATCAACGTTGGTACAAATTCAAAAATATTCAGATAGCCAAATTTTTTACTATTAAAAATACGTCTGTAATTTAAAGCCAATTTTTTTTTAATAAATGGGCATATAATTTTACAAAGACTATAGAATTTTCTTTCACACTCTTCGCTCTATTTCCTACCGAGGCCAAGTCTCAGTTTACACCCTAATAAACGGGACAACACGATCAAGTTTATTTAATTTTTAACCGACGAAAAAAAAACGGAGGAGGTTCTCAATTCAGCCCGAACTTTTATTATTATTTTTTTTATGTATGTTCACCGATTACTCAGAGACGCTTGGACCGATTTGGAAAAATCTTTTTTTGTTTGAAAGGGTGCACTGTCCAGGTGGTCCCATAGTCATCTGGTCAGGATCTGATAGAAGAATCCATGAGAATTCAATAAACTCTTCATTTTATGCGACACATTTGAAGCATAATGGCTGTGTGGTGACGGCAGAGAAGAATAGCACCACCCCCTCTCTTCCCGTGGGGATCGTAAGAGGCGGCTGAGGGATAAACCCGACCCAAATAGCCAGGGCCAACCGTATGGTGGCGGTGAATCCACCACAAGAGCATTCCCAAGGAGGGTTGACGTCTGGTAGGCGGCCGGTCATAAAATTCAGCTAAATCTTTTTGCAACACGATTTTGTGTTCAACGAAACGTGTTGCGCCCAAGAAATTGGGATAAGGGCAGGAAAATGATGATGATTTTAAGCATTACACGACTGACGCCTGCCCGTTAACTCTCTGCCAAACATCTGTCAAAGATGTCCACCAAAAAAGGAGGTTACTTTTATAGGTAATGTAGGTACCTATCTGTAAGTATTTCATGAAGTTTCTTTGTCCGCTTGAAACTCTTTAGAAACAGTCAGTTTGCTATTTTGAAAGCAAATTATGTAACTTGAAAAGTAGGCACTAAAAATTATGAAATAAAAACTTTTTAGCAAAAAATATCACCGCCGAAAACTGAAAAGCCAGACTGGCATGACGCCGACTCAAAATTACTTAGTTCCAATATTGTAGGTAATATTTTCAAAAATATGTCTTAGGTAAGTACCTATACTAACAATACTTATTATTTTTGGCTTTTCAGTTTTCGGCGGTGATATTTTTTGCTAAAAAGTTTTTATCTTGTTACAGGAGGGCGGCTGGATAATTAACTATCAAAATTCAGCTCACTGAAAAAACACCTACAGTTACTGCGGAGCCGAGGTAGTTGGACGATGTGTAGTGATGGGATTTTGAACTTCTTCTTGTTACTTGTTTACCTGGTAGAATACTACCTCGAGGCACGGCAGTGCCCGCGCCAAGTCGAGTCGTCTTTGACTGCCAGTTTTGAGCGTGGTCATTTTACGAGTACTTTTCGTGAAAGTGCAGTAGCAGATATACCGAGGTATGCATGATGTGGTATTTTCAGGTTAACTATTTTCATACGAGCGAGCAAGGTATTTGAATGATTTGAAACATAACCAAACACTAAAGGGTGAATATCCCAAGCCCAACAATTGAGTGTCCGGGCTGATAACGAGGGTGTATCGTGTAGATATCTTCTGATGCAATTTTTTTTTGGGTAGAAAATGTTGTGAACTACCTGGTACAATAAATATTATTTAATTTGAAAAGCTATAAGTCACATAAAAAAATATTAAAGTGTCATTTTTTCATCGCGGTGGGTTGTCCGGTTTACATTTTTGGTTATTAAATACCCTGTAACGCTAAAGTGGTCTCATATAGACATGAAATTACAGATATTTTTTATAAACAGTGAACCAATGAATCGATATGTCGCAGTACGATGGCAGAATCAGGTTTTTGGCCAAAAACCTAGGTTTTTGGCCAAAAGCCGGCATATGGCAAAATCGTAGACTTCTTTCGGCCATCGTCCTAAGCTGATCCAGGTTTTTGGCCAAAAACCTAGGATTTTGGCCAAAAAACTAGGATTTTGGCCGAAATCCTAGATTTGTTTAGTATTATGGCTTTGTTGCATTTCGGGGGCACTTCTTATTCTTCAAGTGGTACACCAAGTCGCCCAACGACCCGATGAACACTGTTGTAAAAGTTTTTAAACCGCCTACTGCAAGGAGCAGGCCTCTGACAAGGTTGTGTAACGACCGCCGTCTAAGTGATCATAATATAGAGCAATCGGAACCGACGGCTCAACGTGCCCGTGTAGTTCGGGCATACACCTCGAAAGGCAGCATTGGACGTTCTAGAGGGTGGGAGGTAGCGTCAGACGCTCTGGAGGGCGTGGGTAGCGTTGGACACTCTGGAGGATGTAAGATGACGGGCGTTGGATTTTCTGGGGGTCCGACGCTACCTCCTGGTCTCCAGGGCGTCCAACGCTACCACCAATCCTCTAGAGCGTTTAGTGGTATGTCCTGCTCTTATGTTTAGTGGTATGTCCTGTTGCTCCCCCCTGCCCTTCAGGGAATCCGAGGCAATCCTGCTTTTCAGACTGTCTGATGTTACCCCCCGTCCTTCAGGGTGTCCATTTACGGTGTTTAAGTCTACCCTCAAAAAATCAGAGGGAGACGCATAAAGTACCTCTCCACTCCTCGTTCCCCCGAACCACATGGGCACGGTAAGCGGTCGGTCCCGATTGCTCTCTATGATCACTTAGACGGTGGTCGTTACACAATCATGTTAGAGGCCTGCTACTTGCAGTAGGCGGTTGAAAACTCTGATACCAGGGTCCAACGGCTCGTTGGGCGACTTGGTGTACCACTCGAAGACGAAGAAGTTCACCTAAAATGCAAAAAAAAGCCATAATACTAAACAAATCTAGGATTTCGGCCAAAATCCTAGTTTTTTGGCCAAAATCCTAGGTTTTTGGCCAAAAACCTGGATCAGCTTAGGACGATGGCCGAAGGAAGTCTACGATTCTGCCATATGCCGGCTTTTGGCCAAAAACCTAGGTTTTTGGCCAAAAACCTAATTCTGCCATCGTACTGCGACAGATATAACTATCACCCAACTCTTTAGCTATAATGTACTACGTTTAAGAGACCTGAACACATGTGTCCGACGAAATCCCTTCATTCCGGAGGGTAAAAACTTATTGCACAATAGCTCCTCACTCCCTGCGCTTACGCACTCCGATTGTCCTTCGACGCCTTCTATTAGTCTTGTTCTAAAGCTTGGTGCAGATTCACGGGAGCTATGTCGCTTTGATTTTCCACCATTAAGGAAAATATTTCATTTCTGTGGTGTGGCGACATTTTTTTTATCATTTCGGTGTCTCTTGTAGCTCGTGTATGCCTCATTCTTTTTGACCCAAAATTACTATGTTTATGTGCTTTAGGAACTGTTTGACTTGAGTGCTGTTGATTTTACTTTAATCGTTTTAGTTAAAAAAAATTTGAAATTTACTGTTCTTTTTTTCATTTCTGCGTTCTCATTTCCGAGGATTCGGTGGGCTGAAATGTCTATATCACCCCTCAGAAATGATAACGCCCCACGGAAATTTGGGCAGGCTCGTTGCCTTAGGGTTCCTTGCTGAATTCGAAGAGAGGGTTTGTTAATTTACAAAATTATTATGAAAACCTCGCTAGACAAATGTAAACCGCCCACACAATAATAGCATACCTACCCCCTTCGTACTATCTGGTACGTAGGTAAGTAAAACCTACCTACCTACTAATAGGTAGGTGTATTAGAGAGCGCAAACGCCGCGTACCCATCTACCTTCTAGTAGGTAGGTGTGTTAGACAGCTAGCACGTCGCGTAACCGTCTATCTACCAGAAAATATGTGTGTTAGTTGGCTAGCAGATTTAACCAACTAGTTCCTACCTACTACCTACCTGCTACCTACCTGCTACCTACCTGCTACCTACCTGCTACCTACCTGCTACCACCTGCCACCCACCTGCTACCCACCTGCCACCCACCTGCCACCCACCTGCCACCCACCCACCCACCTGCTACCTACCTGCTACCTACCTGATACCTACATGCTACCTACCTGCTACATACCTGCTACATACCTGCTACCTACCTGCTACCTACCTGCTACCTACCTACTACCTACCTACTACCTACCTACTACCTACCTACTACCGTGTGTTAGTAGAGATCACGCACACTGCATACGCATCTACACCCTCACTCGTCCCACTCTGCTATAGACACCGGTTTCTCTGTCTGTAGTAGACAGCCGATGTGGCGCAATGGTTAGTATGCCTGCCTGCCACGCAAAGGTTCCGGGTTCAATTCCCGGTGGGTTCACTCACAAAGTTGATAATTGAACCCGGGAATTGAACCCGGAATTGGAATGTCCAACCAGAAGGTAGCAGGTAGGTAGCAGATTGGTTGGAATGAACAAAGTGATATATATCAACTTTGTGAATTTGTTCCCAGTCTGGTTGGACATTGCAGGCTGAACCACCTGATTGTCCACAAGTAAGATAGTTCCGTGCTTCGGATGGGCACGTTAAGCCGTCGGTCCCGGTTGCTGTCTATGATAGCGGTCGTTACACAACCATGTCAGAAGCCTGCTACTTGCAGTAGGCGGCTGAAAAACTCTGACACCAGGGTTCATCAGGTTGTGGAACGACTTGGTGTCCCACACGAAAAGAGAAGAGAGAGACCGGTTTCTCTCTCGTCCCACTCTGCTGTAGTCACCAGTTCTTTACTCGTCCCACTGTGCTGTAGTCACTGGTTCCTCCCTCATCCCACTCTACTGTAGTCACCAGTTTCTCACTCGTCCCACTCTGATGTAGTCACCAGTTCTTTATTCGTCCGTCTCTGATGTAGTCACTGGTTCCCCCTTATCCCACTCAACTGTAGTCACCAGTTTCTCTCTCCTCGTCCCACTCTGCTGTAGTCACAAGTTTCTCACTCGTCTCAATCTGCTGTAGTCACCGGTTATTCCCCCGTTCCACTCTGCTGTAGTTACCAGTTCTTCACTCGTCCCACTTCGCTGTAGTCACCAGTTCTTCCCACATCCCACTCTGCTGTAATCACCAGTTCTTCACTCTTTTCCCTCGGATGTAATCATCGGTTCCTCATCCGTCCCACTCTTCTGTAGTCGTCAGTTCTACAGTCGTCATACTCTGCTGCACCCGCTACCTTGGTTCTCCGCTAATCCCTTCCCAGGCTTATTTTTGCCTATTGGTTATATATCAAAATTTACCATACAGAAACAGAACACTGTCTGACTAGAGAGACTCGCACTTGACCACTTCATTTCGATGGACATATTTCATTTCCGTGCACACTTATTATCATTTCGGTGGACTTTTATCATTTCGGTGCACACTTTAAATCATTTCGGAGGACTATTTTCAATTCGGTGCACACTTATTATCATTTCGGAGGACTGTTTTCATTTCGGTGCCTTTTTCAAAATTCAAACTCGAATATCTCAGCTTCTGATAAAGATATTGCTAGCACTTTTACACAGTTAAAATAAAACACCATAAAGATCAAAATTATGTAATAACATTTCATAAAAACTGAAAAAGTAAAAAATATATTTCACGAGGTACATACCTAATAGTTTTCAGAGATGCATCTACGTCTAAACGTCTTTCTATTTTGTTTTACCTATACTTGCTTCGGTAAAACTTTCTCTGTTGTTACAATAAAACTTTTGGCGTGTTTGAAAGAATTTAGTATTTCTCCAAGAATGTTTATCTTTCTCAGGATTAAAATCATTTATACAAATAAGAAATACCTCTTTAATGACTGTTTAGACGTAAATGTGCGTACGGCCTTAGTGTGCCAAATAAATAAAGTAAATAAATAAATACGTAAATGTGCGTTTTATCTTTAATGTACCAAATAAGAGATTTACAAAATGAGACCTCATTAAAACAACAGATTGTGTAGCCACAAAGGCGGGTTTATCCCGTTACGAATTGACTTCAGTAACCTAGGATTAGGTTAGAACTAACCTTACATTAATGACGATGTCTAGGTACATTTTTATTCACATTCAAAGAAATGCAAAAATCCGTGATATTTTTTAAACCGTCGGCTTAGAATGGCATCATATCATATTATCTTCGTTTCGTAAGAAACGACAAAGAGATTTGATAGTTGATGTGTCTTGCAATTTTAGGCGACAAGGTGACAACCTGTCGCTATAGTGATACACAGGCTTCTGAATGAACCTAACTTTTGTGAGACATGGTAACTTCTCGCATGGCTGTTTTTACAGCCGTTTACGCTCTGCCTACCCTGCTAGGGATATATGCGTAACGTATGTAGGTATGTATGTAGGTATTTTGGCAAAAATTCGTGTTATTTTAATATCTGCTGTTACACACGATGAGGGAACAACACTAAAGCAGCTTATACCGGTATAAGCGGAATGACTTTCCGGTCCCAGCGGGATCGTAAAAGTCAACGCATGCATTTAATTTCGGGAGTTATTTTACAGCATGTACGTGAAACTACATGCGACACTTTTTTCTGTAGTACCTGAATTAATGCAGACTTTTTATCTGGAAATTTTGGAAATAAGGTGGTTGTCATAGAACCGCATGGTTTTCCGGAGTTTTGCCGGATGTGGTTTCACGACGAAAGCGGTTTTATTTCTTTTCTAGTCGAAGGAGGAATCAAAATCAACGTTCGAACCCAGAAATATACTGATAGCAAAATTTTTCTATCTTAAATACGTCTGTAATTTAAAGCCATTTTTTTTTAAACAAATGGGCGAACAATTTTCCAAAGTCATAGAATTTTCTTTCACACTCTTCGCTCTATTTCCTCCCGAGGCCAAGACTCAGTTTACACCCTAATAAACGGGACAACACTCTAATAAACGAGACGACACGATCAAGTTTATTTAATTTTCTTGTTACAGGAGGGCGGCTGGATAATTAACTATCAAAATTCAGCTCACTGAAAAAACACCTACAGTTACTGCGGAGCCGAGGTAGTTGGACGATGTGTAGTGATGGGATTTTGAACTTCTTCTTGTTACTTGTTTACCTGGTAGAATACTACCTCGAGGCACGGCAGTGCCCGCGCCAAGTCGAGTCGTCTTTCACTGCCAGTTTTGAGCGTGGTCATTTTACGAGTACTTTTCTTGAAAGTGCAGTAGCAGATATACCGAGGTATGCATGATGTGGTTTTTTCAGGTTAACTATTTTCATACGAGCGAGCAAGGTATTTGAATGATTTGAAACATAACCAAACACTAAAATGCTCTAAAAATAAAAAATATATTTCACGAGGTACATCGTGTACCTACCTAATAGTTTTCAGTGATGCATCTACGTCTAAACGTCTTTCTATTTTGTTTTACCTATACTTGCTCCGGTAAAACTTTCTCTGTTGTTACAATAAAACTTTTGGCGTGTTTGAAAGAATTTAGTATTTCTCCAAGAATGTTTATCTTTCTCAGGATTAGAATCATTTATACGAATAAGAAATACCTCTTTAATGTCTGTTTAGACGTATGTGCGTACGGCCTTAGTGTGCCAAATAAATAAAGTAAATAAATAAATACGTAAATGTGCCTTTTATCTTTAATGTACCAAATCAGAGATTTACAAAATGAGACCTCATTAAAACAACAGATTGTGCAGCCACAAAGGCGGGCTTATCCCGTTACGAATTGACTCTTTTCAGTAACTTAGGATTAGGTTAGAACTAACCTTACATTAATGACGATGTCTAGGTACATTTTTATTCACATTCAAAGCAAAGCAAAATTCTCTGTTATTTTTAAACCGTGTGGCTTAGAATGGCATCACCCCATATCTTCCATGTGGATGTCGTAAGAAACGACAAAGAGATTTGATAGTTGATGTGTCTCGCAATTTCAGGCGACAAGCTGACAACCTGTCGCTATAGTGATGCACAGGCTTCTGAATGAATCTAACTTTTGTGGAGACGTGACGATGAGACGCTGTTTTTACAGCCGTTTACGCTCTGCCTACCCTGCTAGGGATATATGCGTGACGTATGTATGTGTGTAAGTATTTTGGCAAAAAATCGTGTTATTTTAATATCTGCTATTATGTTTCACACGATGCGGTAACAACACTAAAGCAGCTTATACCGGTATAAGCGGAATGACTTTCCGGTCCCGGCGGGATCGTAAAAGTCAACGCATGCATTTAATTTCGGGAGTTATTTTACAACATGTACGTGAAACTACATGCGACACTTTTTTCTGTAGTACCTGAATTAATGTAGACTTTTTAACTGAAAATTCTGTAAATAAGCCTTTTTTCACAAGCACCGCACTGTTTTCCGGTGTTTTGCCGGATGTGGTTTCACGACGAAAGCGGTTAATCATCATACATACATACATAATATTGTACAAATCCCGGATATGATGACATTTCGCCTGACATTCATAGGTTATATTTTGTATGCTGGCTGTCACAAATCGCAATATCGTGCGGTGAGTAAATTAAACACTGAATTTTAGGAAAATGTCGATAGCACATGCATGTCCACATTTATGTCTTCAAAAATTAAGGTACCTACTTATCAATGCGACATATTTGTAACATGCTCATTTAAGTTCCTTTGTTACACGACATTGAGATTTCCCAGCTATCCTACTAACGACTGTCAGTGATAGGAGGAGCGGCGTCGTGTGTGTTTCATACAACTCCTTTTATGAGCAACACGAACCGGTAAAATACCGCAAAATCATACTGCATGTGTCAGAACAGAACCACTTAAGTGTAAGCACAACACAACTGATTTATTAGTAAACAGTGGCAAACATCACTTGTTGTCTGCGAACCCTGAACAAATATATTGTATTGTTCGATGAACGTTTTGGAAATATTTACGTATTTACTTGCCTAGGCACAAATTAGGGAGACGGTGCGCGGGGCGCTTAGGAGGGAAAGGTAGAACTACAACAAACTGGCCCAGATTAAAGTTCTTCCGAAGACGATAATAATGGGCTTTCAGAATTATCAATCAAACATTTTGCATGATTTTTGTAGAGCTTTTGTTAACAGTTCATAATGAACCGCATGCACGCCGCATCGACGACGCGGTGGTCATTTTGGTTGATGGCTTTCACATTGTGGGGCACATGTGCAATCCTGTCAATTTGTTTTTAATAACGGCACATGAAGTATCCTAAAACAGAATTGCACATTAACCTACTGATTTAAGAGATCAACTTATACGGGTTATTCTCAGTGTTTGTCTAAAAACCACTATAAGTTTATCTCTTAAATGTAGGTACCCATTTGGTGATGTACTGTTGATTACCTACTACTTAGTTCCAGTAAATCCACCTAACCTATATAAATACAAATACAAATAAATATACAAATACAATCTATTTATTTCCACATTTATAATCACAAATTACAATAATATCGTAGGTACATTTTAACATTAGGCAGTTTTACTAAGGAACTTGATATCAGTTAGGTACATAAGTGGAAGAAAGGTGTGAACACAGCATGGCTGATTTTAAGTCCACCCTAAGTCAAAGAGTGATATACAGGTCTTTCATACGAAAAAAAACAATATGGATAAGTTGATCCTTTAGTAGATTTGCTGATCAATAACTAAGCTTCCTCGTCTTAAGCCACAGCTAAAGCATTCAATAACACGTAGGCTGTACAAATTATTTACTGATAGGATAGGAGAGACAGCATACAACACCTGAGCTGGAGCTTTAAGTCAACACAAGTCTCTGTTTATTTGCGCACCGCAAACAGTATACAGACATTCTAGATTAGTGCTGCTTTACCGTATGATGCTGGCTTGAAATAGCATCACCTGCAGGTATCGTAAGGGCGCGTTTATATTACAAGAATTATTTCGCGCGTCCGTCGCGCTTCCACCTCGCGTCCGCCGCGCGGTTAGATTGTTACCAGAAAATTGGACTTTGTAGTTATGTTAATAGAGTTTAAACTAGCTAATAATAAATGCGACAGCGCGGCCGCCAATCTGACTGCCAAAAGTGGCGAGTATGGCAATACCCTCAAATAAAGGGAGGCCCAAGTCCAGCAGTTTTAGTACATGAATAATTTACTGATAGGATAGGAGACAGTAAAGCACCGCATATTGTGGATTAGTGCTGCTTTACCGTATGATGCTGGCTTAAAATAGCATCATTCTATTTCTACCCGTAGGCACCGTACAAGGCGACAAAATGATATATCCAGCCAGGCATTGGGCAGCAGCGTTCCCTGTTAAATGAGTGATTCTTTCAGTTCGTTCAAATCACTGTCCGGATCATAATTTGGTACTAATATTGACATTGAGCTAAATATTTTGATTGAATATGTTTACTTATAAAGTAAACTAAATGATGCATTTATTATATTTGGATTAGATACAACAATTTAAAAAAGTTCTGAACAAGAACTTCCCAAATCTTCATTACCCTCCGTGTCCAAACGGTACCACGAAAAAGTTTTTAATTATTTCTTGGATTTTCTTATGTAGAAGGATTATTTTTTGCAGTGAAGTACTTTGAAAATACATGTAGATTGTCAGTATTTAATATAGTATTTTTAAATAACGTGCAACCTAGAAAGAATCGACTGAAAAGTTTTGTCAAACGAAAAACGTCATTTATTTCCACGAAGTTTGAAATTAAAAATAATTGGTTTCATACCCTTATTAGCAACCTAACAAATCGATCACTACTCACGCGCACTTCAGTCGCCCCCACTGCCGAGCCGAGAGTGGACGTGTATAATTTAGAAGTGCAAAAAATTTACGTTCTTTCGTGCGGAGATGACGTTTGTCACAGATGAGTGTTCATTATACTCCAATTATTTGACAAGTAAGTGTTTGAGATAAAATTAAGGTTTTGACTTTAATTTGTAGTATACAGGGATGTTATACTAAATTGTATTCGTTGTCTTATTTTTTTAACTAGAAACAGAAATATCTGAGAAATACTGCTCAAACTTCATTCCTCTCCGTTTCATTACCTTCCATTTCCTCAAAATTTTACGTGGAAATGAATGAAGCTGTTTTGGAAAGTAATGATGTTTTTTGTAACAAGTGTTGAAGTGGGCCGTTTTCGCCATCCAGTGGCAACCAGTAGCTTATTTTTATGTCATTGGTCCGTCCATCTAGCCGGAGGGCGTCCAATGCTACGTTTTCCAAGGTGTCGCTTCCACTCGAGAACCCATTTCTTCTTCTGGCGAGTCGACAGCAGATATTTGTGTATGTGACGACGCGGATAGCTTCGTCGGAAGCGTTCCACAAGTCCGCCAACGTGCAGGTGTCAGAACACGCTGGGCACACTTCGGTTCTTCGACAGATGTGTTCAGCCTACTGCCACTTCAATTTGCTGCACTTTCAGACTTTGTAAGTTACTTTGGTCTTTTCGCGTATAGTCTCATTCCATTTTATCCATTGGTAATGGTTAAACGGGCTGTTTTCCGCAACTGGACGTCTACATGCGCCTATTTTGCATGAAGGGTAAGGGTTCACTACTCCAGCCATCCTAGTTCCCCGAGGAAGCTCAGCAACCCTACCAAATCACTGAGTGCCTCAGGAACTGACCTCGGGTTTCCGAGGTGCTTTGCGCTGTACGTTACCACCTCTTTGCAGTGTAGCAGCACGTGGGCAGCTGTTTCTTCTTCTTCCATACAGGCTCTGCACAGAGGAATGCCAGTAACTAACACCTATGACTGAGAGGTGCTTGGGCATAGGTGAAGGGGCCTTCGACGAAACGAACTTCACCAGCATTGGCGTAGCCCTCTACATCCACGAGGTGAACAACTTTCTGACGGAATGGATCACAATCAAACGCAAACGCAGTGTCAGATTTGCAGGTAAAAATCAAACAGCTATAATGGCAAGAGGCTGCCCATAGGGAGGAGTTATCTCACCACTACTGTAAAACATGGTAATAAACAGCCTTATCACGGAACTCGACGCAAACCATTTCTTCACTATAGGATACGCTGACGACTACTTATAACCGGTAAACCGGTAAGTTTACCAGTACAGTCTACGACCTCACACAAGCGGCGCTACGCATAGTGGAACGCTGCTGCACCAGGTACGCCCTTTCAAACAATCCCACAAAAACTGAATCAGTTATATTCACGCTGTAACGGGTTTTGGGCTACTACTACCTGCCATAACTGTTCGGGACGAGACTACAGCTTACAAACGAGATCAAGTATCTAGGGATAACCCTTGGACCTTGACCACAAATTAAAACAAACTGAACAAAGCTTGCATCGCTTTCTGGCAGTGCCGCAGGATGATCGGCAAAAAATAGGGGCTCTCGCTGAAAAATATTCTGTGGGTGTACATGATTGTAATGCATCCGATGGTGTGCTACGGTGCACTCGTATGGTGGACAAGGTGCAAGATCGTGACAGGTATCAACAAACTACAAAAGTTCCAAAGGTAAGCCTGCATGGCGATCACGGAAGATATGAGGAAGACTCCAACTGCAGCCTTAGAAGCCATGCTGGATCTACCGCCGCTTCACCTGTATGTCAAGCTGGAGGCAGTTGCGGCTGCAGTAAGCCTCAATTTTTTAAAACTCTACTGTTGCCATTGCTGCCAGGGAAGTAAAGGGACACTTCATTCGTATAATCTTATACAGCACGTCGATACTGCAAGCACTGAACAGTCACACAATTACATCAGGGCTAATCTACGAAAGCCACCAACGCCTGATGGAGGTATGTAAACACAACCACGTAACTCTACAATAGATCAAAGGACACAGCGGTTTTTGAGTTAACGATGCAGCGGATAAACTAGCCAGAAGGGGATCGGATACATCGGTATCCCCTATAGCCTATGGGTTGGGACCGATTTTACCCATTTCAGCAGGTAAATTCCGCTCCCTGCTGAGAGAACGCACTAAAAACGACCACATTACATACTGGACCGGGATAGAAGACTGCAGGCAGGCCAGAGAGGCCATGCCAACACTGTCCAGTCACCTATCCAAGAAGTTGCTCAGACTGAAAAAACCCCAACTTCGCATGACAACCAGCATCATCGTCACGATCACTTTATCAAGCACCTTTCAGTCTAATGTATTACTGCAGGTCGTCTGTGCAGAGCATGCATGGAAGAAGAAGAAACAGCTACCCAAGTGGTGCTACACTGCAAAGAGGTGGCAACACACCCGGAAAAGTACCTCGGAAATCCGGAGTCAATCCCCGAGGCACACGGTGATTTGGTACGGTTGCTGATCATCCACGGGGAACTATGATGGCTCGAGTAGTGGGCACCCACCCTTCACGCAAAATAGGCGCATGTAGGTAGACGTCTAGTTGCGGAAAACAGCCCTTATAACCATTCATCATCATCATTGGCCTCATACGTCTGTGTCAGACGATTCATTCAGTGTTTCAGGCTAGACTCCTCACGGCTGTACAAGCCGATACGGGAGCGGCATTTTGCACGCTCTCCACAGACACTGCGTTGCCTGGGACGCAATTATGGAGAACCTGCGCCACCCTCTCGGCCTTGCTGGCTGACTCCACAGGAACGATGGGTCGATACGTGCGGAACCAGGTTGGCTGCAGGAGTCTGCCGCACGATTTATTACCACTCACTCGCGCCTGATGGAGACCCCGTTCCGGGTTTGTGTGTGAAGTTTTCCTTCTCCAGGACCATAATTCACTTTTTATTGGTTGGTTAAGCGTGAATACTGTCAAATGGCTAAAAACTACATAAATTAAAAAACTCTTGCAAAAAATCCTAACAAATACTATAAATTCATAGCAAACCCATATCAACTCTCAGTATATTTCATTACTTTCCAAATACAATCATTACACTTTCTCAATTTTTCATTACCTTCCTAATATCAATCATTACACTCTCTCCATATTTCATTACCTTCCAAGCGCTCATTACATTCCATCACTTTCCATGAAAATTAAGGCTTTTCCATGAACGCCTTTCCCGGTAACATTTTCATAGGACGTATACGATTACTCTTATTCATAAACTACGTCAAAACGGGGATTAAAAAAATATTCTTCGAAATCTGTCCGATTTGAACGAACTGAAAGAATCAGTCTAAACGTAGTTCATATAGCCAATTTCCACCTGATTTGGGGAGGCCCATGTCCAGTAGTGGACTGTCGTAGCTTTTATTAGTACATGAATAATTTACTGATAGGATGGTGATAGCAAACAACACCTGAGCAGGAGCTTTAAGTCAACACAACTCTCTGTTTGTTTGCAGACCGCATCTGCCTAACTATGCGTACCTGTCTAGTAGTTGTCTTCTGTAGACTAGTTATTCAGATTCTAGTCTAGATCCTCTGTATACCTTATAGGTATCGATAAGCATTATGAAATAATGAGAAGGTAATTTCTCCGTATCATTATTATAGCGGTCTTTCGTAAAAGGCGACGTAGACTTTTTGAGTTCGGCTGAATATCTGTAGACTAAAGTCAACCGCATAGTGGCCGTGATACTAGCTACAGTAGTATTCCCAAAAGGTTGACATCACGTATTTTAATTTTAATATAATTGCCAAATTAAATACTTTTGCTATCTACATTATGTTCTAACCAAACATGTTGCGACAACCTAACCGATTTGGGATAAGGGCTAATAACAGATGATAATAAGGTAATTCTATCTCTTTTTTGTATGTTGGAAATATTCCAGAAGTGTAAAATGGGATTCAATATAGGTAAGAGGCGTGGGTAAGTAAGTATACTCTTTGCCTACAGAATGTACCTAATAGATAGTTCTGACTTATTTATATGCACCTACTTACTCACTGCTATTGTTATTAGGTAAGTATATGATACTGCAAAGAAATTCAATTTAACGTTTATTGAACATGAAAACTTTGAAATGTAAAAAGTATCAACATTTCCAACAGACATCCAAAGTTCCCGCTTTGTGAAATGTTCAAGTTTCATGTACAAAATGCATTGTACACTGAAGCATGCTCCTTAAAAGTTTTGCGAAAAGACTCGAAGTTTCTTAAAGAACGATAGAGCCAATTTTGCTGCACTGTGTAATCCAGGCGAAATATTTTGTTGTGGTAAATATTGTTTGAAAAGCGAACGCGATTATAATAAAGATGAAATCAAAAGCACAAATTAGGGAAACGGCGCATTGGGCGCCTTTAGAGATTACTCACAAAGGTACTTACTAGCGACGATTTTGACGCTCTTTAACTGGAATCTCAGAGCAACTCAAAGTAGGTAACTAGGTATGAAGATGGTTGCCATGAACGTCATATTTCTTGGATTAAAACTGGCTCAGAAATCATATGACGTTCTGGTATCAGATTTTGTCTATATTGATATTCTTTACCTACCTTCTTTGGGATTTTTGACAGTAGCAATCCTGACTAACTATTTAACAAGTGACAATCGCGAAAATCCTAAAAAGGATCGAGTGACCACAACAGTCCTTTGCTGGATATGAGCCTGCCCATAGCGGAGGGTATTACCATACTCCCTACTTTTATTATTAAACGAACAAGTATCACTCATTATGTAGGTTTACGCGACTTACTTGTTATTTAGTTGGTAGAAGCATACTCCCTACGCTGGACAGGCAGATTGGCGAGTGCAGTGTAGGTAAGATGTAGGGAACGCTGCTGCCCATTTCCTGGATGATGAAAAATTGTACACTGACACTGGAAATATTATTTTACATTATGTTGGTAAGACTTTGTTATTCACATTATGTTGATAAGACTTTACCTCATTTCTATTGATAAGAGCGGTTTCTTTACCGATATCGGATGGACGAACACGGACATATTTCACGGGTTCGGATTGGATAAACATCGGACGTAGTGCGAAACCGCTCTAACTGTAAAATCCCATATTATCGGGTTGTTGGATGAGTCTGTGACCCACACGAAGAGAGAGAAAGATCTACGTATGTTATCCCACGCCTGTTTTTAATCTTGCTTACATGTTGCGGGTACTAAAAAAAGCTACTACCGCGCATTTGCATACGAATGAGGGATGCAACCTACTACGTAAATTACCAACCCAGCCTTTTTTGCAGACCTTACAGCCGTGATTAACATAAAATGTTTGTGAACCCGCAATATGCTGACCGCCCAACTAGATGAACTGTTAGCTTTGCGTAAATAAAGCATCCCACCCAAAACATAAATGTGAAAGGCTGCCAAGTTCGATAATATTGGAATGCTTCGCCTATAAAAGAAGTGAAATCTAAATAAGTACCAAGTTCCATACACAGACCTCAGTTAAAAATAGTTACAGGAATGCACACTTGATTTTTCGCAGTTTGGAAATAAGAATCTTCTTTCCAAACTGCGGAAAATCAAGTGTGCATTCCTGTAACTATTTTTAGGTCTGTGTATGGAACTTGGTACTTATTTAGATTTCACTTCTTTTATAGGCGAAGCATTCCAATATTATCGAACTTGGCAGCCTTTCACATTTATGTTTTGGGTGGGATTTCATTTATTTTTGTAAGGTTTATTTTCTTTTTTTCTTATGATTAAGTTAGGTAAGGAAATATCTCATTTATACTTTACTTTGACTAAATACAAACCTTCGTAACGAATTTTAGGTCGGTACGACGATTGGAGGATATAGATAAATTTTTTGTTTTAGTTCCTTAGGGGTATGAATTTACACCTTCATTATTTTTAAAACCGACTCACACTTGGCCATTTTCAGATTTTTTCCTTTACCTTGACCTAAAGACCTACCTCCATGCCAAATTTCAAGTCAATACGACCATTGGAAGTGGTCTAGGTTTTTGATGAGTGAGTGAGTCAGTCAGTCAGTGAGTGTATAGTAAAAATAGCGATTTTCTGACGTCAATATCTCAAGACCTACAATAGGTACATTAATGAAATTTTGTATTTTAGATAAGTAAGTAGATCTCGACAGATACTAGAAATTTCATATGCGTAGATAAAATAGATTTTGAGTTATAGGTGGGTCGAACTTGGCCCGAAATGGTTCGTGTAATATAACCCACGGCCGGTGTGTCGCTTTTTTTGCTCGAACTTGGCGGACACACTGCCATGTGTCTAGATCTAGGGGAACTTCGAGGCTTAATAAAACCACTAATTTCTTTTTCCTTATGTTTTGCTTTACTGAGAAATTTGTTTCGCTATTTTAAAATCCTGAAATTACAGAAATATTTATACAGAGTAGGTAGGTAGGTGTAAGGGTCCTGATACAGTCCTTCGAATACCTACCAAATACCCCGAAACTTTTTACTTATTTCATTTCGCGAGAACATGACTTTTAATTTACTAATCAGTATATCCTATAGTATAACAAATTCGCAGTCGACGTCTGTAGTACAGATGCGGAAAGTCGCAAGTTTAAATCCTGAAGTTCGTTAATTTATCTAAGAGCTTTTGGGAAAGAAGGAACTTACTAAACCGACTTACTTAGACCGTGTCCTAAAGTATGCAGTACTTAGCACCAGCGCACCTCCCGCGTTGCACCCGCGTGCGATCATTCAAAACCAACCAATTATAGATTCAGACGTACGCACACTACATGCAAATAAATACATCTAAAGCCGCTCGTAGGCACGGTCCAAACACGGCACAGTTACCTAGGGAGAGCAAGCGAGCTCCGCAATCAATTCATACTATGGAGTTGTTCTACGTAGGTATCCAAATTGATTGTCCGTCAAAAACTTGACGTACGTGATCCCAACCACTTCATTGAGAAGTCATTTTGATAGGTAGCTTTGACTGATGAGATGACTGCAATAGAGGTCAATGTTCGTCTGCATCGATGCTCGGAGGTGCCCCGTGATCGCCCGCGAATTATTTGTCAGTTTAGCTGGCGCAAGTTTGACAGATCGACCGACGCTTCCACCCGCGGTAATTCCAACCGTGCCATACACTTCTACTTCTTAAACAAAAGTTCTAAGATATTTACAGAAGCTTAAACAACACCGTGTACATAGGTAAATACAAAATTGTAACGTGTTTATTCGAGACTCACAGCATCTGTTGAGTAAAATTGTACGAATTTGTCTCTGGCACACCCACATCGTGTTTTCATTTCCATTGTCAACCAGAATAAACAGTACACAGCTAAAACTCGGTTCGTGTAATACACGTTTCTACTAGCTACACATCAACAAAGACCATTGTGCACGAATTTCTCAGAAATAATTACTGTGGAACAGTCTATCAATGGCGAGAAACACAAGTAACGTCCGTTTTGTGCGTTATTTTTGCGCTGCGTAACGCATGCGTTAGGACAGTAAATTTCTACCTTATTCCCATATAAATAAATCGCTTATATCAAATGATTTGACAGGCGCATCCGTCAACGCAGCGTTGTGCGATGCGCAGCGTTAGTAAGTTAAAATGCGTCTGTCAAACCGTTTGACATAAAATTGTACCTATTTGTACTAGAGAAGATCTTGCATAGTATCGTTTGGAACGTCATCGATGCTACGCGCGTTTCCAGTGTGTAGCTTAGTCTCATAACTTTTATGGGAAATCGGTTTCAAGCACGTCTCTCGTCTCCGACGATCGCTTGTCTGACAGATGTCATTTTGCATCTCTATTTATTTTTGTTTATTATCTGTGAAGCTTGCTTGTGAAAAATCCCACTTTCGTATGCGATATCTCTGTGCAAAAATAAAGCACAACGGACGTTACGTGTGTGTCTTTCCAATGTTGGGTAGATCTGGGCTGAAGTAGAACAGAATGGAATGAAAACTATGAATGATGCTTGTAATTACTTGATGAACTTGCGATACTGCACTGCACCGCAATATTACCTAGTAGAATAAAAACGCGTAGAAAATGTGTTAAATATTTTGAGTCTCTTTTTCATATTCATTCTACGCTGGTTATTTTAAATTCATGGTAAACTTAAATTCTATAAAAAGACACGCTGCAGTAGGGGTGTAATGAATAATATACTGACGGGCTTGATATAAATTATTAATTTCAAAAACAGTGACGTTATCGTGCTTAGATGGCCAGCTTACTGTCGTGCGCTTTGATTACCAAGAATTATTATTTTTAGAAAGTTGTTCAGTTTTTCGCTACATTTCATATCTTGTAAATAACGCAGTATTTTTAAAACCCTCTGTACCAGCGAACAGCAGCCATAAATAGAAGGTAAGTGAAATTGTTGAAGACGTCATTGTCAAGCACACTTTGATGAGACGTCTCTTTCAACAGCGCCTGTATTTTGAAATAATAAACGTTTCTTTAGAATCCTGGAGTAGGGTTGTAAACGACTTTGGAGTTGCCCCTTTTTGTATAAAACGGGAATCCTCCGGAGCGCCCATTGACCCTTAACAGGGCTTTGAAGTGAGAGTTAATTAAATTTCTCCTACTTTCATTACAAAGGGAGTTTACATTATGGACGCGCTCGAAAAACATAAATTGGCGGACGGAGAAAAATTATTTCGCGCTACTTTTGGTTCTTTGTTCGTTATAATTGCACGATTCATTCGGAGTCACGCAACGTGATTCGCTTACTTACGTGGGCTGGAAATTGTAATGAAATTACGTGACTAGCTATAAAATTCACTCGTGTGTAGTTTGGCCTGAGGACATCAGAGGAAATATTTTACGTGTGTACCATCTGTTTATGTCGCCTCTAATTAAGCCACCGTTTTTCCATGGTAATTAGTACGTGTTGGTAATTTGCAGGCTTTGTAGGATGCTCTGCGCTGGACATTACACCCGTATCACGTTTCTTTGTAACCGACCGAGCGCACGCACGGCACGGATTTAAAATAATTGTAGATAGAGCGAAAAAAGCGAAATAAAATATACTTAGAATAACCGAATGTTCGTTTCGTTCCTATTTTGTATTACAGAAACTTAAGATCCGATTTTTTATCCGGTGGTGATAAACAGTAAGACCGATGACTTCCTTGTACGTAAATACACGCCAAAACTACTGCGTACAAGCTCAGTTGAAAACTTTGTAGCCAATTAGTTTGATGATCGTACATCCACGGAAATATCATCGTAGTTGTAAATTTTAGATTCGTGTATCGTCTCTATTTTTCTCTTTTCATAATTTTAATTGATTTTTTATCATCGCTATATGTGATTGCTATCGAATCGATAGTAGAAAAAGTTTACTCATTCGTTTACGCGCTACCTCTACTGGATTTCTCGATCATAAACGCAATGCAGAACAAATTAATTTCAACTCGAGAACAAACATGGTCTCGTTTGCCCCGAAAATTGTGGGCCACTCTCTGAACACGGACCTTACAACCTCAAATTGCTTTAGCTGGTTCTCACAATTTGTTGTATGTTTCGTTGTATTTTGCTGGTTCGGATTTATTGGCGAAAGGAGATGTATGAAATAAATTGCATAGAAATGATGCACATAAGGGTCCTAAACCCTAGACCCTAGACTTGTCAGGACCCTTATGACCTATCTAACCAAACTGTGAAGCTGTCGCAGACTGTCATTTGATTGATGCTACGTTAAATTCGAAATATCGTCCAGTGCATGTAAGAGAGACACGCCTTATTTCGTTTTTGAAACAAGTTTGGCGATTTTAAAAATGTTGTTTTCTGTTCCAGTAATTGGTAGATACTCTATAATCCGAAGTACCTAGAATAAAAAATCTAATTGCGGATCAAGTTTAAACCGTCTTCACGAAGGTAGTCAAGTACCTACTGCTTGCTAATCTGTCTACGGTGAATGAACTTACTAAGACTTTTTACTAGGAGACTTTAATTTACCTATTTTTGAAAATTATCAAGAATGATACCCACACTGTAAAAATAATTAATTATACTCCCGTGACCATCGATCTCGTGACATAGCGTTACCTATTCTAGGCCTTGATTAGTAGTTTATAGTTGCCGTGGCCAAAATCGGTCGGAGAGATCATCATCATCATCTTCCTGCCCTTAGGGTAAAGTACGGATAGATGCGCCGTTGGGATAGTTGCGCAGGTTTCGAAAACACTATGTTCTAGTGAATTTCAGCACTATTGCTTATTAAAACATAGTAGTCTTCCTCCTGAAAGCCCAAGTACCACGTTAATTATTGGAGTAATTGCACAATTTACGCCAGTTTAAGAAAAAATCTTCGGTAGCGTGGTCAAACCGGGCGTCGAAATTATTTTAGCACATTTTGTTTTTCGGGTATCTTTTCTCACGATTGTAGAATCGCTCACATTTTTAATTCCTCATATGCACTACTTTATAAAGTACTAGCTGGTGCCCGCGAACTTCGTCTCGCCTATGCATAGAGTTACGTTAGTTAGGTTTGTGCCTACTAAAACCACACGTCATGCTAACAACTTTTCTAATAGAACCATTTTCATAGTTTACCCGCGCTCTTCGTGTACGACGACGTCAGGTAGGTAGGCCGATAGGCCCTTCAGTGCTGATGAAAGTTGTCACTATCACTTCTCTGCCGCAGGTGTTGATTAGGACCTTTTTCTACCTCAGTTTTTGAGTGATGCATGCACAATCAAACTAAGGTTGACTGCTTTGCATCTCCTTACTTTAGGTGGGGTGGGTTCGGCTCTCCCAATATTTAGGTATGCGTCATGACTCATGACTTTCTGTTCCGGTTTGTCGATTTGTTTTGATTCGTAATTTACGTAGGAATAAGCAAGTTTCCCGCGATAAAAAGAAAGTATCTTAGATGTTAATGTGCTAGTATCTACATACCAAAAAAAGTTTCAAGCATAATATCAGTGCTATATTACAACCGATGTGGCGTAGTGGTTAGTATGACTGCCTGCCACGCAGAAGGTTCCGGGATCAATTCCCGGTGGGGTCACTCATATGAAAATGAAAAAAAATGAAAAATGTTTATTAGGCAAACATACATGAAAATAGTACATGGAGGCTGAGTCCAAACCCAGTAAGTGTCTAAAGACACCTGTGACGGGTGAACCCGCTCTTCTAAATACAAACATTGAAAACTTGTTACAGGTAAGTATGGCTTAAATTATAATATGATGGATCAGGTTACATGACAAGAATAAAAAATTTAATTAATTAAACAAAAGAAGTAGAAAAGCAGAAAAATAGTGCTGTGTGTGTGTGTGTGTGTGTGTGTGTGTGTGTGTGTGTGTGTGTATGTTTGTGTGTGTGTGTGTATGTTTGTGTGTGTGTGAGAGAGAGAGTGAGTGTGTGTATGTAATATCAACTCATGAAGGTTACTTCAACTCATGAACTCAACAATGCCTCAGTTTCATTATAGTTTAGGGATTTAATCCAGGTTACCATCTTTTTCTTAGTCTCATGATAATGAAGTGGGTAGATATTTACTATTTTGTTGACTTTATTATACAGATGGGCTGATCGATGGACAAATTGACGCTGGGCGAATGAAGTTTTACATCTTTTTGTTTTAGCAAGCCTATCTTTCCTTCGTCTGTTAAAAACAGTAGGATCGTAATCTATAATTCGGTGTTGTTTGAGCACTACTGATAGTATATATAGTTTCCTGATAGTCAGTAAGTCACTTAGGTTATACAGAAGTTCAGTAGAGAATAAGAAGGGTTTGAAAGTCATTATTTTAATTAAGCATCTTTGAGCTCTTTCAATCTCAATAAATTTTGTTTTGATTGCTCCACCCCAAATTGTAATGCAGTACCCAATTACTGACTGTGCTAAAGATATATAAATTTTATTCAAAAGGGTTTTGTTTGCAACATACCTAAGCTTTCTGAAAATCCAGTTCAGTTTTCGAATCCTGTCATTTATATGGTCAACCTGCTTGTGCCATGAGAGCCGCTGATCAATAAGAACTCCTAAATATTTGGTATATGCAACCTTGCTAAGGACTGTACAGTCACAATTCAAAGCCTCGAATTGGCCACAGGTGTGTGTTTTTAATTTGAATTGAGACTTAGGTTGAGTTTTACTATTTATGGTAAAACATATGTAATTTGTTTTTTGTGCGTTCAAAGTTAAAAGGTCCGGTTTGAGCGGCATGGAAAACAGAAAGTTTTCCATGCAACTCATAAAGTTGATATTTATTACTTTGTGAATTTGATCCCAGTCTGGTTAGGACATTGCAGGCTGAACCACCTGTTTGTACGAAAAGTAAGATGGTTTCGTGCTTCGGATGGGCACGTTAAGCCGTCGATCCCAGTTGCTGTCTATTATGGCGGTCGTTACACAATCATGTCAGAGGCCTGCTACTTGCAGTAGGTGGTTGAAAAACTCTGACACCAGGGTTCGGGGTCGTTGAACAACTCGGTGTCCCACACGAAGAGAGAAAGAGTGCTATATTTTCGGAGATTATCACGTACAAACATCACAAAAGCTCTAAAATAAAATGTCGCTGCAGGTTTTCTAAAACCCTCTAGCGAGATGTTTTTTGAAATCTATACTACCTAGTATAAGGACACCCGAAATTGCAATTGCTCACATATATTGCAAATCTCATGTAATATGAAAAAGATGCAAACAATTAATGTTGCCATTTCGGGCCTTTATTTTTTGCGAACCGTAGTAAATGGTTACTGTTCACCAACATTTGTAATGTATAATGGATGATGATTTTCAATTCCAAACCTGACGTGCAACGCCTGTGGGACGACTTTTGCGCAAAAGATGTCCTCCAAAAACTAATAGCGACATCCTCTGGTGCAGACCTAACTCGCCTCAAGGCGGCCTGCTGCCACGAGTCAGGGGCCTGGCTAAACGCCCTATCTTCACCCCACCTAGGCAACAATTCACTAAGAATAGCCGTGGCACTGAGACTCGGTTGCAAAGTGTGCGAGCCGCGTATATGCAGGTGCGGGGCAATGGTGGACGACAGACGTCGCCATGGTCTAAGCTGCAGGATGTGCGCAGGCAGACATCCAAGACACCACGCCCTCAACGACTTAATACGCCGGGTCCTTATGTCTATAGACGTACCGTGCGTGCTGGAGCCACCAGGTCTGTCCCGCACAGACGGAAAAAAAAAGACCTTTATCTTATCCCATGGGAGAGAAACGCTCTCTACTGTAGGATGCCACGTGCGGATGCACATTTGAGGCTACTCGCTTGCCGCGGACCACGCAAACCGCTGGGCTAGCGGAAGTACGCGGATCTGTGCCGTCCGTGACTTTTCAGTTTTCTGCTTTGCTAGCATTCGTCCGAGAGATAGGCCAGCGCCTGAGGGCTCGTGGCTGTGACCCTCATGCCAGCTCGTACCTGGTCTAACAGATTTCCTTAGCCATTCAGCGTGGCAATGCAGCAAGCGTAATGGGTACTTACGGACCAGGCATGAAAAGACCTTTTAGGTTAGGCTAAGTATAAACTTGGCGTTAAATTAACTGAAATATAGTTTGGAATATTTTTTGTTTAAAAAAAAGGTACAATTAGAAAAAAACATTAGGGTCACGAAAAATTTACTGGGAGACATAGCTCTTTTATATACCTTGAAGAAAAATATTCTGATACCGCGTTTTACAAAACTATCAGCGACATCTATGAAATTATTTTTGTACTAATTTTCTCCTCGAACAACTTCTTGAAATTTTTTTTCATCATTTACCATGAGGAAGAGGCTTTATATTGCAGAAAATAAATAGCACTACCGAATTCCCTCGTCTGTATACCAGTAAAATTGTAAAAAAAGTTTCTGGGTGGTCGAGCTTTGCCGAACCAGTTAATGTGTTTTCCCGTGGGATCGAGACATTTTCCCGAAGTAAAATGTATCCTAGATGTTGAACCGTGTAATAAGCAATCACTGTACAAAATTTGGTGAAAATCCGTTCAGCCGTTTTTGCGTGAAAGAATAACAGACAAACAGACAGACAGACATACAGACAGACAAACAGACAAAAATTTTTTTACTTGCTGTTTGGAGATCTATATCTTATACACTATTTACTACAAATACTCTTTTTTAAATCTATTTCATGTACAGACTTTAGTATCGTTACTGTTTTATTATATGTATAGATGTGCCCATTTATTAATTATTCCAAAATATCAAATCATTATTTTGTTAATTAAATGCGCAACTATCCGTACCAAAAAGGATATTTGCGCAGGTTTTTTGAACGGATAGTTGCGCTTTGGGGGATAGTTGCGCAGATTGATATTTTTGTTTATTTTAGTATGTTGCAGATGGATAAAATGCTTCTAAATTACAGTCTAGATATGGACGTTGTTCTACATACATTTTTATGCTACTGTAGCGACCTCTGGCAGCTACAACACGAAGCTCACTCAAGTGGTTCACAAGCAAGCAAGACGCAACAGAAGTTCTCAACATTCCGCAAGATGGCGCTGCGTGACAGAACAATAGGCCTAAAACGCGGTATCGAAGTGTTCACCGCGCCCCGCATATATACAACTTCCAAATCCATCCAGGCGGACCAGTCGGTCCCCTGGCCACAACACCCGGCCAGGCGGGTAGCTACCCTTTTCCCGACACCACCTGGATTCTTCCTTCTGCCTACTGGCCTCACCTCCTGTCACCCGCCACACTACCTACGCGTTGATACAATTTTTTTACTGAAATAATGACTTAGCTAGCACTCAATAACTTTAGAAATAGTAATAATTTTAAGGTTCAGAGGCCTATTCGATTTTTAAAATAAGTATTTAATCAAATTAATTTCAAATTGGTTTGATTTAAATAAAGTACAAAGGACCCCGCACGATTTGTTCGACAAGGGCCGTCCGGTCAAATTGGCTCAATTTTTGGGGAAAGGTAGTACGTAATGCTCTAACCAAAATGTAAAAAAATCTGCGAGCGGAAATGACCAGTTTTTGAGATATAGCTATTTTAATGTTGAAGTCACTAAACATACTTTGATGTAGAAACGTAACTCATTAAGGCAAATGTCATGTTCTTACTTATTTTTTACGTTCATCTGTTTAAAACCAACCCACGAGGTAATTATTTCAATTAGAAAAGTGTCTGTTTAGGGTATAATATCAGCAAAGCATGCTAGATCCCCTAAGCTATACGAGATACAGCAATGGCTCCAAAGAAAAAGTTGTTTAGCATGATAGGTCGCTTCTGCTGGCACATGGACACCAGGAGTCTGCAGTAGACCACAAGAACTCCATCTAGACTATAAAATATACAGACATGCCTCTATAGCAAAAGCTGTTCAGCATGATTAACCGCTTCTGCTAAAAGACTGACGTCGAAGTTCTGGAGTACCTGATAAAGACCACCAGGACCTTATCTTAACTATAAGAGATACGGAAATGTTCAACATGTTAAGCCATTTTTGCTGGCACTTTGATATCGAGAGTCTGGAGATCCTGGTGAAGAACGTGCAATGATCCTATTCCTACGGGAAAGCGTGTAAGTAACAGTTCTAGTTATGAATATGTAGCGGCCAACTAGTTAAACACGCTGTTCAAGTGCACAGATAGCTCTTTAATCAAGCGGCGCCATTGAAACACACCACTAAACGTTCGTTACCTAAGTGGTTGAACACAACATTCTACAGTTCATGCCATTCCATGAAATGCTCAACTGAAGAATTAGATTTATGGTTGAATAAGGAGCTAGCTGTGATTTGAATGCCTTATTCACCCAGTTGAATTAGCCAAAACTTTTGGTATGGAAGCATTTCCGTATCTCTTATAGTTAAGATGAGGTCCTGGTGGTCTACATCAGGTACTCCAGAACCTCGACGTCAGTCTGTTAGCAGAAGCGGTCCATCATGCTGAACAGCTTTTGCTGTAGAGGCATGTCTGTATATTTTATGGTCTAGATGGAGTCCTGGTGGTCTACTGCAGACTCCGTGTCCATGTGCCAGCAGAAGCGACCTATCATTCTAAACAACTTTTTCTTTGGAGCCATTGCTGTATCTCGTATAGCTTAGGGGATCTAGCATGCTTTGCTGATATTATACCCTAAACAGACACTTTTCTAATTGAAATAATTACCTCGTGGGTTGGTTTTAAACAGATGAACGTAAAAAATAAGTAAGAACATGACATTTGCCTTAATGAGTTACGTTTTTACATCAAAGTATGTTTAGTGATTTCAACATTAAAATAGCTATATCTCAAAAACTGGTCATTTCCGCTCGCAGATTTTTTTACATTTTGGTTAGAACATTACGTACTACCTTTCCCCAAAAATTGAGCCAATTTGACCGGACGGCCCTTGTCGAACAAATCGTGCGGGGTCCTTTCATAGTAAGTCACCTAGGTAATCTTCAAAGCGCAAGTATCCCCCCATGATTTTTTAGAGCTGCGCAGCGCGACTATCCCTTTTTTAAGAGGTCAAATAAAACTGGATTTACAACAAAACAATAAAAAATAAATTCATGAATTAGGGCTTTAATAAAAGATTAAAGATCAATCCTTTAATCTGTAAAGATAATTTTGTAAATAAGTTCTTAATTATTGAGTTATAGAGCATTTTCCAAAAGGTGCGCATCTATCCGTACTTTACCCTACCCCAATTACTTGGGATCGGCGGCACAACACGTTTTGTTGTTCACAAAATCTTTTTAAGTCTTTTTACACCAATTTACCTTCAGTATTGAATAGTCTTTAAGCTACTTATACTAACCGTACTGATAAGCTGTCCTCTAAGATACCAAAAAAAACATTAAATACAAAATACTCTTGTTCACCACAAAACAGGTTAGCGAATTTCGCTCCCGGCTAGATTTACATAAAGCTGGGCGCTTGGCACCGCTCCCGCCGTATTACCATAAGCGCTTAATTATTTTGTTTATCTGACCACTAAACTGCTTTGACTCCTACAGAGGTAACAGACGGAACCGCCAGCTGTTAAATATACTCAAAAAAATATTTAAAGCTGCTTAATGAAGGTTGAAATAAAGAATGAAGGTTTTGAGAATGGAAATTTGTGCGTTGGGAAAGGGTTTTGTTGCTGTTGTTTTGTTCCCAATAGAAACAGATGCGCTGGCTTGGAATAGCATCATCACAAAACAGCCGTGACTTCTAGTCGTGAGTCTAGAAAAAGGAGAAAGAAAGGAAAAATGACTTCACCAGTCAGCGAGGGATTGGGCAGCAGCATTTCTTGTAAATAAATACAATAAATACTGCCATCACCGTGGCGAGGCATTAGTCCAATCCAAGGTCTTATAAACGAAGTAAAACAATGAATAAAAATAAGAAACCTTGCATTCGCTCGCCAAATTGCCTGCCAAGCGCAGTGACCATGGAAAGTACTGTGGGGTACACACATTTATGTATTTTATACGATACCGTCAAACTGTATTTGTAAAATTAGGATTTTACTTCGTAGGGTATATCATTTATGTTATCATATTCAACTACCCACAGTTTTGTATTTGTAAGATTCTTACTCGACATGATACATACTAAATGAGCTATGTGAATGTTGTTAATGTATAGGTCTAATTTCTTGAATAAATTACAAATCTCGTCAGCCTGCACTTGGCTACAAGCAAAACCAGCTCTTTCATTTCACGCACACATCACCCAGCTCATGCACCACACCTAAAGTACCCCTTAGGAGGTCCATGTCCAATAGTGGTCTATTTCCAAAATTTTAACCAAATAAGAGCCTATTCAAAATAATTGCCCATGCTTCTAACCCGCTCGGCCACATGAAACGCGTAAATCCAATGGAACTTGACGCGGGCCGTTAATTAAGTTTACCGAGGGCTCCCATGGCATCCCACGTTTTAGAATGTAAGTACCTGCCTTACCTGGCTTTACCTATCATGTAGTGTTGTGGTTTATTAACATCATCATCATATTGCGTAGGTATACTAACGGGTATTTACACCTGCGTTTCGAGTCTTCCTCTTATTCAAAGAAGAAAGTGGTTTGTTCGTCATCATCGCCCGCAGCAGTTATTGGTCCGTTTATCTAGAGATAATAGTCTTTGCGATTTTGAACACGCTAGGTAGGCACACGTAACGTCCGTTAATCCATGGGTAAACCCTAACTTTAAAAATAATCCTATCCTACTAATATTATAAAGGCGGATGTTTGTGTGTGTGTTTGTTACGACATCACGCAAAAACGGCTGATTAGATTGACATGAAACTTTGCAGAAATATAAAAGGGCATCTGGAATAACACATAGGATACTTTTTACCACGGAAAAATGTCTCATTCCCACGGGATCACGCATTTTCCAATATTTTTGAAATAGGTGGCGTGACTGAGCCGATTCGCGTTTTAAACGTTTTCGCCGAAAACTAACAGCGACATCTCTCGGCGAATAATGCTTTTTTTCCCGCGGAATAAAAGGTTGCAGCGGGTGAAACCGCTCACGGGCAGCTAGTGTATGATAATTTCATAATGTTGCATTGAAAATGATCGAAAATTGCCTTTGTCATTAAGTACAGAAATACATCACTACGAAAACATGCCGGTACAAACACCTAACTACACAACAATTTCTATTTAACACGTCTAAAGCAATCTACCCTCTTGTTATGACCTGCGTAATCAGCTTACTAGAGTACGGCCGTTCTAATAGGCCATATTTGACTCGTCAAAATTATGTTAATGCTATGGCATACGAGTAAGATCAATTTTTCTTTGTTGACATGCCATCTAGTATGGGTGCGACAGCTGACAAATATGGACCATACGAACGGACGTACTTTACTGACTGTTTAAACCTTGTTAGGTTGAAAGGTATGAAATTACTTTAGTAATCTAGCAAAGGCTTGGTAGGTAAGTGAATTGCTTTGAGAAAATTGTAAGTTCAGTCACAGTTCAGTGAAGTTTTGACTTTGCATGTAATATGAGTAAAACTTTATATTCAATGTATGAATAATTTAAAAATATAATTAAATCTTATCGGCGGACTTCGTTTTGAGAAGCTTTTAGGCACTAGCTCCACGTGCGATTTTTCACCTTAGTTCTATACAAAAACGATGCATGTCAAACATTTCGACAGATGCATTTGACGTAGCATAAAGATAGGCTTAAAAACCAAGCGACGCGACAACGACGCGCGTCGTTGTCGCCGTCAAATTTTGACGGCGTCGTTGTCGCTGCGGTCTTGTAGAAAAACCCGACCGCATCCCATACAAACTCTAAGCTTTGAGCGCGCTGTCAACGTGACGGCGTCGTGGCGCGCCGCAACGACGCCGTCGCTCGGTTTTTCTGGTTCCCCATACAAACCCATACAAACCAGTCATTTGACAGCGGCAACGACGCGCGTCGTTGTCGCTGTCGCTTGGTTTTTAAGCCCACCTTTATGCGAAATGTGTCCATATTACCTTTATTTCAAACGTTTCAAACATAAAATTATCATAAAACATTTAAGTAACCCAAGGCCCGTGGTGACCTCTTGCGGAGACCAAAAAAGTGATAGAGAGTAATTATGTACAAGTGTACAAGATACTTGAACCCTCAAGCAACTAGCCCTGATTACATACAGTAACGGGTTTAGGGAAATAGTTTTACAGTATTTTTTCTACAAGGTACTAGGTACTGTGTATAGCCAGCAAAACCACTTAGGTATCTATTTAAGGGACCAACTTATATTAGTTTATCATACAAATACTAAGAAAAACCATCATAACGTTGATACCTTAAACGGGTAGGTCACATCAGAGCAGCTTATGGGAGGCCTATGTTAGATGAGCATAGGCAACACGTACCAAGGCAGCAGTTCCTAGGCAAGCATGATCCTTGTTTTCTCCAATCAGTCACTGCTTTCTCTTTAAGTAATTTTTCCTGGTGGGAGAGACAAACAAAAAAGTCCAGGGGTCAGCGCATAATTTTTTGTTAGAGCACAAAATCATGTAGCAAAAAGGGTTTACTTACAGTTATACCATTATAAAGTGATTGAAATTTTGGAAGTTGCATTAAAATTTTACCAAAGAAAGCTTCTTTATATTAATGGTGGCTCCTAAATGCGTCTCTGTTGGTCTTGCATTAAAAGACGCTCTGAGGAAATTTTATGGCTCTCCAGAGGGCTTCATCTCCAGTTAACGACTGTTTATGAATATTCATCTTGTCACACATATCACAAAATAGAGAGTATACAGATCGTCACTAGTTAAATAGTCAGGGTTACAACTGTCAAAAATCTTAAAGTAAAAAAATATCAACCCAGCAAAATCTGATACAAGAACGTCTTATCATACGATTCTAAGCAATTTTAATCCAATAAATGGTTGTCCAGTTCGCTAGTTCCACAAAATGAAGAGTTTACAGAAGGTTCACTCGACCCTATTAAGGATTTTCGCGTCACTTGTTACATAGCTAGGGTTATAACTGTCAAAAATCTCAAAATAGAAGAGTATCAAAACAGAAAAATCTGGTACAAGCCATTCTAAGCCATTTTTAATCCAAGAAATACGAGTATGACGTTCGTGGCAACCATCTTCTTGTTACCTTGAGTTACCTTGAGATTCCAGTTAAAGCCAGTAAGCATCAAAATCGTTGCTAAAGTACTGAATGAGCCATCATCTGCCCCGCGCCCCGTTTCCCTAATTTTTGCACATGCCACAGGCTTAACTGAATTCTTGGGAGCAGGCTTGGGACATTTTGTTTAGTCTCGTAGTTTATCCAGAAGCTTTTGTTTGATATCACTCGTGCCGGACAATGTTACGGTGGGTGAAAGCCGCCATACCAATAGCATCTGTGACAGCCGCAATTTGAAGAGGCGACGTGTGACATGGCATCCGTTCTTGCAAGGAATTTTGTGAACTTTCTCAAAAAACTGGATCTGGTACTATACCGGGAAATCAAGCGTTTGAACGTATTTATAACAACTTATTCAAAGGCTTACTGACACAGACAATACTAGGTAGTATTCATTGCTATAGTTGGAAAGATCACTTTGTCGAATATCGTCGCCGTATTGCAATCGTATGGTCAGTTAGTCGCTTTCTCACTTGACTTTTAAAATCAAATGTAAAAGGGGATACCATAAGGCAGCAACTGCAGCGAGTGGTCTTTTAGACTTTAGTTACTGGAAAGACGCGGTCTTTTCACATCTCTACATTATACGATAGCTGTCTTCTAAATTTGTAAATTTTCGTATCTTTGAAAATAGCTGCTTGTAAATAGGTGATAGTTGCATCAGATCTACACTTATAATAATCTGTTATATCTATAGGATTCGTAGTTTAGTGGTTGGATTAACAAAATAATAAGGCTGTTATGCCAATATAACGACAGTACTGTTGCCAAGCGTTCATCTCTATGTAAATGCATCCGGGGGCGAATATCTTAACCTATATTGTGGTGAACGAAAGATAGTATAAGTCAGACTCAGCTATCACTACATCAGATTTAGGTAAAAAAAATGACGACGACTTATGTAAATAAATATCCCTGGATAAATAATAAATAAATAAATATCCCTGGACGAGACACACAGCGCCATCTAGCCCCAAACTAAGCAAAGCTTGTACTATGGGGACTAGACAACTGATATAATACTTATATACTTTTTTTTTGTAAATAAATACATATTGTACATAGAAAACACCCAGTACAGTACACTACTTTTGTCGCACCATCTCCCTAATTTGTGGTTTTACATTATAATTAGTCTTTATTGACATTAGACGTATCGTAGCAAATGTCTACAACTCCCTAGTGGCATTTTAAGTGTCAAATCCAAGCGGAAATTTCGCTTTGTACCAGTTAATACTTCTACTACGGCAAACGCTATGAATCCAGCCGGCTTAAGGCGAGGAACACACGCAACGTCGGTTTGTGCGTCGTTCATTCGATTCTCCACCCTACCTGCATATGAATACGGTTTGTGTCAAACGGCATCGCACAACGCTGCGTTGTCTGTCAAATCGTTTGACATAAACCGTATTCGTATAAAAATAAGGTGGAAAATCGAACAAACGACGCACAAACCGACGTTGCGTGTGTTCCTCGCCTTACTCCCATTTAAATTACAACGCGAGTGGGCCTGAGTGTCGGAAATTATGAATTTCAGCTGCAAATCTCAAATGAGGCTACACTCTACAGCCAGCGATGCTCCCTCTGACGCTTTTTTGATGCTTAAATTAAAATGTTTCCCGCTATTTACAATTGCAATTCCGGAAATCTGCTTTTGGTAATAAAATTGCTATCTCACTAATAAGGCCGCCGAGTCGAGTTTTGTATTTGGAATAACTACAAGGCGTTTTGTTGCATATTATTTTCTGTTTTGCATTTGGAATTTGTTTGAGGTAGCGAAGCAAAGTTGTTTAAATAAATTGATGCATTGTATTCACCACTAAAATTAAACAAGTTTCATAGAAGGCGGTTCATAAACACACACTCACACACACACACGAATCCTTTACAGTAAAACTACTTTGCTAAATCAATCAGTAGATTTAGTTACCCAGTGTATACGGAATGTTCTTCAGTACGGTCATTCGAATAGGCAGACAGCTGTCAAAATCATGTTAATGCTATGACAAGGTCTATTTTTCTTTATTGACATGTCTTCTAGTATGAGTTTGACAGCTGTCAAATATGGCCTATACGAACGACCGTCCTGTAGGAAAGGTTAATGGTTATATCACCAACCGTTTGATTTTCGTTCCGGTTATCTTAAGAAAGGAAGTCACAAAATAATTTTAAAAGAAATTGGAAAATATAGGGTGTATTTCTATTAGTGGCGGATCCGTTAAGGGTGTGTTCTGTCAATGAAACTGAACAACTTTCCCCAAGGAACATAGGTCGAAATACGAAAAAAAATTTGGTCTTCCCATACTAAGAGTGTTGGCCGGCCGGGTCAATTTGTATGGGAGGGCCAAATTTTTGTTTTCATATTTCGACCTATGTTCCTTGGGGAAAGTTGTTCAGTTTCATTGACAGAACACACCCTTAACGGATCCGCCACTAATAAAAATACACCCTATATATTATGATATTATGTCAATATATAAAAGTTGCAGCTATCATATCATATGAATTAATGTCAGGATAGTCAAATGGCATGGCTGTCAAGAACTGCAATATAATCTGGTGCATTTATGATTCGCCTAATTTTGATATCTAGTACAGGATTCTCCTAGCGCAATGTGCTTATTCATACTAAACAGCTACAGTCATCAATCACTGCTCTATTCCTCTATCCCATACATTCTAATTATATTCGAGATATGGCTATCTTACTTGGTAGTTAGTACCCAAGAGGCGCGAAATTAAGAAGATTTCCTACCATAGGTAATAATTACTACTGAAAACTAGATAGTACCTTACATCTACCTGAAACACCCTATATACTCGAAATAGCCAAGTCAGCACTCGAGTATAGCACCCGAGAGGCGCGACAGTAAGAAGATTGACTCCTAATAGGTAAAAAATTACTACTGAAAACTAGATACTTAGTATCTCACATCCATCCGAAACACCCTATATACCTGAAATAGCCAAGTCAGCACTCGAGTATAGCACCCGAGAGGCGCGATCTTATGAAGATTGCCTACCATTGGTAACAATTAATACTGAAAACTAGATATCTATTCTATTACCTAACGTATATCTGAAACACGCTGTATAGTCGAAATAGCCAAGTCAGCACTCGAGTATAGCACCCGAGAGGCGCTACATTATGAAGATTGACTCCCAATAGGTAACAATTATTACTACTGAAAACTAGATAGTACCTTACATCTACCTGAAACACCTTGTATACTCAAAATAGCCAAGTCAGCGCTCTAGTATAGCACGCGAGAGGCTCGACAGTTAAAAGATTGCCTACCAATAGGTAACAATTACTACTGAAAAATAGATACCTGGGAGTAACGGAAAGGGTATAACAAGCCGAAAGGAGGTCAAGGTACTCATGAAACTGAACAACTTTCCCCATGGAACACAGGCCGAATATAAAAAAAAAATTTGGACCTCCCACAGTACATCAATCAGCTGATCGGCCATTTTGTATGAGAGGCTCAATTTTATTTTCATATTTCGACCCCTGTTCCATGGGGAAAGTTGTTCAGTTTCATGAGTACCTTGACCTCCTTTCGGCTTGTTATACCCTTTCTGTTACTCCCTATAGTACCTTACGTATATCTGAAACACCCTGTATATATCCGAAATACCTAGCCTAGTCAGCACTCGAGTATAGCACCCTAAAGGCGCGACATTATGAAGATTGCCTCCTCGACGCAAATAGTTATTGTGCGGAGGTGTTTTCTTTGTAAACACTGGAAGGCGCAGTGTCTATTGTACGAGCCTATACAAACCGGGCCACGGTGGGTGCCGTAGTAATAGTAAAAGTAAAAGCTAACCAGTGTGGGGAAGAGTGATGTGTAAGCCATCTGGCTCAATGCTGTATGATGGAAAAGGGGAATCCCTCCGAGCGAGATGTTTGCTCAGGGACCGCAACTTGAATGGTCTATTTCAGCCTATGGCAGTCCACTGCAGGACGTAGGCCTCCTCCGGGGACCGACATAAGGCACGATTTTCCGTTTTTACCATCCTGTCGCTACCAGCCGCCTTTTTTAAGTCCTCGGTCAATCTGGCAGGAGGGCGTCCAACGCTATGCTTGCGGAGGCGTGGCCTCCACTTGAGTGGTACTTGAATAGTGGGTCGTGGATTTTCTATTCACGCTAAGTCTTCGACAAACTTCGTAACAGCGTTTTAGGCCTGAGCTTCTAATTGGCTAGTCTTCTCTGACGAGTGTAACTTATCATGTTTACATTGTGCAGGCAGCTTGGTAGCAGTTATGTTGTTGGCTCGGGTAGCTGTCTTCGATTAGTTACCAGATGGCGGTCGTTACAAACACCATCCCAAAGGCCTACTTGCAGTCGTTCGTCGACTCGGTCTCACATACGAAAGACGGAGTAGCAGATTTTCCTTTCCCTAAGCTAACCACGAGTTAACCGCGTCTAATAATAATCGTTTATTTCATGCTCGTGACTTGATAGTTATCCGCGATCAGAGCATAGTTTTTTGAATGACTATGATTGAATAAGTTTTTGGCGCATTGGGTTAAATGGATATGGTCATGGGGCATACATACTAAAAATCTAATACATGCAGACAATTAGCAATCAAGAAAACACAATATTGCGTGATCAGGTAATTGTCAGCACATTTTTTGGTCTTTTGGTTATAATTTGTTAAAGACAAATATGATATAGTATTGTTCGCCGACGATACCTCATTGCTTTTTAAAGTAAAGAGGCATCAACTCGACTATGACGACGTGAACAATACTATAATCGATGTAGTAAAATGGTTTACAGTAAATAATCTCCTATTAAATGAAAAGAAAACTAAATGTATAAAATTTGCATTGCCAAATGTTAAACCGAGCACTACAATTATTAAGGTAAAGGATGAACAGTTGAACCTTGCAGATTCAACAGTATTTTTAGGTATAACTTTGGACGCCACGCTCCAATGGGGGCCTCATATTGAGAAATTGTCGAAGAGACTGAGTTCAGCAGCATACGCAGTTAAAAAAATAAGATATCTCACGGATGTAGATACTGCTAGACTAGTTTACTTTAGTTACTTCCATAGCTTAATGTCTTATGGCTTATTATTGTGGGGCCACGCTGCGGATGTAAAGAACATTTTTGTTCTGCAGAAACGGGCTGTTCGTGCAATTTATAAATTAGGGCCTCGTGTCTCCTTAAGGAAAAATTTAAAGAAATCAATATATTAACATTTGTGTCACAATATATATACGAAAATTTGATTTACGTCAAATCTAATATTAATACTTTTGAGAAAAATTGTGATATACATAATTTCAACACTAGAAATAAGGACAAACTTGTAGCACACAAGAGCAGGCTTAGTAAAGTAAGCAAATCCTTTAAGGGAAATTGTATACGCTTTTATAATAAGCTTCCAAAAAATCCAAGATTTACCCTTAAATAAATTTAAAGAAGTAATAAAACATAAATTGTGCAAGAAAGGCTATTATGAAATATCCGATTATATGCAAGATAAATCTTCATGGGAGTAGTTTTACATGTTTGTTTATATACAGTATTTTTAAGACGATACAGTTAGAATATTCTACTGTAATTTTTTATTTTATTTTTACTTATTTTTAATTTTGTGTTGAGCCGTTTTTCGGCTATTACTATTCTTGTTTTTTTCAATCTTAGCTAGGGTAGCTTAGGGCCTACAAAGATTGTAATCTTTAGAATAGGAGCACTTCTGGGCAGGTTTTTGGGGGGTTTTCCTGTCCAGGAGGTCC
Organism: Phthorimaea operculella; assembly: GCA_024500475.1. Lineage (NCBI taxonomy): Eukaryota > Metazoa > Arthropoda > Insecta > Lepidoptera > Gelechiidae > Phthorimaea > Phthorimaea operculella. Next base: position 459,876 of record JANFCV010000002.1, on the reverse strand, counting down.
GACTAACTATACACATGTAACACCTTTTTAAAATCTTGATCGAATTTAGTTTCGCTTACTGGTCGTTAAGGCATAAAGTTACATGACGTGTGGTTAGCCTGGCCAGCCCCGAGGCAGTGCCTTTATTTTTATTTTTTTATCCCGCCCGAGCCGCGTTTATAGTAGGAATAAAAATTGTTATAAAAAAGAGAAAATTGTGCTTTGCAAATTTCTCTTTTTTACAATGCCTAATCCATTTCTGCGTAATGTAATGACTATCAATAAGTGATATTTTAATATCCTATTTTGAATAAAAAACTTTCACTTTCACTTTCACTTTCACTAATTAAAATGCATTTTTGGTGCCAGTTGGTCAAGAAAGTACCTACATGGTTGTGACACGAATTATGCCATCTTAATTTAATGACAACCTACGACTGTAGTAGTAAAACCATACAACTATGGTCCTAGCTTGCAACTATGGTCCAAACAAACTTGTTTTTTTTATTTAGCTCCTTCTGTGTGGGGCGTACTATAAGGACCCATAATGTATGGTTAACACTGACTTAACAGCTGTCACCACACACGAGATAAACGTACGTAACATGTACTTCTTCTTCTTCTTCTCGTGTCGATCGCTTTGCAAATGTACTTTAAATGCAGGTTTGTGTGGACCATAGTTGCAAGCTAGGACCATAGTTGTATGGTTTTACCAGTAACTAAAAGTTATTATCTACTGCACTGTTCTTTCCTACTGTGGCGGGTACTCTACTCTCCTCTTTTCCCCATTCACATCGGCAGCTGCCAGCCAATTCTACTTTTGAATAACGATGTTTTGTTTTCCCACAGTTTGAGGGATGTTAGTCTGATAAATTGAATTCCACCAATGAAGATTTTACGTTGGTTTCGTTCTTTTCCTTTCAATAATTTTCCAGATACGGTTTATTTTCGTGGTGTAAAACGGGAGCAGAAGAGAGAATACGCCGGCTTTCAGTGTTTTACGACAGAATTGCGGTAAAACTAGTTTTATCAGGCGTATTGGATGCAATTTTTGAACTACATCAGTCATTCACGATATCACGATAATGTGATTTACAATTAGCCACCTACGGACGCATCAGCGCCGACGTCATTAGGAGTAGAAGTGGTCGCCATGGCCGAAATCGGTCGGAGAGATCATCATCATCATCAATTCATGACTCGTATTCTAGAAAGTTTATTACGCTTCATTCACACTACTATAAATCTAGATAGAACCGTGCAAAACCCGCATAGAACCTGCGTAAACTTAAACCAGCTCATTAAACCGTTACACAGGCGGTTACTAACCCAAACAGGCAACACATCAGTCAGAATTCAAACCCGTATTGCTACCGATGATAGCATTTGAAGTTAATTGGAAAACTACTCCGGAATTAATCCCTCTGAGGGGTGAGGCAGTTTACACACATGCTGCGGGATTTTCCGGTGTTTTGGCGTGGTAAAATGTAACGTGCCGTGTGGTGATGGCTTAGAATAGCATCATCCTATATATACTCATGGATATCGATAAAAGCGACTAAGTTTAGATGATTAATTAATACTGTACAAGAACAGGGTACTTCAGCACCCGTTGCCGTATTAAATTGCGGCTGGTTTTTTTATTGCTGGACACTACGTTATTGGCCTCGGGGCCTTCAAAACTAAACCTATTTGGTGGGGAGCGAGTACTCACTCGGAAGTGTGTGAGTGTATTTGCGGCTGGCGATTGTCATTTGTACGGTAGCTGTCGATAACCGCATTATAGTCCGGTTCATGTGCAAACCACCTAAGAGCTCCGTCTCAACGTTGTTTATTTGTTTCATCTCGACAAATACCGGAGCTGTTTTGATTGAAAGCCAATTTAGATATCGGGGGCGATAGTAGATCGGTCCTGGGTTCAAATTAGACGTGGACAAAGTGTTACGTTTCGGTTGTTTTGAAAGGCAATAAGATTTTGTCTCTCAGTTGTTTTGGGGCGGAAAGTGAAAGAAGAAAGGTTGTAATGAGCAAACAGTGTTTTTGTAAGTATTTCTGAGCGGAAAAAAGGTTAGCCTTGCTACATCTAGCTATGCAGCTATGAGAATTTTACTGTTTTTTTCTTAGCTTATCATTTTTCTATCCTTGTTCTAATCCATTTGGGATCGGCCCAACATGGTGTAGTAAGTACTCATAATCAGCTTGCAAGACTGCAAAATAATGTTTCATTTTACAACCAGCCTGCATGACGTCAAGACAACCAATTTTGAAACTCTGTGTAAAGTCTCTATCTCTTCGTGTTGGACACCGAGTCGTTCAACGACCCGATGAACCCTGGAGTCAGAGTTTTTCAAACGCCTACTGCAAGTAGCAGGCCAAAGTACATACAAAGTTTTTTTTCATATTTCGACCTATATTTCTTGGGGAAAGTTGTTCAGTTTCATGGGCTGGTTCACCTCTTAAAATATTTGCAGTTAATTTTTTGCAGATAGTACCTACGCCCCACACAGAAGGAGCTAATAAACTACTAGGTGTCTGTTATAAGATGCCCCCTGCATCGCGACCGGCAGTCCTGTACCGTCGGTGATTAGCATAAAGCTCGCTGTACGATCCACAGGGATCGTATTGATGATTGACTTGACAGGAGTTGGTTCGGCAGCGCACGTCCTGTCATGGACACGGTCGGGAATAGACTGACTGGGCAGATGTTGTCCCCACCCACCGTAGCGACGTATGCGCACGAAACACTGACAGTCAATACACTTACTCAGTTTACTACAATAGTCAATAGACTTACTCGATACACTACATCCCTTTCTTGTTTTAGTTTTTGCTATGGTCTCCTCGATTGGTTTTGATCCAATAAATAATATTTTCTTAAAACCGTTTGTAATAAATTATTACTTTTTCTAACATAATATTAAACTGAGTTGCATATTTTTATAATATTCAATCGTTTACTTTACTACTGGAATAAAGCATATTCAAATAGATTAGTGTAAACATACCTAAGTAGGTTTCCTTAATTTTATTTATGTTGCGCATAAATAAACAAATCTATAAATTCATTACATCTAAACAAACTAAGTATTTTGTCTATTACCTTTTCCCCCTCCTTCGTTTTTTTTTCATGTTTCAACTATATTGGTATTTTAACTAGCAATCGACTTAGAATTCAATATATAATTTAACCGATATAATGTTGCTTGGGTAAAGAAAACAAGTCCTTATTCTCCTTGAATTAGAGACATGTTATTTTGCTTGACTCAATCTGCAGTCATTGAGATCTGTAAGGGATTAATGCTTAAATACTTTTTATCATCGATAAAAAAGATACGTATCGTCAAATATTTTGTACTCGCATAAGGCATTATTGACTAGTTCTATTGTTATGATTTTGCAGCTCAGTTCAACTTACAGTGATAATATTATGATAATTCGGTATTGTATATTGTACATGAACTGAGGAACTGGTGAAAACCAGTTGAATATTGAAAGTAATTCATCTTATTTTTTCGTACTAATGCAACAAATGCGAAAACCGAAGATAAGTTAGATACGTACTTAAATAAATAGGCACTATCCTCTAAAGAGGAAATTGACTTTCTGCTAGTTTGCTTAGTGAATTTATTTTTACCCCAAAAGTTATCAATTTCGTATTTTGAAATGTAATTTAAAATTATATGAACTTTTCGTTCCATTAGAATAGTTGCAATTAAACACTAATTATTATTAACAGAACAAAATTTATAAAAAGAAATAAGTAGGTAAGTACACTCATGTATGATATTGACATCACTAACTACCAAATATTAAATTATTTGCTAGTGCTGATTGATGATATACCTAATTATCTCCATAAGTCAGCAAAGGTAGTGTAGGCATAGTATAAAGAAAGGGGGGAAGTAAGTCATCTTAGAACAACCGCACCGCGCGCTGCTTGTATGTGTGCGCAATATATCTGTACGCGTCGCCGCACGCACACATCTAATGGCGGCCCCTACCGAGCGTGCCCGAAACGTCCCGAGATTTGTCAGTGTGTGCGTGCGGTGACGCGTACAGATATATTGCGCACACATACAAGCAGCGCGCGGTGCGGTTGTTCTAAGATAACTTACTTTACTATGGTGTAGGTTTATGAAACTTATTATATCACTCCCCAAACATTAAACAAGTCTTTAAAAGTTGCTAATGTAGCCACTGGACTCGCCTTAAATTACTAATTAATATTTTATTTATATTTACGCTATAAATCAGCTTCCCCTTTTATCCCTGAGTAAAGATCCAACAGTCTAAACCTGTAGTTATGAAATTACTTACCTAATATGTACTTAAACACTGGAAGTTTTCAGTTCATAGTTCTCGGTCGTAGACTGTAACCCACAAAAGGTATGCGCTTTCACTGGATAGGTATATCGCGGCACAAAACTGCACAATGAGAAATTATTTTGAGTTGTGCAAGCTTACCCTCAATTTGCTGGCGATTTCCAACGCAGTCACCGTTGCATAGTCTCTATACCTGTAGCAGACTAATTACATAGCAATGTATAATGTAATGTATCTAAGTGTACGCCATCTGACTGTTATCGTCGCATATGGTCCATCTTTTTCCCCTTTTCGTTTTCGACAACAACACAATGAATCCAAACTGCACGAATCGAAATAAAACATTCATGGTTTCTTATTTATTCTGAACGAAAAATCTATGAATATTGTAGGAAGGTAACCTGATGACTTCTAACCCCGAAAACTTACTTGAAATTTGTACAATATCGATTGGTTAGGTACCAAGCGCGGAAGGACACCTTAAAACAGAGTCAATAAACAGTAATAGATACCTATAAACTACGAAAATATCCACGGGAATTGAACCCGCGATGAAAATCCAAAGCATGGCCACTTCGCGGTCACACAATATGCGATATATTAATATTGGTGGGTATCATGATTCACACACCTACCTGTATTACGTCATATCCTGAGTGAAAATCATTAGGTACCTACAATATTACAGTAACTATTGATAAAAAATGTGGTTTAATTTGATATTTTATATACTGAAACATTTCGTAATAGATACATCTTCTCATTCCGACCCACTTGTTTCATCCTCCACAAATACACTATTGAAGGTAACTCATCATATTTCAATAGCTAGGGTGGGAACACCCGGTTTTATCCGCGGCTGTATTTACTACTTACATGACTTCCTGTTGCAAAAGGTAGCCTTTGTCACCCTCCTGCTTCGCAAGTCACTAGCTTTACTTTAAAAAAAATGTTATTTATACCTGCTTTGATGTGACGGAAAAGAAGGACAAACAAACACCATTCTCCATTGTGAATAATTACATAAGTAATTTATTGGGTGTTCATCGACTCGGTCCCACACGATAGAAGAAGAAGAAGTATGAATCATCATTGTAGTCCTCGTCTACCTTACGCTGCAGGCCCTGCTGTGTACTTACAGAAACACAAACACACACATACCTACAATATATATATATGTAAATTAAATGATCAGTTTTTCGCTTTTGTAACTATTATCATTCATCAATTAAATGATCAGTCTTACCTGTTAGCCCAACCTTATAGGTACCAATTTAACTGCTATGAGAATACTTCGAATTTCCATTGATTTCAATCAAGTCTTACCTGTTCTTATCGATTAAACGATCAGATTTTACCAATACCTGCTAGCATCGATTGAACGATCAGGTTATAACTATACCCGCTTTTATCGATTTAACGATCAGGTCTTTACCTGCTTCCATCAATTAAATGATCAGGTTATAACTATACCTGCTTTTATCGATTTAACGATCAGGTCTTTACCTGCTACCCTACCATCAATTAAATGATCAGGTTATAACTATACCTGCTTTTATCGATTAAACGATCAGGTTTTTACCTGCTGCCATCGATTGAACGATCAGGCTATAACTATACCGGCTTTTATCGATTTAACGATCAGGTCTTTACCTGCTATCATCAATTAAATGATCAGGTTATAACTATACCTGCTTTTATCGATTTAACGATCAGGTTTTTACCTGCTGCCATCGATTGAACGATCAGGCTATATCTGCTTTTATTGCTTTACGGACCAGGTTACACCTGCTACCAAATGAACTACACAAAACAGAGATCTTCCTTCAAATACCTACTTTTAAGTATTTGTATTATTTTTCTCTTCATGAAACACACTTCTTAGTAGAATATTTACAAATGCATTGTATTTTGTACTATATTGAACTGATTTGCAATTTTGTTAATAATACAGTGAAATGTAGGCAGCTACTATTGTTTAAATATTAGTAATAAAGTTTTCCATACAAATTAAAATAAATAAACTTTGTTTTAGGTTTAAATACTGTACACTGAAATTATTTTGCCTATGATTCAACTAACTTTTCGCTCTGCCAATTTATGTCATTTTACTTTTAATAGTTGTTAAGGTATATATGCCTAGTTTTCACACAGGTACATACTTGGATGTATTTGGTGGGACACATTTTTATTCACTCACTCATTACTAAAAATAGTTGTTTGAGTAAAATTCAGAACTTAGGAGACATTCACATCAAATATTAAACTTTTTATACTTAATTGAGACATGAATTTAAGCAGTGAATCCTCATAGCAAATAGTTTATATCAAAATATAGTTTGGTATAGTTTTCTTTGTATTTTGCTTTTGATCTAAATAAATCTTATGCTATGTTTGGTCAATAAAATCTTTCAATTACTTATATGTTAAACTAACAACAGGATTATTTTATTTTAAATATTATTTATTACGACTGTACTTGCCTATAAAGTTATAAAGGAAAATGCCCATATCTTGTCCAAGAAATTGTCTCGCATTAAAATGAAAATTAAAGCAACATGTAATACCTATCCCTCATTCTAATGTAGAATAGCTACTACAATTGTTGTACAAAACAGGGAATATAATTCTCAAAGTTTTGAAGTAATAACTTCAGAACTACTGTCATAATTAAATTATTTTCAGTTACAAAATGTTAAGCAATAATTAGACTTTACAATTATTTAACTTTGGCTTTGATGCGAGGCCTGCAAGTAGTGAGGCAAGCAGTGGACGAACATCCATACTAGAGTGGGCATGATCCCTTGATTTTCTTTTTTATATTTTCCGATAGAATAACATTTCATAATTAGTAGTATTTTAATATAAGAAGGCGCTGTTTAAAACTATCAAAGAAGGTTGCAAATATTCCTTTGAGTAAAATGTTTTTTTTTTCTTTTTCGTTTATATACTAAGAACAGGTGGGCATGAACTAGAAGATTATTCTCTATGCCACATAAACAAGAACGTAGAATCTAATCATGTCGCTGTACAGTAGACACTTGGCCAGTAGGTAGATCTACAACGTGAGGTAGCAACTCCGTTTAAAACACGTCATACAAACAACATTGGTTATACAGTTTGTAGGTATATAACTAAATAGTGACGTTCCGAAAAGGTAGGTTAAAGTACGGACTAAATGATTATACCTACCGCTGTGCTCACCATGTAACTTATGAGATCTCAATCGTAAGTTCGTATAAGTAATATGATGGCTTTTGATGGCAACATAACCTGTCACATACCTGAATATTTCTCCGCTTCTAGCACTTAAACATGATCCAACTGTCATTTTAGTGTAACTGAATGCTCTGAATAGTTATTCGTTTAATCTATCTGAACTGTGTCTGCGTCGGCGCCTCACTTTCACCCCTTTTTTCCCGCATTTTTCACCTTCGCTATCAGAATTCTCATGAGACCGCTACAAATATCACAATTTTAACTTTATTCGGCAGAGAATGTGTAAGATAATGCGCGATACAAAACTTGTATGGAATACCTACATTTAAAAAGTGATCATAACAAATATTGATAATTGTATTTTTTTTTGTATAGCTTTGGCTACTGGGGCTTTAAGCGCTGTATGATAGGTGCTGTGGGTATGCTAAATGATTATTTTGCTGGATGTTTTTAGACAGGCGTTTTAGACTTAGCATTATTTTGCTGGATAGTTTCAGACACGCGTTTTAGACAAAGTTTTATTTTGCTGTATAATTTCAGACAGGCGTCTTAGACTAAACAGTAATATTACGGATTTTTCTGAATTTTGATTATCAGATACCGTGAAAACTTACAAGAGTTTGTTAACTTTATTAAGCGTATTATAGTCAAGTTTTCGATATGTAACGTAGTATTCAGAACACAGGCAAAATTTGGCTTTTCGCCAATCGTTCCAATGTCAATGACTTCCATCTAAGGTCACTTAATAGGACATAAAACCAATACTTATAGCTTATAGCAAAAGATAGATGGTTCATCGCTCCTGGAGTAACGGACAACAGTTATAGCAGAAATATTATTACTATTAGTGTTTTTGTAGGAAATTTTCCATCAAAGAATTACTTTTTGTACGTTCAATATTTTTTGAATTTTAATTATTATTTTGACTCCCTAGCCTTTCCCTCCCTTTTCAAAAGGGAAAAATATTGCACTTTACTCACGGTTTTCCTGATTTATCCTCGTCGCCAAATGTACGATCCACAGGGATCGTATTGATGATTGACTTGACAGGAGTTGGTTCGGCAGTGCACGTCCTGTCATGGACACGGTCGGGAATAGACTGACTGGGCAGATGTTGTCCCCACCCACCGTAGCGACGTATGCGCACGAAACACTGACAGTCAATACACTTACTCAGTTTACTACAATAGTAAATAGACTTACTCGATACACTACACTCGCGGACACCATTTTGGCGTCAGTTCAGCTTGTCCTCATTACCATAACTGCTCAATTATTTTGTGCGGAATCCTCACTTCACAGACGAATCTCGGTTTTGTGCTATTTGGCGGCCATCTTTAAATTGCTTCGTCTTGGATTGTGGCAGTTGAAATGCAGCAGAAGCTGAGTCGATTGCTGGCTATGCTTTGTTGACTCAGCTGAAAGAATATTGCTGCCGTTTCAACGATTTAAAAATGTTGATGAATGTTGACGACACTGCAGGCCAAAGCTCCTATGTAATGTAGGAGAACGTTCTTTGCTCGCACACACAGCCTGCGACGTGGATAAAATTATTGTAACGCATTGCGTACTGCACGTAGGTACGCTATGCATGGTGTTGCCGTGTTGTATGTTTGGACGCTTGTTATATGGTTCAAAAGATAGGTAATGCTCGTGAAAACATATTTTATTCCACGACCCACGTACGCATTGTAAGAAAACCTTTAATGTTAAAATGTTCAACATTCGGTAGACTCATGCAATATCGAATACCAAATTTTAAAACACTTCTCGTGTTAGGTAAACAATTTTTTGAAAACTTCAAAATTTCACCGCAGGCAGGATTTGAACCTGCGACCTTCGGCATCAGTACTGCCAACGCCCTAACCAACTGGGCTACCGCGGTTTTAATCGAGCCCGCGAAATTAAGGAAGTGTATCTTGTCCACTATCGTGTGGATGGGCTCCATCTACCGGGACAGTTTTTTATTTTAAGAAAAAAAAACGTGCAATATCATTTATTCGTTGCATTTATTATATAATATATTACATGTATGAACTTTCCGTCAAAGATTTTACACGCTACAGTTGTTGTCATATTTCATACGCGCAACTATAGCGTGTTGTCATTTTGCTTGTACCTCTAGTAAGTTTCGACCGTTAATGTGAAGGATGGTATCTTAGTCAAACGAAAACTGCCAGCCTTTTTGGTTAAAATATAAGGTACGTAATAATTTTGAAGAGTGTTCTTTGATCAGCTCTCGAGTTCCTGTGGCTGGCACGATGAAGATATTGATAATTTTTCAAGTATCATTTAAGTTTTTTTATCAAGCCTCTTACACCTTTTTATGCTTCTTAAAATTTTGTGTTTAAACGTCTTTACTGAGCCTAAAAAAATATTTGAATTACGTATGTATGATTTCTTAATTTTATTATCTAGAATTATGTTCTAATTAATTGAAACATCTGACTGAATACCTTATTTCGTAGCCACATGCTACACTGCCTACGTTTGCTACGCCGTAGCACTTGCCAAGCGTCCAAGTCTTTGAGGTCCTAATAATGAAAGTGGACGACGATATGACGACCCGATAAACCCTGGTGTCAGAGCTTTTCAACCGCCTTCTACAAGTAACAGAACTTTGACGTGGTTGTGTAACGACTGTCCAAATAATCATAGACAACAACCGGGACCGACGGCTTAACCTCCGAAGCACGGAATCATCTTGCTTTTCGGGCAATCAGATGGTTCGGCCTGCAGTTTCCTAACCAGACTGGGAACAAATTCATAAATATCAAATTCCTTACTTGATAGGTTAAACAAAAATTAAGTAAGCAATCTTACATGTGCGTCGCAACAGCATAAATTTTTCATTTCATTTAAAACATGTTTTGAAACTAAAGCTAATTTGAATAGATAGTTCATAAGCCTATTATGAGTGTTCCTATTATTACCAATTGATATAAAATATTAATGCGTGTAGTTGATTTCAAAACACGGCCACACATTTCGTTAATGACTGAACAAATGTAAATTTAATTACTTATTTGGCATTAACAATTGTTTGCGGCACAAATAATTCGAACCACAATTCAATACTTAATTGTATCAAACCGTTTTTAACTTGTATGAATTTTGTTGTAGGTATTCCCAATTCAAATTAATTTATTCAAACTATGGCGAGAAACACACGTAACGTCCGATTGTGCGTTATTTTTGCATTGCCTATTGCATGCGTTAGGACAACACGAATGTTGACCTTATTCTTACACAAATACGGTTTATGTGTAACGGTTTCACAGACGCATCCAACTCCGCAGCGTTGAGCGATGCGCAGCGCTAGCAGATGCGTCTGTCAAACCGTTTGACATAAACCGTATCTGTGTGAAAATACAGCGTCTGTTTTCTTAGCGCATGCGACAGTGCTGCTCAAAAATAACGCACAAACGGACGTTATCTGTATTTCTCACCTAACTAACGTACAATAGATTTAAAATTTACGCTACGCATGTAGTCTGCGAAATTAGTTAACATTCATTTAATTATGAAAACAATTGAAGTACTTATAAAACAATTACAACATTTAAGAGAATTATCAAAGTGCTGTAACGGTCCTGTTAATTTGGTTAGTGCTATAATTGTATAATTGAGTTCTAGGTTTCCAATTTGAACACTAAGGACAAAAATTCCAATAATTTTAACCTTGTATATTTTTAAGACTGACCATAAATGACTTACTTATTCTACTAGCAATGCTAGCTAGCTAGGTACTGTAAATTAGAATAAAAATAAGGTAATGCCACGGCGACAACACACGGCAAAAATTGATTTACAGTAACTCCAAATTTTTCATTCCATTTGTCGTATCGTAGCGCACCAAAATTGTTACCAACACCTGCGTGCCATAGCGTTTTCCCGATCGAGACTGGCGTGCCTGAAATATGAAACGTCAATGGTTCCCATCTCGTACCTACTCCGGCGAGCTAGGTGTGACGTCAGGTGACGTATTGCAAAACTGATGCACCTGCGATTCCTCGCATATGGAACGTCAATGTGTCCTTCCTATTTTGGCGCAGACGTGGAAATTGGTAAAAGGATCGATGAGGTCTTGTAAACTTGATATAGGGTTTATGAAGTAAGCTGACCGGTTTTAGGAATTTATGGAATAATCCGGATGTTAATTATCAAACCGTGGTCTGTCGTGTGATAAGAATAGCATCACCCCAATGCTACCCACCCGTAGATGTCGTAAAAGCGACTTAGGGTTAATTATCCAGGGAATGGGCCGCAGCGTTCCTTGTGAATAAAACATCTTGCACTTGGCTCGCTAATCCGCCTGGCAAGCGTGGTGAGTAGGAATAGGCTAGGCTGACAGCCTTTCACTTTGGACCTGTGTTAGACAACTTCCGACAGCTCTAAAATATTTGCCTACCTATTTATCAACCGCAGCGAGGCGTATATTGTGAACATATTTATTCCTCTTAAGCAAGCATTTTTTCGATAAAAGACATTATATTTCAGCAGCCACAACAAAGCTCGACAATAAAAAACGCTGAAACCCATTTTCACGTAGTTTTTCTCTAATATCTGCATGGCGAACGGCATGGCGCGGGCGACCCTTGGCATATAAATTGCCATAATGTTTTACTCGCTATGATTTATACATACAAACACCTAGCGTTCTGCGCTGATATCTCATTTTGCACCTCACTGCTCAATACGAGAGTTGACTATATTTTTGTAAATATTTTTGAACCAAACGCGTGGAAGGGTTATAATCTTATTATTTTATGAAATGGTTTTAAGTTAAGATGGGGTTATTAATAGTATTTTATTATTCTTCGTATTTTTATTATACCTCTAGTAGATAAGGACCTATTAAATCTTGTAGGTAGGTAGACTACTATGCTAATCAGCTTGTCTGCCCGGCTTAAAGGCTCCTTAATCCTCGATAAACATTATACGTAGCTGAATAGAATTAGACGTGGCTGTTATGATTGTTAATAAACAAGTACTTCATACTTTAAACATTTGTCTGTCAATAAACAACATGACATTATTGGGAGCATTTGACAAAAAATAGGTACCTGGCAAATAGCATTTATTTTACAAAACAAAAAACTATTTTTGAAAATGGCAAATCTGATAGGAAAGCAAAACTTAATTGACTTAAAATTTATTTATTAAAGCCGCAGAACGCAAACAATATTTTCCAGTTCAGAATATAGCCACCTTCGGGCCCGAAACTGATTTCACGACGATTTAGTACCATTGGATTACTTTTGAACACCAAAACTTACTGAGAAATTAAGAAAATATTTCTTGGTCAGTCACTCTTGCCAAGGCTCCATCTACCGAAATAGTTTTTCAACTAATTCCAGCATCTAATTCATTCTTATCGAATATACCCCCAGCGAGAACAATATTTTCCAATTCAGAATACACCTGCCTGAAACTGCGTGTACTATGATTTAGTACGGTTAGATTACTTTTGCACAAGACTAATAGTCTATACCGAGCGCAAATGGCTTTTATGAAGAACCTGAATGCTATCGGGGTAATAAATAGCTGTTTTGATAGTGTTGTGTGGTAGAACTGAAGATCATTAAAACTACTACAATAACCCTCCTTCTGAGGCAGTCGGGTAAAAATAAAGTAGAGTAAAGGTAATAACCTTATCTATTTTAGATAGATAGATCAACACTTTATTGCTCACATACACTACACAACAATACAGAAAACTTGAGCTAAAAGTAAGCAAAGGCGTCCTTATCGCTTGCTTTTTTCCTGGCAACCTTTGCCTCAAAAGAGATATAGTTGACACAGATTTGCAAGTAATTGAAGAAGCAATGATTAATAATTACAGTTCTACAAATATTTCTTCCATGGATTGTAGGATGCTACTTCAGAGCTATCCTTGGTACCTATTATGTAATTCCGTGCTCTTTTGAGGTAGTGCATGCGAAACTTGGTTGGGTTAGGTTAGAAGTTCAATAGTTCCTATTCTGTAATTTGAAATTGTTTTCTTTGTCCTCACTTCTGTAATAATATTATTAAAGGATACAAACCAAAGTCGGGCTATATCACAAAATGGGTTAGCGGTTCGAAGCGCAGCCAAATTAAATGCGCCATAATTTATGTGTTACGAAAAATATTTCATTTCATGTAAAATTATTTATTACGCCCACAAATTATACGACTTTCAGAGGTTTTCCCGCCAGCAGCTGTCCATTCCCAAATATATTATGATTAAAGCAATACGAAGACAAATTTCTTCTCAATATCAAATTTCCTTGGAACGGATGGCGTTCAGTTGAACTCGTGCCAATATTTTATTTAAATCGCCGAACTTTCCTCGCTTCGACAACACAAAGAGATTTTTCGTACCTAGGTAGTAAGATAGGTATTGTATCTGTTATATTTATTGATTTACGAATATATACCGAAGACTTCAATTTTGAGTAAAGTTACGCTGCCAACTACCTGGTTGTAGATTATAAATCGTGATTGTAGGTATCTTTTAAAACCACTCTAAATAGTATCATAATTTACTTCAGCTTAGCTTCTAGTAAACAACCAATTAATATACTCGTAGTACAAATACAAAACAGAAAAATAATTAATTCAATATAAAATTTGTTTTTGCTCTTTCACTAACCAACTAAGCACTAGTGGCGTGGGTGAACCAATTATTAAGAGATATCTCTAAGTGGTTTTCATGTGCAATTGCAATGACTCTCATAACAATTTTACGGTGGTTCTAGTAGTCTCAAATGGTGCTTATTTATTTGTAGGTATTTTGCACTATACGGAAGTAACAGAAAGGGTATGAGGACACAAGCCGAAATGAGGTCAAGGTACTCATGAAACTGAACAACTTTCCCCATGGAACTTGGGTCAAAATATGAAAAAAATTTTGGACCTCCCATACAAAATTTCACCGAGTCAATTTCTATGGGAGGTCTCAATTATGTTTTCATATTTCGACCCATGTTCCATGTAGAAAGTTGTTCAGTTTCATAAGTACCTTGACCTCCTTTCGGCTTGTAATACCCTTTCTGTTACTCCTGGTAGTGATGTCTACTCGTAACGTATTTATGAGTATCTCATACTTTACTGCCAGTCCTCTAACAAGGTTAATCCTCATGTTAGTCAGTCGCAAACGTATTCAGGGTTGACGCGTATCCCAACCGCATGTAAATTGAATGTCTAAAGCAAGTACCGGAACTACACTGCACCCCCAGCATTGTGGTAGTTTAAATCGAATTTATGTCAACCCTAGTGACAACCGAATTTGTTAGGACACCACTCGGTTTGTAGTAAATGATGTTTAAACTGCTTTATGGCTACCAATTTTGGTTTTAGCACGTATTTTATCTGACAAACTATGAATTGGTTCTCATACACTCCGTGCAATGTTGCGGTATTTTTCAGGCCCGGGTTTATTGCCGAAATAATTTGTGTGACAGACGAACTCAATATAAGTGAGCTGGCATCACACTGTGAGAGACAAACAAACAAATACATTTTCTCATTTAAAATATAGGCATACTCAGTGTTTATAAACATTAAAAAACTAAAAACGCCTACGTGTTAAATTTACTTTAACTTTTGAAAGTTTGATGAATGGTAGTACCTACCTAATCCAAAATAATGACGTAAGTTTTCGGCTTAACGGCAGGCATTAGGGGTTGTAAGATTTAAATAAAATCTCAAATGTAAGGCTTTTGCGAAAAGTTTCGACGTAAACCTGAATACAAATAACAAATTTTACATATTAATCAGCTTCTTGTACGACAGGGGTCTTGAAACTCACAAATTAATTAGTCATGCCTAAAATATAATAATTAATTAATATAAAAATAGACGAGCTCTTCCCGTAGAATAATAATAACTCCTGTATTGATGTACTACTTTATCCTGTTAGTGTAACGTATGGTTTTCTGTAAGCTGACATCCAAATTTCAATTTGAAGATGGCACGACACTCCATGATGATGATGATGTACTTAGCCAACATAACTTGGGGTCACGTCTTTCTTTTCTCGCTGAAAAGATTTTTTGTTTTCCAAACAAAATTTGTTATCTAAAATGTCTTTATCTGAAAAGACATAAGGTTTCTCGCAGTAGCTAAGAAAATTGGTACAATACTTTCAACACATTCGTGCGGTGGACGGCTCCGATACTTTTGTGCAGGCTATTCACCACAGCAAATAAAAATTGGCAAAAGCACTTCTAGATAGAGTCAAGTCGGTCACCTTTGGAGGCGCTTTGTTTTTATTATCCATTTTATTCTTCACTAACCGAGGCGCAACTATGAAATGAAAATGAAAAATACCGGCCAAGAGCGTGTCAGACACGCCCACAAATAGGGTTTCGTAGTCAACGTTTAAATATCAGGTTTTTCAGCATTACAAACTTAATTTTGTTGCTGGTTTGTTAGCAGCAGTATGATGACCAACCGCAAATAGAAAAACTAATTTTTTTCTGAAACCTTTAAGGGTACAATATCCGTTATAGTTTTCATTGTAACTTCAGATTGTAAGCTATATTCCATATTTATTTCAAATTTTTTGCGTTTATGCTTTAGAAGTTACAGCTGTAACAAATTATGGGTCAAAAACGCCCTTTTTAAAAGCAAATATCTCGTGACAGAAACATTTTAGTGACTTTGTTTCAAAGAAACCTAACCTTAGTTTTAAAAGACCTATTCAGCGATACCCTACTCAATATTACAGAAGAAAAAAAAAAATTTGCCCCCCTTTCACTTGTATGGGAGGGGGTCCAAAAAACATTTAAAATATTTTTTTCTTAACATTTCTATATTTGGGTCAACTCGATCTATCTTCTCACCAAATTTCATGTCGATAGCTGTAAAACTGACGAAGATATGAGGGCGAGGCATACAGACAGACAGACAGACAGACAGACAGACAGACATGACGAAACTATAAGGGTTTCTAGTAGACTACGAAACCCTAAAAATATTGTTTTGTGTACAAATAGTAGAAGATACAAAAGGGACACCAGTCTCTGCATTAGGACAACCTGTTTGCAAAGGATAGTTATTCTATTTGAGACACGATGCTATATCTGGGGATATGAAATAGACTAAGTTAGTAAAACAACACAAAACTTTTGAAAATCGTAATAATTTTAATCGAGAAAATTATCGTTTCCCACTTTGCTTTTCTTGGTGGAGTATCGTAAAAAATCACCAATATCTAGTACATTACAGCGTATATCGTGTCACTTAAGCATAACCTGTATTATGAAGTTCCTGCTCGATATTCAATGCTGATTTAAATCCAAACGTGTAATTCACGCGTCAAACAAAAGTAGCGATGGACGAGCTGCAAGGCTACAGTTGCAAATCGATGCAGCAAACGGGTTTTTAACCGTCGGATGTCGGCTGGACCGAGTTGCGCAAAGATTGGACCCGACTAGCCCCCAGTTTAGATTAGAAAAGTTCGCGCCAGCACCCGACAAATTGCTTTACTAATACAACAGATTTCGCACGCTGACCCGCTCGGCTACAATCCGGTAGAAAATAGAATGCAACGCAATTATACTCGTAGTGAACAATGTCTCGTAGTGAACTAATCATGCCGCTCCCATATCGGCTTATACAGCCATGAAAAATTTTGCCTCAGACACTGAATAAATCAATGTATTGGAATTTTTAATGCACTCACAGCGCTATAATATTCTCATAAATTAAATAATGAGAAAATTGAAAAATTCATTAGCGACCGCCGGGACTTGAACCCGGGACTGTGGATTGCCGTTCCACCGCTCTACCAACTGAGCTACGGGCGCCTAGCGGACCCTAGTGAATCTTTCAACCTCTTGATGCTCGTCTCGAAGCAACGATTAACTACTGAATAAATCGTTTGTCACAGACGTATGAGGCCAATGATGATGATGATGAGTGAACTACACCCGCATCATGCCTGAAATAAAATAAGTATGACATGACATAGGTAATAAGAAGATATTATATATATATATTTCTTGGATTAACGTTATGTATGACGTTCTTGTATCAGATATTGCTGTTTTGATTGTCTTATACTTTAGTAACCCTGCCTATGTAACAAGTGACAATCACAATATTCCAAGGTCGCGTGAACCTTTAGTAAACTCTCTATTTTGTGCTTGAGTTCCTCTTAAGATTCTAGTTATTTCCAGTCAGTACGCGTCGAAATCGTCGCTAGTACTGAGTGAGCGATTTGTAAAGGCGCCTCCGCTTACCGAGGTTATTAATATACTCTTCACCTATTTATTTACCTTATCATTTATTTGTACACAAAACGTTACATTTGATTACTTTATCTTGGTATCCAGTAAAACATTTGAAAACTGCAAAGTGGCTACTAGAATAAAGCGATGTAGCTTTTCCTCCAAACATTGTGAGTTTGTGAGGCTCGCAATTCTGTCGTGTTGTACAAATAATCCGGTACAGATAGCTTTTCATGTTAGAAAAATATTTAAGACTTTTATTTTTTGCCAATAGTTTACGAACCATTATTAGCCGAACTCAAATTATTATTTCGTGTCATTTTAGATGTAGGATAACTTACTTTATATTTTCAGTGGAAAAAATCAAAACGAACAAGGTTATTACACTGTATAAAATGTCACATAGACAATACTGGAATATTTTCTTATATTTATTTAACTATACACACTTAAAATTTAAATTTATCAAATGTACTACCATACATTGAATCGAAAATTTACGCAAGCGTATAAAATGTCACGTAATGAAATATGTGCTTTATAGCCGTGTGGTGCCGGCAGAGTAGAATAGCACCACCCCCTCTCTTCCCGTGCAGGTCGTAACAGGCGACCGAGGGATAAACCCGACCCAATCAGCCAGGACCAACCGTATGGTGACGGTTAATCCACCACAAAAGCATTCCCAAAGAGGGTTGACGTCTGGTAGGCATTCGGTTGTAAAATTAAGCCAAATCCTTTGCAACACGATTTTGTGTTCAACAAAACGTGTTGCGCCGACCCCAAGTAATTTGGATAAGGGCACGAAGATAAAAAGACACATATTCTATAATAGTACTAAAAATAAGCAACTTTAGAATTTGTGCAAGATATGCCCTCAAATTATGCCAGCAGGCCTGGACTAAACAGGCAGTTCCCTGGTGTGTACAGCGAAATGTATGTTTTTGTCTGTTTAGGTCAGAAATTGAAATAGTTTTACACGTGAAATATGAGGGTAGGGAGTAACGAATTTGATTGCTTTCGCAGAGTAGTAGAGCTAGTGGTGTTTTGAACAAATTGGGTAGAACAGACTAAGTAAGTAATGACAATTTAATTAGTTACTTACTTAAATAATTTAGCCATCTATACCATATGTATACCTATGGGCTTCCCTATATCTAAGGGTATTGCCATATTGATGATTATTATCTCTTAGTCACTTTTTACGAGTGTAGAATTGGGGTGATGCTATTCTAAGCCTGCATCACTTGGTGTTTTGAACAAATTCGGTAAAACAGACTAAGTTAATTAATGAAAATCTTAATTAGTTACATAAATAGGTCAGCGATCTGTAATAGGAGGAAATGTAACCAAACACAAAACGTGGCACTATGTAAAGGATCTTAATTGGGTAGGGTTTGAAATTGATACCTTCTTAACGACATTCAGTAGATAGGACGGTGTATTAAAAACTATGCAGACATAATAATTCATGAAAATGAACAACTTATTTGATACAGCGGCTTTGTTGGTAAACGAGAACACAGTATCGGCGCTTATGCAAAATTTCAAAAAAAATTAACTGATTTCTATGGAAATTCAAAATAAGTATTGTTTTCTTGACAACATAAGCTCCAGAAAAAATTGTTTAGTTAAATGGTCGTATCATCTGACTGCATTTTTCGGTAAGAACGCCGTCCCTTATAATAGTCCCTTTTATCCAGTTTTCCTACAAAATAAGAATGTAATATAAAATCGAATCACGCACGGCACATATTCACGGCACCTATAGGTACTAACTTCATAGTCTAGTTCGATATTCGGATTATAATAAACCGTTCACCAAAAATGGTGTTCCTTCGTGTGCGCACGGCGGTAAATATTCATGCACTGCGGCTGCATAAGAATAAGAGGCGACGTGCACTTTGAATCCCGGAGAGCCATCGATTGTATGGCGCTAACAACCCATGCATGGGTAAAACGCAGGGATGCGACTTTAGAACCTGACAATAATCGGTTTTAGAATCGATTTTATAAAAAATATGTTCATTTTTAATTTGAGACAACGCAAAAAATACATAGAATAGACAATATCATACCGCCGAAATAGAACAAGATACAAGGAACCAATCATGCACTGCGGCTGCATAAGAATAAGAGGCGACGTGCACTCTGAATCCCGGAGAGCCATCGATTGTATGGCGCGCTAACAACCCATGCATGGGTAAAACGCAGGGCTGCGAGTTAGCGCCTAACAAAATCGTGAAAATCGGTTTTTTGAAGTTATCAGCTATTACAAGGTCTACATTTGAGATAACAGCTTTCAGGGGTAAAGCAGCCAGCAGGGCTGCGACTTTAGCACCTAACAAAAATCGATTTAATAAAAAATACATCGATTCTTAACTAGAAATGACGCAAAAAATCATAGAATAGACTAATGTTTGATATCATACCGCCGAAATAAAACAAGTATTAGATACAAGGAACCAATCATGCACTGCGGCTGCATAAGAATAAGAGGCGACGTGCACTTTGAATCCCGGAGAGCCATCGATTGTATGGCGCTAACAACCCATGCATGGGTAAAACGCAGGGCTCCGACTTTAGAACCTGACAATAATCGGTTTTAGAATCGATTTTATAAAAAATATATTTATTTTTATTTGAGACAACGCAAAAAATACATATAGTAGACAATATCATACGGCCGAAATAAGACAAGTATTAGAAACAAGGAACCAATCATGCACTGCGGCTGCATAAGAATAAGAGGCGACGTGCACTCTGAATCCTGGAGAGCCATCGATTGTATGGCGCTAACAACCCATGCATGGGTAAAACGAAGGGTTGCGACTTTGGCATCTGAGAAATATCGTTCTAAAAAATCGATTTTTTAAAAATACGTTGAGTTTCAACTTGCCAATAATATTACCGACAAACATTAAAATAACATTAGATCGCCAAAATAAATCAAGTATTACGTAGAAAGAAGGAACCAAAAATACTCGTAAGGTGTCGTGTTTAAGTAGGGACATAATGCAATACATTAAATAATTCGTAAGTGTAATGTGCAAATGTAACTTAAAGATTCAATTATTTGAAAAAATATCGATAACTTTAATAATCGATTATCTTTTCACATCCCTTAACAAGGCCGCACGTTGAAATTTGCAGTTTTACAACGTAAAATCCATGTAGGAACGACGCCAAGCCAATGCGGCTGGGATGCTTTATGGCTTTCGTCCTTGGTGCAATGAAGATGGTCTTATTAACTTCTTGGACTTAAAACTGCGTTCTACTTACTACGTATACCGGGAGTAACAAAAAGGATATAACAAACCAAAACTAGGTCAAGGTTCTCATGAATCTGAACTACTTACCCTATGGAACATGGGTCGAAATATGAAAAAAATATTGGACCTCTCATACAAAATCGCCGATCAGCTGATTGATTTACCTAAACTAAACAAGGGACAATGATCTATTACCTCTTGATTTATCTCAAAGTCTCAAACTCATATTTAAAAGATGCGCCTATAATATGCTCGTATAGAAAACCGTACTAAACTTTCATACCCACAAGTTAAGTCCATCTCTCTTCCAAACTACACAAGTTATTCACTTAAGCCAGCAAGTGGGTAGGTAAATTTAATTAAGGCTACGGAGGCTGTTAAGGTCACAGCACGTGCAACATGATGTTCAACATCACGTTTTTGTAGCACCCTGTAGTTTCACCAACAATTTCCAGCCAGATGGGGCTACTGAGAACATTATGTTTGTTGGTATTTTCTTTGCGAATTACCTACTTATGGTAACGTACACTCGCGATCATAAGAGCATACCTACCGTAAGGTTCATAATCCTGTGAAGTAGCTCATGTTCCTCAACCGTGGTAGTTCGTAAAATGTAAATGAGATGGCATTAGTTCCATTAATACTGTCAGCAGCAACAAAATACAAATTCCATTTGTCAATCACTACAGGTTTTCTATCATTACTCTACTCACTATTTCACATGTCACTTCAATGACTGCGTGGTGTAACGGTTATACACAGTGCCTTCTGAGCGTGTATAACTGGGTTCAAATCCTTACACGGTATACAACTATTTTATGCTATTTAAAATAGTTTTTTTATTTTAAATGGATAATTTAATATATTTTTATTATTAAATAAAAATAAGTAATATTTTATAAATGACTAATAAAACATAATGTCTACTTTCTTAAGAACTCTATTTTCTTATAATGAAAACAAAACAGAGATACTGATTATTTTTTTCTTATTATCCTAAGTAATATTAAATAATAACAAAATCTAGTTATAAATATATAGGGTGAATTTTTACTAGTGACCGATAGCAAAACCTCAGAACCGGCTGGTGATAAGGAACAACTTTCCCCAAGGAACATAGGTCGAAATATGAAAAAAAAAATTTGGACCTTCCATAGTAACTCAAATCAGCTGATCGGCAATATTGTATGGGAAGTCCAAATTTTTTTTCATATTTCGACCTATGTTCCTTGGGAAAAGTTGTTCCTTATCACCAGCCGATTCTGAGGTTTCGCTATCGGTCACTAGTAAAATTTCACCCTATATATTTTTCGATAGCAGGTTAACGCTTAAGGTGGATCGTTTTCCATACAAAATTTAAGTGGAGTTACGTCTTTAAATGAGACAAAATTATGATTAAAAATCTTGATGGGAAGTCCCGTGCTTTTATAACATTTTCGCAAAATAAAACAAATAATTTTTTAACCATCAGATTTCTCTGTAAAAACCGTGTCGCCACTTAATGAACATAGATGGAGCTACTGCTGCAATAAACACGTTTAATTTTTTTGTGGAGAAAATACTTGATATTTTTTTACGTTAAGCAGTTTTGCGACATATTTACGTGTGCCTTCCTCATCTCACATAAAGATTTTTTGATAAAATTGTTGTTTAGCTCATGTGTAACTCGGTTGAAGTTCAGATTTTAGTTTGTATGACGTAACGATCCCCCTTAAGTATTCGTTTTCAATAATATTTGAAAAGAGGATTGAAACGTAACCTGCTTTTCTTAGCAACAGCAAATTAAGGTTCCTACACACTGTGCTGACGGAAGATCCAAAGCATGTTTAATAACAATATGATACGAGTAACAAATAAGCGATAGACGGCAGCACGGGCGCCTCGCGCAAAGGTGTTATGCGCTTTATAACTTGGCTGCCAGTATAGTGTGCAGGAAGCTTTATATTATAGAAATAAATAATTATACAAAATTTCTCTTAGTATGCAATAAAGGAATACTTGTTTATAATAAATGCCCGAAAAACTTTAAAATTAATAAACCGTTGGGTAATTACGCCTTGCATTCATTCATAAAACCAGTTATTTATTAATATTGAAATCACAAATATTTTCCTGTCTTCAATATTTCTTCTGTCTTCTTATTTCTCTTATAACATCTTGAGACCTTCAAGTTCCATAAGTTTTCGTTGTGATTTATTACCAGTGCTCAAAGCTACTAAATCATTTTCACGTCAACTCCTTGACGACCTATGATTGGTGAATATGACGCCTTCAGTGCAACTGGATATTATTAAAAGCTCTAAATTCTCCCAGGCAATGATCACCAAAGCATACAGCGATATATTTTGTGGGTTTTTGGAACTTAGACTTATAGTTCATAGTGTCGATCTAAAACAAAATGTTCGTTAAAATTTCACCGTTTGTTATACTATTTATTGATTTGAAACAAAAATTAAACTGTATTCACTTCACTTACCGTTATTCTTAGCATTTAGATATTTCCGAACAATGGCTTGTTTATATTGGCTGTGAAATGCAACTATTTCTTATTGTCAAGACGCACTGATATTGCACAAATAATTCGTTATTGTAAACAACCAACGTTGTTAGATTATAGACACAACCAAATGATTCTTAAAATGTCTTTATACACCAAAATAATAAATAATAAATTTGAGCTCGAACCGTATGATAATTATACTATACTACCCTCTTTTGGCCTTATTACCTACAGTCATATTTTGCAAAACTTACGGCAATGCTGACGATGAATCGGCTTATTATATTGACGTTTTTCAACATGAGTCACTAAGCAGTCATAGCCCAGCGGTTATAGGTTGACGCTTTTAATCTGGTGAGGTCTGGGTTCGTATCTTACCTGGACCACTGCTTTTTATGATTGGCAAAATCGAAACCATAACGAAAACGTGATATGTGAGATACCAAGTTGTTAACCGTACTAAAATTTGCCATAGTATCTCCGGGTGAACGGTTAGAATAAATAAGAACTTATTTTTTTCAATTGGGAACTGATTGCAGCGCCATCTAGAGATATAATTAGTATCAAGATGTGTCTATGCAGTTACAGAGGTGATACAATTAATAACAGCAAGATGGCGTTAAATTTCTTGCCATAGAACTAAAAATCCCAACTAGGTATGCTCTTTTGGCCCCGACTGTACATTATTATTATGAACCTAAAGAACTTCACTAAACGAGTAAAAAAGATACGCAGTCATAATACCTAGGTATACAAAAATAATATGAATACAAATTTGGGATTTCTATGCACTTATGTGTTGTATTATTATCATAAAATGAAAATAAGAAATTTATAAAATATCGAGTGTTTTCAGGGCATCGAATCTGGGAAATGTGGGATAGCCGACCCTATTGCGGAGATTTTCAATTTCTACTTATGTGTTGAAATATTATTATTTCTATGCACTTATGTGTTGTATTATTCTCATAAAATGAAAATAAGAAATTGATAAAATATCGAGTGTTTTCAGGGCATCGAATCTGGGACATGTGGGATAGCCGACCCTATTGCGGAGATTTTCAATTTCTACTTGGCAACTTCTGATGAACGGTGTCTGCACAATCATACAAGAACTTTCTCAAAATGTTATCAGAATATCAAACACCGATTTAGAGAAGTATCGTTTTCATAAGCTGAGGAGAGCGGGCGGATGTCGCCTTTATTGAATGTGGTTTAGTGTGATAATCGCTTGGGGTGTGAACAGGGCTCGCAATGGCGGAGGTCGAGAGTAGTAGAGTAGCGATTTCAAAGAATAGAGATAAAAATAGGGTCTTTTAAAGACTGTAAATTTTCGTTGGGAACTACACTCATAATAAGTACACTAGACCTTTAAAAAGGATTCTATCCTAAAAAGTTTGTGAACTTGTGACTTGCAAATTTTACGATACTCCGTCGCTAGACTGTTAAGTTCATCAGTCATTACATAAAATGAAAATCGCATATGGTAGGTAGTATGGTGTGTATAGCCGTGTGGTGCCGGCTTAGAATAGCATCATCCCATTCCTACCCGTGGGTGTCGTAAAAGGCGACTAAGGGATTGATCCAAGGAATGGGCAGCAGCGTTCCCTGTGAATATCTTCAACACCTTGCACTGCGCTCGCCAATCCGCCTGCCAAGCGTGGTGAGTATGGCAATACCCCCCAATTGGGGGAGGCCCATGTCCAGCAGTGGACTGTTGTGGCTGTAATAGTAGTAGTAGGTAGTATATGAGTGAGAAGACCGTTTAGTTAGTGTCCACTTCTCTTTATGATCGTTCTGCCTGCATAATGGTAGTTCTTCTCTATCTGTATCGGATATTAATATCTTAAAATAATGCCATTCCTCTTTGAGTCTTAAGGCTAGAAGGCTGGAGTCTGTGTCATCACTAGCAGTGAGTGTTGTTCAGGGCTTGTAATATGACGATTCGTATTCGAGGGCAGCGCTGGCTGCGAGAGGTTGGAGGGTATCACCCTCGAGCACAAGCCATTCCGTCGCGCTTACCAGAGATGTGACTTGAGTAATGAAAAATCGATTTTTTATAATCGATTATTTCTGGTCGCAAAAAGTCGATTAAAAATAAATCGATTTTTACTCAAAAATCGATTTTTTTCATTTTGCACCTTAATTTTATCAAATAAATGTTAGTTTTATCAAAGAGCTGAACTCTTAAATTTAAGACCGAGAAAATTGTGTATAAATAGCCGAAATCCTAAATTTAAGACCGAGAAAATCGGGTATGGTGTGTTATAATTTATGCATAATCAAGACTTTTGGTAAAAGAATAGAGGCGAAAAAAAATCGATTTCAATAATTTTGGAAATTTCAAAAATATAATCGATTTTAAATTTATACTCTTTTAATTATTCCATTAATATCGTTCCTTTTCAAAGAAAAATCGATTTTTAAATAATACGATTATTTTTCACATCCCTAGCGCTTACCAAGTATAAGCGATATTGATCTTCCGTACCCTCGATCCGATTATGTGGAAAATTCAATTATTGATACACTTTTTGCTGAGCCACCGTTTCTTCAGATACTTTTATTAAAATCGTCCGATAGAGCTGTAGGTTGAAATGAACTTGACTCTCAACACAACGTACCGTACTCATGAACAAGTAAATTTTGAAGGTATTATTTGGACAAAAATTATGTTGTGCGATTCCGTGAATGTCGTTGCATTTGGATAAGTTATTATTATTGCTGTAAAATGTGACAGTTTTGTAATATACCAGTCTTTTTTAATTATTCATAAGCATGAGTAAAGTACTGCAAGAAACTATACATAGGTAGGTACCCACTGAGTACGAATTTCAACTATCAACAAAAACATGCTCGAAAGAAGAAACTTTCCAAAAGCTGCAAAAAAACTAAAAGAAGAACGCTCTTTCCCAGCGCAACTAAAGCAAGTATTTGAAGAGCCGAAACTCATTTGCAGTCATAATGATCCCTGGATTAGGGTACGTAACAAAAGTTCGTAACGCAATTTTGAGCTGGAGATAAGAAGTTTCATCTACTCGCTAGTGGACAAAGGCGCCGTTGATTAAAGCCCAACTTTTTTCATTTCTTGTTTTAGCAAGTGGTTTCGTATTGTAATGGACGTGATTGGGGAGACGAAACTACCGACAGACGGCGATTGTAACTGAAATTTTTGTTTGTTTTGCTTTTCAGCTGTCTGTTTTTGTTTTCGCCTGAAGTTTGTTTACAGCAAGGGTGTCTACTTTACTGCTCAGTAACGGAATATTTCCCCCATTATTTGGCAATTCATTTTACGATATCGAGACGGAGGGCAATTTCGATGATTCGTTTACGATACGAAATGCGTGGAGGGTTATAAAACCCTAAATACTGTTTTGCATGAGATTTGCGTCCCATCATCGTAATATTTACGTGTCACATTAAGCTACAGTTTACATAACACTGTTATGCTTATCAACAGATATTAGACGTAACTTTAACGTAACTTTGTTGAGTTATATGGTTATAAAGGTTATAATAGATAAGGCGTAACAGATATAAATATTTAAATTTTTTGTAGAAAGCAACTGCCGTGGTTTTACCACAAATAAAGGAAACGGCGCGCGGGGCACCTTACCTATCCAAATGGCTCACTCAATAATAGCGGCGATTTTGACGTTTACTGACTTTAAGTAAAGTCACAGGGGAACTCAAAGTAACTAAGAAGATGGTTTCCACGAAAGTCATATTTCTTGGATTAAAATTGGCTCTGGATTAAATTATATGAAGATCTTGTAGCAGATTTTGCTGTTTTGATATTCTTAGATATACTTCAAGATTTTTGACAGTACTTACCAACCTTGGCTAAGTAACAAGTGACTTTCGCAAAAATCCTAAACACGGTCGAGTGAACCTTCTGTGGTTTTACTACATTTACTTACAGGATTTTGCTCAATGCCTCGGTAGGTATAGTTAGAAGCCTCAATTGCTCCTTTTAGGTCACCTACGGAACAAAATGGGTTAATACTAAACCGGCACCACACGGCTGTATTTTACAGATCTCCATAAAATTGAGTTTTCGTTTACTTCGGGCGTAATTCGCCAACTTTACGCTAAGCTACATCCAGTCCAGTGCATTCTGAAAGATGTTTCAACCTGATGCGGAAGTTCTTTCATAAAGAGCATAATGTAAGAGGTCGTACATCAAGTCAAAGTTTAAGCAACTTGATGTTCGAGATTGGAGATTAATAGCTGTTTGCTGGCCTTTGCTTACCTACCGTGAGCCAGAAAACGGAGGTAAATACTTATACGTTAAGAGATGATGATAAACAAACTAAAATTAGTTTTAAGCTATTGACTTTTCCCAACGCCTCGTGGAAGTCGGGTGACCGAAGGGTACGGATCTAGTAACTAACTACACGTTCCGTAACAACAGGCTGATGTTACCTACTTCAAGGCTTACTTTGCACTCGACCAGCCCCTACGTAATGGCTATAAAAGTTTACAACAAGTTACCGGTACACATAAAGAATGAAACCAAAGATAATTTATTTATAGGACATTTAAAAACATTATTAGTAAATAAATGCTATTATACTATAGAGGAGTATTTAGAAGATAAATTAAAATAAGCCACAATTATAAATTAAATGGATAAATAATAATAAAACATGAACTAAATAAAGCAATTAAATAAACACTATTATATAAATAAACGGATTAATTAATTAATAAATAAATACTTACGGACTGATGGATTCTTAATTTAATATTAATAATATAAATAATTCTTAAATGACAAATAAAATAATTAACTTCAAATGTATTAGGATTAGGTGTATTATAGGTATTAGGTAGATTAAGATACAAGCTAAATTACTTTTTTAATTGCATGATGAAAAAGTCTTCCTCTCTCCCAATA
This sequence comes from Phthorimaea operculella, assembly GCA_024500475.1. Lineage (NCBI taxonomy): Eukaryota > Metazoa > Arthropoda > Insecta > Lepidoptera > Gelechiidae > Phthorimaea > Phthorimaea operculella. The sequence continues at coordinate 431,466 of JANFCV010000002.1, read as the reverse complement.
TTGTTGTGCCCAACAGGGTCCATGTAATAAGTGCCTTACAAACTGTATTTTCTACCACCTATATGTAACACATGGTATGCAATAAACATTTGAGTATTGAGTATTGAGTAAGGGCTGGCAGCTTTTTTCCTTAAAGAATAAGCTTGGCTATTCAAGAGGGCAATATTGCCAGCCTTTTGGGAACCCTGCCGCGCTGCGAGATGCTGAGTGGATTTTTTAATTATTTAATTGTTTTGCTTATAAAAACTGAACTAAGTTTTCATATACTCAGATTGTCATCATAAGAAGCGTCAAATCGTCATAGCTTTAATTTTTTGAAGAAAAGTCTTACGTTATTGTACCAATACGGGGGAGGCCCATGTCCAGCAGTGGACTGTTGTGGCTGTAATAGATAGATAGATAGATTGTACCCCTGATGCTAGAATTAATGGTTTATACTTACTATTATCCGTACACAGTTTTAATTTTTAGGCCAATTTAATTCTGTGCAATTGTGCGGTCCCCATTATTGAGCGATGATTGATATTTCAATTTAATTTCAACGTTTCTCCGAACTTCATATTTATTAACTGAAATTCTATGAGGGCGTCAGACTGGCAACGATTACATTTTAAATGAGATCATTTGATAAAAAAATGCAATTACCTACTGAAATTGGCTCAACGTAAAAATAAATTACACTTTTTAGAATGTAAATTCTGAACTTAATTTGGTTTTGAAATTAGTGATTTTAGATTTTACCATCTTATCTATATCAGGCGACGAGTTTTTATATAAAAGTCTTCACTTGCAGTTTTGCAGTTTATCGTAAATAATTAACAACTTCTTTTCTTTCTTTTCGTGTAGGACACCGAGTTACAATTAAAATTATATGTAAGAAATAGTCGTTCAACAACCCGATGAACAACTGAAAACAATTATGTTTCACACTACAAAATTATTCATCAACTAGTAATGAATGGGTATAAATTACAAGCATTGACCCTTAGAAGCATTAAAATGTGAAAGAAGGGCCAAGAAGAAACCGTGAATATAGGGAGAGGGAACTCTCATACAAAGAATCCGCAATTTTCCATTTTAGGCCATTTTTTTTAGGTTTTGAACTTTGTTCCGATTGAACAGTTCATCTTAGCATGGGAATGTGGGTCATTCGTCACATTTCTGTATTTACCTAGTGGGAGAACCATAAGTCTACACTCTAAATACTTGGTACATATTTAGAGCAAGTAGTATATCTACAGACAGGGGCTAGAAAATGTACACGATTGCATAATATTACCAGCACATTAACTTACCGCTTTTTCATAAGTACATTTTATAAGACAAACCAATAAAGTTAGACCCCTTAAAAATGACCGCTAATGTGCAGCTGATACCACTATCGGCTTTTACAATCACATGGTAAATAAGCGGGGTAAAACTCTGCCTGCATTTTATTTACCTACAACATACCTCATTAATCTTTCCGCTTTGCTCCTGCGTAGATAACAAAAATATATGGAGAAAAATATGTGTAAACAAACGAATGATAATATTCGTAATTATTAGCTAATTTTATGCCAAGAAATCTATGAAAATTGATAAATAGGACCTCGGGTATTCTTTACAAAGCGACCTTTCCCAGCGCCTCGTGGAATTAACGGGTGACCGAAGGGCGGGCAGCTTTTTTCCCAAAGGATAAGCTTGGCTATCCAGAAGGGCAATGCTGCCAGCCTTTTGGGAACCCTGCCGCGCTCCGAGGTGCTGGATGACATTTTTAATTTATAGTTTAAATAGGTTTACTGTATATAGTTAGCACGTAAGTTTGTAATTGTACATTAACACAAGTTTATGTTCTTTCTTTCCCCAATAAATTACAACATTATGTTTAATTTACAAAAAGAAATCAACAGGGTTTTAGTAAATGTACATATTATTAAAGCTGCCGATAAAACATTCGCGTGTCGTCTGCCAATGGTCGTCAATACATTTTAGCATTTCAGGTATAGCAAAACGTGTTTTATGAGAGATTTCTATCTACCAATATTTGAAAAAGTAATGAGCAAGGTAAATTGCATGGATTCTGAATGAGCCAATGAGGCACTGTACACACATAACGTTTGTTTCGACGTTATTTGGGATTAAGGTGGATATTCGCATTTTCGAAAAGCGCAAAAATAGCGTCGAAACGGACGTAGGTATTAATGGTGGATCGCACACACTACTCAGAATATTGTGGTTTATGACAGCTACAAATAGGTACACGCTATTTTAAACCCCGTTACGTGTCAGGATGACGCATGATATCTAAAACTATGTAAATTATTTTCGTCGCATCCAAAAAAACACCGGAACATCAAGCGGTGTGTGTAAGAATCTTCAAAAGTAGCTCTTACCGTACGAGGGGAAGGGGTTGTTCAACTAGTAACGTATGATGTATGGTTACTGTACTAGTTACTTTGACGTAACAACCCTTAATTCTACCGCACAAATGATCCCATAGTACTTTGACAAAATTTATATTATTTATTTACTACTCGTATGTAGGTAGGTGTTTGAGTATTTTTAAAATAATCTTTACTAATGGCAACCTGTCTAGTCGCAATTTGATGCCACGTGTGCCATGCATGATATGTATGTATATGTATCCGAATGTTATAAAAAAACTAATTTCAGGTTTTTTTTTCACTTTTGTATTTTTTGAAAAACAGGCATGTGGTCGCTAGGTGACCACTACCCATTAAAAAAAGCAATATGTGGTTAACATGTGGCCACTGCTAGTCAAGTGATTTATATGTCAGTTAAGGGTCAGACTACACCACAACATGTATGCTAAGAAGTAAGAAAATAATAACAATTATTTAAGAATAACAATAATAATTATTATCAATAGTACCAATTGTTAATAATTTCCCATTTACTTGTTAGTACCCAAACATTACATGCATGTTCAGAAAATGAAAGTGAAAATATTTTCCAAGTTTGGCCCTGCCCCATCCCTGACACCCTGTATGTCGTTGATGGGTCCAGCAAGTGATTGAATCACTAGTTTATAGATATGACTATGACGGTAAGTGAGATCTTACCCTTAAAACACACTTGTTTCCCAAGACGAGCAGTGGCCGCATACGGTCCACATTCAGTAAATTTTAACGAGCAGAGGTCATATGTTGACCACATACTTTTGATGTAATTATTTCACAGAAAACTAAATGCTACGCTCAACTTAAAAATTACACACCTGAATAAACTTGTATTCTATCAGAAATTTATAATAAATAGCACTTACTCGATTTAGTTCCGACATAATTTAATAATATTCCGACAAAACCCATGAAAAAGTGTGTCCTGACTGAAGCAAAGTTCGAGTTTGACAATCGAACTGTCAAAAAATTTTGTAGCAATCCCCCCACTTTTTTTTCGTTTAGTAATTGGCCAAGTTCATAGACAATAGTATAATGCCATATTGTGGTCCATAAATGGCCTAGATTTGTCAAAAAAAATTAATTCCTATGTGGTCGCTATATGGACACAACCCGTTTAAGGGTATTCCTTTCGTCAAATCCGGCAAAACACCGGAAAATTATGCGGTGTGTGTAAGAATTTTCAAAGGTACCGTTTACCGTATGAGGGGAAGGGGTTGTTCAACTAGTTATGATGTATGGTTACTGTGCTTGTTACTCTGACGTAACAACCCTTAATTCTACCACACAAATGATCCCATAGGGATGACGCAAGCCTCGTGTAGTATCGCTCTATAATTGGTATGTTTTGTTGTTTACTTAGATATTTTTTTTATATGTTTTTGTAGTGACATCCATCTTTACAAATGGCAACATGACTAGTCGCAATTTGATGCCACGACGTGTGCCAAGCATGATATGTATATGTATCAGATTTTTAAAAAATCCTTTCGTCAAATCCGGCAATATACCGGAACGTCATGCGGTGTGTATGAAAATCTTCAAAGGTACCGCTTACCGTATGAGTGGAAGGGGTTGTTCAACTAGTTATGATGTACGGTTACTGTGCTTGTTACTCTGACGTAACAACCCTTAATTCTACCGCACAAATGATCCCATAGGGATGACGCAAGCCGCATGTTTTGTCGTTAAATTGGTTGGGTACGTTTTGTCTCCGGGTTTGATGAAATTTGCATCATTTACTGCCTGCGCGTGTTTTCGTATTTTGTATTAAATATTTACAATATTTTTTATTTCATACTTATTTACTTTTATGTTCTGAGTCTATTAGCATACTTATAATGGATTTATACAACTAATATTACCTTATATTTAAGTAAGTATATTTATTCATGACGTTAGTTATTTGCTGGCAGAATCCTGAGTTATTCATATAAGATTAACGTAATACCTGTAAAGATTGGGAAAGTTTGTATTTTATACTTTTATCAATAGTTTTAAAACTAGCATATTTAGGAATTTATTTGCCTGTATACATACAACGAGTAATCTTCTTTTTACCCGACTGCTTCAGAAGGAGGGTAATGTTTTTCGAGAGTATAATATATTAGTATGTATGTATGTGTGTATGTATGTATGTATGTGGACATGAAAATTCTTTTTCACGGCCCAAATGGATAGTTGGATTTTGACATACGAGGTGTCGTTATATTCGTCTCAGCAGCGCGAGCTGCGCGAGTGACACTGGCTATATTAAAAATTCATAAATTTAAGATGGCGGATTTTTAACGCAACATAGGATTTTAAAATGACTGCAGTCGGGTTTTTGTTTTTGAATACATCTGCTTGTTACATGCATTGTCAGTCGCAAACTGTAAGTGTAAGTGTAGGAAGCAATTTACTATGGATACTATAAATAGACAACAGACAACCCTCTCAGTAGTTCCCCATACCTACACGGTTTAATAGCGCCGCAGGTGCGTGCAATGTCCCACACGAGTAGACGCCGCTAATCGTCGCTTGTTTATGCAAATAAATGGCTGTTGACTAACTTCCGTCATCGCCTTAGGCGTCAGCTGCTCCATACAGAGAGACGTGAGACGTAAAATGGTATCTGTCAAACAACTGACCGTTGGAGACGTGAGACGTGCGACATCGTGATGCTTGAAACCGTTTTTGTTTATTTGCCTGTATACAACTAGTAAGTGTTTTTTTTTACATTTATTTTCTGTAGAAAGCATGTAGGAAGCAATTCAGAATGAATGGATATGTACCATGAACAGACAACCCTCTCAGTAGTCCCCCATACACGGTTTAATAGCGCCGCAGGTGCGTGCAATGTCCCACACGAGTAGACGCCGTGAATCGTCGCTTGTTTATGCAAATAAATGGCTGTTGACTAAGTTCCGTCATTGCGCCTTAGGCGCCAGCTCCATACAGAGAGACGTAAGACGTAAGATGGCATCTGTCAAACAAGTGATCGTCGGAGACGTAAGATGTTTGAAACCGTTTTTGTTTATTTGCCTGTATACAAAGAAAAAGTGAATCTTCTTTTAATTGCATTATTAGTAGCAAGCTTGTAGGAAGCAATTTAGAATGGATACTACAGACAACCCTCCTCTCAGTAGTCCCCCATACAAGGTTTAATAGCGTCGCAGGTGCGTGCAATGTCCCACACGAGTAGACGCCGCTAATCGTCGCTTGTTTATGCAAATAAATGGCTGTTGACTTAGTTCCGTCATTGCGCCTTCGGCGACGTGCCTTAAATTGTTTCAAGAATCTACGAGAAATAAATAAAGATATTATGGAGATGACTTAGAGAGGGCTGCAGCAAATTGCGAAAACGGGAAACCATGCCTTCTGTTTTCTTATTTCTCTCACTGACTTCATCTAAATTTGCTTAGTATAAGGATGCTCAAGAACCAAAATAAAAATTTGTAAGTAGGTGCAGATTTTGATTTTTGTTTCTGTGTGATTATTCAAAGATGTTATGAAATTGGAGTCAAACCATGAAACTGAACTCTGACGTATGTTTTTAATTTGAGGTTTTTAAGAAATCTTGTATGTAAAAGTGTTAAAACTATAGGTACCTAACACACACTGCCGGGTTTTAAGTCACAGTTTAATTTTATTTAGTTTCCTATTAGGTATCTTGATGTTACAATCACCTTGTTCACGGGCAAACCTTACCTACCTACTGCCGAGTATGTCTTATAGTTTTAGTCCTAATAACCACGTAACATTATAATACAATCAAGTGTTGGTTTTATTACTAAATTCACACAAATTTTCCCATGTTTTTACCGTGTTTCCTTTGTCAAGCGTAATAAACACTTTGCCGGCTTCTCCACACAGCCTCGTGCCATCAACACTTAGGTAGTTCCCACACCTACCGCATGTTCCTCCGGTGTTTTTATGAATTCACGAATATTTAACCCCTAGCTTACATGAGACATGAAACATGAGACGACAGACGTGCGACATCGCAACACTCGAAGCTGGTCCTAGGCATATAAAATGTATTGAACAGAAGAAACTCCATCTACACCATGAGACGTGCGTCTCACCGTCGACGGCCGACGATCATTTTGATAGACAGATTTCATCTGACATGTGTGAAAATAGCGCCTTATACGCAAACCGGATACCATAACAATCAAACAAAATTGTAGCTGACTTTTTTATGCGGGCTGGCACGTAGGTCGTCTGAAAAGTGTAGCTGCACGCTGAAGTGGCAATGAGCTTGTCACATTTGTCGTCGAACCGATTGACGGTGGGGTGAGCGGGGTCTTGATTGGAGGCCACGGCTCGGCAAGTGTTGCTTTGGATGCCCTGCGGATGCTCCTCTGGAAGATCGTGCCTTGTTGCGTGCCCTGGGGGAGGCCTATGTCTAGTAGTGGGCTGTTATGGGCTGATGTGATGTCACGTAGATACCGCAATATTACCCGGTGTGTGTGAAAATTTCCTTAAAGCTGCCGGCAACTAAAGTGTTATTGTACAGCCATGTAATGATTTAAGGCCGTAATTTGAACGTGTAATTTGTGAATAGTTAAGCGACATACTTGTTGCTGTTGTTCTGCGTCTTAGTATGCCTAAATAACGTTGTATGTATAGAACTCATGGGATAATTAATGGTATGATGTAATAGTGTAAGATTGCTTCGTTATTTCGTATTTCATAGGTACATAATGGATCCGGTGTTCTTTAGAATTAAAATTACATGTAACAAATATTCCAAAAACTTTGACATTAACAGAAACACACTAACTTTCTTCGTAAATAGTAGTTACAATAATTTGAGTAAAGGAATACTTGAAAACAGAACGAGAGGCGCTACCGGCTTGCTGACTGAAGCGCCGGGTAACGAAGCTAGTTAGCACACTTTTGTTGAGAAGCTGCAGTTTACGGAGACAGTTGCAGGCGCGGCTCCTGTAAATAAGAGTGGATAATCACTTGCACACGACGGAGTTGGCTATAGAAAGATAGATAGGCAATATGTCACACACACGCACGCGAAAACAAGTGCACATAGAGTGAGTAAAACGGGAAATGATACTGAATCTTTTCAAGGATTTTTTGATTTTCACACAGTAGTCACTATAATTTGAGTAAAGGAATACTTGAAAACAGAACGAGAGGCGCTACCGGCTTGCTGACTGAAGCGCCGGGTAACGAAGCTAGTTAGCAAACTTTTGTTGAGAAGCTGCAGTTTACGGAGACAGTTGCAGGCGCGGCTCCTGTAAATAAGAGTGGATAATCACTTGCACACGACGGAGTTGGCTATAGAAAGATAGATAGGCAATATGTCACACACGCACGCGAAAACAAGTGCACATAGAGTGAGTAAAACGGGAAATGATACTGAATCTTTTCAAGGATTTTTTGATTTTCACACAGTAGTCACTATAATTTGAGTAAAGGAATACTTGAAAACAGAACGAGAGGCGCTACCGGCTTGCTGACTGAAGCGCCGGGTAACGAAGCTAGTTAGCACACTTTTGTTGAGAACCTGCAGTTTACGGAGACAGTTGCATGTAAATAAGAGTGGATAATCACTTGCACACGACGAAGTTGGCTATAGAAAGATGTACGTTATGTCACACAGACACATACGAGCGCGAAATAAATGCAAGTAGGGGAAGAAAAATGGGAAAATCTACGGTACCGTGTCATGTATTTTTGAGTTCTAAATAACAGATCAGCCTGTAATTAGTCCAATGCTAGATGTAAACATATCTTAAAAGTACCTACTTCTCGTTAAAATACATTTAGAGCGGTATTTTTCAATAAAAATCTTCACTCTTCAGTGTTCTTTAGAAGTAAAACTATCATGTAAGTAGGTGACAAATATTCTAAAAACATTGCCATTAACAGAAATATACTTACTTTCTTCGTAAACAGTAGTCACTGTAATTTGAGTAAAGGAATACTTGAAAACAGAGCGAGAGGCGCTACCGGCTTGCTGACTGAAGCGCCGGGTAACGAAGCTAGTTAGCACACTTTTGTTGAGAACCTGCAGTTTACAGAGACAGTTGCAGGCGTGGCTCCTGTAAATAAGAGTGGATAATCACTTGCACACGACGGAGTGTTCTATAGAAAGATAGGCATTATGTCACACACACGCGCACGCGAAAACAAGTGCACGTAGAGGAATAAAATGGGAAAAGCTACTGAATCCTGTCAGGTATTTTTGATTTTCATTCCATCAACAGATCAGCCTGAGCCCGAGGGATGGCCTAGGAACGATCTCTCATTCTCATCATAACCAGGCCACTGGCGTTTGCATCCCCCTTTCCGCTCGTGTCAGATTTCGCGAAACAAGATGGCCCCCAATTTCGCAAGGACTAGGGTCGGAAAAATATAAATTTCTTAAAATAGTGATGGATTTTATTCAATCCGTTACTAACACACCTATAAATATTCCAAAAACATTGACACTAACAGAAATCCACAAACTTTCTCCGTAAATAGTAGTCACTATAATTTGAGTAAAGGAATACTTGAAAACACAGCGAGAGGCGCTACCGGCTTGCTGACTGAAGCGCCGGGTAACGAAGCTAGTTAGCACACTTTTGTTGAGAAGCTGCAGTTTACGGAGACAGTTGCAGGCGCGGCTCCTGTAAATAAGAGTGGATAATCACTTGCACACGACGGAGTTGGCTATAGAAAGATAGGCATTAGGTACGTCACACACACGCGAACATGCACGTAGAGTGAGTAAAACGGGAAATGATACTGAATCGTGTCAAGGATTTTTTGATTTTCACACAGCACATCAAACAGATCAGCTTGTAATATGCCTCTACTAGACGTAAACATCCCGGTCCTCGAGGGTGACCTAAGGCAGGGGGGTTTCACTCCGCGGATTAGGTATTACCCGCCCGGGTGCCCCTTGAAGGGGCTAATCTCAGCGGGCTGCCGCGCGCGAGATTCACCGCGCGTTTGTTTGTATTAGGTATTTCAAAATTTTCGGAAGTGTTGTTTTGTGTTTCGAAAGTGGATTAAAAACTAAAAAATGGCTAGCACTGGACCTCGCAAATACTGCAATGTAGATATGTATAAGAACAAAGCCGGAAATAAGTTTTTTCGTTAGTTATTCCAAAGGAGAAGTTTTCTAAAATTGTATTTTGGTAATTTTCACCTACTTGTTGCTACTTATAAAATTTGGTCAGAGTATAGGTACCTTCTTCTGGGTTCTATTTAAACAAACAACGTAGATGCCATGATGATGTACCTACATTCTTAGTAGGTACCTACCTACTTACTTAGGCACTGTTTACAAAACTTAGGTAAGTAAGAAACTATTTAAGAAACACTACTCTAGTACTTTTATTATTCTGTGCCTACACCGAGGCCTTCACCAAGGTAAATACATTACAGCCGAAATACGCATATATTTGTTGCGAAGATATTTCACACCAACAACAGCGGTGTCTCATTCTAACCCTTGATGCTGCGCTCACGTGCGAGTGCGATGGAAATAAGCAGCGCGCTCGCGCTCGCGCATCGCCGCCCGCCGCCGCCGCGCCCCCGCATTGCGAGTTGGTTGTTTGTGTCTAAGTAGGTAGGTAGGTAATTGTACTATAGACAACAACTGGGAGCGACAGCTTAACGTGCCTTCCAAAGTACGGAACCATTTTGCTTCAGGTCGTTCGAGTCCTAACCTAACCAGTTTAATGATGAGAAATAGGAAGATACCTACCGGTAGGTATCAAGTTTGTGTGAGCTTCACTTTCTATCGTCTCATAAGATAAGTAGGTAGGTAGGTAGCTACTTACTGTTGTTAATGTTACGCTAGCTTATTTCAAATTCGATTTTAAAACACTTGCAATACTTGTCTTATAGTTACTTAGAATACCTATGTACTGAACAGATAAATTAAATACCTACCTACTCGATTATTGTGACAACCCTTTGAGAGCGCGCGCGGCCGGGTCATTGTCCGGCGGCGTCCAGTGGAGATTGAGCCGTTCGCGCGCAGTAATAAGTTTCAATTTTGCTCGCGGGTGGTCGGCTAAGCCGAGAGTAGGTATCTTTTTATACCTAACCATGGCTTTTGTTAGGCAGTGAATTTTCTGTACCCTAGTACTATTATATATTCTGTGCCTAAGGCACGATCACACGGGTAAGGGTTGTCACAATAATCGAGTAGGTAGGTATTTAATTTATCTGTTCAGTACATAGGTATTCTAAGTAACTATAAGACAAGTATTGCAAGTGTTTTAAAATCGAATTTGAAATAAGCTAGCGTAACATTAACAACAGTAAGTAGCTACCTACCTACCTACTTATCTTATGAGACGATAGAAAGTGAAGCTCACACAAACTTGATACCTACCGGTAGGTATCTTCCTATTTCTCATCATTAAACTGGTTAGGTTAGGACTCGAACGACCTGAAGCAAAATGGTTCCGTACTTTGGAAGGCACGTTAAGCTGTCGCTCCCAGTTGTTGTCTATAGTACAATTACCTACCTACCTACTTAGACACAAACAACCAACTCGCAATGCGGGGGTGCGGCGGCGGCGGGCGGCGATGCGCGAGCGCGAGCGCGCTGCTTATTTCCATCGCACTCGTACGTGAGCGCAGCATCAAGGGTTAGAATGAGACACCGCTGTTGTTGGTGTGAAATATCTTCGCAACAAATATATGCGTATTTCGGCTGTAATGTATTTACCTTGGTGAAGGCCTCGGTGTAGGCACAGAATAATAAAAGTACTAGAGTAGTGTTTCTTAAATAGTTTCTTACTTACCTAAGTTTTGTAAACAGTGCCTAAGTAAGTAGGTAGGTACCTACTAAGAATGTAGGTACATCATCATGGCATCTACGTTGTTTGTTTAAATAGAACCCAGAAGAAGGTACCTATACTCTGACCAAATTTTATAAGTAGCAACAAGTAGGTGAAAATTACCAAAATACAATTTTAGAAAACTTCTCCTTTGGAATAACTAACGAAAAACTTATTTCGGCTTTGTTCTTATACATATCACAGCATTTTAATCCTGCTAGCCATTTTTAGTTTTTAAATCGAAACACAAAACCATCCGAAAATTTTGAAAACCTAATACAAACAAACGCGCGCTCTGCTGAGATTAGCCCTTCAAGGCAGGCGGTAATACCTAATCCGCGGAGTGAAACCCCCCTGGCACGATCTCCCATTTTTTCTATCCAGTCGCTACCATCCGCCCTCTTATAGTCATTGCATTTCGACGTTTTTATTCAATAATTAACAATTAATAATTAAAATAAGCCCATCGTTATCTGTTTCTGTATGACATATCATAAATTACTGAAAGTGCTGTTAATATTCTTCATTTAGGCTAAACTCTTATATTAATCATATAAATATAAACCATTTTAGCTAATCTGTTTTCATTTATCTTATCTCTAAGATCTTAAACAGTTTTTGACTGTTCGATTATGAAGAACCAACATAGAGTTTGAGGGAAGCTTCGTGTCCTTCTCATAGAAAGACAATAGAAGCGCAGGTACAGATTTCTACAAGACGACTAGAATTTAAGGACCAACATCAGGGGGTTGAGAAGTGTTTTCCTCCACATAGAAAGACAATAGAATATACAGATTTTTACAGAGCGACTAGTATGAATGAACAACCAACAGCAGGAGGTTGAAGGGAACTTGCCCCTTGGCAAATGTTTTTGAGTTTCGACTGTCGTGCCCTGCAATTTATGGACAGTGACTGCTTAATGTAGAATGAGTGGAATCATTACATTTTCTATTTTACCAAAACTCTTATTCCATTGAAAAGATGTGGCGCAGCGCATCGACAGCCTATGTGGCGCAGTGGTTAGTATGACGGCCTACCACGCAGAAGGTTCCGGGTTCAATTCCCGGTGGGGTCACTCACAAAGTTGATATTTATCACTTTGTGAATGTATTCCCAGTCTGGTTAGGACATTGCAGGCTGAACCACCTGATTGTCCGAAAAGTAAGATGGTTCCGTGCTTCGGATGGGCCGGGCACGTTAAGCCGTCGGTCCCGGTTGCTGTCTATGATGGCGGTCGTTACACAACCATGTCAGAGGCCTGCTACTTGTAGTAGGCGGTTGAAAAACTCTGACACCAGGGTTCATTGGGTCGTTGAACGACTCGGTGTCCCACACGAAGAGAGAGAGACGTTTTTATTCGCATGTGTTGACTCTATTATTCAGAACATCAATTCTTATCATGCGTCTAATTACTTATAGAAATGAAGCTTATTACACTTTTTCGTGGGAAACTGTAACTGACGACGCAATTGCCGTAGAGACTTCCCAGTTCCCTTACAAATGGGAGTAATCACTCGCTTGCAAACTTTGTAAAGGCTTGTTAGGGCTAAAGCGAGTTAGGTTAGCTTGATGCAGAGACGATCTACGTTGATGACATAATGACTTCATCCGACGACTTCAAGTTTGATGCTAAGCGAAGGAGTTTGCAACTACTTTATGATTCAATGATTATATTTGAAAAATAAGTATGACGAAAGAACTTGGATTTTTGTCAGGCTATAGTTTCTTAGTTTCCTATTTTTACTTTTTTTCAGCAGTATTTTCTAACGTTGAAGTTCCTTGGTTCAAAAAAAGAAATGAAACTAAAGTATCCTGACTTCGCTGACAAAGCAAACCATATTTTAAAAATAATAATATGCAGGAAGAGCAGCTCATCAACCTTCCGCCTTAAGAACAAACCAACATTATATTAGTTTTTTTTTATTGTCTTTTTATAAGGCAAACCAATGAAAGGCCCCTTTGCGGAGTAGGTAGGTTTGATGTCATAGTTTCTATTTCAATTCTTTTTCAGCAGAATTTGTTAAGTTGGAATTCTTCTTCCCAAAAATATCTTGTTACGAAATCCTAGGAATAGTTGGTGAGATACTTCCCACAAATTGTAGTAATGAGTATCTGTTGTTGTGAGCGCTGACGCTGCCACAAATGCCTCGAGGAAAGCTTTGGACTTGAAATACTAAACAATATAAAAGATTTTGGTGCTAGGTTTACAAACTTTTTATTTCTGTTTCTCAGTTTAGGAAGATGATGAAATATTCCTATATACCTATAGTAGTCAGGGATATATTTGTTGGTGACGTCACAACCACAAATCCATCGCCAACAAAGCATGTTTTAGCCTACCTGTGATTAACCTATAATGATTTTCTTATAATCTGTATAAAAATCAATTCAAGCGAATCTCAGTGTAGGTTAAAGTACAGGCTATACACATCACAGATTTCCAATTCTTGTTCTACTTTACGAGTAAAGACACCGAGTCGTTAGGTTTAATTTTTTTTTCAGTTAAATTTACAATGGACAAGAATTGGCAAGTTTTTGAACAAAAGGAAACATTTTCGAAATCCTGATAATGGTTGGTGAGATACTTCCCACAAATGGAAGTAATGAGTAGCTGTTGTTATGAGTACCGCCGCTGCCACAAATACCTCGAGGAAAACTGTGGAAGTTTATTGTTGAGAAAGATTTTGGTGCAGATTTAACAAAACTTCCTTATTTTGTCGGAATTTAATGCCCACAGTAAGACATTTATTAACCAAAAATCTTTTGAGGTACCTTTTTGTAAGGCTGCGTCCCCAGACCTACGGCACGGCGCCGGCGCCGTGGATAGTCACGGCGACGGCGGGTACCGTGCCGTGCCACGGTGTACACCGTGCTATGGCACGGCATGCATCACGTCGGCGTCACGGCGTGCGTCACGTTAGCGTCACGGCGACAAAGCTGACGCGGGTATTATATATTCTTTGGTTGTTGCTAGTGACACTGGCCACTAAGACGGGTAAGTATTATCTGGGGGCACGGTCGCGCTCCGGCCAAGACAAGCCATGCAAAAATATGAAATAGATATCGCGAGGGCAAAAGCATGAGAGTATGAGTACGAGACTATCATCAAAAGTATTAGACTATCATCTAAATTAAATTATAACAAAATAATGTCACATTCTGAAAATAAAACAAAGACTATGTGGTCAATCATAAACAGAAAAACTATAAAAAAACGACATAAAGAACATAAAACTAAATTATAATAACAAATCCATTGTATGTCCCAAAGCTGTTGCTAACTGCTTTAATGAGTACTTCTCGACTGTGGGTGAGTCACCGACTCCGACAACAGATGCTACGCTGAGTTGTGGCAGGGGAAGCGGCCTGCTCGCCAGCTATCAACTCCCTATACTTACTTGCGATCGGTTTCTGAGCGGGAAGTATCAAATATAATAAAAATATTGCCAAACAAGTATTGCAATGGTGTGGATGATATTCCACCTATGCTGATAAAGAAATGTGCAAACGTACTCACACCTCCGCTAACTTTTCTAATCGACCAGTCATTTAAATCAGGCATTTCTCCCGACGCGTTAAAAATAGCTGTAATTAAAACTATCCTCAAAAAAGGCGGCGCTGCAAATAATATTAGTCAATACAGGTCAATTGCGATTTTACCATCAGTGTCAAAAATATTCGAACGGGCAATGGCAAATCGAATCAACGATTTCCTAGAAATATATAAATTATTGGATAATGATCAGTACGACTTTAGGAAAAAATGCACCACAACTCTGGCTGTCTACACTTATATTCAAGAGGCAATGAACTACATTAGAAATAAAGATTACGCTGTAGGAAGTGTGCTAGAATGTACCTTATTTCTAGTATACATTAACGGCCTGCCTAAAGTAGTTGACTGTCACTGCACCCTCTTTGCTGATGATATTTCCCTTCTATTCCAATGTCACAAAAATGTCAATGACTACAGGACAACAATTTGGAAATTAACAGCGATAAAACTAAGATAATACGATGGCACTATCAGAGACAACATATTAGCTTGGAAGCCACCACGGCAAGATTAAAAATCGAAGAGGTACATTCGTGCACGTTGTTGGGTACCTACGTTTGCTGGAAATCAAAACTATCCCAATTTATTTATGCCCTAAGTGTACTAAAATCTAACACTAACATTGAATGTGCCCTCTCGGCCTATTACGCTTATGCCTTCGCGTGTATAAGTTATGGGGTAATATTGTGGGGCTGCACATCGGTTGCAAAAAATTAAATGCACATCTATATTAATAATTTCGTGCAGGGGTAACGGTTACCCACTGTTTTCTGTTTTCTAAATAATCACACATAAAAAAATATTGTTTTTGAGTCGACAACATATATCTAAATTTAGCGGATTATCGAGAATTTTATAAAATTCTAGCGATACTGACAGGCAAAATATAGTATAGGCCCTGCCATTTTTGTAAGTATCCCGTATCCAATATTATTAATTAATATAATTATCATAAGTGCATTTCATATAAAAATGGGGTTCACCTTTTTTATAACCGTGTACAATGCATACATTTTATAAATCTAATACTTTTTATGTCTTACGCAGATTTTGTTACTCACCACTGACTCACTGAGACACTGAGGATCATCAAATTGTTAGGATACTTTCTAAAGTGATAAGAAGCTGAAATTTTGTGTGTATACTAAAATTTATCATTATCACTATGCGAGTGGCAAAAAAAAACAACTAGTATTATTTTCTCATCTCCTCTTCACCACCCGGTTGTTATGAAGGTTTCACTTTTATGCTAGAGTTCAACTAGGGTTCAGATAATAAGTATGCAGACACATGTAATAGTGTAATAGGGCGTATAAATTGAGATGCTTGACTCTGTTTATGATTTATATATCTTTTTTACAGAGTATACTCCATTCAAAATGATAGTCATGTTATGTGTCATGACTAGCCTAAGCGGAAGGCCAAGTTACGTTGGACGCGTAGTATCTAAGTATCGCGACCACCGTAACTTGGCCTCCCGCATAAGCTGATCATGATGTCATTTCTTCAATAAATGACCCAAAATTGCGAATTGACTGTATGCTCTTGCCCGGCAACATTTTACATAAAAGTGTTTAAAAGGAATCCATGTTTTCATTTTGAAAATGGAACGATAGGGTTGCCTCTAATTTATCGATATGTCTAATTTGTCGAGTACGATGGCAGAATTAGGTTTTTGGCCAAAGGCCGGCATATGGCAAGATCGTAGACTTCCTTCGGCCATCGTCCTAAGCTAATCCATTTTTTGCCAAAAACCTAGGATTTTGGCCAAAAACTTAGGATTTTGGCCGAAATTCTAGATTTGTTTAGTATTACGGCTTTTTTTGCATTTCGGGGAAACTTCTTCTTCTTCGAGGGGTACAGCAAGTGGCCCAACAATCCGATGGACCCTGGTGTCAGAGTTTTTCAACTGCCTACTGCAATTAGCAGGCCTCTGACATGGTTGTGTAACGATAACGACCGCCGTCTAAGTTACCCTCTTTACTGTTGTGGTAACTGTGACCACAAAAAATGTACGACGTAAGAAATGCTCTGGAGCAAATACTATTTTTTTTCTTGGCTTGCATAATGTTTTTGGAATAAAAAAAATCACAAAAAGAGCAAAAATAAAAAAAATTTGATTCAATATTTATGTAACATTAACTAACTATTTTCCTTACGTTCTTTATAGCAAAAGATTCCTCATTTAATTCCCGAGCGCTAATACAGTAAGGTTTTAGCAGATTAACTAATTTTAATTCAACAAACCCATTTTTATTCAAAAATTCGGACGGTCCTCGCGGTGAAACCAGCCTCCCGCTGACCTCCCGCCCCGCATCTCACCCCCCTTAACCCTAATCTTGAAATCGTATTTTTTGGCGTGGATCCTCGCCTTAAGAAATAGTTATATGTTTACGGTGAAATTTTACTAGTGACCGATAGCGAAAACTCAGAACTAACTGGTGATAAGGAACAACTTTCCCCAAGGAACAAAGGTCGAGATACGAAAAAAAGTTACTGAAATAAGCTGATCGGCAATTTTGTATGAGAGGTCCAAATTTTTTTTCGTGTTTCGACCTATGTTCCTTGGGGAAAGTTGTTCCTTATCACCAGCCGGTTCTGAATTTTCGCTATCGGTCACTAGTAAAATTTCACCCCATATAATCAATGTCATAATATGCGCTGCTGAGACAAATCTAACGAATGTATTTACTTATGCAACCCATACATACATAATAACTCCCGAAAAGCATGCTCTTCTTCAGAGGAAGAACAGTCCTCAGCAATCGATATTATCGATATCGACAAATCTGTTATCGAGGGCGAGGGTACATCACATTTAAATTTTTCTTATTTTGGCATAATTGTTACAGCGCATGTCAGACCACATGACAAGCTACGCCAGTCATAATTAAGATATTGTTCTTTAAAGGACTTGGAACATTTTTGTATGAGAACTATGCTCTTCCTCTAACTAAATATAAAAAATCTAAAAAATATTGATCAGCAGAATTAAATTGTATGAACATAGAACATAGTCATTCAAGTGTTTATATTTTACTATCGCGACATTTCTCTAGCATGCAGGATATTCTTAAATCTTCTGCTCTTATCTTAGTGTCATACACTAATGGGCGTCGGCAACCACCATCGCAAAGTCGTCTCTACTCTTCGCCAGTCATGCCTTTATTCTTAAATCCAATTATGTTATTACTCAGACTCAATTGTCTTTTTTTACAGTAAACTTACAAGGAAAACATAAAATTTCGTTTTATGTTAGCTAATAATCCGTTACCATCGTGCGTGTCAACTTTAAGCCGCTATTCCGAACAGACCAGCCGACAGCCGACAGCACATACTGCAAGGGCCGCAGCTATCGGCAGTTGCAGCACATGCTGCGGCAGTTGCAGCACATAATAATAATAATATCCCTGGACGTGACACACAGCGTCATCTAGCCCCAAACTAAGCAAAGCTTGTACTATGGGAACTAGACAACTGATATAATACTTATATACTTTTTTTTTGTAAATAAATACACATCATACATAGAAAACACCCAGACTAAACACAAATATTTGAAAATTGACTTTACAAATATTTGTGTCTGGTGGGAATCGAACCCTCGACCCTTGGCGTAGAAGGCAGGGGTACTATCCACTACGCCATCGGGACATGCTGCGGCAGTTGCAGCAGATGCGATTCCGAAGGCACCGGCCAACAGCCGACAGCCGACGGCACATGCCGCGACTGCCGATGGTTGCATGTACACTTAGGTAGATATGATAGGTACCTACAGGTAGTAGGTACCAAGGGTTTAAGGCGTGATTTACGTACATACATATATCACGCCTTAAACCCTTGCGGAGTAAGCAGAGCTTCAACGGCCGTAAAAATACGGTCGTTATCGCCAGCTTTATCAACATTGAGGGCCATTTGAGTTATTGTCGTGTATCACTATAGTGACAGGTTGTCAGCCTGTCGCCAAAAATTGCAACACACATGTTACTTTCAAGTCGCTGCTTACGACACTCACAGGCAAATATGGAGTGATGCTACATAGGTACCTACAGATAACTCACGCACGAACTGTAAGTATGTACTTACTTGGTTTAATTCAGTGTAGGTACCGTAACTCGAACCTAGGTAGGTATAATAGGTACCTTTGAAATTACCGCTGTCGGGTTTCGTTTTTTAATAATTTTGACAGTTATTTACTGCTTAGTTATTTCTGAACCACACATTTTACGTTTTATAGCAAAATAGCAAAAATAGATACGTGCGAATCGCACGGCCGCTGCAGCAATACTGATCTGCAGTCACGGCAGTTTTTCCGATAGACCATAGTCTAATAAAACATGGTCTTTCCTTCCCAGAGAAACACAAGACAACGTCACTTAGTATTGCCACTTTATTTCAATAAAATACGTTATGGGGTAAATTCAATCTCAGAACAATGGGTTAAAATATTTCTTAATAATTTTATAATTTTGATTTACGTGTGTATTAACTTGAACTTTACAACAACACTTCAATTGTATTTATTAGTTAACAGTATCATAAATGATTTACAAAAAACATCATAAGAGTGGGTAATTCTGGTAACCCACAAGCATGATGACGTAGTCATGTGTTGGTCACGTGGTTCACGAGTCTCGGAAAGAAATACCAGGCGGAGTATCTTATTATACCATGCGATAGACATCATCATCATTTCATCCACCACATTTTTTTTATTTGACTTCATGTCGTTCCCTGTCGTGAAGTCATTCCTTTTATTTTCATCAGTCAGCTACCAGTACTAGCTATGAACATCCAACAGACGATTTATCTGCATCATAGACCTGAAGACAGTGTTTTGTCTTTTAATACTTTATTATTTTCTATTTAAATCTACTCACATGGAGGTTCATCATGCATAATAATAATATCATCTGTCAAACACTTTGCCTGCGGTTTCACTTGCGGTTTTTAGCTGCTTAATCTAATCACAAAGTTTGAAACAAATTGCATTAAAAATCCTTGATTGAACTACGGTAAAACTAGTTACCCGTTTAGTTTTTTTTATATTGTAAGACATTGTTTTAGCTCGGAAAGATGCGCAAGTGGATGAGTTTGCCTTTTAAGCAAATGGGTCTCCCTTAATTAAGTTTTCAATGGGCCAGTAGCTTTTCCATGCATTTTCTATTCGCGCTTGGCGTTAAGCGTAAAATAGAACTAAAAGAGTGGTTTTGGATAGAGACTATGTATCTAACTGTTCTAGTTCTATTTTACGCTTAACGCGCTTAGTTATAGAGTTTATAACCTACTATTTAAGCTACCGTGTAGATGTCAGTTTCTGGAATAATTGCTCTTATGTCTAGGTAAAAGCGGATTTCCTTGCTTGCACCACGTTTAATGGAGGAAGCTTGCTCAACAGACTGTAATTTTAAACTTATTCAAAAATAGTTACATATGTTTCATTCGTGGTCATAGTTACATATGTGGAAGGCTTTAGCGTAATCAACAAGTGCTTAAATACAGCTGTTTGTAGTGTTCTGTGTCGTAATATGAATACGTAGTAACAAAATTTGATTTTTCTAGGAATTATGCTACACATTAGAGAAATGTCAGTATAGTAATAAATGAACTCCTTACTATGTTCTCTTTATTGACATACATCACAAACCTGTTGGTCAATATTTTACCATTTGTTAGCTTTGGGGCACATTTTGACCATCATCCTTTCCATCCATGAAAAGCAAGATATTTCGGGTGTTATTTAAGCAGTAAGCAAAAAAATGCTATTTGTAATGCTAATAATTAACTTTGTTAAGCAGAAATTGCTAATCGTTAAGCAACTCGTGGACAGTAAATATTTCTGAACAACAATATATTTTATCAGACATGTGAACATAGGTAATAAGAAAACTTCAATGCGCGTCATGCGCGTGTCATACGTATAAAAATTTTGTTATGCGATTACACAGCACGTAAATATATATATATTTTTAAATTTAAATAGCAACTTAATAATCAATCAAATATGTCGAGGTCGAGCCTCAAAAAATACACAATGGTAGTGTTTAGTTTTCGTATAAAATGGGCGCGCGGTGCTGGCAACACTGCTCTGTCATCTTGTCACGTCCTCTGCCGTCGCCCGCATCGTGGATGCGAAGTTTAATTATAAATAAGTAATTTAGTGTGCTTTCGGTTTTCTCGTGTGGTTTTCCCTGTTCGGTGGGGAAGTGAACCAAGTGATTTTTTGGTTCCGGCTTTTTGATTGAGGCCAACGTGGTCGCCGGTAACATAACCTCACTTTGAGTCGTCGCTCGCGTCGCGGCTGCCGATAGCCATATATTTTTTGATTGTTTTCTTGATTGGGGGCCAACGGGGCCGATTCCTCATTCGGAGAGGAATCTTTAGTTGTTTTTGTGTTGAAAACATTGTTGATGTCGAACTGTGAACTGGTGAATGGTGGAGTGATGAACTGAGGTGAAGCCAAAACTGTCGGAGGGACGGAGTGCCACACGAGCTGGTGCCCGGGTGCAGTAAGTCTAGTACCTAAGTCCCAATCCAAAAGTCTTCCTCAAACCTGATACCCATTTTTCCTGTCAAAAACTAGACTTACAAGGAAACGACGGCGTCATCGTTCGCTCGGTAAGCAATTCGTTGCTGGGCCCTGTTTAAGTAGATTTTGGAAACAAGAATTTCTCGGCCGGAAACTTTCCGGAGCAGAATTCTCTCATTAAATTTATTTTATTTAGCTATAGTAAAGAGCACTACGAATCGTAGTCAAATGTTGTTCGAGGCTGATCGACCATTTAGTTTTAGATTTTAAGATAACTTTAATTTGCTTCCACTGCGCTAAGATCAGCTTCGGAATCAAACATTTTTTGGTAGCAGAGCGTGGTTGCTTTATTGCAACATAGTTAGCCGTAATTTAGTATTAAGCGTGTTTTTTATATTACCCACATATTTTATTAATTTTGGAAAATATTGTTTCGGTTTTTGTGACTGTATTGTTTGCCTAGTGAACGGTACCTTATCGGTAAGGTCTAGGCCAGTCAACTAACATTTATTTTGTGGTATTTGTTTATTGGTTTTCGTTTTATTAAGTCGAGTGTGTAAAAGTTGGTACCATGGCTCCTCGATCGCCAGGTATAAGGCTGCTATAAAGACAGAATTAAGGTGGTTTACTACCACAGCGGCAATGATCGGCCGCGAGGACCGGGAGGACGCGCTCTTGAAAAGTGCACTACAGGCAGATGAACGGGTTCGGGTTGTGTCGGAACACCTCACAGAGTGCCTCATGCTCCTTGAGGAAGCTCCTAACCCTGAAGATAAGGAGCTGGTTGAGGGCGATGTAAGCCAGTGCTTGGAGCTGGCACAGGACATTGCGCAGGCAGCTGCGGACATATCTAGGCGACGTGACGGAAAGGAAAAGCCATTCCGTGGTAAAGTGGGACAAGGATTACAGGTGCCACTTCCGCCTGTTACGGTTCCAGTCTTTGCAGGCGATTACGCCGACTGGCCGGCGTTTGAGGACCTGTATAGCAGTGTGGTCCACACACGGACGGACATAACGCCGGCGTACAAGATGGCTCAGCTGATGTCCAGGCTACATGGAGAGCCTCATGAATTGCTGACGCATTTGGCTGTCTCGGATAGCAATTATGAGGTGGCGTGGAAGATCCTTACCGACCGGTATCGAAACAAGCGCCTGATTGTAGACAGGCTGTTAGACCAGTGGCTGTCAATACCAACCATAACGCGAGGTACGGACCTCCGCGAGAAAATCTTCCACCCAGTCAGTGTCGCGGTCAGCGCACTAGAGCGACAGGGTTTGCCAGTGGCGGGCTACGGTTATATCTTGGTCCACACAGTGCTTCGCCGCCTGCCGAGCGAAATGGTCGCTCGATTCGAGCAGCTCCATGGAGGCAAGTCCTCGGACCACCTCCCGACCTATGAGGATCTGAAGTCGTTCCTCGAGGCCGAAAGCAGGCGAGTGGACGTCCAGGCTGGTGAAGCCCCTCGCAAGGAGACCTCTGCCCCTCGCCACCCGGAACGGCCGGGTGCACCGGCGCGAGGAGGCAACAGTGGGCAACCCAGGCGGTACAACACCGCATTGGAATCAGGGTGTGCCTACTGCAGGGAGACAGGCCACAGGGTAACGGCGTGTCAGGAGTTTGCTGCGCAGCGGATTCAGAGGAGACGGGGTGTGGCACAGCAGAGGCGTTGGTGTTTTCGGTGCCTGGGGCCGCATCAGGTGCGAGAGTGCCCTTCAAGCACCAACTGTAGGTACTGCCAGGGTGCACACCATCCGCTGCTCTGCATGAATCGCTCCGGAGGCGCCGGGGGCAGCGCTGGATCGGATCAGCGAAGGGAGCCTGCCCACCAAGGGAGGGAGCAACGCTCCCCACCCCCTCCAAGGAGGAGCCCACCTCCGCATCGGTCACAGGGACAGGCAGGGGGACGTCAACAGACGGAGCCCACTTACCCAAGGACGTGGGGACGATCCCCACCACGGCAGCAGGTGCCGGATTGGGGAAGAGCGGCACAGGAACGTGGCCAAGGACACCCATCCCAGGTACGGGATTCAACGGGCGGGTGTCAGGGAGCACTAGGCAGCCACCAGGGTACATGCAGTATTCTGCGGGCTTGAGCCACCTGGTTGGGTCTCAAGACCACGCATGCCCCCGCCTATGCCTGAGTACCCGCGGCTACAGGTGCAACCTCGGTACGGACGTTTGCCGTCGGGGTACTATAGAACTCCAGCCATGGCCTTTATGGGCAGACCTCCTACCAGCAGGAGTGGGACCCATACACAGGTTTGGGTAGTGAGGGGATACCCCCGCGGGACGCGGCCTCACCGCGTTTAGATTCCCGCTAGGTAATCGCCGCCTACTCATCAGCTTCGGCTCCCCGTCCAATCACGGTACTTTTGCCAACGGCTAAGATTTGGGTATGGGGATACGGTGGCCGGACCATTCAAGTAAGAGCCCTACTGGATACAGGGGCTCAGGGATGTATTGTATCGAGTAAGCTGGTGAGTAGGCTAGGCCTAAATGTACGGCCAAGTGAGGATGAAGCTGTAGGCATCGGGGCCTAAATGTGCCTGACATTCGGGGTCAGACGAACTTTGAGTTCGCATTAGGTAGCACATGTACAGGGGTCAGCTATCAAGTCTCAGCCGTGGTGCTGGATGAAGTGGTTGGGAAACTCCCTCAGGTTAGGTTACCACCAACGGTACGAGGGTTAACCACAGGGTTGGAGTTAGCTGATCCTGATTTTGATACTCCTGGTACGGTGGACGTACTTCTCGGGTCAGACGTCCTCGGGAGATTATGGTGCGGTAGGAAGAAGGTACTCCAGGAAACTGGTTTGGTGGCCGTAGATACCACAGGGGGGTATGTTGTTTTCGGCCCAGTTTGGAGACCTCAGGACCTACCAGAAGGATCCGGTCCTCTATGGTAGTGTGCTGTCAGAGGTGCTGCAGAGGTTTTGGGAGTCTGAAGAGCCGCCCACGGCGGACAGACGGAAGCCAGAGGATGACGAGTGCGAGTTGTTCTATCAATACAACACTGCGAGATGCCCGTCAGGCAGATTCGTGACCAGGCTACCTTTTCTCCCAAACCGCCCCGCTTTAGGTAGTTCGCGACAGCTCACGGAACGGAGACTACTCGGAATGGAGCGGAAGATGAGGCGAGACCCAGCACTTCGGCAGAAGTATATAGAATTCATGCGGGAATATATTCAATTGGGCCACATGTCGGTGTCCAGCCTGGATTGGAGGTGTGTCGAGCATTATTACATTCCACACCTGGCTGTCTTGAAGTCACCTGAGGCGAAAATACGGGTGGTGTTTGACGGTTCTGCTCCTACCTCGAATGGTGTGTCTGTGAACCAATGTTTGCACGCGGGTCCTAAATTGAACCGGGACATTGTGGACATTCTCACAGACTTTCGGTTACACCAGGTAGCGTTCGTCGCAGACGTCAAAATGATGTTTCGCCAAACCATGATACATCCGGATGACCGTCGGTATCAGCTGATTTTGTGGCGTGAGAGCCCAGATGAGCCGATGGTCACATACGAACTTAACACGGTGACGTATGGACTTAAGCCAAGTCCGTATTTGGCAGTACGTACGCTGCGAGAGTTGGCCGCACAGGAAAGGGTAAGATATCCTCGAGCCGCAGCAGTACTGGATCGCGACGTCTACGTGGACGATATCTGCACGGGTGCTGATAGCGTGGAGCAGGCGCTAATTCTACGAGACGAGTTGATCGCGATCATGGGTTCAGGAGGTTACGAGTTGCGGAAATGGTTGTCCAGTTGCCCAGAGCTCCTGGCCGGTTTGCCAGGCGAGTTCCATCAGGACCCGCACCTCTTTGAGAACCCGGACAATCCAAACACGTTGGGCATCCTCGGGGTGCAATATAGGCCAACGCATGACGTATTCACGTACAAGATCGAGCCCGACCTTTTGGAGAAAACTTGGACTAAGCGGTCGGTACTGTCGACAATCGCTAGAACGTTCGATCCTAGCGGATGGATCGCCCCGGTTACGTTCATGGCGAAGTGCTTTTACAAAGGTTGTGGCTAGCCAACTTAGGATGGGACGACCAACTCTCCGGAGAGTTGTTGAAGGATTGGCTCAAGTTTGTGACCACCTTACCAGGGATTGTGCACATCGCGATACCCCGCAAGTTAGTCCCATCGGTGGGATGTAAGGCTACCCTACATGGGTTTTGTGACGCCTCGGAGCGAGGGTACGCGGCAGCTGTATACCTTCGGACAGCAAGTTCAACGGGAACTGTGCACGTGCGTCTGGTTATGGCCAAAAGTAAGGTGGCACCAGTCAGAACTAGATGGACCATCCCCAAATTGGAATTGGCAGGGCAGCTCTTCTAGCGCGCTTGCTAAATCATGTAACCTGCAATCTGCGTGGTACCATCAACTTGGATGAAACGGTGTACGCGTGGACTGACAGTCGGATAGTTCTGTGCTGGTTGCAGACGTCGGTACATACACTTGAGGTTTTCGTGGCAAATCGGGTGTCACAGATTACGGGGTCGGAAACTCCGTTAGTGTGGAGGCACGTACCGGGAGAATGGAACCCAGCGGACTGCGCTTCGCGCGGGTGCAGGGCACCTGATTTGGTGAGTCACCCACTGTGGTGGGGACCTCAATGGCTGACTGAGTCGCCGCAGGAATGGCCATTCAACGAGTGCAGGGCGCCCTTGGGCCACCTGATCGAGGTTTGCGAGTGAACGTGGGGCAACTCGTACCGAAGCCTAACCCAGCTTTCTTGCTGGAACGGTATAGCTCCCTCGACAAACTTCTTGGGGTGACAGGTTGGATCAAGCGGTTCGTGAACAACTGCAGGAAGCCTCAAGCAGAACGGAACTTTACACCTGTCCTCTCGCCTGCGGAGCGGAATGCGGCTCTATGCTCATTGGTTAGAGTCGTCCAGGCGGAACATTTTGAAGAGGAGGTCAGGCTGCTCAGGGATGGACGTGGAAAGCTGAAGGGAGGAATTGTGCGCCTCAACCCATTCCTGGATGAGCAAGGTATGCTCAGGGTTGGAGGCAGACTTCGGAACGCTAGCCTGCCCTTTTCGGCTCGGCATCCACTGTTACTTCCAAAAAGGGGACCCTTAGTTGAGCTCTTAGTCAGGGATCGTCATGAGAAAAACTCGCACGCGGGCTGTAATGCGCTATTGGCCATCCTACAGCGCGAGTTCTGGATCTTATCGGGACGACGAACGGTACGTAGCGTTGTGTTTAGGTGCTTGCCTTGTTACCGCTTGAAGGCAGCCACAATGCAGCCACAGATGGGAGATCTCCCACCGGACCGGGTGACGGAGGCCTGGACGTTTGCAGGTGTGGGAACGGATTTTGCAGGCCCTTTCATGGTAAAGGCATCACGCCTACGGAACGCAAAGTCTATCAAGGCGTACTTGTGCGTGTTCGTGTGCCTAGCCACCAAGGCCGTCCACTTGGAGCTCGTGGCCGACCTTTCTACGGAGGCCTTTTTGGCAGCGCTGGAGAGATTTACGTCGCGACGAGGGCGACCAGCGCTGATCAGGTCGGATTGTGGTACCAACTTTAAGGGTGCTGATCGGTGTATGAAAGAAATTGTAACGTTCTTACGGGAGAACGAAGAAGCCATCAGCACGGGCCTCCCGTCAGGGCATTGCCTGGGTGTTCGATCCACCAGCGTGCCCTCACTGGGGTGGTATTTTTGAAGCGGTTGTAAAGTCCGCTAAGACGCATTTGTTGCGCGTTGTAGGGTTAACAATTTTGACTTTCGAGGAGCTGGCGACCGTGTTTTGTAAAATTGAGGCTGTACTCAATTCGCGTCCTTTGTGTCCGCTCAGCTCAGACCCAAATGATTTAGAGGCCCTGACGCCAGGGCATTTCTTAATTGGCCGCCCACTTAACGCCTTGCCGGAATATCCCTATACGGAGGTGAATAGCAATCGTTTGTCGCGTTATCAGTTGTTGCAGCAAATGACTCAAAACTTTTGGAAGCGTTGGTCGCTTGAGTACTTGCACATTCTGCAGCAACGCCTTAAGTGGACGGACAGGACTGAACCCCCCTGCATTGGGATCTCGTTCTGGTTAAGGATGCCAACCTACCGCCACTGCGTTGGCGCCGGGGGCGCATTCTCAACCTGTTTCCGGGTAGTGATGGCACTCCTCGAGTTGCAGAAGTTCAGGTGGGGGATTCAGTCCTTAAGCGAGCAGTAGCTACATTATCACGCCTGCCATGCATAGAGCGGACCGATGGGTCGGTCCGGGGCGGGTGAATGTTTAGTTTTCGTATAAAATGGGCGCGCGGTGCTGGCAACACTGCTCTGTCATCTTGTCACGTCCTCTGCCGTCGCCCGCATCGTGGATGCGAAGTTTAATTATAAATAAGTAATTTAGTGTGCTTTCGGTTTTCTCGTGTGGTTTTCCTGTTCGGTGGGGAAGTGAACCAAGTGATTTTTGGTTCCGGCTTTTGATTGAGGCCAACGTGGTCGCCGGTAACATAACCTCACTTTGAGTCGTCGCTCGCGTCGCGGCTGCCGATAGCCATATATTTTTGATTGTTTTCTTGATTGGGGCCAACGGGGCCGATTCCTCATTCGGAGAGGAATCTTTAGTTGTTTTGTGTTGAAAACATTGTTGATGTCGAACTGTGAACTGGTGAATGGTGGAGTGATGAACTGAGGTGAAGCCAAAACTGTCGGAGGGACGGAGTGCCACACGAGCTGGTGCCCGGGTGCAGTAAGTCTAGTACCTAAGTCCCAATCCAAAAGTCTTCCTCAAACCTGATACCCATTTTTCCTGTCAAAAACTAGACTTACAAGGAAACGACGGCGTCATCGTTCGCTCGGTAAGCAATTCGTTGCTGGGCCCTGTTTAAGTAGATTTTGGAAACAAGAATTTCTCGGCCGGAAACTTTCCGGAGCAGAATTCTCTCATTAAATTTATTTTATTTAGCTATAGTAAAGAGCACTACGAATCGTAGTCAAATGTTGTTCCGAGGCTGATCGACCATTTAGTTTTAGATTTTAAGATAACTTTAATTTGCTTCCACTGCGCTAAGATCAGCTTCGGAATCAAACAGGTAGTGTTTTTAATTGCTTACGGCAGTCTTCCTCTTCCGTCCAAATAAAACGAAAGTCAAAGTACTTGCTAAGCACAATATTATCCGTGTCAGAGGCCATGTCAATCATGTCGATGGGCATGCTCAACTATACTTACAGTCCAGCAAAAAAGAGTAGACAAAAAAGGGATATTATAAATTGCATATCAAATAAATAATCGCCTATCAATACATATTCATCATTTATATTTCTTTTTACATCAAATATCTTACTTCACTACAAATAAACTAAATGTTTAACAAAACATAAACTGCAGATAATTCGAAATTTTACATCAATATGACATAACTTTTTTCCTCATAATGCAATACAGATAAATTTATTTGTGTACAAAAATACTACATACATAGCATGAATACTGACTGCACAGCAAATTTTCCATATTTCATAGCAAAATAACTATCCCAGTCGCATATTAACCAGTAAACATACATAAGTAAACAAAAGTTTATAGGTCCGTTAGGTATAGTTTAACCGAACCTGGCGCGAAAGCGCCAGGTTAGGTTAGGTTAGGTTAGAACTTTGACCACAACGCACGAGCCGAGCGAGCGGAGCGAGCGTGCCGCGGCAGCGGCCGGCGATGTGCCAGAAACGACACGCTATGCGCGTCATCACTTTAAAATATGATTATCGATGTGTATGATTAACGATGATGGTTCATCTCTTATAAAAACTGCTGTAAATAATATAAAAATAGAAGCTATATTTAAAAGAAAATGAGTTAACAGGTATAATGTGCATTAAGATTATTAGCTGTGCATTGATGAAAAAGCTTTTGCTTTAGGAAAAATCGCTGTACGCTGCGAAAATAAATTGTAGTGTGTTTAGTGATATTTTGAGTTGAATATTTTGCTGTGCAATCAGTAATTTTGATGGGAATTTGGAACCTTATTGCATAGAAAAAGGATATTTTTTGATTTGCGTTTAAATACTACCCGACAAAAAATGAGGGCGCCACTGAGTAAGAAATTTCAAAATTATATGGCAATATTAACTATGAATGGCAACAATTTAGTATGAAAAAAATTTAGTTCCATTTTATTTAATTTCTACTCTTTTTTGCTGTACTGTAAATATGTCAGAAGCCAGGCCTCTGTCATGTACTTAATCATGTCAGAGGCCTACTTTATCATATTAGAGGCCTAGTCAACGTTGAGATAACCTTGACAGAGGTCTCCTGGTTCGTCAAGTCGTTCGTTGACCTAATGTTCCTTAGGTAGGATAGAAGAAATGAGAGATTGCCCGCATGACACTTAAGCTGCTTATAAAAACTTGCTTCTCAAATTATTATTTTGCTGCCCCGATAATCACTAAATATTATTTGCAGCCCTAATGTTATTTTTCGGACTAAGTTATTACATTGTTGCCCAAAGTTTGTAAGTAGCTTTTTGTCGCCAATCGAAATTTATGGCATACCAATAATTATTTCTCTTTTTTAAAGACCCAATCTCTTTGGTGACTGAGGATCGTGTCACGCCGTGGATTATCACGGCACGGCGTCGTGGTCCGGCACGGCGCCGTGCCGTGGCACGACACGACGTCGTGTCGTGCCACGGCGTGCACCGTGACGTTCCACGGCGCCGGCGCCGTGCCGGAGGTATGTGGACACGCCGTAATTGCATTTTTATTTGACAGGCAATTTGACTGAATTTACACGTTATCCATGAATCCAATTTATTATTCCTAAAAATTACTAGGTAATTGTAAAAATATGGAATGATTACAGTAGGTAATTTGTTATAACTAGACAATTAATAATTCTCAAGAATACTCATTTTCAGAAATATGTGCAGCCGACATACAAATTTGATGTTTCGTTTTTTGGTTCAGTTTTGTTTTGTATCCTTCACTGTGGGTCTTCGTTTGACGAATATTTTGTCACATTATTTTTCATTGGTTTGTCACCAATTTTTCACACTAAACCTACTGGTCGATGTTCTAGGAAAATATTTTGTACCTGATATCATAAAGCTACTTTTATACAAAGTATTCCTCAAAGGATGGCATACCATCATAAGGTATTTGTGAATTATCCTCGAATATATTTAATGCTTCACGTTTTTTATGAACAACAGTCGATGCCGGGCTTGGTATTTCTGTTGTAGATAGTTTTTCATCAATGTTTGATATAGTTTTGTCTCGTTTACTTTTGCTCTTCTTAACAGAAGCCAATAATGCAGTCCCTTCTGGTGATTGACAAGTATGAGCCTTCGTTACACTATAAACATTACAAGTCAATTGTGCGTCGTCAAGTGATGTCTCTTTAACTTTCAAAACACTCACTTTCCCATCACGACTGTACTTGATTATTACTGCATTTTTTCCTTGTTTTGTTTTTTTGCCTTTATGTTCTTTATTTTTTATGCTTCGCTTTTCTATAATTCTATTTTCTCCATCACCTATGACAATTTCGTTGTTGGGTTCTATAGAGTTGTGTTTAGGTTCATATATGAGTGTAGCAATGGTAGCTTCAATTGATCTCTCCATGCACATATAGCAGTTTTTGCAGGATTTGTCATTATAAATAGAATCAAGTTCATTAGGTTTGTTTAAAATTGGATTATACTGGTTGATGAGACTCATGCGTCTGTTATGCGCCGCTATGGTACTGTTTAATTTTATTTTTCTTCTTCTGATTGACTGTTTACCTGCATCTGAAGATTTAAAATACCTTTTAAGGAGCAATAACCTTATTTTTAACGAGAACTGAAAAATAAAAGAATCTAAAACGTACCTGCCTACAATGATAAGACTTACCAATGGAAAGTGTAAAAGATATAGCAAATAGTACGCAAAAAACTTGGAATTCCATTTTGCTGAAAATTCTACTGAAATGTAAGAGTTAAATTAATATTCAATGTTTCTAATAGGTACCAGCATTGGTATTTTCCCGTAACTCTTTTTACCTCCTGAAACAGTAAATTTAAATTCATAGTAATCCTTGTAAATGGTTTACAGCAAGTTTTCAGTCGAAAGTTATTGAAAATATCCAAAAAATATGCATGTAAATTCGGACAATCATATTAGACATCATTATATGTAAGGTAACTTTAAAAAGATTTTCTGTAATTTTTCATCATCGGATTGGCGAGCGCAGTGCAAGTCGTTTAATTTACCTTAATCCCTGGATAATTCTCCTTTGGTCGCTTTTTACGGCACCCACGGGCAGAATTGGGGTGATGCTATTCCAAGCCGGTATCACACGGCAGACTTGACATAATAAAATACAAGCAAAAGGCAGAAGCCAAAACCCAGCGAAACAAAAGCACTGAATGACATACCTGCGGTAAATATAATCTCGGTATTTCAAATCGTATATATGAATATGACATCACAGATTTTTCCTACAATTGGTCATATTTCCAACTAATAGATGTTTTTGGTATCAGCTTCATAAGAGAGACTGATCAAATTCCTGCACTTACAACGCTTATGTAGACAAGAACTTGTAAACCCAGAAGTACTCTACTGTAACTAGGTAGAACTGGCTACATTTGTTTGTACACACTCTGTCTTTTGGATGGACGATCATAACTGGACGTTGCATGAATTTTAGAACATAATTATACATTGTCTGTATTCTATTTGATACAGGAAGTTTGTAACAGGTTTGAATAATAGATCAAGTTAATTTTAAAAATATAGCCAAATGCGTCGATTAAAGATAAAAATATGAATGCGTTACATGAAAAAACCTATGAATTGTATTTGCATTTGAGTAGAAAAACTTTTTTACGTAATCGGAGGTTTTTACACAAAACTACTAAATTAAGCTAGAAAAATATCTTCATTTCTGAACAAAACAAGAAACATTCAATCGTAAAAATATCTACTGTCCAGACTGGGAAAACTGGCACTTTTAAAAGAACTTATACAAAACCTGAGCAACGCCAAGTTGTCCGCAAAATATTTGCTTTACCTCAGTTTTGCTGTTCTATTGTCTTCTTCTTGTTTACTTCCCGTCCCACAAGATGCTAAGACAGAGGGTTTACAATAACAACACATCTGTAGTGGAGGCAAATCCTTCCGCGACTTGGCCATTTCTATAACAAACATGAAGTTTGTTGGTGTTTTCTGCTTTCGAATAAATCTGTTCGCTTGTTTTCTGCATCTGATTCCTCATGATTTCTGTTTTTGAAAAAAACTTATGTCAAAGAGTTTACTTCGTAGTAAGGTAATCCGCAACATAAATAGGGAAGATAGCATTACTACAAGAATGTAGCAGATTATAAGTGAGTTATACATACAAACAAACGTATCATTCATTGTAATAAGTACTTAGTGGAAAAGAGAGATTAATACTGCAATATAAAGTTTATTAAAGAAATATTAAATACTAGTGCTGGCTCCCACAACCTTTTTCTCGCCAACAGAAGCGGCACATCATGCTAAACAACTTAATAATAGAAACATTTTTGTATCTTCAATAGTTTTGCCGTGTTCACGTCAGGTAGGTAGGCAGACAGGCCCTCCAGAGCTGATAAAGATTCTTATGGCAAAATTTTAAAATGGTATGGACGTCATGTCCTTTTAGTATGGAAGATCACGCCTAGTCGGACCTCCTAAAGTCCGTTACGTAATTTGTGGATGACCCCTTACCTACGGAACAGACAGATCATTAAAGTGCTGCATTACAAGAGCATAAAAACTCCTGAACAAAGTAGGCGAGCGTCGCTAACTGTTGCCATAAAAATAAGAGCGAACGTTGAGAGCGAATCTCTTTACGGTGCCAGCAATGGGCTATGTAAAAGTGTAGCCAGGCAAGAAAGCGGGACCAACTTCTTCCACCCAACTTGGCTCGTTACTCACAAAGATGTGACTTTTATGACGAAATCAGACTTTCAGGATATTTGTACGCAATTTACCCAGAATTTGCTCAGGGGCAAAGTGAAGTGAATAGCTAAAGTTTATTTTATTATCCCCATGACTCATAAGCGCTCGTAATTCACGTCTATTGAAATTTTTTGAGCAAATTTTTGTCGCATGCTTGATCATTAATTACATCGGTTACAAATGGCACAAAAATTCTTGACACGAATTTTAATGAATTGCACATGCATTTCAGTTCACGGTTCATGACAGCAACTATATGACAGCCTGTAAAAGCTGCAATTTAACGCAACGACGACGTGAGCCATTATATCAACTTATGTATGGAATTTCGTTAACTTCATTCGTCAAAAAACTCGAACCGGCAAAGCAAGTGAAATAATATTATTACATACAAATTTCCAATGCTACCAACATGACGCCATAGGAACTATAACATGAAACGCACTCTAATATCGATCTGATGGCAGTCACATCTCATATCGATGCCTCTAACGTATGTTATCATATCATAATTCACAAAATAGTTTTAAACAAACAGTTTCGTAAGATTAAGATAGAAATATGAAAAAAAAAACATTTTCATGGCTTTTCATTGTCGTAAGTATGAATAATTTACAACGTATACCTACAAACGTATGTGATGTTTACAATATTGATGCTTTCGAATGCCATCAGATCGCGCGCGGACTAAACGTCTCACGTATCATATGTGTACGTGTAGATAGCGCCTAAGGCGTTTGCTTTAGAGCCCCTCTAAGAATACTTGTATGTAATCAGCCCGCATCGAAAGTGAAAGAGGCGATCGATCTTCATCCCTCTTGTAACCCCTGCCATTGGTAAAGTAGCCGGAAATATAGAGCAAAATATTCATGACATTCGAAGCTTTGTTTGACCGAATAAAAATGTTCCGGGCTAAATAAGTTAAAATATCAGGTAAGGTATTGTTATGAAATACTAAGCTATACTTAATACTAAGTTATACTAAGTAATGAACTTTTTGCAGCCCGTTTGTAACGGAGGTCCACATCTGTTTTTAATTTTTCAATGAAAAGTTTCTGATAATAGTCGTTTGGTTTGGCGAGTAGAACACGTCCTTATATTTGTACTAAATTAAAAGCAACCTTTTACAAATATCACGACTTTATCCCTTGCGGGGTAGGCAGAGCGTTAACGGCATAAGACAAATTGAGAGTCATTTAGAAGACTGTGTATCACCATTAGTCGCTTCTTATAACACACACGAGAAATATATAAGGTGATGCAATTCTAAGCCGGCGCCACCACTAAATTGAAAAAGTAATAAATCAATAAAAATCAACACTATGTGTTCCCCTTCTCGAATCAGGAACCTCCTTATCCTGCTCAGACCACTAGACCACGGAAGCAGTTGATTCAGTCATAGTCTGCGGATGTGTGTGGCCGCGCATGGCGTGGCATAAAATTAAATGAATCCCTCGCACTGCCCCCGGCGGATTCAACTCATTTCGCTTATCGGCCTCGGCTGCGCTCTGTAACATACATGCTCGCATATTTATGTGTATATACGTAGATACCGACCGCATAGTGAAATTTTATGGTAATCCCCATGGAAGCGCTTAGAAATAGAATTTCGCAGTGTGGTTTGACAACACGTAGAAGGATCGTACATGT
Organism: Phthorimaea operculella; assembly: GCA_024500475.1. Classification (NCBI taxonomy): domain Eukaryota; kingdom Metazoa; phylum Arthropoda; class Insecta; order Lepidoptera; family Gelechiidae; genus Phthorimaea; species Phthorimaea operculella. The sequence continues at coordinate 396,615 of JANFCV010000002.1, read as the reverse complement.
GCTGCATGAATATTGTGAGTTTTGACAGCAAGAACATGATAGGCGTCAGATTTGAGTCACTATGCGATCTAATACAATACCTTTTGTCAATAAAACCGGACCAGATCAATATCGCAAAATCGTGCGATAGGACGCGGTTGAGATCCAGAACATTTTTGTGTACGATCAGGTTTATTTGGATTATTTTTATGAAAAAGTGTTCAGAAGTGTATTTTCAAATTAATATCTTTCTAAAAACAGATTTTGAAAATACCTGCAATATTTGTTTTCGATTTGGTTGTTTTATTCGAAAGCTATTAGTTTCCCGTATAAACTCCAAAAAATCCAAAAATAGTCCTTCATTTAGGTGCTATTCAAAGTTTTCAGCGATTTGATTGGTTTGGGAATCAAAAATGTATATTTTCCACTGTATGTTTTCAACGTAATAACGTCTGAATGGTTTCTGTGAAAAGCAAAACTGCTGTGAATGAAATCCTAATCGATATGTAGTTCTATTTTTGTTTGCACAAAAACACGAAACAGAACAAAGTTAAACTGAAACATATGAGGTACAAAACATGCGAATAATTAAAGGTCAAAGATTACTTAGATGGCGATCGTTACACAATCATGGCAGAGACTTTCTACTTTTTTAAGGCATTGACATTAAAGTTTATCTGGTCAATATGCGACTTGACATCTCGCTCGAAAAGCAAAAGATTATAAGAGATTTTTTGGAGAAATAACATTTAAATACACGTAGATACTTACTTAACACGTCCGTCAATAAGAATCGTTTTAAGCATCGAATAGCTACAGTGATCACTCTAAGTACACCATAAAAATAACTTGAATGGCTGCACTAAAATTTTAATTCCGTTTGAAGCCGTTTTATTAGCGTCTTAAGAGTTGTTGTAATGGCCGACTGATGCTAATTCAATAGCCATCCACGGGTCTAACTTCGCGCCAACAGAAATATCGAATTTTGGCAAACGGTTTGCTGACAAAAGTAAGTATCTCGAAACTGGGTGAAAGTTTGTTCTACTGACACGTTTTGAAAAAATATGATTCCGCTTTAAGAACTTTGTAGGGTAAAACCAGCAGCGAGTACGATTTACACATCATCATCATTATTTACAAACGATGGTTTTAATTGTAAGCGTGGTTAAAACTTAAAGTGTAGGAGGCAACAACCGTACCTACCTTAAACCGTGTGGTGCTGGCTTAGAATAGCATCACCCCGTGGGTGCAGTAAAAGGCGACGAAAGGATGGATCTAGGGAAACCATCTAGGGAATCTCGTTCCATAACTTCCAAGCGTGATGAGTATGGCAATACTCTCCCAAACGGTGGACGCCCATTTTCAGCAGTAAACTGTTGTGACTATAGTAGTTAGTAACCACAAAAGTCATGCATGGTGGACAGCCCGAAAGCGAGGGGCTATCAGCCGTACCGTTACACTTGGCAGACAAGTACGGTATTAAAAAAAAAATGATCTTTCCACGATAGTTTTATTTCCTCTTTGGCAACCTGCTGTCAGAAGGATCATCCTATAATTATTCGATCAAAGTACAACTTAAATGTATGCAGCCCTTAGATATTCTCTTGTAACACTAAGCCACATCCACGGGAAGCGCTGTGGCAAACCACCCTTAGCGGAAATGATCGTAGATCTTATCGATATTGGTCGTATTTCCGGCAGTTTATCGCCTCAGAGATAACAAAGTCAACACAGATAGATTATTATGCTGAGGATGTTTCAATAAAGACTGTAAAATGCAGTTAGGAAGTTTTGCAAAGGGGTTGGCTTGTCAACCCGGCTCCCAAGCTATTAGCTGGCTAGGTAGAAAAAACAAGGGGAAGAAAATCACTAGAATAGTTGGAACAGTCTTCGTGATGTGGCTTTTTGATAAATTACATTAGCTCCATTATTTATTTAATTTCTTGTGTGAGGTGTCCAAAATAGGATAGCTCGCCTAAATGTAAGTAATATAGTCAATTCATAAGGGCAGGCAGATGATGATGTCATTCAATCGCTGTACAAAAACATCATGCAGAAGCAGAATTTGGAAAAAACAACGTAAAGGTATTAATTCGATTTCAAATTAAATAAATAGCAGGAAGAGAGATGATGATTTATTGCAAGCTTGTTTAAACTGTAGAGTTCTGAAATAAAGTACGAAGTCTTAGCCTTTATGCACCAAAACCCATCCTTATTTCGTAGTCCGTAAACGTCGGACTGCAGATTTAGTGCCAGCGTTTAACCTAAGCTTGAGTAATGAATCGTGCACTAAAGACGTAGTTGTTCAACTTAATTACACCTACTAACCTCTGGGGATATTCAACATCCGATCCAATAATGTTATATCCCGAACCAACGGTTCTCAATCTTGTAGCTCACTCTCAAACCTGTATAAATTGATTTTATAAAAACGTTATACACATCAATTAAAAAGTTAGTCCAAAACCTGAGGTGTATAAATAACTATTTTAGCAACAGCATTGCATTCCAAATAATATGTACCTGCCATTATTATTGTGGCAGTGTTAGAAACATAATGTTAAGTTGGTTAGGTCGGTAAGGCTATTGTTATTATTGATTCTGGTAGTTTCAGCTACCCATAGATTGCAAAAAAAAGCTGCGTCTATGCCATTTAATGACAAATTAGCATTTTATTTCAATAGTAGGTATTCACCTCGTCCTGTTTTACAAACAGTAAGTTACCTGCCTGCCTTAGACTGCAAAAGCATGGCTTTTGAAACGTGACTGAAACGAGATAAAGAATGTAAACAGTCTTACTAGAATGCGTTTCATCTTATAGTTCCTATGTCGTCATGTTGGTAGCATTGGAGTATGTAATATTTATTGCTGCCGTGTAATATTACATACAATTTTCCAATGCTACCAACATGACGCCATAGGAACTATAATATGAAACGCACTCTATGACTGGGTGACAGTTAGTATGATCGTTTGCCACATCGACAGTTGAAAGGCAAGTTGTCATTATAATATCTAGTTTGTTTACTAATGTATTCTTATTGTAGTCTCCTTTCCTCGGCCTCACTTTAGCAGACTGAGCACCCCCCTGAGGTTTACAATACCTACTCTCCAGTTGGAGAACCTTAGATCTAAACACGCCACATATTACTAGATTACGTGGTTGGGTTTGTAACTATGAATACGGGTACGTACAACAATGCAATAATAAAGCATTGTTGCAAGTAATAATACTGTGTTAGGATAATCCACTTCGATGGTGGTTGAACTGATGCATGTCATGGCCTGTAACGTAATTATTTACAGTTGGTCCAGGATTCAATTGATATTTGTCTATATAGAAGGTGTTAATGAAAAAAAAAAGAATGGTATAAACAGAACCATGCTGTACCTACTTATCTGTTAATTTGGTATAAATAGAACCATGCTGTACTTATCTGTTAATTTTCAAAGATGTATGTAGAGACATGGTCATTACTAGTTTATTTGCTGATTTTTGCGAATGAATTTCGGTCCTCAATTTTTAAGAGCATAGCATAATGTCTCATCCCTCGAAGAATAATATAAATCTACTATGTATTTCTTTTCCTTCCGTCTTAGATAAGGTCGCCTTTGTAACAGGACAGCTCGACGTCCTTAACCTTACCTTAACAGCCACAACAGTCCACTGCTGGACATGGGCCTCCCCCGTATTGGGGGGTATTGCCATACTCACCACGCTTGGCAGGCGGATTGGCGAGCGCAGTGCAAGATGTTTATTTCACAGGGAACGCTGCTGCCCATTCCCTGGATAATTATCCCTTAGTCGCCCTTTATGACACCCACGGGTAGAATTGGGGTGATGCTATTCTAGGCCGGCATCACACATCGACGTCCAGTCCAGTAGAATTGCTAACTTTATGATAGCAGGATCTTTCTACATACATATATCACGCCATTATCCCATGCGGGATAGGCAGAGCGTAAACGGCTGTAAAAATTACCAATTACTTACATCACGTCTGACCAAAGTTTAAGAGTCATTCAGACGACTGCGTATTTCATTAGTGACAAGATTTCAGCCTGTCGCCTAAAATTGCAAAGCACATTAACTCTCAAATCCCTTTGTCTCTTATTACGACACTCTCTGGAAAGATATGGGCACCACACGGCCTCATCCTACCCCTTGAAGAGTAACTCTATCCCACCCAAAACATAAATGTGAAAGGCTGCCAAGTTCGATAATATTGGAATGCTTCGCCTATAAAAGAAGTGAGATCTAAATAAGTACCAAGTTCCATACTTTTTAATGATATAACTTGGCAAGTTTTAATAGAAAATTATATACTTGACTCATTGCGTTTAGTAGGTTTATAACAAAGTGTGTGAAAACTTGCCAAGTTATATCATTAAAAAGTATGGAACTTGGTACTTATTTAGATCTCACTTCTTTTATAGGCGAAGCATTCCAATATTATCGAACTTGGCAGCCTTTCACATTTATGTTTTGGGTGGGATTTCATTTATTTTTGTAAGGTTAATTTTCTTTTTTTCTTATGATTAAGTTAGTTAAGGAAATGTCTCATTTATACTAACTTTCAGATTTTTGAATATGGACTATGCTTCTTACAAAGAAATGGACTAGTTTTTTTTATTAAATTTTTCTACGTTTGCGTGGCAAAGGAAACTTTTTTGTTTTGTCATTTTGTATGCTGTCTTGTACGACTGACACGCTAGAGCGCATTGCCCATTCAATATCTTGGACTTTTTTACACGTTTTCTATTTACTGATAAGCTTGCCAAGTCAAGGCGGTATAATGTACGTAGCCGGTTATATTTAATTTTTACTGTACTTTGACTAAATTACAAACCTTCGTAACGAATTTTAGGTCGGTACGACCATTAGAAGATATAGATAATTTTTTTGTTTTAGTTCCTTAGGGGTATGAATTTACACCCTCATTATTTTTAAAACCGACTCACACTTGGCCGTTTTCAGATTTTTTCCTTTACCTTGACCTAAAGACCTACCTCCATGCCAAATTTCAAGTCAATACGACCATTGGAAGTGGTCTAGGTTTTTGATGAGTGAGTCAGTCAGTGAGTGTATAGTAAAAATAGCCATTTTCTGACGTCAATATCTCAAGACCTACAATAGGTAAATTAATGAAATTTTGTATTTCAGATAAGTTAGTAGATCTCGACAGATACTAGAAATTTCATATGCGTAGATAAAATAGATTTTGAGTTATAGGTGGGTCGAAATTGGCCCGAAATGGTTCGTGTAATATAACCCACGGCCGGTGTGTCGGTTCTTTGCTCGAACTTGGCGGACACACTGCCGTGTGTCTAGATCAAACTCTAGTATTTCTTCTCGTTCCGTCCTGTAGATAAAGTCGCCTTTGTAACAAGCCAGCTCGCCGTCTTACAGACTTGCTAACTTCATAACCAGCGGACCGAGCAGCATCTTTCTACATACATACAATACATCACGCCATTATCCCATGCGGGGTAGGCAGAGCGCTAATGGCTGTAAAAACGGCCAATTACACCACGTCTGCGTATCACTTTAGTGACAGGATTTCAGCCTGTCGCTTAAAATTGCAGTACATATTAGTCGCTTTTTACTACACTCTCTCACCACACGACCTCATCCTACCCCTTGAAGAATAACTATCAAACTCTAGTATTTCCTTTCGTTCCGTCGGTAGATAAAGTCGCCTTTGTAAGCAAACTAGCCCGCCGTCCTGTAAGACTTGCTAACTTCATAACCGGCGGACCGAGCAGGGTCTTTCTGTTACCACTTTAATAAACTGCTGCCTTGAGGGTAGTTTTAAATAAATAACCGGCAGTGCCTCGTATGGACCAGAAGATGCTTTTAAAATCCCCTTTACCGGTGTAAGTTTGCCGTAAAAGGAGATTACAGTACGGCCGTATTTGAGAGCTGTCAAAATCATGTTAATGCAATAACATAAGGTGCATTTTTCTTTGTTGACATGTCTCCTAGTCTGAGTTTGAAAGCTGTCAAATATGGCCTATTTAAACTTCCGTACTATGGGCCTAAAAAGATTGGATGGGCCTAAAAAAGTTTGAATGGACTGTGTAAAAGATGATATTATGAATCAAAGAGGTGTAAACGAAGATTTGACGGCTGATAGAGATGAATAAATTGAGATAAGGGCAGGCAGATGATGATTAAATGTCCGTAGGTACTATAGTGCGTAGCTGTGGCGTCAAATCTGCGACCGTATTGTCAAACCAATAAAGCAGTTCTGGCTTCGGTTACGTTTTTGCCGGTATTGGGAAAAGTCCATTACGGCTTTTGTTAGCACATTCATACTCGTTATGCTTAGAGCCAGCAATGAAAGGCTATATTGCTTTCGATAGAAAGCAATTTAGCCTCTCATTGCCGCTCATACACGCGTTTAAAAACCGTTGACAACCTAATGTCAGTGGTTAGCAATATGGTTAGCAATCCCGTCCTATTCTGGCTTATTTACAAAATTTCTTGGCCAACATTATTTCCACTATCCCTTTCAGTTTGTATGGCAACAGTAGAAACATAAAACATCTTATTCGAAACACTCTTTCGTTACGAATAAGGTTTCGAACTTTTCAAATATCATTCATTCTTTTCTTAGTTCCAGTCATTCAATTGGGCTTTCAAAATCAAAACAAACAATAGTAAGATACACCAATGGTCCGAAAAATTATAAAAATACAAGTTGTTGGCATCAGCCAATAAGTTTTTTTAGTAGGATATTAAGCAGCAGCCTTTGCTGATGCAAAAAAGCTATCCTCAAGCTTTGGGATTGCTAAGGTTTTGTAAATGAAGATTAAAATCACAGTGCAAATACTTTTGTATAAGGTAAAAATGTTGTTTACACTATATTCAGTCTCCATCTTCACATCTGCTAGGCTTGTGCATTCATTGTAGTCCTCAGTACTGCCTATTTTGTACCGTGATGCCTATAATTACATGCTGGAAATATCTACTTTGGCTATTGACTATTGATAGTAGGCAGATGCAAGTTCTACCTACTATTTGGTTGTATATAATCACGCATTCTCGTATTATTTATTTCAGACAAAGTCTAAAATGCTATCGAAAGCAGAATTATATGCAGCAGACGAAAATCATTGTCATGGATTTTACGAAATAAAACGATGAACCTTATTGGTATGTTGACATTTTCAATTAACTATACTAGAGAACATAGCCGTACGTTTGTTAAAAATAATACAGTTAGTATATTAAGATTGAAGCTATCGCCTACAAGGTTTCTAAAATGACAGGATACTGCTTCTGTTACAGCAATAATACTGGTAACATGTGTATTACAGTTCTGGAGTGCAGGTGTCGGTTTTCGTAAATTGAGTAACTACCTATATAATTATGTTTCAGAAATGAATACTCGAGGATGAAACACAGCACAGTGCCATTGCGCTCCAAACTCAGCAATGATAACTAGATGTCTATTACTTTTGGTACTACTACTGCTACTACTAGGTACCGTTACTACAGAAAAAATAGGCCTTAGTTTACATAATGGTTATTCTAAGTAAATAAATACTAATCGTACATAGAAAACCACCCAAGTTCAACACAAACAGGTACTAATTTGAGAAGATCCATGCAGATTTCAGTCTGAGATATAAAAGAATACTATCTTACTTTGAACATGTTGCTCGTTGTAAAACTGAAAGCTTAGAGAAGCTGATGATCACTTGTAAGGTAAAAGGCAAACGATCACGCCGTTGGTCTCCAAAATGCTGGTCAGATCAACTAAAATATCTTATGGCCTATCAACACAGCCTTAAAACATGCCGAAGATAGACAAACATGCAGGAATCCTAAAAAATCTGGAAGAAAAGAGTTTATGCAAACACGACCTTCAGTAATGAAGAAACGACTTAAAAATGAGAAGATCAGGTCAAAATTTGATTAATGGTCATACATACACACATACTAACAGTATAAGGTAACCAAATTTTACTTAATCTACCTATCACGAGATAAATACAAATAAAATAGAATATTTATACAGGCAGATATTTGTTTAATTTTAACCACCAAAACATAAATGTGAAAATCGGGAGCCAAGTTCAAGGTTTAAGTATAAAAAGTTTTGATTATGTAAGTAGGTGCAAAGCCCTGAAATTTAATTATTTATAAAGTCGCTTAACATGGTATAGTCAAATGGAACAGATAACTATATCTAGATCATCTCAAAGTTAAACATGGCAAGTTTTCACGTCATGCTTTGTAAGTAAACAATTTATCATCTTTATTTTATTCGTAGTTTGCAAGTTATTGTGCAATATTTTCTCTCAATATTTGAAGACCTTGTGAAAATTACCCAAACCAAACCTAGACTTTCGTTAGACTCTACCATGTTAAACAAATCTATAAATAAATAAATTTCGGGACTGTCGATAGAACTTGGCACCCACTCACATATCAACACTCTCTTTCTTAAACCTTGAATTTTACTACCAATTATTAGATATATTATGTTTTTTCATAATCGTTTGATCTGTGTTAATGAAAAGTACTTGTTTATAATTATGGTAGGTCGTAACGGATGAACTAAATTTGTTGTATCTAGCTAAAAAATATTGTGAATTATGAAGGGGTGAAAAATGCGGTGCGACCCGTCAGTGCTTTGCTTTGCTTGAACTTGGCTGGGCACGCTAACGCGTGTCAAGATTTCTAGATCATTTTCGAGCACCACTAAGGTGAAAGCGATGAAGGTAAAACAACCTGGATCTTAGACATATAGGTACAATAGATGAGCGTTGAGCACCAAAGCACTGATAGCGAAAGATCCAGGTTGTCTTACCTTAATTTGGGATGAAAGTATCTTTAACACCTTTAGCAACTTTAAGAAATTCATTAATTTAGGATATTTTCATTCTTTACTGTATTATTATTCTACAAGGTTATCATTATGTATCTACACTTCCATATCTGATGATGATGGCTGCAATGATGGTGAAACAACCTGAACCTTTCGCTATCGGTTCTACTTCGGTTCTGAATACTAACTTAGAGGACTAAACAAGTAAAAACTTTTCAACTATTGCTGACAATTTATTTGTATAAACAAATTAAACTTTGTCACCACTTTTTCTTAACTAGGTATTAACCTTTGCGGTGTAGAAGTCATCTTGGTATTCTTGTACTTATTATAGGGTAAATAGGCAGCAGGCATAACTATTCTAAATAAAATCACAATAAAAACTAAAATCTATCCTAACGGTGGTGGAGACGTGAGTGGTAGCTTCCCTCGGAAGCGACGGAACACGACTCCCTGCGGCCAAAACACCGGCGAAGTGAAGACGCTCAGTGTAGTCTGTCGGGACTCGCACCACGAACACGTTGAAACCCAACCAATGGCACGACTCCAGCGGCTCCACGTATACTCCGAGTCTCGGCGTAACCTTGAAGACACCTGTATTTTGCCTCGCGAAGATGTAATCCAACACATCTTGCTTGGTAGTAGTGTCGTGCAGGCGGGAGGCATAAAGCGATGTCCTCGGCGTGAAGGCGCGCAGCGGGAGATTAGCCTCTACCGGTGAAGTCGCGAATGTCGTCGCCTTCGAGTAATTTTAACAGTATCAGCCTTTTCGGGTGCGTTGCCTGCCTCTCTTGCAGGGCCTTTATTTGCATAGATCTTTCAGTTTTTGCTATGGTGCGTTTGCAATCGGTCATTTTTTTATATCTCTAATAGGTATTAGCGAAGCAACGATCATAAAATAAAAAGTCGTTTATCTCAGCAAATATGAATCTAATATAAACAACAATGATAAACAAAGAGTACAGATTTATTATATACCTACTCTTTGATATGCATGCTACACCGAAGAGTATGATTATTATTATGTGGGTAAAGACCACCACCTCTCGCAACCTTTCCTGCCAACCTGTTTTAAAGCGCCATCTTCAAATTGAAACTGTAAACTAGCCTAAGACACTATTATGGGAGGAAAAAGCGAACAAATTATAAGTGTAGCTACATACCTAATACTTATACCACAGAAGTGTTTTTATGTATTCATTGACGTGTCGTGTCGTAACACGCGAGTTTAGACGCCGGCCGTCGTCGATGCGACGCCTTGCGACCCGCATCTAACGTGTGTGGCTTTGTCAATTTTGTTTCATACATTTTATAGAAAACGGTTTCAAGCGTCGCGATGTCGTACATCTATCGTCTACGGCTGACGTCTTGCGTTAACTCTATGGAGCTTTCGCCTAAAAAAGTAAAGTCTGGGATGGATAAATTCGAAGACAAATGAGTTTTCAGTTTGACAGCTGTTATTTAAAATGTAGGTCTTGTCAAGACCTACAACTTCGATTAAGAAACTGGTAGTCTATCATATGAATCAATGAGATAAATGAGGTTTCAATTTGACACCTGTCTTCTGAAATCAAGACCTACAAATTCCTGTAAGAAAGAAATAGTCTAGCGTGGATAGTTTTGTAAATTTAAAAGTTTTTAGTTCAATACTTGTCAAATATTTTGTAATTGACATTCTGATTGATGTCATTCCAAAATTTGAATAATTTCATGTTTTTTTTTTTATTTTACATTAATTCCTTTTATTGAATTGTTTAACATTATTGATGTGAACATGGGTTAAAATATTTTAAAATAAATTTTTAGAGATTCCTAAATACTAAATACTAGTAAAGACGAGTGTAATGTGTTGTACAGTTTGCCATGGTACAACTGGGATAATTTTGTTCCAGTTGTACCCTCAACGGTACTGTCCAAGTGTGCAACTGGTCCAGCGGGGTGATCGACTAGTCTTCTCGACGATCGTCGGGGAGACGCCAACTAGGCATAAGCCTATCGGGAAAAGACTCATTATGGGGTAGGGGGTCGTGATAAGCGTGAGAACACTCCACCACGGCCCGAAAGGTCGAATTAAGGCCCGAGTGCGGCCGAAAGAAAGGTCCTGCAGGGCAAAATATGGCATGAACATTAATAATGCTCATAGGTTTGTTTACAGTTTCAATAAGCAGATGGCGCTTCAAAACAGGTCGGCAGGAAAGCTTGCGATGGGGCTCTCTTTACCCTTGTAAATATTAATTTACTCTTTGAGGTAAATACCAAAACCAACTGACTTATGTCAACAAGGTCAATTCTGCCAAATATCACGACACATCAAAGAGGTCATTTACATGCGGATCAAAGCAAACTCATGACAGACTGTTTGCATTCTATCTCAGTCTTGCTTGGATAAAGTAGCATACATTTGTCTTGCTCTTATCTGGTTAGTTTGGTTATTTTATAAAACATAGACTACAAACTCTATGGTATTTTTAATAGTGTTGGGAAATAATAAATATTTTCTGCTTTCTGATTTCTAGAGATGGGTAGTGGGTTAAAACCCGTTTCATCTACTTGGGCTAAAACCGGATAAAAACCGAAATCACCCAGTTTCAACCCATTATAACTTATTTTCGCAAGTGAAAAAGTAAGTAAAGAAAAAGCTATATTGTTTATTGTATATTTCGCAGGATTATCGTGAAATTTGGTCAGTCGCGAAATCCCTAGGCCCTTCGCGAAGAGCCGGATAAGTGCGAAATGCATCGATTTATTCGCACATTTCCCATAAATGCTAGGAAAACTGCGAATTTGTTAACTGCATAGACATAAATCCAGGAAAACTGCATATAAGGCGACACGCTCGTAGCCGCCGACGCACCTGCTACGACTTTTCGGTGGTTTAAGTCCCTCTACGCCGCTGTAGCTCAAGCACATTCCTAAAAAGGGTGACGTCAATTCCAAAGAGAGTTGACGTCAACTCTCCCAAAGAAGGTTGACGTTAGGCATTCCCAAAGAGGGTTGACGTCTGGCATTCCCAAAGAGGGTTGACGTCATTTCCAAAGAGGGCACCGTTCCCATACGGTACCCTCGTGGTCAATTAGTGCTTCTAACTTGGTGCTGGATTGGTTGTGTAGTACTTTGTAGGCCATTGCAGGCTGAACCACCTGACCAGCATATGCAACCTTTGCTGGAGACTAGAGAGGGGCTCGACTGCGACGAAGCCTTCCACTACTGCTACGAACGAGAGCTTACGAAGCGTCGCGAGTGCTGCTGTGCGCGAGCTACAGCGGCGTAGAGGGACTTAAGCCACCGAAAAGTCATAGCAGGTGTGTCGGCGGCTACGAGCGTGTCGCCTTATACGCTTTTTTCCTAGATTTACGTCTATGCAGTTAACGAATTCGCAGTTTTTCTAGTATTTATGGGAAATGTGCGAATAAATCGATGCATTTGGCACTTATCCGGCACTTCGCAAAGGGCCTAGGGATTTCGCGATGCTCCTGCGACATATATATATATATATTTATAGTTTCGTGTTGAAAATCACTTAACTTAGAAAATCCATACTTCCATACTAATATTATAAATGCGAAAGTGTGTTTGTTTGTTTGTTTATCCTTCCTTCACGTCACAACAGAGCGACATCATAGAGTTTTTTGAGGTGTTCAGTTAGGTGAGAGGCTGGAGAGTGACATAGGCTACTTTTTATCCCGGAAAAACATATTTTTCCCATCGGAAAACAGATTTTTGTTTAGCATGAGAATACATTCATAGTACATACATACATAGATGAATATATAACACTATACTATAATAATAAAGTTTCTTGAGTATGAGTATTGTGGTATCGATGTGTCGTTTAGAATACGCAACTAATTGATCCCTATGAGTACGCGGGCGAAGCCGCGGGTAACAGTTAGTAATAAAATAATACCAAAAACACTGATTGTTTATGTTTGAGAACGAACGAATTAGAATGTGACTGAATTAGAATGTGACTTTCTTAAAGTGAATTTTGTAATTCCTACTGAGAAATAAATGCTTTTGATTTGATTTGATTTGATTTGATTTGATTTGAACGAAATCACTAGGTATCAGCTGTTAATGGAACATGGTGGCGACATTTTGATGAATCAGAAAGTGTGGTGATGATTTTACAGTTTTACTTCGTAATTATTGTAATATTCTAAGAAATACGTTTTACCTGTGATTCGTGTGTTATATATTTTGACGGATTGTACATAGCTAAATTGATTGTATTTTAGCGTTGTTTGTAGTGAACCTTTATAAAAACTTGGTGTACCTAGCGTTAATTTTTGGGTAAAAAATAATTATCTTTATCTTTAGAGGTAAAAGATATTTACGATGCAATAGTTTTTGTTTTGTGATGAATTTTGCCCAACACTTCGCTATATTGCTTTCCGAAAGTTCCCAGTTCCCAACACTTCGCTATCTTGCTTTCTGACATAAAATGCAAATGGAAAGCTATTTTATTTGACAGTAAAAATGTGTCAAAAATTATATCGTTACTCGGATATTTCATTCACATTTGAATGAATGATATCCATTTTTTGACTTATGATTTCGAACACCCACACATATGCAAAAACGATTTTAGTATACATTGAAAGTTACGAAGCATCTTATTTTTAGCTCAGTACTAAATAGTCAATGTATTCCTCCGTTAGCGCGGTTTTTCGTCGATAGCTAGAAACTTCCATATTGACATTACTGACATTACAAAGTGCATCGCAGATTCGAGGCCCAGATTTCCATTTAGCAGCTTTGCCCGCATATATTTTTGTGGTTTTCTAATGGAATGGCATGGTATGGTAGCGAACTAAAATAAAACAGAATCTGAAAAGATTGTGCAACTTAGTTTCAAAAGATACTCAGTTTTCTAGAGTATCAAGATAAAACACAGCTTTTATGATACCTAAAAATACACATGACTAATGTTCCGTTGCCAGAAATTGCTCTCATCAAAAACATACAGATTTTTCTGATCGACCAGAAGGTCATCAAGATACGTGATGTTCGCAATCCGGCGGAGATTAATAACATGACAGGATGAAGTTTGGCCGCGGTCATCGGGTGCGGACGGCAAATTACGGGCATTCATCACGGGGCCAGTGATGGGCATCAGTGTAATTAAACATTCAGTAGCAGGGATTATTGTTCGATATATCGACGGCAATATATACGATTATCATCTGCCTGCCCTTGTCCCAAATCATTTGTTGGTTAGAACTCAAAATCGTGTAGGAACAGAAGAATATGGCAATGTTTTATGACTGGCCGCCTACCTGACGTCAACTCTTTTTAGGAATGCTATTGAAGGTGTTATCACCGCACCATGTGGTTGACGATAGTCAACAGATATTCAGCTGAGGTCAAAAATCTATGCCACCTTTTACGAAACACCCTGAGTGGACAACGGGTAGCAGTCTTCTTAGCTAAAATAAATAAATGTACTTACCTCTACATGGAATACCTACAAAAATATTTTTCCTATATTGTCTCTGAGTTGAAACACCGCCACCACCATAGCAGCCACAACAGTCCACTGCTGGACATAGGCCAATAGGGGTCTTGGCATATATTCACAACGCTTGGCAGGCGGAATGGCGAGCGTAGTGCAAAGTTTTGTAGATATTCTGGGAACGCCGCTACCTATTCCCTTGATCCAACCCTTAGTCGCCTTTTACGACACCCACAGGTACAAATGGGGTGATGCCATTGCGGCACCACACGGCATAATTCAATTATAAATGTACCATGTTTTTCCTAGTATTGTCTCCTACATGAAACACATCACTACTTATAACATTCGTATCCTAAATCAGCAGCAGTGCGACGTGACAACTATAAATCACTGTTTAATATGAATATCCGATGAGAGACGTGCATTATATGAACAAACAACGTTGGAATCATAAAGATGACTATGTGCATAGCTATTTGTATAGTTAGCTGTACTGAGACTACATTATTTTAGAATAGTCATAGAAATATAACAGAAAATGGTGTTTCACAGAAATATGACAACTCACTCGAAAAATCTTTTAGGTCTCATGCAATGCAATTGGACAAATAATAAAAATAGATAATGTTAATTTTATGATAGGCAAAAATATTTAACACGATTTCTCAGTATTTTTGGAAATAATATAAAAAAGGTAATTTTAGGAATAAACACAAATAATGACTTTGAATTTCAAACGAACAAAAAGAACAAATCGACTGGAAACAAAAGAATACTGATATCCTTTACCCTAAACACACGCTTACATATAATAAACTCAATAACGATCTTATTTCACTGACACAGCTGCTGAAATAATGATATTCCCAAGATATTCCCTTGAAACAACGTCGCGACGTCTCAAAAATTAAACTGAAGCATTGTTCTTTATAGCCGATCAATGGGCTCAATTCTTCATGCAAGGTACTTTCCAAAATGAATATACACCTACCCTGGCAGCTTTTTACTTGTTTTTTAATAGTAAAATACTAGGATTATTAGTCATATTAGGATTTTGTACTAGCAAAAAGGTGCCAAAATTTATAATTATAGTTCAAATTTAAAATAAAACCTTTATATTTTTACCTACATTATTTTTTGATTCTTCATTTCATACTAGTGAAAAAATAAAGTGAATACCGTTTTATTCCCTCTACAAAATATTTTTCATAGTTAAGTAGATTTTCAGCTTTAGAATTTGGCATTCAGAATTGAAACAAACTGAAGAAGCTGACGTCACGTGTGCAATGAAACGAACGCTCAGCGATTTCTCGAGTAATAGCACTGAACGCCATTGTACGAGCCAACGAGATAAGTGACAATAAACATGAAAGTGTCTGCACCGGACTCGTGTGTGTTTTGTTTTCAGTTGCAAAAAAGTGAAACAAAGTGTTGTCGTTTTCGTCGCTTTCGGTGGAAAATTTCAAGATATTGGCCAAGACTTCTGGTGGCTCAGTTGGTAGAACGGTAAAGAAGTAGGTAGGTATTGTACAATCCTATGGTACGAAAAGTTGCGATTTCTCGAGTAATAGCAAGAAACGAGATAAGTGACAATAGACACGAGAGTGTCTGCACCGGACTAGAGTGTGTTTTGTTTTATTTTCAGTTGAAAAAAAGTGAAACAAAGTACCTACTGGAAGTAAATTCGTCGAAAATTTCTAAAGTAGTCAAGGATTTTGGTAGCTCAGCTGGTTGAGTAGTAGACCTATTTTCTACAAATCCTATGAAACCGAGACACACGATTTATCGAGTAATAGCACTGAACGCTATTGTACGAGCCAACGAGATAAGTGACAATAAACATGAAAGTGTCTGCACCGGACTCGAGTGTGTTTTGTTTTGTTTTATTTTCAGTTGAAAAAAAATGAAACAAAGTACTGGAAGTAAATACGTCGAAAATGAGATAATCAATTTTGGGCCCACCCCGAATTTGCCGAATTCCGAAAATGGTATTGTATGAAATTCTTACTAAAACTAAAAATAATGATTGATTTTTTTATCACAACCTTGCAAATATAATCTTTATACGAAACGGGAATCCCAAATTCTAAATTAAAAGATATTTTTATATTGTATGAAATGTAGCAACCATTGTTATTTACAAGGCAATTGGGCATGTAAAGCTTAACTCGAAGACGTAAAATAAGAAATCCATTTGGAGATATTTTGGTCTTTTATAGTATTTTCATGTTTTTAGTTCTAAAAAGTTAAAGATCAATTTTATTTTTGCAAAAATCTAAATAACCTTAATTTGACCTTTGTGATGTGCATACTGTGCAAAAAATTAAATGAAACTCTTTCGAGACGCCTATAACAAACTTCCTCCCCAATAAAAGTTACCTACTCTTTGCTTCACCCTTGCTTGCTTCTGTCATGTCAGTTGGACGTTTGATGTAGTGTTGCAAAACTATCGATAGTACCTACTACTATCGATAACACTGAATTTGCCAAAGACATTACAAACCTATGGACTGGCTGTACCCTCTGAATGTGCATCTAGTCATATAGCATCTGAATGTCTAAACAATGTTGGACTCACAAAATGGCGGATTTTTGTAGGGTTGTAATCATTTTGGACCCAACAAATCGATATCGATAGTCGGTAACTGTCTACTGCCTAGTTGGGATAAGGGTAGGAAGATGATGATGGTTTTGACGGGCATTATGCCTACGCTGTTGATATTTTTTGTGTAGGTACCTTACTACTGTCTTATGCTTATGTTGTTGTGAATTTTCATAATACTTAACTGCTTTTTGTGTGTAGTAAATGAATTGTTAAAAAGAAAAAACAATTGTAGGGGTAAAAATTTATAATAATAATAATCAAACAAAAGCCAAAAATAATAATTTATCATAACTATTCATAACAAAATTTCTTGTGCTATTCCAGAAATTTTCCTTTTCCTTCCACTTTGTTCCTGTTGCTGTTCAGTCAAAACAGATCTATCATTTTCCTTAGGCTTTATCAAAAAGGGGTTGGCAAGGCAAGGCTTCTTCACGTTGGCATAACTTATCCAGAGTTCTGTTATAATAACACTCGACACCAAAATACAGGGAGCATGTCAATATTTGTCCATGACATGGATTTATATTTTCGGTGCCAATAATATCAAGTCATTTCCTTCTTTAAACTTCATTTTTTTGTTATCTGTAAAAAAATATATTTAAATTATTAAACAGGTATACACAAAAATAACTTGGTAACTTTGGCACATTACCTATAACTTTCTGAATTGAACTCTCAAGATTCATTATTTCCTTCCATTCTTACGAATTCTGGCAAAATATATCGATACCGTGACTATGTACTACCCCCCCTAGCCGACGATCAGTTTGTATGAAATCAGTATCGGCAGAAATAAAGAAATTAATGATATATTGGAAAAAAAACGTTTATAGTTTGCTGCTTTATAGCGAAAAATAGCTGCTCGTGGCTTTTTATTACATATAATCTTATAAAGTTCAAGTAAAATAGCAGATTTGTGTACTTACGTGTGCAAACTAATTTCAGGGCGATTTTTAATAAGACGCACGCCGCACTGTATTAAGGAACAGCCAGCACAGCAGCCAGGCATGATGTCATTTCCTTAATTTAGTCTTTTATCACAAAAAAATGCACTGCTAAAATAATATTTCAAGAAAAAAACTGATAAATCGCACTTTGTTTACAAGACTTTGACACTTGACGTACCATAAATTGTTGACACTATAAAATGGCGAAACAGTCGCGTTCGAAAATTAAAGGGATTTGACAGACAATATTTTATCTCAATCTCCTTACAGAAAACCGTTTGAGAGAAAAGGAAATAAATTTATTTTTCCGCATTCTACATTGACAGAACAGATCCAGGAATTTGCAATAAAATTTGCATGGTGGTTGTTCGAAAAGAGTATGTAAATAAAGTTGTTTGTTTTATTAGTTGCCCAGTAATGACGTCATCAATGAAAAACTTTTAAACAATTATAAAAAAATAAGGGATAATCAAATAATCAAAAGAACCAAATTAGTTTCGTAAAATTGCATAAAGTTTTAGAAAAAAATATTAAACCTATACATTTTACATACCCAATTGCCGCTCTGCCTACCCCTCATTTTATCAGCTTGCCGTTGCATAATTAAAAAGTAGGTATACCAGCATAATCTAGGTAGTACAAGGAATATGTACTACAAGTTTCGTGACCATACATTTTGATTTACGACGCATTTGTGAGGGGCCTAAACTTGTATGGCCTATTGATTATATCCTTTGGGACAGTAGCCAAGAATTCCGGTTGCTCAATTGTAAAACTATATTATAAACAGAGACAAAAGATTTCTCAAGTAATAGGGAGTGAACGCTATTGTACGAGCCAACGAGATACGTGATAATAAACATGTAAGTGCCTGCAACGGACTCGAGTATGTATTGTTTTATTTTTAGTCGCAAAAAAGTGAAACAAAGTAAAGTGAATTTGTCGAAAATTTCCAGATAGTAGCCAAGGATTCCGGTAGCTCAGTTGTAAAACTATTTAATAAACAGAGACAAACGATTTCTCAAGTATTAGGGACTGAACGGCATTGCACGATCCAACGAGATAAGTGACAATAAACATGAAAGTGTCTGTACCGGACTCGAGTGTGTTTTGTTTTAGGTTGCAAAAAAGTACAACAAAGTGTTGGCAATAAATTCGCTTTCATTTCTCAAGTCGAGAATTTCGAGGCAAAGGCTCAGTTGGTAGAAGAGAAGAACGGTACACCACAATCTTCATTGTACGAAAAAGTTGTGATTTCTCAATAAATTGAACGAGCTGCTAACGAAATGATAAGCGACAATAAACGCGACGCGAAGCGACGATGAACATGAACGTGTCTTGTTTTAGTTGCAAGAAAAGTGTAACAAAGTGGTTGTCGTTATTTGTAGTTTCATAATATTCTAACATACCCAAGACAGTAATGCTCCCTGGGGAAAGTTGTACAGTTTCATTTACCATCACGTCTGCAAAATATTCCATACTTCGTCCGCAAAATGTTCCATACCCCGTAGGTATAAATTTGGATTATCATCATGCAAAACACGACGTGAATTGCTTCTAACTTTGCGCACCCTTCTTCAAAGTTCACAAATTAAACAATACCCACCCGACTCTAAACAAATCTTATTAAAAAAGGGACGAGTGCTATCAAACATCTTATTTTAAGGATATGATGGATGCACGGGCGGCCGGCGAGACGCCTAGATTGCGGCTATTCATCAAGGTATAAGCACAGTATACAGGGTGGTCCAAATAGTGACGTCCAAAGACAAAATATTAATTCCTTATACTGAGAGGTATCCGAATCAGCCTCATGTATGTTCCGCGATTATTTCCGAGTTACCTATGTAACTTTTAAAAGTTCTATGAAAAAAATACTTCTGGTTTAGGACTTTTATCTAATTTTTGTGCACAAATACAAGTGCCAACAAATTGTAATACAGAAGTAAATCTATATATATAAAAGGCAAAGGGGATAGGTCATAGATCAACGCACAGGCTAAACCTTTAGAGCTAGAAGCGTGAAAATTGGCATGCGTATTTTATAAACATTGTAGGCATCCACTAAGAAAGGATTTTTCGAAATTCAGCCCCTAAAGGGGTAAAACAGGGGATGAAAGTTTGTATGAAACTTTTTATTCTTTTGATATATTTGGCTGAAATTTCGTACTATGGAAGATCTATTAAAATAATTAAAGACGTGTTTTAGCGTTTTCCAAAATTCAACCCCCAAGCGTGTAAAAAGGGGGATGAACGTTTGATATTAACGCGCCGGCTGGACCCTTAGAGTCACAGACTTGAAATTTGGCACACTTTTTTCTGATGTATAGAAGATATCGATATATTCAAAAGTTTTCAAAAATCGGACTCCGGGGTGTTAAAATAGGGGATGAAAATTATGCAATGCTGAAAAAGCCAAACCCTTAGGGCTAGAAGCTTGAAATTATTCATGCATATTCTTTACACAACGTAGGTATCCACTAAGAAAGGACATTTCGAAATTCAACCCTTAAAGGGTAAAACAGGGGATGAAAGTTTGTATGAAACTTTTTATTCTTTTGATGTATTTAACTGAACTTTCGTCCTATGGAAGATCTTTGAAAATAATTAAAGACGTGTTTTAGCGTTTTCCAAAATTCAGCCTCTAAGGGGGTAAAAAGGGGGATGAAAGTTTGATATTAACGTGCCGGCCGGACTCTTAGAGCCACAGATTTGAAATTTGGCACTCTTTTTTCTTATGTGTTGTAGATATCATTATATTTAAAAGTTTTCAAAAATCATACCCCAGGGTGTCAAAATAGGGGATGAAAGTTATGCAATGCAGAAAAGGCTACACCCTTAGAGATAGAAGCTTGAAATTTGGCATGCGTATTCTTTTAACAACGTAGGCATCCACTAAGAAAAACATTTTCGAAATTCAACCCCTTAAGGGGTAAATCAGGGGATGAAAGTTTGTATGAAACTTTTTATTCTTTTGATATATTTGGCTAAACTTTCGTACTATGAAAGATCTTTGAAAATAATTAATGACGTGTTTTAGCATTTTCCAAAATTCAATCCCCAAGAGGGTAAAAAGAGGGATGAAAATTTGATATTAACGTGCCGGCCGGACCATTAGAGCCACAGACTTGAAATTTGGCACACTTATTTTTGATGTATATTAGATATCATTATATTCAAAGTTTTTAAAAATCATACCCCGGGGTGTCAAAATAGGGAATGAAAGTTATGCAATGCTAAAAAGGCCAAAAACTTAGGACTAGACATTTTGAAATTTTGTGTGCGTATTCTTTATACAACGCAGGTATCCACTAAGAAAGGATTTTTCGAAATTCAACCCCTAAAGGGGTAAAAGAGGGGATGAAAGTTTGTGTGGAGCTTTTCATTCTTTTGATAAATATTTGGCTGAAATTTCGTAATATGGAAGATCTTTGAAAATAATTAAAGACGTCACAAGTGAAAATAAGAAATAGAAAAAATGTCATACATCGACCGGGAATCGAACCCGGGCCGCATGGGTAAACGCCCCACCGCTCTGCCACTGAGCTATCGATGCACCGTCGATGAATGGCAAATTTTCTATCTCTTGATGCTCGACGGTGCATCGATAGCTCAGTGGCAGAGCGGTGGGGCGTTTACCCATGCGGCCCGGGTTCGATTCCCGGTCGATGTATGACATTTTTTCTATTTCTTATTTTCACTTGTGAGAATAATATAGCACTGTGAGTGCATTAAAATCCCAATAGATGAATTAAAGACGTGTTTTGGCGTTTTCTAAGATTCAACCCTTTTCATTTGCTAAATATTTGGCTGAAATTTCGTACTATGGAAGATCTTTGAAAATTATTAAAGACGTGTTTTGGCGTTTTCCAAAATTCAAACCCTAAGGAAGTAGAAAGGGGATGAAAGTTTGATATTAACTTGCCGGCCGGACCTTTAGAGCCAGAGACTTGAAATTTGGCACATTTATTTCTGATGTATTAGTAGATATCATATATATTCAAAAGTTTTCAAAAACCATACCCCGAGGTGTCAAAATAGGGGATAAAAGTTATGCAATGCTGAAAAGACCAAACTCTTAGGGCTAGAAGCTTGAAATTTTGCATGCGTATTCTTTAGACAACATTTTTCATCTCCTGATGGGAAAGGGAGAGGAAGAGGTATAGTGGCATGGGGAAAACCAATACCAATACCAAGACCAGGACCGAGGCCTTGACCAAGACCAGGACGGAGACCGTGACCAATACCGAGACAAATGATAATATGCGACCGAAGACCGAGACCGTGACGGAGACCGGCCCTTAAACGAAGAACAAAACCGAGATCGAGATCGAGACCAGGACCGAGACCGAGATCAAGACAAGGCCGAGACTGCGACTGAGACCAAAATCGATAGCGAGGCCGAGACCGAGACCGGCACCGAGACCTAAACCGGGAGCAGAACTGAGACTGAGACCGAGGCCGAGACCGAGACCGAGGCCGAGGCTAAGACCGAGAGCAAGACCGGGACCGAGACCTTAACCAGGACCAGAACTGAGCCCGAGACCGAAAACGAGGCCGAGACCGAGACCGAGACCGAGACCGGGACCGAGACCTAGACCAGGACCAGAACTGAGACCGAAACCGAGACTGAAGACAAGACTTAGATCGAGATTGAGACAAGGCCGAGACTTCGACTGAGACCGAGACCGTAACTGAGGCCGAGACCGAGACCGGGACCGTAGATCGGGACCGAGACCTAGACCAGGATCAGAACTGAGACCGAGTCCGAAACCGAGGCTGAGGCTGAGGCTGAGGCTGCGACCGAGACCGTGACCGTGACCGTGACCGTGACCGTGACCGTGACCAAGGCCGAGGCCGAGGCCGAGGCCGAGACCGAGAGCGAGACCGGGACCGAGACCTAGACCAGGAACAGAACTGCAACTGAGACCGAAACTGAGACCGAGACCGAGACCGGGACCGAGACCAGGACCAGAACCAAGACCGAGACCGAGACCGAGACAAAGACCGAGTCCAGGACCGGAACTGAGACCGAGACCGTGACCGAAAATTGGGCCTGGACCAGGAACAAGACCAAGACTAGGACCAAGACCAAGGCCAAGTCCACCAAGAATATGGAATGTCCGCTTGCACTGGAAATGTTTCATAATCTTCCTCATGGCGTCGTAATCATCATAACTGAGGGTCGTGATGGGAAATAATTTTCCTCAATTCCATCGCTGCCTGTCTTTGACGACATAGGGCGCTGAGCGTATTTGATTAGACCACCTAATTACACTGCAACCTCTTGGTTGTTTTTTCGCCATCGACTTTTCCAGTGATCATGACATGAGTTTGATGTTGCCAAAGAACTCAAGGATTATTCTTACGCCTTTTGTTTTTTAGGGTTTCGTAGTCTACTAGAAACCCTTATAGTTTCGTCAAGTCTGTCTGTCTGTCTGTATGCCGCGCCCTGATAACTCCGTCAGTTTTAGAGCTATCGACATCAAATTTGGTGTGAAGATAGACCGTGTTGACCCAAATTTAGAAATGTTGAGAAATGTACAAGTGAAAGGGGGCAAATAACAAAATTCTTCTGTAATATTGAGTAGAGTATCGTTGAATAGGTCTCTTAAAACTAAGGGGAGGTTTCTTTGAAACAAAGTCACTAAAATGTTTCTGTCTCGAGATATTTGCTTTTAAAAGGGGCGTTTTTGAGCCATAATTTGTTCCAGCTGTAACTCCTAAAGTATAAACGCTAAAAATTTGAAAAAATATGGAATATACTTCTCAATCTGAAATTACCATGAAAACTATAACGGATACTGTACCAATAAAGATTTCAGAAAAATAAAAGGTTTTCTATTTGCGGTTGGTAATATACAGCTGCAAACAAACCAGCATCAAAATTAACTTTGTAACGCTGTATAACCTGATATTTAAACATTGACTACGAAACCCTATTTGTGGGCGTGTCTGACACGCTCTTGGCCGTTTTTTTTTTCAATAGTTTGTATTGTTGACGGTAGCGCCAAGGTACCACAAATCAAAATACATTTTCAAGGGAGACACCTAGAGACTCAGTGCCAGGCTTTTCCTTTCTATTATATTAATGAAGTGGATAAATTGAATTGAATTGAACCATTTCAACGTAATGTCGTCTGCATATCAGTGAATAGTGATTTTAGTGCCCTCTCAGTTGTTTGCCTTATGATGTGTCGCTTAGAATACGCAACTAATTAATAAATCCCTATGAGTACGCGGGCGAAGCCGCGGGTAACAGCTAGTAAAAAATAAGTACTTTGCAAATTTTGCCAATACAACTTTAAAAGTCGAATAGCTCGGTATCTACGCCGGGCACTGAGAATGAGTGAGATGTGGTGAGGCTGCGTCGTGCGTCTGTGTGAGTGAATTTCTGAGCGTTTGTATGAAGTTTCGCTACTGCTTCAACCTGCACAATATGTACTGTGGGATAAACCTCCTCCCCCCTTAACATCATCCCCCTGCACCCCCCCGTAATTCCCCTCGGTTGTATCGGCCGGTGATTGCGGGGGAAATATCAAATTAACTTTTTTATCGCGCCCCGGCTGAGTGTAACGCATTGTCGGAGCTTTTTACGAGAAACGCGCTTATTGACACAGCTTTGGCCGTTTGATGTATGAAATAGATGGAAATATTGACAGGGTATTTTTTGGGTCGCTAGTTTATTACGGGATTGACAAATTCATCGTTTGCTATATGCATATAAGGTACATACCACATAGGTACCTACATAAAACCCAATACAATGAATACTACATATAGTAAAAAACACGCAATAGAGAGTTTTTTATCGTAGCAAAACTTCTATCGTATCAAAATCTGTTTCAAATGCTAGAACTTCATCTTACGGAGATATTTTCTCATTATTCACTTTTATTATTACCGACTTACTTTATGACCTGGATTTTTATGTAGAGCGCTGTGGCATTCATAAAGTGTTCTAAGCGGAACATATTATTTAAAAAGTCGTATCTAAGGTTTAAAAGTCTTAAAGTGTCTCAAGTAGGAAGACGGCAATTTTCTTTACATCTCGTTGAGTTATTCTTTACATCTCGTTGAGTTCTCGTTGAGTTCTCGTTGGCTCATAATGAATGTATGTATGTATAATCTCTTTATTGTACCTTTCTTAAAAGTAATACAGGAAACACATTAACATAAGAACAAGATATGGCACAAAGGCGGACTTATCCCATTAAGGGATCTCTTCCAGTCAACCTTTGAGAAACTCTGAGGAAAAGTAGTGAGCAGGTAAACTAGGAAGGTAAACGAAAAACTATTAAAAATAAAACAAGCAAAATACTAAATAAACGTAATAAACCAATGTGTAACAATAATATAACTACATAAATACAACCTACAATATACCTACTTACATGATAATAATAATAATATATATATCAAATTCATATATACCCTACAAATTGTCCGAGTTGTCCGACCCATAACCCCAAGCTTTTTAATATTAGTTTTAAAAGAGGATATATTCTTGCTTTTTCTTATATCCGAAGGAATTTTATTCCATAAGCGTGCAGCATGGACAGCGAATGACTGTGCGTACATTTTCGAAGAACACACCGGTATCCGGAGAGACAGATCACCGTAGGAACGCAGTCGAGCCTGCCTCCACCGTGTGTAGTTCAAACCTTTCGCGCAGATATATAGGCGCATTAGGGTTGTTAAGTACGTTGTATAGAAATGACAAGATGTGCAGGTCTCTTCGCTGACGAATAGGTAACCACTTTAACCGTTCCCTAAACTCTGATATGTGGTCGAATTTCCGCAGACCAAAAATGAAACGGATGCACTGGTTCTGCAAACGCTCCATCCGATTCAGGAGTTCCTGTGACAGGTCCAGAAAAGCCACATCCCCATAGTCCAGCAAAGGCAAAAGAAGGGCCTGAGCCAGCATGATTTTCGTGTTTATGGGGAGGAAGCTTTGTAGCCTCTTAAGAGAATGTAGGGATGCATAAAGTCTTCTGCTAACCTCACCCACCTGATCAGTCCAGGACAGAGTCTGGTCAATCACAATACCCAGGTTCTTCACCTTTGACGAGTAAGGGATAGTAGCATTGTTGAGTGTTACCTCTGGCACATCCGCTAGGTTGAGCGCGGCAATCCGCTGATGACTGCCAATGATGATTGCCTGAGACTTAGCAGCATTCAATAGGAGCCCATGCCTTTTCGCCCAGCCGTCAATGGTGGCTAGGTCATCGTTTATCCTGTGAATTGCATGCTGTAGTCTGTCAGGAGTTTCAGCGGTATATATTTGCAGGTCATCAGCGTAAAGGTGAAACGATGATACCAGGGCAGATGTTATGCCGTCAATAAAAATTGAAAATAACAAAGGTGAAAGTACTCCACCCTGCGGTACCCCTGCTTCAATTCTACACCAGTCAGAGAACCTGCCGTGGACTTTGACGAGCTGGTAACGATCAGATAGGTACGAGAGGAACCAAGCTGCAGTTTCAGGTGCAAGGTTGAGTTTACGGAGCACAGCAGTAAGGATTTTACTGTCTACAGTATTGAACGCACTGCTGAAATCCAGCAGTACGAGAACCGTGACTTTACCCTGCTCCATGTTCAATCTGATATCATCAGTAACATGAACAAGTGCTGACGTTGTGCTGTGCCCCGCCCGAAACCCTGACTGAAACTTGTTGAACAACAAGTGACGGTTTAGGTGCTTTGTCAGCCGCTGATGAATGCAATGCTCCAGGACTTTTGATAGAACTGGAAGAATCGAGATTGGTCTAAATAGTGAGGGGAACATTTGCATTCGGCTTCTTAGGCAGTGGTATAATGTGTGCATATTTCCAGGCCTTGGGAAAAGTGCCAGTAGAGATGGAGCAGTTCAGAATGTGTGTGATAGCTGGAGCTAAGGCATCATAAAAAGGAGTTAACATATCAAGACTTAGCCCATCTTCACCAACTGCCTTCGTCTTGATTGATTTCAGAATTTTAACCACCTCACTCTCTGTCACGTGACCAAGAATAAGCGGCTCAGGCGCCAACAAAGGAGCTTCCTCAAGATCTTTAAGTGTCCTGGTCTTAACACCTGCAGCCAAACTAACTGGAGACGTTGCAAAAAATTTGTTGAGTGTATCAATATCCAGATTCTGGAACATATCCTCACGAGCTTTACCCACACCGATGGACTTTAAAAACTTCCACAGTTTATGGGAAGGACATTCCTCAATCGAATTGTGAATATGCTGCCGTTTGCTATTCCTACACACTTTGTTGCAATAGTTGCGTAACTCATGGTAGGTACTGATATTCTCCTCACAAGGGTCACGACGCATCCTAATACGTGCCGCATCTCGCCGGGTCATTAGTGACTTGATCTCTGGAGTGAGCCACGGAGCAGGGTAATGTTTGACTCTGACTTCACGCAAAGGGGCATGTTTGTCATAAAGGGATAGAAGTAACTCTTGAAATGCAGCCACTTTGCAGTCCACGTCATTTCCCCTGCTTATAGCCTCCCAGTCGGCTTCGGCGAGGTCACGCATGAAAGCTTCTCTGTCGATTTTTGCATAGTTGCGTATCAAAACAGTCTTATGCCTACGTTTAGGCGGCCTGATTTTAAAGGAGGCGTAGATTAGATCGTGTAGAGAAAAAGCAGCAGCGTTCATCTGCCCGTGGGCAGCAACCAAATCCGGGGAAGTTGTTATAACGAGATCAAGGAGGGACGGAGGGCCGTTGTGAGGAAAATGAGTTGCTCCTAAAGGTAGTATATGTAAGTCCAGAGAATCTGTCAGTGAAGTAAGTTTCTTAGAGCGATGGTCATTCTTTATCAAGCAAGTGTTAAAATCTCCCATCAGCACTATATGTTCATATTGAGGGCGTAGATTGGAAAGTGTAGCTTCCAAAGACTTGAAATAACTAATGTGCATATTGGGGCTGTAAAACACTCCTAATAACACTTTCGTGTGGTGAAGAGTTACCTCTAGGAAGAGGTGCTCAGATGTATTAGCCACCGACAGAGACTGTTCCACAACACGGCATGAAAGGTCACTTCTCAGGTACACAGCCACTCCTCCACCTCCCACCAACTTAGAAGATCGACCAGCAGCGTCCTTTTTGTATTTCCTGTCATTTCTTATCAGACGATAACCGGGGAGAGCGAAAAGACTGGAAGGAAGAGAGGGTTTGAGCAGCGACTCCGAAATGAGAATGGCATGCACATTTTTGCTGTCCCCAAAAGTAGATAGAAGATCGCCATAATGACATGGCACACTCTGCGCGTTTATGTGCACAACATTAAAGTTTTTGCTTAGTGTACAAAACGTCTCTTTTATCCTGTCTTCCAGACTCGGCATATCAGCCGCATCATCATCACCATCCAAACTGCAAAAACTGCTTGCGGAAGAAGAAAGTGAAAAATACTCAGAGTCTGAGTCATACCGTAAAACATCGGACATTTAGTAGGTATAAAATATATATATCTAAATACAATACAAATCTATAAACTTAAAATAAATAAAATAAAAATAAAAGCAAGGTAATAAAACTGTAATTTTTATTAACCAAACTGTCCTCTGAGTTTCTCGCCGGCAGCTGTAAAAAGAAAGAATAATTAGTTTTCATCCATTAATGAGCAAACACAACATTTTAAGTAATAAATAACACTACAAAATAACAGACATAGCACGGTAAATAACAGACATAGCACGGTAATGATAGCATTTAAATAACTAAGAGCGGACGTTTCTGAACGCATCGAACAATCAGAATCAGTATCGTACAAAGGCAATTCTAGCGCCGTCCATTACTTTGCAATGCCCGGGTAGGACTCAGGTATCGTATGCGTATCCGAACAACTTGACTTGACAGTGACATAAAAAATAACCTAAAAAGTGATAGATATGACGAAACAATGTTATGAATACGATGGTTGGACAATATTTTAAGTGGAGGTGAAATTAGAAAAGTAGGAGTAATATTGTGCAAAGCTATTATGCCTGTTCAAAAGTTGAAAGCAAATAGTTTGTCAGGACAAGTACTATTTAGAGCTAGGCGCTGCTTTCCCACCACGGCCAGTACCACCGGCACGTACAGTGCGGGGTGGATTTGGAGCCCTCGTCGACTCTGATCCTTTTTGGGCATTTGGAGGCTTTGCCTTTTCTCCGTCAGCGATTTTGACACCGGACGCCCCTTGTTTCGGCTCAGGTTGCTGGCCGCCAGAAACACTCCGCAAAGCGACCACAGCGGCCAAATCCGACATGGTGCCTATCCTTCTACGTTTGCCATTGGGGCAGGCAGCCACTATCCGGCCATCCATCGTCCAACATCCCTTCACCCCAAGGGCCTTGCGTGCCTCCAAGAAGAGTGCGTGGCGAGACGGAGTGAGAAATTCCGAGAGGGTTAGCCCAGTGCCCTTGAGTTTACTTTTGGCCAGCCAAACATCCTGCCGGGCCTTGTAGCATGCAAATCGGATGACAATGGGACGAGGTTTCTCTGCACTCATATTTCTGCCTATACGATGACATGCACTAAATGAATCAGCAGTGATGGAAGCTAGCTGCAGTTGATTGTGGCACATTGAGGAGATGTGTTGTGTAAGGTCCTCATCATCCTTCTCCATCAGACCATGGAGCAACAATGTGTTGGATCGCGACTTCATTTCAATGTCTTCTAGTGAATGATAAATGAGTTCAATCTGTGTTTTCAAATTTGCCACTGCAGTCATTATAAAATCTTTAAAAGCATAGAAGTCACTTGCCAGAGTAGAATTGTCCTGTGGAGCTGGTGGAATTGACTTCTCAAACTGGGCCAATTTGCTGGTGAAAAGATCTGCCAAATCATTCATATTCTTACTGAGGGCAGCAATTCTATCCATAGTGACAGTAAGTGGGTGGTGATGTTGCTGTGTAGATACTGATGTTGAAATAAAAACTGCTCTGGTGGTTGGATTCTTGAAAAAACAGCTGACGACGTAGCAATAGCACTGACTAATACATGGACTATATGTAAGTTGAATAATATTTACTTTAACAATTTTAATAAATAAATATGTAAGAGTAATACAAAAGGCGTGTTTACGTTTCGCCTACCCGCGAATAATGTGAATAATGAACCTTCTTTAGCTAGCACCTAGCTCATGGGTAGTTGGACCTAGCCAAGATGTAAGCCTGGATTTAATAATTGTCCTTAGATCAGCTGGAACAACTCAGAAAATGAAGCATTTGTTTCAAACAAACATCAAATCTTACTTTTACCCCTTGCAGGGTAGACCTAATTTGAAAAAGAAGTAGAAACAAAGTGTTTTCTACGTCTGTGCAACATGTTTTTCCTTCCTCTATATATAGCCTCCTGCTTTACGTTTAGTCTCTTGGACGAGGTCATTCATCGACTGAGTGTCCCAACTAAGTAGGTACGTTTTAGTGGCTTCAATTTGCGCCTTTACATGTTATATCTACACTACCTTGTTTTCTAAGAACGTGAGCTTCAAAGGCTCCGTTAGCCCGCGATTCGCTACTACTTCTACTTCCTCTGTTGCTGCCAGATCTATTTTACTTAGGTCATTCATCGACGCAGTGTCCCACGTGACAAGCAACTAATAGTGGCTTCAATTCGCGCCTTCACATGGTATATCTATACCAGCTTGTTGTCTAAGAACGTGAGCTTCAAAGGCTCCGTTAGCCCGCGCGAGATAATACGCAATTCCTTCTACTTCCTCTGTTTCTGCCTGATCTATTTTACTCAGGTCATTCATCGACGCGGTGTCCCACACGATAAGAAACTTAGTTTAGGTAGCTTCAATTTGCACCTTCGCATGTCGTATCTATACTACCTTAATGTCTAAGAACGTGAGCTTCAAAGGCTCCGTTAGCCCGCGCGAGATAATGCGCTGCAGTGGCATTAAGATGGATTCCCTCTGCTTCCTCTGTTGCTGCCTGATTTATTTCACTCAGGTCATTCACCGACACGGTGTCCCACGCGACAAGTAACTCAGTTTAGGTGGCTTCAATTTGCGCCTTCGCATGTCGTATCTATACTACCTTACTGTCTAAGAACGTGAGCTTCAAAGGCTCCGTTAGCCCGCGCGAGATAATGCGCTGCAGTGGCATTAAGATGGATTCCCTCTGCTTCCTCTGTTGCTGCCTGATTTATTTCACTCAGGTCATTCACCGACACGGTGTCCCACGCGACAAGTAACTCAGTTTAGGTGGCTTCAATTTGCGCCTTCGCATGTCGTATCTATACTACCTTACTGTCTAAGAACGTGAGCTTCAAAGGCTCCGTTAGCCCGCGCGAGATAATGCGCTGCAGTGGCATTAAGATGGATTCCCTCTGCTTCCTCTGTTGCTGCCTGATCTATTTTACTCAGTTCATTCATCGATGCGGTGGTGTCCCATACGACAAGCGACTAAAAGTTCATTTTTAACTTACTGTCTCAGGCTAAAGTGGCTTCAATTTGCGCCTTCGCATGTCATATCTATACTACATTGTTTTCTAAGACCGTGAGCTTCAAAGGCTCCGTTAGCCCGCGCGAGATAATGCGCATCCCTCTGCTTCTTCTGTTGCTGCCTAATTTATTTTACTCAGGTGTCATTCCTCGACACGAAATCGCACGCGACATGAAACTCAGTTTAGGTGGCTTCAATTTGCGCCTTCGCATGTCGTATCTATACTACCTTACTGTCTAAGAACGTGAGCTTCAAAGGCTCCGTTAGCCCGCGCGAGATAATGCGCTGCAGTGGCATTAAGATGGATTCCCTCTGCTTCCTCTGTTGCTGCCTGATTTATTTTACTCAGGTCATTCATCGACGCAGTGTCCCACCCGACAAGCCACTAAAAGCTCGTTTTTACCTTACTGTTTCTAGTAAGTTAAAGTGGCTTCAATTTGCGCCTTCGCATGTCGTATCTATACTACCTTGTTTTCTAAGAACGTGAGCTTCAAAGGCTCCGTTAGCCCGCGCGAGATAATGCGCTGCAGTGGCATTGACATGGATTCACTCTGCTTCCTCTGTTGCTGCCTGAATTATTTTACTCAGGTCATTCAACGACACGGTGTCCCACGCGACAAGTAACTCAGTTTAGGTGGCTTCAATTTGCGCCTTCACATGTTATATCTATACTACCTTGTTTTCTAAGAACGTGAGCTTCAAAGGCTCCGTTAGCCCGCGCGAGATAATGCGCTGCAGTGGCATTAAGATGGATTCCCTCTGCTTCCTCTGTTGCTGCCTGATTTATTTCACTCCAAATATACTCCTAGCTGTTTTTTGGTAAGAAAAATTACAGCCATTTGTGTTGAGGAAATTTGAGTCATAGTCAAATCTGAAAACAATTTGTTACATTATTTAAAACAATAATTATTTTGTGTACCTAAATCTGTACAAGAAGTAATGAACTAGTAGACATGGTTAGACCATGAAACTGAACTGAAGTGATAAATCTTGCTTAACTACTATTTCGCATTTAATATAGTTTAGCCGTGCTCCTGGGGTTCCATATCAGATAGGTCCTCCAAGTACTTAACCCATTTTTGACGTAGCTGTAGGTAAATTTTATGTTACTGTTTTCCTTCTAATTTGTTATACAACTTGAACAATACAAGCAGAAACAGAAAACTTTCCGAAACGTGCAAAATCAGAAGCTTCCTCTAAAATAGCTTTACTTACAGCATTTTATTCCAGAAAGACTGCAAAATCGAAAACACAGACGCAACTCGGTGCCGTTGGGGAGTCGTGATTGCTACAAAATATTGCGGACAGGCGGACTGAAACTGAATTTAGAGTGTAACTTTATTCATGTGCCACTCTACCAAACTTGTGGAGGCGCAAATCGAATCACCGTCAAATGCGCCGGGCTTGTCTGGTTAGGCGGCAGACTCGACAGTGGACACTCTGGCTAGCCAGTTGATACTATGAATACACTAGCTTCCAATTTGTGAGAGCGTTTAGTAAGACATGTTGTGGATTTTCTTATTATTCAGTGCTGCAGTATAGTAGGTAGTAATTTGACGGTACCAATGTAGGTATCTAAATTAGTAGATAAATAAAAAGTATCGTCGAAATACCTAAGTACCAGGAATGGTTAGGAAAAACATACAAATGTTGATCAAATTTCTTGGAGACTCTGGCCAAAAAAATTTAATTATAAATTTATGATATTTCCAATAACATATAAAATTGAAACAAGTATGAAATATGGAAAACATAAATGCAATTTTGGTAATATATTTTCCGCGGTAAATTGAAAATATACTTGTTGCTGCACTACTATCCAGTGGAAGTGCAGATGACGAGAATTTATCTTCTCGTCATCACAACACTTGTGAGCGTTTACTAGTACATCACTTAAACCTGGAATTCCTGGAAGTGCTACCTCAATCACAGCGTTCCAATGGTCTATGCCGGGTGACGTCATGTGGCAAAGCTGGGACTTTATCAATGTACTGTTCGTACCACCTCCTTTGTTTGAAAGGAGAGAGGATCTTAAATCACTGAAGCATAGAATAAGCTCGTTGTTTCAGTTTAGCTAACCATCCAGTACCATGTGATGCCGGCTTAGGACAGCATACATCCCAAATTTTACCCGTGTGTGTCTAACAAGCGATTTACGAATTTTGTACGGCGGCCACAGCGTTCCTTGTTCACTTGCATTCCTCATTCGCCTATATGCCTGCGAATCGTAGCGAAAATGGAGTAACTCCCGGAAGGGCAGATCCATGTTAATGCCATGAATGTCACCATATGCCTGCCCTTATACCAAAGCAATCGGGGTCGGCACAACATGTTTTGCTAGAGTAAAAAATCATGTAACAAAATGATGTAACTATGTTTTATAACCGGCCTTTGGGAATATAAGTGGTATCACCGCCACGATGTGGTCGACTATAGTCGATAGATATTCAGACAAGATCAAAACTCTAAGCCACCTTTTACAAAACACCCTGACAGGTATAGGGGTGGGTGTATTCTTAGCCGTAGTGTCTTTGGGCACACGGTTTTTGTTCGGGATGTTAATATGGAAACTCTAACACCTCCCATTTTTAGCATCAATCGTACGTCGAATTCATTAAATGGAAATGATTTTTCCAAAGCGAGTTTACCCCGATACAATATTTGAGCAATCTCAAAGAGAGAACTCAGTAAATCCGTTTAAATTCATTTTACGTTTGATTGCAGCTTTAATTTCGTTTGTTTGCCAATAATTAAGTAAAAGAGCCACCTTTACGACATAAGTGTACATACAATTGAATGGTTGTAATGCAGTAGGTAACTTAAAGGTGCGATGAGGCACAATTTCCAACTCGAACAGAAGCTTAATCGCAAACACACCGCACAATCATGCTGTTATGACAGCTACCATAAAAATGTCAATCTGCGACAGCCTCTACTCTATGTGATGACGTTTCCCATGTTATCCGGTTTTTCATTGAATTTCTTGAACACCTTTTGCCAAAAAACCGGATCAGAAAAACACCGGAAAAATATGCGATAAAGGTTCGTATAATATTAATACGTCTATCATTGTATGTACCTAAGCATTTTTTCTTAGGTATTAAACTTTTCGAAAGTACAGAGGAACAAGATATTTGTGCAAAATCCAATGTAATAAGTAATTTCGTCTTTCGTAGCAATTTGCTACGACGCAATATCGTAGCAGATTTGCTGCAAGTAGTAGAATTATTTTATTGCTGTTGCTAGAATCTACACGAGATCGTAAAAACTTAATCCTATTACTTATCTTTTTAACTAGGTACCTACATAATTTATTACAAAAAAATAGGTGAAATATCTTTAAAAACAGGTTTTGCGAAGTAATGAGACAAATAATAAAAAGTACTCCTGAACCCAACGAAATTGAATAAAAACTTTTAAAAAACACTGTCAACTCATATCGAGCGGCAAGGTGCAAAATGAGATATCAGAGCGAGGCGCTGCGTGTTTGTATGTATAAATCATGTCAAATAACACATTAGGCCAATTTATACGCCAGGGGTCGTTCGCGAGAACGCCATGCCGTTTTCCAAGCGCTGATATTAATGAAAAACTACGTGAAAATGTTTACGAGAAATTCTTTCGAGTTACGTTTCACTTTGGTTCGAATTTATGACCAGTGATTAGATATCGTATTGAAGGCATTTTGCAGCTAGGACGGAAAATTATGAAAACCTGTAAGAATGAGGCTTTGCGATGTTGTCTCTATGCATTAAGCTTTTTACTGCAATGATCAATCATCATTATCTTCCTGCCCTTATCCCAATTACATAGAGATACATAGTTAAACACAAAATCGTGTTATAAAAGGATTTGGCTGAATTTTACGACCGGCCGCCTACCAGACGTCAACCCTCCTTGGGAATGCTTTTGTGGTGGATTAACCGCCACCATACGATTGGTCCTGGCTGTTTGGGTAGGGTTCATCCCTCGGCCGCCTCTTACGACCCCCACGGGAGAGAAGGGGTGGTGCTATTCTAATCTGCCGGCACCACACGGCACCACACGTCAATGATCAATGTAATATTTAAAATTATTATTGGTGTTATTACAAACCTAGTTGCAACGACAAAAGAAAGATTTTGAAAATTTCAATTCTCTTACAATTATCGACCTTTTTTTTTGTATTCAATTTATTACAAGGAGATTTCAAAATTGTATCTAATTTTGATTATAGATACTTTAACTGATACTGTACAAATGTGTATGTTTAGGTATGTATGAAACTATGTGCCTCTCAACTCAAAGCTGAATGGATTCACTGAAATGGACAAAAGCCTAAGAACATGGTAACTAAACTAATTCCACGATCCTTTGATGTATTGTCACCCTCGCTGAACATGTTCGTCTCAAGAAAACCAATCAGCGAACTCGAAATCTAGTTAGAAGTAGCTATGATTATGAACCAACATGTGTATTTCCAATAGTAGGTGTAAAGAACGGTCTACCTCTACCAAAAACTATGAAGGTATGATCAGGCCATGAGACTGAACAACTTTTACTACGGAGCCTATATTGCGAAACGAAAATTTTGTTTTCAGTTCCTGTAGCAACATTTATTAAATCGTACAACATCTTCTAGACACACGGCAGTGTGTCCGCCAAGTTCGAGCAAAAAAAGCGACACACCGGCCGTGGGTTATATTACACGAACCATTTCGGGCCAAGTTAAACCCACCTATAACTCAAAATCTATTTTATCTACGCATATGAAATTTCTAGTATCTGTCGAGATCTACTTCCTTATCTAAAATACAAAATTTCATTAATGTACCTATTGTAGGTCTTGAGATATTGACGTCAGAAAATCGCTATTTTTACTATACACTCACTGACTCACTCACTCACTCACTCATCAAAAACCTAGACCACTTCCAATGGTCTTATTGACTTGAAATTTGGCATGGAGGTAGGTCTTTAGGTCAAGGTAAAGGAAAAAATCTGAAAATGGCCAAGTGTGAGTCGGTTTTAAAAATAATGAAGGTGTAAATGCATACCCCTAAGGAACTAAAACAAAAAATTTATCTATATCTTCCAATCGTCGTACCGACCTAACATTCGTTACAAAGGTTTGTATTTAGTCAAAGTAAAGTATAAATGAGATATTTTCTTACCTAACTTAATCATAAGAAAAAAAGAAAATAAACCTTACAAAAATAAATGAAATCCCACCCAAAACATAAATGTGAAAGGCTGCCAAGTTCGCCTATTCTTATTTCCAGTTTGGAAATAAGAATCTACTTTCCAAACTGCGGAAAATCAAGTGTGCATTCCTGTAACTATTTTTAACTGAGGTCTGTGTATGGAACTTGGTACTTATTTAGATCTCACTTCTTTTATAGGCGAACTTGGCAGCCTTTCACATTTATGTTTTGGGTGGGATACATTTTTTCCGGTTTATCGGTATCGATCACAAAAAAATTGAAAACTTAAAATGGAATTGTTCATGAGTTAGCGTAAAAGACTGTACCTATGGCAGGATGAAAGTTATTCTCGTTTATCAACATCATAGAAAAAGTTATTTAGCTTGATGATCGGTTTTGGTACACCGTCTCTTACACTTACACTCCGTATATTATTTGATAATAATATTCAAACCTAATTCAAGAAAGACATCTAGGAAGTCTTTGATCTAAATGAGATATCATTAGAGTCATGTTTTAATTGAATGTTCCAATTCTGTTTATCAGAGCACAACATTTCTAAGAAATCGTCATTTTGAGACCGACAAAGGAATTACTTCAAAGGAAGGTCTTTTAGAAAGAAACACAATACGTCTGTTTTGGAAATCGTACTAATATTATGAGACGTATAAACATGATGTCTTCATTGTGTAAGGAAAAGTATTTGGCATGTTAACGAAATACAAAAGGAACTAGAAGTATTGCTTTTTTTCTAAGTGAACCAGTCCGCAGAACTGAACCACTTTCCCCAAGGATTATGGCGGAAATAGGAAAAAAAAAATGGTTCTTGTTACGCGCCATATATATTTTTAACATCATGTTTAAAAATCCAAAAGATGGATTTCAATGCAGCAACGGGTGAAGGTAATACGCGTTAAAAAATATTCAACCGAAAATGTTTATCACAAAATGTGCATTAAATATTTAGCGCCCGGAAATGATCATGTGCATCCTTGTCACACATAGCTGAATTTCATAGTTATATTCTGCTATAACTTGACGTCTGATCTTGACTTGTTGGTTGACGCCAAATATTTATTCCAAATTTTGTGGCGAACATTTTTGGCTGAATATTTTTTGATGAATATTATTTTATTTAATTTATATCAATTATTTTAATTCAATTAATATTTTAATTACTTACCTGCACCCTTAACAGCAACAATTTTCAAACTGAAAGTACCTCAATAAAATGAAACCTTGGATGTCAAAACGGTGATCAGTATCGACCACCGAACAGCATGGTTTATTGTTATAAACACTACCAGAATCTTGAAGTTTCATTTTCAAATAATGGAATCCACCGTCCCAGCTATCACAGAGTGTACCTTTCTGGGTATAAACGGGTGCCACTAGAACAAAACCAGCCAAAACTGTCTGTTCATCAGTAGCAAAAGGACAGTGAGAGCACTATTTGAACCTCTATACTTTTCACACATTTGACGTAGTACTATGGGACTATGCTTACGTTTGACAGTATGGCGTCGGCGATACGCGCACTCTATAGCTTGCTTTTAAAGGTATACACTAATCAACTGCTATCACATCACATTTCATGTCGAAGCGATTTTAAAGATATTCTCCAACTTAGCACAAAACCGAGGTTCGTCTGTGAAGTGGGGATACCGCACAAAATAATTGAGCAGTTATGGTAATGAGGACAAGCTGAACTGACGCCAAAATGGTGTCCGCGAGCTTTATGCTAATCACCGACGGGACGGGACTGCCGGTCGCGATGCAGCGGGCATCTTTATTTGACTGGCTTTTCATATGAGACTCATATAACAGATTATTTACAGCACAACTTATCAGATGAGCTTTAGACAGCAAGATAGCTACATTTCGATAGGTGTAGCTACATTCGCTCTGCGTATGAACGTTACGTTGCGTCTCCACTGCGCAATAGGTATGTATATTATAGTTTAGGATGTCTGCCTCATAAACACAGTACAGCAGCAAGGAATGTCAGCAACGCTACAGAGATGTAGTAGGTCATGAAAATACACTCGTTCTTTCATAAAGGGAACATCCAGTTGATGAACGACAAAAAGAAACCAATTGTATGACATAAAGAGGACGGACGGTAGTGACTGTATGGTGACAACAGGAAGCCGTGTTTCGGGGTGTATACTGGGGGAGACTTCGTCTTGCAGTGGACTGTTTTCTTTTTTAATTTAAATAAAATATGGAATAAAGTTCTCAATCTGAAGTTACCATGAAGACTATGTTAGACCACTTAAGTTTAAGTACCGAAAAGTAAAAGTTTTCCAATTTGCGGTTGGTAACCATTCAGCTGCAAACAAACCAGCAACAAAGTTAACTTTGTAACGCTGAAAAACCTGATTTTTTAAACGTAGACTACGTAACCTTATTTGTGGGCGTCTCTGACACGCGCTTGGCTGTTTTTTGTACCTCCTGTATACACGCGCAAAATGATTGAAAATACGTGTCCAGCCTATAGCAACGTGTCCTATAAATTACAAGCTGTAAAACAAACTTGTTTCCAAAAAATGTTTCCATTACACGAAAGCGGTTTAACAGCACTGACCTCATACACCACGAAACTGTTTCCACGGAACGCCCCCGGCGAAATGCATTTACATAAAAGCGGGAATCACACACACGTAACTTTCGGTGCTGCGCTATTTCAGCGCTGCGTAACGCATTCGTTAAAAAAACTGTTTTCGGAACAATATGACTGGACCTTTTCAAGACAAGAGTGAATACCTAGGCACTACCTAGGCAAGCATGTTCCAACATCGTCTCCATCATCACTACCTACAGGTGAGATAGCAGACAAATGCGGGCCTATCTAATTTTGCAAAGAAAAAACTGATTTCCACTTCATTTCCATACAAATACGGAAAATAAGGTGGAAATAGGCGGTACCATAATTAAGATCAAAATAAGTATTACATTCAAATCTATTGTTTTTTATTACTTTTTTGATTACTTCAAACCTTAGTTCATCAAAAGTGATTCAGAATTTCTAAAGTTGTGTTGGTAAATCAACAACGCCTTTTCAACTTTTTCGTAGGTATATTCATGACGTCACCTCACCATTCCAAAACTTAGTATGGTTTTCATAGATTTTCATTTGTTTGGTTGCTTAGTTTGGTTTAAATAACTGACAGTGCATTATTTTGACCCTTTGATTTCGTCCATTCGCATTTTCCTAACGCATTTCATTCGCATTTCCATGTAATACGCAGCGCTAAAATAACGCAGCAACAGGCGACGTATGATCTCCGCGTAAAGCTGGGCGCTTGGCACCACTCCCGCTGGATTACCATAAGCGCTTAATTATTTTGTTTATCTGACCACTAAACTGCTTTGACTCCTACAGAGGTAACAGATGGAACAGACAACTTGGAGGATACCGAGATTACGAAGTCCATTTAGTGCCAAATTGCATGCTTGCTTTTCTCGGCTTATGGAATTGGGCAACTCTTGTTCTGACACTTTGAAAATTTAAGAAAAATAGTGTGTGTTTGTGTGTGTGTCTTCATATAGTCAAGTGCAGTGCAACAAACAATTGCATATTGATGCAAAGCAAACTACCTATAGCAAAGCTTAAACTTCTGAGACATAGTAGGTATAAGATATCCAACAGACTTACAAAGCCATCGACAAGCGTTATGGGAAACGATTTAGAAACTTTTGCGCTGACTGACTGAGATAGTTTATATTATACTAAATATCTCGAACCATAAATGTAAAATTAAAAGGAGCCAATAAAGGTAAAAGCATCAACCGATATTTTTCCCGCGGGTGTCGAAAGAAGCGAATTGAGTTGATGTGTATTGCAATTTTGGGCGACAGACTGACAACCTGTCACAATGGTGATATACAGTCTTCTGAATGACTCTCAAACTTTTGTCAGAAGTAGTGTAAATGTTTTTTTTTTTACTTTACATATTCGTGTACGCTCTGCCTACCCCGAAAGGGTTACTGCAGAATGATTCCCACCAGCTGCTAATATGCAGCGGAAAAAGTTTTATAGCCAAGTAGGAACTGGGGCGAAGTAAAAAGGCGTTTTAATGGCTACGTTTTGTAATAAGAGAATGGTATAGCCATTTGCTGAGTGGAACCACGTTTCTAGTAGTTTTATGACCTGCATGGCAAAAACTGGAATTATCTTTGGTACCAAAAGAAAATCATCACGACAAGTGACTTCATCCAAAAAACTGTTTTTGCATATAATTTCAGTACTTACATAATTAATAGTGTATTAATTTTGCAATATCCTAGATGGTTTTAGTTTTAATTTGAAATTATGAAGTGCACATAAATCGTAGGTCTGTACAGTAGGCGCGCGAGTTCATTACCATCCTGAAGTATGCGCATCCTTATCGCACTTCCCAGTATCTCGGCGTGTGCGACAAAGAGGCGCATACTTCAGGATGATATGGTAATGAACTCACGCGCGTACGTTCCCTAACCAGTCGTGAACCATATTCGACTGAAACTAATTTTTGTTCATTTGGTTGATCATTTATTTTGTTTTTTCTTTAATCTTTTTTTCATCATTTGCCTGCTCTTACCTATCCCAAATCATTAGGGGCCGACATTTTTTTTAATAAATTGATTACTGAAATTAATTTTATAGGGATAGTGAACAGAAAGATTTGCTTTCAGTACTCTGACCCTAGGTTCTTTATTATATTTTACAAATAAACTCCACTAGTGAATCTTTCAAATTAAGCCCGATGTTATCCACTCAACAAATTATTTTCTAGAAATATGTACCTACACAAAAGGCACCGGCCAGATTACAAAAAAGAAATAGAAAAATAGAGTAAATTTCGCAAATTTTTGAGAATTTTACCCCCAAAAAAGCGGCCAAGAGCGTGTCAGACACGCCCACAAATAGGGTTTCGTAGTCAACGTTTAAATATCAAGTTATCAGCATTACAAAGTTAATTTTGTGGCTGGTTTGTTTGCAGCTGTATGATTACCAACCGCAAATAGAAAAACTTTTTTTATTCTGAAACGTTTAGTGGTACAGTATCCGTTATAGTTTTCATGGTAACTTCAGATTGAGAAGAATATTCCATATTTTTTTCAAATTTTTAGCGTTTATACTTTAGGAGTTACAGCTGGAACAAATTATGGCTCAAAAACGCCCCTTTTAAAATCAAATATCTCGAGACAGAAACATTTTAGTGAGTTTCTTTCAAAGAAACCTCCCCTTAGTTTTAAAAGACCTATTCAACGATATCCTACTCAATATTACAGGAGAATTTTTTTTTTTCCTCCCTTTCACTTGTATGGGGTCCAAAAAATAATCAAAATATTTTTTTCTCATCATTTATAAATTTGGGTCAAAACGATCTATCTTTGCACCAAATTTGATGTCGATAGCTCTAAAACTGGCGGAGTTATTAGGGCGCGGCATACAGACAGACAGACAGACAGACTTGACGAAACTATAAGGGTTTCTAGCAGACTACGAAACCCTAAAAAGGGCCTTTTTGTAAGTAATAAACAGACTTTTATATACGATTATTGGTGTAAGTAAAAAGCTGAGCTTTATATGAGTAGAATATTATTGTTATTCTTATTTTATTGAAGTCAGTCAGATGTAGGCAACAGAGTTTAGGATGGTACGGTTAAAGAAATTAGGACGTTTTTGCAGATAACTAGGTATATTATGTACCTAGGTATGTTTCGTGCGACGATAAACTTTCACGCGTTTATTTGTTTCTTGACAGCAGTCTGATGAACACAATTTTTTATTTTTTCCTTTCTGAGCAATTTTTAATCTAAGAATTAATATGACGTTCGTGCTGCCATCTTCTTACTTACCTTAAATTTCGCAGTTAAAGTTAAATCGTCGCTAGTAAGTACTGAGTGAACCATCTGTATAGACGCCCCGTGCGCCGTTTGCCTAATTTGTGCAGAAAGCCTCTAGCTAGTACTAGCTAGTTTGTTAAAACCATTAAACGGTGTAAACGAGGTGGGGTGGCTGCAAAGAAACGTAATACGCTTGTAATTGTGATGTTCTGCTCAGAGCATCGTACACGCCGTAACTACCAACAGGAACGGTTCCTACTAATTAGTATTGAAAAACGCCGGCTTAGTTGGAGCAGCAAAAAGAAACGGCTCAGGTATGGGGGTTGGTGCATCTGCGAGGCTAGGATGTGCACTTTATTCAAAGGATAATTTAGTCAGCGCACGCAAGTATACACGGAAGTTTACTGCCAAAATTAGCTACAATAGCCACCTACGGGCACGTCAGCTCGACTTAATTAGCAGTAGAAGTAGTCGCTATGGCCGAAATCGGTCGGAGTGATCATAATCAATGAGCACGTTTCTTTATATCCGTTTTATGAATATATAATTTGACAATATGGCGCGAGTTAGAGATGGGCATAAAAACATGTCTACAATGGTGTAAGTATATTCGTAGCTATTTACGAAACAGTGTCTTCTCGTAGCTAGCTAGATGTAAATGAGGTGGCAGCACAGAAACGCGATACGCTTGTAATTTCTGTGTTGAATTTCGTAAGTACATGCTGGTGAACTACCAATAGGAACCTACTAATTAGTTTTGGAAAAAGGTGGCTTAGTTGGAGTATAAAAAAGAAAAATTGCATACCTAGGCATTAGGTGAGCTGCAGCTATAAAACTTGGGTTTGCTCTTTACTTATAGAATATTCAGAGCAACTTTACTTTGTATTCCACCGTTTTATATTATTTGAGACAATGGCATAAAAAACACGATATGAATAAAAGGACCTTACCACTAAATAGTTACAGACATTTTTTTTTAATATGTACTTAGTTTTATTTTAAACAAGCTTTCATTTTTTGTCTTACTTTTTTGTGGTAAGGCCTTAACGGGTTTTAGTAGCTAGTTACGAAACAGTACCTAACGAAAACGTACCAAGAAACGCGCGAAGCAAACCTTGAAATGTGATGTGAAGCAGTAAAAGATAATCACAGTTTTACCTCTAAACATAATGATGGCTTCTTCAGAAATGCTGTAAAACGTGAACTTCGAAGCTACCTTGCAGGTAGGTATAGCTTAGTTTATTATATTGTCTGTGGTATAGATAGCACATAATAAGGAATTACGCGGGGTGCCTTAACAGATGGTTCACTCAGTATTAGGTAGATGAACTCTAATCTCAGAGGAAATTAAGGTAACCAACTAAGAAGATGGTTGCCACGAACGTCATATTTCTCGCATTAAAATTGGAATTTTACGTTCTTGTATCAGATTTATCTGTATAAATCTCCTTAAAATATAAGTTTAATTGAGATTTCTCGACAGTAGCAACCCTGGCTCTGTATCAAGTGATAATAGAGAAAATCTTAAATCCGAAAGAGCGATCTCGTTCTGTAAACTCTCTGTTTTGTGCGCCTAGTCTATAACTC
Source organism: Phthorimaea operculella (assembly GCA_024500475.1). Lineage (NCBI taxonomy): Eukaryota > Metazoa > Arthropoda > Insecta > Lepidoptera > Gelechiidae > Phthorimaea > Phthorimaea operculella. The sequence continues at coordinate 352,751 of JANFCV010000002.1, read as the reverse complement.
TATGTAAGTATGTACAACCAAGGATTTATCTAGCGGGACGGTCAGCATATTCTGGTTTCACAAGCACTTTATGTTAATCACGAGTGTAGGGTCCACAAAAAAGGCTGGAGTATCTTTCATCGTTCGTTGCGAGCTATTCGTATGCAAATTTGCATGAGGCCCGATTTTTGTTGAATAGCCACTACTTGGAATTCGGGTTAAGAGCAGCCTGGTCTTTAGGGGACGGTTATAATGTGGCATATTAAAAATAGAACGAGGAATATGGTGAAATTGGCAAAATCTAAGGCTGGAATCACTCGTTAACTGCGTTATTTTAGCTATTTTAGATAGAGTCCATTGCCATGACATCAACAAAAATGTGTCAGACTGTACGAAAAATCTTCTTTATAGTAGGTAATACGATTATGGTTTGATTCAGGTACCTATTAACAATAACAGTCAAGTTCGTATCTTACCTCTCGTAATTGGGATGCCAAAGATACATCAAAATTTCTACACGAGCGTAAAATGATGACACACGAGGCGACTCTGCTGAACCAAATAAATTATTCGGACAGCTACCTAGCCAAGTGAAAACGCGTAGTACCAGTGAAACAGCTCAACGGTTTTAAACATAGCAAACATCACAAAACACGCCTTTATCCCTTGTGGAGTAGACAAAGCGTTAATGGCCGTAAAAATGCGGTCTCTATCGCCAGGTCTGAAATTTTTGTTACAGAGTCAATTCAGCAAAATCGTGTTCGCTTATACGTTAAGTACTTTTTCACCTCTCCAGATTTCAAAAGAACAGGGAACAATCCTAGATTTTCCCTTAATCTTGTTCTTACTCCACCGTGGGTAGATAATAATTCGGCACCAGCTTTTGAATAAATATACTCGTATTGTATTCAACAAACTAGACCAAACACGTCTTGAAAACCTTGTTTGCCGTATGTACAAGTAAGACAAATCATCGCAAGAAACAAACACCACCTGGAGTCTAAGCCTTGAGTCAATATGAGACGGTATCCTCACTCATGCACATTCAGAATACGCTTACATTACAATGACAGCAAATACATTGCTGGTTATGGCACACAGATAGAAAAAAAACTAGTTATCTTGATTTCCTGCTTGAAGGTAATGTCCTTTCGCAGAGACATATAATTTACTCTCTCTATCTTCGTGTGGGACACCGAGTCGTTCAACGACCCGATGAACCCTGGTGTCAGAGTTTTTCAACCGCCTACTAATTTACTAACCTTATATTTCTGCACATTTGTTGACTCGATGTCCTACACAATCATTCCATGTATATAGTCTCGAGTTTCGTTAGGCGCGGTACTCAGTACTAGTGCCGTTTTTGACGCTTACTGGCTTTAACTTGAATCTCAGGGGAAGTCAAGGTAACTCTCTCTCTCTCTTCATGTGAGACACCGAGCTAACTTACAACGTGGTTGCCACGAACGTCTTATTTCTTGGATTATAATTGTCTCAGAATCAAATGACGTTCTCCTATCAGATTTATCTGTATTGACATTCTTCTACTTCGAGATTTTTGACAGAAGCAACCCAGGCTATGTAACAATTGACGGCCGCAAAAAACAAAAAACCTACATAGTTGATTGGGTCACCATCGCTGTATCGCCAGATCAACGATAAAAACGAAATACAGAAATGTACCTCTAATAAACATAGTGCAAGACAGAAACACACACATGAGAATAGAGCTTGTTTGCGAAGCAGCCTGATCCAGATGCCTCGACGGAAACACTGGATATGGGACCGTAACAGCTTTCCTCAAACTGATTAAGGTTTATTCAGTAATCTATTTCAGACCTGCTAATATTAATTTGCGAAAGACACACTGAAGAGAAAACAAATGCATGAACAACATCGGGGTTTCATAGGTAGACGGTACAGCAGAAATAAAGATAGTTTTTTAAGTTGCCTCTTACGACACACACGCGAGCGAAGTGGGAATGGGACGCTACAGCTCTAAATTGAAATCCATTTTTGATATTCCGCCTCATTTTTATTACTTTTGCAATAGATTATTACTTACAATAAGTTTTACAAAGTTATGAGAATCCAGTCCAATATTTTATCAATTGCTTATACAAAATTCAGTTCCCGGTTTAAATATAATAAGAGTACGATGTCTACAGTTCGAGGTATATCCGAAGGCGCTCAGTAAAACGTTCAAGTTTCATGCACAAAATACATTGTACATTGAAGAACCCACTTAAAGTTTTCCGAGGCGACTTGTAGTTTCTTATGGAACTGTATTAACATTTTAAAAGCAATTTACTACCGTACCTTTAAATTTAAAATCGTATATGAACATTCTATGTTTAGTACATTACAGTTTCGTGACTGCTTGTCACAGTCAAATTTTATCACGCATCGTGACGTAAAACTTTCTCATGACTTGTACTAACAACTTATGAGAAAGTATAAACTTTTTTTACATCGTCAAAAATTCCATACACTTTTTGACATTAGGATTGCGCATTGCGTTTTCCCATGCTGTGTACTTATCGATGGTCCAGATGCTCTGAAAAATTGTGAATGCCTAAAAATTTTTTGAGCCAATTCAAGGCAAACTAAAATATGTTTACCGAAGCTACTTAATTCCGAGTCAGAATAAAATTAACCCCAAAATTTGTCATCGTATTTCTGAGTTTCGAGAGAAAAAGTAATTATTACTTTTTTCAGAGACCTTTTTCGAAAAAGTTTAAATGGGCGACTGAATAATAAATAACACAATATTTTACATTTTAATTACTTTTTTGATAAACGTTCACCTCGAGAATAATTTAAGGCAAGTTCTAGGAAAGATTTCAAATAAAATCTGTTTAAGAAACTTTAATAGAGTTTTATAATCACAAGCATTAAAAGTTTTACTCATTTTTAATAGGTTTAAGGCGATTAATTTAAAATACCTGCACGTGCAGGTAATATTGTTTTAGAACCAAAACAAGAAGAGTTTGCATAGATCTTTTTATGGCAAAACTTTCTACTCGCCGCCATGGCACATCCATCTATGTAAAAGTCAATAATGCACGCAATATATTCGTTCCCACTTCGGTATCCAGGGTACCATAAAATCCGCCGAACAACCGTTAGTAGTGCAGCGAGCGTTTTTAGGTACTGGAACGGCAGCATTTTTATCACTGCTCAACGTACATCGCCGCTCTTATGCGAGAATTACGACCAACACGTTATACAAAAGTCGCAATGGTTGTGAAAATCGACAGGTGCAGTGGTTGAATAGACCAACGGCCGTTTTTAGTTTTGTACCAACGGATGTTGGGGGCAACTTCCACAAAGATTGAACGCTACTGGCGTCCCTCCAGTTTAGATTAGAAAAGTTTGCGCTTGCCGCCGACAAATTACGACTAAAATAGATTTTGGTCTATGACCTTTGTTCCTCCTCGTACTCGTATAGACTAAAACTACTACTAACTACCATAGCCGCAGAAGTCTACTGCTGGACATGGGCTTTACCCTATGGGGGTGCTGCTATCCTAGCATCACACGGCAAAACAAGTTAAAAGACCGACATAATTTTGAGCAATCAAATAAACATTGTATTTATGCGGCTAAATGTGAGATGGTGTTAGGTATACGCCGCCATAGACAGCCAGATTTCCTGTAAAATTTTGACATCTAGCTTTTCCCACTAAGGGCGTGCGCTGCATCGCGCGGATTGTCCGATTGAACCTTCAATGCGATGGCTCGCGCGTATTTCACTGACTTCATCTACAACACTTGAACTAAAGTGAACTTCACACGCCTCCGTTCACGCGGACAATCCGCGGGACGCAGCGCTCGGCATTAGTTTATGGCAGCATAGACATATTGTGAATTAGTAGGTATGTTCAAAAACTACCATTCTAGTTTCAATAAAGCATAAGTTTTTCCGGTTTTTTTGTTTGAATTTACATAAGGACTAACAAAAAACACACTTCATAAAAGCAGCTCACTGGCAAGTACAAACAAAATGCACTTACTTCTTTAATTTAGCAGGATAACACAATTTTCTTAGCCGGGGTTTCTTACATTCCGCAACATAACAGTATTAGTGCCACAAAGGAATTAGATTGCCTTGGCTCTTCTCAAAGGAAAGCTCCGGTCCATGTAAGAAAATATTGAGAAAATCTTCAGAAGTTATTTATAATAAGCAAGTAGAGTATCTACGATACCCACAGGTACACCTAGATAAGAAATGAAAGAGATCAGTGTGCAGCACCTATAAGATAGAAAATTTTAAAAGGGAAGTTTAATTCTGGCAGTAGCATTTTTTGTAATCGTATAGTTAGTAGAAAGTTGTTATAACTATCATAGTTTATGAGAATTGCACCATTTCATCAATAGGTAATATACACGTAGGTATAGGATCTATAAAACAAAAAAAAACACACAAGAGTTTGTTGCAACGTCGCAACATAACGTAGATTAGTAAATTATGAGAATAGCTACAGGATTCAAAATTCCAACATCTCTGTGTGTAAAAAACGTCATAGTGATAGTATCGCAGAATTACTTGTGTCATATTATTAGTTGCATAGGTATTTGACGTGTTTACAACATGAGTTGATAATATAATTAGGTAATTACATATCACTAAGGTAACAGTTGTTATTAATTTGAATAATATCCACAGGGAAAGCTTCCATCCGTTCCCTGGGTTCATCCCTTAATCGCCTTTCCACGTGTAAAAATGGGGTGATGCTATTCTAAGCCAGCACCACAAAATACATAATTTTCTATGTGCAAATATTTGGCAACTTCGTAGACAGACGTCACGCCAACTATTACGGCAATTATTATCTCTCTAGAGCATTAATAAAGTTTCCGCCATGTTATCTAAGTTAGGGGAGTGGTGTCGCAGAACTAGTGCCATTTCACAAAAAAAAGTTTTTTGTGCATCAGAATATCCTTTGCACAAGTATAGTTCAATTAGACCGCAATGAAATATTCACGGTAATTTATGTGGACATTGTAACACTTTCATCCTACTAATACAGCCATATCTTTAATTCTCTCTCTCTCTCCTTGGCAATGGTTATTCCCATCTGATGGTGGGGTCTGCCTTTCTGGTTTTAAATACAGCCATATCTTTAAATATTGCAAATATTATAATGAGCAGTGCCAGTGAGACGACACCTCGTGTGTCCCGGGTTTAACCCCCCGTCGGTGTTATTTTTTTTCTATTTCTTATATTTCTTAATGTATTTGCAGCTTTTACCGTTTGATGATATAAAATAATTATATGAAACTTAGGGTAATTCCGTGCGAGCTAAGAATACTGCCCAGCCTTAGTTCACTCAGCGTATTTCGTAAATGTTTTTAACCTCAGCCGAATGTCTGTCGATTATGTTCAACCGCATGGTGGCGATGATACCACCTACAATAGCATTCCCTAAGAGGGTCGACGTAAGGCAAGCGGCCGGTCATAAACAAAGCCAACTCTTTTCGCTACATAATTTTGTGTTCTAACAAACATGTTGCGTTTACCCCAACTGATCGGGGTATGGGTAGGAAGATTAATGATACTTATAGGACTATACTGGGAGTAACAGAAAGAGTATACCAAGCCGAAAAGAGGTCAAGATACTTCTTTCTTTTTTTTTTTTTTTTTTTTTTTCGTGTGGGACACCGAGTCGTTCAACGACCCGATGAACCCTGGTGTCAGAGTTTTTCAACCGCCTACTGCAAGCAGCAGGCCTCTGACTTGGCTGTGTAACGACCGCCATCATAGACAGCATCCGGGACCGACGGCTTAACGTGCCCATCCGAAGCACGGAACCATCTTACTTGCGGACAATCAGGTGGTTCAGCCTGCAATGTCCTAACCAGACTGGGAACAAATTCACAAAGTGATAAATATCAACTTTGTGAGTGACCCCACCGGGAATTGAACCCGGAACCTTTGCGTGGCAGGCAGGCATACTAACCACTGCGCCACATCGGTTGTCAAGATACTCATGAAACTGAACAACTTTCCCTATGGAACATGGGTCGAAATATAAAAAAATGTGGTCCTCCCATACAAAATTTCCAATCAGCTGATTGATTTACTATGGGAGGTCCAATTTTTTTTTCATACTTTGATTCATGTTCCGCAGGGAAAGTTGTTCAGTTTCGTGAGTGCCTTGACCTCCTTTCGGATTGTTATACTCTTTCTGTTACTACCAGTATAATATTGTTTGCATGAATAGATTGAAAAGATGACTTTTTTCGTAAAATGGCGCTAGTTTTGAAACACCACTCGCCTTAAAGGTGTCGACAGGCTAATCTAAGTTGGGAAAACTGAGCATAACAAGTTTGTATCAATTTTGCGGTCCCAGCGGCGACGGCGGTGCTAATTGGGTAACAACACGGCCATTATTTTATAGATGTTATAGTGATCCCGTCACTTAATGAGATAGTGCACGTAGGTTGGGAAAATATTAAAACCACAAAATAGAGAGTTTACAGAAGGTTCACTCGACCCTATTCAAGATGTTTGCGATTTTCATTTGTTACATAGACACGGCTGCTACTGTCAACAATCTCAAAGTATAAAAATTCTGAGTCAATTTTAATCCAAGAAATATCGACTGTTTTAATTTCAAATGTCGTAAGGGACATTTTGTCGTAAGGGACATTAAAGGCTCAGAATATGCAGTTTTTTATTCTCTATCGATCTGTCGTATCCACGCAGCGATATCTCGAAAAATGAAGGAGTTATAAGCAAAAACACTTTGTAGTAAGTCAAGATCTTGGACAGAAAATTGTAGTAAGTTACCACAAAATATGTATAACATATGTGGGGGTACGCTGTAAAGGCTTTTTACAATTATGAATTACTTATACGACATATTTCAAAACAAAAAGAAAAAAACTTCTGGCTGAAAATGTCGCAATTACCAACGGATAGAAGCAGTATGTTATTTACAACATTACTTCCATAAAACATTTGAAATGATTGATGCCACTTACGACATAATTTTTTTTATTGAAACGTCCCTTACAACATTTTTACGATTTAGATCTCGAGAAAATTCCTTTACAACAACACTTCCTTGAAATACTTGGAAAATTCTGTGCCTTTTACGGCATTATTTTTTTCATAAAAGAGTCCGTTACAACATTTTTACGGTTTCGATATCAAGAAAATCCCTTTACTACACGGTTATTACATACGGGATGTTCTGATGTCACTTTCCTTAAGGAGGCTGTAAATAAGTAGAAGTCCATCTCATCTAGTGATCTTCCTTTCAACACCCGCAGGGATACACCTTCAACTACCCATTATCCTTTTCACCATTTGGCATAACAAACTGCAACGACGCGATGCATGCTCTGCCGATTTTGTTTTAAATTCCCGCTATATTTTAAACGTTCTTTTGCCACTCTAGGATGGGTGGTATGCAATGGGATGAAATGAACTACTTCGTAAAAGAATATCTAAATTTGGACCTACTAGTGTTACGCGTCAGTGCACGACCATGCTCACCTGCTGGCAGCCTTTAAAGGAAAGCCAAAGTCTTATAACATCAGGCAAAAAAATTGCTACTAGTAGCTTTCTTGTCTCGTTTCTTTTTGTTGTTTTCATTGAAGACTTCAAAATCACCATCTGCATGATAGCGATGGCAGTGGTACATATAAAAATCAGACACCCAAGTCTTACCTGCCGTAGAAATGCAACTGGATGCATAAATTATAAGTCTAGCTCTTTAAAAAGAAATGCTACCTATTAAAAACAATGTCTCATGACATGTTTTAAACAGTCTTTATTGATTGAATGTTTATTTATACAGTTTTTAAAACCATCTGCCAAGAATTTTCGACAATTTTAGGTAAGGCAGACAAATAATTATTTTTCTCTACCAATAAAGCTCTAAAAGCTGCCATTAGTTTTGTAACGATGTCATATCACGTACTATATGAATACCGGACAACTCCGGGTTCTGATTCTTGCTTAGCGCAACCTTCTCGACCTGCTGCCATGCATTTTATCTTGATATCATGTGACGTAGGTAACAGCTAACTAAGGTTTAGATAAATGCCTTGATAACTGTTTTCAATGTAAGTACATTATTCAAATTAAGATGGCAGGTAATTCTATTGAACAAATTTTTTACCTACTTTAAAACTGCATAACCTACATTAATTATAATTATAATGATGGTTCCTATATTTGCAAATTGTGATTTGTTTTTTTTTATAAATGTTTTTTTTTTGTATTTTTCTTCTTACTACACTAGATTGTGCTTATAAGAAAAATGTATAACACTATCTTTAAAAATAAAATAATTAGCTAGTAGCAACATACGCACGTGTAGTACATTGCATCATTTCGTGAGATTGTCAATGTAAGAGATCATGAAAAACATTATTTGTGGAACGCCTTTCTAGCATGCCATGACCACGCAACGTTTGTGAAAGACGTTTGTGTAATTTTAACAAAGAGAACATTTGATAAATCTAATTGTTTTATTCAAATCCTAATTTTGAGATAATAACTTACGAAAAAGTATTAACGTATAAAAATATTATTATAATGTCTTATGCAAACCTGAGTGGAACCGCCACGGTACGTGGATAAGTAGTATTCTGATTCTATACACATGTAACACCTTTCTTGTTTTAAATATTGACTTAGTGATTATTTCCATTTACTTGTCATTCATTGAAGCATAAAGACACATGCTGTGTGGTTAGCCTGGCCAGCCCCGAGGCAGTGCCTTTATTTTTATTTTTTTATCCCGCCCGAACCGCGTTTAGAGTAGGAACACAAATTGTTATAAAAAAGAGAAAATTTTGCACTACAAATTTTCCCTTTTTTAAGTTTGATTTAGAATGTGACTTTCTTAAAGTGAATTTTGTAATTCCTACTGAGAAATAAATGCTTTGAGTTTGAGTTTGCTTTGATTGTTACAAAATTGTTACGCGATTAAGTACTGCTCAGTTTAGCTTAGGGATTAAGACATCTGAAATTAGTAACTCTTTGACTAAAATAAAAGTGACTTGTAACTTACCAGTGGTCACAAAGTTACTAAATTCAGGCCTCTTGTTAAAATTTTATCAAATACAAACAAAAATAATATCCTTTTCTTTTTGCAAAAATACTTAATCTTCAATTAGAACCTAAACTTAATTAAGCAACATTTTACTGTAAGAAAATACCTACTTCCTACGAAAACCCCTACAAATAATTAATAGTTAAATGCTAAACGGAAGGTTTTATTAGCGTATTTTTTGGCAAGTTTATAATCTGTACGTGAGTTACGACAATTATCAAGTATTTATTTATAGCTTTCTCACAAATTCACGGTGCTTTACAACACACAAAAATAATATATCAATTAGATAGAGCCTTAGTTACTACAAAATGACTATCATTTCTGTACGTAACGCCATTGTAGTAAAAGGCATCCTTAGCACTCAAAATGTCGTAAAGGACACCTTAACCAAAAAATCGTGTCGTAAGGGACGCAATCTTTAAAACTACTGAAATAATATAAATTAGACTATTTATTCTGAAAGATATCGTTATTTTAATACTTTTTTGTCTAAGAATCATTTAAATCGGTTGAGATTTGAAAAAGTTATATGAATCGAAAAGTTGGAAATCGTTTTTTTGCTCTCCTGAAAAGTAGGGGTTTGTCCCTTACGACATTTGAAATTAAAACAGTCGATATGACGCTCGTGCCACCCAACTTCTTAGTTACCTTGACTTTCCCTGAGTTTCCGGTTATTGTGTTGTGCACAAAGTGCACATGATCGCTTAGCATAGATGGTCTATTTTCAAGCATAAACAACGGCGAATGACTGAAGGAAGCTGGTGGTGATGATGATGATGGCTTTTTTAAGACCTAAGAAAAACAATAAATTAAACTGCAGCTCTCTGCTGTTGCAAGTAGTTTTGATGGACCTGACATTGTATGGCTCAATTCATGCATCTGACTGTTAGTCCATTGCAACAGCCGGCTACAGACTAACTAACTCCGCTGGCTCAGCGACCCAAAGAGGATCTTGGCCTCCGAAACGAGCTCCCTCCACTGGTCCCTGTCCTGCGCGATCGCCTGCCCGCTACAGACACTAATACCTATTACCATTTATCTGCTCTATAGCTTGTATTACAGATTGACGTGATATGCCGCGGAAACCTGCATATTTTAATTTCATACCCTGATAGAGGGAAACCGAACAGCTCCCTTATCGGGCGAATTTGCATAATGCGAACAGAGGAAGCGGCTGATATTGCGCCCGAGATTATCGCCCGTAAGCAGTGCTGCCAACCGTGCGATTTCAATCAATATTGTAACAATTTCTAGGTCTACTCAAAGCTTCAACACTAACCCCACTTTAGTTGCTTACAAGCAAGTAAGAGGTAAAGCATACCTAATGCACTTTCCAATCCTATCTCAGACATCTCAGTGGACTATTCGACCGTTTTTTTGCCGCAATATCCGAATGGGCATGGTAACATTCCTTTTCCTCACTTCTCCACTCTTCCTCTTGGCAAAACCTCCTGTCACTGAAAGAACAGTTACAAACATCGATGCGACTCCTTTACATAAATGAAGTTGGCAACATTACCCGTAAGCCGTTTGAACGAGAATCCTAGTTACAGGCAAACCTTGGGGATAATACTAGTCAGCGTACAAAGCTTTGAGATGAGGCGGGCTCAGTTGAGCCGAGCAATTATGCTCTATGGAATTTCGCAGGAGACTTTCTCGTACGTTGTGATACGTAGAAAGAGTAATATTGGAATCGACTCCAATTTTAGATAGGTACCTCCGTTACTTATGTAATATCTACATACATACAGCACCTTCTCTAATCTAAATAAAATCAAGAAATTTAATGCATAACTCAAATATTTTGCTAGTATTCTTAAGTTTTGGGAACAAGCTGTTGGTAGGTATTTAAAGCGCACACAAAGCAAAAAAATGGCTTAATGGGTCGGTTGTTATTTTGTGTTGACTTATGGTAGGCTTATAAACCAAGCGTCGCGACAACGCAACCAAGACATCGATCCATCTGCAACTCTTGCTATGTCCCAGACGATAACTCACTTACCTACTTTGCAGTGGCGAAGGGTCTATAGATACATGCCGATTCCTATCAGCTGAACTTCCAGTTCTCAAGTCCATTCTCTCACATCAATCGACTTTCATTTAGTACATAATCGTAATAGCCTACCTTCGTTAAAATGTCATCCTTTGCCGCTGATACGTGGCAACTTTCATGCAATAAAAACTTTTTTTTTGTTCTACATAGATCTAACGCTCAGAATCCCAGCATCTTATCTGGGAAACGTATGTAAGCATATGCAGACATTGAGTAAAGCTCGTGAAAGATCGCATTCCATATATCATGCGTACGGTGTTCCTCCATACGGTTGGGCTTGGATCTTTTCACTACGGATAAGCTACGTTTTCTTGCTTTGTTTAGTTTTCTTTTGTCAGTTAAATTTTCTGTCGGTCTTATAGTCAGCTACAGCCATTTCTGAACTGGCCTAGACTAGTCTATTCTATAGTTTAAAATTTAAAATTTAAATTTAAATTTATTCGTATTGGCTCGCTTATACTAGCAACAGCGATAGGATACTTGTACTCTGCGTATAGTTTAGTAGCATGGTAATATGACTTTCGCGGAAAATCTTAAGACATATACCTACAAGCTCTCGGGTTCTAAGCTGTTGGGTGTCAGCTGATGAACGACACTGATTTGACAACCGATGTGGCGCAGGCAGTGGTTACTATGACTGCCTGCCACGCAGAAGGTTCCGGGTTCAATTCCCGGTGGGGTCACTCCAAGGGTCAATCACAAAGTTGATATCGATCACTTTGTGAATTTGTTTCCAGTCTGGTTTGGACATTGCAGGCAGAACCACCTGATTGTCCGAAAGCAAGATGGTTCCGTGCTTCAGATGGGCACGTTAAGCGGTCGGTCCCGGTTGCTGTCTATGATGGCGGTCGTTACTCAACCATGTCAGAGGCCTGCTACTTGCAGTAGGCGGTTGAAAAACTCTGGCACCAGGGTTCATCGGGTCGTTGAACGACTCAGTGTCCCACACGAAGAGAGAGAGATTTGACAACTGTCATATCATTATATTCATACATAACAAACGAGGACACTACCTAATCTGAACTTCAACGATGTAACGCAACTTACCTGCACATTAATGTATTTTGACGTTAAAACTTATTTTATTTACTGTACGTACAGATTTACTACCGCATCGTATGAGATTCCGGTCTTTTGTCGGATCCGGCTTATGACAAAATGGAGTTTATGAAATCACACGGAAAATTCGAATAGTATGGCACACGTTGTCACTTGTTTGGCGGATGTCACGATTTTATTATCGTCCAACGCATGTGCGATACACTTACCTAGAATGTTTTGTCTTTCTTTTAGTGTAGGTTACCGAGATACCTAACGACCCGATGAAGCCTAACGTCAGGGTTTTTTCAATGTAATGTCATATCCCTATATTTTTCGAATCTTTACGTTTCCGATTAAATTCGCGCCATTAGCGCTCTACCCACCCGCGCACTGCATTTTACTTACGTCATAGAGATTTATAATACGACCCGAAAACGTAGAAGAATTTGTTTGCGATGTGTAGTCTAAGTTTTATAGGAATTCATACTACTTTAATTTTATAGTTGGGTGCATAAAACAATAAAAAGATTCGTGCCATCGTACCTATCTATACGTCGCACACACAGATCACACCTTAATCCTTAGTAGGGTAGGTATCCGTTGCAGTCACTTTCAACAAAAACCTAAGTGTCTTTACCGAATCTTTCATATTCAAGGTTAGGTACTTTCATTAAGCTTTGAAATGCAATTTTCAAATTGCTTTTTGTTCCAAGTTCTAACATGTCTTCTTGGATCCCTAAACGTCTCCAATGGCACACCTTAGGTATCCTATTTCCATTTTCCTCGTGATTTTAATGCAACAAATTAAAAACAAACAAACCAGCAGTGACGAACGTGTATCACCTAGGTACACGCAAATATTAAAAATAGTATTTAGGACTTTTACTTTTATTTACACGTGCCAGCGTCAAAAGCGAGAGAAAAATCTAAATTATTTTAGTAAGTGGAAATTTTGAGAGTTCAGAATGAAGTCCGTTGGATTAATCTTAGAATATTTTTAGCACTTTACGTACCAGAAATTTTCGTAATTGACAAACGGTTTTATGAACATGAATAAGTATTGTAATTTTTTTGTAGCGTTGGTAAATACTGTAAATTTTTATAAAACGAGTTTCTCTTCATGAGTACCGTCTACAAAAATACCTTTTTGTACCTCTTGTGTACTATCTTTTGCAATGCGACACCATAGAAGCAAGTGCTTAACTGCAAGCAGCTTGTTTCAAATAACTTCCAACACGAGGGAGTTTAGAGTCTGTACTTTACAATCCCCAGCTACATAGCGTCGGAAAAGCTAACTCTATTAGACACAACAGACCCTGGCCTCTTACAAGAGGTAGATGTTACACTTGAGGACAAGAACTTCTGATCTTAAGACAAGATAGTCTTAATTTGCTTCTATAAGGTGAAATTTTACTAGTGACCGATAGCAAAAACTCAGAATCGGCTGGTGAACTTTCCCCAAGGAACATAGACTCAAATAAATAAAAAATGTTAACCTCCCATACAAAATTGCCGATTTGCTGATTTGAGTTACTATGGGAGGTCCATTTTTTTTTTCATATTTCGACCTATGTTCCTTGGGGAAATTTGTTTCCTATCATCGCCAGCCAGTTCTGACTTTTCGCTATCGGTCACTAGTAAAATTTCACCCTATAATAGAGTGTAAGGGACGATGTACTAAAAATTGCAGGCGTGCTCAGACCATGAAACTGAACAACATGCAAAATTTTCGCTACACCGTGTCTTTTAACAAGGTGTAAGGTCTTAAGGGTGTATTGCCCTGCCGCTGCCATTGGGCAAAGGAAATAGAGGTATAAAAATATAAATAATGAAGATTTTGATCCTAGTTTTTTATGATTATAATTATAGCATTATGTAATGCTGAACTTTTCACACCATGTTGTCGTGCAGCAACAAGGCATTCCTAAAAAAATACTGAATAAAAATGAAAGAGAGCATCAAGCGTTCCGTTCCGGTATTACAGTAAGACATTGAAAAAGTAATCATTCTTGGAATGGATTGTTCAGAACGAAAGGAAATTTTTGTTACGAGCAAGTAGGTATATCTATTGGTCGAAGGACAAAAAATATCTGAATCCACAAAGAAATCACCGTTTTTCCTGCCTGTAAATGTATAATAGCATAAAAGGAAGGCTTCAGCCCGATAGTGGTCCAGGTTTCTTTATAGGCGTCATTACTCAGCTAGCAAGCGAAAACACCTGAGCGCCGCGGCGCGCAATCTTTCCTGCAATGCAGTATAAAACACCTTCTACCTGCTATATGCATAACGTTATTTGAAGAGAAAGATAAGTTGGCTTGGTTTTTCTTTCATGCACAGGCTGAAGCTTGAAGAGACCTGTAAAACAGTGGGTAATATTGGTCTCATATAAAGCAGGTACTGTACTGTAGGTAAAACACTTTCTACCTGCTGACTCCCGTTTTTTGAAGTGAAAGATATGATTGGCTTATTTTTTCTCTCAGGTAAAGGCTGATGCTCTTTGAGACAGAGGGTCATTTTGGTCAAATATTAGGTGTATCTACTATAAAACACCTTGTAGGTACCTGCTTTGTGATGTGAAATATTAACTGGTTTAGTTTTTCTTTTATGAAAAAGGCAATGTGGCGTTCGAGTCATTCCTGTTTTGGTCGGTAAGTATTATCTTTTTCGACATGGTTCATGACACAAGAGATCGTAAATTTAATTTCGATATTGACAGAATTGTGGCAGAGCGTCGGGACAGTTCTTCGAGGTCCCGGGTTTGACTACCAGCACAAATCATATTTCGATTTCTTATTACTACCTTAGTTAAGTAAATATTAGTGACTAAGTAAGTTACCATTTTTTATAGGTAGGCCTTATCTATATAGGACCTATATAGGACTTTGCCACAGACGAGTGATTAGTGGCTTTTTTCGCAAACACCAATAACGATCGTATTTTTTAATATCCCAAACGATTTCATAAAAAAAACAATCAACAAAATTGCCACAGTATTAGTCAGTCTGAGTGATTGCTATCGAAAAATATAATAAATTGCCGACAACATTTAATTGAAACCATTTTGTAGTAAGTGGGCGTCGGCAATCAGCGTTGTTTATTTGATAAATATACACAGTTTTCGAAAACATATTTGTGAATGTTATTAAACGTACGCACCATTAATGAGCCGGAGTAAACTATGTCAATAAATGAAATAAAACAAAAAGTTATAGCCCGCGGCTACATGAATCAAAGGATAACTTTCGCCAATACTTTGTTGGTTTTTCCAGTAGGGTAAAGTACGGATAGATGCGCACCTTTTGGAAAATGCTCTTTATCTTAATAATTAAGAACTTATTTACAAAATTATCTTTACAGATTAAAGGATTGATCTTTAATCTTTCATTAAAGCCCTAATTCATGAATTTAATTTTTATTGTTTTGTTGTAAATCCAGTTTTATTTGACCTCTTGAAAAAGGGATAGTCGCGCACCCGCACGGATAGTTGCGCAGCACTAAAAAATCATGGGGGGCATACTTGCGCTTTGAAGATCACCTAGGTGAATTACTATGAAATTTGTACTTTATTTAAATCAAACCAATTTGAAATTAATTTGATTAAATACTTATTTTAAAAGTTGAATAGGCCTTCGAACCTTAATATTATTACTATTTCTAAAGTTATTGAGTGCTAAGTCATTATTTCAGTAAAAAAATTGTGTCAACGCGTAGGTAGCATAAAAATGTATGTTGAACAACGTCCATATCTAGACTGTAATTTAGAAGCATTTTATCCATCTGCAACATACAAAAATAAACAAAAATATCAATCTGCGCAACTATCCCCCAAAGCGCAACTATCCGTCCAAAAAACCTGCGCAAATATCCTTTTTGGTACGGATAGTTGCGCATTTAATTAAAAAAATAATGATTTGATATTTTGGAATAATTAATAAATGGGCACATACTTTATAAAGTAGTGCATATGAAGAAATAAAAATGTGGGCGATTCTACAATCATGAGAAAAGATACCCGAAAAACAAAATGTGCTAAAATAATTTCGACGCCCGGTTTGACCACGCTACCGAAGATTTTTGCTTAAAGTAGCGTAAATTGTGCAATTACTCCAATAATTAACGTGGTACTTGGGCTTTCAGGAGGAAGACTACTATGTTTTAATAAGCAATAGTGCTGAAATTCACCAGAACATAGTGTTTTCGAAACCTGCGCAACTATCCCAACGGCGCATCTATCCGTACTTTACCCTAGATCTCAAATGAACTATCTGTTTAAGGCTAATTTTACATGTACCTATCGCTTGATTTTCTGGTAATTTACGAGACCCAAATGTCTATAAAAATTAACAAAACAAGATATCATGACGTGAGAACGTACTTTCGTCAGCAAATCCACCTACTTATTTAAGGGACAAACGTACCTATACAGGTTTTTCTTAGTATATGTATGAGAACCATTATAAAATAGTCCCTTATATGAATTCGCATCAAATTGCGCCGACAAAGGTAATCTTTTTGTGAAGTGGCTCCCACAAACCACAATTATTCGTTTGCAGCGTGTGTGATTTACCTACTTATAAACACACCAATAAGGAATGCCTACCCATAATCTACCTAAAAATATTATAAAAAGAAATATTACACGTTACTATATCACACATTCGAGATTAATTTTAGATCATAAATACTTAGCGTTAATTATTCTTTATAAACAAATAACCTATCATAAAATTGATCATAACTACAAACTAAACTGGTAGCCTAGATTGCAAAGCTATTTTTCTATCGTATCTGCTTTTTTACACCTTATTAGTGTGCAAAAGGTAGATTCATACTGGCTTCATTACAATCCCCTATTGTGTGTGTGGCAGGCAATCAGAGTGTGCACGTGCTGGAGAAAATTGATCCATCACGCATTTTTCCGACTTAAGTGAAATTGCGTGTGCGATGATGAGCTTCCAGATAAATAATAAAATAGTACCTACAGATTTTATAAGATAAAAAAATGAGGATTAAGGACAATCTAATTGAGGATCACTCTAGGATGAGGACAGTTGCGTGTGTCAATTCCGTATCACGTTACGTAAAAAATAATATTTTTAGGCGTCAACGCAAATATCACAACAGTACCTATACTATTTGATACACGCAAGTCCTCTAAAGAATTGTTTTGTGTTGGGGTTCTCCAGCCCAAAATCTTGTACTCTAATTTTGGACGTATTTAATTCAAAATTGTTATTTCGCATCTGATTTATAGATACGCAAGTGAAATCGAAGTCTTTTGTACCTATACAGGTACTGCATGTTGGTCCCCATTGCGTGGCTGTAATCCATTAATATGCTGGAGAGATCAAAATGATAATGAATGTTCATTTATGCTAACTGATAATTCGCTATTCGATTGATAATTCTAACTAAACGTACAAAGATGCACCGCGTTAATGCACCAACACATTCGTATATAACCAAAACATTTAAAAATTTACTATAGTTGTGAAGACCACTCTCTGCAGTCGCGGCTGTAGGTATGACGATCCCTTTCCCACTTGGTGGTAAACTTAAGTGAGAAAGGGATCACCATATGACCGCCATACGGCCACGACTGCAGCGAGTAGTTTTCTCGACTACGCCATATTCATAAATCCTATCCTACTTCCTACTTAATATTATAAAGGCGGATGTTTGTGTGTGTGTTTGTTACGACATCACGCTAAAACGGCTGATTAGATTGACATGAAATTTTGCACAAATATAGAAGAGTATCTAGAATAACACATAGGCTACTTTTTACCACGGGAAAATGTCTTATTCCTACGGGATCACGCATATTCCAATATTTTTGCAAAGGTGGAGTGACTGAGCCGATTCGCGTTTTAAACGTTTTCGCCGAAAACTAACAGCGACATCTCTTGGCGAGTAATGCTTTTTTCCCGCGGAAGAATAGGTTGCAGCGGGTGAAACCGCTGACGGGCAGCTAGTACAATATACGTGCAAAACAAATGTGAAATATGTTTTCAATTCCAAGCCTCTCAAATAATTCTCGACAGAAAGATTTGAGGGCATGTTGTTGACATAAACGGAATTTTTAATAGGTCCCAATTTGTGTGACATGTTTCAACACTCTGTAATTGCCATAATCACACTTTAAACAAACCGCTTGTTTAAAATTCTATTTCACATTGATTTGTACAGGGCTGTGCCTTGCTTTGGGACTATGATCTACACTTTTCTAAATCTTTGACAGATCACAGACCATAACATCACTTAGGGAGATGGCGCGCGGGGCGCATAATATGTCGAATAATGTCGATACAATACAAACAGTAGTATAACAAACATGCGCAGACACTGCAAAGAGCGTAACAAAGTAAATAAAGCCGCAATTGAGATATTTAAAATTTCCCAAACGTTCAAAAATTATCTACCTGTGAAAAACATATTCCTGTCTAAAAATGAACACCCAACTTTAGGACGTTGACAACCCTGATTATGAACATTTAAACTGAAGTGACAAATCCATAAATAAAATAAAAATCTAACAACCAATTTCCCTAACGAGAACATTTATACTGATGTTCTTCACATTTTCACTTCGTTCCTCAAACTTCAAGCGACGGGCCTTTGTAAATTAGACGCCATCATTCACCCAAAACAAAATGGGAATTCCAGAATTCGATGATATATTTAAACAAATAAATTTAAACCTAAATCTTTGCGGTATTACCAAAGGTCCATTGAAATTTTGGTGTCATATACAAACTTTTGCATTGGTATTGATGCTCGTTGAAGAGTTTGGTTTTTTCTATTCTAAGATGTCTGCTGAAAATTTTCTTGAACTAACCGCTTTGGCTCCATGCTTTGGCATCGGATTACTGTCTTTTGTGAAAATTTATATGATTATTATAAACAGAGTGAATTTGTTTGAGTTGATAGAGCAGCTAAAAGAACTTTACCAAGAGATATTACAAGACTCAAAAAAGATTAACCTCGTCAGTGGAGAAATCGTTCGTGTTAAAAAGCTTACAAAATATTACTTTATATTGAACGCTGTGCTTATAGCAGTATACAACTTTTCAACTTTGGTGTTCCTGGTGGTCGAGGTTATACAAAAGGGAAGTTTTAGTTTTAGTTTGCCTTTTGCAATCATCGTACCTTTTCCAACTGATACGTGGATGAACTGGTTAGTAGTCTACTTGCATTCGATTACAGCTGGTAAGTGAATCTTGTTTTTTGATACATTGGTCTTTAACTATCGGAACTTACAAATACTAAATGATTTCTATTTAACCGTTAAACATATTTTTTTGTTATATTGCTTATTCTAAGTATTGAACCGAGTCAATTAAGATAATATTTAGATAAATTTAGCGATAGACCCGGTTCAATTTTTAAAATGTGTGAAAACAATCGCGAATGCTTAGGAAGTTTTATATTGCTTATGTTTATAGCAATAACGAAGGCAATTATGTTGTTTCAATTTATATCAAACAACTTTGTTGCAGGTTTTATATGTGTTATATTTTACACAACCGTTGACGCGTTATATTGCAATCTAACATCTCAGGTGTGCAGTCATTTTACCATCATCAGCAACGAGGTAGAGAAACTTACACCTGACAATGCACACACTATTAAAGAAATCGTAATACGGCATCAGTATATTCTGAAGTAAGTACTCTACTATATAGAAGGAAGAAGTATAGTGAAAGTATTCTTCTTTCGGTATTTGTCTACGTTTGTGGCTTAACTCTACGGCGGTCCTAAACTTGAAATTTATCTTAGCTGCTCTGCGTAGGAAATCTTGCACCGATCAGTCATAGGCTGTTTCTTCCATTAGTACATAATCAATTTACTAAAGCCCAATTTGCTTACGACTCGTCGAAACAAAAACTATCTTTGTCGTCTAGGCATGCAAGCTAATAAAATATTTCTCTTTTTATTTCTATTTAAAGATATAAAATTCATATGAATATATTTTTTTACAGGCTAGCAGACAAGTTGGAAGAAATTTTCACTGTTATAAATTTATATAATGTTCTTGTTGGATCTATAGAGATATGTGCCCTTGGATTCAATCTTATTGTAAGTTTCTTTCTTTTCAATGAGTATGTCTTTATTTAATAGAATAGGGAAGCTCATAGTATCATTTCTGATAATAATGATAATATTAAGTGACATTTATTTAGACGGCAAAGTCATTATCTTCTGTATTGTTTTAGACAGGAGACTGGTCGCAAATTCCAGGAGTAGTTTTATTTCTTTTATCTGAATTACTGCAGATATATGTTCTTAGTGTTTTTGGAGAAAACATTATTAGAGAAGTAAGTATAAAATTCCATATATTAATTTCAAATAATCATATGTGTTTACAGGATTTTCGTATCATACAAAATAAAAAATCCTTTTTTTCCTAAAATAATTTCATTGGCACCTTAAAATTGTACGCACCATGACACATAACTATCATGAATTGATTTTGCATTTATATACTTAAGGTATTCAGTTTTGCTGTCAAAATTATTGTACGCGTAGTATATTGTTTTAATTAACTAAGTACTTTTGTTATCTTATTCTATACGGGAGCTTTATTGACTACCTTATACAGTACCTTTTTTATTGAGTAGTAATTTTATTTAAATTTCCTATTGTGATGATTCATCACTGATAAATTAAATCTATTTTATTGTGCAGAGTCAAAGAGTTGGACATGCCGCATTTTTAAGCGAATGGTACAACATGCCTCAAAAATATAAAAAGATGCTACTTATCATTATAGTAAGGTATTGGATTGGTAGATTAGATTCGTTGTCAAATAAGTTTTTTTTTATGATAATAACGTCAAGAACTTTAACATCAACATTTGTAATTATAGATCGCAAAAACCGCAAAGGCTTACAGCATACAAATTCTCTACAATTTCTTATGGGAGCTTCACAAAAGTATGTATTAGCACGATTCAGCTTAAATCACTAGGTAAAGACATGGGCCTTGGTCTCCTTTATTTGGGGGTGTTTGCCATACATATTACATACTCACATCGCATAGTAGGTTAGCTAGCTCAAGGAACAAAAATTGTAGATAAGGTATTTCACTTAAAACGCAGCTGCCAGTTTCCTGGATATAATCAATATTGTTGACTGTACGCCTTAAACCTAATATTTTTTATCTGTTTTTAGATCATCAGTACATCGTGGTCGTATTTCACCATCCTGAGGACAGTTTACTCACCAGCCGAGCAACATCATGACGAAATATAAATAAAATATAGTAATAATAGAAAAAAACATTTCCTACAATTTGTTTGTTCAAATGAGGCAAAAGCCTTTATTAACACAAGAAAACCATCGATACAAGATAAAACTTAAAGAAACAAAATAGAAAATTAGATTTGGAAAGTTCCATATTTTATTTCGCTTGTGGGCAGATCAGAAAGCACATAATTTGTCTAGCAACAAACGATTAGATAAAAACATTATCTTTAAATAACCACGAACGGAAAATAAATCAAAACACAAAACAAAAATTCAGTGTCAACAGAGATAATATCTTTATCACTATCTATAATCTCATTAGTTGTTTTCTTTAAATCGAATTTATCGCGCCTAGGATTAATAATTTAATTTTCGATCACACAAATAACCACAATAGCAAAGGCATACCTACCGATTAAAGCGCTCATTTAATGCACCTTAAAAGCAATCAGTTAAAAGTTTTTTTTTATGAAATTGATATTAAACTACAGGAAAACCTGACAAAAAAAACAAGAATTCTTTATATTGCTGCAACGCAATGTATTTTTATACCAGTTTAATGTTTCTATCGTTTGTATTAAATATGTAAGTTTCTAAAAGAAAAACTTGTAAAACTGAATAAAACAATAACGATGTGATTACAAAATGTTAGGCGCGCGTTTAGACAGCGTTTAAATTAATTTTCCATACGATTTGACGTTGTCAAGCGTCCAACTTTGTAATAACGCGGTATACCTATTTTGGAGAAGAACAGAAGAAGAAGGAGTTAAATTATTCATTACTACTTGCACATAAACATTCTTAAATGTTATTAAAGGAACGCCGTTATATTAATTATTTAGTTAAGTTTATTTATCTATTAGTATTTTTGTTATTGTATATGTGATTTGTTTCTATGAGGGTGGCATGTTCAAAAATGAACAAACCCTCTATAAATAAATAAAGATTATAAAAAAAATACAAAGAATACTTACTCTAATTTGTACTTATAAACCTTGTAAATAAGGCCATTCATGTCGATTCATTAGTCTTTTGTTATACCTATATAGTCATTAAAAATGTTCCAGGAATACCTGTTGTGTTTAATTCGAGTTTGGAACAAAGTTTTGTGGTTATGAGGAAACAAACAACAATTTAGCCGATATTAGCCTCACCTGCTTCGAGCGGGTGTGAATTATTGCTTTAGGACAACAATTAGCTGTACCGCAACTGTGCTTGGGTTATGGCACAAAGTAAGTATTGGCGGGTGGCAATACAGAGAGACAACTTAGAGGAAACTTCACTACTCTCATCTCACACACACTTCTATATGACGTCGTTTACGCGCGATTTCGAACCGTTTCGAACCAGCTAGTAGCGAGTGTTAACAGCGGTCATTGCGAGCAACTTACGAGCAAATACAGTTGTAAAGTGTGTTATAGTGTAAGTTTGATATACTGTAAGTAATTTACCTAAGTATGTTTAACCCAGGTACCGTATTTCAAATATTCAGAAAGATATGGTCGAAACCTTAGATAGGTAGTAAGTATATATATAATCGGGTATAGGGGCGAGCTGTCCTTCTGTAAATTCTCTATTTTGTGGTTATGGTACCTTGTTCACTCTTTATAAGCTTAGATATAGTATGAAACACGATGTGACGTGGTAACTACTTGTATAGTTTTAAGCTTGAATGTTGGTATAAAACACGACCGATGTAGTGCAGTGGTAGTGCGCTTGCCTGAGCTAAAATTTTCCAGGTTTGATTCCCGGTAGAGCGCTCACCAAGTTGACATTTTATAACTTTGAGATATTTCTATCAGTCTGGTTAGGAGATTGCAGACTGAACCACCTGAATGTTCGAAAAAAAAGGTTCCGTCCAGGTTGCTGTCTATGATTACTGATTCGGTGAACGTTACCCAAATATTAATAAAAGTCTGACTCCTACTCGAAAAAAAAGGCAAGGCACGAAATACTTTTTCGTCAAAGTGACACTGAGCTAATTATTTCAGGTTCAAATCCTACTTCCTACTAATATTATAAAGGCGGATGTTTGTGTGTGTGTTTGTTACGACATCACGCAAAAACGGCTGATTAGATTGACATGAAACTTTGCAGAAATATAAAAGGGCATCTGGAATAACACATAGGCTACTTTTTACCCCAGGAAAATGTCTCATTTCTACGGAATCACGCATATTCCAAAATTTTTGACGTAGGTGGCGTGACTGAGCCGATTCGCGTCTTTGTGGGGAAGCATATCCGTTAATTCAACAGTCATCTTAAAGTCATGGTAGCTGCGGCGATAGTGCGCTTGCCTACCAAACAAGGTGACTCGCGTTCGAATCCGGATAGTGTTCTCCTTATTTTTGTTTTTATTTTTTCGAACTTTTATTTAATTTAAGTTTTGTCTTACATCATCTTCCTGCCCTTATCCCAATTGCTTGGGGTCGGCGCAACACGTTTTGCTAAACACAAAATCGTGCTGCAATGGATTCGGCTTAATTTTACGACCGGCCGCCTAACAGACGTCAACCCTCATTGGGAATGCTTCTGTGGTGGATTAACCGCCACCATACGGTCTGGCTGTTTGGGTCGGGTTTATCCCTCGGTCGCCTCTTACGACTCCCACGGGAAGAGAGGGGGTGGTGCTATTCTACTCTGCCGGCACCACACGGCGTTAAGTTTTGTCTTACGATATTGGAAAATCTTACACACTGGTCTTGCTATACTTGCTACGTGTGTGTTTGTTACGACTTCACGCAAAAACGGCTGATTAGATTGACATGAAACTTTGCAGAAATATAAAAGGGCATCTGGAATAGCATATACTTTTTACCACGGAAAAATGTCTCATTCCCACGGGATCTCGCATTTTCCAATATTTATGAAAAAGGTGGCCAGACTGAGCCGATTCGCGTTTTAGAAACTAACAGCGTCATCTCTTGGCGAGTAAGTAAGGCAAAATTGATGTATATCCCACAACACATGTACGTACAAAAATTACTTGCCAATGAAAATGTTTTAACAATTTCGAATCCCACAAATTCTACTTCCTACTAATCCTACTATCCTACTAATCCTACTAATATTATAAAGGCGGATGTTTGTGTGTGTGTTTGTTACGACATCACGCTAAAACGGCTGATTAGATTGACTTTAAATTTTGTACAAATGTAGAAGACTATCTGGAATAACACATAGGCTACTTTTTACCACGGGAAAATGTCTTATTCCTACGGGATCACGCATATTCCGATATTTTTGCAAAGGTGGCATGACTGAGCCGATTCGCGTTTTAAACGTTTTCGCCGAAAACTAACAGCGACATCTCTTGGCGAGTAATGCTTTCTTCCCGCGTAATAATAGGTTGCAGCGGGTGAAACCGCTGACGGGCAGCTAGTATTTTAATAGGGATATAATATTTCAGTTTTTATTTATTATGGCTAAACATTTCAGTTACTAGGTATCTTGTCCTAGCAAAGTAGCGTAATAGTAGTATTGTTTAAAGGAAATTACTTTTTTTTGTAAACTAACAGAATAAAAAACAAAGTAAGTAGGACTTTTGATTTACTTAATAATAATTTGTCATGAACATTGAAAAGAGCAGTCTGGAGGTATAAAAAATCACAGAGGCAGTGGGCGAGCATAGATGATGTAGAGAACCATTTTAATACGGATATCTTCTTGCAGTATTTACTCGGTACTTTCCAGACCTGAAAAGAAATACGTTTTATTCGTATCATGAAACAGTCAGATTGACGGAAACAATTCATGGTAAATTATTGTAAAAAATCATGTAGCAACAGAATTTGGCAATGTAACCGTCCGCCTGACTGAAGTCAACCCAATTTGAGAATGCTTTTGTAGGTGGGAGGTGGGTGTTACTACCATGCGTTCTACTATGCGGTCAACCATAGTCGACAGATTATTAGGCGAGGTCAAACACTCTACATCTCATTTTACGGATTGACCTGAGTGGTCTAGGGGTGGCAGTATTCTTAGCCGCTACCACACAAAAAAAACACATACCCTCTTTTATCCAAAGCGGCGTTTCCCATTCTTAGCGCAGGACCTCGGCAGTTGTTCAAAGAGATCTGGAGGTTGTTGTTACACCGGAAGCCGACTAAGTGGTCGTATTTGACAGAGGCCGCGAATAACTCCCAAGCTCGGTTGTGGTTGCAGATGTTGGTCAGACATCCCGGTTGAGAAATGCCACCTGTTGGAGATCGTCATTAATAACATCTTCATTGTCATTGGTGAAATTCAGCCAAGTCATTTGCAACACGATTTTGTGTTCAACAAAACGTGTTGCGCCGACCCCAAGTAATTGGGATAAGGGCAGGAAGATGATGATGATGATTTAATTATTTACAAGACTTATTCTATTCAATGGTTCTCCTAGTTTTGGTGGTCCTAGAGGTGTTTCAGACTCTTGGAGTGATAAAACCTCTAATAAGAACAACGGTGCCCCTTTAGTGCCCTGATAAAAGAAGATAATGACTGTATCGAAGCTGTATGTAGCTGTGAGCTATCGTACTGCGTTTATTGAGAAGGGTTATTTGGAAATTATTATTTGCTTTATAATTCTCTTTAGGGTGGACTCAAACGTTTACTCATGCTATGTGCGTGTTGAGAGCGTACAAAGCATGTGTTAATACTAAAGGCGTAATAGAAGGCCATATGCTCCAAGGCAGCAGTAGCAGCCGTAACTGCAGTAGCTTTAGTAGCAGCCGTAGCAGCAGTACAATACCTGCAGTGGCAGCAGTTGCTGTGGTAGCAGACGTAGCAGCTTTAGCTGTTGTAGTGTCAATAAGAGTGATAGTAGTAATACAATGATAGTCGCGATGGTTATTGTAGTATGATTCGTCGTAGCAGTAAATGTCATTTGTAATAAGTGATAGTCGTATCTTATCTATTGATATTTTCATAACATACCATTGGGGAAGAAGTCGACGTCTCCAATAGGATTTCCGAGGCCTAGACCACCAACAGTGTATCCTCCGTCAGTGTGAATACCCTCGACGTATATGCCATCGTTAGAGTTGACACGCTTTGAGTTTGTGTTCCATAGAGGACCAGCAGGGTCCAGAGCTGAAACGAATGAATTAAAACGTAAAAATATACCTCTATTATGTATGACATCGAAATAATTCACAAAAATAAAGATAAGCATTGTCATCCCAAAACAGTTGGGGTGGGCGCAACATGTTTTGTTAGAGCGCGAAATCGCGCAGCAAAAGTTAGCAATGTTTTATGACCAGCCCACTGCCTGGCGTCAACCCTCTTTGAGAATGCTATTGTAGTTGTTATCACAATCACCATGCGGTTGACCATCGTCAACAGATATTCAACCGAGGTCAAAGAACTCTATGTCACCTTTTACTGAAAACCCTGAGTAGACTAGGTGTGACAGTATTTTAAGTTGCTACTATACCTACAACTAATAGACAAATTAAAGACAAGTATTACTGAAAAGCGTAATAGTTATTTACGAAACCAAGCTTACCAGTGACTCGCGCAACCCGACCTCCAGTTTCCCTTCCAGCGTTTCCAACCAAATGCGATCCCAAACTGAATCCAACCAGATGCATTTTTTCGTAAGGGGCTCCAGTGACTCGGTGCAGGAAGTTCAGGAACTGACCAAGACCTTGGCCGACAGCGGGAACTCCCCGCACTGCTGTGACGTAATTGGACATGGCAAGGCGACGCCATTCAATAATGATTACGTTGGCATCCATAATCTCCAAGTATGCTGTAGAAAAAAGTGTTTTATTATGTAGATAATGCCAAGTTTAAAAATTGGTCGGTATCTCATATTGAGAAGAATATAGAGGTAGGAAACTCAGATACATTTTGATGGCAATGAATAATATAAATGCGTTTTAATGCTCTTTGAATGGACTGATTCTAAAATACATTCTCTGATAGGTAGCGAACAGGGTCGATAACATCTCTGTTCTTCTGGTCCCTGAGCGCATCGAGTGTCATGATTCTGATGGCTCACGTGCGTTCAAAGCTGTTGAGAAGAAGGAGATAGATTAAAATATTACCGTCTCTGATGACAGGGTTAAGTGAGCTCTTTTGGTTGCTGAGCCAGCCGTGTGCGACCACGACGGTGGGCCAGTTGGGGTTGAAGTGTGAGAGGATGACTGAATTAGCATCGTTCATACGTAATGTCTGTGGATTGTCTGGGTTATGCCTGTAAATAAAATGTTAAAATACTTATGGATTGGTTCAAAACTTATCAACACGAAATTGTTATCATTCGAATATGGTGTCATCTGTTCCATACCTTTTGCCTATGAAATCAGTATTAAGTTTTTCAATGCCGCGCGCTGTATAATTTTGTTGTTGTTTGTTGATAGAATATTTATTTTACCTGGTATACAGCAAATAATTGTTATTAGCAGGGTTCCTGGTAATCTCGTTGAGCAATTCATAATCAGGTTCCTCATTAAGGTCTACTTGATGAGGGTTTCCATCTCCATCAGGTATTTCGATGAACCGAGGGTACATCTGAAGTTCTTCAGATGAGTATCCGGGTACTGGTGTAGCTAAACCAGCTGTAAATAAAACGTATTGAATAACAATATTAATATGAAAATAATGATTATAAATTTATGCTAATGAAACGAATGTAATTTTTTGTGTACCTATCTTTAGAGTTTTAGCCCTGGGGTTATAAAAATTAACACCTAACTATTTGCTGGCGAGCGAGGGCTCCCTCGAATCGTATTATAAAAACCACCGAATCAGCCCAATCGCGTCTCAAGGGCTTCTTAGGCCTTAGGCTCTTAGGCCGTCTTAGGAGTTGTTCTGGGAAGAACGGATTGGACTGACTCTGCACGACACGCCGGTATTTCCCAAAAAAGGTGAGGGTTCTCCGCGTCTCTACCGACGGGGCCATTGAAGATTTGTTGATTGCTCTCCGCTAATTGAAAGAGTCCAAATCCGAAATGTATTGTCTGCCAGAAGACAAGAGTAACAGAGGTAATGTGAAACTGTATCAAATCGAAGTGGTAGTGAACCAATGGACGGTTTAAGAAAACGGGTTCTCCGCATTGAGGAAATGTCTCGGCAAGCGTCGGAACCAACGCTCTCTAGTAGATAGATGAACCGAAATGAGTAGATGTACAATATTGCACAAGTAATATATTTTTTAACAGTTTTCAAGAAAAGCATGTTTATAAACACAATTTTCAGATGTTCTCTAGAAAATCTTAAATGTATGGCTACTTAAATAAGGCGGTAAAGTGAATGAATGGAGAAAACGGGAGAACTCTACTACAATAATTTAACAGTTACAGACGACAATAATTTGAAGGGTACTTACCCGTTATACTGAAGATAAAAAATATTAGGAATTTCATTTTTGTGGAAACAATTACCCTCGTTCGCGATTTATCAAATCTGCAAAAACTGATTCGCGTGGTTTATTTATATACTATTGTATGAGCAGATCCGTGTATTTATAATGTGAAATCTATGTAATTATCTAAACTTAAAATCTTATCAATAATTTACATAGATGTAGAGTAATTATAATAAACAGGTTATTATTATTCAGCATAAATGCAACATCCCTCAAGTTATTTATAGTTGTCATACAATCAAGCGCATTATTAGATAGTACAATAAATACAGAGTGTTTAAAAAAGTACTAAGTATAAATGTATATTTCCTAGAGGAGAACATTCTTATGTATATCAGCAACTTTCTCCAAAAACATAATCCCTTACAATGAAACGAAGAATGTAGTTTATACTTGAAAACGGGGTTCGACAGGGAGACACAATCTCTCCAAAACTTTTTACCCTAGCTCTAGAACTAATATTCTAACAGTAAGTCTGAACAAAGAAAGGACTGCTGAAATGAAAGTGGGCGGAGAAAGACTGCCAAACCTTAGATTCGCCGATGATCTGGTACTTCTTTCAGACGATGCAGAGATGATCTCCATGAATGAAGACCTCAATCCTAAATTCATTTTAAGTATAAATCAAAATATTTTTATTCAATTTTGTTTAAGCTTAACCAGTAATTTTGAACGAAAGGTTATTAAAACAATTTAACAATGTTCCTCAGAAGGAACACAATACTTTCCTTAACACTCTGTTTAATATTGAAATTATCTAATCTGCAAAATAATTAAGATCTGATTTTTATTACTAATACCTATTTTCTCCGATTAGATAATTGGTATGCCCCCCACCAACAGTCAAACTGATACGACTTCATAGTACCTATGTCCTGATTGTCCTGTTTATAGTACTATTAACAGAAAATCCACCTACCCATTAAAGGGATCAAAGTATATTCGGTTTTCTTATAATTTGTACCAAAAACTAATCTAAGTTGGTCACTGAAATGGGTACGTGGATTTACTGGAAATATTACCCTGGTATGAATCCAAGTGAGATTAATCTAAGTGAGAGTTAAAATGTGTAATATTTGGCTGTATGGTAGTAACTAATCTTAAGGCTGTTTTTTAACTATTCTGTACCGTCTCACCGATCGAGGTCGCGAAAGAAATACTCTGGAATAACGAACAAACAAACTCTACCATTTTCACCCACAACGGAACGGAGACGGTATATGTATTTGGGTTGGGGGTGAGATTGATGAATGATTTGTTTGTGTGTTTGTGCAAATCAATGTTTTCAATTTATCTCTAAAACCACTGGTCTAATTTTGATGTGGTTTTCAGTGATTGATTTGAATTTGACTGGCGCAGTTTCTTAGTCAGACGTTACGCAAATAACTCGCCAGAAGGCACTGCAATATACCGTTTTGTATTTAACAAAATTAAAATTTAGTATTTATTTGTTACAAAATTAAAATTTCGTTTTTATTTTCATTGTTAATCGAGTCGTTGAACGACTGGGTATCCTATACAAAAAGAGAGATCAAAGAAGATACAACGTAGCTAAAGGACAAAATATTAGTTACCAAGGCCAGGCCAAACCTTAACACGCCTGGTAACACCCAAATTTTATTTGTGTGGAGATTCATGCCTTCTATAATTAAATGATACAATAATCATTATTATCTCATTATCACCAATCTAGCACGTTTTGATAAAAAAAAAATTGTACGTCTTGTTTGTTTCTACGAGTATTTTTACAAGACTTTGGCGGGGCCCACTCGCAACGTCTGTGTGCTGGGTGCACAAATTAGGATAACGGCGCGCTTACAGGTGGCTCACTCAGTACTAGCGTCGATTTTGACGCTTACTAACTTTACCTGGAAATAACAGGAACCTCAGGGGAACTCAAGGCACAAAATAGAGAGTTTACAGAAGGTTCACTCGGCCCTATTTCGAATTTTCGCGATTGGCATTTGTTACATAGCCAGGGTAGCAACTGTCAAAAATCTTTAACTATAAAACGTCAAAACAGCAAAATCTGACAAAGAACGTCGTATGATTCTGAGCCAATTTTAAATCCCATAAATATGACATTCGTGTCAACCACCTTCTTATTTACCTTGACTTCCCCTGATATTCCGTTTTTTTCCAGTTTTCGTCAGTAAGCGTCGAAATCGTCGCTAGTACTGAGTGAGCCATCTGGTAAAGGCGCCCGCGCGCCGTTTTCCTAATTTGTGCTCAAGGTATCTAACTAAAAAGATCGTTGCTGCGAATGTCATATTTCTTGGATTAAAATTAGCTCAGAAGAAAGAATTATTATGATGTTCTTGTGTCAGATTTTGCTGTTTTAGTATTCTTACTTATACTTTTTTGACAGTAGCAACCCTGGTTATTTAACAAATGACAATCACGAATACCCTAAATAGGATCGAGTGACTCTTTTGAAAATTCTCTACCTATTTTGTGCCGAAATGTAGACTCCGGATCTTCATGGCAACCAATCTCGAATATTGTTTTTAATCCTTGAAGATTTTTTTTGACACTGCGTACAATAATATGTTCTATCACTCAGCGTCATTTTATTAGTATGGTTGGTTAAAGTTATTTAGCGTGATAGGACACTAGTGTTCTCCGATATCCGATATAGCAAAAGACTCCATAGCAAAAGTTGTTAAACATGGAGTACTTGATATGGGAAGCCAGGAGCCCACTATGAAAAGAAAGGGCTCTGTTGCAAAAGTTGTTCACATTATGGATCGCTTCTGGTCTGGGCATTAGGAATCCAGCAAAGCTATAAGAGGAACATACACAAGTTGTTGAGCCTGATGGACCACTTCTGCTGGCCCATAAATATCGAGGCGCAAACTTTGATGAAAATTATAGAAATATTTTAGCTTCTTCGGCAAGTTATTGAGTGAACCATTGCTTGTACTCGAACACGTATGACGTAGGTAAGTACAAGCAATGCACCTCACCAACACTGCAACCACCATAATTTTCGATCCTTCACGGGGCTTCCTCAGGAGATCTTCGACAATCGAGTTCCGATCGAAGAAGTAAGAAAGAATGGTCGAAGAGCCTTAACATATTTCGATCACTTTTATCAAGATGGACTTCCGCAAAGTAACGCCTGATACTATTAGTTGAGCAAACTTTGATTGGCAGTTACAATGAAAGCATTGCTGAATTTCTGGGATATCAACTTAGCGGAAAATTAGATCGTAAAGTGTAAAATTTATTTACTGATATCACACGAAAAATATCGTTAGAACAGCATGTTGGAAATAAAACTTAGTAGTAATATTATGATATCATATTTTTATTCTTATTGTAATTTTGCTAAAATGTGAGCAGTACGCAAGATCTTCTGATCACAGAGTATCATGGATTATTATCTAGAATGGGTATCTTCTGCCGGTGTTCACGCGGAATCTTCCAGATCTGAAAGACAAAAACATATTGTCAATGATTTTATTTTGATTATTTATTTTATTATTATTGACCTACAAAAACCTTATTTAAAAACCTAAACCTAAACCTTATTTTAAACTTCTTTCAGACCAAAAACTAAACGAAACTTACCCTTTTTTGTTAATATCAGCATTTCCCAAAGGCAGCTCCTTGCCTGTACATCTGTTAAGTGAAAGCTGAATGTTGCTCGAGCACTCCCGGCCGATCAAGTGTTGGTGGATGATGCTAGCAGCGAAGACCTCCCAGGCGCGGTTGTGGTCGCAGATGCTGGTAAGGCAGCCAGGCTGTGAGTTGCCTCCGTTGACATAAAAATCAACGTTTCCAAGGTCCGAGCCAATGCCTAAACCAGTGAGGCCACCGTCAGTGTGGATGACTTCAACGTAAACAGCGTCGCTGGCTGATAGGCGATCGGAGTTCAATTGCCATAGAGGGCCAGAGGGGTCCAAACCTGAAAACAAACCAATTGAATAAACTGTTACTCACCAGGTGCTTTAAGTTTTATAACTCAAAGTAATTTATTGACGAGCACTTTAACTGGGGGGTACACATAGATCATGTAATAGGAAAATTAAGGGCGTTGCTGGCGAAATTCTGCCTTGTGAAACGTAGGATTCCTTTTAATATCAGATTACTACTATACAATACATTAGCAGATAGCATTATTAGTTATGGTCTGAGTAGTTATGGACGTACGTTTAAAACGTACCTGGATAGAATATACCAGATGCAGTTGCGTCTGCTTAAGAAAACTGTTCCGTACAAAATAAAAGAAAAATATCGCGGTGAAGATTATAAGTTGTTTAAGTATTGTAATGTACTACCTATTCAAGAGAAAGTTAATCTTTTATTTCTGCAGGAAAACTATTTTAAATATCATGGAAATGTAATAAGTCACTCTAAAGTTACCAGGCAAGTGACTAATCGCCAATTGCAAACTACGCGTGCTAGAAATTATTATGGTAAACGAACTTGTAATTTTGTAGTACCAATTAATTATTATTAATTAATCAATATATACCTTTACCACTTAAATCAAAACTAACAACTAAAAATGTCAAATATCAAATTAAAAAGTTATTTTATACAACTAACCTAAAATAGACGAATGTTGAAAATGGGAACAACCTTTAAAATTATTAATTCTAATTTCGATGTGTTGTTATCATAGCGGAAGAGAGTACCCACATTTTTATTTTTATTTATATTTATAAACAAATTACCTTTAATAATCTAGATTTAAGTATGAATGTCGTCTTGGAATGTATATTAATTAAGTTAAATATTTATGTTTTATATTAAGATTATTGGAGTGTGCAGCGCTCGGACAAACCAGTTCTGGTTTATGAGTGCCAAGCAACGAAATTGTAAACTTTTTTTATATTCAATAAATAAATACAAATACAAATCAAATTGATCTGACGTTCGTATTGCGTTCATAAAAATAAAATAAAATAAAGTAAAGGGCAATCCGCGGAACCTGCCTTTTAAGAAAGCGGACACTGGATGTGTTTTTATACTGTTTCAAACATGAAAATCGAAGAAAAGGGTTTAGCAAGGCCCTTTTTGATATAATAATATTAGGTACTTACCAGTAATGCGCGAGACCTGCGATCTGAGATAGCGTCCAGCGTTACCAACGAGATGGGCTCCCAAGCTGAAGCCGACCAAGTGGAAGTCGGCGATATTGGTGCCGGTCCTCTAGTACAGCCACTGAATGAACTGTCCAAGTCCACGACCGACTGCTGGTACGCCTGTAGCGGCGGTCGCGTAGCCGGAGTTTGCAAGGCGACTCCAGTCCATCACGATGACGTTATAGTCTCCTTGAGCCAAGAACCCTGTAGACATAAAAACAAATTAATGGAATTGAAAATTAATGTCAACAATACTAATTGACTCAAAGGTGGATCCAAACTCTTCAGATCTCCAGAAAAGTAGAGTCCTGAGTAACGCGAGGGATCCAGTTTACGTCGCCCGAGGATAAATAAGTGATATATACTACTTTCAGATCAAAGAAAGCAGAAAACTTACTGTCTTTCAAGACTTGGTTCATTCCAGACTCGTAGTCTCCATTTCCGCGCCAGCCGTGGACAATAACGACAGTCCTCTTCCAGCCTTCGAAACCAGAGTTTCAGATTGTGGAGTCTTCATTATAAACCAGCTCAACAGGAGTATCGGGACGGTATCTGAAGTTTAAAAAAAAACAGAAGAGTTTGAAATATTATAATTTGCAAGTTTCCTAAAATTGTATATAGACAGACAGGGTGCAAGGGGCAGCTATCCGAATACTGATAGGATGCATTTAGACCATACAACTGAACAACTTCCCATAAAAAATATTTCAAGAGACGTACAAAATTTTTAACTCCCCGTAGTAAACGCAGACAGCTAAACGTGATTTCGTATGAGAGTTAAATTTTTTTTAGGCTTAAATATTTTCTTATCGGAAGCTGTTCAGTTTCATTGTCTGAATGCACCCTATTAGAATTCGGAGAGCTGTTTCTTACATGACGTGTATTCGGTTTTGTAGGTTTTTGCAGAATACGTACAAAATGCTGACAAATGGTATTTATTTCCTGAAAGTTCCGTGTTATAATGAGAAAAATAAAAAACAGTGTGTATACCTGGTAAACAAGAAATATCTGTTTCTAGCAGGGTTCCTGGCTACTTCCGCAAGAAGCTCCACATCACGAGCTTCCTCCAAGTCTACTTTGTGGATCTGTTTGTCGTCTCCAACAATATCCACGTATCTCTGGTATTCTTGCTTAGGAGACCCATTTTCCACTGGTGTAGCGTGGGCCACGGCAGCTGGATAAGAAAAAAAATCAGCAATTTCGGGATTAAAAGAAATGTAAAAGAGAACAAGCCTAATTTTTCTGGCAATAGAAACATTAATGCTTGAACTGCGGAGTGTTGATTGAGGGGTTTGATTAATGAGAAACATACGGATCGGCCGTTTTGTGCGTTACTTCACAACTAGCAGGACGTGTGTTATTCGCCTTCCAATTCGGTATGCTAACAAGGTCATTTTCAACTAAAATCTCAAAACCGTTTCGAGCTTTACACTTTATCTACAATATCTACGTATTAGATTGGTGATTATTTTAAGTTTAATTAAGAAATTTTAATAAAATATTTTGCCTTCGATGACCTCTATTTGACCTTCTGAAATAGAACCTTAAGGTTTATATTGAATAAACCTTTCGCCTTAGTTGAGAAAAAAAAAACAACGAGTTTGTATTATGGTACTTTGACATTGTCTTTCTTGCATTATCTGTCAATCGTCTGTTGTTGTTTTGTGTTTATATAAAATTTTATATTTTAAAGAAAATACGCATTTTATAACGACTTTTACGGGAAAAAATTGTGAACAGTGTCTAGTGCGACCTCCTGTTGCTCGAAAAGTAATAGATTTGGCGTTGTAGCTGTGTTAAATATTGAAAACACTGACATTTACGTGGTCGGCCACAAATATGAGTTCTAGGGCAAAATTCGCTATTTTTCAAACCTCGTGAGTACAAAAAATAGTGTATTTTATTGCAGTTCAGCTATTAAATAATGCATTTTATAGAAAAATATTAGTATTCGGCTATTTTAATAGTATAATTTCAAACAAAGGCTGTACCAAATTGTGGTGCCGAAGTAAACAATAGTGCTGCTCTTTACTTATCGATATTTGTTTAAGATCCTATGTGTAGCTTAGATAAAACCATTTTTTTTGCTTTGATTCGTGACGTTTAATCAATATTTTAAACTAAAAATAAAATCTAACTATGTGTGTTCTATTTGTTTAAGATGGGAGGTAAGCGCTGTTCTATACCTTTGTGCGAGAATAATTCAAGTGATTATCCGTACATATTATTGGTACCCATTTAGGAATGGCTGTTGGAAAGATGGTGTGCACAAATAAACACGGAGTATTTCTAGTATTTTTTGCAGTACTGCTGTGAATAACATATGGAACATTGTAAAGTTGCTTTTTTTGCTAAGGACGTGTCTCCTGCGTATGCGTTTGCGTTTGTCTGCTTGAATTTACTTCATATGTGTGTGATGAATCAAGAATAAATGCTAAAAATATTTTTTGTGCATTATTATTGGATAACGTTTCAAAGCATATCACTTTTATAAATATGTATAGAACCATAACATATACAGCTACAAAAGTCCACTGCTGGCCATGGGCCCACAGCAAGTATTGGCCTTTACATATTGAGGGTGTTATTTCCCATAATCATCTAGTCCGGCAGGCGGATCGGTGAGCGCAGTGCAAAGTGTTGTTTATTCACAAGGAACGATGCTGTCGTGTGGTGCCAGCTTACCCCATATCTTTCCCGTGGGTGTCGTAAGCAGCGACTTTTGAGTGTTGGTGTGTATTGCTATTTTTTGGTGGAAGATTGACAAACTGTCACTATGCTATGGTCACACTTAGTATTCTGAATGACTCTCAAAAATTTTGTCAGACATAGTGTATTTTAATTTGATTACTATTAGAGTAGAAGCCTATGACACAGGCAGTCGGCAAACCTACTCACTAAGTAGCTTTTAGAGTCTTAATGCCAATATTTTGCAAATATGGTAATGTTAAACACGAGTCGTAGGTAATAACAAGCTCCTAAAATAAGCTCAATAAAATACTAGTGAATATTTACTCACGCCAGCGCTAAATATCATTATCGATAAGCCGTTACGGGTTGTGAGGTTACATCTCTAATTATCTGTACACTTGACAATTGTTTAACGTTTTGATTATCCATAGATTGCCATTATTATTATTTTTAAAGACCAGGTGTAGGTAAAGATATTGTGAATATGCAGCCTAGTGATTGAGTAAAACCTCAAAACATTAAAAAAATATTTAAAATAGAAATAAATAATATATTTTCAAAATATCGAAAATAGTTTCTTAGAATGATCTATAACATCAAAATAAGGTATAAAAAAATTTACCTGGCGAACCGAATTGTTGAAATAAGTCATACCTTATTTTTAGGGTTTCGTAGTCTACTAGAAACCCTTATAGTTTCGTCATGTCTGTCTGTCTGTCTGTCTGTCTGTCTGTCTGTCTGTCTGTCTGTATGCCGCGCCCTCATATCTTCGTCAGTTTTAGAGCTATCGAAATAAAATTTGGTGAGAAGATAGATCGTTTTGACCCAAATATAGAAATGCTAAGAAAAAAATATTTTAAATGTTTTTTGGACCCCTCCCATACAAGTGAAAGGGGGGCAAAAATTCTTTTTTCTTCTGTAATATTGAGTAGGGTATCGTTGAATAGGTCTTTTAAAACTAAGGTGAGGTTTCTTTGAAACAAAGTCACTAAAATGTTTCTGTCACGAGATATTTGCTTTTAAAAAGTGCGTTTTTGACCCATAATTTGTTCCAGCTGGAACTTCTTAAGTATAAACGCTAATAATTTTAAATGAATATGGAATATAGCTTATAATCTGAAGTTACAATGAAAACTATAACGGATATTGTACCCTCAAAGATTTCAGAAAAAATTGAGTTTTTCTATTTGCGGTTGGTCATCATACTGCTGCTAACAAACCAGCAACAAAATTAAGTTTGTAATGCTGAAAAACCTGATATTTAAACGTTGACTACGAAACCCTATTTGTGGGCGTGTCTGACACGCTCTTGGCCGGTTTTTTTTTGTGTTATGGTACATCTACCTGAAAAAATTAAAGTACTTACCAGCCACAGCGATTAAAGCCAAATATTTTAACTGCATGTTGCTGGTGCTACTCAGTATCTACGCGAATAATTTGCAAATTAATTGTTTTTATACCTACATAATGTTTTCACCAAAAGGATTACTGCGATTTATGATATATTAGATAGATAAAAATGATAATTAATAATGGCATGTCTGCTTTTTGATGATTACCGAAACGAAGGAGACACAATAGATAAATTCGGCGAGCCATGTGGTGCTGGTAATCAATCATATTCTCACACGTTTATTTTCTTTGTTATAATCACTTTATTGAAACGTGAAAATCATCATCACACCGGATTATCGGTCGTGCAAATATAGTGACATTGAACTGCGTGATCAAAATGTCGCTAATTGACTACGAAAATTTTCCGTCCCACATCTTAGAGCTCCACAGAAAAGATGCGCGACGCGACGTGCAACATGGCATCTGTGAGACAAGCGATCGTCAGCCATTATCGATGCGATGCACGTCTTTGTCTCTTTTGTTTCATACATTTAATATGGAAACGGTTTCAAGCGTCGCGATGTTGCACGTCTCACGTCTCACAAAATACAATAAATTTGAATAAAATTAGAAGTAAGCTCTCATTTAAAAAACGTGTATTTTAGCCCAATTTTGTGTAATCTCGGTTCAAAAGCTGTATCTCATGAACGGTATTATTTAAATTTTCACAGAACATGCATTCCTATTGGCGCTATGTCTATAAATACAAAAAATAAGAATTAAAAAAATGTTAAGGGGGTGCTCTCATACAAAAATAATGTTTTTATGCCATTTTTATACACAATGGCACGGCACCTTTTGGCCCGAGGCCGACTCGCACTTGACCGTTTTTTTAAAAAACACTGTGTAAAGATAGTAGAAATAGGGGTTTGCTTACAAAATTATTTATCATTCGCTAATTGATTCATAGAAACCAAATCTTTTGTTATGAATATTATATTACCTGTCTATCTCTAGTATAATACGATTTATTTGATAAGTAGACTACGATAAAATAAAGTAGCTAGTACGTGCATCAGCAAATCAGGTACCAACTTATGCTGGATTTTTCATTCAAATACTTCGAAAACCTTCATAAGTTGATCCCCTAGATGGTGTACCGTATGTAGCTACTTCTCGAAAGGTTTGATTGTTGTTGTTTTGGATACAGGAAAAAAGATAAATGAAAAGAAGATTGTGTAGTATATTTGCGATAATGATAAGTGGTTGGCCTAGATTCTTCTAATATTTTCTTTGCTAATTCCTGTTCATTACTTTTTAGGCGAAAAACATACATAAATTTCGTTCGTAGGTACATTGTTTTTATGCTGCGTATGCGTAATGCATGCGCGTATTAGGACAATACGAATTTCGACCGATGAGCAGCGCTAGGAAGCGTCTGTCGAACCATTTAAAATAATAATAAGGTGGAAAAATCGCATTTTTCTATCGTATGCGATAACGCTGCGCAAAATTAACGAACAAACGGACGTTACGGTTTTTCTCGCCTAATCATCTCTAGTCTCATCCTTGAAATTCAAACTTTCTAAATTAAGTATTCAGATTATTGATTCTATGAATATGACATCAAAGATTTTCCGCACAATTTGTAAGTAAATACCTTTTATATTCTATTCTTTGACGGTAAGTAAATCAATAAATTCTTGTAAGAGTCTTCCACAGAATTAGGGTTCGGAAAGCATAAGGTAGTTTTATAAAATTATTAGAAACTTCACAAAATGTATGACGGACCATAGTCAGTTACATTCATAATACCTATTACCTATGCCCAATTAAATTAACCACTTAAATGACTTATACTACTTCAACCACAATAGCCCACTGCTGGACACGGGTCTCCCCTAATTGGGAGGTATTGCATTACTTACTCACCATGCTTGGCAGGCTGATTGGCGAGCGCAGTGCAAGGTGTTGTTGATATTCACAGATAACGCTGCTTCCCGTCACCTGGATTCATCCCTTAGTCGCCTTTTGCGACACCCACGGGTATAACTGGGATGATGCTATTTTAAGCCAGCATCACACGGTGAATTACCTAGAGGTATATTGTCATTTTAAGAAAGATCGCTATAAACCATGAAGATACGCAGTAACGAAAATTGAATTTCCATATCATACAAAATATTACCCAATTAAAAACATATGCTACCAATAACAAGCGAATTACAATGCAAAATTGAACAAAAAACAGAATATTGGGCCCAATTTGGTCTGATATTAACGTGTTTCAAAAATAAAGCCCTTGTAACGTTAAATAACGCTAATAACAGCGCAATAACGTTAGGATGGATCGTTATATTGAATGACAATTACGTACATAACTTTTTATGAGTACGAAATTTCAAACCGATTTCGAATAATATTATTTGAATTTTCCTAAATGGTTGCTTGTACAGATGGACGCTGAATGCGAAAATAATGTATTTTGATTCTTTAGCTAGTCTTTATATGACGCCGTTATTTTTTTTTAAGATTCAGGATTTAGGAATAGGCATGCTTTTTGCATCTTTGTCAACACCTCTTTGGAAGACCTCTTCTTTAGTGAACAACTTAGTAAAAACATTACCTATTTATAACGAAACATAAACTCGCCTTGTTTGACGTTTTCAGCTTAAGGATATCTTTGCAATTTTTATTAATCAATAGACTTTTAAGTTTTATAAAGAATGTCTATGTCAAAGTGTCTATAAGAGCACCAAAAAATCCTGCCCAAACCAGAAAGAAACTTTTTTGATGGCGGAAAAAATATGACACACACCAAACTACCGCTAATTCATTATCATAACATAAGTGACTGCTAAAGTAACGAAAAAGTTTTATTCGCATATATAAGTCGACATGCATACCTAGTCTTTAGAAAAGTGTAGTCAACATTTTAACATGATATTACGCAAAACACTATTACTGTTTAGTTTCGTATAAAATGGGCGCGCGGCGCTGGCAACACTGTTCGTCATTGTCTCGTCCTGTGGCCGTGCGCTCGCATCGTTGATGCGAATTTTAATTATAAATGGTGTAATTTAGTGTGCTTTCGGTTTTCTCGTGTGGTTTTCCCTGTTCGGTGGGGAAGTGAACCAAGTGGATTTGGTTCCGGCGCTTTGATTGAGAGTCACGCGGCCGCCGGCGAAATATAACCTCACTTTTCGTTCGCTCGCGTCGTGGCTGCCGATAGCTACATATTTTTAATTGTCTTCTTGATTGGAGGCCAACGGGGCCGATTTCTCATTCGGAGAGAAATCTTTTAGTCATTTTGTGTTAAAAAACATTATTTGATGTCGAACTATGAACAATAGTGAACCCAAGTGCTTGTGAAAACTAAGCTGTGAATCTGCGACTGATTGACGGGACGGAGTGCCACACGAGCTGGTGTCCGGGTGCAGTAAGTCTAGTACCTAAATTCCAATCCAAATGTCTTCCTCCAAAACCTGATACCTTTTTTCCTGTCAAAAACTAGACTTACAAGGAAACGGCGGCGTCATGGTTCGCACGGTAAGCAATTCGCTGCTAGGCCCTGTTTAAGTAGACTTTGGAAACAAGAATTTCTCGGCCGGAAACTTTCCGGAACAAAATTCTCTCATTAAATTTATTTTATTTAGCTATAGTAAAGAGCACTACGAATCGTAGTCAAATGTAGTTCCGAGGCTGATCGACCATTTAGTTTTAGATTTTAAGATAACTTTAATTTGCTTCCACTGCGCTAAGATCAGCTTCGGAATCAAACATTTTTTGGTAGCAGAGCGTGGTTGCTTTATTGCAACATAGTTAGCCGTAATTTAGTATTAAGCGTGTTTTTTATATTACCCACATATTTTATTAATTTTGGAAAATATTGTTTCGGTTTTTTTTTGTGACTGTATTGTTTGCCTAGTGAACGGTACCTTATCGGTGGGGTCTGGGCCAGTCAACTAACATTTATTTTGTGGTATTTGTTTATTGGTTTTTCGTTTTTATTAAGTCGAGTGTGTAAAGGTTGGTACCATGGCTCCCTCGATCGCCAGGTATAAGGCTGCTATAAAGACAGAATTAAGGTGGTTTACTACCACAGCGGCAATGATCGGCCGCGAGGACCGGGAGGACGCGCTCTTGAAAAGTGCACTACAGGCAGATGAACGGGTTCGGGTTGTGTCGGAACACCTCACAGAGTGCCTCATGCTCCTTGAGGAAGCTCCTAACCCTGAAGATAAGGAGCTGGTTGAGGGCGATGTAAGCCAGTGCTTGGAGCTGGCACAGGACATTGCGCAGGCAGCTGCGGACATATCTAGGCGACGTGACGGAAAGGAAAAGCCATTCCGTGGTAAAGTGGGACAAGGATTACAGGTGCCTCTTCCGCCTGTTACGGTTCCAGTCTTTGCAGGCGATTACGCCGACTGGCCGGCGTTTGAGGACCTGTATAGCAGTGTGGTCCACATACGGACGGACATAACGCCGGCGTACAAGATGGCTCAGCTGATGTCCAGGCTACATGGAGAGCCTCATGAATTGCTGACGCATTTGGCTGTCTCGGATAGCAATTATGAGGTGGCGTGGAAGATCCTTACCGACCGGTATCGAAACAAGCGCCTGATTGTAGACAGGCTGTTAGACCAGTGGCTGTCAATACCAACCATAACGCGAGGTACGGACCTCCGCGAGAAAATCTTCCACCCAGTCAGTGTCGCGGTCAGCGCACTAGAGCGACAGGGTTTGCCAGTGGCGGGCTACGGTTATATCTTGGTCCACACAGTGCTTCGCCGCCTGCCGAGCGAAATGGTCGCTCGATTCGAGCAGCTCCATGGGGCAAGTCCTCGGACCACCTCCCGACCTACGAGGATCTGAAGTCGTTCCTCGAGGCCGAAAGCAGGCGAGTGGACGTCCAGGCTGGTGAAGCCCCACGCAAGGAAACCTCTGCCCTCGCCACCCGGAACGGCCGGGTGCACCGGCGCGAGGAGGCAACAGTAGGCAACCCAGGCGGTACAACACTGCATTGGAATCAGGGTGTGCCTACTGCAGGAGACAGGCCACGGGGTGACAGCGTGTCAGGAGTTTGCTGCGCAGCGGGTTCAGAGAAGACGGGGTGTGGCACAGCAGAGGCGTTGGTGTTTTCGGTGCCTGGGGCCGCATCAGGTGCGAGTGCCCTTCAAGCACCAACTGTAGGTACTGCCAGGGTGCACACCATCCGCTGCTCTGCATGAATCGCTCCGGAGACGCCGGGGCAGCGCTGGATCGGATCAGCGAAGGAGCCTGCCCACCAAGGGAGGGAGCAACGCCCCACCCTCCAAGGAGGAGCCCACCTCCGCATCGGTC
This sequence comes from Phthorimaea operculella, assembly GCA_024500475.1. Taxonomy (NCBI): domain Eukaryota; kingdom Metazoa; phylum Arthropoda; class Insecta; order Lepidoptera; family Gelechiidae; genus Phthorimaea; species Phthorimaea operculella. Next base: position 309,537 of record JANFCV010000002.1, on the reverse strand, counting down.
ACAGGGACAGGCAGGGGGACGTCAACAGACGGAGCCCACTTACCCAAGGACGTGGGGACGATCTCCACCACGGCAGCAGGTGCCGGATTGGGGAGGAACGACACGGGAACATGGCCAAGGACACCCATCCCAGGTACGGGATCAAACGGGCGGGTGTCAGGGAGCACTAGGCAGCCACCAGGGTACATGCAGTATTCTGCGGGCTTGAGCCACCTGGTTGGGTCTCAAGACCCACGCATGCCTCCGCCTATGCCTGAGTACCCGCGGCTACAGGCGCAACCTCGGTACGAACGTTTGCCGTCGGGGTACTATAGAACTCCAGCCATGGCCTTTATGGGCAGACCTCCCTACCAGCAGGAGTGGGACCCATACACAGGTTTGGGTAGCGAGGGGATACCCCCGCGGGACGCGGCCTCACCGCGTTTAGATTCCCGCTAGGTAATCGCCGCCTACTCATCAGCTTCGGCTCCCCGTCCAATCACGGTACTTTTGCCAACGGCTAAGATTTGGGTATGGGGATACGGTGGCCGGACCATTCAAGTAAGAGCCCTACTGGATACAGGGCTCAGGGATGTATTGTATCGAGTAAGCTGGTGAGTAGGCTAGGCCTAAATGTACAGCCAAGTGCGGATGAAGCTGTAGGCATCGGGGCCTAAATGTGCCTGACATTCGGGGTCAGACGAACTTTGAGTTCGCATTAGGTAGCACATGTACAGGGTCAGCTATCAAGTCTCAGCCGTGGTGCTGGATGAAGTGGTTGGGAAACTCCTCAGGTTAGGTTACCACCAACGGTAAGAGGGTTAACCACAGGGTTGGAGTTGGCTGATCCTGATTTTGATACTCCTGGTACGGTGGACGTACTTCTCGGGTCAGACGTCCTCGGGAGATTATGGTGCGGTAGGAAGAAGGTACTCCAGGAAACTGGTTTGGTGGCCGTAGATACCACAGGGGGGTATGTTGTTTTCGGCCCAGTTTGGAGACCTCAGGACCTACCAGATGGGGATCCGGTCCTCTATGGTAGTGTGCTGTCAGAGGTGCTGCAGAGGTTTTGGGAGTCTGAAGAGCCGCCCACGGCGGACAGACGGAAGCCAGAGGATGACGAGTGCGAGTTGTTCTATCAATACAACACTGCGAGATGCCCGTCAGGCAGATTCGTGACCAGGCTACCTTTTCTCCCAAACCGCCCGCTTTAGGTAGTTCGCGACAGCTCGCGGAACGGAGACTACTCGGAATGGAGCGGAAGATGAGGCGAGACCCAGCACTTCGGCAGAAGTATATAGAATTCATGCGGGAATATATTCAATTGGGCCACATGTCGGTGTCCAGCCTGGATTGGAGGTGTGTCGAGCATTATTACATTCCACACCTGGCTGTCTTGAAGGCACCTGAGGCGAAAATACGGGTGGTGTTTGACGGGTCTGCTCCTACCTCGAATGGTGTGTCTGTGAACCAATGTTTGCACGCGGGTCCTAAATTGAACCGGGACATTGTGGACATTCTCACAGATTTTCGTTTACACCAGGTAGCGTTCGTCGCAGACGTCAAAATGATGTTTCGCCAAACCATGATACATCCGGATGACCGTCGGTATCAGCTGATTTTGTGGCGTGAGAGCCCAGATGAGCCGATGGTCACATACGAACTTAACACGGTGACGTATGGACTTAAGCCAAGTCCGTATTTGGCAGTACGTACGCTGCGAGAGTTGGCCGCACAGGAAAGGGTAAGATACCCTCGAGCCGCAGCAGTACTGGATCGCGACGTCTACGTGGACGATATCTGCACGGGTGCTGATAGCGTGGAGCAGGCGCTAATTCTACGAGACGAGCTGATCGCGATCATGGGTTCAGGAGGTTACGAGTTGCGGAAATGGTTGTCCAGTTGCCCAGAGCTCCTGGCTGGTTTGCCAGGCGAGTTCCATCAGGACCCGCACCTCTTTGAGAACCCGGACAATCCAAACACGTTGGGCATCCTCGGGGTGCAATATAGGCCAACGCATGACGTATTCACGTACAAGATCGAGCCCGACCTTTTGGAGAAAACTTGGACTAAGCGGTCGGTACTGTCGACAATCGCTAGAACGTTCGATCCTAACGGATGGATCGCCCCGGTTACGTTCATGGCGAAGTGCTTTTTACAAAGATTGTGGCTAGCCAACTTAGGATGGGACGACCAACTCTCCGGAGAGTTGTTGAAGGATTGGCTCAAGTTTGTGACCACCCTACCAGGGATCGTGCACATCGCGATACCCCGCAAGTTAGTCCCATCGGTGGGATGTAAGGCTACCCTACATGGGTTTTGTGACGCCTCGGAGCGAGGGTACGCGGCAGCTGTATACCTTCGGACAGCAAGTTCAACGGGAACTGTGCACGTGCGTCTGGTTATGGCCAAAAGTAAGGTGGCACCAGTCAGAACTAGATGGACCATCCCCAAATTGGAATTGGCAGGGGCAGCTCTTCTAGCGCGCTTGCTAAATCATGTAACCTGCAATCTGCGTGGTACCATCAACTTGGATGAAACGGTGTACGCGTGGACTGACAGTCGGATAGTTCTGTGCTGGTTGCAGACGTCGGTACATACACTTGAGGTTTTCGTGGCAAATCGGGTGTCACAGATTACGGGGTCGGAAACTCCGTTAGTGCGGAGGCACGTACCGGGAGAATGGAACCCAGCGGACTGCGCTTCGCGCGGGTGCAGAGCACCTGATTTGGTGAGTCAACCACTGTGGTGGGGACCTCAATGGCTAACTGAGTCGCCGCAGGAATGGCCATTCAACGAGTGCAGGGCGCCGCTTGGGCCACCTGATCGAGGTTTGCGAGTGAACGTGGGGCAACTCGTACCGAAGCCTAACCCAGCTTTCTTGCTGGAACGGTATAGCTCCCTCGACAAACTTCTTGGGGTGACAGGTTGGATCAAACGGTTCGTGAACAACTGCAGGAAGCCTCAAGCAGAACGGAACTTTGCACCAGTCCTCTCGCCTGCGGAACGGAATGCGGCTCTATGCTCATTAGTTAGAGTCGTCCAGGCGGAACATTTTGAAGAGGAGGTCAGGCTGCTCAGGGATGGACGTGGAAAGCTGAAGGGAGGAATTGTGCGCCTCAACCCATTCCTGGATGAGCAAGGTATGCTCAGGGTTGGAGGCAGACTTCGGAACGCTAGCCTGCCCTTTTCGGCTCGGCATCCACTGTTACTTCCAAAAGGGGACCCTTAGTTGAGCTCTTAGTCAGGGATCGTCACTCGCACGCGGGCTGTAATGCGCTATTGGCCATTCTACAGCGCGAGTTTTGGATCTTATCGGGACGACGAACGGTACGTAGCGTTGTGTTTAGGTGCTTGCCTTGTTACCGCTTGAAGGCAGCCACAATGCAGCCACAGATGGGAGATCTTCCACCGGACCGGGTGACGGAGGCCTGGACGTTTGCAGGTGTGGGAACGGATTTCGCAGGCCCTTTCATGGTAAAGGCATCACGCCTACGGAACGCAAAGTCTATCAAGGCGTACTTGTGCGTGTTCGTGTGCCTAGCCACCAAAGCCGTCCACTTGGAGCTCGTGGCCGACCTTTCTACGGAGGCCTTTTTGGCAGCGCTGGAGAGATTTACGTCGCGACGAGGGCGACCAGCGCTGATCAGGTCGGATTGTGGTACCAACTTTAAGGGTGCTGATCGGTGTATGAAAGAAATTGTAACGTTCTTACGGGAGAACGAAGAAGCCATCAGCACGGGCCTCTCCCGTCAGGGCATTGCCTGGGTGTTCGATCCACCAGCGTGCCCTCACTGGGGTGGTATTTTTGAAGCGGTTGTAAAGTCCGCTAAGACGCATTTGTTGCGCGTTGTAGGGTTAACAATTTTGACTTTCGAGGAGCTGGCGACCGTGTTTTGTAAAATTGAGGCTGTACTCAATTCGCGTCCTTTGTGTCCGCTCAGCTCAGACCCAAATGATTTAGAGGCCCTGACGCCAGGGCATTTCTTAATTGGCCGCCCACTTAACGCCTTGCCGGAATATCCCTATACGGAGGTGAATAGCAATCGTTTGTCGCGTTATCAGTTGTTGCAGCAAATGACTCAAAACTTTTGGAAGCGTTGGTCGCTTGAGTACTTGCACATTCTGCAGCAACGCCTTAAGTGGACGGACAGGACTGAACCCCCCTGCATTGGGGATCTCGTTCTGGTTAAGGATGCCAACCTACCGCCACTGCGTTGGCGCCGGGGGCACATTCTCAACCTGTTTCCGGGTAGTGATGGCACTCCTCGAGTTGCAGAAGTTCAGGTGGGGGATTCAGTTCTTAAGCGAGCAGTAGCTACATTATCACGCCTGCCATGCATAGAGCGGACCGATGGGTCGGTCCGGGGCGGGTGAATGTTTAGTTTCGTATAAAATGGGCGCGCGGCGCTGGCAACACTGTTCGTCATTGTCTCGTCCTGTGGCCGTGCGCTCGCATCGTTGATGCGAATTTTAATTATAAATGGTGTAATTTAGTGTGCTTTCGGTTTTCTCGTGTGGTTTTCCTGTTCGGTGGGAAGTGAACCAAGTGGATTTGGTTCCGGCGCTTTGATTGAGAGTCACGCGGCCGCCGGCGAAATATAACCTCACTTTTCGTTCGCTCGCGTCGTGGCTGCCGATAGCTACATATTTTAATTGTCTTCTTGATTGAGGCCAACGGGGCCGATTTCTCATTCGGAGAGAAATCTTTTAGTCATTTTGTGTTAAAAAACATTATTTGATGTCGAACTATGAACAATAGTGAACCCAAGTGCTTGTGAAAACTAAGCTGTGAATCTGCGACTGATTGACGGGACGGAGTGCCACACGAGCTGGTGTCCGGGTGCAGTAAGTCTAGTACCTAAATTCCAATCCAAATGTCTTCCTCCAAAACCTGATACCTTTTTTCCTGTCAAAAACTAGACTTACAAGGAAACGGCGGCGTCATGGTTCGCACGGTAAGCAATTCGCTGCTAGGCCCTGTTTAAGTAGACTTTGGAAACAAGAATTTCTCGGCCGGAAACTTTCCGGAACAAAATTCTCTCATTAAATTTATTTTATTTAGCTATAGTAAAGAGCACTACGAATCGTAGTCAAATGTAGTTCCGAGGCTGATCGACCATTTAGTTTTAGATTTTAAGATAACTTTAATTTGCTTCCACTGCGCTAAGATCAGCTTCGGAATCAAACAATTACAATATAATTCCCAAACTTTCGCCTGTGAAGAGCCCAACGCGTATAAATTCATCCCGCGCGTAAATTAAATTTTGCACCCGTCAAACTAGTACTAACTGGATAATACTGGATATTCCCTCGTAAAACTGCTATATGTAGGAATCATGGGGAATTTGTTGAGATAAATCGTCGACGCGTTTGGAATAGAGAGAGCTATTATTCAGCGCAAATGGTTCAATTGGCAACCGCGAACGGTTAAGATGGTATTACACTACCTTTTCAAAAGGTATTCGGTTCGGCATACATTGCCAGTTTAGCTTGGAGTTATTATAATGACGGCCAAATGATAACCAGCAATGTATAGAGAATAAGGGGCTTTTTGCCAGGGTAGAGTAATACAAGCTTTAAGCTCAGCTAGATTTGTTCCCACCTGCCGTAAAAGTGTTAGAGGATTTGTGTGTGAGCTCCTACGACCGGTCGAGCTGTAAAAACTAAAGTAGGAATTTAAGTAGAAGGTTTGTGGAAATGTTTACATTGCCGTCGCCATGTGAACTGTGTATTTTGGTATCAATTGATAGGTCGAATTCAGTATCGGGAAAAAATAGATCCTGAATAGGTTCAGTTGACCCCAACGGACCCTATTCAGGATTTTCACGATCGTCACTTGTTACATAGACAAGGTTGCGACTGTCAAAAATCTTAAGGGGTTAGAATATCAAAACAGCAAAACCTGATACAAGAACGTCATATGATTCTAATGAAATAGGTACGACGTTTGTGGCAACCATCTTCTTAGTTACCTGCAGTTCCCCTGAGATTGTATTTATTTTCAGTTAAAGTATGCCACAAAGCGATCTCCCGCTTTCACCATTCAATTACTCAGCTGTCTTGACTTCTGACTTCATCATCTGTCCATCTGGCCACAAGGATAAACCGCCTGCCAAGAACGCGTTTATTCCGCCATCCATCGGTTCTCCGACTGATCATCATCATATCGTATGGCAATCCCTGCCTGGATCAAACGTCCTATGTCAAGGGTTTTTAGTTTTTAGCCAGCTCTCTTCAATGTATGTCAACTGTATACGCAGCTTGCGCACCGAAGGAAGACTTATCTTGCGCGCAAGAAGACATAAGATGCGTCAAATCGAATGGAATTTATCAAAACAAATGAAGAATTTTGACTGTAGAGAAAATCTATGTCTCGTGGTCGCATGCTAAGGAGACATTACTGACACTTTTCATTTGCTAAACCTCCAGAATTCCCACCTACCTATATACCATTATATACTAGAAGACCATGTCTTTACACAAAACTTATGTAGAAAGAAGATGAATATACAGGGTGTTCCGTTAACAATGGATCAACGGCGAGTGAGAGATATTTGGCATCTATACGAACAACTTTTACCATGGTGCCATCTGCGAAATCACGAAATAGAGCAATCACGAAATATGTTTCATAGAAAAATTTAAGACCTACTCAAGCAAAATGTATAGAACAGCAGATTTATTTTTGACGATTTCGTAGATGGCCCCATAGTAAAAATCACGCCGTTGATCCATTACCTATTAACGGGACACCCCGTATGTTTTTTTATCTACATGACAATCTATAGGTGCAAATAATTGAAACTCACTGACAAACAAACCAATTAAAACGTTTTGAACGGAAAATGTGAATTAATTTCTCATATAAACCGAAATGTAAAATAATTTCCTCATGTTAATTGCCAGTTTTAATATTTGCTGTTACAAATTATTACCACTAGAACGCTCAAAGGGAAACTTTTACGATGTTTTGAGAAGTACCCTTTATGAATATAGTAAGTACATTATTGCAATACCCATTGAAAATTCTCTTACCAAAAAACCACATGGAAACTAAAATCATAAATACCTACATTTAAAATGTGTAAATTCTCAGCTAATTGTACCTACTTTTTTAAATCGCAGAATACCGGCCATAGTAATAAATATTGTAGGTAGAATTCCTGAGGAAATGTTGGTAAAGCGGAAGGCAAATAGGTATGATATCGTAGAAAATGACAGTATGTCATATTTCGTACAAAATAAAATTCTGTTTGAAATAGGTACTTTTATATTATCAAAGTATGTTTATCAAAGAGGCATTTTAAGTCATGCATATTATAGCTACTTAGCTAAATATTGTTTTGTTTATTATAGAATTTGGATGTGAATCATTAGAAGAAAATATACTTAAGTGCAGATTTGGTCAGTATAGAACGGATATCTTTTGGCTATCTAAAGTCAAACTCAGGAATTATACTAATTGAAAAAAATATCATCATCAGCCCAGAAAAAATATATGAATAGAAAAAAAGACACTAGGCATCACCTGCAAAGAGTCTCACATCATCTGCAAAGAGCATTTGCATTATGTTTTATACTTGAATCACCAACACTAATAAGAAAGTGTTTCCCGTAAAGCAGTGTGGGCTGAAAGCAAAGTGCGGCAAAAGTCCTGTATAAAGGTCTCTTGGCGGCTGCATCCAGGACTACGAATTTGTATTAACTTCCTGAGTTTAGTCCTGGAATGCAAAAAAAATAAAACTGTTCTATGCTAATCAAGTACATAAGAATCAAATCAGGAGTACAAAGTACAAGATTTAGATTCTTAGTCTTGTACTTTTGTACTCCGTTATCTTCACACAGATTTAATTCCTTTAGTTTATGAAAGACAATAGCCGTAGCACGATAAAAACTTGTCTTCGTTATCTGGTATTAGCAGTCTGGTACTCAAAGTTACATATTATTATCATTCATTTAAGTAATCACAGACAAAAACTGAAATCGTCGTTATCACTGTAATCACCTGATTTTTCGCAAGAGGGATTAGTTGCGTGCGATTATAGTTCATTTGCCATCATAGTGTCATGAAATGACATGACTAGTCTAAGCGGGAGGCCAAGTTACGCTGGTCGCGTAGTATCTAAGTATTGTGACCAGCGTAGCTTGACCTCTCGCTTAGGCTAATCATCATGACACTATGATTTTGAATGGACACTTTTGACACGATTTATCGTGCCCTATCCGTTTACATTATATATCACTGGTTATTTAACGGGTGGCATGTCAACAAAATCAAGAAAGCCAGCAAGGTATACCGAATCGGGCATGATAAAGCGTCTGATGGCTGCCGTAGTTGCGTGTTTCATAAGGCATAATATCGTCCTGCTAGGGAGCGCGGCTTCATGTTGAACTGTCCAAGATAAAATACTTACATAGCTGTCGTTGTTTTTACCACTATCTTCTATTCACGATTTCGTGGCAAAGTTTCCTAAGGCCCACAAAAGTATCTGGAAAAAAGGTTAGCCTAGTCTCAGCTGGCGCAAAACTGTTGGCCAAACTACGGGACGTTCAAATTAGGCACGTGACGTTGTGCCGGCAGCGCGTGCTAAAGCCTCAACTACCACGGAGCCTTAATTAAATTTACCTAGCCACTTGCTGGCCACAGCGAAAAAACTTTGTTTATAAGTTCGGTATTCGTCTGCGAAAATGTCTGACCAGATAAAAAAATAGGTGTAGGTACATAACAAAACTTGTATAAACCAAACTATACATCACTAGTCTGATTTTTTCACAAAATCTGTGCGAGTGAGCCAGACGGTGTTGGAGGAAAATATACCAATAGAATCGCTTTATTTTCCACTCCGGTGGAAAAAGAGGATAGGAACATCTTGTTTTTAGATAGATACCAATCAAGCAGAAAATGTTTGCCAGGTATTTGTGTTGAGATATGCCAACATCCTTCAACTTTATTAAGTCGAAATATCAAATAAAATATACCAAATTTTTAAAACACTTCTCGTGTTAGGTAAACAATTTTTGGAAAACTTCCAAAATTTCACCGCAGGCAGGATTTGAACCTGCGACCTTCGGCATCAGTACTGCCGACGCCCTAACCAACTGGGCTACCGCGGTTCTAATCGAGCCCGCGAAATTATGGAAGTATTATCTTGTCCACTATCGCGTGGATGGGCTCCATCTACCGGGATAGTTTTGCAACTAATTCCCAGCGACTAATTCATTCTTTACAGATTGAATGTAGTCAAAGCGATGAAAACCCGCGATAAATTGAATACCAAATTTTTAAAACACTTCTCGTGTTAGGTAAACAATTTTTGGAAAACTTCCAAAATTTCACCGCAGGCAGGATTTGAACCTGCGACCTTCGGCATCAGTACTGCCGACGCCCTAACCAACTGGGCTACCGCGGTTCTAATCGAGCCCGCGAAATTATGGAAGTATTATCTTGTCCACTATCGCGTGGATGGGCTCCATCTACCGGGATAGTTTTGCAACTAATTCCCAGCGACTAATTCATTCTTTACAGATTGAATGTAGTCAAAGCGATGAAAACCCGCGATAAATTGAATACCAAATTTTAAAACACTTCTCGTGTTAGGTAAACAATTTTGAAAACTTCCAAATTTCACCGCAGGCAGGATTTGAACCTGCGACCTTCGGCATCAGTACTGCCGACGCCTAACCAACTGGGCTACCGCGGTTCTAATCGAGCCCGCGAAATTATGGAAGTATTATCTTGTCCACTATCGCGTGGATGGGCTACATCTACCGGGATAGTTTGCAACTAATTCAGCGACTAATTCATTCTTTACAGATTGAATGTAGTCAAAGCGATGAAAACTCGCGATAAATTGAATCAAATTTTTAAAACACTTCTCGTGTTAGGTAAACAATTTTGGAAAACTTCCAAAATTTCACCGCAGGCAGGATTTGAACCTGCGACCTTCGGCATCAGTACTGCCGACGCCCTAACCAACTGGGCTACCGCGGTTCTAATCGGTGAAATTTTGGAAGTTTTCCAAAAATTGTTTACCTAACACGAGAAGTGTTTTAAAAATTTGGTATTCAATTTATCGCGGGTTTTCATCGCTTTGACTACATTCAATCTGTAATGAATGAATTAGTCGCTGAAATTAGTTGCAAAACTATCCTGGTAGATGGAGCCCATCCACGCGATAGTGACAAGATAATACTTCCATAATTTCGCGGGCTCGATTAGAACCGCGGTAGCCCAGTTGGTTAGGCGTCGGCAGTACTGATGCCGAAGGTCGCAGGTTCAAATCCTGCCTGCGGTGAAATTTTGGAAGTTTTCCAAAATTGTTTACCTAACACGAGAAGTGTTTTAAAAATTTGGTATTCAATTTATCGCGGTTTTCATCGCTTTGACTACATTCAATCTGTAAAGAATGAATTAGTCGCTGGGAATTAGTTGCAAACTATCCCGGTAGATGGAGCCCATCCACGCGATAGTGGACAAGATAATACTTCCATAATTTCGCGGGCTCGATTAGAACCGCGGTAGCCCAGTTGGTTAGGGCGTCGGCAGTACTGATGCCGAAGGTCGCAGGTTCAAATCCTGCCTGCGGTGAAATTTTGAAGTTTTCCAAAAAGTTGTTTACCTAACACGAGAAGTGTTTTAAAATTTGGTATTCAATTTATCGCGGGTTTTCATCGCTTTGACTACATTCAATCTGTAAAGAATGAATTAGTCGCTGGGAATGCAAAACTATCCCGGTAGATGGAGCCCATCCACGCGATAGTGGACAAGATATACTTTCTTAATTTCGCGGGCTCGATTAGAACCGCGGTAGCCCAGTTGGTTAGGCGTCGGCAGTACTGATGCCGAAGGTCGCAGGTTCAAATCCTGCCTGCGGTGAAATTTGGAAGTTTCCAAAATTGTTTACCTAACACGAGAAGTGTTTTAAAAATTTGGTATTCAATTTATCGCGGGTTTTCATCGCTTTGACTACATTCAATCTGTAAAGAATGAATTAGTCGCTGGGAATTAGTTGCAAAACTATCCCGGTAGATGGAGCCCATCCACGCGATAGTGGACAAGATAATACTTCCATAATTTCGCGGGCTCGATTAGAACCGCGGTAGCCCAGTTGGTTAGGGCGTCGGCAGTACTGATGCCGAAGGTCGCAGGTTCAAATCCTGCCTGCGGTGAAAAAATTTTGGAAGTTTTCCAAAAATAAAATATATTTGTACTTTTCTTACAAGAGGGCTAACGATTTGCAATGACTGTACAACAAGACAAGATGCATCCACCGGGGCTCGAACTAAATGCTTGGCGACAAGCATCAAGAGATTGAAAATTTGACAAGCATTAATCGGTGCATTGGTAGGTAATTGGCAGAGTACCTAATGAGACCCGGATTCGAGCTTCGGTCAATGTATGAAATTTGTTCAATTTCTTATTTTCACTTATCAGATTAGTATAGCACTGTGAGTGCATTAAAATCGCAATACTTTTTTTTTTCTTTCAGGTGTTTTTTTCCACTAATATGTTTTAGCATCGCATAATTTTTTTTCACCTACCATTGCTTTGACATAATAATTTCTTGCCATAATATTTATCTTGGCATAATCATTTTTTAGACTTTTGTATTTTGTACTAACAATATGAAGATATGCTTGATTAAATGTATAAGTAACATATTATTTTTACATAACGGTTTTCGAGAAACTCACATGTTTATAAAGCCAATATTTGCAAATTTGCTAGAAAAAATTGAATGCGGTCTTAACACAACTCCGGTGGAAAAAGAGGATAGGAACATCTTGTTTTTAGATAGATACCAATCAAGCAGAAAATGTTTGCCAGGTATTTGTGTTGAGATATGCCAACATCCTTCAACTTTATTAAGTCGAAATATCAAATAAAATATATTTGTACTTTTCTTACAAGAGGGCTAACGATTTGCAATGACTGTACAACAAGACAAGATGCATCCACCGGGGCTCGAACTAAATGCTTGGCGACAAGCATCAAGAGATTGAAAATTTGACAAGCATTAATCGGTGCATTGGTAGGTAATTGGCAGAGTACCTAATGAGACCCGGATTCGAGCTTCGGTCAATGTATGAAATTTGTTCAATTTCTTATTTTCACTTATCAGATTAGTATAGCACTGTGAGTGCATTAAAATCGCAATACTTTTTTTTTTTCTTTCAGGTGTTTTTTTCCACTAATATGTTTTAGCATCGCATAATTTTTTTTCACCTACCATTGCTTTGACATAATAATTTCTTGGCATAATATTTATCTTGGCATAATCATTTTTTAGACTTTTGTATTTTGTACTAACAATATTTTGCCATAATTGCTTTTGCAATAATTTTTTTTGATTAATAAATATTTTTTTTTATTAAGTTCAAATAGCAGGAAATGTAAGTCAGTTTTGTATTTTTAAACATATTCTTCTTCTTCTTATTTAAGAGCTCACTGCTCTTGTCGGTGGAGTAACCGCCAGTTGTCTCTGTCTTGCGCCTTTTCCTTGACCTCCCTATACGACATGACCATTAATTTCTCCTTCACTTGGTCTAAATAACTCCTTCTTGGACACATATATTAGGTTAAATTAGGTCTGTGTAGGTTAGGTTAGGTTAGGTTAGGTTATTTTTATACAATTTAGGGGTTCTTCTAATGCATCAGATTTTTATGCCTATTTTGATTATGGATATGACAATTTATGGTTTTGTATTTTAGGCCTATGTACCTACTATTATGGCAATATTTTTTATGCGTATAGAAATTATGCCTAAACTTTTATGCGTATATGAATTATGCGTAAGTATCATTAGTTTAAATTACAGTGTGCCAAAATATATTTATGTCAATTCTTTTTATGCAAATGGATAGAGAACCTATGAAAAAAGGTATACGGCCATGTTACATGGTTGTCAGCGCTACACAATCGATGGCTCTCATGAATTCAGCTTGCGTCTCGCCCACGCCTCTTATTCGGCCGCAGTGCCGTACCCAAACTGCATGGATATTTCCATGAATATTTACCGTACCCGTACACCGGCAGAATATGATTTTAAAGAAAAGTTTTACCGCAGTTTGTACGGCGTTTCCACGGGAAATACGGTTTGGTAGTCAAATAAATATAATTATTTTGTGTGACGTAGAGATTGAACCATATACTAAAGGTGACTATAATAGCCGTGTCATCTTAAGTTTGGCGATATATATTGAGGGATATATCGAGCAGTATCCCACTATATGTGTGTTGAAGTATGCCAACTTTCTTTAAACTAGTTCGCAATATGAAATTAACTATAATTTGCGCAGAAATAGAATAGATCCAAAATTAGCAATATTGTTATTGACATCCTGCTCATATGCCATATAATAAAGGTACCTAATATGATAGAGAGGCAAACAATAATGTTGCCAATTTGGGATTTATCGCTTAGGTATCTACACAAGTTGGATAGCAATTTTGCATGAAATGTCCGAATGTTGTATTTCTTGCAGGTATTATAAAAAAAATATATTAAAGTCATACTACATGGTTGTTATCGCTACTCATGAATTCAGCTTGCGTCTCACCCACGGCTCTTATTCGGCCGCAGTGCCGTACCCAAACTGCATGGATATTTCCATGAATATTTACCGTATACTGCTCATATGTTATATAGGTACCTAATATGATCTTGCATGTATTATAAAAAATAGTATCTATTCATACTACATGGTTGTTATCTCTACTCATGAATTCAGCCTGCGTCTCGCCCACACCTCTTATTCGGCCGCAGCGCCGTACCCAAACTGCATGGATATTTCCATGAATATGTCGTAGCGAGCGACAATTTAAGCGACAGCGACGTGTCGTTTCGATATCGTAGTACCGGCAACTCGGAATAACTGTAGTGGGATTTGAAGCTCTATGATTGGTCGGTTGTAAAAGTGCAATAAACGTCCGTGTGGTGGCGCTAAAATCAGTTCCGCCCATGTGGATCGGGTCGGCTGGTGCATTCTCATTCCAGACCACGGAACGGTGCACACGTTGAACCGGTTAACGTTCATTGCACTTGCTAGATGCACTTTGGTGCATACTTATCCTGTAAAATGCATTCCTTGAGAAGCTGAATAAAATCTGAGTTCGTGACCATTTCCTGACTTTACTTGGATTTGCCTGAGGACCCACTACGAGCCCACAACACAACCATGAAACCGCAGGAGAGCACTCCTGCCACTCCAGAATCCACAAGAAGACACCACACACACACACAGCACCACCCCCTTCTAGACGACATCAGAAGCGGGATCACCTCGGGCATTCAACCAGCAGCGAAAACTGACGTCGATTTTTCAAGCAACAAAACCACATGATGCGGATGTTAGAAGCCAATAAAAATCAAGACCCGGAAGATGATACAAGAAGTTCGGCAAGGTGGCGCAGCGGGCGGCGGCAATCAAAGCGGCGGCAGCGGGCAGCGGCAATCAACGCGGTGGCAACGGCAGAGGCAATGGCGGTGGCAGCGGCGGTGGTTCCAGGACCAGAGGCGCGGCGTGAACCCTCCGTTCCGGAGGCCTTCTCGAGACAATTGAACAATCCGGTGAGTCGTAATCAGTTTACTTTGATAATGGTGCAGATTTTCGGGTCAGAGTATACTTTTCGTTTCGCCTTATAAAAGTGCCGCGAATAAATTTTCATGAGGTTTCGTCTATTTGCTAACGTAATTTTAACAGGCGCGATAGTCATGTTCCGAGGAATTTTCATGGGGGTAGTCATAGTTTACTAGTGACATTTGTGATCGCACAAAATAAATTCATGCGACGCAAGATAGTGATCGGTTCCTTTACGTGATTTTCGTATTTAACAATGTATCGTCATAGCGCAGTTACTGTTTCAAACCCGGTTTTCTGTTTTACCGCTATCATGGACATAGATTTGAGTGCCGAGTGCGATCGAACCTGACATTCCACCTGTGTTTATAGTCGTGTGCAGTTTGTTACGCGAGTTTTGGTTTTCGTTTACCACGGAGTACAGACGCGAGTAGCTACAGGTGAGATGAAAATTCGTGTAAAAGATCTAGCTCGTAGTGTAACGTCATCCTTATCAGCTTAGCCAACGATAACGCTAGTTAGTGCGTAGTAAATAAACGAACTAGGTACCTAGTGCAATCATAATTTGACCAAACAATTCGCCATATACCAGCTCGTTTGTACTCGTAGCGTAACGCGACAGATCACAACATATGATGGTAGTTTATCGTGAGCTAAATTCAAAAGCTGTCGGATCGCTTCTCATATTGAGACAAATTAGGAAAACAACGCACGGGACGCCTATACAAACGGCTCACTCAGGACTAGCTACGATTTTGACGCTTACTGGCGACTGTAACTGGAAATAACCGGAATCTCAGGGGAAGTCAGGGTAACTAAGAAGCTGGTTGCCACGACCGTCATATTTCTTAGATTAGAATTGGCTCAGCATCATATGACGTTTTTGTATCAGATTTTACTGTTTTGATATTCTTATTCTTTGTGATGGTTGACAGTAGCAGCTCTGGCTATGTAAAAAAAAAATGACAATCGCAAAAATCCTGAATAGGGTCGAGTTAACTTCTTTCATTGCAGCGTATAGAAGCATATAGGTAGTTAGTGCGATTTGAGGTCGTACCTATCGTTTCCTATTTCCGCGTATAGATGCATAGCATAGGTAGTGAGATTTGAGGTAGACAATCTTGTAAAGAAAATAACCAGACAAAGCTGAATTAAAATTATTGTAGTTGTTTGATAAGTTCGATTCTTATCAAAATGTTTGACTGCTAATAGAACATACAGTATGACCATGACATAATTGGGAAGATGCCTTTTGATCAAGCATTAGTAGACGCGGATAGTGATGTGATTAGGAAATTGCTGGTCTTCAACTGGTTGATGATAGTTACAAAACTGAGGTAAAATCATGATTTATTTGGCTGCACTGTACGCGTTAGTCGTAGTCGTAACTGCGGCCATGTTATGGTCGTTCAGGAGCGGTGCGCGGCTGACGGTACGGCGGGGCCCGAAGTCTCGGTGAGACTATTAGTAATGGCTGACTTGAGGTGGCCCGAAGTCTCGATGAGACTATTGGTATTTGGCTGACTTGAGTGGCCCGAAGTGAGTTATGCAACTCACTAGTTAGGCGAAGATCATGGTTTTAGCTATTGTTTTCACTTTGTTTACTTTTCATTGATTTTATTTTCATTTTAAAGTGAACGCTTGATCAGACATTTTCTTGATTGTGTGATAATCAGGTTGGCCGAGCAGGCCGAACGTAACATGTTGCTCTACACTTTTATTTGGTTGTTTCAGGTACACACGAGGACGTGTGACTCGTCAGTATGGCCGTGTCGTAGCGAGCGACAATTTAAGCGACAGCGACGTGTCGTTTCGATATCGTAGTACCGGCAACTCGGAATAACTGTAGTGGGATTTGAAGCTCTATGATTGGTCGGTTGTAAAAGTGCAATAAACGTCCGTGTGGTGGCGCTAAAATCAGTTCCGCCCATGTGGATCGGGTCGGCTGGTGCATTCTCATTCCAGACCACGGAACGGTGCACACGTTGAACCGGTTAACGTTCATTGCACTTGCTAGATGCACTTTGGTGCATACTTATCCTGTAAAATGCATTCCTTGAGAAGCTGAATAAAATCTGAGTTCGTGACCATTTCCTGACTTTACTTGGATTTGCCTGAGGACCCACTACGAGCCCACAACACAACCATGAAACCGCAGGAGAGCACTCCTGCCACTCCAGAATCCACAAGAAGACACCACACACACACACAGCACAACCCCTTCTAGACGACAAATATTTACCGTAGAATTATTACACCGGCAGAATATGATTTTAAAGAAAAGTTTTACTTTTTTGTACTTGCGATTGTCGGCGCTTGGTGGAACTCCATTGTTTAGATGGTTAATTGTAAAAAATTGTTGGTTGTTGTTTTTTACAATTAACCATCTAAAAGTTTTACTGCATTTTGTACGGCGTTTCCACGGAAAATACGGTTTGGTAGTCTCTATCTGGTTGTGAGAAATAAATAATTATTTATTGGGACGTAGAGATTGAACCCTATTCTAAATTGATTCTAAAGGTGACTATAGCCGAGTCATCTTAAGGTTGGCGATATAAATTAAAGGATATATCGAGCAGTATCGCACTATAATGGGTGTTGAAGTATGCCAACTTTCTTTAAAGTAGTTCGCAATATGAAATTAACTATAATTTGCGCAGATAAAGAATAGATCTCAAATTGGCAATAATATTATTGACATCCTGCTCATATGTCATATAGGTACCTAATATGATACAGAGGCAAACAATAATGTTGCCAATTTGGGATTGATCGCTTATCTGCACAAGGTGGATAGCAATTTTGCATGAATGTTTTTCTTGCAGGTATTATAAAAAGAATCTATTAAAGTCATACTACATGGTTGTTATCGCTACTCATGAATTCAGCTTGCGTCTCACCCACCCCTCTCATTCGGCCGCAGTGCCGTACCCAAACTGCATGGATATTTCCATGAATATTTACCGTACTCGTACACCGGCGGAATATGATTTTAAAGAAAAGTTTTACTGCATTTTGTACGGCGTTTCCACGGAAAATACGGTTAGGTGGACTTTATCTGGTTACGAGAAATAAAAGTAATTTTTTTATGTGACGCAGAGATTGAAACCTATACTAAAGGCGACTATAGCCGTCTCATCTGTGAAGGTTGGCGATATATATTGCAGTATCGCACTATAATATGTGTTGAAGTATGCCAACTTTCTTTAAACTAGTTTGCAATATGAAATTAACTATAATTTGCGCAGATAAAGAATAGATCCCAAATTGGCAGTACCTATTATTATTGACATCCTGCTCATATGTCATAGATAGAGAGGCAAACAATAATGTAGCCAATTTGGGATTTATTCTTTTTTAACGCAAGTTGTACCTACCTAATAAAACTTGAACATTTCTTACGAAATTAGTTTTAGGTCGGTATAAATTTATCATGGAATGTCTAAATGTTGTTTTTCTTGCAGGCAGAATAAAAAAAACGTTCCTATTAAAGTATGCGGTCATACTACATGGTTTTTAGCGCTACACAATCGATGTCTCTCATGAATTCAGCCTGCGTCTCCTCCACGCCTCTTATTCGGCCGCAGTGCCGTACCCAAACTGCATGGATATTTCCATGAATATTTACCGTACCCGTACACCGGCAGAATATGATTTTAAAGAAAAGTTTTACTGCATTTTGTACGGCGTTTCCACGAAAAATACGGTTTGGTTGTCTTTATCTGGTTGCGAGAAATAAATATAATTATTTTGTGTGACGTAGAGATTGAACCCTATACTAAAGGTGACTATAGGCATCTCATCTGTGTAGGTTGGCGATATATATTGCAGTATCGCACTATATGTGTGTTGAAGTATGCCAATGAAATTTACTATAATTTGCGCAGATAAAGAATAGATCCCAAATTGGCAGTATTATTATTGAGATCCTGCTCATATGTCATATAGATACCTAATATGTTACAGAGGCAAACTTTGGGATCTATAGCTTATCTGCAGAAGTTGGATTACAATTTTGCATGAAATGTCCGAGTTGTTTTACTTGAAGGTGTTATAAAAAAGTATCTATTAAAGTCATACTACCTACATGGTTGTTATGGCCCTCATGAATTCAGCTTGCGTCTCACCCACGCCTCTTATTCGGCCGCAGTGCCGTACCCAAACTGCACGGATATTTCCATGAATATTTACCGTACCCGTACACCGGCAGAATATGATTTTAAAGAAAAGTTTTACTGCATTTTGTACGGCGTTTCCACGGAAAATACGGTTAGGTTGTTTTTATGTGGTTGCGAGAAATAAATAATTATTTTATGTGACGTAGAGATTGAAACCTATTACTAGAGGTGACTATAGCCGTCTCATCTGTGAAGGTTGGCGATATATATTGCAGTATCGCACTATATGTGTGTTGAAGTATGCAAACTTTGTTTAAACTAGTTCGCAATATGAAATTAACTATAATATACGCAGATAAAGAATAGATCCTAAATTGGCAATATTATTATTAACATCCTGCTCATATGTCATATAGATACCTAATATGATACAGAGGCAAACTTTGGGATTTATTGCTTATCTGCACAAGTTGGATAACAATTTTGCATGAAATGTCTGAATGTTGTTTTTCTTGCAGGTATTATAAAAAAATAATCTATTAAAGTCATACTACATGGTTGTTATCGCTACTCATGAATTCAGCTTGCGTCTCGCCCATGCCTCTTATTCGGCCGCAGTGCCGTACCCAAACTGCATGGATATTTCCATGAATATTTACCGCACCCGTACACCGGCAGAATATGATTTTAAAGAAAAGTTTTACTGCATTTTGTACGGCGTTTCCACGGAAAATACGGTTTGGTTGTCTTTATCTGGTTGCTAGAAATAAATAATTATTTTACGTAACGCAGAGATTGAACTCTATACTAAAGGTCATTTTTAGCACCGCGTAACGCATGCGTTTCGATAAAAGATAAAACGAATCTTGGATATTTTTTCTTACAAATATGGTTTATGCCAAACTGTTTGATAGATACATCCGTTGATGCAGCGTTGTGCGATATTTTTTTCGCTATCGGATGCGTCTGTCAAACCGTTTAACATACT
Source organism: Phthorimaea operculella (assembly GCA_024500475.1). Classification (NCBI taxonomy): domain Eukaryota; kingdom Metazoa; phylum Arthropoda; class Insecta; order Lepidoptera; family Gelechiidae; genus Phthorimaea; species Phthorimaea operculella. Next base: position 289,868 of record JANFCV010000002.1, on the reverse strand, counting down.
TAAACCGTTATCGTGTGTAAGAAGGAAAACCGTATTTGTCAAACGCAACGAAGAGCCCGAAAATATTATTGCAAAAACGGACGCGATTTTCTCGCCTAATGTTAGCAGCCTGTTGTATCGGACCAATGAAATTAGTTTGTGTTGTAAATATCAAGTTGAAAGTACAACCAATAAAAACTGACGCTCTGACATAAATTCCATGGGCGCCCGATTGCAAAGTTGCCCTCATAACTCCGGAGCACAATTTCAATTTCTGAACTAGGCATGTGGGACATGATCGATTACTAAAATTATCGAAATTTATTGAAGAAAATCGATTTTCTAAAATGGATTATGCAACTCTTTCCCCATTTACAAAAATTTGATTTCTTTTCGTCACTTATTTGCACTAACGAATTATTTTAAATCTCGCGGAACGTCGATCAAAATATATGTAACCTTATTTTGAGAACCTTGTTATTATTTAGTTTGGCAGTAAGATATTTATTTACATAAGTAGGTATGTTGAAAATTATACAATAAAAAACTGTTATTGCAGAAAATTAAGTAATGTGAGAGAAAACTAATCAATTATTCCAATAATTTATGTTTTACTTGAACATAGTAGACTTTTTCCTGGCTTGAAATAATCGATTTCTGTCACTTATGTCTCATCCCTGTTTTACGTGATCCTCGCGTAGAAAAATAAATTCAAATAATTTATGTTTTCCTGAAATACAATCGTTTTTTCCTGACTTGAAATAATCGCTTCTTAATAAATCGATTTATTGAAACTTAAGTCACATCCCTGTTCCGAACAGAGGACACACAAAAAGTGTTTTGTTGCGCTCCGCCGGGAGGATCCGGCTGTTTTCTGTTTTATATTGCAACGAAATTGCCAGTGTCGCAAACAACGTTGTTGGGACGCGAACTCGCTCATTACATAGTGTCGTGTGATGCCAGCTTAGAATAGCATCGTCATAATTCTACCAATTTGTCTTGTAAAAAGTAACTAAGAGATAAATTCATCCAGGGAATGGGCAGCTGCGTTTTCTGTGAATGCAACATTTTGTATGATGAATTGCTCGTGTCTGCAAGGTTGTCTGCTCCTTATACCCACTATTTAGTCTTGTAAGGTGAAAATTCACTTTCAGTAAAATTTCATCATTAAAATGTAACGCGTGAAACATACTCAACATTTGTTTGTGCGTCATTCATTCGATACTCCACCCTACCTTTATACGAATACAGTTTTCTAAAGGCATCGCACAACGCTCTGTCAAACTGTTTGACGTCATCGTCATCTTCCTGCCCTTATCCTAATTACTTGGGGTCGGCGCAACACGTTTCGTTTGACAAAAAATCGTGTTGCAGAAGGATTTGGCTGAATTTTACGACCGGCCACCTACCATATGTCAACCCTCCTTGGAAATGCTTTTGTGGTAGATTAACCGCCACCATACGGTTGGCCCTGGCTCTTTGGGTCGGGTTTATCCCTCGGTCGCCTCTTACGACCCCCACGGGAAGAGAGGGGGTAGTGCTATTCTACTCTGCCGGCACCACACGGCTTGACGTATTGGTATGAAAATAAAGTGGAAAATCGAGCAAACGACCATGTGTTTCTCGGCTAACTAACATATAATTTGTGTAGATACTTAAGTAATTTATCGCCTAGTTTGTAACATTAAATAGCAGTTAGGTATGTTTACACAAAATCGTTATTTACTGTTATAGCAGTTTAGTAAGTGACAAGTTTCCCAGTCTGTTTTCAGTCATAGTCATAACATAACGATGCAACTAATAACTATTATGCAAAGTGCTCAAAATCATATACTACTACTAATCTGATACGTTAGTAACAACGGTGTTAACCTTGTAGTGTAACACGGGTTGTGTAAGTAATTAAAGATGATTACTTAGGTACTCCAATCATCTGTAATCTACACAACCGAGAGTCAACAAACGGGACCGACGGCTTAAACATGCTTTAAAAAATCTCTTAACCACAAAACCATTATTAATTGGGAAATAAAGCGGTTTAGCCCGCATTAATAATATTAGCTAAACTAGGAACAACTCAACAAAATTATGAATTGAATACCAAATTTTTAAAACACATCTCGTGTTAGGTATACAATTTTGGAAAAATCGCGATAGTGGACAAGATATACTTGCTAAATTCGTGGGCTCAATTGGAACCGCGGTAGCCCAGTTGGTAGTGGCGTCGGCAGTACAGATGCCGAAGGTCGCAGGTTCAAATCCTGCCTGCGGTGGAAAAAAAATTTGCAAGTTTTTCAAAATTATAAATATTCATCGCTCAGACAACTAGAACAAGGCGGCAATGCTTAATTGGCAATTTTAACAATTTCCTCTATACTTAAAATATTTGAAAACATACACCAAAATCATCAAACTAGCGGTCTGTTAGCGGTTTCACCCGCCGCGCCGTAACTCAATAAGTCACTAAGAAAAAATGTAATAAAAAGACGTTTTGTGGTTTAGGCTCCTCCTAAACAATTAGCAAATTCCACGACAAAAAGAAACACACAAAAGGCGACTTCATTTTATACTATGTATATTGAAGTTCTTAGCATCTCTCTTCTAGCAACGAAACGAGTTGAATGAAACACATTCAAAGAAAAAGAAAAATAAAAATTCTGTTTTTTTGCTTTATTACAATGTCTACTTAATCTCAGCTCTACTGTGCAGACTTTGCACAACAAATTATAGAAAGTAAATAAAACTAAGGCTAAGCTTATCCGTCGTAACTTATTTGCCGTGCTTAGAATATCACCACCCCATATCTTTCCTGTGGGTCTCGTAAGAAGCAACTCAGGGATTAAAGAGTTGATGTGTATTGCAATTTTAGGCTAAAGGCTGACCAGCTGTCACTATAATGATTACACAGCCTTCTAAATGACTCTCCAAATGAATCAGACGAGGTGTAAATGGCCGTTTTGGAAACAGCCTTTTACGCTCTGTCTAACCCGCATGAGATATAGGCGTGTATTTATGTATGTATGCAATCTCAACTTTAGTGTGCAGTCTCTACACAACTTTTTATAAAAACAAAATAAAACTAAACTAAGCTTCTCGAAAATGTTCTACAATCTCTAAATTCTACGAGATATAAGTAATAAACATTTGTCATGCCGCATCGGAGCCCAGGTGGGTCATTGAGAATGGGTTACCGGTTAAATTATGGGTTAAATAGTTTGAGCACTTAGGTTCTGCTTACAAAAGGAAAGTTTGGCGGAGGTGGTAACTTGTAACGTGAGGTCAGTCATGGAATTTCGAATAGGTATACCTAACGTAACGTCCGTTTTGTTGCGTAATGGATTTTTTTTTGGACCCTAGGAATTTTGGCTTTTTTAAATGTCATCCATCACATATTTTTCGCAATAGTGTGTAATATTTTACAGGTACAACCTAAAATACTAGGACTGGGCCTTACTTAAGGTGTCCTCAAAACCTGAGCTTGACGCGACATAGTGCGCGTTACTAATTTAGGTATATGGGTGACGTACGACTATGAAAGACAATGAAGGTGCACTACAAAACCGCCACGGTCGGTCTTTATTTGACAATAAGTAAACTTATCTTTATTTTGACCTTAATACTTCGGAAAACTTCTATATCGCAAGCACATAACTCGCAATCGCTTTTGTCCAGACGTCAGGCACTGGGTTCGAATCCCGGCCGGTTCTCAGGTGATTTCCAATTCGATTATCCGTTTACAAAAGTCTCGAGCTCAATTCACACCAAAGTTGTTTAATTAAAGTTTTCTTACTCTTTTTCCCTTTAGGCGGGCGAATAATCCCTTGTGTCGCGCAGAGAAGGGCGTGGAGTCGTGCCAATAAAAAATTGGGACGGAATTTTGATTGCTGTTTTACTTTTTTGGAAATATTAAAAACGAATCATGCTAATTGTAAAGTAATGACATATTTAAATTAAAACAAGAGTTTAACAAGCAGATGTATTGAAAAAACAATAACCCGACTGCGGTAATATCAATGTTGCATTTTGCAATTAAATCCGCCACCTTGCATTTATGACATTTTATTAAAACATTACGCTGTCTTCTTCGCCACTTACGCTGCTGAGTGAGACTAATCTAACGACACCTCAAATGTCAAGATCCGCCTAGCTATTTGGGCTATAGCCCGTGAAAATGTATTTCTTGACACATACATAAATACATTCATACTCTCGAAAAACATAACCCTCCTGACTCCTAAGGCAGTCGGCTAAAAATTATCAGTTTGCAGAGCAGTAGGACGGGACGCTACCCCACGGTCCCGTGGGTTCAAGACCCGGCCGAAGCTAACATTTTTAACATTTAATATCTTATTTTCATTTATGAAAAAAGTTACCACTGTAGGTGCAGTTAAATCTCATTAAGGAATGAATGACATAAACAAATGAGCGCACAGTTACATGTAACGAGGTTAACCTGGCTAACCCTGATTCATAGCCCATATTTTTAAGGCAGGAACTTTCAAGTCATGTTAACAAAATACAAATACAAAAAAAAAACGGTTCAATGTCGTCTCCTATCCGCCTTTGTTCTTCACACAGGACAAAGTTTGTGTAGTTACCTACTCAGTATGTTTAGTTTCACTGCGAAAACATTCGTGTCGCATGCTTGTCGCACAAATAGCAGTGTCATTTATCTGTCTACCTATAACATTGGGGTTTTAATGCACTTACAGTGCTATATTATTCTCATTAATTGAAAATAAGGAAATTGAAAAATTTGTCAGGGTCAGCCAGGCGCCCGTAGATCAGTTGGGAGAGCAGTGGGATGGTTCCTCAACGCTGATGATTTTTTCAATTTTCTTATTTTCTATTTACCTATGTAGCCTATATTAGCCCACTGCTGGACATAAGGTTTTTTTTTTAACATAGATTCAGCATATTACTTGTTTTATAACAGAGAGTGATTATGTCATACAGATCTACGTAAGTACTGACTGCTTTAGAATTTTTATGATGCTAGATTCTTCTGCGTTCGACAATCCGCCTGCCACGCGTGGCGATTATAGCAAAAGTGGGAGGTCTATGTCTAGCAGTGAACTGTTGTGGATGTAGTAGTAGTAGTAGTATTCGTGGAAATATTTTATTTATTAACACGACTTACCTTCGTTGAAATATTCGTTTATTTACGGCGAGTGCGGGGAGGACCATAGCCATCCTAACTATAAAGAATATGAAAAAAGAATTGTAGTCTTTAGAAATATACGGAATCATGCATGTGTGAGAACTACACTCCTACGGCTAGTAGGAATAACCTGCAAAGCTTGACGGCTCGTAGCAAACTTCAACGCTCGTAGCACACTTCTACGCTCGTAGCACTACACGGCTACGAGTAACTCCACCGAATACTCTCTAAAATATTCACTAGAACTTTAATAATGTTAGTTCCACTTCCCCAGGAACTAGTTATCATGGAAATAAGTTAATCACTTCGCGAAACTTTACATTAAATAAAGTTGTGAGTGGGTGCCGTGCTGTGTGTGACAGTTGAAGGGACAGTTTGCTCATTTTCAACTTCCAACTTTGTATCAATGTTTCAGTTTGTTTGGATAGTTTTGAAGATGATATTTTAAGGTAATCTTTTGATAACATGGAGTGAAATATTAAAATGTTTATCTTATTGGACGATATTTTACATGACTACCTCTAACACCCGCAATTTCATGTGACGACGTGTGTCATGATATCCGGTTTTTGTTTGGGGTTTTATAAACTTGTTTCAGCAAGAAACTATGTCTGAAAAAAGCGGACAAAAGTTTGTCAGACACGCTCACAAATAGGGTGTCGTAGTCAACGGTCTTTCAGCGTTACAAAGTTAATTTTGTTGCTGGTTTGTTTGCAGCTGTATGATTGCCAACCGCAAATTGAAAAAACTTAGAATTTTTTAATGATCACATACCTACTTCTTTTTTTCGAGTGGGACACCGAGTCGTCCTGATGAACCCTGGTGTCAGAGTTTATCCACACTAAAAATACTATGGTATTTAACTTCCTAACATTGTTTATAATTGCATCATAAAATTTTATACCTAATACTTGCGTACTTAGTCAGAAAAATTGGAATTACAAGACCATCTCCCTATGCGATCAAAAAATCACATTCGGGCAAAAAATCTTCTAGTGTCGTATATCCGATACGACAAGAAACAAAAAAAAACACTTCCAATACCTCGACGAGCGAACTACGATTGGACAAAAACAAGTATGCGACAAAGACTCGATTCCACGTTACCGTCTAATATCGTTCACGGAAATAGCACTGCCACTTTGTAAACGGGATTAGACATGGAAGATGTGTTAAACGGGATTAGACATGGAAGATGTGTTAAACGGGATTAGACATGGAAGATGTGTTAAACGGGATTAGACATGGAAGATGTGTTAAACGAAGAATGATAACTCATAATATTATTATGTAAGTTTTAGGTTTTCACGGTTGTTCACAACACTTAAATTATTGTTTAAACCGGGATTATTACCGTGATTAGATTTTTGTTTACCTCGATATTTCGGAACGGTTGCACGCTCCATGGTCACGACTGTCACGAGTAGACTGGCTCGGCGAGACATAATACTACTACTGACTTTGTTCAAGGACTGACCTTGTTGTTTTGCAACATACATAACCTACATAATATAACCTAACTGAACCTTTCCCTTGAATTACTCTATCTACTAAAAAACGTATCAATATCCATTGCTTAGTTGAGGAACAGTTAGCGAATTCCACGACAGACAGACAGAAAAACGTAACATTCGACTTAATTGTATACAATTTATATTGATTTGATGGCTTAAATTAGTACTTATAGGTATTTTATCTAACCTTTTTTACTGCAAGTTTCAGTGCGACGTTTAGTTACCTAGTCGTTATTATTAGCTTCTTAGAATCGAGTCTACTATCTGCTATTAAAACAAAGTGACTGCGAGAAAGCAGTTTTCGTTACTAAGTTAAGATAAAATGGCCCCTCCGGGACGCGAGTCGCCCTGACTTCTGGGCAGCCGTTTGAGATCTCAATATGTATGTTGTTATTGTTGCTTCTACTAATGTTTGCTATTACCAACACAACGAGCTTCCCATAAGGAATCAAGTAAGGAAACCCCCTTACAAGGAAGGCAGAGTGTCAAGGGGTGTAAAAAAAAACGGCCATTTACACCACGACTGAAAAAAGTTAGAGAGTCATTCAGAACGCTGTCTTTTACTTATTTTAGGCTTATCGCCTACAAATTGCAAAACACATCAACTCTCATTTACCATTATTTATTAACACAATTCCTAGCTAGTTTATAATTTACTGTCTACATGTCCTATCTATTCTAGTTAGGCCATAGTTAGGCAAATGATAATTATGTCTATGACAGTTAGCAATATTAATTTATGTCATTCGTACATTAGTGACAGATTAATTGGTTTTCCTTTGTCTGAATGCGGTTAATGCAGCTCAACAGGTATAGCTCTAATCGTCTTATGGATCGATTTAAAGCTGGCCTTAGACGGGACTCACACGTAACTTTTAGCCGTGTGATGCCGGCTTAGAATAGTATCACCCCAATTCTACCCATGCGTATCGTAAAAAGCGACTAAGGGATAATCATCCAGGGAATAGGCAGCAGCGTTCCCTGTTAACATCGTGCACTGCGCTCGCCAATCTGCCTGCCAAGCGTGGTGAGTACCTATGGCAATCCCTCGGACGGGGGAAGCCCATGTCCAGCAGTGGGCTGTTGTGGCTGTTATGGTTATGGTAACGCTTGCGTAAGGAAAATGCGTATTTATACCTTATTTTCAAAAAGCTTTTACAGCCAGCATATCACACTACGCTGCGTCGACACATGCGTTTGACAAACCGTTTGTATGATAATAAGGTGGAAATACATGTTAAGCTAACGCATGCGTTACAAGGCGCAAAAAAAAGCGCAGAATCAGACGCTACGTGTGATCTTTCCCTTAGAGTTTATTCAAGCTGGTTCATTGCAAATGGCAATATGTTGGTGAGATAGGTTACCTACCTACCACGTGGACTTAATCTGGCGAATATCCATAGCATTCTATACTATACATTTTAAAGTAGGTAGGTATAGGTATTTTAAGGTAGTTATGTCCAGAAAAACTATTTAACTGGATTAATTTTATCACGTCAAGGTCAGGTAACTTTTACTACGGCACACATTTTTTTACATTGCCAGGCTGCTCGAAGAAGGGATCTTATATATCATTCCACGACTATTAGAGAGCTTGCTAGAGCTAACAAGCTAACAATACAACGTGCAGCGACATTTAAAAAAAGTTTAAATAATATCCGAGCAAACAACCAGATAATAAACCAATCAAAAAACACAATTTCGGGTCACAAACTGCACCGAAAAATGAAACCGTATTCACGAAAATAGCGCACCAGCTCAGGCCAGATGAGCTCTGCATTATACCGCATATTGTCAGCAACAACGAAATTCATGTAAAAATCCAAGGTGCCATACATTATTCAGAACGACTCGGTTGTCTCGTAAAGCTTACACGTTGTAGTTGGGCTTTGGAATTTTAAAAATACCCGCAAATACCCACACAAGCCTTCTTTGTTGGAGCGAATGCTAACGCAGAGTTGCGAGTTTGGGTGAGAGGTGTAATTTTGATATAACTTGGACGATGTGAGTTTGGTAACTGAGTTAGAATTTTGATTGATCGCTTATTTGTTTTTATAGAACGTCTTTTTTGTGAGATGTCATATAAGTTTTACTCCGTCCCATTTTTTTTTTTAAATAAAACGACGAGGATCTTTTGTTTTAAATAAAACGACAAGGTAATTTTGATCATAATCATTCTACCTTTGTTCTTTTTCTCATAGTCATCCTTTGTTCCTTGGGGAAAGATGTTCTTTATTACTAGGCATTCCTACATTTTCGCTATCGGTCACTAGTAAAATTTCACCCTAGGTGTATAGTGCCCGACACGTGTTGGTATATAAAATCTAGCAAGCAAATGAAGACAGTTGTCGTCGTAAGGGATTCTGAAACGTCATGAATAATACTAGACCAGAAAAATACCGCGCCAAAATGCCAAATGTTCTGAGCCGAAGAAATCTGATCTTTAGATTAAAAAACATTTTATAATAGAAGATTTACATATTAGTAGTTCTTATAAAATATGAATGATGCAGGTACGTAAGGTTTTCCGGATTCAGTGGTATTTTAACGAAATGAACTCCTATAGGTACAAAAGCCGGAATCCAGCTGTCATAGGTTGTCATTCATATTATTGTTGGCTGTCATGGTTCGCATTAGCATCCGGTGCATGTGCGATGATAACCAACACAACACTACACCTAATTAATGCATATGTATGTATTCTAACTTTTATTTACAGAAAACTTAAACTAGTAGGCACTATCATATTTACAAGAAAAGGATATATACAAATTTACAATTAAATCTAAAAAGAAACAATAAAACTAAAATCTAAAACCTAACCTAAGACCTAATCAAAAAGCCCGCCCCGCAGCGTGTATGTAATTGAAAATAACCGCGATTCTATGCTTAATTATCTATCTAGCTAAATCTGATTTATTTAGCTTTTAGGTTTATTTAGCTGGAACTCGGATATTCGCGCCTAAATAGAAACAAACTGATTTGTTATCATAACAACGCTAATTATCTGTTATTCCCCTGTATCAGGTTTGATAAAATAAGCTTACAAAGCAAACCACAGAACTGTATTTAAGGCCTTTCGCACACGCAACGTCGGTTTCGACGTTATTTTAGCGCTGCGATGCGCAGCGTTAGAAAAATGCGAATTTCCACCTTAATCCCATATAAATACGACGACGCAGGCCCAACGCTGCGTTGCGGACCCTAATGTCAAACGGTATTGACAGACGCATCCGTCGACGCTAAAAATGCGCAGCGTTGTGCGTTGCGCTAAAATAACGCAGGGTATGGCACACGTAACGCAGCAACGGACGTTAGATTTTTGACGGTTTATTAACCCTTAGCTGAGCCTGATACTTGGAATAATTAGGACATTTTCTGTGTATATTCAGTGGGTAGATTTAGTCGGCGACGGAATTTCCGCTGAAGTGTGTCATCTCTAATGCAAATAACATTGCTGGCGTAATGGCGCCGAATTTCATCGCATAGGTCCGGTCGTAGAGTATTTAATTATATTTAAATTGTATAGTATATTTTTTTTTTTATTTATAATAGTTATGTTGGGTAGTTAGTAGTACGAGTGAAAGATTATTTCTTTTTTCAAGGCAGGTTTTAATCACTAATTTTCAACAGCACCCCCAAGGGTTAATAATCGAAACCGACACTATAATAGAGTACAATGCAATATAATCTGCAACAATGTATTACAATTCCATACAATATGAAACAGTGAGGCGCAATATCAATCTCAATATCATTCATAAGTAAAAAATATACGTCTCATTCATTGTACAATGGTATTACAACAGAAGTTGTCACCATCAGAAGTCTGTGATAAATTTGAAATTAAACTTGGCGTTCAACAAATCTCAGCACTGAGCCAATCGTCTTACTAGCCGCGGCTGTCAGAAGTCCATGCCGTGGAAAATACTGTATGCAGATGATGTTTCTCTTATGACTCTGTAGAAGACCTGCAGGGCGAATTCGACCGTTGGTTGAAGTTTCTATAAGACATGGGTCTCAAGATTAAATGCAAGAAAACGGAGCATATGTCGTATACTTATGTCAATATATTCATGAAAACATTTAGTATGTAAGAAAAATATAAATAATTATACTAGAAATTATGACAGGCAGGCATAACCGCAATACAAGAAGTACAAATAAAATATATCAACCAAAGTACAGACTAGCTAAAGTTAGGTCTTCATTTTGATGGTCTAAGTATACGATACTATAAAAATATACCGGAAAATATATTAAGTCAATCAAAACTAAATTTTAATCTGTGATTAAGAGGCTACTATACCGAGCTGAAAATTCGTGAGCTGTTAGTTGATAAAAATATTTCTATTTCATTTATGCATCCCACCCGTCCCGCAGTTATAAAAGAGACAGTTGTAGCTCGCTACCGGAAAATTTGCGTTCTGGGTGTACCAGGCTCCCCGTTCGAAATCTCTATCAAATTTCTTGATAGTGGCATTATTTTGCTGCCAATAAAATATTCTATGCTCCTATCGTTTGTGTTGCTGAAATTATTGTCATATTTAGAAGATACCAAGGCGTAAACTTGCTGATAAGTTTAGAGCACTTTGCGACGGCCATATCTTTTTTAAATGCATTATTACAACCAGAAAAAGAATATGGAGCATGGATGTAGTCCAGAAGAGTTACCGCGCAAAATTTGAGTCGATCGGTTGCGAATTGGCAGAGGGATAGGTTGAGAGCGTTTGTATGAAAAATAATGACTATAGGTCCCCCTTAAGAAAACATTATGTTATAAAGCCTATTATAAGTTAGATGATTACATTAATGACAAAAGGCATGGACCTCTGAAGTTTCAGCTCATCAAAAAAAACATGAACGCGTTGTTAATACCAAATCGGGACGTGCATTTACAATTCGGTTCGCCAGGTCAATTTTTTTATGCCTTATTTTGATATTATAGATCATTCTAAGAAACTATTTCCGATATTTTGAAAATACATATATTATTTATTTCTATTTTAAATATTTTTTAAAGTTTTGAGGTTTTACTCAATCACTAGGCTGCATATTCACAATATCTTTGCCTACACCTGGTCTTTAAAAATAATAATAATGGCAATCTATGGATAATCAAAACGTCAAACAATTTTCAAGTGTACAGATAAGTAGAGATGTAACCTCACAACCCGTAACGGCTTATCGATATCGATATTTAGCGCTGGCGTGAGTAAATATTCAGTAAAATTTTATTAAGCTTATTTTAGGAGCTTGTTATTACCTACGACTCGTTTTTAACATTACTATATTTGCAAAATATTGACATTAAGACTCTAAAAACTACTAAGTGAGTAGGTTTGCCGACTGCCTGTGTCAGAGGCTTTTACTCTAATAGTAATCAAATTAAAATACACTACGTCTGACAAAAATTTTGAGAGTCATTCAGAATACTAAGTATGGCCATAGTGACAGTTTGTCAATCTTTCACCAAAAAATTGCAAACACTCAAAAGTCGCTGCTTACGACACACACGGGAAAGATATGGGGTAAGCTGGCACCACTCGACAGCATCGTTCATTGAGAATAAACAACACTTTGCACTGCGCTCACCGATCCGCCTGCCAGACTAGGTGATTATGGGAAATAATACCCCCAATATGTAAAGGCCAATGCTTGCTGTGGGCCCATGGCCAGCAGTGGACTTTTGTAGCTGTTATATGTTATGGTTCTATACATATTTATAAAAGTGATATGCTTTAAAAGGGAACGTTATCCAATAAAAATATACAAAAAATATTTTTAGCATTTATTCTTGATTCATCACATATGAAGTAAATTCAAGCAGACAAACGCAAACGCATACGCAGGAGACACGTCCTTAGCAAAAAAAAGCAACTCTGCCCTGTTCCATATGTTATTCACAGCAGTACTGCAAAAAATACTAGAAATACTCCGTGTTTATTTGTGCACACCATTTTTCCAACAGCCATTCTAAAATGGATACCAATAATATGTACGGATAATCACTTGAATTATTCTCGCACAAAGGTATAGAACAGCGCTTACCTCCCGTCTTAAACAAATAGAACACACATAGTTAGTTTTTATTTTTATTTTAAAATATTGATTACGTCACGAATCAAAGCAAAAAAAATGGTTTAATCTAAGCTACACATAGGATCTTAATCAAATATCGATTAGTAATGAGCAGCACTATTGTTTACTTCGGCACCACAATTTGGTACCGACTTTGTTTGAAATTATACTATTAATATAGCCGAATACTAATATTTTTCTATAAAATGCATTATTTAATAGCTGAACTGCGATAAAATACACAATTTTTTGTACTTACGAGGTTTGAAAAATAGCGAATTTTGTCTTAGAACTCATATTTGTGGCTGACCACGTAAATGTCAGTGTTTTCAATATTTAACACAGCTACATCGCCAAATCTATTACTTTTCGAGCGACAGGAGGTCGCACTAGACACTGTTCACAAATTTTTCCCGTAAAAGTCGTTGTAAAATGCGTATTTTCTTTAAAATATAAAATTTTATATAAACACAAAACAACAACAAACGATTGACGGATAATGCAAGAAAGACAATGTCAAATTACCATAATACAAACTAGATGTTTTTTTTTCTCAACTAAGGCAAAAGGTTTATTCAATATAAAGCTTAAGGTTCTAATTTCAGAAGGTCAAATAGAGGTCATCGAAGGCAAAATATTTGATTAAAATTTCTTAATTAAACTTGAAATAATCACCAATCTAATACGTAGACATTGTAGATAAAGTGTAAATCTCGAAACGGTTTTGAGATTTTAGTTGAAAATGACCTTGTTAGCATACCGAATTGAAATAATAATAATTGTATGATTTTAATTTTCACACTTGAATGACTAAATTTAATTTGAAATTCTATTTTGTTTATGTATATTGATTGTATTTGACATTCTAAAAGAATTATTTGTGAATCTACTTGTAAATAAAGATTTAAACATTTAAATGTTATAGTCGAGGGCCACAAAGACGCGTCTAAGACAAAACTTTTAGCTTAAAGAAAACTTATACCTACAGTTTTACCATTTTAAATACTTGGGGCCAATCATTAGAAATTATGGCAAAATCGACCTACATGTAACCTATAGATAACCTTTAGAAAAACAACGGGATTGATGAAGTGGAGACAACTCGCAGGTGCAATGTGCGACAAGGAAATGCCCATCAAACTTATAGAAAAATTATATGTATAAAACGGTGATTATATTATACGAAAGGAAGGATATCTCACACAAACGTGCACTCCATTTTGAACCCTTATAATACCCTACTCAACGTAGAAAACTATTTTTGTAATCTTATGCCTTACTCCGTAGTAAAGACACTTTGTTTGGCTCGTCTTGGCGGGACACGACCGTGCTTCTAGATTGTGCTTTTAAGTTTGATTGACCAGCCGCGCTCTGATATTATTTTGTTCGATAAGCAGCAGTAAGATCAATTGCTCTTTCGACGTCAAGTGAAACGGCCAAATTCATTTCGACATCCTGTACGGGAAACTCATTTGAAATACAATGTCGCATATTATCAAAAGAACAATATCATGTTGCTACGTCTACCAGTACTTTTCTCGCTCGCTTATTCATACATAATGTCAGGTAAAATGTCAGGCTAGTGCAAGTGTTGCCAGGAACATAAAAATAAATTTACTCCACATTGGTCATTAAATGTTGTTAGGTTATTGTCGGACCAGCAGTAAAAGAATATGTATTATATCAGTTACCTAATTCCCATAATACAAGCTTTGCTTAGTTTCGGGCTAAATGGCGCTGTGTGTTTTATTCAGGCATATTTATTTACCCCTTGCAGGGTAGGCAGAGCGTAAACAGCTGTAATAAAACGGTCATTTACTCCACGTCTGACAAAAATTTGAGAGTTATTAAGAAGGTTGTGTATCACCATAGTGACAAGTTGTCAGCCTGTCGCCTAAAATTGCAACTATCAAATATGGTAGCTACGGGATAGATATGGGATGATGCTATTCCAGGCCGACAACACACGGCAAATAAAAATAATACAAAGATAAATATTTGAATACTAAGAAAACAACAATAATAATTATTAGTGAATTTTAAGAACAAGACTGCAGATATTTATAACGTTTGAAATCCGCGATCTTGAATTGATAAAATTTTAATATAGTCATTGCAACTTGAAGACTGTACAAATGTTTTGTGATTTCGGCGGTCTCTCCGGCTATGCTCCGGTAGCGCTAAATGGCGTAACCTTACCAGCCGGTTCCGATTTCCGATACCTCGGTTCACTTCTGCAAGGCGATGGTGAGATAAACCGGACTATCAAGCACAGAATAAATGCAGGATGGATGAATTGGCGACAGGTCACGGGCACAGTGTGCGACCCCCGAATGCCCCTCAAACTGAAGGGCAAGATTTACAAGACGGTGGTCAGACCTGTCGTCATGTATGGATCTGAGTGTTGGCCTACAAAAGTGACACTTCATAATAATGTCACTATCCTCCCAGCCGTTCAGGCTGTTTCCGTGAAAAAGAATGTATCTACATGACCGTGTACCTATTATACTTCTAGCGGCCCTTTGAGCGGTTTATCCAGCTTCTACTTACCTGTTTCCAAGTAGAAATTAGATCTTTGCCCTTAGCAAAAAGTCGATTACTCCGTTCCAGCAGAAGTGACTCATCAAGACCATGTGCCAGCAAAAGCGACCGTCATGCTGAACAACTTTTACTTTGATGGAGATATCTTATCTCTTGCAATTTAGATGGGATGCTGATGATCTGCATCAGGTACTCCAGACCTTCGATGACTATGTGCCAATAAAAGCGGCTCGTCATGCTGAGTAAATTTTACTTCAAAGCCATTACCGTATCTCTTATAGTTTGAATGGGATGCTGGTGATCTGCATTAGGTACGTACTCCAGATTCTCGATAATCATGTGACAGCAGGAGCGGCTCGTCATGCTGAACAACTTTTGCAATGAACCCATTTTAGTATCTCTTATAGTTTAGCTGTGCTTCTGGTGCCCGCCATCATCAGGTACTCTAGTGATGAAAAAAAGTAGTCCATGTCCGTCCCTAATATTATGCCAGCAATATCAGTGGTAAATTTCACGAGGATCGCTAAATCATCGGTTTGATTCATTTTGGCAATATCCGTAACATTTCTCGCTTTTCCTACTTCATTCACCCAACTTCTATGGTAAAAATATGTACGTGGCAACACCTATCAACAAATATTGTTTTGACAAGGTTGTCCGCCAGACTTGCGCAAAAGAGACAAACCTATGTAAAAGAAAGAGTGGTATTGTCAAATTTTGAAGTACGTCAATTTCGTTCTTTCACATGCAATCGCCACATCTTTTATTTCATCAATTATCAAACAATACGAATTGTACAGATGGTTTCTTATCTTGTAGGTACCGTCAAAATTGTTTCCGCTTCTGCTGGCACATGGATATCGAATATCCATAGTGTCTGTCTACCTTATAAAGTAGGTATCATATGAATGTTTAGTATTTTGTAGATTTTTCCACATGAAAGTAATTTGGAATACTTGGTGTTTTAATCAAACACTAGATATTGACATAAACTTTTTGGTTACAAAGTTAATACAAATGAAGCAAATGGAATAAATTCACGCCACTGATGGGATTCGAACCCACGTTTTCGGACAAACCGGGTCAGATGTGTTTGAGCGCTACACTCGACTCCAGACTTAACTTAGCCACATAACAGTTTTGGGCAGAATACATTCGATGCTCAATTACAAGAGCAAACTCTTTCTTAGAAAAGGTGAGAATCTACACTAACTGCATCAGGCCAATCATGACCTTTAAGACCCATCTGAATATGCTGCAAGTCATCCAAAACCGCTTCATGCGCAGGGCTACTGGAGCTCCCCTAATAGTTGCAGCGTCTAACTACTACCCCTATCCAACTTCGAACTTTCGACTTTGCCCCAGGCACGTCCTTTCGGATGTTGACGGTCCCATCACATTAGCAGCTGATGCAGCCATTGCGAGTAGATCACACTCTACAAGCTCTTTAAGCAACCCTCGTCCCCGGCGAATAGGACACAGAGGCCCCTCACTTGTGCCATTCTTTGGCAACTACCGGCACATACCGGGTAAACACAGTCCGACCCGTTCTTCCCAGAAAACTCGTAAGCCCAGTCTTACCCCAAGGGCGTGATTGGGCTGGTTGTTTGAACAACCACCCACACACATCCGGGTGAGCCCTCGCTCCCCACAAAATAGTTAGGTGTAGCTTTAACCGGCCCCGGGGCCGATAAGTGCAGTGCCACATAACAAAAATAAACCGCTACACTACGGTAGCTCTAACCCAGGCAGCGAAATTCTGAACCACTTGATTCGTTCATATATTTTTGTAACTTTGAATGGAATGGAATTCGATCTCTTTCACTAGTTCAGCGTAAAAACTAAATTAAGCTACATTAAGTTTAGCGATTGCCCCGATTGGGTACAAGAAGCTTATCGTAGAGGACGAAACTCATACCGAGTTGACGTAAGACACACATGAGACCGATGCTTCACAGATTCGCACCAGTAGTCCATATGGACGCAGTTTCAAATTTCAACTGTCGTAAGGTCACTGAAGAGACGAACTAAAACAAAATACTTAGCTGTCGACTTATTTTGCAAATACACTGATCGTTATCCGTTCTCTTTCAATAGTTAAGCATAAAAACTGAATTAAGGTACATATAGTTCTCAACCCGAGATTATCACGAATACTATAACGGATGCTGTACCACTTAAGTTTTAAGAAACACAAAAGTTTTTCGATTTGCGGTTGGTAACCATACCACTGCAAGCAAACCAACAGCATAATTAACTTTGTTATGTATATCGAAACGTTGACTACAAAACCCTAGTTGAAGGTGTGTCTGAAATGCTCTTGGACGGTTTAATCTTCTAGTTCATACCTACTAAATAGTAAAAACTTGTTTATTAAATTCAAAATTCTTGCGTACCTACATTTACACACAGAAGATAAATACATAATGTCGCTTCTACAAATTTTAATCTTGACACATTTTTTCCTGTCTTTGTTACTCTTATTGTTTTAAATGCCTACAACTATCTTTGTTGCGCCGCAACGCACAAAAATCGTTCCTCTTTTGTTTTCCAACGCAGCGTTGTGCGCTATTTTGACGCTGCGCTAAAAATGCGCTGGAACGGACGTTGCGTGTGTTCTTCGCCCGTTGATTGCCTCAATTTCGAATTTCCTAATATGTTACAAATTTTGGTTAGGAACATTGTTAGGTACAAGCAGAGTGAAGAACTAGATTTGAATTCAAAAGTGAACTATTTTAACTCTTTAAGGTATCAAGGTACAGTCTCTCACGCTAACTCATGAACAATTATATTTTTAAGCTTTGGATTTTCTTGTGATTGATATAGACAAGCCGGACATAAACTATGTTGTACGATTCAATAAATGTTGCTGCATCTAGAAAAAATAGGTACAATTATTGCTGTGAAATATAAAAATCTGAAAAAAGTCTTTAGGTACATTTTGGATTGTTTATGAGTGTGCGTACAATCGCCAACAAATCCAGTTCTTGGTGTTTGTATGAAAAACCATTATAAGTTGGTCCCTTAAACAGGCAGATTTATTTGCTGGGGAAAGTACAGTTGCTAGTATAGAAAAAATACATGCTCTCAAAAAATAGAGGTTCACTCACAACGGAACACGGATTTTCGCTTGTCACGAAAAGTAAAAAATGCACACGACAGAATAAATATTACGTTGCGTTTTTTTGTTACATCATCCACCACACCACAGCGCTAGATTCTAGTTCTGATTTCCTGCGGGATTCAATCAATGTAGTCTTTTTGATATGCGGTACGAAACGATAGAGACATAGATGTATTCTTTAGACTTTAACAAAAAGTTTATCGAGTCGATCGTCGAATCGTCTTATAGTCTAAAGTACGAACACCTACTTACCCACGAGATGCCGTGTAGGTACTAGGTAATCTATGATACTTCCGTATACACACGTTATTTTCTCTTTTACAAGTGGAAAATGAAATATGACGTACACTTTTTGACATCATGACACCCGACGGTGTGCCGCCATCGGAGTTTGGAACCTGTCCCTGAAGGGTTAATAGAATTTTTATGAACTTCCTAACTTACTCAGCTCAAACATCACGAGTTGAAAACTTGAGATTGGTTTTGTTTAATACTTTTGGGAATCCAAAGTAAAGTAATATACATAGTTGTTCCTGAATTTGACGGGTTTTGGTGGCTGAGAAATAAATTGAATATGGTAATTCGGGTAACTTTAATATGGACATAAGTTAAACAGGTTCAGACATTGTCTGTCTTCGTAACTTACCTGTCATCAACCAAACCAAACTGTTGTGTAAAGATGTTAGATAAGTAATCTGTTGTGACAACTAACCGTGCTATTTAGTACTAAAAGGAAGATATGGTTTAAGTCTTTTGAAAATGCCAATCTGTATGGAAAAATAATTTAATCGATGTCTAAAGGCGCGTCTCACTTTTTGTAATTATATTGTTAGTATTTTTTCTTTTGTAATTTTATTCATAAATTAAGAAAAACAGACAAAAATATGGTAACGTTTTACTAAGGTACAACTGTTATCTAATCTGTGCTTGTTTAGGTATCCTATTTAGGTTCGAGACAGATTATTATATTTAAGTAAGTAGGTATATGTTTAGAGAAGAGAAGAAAACATCAATACAGGAAAGCAAATGTTTACATCCAAGGGCTATTTTAGAGACACTACAAGCGTATTTTCGTCTCTCACTGGGGCAACTCAAAACAGTGTAATGAATAATTCACAAAGTATGTTTGACGCGCACGCAAAGTTGTTGAGTATTTTATGACTTCGTAAACAGCTTCCGTGTGGAATGCTGATTGAATACTTCAGACTTGCGGGAAGTTATAACTTTATTTCGTATCAACAAATTATACTTATGTTATGTTTACGTTGCTAATACCCTAAGCAAAGCAATGAGGATTTTTTTTCCTGGTAGTGTGACATCTTATCTCAAACCAGTTGAAGTCGGTGCTACATGTTTCGTTAGAGCTCAAAAATATGAGGCAATAGATTTGGCAATGTTTTATGACCAGGCGCCTGCCTGACGTCAACTCTCGTTGGGAATGCTATTGAAGGTGGTATTACCGTCACCATGCAGTTAACCATAGTCAAAAGATATTTAGCCAAGGTCAAAACTCTACCTCGTCTTTCACAAAACACCCTGAATGGACTAGTGGTGATAGGTACATAATCTTCTGAATGACTCTCAAACGTTTGTCAGACGGTGGTGAAAAGACCTTTTACAATCTGTCTACCCCGCAATGGATATAGGTGTGATATATGTATGTATCCATATCTTATTTTATCTCTCGCAAACGCTGAGAGCGTGAAAAGTTTGTTTTCGTACAAAAAAAGGGCAAAATGTGGTCGCTGAAGACTTTTACGACGTAGCACAGACAAAACTGCCGAGCCGAAAGTGATGAGATGACATATTGATGCAAGTTTTAAAGTGTGAAGCGAGATATTATTAGTTAACAGATGCACAAGAAGAGACAGAGTCTTTCTTAGTGTAGAGTTGATATTTTCAGCCACAGCAGTGCCCTATTTGGGATTCTTGCTTAGCAGGCGGATTGGCGAGTGTAGTGTAAGATATTGTATTCACAGGGAACGCTGCTGCTCATTCCCTGGAAGAATTTATCTCTTAGTCACTTTTTATGACAACCGAGTTGCTATTATTAAATTCAGGCATTTATCCAAGGTGCTTATAATTATAATTTGAACGAAGATGCAAAATATAAGTTTTGAAAACAACATGTTACGAAAACACCCTTTATTTTATTTTAATTTATTGTCATAGAAGCGTTGACTATTTAATAGTAGGATACATAAAACTTATAATTAAGATGGTGTTAAACTTTGAATTGATATAAACGTTTATGGATAAATTAATTCTCATCGTTGAAAGTTTTTTAAAGTTGGGTAATCTGGACTGTTTGATTCCGAAGCTGATCTTAGCGCAGTGGAAGCAAGTTAAAGTTATCTTAAAATCTAAAACTAAATGGTCGATCAGCCTCGGAACAACATTTGACTACGATTCGTAGTGCTCTTTACTATAGCTAAATAAAATAAATTTAATGAGAGAATTTTTGTTCCGGAAAGTTTCCGGCCGAGAAATTTTTGTTTCCAAAGTCTGCGACGGCTCTCTCACAATCTCCTACTAATATTTAACTGCACCACCACAGCTCATATCTAAAATAAATATACCAAGTTCCGGTTGTACTAAAGGTCATCAGGATGGTGACCTCCACGTAATGTTGCTAAATCACTGCAATGAACGTACTTATACAGGACCTAGCAGCGAATTGCTTACCGTGCGAATTATGACGCCGCCGTTCCCTTGTAAGTCTAGTTTTTGACAGGAAAAAAGGTATCAGGGTTTGAGGAAGACACTTGGATAGGGATGTAGATACTAGACTTACGGCACCCGGGCACCAGCTCGTGTGGCACTCCGTCCCTCCGACAATTTTGGTTTCACCTTAGTTTATCACTCTATTATTCACTAGTTCACAGTTGTTCATAGTTCGGCCACGTTGGCCCTCAATCAAGAAACCTGCCCAGTTCGCATTCAAAGCGCACTACCAAACCACTATTCACTTGGTTTTACTACCGCACAAGAACAGGAACTCTTCCTGGCAGCAATTGCGCATGCGAAAAAATAAAACCCAGACTACTTAAAATATGTGCCTAACACCGGTCGCGCGAGTGACTAAAAGTAAGAGGTTATATCGCCGACCGCGCGATTCGCGGGGTTCGCAAAGCGAGAGACAAGATGGCGTCGACCGAGCAGCCGGTGTCAGACGAAATGGCGCGAAACAATAAAACGCGCGTATACATGATGCGAAACTAAACATTCACCCGCCCCGGACCGACCCATCGGTCCGCTCAATGCATGGCAGGCGTGATAATGTAGCTACTGCTCGCTTAAGAACTGAATCCCCCACCTAAACTTCTGCAACTCGAGGAGTGCCATCACTACCCGGAAATAGGTTGAGAATGCGCCCCCGGCGCCAACGCAGTGGCGGTAGGTTGGCATCCTTAACCAGAACGAGAACCCCAATGCAGGGGGGTTCAGTCCTGTCCGTCCACTTAAGGCGTTGCTGCAGAATGTGCAAGTACTCAAGCGACCAACGCTTCCAAAAGTTTTGAGTCATTTGCTGCAACAACTGATAACGCGACAAACGATTGCTATTCACCTCCGTATAGGGATATTCCGGCAAGGCGTTAAGTGGGCGGCCAATTAAGAAATGCCCTGGCGTCAAGGCCTCTAAATCATTTGGGTCTGAGCTGAGCGGACACAAAGGACGCGAATTGAGTACAGCCTCAATTTTACAAAACACGGTCGCCAGCTCCTCGAAAGTCAAAATTGTTAACCCTACAACGCGCAACAAATGCGTCTTAGCGGACTTTACAACCGCTTCAAAAATACCACCCCAGTGAGGGCACGCTGGTGGATCGAACACCCAGGTAATGCCCTGACGGGAGAGGCCCGTGCTGATGGCTTCTTCGTTCTCCCTTAAGAACGTTACAATTTCCTTCATACACCGATCAGCACCCTTAAAGTTGGTACCACAATCCGACCTGATCAGCGCTGGTCGCCCTCGTCGCGACGTAAATCTCTCCAGCGCTGCCAAAAAGGCCTCGGTAGAAAGGTCGGCCACGAGCTCCAAGTGGACGGCCTTGGTAGCTAGGCACACGAATACGCACAAGTACGCCTTTATAGACTTTGCGTTCCACAGGCGTGATGCCTTTACCATGAAAGGGCCTGCGAAATCCGTTCCCACACCTGCAAACGTCCAGGCCTCCGTCACCCGGTCCGGTGGAAGATCTCCCATCTGTGGCTGCATTGTGGCTGCCTTCAAGCGGTAACAAGGCAAGCACCTAAACACAACACTACGCACCGTTCGTCGTCCCGATAAGATCCAAAACTCGCGCTGTAGGATGGCCAATAGCGCATTACAGCCCGCGTGCGAGTTTTTCTCATGACGATCCCTGACTAAGAGCTCAACTAAGGGTCCCCTTTTTGGAAGTAACAGTGGATGCCAAGCCGAAAAGGGCAGGCTAGCGTTCCGAAGTCTGCCTCCAACCCTGAGCATACCTTGCTCATCCAGGAATGGGTTGAGGCGCCCAATTCCTCCCTTCAGCTTTCCACGTCCATCCCTGAGCAGCCTGACCTCCTCTTCGAAATGTTCCGCCTGGACGACTCTAACTAATGAGCATAGAGCCGCATTCCGTTCCGCAGGCGAGAGGACTGGTGCAAAGTTCCGTTCTGCTTGAGGCTTCCTGCAGTTGTTCACGAACCGTTTGATCCAACCTGTCACCCCAAGAAGTTTGTCGAGGGGAGCTATACCGTTCCAGCAAGAAAGCTGGGTTAGGCTTCGGTACGAGTTGCCCCACGTTCACTCGCAAACCTCGATCAGGTGGCCCAAGCGGCGCCCTGCACTCGTTGAATGGCCATTCCTGCGGCGACTCAGTCAGCCATTGAGGTCCCCACCACAGTGGGTGACTCACCAAATCAGGTGCCCTGCACCCGCGCGAAGCGCAGTCCGCTGGGTTCCATTCTCCCGGTACGTGCCTCCACACTAACGGAGTTTCCGACCCTGTAATCTGTGACACCCGATTTGCCACGAAAACCTCAAGTGTATGTACCGACGTCTGCAACCAGCACAGAACTATCCGACTGTCAGTCCACGCGTACACCGTTTCATCCAAGTTGATGGTACCACGCAGATTGCAGGTTACATGATTTAGCAAGCGCGCTAGAAGAGCTGCCCCTGCCAATTCCAATTTGGGGATGGTCCATCTAGTTCTGACTGGTGCCACCTTACTTTTGGCCATAACCAGACGCACGTGCACAGTTCCCGTTGAACTTGCTGTCCGAAGGTATACAGCTGCCGCGTACCCTCGCTCCGAGGCGTCACAAAACCCATGTAGGGTAGCCTTACATCCCACCGATGGGACTAACTTGCGGGGTATCGCGATGTGCACAATCCCTGGTAAGGTGGTCACAAACTTGAGCCAATCCTTCAACAACTCTCCGGAGAGTTGGTCGTCCCATCCTAAGTTGGCTAGCCACAACCTTTGTAAAAGCACTTCGCCATGAACGTAACCGGGGCGATCCATCCGTTAGGATCGAACGTTCTAGCGATTGTCGACAGTACCGACCGCTTAGTCCAAGTTTTTCCAAAAGGTCGGGCTCAATCTTGTACGTGAATACGTCATGCGTTGGCCTATATTGCACCCCGAGGATGCCCAACGTGTTTGGATTGTCCGGGTTCTCAAAGAGGTGCGGGTCCTGATGGAACTCGCCTGGCAAACCAGCCAGGAGCTCTGGGCAACTGGACAACCATTTCCGCAACTCGTAACCTCCTGAACCCATGATCGCGATCAGCTCGTCTCGTAGAGTTAGCGCCTGCTCCACGCTATCAGCACCCGTGCAGATATCGTCCACGTAGACGTCGCGATCCAGTACTGCTGCGGCTCGAGGGTATCTTACCCTTTCCTGTGCGGCCAACTCTCGCAGCGTACGTACTGCCAAATACGGACTTGGCTTAAGTCCATACGTCACCGTGTTAAGTTCGTATGTGACCATCGGCTCATCTGGGCTCTCACGCCACAAAATCAGCTGATACCGACGGTCATCCGGATGTATCATGGTTTGGCAAAACATCATTTTGACGTCTGCGACGAACGCTACCTGGTGCAAACGAAAGTCTGTGAGAATGTCCACAATGTCCCGGTTCAATTTAGGACCCTGTAACAAACTCGAACCCGGCCTATGAAGGACTATACGCCTAAAGGCACCGGCCTCTGTTGTTATGAAGATCATGTCTTGAGTTCTAGATTTCATAGAAACCCATACCTCAAGCAAAGTGTAAATAATGGCTCGTGATATAAAAGTGATGTCTAGTTAATTATTGACCCATACGTTGTGTTTAAATAAAGTAATATGTAACCCATAAGTTCTTTTAAAGGTAATTGAGACATCTCTGTACTAATTATTGTAATAAAATGACTCTGATGAACAGGAGAGGGAAAGGGCAGGAAACTGAACTCCAAACGGGCCCCCAGTACTTCAACGCCCGAGGAATATGGAAGCCCACGCCAATATATACCTATCTGTATTCATAAACGCTCCACGGTCATTCCCACATAATCAGCCCTACGCATGCAATTCTTCATGCATAAAACTTCATTGTAAAGATAACCACTAGAGCGTCCACCGAATACAAACGGTAAATTATCTGCTTCCCCCAGAAGAAGGATAAATATGGTGAGACGTGCGTCTCTGCTAATAGATGCGTCAGCCACAGACGCTTGTGGTGCTTAAAAGCACCACGAAGAAGGATAGGTGATCAGATTCAGATGTCCTTTGTAGAACAAATGACGTAGTTTAGAATAAACAGTCTTATGACTAACCAAGCCGACACCCAAGTGTCTAGTTGGTTAAGTAAGTATGTATGTTGTGAATAGGTATGTTATCAGTCAAATGACATGATTTCAACAATTATCTTTAGGTTTCCCTAAAGAGGTGCCGGCTAGGCCGGTAAGCACCGAATATGAAATTGCACCGGTCAGTCAGCCTCCACCCACATATTAACTCCTATGGAAGTCAGGTTATAATATGAGATGCTTTATGCAATTCCCAAATCACATGTGAGCATACATTCCTATCTGTTGTAGACGAGAGAGCAATATTTTGCCCATCCCAATAGAGAGTAGATAGGATATGTTGATCACATGAACTTCCTGAGAGCATATGGGCTTCTACGACCAGAAGCTGCCGTTACAACCATATCGGATGCTAGATAGTAAATAGATAGGTATTCGATGAAGATATGATAACAGTTGTCCCATGACATTTGATGACAACCATTGTAGTTAGTAGTTAAGTTGTAATCATAGTTTTACTATGATGGGCACCATTTTAGCCAGTCATAAGAAGAACGTTGAGAACTTCATGACTAGAATATTACTTTAGATATGATTCATCTGAATCTGTTAGGTATAGGATAGGATGATAGGAAAGGATATTATCCATTCTACCAGCCATACATATATTCTTAGATAACACAGTACTTAACAACATAGCAAGTAAAATAAAATAATATTGTTGTAGATAGATGTTATCTACTGCCGGACATATTCCTTTTTGAAGGTATCAAAAATATAGTTGTAAATAAATGTTTATCCACTGCAGGACACATTCCAATACTGAAGACAGTTTTCTTTGTATGACAACGATACTGTTGTAAATGATTATTTATCCACTGTTGGACATAACCAAACAGAAGTAGATATCTATCTACTTATGTATACTTTATACATAGTAACATTAGTCAATTAAGTCCATAGTCGCTCAGCAACCATAGTGCAAATAGAAATCTGTCCACTGTTGGACTAAGCCAAACAGTAGGTAGGTAGATACAATATGTAAGTATGTTTCAAACACAAGAATGTTATCAAGTAAATCCTTAATCGCTCGGCAATTATAGAATAGTAATTTATCCACTGATGACCACAGCAATTAATAGATAAGTAGATACCTAACCATATCTACTTATGTAAGTTTTAACACAGGAACTTTATGCTAGTAGCGCATAGCAATAATAAATTATGTTATTAATTTGGTTATTAAAGTCATATATATGGCATGATAGATGGACAAGTAAGGAATAGGAGTAATGGGATTATAGGGTATCCTACCTATTCCTAACATCTAATTTACCTATCTACCGACACACTAAATAGCCCAGATTTCCCTAATTAAAGATTAGATGTGAACACTACAAAGTTTATATGAAACAATCAGAACGCAGATTCTTTAAAACGACAACAAAACAAAGTTATTGCAATAAAATGACCTTAGCACTAAAAACCAAAGCATAAGACCATATTCCGAATCTTATCAGCTTTCAATGAATACAGAACTATCAAGCATAGGTAATTAATATGTTTGTAAACATTCATATAGGGAATATATACTGCTGATAGGGTTCGAAAGAAAGCATGAATTGTACTTATCCATCTGAAACTTGAAGCCACCAGCACACGAAGAACCAACAACGACGACATCCACAATGCCGATTCCAGTGCACGCTGAAGCACGCATCCTCTGCATCAAACACCACACCCTCCACGTGCACCACGGGTTCCAAACACTTTTCACACACTCGCGAGTACCGAGAAACAGCTTGAACGCCCAAGACAGCTGTTTAGCACACGGTTCTCACTAACAGGACACACAGCACTATCTTAGTTTCACTTACTTTCACTTCTCTTCTTGTCCTGTGAGACTTCGCGATTAAAATTGAACTGCCCTCAGGCCGTATGGCTTGCTATTTTATACCAAAAAGCTTCGAACTTACGAGAAGAATAATGTTCTCGAAATCTGCTACTCATTACGAAAGAAGATATTCTCCTCTCTTTCATACACATTTTAGAAGACATTCGACTATTCTAGATTTTTTTAGAATGTCTTGTTTCGCTACTTGTTGCCAGACACCAATTCAGGGAAGGGGCCACGACCCATCCTGACATCCAAGAAAACTTTTAGTGTATATTGAGTAAATCATGGGTTTACCAATATTATTAAACATTTATTGTTGGTTTATAGAATTTTTAGAAAATACATCAGTTTTCTATAAACCGAAAGTGTGACTAATAGAATAAACCTTAGGTATTTCAGTCGCTATGGCACTATAATAGGCCTAGTAGGGCCCTGTCTAAAGTGACACCTTGCAGTTTCCGCTACCCGACAATAGATGGCAGCAGATTACACCACCTCGCGCACCCAACCTCACTTCAGTCACACACCCCTATCATTATAAATGCCACGAAAAATTATAAATGCCACTGCAAACGCTGATCAACTATCAGACTAATTATCCAAAATTATTTAGACTTGCAAATATGAACAATATAAAAAGAAAATAAACAAAACATTTCAATATTGCTTCACGCACATAGCGCCATCTCTCAGCCGCATTCCGAACCTCCATACCAATCTTGACAGAACAGAACCAAATACTAATCGCATCTTATACCAATAGATGTCGCTGTTTTGAAATCTTTATAAAGGCCGAAACACATATTAATTAATAAAGGCCGGGACACATATGTGACAACCCGCGTGCAAACATTGGTTCACAGACACACCATTCGAGGTAGGAGCAGAACCGTCAAACACCACCCGTATTTTCGCCTCAGGTGACTTCAAGACAGCCAGGTGTGGAATGTAATAATGCTCGACACACCTCCAATCCAGGCTGGACACCGACATGTGGCCCAATTGAATATATTCCCGCATGAATTCTATATACTTCTGCTGAAGTGCTGGGTCTCGCCTCATCTTCCGCTCCATTCCGAGTAGTCTCCGTTCCGCGAGCTGTCGCGAACTACCTAAAGCGGGGCGGTTTGGGAGAAAAGGTAGCCTGGTCACGAATCTGCCTGACGAGCATCTCGCAGTGTTGTATTGATAGAACAACTCGCACTCGTCATCCTCTGGCTTCCGTCTGTCCGCCGTGGGCGGCTCTTCAGACTCCCAAAACCTCTGCAGCACCTCTGACAGCACACTACCATAGAGGACCGGATCCCTTCTGGTAGGTCCTGAGGTCTCCAAACTGGGCCGAAAACAACATACCCCTGTGGTATCTACGGCCACCAAACCAGTTTCCTGGAGTACCTTCTTCCTACCGCACCATAATCTCCCGAGGACGTCTGACCCGAGAAGTACGTCCACCGTACCAGGAGTATCAAAATCAGGATCAGCTAACTCCAACCCTGTGGTTAACCCTCGTACCGTTGGTGGTAACCTAACCTGAGGGAGTTTCCCAACCACTTCATCCAGCACCACGGCTGAGACTTGATAGCTGACCCTGTACATGTGCTACCTAATGTGAACTCAAAGTTCGTCTGACCCCGAATGTCAGGCACATTTAGGCCCCCGATGCCTACAGCTTCATCCTCACTTGGCTGTACATTTAGGCCTAGCCTACTCACCAGCTTACTCGATACAATACATCCCTGAGCCCCTGTATCCAGTAGGGCTCTTACTTGAATGGTCCGGCCACCGTATCCCCATACCCAAATCTTAGCCGTTGGCAAAAGTACCGTGATTGGACGGGGAGCCGAAGCTGATAAGTAGGCGGCGATTACCTAGCGGGAATCTAAACGCGGTGAGGCCGCGTCCCGCGAGGGTATCCCCTCGCTACCCAAACCTGTGTATGGGTCCCACTCCTGCTGGTAGGGAGGTCTGCCCATAAAGGCCATGGCTGGAGTTCTATAGTACCCCGACGGCAAACGTCCGTACCGAGGTTGCGCCTGTAGCCGCGGGTACTCAGGCATAGGCGGAGGCATGCGTGGGTCTTGAGACCCAACCAGGTGGCTCAAGCCCGCAGAATACTGCATGTACCCTGGTGGCTGCCTAGTGCCCCTGACACCCGCCCGTTTGATCCCGTACCTGGGATGGGTGTCCTTGGCCATGTTCCCGTGTCGTTCCTCCCCAATCCGGCACCTGCTGCCGTGGTGGAGATCGTCCCCACGTCCGTTGGTAAGTGGGCTCCGTCTGTTGACGTCCCCCTGCCTGTCCCTGTGACTGATGCGGAGGTGGGCTCCTCCTTGAGGGTGGGGAGCGTTGCTCCTCCTTGGTGGGCAGGCTCCTTCGCTGATCCGATCCAGCGCTGCCCCGGCGCCTCCGGAGCGATTCATGCAGAGCAGCGGATGGTGTGCACCCTGGCAGTACCTACAGTTGGTGCTTGAAGGGCACTCTCGCACCTGATGCGGCCCCAGGCACCGAAAACACCAACGCCTCTGCTGTGCCACACCCCGTCTCCTCTGAACCCGCTGCGCAGCAAACTCCTGACACGCTGTTACCCTGTGGCCTGTCTCCCTGCAGTAGGCACACCCTGATTCCAATGCGGTGTTGTACCGCCTGGGTTGCCTACTGTTGCCTCCTCGCGCCGGTGCACCCGGCCGTTCCGGGTGGCGAGGGGCAGAGGTCTCTTGCGTGGGGCTTCACCAGCCTGGACGTCCACTCGCCTGCTTTCGGCCTCGAGGAACGACTTCAGATCCTCGTAGGTCGGGAGGTGGTCCGAGGACTTGCCCCATGGAGCTGCTCGAATCGAGCGACCATTTCGCTCGGCAGGCGGCGAAGCACTGTGTGGACCAAGATATAACCGTAGCCCGCCACTGGCAAACCCTGTCGCTCTAGTGCGCTGACCGCGACACTGACTGGGTGGAAGATTTTCTCGCGGAGGTCCGTACCTCGCGTTATGGTTGGTATTGACAGCCACTGGTCTAACAGCCTGTCTACAATCAGGCGCTTGTTTCGATACCGGTCGGTAAGGATCTTCCACGCCACCTCATAATTGCTATCCGAGACAGCCAAATGCGTCAGCAATTCATGAGGCTCTCCATGTAGCCTGGACATCAGCTGAGCCATCTTGTACGCCGGCGTTATGTCCGTCCGTGTGTGGACCACACTGCTATACAGGTCCTCAAACGCCGGCCAGTCGGCGTAATCGCCTGCAAAGACTGGAACCGTAACAGGCGGAAGAGGCACCTGTAATCCTTGTCCCACTTTACCACGGAATGGCTTTTCCTTTCCGTCACGTCGCCTAGATATGTCCGCAGCTGCCTGCTCAATGTCCTGTGCCAGCTCCAAGCACTGGCTTACATCGCCCTCGACCAGCTCCTTATCTTCAGGGTTAGAGCTTCCTCAAGGAGCATGAGGCACTCTGTGAGGTGTTCCGACACAACCCGAACCCGTTCATCTGCCTGTAGTGCACTTTTCAAGAGCGCGTCCTCCCGGTCCTCGCGGCCGATCATTGCCGCTGTGGTAGTAAACCACCTTAATTCTGTCTTTATAGCAGCCTTATACCTGGCGATCGAGGAGCCATGGTACCAACTTTTACACACTCGACTTAATAAAAACGAAAACCAATAAACAAGTACCACAAAATAAATGTTAGTTGACTGGCCTAGACCTTACCGATAAGGTACCGTTCACTAGGCAAACAATACAGTCACAAAAACCGAAACAATATTTTCCAAAATTAATAAAATATGTGGGTAATATAAAAAACACGCTTAATACCAAATTACGGCTAACTATGTTGCAATAAAGTAACCACGCTCTGCTACCAAAAAATGTTTGATTCCGAAGCTGATCTTAGCGCAGTGGAAGCAAGTTAAAATTATCTTAAAATCTAAAACTAAATGGTCGATCAGCCTCGGAACAACATTTGACTACGATTCGTAGTGCTCTTTACTATAGCTAAATAAAATAAATTTAATGAGAGAATTTTGTTCCGGAAAGTTTCCGGCCGAGAAATTTTGTTTCCAAAGTCTGCGACGGCTCTCTCACAATCTCCTACTAATATTTAACTGCACCACCACAGCTCATATCTAAAATAAATATACCAAGTTCCGGTTGTACTTAAGGTCATCAGGGTGGTGACCTCCACGTAATGTTGCTAAATCACTGCAATGAACGTACTTATACAGGACCTAGCAGCGAATTGCTTACCGTGCGAATTATGACGCCGCCGTTCCCTTGTAAGTCTAGTTTTTGACAGGAAAAAAGGTATCAGGGTTTGAGGAAGACACTTGGATAGGGATTTAGATACTAGACTTACGGCACCCGGGCACCAGCTCGTGTGGCACTCCGTCCCTCCGACAATTTTGGTTTCACCTTAGTTTATCACTCTATTATTCACTAGTTCACAGTTGTTCATAGTTCGGCCACGTTGGCCCTCAATCAAGAAACCTGCCCAGTTCGCATTCAAAGCGCACTACCAAACCACTATTCACTTGGTTTTACTACCGCACAAGAACAGGGAACTCTTCCCTGGCAGCAATTGGGCATGTAAAGCTTAACTCGAAGACGTAAAATAAGAAATCCATTTGGAGATATTTTGGTCTTTTATAGTATTTTCATGTTTTTAGTTCTAAAAAGTTAAAGATCACTTTTATTTTTGCAAAAATCTAAATAACCTTAATTTGACCTTTGTGATGTGCATACTGTGCAAAAAATTAAATGAAACTCTTTCGAGACGCCTATAACGAACTTCCTCCCCAATAAAAGTTACCTACTCTTTGCTTCACCCTTGCTTGCTTCTGTCATGTCAGTTGGACGTTTGATGTAGTGTTGCAAAACTATCGATAGTACCTACTACTATCGATAACACTGAATTTGCCAAAGACATTACAAACCTATGGACTGGCTGTACCCTCTGAATGTGCATCTATATAGTCATATAGCATCTGAATGTCTAAACAATGTTGGACTCACAAAATGGCGGATTTTTGTAGGGTTGTAATAATTTTGGACCCAAAAATCGATATCGATAGTCGGTAACTGTCTACTGCCTAGTTGGGATAAGGGTAGGAAGATGATGATGGTTTTGACGGGCATTATGCCTACGCTGTTGATATTTTTTGTGTAGGTACCTTACTACTGTATTATGCTTATGTTGTTGTGAATTTTCATAATACTTAACTGCTTTTTGTGTGTAGTAAATGAATTGTTAAAAAGAAAAAACAATTTGTAGGGGTAAAAATTTATAATAATAATAATCAAACAAAAGCCAAAAATAATAATTTATCATAACTATTCATAACAAAATTTCTTGTGCTATTCCAGAAATTTTCCTTTCCTTCCACTTTGTTCCTGTTGCTGTTCAGTCAAAACAGATCTATCATTTTCCTTAGGTTTTACCAAAAAGGGGTTGGCAAGGCAAGGCTTCTTCACGTTGGCATAACTTATCCAGAGTTCTGTTATAATAACACTCGACACCAAAATACAGGGAGCATGTCAATATTTGTCCATGACGTGGATTTATATTTTCGGTGCCAATAATATCAAGTCATTTCCTTCTTTTAACTTCATTTTTTTGTTATCTGTAAAAAAATATATTTAAATTATTAAACAGGTATATACAAAAATAACTTGGTAACTTTGGCACATTACCTATAACTTTCTGAATTGAACTCTCAAGATTCATTATTTCCTTCCATTCTTACGAATTCTGGCAAAATATATCGATACCGTGACTATGTACTACCCCAACTCTAGCCGACGATCAGTTTGTATGAAATCAGTATCGGCAGAAATAAAGAAATTAATGATATATTGGGAAAAAAAACGTTTATAGTTTGCTGCTTTATAGCGAAAAATAGCTGCTCGTGGCTTTTTATTACATATAATCTTATAAAGTTCAAGTAAAATAGCAG
The DNA here is from genome assembly GCA_024500475.1 of Phthorimaea operculella. Taxonomy (NCBI): domain Eukaryota; kingdom Metazoa; phylum Arthropoda; class Insecta; order Lepidoptera; family Gelechiidae; genus Phthorimaea; species Phthorimaea operculella. Next base: position 256,862 of record JANFCV010000002.1, on the reverse strand, counting down.
ATTTGTGTACTTACGTGTGCAAACTAATTACAGGGCGATTTTTAATAAGACGCACGCCGCACTGTATTAAGGAACAGACAGCACAGCAGCCAGGCATGATGTCATTTCCTTAATTTAGTCTTTTATCACAAAAAAATGCACTGCTAAAATAATATTTCAAGAAAAAAACTGATAAATCGCACTTTGTTTACAAGACTTTGACACTTGACGTACCATAAATTGTTGACACTATAAAATGGCGAAACAGTCGCGTTCGAAAATTAAAGGGATTTGACAGACAATACTTTATCTCATTCTCCTTACAGAAAACCGTTTGAGAGAAAAGGAAATAACTTTATTTTTCCGCATTCTACATTGACAGAACAGATCCAGGAATTTGCAATAAAATTTGCATAGTGGTTGTTCGAAAAGAGTATGTAAATAAAGTTGTTTGTTTCATTAGTTGCCCAGTAATGACGTCATCAATGAAAAACTTTTAAACAATTATAAAAAAATAAGGGTTAATCAAACAATCAAAAGAACCAAATAAGTTTCGTAAAATTGCATAAAGTTTTAGAAAAAAATATTAAACCTATACATTTTACATACCCAATTGCGCATGCGAAAAAATAAAACCCAGACTACTTAAAATATGTGCCTAACACCGGTCGCGCGAGTGACTAAAAGTAAGAGGTTATATCGCCGACCGCGCGATTCGCGGGGTTCGCAAAGCGAGAGACAAGATGGCGTCGACCGAGCAGCCGGTGTCAGACGAAATGGCGCGAAACAATAAAACGCGCGTATACATGATGCGAAACTAAACATGGACATTCATTTATTTTTACTTTCTAGATTTCCCTTCTTCACCGACACCGAGTCGATTATTAATCTGATGATTACTGTTATCAGAGGGCCTTACCACAAAAAAGTAAGACAAGCGTTGAACGCGTGTTTAAAAAAAACATACATAAAATACTACCCACCTATGCCTTTTAATGTTGGTATAACTTTTTTGTTTGCCTAGTTTTTTGCCTAGAGTGTTTGGTTGTTATTCTGATACCTAGTTTATTTTTACTCCTGGTAATCCCTTGATTTACACCTCGTGATTCGTGCATTTATGTAATCCAATTATAGGTACGATTTTAAAAATAGTTTTGTAATCGTAAGCATTTATGTCAGAAAATTGTTTTAATCCAACATTAATGAGCAGCCTACATGAATTTAAATGAAGCTTAATAAAATAAAATAACACATTTGGGACGAATCTACTGTGCTTTTTATAACTTCTACTTACTGCATTTTATTTTCTGTTGCTATTGTAGCGAAATGCTGTTTTCCAACCGTTAATTAAATTTAATTTCTTCACACCGCTGAGCAAAGAAAATTTTGCTTTCAGCCTGTTAAATGTTTAATTATTTAATGAGTACGTAGTTTAGTTAGGTATTATATGAGATTTGCCTATGAAATTACGTTCATAACTTTGTTACAAATTAGTTGTTCCTTTATTCTAGAAACATGCCTGCGTTTAGTTTAGGTAGTCATAATCAGAGTTCCTTGGGACCTCGTTGCTTGGGAAATATTCATTATTCACTTGAAGGCCATCATGACAAGACGACATCATTGTTTTTTTATCATCAACGGTAATGAAATAATTATAGGTAGGTATTTACAATTTTGCGTCTGAAATACGGGGTGATTATTATTATTTTGTTATAAGGGGTTGGTCTAGGTCAGACCAACAGCCACTGCGACCTTTTCAGATCTATTGTAGCTAACCCTTTTGACTAAATGACCTCATCCAGTCGAGCCATTCTAAGGAAAGCCACGATCTGTTTGGGGTCAAGGGATTGGACTTCCCTAGGGGACAACAGGTGACCACCCGTAGTCCGGCTTCTTGTTTGCACAAGAGCCTCACATTCGCAAAGGACGTGAAGCGGTGTTTCATCGTCCTCAGCGCAGTATCTGCAGTAAGTGGCCTCAGTAAGCCCCATTCTGCAGAGGTGCTTATTGAGATTACAGTGTCCAGTAAGGGCCCTTGTAATCATCCTGAGGTTATTCCGGTTCATTGATAGTATCACGGAAGTATACTTCTGGGAGAACCCCCGTATCAGCAGCTTAGAGTGTGTTAGGCCTGCTGATCTCTTCCAGAGCTCTTGGGCTCGTTGATTCACCCATATGTTTAGGACTCTTCGAGGTGCTGACTTATTGATGCCCAGGATAGGCTCCGGTCCCACGGATCGTGACCCGGAGGCCTTCCCGGCCAGTTCGTCCGCTGCCTCATTTCCTAATAATAATACGGGGTGATACCAAACGACCCACTTTCCCGAAAACGCTAAGCTGAACAAGTCAAACTAAACAACTTTCCCTTGGGGCCAAATTTCGAAACTTAAAAGAACCTCCCACACGAAAAAATGAGAGATCCAATTTTTTTTAGGCTTTGAACTTTGGTTTTTAAGGAAAGTTCGACCTGAGGTGCTTAACGTTTCTGGGAAAGTGGATTGTTCGGTACCAACCTGTTTTCTTAGACAGGTGATACCAACAGAGCTTACGTTTTATTACAGAAGAAAAGTAAAAACGAAAGCGACTCCAGAAACTGTATCTTTTTATGACCTCAATATTATTCCGACCGAACTGTGTCATATCATATCCCGCCGTTTATTACGATTCGGCTACAACCGCACGTCGTGTCGAATTGTTATTCAATTTGCAAATCATATGCGCGTCGGTGTTTGCCGAATCGTGCCACGCAATCACGATACCTCACAACAAACATTGAATCAATACAGGCACAATGAAATTCATGGCTTTATTAATGAAAGGATGCAGCTTCGACGAAATTCGCCTTTCAATGCGCCTTTCGTACGGCAAACTTTGAACTCAGTTCGGACGAAACACGCAATGGATAGCTAAATCAACGATGGTGATCTAATTATGTAAGTTCAATGCCTCTATTTACATATAGGCTAATGTCCAGCGTTGAATTGGCTTGCCTAAAATGGACCTAACAAAGTGCAAATTAAGGTAGCAAGTCAGGATAAATTATGGCTAATTTTGTTGGTTCCGGTTTGATAATGAAGTATCTGTTAGCAAAGGTGTTTTGTTTATAGGCAGAATATCGTACATTGGGGAATTTCAGTTATTTAGCTTTGGTTTACTGTTCGTCGAACTTTTTTTAAACGAAAAGAAAATAAAACGTTATATTGGCAAATTTAGCATATAAGATTCGCACAGACAGACAAAGGAACCGAGCTAGCCAAATTGGTTAGAGGCGTTGTCCAGAGTACTGAGAGTGAAAGCTGTTTTACAACTCTTGACTTCTTAAATCTCTATCATGTTCGAAAAACCTCACAACACAACTGATCTGACTATAAAAAAATTAAAACACAATATCCAGCACAACGTATTTATTACCAAAAAGCAGTCTGCTTACAAATTACCGTCCGAAAAGCAAATACGAGCCGAGTACAAAGCGACTGATTACCATATTTTTCATACACTGTCAACGGCAAATAGTAGGCAGCGGCAGCCGAGGTATTAATCACAGAGGGTCGTAAACTAGTGGTTATCATCGGGGCAACAATAGCGAGCACTATATTTATTTTTTCGGTGCCGCTGTCTTTCATATTCGGGTTTTGAATTTCAGTTTCTGTACAAAGCTTTTATACACGACCAATCAGTATCTAAGCACGCATTACGAGTATCCTGGCCGGCGCACCTGAAGGTGTTGATAAAATTGTTTATTTGAAGAATTTGGCACTTTTGACGTCTAGTAAGTGAAAAAACTGGGGGATGATGGTTGCTCGCGTCCGCAGGAGATACCTTCCACTGCCCTGCACGTGTCCCCTGGGTGGTGCTAAACGAGTAACAACGCCGAATCTCAGGCGGCGGAAATGATAACCTGATACCTCGGCCACAGTAGCCCTGGGGACTAAATACCCTCAAAAAGACTGGTACGGAAAGGCATGGGAATCTACCGTTACTATTATCCCAAGAAAACCACCATGAGTAGTACGACCTTGAGATGTGACTTGTCATGCCACCCGGCTGACCCCCGGCGCCAGGACGGTTCCGGGTCTCCTGGTGTGAAATTGGCTACCGGCTCCAAGCGTGTGCGTCCGCAGGCCGCTTGTAGAAATTGGACTACTGCAGGACCAATACCACCTCAAGCAAGTCGACTGACCATGAAGGACACTGCTCTTAAAATTGGCACCTGGAATGTGCGTGGGATGCTGAAAGCGGGAAAGGCGGAAATAATTGAAGGGGGAGATGGCGAGATACGGTTTGGACGTGTTAGGTCTGAGTGAAACTCATATAAAGGAAAATGGCCACTCCATATCACCAAGTGGCTTGTTAAGGATCAATGCCGGTAGTCCAGAAAACATCTTCAGCGGTGTGGGATTCATTGTGTCTAAGCAGCTGCGTAATAAGATCATAGGCTATAACGCCATCAGCGATAGAATTGTTACCCTCAAGCTTGCGGCCCATCCACATCCAATTCTTCTCATACAGGTCTATGCACCAACGTCAACCTCATCTGAAGAGAAAATCCAACAGTTTTACGGTGATCTAGAGAAGTTATACCGCGAAATACCAAGTAAAGAAATAACTATATTGCTTGGGGATTTTAATGCCAAAATTGGATGTACTAGGCAGGACGATCATCTAAGAGAGGTTGTGGGAAAGCATGGCCTCGGTTTACGAAATGATCGCGGGGAGAAACTATTGGATTTCTGCACTGAATTTGGTTTAACAATAATGAATTCGTGGTTCGAACAACACCCCCGGCGATTGTACACCTGGACATCCCTAATGGGCATCGGAATCAGATTGACTACGTCATTATCGGTAGGAGGTGGAGATCATCAATTTTGTCCACAAAAACTCGGCCTGGCGCTGATTGCGGCAGTGACCATCAACTTCTGGCAGCGGAATTCAAAGCCCGATTAAAGGTTGTCAAGCACTCTCAACCTACGCGTGTCATCACTCTGCCGGAAAGTGCAGTAAAACCATTTGAAGATTTGGTAATGTCCCGGCTGTCCCATTTGGAAATTGTACCCTTCGAAACAGCCAATACCTCCTGGAACAGCTTCAAATCGGTAGTTTTAGACACGGCAAAAGCTATCTCCGAAGATGTAACATCAGTAGGGCCTAAATCTGATTGGATGAGCGTTAATACCTGGAAAGCTGTTGAGGAAAGAAAAGCCTTGAAGACGCAGGGTTTATCCTCCAATGAAGATCGCGAACAGTATTCCCAACTTAACACGCGTGTCCAACGGTTGTGCAGAGAAGACCGGAACAACTTCATAGACTTGGTGTGTGAAGATATTGAAAGGCATGCTTACTCTGCGCATACTAAGGATATGTTTCAAAAAGTGAAATTTCTAGCTAGGGAATTTAAACCGAAAAGCTGGTCTATAGAGGATGATAAAGGTAAACCAATCACGGATAGAGAACTTGTGCTGGAAAGGTGGAGAGATTACTGCCAAAAGCTTTACAGCGTAAACGAAGAAGACTCTACTAGTGATAGGCTAGACTACTCAGTGAGAGAGCCCGATATATTATTGCACGAAGTTGAGTCTGCAATCGCTAAACTTAAGAACAAAGCTAGTGGTGGTGATGGTCTTACTGCGCAAATGTTAAAACGCCTAGGAACAGATGGCATAAAAATTATGCACTCAATATGCCTCAAAGTCTGGAGAACAGGTAGTTGGCCTGAGGATTGGACTGAATCGACCATCATTCCTCTACACAAGAAAGGATCCACGCTCAAATGCGGAAACTATCGGACCATTTCTCTCATTTCTCATGCAGGCAAAGTCCTTCTTCACATCATCAATAGAAGACTCGAGAACTTTATACGCAAACAGATAGCGAAAGAACAAGCTGGCTTTGTGAAAGGTAGAGGCACGCGTGAGCAAATACTCAACATAAGGCAACTCATAGAAAAGAGCAGAGAATTTAACGTACCGATGGCGCTCTGCTTCATCGATTACGCAAAGGCTTTCGACTGCATCAGTTGGCCGAAAATGTTTGAGGTAATGTTAGAAATGGGTCTACCTCAACACCTGGTATTTCTAGTGCAAAACCTTTACTTAGACGGCAGATCTAAAGTCAGGTTGGAAGATGCCGAATCGCAACCCTTCCGATTAGAACGAGGCGTAAGGCAAGGATGCATACTATCTCCACAGTTATTTAATCTTGTAGGGGAACACATCATGCGTCGCGTGCTGGAGGATTGGGAGGGAGGCGTTCGAATAGGCGGTCACCTAATAAACAACCTTCGTTTTGCCACCACCATAATTGGCACAAACGAGACTGAACTAGCCGAGCTGCTGCACAAAATTGAGAGCGTTAGTGTGGAATACGGACTCCTCATCAATCGTAGCAAGACCAAGCTTATGTTTGTTGATCGCGCAGGAAAAACGCCCAGATCCCTTGAGTTACGTGACCTAGACACGGTACAGGAGTTTGTGTACCTGGGGTCACTCATCTGCAACAGTGGGGACTGTGTGAAGGAGGTCGTGCGACGAGCTCAGATGGCCAAATCAGCTGTTAAGCGCCTGGAGAAGATTTGGAGAAATCGTAACATCAAACGCAGCACGAAAGTACGTCTTATGCGAACTCTAGTCTTCTCCATCTTCCTGTACGCGTCTGAAACCTGGACCTGGAAAGCTCGCATAAAGGAAAAAATAGACGCGTTCGAAATGTGGTGTTGGCGTAAGATGTTGGGCATTCCCTGGACTGCGCATCGCACCAACGTGTCTATTTTGGAAGAGCTTAACATAACAACTCGCCTATCTACCATCTGCCTGAGAAGAACTCTCGGCTTTTTTGGACACCTGGCCCGGCGAGAACCTGACAGCTTAGAAAAGTTGATACTCGTTGGCCACGTGGAAGGGAGGAGGAGCAGAGGTAGAATACCATCTCGCTGGACCGACGCTATAGTAGCAGTGACCCGCCTTAATCTCCAAGGGTCTATACATTTAGCAGAAGATCGGCTAACATGGAGAGCCCTTCAGAATAGTGCGACTTACGGTGGTCACGACCCTCAGTCATGAGGAATCGACGGAAAAGAAGAAGTGAAAAAAAGTATTTTTGAAGTTTACGAAACCAAGTGAATCAGAAACTCTGGGACACATCTATCAACGGCAAATAGTAGGCAGCGGCAGCCGAGGTATTAATCACAGTAGGCCATAAACTAGTGGTTATCATCGGGGCAACAAAAGCGAGCACTATATTTATTTTTTCGGCTCGGGTTTTGAATTTCGGTTTCTGTAGGTACAGTGGTTGTTCATAGATTTTTTGGCTTGAAGAAATTGGCACCTATGACGACTAATAAGTGGAAAAAATAATGGTTTCAAAGTTTTCAAATCCAAGTGAATCAATTATAAACCTCTGGGACACATCTATCAACGGCAAATAGTAGGCAGCGGCAGCCGAGGTATTAATCACAGAGGGTCGTAAACTAGTGGTTATCATCGGGGCAACAATAGCGAGCACTATATTTATTTTTTCGGCTCGGGTTTTGAATTTTCGTTTTCTGTAGGTACGTGGTTGTTGTATTTTTTGGCTTGAAGATATTGGCACCTTTGACGTCTAACAAGTGGAATAAATAGTGGTTTTAAAGTTTTCAAATCCAAGAGAATCCATTGTAAACCTCTGTACTGGGACACATCTCTTAACGGCAAATAGTAGGCAGCAGCAGCTGAGGTACCTTTTAATCACAGAGGGCCGTAACTAGTGGTTATCATCGAGGGCAACAATAGTTTTTTTTGTGTCCGCTGTCTTTCATACTCAGTTTTTTTATTTCGATTTTGGTGTAAAGCTACACGTATCTACGTATTACTTACGTACATGAAATGTTTTATCCCAATTCATCTACCTATAAGTAGAGCGTGGGACTATAATATGTCTTTTGTGTCATTGTTGTTATTTTCAGGACTTTTTATACCAGAAAAATAAAACGGAATTCTTGCGTTTGTGGTATTGTTCGTCTGTCTGTCAAGTCAGACTTTTTATTTCTGGAAAAACGCGTAAAAATATCAAATGGAAATAAAAACTACAGAAAGACTCGGTTCTATAGTTGTAAAAAAACTTCGAAGTGTGTTTGAAAAGACATTCATAGTTTTTTTAAGCCCGACACACTAAAGCCAATGGCGGCCCTTGTCCTGTCCGGAGCAACTAGCATGCGGAGCGCGACTTCAATTTTCTCTACACCTTTCTTCGCACTTTTCAAAATCAAAATTCGCTAAGTACCTACTAGTTTTTATAAAATCTTTACAATAATACGAAAATACCTCATTCTGAAGCTTTCTCGCATGTGAGGTACGTCTGTTTCTAAAAATTGGCATGCTGCGTAATATTCAGTATTTTTTTAATGTGCCTGTAACGTCAGGCGAGAAACACACGTAACTGCATTCTGCGTTATTTTTGCGCTTCGTAACGCATTCGTTAGGACAATACAAATGATATCCCTATTTCCATACAAAAAACTGGATTAATTATTAATATTAGGAGGAAAATCGCTTTTTTACATACGACAGTACCTGTACGTGTGTTTACCAGACATTACGTGTGTTTTTCGCCTTATTTGAGTCGGCTGTCTGTACATTTTGTACGGTTTACTCAGTTAGACACTCCATTCATACACAAGACAGGTGGGTATTAATCGCGGCGGACCGTAAACCTTCCGTTATCAGAACTACAATAGTGGTCGAGTCGGGACTGTGACATTGTTTCTACTGTTATTTTTGATTTGTAGGGAAAAACTATAAAGTACGGCCATTCAAATATGCCACATTTGACACGTCAAACCCTTAAGAGAAGACATGCGAACAAAGAAAATAATATCATAGGATTAACATGATTTTGTCAGCTGTCAAATACGGCCTATTCTAACGGCCGTATATACTGCAGTTGGATAGACTCGGCTTTCTGAACATTTTGTCCGGTTTACTCAGTTAGACACTCCATCCATACACAAGACAGGTGGGTATTAATCGCGGCGGACCGTAAACCTTCCGTTATCAGAACTGCAATAGTGGTCGAGTCGGGGCTGTGACATTGTTTCCACTGTCATTCTTGATTCGTGGGGTTGCCAGTCAAAAAATAAATTGATAGGGTGAGGCGACAACATCCAAATTATGGTACGGCCAGGCCATATTTGACAGCTGTCAAATCCATATTACGAACGGCCGTACTGGAGTTAGGTTGTCTCAAAATAAACACGTTGAGAAGTGCAAATCAGTACAATACCTACCTTTGAACTCCATATGATGCTAAATGGCTTCTCTAAGGTGAAGCTGCATATTGCAAATAAGTAGCAGTCAATACATTCTTTTTATAAATTCGAATCATGAAATCAAATAAACCTTCTTTAGCCATTAAATTAAAGCCAAGACGGGATCATGTGCATACCATGATTTTCTGTATTTGTCGAACAGAGTTTTGAAAATCGTATATCATTATTCATTACCTCGTTCATTACTGAGTCAAATTGCGACTGGCAGAGACTGTCATTTTTAAGGAGGCTGTCTCAAACCGGCGCATTTGCAATTCACATGTATTTCTTTTTATTCACTTTATCTTAGTTAATATGTTGATTACTTGAAAAAGAAAACAATTAAAAACAATTTGAAAACGTAAACACAAAAATGTACATTTAAATTATTTTATTAGGGCGTATTAATCAAGCCAACTTTACATTATTAATTCCATAAACGGTAGGTATATTTACCGTCTCAAAGCTGCGAAGCACTAAATCAAACACAACTAATTTCCCTGATATTATCCCGTCGCTTCCTGGTGGGTATATGGCAACACTGTTCACACAGTGTCGGGCCAAACAACGAAAGTTACATGTGTGAAGCGCGCGACGCATGCGCCCAGCATCTGTCGGTCCCTTACCAGACTTACTACAAAAACAAAAGGGCGTAAACGACAGAACAGTACGGCGTAGAACGTAACTCGTATTTCAGGGAGGTAAAACTCAGTTTTGTGTGAAGCGGGGTGATTCTGAACAGTATTCTCGACGTTTCACACTGGCAATAAGCTTCCAGGACGAAATTTTTTTAGATGTTCGCAGATCGCGCGCCGTTCGAGACGTATCTTTGTGACGGTTTCGTGGTAATTTGTTACGCGTAAACTGAAACTCTCGACCGTCGTCGAATTTCAGTGATGACAAAAATATCCTAATTAGAAAGTGGTGTTCTGTGGGTTGGTGACAGATATTCTATTTTGTGATAATTTGAGTGGCTCTCGGATTTTAACTGGATTTTGAGTAAGTTAAGAACTTGTTTTACCTACTTTTAGTTTCTGATGCGCTAAGTTTTGCAGCTAGAATTAGATTTAAATTATTGTAAGATACCAAAACTTTAAGTATTGTAAACAACCGCGAAAAACAGAACTAGGTACTTACTTCGATTTTTTTACGAGGCTGTAGAAGTAGAAGAAATAAGAAGCGATATGCGAACTCTACTGTTATTTTTCGCTCCTCTTTTTCTATTTCTTCTGTATATTTTGATAATAAATATCTAAAAAACAGTGATACATGATTAGAATTACTGTATTTTTTTACCTACCTTATTATATTTCTCTTTTGGGTAAATCGCTTGTCATTTTAATGCTTTTGAATTTGGATACGGGAAAAAATACAGAGTGTAAGGAACAGCTTTCCCAATACTATTAGGGTGCTAATACTAATTCCTGAAATAGATTTCTCATAGTAAATGCAGTGAGCTGAAAGTGATTCTGTATCTACTACTACTACTATAACAGCTACAATAAAGTCCACTGCTGAACATGGGCCTCCCCCTAGGGGGATATTTGCCATACTCACAACGCTTGGCAGGCGGGTTGGTGAGCGCAATGCAAGATGTTGCAATGCGATTGCGAAATTCATCCAGGAATTGAACCCCTGAATGAATTTCTCCCTTAGTCGCCTCTTACGACACTCACGGGAAAGATATAGGTGATGAAATTCTAAGCCGGTTCTGTACCAAGAGTTTGACAGATTTTGTGGTTTCCTGACCTATGTTCCTATAAGTTGTTCAGTTTCATTGTCTAAATGTACCCTTTCAGTGTCATTATGTACCCTTTGAACTGTCCGTAACACCCTGTCTATCAAATGTAACAAAATTAAGCTGCGGTCAGAAGTGCATCACATTATCTCAGCGAGCACGCAATAATCCACTTAGGCGAATCGTACAATTCGTACACCACGCACACACCGGGAGATGTTGCGGTTTGTGTTAACCACCACGCAAATGACAACTAGTGACAGCTGGAATTTTAATATGGCGAAGTTTGCCGGTTTTTATATATCTAACCAAAACAGCCACAACAGTCTTCCACGGTCCACCCATCGGGGGATATTGCCAGACGCACCACGCTTGACCGGAGGATCTGCAAGCGCAATGAAAGATTGTACATTTGCAAGGAACTCTTATGAACTATCTCTTAATCGCTTTTTACGGTTTTCGTATACAACTTTGAACTTTCCTTTCGTCTGACAATCGCATCTGCTAAAACACCGGGAAAGCAGTCGGTAGATGTGAGAAGCATCTGAACATTATAGCCGGAGAACAAGCGGCGTAAACAAAAAAATGTAGTACATGTACATTGGTAATTCAACACACATGTCCCTTGCAGGGTAGGCAAAGCGTAAACAGCTGTAAAAAACGGCCATTCAAACCACGACTGACAAAAGGTTGAGAGTAGTTCAGAAAACTATGTATCACCATAGCGACAGGTTGTCAGCATTTCGCCAAAATTGCAATACACATCAACTCTCAAATATTCTTACGATACCCACAAGAAAGATATGGGGTTATCTAACCCAACACCACACGGAAAACACAAATACACACAAGTTACTTAAAGCCTACCATAAGATATAAGAAGATGTATGGACACAGGAACTGTCAGAACTCTGTGGGTCAAAATGAACAGCCCCAGCAGTCCATTGCTGGACATGTGGTGGCGGATTGGCGAGCGTAGAGCAAGGTGTCGTATTCAACCAGAATGCCTTGCACTGCAGCTATCCATTTGCTGAATTAATCCCATTGACGTCTATTAGGAAACCCTCGGGTAGAAATGGGTCGATACAATTTTAAGCCTGTACCACTACCATACGAAATAGTTCAGTATTTCAGGAAACTTGTTGAGTTTCTTTAATTTATTCAAACAATTAATTGGTCATCGCTATGTATTCAACCCACCAATTTGAGAGATATAAGTTTGCTGGGCATTTTAATTATTTGTACGAAAAAACATAATGAACTCGCGCGCGTTCTGTACTTACACCGTCTCATACACCCCGTCTTGAAATTATTACCAAAATTAAATTCACCTTTTCGGGAAAGTACCAACGTACTTCAAAAGAATAACCATTAAATAACATTGCTTTGAAGGTAATTCAAATAAGTTAATTAGCATGTTTTTCGTGGAGAGCCCTTTCGTCTGCCGGGCTGATTGATTTTCTGATCTACTGACTTCAATTTTCGGGTCGGCGAGTCTACTCAATCTTTTAGGCATTGCTTTCAATGCTAATTGTTAATAGACCTTGGAATTGAATAGGGGCTGGAAACTCATTATTTTATTAGGTACATCGTAAAATATATGTTTTAAAAGGACCCCGCACGATTTGTTCGACAAGGGCCGTCCGGTCAAATTGGCTAAAATTTTGAGGAAAGGTAGTACGTGATCCTCTAAACAAAATGTAAAAAAATCTGCGAGCGGAAATGACCAGTTTTTGAGATATAGCTATTTTAATGTTGAAGTCACTAAACATACTTTGAAGTAAAAACGTAACTCATTAAGGCAAATGTCATATTCTTACCTATATTTTATGTTCATCTGTATAAAACTAACCCACGAGGTAATTACTTCAATTGGAAAAGTGTCTGTTTCGGGTATATTACACATAATATATCAGCAAGGCAAGCTAGATCGCTTAAGCTATACGAGATATAGCAATGGCTCCAAAGCAAAAGTTGTTTAGCATGATAGGCCGCTTCTGCTGGAACATGGATACCAGGAGTCTGGAGTAGACCACCAGGACCTCATCTAGACCATAAAATATACAGAAATGCCTCTACAGCAAAAGCTGTTCAGCATGATGGACCGCTTCTGACAGACTGACGTCGAGGTTCTGGAATACCTGATGTAGATCACCAGGACCTCATCTTAACTATAAAAGATACGGAAATGCTTTCATAGCAAAGGTTGTTCAACATGTTAAGCCGTTTTTGCTGGCACTTTGATACCGGGAGTCTGGAGACCCTGGTGTAGAACGTGCAATGATCCTATTCCTGAGGGAAAGCGGGTAAGTAACAGTACTAGTTATGAATATGTTGCGGCCAACTAGTCAAAACCGCTGTTTAAATGCTCAGATTGCTCTTTAATCAAGCGGCGCCATTCAACCACACCGCTAAACGTTCTTTACCTAAGTAGTTGAACACAACGTTCTACAGTTCATTCTATTCCGTGACATGCCCAACTAAAGAATTAGATTTATGGTTGAATAAGGAGCTAGCTGTGATTCGAATGCCTTATTCACCCAGTTGAATTAGCCAAAGTGTTAACATAACTTTTGGTATGGAAGCATTTCCGTATCTCTTATAGTTTATATGAGGTCCTGGTGGTCTACATCAGGTATTCCAGAAACTCGACGACAGTCTGTTAGCAGAAGCGGTCCATCATGCTGAACAGCTTTTGCTGTAGAGGCATTTCTGTATATTGTATGGTCTAGATGAGGTCCTGGTGGTCTACTCCAGACTCCTGGTATCCATGTGCCAGCAGAAGCGGCCTATCATGCTAAACAACTTTAGCTTTGGAGCCATTGCTGTATCTCGTATAGCTTAGGCGATCTAGCTTGCCTTGCTGATATATTATGTGTAATATACCCGAAACAGACACTTTTCCAATTGAAGTAATTACCTCGTGGGTTGGTTTTATATAGATGAACATAAAATATAGGTAAGAATAAGACATTTGCCTTAATGAGTTACGTTTTTACTTCAAAGTATGTTTAGTGACTTCAACATTAAAAATAGCTATATCTCAAAAACTGGTCATTTCCGCTCGCAGATTTTTTTACATTTTGTTTAGAGCATCACGTACTACCTTTCCCCAAAATTTCAGCCAATTTGACCGGACGGCCCTTGTCGAACAAATCGTGCGGGGTCCTTTCAAAAATATTAGATAATTCAAAATTTTCTTATTGTTAATAAACGTCATATTTATTGTAGTTGGATAATTAATATTAATGAACGGTACTAGAAATCACAAAAATAGAAAAGGAGTGCCAAGTTTTTAGATTTTATCATTTTTTAGCTTACAGTAATTTCTAATTAAAACAAAGCACTTACCTTGCTAATGATAATGACATACATATTACTGATAGATAATCATAGCATCCAAAAACAAATTTTTATGACGACGAGAAAATCAAAAACTAAATTGATATTGATAAAAAAAGATTATGAACTAGAAAATTAATAATTTATTTAAAAAGCTTTTAATTTTATTTAGTCACGTCACGTACGTACTACCAAATTATTGATTGTTTGTTTAAAATACACTATTTTAGAAAATGTCCCCGGCCTTAAAGAATCTGTTTTTTGCTCATCTTTATGACATCGCTCTCTTGGCCATAAACTTTGCGTAATAACGGACGCCGTAAAACTCTCGTAAATAAAATAAAACGTCAATTTCTAACTAACGTTGCTCAACGCAAAGTGAGCTAATAAAAATAACGTTAATATGCGAAACTTGTTCTTTATAAAATTAATATTTTTTTATACAGGATGTCCGGCGGATCGATGTAGGCATTTAAAGGGATGATTGGTTAGGTTATTCTGAATCATTTGAACTTAATTTGGCATTGTACTAAGTCGTCTAGTTTTTTATATATTATGGCACTCTTCAAGATAAAATTAAATAATGAAATGTGAACACCATCTTGATTAACTTTTGGTTTGTTTTATCAATGTCAATTATTGCATTGAAATGTCAAGACAAGAAAAACAAAAGAAATAAATGGATTTGGTTTAAATCCCTGTTTATTTCACATGCTTAATCTAATTTTTACTTCGTTTAGCAAATCTAGCGAAAATATAAAGTCTGTTACAGATTTTAATTTCATAGGTAGGTTATTGCTGACATCGTTTAAATACATATTTACCTACTAATTTCAGAAAACTTTGAAATATTCTTGATTATAATCTTGTAGACTTTGCTTTTGCTGATTATGACAGTTTATAACAGCAATAAATTATATTTCGTTAAAAGCAAGTACACTACCAAATTAATTCTTGAAAAAATTATGCTTCGCCTCGGAGGCAAATATTTTTATTACAAAGTCTTCTACTGGAATGCCTTTTAAAACACCTTATCGTATATATTATGTAGGTATTTTATTTGGTAAAGAATGCCACTGACCTCTGAACTTAAGTTTGATGATGACGCCTGATACTAATTGTTATTGTATAAGATATCTATTTGGTATCACAACATAATATTTCTGAAATTGTCTCCAAATATTTTGTCAGACATGGCGATCACGACCGTATTTCAACGGCCATGACGCTCTGCCTATCCCGTAAGGGATTATGGCGTGATGGGAGTATGTATTTCTTGTCCTGCATAACTATGGTTATGGTGATTTTTCAAATAGATACCGAATCGTACGGAACCTGTAAAAATATCCTGCGAGAAATCAAATAAACAGTAACATACATACATATAACACGCCGATGTCCCTAGCGGGGTAGCGAGAGCGTAAACGGCTGTAAAAACAGCCATTTACACCACGTCTGACAAAATTTTGATTCACTGAGAAGACTGTATATCACCATAGTGACAGGTTCTCGGCCTGTTGCCTAAAATTGCAATACACATCAACTCTCAAATCCTTTAGTCGCTTTTTACTACACCCACGGGAAAGATATGGGGTTACGCTATTCTAAGCCCAGCACCACACGGTAACAAACATTAGGTAATTGGCACGAAAATGGTAAACCAATCATGAATATCACATTTCAAAGGAAACTATTTAGAGGTATTCTACGAATATGAGATTATAATCCCATATAGGTGCCTCTGCAAACAGCAACTCTACATGTACATCTCAATCAATTGATTGGACCCTTTTCAATCTCGCTAATTGAATGTGAATACTTCATAAAATAAGGCATTTTGAAATAGGTACCTACTTTCCAGGGAAAAATATTGTTCCCATCAGCCTACTGCTTGACATACCAAAGTAAGTCATAGCTAGCGCCAACCTATACCTTCTTTTTACTGTCCACGCACGACGATCTGATGGCAGCCAATTGTCATATACCTACTCATTCATGTATCATATAGTGCGTTTCATCTTATAGTTCCTATGGCGACATGTTGGTAGCATTGGAAATGTGTATGTAATTTTATAAGTCTATGGTAATTTTATACGGCGGTCATAATATTACATGCAAATTTCCAATGCTACCAACATGACGACATAGGAACTATAAGTAAGATGAAACCAAAGGATGAAACGCACTCTAGCAATAAATATTTTACCTACTTTTTACATTTTACTGTGTGCAATAAAGAGTTTCATACGTAAGTTCTTAATAACTGTGGATGGGTAACCATTATCATTATTATTTTCAACAGATAAAAGTTATGCGTTTCTAGTTTAATTGTAATAAAGTACCTACTTACTTAGCAATATTTCACCATATAGCCTTGTTAACTCAGTTATATTTACTTGTAATTAATAATTATATTCACTTTCAAAATCCATTAAATCGCCTTTAATTTATTAGGTATGTTATTTCTTTAAGTATTAAGTATAATATTATCAATTATAATAATACGAAAACCGACCAAAGTTTCAATTAATACATCGTACAAATATTTGTCCATTCGTCCCTTACAAACAACCTTTATTATTTTAGTCACGTGGTAGGTAGGTACCTACTTCATCATGTTCATATAGGGGGAAAATCCAATTTTCCACGCGTTCTGTCCCTTTCTATCCGTAATGGAGTCAAGACATCTGTTTCCTGAATATTGGTGTTTTTCTCGACGAGGAACATCTTGCTTTTTCATGATAACAATTTTTATTCCTATCAACTTTGGAGAGGGATCGAGTTCGATAATCATTAGGCGCAGCTTCATAGAGTAGACGTAAGACGATGGCATCTGTCAAACATGTGATTGTCGAAGACGTGAAACGTGGGACATCGTGACGATTGAAACCAAATTGAAACAGAAGAGACAAAGCACACAAGTGACACGCGTTTCGCATCGATAATGGCAATGACGACAAGGCTGAAGATTACTTGTCTGACAGATGTCATCTTAAACCTAGGTTTTTGGCCAAAAGCCGGCATATGGCAAAATCGTAGACTTCCTTCGGCCATCGTCCTAAGCTGATCCAGGTTTTTGGCCAAAAACCTAGGATTTTGGCCAAAATCCTAGAATAGTATTATGGCTTTTTTTTTGCATTTTGAAAAACCTAATTCTGCCATCGTACTGCGACATATATACTCTATGGAGCTTGCGCCTTAGACAAACGTATGAAAACTGTAAAGGTAGTTATTTTTTCTCTTTTGTTGATGTACTTAATCTTTGTTCCACATTATGTATTTCATAAAAGGGAACCCCAATCGAATTCGTAAGAAAAAAAAAACAATTCTTTGCCAATACCACTAAGTGCTGTTTATTTAATAGACGTAAACAAAGTAGCGAAAATATATTCTTGGAAAGATTTATCAAAGCTGTGAGCAATTCTTAAAGATTGTTTTGTTATCTACTTTCTATTTTTTTCTTTAAATATATAGGTTTATGCCTAAATATTTCTAGGATTTTTTTGTGACAGTGTATAAGTGTATTTGTGATACCTACGGTTGAAGCAAGAAAGAAAACTGAATAAGAAAATATAGGTAGGCAGGCTTCGTTGCGTGACAAATATGTACAGCATTTACCTACTTACACATTAATACAACTATTTAAATGTAGAGAACACTTATTTACGAGCTGATACTGTGCTTATACCAAAGCTCAGCCTAAGCTAGTGTCTAGGCGAGCTATTATACATGATTAGTATTTTTTCTATGTCCTAGTTTGTAAGTAAGGAAATACTTACCTACATTGTGAGTCATCAGATGAGTCAAAAATAATAATGTAGACATGTCCAGCCACAGACTTTCAGAGAATGCTTTCGGCAGTACCAAACCACATAAAGTAAACTTTTCAGATATTCACATTATTATAACTTCTTAGTAATAACTTAGCTAAGTCACTAAACTTGAACATGATATGAACAGTACAGCCGTGTGAAACTGCCAACTTAGTCGGTTAAGTTATTGTTCTGTGAGACCATACTTTATCCAAGTTTAAAAGGCGGTAAAAGAAAATGGAAAAAGTAAGGCTTGTGGACTAAATTTTCCTGCGTTATTCAATGTGAGTGACAGAGAACTTTGTGTAGGATGTTAAAGGATATAATCATTTGGCCATACAGGTTTAGGCCCCTCACAAATGCGTCGTAAATCGAAATGTATGGTCATGAAACTCAAAGTGCATAATTTCTCGTACTATCTAGATTATGGTGGTATAACTATTTTAAAATTATGGAACGGGAAACTGATAAAAAGACACAAAATACAAAATAACCTAAAAATTACAAATGGCCTTATAAATACCAATGCTTGCCACATTTCATAACATAGAAAAGTAACTTTTAATTTTGAATTTGGGATTCCCGTTTCGTATAAAGATGATATTTGCAAGATTGTGATAAAAAAAAACAATCATAATTTTTAGTTTTAGTGAGAATTTCATACAATACCGTTTTCGGAATTCGGTGAATTCGGGGTGGGCCCAAAATTGATTATCTCATTTTGAAGTTATTTTAATGTGATATATTTTACTACCGTGGTAGCCCAAAAAATCGATCATTGCCTTGGTTCAATCATATTAAGATATTATCCTATATCTTTAAATTATATGTCGAGATTATTAATGAGATTTTAATCACTGTAATTGACATATGTATACCAAAAAATAAATTTCCAATTAAGAAAGTCAACAGCATAATGAAACTGCAGCAATTAATATCCGAAAACCAATCGTTCTAACAAAACTACTAGGATATTCCGAGGGGAAAGTAGCTACCTATACAACCTGTTACAAAACTAACCAAAAAAAAGAATATTTTTCATTATCATCAGTCGATGAAATAATCACATCACTAGTCTAGGGTAGGTGCTACACTACCTGGCGAACAAAGTCCGCTTCGGCGTACATTGCTGGTTGACTTAGTTTCTTGTATTGATGACATTCATGTAATAGCCAGCAATGTAGACCGAACTGCGTTTCGCCGCGTCGGTAACTTCATTTGAAATTTGAGCTGTCAAAATTAGTGCTGCGATGCCACGATTAAAAATAAGTGAAATTTAATAAAAAAAAAAATTTTATAGTTTTCATAAACGATATTACGGCTCTAATTTTTTGTGAATCGACTCTTTGCAACGGACCTTTCCACACCCTTTCAGCTTTATTGGTTGTTTTGTAACACGTTGTATAGCAGGTACAGGTACCTATACCAAACCTACCAATACCAAAGTTAGGTAACTTGACATGAGCAGTCAAGTCGAACTATAAACTAAGTTAGGCAAGTTCGAGTTCCTGAATGATTATATGAGAATTTCAATTGTTAGTCGGCGGCTTATCAATACTACAATAGGTAGCCAATGCAGTTTGTGCGTCGATTGCCTGTAGCAACCTTTTCTGTGTGTTTTGCCTCAGAACAATTAAGTATATTTCGTTTTATTGTTTCGCAGTAACTAGGGTGATCAACATACCTACAGTGTTTGACGGTTTAACTTTTGTATCGGAAAAAAATTAATCTTGTTTTTTTAGTTTGCCAACATAGAGTGGTCAGAAAGCCAAACAAAACTGTCGATACTGGCGCAAGACCCACTTAAAAATGCCTAGCATAAAGTAGTTGACGTGTGGCCTGCAATTTCGGACAACGGAATTTTCTTAAAGTTTAATTTCGGACCATTCTTTTTCGAGTACGTAAAGGTGGGCTTAAAAACCAAGCGACAGCGACAACGACGCGCGTCGTGGCCGCTGTCAAATGACTGGTTTGTATGGGTTTGTATGGGGAACCAGAAAAACCGAGCGTCGGCGTCGTTGCGGCGCGCCACGACGCCGTCACGTTGACAGCGCGCTGAGAAGCTTAGAGTTTGTATGGGATACGGTCGGGTTTTTACAAGACCGCAGCGACAACGACGCCGTCAAAATTTGACGGCGACAACGACGCGCGTCGTTGTCGCGTCGCTTGGTTTTTAAGCCTATCTTTAGAGGTTGCTCACTGCAATACAAAGTCCATTCAAGGGGAGTGTGCACAGTCTCTCCATGACCTGATACCTCCGTCACCATTCCATCTCCGGTGCACGAGACGCCGGTTGGGATTCCACCCTTATATCGTAGACATCCCGCAAATTCGCACGAAGCGCTTCGCTTCTACATTTTTAATGCGAACTGCTAAGGAGTGGAACTCCCTGCCTGCGGATCTGTTTCCGGAACATTATAACCTAAGCCTTTTCAAGGCGAGAGTGAATAGGCATTATCTGGGCGAGCATGTTCCATCATCGTCTGCATCGTCACTTAACATCAGGGGAGATTGCGGACAAATGCTTACCCATTGTTTATAAAAAAAAACGCTTAGATAGTGCCGCGGTGACCATGTCATACAAGATTTGACGTTATTTAACGGAATGACTTTGTCATCGCGGCACTATCTAAGCGAATGGACTATGACTAGTGTATCACAGAAAGCTTCCTACTTGTCATTGGATTCAACTTCAATATACAGACCGCGACCCATTTGTTCCACGAACCGCAAGGAAACACCCATACGTCAGGTATTCAAGTTTGTAACTTGACGTTACCAATGAACTGGAACCAGCGGAACCAGTGGAACCAAGTTAGTTGCTAACTAGTGTTGCCATTCAATAGTGGACTATCGATATTCTATCGATAAATTATCGACAGTAACGATAGTTAATAATGAACCAAAGATAGTTAAAATGCAGCAATACTATTGATAGTATCGTTTCTCAAGATTGAAATACAATCGATATTAATGATTCACTACAAAACTATCGATAGTACCGAACTATCAATACCATCGATAATATTGCACTTTTCAAGAGTAATCAATTTGAACTGTCAATAGCATCGATACTATGAATGGGAAGGACAACTCAAAGCTCACTGCAGATGACAGCAGGCGTAAGTATGCCTAAATGACGTAACGATAACCAATAAGAAGTACCTACACTTTGACATTCACCTAATTTTCGACCAATCTCTAAAAAGAGGCACACTCGGTAGTGGCGCCGTTAGTTCTCCACTTTCCTACCTCATTGGCCTATCGATTGTTCAGGGGCTTCGAATAAAAACTATCGATAGCAGTATCTGTCGATATTTTGGCAACACTATTACTAACTCAAGTAAGAGTCTCCTGCAAGCGAGCAGTCTGAATAGGCGGTGAGCAAATTGATTTGAAATTTTGAAGTGTGAAGATAATTGGAGCGAATATTGTTCGAAACGACAGCTCGGTGACCTGATTATTTGTTTACTCGTGACAAAGATTGTGATCTATTTAATGAAATAAAATTAAAGCATATTTGACTGGGTTTTGTGAATTTGACGTGTTCGTATTTATTATGAGCACCAAATAGAATTTACAGAAGGATCACTCGACTCTATTTAGGATTGTCACTTGATATATAGCCAGGGTTGCTTGCTACGATGCAATACGAGAACAAAATACAGATCTGATAAAAGAACGTAATATGATTCTGCCGATTTCAATGCATGAAATATGACGTTAAATTGACGTTTGTAGCAACCAACTTCTTAGTTACCTTGAGTTCCTCTGAGATTCCAGTTCTTTCCAGTAAGCGTCAAAATCCTTGCTAGTACTGAGTGAGCCAAGAACGCACCATCTCTGTAATGGTTCTGACACGTGCCATACAATTCTGCGGTTTTGCTGGTCATGTGCTTACAGAAATGATTTCTATCTATGATACCGAAGCATGTTCTGTGAATCACTTTCAAACCTAAACCATTGGCAAGATCGCTAATACACAATTTGTGCCACCACGACGAGAATAGATTACGAATTAAGTCTCAAACTAAAGTGTAAAAAAATACAAAACTCATCATCTTCCTGCCCCATCAAATCTTAAATCAGTTGGGGTCGGCGGTCGGCACAACTTGCAAAATATGTTACCACAGGATTTAGCTATGTTTTATGGCCAGCCGCCTGCCCAACGTCAGCCCCATTGCGGAATGCTATTGTTGGTGGTACCGCCACCATGCGGTTGACCTCGACAGATATACAGCAGAGGTCAAAAATCTACGTCGCCTTTTACGAAACGCCCTGAGTAGACTAGGGGCGGCAGTACTCTTAGCACACGGCTAAAAGAATACAAATTATAACTATAAAGATTTTTCTCAAACGTCGTCTTTTAAGAACAACCGACTCGTCATTCTTATTAAAGCTTTGTAAGAACTTGAACTCGCAACACCCATACAAAGTTCTCCGTAATAAATATTCGAGCATGTTATATGCGAACATAATTGAAAAACTTCTGACAAGGGTTAACTGGTCTCGCCCTTTTGCTTGTATATCCATATTGTACGGTCTTTCAGCTGGGATTTAAATACCTTCGCCTGAAGAGGTGAAGAATATGTTTTGTTGTATTTTTAATCCTGCAACGATATACGAAGGTATGGTAGGTAATTTTAATTGTAAATTCGGAAGCAATCGCAATAACAGCTTGACGACAAAAAAAAATGTCACAACAGTCCACTGCTGGCTAGACAGGGGTCTAACTCCATAGAGTTACCCTATACTTACCACGCTAAGCAGGACAATTGACAAACGTAGTGCACAACATAGCATTAGTAGGGAACGCTGCTACTTATTCCCTGGAATTTTTTTTTTTTAGTCACCTTTTACGACACTCTCGGGAATAATAACGATGTTTATTCTAAGGCGGTACCACACGAAAATTCTGAGCTGGCATCCAGCGACATTTTTTTAAAAGTCTGTTTGTGAATCAAATCTTTTTGACTGTACAAAATGACTAACTTTTAAGACCCTAAACATGTCAGGTGTGAAATAATTGTGAGTCAAACATGTCGCGGTTATTAAGGGCTTAACTTCATAAAGGTGTTTTCGGGAACGTTACAAACTTTATTCCCGGTACGACATTGTTGTAATAATTTTACCGTAAATACATTTTGCTGTTGTTAATCGTTATAATTAATGAGATTTAGGAAATATTATCAGAGACATAATAATATTATGTAGGTATCGATAACATATTTTATTCTACACTTTGTATGTCTTTTCTTACAAGCTTATCGACTTATTGACAAGTATTGTGTCAAATTTCATCAAAAAATTTGTTCATATGTACGTAAAAGAGTACAGAAGGAAAGTTTGTAATATTAGGGTCACAGAGCACAAAAATGACATTCGCAAAAGGTTTCATTTGTCTATGATTAGGGTTGATTAAACTGCGCTAAATTTTTTTAACTTCGTAATATTAATGTCTTAAAGTATTTGATTATTTCAGAAACATTTAAATACTTTTATATTTTGTGCCACAGAAGTTAGTTAGAGTCGGTTAAAATAAAATATTACAAGCCGGATAATTTACAAAGGTTAACCTACCTACCTACGGTTTTGGGAGGAATTTTAATCTATGTTAATCCCTAGATTACGTTTATGATTCATTGTTTAACTTATGAAATATGAATAAATTATTGGATTAAGTATTGTTAGATTAAAATATATCTATACTTAGGTGCTCTGAAATATTTCTAATTTCTGATGCAAATATTACAAGTAAAAACCGCACGGCCATACGGCGGCGTAGTGTGTCATGATATCGTTTCTATGAGATTTCATACAGTCATCAAAAACACTGAGCGTACAATACCGTTAAACTGCCGGGGCGCATGTGGAAACCGCATAAACCACATGACGCGCTACTTTCCGCGCATATATGTGGATGATATGCAATATTCATCCGACAGGGGAAAGGTCCGCTTTCCTAATTACTTAATGGCGTTTTTTGTTCCCGTTCGGCTTAAATTCAATCCAGGAAACGAACCGGGGGCCTTATTTTTGAATTTCCGCATGCGATTTCAAATTCGTGCAAAAAAATGTGCTTGAGTACACGTACGACTTCTCAAATGCCTTCTCATACCATCCCTATAGATAGGTACTTATTCAAAAAATATATTAGTAGAAACTGTGATACGCGTGATTAGATCAGTGGTTGTGTACTTCTGTGCACGATTTCAAAAATCACACTTTCAGAAATTGAGCCCCAGCGATGGATTAGAGATGGATACTTATTTATTTAACGAAGGCCCCGTAATGGATTGCAAACAACCGTATGGGAATCGATGAAGCGGAATAAAAAAAGAACTTTTGGTGACCCAATTTATTCCTTAATTAGTTTGTACACCAAGATTGTCACACACACACAGAGACACACACACACGATACAAGTTTTTGAGGACAGTTTCAGAAAATCGTGTATTACTATAGAGACCATTTGGAAGCTTGTCGCCTAAGATTATGATACACATGAAGCCCTTGAGTCCCTTAGTCGCCTATTACGACACCCGTGGGAAAGAAATGGGGTGATGCTATTTTAAGTCGGCACCACAAGGGCTTTTCTCCTTTCTATGCCGAAGGTCGCAGTTTCAAATCCTGCCTGCGGTGAAAATTTTGGAAGTTTTCCAAAAAAAAAAGGCTTTTCTCCTCTTGTTTCCTCTTTATTATTATCATGATTGATTTTCAGAATCTAACAGCCAGAAGAATCCACTGCTGGACGTCGCGACGTTTCATGTCTCACGTCTCATGTCTTGATGTCTCACGTCTCATGTGTGCGGATAGGTGTGGTGTAAGCCGAAATCACGTAGTCACAATTTTACAGAAATAGTGACAATAAGTAAGCGAGTCCCTTTGCGCACAATATTACTTAGTCACAATAAAACTGTCTCCACAATTGAACTTAGCTCCTCACAATGAAGCAACGTTGTGCTATATAAAGCTTCAACTGGCACTACAACTCTTTCAACATTGTATCACTTTATGGCGCAACATTATATTTCACAGTTTCACAAAACAAGGAGCGTGATGTTTCAGACAACCGGCAAGACAGGGACAACAGGAAAACAAACGAAAAGAATAATGGTTTACAAAACATCTGAAAAGAAACGTGTTTTTTGCAGCACGATTTCTATGGCGTAACTTCGCGCCCATTTTTCAAGTTGCAATGCTTTTTTGTTGGTCAAGAGCCTCCGATGTTGATTTGGCATCGTTAGCGTTGAGTTGGACTTTGTACGTGAATCAAATGAAATTATAGATGTTTTTGAGTAAGATTAGTAGAATGCTTGAAGGTTCAGATGCATAATCTACAATTCGTAAAATGTATACTCATTGAATTGTGACTACGATCATTAAAAAAAAGCGTTTGGCCAATCCGGGTCAACCGCTTGTTTGCGAAACACGTCTGATATACGTGTTTATCGTATAATGACTTCCTTGTTATTTTGTATTGTATCTGAAACCTTTTATGAGTAAAATTTATTTGACAAGTACCAGACGATAAATGCTACGTATGTGTTTGTCGTAGTAGAGAAATGTGACATAACATTGAGTGACATTTAATTTTAAGAATAGAATAGAATAGAAAACGTTTATTTGTCATCATCATTACAATCATTTAGCTTACTTACAGCCATTTAATTTTAATACTTGTAACATTGTAGCAACGAATTATAGATGTTCAGGAAGTGTAACTATGCTCCAAAACTGGCCCCACGGAATGAGAGCCAAAGTGGGCGGGGAAAAAAAGAGGGCCAATCGCGCAAAGTTAGTACCTCCTTGACTGGTCACTCGGCGAGACGCTTGGTATGACATTTGTCAAGTCATAAAATTTATGAAAGAAAGACGAATGCCCATTTGTGGGCTATGTTTTTTCATTGCCTCAAGGTGATACGAATATTAAAATTATTTTTACATTTAATCTTTGCTGTTTTGCTATATGAAAGTATTTATAGCACGGGTAATTTAATTTTATTTATTACTAAATCTTGTATTGGTTGGTCATGAAACTAGGAAATCAACCAAGCACGCGCTAGAAAGCACAAAGAGTTTTATTATCTAAGCAACTCATATAATCAGCCAAGTAATGTATTGTACCTATTTGACCAGATTCTTTTTGGTAACAATATGACACAAAAATGACGTGAATTTGTCTGTTTCTAGTTGTCGTTTGTTTTTTGAATCTCATTCCTTGTTATCATAAGTCATAACATAAATCATAAAATAATTTTTCAATCTATATTATTTCAATTGACCAATTTTTGACAAAAATACTACAAATGTGGCCATTATGGCCTTGCAAAACATATTTGTTAAGAGTTTATTTAGTTATGTTCATATTTCGCATACAAACACTCTTCCAATGGCGTAAAAAAAATACGTATTGATCTAAATATTACTAGCAATCATGTGCTGCCAGGCGTGCCGCAAATTCAAGGCATCCGCATGGTTTATAATTTTAAAGAGAGATAACATTTATTTTGTTTATGCATTTTAGGTCTCAAGGATGGAACGTATACTAATAGTGCTGCAATAAGGAAAACGATACGACAACCCTTATACTGCTATGAGGCTATGGCATGGTTGTGTGACGAACGTCGCCTGAACCCGGAACCTTTACGCCGCAGACAGTTGCACTACCACTGCATCATATCAATCAACCAACAAGTGACAATAAAATAAAACTATTTTTTTGCATTATTTAATGTATTTTACTTGCTATGCTATCTACTCAGCAGTAAGGAGGTAAATAGTGAGTAATAAAATAAAAAGCCCTTTCACGCTAGAGATTTGCTCCAGCGATTTTTCGGTGGAGAGCAATTGCGACGAGGACGCGGCGGTTCGCGGCGACTAGCGGCATACACGCAGCTATGTAGGTATATATATCGCTGCAATATGCGTTCTCACGGTAAATACAAAGTGGGATGGTTGGTATTTAATTCATAAAATGGACTCTTATGAGAAGCACGCGGTGATAACGTGGCGATCGAAAAATCGCGATGATAACGCTGCGTGTATGCTGCGATGCGAGCTGTCGCCTGTTCGTTGCGATCACGTTCCGTCGAGTAATAGCCGGAAAAAAATCGCCTGTGTGAAAGGGCTCGTAATGTTCGTCACTGGATCAGGAGGAAATTCTGTGCCGTGTTTTGGAATTATCTCATATGTTTACGGTGTTTCCGGTACCCAGTAGGATTCCCTGCTATTTAAGGGAATCTAAAATGCGCGTGTTAAATGTCAAAGTGTTAAGTAATGAGATCAATCTGTTTTTAGGTTATGTATTATTTTTATAAATAACTTTGAATACCGGGTTTTTATAGAAAAGAAATACTGAAGGTAAATAAGTGGTTATTTATTATCCATTTAGAACTACTTTAGCTTTGAGGCATTTTAGACGGGAATCCTTTGCCCCGTGGGCAATCTTCTTTCTACAAATTAATTTTCCTTATTAATAAAATGCACAAATATGCCTAAATGTGAAGTAAAATGGTGTAGAAGCCACACGACTTTCAAAAATCTTGGCTTTACATTTCATGTGTAGGTAAAACAATTTATTTCAATATTATTTTGTAGTAAATAAAGCTTCGCACGGCGAAATTGACATGCGCGGTACATTGATGCTTTTAATCTCTTGACTGATAAGAACATCGAATGTAAACTCCTATGTATAGCAATAGCAACTGTCGTCTTGCGTTTCTCGCGACCCAGGGACGGTGTTATGCAACACTTTCGTCACAATGAATAACAATTTACATTTTTAACGAAAAAGTTATGGTAAAATATAATAACAGCTACCTTCTTAGAAAAAGTATGTTAAGTACTCACGAAAATTAGGTACTATGTTTTTTTTATTCGACAAACCACTCTTGCGATGCCAGTGCGGAAATAAAGGTGTACTTACATTAAGAACCAATTCCAGAACCTCAAAAACTGTATCAAGACCATTTAAATAATTTTACCATAACCATAAGATCACTACAGTCCACTGCTGGACATGGGCCTCCCCTTTTCTCCCCTCTCCAACGCTTGGCAGGCGGATTGGCGAGCGCAGTGCATGATGTTGCATTGACAGGGAACACTGCTGCCCATTTCCTCGATGAGTATCCCTTAGTCGCTTTTACGGCACCCACGGGTAGAATTGGGGTAGTGCTATTCCTAGCCGGCATCACGCGGCTATTCTTAGCCGGCATCACACGGAATTAATTTTACGGTAGGATTCATTATTAGCCTCCCTGTAAACGAACTCGTTAAAAGCAAATGGATAGCAGCAGTTCGTCTAGAAAGACAAGAAAATTATTGGATACTGAGCAAATACAGTAAAATTTGTTCAATTTATTTTAATCATGAAGACATTTACGTGCCCACTGACAAAGGGAGACATCGGTTGAATAAACATGCAGTTCCTGTTTGAAAAACGGGATATTTAAAACTTTTTGTCACAAAATCACGGCCCTGAAAACTCTCATGATATTCTAACCATCAAAGCAGTAATTGAAGAGAACTTGAAAATTCGCTTGCACTACATGGCAAAACAGAATCACTTTTAAATTCAAGTCGCCAAAAACTGAATAAATTGGTGTTTTTTAAGGGAACATAAAAAGTAGTTTTATTCATCTAACCTTTTAAAATTTGGCATGTAATATTATGATGTGGTGCAGTGGCAGTACGACTACCTGCAACTGCGACTGTATGAGTAGATACATGATAATGACCTCAATTCCATGTGGCTGACAAAAATAGCAATTTTAGAATAGGGCTGTCACTTTTTGTAATATAGGTTTAGAAAAGGGTATTGGACATCACAGAGCATCTTTAGTTAAGTCTAGTTTAAAATATCTACAAATACTTCGAAATTTCTTCTATGCTTAGCTGTCATCTTTTAATTTTGTAGACAATTTAGTTGAAATCATCTCCTATCATGTTTTATGTCAATTAAAATACAAGTAACAACTATATTCTAAAATTGCTATTTTGACATTCACATGGAATATAGGTAGGCTAATATCATATTATGAATTGACATTTATTTCTTCGTGAATTTATTCGCACTCTGTTGAGAAAATTGCAAGCTGAACGATCTAATTGTGCGAAAAGGAAGATGGCTCCGTGCTTCGGAGGGCACGCGAATCCTTAGGTCCCGGTTGCTATCTATGATTTATTACTTAGTTTTGAACTAACTAAAATGTACCCACTAGGGAACGTACAAAGTACTTACTTCGTTTTTTAGAATTTTACACAGTTTAAGTAAGGCTAAAAAAATCCTCCCATAATTTTTGAAAAACATTTCTTGAAAATCTTTATAGAGACGTGTTTTTGAATTCATGTCTACCTTCCGCATAATACCGTCCTCGTGTTAGAGATACGCGTGGTCACCTCTTTCGTTCACTCTCGTTGGTTCTTTAATACTTTATTATACTACCAAGTTTTAGAGTAGGCTAACTGCAAACATATGAAAATGAGTTGAGAAATATTTATTTTTGCTGAATATTTGTATCGGTGTGTGTATTGCGCTACGTTGTCATTTGCGTTGTTATGTGTGAGTGATGGTGCCATATTTTAGCGAGCTTTGTAAGGGA
Source organism: Phthorimaea operculella (assembly GCA_024500475.1). Lineage (NCBI taxonomy): Eukaryota > Metazoa > Arthropoda > Insecta > Lepidoptera > Gelechiidae > Phthorimaea > Phthorimaea operculella. The sequence continues at coordinate 227,108 of JANFCV010000002.1, read as the reverse complement.
GTTACTCTTCCTGAACATCTATAATTCGTTGCATTGTAGGCACGACGCGACATATTATCCTAGAGCTTGTTTCTAAACACTAAAATTTCTTAAAACGGTTATTGCTAAAAATATGTTTTCTTTGTCCTCACAAAATCGTTTTGCAGTCAAATATCTTCTACACGTATATCCTTCTAAACCACAAAACACTTTCCGTTAAAAAGGAAGGATTTATGCATGACGCGTAAAACACGATATCCGCAGTTTTCCCAGATCATTGAGCAAATGAGATTTCATCTTCCTCCATCCAGACCGGAATCCGGGGATAATTTCATTCAGTGAATACGTCAAAGGCATGCGGCCGCTGAAAAATTGCTAGGTCCCGTTTTGTGATTGGGACACTCTTTGTCTGTTGCGACCTTAGAGTATATATAAGCAAGCTATAGAGTGCGCCTAAAAAGTTAGAACTGGCGGCAGTAGGCTGTGCGCTACCTCTCTGTCTGTCAGTAGCAAAACGACAGTGACAGCACTACTGAACCTCTATAACTTCTGATATATTTACGTCTGCAGCTGCTTACGCTCTGACAGTACGCCGCGGGGCCTAATGCGCGCTCTATAGCTTGCTTATATTCTATCCTCTAAGCCTAAAATTTGCTGGCTTATGACTAGTTCTTTGAGCTACATACATGGGTAGTGGAACTCAATCGTTTGCCAATTTGTATCAATCAAGATATTGCTAGGTCCCATTTTGTGTTTGGGACACTCTTTGTCTACTGCGACATTATCTGGAGCCTAAACTTTGCTGGCTTATGACTAGTTCTTTGAGCTACATACATGGGTAGTGGAACTCAATCGTTTGCCAATTTGTATCAATCAAGATATTGCTAGGTCCCGTTTTGTGTTTGGGACACTCTTTGTCTACTGCGACATTATCTGGAGCCTAAACTTTGCTGGCTTATGACTAGTTCTTTGAGCTACATACATGGGTAGTGGAACTCAATCGTTTGCCAATTTGTATCAATCAAGATATTGCTAGGTCCCGTTTTGTGTTTGGGACACTCTTTTTCTACTGCGACATTATCTGGAACCTAGACTTTGTTAGTTTATGGCTAGTTCTTTGAGCTACGTGGGTAGCGGAGCTCAATCGTTTGCCAATTTGTATTAATCAAGATATTGCTAGGTCCCATTTTGTGTTTGGGACACTCTTTGTCTGTTGCGACATTATCTGTAGCCTAAACTTTTTTATTGCTAGGTCCCGTTTTGTGATTCACTCGTGTGGGATCACTTTGTGGGACACTCTTTGTCTGTTGCGACATTATTTGTAGCCTAGACTTTGTTGGCTTATGGCTAGTTCTTTGAGCTACATGGGTAGCGGAACTCAATCGTTTGCCAATTTGTATCAATCAAGATATTGCTAGGTCCCGTTTTGTGATTGGGACACTCTTCGTGTGCTGCGACATTATCTGGAGCCTAGACGTTGTTGACTTATGGCTGGTTCTTTTAGCTACGTGGGTAGCGGAACTCAATCGTTTGCCAATTTGTATCAATCAAGATACCGTACACACGTAACCATTGAAATACCGCTTGGTTTTGAATAGGGTCTAACTTACGTTTTTTGGTATTAAGAACGTAACCTACTTTGTTCCTGCAACAGGACGCACTAATAATTATACTCTCTTTGTCTACTGCTAGTGTTACAATATATGTGACTTTGTTGAATTAGTTTAGGCTGTTACTATAAGATTGTTACTGTTACTACGTTGTAGACACTCTGATATCCAAATTTGTTTCGGCAATGAGAGACACAAACATATCTCATGTTTTGTGTCTGGGACTTGCTTTGTCTACTGCCAGTGTTACATTATCTGTGCCTTAGACTTTGTTGACTTAGCCTCGCCTTCGGCCTTTTGGGATTAATCGGTTTCCGATATATTTGGCTTTGTTTCGGTAATAACAGTCTATCTCTCGTACTGCAAGTAAGAGATATCTCTTTTGGAAAAAATTGCAGGAGTGATCAGTCCATGTAGCTCAACAACTTTTCTCTAAGAACATAGTATTGCAAAACTATAAGGACACTTGTTTTGCATTTTTAGGTTATATTTTAATTTGTCTTAGTCGTACTATTTTGTGCGGCTCATCGGTTTTTTGGTCATTTTACTGACGCCATTTACCTATAAGGATTTTTTCAGCTTTATGAACAATTCTTTTTGATTTTATCAGCACCACCTCAAATTACTGGTTAAAAGAATCATCGATGACTTGATGTCCGACTTATACTACATCCTTACCCCCGTATAACATTATGTGCCGTAGAAGGGGAGGTGATAAAAGCCTGTTAAATAGAAGGTTACAAAGACGCCATAAAAAGTGATGTACAAAAACTCGACGATATGGCCATCATTATTATTCTCACGGAGCTGCCCATCTTTACTCTAGTCCGGGTTAGTGATGGGGTTAATTTATTCTTGCAACATGTTATTTTAAACTGCGATAAAATGCTAAAGAGCAGCCACTATTTCTCTGCAACGTATTACTCAGCTAAACTGTAGCCAAGTAAAGTGAAATATTGGTCTAGCTTTTATTAAAGAGTTGGACGTAAAATAGGTCCAACATAAACAAAATAGCATTTTGTTCTAATATTTAATTTTTACGTATCCAAAACAAGCTTTCTGGGCTCTAAATACGGTTTTGCAAGATCGCGCGCCGATTTTAACCTGAACATGCTCACTTCCCCCTCGACCAAACTGCTAGAAGGGAAGGCAAGATATGTAACCACAGACAATTTAGCCTTGAACAAAAGATGTACCAATTGATTGAGGTTTCATTAAAACTTCGTATATGCATATGTAGACTAGTGGTTACCCGCGGCTTTACCCTTTTTTTTTATTATCATTGGTCTATATCTGTCTTAGGTTGGTTTAATGTGGTTTAATCTAGTTTAGTGTTGGTGAAGGCTTGCATCAAGGGTCGGCTTTGAGTCCTTACTACTTCCTGTAGCTACAATAGATCTGAAAAGGTCGCAGTAGCTGTTGGTAGCACAGGACCAACCCCTTGTAATCAAAATACCACTTCCTGTTTATAATGGATGCTCTGATGTCGGACATACAGGAAGAGGTACCCTGGTGCATGATGTTCGCCCATGACATTGTACTCGTCGGTGAAAGTGGACATGAGGTACAGAGCTGACTGGAAAAATGGCTGGAAAATCTTGAGTATGTTGGCCTGAAAATCAGCAGAACAAAGACTAAACAAATGTTTTGTCATTTCGGCGGTCTCTCCGGCTAAAAAAGTTTGGATAAATTGTGTAAAAGATTATATAAAACTTAAAGGTGTAAACGAAGATTTGACGGCTGATAGAGATGAATGGAAGAGAAAGACATGTTGCGCCGACCCCCAAATGAGTTGGGATAAGGGCAGGCAGATGATGATGTGTCTATTTCAGTCAATTTAAGCAATGTCATATCAATCATGTAACCTGGTTTTTTCGTGGCTGTAGCGGCAGTCTCTGCCACACATCTGCAGGTATATGGGTTCGTATTGACGGCGGAAAAAGTTTGATGCTGCCTCAACCTTCTGGCCGCCAAGGTCTCAAACCAGACGTCTTAGTCGTTTATAATGCGTCCGTTCGTTACACGCCTTCATTTGTTTCACGTATAAAAACCTTCCTCAAGCAATTTGGTTTTGCGTTTAGTGGGCTTAGTAACGGTGCTGATTATCCAGTTTTAGTCTGGTATTCACTATTTCGTAAAGAAACCAAACAAGAAGGACCTGATTCATAATAGGTACTTAACCTGGTCCTATCGCGACAGTCTTCCAGCGACCATGACTGATGAAACTCAGTCAAAACGCCAGGTTTCCGGACCTTGTTGTTTATTGAATATGCAGGAAAGACAAGTCAGCGGACGTGGAGCCAAGTTGGCTAAAGGAGTGTGCCGTAGATCTCTGTACCACGCGCCTGACAGAGAACCCTTTTCGGTTTAAGTATGACTTGTCAGACCAAGGCCCTTGTGCTTAGGTCGGGTTAGTCCTCAACCCGACCTCCACGAAAAGAAAGGAGTCGGTGCTATCTTACTCTGCCAGCAACACAACGACCATGATTTGTGTGACCCCTATGTTCCTTCCAAGTTCTGTGACGCCAAAGATTAGATAATATGATTAATGCTTTTACATTGGAACATTTGCAACAACAAGCTTTTATTACCTACGTGTTATCAGGGAGTTCATCATCATCATTACAGCCACAATAAAGTCCACTGCTGAACATGGGCCTCCCCCAAGTAGAGGGTATTTGCCATACTCACCACGCTTGGCAGGCGGGTTGGTGAGCGCAATGCAAGATGTTGCAATGCGATTGCGAAATTCATCCAGGGATTGAACCCCTGGATAAATTTATCCCTTAGTCGCTTCTTACGACACCCACCCACGGGAGAGTTAAGTTAGCATAAAGTATTACGGAGGAAATTAAAATATACGATACAATGCTAACCTTTCGGGATTCACATTCTCTTAACTTACCTTTAGTTAGCCTGCTGTGGCTTTCTGTCAAACAGAGTTAGAAAAGGATTGTAATTTTTTATTTCTACTCGATTTCTAGTCAATTTAGTCGCTGTTGTTTATTGTCGTCGCCTTATTTTGAAAAAAATAATAATTAATTTAGTTGCGATCATGTCCTATCTCGTTCTTATCATTTTTGACGAAAAGTATCAGGACTAATTTAGGGTAAGATATGAGAAAAAGAATCCAGAATTTCCAGCAATGTTTATCCAGTTTTATTATTTTTTCTTCTCCTATCTTGTAGCACATTATTATCGAGTCGTGAGACACCGTCTCTATGTTTTTTTGGATTTCTTTAACGTTTGTTAGATGTTTTTCCGTAATAATAACTATATCGTTTTTCAGTTTTTCAATAACTACACTCAAAAATAGTACCTAAGTAACATAAAATAGTACCTAAAAACATAAAATTAGAAGCAGAAACGACACGTGTAGGATCAGAAAAGATAAATAAACAAACAAACACACTTTTCTATAATTTGATATTGTTGACATGATTGTTGATAATTTTGACAATGTCAAACTGTGAAAATAATAGAATGAAGCACAGGAATAAAATAAAACATACATTTACTAATAAACATGCAAATCATGCAAAGAAAATAAGAAAGTAATTCATTTATAAAAAAATATAATTAAAAAATGTACCTTAATAGGTACTTGTAGGTAAATATGCAAAGAAAACTTCGTTTGAGATGTAAGTAAACAAAATGTTGATTTTAGTCTTTCATTATAAGATGTCTTCTTGTTCTTCAGCAGCTAAAATAGTCCACTGCTGGACACAGGCTCGATTGAAGGGTAAGTAGTTGCCATACTTACCACTATTGCTAAGCGCAGTGCAAGGTGTTTTCTTCAGAGGTAATCGCAGTCTTCTGCTTGACCTATCCAATTTCTCATTTTGTAATGGTCTTGCATTTACAACGAAGCAAAAATTGTATTTACTTAAGTAAACTTTCCAAAATTGCACTAGACGGTCATATCAATAACATAATGCGCCGCTGTTTTCGATACTTGCCAGTTCAGCCTAGTATCACTACCTGTGTCCACCGCGAGTTAGTACAAAGTCTTCCTTCCTGCGCAGCTTACATCAGCCCCCGTGCGCCGGTCGCTCACGTGAGCTGCGGTGGTCATCTCATCATTTAGGCTGTGGTGTGACTTTGTACTTAGAATGTACCATTCTATTCTATTCTAATACTCGTCAACTTGCGCACACTACGCGTAGAGCCCGCGTAAGTTTGAACCCTTCATAGAATTAGCCTCTGGGGAATAAACTAATAAAACAATAAAAAAATGTTTTACAAATCTTCAAAGAACATTAAAATCGCTGCAAACAAGTTAAGAGAGTAATAGAAGAACCAAATAACCGTATGTCATCCCCGAGCCAGTCTCTGTCGAAGATTTTGAATTTTCCAGAAGTTCTTATGACTAGGGAAAACATTGCAGTTGGGGAAGAGACTGGAATGATCAGAACAATGCAATGCGCTGGGCAACATTTGGGTAGTTGCGTCATGTGCTGAAATCATCCTTGCCTCAATTCCACAAGACTCGATTCGATCAGTGCGTCTTATCAGTCATGACGTCATGGCCAACGAGGCTGAAACTTAGAAAGCTATCCCACCAGCTAGATGTCAGTCAGAAAGTTGTGCAAAGCTCGATACTGGGGTCTCGTTTATGGATACAATGAATACAATAAAATTACTTATTCATAACAGAAGTTACAAGTCAAATGAGGTAAATACAAAATGGATCTTACCGAAAGTGCGAACATGTCGCAGTACGATGGCAGAATTGGGTTGTTGGCCAAAATCCTAGTTTTTTGGCCAAAAGCTGGTATATGGCAAAATCGTAGACTTCCTTTGGCCTTCGTTACTAGGTAGAGTTTGTTAAGGTGCACGCATACGTAGCGATATCGTTTCATATCACAACAACACTGCCATATTATATCGATGGTAGTTCTCAGACGAGACGACGATATCATACTTACAATTGGTGGAATGGAATTATTGGATTATTAATTATGGAATTTATTTATGATTCCACTTTCATATGTTTTATTGTTATAGCCAAAAATTATCTTCGAAAGGAATAAAAAAGGCGACTGAGGTGGCAATCCAGCATATATATGTCGCAGTACGATGGCAGAATCTGTTTTTTGGCCAAAAACCTAAGTAAAGCCGGCATATTGCAAAATCGTAGACTTCCTATGGCCATCGTCCTAAGCTGATCTAGGTTTTTGGCCAACAACCTAGGATTTAGGCCAAAAACCTAGATTCGTTTAGTATTATGGCTTTTTTTGCATTTCAAGGGAACTACTTTGTCTTCGAGTGGTACACCAAGTTGCCGAACGACCCGATGGACCCTGGTATCAAAGTTTTTGCCAAAAACCTAGATTAGCTTAGGACGATGACCGAACGAAGAAAGTCTACGATTTTGCTCTATGCCGGCTTTTGGCCAAAAACCTGTTTCTACCATCGTACTGCGACATATAGACCGATATCGTGCGCTATAGCTATGTATGTAGCCACCTTTAGATATATGGTTGGCAAAGACATATGGTTGGACATGTATGCTGGTATAAATAAAGGTGCCCGCATAGATAGCGATATTGTTGCATATAACGATACCGTTCGATATATCTCTCCACACATATCGCTTACCTTCACAGGCGAGTTTCGTAGTCAACGTTTAAATATCAGGTTTTCATCATAGTAAATTTTGATTGTTTGCAGCTGTACCAACCTCAAATTTAAAATATTTTATCTACACTTCATACATAATTTTCCTGTTACAAATTCGAAAGAATCATATAAGCAACTGCTTTACAGCAGCTTTGCTTTTTTTAAAGAAATAAAACTATCAAGACACGCGGCAGCGTGTCCAGCCAAGTTCAAGCAAAGAACTGGCGGACCGGGCCGTGTGTATATTTACACGAACCATTTAGAGCCACTTTTTACCCCCTCATAACTCTAAATCTATTGAAGATAGGCACACCAAATTTAGTAAACGTGTTCAGACCTCCGAGATGACTTAGAATACCAAATTTCATAAACATAGTTTGAACGGTTATGAAAATATTGACGATCAAAAATCGGCATTTTTATCATTCACTGAAATACCTATAGATCAAAAACCTAACCCACTTCTAGACAAAGTCCGAGTCGCACAAAGTCCGATTCGCAGAATGTCCGAGTCGCACAAAGTCCAATTCGCAGAATGTCCGAAATAAACATAGGAAAGGAATGTGTACCTAATAAAAGCCTAAGGTACAGCCAAGGTCTAGACAAGATCTACTAAATGACAGCTGTCAAATTCAAACATGGTTTTTCTCAGTAAGCATGCAAGCTAGATTGCAAGTTTCTTGGAAATAGACGAGATGATGATTTCGATTTCGAATGACAGCTGTCAAACTCAAAATTTGTTTTTTTCGGAAACTATGCATGCCAAACAACTAGTTTCTTGGAGAAAGTTGCTGGTCTTGAACAAATCTACATTTCAGGTGACAGCTGTCAAACTCTAAACGCGTTTTTCTCCGAAACTCCGACAATAAAAACACTTCTTGCCTGTCACATGTATGAGAAAGGGTTTAACAAATTAATATTAGCAGTAGTAAGAATAAAGGGTAAAATTGAACACAGCTCTAAATACGAAATAAATGTAATTTGATAACACTTATCTCAATTTTTATTTAGTTATTTTAGCTCCACATGATAGGTATGTTAATTTTTATTGAATTAAAGTCGATTTTTGAAGAAAAATATGTATTTCAAATAAGATTTTTAATATGATTACAAAGATGCGGGATCCCGCGGGATCCGCGCGGGATTGGCCCAATCCCGCAAATGAATCCCGCGGGATTGAATCAGGTGCGGGATTGCAATCCCTAATGTTGACGTAGAAAAACCATTTTGAAGTTTGACAGCTGTCATTTCATAGATCTTGTCTAGGCCTACAATTTTCTCAAAGATACTAGTAGTCTAGCATGCATAGTTTCCGAGAAAAACACGTATAAAGTTTGACAGCTGTCACCTGAAATGCAGAATTGTTCAAGACCAACAACTTTCCCTAAGAATCTAGTTGTCTGGCATGCATAGTTTCCGAGAAAAACGCGTTTAGAGTTTGACAGCTGTCACCTGAAATGTAGATTTGTTCAAGACCAGCAACTTTCTCCAAGAAACTAGTTGTCTGGCATGCATAGTTTCCGAGAAAAACAAATTTTGAGTTTGACAGCTGTCATTCGAAATCGAAATCATCATCTCGTCTATTTCCAAGAAACTTGCAATCTAGCTTGCATGCTTACTGAGAAAAACCATGTTTGAATTTGGCAGCTGTCATTTAGTAGATCTTGTATAGACCTTGGCTGTACCTTAGGCTTTTATTAGGTACACATTCCTTTCCTATGTTTATTTCGGACATTCTGCGAATCGGACTTTGTGCGACTCGGACATTCTGCGAATCGGACTTTGTGCGACTCGGACTTTGTGCGAATCGGACTTTGTGCGACTTGGGTGCGAAACGGACATCGGACATTATGCGTCAAGAGGTTAAAATTTCGCATACACCTAGATAACTATGTGAATACACAGGAAAAAATCAAACATTTATAATTTTTCAATTTTATCACAAAAAAAACACGAATTTGTGATAACAGGGTGATTACAAACTTATATTTGTAGCTAAACTTCTGAAACTCCCATATACAATGAATGGGATTTTATTTTCGCAGCGGCAAAGGTAAATTGGTCTTTAGTACCGACCGAGTAAGATTTGAATGGATATTTATTTTGATGAATGTAGATAATAACGTAGAGTAGAGCCATGAGCTACTCAGCAGGTTGGTTCTAGAGTGGATGTATATAGGGTGTTATAAGTTGATGTATACAGGGTGTTTAAAATATCATGGATGTACATATATACAAGGTGTTAAAAATGCATGTAGGGTGTTGAAAGTGGATGTGTACAGGGTGTTAAGAGTGAATATATACAGGGTGTTAAAAGTATCATGGATGTATAAAGGGTGTTAAAAGTGGATGTATGCAGGGTGCCAAAAGTGGAAGTGTACAGGGTGTTAAAAGTAACATGGATGTATACAGGTTGTTAAAAGTATCATGGATGTATACAGGGTGTTAATAGTGGATGTATACAGTGTGTTAAAAGTGGCAATATACAGGGTGTAAAAAGTGGATTTATACAAGGTGTTAAAAGCCAAATTAAAGCGCAAGAGACTTCTATAGTAGTGTAGTAGAGTACAATCGCCTGCGAACTCTTTACCCGCCCTGATTTAAAGTTTAACAATAAGCAGAAAACGCAAAAAAAATGTTAGTGATAATGAATGGGCAATGCGTTCAAGTGTGTCAAAGGTCCAAGAAAATTACTCAAAAAATAATGTGACACAGCGTAAACGCAGAAAAGTCAAATGTTTTAAAAGTCTTTGTATCGTCTTTAGTACTAACAAAAAGTAATGATATCCCACCAAAAACATAAATGTGAAAATTGGTAGCCAAGTTCAATGTTCTACCGAAAAAAGCATTGATATGAACATGGTCGCCAAGTTCAGTAAACATTTCTGAAATTAATTTCTTTATAATGTCGCTTAACATTCTTTACTAAAATAAAACAAACACCTTAAAATCTAGAGCACCTCACAGTTTTGCCAGGCCTGGCGCACTCCGCGGCGTAGGTATAGATTTACAAGTACGTGCGGCGACACCCGCAGGGAGGTTAATCAGTGGGTTGCCGCACGCCGCTCGTTACGCACGCGCTCCCACGTTGCCGCTCTTAATTCTTTCTTTGTACTAAATTTACGTAAATTACGCGAAAATGAGAATAAGAAAATACTGCATTGCTTATAATTGCTTGAATAATTCTAGTGATAAAAGCCTCAAGTTCCACAAATTACCGCGTGACATCGAAAGGTAAGAAAATAGGTACCTACATAGATTCTAGCTATGTAATAAAATTATTATTTATTATCTAGGTACCTACTTGCTGGTGTTACCTACGTGTTGGTGATGAACCCTGATGTCAGAGTTTTTGAACCTATCTGCCTTCCTCCTTTAAAATTCGAAAGTGACATCCCCACTGAGCGCGCTGACTGTGACCTTCAGGACGCGCCAGCGGCAGAAGAACTTTCGCGCGCAGCCATTCGGCTCATATTGCTTGCGCGCGCGATGAGTAGGCTAATATAAAAGTAGGTATCCAAAGCCGGCGCGAAGGAAATTGTACATTATTATCGCGCGTAAAGATTTATATTTGTTGAATCGCTATGGCGGAGTGCGTCTTCTGTACCTGTACTATTATGTGCTTGGCTAGTTTTTAATACGACTTCAAATATTGATTAGAGTAGATAATAAACAAGATATTAAACAATTAGGAAATTGTGAAAACTAGCCCAGTCAAACTGTGAGGTGCTCTAGATTTTAAGGTGTTTGTTTTATTTTAGTAAATAATGTTAAGCGACCTTATAAAGAAATTAATTTCAGGAATGTTTACTGAACTTGGCGACCATGTTCATTTCAATACTTTTTTCGGTAGAACGTTGAACTTGGCTACCAATTTTCACATTTATGTTTTTGGTGGGATATTTCATTACGCAGTACCTTTTTGGGATATCAAAACGCTATTTATATTTCCTGTGCCAGCAATATGACGAGGAAATAAAGAAAGAATGACACCCGGTTTAGATTAGAATTAAAACTAATTTGTTAGTAATTTTGTGCTTAAAATCATTCACAGAAATAATAATTTACCTAAAAAAATTGGCGGGATATATCGAGCAGGTAGATATTGTGATATGTGACGATATCGCTTCGTATATGGCACCTTTAGACATGTCTGATGGTGGTCTGATGTGACCAACTTTGATTACCAAAGAGTTTATCAATAAAATCCACAGATAAAATCTGTCATTCAAATTGAAGGTTCACAAAAACAAACCAAATTTATAATTCAAAACAATTCAATTATAAAATAAAATAACAGTTCACGTAAGTTTACTCATAGTTATAGGTAAGATAAATACATTTAAATGGATATTCTGTTACTCTAAGCTAGTTCCTAAGTTAGTTTGTACATGCGGACCTCCGAACTAAAATCTGAAGCCGCAACATGACCAGAACAGAATACCATGATCATGATCAAAGCCTTGAATTCATTTCTAAATAACGTTTTACGACACCTAAGAGTAGAAATGGGGTGATGCTATTCTTAGCTGGCATAACACGACAGGAAAAATATGAAACCGGTAAATCTCTCTGTCTCTCTTTGTGTGGGAAACCATGTCGTCAAACGAGCCGATAAACCCTGGTGTCAGAGTTTTACAATAGCCTACTACAAGTAGCACTTTAACAAGCACCAATCAGTCATAGGTATTACTGAGAGTCCTCTGTGCAGAGCCTGCGAATAAAAGAAGAAGAAACAGCTGACCACGTGGTACTACACTGCAAAGAGGTGGCAACATACCAGGCAAAGCACCTCGGAAGTCCGAGGTCAATTCCTGGGGCACTCAGTAATTTGGTAGGGTTGCTGAGCTTCCTCGGGGAAAGGAAGAAGGGTAGGGAGCCCCCATTCTTCACGCAAAATAGGCGCACGCATGTAGACGTCGAGAAGCGGAAAACAGCCCGTTTAACCATTACCATTACATATATAAGTGAAGTGCTTAAACAGTTTTTTTTTCGTGTGGGACACTGAGTCGTTCAACGACCCGTTAAAAAGTTATGATACAAGAGCGTTCTTTGCGAATACACATGTGATGTTGTATTGATATGGAACCCCAGCAGCCCCAATCCTGCCTTGAATTCATCCCTTTATCTTATCGCCTTACGACGCCATTCTAAATCCAGCAGAAAATAATAATCAAAACTCCCAAATATTTATATTGCCTATGTTCTAACACTCTTATAAAAGTAACAGAGCGTCATACCATGAATGATATAACTGTAATTTTTTTAATACTCAATAGTTTTAAAATTTCGTGTATGTTTCAGCGCAAGATCAAACATATATTGTTATAAATAAGTATGTATGCTGGTTCATTGATGGATGAATAACAGTTGCAAACAAAAATTGTGATGATGATGATGATCTCTCCGGCCAGTTTCGGCCATGGCGACTACTTCTACTCCTGATCGAGCCGGCGCTGATGCTCCCGTAGGTGGCTATTGTAACCGATTTTGACAGTAAACTCCCGTGCACAGTGTGTGCCATTGATATAATTGAAGTTAATGGCAGCGGGAGGACGGGCCTTCAATTCATCGCGTTTATCGTCAAGGTCTGCTTTACGCTGCTCCTCAAAGTCACGGATTCGCCTCATTACAAGACCGCGCCATTCTGGCCGTTGTGCTGCCAAAACCTCAAATTGAGAGGGCTTGAAGTTGTTAAGAAAATGTTACAAATTGTTATCTGCCTAACCAATTAATAATATTAAGTAAATGGTGTTTATAATTACAATTTGAATTTTTTTTTACAACAACAATCGAATACTGTTACATATTTCTGCAAAAATAAGCACAAGTAGGACCTTAAAGTTTCAGACATTCTAGAGTGATGGGTATGATGTGATGATTGTATCTCCTAACAAGTAATAAAATAGTTACATTTTGTTATGTCATGTTATGATGATTTTACACCCGAGTGCACCTACGGGGATCTCTATCTTTAGTAATAGCTTTTACTGATAAAGAATACCGCGCGGCAATAGGCTAGCCATTGGCAAGCCGTTGGAATTTGCTATCATATCAAACAAAAATAGAATTTTCGGTCGCTTCCTATGTGTTATTAGTTCCAATAGGTTGATGAGAAACGCCATCTATCGACATTCTGAAGAAGTAAAAAGTTTAGTAGACATGTAATAAATACCTAATAGTTAATTATATTATCCAATTTACCTAAACAACGAAAACAGATAATATTATTATCATTCTGAATGAGTAAAAATATAATAAAAATTAATTACCATATTACTTTTACAAATTCAAGATTATTTGCGCAAACATCTACAATTTGATCTTGACCCTGGAAGTGCTTAGCATAGCTATTCGATGCAAGTATATATAGCAAGTGGTAATTTTTATACCTAATTTTAGTGCGTTGATAAACTATCATAACTACTTTTTCAAGTGTACTTATTGTACCCACATTGTCTCAAATATCCTCAAGATTTATAACAATCCACAAAAATGTTATAGTTGGTTTTTATTTTTCGATATTTTTCAAAAGTAATTCAATTACGACACCAACCAAGGCGCCGATTGTTGAAACTGCTCTTTGTCGTAGTATTGTCGTACACACGGTTGTCATAGCTCGACCGAGCATAGACAAAAGTGTCAAAATAATCGTAGAAAGGAACAAAAAATCTGATGACGTTACATGTTTTCTATAGAAATTACTTGTCAAACTCTATTTGACATCTCGTCAGGGCTAGGGACGTAAGCCCTGCGGAATGGATTTCCATACAAAACAAGCCGGCGGAGACTGGTCGTAATTAGCGTTTTAGATACCCAGTTTACCTTCTATTTTCAAGCATTTTTTCATTTATAACGAACCTAAATGGCTAATATATAAATAAAAGAACCTTTTGACAGCTCGGCGCGACTGGACGGCTTTTTTGTCATTTTAGGGCTGCAGAAGGCTCACACGCACTTAAGCAAAAGTAAAAAAAGTACGAATTATACGAATGAGACAATCTGTTGAAATCATCAATGTCGTTGCACCTAAATGTTACCTATTTTTCTTACAGTTTTTTTGTAAAATTTTATGTAAAGCATAGGTTGGTAATGCGTTTACGACCTAAAATAACATCGTAGCTAAAATCTATCAGAAGATAATCTTTTATAGTATGCCATTCCATCACTATATCGAAAAAGCTGTTGCAGATTCACCATCTTTCCCTAAAAGCTTGCCGTAATAAATCGCCCACCTTATTTTTAAGTATCAGACCCAATAAAATTGCTCATACATTATTCACGTCGGGCCCATGGGAGGGATGTCAATAAAGTGATGATAAAGTGTCGTTAAATTGGTAGAAATTGCCAATCATCCCCCGGGCCTTTGGCAAAAGTAGGTAATAATTAAATTTATAATCCAGTCCTGTGAATTACGCCATTATTTGGTCGATGTTCACTGAAATTGTGCAAGTATTTTCTTCGAGATTTTTTGGCTTGATTTAACTTTAAAAAGCTCTGAACTTTATGTCAAAGCTTGCCTCATACATAATTTTGAAAATAATCTATAAGTTACTAGCACAAATTAGAGAACGGCGCGCGGGGCGATACAGATGGTTCACTCAGTACTAGTGACGATTTTGACTCTTACTGACTTTAACTGGAAATAACCAGAATCTCTCTATGACTCCTCATAAGACTGACTTTTTTCCTACTCGTTCAGGATTCATGAGGTCAGACTATGGAATTCTCTCCCGTACACTGTTCGGGAAAGTTCCTCTATCACTATCTTTAAAAAGCGAGTGAAAGAACACTACCTTTCTCTTGTTAAGTAATCCATATTATTTATAAATATATACATATATTATTTATAATATATTTTATATATTATACATGTTTTAAGTATTTTATAATAATAGATATAAGTATTTATTTAGTATATTTATGTCTTGCTCTTTTTTGTATTATTAGGTTATATTTAAGTAATTAAGTAATATTGTGCACGTCTTATCCGCGCATCGTTAATGCTATCTCACTTCTGTAGGCCTGCTGTAAGAAATTTCTTATTAGAAATAAGTAGTGCCTGTTGTGTCATTTTTATTTTTGTACTTGTCTTGTATTTGTTTTTGTGTACAATAAATGGTTAAATACTCAGGGGAAGTCAAGGTAACTAAGAAGTTGGTTGCCACGAACGTCATATTTCTTGGATTAAAATATTTGGCTCAGAATCATTATGACGTTTTTGTATCAGAATTGACTGTTTTGATATACCTAGGTACTTATTACTTTGAGATTGTTGACAGAAGCATCCCTGGCTATTTGACAAATGACAATCGCAAATTAGTATCAATAAAAAACAAAAGTTATAAAAGGCGTCTTTTATATTAAGCAGAAAACATAATTGCATTCAGTCGCCCAGCTACCTAATCAGCTGTCCTTTATTTCCTCCTTCACACAGTTAGTAAACAGATGTTTGTCTGTAGCAATAAAGAGTTAATTATCTGTCTAAGAATATAACATCGCGAGAAATAGCTCCCAAGGGAACTATCCAAGCTCCTTTTATTTTCGTTGTTTCAGGATACAGACGTGATGTATGTGACGTTGTAACACGAGGCGCCATGATGAGGGATTTAAGGAAACATTGTTGTTTTGACAATGTTGCCGCACTAAAATGTTGTATTAACTGTTTAGGTGTACCCTAAAGGACCGTGCACCTTAATACGATAGTGTTCAATATCGACAACAACGACGCTTTCAAAATTACATTTTTATGAATGGAATTCATGTCAATGAATTGTTTGTTTCTCATTCATAAATGTGCATTATCGGTCAATGTGAAAACGTGTGGTAGCAGAGCAATTTTTTTAGAAGCAAAACCATCGTCATTGAGAGTATAGTAATCTACGGAAATCACTTGTCTAACGCACATCTTGTAGCTTCGGAAATAGGTAGATCATTTTGTATTGGAGTGAAAATTCCATACAGAACAAGATTTTTAATAATTCCACAAGAACGGTATTATTAGCTGTCGCTATTTTTACCCGAATGCCTCAGAAAGAGGGTTATGTTTTTCGAGAGTATGTATGTAATGTAGGTAAGTATGTTAACAAGTAAATACTTTTTCACGGATCCGAACGGCTGGGCGAATATTAAAATATGAGGTGTCGTTAGATCCATTCCAAATTGCGGATTAATCAGAAATTATAAAATAACTTTAGAATTACTGCAGTCAAGATTTTATGTTATTTGTACTACATATACTTACTTATACCGTTAACGTGTTACATATAAAATCTTCATTTAACTCTGAAAACACATGCTTATCCTTTGAGAATAGAACCCGTTAGTCGAAGAACAAAAGCTTAAGACGGTGCTCCCTAAACTACTCAACACATCAACTATTTCAGGAGCACTTTGTTGCCAGTTTCCTTTAATGTTGTATCAGCTCATTACGTACACTGTAGGCAACTAATGAGTATGAAAACTTGCACGTTAAACTAATTGGAAGACGTAAATGGGTAAATACGGGGTGTTAGGGACGGTGTAACGAAAACTTTGCAGGCGTGCTCAGACCATCAAACTGAACAACTTTTACTATGGAGCCAATGGTGGGAAACGAAAAAAAATTTCCGACCTCCCATACAAAGTCAGTCAGGTGATCGAGAATTTTGTATGGGAGGTCGGAAAATTTTTTTCGTTTCCCACCATTGGCTCCATAGTAAAAGTTGTTCAGTTTGATGGTCTGAGCACGCCTGCAAAGTTTTCGTTACACCGTCCCTAACACCCTGTATATAGAGCTGTAGGTACACTCAGCGGTACCTTAAGTTAGCATCAGCTTATTCGAAATTAAAATAAACATACATATATCGCGCCACGTCTGATATGACAAAATTTTGAGAGTCACTCAGAAGACTGTGTATCACTATAGTGAAAAGCTGTCAGCCTGTCGCCTAAAATTGCAATAGGTAAATCTACTCTCAAATCTCGACACCCACGGACACCCATGGGGTGATGCTATTCTAAGCCCGCACCACACGAAAATAAAAGTAAATGGCTAAACAATGTCTCGGTGCTCCTCTAAAATAATACCTACCTAAGCGTAAATTCTTGAAGTGCAAAGGTCCTAAAATACCTACCTAAGTGAGGTTCTAAACTTATCTGATCCTGATTTGGATAGGTTTTCAAGAATCAGACAATAATAATTCTTCACGTTTAGAACGGATGATTTAAAAGCAGGTGGAATCTTTGCCTAAATAAGTTACACTTTAATATTCGTAGTTCCATTCATAAATATTTATATTGCTGCACCATGGGACTCCATAAATCATTCTTTCCCTGACAAATTAATTACTTTTATTGTTACAGCGTGCGTCGAGTGCCCAACAAGGAATATAATACCCAAAGGGCGCAACCCTTTCCCTTTCTTTTCAATACTTTTTTTCTATGAACGTTGAACACGTGTTTCGAAGTGTACGGTGAAAGCTTGGAGAGCTTAATGACGTCAATAATTTTTACTGTTTTTTTCTTGTTTCTGCCATTACTTGGTTCATTAAATCTCTAATTTCCCATCCTCTATATTCGATATAAATTAGGGCTGTGTGAACCGGCTATTAACACAAGCAGATGTATTTAAAAAAACTGAATGTGTTACCTTATTTCAGAGTTGTATCTTGCGAAATCCGCCAAATTTAATTTATGCATTTTTTTGAATTTAACGACACTTCACATGTCAAGATCTACTCAGCCGTTGCTGTAGCGCGTGAAACGAATTTCTGGATACATCCATACTCTCAAAAAACCTAACCCTCTTCAGGCGGTCGGGTAAAAATACGATTTAAAGTTACTCTTATTTCTTTTAACCCTTCCGTGGTTATTAAATTATTTTATCCTAAAATGTTTGCGTTCAGGATGGCCAAATTTTGAAGTGAAATTGTACCTAAAGTTTACTTAAGAATTTGAGTCTGAAAATATATTTTCTACGGCTCTTCCCTTTTAAATAGGTATCTTCAAGTCTCTTTTGGGACGTTGCTTGAATTTCAATTTGAAGACGTTTATTAAAACTGTGTCTTGAGTGGGTGAAAAAATACTCTACTATTGTAATTACTTTAAAATCATTTATTGGTAGGTAATCAAAAATGTAGGCTTCTAAGTCCATTTGAGATTAATCAATTTATCGCTAAGAACTCATTTAATTCAATAAGTGTACCCCGCCGCAAAAAATAAATAACTTTAGAATTTTTTAACACGTTTCTGCCGCTGCTTCTTCTTCTTAGCGAATTGATTCTGGCGTTTTAGATATAGTTTTATTTGCCGCTGCTGACAATTGGGAAATAAAGTATGTAAGCCCTTATGTTTTCTTACATTGTTTTCAAAAGTCCGGTCTGTAAGAATCTCAGCTCAGCCCAGTCCGTCCACGGAAGTGATCCCATTAAAGAAATGGCGGCGAGACTGCGTGAGCAATTTTATTTTATGACCTCCCGTGACTAGTGGATGGGAACCGGAATCACAGTTTATGAAAAAAACGGTATTCTGAACAATTGATAGTTTGGGAAATTTATGATGTTTATGTGGTGTACATATTTTAGAGCATTTTCAGGGCGTAACTATTGAAAATTAAATCTAAGTCTACCACCTTTCTCCTTTTGCACGTATTTTATCACGTGAATGACTTTGTCATTACTTAAAACGTCATGTTTTTTTTTTTAATTCATGATTTTACCTTTAAAATTATTAGATTTAACTTTAACAAAACCTTTTTTTAGAGTTTACCAAAACCGGAGCTAGAATCGGAATTCTGAAACTGAGCTTCCAATACCGGAACTAATAACCGGTTTTGACAACCTATTATGACATGCCCTGCTCGTGACCCCGACCCCCCACCGTCTTATTTTTACGACCGCTTACTGTTCAGGTACAACCTGAGAAATTAGCCAAGCAATCAGTGTAAACAATGGTGTAAACAGTCAGCATTTCAGTAATTTATTTATGAGTAGTAAACGTTGTGTGAGTGAATCACAGATGAACTGTAAACAAATCGTTCTAGGCAAAATAAATGATGTTTTTAGTATCAAATAAATGGGATTAATTTGGGATTTTCAAGGATCATGTTAGAGGGTTCTGTGCTAAGTTGAAGTATTGAAAAACCAGCAAATACTATTTTAGAAATGATTTATTGATTTTCTGTTTAGGTCCTAATGTGAATGAGGTTTATTATAAAAGCAAGACGACGTTAGTTCGTAACAAATCAAACGCACAATACGTAATTAATATGTAACGAACACAACGTGAAACGGAATCTTAACAAAAGCATGATTGTCGACAGCCATATTGATTTGCTGATTGGTTGGTATAACGTAAATTTTTCGTATTAGGGCGCAAGCTCTACAGATAAAACATGCGACACCAGACGCAAAATGACAACTATCTGACAAGCGATCGCTGGAGACGTGACACGTGCGACATCGCGATGCTTGAAACCGTTTCCATACAAATTGTATGAAACAGAGGAGACCAATCTGCACACGTGAGATGCGCGTCGCATTGATATCGGTTGACGATCACTAGTCTAACAGATGCCATCTTAAACAGTTTACCCATTATCTCAAACCAAGCCTCAAAAATAGTGTAACAATCATACAGTTTAAGAAGAAACCTACCGACTATTCAATTTTGAAAACAACTGAGGAAAACAAATATTCGCAAATATCATCACAATGCACGGCAAATCCTTTAAACCAGTTCCAGACGTCTTATTTTCCCAGATTCTTCATTTTCTCTTAGCTCTGGAAATAGCTCGGGTGAATGGAAAAATCGCGTGGCATCCTGAGATGGCATCCCGATCCGTGCTGCTTGCTGCTTCATCAATTCTACACATCCTGTATACAGGGTGTAAGGGACAGCTCTCCGAATACTGATAGGGTAAATTCAAAACATAATACTTACTGAACAACTTCCAGTAAGAACCTATTTCAGGAGACGTAAAGTTTTTGACCTTCCCCATACAAAATCATGATCAGCCTGACTGCATGTACTACGGGCGGGCAGACGAAAGCTTTTTACGTCTCATGAAATACATTTTTACGGTAAGAATCGATCTCCTTATGTAAAGTTGCTCACTTTCAGTATTCGAACGGCTGTCCCTTACACCTTGTATGGAGGATGCGACAAAATGGAATGCTTGGATACTGGGCTGGGATAAAACAGTTTTGTTTCGTATCCTTTGAGTGTAATTTTTCTAACTAAACTTTACCTATGTAAGCACAATTTCACCTGCGTAATTAATTAGCTCAGTTGTTAACTTGTGTGTTTTCTACCGGGAGTAACAACTCATGAAACTGAATAACTTTCTCCGAGGCACATGGACGAAATAGGGAACAAAAATTGCGCTTTAGTTAATAATAGCATACCTACCATCTAGATTTAACCCAGACTCCTTAGAATCCTTCAACCACCAACGGTTTATGTGAGGTGCTTCAATCCTCACATTTCTCCTGCTCTTCAATTCCACATCCTTTACTTACACGATCTCGCGAGCTGCCGAAGTGTGCTTGCAAAAAGCACCTCTCGACTTGAAGATCTTTAAAGCGCTGTCAGTGCCAAAAGGCACTATTAAAAAGTTCTTACACTTGTTAGATACAATTTTATGATTTGTGTTGTGAATATTTCCAAGTAGGTAAAGTTAAGACGGCCACTCGCTGTATTTGCCGCCATATAGCGCTCCTTTTTCCACTTGAGTTTGCCACCAAATGGGAAATGGAGCACCATACAACTTTCATACGGCAGCAAATACTAACTATAGATATTGAAAATTTAATCAGGAAGTCTTCCTTATATGACTATGAAAATACACCTTGCAGGCAAGATTTTATATTTATTTTATTCGGTTTTCAACATTCTGGCGCGCAAGACCATAAATCTTGATTACCTCGATATTTTTCTGATACCATATCTTTTGTTACAGGTACTTCCGCCCACACGATGTGAAAACATAACTCCGTGCAAATAACCGCATAAATTCCATTTTATTGCCCAATGTAGTACTAAAATGCTGCCGTGGCTGTTTGCCGCCATAACAATCACATAACATTACGCGCGTCGCGTCTAGACGTTTTTATTTGTGGAATGGCAACTAGGTTTTTGAGCGTTTAGTTTGGGAGACTAGTATATTTAGCCGGGTGTTTTGTGATGTGGTCAGTTGTGTTCTGTGGCAGTGCCGAGCGGAAGAAAGACAGAGATGGGCCGTAAAGAGCTGATGCTGAGCAAAATGCTTCTGACCCTGTACGCCGCATTGCTGCTCTGGAGGTTCGACTGCGTCGTCGAAAGCACCAAAGGTGAGTACTTATGGTTTAAGTCGTAAAATATAATATTGTTTAAATATGACATCAAAGTCCCTAGCGGTATCTTAGACAATCTAATTTGCTGCGAGAAAAGGTTCCGACCGTAAGAGCATATTTTGACGTAGGCAGGTTCTACGCGTATTACTACGAATCTTCGCGTAGCACCCGCCTGCATGCGACCCGCACACGGCTCGTAGCCGTAGGTATTAAACGTACACAGGCGTAGAACCTTCGTAGAGCCTGCGTATGTCATCGATTCTCGACCTTAAAACATACAAAAAACAGGGTTCCGAAGTTAAAATATACACCGTGTTCCAGAGGAAATGCATTTAATTGGACACGTTGTTTAGGGCATCGCACTGAACAATTTTCTCTGTGGGACCAATATTGATAATGATATTTTTTTTCGACCTGACATACAAAATTCATATCAGTTGACTGACTTAGTATGGAAAGTCGATTCTTTTTATTTTGTCAAACAAAATATTTTCCTAGACGGAAGTTACGAGAAAACCTACATTGGAATACCCATTTTAATATCGTAAGATAAACCTATCTCATAAGAATATTTTCTCTATATCCAAAGATATCTCGCGTATCGCACGCACGCACGTAAATAGTAAGAAAATATGATTTGTTACCATCGCATTATTTAAATCAGATCCAAAGTCGATATCAAACGGGTGAACTTTTTCGCTTGAAGATTTTCTTCCCGCATATTTCCTATTTCCCTCCCCTTCCTAGAAACGTGATAAATTTTGTCGAATGAAACTAGTCGAATCTGGATTCACGCTCTCGCTTTTAGTTACATAGTAGAAATTAGGTGGTACCTGTAGAAGTCACCTAATCACATCAGTTAATCGCAGTCCACTGCTGGACATAGGCCTCTTCCAAGGTACGGCACAAGGCACGTCTGGGGTTTTCGCCATACAGTCGCTACCAGCCGCTCCCTTTAAGTCATCGGTCCATCTGGCCGGAGGGCGTCCAACACAACGTTTGTTGAGCCATGGCCTCGAGAACCCGCTTACTCCATCGTTCATCAGTTTAACGCGAGGTTCAACGACAGATGTTACCAGCCCATTACCACTTCAGTTTGCTACACTTCCAGACTTCTTTTGAAGTCAATGAGTTTAAAATAAAAACTGACGAATAGAACAATATGAGGTAGAGTAAAGACAATATTACAAAACCAAAACAATAATAAGAAAAACCTCTCAACACATATTGTTCTGCCACATGTTCAGGCTAGGCACCTACCCTGTGTCTATTGCTGCACAAGGAAATACGATATGCCCCTGGCCTTTGCGAGAACTATGACAGGAATGTCTCATCAATCGGCTTCAAATATTGGACGCGTTTTACCCAACCCTGCACACCCGAAGTCTTGTTACAAACGCTTGATTTGTAGGCCTGATTTACCCTGAAATCACTTACTCTTGCGTTATTGATGGGGTTAGGGTGCAGTCATGTGTGTTTGTAGGGCATTTCTGATCAGTTGCCTGCTTTGGAAACTTCACGCAAAGCAAAAATCTTGCACAAGTGTAACACATTCATTCCCTTCCAACTCAAAATCTTGGCTTTCAGTTCCGTCGCATTTTTTTTTAATATGCAGAGAGTGTTCATCGTCGATAAAGCTACATACATACACACATCACGCCTTATTCTCTTGCGGGGTATGCAGAGAGTTAACGGCCGTAAAATATGGTCGGCCGTTTCGAAAAAATCGCGTAACACTATAGTGAGAAGATGTGAACCTGTCGCCTAAAACTGTGATGAAGCCCTAGAGTCCCTCGGTCGCCTTTTACGATACCCGTGGGATAGAAATTGGGTGATGCTATTTCAAGCTGGCACCTGCTCCACATGGCATAAGGTACTATGACGATATGACTATTTGCTGTTTTTTTTGCGTCTACTGTGGTTTTAAGCTAGGTCGCTCCCAAGCGAGTTATCTATTTACGCTTCACCCGCTTTCATAATGTAGCGTTTTTTTTTTTATTTATTCGGCAATATCCCGGGAACACTCCTGGGTCTTGCTGTGCACTGCATTATGGTGGCACTAGATCTGATACGTCGTATATATTCTTAGCTCGTGACTAGGTAGGGTTGCGACTTTAGTATTAAATAATCGATTTTATCTAGTCAGAAAAAAAGACTATCTAAAAAACATAACTATGATTTTTAAATAATGTTCATTTCTTAAATATATTTCACTTTATGTAACCACAAATAATTCTTTCGTAAAGTTTGCGAAATAAACATTAAACATTATAACTCCGAAACAAGCTGAAACTGAAAGCTGACCTAAGGTTAGGTATAATGGTATTTTATTTAATGTTACGTAAGATCCTAAATAACTCTTTGCTACAAATACGTGCACCAAAAACTTAAACTCGGGGATACGAAATAATTGATTTTTAGTTATTCGAAAGTGATTGCATAATCGATTATAAAATTTAATGTCGATTTTTAATTCGAAATAGAATCAGTTTTTTTCTCATGTCTATGTCTAGGCGACCTATAAGGTTGCGTTCCCGGAGGATTTTAGACGTCAGATAGGATTTCTTGTACACCGCAGATATTCATATTTTAAGCTTAACGGTTGCCGCTGCTGCTTGAATATTTTGCTGCTTGCAGATAGAGCAACAATAATTTTCTCTAGTCTATACTAGATCTCTCTCTTCGAGTGGGACAGCAAGTCGTCTAACGACCCGATGAAAACGACCAGGGGTGTCAGAGTTTTTCAACCGCCTACTACAAGTAGCAGGCCTCTGACATGGTTGTGTAACGATCGCCATCATAGACAGCAACCGGGACCGACTGCTTAACGTACCCATCTGAAGCACGGAACCATTTTCTTTTCGGGCAATCAGGTGGTTCAGCCTGCAATGTCCTTACCAGACTGGGAACAAATTCACAAAGTAATAAATATCAACTTTGTGAGTGACCCCATCGGGAATTGAACCCGGAACCTTCTGCGTCGGAGGCAGTCGTACTAACCACTCCGCCACAACGGCTGTCGATTACTAGATGATACTTAGGATACCTAGAAAAAACTGCTCTGGAGAAAATAGCTCAGCTTTATTTAATAACGTGCTGGCTGGATACTCAATTTAAAGTTTGCAATGAGATATTCAGAAAAAAACTAATTTGAAATTAGAATACCAAATTCAGTTAATAAATATGCGTGCTTAGGCCATAAAAGAAATAGGCTATGCAAATTTAATAAAATACGCAAACAACTAAATCATATTATTGTATTAAATTTTTTGTAGCTAGCACTTTACACATTATTACTTTCACTCTATTTTGGATCATAGTTTCAAACTGCGTCTTAGGTGTATAAGTTCGCTCATCCCATCCATCAAACAAAGCTGTCACGAAAGATAGTTTGATGTTACATTGAAGATTTATAACTTGTCATATTTATTATACCTACCTAGATAATGTACATGTAGTTTGAGGATTCCGCAAATACTATAGTCCGACAAGTTCGTGCGCGACCTCCCTGCGGGGTACAGACGGTGGGGAGGCGAAGAAGCACGTCATTTTAATATGACGTGCGGCGCGGGTGCGCGCGTCTCCCTTCCCCGCTACACCTCCCGCTACCCGCTGACATCTCCCCTCCCAACGTCTGTCACCCCTAGGGAAGGTCGCGCACGAACTTGTCGGACTATAACACAACAAGTTGGTAATACTGCCAGCAAATCCACTTACTCATATAAGGACCAACATATACAAATATTATGATAAACCAGTTCAAGTTGATCCTCTAAATGGGTAGGTGGATTTGCTGGCGAAAGACGCAGACGTGTTTCATTCCATCATCTTCATCTTCCTGTTCTTATCCCAAATTAGTTTAGGTTGATGCGCAAAATCATGTAGCAAAAGGATTTGCGATGTTTTATGACCGGCTGCATGCCTGACGTC
Organism: Phthorimaea operculella; assembly: GCA_024500475.1. Classification (NCBI taxonomy): domain Eukaryota; kingdom Metazoa; phylum Arthropoda; class Insecta; order Lepidoptera; family Gelechiidae; genus Phthorimaea; species Phthorimaea operculella. The sequence goes on along the minus strand of JANFCV010000002.1, from coordinate 201,655 downwards.
AATCCTCATTGGAAATGCTGTTGTAGGTGGTATCACCGCTACCACGCGGTTGACCATAGTCGACAGATATTTAGTCGAGGTGAGGTCAAAAACTCTACATCCTCTTTTATAAAACACCTAGAGTGGACTCAGGTTTGCAGTATTGTTAGTCGCTCCCACACGGCAACGTGTTTTCCCCTTTACATACAAAACAGAGCTGTTTCACTTTCTCAAAACACGAGCTAGTTACGAACGTGCCCTGCACAAAACAGCACAACCCGGGACCGCTACAAAAAGGACACAAAAACACCTCGTGCCTTGTTATTCTGCCAGTGTCAAAGTATTCATGAAATCATGGCTATGGCATGTCGTGCCACAACAAAGTATTCTGAAAGAACATGGGTGAGGACGCGCCTCATTTTGCAAATGTTCTCGCGAAGAAACTTTTCTTTATTTTGAGGGGATGCGTCTGGAGGCGTATTTAGAATCAGCACGGAGCATTGCCAGATTGTGTGGACTATGGTAGAGTCTACTATGTTTGAAATGTTACATCGATGAAATGCGTATTTATCTCTGCTAGGAGTGGGTTTAAGTATTGTTGTAGTAAACATCTTATACCGGTCTGACTCATGTGAAATAGTATTTAATAGTACTAATTGAAAAATGCGCCTTATGATAAAAATAATAGATTAGCACGAATTTATAAAAAGTTAAATTTTTTTTTTGTGTTCCTCAAATACGACGATGTTTGTTTTATTTTATTTACAAAACAAGTTTACGCTAATTAATACTTTGATTAAGTTAAATTATGATTTCTCAATTCAGTAGGGCCGTGTCTATAATTAGAAGTTGAAATTTTAATTAAACAAATTAAGGAAGCGTTTAGTTAAGAGTGGGCGGTACTTAATTAATTTATCGAACTTGAACTTATTAATTTTACGGATCTAATAATCCACCAGACGTTTCCTGGAAGGATCTAAAAAACAACTGAAATGGATGTTTTAATTTAGACCATGTGTATATGTCGCAGTACGATGGCAGAATCAGGTTTTTGGCCAAAAACCTAGGTTTTTGGCCAAAAACCGGCACATGGCAAAATCGTAGACTTCTTTCGGTCATCGCCCTAAGCTGATCCAGGTTTTTGGCCAAAAACCTAGGATTTTGGCCAAATAACTAGGATTTTGGCCGAAATCCTAGATTTGTTTAGTATTATGGCTTTTTTGCATTTCGGGGGAACTTCTTCTTCTTCTTCTTCTTCGAGTGGTACACCAAGTCACCCAACAACCCGATGAACCCTGGTGTTACAGTTTTTAAACCGCCTACTGCAAGGAGTTGGCCTCTGACATGGTTGTGTAACGACTGCCGTCTAAGTGATCATAAAGAACATTCGAGACCGACGGCTTAACGTGCGTGCCCGTGTGGTTCGGGCATACACCTCGAAAGGCAGGAGGTAGCAATGGACGTTCTGGAGGGTGGTAGGTAGCGTCAGACGCTCTGGAGGGCGTGGGTAGCGTCGAACACTCTGGAGTATGTAAGATGACGGGTGTTGGATTTTCTGGGGGACCGACGCTACCTCCTGGACTCCAGGGCGTCCAACGCTACCACCAATCCTCTAGAGCGTTCAGTGGTACGTCCTGCTCTTATGGTGTCTGATGTGGCGCAGTGATTAGTATGCCTGCCTGCCACACAAAGGTCACTCATAAAGGTAATATTTATCAATTTGTGAATTTGTTCCCAGTCTGGTTAGGACATAGCAGGCTGAACCACCTGATTGTCCGCAAGTAAGACGATTCCGTGCTTCGGATGGGCACGTTAAGCCGTCGGTCCCGGTTGCTGTCTATGATGGCGGTCGTTACACAACCATGTCAGAGGCCTGCTACTTGCAGTAGGCGGTTGAAAAACTCTGACACCAGGGTTCATCGAGTCTTTGAACGACTCGGTGTCCCACACGAAAAGAAGAAGGTGCCTGATGCTCCCCCCTGCCCTTCAGGGAATCCGAGGCAATCCTGCTGTTCAGACTGTCTGATGTTACCCCCGACCTTCAGGGTGTCCATTTACGGTGTCCAAGTCTACCTTCAAAAGATCAGAGGGAGGTGCATTAAATACCTCTCCACTCCTCGTTCCCCCGAACCACACGGGCACGGTAAGCCGTCGGTCCCGATTGCTCTCTATGATCACTTAAACGGCGGTCGTTACACAACCATGTAAGAGGCCTGCTACTTGCAGTAGGCGGTTGAAAACTCAGATACCAGGGTCCATCGGCTCGTTGGGCGACTTGGTGTACCAATCAAAGACGAAGAAGTTCCCCCGAAATGCAAAAAATGCCATAATACTAAACAAATCTAGGATTTCGGCCAAAATCCTAGTTTTTTGGCCAAAATCCTAGGTTTTTGGCCAAAAACCTGGATCAGCTTAGGACGATGGCCGAAGGAAGTCTACGATTCTGCCATATGCCGGCTTTTGGCCAAAAACCTAGGTTTTTGGCCAAAAACCTAATTCTGCCATCGTACTGCGACATATACACAATAAAATCCAGACATAATAAAATAAAAACTTAACATTTTAGATACATCGTCTTCTTTGTTGTAGTTGTAGTTGTATGGTTCCTTTTATAACATGTCTTGAGAAGAAGAACAGACCAGATTACGTTAGATACGAATTAATCGTGTATTGACACCGTTTCCCTAATTTGTGGTACTTACTGATCTAATAATAAGAAGAAACTACCAGATCAATATTGAATATTCATTCACCATTAGAAAGCTATAATACAACGTCCCCGAGTAGCATAGGCTGACTAAGTGAAAAATGATTACACTGTAATGTGTACAAGTAGCTTATCGTAGAGGACGAAACTCACAAGTGTTGTCGCAAGACACTCGTGAGACCGATGCCTCGCAAGTTTGCATTCATAGTCCATCTGGACTACAGATACCTATCCTAAAAGGTTGTCGTATGGACAGTTCCATACCTGATGATCCGAAATGAAGGAAAATCAACCGGGACCTTTCGATATCGGTACTTCGGCATTCATCGCTTTATTTAACTTAAAAGCTGACTTAGTAGCATAGACTACTACATACCAAGGGAAAATGTTTTATTTCCATTCTATGGGAAAACGCTAAGCAGCGGGTAGAGATGGCTGGTATCTAGTCTCTAATAATTAGATGTTATACAAGATTTAAAGCATTTAAGTTTGTCTTTTTCTTAGGTACCTATTACTAACACTGAGGAATGTGCACTGCCAACACAAACCTTTAATGGCACCAAGAATTAAAAAAATGTGTAATATGTATTTTTTATATAAATAAATAATAATTTGTGTTTTGAATTAAGCTCCGAGATTGAGGTCCAATCCCTCCATACAATGTTAGTTAATTTGAAGCTCCGTTAAATATTTTAAAGGTCAAATCGCACCAACGCACCGCGCGGAACCGCGGCTAAGCCGCGCGTCACAACTAATATTGTTTACATCAATCTAATATTGCTGCAGAGGATTGGCGTGGTGTGGCGCAACATATTTACTTGCGGAGAATATATTTTAGTTGATAACAATCGGCAGAGGAGTGGCGCGGCGCGAATTTGGTTCTTGTAGAAATATGTAACGTATCACATGCAAAAAAAGGCCGAGCCTCTCCGCTGCCACGCCGCTATAGTAAGGCTGGTGTGCATACAACGTTTTACCTGTCACTGTCGCCATTTTCACGCTGCACGATGAACGATACGCGCTTAAGGGCGACGTTGTCACGCCTTTTTCCTTTAAAGTAGCCGCAGTTGGATGAGCCACCTTGTCTTTGTGATGCAGCCCATCTATTTACGAAAGTACGTGACATCTTCCGCAGCCACGCCCTCCAAATCCAAGTTGCCGCTAGCTGATGAGCACAATTTGAGCCTCCCTCCTAATGGGGTATTACCTAAACTGGTAAGATCTCGCAACGGCGTGATGTTTCGCCTGCAGGACACCTGGACAGGTGCATGGCTAATTAGAGCAATTCAACCCTACCCCATAAAGCTCAGTCTTGAAGGAATCGCCGCCGGCCTCTTTGCGGCCGTTGTGAAGATCTCCACGTCAAATTGCCGTAGTCATAGATATAAATTTCTAGGAGATATTTGTGCCTGTACGCTTATTGTGCCCTCAAATTACATTTTAAGCCCCCCATCATAAGCCCCCAAAATTGGGGTATCACGCACGTCCTTGTATGTCATTTTTTATTTCCAAGTTATCGATTCCCAAGAGGTATGAAAAGTTGAAATCATACAAGCATGGGACAGCCTAGTGTTGCGCTCTACCCTAGGGCCTTGCGCAACGAGAGCAGGCTACACTTTACTACCAGACTAGGCTTGAGCAACCGCAGCCAAGACCGCAGCTTCCGTCAGCGAGAGGATGTTCGTCCGCACGTACCCACGATTCGCCTAGCAGTGACACATCGTCGATTTCTCCCCGTTGCTATAGACGCCCTCTGAAGGCCCCTGAAAAGCGCGTCTACCAGGGTCACGCCACCGCTTTCCTTCTCCCTGATGTGGGATTCAGGGATTGGGTGGCAGCGTTTCCGGTGAATAAAACATCTTGCATTGTGTTCGTCAATCCACCTGCCAATCATGGTAAGCAGTACCCCCCGATAAGGGGAGGTCCATGTCCAGCAGTAGATTGTTGGGACTGATAAATTTGAAAGATAGCGTGAACTATCGATTAGATAAAACTCTGCAAAACGCGCAACACAGTAAGGTCGAAAGTATGTCAATGCCAAAGTTTAGTTACTTCTCATTGGTTGTCGTTGCATGAACATCGTCGTATTCACAGGTAGTACTGCAATCTGCAATAAGCTTTGAGTTTTCCTCCCCGTGTTGTTCCGGCACGAAACGAGTACCTACAGTCTATGTAAGCCTTTATGGTTTTCGAATGCTTCACTTTTGACAGTTTTGACTCAAAAGGTTGTCAAGGCCCTAAATCGGACGTTAAAGTTAATGACAGCTCCGGGGTCCTGTTAGATTTTTAACAGCCGATTAGTTGTTGTCAAAGAAATATGACATGCGCCGCATACAAAGCTGTCAAATAAGTGACTGCTAGAAATGCCAAATTGACGCCACATTGAAAGCTGTCTTAATTGTCAATTATCCCAAATCATAAAGGCTAACACAGACGGTACGCGAGACATCAAATAAATGAGCTAGTTTGAAGGTGCGCGACGCAACTCCCGGGAGACTTTCTTGTCCGCGGTTCAGGAGACTACGCCGCAACGCAACTGTCTCCAGGTCTATAATGGCTTCAAATTTAATTCACAAGTACGGGCACTGCAACAAAAACTTTCTGGTAGGTCAGTTGGTATAGCCGCTTATGCAGTGAAAACCCGTTATTCCCCGTCGGGAATTTCTCGTCCCAAAGGCCCCCAAATTCAAACTTTTAGAGATTCGGGGGCCGTTGGTACGCAAAATTCCCAACGGGCCGCTCGGGGGGCGATCTGCGGGGGCCGTTGGGAATAACTAGTAAAAACGCTCAAAGGAATCAACATTTAGAGGATACTTCCCGTAGACCTAGAACAAAGAAATTTGGCAACTAGTTTCGTTTTAAAGTACGAGTAAAACGCTAAAAATTTTCATTTTCATAAATTTATGGTTTTTATGGAGACCGAAAAATAAACAAAATTTAAGAAATTTGGCTAGTTGTCCAAGTGGAGTATCATATGAAATATAGGTCTACCAACCAGAATAACCTACAAATCTTGGAACGGAACCCTCGGAGGGCGAGCTCAACTCGCACTTGGCCGATTTTTTTTTTACGAAGTATTCATAAGCAAGCATTATACTTTCCAGTATATCTCCCCTATTTTCCACTCCATAATGGACGTAGTCGTACACAACATTGTTTTTCTCCCAAAGTTTTTTGTTCTCAAAACAAGCGTACAGGCACAACTATCTCCTAGAAATGTATATTTATGACTGCGGCAATTTGTCGTGAGCTGAGCTTTATGGGGTAGGGGTTGAATTACTCTAGTTAGCCATGCACCTGTCCTGCAGGTGAAACATCACGCCGCGGCGAGATCGTACCAGTTTGGTGATACCGGTGATATCCCATTAGGAGGGATGCCCAAATTGTGCTCATCAGCTAGCGGCAACTTGGGTTTGGAGGGCGTGGCTGCGGAAGTTGTCACGTACTTTCGTAAATGGGTGGGCTGCATCACGAAGACAAGGTGTCTCATCCAACTGCGGCTACTTTAAAGGAAAAAGTCGTCGCCCTTAAGCGCGTATCGTTCATTTCACAGCATGGAGATGGCGACAGTGACAGTTAAAACGTTGTATGCACGTCAGCCTTACTAAAGCGGCGTGGCAGCGGAGAGGCTCGGCCATTTTTGCATGTGATCCGAAACATATTTCTACAAGAACCAAATTCGCGCCGCGCCGCTCCTCTGCCAATTGTTATCACCTAAAATACGGGGTGTAAGGGACAGGTCTCCGAATACTGATAGGGTGCATTCAGACCATGAAATTGAACAACTTGCAATAGAAATAAATTTCAGGAAACGAAAAAAAAATTTCGTCTTTCCATACAAAATTTCGATCAACTGATTGCATTTACTATGGGAAGTCAAAAATTTTTTTACGTTTCCTGAAATTTATTTCTATGGGAAGTTGTTCAGTTTCATGGTCTGAATGCACCCTTTCAGTATTCGGAGGGCTGTCCCTTACACCCTGTATATACTCCGCAAATAAATAGGTATACGGGGTGTTAGAGACGGTGTAACGAAAACTTTGCAGGCGTGCTCAGACCATGAAACTGAACAACTTTTACTTTGGAGCCAATGGTGGGAAACGAATAAAATTTTCCGACCTCCCGTACAAAGTCAGTCAGCTGATCGTGAATTTTGTATGGGAGGTCGGAATTTTTTTTTCATTTCCCACCATTGGCTCCATAGTAAAAGTTGTGCAGTTTGATGGTCTGCTTATGCCTGCAAAGTTTTCGTTACACCGTCCCTAACACCCCGTATAGCGCCACACCACGCCAGTCCTCTGCAGCCATATTGTAGTGTGGTTTTAGGTTGATGTTAACAATATTAGTTGTAACGCGCGGCTTCGCCGCGGTTCCGCACGGTGCGTTGGTGCGATTTGACCTTTGAAACATTTAACGGAGCTTCAAATTAACCAACATTGTATGGAGAAATTAGGTCTAAGCTTCTCACTTTTCGCCTGACGTTTAACCCGTTGGGTAACTTTATAAAAAATCTATTATATATTTAGCAAGCTGTTTGTCTTATCTTAACGTCAGTAATTATTATATGCCACTTTTCATTCTAAGAAAAGTGTTAGAATCATAATAAGAATGTTGGAATTATTTATCCATTCATCTGTAGGTACATTTCATGATTATTTATTAGATATTATTGGTAGATAGACAAACAATTCAAAAACCGGGAATCGCAAAGCTATTGAAACAGCGAAATACCTTTTGAAATTGCGAAAAGTAGGCTAAGGCCATCGATAGCTATGTGGCTATCTCGTCCGCCCAAGAATGATCGAAGGCCCGGTGATGCGATTTCCTTTACATCCTCACGACCCCGAAACATTCTTTGCATATCTTCTAAATAATCCACTGGTCGACCGCAGAAAATTTGGCAACTAAATGATACTGTTTAACAAGTAGATTTGTATTAAAAGACAAGAAACCCGACTGCGGTAATTTTGAAGTAGTATTTTGCTGCAAAAATCCGGCATCTTGAATCTATAATTTTTTAATATAGCCAGTGTCACTCGCACTGCTGAGACAAATCTAATGACACCTCATATGTCAAAATTCAACTATCCGTTTGGGCTGTAGCCCGTTAAAAAGAATTTTCTTGTCCACATACATACATACATACATACATACTCTCGAAAAACATAATCCTCCTTCTTAGGCAGTTGGGTAAATACCACACACCATGTCATGGGCGTTTCTTCAATCCTCGTTTAGAACACATGTCATATTTTATTTATACCTCACACGGTGCTCGTCAAAAAACAAAGAGTTCTTATGACAGATGTGAAGTATGATTAGGGTGGAAATCCTTTGGAATTCATGTCAAGCGACAAGCAAGTTTGTTGCTTAAAATGAATAGGACTGACGATGTGAATAAGATTTATTTTCTTCTGAATGCATGCCGCATTCTTTGAGGACCGTTGTCTTAAATTCGCTTTTTTATGATTGGTGAAAGAGCAGTGAGCCAATTTTTCTTTGTATGAGTTCGAGCATTATACTTATTTGAGTTTTTTTTGTATAGATTCATGAAAGAGCAGGTAGCCAATTTTTCTTTGACTTTAGTATGAGCATTTTATTAGCAACTAGCTGTTTAGTTCAAAATGTTCCTAGGCAGAATTAATGTAAAATTAAAAAGATGCGAGTAACAAAATTGACGTGCTAACCATGCATATTCAAATTGTTATCAACAGTAACGACACAAAAGTGACTCGTAGACCTTGAACCCGGTCCACGAAAACAATAAACAGGCTCCTTTATAGCCCGAGGTGGGTTAACAGCAGCCGTAAACTCCACGAGTAGTGGATACAAATCAGGATTGTGACTGTTTGATTCCGAAGCTGATCTTAGCGCAGTGGAAGCAAATTAAAGTTATCTTAAAATCTAAAACTAAATGGTCGATCAGCCTCGGAACAACATTTGACTACGATTCGTAGTGCTCTTTACTATAGCTAAATAAAATAAATTTAATGAGAGAATTTTGTTCCGGAAAGTTTCCGGCCGAGAAATTCTTGTTTCCAAAATCTACTTAAACAGGGCCCAGCAACGAATTGCTTACCGAGCGAACGATGACGCCGTTTCTTTGTGAGTTTAAGTATGACAGGAATCAGGTATTCAGGATATTGTGAGGAGCACAGGAATAGGGAATAACCTAAACTCACGGCACTGGAACATCCGCTCGTTCTCGAACTCCTTTCCTCCAATCTGCACTATAGTTCACAGTTCGACATCACATAATGTTTTTTAACACAAAATAACTAAAAGATTTCTCTCCGAATGAGAAATCGGCCCCGTTGGCCTCCAATCATTTATAATTAAAATACGTAGCTATCGGCAGCCACGACGCGAGCCAACGAAAAGTGAGGTTATATTTTGCCGGCGGTCGCGTGACTCTCAATCAAAGCGCCGGAACCAAAATCACTTGGTTCACTTCCCCACCGAACAGGGAAGACCACACGAGAAAACCGAAAGCACACATTTACAATTAAAACTCGCATCCACGATGCGGGCGACGGCAGAGGACGCGACAATGACAGAGCAGTGTTGCCAGCACCGCGCGCCCATTTTATACGAAAACTAAACATTCACCCGCCCCGGACCGACCCATCGGTCCGCTCTATGCATGGCAGGCGTGATAATGTAGCTACTGCTCGCTTAAGGACTGAATCCCCCACCTGAACTTCTGCAACTCGAGGAGTGCCATCACTACCCGGAAACAGGTTGAGAATGCGCCCCCGGCGCCAACGCAGTGGCGGTAGGTTGGCATCCTTAACCAGAACGAGATCCCCAATGCAGGGGGGTTCAGTCCTGTCCGTCCACTTAAGGCGTTGCTGCAGAATGTGCAAGTACTCAAGCGACCAACGCTTCCAAAAGTTTTGAGTCATTTGCTGCAACAACTGATAACGCGACAAACGATTGCTATTCACCTCCGTATAGGGATATTCCGGCAAGGCGTTAAGTGGGCGGCCAATTAAGAAATGCCCTGGCGTCAGGGCCTCTAAATCATTTGGGTCTGAGCTGAGCGGACACAAAGGACGCGAATTGAGTACAGCCTCAATTTTACAAAACACGGTCGCCAGCTCCTCGAAAGTCAAAATTGTTAACCCTACAACGCGCAACAAATGCGTCTTAGCGGACTTTACAACCGCTTCAAAAATACCACCCCAGTGAGGGCACGCTGGTGGATCGAACACCCAGGCAATGCCCTGACGGGAGAGGCCCGTGCTGATGGCTTCTTCGTTCTCCCGTAAGAACGTTACAATTTCTTTCATACACCGATCAGCACCCTTAAAGTTGGTACCACAATCCGACCTGATCAGCGCTGGTCGCCCTCGTCGCGACGTAAATCTCTCCAGCGCTGCCAAAAAGGCCTCCGTAGAAAGGTCGGCCACGAGCTCCAAGTGGACGGCCTTGGTGGCTAGGCACACGAACACGCACAAGTACGCCTTGATAGACTTTGCGTTCCGCAGGCGTGATGCCTTCACCATGAAAGGGCCTGCGAAATCCGTTCCCACACCTGCAAACGTCCAGGCCTCCGTCACCCGGTCCGGTGGAAGATCTCCCATCTGTGGCTGCATTGTGGCTGCCTTCAAGCGGTAACAAGGCAAGCACCTAAACACAACGCTACGTTCGTCGTCCCGATAAGATCCAGAACTCGCGCTGTAGGATGGCCAATAGCGCATTACAGCCCGCGTGCGAGTTTTTCTCATGACGATCCCTGACTAAGAGCTCAACTAAGGGTCCCCTTTTTGGAAGTAACAGTGGATGCCGAGCCGAAAAGGGCAGGCTAGCGTTCGAAGTCTGCCTCCAACCCTGAGCATACCTTGCTCATCCAGGAATGGGTTGAGGCGCACAATTCCTCCCTTCAGCTTTCCACGTCCATCCCTGAGCAGCCTGACCTCCTCTTCAAAATGTTCCGCCTGGACGACTCTAACCAATGAGCATAGAGCCGCATTCCGCTCCGCAGGCGAGAGGACAGGTGTAAAGTTCCGTTCTGCGTGAGGCTTCCTGCAGTTGTTCACGAACCGCTTGATCCAACCTGTCACCCCAAGAAGTTTGTCGAGGGAGCTATACCGTTCCAGCAAGAAAGCTGGGTTAGGCTTCGGTACGAGTTGCCCCACGTTCACTCGCAAACCTCGATCAGGTGGCCCAAGCGGCGCCCTGCACTCGTTGAATGGCCATTCCTGCGGCGACTTAGTCAGCCATTGAGGTCCCCACCACAGTGGGTGACTCACCAAATCAGGTGCCCTGCACCCGCGCGAAGCGCAGTCCGCTGGGTTCCATTCTCCCGGTACGTGCCTCCACACTAACGGAGTTTCCGACCCCGTAATCTGTGACACCCGATTTGCCACGAAAACCTCAAGTGCATGTACCGACGTCTGCAACCAGCACAGAACTATCCGACTGTCAGTCCACGCGTACACCGTTTCATCCAAGTTGATGGTACTACGCAGATTGCAGGTTACATGATTTAGCAAGCGCGCTAGAAGAGCTGCCCCTGCCAATTCCAATTTGGGGATGGTCCATCTAGTTCTGACTGGTGCCACCTTACTTTTGGCCATAACCAGACGCACGTGCACAGTTCCCGTTGAACTTGCTGTCCGAAGGTATACAGCTGCCGCGTACCCTCGCTCCGAGGCGTCACAAAACCCATGTAGGGTAGCCTTACATCCCACCGATGGGACTAACTTGCGGGGTATCGCGATGTGCACAATCCCTGGTAAGGTGGTCACAAACTTGAGCCAATCCTTCAACAACTCTCCGGAGAGTTGGTCGTCCCATCCTAAGTTGGCTAGCCACAACCTTTGTAAAAGCACTTCGCCATGAACGTAACCGGGGCGATCCATCCGCTAGGATCGAACGTTCTAGCGATTGTCGACAGTACCGACCGCTTAGTCCAAGTTTTCTCCAAAGGTCGGGCTCGATCTTGTACGTGAATACGTCATGCGTTGGCCTATATTGCACCCCGAGGATGCCCAACGTGTTTGGATTGTCCGGGTTCTCAAAGAGGTGCGGGTCCTGATGGAACTCGCCTGGCAAACCGGCCAGGAGCTCTGGGCAACTGGACAACCATTTCCGCAACTCGTAACCTCCTGAACCCATGATCGCGATCAACTCGTCTCGTAGAATTAGCGCCTGCTCCACGCTATCAGCACCCGTGCAGATATCGTCCACGTAGACGTCGCGATCCAGTACTGCTGCTGCTCGAGGATATCTTACCCTTTCCTGTGCGGCCAACTCTCGCAGCGTACGTACTGCCAAATACGGACTTGGCTTAAGTCCATACGTCACCGTGTTAAGTTCGTATGTGACCATCGGCTCATCTGGGCTCTCACGCCACAAAATCAGCTGATACCGACGGTCATCCGGATGTATCATGGTTTGGCGAAACATCATTTTGACGTCTGCGACGAACGCTACCTGGTGTAACCGAAAGTCTGTGAGAATGTCCACAATGTCCCGGTTCAATTTAGGACCCGCGTGCAAACATTGGTTCACAGACACACCATTCGAGGTAGGAGCAGAACCGTCAAACACCACCCGTATTTTCGCCTCAGGTGACTTCAAGACAGCCAGGTGTGGAATGTAATAATGCTCGACACACCTCCAATCCAGGCTGGACACCGACATGTGGCCCAATTGAATATATTCCCGCATGAATTCTATATACTTCTGCCGAAGTGCTGGGTCTCGCCTCATCTTCCGCTCCATTCCGAGTAGTCTCCGTTCCGCGAGCTGTCGCGAACTACCTAAAGCGGGGCGGTTTGGGAGAAAAGGTAGCCTGGTCACGAATCTGCCTGACGGGCATCTCGCAGTGTTGTATTGATAGAACAACTCGCACTCGTCATCCTCTGGCTTCCGTCTGTCCGCCGTGGGCGGCTCTTCAGACTCCCAAAACCTCTGCAGCACCTCTGACAGCACACTACCATAGAGGACCGGATCCCCTTCTGGTAGGTCCTGAGGTCTCCAAACTGGGCCGAAAACAACATACCCCTGTGGTATCTACGGCCACCAAACCAGTTTCCTGGAGTACCTTCTTCCTACCGCACCATAATCTCCCGAGGACGTCTGACCCGAGAAGTACGTCCACCGTACCAGGAGTATCAAAATCAGGATCAGCTAACTCCAACCCTGTGGTTAACCCTCGTACCGTTGGTGGTAACCTAACCTGAGGAGTTTCCCAACCACTTCATCCAGCACCACGGCTGAGACTTGATAGCTGACCCTGTACATGTGCTACCTAATGCGAACTCAAAGTTCGTCTGACCCCGAATGTCAGGCACATTTAGGCCCCCGATGCCTACAGCTTCATCCTCACTTGGCCGTACATTTAGGCCTAGCCTACTCACCAGCTTACTCGATACAATACATCCCTGAGCCCCTGTATCCAGTAGGGCTCTTACTTGAATGGTCCGGCCACCGTATCCCCATACCCAAATCTTAGCCGTTGGCAAAAGTACCGTGATTGGACGGGGAGCCGAAGCTGATGAGTAGGCGGCGATTACCTAGCGGGAATCTAAACGCGGTGAGGCCGCGTCCCGCGGGGGTATCCCCTCACTACCCAAACCTGTGTATGGGTCCCACTCCTGCTGGTAGGGAGGTCTGCCCATAAAGGCCATGGCTGGAGTTCTATAGTACCCCGACGGCAAACGTCCGTACCGAGGTTGCGCCTGTAGCCGCGGGTACTCAGGCATAGGCGGGGCATGCGTGGGTCTTGAGACCCAACCAGGTGGCTCAAGCCCGCAGAATACTGCATGTACCCTGGTGGCTGCCTAGTGCTCCCCTGACACCCGCCCGTTGAATCCCGTACCTGGGATGGGTGTCCTTGGCCACGTTCCTGTGCCGCTCTTCCCCAATCCGGCACCTGCTGCCGTGGTGGAGATCGTCCCCACGTCCTTGGGTAAGTGGGCTCCGTCTGTTGACGTTCCCCTGCCTGTCCCTGTGACCGATGCGGAGGTGGGCTCCTCCTTGGGGTGGGGAGCGCTCCCTCCTTGGTGGGCAGGCTCCTTCGCTGATCCGATCCAGCGCTGCCCCCGGCGCCTCCGGAGCGATTCATGCAGAGCAGCGGATAGTGTGCACCCTGGCAGTACCTACAGTTGGTGCTTGAAGGGCACTCTCGCACCTGATGCGGCCCCAGGCACCGAAAACACCAACGCCTCTGCTGTGCCACACCCCGTCTCCTCTGAACCCGCTGCGCAGCAAACTCCTGACACGCTGCCACCCCGTGGCCTGTCTCCCTGCAGTAGGCACACCCTGATTCCAATGCGGTGTTGTACCGCCTGGGTTGCCCACTGTTGCCTCCTCGCGCCGGTGCACCCGGTGTCGGCAACACCGACAGACATAGAGCAGAGCCGTTGCTATGACACGGCTCCAAGTTTGTTATTCTCTATGACTTGAAATCCTATAAATATGGAAAATGTGTAATTTCCTTTATTATTTATAAATAAATAGTTCCAATGTATTTCTCTCAGTGGTTTGCATTTATTATAGTGTCTACAGTCCGCACATGATGGTCCTTCATACATAATTGTTGGACCACTGAAGAAATCGACGAGCACTGCAAGGCCGCAAGTATTAGTTCGTTTTCGCAAGCATATTCTCGAGGCGGACCCGGCTACGAGACTATTTCAAGCAAGTCAGCGATCATTATATTCATCATCTGTGTCATCCATCACCATCTTGGTATCAGCGAGGATCGAAGGCGAGGAAAATTCCTTCGATAGATACCCGAATTTTCCGATTCGTATCGCCCGAGCAGGCGCGAACATTTACGAACGGAAGCGAAAAGGAGGCGCACATGCGATTTTATGAAGACTTCTATGAAGAATATATTCGAAAAAAGAAAAAGGTTCAAGTTCTTTTCAAAGACACAAAACAAAGCACGTCAAAGACTATATTTGTGATTTGTGATTGATTGATTGTGTCAGATTTTGACTGTTTTCGATTTTTGTGTTTATTTACTTTTGTAATTTGATTTATTTTTCAGAGTTTATTTATGTAATTGGAATACTGTATTTAGGTAAGTTTTTGCGTAAGTAAAATGGCGAAGGCAGAGGCGCAGAAGCGCGAGTACCTCGAAAAACTCATAGCTGAACGGTCGTATAAAAAAGAAAAGTTGCTTAGGCTAGAAAGGGGACTCCCTACGGCGGAACAATTAAATACATACCCAATATGCCGTATGGATATTCGTAGGGATGACGCAATTTCTACCTTTAATGCATACGAGAAGTACTGTGAGGAAATTCTGTTCTTAGATCCCGAAAACAGTGAAAACATCGGGGAAGTAGAGACAGTTTATTACAAAATCCTCGATTTTTACACAGAGCAGATAGCGACTCGTAAGCATGAGGTACAGCAGCCTCAGCCCGCAAATCAAGCCATTAAAAAGAACGCAAAATTGCCATCAATTAACATACCAATCTTTAGTGGTAAGTATTCCGATTACGTAAATTTTAGGAGCTTATTTAATAGCGTGATAGATTCGGATGAGTCGTTAGATAAGGTCCAGAAACTGCATTACCTCAGGTCATTTTTAGTGGGCGAGCCTCTCGACTTGATTAAAAACTTACCGCTCATATCTCAGAGTTACGATGAAGCCCTTAAACTGCTGGAGGCCAGGTTTTATAACAAATTTAAGATCACGTCAGATCACATAGCTCAGCTCTTAGATTTGGCAAATTTGGGTAGGCCCTCAGCTGCGAATATCAGGGATTTTGTCGCATCTGTTAAGCAGAACATGGTGGCTCTTAAAAATCTTGAGGCGGGAGTTGAGTTTTGGGATCCGCTTTTAATTTGTATTTTCCTTCGAAAACTAGACCCTCAGTTGGCCAGATCGTTCCAGATTGAGCGCGATGCTACCGATGACCCTGATATTGAGGAGTTTCTAGCATTCTTAGAAAAGAGGGCGCTAGCATTAGAAAATGCTGATCTCGCACCAACTTCGGCTAAACCTGCCAGGGCCGTCGCCAGCCCTGCCGCCGTTCCGCTCAACCAGGGATGTTTTTACTGTAAGTGTGGGGATCATAAGATATTTGCCTGCAAAGATTTTAGGGCGAAAGCATCCTCGGAGAGAGTCAAGTTTGTAGAGAGAGCGGGTCTATGTAAGGTCTGCCTTAACGATCACGCTGGTAAATGCAGATTCCATTTCCGGTGCGGCCAGTGTAAGAAGCCTCACAACACATTAGTGCACGTAGATGATGAAGAACCCGTTGTCATGATGTCGGGTAGGGATCCAAACGTGTTGCTCCCCACGGCTCGGGTTAAATTGTTCCGGCCGCGAGATAATCGGGAAGTGCACGTGAAGGCGGTATTAGATTCCTGCTCGCAGGTCTCGTTGGTTTCTAGAAAGGTAGTAGAAGTATTAGGTCTGACACCTAAGCGGGATAGGACTGAGATTGTGGGTATATCTTCTTCGAAAACTAATTCTGAGTATTCTATTCCGCTGGAAATTCATGGTTTGAAATCTCCTTTTAAAAGAAAGATAAACTTCCACGTTGTGGACAAGGTAATTTGTGACATGCCTCAGCGCGAAATTAAACCATCCGAGATTATTATCCCTGCAGGAGTTCAGCTTGCTGATGATGACTTCCGCGTGCCGTCTGAGATAAACATGTTGATAGCGGCCGATGTATTCTTTCAGATATTAGTGCTCTCAGAAACGATACCGGAGACCGGCCAGCGGCAGTTCAATATTGAGGCAGTGCAGGCTCCTAGGGATGAGGAAGGTTTGCGCATTGTTAATACTAAGCTGGGCCACATAGTGGCAGGTGGGCGTCCTCAGCAGCTGCCGGATGGTAGTAGGGTGTCGCTGCACTGCTCATGTTCCAATCTTAGCCCGGGCATTGATCTAGAGAGTTTTTGGAAGGCTGAGGAAGTTCCAGAGGTGTTCAAGGAAAAGGATGAGCATGTCATAGTAGAAAATGTTTTTAAGGAGACAACCAAGTTGGTAGACAATAGATTTCGAGTGGACCTGCCCATTAAGAGTCCACTTCCATGGGTAAACGAGACTTTGGGTGACTCGTTCGATTTAGCTCTTGCCAGGTTTTTAAGCCTGGAAAAACGATTGCAAAAGAATGTAAACTTGTTGACAGATTACACCAAGTTCATTCACAAAGATGTTGAGCTTAGGAACGCCCATTTTGTAAATTTTGATACTTACAATTTTAGTAAGGAACCCGTCTATTTCGTTCCGCATCATGCTGTAATAAACGAGAATAGCAAGACCACTCGTACGCGTGTGGTATTTGATGCTTCGATGAGAACGCGAAATAAGGTTTCCCTTCACGATATTTCGCTTACTGGTCCGATAGTACAAAGGGATATTTTTGATAATATTTTATACGTGAATACGCAAGAAAACCCTGGCTATTTTATTAGCAGAGGTCTGGGTCCGCAAGAAATTTCTTACTGCTCAATGTGGTGGGACGGGCTGGGCTTTCTGCATAACAGGGAGTATTCATTTGATTCATCGACAGTCCGGTTGCCGCGAGATATACCCGACGCAGTACAGCCGGAGAGTAAATTGGTATCGCTGGCGTTGGTTCGGTCAGAGGACAATATTTTTAACCGCATACAGAATTACTCTGATCTGCACAAAATGGTTCGGGTCATTGCGTATGTGGCGAGGTTTTGTAAAAACTTAAAAGGGAGAGACAAAAATAAGGCAGATTTTCTATCCGCCGATGAGCTGCAAGAGTCTTTGAATATGATAATTAAACACGAGCAGGGTGTTCATTTTAATGAGGAGATCAATGCGCTCCGACGAGGGAAAAATGTTGCAGGTTCTCTGAAACAGCTTCACCCCTTTATCGACAAAAATGGGATGCTCAGGGTCGGTGGTAGGTTGCAAAATTCTGACCTGCCATTTTCCCAAAGGCACCAAATTATATTACACAAAGACTCCAAGCTTACTGAGTTGATTATAAGGTCAGCGCACATCAGATTGCTGTACGCCGGCCCAAAGATGTTGCTTTCCAGTTTGAATAAAAAATACTGGCTTGTCAATGCGATGCGGCAAATTAAGAAAGTTACATATAAATGTATGGCATGCTTTAGGTTTAAGGCCACTGCGTCTAAACAATTGATGGGTTCTTTGCCCAAGCAGAGCGTTACTGCTTCGCAGGTCAGTCAGGAGGGTGTGCGTTTTCGTTTCATACCTAGTTATTCGCCTGTCTTTGCGGGACTGGCTGAGGCTGCTGTGGAAAGTACCAAGTACCGTCTAAAGCGGGGTTCAAAAGGCATATTACATAAAGATTTTACGAGATACCAATTCACCACCACTTTACTGGCCAGTGGCTCGCGTGGTCCGAGTTTTCCCTGGCCTGGATGGTAAGGTCAGGGCCTTAGAAGTTAGGACTTCCAATGGGAAGTTATACAGGCGCTCGTTGTCTGGCGTCTGTCTTCTGCCTATGTAGATTGGTAGGAATCATAATGATTTCTTTATGTTCTTCGGTTACTTTCGAAAAATACTATAATTAATTTATGTTCCTAGGTGTCTTTATACTATAATTAATTTTAGGTTCCTAGATTTCTTTAGAAAAATACTATAACTAATTTGATTAATAATAGTGAAGTGATTTTTGTTATTAAGTGCATTAATGTACCTTCGGGTGTTTATGTTGTTCGTGCGCCCGCGCAGCATGTCGGCAACACCGACAGACATAGAGCAGAGCCGTTGCTATGACACGGCTCCAAGTTTGTTATTCTCTATGACTTTAAATCCTATAAATATGGAAAATGTGTAATTTCCTTTATTATTTATAAATAAATAGTTCCAATGTATTTCTCTCAGTGGTTTGCATTTATTATAGTGTCTACAGTCCGCACACCCGGCCGTTCCGGGTGGCGAGGGGCAGAGGTCTCCTTGCGAGGGGCTTCACCAGCCTGGACGTCCACTCGCCTGCTTTCGGCCTCGAGGAACGACTTCAGATCCTCGTAGGTCGGGAGGTGGTCCGAGGACTTGCCCCCATGTAGCTGCTCGAATCGAGCGACCATTTCGCTCGGCAGGCGGCGAAGCACTGTGTGGACCAAGATATAACCGTAGCCCGCCACTGGCAAACCCTGTCGCTCCAGTGCGCTGACCGCGACGCTGACTGGGTGGAAGATTTTCTCGCGGAGGTCCGTACCTCGCGTTATGGTTGGTATTGACAGCCACTGGTCTAACAGCCTGTCTACAATCAGGCGCTTGTTTCGATACCGGTCGGTAAGGATCTTCCACGCCACCTCATAATTGCTATCCGAGACAGCCAAATGCGTCAGCAATTCATGAGGCTCTCCATGTAGCCTGGACATCAGCTGAGCCATCTTGTACGCCGGCGTTATGTCCGTCCGTGTGTGGACCACACTGCTATACAGGTCCTCAAACGCCGGCCAGTCGGCGTAATCGCCTGCAAAGACTGGAACCGTAACAGGCGGAAGTGGCACCTGTAATCCTTGTCCCACTTTACCACGGAATGGCTTTTCCTTTCCGTCACGTCGCCTAGATATGTCCGCAGCTGCCTGCGCAATGTCCTGTGCCAGCTCAAGCACTGGCTTACATCGCCCTCAACCAGCTCCTTATCTTCAGGGTTAGGAGCTTCCTCAAGGAGCATGAGGCACTCTGTGAGGTGTTCCGACACAACCCGAACCCGTTCATCTGCCTGTAGTGCACTTTTCAAGAGCGCGTCCTCCCGGTCCTCGCGGCCGATCATTGCCGCTGTGGTAGTAAACCACCTTAATTCTGTCTTTATAGCAGCCTTATACCTGGCGATCGAGGAGCCATGGTACCAACTTTTACACACTCGACTTAATAAAAACGAAAACCAATAAACAAATACCACAAAATAAATGTTAGTTGACTGGCCTAGACCTTACCGATAAGGTACCGTTCACTAGGCAAACAATACAGTCACAAAAAACCGAAACAATATTTTCCAAAATTAATAAAATATGTGGGTAATATAAAAACACGCTTAATACTAAATTACGGCTAACTATGTTGCAATAAAGCAACCACGCTCTGCTACCAAAAATGTTTGATTCCGAAGCTGATCTTAGCGCAGTGGAAGCAAATTAAAGTTATCTTAAAATCTAAAACTAAATGGTCGATCAGCCTCGAACAACATTTGACTACGATTCGTAGTGCTCTTTACTATAGCTAAATAAAATAAATTTAATGAGAGAATTTTGTTCCGGAAAGTTTCCGGCCGAGAAATTCTTGTTTCCAAAATCTACTTAAACAGGGCCCAGCAACGAATTGCTTACCGAGCGAACGATGACGCCGTTTCTTTGTGAGTTTAAGTATGACAGGAATCAGGTATTCAGGATATTGTGAGGAGCACAGGAATAGGAATAACCTAAACTCACGGCACTGGAACATCCGCTCGTTCTCGAACTCCTTTCCTCCAATCTGCACTATAGTTCACAGTTCGACATCACATAATGTTTTTTAACACAAAATAACTAAAAGATTTCTCTCCGAATGAGAAATCGGCCCCGTTGGCCTCCAATCATTTATAATTAAAATACGTAGCTATCGGCAGCCACGACGCGAGCCAACGAAAAGTGAGGTTAAATTTTGCCGGCGGTCGCGTGACTCTCAATCAAAGCGCCGGAACCAAAATCACTTGGTTCACTTCCCCACCGAACAGGGAAGACCACACGAGAAAACCGAAAGCACACATTTACAATTAAAACTCGCATCCACGATGCGGGCGACGGCAGAGGACGCGACAATGACAGAGCAGTGTTGCCAGCACCGCGCGCCCATTTTATACGAAAACTAAACAGTGACGTAAGCATAAAACATTCATGTAGTAGGGCCACTATACGCCGCGCGAAGAGGTACGCCCCGGGGAGCGACAAAACGTAACGAACCGCGCTCCACCATCCTTTATGTCCCAGATACATTTTTCCGCGTAACAGAGACGCGGCGACTTGCCCCAGAACAGATTATTTATTTGTCTCTCCGCGCCTTTTTCGACCGGAAATATGCTGATTGTAGTGCCCAACAAAAAAGGCGAAACAAAACCGCACCCGCCCAAAAAAGCAAATACAATTTACCAAATCCCTCGGGGCGAAAGGAAACTCTCTTAAAATGTTTTCTTTAACGTATACAAAAGACCATTAAATCAATCACGTTTTCAATGAAAATGGTATTAGAGAGAAATCCAAAGAGTCGGTTGCTTACCTCCGGCAAAAAAGTCGGTCTGCGGGCAAGGCTTTTCACTAATTCTGAATTTAAATGCATGAGATCGAATAGGTTCACGCAGTGAGTGGATCCCACGCCGAGTTTTCCGATTGCCAGTGCTTATGTATTTAGGAGAAAAATGGGACGGATGGCACTGAATGGAGTACAAAAGAACGCTATCAAAAGAATCTTTTGAAGAGATTTACGAGTGTAGAGACACCCTCTTCGCGGGATTGTGCGATTAATTTTTCATCTGTGGTCATCACATCACCCTTTGATTTTGGTGTGAGTGTAGCAGATGTCTAGTGCAGGCGCGTGTTCGGTTGTATTTTGGCGCGAGCTGTCGCCGGCATGAAGGGCCATTGTGGGGCGTTGTAGAGCCCTGAGGCGCTTGTGCAGGGGTACAAAAAGAGCTCTCTCTAATTGTTTGCACATTTCGCGTCTACGGGCACACAAGCGGGGCGCCGCGAGATAGTAAGGGGAGATTCCAGAGTACCGTCGGCACACTCAACGTCTTTATCTTCTTATAATTGTTTTTCGAGGCGTCTAACCGGAAAATGATAAAATCAGGAAGAATTGCCTTTAGGTGGCACAAACATATTCTTTTACCCGTTTTCTTTTCATCAATTCGTTGAGGAAGCCATAAACGTTTTATCTGTGAAAACCGTAAAATCAAAAGTTTATGGCTTGTAGAGTTTACAACTTGCTGTAAAAACTTCTCTATAGATACGTATAGAAGTTTATATCTGCGTGCGAATAGTGCAGTACACATGCGCTCATCAGCCCATCAAGTCCCCTCGCGAGTATAAATATCCTCATTGTTTCCCGAAGTGGCTATTCCGGGATCATTTTTTCCGAAGCCCCTACAACTTCCCCTACCCAATACAGATTGTATTGCCGAGATATACACACAATACAGTTCGTACCTATCTATTCGTATACGCATAAACATAGACGCGTCAACATTGGCAAAAAATATTTGATCGAACAGAGTGAAGCGAACGGTATCTTTTGTATCAGTGTAGAAATTGTTTTACTGCGTATTAGAAAAAGGAACGGTAGAGCTTTTGCCATGACAGTCTAAAAATATACAAAATACAACTTGATTGAGTTATCGCATGTTTACATGTTAGTGTTACTACTATAGGTATTTGTAGGCAACACGCCTACGCACTATACAAGTTAAGAAAAACGGCTCACTTACAGGCTTTGCTAGCAGCATACCATGGCTTCGTCTCATCAAACTTGCGATATGGTGTAATCTTTTGGGGCAACTGTTCATCTATAGAAATGATTTTTATGGCTCAATAAAGATGTATTAGAGCTATATGTGGACTTAAATCCATAGACAGCTGCCGTCCACACTTTAAGAGACTAAAAATACTTACGTAACCTTCACTCTACATCTACGAAGTATCTGTATTTGTAAAAAATAACTTACATCTATATAAAAAGATACTGATGTCCACAGCAGAAACACGCGACGTCGAGATGGATTATGCTTGTTTACATCAAATACTGCTATGATGCAAAAAAGTATTGTATGCCTTGCGCCAAAAATTTATAACCACCTACCGACATCAATTAAGGTCCTTCCGATAGCATTATTCCGGAAAAAATATTTACGCTACTAGTGGAAAAGTCTTATTATAAATTAAATGACTATTTTCAAGATAAATTTTAGTTAAACATTAGTATGAGTAATGACAATAATGTAAGCAATTTATTGTGATGTGATGTGTTACAATTTTGATTATTATTAACCTTCTGCGACTGAGGTGATTTTATTGATAACATTCGGCTGACGTGTAGTCTGACAGACGTCATATTAATTGGCAATTTTTATTAACATTACATATATAAATTATTGTTTTAGATTTTTTACATTATTTAATGAAATATTTTTTATTGATTATCAAAATTATTTTTATGAAAATAAAAAAAGATAATATTTTATTTCATGTTTATTAATGACATAGCTTTTTTGCCATTTCTTCTCTAAAGTTTTTAAAATCTTTTATATTTTTTTCCAGTGAAATATCTTCCATAAAATGAAAGTAGTATTATTTTTATCTTTAAATGTTAAGTCTACAATCAGTATTTTATTGAGATTTCATGGTTAATTTAGCCACAAATCAGTCTCAAAGTTGACCTTATTTTAATAATTAAAAATTACAATCTTCACAAATTGGCGATGAATATTGTAGGTGATTGGATTCTTGCAAGCGCACCACCTGTACCTGCTTCTGCAAACTTAAAGTGTAGTGAAAAAAGGGGTATGAGAATATTTAATTTAACGTTTCATGAGGTTATGTCTAGGGGACACTATGCTGGCATACTTTTTTATTGAGGTGATGACTGATAGACACTATGCTGGTATACTTTTTATTGAGATGATGACTGATGAACACTATGAACTTAAATAAATGTTTATGAGGTGACGTCTATCAGAATCAGGTCTTAATGCTGTGCTTACGTCTGTGAGACACCGAAAGGTCGTAACGCCAAAAGTGTTCATCGCGAGACCGCTTTTGCCTGACTGTCCACTGTGGCGAACCATTTCAGGAAGGTACTGAGCGAGACAAAGCGGCATCACGCGTTGTTGCGATCTAGCAAACAAATAATTGTTTGACGGTGTCTGATGGACTACCACCTCTGTCGCAGAAGGTTAATGTGATGACTTAATGACACTTATACTTGAATGAAATTACTTTATAAATATAAACCTAATGTAATATTTGCATACTGACTTAGTTAGTAAGACACATTAAAACCAATATTAATTTTAAGATCTTAAAACCCTTTACATGTGTTTAAAGCAAATAAATATTGATTGATTGATTGATTGATTAGGCAAGTAATGGTGAGATTTTAGAGATGTGCTTCTTCTTCTTTCGTATGGTACACCGAGACAACTAACGTCTCGATGATTTGTAATATAATGTTTGATCAATAAATATAACAGAATGCTTTTTAGTCTTTAAAACGCTGTGCTGAAACGTCGTGTTCAAATACCTAAGCAGTACTTTCCGCACCGTTAATTCTCAACTACACTCGTGAATCGAAGCAAGTTTCCGTTTCATTACTCAATAATATTAAAAAAATAATATGAGAAATCGTTTCTAATTCACCAGAGCAAATTCGAGACAAAGCAGGGCCGACGTCTCACTCAATTGTTAAGGTGGACCCCATCGTGCCACCCTTCATATCGACCCCTCGAATCGCCCCCCAGGTTCTAATTCTCCATTAGTATTGATATAGCAAATCTGCAGTCGGTGTGCAATCCGTTTAAGGTGTTATAAATCACCGTGACCCACCCCTGTTGTATGGCATTGACGTAATAGGGTGGTGTCGATGGTCTTGGTGGAAGGTGACGGGGCTAAGCTGGGGCGCAGGAGTGTCAATGCGTGTGAAATGAACTGTCAATTGGCAGTTTCCGTTTGGAAAATATATGAGGAAAATAATGGATTGTGTAACATAAGATCCAATCGACGAAGAAACTAATGATTTATTTTTTGGTCTAGCTAGAGCTTTGGTTACATAGCGACCATCTTAGTAATCTTGGACAGCAAACCAAAAAATAAACAATCCTATTTTTTCAAGGATAATGACATTCTGCGTACACTTACTCTAAACTTTATTCTAACTACAATAGATCAGACATCATTATTATGAAATCACCAACAAAAAATGTTTGTTTATATCAACAGGAAAAACATGCCATACCGGCTGTAATAAAGCAAATAGTCGAACCGATAACCCATTATCAATACAGACAAAGACCTCTCGATCTCCGCAAAAACGTGCACCCATCGGTATCAAATTACGGCTTCTGTTTGGAAAGATGAGATTCTGGGGACGCAAAAAACAGTTCGTGCCAAGCGCAAAAAGAGACAGGCGCAGTATCGAACCCATTATCAGGGGCATTCGTGCGTGATGTCAGAACAGAGGGGCGACACAGATGTGCAGGGGCGCAATTTGATTATGTCATTACTAAACCCCTCCCTGTCGCCTTTCGCGCTTTCATCGATAGTGTTAATGAAGCACGTCACAATATTATTTATTGCTCGGCGATTTTTTATACTCATAGTCATAAATTTGTCTTATGCAAAGTGTAGGGTCCTTTGTTACAGTGACAGGTCGGGTCATAATTCACCGCCCTTTCCCAGTGCAAAATTTTTGGAGGATTAGTGGTTATGCGTTTCGGCGGTCTTACCATTATTCATCATATTTTAGGCGTTGTCTGAACTTACACATTACTTTATGTTTATCAACATGAGTTACTGCTTTTTAACAATAAGTTGGTAGGCAAAGTCAAAGACTATCGTTTCATTGTTCATGCTTATTGTATAAGTGCATTATGATCAGAGAAAACATTTATCTTAGGGGACGTCCTCAAAATGTCTTTAGCAAACCAAGGCGGGGGCGACAAAAACATAATTCCCGGACTTGGCATAGTTTCCCGTCTTCAAACGTCTCCACAACTGTTGAAAACGAACAAATGATGGGGCTTATTTGCAATGCGCGTTTTTGGCCCGCACCGAAAGCTACTTAAAAACGCTTTTGATACGCCAGAGTGGAAACAAACAACTGTACAATACAGTACGGTTTTAATCGTACATTATTTGTATATCTAATTAAACAAAATGCTCTCAAAGCTGTGTAAGAAGAGAACTTAATTATCCCGCTGCATTAATCCAGAGGAGGATAATTGCCATACAAATAAAAGGAAATTAAAGCTAATTCTAGCGAAATGTTGTACAATTTTGGCGATGCCACGGTTTCGCTGTGGGCGGATGTTTTCATGAAAAGGTTAAGTGGCTAAATCCTTTTCGGGCGCGGCACCGTGTAATAGCTCCTTACCTATACGCATCTAAAGCTATAGACCTATCTGTAGCCCTATCTATATGTAGACCTACTATATGTATATGTATCTATCTAAACATCTAGCAAACCTTGACACCCACCTACTACTTTATAAATATCCTAATACTTATCGTCATGGCCAGTGATTCGTCTAATGGTAAGACTCTTGTTGTGTAAGTAACCCAGAACGAGGAACGCAGTCTCTAAGACTCTAACTATCTTATCCTACAAAAATGTTATGACCCAAATCTTAGCTGAAGTACTTTTCCTACAAACTACTAACTTAAATTTTCAATCTTTGGCAGAATAGCATTAAGGTTCTATGCCGTCCGGAGAAAAACTCGTAGCGATTCGATATGAAATAGCTGAAATCGATTTGAGAAATCGATATTTTTGAAATCCCTTAAATTACGTAAATACCGAGGTAAATGCCACCTAATAAGATAAGATTTCCACTTATTAACCTGCAATTATATCCCACATTAATATCGGAACAATATTAGAACTTAAAAGCTCTAAGAATATTATTTCAGTTTAAAAGCAGGCGGTATGGCCACCAACCCCTTGCCCGTCCTTGTGTTTCACATTTTAAAAAGTAAAACGTCAGATGAAGTTACTCGCGCTATTTTGTTGATAATTTTTTCTGTGAATTCGAAACTAAAACAGTGTACAATTAATGTAAAATTGATTATTAAGCTGCACAAAACATTCCTCGTCGGCCGCAGCATCGACCAATCCTCGGGTACAAAGGAAATCCTATTAACTTATGGAAAGTTTTGGTAAGTTGTAAGCATATTTTACTACTTGGTCTCTTATGAGTCTTGCTTATATACAACCGCTTATTCTGATCAATTAGTGTTAGTCTCATGTTCAACAATATCCGTACCGAGTGTCAGCCCATTCTTAAAAGCATAAACCGCTAAATTTCCCTCTTACATTGTAGAAAACCTATGCTATCAAAACAAACTAAAACTGTCACTCTTTCTCAGATAATACCATCTGCGCTCATTGAAGTTAGACTGGGACATCCGACTGAGCCATGCATATTACTAGTTAAGCGAGAAATTCCTAGATCTACTAGGATTTTGGTGGAATATCCAAAGGTTAGTATGAAAGCTATTTTCTGATAAACTGACTGTTCGTTCTAGTAAGAACTGTAAACTGTTCCATTACCATGATATTCCTAACACTTCCTAAACACACAGACACTCTAAATATCCTATTTATTATCAATGTTGTTAGTTTTGACTTTTAAAACCTGGAAAATGCAGTCCTATGTACCTAGGAATCCCTAAATCTAGTTTTATTTTACAGATGTACTGCCTGCATCAAAATAAGATCAGAACAACCTCAACATACATATCTGTGACCAGACCTGCAGGATCTTCAAACAAAAGCCAATTATGGACATCGGGTCACTACCGGCAAACTTCCTAGAACAGTTCATGAACGTGAGCCTACTCTCAAGCACCATATGGTTCTGGAAATCTGGAAGGGTCTACTGTTAATTATTGAGGTAAATTTTTAAATATTAAGTTACTAGAAATTCAATAATATCTAAAAACCAGTTTGGGACGTTCGCTGAAATTCTATTATTTTTGAAAATATGACCTAAGACCTAAGTGTAGCTAAAAGTAATTAGCTATTATGCAGTGCCTAATATAGTCATCACCACAAATTAAATTCAACTAGGGTTCTTGATAATTTTGTAAGAAAGTACATAATGCTAAGGAGAATTTTTCATTTATTTTTATATTTATTGGGGTTTTAAATTTATTTTGTTTATTATGCTATGCAGGAGGACCCTATGGAATAAACGTTCTCCTGAGACCTACTAGATGGGACCTACTTGGAGATATAAGAATATTCTTGGAGAAACGGCAGCGGCTTTAGTCTTTGGGATGAAACGGTAAGTTTATTTATATTCTATTTTATTTAAGTAACCTACGTTACTGGCATGATGCCATATGAAGTTCTAAGAAGATTATAAAGCTACAGTAGGGTAATAAAACTAATAGATTGCCTCAATTCCAAATATAATGTTTTACTGAGCCGTTGTACAGGATAAAGTTATCTATTGGAATTGAATTCTGGAAATGATTCCAAGAAGGCAACTATTTGGTAGTAAGGAACACAATATTTGCTTTTGGAATAGATTTCAGATCTTACTTGACAAGCAACAGTACCTATATTCAAAATTCCCTTATAAAACTTTGTAGGTACCTGTAGTAGTAACCACCCTAGTATGGAATAAAATCCTACTAATATTATAAAGGCGGATGTTTGTGTGTGTGTTTGTTACGACATCACGCAAAAACGGCTGATTAGATTGACATGAAACTTTGCAGAAATGTAAAAGGGCATCTGGAATAACACATAGGATACTTTTTACCACGGAAAAATGTCTCATTCCCACGGGATCACGCATTTTCCAATATTTTTGAAATAGGTGGCGTGACTGAGCCGATTCGCGTTTTAAACGTTTTCGCCGAAAACTAACAGCGACATCTCTTGGCGAATAATGCTTTTTTCCCGCGGAATAATAGGTTGCAGCGGGTGAAACCGCTGACGGACAGCTAGTTCTTTATAAGTATTTAAATGTGTGCTCTGGCTTTCAGATGGACTAGAGAGGGCTGACTAAGAGAAAGAGGACAACATCAAGAGCTCAAGATAATTGTGGCAGAAGAATTCAGGGTGTTCGTTCCGGTTGCCGACCACACCAAATAAAATATATTTTTTTTTTGTTTATTTTTCCATATTTAACGACTTTCTTCCGTGTAATTATAAAACAACCCGTGTCTGTCTTTTATTATAAGGGAAACTAGTCTAAACAAGACTAAAATGAAAACGGAACAAGACTAAAATGTCTGGAGATTTTTCGTTGAGAGAATTATTCTGATTTTTATAAAGTTTACCAGCGTGTAACTGTCACAAACACCTTATAGGGAACTTTAGGTGTTTTTATTCCTTTTATTTATATTTTACTAGAATAGATATTTGGATAGATTAGATTTATTTTCTACTTCAAACATTTCTTTAACTTTATACTTGAAATGTGGAACTGATAGAATCTACATTTTACATTCTAGTTTATTGGTGTCTGAGGTTCTAAATTGAAGTTACACCAAGTAATTTAATTTCTTGCTATGAATCTGAACTTCTTTTAGCTTAGGGAAACAGTGGATAGGCTTTCCAAGGATGTAACAAATGTTGTATTTAGAATTTAGGAATATCTAGCCTTAGTCATATTAGGTCACGTCTCTATGTAGCTAGTACCTGAACATTTTATTGGTATGGCTTAAGGTTGGAGCCCGCTCCCCGCTCCCTGGCTTATTTTATGAAATTGTTCACCAGTGTGCTTGTATTTTCAGATGTAGTTTTATTTATTTTAAGAGGTGGTAGGGTTTAAGTTTTCCTCTTTCTGAAAATATTCTATCTCAAACACAAACCGTGGGTTTCGGCTTAGCCTGACTGGACACCCTCCGCCATGATATTATTCCAAACTAGTGCCTGAATTTACATTTATAATCAAAGTTACAAAAGATATAATGCCTTAGTAATTTAACTTTATTTTAATTGCAAATCCAAGAGAGGAGTAATAAAATAGATACATATATAAGTAACAAAAGGATCGAAACTGGATTTTCCACGTCCAGAAGTACTAGCTTTCAAATATAAGGCATTTTGTAGGTATTGCAAATCAAAGAAGCTACTTTTATGGCCAAATGTTTGGAATATTCTTTTTTTCTGATTTTACCTTTTACTGAATCTACTTGGAACAAAATAAACTATATCAGATAGTCAGTCTGTTACCCCGGTTTCCCAAAGAATTATAATTCGTTCTTTCTTTTGAACTAAAATTATGTGCTCACATCCCTAGAAAGCTTTCCAATTTTACTTTTTTGGTAGAATTTCATACTTAGTACAACTCATCGCCCACATGGTACGACTTTTCGAGTTATTAAGGAATATTTTTATTCTATTCCAAAGTTTGCAATTCTATTAAGCATCCCCAGATAGACAACTCTGCTTTTATGATTGACTAGATATTTTATTTTAGAACAAATCTGAATTCTTGTTTTTCAGTAAGAATATTTTACTTTATTGCCCTTCAAAAATAAATGGAAAAGAAGAACCATCTTCTAAAATTTTGTATAAAAATCAAAAATTATTTTTATTACTTTAATCAAAATTTAAACAGCAAATTATAAACTCAAAATATTTTCCCTGTTGATTTTTCTAGTAGTGCAAATTATGTATTAATCTAGATAGCGCTGAATTATCCCTCTATGACAAGTTACTGACTGATTATTTGCAAAGAACCTAAGTGCTGCGAGTATTATTTATGACTTGACTACATAGTTTCCCTTTTTTTTTTAGACTTCAAAGTTTTTATAAGTAGGTATGTTTCCTCTGCAAAAGTAGGTATCTACTGAGGGTCTGAAATTTCTATTTAGCTAGATGCTGTGAGCTCCGAGTCTTCAGTTTAGAATTTAAGCAAAGCGTAAGTATGAAAGGTTGAACCGAGAATTTTAGTTTCTAAGTTATCGAAAATCCTAATAAATCCTCTATTGCCGGGTATTCCACAACCAATAGAGTGTCCCTTCCTATATAAAATTGTGGCTATCAGCAGTTAAGCCCTATAATCTCACCTATTAGTAATTTGTGTAGGGTCAGGTAGGCTACAGTGACTCGGATTTTTTCAATCAATAAAATTTTATAGAAAACTTTGAAGTATCAAACTCAAATTCATACCTAGGATGCATTGTTTAATACTCTTTCGTTTCGCGATATCGGTTTTTGAATTAACACGACAATTAGGTCACCAGACATATTTTTCTAGAAAAAAAATTGTGAGTCACTGTGTACGTGTACCTGTCTACACTAACTCAACCACTGTAGTACACAGTGACTCTAACAGTTTATATGGACTCGGCAACCCTTTCGTGCTTGTATAATATTTATTGAAATTATGCATTACAATCAATTATATTTGTCAAAGTATTCTTTTTACATCATTACTATTGCCATAGGAAATATTTTACAACTGTCTGTTAATGTTTATAAAAATAGAGAGAGGAGCCAGTACTAAATGTTAGAGTCACTGTGTACCACTTAAATTGGAGCCAGTGTAGACGCCGTGGCTATTTTGAAATAATTAGCCTACAAAAATTACCAGACTTCTCTAAGAGCTAGCAAATGTAGCTTATTACCTAGTATATGAACATCACTTTCGATGATAATAATTAAATTGCCCTAAATTTTTCAATCTTAGCCGATAAAAATAGATTTAGGGTACCTTTAAAAGCATTTTTAGAGGTGCAAAACCAATCGCACATTTTTTTTCACAATCAAACCGCACAGGAGTGGACGGATGATTAGTTTGTATGTGTTTGGTAGTCAAGAGCTACCATTATGTTAAGAATACAGATAGATATTGCTGTCCTATTACGAAATATAAGCGTGAGTCAATGTACCCGCCTGAGTCACCGATCCCTACCTGACCCTACCTACCTTCCCTAGTTACTGTGATGATAACAAAACTTAGGCAGTTGCCTATATTTAAGAAATTAATTGCGTAGTGAGTATGGTGATAGGCGTCAACTTGAGTTCAAGCTTCGGCCTCTAAACTTGCTAGGTGTACATGACGCAACTCATGATTTAATGTCCTAACCCCTATAGCACCCTACGATCTCGCCCGACTCTGGGTGTCCGAGGACTATATGAAGGGGTAGCCCAGGCGAAACCAAGTGAGTTATGTAAAGGAGAACGTTTCAAGTCTTGTGCACAACGGAAGCAGTGGGGAACCTCCAGGTCTGGGACATCCCCCCCGACAAGCCATTAAGGGTTACATCAGAACCCTTAACCGTCGCTGCCTCCAGGAGTGTACGCAACAAGAATCCGTGGAGGATTTAGCGCTCCGTAAACAGCGCCCCTTTCCCCCCTCCAGGAGAAAGGCATAACCGAAATAACGAGGAGTCGTATGTTCCAGTAGGATAAATGCCACGCCGACCCGCTACAAGATATCCCAAGAAACAATACGCCCTGAATCATGGTAGACACGTTTCTTCTATTAAAGCAAGGTCAATATCATGATTGCTATCACGATATCCACCAAAGAGTCTTTAACCACAATGAATTTACAAACTTGGCTTTAGAATTTGGAAAGTATTTAAAATCCCAAAATAAAATTACCCCTGATTTCCTTAAGAAGACACGTGTATACCTTCGAAGCGCGCGACGACGATTGAACCCCGTAATCCTCATTTGTATGGCTTATATAGGCTTCCTTTACTAACACCACAGCACCTTACTCCCTTCGACACAAAGCTCACTTTCGTTCGCACCTCATTTTCCGATTACCTGCCATCCTAAAACGAACCTTATTACCTGGACGATAAAGTTCATTTCTTATTAATTGCTCATTTTTATGGTTCCGTGTCCAAATTTCACAAAACTGAAAACCCGTCATCTATTGTTCTGTCGCCCTACTGTTTTCTTATTCACCTATTTCCTAGTCCAATTCATTCAATAACTTACAATATTCCAACAAACAACATCCCTTAAACAGATTTCCATAACGGTGATAAATAATTGCACGGAACCCTTTACATACATGTCCAACTCGTCCCTGATCTGATTTTTACAATTTTCTATCTATCACTATTTTTATCCTTCATAGAATATGGCATCGAACCCCGATACACAAATCCGACTCGATTTTGACCTGCCTCTTTCCCATCTTTCGTTTCAAAATTAAACCTTATCATGTTAGCACGAAGGCTCATTTTCATTTGCTTCAAAGTCCTAGTCGAATTTTTAATAAATATTTTTTTTACTAAATTCTTCATTCATCCGTTTCGTTTCAAAATGCACCTACCCGCGTAGATATTAAAGCTCACTTTTCTTTGAAACACAATCGAACCGAACCTTCTTCGAAATTTCGTTTTTCCAATACTGAGAAACTTAACTTTATCCTTCCTTCAAAATTGCACCCTACCACCTATACAATAAAGTCTATTCTTGATCTCGATATCAACTTTAGTACCGATAAAAATCTCCTAGAACGTTTGTTTAAACTTGAACCTTCCCACATATACAAATTGCAAAGCAATCTGTCAGTTTTCTTTTTCTTAAAACCTACCTAGCTAAGGTCATTTCGTTTCATACGTTCTGTCAAACTGAACCTAATCATCTACGCGGCAAGGCTCAATCTCGAATACCTCCTTAGTTCATAGTCTTTGAAAAAGTTTCCTAGAATCTCAGAATGTTCCACAAAGTCGATTTACGTAATTTATGCCTTACTGCCTATACGTTAAGGTTCAGTTTAGATTGTTGTTGATCCGTTTGACCAAAACTAAACTTTAACCTGTTTGATTTGAGAATTTACTTTCAGATCGTAAACTCAGTAGGTAATAAATATTCTTCCTACATTAACCGACTTAAGATGAAATGAGATTTAGAGATGTTTTCAGATCATCGTGTCTTCTATGCTGATGCTATTTTTCCTACGTAAGTATGGTTATTTTTTGAGGAAATCATACAAACTCTATGATTCCTTAAGGAATAATTGGTAAGTATTTCTATAAATGTATTACTGACCCATCGCGGCCTAAAGTAACCTGATCAAGATCGAACACTCTCCACAAATCACAAATCTTAGAGAAATACAAATACATTTGCTCTCCGACTTTCACAATTTACCTCAACTTATAATTTCCCATGAAATTTCAAA
The DNA here is from genome assembly GCA_024500475.1 of Phthorimaea operculella. Classification (NCBI taxonomy): domain Eukaryota; kingdom Metazoa; phylum Arthropoda; class Insecta; order Lepidoptera; family Gelechiidae; genus Phthorimaea; species Phthorimaea operculella. The sequence continues at coordinate 168,181 of JANFCV010000002.1, read as the reverse complement.
TTATAATATCCTCATAATCGAAGTCGGTTTCAAGATTTTTTTAAACGAAAACCATTTTACTACAATCCTATCAAAATGGTTGCTAACCTAATTTCAACTTTCCTGCTTATACAATACGGTTCAAGATTTTCTAAGGAAAATCTTCCCAATACAATACTTCAAAATGGCTGCTAACCTAAATTCAACTTTCCTGCTTATACAACACGGTCTTCATACATTCTGAACCTTACTGCTATGATAATAAGGTTCACAAGGTTCTCAAAGCAAAATCTTCCTACTATAATACTACTAAATATTTGCCAAACTAATTTCAACTTTCCTGCTCATACAATAAGGTCCAAGACCATTCAAAGGAAAATCTTCCCAATACAATACTTCAAAATGGCTGGTAACCTAATTTCAACCTTCCTGCTTATACAATAAGGTTCAAGATTTTCAAAGGAAAATCACCTCAGTACAATACTTCAAAATGGCTGCTAACCTAATTTCAACTCTACTGCTCATACAATAAGGATCAAGATTTTTCTAAGAAAAATCGTCCCAGTACAATACGTCAAAATGGCTGCCAACCTAATTTCAACCTTCCTGCTTATACAATATGGTCCTCATACATTCTGAACCTTACTGCTAAGATAATAAGGTCCACGACTTTTCAAAGGGAAATCTTCCCAGTACAATACTTCAAAATGGCTGCTAAGCTAATTTCAACCTTCCTGCTTATACAATAAGGTTCAAGATTTTCAAAGGAAAATCACCTCAGTACAATACTTCAAAATGGCTGCTAACCTAATTTCAACTCTACTGCTCATACAATAAGGATCAAGATTTTTCTAAGGAAAATCGTCCCAGTATAATACGTCAAAATGGCTGCCAACTCAATTTCGACCTTCCTGCCTATACAATAAAGTTCAAAACTTTTCAAAGGAAAATCTTCCCACTACAGTACTACCAAAATGATTGCTAACCTAATTTCAACTCTCCTGCCTATACAATAAGGTTTACTTTCACATATCTCACATCGTTTGACATCGCTGTTTTACTTTTCATTTTCTATGGCACTAGTAGATTACGCGCCAGTGTCAGTGAAAATTATTACTTTTGCTACGATTCAGTTTCTTATTTTGTGGCGTCTTCCCTTCAACTCCGCCAGTGTCAAGGTTTGTTTTGATTCAGTACTATGAATGAATCTGTCATTGTAAAATCGACTCTATTACTTAGGCAGTTAAGTCTATTATTTGATATGCTTGATCTAATCTTTCTACTGTATTGATACTTGATAAAGGATCCTTGCTATCGTTCGTTTTTGTTACTCAAAATGATTTTAATGCAATAATAGATTTCTTTACTTTAGTTATTTAGGATATTAAAGAGGTTCTTCTGTTCCAAATTGACACATTATGTTTTCATAAGACTAACCCACGAAAACGTCCCACATATTTTGTGAGAGCGGGACGGCGGCCTACAGAAAGAAGGCCCCGTACCATTACAACCGATAAGTTAATTTATTCGGAAAATTACTTTTGATCTACTGAATGGCCCAAATTGGCTGTGTGGGATTACGCATGTCATTGTGAAGCAAAATCAAGTTCGTAATTTACTCAATTTTGCAGGTAGAAACCTGAAAGCTAGGATTGCCATATTTTTCCTGCTTCTTTTTATGAAGGTTTGAAAATGAGAATGCCAGTCGGTATCAAATGAAATTGGCTTATCATTGGCTGATCGGAATTAAAAAATGCAAAGCCAAAAAGAGCAATCCATATTGGAACAAACACAGACTACAACGTCACGTTTACGTTTACAAAACTGATAGAACTATACAGTTGTTCAGTTTGACTGGCTGAGTAAAACTTACGATATTTTCTCAATGCTTTGAAATTAATCTGAGTAGGTATAAGCTAGTGTAGTTGCGGAAATTCGAATTCTTCTTCTTTCTTCGTCATCTAACAAACCAATGAACCCAGATGTCAGATTTTACTTAGTGAACCCGGATTGAATTACCTCAATAACTTTGCGCGCAGGTTCCCGTAGTTACAATCACGCAGATCAAGTTCCTTGTAAATTCCAACTCAACAAGTAGATGTGTTTGAAAACAAAAATCCGACTGCGGTAATTTTAAAGTTGTATTTTGCTAATCTATATTTCTTTTTATCATCCGAGCTTTTTATATAGCCAGTGTCACTTGCGCTGCTGAGACGAATCTAACGACACCTCATATGTCAAAATCCAACTATCCGTTTGTGCTGTAGCCCGCGAAAAAGAATTTTCTTGTCCACATACATACATACATACTCTCGAAAAACATAACCCTCCTTCTGAGGCAGTCGAGTAAAAATAGGCACCGCCATACCCACGAGGGTAGTAAGTTGAGCCAGGCTCCTCCGGAATGGGCTGTTGATAGTTTCCGCTTACAACCGACGATATACAACACTCTGGAGCACAATAAACACGTTACACACTACTGCTTATAAAATAATGGGCCTATTTCAGTGTTGTAACTGCATAGTGTTAGGATATTATACTTACTGCCAGATTCATTCAGCCAGATTTTTCTTTTTTATTATGCCATGTGATTACAAGCGTCAGCCCAGTTTTTCTCGCGCTTGTCATAGGAGGCGAGGGACTCAAGGGTTTCATGAGATTACGATTTTAGGCGACAGGCTGACAACCTGTCATTTGATACACGATTTTTCTGAAACAGTCCTCCTATGTTTGCCAGTCGAGGTGATATCGACCGCGATTGTAAGGCCGTGTATGCTTGCCTGCAAAGGATAATGTTCATAAATCGTTTTTCTTACAACCGACGATATACAACACTCTGGAGTACAATAAACACGTTACACACCACTGCCTATAAAATAATGGGCCTACCAACCTGCATAATTTTAGGATGCTGTTGTACGTAGTGACAGATTTATTAAGTTAGATTTCCCCTGTTGTAATGGGCTTTGTATGCAGACTAGTAATTCAGCCAAACTCTTGATATACCTACCTACACAGGAAGAGATTACTTGTAACACAAATATTTTGCGACAGTTTTGCAACATTTTATCTCTTTTTCATACCTACAGTATTTCTGCTACTTACTACCTACATTTTGCGCTAACTTCAATGATTGATTTGGGATAAAGGTAGGAAGTTGATGAAGACTGTCAAAAGAGCCTCAAAATTGGTATAACTCAATTCCAGCCAGAAAGATCTAACAAACACATGTCGATAAAAGTTCATTAACAAACCCCTTTCAACTACCCATCCACCTAATGACACAGATAATTGCATACAATGATGGCCCTTATTTAAGCGCGTCCATCAGCCGGACGCGGCAACAATACGGGAACAAAAGCCCGTAATATCGGTACGGGATAAATTCGGCACATCGCACATCGCGTCGTTACCGGAATGGGCCAATGTTAGTGTGCTGCAATGACGGCTATACATTTCTCGTGCCTTTAGGTGAATAATGTCCATTTTGCAAAATGTTCAGTGGTGAAAAAATTACCATTTTGTATTTTGTCCAGTTTTCATAATGACCTGTTTGCAAATTTTTATCAGCGTTTGTTTGTTAGATCTTTTCTAGTTACAATTGAGTTATACCAATTTTGAGGCTCTTTTGACAGTCATCATCAAATTCCTACCTTTATCCCAAATCAATCAATTGGTTCAACTACCCATCCACCTAATGACGCAGATAATTGCATACAATAATGACCCTTATTTAAGCGCGTCCATCAGCCGGACGCGGCAACAATACGGGAACAAAAGCCCGTAATATCGGTACGGGATAAATTCGGCACATCGCACATCGCGTCGTTACCGGAATGGGCCAATGTTAGTGTGCTGCAATGACAGCTATACATTTCCCGTGGATCGGGACCTTTAGGTGCATAATGTCCATTTTGCAAAATGTCCAGCGGTGAAAAAATTACCAGTTTGCATTATGTCCAGTTTGCAAAATGTCCAGTTTGCAAAATGTCCAGTTTCCATAATGACCAGTGTGCAAAATGTCCAGTTTGCAAAATGTCCAATTGCAAAATGTCTAATTGCAAAATGTCCAATTTGAAGATTATCTTATTTGAAAGATATCCAGTTTGCAAAAATACAATTAACGAAATTAATGGGTGAGTTCAGACCATGAAATCGAACAACTTTCCCCAAAACACATGGACCAGTGATGGATCTTTTCATATAAACTGGACTTATTGCGAACTGGACATTTTGCAAACTGGACTTTTTGCAATTGGACATTTTGCAAACTGGTCAGTAGTATGCAAACTGGACATTTTGCAAACTGGTAATTTTTTCACCACTGGATTGCAAAATGGACATTATGCACCTAAAGGTTCCCGTGGATCGGGAGTACACTGACATTTTCCGTGGATCGGCAGAACACTGACATCGGACTCAACAAGCTTTTGCAGTTTGAGCACTCCGGGCGTGTAGCGCTGGACATTGTAAAAGCATTTCGCCCAATACCTCTTGCAAGTTTTATCCAGTACCTATACAGTGTGCTACCGACACATACATACATGTATCACGCCTATAACCCTTGCGATGTAGGCAGAGCGTAAACGACTGTAAAAATGGCCAAAAGTTTGAGAGTCATTCAGACTATGTATTGTTCCCGTCATGTAAAAATAACGCTGAGTAACAATTGCTGTATCATCTGTCATCTCTTTCCCGTCGCATATTGGTAGTAATATATTATAAAAGAGACAACATCATCCCTTCAGTGATTACTCAGCGTTCTTTTTACGTGACGAGAACTGTATCATCATAGTGACAGGTTATCTGTCAGCCATCGATACTCATCAATTCTCAAATACCTTAAGTCGTTTCTTACGACACTTATCACTTTATCAGCCATCAATACTCATCAACTCCCAAATCCCAAAGTCGTTTCATACGATACACCACGGGAAAGATATGGGGTGATGCTATTTTAATTCTATTACCGGCAGGCGGTGTTAAAACTCGTGATTCTAGACATACTTAGCTGTTCCTACTCAAATAAAATGAATTCAACAAAAGTTTTGTTTTGGGATTTCATTGATGGCCCCATAGTAAAACTTGTTCATGTAGGTGCCTAGAATCAACAGTTTGAACAAAAGTCCGCATGTAGATAACACTCTGTATAGATCCTAAAAAAATGTGGTTTAAACGCAAACATCAGATCGAAAAAAATGTGTACTACTAAGCGATCAAGGTAAGTAATATATTTCAAAGATTTTCGTAACAAGTTTCAAAAACCAGCAACTGTTGTGTTGGCACAATAATGAGACGACTATTACCTACATTTCCCGTAGTTGAGAGTGAGACTACGGATTGCACTGAGCTAGCGTTCCCAGTTTGAAAATTTTGAAGCAAACGAAGAGCTCTGCGAGCACTTTAGTAATAAAAGTATTTCCGTAGTAATTGTAGTGCTGGCTTTGTCGTGTGGTGACGGCTTAGAAAAGCATCACCCCATAATCTTTCCCGTAGGTGTCGTAAGATGCGACTAAGGGATTTGAGAGTTGATGTATGTAATGCAATTTTAATCTACAAATAGGTACACAGTCTTCTGAAAGGCTTGCAAACTTTTGTCAGCCGTGGTGTAAACGGCCTTTTTTACAGCTTTTTACGATCTGCCTACCCCGCAAAGGATTTAGGCGTAATAATTATGTATATTTCTTTACTTAGGTAGGTAGTTCTTTTATTTATGATGCACAGTGTTAGTAGTAATAGAAAATCTATTAAGTTGTAAAGTAAGCATTTAATTCGCTAGGTAGGTACTTTTGATGCAGAGCTGTGGAAAAAATATTGTGTAATGTCTATAGAACAGTAATATTATGCAATAAATTCCGAAACTACTGGACATATATTAAAAATTCTTTAACCGCCAGAAAGCTACAAAAATCCTGAGTGACCTAGGCTACTTTTTATCACGGAAATAGATCTTATTTGGGAAAACGCAATGGATACCGAACTGTGATACCGACCTAAGTAGCAGCGTGTGAAACCGCTTAGCAGGCCACTAGTTACTAATATTTTAAATCTTAAAAAACTTTCTGAATACCTATAGAAATAATAACGAGTTTTATAGCGGCAGATCTCTGGCTCTAAATTAAATACCTAGTTCATAATTTTCACTTAGTAACTCCATTTTGTAGCGCCTGTTTACATTTCTGTAACGTATATTGTTACTATCTAAGAGCTTAACCCGCGCAGGTTGTGGCGAGAAAATGTAACACGGGCGATGTGGCAGGGTATGACATACCCAGATTTTTTATTGCCTATATTTATTTTTCTAAATAGTCGTAATATTTTTTAGTAATATTCTATGCAAGTGGTATATGTTAACATTATAATAAATAAAAGTTAGGTAATATATCACTATTTCTTCATAATATAAACCTCATAGAAATGAAACCTGGTAATTTTAAGGTAAAAAATAAGCACATCTTTTACTAGCCTCAAAATATTATAAAATTAAATGAAATATTATGAAACTTCATAAAACTCAAAAATATAATGAAACAACTTATCAAAAATATATAACTCTTAAGATTGCAAAAATGATAACACCTTAATAATTTGAGTCTAATATAGTGCAATTTTTGCATACAAAATGTATGATCGATTTCATTCTCAGAGCTTGAGTTTACTGAAAATTCTTGCAAAACTTCGTTTAAAATAAATCTCAGTCTAATTTATAGTTAAGAATAACACAAATTTAATCAAAACAATAATAAAGAATACACAAAATAATCGAAATAAATAAACATCAAAGCAATCTTTTGTCAAAAAATGTATACGCCGACTATGTGGCAGGGTATTACATACCCGACAGCACTTTATACGTGATTATCTCCGACCTTGGTTTGTGTTACAATACGATCACTTAAATATCCTTTTCCACACATCTTTAGCTGCAGCTACATGGAGTGACAAGAAAAAATTGCAGTAGCTTACAAAAATATACGCAAATAAGTAACAGTCCGGGTATGACATACCCTGCCACACTCTCGGCGGGTTAAATCATTGTAAGTGGGGATATTGCTTATTAATGTTTCCGTGTAATGAGCGATTTGCGCTTTGACCTGGAATAAGTAATTGTCTTCGGATAAGGATTAAACGGATACTTGAACAGCTTTGGCGAAATAGGAGGTTCTTTAGAAACTTTTTCGAAACTTTTCCGAGCTGTATTAGATAACAAAGACGTGTCTGATATCTCACCAGACGATGAACCAGGGTATCGAAAAGATACCAAGATTTTTACGCTTTGCACACATAACGACCGTTTCGACGTTATTTTTGCGCTTATACTGTACCGCTACTTACTATTACTACCTAGATTATTACTACTGTAAAGCGCCTTACTGTACCAAGCTGGGAATTCACAAATATTCTACTGCTAGACGTAGACCTACCCCAGAGTACGCAAAATCTCCCGTTTCGCCATGCAGTCACGACCAGCCGCCATCTTGAAGTCATCAGTCCAGCCGGAAGACTTCTAATGCTACGCTTGCCGAGGCGTGACCTCCTCTCGGGTATACATTTTCTCCACCGTCCATCGGTTCTACAACAAATATAACCAGCCCACTGCATGGGTATTACAATTCCACAAAATCCCATTGAAACCGTGGGTCGGAAGACAGTTAGAAGTAAAATATATAGTAACCCCTTCAAACTATTAGTAGCTTCAGGAAACACTGCCCATTGTGCGGCCCTCCAATTCACCGTGGATTTATAGTGGTCATTGTCATGAACTAGGGATGTTACTTTTATATGTGGAAAAATCGGTTACAGATTTTTTGCTGTCGTTTGGGACGCTGAATTGAAAAATAACATAATAAACCCCAATGTCCGTTTTTTAAAACTTTTTTCTTCAGTTCGGTAACAGATTTTATGTTGTATTTTTTTATTTAATCGATTTTAAAAGCCCGAACTGTTGAATATACGGGGTCTAAGGGACAGACGGTGTAACGAAATCTTTGCAGGCGTGCTAAGACAACGTAGGACAGACAGCTGAGTAAAAGTTATTCAGTTTCATGGTCTGATCATGCCTGCAAAGATTTTGGCACACTATCTTACACCCTGTATTTCGTTAAAACAATTTTATAACTGTTCAATTTTTGATTCCTAGATAAAAACGGTTTAACTTTTTTCACATCCCTGTCATGGAATGACAGTGGCCTGTTCCGGTAACGAGTCTATGTACCGCAGCGTCCGGTCCGGACTGACCCGGCCGCAATGTTGCCGCCACTACTTTGAGATGTTGTTTGTGCAACTCTACTCTATCTTGTTCCAGTATATTGAGCCAATTTTATATCTACTACTGACTTATTTGACTTTGAATTACCTCTTACTTTTGTGTATTTTTGTCAAAGATTATTCGGTTTCGACTGCTTACGGCAGTTTTCTTTATTTATAGATAAAAGACGGTTTAACTTTTATTTATAGATAAAAGACGGTTTAACTTTTTTTCGCATCCCTGTCATGGAATGACAGTGGCCTGTTCCGGTAACGAGTCTATGTACCGCAGCGTCCGGTCCGGACTGACCCGGCCGCAATGTTGCCGCCACTACTTTGAGATGTTGTTTGTGCAACTCTACTCTATCTTGTTCCAGTATTGAGCCAATTTGATATCTACTACTGTTTGACTTTGAATTACCTCTTACTCTTGTGTATTTTTGTTGAAAATAAGGCTCTAGGGGAAACTGGGGACACTTGATCCCTGTGGGAGACATGGTACTTTTAATTTCCAGAAAATCTACCAGAGCTATGTGTATTAATGCTAGCAAAACTTTTTGTCTACTGTACGGGCAAACTTTTTTTCGCAGTCATATGTGTCAACTATTTCATGTTTCAAAATGACAGGTCTTTATATATTCATTAGCGGCGCAAGATCATTTTGGCGAGTATTTGCTGGCTTTTATTTATTACAAAAAAGTGAAAATTAGCAAGAGAAACCGTTTCATTATTAGGGATATTTCATTAGCAGTGAGTTTAATTATTAAAGAATAACGTTTATATATAGTAAAAAATTTCTTTTGTTATTATTCCTGGCCACATACTACAAGGGAGACTTGGTACATTTTTTTAAAGGAGACTTGATCCTAGGATCAAGTGTCCCTTATGGGAAACAGTTAGTGAGAAAATTGTAATCAGGACTGATTGATTAAATTTCGTGTTTATTCAGGCTGTATGGACCATTTTTAAATAATATTTTAATCTGATAGCATTTTATCACAAATTTATTTTTCCTATGGGAGACATGATCCAAGACTGCAATAAAAGTTCAAATTTTTTTCGTTATATTATCGATTATAAACGGTTATTCATTACATTAAAGTGTACTTGTAAATTTTTAGACTACATTTGGGAGATAAAACAAAACTAAACTTGATTAAATAGTCATTTAATTTTACGTAATGTCCCACGTGTCCCTGACTATGGAACACATGATCCTCACCTATTTAATAAACAAAACCATGTCTCCCATACTATGGGAGACTTGATCCGGGGCGGATCAAGTCATCCAACTAGGTGGATCATTTCTCCCTTATATACGGGACACATGGTGCAAACCTGTTTTACCTGTTTCCTTTAAATAACTTTTATAACTATGGTATAATCCTAACTATACATACACAAATGGTAGTTGATTAAATTATGCATCGTTTAGTGTAAATACGGTTTAGATATGTTAAAAAATGTATTCATGAGATCACAAAATCAAAGTGGGGGATCAAGTGTCCCCAGTCTCCCCTACGGTTTCGACTGCTTACGGCAGTTTTCTTCACGGAGACGACAAATCATGTAGGTACGCCGTACGCAGTTTAATACATGCGTATTATCTCACTCACTGAATATTTTTTCTAATTGTTATGCTTCTTGTATCTATCGCCCGTTTTTCCGGTATTTTGCCTAATACCCGCGCGCCGTTTCCCAAATTTGTGCCAGTACCTATGTCAGGCTTTGTCAAACGAAAGGAACGAAATCCCATGCAAAACCCCAATAGGTACTATGGTATATTTGTCATCGCATCAAAATGACGGCTGTCACAGGTAGTCATTCTTATTTGTGGTTGTCCTATTATTCGGTGCGCATGCGATTCGTCTTATTTAATTTAAACACGATAAGTGTACCTTACCTTATCTCTTACGTAGATAGACATATTTTTTGAGTTTTTTCGTTGTTTGTCATTGGTCATTGCCAACTTTTATTTTGTGGAATTATGCATGTAGAGAAATAGCACTTACATTCACGAATATGTAAGTGCTTAGGTATGATTACAGCTTCGGCCATTGTAAACATTGCCTGTCCTTCAAATCACCACGCGTTTACTTACCACTACCCATTTCGTATTTATAATCAATTTCAGTGTATTTTCAGCCTGGTGCCAATTTATGCGCTTATTACCCGCACATCGTAGTGCAGTCAATTGGAACGCCACATAATACGGCTCTAATGAGGTCCACATCCACTGCATTAGCAACAGTCACACCGGCCAATTCGTATAAATTCTAGCTGGTTTGGTATATTCGCTACACGAATGTAGATACAGGATATGTCTTTCTGTCTGTTATGTACGTTTATACGATCTATATCGTGTATAGGTAAGGTTTTTCTATCCACGACGGAGACGGTTTTTGCGTCTGGGGTGGGTTATGGGTCTTTTGTGAGTGCGGCCCGTGGTAGCGGTTTCACCCGCTGCAACTCGTTTTCCCACAGGAAAAAGGCATTTTAGGCATGCCTTATACATTTAAAACTTCCTCTTGCATAATAACGCTATCTATTAAAAAAACCGCATCAAAATCCGTTTAGTGGTTTAGGAGGAATTCCACGACAAAAACAGGCGAAAAGCAACTTCATTTTATACTATGTACGATACGTGCTATGAACTATAGGCAAACAATTTCAATTTAATAACAGAATCACCTGGATAGATTACAATTTTAAGGCCAATTGCCTTCAGATTAAGTTCGTCCTTTTGACCTCAACCTCTAGGTAATACCGATATAAATCCATAAAGCCCGATACTAGTGAACTTCGAGATGAAATTTATTACCCACTTATAATGAAATATTCATCGAACCTAGCGGCTTGATTTCGGATTAGATGCGAAAATTTGTCTAATTTGGTGCGGCAGCGTAATTTGTACGTATTTGGGACGAGGCCCGCGATACTCGGTGTATTTATTTGCACAGGTGAAAATTGCCTGATGGAGGTCTGATTTATATAAAAAAATAGATTTAGTGAATAGAAAGATAAGCGTAGCTATTACCAATAATGAAATTTTTACAAAATGCCTGTACGTTATAATATAAGTTAGGTACACTGAATTCGTTGCGTGTCAGACTGTTTAAGTAAGTACTTATCGCAAAATAAAGGCAAGCCTGTAGTAAAAAAAAAACACTTCGAGTTGAGTCCAAATATTTTATAAGAACGCTCCCGATTAATCTCTCCCCTATGCCCGTCATTTCATATTCATATTCATATATTTATTTGCCAAGAAAATGGTATAATACAGCAGATAGTAGAGCTTAAAAATTAAATTTATGTTCAACATTTTCAGTCACGTAAATCGTAACATGCAAATTTCAAATAATGATTTTAAATTATAATACAATGTCAATAAAATTCAAATAAAATATCAATTACATGTCACCTTAAATCACTATCATAAATAGGCAATCACAAGCCAAATTAAAAAATAGAATAAATGTCACAACGTAATTAAAATTTAAAATTTAAATATTCACTAATACTATAAAACCTCCTCTCTAGAAGAAGCCTAAACAAAGTCAATTTAAATTTATTATGAGGAAGTTGTTTAATATCATTCGGAATTTTATTAAATATACATACTGTCATGTAATTGCAGTTTTTCTTAAAACCAGCAGTCTTGGGCGATCTCCATGTTCGAGTCTATTGGGATATCTTGTACTTCTAGACGGGTACAGATCAATAGTAGTACTGTAGAGTTGACTGTGCTGCTTAACAAATACCGATATTTCATAAATGTATAAGCAAGGGAAAGGCAGAATTCGTAACTTCTCAAATAGTGGCTTGCATGAATCAGTCGGTGCTGCACCGCAAATTGCACGGACACATTTTTTTTGAGCAATAAATACCTTTTTTATATTTGTTCCATTGCCCCAAATAATAACACCGTACCTAAGAATCGACTCAACATACGCGTAGTAAAGTAAGCCATCATAGCAGCATGTCGAGAAGCAACTTTTTGCAATTTATGTAAGGGATACACGAATCTATTAATTTTTTTTTACATATTGCATTAATGTGTTCTTTCCATTTAAATTCCCTATCTAAATTTATTCCGAGAAATGTCACATTTTTAGCCTCATTTATGATTTGTCCATTATAATTAATATTAAAAAACCGGCCAAGAGCGTGTCAGACACGCCCACAAATAGGGTTTCGTAGTCATCGTTTAAATATCAGGTTTTTCAGCATTACAAACTTAATTTTGTTGCTGGTTTGTTAGCAGCAGTATGATGACCAACCGCAAATAGAAAAACTAAATTTTTTCTGAAACCTTTAAGGGTACGATATCCGTTATAGTTTTCATTGTAACTTCAGATTGTAAGCTATATTCCATATTTATTTCAAATTTTTAGCGTTTATACTTTAGAAGTTACAGCTGGAACAAATTTTTGGTCAAAAACGCCCTTTTTAAAAGCAAATATCTCGTGACAGAAACATTTTAGTGACTTTGTTTCAAAGAAACCTCACCTTAGTTTTAAAAGACCTATTCAACGATACCCTACTCAATATAACAGAAGAAAAAAATTTTTTTTGCCCCCCTTTCACTTGTATGGGAGGGGGTCCAAAAAACATTTAAAATATTTTTTTCATAACATTTATATATTTGGGTCAACACGATCTATCTTCTCACCAAATTTCATGTCGATAGCTCTTAAACTGACGAAGATATGAGGGCGCGGCATACAGACAGACAGACAGACAGACAGACAGACAGACAGACAGACAGACAGACAGACAGAGATGACGAAACTATAAGGGTTTCTAGTAGACTACGAAACCCTAAAAAGTGGTTTATTCATATTATTATTAAAATTTATATAACTAGTTTTATTTATATTAACTTTCAAATTATTGTATGTCAACCATTGAATTACAGATGAAACATTGTGATTTATGTCAGTTTGATGACTAGCATAATCATTCCCAGATACGATTATCGAAATGTCATCTGCGAACAAAATACATTGATGACGGGTTATTTGTGGAAGGTCATTAATATAAATAAGGAAAAGTAATGGCCCTAACACACTTCCTTGCGGCACCCCAAATTTGTTTTCTATATAATTGGAATAAAATGCTTCGATTTCATTATCTTTATTAATTTTAGTAACCTCAACACACTGATATCGATTTTGAAGGTAGGACTGTATCCAGCTTAGTGCGGGACCCCTTATACCGTTCAACACCAACTTTTTCACCAGTAATTCATGCGAGACGAAGTCAAAAGCCTTAGACATGTCGTAGAAAAGGCAAGTAACTATTTGTCCTGAATTTTTACTTTTCAATATCCCTGAAACAAGCTTATAAGCTGCAATTGTAGTTGATTTCCCTTTTTGGAAGCCAAACTGCTCTTCAGTGAGAATTTTGTATTTGTTTAGAAAATTAGTAAGTTTCGTATGCATAGCTCTTTCAAATATCTTTGAAAATATTGGTATTAATGTGATAGGACGGTAATTACTTACATCAGTCCTTTCTCCTTTTTTGTATAAAGGTTTCACTATCGACTTTTTAAGTGACTCCGGAAAACAGCCAGTTTCGAAAGATAAATTGATTAGAAATGTTAACACACTACATATTTGTTCTTTACATTCCTTAATAACTTTTGTGCATATTCCATCGTAACCTTCTGAGTTAGTATTATTTAGGGTCTGAATGATTTTAGTAACTTCGATCTCATTGATGGGCGTTAAAAATAATGAATTATTAATGTTTTTATTAGATGTCATAGTATTTTTTAAATTGTCATTCCGTTTGTTCGTCATATTTATAAAATAATTATTAAATATATTTGCAATGTCATTGGGTTCATCAGTTAAATGTCCATTATTATTAATTTGAAGTATAGTTTTATATGTCATATTATTATTAGTTTCATTTTTTATCACATCCCAGGTAGCTCTTACTTTGTTTTTTCAATACCAATTAACAAGTAAAACAAAATTTAAATATTTACTACGGTTTACTGCAACGCCTCCTGGTGAGTTGTTAGCGTCACATCTATCTAAGAACAAGCACCAGTCAAATCTCGATCAATCACTGAAAACCGTAACAAATTCGGACCAGTAGTTTTGGAGTGGGTTGAACATTCGGTTACCCAAACACATACACATACTCATTCATACCTTTTCCCAATTTCAGTACATCTTTCTTTTTCTGTCTACTAATTTTGGTGGCAGATTTATAAACCGCTACCTATTAGTTGTAGAGCTACTTATCTGAATTTAATCGTAGACAGCAACAGAGAATGCTTGCAAATTCCCAGGCAAGGCATCATCATTATTTTTTGCATTGCCTTACCTACCAAGCATCACACAATAAAAAAAAACGTGCATAATAAATTAAACTGGCTACATGGAAAGTTTTTCGTGTTAAAATAGGATCTTACTCAGATCATGATAGGAAAAAAACTCGGAAATTTTTGCTGTAGTAATTCCGGGACTAAGTGAATTTCCAGCTACGGCCGGAAAACTCATTAGGTTAATGCGGCAAGTGTTCTTTTTTTCATTCTTTCTATATAGTTGCTGGCCAAGAAGATACCTTTACCTATCGTGTAAGATTCGTTATGCTGACCACAGTCTATATATACCCTCATCCCCACATCGCATTCTGACCTCAGGGTAATTTGAATGCTTGTCAGCTCGATGTCCCACACGAAGTCACAGGATAGAAAAAGTACAAATTGCAGAAACAATCTAGCCAATCTGGTGTTTTGATCGTTGCTTTTAGTCTACCTGATTGATTACAAAATCTTATATAATTACGGCGTTCAGGTGATATCACGATATCTCGTAAAAGTAAAACCATTTTATTAGGTTGAATTCAGTGAATAACGTCTGCTTTTTTCGATTTTTTGAAAGTATTAGTAGGTAAACAAAGTTGACATAGTAACATAGCTCCCATAGTTTCTCCATAGTTTTTTGAATCGAATCGACACGGTCGCAGCTACAGAGAGCTTAGCTCTGTGAGTAAAGGCAAAAGAATAATTCGAAGATTAGAATTGAAGGGTCGATCTCTGTGGGTAAATACGACTGAAGAATTGTCCGCGTAGGACCGAGGGACAGCCAGCAAGGGTTGCATTACCGGAGACCCGCAACGGACTTCCGTATAACTTGCCTTTTCCTTTCCTTTCACTGCTTTGTGTCGACGTCAACTCGCATTTTCCGCCTTCGTGCTTGACGGAAACCGGAACCGGAACCGAAGGGTTACATTATTTTTCCATTTCATAAGTCTAGGTGGTCTGAGCCTGAAGTCTCAACGTCTCTATCTACACGATGTCGGGTTTCAAGTTTTCAATTTCAGCTCCGTTCCCAGGAGTTGGTATTGTCAGTATAAATATCACATTTCGTGATGTATGTATACCAGTCCCGTTTAGTTTTAAGTTTGATAGAGCTAGGCGCCATGAAGGAGATAAAATTAAAATCTTTCAATGAACTTCTGCATTGCTCTGAACACTCAGCAGTTTAAAAGCAGCCTAGCAGCTTTAAAGCTGTTTATCAGATGGTTCAGTCGATTGTATTCAGGACTTTTGAGACTGTCAATAGTTACATAGCCAGGGTTGCTACTGTAAAAAAAACAGCATAATCTGTTACACGAACGTCATATGATTCTGAGCCAATTTTAATCCAAAATATATGACGTTCGTTTCAACCATCTTTTAGTTACCTTGACTTTCCCCGAGATTCCAGTTATTTCAAGTTAAAGCCAGGAAGCGGTTAAAATCGTCGCTAGTACTGAGTGGGCCATTTGTAAAAGCGATCCGCGCGCCGTTTCCCTAATTTGTGCTGTTTACTACATCAGAGAAAAGTCGTGACCTACCAACCAAATTATGGAAATATTTTGTACGATCCTCAACCTCCGTTCATGCTAAGTCATCCACGCTCACGTTGTTCATTTTTAATTTTAACAATTTCATTCAATTCAATTTGCTTTTATTAAATCTATTTTAGAAGCTCGTAGCAAAACGGAGTGAACTGCAGTGGCAATATCCTTTTCAGTTTCGTCTTTTTTTCATTCACAGCCTTCATATCGGTCGTTTGTCGTTATTTGACTGAAAGCGAGCTGTATTCACTTAATACTTGCCTATCGACTACCTTTCTGGTGTAGCGTATATAGGAATACTGACTTGCGATTTTCGATGCTTGATGAAACTTTGTGGTTGTTTATTTTGACTAAAAACAGTTGTTTTGAAAGCCCGATCGGCTTCGCTCACATGAGTAGCTCCAAATATTTCGTAGTGGCAGGAGTGTGTGGGTTAGCAAGCGCAGTGCAAGGTGTGCTGCACAGGCAACATTGTTGTCTATTTTCTTTTATTTAACAATTTATTGTACACAATAAAATTTATACATAATTTCATTTGATATATGGTACAACAGGTACTGCTTATTTCTAATGAATTGTCTTCCAGCAGACCTAGGGAAGTGTAAGTTGATTGAAGATAAGCGGATAAAACGTGCACAATATTACAAATTAACTTAATTTTATCTTGAAAGGCAGAAATAAATTTAAATTCTTATATGACACACAACTAATATATACCTAATGATATAAATATATATATACATACACAATACATATATATAATTAATAATACATAAATTTTACTACACATATTACTGTGATAAAGAAAGATAATGCTCTTTAACACGTTTTTTAAAGATGGATATGGATGGGCTATCTCGGACAGTGGGCGGAAGAGAGTTCCAAAGTCTGACAGCATGAACTGAGAAAGAATAAGAGTAGAAGTCAGTGCGATGGGAAGGCATGGAGAGCAGAGTCCTGACGTTTGAACGACAGGGCTTGTCAAGAGGGCGAGAGAATGAAAAACGTTCACGAAGATACGAAGGCGAAGAAGGGCTGTAAAAAATGTTAAATAATGTACAAAGAATATGAGTATTTAACGTTTATCACGACTAACCTTGTTGTTTTAAGTCGAGGCTTATAGAGTCTCGACGTTTCGGTGCATTAAGTGCACCTTCTTCAGGAGTTCGACAGGTCGCTCGCGCGCGTTACCACCGCCCGTCGGGAACTGCGCGCCTCGGCTCGCTGCGCCCGCGCCGACATCGGCGGCGCATGCGCAACCGCAGGCAATGGCTGTTGTATTGTTGGCTGGGTTACAGAGTTATCGTTCACCAACCAGTCTGTACACACGACACTCACTATATCTTCACTTTTTACAGCTTGTAGCCCGGTCGGCAATGCTGCTCTTAGCACTGGTTTCCACGACTGTGGTAAGAACCACCCACTATCTCTATTAAAGTTCGGGCGACGGCTTATTTCGATAGCTTCGCGTATTTTTCGGGGTACAAAGAACTTTTCCCTGGCTAATACAGCTGCCTTATCGAAGCGTATGTAATGGTTCGCGTCCGAATCTAAAGAGTGTTCCGCGATTGCCGACTGCAAGGTGTTTTGGTTCTTGACGCTACGTATGTGCTCCGTGACTCTAGTAGAGACATGCCGTTGGGTTTCACCTATGTAACTCTTGCCACATTCACACGGTATTTCATACACGCCTGGTCCACTTAACCGTTCTTTATCTTTAGGCGACCTTAGCCAACGCTTGATCTGGGTGTGAGGCCGGAATATAGTTATAATATTGAATTTCCGACTAAGCAAAAAGCCGATCTTATCCGTCACCCCCTTCACGAATGGCAAATAAATGGGTCGTCGTTCTACAGTATGTGGCTTCTGTTTATTGGACGAATTCGCAATTCTTAAGCTCTGTTTCCACTCGTATCCATTTGAACTTAGCACCTCTCTAACATGATCGAGCTCCGAATCTATGTAGTCTGGATGACACAGACGGAGCGCTCTGTTTATGAGAGAGCGTGGGACTGACGAGAGATGTTGCGGATGGTGATGTGAGTCAGCTTTCAAATACCTATCCGTGTGTGTAGGTTTTCGGTACACAGTATGTGGCAGGCTGCCGTCATTCATACGCATCACCAGTACATCTAAGAACGGTAGAGTACCTCCAGCCTCATTCTCCACAGTAAACTTAATTTTAGAATGAACCGAGTTTAGATGTTCCATGAGGGTTTCCACCTTATCTTTCTTCACTATAGCGAAAACGTCATCCACATACCGGAGCCAGCATTTAGGTAAGCAGGGCGCATCCCTCATCGCTTCCTGCTCGAACCACTCCATAAAAATATTGGCTGCCACGGGAGCAATAGGAGAGCCCATTGCCACCCCGTCCACCTGTAGGTAGTATTCTCCCCGCCACATTAAATAACCGCTCCGCAGACACAGCTCTATGCTACTCATGTACTCAGTAGGTATGCCGGCCTGCTCAACGAGATTGGCTATAATACTGATAGTGTCCTCTACTGGCACATTAGTAAATAATGAGGCTACATCAAAGCTCACCATGGCGTCATCTTCCTCCAACCGTAGGTTTTCGAGTAACTGGGTAAAATGGGTAGAGTCTCTCACAAAGCTCGATGATTTACCAGTTACTTGCTGCAGGATATCCGACATCCGCCGTGATAGAGCGTAGGTAGGAGAGTCGATCTGGCTCACTATAGGTCTCAAGGGCCAGTTTGGTTTATGAATTTTAGGTAGACCGTATATTTTAGGAGTAGTCGGAATTCGTGGTTTCAGAACTGCGATAAACAGAAGCCACATACTGTAGAATGACGACCCATTTATTTGCCATTCGTGAAGGGGGTGACGGATAAGATCGGCTTTTTGCTTAGTCGGAAATTCAATATTAAAACTATATTCCGGCCTCACACCCAGATCAAGCGTTGGCTAAGGTCGCCTAAAGATAAAGAACGGTTAAGTGGACCAGGCGTGTATGAAATACCGTGTGAATGTGGCAAGAGTTACATAGGTGAAACCCAACGGCATGTCTCTACTAGAGTCACGGAGCACATACGTAGCGTCAAGAACCAAAACACCTTGCAGTCGGCAATCGCGGAACACTCTTTAGATTCGGACGCGAACCATTACATACGCTTCGATAAGGCAGCTGTATTAGCCAGGGAAAAGTTCTTTGTACCCCGAAAAATACGCGAAGCTATCGAAATAAGCCGTCGCCCGAACTTTAATAGAGATAGTGGGTGGTTCTTACCACAGTCGTGGAAACCAGTGCTAAGAGCAGCATTGCCGACCGGGCTACAAGCTGTAAAAAGTGAAGATATAGTGAGTGTCGTGTGTACAGACTGGTTGGTGAACGATAACTCTGTAACCCAGCCAACAATACAACAGCCATTGCCTGCGGTTGCGCATGCGCCGCCGATGTCGGCGCGGGCGCAGCGAGCCGAGGCGCGCAGTTCCCGACGGGCGGTGGTAGCGCGCGCGAGCGACCTGTCGGACTCCTGAAGAAGGTGCACTTAATGCACCGAAACGTCGAGACTCTATAAGCCTCGACTTAAAACAACAAGGTTAGTCGTGATAAACGTTAAATATGAGTTATCCTTGTTCGTTTAATAATTTAATATGAGTATTCCTGCGAAAACGGATTGGGAGCCACTTGAGTTGAGACCTAAAATGAGAGACATGGTCATATTTTCTAAGTCCAAAGATGAAGCGGATGCACAAATTTTGAAGTCGCTTAAGTTTATTTAGTAGCTCCTCAGTGGCGTCCAATTTTCTGTATCAAACAGTAGGTTTTTTTCTTGTTATGGGGTGCATATTGATGTTACGTTTGCCCTTTAGTTTTTAAGTGCAAAGTCCGTGCAATAAAGATAGAATGCCTAAATTCCTACACACTATTTGCGCATCGCCCGATACATCGCCAATAGAGCCTGCCCGCCTGGCTCACAGTCGGCGCAGTTGAAACAAAATATACCTAGGGTGAATTTTTACTAGTGACCGATAGCGAAAACTCAGAACCGGCTAGTGGTAAGGAACAAATTTCCCCAAGAACACAGGTCGAAATACGAAAAATAATTTTTGGGCCTCCCATACAATCTTGCCGAATAGCTGATTTCAGTTACTATGGGAGAACCAAATTTATTTTCGTATTTCGACCTATGTTCCTTGGGGACATTTGTTCCTTAACTCTAGCCGGTTCTGAGTTTCGCTACCGCTCAATAGTAAAATTTCACCCTATATAAGTAGTAGACAAGCTGAACACCAACCACTAACTCACGAAAATATAGGGTAATACTGAACGTAAGATGTGTGTGAATGTTTAGAATAGCATCATCTTGGGTGTCGTATGAAGCGACTAAGGAATTTGAGAGTTGATGTGCATTGCAGAGGCTGACAACCTGTCAATATGGTAATACACAGTTTCCTGAATTACTCCTAACTTTTGCCATACGTGGTGTAAATGGACGTTTTTACTGCCGATTACGTTTTATCCACCTATATATAGGCGTAATATATGAAAACGTATTTTATCCGTGAACAATCAAAGTTTACAATCTGGACTGATTAACAAATTAGTGCCTGATATCCGGGGCCATCTTTCGTTGGTCAGACTACCACTCCATTTGGTCTGTTTAGTATCGGGTCCGGCACACGTCCATTTAGACCCCCGAGCACTTGACAAATGACCTGTTCATCGAGAATAATGGGCCATTCCCAACTTTGGATATTATTTACCTCGTTCATTATCACACAGCGCGGGAATTAGAAGGAATTTCCCGGGAATTTTGCCGGAAACAGGGCAATAACATTCCCGGTTTTGATGGAGGTGCCAGTTTTGAAGTTGTAAGTGCCACTTGGATAGTTGTGAATAGAAAACTCGGGGAATTCGGTGTTTTCGCTGCTAATGAGACCTTTGACTCCGTGATTGGGTTCGTGTCGTTAAGTTTTTGATTACGTAGGTATTTGGTATATTGAGGAGCTGAATATGAGAATTTCGCAGTACCTAAGCTTCTTTAGCGCGGCACACTACTCGATTTTCATGATCTATCAAGCATTGCACACTGTAAATTCACTATACAAATATATTTACAAGGGCTCATTCTAGGTGGATTACAAAATGTAACCATTGAACGATCTTCGAGGAACGATTCGAGGTTCTGGACTTTATAGCCCTTTAGTATGCAGAACGTAGATACAAATTTACTTTTCAATTTTCGAATACCTGGAAGTCTAGTGGGCTAACTTCACGGCTCAGAACAGTAAAAGGATTACATTCCATATAGGTACATATTTTTTCTTTGTGCTAAGGCGAGGAACACACGCAACGTCGGTTTGTGCGTCGTTTGTTCGATTTGCCACCTTATTTTTATACGAATACGGTTTATGTCAAACGATTTGACAGACAACGCAGCGTTGAGCGATGCCGTTTGCCACAAACCATATTCATATGCAGGTAGGGTGGAGAATCGAATGAACGACGCACAAACCGACGTTGCGTGTGTTCCTCGCCTAAAATGCAATATTTTCTTTCCGCTCGAAATTCCTCTATTGCGATATTTTAGGTACGTAGAGTACATTTGAAGCTTGAATCACGGATCCTGTTGAAAAGCGCAATCGGAAGCTCTACCTTTCAAAAAGCTCAATCAATTTTTCGCACGATGTTCTGGTAATTTTCCAGTCACATTTCTAATGACCTATTAAATGATTGCCACACGTGATGCCGCACTGCCGTGCGGATGTCAGTGGTTTGCTGTCAATACTGCAATATCATGCTGTTATTGTTAAAACCTTGGTTTACATTACGGGATTTTTACGGGTGGCCCAAAATCTTGCATTTGTGACAATAAAATATTTAAGTGTCACATCTAAGGTAGAAATACGCTTAAATACTTTTACACACAGTGTTATGTATCATACTTTTTTGAGAGTTTACTTGTAAAAACACTTATTTTTAGTACAATATTGTAGATGGCAGATAAACTGTTTTTACCCTCGTTTTATTATTGTTCAAGTACTTAAGAGGCCATTTGACATTTCACCCAGCTGAATTTTGGAATTCGCCGACTTGATGACAGCCCGCGACCCGTCCGACCAGAACCAAATTATCTTGACCCACTGTCGTCTGCCTCGCCGCCGTCGCGCTTTCTTGGTGGTTTATTGTGGTTTTAATGTTATGAAGTTTATGATGCAGCAGTATGGTACCCAATCTGTATAATCTTTATAAATAGAACAACTACTACTACTACAACCACAACAGTCCACTGCTGGACATGGGCCTCCCCTAATTGGAGGGTATTGCAAGCGGATTGGCTAGCGCAGTGCAAGATGTTCAATTTACAGTGAACGCTACTGCCCATTCCTGGATGAATATCCCTTAGTCGTATTATACGACACCCACGGGTAGGAATGGGGTGATGCTGTTCTAAGCCGGCACCACATAGCAACAAATAGAACAACTATTGTATGATTATTGCACCCTTCATAATCGTAAGTGAGCAGAAGATACTAAATATTAGATAGGTAGTTAATTTCAGGGGTACTAATTAAACAAGCATCTTTTTATTAACATTTTTGCCTCTAAAAATATAGCACAGCTACCGAATTATTAGCATGGCCACCAATAAAGTGCATCTGAATAATACTATCTTCGCCACAAGATAACATAATTATTGGGAGTAAATGTTAATCTCGCCACTCTGAGCAGACAAATTTGCGAGCGCAGTATACGTAAGGTAAGGTAACATTATCATAGAATAAGTTGCTCTTTCCTATAGTATATAGCTAATCAAGTGTTGAATAGTGATTTAAATTGTGTGGTGAGACCAATATTAAGCTAAATAGTTAAAAGACGTAGGCACTTAAATGAATTCATTTTTATTATTTTAATTCGATATATTATTATGAATCAATAAGTCAAAGAATCATAATAAAATTAGGTTTTTAATCAAAACCAGGCACTAGTTTAAGTCAAAGTTATATTAAACTTAAAGTTTATTATCATTTTCTTCCTAGATATTATATAAAATTGCTTTGTTTTCTGATTGAACATGCTGCTTGAAGACAAACGGTACTGAGTAGATGGGAACTGGCGACTTTTCATGTTAATTTATAATAAAACACTTTTTTCACAAAACACGTTTTTGTCTTTTTTTCATTGTTTAATTTTAACAATTATACTGAATGCGAAAGGTTTCAAACATCATCGCCCGAAGATACGAGCAATGACGTTCATATTAGATCAATTGTAACTTACAGCAGACAAGCTTCTCTTGAATAGCATTAATAACATCTAAGAATCTAACTCAGCAACAATAAACGCGCCTCTCAATAAAACTATTTTAGCAGTCATCATCATCATCATCATTGGCCTCATACGTCTGTGGCAGACGATTTATTCAGTGTCTTAGGCAAGATTTTTCATGGCTGTATAAGCCGATACGGGAGCGGCATGACTTTCCGCACGCTCTATAAGTCAAGGTGGAATTGGAGACTGGCACATGCATATTTAGATGTCGTTTTTATGCGAGACCGGCGAACCAGGCATCATCATGAGTTTAGCTGTAGCTTTATAAATATAACTCAATCAAAAATATTTCAAATTATTACTTAGTAATTAACTGTAATCTTCTTTTTTTCAGTGGGACACCGAGTTGTTCAACGATTCGATGAACCTTAGCATAGTTCTGTAACGAGCGCCGTCTGATAAATGCTTACTTTTTTAAGGATAGAATAAATTTTCGGGATACTGTAATACTATACCGAGTGGTGCTAAAATTACAATGGCGAAAACCACGAGTGACTTAAAACCGAAAATTTGCTGGTGACATAAATCCAAATCTGGTGACAATAAAAATAAGTGAGTGTTGGGTGGATGACATAAATAATTACTGGAGGACTAAAATAATTGGTAGGCGTCTAAGATAATAAACGAGCATAAAAAAGGAAGTAGGTGAATAAAATACAACTAACGAACCCACGACCTGACTAACCAGACCCGACCGACCCGACTTGACCCGCCCGGACCCGACCGACGCGACTAACCCGACCAACCCGACCCAAAAGAGCCGACCAACTTCACCAACCTCACCGAATCAAGTGACTAATAGTATCAGGCGTTACTTTGCGGAACTCCATCTTGAAGAAAGTGATAGAAATATGTTAAGCTTCTTCCGCACTTACGATGGCTAAGTGAACCACACGTACGACCGCAACTTAATGCAAATGTACTATGTACTAGCGATGCACTTCTAATAACTAGACTTTGTTCTGCCAGTACTTGGCGACAGCAATGGCATTATCAGTCGCCAAGTTCAGATCTTCTTTACTGCAGGTGACCGGTAACAGAGAGCAAGCCAGTAAATGTGCCATAGTTTGAGACAGGGCTCCACAGTTGCTGTCGGCGAAGCCAAATTTCACCATGTTTTCTCTGCACCGGCTAACCCGAGTACGCAACTGGTTGAGCGATTTCCAGGTTTGCCACGGTAATTTATGCTCCCGCGGCAGAGTCTCGAACGATGAAATAAACCCGGATGGAGTTGGGCAACGTGTTTTCCATAACTGCTCCCTTGCCTCTTGCGGAACACTGTCTGTAGAAGCCGTACACCTCAAAAAGCTTCTGCGGCTTTTCAGGCGTTCAGGAGGCATTGAGTAGCTGTGTAGTGCGTGCTGAGGATCAGTTTTTTGTTTGTGTATCTCTTCTGCACAGGCTAATTCTCACCGAACGTCCAGTGGACCAATAGGTACCGCTAGAGAGTTCAGTATGCTAAGCGGTGTCGGTTTCAGGCAGCCTGTTATATTACGACAAGTCTCATAAGTGAAACATCGACAACACTGCAACTAACGTTTTACACTCTACATGTGTTTCGCTTAACTACTTTCGTTGTTCTAAAAAACTCGTAGCAACGGTGAAGAGGAAACATTCACCTGCTCGTTGAAGATGATTCCAGTACACCCATTTCGTATTATTTCTAATTGTTCCAATACGTTCAGTCTTCGGCCCTGTTACAAGTATGTAAAACTTTATAGGAATGGATGTCCGCTAAACTGTGCCCAGAGTCTGCGAAACACGTGCAGAGTGTAAAACGGTGATTGCAGTATTAGTAAAGTGCATCGCTAGTACATTTGCATTAAGTTGCGCTTGTTCGTGTGGTTCACTCAGCAGCATAACCTGCCATAATTAGTGCGGAAGAAGCTAAATAAATTTCTATCACTTTCACCCACCGAATCAACCCGACCATCTCAACCTGACAAACCCGAACCGACCAACCCGATCAAACCCACCTGACTAACCAAACCAGAGCAACCCGACCTAACCAATCCGACCTGACCAACCGACCCGACCACCCCGATCAACCCGACCAACTAACTTACAAGCCCGATCAAGCAACCCGATATTTGTGCGAAAAAAATATATGCCCGTTTTTAAGTAGGTATAACATGACCAATATGGGCATGTCATGAGGAGGGATGAAGAGCATGTAACAAAGATAGTAATGAACATGAATGTATGGATGGACGCAGAAGAAGAGGAAGGCCTAAAAATTTTGGATGGATTGTATAAAAGGCGATATGAAAAATAAAGGCGCAAGTGAGGATTTGACTGCTGATAGAGATGAATGGAAGAAAAAGACATGTTTCGCCGACCCTAAATAAATTGGGATAACGGCAGGCAGATGATGAACATGCAATTAATTGTCACTCAAATAATAATTTGTTCGCCCAAAAAAAAATATCTGTTTAATTGAGTTTAAATTAGCTGGAACCATTTTGAAAACAACTAGGCGCTAGTTATTGTAAATATAGGAACAACTTTCCCAAGGAACATAGGTCGAAATACGAAAAATTTTGGACCTCCCATAGTCATGGTCGATCGCAATGCGCCGAGCGATGCGCACGTATTTGCCGACTAAATTATTTGAAATTGTAAAATAGTAAAATAATTCGTCAGCGTAGCACCGGCTGCGCTCGACTTATCAAGATGGATACATCTTTCTTGGCCGACGATGTGCTCGCGTTCCTGCAAGATCATCTAACCATCACAAACGAGGCCTCCGCTATCCAGCTGTGCTCGACCTATTTCTCGGTGGACGACATATGCAAGGCGAAGGCGCTGCTGTGTGAGTGGCTCAAGCTGAACGCCAAGTGTGTGCCCCATCGAACAGGGGACGAAAATGGCAAGAAGAGCCTGAAAGATATTATGAATATCCTGAAGGAGACCGAATTCCCAAAAGTGCCAGTCTTCGTGAGGGCTACTCATAAGAAACTTCCCAACGCGCTCGACCAGCAGGATGTTACCCAGCTGCTAAGGGACGTCAGGACCCTGGAAGCCAAGCTGGAAGAATTTCAGCGAAAATTCGAACGCTCAGAGAAGACTATTGTTGACTTGCGTACCGAAATAGATTTGTTGCGAAAGTCAACAACTAGGTCAGCTGAGACTTCGAGTTCCGCTGACAACGAAAATCGAGGAATGCGTGCCGCCGGTGAATCATACGCATCGGCTACAAGCGCCTCATCAGCAGATTCGCCCACCAAGCGAACCGACCAGCCTGCGCGCGCGCCCCCCGCCGCCGCCGCACCGCTCGACCCGCCCCGCGCCGCTGCGCCTCCGCCGCCAGCTGCGCCTGGCAAGCCTGCTGACAAGGGTAAACGTCGGCGCCGGAACAACGAAAACCGGCCTCCTAAGCCGCTCGCTGCGTCAGCGGCGAACAATA
This sequence comes from Phthorimaea operculella, assembly GCA_024500475.1. Taxonomy (NCBI): domain Eukaryota; kingdom Metazoa; phylum Arthropoda; class Insecta; order Lepidoptera; family Gelechiidae; genus Phthorimaea; species Phthorimaea operculella. The sequence goes on along the minus strand of JANFCV010000002.1, from coordinate 141,386 downwards.
AGGGTATGGTTAAACTACCACTCTTTGAACCAACCCTTAACAAGCGCAGTGACCAAGTAGATGCGGATGGGTTTACTTTGGTTCAGAAAAAGCGCAGAAGGCAACCCCGCCAGAACAAGTGCGGCACCGCACCGGTAGAGGCTAATCTCCCGCTGCGCGCCTTCACGCCGAGGACATCGCTTTATGTCTCCCGCCTGCACGACACTACTCCCAAGCAAGACGTGTTGGATTACATCTTCGCGAGGCATAAGGCAGGTGTCTTCAAGGATACGCCGAGACTCGGAGTATACGTGGAGCCACTGGAGTCGCGCCATTGGGTGGGTTTCAACTCGTTCGTGGTGCGAGTCCCAACAGCTACACTGAGCGTCTTCACGTCGCCGGAGTTTTGGCCGCAGGGAGTCGTGTTCCGTCGCTTCCGAGGGAAGCTACTACTCACCTCTCCACCGTGAGGATAGGTTTTAGCTTTTATAGTGTTATTTTAAGGTATATTTAAGTTTATTTTAAATTGTATAGTAGTATATTATTCACCATTAAAGTTTATTTAGAATAGTTATGTCTGCTGCCTATTTACCCTATAATACAAGAATATTTTTATATTTTTAGTTTAGGAAATAGTAAGCAACATAACTGTTTCTGTATAAGTTTACCTATTTGTAAGTATGTTTATTTATAATAAAAGTTTGTATGGGAGGCCCAAAAATTTTTTTCGTATTTCGACCTATATTCCATGGGGAAAGTTGTTCCTTATCACTAGCCGGTTCTGAGTTTTCGCTATCAGTCACTAGTAAAATTTCATCCTATACCTATTTAAAATAACTAGCGCCTAGTTGTTTTCAAAATGGTTCCAGCCCTTAGTAAAAGGTCCTGGAGCAAGATCCAATTTCTAACCATATAATAACCACCCGTATTACTTATGTGTGAATGGGTAAGTATAGTTGAACGTGTGATACAAGCACAATCATTAGCAAACTTGCGAAAATTCAATAACAGAGCTCCAGGTTAGTAGAACTCCGCGTTTCCTTGCTCGTATATGCAATTTTGTGATAGATTTTCTTTTGTAGGGTGATGTCCAGGTAAGGGTCTAGAGGTAGACAAAACTTTGATCACTCCTTTTTCTGTCCCGGTGACTCTCGCTTAGCTATGAATGTAGCTCTGGGAGCCAACTTGCAAATCGACCGGTATGTTGGACATAAGGCGCTAAATGTCTCTCTTTCGTACCTCGACAGACGCCGAGAAGTGATTGAATACAGTCCGTTTTAGCACAAATAAAACCCGTTTCAGATTTTGTGGTCGTTGTTTTCAAATAGTTTAAATTTCAACGACTGAGGCAGTATTCGACAGCTAGCCACATCATCATTATTATCATCATCTTCATCAGCCCACATCCACCCATTGTATCTATACCAGCACTCTATTTCGACACTCCTCACGGTCCTGTGGTACTCTTAGCGCTTATAAATTACAGAATGATTGAAGAATTTCCCTATATTTCAAAAAATACCCAGGGGTCAAGGTCACGTCAGCTGTTGTCATTTTTTCGCGTGGCGGGAAAAGCACGAGTGACATAGACCCGACCTCGACAAGCGCACAAGCGCTACTAAATCTCTGACTGTCGTTGCACCAATTATATAGGGATTTTTGAATATTTTTAGAATAATTTACAAAATAAAAATAAATAATTATTATTTTACCATTTGATTAAATACATCTTCTCATAACATATGTTTTTTTTCTGAAGTTGTACTATGGATAGTTTTTCATACAGGAGCCATTAAAAATGCAAGATGTTCAGTCAAGATACGGCAGCGAAAACGTAATGTTAAGCTAAATTTATGAATGAAATTGAAAAACGTACATTGGTAATATTGTTTTTAAAGATATTCTCTATTTGTTTGTAAAATCAACATTTTGATACAGTATACAAAAACTTCAAAACTCGCGCTTGATTTGAGCCCTTTTTTCAGAATTTTGAGTTTGTTGTCTTAGATTTCCCTTCTTTATTCTATGTTAGCCACTGAAATGTTAATATTTTTGTTGATAATTTTTTAGATAAATATATGTCTGACTAGATGTATAAGTAATATTTTCTTTTTACTTAACTGTTTACGAGAAACTCTCATGTTTATAGAGGCAGTTTTCGGAAATTCCTTTATAGCGGTCTTAAGTCGGATATGAATTGTCTTCCTTAAGGTGGGCTTAAAAACCAAGCGACGCGACAACGACACGCGTGGGTGGTCGCCGTCAAATTTTGACGGCGTCGTTGTCGCTGCGGTCTTGTAGAAAAACCCGACCGCATCAACTGACAGCGACACGGAGAAGATCCCAAGTAGCATTACGAATGTTAGTTAATTCTTACTAGTCTTTAATAAGAGAAAAGATTGATTTAGCTAAAACAAAAAGTTTTCTTTTAGATATAATTTTATTTATAAAACGGCACAAAATTTAAGCATTTGATACACGAATCCCAAATCGACTTTTAGCACTTTTTGCGAACCTCTTTGTTGATACCTGCATTAAGTATAGGATAATTATAGATGCATAATAGTGTTGCCACTGGCGTTTCACTACTGATGAACAAAGGTTGTTTTCGTACTAGTGCCAACCGTTCATACCCAGTAAGGCGCACCCTAAGCTTGTGTTATTAAATTATCTCCTGATATTATGATATTTATTTTTGGATATGTATTTTCATAGGTACTTCGTTGAAAATAATACATTATTACGATAAAGTTGACTAAAACACCTCGTTTAAAACATGCTTCTAGTAAGTTGTATGGTAGAACCCTCTGTCCTTGTGCACGACTAATTAACTTTTTTTTCAGCTGCTTTTTTTCCTGCTTATGATACCTACATTCCATAAATAAAACTCATAATTTTTTGTTAAATTTGTTCTTTTGTACAAATTAATTTCGTTTTTGGTTTTGCGTGGTATATGATAAATTTGGTAGAGCATAACATACTGCATAATATGGACATGGATGTAAAAGATGATTGACTCAAAAGAGATAAATACATCCGCTCGATTTATCTTTTCGCTTTACTGTTTGATAAATATCGTATATTTTCGAACCCTGCTCGCTGAGACCATCTTTTCGCGCCCTAAGAGTCAGTTTCTACTGAAAGCGACGAGGCGAGACGATACGCGACGCTGCAATGTCAGTTCAAAGCGACATCAAGATGCAACGCGCGACGCCGCTCGATGCATCTTGAAGCCGCACCAAACCGAGACGAGACGAGACGCGACGCTGCAATGTCTGTTCCGGCGACGTCACCTACGGCTGCCTGTCAGTTTGACTTCCACGCTCAGTGTTGCTGTGATAAAAAAAAAATTAATACTCTTAGAAACACGATAGGAAATAGAATAGGAAAGTAACTTGGTTCTACTTGGTACTTACTATGCAGGGTAGGTGGTTGTTAAAAGACCAAGGGCTTGTCAGACTCGTCCATTCCAGAGTTCTGTAGTCATCCATTTCAGTGTTCTCTAGTGGATAAATGCCCGCATGGCATGCGTCTGTTACACTCCTCGACCCCGGTCATACAGGCTATGCGTATCAATTTTCTTAAGGAAGTTGTCAGCTATACAAGATCTAATATACAAATGTAATTTGTTGATTGTTAAGTCTTAGATAAATATATAAATTTAATTTCTTTCTTTCTTACATTTGAGATAACAGCTGTAAAACTAAAAACTATATCTTGGTAACTATGCATGCTAGGCTATCAGTTTTATTGGGTAAAATGTAGACCTTGATAGACCTTCATTTGAAGTGACAGCTGACAAACTAAAAACTCGTTTATCTATATAGTTATGCATGCAAAACTATCAATTTATCTATAGAAAGTGAAGGCCTTGATAAGACGAGCATTTTCAGTGACGGCTGTCAAACAAAAAACTTGTTTATTTTGGAAGTTATGCATGCTAGACTACCAGTTTGTTTGTAAAAGTTGTAGACCTTGATCATACCAATATTTAAAGTGACAGGTGTCAAACGAAAAACTCGTTTATCTAGATAATTATGCATGCTAGAATATCGTTTTTTTGGAAAAGATGTAGGCCTTGATGATACTTTTATTTTATGTGACAGCTCTCAAACTAAAAACTCATTTATCTCGGCAATTATTCACGGTAGACTGTTAGTTTCTTTGGTAAAGTTGTATCACATGATGAGACCTTTATTTTATGTGACAGCTGTCAAACAAAAATCTCGTTTATTTCGGCAATTACTTATGCTAGACTGTCAATTGAAAAAGGTTATAACTTTCCCAAACAAACTGATAGTATTGCATGAATGATTGCCGATATAAACGAGTATTTATTTTGACAGCTGTCACATAAAATGAAGGTCTCATCAAGGCCTACAACCTTTCCTAAACAATCTGGTAATCTAGCTTGAATGGTTGCCGAGATCAACGAGTTTTTAGTTTGAAATTGTCACATAAAATGAAGATCTCATCAAGGCCTACAACTTTCCCAAACAAATTTATTGTCTACCATGAAAATTTGCCGATATAAACGAGTTTTAAGATTGGCAGCTGTCACATAAAATGAAGGTCTCACCAAGACCTACAACTTTCCCAAACAAACCGGTAGTCTTGCTTGAATGATTGCCGGGATAAACGAGTTTTTAGTTTGACAGCTGCCACATAAAATAAAGGCCTCTGCAAGGCCTACTATGTAGCTTGAATGATTGCCGAGATAAGCGAGTTTTTAGTTTGGCAGCTGCCATATAAAATAAAGGTCTCATCAAGGCCTACGAATTTCCAAAACAAACTTATTATCGAGCATGAATAATTGCCGAGATAATAATAGTTTATGCAACTGTCTTATAACGGAAGGCTTTAGAACGCAAGTGTCTGTTTATCACACTAGGCGCAGCCGATTGTGATAATAGTTTGACACAAGCATACTAAAGCCTAATTATATGCAGTTGCATACACTATTTTATCTACACTCTACAGAAAAAACTATGAGAAATAATTCTAAGCACTGCACTATGGCGATTGCAAGCCTATCAACCGAACCACTAACTAAACGACTAAATATTTAAATGGAGGTTCAGAAATCGAAACAACTTTTAAAATCAAAAGGTATTTTTAGGTAAATTTTTATTCGAGAAATGATTTGAAATAATGATTTAATAATAAATAAGTCCTCAATATATCAAGTCTTATCCCGCCCGGATGTATTTTTTTGTTGGGTTACTTTTGACTTTAATTATATATAAAAACGGATATTTGCACTTACTGTATATTTTATTTCATCGCGGTTTCGCGACAGTTTCGGTCCAGTCGGTGGACCTTCATCGGGCGGAGTGACATCTGTACGCGCTAGCGTCTCTCCTGCCACTGCCTGCGGACCAACGCTCGCAAGGCACGAGCGGAGGGGGCAGCGGGAGGGGACGCAGGGCGCGCTGGTTGCGGCGGCGGTGACTCTATCGGAGGCGGCGAATCTGACGTCCTTGGACAGGCGTTGTCAGTGTCAAGACTACCCGGCGGCAGGCAGAAGGAACTGACAATATCCGATACTGCAGTATTAGGCTGCGCACTAAGCCCTGGCACTCCACCGTTCAGTACTGGTCTCCATGCTGGTGGTAGAGCCCAGCCTGCATCCCGGTTGAAATTGGGACGTCGGTTAATTTCGATAGCCTCCATAATCTTGCGCGATACAAAATTCTTCTCGCGGGCCAGGACCTTTACTTTATCGAAACGTATGAAGTGCTTTGTATAGGCTGGGCTCTACCACCAGCATGGAGACCAGTACTGAACGGTGGAGTGCCAGGGCTTAGTGCGCAGCCTAATACTGCAGTATCGGATATTGTCAGTTCCTTCTGCCTGCCGCCGGGTAGTCTTGACACTGACAACGCCTGTCCAAGGACGTCAGATTTGCCGCCTCCGATAGAGTCACCGCCGCCGCAACCAGCGCGCCCTGCGTCCCCTCCCGCTGCCCCCTCCGCTCGTGCCTTGCGAGCGTTGGTCCGCAGGCAGTGGCAGGAGAGACGCTAGCGCGTACAGATGTCACTCCGCCCGATGAAGGTCCACCGACTGGACCGAAACTGTCGCGAAACCGCGATGAAATAAAATATTCAGTAAGTGCAAATATCCGTTTTTATATATAATTAGGGTTACTTTTGGCACAGGAAATAAAAAAGTTGCATAATCATTAATTTTTTTTGAAACACACTTGGAATTGAGTTAATTTATGTAGCTGGTGGTGATAAGGAAGTTCTTTTTAAGGTTGCATTTTTATAAAGGAGTTCATAACGAAACTGCATTCGATTATTAAAACCAACATTACTAAACGAGTATAGATAAACGTGTTTATAGTTTGACAGCTGTCGTTTGATAGATCTCGCCAAGGCTTACCATTTTTTCTAAGAAATCGGTAGTCTAAGATTTATAGTTTTCGACATAAACGAATCTTATTCTTGACAACTGTCATCTGAAAGATCTGAAATACTTTCTAGTTACTTACAATGCCATATTTGCAATATCTTTCTATATTACCTACACGGAATTACTAGAAACCAGAGGGTTCTGTCCGGGAATTTTTTACGGAATGCTCCTATAAGGGGTTTATAACAAGTTTTGTTTAAGGCAACTGTTTGCTACTTGGGACATAGATCTCACTCAAGCAAAATTCACTCTTAACACATTTGAAATTCATCTCAATTTACTATGAATTGTTGATGTCAGATACGTCGTTCTGGATGTAACTCGGCTTCTAAAACCCTGTCAAAAATTATGTCATTCGCACGGAAAGGTACTGATGACAAAAAAGTGGTATACGAGTGCTGATAAGGGTTTCTAGTTGGAAAATCCTGAATTTCAAATTTTCCGATGGAACTTTGTTTGGGCTATTAGGTAGACAAACATATTAAGGTCCGTATTCTTATACGTGACTCAGATCACGTTAGAGTGCAGTTCACGTGAATCTATTTTTACATCCTTTTCATTACTTAAGCAGTCCTCTTATTCCAGAACGCAATATAAGATCCACTCTGCTGAATATAATCTCAAGTTCAAATTTTGCCGCCATATTACTGATTTATTTTTATAATCTGTGCAATAAGTTTGTTTTCATTGCCATTTTTGGCTTGATTGACAAAATATTCCGTTTCACGCAGTCATTTACGCCTTAAATTGTTTTTCCGTTCCACTTTTACACTAATTTTATATGAACCGGAACGTTTTTCTGTGCTTCTTACAGTGATCTGTGCTCCGTACTGTCAAAAGTAGAAAATAAATACCGCGAACCGTATTTGTTAGATTTTTAGTTAGAATTCACAATATTTATCGTTAATTATCGTGATAAAGAATGTTAACTTTGAGTAGGTATGGTGTATGAAAAAGAATTTTACTACACAGGTATGTACTTCATGGATTCACATTCGTTTTCTCTTGGTTTTCTGAAGTCAGTCTCGCAATGGTTTTACCATGTTGTTGATGCCCCAGTGGTGCATAGGGCCTTCACAAGATTTTACCATGGGTTTCACTTATCTCATGTTATGTATCACATTTGTGACACTGACATTAGGTATCTTCTCAATTACAGCATTGTCGCAACATTGTGGTTCACTTTAGTACCTAGAAACATTTTGTTAGCCCCCTAAGTTCATTCCAACCCTTCTTGTTAGTAATTTTTTGTGTCCTTTCAGGAAAAACACCTGGTCTTACACAATCTCAAGGGATACAAAAATATTTTAGAGAATAAAAATACCGACAATGCTACTGAGAACTTGAAAAAGCAGTGCTGGAGCGAAAGTTGCCAGTATAGATTAGCAACGGGTGGCGGAGGCCCATGTCCGGATGCAGACATTAACCCCGATGTTGCTGAGATAGGGCCAGCTCTCCTGGTAGAAATACCGGGGCATTAGACTGTGATTACCTTGGTATGTAAATAACTTTTACAGTTATTTTAAAATTGGAGTATACCCTTCGGGTCGCTATGGGAAAAAGACTTAGAAATTTTTTGAGCAAAATTTTTTTTTTTCGAATTTCTTGTCTTTTTCTTTTTTATCGTGTAGAGGGGCCTAAAACAAACACTTTTTGTCCTAAGCAATTTTGGGCTAGGACCTACCTAGGCCGAGATATAGGCCCTCAAAGTTCTAGATCCATCGAAATTTTTCTAAGTGTTTTGTACTGAGAGTTAGGGACTTAGAAAAATTTCAACGAAACTTTTTTTTTTCCAATTTCGTGTTTTTTTTTATTTTTATCGTGTAGAGGGGCCTAAAACAAACACTTTTTGTCCTAAGCAATTTTGGGCTTGGACCTACCTAAGCCGAGATACAGGCCCTCAAAGTTCTAGATCCGTCGAAATTTTTCTAGGTGTTTTCCCTTACATTTCTGAGAATAAGGACTTAGAAGGAAGAACCCTTACGACCCGATGAACCCTTACGATCCGATGAACCCTCTACACGATAAAAATGAAAATAATATTTTCTTCAAAATTTTTGCAAGTCCTTACTCTCAGAAATGTAAGGGAAAACACTTAGAAAAATTTAGACCGATCTAGAACTTTGAGGGCCTGTATCTCGGCCTAGGTAGGTCCAAGCCCAAAATTGCTTAGGACAAAAAGTGTTTGTTTTAGGCCCCTCTACACGATAAAAAAGAAAAAAAAAACACAAAATTGGAAAAAAAAAGTTTTCGTCGAAATTTTTCTAAGTCCCTAACTCTCAGTACAAAACACTTAGAAAAATTTCGATGGATCTAGAGCTTTGAGGGCCTATATCTCGGCCTAGGTAGGTCCTAGCCCAAAATTGCTTAGGACAAAAAGTGTTTGTTTTAGGCCCCTCTATACGATTAAAAAGAAAAAGACACGAAATTCGAAAAAAAAATTTTTTTGGTCAAAATTTAGAATGGCAACACCCCATATCTTTCCCGTGGGTGTCATAAGAAGCGACTAAGGGATTTGAAAGTTTAGGCGACAGGCTGACAACCTGTTGCTTTGCTGATACACAGTCTCCTGAACGACTCAAACTTTTGTCTGATGTAGTGCAAATGGCCATTTTTACAGCCGTTTACACTCTGCCTACCCCGCAAGGGATATAGGCGTGTATGTATCTAGAAAATGATTTTACAAGTAATGAATAATGCATGCATGTGCATACAATGATATGTATAGTTATTTTATTGCAAACTGAGCAAAAAGAAATGAAAACCGACCAAAAATATACATGTAAACACTCTCTATTTCTTGTTTTCAAATAATCAAATATTAGTAAGCACTATAAAATATTCATGGATATTTTGTAATTCACAGGCTACAGGAGATATGTTTTGCTGCCTCTGGAGAACATGAACATTATTCATGATACCGAAGGAAGGCATTCTAGAATGCCCACAGTTGATGGAGGTTCAAATGATGATATTGGTACAGATATGGAAGAAAATGCACCTGCTCTTGTGATAGAAATATCAGATGCATTCAAATCCAATTTTATGAGTAAGTAAATAAAATATAATTGATCACAAGAGTGATACTTAAACAAACAAAGAAACTAATATACTCAATATTATAGTATTTTAAATAGTACAAAAGAGGACCTGTATAAGGCCAAATAAAAGTCAATTGTTATCTAGGATCAAAAACTTTTATCATTATGGTTTATATATATATGGTATATATCAGTATGGGATCATTTATTACCGCTGATCCAAAAAGAAGAACAAGCTGATGTACTTACCTATTAAAAAACAAAAACCCGACTGCGGTCATTACCCGACTGCCTCAGAAGGAGGGTTATGTTTTTCGAGAGTATGTTTGTATGTAAGTATGTATGTATGTGGATAAGAAAATTCTTTTTCATGGGCTACAGCCCCAAGGGATAGTTGGATTTTGACATATGAGGTGTCGTTAGATTCGTCTCAGCAGCGCGAGTGACACTGGCTATATTATAAAAAATATAGATTCAAGATGGCGGATTTTTACAGAAAAATACTACTTTAAAATTGCCGCAGTCGGATTTTTTGTGTTTTAATACATCAGCTTGTTCTGTCGTACTTACTAAGTACATTCTGAGTATTTTCAGTATTTTAACGACACAATTGAATAAATAAAACAAATTAATGAATTATATGTCTTTGTTACAGAAAATCATACAGGAATAACAACACTACTTGCCTCTGAAGAAAAAGATCAACTACTATTAGTTGATTTTGGACTCCATTTGGAATCAATTGGACCTATTGTCCATCCTTGTGATGAATTGTGCATGTATTATGTTTATTGTCTTCCTTACATGATTTTCCTAAATATATGTAATAAGTATATTAAAGTTGTAATTTATTTTGTAATGTGGTCCATAAATGTTATCTTTCTAAAACAATGCATGAATGAATACCTACATATTTTGTGAAATATTATCTTTTGTTTACTTTGCTTTATTTTCACACAATCTGTGAGGTAGCAGAACACAATATACCTCTAATAATAGTATAGATAAAAGGTACCTATCAGCCCCTAACAAGTAGGTAAACCGCTTGTTGCCTTGGACACCGATTTTTCAAACGACTCGTTGAACCTGGTGTCAGAGTTATTCAACTGCCCACAATAATTACCTAACAGGCCTCAATGTCAGGTTGTATAACGACACCGACGGCTTGACGTGCCTTCCAAGGCACGGAACCATATTTCTATTCGGACAAGCTGAAAGAGCCCTACTACTGGTAGACTACTAGGCTAAGCCTAGGCTAGTACCTTTTTACCTACTATTTATATTCTGCGTTGGTAGTAAGCCTCTAACATGGCTGTGTAACGACCGCAGCAACTGTGACCAACTACTTAACGTGCCCTCCGACGCGCGGAATCATTTTTCTATTCAAACAAGCCGAAATCCAACAACTATTGGTAGTCTAGTACTAGTAAAATTATGCACTGGTTGTAAGCATCTAACATGGCCGTGTAACGACCGCAGCACCTGTGACCGACTACTTAGCGTGCCCTCCGAAGTGCGGAATCATTTTTCTATCCAAACAAGCCAAAAACCGACAACTATTGGTAGCCATGTGGTAGCCTAGTACTAGTAAAATTCTGCACTGGTAGTAACCCTCTAACATGGCTGTTTAACGACCGCAGCAACTGTGAAAGAGTACTTAACGTGCCCTCCGAAGCGCAGAATCATCTTTCACATTATTCATCCTAACCACAAATGCACATATTGATGAACAACATCCATTTTTCTACATAATCACGTCCGCCGAATTCCAAACAACATGTCCACATAACCTAAAAAGCTTATAATTTCTCTACTCAAGTCATGAATCGACCTGACTTACGTAAACAATGATCGAATCTGTCAAAATCAGTGCTTGTGTTGTGATTGTTAATTAAAAATCGTCCTGGAATAAGACATTACTCTGGAGAGTTTTGATAATGGAATCTCGTTCTATGTGACGTTCTAGAATCAATTCTCAACTTAAAACTATTTTTAAGGCTAGACCAGTGCTTGAGTCACGTATAAGAATACGGACCTAAAACACGTCACCTCTCAGAGGCTGGGCGTCTTGGAGAAATTACATAGAAAGCCCTAATTTTTAATCTGTATAACTAATACAACAATACTGCATGCGATATTTTATATTGCATCGTATGCAATACTGTTGTATTAGTTTATGAAAGCTTAAGAAATGTTATAAATATTTAGTTTGACGGTTTTTACTTATTCCCAATCGTTTTCCAGGTATGAGCTCTGAACAATTTTGGAAATTCCAACCCATATAACATAGATTTAGTAAAAACTATCAAGACTCAATGTAAAGAATTTTATTAGATTTAATTTTTTAGTATAACAACACTGTACGATGTTTTCGAGTAATAAGCCGATAATCAAAATTCTCTTGTCCTGTCCTGTGTCACCGAGTTACTGCCAACCTGGATGAATACTAACCCGTAAGCTAGCTTCAGGAGTGGATACTCAACCATGGATCACATTCACGCCGTCAAGCAGCTAACGGAGAAGTGCAAAGTGTACAACCGGCCCTTGTGTTTCACCTTCGTTGACTATGAAAAGATTATAATGAAAAGGCATTCGACAGTTCGTCATCTGGCAAACAATCAAAATGTATTGTCAGTGTTTCACTCTCTGCATCGCGGCGGTATTGACAGGTGATGTGTGGATGTCCTCCGGGAGTCAAACGGGTCTGCGACAATGCCTAAACTTTTGACCAACGTACTAGAAGATATCATGAAGGCTTTAGATTGGAGCGAGAAAGGAGACAATTTCAACGGAATACGCATGTCGCATCTGAGATTTGCAGATGATCTCATCCTTATTGCCGAACGTTTTCTGGGTCTCCAGCAAAATATCACATCTGCATGATGCCTCCCTGAAGGTCGGTCTCAGGATGAACATGTCCAAAACCAAGGTCATGCAGATCGCACCACACGTATACCTAACATCTGTGTAGGTAATGAATGATACTGTAGAGGTAGTCAGTTATTACGTCTATCTTGGGTATCGTTTATCCTTTGACTCAGAAGCACAGGTAAAGGAGATCGAAAGAAGTATCGGACTAGGTTGGGCTTCTTTTAAAACTTCTTCAAATGAAAACTTACACAATGCCTAAATGCCAAGGTCTATAACCAATGTGTTCTGCCTATTCTCACTTACGGTGCCGAAACATGGACGCTAACTAAGTAAAACATGCGCAAGACCAAAGTCGCACAAAGGGCTATGTGGAGCGTTCAATGCTAGGTGGATTGAGGTCGGGTTGCATACAATTTTAAGTCACATTTTCACTAAGCATATGAGTCATAATGCATTCAAGTCATAACATCAATACTCATAACCGTTGTAGCATAAGCTACATAGTCATAATAAGCATAGGTAAGCGAGTGACGAGGTTAAGGTGGAGATGGGCAGGACACTTGTAAGATGAAGTGACGATCAGTGGAAAAAAGCAGCCACGAAGTGGTGGCCAAGATTAGTGGGCAGACCACCTGCTCGATGGTCCGACGATATCATCAAGCTTATATGACATCACTGGCACAGGCTGGCACGGGACCATGAGGGTTGGATTAGTAGAGAGGAAGCCTGTACCCCGCAGTGGGTGGATGGCTGAGGATGATGATGATGAACCAAAATTCTGACCTTCTATGCGCTTCCGTGAGATATTTTAGTATTTTTGTCTCCTTCATAGCCTATACAAAGTTCCGTCGTTAATTGTGTAGTTCAGGATTTTCCAACTAGAACCATTCATTTATTTACCTACCACTCTAATGCGGATGAAGCGTTTTACATTGGAAGCAAAGAATAATTTTGCGACAGTAACCAGAATTGAAAAATGCTATAGCAAAATTTATCCAGGTATAGGTCTACTTATTTTATGGTTCCATTCTTGGATCTTCCAGTTTTTTTGCAATCCATACCCGCATACCACTGGTCGCACCAAAAAAGGGCGTAACTAGTTTCTTAAAACTTTACAGCAGAGCGACCTGCATATTACTAACAAATTATAAGGAGATATGTACATAGATCACAAAAATCTGTTTCTCCGTTCACGAAAGGCTATTTAAATTTCCCCGTCATTGAAATGTGCCAAAAAAGAATGCCATAAACCGATAAATTATGGTTATAAACTTTTTCAGTGGTTTTGACTATTCATATCTAGTAAGAATTTTAAACACGTACGTCGGGAAGACTCCGGGAAGTCTTAATAACGAATAACTAAAAAAACTTTGAAAGAGAACGAAACAATTTTTTTCTATTTCACTTAATAAGTATATTTATATTTTTGTATGGAATGTACCAAAAAGTGTCCCAGATATGACTTCTTCCTTGGTTTATTTGAAAATGATACTCAATTTCCCCTGTCACATTTACTTAAGAAGTCAGAAGTCCTCAATTTAAGCTCAGATATAAAATAAGTTTTGCCCACCTCCCCCCACCCCACAGGCGCGACTGAAGTGTTGTCTCTGCGGATTTCCTTTGAAGACTACCTACCTAACTTAAAAATGCCAATACCAAGTTTAAAAGAGTAATCCATCGCATGGTACTTGTGGCTAACTCAGAGCTGGAAGTCACCTTAAAAAAGAAATAGGGTTTCCGAAAAGCATATTTTGAAAATTATAAGTCCTATCAACACACACTTAAAGACAATTTTATAAGGAATATTTCTTACCTTGACACATTTATTCTATCTTTAATTATCATCATCATATCAGCCATAGGACGCCCACTGCTGAACATAGGGCTCCCCTAAATATTTCCAACTTGTCCGATTAGAAGCGGCCTGCATCCAGCATTTCCCCGCGGACTTGACCAGATCGTCTGTTCATCTCGCGGGTGGCCATCCTACGTTGCACCTGCCGGAACATAGTCTCCACTCGAGAATCCTCCTGCTCCACCGCTTATCAGTCCTTCGAGCAATGTGGCCTGCCCATTGCCACTTCAGCTTACTGACTCTCTTAGCTTTGTCGGTTACCTTGGTTCGTCTTCGGATCTCCTCGTTTCTGATTCGATCACGTAAGGAAACACCGAGCATAGCTCTCTCCATAGCTCGCTGAGTGACTCCTAGTATATTTAGGAGGCCGACAGTTAGAGACCACGTCTCGGCGGCGTAGGTCATCACTGGCATGACACACTGTTCAAACACTTTTGACTTGAGACACTGAGGAATAATTTTGGATGTGAAGATGCTGCTAAACTTCCAGAATGCTGCCCAGCCAAAGTGGATTCGCCAAGTGACCTCTTTCACAAAGTTAGATCTTCCTAGTTGGACTGTTTGACCTAGATAGACGTATTTGTCCACCACTTCGAGTATCGAGTTGAAATTAGGGTGGGCGCTAAATGAGAGTTGCCCATGACTTTCGTCTTGCTTGTCCATATTCATCTTGAGGCCCACTTGTTGGGAAACCCGATTAAGGTCATGTATCATTTTGCTGAGGTATTCGAATGACTCTGCCATGACCACGATATTGTCAGCAAAACGAAGGTGAGTGATGTGTTCGACATTGATATTGATGCCAAGTTCTTCCCATTCCAGGAGCTTGAAGGCATCTTCCATCGCATTGGTAAAGAGTTTCGGAGATCAAGATTTGCGCCAGCATGTCCAGCTAAGTTCAAACAAAGAACTGGCGGACCGGGCCGTGTGTATATTTACACGAACCATTTAGAGACACTTTTTACCCCCTCATAAATTTAAATCTATTTAAGATAGGCACACCAAATTTAGTAAACGTTTACAGACCTCCTAAATGACCTAGTATATACCAAATGTCATAACCACAAGTTTAACGGTTATGAAAATATTGACGATCAAAAATCGGCAGTTTTACCATTCACTGACATACCTGGCCATAATGAAGTCTATCTCATTTCTGGTAGAACCGTCGGGGCTCATCCAGCTCTGACTCCTATGAGGCGGCCTTCTGAAGAACGAGTTCATCATGTAGAGTTTCTCCTTCTCCAGGAACTCGGCCAGCCTCTGGCCACTCGGATTCCGATCTCCAAATTCAAATGGCTCCACCCCCAACTCATCACCGCTTCTTTCACCTAACTTTGCGTTTAAGTCCCCCATCTCAACACTGTAGCTATAATATCCCAGTTCAGCCTGCCTATGTGGCGATGTGGCGCAGTGGTTAGTATGCCTGCCTGCCACGCAAAGGTTCCGGGTTCAATTCCCGGTGGGGTCACTCACAAAGTTGATATTTATCACTTTGTGAATTTGTTCCCAGTCTGGTTAGGACATTGCAGGCTGAACCACCTGATTGTCCGCAAGTAAAATGGTTCCGTGCTTCGGATGGGCACGTTAAGCCGTCGGTCCCGGTTGCTGTCTATGATGGCGGTCGTTACACAACCATGTCAGAGGCCTGCTACTTGCAGTAGGCGGTTGACAAACTCTGACACCAGGGTTCATCGGGTCGTTGAACGACTCGGTGTCCCACACGAAAAGAAGAAGAAGCCTGCCTATCTCTACTTCTAGCTCGGTGAGCTTTTCGTCGGTCCTTTAAGTGCGCGTGTTGTATGTCATCAGTGGTAATTTACGTCGGTTGTCCGTGGGTGCGTTTGCTTTGGCCGTACGATGGAGAACCGCCGCCCGAGGATTCTTAGCACCCCTGGTTTCAGTGCTTGGCCGGTGCCCGTTCAACGCCAGTTCTGCAACTGGAGCCGCCAGGAACATAGTTTGACTTGTACTGCCATGTTTATTCAGGGGGGTTGGATGGTCACCCGCCACGCTGATCCAGTGCGGGTTGACGGGTCGCCGTTGCCTGGTCCGTTGACCAGCAGGGCGCACCAGAGGCAGGTAAGGTTGGCTTGGGCCCCGAAGTTGTTGGTAAGGCCCCTTACACCCCTATCTTTAATAGTCACTATAATTACACTATCTTTAATAGTTTCCGAGAAAAATAAAGATAACTAAATTTGGGACATATAAATGGGGTAAAGGGGGAAAGCATGGGGGTCCAACTTGCTTCCCTTCTTTTCCTGAAGCTTACATATTATATAAGCTACACACATGCCAAGTTTTATGCTTTCTGCCGGATGGGACCATACCCCCATACAAGGTCGAGCTATGAAGTCGTATTATTAGATTTTATTCGATTAGAATAATGAGTTGGTAGATAGCCCACCGTGACACATATCAAAATCCAAGTCAGGCATGTCAGTGCCAATAGTGTCATCAACACGACTCCATTCGTTCACAAACCCTTTCTAACAAAAGAGATTAGAAGATTCGAATACAATCAGCACTACAGCTTGTAGTATTGAAGATTATCTAAACAAATATTAACGAAACAATAACAGAAATTATAAAATAAAATAAACTTAGCTCTTCTTAGCTACTATTTAAATGACGATTAAGACTATTCGTGATAAAAAAAATACCTACCGTCTCCTGGGACAAAAGTTCAGACAAAGCGTGTTGTGGATTAAGCTAAAAAAATATAATTTTAGAATTCCATGGTCATTGTGTATCAAACTAAAAATAGTTATTTTTAGGTTACATCACTTCGTGATACGACCAACGGTGAAGACAAGAGAATATCTGAATGTCACTAATTTACAGTGTTGCCGGGTCTTTGCTATAGTTTGCTCTAAATTCATTTTTTTTTATTAGCAGGTTTTCCTATACACTAAAACTCGAACTTTTGGGGTTGTTTATACTCTTGTTTCTTGGTCATATTTTAACGATCTGCTTAACGTAGACGAACAGCTAATCGGCATCACAACAATTGTTACCTCAACTCACCTTAACCACTAAATGCACGAGCCCCTGTCGTGTGATGAGATTGTTACTGCCATCAGACATTCGCATTGACCTTAAATCAGGCGATATACTCAAATGTGGCGGAGTGGAGCTCAACTCGTTGTTATGGAAACTTTCTGTTTGAATGTGAGAGAAAGAGCGAGTTCCGGGTGGTTTTAAAGTGTCTCGCATTAGTGCTCTCTCAAGAACAAAGGTGACCTTTCTGTCTGCAAGTCATACCGCGGTATTCCGTAATAATCGCTCGCCGAGAGGCTTTTGCAAGAGCCTTATTAAACCGCTTGAAGGACTTTCAGATAAGAAAATATTTTTTGGATTTTTGTGTTCATCAACTGCAGGAAAAAGCAGAGAGCAATGTCTTTAGTTGTAACTCTGCTTTGTTGGTCTATCTGTCGCAGTACGATGGCAGCTAGAATAAAAAACCGGCATATGGCAGAATCGTAGACTTCCTTCGGCCATCGTCCTAAGCTGATCCAGGTTTTTGGCCAAAAACCTAGGATTTCCAGGGCATCCGACGCTACCTCTTATCCTTCAGAGCGTCTGACGCAATCCTGCTGTTGAGGCTGTATGACACTACACCCAAACTTTAGGGTGTCTAACGTCTCAAGGAGTGCAACTCTACCCTTTGTAATCAGAGAGAGATGCATAACTCACCTCTCCACTCCTTATTCCCCGGAAATGAAAAAAAAAACATAATACTAAACAAATCTAGTATTTCATCCAAAATGCTAGGATTTTGGCCAAAAACTGGATCAGTTTCGGACGAAGGCCGAAGGAAGTCTACAATTTTGCTATACGCCAGCTTTTGACATCGCACTGCGACATGTATACCGATGACCTATGCTTTCTTGCAGAATTCCCAGATGGCCTGCAACAACTGAAGACCGTTTCTCCCCAAGCACGCCGCAAATTTGACCTGAAGATCAGTGTCAAAAAGATAGTATTCTTCTTCTTCTTCTTCTTCGAGTAGTACACCAAGTCGTTCAACAATTCGATGAACCCTAGAGTCAGAGTTTTTCAACCGCCTACTATAAGTAGCAGGCCTCTGACATGATTGTGTAACGACCGCCGTCTAAGTGATCAGATCATTCACAAAAGTGATGTCAATGGAAATACAAGGTCGTGAGACACTGAAAATTAAGTTTGGTGAAGATATGATGACACAAGTTGAGAAGTTTCGATATTTAATGTGACCTTGATGATGAGATGAATAGCAGAATCAGTGTGGCAGCTGCAGTATTTAGGAAGCTGCTGATCAGAAGTAAAAATGGTCGGCATGGCCGAAATCAGCCGGAGAGAACATCATCATTCCTGTTGGTGACTATGGAATGGTTTTATTTCAAGTTGATATCTTAACGCGTTCCCGAAAAAAGGGATCTTGGCAGATGCATAACCAAGTGACAAGTAATATAATATAATTCATAATATAACTATTCGTGTAGAATAGTTTATGGGTTTAGTTCAGTTTTTTCCTTAAAATTTATAACAACAAATACAACTTTTAGCACCGCAAAACGCAAAATGAGATTTACAAATATACATTACATTTTCTTTCGCAAATTCTGCTCAGGCATCAAAGTTGTCGGATTTCAGCATGTAATTTGTGAAAATTTGATAAACTGTAACGTAAAAAGCATGTGTTTAGAATATTGTTACCACTCGATAGTGAACTATCGATTGTAAAACGATAGACAATCGATAGTAACGATATTCTGAACTATCGATAGTATTACACCTTGTCGACAGTATTGCTTTATTTTAAATTATCTATACTATTATTAGGCCTATCGATTGTATAGGCCTGAATAAATGAAAACTATCGATAGTTAAACCATCGGTAGTACGGCAACAATAGTTCAGAATTTACATAAAGCTTGTTCTATATTTTTTACTACATTTACCTTGCTGTTAAATACGTCTAAATAGCAGTAATTCTGTTTATCCGGCAACACTGGCCTGGTGAGCCTCCAAGCGCGTTGTCAACGTGACGGCGTCGTGGCGCGCCGCAACGACGCCGACGCTCGGTTTTTCTGGTTCCCCATACAAACCCATACAAACCAGTCATTTGACGGCGACAACGACGCGCGTCGTTGTCGCTGTCGCTTGGTTTTTAAGCCCACCCTTAGAGGTCAGTATTAATAATTCAGATTCAGACGCACACTTCCAAAAATTTACAAACCTCTCAAGAGCTTTGTGTAAAAGTTTAGATTTAGCATTGTTTGTGTAGCCCGAATGATAGCTTGTTTTTTATAGGGAAAAGGTACTTTTTTTTGCGTAGAGCAAAGCCCTATAGGTACGGGTATTCTATACATCTACCTGAGCCAAAAACGCCCGGTAGCCGGATTCAACACCGTGCAGGGAGGGGGGGAGGGGGGGTTAAAGTACAGTCCTCCCGGCGCTCAGAAAAAAAAATCTGTTGGATTATTTTGGACCTTTGAGACAAGTTTGGTGTCATTTTCAGGTAACTAGATGATGCCCGATTCATTCCCCATACCAGTTTTTTAGGGTTCCGTAGCAAAATAAGTCGCAATACTCAAAATAATAAATTTTTTGTAGTTACAAAATGTAAACAAACCAGCATATTTTCATATTTTTGTATGCAACTTGCTTTATAAAAAATACTGTCTGAAAGCCCATTTAATGCAGATTATTTGAACATTAACATTATTTATATTTTCAATTATTTTCTGCGTTAAAAAAAATAATCCTACACGTACCTAACTGATTCCTGCGGGCGGGGCGCAAGGTTTCGCTCGGTTTTCTGCTGGGAAATAGTATAATATTTTGAAGTAAATCAACACTATTTAGTATGAATGGTTAAAATAGGTCCACTTGAGTTGAAATCGACTGATAGGAAGCTTCAAATCTGCGACAGGTAGGAGTAGGAGGGTGTCAAAGTACCGAGGCCTCGGCGCTCAGAAATAAAAATGTGCTGGTATCGTTTTAACCTTTGAGACAAGTTTGGTATCGTTTTCAGGTTACTAGATGACGTCCAATTAATTCCCCATACCAGATTTGTAGGGTTCAGTAAAAAAATATGACGCAATACTAAAAATATTATACTTTAGTAATATACAAAGCAAAGAAACCCTCATACTTACATACGTTTGTATCAATCTTAGATAAAGTTTATTAAATACACTGTCTGACAGCACACATAATGTAGATTCTAAAAAATTACAGGAGATATAAATTTGACAATCATTGTAGAATGAAACATTGAAAGTTACAGCAACTGTCGGCAGTGCAGCGTGGGAGTAAACAAAAACCTGAAAAACAAGCACTATTAAAAAAAAAAGACGCCATGAACGAGCGCTCCGTTCGTTTTCTTGGCCCATCCATTAAGGCCCTATTCAAACCTGAGCGAAACCGGCGCGGTGCGTGGCGCGTATCTACTGAATACGCGGTATTTCGATTAGTACAAATTGTCAGGCGATTGAGTTTCGAAACCGCTGTAGGTTTTAACAGAGTTATACTACAACTGGTAGGGCCCAGTTATGCTAACAGACACTAATTTTCGCCATCATAATACCTATTAGTGTAATTTTTTATATTTTTTAAGTAATAAACGAAAAACCATAACACTTAAATTATTGTTTAAAACGGGATTATTACCGTGATTAGGTTTTTGTTTACCTCGATATTTCGGAGCGGTTGCACGCTTTATGGTCACGAGTAGACTGGCTCGGCGAGTGATGTCATCTTTCTAAGGGCAAACATATCTGTCTACCCTCTTTCGGATTCGTCGACTGCGTTCTACTCGGTTACTCGAACCACTACTATTGTCCCTCACTATTTCGTAGCACGAGCTACTTTTTGTACAATGGTCGATACTACCTACAGATTGATGGAGTGGCAATGGGCAGTCACGTTGCTACCATAGTAGCTAACATCTGGATGGAACACATAGAGGCCTTCCTATCAGCCTCATCCACTGTCAAATTATGGAAAATGTATGTAGATGACGTTTTTTGTATAATAGGAGGAAAAGAGGAAGAGGTAAAGGACTACTTGGCATTTTTGAATAACATTCACTCAAAATTAAAATTAACCTGTGAGATCGAAGACCAAAAAAGCTCGCCTTCCTAGATGTGTGAGTTGAGGTCAAAGAAGATGGATCTTGAAGTCATTCGGTCTACAGAAAACCAACGCATAACGACAAGTATTTGCATTCTACGTCACACCATCATCCACGGCATCTGGATTCTGTTGTTAGATCGTTGGTTGATAGGGCTCACGATTTGTGTGATGTGAACCACCTAGCTAAAGAGCTGAATCATGTCAAGACGGTCTTACAGTGGAACGGTTATAATGTCAAAGCTTGCGAGACTAAAAAGAAAACAAAAAAGAGGAAAGCAGAATAAGCGCAACAACAGCCAGCATTTTTGCCTTATGTAAAGGGAGTGACCGATAAAATAGGCAGATTATTAGGAAAGTTTTCCATAAAAACTGTTTTCACTTCCTTTAACAAAATTGGAAAGCTACTACAATCGCCTAAAGATCAGCTTCCTCTTCAAACTCCCGGCGTCTACAAAGTTAATTGCAGCTGTGGGAGTTCTTACATTAGTCAGACCAAAGAACAATAGTCGACCGCATGAAGGAACATATCAGAGCTGTAAAAAACAACGATGCCCAGAAGTCAGCCATAGCGGAACACCTAAACCAAGCGGAAACTAATCACTTTCAATTCAATGTTTCATTCTACAATGATTGTCAAATTTATATCTCCTGTTTTTTTTTTAGAATCTACATTATGTGTGCTGTCAGACAGTGTATTTAATAAATTTTATCTAAGATTGATACAAACGTATGAAAGCATGAGGGTTTCTTTGCTTTGTATATTACTAAAGTATAATATTTTTAGTATTGCGTCATATTTTTACTGAACCCTACAAATCTGGTATGGGAATTAATTGGACGTCATCTAGTAACCTGAAAACGATACCAAACTTGTCTCAAAGGTTAAAACGATACCAGCACATTTTTATTTCTGAGCGCCGAGGCCTCGGTACTTTGAAACCCTCCTACTCCTACCTGTCGCAGATTTGAAGCTTCCTATCAGTCGATTTCGACTCAAGTGGACCTGTTTTAACCATTCATACTAAATAGTGTTGATTTACTTCAAAATCTTATACTATTTCCCAACAGAAAACCGAGCGAAACCTGCGCCCCGCACGCAGAAATCAGTTAGGTACGTGTAGGATTATTTTTTTAACGCAGAAAATAATTAAAAATATAAATAATGTTAATGTTCAAATAATCTGCATTAAATGGGCTTTCAGACAGTATTTTTTTATAAAGCAAGTTGAATACAAAAACATGAAAATATGCGGGTTTGTTTACATTTTGTAACTACAAAAAATTTATTATTTTAAGTATTGCGACTTATTTTACTACGGAACCCTAAAAAACTGGTATGGGGAATGAATCGAGCATCATCTAGTTACCTGAAAATGACACCAAACTTGTCTCAAAGGTCCAAAATAATCCAACAGATTTTTTTTTCTGAGCGCCGGGAGGACTGTACTTTAACCCCCCCTCCCCCCCTCCATGCACGGTGTTGAATCCGGCTACCGGGCGTTTTTGGCTAGGTAGATGTATAGAATACCCGTACCTATAGGGCTTTGCTCTACGCAAAAAAATATACGTTCCCATACAAGCCTTCCCTATAAAAAACAAGCTATGAGTCGCAGGGATTACCCGTTATTGTGGTTGTGGTATACCGGAGTGGACCGGTTAGTCCCGGTTGGCCACGGTGTCAGTTCATCACGAAATTTTAGTCTCTCTCTTCGTGTGGGACATTGAGTTAGTCAACGACCCGATGAACCCTGGTGTCAGAGTTTTTCAACCGCCTACTGCAAGTAGCAGGCCTCTGACATGGTTGTGTAACGACCGCCACCATAGACAGCAACCGGGACCGACGGCTTAACGTGCCCATCCAAAGCACGAAACCATCTTATTTTTCGGACAATCAGGTGGTTCAGCCTGCAATGCCTTAACCAGACGAAATTTAGTCATCATCATCATCAGCACACTTCTGAAAATTTACAAACCTCTCAAGAGCTTTGTGTAAATGTTTTGATTTAGCATTGTTTGTGTAGCCCGAATGAGTCGCAGGGATTACCCGTTATTGTTGTTGTGGTATACCGGAGTGGACCGGTTAGTACCGGTTTGCCACGGTGTCAGTTCATCACGAAATTTAGTAATTTGTTATTTATTTATCAGACTTGTTTTTATGTGTAAGTACATCAGTTGCGACAGTAGTTAAAGAAACTCGTTAAGACTTATCTGATTCATTGCCAGTAGCAGCCCAAATAGACCGAGGTCCGTGCTAGAGTTAGTTATCACTCATCATCATCATCTTCCTGCCCTTATCCCAATTATTTGGGGTCGGCGCAATCACGATATTTAGTAAAGATAGGTACATAAAATGAGTCCCAGTTCGTAAAAATATATTCAGTATTACACATAAAACACAAATCCCTTATTAGTCCCGTTTCGTCATAAACTACCTAAGGTTTCCTAACTACAGTCATACAAATAACTACGCAAACACTAAAGGTAGGGTAGGTACGACAATCCGGAACGTCAATCTCAAAACATTTCTAGTTCTGTTCAAACCTCTCAAGAGTGCTGTGTAAAAGTTTAGATTTAGCATTGTTTGTGTAGTTTGAATGAGTCGCAGGGATTACCCGTTATTGTTGTTTTGGTACCGGAGTAGCCCAGTTCCGATTCGCCATAGAAATCGAATTCCAGTTCGTCGCAGAGAAAATATCTTAGTCCCAAAAATGAGAAGATCGGGGCTCAAACCCGGGCCGCATTGGTCACCGTCTTGTCACCGTCCTACCGCCCTGCCTCTTAGCTAGAGAGAGGAACGTCAAATATAAATTCTGATTTTCCGTTTTCTAGCGGTAAAAGGCAGCGTCATTGTTAATACTATCAACTAACACACAAAAATTCATGATTCATAACAAAAAATGCTCCGTATATTGCCACTTGAAAAAAGGACAGAAAGCAAATAGAGTGCCGAACTTCTTCTTCTTCTTCGAGTGGGACGCCAAGTCGTCCTACGACCTGATGAACCCTGGTGTCAGAGTATTACAATCGCCTACTGCAAGTAGCAGGCCTCTGACATGGTTGTGTAACGACCGCCATTATAGACAGCAACCGGGACCGACGGCTTAACGTGCCCATCTGAAGCACGGAACCATCTTGCTTTTCGGACAATCAGGTGGTTCAGCCTGCAATGTCCTAACCAGACTAGGAACAAATTCACAAAGTGATAAATATCAACTTTGTGAGTGACCCCACCGGGAATTGAATCCAGAACTACTAAACACTGCGCCACATCGTGCCGAACTGAGGGTGTGGCGAAGCGGGAGAGAGTCGAGAGGACGTATTGTTTCACAAAGGAATTAGGACGTCTTCAGCTTTCCGACCGACGGAAATAACAAAGTGGAAAGCGGTTGATATTATAAATATTCAGCGTATTAAATCAGCCGCAGATAATACTTGGGTAAAAGATTCACAGAGTAAGATAATAATGATGTGGCAATTTTAATAATGTATGTGATGAGTGAGTTCGATCAAGAGTTCGGTTTTACGTTGATCAAATCAGTTTTACGTTAGTAGGCAGGCCAGGCATAGGTAACTAGGTAATTTGTAATTTTCTACAACATGATCTCTTGCATTTTTGAGTTCCCATAGTGAGTCAGGCAGCTTATCAGAAGGTTTTTGTATTGGTGTTTAAATAATAAATTCTGTTTCCTAACATACGCTCGAAAAGCAAAGTTCTTTAGTTTACGACCCTGACCACGCATTACTCACTTGGTATTTTGTTCTTTTTATCTCCATGCATTTTGCTTCTATGTCACGAAACTTCCCCATCTTATTTTGTGGCAGATATCGTAGTAGGGTATCTATCATTACATTCAGCGAACAGCTTGCATAATAATCGTATCAAAGAGACACATCAATCTTTGAGGATATGCTTTTAACAGTCCCATTGATATCGTCACAGAGAATATCAATCAATGTTACTGATATTTTTTCATCAAAATAAATAACATTTAGACTGTACATAAATAAGTATGATATAGGTGTTTCAAGATATTTCATATAATCAAATTCGGAACGAATTTTCAATGTGTAGAACAAGTGACTGAAATTCACAATATTTTCGGGTATTTAACGAGCTCGATATTGCCATATTTCGACCTACGTTCCATGGGGAAAGTAATTCCTTATCACAGACCCGTCCTGCATTTTCGTTATCGGTCACACACAAGTCAACCTATAGAAAGGAGTGAATCCGTGTTTTCTTTTTATAAATTGTTTACCCTTTCTTTATCGGCATCAGAGACGTTTTGCCGGGAGCGTGTTGGGCGTGTCAAACTCACAGAAGCCAAAAATAGATTGTAGAACTATATATACTTTTAAAAGATGGATTATAATGTAAATATTTTATTAAGTGGATGGTACAAAAGGAGATTAAGCTAACTTTTTGTCTGGATTATAGACAAAAAATTTATAGGGCTAATATTAGGTTCTTTTGAGAACCTCCAACTATTGAACTAGAGTCAGCTAAAAATAAATTTCTATCATGTTAAAAATAGACGTAATAAATCATTGGTTTGGTCTCAGTTTTTTTTTACTAATAATAATAATACCTACAGAACGGAAAGTCTTTGATGTCATATTAATATCAGCTATTAAAACTACGTATTTTATGTTATGTCTTTGACATTAAAGATATCGTATGTTGCCCAAGCTTTCCGCTCGTGCTAAAAGACTAACTGTTTTAAACTTTATCTTAAATCATAGAAATAAGTTCATTTGTTCTGTTCGAAAATAAATTTTTATCTATAACTACAGAAATATATATAACTAGCTAACCGATCAGGTAAATCTGACAGGCATTTTTACATAAAAGTTATATTATAATGATGCGCTCAATAATAATATGAAGCATGATACTATAAAGGAGGCATAATACTATTGGATACTTCTGATAAGCTTAAAAAAATGTATATGACATGGTACGTAAAAAGTGATTGTAATTGAACTTGTGTGAAATTTTTAGTTTCCTTTTTTTGAGAACATATTTGTAGTTTCTTTTACAAAAATATCGTATAGTAGCAATACGTCTCCGCCAGTGAACACAACAATTCCGTTTCCCTTTTCTAATCTCACCTCTGATTGCTGGACGTTTCTCTCAATTTTTACGAGGCCATTGCCGACCCTTACGGCCTAGTGCGTTAAATTGTGGCCGCCTGAAAGCCAGCCATTACAGTCCCGGTAGTTGTTGAACATTGTGAGACAAAAACCCTGTTCGGTGATATATCTCCACTTCTACGCGTAATTAAAGGCTCAGAGGGCCCTTTGCAGGGTGTGTCTACTCTTTTGTTTTCAGTAGTAGTGTTATGGTGCCCCAGTGTAAGTGGTTCAAAGAAAAAATCTAGATTCTAGTCATCCTTAGCTTAGCTTAGTAGCTTTTTAGTTAGTAAGAAAACGTTGCAGGCTGGTTTTACTCGTTGTTATAGACAATAGAGAACTTGATTATAGACAAAAGCACCTACTTCGAAGTCGAGTTATGGTCAAGCAAACATTTGTTATGAACGTAACGCCTGATTTCTTTTTAGTAATTTATGACCGAGAACCATTAAGCAGAAAGTTCGCGATCTGTCAATAAATACCTTTGTCTGTATAAAAAAGCTGATTGTCCCCATTATTTCATAACATCTACAACCAATCAACAATAAAATTGATTCATTAAAATGAAAATTATTACTGTACGGTATTGTTAAATGTACGCAAATACCAAATTAGAAACACATTCATCCAAATTTAGAATTTATTTTAGCCATTCAATTTTGCTTTTGTCTCTCAAACGAAAACAAACAATTTTAGTAATACAAATACGTTGAACAACCTATGCAAATAGGGCGCATAAAACAGCGGGCATAATAGGTAATAAATAATGCTATGCAATCAAGAATAATATTAAATGATATTTTCTTGTAACAAAATCTTACCTCTAATCTAACTTAATAATACCTAAGTTTTTTAAGCTAAGTACTTATTTAATACTAGCTGGTGCCCGCGAACTTCGTCACGCCAAGGGATGCCTAGAGTAGAGGTACCTAGGTATGTGCCAACAGAAGCAACACCATGTTAACAACTTTTCTAATAGAGCCATATTCATGTGTATTATAATTTACCTGCGCTCCTGGTGTGCGACGTCAGGTAGGTAGGTAACCAGGCCCTTCAGTGTTGATAAAAGTGGTTACTATCACTGATCAGGACCTTTATCTGCCCCCATAACGAACATCAAAATACATCGCTTAGTTTCTGAGTGATGCATGAACAATCAAACTTAGACGTTGGGCCCACACGTAATGTCCGTTGCTAATTGTTTTTTTGAGCGTTCGGCTAACGTCTAACTTCGTCGGTTTTAGGAAAGGGGAATTTAAAAATTTGTTTGCATTTGATAAATGCAGGGCAAAACTTGCGTTAAAACAACGCAGCGCAGAAACTTGCGTCGTTACACAACCATGTCAGAGGCCTGCTACTTGCAGTAGGCGGTTGAAGATGTTGACCAGGTTTGATAGCTACACAATACAAAAAGTTTCATTCAAATCCGTTCAGTAGTTTCGGAGATTAGCGGTAACAAACAGACAAACAGACAAACGGACAAACAGACAAAAAATTTGAAAATTACTGAAATGTGTTCTAATGCTATTTTTACATCACCCCCAATTAGATTTTCGTAATTTTATTCAATGTACAGACACACGGCTTTAACTGTTTTATTATATGTATTATTCAATGTACAGACACACGGCTTTAACTGTTTTATTATATGTATATGTCGCAGTATGATGGCAGAATTAGGTTTTTGGCCAAAAACCTAGGTTTTTGGCCAAAAGCCGGCATATGGCAAAATCGTAGACTTCCATCGGCCATCGTCCTAAGTTGATCCAGGTTTTTGGCCAAAATCCTAGGTATTTGACCAAAATCCTAGGTTTTTGGCCGAAATCCTAGATTTGTTTAGTATTATGGCTTTTTTGCATTTCGGGGGAACTAGGAGTGAAGAGGGACGCTATGCACCTCCCTCTGATCTGATTAGGGTAGCGTTGGACACCCTAAAGGGCGGGGAGCAACATCAGACAGCCTGAACAGCAGGATTGCCTCAGGTGCCCTGAAGGGTAGGGAAAAACGTCAGACACTAAAAGGCACTGGACGCTTTACAGGATCGAAGGTAGCGTCGGACACCCTGGAGGACAGGGGGTATCGTCGGACCCCTAGAAAATCCAACGCCTAGCCTCCAGGGCATCCGACGCTACCTCCCATCCCCTAGGACATCCAACGCTACTTCCGACCCTCCAGGGATGCCATGGACGGGAAGGGGTAGCGTTGGAACTACTACTATGTTACAAAGTAGCGTCGGACGCCCTGGAGGGCGTGGGTGGCGTCGAGCACTCTGGAGGATAAAAGGTGGCAGTCGTTAGTTTTCCTGGGCGTCCGACGCTACCCCTTGCCGTACAGGGCATTGCTGGAGGGTTGGAGGTAGCGGCATGCATCCTGAAAGGCAGAAAGTAGCATTGCACGTTCAAGAGGGTGGGAGGTAGCGTAGGACGTCCTGGAAGGCTGAAAAATACTCAAAAACTCTGGGATGGGCTGGGAGGATGAAATATAACGGGCCTTGGATTTTCTGGGGGTCCGACGCCACCCCTTGTCCTCCAGGGCGTCCGCCGCTACCTCCGATCCTCCAGAGCATTCAGTGGTACATCTTGCTCTTATGGTGTCTGAAGCTTCCTCCTTATCCTCCAGGGCATCCGAGGCAATGGTGCTGTTCAGGCTGTCTGATGTTACCCACCGCCCTTCAGGGTGTCCATCTCTACCCTTAAGAGGTTAGAGAGAGGTGCATAACGTATGTTTAGTTTCGTACCATACGCGCACGAATACATTTTGTTGTTTCGCGCCATTTCGTCTGACAGACCGCGCGGCCTGTGACGTTGACGCCCCGGCCGACGCCATTTTTGCCTTTGTTCGTTCGGTTCGTTCGAGAACCACGCGACTGGCGATAACCTCACATTATTCACTCGCTCGGTTCCCGTGTGTGCCCACGGCCGGCGTCGGGCCATTGTAAATGTAATTTTTGGTGTTCCTTTATTATTTCGTGTGTGCAATTTCCACCAGGGAAGAATTCCCTGTTCGATGTGGATCCTTTGTTATTCGCGTTTTGTGCAGTAAACATTTAGTGCTGTCGCGAACTGAAATTGTGGTTGTGAAAATCTTCGGTTGAATATTGGAGTGGCGGATTGCGATCCCGAGCTGGTATCCAGAGGCAGTGAGTCATAGTGTATAAGTTCCTATCCAAACGTGCTCCAAAATTTCCTTGATACCTCTTCCCGTCACACTTTGACTCATAAGGGAACGGCGGCGACATACTTGCCAAACGGTAAGCAATTCGCTGTTAGGTTTTGTATAAGTACGTCATTTGTAGTGATTTAGCAACATTACGTGGAGGTCACCACCTTGATGACCTTTAGTACAACCGGAACTTGGTACATATACTTTAGATATGAGCTGCGATAGTGCGGTAAAATATTAGTCATCTTGTAGGAGATTAAGGGCCGTCGCAGACTTCGGAAACAAAAATTTCTCAACAGGAAATTTTATTTTCCGGAACAGAAAATTTTCTCATTCAATTTATTTTATTTAGCTATAGTAAAGAGCACTACGAATCGTAGTCAAATGTTGTTCCGAGGCTGATCGAACATTTAGTTTTAGATTTTAAGATAACTTTAATTTGCTTCCACTGCGCTAAGATCAGCTTCGGAATCAAACAACGTACTTCTCCACTACTCGTTCCCCTGAAATGCAGAAAAGCTAAACAAAATAGTAAACAAATCTAGGATTTTGGTCAAAATCCTAGATTCGTTTATTATTATAGCTTTTTTGCATTTCGAGGGAACTTCTTTGTCTTTGAGTGGTACACCAAGTCGCCCAACGACCTGATGGACCCTGGTATAAAAGTTTTCAACAGCCTACTGCAAGTAGTAGGCCTCTGATATGGTGGTGTAACGACCGCCGTCTAAGTGATCATAAAAAGCAATCAGGACTGACGGCTTACCGTGCCCGAATGGTTCGGGGGAACGAAGAGTGGAGAGGTACTTTATGCACCTCCCTCTGATCTTTTGAGGGTAGACTTGGACACCGCGAGGGAATTGGACACCTTGAAAGACGGGGGGTAACATCGGACAGCCTGAACTGCAGGATTGCCTCGGATGCCCGGGAGGGCAGGGGTGAACGTCAGACACCATAAGAGCAAGATGTACCACTGAACGCTCTGAAGGATTGGTGGTAGCGTTGCACACCGTGGAGGACAGGGCGTAGCGTTGGACCCCCAGAAAATCCAATGCCCGTCATCTTTCATCTTCCAGAGTGTCCGACGCTACTCACGCCCTCCAGTGCGTCTGACACTACCTCCCACCCTCCAGAACGTCCAATGCTACCTCCTGCTTTTCGAGGTGTATGCCCGAACTACACGGGCACGTTAAGCCGTCGGTCCCGATTGCTCTCTATGATCACTTAGACGGCAGTCGTTACACAACCATGTTCAAAAACTCCGACACCAGGGTTCATCGGGTCGTTAGGCGACTTGGTGTACCACTAGAAGAAGAAGAAGTTCCCTAAAATGGCAAAAAAGCCATAATACTAAACAAATCTAGGTTTTTGGCCAAAAAACTAGGATTTTGGCCAAAAACCTGGATCAGCTTAGGACGATGGCCGAACGAAGTCTACGATTCTGCCATATGCCGGCTTTTGACCCCCAAAAACATGATTCTGCCATCGTACTGCGACATATAGATTTATTCAATGTACAGACACACGGCTTTAACTGTTTTATTATATGTATAGATTTTCCTAATTTCCTGTTCATAATTGGTATTTTAATTATTTTCCTTCGCCTTGTTCTTTTAGGTCATTGATTTCAAGTGTGATACGAATTTTGTGTTTAGAAAGATTCTATAGTGTTGTTTTTACCTAAAAACTGACGTCTTCTTTCAGAGGCAGACGAAAGTCGAACACATTCTGCCCTCAAGACATGAGCAACATTCGGTTACGTATGTAAATTTATCCGTGGTTGGGGAATACATCAAGGATGCGACTTTAGTAAACCAAAAATCGACTTTTCCATATTCTATTTTTGTTCACACAAAATTTTATACAAAGAAAACATATTTTTATAATAATCATTTCAATATATGTTAACATGTTTTGCTTGTTTTTTATTCAATAATAATTTGATATCATATTATCACCGACAGAAGTAAATAAAACTAAATCTGAATTAAAATAAAATAATAATTAACGTCGTTTAATCTTACTGAGTAACAAAAGACGAAAAATAATAATAGGCCCGAAAAAAACGAATAATTGTACTTGAATATTTGAAAAGTTTATCGATTAATTGAAATTGCATAATCGCTTATTATTATTAAAAATCGTTTTTTAAACAAGGATTATATTAAAAATCGATAATTTTTCCACATCCCTAGGAATAAATTCCGGCGAGTATTTTATCATGTTTACGAGTAAAACTTGTTTCAGAGAATGTTACTCGTGTTTGATGTTCAGTTTGTGTGGTTTGATGGAAACTTCGCTGACGTGCTACGTTTTGTGAGGCTGCGAATCTCGTGCATTGCTTTTAAGTAATGTACATTCTGCATTTGAGCCAACTTCCAAAACACTCACACATATTTTGTAGGTAAAACCATTGAAACTATTATTTTTATCCATATAGCTTTCAGAGATACCTACGTACAGTCTCTCACACTAACTCATGATCCGACATTATCTCGATCAGATCATTCATTGCTGCTTAGTTGACAGTTTTGCATAAATGATTCTGTTCCATACGCAGTAATCTACTTCGAACAATACAATAAAGTTCCAATCCGGTTTAACTATTATATTCACAGTATTGGTAAGCAACTCTAGTATGACGTAGAATAACTCATACAGTAGCTAAATTTCATTGCCTTTAACATCTGCTCCGATAGCGTATTGGTAGTGGCGGTAGGCTGCTAAGCACAGGATCATGGATCAAATCCCAGGGCATGCCTTTGCAAACGAGGTATTTTTGTTTTTCTAACGATACTGTATTTTTTCTAAGGTGGCCTATTTGTTCTATATTTGAGAATCTTGGATTGATAGTTCGAGATTTCTTGCGGTTCAAACAAGCTTTGGTTGTTATTTATTTACCCTCATAACTTGAAAAATATTCATACGGTGACGTCCGTTAAAGACAGACGTTGTTATCATTTATCTATATTTGATGTTCGTGTTTGGTTTTATGGAAAAACACTTTTAAATTGTGCAAGTGTATGATTTATGTATACGGAAAATATATGACGTGTAGTTAAACCATGAAGAAAACATATTATTATTATTGTCAAGGATTATAAGACTAACATGACCAAAATAGTTCTGGAGGTGAGTGGATAACTTCTGTTTATTTACTTTGTGAGAATAGATGTTACCATTAAATCCTACTTACTTCGAATAATTTAAAAAAAGACTGTGGCCTTAATTTAAGATTACTAATGTTTTTATTCTTCTCTTTCGCGTAGGTAATGGAATCAACAAACGATCCATTGTCGTCTATCATCATCAACTATCATTTGGATACCATAGAAACCAACTAGATACAGGAATGACCTAGTCATAAGGGAAGATTTGCGGCGTGTTCAAATTCAACCTGCAAACAAAGGCGATTAACACACTACGGTTGCGGTTACACTACGACGTTCGGTTGAGCGGATGTCTATATTTTCTGCGGAGTTTATTTTAATTAGTAATAGGAAATAAGTAGATAATTCTACTGATAATTATTATAATAGAATGTTACTAAGTATTAAGGAAGGCGGTTTATTGTGGGGTGAAATTTTAAGGGAATGAACCAGTGTGGGATGTGCAGGAGCGGGTAACCTTTATTATTATTAAAGGTTCCAGAAAAGCGGAACTACAGTAAAATTCTAGAACCGCTCCGCTACCGCCCCGCTACTGCCTTGGGTCTGCCGCCACGGTAATGTGTAAACAGCTTTATATCTACTCAATAAAATTTAATTCTACTATAAAAATAATACCTACTTGACATGAAAATGTTCTTATATAGTTATTCTTGCTTAGGTATATATAACAAAGATAGGTATAAGTATGTAGATTTAGTGGTAGCCAGATATGAAAGTGATGTTATTGTTGTTAAAGTTGGGAAAGCAATAATCCAACTTATAATAACATGTTGATTCACTTTAATCGGCAATCCATTTTAAAAAAAAGCTGCAATTTAAATGTATATAATGTAGCAAGCTGCAAGATGCGCGGTTGGAGCGCCGATCAAAGTCCCGACGCATAGAGTGAGACGGATAGTCAGTGTGCGAGCAGGAAAGTATTCGAGATGGAGCGCCAAACGCGATAATCTTGTTGCAAACATAAGTTATTTATTACCTTAGTGTAAAAATATATATTTTTAATTATTTTTTGAATTACACCTAAGTTTTTATAATAATAATCAAATGTTTAAAAGTTTATTTGTTTCTAACATGTTTTTACTATAGAATACTTAGCTACCCAATAAATTAACTGATTACGACAAACTTTTACTTTTTATTTTCACCTTAAACCCATCCCTATCTATTTTACTGTATCTACATAATTTTAGTTATAAAAATATTCCATAAAAACATGAAAAATAAAAATTAGAAATTACGATTAGCGGACGGATTCGAACATCCATACCATAGTGATATGAGGCAGCCGTTCAACGGACCACACTGAGAACGCATTACTAACTACGATGAAATTAGTGG
The DNA here is from genome assembly GCA_024500475.1 of Phthorimaea operculella. Lineage (NCBI taxonomy): Eukaryota > Metazoa > Arthropoda > Insecta > Lepidoptera > Gelechiidae > Phthorimaea > Phthorimaea operculella. Next base: position 107,304 of record JANFCV010000002.1, on the reverse strand, counting down.
TATCATATCATCGTTGTGAATTGCTTCGCAAAAACGCATATTAAAACCTGTTCAACTTGTGGTTCTAGTAGGAAGTACTTTTAACAAAGCCACTATCGACTTATTGTCAAATAGTAGTAAACACATTTTGCTTTGAGGTTTATTAGAACGGCACATAGGACGTTCTTCTTATAAGCGTTTGACTTATACCAAGACTCCGGTTCATAAGCCAGTTCATGAGATAGTGGGAGCGACTGTACCTACAGAAAATTGTTTATGTAATTTTTTGGCGGAAATGAGAATAACGAGTAACATCACACAGGACCAAAATGTCATTGAGTTACATGAATTCTGCTCAAACAAGTCTTTAAAATATATCAGTCCACTTAGGATTTTAATACGGCGACTTGTCCGGATTATGTGTGAGAAAATATACCTTTACCATTTTACTCAAAAAATCGTATCCGGTAAAACGCCGCAAAACCGTGCGATACCTACGTGTAAAAACCGTCTTACTTGTTTCCAAGGAAATGTATTTTAGAAATCGTTCCATCCGCAGACGGAGTGATTATACGCTCGTGCAATCTGCAAATATAATTTGAGACGCAAAGTTCGAGACTTGGCTAAATCTTCTACATAGATACTGAAAACTAAATTTCCATGGAAATCCCCAACTGCAAACTCAATTTGTATAAATATTCAATATTTTGAAACCTCCATCGTAAGATTATTTTTTATGATTTTGATCGTGTTACGAAAGCAGTATTTACATAAACGAATTTGGCTTCTCCAGACTTTTGACGTCCAAATACAAACAAAATTATGTAGATAAGCACCTGTTTACTCCACGGATCGGTGTGCCTAAGTAAAATCAACGGAATAAAATAAGAGGTGGAAAAGATGTAGAAAAGATAGGTATGTAAATAATATTACCAACTGACAACGGGATAGGGAAAAAGAAAATGACAAATAAAAGTCTTAGTATGTACGTACAGCATACGAACTGGACCCTACCCTCTCAGCATGTGGTGTATATGATAAAATTCTTCAATTGTTCTTGATAAATACCATACGATTTGACACATCTTCTCAGGAATGCATTTTTGCAGTCATATTATTAGGCCCATTATAATATCTTAGGCTCGACCTACCACGTACTCTATTTAGTAACTTTGTTGGTAGTTAGGTAGGTACGTAATTTATTTTATTTCTTGATAAAATAATGTAAGTTAGAGGTTTTTTTCAGTAACCACTTTTTGGTGTAGTGGTGAGACAGACTCTAACTTTGATATCAATGATTACCGAACTTTGAAGTAAAAGTAAGATGCCAATTACAAAACGGTCAAATGACAATTACAAAACGTTGAAGCGTATTTCAATTTACTGAATCAAGCGACCACATTTCAAAATGTCAGGATTCCCCTTACTACCAGAAAATCTCGTTATCATACCAACCAAAAAGGGTCACGAGTCACGTCCATCATAATATCTGACTGATTCTTATATTATGAATAGTTATGCTAGATTTCCCTTTTCTCCGGTCAAGTACAACTTATCTTGGGCTAAATCGTGCGTCTGAAATCATATTTGGGCATGAAATACCGACACTGTCGTACAAATCCGTATCGTTGAATCTGAGGGCGACTTTTTCATTTTTTCCTTTTACATTGCTGGCCCAAGATTTTTAAGCAATATTTGTTAAAGACTCCTTCGCTGGCTATGGGAATAATGTCCCCATTTGGAATTTAACCGTACTCGCAATTGATTTGAAGACGAATGAAAAAATTACACGGTCTGCCCATTATGAGTTAATGTATTTTCAAGTTGCAAACAGAAACACGAGTCAGTATGTAGATTCGTAACTCAAAAGCAGTGAAACTAGTTCTACAGTTATAATTAGATATCTGCAGAACCCAATTCCATTCATAATAATTAGTTAGCTTGTGGCTTTGACACTTAGTTCTGCGTTGTCGTTATCATCCACAATATCTAGACGTCCCCTGAGACTGGGGACACTAAAGTTGTCCCTTAGATTAGAGCAAAGACCATAATTGTGTTAGAGAGAGCACATATCATCCTAATATGTAAAAGCTTTCTTGTGGAGGCTCAACTTGATTATTTATTTGTTTACAAACTTAAGAAGTTTATGTTAAAAAGTATTTTCATTATAATTATCGATAAGAACTCTAAGAAGAAAAATGAAGTTTAATTTTTGTGATGACTGACCACCAAATTAATATTAAAAGTTTTTCTTTTCTTGACAATTGACCAGTCTGGTCGAAAAATGAAAAAGTGTGAGAGGCTGCTGCAGTTAATATCTTTCTGTCTCAACAAGCATGACAAGACTACTCGTAGAAGCCAGACGAATCATTCATCTAAGCTATAAGTTCACTGTACAATATACTATTTTATAGGACCAAACATACATACATATATCACGCCTCTATCCCTTGCGGTGTTGCTGTAAAAACACCACAAAAGGTTGAGAATCATTCAGAAGATTGTGTATTACCATAGCATAGACTTTGTCAGCCTGTCGAGTGTCGCCTAAAATTGCAATACTTAATTGTCTAAAATTTTCTTGCGACACACACTAGAAAAATACCAGGGTTCATCGGGTCGTTGGACAACTTGGTGTCCCAATCGAAGAAGAAGAAGACTGGTCTGGAAAGATAGGGTGGTGCTATTCTAAGGCCCGCACGGCACTAAGCCGGCACTACACGCCACTAAGCTAAGGTCACTGTACGATTTACTCGTTTAGGACCAAACGTTACTTCTAATCCCAGTTTGAACGCAATGTAATCCGAATTATTTGCTCATCATCATCTTTGCATCCGAAGACGGACCCCAACTCTGGAGCCATATATCGCTTGGCTAATTTGAATAGGGTCGGGCCCTCTCGGGTCGGCTATGTCGCATAAATTACTGCTTTATGTGTCCGGTTAGTATCTCTGCGAAGGGGGTAAAAGTGTGAGATTTGTAAGTGATATTTGAAATTGCGGGCGTGTGTGGATGGAATGTTTGTGTTAGTAAATGCGGAAAAGTAGCCAATTTTGAGACTATAGTCCGATATATTCACGCGTGACCTTCCTTAGGAGGGACAGACGGTGGGAGGACGAGGTATCCAAGATGTCAGATAGTAGTGGGAAGTGTATCGGGGAGAGGAAACGCGTGCATCCACGCTGCACGTCATATTAGAATGACGGGGGTTAATGCTGTCCGCGTCTGTAGGCGACCCATCATGGTCATGACTCCAGATATCCTACACGTGACCCCTGGGCAGTGCCAAATGGACAGCACTCTTTCCGGTGGTAGGCTTCGGCCGCGGCTGGTCACCACCCTCCTAACTAACACATGGCGCCAAGCGGTACCACCGTGTTCCGACATGCAGTTAGCCATAATGGAGGTTGGGTCTGTGCAGTAGTACCGCGGCAGTAGCAGTTTGAGGCGGCTGATTGTTGCAGCATCGAGTAGCTGGTTCTGGAGGGTAGCGGGATCCGAAGCACGGTGCACCGCTGGCCGACCGTGGGAAGTTGGGGGCCCAAGTAACGGGAAAGCCACCCGTGAAAGGCTGCCCCGCCACCCAACGAAAAATCCCGGGATGTTCCACCTTGCCGGTTGGCGACCGGATGGGAGGACCAGGTGGCAATCCCCGGGGGAGTTCGGGCGTCCCCGCAGTCTCCAACCCAGCTATCTTTGTGTGCCATCGCAATCAGACCGTTCTCCAGGCTACATGCCAAGCGGTACCTCGCACAACTGCCTTCCTCCTGCCTATTCACTTTTCCCCACTTCACACTTTTCAAAAATGACCAGCACAAAGAAACGGATAACGACGAAACAGCGGTTGCACTTCCTCCCACTTAAAGTGCACCTCACAAACATCCGAGGTTTGCACTCCAATCTCATTCCTGTCCACCACCATCTTGAGACAGAAAGACCGCATCTGCTGTTCCTCACTGAGACGCAGATCAGATGTCCAGCTGACGCGGCGTACCTCAGCTATCCTGGCTACTCCTTGGAACATAGGTTTTTACCTCGTGCCGGAGTCTGTGTGTACGCTCGCGATGACATCTGTATCAAGCGTCTCAAGAACCTTGAGGCTCCCAATTTATCCATACTGTTGGAGTAGCCCAAAATGTGTATGCCTGTGTTTATCGCTCGCATAGTGGAGATTCGGAGACAACCAAATTATTTGAGCAACTCAGTGATGCTGCTGATGAGGTTCTACAGAGGTACCCTTCGGCGCAGCTAGTTATCCTGGGGGACTTTAATGTCCACCACAAGGAGTGGCTGTTCCCATACCAGGAGACAGATCATGCTGGGCGAGAGGCGCGCAAATTGGCACTGTCGCTAAATCTCTCCCAGCTTGTAAGCTGTGCGACAAGGGTTCCCGATGTGGAATCTCACACAGCCAACTGCTTGGACCTTCTGCTGACGACTGATCCAGACCGATGCTCAGTGTCAGTTGTAGCACCTCTGGGCACATCCGACCATTGTCTGGTGAAATCTGTATCCGTGTACTCACCACCCGATCAGGGCCCTCGTGGTAAGAGACGGGTGTGGCGATACAAGTCAGCAGATTGGGACGAAATGCGCCACTTCTTTGCGTCGTATCCATGGCAGGCCTGTTTTTCTTCAGGAGAATCGTCGCGCTGCGCCGATGCCATAACAGAAGTCCTGCGTCAGGGTATGGAGTATTTCATACCGTACTATGATGTTTCTTCTGGTAGCAAAGCTCGCCCATGGTTCAATGCTGAATGTAACCGCGCTGAAGCGCTAAAACAGACGGCTTACCTAGCCTGGGCTGACGCTCGATCACGCAAAGCTCCGAATACTCGGGATTGGAAGAAAACCTACAATAAGGCCTCTAAGTCATGCAAAAAGGAATTAAGCAGAACACGTTTCAAGCACATCGGCATTGCAGGCGCCAAACTTGCCTCCCATCCTGCTGGCAGTAAGGCATTCTGGTCTCTAGCAAAGGCAGTTGAGACCAATTTCTGCCAGCCTTCTTTGCCGCCATTGCAGAAACCTGATGGGTCGCTCGCTCACACTGCGGAAGAGAAAGCGAACCTGTTTGCTTCCCTTTTTGCGGAAAACTCGCGTCTAGATACCGCAGGTAAAACGCCACCAACGTTACCTAAAGTCTGCTGCAACATGCCAGCCGTCTGTATTCGCCAGAAAGAGGTACTTAAAATCCTGCGAAACCTAGACGTTAATAAGGCGAGCGGCCCTGATGGTATCCCTGCAATTGTTCTGCGTAACTGTGCGCCTGAGTTGTCTCCGATATTGACACGCCTGTTCCGCCTCTCGCTGGAGACTGGTGTAGTTCCCCAATCGTGGAAGCTTGCAAACGTACAACCTGTGCCCAAAAAAGGCAGCCGTGCTGACCCTGCCAATTATAGACCCATATCGGTCACCTCTATACTCTGCAAGACTATGGAGCGTGTACTAAACAATCGGCTCCTGGCTTACTTCGAGAGCAATGATCTCCTTAACGACCGTCAATACGGCTTCCGCCGCGGGCGGTCGACAGGGGACCTCCTCGTGCATGCCACCCACTCATGGAGCGAGGCTATCGAGAGGCACGGCGAAGCCCTTGCCGTATCTCTGGATGTCTCAAAGGCATTTTACAGGGTCTGGCACGCAAGTCCTATTAACAAGCTTCCCGCCTACGGGCTACCTGCTGAACTTTGCAACTGGATCGCAGATTTCTTGAGTGGACGGTCAATACGAGTGGTCCTGGAAGGACGCTCTTCAGATGAACAGGCTATTGATGCCGGCGTCCCTCAAGGGTCTGTACTTTCTGCAACCCTATTTCTGCTGCACATCAACGATATGCTCACGCCCGACACCTTTGGGTATGCAAATGACAGCACGGTAGTTGATAGGTACCTGTCCGTTGCAAAGGCCAGCAATGAATCTACTCTGTCTTGTCGAGAGGCCCTAGTGAGTCGCCTAAACTTGAATCTTGAAGCAATATCCAAATGGGGTGACGCAAATCTTGTCAAGTTTAATGCATCTAAAACACAGGCATGTCTATTCTCCACTAAACGGAGTCCCTTCGACCTGACTCCGACTTTCCGAGGTGTATCCGTACCGATTTCTGACCATCTTGAGCTTCTTGGCATGAACCTTTCATCTGACCTGAACTTTGGACAATATATTGAGTCTTTGGCCACGACTGCAGCAAAAAGACTCGGAATTCTCTCAAAGGTCAGGCGATATTTCACACCAGTACAGCTTTTACAACTATACCAAGCTCAAGTCCGTTCCTGCATGGAGTATTGCTGTCACCTATGGGACGGGTCTGCCAAATACCAGCTGGCAGCCCTGGACTCGATTGAGAAGCGCGCCAAGAGACTCATCGCTGATAAGGCACTTATTGACGCAAAGTTGCAGAGTCTCGAACACCGTCGCAAAGTAGCTTGCTTGTCGGTATTCTACAGGATACATTTCGGGGAGTGTGCACAGTCTCTCCATGACCTTATACCTCCGTCACCATTCCATCTCCGGTGCACGAGACGCCGGTTGGGATTCCAATATCGTAGACATCCCGCAAATTCGCACAAAGCGCTTCGCTTCTACATTTTTAATACGAAATGCTAAGGAGTGGAACTCCCTGCCTACGGATCTGTTTCCGGAACGTTATAACCTGTACCCGTTCAAGGCGAGAGTGAATAGGCATTATCTGGGCGAGCATGTTCCATCATCGTCTGCATCGTCACTTAACATCAGGTGAGATTGCGGACAAATGCTTACCCATTGTTTATAAAAAAAAAACGTACTAGCTCACGTAAAACGCAGGAAAGTTCTGCACGTAGTTGATAAAATATAGTTATTTTATTTTCCGTGTTATCGGTAGCATATCAATCAACCGACTTCTGTAAGTGGTCAATATAAACTAGCTTAATGTAATTTTTTTTAGAAAAGCCGGTATTGGTAATACGGGTAGGCTGATGCGCCTGCTGATGATGCTCATACACATGTATTCACCCCGAGAAAATCGAACCAGCGTGCTTTGTATCCAAATACCAACGCTCAGACCACTAAACCAGCGCTGCAGCGCTTAAAAACGGATAAAACTGTTTTAAAAAGACAGATAAGGCATCATGTGAACGTCAATTTAATTCGAAAACGTTCCCGCGAACAAAACCTGAAGCTCTCGTAAAGAGATTGACAAATTCCGTTCAAATTCAATCATTGATCGTGTTCAAAGCCGAGCATTCGAGCAGGTAAGAGCCAATTTAACTAATTTGCCTAATTCGTACCGCGTAATCTTACATACGGGGTATAAGGAACGGTGTACTTCTTTTCGTGTGGAACACCGAGTCGTCAAACGACCTGATAACCCTATGTGTCAGCGATTTTTCAACCGTCTACTATGAGTAGCAGATCTCTAACATGGTTTTGTAACGATCGCCGTCTAAGTAATCATAGACAGCCCTCCGAAGCATGGAACCAACTTGCTTTCAGATAATCAGGTGGTTCAGCCTGCAATGTCCTACCCAGACTTGGAAAATTCACAAAGTGATAAAGCAACTTTGTGAAGGGATCCAACGGGAATCGAACCCGGAACCTTCTGTGTCGCAGGCAGTAGCACTACCACAGCGTGTACTGAATACTAAGAAAATAATGTTTCCTATTATGGATCATTATACTGGTCATAGTCAAATAAAACATGGTCTTACATTCCCAGAGAAACACAAGCCTACGTCACTAGTATTGCCACTTTATTTCAATAAAATACGTTACCCACAAGCATGATGACGTAGTCTTGTGTTGGTCACGTGGTTCACGAGTCTCGGAATGAAATACCAGGCGGAGTATCTTATTATACCATGATACTGGTTAACTTTTCTCTAGCTGTAATATGTCTTTAAAAGCTACTGCTAATATACGAAAAGGTACCGCTTGCTTCCTGTAATTGTGCAAGATTCGAGACATCTAATTGGCTTGGCGCACTGGCGCAAATTAGTTAATGCTATAGAGCTAGACCACGACTTTGCCACGACCTACGATTAGGTACGTGTGTGTGAGCAATGCAACTCCTTTGATATCCAGTTTGACCTACAAGTAGGAATACACCGCGCTTTTACTGTTGTTAATATTATCTCTGATATTCACAGCATACTACCTAAATATATATATCAGCTACCTAGTTCCCGTAGTACAAGCTTTGCTTAGTATGGGGCTAGTTGGCGCTGTGTGAAATGACCGGGATATTTATTTATTTACTTTTTAGGCGGTAACCACACGTAACGACCGGTGCTGTGCTTTCTTGTGTGAAAAAAAAGAAAACGAATTTTCTACTTTATTTTCATACAAACAAAACTATATAACTGATTTAGATTTAGATTAGTGTTACAGTGTTTTGCGAAAATAATGATGTTCTAAACACGTTCTCTATACCTAAATAATTAAAAACATCCACAACTATTATTAATTTTATATTTTATCTGTTACCTTGCCTGACACATAATTTAAATTTTACCTTTTCCATCTTTACAGTGGTGAAGAGCAGCATGCGGCATCAAACGACATCACCCCTCAGCCGGATCGGCCCAACGGTGTCTTTGAAGGACGCCGAGCCAGACTTTGCTGGGCCTATAGAAAACGTCACAGTGGCCTTGGGAAGAGAAGCCATCTTGACTTGTTCTGTCACAGACCTTGGTGATTATAAGGTAAGAGAAATCCTAGAACTTTTCAGCATTATAATGGAGCAGTATGTATGGATACTTTTGAAATGTAGAGCCCGACTTCACTGAGACTATAAAGAACATCTCTGAAGCTCCGGGAAAGGAAGCTATCTGGACTTGTGATGTCACAGACCTTGGTGATAAGATAAATTCCATTTTATTTGGCCTAGTCTCACTGTTGTACTTTAGACCAGATGCGGCGTTTTGTGCTACTCGTGAATGCAATATGTATCATCTCATCATCTTCCTGCCTTTATATACCTACTTTTATTTTCACCTGTATAAATGCAAAAACAAAACACGGTCCGGGGACGTTACCCCGCACCTCTAAACTTGCCAAGAAACAAAATTGATTGATCAAACTATTTTCTCACCTTATTCCCACTCCTATGATAAAGTACGCCCGAAGTCAAAGTGTGCTTAACACATTTTCTATTAACTCCCATTAAGTTCAGGTTCAGATGACAAACCGCTTGTTCGCAAGTTGGACAGAATTTAAACCGAACATATTTCAGCGGTGGGAAGTTAAACCGATTAAAACCAAACTCTATTTATAATCGGTGGAGCTGTGGAACTCCAGTTGACGGTGGGTAGTGAAGGATGATAGCTGTAAAGTTTGTTAAGCTCCTTGAAATATGAGATTAATGCTTTGGATTAAATAGGCGCGATTACGCTTTCCGATGGGGCTGAAAATGGGATATTTTGTAACGGCGCCTCTGGTTGTATAGCGCTTAACGATGCCAATTTTATTTCCTTCTAAAATGTACGCTATCAGAACTTCTTCCGTCTTCTTTATTAGAGGTGACAAAGACATCGGTTACACAATTCTTTTGAGTCGTATTTTATTATATTTTTAAAGAACCTGCAATCTTTATTAACTTTTTGGTTACAAAGTTAATACAAACTGCAAACTTTACTACCGCAAGCAAGAGGTAAATCTGAATATGTCGATATTTGATACTTTATTATTTTTGAAACTATTTTCCATTCGATAAGCACATTACTTTCAACAATAACATCCATAATTTCTTCCTTCCTCCATATTTTATAAATCCAAAGGCTAATGATCCTTTTTTTAAATGCATTGAATTTCCAAGAACACAACTACACAAAAGCATCTGAGTGCATCGAAGCACAGTCATCTTCGTATTTAGTTTATACCAACAAGAAAATAATTTGTATCGGCATTCTGTAGAAGTTCCGTGTCCGTATATTGTTGCAAGGAGATTGCGCTCCTGGCGATCTTTTGAGTCCAACAAATAGGTGCTTTTCTATAATGAAACACAACTGTATTGTATTGGATTTCCTCTACCGTGTCCCAAGAGTAAGGATTTGGTAGACGAAGCCACAAAAATATAGCTTCCAGTTGTTTTGCTGCATACGGTATTTTGGAGAAAGGAGTTTACAAAATCGCATTCAAAAGCCAGATACACTTTGCCACATCAGAGATCAGTCGTCACAGATTTATGGTTGTTATCACAAAACTTGCAATAGGTATTGGATAGTCAGTGTGTTGCGGCTGAACCTTGTTGTCCTGAAATATATCCCGTATAACCTTAACTTATTTTTGACTTTATTTTGGTGCAATTTTCTTTTCGGTTGACAGAGAGTCTTAGCGCTAACTAGATTTTTAGGGTCTCATTTTTCTCGTTCACAGGTCCTTCTACCTTTATTTTCTTCTCCGAACCCCTCTCGTGTTTACGAAGTGGAAAACTGAAACTGATGTTACTGGTTACGTCGTGGTCTTGATATTTATTCCTTTATTTTCCTTATTGGTTCGACGTCTGTATCTCGTTCGTGGAATTGTTCCTATTGACAATAGAACGCCTGATTCGAAGCTTCGTTAAAAGATAATTTCGTCACGGCAACATGTTTTTGTTGATTACAAATACGAATTTTCGCAAGTAGAATCAATGTTTTTGTTTCTATTCCTGTCTTGCAGAATAAACAGGTAGGTAGCACAAGATATTTTTGTATGTATATGTAGATACTTAGTTATACATAGGTACCAGTACTACCCATAAATGCAAACATTAAGATACCTTCGTGAACCCATCACCACCAGCACAGGCAATTCCCCCTTTTGACTTTCGTTGCATTTTTCGCGCATTCGTAACGCATGCGTCTGTCAGATGCAAAGAAATTTCGAATTTCCCATACAAAAACCGTCTAACGCAGGAGCAACGCAAAAAACTTGCGTTAGTATTTGATATCTGTCTCTGTTACAGTTATTATGGTAGATGCAATACATCTGTCTGCTTTGCACAGCCAGACGTCAGGTGTGGAATGCGTCATACAGGTATGAAATAGAGAGTTTATAGAAGGTTCATTCGGCCCTATTTCGGTTTTTCGCGATTGCCACTTGTTACATAGCCGTACTGTCAATTATCTCAACGTAAAAGAATATCGAAACAGCAAAATCTTTTAAAGAACGTCATACGATGCTAAGCCAATTTTATATCCAAGAAATATGACGTTTGTGTCAATGAACTTCTTAGCACAAATTAGGGAAACGGCGCGCGGTTTGACGCTAACTGACGAAAACTGAAAAAAACAGAATCTCAGGGGAAGTCAAGGTAAATAAGAAGGTGGTTGATATGGACGTCATATTTCATGGATTTAAAATTAGCTCAGTTCGTATGACGTTCTTTGCCAGATTTTGCAGTTGAGATATTTTTACACAGTAACAACCCTGGCCATGTAACAAGTTCTTCGTTACCTTGACTTCCCCTAAGATTCCGATTATTTCGATAATCGTCAAAATCGTCGCTATAGTAGGTACAGAGTGAGCCATGTGCATAAGGCCGTTTCCTTAATTTGTGGTACAGGTACGAAAAATGTTCCACGAAAGACTCAGCACTCAATACCGCGGTAGTCTGTTGAGCAAGTCATGACGATCACAGAAGACACTGTTTAAATGTCATTAGGCGCTTGATCGATCGTCTGGTAAAGGAGCGTTGCTCGTTTGTCATTGGAGGACGGCAAATGGATCCTCTATAAACGGGGTTATTTACAGACCACTCTCAAGTTCGGCAAAAAACACATGAAAAGAGTGAATCCGACAGATAAATGTTTCGGGCTTCGGTTTGGAAGATCATTAATTTCGCGTCTTCCGGAAGCTCTTGGCGCGGAGTTGTTTATGCTGCGCGCAAGTAGCTTCAGGGAATGTCGGAGTTTATTAGGGAATGGTGGGGTTTATTCAAATTGGTCTACTTTGGTGAAAAATGTGGATGCGCCGGCGGAAAGGACTAATCAGTCCTATAAATGGGGACGCAAGAATTTGTCTACTATCACTATCACGAATTTGTCTACTACCATTGGTTTATAAGTACTTTTAAAGTACCTTGTTCTATCATATTATTTTGAGATCGTATACCTTTTCATATCTTTTGAGCTCGTAAAACATTTCTTGCCACCTGTTCAAATGCAAAAAAAAAAAAAAACACGATCCGGGGATGAGACCCCGAAACTTATGCCCATTTTTCAACATTATCCTTACATTGACGGTACACAGGTGGTAGGTACGTAAACATTTCACTGGCAAAAATAAGTAGGTACTTGTTATTTTTATTATTAGGTAATCCAAACCTCTAAAGATTATAGTTGCTCCTACTAATAGCCTATCTCAATCTCATTAAAATGTTACCTACATCTATTAGACCTCACCTACCATCATTTACTCTATTCAGACGAGCTCAGCTCGAAAGAATGGAAGCGCTTGAATCAACTTAGCAAAGTGCCGAGATATCAGTTTAGGGAATTACGGTTTGCCCCGGCTCACCCGACAGGTGGAGAGAAAAGCCTTTTCGCTGAGTCATGAGCTTAGATCGATCTGGCAGAGAGCTTCTGTTCATGTAGCATTTATATAGTCTGATATCATACAGAGGTAGGTGCGTTATCAGCCACTTCAGGACACGGGCCTTCCCCTATTGGGGGTATTTACCATTCTCGCCAAGCTTGGCAGGCATATTAGAGGCTGCTGTGCATACTGCTGTATTCAAAAGAAACGCTGCTGTCTATTTCCTTCGTCCTTTAAATTGCTTTTAATAACACCCACCCGTGCTTCGGATGGGCACCTTAAGCCGTGTCGGTCCCGGTTGCTGTCAATGATGGCGGTCGTACACAACCATGTCATAGGCCTGCTACTTGCAGTAGGCGGTTGTAAAACTCTGACACCAGGGTTCATCGGGTCGTTGAACGACTCGGTGTCCCACACGAAAAAAAAAGTATAAATTATTGGGTATCTGTCACTACGAGTATGTAATGTTTACGTTCTGGCGCAACACATTCGCATACAAAATACTTGCAACTATGTATAGAGCGGCTGAGTCTGGGTAGTCGTAAAGGGCGAGGCATTAATTTTATAGCTGTAAGTATCGCAGTTATTACAACGGTTTATCTTGCTGACATAAATAATTAAGTGTCGCTTCGAAAGTAAAAATTGTGTAAACGCAAAAGTTGATAGTTAAGTAATACATTCTGTTGTTTGGTTGCTCCTTGATACCTTAAAGTTTTTCACAGTCTAGGATATATTCATTTTCATAGTACCTATCAATCATATTTTTATAATGCCTACCTACGCATGTTCGCTACAGATGCACACACACAAACATAGGGGATAATCTCGTTGCTTTGTCGAGCTCGCCAGGCACAATACGTACTATTACTGAACTAATAGTCTTGGGGTCTCTCTCTACATATAGACTCCAACATAGATCTTTTATAAACAGATGTACACAAAGACAGGCATTTTCAGTAATTTTTAGATAGTAAGATTATTTCTTATCACAATCGCTGAATGAAGCAGTGCGATGTGTATAAACAAGCTTAAACTATATCTTAAAAATATCTTAGAATGGATCACCGAGACTGTTGATAATGATTGTCTAACTAAATAGTTACATGAATCAAAGACATTGGTCGCTGCGGCCCATAATAGGTAGGTATGGGACAATATTGTCACAAAATAGAGAGTTTACAGAAGGTACACTCGACCCTATTTATGATTTTCGCGATTGTCACTTGTTACATAGCCAGGATTGCTTCTGTAAAAAAACTTAAGAATATTAAAACAACAATACCTGATACAAGAACGTAATATGATTTTAATCCAGGCAATTTTAATCTTCTTAGGTTGATTGAGTTCCCTTTGAGATTGCAGTTATTTCCAGTAAAAGTCAAAATTGTCGCTAGTACTGAGTGAGCCATCTGTAAAGGCGCCCTGTGCTCCGTTTTCCTGATTTGTGATATTGTCGTAAAAGCAACACGTCATACTCAGAAGCTATATAAAGTATGCGAAAGCTTCATATCTTGTGATGAGTTTTACTAAGATCAGTCGGTTGATAGGTACAGTATTTAAGCTCATAATAAAATTATTTTTAGACTGCCTCTCTTTTGTAAGAAGATTAATTTTACGACTTTCAGTCCAAATATAAGCTGACAACTTAAAAGCCGAGGCAAAAAAACGATAAAATCAAACACTGCTTTTCCTGTTTTTACATTTAAATTGTTTCTATATTTATTTTTCATTTTTGAAACAACAAGCAGATTTAACAGATAACGCAAATGAAAAATAAGGCAGATATTTTCCGTGTAACAGCGCGTTTGTAAAATAAATTGTTTTTATGAACAATTTTCTTGCATCACGTTGATCTTGATCTAAAACGATTTTTCGTTCTAAGGCAATGATATTTTATGTAGGTTTTGTTGTTCTAAGGCGGATCTTACACCTGACGCGTGTTGCATAGGTACCGCACATTTTAGCGCATCGTTAACGCATGCGTCTGTTAGGTGCAAGGAAGATTAATAAAATCAAAAGACTAAAAACCGACGTTGATGCTTGAAACACGCAAACACTTGCGTTGGCATCTTTCTCTGTTACACTTAAGGTAGATGCAATATACCACAAATAGCATAAACGGACATCAGGTATGGAACCCGTCTAATGCAACTCCCTAAAAACTTGGAATAACTGGAAAACTTTGAACAAAGGTCTATCCCCGCGTTGTGAGACGGCATAGATATCTCAAGTTTGTAACGTAGTTAAACTATTTTAACAACATCACAGCCGGAAGGAAAAAACGGGAAACTAGAAAAGTTTTCCCGCCCGCCCTACGCATTCCCTTTTGTTCGCGTTTACTAGTTTCGTACGTACTCCTTGGGGCATTGTTCGGTTGCCAGACATGAGATTAAACTATAATATCATCGCATTATAAAGTTTTTTCCTTGTACTTATACAATGGGAAACTACTTATTTAGCAATTTTATTAAAGTTTAAAATTAAAAACCTCATTAGTGTTTTAACACTTGGTTCAGCTGAGATTCATTTCGTTTACGTCAGATTGACTACCGGTAGTAGTCTTCCAAATGTAAACGCTTACAAACTGTGATATTTAGCAATATGACATTTGTTATAATAAACATTGAGAATAGCTGGTATCACAAAAGCGTTGTTTGAAGGTCGGTCCCTTAGAATGTACCTATAGCAAGCAAGCTATAGAGTGCGCGTATCGCCCCGCGCCGTACTATCAAACGTAAGCAGTTGTTCCATAGATACCTATGTCAAATGTACGAGAAGTAATAGAGATTCAATACTGTTGTCACTGTCGTTTTGCTACTGATGGACAGAGAGGTCGTGTTCTTACTAGTGCTACCCGCTCTTACTTTGCAGGCGCACTCTATAGCTTGCTTATAAATACTCTATGGTCGGTCCCCTCTAACTTTTGACAAACAGAAAATAGGCGAAGTAACAAGAAACACAGTCATTTTGGAAGCGACGTTGACAAATGTTTCCATGGTGAGTGCTACGGGGCTCCCTTGTCATCAATACTAAGCTTTTGGGAATATGAACGAAGAAGGTTTATGATAGGTCTGTTTTGCCCTCTTCATTGGTATAGGTATTGGTGCCGTATGATGCCGGCTTAGAATGGCATCACCCCATATCTTGCCCATGGGTGTCGTAAGAAGCGACTAAGGGATTTTGGAGCTGATGTGTTTTTTGCAATTGTAGGCGACATGCGGACAACCTGTCCCTATGGTGATATGTTCTTCTGAATGACTCAAAATTTTGTCATACGTAGTGTAAATGGCCGTTCTAAAGTCTTTTACGCTCTGTCTACCCCGCAAGGGATATAAGCGTAATATTAGTATGCATGTATGAATTAATGTTTAACTACAAATACAACCTTCATCCTAAAATACATTCTCTCGGTATTATTATTAGTAAACAATTTACGAACGTGGATTTACAATTTACTGAGTGAAAGGTCTGTTTGTTACAATGTTTACACACGAGAGCGCAGAAATAATGAATTCAGTATCAGTGGATTTATCAGCGCACGTCGTCTGTACAGACAGACTTCAAAATTGTTTCAACTGCAACTTGCAGGTCAAACGCAATTTAGTTTGAATCGCATGCAATGGAGGTACAATCTAAATTTCCTCAGCTGAAAGTTCTAACATTATGTATGTATGTATGTAATAACTTTATTGTACCAAACAGGAGTAGTTACAAGAAACACTTAAATAAATTAATGGAATGTGAAGGCACAAAGGCGTTAATTAAACTTGTATCTAATTATTTTGTTGTAAAAGAATCATGCCCACTCTGTTAGGGATGTTCGTCTATTGCTTGCCTCACTACTTGCAGGCCTCGCCTCAAAGCCAAAGTTAAATAATTATAAAGTCTAATTATTGCTTAACATTTTGTAACTGAAAATAAATTAATTATGATAGGAGTTCTGAAGTTATTGAATGTTAAAGTTGGGCATCGGAAGAGACAAAAGTGCTGAAGTTTGGCTGTATATCGAGTATTTCGTTCTTAAATCGTTATCGTTAGCTATACTGAAGCAACAGAGCAAAAAAGATTCACACCCCAGTAAAATAATTGGTAAAAATACCTAACGGTAGAACGACCTTTAAAAATAAAGTTAGTTTCCCTGTTTTGTACAACAATTTCCGTAGCTATTCTGCATTAGAATGAGGGATATTACATATTGCTTTAATTTTCATTTTGAGGCGAGACAATTTCTTAGACCAGAAATGGGCATTCTCCTTTGACAATATTTTCAAACTTAGACTACATGCATATCAGATCATAAAAAGTGACTAAGAGATAATCATCCAGTAAATGGGCAGCAACATTTCTTGTAAATGCAACTGCGCTCACCAATCTGCCTACCAAGCGTGGTGAGTATGGCAAAACCCTCCGATAGGGGGAGGCCCATGTCCAGCAATGGACCGTTGTGGCTGTTATGGTTATGGTTAAGTGCAGCTAAGTACCAACACATGGGTTGCAAAAATAGCCCAGAGTGCTGGGGCGAGCCCCGGTCGATGCCTGACGACTTTTTAATTCAATTTCTTATTTTCATTTATGCATTATGCAGCTGAAATGCAGTTGGTCTACTCCCTACTGATAGATTTCGCTGATTGGAGCCATTGAAGGTTTTTGATAGTTTCGGTTCCTTTTGTCCTCGCTAATTGCTTTTCAGATTTATCTGTAGGTAACAAAAGTTTCAAAAATACTGCTGAATATTTTTGGTTGCTAAAATATTTGGCAACCCGACTAAAGATATTTTATTGATATGTAGACTAGTGATATTCATTAAGTACTTAAAACCTGGAAGTGAAAAAGATTTCCCACAACTTTTAAAGTTGATTAACTCGGATAATACAAAGAATCGCGGATTATTCAAAAATAATTTCTTTTTCAGCATGTCACTCACATAATAAGTTATGGAATAAAGACACTGTCTTTTTTAAATCGCAGTTTATACTAAAAACTGTTTTAATTTATTTATTTATTACCACGTTCAACGAAACGTGTTGCGCCGACCCCAAGTAATTGGGATAAGGGCAGGAAGATGATGATGATGATTACCTATCATCTCCTTTACCTATCAAAAGGTTTTGGAGAAATTAACGTGTTTAGCTCTTTTGTGCGTCATAGCAATAATCTCTAACAAATTGTGCCTCAAAATTACTCGAGCACATTTTATTTTCATTGTATTTTTCTGAATTCCTTGATCACGCGACCCAAATACCTGTTTCATCAGAATACTTCTCGTCCCTTGTTCCTCGCAGACGTCAAACGTCCGGAGGTCCGTAACCATCGACCACATAGCTTTCTAGACGCCAAATGGTCTATTCCATGTGACTATCAGGAATAACAATTTTAGAATAGCGCTGTGACTATGTGAGATAATTTCAACTAAATTGCGTGCATGCTGATTTGCCAGCATGAAAGCGTCATTTCGTAAGTTACTAAACGAAAGTAGAAGGACCTCTGACTCTCATATATGCGCTCGATTCTAAAAAATTTCACATACCAGTGCACGAAATTCGATGTACATTTTGTTTTAAATAATGGCTACTCGGTTGAGCAATGTACATCGAATTTTGCCTGTAGAATTGTAGTTGTTTTATAGAATAGGGCACTGATGTTATCAGTTATTTCATGTCTCGCCAGAAAGTAAGTACGTACTATTTTCCCTTTAGCGTACCGTCTAACAGGCTACGTGGTCGTTGTCTGTGGCCATCCAACCGTCAAATTCATTTGCATTACCCCCTCATCTTATTAGGATTTGCTGATTTGTGATGTCATCCTCTCTCCGGAGATTTGACTCAAGATGATTTAAATGTGCCAAGATAGGGAAATAAATTCTTGTGACCTGTTTATTTTTAAGTCAAATCCATATCTTACGTTTAGGTATTTTTATTTTATTTTATAAAGACTAAAATGTCGAAGACATACATCTTATTTCTTATTTTATTGAATTCCATCTGTGTGCATCTCACCGATATTTTACGCCACTTATATGTCAAAGAAATACATAATTAATTACATTCTGACCACACAAAGAACATACTCATCATCATTAATCGTCCACAATTGTACTATTGGAAACGTCCTTTGGGTTTTATCTACAATCATGGAAACATACTACCTAGTCATGAAGAAAAACACGTGCCTTAAAAATATGTGGTCATATTTAGATGGAACTGTAAATAAAAGTTGCAGTGGAGTCAAACTTTCATAAGTTGTCAAACCAAAATTCGGCGGCTGAATTTCCGTTCCGTTGGTTGCGACGGAATTTCGGCTAAGTCGTCTCATCCGTTATGCAAATAACATTGTTGGCGTTATACCAGCCACAATAAAGTCCACTGCTGAACGTGGGCCTCCCCCTAGTAGGGGGGTATTTTCCATAGGTACTCACCACGCTTGGCAGGCGAGTAGGTGAGCGCAATGCAAGATCCAGGGATTGAGCCCCTGGATGAATTTATCCCTTAGTCGCCTCTTACGACACCCATGGGAAAGATATGGGGTGATGACATTCTAAGCTGGCATCACATGGCATTGCTGGCGTAATAGCTCCGAATTCCGTCGCGTAATTTTGATCGTCGTGTGTCGAGACGAGACATTTATAATTTCTCTTAGTTGTTCTTTACCGCGAATAGACATGGGAAGCTATTCTAAGTCGGCATAACACGACAAATACTATCAGAACATAATTACTATCAATAATATCAGAGTTGTTTGTTTGTTCACCATAATAGCCAGCACAGGGGGCGTTGTCGGAAATTATTTGTGATGTGATGTGATCTTAAAATATATATAAGCAAGCTTTAGAGAAAGTCTAGTCAGGAATGAACGGTTGGCACGGTTATGAACACAAACTCTCTGTCCATCAGCAGCAAAATGATAGTGACAACACTATTGTACATCTTTATTTTTCTATAAAACTTTTGCTTAGTTACCTACGATATGAACAATGGCCAGAAGCGTTGCGCACTCTATAGCTTGCTTATTTGTATACTCTAAGGTCGGGATTTATTTGTGATGTAAGAATCAGCCAACCGGTAAATACATTTACATTATGGCTGTTACGCTGATAATTGATGTCAGAACGGTGGGATCGTGTCGTGATCAAACACATGATTGTTTACAGCCTATGTTGTGGTTTATTTTAAGAACTCTAGGTGACAGGTCGCAGGTTGGGATCCTGTTCCTTATAAGAGTTGTAGGTACTATAGCCCGAAAAACTACCTACCCATTAATATGCATCAATAGCCGGTAGGTAAATCACTGGAATGGAATTAAATCTCAGAGGAATTCAAGGTAACTAAGAAGATGGTTGCCACGAACGTATTTCTTATTTCATATTTCTTGGATTAAAATTGGCTCAGAATCATATCGACAGTGGAAAGGCTAAATCGCTTAACCGCCACCTTGGTCGAAAATAAGTTATATATATCACGAGAATCAGCGATTTTTTCTGCGTCGATCTGTTTAGGTTTCAAGCAAATCGGAGCACTTTTGTGGCGCTTAAGCGGCCCAATTTTTAATAATTTTTCATAGGTCATATCGCTGAAGCGACGTAATTTTTCGTGTTTTTTGAACGAACGGCGTTTACACCCCTCAATCGGTTGTTGAATCAAATTTTTATAAGTATTAGCGTTTTTTGATTCCTCTTTTACAACTTTTTTATGGAGATAAGTGATTTAAATTTATTGCAATAATATGATCAATGGTAGTTAAGCGATTTTTATTCGAACGCTAAAGGCTAACAGACCGGCGGTTTAGCGATAATGCTCGCAGCATTTCATTTCAAGTTGATCAATACGTAACATTTACGTGTTTGTGTTTGCGTCATTCATTGATGTTTTAGCGAAATTATGGAAGAAGCAAAGATTTATTTTTTTAATTAGTGAAAGTAAAAGGTGCTTCTTTAGTGTTTAGCACGCAAATAAGTCTAAATTTGAATGATCACTTTTTCTATTACGCAATTTTAGTTTAAAACAAAAGTGATAGAAAGAAAAGTACCCTCATATTTTTGTGTGCGTAAGACCACGTGATCGCGCCGAACAAGTCAAAACTCGTCGGTTACCGCTCAGTACGCGGCTGCAGGCGCCACATTGAGGACGTGTTTGTTAAATCGCGTGTGATCAAAAAGTTGTGTTTGTTTGTGCTTTCATTTCGTTTGGATTTGTACCAGATTTACTGCTTGCTTCTACTAAGATATAGTAAGGTTAGTAAATTAATATTCTTAACCAGTCAATAACTTGTTTTAAAATTATTTCGAACCCGGTTATAAATAAGAATAAAAGACATCGAACGTTCAGAATATTTGATGTAAACCATTAGGCGGTCAAGCTTAACTATAAGAGCTACAGTTATATGGCTTCAAAGTACAAGTTGTTCAATTTGATGGGCTGCTTCAACAGAAATTAAAGATTTGGAGTACCTGATGTAGACCACCGGGAGCTTAATCTTGTTTTTCAGTCAATTAGGGAGCTATAAATACATTTCTACCAATACTGAGCCACAAATAGTATTGCTTTCTCCAGGTCCTCGCGTGTGAAGGTAGTAAGCAAGTACTTTCTGAAAGGTATTTACACATATTTTCTCTACTTCGGCCGACTTGAGTCCGGAGTCAGTTGTTGTCTGAGACTTCTACGTCGGTTAAGTATGGTGGCGTGTAGGCTAGTGCTCAGACAATGAATGGCACGGTTGTTTCTTCAGGATATAGAGGTACCTTCCACCAGAGATTTAAACCATGATATGAGAGGCTTTCTTATCTAGGGGGTATATCTTTTACAAAACTATGCCGAATTCATAACTTTTGAGGTTAGCCTCTTTTTTCGCCCTTTCGTATCAGCTTGCCACCTCTCTGGCTTCATCATTGGCCTCAAACGCCTGCGACAGACGATTTATTCAGTGTCAGAGGAAAGACTTTACATGGCTACACAAGCCGATACAAGTGAAGGTAGAATGGGAGGCTGGCAATTTCTGCCCTTTGTTAGTGAAACCAGAGAAATAGGCATCATCGTGAGTTTCACGCACATCAAATACACGCTCTTTCCATTCATCCCTATCCTCAGCAAGCTACTTCCAACTTCTTTAATCGATGTCAAATGCAGCCTTGTCCCGCTTGTCGCAATCTTTGAATCAGTCTTCGATCTTCCAACTCCTCTTTAGGCGCTTTCTTTCTGGATAGAAGTCTAGTTAAACTGTATGATAGGAGATACAGCAATAGCTAAAAGTAAAAGTTTGTAGCTTGATGGTCTGTTTCTACTATCACATGGATATCAAGGGTCTGGATGGAGTTCCAACTGTAGACTACCAGGAGCCCAGCTAAACTGAAAGCGATACGGAAATGGCTTTAAAGCGCAAGTTGAACAATTTGATGGGCCGCTTCTGCTGACATAAGTAGAAGGTCTGATGTACATTATGTAGACCAACAGGAGCCCAGCTAAACATAGAGAAATAGCTCCAAAGTAAAAAGGTGATCAGCACGATGGCCCCTTCTGCTGGCGATGGCCACTTGAGAGTACTTGATGTGGAACCCGAAGCTCGGCTAAACTATAGGTACCGGATTTGAAAATGGTTTAAAAGTAAACTTTTATCTGCATGAGGAACCATTTATACTTAGGTTCTGGAGAACCTGTTTGAATAACCAGAAGATCACCCAAATTTTAAGAGATAGCAAACGTTGTTTAGCATGGCATGATGGACTGCTTTCATTGGCACTGAACATCAATAGCCCATCTAACTTAACTATTAAGCATACGCAATTAGCTCCAAAGCAAAAATGTATCATCATGATGGACCGTTTCTACTACAGAAAGGCAATAGACATCAACGTTCTGTTCTGGAGAAGGAAGGTACCTCATGTAAATACCCATTATTTCGCATCAAATATAGTAAATATGCAAACGGCTCCCTGATTGAAGTTGATCAAATGATAGGGCGCTTTTGCTAGTACAAAGAGATTGAAAATCGTAATGTGGAAATCAGAGAGCTCAGTATGGTTCAGTTAAGGTATAGAGATGCTAAAATGCTTCTCTTTCTAAAAAATAGACTGACGAACCACCCAATCAACAAGTTGGAGTTAGCAGTGTAAGGAACTAAGCGAAAGGAAGTTTATGGATACCCACTAATTAGTAATAATTTTGAAAAATATAAAAATTAATTACTTCATAAGGCCATTTTTCTTGGTTAAAATATAAGTAATTGGTATTTATTAGACAAATTTATACTCTCTTTACTTATAAATTTGGTTGGTTAGTAATCGAAAATGTATTGTGAATCCAGTATTATTTTATATTAGTCATTAGCTTTTTCAGTATTTGTACAATGTCTTGGTCGTTTAGCGATTTTTGCTTGACTGTACATTTTTAAGAATCAAGTAATTATCGCTTAAGCGACACTTAATTCGTAAACCGGCGATGCAAAGTACAATTGTATAATGTAGATATACAAAACACATAAATAAAAAAATATAATTTTAATTTTATCTTTATAATGTCAATAGAAAAAAAGATATGATTTTTTTAAGTAAAAATAAAACTTTAATCGTGGTTTTCTCCAAACTACCAAATTGGCGGTTAAGCGATATAGCCTTTCCACTGTCGATATAATATCGACCCCTCTGGCCTCAATTGGCGTAAATGACATTTAGCACTTTTTACAGGAGAGCCAAAAAACGAAAAAATAAAAATATAAATTGAGATATCTTTTTTGTCTTTTGAGCTATAATAATGCTTCTTTTATCAAAATACTTGCCCAAAGTTGCTTCAAAACCTCATTACGTTTGCACAGGAGTAGAGTGCAGATTTAAGAAGTTAGCATGCATATACGCCCCAAAAAATTGTTTTTGAATGTCATTTACTACCCAAAAAATGAGTGGAAATTTACTGTTTATAAATAATTTATTTATTTATTTTATTTTATTTAATATATCAAAAATACAAAACATAAATTAAGTTTTACAAGTGTCACAAAAACCTTATAATTAGGTTTATCCGTACATCTATCATCCATCGTAGGCACTCAGTAGCCGAGCGATAGACCGGTTGCTAGAATAAGTACATGCACAATTGGTAGTAAACAAGTCGGCCTACACAGGGCGATTTCTAATTAATCGGGTTTATGAAGGTAGGTTATTAATAAGATAATTTTTAATTTTGTTTTTAATATTTACGTCTGTTATTTCCTTCTTTAAGGAAGAAGGTAAGCCGTTTATAAACTTGGGTACAAGATAACGAAGCATCTGTTTGCCGTACTGATTTTGGAAGCGTGGTAACTCAAGTTCTGAGTTACACACACTACGGGTGTTTCTTCCGTGATTTATTACTTTTGAATTTCCTTGTTAAAGTAACAGTCTATTAGAATTGAATACTTGACCTTTTCTTGTATTGGAAGAGTTTTACAAAATGCAAACAGCCTGTCATAGTTATTCTTGTATTTATTTTTTATTTTACTGGGTACGATAGCTTTTAATATTCGTGTTTGTAATTGATAAATTGGATTTAAGTTAGTTTTGCAGGTTCGACCGTAGCTACTCAGGCCATAGGTTATTACAGAGTCTGCTAGCGCATTGTAAAGAGACAGTAATGTCTTGTATGGTACTTTGTATTTAATTAGAGAGAATTTAGACAGTATGCAACGCAACTTGTCACACACATAAGTTACATGATCAGTCCATTTTAGGCGGTCATCTATTATAAGACCGAGGTACTTCTGCTTGCGGACAAGTTCAACTGGTTCACATTTGCAACCGAGCTGATTAAGATGAAGGCATTTATGATCATGCGCTATAAGTTGTATAGATTGCTTTATTCTATTTTGAGTGGAGCTAATGTACATTAATTTCGTCTTGGTGGCATTGAGGACGAGACCTGAGTCATGAGACCACTTAGTTAGCAGCGAGAAGTCGTTTTGAAGACGTCGAAGCGCAGCATCAACTGTTATATCTGCTGCCATCAGACAAGTGTCGTCCGCGAACTGATATATATCACAGTTTTTAATGACATTAACGGCATCATTTACATAAGTAAGGTAATGTAAAGGTCCCAGAACTGAACCTTGTGCAGTCCCTTCGTTCACTTTTACTTGCTCGCTATAATCACCTCCTACACGGACTAAGTACGATCTATCAGTAAGATAATTTTGACACCATTCTTTAACTGGTCCTCTAATACCACAATCGTCTAATTTACGTATTAAAATATCGTGTTGAAGTGTGTCAAAAGCCTTGCTGTAATCTATGAATACTATTAAAATATGTTTTTTGTCATTAAGATATTCAAATATTCTGTCTGTAAATTGTGATAACAGTTGCACCGTACTTTTACCAGCCTGAAACCCGTATTGTTTTTCTGTTAAAATATTATTTTTTGCATAAAACGTGTTGATTTGTTTACAAATGAATTTTTCTGTAATTTTATTAAGTGTTGGCAATATTGTTATCGGGCGGTAGTTATCGTATTGTTTATGACTTCCTTTTTTGTATATGGGTCTGACTACACCCGTTTTCAATTCAATGGGATATAACCCAGTTTGCATTGAAGCATTTATTAAATTTGCTATTGCAGGGGCAATATTTTTACCTATCGTTTTAATATCTATAGCTCTAATATTGTCTAACCCAGGTGCTTTTTCGCTACTGATCGCGTTAATAACTTTTAAGATTTGTTTTGAATCGGCTTTTTTGAACCTGAAGGTGACGTCAGATTTACGAGAGTAAACTTTTCGTCTAATAAGCAGTTTTACAGTTAGGAATTATGTTTTTACATTTTCGCTAAACGTGTGCGCAAACTTATTTGCAATATCGCCAAGTTTTAGTTTTATATCAGCAAAAGCATTAATTATAACATTGTCTATTGAGTTTACTATTCGGCCAGTGAGTTCGTTAAGAATACGCCAAAGGTTTTGGGATTATATTTATTTTTAATTATCTCCTTTCTTGTTTGTTTATTTTTCGATTTATATATTAATTTATTAGCGTAGTTTCTTGCTTTGTTGTATTTTAGTTTTATTATTTTATTATTAACATCTTTTAACCATTCTATATACAAATTATCTCTGTAGTTACAGGCTTTATGGATTTTTCATTAAGCCATTTATTATTTATTTTACTGCGACGTATGTTATTTGTTACTTTGATTTTAATTTCTGCCTTTTATAACAGTTATTAATATGTTTAGATATTATTTGGTATATTTCGATTGGACAGACTACTTTTTGTTTCATTCCAATCGATCTCATGCAAAGATTTCGTAAGAATTTTTGGTCATATCGAATGAGAGTTTTAGAATCGCCCGTGTGTGCCGATGACCGACGCAAGCGATAACTACAGCGCGGTGGTCAGCCAGTACAGTTCCGAGCGCCGCAGTGTATAAGTCTTGAGTTCGGGATCTCGCGTAGATGTGATCAATACATGATTTCCGTAATATACCATTAATAATTTCAAGACGTGTGTATTGTGAAATCCGCACATCAATCCACAATTATACATTGCGGTGTTATATTTATGTTTTACAGGGAGCTCGTACTTTAAATCTATGTTGACATCACCAAGTAAATACAGGTCTTGATTTATGTTGATTTTGTTTAGAACATCCACTAGTTCTTGTACAAATAAATGTTTACTACATTTTGGTGGACGGTTAATAGTGCACAGAGCCGCGGAATAATTTTTACAAGTGGTTATTTTGCCAAGTGTGCATTCAAAGTGTTGCGTTTTTGTAGCAATAGTAGTGAATTTATGTTTTTTTAAGACGTAAACAATTATGCCACCGCCTTTTTGATTTTTCCGCAGTTGGGTGCACATATTATAGTCCTTTAAATTATACATCTGACTAAGTGAATCTGAGATATTTGCTTCGGTCAATACAATAACATCAATAGGACGTGAGCATGAGTTAATACATTGTTCGAGTTTGCAGAAATTCTTAATGATCGATCGTATATTAATATGAATGCAAAGTAGATTGATATGGTTAGGTATTTTGTTTATGAAATTTTGTATATTGGCACAGTCAGATATTTCGAAGATATCGTCACTTATTTCGGCCATTATGAGTTTGTTTTTACGCTTGAGTTAAAGTAAGGGTATAAAATATATAAAAATAAAAAGTGAGATTAATCTACTTATTCTTCTTTTTGAGAGCTGTGATGTCATCCATTGAACGAATGATATAAGGCTTTTCTTCCGAACCCTCTTTCCGTACTCGAAGAACACCTTTCTTGCACCATATAAATTTGTATTTTTCTTGTAGTTCTTGTTTAGCAGACCAAAGTAGTTGTTTGTTATAGGGCGTTAAGGCTTCTTTTATATATACTGGAACCTGGGCGGTTGCTCCAGATGCGCTTGAAATTACGTCAGATACCAAAATCTTATCAGGCTTAGATTTAGCTGCTGATAGCCATTGCATCTGGGTAGTTTCAGATCGTAGTTTCACCTGGATTGGTGCTGTACGATCTTTCCTTCCTGGCATACGTTTAGCTTCTTTGATATCTTCGGATTTCTGTTGCAAAATGGTTGCAACCTTACCAGCCAACTTTAATGGATCTTCGGGTTCATTGAATGGTACATTGAACACTTCAATGTGTTTTGAAAGCTTGCGTTGTTCAATTTCATGGATACGTTGTTCTAAGGCTCCTACCCGCGTTTCTAAGTGGGTGTTCTTATTAGTGAGTTCAATGTTCTTCTTCTTTAGCTCAGATATACTTTCCAGACATACTTCGAATTTTTTTAACACGTCATCAAGTTTATTGGAATTAAACTGAATAGCCTGATCGATACTCTTCATTTCTCCTAACAGATTTTTCCACCTTAGTCGACAAGTCTTTCGAGATATCCTCCAGTAGTTTCTTGATTTCGGGTTGCCCAGTTAGTGTAACATTACTAAGCACATCGTCTTCGTCCTCGTCATTGGGAAAGACGATTGAATTATGTCGGATTGAAGTGTCACGGCATTCCTGACAATTCCATTCCAAATTGTCCGTGGCACGAAGAGCTGCCTGTTGCTTAGCTGTTAGACCGCTACATTGTGTATTAAGATGCACAATCTTTTCACAACGGCCACACTCCAGCCCTGGCTTGGACTTAGTTATATTTTTTGAACACTTTTCACACTTATTCATATTGGGGGTACTATACGCACTTTATCTAGTTAAACGGGTTCACACGTCTACGTGTACTGAGCGAACGACGATGAATCAAATTAGGTAGTAAAAGACAAGAAAACAACTAAACCGACGATAAAATGAGTCGTAAAAGACTATTTAGTTGAACTTTAACGTCTTTATTTTTATTCTAGGTTAAGATAGCTGTGTGTTATTTATGTAGATTTTTAATAATTTGCTTACCGATTAGCCTAAAATAATTTCACTTATAAATAGTTATAAGTTTAGGTGTTATTAAATAAAAGTTTTATAATTCATTGTGTATTGTATGTCAAATAAAACTATTTTGTAATTTATGCATCATTTAAAATGTATATGTCCTTTTTTCATACCACGAGCATTAAACAGGTAGGTATATACATAGCTTATGCCTGCATGAACAAGAAAATAACCTTAATTATAAAATATATCTAAAAAATTGAATTATCCAATAAATTAAACCTGAAACTGATCACTTTCGTCATCTTTGTCACTTTCCAATAATACATCCACAACTTGAGCTTCATTTGGGTGTTGTGAATATTCATTATAATAACATCTAGGTATAGTTTGATTACCTTATAGGCGATGAAGTCCTTGAAGTTTGCAATTGAAATCAGTAGGTAATCTGTTTTAGTACAGACGTGACGGTTTTGATTCCCTTATTTTCTTCCTTTTTCCCTTCCCTTTCCCATTTTCTTTAATTTGTAATCAATATGCATTTCCATAATTGTTTCTGAAGCATCTGGAATCATGGAGTATTTAATTGTTGCAGTATCAAATTTATTTATTTCAAAAGATGCGACTCGGATTTCCTTCGTTTTCATATTTTTAACTCAATTTCTCTCAAAAATTATATTCTCTAAATTAGAGAACTAACTGTTTGGGCTCCTTCGCAGTGGCTGACATATATTGAAACATCGCGAAAAAAACTTTGACCATACACAGTGAAGATCATAGAACATACAGAATTTTCCAATTTGAATGAAATTGCCAACAAAACATTTTCGACTGAGACTGTTAAAAATATGAAAACGAAGGAAAACCTAGTGAAATAAATTAGAGACTTCACAAATTAAATCATCCATGTGACCAGATGCTCCAAAAACAACAATGGAAATGTAATGAAAGAAAATAAGGGATGTAAATCCCCGTCATTTCAGCAGCAGTTGCAAAATTCACAGCTTGAAGTACCATTCGTGACAGTCAAGCTATACCTAGCTAGACATCATCATACTGAATATTTGCAACATCCAAATGATCCAAAATCAAAAGAAGTTTCAAATGTATTATTGGAAAGTGTCGAAAATGATGATCTGTGCTTGAGGCTCCATTTATTGGCTAATTCAATAACAAAAATAATTTCATTCGTGATTTTATTATTTGCTTCGATATCTTTTCTTTTTCTTTTGTTCTTTATAATTTAAGGTATAATAGGCAGATTATGTAATTAGTCCCAAAGTTAAGTACTTACTCCTGTTATGAAAATGAGTACCCGTTATGTAAGATAGATAGATAGATAGATAAAACATTCATATTCATAAACAATCATATTTCTGCATCATACATGTTACTATTAAAATAAATGATTCCAGAAGGTTTTAGCAGGTTACTTTTTTGTTGTATGCCGGCATATAAGCTATGTACCAACCTACTGGTTCAATGCTCATGGCATGAAAGATGGACACCTACATTTTGATTATTAGATAATTGAATCATAAATTACAAAATAGTTTCATTTCACACACAATACACAATGAATTGTTCACCTTTTACTTAATGTACACCAAACAAAAAATAATTTACTAGTACAATTATTTTAGGCAAATTGGCAAGCAAATAATTAAAAGTGCGCATAAATAAAACACAGGTATCTTTACCTAGAATAAAAAGAGATATTTCAGTTCAACTAAATAGGCTATTACTACTAATTTTATCCTCTGTTTAGTTGTTTTCTTGTCTTTTACAACCTAATTATTTATAAACAGTTAATTTTCACAAAATTTTTTGGGTAGTAAATGACATTCAATTACAATTTTTTAGGGCGTATATGCATGCTAACTTCTTAAATCTGCATTCTACTCTTGTGCAATCAATACTAATGAGGTTTTGAAGCAATTTCTGGCAAGAATTTTGATAAAAGAAGCATTATTATAGCTAAAAAGATAAAAATGATATCTCAATTAACATTTAAATTTTTTTGCTTCTTTTGTAAAAAGTGCTTTATTTCAAATACTTTTGAGATTTACGTACATCACAAAAACTTGTATTTATGAATAATAATTGTCATTTACAGCTGTCTAAATGCAATGATTATAAAAAAAAACTTTAACATATAAAAATTGACATTTACGACTTAAAAGTCACGCAATGAATTATTTTTTCTTGATAAGACGTAGAAGTAATTGACTATTTTTTAATTAGACACATGAAATAATCTTTTACGGCCTTAGACTATGAGACATACTATGAAATCAGTGTTGCATTTTGTTACAAGCAATGAAAACCTAAAGGCGATGTATTGTGAAATACTCACATTGAATTATAATATCACGCAGAAAAACAGTATTTGCCTTAAGAACCACATTTTTTGGATTATGATTAAGGTTTCATTGGGTTGTAAACGACAATGTTTTGTAATCTTTAGGTTACGATTGCGTTTTACGCCCTGTCTTCTACGATGAATTCTTCGAATAATCCTATATTCGGCATTTACGACTAATATTTTTGAATTTTTGTTTCATTTTTTTGGGTCGTAAATGACATATTTTATAATTGATGGGCGCCAATGTATTTTACGCCATTTCATTAAGAGCAATTTGTTTTTTACGACACATGATCAAAATTTATGTAAATGAAATGTCTTTTACGGTAAAATTTTAAAATATTTTTAAAATTGGGTCAAAAAAACCGTGGTAGTAATAGACATTTTTTTCGAGATATCGAAATTTCAAATACACAGATCGATAGAGAAAAAAAAACTGAACAAAACTGCATTTTTAACTCATTTTTGCCAAAAATGTCATTTACGCCAATTGAGGCCAGAAGGGTCGATATATTCGTTCTCGTATCAGATTTTGCTGTTTTGATATTCATATACCTACATCAGATTTTTGACAGTAGCAACCCCGGCTATACCTATTGTAAAGTGACAATCGCGAAAATCCTAAATAGGGTCTAGTGAGCCTTCTGTAAACTCTCTTTTTCGTGTTTAAAGTATCAACCTGTGCTGGTTTTTATCACTAACTTTATTCACAACCAGTTTAAGTTAATCCCTCATAGTGTAGGTAGGGGATTGATGGTTGAAGTTTTCTTTATACCTTAGTAACAATGTATAACTTTTCATTCTCGCTGATACCGGCGTTCGTTTTCAATCCTCTTAGGGCTTAAACTTTGCAACTTTATAAAGCAAGAAGCTAATTACAAAGTTATTACATAATAATGCTTTATATTCGTTGAAATAAAGCTTTATATTCTGTTGAAAGCTCGAGGGAAACTCTTAATAAGTATTAGGATAATATTTTATAAGGAAAAGAAATATGTAGCAGCAGTATACATCCATTTGATACCATATTAATGTAAGAACAACGCTGAACGTTGTCGCTCAATGTTGCATCTAAGCGTCGTAGGGCGGTTTTCCTACACTCCCGCATGATTTTGCGATTATTAGCATAATTCGGATTTGCTAATAATTCAAAATAAATTAGAGTGTCATTCAATGTATCACCATACGACAGGTTGTCAGTCTGTCGCCTAAAATTGTAATACACATCAACTCTCATATCCCTAACCCTGGTGTCAGAGTTTTTCAACCGCCTACTGCAAGTAGTAGGCCTCTGACATGGTTGTGTAACGACCGCCATCATAGACAGCAACCGGGACCGACGGCTTAACGTGCCCATCCGAAGCACGAAACCATCTTGCTTTTCGGACAATGGTTCAGCCTGCAATGTCCTAACCAGACTGGGGAAAAATTCACAAAGTGATAAATATCATTGTGAGTGACCCCACCGGGAATTAAACCCGGAACCTTCTGCGTGGCAGACAGTCATACTATTATAACCACTGCGCCACATTGGCTGTCATGACATGAAACGAAGCAACAACGTCTCCATCAATTTCACTCGTTCGTGATTTACCAGCTTTTGACGCGTGGTTATGGTTAAGCCTTGAGGCCTTACTGCCGGGTTTCTATAGTAAACAACCCATAGCAGTGCGAGAGCTGTCTGCAAAGCTAATAGGTTTGCTCTCGGTTTTGCTGCTGATACTCACTTTAAACACAAAATTAATAGAGAGTTTTCAGAAGGCTCACTCGACCATATTTAGGATTTTCGCGACTGTCACTTGTTACAGAGACAAGGTTGAATACGAGGACGAAATGAAGTTCCTGGCAACCATCATTTTAGTTGCCTTGAGTTTCCCTGAGATTCCAGTACATTCTAGTAAACGTCAGTACCTTAGCCTCAAAATCGTCGCTAGTGCTGAGTGAACCATCAGTAAAGGCGCTCCGCGCGCCGTCTTCTTTATTTGTGGCAACAACGTCTCCATAAATTTCACTCGTTCGTGATTTACCAGCTTTTGACGCGTGGTTATGGTTAAGCCTTGAGGCCTTACTGCAGGGTTTCCATAGTAAACAACCCATAGCAGTGCGAGAGCTGTCTGCAAAGCTAATAGGTTTGCTCTCGGATTTGCTGCTGATACTCACTTTAGGCACAAAATAGAGAGTTTCCACAAGCCTTACTCGACCATATATACGATTTTTGCGATTGTCACATGTCTGGGTTCAATACGAGGACTAAACAGAGGTAAATCTGATACGAGAACATCATAGGTATGATTCTGAGCCAAATTTCAATAAAGGAATATGATGTTCGGGCCACCATCTTCCTAGTTCCTCTGAGATTCCAGTTAATTCGGCAGTAAGCGTCAAAATCAGAGTGAGTCATCTGTAAAGGCGCTCCGCGCGCCGTCTCCCTAATTTGTGGTAGGGATGTGACTTAAGTAACAAAAAATCGTTTTTTTATAATCGATTATTTCTAGTCGCAAAAAAATCGATTAAAAATAAATCGATTTTTATTTTAACAAACATCGATTTATAATAAAAATCGATTTTTTTGTTTTGCACCTTTAATTTTATCAAAAAATGTTAGTTCCATTCACTTTTTGATTATTTGCAAGACATTTTACATGATTTTACTAAATCTCAAGTTACACGCAATACAAATTATTATTTTTCATGCACCTAATTACTATAAGTTAAATAAAATTCATACAAATTGACTCAGCCGGTTGTTACATTTTGTATGGGAGGTCCGTTTTATTTATTATTTTGTTTTGTATCATTTAGTATAGTCATAATCTAGTATTATCATAGTCATCCCTTTGGGTAAGACAACGCGTCGCCAAACGACCCAATAAACTCTGGTGTCAGAGTTTTACGACCACCTACTAAAAGTACCGCTACTACATACAGTATTAGAAAGGTTCCTCCCTTTTCATGCCGGCAAAACAGTATTTTCAGACCTAAAATTTACAGCTTGGATGCAAAAATAGCAGTTACTACACCGAAAAGAGCCGAACTCTTACATTTAAGACCGAGTAAATTAGGTATGGTGTGTTATTATTCATGCATAATAAAGACGTTTGGTAAAAGAAAAAAGGAGGAAAAAAATCGATTTCTGTTACTTGGAAATTTTGAAAATATAATCGATTTTTAATTAATCGATTAATTTTACTCTTTAAATTAATCGATTAATCGATTATTTTTTCAAAGAAAAATCGATTTTTTTTAAAAATCGATTATTTTTTCACATCCCTGATTTGTGGCACCAGCGTCTCCACCAATTCCACTCGTTCGTGATTTACCAACTTTTGACGCGTGGTTATGGTTAAGCCTTGAGGCCTTACTGCCGGATTTCCATAGTAAGCAGTGTGAGAGCTGTCTGCAAAGCTAATAGGTTTGCTCTCGGTTTTGCTGCTTATACTCACTTTAGGCACAAAATAAAGTTTACAGAAGGATCACTCGACCCCATTTAGGACTTTCGCGATTGTTACTTGTTACCAACATAGCCCGGATTCAATACAAGGACGAAATACAGCTGAGTCTGATACGAAATCATCTTAGGTAGCCGATATCAATAAAAAAAATATGACGTTCGGGTTACCATCTTCTCAGTTACCTTTAAGTTCCTCTGAGATTCCATTTAATTCGGCAGGTAAGCGTCAAAATCGTCCATAGTACTGAGTGAGTCATCTCCCTAATTCGTGCCTTAAGTAAACATGAAAAAATACCTTATATCTAGTGTTACCACACATGGGCACTTATTTAAACTAGTTATTCCATGATTTCAGTCATTATCTACATACGAAACTTTTATCATTATCAACATCCGTCGAATAAATTCTCGAAATCGTCGAAGAAAAAATTATTCGTATGAAGGTAGGGTAGTGGATGTCGCACAAACAGACGTTGCATTTGTTTCTCGTCTATAACGTAGGTAGAGTCTGGCCAGCGAGTCTTTGGACGTCAAATAATTCAAATATTTCAAATGGCAACATGTTACCACTGAAAAACTACAATAAAACAATTTTGATACTTACTATTTTTTTGTTTTCTGCTCTTTAGTTTGTGTTTACCTTGCCTACCGGTATGTATGTATGATGTATCTACCGGGAGTAACAGAAAGGGTAAAAAAAGCCAAAAGGAGGTCAAGGTACTCATGAAACTGAACAACTTTCCCCATGGAACATGGGTCGATATATGAAAAAAATATTTGGACCTTCCATACAAAATCGCAGATCAGCTGATTGATTTACACTGAGAGGTCCAAATTTTTTTCATATTTCGTCCCATGTTCCATGGGGAAAGTTGTTCAGTTTCATGAGTACCTTGACCTCCTTTTGGCTTTTTTTACCCTTTCTGTTACTCCCGGTAGATACATCATACATACATACCGGTAGGCAAGGTAAACACAAACTAAAGAGCAGAAAACAAAAAAATAGTAAGTATCAAAATTGTTTTATTGTAGTTTTTCAGTGTTAACATGTGAAAGATTTTTAAAATTGGCGCCATTTCCGTGTCCAAAGACTCGCTGGCCAGACTCTACATACCTAATAGCATCTCAGCGAAAAATTTTGCCTCTCTAGCCGAAAAACATAAATTTTTCCGAGAACTTTTAATATTGACATTATTCTCTTAGGCGCTATGTCCACGTGTGTGACGTAAGACGAGAGTAAGAAAGAAGTCGTGAGTCGTGATACAGCGTGACGCTCGAAACCGTTACTAACACGACCACGCGTGTGACATAAGACGGGAGTAAGACGTAAGTCGTGATACAATTCAACGCTCGAAACCGTTACTAACACGTCTCATGTGTGTAGATAGCGCCTTAAACTCGCATTTAATCACAGTAAATATAAGCCATGTTCAGAGCATAAACAACCTCCATTATTTTTGTGCCAGCTCTTCAAGCAAATTAATTACAGGACATCAAGTAATTACCAACGACAGAAGCAGCAACATTACAACAGCGAATAAAGAAAATTGAAGAGCATTTTGCTTAATAGTCACTCAAAACAAAATACATTGTGTCGTTGATCAAAAGACGTGGAACAATAGGTAGGAAGGGGCCAAATTATTACCTTTCCCGAAATAATGACAAGAGCGGGATGATGAAAAAACACGTGCAAGTACAAAGTATACAAACATATTGAAAGGAAAACGGTTCTTTTTATAGACAATAGCAATTTATATAAACAAGGATCGTGACATCAATGAAACACGCCTGAAAAAAGAAATACCGCCTTCGATTTCGTGATTAGTACAAAAGTTTCCATTGCGTAAGTTTTCCGTAGGCGAGATCAATTGGGGTGCAAGAGAACATTATAAACAATACAGGTACTTAATTGTTTTTATGTTAAGTATCGTTCAAAATTCAAATATCAGGCTTATCTACCTTGACAATTTTGACATACAGCGGAGTCAATGCTATAAGTGCAATATGAAACGTTATCTCTACAGAACGATAACTATCCCCAGGACGACTCACCCAGACTCGACACTATTTTATTTAACCTACAAATACTTAGGCATGCCGTTTAGGTATTGAACCCACGACCGTCGGTGTACCATCATATTAGAGAGGTTATAGCAGCAGTCGAATAAAACAGTTAGTAGGTAGGTATAACAAAAGCGTGGCAACAGTAAACACTCACTCAATAAATTCTATATGAAGTGCCGAGGCGGTAATGCAATTACCTATTCTTTTTATTTCCTCGCCTTATACGTTTGTCGAAATCAAAGTAATGTAATTTGGGCTGATCCGGGACTAGAGTGGCCAGGGATTCCGACTAAGCCGGACGGAATCTTCTTAACTTCTTGCCAGACAAAAATAGACGAAAGCTTAATAGGTAGCTGACCTGTGTTCGCTTACGATATTTTGTGATTTGACTTGTGTCTGGGCCTAGTAGGTATCCAAGATCTTACCCATGAAAGAACTCTCAAATAAGGTCAGACTACAACAAGCTGGCTCATTAGTTTTATACTGGTGGGGAATAAGGATATTACTGGAAAGTAGTATTAATATTTCAAGCCGGTGTGCAGATAGTGGACTCAATTCCGAGTCACACCTCCTCGCGGTCTCCCCCGGTAACTGCTGTCCGCCAGCTTCTCTTCGCACGAGGAGGCGCTGGCGGGCAGCAGGCCGACGTGACAGGAAGCAGACGCCAAGCCGCCTGGCCAGCGTGGCGTTTTATGGCTAGAAACCTTCTCTACATGAATAGCACAACAGAACCACGGCCCTCAGTCCCCGGCAGCCCCGCTATTCCTAGTTATGGCAGCGGCTATGGTTCCGGCGGGGCAGAGGGTGCTAAGAATCCCCGGCAGAGATCTGGCTGCCAAACATTGACCCTGGCTACCTACAACACAAGGACCCTGAATGCAGACGAAAGGCTTTGCGAACTTTTAGAAGAGGTACAGAATATAAAGTGGGATGTAATAGGACTATCTGAAGTAAGGAGGCAGGGTGAAGAACTTACGCGTCTGTCATGTGGGCATATGCTGTATCACAAAGGACATGACGACTCGACCTATGGTGGAGTCGGATTTCTGATCCATAGAAAACTTTGTTCTGCAGTCCAAAATATAACAAGTGTGTCTACACGAGTCTGTTACGTTAATTTGACGCTGAACAAAGGTATGCGATCAAAGTAGTTCAAGTGTATGCCCCTACCTCAGATCACCCGGACGAGGAAATAGAGGTCTTTTACGAAGACATTAAGAAGGCCTGTAGTGAAAACCCCTGCTACTTCACCGTGGTCCTAGGTGACTTTAATGCCAAGATTGGCCCCCAAACTGAGAATGAGACTTTGGTTGGGAAGTTCGGGCTAGGTAGTCGAAATCCCCGAGGGCAGACCTTGGTAAATTTCCTCGAACATCAACATCTGTTCGCTATGAATACGTTTTTCAAAAAGCGGTCTTCGAGGAAATGGACCTGGGTTAGCCCGGACGGTAGGACGAAAAATGAAATTGACTACATACTTAGCTCACACAAATCGAATGTTACCGATGTCTCCGTCTTAAACCGATTTAAAACCAACAGTGACCATCGTTTAGTGCGAGCCACATTTAGGTACAACCTGCCCAAAGAGAGAGAAATTGCTTAAGTCAACTAGCCCGAAATATGACTCAAACAGCTACAAATTCCTGCAAAGGAATTTCAGCTTGAACTGAAGAACTCTTTTGACGGGCTTTTAGAAGAGAACCAGAATGTGGACGAACTGAATGACAAGATCTGCTCTGTTGTCACCCAAACCACAAGAAAGCACATAGGGGGAATGAGACCTCCATCAGAGGCTAAACTGACACCTGAGACTCTTCTCTTACTTTCTCAAAGAAGAGAAATGACAAATAGTAACACGACTGACCTGAGAGAGCGTAACACTATCAATAAAGAAATTAAAAAGGCAATCCGCACTGACATAAGAGCATACAACACCAGAACTATTGAAAAAACCATCCAAGACAATAGGGGACCCAAGGTATTCAGGAAGAAACTGAATAAGGACAAAATGGAGATTAATAAGCTCACGAATAGTGCTGGAAACATTGTGATGGATCGTGATGGAATAGTTCGGATTGTGGAGGAGTTTTACGGCAACTTATATACATCCAAAGCGGCTGAACCTGACTCACTAGATGCGGCGGACCCAAGAGCAGTACCGTTGGAACGTTATGAGGACTCGGATTTACCTCTGATAACAGTGGACGAAGTACGGTACGCTCTTCGAAGAATGAAACGCGGGAAAGCATCTGGAGAGGATGGAGTGCATGTCGAGATGCTTATTGCGTGTGGAACCCCTGTTCTTGATGTTCTCGTAAAACTTTTCAACACCGTTCTTTCTCAGGGTATAACACCAGGCTCATGGAAGAAAGCAACCGTCGCGATTCTACACAAAAAGGGAGACAAATCAAAATTGTCTAATTATCGGCCCATCAGCCTCCTCTCTCAGGTCTACAAACTGTTCGCAAAAGTCCTGTGCTACCGCCTTACCAACAAATTGGATGAGTACCAACCCGTCGAACAAGCTGGCTTCCGGAGTGGATACTCAACAATGGACCACATCCATGCCGTCAAGCAGCTGATGGAGAAGTGCAAAGAATACAACCGGCCCTGTGTTTCGCCTTCGTTGACTATGAAAAGGCATTCGACAGCGTCGAACACTGGGCCGTGTTTCACTCTCTCCATCGTTGCGGTATTGACAAGCGATATGTGGATATCCTCCGGGAGCTGTACGAGACCGCGACGATGCAGGTGCGCATGCACAGAAATACAGACTCCATATCCTTAGGCCGAGGTGTACGCCAAGGTGACACTCTCTCGCCCAAACTCTTTACTAACGTCCTTGAAGATATCATGAAAACGTTGAACTGGAACGAGAGAGGAGTCAACGTCAACGGAGTGCGCATGTCACATTTGCGGTTTGCGGATGACCTC
Source organism: Phthorimaea operculella (assembly GCA_024500475.1). Lineage (NCBI taxonomy): Eukaryota > Metazoa > Arthropoda > Insecta > Lepidoptera > Gelechiidae > Phthorimaea > Phthorimaea operculella. The sequence goes on along the minus strand of JANFCV010000002.1, from coordinate 68,686 downwards.
ATCCTTGTTTCGGAGTGTGTCTCGGATCTCCAACAAATGCTTACAGAACTGCATAAAGCTTCCCTTAAGATCGGGCTGAGGATGAACATGTCCAAGACCAAGATCATGACGAATCGTTCTATGCGTGTACCTAATATAATCGTAGGTAATGACACTGTAGAAGTGGTCAACGATTACGTCTACCTTGGGCATCGTTTGTCCTTTGACCCAGAAGCGCAGGTTAAGGAGATTGAAAGACGCATCGGGCTAGGCTGGGCTGCTTTTGGGAAGCTGGATGACGTTTTCAAGTCTAAATTACCCCAATGCCTGAAGACCAAGGTATATAACCAATGTGTACTGCCGATCCTCACCTATGGTGCCGAAACATGGACGCTCACTAAGCATAATATGCACAAGATTAAAGTAGCACAACGAGCAATGGAGCGCTCCATGCTAGGCATCTCCCTCGTTGATCGCGTACCAAACATCGAAATTCGAAGTAAGACGAAAGTCGAAGATGTAGGTAAGCGAATCACGAGATTACGATGGAGATGGGCAGGACACTTGGCCAGGAGACTGGACGGACGGTGGACCAAAGCAGTCACAGAGTGGTGGCCAAGAGGAGCAACAAGACCAGTGGGAAGACTATCAGCCTGGTGGTCCAATGACATCATCAAATCGACCGGATCTCAATGGATAAGAGTAGCACAGGACCGGGAGGAGTGGCGAAATAGAGAAGAGGCCTATACCCTGCAGTGGGTGGATGTGGGCTGATGATGATGATGATGATGATGACAACAAGCTGTTTGTTCTATAGCTAATCTTAACGTCACGCTAACGTGGACGCATTTTATAAATAGGTATAGAGAAATAACTTGAACTTGATTTACACTTTAGGCAAATTATCGTAAGTGTTGAAACCAGCAAGCCAGCCTGTGATAACTACATGCAAACGATCCGTCATGATATTCTATGTCATTAGATACTACTCTTCCAGTCAATAACCTAATTCTACCAAATCCTAATGTGTGAAATGTAAGAACTATTGTGTGTGAGAAATGCGCGTGATTTTCCGGCTTCATTTCAAAGCTGTGGCTACCCTACAGAGGGCTAATAAAAGAATTGCCTCGTATTTCGCCTTCATTAGGCACAGATCTTCATAGCGATTTGCGAAACGCTATTTAGGTTTATTTTATCGGAGCACACATTTGCAAACGCGTTACTTTTATCCAAATTATACGAGTTGGGTATTTTGACAAGGAAAGTAAAAATATTACCTAGTTTTTTGAACTGTTACTGTATGATTTGTCTTTTTACTCACCCGCCTCAGAAGTAGGGATATGTTTTTCGATAGCAAGTATTATGTATGTGCGTAGTGCGTAGGTATGTATTGTATTTATGGACAAAACAACTTTTTCACGAACTACAATCCAAAACTGGTGTCGTTACATTTGTCCTTAGGATTTGTCCCAGTGGCTATTTTAATATTTAATACACTCGAAATGGTGGATTTTAAACACAAAATATCACTTTGAAATTACTGGAGTCAGGTACCTGTAATACCGTGTGCTTGTAATATTGAAAACTAGCGGTTCTTCGATTTATGAATTAGGTATTGCATATAAACTAAAATTGTAAGGTTTTCTGCTTAAAGTTAAAATAACACATTTTAACAACTCAATCTTGATGCGTTGAAAAAGAAACAGCTCTAGTAAAATAATACAGAATCATAAAGTTCAAGATTTTCTGCTATAACTGATGATAAAGATACCGTCTTTTGAGGGCAGTAAAGCCCAAGTATTTTTTTTATTAGCTCTTTACGGGGTCCGTAAAAAGGTTTTATGAAAATAGTAGGAAAAATCTGTGCTTACAAATTATTACATGCTTTACTTTTTGTCTGCTTTGCTGGTGGTAAACTTTTTATAACCACTAACTTTTTTTAGGAAACTTGCAAAATTTTCTAGCTTGAAGAAACGACTTTCGCTATCGACGACTCTACCAACTGGGCTACCACGGTTCAGTCGTTACCTGCAAACAACGGTTCAGTCGTTACCTGTAAACAGCATACGTTATTATAGATTACGTATAAGTTTTCTATAAAAAATGCGTTATGGAGCTATTTCAAAATTTGGTGATCAACCGCCAACTTTTAGTGACAAAGATTACAAATATGTTGAGTGGAATTTAAATTGGGTCCATTTTGAAATCGGCCAGTGAAATTTGGTTTCTGAAATATTCATCAATTTGTGAATAATTTATGGGAATTCATGTAAGCACAATCAGTCCATTACTTCGGAATGAATATTTAAAAAGTAGTTCCAAATAGGATTATAACATTTCCAGAATTTATTCATTGTTTTAACAGAATTGATGTACGAAAATTAATCACAATAATTTATTCTGCTAATAATATTTTCGACCTCGATAGAACGATATAAAGGACAATAACAAATCAAGAAGTATGAGCATCCATCACTTAATTTTTAAACTTTTCATGGTCGTGACGTACCTTGGCGACCCACACGTACCGCAGAACCAGACGGTGAGGCCGGATCCAGTTGTCAGATGAAATAAATTTTTGAAATATTACACAATGATTGGATTCCGTAGCTTACTTCACCGCACTAATAATGCGGCTGCCAGTAGTAGTCATTTGTATGGACAGTGGCTGTCAAACACGAACCGAACCATCCGTTGTCGTCCTTTAAGCACAAATTAGAAAAACGGTAACGTTCGTTGGTGCGTAGTTTGTTCGATTTTTCCACTTTATTTTCATAGAAATACGGTTTATGTCAAACGAATTGACAGAAGTATTCGTTGACGCAGCGTTGTGTGATGCTGTTTGATATAAAACGAGACCGTATGCAAATATGGTGGAAAACGACGTAGCGTATATTTCTCGCCTTACGTGTGCAGTTTGCCATAGACACTAAAGTCACACAACTATTCTGACACCAGGGTTCATCGGGTCGTTGGACGACTTGGTGTCCCAACCGAAGAAGAAGAATCAAAGTTTCTTTAGCACTTTTTCTCTTCCGCAGGTGGCCTGGATCCGAGCGGACGATCAGACGATCCTGACCCTCCACACGCGCCTGGTCACGCACAGCTCCAGATACGCGGTCACCAACGACTCGCCAAGGTCTTGGCAGCTGCACATCAGACCCCTGAAGGTCGAGGACCGCGGCTGCTATATGTGCCAGATCAATACCAGCACGATGAAGAAGCAGATCGGCTGTGTCGATGTTTTAGGTAAGTGTAGATGGAGAATTGAGGCATTTTATACGACCATAGATTATGGTACCCTCCGGGCAGACGACCAGACGATCCTGACCCTCCACACGCGGCTGGTCACCTACAGCTCGAGATACGCGGTCACCAACGACTCGCCAAGGTCCTGGCAGCTGCACATCAGACCCCTGAAGGTCGAGGACCGCGGCTGCTACATGTGCCAGATCAACACCAGCACTATGAAGAAGCAGATCGGCTGTGTGGATGTTTTAGGTAAGTGTCGAAACCTTCGAAACACGAGGCATTTTTATACGACCATAGATTATGAGTTATGGCGTAATATAACTTTTAAAGCATTCGCGATTACTTTCACACATATTATTTACCTAAAAAACTATCGCGATAAGACCCGTTAAAGTAATAAGTATGTTATGACGTAATATTAACGTGATAGTTATATGACGTACGATTTATAGTTTTCATATTCATACATAACATAACGCACCAACAACGCAACCGAATCTAAAACGCTCCTGAACGGCACGCATTTTGGGATAGTTTCGGATTTCGTAGCATGTGGCTACGACGTAGCAAAAGTGCTACAACCTCAGTCTACGCTGGTTTGCAAAGTTTCTGATTGAGCCGATAAGCTCTTACCTGGTTCAAAGCTGGCTTGAATGCAGCTATGATATTAACAAAAAACATGGGGTGAAATTTTACTAATGATCGATAGCGAAAACTCAGAACCGGCTGATGATAAGGAACAACTTTCCCCAGGGAACATAGATTGAAATATTGACAAATAAAATTTACCTCCATCTCTCATACATTCGTTCAACCCGTCGTTTTCAAGAAAAGCAGTTAACCAATTATTATTTACGCCAGACCTTCTTTGTGCTTGACCCACCGAAGCCCAGCCTCGGAGAAGAGGTGAGGTACTTTTGTATTTTTGTCACCCTGAGAACACAAACAACGATCCATCGTAAAAGCGGTTGTTCAGAATTGTCCAACTAGAATCATTCATAAACCACTCTATTGGTGAAAGTAGTTGCTTATCACCAGCCGGTTCTGAGTTTTCATTATGGGTCACTAGTGAAATTTCACCCTATATAGAGTGAATTTTTACTAGTGACTTATAGCGAAAACTCAGAACCGGCTGGTGATAAGAAATCAACTGATCGTCAATTTTGTATGGGAGCTCCAATTTATTTTTTCATATTTCGACCTATGTTCCTAGGCGAAAGTTGTTCCCTATCACCAGCCGGTACTGAGTTTTCGCTATCGGTCACTAGTGAAAATTCACCCTACATATTTTATTTCATAAACCTTGGCAATAATTAATTTCTATTTCAAAAACGTTTCTCAGCGTAAAGCTTTGAATATAGGTCAAAATCTTTGTTATAACAAAGTAAAATCTAGGCACACGCACTGCTAATGAAGTCTTTGAATAAACCCAGACATTACTTAGTTACAAAAGATAATTAAAATTATAATTTATAATATTCTTTGTGCGTAATTTCTGTTCTTTGTCCCTTAGTTCAAAAGCTTTCAAAATTCCTGCGTTTGGCGATAAAGTAAAACAGAATAAGTGTTTATTTATCCCAAAGGCGCTATCATCAATTATTTAACTGGAAGTTTCCTGGCACTGCTTTTGAAATGCGTCCGTTTTCTGAATTAGTAACAATCTTTACTTTTCGCCGTGTGGTGAAATGAAAGTTTGAGAGTCATTTAGAAGACTGTGTATCACCACAGTGACAGGTTGTCAGCCTATCGCCTGAAATTGCAATACACATCAACTCTTATACCTACCGGGAATAACGGAAAGGGTATAACAAGCCAAAAGCAGATCAAGGTACTGATGACACTGAACAACTTTCCCTATGGCCTCCCATACAAAATTGCCGATCAGCTGATCGATATACTATGGGAGGTCATTTTTTTTTTCATATTTCGACCCATGTTCCATAGGGAACGTTGTTCAGTTTCATGAGTACATTGACCTTCTTTCGGCTTGTTATACCCTTTCCGTTACTCCCGGTATTCCTCAGTCACTTTTTACGACACGGGAAAGATATGGGGTGATGCTATTCTAAGCCGGCACACTTGTAATTTACTTAGTGACTGTCACCCGTCCGGTCATCTGATCCGGTACCTGTGCGATTTGTCTCATTCCAAAAAATAAAATGTGTGACGCATTTTTTTACAGGACGCGTCATATCCAAACGTTCTCAAAATAAATAATGGCTATCAAGTTTCACAGCAGCAATATTGTTTTAAATTATTGCGTAGTGGTAAATTGCGAGTAAAAATAAAATGAAAACATGACAATGAAAAAAGCCAACGTTTTTCCGCTCATAAAATTTTTACAAAGGCGAGGCTCTCATTGCACTCCTTGCTTAAAAGGCACTTTTGGTGTAAAACATTACACTTTACGCGCGGTGAAGGCATTTTTTGTTAAAATATGCGTTCTGAAAATATTTTAGTACTGAAGACTTTATATTCGCAACAATGAATGGTGATAAAGGGGACATCAAATCAGTGTTGACTTAGTTATACAGGGTTTTATGCAAAGAATAAGAAGAAAGAAAGACTATGGACATCAATTTGTTGGTTTTTAGTGTGTATCAGATGTAGTATGCATCTGAGCAAAAAGAGAAAAGAAGTCCTAAGTCAGGACTTCTGTTCTGACAGACGCATGCTTTAGTAGCGCAGCAATGAGGAACTTTCCAGGGCCACATAATTGACAAGGAAATATAGGTAGCGCCTTGCAGATGCTTAGGTATTACTATAATGTTGTCTCTTTGATGGAACCGTTTTATATTATTAGTATGTACGAAAATGTTTAAACTAAGCCTGTAGGGGGCGCCATCTATATTCTCTTTATAATGACGTGACCCTGGGCACGTCCTCATTGACAGTAGTTACGTATGAGCTACGCTTTACCCCAGATCTGATCTTCCCCGGATTTATAGTATTCGAGCAACAACTAGTACTTATTTTTATAAAACGTTAAAACAAAATATCGTCTTTCGATTCGATCACGTGTCAGAAGTTTTAAATTCCTTTAAACTCCAACCAGAAACTTGGCTAGAGTTGAACGTGGTGTGAAAAGTTTAAGTTGTGGATGTGGAAAGAATTTTCTAGATCCAGAAGTTCCAACTTGGAACTAATGTTTTGACACACTCTAAAATTTTGACAAAGTTTTAGTAAAGAGATACCACTACTGCCCCCCTGCATCGTTATTTTGGAAACAGCTGTTTTTGTAAGACAAACTTGTCGATTTGTAAATTGACTGCTATTTTTGAATATGTTAGTAAACATAACGTTTGTTTTGAAGTTTTGGCTCACTTGGCTGTAGTAGTTATCACATTTGAATGCATTCTTGTTATCTACAGGTGAATTATTATTAAGGCTTTCGTGAGTTTTTTGTGGAAGTCCAAAATACGTGTATTCAACTTGTACTCATATTTAGAATAATAATTTTGTACTTACATGAGTAAATAGCAAAATAAAAAAGCTGCATTCTTAAAATCATCAAAAGATACTTTAAAATTTATTTAGGTACCTTTTTTTCAAGTAGATATACTAACTTGTAAATTTTTGTACACAAAAATGACGTATCAGTTGAAAGTTCATATAGGTATATAGGTAAATTAGTGAAAATAAAATATATTAATACAATATCTTGTTTTATAATATAAAAATAGCTCAAAATACGTATTTAAGTTTTAGATAAACGCTAAGTTCAATTTACTTTTATCTTGTTACAGTCAACTTATTATCAATTTATTACAGTCATATAATTAACTCTAGCCCTAACGCATTTTTGAGCAATGTTTTTATTAGATAAGTACAATCAAACTGGTGCCACCTACGCAGGTGTTATTTCACAAAACTTCTTAATGGATGGTACTTATTGAACCATCCTATACATTTTACTTTTTTTTATAGCTGTAGAGTCAACAAACAGTCATAATCATACTACGAGTATTGACGCTATGCGTCGGTTTGCACGGAAAATTGTTATGCAAATATGGAGACTAATACGCCGAAAGTACTTCAGTTTGTTCTTCGTTTGTGGCCTCGCTATTTACTGCACACATCTATACAAAACGAAACGAGATATAAGATACTACTATGTGTTTAATGAGGGCTGCAAAATACCATTCATGGAAATTTACGACGAAGAATTGGAAAACTTCAGCTACGATCCTTATCATTTCGTCAAGACGTGTTCTAATTTTTCATTGTTGCGCAACAACCAGACTCATATTTGGATAACTGCTGACTCAAAGAATTCTGTCGTTCGAGAAACTGTTTCCTGTTGTTATCAACCCTTTGAACGACCTAATACTATCGAAAATATAACGGCACCTGAAAAAGACACAAAAGTTCAATACGAACCGTGTAGAAATTTCAGTAATTGCGTCGAAGTTTCCAGTGAATTTGCAAAAGTCTCGTGTGTTTTTAAATTTCAAAATGGTACATCACAAAATTATGTTCAGTATTTCATATTTACTCCTGTTAAATATAAAACAACTAATCCAGAAGACAAACAGAAGTATTCCTCAAGACTAAATCCAGGATATAACGTTATCATATTAGGATTCAACGGTATGTCTAGAATGAACTTTTATCGAACCATGGTACGAACTTTTGACTATTTGGCTTCTAAAGGATCCAAAGAAATGCAAGGCTATCACAGAGTGGCTGAAAACAGTTTTGTTGATATGATGCCCATGTTACTTGGTCTAAAGGAAACTGAAATGAGACACATTTGCTGGCCTCACTTAGAAGCGCACTATGATAATTGTCCGTTCATCTGGAATTTGTACAAAAATGCATCATATTTCACTGCACTTGGAGACGACTATAGCCGTTTAAGTTTATTTAATTTTAATCGACATGGTTTTATTAGAACTCCAACAGATTACTATCTTTATCAATTTATGCGTGAGGCGCTAGGTCAGGATGAATCTGAAGGAAAGTGTAACGAATGTATGGGACATCAGTTTACATTTCAAGTATTTCTAGATTATATCGGAAATCTTACTCGTACACTAAGACACTTGAAATTGTTTGGATTCTTTTGGGAAACTTGTATGAGTCATCAAATACACACGACTCCAACACTGATGGACAATGGATATTTTAACTTGTTAAAAAATATGGAAAGTTCAGGGTATCTTAATGATACAATGCTCATAATCACTAGTAATTCTGGTATGCGGTGGGGAAGAATACGTTTTAGTAAGAGAGGCAGATTAGAAGAACGCTTGCCTGTAATGCAAATATTGGCGCCACCAAAGTTTCGCAAAAAATACAAAGTGGCTTTCGAAAATCTAATTGAAAACATGTATAAACTGACTTCACCCTTTGATGTGTATGAGACTTTGAAAGATTTAGCCAATTTGAGTACCATAGAAGATGAAAATATCAAAATTAGATCTAATTCCCCTTACGGGCAAAACAGAGGTATCAGTTTATTTCTACCTATACCAAGTAACAGAACATGTGCAGATTTAGATATAGCAGCTCACCAATGCGTGTGTGATAGAATAGGAAAGAATCTCAAGACCAATAGCACACAAGCCTTAGACGCAGCTGAGTATCTGGTCGATTATCTGAACAACCTGGTGGCAGAAAATGAATATTGCGCAACGTTACAGCTTCAAAGTATTTTGCAGATGACGAAATTCATGACAAGAGCATCGGAGGATTTTGCACTAGTGGCGGTATTTTCGCCGGCATCAATTCAGCAATCGTCGATAACAAATTTTATTGAGTTTGAAGCAACATTGCAATACAATGGAAGTTGGCATTTGGTTGAAGTTCACCGCACCAATGCATTAGGGTATGAAAGTCGGTGTCTGCCGCGGGGTCACAAGCATCGCCCTTTTTGTTACTGTTATCCAGAAAATTTTGATCCATTAGTCTAATCTTCTTCTTGTCGAGTGGGACATTGGTTCGTCCGACAACTGATTTCAGAGTTTTTAATTAGTCTAATAAATTTTTGTTATTGATTACTTGTTATTGATTTACTTGACTTTACAAGGGGTTAATGTCTATAGTAATTTCTAACTAAAAGTAGCGTTGTCACTTTCCATTACAAGGCTTTGACAAGGATAGGATATGATTGTATTTCAATGTTACCTGCCAAATTTAAACCGAGATTTAAATGTGGCTGTTAGATATTTGAAGTAGAGTATGGCGTGGAGCAGACATCATAGGCAAAAGGATCACGAATTTTTGTGATTGTCACTTGTTAGGTACATAGTCAGGGTTGCTACTGTTAAAAATTTCAAAGTATAAGGATATCAAAACAGCAATTCCTGATAGGTAAGTACCTAAAATATAAATCCATTAATTAAATTATCATTATTTATTAATTTTTTATCTTTAGGGGGATTACCTCCCTACTTAACATTATAGGCCAATTTTTATCCAAGAAATATGACGTTCATGACAATCATCTTCTTAGTTACCATGAGTTTCTCTGAGAGTCCAGTAAAAGTCAGTAAGCATCATAATCGTCACTACACTAGTACTGAGTAAGTCATCTGTAGAGGCGTCCCGCGCGCCGTACCTATCCCTAATGTGTGCGTCATAGGTATTGAATAAAACATCATAGGTATTAACTAAGTCTAATGCCAGCCTATTTTATTCAGTAAAATTAAATTAAATCATAATTGCCATTCTCGTATTTATACAACTGTTTACGGAAATAGTCAAAATATTATTCATTCATCACAGAAATTCCAAATGAAATTTAATCCTGTTTGAATCTGCGTAACCATTATTTACGGCGAAAACCTTTACGTGGCGTGGGCATTAAAATTGGGTTTAACAATGAGGGTTCGTTTTCTGCGCTCGTTATAAAACATTGAAACGTACTGTGGCAGAAACAGCTTCTAACATTATCAACCACAGACCAACTTACATAAGACACAATAAAGGACAGAGCACACTGCCTGCGTATGCAGGATGTACCTATGCGTGCGCGTCATCATGCGCGTACCGGTTGTAATGTATATGTATGGGACTGTATGAGAGATGGCACAATGCCTGCGTGTGCGTGCACGTAATCACACGCGTACCGCGGTGTGCCGTATCTCATACAATCCCATACATTACATCGTGATAGTGACGTGCGTGATGACGTATACGTCACGCATACGGAAGCGGTGTGTTCTGCCCCTAACGGTATGATTACTAAAGTTAGACCCGCGTTTAGACAACTAGGTATTTTTTACAAAAATACGAGTACAAATATTTTCGGGTGAGCCCTCCTCGCCCCAAACCAAGCCTAACAGATAAAACGTTGTCACTGTTGCAACGATCATTGCTGGTCATCGTGGTCATCACAATTCTCTTATCCCAAATCAGTTGGAGTCGGCGTAACATGTTCAGTTGGCCCACAAAATCATTGTAGCAAGAGTATTTGGCAATGTTTTATGACTGGCCTGACGTCAACACTCTTTGGGAATGCTATTGTAGGTGGTGTCACCAACACCATGCGGTTGACCACAGTCAAGGTCAAAAACTCTACGTCGCCTATTACGAAACACCCTGAGTGGACAAGGGGTGGCAATATTCTTATCCGCTACCCACACGGTACAAAGCAAACATAAACCAAACCCTTCCCGTACGGTTCTTAGTCAACCCTTCTCCTGTTGTTCGGTTAGTGTTTTCTAACACAAAGACCACCGTACGTGGGTAAATTTGTAATTAGAAAGGGCGACCTCACTTATTTCACTTTGTTTGTGGGTCTCGTGTAATTACTGGACAATTTCCCTAATTCGCTGTCGGGTATGTTTTTGAAGTTTTACAGTTTCTCTGAATAGTTTGTCTTGTTTTCGACAACTTCTAGTTTGGAGTTTATTTTGATTGCTGTATTATTGGTAGGTACCTATACAATACGAGGTTTCACTACAAAAAATTACTTGGTCGGCTTTCTTATTTGTTTTACCTACATATTTATTGTGATTTAAGAAGTATGTCTTTATTTATTTTTCAACCTATTTTCAAGCAGCATATTTTAGTAGCATTTTTAATGTATAGTTTTACTTAAATTTGCTTTTCCATCACCACTCTGACTCTGAGGATAATAACAAAATACTGCTATAATGCTGAGTTCAGAATGCGTAACTAAGCTAGCCAGCCAGGCACGTTATGAATTCTTTCGTTCTTTCTATTCTTAGTAACGATAACAACGTGCTTTTCATACATAACTGCAAGCCTTGGTCCAGTATTCGTCGATTTTCTAAATTAAATTTTCTTAAATCAAGAAAATATCTGTGAAATTTTGAAGTTAGGTAAATAGACCTACCTAGAAATTCAAGTTTTAACGATAATAAAAGTGCAATTGGCTGTCTATTTAAACGAAGTAAACCTTCGAATATTTACCTAAGTTTCGTTTACAGAAATAACTTTAACGTGTGACGGTGATATAAAAGAGATATTGTTTTGAACTTTGGTATACCTAGGTGACAAATATGACGAATACTAAATAACCCCTTGTGTTTGATAACAGTTGTCAAATTAGTATTAACCATAGATACAGTAGGCGTCCCAAATTGGACACCTCACACACGAAGGGGCACACTTAACTTACTATCATAACAACGTAAAAGAAAATGGACACAGAATTCAATTTTAAGGTGGTTTTTAATTGAATTGTAACTACCTATTATACGTCTAATTCTGTCATGGCACATTTGTAATTTTTTCTGTATTTTCCCTATCGATTGACTATGATAATATATATTTTTTTAATTAGCTCCACAAAACAATAATCGTCCACGAAACAGGATATAGTTGCTAATTTAGCATTCAAACGCAATAATATCTGATTCAAATTTCCACACTTCAACTCAGCTGGGGATAAACTTACACAAAGTTAGGAACAATAATGCCAACCGTACGCCAAAACGGCTTTGGCAAGTATTATTAACAACTTTCAAGAACTAAGCTGGAATCCCCTGACAAATCAGAAACTGGTACTAAGTATGAAACTAATGTTTGTAGGCGGAGAGGGTTCAGTCTTAGCAGCTCTCGATCTTAATCTGCATGAATTAATGTTTCTACACGGATATAATCTAAGGTGAAATCATGTTAGGGTAATTGTTGGTACGTACTGCATGTATATTCTGTAAATGCTACAAGTAGCTATCATAATACATAGTAAGCAAGCAAGATTCTAGTAATTGAGGAAAGCTGTCATTGGATTCTGTTTACTATTTTTTCTCGTTTTCCTTTCAAATCCGGGATGCTGTGAAAATATTGTAAGTTTTCCTAAATTACTGGTCAAATGGATGAATATTCTTGAGCTATGCTACAATTTTAAAACGCGACCGATCTTGGAATTACTACAAGCATATTTCAACGCGGCAAGCAATAAAGGCGTGACATATGTATATGTATGTATGTTTATTTGAAAAGAATTTTTCGTCCTGAATTATACAAACTGTTTCTACACGAATTTTAGGTCACACTAAACCTACTATAAAGGTTAATGAGTCTCCATTGTTGGACTATTTGTACTTACCCGTAGTATGTCCTTCGTTTCCTGTGTCAAAGATCTTGACCCCTTCAAGTCGGTTTACACTACCAACAGGTTCCGAATCTGCATACATGGCTGGTTACCTTGAGTTTATTGTAATGACCCTTTAAATAGCCAGCAGTGTATACCGAATCTGGCCCTGATTTCAGGGTAGTGAATACTATCTTTACTTCGCCTAGATCTGTGTGAAACCGCATTTGGACGCTCCAGCCCAAGGGATCAAGAATGTCTAGGAACAAAATGTCTTGTGGACCGGACGGCTTAAAATAGTTACGGTTGTGATTTAGTGCGCGATCTTGGCATTAGTTTACAATGAATGTGCTGTGTTGTTCTGTTCTATCTAAGTTTTGTTACTATACAGAACTTAAGGAAAAGGTCTTCGAATACTGATAGGGTGCATTTAGAAAATGAAACTGAAATGTATTTACGACCTCGTAAAAATTTACAGACAAAAAAAAACAAAGTAAATGCAGTCAGTTGATCGTAGGTAGATAATTTTGTATGTGTTTTTTTTACGTCTACTGAAATCTTTTTTCATTGGAAATTGCTCAGTTTTATGGTCTCATTGTACGCAATCAGTATTTGGAGAGATTTTCCTTGCACCTCGTATTTATTTTATTTCATTGGAGCGTCTCAGGGTGCATCGCTGTCCCAAACCAAACGATAAGCGAATAATCTTTCTCGGATATCGGCTACAACCTAGATTGATCGGATCAAATATACACAGTGGCCGATAGTTCCCGGTACTGCAGTCAAATCGCTCTTACACAAATCGACGGCATTCATCGCTCAAGCATCTCACGCTGTGTAGGCTCCATCATGATTTGCATGTCCTAATCCCAAATCAGTTGGAGTCTGCGCAACATGTTTTGTTATAGCACAAAATCAGGTAGCAAAAGGATTTGGCATTTTTTCATGACAGCCGCTTGACGTCAACTCTCTTTGAGAATGCTAATGTTGGTTGTATTGTATCGCCGCCACAATTCAGCTGAGGTCAAAAACTCTACGTCGCCTTTTACGAAACACCCTGAGTGGACTAGGGCTGGCAGTATTCTTAGCCGCTACCACACGGCACCACGCAGTGTAGGCACCGTAGGCACTTTTAAGGCTGTGTGAGAGTCAATACCATTAATGTATTTCTCCCGGTTCGAATACCCAAAATCTCTCTTCGTGTGAGACACCAAGTCGTCCAACGACTCGACCAACCCTGGTGTCAGAGCTTTTCAACCGCCTAGAACAAGTGACAGGCAATAAAATCAGCAACAAAGACCGACGGCTTTAACCTGCTCTCCGAAGTCCAAAACCATCTTCCTTTTAGTTTAGGATAATTAGGTGGTTTCGCCTGCAATGTCGTAACCAGACTGCAAAAAAAATCACAAAGTATAATACTAGATATAGTAGGTTAGAATTTCTATACAAAAAAATTTTGGGAGTTCCCGTGCGTGTTCCAGGTCGGTTCCGCTTTGGAAACTAATCTTTAGGCTATTCTTTACCTATGCCGAACCGGGACTTTGCTGGCCTACTTACAAAAAAAAATGGCAACCGTTTCAAAAATTTTTCACTGGCCAAAATTTTGTTATTTTGTAATAATTCAAAAATGGTAAGAGCTACAAATAACTATTGTATGGAAGATATGTTAAGCGTAAATTTCTGCATATGAATGTTATCAATAACTTTTTCATAATCCAATAGTTTGCGAGAAAAACGTAGCACAACATGGCAGTTTTTGCTGAAAACTCACAAATTAGAAAGTATAAAGTAAGTAGTGAAGTTGGGGATAAAGAGTTACTCGCTGTGTGGGTAGACCATGCTACAATATCCTGCCTGATATTTAGTAACAAGCTTTCCGCCCAGCGGTTTTACCCGCTGATATATTTTGAAGTAAACAAGTTAATTTTATACAAATTTTCGTCTTCTGTTTTACCTTCTTAGGTGATGAATTTTTTGGAATCCTTTCTTGATATTAATTAAGATTATTCAAATAGCCTCTGTGCAAAATTTCAGGGTCCTAGGTCCAGTAGTATTGCCTGTGCGTGGTATACAATTTGTATGAAAAAAGTAGAGTTTGTTCATTGTTGCCACATTTTGTTCTTTTTTGCTATCCTAACAGGACCTTGGGTCAGAACTATTAAAGAACAGCCTCAAGGGATTGCAAAAAAATAAAAATGTGGCAACTACGAACAAATTTAATATTTTTTTTACAAATTGTAAATCTATGCACAGGCAATACCACTGGACCTAGGTTCTTGAAATTTTGCGCAGAGGTTATTTTGGTTGGGTGAATTAACACCAGGAAAGGAATTTAAGAAAATCATCTCATAAGGTGGTAAAACTCAGGGTGTAAATTGGCAAAAAATTTGCTTGTTTACTTGAAATTATATTAGCGGGTAAATCCTCTGGGCAGAAAGCTTGTTACTAAGTATCAGTCAGGATACCGTAGCAAGGTCTACCCACACAGCAAGTAATTCTTAATCCCCAACTTCACTACTTAATTCATATTTTAGATTTGGTGAGTTTTTAGAAAAAACTGCCTTGTATTAAAGCGTTTTTTTCGCAAACTATTAGATTATCAAAAAAGTTATTAGAGCAAGGTTGTGCAGAAATTTACGCGTAACATTTCTTCTATACAATGTTCATTTATAGCACTTACCAGTTTTGAGTTATTACAAAACAACAAAATGTTGGCCAATAAAAAAAGTTTGAAATGGCTGCCATTTTTTTTTTGTAAGTATGCTAGCAAGGCCCCGGCTCGGAATAGCTAAAGAATAGCCTAAAGATTCGTTTCCAAGGCGGGGCCAAACTCGGGAAAAAACGGGAACTCTCACTTAAGCGATCTTACCTACTAATATATCAACTTTGTGAGAGAATCGTACCCAGAATCTTTTACATCACAAGCAGTCGCTCCCGTCCCAAACCGAAACCCAAAGTTCAGACCATTAAAGAGACAAGTTACGTAATGTCTCACCACCAATCACATCGCTACATCCACCGCAGAAGATATTATGAGTCAACTTTCCTGATACCAATAAACGTTATCGTCTGGATGTCACATATTTCGTGACCGTTATGGCATTTCAATAAATATATCAGTATTAGATTCCGGAGAATTTTCTAGAAAAACACGTTTCTGACGCCGCACTGCTTTGGTTTTATTTTCTTACGTGATTCGTGTTGCATATTATTTTTCTACTTAGTTGCAAGATTTTTCATATTAGCCAGTGTCGGCTAAGTTATAATTTTATTCGTGTTTCAAAATACGAGGTGTTTTTGAGAAAAAACGCTCTTTTATTGAATTATATTTTGTAAAACTAACAGTTAATAAATATAGGTACTTAGGTATAAGTAGGTACTTCCTCAGGAGAGAAATGTAGGTAAGTAGATGTAGGTATGTATGTATTTAATTCTGTTTACCTCTCAGAAAAAGTACTGTACTTTTCCTTATACCTACAGTCTACAGTACAACCGGTCAATATCACTTGTTTGCTACCTTTTGTTTACTCGGCGGAAGTTATTTTTCCATTCTGTCCATAATATCTAGGTTATTCTTCCAGACTGTCAATAATATCCAGGTCTTACACCTGCCAGTAGTAATACCACTTCAATACCGTACTATTTTAGCATTCAGTACGACCCATACATAATGCATTTTACAAGAAATTGAGATCGACCTGAACAAAGTAATGGCTAGACCCAAATGCTTTTACACAAATGGAAAAAATATTTTTGTATTATTTGATTCGGAGTGAATTTAATTTAATATAAAAGGTTTTTGTGACAATATTAAACTGATTATAGTGCTACAAAAACCAAATGCGATTTTTATTTTTATGATTCGTAATCATGTTTTGGCAACAAAAGTGCGTAGGTACTTGAATGCATCAAACTCTTACTAAATCGGCAATACATTGAATTACTATAACACAAGTAAAAACCCACAATACCTTTAATGCAGCGCTCCTTGGTGGGCTGTCCGCGTAACAAGTAGCTACGGACATTTCTCAATTAAATCTTCATTTGTCACTGAGAACTGCATCAATAGAAGACCAGTGGTTTTGGAGATGAATTGGTAAGATTGGTTGGAAGAAACAAATGTGTTTCTCGACTTAATGCTCAGACTACAAGATCAAAGAGCCGCTTTACCAACTTAACAGAAAAATACTATTTTAACTCGTATTTAACCGCAGTAAACAAGCAACTTTATTTTATATTTTTAATGCGATTAATAAAGTTTTTGCGCTAACAAGCCAGTTGCCACGCCGCTGCGGTTGCCATTTCGGTCAAAAAGATTAATTTAAAATTTTAATGTACCTACAGTGAGCATTACGCTTGTTCTGGAGGATGGAATGGATTTTTTTCTTGTATAAGATTTATTCATACAACGGCGGGAGAGACACATTTTAATAGTTTAGTCGGCCATTTCTTTATTTAAGTTGCTTCTGTCAGGTTCACCGCCGGTGCAAATAAATATCATATTATTGCGAAACTTCCTCCTTTACAATAAGGCGCAAGCCCCACAGAGTAGACGTGAAACGTGAGACGTAAGATGGCATCTGTCAAACAAGTGATCGTCAAAGACATGAGACCTGCGACATCGCGACGCTTGCAACCGTTTCCATATAAAATGTATGATACAGTAGAAACAAAGATGCACGTGAGAGACGCGCGTCCCATCTATGACGGCTGACGATCGCTTGTCTGACAGATGTCATGTTGCGCGTCGCGTCGCACGTCTACTGTGTGGGATTTAGAACTTAGACTAGGTAAATGTAATAATAATAAATAATGAAATGACAGTAAGGTTCCCGGCCGGCACAATCGGAAAACTTTATTAAGTCATTATTATACCTCTATTAAACACTGAACTTATAAATGAACTAGCTGCCCGTCAGCGGTATCACCCGCTGCAACCTATTATTCCGCGGGGAAAAAAGCATTATTCGCCAAGAGATGTCGCTGTTAGTTTTCGGCGAAAACGTTTAAAACGCGAATCGGCTCAGTCACGCCACCTATTTCAAAAATATTGGAAAATGCGTGATCCCGTGGGAACGAGACATTTTTCCGTGGTAAAAAGTATCCTATGTGTTATTCCAGATGCCCTTTTATATTTCTGCAAAGTTTCATGTCAATCTAATCAGCCGTTTTTGCGTGATGTCGTAACAAACACACACACAAACATCCGCCTTTATAATATTAGTAGGATACCGACCTAAGTTTCCGCCACAACGAAAATGATTAAAGATTATTAAAGAGCACCTCAAAATGCGTAACTTGAGCTGCTTCCCGTAGCACATAAATACACAAAAACGCCCTTTTAAACAAGGTAGTCCCATCGGTGGCCCCAAAGAAACACGTACTGTAATAGGCCTGCACTCAACGTAATTCTTTCCAACCGTAGCCTAAATCACACCCTTCTTCCTATGAAAATAGAGATTATTTTTGCAAGGGCCATATTCTGAGCAGATTTGTAGTATCTTTTAGGGATGTGAAAAAAGAAACGAAATAAAAATAATCGATGTTTTTCCGAAAATTACCGATTTTTAATTATCTATTTGCAATTTTATCGATTCATTCATTTCAAATCAATTCTACTTACAGTAAACAAATAAATTATATTTCATTGCATTATATTATTATATATTTCCTCAAAATTATCGTCATTTATTTAAGAGATCGATAAAACTTTTCAATAATTTTTTCCCGAAAAGAAAATAATACATACATACATACATACATCACGCCTTTATCCCTTGCGGGGTAGGCAGAGCGTCAACGACCGTAAAAGTACGGTCGTTATCGCCACGTCTGACACATATTTGAGGGCCGTTTTAGCTATTGTCGTGTATCGCTATAGTGACAGGTTGTCAGCCTGTCGCCTAAAATTGCAATACACATGATACCCTCGAGTCCTTTAGTCGCTTCTTACGACACCCACAGGATAGAAATGGGGTGATGCTATTCTAAGCCGGCATCACACGGAAAAAGAAAAGAAAATAATCGATAGCAAAAATCATTATTTTGTTACTGAAGTCACACCCCTGGTATCTTTGCAGGAGTCCCGTGGGAGGTCTCGAAGTGAACAATTTGATGCTAACCCGAAATGGGCACGTACCGTAATATCTTTGCTTTCAGACGCAATCCGTTCTATTGAGTCATTAATAATAGTCGCCTTTCTGTTTTGAAATCTAAAGATAAAATTAATTCCGAAGAACGTTATCTTTACTTGCGGGTTTTAAAGTTAAATACGGATATTATTGTAGCTCGTAATTTTCCGCAAATTCTAATTTCAGTTCATGTTTTCTTTTATAGATATCGGTCATGGCCGCTTCGGTGAAAACCACCATTGCGTAATGCCCTTTTTATTTCCCAAAATGTAATGAGAAATTTAATAATAAATTGTAGTTTTATATTCATGCGCCAATAATTTTCTTTGCGTAAAATTCACCTGCCGCTGGCACGTTTTGTAATAAAAATATATTTTACTTCCAAAATTCCCTCGAGAGACTTTTCGCGATCCCAAATGGGTTCTTTCCATAAAGGCCCGCCATTTTGCTAACAGTCGTAGAGGAGTATACTTACGCTTCGCATAGTGATTTATTGCTGGTAGAGGTACTTGAGAACATGCAGACGGGGCCAGCTTTTTCAGAAAACGTTAACGGTAGGTAATTATTTGGCGGCTCTAATGTGCACCATATCATTTTCCATTGTTTTATCACATGCGGTTTTTTTACTCAAATTTTATTGTAGACAGTTCACATTTATGAAATCCAATAAGTACAATTAAAAACATACGAGTGATTTTATATAGGTACTCTTTAAACTTACGCTGGACCGCAACGGACAATGTCGCGGTTTGAAAAGCCAAAAAGATTATGTTGCGCCCACCCAAAATAAATTGGGATAAGGGCAGGCAGATGATGATATTACGGTGTAGATATGGACTTTCGTCAATACCCACAAACAAACAATTTCAGCGATGTCTGTCTCTCAAACGGTTCGTACATATCAACAGGTCAAATATTTTGTACGTATGTCAAATAAGGTCACAACCCTACTTTTATTTAGACATTCACGAGTAGGCTTTCAATTCTCCAATTCAATTACTGAAAATGTTAAAAATTAATGTTCATTATGAGATTCGAGCAAATGAAATTTCGAGCAAACGAAATCCGCGTTCGTTCAAAATAAATTTCATTCGCCCACTGGACGTTAATTAATTTAAATCTTTGCATAAATATTTATAAAAAGATACGTATCGCAAGATTTATGTGAAAAATTCACCGGAAAAAAATGCGAAATGAGAAGGTAGGATTCGGTTGGGAGGTTGTCGTTTAGGGAAATATCGAATGAATAAAATTTTGTGTGTTCAGTAAGTTGTAATTGAAGAACTAATTAAATTGGTAGATGTTACAAACATTAAAACCAATTAATAAGATTCTTACGAAATGGCAGACATGGTTTACCTACAGTTTAAAATGCTAATATTTATAAGAAACGTGTTTAGAAAATACTTGCTTTAATCTGTTTAGCATAAATTAATTGTGTGGAAATTGACATTTCAAACTGTGTTAAAACATGCAAATCTTAGTCCAAAAGTTGCTACAGAATTAAGGCCTCGTTCACGACGGACGCTCGCCAAAAAAGTCGCATGTCTGAACGGTCATAAAGTAGATATGTTTCGAAAACATATCATCCCACTCAGTTTTCATAAAAAAAGCTTCAAAAACTTCTTAACAGAACGCCCAAAGTTACATCCCCAAAATAGGAACTTGAAGGTCAAGGTTCGATGTTAGAAAATTATTTCAGTGACGAAAATAAATTACCCTTTCTCTTAGTTAATTATGAATAAATCATCACTTTGTAAAACAATATACAATATTGTCCATTTCAATTCCAATTAAGGGGAGAAAGACAAGCTAAGCGAGCTCGGAAACGTATCCCAATAATTTCCCGCTAAAATCTAAGAGTATACATAAGCAAGACATAGAGTGCGCTTATTTTTCCGGCGTAAGCAAAACTATAGATACTTATTTATTTTACCATTTATTGCACACAGACAAAAGGCAAAAACAACAGATATATGCATGTCTATTCTCCACTAAACGGAGTCCCTTCGACCTGACTCCGACTTTCCGAGGTGTATCCGTACCGATTTCCGACCAACTTGAGCTTCTTGGCATGAACCTTTCATCTGACCTGAACTTTGGACAATATATTGAGTCTTTGGCCACGACTGCAGCAAAAAGACTCGGAATTCTCTCAAAGGTCAGGCGATATTTCACACCAGTACAGCTTTTACAACTATACCAAGCTCAAGTCCGTTCCTGCATGGAGTATTGCTGTCACCTATGGGACGGGTCTGCCAAATACCAGCTGGCAGCCCTGGACTCGATTGAGAAGCGCGCCAAGAGACTCATCGCTGATAAGGCACTTATTGACGCAAAGTTGCAGAGTCTCGAACACCGTCGCAAAGTAGCTTGCTTGTCGGTATTCTACAGGATACATTTCGGGGAGTGTGCACAGTCTCTCCATGACCTTATACTTCCGTCACCATTCCATCTCCGGTGTACGAGACGCCGGTTGGGATTCCACCCTCATATCGTAGACATCCCGCAAATTCTTACAAAGCGCTTCGCTTCTACATTTTTAATACGAACTGCTAAGGAGTGGAACTCCCTGCCTGCGGATCTGTTTCCGGAACGTTATAACCTGGGCCTTTTTAAGGCGAGAGTGAATAGGCATTATCTGGGCGAGCATGTTCCATCATCGTCTGCATCGTCACTTAACATCAGGTGAGATTGCGGACAAATGCTTACCCATTGTTTATAAAAAAAAAATATATGACACAACAGGCACAGCTTATTTCTAGGTAGAAATTTCTTCCATCCGACCTTGGAAGTGAGACATTTACAAAAAAAGGCAGAGAAGACGTGTACAACAGCATAACTAAATCAACAAACAAAAAGAACCAGTCATATTTTATATTTCCTAAATAATACGTAACTAATTAATATATAATAATAAACATGCATAAATTAAATACATACATAATAATAAACTTACATCAAATGTAGGAGAAATATTATAGATGTAACATGTTGTCACCATTGTTTTGCTACTGATGGACAGAGATGTTGTCCATACCCATGCCAACCGTTCATTCCTGGTTAGGCGCTCTCTATAGCTTATTCATACTCTAAGGCTAAAATTTATTCCTTTGGCTACGGAATCCCTCAGTGCATAAATTACTACGGGTCACTTCCTGTTATTCTTACGGAATCCAACTTCCATTTAGAGATTAAGAGTTGCTTATCTTTTTCACTTTTTGTTCTTATTTAAGCTCTAGTTGACAAGATAGAGCCGTTATTTACATTTTTGCGCTCGGCAGCGTTATTAAATTATTATGCTAACTAAAAGGTTTTTGCTTTTCGTAAAATGACTGATAGATAGCGCAATGATTCCAGACAGTTAGTAGAAAACGAAGAAAAACATGATGTGATAGATGACAGATAAATAAGATGTTCTAAAGACATTTCGAAAACAAACGTCATATATTTTTGACGTACCTAGGTATATAACCTCTTGTTATATAATCTAGGTTCTCTTGACGGTAGGTGATTGAAAACTACCTAATAACAAGGCAATATACATGATATACAATATACTTTTTTATTTTTTTCCGTTCACACTCTGCCTACCCCGCATGTATGTATTTATTTTTCAGATGATTTAAATCAGTCAGATATAAATTTTCATTTTATTATACTGAAACTATCTCCGTTTTACATCGTGCCGCAGTTAACTATTATCTCAGTTATTTATTTAATTTCCTGTACTCTTAATTAAATTTTCCTATTACTTTCGTAAGCTGTGCAACCATAAAAAAACCTGTTTCCTTTAGGTGAGAGTACCTTTTCGAGATATTAGTAACCGAAGCTTTGATCATCATAAAGCATCCTTTGTGATATTTTCAGCTTTGTTCTAGCGCTACATGGGTTTGGACACTAAAAAAAGATAATAAACTGGGCTATGTGAACAGCTTTCAGCAGTTTTTTTCGTCATGCACTACCTATCTAACTTTTAAAAACTGTCGATAGATTTCAACGTGAAAACCCAAAAATGTTTTTGGATTTACAACAATAATTCAACGCAGCTACATATTCTTTATATCACTTTGAGTGTAACAAAATAAACAATATAGAGTGGATTCGTTTTCAAACATGAAATTAATGAAAAACTTTTAAACTGAATTAATATCTGACAGGGATTAACAGTTTTTGTTACGTATCTACTACTGTTGTTTGGTGCCAGTTTGATTAACTTGAATTACCGAAATGACAGAGATAGTGCAACTATAAATATGTTGTTTTAGTGACAATGTCTCTGGAATAACAACATGAAAAACTAAATCGCTCTTTAACTTGATAAATATCATAGAGAGGTACCTATTTACTGCATTGCATGGAATGAAACACCCCATGATTGAATCTGAACAAAATAGATCAAAAATGTAACCTCCCTTCAATACTCAGACATTCTCCAAAGCCTTTAAAAATAATAAAAATATATTTTTTCTCTTTTACACAGTCCCTCCAAACATAGTCGACGAGGGTACATCAGGCGACCTGGTGGCCAGAGAAGGTCAAGACGTGAGCATATCCTGCAAGGCAGAGGGAAGGCCACTGCCTCGCATACTCTGGAGAAGAGAAGATGGTACCAACATTCTGCTGCGGAACGAAGCAGGGGAACTTAAGAAAGGTAAGAAGATGCAGAGACATAATATGGACACTATAGGGTCTGGGTACGATGAAGCTATTTTATGTAGGTTAAAATGAGCATATCCCGCCCACTGCCTAGCATTCTGCGGAGAAAAGAAGATGACTCCAATCCTTTAACATACTCCTCGACAGGAACCGAAAAAAGGTAAGAAGAAGTGAGATGATGACATTCTCTCCGACCGATTAAGAGCATAGGAACCACTTCGACTCATATCTAATCAAGTCGGCACTCGTAATGCGTCTTTATGTGGATTTTAGTCTCCCGTGCATGTTTATTACAAAATTGTGAGTAGGATGAAGTTGTGCATTTTTTGCAAAGCAAAAGGCAATCTCTGGAAAATAGAAGATGACTCTAATGAAATGCTGAGACAAGAAGCTGAGAAAAGGAAAGATAAACTTATTTCAGAATCTGTATATTCAAAGCGTGTTCACAAGGCAATAGCGCAAGATTATACAAGTATTCACTTTATTTTACAACATCTTTCATGTAAAAATTTACTTTGATGCACATTTAATTAGTTAGTACTTAAATAGCACGTGAAGAAAAATACTTCCAATTTAATCATAAGATACACAAAGATCAAAGAACAAGTTTGATTAAAATTTCTTGGAATCGTATCGTAATATAAAATGTTAAAAGAAAGTTCATGAGAGTTCAAAAATATTGTTTGCATGAAGTAAATGTTTGATGATAAATGGATCTTCCCTCATTATCATTTAAATGACCCATCTAGCTAGGTCGTTCGTCGACGGGGTATCCCACGCGAAAGAAGCCAAATAATGTATTTTTTTTAATCTCTTGGGTTTCCAATACTCTTCTAGTAGGTATCTTATATATTTTGTATCAATTATTAGTACTTCAAAGTTACCCCAAACATTACCTACACTAATTTTCATAAGCATTCGAAAACTCTCTCAGCAGCATATTAATCAATTTAAGGGATAAACTTACCTAAACATGTTGCTCAAACCAATTTATGTTGATCCCTAGAAGTGATAGATTGAAGTGTTGCTAATAGTATTTACCAGAGTATTTTGTCCGTTTCTGCTCTACAGCATTTGTCAAATAGAAGACAGACCATCACGCCGCCACCGCACTCGAGGTCAAAAACTTTCGTATTGTTACGAGCCCAAAACTTCATGATCCTATCAAAAGCATAAACTTTAGACAAACGTAGACAAATTTTTCGCTTTGTGTATTTTTGTTCGCAACTTAAACCTATTATTCTTACACTTGAACACCATTTGTGGTTTCGGGCGAAATTCTCAGAAAAAAAGCTTGTTCCATAATTCATAGTTTGCAAAATATTTTTATATTATTTACGGTCTCATGAGGACTCGCTGTTAGTTTTAAATCTTCTTAAGATATATATTCAATTCACTGTACTGTTTATGAAACTAATTTCTCTTTCTGTTTTCTTTATGTATCACGTTACGTTATTGTTTTGTTTATGGACCAAAAAAAACAGTCCTTTACTTTCCTCGTGTTTCATTAGCAAAATACATACATACTATATGTATTTATAGGTAGTACATACTATATGTAGGTATAACTTTACTATATCAATTTTAATACTATCAGCGTCGGCTTGCCAGCAGTATTATTTACTATTAGGGATCAACCTACATGCAGAACGACAATATCTAGGTCTAGGTACAATAAATCTTTCTTTTTTTTAGTACCTGTGCATATCTACTTTGCAGGTTGACTCTACTTGCGATATTACTAGCTACAACTTATACACAACAACTACAAAAAATAAAATCAGCTATTCCATAGAGACTTAAATAAATATTATACGAACAAATACCCTTCATTAGATAGAAAGGTAGTCGGATCTCGACCAAAATTAAAAAAAAGGAAGTAATTTCCTTTTCTCCACTATTTCAGAGGTGGCTCGAAATTAAGAGCTTTTCATAACCATAAGTAGAAACACCTAGCAAAGATTGCGTACAGACTAAAAACCAAATGTATTAAAAAACAAAAATCCGACTGCGATAATTTCAAAGTTGTATTTTGTGATAAAAATTCGCCATCTTGAATTTATAATTTTTTAATTAGTCCAGTGTCATTTTCGGTGCTAACACAAATTAGTGAAATGGCGCACGGGGTGCAAAGACGAACCTAACGTCACCTCACATGTCAAGTTCCGACGTTTGGGCTGTAGCCCGTGAAAACAAATTTCTTGTCTACATACATACCTTCATACATACTGATACATCCATACATAATCTCGATAAACATAACCATCCTTCTGAGGTAGTCAGGCAGGTAGGCAAAAAAAAAATACCCAGTTAATTAATATTCATTGGTCGGAAATTCAGTTAAACGAAATCAGGCAGCGCGGATACCTCGTTAAATTTATTATTAAATTATTTATCAGAACATTGATTTATGTATTGGGAGCTTAAATTGAATTATTTATCTCATTTGTTGGTCCAGCATCAGAAAACAAGTAATTTGATTGAGCTTTGTACTTTGAACTAAATTAGGTTTTGATCTTTTTATGAATTTGGTCCTTAGCACTGTGCAATTTGGAGGTTTTAATTTTCTCATTACATTTATTTTCACATCTGTTTTTAGTTCAAACATTTCATTTTCTCATTACTAGGAATCGAGCGAGATAAAATAAAATCACATTTCAAATTTAAAGAAATAATACCATGAAATATGACAACTTATATACACGTCGTGAATCTTTAATGTCATATTGCGAGTTTTTGCTACGTCCCGATCCGTAGGCACGCCGTAGCTGCTACATGGAGATTTCGATTAATCCAACAAACACATTTTTATTATAGTATTTTTACTGGCCATTGGCACACAGTTTTAATTAGATACCCCTTTTGCATTGAAATAAATGTTGAAGATCCATTACGTCGCTAGTAGGTAAATATATATAAAAATTATTCTTTTTTGATCCTAGTGGACATGTTCATGGGCCCGAAGCTGAACCTGACGAAGGTGGAACGCCGGCAAATGGGCGCGTACCTCTGCATAGCTTCCAACGACGTGCCTCCTTCCGTCAGCAAGCGGATCATGCTCAGCGTCAACTGTAAGTCTTTTCGATACAACAATCTTTGCTAACATTTGAGCCACGACAGATATTGTCATCTTATCCGGAAAGGTGTTGCGTCGGTAGTTATATAGGCGGAGACTTATTATTAGCATATGTTTATTCAAAATTGTTAACACGTTTATATATTTAGCTGTTAGTCTTCCTAAGAATAATAAAATAAAATAAATAAATAAATAGATGGCGCGTACCTCTGCATAGCGTCTAACGACGTACCTCCCTCCGTCAGCAAGCGGATCATGCTCAGCGTCAACTGTAAGTCTCTTCAATACAACGACCTTTGCTAACATGTGAGCCACGACAGATATTGTCATCTCTTTCGGGAAGGTGGAGCGCCGGCAGATGGGCGCGTACCTCTGCATAGCTTCCAACGACGTGCCGCCTTCAGTCAGCAAGCGGATCATGCTCAGCGTCAACTGTAAGTCTCTTCAATACAACGATCTTTGCTAACATGTGAGCTAAGTTAGATATTGTCATCTCATCCGGAAAGGTGGAACGCCGGCAGATGGGAGCGTACACGTGCTTCCTTTCGTAAGCAAGCGGATCATGCTCAGCGTCAACTGTAAGTCTCTTCAATACAACGATCTTTGCTAACATGTGAGCTAGATATTGCTCATTCGGAAAAGTGGAGCGCCGGCAGATGGGCGCGTACCTCTGCATAGCGTCCAATGACGTACCCCCTTCAGTGAGCAAGCGGATCATGCTCAGCGTCAACTGTAAGTCTCTTCAATACAACGATCTTTGCTGACATGTGAGCCACGACAGATATTGTCATCTCATCCGGAAAGGTTGAGAGCTGACAGATGGGCGCGTACCTCTGCATAGCTTCCAACGACGTGCCCCCTTCCATCAGCAAGCGGATCATGCTCAGCGTCAACTGTAAGTCTCTTTAATACAACGACCTTTTCAAACATTGTTATATCATGTATACAACAATGTTTGAAAAGGTCGTTGTATTGAAAGTCTCTTAATTATAACGATCTTTGCTAACATGTGAGCCACGGCAGATAATGTCATTTCATCCGAAATAGAGCGCCGGCAGATGGGCGCGTACCTTTGCATAGCTTCCAACGACGTGCCCCCTTCCGTCAGCAAGCGGATCATGCTTAGCGTCAACTGTAAGTCTCTTCAATACAACGATCTTTGCTAACATTTGAGCCACGACAGATATTGTCATCTTACCGCTAGTGAGTGCTACTAAAATAGCTTCCAACGACGCGCCCCCTTCCGTCAGCAAGCGGATCGTGCTCAGCGTCAACTGTAAGTCTATTTTTAAGTTATGTTTAATACTTATCAACCAAGTATAACGGGTGAGCTACGACAGATTTTGTCAGTTCATACGGAGTCAAGTTAACCGCGCGCAAAACCATCCGGGCGTTGGGCAAGAAGAATGTTTTAAGGTGTGCCGTCAGCATATAGGCGTCTTGAAGCTGAAGCTTCCTATAACCAATATAAACAATTTATAATAATGTAACCTATATCATTTAACCAATTTGAAGCTTCTTTATCTGTAGTCTGTTATTTTGTTTACCACGTGTTTCTTCTTTATATACTCCACTGACAAGACCAATGAGCAGATAAGAAGAATGTCAATATACACCTGCATTGCTAATTGTTCTTTTCTACCACAGTCGGGCCGTCAGTAACAGTAGCGACGAAGGTAATAGGAGTGCCAACCGGCTCCCACACTAGACTCGAGTGCACCGTAGAAGCATACCCTCAAGCCATCAACTACTGGCTCAAGAGTGGAGAAGAGATGATACTATCAGGGTAAGTATAATGAGAACATACTTCATTACACGGAAAATGACACCACATGACATTTTAAATCTTAAAAGCTAAATCAATGAAATCTCGAAAGCTACAGGTGCCACTGTCACGTATTGGGCTTGTATGAGATACCAAAAAGTTCACGTGGCACGCTGTATAAATCAGAAAGTATGAAATTAGCAATTTCAAAAGATTATTCACCACATTTGATATGATTCAGTCGTTACAATGTAAAGGAGGCATACAATCTTTTGCACCATAATTTTAATTTACGACGCCCTCACGCACCACCGCGTTTTTATGGGACTGAACATGATGGAAACCGTATGTAAGAGGGAATCATTCAGATGTGAATTTACAGTCATACAGGCAGATCTCTTTTTATGGTCATTCGTACAGAATTTTTACATTATTATATTAAGTATTTTATTGCTTAACATCGAAAGAAATGTGTGCACACACCTGATGCAATATAATGGTAAACGGCTCTCATTAAAAATGGCGATACCTGTGAAGGAGTTCTGTAAATAGCAGAATAGTTTAGAGGTTTAGGTAAAAATACGCACACGCTCAAAATTAAATGACAAATGTTTGAACATATAAAGGAAATCAATTTTTACATTATCCGCGTGATTTTGCGGTATTTTTTCTGTTATAATTTGTCAATGACAAATGATTTATATGTAGGTAACTGTATGTTCGACGAAAATAACACAAGACGTTTGTACCATCATTTCGAAAACACCAGAACTTTTACTTAATGTGAAGTCCAGTTTTTATGTCCTGGTTTTCGCCTGCAATATTTTCAGATGTTTATTGTATTGATCTCCATCCAGCATTATTAACCAAATCCATTCCTTTCAGAGACAAGTTCGAGATATCAGAAGAGCGTATATCGTCGTACCAAGTGCGGACAATGCTCACAGTGGTCAAATTCAGCAAGGACGACACGGGCACCTACACTTGTGTGTCCAGTAATACCATGGGAAAAGCCGAAGGAACAATACGGCTGTATGGTGAGTATTTAGGTTCTTAAGTATTAACCTAGACAGCTAAAACGTGGAATATTTGGAAGCCGCACAGTTTGTTATATTAATTGAACTATTATCGAAAATTCCATGTCAGAACGATCGTTTTTCGTACAAAATATTTGAAAAATATTCACAAGCGCCTATCCAAAAGGCTTAGCTCTTGTAAATCCTGTAGGTATGTTTCCCAACACAATCTTCACTTATAATTATTTTTCAGAAATAAAAATTACCACGACTACGACGACGACTACAACTACAACAACAACCACGACGACGACGACGACTACGCCGTCGACGACAACCCCGGAAAACACGCCACCACCTAGTACGTATCTACAACTACAATATTTAAACCTTACGAGTATATAAAAGCAACGTATTGTCTAACGTAAGCTGTTGTTCCATAAACACCTACGTCAAATGTATTAGAAGTTCAGTAGTTTTGTCACTAGCGTTTTGCTGCTGATGGACAGAGAGCTTGTGTTGTTACTATTGCTACCCGTTCTAACTTTTTAGGCACACTTATACTCTAAGATTTACACATTATAACTACATCTACATTATAAGCACTTTGTGTTATAAAGGGGAAGTTGTGCCTTTTTATTCGTTTTTGTGTAATCAATCGAACTCAGGAACTACTAGACTGAACTGAATTCAAAAATACGTTCACCATTAGAAGGATACAACATCTTTGAGTAACATATTAGGCTAACCTAAACCTATCGAAACCCTAAGAAAACGGACTGGGAAGGCTACAAAAACAGCCTGGCCCAAGAGATTGTTTCGATTAAGGCCGTCAAAACACAAGAACAGCTGGAGTATGCGGCGGGCACGGTAACGAAAGGCATGATAAATGCCTATCACGAAAATTGCCCTGAAAGCACCATGACTACCAACAGAAAGGTACCATGGTGGAACAATAAACTTATGAGGCTGAGGCAAAATGCCCGGTGTCTCTTCAACAGGGCGAAGGGCACAGGAGACTGGGACACGTACAGTAGTGCCCTAACAGGCTTCAATAAGGAACTTAGGAGGGCAAAAAGAAGATCTTGGAGACGGTTCTGTGAGACGATAAACAGCACCCCTCACATCGCCAAGATTCACAAGATACTGTCTAAAGCTCCTCCGTCGCACCTGGGACTACTGAGAGGGCCAGGTGGGACTTATACAAACTCTGCGGAAGAAACACTCAAGCTCCTTGCGAAAGTCCATTTCCCTGGATCCGAGGTTCTGGGCACAGATAGGGCCCCTACCTCGCAGGGAAGGAGGCCGCGGCCTTCCCCTGAGGACTGGCGAAGAGCCTCTTCCGTAATTAAACCCCAACGAGTGCAGTGGGCTATTAGCAGCTTTCAGCCATTTAAAACCGGAGGGGTTGATGACATCTTTCCTGCTCTCTTACAACACGGTAAAGATGTCATCCTAGCGGTTGTAGTGAAGATTTTCAGGGCTAGTTTGGCCTGGGGATGCCTGCCACTACAATGGACTCGGGTTCGAGTGACCTTTATCCCCAAAGGTGGAGATAAAGATAAGGCGGAACCCAAGTCCTATAGACCAATTAGTCTTACCTCGTTTCTGTTAAAAACTATGGAAAAGGTAATTAATCTGCACATTAGGGAAGAATACTTAAGTATTATGCCCCTACATGTCAAGCAGCACGCATATCAGAAAGGCAAGTCTACCGAATCGGCTCTTATGGAGCTAACGGACAGACTAGAGAGGGCTCTGGAGGACAAGGAGATAGCCCTCTGCGCATTTCTGGACATCGAAGGTGCATTTGATAACACAGCCACGGATGTGATACTCAAATGTATGACTCAGAGGGGCATCGATAAAACGACTCTTTCCTGGATCGGGTCGATGCTGACCACAAGGACAGTCACAATGGACCTTATGGGCACAACTATTGACGTCAGGGTGAACAGGGGCTGCCCTCAGGGAGGTGTCCTGTCCCCCCTGCTCTGGTCGATAGTTGTGGACTGTCTGCTCAACGAGCTGAACTCGGCCAACCTTCCTACGCAAGGGTACGCCGACGATCTGGTCATTCATATTGTGGGCAAGAGCCCCCATATGGTGTCAGACCTCATGCAAAATGCTCTAAGGATTGTTGAACGGTGGTGCAAGGACAACCGACTTTCGGTAAATGCCGGCAAAACCGTTATAGTTCCGTTCACGAGGAGGAGGAATTTAGAAGGACTTCGGCCCCCCACACTCTTCAACAGAACGGTAGAATTCTCATATGAGGTTAAATACCTGGGTCTGCACATGGACCACAAGCTCATATGGAACAAACACATAGACAAAACAGTCAAGAAAGCAAAGTCTGCACTAGGCACATGCTGTCGCCTAGCAGGGTCCAGATGGGGTATCAAGCCAAAATACACGATGTGGCTGTACACCGCCGTGGTGAGGCCTATGATCACCTACGGCTGTGTAGTATGGGCCAAAAAGATGTCCCTGACCACCTACATAAATACCCTAAATGGACTCCAGAGACTTGCTTGCTTGAAAATAACCGGGGCCATCTCCTCGACGCCCACCCTGGCCATGGAGGCGCTGCTTAACCTGCCGCCACTACACATTTTTGTGCAGAAAGAAGCTAGAGCGTCCATGGTTAGAGCGATTGAGATGGGAAGGGAGAGCTGGCACTCAAGTGTCATGAGAAGCCTTAGGGATAGTCTCATGAATATTCCGCTCATGGCAATGCCATCTGATGCGATGACGTTAACGCATAACTTTGTGAGGTTCTTCAAAGTTATAATACCCGATAGGGCGGAATGGAAGGAAGGCACTATTCCTCCCATTTTCAGGAAAGCTGAACTAGTATGGTTCACGGATGGGTCCAGGAGAGAGGGACTTGCCGGCTCTGGAGTGTTCTGTCAGAAACCCAAGGTCTGCGAGTCTATAAGCCTGGGACCTTTCGCAACCGTCTTCCAGGCTGAGATGTACGCTATCATTGAATGCGTGCATCTCAACCTGAAATACGAAGGCAAAAGGATACTTATCCTATCGGACAGTCAGGCCGCGCTAAAGGCTTTACAATCCGATAACGTGTGTTCCAAACTGACCATGGAGACCATTGGGCTCCTGAACCAGCTCGGCACTCGAAATCATGTGACCTTGGGCTGGGTCCCAGGCCACTCTAACATAGGAGGAAATGAGGCAGCGGACGAACTGGCCGGGAAGGCCTCCGGGTCACGATCTGTGGGACCGGAGCCTATCCTGGGCATCAATAAGTCAGCACCTCGAAGAGTCCTAAACATATGGGTGAATCAACGAGCCCAAGAGCTCTGGAAGAGATCAGCAGGCCTAACACACTCTAAGCTGCTGATACGGGGGTTCTCCCAGAAGTATACTTCCGTGATACTATCAATGAACCGGAATAACCTCAGGATGATTACAAGGGCCCTTACTGGACACTGTAATCTCAATAAGCACCTCTGCAGAATGGGGCTTACTGAGGCCACTTACTGCAGATACTGCGCTGAGGACGATGAAACACCGCTTCACGTCCTTTGCGAATGTGAGGCTCTTGTGCAAACAAGAAGCCGGACTACGGGTGGTCACCTGTTGTCCCCTAGGGAAGTCCAATCCCTTGACCCCAAACAGATCGTGGCTTTCCTTAGAATGGCTCGACTGGATGAGGTCATTTAGTCAAAAGGGTTAGCTACAATAGATCTGAAAAGGTCGCAGTGGCAGTTGGTCTGACCTGGACCAACCCCTTATAACAAAATAATAATAATAACATATTAGGCTACTTTTGTGCTCTGGGAATTTATTTATTTTTGTCCATAGATTTTCCTTCGCTCCACCTGAGTAGTTCTGTGTGTAGGTATTTCGCTTCTAAAGCAGTATTATTAGATAGGAACTTTCAAGGTAGGAAACCCAGAATCACCTGATTTATAGCTTTTCATTGATGATTAATCCTTCTTTTTCTCTGTAGGATACGTGGTGCCATTACCTCCAGCTGAGCAAAAGTTCTACACGCCAGACGTGACTACATACGGTAAGAAATAAAATTCACATTTTTCTTAATAGGTATATCGTTTGAAAATCCGCTGTCGACTTTATTTCAATTACGGGTTTATTTAATGGAGTATTGCGCCAAAAGTCGACGTGACCCAAACAGGTTTAAAACGATACGGTATTTGTAAATTTCGATATCGTGCAACACTGATATTCGAAAATATGGTTTGAGCCATATAAATGTGGATACATGTACTTTGACGTCTAGTGTCTACTGCGGTAGGTACAATGAGTCGAATATTGTCATGATTTGCGACAATTTGTATGACAAGCGAAAAAAGACCTCTTTTTTGTACCTACAGTATACGTAGGTACGTAACGTACTTTCTTTTTAATGATGATGATGATGGCTCAATGAACTTTTATCCAGATTTGTCTGGCTCAAACCATAGTCATAAATTAACAATAACCTTTATTCAATGTTCGACACATACTAAAATAACCATCTCTGGACATAAAACTAGAATACATATATGGGCAAATTATTTAATGATTGTTTTCATCCTTCTAGACACAATGCAAAATGTGATCGAGCAATCTGTCTTGGACAACAACTGGCTACCCACAGCCGAGTCGACGGGATCCAGAGCCCATAAACCTTCATCCATACCCGCCATGGTAGCCATCACAGTGTTGCCACACGCAATAAACTTAATTATAAGTAGTTTCCAAACATGCTTAACAATAGTTTCTAGAAATAAACTCTTTATAACAACTTTAATACAGGATGCAAGGTGATAAGCTAGAAAAATACATTGTGAAAATACGTCAATTTGTAATTCGTACTTAAAAACAACACGTTTTAAAGGTTATCATTGGTAGGAAACAGACATCAGAAAAATATGTACAGTTAATGATAGGTATGGTAGAAATTTTCAGCAAGAGAATGTATAAATTGTGATAGAATAAGCTAGATTTCAGCAATCAAATGTTTTGTATAAAAGTATTATTTGAAAGGCGTTGTTTGGGTTGTATTTGCAATAAGTATGTAATTAAATAATAATAAAAAATTAAATTAACTACTTACTTAACTAATCATGTAAAAGCATATCAATACCTTTGACTGTACATTATCTTGTAAATATTAGAATACGTGATTAATTAGGTTATTATTATTATGATTTGTAATTACGTTATACATAGGTATAAAATGTAAAGACGACTGAATCGCACCATACTTAACAAACCGGCCAATCTCGTGTCGGATCGCCTAAGTAGGTAGAGCGATTCGTAAACATTAAATATGAATTAAACATAAATTTGTCACTTACAGATTTGGAACAGTTTAAATATGGGTACAATTCTTTCACAATATGGTTATTTTCCAGAGTATCAGTAAGCACGAATTTCACTTCTTAATTTAAAGTTGTTACCTACGTCTGCTTTTGCACATTCGGAATTCTCCTAATTTTTTATCGTTTCAATAATTAACTTAGGAAATCCATTTATTTAAAAAACAAATACTTATCTTTAACTTGTATCAGCCAAATTAGGTCAGGAATGTAGGTAGTTAGTGATGAATAAGTTTGGTGCCAAATGAAATCTCTTTCTCTTTTCGTGTGGGACACCGAGTCGTTCAACGACCCGATGAACCCTGATGTCAGAGTTTTTCAACCGCCTACTGCAAGCCAAATGAAATAAAAATTGAGTAATGCTGAGAAATATTTTGTCTACTTTTTGTCTTAAAGAACTTAGCATGAATCAAACATAACTTTTTAAACACATTTTATTCTTATTTTTACGCGTTGAAGCTTTTCTGTAAGTAAGTAATAAAATAATGCTTTCATTACGTAAACGAAACTTTGACTTCTCTTAAGGTCTTTGACGTAAAGTTTGATTGTTATGTAAGTGTTATTTATTTCTAGGAAACGTTTTGTAAATATTGCTGAAATGAAAAGTATGTGTAAGAACCATAAGGCAAAAACTCCACAGAAGAGGCGTGCGACGCGATGCGCAACATGACATCTGTCAGACAAGAGATCGTCAGCCGTTATCGATGCGACGCGGATCTCACGTTTGTAGCTTTATCTACTCTGTTTCATACATTTTATATAGAAACGGTTTCAAGCGTCGCGATGTCACACGTCTCACGTCTCCGACGATCACTTGTTTGACAGATGCCATCCCACGCGTCATGATGCACGTCTCTTCGGTGGAGCTTGCCCCTAACTGGTGTAATTTTAAGATACGGAAACAATTGAATAAGTACGTACCTATCGTCCTTTTGATGACATTGTAATTGTAAATATTAAGAATATTAATAAACCGACAATTTATAAAAGCGTTTGTGTTATAATTTTTTACACATTTTACTATTATATTGAAGCCTCAACATGAGAATTTTAGTAAATAATCATTATGTAGGTAGACTTACAAAACAAGACTACCAACCTAAATTGCGGTCGGTCGAATAGTCCATATTTGACAGCTATCGAACACATACAACAAGACATGGCAAAAAAGAAAAATAAACCTTTTGTCGTAGCGTCATAAAATTAACTTGATTTTGAAAGTTGTCAAATATGGCCTATTCTACCGGCCATACCGTAAATGTCGATGAAAATACAAGCTTAAAGATGAACGAGAATGACAACCCAAATATGACAAAGATTAAAAATAACATCAAAGTTTTTGGACGATACTCTCCACGTTGATAATTGTACGAGTGAAGTTTAGGCGTTATGGTATATTATGACAGCTCTTGCAGATTTGACGTCATATTCATATTCGAAAAATCTATGTACCTACTTTTGCGACTCACGTGCAGTTGATAGGTATAAGATACAAATTGATCTCTGTGTAATCGTAACTACAACACTGCTTTTTTATGGTAGTCACGTCACAATTTATCTAGTCGTAGTGTATTTAAGGTACTATCTAAAAAGTCGTGAGTACGGCCTTGGTTTTATATAGGTATGGTAGAGGTACATAATATGAGATATAGCATAATTTTTAAACTCAAAAACACTGGCCCGCAAAAATTATCCTTTCACGAGGTCGGATAAACAGAAAACGACCCTATTTTATGCTGTGATAAATAAATTAACATTTAAATTGTTTTGTCCTTAGATTTGCATTACAAAAAGAGCCGGAATGGCGCCCTGGGAATGACAGCAGGATGAATAAGCCAAAAGTCTTGCTTCAAAGTTTAGGCCAAGAAAATCGATGAAAATGTTAGAAAATATTTTGGAAAAAAAATATTTTTATGACGGCAGCTTTATTACTTCGTCTCGTCGTCCAGAATTTGTCAGCCTCACGATATTGTGATAAATAGATACATAAGTAGAGCTTGAAGTCGCGTATTCAGATAGTAAGAGAGGTACTTCTTTTCAAGGGATCTACCATAAATCTGTATAACATTACCCACGGAACATACACCCACTAAGAAAAAATAATATCTTCCCTTTCAATAGAAGGCAACGAATAAGGCAATGACTTTAATCAAAAAGGTAAGGTACAATTAA
Organism: Phthorimaea operculella; assembly: GCA_024500475.1. Classification (NCBI taxonomy): domain Eukaryota; kingdom Metazoa; phylum Arthropoda; class Insecta; order Lepidoptera; family Gelechiidae; genus Phthorimaea; species Phthorimaea operculella. Next base: position 31,777 of record JANFCV010000002.1, on the reverse strand, counting down.
GAAATCAGCTTAAAAATTGCCATTATACGATTATATCCCTCAAATAGTTATTAGATTTGGATAAAATAGTGGTTTCAAAGAGCATTGACCTAAGATAGCAGAAAAAAATGCCTATAATAATATGGGTCATATCATCACGGCTTATCGTAATGCACTTCTGCAAGTGTGCTTCCCCTAGGGTAGGTATGCCATAAAGCAAGATCTCCCATTTTTGCTTTTCAGTCACTACCAGCTGCAGTCATCAAGTCATCGGTTCATGAGGATGTCCCCAACTCTACATTTTCACTCAAGATCATGTATAGATTCTACGAAAAAAGTGCCAACCCAATGCCACTTCAATTTGCCACACTTCTTGACTATACGACTGTTACTTTGATATTATGGTGGATAATCCCTTTCCTGACTCTATCCATTAGCAAAATCCCTAGCTCTCTGAGTGACACAGGTAGACGTACTTAATTAAAATATGAAAATGTTTTGCTATCGAAGAGCACGTTTGAATCGGATCAAAAGACAGCTTATTTAGGCACTTTACACACATAACATCCGTTTCGACGTTATTTTTAAACTGCGTAACGCATGCGTTGAGACAATATTAATTTCGACCTTATTCTCGTGCAAATATGGTTTATGTTATATTATTTGACAAATGCTTCAGCCGACGCAGCGTTGTGCGATATTTTTGCGCTAACGGAAACGCCTGTCAAAACGCTTCACATAAACCGTATTTGTATGAAAATAAGGTAGAAAATCGTATTTTTCAAACGCAACGGATAGCGCTGCGGTAAAATAACGCACAAACGGACGGACGTGTGTAACGCGCCAGAGTCTGCGGTTACTGGATTATTGGCGAAATATCCTCATTGTCATCCCACACGTCATGACGCACGACTCTTCTGTGGAGCTTGCCCCTAACTGGTGTAATTTTAAGATACGGAAACAATTGAATAAGTACGTACCTATCGTCCTTTTGATGACATTGTAATTGTAAATATTAAGAATATTAATAAACCGACAATTTATAAAAGCGTTTGTGTTTTATTTTTTACACATTTTGCTATCATCTTGAAGCTCGAGAATTTTAGTAAATAACCATTATGTAGGCATATTACAAGACATGACAAAAAAGAAAAATAAACCTTTTACTGTAGCATTAACTTGATTTTGAAAGTTGTCAAATATGGCCTATTCTACCGGCCATACCGTAAATGTCGATGAAAATAGAAGCTTAAAGATGAACGAGAATGACAACCCAAATATGACAAAGATTAAAAATAATATCAAAGATTTTGGACGTAAGCTCCACGTTGAAAATTGTACGAGTGAAGTTTAGGCAGTATGACATATGACAACTCTTGCAAGTTTGACGTCATATTCAAATTCGATAAATCCATAGCTACTTTCACGACATGCGTGCAGGTGATACGGACAAATGTGAGATAATCAATTTTGGGCCCACCCCGAATTTGCTGAATTACTAAAACTAATAATTGTTATATTTTTTAACACAATCTTGCAAATATCATCTTTATACGAAACGGGAATTCAAATGTGTGATAATCAATTTTGGGCCCACCCCGAATTTGCTGAATTCCTAAAACGGTATTGTATGAAATTCTTACTAAAACTAAAAATTGTTATTTTTTTTTAACACAATCTTGCAAATATCATCTTTATACGAAACGGGAATTCAAAATTAAAAGATATTTTTATATGTTATGAAATGTGGCAAGCATTGTTATTTATAAGGCCACTGACGCTCTGCCTACACGATAAAGGCTGTAATAGTGATTTTATGTGTTTAAATATCAATACTAATTAACATTGGAGCTATCGAACAGTTATTTTTAGATTGCCTATGTAATTTAAAGTTATGTTGTATTTTGCGTCGTTTTATCAGTTTCGCATTGCATAATTTAAAAGTAGCTATACCAGCATAATCTAGGCCAGTGTTTTTCAAACTGTGGGTCGCGACCCCCAGGGGGGTCGCGGAGCCTTTCTAGGGGGGTCGCGGGCAAAATACATAAGTCAAGTTAGATCTACAGGTGGTTGGTCGGTTACAATTCAGTAAAACACAATTTTAGTGACAAAGAATGAGCTTGCTTATTCTTCAAAACATTCAAAACCTATTACATGCACTATGCAGTGTGCACATTCTCTTTGGTTGTTTGTAGCGTGAAAAGTCGGGCTCGCTTCGCTCGCAATACGTACATCTTTCTACCTGTTTTACATTCACGGGTAGTTGAGAACCTCGCTTGTTTTTATCGCAAAAAGTCGAGCTTACTTCGCTCGCTAAACGTTTATTTTTCAGTCTGTTTTGCACTAGCGCCCAGTGCTTTAAGCTGCCACGATTATTTGTAGGGTAAAAACTAAAAAGTGGGGCTCGCTACGCTCGCAATACGTACACCTTTCTACCTGTTTGACATTCACGGATAGTGTCGAGACTCCTCGCTTGTTTGTAACGCGAAATGTCGTTATACATGTATTTTTCAGTTTGTTTTTACTAGCAGCCAGTGTTTAAGCTTCCACGCTCGTTTGTAGCGTAAAAATTCGAGCTCGCTTCGCTCGCGTTACGTCTCGGTACCTATGTCTTGTTTTTACCTGAAAACTTTAGCCTACCCAGATAAGTATGACCCAACAGGGGGGTCGCCAGTAAAATTTTGCCTGGAAAGGGGTCGCGTGATCAAAAAGTTTGAAAAACACTGATCTAGGCCATAGATTTTGACTTACGAGGTATTTGTGCGGGGCTTAAACTTGTATGGCCAATTGATTATATCCTATGGTCTCTGTAATCGTTACTACAACTGCATTTTGATGGAAAACTTCAAGTCGCAATTATCTATTAGTCGTAGTGTGTTTAAGGCAACGACTAAAAGTCGTGAGTATGGCCTTGGTTCTAAATAGGTAGGGTAAGAGGTACATACGAGATATAGCATAATTTTTGAACTCAAAAATTATCCTTTCACGAGGTCGGATAAACAGAAAACGACCCTATTTTATGCTGTGATAAATAAATTAACATTTAAATTGTTTTGTCCTTAGATTTGCATTACAAAAAGAGCCGGAATGGCGCCCTGGGAATGACAGCAGGATGAATAAGCCAAAAGTCTTGCTTCAAAGTTTAGGCCAAGAAAATCGATGAAAATGTTAAAAAATATTTTAGAAAAATAAAACTTTCTATGACGGGATCTTTATTATTTCGCCTTGTCGTCTAGAATTTGTCGATAACAGAAAAAAAAACTACTTATAATAATAAGGGTCACATCATCACGGCTTATCGTAATGCACTTCTGCAAAGTGTGCTTCCCCTATGGTAGGTATACCATAAACCAAGATCTCCCATTTTTGCTATTCAGTCACTACCAGCTGCTGTCATCAAGTCATCGTTTCACTGGCCGGAGGATGTCTAACTCTACACTCTCACTTAAGACCATGTATAGATTCTACGAAAGAAGTGCCAACCCAATGCCACTTCGATTTGCTACACTTCTTGACTATACGACTGTTACTTTGATATTCTGGTGGATAATCTCATTCCTGACACTATCCATTAGCGAAATCCCTAGCTCTCTGAGTGACACAGGTAGACGTACTTAATTAAAATATGAAAATGTTTTGCTATCGAAGAGCACGTTTGAATCGGATCAAGGGACAGCTTAGATGCTTTACACACATAACGTCCGTTTCAGCGTTATTTTTAAGCTGCGTAAGACATGCGTTAGAACAATACTAATTTCGACCTTATTTTCGTACAAATATGGTTTATGCCAAATGATTTTACAAATGCTTCTGACAGAAGCATTTGTAAATAGCAGCGCAGCGCAGCGCAGCGTTGTGCGATATATTTGCGCTAACGGATGCGTCTATCAAACTGTTTCACATAAACCATATTGTATGAATACAAGGTAAAAAAGCGTATTTTTCAAACGCAACGGATAGCGCTGCGATAAAATAACGCACAAACAGAAGTTGCGTGTGTAAAGCGCCCTGCCTGTGGTTACTGGATTATTGGCGAAATATCCTCATTGCCTTTCCGATTCCATTTGAAAGAGGCATTATACGACTGAAAGGCCTTTTCCGTCCAACCAATTTTTCAAATTCAATTTAAAGCTCTTACCAGATGGTAACGGTTTTTTTGAAACGAAGTTACCGAAGTAGCTACGAAGTTTGCGCCAGAAATTGGCTACGATTGCTACGGCGTAGTACGGTTGCTGTAGCAATCACTGCTACTATAAAAGTAGGAAAAAAATACCGGTAATAACATGTGCGTTGTCAAATAAACATATCCGTTGTCAAATAAATGTTTCCACACGGTATTGTCAAATAAATGTGTATGAAACGGAAGTGACGCCGTCTTACACCATTCGTGAGACGCGCATCTCATCGCCGACGGTCGTCGGCGTTACATCTCCCATCTTACGACTCAGGTCTCATACCACTTATCTCATCTTACGTATCAAGTTAGATTGTTGTCTTATGATAATATACTTAATACGACTACAATTAAAAAGTGATTCATCTTATATATAAAAAAATACGTATTATGATATATACTTTATCTTTTTCAAATTATATTGGGATATTCAGAAAAGTTTTCTTTTGTCTGCAAACCTCTCTACAGTTTGAAAATAAGAAAAGGTACTGGGGATTATTCAAGTAGAAGTCTATTTTAAAAATTGATTCGTAAAAAAACAATTCCATGCAAAGCAATTAGGTTATTATTTGTCGAGCAACACAATAACAAAGATCGGGAGGAATCAGGAATAATTAAAAATATGAAAAAGCAATTTTCATCTGCGAGCTGGAGGCGTATTATTGATACAAAATCGCAAGCGAAAGTCTACTGCGAGTGGTCGAATCGTTGCTCGTAGCATAGTACATTGAAGTACGTTCTATTTCATTTCATATATTTATCACATCATCACACACTCACACCCCTGACGTCAACAAATTTGAGTAGAAGAAATCGTAATACTTCGTAAATGTAATTGTAATGCAATTGCATCATACAGTCTTTTGCGTTTTGGTCCACCGACAATTAACGTTCTTAGAACGTAAAAGGATGGTTTTGTCTATATGGACTACATTTATACCAGGGATTTAAACTTTTCTAGGAACTGTTATCCAACTAGGAAAGAACTTTGAAAAAAGCTAACATGGCAATTTTTAAAATCTTACCTATACGATAAGAACTCTAGGTATGCCTTTCGAAGGGCGACATCGTCCTAAATTGGAGGACCAATCTAGCAACACTGGATCGAATCCGAAAGTAGCTAGGTCTTCTATGTAGTTTTTGTAAGGAATAACGTACTTTAGGCTAGATATGTGAAACTTTTATTTGTATTGTCTTGTATCTACTGTGAACATCCTTGTATTGCCATGTTTATCACAAATAAATATGTTTCTCTTTAACTTTCTGTGAACTTTTGGAGGGAAGGGTGACAATAGAAACACAAGTGAAACTTCATCCCATGAATGTGTGCACCTTTCTATTGCGGTAATAACGCACAGGTAATGATCAGCGTACAAAATAGATATATTGTAACATGAAAGTAATATTCAAATGCTCTCTCGAGTCGTATTAATGTAGCAAGAATGCCGATAGTCATTTTCCATGCATGACAATAGTCTGAAGAACAGTTCGCTAGCTCGATTCAACTAATAATAATACTTATGAAAAAGGTTAGCGCTTAGAAGGTCGTTACAAACTTGTTTCCAAAATACGCCTCCTAGCATTATTAATTGCTATAGACTTTTTTGAGACTCAATTTGATTAATATCAAACAAAGCCGACGAATTTCAAAAGCCATCTGCGTAATTGTTTATTATTTCCTTTTGTAACTTTTTGATGATAAATAACTAAGAGAATTTCAACTTTCATGATTAGCAGGAAAGATTTATAGCAAAAATGAAATTAGTTTGCTAGAAGCCATTTATTTTACTTTTAACTTCTTAATGGAAGATTTATAGTCCAAAAGCCCGCTTTAAAATGCCCTACGTGATAAGATACTACAATGAAAGGCGTGGCTACAAATTGGAACAGTACCTGGCCTAAAAATAACTTTATTTTCTTTTCATTTTGGTAAGTCATCATTTGATTATTGAAAAACATAAAGTTTTGTCCTTCTGTTATGCGTTACGGCAACCACTGCTTAAAATTAGGGTGATGCAATTTATATACCGGCACCCACACTGCTAGATGCTAAATTAATTGCTTCCAAATGAATTTGATTAAATATACTTTACATACTTTTGTGTTCATACAAAACATATTGCGCCGACCCCAGGTAGGTAATTGAGATAAGAGCAAGAAGAAGATGATGATGATACTTTACATAAATATTCAACAACCATTAAAAAAAGCTAACCAATGATCAAGATTTTATTGAGTTGCAAAGTTACAAGTATAAATTGGATGTTCATATTTTTACATATCTACGCACCGCGGGCCTTTGTCATGACTAACTTATTGCCTACTGTTTCCGTTACCAACATTGTACCTCTATGCATATTAATATATCTACTCTCCATGCCTAATGTTATACAATATGATATGTATTATGTTGGTCTATCCGTTGGTAATATATACCAATAGAAATAAATACTCATGAGTTTATTATGAATCAAAGGCCCTTTGCACACATAACGTCCGTTTCGACATGCTATGCTTCTTTCGCATGAAGAAGCATTCCCAATAGTGCGTTGACGAATGCGTCTTTCAAAGGTTTGTCAAAAGTTTGACAGACGCATCCGTCTACGCACCGTTGGGCATGCGTCGTCGTATTTATATGGGTTTAAGGTGTATATTTGCATTTTCCTAATTCTGCAATAGCGCAGCGCAAAAATAACTTCAAAACTGACGGTAGATTAGATATAGTACAGCGCCAAACTGACAGAATTTCTGACACGAATCTTTCCAACTAAAATGCTTGCAGAATATTCTAAAGTTCAGTTCAATAACGGATATTACTTGGAGATCTATAGGATAGTTGAAGTGAAAAAGATATAATTACGTCTCCCGGAAAAGGCTTCAGGCTAGCGGAATCTATCTGCATAAAATAATTAGGTCAGTAAAAATAGTCGATATGCATATTGGTATAAAATGCGGCATGCATAAAGTCTTTGATTGAGCAGATAACTTTTTGCGATTCAGGGTTATTTTTTAGTCAGTGCGCAAACTTTGCAGGATGTTTCTACTCGTGATTCTGAACGACTTTTACTATGGGGCCACCTGAGAAATCTAAAAAAATATTTTGGGTGTTCCATACATTTTTGCCGAGTAGGTATGAATTGTTCTATGGAACAACCATCCTTTTTTTGTGATTTCGCAGGTGGTCCCATTGTAAAAAATATATCATAATCACGAGTAGAAACACCCAGCAAAGTTTGCGCACTGACTAAAAATAAACCCTGTTTAACTGCAAGTGAAACCGGAAGACGAATATCTAGTCTCTTGAATAGGTAAAACGGTATAATTCCCGGGTATAACGCAGTCGAATCACGATCCGCGAACATTTATCCAACTCGAGAATACACGAACGGACAGGGACAAAGCTGAGATTTTATCTCGTTGAGGTATGTGGTTACGGCTACCTTATAGCTTCATGTTAATGCGATGGGTAAAGGCCGGCGCACATGTAGCAGTATTGAGGAGCAAATTAAAAACGAACTGTATGGAATATTCGTAAATAGATTAGCAAAAGGTCCAGCTGGAGACATGAGGAAAGGAATACCTGAGATTTTTGTGTTTTATAGGTATCTACCTACCTACTATGATCAAGAAAAAGAAAGTTTAAGTGTTAAAAAGTCAAGCATGAACAAGCAATTTTATGTACCCATGGGGTCGTTTCGCGACTAGACCAATAGATACGCATTTATTACAAACTAGCTGCCCGTCAGCGGTTTCACCCGCTGAAACCTATTATTCCGCGGGAAAAAAGCATTACCTACTCGCCAAGAGATGTCGCTGTTAGTTTTCGGCGAAAACGTTTAAAACGCGAATAGGCTCAATCACGCCACCTTTGCAAAAATATTGGAATATGCGTGATCCCGTAGGAATAAGACATTTTCCCGTGGTAAAAAGTAGCCTATGTGTTATTCTAGATACTCTTCTATATTTGTGCAAAATTTCATGTCCATCTAATCAGCCGTTTTAGCGTGATGTCGTGACAAACACACACACACAAACATCCGCCTTTATAATATTATTAGTAGGATAGGTATGTTACTTAAATCACCTTCCGTTAAAATGCGGTAGGTGTCCGTCAACCCTAAACCTTGTTACTTCTGAATATTTCTAATAGCGTATCCTCTTCTACGAATGAATGCTGTCATAAATTGAAGATAATTATTACCGAATGGAATAAAATGTTAGCACTAGCCTGTACATCTTTTGAAAAATGATTTCACATTCCATAAAGCTATCGTCAAAAAGCCCGAATCATAAAACCTCAATTTCGTAGTAGAGGTAGAATGATAATCTAATTAATTTCGAATTCCCGCACAAATGAGCTGCAATTTGAGTACATTCATCAAAATCAAAAATTCAGGCTCAAAGCTTTACCTACAATTCGCCACATAACATTTTTGACGGGTAGCTGGAGACTAAATAGCGTTAAAAATAATAACAATAACATTATCCGCTATCTGCTTAATAACAAATAATATAATTTATTGGTGCGTATGAGAACAGCACTGCGAAAAGCTTATTTTGTAAAGAAATGTCAAACTCAACTTGCAACTCGTATTTTGCAAACGCACAACGGATAGCGATGCGTAAAAATAACGCACATAAGGACGTTATGTTTGTAAAGCATCTTATCACAGGTCATTCCTGTTTATGTAGAAAACTCTTCCTACCTTCGGTTTTTTTGTTGTACTTCCTATGTTCTTGGTGAACTTTACTTGGCTAGATCTTTCGAAAATATTGAGTTAATTCTAAGTAGGTAGGTAAATAAAACCAATATTTTCGCGCTCTAGTAAAACTGAATTTTTAGTAAAAACTAGTTTCACATAAAAACCAATAAAACCAGTTCTAGGTTGTTGTAGGTATTTTTGTTTGCAGTAAAACCATACGAATGTTATCCTCGAAGTTTATTTTCAAACTGCATTTTCAGGTTTTTGTTTTATTTTTCAGCAAGCCTGTGAGCCAATCGCGCAGGTTTTACTCTCTGAGGCGGGGTTCACACGTAACTTCTGATGCGGTGCTTTTTTAGTGCGTGCTTCAGAGGGCACGTTAAGCCGTCGGTTCAGGTTGCTGTCTATGGTCACTTAGACGGTGCGGTCGTTACACAACCAAGTCAGAGACCTGCTATTTGCAGTAGGCGGTTGAAAAACTCCAGGGTTTATGGGTTTGTTGGACGACTTGGTGTCCTACTCGAAGAAGAAGAAGAAGCGCTGCAGAACGCATGCTTTAGGACTAGTAATACGTGCTTATTTCTACTTTATTCTCATACAAATACGGTTCATGCCAAGGATTTTGACAGACGCATCCGGTAACGCTGGTATCGCACAAATCACAACTCTGCGTCGACGGATGCGTCTGTGAAACCGTTTGACATAAACCGTATTTGTATGGAATAAGGTGTAAATTTGTATTGTCCTAACGCATGCGTTACGCAGCGCTAAAACTGCGCAAACATGGTCGTTACGTGTGATTCCCATCTGAGCTTTGCAGTCCCAAAGCAATTAACCCAACTGTACTTTAATTATACAACTTCAAACCGCAGTGTTTATCCTCATTGCCCCTATTTACAGGAATGCTTGATTTTCCAATGAATTTACCCAATTATATCGATAAACTGAAGTGATTCAACACAGTTCAATACTATTTAATCATATTATAGGTAAGTCGCATCAGCTGAGCCTATGGCAAACCATACTGGCTGAACTAAGCTAGACTAAATAAGATGAAATACCAGAATTTTAATATTATGTACTTATTGAACCCAAAAACTTTTGTTTTCTATTAGGTATGACTAGGCGAAAATTACAGCAAAAATGACTCATAGACTAAGAACCAAAACTCTACGAAAATAAATATAATACAAACTTGACTTTAATCAGATACCCCCCGCATATTTTAGCCACAGTAGCCGCTAAAATTGGTTTCTCTCTCTCTCTATCAATAATACTGAATTTTATGCAGAAAGTGCGTTGTTATTATAAGTAAGAAAGTATGAAATGTATTGGAACTATTGAAATTACTATGACGTAAGTACCTACTACGAAAAAACACCGCTAAGTTGTACAAAGTGCGTGAGAACCAACTCAATAGTAGATACGCACTCATTTAATATCAGCCTTTTCCAGCTTGGAAAACCCAAACGTAAACAAAATTTCAGTGAAAATTTCTCGCAAGGGCTAAAACATTTTGTGTATCTTCGGGCCCGTAAACGAAAAAAGTTTCACCATAATTCTATTTTAGGCAAAAAGTAAACAAAGTTAAAGAAGGCAATCATAAGTTGTGTAAACAACTTTTTGACGGCTGAAGAGGGTGCCCCTACCCTAATAACAAGTTATGTCATAAGCTGGTATTTACTTAGGTACGTGATGGATGTAGTAGGTAATTACACCTATTTTCACGTCATAAAATATACGGAGTGTAAAGGACAGCTCTCCGGACACTGATAGGGAGCATTCAGACCATACAACTGAACAACTTCCCATAAGTAAATATTTCATAATAGTTAAAAAATATATAACTACGTACAGATCACGATCAACAGACTGCATTTACTAAGGGAAGTCAATAGCGTTATTACGTCTCCTAAAATATTTTCTTACGGAAAGTTTTTCACTTTCATAGTCTGAGTGGTCGAAATGCATCATATCAGCATTCGAAGAGCTGTCCATTAGACCATTGTATTACTTATTTCATTATGTAATGGCGCAGTTTTCATTAAGAAATTAAAGTTTAGACGCGACTTAATTTTAATTTCAAATGAAATGAAATATGACAACTTCTACAACTAATACATCTTTGAAGTCATATTAGAACAATCTGAAAATCCGCTAAGTACTGCTCAGTCTAGCGTGTAGGCGAATATTTAATAGGAATCGATTTCCCGCAGGTTGACGTAAAGGCAAGGAATCATATTTTGAAGTCCGTTGTTGCGATTTCTTAAACCATCCGTAACACATGCGCCTGTCAAATTGCTAATGTCGACTATTGTCGACGGATGCGTTTGTCAAACCGTTTGCGATGTGGCGTCGCAGGGTAACGCAAGTGATGCCGCATTTGTATAGGAATAATGGAAGTGCCAATTTTGACTGTTATGACAGACGCATGCGTTAAAAAAATCGCAACTACGGACCTCACGTGTGATCCCCGAATAAAACGTGCAACCTTATAATATCGGGGTCAAAATTAAAAACTGACAGCGTGTTTATTTTTTGCAGGTTCCTACTTCCGCTGCTTATTGTTACGAGTAACAGGTACCTACCTAATATAGAGGTACAAATAGGTATGTAGTTAGCTGTTACCTAATCAAAGTCAGAAATATTTTTTAACATGATTCAACTACATATAATGAAATAAAAATAAACGTCCTCGATAGTTTGTTTTAGCGGGATTGAATAGGTAGGTATATCGCCAGCACATCAATCTTTTATTTAGGGGACCATCTTATACAAGTTTTTCATACAAATACTAAGAAAAGCCTTCTTAAGCTGATCCTTTAAATGTGTAGGTTGGTGTTACGTTTCAATGACTGTACATCAATTTTATATCAGGTATTCTGAGAATTCAGTCGACAGTAGTCCAACTTAGTTTTATTGTAGGTACCTAGTACGTTACTTTGACATTTTCAGGGCCTATAAATAGAATCCTTGAACTTATATTCTTTGTAACAGACTTTTTGCGTCAGTGGGCTCTATTTCAGTGATGTAAAGGGCAAGCTTCACAGAATAGACAATGCGACGCGCGTCTCACGTGTGTAGGTTTGTCTTTTCTGTTTCATTCATTTTAAATGGAAACCGTTCAAGCGTCCCTTAATCGCCTGTCTCACGCCTCCGGTTATCATTTGTTTAAGAGATGCCGTCTTACGTCTCACGTCTCTGTGGAGCTTGCCCCTTAGGTAGAGCGTACACAGGCTTACTTTACTCGTATGAAACCCAATAATGTTAAGTTAGTTTGTTATTATCGTAACATGCAAGCAAGCACTATCATTTGAGTGCGAATCATTCTGTAGTGCAACTTGGATAAACGGTAGAGGATTGTCGCTAGCAATTCCACCTACCCATTGAAATGTCAACTTATACAAGGTTTTATTAGTATCTCTATGAAAAACCAGTTTAAGTTGGTCCCTTAAACGTGTAGTTGGATTTGCTGGCGATAGTACAAAAGCTACAAAAAGACACATAACTTTGCAATCGACCTAAAAAGTTAATTACTAAAGTCAATGCATTATAACCCAGTCATTTAGACAAGGTGTCAATATTGGCACAATCATAAGTTATTTTACCAAGTATGTCGTTACTGAAGCTATTTCTGAGTACTTACGAAACTTTGGTGCGAGGGCCACGGATCGCGGAGTCCTAAACACACAAAGGAAGGAAATCTCAATTTAAAAAAGGAACGCCGCTTATCCTTTCTTTTTACCTTCGTAGTGAGTGGCTCGATATAGCCACTAACTTTTTCAACAAACATTTGGAGAGGCTGTGATGAAAACTATAGATTACCGCTCACGTTTCCGCAGTTAAAATAGGTTACAGGATCCATTATTTTACTTTTGTTTATTTATTTTGTGTGTTTTTAAAAGGCTTTACCACAAATTTTTTGACGATGAATGCGTGTTTAAAAAAATTTTCCGTACAGAGAAACGTTACTATTTCGAAACACAAACAACCGGTAAGGTGCTATAATTTTTGATAATGACGTATTCCGGTGAGATTGACTATTTCCTAAAATACAAGAAATTCAATTCTTAGATTTAAATGATGTTCTCGTATATCTTCACTGGAATATTTGAATAGATACTGGAATACTCAATGCCTTTAACCTTTGACATATACCAAGGAAACCTTGTGAAGAGAAAACGCGGACCGATAGGCGATATCTTCAAGAGAGATTTGTGAATAGGTTTGTAGGTCAGCTGTTAGAACAATATTGTTATTGAATGAAACGTCTGTAAGGGCTGCCCTGCCACATACGTAGGCCATGATTTGGCCCTAGGCAGTTTCACAATCAAAAATAAAATTTACTTTATTGTTATAAAAAATAAGTTGATATTTGTTTGAAGCTGGCTTAGAATAGCATCCACCGTGGAGGCGGCTAAGGGATGGATCCAGGGAATGGGCATCAGAGTTCCCTGCGAGCACAACACGCTACACTGAGATCGCCAATCCGCCTGCCAATCGTGGTGAGTATATAATACCCTCTATTTCGGAAGGCTCATGTCCAACAGTGGACTGTTGTGGCTGTATTAGAAGTTGTTTAATCACGAAACAGCTATTGTTGACACTTGTCGGAGCCGTTTTCGCATTCTAGTCGATATCTTTTTTAATCCAATTACAATAGAGCCCATTATTTTTCTTCTTCAACCCGTATCCACCCATTTTAACTAAGCTAATGAAAATGGTCACGTTTGCGACGGCCCATAGTGTCCTACTAAAAACAGACTAAGACTAAACTGTTTGGGAACAATCTTACGAATAGAACCTAAATCCCAGGTTAAGACTACCGAATCACTGGAGACTATACTCAGTAGGGAATTCAATCCGGCCCGGCAGAAAATACGATTTGATATGCAATTTTATCTGTTAGACGTTCAAACGATAAGGCTTGCTAACAGAAAGTTTAAGTATCTATTATTCGTTGAAGTATTCTTATTTAAAAAGAACTAATACATTCGTTTTTTTAGTGCCTATCCAGTCAGGTCCGGCCGAATCTAGCGGACTGACGTCAATCCCACCAGATCTAGCCAATCCGAATCCGTAGAGTCAATCCGGTTTCCAATCACTAATTCCACCTTATTTTATTTATTCCTCAACAAAGGGAGTAAGGTTGGGTGATTGGAAAGACCTCGTCTGTAATTAAACACCACTGGAGCTCCCGAGAGATCCGATCCCGCAAGATGGATGCCGTAGAGAAAATTCTAATTTATTTACAGTCACCACGTCCATTTCGAAATTTATTGCCTTTCGATTACAATCTAAAACTTCTTGTAGATTTGGACACGCCTACTCGCCGAATAACGCGTGCGAGCATGACTTTAGTACATAAACTGATACACATACTCAACTCGCGTATACGGAGCTACGTTTTATTTTTGTGTTTCGCCGGTCCGGTATTTTAACAAATGGATAATCGTCAAAAACCATGAAAACACAAAATCCTATTTTCGAGTGGGATCTAGGAATGGACGGTAGATAAATACCTACAAATATTTTGATCTTTTGATCTGCAGGGCTAGCATGTGCACTATTGTGCACTATAGAGAGACATAATTCGCGGGCGAAAAGACTTCAGATGTGTCAAAACATATGGAATTTATGAAATCGAGTGAATAATTTTGAACTACAGGTGTAGAGAAATTCAGGGGCTGGTCCTTCGTCGAACGTATCCTGTACAGTAACGACGTTTAATAAAAGCTAGTCGACTAAAATTGGTCCATGCATTCATGTGCTAAAACATGGCCAAAACTCGGGCTGCTTGAAATTTTCAACAGTAACAGCATCCTAAAAGCAAAATCTATAGTGCAAGTGGGGAGTCACGTATATTCCCAATAGTTTCGAGCTTGCAAAGTTGCGATTCATGAGAGAGAGCTTTCGGGGGAATACGTTAAATTTTAAGCCAAAAATCTGAGCACGGAATTTATTATTCAACACGTGTAAGTGCCTAAGTGGTGTTTTTATTACGATCGTAGTCTTTCGATTTGTAGAATCAGATGGGTCCTGTATTGTTGCAGGGAGAGGGGAGCCCATGTGAGAAAAAAACTTTGCTTAACTTGTTCGTGTACCTAATTAAGCGCTGTTTAGAATGTTTTTAATTATTTCCTTCGAATAATTTTTCGCAATATAATTTTAACACAATAAGTTAAACCCGAACATAAACGTGACTCCGTTTTAATTGAGTATCAAATGAACAATCTTTAATTAAAATGAGCTTCAATCAATTTACGATAAAATTCGAAACGAGCGGTTCCTGGTAGTACATATAGAAAAAAAAATCATTTCAACAAACGACTCGATGAACCCTAGTAATAGAATTTTTCAGCCTCCTTATAGGAACTTACTAAATCTCTGACCACAAGTACCATTTATGTAGAATCATAATTAGCAAGCAAAACCTACGAATAATGTCTTAAACTTTCTTTTTACGGACTATGAGATGATTCACTCTGTAATATAGTATTTTAACCAAAATGGGCTTAATTTTACTGAGGAATAAATCGACAAATATCACCAAAGAATACCTAGCACTCAAGATATCAACTTAATAACTGTATGAAAAATCAGCATTAAGATGACCTCTTACGTGGGTAAATCGATGTGTTTTTCCCACTTTTTAAAATATTCTGTGTGACTACGGACAGGGAGTATTTTGGACAGTCTTTCATGCATATAAAACAATGATATATCTTCACGGGTATCACATTGACCCTTCTTTGACATAAATCATGGATGGATAGGATTACCTACGCTGTATTTCACGTCGAAACAGAAGGGCCACATGAAATATGGTGTACTTAGAGTAAGTAAGGCTCAAAATGTTGAATTATTTATAATAGACATCTGTGTATGACGTAATTATTACACGCTGTGTATAATAATAAAGGTATACTGGGTATAAGAGATGGTGAAAGTGAGATGGTAATACAGAAAACTAAACAACAACCTGGTATGAAGCATACAGTGTTATAAAACGGTTTCATATTTTACAAGTTTTCAAAGTATCACCTCCGAGAAATATGGGATTCCTCGTATACCAATTGCCAATACCTATAGCCTCCATAGAAAAATTGTTCTGTTATCTACATGGTACGGTCGTGCCAGCATAGTTTTTGGTTGGAAATACCTACCGTTCAAACCCGTCAAGGGTGATAAAAACTTTTGATTCGCTTGCATTGAACATTGGTTGCTGTACAGAATGTAAGTTCACGAAATAACTTGTAGCCTATATTGTAACAAAATTCAAGGTGTATTTTATTTATTTCACAATTTATATTACACATATTAATTATAAAAAAGATAGGCAAAAAAATATAGTATAGTGTATTTCTTTGATGTCATACATTTTCTAATAATGTACTGTACCGCAAGTATACTGTTTTTTGTTTGACATCTGCAAGGTACCTTATTTTTATAAAAATGCAGCTCGACATGTCAAAATTCATAGTTTGAAATACACATTTATCTTTAGCGGTGCATTCGATCCATCGAGCGCAGCGAGGCAATGATTTATCTAAGCCAAAACCATACCTACATACCTATTTAACAGCTACTTTAGCCCTCGTCACGCTAGGCGCACATCCGCTGCGAATGCTAATAGAAAATCGATAGTCAAGTTTGCATAGTTTCAGCTGTTCGTCTAGACCAGACTAAGTAGGTATCGCCACAGAGTAGAGAATTTGCAGAAGGACAGCTCGCCCCTTTTCCAATCATTCATACCTACATCCTAGGGTTGCTACTTTTTCTTTCTGTATTTTTAAATGTATGTACAGTCGCGTTCAATCAAAAGTGGAGTCCATAGCCTTTATGTAAAGTTTAAAATAACTTTTATAATTTCCATACGATCATTCTATATCAATCCTTAAAAAAAGGTCATGGTCTCCACATGGTTCCTAGATTAAACATAAATAGGAACATTACTTACATTATAAATATCACACTACAAAAAACATTTTCACTTGTGAGTGCAAACCGATCCATACACCGAATGCTGTTGACACTTGACTACCGCGTAAATGACGGCGTTTAGAAGTGTGTGTGAGTAGGTATAGGGCGCAAGTTCCACAGCGTAAGACGTCAGACGTAAATATCATTTGTCAAACAAGTGATCGTCGGAGACGTGAGACGTGCGACATCGCGGCGCCAGAAACCGTTTCCTTATTAAATGTATTAAACAGAAGAAACAAAGCTGCACAAGTGAGACGCACGTGGCATCGTTTGTCTGACAGATGTTTTGTTGCACGTCTATTCTGTGTAGCTTGCCCCTAGCCATAGCCCTAGTGACGTTCCCTTGTAGCCGTCTCTTTGTATTGGGAGCCTGCCAATACTTTCTTTGTGGCATCGTGCTTCGTTGGTACCCCACAGCATTTACTTATTAGTTCCGCATTAGTTCAGAGCGAGTGCGCAAGTTTTGATTGCGCCAATACTAACCGATATAAATGTAGGTACATATTTATAAATGTAGGTAATACTAACTGCCTTCGTACTAAATACGAAAAGTTTTCTGAGATTCGTAGATGTGCCGCGCGATGTTGCGGATTGTGACAGTCAATAAAGCGGGAGAGCGGTGAAGCGCGGCGTTCGTCTTTACTTGCAATTTTATACAATACCAACCCGAAAAACACCGCTAAATTGTACAGAACGTGTGAGAACTACCTAAATATACATGTATACATGTCCATGTTTATATTGTTTCTTAACTCATACTTGAAAAAGTAAACATTAGCAGAAATTCCCCCATTAAAAATCTTCTCCCAGTGCAGAGCACCGAGGTATAGTACCTCAAGATAGTGGCAAAATTTTTTTTATTGCCAGGCTAATTTCTTTGAACGAAATACCTGCCAGCCCTTTGGTCACCCAACGCCTCGATAAGCCACCCCGGAATGGGTTTCCCAGCCAAAAAGGAACGGAGCCCTGGAACTTCACGTCATAAGCAAGCGCAATACCGTTGCGCTACTCAGGTCATACCTAATAAAGTTCGTTAATGGTAGGCTTATAAACCAAGCGTCGCGACAACGATCCCATACAAACCCTGAGCTTCTCAGCGCGCTGTCAACGTGACGGCGACGCGGCGGCGTCGTTGACGCTGACGCCCGGTCTTTCTGGTAGGTATCCCCATACAAACCAGTCATTTGACAGCGACAACGACGACGCCGTCGCGACGCCGCGACGCTTGGAAAATAAGGGTACCATAATCCTCTAAAAGAAAATACCTAGCACTATGTAAGCTAAACTTCTTACTCCAGTGGGCGGTTCCGGTTGGTTCCCCGCAGCATTTCCCCTTCCAAGTTACCTACGCTCAAGTTCCACCAACTTCCATTCTCGGCCTGAAGAGTTGAACCCAAGTCTTATAACTCGATTGCTTCTTGAGGCTGCACTAGTTACACTTGACTGGACAGAGATTTACTTTGAGCTGGCTGGTTTCTTGGAGTCACATCACATTAGCCTATAGCAGTCCACTGCAGACTGTTGACTTCTTCCATGGTACGCAAAAAGGCACGACCTTACGATTTCGTCATCCAACTGCTACCAGCTCTCTTTTCCTCATCGGCCCGTCTGGCCTAGGCAAGGCGTAAATATGGTCTTTAGGCTTCAGAGTTAAGTCGCTTCTTAATTTTGTTTCAATGTTATTTAGGCAGAATGAATAAATGAACGAACTCTCATTACGTAGGTGAATAGCTAGGTAACTACATGAAAATTTCGAAGAGGAAAAATGGCTGAAATGATTATTAAAAAGAAGGTAGAAAATCAAACCAATAAATCTAAGCGACGCAATTTTTCCGTCCGTCAATTAAATGGTATTTTAATTTCTCTGTGCAATATCATAAAACTATGCATAATGTTTTCATTAAATAAAAGGTTTATAAACCACGTCTTCTTGACTGAGTGTAACCAGTTGTAAACTACCTTCAAAGCGCCATCAAAGTCTCGAACCCACCTGAGCTCCCAATCGTTCAATTTTCTTAAAACAAGTAAGACATAGCACCTCGGGGAACTTTTCAGCAGTAGTACGAGAAATCACGCCTTTGTCCATCGCGGGATAGATAGAAAATACTGTTGAAATTGTTGAAAAGCTTTCGCAATTGTAATATGAAACACTGGAGCCCCTCGTCTGGTACGGCCGATGCGGCTATAGTCTTAGTATGAAAGTGTATGGCGCAGCGTTCAAGGGGTGCGATAGACGCGTGCGGCCGTGCGCCATATACTTTCATATTACGACTATAGCAGCATTGGCCGCAACCAACGAACTTGCACCTTAAAGCACCTCACGCTCAATTTTCCCGAGGAAATGAAATAATTCGAGTTATCTTAAAAAAGCCAGCATCAGACGGTAAATGCAGTAATGCTTCAAAGAAGATTCTTCTTGTATATGCCTGGTATGTCTTAGATGAATTATTAAAATCTAATAGAGTGAAACCCTACGGAAATCTTAGAATAACTTATACCAGCATTCTATTGCCGTGCAGTAATTATCAAAAACTTAAGTGTACTGCTGAAACAACATTAATATAAGTACTGTTTATAAAGTAAAAGGTTTCTCTTCTTTTGAGTCTCCCATAGATAAAATTCAAATTGTTAGTGTTACAATAAACAACTCAAAAAGTATAACTTTCTGAATACCAACCAAGTAAAAGTAACGCCTACCTACTACCTATGTCACCAAAATCCTCCGTAATCTCAAAATCAAGCGTTTTGTTAAGGGAATCCTTACTGAAACTACATTTATACTGTTGTCTGTTTTCCTGCTATTTTCCTAAGGTTCTTACTACAAATTAACAAATTCAACGATCAAATGAAATTAAAAGCAAAAACCCGACTGCGATAATTTACAGTTTATTTTGCTTTTAAAATCCGTCATTTTGAATTTAAGGCATTTCAATAAATTACCAATATCTCGGCACTGCTGAGACCTTTTAAAACCTGCCATTTTGAATTTATGACATTTAAACAATTTTACCTGTAGATATCACTACGCTGCTGAGAGAATAATGACGACTACCGTTTGGGTTATTAGTTGGCCACATACCTAAGCACGCACATACTCTCAAAAACCACAATCCTCCTGTAGTAGTCGGGTAACTAAGTAATGGTCTATTGTCGTGAGATACAAGGTAAAGGACTATAGACACCACAACAAAAGTCTTGATTTAGATATTGTGGAGTAAATCCTCTGAACCTCCCTTTGAATATAAAGGGAGTACAATGGAGGTGGCCGGATTTGACCAGAGTATGATAAGGGAAGAAAGAGACACAGTTATTGGTAGGTATTTACTATTTAGATACGAGTAGGTAAGTAGATAAACTACAAAACCAAGCAGTCAAAGTGAAATACTTTTTTTTATGAATTTTATTATAGTTATAGCCATACCTGCGTTTCTGCGCTATTTAAACGCTAAAGCATGCGTCTATCAGATGCAAACAAATTTCGATAAATCCATACTGAAACCGAGTTTAAAATAACGCATCGCAAGTTTCTGCACACTACTTCAAATGGGAGGTAAAATTTATTTAGCTGCAGCTATTCGAAAATATGGTCTCACATCATTTTCCGATTTTTGCCGGTTCCGGTTTATGGCACTTGATGATTGGCAAGCGTGAATGCGTTCACGAATCGCAATACTTTCAGTGCTTGCTCGATTCACCTTAATAAAGTATAAGTAAGTTTCGATTGACATCCTGTATCAATTTGCTCGATTCACCTTAATAAAGTATAAGTAAGTTTCGATTGACATCCTGTATCAATTTTTGTTGGTACTGTCAAAAGCACTTCCAGGCACCCATTACCCATTATAAGTTCGGTCTCTTAAGTTACTTGAGTCTTTAAAAAACTATTAAGTAAAAACGCAACTTTTCGCCGTTACTTTCACCAAAGTTTGCGCGTAAAACGCTTTTTACTATGTCCGGGATAATTTCTCTTAACTTAGGCTCGATGTTTGCCAAATGGTCGGCGAAATCGTCCATAACACAAAGTTCGCCTTTTTGCGGGAACAAAGTAGGAAATTCAATTTCAATGATACGGAAAAACCTCGAACTTGCATATCTTTAATGTTTTTCCTTCCTCCTTTCTCTGGAAACGGATTTGGTTTATGAGTTGCGGAAATGTCAGGGAGGGAGGCAAAGTAATTATTAATTTTCTTAAATAAACATCTACTCTCGGCATGAAGTAATAAAAAAATTGTTTGACCAACATTGTTACGGAAGATGATTCTGTGACTCAAAAGGCACGTGAAGCCGTTGGTCCCGGTGCCTTCCGGCCGAAGTTAGTGTATCTTAAGGTGCAAGTTCGTCAGTAGTATGAAAGTGTATGGCGCATGCGTCTTTCGCACCACTCGAACGCGGCGCCATACAATTTCATACTACGACTACAGACGCATGGCCGCAGCTGCGATTTGCTTCTTTACTTACCTACTTTGAAAATACACTATAGGCAAAGGGTTCGTTTGGCGCCTCCAACTCACATTCGACATAAATAAGTAAAAATCATTTCCTTCCTTTTTTATATTTTAGCCCTTAAACTGTATCTGTAAACTGAAACTGTATACTTTAGCTAGTTAATTTAGCCTGTAATGTTATGCATAATGTTCTTCGCAATAGACGCGGCTCACTGAAAACTTCACCTACTTACTTAGTCAGGTATTAGCTAAGAGACTAGCTACTACTCTTATTCAAGTTAGTTCACTAAGACGAGTACCACATTTGACGTCCGTTTTTTATTGAATCCGTAACGGAAGCGTTAAGAAAGTGCGAATCAGCTGCGATCGGCCGCACATAAAGAACTTGCACCTTTACGATGATTTGACGGATGCGTCTGTTAAATTGTTGGACACACGCCGTATTTGTATCTAGAAGTATGCTTAAATAACAAATTTCAAAACACTTCTCGGTAAACAATTTTAGGAAAACTTGCAAAATTTTCCACCGCAGGCAGGATTAGAACCTGCAACCTTCTTTGATATACTTGCTTAATTCTCACGCTAGATTAGAACCGCGGTGGCCCAGTTGGTAGTGGCGTCGGCAGTACAGATGCCAAAGGTCGCAGGATCAAATCCTGCCTACGGTGGAAAATTTTGCAAGTTTTCCAAAAACATTCTTTGCGAATGGGGTAAAAAATCGCAGCAACGGACGTCACATCTGATCCCCTCCTGACGCGGTTTGCTCCGCTATACTTTACACCGCTAAGAACTTAAGAAATCACTTTAACTGGGTGCCTACTATGTACTAACTAGGTTTGTGTATACGGTGCTTCATAAACTGGATTGTGTTGTGCTTTGTAATAGGATATGCTTTTTTATGTTTCATGTGATATAGGTACCGGGATTAACAAAAAGTAACAAGCTGAAGGGAGTTCGAAGTACTCATAAAGCTGAACAACTTTACCCTTGGATAATGTCGAAAAATGAAAAAAAATTGGACCTCCCAAAAATCGCCGATAAAATTTACTATTGGAGGTTTAAGTTTCTTTTCTCATATTTTGGCCCATGTTCCAAAGGGAAAGTTGTTTAGTTTAATGAGCTTGGCCTCCTTTCGGCTTGCCATACCTTTTTGTTATTCCCTGGATATTCATACAATTTACCGCGACTGAACGAACTGAAAAAAGGACGAAACCGAACATAACTATCAGAAACTTAACCTTTAGTGCGAACAGAAATGCATTTTGTTCTGTTCTGTAATTCCCACTTCGCAGAACACAAATTGCACACCTCTTTATTAAGTAAACACCAGCAGTTTAGTAAAGAGCACCGTTTTGTGTTTAGTTGTTTAGTTTCAGTGCAAAGTTAGTTGTAAGCCTTAGTACTTATTGTAAATTATTACATTGCAGCTTACAGGGTGTTTCTGCTTTTAATTGAATTTTGAAAGTAAATAGATATAGATAAATAAATAATAGTCGCGGAAAACACTGACAGCGTTGTCTAATTTTACACATACAGAATCAAATATATTATTTAGTTATCCGGTTTGAGTATCGATCCCAGATTTCTCTTTGTGTCTACTTTTTTATACGCTATCAGGCCAGTTATTTTCACGCCTTTTCGATTGCCTCTTCTTTTTCTGTTTTAGCCTTAACTTGTTCTGTCTAGAAGCATAGAGCAAACTTATATTTTTTTAAACAATATTATTTTCAAATCACTTTTTTAAAGAAATACTCGTCTAGTACCTATTTAAAGAAATGTAAAATCTGCTGAAAATTCTACACGTAAAATATCTAGGAAATAATTTTACTTGGTACCTAAGTTTAAGGTAAAATAAGAATACACCATTGTTCTAACAACACCCTGTAAATTCTGTGCTATAAGTCTAAGATATGTGTTTGCCAAGCTTGCAGCTCATTAGTTTGGCCAAAGGTTTGGCCAGATGTTGCTGCAATGGCCGATTAAGCATTACATTGTGGCTACTCAGTGTGGAAATTCTAATAATTATTGGGTTACATGCTTGACCATCAAAAACTGAAATAAGTTATTGAAGAATATTAGGTCAAGCACTTGAATCACTGCTCTACCAACAGAGCTACCGGCGCCTCGGCTGCTAAGACTAAATTTTCAACTTCCTTATTGCATTTTCATTTGTAAAAATAATATAGCTCTGTAGGTGTTGTATATTTCACGAACCCTCGAGTGTACTTAAAGAATGAAAATAAAAAGATTTAGAACGCTTATAAACAGTAAAACAAGCGTAAAATTACATACCTAGTATTTTACTTACATTTTATTTGCGTCAGAAATTACAAAACAAAACATCAAAAATCAATCATATAAAATTTACATATTCATTACCCGATTCACAGAAATGTCGTATAATAGAAAATAAATTTTGTATTTAATATAAAATAAATGCAGAGGTGTGTCTGTCTGAACGATGGCAAAAACTCTGCTCCAGTAATAAAAGTAACACTTTTGAAAAATGCTCAACGTTTACGAAGTAAAAGCCCAACATTTAAAATATCGTTTGTGATTGAAATGCCAGTAGCAAAAAGTTAATGTTGACTAGTAGAGGTAGTAAGTAGGTAACATAAGAAACTGTCAAATTAATAGGAAACTAAGGGTGATTCCGAAAGCAGACAGCAGCGTTCCTTGTGAATGAAATGGGTATAGGTACGTACAAATCCGCCTGCTAAACTCATAAATGGCAAATAGCTAAACTTATAAATAGCAAATAGCCAATAGGGGCAGGCCAGTATCCAGAAGTGAACTTGTGGCTGTTGATGTATTTTTTAATGTCTGCTATCTCACCTGTTGGTAAGTGATGATGTAGACAATGTTGGAGCATGCTTGCCTAGATAGTACCTGTTTGATTCCGAAGCTGATCTTAGCGCAGTGGAAGCAAATTAAAGTTATCTTAAAATCTAAAACTAAATGGTCGATCAGCCTCGGAACAACATTTGACTACGATTCGTAGTGCTCTTTACTATAGCTAAATAAAATAAATTTAATGAGAGAATTTTGTTCCGGAAAGTTTCCGGCCGAGAAATTCTTGTTTCCAAAATCTACTTAAACAGGGCCCAGCAACGAATTGCTTACCGAGCAAACGATGACGCCGTTTCTTTGTGAGTTTAAGTATGACAGGAATCAGGTATTCAGGATATTTTAGGAGCGCAGGAATAGGGAATAACCTAAACTCACAGCACTGGAACATCCGCTCGTTCTAGAACTCCTTTCCTCCAATTTGCACTATAGTTCACAGTTCGACATCACATAATGTTTTTTAACACAAAATAACTAAAGACTTCTCTCCGAATGAGAAATCGGCCCCGTTGGCCTCCAATCATTTATAATGAAAATACGTAGCTATCAGCAGCCACGACGCGAGCGACTCAAAGTGAGGTTACGTTACCGGCGACCACGTTGGCCTCAATCAAAAGCCGAAACCAAAATTCACTTGGTTCACTTCCCCACCGCACAGGAAGCCATGGCTTGGGCAAATAGCACACGAGAAAACCGCCAAAACACCTTAATTTTACACCACTTAAAACTAAAATTCGCTTCAACAACGCTAGCGAGCGACGGCAGAGGACGTGACACTGACAGAGCAGTGTTGCCAGCACCGCGCGCCCATTTTATACGAAAACTAAACATTCACCCGCCCCGGACCGACCCATCGGTCCGCTCTATCATGGCAGGCGTGATAATGTAGCTACTGCTCGCTTAAGGACTGAATCCCCACCTGAACTTCTGCAACTCGAGGAGTGCCATCACTACCCGGAAACAGGTTGAGAATGCGCCCCGGCGCCAACGCAGTGGCGGTAGGTTGGCATCCTTAACCAGAACGAGATCCCCAATGCAGGGGTTCAGTCCTGTCCGTCCACTTAAGGCGTTGCTGCAGAATGTGCAAGTACTCAAGCGACCAACGCTTCCAAAAGTTTTGAGTCATTTGCTGCAACAACTGATAACGCGACAAACGATTGCTATTCACCTCCGTATAGGGATATTCCGGCAAGGCGTTAAGTGGGCGGCCAATTAAGAAATGCCCTGGCGTCAGGACCTCTAAATCATTTGGGTCTGAGCTGAGCGGACACAAAGGACGCGAATTGAGTACAGCCTCAATTTTACAAAACACGGTCGCCAGCTCCTCGAAAGTCAAAATTGTTAACCCTACAACGCGCAACAAATGCGTCTTAGCGGACTTTA
This sequence comes from Phthorimaea operculella, assembly GCA_024500475.1. NCBI lineage: Eukaryota > Metazoa > Arthropoda > Insecta > Lepidoptera > Gelechiidae > Phthorimaea > Phthorimaea operculella. Next base: position 6,263 of record JANFCV010000002.1, on the reverse strand, counting down.
CAACCGCTTCAAAATACCACCCCAGTGAGGGCACGCTGGTGGATCGAACACCCAGGTAATGCCCTGACGGGAGGGCCCGTGCTGATGGCTTCTTCGTTCTCCCGTAAGAACGTTACAATTTCTTTCATACACCGATCAGCACCCTTAAAGTTGGTACCACAATCCGACCTGATCAGCGCTGGTCGCCCTCGTCGCGACGTAAATCTCTCCAGCGCTGCCAAAAAGGCCTCCGTAGATAGGTCGGCCACGAGCTCCAAGTGGACGGCCTTGGTGGCTAGGCACACGAACACGCACAAGTACGCCTTGATAGACTTTGCGTTCCGTAGGCGTGATGCCTTTACCATGAAAGGGCCTGCAAAATCCGTTCCCACACCTGCAAACGTCCAGGCCTCCGTCACCCGGTCCGGTGGGAGATCTCCCATCTGTGGCTGCATTGTGGCTGCCTTCAAGCGGTAACAAGGCAAGCACCTAAACACAACGCTACGTACCGTTCGTCGTCCCGATAAGATCCAGAACTCGCGCTGTAGGATGGCCAATAGCGCATTACAGCCCGCGTGCGAGTTTTTCTCATGACGATCCCTGACTAAGAGCTCAACTAAGGGTCCCTTTTTGGAAGTAACAGTGGATGCCGAGCCGAAAGGGCAGGCTAGCGTTCGAAGTCTGCCTCCAACCCTGAGCATACCTTGCTCATCCAGGAATGGGTTGAGGCGCACAATTCCTCCCTTCAGCTTTCCACGTCCATCCCTGAGCAGCCTGACCTCCTCTTCAAAATGTTCCGCCTGGACGACTCTAACTAATGAGCGTAGAGCCGCATTCCGTTCCGCAGGCGAGAGGACAGGTGTAAAGTTCCGTTCTGCTTGAGGCTTCCTGCAGTTGTTCACGAACCGTTTGATCCAACCTGTCACCCCAAGAAGTTTGTCGAGGCTATACCGTTCCAGCAAGAAAGCTGGGTTAGGCTTCGGTACGAGTTGCCCCACGTTCACTCGCAAACCTCGATCAGGTGGCCCAAGCGGCGCCCTGCACTCGTTGAATGGCCATTCCTGCGGCGACTCAGTTAGCCATTGAGGTCCCCACCACAGTGGGTGACTCACCAAATCAGGTGCCCTGCACCCGCGCGAAGCGCAGTCCGCTGGGTTCCATTCTCCCGGTACGTGCCTCCACACTAACGGAGTTTCCGACCCCGTAATCTGTGACACCCGATTTGCCACGAAAACCTCAAGTGTATGTACCGACGTCTGCAACCAGCACAGAACTATCCGACTGTCAGTCCACGCGTACACCGTTTCATCCAAGTTGATGGTACCGCGCAGATTGCAGGTTACATGATTTAGCAAGCGCGCTAGAAGAGCTGCCCTGCCAATTCCAATTTGGGGATGGTCCATCTAGTTCTGACTGGTGCCACCTTACTTTGGCCATAACCAGACGCACGTGCACAGTTCCCGTTGAACTTGCTGTCCGAAGGTATACAGCTGCCGCGTACCCTCGCTCCGAGGCGTCACAAAACCCATGTAGGGTAGCCTTACATCCCACCGATGGGACTAACTTGCGGGGTATCGCGATGTGCACGATCCCTGGTAGGGTGGTCACAAACTTGAGCCAATCCTTCAACAACTCTCCGGAGAGTTGGTCGTCCCATCCTAAGTTGGCTAGCCACAACCTAAAGCACTTCGCCATGAACGTAACCGGGGCGATCCATCCGTTAGGATCGAACGTTCTAGCGATTGTCGACAGTACCGACCGCTTAGTCAAGTTTTCTCCAAAGGTCGGGCTCGATCTTGTACGTGAATACGTCATGCGTTGGCCTATATTGCACCCCGAGGATGCCCAACGTGTTTGGATTGTCCGGGTTCTCAAAGAGGTGCGGGTCCTGATGGAACTCGCCTGGCAAACCGGCCAGGAGCTCTGGGCAACTGGACAACCATTTCCGCAACTCGTAACCTCCTGAACCCATGATCGCGATCAACTCGTCTCGTAGAATTAGCGCCTGCTCCACGCTATCAGCACCCGTGCAGATATCGTCCACGTAGACGTCGCGATCCAGTACTGCTGCGGCTCGAGGTATCTTACCCTTTCCTGTGCGGCCAACTCGCAGCGTACGTACTGCCAAATACGGACTTGGCTTAAGTCCATACGTCACCGTGTTAAGTTCGTATGTGACCATCGGCTCATCTGGGCTCTCACGCCACAAAATCAGCTGATACCGACGGTCATCCGGATGTATCATGGTTTGGCGAAACATCATTTTGACGTCTGCGACGAACGCTACCTGGTGTAACCGAAAGTCTGTGAGAATGTCCACAATGTCCCGGTTCAATTTAGGACCCGCGTGCAAACATTGGTTCACAGACACACCATTCGAGTAGGAGCAGAACCGTCAAACACCACCCGTATTTTCGCCTCAGGTGACTTCAAGACAGCCAGGTGTGGAATGTAATAATGCTCGACACACCTCCAATCCAGGCTGGACACCGACATGTGGCCCAATTGAATATATTCCCGCATGAATTCTATATACTTCTGCCGAAGTGCTGGGTCTCGCCTCATCTTCCGCTCCATTCCGAGTAGTCTCCGTTCCGCGAGCTGTCGCGAACTACCTAAAGCGGGCGGTTTGGGAGAAAAGGTAGCCTGGTCACGAATCTGCCTGACGGGCATCTCGCAGTGTTGTATTGATAGAACAACTCTCACTCCTCATCCTCAGGCTTCCGTCTGTCCGCCCAGGGCGGCTCGTCAGACTCCCAAAACAACTGAAGCACCTCTGACAGCACACTACATAGAGGACCGGATCCCCTTCTGGTAGGTCCTGAGGTCTCCAACTGGGCCGAAAACAACATACCCCTGTGGTATCTACGGCCACCAAACCAGTTTCCTGGAGTACCTTCTTCCTACCGCACCATAATCTCCGAGGACGTCTGACCCGGAAGTACGTCCACCGTACCAGGAGTATCAAAATCAGGATCAGCTAACTCCAACCCTGTGGTTAACCCTCTTACCGTTGGTGGTAACCTAACCTGAGGAGTTTCCCAACCACTTCATCCAGCACCACGGCTGAGACTTGATAGCTGACCCTGTACATGTGCTACCTAATGCGAACTCAAAGTTCGTCTGACCCCGAATGTCAGGCACATTTAGGCCCCGATGCCTACAGCTTCATCCTCACTTGGCCGTACATTTAGGCCTAGCCTACTCACCAGCTTACTCGATACAATACATCCCTGAGCCCTGTATCCAGTAGGGCTCTTACTTGAATGGTCCGGCCACCGTATCCCCATACCCAAATCTTAGCCGTTGGCAAAAGTACCGTGATTGGACGGGGCCGAAGCTGATGAGTAGGCGGCGATTACCTAGCGGGAATCTAAACGCGGTGAGGCCGCGTCCCGCGAGGTATCCCCTCACTACCCAAACCTGTGTATGGGTCCCACTCCTGCTGGTAGGAGGTCTGCCCATAAAGGCCATGGCTGGAGTTCTATAGTACCCCGACGGCAAACGTCCGTACCGAGGTTGCGCCTGTAGCCGCGGGTACTCAGGCATAGGCAGGGGCATGCGTGGGTCTTGAGACCCAACCAGGTGGCTCAAGCCCGCAGAATACTGCATGTACCCTGGTGGCTGCCTAGTGCTCCCCTGACACCCGCCCGTTGAATCCCGTACCTGGGATGGGTGTCCTTGGCCACGTTCCTGTGCCGCTCTTCCCCAATCCGGCACCTGCTGCCGTGGTGGGGATCGTCCCCACGTCCTTGGGTAAGTGGGCTCCGTCTGTTGACGTCCCCTTGCCTGTCCCTGTGACCGATGCGGAGGTGGGCTCCTCCTTGGAGGGGTGAGCGTTGCTCCTCCTTGGTGGGCAGGCTCCTTCGCTGATCCGATCCAGCGCTGCCCCGGCGCCTCCGGAGCGATTCATGCAGAGCAGCGGATGGTGTGCACCCTGGCAGTACCTACAGTTGGTGCTTGAAGGCACTCTCGCACCTGATGCGGCCCCAGGCACCGAAAACACCAACGCCTCTGCTGTGCCACACCGTCTCCTCTGAACCCGCTGCGCAGCAAACTCCTGACACGCTGCCACCCCGTGGCCTGTCTCCCTGCAGTAGGCACACCCTGATTCCAATGCGGTGTTGTACCGCCTGGGTTGCCACTGTTGCCTCCTCGCGCCGGTGCACCCGGCCGTTCCGGGTGGCGAGGGCAGAGGTCTCCTTGCGAGGGCTTCACCAGCCTGGACGTCCACTCGCCTGCTTTCGGCCTCGAGGAACGACTTCAGATCCTCGTAGGTCGGGAGGTGGTCCGGACTTGCCCCATGTAGCTGCTCGAATCGAGCGACCATTTCGCTCGGCAGGCGGCGAAGCACTGTGGACCAAGATATAACCGTAGCCCGCCACTGGCAAACCCTGTCGCTCTAGTGCGCTGACCGCGACACTGACTGGGTGGAAGATTTTCTCGCGGAGGTCCGTACCTCGCGTTATGGTTGGTATTGACAGCCACTGGTCTAACAGCCTGTCTACAATCAGGCGCTTGTTTCGATACCGGTCGGTAAGGATCTTCCACGCCACCTCATAATTGCTATCCGAGACAGCCAAATGCGTCAGCAATTCGCGAGGCTCTCCATGTAGCCTGGACATCAGCTGAGCCATCTTGTACGCCGGCGTTATGTCCGTCCGTGTGTGGACCACACTGCTATACAGGTCCTCAAACGCCGGCCAGTCGGCGTAATCGCCTGCAAAGACTGGAACCGTAACAGGCGGAAGAGGCACCTGTAATCCTTGTCCCACTTTACCACGGAATGGCTTTTCCTTTCCGTCACGTCGCCTAGATATGTCCGCAGCTGCCTGCTCAATGCCTGTGCCAGCTCAAGCACTGGCTTACATCGGCCTCGACCCGCTCCTGATCTTCAGGGTTAGGAGTCTCCTCAAGGAGAATGAGGCACTCTGTGAGTTGATCCGACACAAACCGAACCCGTTCATCTACCTGTTGTGCACTTTTCAAGAGCGCGTCCTCCGGTCCTCGCGGCCGATCATTGCCGCTGTGGTAGTAAACCACCTTAATCCGGACCCTATAGCAGCCTTATCGACTTAATAAAACGAAAAACAATAAACAAATACCACAAAACAAATGTTAGTTGACTGGCCTAGACCTTACCGATAAGGTACCGTTCACTAGGCAAACAATACAGTCACAAAAAAACCGAAACAATATTTTCCAAAATAATAAAATATGTGGGTAATATAAAAACACGCTTAATACTAAATTACGGCTAACTATGTTGCAATAAAGCAACCACGCTCTGCTACCAAAAATGTTTGATTCGAAGCTGATCTTAGCGCAGTGGAAGCAAATTAAAGTTATCTTAAAATCTAAAACTAAATGGTCGATCAGCCTCGGAACAACATTTGACTACGATTCGTAGTGCTCTTTACTATAGCTAAATAAAATAAATTTAATGAGAGAATTTTGTTCCGGAAAGTTTCCGGCCGAAATTCTTGTTTCCAAAATCTACTTAAACAGGGCCCAGCAACGAATTGCTTACCGAGCAAACGATGACGCCGTTTCTTTGTGAGTTTAAGTATGACAGGAATCAGGTATTCAGGATATTTTAGGAGCGCAGGAATGGGAATAACCTAAACTCACAGCACTGGAACATCCGCTCGTTCTAGAACTCCTTTCCTCCAATTTGCACTATAGTTCACAGTTCGACATCACATAATGTTTTTAACACAAAATAACTAAAGACTTCTCTCCGAATGAGAAATCGGCCCCGTTGGCCTCAATCATTTATAATGAAAATACGTAGCTATCAGCAGCCACGACGAGCGACGACTCAAAGTGAGGTTACGTTACCGGCGACCACGTTGGCCTCAATCAAAAGCCGAAACCAAAATTCACTTGGTTCACTTCCCACCGCACAGGAAGCCATGGCTTGTGGCAAATAGCACACGAGAAACCGCCAAAACACCTTAATTTTACACCACTTAAAACTAAAATTCGCTTCAACAACGCTAGCGAGCGACGGCAGAGGACGTGACACTATGACAGAGCAGTGTTGCCAGCACCGCGCGCCCATTTTATACGAAAACTAAACAGTACCTATTGATAATTTTGATGATCTTTCCGGCCAGTTTCAGCCATGGCGACAAAAAGGCCCTGGTATAATGTTCTGAAAACAGAACCGCCGACAGGGAATTCCACTCCTTAGCTGTTCGCATGATGAAAGTTGAAGCAAATCGCTGATTTTGATAATGTTGACAAGATACTGTGTGCTGAATCTTTGATATAATATTTAT